>OY728129.1:121463503-127229399 GCA_963277665.1 Viscum album | reverse complement strand
ATTGCAAGGCACATGTATTTTTCATGGATTTAAATTATTTGAGGGTTAGGAGTGTACATCCCCCAATCCCACTGCACACCCCCCCCTACAGCCCCCACCTCCCACTCCATACCCCCCTACAGCCCCCCCCCCCTCCAACAGTCCACCTCCCCCATCTCCCCCTATAGCCCCCCACCCCCCACATTACACACCCCCTCACCCCTTTCATCCCCCCCCCACACTGCATAGCCACCCCCTACAGCTCCCTCCCCCACTACACAACTTATCTACAACCAACCCCCTCCCACTGCACTGCCCTCCCCCCTCCCCCCCCCCCCCACTCCCACTACACAGCCCCTACAACCCCCTCCCACTGCACAACCCCCTACATCCCCCTCCCACTGCATAGCCCCCCCTGTCATCTAGCCACCCCCTCCCACTACACAACCCCACCTCCCACCCTACAGCCCCATACAGCCCCCTCCCACCCTATAGTCCCCTCCCCCACCTCCCCCTTCCACCCCTGCCCCCCACACTACACAACCCCCCACTGTACATCCCCCTACAGCCAACCCCCCTCACACTGCACACCTCCCCTATCCAACCACCCTCCCACTACACAACCCCCTCCCATTCCCTTGAAAAATAAATTATGAAATGGAGACCCATAGTAGGTCTCCCTACTATTTAAGAACTCACTACCGTGTTGGATTAATATAATAGGACATCACTAAAATATCACTATAAGACATGAACCATGCTTCTAATCAAAAGGGTCTCAATAGAACACCTAAAAGGAACTCTATGCAGTGGAATGATGTGCAATGTAAGTCTATGAAATGGCATAACATTCCATAGATACAAATTTCTGAAATGGAGGAATCATCATTTGAATAGATACTTTACTACATGAATCATGTGTTATGTTAGGGAAAATATGATACACAGTGTTATCATCTATTAGAGGTGTAAGAACAAACAATTACTTGAATCAAGGATGGATCACGGGTTGGCAAGAAGGGTTTGCAAAGAATAGGGGAGATTTCATTTAGGGATAATCAAAACAAAAAAAACAAAAAACAACTCGTCTTCAAAGAAATCTGAATGAAAAATTGAATAAATGGAAGTAGAACATAAAACTGAGTTATAACTTATAGATTTGATGTGGAAGAAAAAAATGAGTTGCTGGGAATAAGGGTTTCACACTAGAACAATGGAGCTCTTGTTCAGGGTGCAATGTGGGCGGATCAAGATAGGAATCAGGTGCTGCATTTGTGGCATTTTATCCCAACGGTTTTTAAAAACTATTGGGAATTATTATCAAAGATATCCCAATGGTTTAAATGATCCATTAGCATAAGGGTGGTACACTATCCACTATCCCAATGGTATCAAAAAACCCTTGGAAAAACTATGCCTATCCCAACGGTTCTTCAAACTGTTGGGAAAATACAGTCTAAAACTTCTTATACCAATGGTTTTCAACAAACCATTGGTATATGAATCATATCTCAATAGTTTCTATAAACTGTTGGGATAGAGGCATTGGAATAGGATTAATTTATAGTAGTGTATGACTCCTTCAATTCCAATTTGAAATTAAAATAGTTAAAATATTATATGCAGTTAATTTTCAAACTGAAAAAAATATTGACCACAATATGACGCTGGCGATCAACTCTAATCTCTCTAGTGGATGGATCACTATAAATCCTCCAATAAACATTGTACTCTATAATATCGGACTGCTTAACTACCTATATGAATATAAAATAAACTATTTATATTTAAAGTTATATAAAATATTTAAAAAAAGGAACTTACCAGATGCTCTCTATGAAAACTAAATGTACGGCTTCTAGCTCGATGTATCACCTCATGTCTCCCCTGGTTCTGTTGGTCTAATGAAGATCTCCTTTGAAATTTACCACCTAACCAGTGTGAACATAATCCATCCCAAACATGAGATGAAATGTACTCTGGTCTTTTGGATCTACATGACTCATCAAATACAGTCACTCCTACTTTCATCATGGCCTTCCTTCTCAAATTGTGCAAAAACTGATGTAAACAGTCACACATAGACACCTACCATGCCGCGTGGATAGCGTCATGCATGTTTTCATCGATGGGATACCATAAACCCTAAAAATAATTTATAATATCAAGTTATTAATGAAATAAATTTCAAAATAAATATTATTTATTTATGTACCAGACAATGATTGAACATGTCGAGCTACATATCAATGGGAATCTGTTCCCATGTGATCCATGCTTGAGAAAAATAATTGCGCAAGATAGTGCTCCCCTATCCAATAGCTATATGCGCCAAACTGTGAAAAAAGAATAAATAATCAAACAATTAGTATACAAATAAATTAATGAAATCTAACTAAAATACGTAGGTTATCATACCTCTATTTGCATGGATCAAAGCCAAGATGTGGACATCACTTAGGGATAGGGTCAGGAATCATCAGTCATGCAAGACCGTGCCCCCTTTGCATATCACTTGAACAGCCAGTCAGTTGAGGGTCAGATAATCCCAAATCCTCCTCATCCAAAGGTAGTTCAGCCTCCTGCAACTCATGAAATAAATCATCATCCATATGAATACAAAATAATTGTTTTTAGAAAATAGTTGCAAATAACTATTATATATAGATATATATGAGTTATGATTATAATCAGCATTTAACTATGTCAACTTTCACCTTCATCATCATCATCATATCTGATGATTTCAATGTCTTCATATTCCTCCTCAGAATCATCAATATCTATATGAGTTTCAGTTTCATCATCTATTTCCATTTAAAATTCATTTTTAACATCATTAACATCATCGTCATCATCAACCCTTAATTTTGGGGTGTTATCATCGATATTCATGTCTTTTTGTGAAAAATATATATTTTTAGAAGTCTCTTGAAAAATTTCACTTTCTTGCACTTCAGCAGAACCACATTCACTTTGAGTAAACTGATTTTCCCAAGATTTCATTTTTATTATTCTCAACCAATCACTCAGGTCTCTTGAAGTAGCACAGTACTTTGCATAATAAATCTGATGTGCTTGTTGAGCTAGTAAAAGTAGTTTATTTACTGCCAGAATACTTTTATATTTAATATCGAAGATTCCATGAGTCAGATGAACATGAAATCCTCTCTCAGTATCTAACCACCAACATTTAAACATCATTATGTAATTTTGTACTATATAACATAGTTCAATAATTTCATCCAGTATGCCATAAAATTCAACTTCAGTTTCTCTATGATGATATCCTCTCAAGAAAACTCCATTGTTCATTTTTTTTTATTCCCCATATGCACGTATATGAAATCTATAACCATTCACCGCATATGCATTATAATATTTAACCATTTTGGATGATGGGTTACTCAATATACACTGTCGCTTATCAATTTTATCAGCATATTGAGACACCTGAAAATTTGTAAAACAATTATCAATATAATAAATAATAAACTGAATTAATATGTTATACCATCAATAATTTATATTACCATATTTTGAAACCATTGAGGAAAAAAATTGTTGACGTTCTTCAAGAGCAGCTACTGTAATTTGTGGAAGATGTTTCTTGATACACTTATCATTTAACCTACAAATAAAATAATTTTACTTACTGTAACATAAATTATAGAATAAGTGATAGAATCACTCATAGTATATATGATTCCATTTCTTCACAGTTGAGTATAACATGTGTTAGAGCTCTGTGATGTTCATCATCTGAAACCCATCATTCATGAACTCTACTGAAGCCAAGATATAGCTGATTAAAAATGGTAATCAATTTTCCATTTCATTGTCAACATTCCCCTCATTCCATCTCATGAGGTTGTGTTTTGAGTGATATTCATATTCAAAATAATAAGAGCAGAAAAAAAAAATCATCTTACAAATAAGCTTCAACAATTGAGCCTTCAACTGATGCTTTGTTACGTACTTTTTTCTTCAATTTCTGCATGCATCTCTCGAATGGGTAAATCCATCAAAACTTTATTGGAACTACACATTTTTCTTCATGTGGAAAATGTAATATCAAATGTTCCATTGAGTTGAAGAAAGTTGGTGGGAATATTTTTTCCTGTTTAAATATAATTACAAAAACTTCTTCTTCCAGTTTTCTTAGAACACCATAGTCTATTGTCACTGCACAAATGTCTCGAAAAAATTACTATATGTCTGTTATCGAATCCCAAATCATAGAATTAAATAAACCTCTTAATTTAATCGACATAATTATTTCCATTTTAACATGACAGTCATGACTTTTTAATCTGTTAATATGACCATTCTTCATACATCTTCCCAAATTGGAAGCATATCAATCAAAAAGTCACAAATTTTCAATCCATTGACAAAATAATAAGAGAATATCTTTGGACCTTGTATAAGCTGCTTTTGGATTCATTAACCTCTGTGATCTGACATTTTCAAACAGTTCAAGTTCTAGTCTCCTGAAAATTTGGGCAAGATCTAATCATGCCTTTATATTATCTTTGGTCTTGCATAGTGGATCCAAAACTGTATGAAACAAATTATCAAAACAGTTATTCTCGATATGAATGACATCCAACATGTGGCATACCAACAAATCATACCAATATAGAAGATCCCAAAAATGCCCTGTTTTATTCAATTTTGTTCTTTCCCAAAGCTATGAATTTTCTATTGGTTTATTGTTGGCCCAAATGTGATGGGAGGTAATGAAAATACAACTGATTTTAACTCTAAACCCAAGATCATTTTTAGAGGTCCATCCCTTTCAATTATGATTTTTTTAAAATGATATTTGTTCCTCCAAAGTTTACACATTGATAAAATAACATAAATGTGAGGTTCTCTAAAGATACCCAACACTATAGTCAATTCTTGGTCATGGTCTGCCTTAATCCTATAATACAATAACATGTTATCAATGAAGACCACTATAATAAAATAATTATACCTTTTGGGGATATGTTTCATCAATTTAATAAATAGAACTAGTACATTAAATAGACCTAGGGGCATACTGATGTATTCACGGTGTCCTTAATATATCTTATAGGACTCCATTGGAATATCCCACTTCCATGCTCATAATTGGTAATGGCCTACCATAAGTCTATATTTGAGAAGTAATGGGCTCCCATATCTTGATCAAATAGATTATTAATTCATGGAATATGATACTTATTATTTATCATAACATGATTAATTGAATGATAATACAAATAAGGATTAAGAGTTTTGTCTACCTTCTTTATAATGTGAACATGTGCTAATCATGGGGAAGTGTATTTATGAATTTACCTTTTACATTACAACAAATCCAGATGATTTTTTGGATTCCTAATTATTCCAAATTATTCCTAATTATTCCTAATTATTTCTAATTATTCTTAATTATTAATAATTGTTCCTAATTATTCAAAATTATTGCTAATTATTTCAAATTATTGCTTATTATTCCTAATTATTCCAAATTATTCATAATTATTTCTAATAATTTCTAGTTATTGCTAATTATTCCTAATTATTACTAATTATTGCTAATTATTGCTAATTATTGCTAATTATTTCTAGTTATTGCTAATTATTCCTAATTATTCCTATTTATGGTTAATTATTGCTAATTATTTCTAATTATGGAAAATTATTACTAATTATTACTAATTGTTCCTAATTATTTCTAATTATTACTGATTATTCCTAATTATTCCTAATTATTCCTTATTATTGCTAATTATTCCAAATTATTGTTATTTATTGCTAATTATTGCTAATTATTGCTAATTATTGCTAATTATTTCGAATTGTTCTGAATTATTCCTAATTATTACTAATTATTCCTAATTATTCCTAATTATTTCTGATTATTCCTAATTATTCCTAATTATTTTTATTTATTACTATTTATTACTATTTATTACTATTTATTCCTATTTATTACTATTTATTAATATTTATTTCTAATTTTTACTAATTATTACTAATGATTTCTATTTATTGTTATTTATTACTATTTATTCCTATTTATTCCTATTTATTACTATTAATTACTATTTATTACTATTTATTACTAACTATTTCTAATTATTTCCAATTATTACAAATTATTACTAATTATAATGAATTATTACAAATTATTACGAATCATTACTTTTTATTACTTTTTATTTTTATTTATTACTATTTATTACTATTTATTACTAATTATTACTAATTATTGCTAATTATTACTAATTATTGCTATTTATTACTATTTATTACTATTTATTACTATTTATTCTTGTTTATTCCTATTTATGGCCATTTATTGCTATTAATTACTAATTAGTAATAATTATTACTAATTATTACTAACTATTTCTAATTAATACTAATTAATACTAATTAATACTATTTATTACTATTTATTACTATTTGTTACTATTTATTACTATTTATTACTGTGTATTATTGTTTATTACTATTTAATAGTATTTATTACTATTTATTACCAATTATTAGTATCTATTACAAATTACTACTATTTATTACTATTTATTACTAATTATTACTATTTAAAATTATTTATTACTAATTGTTAGTATTTATTACTAATTATTACTATTTATTACTATTTATTAGTATTTTTTACTATTTTTTACTACTTATTACTATTTATTCCTAATTATTACTAATTACCGCTAATTATTACCAATTAGAGTTCATTATTATTAATTAATGCAAATTGCTGCTACTAATTATTAATTATCGCTAGTTATTTATATACATTATTAATTATCTTTAATAATTCCTAATTACTACTAATTATTAATAATTAGTACTAATAATTTAAATTTATTATTATAAATAAATACAGATGACAAAACAATCAAAATCTAGTTTAATTACAACTAATTAACAATAAATAAAATTAATATAAAGAAATGAAATAAATATTAAATAAAATAAAATATAAATACCTTTAAACTTGATCTCTTATAGGTGGAAACAGCTTCAAAAACTTCTTCGTAAAAAAAATTCACTCAGAGAAATGTTCACGATAGAATTAGAGTTTAGAGAAAGAGAAAGTAGGAATTGAAGAGAAGAATGAAAAAAAACATATGGGGGTATATGTAGGTTGGATTAGTTCTGATGGTACTATTTGCGATCAGACTCCTGTCGCAGATACCTTCAGCCACATTAATTACTATCGACAGTTAAAAGGGTATTTGCAATGGAGCAACATCCCGTCGCAAAGAGTATTTACCGTCGCTGGGTATTTGCGATGGGGGGTGCCTCCCCATCATAAATACCCTTCTCACGGTTTTTCACACAAATCGCGCCTAACTTTTTGCGACGGGTGAATGCCCCCATCGCAAATAACCTCTTTGACGGACTATTTGCGAGAGGAATAATTCCCGTCACAAATAACCCATCGCAAAAAGCCATTTTTTCCATAGTGAACATCCCTTAAACTTTTTTATAATGGTTTTAAGAATGTTATTTACTTATAACATAACCATAATCATATTTATAATAATATATATTATCTTCTTTAAATATCTTATTACACATTTGTTAATAATCTTTCATTATTTTCACTATTTTGGGTGTTAATTGCCTGGATTTTAGAGTATGTTTTGACTTGTTATTTTTGTCTCTATCACTTAGATCATGATTTAATCATCTCCATAATTTAAACCATGATTTAAATATTATATACATTTATTATATATGTATTTAGTGTAATTGATAATGTTTGTAGATTGGAAAATGAAATACACCATTCATAGAGACGGTAGGTCGTATGTATGCATGAACATTGTTTCAATTTTCTTGTCGTATTAGAAGAATGAAATTTAAACTATATATAATTATATTTTAACTCTATTATATTTATTCCATATATTTCACATTCATTTATTAAAACTATCCTTAATAAATTTCATGTATAGCGTGAACGAATCTCATCGCTTTGAGGAGGCGATAGTCCACACATCCACAAACGATGTTATTATATTCCCAAAAAAATGAAAAGCATGAAGTTATGTGTTATATCAGAATTAAATAAGAATAAATACCATATAAGTATTATATATCACATATATAAACTATAAATTCATCATTATTTCCAACCTTTAAAGGTGAAAATGGAAGAACTAACTACATCAGTTTGCAAGGTGGTAGTATGTCGTACACACGAACAATGATTGCAAATGCCATTTGATGGAAGTGTGTGTGAGTATAGTTCATACCCTTGAAATAACAACATTATATTATATTTAGGATATTGATTTTATTATATAAAAAATATATAATAAGAATTGAAGGTGTGGATAAAGAAATGAAACAAATGTGATCATTGAACAATGTTACCTCTTTTTTGGGTAAATCCTTTTTTTTTATACCAAAAGACTTCCTTGGTTTGATTTTTTCCTAAATTTTGGATTTTCGGAAGACTATAGGGATGAAGAAAGATTATTTTTCATGATTTTTATGATTTAAAGGGATTGATAGGTTTGAATAAGTGGGAGGAGTGAGTGCCTTTTTACAGTGGAGGAGGAGTGTCATTCTTGTAAATATAAAAAGGTAAACACCATTGAGAGGTCTCCCTTACCTCATGTGCCTCCAAAATTGATAAATAATGGATTAAAGTTAAATTATGGTCTATCAAAACATCCAACACATAAAAATAAGATCATTTTTATAATTTTGTTCCTTAACTTCTATGTTTCTCCACTTTTACCATTTTGGTTTTTATTAAGGTAACTAGTTTTATAGCCTAAGTGATATAACCATTAAGACTAAATTAAAGTTATATTTATTAGAAAATATATACCCATTTAATTCTAAATACTATGTATTATTTAAAATATAAAAATTCCATGTGTGTTGGAAATTAATTTTAAAACGAGCACATGTAACACCCAAAAAACATTATTTTACCCCGAATTGTGCTAATAATGTTTTTACTATTTAGGGGTCAATATGTTCATTATAAAAGATCAATTGGTCCATGGATAGAGCATATTTTATATTTATTAACATTTAGAAATCAATTTTTAGAAGATATTATTTTTAGTAAATTTTAAATCTTTTAATAAAATATCATTTATTATAAAATAACATTAATGTCAATTTTGACATTATTTACATAATATAAATATAATAAATATAAATAAAATAATGGAATTAAAATATATTAAGATCAATGATATGTAACATGAAATATTCATCAACAAAAATAAGGTACCACAATAATTCAATCAATTTTATTCACTTTTAATACTTTTTAGTATCATTTATTTTATTTTATTATTAACTAAATAATCATTGTGTTGGCGCTTCTTAAACATTTTAAGTAACTAATTCATTTATAAAGATTAATGATAAATTATTACTATAAAAATAACTCATTTATCTTTCAAATTCATATGTATGACCGAAAATATGTTGTTTTACCCTATCACAAGGCCTTATAATTGTTAAAGGTATGGAAGGTTCTTTTTTGTCTTTTTCCTTACATAACTTATTATATTGGTCAATTTCATGTAATAGTATTCCAATAACTCATACAATTGGAACAAAGAGGGGGTATGGTCGATATATGGGTATATAAAAACTTTTGGACATGTTTTTAGGTCATTTTTTCCTTACTATTAAAGATTTACCACTAAGTAAACTAATATTTACCTTAATCATTATAATTAGTTTTAATTACATTCACTAATATTTTTAGTAAAAAAATATGTTGATCTTTTTAGACTATAAACGTTATACTGATTCCGTCTATTTATATCTATTTTTTCAAATTCAATTCACATAATTGGAAAAAATAAATTTAAATCTAATCTCATAGATGTGGTGAGAAAACGGGTTTTTAAAGTGAAAATGTTCAAAAGTTCATTAATTGTTTAAATATAAATTCAACATAAAAATGATTAAAATGAGATAAATTGGATTAATAAATGCATAATCGGTCTATTTTTACTTTAAATTCAATTAAAAATATAATTTAATATTAATAATTATTTAAACGAAAAGCAATATTTCAATTAAAATGGAGTATTTTTCATTATTCATCAAAAAATGAAACTTCTCAAAAAAAATAGAAAAAATAACCCTAAGATAATTTTTAAATTCCTCATTCAAAAATGAGGTTTATTTCTAAAAATAAAATTTTTATAAGGTTAAAATTTTAGTTTTAAAATAGGTCTTCCATTAAAAGGCGGCAAAACTGCCTTTATAAAAATATAGTTTTTTATGTGAAAAATTGGGTTTGTTATTATCTTATGTTTATCAAATATATTATGTGAATTTCAAAAATATTTTATTGAATATGTAATATATATATTTTCTTAATATCATTCACTAATAGTAATTAATTTAATTTATTAAGACAAAACACCCTTGGGAGCATAAAGATAGTTTTTTTATAAAAACATTTCTTTTATATTTAGTTGGTTTTTATATTAATCTCTAATTAATTGGTAACCAATGAATTAAACCATATGTTTTTATAAATTAGCTAATTATATTCATAGTATCCAATTTAAGAACAAGTTTATATCTTATTTTATTAAATAATAATAATTTAATAATATATTTTTGTTTAGTAAAACTCGATCTTGTGTATAACGCAATCCATTGAAGAAAAAAATTATTTCATGTAATGAAAGATAACTCGGTGTTTTGTGAATTACAAGATATAAAATTTATTTAAAATATTAAATATACCATAATTTCTTGGGACGTTATATTCATTTCTACTCTTTGTGTTTCGTTTCATAAAGGATATTAAAAAAAATGTTATTACTTTAGAATTTCAGGGTGTTATACATGAAATGATTAATTAAACGGTAATATCTAAATTGATAATCATAAGAAAAGTATCAATCTTATAGATTTATTTTTTCTAGAAAATGAAATGTAATACCGCAATACACACTGTGGTAACTATGGGAAAAAGAAAAAATTCCAAACTCACATGATTTTCTAAAAGGTACTATAGTTTCTTGGGTAAAATACTACGATATAGGAAATTCAAGGTGTCGGTGTCCCCAATACTTTTTTAAGCCACCTCTAGAAGTGATGGTGCTAAAATTTATTATTGGGGACTCATGTATAATTAATATGATGGTTATATCATAATGATATCATCAACGTACAATTTTATTTGTTGATACTACATCAGGATATGGTTGATTTTACATGTAATATCATCTCCAAGAAGCTTTTGAGGAGAAAAAGAAATGCATATATGGAGATGTGATGACTACATTGGATATGTGTAAATTGAAAGGTAGATCATGGAATTTTAATGGATCCATTTGTCATTTAATTTTCACCCATATACTCTAGTTTCGTTTAAGATTAAAAAATGAAAAAAAATTAGAAAATGATTTGTTACCATTTAGGTAAGGTTCACCAAGCAATAAGAACTTAAAGAAAATATAATATTTAATTCTTATAGTGAATATGTTGAAAGACAAGTTGAAAATTCTAATGGAAAACATGATGTAAAATTCACCTTCACAATGTCCTTCAAATAAAATAGGTATTAAATAGAAGGATATTAGATTCTCATATCATGAAATAATTCTATGGGTGATAAATTCAATGAACTGAATTGAATAAGAAATTACTCAATTCTTCTTCCATGAATATTCATAAATTTCAACTAATTTTTCTGTTATACTTATTGGATATTAAATACAATAATCCAATCACATATTTATTTGAATACAGTAACCAAGTAAGTTTATAAATGTTATTATAAGTAAGGTGTATTCTCCAAGAGGATGAGAAAGGTGGTCCCTAAGTCAATGGTGAGTAGAACACAACTTCTAATTTCGTTGTTTAATGATTATAGTAAGCAAAAAGATCATAGAATATTCATTTGGAATGAATCTTTTCCATGTGTCTATAATAGGTCAGTGGGAGTGTCATTATTTCCCAAGTAAAATATTTTTGGTAACATATCAAAAACATCTATTTGTATTACAGTATTTTAAGAGCAGAATAAAATAAATACTTCAAATATTTAAGAAGAAACCTATGTTCTAGAGAATATGATATACTAAGGTAAATTTGATGGTATCTTAGACATATTAAATCATACATATACAGACATGGTATTTAAAATTAAAAGTTGGAAAATTTTGAGAAAGAATTGTTACCATTATCATAGGTAATATATCTCTCCAAGAAGACATGCATAGGTATAGGAGGTGATAAAAGTGGTGAGTTGAAATTCTATACACTTTAGTGATGGATCAATAACATATTACATGATATGTACAATATTTTATATTTCAAAGATACAGTTTATAGTAGTAAAATATCAATTATATCCAGGAGAACTACAATTGAACAAATCAGAACTATCTGATTATACCTAAGAAAGTAGAAAATATATGTACTTGGTATATGGAGAGGAAGGGATACTAGTTACAAGTAGACATAGTCTAGTTTTCCTATAAGTTAAATATGATCTAATATTGTATTTAGGGTAGGGTGATGGTAAAGATAATTTCATTCAAGCCAGTGGTGGACATGTCTATAAATACCGAGTGCATTGTGGCTTCTGGGGAAGATAAGAAACAATGTCAAATATGAAATGATTTGTTCTAGTACTTGGATTCGCACCTAGTAAGTAAAGTATTATCATAATGTAAATTATTACACTCTTAATAGCCAAGATTTCATGTTTTGGTAGTGGACAAAAGGATATACACTCATGGATTACATCTATTGAGGATTATTTACCCAAGAAGTTGAGGTCGCACATAGTCGAATAGCCATGCATCCAAGACGTGGAAGACCCAACGACTAAAGATGTGACTCAGTAGAAACATGATCTTATTCATGTGAGATATAACAAGTATGTTTAACATGTTTTCTATAGTGTTATTGGGAGTGTTTTAGTATTGAAATCCTTATACCCAACTAAACAATACTTTTTATTACTATTTCATGTATACAGTGAGATATAAATGATGTACATTTACCATTATAGAGTAGAAATTTTTACATCCAATATTTAATGGTAATGTCCATGGATTATTTTTTATATCAAAAGGTTATATTAAAACCCATTATATAATGAAAACCTCAAGATACTATGACATTAATCTAAAATAAATTTCTTATGGTCTATATGTATCATATTGACTTGACACATTAGATATCAGACTATCAGGTGTTGGGGGCTCATAATCATTGAGAATTCCTCTCATGAAGTTCATATTTGGTAATATATAGTAGTTTAGATCATGAGGATGGATCTATTAATCAGAACACCACATGTTTCAGGTGTCATTGGTTATTCCTATCTAAGGAAATTTTTATTGAACTTCGGGCTTGAGATCATTATCAATGTGTTCCATTTAATTGTGTAATTTAATGCAAGAAAAAAACTATAACAATGAAACCATGTAGAGTTATTTTGTGTTGGGTAAATCATTGGTGGTATGGAATTGGTTTAAAGGTCAAGATAGAATTTGTTGCTTCTGAGTTGAGGAAGTAATATCTCGGTCCAAGTTGATTAGGATGGTAGTACCTTCATAATCCATGGACATGGTAGTTGAGGGTAAATCCATCCAGTTTTATCAATAAATAATAAATCAATAAAGGATTTTGACACAAGTGTGTGTCCTTCTTTATGAGATATTGAAAGACAAAGAGATTATATTATACAGTTCATATTCATAGGTTGGTTTTCATTGTTATGACTATTCTCTTTCTCTTTAGGGGCCTTGATGGGTTGCAGGACTCAAATATTAATTTGTGAATATTATTCACTGCTATCGAGATAATGTCCTAGAGGGTCACACACAATAGTGTATTCAAAAATCTACCCTTTTTGGTGAATAGGTATATAGGACATGGTGGGCCCCACCACAAGGTCCTAGAGTTTTCCAAGTTTTATCGATCATCAATAAATAAATAAATCCATTGTTATTCAAGTATAGAATAATTGGGTTGAATTTATTTATTATAAGTATTTAAAAGTGTTTAAGTAAATACAAGGAATAATATTATTTGAATGAGTATTATTTTAATATTCAATGTTCATTTAATATTAGTGGGAATTATAAATCAATTTAATGACTCAAGTTTTTCATGTAATATATTTAATATTATATTATATGTATGTTAAAAAATATAAATAATATTTATGACACATTTATTTCATCATAAATATTTATGTATTTATTATTTTGTAGGAGTTTTATTTCTGGGGACTAGGGAACCCTTTCAGTGTATATGCTCCAACCACTATATAAGAAGGAGGAGATGCTCATTCTAGTGACTGTTCATTCATTTTCGAATGAGAGGCTCTCTCTCATCCCACTTCCTAGAGAGATAAGGTCTCTCCTAATAAATTGATCCAAGATGCCTTCGACTGGTCGAAGAAAGGGGATTGTTGTGATCATCGTGATATCGAAAAGATCATTGAAGCTCCATGCTAGCACCCAAAATTTGATGAATGAAATGCATGCAGATTCATGGAGCATGTGTGGATGATCTAGAAGGGATCAGATTCATATCCTTTGAGCAACATTCATTGGTGATGAGCTACTGTCGAGTGCGCTCCTATTCGGAATGAGTTACTCATTAAACTTTTTTTATGTGCTTTTAATAGTCCACATGAGATCCTCAAACCATACCAAGGCTCAAATCATTGTAGATGACATGTAACATCACTCTAGTGAGTTGTTTTTTAAATCCCCAGCCTTCCAGCTTCCGTTGCGCACCCTAGTAATAGAACTCTATATGTATATTCCTACTCAATGCATTGATAATTATGTTTCTCTTGCCTAAAGTATAGGAAAATTAAAATTCAAAAGACTACAGATACTTGACCCACCTCCTCTAATAATGGTTTATGAACCACTATGAAAATATGTATTTTAATATCTTATGGACCATGTACACCACAAACCTATTTTCCAAAAGAAAATTTCCCCAATATCTCAGGGTGTATACCAGTGTAGCTAACTCCAGATCATGAGTACGGTAATTACTCTCATGAAAACTAAATTGTCTAGATCCATAAGCAGCCACTCAATCCTCCTTCATTATAACTACTTCATGATCAAATATATATTTTTATAAATACATGGTGTAAAACTTACTCAAATAAAATAAGGTGAGGATAATTTCGGAGATTAATCTACTCTTTGACTCCTAAAATGCATCATCTCAAGCATCTAACCAAATGAAATTATCCCCTTTTCTGGTCAATCTGGTCATCAAAACTTACATACAGGATAAATCATGGATGAAACATCTATAATAAACTACCATACCCAAAAATATCCAAATTTTAGAGAAATTATTGGGTTGTTACCAAGATACCAAGGTTTCCACTTGCTCTAGGTCCATTGACACTTCATCCTATGAGATAACACGACCCAATTAGTGAAATTTTATAATCCAAAAGTGACACATAGATATATTGGAATATATATGATTATCCCTAAGTGTACTTATGATTATTTCAATATGTTGGTTATGGTTGTATCTATACTGAGAATACGCCATGATGTTGTCAATGAAAACCACAACAAACAGATCCAGAAATGGATGTAAGATCTGATTCACCATGGACATGAATAACTCTTGTGTACTCATCAACCCAAACAACATCACCACAAATTTTCACAATCCATACCTGCTCATAAAATAAATATTGGGTATATTATAGGGTCTCAATCTCAAGTAATGGTACCCTAACCTCAAGTCAGTTTAGAAGAAAATCTAGACACCTCACAAATAATTGAATAGATTATTAATGTGTGGAAGAGGATACTAGTTCTTAACCATTATTTGATTTAGTCTTTTATAATCCAAACATAATTAAAAAGTCTCATTAGCTTTCTTGGTTGAAATAATGAGAGAACCCATGGTGAAATACTGGGCAGCCTAAATCCCTTAGCTTATAGATCTTCCAACTATATTTTTAACTCTCGTAGATCCATTTTTTCCATCATGTAAGGTGGGATAGAAATTATTTTAGATCCTATCGCCAACTCGATAGTGAACTTGATCTCACACTCATGCATTAAGTCAGATAACTCTTCATAAAATCAGTCTTGAAAAAGGTCCATTGCAATCATTCAATGGTTAGTTTGACATTTTCCACAATCATTTTTGCAGTAAAAGTTATTTCACACATGACCAAGTTCATTCTCCCCATAATAAGAGTATCCTTATTGTGGCCTCGTAGTTCTTATGTTGGTCCACCCATCTCCCTAACTATTCCACTATAGAAACAAATGACTATTAGTGACCGTCTGTTCATACCTAATTGGAAAGAAATCATCAATCACTAATCACTCCTAGTTATATATAACAAAGTTCATTATATTCACTGATCTATTTAAGATGAGAAAGTTAATATTTTTTAGCCTAGGCATGGGTTATGACATCTACCCTGGGCAGTTCTTGTCCCCTCATGAAAACCACTAAAACAAACCATAACATTTCAATTAGATGAAAAACTTGGTATTGCCCCACAAAGGTACCCCAATCCATAGATGATGTCATCTTAATCCTTGGACACATCTCTGTACACATAAACCATTAGGATAATAGGACCTGTGATCTTCTCTCCAAACATGAATCCATAAAGTATGCCCCAATGCCAAATGGTTCCCAAACAGGGCATGAGTATAACTTAGTAAGATGAAACCTTCAATGTCTAAACAATATAGTTTAAATATATAGGGCATGAACCAATATGATAAAAAATTCATTAATCCATAAATTAATGCATAACATCAAATAAACCCACTGACCCTCGAGCTCTAGGTTGACACCTAGATCAACCAAACCTACTTCGACACCATGATAGAAGTATCTATCCTTACAAAATAGTTCCATTAACCAGAAAGGAGTTCCATTTACAATCCACCTATCTTTTCCCTAGTCATAAAATATAAATAAACATCTCACCCTCAGGAATCAATTAGTCATGCATCTAGCCCTTAAGCGGTATATACTATGCATCTGGCCCATAGTTGGTTTGTACCATGCATTTATCCCTCTAGCGGTGTGCAACCATGAATTTATCCCTCAAGAAGTATGTTACCATGAATCCATCACTCATACGGTATGTGAATATGCACCTATCACTCAAACATCAAACATAATCAATGATTTATATGAGAAAAAATTCCAAGAAATCCATTTATAATACCAAACTCCAAACATGGAAAACATGTTTATATAATCCATGTTGGTCAATACATCAAATTACCGATCAACAGTCCAATTATTCAATTATTCCAAGTCACTAATTATCATAATAATTTTTATAATTCCATTTCACATATCATGCAAGATCAATTGCAGTTTCACATGTCATTATATCTATATTCCATCACATTGTCATGCCAATGCTAATTACAATCCATTCCATCAATTTAAAGTGAGGTAATTCTTGAAAAATACAATTACCCAATTCACATGCTAACCAATTTATATTTTTAATCAAATTCCAATTACAATTCACAAATCATTATAAGGATCTTGGTTCAACCAATTCATGTTCTAACCTAGGGTTAATGGTTGGCACACCCCTCGGGTGGTAGTAAGTCACAATCTCAATGCCAATGGAACTAATGGGATCCGTGGAAATTATATTCATGAATAATTAATCAATTAAAATTTAAAAAGGTTGGGTTCATAGTGTTCTAGTGTGATCTAACATTTTTCACATACTAAAAAATGAAACATACTCTAGGGAGTTTTTTTAGACTACCCACCTCAAGAAATGAAGAAGAAGAAGAGATCCAAGATCAAACTTTGGATCTTTGTGAAACACCACAATACCCCTATGGATAGTTTTTAACACATAACATCAATGATAGAGAAATAGAACACAATGAGTAAACAAGAGGATTTCACAAAAGCTAGGAGAGACTAATCGATTTTTGTTTATTGGTTCGAGGAATAGACTAAAGAAGAAAATGAGAGGTGTTGGAGAATCCCATAGAGAATTAGAGAACATTCACAATTTTTAAATCTATAATTAAGGTCAAATTATAGTTTAAGAGGTGTTTAAAATGGTTTTCCAGATGTAAAAATATGATTCTACCTCTCTTAATATTGACTTCTACAGCTGCCACCAGTAGGCCAATGGGCACAACCAGCTAGTAGGGGTTGTCCTGTAGTAATTCTTCATGGTTAAAGACCCCATAATAAGTATAGTGGGACTAAAATAGGTAGATAGTGGGGGTATCATGTAAGATACCCACTTTACCCATACTCACCGGCTGGCTGGTGGGACTCTTATAGCTTTACCAAGCTACGGGATAGACAATGGATGAGCCAGTGGTGCTGCAGCCCCTCTGTGGCTGCACACATCTTCCGACCTCCTAATAGCTCAGCTTCTCGATTCCCCAAAAACCTACAAAACCAAATTTTACACTAGTTACAAGGATTGATTGCCAGTGTTAAAATAGGTTAATAAGACTCAATGGGGTTCAACCAAAGAGAAGCACGCATGGAAAAAATACAATATCTTACATAGTGGTGGATCTTGTATTTTTTTTATTTTTTTTATTATGTATATGTGATCAGCCTAGTGGGTGGTCAATCCTATATGACTGTATGTATATTTTTGTATTTCATATTATTATTGTTGGATTTTTTTATTTATACTATTTACTCAAAACATTTTATATTTTGTATGATTCTCGGATATTTCTTTTTTGATTGCACACTCCAACTACTCATAGCCCCTCCTTAGACCCCTACTACATCAAAAAGCCTCTATAATATGGGGAGGTGCAATTTAGGTCATATGTATTCATTAGTCCAGTTAATATTCATTATGAGATAGGCCAGTATGTTTCAAATAAATGTTTCCCTTTATCAGATATTTTTTTAGAAATGATAAATTCTTTCTTTTATCAATGATTTTTTTAGTGGTGATAAAGGTCAAAACTATTATTTTTTGATTATTTAGTAGTGTTTAGGAAATGGGTATCTTTATTAGACCTCCTTCTAAAAAATATGATATGAAAAACTATTTTTTTGAACCTTGAGTTCACCGTATGTTTGTATCCTTCAGTAGTTCAACATATGAGAATATAAAACAGCTAGTTATTCCACTTCTATCTTAGAGAACTAAAATTAGAAAGAAAAAAACACACTAATCACTACTTAAAATTATAATCACACACATAAGAAAGAATTCAAAAAAATAGGAATAAAGAAATATAGTTTTACATGGATCATACATTCATCCAACATCCATGGGAGAATATCGAAAATATTTAATATTATCCAATGTACAATTTTTACCAACATTATAGCTTAGAAATCCAAGGTTACACTTTTAGTAATTTAGTTTAGGAAATGTATTACTAATAAAAGATAATATAATTCACTTCTCATTCAGGAACTGGTACCACCTCTATATATAAAAGATTATTTTTAGTAAGAAAAGTCACATATACCTCCAACATTTTCAGTCAGTTGTCCATTGACTTCATCATCTAGTTGATATTTCCATCAATTCAACCGTCCCACCTAGTACACTATTGAGCATGAAAAAAGACCAAACTGGACAATGTTCATCATAAGTTTTCAAACATTCAATTTTCTATCATGTATGCATAAGTTTCTTCTATCACTATTCTAACAAGGCCAAAGTGAAGTACCAGATACTGGAATTACAATAAGAAAACTTTCATTTAATTGTACATCAAATACTATAAACTTCCATTTCTCTAAAACCAAGATTCATTTCCCAATAATATCCCATATTAAGACTTGTTTTAGGTTACCTAAACAGGATGCTCTAAAATTTTGGGTAAACCAACTCTTCCTTCACATTTTTTGTTGAGTTCTCCATCCTCCTCTCATTAAGCCAAGTCCCACTAAGGCATAATGTTGCATCAAAATTTCCTAGAATAACACATTTATTGAACATGTATCATAGATTTTTATTTTCTATGATCTTCTAAATCTAAAAAATATCTTCCTCAAGAATATCCCTGATGAAATATAATTTTATGTCAATGTGTTTCATTATTTCATGAAAAAAAATTCATAGTAAGGTTGAAAACACTCTAACTTTCATGGAATAATGTTCCTCCTTCTGCTTATTTGTTGAGTTTATTCAGAAAGTGCATTAACCAAACCAATTCCTTCTAAGATTATGTAGTTGTAATATATTCAACTTAAATGGTAGCTAAATTCACCATCAGTTATATATGTGACATCCAACTAGTTTTTATTTTTCTAATGGTAAACACAAATAATGTTATGATTTTTCATGAGTCAAAATTATCAGTAAAATTTGAATAAATATATACTTTTATAAGATCATCTTACCTAAATAACAAATCTTTATCCACCAGTCCTTTCATTTTTCAAAGATGAATCATGTCACGAACCATCCCCTGGGGCCTGTGCCATGACATATCCCAAACCCGCCTCTCGAAGGCTAGGAGTTAGACACTAGAGCCAAAGGCGTCAACTTGCAAGTGGGTGGTATTTTCCTGAGTACCTGTATGCACGCACACACAACCACATCCCAAATTTGGAAAAGTAAATATGCATGCCACTAAATAACCACATAGTAAAATTACAAATTGAAGGTCAAATGGTCCAGAATACAAACCCAACAAAATATAAACTGGAAACAGGAAAGTACAAGGAAAACTCTAAAATATGTCCGCTAGAAACCCCACATAATGGGTAAGTGTAGAGTAGCTGATGGAAGCCATATAAGTACACCCCGCCTGCCTAGTTTCACTGGGAACCACCGGGTCCTAGGCCACCAAGTCCTCCATCAAGATGGAAGTCATCTGCACCAAACACAACATGTGCGGGAAAAGACCGTGCAGGGATGAGTAACAAAATAATTAGTAGGGAGACTATAGCATCCCACCTTTTCATCACATAAACTTTCATTACATTTTACAAAACCGAGGATCTTTAAGGTTTAGTGTCTTGGAAACCAGGAACATAATAAATGAAAGAAAAAAAAACATTCTTCTTAAACACTTGAAAGGCTTCTCCTCAAGTTCATCCTAGGTTCATTACTGCATCTCATAACCTGGGAACACACATCAAAATAAAGGGTGAGCAGGAGGCCCAGTAAGGGAAACAAGAGGAACATTTTACATGTGAGCTTGATATACTTCAATAATGACATGAAAAGAACTTTAAGGCATGAGAAAGAAATCATGAGGCATTTCATAATAAAAACAACATTTTTCATAACTTGAATATGTGGCTGCAACATTTAATATTGACAATCGTTTCGTTTCACCAAGGTCCATCCCCAAGGTGTCGTTAAAAATTACCAAGGTTATTCACCAAGGCATCGTTAAAATTGTAATCTCTAGTGGTTACATCATTACCCAATGCATTGGAGCGCTATCAGGGCGCACCCTTAAATTTGCCTTTATTATCATGTGAGCCACATATATCATCATCAAACATTTCATAAATAACCCACATAGCATAAAATAAATGGGTTTCATTTCATAATCATAACGTTTTAAAAACTGCTTTAAAGACATGATCTTTACGTCACTTTAAACCCACGGAAAGGGAAAGCGGGTCTCATGTATGTAAATCCCAGAATTTAAAATGGAACATTTTGATATATATGTAAATACCCTTGTATAAATAAGAGCTTTGAGTATTCACTTTATAAAATAAAATAATTTTTGAGAAAAGAGAGAGGCATTTTGAGGGGAAACTTCTGCAGCATAACGGCTAAGTTTCGGGGTTTTAGAAAACATTGAAATGAGAGGGGACATGGGTCACCCACTCATAAATGATCCATAAAACAGTAGGGTTAAGGAATAAGAAGGACATATGGACATGGTAATGAAATTTTAGGGACATACCATTTGAAATGAAAAACATGGAAGAAAAAAAAAAGTTTAGATTTCTCTTATGAAAATTCGGCAGCCTTACGGCGTCACTTAACTTCAAAAGAAAATGATTTGACAAGATCAAATAGGGTCCCTCATCATATGATAATAAGAGATCAGTATGATGGATATATAGATAATTCCCCAACATAACAAAAAGGAACTTGAAATAATTGACATGAAAGTAGAACTTCAAAACGAGAAGGGTGAAGAACCACTTAAAAATTCGGCAGCCTAACGGCGCCACTTAAAACTTCAAAATACTGAATTGAAGCGATCAAATGGGGTCTCTCATCATATGAACATAAGAGTCCAGTATGAAATATATAGAGATAATACCCCAATATAACAAAAAGGAACTTGAAATAATTGACATGAAAGTAGAACTTCAAAACGAGAAGGGTGAAGAACCACTTAAAAATTCAGCAGCCTAACGGCGCCACTTAAAACTTCAAAATACTGAATTGGAGCGATCAAATGGGGTCTCTCATCATATGAACATAAGAGTCCAGTATGATAGATATAGATATCATACCCCAATATAACAAAAAGGAACTTGAAATAATTGACATGAAAGTAGAACTTCAAAACGAGAAGGGTGAAGAACCACTTAAAAATTCGGCAGCCTAACGGCGCCACTTAAAACTTCAAAATACTGAATTGAAGCGATCAAATGGGGTCTCTCATCATATGAACATAAGAGTCCAGTATGATAAATTTAGAGATCATACCCCAACATAATAAAAAGGAACATGAAAGACTTGAATGAAAATAGAACTTGAAAACGAGGAAGGTGAAAGAATCCCTTAAAAATTCGGCAGCCTAACGGCGCCACTTAAACATTCTTAAAACGAATTGATGAGAGCAAGGGGGGTCTCTCATCATATGAACATGAAATAGGCAGTAGGATGAATATAAAATAACATCCTCCAACATAATAACATGGAGTATAAAAGAAATGACATAAAAGAGATTACTTGAAAAGAAAGAGAGAGGTCGGATCCCTTACCTTAAAATGTAACTCTTAAACCTCAAAGGTTGGGAACTTGAGGGCTTGGGGGCACCTTGGGAGGACTCCTTGGGAGGTAATGAGACCAGAACTTTGTTGGGGAAGAGTGGGGAGTCTAATTGATGAGAGGAGGGCTTGGTATTTATAGGGAAAGTGAGGGGACAAGACATTAATGGCCAAGGGACACCTCACATGTGCTTTTCCCAAACCCATGTGCTCTCCCTTGGCATTTATCATGGAGTTAGGCCACATGGGGCCCCCAAAACAATAATTCATCACCCTTGGCCGGCCAACCCTCAAAAGATCTCATGACATCATCATGACACCATTATGATGTCATTAAACATACTGAAACCCTAAAACTGTATTTTTACTATTCACTAAAAATTCAACCTTCTCAGAATAACCCCAAAATTTCACCTTAACCAAATATCAATGCTCTGATTTCAAAAATGAAATCCATTTTATAAAAATAATTTTCTAAATATTTTTAATTTAATTTTTAAATAAAAACACTATTCATCGAAAATTCACATTTTTCAGAAAAATCCCCAAAAATTACCATAACATAATATCGATGCTCTGAGTTCAAAAATGAAGTCATTTTTATAAAAATAATTTTCTAATTATTTTTAATTAAATTTTTAATTAAAAAACACTATTCACCCCGAAAAAACTAATACTTGAATAATAATTAATGAAACCGTTATTTAACTATTTTATTGAATCACATTACTTAATCAAGGTGCCTAGATTATTTTAAAACTTTCTTTAAGTGAGATTACTAATCCATTTGGTCATATTACTAATCCTAATCATAAAATCACTATTCATAATTTACTATTCATCAAAAATCAAGTTGATCTTATTAGACTCTAAATTTCGTACTGAACATAATTGTAGAAGACCATTTTTCGAAAATCATTACACATTTTTAATTATTTAAGGTTTACACAACCATTTTTAAAATATCCTTTTTCTAAAATTCAACAAAAATATGCATACAATTTTTATCCAGTCATTTGAAAATTCATAAACTTCATCATAAGAAGAAATCCAAATTTTTATTTAAAAAAAAGATTACACAAGGCAATTACGGTCTCGTTACATAACCCCTTATAATACCAGCATAGGACCTAAGAGTAAGGTGTGCTAGGGTGATAGAATTTTGGGGCGGCTCAGTCAACATTGCCCGAGTAGTAATTTCTATCAGTTTGAACTTCTCGCGAAGGCGATTCCGTTCTAGCTTCACATGATGAAGTTCGGCTTGGATTTGGTCCAGAGCAAAGCCCAATGGTGCTACCTCCTTCCCAATCTCCGTTAGATGGGCTTCGATCGGCCCAAGGCTACTAGGTGTGGCCATCAAATCTTCTTTCTATAATAATTAACCAGGATTACTTAAATTTAGAGACAATAATAAAAACATTTTGTTCACGGTGGTCATATTGACCGATGGTCATATAACACTCAAAAACCAATGGTCTCATTTTATTTATAATCATGTTTATCAAATAAAATATTTTTTTTTTGAGTATAAAAAATAACACATGAAATTAGGAAACAACATTTATTCAAAATTTCGGGTCGTTACAATCTTCCCCCCTTAAGAAATTGCGTCCTCGCAATTTTTTTAAATTGGGTTTTGAAATTTCATTGAAAGTCCCACATCGGAAAAAGAGTCAGTAACACCATTACTTTAAAAGAAAGAAAAGGAAGTACAAAGGCCACCCGAGTTAACCCACACTCGGGTTCCATGTAGGAAAACATGGACATGGAGGAAAAAAACAAAGGGTCAGTTCTGAGAGAGAGTGATAGAGAACATGATTAGGAGAAAGTTAACCATGAGAAAATCCCAAACTTATGATGTGTGTAAACGGTCTTTGATTACCTAGTAGGAAACGTAAACCAACAACATTTTTGTTTTACGTTTCTTTTCATAATTTTGAGGATTTCATTTACTACATAGAACAAAAACATAAGAAAATATATCTACCTTCATGTAGAGTTTCACCCTTTAATAAGTTTTTACCAAAACTAATCCTTTCCCCCAAACGATGAGCATTCAAAACTACTTGGTCTCATCAAAACACAAGAATCATCTTATAGAGAATCATATAATCCACAAAAGATTAACTATCTATTTCTTCTATCTTTAAACATTATCCCAAAAACAGAAAGGTTAAGGTAAAACAACTCTTCAAAAAGAAAGAATCCCATAGGAATGGAAACTACTTTTAAATCATCAAAGTTCCATGGTACTACCCAAAGTTCATCATAGACCATTGCATAAATAACGGTCCTTAAAATTCCTCAAAACAAACCAAACTAAGATTGAAACCCAAATACAATAAGGATTTGATAACATAGTCTTCCAAAACAACTTCATTGTTCATCTCCAGACAACATCAACCACTCCTAACATCTTATAAAAAAGTAGCTAACCTAAATATATTTTACCCAAGATAGGTTAGTCATTCCCATAATTAACCTAAATTACTATAAGTTCACCTTAAATTCATCGATTCTTCAAAATATAAGTCAACCTTACTCCTCAATGAAAATACCGTAGTAATCTATTTACCTCGATCAAATATGGTTCCCAAAATAATGAACGTCTTCCAAAATAATAATCATATTTTAATCCCCTAATCATCTCTGTCATATTAACACGACAATCGTCGCATTTCCTATCACATTGGTTTTTGGGACATGTTCTTCCATTTCCCGCCATTAACTAAGAAAAGAAACTATAATTAGTGGCTTATTTACTTAGCTAATAATCATGAAAAGGAAACTTTAAGAATAAAAGGATAAACATGTAGAATAAAAGTATATCCTAACTTGTGATTCCCTAGGTTCCAATCTAGGTTATCCCTGATCATATATTCTTATGTGAATCTTTATTATGTTTTATCCTTGATCCTTTAATAATGGTTCATACTAAGCTTATGAATTTACCAAAGCATATCCCCCGGGAGTGTCGTAACCAAGAGTGCAGCAAGGCCCGTTGTCGTGTACCAGTTCCCGTTCGAGTCTAGCTCAAAGCGGTGTTTTCGGGTTTTACCCCTATGTACATCTGTGCCAGAGCCACCTCTACCTGCTCGTATCCAGACAGGGATGTATTTGCTTGGAAACCCCTTACTCAATACTCACCAAAATACCAGGAAGATTTCCTATATTAAACTTTTCTATAGGGTTCCTCCTAGAGTTTTCATATCCTAATTTCCACAAATAACTAAACCATCCTTTGATACCAACTATAGCATCCCACCTTTTCATCACATAAACTTTCATTACATTTTACAAAACCAAGGATCTTTAAGGTTTAGTGTCTTGGAAACCAGGAACATAATAAATGAAAGAAAAAAAAAACATTCTTCTTAAACACTTGAAAGGCTTCTCCTCAAGTTCATCCTAGGTTCATTACTGCATCTCATAACCTGGGAACACACATCAAAATAAAGGGTGAGCAGAAGGCCCAATAAGGGAAACAAGAGGAACATTTTACATGTGAGCTTGATATACTTCAATAATGACATGAAAAGAACTTTAAGGCATGAGAAAGAAATCATGAGGCATTTCATAATAAAAACAACATTTTTCATAACTTGAATATGTGGCTGCAACATTTAATATTGACAATCGTTTCGTTTCACCAAGGTCCATCCCCAAGGTGTCGTTAAAAATTACCAAGGTTATTCACCAAGGCATCGTTAAAATTGTAATCTCTAGTGGTTACATCATTACCCAATGCATTGGAGCGCTATCAGGGCGCACCCTTAAATTTGCCTTTATTATCATGTGAGCCACATATATCATCATCAAACATTTCATAAATAACCCACATAGCATAAAATAAATGGGTTTCATTTCATAATCATAACGTTTTAAAAACTGCTTTAAAGACATGATCTTTACGTCACTTTAAACCCACGGAAAGGGAAAGCGGGTCTCATGTATGTAAATCCCAGAATTTAAAATGGAACATTTTGATATATATGTAAATACCCTTGTATAAATAAGAGCTTTGAGTATTCACTTTATAACATAAAATAATTTTTGAGAAAAGAGAGAGGCATTTTGAGGGGAAAATTCTGCAGCATAACGGCTAAGTTTCGGGGTTTTAGAAAACATTGAAATGAGAGGGGACATGGGTCACCCACTCATAAATGATCCATAAAACAGTAGGGTTAAGGAATAAGAAGGACATATGGACATGGTAATGAAATTTTAGGGACATACCATTTGAAATGAAAAACATGGAAGAAAAAAAAAGTTTAGATTTCTCTTATGAAAATTCGGCAGCCTTACGGCGTCACTTAACTTCAAAAGAAAATGATTTGACAAGATCAAATAGGGTCCCTCATCATATGATAATAAGAGATCAGTATGATGGATATATAGATAATTCCCCAACATAACAAAAAGGAACTTGAAATAATTGACATGAAAGTAGAACTTCAAAACGAGAAGGGTGAAGAACCACTTAAAAATTCGGCAGCCTAACGGCGCCACTTAAAACTTCAAAATACTGAATTGAAGCGATCAAATGGGGTCTCTCATCATATGAACATAAGAGTCCAGTATGATATATATAGAGATCATACCCCAATATAACAAAAAGGAACTTGAAATAATTGACATGAAAGTAGAACTTCAAAACGAGAAGGGTGAAGAACCACTTAAAAATTCGGCAGCCTAACGGCGCCACTTAAAACTTCAAAATACTGAATTGGAGCGATCAAATGGGGTCTCTCATCATATGAACATAAGAGTCCAGTATGATAGATATAGAGATCATACCCCAATATAACAAAAAGGAACTTGAAATAATTGACATGAAAGTAGAACTTCAAAACGAGAAGGGTGGAGAACCACTTAAAAATTCGGCAGCCTAACGGCGCCACTTAAAACTTCAAAATACTGAATTGAAGCGATCAAATGGGGTATCTCATCATATGAACATAAGAGTCCAGTATGATAAATTTAGAGATCATACCCCAACATAATAAAAAGGAACATGAAAGACTTGAATGAAAATAGAACTTGAAAACGAGGAAGGTGAAAGAATCCCTTAAAAATTCGGCAGCCTAACGGCGCCACTTAAACATTCTTAAAACAAATTGATGAGAGAAAGGGGGGTCTCTCATCATATGAACATGAAATAGGCAGTAGGATGAATATAAAATAACATCCTCCAACATAAGAACATGGAGTATAAAAGAAATGACATAAAAGAGATTACTTGAAAAGAAAGAGAGAGGTCGGATCCCTTACCTTAAAATGTAACTCTTAAACCTCAAAGGTTGGGAACTTGAGGGCTTGGGGGCACCTTGGGAGGACTCCTTGGGAGGTAATGAGACCAGAACTTCGTTGGGGAAGAGTGGGGAGTCTAATTGATGAGAGGAGGGCTTGGTATTTATAGGGAAAGTGAGGGGACAAGACATTAATGGCCAAGGGACACCTCACATGTGCTTTTCTCAAACCCATGTGCTCTCCCTTGGCATTTATCATGGAGTTAAGCCACATGGGGCCCCCAAAACAATAATTCATCACCCTTGGCCGGCCAACCCTCAAAAGATCTCATGACATTTTATGACACCATTATGATGTCATTAAACATACTGAAACCCTAAAACTGTATTTTTACTATTCACTAAAAATTCAACCTTCTCAGAATAACCCCAAAATTTCACCTTAACCAAATATCAATGCTCTGATTTCAAAAATGAAATCCATTTTATAAAAATAATTTTCTAAATATTTTTAATTTAATTTTTAAATAAAAACACTATTCATCGAAAATTCACATTTTTCAGAAAAATCCCCAAAAATTACCATAACATAATATCGATGCTCTGAGTTCAAAAATGAAGTCATTTTTATAAAAATAATTTTCTAATTATTTTTAATTAAATTTTTAATTAAAAAACACTATTCACCCCGAAAAAACTAATACTTGAATAATAATTAATGAAACCGTTATTTAACTATTTTATTGAATCACATTACTTAATCAAGGTGCCTAGATTATTTTAAAACTTTCTTTAAGTGAGATTACTAATCCATTTGGTCATATTACTAATCCTAATCATAAAATCACTATTCATAATTTACTATTCATCAAAAATCAAGTTGATCTTATTAGACTCTAAATTTCGTACTGAACATAATTGTAGAAGACCATTTT
The DNA here is from genome assembly GCA_963277665.1 of Viscum album. Lineage (NCBI taxonomy): Eukaryota > Viridiplantae > Streptophyta > Magnoliopsida > Santalales > Viscaceae > Viscum > Viscum album. The sequence goes on along the minus strand of OY728129.1, from coordinate 127,200,304 downwards.
TCGAAAATCATTACACATTTTTAATTATTTAAGGTTTACACAACCATTTTTAAAATATCCTTTTTCTAAAATTCAACAAAAATATGCATACAATTTTTATCCAGTCATTTGAAAATTCATAAACTTCATCATAAGAAGAAATCCAAATTTTTATTTAAAAAAAAGATTACACAAGGCAATTACGGTCTCGTTACATAACCCCTTATAATACCAGCATAGGACCTAAGAGTAAGGTGTGCTAGGGTGATAGAATTTTGGGGCGGCTCAGTCAACATTGCCCGAGTAGTAATTTCTATCAGTTTGAACTTCTCGCGAAGGCGATTCCATTCTAGCTTCACATGATGAAGTTCGGCTTGGATTTGGTCCAGAGTAAAGCCCAATGGTGCTACCTCCTTCCCAATCTCCGTTAGATGGGCTTCGATCGGCCCAAGGCTACTAGGTGTGGCCATCAAATCTTCTTTCTATAATAATTAACCAGGATTACTTAAATTTAGAGACAATAATAAAAACATTTTGTTCACGGTGGTCATATTGACCGATGGTCATATAACACTCAAAAACCAATGGTCTCATTTTATTTATAATCATGTTTATCAAATAAAATATTTTTTTTTTGAGTATAAAAAATAACACATGAAATTAGGAAACAACATTTATTCAAAATTTCGGGTCGTTACAGAGACCAAACAAATAAGGTAATACCACAACAAAATCCACAAGAAAACCATAAAATATGATCACAAAACATGATCATGAAGCAAGATAGCTCACATCAGGTATAATCTTGAGTATGGAATGTAAGATCATTATTCATATCGTAGAACACCTTGGGCTGCTAGAGAACTCCTCCTCAATGAGTATAGTGGGTCTGTCGGGTCACACAGAAGTCGCTTCCCACTAACCTTGTACTACTATTATACTCATCCCTGATGAGTATCATGGGTATATTAGGTCACAGAGAAGCCACTCTCCACCACGGGCATGTCGCGTTACATAGAAACTGCTTCCCACCTTGGTCATACTTATGTACTCCTCATGTCGAGTATCTTGGGTATATCGAGTCACACAGAGACTCTCCCCACTGTAGTCCTATTGGGTCACACAAAATCCACTTTTCATTGGTCCATCATAGCTGATCCACATAGGGTTTCTTTTTAGCAGTCTTTAGATCTCAACCAACCGTAGGGTTTCCACACGTAGTGCACCTGATTCCTGGAGAACTGTTCCTCAATCCATTCATCAAATTTCAATATCCATGAAATTATACATAGAGTATTTCAAAATATTTTCTTCATAATGAGGGTCCCAATACCACAAACGGATCATCAAACAGATGCCCGGTTTGAAAGATATTGACATTTTTCCGAAAGGGGCCGGTTGGGTTTGGGTCCAGTCTGACCCGATCGGACGGACCCGACCTGGATCTGGCCCATTGGTTGCGGGGCCATTGGTTGTGGGCCTATTGGTATGTGGTTCTGTCCTGGACCACTTGGGTGGAATAGTTCTACTTGGCAGGGATGCGGCTGGAAGCTGTGTTCGGCTCCCCATGCCTCGTGGGTCATCTGTGGGGCCACCCCACCATCGCATTCAATTGACAGCAGCATGCCACGTGCGATGCAGCATAGTGCCGCATCCGCAGTGCACCGACATGGCTGGGTGGCCAAGTCTACCTCCCTCTAGCCACTGGCACAGAGGTCAGCGTCTCTTTCCCCACCGCCACAGCCTGAGTCGGCCACATTGCATCCTCCCAGCATGTCGTCATGGCGTGCCGCCACCCGCCTGCATCCGTCGTCGGTGGCTTCTTCTGTGGACCACTGGGTCCACTCTGGTGGTCTATTATTTACACCGCTTGTGCTTACAACCTCATATGGATTTCATCTTCCCTGTGATTTCCTCGAATCCCCATTTTCTCCACTTCGAAGACATTTTCATAAAGAACACACAAAAAACACAAGGCGGAGGTGCTCGGGCCTTGTTATTTTTGTCGTGTGCCCTCTACGTTAGAGGTTTGGAAAACATGGGATAATTATTTTATGTCCAATCACAATTCAATCAATTAATCCTGGTGAAAAACCCCAAGAGAATTACCTTCTCGCAGGAACGAGCAATCTGTGGATCAACATGTCTGTGGGTTGATATGCGTTCGTCATTTAGAATAAATAAAGAGGAAAATTAAAACAAAAAAAACCCTAACTAAATGGTTTTTGTCACTAAAGTGAGCCTCCCATGAGGATTCATGTTCCGTTTGAAGTCGCCAGCATCTGTCACCCTCTGGTACCATTCTTCAAGGTGCGTTGACGTCGCTAGTAATTCACTGATGTTCTTCATTCATCGCTGGAGAGGATTTTATCTATAGGTTCTTCATAGGAATTTCCTATTTTATTCCCCAACATGTTATCTCATTAATAGAGAAATGCATCACCATGTTTCTATTACGCTGTGTCTCCACGTCGTTACGTTGTTTCATTAATGAAACAGTGTGTCTGTTTCGATTCTATTAAGGAGTCTCATTAAAGGGGATCATCACCGCCTCATCGCCACACCGTAATGTAGGCATTCCACCACTCCACAGTGAGAAAATAATATAAAATAACATTTTACATTATTTTATTATTTTCGGAAAATTCTAAAAACTATCTTTTCTGATCAACCGTTGTTGGTCGAAGTTAAGTCCATTCTAGGAAAATCCCAACGTTCTGAATTCAACAGTGCCCTCAGATTTTTGATCCAATCATCGGTTTAAAATTTAGAAAAACCTTCTCACACATTCACATAAATAATGTTAAAAAAAGTTCAAAATGATACTCTGGGCTCACTGGTCCTTGGAATCAAGTCCGATCTCGGAATAATTCAATATAATTTTAAAAAAACATGAGAACTCCAGGACATTACATTAATTCCCCCCCCCCTTTGGGATTCACGTCCACATAAGCCAAAACAAGGCTAAACAAACAAATGGGGGTATTTAGCATGAATCTGAGCCTCCCGCTCCCATATGATCTCTTGGAGATTACAATTCTACCACTGAATGCGCACCATAGGAATTTAACATTCATGAAGGACCCACTCATTTGGATCCTCTATCTCTACCGAGAACTCCGCAAATGTCACCCCATCATCAATTTCCAGCTCACCCCAGTCGATGACGTGCTATGGATCATAAACGTACCTCCTCAGTTGTGACATGTGAAAAACATCATGCACCTGTTACATCTTTGGGGGAAGAGCTAGGTGGTACACCACCTCGCTAACTCTGTTTAGAATATGAAAAGGTTCGATGAATCTCAGAGATAACTTGCCACCCTACCCAAATCTCTACAATCCCTGTCGGGGTGAGACCCGAGGGAAAACATGGTCTCCCTCCTCGAACCCCAAGGGTCTTTGTCTCCTGTCAGCATAAGATTTATGCCTACTATATACAGTCCTCATCCGCTCCTTGATGATTTGAACCTTCTCAGTGGTAGCTCGTTCCAACTATGGACCCATGAGTGCTGACTCCCTTGGGTATTTCCATCATAGAGGTGATCTATAGGCCACCCGTACAAGGCCTCAAATGGTGCCATGAAAATGGTGTATTTATATCTGTTGTTTTATGTGAACTCCACCAATAGTAGGTGGTCCTCCCAACTATGACCAAAATCAAGGATGCAAGCATGAATCATGTCCTCCAAGGTCTGTATGCTCTGCTCCGTATGACCATCTATCTGAGGGTGAAAAGTTGTTATCAAGTTCAGTTGAGTCCTAAACGCCTCCTACAATCCCTTCCACAATTGGGATATAAATCATTCATCACGATCTGAGAGGATCCTCGAAGGTACCCCATGTAGAGGCACCCCAATCCATCTACCGATCCCTACTCCTGGATGGGTAGTAAGTGAGCCGACCTGGTGAGTTGGTCAAGGATCACCCAAATAGAATCATGGCCCCTGGACATGTGTAGTAACCCCATCATGACGTCCATCATTATACAATCTCATTACCACTCTGGTACCTCAAGTTGTTGGGAAAAACCTGTTGGAACCTAATGCTCATCCTTTACTTACTGATAAGTGAGGCATTGCAAAATAAACTCCGCTGCCACTATCTTTATCCTTGGCCACCAATACGGATTTCGGAGTTCCTAGTAGATCTTCACCACCCCAAGATGTACCTCTAAAGGTGATGTATGAAACTCACCCAAAAAATCCTCCCGCAACATCAATGGTACAATGGTGTTCCCTCTAAAAAAGATGATGTGCTCCCCACCTATTTTAAAATCCTTTAGGTGATCCTAAGGATAATCGGGCACGTCAGGCCTCACAGTCAACATCCATAAGATGTGCCTCCCTGACTTTCTTTAGGAGTGGAGGAGTGGAATTCATCGAATGAAGGTAAGATGTTCCAACATCATCCACAAAGGATATATGCATCATGGATAACTACTTTGTCACCTCACTCAAAATATGCAAACCAGACCTCCTATTGATAGTGTAAGCCACCAAGTTCCCCTTCCCAGTAGTATAGAATATCTCAAAGTCATAGTCCTGGAAGAACTCCAGCCATTGCCATTGTCTCATGTTCATGTCCTTCTATGAGGAGATATACCTGAGACTCTTGGGGTCGAAGTAGACAATAAATTGTTAACCCGTCATGTAGTTCCACCACATATTCAAAGAAAAGATCGTTTATGCTAACTCCAAGTCATGGGTTGCATAGTTCTGCTCATGATGCCTCAACTACCATGAAACGTAGGCCATCGTTGCTTTCTCCTACATCAGGACACAACTCAATCTGATCTATGATGCATCACAAAAAACTACATACCCAATTCCCTCTTCTGGTAGTCTCAAGATGGGGGAACTCTTCAGTCTCCACCTCAGCTCTTAGAAACTCTACTGGAACTTCTCCATCCACATGAAGGGTTTTACCTTCTATGTCAAGGCTGATAAAGGTGCTAATACTTTGGAAAAATCAGTAATGAACCTCCGGTAGTATCCATCCCACCCCAAGACACTTCATGCCTCAATCACACTTCTTGGTGGGTCCCAAGTAAGAACTGCCTCTATCATTATTGGATCTACTACAACTCCATTCTCTAAGATGATGTGTCCAAGAAAGTAGACCTCCCAAATCTAGAACTGGCACTTCAAGATCTTACCATAAAGCTGGTGCTCTTGAAGTGTATCTAGAAATATCCATAGGTGTGTAGCTTTCTCCTCCTTCGACGCTGAGTACACCAAGATGTAATCAATGAAGACCACCATGAAACGATCAAGGTAAGGCTGGAAGATCTTGTTCATGAGTTCCATGAACAGTACTGGGGAATTTTTCATTCTGAAAGGCATAACCAAAAACTCATAGTGGCCATACCGGCATCTAAATGTTGTCTTCGGTACGCCCTCATCCCGTACCTGAAGTTGATGATAGCTTGATCTGATGTCGATCTTTAAGAACCACCTCGCTCCCTTCAGCTGTTCGAAGAGGTCATCAATTCTTGGAAGTGGATACTTGTTCTTTATAATCACTTGGTTCAGGCACCTTAAGTCCAGGAACAACCTCAAACTCTCATCTTCCTTCTTGGAAAACAACACTGGGGATACCCATGGTGAAACACTGGGCCTCACTAAGCCCTTCTCCTATAAGTCCTCAAACTGTACCCTTAATTCACGAAGCTCTACGGGAGCCATCTAATATGATGGTGAGGATATCGGTGATGTCATGGGGTATAGGTCGATGCTGAAGTCTACCTCCCTACGATGAGGTAGTCCCAAAACATCCTCAAGAAAGACATCCTCATACTCATCCACCATTACAGGAAAGCTTGGACTCATATCATCCACCGCACCGAGGGTGAGGCTAGAAAATTTTTGAGTGATCAGTTGCACCCTCCTCCGAGAAATTCCATCATGTGCTGCAAAAGTTCCCTTCTTTCCGGTGAAGGAAAACCTAGTCCCATCCTCATGGACACACCACACATTATGCCTAATACAGTCGATCTAAGCATGGACTATAGATAGCCAGTCTATACCCAAGATGATGCCACAAGGCATCGACGCCACTACTAAGACATAACAGCTGAAGATCTTGCCTCCTAAAGTAATCTCACACTACCGACACCAATGTGTAATTTTCAAATCCCCACCCGTAGGAGTCTCTAATCATAAGGATTGAGACAATGGATCCACCGGAATCTCTGAGCATCGAATGAGGTCTATGGAAAGGAAATATTGACTGAAACATGTGTCTATAAGAACTTTAGCTAATGTAGGGAAGACACGGATTGTACCTCTAATCATCTATTTGAGCATTGTGGTTGTAGGCCTCCATCACCTAAAGCTGGCCTCATCCCTATCTTCTGGCTCCCAAAGCCCATGGTGGACCACCTAGGGATGGTGGTGGTAGCACCTTGAACTGCCTTCCATCACCTTCCACTCATCCCGCTCCCCTTCCATGTCTGCCACCCTATGGACCTCCTTGCTCAAACCTCTTCCTCTACCTTAGTGGTCCCCTGACTATCTGATGATCATTTGTGTGGTGAGTCAGGTAGTTATGAGCCATGTGTCTCTACCCACTGCACGTGAAGCACAACCTGGTTCCCTGCTGACTCTCTCTGCTCTGGGAGCCCTGCACTACTGACCATGTGTCCTAGGGTCATCCTCTAGAATATCTAACCCACTTGAGTCCCCTCATATGTTTCCTAATTCTCACCACTTAATACTCTACTGCCTGATGTCTGTTGGTGTCTCTGACTATTGATACCTACTCTACTAAGAATCTCTCCACAATAAGGGCTCTCTATGACACTCCATCCAGAGTGGGGATACTGAGAGACACCATGGATGACCAGATATCCTATTTAGGTCCCTTCTAAAAGGTTTGTGCCCTGATGAAAGGGTCCCACATCATATTCGTGGAGTAGCAAGAGATGTATGTAAATCTCGCAGAGTACTCAGCCACTAACATGATTCCCTATTGTAGATGAAGCATCTCTTGTATGCGCACTAACCGCAAGGTTGTGGGGAAGAACTCTTCCTGGAAAAGATGCTCGAAGTCAGCCCAAGAGAGGGTCGCCTCATCATGAGTCTGAATCGTCAGGCTCCACCATCTCCCTACCAATACATAAAGAAGGTTCAAGGATAAGATCATCATCTAGTTGAGTGGCGTCCTCACTAAGCGGAAGACCCACGTCACCGCCTCCAGCTAGTCCTCACTGACCTGAGGATTTTCCTCTCCCATGAACTTGTGAGGTCTATAACTCTGGAATTCATGCAAGGCACTAAGCCTAATTGAATCCTCTATCGGTAATCCCAGTAGTAACTGTCGATCAATGGGTGGTGGTAACACTGGTAAACCACCCGGTGGGGCCATCTCTAGCACTGGTCCCTGAAATGACACCTCATCACTAGGCATGTTGTCCTTGTAGTCACACATCGGAATCCTAGTTGCTTGTCTGTGTGGAGGCATCCTAATACAGATCAAGAAGTACCACGGTTAATAGATTATACATGGTGATTAGACTATTATTCATGAAGAACATAAGGAAACACTCAATTCTTATATGATTCATGAAACCTATTTTTTATGTATAGAGTCAAAAGGAATAATTCAAGGTCATGGTGTATGGATACGTTGGCCGCCACACCAACACTGGACTCCCCAAATCTGAAAGTTGAACTTGAAAATTTTAACATTTTTTCCCAAACACAAAACAACAAACTCTCGGTCTTTGAGGTAGAACCATCCAACTCTGATACCACTTTGTCCCGACCTGTCCCCCGGGGCCCATGCTATGACATACCCCAAGCCTGCCTCCCAAGGGCCAGGGGTTGGTGACTAGAGCCGAAGGTGTCAAAATTCTAGTGGGAAGCATTTTCCTGAGTACCTGTATGCACACACACACAACCACATCCCAAAGCTAGAAAATTAAACATGCATTCCACTAAACAACCAGTGAGTAAAAGTTCAAACTGTAGGTCAAATGTGCCAAAATACAAACCCAACAAAAGATAAACTGGAAACATGAATGTAAAAGGAAAACTCTAAAAGTCTTTCGCAAGAAACCCCACCTAGTGGGTAAGTGTCGAGTAGAAACTGGAATCAATAGAAGTACGCCATGCATGTCTGGTCTCACTGGGAACCATTGGGTCCTAATCCACCAAGTCCTCCATCAAGGCGGTAGTCGTCTGCACAAGACACAACATGTGTGGGAAAAGACCGTGCAGGGGTGAGTAAAAAAATACTCAGTAGAGACCCCAAACAAACAAGGAAATACCATAAAGCAATCCATGAGAAAACCACGAAGTATGATCATGAAACATGATCACAAATAAATACATCTCACACTAGGTATAATTTAGTGTATAGAAAGTAAGATCATCAGTCATATCATTGAACACCTTGGATTGTTGGAGAACTCCTCCTCAGTGAGTATAGTGGGCCTACCGGGTCACACAAAATCTTCTTCCCACTAACCTTGGACCGTTTTGGTACTTATACCTAACAAGAACCATGGGTATGTTGGGTTACACAGAGGTATCTCCCCACCCTGGGCATGCTGGGTCACACAGAAGCCGCTTCCCACCTTGGTCATACTAAGGTACTCCTCCTGTCAAATATCGTGGGTCTGCTGGGTCACACAGAGTCGCTCCCCGCCGTGGGTCTGGTGGTTCACACAGAAGTCGCTTCTCACTAGCCCATCATATTTGATCCATACAAGGTCTCTTGTCAGAAGCCTTTAGGTCTTAGCCCAACCATAGGGTTTCCACATTTAGTGTGCTTGATTCCAGGAGAACTTCTCATCAATCCATTCGTTGAATTTCAACTTCTATGAAATCCTCCATTGAGTATGCCAAAAGATACAACACATAGAAAGGATATCAATGTCATAAATGGCTGGTCAAATGGACATACGGTTTGAATGATATTGGCATTTTTCTGAAAAGGGTTCGGTTGGGTCCGGGTCCGGTCCGACTCGGTCAGACCGACCCAACCCCACCCTGCTCGGGGTCCATCGACCTGACCCAGGTTCACTGACCTAACCTGAACCTGGCCCATCCTGTGTCTAGCCTATTGGCAGTGGGTCCGGCCTACTAGGGTGGCCCACGCCCTACATGGTCTGCCATACGTGAACCAGTTCGGCCTGGAAGGGATGCGGCTAAAAGCTGTGTTCGGCTCCCCCTGCCCCACAGGTTGTCTGTGGGGCCACCCCACTGCCACAGTCGGTTGACCATGGCTTGCCCTGTGCAACTCATCTAGAAGCTCTTGTCGCACTACTACGGCCCGAGATGGCCACAGTGCATCCTCCAGGCATGCCGTGATGGCGCACTGCCACCCACCCACGGGCGCTGTCATGTGCTACCGCCGGCAGGTTCTTCCGTGGACCACCGGGTCCGCTCTGGTGGTCCGTTCTTCGTGAAACTTACACTACGGCCTCCTGGGGATGTCATCTTCCATATGATGGAATTGAATCCCCTTATTAGAACTTTGAAGACACGGTCACAAAGAACGCACAAAACACACAAGGCGAAGGGGCTCGGGCCTTGTTCGTGTCGGCTTGTTCCCTCTACGTTAGAGGTTTAAAAACATGGGATAATTATTTGATGTCCTATCACAATTTAATCAAGTAATATGGGTGAAAACCCCCAAGAGAAGTACCCTCCCACAAGAATGAGTAATTCACTGATCAACCTATTCATGGGTTGATCCGCATTCGTTGTTTAGAATATGTAATAGGTAAACATAAAACAAAACAAACCCCTACCTCAATGGTTTTCTTCACTGAAGCAATCCGACCTTGAGGATTCAAGTTCTATTCGAAGTTGTTGGAATCTTTCACCCTCCAATCCCGTTCTTCGAGGTGCATTAACATCACTAGTGATTCATCGGTGTACGGAGTTTGTCGCTGAATAGGATTTTTGCTCTAGGTTTTTCAGAGGAATTACACATTTGATTCCCCAACGCGTTATCTCATTAATAGTGAATTATGTCACAGTGATTCTGTTACACTGCTTTGCCACATCATTATGTTGTTTTATTAATGAAACAATGTGTCTGTTTCACTTCTGTTAAGGAGTCTCATTAAATGGGATCATCTCCAACTAATAACCGCACCACAGTACTGGCATGCCACTGCTCAATAGTGAGAAAATAAAATAAAATAACTTTTGAAGTTATTTTATTATTTTCTAAAAATTTTGAAAACTATCTTTTCTGGTCGACCTTCGCCAGTTGAAGTTAAGTCTATTCTAAGTGAATCCCGACATTCTGAATTAAACGGTGCCCCCAAATTTTTTATCTGAGCACCAGTTTAAAAGTTAGAAAAACCTACTCACACATTTACTTTAATGAACTTAAAAAAAGTTTAAAATTTGATTCATGGCTCACTGAGCCTTGAAATCAAGTGTCGTTAGAGAATTTGTCTTGGAATAATTCCATATAATTTAAAAAAATACATATAAATTTCGGGAAATTACAAATCATCACATACATCAAGCTTCCAACAGTTGAATCATATGGAACTTTTTCCATGTACTATCATTTATCATCCATTGAAGGTGCATGTTTCTTTGATAACTTGAAGTGTCCAGTGAGGAGAGCTTCAATATGTTTACATTCAATCATTTGAAACCTTTTGATGATCTTATAGATGTACTCTTTCTAGGATAAAATTAGAGTACCATATTTTTTATCCCTTTCAATCCTCATCCCCGTGATTCTTTTGGATTGACCAAGATCCTTCATTTCAAATCTTCTAAAAAACGTATTCTTTAACTCTTATATTCACTGAATTTCTGGTCCTCTCAATAGCATATCATACATATAGAGTTGGATAATTATGTAAGTTCCATATTTTTATATCTTTTGAAACCAAAATTGATCAAAATCACTTCTCATGAAACATTTTTCATTCATAAAAGCATCAAACTTATGATTTGACTATTGAAGTACTTATTTCAAACCATATATACTTTTCTTTAGTTTACAAATAAGTCCCTTACTCCAATATTATTCAAAACCCTCAGCCTATTACATATATATCTCCTCCTAAAGATCAACATATAGAAAGGTAGTCTTCATATCCATCTACTCCAAGTTTAATCCATTATATGAAACAATTCTCAATACTATTCATATTGTAGTACACATTACTACTGGTGATTATATTTCATATAAATCGATTCCTTACTTCTATTGGAAACCTTTCACCACTAACCATTACATAAATCTTACACTTCCATCAAATTCTTCTCTTAAATGGTAAACCCATTTGTTCTCAAGTGATCTTTTCCCATTTGGTAGTTCTATCAGCTCCAATGTTTTTTTAAACTTTAGGGAATACATCTCTTCCTTCGTGGATGACTCCCAATTATTCGGTTCATGGAGTGATGTTTCCTCTTTTGGGCATTTGGTTTCCCTAGAATTTATTAAAATCAAAAAGTTTATGTCCACCACGTACCTCTGGACTGGCCATCTAATTTTAGAATATCTTCTCAAAGAAGTTTCAGTATTCAACTAAATTTCACTTATAGGTTCTTGAACTTTTAGTGATCCTACCTATGTTGGATCTTCTGCCAATGTTTTTCCTCGGACTTCTATAGTTCTTGAGCATTTTATCATAACAATAGTTGATCAAGCATCATATGCATTTTCCTTCATATTTGGTATCACCGGTATATGTGAATTTTTTGTGTTCCCCTCCCAACAAATATAAACTTTAGTAGTTTATTTATTCTCATCAACTTTATATTCATTCAGGTTATGATCCTTACATAAGATCTTCTCATTATAGATCATATATCAACTTTTGATGACCTTCTATTGATCATCACTCCAAATATGATAGCCAAATTCTGTATTTCTATAGCCTATGAGAAAACAATATTGGGATTTTTCTTCTAATATATATATTTTCTCTACATTGAAAAGAGAATAAGCTATGCAATAGAATATTTTTAGGTGTGATACTTATAATAACTCATCAGAACAATTTTTTTCAGGTAAAATTTTTCCTATTGATGAGGCTGGAATCTTTTTTGACCAGAAATACTTTCATGCTAATTACTTTCTCTCAATTGACCTTGGGAATCCCATAGTGCACATGCATGAATATTTCCTTATTTTTCAAGTTCTAATTCATTCTCTCTGCCACTCCATTTTGTTTTAGAGAACCTGGTATAGTTCTCTCCAGTCTGATACCTTTCTTTTGATGGAAATTTTTACCGTTCATACCATTGTATTCATCACCATTATCTGATACTAAGAATTTTAATTTCTGACCCCATTCCAATTCCACCAAAGATTTATACTATTTGAAGGCATCAAACACATCACATTTATTTTTAAGAAAATAAACCCATACTTTCTTATGTCATCATCGATGAATGTGAAGAAGTTATTGGAACCATGGTTGGTATTTGATATAAATGGAGTACGGTTTTTGTTTTTTGTCAATCCTCATGTGGAAGATCAGGTAGTTTGAAGGAAAAGCGATCTTATAGTTCAAGCGGACAACTGTATTGAAGTTGGTGTTTTTTACCAGTGTTTACCACGTTTTTTGGTCTAAAAATTAGAGTGGAGAAAAGTGTTTTGGAAAAGGGAGTTGTGTGTCGGTGTTAAGGAGGATTGAAAATTTGTGTGCTAGTAATTTTTTAATACCAGTTCATCAAAATATGTCAAAGGAAGGAAGGGTGTGAAAGTTAAGGTTTGATGTGAAAGGTGACTTGCGCGGAGAAGGCTAAGGCTATCAAGGTTTGTGCGTTCGGGGGAAAGTTACCCACCTCTCGTGAAGAGTCACCAAAATTCATATAAATAGGAAATTATCCCCACTCAAGACTAATTACATTTTTCTAATGAAGCTTCAGTGTCTCATTGTGTGAACGAGTTGCGCGGTAAAGACATTCATTGAGTGAAAAATGCATGCAAGTGTTCCTTTTGTCTTTAAAAGACCAAGTGATTTTTTACCTTAGAGAAAGATAAGGGTTTCACAATATATAAGGGTTGAACAAAAATTAAGGGTTTCATGAAAATTAGCTTGCACGACAATCCCCAAACATACGCGCCAGAACTGGTGTTCCACGCAAGTGTAGTGTTGAGCTTCTAACAGGCTGTCTTTATTCAGTTTGTTTATTCAGTGATTTAAAGTTCATCTATTCAGGACTTTCATGTGAGTAGAATCTCGTGATGGTTAAAGACAAAGACTTCAATGAAAATCTATTGAAGATAACATCATGCCCATAAACTGAGTGAGACTTTTCCCAAGGTTGTGAGAAAGGGGGTAGTTGACGTAATTGCTCTGAGGGATGCAGTATTTTATCCCTAAAATGTTGTAAAGGAAGTGTTTCTGGCACAGAATGATAGTTTCTAAACTTTTATACTCCACAACTAGTGAATATTAGTGGATTTTGGAATGACTGACACACTATTGGCATTTTCTCCTTGTACTATCCCTTAGTGGTGAACCAAGTAAAATTTTGTGTCTTATCTTCGCATTTGATTGTTTGTTTTCTGCACTTTCTCTTCAAGTAGGTTTAATAGGTTCATACTAACATGGGAAGAAGATCCTTCCTTTTTAAAAGAAAAATTTGACACTCCGATTCACCCATCCCCTCTCAGGGTGTTTTGGGGTCCTTCAAGTGGTTTTAAAGGATAATGTTTTTTGGTGTTAAATTTTTCCCTCTTTGCTATCATGGAGAATTCAGTTAATGTCAGGGGAGTCCCCCACTTTGATGGAGGTAACTTCCAGATATGGAATAAAATGATGAGATCTCATCTAATATCTCTTGGAATGGAATTATTTTTTGTCAATTCACAAGGAATATAGGTCACTCATCCAATAAGGATGTCTATGACTGATAATGATATGAAAATTCTTGATGCAGATACTAAACCATAGAATTCCCTCACTATAACTCTTTCTGATCAAATTTATATAAAGGTGATGAGTTTTACTTCTGCAAGGTCTATGTGGGAAAAACTAGAGAATATATATGAAGGCAACAACAAAGTGAAGGAGGTGAAACTATAAGTTTTTTACAATAGGTTTTATGATCTAAAGATACATCTTGATGAAAATGCATATACCTTTTTCAATTGAATTGTTGAAGTTGTAGGAGAAATTCACGGGCTTAGTAATGAAATCAAAGATATTGACATTGTGAAAAAAATCATGAGAAGACTTCCACCTCTTTAAAATCCATAAGTTTCAGCCCTTTAGGAAAGGTAATTGTAAAAACTTTCACCGGATGGTTTGCTAAGCTGTCTAGTGGCTTATGAAATGAGAGTCAAGCTAGATGATGTGATGACACGTGTCAGCAAGGAAATGGAATTCAAATCCATGGAGAAACATGAAATTTTAGAAGATAGTGTTAATGAAGGTATTGAGGAAGATAAACTTCTTTCCCTCTTTTCCAAGAAATTAGAGAGAGGAAAAGTAAGTTTTGAAAGAAGGATACCCTTGGCCTATTTTCATTGTGGTAGATTTGGGAACATTGCTTCTCGGTGCTCAAAGAAATTTGATGATGATGAAGGTGAATCTAGAAACTCACAAAAGCCTCAGAGAAGGTTTCCTCAAAATGGAGACTTCAAATCTAGAAAGAAATTATAGAAAAAGAGTTTTTTCTATGAAGAAGAAGATAATGATAATGAATTCTTTGATGAAGAAGAACCTGAGTTTAAATATGGAACCCAAGAATCTATGATGGCTATAGTTGAAAAGTTAGAACCATCAAAAGATAAGGCTAGAGATAATCGATTGATTTATGATATTGATCTCAAGTTGCAACTTGAGGATTCTCTTAGTAAAATATAACATATGAAAAAGTGGAGAGAAGTTGTGGAAGAATCATTAGAATATGTTGATCATCTTGAAAGCTGAAATTGAACAACTGGAAGAAGTCGTGAATGAACATTCAACAACCTTTGAAAGAAAATAAGATGTAGTGGAACTGAAGCTCAAAATTGAAGAATAGACAAAGGTCACCAATGACCTTACATTCATACTAGAGGAGATGTAAAAGAATATTGAGGTTCTTGAAGAAGAAGTTATTACTCATATGAGTAAACATGAAATTGAATCAAATTCAAAAAAATAATGAATAAAATTCAGTTTGGAAGATTCTCAGATACTGAGTTGATAGAGAGAGAGAGAAGCATGGTTCCGAAGAAGTAGAGAAGGATTTGGATTATCAAAGATCAATGTGCATGAGAAAAAGTAGAATTGGTTGTGATGCTGAAACATCAATGGCTGGAAATAAGATGAACTAAAATAAAGGGAAGCTGAAAGTTGGACATATCATAAGGTCGCCTAAAGTATTAACAATGAATGCTTAAAATCAAACTAAAAAGAGAATTAAATTATATCCACAGGTTTCCCAAAATGATAGGTAGTCAAACTATTTTCTTAATGAGACATGAGGAGGAATATAAGTGAGAAGGCATTTCCTCTTATGAAATGTCAATTATATGGCTATTTGGGTCATACCATGTCATACTATAAAAAGGCAAGGATTTATTTGATTGGGGAAGATCTAGGAAGTCAACAAAGGGGAAAAACTCATATCCTACTTCATATAGAATAAATAATTTATGTGGATATTATTTTCATTGTTCTAACTTTGGTTATAAAAGTGTTCATTGTAGTAATAGGAAAGACATGAACAATACATATTGAAATCAAAGATAAGTCAACTCTCATCAACCAGGCCATGTTTCTCTTAAAAACAAGTTTTATCCTATGGAATAAGATCATGAGTATGAAGAACCTTCTCATATGAAATAGAGGCTTGAAATTCCATATTTATCCTTCACTCAATCTAATATATCATTGAAGTAAAAGAATAAAATTGAGAAATCTTACCTTGAAGAAGTAGCCCTCAAATATAAAAAGAGTATAAACACCTGGATTCTTGATAGTGGATGCTCATTCCATATGATGGGAAATGCAGACCTATTAAATAATGTTAAGAAAATGGTAGATGGAATGGTAAGGTTTGGTAATTATGGTTCTCTGAAGATCAAAGGCAGTTTAAGTACTAAACTGGCTAATGGAAAGATGATGAAAACTGAAGTTTTTTATGTGGAAAATTTATTTCACAATCTCCTTAGTGTGATTCAACTCTATGAATCAAGAATTATGGTGAAATTCAATCAAAAGGGATTCACTATAAAAGTAAAGACAGGAAATTCACTCATTAAAGGTTGTGGAACAGATCGAATCTTATACCAGGTTGATAGTATAGAGAATATTTGATACTTAACTGTTGATGAAGAAAACAACTTGTGGCACCATAGATTAGGGATAATTAATAAACAAGACATGGAAAAGATGTCTAAGATGAAGATAGTCATGGATATCCCCAATATGAAGTGTGAACGGGAAATGACTTGTGATTAATGCATATGAGGGGAGTTGTTCTACAGTTCATATTGGTCAAAGAAGAAAAGGGCATCAAATCTACTTGATCTCATCCATATGGATGTATGTGGTCCGATAAATATTTTTAGAATATATGGATAATGGTACTTCATCCTTTTTATTGATGATTATAGTATAATGTCTTGTGTGATGGTTATACACAGGAAATGGAATGTACTCAATTTCCTAAAAACTTAACGCTGAATCACTGATAATGATACTAGACGGACAATAAAAGTGTTGTAGTCTGACAATGGTGGGTAATACACATCTATTGAGTTTGAAATTTACTGAGAGAAACATATAATAAAACATGAGATGGCTGTTGTGAGAACTCCACAACAAAATGGAGTTGTTGAACTTAGGAATCGACAGGTGAACAATATGGCTAGAACTATATTGATTGAGATTCATATATCTATCCATTTCTAGAAAGAGGTTGTTCAACAAGTATTGTATATTAAAAATCGAATGAATATCTATATAGGAGGAACAAATACACCATATGAGTTGTGTCGTGGAAGGAATCCCTCCTTGAAGTATTTCCATGTTTTCAGAAGTAAATGTTTCATTCGAAATAAGGAAGGAAATTGAGGAAAGTATGGTGATGTTGTAGATGAAGGAATATTCCTCAGATATTCAGTTAATAGAAAATCCTATAAATATTTCAATAATCATCTTGGAAGAATTTTGGAAAGTAGTGATGTTATGATCATTGAAGGTAAGACCAAAAAATACCTTGAGGGGATCTTATACTGATATAATTGAAGATGTAGAAGATATTGTACATGGAACAAATTCAAATGAAAAAGTTGAAAAAAGTGTAAAAAACATTCAAAGATCATAAAATGATGTTGATTCAAAAGAAGAATCAGAAGAGGAAACTGTGGTTGAAGAAAATTCTTCTAAACCTCACCGGAGAAATCGAAGAGCCTAAATTGATCAATCCAATATCATTAGGGATTGGACAGCACCCACACAGACAAGGAGAATGATGAATAATGAGAAATCTTCCTTCCTATCAGTTGTGTAACCATCCTCATTTGAAGAAGATATGAAAGATGAATCATGGGTTAAAGCCATGAATCAATAGTTAGATCAAATCAACAATAACCAAACATGGAAACTGTTTAAGAGACCCATAAATCACAATGTGATTGGTATGAAATGGATTTAAAAAAATAAATTTGATGAGCAGGGAAATGTGGTCATAAATAAGGCTCGATTGGTGTGTAAAGGCTATGCACATATTGAAGGAGTTGATGTCGAAGAAACATTTTCTCCAGTGGAAAGACTAGAGTTAATTGGGATTTTCCTTACTATGGAAATTCAAAGAGGATATAAAGTTTATCAAATAGACATGAAAATAGAATTCTTAAATGGTGTTCTTGAAATATAAGTCTATATTGAACAACCAGTGGGTTTTCTAACTGGAAATGATGAAATGAAGGTTTGTAGATTGAAAAAGGCACTATATGGTCTAAAGAAGGCACCATGAGCTTGGTATTCTCATCTATATTCCTATCTAAAGAATGTAAAATTTAAAATAGGAGGTTTTAACCATAACCTCTGTGTGAAGAATTAAAAAGAAGATCAATTTATGGTGTTGGTGTATGTGGATGATATTATATTTGGTAGAAGAATGAATATATTGGTGGAATACTTTTCTAATCAAATGAAATCAGAATTTGAAATGTCTTTGATTGGTGAAATCACATAAATTTTAGGGATGTAGTTGATTTAGAATAAAGACTACACTTTTATTTCATAGTTAATGTATGAAAGAGAGTTTTAGAAGGAATTCAATATGCATGACTCCAAACCAATTTCGACTCCGACTGCATTTGGAACAAAACTGGGAAATCATGAGGATGGGACTTCTATGGATCCCACCATGTAAAAGAGAATCATTAAAATCCTATTGTACTTGACTGAAACATGACCAGATATCATTTTAGAAACATGATTAGAAGACTGCTTTCAAAGTAATATGAAGGAAGAACATATGGAAGCAGTTAAATGAATCATGAGGTACATTCAAAGTACACAAAATTATGGCTAATACTTTGTTGTAAGAAGAGATAATGAACTATTGGCATTTTCTGATGTTGACTAGGCTGGAGATGCGATGGGAAGAAAGTCTACAAGTGGTGGTTCATTCATTATTGGAAATAAATTTGTGGACTGGTTGAGTAAGAAATAGGAAATCACTTCCCTCAGTACTGCTGAAGTAGAGTATATCTCCGCTACAAAGGCTTGCACTCAACTATTGTGGATGAAGAAACAACTGACTGATATTAGTGATGAAGTGAAACAGCTGATGCTGATTCACTATGATAACAAGAGCACAATTGATCTTATGAAGAATCATATTCAGCATTCTCATACAAGACACATTGAAATTAGATATCCCTTTATCAAGGAAAAGGTTGAAAAAGACATGATTAAATTGGATCATGTTGGAATTGATGATCAAGCGGATGACATACTGACCAAGCCACTGTCAGCACATGTGTTCGAGAAGAATCTATTGAACCTCAGTGTTCAACCACCTCCTAGTGCGTGAGGAGGTTATGATTGGTCCCCTCCCCCTATTTTTTGTTATTTTTTTAATCTGTTTTTGGAAGTGATGTAGGTTTATGGGGGAGATACAATTAAGGGGGAGTGTTTTTGATCTCTATAAGTCAAAATCAGGTTCTTTGGGTTCATTTCCAATGGGGGGAGAAGGGAGAAATTCAATGGTACAAAGGTGAATAATGAAATATAATTCTTTCCTGAATATAGAAAGATGTAAAATAAATAAATTAAAAAAATGTTACAGTGGGGGATAATGATGAGTTACAAAGGGGGAAAATGAGAATAGATAAAATAATTAAGTGTTATGGGGAAATAGTCAAAGCTTATCTTGTACATATTTAAGCATTTCAAAACATGAGAACCCAATTCATGATTCCCCTCTTATTTTCTGCATTGAACATTTCTCATGTAGAATTAAAGTGATGGTTGATTTATTTCTTGTGTATCAGGTTTTTGTTATGATTGGTGCTTCTTTGAATTTTTCTGCAGATTGCCAACAAACCCAAAGGGTGGATTATTGGAACCAAGGTTGGTCTTTGCTTTAAATAGAGCATGGTTTTCATCTTTTGTCAATCCTCGCATGGAATATTAGTGAGTTTGCAAGGAAATGTATCTTATAGTTCATACATACAACAGTATTGAAGGTGGCGTTGTTTCCCAGTGTTTTCCAATTTTTGGGTCCAAAAATTAGAGAGTGGAGAAAAATGTTTTGGAAAAGAGAGTTGTGTTCCAGTGTTAAGGAGGATTGAAAATTTGCACACTAGGAATTTTTCATCATCATTTCATCAAAATATTGACTAGGAAGGAAGGGATCTCAAGTAATGGTTTGGTGCACAGGGTGAGTTGCGTGATGGAGGCTAAAGTGGTCGAGGCTTGCATGTTTAGGGGAAAGTTGTGTGACTCTCTCATAGGGTCACCAAAATGCCTAAAAATAGGCGAGTACCCCCACTCAAGACTAAATATTTTTTTTCTAATGAATATTCAGGGTCTTGGGGCATGAACAAATTTCATGGTAAAGACTTGCGTGGAGTAAAACTTATGTGCAAGTGTTCTTTTTATCTTTAAAATTCCAATTGATTTTTATGGTGTAGTTGCGTGATAGATAAGGGTTGTATGACAGATAAGGGTTGTGCAATAGATAAGGGTTGTGCGAAAAGTAAGTTTTGAATGAAAATTATCTTGCACAACAATCCTCATACTTTCACGCAAGAAGCGGTATTCTGCACAAGTGTAATGTTGAGCTTCTAACAGGATTTGTTTATCTGGTTTGTTCATTCAGTGATTTCCAGTGCATCTATTCAGGACTTTGACGTGAGCATATTATTTTGTTGGATAGAGAAAAATACTTCAATGAAAATATTTTGAAGAGGCCTTCAAATATATAAACTGAGTGAGACTTCACCCAAAGCAGTGAGCAAGGGAAAGTCGACAGAAGTACTCTGAGGGAGGCAGTATGTTGTCCCTAAAATATTATAAATTTCATGTGCCTAGAACCTATTGATTGTGTCTAAATTTTTTTACTCCACAAATGGTAAAGATTAGTGTATTTTGTTATTATTGACTCATTGTCAGCATATGTTCCTTGGACTAGCCCTTAGTGGTGAACCAAGTAAAATTGTTGTGTCATCACTTTGCCTGTGATTGTTTATTTTCTTAACTTTCTCTTCATGTGGTTTTAACAACTTCCTACCAATGTGGGAATAAGATACATTCTTTTTAAAAGAAAAAGTTGATACCCTAATTCACCCCTCTGCTCTTAGGGTGTTTTGGGGTCCTTTAGGATTATTATGATCCTCTGTGAGATTGAAATGACGTAGGTCCCCATATATCTATGTGAACAAGTTCTATTTTTTGGACTTTGAGATTCCAACCATTCATATTGAATGATACCCTATTTTTCTTTCCAAGAACACATCCCTCGCAAATTTTGGTATTTGTATGATCAAGCTTCAGTCTTCCCTACTATAACATTCATGTTCTTCTCACTGAGGTGACCCAACCTGTAATGTCGGACCTCTAGATTTTCATAGGCAAAAATTATGACCATCACATTACTATCTGTACTTCCAGTCAGACACAGGGTTCCATCCTTTACTATATATTCCATAACCCTAGATCCTCGAGCTACTTATAGAATCTATTGTTAAAATTAGTTCTGAAACCTTCATCATATAACTATACCATAGAAATCATATTTTTCCTAAGACCTAGAATGTATCTTACTACTATCAATTAAAGAAAACTTCCATTATTCATTAAATGATTATCATCTACCTTTATAACAACTTATAAATCATTATCATCTGCTATGTGAACTTTTCCAAGGATTTTAGATACACAATTTTCCATGCATCTTTCATGGTCGGATGAGTGTAAGGATGCACCAGAATCAACCATCAATGACTCCATCAAATTATGAACAGTGAATAGAAGATCACTTCCAACTTCCATTGTGTTGAAATATTTTAAACTTTACGTAGTAGATCCTCTGATATTTTTATTCCAGTTTTTATAGTTCCTCTAATATGTCCTTGCTTACCACATATCTAGTAGGTAATTTCTCAACTAGTCAAATTTCCACTACTCTTCTCTCTGATCTTATATTTATATTTTTGATGAATCTTCCAATGAGGTGAGAATCCACTTTCATTAGTATTCGCTACATTACCATAGGTTTCTTGGACCTCTCTTCTCATGAGCCCCTCATTGAGGATCAAATTCTAGATGTACTCAAACACAAGATCAGATTTACTACAGGAATTACTTATGGTGCTAACCATACCTTAAAAAGATTCTGGTGAAGATGAGAATAGTAGAATTGCCCACACATCATGAGAAAAATTCACTTTCACTTATTTAAGAGGAATTTTGATCATGTTGAAATCATTCACATGATCTAGCATTGATCATCCTTCCAACAACACCAAGTTGAACAAGCGCCTCATTAAGAACACCTTGTTCAGGGCTCTTGATTTTTTATACATCTCTGCTAGGGCCTCCATAGGTTGAATTGTAGTCTTCTTCTCTTATATTTTGGAGTAAAAATTCCATGCGAGCATCATTCTCACCAAAACTAATGTTTCTCTGTCCATATTTTCCAATTCTCTTTCCCCGTCATCTCAGCTTTCTCACCCGATGATAGTTCTAAATCTTTCAAGATTAGACACTCCTCTATCTATATCTTCCATAAACCAAAGTCAATTCCATTGAACTATTTGATCCATCCCATTCCTTAATTCATTGTTATATCTTATAATGATAGTAACCAATAGAAAAATAAAAAGACTCTAAGGCAAGTGAGAAAATAACTTAATTATTATGTGTCCAAACTGAAGTTCCATTTTGATACAACTTGTGAGGAAATAAGAAAAAAACCACCTTCAGACCTCTGGATGAAAATATGATACAAAAAAATGTTTCATTGAACCTTAAGTTCATCGGAATTTTATATCCTTTGGTAGTTCAACATAGAAGAATTTTGAACTTCTGGTTCTTCCATATATTTCTTAGAGGTTTGAAATTAGGAAGACAAACAACACCCTAATCACTTCTCAAAATACAAATTACACACACACACAAGAAATCATTCTAAAAATAGGAAGAAAGAGAACTGATTATGTAATGACCCGGAATTTCTGTATAATTTATTTTTTAAATTATATGGGATTATTTTGAGACCAGATGCTGAGACGGAATGCGATTCTAAGGCCCGGAGTTCCTGGAATGATCTGTCAAAAAATGATAAGCTTTAAATAGCATGTGTGAGAAGTTTTCCTAAAAAATGGAATAACTCTTAAACGAGTGCCCGTATTAGAAATATGAGGGCACCATTGCGTTCTGGATGGCGTTTTTACCCTAGGTGCGACTTAAGTTTAGTCAGTGCATCCCTCCAATGTGAAAACCCGAAAATGGCATAAGCATAAATAAAATAATTATATAAAACTATGTTATTTTTCAAATGCTTATAACTCACAAACAATGACTCGGATTAAAAGAATCCAAGACCACCACTGATCTCAGGAGGGTATGCTTTCCTTAGGCAGATCCTAACTTTGGTCAGCGTGGGACAATGGTGTAAGTTAGTTTTTGGTCATAAATAAAATAATTAAGTAACAATTATTTTATTGTCAAATCCTTATAACTCTTAAATGGTAACTCAGATTTCATATCTGAGGGTACTATTGAGATCGTAAGGGTGTATTCCCCTTAGTAAGAGACTAACCTTCATTGGCACGGGTTGAGGATGAAAGTTAATTTTTGAAATTTTTTTAAGGTACGTTCAGAAAACTTGCGAGCCAGATTTTCTAACTTTTGAACCAGTGCTCAGATCGAAAATTTGAGGGCACTGTTGAACTCAGAACACTGGGATTCACCTATAAAGGAATTAACTTCAATCGATAAGGGTCGGATAGAAATGTTAATTTTTTGAAATTTCATAAAATAATAAAATATCATAAAAAGTTATTTTATTTTATTTTCTCACCATTGAGCGGCGGATGGCGGCGCTGCGGTGCAGCGACGAGGCGACGATGAGGCATACTAAATGAGAATCCTTAATGGCTCATTGTGCAAGTGAAACTGTTACGCTATTTCATAAATGAAACAGCATAACGATGCAACTTTGTGGCGTAATAGAAATGATGTGACTTGTTTCTTTTTATTAAACAAACACGTTGGAGAGTTGAGAATTAAAACATGGGAAATTCTTTGACGAACCTCCGATGAGATTCCTCACCAACGAAGAACGAAAAATGCTGGTAGAACGTTATCAACTTTGACATACCCTGAAGAATGAAGCTGGGAAGCAACGAACGACATTGACCTCTTGAAACCTCAAGGACGGAATTTTATGGCAACGAACATCAAATGAAGTAGTGGGTTTGTTTTGATTCATGTTTTTCCCTGTTTTTGTTCTAAACGGTGAATGTGGATCAACATACGAACAAGTTGATCTACTGATCATCTGTTCTTACAAGAGGGTGATATTTCTGTGTTTTCTTTTCAGGATTGAAGTATTGTTGATCAAACATCATTCTCGACCCACCCTTGTTTTAAACTTCTAACATGAAGGGAATGGGCCGACACGAACAAGGCCCAAACAACCACCGCCTTGTGCATTCTTAGTGGAAGAAATTTTAAATAGAGGAAAGGCAAGATCAAGGTCGTTGTAGGGAAGATGGAAGCTTGACGGTCCTATGGGCGCAGACAGATCAAAAAATGGACCACCAAAGCAACTTCGGTGGCCCGCAGAAGGAACCACCGATGCGCCAGCACCGGCATCGGCAGCCGCGGGCGGAGGGAAATGGCAAACCCAACAGCGCGTCGCAGCGGTGTGGAGACGTGATGCCAACCAACACCGCGTGGAGGTGGCATCCCACGTCTGGGCCACCTGGGAAAGCAAGGCAGGGTGAGATCATGTCAGAGGCCACGTGCAGTGGGGCACGCGGCGGACCGCAGTCGCTCAACCGCAGCGGAAGGGAGGCCCCGCGTCCGCGGGGTAGTAGAGGAGCTGGACGTGGCTCCCATCCACATCCTGCCCCCTCGGGTCAGGCCAGACCCATGACCCAATGGGCCGAACTCATTATGGTCCATGTTTAGGTCGGGCCGGCGGACCCGGGTCGGGTCGGTAGACCTTGGGACGGGTCGGGTCAGGTCGGACAGGACCTATACCCAACCGTATCCTTTTTGGAAAAATGTCAATAACTTGTAGATCGGGCGTCTAATTAATGAATCGTCAATGGAGTTGGGACCCTTGTGATGAGGTGTTACTTCTAAGATAATCTACGTGAGTTTTGGAAAAGATTGGCATATGGTCGAGTTGGATCAGACTTGAATCCAACCAGGTCCTTTTTACAAAAATGCTCATATCTTACAGACTGGGCATCCGTTCGATGCTCTATCTGTTGCGTTGGGTCCCTTACAATGAGAAGTTATTTTGGGTTAATCTATATGGGAATTCATAGTGGTTGAGGTATGAATAATGGATTTATGATAAGATCCTCTCAGAATCAAACGTGTTAAGTGTGGGGATCCAGTTGTTGGTTGTGACATGAAGAATGACTAGCGACCCTTCGTGGATCAGCATAATAGAGAACCTTCGTGGATCAGCATAATAAAGATCATTTTTGGATCAGCATACTAGTGACCCTTCATAGATTAGCATACTAGATACCCTTCATGGATCAACATAGTAGCGACCCTTCATGGATCCGCATACTAGCGACCCTTCATGGATCAGCATACTAGTGACCCTTCATGGATCAGCATACTAGCAACCCTTCACGGATCTGCATAATATCAACCCTTTGTGGATCATCATACTAGAGACCATCATGGATAAGCATAATAAAGACCCTTCATGGATCAGTATACTAGTGACCCTTCTTGGATCAGCATACTAGCTACCCTTTGTGGATCAGCATAATAGCAAACCTTCGTGGATCAGCAGTAGCGCGAACTGTCGTGGATCATCCATAGATCGACTCATCATGGATCAGTAGCAGAGCCTCCCAATAGAATAAGATTATCTAGCCTTATAACTTGTCATCATTACTTATGTACTTTAGTTATACCTAGTGTTAGCTATGTCTTTTACTTTGTGCTATGTGTTTGAGACCTTGCTTGGTGGTATTACCTTTGTGGTATTTCATTTGTGGTGTTTTCCTTTGTGTATTTCTGAGATACCTTCAAGGGTCTCAGGGTCCCTACTGAGTATTGTTATACTCAGTCGTGCATGGGCTTCGCCCGCACTTATTGTGTCTTGTGAAGACGACGAACAGCTTGACTGGGACTTTGGGGAGCCAGGGCTAGAGAGTTCTCAGAGGCTAATCGATAGACGTGGTGTGATGTGGTGACATATAACGGTGAGCTATACTTGCCCTATAGGTAGTATCCTTGTAGGATGACCTCTGGAGCTCGTACTTCTTTTTGTTGTACTTTCCTTTCAGTTGGTCTTGTATTCTGGCCCTTTTTTAATATCAGTTTATAGACTTTTACTCTCAGTGGTGGTACTTCGTGGTTGTTGTATTACTTTCTTTCCTTTGTGGTTATCTTTGTGCAGTATGTCATGTATGTGTGTGTACAGGTTTAAAGGAAATTCCTTCCCTTTTTGGGATATTTCTTTCTGGTGCTAATCAGCAGCCCCTGGCCTATGGAAGGTGGGCTTGGGGTAGTCACGACACAGGGGACTGAGGACGGGTCGTGACAAAGTTGTATCAGAGGGCGGTCAGTTCTATCAGAAGAACTAAGAGTCTATATTTTCGATGGGGGAAATAGTGTTAAGTGTATTCAGTTTGGCTTTCAGTATAGGGAGTCTAGTGTTGGTGTGGCGGCTGACGTATCCATACATTAGGACCCTAAATTGTGTTTTCTGACTCGGTACACAAAATCACTAATTTCATGTATTTTGGAAATGTTTTTCGCTTGACCTCTTTTGAGTCATCTCACCAGCTATAACTTATTGATTGTGGTTCATCTTGATTCTCTTTCAATATGCATCTACATAGACAGCCAGGATGGATTCAGTGCATAACCATGAGGATGGTCTACATAGTGATGAGGCTTCGGTACAAGGATCATTGCCTGAGATGGTACCTTCGAGTGGTGTCCCCACAATACCACTTCCCATTGGTCAGAAATCACTACCGGTGATATTGATAGAGGACACATGTAGGCTCAGTTCCTTACACGAGTTTCAGCGACAGATACCCCTTAGGTTCCGAGGAGAGCCCAACTCATAGGTGGATAAGGACCGTATAGAGGTGGTGACTGAGTTTCCATCAAGCCAGGGAACCATTAGATCATATGGTGGTCCTGACAGTAATCCTTCTATGTGGATCAATAGGGTGATGGCAGGGTTAATATTACCCCTATCTTATGATGAGATGATTATTCCATGGATAGATCATGAGGATCTTTCTCAGATAAGGGGTCTCTTTCCATTAAAAAGATAAAAGTTATGTGTTCCCAAGAGCATCTACAGCTTCGGCAGGACGACATGTCAGTAACTGGGTATTCATCCAGGAGTACCGACCATTCTAGGTACTTGATGAATATGATACGACCAGTGCTTCAGGGCTCAGACCTTCGAGTGAGATGTTTTTAGGGACATATGATCCAAAAATATTCCTCTGTGCATTCCTACTTATGTTAGGGTTTTAGAGAGAACCTTTGTGGTTGAACGTTCTTTGGCTGAGTAGATGCAGCTAGTGAATGTCAGCAGTGGGAAAGAAAGAAATTGACATCAGTCTCAGAGAATTAGATGTGTAAAATGTTTCAGGAAGAATAAGTGATAGGGACAAATGAATCTTTAGGGAAGTAGATGTGGAAGAGGATATGGGAGAGCATGAGGAAGGGGTATACATTGTGACATGCTACAACCACCACCCCAATGTGATCCCCACCAGGCTTAGGGAGCTGGATGATAGGGGAAGAGAGTAGCTACATGTGGTCAAGGAGTATGACCCAAGGGATCCATGAATGATTTGAGGTACGGTTTGTGTCTACAACTACTTTCCGTATTAATTGACATAGGTACTAATCATTCCTTCTTGTCATGAATATTGTTCAAGACCTAGAGTTTCCGGTTAAACTTTTTACTTGATCCTTACATTTGGAGATACCTATGGGAGGATACTCAATAATCACACTTATATCAACGGTTTGATTTGACCCTTTAGGAAATAGTTTCGGTTGGAACCTCTTGGTGTCAATTTTGAGGCCTTACGACATTAGTTTGGGTATTGACTGGTCATCCATAGTTCATTCCCATATTTAATGTTTTAGGAAAAAAGATGCAGTATATCTGCAGCGTTGGAATGGGTTTTTCCCTGGTCAGTGAAAAATGAAACCCAAGTAGTATGGGATAAACACATGTGTAGGAGGGTAAAACTTATCACTCTTGAGTCAGCCATCCTTACCCTCATGGAAGCGGATGTTTTGAGTTTTTAGTTCCCGACATTAGTGGCGAAGTGCTGGAATGTACTTTAAAAAGATGTTTCTAGGATTACCTCCCCACATGGAGTGGGACTTCTGCATCATTATACACCCCGAGATGGAACTGATATCTGCATCAGTATATCAGAGGGCTTTCATATAGCTTCACAAGCAGGGGGAATAAGTGGGGGACTTGTAGAGGAGGGGCTTAGTAAGACCCAATTTTTGAGGTTATGTGTGGATTTCCAGCACTTTAACCAAGTGTCCATTGATAATGAATACCAACTACCAAAGGGTCGATGGGAACACCAATCAGTTAAAAGGGGTAGCCTTTTCATGGATAGAAAGGTGTCTATAGGGTTTTCAGTAGCTGAGACAGCGCCGATGGTTGGAGTTCCTCTAGGTCTATGACTTTGAGATAGTCGATACTCCTAGGAAGGGGAACGTGGTGACTAACTCACTCAGTAGGAGGTCTAGTTTGAAGCTACTGAGTGAGGTGAAAGAGAAGCTAACTGCAATGCAGATATACTCCGTGGATGATGATGGAGCATCTTACCTCCAGTTTATGACTGTCACTCCCCCACTCCTTTAGTGAGTTATGGAGGCATAGCTTGTGGATGTTGACAGTGAGGCTTGATATTCTCAGATATCCTCAGGATAAGCTCCAGATGTATTTTCAATATGTGGGGAGCATGTCATCCTTTTAAAAGGACACACCATGGTACCAGTGACTTTACGGGAGGAGGTGTTGAAAAATTTTCATACATCCCATTTGGTGGTATATCTTGGTGTGTAAAAGATGTACCAAGACCTCCGACATTAGTACTGGTGACCAGTGATGAAGAAAGTGGTGGCAGAGTTCATTTCACGATGCCTCACTTATCAGCAAGTGAATGTTGAACATCAGGTTCTAGCACACTTAGCACAACCACTTGAGGTACCAGAGTGGAAGTGGGATGGTATCTAGATGGATTTCATGAGGGGATTACCACGCACGTCTAGGGGCCATTACTCTATCTGGGTGATCATTAACCGACTCACCAAGTCGGCACACTTTTTACCCATCTAGGAGCAGAGATCAGTAGGGGGCTTGGGACGCCTCTACGTCCAGGAGATAATGCGGAATCACGGGGTGCCTTCAAAGATCATCTCAACTCGTGATGCACGACTTACATTCTGGTTGTGGAAGGGGTTTTAGGAGGCATTCGTGACTCAGCTGCACTTGAGAACATCTTTTCACCCCCAAACAGATGGTTAGACAAAGCTGACCATACAGACCTTGGTGGACATGATTTGTGCTTGTGTCCTAGATTTTGGTCACCGTTGAGAGGACCCCCTACCACTTGGGGAGTTTGCACATAGAAATAGATATCACTCAACCATTGGCATGGAACCATTTGAGGCCTTGTACGGGCAGCCATTCAGATCACTTCTATGCTGGAAAGACCTAGGGGATTTAGCACTCATGGGTCTAGAGTTGGTACGGGCTACCATTGAGAAGGTGCAGATCATCCAGAAGCGGATGAGGACTACACATAGCAGATAGAAGTCTTATGCTGAGAAGAGATAGATACCCTTGGAGTTCAAGGATGGAGACCATGTTTTCCTTCGGGTCTCACCCTGATGGGGATTGCAGATATTTTTTTGGGGCGATAAGTTATCTCTAAGATTTATTGGACCTTTCTAGATCCTCATCATATTTGGTGAGGTGGTGTACCGCCTAGATCTTCTCCCATAGATGCACTGAGTGCACGATGTTTTCCACGTGTCGTAGCTGAGGAGGTACGTGCATGATCCATCACACGTCATCAACTAGGGGAATCTAGACATTGATGATGGGGAGACATTTGCGGAGTTCTCGATGGAGATAGAGGATTGACAGGAGTGAGTCATTCATGGATGGTCGACTCATCTAGTGCGCATTCAGTGGCATCTCGGGAAACTCCAAGAGAGCACATAGGAGTGGGAGGCTCAGATTCATGCTCATTACCCCCACTTGATAGACTAGCCTTTGTTTTGGCTTTAGGGGATATAAAGCCCGAAGGTGGGGAGAGTGTAATTTCCCAGAATTTCTGTATAATTTTTTTTTAAATTATATGGGATTATTTTGAGACCAGGCACTGAGACGGTGTGCAATTCTGAGGCCCGGAGTTCCTGGAATGATCTGTCGAAAAATGTTAATCTTTAAATAGTGTGTGTGAGTGGTTTTCCTAAAAAAGTGTAATAACTCTTAAATGGGTGCCCATATCATAAATCCAAGGGTAGCGTTGTGTTCAGGATGGTGGGTTTACCCTTCGTACGACTTAAGTTTAGTCAACACAGCCCTCTAGTGAGAAAACATGAAAATGGGATAACTGTAAATAAAATTATTAAATAAAATTATTTTATTTTTTAGATTCTTATAACTCACAAATGGTGACTCGGATTAAAAATATCCAAAACCACCGCTGAGCTCGTGAGGGTATGCTTTCCTTAGGCAGATCCTAACATTGGTCAGTATAGGACAATGGTGGAAGTTAGTTTTTGACTGTAAATAAAATAATTACGTAATAATAATTTTATTTTCAAATCCATATAACTCTTTAATGGTAACTCAGATTGAAAGTCCGAGAGTACCATTGATATCGTGAAGGTGTGTTCCCTTTAGGTGGAGCCTAACCTTGATCGGTATAGGTCAAGGGTGAAAGTTAATTTTTGAACTTTTTTTAAGATACGTTCAGTAAACGTGAGAGTGGGATTTTTTAACTTTTGAACTGATGCTCATATCAAAAATCCAAGGGCACCGTTGAACTCATAATTCCAGTATTCACCTAGAAAGTACTTAACTTCGACTAGAAATCGTTGGATGGAAAATTTAATTTTTGGACTTTTCAGAAAACTATAAAATAGCTTAAAAAGTTATTTTATTTTATTTTCTCAGTGTTGAGTGGCGGACGGAGGCGCTACAGTATGATGATGAGGCGACGATGAGTAACATTAAATGAGGATCCTTAATGTCTTGTTCTGCAAGCATAACAATGCAACATTGCAGCAAAACATAAACGTCGTCACATGTTTCTTTTTAATAAACAAATGTGTTGGAGAGTTGTGAATTAAACCACAGGCAATTCTCTGATGAACCTCTGGTGAGATTCCTCTCCAATGAAGAATAAATAATTCTAGAGGAATGTCATTTTTAGGCAAAAAACCCTCAAGGAATCATTGAAGTATTTTTGGTTTGGTTGTGTTTGTTGAAAAAGCGGGCCTCCATGTTGTGTATGTTGACACTACATATCACGATGTTCAATTTGTTGAAAAAGTGGGTTTACATGGTGAGTTTTCGAGTTCAATAGATGTTATTGACAATATATGTTTGATAGAATAACCTCGACAAATTAATGGATGATCAGGAGGCTGTATAAAAAGAGCAGATTCAAGGTGGTACTGTTTTCTAGTGTTTTCCAAATTTTGGGGCCTGAAAATCGAAAAATGGATAGATGTGTTTTTAGAAAAGAAAGGTGCACAAAATATTGAAGTGGTTCGTGAAATAGAGGAATGGAGTTTTTTGTGCATGAGGTGTTTCAATATCAGAAGATCAAAAATTGAAAAAGGCATGAGGTGCATGAAATTTTTGGAGCAGTGCACGAAATACAGTGTTGCACAGAAGATGTGTTTTTCACGCTCGAAGACAATTACACGCTCAAGGAGGGTTTTTCACGCAAGGGTCAAGTTTTCCTATAAATAGGAGGTAAACCCCATCATTATGAGTATATCAAGACTTAGAGAAGATTCGAGCTTTGTTGCACGTAAAAAACACGCAAAGGGAGTTGCATGAAAAATTGGGTGTTGCGCATAAAAATTGATGTTGCATGTAAAAGTTAACATTGCGCATAAAATGAAGGTTGCACGGAATTATTGAGGTCTCATGAAAAGTGGAGTTGGGATTTCATGAAAAAATAGATATTTTGCGTGCAAGGTAAGGGAATTATGTGCAAGGCGCAGTAAGGGTTGCGCGTAAAATTTTTGGTTTCCTAGTTCAATTCTATGGTCAAGAGGAATTCATCTATGGATGAAAGTATAACTTCAATAGAGCATATACATACAGTTGAGGATATAGGTATTCATTCAATTGAAGATACCTATAGGTCTATAATTTGTGATTAGATCTTCTGAAGAAGCAGTGATCACACTTCAATTGAGAGAGCAGTGAGCTTTCATATTTTGATTGGTTGTAAACCATAAGGGACAGTGAGTCCACTTCAAACATTGTAAACAACAGTGTGTAGATAGTGGATTTGGTACATCAACACATCACCGGTGTATGCTCCTTGGACATAGCCCAGTGAGGGTGAACTAAGTAAAATTTGATGTGTCATGTGCATGATTTAATTTCTATTTATACTTTGGTACAGGAAAGAGAGAGAAGAGAGTTTTTCTTAACGTTGAAACAAGATCCAAAGGGGCAGAGGCTTAAATCTTTCATACCCAGATTCACCCCCCCCCCCCCTCTCCCTTAGGGTATTTGTCCTTGTGTGACTAACAGTCATCAACTTTGACATACCCCAAAGAATGAAGCTAAGATGTGAAGAACGGCGTCGACCTCTTGAACCCTCGAGGATGGAACGCTATGACAACGACCGTCAAATGAGGTAGGGGGTTTGTTTTGATTCATGTTTTCCCTCATTTTTGTTTTAAACAAAGAACAGGGATCAACCCACAAATAGGTTGATCCACATATCATCCATTCTTGCAGGAGGGTGATATTTCTGGGTTTTCTTTTCAGGATTGAAGTATTGTTGGTCGAACGTCATTCTCGATCCTCCCCTATCTTAAACTTCTAATATGGAGGGTGCGGGCTGACATGAAAAAGGCCCGACCCCCCCCCCCCTCCACCTTATGCATTCTTGGTGGATGAATTTTTTAAATTGAGGAAAGGAAAGATCAAGGTCATAATAGGGAAGATGGCAGCCCGATGGTCACGTGGGTGTAAACGGTTTAAAAAATAGACCACTAGAGCTACTGTGGTGGCTGGCAGTGGCCCGTGGTGGCGGTTGCGGGTCGAGGGAGATGGTGTTCCATGGTGGTAAAAATCCACAACCAACTGGTCATAGTAGCATGGAGACGTAGTGCCAACCAACACCACATGGAGGTGGCGGTTGCGGGTCGAGGGAGATGGTGTGCCATGGTGGTAAAAAGCCGCAACCAACTGGTCATAGTAGCATGGAGACGTAGTGCCAACCAACACCACATGGAGGTGGCAGCCCATGTCCGGGCTGCCCGGGTGAGCAACGAAGGACACGGCCACTCGCCCATGTTGGAGGCCGCATGAGGCATGGCATGCAACGGAAGGGAGCCCCGCGTCCGTAGGGTAGCAGAGGAGCCAGACACGTCTCCCAGCCACATCCTGGATAGGTCTAAGGCTGGTCCGCCTATCGAGAAACCATGGCCCAACATGCCCATGACCCAATGGTGCAGACCCATGTTGGGCCGAGTCCGGGTATGTGGACCCCAGACCTAACCATCCCCTTTTTGGAAAAACGTCAATAACTTACAGACTAGGTGTCTGATTGACGCACTGTCAGTGGCATTGGGACCCTTGCGATGAGATAGTACCTCTAAGATACTCTACAAGAGTTTTTATAAATGTTGGTGTACGACTGAGTTGGATCGGACTCAAATCCAACTGGACCCTTTTTACAAAAATGTCCATATCTTACAGACTGGGCGTTCGTTTGACGCGACGTATGTTTCGTTGGGACCCTTACAATGAGATGTCCCTTAAGGTTACTCTATATAGGACTTCATGGGGTTTGAGGTATAACTGATGGATTGATGATCGGATCCTCCTAGAATCAATCATGCTAAGTTTTGTAATCTAGCGGTTGGCTTTGACGTGAAGAATGACTAACGACCCTTCGTGGATCAGTATAATAGCGACCCTTCATGGATAAGCATAATAGAGTCTATTTGTGGATCAACATAATAGATACCCTTCATGGATCAACATACTAGTGGCCCTTCTTGGATTAGAATAATAGTGACCCTTCGTGGATCAGCATACTAGCAACCCTTCATGGATCAGAATACTAGCGACCCTTCATGGATCAGCATACTAGAGACCCTTCATGGATCAT
The DNA here is from genome assembly GCA_963277665.1 of Viscum album. Lineage (NCBI taxonomy): Eukaryota > Viridiplantae > Streptophyta > Magnoliopsida > Santalales > Viscaceae > Viscum > Viscum album. The sequence goes on along the minus strand of OY728129.1, from coordinate 127,166,290 downwards.
CATAATAGGGACCCTTCATGGATCATCATACTAGAGACCCTTTTTTGATCATCATAATAGTGACCCTTTGTGGATCAGCATATTAGTGACCCTTTGTGGATCAACATACTAGCTAACCTTCATGGATCAACATAATAGTGACCCTTCCTGGATCAGAAGTAGCACGACCTGTCATGGATCATCCGTAGTGGGAACCGACATGGATCAGCAGCAGATCCTCTCAATGGAATAAGATGATCTAGCATTACGACTAATCATCTTTACTTCTGTACTTAAGTTATACCTATTGTGAGTTGTGTCTTTTACTTTGTGCTATGTGTTTGAGACCTTACTTGCTGGTATTACCTATATGGTATTTCCTTTGTGGTGTTTTACTTTGTGGATTTCTGAGATACCTTCGGGGGTCTCGGGTTCCCTACTGAGTATTTTTATACTCACCTCTGCATGGGATTTTCCCGCACCTATTGTGTCTTGTGCATACAATGGACAGTTGTAGGTTCTGGGTGCAACGTGAGCGAGTGGATGGGTGTACCCAACATTAATTTTTCCATTAACAAAGATCAATCCAAGATCCACCATGATGATAAAATGCTTGATCTTCAGAATAGAATGAAGAAGAAAAGAAAATAGGGGAGTCCTGGAACCATAGAGTTGATCATCCTATGTTGGTCATAATTAATTTAACTAAAAGACAAGAATTACATTGATGGAATTCTCTCTCCGTTAATGTTTCCGGTCATGATTCAATGTGATCCATCATTGTGTCCTAGAAGCCAAGGGTAGGATTCCTCTAGCAGTGATACACATGGGCTCCACATATCTCTGGACATCGTCGAAGAGATCTCTAGGTGCTTGCGTGGAAGATCCTTCACTTGCGATATCCACCTTCGATCACCTTTAGAGCCACTTCCAAAGCATTCTCCTTAATTCGGTGGAGGAGGATCTCTCTCGAAACTTTAGAGAATTCTTGGAGGAAAGGAATTCTATCTTGGCTTGAAATATTTCTCTAGATCTGTTGTGCACAACCACAAATAATGTCTAGATTAATAAGAATAATGTAATTGGGATTTTATTACTTAGAATAATAAAATGAATTAATTACCCAAAAGCATTTATTTATTTCATTTAATTATTAGTAACACCTCATGTCTAATAATAACAGTTGATTATTATTATCACTTGAAATGAACCCATAAAATTACACCTAATATTATTTAATTAAATAAATATTATTTTTTCTCAAAAATCCCCAAAAAACTACACGGTGTGTATATATTAATATTCATGGAATGTACTTTTGTTTTTTGATTTTCTATATTTCTTCCACCACATTTATTAGACCTTGAATAATGACTATTTATTTCTCAAATAAATATCACTACATTACTCACTAATAAATATATTATTTCACCCACAAAATATTCTCTCAAATAACTAGTGTCGAAATAAATGTGATTAGACATCCTTGAATAATTATTAGACCACAGTCAGGAATAGTTTTTATTCAACTTATTAAATGAATATTTAACTAAGATACTTGGACACAGTTAGTGTGTGACCCTCTAGGATTATTTCTCAGTGGAATTAGGTAGAGCCTACCTAAAGTCCAAGGTTAGCGTCTAGCAACACGCCAAGGAACCCATAAAGAAAGAATTTAACACTGCAATGATGTGACACCTCCTATGAACGCTTACCGTGTAATATAATCTCTTTGTCTCAATATCTCGAATCAAGCGGGTTTCATGTTAGTGTCATCAACCCATGTTCTTGATTATTATTTCTTTGAATTTCCAGAATTGAACTCGCCCATTTCTCACCATGGCCATGGATTTATTTAGGCTATATCAATTCCATCATAGGTCCTGAGATATCAACTTCTATTATGGAATAAAAGGTACAAATCCTTTATCGCATTTTCTATTAATGCAGTATTACTCGTGACGCACCCAACATATCCTACCTCACTACAAACAGTGTGTCGCCATAGTTTTCATCAATACATCTAAGTGTGTGAGTTTTAATAACCATTAATAATAATCTTAAATTATAAGGACCAATACATACGTTTGTAGATAGGAACATCCAATGACACTGTGAAATGTTGATTTCCTACCAGTGGGTCTCATTCTTATAATATCCTCCTGGATATTACTAAGGGCGCACACCATGAGAAGGTGCCTCAATGTTTTATAAGTCTTTACCCCTAATGGCCTGTATTATTTTTTTTCCATGAAATAACATCATCCGGCCATAGAATATATATTCAATAATAGTGTTATGGAACTTCCAGGTTCTCATCATAGCATGGATCTGTTATGACCCTTTGGTGCAACAGTTATCCTTAGGACATTAGCAATTGCATTATCACGTATAAGAACAATCAAGATGTGTTAAGGTATTTATTAATGAATTAAGTAGAATGTAATTGGTTCTAGGATCCCAACTCCAACGGACTCCCACTTGGACTAGAGTCAACTACTAAAAACCTGTAACCCACTAGCTCTCAAGTGATATTCATGCTTCTGCTCAGATAGGCCTTTAATCATGGGGTCAGCCACTTTCTCTTCTATAGACAATCTGCTCACTGCAACTTCACCCCTTTGATAAAAATCCCTCAAGAGGTGATACTTCTGGAGAATATGATTTGTCCATTGATGTGACCTTGGTTCTTTTGCAAGAGACACTGCAGTAGTATTATCACAAAACAATGTGATAGGATCTTTACTACTAAGCACCACATCAAGATCTTAGACAAATTTCTGAATTCAGATGGCTTCCTTGGATACATAAGAAGCCTCTATATATTCGGACTCCACTATAGAATCAGCGACAAGTGGATGATTTGAACTCTTCCAGCTCACAGCTCCTTTATTGATATAGAAAACATATCCTGATTGCAACTTTAGATTGTTCTGATCTGTCTAAAAACTAGCATCAGTATACCCTCTGATGACAAGCCCCTCGTCTCCTTCATACACCAGGAACATATCTTTAGTTCTTCTCGGGTACTTAAATATAGTCTTAACAGTAGTCCAATGTTGTTCTCCTGTATTTGCTTGATATCTTCCTACCATGCTTAGTGCATAGGCAACATCAAGTTTGGTACATAACAGGGAATACATGATGGATCCTATAGAAGAAGTGTATGGGATCTTACTCATCTTATCCTTCTCCTGTTGTGTCTGAGGACATGTTTTCTTAGAAAGACGTAGGCCATGTGACACTGGAACCAATCCCCTCTTGGATTGTTCCATACTAAATATCTTTAGTATCTGGTCAATGTATGTACCCTGACTTAGTCCAAGCAACCTCTTGGATCTATGAAGAATGATCTTGATCCCTAGAGTGTATGCTGCTTCCCCTAATTCTTTCATGGAGAAATACTTGTTCAACCAGTCCTTAACTGGCTATAATACTGGTACATCATTTCTAATAAGTAATATTTCATCAACATATACTACTAGGATAACAACTGCATTCCCATTAAACAGCTTATAAAAACATGGCTCACATTCGTTCTTAATGAAACCAAATTCCTTTATGGCTTCATCAAGTCAAATGTTTCATGACTTGGATGCTTTATTTAATCCATAAATGGATTTCTGCAACTTGAAAACTCATTTGGATTCACCTAGTGTCACAAACCCTTCTGGTTGTGTCATATAGACATCTTCCTAAAGGTTCTCGTTAAGGAATGTTGTTTTGACAACCATCTTCCAAATCTCGTAGTCATGGTAAGATGTTATGGAAAGTATGATTCTTGTGGATTTAAACATAGAAAATGGTGATAAGGGTTCATCATAGTCAATTCCTTGACATTGTCTGAATCCTTTAGCCACTAGTCTTGCTTTATAGGTGCTAACTTGACCTTTCATGTCCATATTTCTCTTGAATACCCATTTGCATCTAATAGGCTTTACATCAACTGGATCATCAACCAGAACCCATAATTGGTTTTGATACATGGAATCCATCTCAAAATTCATAGCTTCCAGCCATCATGTTGCTTCTGAGTGCATTACTTCTTCCTTGTAGGAGAGATGTTCATCATTGTCCAATAATAATGATGCATCATCCTAGGTGACTAGGAAACCAAATCTCTCTGGTTATCTTACCTCTCTTGAGATCCTATGCAGTACTTGTGTTTTTGCAACCTCTTCCATAAGGACTTTTGGAACTTGTTCCTCTACCAACTCCTTTGTATCTTGAGAATTAACTTCATCGAAGTCAATCTTGATCCCACTATACTTTTTGAGGATGTGCTCCCTCTTAAGAAAGATGGCTTGTCTGGCGACAGTCACTTTCTTGTCTGAAGAATTATATAGGTTATAGCCTTTCATTTCCTTGGGATATCCTATAAAGATACACCTTGTGCCCAGGGGTGATATTTTGTTTCCTGAAAAGGCCTTAACAAACACCTCACATCCCCATACATGTGTGCGCGATAAAATGGGTTTCTTTTCATTCCATAACTCGAAGGGAATTCCATTTTCTGCCTTAGTTAGTACTCAGTTTAATGTGTATGATCCAGTTTGTAATGCATATCCCCAAAAGGATAATAGAATATCTGCATGAATTATCATCAACCTCACCATGTCTAACAAGGTGTGGTTCCTCTTTTCACTAACACCATTCCAATATGTTGTATAAGGAGGAGTGAGTTGAGATAGAATACCATAATCCCGTAAAAGGTCGATGAACTCTTGGTTCATATATTCTTCCCCTAGATCTAATCGAATCTTATTTATCTTCTTACCAAGATGATTCTCTACTTCATTCTTGAATTCCATAAATTTCTCCAAGGACTCTGACTTATACCTCATTAAGTAGATATAGCCATATCTACACAAATCATCTGTAAAAGTAATGAAGTAAGAATATCCACCTCTAGCTTCTATTAGAAATGGTCCACACACATCCGTGTGTACCAATCCTAGAAGTTATATGGACCTTTCACCCTATCCACCATAAGGTATCTTAGTCATTTAACCTTATAAACAATTATGACATCTATCAAGTAGTTTTAGATTAATAGAGTCTAAATAACCATTTTGGTAGAGCTTTGTCAAGCGCCTCTTGTTTACATGACCAAGACGATGATGCCACAACTAGGTGTTGTATGATTCATGTGAGTTTTTTTCGTTATCGATTTCCAATACTTTGTTTTCATAATTTAATATATACAAACAATTATTTAAATATTCTATACCATAACATACATTGTTCTCATAAAATAAACAACCCTTATTTCCAAACTGGAAAATAAATCCATCCGTATCCAAACATGATATAGAAATTATGTTATTGGAAACACTAGGAACATAATAATAGTTATGTAAAATCAAAAGCATCCCAGTTGGAAATGAGAGATGTTAATCTCTAATGGTTGATGCAGCCAGCCTCGCGCCATTGGCTGCTCAAAGATCCACATATCCTATGGAAATCTTTCTAAATCTACTTGGTTCCTACATTTGAATATATATGTGAGCCCCACAAGATGTATCTAATACCCAATGTGTAGAAATGGAAAGATTGCACTCGATAACGAATGCACATTTAGCGTTCCTGTGCTTCTAAGTGCAGTCCCTATTCCAGTAGCCCGACTTTCCACATGAAAAACATACCACCTCTCATTCTTTGCCCTGCCTTTGGATCTTCACATTCTTGGAGGGACGGTGCTCAGGGGCTTCAGGCCGTTTATAAACCCATGTCTACTTTGTCTTGTCCTTCCTCTCCTTATTCAACATAATGACTGCGGGTTTGTAACACCCCATGTCCTTGTCTACTTGGAGAATCAAAGTCAGAAGTTTCGATAAAGTCTTCTCATTATTGCTCATGTTGTAGTTGACAACAAAGTTAGAGAAGGTCTTGGGCAGTGATGATAAGATGATATTTGTACGAAACTCATCCATGAATTTAATTCCTAAGATGTCCAGGCATTTAATGTAGCCAATAATCTTGAAAACATGAGACCCAAATGGCATAGACTCTTTAAGCTTAGTTGTGAACATAGCATTGGAGATCTCATATCTCTCATGTCTCACCTTTTCTTGATAGAGATCTTTAAGGTGAGACATCATGCTATATGCATCCATGTTTTCATGTTGCTTCAAGAGCTCATTATACATGACTTGTAGAGACCCATATCTTGACGTACATAGACATTATATTACTTTTGCGGAATATATAATACATAACAAAAACAGACACCAAAGGACCGTAATGGTTTAGTGTCTTTGAAAACTTATAATATAATCTTCTAATATTGGTGAAATATCTTCAACATCTCCCATAAAGATCTTCCCTTATTTTTACCTAAAACCTTTCTTTATATCCTGGGGAAAAGAAAACATATAAAGGGTGAGCTCAAATGCTCATTAAGGGTAAGAATGGAGAAAATAAAACCAACCATATATATTTGAACTTCAAAACCTGAACATAAAGTTTAAACATCAAAATCTAGAGTTACGAAATAAATCTTGGCAGTACGTAAGGAATAGATCATAAAGGAACATAAATCGTGATAAAGTAGCATGGGAATAAAACATTTAATAGTGGAAAACCATTAAGCACATGATATGATTTCCATAGTAGCCAAGGCATTGCTGCCAAGACCATCTTAGTGGACAAAGTCCCTTTCTGAATCGAGTTCACACCTCGTTCCAGTCCTGTAACACTGAACCAGATTAACTTACCGTTCCATCCATGTCTATCTCATGAGATATAAATCTTTACCCAATGCATTGGAGGGAGATATAGGTCCCACCCATCTAATAATGAAATCATTCTTACGTGTGACACAACATGAACATAAATCATTCATCGTTACTGTAATGTCTCGGATTTTCTGTTTATTTTTTTTAAATATTATATGGAATTATTTCGAGACTGGGCGCGAAGACGGCACATCATTCTGAGGTCCAGTGAGCCCGGAATGGTGGTTTGAACTTTTTTTTAGTTAAGTGATTCGGCACTTGTGCGCAGTTGTGGCAGTTTCCAAATGGATGCCCAGATTAAAAATCTGAGCGCACCGTTGCGTCCCAGATGACGACTTTTCCTAAGAATGACTCTAACCTCAACCGGTGCAGGTCAGCTGCAAAAATTTAATTTGGGACATTTTAAAAAGGAAAGCTCTTTGGAGGGAATAAAATAAATTAATAATTTTTTTTATTATTTTAAAACGTTTCCTTTTTTTGAGCACGACCTAATCCTCCCCTATAAATGCATTCTTATGGAAAATTCACAGGGTTAGCCTCATAACCCTGCGAATTGAGAAAAAGAGAGAGATTTCTCTTGGAGCTTGGGCGGAGGAGGACGCGTTGGCGAACGACGAAGGATTGAAGTCGAGAATCACTACGCAAAACAATGTTGAAGGATCTCGACGACAAAGGCAGCGCGGCGTCTTCGTCAACGATCGATCCTTTTGAAAGGTAGGGGTTGTTACTTCGATTTCTTTTCCCCGTTTTTGAGTTTAAACGACGAACGTGGATCAACCGCGAACAAGTTGAACCATGGATTCGTGCGTTCTTGCGGGAGGGATTCCTTTGGGTTGATTTTTTTTTGGGAAAATTGATCCATACTTTATGTTGTTGATTCTTGCTCCGTTTAAGCCTATTAACGGAAGCGGATCAACGCCGTGAAGAACGACGGTGGAGGTTCGTTCCTCATTTTGTTTATGTGGATTTCTTCCTCCTTTTCCTCGCGCGTTCTTCGCGTTCTTCGCGGGGCAACGAACAACGGATCATTGCGCATCCTTTCTATGACGCAACGATCCCAAATCGAAGGTTCAACAACGCAACGACCTTGTGGAGGTTCGGCAGCGATTGCGGGCGACGAATCGGACCAGATCGGAAAGGGCGTTCTTCGAACGTTCTTCGCGCAGGAAGATCAATCATGTTTTTAGAGCCGATCGGAGGCCTGAAAACGACGGAAACAGCTTCATGGTGTCGGGGCGACCAAAACCTGAAGGTTTCGTGGCGATCGGATGGCCGGATCAATGATCGAAGCACCACGGGAGGCGCGACGGCGGAGGTCCGCGTTTTTGTAAATTTCCAGAATACACGGCGTGTACTTCCGAAGAACACGTCGTGTAGTTCTGATGGTGGTGGATAGGGTTTTGGGGTCAGAGAAGGATCACACGGCGTGTGACCCTGGTCACACGGCGTGTTGGACCTTCCTCAAAGCTCGGCGTGTACTTTGGGTGGTACACGGACACGGGATGCTCTACACGGCTTCAGGCGGCACGACGTGTACAGCTCGGCAGAGGCGGCTATGCGGAGCTCGGCGTGTATCCCGGGGATACACGGACACGGGATGGAGTACACGACTGTGTACTCCCTCACCCAGCCAGGCGAGGTCACCAGCGCAGGTCACCCCGTGTGGGGATTTCACAGGTCGGAGTACACGGGTTAGTGACCGTGTACGGGCACATGGCCAGAGTACACGGAGCCAGCCCCAGTGACCCAGACACGGCGTTTACTCCGTACTATACGCCGTGTATAAGGTTTTCTACATGACCAGCCTCACGACATGGGTCGTGGTACACGGGCAATACCCGGGGTCGGACAACACGACGTTTATCATTTCTACACGTCGTGTACTTTTTGGAGAACGACTTGGTCCTTTTGTTCACCGTGCCTTGCACATCTTTCTTTTGGGTTAGTGACCCTTGTTCTTTTCCCCTGAAGGTCATGCATCTTTCCCTCACGTCGGATTATGATCCCTTCAGCAAGACTTTTCTGTGATAGAGTCAGGAATCCATCCGAGAGGCCCGGATCGAGATCCTCTATCCATTCCAGACCCTAGGTAGAGTCAGGCATCGGCGTGACCAACTTTACCGGGCGTTGATCCTCTACCTAGCAGGTGAATTCCGGATGAGTCGTGGTGTCCTCCATGGCCCTGGCAGTGATCCTCATCTGTGTATCGAGATCTTTTCCACTCAGGAGTATGTCTCCCATAATGAGTGCTTCTATCTATCATAACCCTTCCACTCAGGAGTGTGTCTCCCGTAATGAGTGTAGATATATCTCGTGATGGTTCCCGACGAACATCACTTCTCGGACGGACATCATCAGAATTATAAGACTCCTGGAGTGTGTTCTCCCGGAATGAGCGCATCACAGAATCTTCAAATGGAATCCCTTGCGGGGGTATGTGGTTGCGTGACTTGTCTATAGACCACGGGTCTGGGTTTTGAGTATATCTGGTTTGTTTTACATGTTCTGTAAACATATATTTTTCATAGCTGACTGTACCTTTACTTTGTGTACTGCTTGTGGTTTTCAGGGTCCTCTACTGAGTATTGTTATACTCACCCCTGCACGGGCTTTTCCCACACGTCTAGTGTCTTGTGCAGACGAGAAGCCTTTTGACAGAGTCCGGGGAGAACCAGGACAGGACCGAGCTTTTTGAGTTTCCTACAGGCCGAGGCATTCCTACGGTTATGAGCAGCAGTCCCAGTACCTTTGTGCTTACAGGTTGGACTTTGCAGTTTTTCAGTCTCTTGTTTTTTGTGGGCTTGTATTCTGGCCCAGTTCACTTTTACAGTACTCTACCTTTCGTTGTGCTCTATTGGTTGGGTTTAGTTGTATGCATGCATTTTTGTTCCTTAGTGTTTTACATTTCAGCATTTGTGGGCTTGGAGATGTGTGTGTGTGTGTGTACAGGTACTTGGGCAATTCCTCCCATGTTAGTAACATGCCTACTTGGTGCTAGTCACCAGCCCCTGGCCTATTGGAGGCGGGCTTGGGGAGTCACGGCGCGGGCCCCACCGGGACGGGTCGTGACAGAGTGGTATCAGAGGTGGTCGGTTCTACCTTAGGACCAAAAGTCTGTGAGTTTGGTTGGGGAAAAAGTGTTGAGTGTTTCGAGTTCAGCTTTCAGGCCAGAGACTCCAGTGTTGGTGCGGCGGCCGACGTATCCATACACAAGGAATTTGATAACCTGCTTTTCGACCCGGTTCACAAAAATACTAGTTGTGGGGAAATAAAAGGTACATGTATCATATAGGAATGGGTTGTGTCTTCCATATCCTTAGTGTCAGCTATCCAGATATACTCATTGACCGTGACACATCTTGTTTCTTTACAGGATGCCTCCACGACGCGTACCTGCTAGGATTCAGCAGCACGATCACGAGGATGACCCCCTCAGTGACGAGGCTTCTATACAAGGACCAGACCCCCAGGCGTTTCCACCAGGTGGTTCACCTGCTATACCGCCAGTGGAGTAGCCAGTGGTACCTGCAGTACCGACCGGCGAGGAGCGCAGGCTTAGCGCACTCCACGAGTTTCAGAGACAGAGACCCCTTAGGTTCCAAGTCGAGCTCGACCCTCAGGCGGCTGAGGACTGGCTTGAGGCGGTGACCAGAGTTTTCCGTCTAGTGAGGACACCGGCAGACCAGATGGTGATCCTAGGAGTGAGCCTTCTTCAGGGTTCGGTCGGACTATGGTGGAGTCTGACCACGCAGACTCATGACGAGGAGACTCTTTCATGGACGGAGTTTGAGCGACTCTTCAAAAAGGAGTTCTCTCCGGTTAAGCTGAGAGCTGTGCGCATCCAGGATATTCTTCATCTCCAACAGGGCAGTATGACGGTGGATGACTATTCATCGAGGTTCACCAACCTCACCAGGTACTCAATGGATATGGTCAGGGATTAGTACTTCAGGGCTCATACCTTTGAACGAGGTCTACGGGGAGACATCCGAGCTAGTGTCGTGCCTCTATACATTTTGAATTATGCTGGAGTGCTCGAGCGGGCCTTGGTGATCGAGAGCTTCTTGGTAGAGCAGAGACAGCCGCCGGTAGTCAGTAGTAGGCAGACAGGTGCAGAGACACCGGCAGCAGGGAGCTGACGTTAGGCACAGGGATCTGGACGTGGGAGACATCATAGGAGGACCCAGGATAGGGGATCGACAGTCCAGGGCTCTCAGGCTGGATCCAGTCAGCCTAGGGAGAAGCGATGCTACGTATGAGACGGTAGGGGGCATCTCGCTAGAGATTTCCCGACACGTCAGGCTGCTGACAGGGAAGTGGTGGATGGACCACTAAGACAAAGGTAGAGAACGGAGCAGGTAGATTCGTCAGGCGGCGGACATGGCAGAGGAACTGGGAGGGATGCAGGTGGTGGCAGACGCTTCAACTTACTTCCACCACCACCCCCAGGAGTTCCGCACCAGGCTCAAGGAGCTGGGAGACAGGGATGGGACAGCTGCATGTGGTCGAGGCATACGACCCAGGGGCTCTAGGGATTATTTGAGGTACGATCTGTTTCTTTTCTACCTTAGTTGTCGTACTCATAGACACAGGTTCCAGTCATTCCCTTATAGCCACATGTCTTGTACAAAACCTCGAGATTCAGGTAGAACCATTGAATCGATCCTTACGCTTGGAGACACCTACGGGAGGAGACTCGACGATCATGCACCTTTGCAGACAGTGTGATCTTACCCTTGGAGGCGAGAGTTTCGGTTGGAACCTCTTTGTGGTATCGTCGAGGCCTTAAGACGTCATTCTCAGTATGGATTGGTTATCTTCGATCCATACCCAGATTGACTGTTTTAGGCGAAGAGTGTGGTGTGTCCGCCGTGATGGAAAAAGGTTTTCCTTTGTCGGAGAAAAGGAAACCCAGGAAGCACAAAGTGGGCTCATGCATGGTAGGGGGCAGCTGATCACTCATGAGTTGGCTAGCCTTACCCTCAGAGCAGTAGATTTTGTGTGCTCTCAGTTCCCAGCAGTGGTGGCAGAGTATGAGGACGTCTTTCCGGAATATGTTCCAGGGTTACCTCTCCGCCGAGAAATTGACTTCTACATCGACTTACACCCCGGGACAACACCGATTTCCTCATCGGATTATCGAATGGCTCCCACAGAACTTCGCGAGCTAAGGGTGCAGTTGGAGGATTTGCAGAGCAAGGGTTTCATGAGACCCAGCGTTTCACCCTGGGCAGCCCCGGTCTTGTTTGCCAAGAAGGCAGATGGGAGTCTGAGGTTGTGCGTGGATTACTGGTGCCTGAACCAGGTGACGGTGAAGAACAAGTATCCACTACCGAGACTTGATGACCTCTTCGATCATCTAAGAGGGGATCAGTGGTTCTCGAAGGTTGATCTTCGATTAGGCTATCACCAGCTACGAGTGCGGGATGAGGATATACCGAAGACGGCTTTCATATGTCACTACGGTCACTATGAGTACATGGTGATGCCCTTTGGCGTGACGAATTCCCCCGCAGTGCTCATGGGGTTGATGAACCGGATCTTCCAGCCGTTCTTGGACCGATTCGTAGTGGTCTTCATCGACGACATCCTTGTGTACTCGGCGTCAGAGGAGGAGGACACGAGACACCTGCGGATGGTTCTAGACGTACTCCGAGATCACCAGCTTTATGGAAAGCTCTCGAAGTGTCAGTTCTGGATTCAGGAGGTCCACTTTCTGGGACATGTTATCTCAGCAGATGGACTAGCTGTGGACCCAGCCAAGGTGGAGGCTGTGTTAGCATGGGAGCCACCTCGGAGTGTGACAGAGGTGCGAAGCTTCCTTGGGTTGGCAGGATATTACTGGAGATTCATCCCTGATTTCTCCCGGATATCAGCACTGATGATGGCCTTGACCAGGAAGGGGCAACCCTTCTAGTGGACAGAAAAGTGCCAGTAGGCTTTTGAGCAGCTAAGATAGAGTTTGACGAGCGGCCCAGTCTTGAGATTTCCGGAGGAGGGTGTCGAGTACATAGTCTTCTGCGATGCATCAAGGACCGGGCTCGGTTGTGTCCTGATGCAGCGGCACGCGGTGATTGCTTATGGTTCGCGCCAGCTTAGGCTGCATGAGCAGAACTATGCGACCCATGATCTCGAGTTAGCAGCGGTAGTCTTCACACTGAAGATGTGGTGACACTACCTTATGGGCGAGCGGTTCATTGTCTACTCTGACCACAAGAGCCTCAAGTACATCTTCTCACAGAAGGATCTGAATCTGAGGCAGAGGCATTGACTAGAGTTCCTACAAGACTATGATTTCGAGATCATCTATACTCCTGGGAAGGGGAACAAGGTGGTGGACTCTCTTAGCAGAAGGTCGAGCTCACAGCTGTTGAGTGAGGCGACACAACAATTAGCCGCGTTACAGTTATCCTTCGTGGATGGAGAGCATACAGCTTACCTACAGTCGATGGTTGTCACCCCTCCACTCTTACAGCGAGTTAGGGAGGCACAACTTGGGGATGTCAACTATGTGACCTTACGTGCTCAGTTATCCACAGGACATGCTCCTGATAAATATTCGCAAGGTGGGGAGCATGTACTTATTTTCAGAGGATGCACTGTTGTACCGGTGGCATTCCAGGAGGAGGTCCTGAGGGAGTTCCATACATCCCCTTTGGCGGTACATCCTGGAGTGGCAAAGATGTACCAAGATCTCCGACGACAGTTCTGGTGGTCAGGCATGAAGAAGGTAGTAGCAGAGTTCGTTTCTCGATGCCTCACATGCCAGCAGGTGAAGGCTGAGCACCAGGTTCCAACAGGGTTAGCTCACCCCTTGGAAGTTCCAGAGTGGAAGTGGGATGGAATATCGATGGACTTCATGACAGGCTTACCACGGACATGATTCCATCTGGGTAATCGTTGACCGACTCACCAAGTCGGCCCACTTCCTAGCTATCAGGGAGCAGAGCTCCGTAGAAAGCTTGGGACGCCTCTACGTACAGGATATAGTTCGGCTTCATGGCGTCCCCTCGACTATAGTCTCAGACCGAGACGCCCGCTTCACATCTCGGTTGTGGAAGGGATTGCAGGAGGCTTTTGGGACTCAGCTACGCTTGAGAACAGTGTTTCATCCCCAGACAGATGGTCAAACAGAGAGGACCATTCAGGTTCTGGAGGATATGTTGCGGGCCTGTATCTTAGACTTTGGTCGTGGCTGGGAGGACCACCTACCACTGGTGGAGTTTGCGTACAACAACAGCTATCACTCCACCATTGGTATGGCAGCGTCCGAGGCCTTGTATGGGAGACCGTGTCGGTCACCTCTTTGCTGGACCGACCCCGGAGAGTCAGCACTCATGGGTCCAGAGTTAGTGAGAGCTACCACAGAGAAGGTGCAGATCATCCGGGAGCGGATGAAGACTGCACAGAGCCGGCAGAAGTCTTATGCTGACAGACGACGGAGGCCTCTGGAGTTCGAGGAGGGAGACCACGTCTTCCTTCGGGTCTCACCTCGATGAGGGTTGTGGAGATTTGGCTGAGGCGACAAGCTATCTCCGAGGTTCATCGGACCGTTCTAGATCCTGGGCAGAGTTGGCGAGGTGGCGAACCGCCTGGATCTACCGCCACAGTTGCATCGGGTACATGATGTCTTCCACGTGTCACAGCTGAGGAGGTACGTGCATGACCCATCGCACGTCATCGACTGGGGCGAGCTGGACATCAAGGATGGAGTGACCTTTGCAGAGTACCCGGTGGAGATCGAGGATCGGCAGGAGAGGATCCTTCATGGGTGATCGATTCCCTTAGTGTGCATCCGGTGGCAGCACGGGAATCTTCAGGAGAGCATGTGGGAGCGGGAGGCCCAGATCCGTGCCCAATACCCTCATCTTTTTTAGTAGCCTTTGTTTTGGCTTTTCAGGGACATAAAGCCCCAAGGTGGGGAGAATGTAATGTCTCAGATTTTCCGTTTATTTTTTTTTAACATTATATGGAATTATTTCGAGACCGGGCGCGAAGACGGCACATCATTCCGAGGTCCAGTGATCCCGGAATGGTGGTTTGAACTTTTTTTTAGTTAAGTAAGTCAGCACTTGTGTGCGGTTGTGGCAGTTTCCAAACGGATGCCTGGATTAAAAATATGAGCGCATCGTTGCGTCCGGGACGACGACTTTTCCTAAGAACGACTCTAACCTCAACCGGCGCTGGTCGGCTGCAAAAATTTAATTTGGGATGTTTTAAAAATGAAATCTCTTTGGAGGGAATAAAATAAATTAATAATTTATTTTATTATTTTAAAACGTTTCCTTTTTTTTTAGCATGACCTAATCCTCCCCTATAAATTCATTCTTATGGAAAATTCGCAGGGTTAGCCTCATAACCCTATGAGTTGAGAAAAAGAGAGAGATTTCTCTTGGAGCTTGGCCGGAGGAGGACACGTTGGCGAACGACGACGGATCGAAGTCGAGAATCGCTACGCCAAACAACGTTGAAGGATCTTGACGACAACGGCAGTGCGGCGCCTTCGTCAATGATCAATCCTTTCGAAAGGTAGGGGTTGTTACTTCGATTTCTTTTCCCCATTTTGAGTTTAAACGACGAACGCGGATCAACCGCGAACAAGTTGATCCGCGGATTTGTGAATTCTTGCGGGAGGGTTTCCTTTGGGTTGATTTTTTTTGGAAAAATTGATCCATGATTTATGTTGTTGATTCTTGCTACGTTTAAACCTACTAATGGGAGCGGATCAACGTCATGACGAACGACGGCGGAGGTTCGTTCCTCATTTTTTTTATGTGGATTTCTTCCTCCTTTTCCCCGCGTGTTCTTCGTGTTCTTCGTGGGGCGACGAACAACAGATCGTTGCGCATCCTTTCTACGACGCAACGATCCCAAATCGAAGGTTTGACAACGCAACGACCTTGTGGAGGTGCGGCGGCGATTGCGGCCGACGAATCGGACCAGATCGAAAAGGGCGTTCTTCGAGCGTTCTTCACGCGGGAAGATCAATCATGTTTTCAGAGCTGATCGGAGGCCCGAAAACGACGGAAACAGCTTCGTGGTGTCGGGGCGACCAAAACATGAAGGTTTCGTGGCGATCGGACGGTCGTATCAATGATCGGAGCACCACGGGAGGCGCGACGGCGGAGGTCCGCATTTCTGGAAATTTCTAGAATACACGGCGTGTACTTCCGAAGAACACGCCGTGTAGTTTTGATGGTGGCGGCTAGGGTTATGGGGTCAGAGAAGGATCACACGGTGTGTGACCCCGGTCACATGGTGTGTTGGACATTCCACGAAGCTTGGCGTATACTTTGGGTGGTACACGGACACGGGATGCTCTACACGGCTTCAGGCGGCACGGCGTGTACAGCTCGGCAGAGGCGGCTACGCGGAGCTCGGCGTGTATCCCAGGGATACACGGACACGGGATGGAGTACACGACCGTGTACTCCCTCACACGGCCAGGCGAGGTCACTAGCACAGGTCACCCCATGTGCGGATTGTGCGGTTCGGAGTACACGGGTTGGTGACCGTGTACGGGCACATGGCCAGAGTACACGGAGCCAGCCCCAGTGACCCAGACACGGCGTGTACTCCGTACTAAAAGCCATGTATAAAGTTTTCTACATGACCAGCCTCACAACACGGGCCGTGGTACACGGGAAGAACCTAGGGTTGGACAACACGGTGTGTATCATTTCTACACGCCGTGTACTTTTTGGAGAATGGCTTGGTACTTTTGTTCATCGTGCCTTGCACATCTTTCGTTTGGGTTAGTGCCCCTTCTTCTTTTCCCCTAAAGGTCAGGCATCTTTCCCCCACGCCGGATTATGATCCCTTCAGTAGGACTTTTCTATGATAGAGTCAGGAATCCATCCGAGAGGCTCGGATCAAGATCCTCTATCCATTCCAGACCCTAGGTAGAGTCAGGCATCGGCGTGACCAACTTTACCGGGAGTTGATCCTCTACCTAGCAGGTGAATTGCGGATGAGTCGTGGTATCCGCCATGGCCCTGGCAGTGATTCTCATCTGTGTATCGAGATCTTTCTCACTCAGGAGTATGTCTCCCGTAATGAGTGCTTCTATCTATCGTAACCCTTCCACTTAGGAGTGTGTCTCCCATAATGAGTGTAGCTATATCTCGTGACGGTTCCCGATGAACATCACTTCTCGGACGGACGTCATCAGAATTATAAGACTCGTGGAGTGTGTTCTCCCGGAACGAGCGCATCACGGAATCTTCAAGCGGAATCCCTTGTGGGGGTATGCAGTTGCGTGACTTGTCCCTAGACCACGGGACTGGGTTTTGAGTATATATGGTTTGTTTTACATGTTCTGTAAACATATATTTTGCATAGCTGACTGTACCTTTACTTTGTGTACTGCTTGTGGTTTTCGGGGTCCTCTACTGAGTATTGTTATACTCACCCCTGCACGGGCTTTGCCCGCACGTCTGGTGTCTTGTGCAGACGAGCAACCTTTTGACAGAGTCCAGGGCGGACCAGGACAGGACTGAGCTTTCTGAGTTTCCTACAGGCCGAGGTGTTCCTACGGCTACGAGCAGCAGTCCCAGTACCTTTGTGCTTACAGGTTGGAATTTTCAGTTTTTCAGTCTCTTGTTTTTGGTGAGCTTGTATTCTAGCCCAGTTTACTTTTACAGTACTCTACCTTTCGTCGTGCTCTGTTGGGTGGGTTTAGTTGTATGCATGCATTTTTGTTCCTTATTGTTTTACATTTCAGCATTTGTGGGCTTGGAGATGTGTGTGTGTGTGTGTACAGGTACTTGGGCAATGCCTTCCATGTTAGTGACATGCCTACTCGGTGCTAGTCACCATCCCCTGGCCTATTGGAGGCAGGCTTGGGGAGTCACGGCGCGGGCCCCACCGAGACGGGTCGTGAAAATTACCCAAAGAATAAAATGGGTTTCATAAACATCATCTCATCATAACATAATCCATAAAAAGAATGGATATCATTTCATCAAAAGAAAAGTGAAACCAGGTAAATCATAGAGACATTATACTTGAACATACACATATGAAATAATTCCATCTTATATGGAAAATGGTTTTGATAAAACACTTGAAATGAATTCTTGAGGAAAATATCTGTTCTTCTTCAAAATCATTTTCTTTTCACAAAATGCCATGCAATTTTAAAAGAAAAGGATTTTGTTGAAAATAGTCATTAAATCTTGTAGAGTATGCTTCATGAAAATAAGGCGTTATGAAACCATAAAAATCCATTCAGGCCGTATAAGTTAAAAAAACTTTCTTCTTGTACTTTTTCTCTAAAAGTCAAAAAAGTACCTCTTGGGGTGAAAAAATGAAAGATTTCGTCCATACCATGGGATAAAAGTCAAAATGGGTAAAAAGGAGTTTAAACATACATGAAAAAAATTTAGAAAACATGGACATGGATGATAAATATAACCCCAGTAAATACTTACGAATAAACAATCTCGGATAAAAAAGAGATTGGAAAAGTTATCCCTTAACTTTTGTCCAATTTCTTTCGTATGTGTCTGAGACTCCTGTATAGTGGGTTTAAACATATTATTAACTTGTAACAGAACCATAATAATATTTATGATATCATATATGATTCACTTACGACTTTATATTATCTTTTTATTTGTCAATTCCATGTTAAAGCAGCGTTTTGGGTAAAATCGTTTCATTTATCATACGTGTTCTGACTTGTTGTTCTGGATATTATTACTTATATCCTGATTTACTTAATTCCAGAATTTAAAAAATGATTTATATATCATATATATTCAGTATATATATATATAATAGATAGATAAATGAAATGAAACACACCGTTCATGGAGACGGTAGGCCGTACGCACGCATGAATGTTGTTTTCCTTTCCTTATTGGCTCGAATCGAAGTAAGTATATGACATATATACATAAATCCAATAGCATTATTATGTTATATATACCATTATTATTCATTATATATACTTTATAATCATACTTAAATGGTTAACATGGCGAATGAATCTAATCACGTTGTGGAGATGGTAATTCGTACGTACGCACGAGCGATGATATCGTTCCCATAATTATTGAATGGAATTGGAGTGGATGATATAATATCTCAGAATCAGTATGATGTTATAATAATAATATATAGTTATTATTTACACCATTATACCCATCCAAGTAAGGTGGTGGTGGAAAACAGATTACACCACAGCGTGGAGACGGTATTTCGTACGTACGCACGCACGGTGATTTCATTTTCCGTAAGATGGATAGAAGGTGAAATAGGGTTGTTTCATATTTATAATAACATATAAGTATATAAGTAATACTGATGTTATTACTTTATAATGAAAAAACTAAATAATAGGAAGTAGAAGAAGAAAGAAACTTGAAAGAGACGGTAGAAGAGATTACCTCTTCCTCGACGCACCTCCTTTAAACTTCTTCTTAGGGCACTAGAGTTGGTCTTTTGAGAAGACCAGAACCTCTATGATATAACTACAGATGTTGAGAAGAGGAATTGGAAGGGGTTGGATGAGTTTGAAGGATCAAAAGGGTGTGAAGAGAAGAGGGAAGGGGTGCCCTTTTTATAAGGTAGGAGAGGGGCACCCTTGGTAACATAAGAAATATTAATTTATAATAAATTCAACCTCAATTAAAAACCACCAAAAATAACTCAAATCTGAAGATTATATGAGATAGGGTTGTAATATCATCAACCAATAAAATTTATACATGTTGGGAACTTATTTTAAACATTATCAACTTGATTTATCCTTATTTAATCTATTTAATTTTATTTGTGGTAATAAGATTCTAATTTTTAAATTGTTATAAATAAATATTTATGTGTTGTGAATTGTCCATAATTGGATAATTTATGACATTGTATACCATATAAATTTCAATTTTTAATTTTTAAATATTTTTGTGATTTTTGACCAATTTTATAATATGTTATTTTTATAAAATAACAATAGTGTCAATTTTGACACTATTTAGTTATTTTAATTTAAATAAAATCCAGACATAGGATATATTCTAACCAAAATATTTAATAGATTCCTAACATGTCAAATTTGTCTAGAAAATTAGTGTAGAACATTAAATAGTTCATATAATATTTATTTTAATATTTTTAAAACCATTTATTTGGTAAAATCTCTTAATAAAATAATTAGTACAACATTTTTGTATAATTATTTAATATACTTATCTGTTGCATAAAAATTAAAAATAAAATCCTATGATGAAGATAAATTTCATAGATTTTATAATAATACTTTTACTCGAATTTATCATCTTAAAATCACAACATGTAAATTGTTATATTTATTAAATTATAAAAGTGACAACTTTGGAATCATTTAAAATAAAATAATATAAGTGTCATAATTTTCTTTATAAGGATCCAAATGGTCACCAATTCGTCCATTGGATGATTAGGGTTTATATATACACTACCAATAAGTCTTGGTCAGGTTTTGGGGCCTTTTGATTTGCATTAGTATTTCAATAAAAACTATATTATTGATTTTTCACTAAATAAATAATTTATGCATCATTAATGTATAAGCTAATAAGGTAAATAAATAATTCTTAAAAATTACAAATAAATTACCATGATAAATAAAAACATGTTACCATTCAAATGAGTATTTATAACCAAATTTATATTCTGTATAACCGTATATTAAAAATATTTTAATTATTAATGTTTGAGTGAGACATATTTCACTTTCTTTTAAATAAAATAAATTAAAGGTCTTAATCACATCCAAGTGGGTTCCAATGGATTCCATTTCGACCAAAATATGTCATAGGATGAAATATAATCATCCAATTATATTAAGACAAGTGTTAGGATAATTTTATAATATTATATTTACCCTCAATTACCCGATTTACCTTTAACTTTGGTAAATAAAATTTATCGTAGTTACTATTCATAGTGCCCAAAAATAAAAAGTAGTCTATTAACATAATTTGGACCTACATATTCCAAATATGGAATCCATTTTTCTTAATTCAAATCACAGAAGATGCAGAAATTAATTTAAAATTAATCTTGTTGTTAAGAAAACGGGTTTTAAAAGTTAAAACATTGCAAAAGATTGAAATGATTTTACCTATGAATTCAATGTAAAATCAATGCTAATAAAATAAGTTATATTAAATGGTAAAAATATATTCTATTTATAATTTAAAACCATTCAATATTATTACTTAACCATATAAATTATTATGATGAAAAAAGGTGTTTTTAATTAAAATATAGTGTGTTTGTACTATTCATTAAAATATGAAAGTTATCAGAATAATATGAAAAATTTATCCAAAGTAAATTTTTATATCCTGATTCCAAAGAATACTTTTATTTTTTCAAATTGAACTTATAAAAATGTCAAAAACTAAATTTAATGTGGGTGCGCCATCAAAAAGGCGGCAAAACTGCATGTTTTAAAAAATATTTATTTTACTTGAAAATTTTATTTTGTTCTTATACCATGTTATATAAAATGTGTAAGATGAATTATAATATCATAAAATTCAAAATATAGATACTACTATTCATAACGGTTAGTTCATAATAATATTATAACAATATATCGTTGTTTAGTGAAACCCGATATTGCGTACAACACACGCTATCAAGGAAGGTCGTGATTGCGTGTAATAGAAGCCAAGTCAGGGTTGCGTGTAGTGCAAGACTCCTTTGTTGTTTTGTATAACAGAATACAACCATATTTCATTTATACATTGAATATATATATATACATATATATATACACTCAATCTTACGAACTTGAAATTGTGTGTAACACGATCCAAGAATAGTGTTGCATATACTGCAAGCTAATACGGTGTTGCGTATAGTACAAGCTAATCTTAGTGTAGTGTACAATCAAAGGAATTAAAAGGAATATATCTCATAAAATATCGGGGTGTTACATTCCACCCCCCTTAAAATGAATTTCACCCTCAAAATTTGTTGAGGTTATAAATGGTTTACTACTTGAAAGTTTCTTTCATAGAAACCCACATCGTAAAAAAGAATAATAAAACATAATTTTAAAAAGTAAGGTAAGAAACATAACGGTTACCCAAATTAACTCATCACTGGGTTTCCACATAGGATAACATAGGTGAAAATATGGATATGGAATAAAAATCTAACCATCATGTTCTGATGAAAAGTGGTAGAGGATATGGCTATGAAAAATCCAACAATCACAAAGCCATAAATTCATGATGATATAAGGTACCCTCTGATTCATCGGATATGAGGGCACTATGACAACATTTTTGGTTTTCAAGATCATTTCCCTAAAGTTGATGAATTAAAAGAAATACTTACATGATTTTGGTACAATCTCACCATTGTTCGTGCCTTGAACAATTTCCACTTCGTCTCTTAAAGAAATGAAGTTGAATTTTTTATTCGTGAAGTGTTAGTAGATTATGTGATAGAATGATGGGCCATTCCATCTGTTTCAAACAAAAGGTTAGCAAAAGTTATCAAATATACATAAGTCCATCAATGGTGAGGTTAATCGTATATGATTCCAAAAATGAACTTATACTTCATTTATCATACCGCTTAATAAAATAAAACTAGTTTCTACTAACCAGGGACTTCCTGTAGGCCAGTTGTAGGTGATAAAGGTCTGTCGCACTTCGGTTGTTGGTTCGATTCCCGCAGCCTTGTCCGACGCGACGGGTTGTCGCCCGTCCTGCAGGTTGTCCTTTTTCTAAAATTACACTATTATAACATTACAGAAATAATATTGAAAAAAGTTCTAACCTTAAACAATACTATCTAATTCCCAATATAATCCATTACAACCTTAAGACTTATCCAAAATACATTTGTCCAATCTCATAGTATAAAGAAAATGATTACTGGAAAGTTCACATAACAAGCACGTGAATATCGTCATTTATCCCAGATATATCTCGTTGATCGCATTCCAAACATGTTAATACCTTAATCATGTATTCTCTTGAAACATAAATTACCATAGAACCATAGTGAAAACATGAATGCTGTCAAAAGTTGTCTCTTTCCACATACCAAAATCCCAAAAATTCTTTATACTCAAACCATGATATCACTTTATCCTTATATTAGTCATGAGCTCATGAATACTATCAAACATATTATTTTCTCTTTATCCCTTCATTATGTGCATATCATCTTCTTTCCAAAAATATTTCAATCACTTTTCATGGTTACCGATGCCATATTCTTATGGAAAACCACAATGGACTAGTACATAGATATTCCAATATACCATAAAAGTACCTCAACAACATTATTCTTGAATACCAATACATAAACACTTTAATCTATCTTCTTCAATGATTACCATGGAATAAGTCCTTCCTTGATTTAGAAGTAACCTCTTAGGTCAGGGCATTGAGTTGGGTAATGCCCATGTTCTCCACAGACAAGACATTGAACTCCATAACAGTCTGTCACTTTATGACCCTTCTCTCTATACAGATAACATCTTCCCCTCCATTTGATGTATTTTTTTTAAAGGTTGGGACCGAAGCCTCATTTTATTATTAAAGCAAAGCAAAGACCTCTTTTAACTGGGTAGAGGGAGACCCATTACATAGCCCGAAGGCCCAGTGGGATTATAGCCCATTACATAGCCCGTAGGCCCAAATTTTTGGCCTAAGGCACATTCTATGAATAATAGCCCAATTGCTACAGTGCCCGCCGCTACTACAGTCCTCTGTCACTGCTACAGTACCCGCTGATCAACAGTGCCAACGCTGCTACAGTACCGCTATAGTGGTGCTATTGTTCCTGCACCCCATGGGTTTTGAACCCCCATTTTTCATGTAGTATTACGGGGTGCTTACCACTAAGTCAAACCCCAACTACATCCATTTGATGTATTCATCATGGTTCTTCTTCCCTTTAGAAATCTCAATCTTCCTTTCTTTATGCTCCTCAACATGCGAACATGCATAAAAGTCAATATTCCTCTTATTTGATGAATTAGGAATACCACTAAAGTTCACCTTGTTAATCATATATCGCGATGACTGATTCAGCATAATCACAAAATATTTCTTTATAGGCATTACGCAATTTCGGTGCTCATAGTCACCAATTTGTCCATTGGATGCAATGTTGACCCAATTCCTTCTGGTTCCCTCCATTGATTCGAACCAAAATCCATGGTGTAAGAAATAGTTAAAATAACGGGGAACCACATAATCATAAAAATTCACTTATGGGATGTCTAACTTATCACACATTCTTTAATCCAGGACAACTTAGGTTCACCCTAGGTTATTCATGATCGTCAACATAATTCTAGGACAGTAAACTGTAGTTATACTAAACCTTAGGGACATCCTTAGACATACCTTAGAAATATATCTAGGGATATCACTAAAGTTTTCGCATCCTAGTTTCCAAAGGTCAACTAAACCTTTCCTCTGATACCAACTGTAGAGACCCATATCTTGACGTACATAGACATTACATTACTTTTTCAAAATATCTAATACATAACAAAAACAGACACCAAAGGGTCGTAATGGTTTAATGTCTTTAGAAACTTGGAACATAATCTTCTAATCTTAGTGAAATATCTTCAACATCTCCCATAAAGATCTTCCCTTTTTTTACCTAAAACCTTTCTTTATATCATAGGGAAAAGAAAACATATAAATGGTGATCTCAAATGCTCAGTAAGAGTATAAATGGAGAAAATAAAACAAACCATATACATTTGAACTTCAAAACATGAACATAAAGTTTAAACATCGAAATATTGAGTTGCGAAATAAATCTTGGCGGTACGTAAGGAATAGATCATAAAGGAACATCAATCATGATAATGTAGCATGGGAATAAAACATTTAATTGTGTCAAACCATTAAGCACATGATATGATTTCCATAGTAGCCAAGGCATTACTGCCAAGACCATCTTAGTGGACAAAGTCCCTTTCTGAATCGAGTTCACTCCTCATTCCAGTCCCGTAACACTGAACCGGATGAACTTACCATTCCAGCCATGTATATCTCATGATATATAAATCTTTACCAATGCATTGTAGAGAGATATAGGTCTCACCCATCTCATAATGAAATCATTCTTACGTGTGCAAAAACATGAACATAAATCATTCATCATTACCCAAAGAATAAAATGGGTTTCATAAACATCATCCCATCATAACATAATCCATAAAAAGAATGGATATCATTTCATCAAAAGAAAAGTGAAACCATGTAAATCATAGAAACATTATACTTGAACAAACACATATGAAATAATTCCATCTTATATGAAAAATGGTTTTGATAAAACACTTGAAATGAATTCTTGAGGAAAATATCCTTTCTTCTTCAAAATCATTTTATTTCCACAAAATGCCATGCAATTTTAATAGAAAAGGATTTTGTTGAAAATAGTCATTAAATCTTGTAGAGTATGCTTCATGAAAATAAGGCGTTATGAAACTGTAAAAATCCGTTCATGTCGTATAAGTTAAAAAAACATTCTTCTCGTACTTTTGCCGGAAAAGTCAAAAAAGTACCTCTTAAGGTAAACAAAAGAAAGATTTCGTCCATACCATGGGGTAAAAGTCAAAATGGGTAAAAAGGACTTTAAACATACATGAAAACATTTTGAGAAAACATGGACATGGATGATAAATATAACCCCAGTAAATACTTACGAATAAACAATCTCGGATAAAAACGAGATTGGAAAAGTTATCCCTTACCTTTTGTCCAATTTCTTCCATATGTGTCCGAGACTCTTGTATAGTGGGTTTAAACATATTATTAACTTGTAATAGAACCATAATAATATTTATTATATCATATATGATTCACTTACGACTTTATATTATCCGTTCATTTGTCAATTCCATGTTAAAGCAGCGTTTTGGGTAAAATAGTTTCATTTATCATACATGTTCTGACTTGTTGTTCTTGATATTATTACTTATATCCTGATTTACATAATTCCAGAATGTAAAAAATGATTTATATATCATATATATTCAGTGTATATATATATATATAATAGATAGATAAATGAAATGAAACACACCGTTCATGGAGACGGTAGGCCGTACGTACGCATGAACGTTGTTTTCCTTTCCTTATTAACTTGAATCAAAGTAAGTATATGACATATATACATAAATCCAGTAGCATTATTATGTTATATATACCATTATTATTCATTATATATACTTTATAATCATACTTGAATGGTTAACATGGATAATGAATCTCATCGCGTCGTGGAGACGGTAATCCGTACATACGCATGAGCGATGATATCGTTCCCATAATTATTGAATGGAATTGGAGTGGATGATATAATATATCAGAATCAGTATGATGTTATAATAATAATATATAGTTATTCTTTACACCATTATACTCATCCAAGTAAGGTGATGGTGGAAAACAGATTACACCACAGCGTAGAGACAGTATTTCGTACCTACGCATGCGCGGTGATTTCGTTTTCCGTAGGATGGATAGAAGGTGAAATAGGGTTGTTTCATATTTATAATAACATATCAGTATATAATTAATACTGATGTTATTACTTTATAATGAAACAACTAAAGAAGAGGAAGTAGAAGAAGAAAGAAACTTGAAAGAGTCGGTAGAAGAGATTATCTCTTCCTCGACGCTCCTCCTTTAAACTTCTTCTTAGGGAACTAGAGTTGGTCTTTTGAGAAGACCAGAACCTCTATGATATAACTACAGATGTTTAGAAGAGTAATTGTCAGGGGTTGGTCGAGTTTGAAGACTCAAGAGGGTGTGAAGAGAAGAGGGAAGGGGTGCCCTTTTTATAAGGGACGAGAGGGGCACCTTTGGTAACATAAGAAATATTAATTTATAATAAATTCAACCTCACTTAAAAACCACCAAAAATGAATCAAATCAGAATATTAGATGAGATATGGTCGTAATCTCATCAACCAATAAAATTTAGACATATTCGGAATTTATTTTAAACATTATCAACTTGATTTATCCTTATTTAATCTATTTAATTTTATTTTTGGTAATAAGATTCTAATTTTTAAATTGTTATAAATAATTACTTATGTGTTGTTAATTATCCATAATTGGATAATTAATGTCATTGTAGACCATATAAATTTCAATTTATAATTTTTAAATATTTTTGTGATTTTTAAACAATTTTATAATATGTTATTTATATAAAATAACAATAGTGTCAATTTTGACACTATTCAGATATTTTAATTTAAATAAAATCCACACAGAGGATATATTCTAACCAAAATATTTACTAGATTCCTAACATATCAAAGTTGTCTATAAAATTCGTGGAGCACATTAAATAGTTCATATAATATTTATTTTAATATTTTTAAAACCATTTATTTGGTAAATCTCTTAATAAAATAACTAGTACAACATTTTTGTATAATTATTTAATATACTTATCTGTTGCATAAAAATTAAAAATAAAATCTTATGATGAAGATAAATTTCAAATATTTTATAATAATACTTTTACTCGAATTTATCATCTTAAAATCACAACATGTAAATTGTTATATTTATTAAATTATGAAAGTGACAACTTTGGAATCATTTAAAATAAAATATTATAAGTGTCATAATCTTCTTTATAAGGATCCAAATGGTCACCAATTCGGTCATTTGATGATTAGGGTTTATATATACACTACCAATAAGTCTTGGTCTGGTTTTTGGGCCTTTTAATGTGTATTATTATTTCAATAAAAACTATATTATTGATTTTTCACTAAATAAATAATTTCTGCATCATTAATGTATAAGCTAATAAGGTAAATAAATAATTCTTAAAAATTACAAATAAATTACCATGATAAAGAAAAACATTTTACCTTTCAAATGATTATTTATAACCGAATTTATATTTTGTATAACCTTATATTAAAAATAGTTTAATTATTAAAGTTTGAGTGAGACATATTTCACTTTCTTTTAAATAAAATAAATTAAAGTTCTTAATCACATCCAAGTGGGTTCCAATGGATTCCATTTCGACCAAAATATGTCATAGGATGAAATATAATCATCCAATTATATTGAGACAAGTGTTAGGATAATTTTATAATATTATATTTACCCTCAATTACCCGATTTACCTTTAACTAGGGTAAATAAAATTTACCGTAGTTACTATTCATAGTGCCCAAAAATAAAAAGTAGTCTATTAACATAATTTGGACCTACTGATTCCAAATATGGAATCCATTTTTCCTAATTTAAATCACAGAAGTTGCAGAAATTAATTTAAAATTAATCTCATTGTTAAGAAAACGAGTTTTAAAAGTTAAAACATTGCAAAAGATTGAAATGATTTTACCTATGAATTCAATGTAAGATCAATGCTAATAACATAAGTTATATTAAATGGTAAAAATATATTCTATTTATACTTTAAAACCATTCAATATTATAACTTAACCATATAAATTATTTTGATGAAAAAAGTTGTTTTTAATTAAAATATAGCGTGTTTTTACTATTCATTAAAATATGAAAGTTATCAGAATAATATGAAAATTTTATCCAAAGTAAATTTTTATATCGTGATTCTAATGAATAATTTTATTTTGTCAAATTGAACTTATAAACATGTCAAAAACTAAATTTAATGTGGGTGCGCCATCAAAAGGCGACAAAACTGCATTTTTTTAAAAATACTTATTTTACCCGAAATATTTATTTTGTTCTCATACCATGTTATATAAAATGTGTAAGATGAATTATAATATCATAAAATTCAAAATATATATATACTAATATTCATAACGGTCAGTTCATAATAATATTATAATAATATATCGTTGTTTAGTGAAACCCGATATTGCGTACAACACATGCTATCAAGGAAGGTCGTGATTGCGTGTAATGGAAGCCAAGTCAGGATTGCGTGTAGTGCAAGACTCCTTTGTTGTTTTGTATAACAGAATCCAACCATATATCATTTATACATTGAATATATATATATATACACATATATATATACACTCAATTTTGCGAACTTGAAATTGTGTGTAACACGATCCAAGAATAGTGTTGCGTATACTGCAAGCTAATACGGTGTTGCGTATAGTACAAGCTAATCTTGGTGTAGTGTACAATCAAATGAATTAAAAAGAATATATCTCATAAAATCTCGGGGTGTTACATGACTGATAGCATGAAACATTGGGCATTTGTGGCATCATACATATGTTTTATATAGAGAGATAGTTCCTCATCACTGGACTCTTTTCCAATCACAACTTGAATAGGCTCCTCCAGCACATACAATTTCCTCTCGTGGTGAAGGATGACGCGTAAATGCATCTACCACTCCTGGAAATTGGTACTAGTGAGAAAGTTTTCCTTCTCGAGTATGGTTCACAATGATATGTTTGAATTAATTTTTCTTTTCATTTCTACAAATTAAGATGATCAAAGATTTCAGTACTTTATCATGATAAAACTGAGACAAATAAATAAATTAATACTTATTAGTCTCCCGATATTTTATCAAAATCCAATAGCCCTCACCATTGAATTTGGAATGTTCTGTTTCCAAAATATTCTAGTGGAAATGATCCATATTCCCCTTCGCATTACCCCAACTAGGATTGATAAAGCATCTTGAAAGGTTTTAGGCAGGCATTCTAAATGTCAACTGTATTAACTCACAGTTCCTTGATCCACTGAGTGGACTCCCCAATCCTAAAATCCTTTTATTTCAGATTTCCTCAACCTTTGCCTCTTGGGCACACCAAGTCCTACTGTGGTAGTGAACCCTTGATGTGAACCAAGTCAATTCAACCCAAAACATTGAATTAGAATTCCCCGATAATTGAAAGGACCCCAACTAGGGTCGGTCAAGCACTTTGAACTATGGTTCGATTCTAACCAAGATTATAGAAGGTTATACTGACTTAATATTTCTTTGAGGGATTTTATCCTTATATGTAAATTTACATTTTATTATCTTTCTTACATGCATTATAATATTAAGAGGGACATACCTAAGTGATTAACCATGTCTAAGATAATATTTATGCATAATCTGGTCTTATTTTTGTTTCATCTGACATGCTTGTTTAATTCATTAATTGTGTGATTGTGAAAACACACCCACAATAAATAAACCATGCAACTGATAGAGATAAAATAAATGGAATTATCATGAGATTGTTATATTGGTTAGTTTATCTAGCGGTTGATAAACTAGCCCAAGACCTAGGGGAGAAAAACCTTGAATCTTTTGGGTTCATGTTTATAGTTTTTCACCTATCCACCTTTGTATCTCCTTAGATTGGTTTCACTTTGGCTCCTAACTTGAGCCACCTACACTATCTTGAGAGCTCCATCCATTACATATGTTCTTATCTCACTCACAGGTGAGGGGTAAAATGGGGTTTTGCATAAAAGAAACCTTCGACATGCAAGCCTTATATATTAATGAGGAGAAGACTCGTAGAACAAAAAAAATTAATTTAAATAAATAAATTAAAATAAACCATCCATATACAAAGGTCCTGGTATATCTCAAGATTATCTATGCATGCAATGATATTTACGCATAAATAAAACAAGCATTCAATTCTTTAATCATTCTTATATAAGAGAAATCGTGCTTGAATCAATTAATTACCTTTAATTAATCGATCCTTTTATCTTAAACCCTTTTCTGAATTTCCTTGAGCTTCTCATCCATCATAATTTTAAATAAATAAATTCATTTAAAATTATCTTTTTCTGTAAATTGTACCTTGGAGGAAATCCAGTGAAATCTCATTTATAACTACCTAATGAGTAGAAATGAAAATTGCACAGATGTTAAATTAAACACATATATATAAAACACTTATCACGTGTTGTGCCTCAGCTTTACGCCCGCCCCACGGTACGTGTCTCAAGGGTTTTTATAATATAATAATAAATTTTAATAAATCTGTGTAATTTGGATGAGTACACGACATGTAGTTCCAAATACATGGAGTGTATTGTCGTTCACCGTCCATCCAAAGTACACGCCTGAGGATACAGCGTGTAGATGTACTTTGAAAATCTTTGGAGTACACGACATGTCCAGTGGGCCACATGTCGTGTAGTATCCGCATTGCACGGTCTCTAGTTGAGCAAGTTGTGTACGAGGTACACGGTCCAACCCTAACTCGAAGAGACTACATGCCGTGTCCAGTGGGCCACATGGCGTGTAATCCCAAAACCGTGTTCCACATATTCCTGGTCAACACACAGAGTCATAAAGACTTAGATAATCTCCAACACACAGCTTGGTTTGGTGGACCAGACTCGATGCATTGAAACTTGACTACATGGAGTGTGCTACCGAATAAATGTCATGTGTTCTGGTGTTGTGCGGCCAGGATCCTTTGGCACCTCTGAAAGGGATCCTCTTTTATTTTAATCAAAATTGAAATAAAATATCATTTCTATAAGGTGAACGAGAAACGAAAGAGGAGGAATAGATCTCGAGATTCAGATTTACATAATGATTAACTTGAATTGAAACAACTAAATTATTAAATGTGTATATCATCCATGAAAAACTAAATAATTATAATCAACAATATGACTGCTCTAATACCACTTGTAGGTTCTGGGCGCAGCAGGAGTGCATGAATGGGTATACCCAACTTTAATTTTTCTGTTAACAATGATCAATCTGAGATCCTTCATAATGATAAAATGTCGGATCTTTGAAATATAATGAAGAATGAAAGAAAAGAAGGGAGTCCCGAAACCATAGAGAGGATCATCATATGTTGGTTATAATTAATTTAATTAAAATAAAAGAATAACCTTGATGAAATTCTCTCTCTGTGGATGTTTCAGATCATGATTCAATGTGATCCATCATTGCATCGTAGAAGCCAAGTGTACGCTTCCTCTAGTGGTGATCTACACATGCTCCACATATCTCTAGACATTGACGAAGGGATCTCTGGGTTCTAGCACGGAGAAGCCTTCGTCTGTGATGTCCGCCTTCGATCACCTTGAGAGCCACTTCCAAATCACTCTCCTTGATCTGGTGGAGGAGGATCTCTCTCATAACTTGAGAGCGTTCTTGGAGGAAAGGAATTATCTCTTGGCTTGAGAGCTTTGTCTAGATCATGTTGTGCACGACCACAAAGAATGGATAGATTAATAAGGGATTTTATTACATAGAATAATAAAATGAATTAATTACCCAAAATCATTTATTCATTTCATTTAATTCTTAGTAAGTCCCCATGTCTAATAATAACAGTTGACTATTATTGTCACTTAACATGCGCCCAACGAATTACACTTAATATTATTTAATTAAATAAATATTATTATTTCTCACAAATCACCAGAAAAACTACATGGCATGTATATTTTAATATATATGGCATGTACTTTTGTTTTTACTTTTTCTATATTTCCTCCACCACATTTATTAGACCTTGAATAATGACTATTTATTTCTCAAATAAATATCACTACATTACTCGCTAATAAATATATTATTTCACCCAAAATATATTCTCTCAAATAACTAGAGTCGAATTTAATGCGATCAGACATCCTTGAATAATAATAAAACCACAATTGGGAATAATCTTTATTCAACTTGTTAAATGAATATTTAACTAAGTTACTTGGACACACTTAGTGTGTGACCCTCTAGGTCTCTTTCTCAATGGCATTAGGCAAATCCTGGCTAAATTCCAAGGTTAGCATCTAGAAACACGTCAAGGCACCCATAAAGAAAGAAGTTAACACCGCAGTGATGTGTCATCTCCTACGAATGCTTACCATGTAATGTAATCTCTTGGTCTTGATATCTCAAATCAAGTGGGTTGCATGTTAGTTTCATCGACCCATGTGCTCGATTATTCTTTCATTGACTTCCTGGAAATGAACTCGCTCATTCCTCACCATGGACATGGATTTATTTAGTCTATATCATTTCCATAAAAGGGAATGAGATTTCAACCTTAGTTATGGAATAGAAGGGACAAGTCCTTTCTTGCATTATCTATTAATGCAGTATTACTCATGACGCACTCAAAATATCCTACCTCACTGCGAACAATGTGTCATCATAGGTTTTGTCAGTACATCTAAGTGCATGAGTTGTAATACTCATTAATAATAATCTTAAATTCTAAGGACCAATGCACATGTCCACAGATAGGAACATCCAATGACACTGTGAAATGTGAATTTCCTACTTGCGAGTCTCATTCTCATAATAGCCTCTTGGATATTACCAAGGGCGCACACCATGAAAATGTGTCTCAAAGTTTTATGAGTCCTCGCCCCTAATGACTTGTATTATTTATATCTCTCAAATAACATCATACGGTCATAGAATATATATTCAAGAATAGTGTTATGGCACTTCTAGGTTCTCATCATAGCAGGGATCTGCTATGACCCTTTGGTGGAATAGCTATCCTTTAGACTTTATCACATGCATTGTCATGTAGAAGAATAATCAAGATGTGATAAGATATTTATTGATGAATAAAGTACAATGTAATTGGTTCTAGTCCACCAACTCCAAAAACTGCTTGACTGGGACTTTGGGGAGTCAGGGCTAGACGGTGCACGGAGGTGGATCGATAGACGTGGTGTGCTGCAGTGACATCCGATCGTGATTTGTACCTACCCTATAAGTAAAACCCCTAACAGATGACCTTCAGAGCTCGTACATCTTTTTTATGTATTTTCCTTTCAGTTGGGATTGTATTCTGACCCCTTTTACTTTCATTTTACACCCTTTTACTCTTAATGATGGTACTTTGTGGTGGTTATACTACTTTATTTCCTTTTTGGTTTGCTTTGTGCAGTATGCCCTATCTATGTGTGTACAGTTTTAATGGAAATGTCTTCCCTTTTTTGGATATGTCTTTCTGGTGCTAGTCACTAGCCCCTGGGCTATGGAAGGCGGGTTTGGGGTAGCCATAGCATGGGCCCTGAGGGACGGGTCATGAGAGATTATATGCATTTTTGAATTTCATCCTATATCCATGGGAGAACACTACAAATCTATTGCATTACCAAGAGTACAATTTTTACAAACATTATAGCTTAGAAAGCATGTGTTTCACTTTCCATAATTTAGTTTGGGAACTGTATTACTCATTACTAATAATGCACTCCAATTCTTACATTAGCAACTGGTCTTACCTTTATATATAGAGGTTAATTGTTAGTCAAACATGTCACATTGACCATCGACATTTGTAGTCATCCATCTGTTAACTTCATCGTCCAGTTGAGAAATCCACTGACACAACTGTCCAAGCCAGTGCATTATTCACCATGCCCAAAGACAAAATTTCACAACATCTATCGAAAGTTTGAAATATTCCAATGGTGCATCTCGTATACTGATGTTTCTACTACCACTATTCTGACAAGGCCAAAGTGAACTACAAGATAATGATCTTCCTATAAGAAAAATTCTAGTGAATTGTACTTTAGATGCTCTGAACTTCCATTACTTTAAAACCATACTTCACATCCCAACACATATGGCACCACAGATCTGGTTACTATTCATGGTAAGCTAGTTCGAGATGTTATAGATAAAGGTTGTGCTTTACCAGTGCATTTGTTTAGCATTGGTTAATGTTTCCTTTTACCAACTCTTTTTTAAGAGGTGGTAAAAGTCAACACTATTTTTTTAGGATTTTGTAGTAGTATTTGAGAAAGCAGTGTCTTTCTCGGTGTAAAAAACCTTGCTAATGTCCCCTGACCAATTTTCACATTTTTTAGTCGTGGAGTTTCAAATTAAAATAATTTACAAAATATAATAATAATAATAATAATAATAATAATAATCCATGTAATTTATAATAATAAATTATTGAATTGATCAATAATTCAACAACAAACATTAATACAATCTTTAAATAAAAAAAACTAATAACACTAACGTAGAATTCACAAACATTATATGAAAAGTGTAAAATTTAATGTTGTGCAATGATGTTCGACATACGACCCTGGTTTTAGGAAATTTAGAATAAAAAATCAAAAATAGTTTTTTTATTTAATTTTAAATTAAAAACATAATATAAAATTATTTTTTTATTATGAAATTACAATACATATGTTTAATATGCATATCATATTTAAATATGATAATATAAATATATTTTTCTCATACTTGTTTATGTGAAAAAACCCGCCACACGTGATAGGATTTATCCCATGGGTGTTTCCAAATTTGAGAGAATATATTTTTTTGAATTAGAGATATCTTTTTTCTATTACACAAATAAGGCTACATGTGTTGCTCATGGAGATATATATTTTATATATCTATTTAGATGAGTTAAGTGTTTGATTCTTAACATGTAAGACTCATGGTATTTTGGAAATTTAAGATATAATATTTTATATCTTATCTGTATTTGAAAAAAGGAAACTATAAAGGCTTTAAAGGAGAAGAAGATGGGTTGTCAATGAAGAGAGTGCTTCTCAAGATGTTGTCCACCAAGATCAAGAGGAATGAGGTCTTCCTATTTATGGTAGTCCTTGTGTCTAATTGACAATGGAGAATGATGTATTGATGGTGGATCTATGATGTGGTAGGATATCGCGTTTACAGTAGTCTGTGAAAAGCGTCGACAAAGAATAGGTGTGACGCGATATCAATGTGCTAGGATTTGGGTTGTTTCATCCAACAATGAGTAACCTTGAGATATAGACTTCAAGGAGAGGGAAAATCATAATTTTCAAGATTGAGAGCCTTGATTAACAGATCTAGTTGAAGATGATGAAGAGGCATTGCAACAGCAGGTCGATGATAGAACATGTTTGAATTTGAACTCCAAGGTAGTGGCACTTTGTTACAGTAGGGTGACATTTTGTCCCAGATGGATTTTCAAGCATGGCATCTTCAAGATGATTTTCAGAGAAGAAAAGGAGGCATATCGGGATGTGGTATCCACATGGGTTTTTTCTATGCTCTCATTGTAATTCCTATTTGGGCATTACTTGGATTTTGTACTCTTTCATTCATAGTGGATATTTCGGAGTTTCCCCATGGTTTTTTAACCCTTCCATTGAAGGATTTTTCCACATTAAAAATCATGAATATTGATTCCTTTATGTTGGGGGTTGTGGTATGCAAGGAAGCTCCCATAGGAATAGCTAGGATCCATTAGGTTTAATTTTGGTTCACATAATCCCAAAATACCAAATCTAGAAAACCTATGTTTATTTTCCAGTCTTGTTAACATAGGCCAATAAACATAATTAAAATGATTTAACAGTGAAAGTATCACAAAACAGTGGCAAATACAAACAGAACATTGATTAATAGCATCTAATTAAACAAATAAACCCAAAACCAGTTTGAATTAAATCCCGGAAGTAGACATTCAGCATTAACCATGTCAAAAAAATAAAATACGGAAATCAGTAAAAGGGACACACAGATATTACATGTTTCGACCAATGGCCTACGTTCATGGGGTAGAGTCATCATAAGTTTTACACTAACCAGAGTAAAAGAGTAAAAGGAGAAGCAAGGGTAATGTGAAACCTGACACCCTTCTAAATCCCTCTTGCTCGATGTAGCCGATTCCACCCGTATGCGGAGCTCTCATCCCTCAAACCAAGATAAGAGATAAGGTTCCGCTGGGTCTAGAAGAGGTCGATCTAATTGATGTCAGCACTGACGAATCCCAAACCCACTACGGCGAAGTGAGTCGCACCTTGTGTTGCATCCCACAACCAGATCTCGTGTGAATCAGAGCCAACGGCGTCCAAGAACCATCATCGCTGTCTAGATCAGGCATATACCATGCAGGGATAGATCTATGGAAAACTAAGAAACCCCTAGCTGGGCATAGATTCCTCCAATATCCATGTATTTCCGACGATCGTCGCAACACACGGCCAGAAGCGCACCGACCGCGTGCTCCTGAATCGGAGGCGAGCTGCCTTTAGGAAACTCCACCACCACGAGCACCCCGCCCTCTTGCAGGTTTTGAGAATATTGACGCGAGGAGGCACATGGGTTGGCTTCCGAGATGATGCGGACGAAAAAAAATCTCAGGGTGGGCGGTTCCCACTTTCCAACTGCGTAACAAAATCACACCAAAAGCTTAAAAAAGGAATTGCATTAAATTAACAAAATTAAAGGAATTACAGATTCACAAAATTAAATGCATGAAAAAAAATTAATATGCAACAATACTATAAAACTGCAACTTACAAATTAAAACCTAACCGCGTGATGATTTTGTACCACCTATCATTATTAATTTGGGCATCACATCCTACAAAGGAAATACATGCAGGGTACGACCCAAATGACCCCCCTAACATGTATCAACATGACACACGCCACCCAAATTAATGACATTCTAAAGTTTCTAAGCATGATTGGAATTTAAACAACTCCAAACATAAACAGAGAACATACCTACACTTACCTGAGCCGACCTCTGAGACGATTCCATCGATGAAGTCCCAAACTGCTAATCAGTATCTACACACAAGCAGCAAACACAGCGGTACCCTTCCTCAAACAAAACATGGAAAATCAAACTCAAACAATTCACAAAGAATCACTCAGTTAACCTGCAATAATGCAAATATAAGAAATAAAATAAACACCGAGAAATCAAGCATAGAAAGGGAAAAGATGGTCTCCACCTGAATCTATCAAACCCAGAAAACACCCCACCTAAAGGGAAGACATTGCCTAAAACATAGCCAAGAAGAGAAGTTCTGCAACAACCGAGTACCACTGCAAATCCAATGTAATCCCAAAAGCCCTAAAGACAATCTCTAAACTCATGAGAACACCAGTGATCCAAGGGCAGCCCCCTACCGACCTAAGGAAACCCCCTTAAATCTAGCCATCTAACGACACGAAGCACCTGATTCCTAGGTACCCATTCAATGTTGTCAAAGACATACTAGTATCACTATCATGAATTCTAGTGTTCGGCCAAACATCTACCCATGAACCTGCTTCGCTAACCCCTGCCTAGGCTCAATCATCACTCGTAACAAGTTAATGCTAGAGACATCATCCCAAAACCTAGACACAAACCAAAGGAACAAACCTGAGCTAATTACTGGCTCACTCTCCTAAGGAAAAAGGCAGAACCAGAAGATCAAACAAACCGATTGACCCTACCACACACCTCACTTATAACCAATACACTCTCACACAAGCCAACCTCGCAGAAACCCCTCCTAACCCCGAAACAAGAGACACACATAAGTAGAAAATACCAAGAGGCATTTATAGGGAACAGGAAAATAGAACAGGGAAATAACAAGGAAAACAACAATAAAACTTATTTCAAAATTGCATCCAAAGAGAGTAAGCAACCTAGCTGAATAAAAAACAATCAAAGCATGTTGCACAGTAAAATCCACTAACAAGACATTTAAAGAAACAAATAATCGATTCAGAATTTTGAAGACACAAAATTATACCCAATTTGGCTCTGATACCACTTGTTGGGGGGCTGCGCTATGCAAGGCAGCCCCCTACGAATAGCCAGAATCCATTGAGTTTAATTTTGGTTCGCATAATCCCAAAATATGAAATCTAGAAAACCTGTGTTTATTTTCAAGTCTTATTAACAAAGGCTAATAAACATGATTAAAATTATTTGATGGTGAACACATCACAAACCAACAACAAATACAAACAAAACATTTCTTAACCACATCTAATTAAACAAATAAATCCAAAACCAGTTTGAGTTAAATCCCAGAAGAAGATGTTCAGTATTAACTAGGTCAACAAAATAAAATGTGGAATGCAATAAAAGGGACACAGAGATGTAACATGCTTTAGGAAATGGCCTACGGGCATGGGGCAGAGTCATCATGAGTTTTTCACTAAGAAAGGTAAAAGAGTAAAAGGAGTATCAAGGGTAATGCGAAGACAGTAGGACCAATAACACACAAGAAATACACAAAAAAAAACAAGATTCCTGACCAAGAATTCAAAAAAACAAAGAAAAAAACTGTAAACAGGAGCTGAACCACCTTACCATTGTTTGGCCAAAACTTTTTTGATGAAGAAGTTTTTCACAAGCCACTGAAACCGCTGTCATCCTCAAGTTCTTCAGGTCCGACCTCCTATTACACTATTGTTGTCTAGGTTCTCACACCACAATCCAAAAGGTCCGACCACAAGCCAGTTTCCCTCAAGGTCCACCATCGCTGCCCTCATGAACTTCAAGATAAGCAATGCCCATGTTCAAGAGCAAGAACCCCTACCTTCATCATCACACTCTAAGTTCAGACGCCACAAGCTATCTCATTCAAGCCAATGCTCAGGGTGAGCTCTAGATATCCCTCATGCGAAACCCACAACCCTTCTAAAGCCCTCTCACTCGGTGAAGCTGAGTCCCCCGTATGCGGAGCTCTTGTCCCTCAGACCTAGATAAGAGACAAGACACTGCTAGGTCTGGAAAAAGAAAATCCAATTGATGTCGACACCGACGAATCTCAAACCCACTACGGTGAAGCGAGCCATGCCTTGTGTTGCATCCCTCAACCAGATCTGTTGCGAATTAGAGCCGCTGACATCCAAGAACTGTCATCGTCATCCAAATCCGATGTATACCGCACATGGATAGATCTCTAGCAATCCAAGAAACCCCTAATCAAGCACAAATTCCTCCAATATCTCAGTATTTTCAGCAATCGTCGTGGCACATGGCGAGAAGGGCATCGACTACGTGCTCCTTGCTCAGAGGTGAGCCACCTTTGAGAACCTCCACCACCGCGAGCACCCCACCTTCCTTGGATGCCAACACAACCCTCATAACTTTGAACTCCATCAATGATTCTAGAAGCATGATGCATTTCTGGACGGATCTATACCGTATCTTGCAATTTTGGAGTAGATTAACGAGTGGAGGCACATGGGTTGGCTTCTGAGATGATGCGGATGAAAAACAAATTTGAGGTCGGATCCAGATGCCACTAAATGGTGCCTTGTACCCAGTTGGCCACATGACCTCAAACACATTTCTCCAAATTCCAGAGGCTTTCAACTAGTAGCGAGGGTCTTGGGTGTGATAGAGGGGAAACTATGCCCTCATTGGTAGAGTGTAACACAACAGAATAAATAACAAAAAATAGCGAAAGTAGTACACAACATGAAACTGAAGTAAACAACTGAAGACTGAAGGAATAAGTGAACCAGAAGGCGTATAATATCAAAATGATGCATCATGTCACATGTTATAAGAAAACAATGAAACATGATACACTACAGTCAGGTACAATACAATACCAAAGTACGGTAAATCAAAATGAAACTCAGCAGCATCACAAGCCCTGGCTTGGTCTCATGCTCTCCTGCTCCTAAGCAGCAATCAAGTACCTGTATAGGGATCCTTAACCATATTGACACCTGCATCAATATAGTCCATTTGGGCCCAAAAGCTTAACCCAAACAGGGTATGAGAAATGAATCCTAGTAGGCAACCACCAAAGGACTGTGCCAATCTGTCAGTAAGTATATGCAGCAGTTGTGTATAGAAATGAAATGCAGTAAACTAGTAGGTACTCAGAAGTAAAAAATCCTACATGTTCTGGTATTCATTTATAGAGTTTACTATGTTTATTTTTAGTTCATTTACTTTAAGTATTTAAGTTCCATAATTAGGCCTAAGCCCGAAATTCCCCGTAGCAAGTAAGAACAACAGAAGTCTCAGAAGACCTTTTAACAAGTAAGTAAAGTCCGAATCCAAGCTTGTGCTTTGGCTTGGCATATGTGTCACAATTTATTACATCATTTAAGTATAACCTGAGTCCGTTCATAAGATTCCTAAGTTGGAATTCAAGTATCACTACAGGTGTAATTCTACCGACATCCTATGAGTACGTTCTCAGCGGTCCTACTAGGGATCCCGAGTATCACTCTCGATGTTGGTATAAGTTCAAGCGAGTCCATCCTCAGTGGTCTTACTAGGGAGCCCCAAGGTATCACTCTATTTTTAATGTAAGATTATGTCAATTTAGTCTATCCCAGGCGGTCCTACTAGGGAGTACAAGTATCACTAATCGCATATAAATCAGAAGCCTTTCGAGTCTGTCCATGGCGTTCTAAGCTAAACCCATGTATCTCCCAAGGTGCAAGAAACAATATTCATGTGATTTCGTTCATGGAATTCTATGTTGAACCCATGTATCACCCAATTCTATTTACCATTTATTCAATAAAACATTCCAACCTACTTAACAAGAAAAAACACTGCATAGAAAAAGGGCAAACACAATCCCAAAGTCGTGATCAAACACTTACAATTTCTACACAATTGCAATTCCAGATAACAATCAAGTTCATTTTAAACAACCTAAAATGGGAAAACAAAGGCATGTCCATGGAAATCCTATTCCAAAATGGCTATACAATTGTCATCCAAGGGAAACGCACCCACAAGGTGGCCCTTAATCATGCAACAAATCTAAACATGCTTTAATTCATTGAATTCATAACCAAAACAACATTTACTAATAAAAAGGATAAATTTACTTTCCAGGAAACACCCTAAACATGGGTGTGTGGCACAACGACACAAATAAATATCTTGACAATTAACAAAAGGCATGAGACCACCTACCTTGATGTCGTAGAAATGATATAATTCAATGTCATCCCTTGAATTGGCCTAGAACGGTGTAGATCTAAGAAAATAGGTAAAAAATTAAACCTTAAATAACTCTATCAAGAGACAAATTCACCAATAATGGCTTTAGAAGAAGAAATCTATTACTGATTGAGTTCTAATGTGACCGATGACACTTAAATCGGGTCCCGGAAAATGAAACAGGAGAAGGAAATGATCTTGCGGCTCATTTTTCTTCACCTGGCGGCTCTTCTGTCCAGAAGAAGAGAAAACGAGGTTACTGCCTATTTTAAGCCAAAAATTAAGAGTACATGGAATGTAAGTTCATATACACGGCGTGTATATCATTTTACTATTCATAAGTTCATCGACTTACTTTACACGTCCCGCACCAACCTTGTCGACATGACTACACGGTGTGTACTTGGAAATCCATGGCGTGTAGTGGATTTTTCTTCTCTCCTTGGCCAACACAAGCACACACCTTGTATCCCAATCCTACATGGCCAAAATACACATCGTGTATATAGGATTACATAGCGTGCACTACTAAAACTTAACATTTGTCCAGTTTTCTTTGTTTTCTCAAAATGAACTCAAAGGAAAAGAAAAAGAAGAAAATTGTATCTCAAAAGAAGAACTGGGTTCTTACAAACTTCATCCCTTAAATGAATTCATCCCTGAATTTCCCTTCTAGGGGTGGTGAAGGAATATCTAAGAATAACTCCGGAAACTGAGCACGTACGTCAGCCTCCCTCTCCCAAGTCTCATCCTACACTCGGTTGTGCTACCATAGCACTCGTATGAGAGGAA
Source organism: Viscum album (assembly GCA_963277665.1). Taxonomy (NCBI): domain Eukaryota; kingdom Viridiplantae; phylum Streptophyta; class Magnoliopsida; order Santalales; family Viscaceae; genus Viscum; species Viscum album. The sequence goes on along the minus strand of OY728129.1, from coordinate 127,124,122 downwards.
CTGACCAACTTCAGAGAACCTTTGTGCTCCTATCAACTATACGAATTGTATGCTTCTCAAAGGATGCATCAACCTGAAGCTCAACATCCTCTAGCTGAAAAACATGAGACGGGTCTAAATTATAATAGTGTAGTTGAGATATATGGAAAACATTATGAATGGATTGATACCTCTGAGGTAACTATAACTGATAGGAAACCGACCCAACTCATTCTAGGATCTCAAATGGTCCAACATATCTCGGTGAAAGCTTACCCTATCTCCTGATCCTATTGTGCCCCAATCTCAGTGCGACACATAGGAAAACTTGATCCCCAACCTCAAACTCCAAAGGTCATCTACAACGATCAGCATAAGATTTCTGACGAGATTGTGCAGTAGACATCTGCTTCTGAATCAAGTGAACATGTTCAATAGTCTCCTGGACAAGATGAGGTCCCAGCATAGCTGCCTCTCCTGGATCCAGCCAACACAAGGGTGATCAGAATGATCTCCCATACAAAGCCTCATATGGAACCATCTGAATAGTAACCTAGAAGCTATTATTATAGGAGAACTCGACCAGGGGTATATGATTCTCCCAAGATCCCCCAAATTCTAGAAACATGCACGCAGCATGTCCTCTAGCACCTGTATCGTACTCTCTAACTGGACATCGGTCTGAGGGTGGTATGTAGTGCTCAAAAGCACATGTGTACCCAGCACCTTCTGAAAACTCTACCAGAAACGAGATGTAAAGCAGGTGTCCCAATCTGAAATGATAGAACAAGGAACCCCATGAAGTCGTACCACCTCTCGAATATATATCTTTCTAATATCATCAACACCAAAGGTCTCCTTGATCGACAAGAAGTGAGCGACCTTCGTAAGCCTGTCAACTACGACCCGCACAACATTTTTGCCTTTAGGCAATCTTGGTAATCCTGTCACAAAATCCATTGTGACATCATCCCACTTCCACTCAGGAATGGGTAGCTGTTGTAAAATTCCAGCTAGCCACTGATGTTCTGCCTTCACCTGCTGATAGGTGGAACAAATCGTAACAAAACCAGCTACTTCTCACTTCATACCCAACCACCAGTACCGGCAGCGCAAGTCACAGTACATCTTGGTGACTCCTAGATGCACTGCCCAAGCTGAAGCATGAAACTCCCACATCATCTTTTCATGTATATACCATGGAACCCACACACATCCATGGATACGTAGAAATTCATCATCGCCTATTGTCCATCCAAGAGGAGGTTCCTCACCTGCCACACTCTCCTAAAGGACTAGGCCTTAAAAATTTGATAGCTTCCCCATACTCACTCTATCTAGTAGGGTAGAGGTAACCACCAAAGATGAAAGATAAGTCTATCCCTGACTATTGTTCACCTCTAAATGAATCTCAGAGAACAAGGCCATAAGATGTCACTCACCACTAGCCTACTGAACTTCATGTATATGATTCCTTCTGCTCAGTGCGTCAGCCACTGAATTGCCTTCGCCAAGTGTATAGGAAATCTCAAAATCAAATGAATGAAGGAATTACACCCACCTTCACTATCTTAGATTCAAATCACACTGATTAAAGATGTATTTGAGACTTTTTTTGGTCCGTATACACCACAAAATGATCTCCCAATAAATAATATCTCCAACAGTGCAAAGCATGAACAACTGCAACTAACTCGAGATCATGCGTCGGGTAATTCCTCTCATGTGGCCTCAACTGCCGAGAGATGTACATAACAAATTGACCCCCCTGCATAAGCACTACTTCCAGAACAATACCTAATGCCTCACAATACACATTGTAACTCTTTCCCAACTCAGGAAATATCAGTATCGGCGCTGAAGTCAAATGTCCCTTCAACTCATGAAAGGCTACATCACAAGAGTCTGACCCCTCAAACTTCACATTATTCTTATTCAAGTCCATCATTGACGCTTCCAAGTGTGAGAAGTTTTGTATAAAATGCCTGTAGTAACCAGCTAGTCTCAAGAAACTTCGCACCTCCAAAATGTTCTTGGGATGCTCCCAGGTAACTATTGATCTTACCTTCTCTGGGTCCACTAATACTCTATTCTCTATGATGATGTTACCTAAGAAGTCAATTTGATCCATATAGAAGTGACATTTTGCGAGCTTAGCATATAAATGATGATATCATAGTGTATTCAAAACGATATCAAGGTGTTTGGCATGGTTGTGTCGATTGTGAGAATACACCAAGATATCATCCATGAAAACCACCACAAAATAATCTAAGTAGGGATGGAACACATGGTTCATCAGCGCCATAAAAACTATTGGCATGTTTGTGAGACCAAAAGGCATAACCAAGTACTCATATAGGTCATAACTGATACGAAAGTTTGTACGAGGTATGTCCGTCGATCGAACACGTACATGGTGATATACTGACCTTAGGTCAATCTTAAAGAACACTCAAGCTCCTCGAAGTTGATGAAATAAGTCATTTATCCTTGGAAAAGGATATCAGTTATTGACCATCAACTGGTTCAGCTTCCGATAATCCATGCATAGCCTAAGGATATCGTCTTCCTTTTTCACGAAAAGGATCGGTGAACCCCAATGAGAAGTACTGAATTGGATAAAACCCTTAGCTTCTAGATCTTCTAACTGCCTCTTGAGCTCTTGCAACTCCGTCATAGCCATCCTATAAGGAGGAATGGATATCGATGCAGATCCTGGCCCTATATCGATAGTGAACTCCACCTCTTTGACCGGAGGTAAGCCTAAGAAGTCATTTGGGAAAACATCCCTGAAACGATCAACCATTGGTGGAAAATATACCAGACATGTTCCCTGATCATCCAGATATAAACTCGAAATATGGGCTGTCATCCCACCCAGACCATGATGATCGGGTCCAACTCAGCTTGCCTGAACATCCCATTCAACCTTATGTAGAAAATCTCTACCACTTGGTGATGTGAAACTCACCCCGCGACGATAGCAATCAACAAAGGATCGAAAAGAAACCAACCAGTCCATTTTGAGAATGACATAAAATCTCATTATCTCTAAGACATAGAGGTTCCATAGAAAGTGACACCCACCCATCTCAAGGGGAACTCCTTGAACTGACGCACACCTGCCATTCTAATCCCTAACGGAGTGTCTGGCATCATCACATTAGAATAAGTATAAACATAGAGTCCAAGACTTTCCATAATGGCCATAGATATAAAACTATGTGTTGCACCAGTATAAAAAATTGCATAAGATAAAATAGAGGGGACTATGATAGTACCTCTAATGGTAGATGGTCCAGGATCCTGCTCATTCTTAGTTAGTTACACTGCATAAGTTTGACCAGCACCACGACCTTGAGACACTACTTGACTACCCTGAGCTGACCTGCCCTACTGTCACTGCGATCCTGGGGCCTGGCTACCATGATCACACCCACTGCCTTGGACTGAACACCCTGACGTATTCCATTTTCCAAACTAGAGAGAAGCTATTAACCCTACTCTTGCATGTGGAGTCTGTACAGAACCCCTCTCACTAGCCACTGTTGGAAAAGTCCTGCAGAAACGTTGTAGATGACCCATCTTGCCGCAAGCTCGACACTCAACTGGGTCCTTCAAGCACTGGGGCCTCGTATTCCCCAGCCTACCACACTGGTAGCACCTCACCTGGCTACCAGAAGAAAGTTTCTGACTGCTCTTATCCCTGTGAGAAATCTCCAGATGATACTTCTTGCTTCCAGTCAAGACAATACCAAATCTCAATGCACAATCTCCCTATCTCACACCTCCAGCTACCTGTAAATTATGTTTGGTAATCAACACCTGATTTACAATAGTAGAAACCAAAGGCAACCTGAAGACATTCACCTCAGATTGGATGTCAAACCTGAGACCATCCTCGAATCGTCTAGATTTCGATACGTCATCACCCATCAGAATAGGTGTGAATCGTTGAAGCTCAGTAAACCGGGTAGAATAATCCATTATTGATAGTGTGCCCTGCTCCAGGTGCATGAACTCCCTAGGTCGATTGGACCTCAGCATTTTGGAAAATAATAATCATAGAAGGACACCTGAAAGTCATTCCATGTCACATCCCACTGACTCCATGACTGAGTGAAAACATCCCACCATCTTTTAGTAGAATCACACAACATATATGTTGAAAGCTTGACCCTCCTTTTGAGAGGCATATCCAGATGCTCAAAGATAGTTAGAAAAAATTCCATCCATGATTTTGTAGCATGTGGTCCACCATTCCCAGAAAAAGTAGGTGGATGATGCTGCTGGAATATACATGTCAGTTCTGCCATAGATGTGGCAGTCTGCGATTCTCCCTGGAAGGTCTGCATGAACCTCAATAAACCTTCTCAGAACTGTGCGTCTACACCTGTGTCCGGTATAATGGATGGTGCCATATCTAGCACAACTGGAGGGTTCATCGATAGTCCATGCCCCACAATTTCTGGAGTATGGTCATCGTCGCTCTCCTGGCATACAACTCATGGTCGTCGCAGCGACATGACTCTACAAAACCCAACACACACGCCTCAGTATCGACTTAACCAAAAAGGAAGTTGTTACTCAGAAGTTCAAGAACAGAATAGGTAAAATAAATCATTCAAGTTTTATAAAATAGGGGTACACAGCATGTATAACCCCATACACGGTGTGTTCTCCTAGGCCTTTACATGGGCGTGTACTTCTACCACACATGGACGTGTAACACACCACACACACGATGTGTTCCTCCTGAGACACGATGTGTACTTGAATTTTCCTTCCTGCCCAGGTACTTCTACATGGCTAGAACTACACAGTTCTACCAGTTTAAGACTACACGGTGTGTTCACCCTCGACACAGCATGTACAACCAAGTTTTCCTCCACCTGTGTTGTTAGTCACATGGTCGGATACACGATCAATATCTACATGGCTTGTACCCCCATTACACGGTGTGTCCTACTCAAAGATTGAAAACTTGTGTTCCCTCCTCACATGATAGGTTACACGGTCAAGGACTACATGGCGTGTACATGTGGTACATGATGTGTTATTATTAAAACATGGAACACCTTCTTCCTCGAACAGGAAGAACACACGGTGTGTTAGGCTAGACTACACACCGTGTATTCTGAGTTTTTCAAAATAGAACCTACAATTTTTCCAAAAAACCACTATTCTTCACAAAAAAACAACCAGTGGAATGCCAAATTCGGATTCGTGAGGGCCCATACTCCCCAAGAATCAAAGTTTGTCACCCAAGCAGAACTTGTCATAGTACAATTATAGATAAAAATTTGAAACATGACCCACCAAATTCCGGTCCAAGAGGGCCCATAAACCTCAGGAACCAAAGTTTGGCATCCATTCTATCCAAACCATAGCACGTACCAATACACCTATCAAAATAGCAAGCATATTTATCACATCATATATCACAACAACATGATATAACTAATGCATCCTAGATGGCATGGCATGTGATTCTAACAAGTGTCTGTTTTGACGCGGGGGGAAAAACGCTGCTAACGACGGTTGATTTTAAGAAGAATGAGTTTTGTTTAATCACTCATGTCGAGTGCATCATTTTTGCTTCGAAACACCCAATGGTTCTGTATCCAATGATACGTGGACCTGCTTTCCAAAGGTAGGCACTCGCTGGGTGATTTGGCCAGCGAAACTTAAGAACTCACATTGGTTGAGAGGATGGGAAGTCGGGCTCATCGCACCCTCTTAGGGAGGAATTATTGCATGTTCTGGGACTCTCTTATAGATTTAATACGTATTCATATGTTCACGAATCTTTGGTTTATCCCCAAGCATAGTATCCACGGATTATCCCTGGTTGGAAATGATCAACTGAACGTAGGGATTCAGAATCAGTTAGGCATGAGGTTTACCATCCCTCATTGGATTAATGACTCCAAGGAATTTGGACTCATTGAGACAGTACGGGTCTAAAGCCTTATAACTGGGCACTCTGGAGTTTATTATCATCCATGGGGGACTGATAACTACTTGAGTGTTTGGATCAAACCTGTGATACGGGCTTCCTATGTATCCTCATGAGAGGAATCAGAATCCACGTAGCTCGATGCCACTTAATAGGACACATCACCTTTTAAGGTCATGTGACAAGGACCCAACTGTACAGTTTAATGTCATGTGGCAAGGACACCTGGGTGAAAGATTCCTGGTCAAAGCCAGTGCGGGACTTATGCCGAAGCTGCCCAGAAGACCCAGGGGAAGTGATTTACTGGGCCCAGAGATGGTCCTACTGGGGTATAAGGACATGGTCTGATAGGGAAAAAGGTGTATGTCAGACATAAAGATCAGGCTTGCACCTCAGAGAAGTTTCCTACATATCCCGGTTGGTCAGGAATCAAATTCCACATTGTTCTGGAAGATTAGGACTTACACATGAGAGTTACCTATTATTGGGATTGAACCTCAGGGAGGCATCCTACGTACCCTGTTTGGGAGACAGGGATCAAAACCCCCATAGTTCGTTTAACCGTTGTTGTTGTGTGGACTCCATGGCCAGCATAAATATCTAATCCCATGTGATCCAAGCTTAGTGTGAGAAACAAGAGAATGCAACAGACTTGGCAAGCCATGCACTTTTTCCTCCTCAAGGGAAGGTTGCCGGAACTGCAAGACTCTCCTTATCCCTAATGTCAGAGTGGGGTGAAGGTAGTAGTCATGCAGTAGAGACAATGGCTATGGCGACATAGATAAAGGGCCATTTCCACTAGATTCTCCCTCTTCCTGATGTTGGAGGGAGGTAGAAGTCGTGCCGGTAGGGGCCAGGATACGGCGGTGTAGCATTGAACCTTCTCGGAAGGGAGGGGAAGGCCATTGACTTCCAGTGAGGATGGTGTAGGGATTAATCCATAAGGGATGCCCAACCACTCCCAAGAGAGGGGAGAAGTGCTCACCGCTGGTCCTCATCAAAAGGAAAGGCCAGTGGGATCCCTCATTCTTGGAAAGTGGAGAGGTACAAAGGGGACTCCTGGGCTTGGACCCTGCACTACCGTGGGAATATGAACCCAGAAATGCTTTGGGAATCCGCTCAAGGGTCGGAGCAACCCCTTTGTCCTCACCTACCGTGGGTATGTGAACTCACGGTGGAGCGCTGACACACCTGAAGGTTTCATCAAACGGGTCCGGTGGCTTCAGTAGAGGCCTAGGCTCGGGGCCGGTGAATATGCCAATGAAGGGATTGTGAAGGATCGGTCCGGATTGGAAGTGTTTTATCTGGCTTGGGGAATGGAAACACCAAAGGAGTTGGTGGGCCACATGGGTGCATGAGGAGTGGCACCCTTCACGTAGGGGAGTGCTACGCGGTTGGAGAGGCCTTCAGTGTACCAGGGTGGTACGCGGACTGATGGGCCTTCCGCGTACCAGGGCGGTACGCGGCTTCGGGTTTGGTCCATGTACCAAGTTGGTATGCGGCGCTGGAGTCCACAGCGGCCAGGGGCATTGCCGGTCAGGGCTTCGTCCACGTAGGAGGGTGCTACGCGGCGCGTTGGATCAAAAAAGGGGCATAAACTCGCCGGTCCGCGGGGAGTACATTTGCAGAGAGCCCATGGCTCGTGGCTTTAATTTTAGTTCGCGGTTCACCAATTTGTTATGCATTTTTTAGTTCTTTATCAATTCATTTCTAGTTCTATACCTGTACTGGTTTGTGAATTGGAACTTTGTGGTTGGTGAAATCCTAAGCTCCTTCTTTCGAAATGTCACTCCATAAATCTCCTTTAGCCTCCAAATATCAAAGCATCTGAATCCCAATCCCCTTTATTCTCCCACTCGACATCCTTTTATAGAGGGGGGAAAGGGTTGTATTGTGGTCATGAAACACCTTTTTCAGAGGCCCATGAACGAAAAACTGGCCTATAGATGACTTGGTCAATCCGAGGTTCGTGGGGGTTCATTGAATGCACCTCACCCGCAAACCAAGTTGGTTCGAGGGGTGGTTCACAGCCGCGCAGGGCTCCGCCTCTGTTCCGCAAACGACAGCGCGCTCGACATGGGTCGGTCTGGCGCGGTTTGTGGCTGGGGTGGTTTGCGGTGGTAGGACGGCCTGGCATTCGTCTTGGTCCACACCCTCGTAGGGGATCCCACCTCCGTTTCACGGACGACACTGGTCCGTGGGGGGATCACTGAACCGACCGCATGCCACTGATGTTGAACCGGTACGTAGACCGGTCAGTCCTTTGTCAATTTTGAGTATTCTTCATGTTTTTTCACAATCTTCTAAGGGAAATTGGGTAGAATCCTTTCTCAAATTAAGGGGGGATTCCCATTCCCCTTTGTGGATTTTTCAGGACCCTACAAATTCCCCCCATTGAAATGGGGTCCGATCGGAATGAAGAGGAGGCTATTTCGATGTAGAGCGGTCCTGAAACTTGGGTAGTTTGTGGTAGAGGGATGGACCCAATAGGGGACCACGCCTATAAAAAGGGGGTTCCATGCCTTTTTCATTTACCAGATTCCTCATGAAAAAAGAGCTCTCGCTTTCTGTCTCTGCGCGCCTGCCTCCTTCACAAAAAGCCTCATCCGCGAGCCAGCTTCCGCTTCCACGAACCACTCCTCATTCACGCTTTCCGTCACCCGTGTACCAATCTCCCCAGTAGCAAACTAAAAATTTTAATTAATTAAAAAGTAAGTCACGATGGGCCGCGTAGGAAATCGCTACGCAGTTTCAGATGGTCTGCGGACTGGAAATACTCTAAACTTTGAAAACCTTTTAGGTTTTCTGAACTTAAACATTTAAATTTGGAATTTATATTCCGAGGACTTCTTTTGCGTAGGGCTAGTTCGTGGGATGTAGCCGTCGTGAACAACCTTTTGAGTCCAGCCCGCGGATCTCGTCATGAAGGCTCCTTGATGGAGTCCTTGTCCAAATACTTGTTATTTTGTCCAAATTTTATTATTTTGGACTAACCATTTGTATGGTTTTCATAATATAGGGAGAAAATATGGTTCCTCCTCGACCCGCACCCAGGCCTACCACCGAGCCTCTTCCAATTGGTGATCAATGCCTAAAGGATGTGGCCAGCTCTGTCTAGGATGGAGTCTGCGTCACTCTTCTTTACCAACCCCTTGCGAAATTACTTTCTAATTCGCAACGATATTATCCTTTTTCCAACAGCCTACCTGCTTATGGGTTCAGCTTATTGTCTGATACATTGATCCCAGTGATATCTCGTGACAATCATCTCGCAGCATGGATATTCTCCAGTACTATCCCCTGAGTCATGATATCATCCAGAAGGTGGCTTATCCCAAAGGACACGACTACTGGGTCTATGCTGAATCACCTCCCTATGTCCCCGACTGGTGAACAGTGTCGGCAGGATGGGGCAATTCATTATTACTGGAGTATTTCCCGGAATGATATGGTTAATGACCAACATGGTTGGTCAGCGGACTGAGATCTCTGGCCTGGAGGGGTATTTAAGTTGTTGGATTGGGGGTGGCCCTAGGTCCTGGGCACCTCTGGGGGTTTCTATGACTCCATTGCCTATTGAAAACGTAGCGTCTTCTTCGAGCGGTAGTGGTGGTGTAGAGATTAAGGGCATTGATGCCTTGATGATCAAGGGTAATCTTCTCAATATCTTTCCATTGAATCCCGCCTATTCCCTTTCTAATTAGGGATACTTATCCACCTTATTGGATTTTGGTCTTTAGGACTGCAACCGTCGACGCTGGCGATTGTGCCATTGGATCTAATCATGCCCTTGACCACAACCGTTGGGGGTGAAGTTGTTGCAGTGTCGGAGCTTGCAGTTGAAGCCGTACTGGGTCCCTCCCTGGTGACATTAATCCCAGAGTATACCTCTTCATCCAGGAGTGACTCCGAGCCTGATCAACGGGCCCTCTCCTGTCTTCAACTTGCTCGCCAAAGGGCATGGGAGAAGATCTGAAAGCTGATTTCTCAGACGCCCTTAGCCGATATGCCAACCAAATTACCGAAGTTGCGCGATCTGTTTATGATTCTAGGATTTTACGGCTTTGACTACCATGGTATTTATGATATAGTCAAATAGTTGGTTGCTGACCGGGAGAGGCTTGGTGGTTTTGAGTCTCGACTTTCTGCTGCTGAGTCTGAATCCTACCTTTCTGTAACCCAACAACTTCATATGGCAGAAGCTCATGACCATGCGGGGGTGGTTACGAGACTTCAAGGGGAAGTTATTAAACAGCGGTCTCGAATTGAGGTGTTGAATAGTGACATGCAGCGGCTACAGCAAGAGCAGGCTAATGCTATGCCCATAATTGAAGAAGGGGAGTGGCAGATAGAGGAGAGGATGAGGGAGATCTTAAAGGCAGCCCAGGAGGAGGAAGCACTACGGGCTGATGCGGAGGCTGAGACGAACCTACTGCAGAATCTTCGTCAAGCGATCAAGGATTCTCACTAGCACCTGATACAACTTTGTGAATCTGCTGAGAGTCTCCTATAATAACCTTTCACTATCAGAAGAGGCTCCAGATTGTGGAAGACCTTCTCATCAATCTCGTAATAGAGAAAAAGATTTTTCTTTTTGTTCTCTTTTAGCACTCTTTTCTTCCTTCTCCTGTGATGGAAATTGTCCGGCATGGTTGTTGTTTAAATAATAATCCACCGAACTTAGAATAATTAGGGTTTAGGAAAATGATAAAATAGAAACGAGCTCTAATTTTTTCCTGGACCAAGGGATCCAGCGAGCATAGTTTGACTATTGCTAGGATTTTATGGGAAAAAACCAGAAATTTTTTGTCTTTTCTGATGATACCCTAACTTTTTTCCAGGCCCTTTTAGTGTGGACCTAGTGAGTATAGCTTGGATTTTTCTTAGGTCACCCTTTTCAGGTTTTCGGCCTAACGAGATTTGTGCCTCTTTTTGTGAGTAGTTTAAAGTCCCCCCGATAAGACTATCATCACTGATGTTTTTGGTCGAACAGCTTTGACCAGATATGGTGGGGAGAGGGCCCCAATGAAGCTTGGTTGATTAAAAGATGTCTTAATACCTTTCAGGCACACGTGAGGGGACATGATTAAATTTGAGCAACATGTAGGGCATGTCTCAAGGCATAGGAGTCGTGTCAGCGTATAGAGGTAGGAAAAGCATTGCCTAAGGAAGACTTTCCTTTGGTAGACGGGCCAGGGGCGATCAATATGAAGAGCCACTGAGGGCATGGTATGCATAGTCATGCAAAGGTGTCCTTAGGTCAATGATTGTATTCTCCCGATAGCCAGGTAACATCAGGGAAGTTGAGATTTGTGACCACCAGGGGTGGCTTACAAGAGTTCGACTCTTTCTGAGTACAGAGTGTTATTTATGAAGAGAGGGTTCCTGGATACGATAGAAACATCTAGGCTAAATTTCTTGGTAATGGGTGAAGTCATCCCTTCTCACAATGGTGTAAGACGGTGGTTTGTGCAGGTCTGGCCTGTGCACTAAGGGACAAAGGAAAGCCTCCATTCTTGACTGATCCCATGAAGGGTCTAACCATGAAATTTAATGTCATGTGGTGAGGACAAGGGCATTTTAAATTCCGTGCAGTTTAATGTCATGCGGTGAGGACGGAGGGAATTATTATTATTAGATACTGTGTAGTTTATTGTCATGCAGTAAGGACGTGGGAGTATTTTAAATTCCGTGTAGTTTAATGTCATGCAACAGGGATGGGGGGAATTTTTAAATCCGTAAAAATGATTGTAGTTGGAGGAATTTCCCTAGATTTTTAATGCTTATTCTTTGTAGTTCCATGCTAAGCAGCAAATACACACTCCATGCGGTTTTAACGTCATGTGGTATAGATGTTGTTGCAAAGGCCACTCTTGATTAGAATGTAACTGGGCTCGAATATCTCATCATGTCCAAGACGTGGAGAGGGGTTGATGGTGTAAAATGTGGTTCTGAGGCTTCTTGGATCAGGAGAGATGATATGGGGGTGCTAGGGCCATTGAGCGTACGAAGGTAGGAAGAGTGTTTCTTGGGGAAATCTTGCCTTTGGTAGACGGGCCAGGGGTGATCAATATGCAGATCCGCTGAGGTCATGCTATGCATAGTCATTAAAAGGTGTCCACAGGTCGATGACTTTCCATGTCTGATGGCCTTTGAGGTTTATGGGGATCCATGATTGTTCGGGCCACGAAGTCTGTCATTTGGTAAAGAAATATCTGGACACGTCGGGGATGCTTTCCCCTAGTTGCTGTTAAAACTCGAAGGGTTCCCTGTGCTGATTTATCTCACACATGGGGTGTACCTTTACTCCATGCAGTTTAACTTCGTGCAGTAAGGATGAAATAATCTTAGTTTAACGGTCATAGAGTTCGGACCACTGGGTGACTATTCCTACAATCATCTGAAGGATAATTGAGTTAAGATGCTCTAGTATAATCTGAACAAGGTGGGGGATTGAGGGTGTAAACTATAACTCTAGGGTTTCCTGGATCAGAAGATGAGGTGTGAGGTCTCTGAGGTCAGTAAGTGTATGAATCTAGGAAGATTATCACCTGATGAAATCTTACCTTTTGTAGATGGGCCAGGGGCAATCAATATGTAGAGCCACTGAGGGCATGGTATGCATAGTCATGCAAAGTTGTCCACATGTAGATGACTTTCCATGTCTGATGGCCATGGATGGTTATGAAGATTCGGGATTTCTCATAGCACAGAGTCCGGCATATGGGGATAATTGTGCCTGAGCATACAAGAAACATCTTCATTACAATTGTCTATTGAGTCAAAGTAGCCTAGCCCTGGATTAGTGTTCGTAGATGTAGATCTTCATATGAACCACGGGCGGATACATAGGCTAACTAGGTAGGATACCCTAGAAACGCTTGGATGTGAGGGGGGGGGGGAACGAACCTGTAAACCACTGCTCCAACAATTTTTGGATCGGGAGATATGATATGGGGGCTCTGAGGCCGGTAAGCATACGAAGCTAGGAAGAGTGTCGCCTGAGCAGATCTTTCCTTTGGTAGACGGGCCAGGGGCTTTCAATATGCAGAGCCGCTGAGGGAATGGTATGCATAGTCATGCAAAGGTGTCCATAGGTCAACAAATTTCCACTTTCGATGGCCATGGGTGGTTATGAAGATCCGCAATTGTTCGGGTCGTGGAGTCTGATGTATGGAAAGGATGCATCCAAACACGCAAGGAGTATTCTTGTCCCGTTTTTCCGTATATCTTGGGTGGGTCACGACGATTTTCGTGCAGTTTATCGTCATGCGGTGAGGATTATTTCTGTGCAGTTTAACATCGTGCAATGAGGACGATGATGAACTGGCATGCAAGGGGGATTCTATGCAGTTTAATGTCATGAGGTAAGGACACTTGACTGTGTATTTTAACGTCGTACAGTAAGGACGAAGGGTATTTTTAACTCCTTTCAGTTTATCGTCATGCGGTAAGGACGAGAAAAGATAGGCAGCTGGGCCAGGAGATAGGACTTTGGTATCACTACGTATCCTATGAGGGTAGAAATCAAGACACACGTAGTTCTTTCGAGAAATACACCCCGTACAGGTCTGGTCCGTGCACGGGGTAAAAGGGGCATTCTCTCTTTTTTTAGGGCGGTTGGGCCAAGATATAGAATCTAGGTGTTGCTACGTATCCTGCAAGGGTAGGAATCAAGCCACACATAGTTCATTAAAGGAATACACCCAGTGCAGGTCTTGTCCATGCACGGGGGAAAAGGGGCATTTCGAGCTTCATTTGGGGGTGGCTGGGCCAGGACGTGGAACCTTAGAATCACTACGTATCCTGCGAGGGCAGGAATCATTCCGTACATAGTTCTTTAGGTTCCATTTGTCATGTGTTCACACGAAGGAACCCATCTATAATTCCTAATCCCACGTGAGTAATACTCGTTGTGAGAAACAAGGAATGGCGGAGGTCCCGGTTGTGTGGCGTGAGAATAGGAATGCTGAGAGGGTGGTGATTAAGGTGGTGGCTGGATCCGGTCATGGGGTCTGGGTGTCACCACGTATCCCATGAGAACAGGAATCAAGCCATACATATTTCTTTGAAAGGGATATGCCCCGTGCAGGGTTGGTCCGTACAAAGGGGAAAAGGGAATTTTTAACTTCATTTGGGGGTGGTTGGGCCAGGATGTGGAACCCTTCCGTCACTACGTATACTACGAGGGCATGAATCAATCCATACATAGTTCTTTAGAATCCGTGCAGTTTAAAGTTGTGCGGTAAGGATGAAATACTATTAGTTTAGGGTCATAGATTTTGGACCAGTGCAAGGCTTGGCAGTTTAACGTCCTGCAGCTTGGACGAACGAGGCTTGGCAGTTTAACGTCCTGCAGCTCAGATGATAACTGCTCTTGGTTATGCGAAATATTTCTTTAGGAATCTCACGTTTGTAAGAGAGGTAGTGAACTAAACATCCATGGATATCAGGGCATATGCTCTGTTGGAGTAGACCTTGTGTATAACATATGGTCCCTCTCACTTGGGCTCCATCTTTGGAGGCTTCTTTTCGGGTATCATTGGGGTCCGGAGGACCAACACTAGTTATCCTTCCAAGAAAGACTAAAGACGAACCTTTTTATTGAAGGCTCGTGCGATCTGGTTCTGATATAGTTCCAGATGGTGCAAAGTGTGAAACCACTTTTCATCCATCTATTCCAATTCACCTAGCCATTTTTCTGATTGCTCATCATTGGATAACTGATCACAAATGTCAACACAGAGCAAAGGAAATTGGAGCTCAATGGGCAGGATCGCTTCTGTTCCGTATACTAATGAGTATGGAGTAACCTGGGTAGCGGTGAGGATTGTGGTTCAATAAGCCCACAATGCATGGAGGAGTTTTTCCATCCATGACTTCTTATCTTTGTCCACCATTTTCTAGAGTATGTTGGATAGGGTCTTTCTGAAAGCCTCTTTCTGTCTACTGGCCACTGCATGGTAGCGGGATGAGTGGTTAGTTTTGATACCATATTCTTGGTACAACTTCTCCAATTCAGCAGAGCAGAAGTTGGTGCCGTTATCTATCAGTATAGTATGAGGGACTCCAAATCTAGTGATGATATTAGCTTTCACAAAGATGACAATGTTTCTTGCCCCGACTTCCTTGAGGGGTACAAATTCTTCCCATTTGGAAAAGAAGTCAATTACTGTGAGGATATACTTCAGTTGTTTGGATGTGGTAGGAGGGTATGGTCCCACGAAATTCATTCCCCAGATAGTAAATAGCCAGGAGTACTTGGCTTGATGAAGTAACTTCGGGGGTTGATGAATGAAGTTGGCGTGATTTTGGCAGGAGTGGAATTTTGCGGTAAAGTGCGCGCAATCCCGTGCCACGGTGGGCCAATAGTATCCAAGCCTTCGAACCTGATGGGAAATCTTAGACCCTGACTGATGTGCTCCACATACTCTAGCATGTACTTCATTCATGACGGCAGCGGTTTCTTCTCCATCAATGCATCTGAGGAGAACTCTATTGAGGCCTCACTTGTAGAGGACCTCTTGCTAACACGTGCCACCATATAGGAAAAATTGGATTTCCCTTATCTATATTTTCCCTCATTCAGCCCTATCTGATGTAAGTTCTCCCTTTTGAAGGTAGTTTGCAATGGGGGTCATCCATCCGGTAGCAGGAGCATATGGCTTGGGGATAGGACTGACTTCATTGATTTCTTCTATCCTAGTCTGAACAAATGGTAAGACCATATGACGATGAGAAATACTAATAATTATTTCATCCTGGTCTGGGTCAGCTAGGGTTGTGGCTGCATTGGATAATGCATCAGCCTGGGCGTTCTGAGACTGGGCAATATAGGTCAATTTTGGTTCTGTGGAGAATTCCGCCATTAACTTTCAGACATGGTCAAACATGGGGATCAAATCCTCCTTTTTAATAGCATAGTCACCATTGACTTGCTTGATAACCAATTCCGAGTCACCTTTTACCTCAAGGTGCTGCACTTGTGCCTAGAGTGCGAGCTCCAGGCCTACAATGAGGGCTTAATATTCCACCTCATTGTTCGTACATCCTTCTGACAAGAGGAAGGAATATAGCAAAACTTCTTTTTCTAGGGACATGAGTATTATCCCCAGCCCCACTTTGTTAAATTTAGGATCCTCCATCCTCTTCCCTGTCAGGCTTTGGGATGCGACGTCGAATTACATTTCCCATGTTGGGGGATCCTCTTGAACCAAGAAGATGTCTTCATCGGGTAGCTCGATGTACAGTGCGGTGGTCCCTGTCGAGGGATGTTCTGCCAAAAAATCTACTAATGCCTAGCCTTTGATGGCTTTCTGATGCACAAACCGGATGTCAAACTATTGCAGGATGACTGCCCATCGGGATAGGTGCCCAGTCAGCATCGGACGGCTGAGGATGTATTTGAGCAGGATACTATGCGAGACCAAATGGACTTCATGATGCTGCAGATCATGTTGCAATTTCTGAACTGTGAATACCAAGTCAAAACAACTCTTCTCGATATTTGAGTATTGAGTCTCAGTGTCAATCATGGTTCAGATGAGGTAATAGAGGCTGTTTTCATTGTCGGCGTCATTTTTCTGCGTGAGGAAGGCTCCCAGTGACTGCTCTAGGGCTGTCACGTATAGGATAAGAGGTCTTCCTTCAATCGATGGCATGAGTACCGGTGGGTTTAAGAGGTAATTCTTTAGGCTGTCAAATGCCTCTTGGAAATTGTCTGTCCATTGGTACGTAACCCCCTTTTTCATTAACCTGGTGAAAGGCAAACATTTACCCTCCAGGTTGGCTATGAAATTCCTAATATAGGCCAGGTGCCTTTGGAATCCTCTCAAATAAGTGAGATTATGGTGAGGTGGTAAACCAAGGATAGCCTTTGTCTTTTCAAGGTCAACTTTGATGCCACGATGGCGTACAACAAAGCCGAGTAATTTCCCTAAGGTAACTCCTAAGGCGCACTTCAAGGGGTTCATCTTCAGGCTATGTTGTTGAAGTTTGATGATAACGGTTTTAAGGTCTGACAGGTGATATGAGTGCTTTCTTGACTTGAACACCAAGTCATCTATGTAACATTCGATGAATCTCCCCAGGAATGGTTTAAAGATACGATGCATGGTGCATTGATATGTGGCGCCAATGTTCTTGAGACCAAAGGGAATGACCCTGTAGCATAATATTCCTTGGGGGGCCCTGAAGGCAGTGGATTCTTCGTCTTCTCAGGCCATCCTGATTTGATTATACCTAGAATAACCATCCATGAAGGGGAGAGCCTGATATCCATCTGTTGCATTGATTAATAACTCGGTGATTGGGATCGGGAAATCATCTTTTGGGCAATGCTGATTGAGATCCCTGAAATCGATGCAGATGCGGATTTGTCTATTCTTTTTCTTGTCAGGGACAATGTTGTCCAGCTAGATGGGGTATTGGACCTCCCAAATGAAGCCTTCTTTGATAAGCTTATCGACTTTAGCCTCTATTCTGGCAGCATGCGTGGGGTGCATCCTTTTGGCGGATTTTTTATAGCCCCGGTGGTCTTCTGGAAGACCTAAGTGGTGTGTCGCCACTTCGGGGTCGAGTCCCGGAATTTCTGTGTAATTCCAGGAAAAAACATCTTGGTGTTGCCTCAAGAAGGAGGTGTATACCTTGTGCTCCTTGGAAGACATGGATTCACTAATGAGAGTGGGTCTTGGTTCTTCCTCGGTACCCAGGTTTATTTCCCTGAGCTCGTCCACAGTGGTGGAGATGCCTTCCTCGAACACAGGAGGTGCATCCATGAGATCTTCCTCCTCTTCTTCTCCCACATCCTTATCTTCTTAATCTGGTGGGGGGAGAGATCTTGACATGGGCTCTCGAGAGTCTAGAGGTGAGGCATTATGGGCGTCCTCACTCAAGCGTTCACCCTCAAATTGAGGGTTATCAGTCGTTTTTACACTACTATGATCGGGTGTCACGGTTGAAGTCATGAGGACAGTTGAGTACATGTACGGACTTGAACCCCTGCTCTCAACATGGTTGATGGGCAGTACGTAGTCTTCACCAAGATACTTGAGGGGGTCATCGGGAAGCATTTCCAGACCTTTTGGAGCGGGGACCCAGTCGATACCATCAATCGAAGGTTTCTTTTTCTTTTTCTCATAAAACCCATCGTCGATGTAGTGTGACTCAGGGAGATCGAAAGGGGCCTTGTCAGCGTGAAATTTCCCACCTTTTCCATTGACGTAATACTTGATACACTGGTGGTAGAATGAAGGAATGGCCATGTTCTTAAGGAGCCACGAGCTTCCCAATAGGGCATTGAATGCTGTGTTCTTCCGAACCACTAGGAATTCTGAGTAGGACACAAGGTCTCCAAAATGGGTTTTGAGCTTGATTTTTCCCATTGCCTCTTGTTCACTCTTGTCATAACCCAACAGAGTTGTATCTGAGGGTATTAAATCATCCTCACTATATCCCAACTTATGGAGCATCCATAGGGGAAGGAGGTTAACTCCAGAGCCATTGTCAATAAAGACTTTCCAGATCTCAACATCATTTAGTGTTTCAGACACATATAGTGGCTTGGTGTGTCCTTGTATGATGTTATCTTCATATTGATCGGTGAAGGAAATCACTACATTGCATTCATCCGAGCTAGTCTCTGTCCAGTAAATATCGGTGGCGGCTACTTCGTCTTGAAACTCTTGGGGGCTGAGAAAGGCTTCTATAAGAGCCTCCCTAAGGTCTTCTGAAAAAATTAGGGCATCCAGGATTGATAGCTTGGCTGGAACTGACGCAATCTACTTAAGGATGTCGTATTTCTGCTCTAGCAGCCGACGCTTCTCCGTTGGTGGGAGAGTTTTGACAGGCACTTTGGGAACTGGAGTATGCGACGAAGAGGGACCGGCCACGGAGTCGGATGTCGACGGTGTTCCCGCATTCTGGGGACTTGACATGGTCGGTCTATTTGTTCGCACTAGGTAGCTAGACACTTGTTCCTCCTCTGATGGGGACCACAGAATGATGGGGCCAAAGTGGCTACTTGTGAAGGTGGAGGGATATTCTTTCTTCTGCTGAGTTCGTTGAAGGGATCTCCCATGGGTTTCTGGGTTATTAATAGTTTGGGTCGGGGTAAAACCATAGGGTTGGTTTCGGCCGCGACTACGCCTCCCCTGGTATCCCATAATTCTAGTATTCCTCCTCCTGGTCCCTTGTGTTAATAATTTGGGTTTATAACCATACCCTTCATCAGGGAATGGTTCCATTAGATGGACGATGTGGATGGAACCAAAGATTAGCTCCTCGTCCTGTGACAGGTCAACCTGATTGGTTGTCCCTGATGGTGTCGTTTGGTGGGTCGGTGCCCATGGCGCCAAGTTTGAGGGCATAAAATCCGACAGCGTTAAGGCTAACTTCGACCTTGTTGCAGACTTCTCTTCTTGCTCTTGCTTCATTCCTTCTTGATTATGCCTGGATGACTGGCTTGTGGAGGATTGTGAAGCTGATATTGTCGGCTGTGCGGGTTTGGGGCTGTTGGTGGCACCACCGGCTGCTGTAGATGAGCTCGGAGTATGCCATGAGCTCGGTTGACAGTCTTCCGAGTCATCCAATCATCAAATTTATACCCCTTTTTGCTGGTGACTTCCTGCCACCCCTCCCCTTTGTCGGGGTTGGTGGTAGAAACGTATGCTACGTGAGATGGGGGTGGTCCCAGCTCGACCTTCCCAGAGTCTACCATCCTTTGCAGGAGATCTTTGAAGACAAATCATTCCTAGATATTATGTCCCAACATTTGGTGGTAGGTACAGTAATCTGACCTGTCGTCGCAGCCAACTTCTTTAGGATTCCTTAGCTCCGGGAGGTGGAGCAAGTTGCAATTCTTGGCGGTGATGAAGTATATGCTGACTTGGTCTTCTCAGAATGAGTATACTCTATGTCTTCATTCCTCAAACTGGTTCCACTTAGGTCCTCTTTGATCGTCCTACTAGGGCGGAGGCGGCCGCTGATATGCAGGGGTCCCTTGACGATTCAGTGGAGGCCTAGGTGGTGGAGTTGGGGCAGGGGCTGGCTTGAGCGTGATAGAGGATGCTTCAGACCTAACTACTATCTTTACAGGAGCCTGTGAGGCTATTCAGGACTTCAGATTAGTCCGTTTCAGGGATTTTTCAATTCTCTGGGCGAAGTCAGAGAGATTGCGGAAGCCAGTTGTGCACTCCACTAGTATGATCGGTGTTCGCAGCTCATCTCAGAGGTTATCGATGTAGATAGCGAGCATCGCATCCTGGGGCAGTGGCCTGTTTAGAGAGTAGGACAGACCCTTCCATCTGGCGATAAAGTCTGAGACCCTCTCTTTCTCCCTCTATTTGCAATTCATGAGGTCGCTGACTGTTGTTTTAGGCAACGTTGAGCTGAAGTGGAACAAGAACTACTGTCGAAGGTCTTCCCAGATCTTTATTGACTGAGCTGGAAGGCTCGTATACCAGACGAAGGTAGATCCTTGAAATGTTCACACGAAGCATCTGAGTTTCACTGCTTCTTTTTGTTCTGGAGTTCCCATCATAAGGTCGTAATAAGATGTGTAGTGCATCAAATGTTGTTCTGGATCGTGTGATCCATTGAATATAGGGAATACAGGGCTCCCAAAGTTGGGTGGAGGAGGTGTGTTGCTCAGCCAATCTGGATAGGGCTTTCTCTCTGGTTGTATTGGAGCATGCCGACCTTCCATCACTTCTAGTTGAGATATCAATGCCTCGATAGTGTTGGCGAGACCCTGATTTACATCTTGTTGATCCTAGTCTTGGGCGGGTATAGCCCGAGGCGTTGATTGAGGATCCGGCTTGGCCAGCACCAAGGGTGAATATGCTGTTTGTGGCACCTTTGGAGGGTTCAAACATACTCGCTCCGGTTTCTTCCTGAGTGGATGAAAGTCTTGGTATTCATTTGAATCCAGGTTCAGATAGTTGGACGGGCCAGGCGCCGTATTGGGAAGGGGCCTTGACTGTGCTTCATTTGCCGGGGCAAACCTTGGTCTTTGAGGTGCACTTCTTGTGATTGCAAGGTGTGGCTCTTCTTGGGATACACTTTCAATAAGATGGTTCCTCTAGAGAAGCTCAGCGTTGAGCCGTCTCAATTATTTCATCTCCTCTTCCTGTCTAGCGAATCTCTCCTCGAGCGTAAGTGGATCATTTTTACTGAGAGGAGGCGGGTTAAGGGTAACCGGGCCTTTGTTCTTATCCTTGTTGGGGACTCACAGGGTAAGTGGAGGAGGGTTTTTTGGAGGGGCGACCATATTTAGGGTGTCCCTCTGGTTCCGGGTGTGCACGCCTGATGGTTCTTTGTGGGTCACAGCCTGAACGGAACCATCATCTCCTGATCCATCTGAATTTTCATCATCTTCGGTATCACCCATGGGGTTAACCTCTATGGCATTGACGGATGCATACCACAAGGTAGAGGAGATTTCATATTCCAAATAGGAAGAGGATCTTCCATTCCTTTTATTGGTCTTCCCCTTCCTATCCCAGGATTTCTTTCGGGCTCCTTTACGAAGGGTGACGTAGAGAGTTCTTTGTTGTGACCTTGTCGTACGCCTCTCTCTCGAAGGGGATGGTGATTCAAAGGACGGAATAGGGGAGGAACCCCCTCTTTTGACTGCCCTCCCCAGATGAGAGAATACTTATTCTCATGGGGGAGGTTGTTGTTGAGGTAATAAAAATGCCCCCAGCCCTGGGGGCTGGGGTCGGCTCCATTCCTTGGAAGTTGCATCTATTCATTCTTTTATTGGTCTTACAGAGGAATTTTTTGTTAAAAATTCCCCCAACCCTGCAGGCTGGGGTTGGCCCCAGATTGCAGCAATAGTTGCTGCTATCACTACCTACCTGATCTTGCGTACCCCCATTCGGGGGTGAACTGGATCTGGTGCCGAGTTCACCTGTGAATCGATTCCCTCTGGGGAGGCAAGCAATGATTCCTGATTGACCTATCTTAGGCAAGAGGCCTGCTACATGATTTCGGTGGCCTGATTTAGGAGTTCATGAATGTCTTTTTCCCATCGGGCCTGACGCTTCTGAGACTTAATCAAGGCATGTCTCTGTCGAGCGGCCCGCCTTTCCTAAATAGAAACCCCACTCGATTGTTGTCTTGAAGCGATGACGTTGCAAGTCATTATGTCGAACGGGTTCTGCTGGGCGAGGAGCGGAGTAAAATGCAGAGCTCCATGTTCTTCCCATCCTCTAATATAGACTCTCGTTGGGGAATCACCAATGAGGCGGTGAAACTGGTGTAGTGTACGGAAGCAGGCTAACTCAAGGTTTCCTTTATGCCTCTCTAATCACAGTTTTCGTGCCGAAGAAAGAGCTTCCAGGTCGATGTGACGCAGGAGGTCTCCTATCATCTTTACATGGTCTACATACCCATAATAGGTTAAGAAACTTGATTTCAACCGATGGAGGTTTGTCCATATATTGTAGTAGATGTCGTGCACACATTCTTCTGACAACTTTCTGGGTATGTCGAATTGAGAGGTGGTCGTGGGCCAAAACATAACCGGTACATCATCCCTGGCCAGTCGTTTCCTCAGGTGCAACATGTAAGTATGATCCTCCACCAGTGATTCCTATACCTGGTCATCCTAACTGAGATGCTCACTGATAGTGTGGTCGGAGGTAGTGGGGATAATATGTATCGAACTATCATGTGGGCAGTTCTGGGGTGGCTCAGAAGATGATCGTGGTCCCAGACCGCCCCCTGATTGAAGAAGGATGTCGTTGGTGACTGGCTGGGAATCTGACATGTTGGATCCCGTCCTTCTGAGTTCCTCGATATAGGAGGGCTTTTCTGTGCTTGATTCGGCAGGGGGAGGACCTTCCTATCGATATGATATGTCACTGCGGGGAGGACCTCTGCTATCTGTGTTGTAATGGAGAGGGATACCATTAAGCTGGACGCCCCACTGAATAGAGGAGTTTTGTAGTGCATACCCTAGGGAGGACCTCCAAGGCGTATTGCAGCAAGGGGAGGACCTTTTGGCTGCACCATGCTGTTACGGGGATGACCTTCACAACAACTGCCATCATGGTGAGGATGACCATCATGGTTTGATGTTTGATGTGTATCCTAGGGAGGACCTTCAAGACACACTGCGACAAGGGGAGGAACTTCTTGTTGTTGGGGGCCATTGCGGGGAGGACCTTCTCAATGGTGGTCGTGGTGGTGAGGACTACCATCACAGCTGCCGTAGGGAGAATATATGTGGGGTACACCCTGGGGAGGGCCTTCAGAATGTATCGTAATGAGGGGAGGGCCTTCTCATTGCTTGACATATCTGCGGGGAGGACCTCCTTTATCATAGTGGTGAGGACTACCACCGTCATCTGATGCCTGGCTGCGTGGAGTGTCGTTGCAACGTAACCCATGGGGAGGACCTTCAGGGCAGGCTGCGACAAGGGGGGGGGGGGCATTCTTGTCATGATGATATGTCACTGTGGGGAGGGCCTCTGCATTTGAGACTATGATAGCGAGGGCTACTATCATAATATGTGGTCCCACTACATGGAGAGTGTTTGTAGTGTATACCCCAGGGATGAACTTCAGGGTGGACCAAAGAAAGCGGAGGGCCTTCTTGCTGCTCGATCTTCTGGTCACATGGAGGGCTTCCATGACTCGTATCAAAAGAGAAGCTATCATGATCAATCATTATATGCCCGTGGGGGAGGCCCCCATGGGTGCTCTGTGGAGGACCTTTAGAGCTGCTGGCAGCGACATTGCTGGGAGGACCTCTGTAACTGCTACTACCACTCCCATAATATGGTAATGGGTGGGTAGGGTTCTAAGCCTTCGACATGTGCTTAGCAGCATCGAGAACCCCAACTTCCAGTAGAGCATAGTCATGAACCCGCTCTTTATTTTTCGGCAGCCTTCGGCACGTTCAGGGATCTCTCTTGCGTGAATCGGGGACCATCTACTGTTGATAACAACCTTCACCTTTGGGTCCCTTTCTAATTTGGTCCTGTGATTCTGTTGGGATATGACGACGAACATCTTGAATTTTAGCAGGGATATATGCCTGCTCTGTAGCATTCATCGTGATGGAAGGGTGTCCCCCAGTTGGAACGAGTGAATCTGCTCAATCAGGTTGTTGTTGTATCACGGGATATGGCTGATGACCCTCCTGGGTGGAAAAAGGGATGCAGATCTGCTTCGAGGTGGCTATCTCATCTCTTCAGTGAGTCACCTTAATTGAGGAGATGGGTTCACGGGCCCGAGTCCTTGCTGTTTCCGCTGATTCAATTACATTCTGAAAAGTCTGTAAGATATGATGTGTGATTGATACCTACTCCTCCATCATTTCCAGGATATGCAGAGAGACATCTTTGGCTGGAATAGGTATGAAGGCCCATTTCGGTATCAGAGTAGGAATATCCTGCTTCGGTCCTCCAGTGGTCAGTGGGTACTGACAATTATCTTGTGTCGGGGCAGGTAAACGAGTCTTCCCCTGTGTTGGGATATGCCAGTTTACTTCTCTATTTTCCGCCACATCGGGGTGGCGGAATTTACTTGCATCCATAGGGAGCTGGCCCTGCATATGTCAGTTCTCCACCGTATCAAGTCGGTGGCCTTTGTTGGCAGGGAGACGTGCCCGACTATTAATTTCTACCACATCTGGATGGTGGGATTTGTTGATTGCCACCATATCGGGATGGTAGGCATCAGAAGCATCTTCTAGGAGCTGGTCCTGCAGAAGATGGGTTGCCACCACATCTGGTTAGTGGGATTTATGACCCCGGGCAGGGAGAAGTGTCTTCCGGGTAGGTTCCGTCTTGTGTGGGTGATGGGCTTGATGAATCTCGGTGGGAATGCTCACCCTCTCGTATGATGCCACCACTTCAGGATGGTGGGCTTTGGAGGAGAAGATAGGTGTATGTGCCTGCTCGTGATATGTCTTCATGATTGGGCAGCAGAGCTCCTCCTCAGGGACAAGGGTGATGACTGGTCCCTGATTGCACATTTTCCGCCCTTATCAGGCGGTCTGAGGGGACGGAGCTCGGGGATCGTGGTCCTGGATCCTCAGGGTGATACCCTCCCTAGTGTGAGGATATTGAGTCATGGCATAACTGCGACGATGTCTTCCGGTGGGGACCTTAGAGCGGAACCCCCATTCAGTGGGGATGAAGTCCTCAGTATCGGCCTCATTTGCCTCCCTAAGATAAGGATGGTATGTGTTGTCCCTTTCCAGGGATAGACTCCCGAAACGGTTTGAGACGGAAATAGGAGTCGTCTGGATCTATATTCGCGGCCGCTGCTGGGCAGGCGGTCGGCGGGTCTTGGCCGACTGGAGGGAGTGCATGGCCGCCTCCATCGTCAGGAGAGTACCATTCAAGTGGTACTCTTGGATCAACGCATCTGAGACCCAGCATTGAAGACGCTGAGTAGGTGACAGGGGTCCTTCGTTGGTGGAAATACTCGATCATTGCGTTGCTTGAAGCACGTGTCTGCGAGTTCCTTCATGACGCCATTGGATCAAAGGGAGTTCTGATTGGTACTTGTAAAATATTTTAACAAATACAAATAGAAAACCCGTCAAAGTATAATCTCATAATCCCATGCATAATTAATGAACTTTCTTGGCCCTCCTCGTGAGTATGAGGGGGAACAAAGTGGGATTAGGGTAAAACCATCATGTTGGTTAAAGATTCACGTCGGGTTCACCATTTTTGTTTTGACATGGGGGGAAAACGATGCTACTGACGGTTGATTTTAAGAATGTTGAGTTCTATTTAATCACTCATGTCGGGTGCATTGTTTTTGCTTCGAAACACCCAACGGTTCCGTATCCAATGATACATGGAACTGCTTTCTAAAGGCAGGCATTCGCTGGGCGATTTGGCCAGTGACACTTAAGAACTCACATTGGTCGAGAGGATGGGAAGTCAGGCTCATCGCACCCTATTGGGGGGAATTATTGCCTATTTTGGGACTCTCTTATAGATTTAAGATGTATTCATATGTTCGAGAATCTTTGGTTTATCCCCGAGCATAGTATCCACAAATTATCCCTGGTTGGCAATGATCAACTGAACGTAGGGATTCAGAATCATTTAGGCCTGAGGTTTACCATCCCTCATTTGATTAATGACTCTGAGGAATTTGGACTCATTGAGACAGTACGGGTTTAAAGCCTCATAACTGGGCACTCTGGAGTTTATTGTCATCCAGGGAGGATAGATAATGACTTGAGTGTTTGGATCGAACCCATGATACGAACTTCATACGTATCCTCATGAGAGGAATGAAAATCCACGTAGATCGATTCCACTCAATAGGACACATCACCTTTTAAGGTCATGTGACAAGGACCCAACCGTACAGTTTAATGTCATGTGGCAAGGACACCCAGGCGAGAGATTTCGGGTCAAAGATGGTGTGGGACTTACACTGAAGCTGCCCAGAAGACCCAAGGGAAGTGATTTACTGGGCCCAGAGATGGTCCTACTGGGGTATAAGGACATGGTCTAATAGGAACAAAGGTGTATGTCAGACTTAAAGATCAATCTTTCACCTCGGGGAAGTTTCCTACATATCCCGGTTGGCCAAGAATCAAAGTCCACGTAGTTATGGAAGATTAGGTCTTACACGTGAGAGTTGCCTGTTATTGGGATTGAACCTCAGGGAGGCGTCCTACGTATCCTATTTGGGAGACAGGGATCAGAACCCACATAGTTCGTTTAGCCGCCGCCGTTGTGCATACGCTGCGGCCACCACAAATATCTAAGCCCACATGAGCCATGCACGGTGTGAGAAACAAGATAATGCAATAGACTTGGCAAGCCTCACACTTTCTCCTCCTCAAGGGAAGGTGGCCGGAACCTAAAGACTCCTTCTCCCTGATGTCAGAGCAGGGCGAAGATAGTAGTCACACGGTAGAGACAATGGCTATAGTGGTGGAGAGAAAGGGCCGATGTCGCTGGATTATCCCTCTTCCTGACGTTGGAGGGAGATAAAAGTCACACCAATAGGGGTCGGGGATACGACGGCGTAGCAATGAACCTTCCCGGAAGGGAGGGTAAGGCCATTGATTTCCGATGAGGATGGTGTGGGGATTACTCCAGAAGGGATGCCCAGCCACTCCCAGGAGAGGGGAGAAGTTCTCACTACTGGTCCTCATCAAAAGGAAAGGCCAATGGGATCCCTCAATCCTGGAAAGTAGAGAGGCACAAAGGGGACTCCCGGTATCGGACCCTGCACTACTGTGGGAATGTGAAACCAGGAATGCTTTGGGAATCTGCTCAAGGTTCGGGGCAACCCCTTTGTCCTTGCCTATCATGGGTATGTGAACTCACGGTGGTGTGATGACACACCTGAAGGTTTCATCATACGAGTCTGATGGCTTCAGTAGAGGCCTTGGCTCGAGGCCGGTGAATAGGCCAATGAAGGGATTGGGGAGGATCGGGCCGAATTGGAAGGGTTTTATCTGGCTCGGGGAATGGAAACACTGAAGGAGTTGGCAGGCCACATGGGTGCATAAGAAGTGGCACCCTTCACATAGTGGAGTGCTACGTGGTTGGAGAGGTTGTCTGCGTACCCGAGTGGTACGCGGACTGATGGGCCTTCTGCGTACCAGGGCGGTACACGGATTTGGGTTTGGCACGCGTACTAAGTTGGTACGCGGCGCTGGAGTCCGCGGCAGCCAAGGGCATCGCCGGTCAGGGCTGTGTTCGCGAAAGAGGGTGCTACGCGGTGCATTGGATCGAAAAAGTGGCATAAAATCCCTGGTCCACAGGGAGTACATCCGTGGAGGGGACAGGGCTTGCGGCTTTAATTTTAGTTCACGGTTCGCCAATTTGTTATGCATTTTTCAGTTCTTTATCAATTCGTTTCCAGTTCTATACCTGTACTGGTTTGTGAATTGGAACTTCACAGTTCACGAAATTCTAAGCTCCTTCCTTTGAAAAGCCGCTCCTTCAATCTCATCCAGCCTTTGAATATCCAAGCATCTGAATCCCAATCCCTTTTCTTCTCCCCCTCTACATATTTTTATAAAGGGGAGGGAAGGGTTGTATTGTGGTCATGCGACACCTTTTTCAAAGTCCCATGACCAAAAACCCGGCCTACGGATGACTTTGTCAATCCGAGGTTCACGGGGGTTCATTGAATGCAACTCACCCATGACCCAAGTCAGTTCGAGGGGCGCTTCGCAGCCGCTCAGGGCTTCGCCTCTGTTCCGCGAACGAAAGCGCGCTCAACATGGGCTAGTCTAGTGCGGTTTGCGGCTAGGGTGGTTCACAGTGGTGGACTGGCCTGGCATTCGTCTAGGTTCGCATCCACGTAGGGGCTCCCGCCTCCATTTTGTGGATGACGCTAGTCCGTGGGGGGCTCGCTGAACCAGCCGCGTGCCACTAATGTTGAACTGATACGCGGACCAGTCAATCCTTTTTCAAATTTGAGTATTCTTCATGTTTTTTCCCAATATTCCAAGGGAAATTGGGTAGAATCCTTTCTCAAATTAAGGGAGGATTCTCATTCCCCTTTGCGGATTTTTCAGGACCCTACAGTGTCTATATAATTCATGAGATGGAAAACCCTCATCTCATCGGGTTGCAACTAAAATAGAACCCACAATTGCATCAATAGTAATAGTAGAAATCAAGTGTGTCACCCACCGGTGAAATCGAATCATCTTTAATAGCTCAAAATCAAAAGATCACAATTTAATTCGAGGAAATTTGGCTTTTCCTTGTACGTGAGGTAGCTACTCCTGGGCAGAGCTAATTACCAAATACCTATTCCTTTATATCCCTATCTATATTCCCCAAATAGTCAGACAAACTAGAAAAGAAATGCCTCTGATATCACTTTGTAACATCCTGAATCCAGATACCACTAAATGGTTCCCCATACCCGGTTGGCCACATGGCCTCAAGCGCATTTCCCCAAACACCAGAGGCTGCCGACTAGCAGCGAGGGCCTTGGGTGTGATAGTGGGGAAACTATTCCCTCATTGGCAGAGTGTAACACAACGGAATAAAGAACAACAAATAGCGAAAGTAGTACACATCATGCAATTGAAGTAAAAAACTAAAGACTGAAGGAATAATTTAACCATAAGGCATATAATATCAAAATGATGCAGCATGTCACATGTTCTAAGAAAACAGTGAAATAGGATACACTGCAATCATGTACAATACAATACCAAAGTATGGTAAAACAAAATGAAACTCAGCAGCATCACAATCCTTGGCTTGGTCCCATGCTCTTCTGCTGCTAAGCAGCAATCAAGTACTTGTATAGGGAGCCTTTACCCCATTGAAACCTGTAGTAACATAGTCTATTTGGGCTCAAAAGCATGACCCAAATAGGGTGTGAGAAATGAATCCCAGTAGGAAACCACCAAAGGTTTGTGCCAAACTGTTAGTGAGTATATGCAACAGTTGTGTATAGAAATGAAATGTAGTAAACTAGTAAGTACTCAGAAGTAAACAATCCTACATGTACTGGTATTAATTTATAGAGTTTACTATGTTGATTTGTAGTTCATTTACTCTAAGTATTTAAGTCCAGAAATTCGGCCTAATCCCAACATTCCATGTAGCAAGTAAGAACAATAAAAGTCTCAGAAGACCTTCTAACAAGTAAGTAAAGTTTGGAACCAAGATTTTTCTTTGGCTTGGTAGACGTGTCACAATTTATTACATCATTTAAGTATAACCTCAGTCTATGCTTGAGATTACTAAGTTGGAATTCAAGTATCACTACAGGTGTAATTCTTCCGACATCCTATGAGTCTGTTCTCAGCGGTCCTACTAGGGATCCTCGAGTATCACTCTCGATGTTGGTATAAGTTCAAGTGAGTCCATCCTATGTGGTCCTACTAGGGAGCCCCAAGGTATCACTCTACATATAATGTAAGATTATATCTATTTAGTTCGTCCTTGGAGATCCTACTAGGGTGACCAAGTATAACTAATGGAATATAAATCAGGAGCATTTAGAGTCTGTCCTTGGCATTCTAAGTGGAACCCATGTATCACTAAAGGTGCAAAAACAATAGTCATGCGAGTCTATTCACAGTGTTATTAGTTAAACCCATGTATCACCCAATGTTATTTACCATTTATTCAATAAAACATTCCAACCTTCTTAACAAGTAAAAACACTGCACAACAAAGGTTCAAACACAATCCCAAATCCATAATCAAACACTTATAATTTCTACACAATTGCAATTCCATATAATAATCAAGTTCATTTTAAACAACCCCAAACGGGAATACAAAGGCATGTCCATAGACATCCTATGCTAAAACGGATATACAACAGTCATATAAGGGAAACACACCCCTGGGGTGGCCCTTAATCATCCAACAAAGCTAAAAATGCTTTAATTCATTGAATTCACAACCAAAACAGCATTTACTAATAACAAGGATCAATTTCCTTTCAAGGAAACACCCTAAACATGGGTGTGTGGCACAATGACACAAATAAACATCTCGACAATTAACGAGAGGAACGAGACCACCTACCCTGATGTCATATAACCGATATAATCTGAAGTCGGCCCTTGAATCGGCCAAGAACGGCATAGATCTAAGAAAAGAGGTAAAACATTCAACCTTAAACAACTCTATCAAGATAAAAAAATTACCAATAATTACTCTACAAGAAGAAATCCCTTACCAATTGAGTTCTAACGTGACTGGCGACACTTAAATCGGGTTCTGGACGATGAAACGGGAGAAGGAAATGATCTTGCAACTCCTTGTTCTTCACCTAGCGGCTCTTCTATCCAGAAGAAGAGAAAACAAGGCTACTATTTTTTTAATCTGAAAACCACACCAACCTTTCCGACATAACTACATGGCGTGTACTAGGAAGTACACATCATGCAGTGGCTTTTTCTTCTCTCCTTGGACAACACTAGCACACACCATGTATCCCCATCATACACGGCCAGACTACATGGCATTTAAATAGGATTACATGGTGCGTACTACTAAAACTTATCATTTTTTTAGTTTTCCTTGTTTTCTCAAAAACAACTCCAAGGAAAAGAAAAGGAATAAAATTGTACCTCAAAAGAAGAACCGGGTTCTTACAGGACACGTGGATGGTGAAGCTTGAGTTGGAGGTTCCCACTTTCCAACTGTGTAACAAAAGATCAACATAAAAAACATATTAAAGGAATTGAATTAAATTAACAAAATTAATGGAATTACATATTCACACTTCTTTTTGTTATGCAGTAAGATTTAACTTCCATCATTTCATTGTTTCTCAAAATTTGTTTTGTAAGTGATTTTCACCCCGAGAATCTCCCCCCAATAATGAACACTATCTTTTTGAATTCGCAATAAAGGAAAATTATCAAGATTGATAATAATCACCATCATTTACAACAAGGTCATTTTCCACCAAAGCACCATTATTTACTACAACTACAAGTTCACCACCATAATTGACTGTAAGTGTTGCGTAAAAGAACCACCATTCATCGAAAGTGCTCCTTGTGCACCAATTTTGTGTTGGGATATATTTATTTTAAAATTTGAATATGAGAGAGAGAAAATGGGACAAAAGAGTTTGAAAAACCAAGAGATATGTGGGATGAGATATGGAAGAAGGTAATATTTTTCTTATCTTTGAGAGAGGGGCGGTGTGCATCTCTATATATATGGGGACCTGATTAAGAGAAAAAAGGAGGGTCGATAAGATGTAGTCGCTAAGAGGTTCTTATGTTTTTTTAGTAGCTCATGCGAAGAATCACTGATACCGAATGAATAGTTGATGTCAAACAAAGTGAGATGATGATGATGTCGATGATGGTGTGTTGATGATGGATAATGGAGGCATCAGTGATGGAAAATGAAGAGACCCATAATGGAGATCCATGTATTGAAAGTCTTCTTGGTTGTGGATATCAAGTGGCATGTCCTGATTCCCAAGATCGGTAGTACAACAAAATAACAAGTTCATGCAGGTATGTCAAAATCCTTTAGGTGAGTTGTCAAAAATACTTCGAGTGTTGTAAAAAGTCATTCGGGTGCAAAAATGCCTTCAGGTGAATTTTATGCATTTTGTGACTGCTTCCACTATGATGTTGAGCTCCACCCCAACAACCAGTATCAAAGACGGTTCACGGTTCTGACATGAGAAGATCGATATTTAGCAATGGAGCCACATCTAGGAGTTTGTTAGAGTTTTGCAAATATGATTCCTGAAACGAGTGTGATGAATCATGTCAGTCTCAACATGGATGATCCGATGAAGATAGAGATCCGACTAAGGTGGAATTGATGGATCTCATCATGGTGGAGTCGATGATGGTGAAACTGAAAATCACGGTGATAATAGTGGTGAAGATATCGATTTAGTATTCAAATTTTAAATCACGGTGTAAATTGTTGGGATATTTTGATTTTAAAATTTGAATATGAGAGAGAAAAAAGGATAAAAGAGTTTGAAAAAAAGAGAGATACGTGGGACGAGATATGAAAAATAAGGAGATATTCTTATTATCTTTGAAACAGGGGTGGTTCGGGGCACTATATATATAGGGGCCTGATGAAGAGAAAAAGGAGGGCCGGCAAGATGTAGCAGCTGTGAGATGACCTGGAAGCTACTACGGATTTTTTAGTTGCTCTTGCGAATCATCGATAATGGAAAATGAATAGTCGATGTCGAATAAAGCGAGATGATTATGATAACGTGTCAAAAATGAAAAATGAATGTGTCAACGATGACGAATGAAGAGACCCATAATAGAGAGTCATGTATTGAAAGTCTTCATGACTGCAGAGGTCAAGCAGCGTATCTCAGTTCCCAAGATCGGCGGTACAAAAAAATTATGGGTTCATGTGGGTATGTGAAAATACTTTGGGAGTCAAAATATTTTGAATGAGTTTTGAAAAATCCTTCTGGTGTTGTCAAAAGTATTATGAAAAAATTCTTTGGGATGAATTTTCAGCCATTTGCGACTAATTCCGCAAGGATAAAAGAGTTTGAAAAAAAGAGAGATATGTGGGATGAGATATGAAAAAGAAGGATATATTCTTATTATCTTTGAAATAGGGGTGGTGTAGGGAACTATATGTATAGGGACCTGATGAAGAGAAAAAGGAGGGACGACAAGATGTAGCAGCTGTGAGATGACCTGGAAGCTGCTATAGCTTTTGCAGTTGCTCATGCGAATCATAAATAATGGAAACTAAATAGTTGATGTCGAATAAAGCGAGATGATTATGATAATGTGTCAATAATGTAAAATGAAGGCATCAATGATGAAAAACGAAGAGATCCATAACAAAGTGTCATGTATCGAAAGTCTTCATGACTGCAGAGGTCAAGCAGCGTATCTCGGTTCCCAAGATCGGCAGTACAACAAAATGATGGGTTCATGTTGGTATGAGAAAATCCTTTGGGAGTCAAAATGTTTTGAATGAGTTTTGAAAAATCCTTATGGTGTTGTCAAAAGTAATATGCAGAAATTCTTTGGGATGAATTTTCATCCATTTGCGACTAATTCCTCAAGGAAGTTGGACCATAACATTTTGGAAAATAATAATCATAGAAGGACACCTGGAAGTCTTTCCATGTCACATCCCACTGACTCCCTCCTCCAATCCATTTTTCCCATTTTCAAAAATCCTCTTTAAGGGTTAGTGGTAACCGAACATAGGAATTCAAAATTCAATAGCAACTCTCCCGCTTAAACAGTACAAACATTCAAATTTTAAACAAATTCAACATCGACCTCAGAGCACGTGACACCTCCTATCACTACCAACTAACCACCTCATTCTATGCACCCTAAAATCACACATCATATCGCTAGAAAAGTCTTCCACCAGGCTCTGAACCGCCCACCTAAACGTCTCGATACCATCACCGTCACTATATCATCAAAAGAACAACATCATCTCGAACTATCATCGTCTTCATCGGTAGCAGAGGCTCGACGTCACACCAATCTCATTGGAGAGACCCAGGGGAACTGAAATGCATCGACTGCTCGAAACTCACCTCCCAAAACCCCTCAAGTACCACCGTTCGAATCCGACTTGGAGAAGAATGGGGGAACCAGGAGCCAGAGAAAAGTTCCGAACATACCAAAGTCATAACAGCGAGATGTGGGCACCACCATGACTGCCGAACCCTGCGTCTTCCATCTCCATCGACAACACATCATACCCGGATTCAAATTTGAACCAACATCATCAGCCTCAGATGGCTAAAATTCACGCCACAAACCCTACAAATTGAACACATCGCCTCATCTTCGTCGGCGAGACAAGTCACTATTAGCTTTGATGTCGCTATCAGCCACAACCACAGGGCCCGACTTCACAGAACTCTTCTTCCCCATCCGAACTCCACGCCAGATTCCAACACCATCAAAGAACATCCAAAATGAAGCAGAAACTAGAATGGATCCATCGCGACAGGCAAGAACATAACTGAATCTAAAATGAAATATTGAGGAAGAAAACCAAAAAACCGAAGAAAACAAACCAGGCTACACATGGAGCACCATCAACAGCCAAATCCCACATCCCAAAACCTTTTAAGAACCACCACTCCGGGCCCAACTTGGAGGGGAGCTGATGGTCTTGAGTTCAGGGCAGTGATTAAAACTGCACAAGCCTCCGAACGACAGAAAAACCACGATACTTGAACCAGTATCTGGAAACGATAACTCGACGATACGGTCTCGCCTGAAAGACCCTCGACCACTGGACCACATATCTAAAAACCACTGAGAATCCATTGCTATAGATCCGACCTAGATAAGTGAGATGGAACGGGAGGTCAGAGCAGGGTAGAAGTAGTCGGGGGCTTCGACAACGGAGACCACCAACGGAAGCAAAAAAACCACCATGAGAGCTAACAAATGGCGACCACTCCTCCGAGAAGTAATCCGGCCATGAATGAACCAGATCGCGGAGCGAGAAAAGGAAAAAGGAAGGAGAGAAGAGGAAGAACAAAATGCAAGATGGGGGAAGGAGGATAAAGAAGGGGAGAATGCACAGAGCTCCGCCGACCCTGAGCAGAGGGTTTCAGGAGGAAACCCTAGTGGAGCCGAGATCGAGAGTGAGGAGGGGGAGACTGGGGGAGACGGGAGCCATCCCCAAGTGCTCTAAAGGAGTTGTTTCGAATCCCCGCTGACTCCCTAACTGAGTGAAAACATCCCACCATCTTTTATTAGAATCACGCAACATATATGTTGTAAGATTGACCCTCATTTTGAGTGGCATCTTTAGATGCTCAAATATAGTCAGCATAGATTCCAGCCATGATTTTGTAGCATGTGGTCCGCCATTTCCAGAAAAAGTAGGCGGATGCTGCTGCTGGAATATACATGTCAGTTCTGCCATAGATGTGGCAGCCTGCGATTTTCCCTAGAAGGTCTGCATGAACCTCACAAAACCTTCTCAGAACTGTGCGTCTCCACTTGCGTCTGGTATAACAGATGGTGCCATATATAGCACAACTGGAGGGTTCATCGGTAGCCCATGGCCCACAATTTCTGGAGTATGCTCATCATCGCTCTCCTGGAATACAACTCGTGGTCGTCGCAGCGGCATGACTCTACAAAACCCAACACACACGCCTCAGTACCGACTTAACAAAAAAGTAAATTGTTACTCAGAAGTTTAGGAATAGAATAGGTTAAATAAATCATTCAAGTTTTCTAAAATAGGGGTACACAACATGTATAACCCCATACACAGCGTGTTCTCCTAGGCCTTTACATGGGAATGTACCTCTACCCCACATGGCCATGTGACACACCACACACACAATGTGTTCCTCCCGAGACATGACGTGTACTTGAATTTTCCTTCCTGCCCAGGTACTTCTACACGGCTAGAACTACACGGTTCTACCAGTGTAAGACTACACGGTGTGTTCACCCTTGACACGGCATGTACAACTAAGTTTTCCTCCACCCGTGTTGTTAGTCACACGGTCGGATACACAGTCAACATCTACACAGCGTGTACTCCCATTACATGGTGTGTCCTACTCAAAGCTCGACAACCTGTGTTCCCTCCTCACATGAAAAATTACACAGTCAAGGACTACATGGCATGTACACGTGGTACACGACATGTTCTTCTTAAAACTTGGAACACCTTATTCCCTGAATAGGAAGAACACACGACGTGTTAGGCTAGAATACATGCCGTGTATTCTGGGTTTTTTAGAACAGAACCTACAATTTTCCTAGAAAACCATTTTTCTTCACAAAAAACCAACCAGTAGAATGCCAAATTCCGATTCGTGAGTGCCCATACTCCCCATGAATCAAATTTTGGCACCCAAGTAGAACTTATCATAGTAAAATTATAGATAAAAATTTGAAACATGACCCACAAAATTCCGGTCCAAGAGGGCCCATAAACCTCAGGAACCAAAGTTTGGCATCCATTCTATCCAAACCATAGCATGTACCAATACACCTATCACAATAGCAATCATATCTATCACAACAACATGCGATAACTAATGCATCCTAGATGGCATGGCATAATGCATGACATGTGATTCTAACAAGTGTCTATATAATTCATGAGATGGAACACCCTCATCACATCAGGTTGCAACTAAAATAGAACCCACAATTACACCAATAGTAATATTAGAAATCAAGTGCGTCACTCAACGGTGAAATCAAATCAACTTTAATAGCTCAAAATCTAAAGATCATAAGTCAATTAGAGGCAATTTGGATTTTCCCTGTACGCGAGGTAGCTACTCCCGGAAATAGATAATTACCAAATACATATTCCTTCATATCCCTGTCTATATACTCCAAATAATAAGAAAAATGAGAAAATAAATGCCTCTGATACCACTTTGTAACATCATGAATCCAGATGCCACTAAACGGTGCCCCATACCCAGTTGGCCACATGGCCTCAAGCACATTTCCCCAAACACCAGAGGTTGCCGACTAGTAAAGAGGGTCTTGGGTGTGATAGTGGGGA
Source organism: Viscum album (assembly GCA_963277665.1). Taxonomy (NCBI): domain Eukaryota; kingdom Viridiplantae; phylum Streptophyta; class Magnoliopsida; order Santalales; family Viscaceae; genus Viscum; species Viscum album. Next base: position 127,087,213 of record OY728129.1, on the reverse strand, counting down.
AACTATTCCCTCATTGGAAGAGTGTAACACAGTGGAATAAAGAACAAAAAATAACGGAAACGGTGCACAACATGAAAATAAAGTAAACAACTAAAGACTGAAGTAATAAGTCAACCAGAAGGCATATAATATCAAAATGATGCAGCATGTCAAATGTTCTAAGAAAACAGTGAAACGGGATACACTACAGTCATGTACAATAAAATACCAAAGTACGGTAAAACAAAATGAAACTCATCAGCATCATAATCCTTGGCTTGGTCCCATGCTCTCCTGCTGCTAAGCAGCAATCAAGTACTTGTATAGGGAGCCTTTCCCCTATTGACACCTACAGTAACATAGTCTTTTTGGGCCCAAAAGCATGACCCAAATAGGGTGTGAGAAATGAATCTTAGTAGGCAACCACCAAAGGTTTTTTCCAATCTGTTAGTGAGTAGATGCAACAGTTGTGTATAGAAATGAAATGTAGTAAACTAGTAGGTACTTAGAAGTAAACAATCCTACATGTACTGGTATTCATTTATAGAGTTTACTATGCTGATTTGTAGTTCATTTACTCGAAGTATTTAAGTCCAGAAATTCGGCCTAAGCCCAACATTCCCTGTTGCAAGTAAGAACAATAGAAGTCTCAGAAGACCTTCTAACAAGTAAGTAAAGTCTGGATCCAAGCTTGTGCTTTGACTTGGCAGACGTGTCACAATTTATTACATCATTTAAGTATAACCTGAGTCTGTGCTTGATATTTCTAAGTTGGAATTCAAGTATCACTACAGGTGTAATTCTTCCGACATCCTATGAGTCTGTTCTCAGTAGTCCTACTAGGGAGCCTCGAGTATCACTCTCGATGTTGGTATAAGTTCAAGCGAGCCAGTCCTCTGTGGTCCTACTAGGGAGCCCCAAGGTATCAATCAACATGTAATGTAAGATTATATCTATTTAGTTTATCCTTGGAAATCCTACTAGGGAGCCCAAGTATCACTAATGGCATATAAATCAAGATCCTTTCGAGTCTGTCCTTGGCATTCTAAGTTGAACCCATGTATCACCCAATGTGTAAGGCACAATAGTCATGCGAGTCTGTTCATAGTGTTCTAAGTTGAACCCATGTATTACCTAATGTTATTTACCATTTATTCAATAAAACATTCCAACCTTCTTAATAAGAAAAAACACTGCATAGCAAAGGGTCAAACACAATCCCAAAGCCATAATCAAACACTTACAATTTCTACACAATTGCAATTCCATATAATAATCAAGTTCATTTTAAACAACCCCAAATGGGAAAACAAAGGAATTTCCATAGACATCCTAGGCTAAAAGGGCTATACAATAGTCATCTAAGGGATACGCACCCACAGGGGTAGCCTTTAATCATGCAACAAAGCTAAACATGCTTTAATTCATTGAATTCATAACCAAAACAACATCTACTAATAACAAGGATCAATTTCCTTTCAAGGAAACACCCTAAACATGGGTTCGTGACACAATGACACAAATAAACATCTCGGCAATTAACGAGAGGCATGAGACCACCTACCCCGATGTCGTACAACCGATATAATCCGACGTCGGCCCTTGAATCGGCCTAGAATGGCATAGATCTAAGAAAAGAGGTAAAGCATTCAACCTTAAACAAATCTATCAAGAGACAAAATCACCAATAATGACTCTATAAGAAAAAATCCCTTACCAATTGAGTTCTAACGTGACTGACGACACTTAAATCGTGTCCTGGATGATGAAACGGGAGAAGGAAATGATCTCACGACTCCTTGTTCTTCACCTAGCAGCTCTTCTATCCAGAAGAAGAGAAAACGAGGCTAATGTCCATTTTAAGATGAAAATTAGGAGTACATGGTGTGTAAGTTCATATACACTGCGTGTATATCATTTTACTATTCATAAGTTCACCAACTTACTTTACGCGTCCCCGCACCAACCTTGTCGACATAACTACACGGCGTGTACTAGGAATTACACGTCGTGTAGTGGTGTGTTCTTCTCTCCTTGGCCAACACTAGCACACACCATATATCCCCATCCTACACGGCCAGAATACACGATGTTTAAATATTATTACACGATGTGTACTACTAAAACTTATCATTTTTTTAGTTTTCCTTTTTTTTCTCAAAAACAACTCAAAGGAAAAGAAAAAGAATAAAATTGTACCTCAAAAGAAGAACCGAGTTCTTACAGGACACGTGGATGGTGAAGCTTGGTTGGAGGTTCCCACTTTCAAACTGTGTAACAAAATCTCAACATCAAAAACATATTAAAGGAATTGAATTAAATTAACAAAATTATTGGAATTACGGATTCACACTTCTTTTTGTTATGCAGTAAGATTTAACTTCCATCATTTCATTGTTTCTCACAAATTGTTTTGTAAGTGATTTTCACCCCGAGAATCTCCCCCCAATAATGAACACTATCTTTTTGAATTCGCAATAAAGGAAAATTATCAAGATCGATAATAATCACCATCATTTACAATAAGGTCATTTTCCGCCAAAGCACCATTGTTTACTACAACTACAAGTTCGCCACCATAATTGACTGCAAGTGTTGCGTAAAAGCACCACCATTCATCAAAAGTGCTCCATGTACACCAAGTTTGTGTTGGGATATTTTGATTTTAAAATTTGAATATGAGAGAGAAAAAATGGGATAAAAGAGTTTGAAAAACCACGAGATATGTGGGATGAGATATGAAAGAAGGTAATATTTTTCTTATCTTTGAGAGAGGGGTCGTGTGCATCTCTATATATATGGGGACCTGATTAAGAGAAAAAGGAGGGTCGATAAGATGTAGTCGCTGAGAGGTGCTTCTGTTTTTGCAGTAGCTCATGCGAAGCATCAGTGATACCGAATGAATAGTCGATGTTGAACAAAGCGAGATGACGATGATGTCGACGATGGTGTGTTGATGATGGATAATGGAGGCATCAATGATGGAAAATGAAGAGACCCATAATGGAGAGTCATGTATTGAAAGTCTTCTTGATTGTGGATATCAAGTGGCATGTCCTGATTCCCAAGATCGATAGTACAACAAAATAACAGGTTCATGCGGGTATGTCAAAATCCTTCGGGTGAGTTGTGAAAAATTCTTCGAGTGTTGTAAAAAGTCATTCGGGTGAAAAAATGCCTTCAGGTGAATTTTATGTGTTTTGTGACTGCTTCCAGTGCGATGTCGAGCTCCACCCCAACAACTAGTATCAAAGAAGGTTCATGGTTCTGACATGAGAAGATCGAGATTTAGGAATAGAGCCACATCGAGGGGTGTTTTAGAGTTTTGCAAAGATGATGCCTTAAACGAGTGTGATGAATCATGTCAGTCTCAAAATGGATGATCCGATGAAGATGGAGATTCGACTAAGGTGGAATTGATGGATCGGATCGCGGCGGAGTCGATGACAGTGAAGCTGAAAATCACGGTGACAATAGTGGTGAAGATATCGATGTAGTATTCAAATTTTAAATCAAGGTGGAAATTGTTGGGATATTTTGATTTTAAATTTGAATATGAGAGAGAAAAAAAGATAAAAGAGTTTGAAAAAAAGAGAGATACGTGGGATGAGATATGAAAAAGGAGATATTCTTATTATCTTTGAAATAGAGGTGGTGTGGGGCACTATATATATAGGGACCTAATGAAGAGAAAAAGGAGGGACGACAAGATGTAGCAGCTGTGAGATGACCTGGAAGCTGCTACAACTTTTGCAGTTGCTCATGCGAATCATCGATAATGGAAAATGAATAGTCGATGTCGAATAAAGCGAGATGATTATGATAACATGTCAACAATGGCAAATGAAGGTGTCAATGATGACGAACGAAGAGACCTATAACAGAGAGTCATGTATCAAAAGTCTTCATGACTGTAGAGGTCAAGCAGCGTATCTCGGTTCCCAAGATCGGCGGTACAACAAAATGACGGGTTCATGTGCGTATGTGAAAATCCTTTGGGAGTCAAAATGTTTTGAATGAGTTTTGAAAATTCCTTCTGGTGTTGTCAAAAGTAATATGCAAAAATGCTTTGGGATGAATTTTCAGCCATTTGCGACTAATTCCCCAAGGAAGTTGGGCTCCACCCCCCCTGTCCCTGTCAATATAGGGGCCTGGGTGTGTACACCGTCAAAGCACCATCGTTTATGGCAACATCATTGTCCGTCAAAGCACGCCATCTTTTACTACAACTGCAAGTTCGCCACCATTCGTTGGCTGCAAGTGCTGGGAAAATGGACCACCGTTCACTTGAAGGAAATTTCTCGCTGGGGATGTCTGAAGATCAATATCGGGGCCTGGTTGCCACCTCTATTTATTTTCCCCAACTTCAGCAATCTGGACCTCCCCTTGTAAATTGGGATTCTTTGTTCAGCCTGGAACCCGCAGCCATGCCTCTTCACCTTCTGAGCCTTCGCCCTTCTATACCATCATCTACCCTGCTTTTGCTACTCTTTTTCTCCACTGCTCTCTCTACACACCAACTGTGTCACATCACTCAACACCGCTCTCTGCTCCGCGTTTTCCATTATTTCATTCCTTCCACCTCTCCTCTTCTTAACCACGCATCCACCCTCGATTGCTGTTACTGGGACGACGTTCTTTGTGATCAAAATGGCCATGTTGTCCGTCTTTCACTTCCTTCAAAGGGCCTCAAGGGGGGCATCTCCCCTTTTTTGTCAAACCTCACACAAATCACTCACATCAATCTATCCACCAACGGTCTTCGTGGCCAACTCCCAACTGACCTCTTTGCATCCTTGCATTTTTTGGATGTACTTGATCTCAGCTTTAATTATCTTGCTGGGGAGTTCCGAGCCAGTTTTAGACCATTGAGGAATTTGGTTCACCTCAACATTAGTCACAATGACTTCTGGGGTTCTCTCCCCGATTCTATTTGTGGCGGTCATAATGTTGTTAGACTGTTGGATTTCTCCTTCAATGATTTCAATGGTCAGATACCACCAGCGCTTGGAGCATGCTCACAGTTAGAGGTCTTCAATGCAGACTTTAACAAGTTGTCCGGACAGTTTCCAAAAGAAATCTATGGTGCCCTGGGATTGAGAGAACTTACATTATCTTCTAATAATCTCAAGGGATCCATAGACAACCGCATAGTTCTCCTTTCTAAACATACTATCATTGACCTCCATTCCAATAACCTCAATGGAAAACTCCCTCATGATTTTGGAAAGTTGTCCAGTTTAGAAAGTCTGGTCCTTAGAATGAACAACTTTAGCGGCACTCTTCCCAATTCTTTATTCAACTGCACAAATCTGAAGCAATTGAATCTTTTGGAAAACTCATTTCAAGGAAACGTGACAGATATGGATTTCTCAAAACTACATGAGCTTACCAAGCTCGATTTTGGCTACAACTACTTTACGGGCCAATTGCCCAAGAGTCTTTATTCATGCAAGTCATTAAAGGCGATCAGGTTATCCCAAAACAATTTGGGAGGGCAGATTACATCGGACATGCTGGCTCTACAATCCCTCACGTTTCTTGCAATTTCCTCCATTGGATTGACCAACATTTCAGAAACGCTCAGGATTCTGATGCACTTAAAGAATCTCAGAGTCCTAGTGATTTCATCGAACTTCATAAATGAGGAATTACCCAATAATGTTGATCCGGTTGGCTTCCAAAATGTCCAACTTCTAGGCATTGACGGCTGCCAGTTCACGGGTCAGGTGCCCATATGGTTAAAAAAGCTCCATAAGCTGAGGGTGTTGGAGTTGACTAACAATCAACTCAAAGGCTCCGTACCTAGCTGGCTAGGGGATCTCCCAAGTCTCTTCTCCGTCAACTTAAGTAATAACTTGCTTTCAGGGGCATTTCCTCGCACACTTACCGCCCTACCAGCACTGCTGCCAAATTTCTCCCTCATTGACCACGGTTATCCAGACTGGCCAATAATTCGTCCAAATCCATCGCCAATGTTTCCACGGGATGCCAGGGGAACATACAATCAGATTTCGAACATGCAGCCAATGATCGATCTGCACAACAACAACCTTTGCTGCTCGATCCCCGCCGAGATCGGTCGACTGAAACGTCTCGTGAAGTTGGATCTCAGCAGCAATGGATTCTGTGGAAGAATCCCGAATCAAATCTCAGCACTTTCCAACCTGGAGATCTTGGACCTGTCTCGGAATCATTTGTCAGGCGAGATCCCGCAGTCGCTTGGGAGCCTCAATTTCTTGTCACGGTTCAACGTTTCGTTCAACAATCTTTGGGGGCCAATTCCGGGGGCCACGCAATTGCAAGGCCTCGATGCGTCTGCGTTTTCGGGGAACGCAGGGTTGTGTAGTGCTCCTCTGCCCCACTGCAACGATGCTCAAAATCCTTCGGGCGGGAAGGAGAATGGCAATGGTGATAACGGAGAAGCGTGGTACGAGGATGGTGGAATATACGTGAGCGTGGGAGTGGGATTTGTGGTGGGGTTTTGTGCGGTGGGTGGGAGTTTGTGGGTGAATCCCTGGTGAAGGCCTGCGTGATTTCTATCAATAGGGATCCAATCTCACGGACGATGCTGGTAAAAAAAAAAATGAATGGTGAATGATTATTAATGAATGTCACTGTGGTTGGGTGCTAAGGGTGTTTGGGAGGGGTGAGGTGGTTGGGTGCTAAGGGTGTTTGGGAGGGGTGAGGGGGAGGATGCGGAATCAAGTTTCGAGACTTGGGGCAAGAGTTTGGGAGGGGTGACGGGTGAGAGGCAGATCACAGAATCAAGTATCGAGACTTATAATTTACTGTAATTTTCTTGTTTGTATTGTATTCTGTAGTAGCGAATGTAATCAAACTGTTATTAATGAATGGTCTCTCAATACCCAAGTTGGAGACCCACATAAATATATAAGATCCATTATCAGATTGGAGCATAATAATAAATCATAATTTTGCACGCATGTTGAAAAAAATTCATAGAAATATTAAACAAGGAAAATTTAACCTGAAAATACCTTAAATTCACAAATTTTCACCATTTTCATTTGAAATCCGCGATGTTCTTGCACGCATTGTCATTGAATGGGGACCAAATTCATTCTACCTAAACAATACTTGAATTTTGATAAAACCATGGCTTTAGTCAAACTACTAGCTAGGATATTATTAGTATATATCGTTGTGACACATAAATGATAAATCTAATAAAATGTAACATAATGTCTATATGTTTGGACTTATTGTGAAAAACTAAATTTTTAGAGAAATGCAATTTTGATTGACTATCAAAATAAATTGTAATAACTGAATTGTATAAATCGTGTTCAAAAACTAAACCCTTTAACCATAAAGCCTCCTTGCGAGCCTTAGTCAAGGCAATGTACTCAACTCTGTTGTTGAAAAAGAAACTAAATATTGAATGTTACATTCCCAGGATATGGGTCCTCCACAAGTAGTGAAGAAATATCTAGTAAGTGACTTTATGGCATCCAAATTACCTTCATAATTAGCATCTACATATCCAATAATTAGTTCATCAGTACTTATATTTCTACCCAAACATAAAGACAGGTCAGTTGTATGTGAAACATATCTAAGTAACCATTTCAGGGCCTACCAATGAGGTTTACTTGGTGTAGGTTCCAAGCGTAGCGGAAGAGCGTTGGTGGGAGAGCCCATCTTTAATTTTAGCGTTAAACAACGTTCAAACCAAGATCCATCACGATATAAAACGCCAGATCTTTGGAATAGAATGAAGAACGAAAAACAAGAGGGAGTCCTAGAACCATAGATATAGGATCATCATATGTTGGTTATAATTAATTTAATTAATTCACAAGAATTACCTTGGTGGAATTCTTTCTTCGTTGATGTCTCCGGTCATGATCCGGTGTGATCCATCATTGCGCCGTAGAATCCAAGTGTAGGATTCCTCTATTGGTGATCCACACGTGCTCCACGTATCTCTGGACGTCGCCGAAGGGATCTCCGGGTGCTAGCGCAGAAGAACCTTTGCTTGCGATGTCCACCTTCGATCGCCTTGATCCGGTGGTGGTGGATCTCTCTCGATCTTGAGAGCGTTCTTGGAGGAAGGAGTTCTTTCGGTCTTGAGAGAACTCTCCAGAATTGTTGTGCACAATGATTGGGAAAAGTGTTGGGGTTGTGAGGATATTTATAATCAGGTTTGAGGTTTACAGAGTTATGACAATAAATAAACGCGTTACACGTTTTATTTATTTCATTAACTCTTATTGGAAACCCCCATGTCGAATTATTAATAAATATCATTTAATAAAACGATATTATTTCATCAAAATCCTGTCTGAAAAAACTACATGCCGTGTAATCACTAATACATGGCGTGTACTCTTTTTTCATAAAACTACACGACATGTACTTCTATTTTCCATTTTCTTTTATCTCCTCCACCACATTTATTAGACCTTGAGTAATGGATATTTATTTCATAAATAAATGCAACTGCGTTAATCGCTAATAAATATATATTATTTCGTCCATAATATATTCTCTCGAATAACTAGTGTCGAAATAAATGCAATCAGACATCCTTAAGTAATTATTAAACCATAGTCGAGAATAATATTCATTTAACTTTTTAAATCAATATTTAACTGAGATACATGGACACACTTAGTGTGTGACCCTCTAGGCCCCTTTCTCAGTGGCATTAGGTGGAACCTACCTAAAGTCCAAGGTTAGTGTCTAGCAAAACATCAAGACACTCATAGAGAAAGAAGTTAACGTCGCAATGACGTGTCACCTCCTATAAACGTTTATCGTGTAATATAATCACTTTGTCATGATATCTCGAATCAAGTGGGCTGCATGCTAGTGCCATCAACCCATGTGCTTGATTATTATTTCTTTGACTTTCCAGAATTGAACTCGCTCATACCTTACCATGACCATGGATTTATTTAGGCTATATCAATTCCATCAAAGGGCCTGAGATATCTACTTACGTTATGGAATAGAAGGGACAAATCCTTTCACGCATTATCTATTAATGCAGTATTACTCGTGACGCACCCAACGTATCCTACCTCATTGTAAACAGTGTGTCGTCATAGTTTTTGTCAATACATCTAAGTGCGCGAGTTGTAATACCCATTAATAATAATCTTAAAGTCTAAGGACCAATACACACATCTGCAGATAGGAACATCCAATGACACTAGGAAATGTGGATTTCCTACTGGCGGGTCTCGTTCTCATAATATCCTCCTAGATATTACCAAGGGCGCACACCATGAGAAGGTGCCTAAAAGTTTTATGAGTCCTCACCCCTAATGGCCTGTATTATTTGTGTCCCTCAAATAACATCATCTGGCCATAGAACTTATATTCAAGAACAGTGTTATGGCACTTCTGGGTTCTCATCATAGCAGGGATCCGCTATGACCCTTTAATGCAACAACTGTCCTTACGACATTATCACATGCATTGTCATGCAGAAGAACAATCAAGATATGATAAGGTATTTATTAATGAATAAAGTACAAATTAGTTGGTTCTAGGCTACCAAATCCAACAGACTCCTACTTGGACTAGAGACAACTTCTAACAACCTTTAAACCACTAACTCTCACATGATATTCATGCTTCTTCTAAGATAATCCTTTAGTCATGGGTTCTGCCATTTTCTCTTCCATGGACACTATGCTCACTGCAACTTCACCCCTCTGATAGAAATCCCACAAGAGGTGATACTTTCGGAGTATGTGTTTTTTCCGTTGATGTGACCTTGGTTCTTTTGCAAGATCCACCGCTGCAGTATTATCTTAATACAAAGTGATATGATCTTTACTGCTAGGCACCACATCAATCTCCTGGACAAAGTTCTGAATCCAGACGGCTTTCTTGGATGTATTAGAAGCCACTATATATTCATACTCCACTATAGAATCAATGACAACTGGCTGCTTTAAACTCTTCCAGCTCACAGATCCTCTATTGAGACAGAAAACATATCCAGATTGTGACTTCAGATCGTTCTGATCTGTCTGAAAACCAGCATTAGTATACCCTCTAATGAAAAGATCCTCGTCTCCTCCACACACTAGAAACATATCCTTAGTTCTTCTCAGATACTTAAGTATAGTCTTAACATCAATCCAATGTTATTCTCCTGGATCTTTTTGATATCTGCCTACCATGCTCAGTGCATAGGCAACATCAAGCCTAGTACATAACATGGCATACATGATGGATCCTATAGCTGAAGCGTATGGGATCTTATTCATTCTATCTTTCTCCTATTTTGTCTGTGGACACATTTTCTTAGAAAGATGTAGGCCATGTGACACTGGAAATAATCTCCTCTTGGATTGTTCCATAATAAATCTATTTAGTATCTGGTCAATGTATGTACCCTGACTTAGTCCAAGAATCCTCTTGGATCTATCACAAATGATCTTGATCCCTAGAATGTAGGCTGCTTCACACAAGTCCTTCATGGAGAAACACTTGTTCAACCAGTCCTTAACTGACTGTAAGACTGGTACATCGTTTCCAATAAGCAATATTTCATCAACATGTACTACCAGGATAACGATCAAATTCCTATTAAACCACTTATAAACACAGGGATCACATTTGTTCTTAATGAAACCAAATTCCTTTATGGCTTCATCAAATCAAATTTTCAATGACCTGGATGCTTGCTTTAATCCATAAATGGATTTCTGCAACTTGCAAACCCGTTTGGCTTCACATGGTGTCACAAAACCTTCTGGTTGTGTCATATAGACACCTTCCTAAAGGTTCCCATTAAAGAATTCTGTTTTGACATCCATTTTCAAAATATCGTAGTCATGGTAAGTTGCTATGGAAAGTATGATTCTTATGGATTTAAACATGACAACTGGCGAGAAGGTTTCATCATAGTCAGTTCCTTGACGTTGTCTGAATCCTTTAGCCACTAGCCTTGATTTATAGGTGCTAACTTGACCTTCCATGTCCAATTTTCTCTTGAATACCCATTTTCATCTAACAAGCTTTATATCAACTGACTCATCGACCAGAACCCAGACTTGGTTCTGATACATGGAATCCATCTTAGAATTCATAGCTTCTAGCCATCTTGTATCTTCTGAGCTTTCTACTGCTTCCTTGTAGGATATAGGTTCATCATTGTCCAATAATAACAATTCACCATCCTCAGTGACTAGGAAACCAAATCTCTCTGGTTCCCTTACCTCTCTTGAGCTCCTACGCAGTACTTGTGTTTCTCAAACCTCTTCTACAGGGACCTGTGAAACTTGTTCCTGTACCAACTCTTGTGTATCTTGGGAATCAACTTCATCGAAGTCAATCTTGCTCCCACTATCCTTCTTGAGGATGTGCTCCCTCTCAAGAGAGACGACTTGTCTGGCGATAGTCACTTTCTTGTCTGAAGGGTTATATAGGTAATATCCTTTTGTTTCCTTGGGATATCCTATAAAGATACACCTCATGCCCCAAGGTGCTAGTTTGATTCCTGAGAAGGCCTTAAAAAATGCCTCATATCCCCATACACGTGTGTGCGAAAAAATGGGTTTCTTTTCATTCCATAACTCATATGAAATTCCATTTTCCGCCTTAGTTGGTACTCGGTTTAATGTGTATGCTGCAGTTTGTAATGCATATCCCCAAAAGGATAATGGAACATCTGAATGACTCATCATCGACCTCACCATGTCTAACAAGGTGCAGTTCCTCCTTTCACTAACACCATTCCACTATGGTGTATAAGGAGGAGTGAGTTGAGATAGAATCCCAGACTCTCGTAGAAGATCGATGAACTCTTGGTTTAGATATTCTCCACCTCGATCCGATCGAAGTTTCTTTATCTTCATACCAAGATGATTCTCCACTTCATTCTTGAATTCCTTAAATTTCTCTAAGGACTCTGACTTATACCTCATTAAGTAGACATAGCCATATCTACTTAAATCATCAGTAAAAGTAATGAAGTAAGAATATCCACCTCTAGATTCTAATGGAAATGCTCCACATACATCCATGTGCACCAATCCTAAAAGCTCTGTGGCCCTTTCACCATGCCCACCAAAAGGCAGCTTGGTCATTTTACCTTGTAAACAAGCGTGACATCTATCAAGTGGTTTTAGCTCAGTAGCTTGTAAATAAACATCTTGGCAGAGATTTTTCAAGCGCTTCTCGTTTACATGACCGAGATGGTGATGTCACAACTGGGTGATTTATGAGTCATGTGAGTTTGTTTCGTTATCGATTTCCAACACTTGGTTTTCATAATTTAATACATACAAACCATTATTTGAATGCACCATACCATAACATACATTATTCTTATAAAAGAGACAACCCTTATTTCCAAACTTGAAAATAAATCCATCTATATCCAAACAAGATATAGAAATTATGTTCTTGGTAACACTAGACACATAATAACAGTTATGTAAAACCAAAATCATCCTAGTCAGCAATGAGAGGTGGTATTTTCCAATAGCCAACGCAGCCAGCCTTGCACCATTGGCAGCTCGAAGATCCACCTCTCCTCTGGCAATCATTCTAAATCTACTTGGTTCCTGCATTTGAATACAGATGTGAGCCCCACAAGCTGTATCTAATACCCAATGTGTAGAAATAGAAAGATTACACTCAATAACGAATGCACCTTTAGCGTCCCCATGCTTCTGGGTGCAGTTCCTCATCCAGTGGCCTTGCTTTCCACATGCAAACCATACTTCCTCCTGTTCCTTTCCCTGCCTCTGGATCTTTCCCTTTTTGGAAGGATGGTGCTTGGGGTATTCAGACCGTTTATAAGTCTTTGGCCCCTTTGCCTTGTCCTTTCTTTTCTTATTCACCATAAGGACTGTGGGGTTTTCACACCCCATGTCCTTATCTACCTGTCAAATTAAGGTTATAAGTTTCGATAGAATCTTCTAATTACTGATCATATTGTAGTTGACAATAAAGCTTGAGAAGGCCTTGGGCAGTGATGATAGGATGAGATCTGTACACAACTCATCTGGGAACTTAATCCCTAAGATGTCCAAGCATTCAATGTAGCCAATGAGCTTGACTACATGAGGCCCGTCTGGTGTAAACTCTCCAAGCTTAGTTGTAAAAAAAGTGTTGGAGATATCATATATCTCCTATCTCTCCTTCTCTTGGTAGAGATCATTAAGGTGATACATCATGCTATACGCGTCCATGTTTTCATGTTGCTTCAAGAGATCATTAGACATGGACGATAAAATGAAAAACTAGACATTTGTGGCATCATCCATGTGTTTCATGTAGATAGATAGTTCCTCATCACTAGCCTCCTTTCCAGGCGCAACTGGAATATGATCTTCCAGCACATACAATTTCCTTTCGTGGCGAAGGATGACGCGTAAACGCCTCTGCCACTCTTGGAAATTGGTGCCGGTGAGGAGGTTTTCCTTCTCGATTATGGTTCGCAATGATATGTTTGGAGTCATTTTTCTTGTCGTTTCTACAAATTAATATGAGCAAAGGATTAGTACTTTATCATAAAATTTAGACAAATAAATTAATTAATACTTATTAGTCTCCCACTATTTTATTAAAATCCAATAGCCCTCACTATTGACTTAAAAATATTCTGTTGCCTAAATATTCTAGTGGAAATGATCCATATTTCCCTTCACATTACCCCAACTAGGGTTGGTTAAAAAACTTGAATGGTTTTAGGTAGGCATTCTAAATGCCAACTGCATTAACTCGCAACTCCTTGATCCGCTGAGTGGACTCCCCAATCCTGAAATCCTTTTATTTTGGATTTCCTCAACCTTTGACTCTTGGCCACACCAAGTCCTGCTGTGGCAGTCAACCCTTGATGCGAACCAAGTCAAGTCAACCCAAAACCTTGAATTATAATTCCCCAATAATTGAAAGCACCCCAACTAGGGTTGGTCAAGCACTTTGAACTATGGTTCGATTCTAACCAAGATTATGGAAGGCTATACCAACTTAATATTTATTTGAGGGATTTTATACTTTTACATAAATTTCCAATTTATTATCTTTTATTACATGCTTGTTAATATTAAGTGGGATATAATTAAGTGATTAACCATGTCTAAGATAATATTTACGTATAATTCGGTTTTATTTTAATTCCACATTGCATGCTTATTTAATTCATTAATTGTGTGATCGTGACAACACACCCACAATAAATAAACCATGCAACTGACAGACATAAAATAAATGGAATGATCATGAGATTTGTTCTATTGGTTAGTTTATCTAGCAATTGATAAACTAACCCAAGACCTAGGGGAGAAACACCTTGAACCTTTCAGGTTCATGTTTACAGCTTTCCACCTGTCCACCTTTGTATCTCCTTGGATTGGTTTCGCCTTGGCTCCTGACTTGAGCCGTCTCTACTAGCTTGGGAGCTCCATACATTATATATGCAATTATCTCACATGCAGGTGAGGGGTAAAAAGGGGTTTTTACATAAAAAAATCCATGGGCATGCAGGCCCTACATATTAATGAGGAGAAGGATCGCATGCCAAGAAATTTAATTTAAATAAATAAATTAAAGAAAACCATTCACATACAAAGGTCTTGGTCTAGCTCATGATCATCCATACATGCAACAATATTTACGCATAAATAAAACTAACATTCAATTCTTTAATCGTTATTGTTTAAGATAAATCACGCTCGAATCAATTAATTATCTTTAATTAATCAATCCTTTTATCTTAAACCCTTTTTTGAATTTCCTTGAGATTATCATCCATCATAATTTTAAACAAATAAATTTATTTAAAATTATCTTTGTACGTAACTTGTACCTTGGAGGCAACCCGGTGAATTCTTGTTTATTACACAGATGTTAAATCAAACATATATATAAAACACCTATCACGTGTTGTGCCTCAGCTTTACGCCTGCACCATGGTACATGTCTCAAGGGATTGTATAATATAATAATGAATTTTAATAAATCTGTATAATTTGGGTGAGTACACGGCATGTAGTTCCGACTACACGGCGTGTACTTTTCTTCACCGTCCATCCGAAGTAAACGCCTGGGAAAATGGCGTGTTAATGTACTTTGGAAATTTTTCGGAGTACACGGTGTGTTCAGCGGGACACATGCCATGTAGTTTCCGCATTACACGGTTTCTAGCCAGGCAAGCCGTGTATGGGGTACACGGTCTAACCCTAAACTGAATGGACTACACTCTGTGTTCTATTGGACCACACAACGTGTAATCTGGAAACCGTGTGCCACCTGTTCCTGGTCAACACACAGTGTCATAAATGACTTAGATAGGATCAATACATATCCTGATTTGGCAGACCAGTCTGATGAATGAACCTAGACTACACGGTGTGTACTTCTGAATACACTCCGTGTATTCTTGTGTTGTACGTCCATGAACGCTTGGCTCCTCCGGATGAGATCCTCTATTTTATTTTAATACAAAATTAAAAGAAAAGGTCGTTTCTGTATGGTGAATGAGAAATGATAGAGGAGGAACAGATCTCGAGATTCAGATTTAAAGAACGATTAACTTGAATTGAAACAACTAAATTATTAAATGCGTAAATCCCCAACAAAAAACTAAATAATTATAATCAACGATATGACCGCTCTAATACCACTTATAGGTTCCAAGCGCAACGGAAGTGCGTTGGTGGGAGAGACCAACTTTAATTTTAGCGTTAAACAACTTTCAAACCGAGATCCGTCATGATATAAAATGCCGAATCTTTAGAATAGAACGAAGAATGAAAAATAAAAGAGGGAGTCCTAGAACCATAGAGATAGGATCGTGATATGTTGGTTATAATTAATTTAATTAATTCACAAGAATTACCTTGGTGGAATTATTTTTTCGTTGATGTATCCGGTCATGATCCAGTGTGATCTGTCATTGCGTCGTAAAATCTAAGTGTAGGATTCATCTAGCGGTGATCCACACGTGATCCATGTATCCCTGGATGTTGCCGAAGGGATCTCCAGGTGCTAGCGCTAAAGAAACTTCACTTGCGATGTCTGCCTTCGATCGCCATGATTTGGTGGTGGTGGATCTCTCTCGATCTTGAGAGCATTATTGGAGGAAGGAGTTCTTTCAGCCTTGAGAGAACTATCCAAAATTGTTGTGCACAACGATTGGGAAAAGTGTTGGGGTTGTGAGGATATTTATAATTGGGTTTGAGGTTTACATAGTTATGACAATAAATAAACACGTTACACGTTTTATTTATTTCATTAACTCTTATTGAAAACCCCCATGTCTAATTATTAATTCCTTGACATGTGCCCACACTGATTATAATAAATATCATTTAATAAAACAATATTATTTATTCAAAATCCTGACTAGAAAAACTATACACCATGTAATCATTAATACACGGTGTGTACTTCTATTTTCCATTTTCCTTTATTTCCTCCACCACATTTATTAGACCTTGAGTAATGGCTATTTATTTCTTAAATAAATGTAACTGCATTAATCACTAATAAATATATATTATTTCATCCACAATATATTCTCTCGAATAACTAGTGTTTAAATAAATGCAATCAGGCATCCTTAAATAATTATTAAACCATAGTCGGGAATAATATTTATTTAACTTGTTAAATTAATATTTAACTGAGATACATGGACACACTTAGTGTGTGACCTTCTAGGCCCCTTTCTCAGTAGAATTAGGAGAAGCCTGCCTAAAGTCTAAGGTTAGCATCTAGAAACACGCCAAGGCACCCATAGAGAAAGAAGTTAATGTCGCAATGACGTGTCACATCCCATGAATGTTTACCATGTAATATAATCCCTTTGTCACGATATCTCGAATCAAGTGGGTTGCATGCTAGTGCCATCAACCCATGTGCTTGATTATTCTTTCTTTGACTTTTTGGAATTGAACTCACCCATACCTTACCTTGGCCAATGATTTATTTAGGCTATATCAATTCCATCAAAGGGCCTAAGATATCTACTTCCGTTATGGAACAAAAGGGACAAATACTTTATTGCATTATCTATTAATGCAGTATTACTCGTGACGCACCCAACGTATCCTACCTTTCTGCGAACAGTGTGTACTCACAATTTTAATCAATACATCTAATTGTGCGAGTTGTAATACACATTAATAATAATCTTAAATTCTAAGGACCGATACACACGTCCGCAGATAGGAACATCCAATGACACTATGAAATGTGGATTTCCTACTGGCGGGTATCGTTCTCATAATATCATCCTGGATATTACCAAGGGCACACACCATGAGAAAGTGCCTCAAAGTTTTATGAGTCCTCACCCTAATGGTCTGTATTATTTGTGTCCCTCAAATAACATCATCCATCCATAGAACATATATTCAAGAATAGTGTTATGGCACTTCCGGGTTCTCATCATAGCAAGGATCTGCTATGCCCCTTTAATGAAATAGCTATCCTTAGGACATTATCACATGCATTGTCACGTAGAAGAACAATCAAGATGTGATAAGGTATTTATTAATGAATAAAGTACAAAGTAGTTGGTTCTAGGCCACCAACTCCAACACTTAGATTTTTCATGAATCTTCTAAGAGTGAGAATAATAAAGGCTGTGTTTGGATTAGTGAAAATCATAGGGTACATCTGGATGGCAACAATATTGGCATAAGGGATCTTTGATATATATTAAATGTCAAGATTAGAATCATGAGATTGAGTCAAAGCCGATTTAAAGTGTTAGGCAAAGGGAACATTAACTGACTTCAAGGTCTCAATCAAGTACCTCTTTAGTATTTTAATATATAAGCATTTTGGGACAAATATAACAATTTATTAGGCATGTACCTTATAATTTCCATGCCTAATATCAATTTTTATTCTCCTAAATATTTCATCTCAAAAACACGATTCAATTGAGATTTAATAGAATTAATGACCTTCATATTATTGCACATTACCAACATATCATCTACATAAAGTAGTTGGTAAAGAATGAAAATTTTAACACATTTATAGTAAGCACATGCATCATGTTGGCTCTTGTTAAATTGGTTATCCAACATAAAAGAGTCAAATTTCCTATACCATTGTCTAGACGCCATTTTTTGACCAAACATGGATTTATTTAAAATAAAAAATTGGTTAGGTTTGAAATATTTTTTATAACCATTAGGAAGTTTTATATACAACTTTTCATTAAGGTCACCATGTAAGATGGTAGTTTTCATATCTAATTGTTCTATGTGAAAATCATTAAAAGTAGCAAAGGAAAAAAGTAGTTGAATAGAAGAATACTGAACAACTAGTGAAAAAATATCACCATAATTAATACCCTCTCTTTGAAGGTGACCCTTGGCCACTAATATGGCCTTGAATTATATTTTCTTTTTATCAATGTTATCTTCCTTTCTTTTATAAATCCATTTATACCCAATGAACTTTACATTAGGGGGTTTATCAACAATAGATGAAATATAGTTTTTACTCAAATATTTCATTTCTTTATCCATGGATTAGATCCATTATTTTAAATTTATGTCATTCAAATCATTCTTATAGTTTTGAGGATCATCATCAATGAGATCCTGGACAACATGAAAGGAAAAATAAGTTATATCATATTGGTTGAACCAGGAAGGGAGGATAGTGAACCTCATAGCTCTGTATCAAGTCAAATGGAAATCACTATTAACATTAGGAGGTTCAAAATATGATTTTGAGTAAAAACTAGACTCATTTCAGATTTCACCTTGAGGAACAGGTAGAGGAGGATCAATAAAAACCTCAAACAATGATGAAGGAAGAGGATCAGCTGTCATATTATGATATGTATTATCACTATCATGCATGAAAAATTTTGATTTAAGAGAACAAGATTCATGAAATAAAAAATCTCTACTAATTATACAAATATGGTATCTAGGTTCGTCAACCCATAACTTATATCCTTCGACACTGTCAGATTATTCCATGAAAATACACTTAAGATATCTTGGTTCTAACTTACCAGTTTTAATGTTGTCATATGCAATACACCCAACGATTCTTAGTTGGTTATACAATGGTGGTTTACCATGCCACAATTCATTTGGGGGGGGGGGGGTTAAATAGGTTGGTTGTAGATGGGAACCTATTAATCAGTTATACATTCTTAGTGGAATCTTCTTCCCAAAAGGATTTAGGTAGGCCCAAGAATGCAAGCATGCTTCAGACTCACTCAAGATTGGTTATATTCATGTGGTCAACAAGACCATTCCTTTAGAGGCTCTCCCTAATAGTTCAGTGTCATTCCATACCCTCATATTGATAGAACTAGACAAACTCAGTAGACAATTACTCCAAACCATTATCTGTTCTCATGACTTTAATCCTCTTTCCAAACTAATTTTCAACAAGGGTATTCTATGTTTTAAATGTTTTAAAAACATTATATTTGTTTTTGATTATGTAAATCCATACTTTCTTAGAGTAGTCATCTATGAAGGAAATAAAATAGGAACCTCCACCATGGGATGTGATTATAGTAGGGCCCTATAAATCCTAATGGATGCACTCTAATGTTTGATTAATGTTAAAATAGCAACTAAAAAAACTAACCCTCTTAGACTTCCCATGATGAAATATTCACAAAATGGGAGATTTCTTGGTTAAAAATTTCCAAAATCCCTCGTTTACTCAATTCCTCTAGGCCCTTGGAGTTGACATGCCCTAATCTTCTAGGCCATAAAAAAGTGTAATCAACATTACTAACATACACACTTCCTATATGACTTGAATGGGTCTTCCCATTCAATACGTAAATTCCATTAACCAGTGATCCCTTGATTATAGTTTTATATCCCTTGGAAATATTAATTCATCCTAATTCAGACCTAATGACATACCATTTTTGTTCTATAATACCAAGGTAAATCAAGTTTTTGTGAAGGTATGAGACCCACCTAACATCTAGGAGGGTGATGAAAAAATGGTAATCTCATTCTATAAGAATAAAACCTCTAACCTTATTCTTACACTTATTTTTATTTTCTTAGATTACATCTCCCTATAATCTCTTTACTAACCCAAGGAATGATTTTCTATAAGGATACATGTGAAAGGAGAAACCTTAATCTATAACCCGCTCATCAGTGAGTTCATGTCTAGATACATTTTGAATTTCATAATTTTCATAACCAAAATTCACAAGGGACTAGTCAATGGTTTCTTTATCCTTAGGATTTTGTTTAGGTTTCCTACACTTGCGTATTATGTGTTTGTCCTTACCATAGTTGTAATATATAAATTTTCTATCCTTAGACTTTGACCTAGGTTTGGATTGTATATTTTTATTCCCTTTATCTTTACCGTTCTATTTCTTTTTTCCCTTATACTATGGTCTCCCTCTAGTAAATAGACTCTTAGAATCACCATTCATTTTGGATTTAGAATGAAACTCCTTAGAAAGTAGGGATGATTTAACCTATTCAAGGAAAAGAGAGTCACAAACATATATCATAGTTTATATTAATGTATTGTAGGAATTGTTAAGAGAAATCAATAGGATCATTGATTGATCTACATCATCAATGGTAACATTAATGCCGGTTAAATCAAGCATGATCTTATTAAACTCATCTAAATGGGATTTAATAAAAACACCATAATGAATTTTAAAGGTGAACATGTGATGTTTCTAATAAAGTCTACCTACTAATGATGTTTTCATATAAAGTTTTTATAACTTTATCTATATACTATAAGCTGTAGATTCAAAAGAAACTTCCTGAGGGATCCTGTAACCAACAGAAAACAATATAGAACTATGGGCCTTAAAAAGAATTTTAGGAGGGATATATTGATATGCATTATAGGTCTATCCATAATAATTAAGGGATACAATAGGTTTTTTTGGGACATGAAAGGCATCTATGAGGCCATATTGAACTAACATTGACCCCATATTAATTCACCCCAAATTTAAATCATTATATCCATCAAAATTTTCATACTTAGAATATTCCATTACTTATACAGGTGATTTGATACCAATTTTTTGGGGATAACGTTAATAATGCACCCATAAAAAATTACAATATCACAATATATGAAATTTGTTTCTCTTAAGTTTATGAATTTTAAATTCAAGACTTGTGATAATGTTAATTTTTTAATAGGTTGGGGTTGAGTCCCCTTTTTTATTAGGAAAGAGTTCCCTCTTTTTTAACTGGGTTAATAGGCAACCCTTACATGACCCTAAGGCTCAGTGGCCTATAAGACCATTACAACATAGACCGAAGGACCAATGAACCGAAGGCCCAGTAGCCTGAAGGCCTATACATGTCCCAATAACCTTGAGTGAGCATTCTGTATTATTCCATATAACCAGCCATACATCACACTACCCCCTGCCAGTAATCATCACACCATGATCCCTAGTATGAATGTTTCATCAACCCCTATCATGAATTATTGAATCATGCTAGACTGATGAAAGTGTATATCCAAAAATTATGGTGATTTAAGAAGTCTATGAATGAACATAATTAACAAAGAAACCATAACATGAATAATATTCAATTTTTTTGAACAATACAATGAAAAATGATTCTAACTAGAATAAAAAATATAGGTTGAATCAAAAAAATAAATAAATAAGATAGTAAATAAGTGCACAAAATTTAATGTGCTTCAGTCCCTTTGGGGACAACATGCATGAAAAGAACACCACCCACCCACCCACATTTTATTAAGCTCAAAAAAATAAAATGATACAAGAACATTCCAAGGATAGTTAAATAGAAAAATAGAAAAGGATCTTCAAACAACTTCATTAACATCAATTAAAATAAGGTAGAATAACTTATACTCCTAGACATATTTAGTTTGGTATGGGGGTCCAGATATATATTTTTTCTCTGAATGCGCACATCTAGGCTTGGGGTATGCACCATTTCCTGTTCTTATTTATCTTGAATTATATCCTCACAATTTTTTCTAGGTTCATAGAAAATCTACACTTATTCATAAGAAAGGATCTTTGTCAAAAAATACACCAAGAACAGTGTACTATAAACAAGAATGTGGAGATGAAAGGATTAGAACTAGTATTATTCAAAGAAAAAAACTCTCTTGAAGATTATAGTATCACTAGATGTGAAAGGGAGTGTAATCAGGAGGCAGAGAATGAATGATTCCATATAGAAGGAAGAGGTTGTAGGGGGTCATTAACCTCTCTGGAAACCATAGAGGCCAACCTAACATCCCAACTTACAAGCACATCCCATAGAGCCACACCAAATAGAAATGAAATAGTGAAAATGAGTTAGAATGGACAAATGGAAGGGAACAATTGAGAGAGTTGTGAAATAATCAATGATTAGGAGTTCATACTAAATGGATCGATGAGTTGGAAAGGGAAATAACTACAGAGGAAGAAATAAAATGGAAAGCAGGAAAAAGTGACATGCTATGCCATGGGCCACTAACTAGGCCCAATTATGAGGCCCATAGAAATATATAAGATATATTATCAAATTTTAGCATAATAATAAATCAAAATTTTTCATGCATGCTAAAAAAATTGGCAGAAATATTAAAAAAGGAAAATTTGACATGAAAACACCTTAAATTCATAAATATTTTTGTTTTTTGAAATAACATAATATTACATTACATTTAAATTCTAAGTGCACTATTAGAAAAGAATGTATTTTTGAGATTTTTTTAAACATACCCATGAAGATGAGAGTGGTTATCCAAGATAATAGTAAGGATGGTGATGACAAAGGTTTTTGAGAGAGATACCCATAGGGAGGTTGTCATAAAATTATGAGGTAGGTGAGATGGTAGTAGAAAATCTAGGGACAGATGATGTGGAAATGAGATAGAATAAAATCCTCTCCATGCCATGGAGGGTCCAATACAAATTTATGCTCCAATTTCTACTAGAACTTTGATTTTTCTAGTGGAACTTTGGTTACAAGTTCCATTAGACCCAAAATTCTAGTTGAAATTGGCCTAGAAAATTTTTATTGGCCCCTATATAGAATGGAGATGATAATTTTCCATTAGACATGATAACGATGATGGGGGAAGGTGATGCAGTAGTGATGACGTGGGTGGGATAAGTGAAAGCTACGATGTGGGAAAATGATGTGGAAACAACAATAAGGGTGGGAGATGCATTATAGAGATGATGTGGGAATAAATAATGATGACATTGATAAGTGGGGATGCAAGAGACATGAATGAGAAGAGTAAAAGGAGGTATAATTGACAAAAAAAATGGGGAGGTGTATGATATCGATGACCATGAGTGATCTTCAGAAGCAAATGAATGAGAGGGAATAAAATTTTTAAGGTGAACGAAGAAGGCACAAGAGGCATAAGAGGGATGCATGGAGTGTTTTTGAAAAAAATTAGGTATGGCACCGTCATTTCTGATCATGAAATCCTTTATACAGTTTCCCATTTGTGTCCTATATGAATATTAATTTTTCCAATAGTGTTTCTAAATATTTCGTGAAAAATTAAATCATATAAATAAAAGTTAAATGTTTTGTGTTAATATGATAAAAAATAAATATTTAAGGAAATAATATTTTGGGGTTTTTAATGTGCGAATTATCTCTCTCACTAAAAATAACACACTCAACAAAATTATGTGGTTCATTCAGGGAGAACTGCATCCATAGGGAAAGAAATAGATTCTTATTATCAAATAAGGAGAAATTATTTCAAAATTTTCACCCATGATCTCACCTAAATTTATAGGTTGAAATCATAGGAAGGAATAGTTAGAGGCTACAATGATGCAGTAGTCCTTATTCAATAACCAAGATTCACATATCTAGGTACTGGGTTCATGATTTAAAAATAGAAAATTATATTAATGATGAAACCATGGGAAAGAGATGGATTCAAGATAAACACAGTTCAAGAAAAGTAAATAACACATATATGTAATGTGATTTATTCCACTGTGGACCTATATTCACAATGAGAACACCACCACAAATATTATTTATGTAAGAAAATAAAAAATTTAGACAACAAGACATGAAAGAAATTAAAAAAAAGACCATAGAAACTTTTATAGGATTAAATATATCTAGTCTAGGTGTCAGTGATGAAATATATCACATGGAGCTAGAATCCTAACTTCTTGGATGGAATCATGATACACATACACAGAGAAGGATACAACTTCTTTAGGAATCAAGATCAAAGCAAGAAATGTGAGATAAAATTATTAAAATTCTAGGTTCTAAAACTAGAATTATGACGAAGCTTGAACGGGGCTCATTCTACCGATGTTCTCCATCACATAAGAACATCCCATTATGAAGGATTAATATCACCACTGCTCTCCACTAAAATCCTATATAGGTTCAGTAATGACAAAGATAGATAGCTTCAGTGGACCTTAGAAAACTCATACATGATCTCTGCTGAGAAATGTCCTCAATCTTCCTCAAAAACATAAATAATAAATTTTCCAATGTTTTCTTCTATAAAAATAGATGAGAACCAATAATGAAAATAGAAAACATCACTAAATTGAATTCCCATCAAAGGATGGAACCGACACATTCAATGGTGGGAGAGAAGGTGGCAGTGAGTCAGGCAGCTGATGTGGGATGCTGAACGCATGAATGGCCAAAATGGAAAAGGCCATTTGAATTTAAGATGAACATAGTTAGAGCAGGTAACATGACATCAAGTGACTTACTACTAGATTAAAACATGGATCAAGTTATAAATGTGAGAGAATGAAAGCAAAAACTAGGACACATGGGTAGTCGTAGGATCAAGGCTCCTCAATGACCATAGATGAATGAGAGAAAAAAATCGAGATCCATTAATGGGTAAAGAAAAAACAAGATATTCATATTGAAAAATATAAAAAAATACACAAATTTTTTCATGGGAAAAAACATGTATGACATAAAATTGGAAGTATTAAAATAAACAATGACCAAAACAAACAACACATGAATTCAATTAGATTGCAAATAGAATTTCAATATGAATGAAAATTTAAAAATCTCCACCTTTTCAATAAAAGGAATTATAAAAAATGGTATTCTCACGACCCAGTTCATTGAATTGGGACTATATTCATAAGCCCAAATCAATGCATAAACTTGGACAATTGAACAACCTAAGTCAAACTATCAACTTCATTTTCCAAATTATGTATCTTTGTGACACATACCAGCCTAGTTTTGATGAAATAACTAAAAAATGAAACCTAATGTCTACGTGTTTTGATATTTTATGGTAAAAATTATTCTTAGAAAGTTTTAATATAGAAAAAATATCATATAATACTTTTATATTACCAGAAGACAATGAGAATTCATTAACCAGTCCTTTTAACCAAATTAATTATTTAATTTACTCAATCAAATCTATGTATTCAACCTCAGTAGTGAAAAAGGAAACTATTGACCTTATATTATATTTCTATGAAACAAGACCACTACAGTCTGGGAACACATAATCGATAATTTATTTTCTAGTATCTAAGTTTGTATCATTATCAAAATCAAAAAATACAACACCATCTTGATTATAAGAATCATTTTTTCCAAAACAAATACACAATTTAGAATACATGGAGACATACCTGAGTAACCATTTTAGTGCATGAAAATTGGGAATTCTAAGACTTTCCATAAACCTGATCATTGTATAAATAACAAAGCCTCTATCTAGATGAGAGAATATCGCAACATACATCAAGCTACCAACTATGTTTTCATTTGATATTTTATTCATAAAATCAATATTAGAATAACTTCTAGTGGACTGAGACAAGGAAAATATGAACTAATAACCTAAAGGTAGACTAACATGTTTCGAATTATCCAACACATACCTTTTTAACACTTTTTTAAACATAATAATATTGAGACATATACAATACTCTTACATTTATATCCCTAATAATTTTCATACCAAGGATTTTCTTAGCATGCCCTAAATATTTCATTTCAAAAGAATTATTCAATTGGATTTTCATTTTACTTATTAACATGATGTCATTTCATATAAAATGTATATCATAAATATATAGAAGTGAATAGATTAAAACATGATTGATTAATTTAAAATAAACACATGCATAATATTTACTTCTAGTAATGTCATTTTGAAGCATAAAAGAATCACATTTCTTGTTCCATTGGCTAGATAATTGATTAAGTCCATAAAAATATTTTCTTAAAAAGAAGACTTTGTTGGTTTTAAAATCATTTTAAAAACCATCAAGTGGTTTCATGTAAATATTTTCATCCAATTTACCATGCAAGAACATAGTCTTAAAATCCAATTATTCTATGTTAAAGTCATTTTAGGCAGCAAAATAAAATAATAATTTGATAAAGGATTACCTAAAAATAGGTGAAAATACATCACTATAATATATTCCTTCTGATTAAAGGAATAATTTTACAACAAATTGAGTAGTGAATTTAATTTTATTTTCATCAATGCTATCTTCTTCCTTCTTAAAGATCAACTTACAACCTATGATTTTCTCCTTCTTAGTTTTTTAACCACTATCTAGGTTTGGTTATTATGGAGAGAGTCTATTTCATCTCTCATGGATGTAAACCAATACCTAGACTCATCAGAATTAATATATTTTTTTAAAACTGTGGGGTTTATCACCACTTATGTCAAAAATTATGTTAAAGGAAAAGTCAAAAACATCATCCCAACTTAAATGGGATGGAGGAATAATGGTTCTTCTAATCCTATCACCAGTTAACTGGTAGTATCTTAAGTCACCATATCATTCAAACTTAGACTCAGATTCATACTCACTGAGATGTTCTAGTTTAATGTGGGTCAGTTGGGGTTGGTTGGTGGAGGAAAATTTAGGTGTAGGCTATAATTCAGGTTCTATTCTAACATCATTTTCTACAGGTTTAGATGGAATAACTTGGGTAGAATTAAAAGACTTCCATTGAGTAGGATAAGCCTCATAAAAGAAAACACCACTACTAATAATTCACTTATGAAAACTAGGATTATCAACCCAAATCCTATAACCTTTGGCACCATGTGGGTATCCCAAAAAGGAACACGTAACAACCCTAGGTTTATGTTTATTAATTCTTCTATGAGCATAAGTACTACAACCCAAAACTCTAATATGTCTTAGACTAGGCGGTGATTAGTCCACAAACCTTTAGGGGTTTTATGTTCAATGGTACTAGAGGGGAATCTATTGATCATATAGATGACAGTGATAATAACTTCTTTCTAAGAGTTCTTATAAATACTAGAATATGATAGCATGCTTCTCACTCTTTCTAGAATAGTCCAATTCATCATTTTTACTAGGCCATTTTTTTGTGGAATATCCACAACCATTTTGTGTCTAAGTATATCATTAGAATTATAGTAGTCTATAAAGTTATATGAAAAATAATTAAAGCCATTAGTTATCCTAAGGGTATTTAGTTTATTTACAGATTCACTTTGAACACTAGACTTCCAAATTTGGAAGGTTTCAAAGGTTTTAGATTTCTATTTCAATATGAAAATCCATAATTTTCTTGAATTTTAATCTATAAAGGTTATAAATTAATTCCCCACACTATAGGAATTATTCCTAGAGGGACCCTATAAATTAGAATTCATATATTCTATAGGGACCTTATATCTATATGAAGAACTCTTAAAACTAACACATTTGGACTTATGAAATACACAATCTTCAAAAAAGAGAAGACTATCTGGGTTACATCATTCACGGGTCCTTTCTTTCTAAGTTCATTCATACCTTTGGAACTAACATGTCCTA
The DNA here is from genome assembly GCA_963277665.1 of Viscum album. Classification (NCBI taxonomy): domain Eukaryota; kingdom Viridiplantae; phylum Streptophyta; class Magnoliopsida; order Santalales; family Viscaceae; genus Viscum; species Viscum album. The sequence continues at coordinate 127,059,459 of OY728129.1, read as the reverse complement.
ACTTTCTATTCCATAACATTATTATATTTTACATTTGAGAAAGAGTAACATTATATTCTTTCATGTGTGTCCTACTATATAAGACACAAATACCATTAATCAGAGTTACTTTCATAATATTGAGAGATCCATTGGATATCCCAAGACACCTAAAATCATAACTAAAAGTATAACCCTTTTAGTCTAAAACACTTAGAGAAATGAGGTTCCTCTTTAGTTTGGGAACCCACCTAACATCCTATAATGATTTCACTGACCCATCATGTAATTATAGAGAGATAATAGCTCTACCCATGATTCAAAAACTTTTATCCTAGGTATACCTCAAAACTCTCAATATCTATTAGATCATTTAATTACACACATTTGGGACACATATGAAAAATGAATCTTGAATACAGGGCCCATTCACTACTAATGGAATTAGAACTACATTTAAAACATCATCAGTATGAAAATATTTTTCAACTGACAACAAATGGACATTATTATTAGTGTTATTCTTAGAATTTTTCTTTTGGGGAAAATTATTTTTAATGTGACCCGGTTGTTTAAAATGAATTTAATCTACTTACCCCTAGACCCTGATCATAACCTAAACTTTCTCTTACCTCTCCTATTCCCTCTACTCTCAGGACTACCACTTACATTAAGGCCCTTAGATTTTTATTTAATAGAACTAGGATTCTTATTTTTTATCTCTTTAGGTAATAAGGTAGACTTTAATTCTTATATGTTTAAACAATATCAACCATATATCATTAAGTCTTTAATTGAATTATATAATTCACTTAAAGGAGTTAATAACATGATATCTAAATCCCTATCATCTAAATTAACTTTTATATTAGAAAAATCAAGAATGATTTTATTAAAATCATTAATATGAGTCTTGAAAACAGTTCAAGGATGCAAATAGGAATAATATAATTGCATATTTTTATATAGTTGGCCTACTGAGGTCTTTTTTATATTTAAAGTTTCAAGTTTAGAATAGATTTAGGTAGTAGTAGATTCATAGGCTTCCTCACAAAGAACCTTATCGCCTAAAGAAAAGAGCATTAAACTATGGGTATTATTAAGCACATCAACAGGGACATAAAATTTGATAGTACCAGACAATCCATCAGCATAAATGGTAAAAAAACTTATTTTTAGGACCAGACAGGCCATCAAGAAGTTTCTTATGGTCTTGTAACATGTTCATCTTTATCCTCTATAGTTTAAAATTGTTATACCCATAATTTTTTTTCTATTTCAAACTACATTGATCCCATTATTATAGATTTAGTAGATCTAATACCAATTTTCAGGGGCTATAGTGATGCGGTAGTCCCTATTCAAAAACCAAGATCAACTAATGCAGGTACTGGGTTCTCAATTTTAAAATAGAAAATTTGATTAATGATGAAATAGTGGGGGAAATGTAGATTCAAGATGAACACAGTGTAGGGAAAGTAAAGAACATATAGATGTAATGTGCTTCAGTCCACAGTGGACCTACATGCATGGAGAGAAAATCAACAAAAATATTTATTATTAAAGAAAATAAAACAACCAAATTACAAGACATGAAAGAATTATAAAAAGGGACTAGAGAAATTATCCTAGGATCAGATCTATCTAGACTAGGTTGCAGTGATGAAATCTTTCATGCAAAGATAAAAATACAAATTATTGGGTGGAAACATGCTACACACACATATAAGTATACAACATCTTTAGGAAGTAATAATGAAACAATAAAGGTGAAATAAAATTCTTATAGTATGATGGTTTAAAACCAAAACCTAGATGAATCTCGAATGGAGATCATGCTACAGTTGTTCTCCTTCAAATAATTTTGTCCTATGACGAAGTCCAATTATCTTCATTACTCTCCACCAAAACCCTTGACTAGGTTCATTAATGATGAATACAAAAATATTTAGTAGACCTATGGAAACTTAGACATGATCTCTTTTAAGAACCACTATTAATCTTCCTCAACATCATAAATCAGAAATTCCAAAGAGTTCACTCCTCTTGAACAAGTAAAGGACCAAGAATGAAACCTAAAAACCTCATGAAATAAAATTAACACCAAAGGAGGGAACCAAAATATTAAATGGTGGTAGATTAGGAATCAATAAGTCAAGAAGATGATGCGGGATATCGAATACATGGATGAACAAAATGGAAAAGGTGGTTCAAATTCATTCCAAACACAGCTGGAGCGGGGCACGCAACATCAAGTGATTCACTGCTGGAGTAAAATAAGGATCAAGCTACACATATGAGAGAGAGAAAGTAAAAACAACGAAACATGGGTAATCATAGGATCAAGGGTCATCAATGAAGAAAAATTAATGAGGGAATAAAACCAGTATCTAGATACAGGTATGTAAAAAACTATATATTCATATTGCGAAATATAAAAAAATACATAGAATTTTACTTGGGAAAAAACTTGTAAGGAATGACATTGGAAACATTCAAATAAGTAGTAACACAAAACATAAAACACATGAATTCAATTTTATTGAAAATATAATTTCAACATGCATTCAAATTCATAGAAACAAAAACAGTAACTGCAATTTTTTCTCCGAGTGGCACCAAATCCCTACTATAGTCTTCTTTAGTAGCACTAACTCCTGTTTATTAGTCATTTAGGGAAATAAAATACTACATGGGAAGTGATTATATTGTTAGTATTAAAAAATATCCACCTTTATGAATAATATCACTATGTCATGTTGCTCAAATAGTTCTTCCTTCTACCTTTATGATGCCCGTAGGCATCTCAAATTTGAGAGATTCGAAGGTTTTGAGATGCAGTAGAAGTATATCAGCTGGTACCTAACAAAATTTTTCCATCAAATTCTTCAAATTTCTCCTAAAAACTAGATATAAAGGTATTATTGGAATCCAATAATATAATATATTTTTCATATGTTATTTGTAATTAATTTTTTAATTAAAGAATTACCTTTCATTGAATCCTTTCATCATTGAAGAATCGGTAGACTACCCTTGTTATACTATCACTGTGTCAGAGGAATAAAGTTTAGGTTCCTCCTAGAGGTGATCCATACATTATTTTCAAATCTCTGATCACCACCATATAATTATCTAAGTGTTAGCATGGATGAATCTACTACATGCGATGATCACTATTGATCACAACCAAATCCTTTAAGGGAAGAAGAATTCATTCTAGTGGAGGAGGAGAATTTCTCTACATTCTCTAGAGTGTTCTAGGGATGGATCCCTCTAAGGTTTGAGAGGATTCTATATATAAATTATTCTACATAACAAAATATTTTGGAGCTCACTTTCACATAATGTCATAATGAGTTTTTTATAGTGCTAGGGTTAGAAAATAAATAATTATGCAAGGGATCTTATTATTTTCCTAATTCCAGATGAACCCCATGTCTAAATAATAATAATAATAATAATAATAATAATAATATTTACTTGAAAATTTATAAAATCACAAATAAAATAAATATTATTTTCTTTGAATAAATAAATTAATATTTATTAAAATAATATTTAATATGATATTTCTCACTAGACCATAAAATTCAGTCCACCAATCCTCCTCAATATTTACCAGTCCATGAATAATTACTATTTATTTAATTAAATAAGTACCACTATATTATTCGCTAATAAATATATAAGTATTATATTCACTGAATTACTGAATAAATATTTATTTACAATTCACATAACTAAATAAATAAATATTTTTTTACTTTGAAAATAAAATAGAATAAATAAATATTTTATATTCAAAAAATGATAATAAATAATTTCCTAGTGAATAAATATTGATTAAATACTTAACTCACATATATATTCTCTCAAATAACTATTGATTGAATATTTATGACCAAAAAAACATGAATAATTATTAAATCATGTATGAGAATAATATTTATTCAAATTGTTAAATTAATTTTTAATTTAATTGGGGTTCTAAATACAATCAGTGTATGACCCTCTGCACCCCTTTCTTAGTGACATTAGGCTATATTAAATAAATTTCATAGTTAACATCTAGAAATATGACAAGGCTCCCATAGATAAATAATTTAATGTCAAAAAAACATGAAAAATCCTACAAATTTACATTGTGTAATATAATATATTTATCTTGATATCTCTAATCAAGCAGGTTTCATACTAGCGTCATCATGATATATGCTCGATGTATCTTTATTTTATTTTTTTGGAAATGAACCTTCATAAAATACTGATTCTCATCAAAGGTCCTAAGATATCAATTGTCACTAAGGAAAATAAAGGATAAATCCTATCTTGCATTATTCATTAATACAACATCACTCATGCCACACCCAGGGTATACTACTTCATCATAAACATATGACATTATTGTTTTCATCAATATATCACAGTACAAGACTCATGACATGTATCAATAATAATCTTAAAGTATAGGGATCATTATACATGTTTGAGAATATTAATATCCAATGAAACATATAAATACATATTTCTTATTAGTGGGTCATGTTATCATAATCCTCTACGATGAAGATTACCAAGGGTGTAACCCATGAGAAAGTGTCTCAAAGTTCTATAATTCACCACCCCTAATAGCCTGTATCATTTGTTCCCTGTCAAATGATATAATTTAGATATAAAACTTATATTTAAGAATACTGTCATGAAACTTATAGTTTATCATCATTGTGGGGAATTTCTATGTCCTTTTAGTGAGAAAAGTACACTTGAACATTATCACATACTATGTCATGAAGAATAAAAATCATGATGTGATAATATATTTTATTAGCATTCAAGACGATGAATATAGGTTATCATAAAGTACTTAGAATTTGGTTCTAGGGAACCAACTCCAACAAAATCCCACTTGAACCAGGTCCAAAAACTAATAACCATTATTTTTCTTTCTCTCACATGATTTTTATTATTATACTAAAATAAAGATTTAGTTAAAGGGATTGAAATTTTATATTCCATGGAAAATATGCTCATAGTGACCTTATCCCTTTGATAAAAATCCCTAAATAAGTGATATTTGTAGAGCATGTTCTCCATATGTTGATGTGACCATAGATCTTTTGCGAGATCCATCACTATTATATTATAAAAATACAATGTGATATAATCTCTACTTCTAGGAACAACATCAATATCATGAAGAATTTTCAAATCCAAATGGATTCTTTGGCTACATCAAAATCCACTATACAATCAGAATCTGCTATAGAATCAACGATAAATATCTACCTTGAAATATTTTGACTCATAGCTCCTCCATTGAGAATGATGACATATTCTTACTGGAAAATAGATATTTATAGTCTTTTTAGAATCTAGAATCAATATATCATTTGATGGATAATTCCTCATGTCCTCTGTATATGAATAATATAGTCTTAGTGCACCTCATATACTTAAGGATGACCTAAATAACAAACCAATGCTATTCTCCTAGATCATCTTTATATCTACCCACCATAATACTAGTCTATAACACAAAATACATGATATATCCTATCGTAAAAGTGTATGGGATCCTACTCATTCTCTCTCTACTCTTATGTATGAGGACTCATTTTCTTGGAAAGATAGATACCATGTAATAATGGAACCAATCCACTCTTAGATTATTCCATACTAAATCCATTTAGTATCTGTTCAATGTATTTATTTTGACTTAGTCCATCATCCCTATATATCTATAATTAATGATCTTGATTCCAAGGATATATGTTGCTTTACCTAAGTCCTTCATGGAGTAGCACTGGTTTAACTAGTCCTTAACTGACTATAATATTTATATGTAATTTCATATAAGTAATATTTCATCAACTTATACAACTAGGAATATGACCACACTCCCACTAAATCACTTGTAAAAACAAGGATCATATTCATTCTTTATTGAAAAAAATTATCCTATAGATTCAATGAATTGAACGTTCTATGACTTAGATGCCTTCTCTAACCCACAAATATAAATTCGAAAATTTTATAGCTTATTGTAATTTTATAAAGTCCCAAACCCTTCAGGTTATGTCATATAGACATATTACTGACTTTTTTAAGGAAAGATATTTTGAAATCCATATTACAAATCTCATAGTCATGGAAAGTTTCTATGATAAGTATAATTCTGATGGATTTAAACATAGAAACTGTAGAATATGTTTCATCATAATCAATGCATTGATGTTTTTAAACCCTTCAATCACTATCCTTACGTTATAGGCACCCAATTTACCTTACATGTCTAATTTTTACTTGAATACCCATTTACACCCAACACGATTTACATCAACTGGATGATCAACCCAAATATTGACTTGGTTCTGATACATGGAATCAATCACATAATTCATGGATTATTTATATCTTGCAGCTTCTGTGCTCTCTACTACCTCCTTATAAGAAAGATGATCATTTTTTTCAACCAAAAATTATTTAAAATCTTTAGTGACTTGTAAAAAATATCTTTATGGTTCGCTAAACTCTCTTGTGATCCTATGTAGTACTTGTGTTTTAGGAACAACATATTCCATGAGGAGCTATGTAACCTATTCCTGTACCAAATCTTGTGTATCATGAGCATCAACTTCATCAAAGTCAATATTTCTCCCACTATCATTCTTAAGGATGTTCTACCTCTCAATAAAAATGGATTATCTTGGAATAATAACCTTCTTGTTTGAGGGGTTGTATAGATAGAATCCCCTTGTTTCCATGGGATACCCTATAAAGATACACTACATTCCTAGGGGTGCTAGTTTCTTTCCATATTTGGCCTTAACAAATTCCTCATAGCTCCATGCATGAAGGATATGTGAAAAAACCGGTTTCGTTCCACTCCATATCTCTAAAGGAATACCATTATCCTCTTTAGTTGGTACATCATTTAGTGTGTATACTATAGTATGAAATTCATATCCCCAAAATGATAATAGAATACTCTCATGGATCTTCATAAAACCTACCATGTTAACCAAGGTATGGTTCCTCCTTTCACTAACACCATTACACTATGGTTTATAAGGATAATTGAGTTAGTATATAATCCCACACTCCCATAAAAAGTCAATGAATCCTTGGTTAACATAATTACACCATGATCTGATCGAAGTTTCTTTATCTTACTACCAAGTTGATTCTATAATTCACTATTGAAATACTTTAATTTCTCAATGGATTTGATATATACCTCATTAAGTATACATATTCACATATTCATAAATCAATAGTAAAATTAATTAAATTAGAATACACACCTCTAGATTTTATTATAAATGGTCTACAAACATCAGTGTATACCAATTGTAGAATCTTTGTAGCTTATTCACCTTATCCACCAAAAGGTGGCTTGGTCATTTTTCCTTGTAAACAAGCATGAAATATTTATTGTGGTTTTATCTCAAAAGAGTCTAATTAACCATCTTAATAGAGATTTTTCAAATGCTTCTCATTTACATGACCAAGATAATGATGCAATAATTGGGTGTAAAATGAGTCATGTGAACTTGATTCAATATCAATTTCCAATACTTGGTTTTCAAATTTTACACATAAAGACTATTATTTAAATGTTTTATACCATAACATATGTTGTCTTTATAAAAGAAATAACTTTTATTTATAAAATTTAAAATGAAACCATATGTATCTAGGTAGGATACATAAATTATGTTATGGGTAATAATTGGTATATAATAACAATATTTTGAAACCAAGACCATCCTAATTGGCAATAAGAGGTGGTAGTCTCCAAGGGATAGAGCACCTGAACTCACACTATTGACATCCCGTAAATCCAACTCTCCTTTATAAAATTTTAAAAATATAATTGTTTCCTACTTTTATATAAATATGTGAGCACAAAAACTTATATCTAATACCCAATTTGTAGATATAGAAATATTACTCTCAATAGTGAGCATACCTAAATATTCTCTTTGCTTCTTTAATTAGATGAAATTATTCTTCCAGTGACCCATATTTCCACATGAAAAACATACTTCATCCTTTTAATTTTACTATCTTTAGATCTTCCTTTCTTGTAAGGATGGTTCTCCATAGACTTAGAATTAGATTTATAATTGGGACCCTTTTCCTTGTTCTTCCTCTTATTCATTGTAACAGACCATTGGTTTTTCACATCTAACATCCTTTTCAAATTGAAAAATCAATGTAAGGAGTTATGAAAGTTTCTTCTCTCTATTTATCATATTATAATTAATAACAAAACCAAATAAACTCTTAGGTATTGAGAATAAAATGAGATATGTGTGTATCTCATTAGGGATCTTGAATCCTAAGATGTTGAAGTGCTTAATGTAGCCAATAATATCTTCTACATGAGGACCAACTGGCATTGACTCTTCATGTGTACAAGTAAAAATTTTACATATATGTAATCATCTAAATGTTTCATGCAAAGAGATAGTTTTTTATCACTGGCCTCTTTGTCGGGAAGCTTAGGCATAGGGTTTTACAACACATATAATTTCTATTAATGGCATAGTATAATATATAAATTCCTATACCATTTTTGAAAATTCATGTCAGTGAGAAGGTTATCCTTCTATAATATGGATCTTAGTGATATAGTCAAAGTAATATGGGTTTCCATTTCTATAATAAATAAGTTTATAATTTTACTACTTTATCTGAATTACTAATTTAGATAATAAATTTTAAATTTATTAATATCTCACTATTCTATTTAAACCTAATAGCCCTCATCATTTGTTTTGTAATATCTCATCACTCGAATATTCTAGTGGAAAGGATCCATATTCCCCTTATTCTAAAAAATACGTGGGCTTGGAAAGTTATGTTAAGGGTTTTAGGTAGGTGTAAGTTTACAACTAAATTAACTTGTAGTTCATTTATCTATTGAGTGGAATCCCCAATCCTGAAATCTCAGATAATAATTTCCTCAACGCTTCACCTCTAAGTTACACTAAATCCTGCTTGGGTAGAAAAACCTTGATTTTAACTAAGTTAAGTCAACCTAAGAACTATAGTTAAAATTACCTAATAACTTAAATCACCCTAACATGGGCTGGTCATGCACTTTGAACCCTGATTCAATTTCAACTCAGTTAGTGGAAGGTTATACTGACTTAACATTTAATTTGAGGGATTTTTATCTTTAAGTGTAAGCTACCCATTTTATCTTGTTACATGCTTGTTAATATTAAGTAGATTTTACTTAAGTGATTAACCATTTATAGATAAATATTACACATATTATAATATTTATTTTAATTTCATCTTGTATTATTTTTAGTAATTTATTTTACTAATTTAAACATCCATAAATAATTAATCATGCAATTGATAGAAATAAAATCAATAAAGTAAAATTTCCATGAGATTCTATAATGGCTAGTTTATCTAGAGGATGATAAACCAACCCTTGATCCTAGGGAATTAAATCTTGGAACCATTCCTAGTTAGAGTTACAACATTCCACCTATACTCCTAAGTACCTACTAGATAGGTTTCACCTCGACTTCAAACTTGAACTATCTCCACTCGTTTGGGAGATACATCCAATACATATGTCTAATCATATATAGGTGAGGTAAAAAAGGATTAGTTTATATAGGTTTACATAAAATAAATTATTGTCACATAGGCCATTACATAATGAGAGAACATGAATGACTCGTATGCCATTATTTAATTTAAAAAACTATTACCAAAACCAAGAAATAATAATGAATTAAATAAACTAATCACATACATACGATGGTCAAAGATCCTATTCCTCCAAATAACATGAAAAATATACACAAAAGTGAACTATATGGCATTAACTTTAATTAGTTCTTTATTTATAAGATAAAAAAAGTTGAATTAATTAAATTAATTAATTTCCTTTATCTTAATGGCCATATGAAGTCTCTTGGAGTTACCCATCATAAATTCAATATGTCAAATAAATATCTTGATCAGTAATTATTAATAATTATATGAAATTATTTGAGTATTTTTTAATTATAAAAACCTTTATTACACAGTCAAAAAAATCATATTTCAACAATATAAGTTGGGTTTATAATGCAAAAATTAATTATTCTTTATGTAATTTAATTATGTTCTTTACTGGGTGACTACATGACATGTACTAACAAGCTATATGCCATGTAACCGGGACAAAAACCCAAGGACTCGGTGTGTATATCAGATGAATTACACAACATGTAATGCCCCAAATTTTAAGATCCATAATAATAATAATAATAATAATAATTGTTATTTATGTCAATAATTTAAAGAACATTTCTCTATTCTTTCGAAGGATTGAAACATGATTAGAAAATTTACCGTAAAATACATGAACCAAAATAAATACAAATTATTTATTCATAATTGGGACATTACAACAAAATCACATAAAAATAAGTATTACACACCATGGATGAAGCACATCCATTAAAAGTTCATAAATCAATAGGGGATAATAGATATAAAAGAATAAAAACTCCATGACTAGAAAATCTCATCAATTACCTTCAACCATAAGGACCAACAATAGAAAAAACCAATATTGAGGAAGAGAAACATTAAATTAAAAAACATTATGCAAAATCAATAACATGAAATACGAACTGTACCTTTCAATGCGAGAGCAGAATAAGAAAATGATTTAGCATGTCTATATATAGGAATAAAATATATCCATTATAAATATGGTCATTGAAAATATGGTAGTTGAAAATATTTTCATTGAAAATATAGTCATTGGTCATATATCCAATAAGTATACTAAATTATTGTATTGTTAAGTAGTAAATTTAAAATAATATTACTCGCAATGAAATAAAAACTGACAATAAAATATTACATATATATATTTACATTAAGTATAAATATTAATATTATTAAAAAATATGATATGATATATATATAAAATTCATATAAATATTAAAAAAAATTATAAAATAAATAATAGTATTTAATAGTATTTGTTAAATTATATTTTGTATAAAATTAATATTTATTTTTTCAAAGAATCATTTTTTAAGAATTGTGTAATTTAACATAGTAGATTAAATTTAAAACCATAAAAATATTATATATGAACTAAAATATTAACATTTTTTAAATTTTAAATTGATATGAAATAATATTATGAAAAACTAATGTTTAAAAAACACCATTTTTTAATAAAAATAGTTTTTCTTTATATTTTTTATTTTCATTAAAAAGATAAATTTATAAATTTTAGATTCTGAATTAGATAAATATAACTTAATTTTTAGATTTATAATGTCAAAATTTTCTCATCATGATGTTTTTATATTTTTATAGAATAATTTATTTTTTGGTAAATAGTGAAAATACCCATTTTACTAATATTGTCACTTTTAAAACATTATTAAAAAATAATTCAATGAAACATTTTTAAGATCCTATTAATATAAAAAAATATATTTTATGATGTTAAATTAAGTATTTTAAAATAATTATTTGATAAATAAAACCCATGCTTAACATTTTATAAAATTTATGTAATGTTTTAACAAAAACCTTTTTTCGTTTGTTTCTCTTAATAAAATTTCATTGGGTGGATTTAGGTTTTAAAATTATTTTAATTTTAATTAAATAATATTTTAATAATAATAAACATTTTAATCTCAATTTAATCAATAACATTAATAATTTTATCCTAAACATAAAACTGTTTTTTAAAAATACACTTTTTATAAAAACAAGATTTTGCATGTTACATGCGCTGATATTAAAATTAAATTTCCTTAAACATATATATTTTATTTGATAAATTATATTTCAAATTTAGAGTAATTATGGTAAAATTATTTCATAAATATAATTTTATTTTTAGGCATTACAAATAAATTACTTAGGTAAAAATTAGTTGCCTCGTGAAAAATCAAAAATAGTAAAATTAAAAATCTAAAAGAAAATGATTTAAAAATATGATTAAAAAATGTGTGTAAAAGTATGTTTGAATATTTATCAACCACAAACCTTCCAAAAATCGATTATTTTACACATTTTATTCACATTCTATGTGAAACATGTGCTCTATTTTAATTAAAGTGTTATAAGTTCAAAAATTTCCATTCTATTCAATTATAAAAGGAACCACCATCCCTCTAACTCGCTACACTTCCAAAGAATCTTAGTATTGATCCAAAATATTTCCTAGTATCCCCTAAAACATATTACTATGTTCTATAATATTTTATCTTTTTTAAAAACCAAGTTAATCTTTTTTAAGGTGGTGACCTATGGAGAACATCCAAAGCGAGAGGTAATATTATCCACTACACCTTCTTCATTATTTTCTACTTATACCACCCCAAAACACTTATATACATGTGAGTATGATAAAAAAATATTAATATTCTATTATTTTGTTATTCTAATGAAATATCCATTTTATTCCTTCCTCTGAAATCATTGAGAAAAATGAAAATGTCATCATGCATGTGTGCGAACTACCACCTCCATGAATGATGTGTTCAATTTTCCATAACTGTCTTTCATGAATAGTTGAAAAGGTTTATTTAAAAAGATAATGTGATATTTATAACATTTTATTGATTCTTAAATGATAATATATATTATTTTATACCTTTCTTCTTTTTTGAAAAAACAAGAGTGTCATCCGTGTGTACGTGCATACTGCTGCCTCCATGTGATGATGTATATCTTTTGTTTTCCATACCAAAAAACATGGGTGGAATAAAACATGTATTTAATTTATTAAAAGGTTATTTAATAAACCATTAACATTATATAATTATAGTATTATACATTCCATAAGTAATATTAATAATAAATCATTTTTGTAAATTTAACAGCTAAAAAGGACATATCAAATTACCTTTCTAATTTGAGTCTATTCATGAGAAACCTATCTACATGTATACATTATGTGATAATAGAATAATAAAGGACAAAATAATATGAAATTATTAAAATTATAAAAATATTTTACTACACTTTGACCTTGGCCAACATACTATGAATGTTTTTTAGAAATTGACTAAAGAACTTCAAGTTTCTGACATAAGTAAAAATGATGGAATAAATTAGTGACACATGATGATAAATAAACCTTATAAAAATAAATATATATGGATAAGGTTATTAGTAATTTTATAAATAAACTTAATTTTATTATCCATAATTTTAAGTTCAAGTAAAGAGTGCTTTCAGACACAAGGTAAGGGTTTCCGTCACAATCACCTTTCATCAAGGCACACATTGATTTTATGTAAAAATATTCATTTTTATAGTGTAAATACTTCCACTTGATTTTTAATTTCAAAACTTATTATTTAATTAGTAAAATTCACATCAATTCATTCTATTCCTTTCCATGGGATATTATTGATGTCTTCCTTAAAATATAAGGGTGTTTCATAACTCAATTTCCTTTCTTGAGTTAAAATGTTTCTCATTGAATTTAATCTTTAGGTTTATATGGTATAATATATTTCTATATTGGGAGATACATTTCTATTGAAATATTTTTTATTTAAAATTTCTAATCCTTCTTGAAAATACAACTATGATAAGAATAATTTTCATCCTCTTAAATGATGGTTTCCCCTCCATATCTTTAATTTCCCTTCATTCCAATGTTCTGTTGGAACCATGGTCGTTCTACGCATGAATTGGAGTATGGTTTGTATTTGTTTTCAATACTCATTGGATGTTCATAATGTGTGCTAGCAAAGTGATCATACAGTTCAAGAAGACAACAGTATTGAAAGTGGCACTGTTTTCCAGTGTTTGCCAAATTTTTGGACCTGAAAATCGGAAAATGAAGACACAGATTTTTCGTAAAAGGATGTGTGCACAAAGAGGAAGTCATGCGTGAAATAGGTGAATTGTGTGTGAAATGGGTGGGTTGTGTGCGAAAAAGAGAGTGATGCGTGAAATAGTGGAGCGAGGTTTTTCACGCAAGAAGTGTTTCGGAATCAGAACGTCGAAAAATGGAAAAGGCATGAGCTGCATGAAAAACATGGAGATGTGCGTGAAAACCAGTTGGTGCGCAAAAAGTTTTTGCATGCTGAATGAGAGGTTTTTTATTCCATGATGGGTTTTGTGCATGGGGGTCAGCGATGCCTATAAATAAGAGGTTCCCCCCCTCATTACGTATGGCTGAAGACTTAGAGAAGATCTGAGTACTGATGTGCATAAAAAGATCATGTAAAGGGAGTTGTGCGAAAAGGTACGAGTAGTGCGAAAAAGGAGAGGGTACATGAAAAAATGGAAGGTGCATGAAACAATAGAAGTTGCGCGTAAAACTTGAGTTTGTGCATAAAATTGGTAGTTGCACGAAAAAGGCAAAGCTGCGCGTAAAAGTTGAGGCCGTGCGTAAAAGATTCAATTGTGCGAAAAGGGTGTTGTTTCATGAAATATTTTTCCACGTGAAAAGAAAATATTGCACGCAAAAAGTGAGGTCTTGTGCGCAAAGGGTAGGTGTTGCACGCAATTGTCAGTGAAACCCGTTTGCACATTATGATTATCCGGTTTGGTGGTTCAGTGTGTTCAAATGCATTAATTCCGGACATCGATGCAAGCAGAGTGTCGTGCTAAGTAGAGGCAAAGACTCCAATGAGAATCTATTGAAGAGACCTTCATGTCTATAAAATGATTGGGACTTCACCAAAGACAGGGAGCTAGGGGGAGTCAACGGGGGTGACTTGAGGGACGCAGTGATCTATCCATAAACTTTTGTAAAGGCAGTGAGCCTGGCATAGAGTGACTATGTCCAAAACTTGTAATCCATAAACTAGTGAAGATTAGTGGATTTTGGTACGTCCGACACACTGTTGGCGTATGTTCCTTGGACATAGCCCTTTGTGGTGAACCAAGTAAAAGTGCTGTGTCAACTTTCTATTTTCATTTGTTTGATAGATTTAACAAGTTCCTACCAACATGGAAACAAGATCCAAAACTTTAAAAAGAAATATTTTACACCCTGATTCACCCCTCCCCTCTCAGGGTGTTCCGGGGTCCTTCAAGTGGTATCAGAGGGAGGTTCAATGGTGTTTGATCTGTCATTTACCATTATTGACAGTTCAACCAATGTCAGGGGAGTTCCTCTCTTTAATGGAAGTAATTTCCAAATCTGGAAGAACAAAATGATATCTCATCTAATATCTCTTGGAACATAAGTTCTTTTTTTCTACTGTGGAAGGAATACAAGTCACTGATCCAACATGCCTGGTTATAACTGACGTAGACAGAAAAATTCTTGATGCAGATGCTAAAGCACAAAATGCACTCACCGCAGCCCTTTCTGATCAGATATATCTAAAGGTGATGAGTTTCACCTCAGCAAAATCCATGTGGTATAAACTTGAAAATATTTATGAAGGAGATAGAAAAGTGAAGGAGGAAAAACTAAAAGTCCTACACAATAGGTTTGATGATATGAAGATCCATCTGGATGAGAATGCAGACTCATTCTTCAATTGAATTACTGAAGTGGTTGGATAAATTTGGGGTCTAGGCGAAGAAATCAAAGACATTGATATTGTAAAGAAAATATTAAGAAGACTTCCACCCCTGTAAAATGAAAAGGTTTTAGCCCTTGAGGAAAGAGATCTTTCCAAACTTTCTCTAGATGATCTACTGTGCAGTTTGGTAGCATATGAAATGAGAGTCAAACTAGAAGATGCTACGACTCAAGTGAGCAGGGAAATGGAATTCAAGGCCATGGATATACTGAAATTTCAAAATATAGTAGTGGGTAAGATGATAAGGAGAAAAAAATTCTTTCTCTCTTTGAAAAAAAGTTCCATAAGGTAAAAGGGAAATTAAAAGGGAAGTTACCTCTTGCTTGCTTTCATTGTGGAAAAGTTGGGCACATTGTCTCTTAGTTCTTAAGAAATATCAATGATTAAGATAGTGAAGATGAAAACATTGAGAAGCCTCAGAAAAGGTTTTTCAGAAAGGGAGACTTAAAATATAGAAATAATGCGCCGAATAAGAGTTTTCTCTATGAAAAGGAAGATGATGATAATGAATTCTATGAATAAGAAGAACCAGAATTTAAAACTAAAAACCATGTTTCCATGATGAAAACGATTGAAAAATTAGAACCATCAAAAGATAATGGTCAAGAAAATCAGTTGAAAAGTAATGCCAATCCTGAGTTGCAACTTAAAGATTCTGTTTTTAAGCTTAATATCAAATGTAAGAGTTGAAATAAGTGGAAATAAATTGTAGAAGAATCATCTGATTATATTGATCAACTCGAAGCTGAAATTGAATGACTAGAAGAATTTGTGAAAGTGCAGTCTAAAATTCTTGAAAGAACTGATGATGTAGTGGATCTGAAGCTAAGAATTTAATAGCAAGCAAAGGTCATCAATGACCTCACCACTAGACAAGAATAAAATACCAAGACTACTAAGAGTCTTAAAGAAGAAGTTGTTACTCTTAGAAGAAAACTTGAGAGTGAATCAATTTAAAAATAATCAAGGAAGAAACTATAGTTTGGAAGGTTCTCAGATGCTGAGTTTTTGGAAAGAGAAAAATGTGGTTCTAATGGATTTGAAAATATTTTGAATGATCAAAGACCTGCTTGCATGGTAAATAGTGGAATCGGTTGTGAGGTAGAGTCGTAAAATGCTACAAATAAAGGTGACCAAAATAAAGGCAAGATAAAAGTGGGTGATGTGGAAAATTCATCGGAAGTGATGAAATAGAAACCCCTAATTCAATCTGAAAGAAGAAAATAAGACTATCCTCAAGACTCTTGAAAAAAGGATCCCTCAAACTATTATCCCACAGAAGAAGGAATGAGGATAAGCAGAAGTGAGATGACATTTCCTCTCATAAATTTTCAATTTTGTGGATACTTGGGCCATACCATGTCTTATTTCAAAGAGGCAAGAAGCTATCTGAATGGATAAGATACTAGATTTCAACAGAGAATAAAAAATTCATTTCCTAATTCTTTTAAAAGAAACAATTTATATGGATATTGTTTTTGTTGTTCTAACTTTTTCCATAAGGATGTTAATTGCAGGCAGAGGAGGGACATTGACACCTCATACCAGAGTTCAAGACAAGTCAAATCTCGTCAACAAGATAGTGTTACTCTTACAAACAGGTTTTCTCCTCTTGAAGAATATTTCAACTATGAAGAACCAATGTACACGGAAGAGATAATTGAATGGAAATCAGTGTTCTACACTCAATGCAATGTCTCATGGAAAGAAAAGAAGAAAATTGAGAAATCCAACCTTGCAGAGGTGGCCCTCAAAGCTACAAAAAGAAACAATACCTGGATTCTGGATAGCAGTTGTTCATCTCATATGACAGGTAATGCAGGCCTCTTAATGAATATCAAAAGGAGGGTTGATGGAATAGTACAGTTTGGTAATGATGGATCTCTAAAAATCAAAGGCAGTGGAAGTACTAAATTAGCTAATGGTGAGATAAAGAAAACTGAAGTCCTTTATGTATATGTTCTACATCATAATCTCCTCAGCGTGAGTCAATTATGTGAATCAATACTTATCATTAATTTTAATCAGAAAGGCTGCACTATCAAGGGAAAGACAGGAAATTCACTTATGAAGGGATGCCAAACAGAAGGCAACCTGTATCAGGTTGATAGTAAAGAAAACATTTGTTACATGACTATTGAAGAAGAAAACAATTTGTGGCATTAGAGACTGGGGCACATCAATCAATAAGACATGGAGAAAATATCTAAATTGAGGATTATCATGGACATTCCCAACCTAAAGTATGAACGTGAAAAGTCTTGTGATGCTTTCATTCATGGGAAGCTGGTCTGTAGTTCATATAGGCCAAAGAAGAAAAGGGTGTTGCATCTTCTTGATCTCATTCATACAGATGTATGTGGTCCGATAAATGTTGCCAAAACTCATGGATAAAGGTACTTCATTATTTTAATAGATAATTACAGTAGAATGGCATGTGTAATTGTTATTCATAGGAAATGACAAGTTCTTGACTGCATGAAAACATATCGTCAAATCATCGATAATGATACTGGATGAATAATAAAATTGATGTGATCAGACAATGGAGGGGAATACATGTCCATTGAATTTGAAAACTACCTATAGAAGCATGGGATACAACATGAGGTAGATTTTGTGAAAACTCTATAGAAAAATGGAGTTGTTGAGCACAGAAATCAACAGGTGAACAATATGGAAAGAACTATGCTGTTTGATAGTCTTATTCCATGGCATTACTGGAAAGAGGCCGTTCAAGATACAGTGTATATTCGAAATCGAACAGGACTTTATATGTGTGATATGAAGACACCTTATGAATTGTGGCATTAAAGGAATACCTCTTTGAAATACTTTCATGTTTTTGGAAATAAGTGATTCATAAGAAACAAATAAAGAAATCAAGGGAAATATGGAGACAATGCAGATGAAGGAATTTTCCTTGGATACTCAATAAACATCAAATCCTACAAGTGTTTCAATAAGAGAGTAGGAAGGATTGTGGAAAGTAGTGATGTTAAGATCATTGAAGGGAAAACCAAAAATTCTTCAAGGATTTCATATACTGATATGATAGAAAGTGAAGAAGAAAGTGAACATGGCATAAATACAAATACATAAATAGTGGAAGGTGTACAAAACACTCAAGAGTCACATCATGATGTTGACTCAGAAGAAGAATCTGAAGAGGAAAACTTGGCTGGAGAGAATGCGACTGAACCTCACAGGAGAAATCGAAGAGTTGAGATTGATCCATCTAACATAATTAGGAACAGGAGTGCACCCATACAAACAAGGAGGATGAGGAATAACACACAATCTGTATTTCTGTTAGTTGTGGAGCCATCTTCATTTGAAGAAGCTGCAAAGGATGAATCTTGGGTGAAAGCCATGAATAAATAGTTAGATCAGATTGACATGAATCAGACCTGGGATCTAGTCAAGAGACCCAAAGGTCACAATGTTATTGGTACAAAATGGATCTTCAAGAACAAGTTTGATGTGCATGGAAGTGTTAATAGAAACAAGGCATGACTTGTACGTAAAGGATATTCCTTGATTGAAGGTGTTGATATTGAAGAAACCTTTGCACCAATGGCTAGACTGGATTCAATCAGGATTTTCCTTGCCATGACACTCCCAAGAGGATATAAAGTATATCAAATGGATGTCAAGACAACATTATTGAATGGTGTACTCGAAGAGGAAGTCTACATTGAACAACCAATGGGTTTTCTTCTCGGTACCGATGAAACAAAGGTTTGCACACTATAGAAAGCGCTCTATGGCTTGAAACAGGAACCACATGCATGGTACTCCCAGCTAGATTCTTACCTCAAGAAGCTAGAATTCAAAATAGGAGGATTAGATCACAATATCTATGTGAAGAATTCTCCAAAAGATCAGTTTATGGTTCTAGTTTATGTTGATGACATTATATTTGGTGGTAGTAGGCAGAAATTAGTAGACGAATCCACCAATAACATGAAATAGGAATTTTAAATGTCTATTATTGGAGAGATCACATATTTCTTGGGGCGGCAGGTGATTCAAAAGAAGGATTACACGTTCATTTATTAGGAAAACTATGCAAAAGAACTGTTGAAGAAATTTAATATGCATGACTCGAAACCAATGTCAACTATAATTTTAGTTGGAACCAAACTTGGAAAGCATGAGTATGGGACCTATGTAGATCCCACAATGTACAGAAGAATCATTGGGAGATTATTGTACCTGACAACAACACGGCCAGACATTGTCTTTGCAACATGCCTAGAAGTCCGCTTTGAGATTAATCCGAAGGAACAACATATGGCATCAGTAAAAATAATCATGATGTATATTCAAGGTACTCACAATTGTGGCTTATACTTTGTTGCAGGAAGGGACAGTGAGTTATCACTATTTTCTGATGCTGACTGGGCTTGAGATGTGGTTGACAGAAAGTCCACAAGTGGTGGAGATTTCTATATTGGGCAAAAATTTGTTGGCTGGTTGAGCAAGAAATAAGAAAGTACTTCTCTTAGTACCGCCAAAGCTAAGTATATATCCTCTACAAAGGCATGAACTCAACGACTATGGATAAAGCAACAAATGATAGATATTGGTGATCAGGTGAAACAACCAATGGTGATTTACTGTGATAACGAAAGTGCAATTGATCTTACGAAGAATCCTATTCAGCATTCTTGTAAAAAACATATTGAAATCAAGTATCACTTTATCAAAGAAAAATTTGAGCAAGGATTTATTAGAATGGATCATGTGGGAACTAATGAGAAAGTGGATGATATCCTGACCAAGCCACTGTCAGTGGCTGTATTTAAGAAACATCGATTGAACCTTAGTGTTTAGACACCCCTTCGTGCTTAATGAGGTTACAAAATACCCCTATCCTCAGCTTTTTTTACTATTTTTAATCTTTTTGTGGATGTGATGCAGGTTTGTGGGGGAGATACTATCCAGGGGGAGTGTGTTTTGAGCTGAACAATGAACAATTACCAGTCTTTGGGTTTATTGTCAATGGGGGAGAGGGAAAAAAATTCAGGACATGTGATGGACATGTAATGCTTCTATGACACTTTAAGAAAATTGCTTGGGCGTCATTGAGAATTCCAAAACACAAGATCCCAATTCATGCTTCTCTTCTTGTTTTCTACACTGAGCATTTCTCATATAGACTTAGAGTGTCAGCTGAGTTAATTCTTGCATTTTTGGTTTGCATGTGGCTGGTGCTCTATTGAATTTATTTGGTGATTGCCAACAAACCCAAAGGGGGAGATTGTTGGAACCATGGTCATTCTATGCATGAATTGGAGTATGGTTTGTGTTTGTTGTTAATCCTCATTGGAAGTTCAGAATCTATGCCAATAAATTGATCATACAGTTCAAGCAGACAACAATATTTAATGTGGTACTATTTTCTAGTGTTTTCCAAAATTTTGGACCTAAAAATCGAAAAACGTAGACATGGATTGTTTGCAAAAGGATGTGCGCACAAAGAGGAAGTTGTGCCTGAAATAGGTGACTGGTTCGTGAAATAGGTGGGTTGTGCGCAAAAAAGAGAGTGGTGTGAGAAATAGTAGAGTGAGTTTTTTTACAAAAGAAGTGTTTCAGAATCAGAATGTTGAAAAATGGAAAAGACATGGGCTGCACGAAAAACATGGAGATGTGCGGGAAAAATGGTTTCTATGCGAAAATTTTTTCACGAAAAATGAGAGGCTTTTCACACCATGATGGGTTTTTTGCACAGGGATCGGTGATGCCTATAAATAAGAGGTGCCCCCTCATTACATATGGCTGAATACTTAGAGAAGATCCGAGTGCTGATGCGAATAAAAGGTTTGCATAAAGGGAGTTGCGTGAAAAGGTCCGAGTTTCATGAGAAAGGAGAGGGTGCGCGAAAGAATGGAAGGTGCGTGAAAAATTAGAAGTTGCGTGTAAAAATTGAGTTTGCGCGTAAAAGTTGTTGTTGCGTGAAAAAGGCGAAGATGTCTGTAAAAGATGAGGCCACATGTAAAAGATTCATTTGCGTGAAAAGGGTGTTGCATGAAATATTTTTCCGTGCGAAAAAAAATATTGCGCGAAAAAGTGAGGTCTTGCGCGCAAAGGGTAGGTGTTTCATGCCATTGTCAGTGAAACCTGTTTTCACATTCTGATTATCCGGTTCGGTAGTTCAGTGCGTTCAAGTGCATCAATTCTAGACTTCAATGCAAGCAGAGTCTCATGCTAAGCAGAGGCAATGAATTCAATGCGAATCTATTTAAGAGACCTTCACATCTATAAAATGATTGGGACTTCACCAAAGACAGTGAGCTAGGAGGAGTCAATGGGAGTAACCCGAGGGACGTAGTGAGCTATCACTGAAATTTTGTAAAGGCAGTGAGATTGGAACATAGTGATTGTGTCCAAAACTTTTAATCCATAAACTAGTGAAGATTAGTGGATTTTGGTATGTCCGACAAACTATCAGCGTATGCTCCTTGGACGTAGCCCTTTGTGGAGAACCAAGTAAAAGTCCTGTGTCAACTTCCTGATTTCATTTGTTTGATAGATTTAACAAGTTCCTACCAATGTGGGAACAAGATCCACAACTTTAAAAAGAAAAAGTTTACACCCTAATTCACCCCTCCCCTCTTAGGGTGTTCCAGGGTCCTTCATGTTCTTTATTATAATTAGATAAATAAATACGTGTTATCTCATTTGAATTTAATATTTACCTTTTACACTATTAAAAATAAGTTTTTATTATTTTTTATTATGTTTTATTTCAACAAAGGTGTTTTAAAACATAAAAGGGATCTTCCATACCTCGTTCATAACTTTCTAGTTACACATTTTATTTATTTTTATCCATTTTATGAAAAATTGTCCTCATATAAATCTTCTATTTTTTGTATATATTTACCTTAAATATATACCTAGTTAAATATAAATTTAATTTATAGGGCTAAACATGTTTTTAGTTCTATCCAAAATTCCAATTTTTTAGTAAACCTATTTTAAGATCACTTTTCTATTTCTTGTCTCACATCGAGCATCATCCCCATAAAATGATTTTAAATAATGAATAGCTTTTGAAAACCCTAGTTATTTTATTTAAAACCCTATTGGTCTTATTATGGTTTCATATAAACAATAACCTCTTTCATTCTTTAAAAATATACTTTACTTATTTCATAAAGCTTCACCCAAGTGGTGCATTTTTATTATTTCTTGTCCTAAGCCCTTCTACTGAAATATCTATATTAGAACTAAATGATCAAGACCAATGTTTCATTTTGAAATATGAATATACAAATTATTTAATTCCTTCCTCTCTTATAAATCCTTATGATTTAGCCTTTATCTATGCCTTGAATAAGAATTTTGAAACCCACTTCCTTCTCATGGGTTTGATCATGCTTATGGTTTATATATGGTTTATTTTACTCATGTGGCATGAATATGTATGATTTTGATTTATTTTATGGGGGGGGGGACCTAAATTATATATCCCTTTAATATATTGGGTAAATATTTATATGTCATGATATGTTATGTAAGTTATTAGGGAGTGAACCTAATCCACTATTGTACTTTTTCCACTTATGATGATGGTTTTGGGAGTGACCCTTGACCAATGTTATGATATCATGTTTTATATTGTTTCCAAATATGTGCAATCTTATGACTTAATTTTATTATTCCATGTCTCCATGATTACGATCATCCTATTTATGATATCATGTTATGCCTCTTGAATCACATGTTATGCTTTATTTCCATGTTTATCCCCTTACTGGGATTTCTAGCTCACCATTTTCCTTTTATATTTTCCCCAGGATATCCTATGAAGTTTTAAAAAATCCATGGGAGTTCAGATAAGTATGTGTAGTTTTAAATAATTTTATTTTTTTTAGGTTTAGGATGATGTATTTTTATGTACAATCTTCCAAATACACTAGACGTCTAGATCCTATGCTTGTATTTGTTGGAAAAGTCTATTAAAAATTATTAAATAATATGTGTTTAAGTCTTGGGTTGTTATAATAGGTATCAATGGAAGGTTTAGTTATATTTGGAGGTTAGTATGAAAAATAATAAGTAAAATCCCTTGGTATAATTCTAAGGTATAAGTTTAAGTATAGGATAACATCCTAAAATTTGGGTAAAGTAGACATTGTTTATTTTTCTTTATAAATACATCTTGTTTGGATACTAGTAAGAGGATGTAGGCTATGGAATAGTTGTACCTATGGGTAATAATCCGGAATAGGGTGTGTTAGGTATTAAATAAACTTTGACTTGGTGGATTAAAAAGATACCTAACTACATACGTGGCTAGAAACTCCTCGACATATATTCCTTGGTTAATCATATGTTCTTTACAAAATGCTATGAAGGATTGATTTTCCAGTTACTTTGAGGTAATAGGTTAAGAATTATAACAAAAATCAACTTAAATTATCCTAGGTTAAAATAATATTGATATAGTCTCAACTAAAGTAATTATCAGTTAATGTGATCATAAAAATGGGTAAAAGGTTTTAAGGTTGAATCCCTTTTATATTATTGATTATGATAACCCTCTAATGATGTTAAATATTCATCACTCATTTTAACTATTTTGGTTCAAGTGAGGTATAAAAGCAGAGGTAATTAAGTTAATCTTGAATTTGATAGACAATTTAATGATTACCTCAATTATCAACCAATAAAAATGGGAGATGGACTAAGAAATATGATGATTATACTAAACTAACTATCATGAAACATGATTAACAATGTAACTATAGTTTAAATATTGAGTACTCTAAAGAATATAAGGATGGAGGCACATGAAAATTTAAGTAATGAATATAATTAAATATTGGATATTAAACCACCTATATTTAAAAAATTTTATAATAGGTACCAAGGAAATTGCCTCAAGGGGATTGTAAAATAATTTACTTATGGAAGAGGGGGTCATTGAGCATCAAAATATCAGAGGAATATGAAGAGGTCGGTGAGCATGATTAGAGTGGAAATCCTGCATCCAAAAGAATCACTAATGGTAAAATGCCTCAAGTGTGGAAAAATTATACATTATATAAGTTAGTTTCATTAAAAAAATAATGATAACAATGATAGTCATAAATAGACACCATAATCATGGCACAAGGTGGAGCCTGTTCAATGACTATTGTTGAGGTGGATTGAGGTAAATAAATCCTTCACTATAGAGTTTTTAATACATGATCCTTATTTGGGACACTCTAGGTTTCCTAAAGTGTTTTCCAAGTGTACCAAATCATTTATCAAATGAAACATTTAGTTTTATAATGGTTTCATTTTGAAATTTATGTTTATATAAATATAAATATTAATATGGGTATTTTAGATGGATTTTATGTGATTCCAGTAATGGATTAACTATTTCAATATAGACTTATTATTCACCTATTGCGGTTATATTACCCACAAAACCCACCATATTGGAAAAAATGGATGGGAGTAAAGACAAAAACCACTACCCACTATAGAGGGATATTAACATCATGAAAATAGAAGAAAACATGAACTGATCATCTTCATCATCATCCATCAACAAACCACCACTGCATATAGGCCCCATTGTTTCTAGAGAAGTTAAAAGCACCATACCAATCATGGATATAGAAGAAAACCCTCTTTCACCACCACTAGTACAATAGTATGGTGGTTTGGAAAAAAATGGGGAGGATACTTAGTGAACTTGAGTATGTGAGTAGTTGGAGAATCAAGTTTGATGACCTAGAGAAAGAGAGCCCATATAGCACATACAAGAAACAGTTTGGCTCATGGAAGGCCCTATTTAGGAACATGATGAGCACCTTAAGTAGACATGGTTGTGCGTCTATCCCCCAACAAACTTTATCTAGTAGGGATTCATGGATTAGGTAATGTATGGACTGGTTCAACAAGTGGGAGAGAAGGTTTATGATTATCTGTTGATGCCAGTGATGTTGGTGAGGGATAAGCTGGAGAGGGAACATGCTGGTGTGGTAGAGGCAGCTACTCTAGAAAGGGTTGGGAGGGGTCTAAACTTTGATATCAATGTGCCTTATAAAGAGGAGGAGAATTCTTTTTTGGCTTCGTCATTCAACATCAAATTTATACCGAAAACACCATGTTAAACAACCACAAGGGATAAGGGATATGTGTGTGTGGTGTATCTATTATAAAAATAGGAAATCACATTTTATACCTCAGACCAATTTTTGATAATCTTCCATGGAAAGTATCACTATGAACTCAAGAAAATATAAAATAACTATGAACACCAATCCCTAAGAGGTATTTAACTCAAATGGTAAGAAAGAAACACAATATAAGGATTATGATTATTATAAGTGAATATATGTGATTTTTACCTCTTTGGAAAATTAAATCTCAAGCCACCTTATAGACACCCCTAGCTAACATTGTTAGTAAGTAATAATTTAAATTGTGAGTATGTAATTTATTTAAGGGGTGACAGACTCAAATTCTATATATATATTTTTTCTCAAATTATAATGATTTCTTGACGGTTTTTAATTAGAATACCCATAAATTTAATTACTTTAATAAAAATTTGGAAAATATGAATGAGGAGTTAGAATAGTATGAATGTGTGTTTTTAATGTTATATTTGAATTAAGAACTTTAATTGGAAACTCACTTTGTCATTTGAATAACTTTTTTTCAGGTTAATTTGTCTAAAAAAGTGTCCAAGCATGGCCTTCCCTCAAAAATAGCTCACCTATAAGACACATAGCCATCCTAATAAGGGATAACCATCCTAGCAAGGCCATAGAAGAGATAGGTCAGGCTGATAGGGCATAGGGGATCAAATCCCATGCATAGGTGGCCCGCTGGTGGTGAACCCCATAGGGAGGAGAGGTAGGTCGAAGCTAGTGCATGCCAAAAGTATGTACAACATTCATTTGTGTGTGTGATGTGATATAGGGGATCCCACCCCACTACAAGAGAATTACTCTATACTACCAGATCTTTTATTATAATGAGGTGGCCTCCTGATATTGGATTCGATGTGGAATAGACTTTCAAGTGGTTACTATTCATATTTAATAAAAACGTCACCACTCCACCAGATTTATACATTCCTCAGTCTCAAACACATATTGTATCCCACTCTTCCACTTGCCACTGTGTACCAATACCTTTGAGACTCACCACCATAACCTATGTTCCTCTAAGATTCCATGTACACCTTGTTGGAATCCTAGATATTGATCTGAAGTCCACCGATTCATCTCTCGAACACCATGGAGGATCTCCAGACCTTTGGCCGACAATCATGAATCCATCCAAGGCTTCACTCACCCACTTAAAAGGCCCAATGAAAGAGGAGCTCAGAGGAGCTCTTCTATCATCTATCACCACTGCTGCTCACTGGTGCCATGAACCATCCAATGTCACATCCACCATGTATGAAAACCACTTCTATGCACGCTTGGGTCCACCACATTTTGTTTGATCACCCGAGATCAATGGGACATTTCAAATAATGATGATCCCACAAGTCTCACGAGTGTGATCCTTGAATGAATATCCACAGGATCTTAAATGAGGATTTGAATAAAGACCGAGGAGTGGGAGAAGCCTCACTACTGAGGCTTCTGCTTCATTTTATTTCTTCTAATTTTCTTTTGTTTTTATTTTATTTTCATTTAAATTTTAGTTTTAATTCAATTGTAATTGTAATTTTAGTTTATTAAATAAAATTCATGCATAAATTATTCTTTAAACATGTATTATTATTCCACTAATCATCATCTTATTCTCTTATTCTTATATTAATTTTATTACTAAATATTTTATTATTTATTTTGTTTTCTAATTTTATTTTATTTTATTCTTCCCTCTCCCTCTTCTTATTTTATTTTATTTTATCAATCTCTCTCTCTCACTCTCTCTTCAATTATTTTTATATTCTTTTATTTCTCTTTCTTTTATCCTATTATTCCATTCCACAGTGACCTCTTACCCTAAAAAAATGAGGGGCTAACCTAAGGCTTGGCTTTGGGGAGGTAAGTGGTGTTTCCATTTCATTCTGCACATAAATTCCTATGTTTTATTTAATTTTTTGGTGAGAAAGAGTGAAGTGCATGAGTGTAGTTATTTCCCACAATAACACTAAACTCAAAATAAATTTTATCCTTTTTTTTAAATATTTTCCCTCCCTTACACTAAATAAAATACCTTTGTGTGATGAAGTTGATCCGTTTAGTGGATGAAATGACATACACTAGATTTGAGTACAGAAAGGCAACACATTCTTGGTTGAGGCATGTTATCAACCTTGATTATTGTAGGAGGTGAAATTAATATATCTGAATTCATTCAATATTTCACACCACTAAATAAATTAATAGTAGTTTAAGAGTGAGATTTCATGATTAAACTATCAAAAAAAATTTAAACACAAATAAGGAGAATGATGGAACACATTAATCAAACCGCAAAGGATAAGTTATTTATTTTTTAATCACATTATTTCACTTCATGCTAGTATAATTTTTAGAATTAAATTTAAAATCTCAATTCCATAGTTTTCATAGAATTAATTGAAACAATAAAAAATAAATAGTTTAGGTGAATTAGATTAAGTAACTAAACAAATAAGAAAACTCCTAAAGTGAGATGACTGAGGTCACACATTGTACTACACTAGGAAAAACATTATAAATTTTATTTTGACCAGACCCCATGATAGGTGTGCATGTAAAAAATGGTATCATTACCAAGGATCCAATCATTAGTTTGTTTACTTTTTATATTTTCACATTCTCGATAGTTTTAATTTTTTCAAAAGAACAAAAACCATAAAAAAATATTTTTCCATGATATTTTAAAATGATTTTTATTCTATATGAATTGGTTACTCATAGGTGTAGGAACCCATAGTTGAATAAACCTGGTCTATTGAAGATAGTATTTCCACACGGGCTAGACAGATCAGGGGATCCTAGAGCCAAATTACCATAGAGGAGGAATTAAAGGACCTTATCTAGCATCTCAAAGAGACCCTTGAGCAATCAATAGTTGAACGATTGTATAGAGAGTTAACTGAATTCTGGGAGTAATTCCTAGAGTTTCATCAAGAAATAGCAGATACACAAGTAGATCCATCCTTGTTTCCTCCCAACACTTTTGAAGAAGTTCCCTCAAAACAATTTCTAGAGAAAGTGGATAAATAGAAACCCAAATATGTTATTCAAAATCTGTAAGATATGGTTCATGATATAGAAGAAAAAATGAATCATATAACTGATAACTTTAGTATATCCCTCAAAAAACTTGAACCTAAACCAGGAGATGAGCCATTTGTCTTCCCGGATCTACCCAAGGAGGACAAGGAGAAAGACTTTCATGATGAGCCATATATGAGAGATCAACATGATCTAGATGAAATTTTGAATGATTGTGAGGAACTTCTTGAATTTTCCATACCTTGAAAAGAAGAATATCCAGCACCAATGAAGGTATACACCACCCAAGTGGTGCAATTTGAAGAAAATATAGAGGAGCCTAACTACATGACTCTATCCATTAAGATACAAATTCAAGAGGAACTCACCAATGAGGAAGTAATTGAACCATAAAAAACTTAGTGAGATGATCTTTCATTGAAATCTTTGTTTTTTCTTGAATTTATTCAATATGATTTGAGTATCACTCATTATTGTTTTAAATTTTCAGTTTTGGTTAATTATTTCTATGCCTTAGAGGAAGATGAAGAAATTATACCCACACCTATTAAGAAATACATGGATCTCACTAAATTTTATTAATATAAATTTGAGTAAGTCCATGAGGAAGTACCAGTTACTAAACTCAAGGAAACCAAGATAGAGGTGGCTGATATTAAAAGGGACAAATTACTTATTAAAAATTCAAATTCAATTTTTTTTCAAGTAAAAATACATACTTATTCTCCATTTGATCATTAAATTCATACAACCTATGTTAATATAGAAATGGAAGATAAAGAGAAGGTTACATAAGTAGAAACCAAAGAATAAGAAGATTTATAATTAATCCTACCCCCTCCATTCATCTATACCTCATTGTGAATGGGGGGGGGGATTTGGTATACTCTATCTATGGATCATTCCTCACCAAGAATGAAGAATCACAATCTGGGGAAATCCACATGAGTTGGTCCAAATCCAAGAAGCTTCATACACCAATTGACTTTGGATAATAGCTATTACTGACCTCTGGAGGCAATAAAAATTCAGGGCCCACTTGGAGAATCATATCAAGATTTATCTTTACTTGATTTTGAGGATTTAAATTTAATTAGTCAAGCATGCAAGCCACTCCCCCTTATCTTTGTAGCTTAAAAGAAATGATCCTTATGTTTAATTGAGTAATTTTCTTTTATAGTTTTATAATTGCATAAGGAAGATGTAAATAGTGAATGAGGAAATAGGAAAAATATTCATTGGAAAGGGAGTTCAATTTTATTGATTATATTTAAAACTCTCAACATTTTGGTCAAAAAACATGATTTAAGCTTTAAATTAAAATTTTATTACCATTCATGGATTTATTCTTTACTTAAATTATATTGGAGACATAAGTTTTTGAGAAATAAATTGATTCCATGTTTTATATATCAATGTTAATAAGATTTAATGAGTAAAATGTATAATTGGATGATTAAAGTGAAGCATGGATATTAAAATAAGGACTCATGATTTGAGTGAATTAATTGATTCATGTAAATGAAATGTCCCAACCAATTTTCATTATTTGAATTTCTAAAATTCATATTAATTGATTTTTTATTATTCTTTATGCCTTGAATTATTTTCCAATATCATATTTCCATTCCTAAGATAATTTCTAGACAAAGTTATTCTTATTTATTCTTGAACATATTTATTGAGTGATCTTGGGATATTCCACCTACTAGAACTTTCATTTAAACTTATCAAAGCTATGACTGTGCAAAAACACATTTAAAATGATTCATGCATCTTTTGAAAAGACCTTATCCTTGAAACCCACATTTACATTAATACTTGTTTAAACCATAGAGACAATGAATGAACTTAATAGGAATGAGTTATTTTTCAAGCCAATATTCTCCATTCCTACCCTCATCTTAGTAATTTCAAGATATTTTAAAGATAAAGTGTGGGGAGAAATGAGTCATGGTGGATGTTATGAAATACATTGTAAGGGAAAAGTGCGAGGGTGCTATTTGTGGGTGTTAAGAATAGTTTTTGATTTATTCATTATTATCTTTATTATTTTTATCCTCTTGATAAAAAAGAAACAGAAAAAATGAAAAGAATGGGTTGTGACTTAGAATAATAAAAACTCACCAATAATATTCCTATGATTTTTATTATATGTGGTCAGATGGTGGATGTGTGGTTTATTCTAAACATAACTTTTGAAAAATAAAATAAAAAAAGGTTCTTTGAAAAAAACTATAAAAATAGAAAAAAATTCAAGAGGGTGAAAAAATCATTCATTATGATTTATCTTGATCACGAACTTACTTTGAATTTCATGGAAAGTGGGAGTTATTTTAATTTAAAGGGGAGAATGTCATGACATTTTTACTTTTAATATCATGATTTTTCTTTAAGTGAAAAACCTCTTCCTTGAGCCATAACTTTTAATACATTAATTCCTACCAACCTTAAGACTTAGTGAAATTTTAACATTTAATGAAATCTCTCATGATTTTATGTGACTTATGTCTTTAAAAAGTGGATAAAATAGTTCATTTACAAGACTATGGATTAAGAGCATATTCTCATGATATGAGCATAAATCTACTTGAATTTTATTATGAGAGATGAGTGAAAAAATTATAAAGTGAAGTAAATAATGATTTATAATGTTTAATAATAATAAGTTGAGAAACTTGAATTAATGAGAAGATAAGTTCCAGAAATTTCAAATTGGAAGAAGTAAAATGCATGATTTGACTGTTTCTTTGAAAATTGAGAAATTGAATTGATATTTTATATGGAATTTAAAAATTTGATTTAAAATTGATATTTTTTTATTACTTTGGGGTTTTAATATTAATAACATTGGTTCCCTATAATTTCTTTATTGAGATTTTATACTTGAGGAAAATCATGGTTAAGTGTGGGGGTTTTTGATAGACTCAAATTCCATGTATATTTTTGCTCAAATTTCAGTGAATTGTTGATGATTTTTATTTAGAATAACTATTAATTTACTTAATCTAATCAACATTGGGAAATATGAATGAGGGTTTAAAATGGTTTGAATGTGTGTTTTTAATGTTATATTTGAATTAAGAACATTCATTAGAAAATCACATTTTAATTTGAATAACTTTTTTTTCCAGGTTACTTTGTCTAAAAAAGTGGCCAAAATGGAAAAACCTCTACCAAAAATCACCTAAAATCCAAAAATATAGTCCACTAAGGGATGTATGTCCAAGAAGGTCTATGGGAGATCCAGGAAAAGATAATAGGTAATGGGGGATGAAATACCATGTATAGGTGGCCTAAAGGTGGTGAACCCTATGATGAGGAGTGGTGGGCTGTAGTCAGCACATGCCACTTGTATGTACAACCCAAAATTCATGTGTGTGTTGTGATTTTCAGGATCCCACCCCATTATTGGAAAATTTCTCAATGCTCCTACATCTTAAATTATAAGGAGGTGGCTTCCCGATGTTTTATTCGATGTAGGATAACCTTTCAAGCGGTTATTATTAATATTTAACAAAAACTTCATCATTCTGACATTTTTATGCATGAATCATCCTTAGAAACATCTTTTCACCTACTCCACTACTCACCACTATATACCTACACCTTTAAGACTCACTTCCACTACCTATGTTTATCATAGATTCCATGGATGCCCCACCAGGGTCCTAAAGCTTGAGCCGAAGTCCACCGCTGCAGATCGCGAACACCATGGATGATCTCCATACCTTAATATGACATTCATGAAGTAATTAAATGATTCATCCAGCCACTTTTAAGGCTAGGTAAAGGAGGATTTTGGAGGATCTGTGCTACCTCATGTCACTACTACTGATCACCGGTTTCGTGCACCGTCCACTACCATATCCACCATTCATGAAAACCGCTACCATGCATGCTCGGATCCACTAAATTTTTTTGATCACCTGAGATCAACAAGATATTTCAAAGAATAAATATCCTGTGTGTCTCACAGGTGTGATCCTTGAATGAAGATCCATGGGATCTTAAATGAGGATTTACAGGAAGATTGAGGCCTCTCCTCTGGTCTGTAAAAGGAGGGCCTCACTTCTAAGAATAGGAGTCGAAACCATAGAGGATGGAGAATCCCCACTGTCGAGGATGATGCACTATTTTAGTTCTTCTATTTTTTTTATTTTACTTTTATTTTGATTTTAGTTTTAATTCAATTGTAATTTTCATACTAGTTTATTAAATAAAATTGATGCATGCATTATGCTTTCAAGAAGTGTTCTTCTTCTACCCATGTCACATCTGTGTTTTCATTTTGAGGTATTTTTCTATTTATTTTTGGTTTATAATTATTTCCCTTGGGTTTGCCCATTTATTTTTGATGAAAAATGGTAGTTTTTGGGCTGACACTAGGTGGCGCATGGTTGGCGCACGGTTTGTTAAACCATGCGCCCTTGCTTAGGAAACCATGTGGCCATTTGAAATTTTTAGATAGTGACTGAACACATGGTTAGCACATAGTTTTTAAACTATGCATGATAAAATTGTGGTATGTGATCCTTATATAGAGATGGGTGAACAGTTGCTGTATGGTTTGGAAAACCATGTGGGAAAACCATGCGAGAAAACCATGCGGGAAAACCATGTGCCATGTTCAATTCATTAAAAATTTAAAAATGATGGTTGTGTCCTCTCAAGATTTAACCCCAAATCCCCCATTTTCTTCCCCACTTAAGATTTCTAGCCATCGGTTCCTCCAACCCACATTCTTTATCCCCTAGAACTCCATTTTTGAGGTGATTTTTGGTGGGGTTTCTTCAAGAAACCTTTAAGTAATTGGTTTTCCTTATCGATTTCTCATATTTTCTCAGGTTTCTCTTCATTTTTCTTGGGGTTTCATATCTACAATGGGTGGGTAACCTATTTAGGGTTATATATTTATTATTAGGGTTCAATATTTATTTTTATGGTTATATTATTCCATTATAGGGTCCATTGGTGGTGTGGTTTTGGTTAAGTACCGATTTCTAGAAGTTTATACACTTAAGGTTGGTGGTTTCATGCTTAAACATTATTTAATGACTTTGATATGATTTCATTACTTCTTGGTTATGTTCTATGTATTATTCAATCGGTGTGAAATGTGTTTTTAAAAGGTTTCAAGGTGTGTTTGTGTTGAAAGATGGATTTTCCAAAGGAAATGGGTATGTTTCATGTGAATTTCATGTGTGATTCCTTATTTTTCTTCTTAAAGGTGTTTGATAAAATTTGTAAATGGTGATAAACATGTTTTATAATGTATTTGGAATGTGTTTGGATTAAAAATAGGTTTTGGGTTATAAAAATGTTGGTTTATCATGTTTGTTATATTGATTGGCTTATGCATGTGTGAAAGTGATGTTTAATGTGATATGTGGAATGGAAATTGAGCACAAAGGGAATCCTAGGTGACTAGGGGGGGACTAGGACTAGTATGCTTGTTATCCCAATTCTTGTCAGTGTTATTGATGATAAAACACTAACTAAACTATAATTATGGGAGATAGTTAGAATTTTTGATAGATTCCTCTCTAGTGGATTGTTCACGAGGATGATGATCATTGTGGTTTTTGTACCACATTTTACTGAGATATGAGGTAGCTACTGTCCCATTTTAGCTCGTGCCTATAGGTTTTCCTATGAATTAGTGATCTTTGTGATATCATACCTACCATTGTAATATAGTGCACTTTTTTGGCTGTTTCAAAAGAAAATCATGTTTTTCTTTAATTTTTTTTCTATAAAAAATGTCTCTAACTATTATTTTTATAAAAAATTCATGTTAATTTGTTGTATAATTCTTTGGGATGAAATATATTTTATTATGTGGCATCCTACTGAAATTTTTCTCACACCCTTCATACACCTTTGGGTGTATGTAGAGTTGGTTATGCTTGAATCAGTTAAAGGAAAGATGCATCATGATGGTTGTTCGGCTTGCTAGTGGTATTATCTTGTAGGTTTTGGTGGCGGTGTCTTGAGGATGATACTTCTCTCATTTCATGGAGGTTTTTGGGATAGTGTCTCTATCCCCTTTTCTTTGTAGTCCTTTTGGTTTTGGTTAAAGTTGTATCACTTTAAATCCGAAAATTATTGTACCTTGTTTGGTTGTGGTTATAAGTTATTGTTATATTTATTATTGTTAATTTTTTATGTTTATATAAATGGGTTAAATAATTCCCAAATCATATTTTGATGCCCATACACTAGTTTCCAGCTCATGGGGATCGAGAACTCCCTTTGGGACATTCCATGAACTGGGTCAGGTTTTGGGTTAGATGACATCCCGACGTGGTTCGTAACAAAATGGTATCAGAGTAGGTTACACTCTTTTTTAGTCAGGTTATTTGGAAAATATTTGAGATATAATGGTGCTAGGATTTTCTGGGCTTGAAGTTCTAGTTGCGAGTAGGGTACCTAGATAGCACATCTCGTGAAAGGACTTGAGTTTCCATGGGATGTTGGGATTTTATTTGACTTCTCCTCCAGGTGAGTTGTACATGCTGTAGACTGTATATAAACACTGGGTGGGGGTGGAGTGGTTTTTTTTCTTTGGATTGTTATTGTGATGGACTTGGTTATGTTTTGAGTTATGCAAGTGTTCAAGACTTGTTGTTTTTGCTGAAAGTTTTCTGAACAGTCATATTGATGGTTTTCACTAGAGTTTATTATTTGTTGTAGTAAAATGCCTCCTCAGATAATTCCCGCGCAACCATAGGAAGAGGCCAAATAGAGTTCTCCCTCACTTATTGATCATAAAATAGTGTAATTTTTGGTTTGGGATGTCTAATATTTGGGATAGAGAGTATGTTCTAGTCCTACTCTGGTTATATAAGTTGAATCGGGTCTTGGGAAGGAAAAATCTTAGGAGTTTCTCAAGAACAAGCCTCCTTCTTTCTAGGGAAATGCAGAACTGGAGGAAGCGGAGGGATTTATTGAGAAGATCAAGATGATATTTTGATTTCCTAATACTCTTGAGGTGATTAGGGTGAAGTGTTATTTGTTCTTTCTAGAAGGTCTGAATTAGAGGTGATGGGGCATATTGGTGTAAATTGGAAAGAAAGAGTAGATGAGTTGGAATGATTTCAAGATCATTTTTAATGAGCAACACTATCTTGAAGTTTTAGCATATTAAAGGTCCTGGGAATTCATGGATCTTACCCAAGGAGATATGAAAATTATGGAGTATGGCAAGTACTTTGAAGATATGGTACGGTACAGACACGAAATCATTTCTAATGAACATATGAAGGCCCAAAGGTTTGATAGGGGGTTGTAGTCAAAGATTTACTCTCAAGTGTTTTTGTTTAATATGAGGACCTATGATGAGTTGGTTGATCATGAAATGATGGTAGAAATTAATTAGATAGGAAATCATGGTTTCCCTGGCTCAGTGTTAGCAGTGGGAAGTGGTAGTTCATCTGAGAAGAAGAGGAAGCGAGATGAGTAGGAAAGGAAGGGAGGTGGTAGCTCAGGCCACCCTTCCTAACCGTCATCATCATTAGTTTCATATGATGGATCATTTGTGTTCCATTAGTATGGGAATCTTGGGCATGTGTGGTCGACTTGTCCATCCCCTCCTAAATATTTTCATTGGTGTGAACATATGGGGAACTTGCAACAGTTTTGCAGGGCTATGCGTTCTTATCAAAGTAGTGTGAGATTTGTATCTTCTAGAGGAATGTCAGCCCAGTTAGAGCCATCTAGAATGGAGGGATCTTAGTTTAGAGGTCATGGATATAGGTATGGATCATCTTCTCATCAGAGTCATCCTAGATCAGAGTTATAGTTTAGTGGTTGTACTCAGACTCAGGTATAGACAAGGAATCTCCATGGTATGGACCATGCACCAGCGAAACCAGATATAGATCCTGTGATAGTTTGATGAACCATTTTGATTATATCATCTATATTTTTTGTGTTTTTGATATTTGTGCTTCCGTTTCATTTATCTCTAACTGTATTTTGGATCTATTTAATTTTCCAATCGAGCTCATGTTGTATGCGATGGAGTTGGTGACACCGTTGGGAAAGAAGGGGCAATGTTTCATGTGTTCATCTTGAACACTCACCATGTCAGGGGTCAAGAAAGAATGGGACTTCTTGGTTTTATAAATAGAAATATTTTATGTGATCCTCGATATGTATGTGATTGTGCATTATCAGGTGCACATTGATTGTTATCGATAACAAGCGAGTTTTGTGCCACCTGGTTGAAGTACCCAAGTTTTTCTATATGAATGGGATCCTCGGGTGGGTTGTGCTGGACCTCCACTTATAGATTTAGGAAACCTTGTATATCAATTCTCATTGATCATGTTGGAGGATGGTGGTAGTGGTTTTGGAGCTAGATTAACTACTGTGGTGAATGAGTTCTTAGAGGTTTTTCTAGAGGATTTTTTAGGTTTGCCGCTAGAGTGATATGTGGAGTTCTCAATTGATTTGGTATCAGGAAAACAACTAATATATCTTCCCTCATACTATATGTCTCCCAATGAGTTGATGGAATTAAAGGTAAATATAGATGTTTTGGAATCTAAAGGATTCATTCGACCAAGTATCTCACCTTGGACCACCCCAGTTCTATTTGCGAAAAAGGCCGAATGATCGCTCCAGTTGTGCCTTAATTATCGAGAAATGAATAAGGTGAAAATCAAGAACAAGTACCCTTTGCCTCATATTGATGAACTTTTTTATCAACTTAAGGGGGAAAGGTGGTTTTCAAAAATTTACTTGCATTATGGCTATCATCAAGTCATAGCGAGAGAGGTGGATGTTCCAAAAATAGCCTTCTAAAGTAGGTATAACAATTTTGAGTATTTGATCAAGACTTTTGGGTTGAAAATTTCTACAGTTGTCTTTATGGATCTCATGAATAGAGTGTTCCACCAATATCTCAACTTCTTTTTTTGTGGTATTCATGGTTGAAATCCTTGTCTATTATGAGATGGAAGAGGAGCATGAACGACACCTGAGTACTGTCCTAGGCACTCTTCGAGAACATTATCTCTATGAAATTTTTTCCAAGTTCACCTTATGGATCTGAGAAGTGATGTTTTTGGGTTCTGTTATCTCAGAACAAGGGGTTTTGATGGAACCCTTAAAGATTAGTGTGGTGATGTCATGGGATCAGGCAAAGAATGTGTTTGAGATTAGAAGATTTCTAGGCCTATAAAGTCATTTTATGTGATTGTTTTTGAGAATTATCTCACATATCTTCATCCATGATGACACTCACTCAGAAAGGGTAAAGTTTGAATGGATTCCTAAATGCCAAGTGTCATTTGAAGAGATTAAGTGATAGTTTACCACCACTCCTGTGTTAATTTTTCTTGAATTTAAAGGATTGCATGGTCTATTTCGATGACTCAGGTATGGGAATTGGGTGTGTGATGATGTAAAATAATCATGTGGTGGATTATAGTTCATGCTAACTCCAGTGACATGAGAATAATTACCCAACCCATGACTTGGAGTTAATAGTAGTGATCCATTCCTTGAAAAAGTGACATCACTATTTTTTTTCAGGGATAATTTCGTGGTTTATTATGACCATAAGAGCATAGCCAACATTTTCTCCAAGAAATATCTGAATATAAGGTAGAATCATTGGGTTTAGTACCTTCAGGGGTTTAATTTTTATATATTCTATACCCCAGTAAAAGGGAATGCTATGGCTGACTCTTTGAGTAGGAAAGTGACAATGTAGGTATTGAAAGAGTCCATTGATGAGTGGAACTTTATGGGGATCTTTGTTTATATGTAATTGGAGACCAAGGAGCATAATAGAGGTGCATTATTGGCTAGATTTTAGCTAAAAACTTCACTCTAGGAGTTGATTCAGTGGGGGTAGACTGGTGATGAGTTGTTCCAATAGTCTATGAAATTTCTTAATGGTGGGGAGACACCTTGGGATTGGTTGTCATCTTCCGACAAAGTTCTGTGATTCAAGGTCACTTCGTGGTTCCATTTTCTATTAGGAAGGTGGTGATGTAGGATAGCCACCAATAT
This sequence comes from Viscum album, assembly GCA_963277665.1. NCBI lineage: Eukaryota > Viridiplantae > Streptophyta > Magnoliopsida > Santalales > Viscaceae > Viscum > Viscum album. Next base: position 127,020,698 of record OY728129.1, on the reverse strand, counting down.
CAGTGGACCATTCATCATGGTGCCACCAAGATGTTTTATGATGTGCATCAGTAGTTCTAGTGGCTAGGTATGAGGCAAAATATAACTAACTTCATATCGCAGTGTTATACATCTCAGCAGGTTAAAGTAGAGCAACAAAGACCCTTCGGTTTACTCCAGCCACTATCTATTCTTACTTTTAAGTGTGAAGAGATAACCATGGAATTTATTATCGTCTTACCTCATACACCTCATGGGAGGAATTCTATTTGGGTAGTGATCGATCATATGACAAAAAAATCCCATTTCATTCCTATCAAGGGTTCAACTAAGGTGGGTGAGTTGGGCGAGTTTTATATTCGGGAGATAGTGAGGCTTCATGGTATTCCATTAGAAATTTTTTCTGAAATATACCCCCATTTTACTTCATGGTTTTGGGGAGGGCTTCAGAAGGTGATGGGGTTGTAGGTGAAGTTGAGCATGACATACCATCCTCAGATGGATGATCATACAGAGTGGGAGAATTATATTTTGGAAGACATTCTCTAGGCATGTGTTTTGGATTTCAGTATTGCTTGTAATAACCATTTGGGATTTGTTGATTTTGAATATAACAATAATTACCAATCCCTGATTCAAATGGATCCTTTTGAGGTGCTTTATGGTTGGTCATGTCAGTTTCATTTGTGTTGGGATGAGGTGGGTGAGACCTCATTGTTGGACGATCCTTGTACAAGAGACTTTTGATAAAGTCAATTTGATCAGGCGGCTTTTGTTGAAAACTTCAAGTTGCTTCAAGTATTATAAAAATCCTAGGAACTGATCTCTAGAGTTTTCTATGGGTGACTGGGTGTTCCTGAAAGTGGCACCTCACTTGGGTCATCATTATTTGGGTAAGAAAGAAATGCTAACACCGAGGTATGTCAGGACTTTTGAGATTACTGAGAAGATTGGTAAAGTGGAATATAGGTTATCCCTTCTCCCTTATTTGATGTCAATTCATGATGTGTTCTATGTTTCTCAGTTGAATAAGTATAACCCATATCCATCTCATGTGTTGCATTGGGAAGAGATGGAATTAGAGCCTGATTTATCTGGGTTTAAACGACTAGTGTGGATTACAGATTACCAAGAGAAATTTATTCATAGGAAGTCTATTCTATTGGTCTGAGTTCTTTGGAAGCATGGTTATTATGAAAATGATACTTTAGACCATAAGTCTTGGGTTCAAGAAGAATATGTTCTTTTATTCTTTGATATAATGTCAGATTGATATTCTGGGGGGAGAAAATTTTCATGGTGGAGAGAATGGACACATTCATGATTTCATTTTGAGGTATTTTTCTAATTATTTTTGTTCTATAATTCTTTCCCTTGAGTTTACCCCTTGAGTTTTGATAAAAAATGTGAGTTTTTGGGCTTACAATAGGTAGAACATGGTTGGAACACGGTTTGGAAAACTATGTGCCCTTGCCCAGGAAATCGTGCAACCATTTGAAATTTTTGGATAGTGGATAACTACACGGTTAGTGCATGTTTTTTAAACTATGTAATATGACCCTACAACATGTTATCTTTTGATGGAGAGGGGCACATAATTGCCACACAGTTTGAAAAATCATGCGGGAAAACTGTGCACAATGTATAGTTCATTAAAAATAAAAAATGACGATTATTTCATCTCGGGATTTAACCCCAAATACCCTATTTTATTTCCCACTCAGGATTTCAAGCCCTATCCACCTCTAACCCTCCTCCTTTCTCCCTTGAACCTCTATTTTCGAGGTTATTTTGGTTGTGATTCTTCAAAAATCCTTCAAGTAAGTGGTTTTCCTTCTTGATTTATTCTCTTTTATAAGGGTTATCTTCTTATTTCTTGGGGATTCATATCTATAGTGGGTTGGGTGACCTATTTAGGGTTGGATATTGATTATTAGGGTTCAATATTGATGTTTATGGTTCAATATTTCTATTATAGGGTCCCTTAGTTGTACAGTTGCGATTTATCACTAATTTCTGAAAGTTTGTACACTTGTGGTAGGCGGTTCCATGCTTAAAAATTATTTAGTGAATTTGATATTCTTTCCTTAATTCTTGATTATGTTCCATATATTGTGAATGGGGTGATAAATGTGTTTTTAAAAGGGTTCAAGGTGAGTTTGTGTTGAAAGATGAATTTTACAAAGGAAATGGGTATGTTCCATGTTCATTTCATGTGTGCTTCCTTATTTCTCTTCTTAAAGGTGTTTCATAAAATGTGTATATTGTTAAAAACATGTTTTAAAATGTATTTGGTGTGTTTTTGGATTCAAAATAGGTTTTGGGTTATGTAAATGGTGGTTTATCATGTGTGTTATATTGATTGGCTTATGCATCTGTGAAAGTGACGTTTCACGTGATATGCAGAATAGAAATTGAGAAAAAGGGAATACTATGTGACTAGGTTGGCATACTAGGAATATAATTATAGTTGTACTGGATGGGATGAGGTCTAGTTCTAGATATAGGGATTGAATATAAAACACTAACTAAACTATGATGATGGTAGACCACTATAATTTTGGATATATTTCTCTCTATAAGCTTGTACATGAGGAAGATGATAATTATGGTTTCTATACCACGTTTCATTGAGATGTGAGGTACCTAGTATTTGATTTTAGCTAGTGCATATAGGGTTTTCCTATGAATTAGTTCTCTTTGTGATATCATACCTACTGTGGCCATACGATGTAATTTTTTGGCTGTTTCAAAAGAAAAGAATGTTTTTCTTTAAAAACGTTTTCTATAAAAATGTATTTATCTTTTATTTTTATAAAACTTTCATGTTAATTTGTATTATAATGTTTTGGCACAAAATCTCTTTTATTGGGTAGTATCCTAATGAGCTTTGGATCACACCATGCATACACCTTTGGGTGAATGTAGACTTGGGTATGTTTGAATCATGTAAAGGAAAGTTGTATCATTATGGTGGTTCGGGTTGCTAGTGGTCTTATCTTGAAGGTTTTGGTGGTGGTGGATTGAGGGTGATGCTACTCTCATTGCATGGAGGTTTTTGGGATTGTGTCACTATCCCCATTTCGTAGTAGTCCTTTTGGTTTTGGTTAAAGTTGTATAAAATTGAATATGAAACTTTTTGTACCTTGTTTGTTATGGTTATAAGTTATTGTGTTTTTTATTATTTTTAATTGTTTATGTTTATATAAATGGGTGAAATCATTCCAAAAAGCATATTTTTGATTCCCAAGCACTAGTTTACAGCCTCTGTAGACTAGGAATGGACTTCGGGCCATTCCATAGACTAGGTTAGGTGTCAAGCTAGATGACACCCCAACTTGGTTCGTGACAACCCATTATCTTATTCCCAATCTTCTCTTATTCTTCTTTTAATTTTATTACTAACTATTTTATTATTTATTTTATTTTTTTTCTTATTCAATTTTATTCTTCCTTCTCCATATTCTTCTTATTTTTTATTTTATTAATATATATATCCCTCTTTTATTATATTTCATTCTTTTATTTATTTTTATTTCCTCTTCTTCTTCCATTCCATAGTGAACTATTACCCTAAAAAAATTAGGGGCTAACCCAAGACTTGGCTCAGTTGAGGTAAGTGGTGTTTCCATTTCATTATAAACTTAAATTCCCATGTTTCATTTATGTTTTTGGTGAGAAAGAGTGAAGTGCAAGACTGTAGTGATTTCCCACTATGACACTAAACTCAAACTCATATATGTATATATTTTTAAATATTTTCTTCCGTTACACTAAAAACAAGCTATTCATGTAATGAAATTGAGCCTTTTAGTGGATGAAACAACATATGATGGAGTCAGGTCCTAAAAGGCGGAACATTCTAGATTGAGGTTTATTATCATGCTTGATTACAAGAGGAGGTAGAATTATGATTTTTGAATACATTCAAGATTTTACACTAATAAATAAATTAATAGTAGTTTAAGAGTGATATTTCATGATTAAACTATCAAACTAAATTAAAAAAATATAGAGAATGCTGGAACCCATTAAACAAACCATAAAGGCCAAGTTATTTATTTTCTAATCACATTATATCATTGAATTATAGTTTAGTTTTTTGAATTAAATTTAAAATCTCAATTCCATTGCTTTTATATAATTAATAAAAACAACTAAAAAGAATTAGTTTGGGTGAATTATATTAACTAAGTGAACAACTGAAAAATATCCTCAAGTGAGATGAACTGGTCCAGCCACTGTGTCACATAAGGAAAAACTTTAGAAATTTTATTTTGACCACACCACATGATAGGTGTGCATGTTAGGGGGATATAAAGCCATAGGTTTTAAGAGTCAATAATAATAATAATAATAATAATAATTATTTCTATAATTTTAAAGAACATTTCTCTATTAATTCAAAAGGATTTTTGAATAGAAAATGTTCCCTAAAATATATGAACCAAACCAATTACACTTTATTCATTCATAAGAGGGACATTACAACTAAAGAATAAAAAACTAAGTACTTCACACCATGGATCATTACTCACCATGGATGAAGTATATCCCTTAAAAGTGCATAAATCATTAGAGGACAATAAATAAAAAACAATTAAATATTCATGATAAGGAAATATCAAGGACGATCTTCAACCTTGAGGATCACCAATATCCAAAAAAAATCCTTTAAAGTTAAATAGAACTATGAAAGGAGAAATCATTATGAAAAATCTTTCATACAAAATAATAAATTTTCCTTTTAAAGTAATATTGGAATGAATGGACGATTTAGTAAGTCTATGTGTAGGAATGAAATAGGGCTGTTATATATATGGTCATTGAAAATATGTCCATATTAAATATATCCAATAGGCATACTAAAGTCATGTATTTTTAAGTAGTAAATTTAAAATAATATAACTCACAATGAAATAAAAAAAATGATATTAAAATATTCTATTCATATGAGTTACATATAAATATTAATATTAATAAAAAAATATGAGATTATGTATATATAAAATCCAAACAAAATTTTTAATATCAATGGATTAGTAAAAATAAATTTAAGAAAATAAATAATTATTTATAATGGTATATGTTAAATCATATTTAATATAAAAGAAATATTTCTTTTTTCAAAGAATTTTTTTAAGTATTGTATATTTCATCCTAGTAGATTAAATAAAACACCCTTAAAATATTATACATGAAGTAACATATTAATATCTTTTAAATTATAAATTTATATGAAATAATATTAAGAACACTTAATATCTAAAAAACAACATTTTTCATTAAAATTAGATTTTCTTTATAATTTATATTTTCATCAAGAAACTAAATTTATGAATTTTAGAATCAAAATTAGATAAATATAACTTTATTTTTGGATTTATAATGTCAAAATTATATTATTATGATATTTTTATATTTTATAAAATAATTGAATTTTAGGCAAATAGTGAAAAATACCAATTTTACTAATATTGTCAATTTTATGACAATATTACACAAGAATACCATGAAAATTTTTGAAACCATTTTTACTATAAAAAATACAGTTTATAAAGTTAAATTAAGTATTTTAAAATAGTATATTTTTATATAAAACCCATGCTTAACATTTTATAAAATTTAAGTAATGTTTTAACGAAAAATGTTTTTCATATATTTCTCTTAATAATTTATTTATATGGTGGAATTAAGTTTTTTAATTATATTAAAGTGTAATTAAATACTATTTGAATAATAATAAACATTTTAATTTCAATATAATAAAAAATATTAATAATTTTATCCAAATATAAAACTTTTTCCTAAAAACATAATTATTTTTATAAAAACGAGTTTCTGCACATTACATGTGATAATGTTAAAATTATTTTTTCTCCCACAAAAAAATTTTATATAATAAATTGGATTTAATATTTATAATAAAAAATTAAAATTTATATTATAAGGATCATTTTATTTTTATGCATTAAAAAATTATTAGGTAAAAATTAGTTACCTCAATAAAAAATGAATATTGTGAAAGTAAATATCTAAGGGTAAATGAATTAAAAACATGCATGGAAAAGTGTTCTTGGGAATTTAAAGACCTTAAAACTCAAAAAACTCTATTATTTTTCACTTTATATTCAAATTCCATGTGAAACATGTTCTCCCTTGTAAATAATGAGTTATACATGGAAAAAATAGCATTTTCATCAATTATAAAAGGAACCACCACCCCTCCACCCCTCCACACATCCAAATACCATTAGGATAGACCCAAATTCCACCATATTATCTTATAAAACCTCTACCAATGTTATATAATCTTTTATATTTCCAAAAGACTAAGCTATTGTGTCTTAAGGTGGAGACCAAAGGAGAACATCTAAAGCAAGAGGTCATATTTGTCATTGCACCTTCTTAGTTATTTTCTAATGCTACCACCACAAACATATTATATCCATTAGAGTGTGATAAAAATAGTATTATTAATATTTTTCTATTTTTTTATACTAATGTAACATCAATTTTATACCTTCCTCCAAAATAATTGCGAAAAATGAAAATGTCGTCATGTGTGTGTACGGGCTACTATCTCCATGAACGACGTGTTCAATTTTCTATCACTACCTTTCATATATTATCGAAAAAGGATATTTACTAATATAATATGATATTTATAACATGTTAAAGATCTTTAAATTATAATATATATTATTTTATACCTTCCTTATACTCTATAAAAATGAGAGATCCATTCATTTGTAAGTGGAGACTACCACCTCCACGTGATGATGATTCTATTTAATTTTCCATAATGAATAACATGGGTGGAATAAAAAATGTATTTAATGTATAAAAAATTTATTTAATAAACCATTAACATTCTAGAATTATATTATTATACATTACATAAGTAATATTAACAATAAACATTTATAGTAAATTTAATCACTAAAAAGGACATATCAAAGTACATTTTCTAATTTGAGTCCATTCATAGAAATCACATTTACTTGTATAAATTATGTGATGATGTAATAATTATGGACATAATGAGATAAAATTATGAATATTATGAAACTATTCTACAACACTTTAACCCTGGTTAACATACCATGAATGTTTCTGAGAAATTAACATAATAACTTCAAGTAACCGACAAAAGCAGAAATAATGGAATTAATTGGTGATACATGATGATAAAAATACCTTATAAAAATAAATATACATGTATAAGTTTCTTTTTAAATATTTTAATAAACTTAATTTGATTATTTAGGATGTTAAGTGAAAGTACATAGCACTTTCGAAAACAAGGTAAGGGTTTATGTATCAATCACCTTTCATTGAGGCATGCTTTGATTTTATGTACAATTATCTATTTGTATTGTGTATATAATTCCCATTGATTTTTTATATCATAAATTATTATTTAACTAGGAAAATTCACTTTAATTCATGCACTTCCATACTATGAGATATGATTGATGTCTTCTCTAGAATATAAGGGTCTTTCATAACTCAATTTACTTTCTTGAGTCATAATGTTTCTCCTTGAGTTTTAACTTTAATTTCATATGGTATACCATATTTATATATTGGGAGATCACTTTTGATTTAAATTTTATTTATTTATGAGTTCTAATCCTTCTTTAAAATACAATGATGTTAAGAATAATTCCCATCCCCTTAAAGAATGGTTTTCTCTCCTTGTCCATAATTTCCTATCCTTCCAATGTTCTTCTTTTTAATTAGAAACCGAAATAAGTTTTATCTCATGTGAAATTAATATTTAACTTATCCTAATTTCAAAATAAAGTTTTTTTATGATTTTATATTTTAACAAATGTTTCATAAAACATAAAAAAGGATATTCTATACCTCCTTTATGACTTATTGGTTACAAATTTTATTTTATTTTTCTACATTTTATGTAATATTATTCTAATTAACCTATTAAATTTTTATACATATTTAACTTACATATATAACTAGTTAAATATCATTTTCAATTGTTAGAGTTATAAAATTGTTTTAGTTCCCTTTGAAATTCCCACTTTTAAGTAAACCTGGTCTAATGGAACTTTCTTATTTCTTATCTCATACGGAGAATCAACCCATAAAATGATTTTAAACCATGAATAGATTATAAAAACTGTCATTATTTTATGGATAACCATCTTGTTCTAATTATTATTTCAGAGAAAATTATATAGTCTTTCCTTCTTTAGAAAGATCCTTTAATTATTTTATAAAGCTTCACCCATATAGTTTGTTTTTATTATTTCTTCTCTTAGGTCCTTATCATGATATATATATATATATTAGAAGTAAATGATAAATAAATATGATTAATTTTAAAATATAAACATTAAAATTATTTAATTCCTTCTTCTCTTGGGAATCCTTATGAGTTAGCATTAAGTTATTCCTTAAATCATAATTATGAAACTCACTTCCTTATCATGGGTTTGATCATGATTATGGTTTATATATGGTTTATTTTCCTAATTTGGCACTCATATATGTTGTTTTCATTTAATTTTTTGGTGGTATGATAATTATATATCCCTCCAATGCATTGGGTAATGCTTTATATCTCATTAGATGTTATGTAAGGGATTATGGAGCAAACCTAATCCACAATGGGACTTTTTACACTTTTGATAATGGTATTTGGTGTGACCCTTCATTGATGTTATTATATCATAATTTATTTTATTTCTACATGTTTTTGATCTTTTGGTGCAGGTTCTCGGTGAGTGGAGGGATTGAGTGGTGATAGTGGCGGGTCCAAGGTGGTGCGTGTCCGGGATTCAGCTTCAGTGGATTTCTCCAACTGTGGGTGTTTCTCGACTGAGATCAGGTCTTCAGGTGATGATGTCACTCAGTGGTGGAAAGGGAGGTTCTCAACTCATCTTTCAGCTTTCAGTGATAGCGGTGTGGATGTTTCTCATCCTTGATCTTTCAGTAGCGGCGAGGGTTCTTAGTGCTTCATCTTTTCGTTCGGATTCTGGATTTTAGCAGTGGTGGGTTTGATTCATCAGCATGGTGCTATCATCTTCTTCTTCCCTACAGTTTTTGTAGATATAGTTTACTTTTTTTTGGATCTAGTTTGAAATTCTGTAGATTTGGTCATGTGTTTTATTTTGTTGCGAGGGTAACAGTTATATGATGAAAATGGCAGCAATTTTGTGCTCCTCCTTAGATCCAGATGGTCTTCGGTGTGGACAGAGTATAAGATGTATGGCCTTGTCTACAATTAGTGGAAACAACTCTTTTAAATTTATAGTCTTTGTGGCCTTTTATGTCTCTCCCTCTTGGTGTTGTGTCTCTCCCTCTTGGTGTTGTTGGTGTTCCTAGAGTTGATTGGCATTATGAACAGCATTTCATCTTGAATCGGTTTACTTGATCTCTGCTATGGGTCCAGAATTCTTCCATTCTCTTCAAGGAGGAGTAGTGTAGTGGTATTCATGGTCCTTTGGGATGTGAGTTTGAGTAGTCAGTTTAGAGAGATAGACGGTGATGTTCTCAATGGATTTTTGGTGACTTTTTGGATTTGGATTTTGTTATTTCTCAGCAGTGGTTTTTGAAATACGAAATGGGTGATATTTGAGGCTGAATTTTATTTTTGGTTTTATTCTAAATTTTGATGATGAAATCTATCATCACTCTATAAGGATCAGCACTAGATGAGGTATAGAGCAGGAAGCATTCATATGAGCATGAACATTCAAATTTGGATGAATGAGAGGGTATGACTTTGCCATCCGTACCAGGCTCATGCAACCTTGCACGGGACAGCTTGTTGTACAGTCATGTGAGGTTGAGGCTTAACATAACGATGTAGTTTCTAAGGAGGGGAAGTTTCTTGTAGTCTTGATCTGGGTAACTTCTTGTATGCTTTAATTTCAGGTTTCCCAGTTTTTCCCAAAAAGTGATTTTGAAATAAAAATTTAATTTTCATATCATGTTATGCCTCTCATCTCTCATGTTATCCTTTATTTCCTTGTTCATCCCCTTATCAGGATTTCATGATCACCCTTTTCCTTATATATTTTCTCCAGGATATCTTGTGTAGTTTTAAAATAATTATTAGAGTTAAAATCACTATGTGAAGTTTTAAATAATTATTATGTTTTTAGGTTTAGGATGATATATTTGTATGTATAATCTTCTAATGACATTATACCATTATATCACCATCTTGTATTTTTTGTAAAAGTATATTAATAAATATGATATAATATGTGATTAAGGACTGGGTTTCTATTAGAAATGTATTAATGAGCTGCAGATCAAATTTTCTTCTTACAATGTGTCTGTTTAACCCACCGGTGGCTCGACGAGTTCTCCTTCTGTGGGAAATAATGAGTCACATAATGTGTATTCTAGTTACACGCCATTTATCTCATTAATGATGAAACCTACCATTCTTATGTAATGTTATGTAGCTTATTTGACCCCATGATTAATGTTAATTTCACCGCCAAACCATATAGACAATTGGATTTGGTATTCTAAAACTAACTATTTATACTTTAGATTACATGTATATTCAAATATTTGAATATTAATAAATCATATTATTACATATTGTTCATTTTTATACATTAATATAATATAATAATGTCTTAAAGTATATGGCACATTGATAAAGCCATTGAAGTTCCCCACTATGATGAGAACCTTGAAATGTCATGATGATATTCTTAAATATAGTTCTATGGTTGAATAAAATTATATGACACGATACATAGAATGTTTACCATCATGTGTGAGTACTCATAAGAAGATGAGAATTATTCTCATGAAGTTTGCATTTGGTAATTTTTAGATGAGAGATTATGAGAACAAACCCACCTGATATAATTCCGCATGTTTATGTGTTATCAAATATTCCTATCTTTAAGAATATGAAATATTCCTTAAACATTATGATTATTAATAATTAATTTCATAACTCACCCACTTTTATGTATTTTGTAAACCATGATGATTCCATTCATGGAGAAGTTAGAAAGGTTGGATGTGTCATGAGTGATGCATTTTTAATTAATAATCCAAGGAAGTAGTTATATCTTCAATCATTATGGAAGTTGATATCTTATCCCTTTGATTGAAGTGGAACTGTAGTATTAAATTCAACACCCATGGTGTAACGATGAGTTTATTTCAGATAGTCATTAAAAGTCGTATCAAGGATATAGGTTGGTGAAATGTGTGTGCAACCTAATTGATGAGATATTGTGAAAAAGAGGTTATATTACATAGTAATCATTCATGTGTGGTTGTTAAGGATTCAACATTAACTTCTATCTCTTAGGTGACTTGACTAATTTCTAAATAGTAATCATGGACTTTAGGAAATCCCACCTAATGATAATGATAATGTAGCCTAGAGGGTTACACACTAAGTGTTTCCATTTATCTAAATTAAATTATATTTTAATTTAATTATTGGAATAAATATTATTCTCATGACTGGGGAATAATTTTTTTCAGGGTTTATTGACCACAAATACTAAAAAAATCGTTATTCACAGAGAAATTGTTTAATTATATGAATATATAACATTTATTTATTTCTTATTATTTGTAAGATAATAAATAAATATTTATACATTAATAAATAACTTATTTAATTAGATTAATATTTAATAAATATTTATTTTCCAGACTGTGAATAGAATATTTATTTTATTTATTGATTTTTTAATAAATATTTATTCACCAGACAATGAATAGAATATTTATTTATGAATAGATATTTAGTTAAATATTTATTCCGATATTCAATAAATACCAAGGAGGATGAACAAACAAAGATTATGTTTGTTGAAAAATATTAATTTTAAATCTGGTAAAATAATATTTATCGATGTTCCAGTTAGTGCACTCCGTAATAATAATAATAATAATAATAATAATAATATTACATGGCATGAGGTCAGATAAGGTTTATTATATTATTTAAGGTCTGTGGTGCAATTAAATAATATCTTAACCTTAACACTAAATTTATAAATAGATGACTATGTCTATTGTGTAGGTTTAATCTACAATTGAAAATTATTATGCACCCTAAATTTCTCTCTAGATTCCCACTTCTCTCATCATCTCAAGAACAAGAATAATAAGAGAGATTCCTTCAAGCCTGAAATACCATTAAGTGATCAAGGTGAAATAAATTCAAGATGATCGATCTTCCATGTTATCAACCAACAATCAATCATTATTGTTTGAAGATCAAAGAAGCATGTGTGGATCACCACCAGAGGGACTCTATTTTGGGTCCTCTCTATGCAATAACTGTAATCCGTAAAGGGGATTTAGATGATCAACATCTTTATCAAAGAAATATAATAAGATGAGGTATTATTTTTTCTGATCTATTTAACTTAATTATAAATTTTACATGAAATGATCCTCACTTGGTTCCAGGATTTATTTATCAATATTTGATGGAAAAAATATTTTTTAATAATTTTCTCATCTAGAATTTTTTTTGAATGGTCCATTGAATCTGACTAAAGTTTTAATGGATTTACACTCAAAAAGGTGATTCCATTGTGTTTGAAACCATCAAGTGGCACCAAAGGCAGGTTGTGTTTAAATATATAATTATTTATTTGATTATTGATAGTATATATGAAATTGTGGTTAGTTTTCATTTTGATATTATTTATTCTTAAATCCTAAGTCTAATTAACATGATTTCAACATTTTAGTATTCTTCATTCAAGATTCATGTTTTATTGAGGACTAAGAACATATAAAGAATGATCAGAGATTCCATCGAGAAGGTGCCAAATATTCTGATCAGTAAATTAGGTTACATGATATATAGCTGGATTACATACCGTGTACCCAAGTTAACTATACCTAGATGTATTGTGAGATACTTGATGCATCGAGTTGTTATTACATGTAGTGCATTTATTGTACAATGTATATTGACCGGGACAACCTAGAATGTGTTTTGTTGGAATACACCATGTTTTTTCGGTGTACACATCATGTAGTTTATTTGGTTTAGAGGTGAAATTTGTGCTAACCATTTGGTAAAATACACGATTTATACCACATGATATTTCCAACCTAAAATATTAATAAAAAATATAGTGTGTAGATGAAGTAAACCTCATGTGACTAATTAATACCAACATACGAAGAACTTATAGAGTTAATCAGTGGGTTATGAAGACACATTATAAGTGGACTAAACATTAAGCAGCTCATTAGTACACTCCTTGTAAATCGACCAATGAACAGAGTGAGTAAATTAGTGGGTTACATGATCACAAGACAAGAAGACCACATGTATTATAACTTGTTAGTACATGTCATGTAATCTAGATGAGATACACATCAAGGCCCTCAGAATTTATCTTAGATACATGATAATCAAGGAAAATGGTGTGTAGCTCATTAGTATATGATGTGTAGTCTCCCAATAAAGAATAGAATTAAATTAATTTTTAAAAAATTATTAATTACAACATTAAAAACCAAATTGCACTATTGGAACCAGATGTGTAGACTCTGTAATAATGGTTTGAATAATTTTTAAATGCTTAATTAATTCCATGTAATTATCTATAATTAATTTTCATGCCGTCTATTTTTTCCAAATACTTTTCTGGTAAGTAATTCCATAAGACGTTGGATGGTAATTAAGATAAATAGAATTAATTTAAGGATTAATTAATTAATTAATAAAATAATTTTTATCTTAATAATAATGAAAAATTGAAGTGAATGCTATCTAGTGTACTTTTGAGTATTTGTTTCATGTGTATGACTGATCATGAGCTTTTAAAAGACCTATGTATGAGTTTGTTTAATATAATTTAATTTTATTGCATGGGTTTCCAATTATTTATTATTAAATTAAATATGATGGCATACGTTTCATCCCTCCCTCTTTTATTATATAGTTTATGTATATCCAAGTGTATTTATATAATTCCACTTAATAAATAATTTGGTTCCCCTCATGTGAAAGTTAGTTATAAACATATGTAATAAAATAAGTATCCCAAGGTGCATCGAGGGGGTACAAGATGGAGCTGAGACAAAACCAGCTTGAGTGATACATAGGTGGATAGGTGGAATTCTATAGCTCATGACAAGGACGACGTAAGAAGTTTTACCCCAGGGTCATAATTTGATTTATTATTCGCTCAATAAATCAACATTAGATAAGCTCCCAATCAAGTCATTTATTTATTTATTTCTATCTTATAGATGATTTATTTTATAGATATAGGACCACAATCACATAAATAACTGGATTAATATGAAAACATGGAATTTAAATAAATAAATTATATATAAATGTTTTATCAAAACATGGTTAATAACTTAAGTAAAATCAACTTAATATTATCAAGACATGTAAAATACAAAACAAGAATTTTTTTTACACATAATAAAACCAAATACCTCAAGTTAATATTAAGTCATTACACCTTGCATCATCTAAATTAAGATAAAACCATAGTTAAAGTGTCGGTTCAAGCCATAATGGAGGGAACTTTTAATTATCAGGGAGTCTTAAATAAGATGATGGGTCGAATTAACCAAAATTATGTTGAATTTAGTGTCCATAATCTATTAAATACATATTTAGAGGCAAGTTTTGAGGAAATCACAGTTAGGTTTTTTGGATTAGGGAGTCCAATCAATAGTTCAAGGAGAAGGCTGTTTACAGTTGGCAAGAATACATACCTAAATACTTTCTTATGGGTTTCATAGACATATTCTAGATCATAAAAAAGGAAAATATGGATGCTTTCTACTTGAATGTCTTGAGTGAAGGGACATTTTGAGTTCAATGGAGAGGGTTGTTGTGAATTGATAAAACAGTGGGAGACTTAAAAAAATTATAAACTATTATTCCATATCACATAAATTTTAATCAAGTTAGGTACTAATAATATTCTCTTTTAATATTTTAGATTAATGGAATGTTCATCAACTGCATTATACCTATGATAAATCCTAGATAAATATCATCTCTTAACTAGAAGTAATGTTTAAGAATGGTTTAGAATCCTATAGGTTATGTTGTGCCATGAATGAAAATCTCACATGCTATAATCCTCAATACCTGATCTACCTGTAAAGGAGGTGAGTTATGAAGAGTTCACTATATATGATAAAAACTTGAGTGAAGCAGTTGGCATTCAATTTTTAATGCTTTCATCCATTTCCTATTAACCCATGATGCCACATGAAGATATGGATGAATATAGTATGATCCAAAATTTCCATGTTATTTTCTAGGAGGGAGAAATATAGTAATAATTTGAGGTATCCAAGGTTCTCTCTCAGAGTAATCTTAGAGAAGGTGTTCCATCTGGGCCTTACATAGTCAAAATCATTAGATACATTGAGTGCCTAGAGGTTCTACGGTTTAAATTGCATGAATAACTACACACTGATCTCATTCTTGCATCACTTATTCATAGCATATCTATCTTTGTTATTAATTAAAACATGAACAATATAGATAAGTATCTTCCTGATCTTATCACACTTCTTCTCCACATTAATAAGGATACAATGCATGAGAAGCATTATATACTTATGGTGAAAAAAAATGAAACTTTAGATGAATAGATATAAATATAAATATTCTTCACAACCCCCTTACAAGAAAAGAAGGATCAAGGGATAAGAAATGGAATATAATGATGTCAGTTTCACATGAGGCAAGAAGGGACATTGGAAGGAGAAATGCACCTAGAAATAGAAGCTACAAGAAGCTTAAAGTTAATTTATATCAAGTGCAATTTAGATATTTATATAAATTGGGTAAAAGATATAATATGTGGTGCTCACACACACACACACACACACACACATATATATATATATATATATATTCAAATACAAGAACCAAGTAGATTCTGGATGATTTTCCAAGGCGAGGTAGACTTATGAGTATCCAATGGTGCCAGAATTTCCACTATGGCTATTGGGGACTACCACCTCACATTTACAACAAGATTTATATTGGTTTTAAACAATTGTTATTATGTTCCATCTATTATCAAAAACATTATTTTTGTATCTAGGCATAATTCAGAAGGATTTATTTTCAAATTTGGGTGTAAATTTTTCTTACTTTATATCGATAGGATTTATTATGGTAAGGAACATTGAAATAATTATCTTTATGTGTTAGACTATATAAATCAAGTAATGTAAATTGATAATGAAAATAGTTCACATGAATCATACCACACCTAACTATGGCATCACCGACTAGGTCATGTAAATGAAAATTATTTTACTAAATTACACAAAGATGGATATTTGGATTATTTTGAACTAAAAACACCTGGTGTATGTCATGAATATTTACAAGGAAAAATAAGTAAATCCTCATTCAGTGGAAATGGTTAAAGTTTCAAGGAGATTATTGAATTAGTTCATACCGATGCGTGTGGACCATTTCCATTTTAAGTAATGGGTGGATACTCATAATTCATAAATTTTATTGATGATTTAAGTAGATATGGATATGTATACTTAAAGAGGTATAATTTTAATTCCTTTGAAATATTCAAGGAATATAAGAATGAATTTGAGAACTATCTTGGTAAGAAGATTAAGAAACACCACTCAAACCATTTTGAAGAATATCTTAATCAATACTTCAATAATTACTTATGATATTTTGGGATTCCATCCCAAGTCACTCATCATTATAAACCTCAGTTGAATGGTATAAATTAATGGAGGATCCACACTTTTTTAGACATGGTGGGATCAATAATGAGTATTGTGAGACTTCCATTATCATTTTGGGGATACACGTTACAAACAAAAGTATACATACTAATCTGAGTGCTAACTAAAGTTTAAACTAACATTACATATTAAATTTGGTATGGAAATAAACCCATGTTGTTGTATATATTTGTGTGGGTTTATGAAGCTTTTTTAAGGCCATTTATGGAAATAAACTTTTACCTCATCCACTAAGTGTATCTTTATATGATATCCCAAGGAATCTAAATGATATTATTTATATGAAAATATTTAAAAGAAAGTTGTAGTCAAAATAAATCCCATATTTATTGAAGGGGATCACATATCTAAAATATATAATTAGAGAGATATATAATTTTATGAAGTCTAGGCTTAAGATACATAAGAGTTAGCATACTAACAGTTTCTACAAAGCCCCATGGAAGATGAAGTTCCAGAGACACAAGTACTGTATAGAAGTACAAGAGAGGTTAGAAAACCTAAAAGTTATAGTTTTATAGTCATTGAGGATTGTGACTCATTATTAGTTGATAATAATGATCCTGTAACCTACAATGAATCAATAAGTGGCATAAATGTTTCCAAGTGGCAAAAAGATACGACTTATGAAATGGATTCCATATATCAAAACAAATTCTAGATTTTGGTTGATCCTATAGTGTATGTAAATTACATTGGTTGTAAATGGGTATTCAATAATAAAATGGACATGGATAGAAAATTTAGTACTTATAAGGAATTAATGGTTGCAAAAGGGTTTAAACAGTGTCAATTCATACACTATGATGAAACCTTTTTACCAGTTTCTATAATATAATCCATCGAAATTATACTTTATTTAGCTACATACCATGATAATGAGATTTGAAAAATAGAGGTTAAAATTTTATTCCCTAATGGGAACCTTAAAAAAATGTCTATATGAAATAAACCAAAGGTTTTGAGACTCCAATGGATGAAAAAAAGGCATGAAAGTTTCCAAGATACATTTCTAGATTAAATAAAGAATCCATGCCATGGAACTTTTGGTTTAATGAATCCATAATGGAATTTGGTTTCATAAAGAAGAAATGAAATCCTTGTGTGTATAAAAAATTTAGTGGGAGTGTATTCATTTTCCTAATAGTTTATATCGATGACATACAATATATTAAAAATGAAATACTAGTCATATAGTCTGTTAAATCATTGTCAAAACATGCTTATCAAAGAAGGTCTTAAGTGAACCATCATATATTATTGTGATCAAGATCCATCAAAAGAGATCCAAGAGGCTGCTTGGACTAAGTCAGAGTACATATATTTGAAAGATAATAAATATATTTAGTATGGAAAAATCCAAGATGGGATTATCTCCAGTGTTATAGGGTATTTATATTTCCAAGAAAATGTGTAGTAAAAAAATAGAAAAAATAGAGGATGGAAATGACTTTATATGCATCGATAATTATGCTAGTCATATATTCTATGTTATATACTAGTCCAGATGTCACCTACTCATTATGTGTTGTAGGAATATATCAAAATGAAACAAGTGACCACCATTAGATGGTAGTAAAAACTATCTTTAAGTATTTGAGGTGTAATAAGGATATATTCCTAGTCTATGTAGGAGACGATGAACTATTAATAAGATAATATTTAGATGCTAGTTTCCAAATAGATCTAGATGATCTAAAATCAAATTCAGGATACATATTCACTCTCAATAGAGGTACTATGAGCTGGAAGAGTTCAAAGTAATCCATGGCCTCAAATTATACAACAAAGTCCAAGTATATTTTAGCTTGTTAGGAAGATAAAGAAGAAGTTTGGATATGTAAATTCTTCCAAGAACTTGAATTGGTTCCTAACACTATTCACCATATCACACTTTATTGTGATAATATTGTAGTAGTGGATCTTATAAAAAAGATAAGGTTACATCAGTGGACAAAGAACATACTTCAGAAGTATAATATTTTGAGAGTTTTTTTCTCAAATAGGTGACATCACAATGAGAAGAGTGTCTAAAAAAGATAACATAGTGGACCCCTTGACTAAATCCTTAACTCAGAAAGAACACGATCATCATGTGAGGTATAACCTAATAAAAATCATGGGAATTGGTTTTAGTCCAAGTGGGAGTCTGTTGGTGTTGGTGTTTTAGAACTAACTGTTTATACTTGGGATTACATGTATATTTTAAGATTTTAATATTAATAAAACAAATTATTACATATTTCTCATTATTATTTATGAATTTAACGTAATAATTACTTTGAGTATACATCAAATTGATAAGGTCATATGAGTTCACCACTATGATGAGAACCTTGAGATTCCATGACGATATTCTTAAATATAGATACATGTTTGGATAACATTCTATCATGAAAAACATAGAATATTTAATTTCAGGTGTGATTACTCATAATAGATGATACTTATTCTCATGAAGTTTATATTTGGAAATTTCCAATATGGGAGATTTTGATAGTAGATTTCTAGTAGTAATTCTTCATGTTTATGTGTCATTAGATTTTCTTATCAATGTGTGTGTGTAATGGTCCTTATAATTTAATATTATTATTAATGCATGTCATGAATCATGCAGATTGATATATTTTGTAAACTATGATGATTAATTTTATGAAGAATTTAGATACGTTGGGTGCTTCATGAGTGATGTGTTATTAATTAATAATTCAAGAAAGGATTTATCCCTTCCATCTTTATGGAAGTTGATAACTCAAACCATTGATTGAAATAGAAAGGTCACATCAAATTCCATAAACATGGTGTAATAACTAATTTATTTTAGATGGTAAAAAAAAGAAATATCAAGCACATAGGTTGGTGACATGTATGTGCAATCTGTTTAATGAGATACTATGACAAAGGGATTATATTACATAGTAGTAATTCACATATAGTTGTCGATGTTGCAACATTAAATTATTTCTCTTGTTTTACTTGACCCATTTCTAGATAATAATCTTGAACTTTAGGAAGGCTCGCCTAATTTCAACAAGACAGAATCCTAGAGGGTTACATAATAAGTGTTTCCATTGATCTCAATTAAATTATATTTGAATTTAATTATTGGAAAAAAATATTATTATTAAGATTGAGGAATAGTTTATTAAATATTTATTGATTGCAAATATTAAATAAATATTTATTCATAGGGTAATTGTTTGATTACATAAACATATAATATTTATTTATTTCTTATTATTCTCAAGTAATTTAATTTTTATTTATTCATTAATAAATAATTTATTTAATTACATGAATATTTAATAAAAATTTATTCACCAGACAATGAATATAATATTTATTTTATTTATTGAATATTTAACAAATATTTATTCACCAGACTATGAATAAAATATTTATTTAAGAATAAATATTTAATTAAATATTTATTCAGGTATTAAATAAATGTTAATGAGGATGAGTGAACTAAGATTGTTTCCAGTGATAAATATTAATTTGAAAGATGATAAAATAGTATTTATCATTTTGGTAGTTATAGAATGCCATAAAAATGAAAATAAAAATATAATTAAAGGGAATGGTGTCAGATAATTTTTATTATATTATTTAAGGGCCATTTTGAAATTAAATAATATTTTAACCTTCACCCAAACTCTATAAATATATAGTTATGTCTATTGTGTAGGGTTAAATGAAAACTGAGAATCGTTGTGCTCAACATATTTCTCTCTATATTCTTTCTTCTCTCATCCTATCAAGAATGATAAGAATAAAATATATTTCTTTAAGTCTGAAGAAACTTGAATCAATCAAAATGAAAACTGTAAAATGATTGATCTTCCATGCTAGAACCCAACAATCAATAAGTATTGTTTGGAGATCAAAGGAGCATGTGTGGACCACCTCTAGAGGGATTATATTTTGGGTCCTCCCTAGGAAATGATAATAATCAGGAAAGGGGTTTGAGATGATGAACATATTCATCAAATAAATACCCTAAGATTAGGTATTCTTTCTTCAGATATATTTAAATTAATTATAAATTTAATGTAAAAATATCCTCTCTTAGTTCTAGGATTTCTATGTCAATATTCAATGGAATTTTTTTTGGTCATGATGTTTTCATATTGGACAATTTTTGAATGATTCATTGAATTTTACTAAATATGTAATGTATTTATGCCAAAAAAGGCACTTCCACTATGTCTAGGAACATCATAGGCATCACCACGTGTATTCTGGATACACTTCATGTGGTCTGATCAGCTTTGTTCCATAATGTCTTGGTCAACATGTGGTGTGCATTAAATTAACTATATCTTATTAATGATTAGTGTATCATGTATGATGTGACACTTCTATGTGTAGTTAACTTGGGTACACGATGTGTACTTTGGTCACATGTAGTATATTCCTCTCTATTGTCTAGAATCCTCATCCCCTCCGATGACATCTCTGATCATTCTTTATACATTCTTAATTTTCTTAAGATGATACAGAACGTGAAAAAATAGAATTAATATGTCAAAAACATGTTAATTAAACTCTAGATTAAAGAAAAAATAATTTATAAGTGAAAAAATAACATCAATTTATTATAATTTATCAATGATTAAAAAATAATTATAAATTATCATGCGACCACTTTGATACCACTTGATGGTTTTAGGGCACAGTGGAAGTGTATCAGGTGGTACCCAAAAAAAATTTCCATAACATTTTTCAGATTTCTCCTTAGATCTTAACAGAAGCAAGTTCTTAGAATCCATTAATACTAGATATTTTTTACTTAAAATTTATAAAAAATTTATTTAATTAAAGAATTACCTTTCATTTAATTCTTTATTCATTTATGAATCGGTAGACCACTCTTGTCATACCATTATTGTGTTAGAGAAATCAAGTGTAGATTCCCTATAGAGATGATGAAAATGTGATATGTGAACCTGTAATAGTCACCATAAAATTTTATATGTGCTAGCATAAAAAAATTTAACAATTGCAATGATCATTATTGATCACAACTGAATCCTTCAAGGGGAGAAGAATTCATTCTGGTTGTGGAGTAGAATATCTCTTCATTCCTTAGAGCATTCTAGGGAGGGATCTCTCTAGTTCTCGAGAGGATTCTCTCTAGAACTCATTGTGTATAATGAATGAACATGTCTCTGACTTGTAGACAATGACATAATCATTTTTATATGGTTATAATGTTATAAAATAAATAAATGTGAAATGGAACATATTATTTTCTTAATTCCTCATGAACCCCCAGTCTAAATAATAATAATAATAATAATAATATTATTTACTTGAAATATTATAAACTCATGGATAAAATAAATATTATTTTTATTGAATAAATAAATAAATATATATTCAAATAATATTTAATATGAGATTTCTCACTTGACTATTAAACTCAGTATTTCAATTCTCCTCAATATTCATCGGTCCTTAAATAATGACCTTTTATTTAATTAAATAAATATCAATAAATTATTCACTACTAAATATATAAATATTTTATTCACCAAATTAGTGAATAAATATTTATTAAATATTAAATTAACTAAATAGATAAATATTTTTTACCATGTGAATAAACCATAATAATTAAATATTTGATTTTCACATAATTAAATAAGAAATTACCCAATGAATAAATATTTATTAAATATTTAACTCACATATATATTTTCTCGAATATTTAGTGATTGAATATTTACAATAAAAAAACATGAATAATTATAAAATCGCATACCTCAATAATATTTATCCAATGCATTAAATTCATATGGAAATAATTGAGGTTTAGAATAAACTTAGTGTGTGTGGCCCTCTAGACATCTTTCTGAATGACATTAGACTACACTACCTAAAGTTCAAGGTTAACATCTAGAAACATGCCAAGGCTCCCATAGAGAAATAAGTTAATTTAGTAATGTCACGTAACGTTCTATGAATGAACATTGTGTAATATAATCCCTTTTATCTTGATATCTAAAATCAAGAAGGTTGCATACTATTTTCATAAACCTATATGCTCAATGTATCCTTCTTTGACTTTCTGAAAATGAACATGCCACAAATATTTCCATTTATATGGACCCAATAAGGTGGTTCCATTCCCATCAAATGTCATGGGATATAAAATTATATTAAAGATCAAAAGTGATAAATCCTTTTTCACATTATTCATTAATACAACATCACTCGTGATGCACCCAACGCATCCTACTTCACCACAAACATATTTCATTAACATTTTCAACAATACATCAAATTACATGAATCATGACATGTATTAATAAAAATATTTAAACTCTAATGATAACTATACACATCTACAAATAGGAATATCCAATGACACATAAAAATTTTGATTTTATATTGGTGGGTCATATTCTTATAGTCTAATGCATTGAAGATTACCAAGGGAGTATAATATAAAAATGTTTCTCAAAGTTTTATGAGCCCATGATAGACTATATAATTTTTTTAACATTACATCATATGTAGAGATAATAGAAAGATCATGGAATATGATATTTAAAAGGTTCATCTACCCATTCATTATTCTTTACATTTTTGTTATTCCCCCCAACATGGATTCTCCAATACATTCAAAACATATTACAATAAATAATCCACTATTTTTTTCAACTTCTAAAGTCCAGTGGAAGATATAAATATTTAAAAAAATGATGATAAAAAATTATTCTTATCCTCCTTGGTTACTCTTTCACCACCTGAGAATATAATATTTCACTATGATAAGATAGATTATAAAAACTTGAATGTATACTCCTTCAAGACCATCAACAGTTGATGATGATGCTCAAACTACTAGTCATAAAATATCAACTTGAATATGAATGATCTAGATCCTCAATCTACTAAATACTTATGAAATTGATATTCTCCATCGATGAAAAATATCATGGATTCAGACTCTATTATCTCTTATCATAAATTATTTCTTTATCACTTGTATATATTCATGTCTCTCACCTCTCTATCATATTTTAGAAATTTTCAAAACCGAATTAAAATATGATTTAATTGAATTTGAATTTCAAATTCAAATTTAAACAATCAGCTTCCTTTAACCAATTATTTATCATCAATTGGATTATATCTCAATTGAACCTCACTATCTAATTTTAAATGGTAGTTAAAATAGGATGGAATAGCCACAATATCACTTAAATGATTCCAAGTCATCTGGATATTTTTACTACCAATAATATAACCCAAAAAAAACTTATAGGGTATGGAAAAATATCCAATGATGTGAGGAATGGAACTGTTTCATGATGAATATCACTGTAGTGTAGTCATCTAGTTTTTAGAAATGTTCTATCTACTATCAAAATCCTTTGCAGTGTGGTCTATAAGTTGTGGTGTGGAAGTCAAAAATTCTCTAGAAACACTCAAAATCCATCATTCTATGAATTATAGAATGGACCTCTTTTTTGGAATAGAACCTAGTTTCTCCTTCCCTTATTTCATAGTTTATCTCTCATGGAATGGAGGTCCTCAAATTTCTAGGGCCACCAAAATTTAACCCAGTCTTATACTATAGAGTAGCGTGATCCTGTAGCATATAACACCACCTTTCTATTTTGCTTACAACACAACTGGTTTCATTGTGGCATGGTGACCTATGATCAAGGCTCCCCTATAATGTTGTCACTCACTATGTTAAATGAGGTCATATAGACCATTTTTCACCCCACTACCAATTTATACATCTCCATGACCTAGAAAATATACTGTAACATGATCCTCCTTTCTATTTCATTTACATGGTTTGATATACAACTTACAGGGTGGTCTTAACCTAGATATTCCTACTTGAATCATGGTCTCTCCTTCCAACATATTTTATCACTATAAAAATATTCAAGTATATTTTGAATTAATTTATACCAAGAAGCTTAAATTATTCATAAAGTAGTAGTCAATACTTCATCATCACCATCTTCATTCAATATAAAATCTTTTTCTTTACTTCAAGTTCTTATTTAAAATATTAACATCAATGAATACCTTCTATTATCAATAAAAAATACAACTCAAAAAGTGAGATCAACAATCTTATCAATAGTTTCCTCATTGTATTTGTTATAAATAACATTATCAATGATATTTCAACATTTATAATTTAAATATAAAATCTAATCCCCAATGTTCACAATAAATTCAAAGTGAAAATGTGGGGATATTTCTAAAAAATATCTTCTCTTATATTTTTTCATTTTATAGAGAGGGGTGATATCACATGGTTCCTTAGAAAATAGAATTTGATTAATCCACTCTAAATGTACATGGGATTACCCAGTATAAAAAACAAGAGATATTTTTCCAAGGATATCCAATATATTTATAAAAACTAACACTGTGATAATATTATAATAATTTTAACATAGGGGCTGCTCAAATAAAAATTTTCAATAAAAGAAATATCATGCACACAATTTATCAAAAACACCTAAATAATTCATGTGAAATTCATAAAATCACCATTTTTATCATTATATGATCAACCAACACCCCCTTGATTAATATATTGAATATATTCATAATAATATAGTATAAGTGTGATTCTCATACCACAATTATCAATTTCATGGGGCTATCCAAATTTTAAAGAATCTCTGCATCAAAGATTCTTCTCAAATACCACCTCAAAGGATTCACTCTTTCCTTTTCATCATGGAGTAATTATCCATGTAAAACTCTTCTTATTTTTTATCGAGACATGAAAAACTCAAAATTATTCTTAATTTTTTTGAAAGTTAGCACAAAAAATATAAAATATTAATGGAATAAGGAGGTTTCTTCTTTGTGACTAAAAAGAAACAATTAGGTTGAGAGTTTCCTCTTAACCTATAACACTATTTTATTCTAATATCAACAACATTTATCCTATCATTAT
This sequence comes from Viscum album, assembly GCA_963277665.1. Taxonomy (NCBI): domain Eukaryota; kingdom Viridiplantae; phylum Streptophyta; class Magnoliopsida; order Santalales; family Viscaceae; genus Viscum; species Viscum album. Next base: position 126,995,017 of record OY728129.1, on the reverse strand, counting down.
TCTTAATAGGTTATTAGTATTCTTTTTTCTCTTAAAATTCTATCTTGTGTGAAGAATTTTTCTTCACCTCAGTTTTAAAGAAAACTTTAGTAATATATTATTTTAGTACAACCTATTTTATTTTATTTTTCATTATCATTAACTCACTAAAACTCCTATTTTTTCTTAGTTATTCCTAGTAAAGAAATGTTAAACTAATATGAATAGTCTTTGTGTCTATACCTTCATTAACACCAAACTTTGAATTGGGATCTCCTTGATTGATTATAGACTTTTCTAAAATGGTATTATTGCTATCCTCCTTGAGGATTATATTTCTTTTGGGGGTTGTTTTTTCCTTGTAACATTTCTTTCTTCATATAAAGTGGAAGATTTTATCCCATCCACCTTACCTTGAATATCCTTAGGTTTTCTTTTGAAACATATACTATTAATAATGATAGTTTCTTTTTCAAACTCTTTAAGTGAGGTTTTATCTTGTAACTTTGATCATTTCTTCTCACATGCATGAGAATATTCTCTATAAAATTACACTAGTTTACTGAAGTTTTATATGGGCTTGTTCAACTCTTTTTGTACTACAACCCATATGTATAATGTTTCAAATAACTCTTCCTTCATAGTAGCCATCATCTCTTCAAGATCATATATCATTTTTTCTTATACAGTGATCTTAAGCTTGTGTATCTTGATCTCATCAACATAGTTTGATTCCTTTTTGACCAGTTATTTATTTTCCTTAGTCTCCTATTTTTTTCTCCTTCAACACCATCTTCTTTTCTTTCTTGAGTATTGTAATTTTTTCAAAATAGGATTCCAACTTACCTTTCAGTTCCCACTCAAGTTCCTTTTACACTTCTTCATTATCATAATTTATTGATGAATCAAATATTCCTTTACTTTGGAAAAGAGTGTGATTTCATTAGCTATATCACTAGATAAGTAATCATTTTTTCTCAAAAATATTCTTATTTTGGTGTTGGATTTCTTATTCTACTTATATTTTTTCTTCCTTTAGATACTTTCTTATTCCTCATTTTCTTCATATTCCTTAAACTATTTCTTTAGGGTTTTTTAGAATATGACCAATAAAATTGAAATTGAAATATTTAAGAAATTTTTTACCTTTTCTTTTCCATTTTCCCTTCATGAATCTATTTGAGAAGAGGGAGATAATCTGGTTGAGATATTCATCAGTATTATCATCTGAATTACTAAAATATTTAATTTGTTTACATCCCCCTTTTCTCTTGGATTCAAATGAAATCTCATATTTTTCCCTTTTATTGAAAAAATGATCTCCCCTCACTTCATAATCTATGAGAATGTTTAGAATCTCATCCAAATAACAATCCTCCATATATTCCAAATTAGAAACATTGGGATCAAATGTGTCTAAAAATCCCTCATAAGATATTTGATAATAGTGGAATCTTCTAGATTTTCTCCGAATCCTCAAATATTGCTGACTATCTCATTCATAATAGTGAAATAGTTATCTATATTCTTGTCATTATCTATTTTAATTTCTTCAAATTATCTCCTCCAAACTTTTATATTATCTTTATTCACTTTTATATTTACTTTATAGTTGCATATAATGTTTCCCATATCTATTTTTCAATTAAAAGACCCATTACATTAAGGTAAACCTTTTCTAATAAATACATCAAAATAGAATCTTTTCCCTTTACATATATCTCTAAATTCCTTCTATCTATATAATACATACGAGCATTTCCATGAATGGATTAAAATTTCACTATATAAGCATCTATAACCTCAAGTCCAAGTGAAAAAAGGTAGGGAAACATCCTATTCCTCCAAATGTGATAGTTTATTCTATAAAAGGTAGGAACTCTTAGATATTCATAGAATTACTATTATCTATCTCTATTACATCTTCTTTTGAATATTTATAAGAAACCTTAGATATGATACCAATTGAAGTTTCTAATGATCTATTTTGGCACAATCGAGCGGGAGGGATGGGTAATCAATTATCCCTTTTTATTTTATGAGATACAACCTTTTAAAATAAACTTTTTAACTAATGAAGGTTCTTAATATACCCAAAATAATCTCCCAACCTTTCCTTGTATGTAGATATAAAATAAAGAGAACAATACATGATATTTACAAGGTTCAACTACCCATGCCTATGCCATAACATGCTGGTTAGTCCCCCAAACATGGATTTTACTGTATTTCCACAATGTCTTACAAAACATAATCTATTATGTTCTTTCCACTTATAGAGTCCACAAGAATATAAAACTATTTATAAAAATGATACCCAAATAGAGAAAAATATTATTCTTCTCCTTGGTTTATCTTGCACCACTTGAGAATATAATTTTACTCCATGATAAGATGCGTCGACAAACCCTACACATACAATCCTTCAAGATATCCAATATTTGATGATTATTCTCAACCCAATGGTCATGAAACTTCAACCAGATTTTGAATGATCTTGATCCTAAATCTTTTGAATACTCAGGTAATAGATCTCATATATTGATAAATTATCTCCTAGATTCATACTCATCTATCTCTTCTCATAATTCATTTTATTATCACTTTATTATCATCAAGTTTATCACCTCTATTACATATATTAGAAATATGTACAACAAAATTCAAATAATCCTTATTTGAATTTGAATTTCAATTTCAAATTCAAACAATAGACTTCATTCTACCAATTTTTTATCATCTATTTGATAATATCTCAATTGATCCTCACCATATAATTTGAAATTTTACTTAAAATAGGATTTAATAATCACAAAATAACTCAAACAATTCCTATCCATCATGGATATTTATACTACCTTGAATATTCCATGAAAACTAGTTCTAAGGCGTGGGAAACTATTTTGTAGTGTGAGGAGTGGAACTAAAACTTTATGAATATAAATACAACATATCCATCTAGTTTTTTATTAGTTTTATCAACTATCACAGGCCTTTCTAATGTGTTTTGATAGTTTGTGGTCTGGAGGTATCAAATTATCTAGAAACACCTGAAATCCAACTTTCCATGCATTGTGGAGTGGACCTCCTTCTATGGAATGGAACCTCAGTTATCCATCCACTATGTCATAACCCCTATCTTTGGCATGGAGGTCCTTAAATTTCTAGGGCTACAAAAATTTGAACCATTCCACCACTATGGAGTAGAATACTCTTATGATGTATAGAACTCCATTTCTATTTTTCATACATGAAACTAGTTTCGATATAGTGTGGAGACCTTTGATCAAGACTCTATTATGGCGTGGAAACTCACTCTATAGTGTGAGGTCAAATAGACCATTTTTATCCCACTACCAATTTTTGCATCTCCATAGTATAAAAAAGATATTATGGAATGATCCACTTTTCTCTTTCATTTTTATGATATGATATAAAAATTATTGCATGGTCTTAACTTGCGTCTTCTTACTTACATCTTGGCCTCTCATTTCATGATATGTTATCACTACAAACTAGTTTAAGCATTGTTTGAATTAATTTATACCAACAAGATTTGATTCTTTATTAAGTTATAGTCCATGCTTCATTATAACCATTTTTATTCAACATCCACACTTGTTCTTAACTTCAAGTTCTTCTTCAATATATTGACATCAATAAATACTTTATCTTACTAAAAATAAATACATCTCATAAATTGATCCCATAAATATTATCAACACTTATCAAATGATACCATCATTCCATAGAACCTATATTTAATAATATTGTCATGAAACTTCTAGGTTCCCATCATAGCTGAGAAATACTATGACCTTTTAGTGTGATAAATACACTTAGGACATTATCATATAATTTCCACACATAAGAACATTCATGATGTGGTAATATATTTTACTAATATTTAAAATAATTTATATAGGTAATTAGAAAGGACTTAGAAGGTGGTTTTAGGGCAATAACTCCCACAAGATATTTCTCAAGTATAAATTGCATTGGAACTTGACCCCAATAACCACCTTTGTTAGCACAACTATTAGGTTTTATATTTTCACATTATTCTGAAGTGAGATAAACTTCTTATTTATAATCTCTCAGATGAATTGGAACTAAACATAAATATGCTTATATTGACCTGAATAAATCAATTTATTTGAAAGGAAAATAGAAATTTGGATATCACAAGAAATATAAAATTTATCCTAGATTCTCCCTAGTTCGTTTATCAGTCCATGTAACCAGATAAATCCCTTGAACTTTTATTTCACTTCTATAGACAATACATTCATAGTATACAATATAACAACCCTACTCTTTATTATACAATTAAACAAGTTTTATTACATAAAAACCATCACCTGATATGACATAGAAGATCAAGAGGTCTATAGTGTTTGGGGATTATGAATATTAAATACCAACTTATAACTTAAAACAAAACATCTTTATTGAAAACTTTCTTTACATGACCACTACTTTCCTTTGTACTTAGCATTGCATGAGATAACCTGAGAACACGCATAAGAAAAAGGTGAGTTATAAAGCCTAGTAAGGTAGTAAACAAGGGGTAACATGAAGAGTAAAATATATGTTTGGCAATCGGAATATCAATAGAGCGTAAGAGAAACATGAACATAAAGGCATGATATAACATGATTAACATAACATGGAAATGCGACAACAACACTTAAAATGGTATTAGCATGAGATGAGGATCATTTCACATGGAGCATGAGTAAAACCTCATTGAAATTGAATTAGAATGATTAAAACCTCATATAACTTGATGTATCATGATACTAATATTTTCCCAATGCATTGGAGCGCTATCAGGACACACCCTTCTTAGACATTTCATTTCATACATAAGTGTACCACATGGATCATATAACATGGAATCATTCAAAATCATAAGTTATTCCATTATTAAGTAATGTGGAATACATAAATTAAAGTACCATTAAATATTTATATGTTCATAAAGGTGAATACCCTTGATAAAGACATGGGTATGGTATTCACTACACAATGATTTTGTCTTGGAAAATCACGGTGCAATTTCGGCAGTTGAACAACGTGTCATAAAAATCCATAAAAATGGTTGATGAGAGAAAAATGAGAATATAATCATATGTAAATAAAATTTAAAGTAACAGGTTCATATAGATACATTTCCCAACATTTGTAATGTAATTTATATTCGTAAAACAAAATAATTGCTTGAATTTAAAAGAGAAGAGAGAAACTCCTTACGGAATTTCGGCATGGTAAAAGGTGAAAATGGGAGGAATTAAAGAGAGAGAAATAGGTCTATATTCATTTAAAACATAATGAGGTCAGTATGAGGGAGGTATGAAATCATACCCCAACATTTTTAATTGATTGAAAATGGTATAACCACCTAAATAAATTTGGACAAAAATGATAAAGGAAGAAATCCATTACTTGGAAATGTGATTCCTAAGGCTTGGGAGAGGCTTTAGAGAGGCTTATTGGGAGCTTGGGGAACCTTGGGAGGATTATAGAGAGAGTAGGTAAGGGTTTGGTCTAGCTACAAAGTCTTTGAGTGAAGAGGAAGTGGGAGATTGGGTGGGGGTTTATATATGAAAGGAGAGAGAATTATTTATTATTTAGGATTTAGACCCAACACCTTAAACTAATAAAAAAAAAACCATACCATGGTTTTTGACCATGTGTTTTTCCAAAGGGGAGTGAAAAATAATATTTTATAAGGACAATGGAAGAAAATTTTAAAATAATAGGATTTCTTATGTGGAGGTGAGTCACACTCTCAAGGAAATCAATTTAAAAAGATAAAATGTTTTATAACTATTGGAGAGTCCACTAAAGTTTTGTAAAATAAATATAAAAAACCAAAATTATATTATTTTAATGGTAAAAAATATATTGGTAGAAAATAATGTTTATATTATTTTATTACATCACTATTGGGTCGTTATGATGTCATAAAACACATTATATATTTAAACGGTACTTAATTTTTACCCAAACATTAGACTATCTTAGAAAATTATGAAAAATTCATCGTTGGATAATTTCGACGTCCTGATTCCAAAAATAATATTCAATTTATCTAAATAATTTTCTAAATATGTGAATTTTTTACTTTTAAAATAAAAACCAACATTTATAAAAAATTCATGCGTTTTGATAAAAATAGCTTTTAAACCTTAATAAAAATTAAAATTGTGTTCATAAAAATTATTATATTTAATAAAAATAAATTTAGTAATAATATTTCATTAAAATATTATTTAATTTAAAAAATCCATTAATTAATCAAAATATATTTCTTAATTGAATATTAACTAAAATTACTATTTGTGCTTTAAAAACTATTTACAAAGTAACAATAATAAAATGAATGTATATTATTTGTTTTATAAAACAATAATTCACATAATCATAGTTCTAGGGTATTTTTACATAACCCCTTATAACATCCACATAAGACCAAAAGGTAAGGTGTGCGATGGTGATATACTCTTTGGGTGGCTCAGATAACATCGCTCAGGTGGTAATCTCTATTAACTTCCACTCCTCCTGTAGGCAGTTCTGCTTGAGCTTAACGCATTTAAGCTCGACTTGTTCTTGGTCAAGAGAGAAGACTAATGATGCCACATCTTTTCCAAGATCCAAAAAATGGGCTTCATATGGGGAAATTCTACTGGATGAGTCCATCACTTCCTTTTTTTGAGTAAATTGGATTTGTTAAAGCCCAATATTTATACTAATCATGTGATCAATGTTCAATAACTATATTAGAAAAGATCACAATTCTTAATGGTATTTTAAAATCCATAAACATAAAACCAAGGAAGTGCATATGTTTTACATAACCATTTTACATAATAATACATTTAAATAGATCAAAAGGAATTTTCATTAATGAATGTTTTCATCGTTACATACAAAGCCACTATTAACTGTAGAGAATATTTATAGCTCACTGGTCCTCCTTCAATAGTGAAAACATAGCTAGTAGGGGATCGTCTCTTGTCCAAGTATCCTTCATAATCAAAATCAACACATCCAATAAGAAATATCCTAATATATTTATCTCTCATAAACTTCAAACTAAAATCTATATTACTTTTGTTATACCATAGAATCCATCTCACTGCATGCTAATGACCTTTACTAAGGTCATGAATTTAAAAACTTTCCATTCTCACTACATATGAAATATTTGGTCATTTACAAACCACTGAATACATCAAGGTTTCCACTACTTTCATATGGAACATGATCCATATATTTCCTCCTTTCATATTTCTTCAGACATAATTATGTACTAAGTTTTAAATGAGGTGCTAATGGGGTGTTGAATGGTTTGGATTTATCATTAATTCCAAACTTAAAGAGAAATTTATTTAAATATTTTTTCTGTTTAAGGGTAACAACACCATTATATTTTTATCATATGATATTCATCCTAAGAATATTTTAAAATACTCAAAGATCCTTCATCTCAATTTTTGAGTTGATCTAAGATTTACACCTATAAATCTCTAACTCAATTTTACTTGAAATCAACATATAATAAATATATAAAAGTAGATAGATAAATTTCCCAAATTGATGTTTCTTGAAGTGAAAACAATGATAAAACTAAATAAATACACATTTTCGATTCAAAATAAAACTATCAAACATTTTTTTACCACTATCTGGTGACTACTTCATGCCACACAATGAATTTTTCAACCTACAAACCCAATTCTCACATCATGGTTGTCATGAACCATGTTGGGTCACCATCAAACCGATGCTCGAACCAATCCATGACAAGGATTGAAGGGAATTCCTAATCCCCACAGGCTGGGAAAAGTTCCCAGGTATCAAAACAGTACATGGGAATGATTTACCTGGAATAATAAACATAAAACAACTAATTACTTTAACAGAAAGAGACTGAATTTATACAACCAAATATGCCCTTAATAAATTTCAGATTTAAAGGTTTATAACTTGAACCAACAACCCAAAATAAATGGAAATAAAAGGAAAAAATAAAACTCCAACTCAAACCTTCAAGCAACATGAGGTGAAACACCCTCAAGCCACGTTCACCAAACCAACACAAGGATGCCACTAAAAACCCAAACCACCAATGCTATGCATGATGACTCAACCTAGAATACAAAAGAAATAGAATCTATATACACCTAAAGTTGTATGTAGGGTGTGATCCAAGAGCCTAGTAGGATGCCACTGAGAAAATATTCCATGTATAATTATTAAATGACCAATACATTTGCAATTATATCAAATGGATAGAAACAAATTCTTAATAAATTTCAAAGAAAACAGTTTTAAGGATAACTAATTTAAAGAAAAAAACTTAAATTAAAACACACACACACACACTTGATTTCATGGTAACCCCAATGTCACACCGTGTGCCAATGGTGAATGAAGAGTAATGGAGGAGCACAATTCATGGGAGAGGCCCTGAAGATACTAGTGAGAAGTGGGCCCCTAGAACACCTCGTCTCAATGAAAACGTGGCATAGGAGCCACAACAGTCGACATTATCATGCACAATCCACCAGTAGGGAACACGCCCATAATCTAGTGGTCTCCTATCATCATCCAAAAGTTTATCTAGTGTTGTAGTCATCAATCCATCTAAGTGAAACTAGGATGATTCCACTTTCATGTCACTAACTCACTAGTCCTAGTCCACCCACATTGTAACCAGTCTTTCCATTCGTGCTCAAGTGGTTCAGAGTTCATGTCACATGATATGTCAAAAGTCCATAATAAACAATACAATAACTATACCCAATACCAAAATTTCACACAAAAATTTCATTTTAAAAAATTATGCACACCAAAAACCCTTCAAAACCTAATCTACATCACCCACACATCAATTTAAATAGCTGCACAGTAAACGAAAACACTTACATGATTAAAAAAATCACTAAAACATTTATTAACCAATTTTGAAATATTCCACAAGGCTTTAAACACCAAATAACTTTACTCAATTCAATTAAAATGATTTTTTATTCCTAAAAATTATTTAATAAATCATTTTAAAAAAAATTTATGAACAAATTTTAAAGAGAAAAACATGGATTTTCACACAAAACTAACCCAACCCTCTATCATGACCAAACACACTCAACATCACCTTAAGAATACACTCTACAACACTTAATCCAATTAAATAAACCAATTTCCTAGTTAAAAAGACCAAACCGATGGTTGGACAAAACACCAAAAAAATTTATTAAACAACTTAAAAATATTCCGTAAGATTCAAAATACCAAAGCTCACTCAAAACAACCCTTTAAAACCAAATGCACCATAGTGACACACCAAAACACCAACTGAATCCCTTACACATTTTAATAAACTAATAGAACAACTTATAAAATAGTGATAAATATCTCGACATAGGTTTTTCACAAAAACAGTCAAACTCATATTGCATAAACATGTTACTCGTAAATCAGAGCATATGAAACCTCAATTTAAAATAATTTTGAACCATGAAAAATAATTAAATAACACACTAAATTGATCAAATACATAAATTTATTCATCAAAAAATAACTATATGTGGAAACAAATACCTCGGTGTAGACCACCTTCGCAAATTTGGTGTGCAAAGTCCACCACACATCAATCACACCACAAAAAAACTCAATTATATCCTAATTAAATAATTTGAACCAAATATATCACCATTGGAACCTAAAATCAAAACATGAGACCATATATACCCAAAATATAACCATAAGAAATACAAAAACCTAAGGAGAAAGAAGAAAAAATTACCAAAGTAAAGTGAGAGGGGCTGCCGACGCGATGTGATATGGAAGGGGAGAGGGGGTGCACCGATGCGCCTATCCTAGGTCCAGCTAAGGGGAAATCAGCCAAGGGAGGGTGCAGAGATATGGGAGGTGGCTGTGGCCTGCAGGTTCGATGTCCAACCAGGGGGTGCAGGGTGACGTGGTGGATAAGGGAGCGACGCGAGTCCGGTATGAGGTGGGCTATAGGGCGGTGTGATTTGGTGCGAGGCAGAAGGGGAAACATGGGTTGGTGCGAGGGGGGTCGCTGGTCAGTGCAGCTGAAGGGAAGGATGAAGCCAGCTAAGGTTAGGAAGAGAGGAGGTGTGGCACAAACTAGGGGGGTCTGCTATGCATGATGGGTAAGGGGGAAAGAATATAGGAACAAGAAAAAAAAGAAAAAAGTAAAAAAGAAAATAAAATGAAATAAAACCTAAAAATCCTAAACCAATCTAAATTAATAATAAATAAAAAAAATAATGATAATAATAATAATATTTTATTAATTTTACAATTTTTATTTTTTTAAATATTAATAGCCCAAGTAAAGTATTTATAAAAATAATAATGATAATAAACTTAATAATAATAATAATAATAATATGAAAACAACACTAAAATAATTTTTATATTTGTGACCACAATTTAGTATTATAACCAAATTAAAATATTAAATGATATAATAATAATAATAATACTATTGATATTAATAAAAAATAACCTAATAACAACAACAACAATAACAACAATACCATTCTTAAATAATAATATTATTTTCATTATTAAACAATTCTTTATTCATTTTATATTCCTTATTTTATTTTGTGCTCAAATTGTTATTCAGCTCATTAATTAATTAATTAAACAAGCATCAGGTATGCCGCACAATGATTCGATGAAGCTAGATGGTTTTGACCGTGCTCTGCCCGTGCATCAGACACTGACAAGCCAAAGATGCTCATTTATCAGTGAAAGTGAAAGAACTCAATTCTGGACTGAACCACACTTCAACAAAGCAATTTTAAATCCATATAAAATTATAAAATAAAAATAAAAATTATTACGGATGTCCAAGCGTGACCATTATCCACACTATGACAATTTTTTCCCCAAGAAAGTATCAAAAGACTTTATCAACCCATGATTCCAAGCAAGACCATGAATATAATTAAAAAAAAACTCAATAACCTGAAAATCGAGCATTCAGGACACCCATAACCTAAAACTCCATAGATCTCAAAACTAGAATCTTTAAGAAAAATAACCAACAACAAGGAAATAACCTCCAAGAACACAACTGCAACATTAAAAACTCTGACCCCTAACTTAGGAATCATCAGGGCTCGATTGAGACCTCTAAGAATACACAAAAAGCGGCCTGGTACCTAAGCTAACCAATTATCATAGTCAGGGTCGGGCGGAGTAGAAGCAAGGGATTTCCCCACCAAGCACACTTTGAAGAAAGAGTTTTCCAAAAGTTCATCATATGGTGGTCTCCCCACCATATTGGGATTCTTTTCAAAAATTGGTTCTCCAAACCAAAACAACTCACCAACCCAGACAAACCTCTAACATTGGCTTGACCGTACAAGATCCCTAAATTTAACCAAACCAACAAAATAGGAGACACTGATAATACCCGTAGTGTGTCTCCCTACCATTCTAGAATTTTCTTAGTACCATGACACCCACGTGGGAATTACTAGTTTACTTTGAGTGATATAGACTGAACTCTTCATCACGAACCCACCAACACGGGCCGAACTATACAAAATATTACCACACTATCTAGTACTCCTTTACACGAGAGGATTTTGATAGCAGAAACCCCTAACCTAGTGAAGAAATGGACAAGCGCATGTCAATCCCACAAGACATGAGCTTCTATGAAATGAGTACAATTTCAATCCCTAACCAACCCACAAGAAGGTAAACTATTCAAGATTCCATATTCATAGAGAATACTTACTAGATTTACAAAAATATGGGTTATCCAAACCTCCTCAATGCCTAATAGGAACTCCCACGAGTTAAGATCACCACAAGGAGACAAGGACTTTATTACCCTCACAACAAAAAAAGAAGCCTTGAGAGATGATACCACAATAGGGAATCTTAAGCAGTCCCCATCCTGAAACTACAAACTTAAGTCAGACCAAATCCATCCCATGTCTGATGAATTTTTGATTGCACACAAGCTTCACCCTGGGACCTATGGCTGGGGCCCTAATGTCTGAAGCATATACCACCTGACAGTCATAAGATGACCATATCTAACTAGAACATCCTCCACTAGAAAAGCAACCTACAGACTTCTCTTCGCGTCCCAAGTGTCCACTCCTTCAACATACCAACTTAGAATTGTGGAGAATAAATTAGAGTTCCTGACTGAACACACTAGAGATAGGCGATTGAGTTGTCTATCTGATGCGAAACACGATCTAATGGAAGGATCCCTCCAAGAATGGTTTCCTTTGGTTCACAATCCTCATCAGATGGGGAACCTTCACTTACCAAATATGAACAAGACCAACAACTATCATAAGATTTAATATGGTTACTCCACACCACCTCTAGGGAACATGAAATTGGTATCATAGAAGGTTTAACACACCTCCATCACCATCTATTGACAAGTCGAGCAGCTATGATCTCCACCATATTCCCTCACCTTAACTTCCATAGGTATAACCACATGATGAATCTAGTCTTGAGGATCACTCAAGACATCCCCATTCACAACAAAAACTGAATGATCACCATTCACTAGTTTAGTCTCGCTTCTCCAAACATACTCGAGACAAATTACACCCGCCCAACATTTGGAGTCCCTCAAAAACTGAAGAAACTTCCCAATTTCCCTAAAGAACTCAACAATATTCAACTGACCACAACATCTATAAATAGTTGACACAACCGATCAGAACCCAACTTCGCCACTCCACTAAGAGTCTAAGTTGAGACCAGAACTAAGAGAGACCTACCAGAAACCCATAAGACCCTTTCTTGGGGGAATATCCAAACCAGAAACATAAAACCAACCTTCCACAAGACCGTACACCTCACAAAACAAACATCCACACTTCATAAAAAAATAAAAATATTCCAACTTAAGACATCAATTCATTCTCAAATAAATACACCCACTTAAAAAACCAAGCACTATACAACAAGGCCCAAAATCTCCCTTAAAACCATTGATTTCACTCTAGACTCAAAAACATTTTCCAAATATAAATTTATTTAAGAAAAAAAACCTATTTTAGTGAAAAAACTCTTTTCTTCTCAAGTACTCTCTGAAAACATCATCCCAACACTCCCAACATAACCAATATCATCCCAATGCTTCCTGATTGGATGTTAAGACTATGGTCACGGGTTTAAGTTGTGCGGGAGGAGAATTAAAAAACCTTCCAGGCAGGGGACAGTTCCTACCATGTGTTATCTGGGCCAGCAAGATGTGGGGGCCCATAGTTGGCCTGCTATCTATGAGAGGTCTAGGTTCAGGTGTGGACAAGATTGTTGGGATTTGAGGTCCAATCAGGATCGTTACATAAAAAAGGAGCCTTTTTATGTAATTAACACGATTGGACCTAAAATCCCAACAAGATCGGACACACCCAAGCCGATCCCTCTGGAAGATAGAAGGCCAACCACGAGCCCCCACCTCTTTCTAGCCCATATAACATGTGGTAGGAACTGTCCCCTTCCTGGCAGGGTTTTTGATTCGCCTTCCCCACAACTAGAACCGGTGACCGCATGATTCACAACCAACCGAGAAGCATTATGAGTACCAACCAAGCCTAACTCAGTTGGTACTCATAATGCTTTTGGGTTGGCTGTGAAGCCTGTGGTCATGGGTTCGAGTTTCGGGGGAGGCAAATAAAAAACCCCGCTAGGCAGGGGACAGTTCCTTCCACGTGTTATATGGGCCAACAAGAGGTGGGGGCCCATGGTTTGCATGCTATCTGCTTGAGGTCTAGGCTCAGGCATGTCCGAGCTTATTGGAATTTCATGTCCAATCAGGTTCATTACAATGGTACATGAAACCCATTATGTTGTATCATGCATAAAACTAACTCTAATAAACCTTGAATAAATGTTGTCTTAATGTCAAGTTTAGCTAACTGTAGATCAAATTTTGAAACTAATGGTAATAAAATTTTGATAGATTAATTCTTAAAAACATGAGAAAATGCCTCATTGTAGTTTATCCCTTCCTTCTGTATATATACCTTAGCAATTAGTCTATCATTATACCATATTTATTATTACTATTATCATTTTTGTTTTTTAAAAACACCCATTTAAACCCAAATTCCATCTTTTTCTTCGAAGGAGAAATAAGATACCATGTCTGATTCTGACACAATGAGCTCATTTATTCTGCTATAGTTAACTTCTATTAGCTCATATCTTTTATATTCATAAAATATTAGTAACTGTCTAAAATATCATCATCTATTTCTTAAAGATAATAAAAAACCACATCATTATACCTAGAAGGTCTCCTTATGTTTCTTCATGGTCAACCAATTTTGATACTCTAATTATATTGGTTATCCTACTATAAGAAATTTTTTTATTCAATTAGTATATCAATACAGTCACTTTAATATATATACTATGAATTTTGATCAGTCGATGGTGTCATTTTATACACTTCAATCAAAACTTTATTTGAGTTATATATCTATTTTTTTATAATCATTTGACTTTACCATTATATTTTCATAAAATGTAATGTCAGGACTTTGAATGAACTTTTTTCATTCTAGATCCCATAGTTAAAAATCCTTCACACCATCAATAAAATCAATAAAAAAGATTTATTTTCCATTATATATAAATTTAATTCCATGATAAGAAAATAAACTGTATAACTAAATATATGTATCTAATAATAATCATAAACATTATCCTAGACCAAACCTCTATAAGAATTTTACCATCAATCATGTAAGTAGGTAATCAATTCACAATGTGTGCTACATACATCAAAGCTACTATCCCAAATAATTTTTTCAATCCTAACTAGCATAATATACACAATACCTTTTAAATGAGAATATGGTTAATCTATTTTTATACTCTATTTTGCAGTTGTGTTTTGGGAACTATAAAGTGTCTCACAATACCTTCAACCTAATAAAATTTCTTGAATGGATCCAATGTTTATTGTTCACCATTATTAAATTTTAATATCTTTATTTTCACCATTAAATTTTCAGTCATCCTCTTCAATTTTAGGAATTCATATAACATTTCATCCTTATTCTTCATGACATACACCCAAACATATCATGAGTAATCATCAATAAATGTAACAAAATAAAGATTACCTCCCAATGAAGCATTCTTCGATGGTACCCATGAATAATTATTGATGTAGTCAATTATTTCCTTCATATGATGGGTTGTAGTGATAAAACGAATATTGTTTTTTTACCCATCACATAATTCTTACAAAAGTCGAGTTTTCTTATCTTATCATCCTTCATAACTTCTTTCTTCACTAAGTTATGAAAATATTTCTCTCCAGTATACCTGAGTCTCATATGAAATAGTTTGAAAGTGTTTGGATCACACCCCTATGATATTGTTGCTCTACCTATAACAGTATTACCATTAAAATAATACAAAAACACATTTTTGAGTACTTTTCATTATAAGGAATGCACCATAGATAACACCCATGACTTAATCTTCAATAATAATCCTATAGTGAAGCATACACCAGACTCTTAAAAATATGAAGTTATTATCAATTTATTGTACATATCTCAAATAAGTAAGGTGTCAAAATTTACCATCATACACCCTCAATAATATTGTTCCAAAACCTTTCACATGGAAAGGATAATTATTTACCATTATAACTGCACCTCCATTAGAATCCTTGAGGACCAAAAACTAATTTTGATTCATGCACATATGAAATGAACAACCTAAATCAAGGGTCCACAATATAAATGGTTGAACCTTAAGGAAAAAAATAAATTTGAATCACTAACATCTTTAGTTTTTTACTACATTTGTCATCGGTTTCCCAATATTAGACAATCCTTCTTCCAGTTTCCTTTCTGATGAAAATAAGAACACTTGAATTTTTTTGATCTCTTGTAGGTGAACCCACCTCTTGACTTCAATCATAATTTACCAATTTTAAAACCTTCATACTTATCACCAGATGATATTTCTATAGTATCCATCAATTCCTATGTTGATGAATCTATATGATTATAATTTTTCTTCCACATTTACTCATTGTTAATCAAGGTATTTAATAAATTAAAATTTTTTAACACATCCTTACCATGTATTAGAGTAGTTTTTATATGATCATAATTATTTGTTAGAGAGTTCTACAATAAGATAGACTTATGTTAATCTATAAATGTTACATCTAAATTGAAAATCTACCAAAATATTATTAAAACTATCTAGGTGATCTATCATAGACATACCTTTCTTATACTGAAATTGAAATAATTTATTTATCTGGTTGTTCTTTTTTTTGATGCATTTGGACATGTAATTGTTCTCTAAAATAATCCACAAGATATTATATATGGTGTCTGACATCACACTATATTTTCTATCTTTTTCTAAATAGATCTGGATTGTTTCATAAGCTAAGTAGTCGAGTCTTATCCGATCACCATAAGAGATGTTAGTGAACTACTCCTCCAATGTGATATATAACTCCAAATTATTCAGCACATCAAGAAATTTTCATTTAAACAAAATTTTGTTATTCATCCTATTAAATTGCTTCACCTAAAATATGGTATTGGACACCAAAATTATATACTCAAAAGTGATCACTATCCCAATATGTTTCATTAGAATAAACTCCTTGGGTGGCACTGTACTAATTTCTGTTAGGGTATTCTTCATCAAATCTGAAAAATTCCTAATTTCCAAATATAGATATCACCAATGAATTTTAAATAGTCCAAAATGATAAAATTAACTATTTAATCATCTCAATCAAAATAAAAATGATAATTTTATTTTATTTTTAAACAAATTCCAATTATTCGCCCCCAAATACAAATGTTCTATTTTATTTTAAAAAATATATCATTTTTAAATATGGAGTGGATAAATCATGCTCCCATTTACTCAATTTTTAAAAACATACTTTTTTTCTTCCACACACTTAAAATAACAAAAGAAAAGGTCCTCACATTTTCACATTTTTTTATTTTGTCCCACATGAAACACCTTGCCCCTCCCATCCTTTTTTTATATTTTCACTCCTTTTTTTTCTTTGATGGAGCAAAAATTTCCACCTTTCACATCATGAAATGGATTTCCATATATAGTATAATGACTTAATAAAAACAGGTACTTATAAAGAGGGAAAATAGATATCAGAAAAGGGAGATAATATAAGTGGCCTTATACAACTATTACTCTATTTTTGGGAGAAATATAAAATAGAAAGAAATATGTTTCATGATAATAATATTATTATATATATATATACATTGGAACTATTTTATTGTACTTAATACAAGTTTTAAACCTTTTAACTATGGTTTTGGTTGTTTTTTATAGGAATTTTTTTCCAAGGTTGAAAAAAGCGAGTGATGAAAATGTTTTAAATTTCAGAAAATTTACACAAAAAAACTTGTTTATGGTGTAAATTCATCAAGATAGAAAATCTTCACAATAAGCTATAAGATCCATTTAAGTCGTAAAAATTTATAAATTAAGATTACTTATGATATAAGACTTACAATTACATCATAAAAAACTCAGGGTTCGAAGACCCCGTGATTTTTTTCAAGCCATAAATCTTGGAGACATAAAATCAATGGAGACCAAAAAGATGTCATCTATGAAATAAAAACAAACTTATAGTGTAAAAGTGTTGGATAGAGATAAAACACTAAATAATTATGGTGTAAAAGACATTTATTCTATATAGTCTTTTTCTTATATATTTTCCAAGCACCAAAAAAATTTAGAGGTTTACCGTTTTCTTGATATTCCAATTATTTCATTAATTCTTTATTTTTTTCCTTTATAGTATGTTGAAATTGTGGTTCCATTCAATTAAGATTCAATTCCTTTTTTCTATTAGATGTACTGTTTCCATTATTCTTGAAATCACTATATGATGTTCTTTCCTTTTCATGTTGTTGTTTGTTTTCTTTATTCAGATCAATAAACTGATATATTCTTTCATTGCATGTTTTATTATTGCCAAACCATTATGTCTATTTCAACCATTATAATTAATTAAATGTTTTATCTTAGTTGTTTCCATGCATGACTAAACTGTCTAGGGTTATGGATCAAAAGTAGTGGTAGAAATTTTTTAATGAATTTCTAAATCAAAATCTGGGTAAATTTTTAGATAAAGAATTAGGTTGTTTATAAAATCATATTGCATTCCATTGTATGAGAAAAAAAAGATATTATGGGGGGAAGGACCCCGACCTAATTTTAATAGACCAAACTAGGATAAATAGTTTGATTTGTTTTTTGTTTTTGTAATTGAACCTAATGTATCTTGATTAGAAACCACATATGAAAAAAGTGGTTGCCTATCTTGGTAGATCTAATTTTTTGGACTAAGGCTAAATTAGTGATTTTTTAGAAACTACATAGTATTATTCAATAGACTCAAAATTATTAGATTTAGGGTAGTCCTATGTGTTGGATCCATGAAATTGATCCCAAACCTTTTCTTTCATCAATTGAGTTCAATACAATGATTATCTTAAAACCCAACTCTTAGAATCACATGAGGAATCCACTTCTTGGTTTCAATTACTAGGTCACTACCTTCAACATTAAATTTTTTATTCAAAAGTAGTGGAATAAGGGAAACATGGGAGAACAAGGCCTAGGGGGGCCTAAAGTAGTGGAGACCAAGGGTATCCCCTTGAATCAGATACACCCCCTCTAGTTTGAGGGATGAAACGTTATAAAAGCGTGTGACATTGGAGCCTTGATCTTCCAGAGAGGCAATGTGATCTGATACTTCGTTCCCCTCATGATAAGTGTGAGTGACCTCTACATTATTGTTTATAAGAAACTTGAATTTCTTGATGATGTTTGAAATAGTCCAGGGTAGGGAACTTATATCTTGTAAGGAGTCATAAATGACCGTGGAGTCTGTTTCAACCTGGGATAGTTTTATGATCTCATGATTGCAAAGAATGAGACCAATAATAACTGCTTTTTCCTCTACTAGTATGGAGGTACCATTTCCATAATACGCTGTAAAGGCCAGCCACACACTGCCCATGCAATCCTGAATAACTCCTCCACGACACATGATCCCAGAGCTACAAGAACCATATGTGTTCATCTTAAGGCCAGAGTCTGGGGTAGACCACCGCTCCCAATGACCTTGAAGCCTGGGGATAGGAGGATGAGCTAAAGGATAAGAGTCCCATAGTACCCTAAGGGAGGGAGCTTTCTAACAACTAGTAATCAGCGACGCCATGTCTACTAGAAGATTCCTCACCCTCACAATGATGGACCTCCCTAGAGTAGGACACTCCTCATACTGATCCCTATTACAGGACTGCCATAAACACCATCACAAAGCACTGAGTATCATAGTTCTTTCTGTATTCTCTAGGCCAACTTTCCCTATACCTTTGTACCAGCGTTCCAGGAAGGGATAATTCCTCATCTCACTTGAGGAGTAATCAATAAGATCACCTAATTACCTCCAGACATCCTGTTCCCAATCCACTTCAAAAAATGTGGTTATTAATCTCTTCCTTATTTTTCTTACAATAGTGGTAGCATGAAACAAGGCTAATCCCCAACCTCATAACATTGTCATCCGAAGGCAAGGCATGATTCCTAATCCTCCAAGTGAGAAAATTATACTTCATTGGAATTTTATTACACCAAACCCGATAGTTACATTGATGATGCTAAAGAAGAGTATGGAAGACATTAAAAAGTCCTTTTAATTGAACCTCCCTGAGTTAGAAGGGGTGAAGAAAAATCTGTCAGGGTCTAAGTTGATGGAAATGAGATCGAACACCTCTTTTTTGATTCGAATCCAGGACTATCTTGAAAAAGGATGGATGAAGGCATGCCTCCTTGAAAGAGATGGTGGGAGTGGGGCATCCTCAATAACCAAAAATATTTCCCACCCAGTTATACTTCCAGAAAAGGATCCTTCCCTCCCCTATAATCCAGTGAGAGTTATTCTTGAGAGGTAGAAGGAGGGAACCAAACTCAAACGAGAGGTGAGATATGAGTCCAGAAGAGTGATCCACATTAACACCCCAGACACAAGACATGGTTTTCCCTCACAAAATTCGACCCTCAATTATTTCCCATGCAAGTTTGGCATACATGCAGTGGATGGTCTCATCAAGAATCTTGATGTTGATCCCTCCTTCGATAACGGGCCTTTCCATTTTACCCAGGAAACCTAGTGGCGCTTCCCCTCCGAGAGCACATCCCATATAGATCCTACAAGCACTCTATCAATGGACTTGATAATAGATTTCAGTACCAAGGTGGAGGCTGGGGAATGAATCGGCACAGTTTCAAGGAAACTGTTCACCATAGTGATTTGGCCCCTGAAAGATAATAAGTGGTTCTTCCAGTTGAGGATGCGTACCATGATCTTTCTCACCACACGATTGAAGTCACGAATAAGTTTTCTTCTTGAGGATATAGGAGAACCAAGATACTCTAGGGGGAAGGAATTATGCTACATTCCCAGTCTGAGACTAATATTCGTGACTCTATTTGTATAACATCGCTTTTAATTGAAGATGTTTCTCTTATCCTTGTTGATCGTTTGGTCTCTCTAGTGATAATAGTCATCAAGAATGCTGGTGAGTCTGCATAGATACCTTTTTCCATCATTCATGAAGATGAATGTGTCGTCTGAAAATATTAAATGAGAGATGGAGGGTTGGTTCCATTTCCTTCAGCACGGGATAATATCACCATTCGACATGCCCCTATAAATCATGCAGCTGAGAGTGTCTTGTATTAAAATGAATATACTAGGGGATAAAGGATTGACTTTTTGAAGCCCCCTTACTACTTTAAAAAACCCCTAAGAGAGGCCCATAAAGGAGACTGTAAGCCAAGAATAACTAAAACAACTGAAGATGAGGTTGCATTCCCATGCAGATAATCCCTTTCTGTTAAGCACCCTATTGATGAAACCCCATTATACCCTGTAAAATTCCTTATTCATATCAAATTTGATAGCCACATTAGATCAATGGGACTTGGCATTTAAGTCTCTCAGTATCTCCATAGACAATGCAATCGCTCCTTGAATTGAGCGGCCCTTGACGAAACCATGCTTCTTAAGGGATAGCCAGTGGGGGAGGTACTGGGATAAAAGAGTATGGAGGACGCTTTCCTGGATCTTTTTGGGGAAATTGCATACACTCACTAGTCGATAGTGGAGGAGGGAGTGGGGTCTTTGAAAATTGGTATGAGAACTAGATTCGTTTCACATGCAGCCCATGGCAGGCTTCCCCCACAGAATAAGTCATGGATAATAGTGATAACGTCTCCCTTAACCACCTGCCAGGATCCCCTATAAAACATGCCAGAGAAACCATCTGGGCCCAACGCACTCTCAGGGTTTAAGGTCATCATGGATGCATGAATCTTACCCTCCTCTAGTATCGCTTCAAAGAGAGTATTATCATGAGTAGTAATAGACAAAGGGTTCACATCCCATATCTCATCTCTCCTCTCCGGGTAACCATTTGGAAAGTTCAAACTCGGCCCAGCTATTAGGTCCTTGAAGAAGGTATGAGCCGTGCCCCCGACCACCTCTCTATTATCAGTGAATGATCCATCCTCCAGTAGAACGTTTATTTTTATGGGGAGACGTTTCTCCTTAATGCAAGCTTGAAAAAACACGGTGTTTTGGTCCCCTTCACGAAGCCATTTTATTCTTGATGCCTCCCTTGACTTCCGTTCCGAAGAGAGAATCAGTTCTGACAGTGTGTTCTTTTTATTGGATAGATCACCGAAAACCAGATCATCCCACACGGGCTCCAGGCTGGTTTCCATCCTCTTGATATCACGTTTGAGTTCGACTATGTCTTGGTCATCCATAGAAAGATCCATAACCCAATATTGAAGTCATTTCTTGAGGCATCAAAGCTTATTGTAGAGGTTTACCCATGAGTGGTCGTGGTGCAGTTCACCTCAAAACCCCCTAATCAACTGTTGATAGCCCTAATCACTTTTCCACAGACCAAAAAATTTGAAATTATCATGCATTTCTTATCATGGAGTTAAGGAGAGTAGAAGTGGAGAATTATCTGAGATGCCATAGACCAAATGAGTCAACTTGGAATTGGGAAATATCGAAAGGGCATAGATGTTGTCAAAGCATCAATCAATACGGATCTAGCAACATCTACTCCCCTTCTAGTTGTTTCACCATGATAAGGGGTCCCCTATATAACCCATGTATAAGAGACCCTTCCCCACCATGAATTTGACAAACTCCATGCTAGCCTTGCACAGGAACACCCCTCTTCCTTTATTCTCTATGGGCTATGTTATGGCATTGAAGTCACCCCCTATAATCCACAACATACCCCCTATATTGAATCCACTGAGGTCATGCTAGAGAAATTCCCTTCTATTTGAGTCATAGCTACCATACACAAAGGACATGTAAAGAGAACACATACCAGAGGAGATATTAGTCATAATATACTAATCACCCACCTATAACAAGTCGACAGAGATGGTCTTGGTCTAGAATATCCATATATACCTGTTGATTGGGTCTGCATGCATGGAAGAAAGCATCCTAAGTTTGTGCACGAACTCGCTGATCCTTGTAGGAGCTTGTTTGTTCTCAATGACTACTGAAATATGAGATTTGTGTTTCCTGGATTCCAAGACTATGAAATCAGTTTTTACCCACACACCTAACCCATAGGAGTTCCATATAAGGATGGGAATCATTGGGAAAATACGGACCGACTTTGGCCCCAGGCATCCTATTCTCAATCAGAAGGGGGGAAGAGCACTATCGGGATTGAAATAGTTTCAAACTATACCTTGTACACATTCTTGGGATATTTTTAAGAGCCTTTGATGCTTGGAGGTGAAGATTAGAGGAAGATTTGGGTAGATTCCCTCTTGTGGAGCTGGGAGGCGACTGGGCCAAAGGCCTGAGCTTCCCCAGGTTCTGCCCACCTTCTAGATCCAGGGAGGGGCAAGCCTTTGGAAGGTCGACCAATGGGGGATGAACTAAAACACATGAGGTAGGAAGGAGGAAAGGCAACAAAAGGTATGGGGGAGAGGCCCAATGGTCTGATCCAGGAACTTGAGAAAATGTTCTAAAGTGCCATCTTAGAAGAATGGATGTCGAGGACTTAAGAGCCAAGGAAAACAAACCATGTACACCTACTGAGGAGGGAGGCCTGTATAAGGTATGAGAGACCAGCTAGGAGACTCGGGCCAAAGATCATAAGAGGCCATGGAAGAGGAGAAATCTTGAGGAGGGGAAACCAGAACAACTGCTTCAAAATACTTAGGACTAGCTTGAGGTACCACCAGGCCAGGGATTTCCATCAGCTAGAGGGAGGCGGGGCTATGCAGGGCCCCTCTGGTAACATGTTGGTTACCCCACTGACGTCTCTTCCTACACTCCTATGAGGAGTGTCCCTAGAGAATACAACAAGAACACAAACTTGGGAAAATAGGGTGAACAATGTCCTGAGACCACTCGAGTGAATCCTACAACTTCACCATGATCATCTCTGGGACTGGTAGCGACAAGTTGATCTCAACAGAGAGCCAAGTCACCAAGATTTACTCACCAAAATTAGTACAAGAATCAGCATATAGGAAACCCCCAAGAGATTTAGCAATGGACTTCAGAAAGGTACCATTCTAGAAGGGTAGCGGTAGACTGGGAAAGATGATCCACACAGCCGCAAAGGGGCTCTCTTTACCTCTATGAACATCCAATGACCACTAAGACAGATTGAATCACTAGTATCCCCAACACCTAGGATCATTAAACCAAGCTTTAAATAAATATGATTATGAATCGATGACTAGATAGAACGAGTTTCTGTGTATGGCCGAGATTCGAGTCGGAGCGAGTAAGCCCAAGGAAGCCACAAAGCAATGAAAGGTATGGAGAGACAGATTATCTAAGTAAAATAGTGCCACAAGGGTCCATTAAAGTCAAGGAACTGCTTCACCGTATGCCATGTTGGGTACCTCTAATGATAGTTGCAGGCCATCCGATGAAACTTGAGGAACAAATGGCCAGACCTCCAGGAAGCAGTGGTTCTGAGTGGCGCTGAACGAACCAAAAAGGGCCTCCTTGAAGGATAGATCCAAGCTCCAAAGCTTAAGGGGAGAGCCTATAGAGAATCCTGAATCCAAAGCACCATCAATCGAAGGACCCAAGATGGGATCAAAGGTTGACAGAGTTGGGAACTCCACCGAAGGTGTCGGCAGAATATTTTTTTTCCACAGATGGTGGCCGCCCCCTTATTTGTCAAAGGGGGCAGGCGTGGATGGTGTATGGTGGGTGGAAAACCCCACCAATTGATCTAGTAGGGAGATGATGGTAGGGGGAGATACAACCTATATAAAGGTCTCTCTCCCATCGGTTTTATTATCCCTCATCGATCCTCATCAACACTAGAAGATCCCATCATCACATTTATCTGGTTTATCTCATCCAATTGTACTGGAATGGTATTTAGTGAGGAAGTTTTACCCTTTTATTCAAGAGAGAATATTACGAGGGTTTTCTCCTTGTAATAAGTGATGGAGTGTGTACCCACTTTTACCCCATAGTGATCCTTCTATTTTCCTGTGGTTTTTTACCCCTTCCATTTGGGGGTTTTCCATGTTATATCTGGTGTCATTTATTTTTCTGCATTTTTCACTTTATTTTTATCTCGTGATTATCATTTCACCAGTGGGACAATCATTTATGGTCCTAAAAAGTGGTATCAGAGGCTTGGTTCTGACCCGATGCTGTTTTCAGGTATTAATAATTCCCGTAAATTTGAGTATGCTCTGTGATTGAAACTTCGGTTGATCTATCACATGAAAAAAAATTTATTGAGATTATTAAATACATTTTTGTAAAATAGAGGAGATTATGGACTGATGGCGTGTCCATATGCTGGAAAAATTTGAGATAAAAAATATTCAACGGGAATAATTTTCCATTGTGGAAAATAAAGATACAGGTAGTGCTGCGGAAGGATAATTGCCTACTGGAAATTGGAAAAAAGATGCCAGATGTGATAAAGGAGAAATGGAACAATATGGAATGGAATGATATTTCCAACATCCATTTGGCTTTGGAAGATGAGGTCCTATCGAGCATTGCAGAGAAAAATACAGAAAATGAAATATGGGATACTCTGACGAAGCTATACAAGGCCAAGTCACTGTACAAAAAAATTTTCCTGCAGAGAAAATTGTACACTCTTCAGATGGCGGAGTCATAATCAGTGACTGACCAAATCCACAACCTCAATACCCTGTTCTCTCAGATCATGATGTTGGGCTATAGAATTGTGGATACTGAACGTGCAGAGATTTTACTCCAGAGTTTGCCAGATTCATATGACCAACTCATCTTCAACCTCACCAACAATATCATGATGAATATGTTGGACTTCAATGATGTTGCAACCACGGTTCTTGAAGACGAAAATCTGTGCAAGAACAAGGAGGACAGACAGAAAAATTCACACCAAGAAGATGCTCTGTCAATGGAGAGAGGAAGGATGATGGAGCGTGGTTCCAGTGGGATCCAAAATCATGGCAGGTCCAAATCAAGGAGTAAGAAGAATAATGTCACATGTTTCAATTGTGGCAAGAAGGGGAACATCAAGAAGGATTATTGGAATAAGAAGAGTGGTGAAAAGAGATCTCAGGGGAATGTGGCGAATACCTCTAGAAAAGGAGATATACTAGTTAGTGAAGCAATAACGACTACCAGAAGCAGGCATCATCTCGACGATGCATGGATTATCTACTCAGGAGAAACATGGCAGATGAAGTCTCGACAAGAATGATTTGACCAGTATGAAACCATCCCAGAAGGACTTGTGTACATGGGAAATGATCACACTCTGAAGATCGTTGGAATCGGTACCATAAAACTGAAGATGCATGATGGCATAGTATGAACCGTCCAAGGAGTACGTCATGTGAAGGACCTGAAGAAGAACATATTGTCTTTGGGACAATTTGATGACATTAGATGCAAGACTCGTACTGAGAATGGAGTGATGAGAATTTTAAAGGGGGAGATTGTAGTAATGAATCCGGAGAAGTTATCAAAGAACATGTACGTTCTTATGGGTGAAATGTATAAGGAGATGGAGATAGTTGTTGCATCAAATACCTTGAAAGAAGCATTGACGATATTATATCATCAGAACCTTGGCCATATGTTAGAACGAGGCCTGAAGATTCTTGCGGATCAGAAGATACTACCTGGACTAACAAAGGTATCCTTACCATTTTTGTGAGAATTGTGTTTTGAGAAAGCAACATAGGTTAAAGTTCAAGATGTCAACAGCGAGAATTCAGGAGATCTTGGAGTTGATCCATTCCGATGTTTGGAAAACACCAATTATATTCATAGGATGAGAAAGGTACTTTGTATCTTTTATTGATGATTATTTTAGGAGATGTTGGGTGCACCCAATCAAGATGAAGGCAGATGTTTTTGAAGTCTTCAAAACATTAAAAGCATGGAAGGAGATTGACTTTGGAAATAAGATCAAGTGTTTGAGAACTGACAATGGTGGAGAATATACTAGTGAGGAATTTGATAATTTTTGTCAACAAGAAGGAATCAAAATACAATTCATAGTGGCATACAATCCTTAGTAGAATGGAGTGGCATAGCAGATGAATAGAACCCTGTTGGATATAACAAGGGTGATGTTGAAGAATACAGGTATTTCCAAAATTTTTTGGGTAGAAGTAGTGAATACCGCCTATTATGTGATCAACCAATCTCCTTCAATGGAGATTGAGATGAAGAAACTGATGGAGATGTGTACTGGTAAACCCGCTGAATATTCTTGGTTACATACTTTTGGAAGTCCTGTATAAGCAATGTTTAATGACTAGGAAATATCGATGTTAGATTCGAGATTGAGGAAATGTATCTTCTTGGGGTACGTTGATGGTGTGAAGGGGTATCTTTTGTGGGATCCCACTGCCCACAAATTTATCATCAGTAGAGATATCATTTTTGAATAAGATAAGGTTCAAATGAAAATTGATCGAGACATGGAGAATGAGAATACAAAAACTACAACAATCGAAGTAGAGTACAAGTCCAAGGAAGAATCAGTTTCCTCTGAAGCATTACCAGAGCACGATGATCAAGTACCAGTTGAGTCTAGACCTTGATAGTCAACTCAGAATAAAAGAGCACCAATATGGCACTAAGACTATGTCACTGAGATAAATATTTCATACTACTTATTGACAGAGGATAGGGAGACATTTTATTTTGTGGAGGTGACCCAGAGTCTAGATGTATCCTCATGGATGGCGGCGATACAGGAGGAACTCAAAGCCCTGCACCGGAACAAGACTTGGGATCCTATTCCATTACCTCATGGAAGGAAGGCTATCAGAAACAAATGGGTCTTTAATATCAAGCGGGATGGAAATGACCAGGTGGAAAGATATCGTGCAAGATTTGTGGTCAAAGGATTTTATCAGAAGAAAGGTATTGATTTCAATGAAATATTTTCTCCTATTTTTAGACTGTAGACTATTCGGTTAGTTTTGGAGATGTGTGCTAGATACATCTTACATCTAGAGAATATGTATGTAAAGACTGTGTTTCTCCACGGTGATCTTGATTAAGAGATATATATTTTCCATCCAATAGGTTTTTCTAAAGAAGGAAAAGAAAACATGGTTTTCAGGTTGAAAAAATCTCTGTACGGTCTCAAACAGGTGCCAAGGTGTTTGTATAAGAGATTTGATTCCTATGTCGTGAACCTTGGATACGACATACTTCATTTATATCCTTGTGCATATTTCAAGGGTTCAGATGGTAATGATTTCATCATTATTCTATTTTATGGGGATGACATGTTGGTTGCAGGCCCCAACAAAGATAAGATCCAGGAGATGGAGGCACATCTGGCTAGGGAGTTGGATATGTAGGACTTGGGACCAGTAAAAAAGATTCTTGGGATGCAAATTTACTGAGATAGAAATAATGGGAATATTTTACTATCATAGAAGAGTTAGTTACAAAGATTCTTGAAACACTTCAACATGCAAGACTGTAAGCCAATATCTACCCCTCTTCCTGTTAATTTCAAGTTATCCTCCATGATGAGTCCTAGAAATGAAGTAGAGAGGAATGAGATGTCTCGAGTACCGTATGCATTAGATGTGGGTAGTCTAATGTTTGTTATGGTTTGTACTAGACCAGACATTGCACATGAAGTGGGAGAAGTTAGTTGGTATATGTAGAATCTAGGATGAGATCATTGGAGAATAGTGAAGAGGATCCTGAGATATATCAAGGAAACCTTAGATGCTGCATTATGTTATGGAGGATCAGATTTTACTGTCAGAGGATATGTTGATTCAGATTTTGCAGGTGATTTTGACTGGAGGAAATCCACTACTTGTTATGTGTTTACTCTAGTAGGAGGAGATATGAGCTGGATTTCAATGTTACAGTCAGTTGTGGATTTATCCACAAAAGAGGCAGAGTACATGGTAGCTACACAAGCTTGCAACGAGGCAATTTGGATGAGAAAGTTGATGAAGGAGATCAGGCATAGACAGAAGAAAATTCTATTGTTTTGTGACAGTCAAAGTGCCTTGAATATTGCAAGAAATCCATCTTTTCATTCCAATATAAAGAAAATTGGGGTACAATATCACTTTTTCCGAGATTTGGTGGAGGAGGGAAGTGTGGATATGCAGAAGATTCATACTAAAGAAAATCTGGTAGATTTCCTGATGAAGGTGATTAACTCTGACAAGTTAAGATGGTGTAGATCCTCAAATGGCCTTGCAGACACTTGAACAACATGTTTTGTAGATAGAAAGGATGCGTGGAGATGTGATTGGTTCTCAATCAAATCTCAAAGTGGGAGATGTGTCGGCATAATATTTTTTTTCCACGGACGGTGGCCCCCCCCTTGTTTGTCAAAGGGGGAAGGCGTCGCTGGTGGATGGTGGGTGGCCAACCCCACCAATTGATCCAGTGGGGAGAGGATATTAAGGGGAGATGCAACCTATATAAAGGGCTCTCTCCCATCAGTTTTATTATCCCTCATCAATCCTCATCAATAACAGAAGATCCCATCATCACATTCATCCAGTTTATCTCATCCAGTTCTATTCGAGCGGTATTTAGTGAGGTAGTTTTCCCCTTTTATTCAAGAGAGAATATTACGAAGGTTTTCTTATTGTAATATGTGAGGGAGTGTGTACCCACTTTTACCCCATAGTGATCCTTCATTTTCCCATGGTTTTTTACCCCTTCCATTTGGTGGTTTTCCCATGTTACATATTGTGTCATTTATTTTTCCATATTTTTCACTTTATTTTTATATCGTGATTATTGATACACTAGTGGGCCAATAATTTATGGTTTTAATAGGAGGATGATCACTCTGAGGGTTACCAGTCTATTTTTTTTGAAAAAAAATGGGCGCGTGGGTCACATTCTATGAAGCAATGGAGAGATGGTCAATATCATATCACTAGGTCACCATCCATTTACATCATTTCCCTAAGGGTTCGACACTAGAATTCTTATTTTCTCAGACCTAAATAGTAGTTATAGTTTGGTTTAATAAAAATCTCTAATATGATCACACTTGTGCAGAATCAATGATGCTATGTGGGCAGATAAAATTTTGGAACTATTTATGGGGAACTAACTATTTTCTTCAGCATAATGACCTTCAATATGAACCTAGGATTTCCTCACACCCCCTTCTTCCCTGTCCCATTTATTTTTACAATTTTATCACCTATATTAGTTTCTTAATCCATTCTATACTTTTAGTGCATGATTCAGGCCCCTATGAATTGTTAAATGAGTCTGGAAGGTCAAGAAACTATTGAGTTAAACCCTAAAATCAAGAGGTAACTATTTTCATTATATATTTTAAACATCGATGATCACAAAAAATCTTTCTACAATCAATCACCAGAATGATCAATATGTGCCACCTCAAAAACTGGGAGAGCGACCAATGCTTTAGGAGTGCGCTATAGTTTTCTATCCATAAATGATGTCGTACTTATCATTATTTGGCATCCTATTTATTCACACACTTTTGAGATAAACACTATAATCATACACGTGATCCATAACATGGGACAATTCAATGTACTTTGGAGAAAAGATCCACATGAACATATTTCAAATTTCATAGAAGTCTGTGAAACCTTTCAGTACCAAGGAGCCTATTATCATTCCATTAAACTTAGGGTATTTTCCTTTTCCTTATGTAATAGAGCCAAATATTGGTTAAAGATCCACGCTTCTAAATCTATCACCACATGGGATGACTTAGTTAAAAAATTATAAGATAAATATTTTCCACCCATACATACATGGAAGATCTGGAATGATATACAAAAATTCATAACATTTTAATTAATTGAATAAGAAGTTCCCCAACCATAGACTCGATGTGTGTTTACAACTTCAAATTTTTTACCAAGTTTTATAACCCACTGTAAGTAATGTAGTAGATACCGCCACTGATGGAGGACTTATGCTCAATACACTAGAAGTTGGTCAAGAAATTATGAATGAGGTATCACATAATTTTAGTCTATGTAAGAGAGATCAAGGACCTACTCAACACAAAATTCACCAATTTTAAGAATCCACCAATCTTGCATCCCTAATCGAAGACCTTACAAAAAAGCTTGAAAATTTTCATCTTCCTTCCCCATTGCTACCACTATCTGCTCCAATCAGGGAAGTTTAATATTAAAATCTGTGTGGAGGTATGCATATGTATAAATACTTCCAAGTAATCATGGAATAATAAAAAGTTAGGATTGCAATTACATTAATTGTAATAAAAAACAAAAATAATTCTAGTAATCCTTCTTCCTACAAATAATAGTACAACAAGAATAACTAAATCAGAGTTATTATCAATAGAGGGGTAGAAAAGCCTCATAATGGAATTTGGTTCCACCTGAGTACCCATCTCATAATCTATATCCTCATCCACAATAGCCTGTCCCACAAAAACCTTTCCCCCATAGGGCTCAATAGTTTCCACCCCCTCATCCGCAATAGTTTCACCATGATTTAGCTAGATAGAAATAATCTCCACATTAGAATCCAAACCTTGAAAATCCATTAAACAAATTCATTCAAAAAGTAGATCATAGAATTAATAATCATGATACATAAATGAAAAATCAAATGGTTTCTTTTTCAACCTCAAGCACCAAGTAGGGAAGATCTCTAAGACTCTTTTAGACCGATTACGAGGTACGCTGCCCAGTAATACTATGACACATATGGGAGAGGAGGATAAATATATATTTATTCACAAAAAAATATAAATGAAATTTCAATATCTATAAAAAGTGTAGAAAAATTGGATAGAATAACCTAAATCACAGGTGAAAATCATCACCAAAGATAGTGATGAAAGTACACACAAAACTAATAAAGAACAAAAACCCTAAACGAAGCCAAGTGAAAAGATTAAGTCTAAGATCAAGTCATAAAATAATATGTCTACATGTAACCACCACTATAAATTCCCCCTCTTACATTCTAAAAAATAACTATACAAGGAATAATAGAGGGGAAATATAAGATTTTTTTTGAAATGGTCAAGAAACTCTACCTAAATTTCCCCTTTGCTGAATCGATTTCTCAGTTGTCTTCTTATGATAATTTATTAAAGAAGATACTTTAATATAAGAGAAAGATGTCTCAATTAGGATTTATCTCCTTAAACAAAGAATTCTATATGGCAGTTTAGTAGAAAATTCCACTCAATATGTGGGAACCTGTAAATTTCTCAATCCCATGAACTATAGGCTTGGGTGAGTTAAGTAAGGCCTTATGTGATCTTAGAACAAGTATAAATATCACATCAATGAGTGTTTTCTAGAGATTAGTACATAAAGACCCAAAACCTACAAGGGTGTGACTTTATTTAGTTGACCGATCTATCATGTATTCTTGGGGACATCTTGAGGATGTTTTAGTCAAAGATGGAAAATTCATATTTCAAGTTGATTTTATTATTCTAGAAATGGAGGAAGAAGGATATGTCCCAATAAATCTAATAAAACCATTTATAACTACTTAACAATCCTTAATAGATTTTAAATAAGGTAGTAGGATTTTAGAGTTTGAGAAGAACAAGTAGTGTTCGATCTAGTGAATGCTTCCAAGAAAAGTGGCGACTCATTTGATTGTCAATCCATTTTTATGACTGATGAAAAATATAATTTCATGGATATTTAGGATGATAAAGATACATTGTCTCATAATTAAGAATATTATAATGAATATGAGTATGTAAATTACATCAAACCTCTAATGAGTTATAGTATTCCATAGTTCATACCCTCAGTCATGAAGCCATCAACTTTAGAATTAAATCCTTTTCCAAGCACACTGAAGTAATAATTCTTAGAAACTAAAGATTCACTACTAGTTATCGTAATATTAGAGATGAATCAATAATAATAAGAGTAAATAATAATTTTCCTTAATAGACATAAAATTTAAAAGCTTGGGGGTGGATGATATCAAGGGGATCAACCCCACAATTTTCACCCAAAATATTATACAAGAAGAACATGCTAATCCAAAAAGGAAAAACCTAGAGGAGAATCACCACACTAATGAAAGAAGTATTTAAAAAAAAATTTCTGAAGATTATTGACATTGGGATTATATTTTACATCATTGAAAGTGAGTGGGTGAGCCTACTGTACATCATTCCAAAGAAAGTTGTCTTAACTATGATAAAAAATAATAAAAATGAATTATTCCCAACTTGAACCATTATTGGATGGAGGTTATGTGTCAAATATATAAATATAAATAAAGTAACTAAAAAATACCACTTTCAACTCCCTTTCATAGATTATATAATTGAGATATTGGTTAGGCATGAATTCTATTATTTTCTAGATTGATATTCTGGATATAATCAAATCACTTCTAACCCAATTGATTACTAAAATTCAATATTCATTTGTCCTTTTGAAACCTTAACCTATCATAAAATGTAATTTAAAATTTTTAAGGTGTTGAAAATGTTATAAGGGTCTATGAAGCTTATCTTTCATGATATGGCGGAGGAGTTTCTAGAAATATTCATGGATGTTTTTTCTATATATAGATGATCCTTTATGGTATGTTTGAGAAATTTGGAACTGGTTTTATAATGACATGAAGAGAAATTCCTAGTGTTGAATTTGGAAAAATTACATCTCATTATCTAAGGAGTAATTTTACTTAGGTAGAAAATGTTAGAGAATGATATGGAAGTCGACCTCATAAAAATAAAAGTAATCAAAGACTTATTAGAACACACAACTATAAAAAGAATAAAACTTTTTCCGATCCATGTAGGATTTTATCACTACTTCATTAAAAAATTTTCAAAAATTATCCAAATACTGACACACCTACTATTTAAGGATATTCCATTTTATTTTAGTGCAGAATGTCTGTGGGAATTTAATACCTTGAAAAATAGCCTAGTGGCCACTCCTATCATTTTATCTCCCAAATGGTAAAAAGACTTTGAGATGATGTGTGATGCTAGTGACTTCACTATGGTCATTGTTTTAGGATATTGGGTTGGAAATATCAACAATTATTATTCTATCCATGTAATAAATGGAGATTAGATCAATTATATGACCATAAAGAAGGATATTCTAGAAGTAGTATTTGCATTTGATAAATTTCAGTTATATCTCATGCTCTCCAAAGGCATAGTTTACACTGAGATAATGCAGGAATGAAATACCTTATAAATAAAAGGATGCTAAATTTAGGATGATTAGGTGGATCCTAATACTAAAATAATTTGATATCATATTCAAAGACATAAAATGTACTAAAAATGTCATTTCTTTCCATCTATCTAGACTTCATCTTCCTAGTATTGATAATGATGAACATCTAATTATTGAAGATAATTCCCCTGATGCGTCACTCTTCAATTTGGATATGAAAGAATGAACCTATTTCACTTACATAGTAAACTACCTTTCCAATGAAACCATATACCCACCTTTATCTTGCCAACAAAGGAAGATGTTCCTTGACTTTGCTTCACACTATTACTGGGAAGAGACACTATTGTTTAAGCACTGTGTTGATGGATTAATGTGATGATCAATTCTAGAGGAGGAAATTTAAAGTGTTCTAGAGTTCTATCATAAATTACTAACCATAAGATATCATGGGTCTGAGTATACCATGACTAAAATCATTCAGAGTTGGTTCTTTTTTCCTAAAAACCATCATGATTCAAGAAGTTTTTTTCCAAAGTTATGATTGGTTCCAGCAAAAAGGAACCATTAGGAAACACAAAAAAATTCCCCAAAACACTATCCTAGAAGTAGAAATCAATGATGTTTGGGGAATTTATTTCATGATCCCATTTCCCAATTTCCATGGAATGTTTTAATTTTTTTTGGTATGGACTATGTATCAAAGTGGGATGAAGAAGAAGTTACCACTTATGACATAGCCAAGGTGGTAATTAATTTTTTAAAGAAAAACATATTTTATCAATTTAGATTTTCTTTACGACTCATTAGTGATCATAGAACACACATAAATAATACTTATATAAAATATATGCTTGAAAATTATGGAATTAAATAAAATACTAGAACTCCTTACCACCCACAAACTTGTAGGCAGGTGGAACACTCCAATTGAGAGATCAAGAAAATTATAGAAAAATAATAAAATAAAAATAGGAAGGACTGGAGTCTTAAACATAAAAATACATTTTAGGCATTCTAAAAAGCTTATAAAATTCCAAGAGAAACAAAAAATTTCCATTTTGTCTATGGAAAACCCTACAATTTTCCATTGAAATTAGAACATTGCTTATATTGGAAATTAAAAAGTTAAACTTGGATGCTCATAGTGCTTGAAAACAAATATTTTTTCAATTGAATGAGTTAGAGAAAATGAAAACAGATAATTATTAAAATCCCAAAATTTGTAAGGAGAAAATAAAGAAATGGAATAATCGATGCATCACATGAAAAAATTTCACCCAGGGAAAAAATTTTTGTTATTCAATTATCATCTAAAATTATTTCCTTCAAAAATGAAGGCCCGATTATCTATTCTATTTGAAATTGTTAAAGTATTCATGTATGGACCTATTGAACTTCAAAATGGAAATGGTGCACCCTTCAAGGTCAATGAATAGAGGTTAAAAATCGACCAAGACCTATTTTATGAATAATGTGTCCAATATTTCAAATTCACTTGAATTAGGGGGATATCTAGCTATAGACTTAAAATAAAGCAATGACTAGGAGAAAAAATAAATTGGTTTTGAATAGGTTAGGATCAAGGAATATTAGTTAGTTTACTATTAGTGGACTAAATTTGAGTTTTCTACTTCCAAAAAGAGGAAATTACAGTGTAATAAATTTTACATATGCTGTAAAATTTTCATAGTTTAAAAATAATCCTCAAAATTTTTACACTATAAAAACTTGGTTTATGGAATAAAATTTCCAACTAATTTACCTAATTTATAACCATAGGTTTTTTGAAAACCATTCCTTCCCCTTCATATACTCCTCTCAAGTCTTTACCTCTCTCCTTTCCTCTCCTCCTTCCTCAGTCAATCCTTCATATCCCTCCATTTCTCAACTAAATACTCACTATTATCCTTCCACTATGGTTTTCAGTAGAGGAAGTGATCTCCCCCTTTCCATGTTAACCAGTCATGGTTTACAACATTCTATGAACAAACATACAACCCAAGTGCCTTCCCAACCACCTCCTTCTCCATCACCACCCTATCCATCCATGGATCCCACCTCACCATCCTCTCAATTTTTTTGGGTTAATGTTTTGAATCCCACCACTTACAGGGTGAGAATACATCTACCAACTTTAACCCTTGAATTCACTTTATAGACCCTAACCATTAAGTCTGAATAGCTCACTTACTATCCTAGATGATGTGATACAACATGACCTTGGATTTAGCCATGCTTCATAAGATCCACGTAGAAAAATAAGTTATGATATAACTTTAGTGGATGCACCTCTCAAATATTATCAAGGTGTGTGAGGAGACATTTGAGGATGTTTTTCTAGAGTTACTAACCTCTTTTTGAGTTTAAAATAATCCACATCATCTTTCAGCTAGGCATCTAGGATTTTTAATTGAATTTAAGAGAGTTTGGGATCATCCTAGGGGTTTATTAATCAGACATCACTTCCTATCCTACCTATGAAACAATACATCTTAATATAAACTCGATAGAAAATCTACAGATATGAGCCTTGATAACCTGTGACCCTAACATCATTCATGATCCACTGATGGTGAAGAGAATGTAGCTGAAGGGTTCAACTCTCAGGATCATCCACCATGATTTAGATCATGCTTAGTCAGCATGGGGTGAATCACACAGAGCTGCCACTCAAAAATGTGGTGGCCATCCTCACTACCTTAATAGGATCCCCTATTCTCAACATGGATTGTCAGTTTTCCCTATACTATGAGAGTCATTCTAGGAAGAGATATGACAATCTGATGGGTTGATCATTCATCACTCACCTGGACAGACATTTCAAAGTCTTTAACAACTTCCAACTTATCTCATCCTTAGTGCCAATGTAGCCTATGGAATTTCCCATGGTTTATAATATCAGCCTACTTAAGAAGGTGGGTGACCAATATGATCGGTAATCTGAGTACATTGAGTCTACTAATGATTCTTATACTCCTAATGAATTTCTTCCCCTTCCATTCTCGATTAGTCTACCATTAATATACCAGATGCATCCGTATCTTCTCATCCTCCCTCTTCCCCTTTAAATATTTGGTTGGTGGTTCCTAGCCATAATCTCTTTCTCTAGTGTATTATAGAGAATAATAGAGGGATATTCCACCATTTTAGCATCCCATTAATTGAACCATTATCTGCTCCACCCCTAGCCACTACATATACCCATCCTTATCCTGTAGTTGAGTATGCCTCCAACTACATTCCCAACCCATCCACCTTAGAACCTTTGGCCACATCGGCCGAGGTTCCTCCTAAGATCACAGACCCGTTTACCCAACATGACTTATTGGAGGAGGATTATTAATAGGGTTAAGGGGACTTCCTTACCAAATCCAATTGAGGTTCCGTATATTGTTTCCAATACCAGAAACTCGACCTCAGTTTGGATTGGCACCCCCCTCAACAAGTGAAAACCAGTCCCACTACTAGCACCACAACACATGTTATATTAGTCGATCCAACTTCTCCTATAACCATCACTTAAATTTAAACAATAGGGAATATCCATCTACCCATAATTCGAGAGGGCACTACAGATGTTTCTTGCTAGGAGTATTCTATCTCTACTTAGTTTTACTTAGTGTACCCCTCCCATGTTTCACTATTTTACTAGGTGTATTTTTGTTTCCATTGTACTATAAATCCCTGGTTGTATCACTTACATTTTCTAATGGAAGGGAATTTTTTTGACTAAAATTGATTTTCTTATACTATTTAATATTGCTTATGCACTCTATTAGATACGTTTCGATCATCTTCCTCCACCTTTACTTTTGATGAACATGTTAGGTACCTATTAGACTTATCCATGAGATATCACCCCTAAAGCTACTTTACAAGGATATCCCCATGATATTGGACCATGATCTGTACTAATGAGACTAATTCTGTACAAGAGATATGGTCAGACCATTATAAGGTGGTGAACCCCACCTAGTGACCATTAGAGATAAATGAAACCTCCTCTAGTTCCCACAAGAGGCTGAATATAGATGAGTCGATGGAATTCCTTGATCGATCATTGTCCACCTGTTTGGATGATGATTTCATTGTTAGTTCTTTATGGGGGGTAACCAATATTTTTATCTTTTGAGTTTTTTGAGTCTGTTAGGTCTTTTACCTTTTCTTAAAGATTTTTATTATCAATACTTTGTTTTATTTCTTAGTTTTTATTCTTTTACATGAAAATATATTTGAGCTGATACTTTTTACTATTTACTATGTTCCCCTTACCATTTCCCACTTACATGTTTTTTATATCCTGTGAACTAGTCGTTTCTCTATTGTAGGAATATTTTTTCTCTAACATTATTGTAGGTGGCCCAGTTTCAGATCAACATCGAGAATTTTCCCCCATGGATTGAAATTTATTCTAGTGAGCATTTGATTCGCTACTATGATTTCATTCTTTCTATTTATAATTTTATTAGGATTTTATTTCTATCTCTTGCACATCACTTTCAAAAATAGTGAAACACTATTTCAATTATAATTATTTATTTCATTTAAACTTGGATTATTGCCTATTGTCATCATTTTAGGATACATGTTTCATTTTAGGAATGATTTGACTTGAAATCTTATTGCACCTATGTAAATAAAAGAAATTTTTTATGGAAAATGTTAAAATATATGGATTTTTTATATTATAATTTTAGAATGATTACTGAGTTGATTAATTTAATTCTAATTATAAATTTATTAATTTTTTTTGATTGACTTATTATTGGCTGATATTCATTGAGTGATTTCCATTTTTTTATGTATTCCCATTCCTATGAGGATTTTGGACCTACTTTTTCCCATCCATTTTGAGAATTTTTCTTAATTAATACTTGGGGCATGTAAAACTATTAGAACTTTCATTAAAATCTAATTAAATTTATGGCTGAAAAATAAACTGTTGAAATTATTAATCCATTTTTTGTGTGCCATTTTTACTAAGACGCACCAATGCATTTATCCTTCTTAAGCCTTTAGAATCCATGGATAACCTTGTTAGGAATGATCCATGTTATGAGACCATTTTATCCCTTACTGCTATTATATTGTTATTATTTCATCATTATCACATGAATAAGTGTGGGGAAATGATCATTATTGGTGGACACATAATGCTTGTCATTGAGGAGACATGCGATAACTTTTTTCACATGATTTATGGGATGTAGTCCATAGTCTTTTGATATACCAGTCACGATTATCCCGTTTCTAAATATATATATGGGTTGTGTATTAGGATGTTAAAAAATCACCATTATAATTTCGATGAATCACATGGTAGATTATATGTGTTTAGGATGTGAATGTGAGATCTTTATTAAACATGAATTTTGAAAAATAAAAAAAGAAGATAAGAAAAAGAAGAGATAAGATAACTCCATTACGCATTCTTGACACATCCATGAACCTTCCTTAATCTTTTGGGAGTATGGAAATTCTACATTCTAAAGGATATTTTTCATTTCACTATTTGTGATTATCATGCATTATAATTGATAGTTTAACCACTTTTTTATATTCATTTTTATCATCTACCAAAATTCCCTTAGCCTCTAAGTCATTTAAACCTTATTGAAGGAGTAGAGATGTTAAAAACAATTTAATACTATGGTTAGGAACATGTATTAAAGGTATGATCATCACTGTAGTTTCATTTTACCTTGATTGATGAGAGAAAATTCATGGTGATGTAAATTGAAAAATATGTATAGTAATCTAAGGAAAAGTTGAAAAATGGAAATTAAATAAAAAATGAATTTGATTAAAGAACTTGATTATGAGGCATGACTGATTTTCTCTAAAGGGGTTATTTTGGAGGACTATCATTTTCTATTAACACTTGGTTTCATTTTATTGGTTGTAATGCACATTTCCTATTAAATATTTTCCCATTGGAATCATTATTGATGCACGTTTTTTTAGGAAAAGAAATTGTTCAATTGTGGGGGAATTTGATAAGATTAATTTATATATATATATAAATATATATATTAATCATTTTTTACACTTTATACATGTTTTAGACCTTGTTAATATGATTTTTGATTTATTTTTATAGGAAATTTGAGCCATTTTTGGAAAAGTAGGAGTGTTTCAAAAGCTTTAAATTTCATACTATTTATGCCATAAAACATGTTTATAACATAAATTAATTAAGACCTTACAACTATAGAAAAAATTATATGATCCATTCTACCTTGTAAAATGTTATAGATGAATAAGGATTATGTCGTAAGACCTATAGATATTCTATAAAATACTTGGGGTTCAAATACCCCAATTTGTTTTTTAAACTATAAATCATGGAGATATAAAATTAATATAGACTGAAAAGATATCATTTACAGTTTAAAACCAATACTTATAGTGTAGAAGTTTTAGATAAAGAGAAAATAATGAAGGATTATGATGTAAAAGTAGTTTACACTGTAAGGTATTCTACCGATATATTTTCCAAGCTCCAAAAGAATTTTGGGGTTCACTATTTTATTTATTTTTACATTTTTCTATTTATTTATTATTTATTTTTATTCTAGAGTGTTTCTATTATGATTCTTTTAGAAGTATATTCAATTACCTTTTACTATAAACATTCTATTTGCGTTATTCTTCAAATCTCAATGAAATATATTTCCTCTTCATGTCATGGTTTTTTTCTTTATTTTTATTAATAAATTTCTATATTCTATAATTTCTTGTTTGATTGTTGCACTGACATGTTTCTTATTTTATTTTTGTTACTCATTTTCATGTTTTATCCTAAATTTTCCATGAGCGGTTAAGCCACCTATAACCAGAGATTCAAATTTCAGGTAGCAATGCTTAATGAATTTATAAATCAAAACCAAGATAATTTATTGGATAAAAAATTAGGTTTTATATAAAATCATACTACATTACCTTGAATGATTCAAACTAGGTGATTACAAGGGAAGGAACCTAACTTAAATAGAATATAACTAACTATGACCAATATTTTGATTTGTTTTATTCTTTTTTAATTACACCTAATGTATCTAGATTAGAAACTAAATTTGGACCAAAGAGTGGTTCCCTAT
This sequence comes from Viscum album, assembly GCA_963277665.1. Lineage (NCBI taxonomy): Eukaryota > Viridiplantae > Streptophyta > Magnoliopsida > Santalales > Viscaceae > Viscum > Viscum album. The sequence continues at coordinate 126,954,107 of OY728129.1, read as the reverse complement.
CTAGGTAGATCCAATTTTCTCGACCAAGGGTAAATGGGTGAATTTTGAAAAACTAAATAGTCTAATCCAATTGACCGTCCCTTGATATATTTAGAGTTATACAATATTTAAGACCCTTGAAATTTATCCTAAGTCATTTCTTTCATCAACTGAGTTTAATCTAATTCATTAGCTTAAAACACAACTCTTAGAACCATGTGAGTAATCCACTTCTAAGATTCAATTTATAGGTCACCATCCATTTTCAGTGATTCCCAATGGGTTCAACCTTAGAATTCCATTATTCTAAGTACCTATGCAGTAATTCTAGTTGATTTTAATATAAATTTAAATTTTATCTCACCCACATAGAATCATCCATTCTGTATAGTTTGGTTGCTGTAAAGAGGTAAAAATGTAGAGATGGTGCAATGAAAAGGTTTCATAGGGTCATTGAAAATAATGAAACATGGGATGAACATATAGTGGTGCATGGGAAGTATGGAATAAAACACTGGTTAGGTTATTTCCCCAAGTGATATATGTTTTTTATACATATTATCTCTCTCAATACAAATCAATCACTGAAGAAGATGAAAAATATAAGGAGAAAAAACTCAAAATTATACAGTTTGGTCGAGTAGACCTACATCTATAGGGAATTTATGATAATTTTATTATCAAATTGGGATAACTTGTTATAGTTTTTTCACATGATGGAACCTAACTTTTTTGGGTGAAATAAGGGGAGGAAACAAAAATGTTTCACTGTAATTTTTCTTCTAGTGACACCAAATCCCTACTGCATTCTTCCCTAGTTACACCAACTACTACTACTTGGTCATTTCTTACGATCACTTAACACATAGATGGTGATTATTTTTTCAACATTCAAAAATTTTCTCTGAATATTTTCCTATATTGTTTTTCACAATATAGTGGTTTAATATTTTAATTTATCTTGATGTTTGATTTCATTTTTATTAATTTGACTTTTTGTGTCACTCAAAACTAGATTATATTCATCTAATCTAATTTTTTCTTATGTATTTGGTGAAATAGACTCATCGGGTGGACTACCTTCAAAGGTTTTATTTTATCTACATTTGGCGTATTTTTCTACATCTAATCAGTTTCTACATCTAGTCATCCATATCTAGTAGTTTATTCTACATTAGGATGATTGTCTTTGATAGTGTATTATATATTTGGTTATCTACATATGGTTAGTGTCTTTTTTATGGAGTCCTTTTCATTTTTTTCCTTTTCATTGATCTTTTGTGTTATCCACATCTATCATGATTTCTTAATTAATATTTTTCATCAAGTCATATTCATCAGTATTTAGCATTGTGATTTCTTCTATACCATCTGTACTAGCCTTTTACATTTTGATTTCTTCTACATAATCCAAAATGGTTATTATTTCTATAGTGTCCCATGAGTATTTTCCACATCATATATTCTATATCATTCACATTTCATGATATTTTTTTGTTTTCTTAAATAGTTTCTTCTATATCATTCGCATTGGATGTCTTTATCATGTTTTATGTATTATGAAAAATTAGTCTTCTATGTGATGATGTTGTATATTAAATGCCTTCCTGTGTTTAATTTACATGGTGGGTATTTTTTATTTTTGGTTTCCCCCCTTTTTTGTTAATTAAATGCCTAATTTTATATGAACAATTAGCATGATTAATTTTTCATTTAATTTTCCATTTAAATGTGATTTTTATATGATTTTTTTCTTAGTTTTATTCATCACTTGGTCTTTTTCTGAACCTTACATAGATTTGGTTTTACCTCTATATGATTCATTTCTCTCTTTACCCTTACACAGGTTTCCCATTAAGTCGTTTGTATTTTCATTTACTCTTATGTGAGGTCCATTGGACTTTAAATACCTTAGGCCTTACCATTACATGAGTCTCTAAGAGACCCTTACATGAATCTTTCTTCTTTTTCACCCCTACATAGAGGTCCCTTAACCTTTATGTAGCTCCGATTGACCCTGAGATAAGTGATGTGTACCCTTACACAACAAGCTATGCACCATTACTATTAAGACCAAGTTATGTTTTTTGTATTCATTGTCATTAGATCATAATGTTGATTATGTTGAAGAAACAAAATAAATTGAGAACATTTTGGATGTAAATATAGATTGAAGAAAGTTTTTAATTAGACCAAGAACATCTAAATGAGTTAATATTATCCATTAGATTGGGATGTTAATAAAAATTCAAAAGCTGGTGGAAATCAAGGTGACCATCGTAATCAGGAAGAAGTTTGCTGGTGATCTGTTTTTCTGCAAAGGAGTAAAAGTAAATCACTTCACTTTATAAAAGATTGTGATCAGACTCAAAAATATTATTTAGTAATTCATTGTATCTAGTAATTCATCATATTTAAGAATTCATCATATTCAATAATCTTAAACCACAATACATAAGAATGTCTATCATATTCAGAAGTTGTTTGTTGGAAGAAAAAGATCATCGGATCCACCTTGGGTTCGATCATGGAAAATATGATCGTAATGAGTTTTGGAGTCTATATGGCTATGATGAATATGTGAATATGATTTGATGATATTGGAGTTCTCATAAATCATAATTAAGTTGTAAAACTTGTGATATAATCTTGATAAATTAGAGGAGGAGAAAAATATTCTGCCAATCGTATTCAGTGTGATCATAATCATGAAAAATCGTATTCAGGTTGATAAATAAAGAAAGTTATTGATGAAAGATAGTGAAGTTACAATTATTTCCTTGGAAAGTCATATGATTCTAAAGATGATATTCAATTTAATCAAAGTCATGAAGAAATTCATGATACAAGTAAAATTTTATGAAATAAGAAAGATGGTGAAGCCAAAGTTTTCTGGCCTCAAGATCATTATAATGAGTTTTTCAGATGAAAATTTGTTAATGTTTGAGGAGTTTGATCACAAAAATTAAAAGAGAAAAGAAGTTTAATGTTGAAATATCCTTGGTATTATATTTTTAAGAGAAATAATAAATCTAACTTGTTGTTAAGTTCTTTCATTAGTTATGCCAAGATCCATCGTATTAGAGTTGATACCCATTCATATTTCTGAAGAAAAGAAGAAGTGGAAGTGGTTGAATTACTTTGTTCAAAATGGTTAAGAGAATAAATGAAGAGGAATATAATATATTACATTTTTCATCATAATAATGAGGTATATCATAATCAAAATTGGAATCAGACTTGAGTTTGTTTAGAGTTTGAAGGAGATAAAAAATTACTGGAAAGGGGGAGCTTGAAATTTGAAGAAGACGTTTTGTTTTACTCATTTAGTGCAGAGAAACATAATGAAGAAATTGTATCATGAAATAATAATGGATAAACATAATCTAGATGAGGTTTACTAATAATATTAAAGCTTTCTATTTGTTCATATATGTAATTGGTACAGAGAAATGTATTAAAGAAATAATACTGATAAAATTAAAATGGGAAATCATAATCAGACTGACATTTGTGAAGAAATTATGATGAAGAGATGAAGTTTTTATAAGATTTGATAAGTATAAAAAAGAGTTGATAAGCATTGATGAAGTTATTAATGTATTTTTAATTCATGGAAATATGAAAATTAGGAAAATTGGGTTGAGTGGGAAATTTTTTAGGAATCCCACCCAAATAATTTTTAGGGTGTGTATAAAAGGATAAAGTACTTTTTAATTTCCAAAACATGTAATATTTAAGAAAGTAAGGGAGAGAAGATCTTGATTTTAATGGATACTAAGTTTCTACATTTTTTTTCTTGAATAATTTTCTCAAACATAAGTGAAAGGAGAAGAGGAAACATTGTAATGTATTCCACAAATTATCATCTTCATCTTTTCATTGTATTCAAATTTTCATCATATCAGGATGGATAATCAGAATGGCAATATCGTATTGGGATTTCCAAACTATGGAAAAAAGTGTTCAGTATTGCCTCAACCATATTCTGATAGAGTAATAATTTTCATATTGAGAAATCAGACTGGGATTTTCATACTGAGGAAGAAAGTATTTAGAATTGTCTCGACCATATTTCTGATGGAGTTATATTTTTCTTTTTGAGCAATCAGTTTAGGAAAATCAAACTAGGAAACCAGAATGAGTTTCATTACAAATTCTTCAAGGTTCTTTTCAACTTATGGGTAAGAAAGTGAATAATTTTTTTTGAAAGTTTATATTTGTGAAAGTTGAAAAATAAGCACTGTAACATGTTTTTTTACAAAATTTTTGTATAACATAATTTGGGCTAGAAACAGAACACACACTATTAAATTCTTTACATAGTGATACATGAGTGTAAGGACATATCCTACTCATTGTATTCCACATAAAAGGATTATTTTATAATGGATTGTGTGGTATTGGATCATTTCCATACCATACCAAGGATGTAACTATTATTATTGAATAATGAACCTTGTAAATACTTATGTTCCCGTGGATGTGTTTTTGATTTTTTTTCATTAGGGAAAGAAATATTTCATAAGAGGAAAAAGTTATTTCTTAAGTAAGAAACTTAAAAGGAAAAATATATCACTGATTGAACCCCTCCCCCTCTCAGTGATATAATTATTTTGACTGGGCACTTACAATTGGTATCAGAGTTGAAGGTTCCCTTCATTTATTCTTTGTTGAAGTTTTGAAGAAGTATTTATGATGTATAACTTTAGTTATTTGTATAATAAGGGTATTGAGATATTAAATGAAATGAATTATCATATTTGAAAAAGAATAATGTTACCATATCTTATGTCTCTTAGGTATGATGTTTCAAAATATATTACAGATGGTTTCAATACTCATATTGAGAATGATCCTCTCACAAATTATGATAAAAAAACTTGGAGAATGATGGAAGATATAAGAATGATTTACTCTCATCACTTTTATAAAGTGTGTTTCTGAGAGTAAAAGGAGTTTCCACTATCAAAGGTATCTGGGATAAGTTGAAAAACATTTTTTAGGGAAATAAAAAAGTAAAAAAAGGAAAAGATACAAATCAAGATATTGAAGTATGGGGAACTGAAGATTAGTGAGTATGAATCTATTGGTGAATTCCTTTCCAGGGTGAATGATATTGTTATCACTAGAATAGGTCTTAGTAAAAAATTACAATACTCTACTATTGTTGAAAAGATCTTGAGAATTCTTCATGAAAATTTTGATGCTAAAGTTTCTTCATTAAAATATATAGATCCTAATACATTTTCTCTAGATTATTTTCATAGTATTATCATCACATATTATATGAGAAGGGAAAAATTTATGATGGAAAAAAATATATTATAGAGAAATTTCTTTCAATGACACCAAGAAAGAAATGATTAAGAAGGTTCCTGACGAAGATGATATTGCTAGATCTAACTTTGAAAATGAGGTATGTAAAAATCTTAATGAAATTTTATCCTTGTTTTCTCAAAATGAGAAAATAGGTATAGTTAGGTATAATGGAAAACTTCCCTTAAAATGTTTTAGTTGTGGAGCCATTGGGAAATTCATTTCCAATTGTACTCAATGTGGTAATGAAGAAGAAAGTGATGAAGAAAAAATAAGGCCAAGAAGATCTTGGAAGAAATAGGGTGATAATGAAAAATTCTATTCCAAGAAGAAAGATAAGAAGTTTTCCAAACTAAAAAGTATAATCTTTTTATATAAGTATGATGATAGTGAAGAAGTTTCAAATGGTACTAAAGAGAAAATGTTTATTGCAATAGTTGATGATGAATGTCTTGCTAATAATGAAAGAAGTTATTCTAAAAAGGAATAGAGTGAATCCAAGTCTGAAAAATCCACTCAAACTGTTGGATAAAATACATTCATTGCAATAGTTGACAATAAAGAATATGAAAGTAAAATATCTGAAGAAGAATAAACTCAATTAGAATATCATATTAAAGAATAATTGAAATAATGTATGAGGAATAATAATAGACTTGAAAAAGGAATCAGCGAGTTAAAAAGTGAAAAATCTTCAACAAAAAATCAAGAATGTATTTTTGATGAGAAATTAAATCTAATGATGGAAATTGATAATTTGAGTAAATCTCTTTTAGAATAAAATAATCGTAATAAACATCTAAAAGTGAATTTTAAGGAAAAGGAATAAGTGTTGGTACCTGTAAAACCAAAACTTTCTAAAGATGAACAAAAGGGTACAAGTTTCAAAAACCATATCTTTGAAGTTGGTGAATGTTCATGTAAGAAGGAAACTAAGAATGATCAACAAAATTTACCTTGAAAGGTTTGGTAGAAAGAGGGAAGTGTTTTTTTAAAGAATAAATCTGAGAAAGTTATGTACATGGGAAAGATTAAAAATGTGGATAATTCTCAAGTTTCTAAAAACTTGGAGTCTAAAAATGTTTCAAAACATTCTAAATATGGAAAATATTGTATTAATTATGTTTCTGATAATCCTGAAAAGAAAAAAAACCTGAAGAATAAGTTTTCTATTGAAAATAGAAAAGTTTGCGATCAAGAGAGTTCTTTTAAGAATGTTACTGAGAAACATATTCATAACTACAGTCTATATGGAAGTTATATAATAAAATATGCTTTCTATGGATACTACTGGTATTTTGGTGGATTTGAGCATACAACTAACATGTGTTGGGTCAACCAACAATATTACACCTATTCCACAATTTATAAAATGAAAATTTTTAGTTGGATTCAATCCTATCAAGGGAAAAAGTCTGATAAGAATGTTCGGAAGAAACCTAAGAAGGTTGGTGTGAAAATTGAAAATAGTTTCCAAAATCTGAAAACTATTTGTGAAAGATGTGAGAAACTTGAAAATCTTACTAATGGATTTCTTGTTTTTTTACCGAGATAATTTTTTTTTGAAAAATTCTTATAAGTCAAATGTTTTAGAAGTTAAGAAAAATAGATCTACTGAGTCCAAAAAGAAAGAGTGTTTAGTTATCTGGCTAGAACATGTCGACTTGGCTATGAATTTAGAGGAAACACAAAAGTTAGTTAAAGAAGATGAGAAAAATCATACTTCTAAATATATAATCAATGATGAAAAAAAGGTATAAAAAAATTGTGGATATGAGCTACAAGGGCATGATATCATCTATTGTTCAACTATCTTTCCAGAAGAAAAGACAAACATGGAAAATGTGACAAAATGATTGCAACAAAGATATTACTAAAGATGAAGAAAATTTTACATCTTCATTAGAAGATTATACAGATAAGAAGAAAATTGTTATAAAACCTGAGAAGGATGAATATAAGGAATAAAGTACATCCAGTTCAAAATCAAATAAAAAGAAAAAAAATTCAATACTGAGAGAGGAATCTCAGTCTGATTGTTTCTTCTAATAAACAATCGAGTTTCCTCCTTATTATAAAAATATTCTTATACACTTATACTGACATGCAGGGAAATGAAGGAGTTTAAATAAGGAATTTTATGTTGTTGAGTCTCTTACTATTCCTCTAAAAGAAAGCAATGAGGTTATAAAAAATATGAGTTTTTGAAAAGTTATGTTTCTTATAAACATAAACTTCATGATATGTTTATTTATATGGGTGAAGGTTAATTTTTTCTTAAAAAAATTCTTTCAAGGATTTCCCTAATCATGAGAATGTTGAAAGAAACATGAAAAGGGTATTACATGAAAGTATTGAAATAAAAAACATTGAAAACCATGATTATTCACTCTTATTTTCTACACCAGGTTCACCCATTTAGACATAGAGTGTTTTAGTTAAAGGTTCTTTGTTAAGAAACTCATGTGATACCTATGGTGAATAAAACTTTCAAGATTCAGAGAATAGAATTTCCCACCATTGGAAATGGAGATCATCTTCCAATAAGTGAGAAACTTTTCATGATGCCCCCTTTGAATTTTATTTTCAATAAGGGGGAGAGATAAGAGAAAGGGGGAGAGAAAATAAATATGGGGAGAAATAAAATAATTGATAGAATACAAATTTATAAAGGAAAACAATGACACTTATTTTTTTGAAGTGCTTGAGTTGGGTATTAAAAACAAACACAAAGGGGGATATTGTTAGGAATATATCTTGTTTTGGTTGTATTTTTTGTCAATAGATCAACAAGATTATTATTTTGAAGAAAGAAAGTATATTGAGAAGATGATGGATGGAAATCCATATTGAATAAATATTTCAATTGGATCCATAACATCTAGAAGATATAATATGATCCATTAGATTTGGATGTTGATAAAAAGTCAGAAGCTGGTGAAAATCAAATTGACCATCATAATCAGAAAGAATTTTATTGGTGATTAGTTTTTTCTACCAAAGAGGAAAAGGAAATCAATTCAATTTGTAAAAGATGGTGATCAGGCACAAAAATTGTATTATGGAATTTTTTTTTATGAATTCATCGTATTTAGGAATTCATTATATTCCTGAATCTTGACTCATGATATGTAAGAAAGTAAATCGTATTTAGAAGTTGTTTTATAGAAGAAAAGGATAATCAAATCCACCTTGTGTTTGATCAATAAAAACATATTTTTAATAAGTTTTGGAGTCTATATAGCTTTAATGAATATGTGATGATTCTTTTATGATCTTGGAGTTCTCATAAATCATAATTAAGTTATAAAACTTGTGATGTAATCTTGATAAAATAAATGGGAAAAAAATATTCTTCTAGTCGCATCCATTCTAATTTTAATCATGAAAAATCTTATTTGGGTTGAGAAGGAAAGAAAGATATTTATGAAAGATAGCTAAGTTACAATAATTTCCTTGGAAATTTAGACGACGATGAAGATGATCTTAAATGTAATCAAATTCACGAAGGAATTCACGATACAAGAAAAATATTGTGAAAGAATAAAGTTGGTGAATCTAAAGATTTCAGGTCTCAATATAATCATAATGAGTTTGATAGATGTAGATTTGTTAAAGGGTGGGAAGATTGATCATAATGAAGAAAACATAAAGAATTTTCATAATGAAAGATTATTGGCATCATATTCAGAAAAAAAATAATTCTGATTTATTGTGAAGTTATTTCATTATTAGAGTCAATAGCCAAAATGTCAGAGTAGATACCGATTCATCTTTTTTAAGAATAGAAGAAGTGGAAGCAGTTGAATTAAGTTGATAAAATGGGTTAAGATAATAAATGAAGAAGAATCTACTGTGTTACATTTTTCCTCATTATAATGAGTTAGATCATAATTAGAATTGGAATTAGACTTGAGTTTGTTATGAGTTTGAAGGAGATACAAAAGTGATGGAAAGGGAGAGCATGAAATTTGAAGTAGATATATTTTTTTATTCATTTGGTGATGAGAAATTTAATGAAGAAATTTTATCAATAAATTAGAATAGAGAAAAAAATCGAACTGAGGTTTTCTAAGAAGATTAAAGATATTTATTTCTTCATATATATAATTGGTATAGTGAAATGTATTAAAGAAATCATACTAAGTAAATCAGAATGGGTAATATAAATTAGAATGATGTTTGTGAATAAATTATGAAGCAGAGATAATGTTTTTAGAAGCTTTTAGAAGGATTGAGAAGAGTTGAGAAGCATTAAAGAAGTCACTAATGTATTTGAAATTCAAAGAAACATGAAAATTTTGAAAATTTGGTTGAACGGGAACGTTTTTATGATTACCTCCCAAACTATTTTTGGTGTGAGTATAAAAGGTGAAAGTACTTTGTAATTTTTGATAGATGTATTGTTTATGAAAAGAAGAGATAGATGCTTTGAATTTATAGGGAGAATATGTTTCTAGACTTTTTTTCTTGAAGTAGTTTCCCAGAAAGAAGTGAAAGGAGAAGAGACAATATTGAAACATATTCAATAGATTATCATATTCAAGTTATCATCGTATTTAGTTAGTTATCGTAATGGGATGGATAATTGGAATGGGAATATCATATTGGGTTTTCTAGACTGAGAAAGAAAGTTTTAGGGATTGTCAAAACTGTATTTCGATAGAGTCATATTTTTCTTATTGAGAAATTAGTCTGAGATTTCTTGACTGAGGAAGAAAGCATTAATAATTGTATCAACCGTATTTTGATAGAGTTATATTTTCTATTTTGAGCAATTGAACTGGGAAAATCAGACTGGAAAATTTAATTGAGTTACATTAAAAAGTCTAGGAAGTTCTTATCAGCTTCTGGGTAAGAAAGTAAAGAATTATTTTGAATGCTTATATTTGTGAAAGTTTAAAATGAAGCACTGTAACATGTTTTGTTATAAAAACATTGTATCACATCAATTGTGCTAGAAAGATAACACACACTATTGAATTGTTTACATAGTTCTACACAAGTGAAAGGGAATATCTTGTTTTATTCCACAGAAATGGATTTTTTTCTAGTGTATTGTGTGGTATTGGATCATTTCCACACAATACCAAGGGAGTAGCCATTCTTGTTGAATAATGAACCCTCTAAATACTTTATTTCCTATAGACTTGTGTTTTATTTGTTTTTAGTTGGGAAATAAATATTTAATAGGAGGTAAGGTTTTCTTTTTAATGAAGAAACTTAAAATAAAAAAGATCTCAATGATTCACCCCTCTCCCTATCAGTGATACAACAATCTTGATTGGGAACATATAATTACATAGTAGGTTTTGTACCTTTACATGCGGTCACTTTTACCCTTACACTAAGAAAACTACCATTAAATAGTGGGTGTTTACCCTTATAAAACAGGTGGCTACCCTTACATAGTGAAATTCTATCCCTTATGCAGTGGGTTTTTACCCTTACATGAGTGGATCCTTACCCTTACCCCATGGGTGTTAACTATTAAACAACATTTTAGGACCCTCAAATAGAATCTCATGACCCTTATAAAGTGAATCACGACCCTTACATGGTGTCTCATGACCCTTACACAATTTCACTTAACAATTACATGAGTGGTTCTTTACCCTTATGTAAGGGGCATGGTACCCTTATTCTACAGTTCTGACCCTTATGTCACAACTAGATACCCTTATGTGGAACCCCTATGCTATAGATCTTGACCCATATACAATATCTCTTGACCATTACATGAGTGGGTTTCTACCCTCACCCAATCGTGGTTCATACAGGACCTTAACACAATAGTTTTAAATGACCTTTACATGGTTATATTTCATTTGTTTTATTGGGTTTTTAGGCCTCAATTTTTTTTATTCTTCCATTTTCATTTGATGTTGAGTCTTTTAGACAACCCCTTGATCCATGTGAATGTTTCTATAATAGTTATTCAAAATCAATGATAAAAAATCTGAAACAAAGAATCAGCTTGTGGAGAGAATCTCGACTATACTAATAGAGAGAGAGAGAGAAAAAACAACTTAAAGGGAAAGATCTAGTGGCATAATATTCTTATCTCACTAGAAGAGACGATTAATGATGGGTAGTTTGTGGAGGTCTCCCATGGATTTGGGAGTTTCTATGACCCCCTGATGTCTCATAGCGTTTGATATTGGATAAAAGAAAACCTTGGGCAGTTGCTATGAACCTAGAATTCCTCAATCTTGAGGATTTTGTATAGAGAGGATGCGTTAAAAATGATTTTATCTCCTCTGACTTGATTCTTCCTAGATATGATTTGAATGATCCCTAAAAGGGGGGGTTTTCAGTCCTCTTTGGTTTTTTGTTATCGATTTTTTTGGGATGTATATTGATTGCTTCTTGCTTCTTTGTCATTTTCATTTTTTTATTTGATTTTTTTTCAATTATAATCAACACTTCTTATAATCTCCCTTATTCTTGCATAGTGAAAACACCCTTGATGATTCTTCCCTTTGTAAATAGTCCAATTAGCCAAAGCATATAATTACTCTATGTTATTTTACTACACTCCTTTTCAATTTTTTTTGATCTGTAGTTGCTGAAATATTTCCACCTTCTTATCTTTTAATCAAATTTTTTTGAATGTGTTTTTTTAAATAGAATCTATCTTGACACTTTATTTTTCTTATTTTACATTAACACATTCCTACTACTTTCATTCTTTCTTGTTGTCTTTAATATTTTTTTGTAATGGAATCTTTTTTAAGTTATGGAAATGAACATATGTAAATATGGATTTAATTATAATTATTTTTATTCCATATATAAAGAATTACCATTTATATATTTCAATTTCTATCTTAAGAGAATAATTTTCTAGTTTGGTTTAATGTATTTTCCACTATCCAGTGTTGTTCAATACTCTTTGTAATCATTTTTTGTTTTCATGATGTTTGGAATTCCATTTTGAGCATATTTTTCTATTTATTATTTTATATGTTATAAATTGGAAATAAATATTCTTTTTTGGTTTCGTACTTTATGAACCAAAATACCCAAGAAGATTATCGTGGTTGAACATAGGCTGCCTCACGCAATGTAGCCTACTACAATTTTCATCAGGTTGATTGTATTGTTTTATTCATTTGATTCTATTCAATATTTCAAAAAATTTGGCTTAATATAGGTGGTGGTATGGTGTTATCAAGGTTGAAAAAAATAACTGGTTGATTTCCATAGGCAAATTTTCCTATATGAAGAAAAGAAAAAAACAAATTTCTCATATAAGGGTTTTCGTAAACTATTTCCCAATTTACCATTAGTTTATGGTTGAAGGCTGTGTGTGGTATTGTACACCCCCCTCTTTGAATTTTTTTTTCAAAAAAGGCATAGTCCGAGACAACTCCCAATTTTACAAAGACAGTAGTGTCTCGAACAACATAATTTTTTATATTTTTTTCTATATATAACAAAAATTAAAACATTATTTAACTGTTTTTTATTCATAATTAGTTTGAATAAAGTATTACAAAAATATCAGACCCCTTAAACCCCCACCAAACACTTCCTTTTATAGGGCGGTCCTTCTTGTCATCCCTTCTTGGTTTTCCATGTGGGATTTAGACTCTCCATTTACAACACATTGAAATAACAATATAATATTATTAATAAAACATTAATAATAATTTATAAAAATATTACTAACAAATGTTAATAATTATTAATAAATATATATAATTATGTATAATTAATTATAATTAATTACAATAATGTAATAAATAAATAAATAATAATGTAATAAATAGTTATGATTAATTAAACTATAATATAAATAATAATTGAAAACAACTAATTAATTTCCAATCTAATAATTAATTTTTTAATAATTATTCATAATATAATTTAAAAGCAATTACTAATTAATAATAATAATTATTTAATTAGTAATTAATAATATAATTAGTGATCAAATTAATAATTAGTAGTTATTATTCTAAAGCAATTTAATTAATAATTATTAATAATGCAATTAAATTATTATAATTAATATTAAAATTATATATTAATAATAAAATTAATAATTACAATAATAAATAATTAATAGTTAACAATTATTAAAAAATATAATTATGTACAATTAATTATAATTAATAATATAATTATCAATTAAATAACTAAAAAGTTTGAATTATTAATAATCCCCTCTATCTATAATAAATATTAATAATATTTATTATAGGTAGATGAGATTACATTCAACCAAATATGACCAATTTTATTATAATACATGACTCGAATATCCAAAGGCCCAGAGGCTTTAAAACATGGGTAACTTGAAGGTCCAATGCCCCAAAAGTGGAAACATGGTTTCCCCATGCATGATAACCCTAGAACATGTCATTCCACCTGTCATTAACCATACCGTCCCTTACTCATGTCATTGAACCTATGGTATCAGTCATGAGCACTGCGTCACCCCCTGCCAAAGCTGATGCGTCATACTGGTTCGATGCACAATGAAAGTGTCACGCCCCGACCTCAAACTGCTCCGGAGACGGTGCAGTTTTAAATAAAACATGGTGCATAATTTTTTTATAAAATAGAAGATGAATAATTACACATCATGTACCACAAGATAAGATATTTTTGGTTTAGTTCATGGAGAATCAGATAAAATTATTACAATTCTTTCAAAATTTAAAGAGAAAAGAACTCCACAAAGCTGCCACTAAACAGTGTAACCCAAATCCACTAAACCTGTAAAATTTAAATTAAAAAAACAAAGGGTGAGCATACGAATGCTCAGTAAGGGGGTTTGAAAATATTATTTCAATCGAAACCTTTTGAAAACATTCCTTTAAAATTATTCAAAAAATATTTTCTTAAGGAAATATGCAATACATTAAGCATAACATAACATTTTGTCCAAAAATCACAAGTGAACATTTCAAGTAATATTAACTGAGTTACAACGAAACTTGTTTTAATCAAAATCATGCTTGTACAAAATATAAGGCATGAAAAATATAAAGCAAGAGTTACTATAACCAGTGTGACGTGCATAAGTGCAAGTACATAATTTTCAAATAAGACTAATAAATAATTAGATATGCGCATAAAATAATAACACTAATTCTTTCCTTAGTAACTATAAATCATAAAATGGTAGATAAATCTCTGAATTATGAATAAAAATTATGCCATAATCATTTACCTCTTTTGATACTTATAAGTATAGGATCTTAACCAAGTATATTCTTCTAGTCAAACATCCACTTGGTTAGTTAAATTTCATAAACATAATGAGGGAATTTATAATGCGAGACTATGCCAAGGCCATGTTCCATGAACTATTTTGTCTCATGAGAACTACCGATGCATCACATAGCTTTCATTAACCAGTCCCCAACCCACAGGGCTTTCATTAACCAGTCCCCAACCCATAGGACTCCCATTAACCGGTCCCCAACCCGTTTCATACTAAGTCCAATAAATTCCTCATATGCCAAGTAAGATCGTATATTAAAAGTGTCCCATAACACATTGAATATTTAATTTCTCATTTCATATTATTCAAGATGTCCCACACCACTTTGAATAATTTAGTTATTTAATCCTTAAATGGTTATAGCAGTTTAATTTCATTCTTTAGAATTTACATATATATAGTGATTCATGCACTTAAGTGTCAACAACAAAACCAACAATTTCATGGAAATTTAATAAATGAAAATTATGGTAGGAAAGTTATAGCACAAGTGATGATGTCTAATGCACATAAAATATAGATTTTGTCACATGAAACAATAACCCTTAAATTCCGAAATCCTTATTACAAAAGTAAACAAATTACATTTCAAAATGCATAATGGTAAATCAATTTTAATTTAAAGGTAAAAAAATATTCTATGTGAGGTATTAAACACATAGTTGTTAAACTCCCATTACTTACCTGTTTATATATAAGCATACCACAAGGGTATTCCCAATTATTTAAATACAAATTTAAGAATTTAAAAGCATGAAAATCAACCATACCACTTACTAATATCATTTTAAATACTTATGAAGATAAGTGAGTCACATATATGTATATATTCATACACAAACAATTTACATCTAAATAATATTTGGAAAATAAAAAATTTATCTAGGATTAAGTGTTGTCTAATCGATGTATACACAAAAGTGTTTATAAAGGATTGTATTTTAAAATTGTTCAGTATAAGACTTTCATACTCCCACAACATTTGTTATTCATTTTTATCATCATTTGAAAACTCCAACTTAGATTTAAAATCAATGTTTACATATACATTTATATACATATAACCGAATATACATAGTGTATATAAGGGTCTTACACCAAAAATTGAATGAAACTTACATGTTTTAAACATATTAGGAACATTAGTTAAACAAGGGTTCATTAATTTCAAATCATTTCATAAAGTATAAAAGGTTTTTTATAAAACATATACATATATATGCTTATGTATACTTCAATATATATATAGAATCACAAAACATCACACATCCTTGCATGATAAAGAATTAATAACATCATTTAGGATAAAAAATTCACTATTTTAGAAGAAAAAAGTAGGTCTCATACTCAACCATATATATATATATATATATATATATATTCCAACCATAACAAAGTAAGGGAACTAAGTCCCTTACCTAGTTCGAAGAAGGAGAAGAAGTATGGAGAGGCTTGATGGAGGCACTAGAGAAGAAGAACACCCTAGGGTTTGGGTGAAAATTGAGTTGTATATATAAATCATATATAATATATTTCTAATTCCATTTTCATGGAAAACCAAGGCTCCTCAGTTTAAAATAAGAACGAGGGTGTCCGATCTTGTGGAAAATGAAAGAAAGGAGGGGCCACTTGAGGTCATAGTTGTGGAAAAAGTAGAAAGGGAGAGTAGAATGGGATACTGGTGCAACACACACAGGAGAAAGAAAGAGAAAAAGGCAATGGGCTAGGTGCAAAAAAAGGATGAACGGCTCAGATCAGCTGTGAAATGATCGGACGATTGAGAAAGGTTCGAAGTTTTAAAAAAAAGGATGAACAGTTGCGATTCAAACAGATTTCATCAGATGGATGCGAGTGATGTGGAATTTTAAAAAGAGAGGAATGGTCCAGATTAGACCCAATGGGATCGAACAACTGATAAAAATGTGGAGGGAAACCCGTAGCCGTGTGGGTTCAATAGCCAAACAGATCTGACGGTCCGGGTTCCGTGCGGCATGATCTGACGGTCCAGATTTGATCTCATCTGAAAAATTCCATCCCACATACAAATGAGACAAGTTCAGTGGCTCCCTTATAAGCTAGGGGCTCCCACAACAACCTAGAAATACCCCTCACCCTCCCTGATACTGCCCCGTACTGGGTCTCTACAGGCACGCTTTGCACCCACCCCTTCCGCCATGCTGCCTCGTACGGTGGCGCACTCTGGCACCCTTGCATGCGCACACCCTTGTGTGATTAGGGCCTACCAATCACCCCTGAACGCGCGGATTGACATGCACCCATGCGTGCATAGACCTAGGCCATTGCTAGGGGTTCTGTGAGATGCCCACCAAGGCCTTGAGTGGCTTGGACTACTAGGTTTCCCTCAGCTAGGTGGGGCACTCAACCATTTTTTTATAGTAAAAATTAATTTTTTGATAAACATAAAATAGGTTTTCATATACTTACATAGGTGTCTTCAAATAGTGAATACAAACTCTCTTATTATGACTAAACAAATTCATACAAACAAAATTTCTATATTTAATAAACACTTGAGTTTTTAAAGCATAAAGTTATAAATCAAAGTTTTATACATCATAAAGAAAATCTTATACTAGTATTATATTTAAAATCCAAAACATATTTTTAGTTAAAACTTGTTTTTACACATCCAAATATGAAAAAAATTATAAAAGCTTTTCAATAAATTTGAAATATTTAAATACTTAATTCACTAAGTATATCTAAAATATCAAATTCTAGAATAGCTATAAATTTCATTTGCGCAAAGTACAATTTCAAACTCAAAAATGTGTTTCTTTGTACCAAAACCAAGTAGTATAAAATGTGTGGTTCTCTTGGTATTTATTTTAAAACACAAGGGTTATGATTAAAAACCATTTTAAATAATTATCCTTCTAAAATATATAAAATTATTTTATTACAAACATTCTTCTAGTTATAACTTCAATGCACACTTTAAATACTTGGAAGACCCATTATACCTAGATAATTTAAATTATACCACCAGAATACCCAATGACTATAAGGTCTTATAGCCGTTAGAGACTCAATGGTCACCTAAAGGAGGAAATAGTTGAATTTACTTGAATGAATTATAAAAACATGAATTAGGGGGTTCCCATTTCAGGACAACTTTGTGAAGATGATACTCATTATTCCTTTGATTCTTAGTACGGTTTCAGAGGTTCTAGCTATACTGATGTTCATTGTGATGGATCTGAAGGACCCCCACTATTATCTTAGGATTTTTGTTATATTTGGTGGTCTCCCTATGATTTTAATAGGTCTTTTAATAGGTATTTTATGGTAGTGAGGTTCTTCGGTCTTGTTTTAATGTAAACATTTTCAATGTTTAATTAAATAAGATGTGCCTTGTTTTTATTCTGAAAACATTGTTTGATTAATATAGAGATTAAACAAAATAAAATCATATAATATTATTATTACATTTGAAAAATTTTTGAGGTGTCACATTATTCCACCCTTCAAATAATTTCATCCTTGTAATTCCTTCATACTCATAATCTTCCCATTACCAACCCACAAACTTCATCCCTAATTCCCCTTCACCAGGTCCACCATCATTAGAGACTTTACTAGTAGGTTCTTATGGTTATATTGATTCCCAAAACGTTCTTAAACTACTCAATTTCATTCACCCAAATACACCTCTCACATCTCAAGTCAAACTCATGTGGGAAGTAGTAGGTCCTCGAAAGGGTGGCACTAGAGGTGTATAGTTTGGAGATATCAGAATGAATGTGGTTCTGATAGACCAATTAGATGACTTGGTTTTCTGAAAACCAAATGTTATAAAACCTCCCATACCTGTTGTAACTCAATACTTGGAACATATACGCTGTGCGGGGGTCACCCACCTCTATAGCTTCTTGAAACTTCTCTAGGGCCAGATAACCCTTTGATAGGGTGAAACACAAGAAGATGCCTTCATTGTACCTTTATTTGTGTGCATAAAAAGGAAGTTTCTCTTATGACTTGAGGTAGTTGATGTGAATTGGTCCTTGATAAAGTCAAATAATATTTGGATTGTTAGACACTTGATAAAGGCATTTATAGGTTAGATGCAGGTTCAACAATGGCTGGTATGTCTCTAAACACGACTTGATAATTATGCGTTCTAGTAATTTAGTGGGGAGAGACAAAAGATTTTTTTTCATATACCATCTTAAAATTTTAAGAAAACTTCTACTTAGGAATACATAAACAAGTTTTTAATTTTGTTCTAATTTTCAAGGGTTGTCTGAACCAATCCTCTGATACCAACTGTCATGCCCCGACCTCAGACTGTCCCAGAGCTGGTGCAGTTTCAAATAAAACATGGTGTGTAATTTTTTTTATAAAATAGATGAAGAAGAATTACACATAATTTACCACTAGAGAGGATATTTTTGGTTTATGTCATAGATAATTAGATACAATTATTACAATTCCTTCAAAACTGAAGGAGAAAATTACTCCACAAAGCTACCACTAAACAGTGTAACTCAAATCCACTAAACCTGTAAAATTTAAATTAAAAAAAACATAGGGTGAGCATAATAATTCCCAATAAGGGGTTTTAAAAATAATATTTAAATGGAAACCTTTTGAAAACATTCCTTTAAAATTATTCATAAAACATTTTCTTAAGGAAAGATACAATACATGAAGCATAACATAACATCTTATCCAAAAATCACAAGTGAACATTTCAAGGAATATTTAAAGAGTTACAACGAAACATGTTTCAATAATAATAATGCTTGTACAAAATATAATGTGTGCAACATATAAATTAAGAGTTACTATAACTAGTGTGACGTGCGTAAGTGAAAGTATAGAATTTTCAAATGTGACTATTACATAATTAGAGTTGCGCATAAAATAATAACACCAATTCTTTCCTTACTAACTGTAAATCATAAACTGAAAGATAAAACTCTGAATGATAAATAAAAATTATGCCATAAGAATTTACTTCTTCTGATACTCATATGTAAAGGCTCTTAACCAAGTATATTCTTCAAGTCGAACATCCACTTGGTTAATTAAATTTCATAAACATAATGAGGGAATGTATAATGTGGGACTATTCCAAGGCTTCGTTACATGACCTATTTTTTCTCATGATAACTACAGATGCATCGTAGGGATTCCTTTAACTAGTCCCCAACCCATATGGATTTCATTAATCGTCCCCCATCCCATTTTATACTGAGTCCAATACATTACTCATATTCCAAGTAAGGCCATATATTCAAAGTCTCCCATAAAACTTTGAATATTTAATTTCTCATTTCATATTATTCAAGGTGTCCCACACTAATTTGAATAATTTACTTCTTTAATCCATAAATGGCCATAGTAGTTTAATTAAATTCTCTAGAATTTATATATATATAGTGATTCATGCACTTAAGTGTCAACAAAAAAACCAACAATTGCATAGAAATTTAATAAATGAAAAGTATGGTAAGAAAATTATAGCACAAGTGATGACGCCTAATGAACATAAAATACAGATTTTTTCACATGAAACGATAACCCATAAATTTGTAAATCCTTATTACAAATGTAAACATATTAAATTTCAAAATGCATAATGGTAAATCACTATTAATTTAAAGGTAAACAAAATATTCTATGTGAGGTATTAAACACATAGTTGTTAAACTCCCATTACATACATGTATATATATAAATATACCAAAAGGGTATTCCCAATTATTTAAACACAAATTTAAGAATTGAAAAGCATGAAAATCAACCATACCACTTACTAATATCATTTTAAATACTTATGAAGATAAGTGAGTCACACACACACACACACACACATATATATATATATATATTAATACACACAAAATTTACATCTAAATAATATTTTGAAAATCCAAAAAATATCTAGGATTGAGTGTTGTATAATCCATGTATACACAAAAGTGTATATAAAGGATTGTATTTTAAAATTGTTTAGTCTAATCCTTTCATACTCCCACAACATTTTTTGTTCATTTTTATTAGCATTTGAAAAATCTAACTTAGATTTAAGATCAAAGTTTACATATAAATTTATATACGTATAACCAAATATACATAGTGTATATAAGGGTCTTACACCAAAAATTTAATGATGCTTACATGTTTTAAACATATTAGGAACATTAGATAAACAAGGGTTCATTAATTTCAAATCGTGTCATAAAATATAAAAGGTTGTTTATAAAACATATACATATATATGGTTATGTATACTTCAGTATATATATAGAATCACAAAACTTCACACATCCTTGCATGATAAAGAATAAAGAACATCATTTAGGTTAAAAAATTCACCATTTTAGAAGAAACCAATAGGTCTCATACTCAACCGTATATATATATATATATATATATATATATCTATATATATATATATATTCCAACTGTAACAAATAAGGGAAACTAAGTCCCTTACCTAGTTCGAAGAAGGCAAAGAAGTCCAGAGAGGCTTGATAGAGGTTCTGGAGAGGAAGAACACCATAAAGATTGGGTGAAAATTGAGTTGTATATATAAATCATATATAATATATTTATAATTACACTTTCATGGAAAAACGAGGCTCCTCATTTTAAAATAAGGCTGAGGGTGTCTGGTCTTGTAGAAAACGAACGAAAGGAGGGGCCGCCCGATGTCACGGGTGTGGAAAAAAATGGAGAGGAAGAGTAGCATGGGTATTGGTGCAGCACACACAGGAGGAAGAAGAGGAAGAAGGTGTCGGGTTAGGTGTGGAAAATGGATGAACGACTCTAATCAGCTATGACATGATCGAACGACTGAGAAAGATTCAATGATTTAAAAAAAGGATGAACGATCATGATTAACACAAATTTAATCGGACAGATGCGAGTGATGCAGCGTTTTAAAAAGAGATGAACGGTCCAGATTAGATCTGATGGGATCAAATGGCTAATGAAAACACAGAGGGAAATCCACAGTCATGTGGGTTTGATAGCCAAACTGATCGTATGTTTCGAGTTCTGCGTGTCGAGATCTGATGGTCCAAATCTGATCTCAGCTAAAAAATTTCATCCCACATCGAAATGAGGTGAGTTCCGAAATCCCCTTATAAGACTAGGGCTCCCATAATAGCCTAGAAATACCCTCCCCACCCTGGTACCACCCTTTACCGAGTCTCTACAAGCACTCTCTGTGCCCACCCATGCTGTTGTGCCACCCCGAACGGTGGCACACTCTTGCACCCTTACATGCGCACACCCATGCATTCTTAGGGCCTACGAAGCACCCCTGTGCACGCAGCTTGACATGCACCCATGCATGCATAGTCCTAGTCCATTTTCAGGGGTTCTATGAGATTCCCACCAAGGCCTTGGGTGAATTTTCCTACTAGGTTTCCCTCGGCTAGGTGGGGCACACAACCATTTTTTTTATAGTAAAAATTCATTTATTTAAACATAAAAATAGGTTTTTATATACATATATAGGTGTCTTCAAACAGATAATACAACCTATATTATTATGACTAAACAAAGTTCTATAACCAAAATGTTCTATATTTTATAAACACTTGAGTTTTTAAAACATAAAGTTATAAATCAAAGTTTAGTACATCATAAAGAAGATCTTATATTAGTATAATATTTAAAATCCAAAACATATTTTTAGTTAAACCTTGTTTCTATACATTCAAAGATGAAAAAACTTATAAAATATTTTCAAGAAATTTTAAAATTTTAAATACTTAATTCATTATGTATAGCTAAAACATTAAATACAACAATAGTAATAAATTTAATTTGCTCAAATTACAATTTCAAACTCAAAAATATGTTTCTTTGTACCAAAACCAAGTTGTATAAAATGTGTTCTTATCTTGGTATTTCTTTTAAAAAACAAGGGTTATGATTCAAACCCATTTTAAATCATTATCCTTCTAAAATATATAAAAATATTTTATTAAAAATATTCTTCTAGTTATAACTTCAATGCACACTTTAAATACTTAGAAGAATCATTATACCTTGATAGTTTAAATTATACCACCAGAATACCCAATGAAAATAAGGTCTTATAGACGTTATAGAATCAACGATCACCTAAAGAAGGAAACAATAAAATTTACTTGAAGACCTTATAAAAACACGAATTAGGGTGTTCCCATTTCCAGAAAACTTCGCAAAAATGGTGCTCATCATTCCTCTAATGCTGAGTACATTTGCGGTGATTCTAGCTATAATTATGTTCATTGTGACATATCCAAAGGACCCCCACTATTATCATGGGTTTTTTTTGTATTGGGTGGTCTCCCTGTGATTTTAATAGGTCTTTTAATAGGTATTATTGGGTAGTGAATTTCTTTGGTCTTGTTTTAATGTAATCATTTTCAATGTTTAATTAAAAATGATGCGCCTTGTTTTTATTCTGAAAACATTATTTTATAAATATAGAAATTAATTGAAATAAAATCATATAATATTATTATTACATTTGAAAAAGGTTCGGGGTGTCTTGGAAAGGGAAACCATCCATCCCAAAATGGCATGTGGGTGTATGGATGGATGATAGGTGATAGAACACCTACCACACATTCGAGCCACCCACCCGTTATTCCTATTTAGTTCCTCATTGAATCACAAACCTATTTCTTCGCACTATTAGACTATTCCCAGTATACTAAGATTCACTTAGAAGGGAAACCATTCATATCACATCAAAGGAAGGATGTATGGTTGATATGTATCAGCACACTCATCCCTCTTTAGAGGTCACTCTCCTGGTAATTCCTACATGTCACCATGCATGTGTTGTCTGCCTAATGTGCTGGATTGTATCTTGGTTCCACCATATGTATGCTTGACCAGCTATTTATGGTCCATAGACCCTACAAAAATGGATTTATGGCCCAAGTTTCATAATGGCTCTAACCCATTTATTAAAATTAAATAAAAGGAACAATATAGGGGAGAGGTTTATACATGAAAAAATACCCCCACAATAAGAAAGAAAAAAAATTCACAAAGTAAAAGAACAGGTTAAAAAATGAAGATCGAGTACTCATGCCATGCTGAGAGGCTCATCCACCCTAACAATGAGGATGAATTCCCCTCATCCTTGAATTGACCTACTTCCATGGTTCATATCCATTATCTGATGACCCATCATTAAAATCATCTTTCACATCTTCTAAATATTTCCATCTAGATTTGAGTACGGAGAGGATCCTATATTAAATGACAATATTCCAAGATCCATTGAATTATACAATAGTATTTCCTTCATATGTTCATATAAAATTGAAGTTGATAAATCCATATTAAGGTTAAGGACTTCCCTAACACCAACATGGACAATGCTCAAAGTCTCCTCAACATCCATCAACTCTACTTCATACTCACCAACAATTCCTTATCAATATTCCTCAAAGATTTCAAAGGAAATAAACTCAAAAGAGTTATGTCTGTGAACATTAATTATCACCTATGAGGGTGATAACATGCCTATTATTCCATATTTTTTAGAAACAAATGCACTTCACACTATCTTAGGAGAACTCCTTATAACAACAACATGTGTCGGAGTATCAGGATCCACTTCCATAAACATGAAACACTTTCCTGTCATGTTTTACATTAGAATATTATTCTCAATTAAAATCTCCTTAGAAGTGATAATAGTAGCCGTAAATTCCACTAGAATCCACTATTGTGTAACTCTGAGCACATCTGTACGACCTCCCATAATGGCATTGGTGGTATCCATAGTTAAAGCACTAGGCCCCTCCACCGCCCCAACATATTCAAACTCAAGATGGCCTTTCGGGTCATTAAGAAACTCAGATTAGTACCCTATCTAATAGAATTGTCCTTATAAGACTTTTTAGTATAAACCTTTCATAGGTTTCCATCCATAGCTACACTTTCGTTACAAGTTTTAGTAGGTTTGTCCACTATTGAGTTACATACAATATTTGGTCATGTACTAGATTAGTCTTAGTAGAATCTTATCCTTTAATTATAGACTCAAAATTAGTGTGAAAAATTTCCAATACAAGACAATAAAACTCTAAATTCTTTCTAAAACCCTTCACTAGTGCAGAGCCCTACTGAGGAGGAGGTCCAACATTTCCTAAGTATCCTCCCAGATGATCAGAAATACTGATTGATCATTTCTTAGATTACTTGAGTAAACGATATCCAATTTTCCTTTTTTCCTTTACCTTTTCCAATATCCAATTTATACTCCTTCCATATATCCATATACAATTAATCTTGTAAAATAATCTCATTGTTAGGTTGACTAACAATACATTCAATAATATCCTTATGAACCTCTATAGCCTTAGAAAGTGTATCCCTAAATGAGGTCCATTCATGGGAAAATTTCTACTCAACCTCCTCTATATATGTAATGTTATCCCAAGAATTTAAAACCAATCTAAAAGGTAAGTTAAATAGATTGACTAAAAATAATGATTTAGATCTGATGGAGTACCCTGAAATCCATGATCTTGTAGACAATGATTATTATCTGATTGTAATAACTCAAATTTTTCTCCAATTTATTTTTATAAATTAATTGGAAAAAATATGAGACCAAGCACTAAGATGGCGTGTGATTTTGACCCCCAGTGTGGTTGATATTTGTTGACTAAAACTTTTAAGTTTTTAATAGAACATATAAGTTGTTTTCCTAAAAAAAGGAATAACTTCTATACAGGTGCCCAGATCAGAAATCTGAGGGCACCATTGCATTTATAATGTCAGGTTTACCCTAGGAATGACTTAACTTTAGTTTGTGCGGGTCTTCAGTGATAAAACATGAAAAGGACGTAACTATAAATAACATAAATAAATAAAATAAATAAATAAAATTATTTTATTTTAAAGTCCTAACAACTCATGAACAATGACTTAGATTAGAAATCCGAGACACCGTTGAGTTTTTAATGTGGAATTTTACTTAGGAAGATCCTAACATCAACTATCATAGGTTGACTGTGAAAGATAGTTTTTTGACATTTTAATGGAGAATAAAATAAACTTAAAAAGTTCATTTTATTTATTTTTGAAGTTTTGTAGCAATGCATCGATGCTGCGACTCCAAGATAGGGCAACCCATTTTCTTTCATAAGTGAAAAAGCATGGTGATGATGCAAAATAGCGACACAACAATGCTAAAATACATTATATTCATTTAAAAAATTGACAAGGATACACGATTAGATTCACAATCCTAGAGAAATTCCCTGGAAGCTCTAGAGAAAAGATGCTAGCGGATGATGAAAAATGATAGATGTACAATGACAACAGGCCCTCCTCTTTAAAGTATCTCACCAATGATGAGGACCTAATGATCCATCTTTGTTAGTGAGTGATCAAAACCTGGGTAGGGGTTGGATTTTTAATTTCTTCCCTATTTTTGTTTTCAATGATGAATGTGGACCAACCCACGAACATGTTGATCTGAGGTTCGATCATTCTTGCAGGATGGTTAGATTGCAAAATTTAAACTGATTAAACCTTAGTGACTATCCTTATTGTTTTGTCCCCCTTTTAACGAGATGAACGAATGATGAAACAAACAAGGTCGACATTCATTATTTGGATTTTCATTGTGTTTACTCCTATCCTGTTCTTGAGTTCTTTTCTAATAGACCCATGTGGTCACGTAAGGATTTTCCAGGAGGTTATGAATGTGGCTGGAACCCTTGAGTAATGAAAAGACATTTTGTATCCCGTCTCAGTGAAGATGGCAGCCCGATGACTACTTGGGTGTCACTGTTTTAAAAAACAGGGCACTAGAGAAGACAAGGTGGTTTGTAGAATAGATCCCATCAACAGCCGCCACAACTCACTGACAAGGTGCCAATAATGGGTGTGGTCTTGTGGGACCACACTGGTGGAAGGGGCCCGTGGTGCACAGACACATGAAGCAACTGGAAGGCGCAGTCCAGTAGGATCATGGTGGGACCCCACATCAACCGCTGTGGGGAGGGTCATGCAACAACTGACCACATTGACCAGGAGAGGACACAGAAGTGGACACATTTAGGTGGAATGAACTGTCTCGCTTGAATGGGTCGGGCTGGAGTAAGTGGGCCGGGAGGGCCCGACCGGGTCAGACTGGACACGGACCGAACCGACTACTTTTCACTAAAAGGCCCATAACTTTCAAACCATATTTCCATTTCACGAGCCATTTGTGATTTTGATCCCCTTGAAAAAAGGTAGTTATTTTGAGATACTCTATGAGAGTTTTTGTGGAGGTTGTTGTATGACCCTTTTGGATCGAGTAGTAGGTGCTCCTAGAACAAGCACGCTAAGAGAGGAATACAGTGGCTGGATTTGACCTACATGGAGTGTGTCTCCTATGACACACACAGAGTGTGTCTCCTATGGAGTGATTCTCCTACAGAGTGTGTCTCCTACAGAGTGTGTCTCCTACAGAGTGTTTCTTCTATGGAGTGTGTCTCCTGCTCCCACGTGGAGTGTGTCTCCTACGGAGTGTGTCTCATGCGCCTACATGGTGTGTGTATCTTACACCTACATGGAGTGTGTCTCCTCTTCCTATATGGAGTTTTTCTACTATGAAGACTCAGAGTGTGTATCCTTGTATTTTAATATGCCTGGAATTTCTTCATATATGTATGAAATATACATATACTGGTGTGAGTTGACTCTAGTGACTCTTTTAATTGTACTTATTTGAGGATACACTTAATGTACCTCTTGGTAGTTTGATTTGTGTATTGATTTTTGGTATTCCTTTTTGGTTTGGGGTCCCTACTGAGTATTGTTTTATTCAACCATACAAGGGCTTCACCTATACGTGTCATGTATTGGGAATATGACCGAAAACTTTGACGAGGTCCTTAGTGGTCCAGACATAGGTGGTACTTAGAGAGTTAGACTTGATAGAAGAGGAACACTTCAGCGACTTCCGACAGCTTCTGTACCTGCCCTTCAGGTAGGGTTTTTGGCATATGGATTCCAAGAACTTGTACTTTTCTTTTATTGAGATTTTATACTGGACCCTTTACTTTGAGTTTGGGTGTTTTACTTTTTAGGGGTTTCTTAGTAGTATACATGCATTCCTACTCAGTCTTTTCTATTTCATCAATTTTTCTTAGAGACAGGTGTGTGTGTACAGGTATTTGGGAAAATGTCTCCCACTTGTGGGATATGCCTACTCAGTTCTAGTTTCCAACCCTTATCCTATGGGAGGCAGGCTTGGGGTAGTCACGGTATGATCCCCGAGAGATGGGTCATGATAGAGTGGTATCAGAGCCCAAGTTGGTTCTATCTTAAGGACCAAGAGTCTATAAATTTGTTTTGGAGAAATAGTGTTAAGTGTTTTGATTTCATATTTCAGGCTAGGGAGTCTAGTGTTGGTGTGACAAATGACATATCCATACACCATAATCCTTAATTCTTATTTTCTACTCTGTACATGAAAACACCAGTTTCATCCATCATATAGGAATTGAGTGTATTCTCATTTCCTTCTTGGGTCAGAGTCAGCTCACCAGGTATACTCTATTGACCATGGTATATCTTGTTCTATTTCAGGTTTCTTCCATATAGGAATCCATCCAAGATTCCAAGAAGGGACCATGAGTATGGTCTGCTGAGCGGTGAGGGATCAGTATAGGGACTATTGCTAGAGATATCACCTCTTGGTGGTGTACCAGCGATACCACCACTCGGAGAGTAGCAGTTCCTACTGGTGTTACAGGTGGAGGATGCATGTAGGATTATTGCATTACATTAGTTTCAGAGACAATGAAATCCAAGCTTTTGGGGTGAGATAGATACTCTGGTAGTTGAGGATTGGCTGGAGGTAGTTACGTGAGTTTTTTTCCTAGTGAGTACACTTCTTGACTAGATGACGGTCCTATCCACAAATCAATTTCAGGGCTCGGCAGGGAGATGGAGAAGCTTGAAGATCTAGACGTATGGGAAGGTGGCCCTCTCCTAGATAGACTTTTAGAACCTCATCATGGAGGAGTTATTCCAAGTGACGTTACACTCTGTGTGTATATAGGAGCTACTACACCTACATCAGGGTAGTTAGACAATAGTGGAGTACTCAGTGAGATTCACAGATCTTTCTCACTACTCTAATGACATGGCACGAGACCCATTCTTCTAGGCCTAGACCTTCGACCAGGGGCTATGCTGGGAGATCAGGTCATTGATGATATCCATTAGATTTCTAACACATACTGGGATGCTAGAGTGATCTCTGCTTGTAAATAGATTTCTGGAGGAGCATGCACCGATGATGGTGGCTACCATTGGGCGTCAGGTAGCTAAGTCATTAGTATCAGGTTACCAATAGTTTATGTAAGGGTCCAAAAGGAATAGAAAGTCTAGAGGACTACCCCATGATTAATGATCAGGAGTGCGGTGATTCTAGGGTAGAACAGTTCAACCAAAGGATAGGCTGTGGTACTTGTGCAGTGGTCATGGACATATGGCTAGAGATTGTCTAGCTGACCATACAACCGATCAAAATATGGTTGAGGGACCCCTGAGGTAGTGGAAAAGGTAGAAACTAGGCTATCTTCTAGGTGGAAGACATGAAATAGTAGAAGGATGAGTAGTAGGAGGTGGGTGGAGGTTTGAGGTACTACTACCACCCCCAGGTGGTCCACCATGGGCTCAGGGAGTTGGTGGAAAAGGTCAATCCCAACTCAAAGAGATAGAGGCTTATGACCCCGGTGCTCTAGAGATGATTATAGGTACAATATATTTTTTCTACACCCTAGATGTATTTCTTATAGAAACAGGTTATAGTCACTCATTCCTTAACATAGACCTTGTTTGGAGCTCAGAGATTCCATTGGAGCCGTTGGCTCGATCCTTACATTCAGAGACTCCTCCAGGAGTGGGTTCGGCGATCACACACTGGTGCCGATAGTGTGAGATTACTCTTGGGGATGAGAGCTTCGGCTGGGATCTCATAGTGGTAGTGTTGAGGCCTTAAGATTCCATTCTAGGTATGGACTGGTTATCCACATTCCATGCCCAGAATGACTGTTTTAGGTGCAGAGTGCGGTGTGTCTGGGAAGATGGTATCTAGTTTTCCTTTGTAGGTGAAAATAAAATCCACACAACACAATATAGAATTTCTCAGAGGAGGGTGAAGCCGATTACTCACCTGTTGGATAGCCTCACCCTTGACATAGTAGATGATGAGAGTCCTCAGTTTCCTATAGTGGTGGAGGAGTATGAGGATATATTTATTTAGGATGTCCCCAGATTACCTCCCTATAGAGAGTTATAATTTTGTATTGATCTATACCATAGGACAAAACCAATATCTATACCTTCATATTATATGGCTCTTTCAGAGATTTGTGAGTTGGTGGTATAACTAGAGGATTTGTAGAGGAAGAGATTTGTGAGGCCCAGTGTTTCACCCTGGATGGCCCCAATTTTGTTTTCCAAGAAGGTAGATAGGAACATGAGGATATGTGTAGACTTCTGGAACCTAAACCAAGTGACCATAAAGAATAAATATCTAATACTAAGAATTGATGACTGCTTCGGTCAACTAAAGGGATAAAGGTGGTTTTCCAAGATAGACCTCAGGTTTGGCTATCATTAGATTCATTTATGGGATGAGGATGTACTGAAGAAAACCTTATGATGTCAGTATGGCCACTACGAGTAATTGTTAATGCTGTTTGGTGTGACCAACTCTCCAGAAGTGTTCATAGGACTCATGAATATGATCTTCCAACCTTATCTAGACTGGTTCATCATGGTCTTTATTGATGACATCATGGTGTACTAAGTGTCCGAGTAGTAGAACACAATACACTTGATAATGATCCTGGATACACTCTGAGAGCACCATCTTTATGGGAAACTCTCAAAGTGTCAGTTCAGGATTCAAAATGTCCACTTTTTGGGACATGTCATTACAGATTCTAGAGTCACGGTAAATCCAGCAAAGATAGAAGTAGTGCTTGTTTGGGAACCACCCAAGAGTGTGACTGAGGTGAGGTATTTCTTAGGTTTGGATGGGTACTATCAGAGGTTTGTGATTGTATTTTCTAGGTTAGGAGCACCCTTAAAGATTTTTACAAGGAAGGAAAAATCCTTCATGTGGATGGATAAGTGCCAACAGTATTTTCAGGTTCAGAGGCAGAGGCTGAAAAGTGCCCCCCATCTTGAGACTACTAGACAAGGGCATTTGGTATGTAGTGTTCTGTGATGTGTCAGGGACCAGACCAGGTTGTATCCCGAGCCAAGGCGTTGATTGCCTAAGGTTCACGAAAGTTGAGAAACATGAGCAGAACTATGCGACCCATGATCTTGATCTATCAGTAGTGGTTTTCACTTTGAAGATGTGGTGACACTATAAGATGAATGAGCAATTTACCATCTACTCTGAACAAAACATAATAAAGTATATCTTATCCTAGATATATTTGAACTTGATATAGAGGTGGTGGCTAGAGTTCCTCCAGGATTATGAATTTGATATTGTCTATACTCCTGGAAAGGAGAAAATGGTGGAAGACACACTTAGCATGAGATCTAGTTTGAAGTTGCTGAGTGAGGCATATGAGCTGTTAGCCGAGATGTTGATATACTTTGTGGATGATGATGGAGCATCTTATCTTCAATTAATGGTTGTCACCCCTCCACTCTTACAACGAGTTAGGGCGACAAAACTAGGGGATATCGACTGTGTGGCTCAACATTCTTAGTTGTCTATAGGGCAGGCCCCTGATGGATATTCGATAGGTGGGGAGCACATCATCCTTTTTAGAGGGATCACCATTGTACCTGTGGTGCTATATGAGGAGGTACCGAGGGAGTTCCACACACCCCCTTTTTCAATACATTTGGGTGTAGAAAAGATGTAACAAGAATCCTAATTTCATTACTAGTGTCTAGGGATGAAGAATGTGGTAGAAGAGTTCGTTTATCGATGCCTCACTTGTGTACAAGTGAAGGCAGGGCACCGGGTTTCAGTAGGCTTGACTCAGCCACTTGAGGTGATGAAGTGGAAGTGGGATGACATATCCATGGTCTTTGTGGTGGGTTTACCACACACATCTAGGGGACACGATACCATCTGGGTAGTTTTTGACCAACTCACCAAGTCATCCCACATCCTACCTATCCATAAGTAGAGTTCCGTAAGGATCTTGGGATTCCTCTATATGCAGGAGATAGTTCAACTCCATGAAGTTCCCTCAATGATTGTTTCAGACTGTGATGCTCATTTCACATCCCAACTGTGTAAGGGACTATAGAAGGCATTAGGGACTCAGTTAAGCTTAATAATGACATTTCATCCCTAGATGTATGGACCGATAGAGAGGACCATTCAGGTTCTAGAGGACATGCTATGTGCTTACATCCTAGACTTTGGCTGAAGTTGGGAGGATCACGTACCTCAGGTGGAGTTTGCATACAACAACAAATATCACTCCACCATTGGTATGGAATCATATGGGCCATGTATGGGAGACCATGTAGGTCACCACTATGACGAACATACCTAGGGGAGTCAGCACTCATGGGTCTATAGTTGGTATGATCTACCACCGAGAAGGTGAAAATCATATAGGAATGGATGAGGACTGCACAAATCTGTAAAACGTCATATGCGTAAAATAGATTAATTCCCTTAGAGTTTGAGGAGGGAGACCATGTTTTTCTTTGGATCTACCCTCGATAGAGATTTTATAGATTTGTCCATGGTGGCAAGTTATCTCTGAGATAAATCGACCTTTATTAGATTTTTAGTAGTGTTAGTGAGGTGGTGTACCACCTAGCTCTACCCCCACAGATGCATCAGTTGCATGATATCATTCATGTGTTGTAGTTGAGGAGTTACGTGCATGATCCATTACATGATATCGAATAGGGAAAGCTAGAAAATGATGATGGGGTGATGTTTGTGGAGTACCCGGTGGAGATAGAGGATCAAAAAGAGAAGATCCTTCATGGGAAGTCAATTCCTCTGGTGCACGTTGGGTGGAAGCATGTAAATATCCAGGAGAGCACTTGGGAGCGGGAGGCTCAAATTCATGCTCAGTACCCCCATATTTTTTTGAGTAGCCCTTGTTTTGGATTTCAGGGATGTAAATACCTAAGGTGGGGAGAATTTAATGACTCATAATTTCTCCAATTTATTTTTATAAATTAATTGGGAAAATTATGATACAAGACACTGAGACGACGTGTGATTCTGAGACCCGGTTTTCCCGGAACTGTTTGATGAAAATTGTTATGTTTTTAATATCACACATAATTCGTTTTCATGAAAAAGTGTAATAACTTATAAATGGGTGCCCAAATCATAAATATGAGGGAATTATTGCTTTTAGAATGGCGGGTTTACCCTAGGCACAACATAACTTTAGTCAGTGCGGGGCTTCAGTGAGAAAACCCAAAATGGACGTAACTGTAAATAAAATAATTAAATAAAATTATTCTTTTAAGATACTAATAACTCATGAATGGTGAATCAGATTGGAAATATGAGGCCTCTATTGAGTTCATAATGTGGTGTTTTACTTAGGTAGGTCCTAACATCAACCGACATGGGTCGACTATGAAAGATAATTTTTCGATGCTTTAAAAGGGAATAAAATAAACTTAAAAAGTTTATTTTATTTCTTTTTGATGTTTTGAAGTGATTCAATGATGCTGCGATGCCACAACTCCATGACGAGGAAAACCTTTTTATTTTATAAATGAAATAGTGTCGTGATGCTGTAACACAGTGACATGGTAATGCTGAAATGCATTTTCTTCATTTAACATCTTGACAGGCGTGATTAGATTCACAGTCCTGGATAAATTCATTGGATTCTCTAGAGAAAATACTCTAATGGACGATGATGAATGATGGATCACTAGTGACAAAAATCCCTCCACTTTGAAGGATCTCACCAATGATAATGAAATAATGATTGATCTTCATCAGTGGGTGATCCAAACCCAGGTAGAGGTTTTCTTTTGAATTCTTTCCCCGTTCTTGTTTTCAACAACAAACATAGACCAACCCATGAATAGGTTGATTCATGGTTCAATCATTCTTGCTGGATGGTTAGACTGTGGGATTTAAATGGAGTAAACCTTATCTATTATCATTGTTGTTTCATCCCCATTTTCTAACGGGATGAACGAAGG
Source organism: Viscum album (assembly GCA_963277665.1). Taxonomy (NCBI): domain Eukaryota; kingdom Viridiplantae; phylum Streptophyta; class Magnoliopsida; order Santalales; family Viscaceae; genus Viscum; species Viscum album. Next base: position 126,920,398 of record OY728129.1, on the reverse strand, counting down.
CCGAAAAGAACAAGGCCAAAAAAAACAAGGCCGATGTTCATTATTCGTGTGTTCTTGGTGTTTTATCCTACCCCATTCTTGTATTATTTGATGACAGACCCATGTGGTTTTTTCTGGATTTTTAAGAGGTTCTGAACATGGTCGAACCCCGAGAGAAATGACAAGATGTTTTGGAGCCTATGTTAATGAAGACGGTGACCTGAGGATCACATGGGTATCCCCGTTTTGAAAAACAGGGCACCAGAAGAGTTGAGACGGTCTTCGGAGAAGAGCCCACTAGTAGTGGTACGATTCTCTGAAAGGGTGGTGGTGATGGGTGTAGTTCAATGGGACAACACTGAAGAAAGGGGCCCACAATGCTCGACCGTAGGCAGCGAGCAGGGTCATCGACAATGACCGAGATGTGGTGAGAGGCCGCATCACACTACCAGAAGCCGCAGTCTAGCGAGACCGTAGTGGTGATGCGGTAGTGTCCACATTAGGGTGGAATGAACTAGCCCGCTCAAGAGGTATAGGCCTAGTGGGTCGGGTCAATCGGACTAGGTTGGACCAGACCGAACCCCACCGACCCCTTTTCACTTAAAGGCTCGTAACTTTCAAACTGTATATCTGTTTGATGAGCCGTTATTGGTTTTGGGAATCTTGTGAAGAGGTAGCCCATTTGAGATACTCTAAAATAGTTTTTGTAGAGATCGACATATGACCCTTTTTTCTGGAGGTGTAGGTTTTCCTGGAACAAGCATGCTAAGAGCAGAATCCAGTGGCTGGCTGTGACCTACACAGAGTGTTTCTTTTGTGCCCTAGACAGAGTGTGTCTCCCACTGATTATGTCTCCTGTGATCTACAAAGAGTGTGTCTCTTATGGAGTGTGTCTCCTACGCCTACAAGGAGTGTGTCTCCAATTCCTACACAGAGTGTATCTTTTACGGAGTGTGTCTCCTATGCTTATGCAGAGTATGTCTCCTACAAAGACCCAGAGTGTGTCTCCTTGGATTTTAATATGCCTAGACTTTTGTCATATATGTATGACATATACATATACTAGGGTGAGATGACTCTAGTGACTCTCTTGACTATAGTTCTTTGAGGTTACACTTTGTGTACCTCTTGGTAGTATTCTTCGTGTATTTATTTTTGGTACACCTTTGTGGTTTGGGGTCCCCATAAGTATTATTTTACTCACCCCTACATGGGTTTCTCCCCCACATTTCATCTCACCCACACGTGTCCTATATTCTGCAGATGACCGATAGCTTTGACGGGAGCCTTGGTGGGCCAGACACAGGTGGTACTTAGAGGTAGGCCCAACATACATGGTTCACTTTAGAAACTTATGACAACTTCTATACTTACCCTTTAGGTAGGGTTTTCAGCATATGGATTATAGGATCTTGTACTTTTCTTTTGTTGGAATTTTATAATGGCCCCCTTTTCTTTCAATTTGTATTATTTACTCAGTGTGGGTTTTCCTAGTAGTATACATGCATGTATACTATGTGTTTTTATTTTAAGCACTTTTTCTTGGAGACAGGTGTGTGTACATGTAGTTGGGAAAATTCCTCCCACTTTTGGGATATTTCTACTCAGCGCTAGTCGCCAGCCCCTGGCCTATGGGAGGTGGGCTCAGGGTAGTCACAACATGGGCCCTAGGGGATGTATCATGACACTGATGTTCTAGGATCTTTAAAGGATAGATCATTCTTATCAAGTTTATAATCACTATTTGAACCAAAAATAATGCTATAAGTTGGATGAGATACACACATATGTGCACAAATATAACCTTTAGGGTATTTATGATGAACCCCCTACATTAATAGACTTCTATCTCTCTTTCCCCTCTTGTGACAATTATTCTCCTCCTGGCCACTCAAAGAGCATAATGATATGGTAAGATTCATTCTACGACTATATTTCTTGGTTCTTATAGTCATACAATCCAAAAAAATCTTTATAACCTTTTCATAAACAATTCAAAAAGAAAATTCATCCTTAAGTGTTAAGTGGAATAGTTTGTTAACTAAAGTGGATTAAATATTGACTTATAATATAATAAAATAATAATAACCAAACGTAACACTCTCAATTTCCTTATCCATATTTATTGGAACACCAATAGATATATAAACATCATAATAACTTCTTAGATTCCAGAGGATCCAATTAAGACCATAAAATTTGATCCATATATGCATAGAAGAATTCCTACCCTCAATAGGATAAAAATTGTAGTCCCATTCCTAGATATGAAATAACCCAGTCATAATGGTTATAGAGATAAACCCCAAGTCTCTATATTCAATTCCTATAATGGAAATAATAGATGAAAGTATCAATGACCCATCAAGACACATCTCCAATATTTGAAACCTAAAATAAAAGTGTGGTTATTGACTAAATCCTCAATCCTACATGGATTAAAATCCATAAAAAAAATTTAGCGACCAACAATTGAGTGATAAACCTAACTCAATCCATTTTAAGATGGATTCCTTAGTATCATCCACATGGGAATTGTTTCCCTTTATTGGAATCTTACTAGTCTCCACATCCATAAATTGGGAGAAAAGGGATTCCGAATTTCAAAAAAAGATTTAAAATTTGAGAATACCCACTCATGATTGCCATTATTGCCATTTGAGGGTCTTGTGTTCCCAGTCAAAGCATCCTTATGCTGAGTTGTTTCCTAAAAAATCCCTCCAGATAGAAAATTAAACCCCAAAAAGTGTGGAAGCACCATGATTACGAAAAACCCCTACTCACAAAACCATTTACATGGAATAGATCTCAAGACCTCATCCTACCCCTGACTATAATTAATAATTGTTAATAACCTAGTAAATTATTAATTTAAAATACTTTTAATAATAATGTAAATAATAAAAATTCAAAACAAGATAGGTTCAAAGTCCCTTTAATAATGTAATCAAGTTTCATTAAAAATAATTAATAGTAACATAATTAATAGAATAATTAACATTTTTAATAATAAATAAAAATAAAATAAATAATCTAATTTTGTTTGTATTTAATAATATTTTATTATAATATAGTAAACAATTAAATTTATGATAAATACCCCTTCAAGCATAAAGCATGCTATGCACATAAATTTTGTTAAAGTATAGATGTTATCTTTTTTAAACAAAATTATTTTGAGTTATTTAAATTATTTAATGCTCATTAATTTTTTAAAATTATTATTATTTTTAATTATTTTTTATATGTCCAGTAAATGTTTTAAATTTCATTTAGAATGCATTTGTAATTTATAATTTATAATATATTTAATTCACATATTTGAAACATAATAATGTTTCGAGTAAGTGAATTTAAAAGATTGTAAAATAAAAAATATAAATAAAATCTATATAAAATTTGGAACACTGAGTATGCACATAAAAATAATTGAAAATAAAAATAATTTCATATAAATAATAAAAATAAAAAATTTAAATGACACAAAACAATGTTTTCTCAAAACACAACCTTGATACTCTAAAAAATTTTAAGTAGGAAACTTTTAAAGCTTATAAAATATAAAGTATAAATACAATATAAATAAAATTTAAATAATTTAAAAGAAACATATTAAATAATTGAAATTAAAAAGAATTTTATAAAAATAAAAATAATAAAAATACTTATATAACACAAAAAAAAATTCATTTAAAAAAGAAAATTACCATGTGGTTGTGAATCATGAAGCTATTTTGGATAGATTCATAAAATATGATCATTCAACCATTGTTAGATTTGTTTTGTTGATTGGAGGTAAACTATAGAATTTGGTTGATCATGTTCAATGTTTATTAGATGTTTGAGGTTTTGGTCATTGGAAATGTATTTCAATAGGTCAGAGTTATTTGTACATTTTTTTTCATTCTTATGAATTAAGAAACCATGAGTGGGTATTTGTATCTATTCTTCTAAAGCCAAAAATGTTTTGTTTTTATAATGGGATATTAGATTCCACCCATTTTAAATTAGAAATAATAAAGTTTTAGTTTGGATTATAATTTTTTGTCTCAATTAAATTTTTTGGCATCGTAAAATTATTTTTAGAATTTCTTTTGAAGTTGGTATTATAATTAAAAAGGGAAAAGAGACTGAATATTCTAGCCTTGGTCATTATTATAGGGTAATAGTGGAAGTATATTTTAGTTATAATCTTATTAATAAGATGGTATTAGCTAACCCAGATGATGATAATAGTATTTGAATTATATATTAAAGGCTTATTACTTTTTTCTTATATTATAATGCTATTGGTCTTGTCAAGGATAATTATTTTTGGAGTGTGATCTTATCACATTGTTCCTTTAAGGGTAATATTTAAATTAATTAGAAAAGGAAGATGATGAATATGAATTTATGGAGAAATGGAAGCTTGGATGTAGTAGGATTTGGATAGGGGTAGGTGAATGCTGGGCAAAGACATCTGTCTAGAAAATATTCATCATTGTATGGACTAGAGAATGAGAGTTATGATTTCAACCACTATGGCTTGGAGATGGTGGTTTAACAGGGTGAGCAGTTGGTCAAGGAGTTTAGGAATGAGGCATATAATTTCAATACCTCATTTGACGAAACTAATAAGATATTGAGTGAATGTTGTGGATAGGGGTGGGATTCTCCTTGTCAGAATCAATGACTAACTGACCTGTTGGAGGCTAGAAATGAATTGTCTAGAAAATAATTGTGTCTGGTAGTGGTTGATGATAAATTATAATCTAAGATTTTGGAGAAAGGGAAGCTAGAGGATGCTGAGAAGGTATGGGATAAACAGAATAATGTTGATGATGATCAGTATGATAATGATCTTGCTTCATAAGTTGTTGTGGATCATGAATTGTAGCAGGAGCATTGTTTTTTCACTACAAAAGGTGAAGGGAATGTGAAGTTGATTTTTGATTCTTCAATGAAAATTAAATTTAGGAAGTTTCCTTACTTTAGAACTAACTAGGATATTTTAGGAACTTTTTTTGGGAACTAGGTTAGAAGAAGGAAGAAGTTGGAGCACCACCATGTATTGCTCTTGTATATCATTTTCATGCCCTTGATGTTATAGAGGAAATTCTAAGAAAGATTTTTATTCCCAAGGATTATGGGATCAAGAAGGATAGTTCCTCTGATATTAAGATAAAGTATTCTAATTTGAGTACATCAGAGGGTGGTAAGGTTAATAAACAAGTTCCAACCTCTGATTATTTTACAATACTAAATTTACTCGATGATGAGAACAACATGGAGGATGCTATGATCGATAATATTGTAGTAGTCTATTCCTTCACTTTCTATAATGAAGGTAGGTTATTGGATTTTTATAACCATGATTATATTACAAGATAACATGTTATCTCTTCCAATAGGGAGGCTATGACTCATTATGTTTTAATGAAAGAGGACTGAAATGATCAAATGATTTTAGGGAAACCTACAAAAAATTTGAGAAGAGGATGAAATCCACATTTATGGAGGGATCAAATGAATTTTTATAATATGATACACCAATATTAGGCTCAGTATATAGAATACATTGGTTCACATTTATATATGCATGCCCAAAATCTTCTCTAGGAAGGTCATTGAGACGTGTTTATGCTATTTTTTTAGATTGAGGGCAGATTTCTTTGTCTGACCCCCTACTCTCCTTTTCCTATTTTTGTTTTTCCTTAATAAATTATCTTGACCCAGATAATTTTAATTTATTACATTATTATATTTAATTAATCAAATTTAATTACTATTAATTATATTACTAATTAATAGTAATTATAATGTTATTATTTATTGCATTGTTTGTAGTTATATTGTTATTATTTATATTATTAATTGGTAATTATTTATGTTTAAGAAAAAATATATTTTATTTCAATTAAATTATTTTTCACTTATTATTTTTATTAAATTATTTATGTTTTAAACTATTTATATATATATATTCAATGTGATATTTTTCATTTTGATTTTGTTTACATTTTATATTTTATACCTTTTCTAAGTCACCTACTTGAAACATTATTATTCTTTAAGTAGGTGAATTTGAGATATTATAAAATGTAAAATTTAAATTCAATCCAGATGTTATCTAACACATATATTCTACACAAAAAAATATTAAAAAAATAAATAATTTGGTAAAATATTATACATAAAATAATATAAATGATACAACATATTATAGTTTCAAACTATAAAATTTATACATACTTATTATTTTAAAACATTATTAGTTACATTATTAATAAATATTAATAAACATATATAATAATTAAATTATTATTTATATAATCAATAATTAATAATTATTTTTATTGAAAATTTTGATTATATTATTAATTTTTAATTATAAAATCAATAAAAATAATTTAAAAAAATTATTAATAATTATTATTTACATTACATTACTAATAATTATTATTTTTATTAATTTAATTAATAATTATATTAATAATTATAATTAATTAATAATTAGTAATTTTATTATTTGATGTGCTATAGATTCTCATACAAACTATTATTTCAATCCAGCCAATGTCTTTCATGGGTCTCTGAAGGAAGATGATGTTGAGAAAGACTCCTCTTCTATTCTTATTGTATATATGGAATCAAAGAATAAAAACTAAGTTCCCTTAACTAAAATGGTTGAAAACAACAATTTTTTTATGAATTATAGGAATGATTCTGCGCTTGCATCTTCTTGAATCATGAAAAATGGATTTTATCATTTTTCAAAACAAACCAAAAGTTGATTGTTGACAAACTTAAGGAACTCAATAATTTTATTTCGAATAAACTAACAATTCCAGGTAAGGAAACTCCAGGGAATATTGAGGAGTTATAGAAATTACTACTATAAATTTAGATATTTGGTGGATTGAGGATTGCCTCGGTACGTAAATATTACTTTCATAATGTTTTTGCTTCCGTTGAACTCACATATATAGAATGGGTTTTAAGTTTTATCTCTCTTAAACATGTTATGTTAAGGATACACGATTGGGATCCCTTATTTAATCATTCTTCAATGAAGAATTAAATTAATCAACAATGGATATGAAATCATGGTCTCTTATAATTTTTTTGGAATCCTCAGTTACTTTGGGATATTTCCTCCACCGTAGGGGATCCAATTAAATTTTATAGAGAGACTGAGATGGCTCGATATGGAAACATTTCTAGATTCTTAGATAATATTGATATGTGATAAATATTTTTTACTATGTCAAATTGTTTTCTAATGATAGACGGTTGTAATTAACAATTGATTTTGAAAATAATCTTGATTGTTTGTTAAAAATGTAACTACATTGGACTCATGGATTCTGAATTTCAAAGGAATATTCTATGTTATATTTGTAAGAAAACCTGACTTTATATTGAGAATTTTAAATTCAAAATACTAATATATGATGTTCTATTTCTTGAAGGAATTAAGAGGGATGACTCTATTGGTTTGGGGGAACCTTAAAGAGAAATAATTGCTAAGAATCTAGAGGTAATAACCTATTAGAACTAGGGGTATATGGAATTCCTTCTAGATGATACTTTATTTGATAAGGTTATGACTGATACTTTTTTTCACTAAGGACCATGGAGCACTAGGTGAGGGTATTGGTAGTATATTTTTCCTCATGGATTAAGATGAATAGAATCTATATCCTAGGATCATACTAAGGGTGGATCAGTAGGCCATGTATCCTGATTCTGATTATCATGCTAGAAAATATGGGGGAAACTACGAGGAAGGATGGTGATGGATTTACTCTTGATGATGCGGATGAAGTTCTATCTTTAGGAAGAAAAACAAGGTTTGATGAAATAGATTTTCATGAAGATAATTACATTAATTGTGGTGATATAAGGGGCAAGAAATCCCTTATATCCATGGGTTATTTGTCTTCCCATATGAATAAATATAAGAGGAAATATCTCCAAGAGTTTTCTACTTTTTAGGATTAATACATTACTTCTTTGGGTCATAATAATTTGGAATTAATCAAGGAATTATCCACTACTAGTTCCGAATTATTGGATTGAAAATATCCTTTAATATTAAACAAGAATGATGTGGTTATAATGGATGGGGTTCCTTATAATGACAGTGAAAATCTTATTTTAACAGTGTTTATTTCATGTGAATATAGGAATAAGGATAATGTCTCTGTTATATATGTTCGAGCTTAGAAGTTTGCAAACTACTATGACCCCTAATCCTTAAAGAAAGTTGTTCAAGTTGATATTATAGAAGCTTCTATTATAGGATCCACTTTCAACACACACATCTAGATCTCTACTAAGGATATCATTTCATAAAAGGATGATTCATTAACCTTTAAAGAGAAAATCTTAAGAAATATCTCTGTTAGGCTTGATGATTAGTGCCTCTAATGAACTACCTAATTCTAATAATAATCCCCTTTCAGATAGAAGCTCTGGGAAAAAGGATTTTTTTTAATTGAATGTATTTTTAAGTGACACTAACAGTAGATAATGTCACCTAAAGGTAACAAAAAATTCTTACGAGATGACCAAATTTTCTCCTAGGGCCGTCAAAACACTAGTCATATAGTTTAAATAGTAAAATATTGATCCCATTAAATCCTCTAAGGTGGAGGATTTAAATTCAATAGTCGATGAGACTGAAAATATAATTTTGGATACTAATACAACATCTAGTGAGGAGGGTCAAGAAAATTTGGGATTGTTAAATGTTGGACTCATCATGTATTAATCATGTTTTAATGATCACAAATCCTATTACTATTAATTAATCTCAATCTTAATTACACATCTTGCTAATTCTCTTCAAGTCTTATGATGTTAATTACTCTCTTTATTATTTACAAGTCTTATGCATGATCACAAATCTCACTTATATTATCAATTCTTTATATTTATGATTCAAATTATCTTACTCTCTAATGATTAAACTTAATTCACATTCTATATATTACTATATAAGTCTAAATACAGATATTTGTCTAAGTATAGAGACACCGTGATGTTTGACATAGTAAGACAGACTGTGTATAAGACACAATCAGAGAGACCCAGACACCGTGAAGGACACACCGTGAAGGACACACCGTGAAGGAAAAACCGTGACCGAAACACTGTGAGCTACTCACCGTGACTGAGACACCGTGAAGCACTTACCGTGAAGCACTTACCGTGAACCACATACCATGAAGACTATACCGTGAAGAAGACACCGTTTACATAATCACTGTGACACCGTTTCCTAACTTTTTTTTCAATATTATTTAAATAATACTAACGGTCACATTGGATGTTTTTAATGCAATTAATGTTATTTAATGATAGTTGTTGGCATGTCAGGAAACTGTATCTCGTACCTATGAAAAGGGAATCATTCCTACTTCCAGAACGAGTGGAATATAAGGAAGATTGATATGCAGTACACGCACAAGCGTAAGCAGTGGTGTGCAAGTGTGACGATACAACAAGAAGAACTTACATACACCCAAGAGCACTGTGATGAACAAAAAGAACAATCCTGAGCAAGAAGGAGATTTCTATACTTTCAAAGAACTCTCATGAGTGCAATCCAACACCACTGAAGAATACACGAAGAATCAAGAGATCATTTTCACTCCTGTAGAACACAAGCTGAACTACGACACTCTATTTTTCAACAAAAAAACCAGAGAAGGACTAAGAAGCAATTCTGCTGAATCCAACAAGTCCAGAGCTACATTGCTAATCACTATATCTTTCTAAAATCTTATCTATTCTCTCTAGGTGATTTGTTTATTTACTTTAGAGAAGTGTGGTGTACTCTGCATATCTCTCACACACACTGTCACCTGCACTGAACCGAAGGATATCAAAATCCTCACTCTAAAATTCTTAACTCTTGTTTACCCACATCAACTGTGGAAGAGGTCCTTGTGTGGCCTGATCTCTGTTTTGTTTCCCACGAAGAACAGTGTTAGAGGTCCCTGCGTGGCCTGGACATTTGTGTAAACTGTTGTTAACCCCGATCCAGGGTGTGGATCAAATTTATATAAATTTGAGAGGACTAAGTCTCGGCTTGAGACTGAACCTCTTGTTACATCTGTTGTGCATCTTTAGTTTAAGTTTAAAGTATACTACATATATCTTTTATACTCCGCTACTATTACTTTGAAATACAAAACTATTTTAAAGATACTTTGATAGATAAATTAGCAAGTGTTTACACTTATTTTAAATCAGTAGGTTAGTTTCAAAAGTTAGTTTGATCTTGTGGTTAAACTAACTGATACCTAATCAATCTTTGAGAAGCTAAGTGAACACTTACAATCAGTATAAATTCACTATAGTTTAACTTGTTTTATTAATTGGGTGATTTTAAATAGACAATATTTTAACAGAAATTTTAATTGGATCTCAATTCACCCCCCTCTTGAGTATCCACTCCGACCAACATTTGGTATTAGAGGTTGTTTTTATTTAAATATTTCTTTTTAAATACCCTGTTTTTCAACTGTGATTTTAGTTGCATCTTTAAAGAACTGAAATTTCTGTTAGTTCTAAATTTTATCACTTTAAATTTAATTTCTAAAATCTATTTGTGGACAATAGACTAGAGTGTACTGCTACTAACATGTCACCTTTCTTCAATGGTACAAACTATGCTCAGTGGAAGCTTAAAATAAAAATTCCTTTAGAAAGCATGGGTTTTGATATTTGGACTGCTATAGAATCTCAATATAAAATTCCAGAAACTGAAACAACAACTTGGGATGAACCTATGAAGACTGCCTATAATAATAATTTTAAATCTACGAATTCCCTGTACTGTGCTTTATTAGATGAAGAGTTTAATAGAATTTATGCTTGTAAAATTGCTTTTGAAATTTGGGATACTTTAGGTGTTTCTCATGAAGGAACAACCAATGTTAAAGAAATGAGATTGAATACATATACTATTAAATATGATAATTTGAAAATTAAAACCAATGAACCTATTTATGATATGTATCTAAGGGTTAATGAGATAGTCAATACAATGAATTCACTCGGAAAGGCTGTTCCAGCAAAGGAACAAATTATGAGGATACTGAGATGTTTACCAGACCGATGGAGAGGCACATCTGTTTCAATCAGAGAGTCACGTGAAATTGGAGCTCTACCTGTAAAAGAACTCATTGGTAATCTTATGATGTATGAGGAAGAACTCAATGTGAATAAAGAGGAAGAGGATGAACCAAAAATGAAATCAGTGGCTTTCAAGACTACTGATTCAAAGAACAAGGACAAATAAAAAGCTCAAATAAAAATTGACAGTTCAACAAGTGAAAGCTCAGACTCTAATAGTGATGCTAAAATGGCTCAGATAGCCAAAAGGTTTAAGAAATTTTATAGGAAGAAGAAATTTTTCATAAAATCAAATTACAAAGGAAATTATGACAATAAGGGACATTGAAAGAAGGACTAGAAAAATCCAGATAAAAGTGATGAAGTTGTTTGCACGAGTGAAAAAGAAAAGGACACATTAAAGAAGACTGCCCAAAGCTAAAATTCAAGAAGAAATATGATTACAAGGATAGTAAGTACAAGAAAGATATGAAGGCTACCCGGAGTGCTTCTGAAGACATCACAAGTGAATCTGAAATGTATGATTCTGAAAAGAATCGTGCCAACATGTGTTTCATGACAAACACATCTGATGTAACCTTAAATACTCATGCTTTAAATTCTTATTATTATGTAGATGATGTAGAATCTAATTTGGATTCTGAAAACATGAATAGTGAAGAATTAGTTGAATATTTTAATATGCTAGATGAGACATGCAATAAAATTAAGGATAAATACAAATCATTGAAGAAACAATATGGTCTCACTACAACTGTTAAAACTGAACTTACTATTGAAAAAGAGAAGAATGATCAACTGTTAAAGGAGAACACTGAACTGAAAATATCTAATGAGAAACTTAGAAAGGACTTAGAGAAGTTCAAAAATGGAAAGGATAAACTAACTCAAATTCTAGGAAAGAAAGTGGCACCAAAATACCCTACTGGAATAGGCTACAAACCTGGACAGAGACAGTTTACTAAGAATAGCTTTATTTCTAAATCTGGACAGAATACTGCTAGTTCTAGTTCTGGAAATCCCTATGCTTCAACTAGTTATTCACATAGTTATAAATCAAATAGAGTTTATATTTCAAAATCTATTGATTTTGTATATTATATGAGACCCATAAGACAAATTTGGGTACCAAAATCATTGATTTATAACCTGTCTGGACCCAAGAAGATCTGAGTACCAAAATCATACTCTATCTAAAACTGTTTTGTAGGAAACCTGCTTAAAGAGTTCCCACAAGAAGACATGGTATTTGTATAGTGGATGTTCAAGACACATGTCTGGGGATTAATCATGTTTCAAGAGTTTAATAAATGTTTATGGAGGCTATGTCACCTTTGGTGATAATTCTAAAGGAAAGATCATCAGCCTAGGCCAAATTGGTAACACTGATTCAGTTTTCATTTCTAAAGTTTTATTTGTTGATGGACTGAAATATAATCTTTTAAGTATTTCTCAATTATGTGATGATGGTTTTAATGTAAAATTTGAAAATAATTCCTGTAATGTTTTTAACTCTAAAAATGTTTTAGTATTTTCTACTTTAAGAAATGAAAATGTTTATGCTGTTGATCTAAATTCCTTAGCTAAACAAAATGTTACCTGTTTAAATGCCTTTCATAAAGAGTCTTATATTTGGAATAGAAGATTAGGACACTGCAATATACACTCACTTAGGTAAATAACTAGGAAGAACTTAGTTAGAGACTTACCCAAACTTGAGTTTCCAAATGACAAAGTTTGTAATCCCTGTCAAAAGGGAAAGCAACACAAAATCTCTTTCAAACCAAAGAAAGAAGTCTCAACTTATCAACCTCTTGAGTTGGTTCACATGAATCTATTTGGTCCATCTAGAGTTTCTAGCTTAAATGGGAAGCACTATGTCTATGTCCTAGTAGATTACTTTTCTAGATATACTTGGGTATACTTCTTAGCTCACAAAAGTGAAGCTTGTTCTTATTTTGTTAAATACTACAAGTATGTATAAAACCTTAGTGGACTTAAGATTAAAACTCTAAGAAGTGATCATGGCCGTGAGTTTGAAAATCATGAATTTAAATCCTATTTCTCACACAATGGCTATAGTCATAACTTTTTCTTCTCCTAGGACACCTCAGCAGAATGGTGTAGTAGAAAGAAGAAATAGAACCTTGCAAGAAATTGCTAGAACTATGATTAATGAATATGACCTGCCTATTTACTTTTGGGATGCATCTGTGAATACAGCTTGTTATATTATTAATAGAGCCTTAATTAGACCTGTTCTTAAGAAGACCCCATATGAGTTGTGGAATAATTGAAAACCTAAAGTCAATTACTTTAGAGTCGTTGGTTGCAAAGTCTTTAGTCCCAATACAAGAAATAATCTTGATAAGTTTTCTTCTAATAGTTATGAAGGAATATTTTTAGGATATTCTTTAACCAGCAAAGCCTATAGAGTTTTCAATAAGAGAACCAAGTATGTGGAAGAATCTATTCACATCAAATTCGATGAAACTGATCCAAATGAGTCTAAAACCTCTCTTGAAAATCTTTAAGAAGATTTATCTGTTATGGACCTTAATGATAAAATCAATGAACCTACTATAAAGACAACCTGCTCTGGACTTATTCCAGAATCTTCTTCTAATGAACCCGAACCTAGAGAAGAAGCTGAAATTTCTAGTCCTACCTTTACTAGATCAACTATAATTCTAAAGAATCATCCATTAGATGCTATTGTAGGAAATCTTGTTAGAGGGACTCAGACTAGAGCTTCTCTTAGAAATCGGGTTGAACATCAAGCCTTCTTATCACAGCTTGATCCTAAAAACATTAATGATGATATTAATGATGAATTTTGGGTAATTGATATGCAAGAAGAACTAAATCAGTTTGAAAGAAATAAAGTGTGGAATATTGTTGAAAGACCTAAGGACACTTTCACCATAGGAACTAAATGGGTGTTTATAAATAAAGTATATGAATCTGGAAACATTGTTAGAAACAAAGATAGGCTAGTTGCACAAGGCTATAGTCAAGAGGAAGGAATTGAATATGAGGAGAATTTTTCTCCAGTAGCCAGATTAAAAGCTATTAGGATTTTACTTGCTTATGCTGCACATCTAAATTTCAAACTATATAAAATGGATGTCAAGAGTGCATTCTTAAATGGATATATTCCTGAGGATGTTTTTGTTGAACAACCACCTGGATTCTCAAACCCTCATTTTCCAAATCATATTTTCAAATTATCAAAAGATTTATATGGTTTAAAGAAAGCTCCAAGAGCTTGGTATGATAGATTAAGTACTTTTCTAATTTCTAAAGGTTTTACAAAAGGTATAAATGACCCTAATCTTTTTATAAAACGAATTTCTAAAGATGTTTTAGCTATAAAAATTTATGTAGATGATATTATTTTTGGATCTTCAAGAAATTCCCTATGTACTATTTTTTCTAAAATGATACAAAATGAATTTGAAATGAGTTTAATGGGTGAACTCAAATTCTTTCTTGGATTTCAAATCTTTCAAAATGATGATGAAATTATTTTAACTCAAGGTAAATATATTGGAGATCTTTTAAAATGTTTTGGATTGGATAGCACAAAAAGTAGTGACCCTCCCATGAGTACCACCTGTAAGTTGGATCTTGATGAAGATGGTAAATCTATTGATCAAACCACTTATAGAGGAATGATTGGAAGTCTACTCTACCTGAATACTAGTCGTCCTGATATTATGTTTAGTGTGTGTATGTGTGCTTGTTTTCAAGCAAACCCTAAAGATTCACATTTAAATGTTGTAAAGAGAATGTTCAAATACCTCAAGCATACTCCCAATTTAGGACTGTTCTATCCCAAAGGACAATCATTTGAACTAGTTAGTTATTCTGATACTGATTTTGCTGGATGTAAGTTAGATACAAAACCACCTCTTGAACATGTCATCTTTTAGAAAAGTCACTAGTATCATGGTGTAGTAAGAAACAAAATTCTGTTGCATTATCTACTGCAGAAGCTAAATACATAGCTGCTGGAAGTTGTTGTGCACAAATTTTGTGGATGAAACACACATTACTAGACTATGGATAACAATTCAGACATGTCCCAATAAATTGTGGCAACACAAGTGCTATTAATATTTCTAAGAATCCTGTTTCTCAGTCTAGGACAAAACATATTTATGTAAGACATCACTTTTTGAGGGATCATTATCAAAAATGTGATATCACTTTGTAATTCATAGGTACTAAATATCAACTTGTTGATATATTCACTAAACCATTAAATTATGAAAGATTAGACTACATCATATATGATCTTGGTATGATTAATCATAAATAGATATATTACTAATCTTAATGTTTAATACTTTACTGTATTTTACTTTACAGTTTCATGCTCACTATTTTACAGTTACTGTTTCATGCATACGGTCTCACCGTTAAGATCTTGTGCTCACGGTCTGTTAACTCACTGTCTCACCATGAATGCACAGAATGGTCACTGTCTCACCGTGATGACCACCAACTGTCTCACCGTGATGACTGTTTTCTTTCACACCGTAATTACTACTCACGGTCTCACTGTGAAAATTATTTATATTCTTATTTTAACCCGTATTGCAGTAATTTTTATTTCACTACTATTTGATTTCTTGCATATTTGTTTTTATGACGATTGACGTTCTCAAATGATAAAACATAAGGGTTTCATTCGATTCCTTACCCGAACTCTCTCCTGAACCTTCTCATTCTTGAAAACCTTCTCTTCCCTCTCACCCAAACCTTCAGTGGATTCCAAGGATGAAGCGTCCATCTTCACCATCGTCTGAGAAGCACCGCTCTAAGAAACATAAGAGGATACCGAGGATATCTCCAGAAGGACCTCTAAACCCAAACTTGGTAAGTCGTACTATTGTACCTGAAAAAGAAGTTTTCCCTGAGTGGCTGTTGTCTACCAAGTCATTAGTTTTGAAAGTTTTAAGAGAACAAGGATGGCTTGAATGGTTCTATGGACAAAATAGACCAATTTACCCGAGGCTGGTATCTTAATTATATCAGTATGTGAAGTTTTCCTTTGAGTTTGGAGAAAGTTTTATGGTGACCAGCTGGATCAATAGTCAGAAGTGTTCCTTCTCTTCGAGGCTGTGGGCTACATGCCTAAGAATTCCACATGAAGGAGTTTGTGAAGACTACCAGAGAGACCCTCCTCCATCTTCTAATATCTTAAATCTGGAAAATTCCTTGGAAATTATAACTAGTAATGGCACCAAGTGAAGGGCCATAGCTGCTGAATTAGATGGGGAGACTAGACTTCTTTTCAAATTTGTTCAGAATTTGATTAGTCTGAGAAAAGGGGATTTTTCTGTAATGAAGTATCAGGATGTGTTCCTGATTCACCTGTTGAAGAATGGTCATAAGATCAACCTATGCAAGTATGTTATTAACCATATATGTGGGCTGATCAAAGTCACTTCCAAATCCACCTCCTTGTTTTACTCAAGGATGATTTCAGCCATGTTAGTTTCCAAAGGGATGGTTGGACCGAATGAAGAAAATTTAGAAGACTTTGATTTCTGCTTATCCATTCCTATCATCAGAAGGATAAAGATAAGCTGGAACCCCTGGAAGAAGCAGTGGGTTGAGGATAATGATCAACTGTATAAAAGGTTTAATCCTATTGATTATCCAGGAAGACCTAAGAATCTATCTAATCCTGGTTTGGAACCAGATGAAGTGGATGAGTATTCAGAAGAAGAAGAAGAAGAAGAGAAAGTAATAGCTGAAGTATCACCTAGAGAAGAAGCTGGAAGACCTCCAATGGAAACAGTTCCTGTTGAAAAAGAAAGGGCTATTGTCCTTGCTGTTATCCCTACTGAAATACCTCAAGGAGAGGAAGTTGCTATTGGTTTGAGAGAAGAGGAAGCTCCTGCTTCTAGTGAGGATATTAATCCAGAAACTCATCCTAATGCTACAAGAAAATTGGTTTTTCCTAATTCAGAACTGCAAGAAACCATAGCGACAGATCCTCTTGAAGAGGATATCCCTGTTGAGAAAGAAGCGAGTCAGGAAGCTCAACTAGTGGACCAATCGGTTCCTGAGATAATTCCCTCTGCTGAAGAGAGGATGGAAATTTTCTTTCAGCTGACAAGGAAAGAGTATTCTGAAGGGATTAGATATCATCCTGTAGATCTTGATCATGTTGCTGAGCCTATAGTCTCTAAAATGGAAGCATAATTTGAGGGGGAGGAACCTCAATACCTTGAGATTATGGAAGCTGGATCTGATGAAGATTCTCAACCTACTGTCACAAATTATGTGTACACTAGGTATGAGTTCCCAAGATTTTATGATTTGAATGAGTCACAGCAAGTGACTACAACTGGAATGGATCTTTCTTATCTGTTTTAACTAAAGTCTATAGCTTATCTTGAACCTCAACCAGAACCAGAACCAGAGCCCCATTCTCAATCAGAATCAGAATCGGAGTCTGAAGATGAATCTTAACCTCTACTTTTACCTACACCCTTACCCTAGCATCACTCCTTTGTGACTAAAGATGATCTAAAAGTTTTTAGAGATAATCTATTAGCTGGACTTGAGAAGATATTATCCTATCAACCTCGTCCAGTGACTCGATTGAGTCAAGAATATGCATCAATTCTCTTGGAAAATATTATATTGCATATTCAACGAAGGATGATCCGATAAATTCAAGAAGTCAGAGTAGAAAATAAGCTGCTGAGTGCTGATGTTACAAATCTAAAAAATATGGTAGAAAACTTGCAGAATGAGTTGTCTTTGAGATCAGAGCCTACTCCTGTCTCTGCCCCTGCACCTATTTCTGCTTCTCCTGAGCCAACTGATTCCACCCTTGCTAGGGAAATTGTGTCTCAAGTGAATCTATATCTACTATCTTTTGATGAAAATATTGGAAAAAGACACACCAAGATGCTGGAATGCATGAGGGAGCTTGTATAAAATCTGAATAAACTCACAGATGAGTACACTGGATGCCTGCAAAAAGTTCTAAAATAGCTCAAAGTTCTATCTGAAGATGTAAAAGCTTCTCCTGCTTCAGGTCAACCTTCTGTTCCTATTTTGGATGATTCTCTGCTGAGATCCATAATCAAAGAAGAACTTCAGAATGCCTTAAGTGGCTTGGATCTATCTTCTTTGTCAGAAGTGGTTAAGAGCAGTGATCGAGCATTGGTGTAACAGCCCAAGATTTTATAAAGAAATATTCTTTTTAATTTTATTAATGTTTTGTGTTGTACGCTACACCAAAAGGAGGTTGCACAACACACATCCTTGACTTGACTTGCATTACACGCAATCGCGACCTTCCTCGATAGCGTGTGTAGTACGCAATACCGAGTTTCACTAAACAACAATATGCTATTAAAACTAGCCGTTATGAATAGTAATAACCACTTTTTGAAATTTTATAAATTTTATTTTTCAAAATGGACTTCATTTTTGGACTCAGAATATCGAAATTAGCCTAGGGTGAAATTTTGGTATTTTTCTGAAAACTTTCAATTTTTGATGAATAGTGAAACCACTAAGTGGTAGGTTAAAAACTGAATTTTGCATAAAACATAATTTTACCGCTTCTGTGAATGGAATTTCAAAAATCCGAGAGACATGGTTAATATCAAGGACTAAAATGTGGTTCAATGAGATGAAAATAATTTTTTGGTGAATAGTAACTTTTTACTATTTTTACCGCGGTTAATAGTAAATAGGGTAACTAAGGGTAAATATGATATCAATATTACCCTAACACATGTCCTAATTCTATTGGACAAGTGTAATTCGACCAAAAACAAACTTAGGAATAAAATATGACCATTTAGGCCCACTTGGATTAGAATAGGACATTTATTATTAATTTATTTAAAGAAGGGTTAAAATAGTTAAAATCAAAGTTTAATAAGTAAATCATTTTTAATATGGGGTTATACATAAGATAAATTCGATTGTAAATATTAATTAGAAAGATAAAAAGATTTCCTACATGATGGTATTTTATTTGTAATTTTTAGACATCAAATAATTTAATTTATTTATGAAACAAAGATGATGCAGTAATTATCCTATTAATGAAATATTGACAAAATTGATAATATAAATACCAAAATAAATGTAATTTGAGACTTTTTATGAATTACACTAATTTTCTAGGTTACTATGATATATTATTGTTGATTTAATCAACTTGGTTCGAACATATAATTCTGTTATGACTTTCACAAAAATCATATATCAAATAGTGTCAAAATTGACACAAAATAGTTTTTAAATCAAATATTATATTACTAATTGTTATTTTATTCCTAAAAATATAAGGTTCGGCCAAATGACTTAGATAAGGATATATATATTAATAATAAACAATTTGGGGTTCGTTTGGCATGTTATAGTAAGTGTATTAACCATATAGTGAAAGAAAACAAAAAGACACGGTAAAAGTTAAATTAATTAACTTAGAGTTAAATCTAATTGATAAGGTTAAAATAATACCCTAAACTTGTCTAAATCCTATTGGTTTATAGGATTTCGACCCATCCCCACTTTAGCTTCGAAATAAGACCCTTTGGAACCATTATAAACCGATTTTGACTTTAATATAAAATAATATTTTGAGATATTCCTAAGGTGCCCCTCTCCTCCCTTATAAAAGGGCACCTCCTCCCCCTCCTCCTCACACCAATTTGAGCACTCAAGCTCGGCCAACCCATGCCATTTTCTCCTCTCCACTTCCCTAGAATAATCCTAGAGGTCCTGGTCTTCTCCAAAGACCAATCTTAGTTCCTTAAGTGGAGGATTCAAAGAGGCGTTCCAAAGAAGAGGTAATATCCATTACCGATCTTTTCAATTTCTTTCTTCTTCAACTTCTTCTTCTTTAGTTGTTTCATGATAAAGTAATAACATCAGTATTACTTACATACTGATATGTTATTATAAATATGAAACAACCCTAATTCACCTTCTATCCATCCTACGGAAAAATGAAATCACCGCGCGTGCGTACGAACGGAATACCGTCTCCACGCCGTGGTGTAATCTATTTTCCACCATCACCTTACAAGGATGGGTATAATGGTGTAATGAGTAACTATATATGATTATTATTAAGTAATATTGATACTGAAATAATATATATATATACTCCAATACAATTCCACGATCATAGGAACGATATCATCACTCGTGCGTACGTACGGAATACCGTCTCCACGATGTGATGCGATTCGTTCTACATGATCTTCATTTCATAATGATTATATAAATGAATTGAATGAATTAATATGGTATATACTACACTAATACCATTCTGGAAATGAATTATCTATAACCTAAAGATAAGAATAAGAATTTATTCAACAAAACACGCATAAGAACAAAAAGTTATAAAGACCCGAGTAACAAGTAACAATGAAATATTACTAACAAGAAGTTAATAATATGACCATATATGATCTCATATCAATATGTATGATTCTGGAATAAGTCAATAACATTATTTAAACCATTATACAGGATCTTCGGACACGAACAAAGCAAATTGGACCTAAGGTAAGGGAAATATCACAATCTCATTTTTATCCGAGATTGTTTATTCGTAAGTATTTACTGGGGTGTATTTTATCATCCACATCCATGTTCCCTCAATATGTAATATTATTTCCATCCAACTACAATGTTTTAAATCCAATTTTACCCTTTGGTGAGTTTTTTGTAAAAGATATGAAAAGAATCTTTTGTCGTTTTTCATACGAGGTACTTTTTGACTTTTCCGACAAAAGTACGAAGAATGTTTTTTTAACTTATACGACACGAATGGATTTTTACGGTTTTATAAAGCCTTATTTTCATGAAGCTTCCTCTAAAATATTTCATGAATATTTTCAATAAAATCTCTTTCTTTTAAAATTGCATGATGTTTTGTGAAAAGAAATTTATTTTGAAGAAAAAAGGATATTTTCCTCAAGATTTCAATTCAAGTGTTTTATCAAAATTATTTTCCATATAAGATAATAAAGGGTTCTGTTTCTATCCATATTTTTACATTGATTTGACTATGTTGTGATGGAATTATGTTTATGAATTCCTTTATCTTATATGAATGGTTTTATGATGTCATGTTGTTTAAGAATCCCATTTTTTACATGGGTTATGCAATGATGTATGATTTATGATTCTGTGGCACACATAAGAAAGGATTCATTAAGAGATGGGTGGGACCTATATCTCCCTCCAATGCATTGGGTAAAGATTTTATATCTCATGATATAGACATGGCTGGAATGGTAGGTTATACCGGTTCAGTGAAACAGGACTGAAACGAGGATTACTCGATTCAGAAAGGGACTTTGTCCACTAAGATAGTCTTGGCAATGAGTCTTGACTAACAAGAAATGATTCTCTATGATTATGTGTGTATGCCACAATGAGTAATGTTTAAAGTTATGATTTCATTTCACTACTATGATTTATCCCATGTTATGAAATTATGCTCTCTTTTGCAGGTTAAGATTTCCAAAAATGTTATGTTCTTATGAAAATTATGTGATTGATATTTCCTTTGTTTACCCTTACTGAGCATTTGAGCTCACCCTTTTATGTTTTCTTTTCCCCAGGATATAAAGAAAGGTTTTAGGTAAAAAAAAAGGAAGATCTTTGTGGGAGATTTTGAAGATCTTTCACCAGGATTAGAAGATTACGTTCCGAGTTTCCAAAGACACTAAACTATTACGATCCTTGTGTGTGTATTTTTGTTATATACTAAGTATTCCGCAAAAGTAATGTAATGTCCATGTACGTCAAGCTTCGGGTCTTTATAGTTGGTATCAGAGGCAAATGAGGTAGGAATGTATCCGATCCTTGGGAACTCTCACATGTGAGCGTTGGACGAAGCATGGCTCTCCGCCCAAGGGCTTCATGTGGAAATGGCTGCCACTGGGGATGGTGGTGTGTCCCGCCCAGGGGGTGTAGCCACCCATGGAGTGCCCTGATAGGTATCAATTATAGTCCACTGGAAGTAATTCCAGACCGTTATAGTTGGTATCAGAGGAAAGGTTTAGTCAACCTTTGGAAACTAGGATGTGAGAACGTTAGTGAGATCCCTAGAGATATTTCTAAGGTATGTCTAGGGATGTCTCTAAGGTTAAGTATACGTATAGGTTATAGTAATAGAATTATGCTAACGATCATAGAATTAAACCTAAGATGTTAGATATTGAGGGTACTAACCCTTTATTATGTTGTTTTCCCTAGCATGATTTTTTCCTCTCACGCTATTCTTTTTGGGTTTTAGAAAATGGCTGGAAACAAGGTGATTCACGATAATGGAGGAAATGATGGACAATGGAATGATATTCTTTATGAGCAACCAAATGAAATGGGATTTGGAAGTCCAAACATCATTATTATGCCGAATCAGCAATCTCATAATATGATCAATAAAGTAAAATTTGGTAAGTTTCCTGACTCGGCTAATAAGAGAAAGATGGAGTTTCATGATGATCATAGAGGAAAGAAAGTTCAATTTCCCCTATGTAAATCATGTGGGAAGAGGCATCAAGGAGAATGTTTCAAAGGAACTGGAAGATGATTTGGGTGTGGAAAAGAAGGACACAAAGCCAGTAAGTGCAAAGGAAAAGGTTCAATTAATACCAGGGATGAGGATAATGGTATTGCTACGACATCAAAAATGGTTAAGTGTTTTAAATGTGGAATGTATGGGCATTATGAAAACAAATTCCCTAAGGGAAAGACTCATGAAGAGAATCAGTATGGTCATATGGGAAGTATTTATGTGGATGATGATGAAGAGACTACCAATGGTATGTGAGATGAAAGAATTGTTGAAGCTCGGTCAATGGTTTAAGAATGTAGTGGAATGATTACATGTTTATCATGTGTAATGTTGTATAAGTAATCTCATGGTACTATGGAATAAAGAGACATGTAAGGATTGTAACATTGTTGTTTGATTAATGTTACCAGTATCCATGAAAGGTTATTCAGATATTTTTGGAATGAAGATGATATGCGCATAATGAAGGGATAAGGGGAAAATGAAATGTTTGACAGTATTCATGAGCTCATGATTGATATAAGGACTAAGTGATATCATGGTTTGAGTATATAGAATTTTGAGGATTTCGGTATGTGAAAAGTGTTAACTTTTAACTGCATTCAAGTTTTCACTAAGGTTCAATGGGTATTCAAGAGAGTACAAGATTAAGGCCTTTAAATGTTTGGAATGTGACCAACAAGATATATCTTATGATATATGGGGATCAACGATGGTATTAAATCTCTGGTAATCGTTTTCACTATGTTATGAGAATGGACTGCAGTATTATGAGCCTAATGATTGGAATGAATTATGTTGGACATAAGTTAGTATTGTTTAAGGATAGAAGTTTTTTTTTCCGATATTATTGATGGGATGTTATAGTAATATAGTTTTATAAAAAGGACAACCTACAGGACGGGCAGCAGCCCATCGCTTCGGACAAGGCTGTGGGAATCGAACCCACAACCGAAGTGCGACTGGCCTTTATCGCCTACCACTGACCTACAGGAAGTCCCTGTTTAGTAGAAACTAGTTTTATTATATTAAGCAGTATGATATGTGATGTATAAGTTCATTTTAGGAACCATATGTGATTAATCTCACTATAGAATGACTTATGTATATTTAATAACTTTTTCTAACCTTTTGTTTGAGACAGATGGAATGACCCATCATTCTATCACATGATCTGCTAACACTTCACGAATAACAAATTCAACTTCATTTATTTAAGAGATGAAGTATAAATTGTTCAAGGCACGAACAATAGTGAGATTTTACCAAAATAAAGTAAGTATTTATTCTAATTCAAATTCTTCAACTTTAGGGAAACGATCTTGAAAACCAAAAATGTCATCCTAGTGCTCTTATATCTGATTAATCCGATGGTACCTTAGATCGTCACAAATTTATGGATTTGTGATTGCTAGCTTTTCCATAGCCATGTTCTCTACCACTCTCCATCAGAACATGATGGTTAGATTTCTCTTCCATATCCATATTTTCACCTATGTGGAAACCCAGTGATTAGTTTATTTGGGTAACCGTTACGTTTCATACTTTTGTTTTTAAAGATTGGTTTTGATATTCCTTTTTACGATGTGGGTTTCTATTAAAGAAACTTTCGAATAGTAAACCATTTATAACCCCGACGAATTTCGAGGGCGAAATTCATTTTAAGGGGGGTAGAATGTAACAGCCCAAGATTTTATAAAGAAATATTCTTTTTAATTTTATTAATGTTTTGTGTTGTACGCTACACCAAAAGGAGCTTGCACAACACACATCCTTGACTTGACTTGCATTACACGCAATCGCGACCTTCCTCGATAGCGTGTGTAGTACGCAATACCGAGTTTCACTAAACAACAATATGCTATTAAAACTAGCCGTTATGAATAGTAATAACCACTTTTTGAAATTTTATAAATTTTATTTTTCAAAATGGACTTCATTTTTGGACTCAGAATATCGAAATTAGCCTAGGGTGAAATTTTGGTATTTTTCTGAAAACTTTCAATTTTTGATGAATAGTGAAACCACTAAGTGGTAGGTTAAAAACTGAATTTTGCATAAAACATAATTTTACCGCTTCTGTGAATGGAATTTCAAAAATCCGAGAGACATGGTTAATATCAAGGACTAAAATTTGGTTCAATGAGATGAAAATAATTTTTTGGTGAATAGTAACTTTTTACTATTTTTACCGCGGTTAATAGTAAATAGGGTAACTAAGGGTAAATATGATATCAATATTACCCTAACACATGTCCTAATTATATTGGACAAGTGTAATTCGACCAAAAACAAACTTAGGAATAAAATATGACCATTTAGGCCCACTTGGATTAGAATAGGACATTTATTATTAATTTATTTAAAGAAGGGTTAAAATAGTTAAAATCAAAGTTTAATAAGTAAATCATTTTTAATATGGGGTTATACATAAGATAAATTCGATTGTAAATATTCATTCGAAAGATAAAAAGATTTCCTACATGATGGTATTTTATTTGTAATTTTTAGACATCAAATAATTTAATTTATTTATGACACAAAGATGATGCAGTAATTATCCTATTAATGAAATATTGACAAAATTGATAATATAAATACCAAAATAAATGTAATTTGAGACTTTTTATGAATTAAACTAATTTTCTAGGTTACTATGATATATTATTGTTGATTTAATCAACTTGGTTTGAACATATAATTCTGTTATGACTTTCACAAAAATCATATATCAAATAGTGTCAAAATTGACACAAAATAGTTTTTAAATCAAATATTATATTACTAATTGTTATTTTATTCCTAAAAATATAAGGTTCGGCCAAATGACTTAGATAAGGATATATATATTAATAATAAACAATTTGGGGTTCGTTTGGCATGTTATAGTAAGTTTATTAACCATATAGTGAAAGAAAACAAAAAGACACGGTAAAAGTTAAATTAATTAACTTAGAGTTAAATCTAATTGATAAGGTTAAAATAATACCCTAAACTTGTCTAAATCCTATTGGTTGATAGGATTTCGACCCATCCCCACTTTAGATTCGAAATAAGACCCTTTGGAACCATTATAAACCGATTTTGACTTTAATATAAAATAATATTTTGAGATATTCCTAAGGTGCCCCTCTCCTCCCTTATAAAAGGGCACCTCCTCCCCCTCCTCCTCACACCAATTTGAGCACTCAAGCTCGGCCAACCCCTGCCATTTTCTCCTCTCCACTTCCCTAGAATAATCCTAGAGGTCCTGGTCTTCTCCAAAGACCAATCTTAGTTCCTTAAGTGGAGGATTCAAAGAGGCGTTCCAAAGAAGAGGTAATATCCATTACCGATCTTTTCAATTTCTTTCTTCTTCAACTTCTTCTTCTTTAGTTGTTTCATGATAAAGTAATAACATCAGTATTACTTACATACTGATATGTTATTATAAATATGAAACAACCCTAATTCACCTTCTATCCATCCTACGGAAAAATGAAATCACCGCGCGTGCGTACGAACGGAATACCGTCTCCACGCCGTGGTGTAATCTATTTTCCACCATCACCTTACAAGGATGGGTATAATGGTGTAATGAGTAACTATATATGATTATTATTAAGTAATATTGATACTGAAATAATATATATATATACTCCAATACAATTCCACGATCATAGGAACGATATCATCACTCGTGCGTACGTACGGAATACCGTCTCCACGATGTGATGCGATTCGTTCTACATGATCTTCATTTCATAATGATTATATAAATGAATTGAATGAATGAATATGGTATATACTACACTAATACCATTCTGGAAATGAATTATCTATAACCTAAAGATAAGAATAAGAATTTATTCAACAAAACACGCATAAGAACAAAAAGTTATAAAGACCCGAGTAACAAGTAACAATGAAATATTACTAAAAAGAAGTTAATAATATGACCATATATGATCTCATATCAATATGTATGATTCTGGAATAAGTCAATAACATTATTTAAACCATTATGCAGGAGCTTCGGACACGAACAAAGCAAATTGGACCTAAGGTAAAGGAAATATCACAATCTCATTTTTATCCGAGATTGTTTATTCGTAAGTATTTACTGGGGTGTATTTTATCATCCACATCCATGTTCCCTCAATATGTAATATTATTTCCATCCACCTACAATGTTTTAAATCCAATTTTACCCTTTGGTGAGTTTTTTGTAAAAGATATGAAAATAATCTTTTGTCGTTTTTCATACGAGGTACTTTTTGACTTTTCCGACAAAAGTACGAAGAATGTTTTTTTTAACTTATACGACACGAACGGATTTTTACGGTTTTATAAAGCCTTATTTTCATGAAGCTTCCTCTAAAATATTTCATGACTATTTTCAATAAAATCTCTTTCTTTTAAAATTGCATGATGTTTTGTGAAAAGAAATTGATTTTGAAGAAAAAAGGATATTTTCCTCAAGATTTCAATTCAAGTGTTTTATCAAAATTATTTTCCATATAAGATAATAAAGGGTTCTGTTTCTATCCATATTTTTACATTGATTTGACTATGTTGTGATGGAATTATGTTTATGAATTCCTTTATCTTATATGAATGGTTTTATGATGTCATGTTGTTTAAGAATCCCATTTTTTACATG
The DNA here is from genome assembly GCA_963277665.1 of Viscum album. Lineage (NCBI taxonomy): Eukaryota > Viridiplantae > Streptophyta > Magnoliopsida > Santalales > Viscaceae > Viscum > Viscum album. The sequence continues at coordinate 126,893,060 of OY728129.1, read as the reverse complement.
GGTTATGCAATGATGTATGATTTATGATTCTGTGGCACACATAAGAAAGGATTCATTAAGAGATGGGTGGGACCTATATCTCCCTCCAATGCATTGGGTAAAGATTTTATATCTCATGAGATAGACATGGCTGGAATGGTAGGTTATACCGGTTCAGTGAAACAGGACTGAAACGAGGATTACTCGATTCAGAAAGGGACTTTGTCCACTAAGATAGTCTTGGCAATGAGTCTTGACTAACAAGAAATGATTCTCTATGATTATGTGTGTATGCCACAATGAGTAATGTTTAAAGTTATGATTTCATTTCACTACTATGATTTATCCCATGTTATGAAATTATGCTCTCTTTTGCAGGTTAAGATTTCCAAAAATGTTATGTTCTTATGAAAATTATGTGATTGATATTTCCTTTGTTTACCCTTACTGAGCATTTGAGCTCACCCTTTTATGTTTTCTTTTCCCCAGGATATAAAGAAAGGTTTTAGGTAAAAAAAAAGGAAGATCTTTGTGGGAGATTTTGAAGATCTTTCACCAGGATTAGAAGATTACGTTCCGAGTTTCCAAAGACACTAAACTATTACGATCCTTGTGTGTGTATTTTTGTTATATACTAAGTATTCCGCAAAAGTAATGTAATGTCTATGTACGTCAAGCTTCGGGTCTTTATAGTTGGACTTGATTAGAATTAATTCTAAGATAGCTAATGATGCTCAAAAGGAGATCACTAAGAAAATAGATTTTTATCTCACTCGGTTTTTCTCCAAAAGTGATGTGATAGATCACTTTAGATATCTTGTGAAAAACTTGAAAATCCCTCCTGTAACTCAAGATTTTAAAGATCAAGTTCATAAACTTACAGAGTTCACCAGATTGTTGGACAAATTCATGGAGAATAAGGACGATTTTTAAAAGGCTATGCAATATGGTGGTGAAATCATTACTGATTTCATCAATCTTTTAAAGACATATATTTAGGTGCAGAGTACTTCTATAGTTGCTCCAGCTGCTGCACCCCTTAGACCTGGTCTACCTGCCTTAGCCTCAACTACTATGTCAGTCAGCCAAGCTCTTTCTCAGATCTGACCAGTCATTCTTGACCAACCACAACCTAGATATTCTACTGCTCCTACTTTGGATCCATCTGTTTTTCAAGGTCTACCCTTACCCTCTTTTCTACTACATCTATTACTTCTTCTACTTCAGCACCATCTCCTGCTGCTACTAAAGGCAAGGAAAAGGTGGACCCCTGAAGAGTCCAGAGACTATTTTCTTTTTGATGGGATGTCATTTCATGTTTCTTCTTTGTATTTCTCTTGTATGATCTATTCTGAACCCTTTTTAATGAAAAATGCATTGTTTCATTTCATTTTATCTACTTTTTGATAATCCCAAAAGGGAGAGTAAAACTTACAAGTATCAGTACTATAATGAGATATTCTATGTTTCATTTCATTTATATTTTGACTATACATGATTTATGATCATCAAAAGGGGGGACATTGTTGGACTCCTCATGCATTAATCATGTTTTAATGATCACAAATCCTATTAATGTTAATTAATCTCAATCTTAATTACACATCTTGATAATGATCTTCAAGTCTTATGATGTTAATTACTCTCTTTATTATTTACAAGTCTTATTAATGATCACAAATCTCACTTATATTATCAAGTCTTTATATTTATGATTCAAGTTCTCTTACTCTCTAATGATTAAACTTAATTCATATTCTGCATATTAATATCTAAGTCTAAATACAGATATTTGTCTAAGTATAGGGACACTGTGATGTTTGACATAGTAAGACAGACTGTGTACATGACACAGTCAGAGTGACCTAGACACCATGAAGGAAACACCGTGAAGGACACACCGTGAAGGACAAAACGTGACCGAAACACCGTGAGCTACTCACCATGACCGAGACACCATGAAGCACTTATCGTGAAGCACTTACCGTGAAGAACTTACCATGAAGCACTTACCGTGAACCACATACCGTGAATACTATACCATGAAGAAGACACCGTTTATATAATCACTGTGACACCGTTTCTTAACATTTTGTCAATATTATTTAAATAATACTAACGGTTATATTTGATGTTTATAATGAAATTAATGTTATTTAATGATAGTTGTTGGCATGTCAGGAAACCGTATCTCGTAACTATTAAAAGGGAATCATTCCTACTGCCAGAATGAGTAGAATATAAGGAAGATTGAGATGTAGTACACACACAAGCATAAGCAGTGGTGTGCAAGTGTGACGATACAACAAGAAGAACTTACATACACCCAAGAGCACTATTCTGAACAAAAAGAACAATCCTGAGCAAGAAGGAGATTTCAAGACTTTCAAAGAACTATAATGAGTGAAATCCAACACCATTGAAGAAAAAACAATGAATCAAGAGATCATTTTCACTCATGTAGAACACAAGCTGAACTACGACACTCTGCTTTTCAACAGAAAAACCAGAGAAGGACTAAGAAGCAATTCTGCTGAATCAAATGAGTCCAGAGCTGCATTGCTAATCACTAGAGCATTCTAAACTCCTATCTATTCTCTCTAGGTGATTTTTTTATTTACTTTAGATAAGTGTGGTGTACTCTGCATATCTCTCACACACACTGTCTCCTGCACTGAACTGAAGGATATCAAAATCCTCACTCTAAAATTCTTAACTCTTTTTTACCTACATAAACTGTGGAAGAGGTCCTTGTGTGGCCTGATCTCTGTTTTTTTCCCACGAAGAACAATGGTAGAGGTCCCTGTGTGGCCTGGACAGTTGTTTAAACTGTTGTTAACCCCGATCTAGGGTGTGGATCAAATTTATATAAATTTGAGAGGACTAAGTCTCATCTTGAGACTGAACCTCTTGTTACATCTTCTGTGCATCTTTAGTTTAAGTTTAAAGTATACTACATATATCTTTTATACTCCACTACTATTACTTTGAAATACAAAACTATTTTAAAGATACTTTGATAGTTAAATTAGCAAGTGTTTACACTTATTGTGAATCAGTAGGTTAGTTTCAAATGTTAGTTTGATCTTGTGGTTAAACGAAATGAGACCTAATCAATATTTGAGAAGATAAGTGAACATTTAAAATCTGTATAAATTCACTATAGTTTAACTTGTTTTATAAATTGGGGAATTTTAAATAGACAATATTTTAACAAAAATTTTAATTGGAACTCAATTCACCCCTCTTGAGTATCCACTCCGACCAAAATTAACTATCATAAAACATATTGAAAATTCAATAATGATTCTTCTTACTTATAGGATACAATTATATCTTCTGAAGAGGAGGAAGTAAAGGTGAATCAAAAAAAATTAGTGTAATACTCTAAAATGGAGAATAAAATGATGGAATTGGGGTAGAGAATCTCTTTAAAATATGGGAAAATGCCTAAAAAGGATGAATGTTTGTATATAAGTCTTTCATGTGGCTATCACATAAATAACTCTTGATGGGATGAATTAATTTTTTTTCATGCTGTAATATTATCCTGATAGAGGCTTACATCTATCTATATTTATTAGTTTAAATGCTCTTTATGTTTTGGTACCTTCTTTATTAGCACCGGTTTAATTCATTTTACCTATATAGCATAAAGACTTGTAACCCCTTGTAATGTTTTATTTTATTGAATAAAGGGTCCATGAACTTGGTACTCCAAGTTCATGGTTCAAGTAGTTATTTATTAATAATAATAATTAATTTGATCACTAATTATATTATTAAAAAAAGTTAAAATAATAATAATAACAATAATAATAATAAATTACTTATAAATTATATTATTAATAATTAATAATGATATTTTTAATTAAATTTGAAATTAATTATTTGTTTTCAATTATTTTTTATATTATAATTTAATTAATCATAATTATTTATTGCATCATTATTTAATTAATAAATACATTATTTTAATTAATTTTAATTAATTATATATTCATTATTAATAATTATCAATATTTTAAAATTATATTTTTAGATATTATTATTAATAAATTATTAATAATATTATATTATTATTTGAATATACTGGAAAGTGAGAGTCTGTATCCCACATGGAAAGTGGGGGTTTAAGGGGTGTAAGATTTTCAGAATTCGTTATTCAAAGTATTTCTGAATAAATGAATATTAAATACTATTTTAATTTTTTTATATATATATTTACATCATTTTTGGGATGAGGAAAAATACCAATAAAGGATGCTAATGTTTATAAAGTAATCAAGGAGACTCAACCCTAAGACCTCCCCAAGACCCCTTAAAGGAATACCCACTAGGATATACCCTTTTTAGATTTATATATATATAAAGATATAAAAAATAAAATAAAACAATTTTATTTTTGAAAAAAAAAATAAATAGAAAGTTATATCTAAGACATCACCCACCCTTATACCATAAACCTCCAGTATATTTAGAAATAGTTTCCCAAAACCTCTATAGGGGAAATTTGTTTTTGTTATTTTTCTTATATCAGAAAATATGTAATTGTCTTATAGTCCATCATCTTCGGGTTGATTCCATTCTAATGGTTTGAAAAATATTTTTCATTATCAGATTGTTTCATTTAGTTGATTACTTTAATCTACCATAACAAGATCTAGAATTAAAAAGATGACTATTTTAGGTCATAAGTGTTAGGTGATTGGAAATATCTAGATAGTTAGAGTGTTATGATCAAAATAAAAATAACAGGAGAGAAAAATAGATGTAAAAAATCATTAAATTTGGAAAACGCTCCAAATTTTATGGCGTGAAATTCCAAAATCAGGGTAAAATGATTTCACTATAAAATATTTAGGGCCAAAAAATCCCAAATTTACAAGGAGAGTCACCACACAAATCAATTCATAGAAAAATGCAATGTCACACACAACACTGAAGGAGGTGGAGACAATCACAATTTATGAAGAGAGAAACCATGCCAAAAAACATAGTATTTAATGGATTAATAATAACATTACGTTGAATAATAATTCTCTATGATGAATAATAATTATCCTCATCTGTTCTAATTTTGTCTCATTTAACATGATGAAAAATAATGTATTAATTGAATAATAAAAATTTTCACATGTCATAATCCTTATCAATTAAATTACCAATATATATCCACATATCCTTTCTAACTTCCCAAAACAAGTTACTTATGTTTTTCCAAGTACTCTCAAGGATTTTCACCACATAAACCTCTCTTAGCCAATCACATTTATTAATTTTTTTCTTGATTTTACTTTTTTTTTAATTTTATATATATTCACACTTGCTTTACTAAATTTCAAATGAAATGGTATTGTACATTAATATATTTCATCCTTGAATAAAAACATGGATTCTAAGCAATATTGAAGGTTATCTCACTATCCAAAAACAATATAATTTTCTTTTTCTATGCCTGGGTGCTTCTAATTATATTCAAATCCAAATGGATTATTTCTAATATTTTAAAGATGAAACTATAAAAAATAATGAATTGTCCATCCTTTTTAACAAAAACCATGTCTAAAAATGTGGCTAATTAATTTACTCATATTTCTAAAAAACTAGGTTAAAATAAAGACAAATAACATTAACCACCATTTAAATAAATTTAATAATGTTTTTTTATAAATGTGAGAAAATTATTGTTTTTAATTTGATTTGAAAAGTCTAAAATAATTCTATGGTTTCAGCATGACTTTGACCTTCTACCCTAAACTTGATGAAGAGGTTTATCATGAAACTCTTTAAACTAACATTTTCTACTAAAATATAACATAGTGGAACACTCAAGGTTGATTTTAATGAGGTTTTCTATATAAATATTATTTTTAAATTTCAATTTATTTACTATGATAGTAAAAACATGGGGTTTTTAATGAAAAGATATGAAATGAAAAAGTAAAATAAGGGAAATATAATTGATATTGGTTTTGGAAATGGAATGATAAAAAATTTAGAAAATAGATGTAACCGATATTTAACCATTGATTTATTTTACCTCATAGTCTAATAACTCATCTCAAGAAATTATTTTCAATGAAACAATCCACAATCATGAACCAAACATTTATATAGATAAAAAAACAGAGGGTTCCCTTTTGAAATTGTAGATTTTTATCCCCTTTTCTATAAAATAATATTACAAGTTTAGTGACCAATGATTAAGAAACCATTTAAAACAAACTGTGATAAAAATATTGAATAAGAGTTTATAAATTTAAGTAGTTTACATATAATGGATTTTGTTCTTATTTGGATTGAATTAACAAAACAAATTCAAAAAATTAAAATATATCAACATATTAAATTTTAATAGATAAATGAGAAATAAGTATTGAAATATTTTCAATAGAGTTGATGGAATTTTAAACAAAAAATTTAATTGCAATTATTCAACTATCCATAGAATTATAGAAAAGAGAGTGAAATAAAGTACAAGAAGATGGTATCACCAAATTTTCCCCAAGGTTATATTACATGGAAGATCAACTATCCATGGTAGAGATACACCAATCCTATACTACATCATCTATCCCTGATCGAGTTTAAAATTCAATCTCTTATAATTTTTTCCACCAAAATACAATGTTAAATACAAAAAATATATGATTCATCAAAATTTAAAACCCTTTTCCCTTTTATAGACACTAAAAAATTTCTCTACTTTCCTAAATCTCTTTGATCCTCTTATGATTCAGTTATAACAAGACCTCAACTCAGATCAACTTATTCAATAATATTTTTCTATATAATCATCTCCCCTTTCTTGAATTGTAGTGACCCTATATTTTAATATATATATTCCTTAAATAAATAATCTATATTATAGTTTTCTCAACAAACAAAACTAAAATTAAAATAAAATTGTGATACATTTAGATTCAAATATAACTATTAAATAAGAATTTTAAAACATATTCATTGAATTATAGGGTTTTAATAGGATTAACCACATTATGAAATATGTTTATAAAGAAAATAAAGGGTAATTTTAATACAAATAAAATTCAATTAGTATATCTGCACAACTAAAAAAATCATTTTATGCTTCAAAATATATTTTTCTAAAACTAGATTCTTTTATTTCAAGGAAATTTGTATATCATGATTAAATAATAATAATATATATTAATTATATTAATAATATTTTAACAAAAAACTAATTATTAAATTATAGTAAATAAGAATAAATTATAGTTAACATTTTAATAAACTATTTTATTACACTAACATTTTTCAACTATATTTTGTGATTTTATTTAAATATTAAATTCTAAACTTTTAGATATTTAAGTTAAAAAAATCAACATAATTTTTGGATTAATAATAATAATAATATAATATTAAGATGAATTTTTTTGATTTTTATAAAAATATTGATTTTAGTTGGATAGTAAAGTATACCATTTTTAAAAATAAAATGAATTTTATGAAATTATTAGTACATAAGTATGAAGTGTGAATTCATGAATTTTTTTTATAATAACAAATATTTATTTTATTAGGAAATTTATAATTTTAAAAAAATATTTTTTTAATTCATAAACCCATATTAGACATTAATTGTTTTTAATACATTATATAGTTATTCATTAATTTTGTTATAACTTTTAGAAATTGTATCAAATTTAATTATTTAAAATATTCTAATTATTATGCCCAAATTATTTATTAAGGATAATTTTTTAACAAAAAAAGATAATTTAATTAGATAAAAACTAGTTATTGTGATATAAGCTAAAATGATAAAAGGAAAAAATATAAGAGTAAACTACTTCAAAAACGCTTAAAACATATATGAGAATGTGTGGTTGATACCTTTATCAAACTTTTAAATTATCCCCTCAATTATTTATTATTGTTTTAGCTACTTTACTTGATATTTACTTCCTATTATTAATTTTTTTCCATATTTACAAATAATGACCTCCCTTTTCACTTATGAAAGGGGAACTCTTATGCTCAAATACCCCCACAAACCCCACCCCCCCTTAATTCATACCAAACTCTAAAAAAATTATCATTAACATTAATTTCCACATTTAAGTGGTTCTAGGTTTCTCAAAAGGCCATACCTCAAAGTCCTAACCCCTTTGTAAAAGAGATAATCCAGGAAGTGAGGTATAAATTTCTAACCACCCATTCTCTTTTATATTTCTTTATCTGGACTTCATCTTACTCAAATTAAATAAAACCATATTAAAATTATAACGTTATCATAATTAGAATATTGGTATATTATTATAATAAATTTATAATCATTAACCCCCTTTACCTTTTTTATTAAGAAAAGCGATACCGTCATTCATGCGTTGTGCAGACTACCACCTCCATGACACAACACATTTTATTTTACTTCACCGAATTACAAGGATGGTACTAATAAAAAATTTAATAAATAAGTGTTATATTTATGAAATATTTTATATTCTTAAATCACAAACTATATTAATTTTTTTCCTCGTTCAATGGAAAATTAAATCATCATCCATTCATACATGTAAATTACCACCTCGATGGAACTATTGATTTCCATTTTTATTTTCATAACCTCCTTAGATAGGTATTCATGGGAATTTTTTTAATATGTAAATATTATTTTTGTGAAATTATTAAGGTTATGAAAAATTGTAGATCCTATTAACAATACGAGCAATAAACAACCATGGTAAATTCAACCGTGAAAAAGAGCGTTCTAAGTGAAGAAGATAATTTATTTATACAAGAAAATATATTTTTATAGGTTATATTATTCTTATAACTCCTTAAATTTTTATAAAATACATAAATAAACACTAAATAAGGTCATTACACTTATGTTATAGTGATATTGCAACTAAATCAATTCATTATCTTCTATTAATTATGATATCTTCTTGTTTGGGTTGTTTTAACCATCTACTTGAACAATCCTATAAATTTATATCATGGATTTCTATATAAATTTAATTTCTATTAATGTATGGTATAGATAAGTAAGTAAATAGTTTTTTGGAATTATAATGGTGATATAAAAATTTAACTCATTATTTAAGAAAACAACCTTTGTTCACTAAGAATCATCGAAATATGCTCATCATCAAATTCATCTTTTATGATTGTAGAAAAATATCATATAGAATGAAATTATAAAATTATAAATAATTATAAAAAAATAAATTCCAGATCCTTTTATAATATGGTAATGAATAATATTTTTAGAAGAACAAATAACAACACTACTATTACAAAACTAGTTCAAAATGACTATGATTTCTCACACATGATATCAAAAATAGATAATAAATTACTAATATACATGTAGGGGATAATTATAAACATGATTTATAGAAGTTTATGGATATAAAAATGATTTTTTAAATTGTTAATAACATATTTACTTTTGTTATATATGAAGTTAGATAACATTTATACTAAACATGAATTAAGACAAGGGTTTCTTGTCTCAAATTTTGACTAATTGAGACACAATTCATAATATACACCATGTTTTCTTTAAAACAGTGTATATAATTACAATTTAATGTTTTTTTATCATTATTATCTCATTATTCATGATATTTTATGTTTTATTTAAAATCATATCCTTCAATAGGTTTTCATTTGAAAATTTCTAATATCATATGGGTTTCATTGACTCAATTTCTGTTACATTGGGTAACAATATTTATTACATAAGTACCCTTTTAAATATTTTTTATTCTACATTTTATGTATTTAATGTATTATTTAATTTTTATCTCTGGTGAAATTAGTTCTCATCATTAATATTCACTACTCTAATAATTGTTTTTCTAAAATAAAAGTATAACTTTGTTGATAATAACTCCCATTTTTACTGAGGAATATTTTATACCATATCCATATTTTCCTTCCCACCAATGATCTCTAATATTTTTTTAGGAAATATAATATTGATCATTTATATGATTCTCATAATTATCTTTTCCTCTTTTCAAAAGGAAAATATAATACTCATTTTATGATGTGGGTTTTCAAATAAAAATATTAGAAAATATTTAAAATGGTTTCCCACCATTTTAAAATAAAATGTTTTATATTAAAACCCAAATTTATTTTGATAACATTTTTTTCTTTTCAAGGATTAATTATTTGAGTTTATTTCTCAAAATTATATGTTTTCAATGTTTTCAACTCACCCTTTTTGAAAATAAATTTTGTAAGTGACCCGTAACTTCTCTATTTTATGATCATGTTTAAAATGTTTTGTAAAATATCATTTTAAGTATCTTTCCATGTGAACACATCATTGAAACATATTTTTTTCCATATGAAAATTCCTCTCTACATAGTTTCTATAATAAATTATTTTTCTCATGGTTTTATAAAAAAATTATTTTAAAATGATTTAAAAATATAAATTATATTTCTTATTTCCAAAGTTGTTTTTATAAAATTTATAAAAATGTTTTCATCTACATCATGGTTATTTGAAAAATCATATAATTAATCAATGATATTATTAAAATGACACCATCCACCTTATTTCTCCATCTATTTTATGAACACTATTTTTTATCATGGAAATAATTGATTATTATTTTTATTTTCCTTAGTCATCGAAGGTTTATAAAACTAATTTTTATTCCAATGTATTTCCTCTATAAATACACTATTTCTGATTCCTCTTATTGAAGGGTGTTTACCTAGATCCCATACATCAATTGATTTTTGAAGTTATTATCTTAACCATATTCCCTTTGTCTATATGGTCTAAATACCATATGGCTTATTATCCTATTTGAATGGTATTTACCTAGAAAGATACACGATTTCATTAGATACCCATTTATTATTCATGGGTTTATAATGTTATGATTATTGATGGAATTATAAATGTTTTGCTTATGCGAATACATTTAAAAAGGATATGAAACCCATTTTATTTCTATGTGTTATTTACAATGTGTTGAATAAAACCCATTTTCTCTACATGGGTTATTTATGCTATAAAAAGTGAATGATTTTCCTTGAATTTTTTTATCAAACCCACTTTATTTCTATGGGTTATTTATGACATGATAAGTGAATTATTTTCAAGTAAAACTCATATGTTTAAATGAATAATAGGTGGAATCCTATATTTAACTCTAATTAACTAGTTAAAATTTTATATCTAATGAGATATACATTCACAAGACCATTTTAGTTTCTTATAAATTTGGGAACTGATGGCATGGATCATGAAAGAAATGTTTCCCTATACTAATGTTTTTTCCATATTTGAGATATATTCCACTGTTTTATGATTGTTCACATTTCCATGTTATAATCTCATGGTTCATGTGTATTGGATGATGTTTCCACAATCTTTTGATTCATATTTTATATTAATCTAATCCTTATGACAGGATTTATAATCTATTATTTTTTGGGTATTAGTTACTCATATATACTAATTATATCTATATTCTCATCTTTTTCTCATTTATGATATTTGATAATTCTTATGTCTACCGTTACCAATCATCTAATCTCATCACTTTCTTATGCTTCTATTTCCCCTAGTTATGATGATAAAAAATGTATAGAAGAGTTTCTTATATAGAGAATAAATGGGTGATATTAAATATTAATTATCGATTAAATAGTTTTGTATATAATATAAAAAATTTTCAATTAATGAAAAGAGAATGGGTTTTTTTATTTAATGTTTTATCCTAATTTTCTAAATATTTAAAACTAAAATGTATTGGGAATGTATTGTAATGAAATATTTTCTTTATGTTATGTGGTTGAGACACTCACATCTATAGGATGCCATATTAATTGTAAACAAACTCAACTGAGAAACAACCCTTTGGTATTCATTAATTACTCTAGATAAGACATTTATAATCACATAGTGATTATCAACTCTTATGAATCAATTAGACTTACTACCACTTTAATCAGTTGGGTTGATTTGACTCTAACACCTTGTTTGAACTTTCTCAGACTTCTCTTCATTTATCTTAGGATTAAAATCTCCACTATCTTTAATTCTCATGTAAACAACTTCATTTAGGGTTTAATATCACATAACTACCCCTGAATAATTTATTCTTTTGAAAATAACAAAAAAAGACCAAATTATTCTTATGTGAGCACCCACTTTTAATATTCCACATCTTTAAATTTCTTGTTTTAATATTCTAGGGATCCCAAAATTTAGAATTTAATCTCAAAAAACTTGTGATTATACTTATGTAATTATAAAATACTTCTATTTAATCTCACATGGAAATTGTGCACCAGGATTATTACTATATAGATTTGGTTCACAACCACTAAACTATTACTTTTCATCAAGTATTAAAAAAAACTACATCTAAAAATATTAAGATATATGGAACAATTTAAATTTAGATTATATTAAAGGATGTAATTTTAAAATGATCATGTCCCAATGGAATTCATTATGTGAAAGTGAATTATCATTCTCTCAATCAAAATTATTTGACTAAATCCATTTTCTAGATTAAAAATTATAATAAAAAATCAGTTAAATGGTGAGAATAAAAAATTTGATTCTTATTTCTAAAAATTCATTCATAATTTCCCTCTTCACCATGATTGTGCACTAACCTAGTAATTTTCTTCATATTTTATTTTGATGAATGAATTCATTTTTATGTCAGGGACTATGAATGAATTCATCTCTAATTCCCATAGTTAATTTCATCCTGGTTCCTCTTGTTATTTTACCAATAAGTGATATTAATCAACCACAACTATACTATTTTTTTACAATGTACAATAACTGTATAAATTAGAGAAGAGATGAAGAAATTATTTAATCTATAAACAACCTAGATATCAAATCAATCATACCAAGTTCATGTGATCAATATACTTCCTTTTTTCTTGTGAGTCCCCTAGACTTTTCCAATGAATTTGGAAACACTCTTATTTTCCTTATTAGCAGTAATCAATCAAAATAAATAGAAATATAATTGTAAAATCAAGGATAAACCACAATAATTTTATTTTTTAAATATAAATACAATATTCCCTAAATCCTTAATAGCATATGATATGATTAGGTTATATCATACTTAGCGATTTGGGTATATTGTATAAAATAGTATACTGACATGATTTTACACTACCTTTGTATTAAATGTTTTCCAATATATTTTCACTAACTAATAAATGATAAAAATTAACATTCACATTAACTTCCAATGGATTTCATTAAATGTGAATCATTTCATAAGATGAAACACATGGGTTTGGATTGACTGAAGGACTTACCGAATGTAACTTCATGAATTAAATCGTAATGTATAAATTATTGCATGTTCACTCTAGGAGAATCCTTTAGGGACCTATATAAAGATGATATAACCAATGATGGGGTTTGGATATTGTATGATACCACTACTAATTCCTCTTTTATTGAAATATTTCTTATTATTTCATATTTATTCCATAATACACCAGTATATTGTGATTATATAAGATCCCCACTCATGTAAAAAGTGATTCAGTACCACCCATGGATACACCATAGATTAGGGATATCATTCAACTACCACTTATGCGATCTTCATTAATACAAAACAATGAATATGGTTACAAAAAATATTTATTGAAAGGTATAAAAATGGTTATTCATTTTACAAATTGATTATATTTATCAGGAATAGTTTTCCTAGATTTGGGTTTCAATTATTTTTTCTTATACCTTGTGTGTAATTTTCATATAGTCTTATGAAACAAAGTAGTGATATTATAGTTGTACATGAATTTTATTTTTGAAATTGTGTTTTAAAAATGAAGAAATCTGACCGACATTACATTATGAAATAACCTTATCTTGACTCAGAGTTAGAAATTAATTTATAGGATAACATAATGTACATTACCTCAGATTGAAATTATGTTGTAAGATAATGTAATGTGTGTTTCTTAGACATAACTTAAGACTAGTTTGTATCATAGAGTGAGATAAACCAAAACTAGTAGTTTTTTTCTATGCCATAATCTATTGTATAAGTGATATCGTTGTATTCAACTGAAATCTTGGTTGTGTGGAAACATAACATTGTGTTATAATAATTATATAAAATATATAATCAAATAAAACATGTGCTTATTATAGAACTTATAATAAGTGATACATATGGGTAACTCTTCAAAACATAGGGGCCACTCTTCAATACATAAGGTCCACTATTCAAAGGGTAAGGGTCACATTTTGATACATAAGGGTCACTCTATGATATGTTAGGGTTACTATTCAATGAATAATGGCCACACATTAATATATATGGTTTACTTTGTGATATTTATGGGTAACTCTGATTTGTATGGGTAAATTTAGTGTTTTCCACCAAAACCTAGAATTGTATCATAAATAAGATATCGATGCCTAATGTAAAATATGACTAATTACACTTAAATGGATTAAGAACCATAACCTATCAAAAATATTTTATGATTAATTTTATATAGTTACATATTATTTGAAAAATAAAAATGGATTTTCTTAAATTTCAATTAGTAATCGATTTATATTGTTAATAAATTTTTTATAAATCATAGAAAAATGTATTTTGAGATATTTATTTAATTTATAAAGGTTTTTATAAATTAATTAATTATAAAATATTTAGAAATATTTAAGAAAATTTCTACAAAACATTTAATAAATAATATCCATAAAATATTAAATATTAATATTGAAATACATTTTTAACATTTATATGAAATGGATTATAATTCTGAAATAATGTTTTAATTTAGAAATTATAAGAGTGATTTATAAAGTGTTTATAAATTAAAAAATACAAAAAAAATATAAAAGTTTTTATATTAAAATTATGAATTGCATATAATTGACTAATTTTAGTTCCTCAAATTAAAATCTTTATTTGGAAGAAATTATTTAAACCATTTTAAAATAAGTTCTTATGATTTATTTGATTAAGGTTTAAAAATTGATATTTTATATTCAGATTATTTAAATTTGTTTACATGATATAATTGAAATATGAAATGTTTATATTTAATGTAATATCATATATTCAAAGTAAAATTCTATAAAAATAATAATATGAAAGAGTTCATTTTAGGAAATGAATATAATGTTTTTATATTCAAAATTATGGAATGGTTATAGGATTAACTGAAGTTATTTTGTGTTTATTATTATATCTATTTATTAATTGGTTGTAAATAATTATCTCATGTTTAAGTATGTGAATTTATAATTTATTTAAATTTTATTCCGTAGTTTATTCATATATATAATTTTTATATCATGATTTTTTTGTATGCTTTAGTTTTGTTTGTTAAACATTTTTTATAAATTGTAATACATATAAGAAGTTAAATTCTATATATGATAATGGATTTAGTTATATTCTACACTACTTTGGTTTGTATTGAATTATAAGATTGAATTAAGTAGTTAATTAATATTTATACATAGTATGTGTTGGATTTATGATGCAATTGAGATCTATATTTAGTAAATTATCCCTAGGTAGAGGGACTTTGGTTCAGATTTCTCACTAGATTAGAGGATTATTCCTTTTTTAGAAAAGTGAGGGTTTACTATCTATGTCCGTAGACTTAATCATTTAAGGATTTTTTATTTTATATAATTTTAAAAATTTAAATGAAAGGGATTCATAAAACTTACACATTGTATTTATTTGGATATTTATGGATACAATTGGATTTTAATTTTGGTTAGTAACCTATGTTATGAGCTGTGTAAAGAGTTACACATCAATATGGTTTGAACATATTAGTTTTGTGGATGGAGTATGATTAAAAAAAATCATTAAAATCAGGTATATATAAATGGAATAACATGAGATAATATTGTGAGATTAAATATCCTATTAAATACTATGTTCTAGATTAATTCTAAAACAACACTTGTTAATACATAAATCATTTAATCAGGTAGTTCTTTCTAAAGTTTGGTGTTCTATATTATCTTGTATAAGAAAATTAATGGTTAATCCTAATAGTGTTAGGTTCTATTTTTTATAATTTTATTTAGGTTACACATATATGAGAGACCCTAATAGGATTAGGTTACTGTAGAAATATAGTTGAATTTATCTATATAATGGATTAGATACAAAGTGTTTTTTCAACTATCCAAGAATAATATATGATATGATTATGATTACTCTATACCTAAATATCTACTTGGTGAGAGAGATTCTATATGAGGCTCATTACTTAGTTATATATGGATCTTTTCACACCAATTCATATCATGTGTTTATTTGGGGCCATCATTTTAGCGAGATCACATTTAATAAAATTAATTATTAAATGTTTTTAAAATATAATACTCTTATGATAAGATCTTTTATTGGACATGGATATCATCATCTTAAAACTTTCTTGTGAGAATAATACATGAAAAGAATAATCTTAATGTAAGTAAATCATAGTAATGGAATAATAAGAAAAGTTCTTAAATAATAGAAATTCTATGTGTTAGAGAAACACCTTCTTGGGTAACTTAATTTTGATGTTTTTTAAAAAATGAATCAAGATACTTATGCGAATTATAAAATGATTCACTTAAGGTTTCAAAAGAATTGGATGCAATATGAATAAATAAACTTCATTATTTACTCATATTCTTAATACGATTAAGTGTGCTTATGACTTGGTGATACTGGAGAATTACTTAAGGATCATTCTTGTAAAGTAGTTCATACCATTATCATTGATAGAAATATTCCGAAAATGTGAATGTATTAGAGAAACATTTAACCTATTTTCTCATAGTATTGAGGATAAATGTACTTCTCATATGATATCTATGTTCTGGTGATGTATTGATGGTATATGTGGGTAAATGTTCAAACTAAAAGAATAAAATTTAGTTGGAATATTTTAAAAACATTATTTGAAAAGCCATCCAAGGTTATTGAAACTTAGAGTTATTAGGAAGGAAGTGTTATGATTCAATAGGGTGAAATTACCCAAAATAGATAATGGATTTTGGGAAACTCCATGGAATATCCATGTTACATATAAATGTGATAGGAATTAATTATTCAGATTTGAAGGGTATGTGATACCACATGTATACTTTACAACTACTGTAAATATGAAGGAGTTTAAAATCAAGGGAAGAATTGATAAATTATTTGGTTTGAATTTAATTGATCATGAACAATGTTTCTACATCAAATATTTAAATGTAAAGGAATATATCATGATCATATGAATCTAAATAAAGTATTTTTATACTTATTTTATTTTATTATATGATAAGAGGATTTATTTTTTAATAAAGGTTTTTTTATTAACAATGCAAGATAATAGATTTTGTGCACATGGGTTATGATTCATCATATTCTATAACATATTTAGAACGGATAAATGGATAATTTTTTTATCCTGGATACATGTGTTTACCTAGATGTATTTTAAAATATGAGTTATTGAGATTCCAACACCACCAATAGTATATTTTAATGAATACTATCCTTATGAAGAAAATTCACAAAATGCATAATATTACATACATGATATGAATATGATAATTTGTTTGTTAAAAATTAATATTAAGTAGAAATAAGTGTTATTTCATAACAAAAATTAGTTGTTTTATCTTATAATGATATTATGAAGATAATCTAGTGTCTAAGAGGCTATTAAGAGTATGTTTAGACTTTATAAGTTCAAAATTAATAAATAAAAGATTATAGTAGTCCTAATTCAAAGTTATTGTAACCTAAAATCCGAAAGTATTTTAGGATGTGGTGAAAAAATAATAATTAGTTACCTAAATATTTCGAGGAAAAGTTTTGATGTTAAGGGTTCCAAGGATAATGATCACAATATTTGAAATAGTTCTAAGAACACAATGAAAGTTATTAACATCATAACATTTTAATGTTGTAAAGGTAGAGAGTTTGAATATGTTCAAGGATTTTAACATTAAGAATATGATACCTAAATCATAGAATTATTAAAAATTACTTTATTTATAGATTTTACTCACTAAAGAGTTTAGTGGGATAATTTTATCATGTGTTCACATAGATATGTGATAGGGATTATGCAGGGATGTAATGAGTCTAACAAAAACCCTAAAAGTGTAGAAAATATAAGGATGATCATGTATTCTATCATATATGATATGTTGGATAGGTGATAATTCATTATTTTGTTAAGTATTACTAAAGGATTTTAAGAATATAAATTATATCATGTTATATAAAAGTTAATCTCCACTTTATCATTCTTTCATGTTATTTGTATATATTTATACATTGATATCCATTTCATGAAGTGAAATGATAATTTACCACTCAATATATGACTTTGAGTTATACTTAATCGATGGTTTTCATGGGGTACTATAGGTTGTGTTGTAAAATTATGGTTAAGATAAGAAAAATTCATATTCTTAGATATGGAATGTGATCTTGAGACACAAAATGGGTATTGTGTGATATATGGCCCATGAAGTATACCACATAGAGTGTCATACACTATTTCTTTGGTATACAAGTGGTTCAATGTTTATATTTGGAGTCCTCACTACTTTATGTTGGTGATATTCCTAGAATTATAGCCTTTTTACTTAGATACCATTATTATGTAATCCTCAAGGATTATATAATCAGGGGGTGGTCGAGTATATTGCTGATTATTTCATTGGATGGAGTACAAACAAGATGATATTTTTCCTCTCATGGGATGAGTATGAAATCTAGGCCCCTGATTAAGATATATTGAATAAGTTAATAGTCATGCCTAGAAAGTATATCTGATGTGATTATATATTTAGGCAAGGGACATGTAATGTGATCATCCATAAAGTTTAATAACATGTGATGTCTTCATCAACCTAGTAATTATATAGTTGAAGAATCTACAATATATGAGTATGATATATGGGACTGAATACTCTATGTCCCATGATCATTAGATATATTATAAATGGGATCATATGAAAAATCATGATTTCATACGATCCAATTGGTGGACATATGTATAGATATACATTTGTTAAATGAATATCATGTGATATCTATATACAACTTGAGATAAATTAATGCTTTTATAGAGGACACTATTTTATTACATTTATGGATATGGTGATTTTTATTTTTTAATGATACAAAGGACTATGGGGTCATACTTTTTGATTGAATGAATGGGGATTGATTTTGACATGGAGAGATAATCTAAAATCATTTTTGAGTAAATCAAAAAACGTTTTGTATGGGAATTTACAATGCATTACATAATATGTGATACATGGGGAAGTTTATGATATCTATCCAAAAGTGGTTTGTAATATATCCCAAATGAGTTTTGAATATGATTTCACAAGTTATTATAAAAGATAAAATATGAAATGATTTTAAGGATCTTTGTAGATACCTAAGATGAGGGTGAATTAGTTGTTTAATAATCATTACCAATTAATAAATATTCTTTGAATCTTTAATCCACTTCTACTATAAAACTCTTTTTTCATTTAAAAAATTTGGTTATTTTTTGAATTTAGCAAAGATATCATACTACATTCAATGAAATAAAATCATAAAAATAGAGCATGTGATATTTACAAGTATTAAAATTAATGATATACTCATTACCTTGATTGGTTATTCTATCAAATTAAGGTTTATGCACTATAATAAATCACGTAATAAAATGGATATAACTTCTCAAACTGTACAGAGTTTCACAGTTCATAAAATTACTGATTCTCATAGGACTTCCACAAATCACAACCTCACACTGTGTTTTCCATGAATACCTTAAGTCACATAGGTTCCAAAACTACGCACCATATATACACAAGTTTTTTATTTCTAGTTACTCTTAAAGTATAACAATATTACTTTCAATTGGTGTCATTGAACCCATAAATAATGATATGATTCCTCATCATAGAGAATTTTTGACTGCCTTAATGTCTTCAAACACAAATCATGAAACTTAGCCTATTTTTTGTTCATAATATTCCAATTATTTTAAGAATATATTTATTGGAAAATCTTGATCAATAATCCAAAATATAAACTAACAATGAATATTTATAAAATTCTATTTCTAGTTATTATTTCTCACTCTTATCTTATTATCTTATTCTTCTTCCTCAATTGTATCTATTCAGTAGTACATTTTAGTATACTCAGCTTCTTCTTCCTCTTATACTTTGAAACCCAACTAGTTATCTATTAAAAAATAGTTCAACAATAATATTCTCCCACCAAAATATATATTGCAGTGGATCCTCAATTTTATTCTTCCTAAAGAGTCTTGATCTCTCTTCTTCTCACTTAAATGCATACACTAATAGTTAATCCTTATTTTTTTCTATTACATCCTCAAAATTATTCTCATAATATCCTATGAAAGAGGGGATATATTAAAGTCTTCTTATCATTTCCAATATCCATAAATATAATTTATAGTAGAATTTATTAATTCTAGAAAAAATGAAAAATCATAAAATAGTCTCTTTTGGTTCCCACATTATCATGTGCACTTTTTAATATTGGATCCCATGTGAAACTACTTTTCATGATTTTTAAAATCAGTTGAAAAAAATTAATGTTTTGTTTTCTTCTTCCATAACATCCTAATAAGTCTTCACTTTTTCTCTAAAAAGATCATGTTTATTTCAAATTATTCCCTAAAAACCATATTTAAATAATTCTTCATATATTGTATAAAATGAACATTAACATCATCATGTTTAGTGTTATTCCATTCTAAGCCTTGAATGAATCCTATGGAAAACTGTATAGATTCTATTTGAATATATACACACTAGTATCACCTCGTATGCATTCCAATATTCTCAATATTGAATCAAAAATTATTTTTTGATATTTAATCATTGGTGTATAAATATATTAATTGATAAATCTTATTTTTGTTTTCCATATTTAACGAGTCTTGATATCTTCTCATTTTTGGCCTAGACAAATTCCAAACCTACCATGTCATCTTGATATACCTTTTTCTCATATTTTAAGATCAAAATATCACTAATTGACTTGTATTATAGTGATTTAAATATTAAGTAGAATCCCAAGATTGGATGTAACATAAATTGAAGCTCACCTTTTATATCATAATAGGCATATACTGAAATTATTCATAATTTATGTAAGCTTCCATATTCATTTATAAGTCAAAGTGGTTTCAAGATACATACAATTATCAACTTAATATCCATGATCCCATTTTAACCAAATAATAAAAACAAAATGGTTATGATTACATAAAAAATATAATTCAGAACATGTATTCCCTAATGACCCCATTTTTTTAAATATGATACTTTCAGATCAACCTATGACTCTATCTGTTCAATACTTGGTTATCCATGGTAATTTTTCTATTATGTTCTCTAAAATAATTATTTAGAATCATTATTAAATCCTTAATAATGTTACATAAATAGAATTTGATTATCCAAATCATATCCCCTGGGATTGTCCCTGCAGGTGTGAAATCTTAGGCCTACTCATCATGCCTCAGAGTAATGACTTATTCAATGCTCAGCTAACCCTATTGGGGTTATTAACCCTAGGCGATTCTCTTCTATAGATATATCCACTTTCTAGTTTCTTGAAAATGATATAATTTATATGAAAACCACATACTCAATAATTAATAAAAACATTATGATATCATCCTATACTTAGACTCTTCTATAAGGATTTCACTTGGGTTATTTAACCATAATCCCCAAATAAAAAGTGCATTGTTACCTTAATATTAAATAATATACTTATCTAGAAGGGTTATATAAAACTTTGAAATTATGATCAATCTTAACTAATCCACCATTAAATTATACTAAAAAAACAATATAATATAAAAAGTTATTGAAAAATTTATTTTCATACCAAATGTGACGTTCTAGACCCACACTCACAAATTTGCTTCCATAAACATATACTTTACATACTTTATATGATAGAAACTACAAAATAATGTATATAATCATTATTAATTGAAAACTAAATCATGATTATTTCATATCTTACATCTGAAGGATATTTTTTGGTTTATAACTTTAGATAATTAAGACACATTATAAAATAATAAATCCCATGTCTTTCTTAACTAATATACATTGTTTTCATTATATATAAGAAACTAATCAATTTATAACATGTCTTCAACATCTCCCAAAAATTCTTACACACATTCCATCATTCCTAACATGTCACAAGTACTAATTTTCTTTATGAACTTAGTAAATAAAAATATAATAAGTGGTGAGATCAAATGCTCAGTAATAGAAAACATACAACTAAAGGAATCATTGTATAAATATGGTATAAATATTATAAAAGGAGGTAAACAACCTGAATACATAATAAACATGAAGAATGGAGAATTCTATATCCTCGAGAGAAAATGAAAACATGGATATAAATAATACTAATCTCATAATTATGGAATGTATAATTTTGGGAATAAAAAACCTTCTATCAAGGCCTTGTGCCAAGATATTTACTTATCATTGAGACCATAGTCAATACATCTTGCTGAATTGGGTAGAAATACACCAAATACCCAAACTGATATTATCTCATGAGGCTTGTAAATGCATCGAGGGGATATATAATTTTGGTCTTGAACCATCACATAATTAAGTCTAATTCATTCACCATAAGAGTCATCAAGACCATTCATACCATTCCTTGAAGAACCACATACCAAAAAAACTTGGCTATCCATATAATAAAAAATATTGAAATAAAATACAAAATAAACTTATGTTAATAGTAAATAATCATAATTTTTTTTAATAATTTTCCACATGTCAATAAAATGGATAACATTATCATAACCCATATAGAGAAAGAAGTTTCATGGCCAAATATTACATAATCAATATACTAATAATCATCTGTTTTGGAATAAAAATTTATACAATGACAATACTTTTCCCCTTATTAATAGAATAAAATAATATATAGGTGAAAATAATCCAATATAAATTATATAAAATGTAAATTTCACACTATATATATTAATGAGTATATAACTAATTCAATTCTAGAATAACATGATCATAAGACATCAAGAGAAGGATAGTTGATGGTTTCAAGATAACACAACCCAGGAAGTGAGGAATATTCATCAAAGGGTTTATATGGTAAGCATTTATATCCACAAAAAACAATTATAGAATAAAAAATAATACACAAAAAGGTAATAGTATACCCATCTTCTATGAAATAAGCACAAATAATGACCATAAGTCAGTTAAGAAAAATGATGTTACCAAAAATCCTCACTACCCAAGAAATAATTGAATCAATAGACACACAAATAAGGGAACATTGTTTATCTAGTAAAAAAATAAAATAAAAGGAGTATGTTAAAAAAATCCATGGGAATTAAATATACCAAAAAAAGTAAACATGGTGCACAAAATTTATTTTTTCTTGAAGAATCAGAATTGATACCAATAAAACCCTTATAAATTGAGTAACACTTTAATAAAAAACCCTTAAAAGAGTGGTATTGTAATTGAACTTAAAATAAAAATATTTAATTATAATTAATTACATGATATCTTTAATAGTTATTTTATACACCAAAAAAATGAAATTATGTGTATAATACAAACATGTCTCAAAGATTGGAATTTAAGACGAAAACCCTTACCCTAGTCTTGATTCATTATACACTTGAACCAAACATATTGAATAATTATATTAATTTCATTAAATAAATACCTAAGAAACTTATTCATAACCATAACCATTTATACTATTAATTAATAATAATTATATATATATATATATATTAGTTTTTTCCTATTTTCAACACCGGGTGTAAGTAATCTTTATCTCTTTGAACTAGTTTCATAAAAGTGGTGTTGGTATATGATATTTTTTCAAGATAAATAATTATTATAATGTATAATGTAATTTAATATAAGTTAATTGATATTTATAAAGGAATATTTTAATTCTATGGTCATTTTTTTTACACACTATGAATATGAATTTGATGATGACCATGTTTTGGTGATTCTTGACGAATGAAATGTGTTTTCTAATCTATTGATGTAAATATTGATATAAAATATTCAGAACCCAAAAAATAATTATTTAAAAATTTATATCATATTATACCAATAATTATGTTCGATTTTAATTCTTGATATAAATTAATATCGTTGTTCAATTTAGTGGTTAAACTGAACCAAACATGAACTTACCATGATTTAATGAATGATTATAATGTGGTTTTGTTATATTATCATTATAATATAAGTATAATGATCTTATTTATTGTTTATTAATGTGATATATCATAATTTAATGTAATTATAATAATAAATTATGGATTTTAAAATATTACATAATTTAAAAAAATATTATCCTCTTAGTATACCTATTTTAAAAGATGAAATTAACGATGATCATTTATTGACCATATCATTAATAGCTTATTAAATTTATCATAAAATAAACCCAATAATATCATAAATATAATATTTATCCATTAAAATTATAATCATATATATTATTGTAAGGTGGTTAAAGAAAACAGACACATTATGTCATGGAGGTGGTAGTCCACACAATGCACGAACAACGATTTTGTTTTTCCAAATGGATGGGGTATATGAATAAAATAAATAAACATAATAAAGTATAGTTAAAGTATATAAATTAAACTAATATCATTATATTAGTATTTATATAATAAATTTTAATGGATATAATTAATAATAAATGTCAACTAGTTGATAATACTCACACAAGAGACTTGAATTTTCCTTACATGTCTCCTTAGAAATAAAGGATTTATGCTAACTAATGGTGATAAGAATGTTTTGAAAATGGGAGACAGTTCAAGGTGGATAAAAGTTTTAGAGTTTAAATAATAAATTCAAAGGAAATTTTTGCCTTAAATTAGTTGTGATGTTATGCTTTTATAAGTGAGGAGAAAGATATTTTTGGGAGTAATCATTAAATTTTCAATACTTTAAGGTTACTATTCAAATGTAAAAGAGGGAAACATGGAAATAATATTATAGTAAAATGAGTTTCAGTCAAAACTCACCTAAAATATTTATTTTTGAAACAACTTTGGGTATTTTTGGTCAATTTTTTTACCTTAGCGTTTATCCTAATTTACTTTTATCTTTGTAATTAATTTCTAACCATTGTAATTAATTTTAATCACAACAATTAAGTTTGAAAAATTTACCTAATTTGATACTTATAATTTAAAATTTTAAAACTATTTTTTCAAATAAAATCTCTAATGGTGTGAAAAGTTAATTTTAAAATAAATACCCTTAATCACGTAAATACAATTTTTAGAGAAACAACCCTTTGAAGATCAAAATTTAAATATAAGATCAAATTATTTTGGATACTTATTTTAATGAAATAAAATTGATGTATTATAAAATAAATAAAGGATATGGGGATTTAAATTCATTAAAAAACTGAATTCCACTTGAAAATACCTAATTTAAAGAAAATATTGAAAACTATTTTTTAAACTAGTTTTTTAATTTATTTTTAAAAATGTTGGAAATAGGATATGTAAGCTGAAATAATTTTTTGAAATGCATAATGTTATTCCATTGATTCATAATTTATCTCATAAAATCATTATTAATCATATATATCATTCTTATATAATAATAGAGTGAAAAATTTCAAGTTTCATGAAAACAATATTATTTGACTAAAAACCAACCTTTTCAGAAAAAACTAAAAAATTATTACTAAGTCAATTTTGATATGACGATTCACAAGAAATTTTGTTATTTTTAAATTCCAAAATTAATTTATTCAATTTTTAAATTAAATCATAAAATATAATGAAATACTATTTTTATTGGAAAATGAAAATTTCAAAAATTAACTACTATTATTCTTATTTCATATCATTTACTAACTAAATCAGTGTAAAATAATTATTAATATCAAAAATAATTTATAATTAGTCATATCTTTTATTAAATATAAATGTGTATCATATAAATGATAATTTTTTAGAAAAATACTTATCTACACAATAAATGATCTTATTAGTAATTTTAGGGAAACTAATTGAATTTAATTCACATTAAAGGTAACCTTTTATTTTATTTATACATATATTTCATAAATATACTAATCCTATTAATCAACTATAATTAAAAAAATAATGTTTTTATGACCATAATTATATTTTTATAATTTATCTAAATATATCATTGTTTCATTTAAGTTTGTTGTTTCATGTAAAGAAAGCTATAAAAAATTGACTTATTTGAAGGTAATCATATATTAGTATGTCTTGGTGTTACAATAGTTGAATATTGAGTATTACATTCTCCCCTATTAAATAATTTCATTTTTTAAATTTTTTGTATAGATCATTCCATAATTTTATGTGGGTAATTTTTCATCACTACTTACCCATGCACCCATGTTTGTTCCCCTAACATGTGATTTATCTAAAGTAATTTGACTATCTGAGTTATATGATTCCAAAAAACTTTCTCTATAGTTTAAATAATATATAAATAAACTTTATTATAATAAAAATCATTTTCCTACTCTATTTCCTCACTAATGAGTATGTTTGTTGTGTCTAGTATGTACTTCCTCAAAAGCAAGACATAAAAGTCATCATACACTTTAGAGAGGTTGGGTGTCATAGATGAATGTTAATCCAAAAATATAATTCAATCTAAAATTTTAAAAGGCCCATTGTATCTTGGTCTTATATAACCCTTATTTTCAAACCTTATAACTAATTTCTATGGTGACACTTTTAGGAAGGCGTAATCCCACACTTACAATTCTTAGTCATTCCTCAAACTGTCAGCATAAATACACTATCTTATTTGTTTTGTCATGATTTGATTCTAAATGGTTTTAAATTTCTCAAATGTCTACTCAAAAAGTTCTATACCAACTAGTTCCCTTTCTCTAACTTCATCCTAATAGGTTGGGGTACGACATATTTTCTTATACAAGGCTTCACATAGTGTCATTTTAATTATTAAATAGTAGAAATTATTATGTTAAAATTCAACCAAAGATAGATACTGGCCCCATATTATTTGGATGTAAATTGAGAATAACCTGAACATATCCTTTAATTTTTGTATAATCCTTTCAGACTTCCCAATAATATAAATATGATAGGAAGATCTCAAATCCATCTCAGTGTTTATTAAACTATGAGGAATCCTCTATAATTTCTATGTGAAATAAGTGATTGCGATATGATAAAATTGATATAGGTAAACCATTATATACTGAAAATTTATTAATATATATTCATGAATGGATCAAAAAAGGAAGATCCACTATTTATTCTTGGAAATGTGAAAACTTGGTAAGGAGACCAATAATTTACCATATAGTATCATTCCTCTTAGATGCCTTGTAACACCCCGACCCCTATTACCCAGAGTCGGTGCATTATTACATAATATTGGCATGATCACAAAAGATCAAGTCTCGAAAGAACGATTAGTTTAGTAGCCTTGGAAACACTAGATACATTCACAAGTCTTACATTACATAATAAAGTGAAAAAATACAACCAAATATTGTCTTCATATTCCCTCATACTATCCCTACAGGTCATTCATAAAATACTTCTTCACATCCTCAGAAAAATAAAACATTGAAAGGGGTGAGATCAGATTCTTAATAAGTATAACAATATAGCGGAAACTTTCTTAAATAAACATAAACATTTAAGGAAATGCATAACTAAAAATATCCTTTTAAACATGAACTTCAGCATAACATGGAAAAAATAAATTGAAATAATTCCATTTACTTATTCACATGGACATTCTACTAGTAGAATAATCACATGAAATATCAATAACCACTTTCATAATGATGGAATGCATAATTCCAGACTATTATAACCACGTAGCCAAGGCCTCGTGCCAAGACTACAAATAAGATTTTTTCAAGGCCTCATGCCAAGACACTAGTTTGTCTTATGAGACCTACCGATGCATCGAGGAGCTATAGTGGGCTCCACCCGTCACTTATTAAGTCCAATGCATTCCTCACATGAAAACGTTTAAACATAACATAAACATTCGTATTAAAACTAGAATACTAAATGTCAATACTTTCTCCATAAACCATGAATGGTATAGAAATAACACATCCACAGTGAAACATGTCACAAAAACTTCAATACAATATGGAAGTTTTGTATCATAATAAATAAACTTCAAATAAGCTTAAAATCCATGAATGGATGTTGACATAGATGAAATCAAAAATATTTGAGAGAAATATCTCTTTTTTGAAATCATTTAAAAGTCACACATTTATAAAGGAAGTAATTTAAAAGAGATTTTTGAATCAAAGTGTCCCATAACACTTTGAAACTTTTGAAAAGAAATATCATTTCAAAAGATTCATGTTCATATAAATAAATCCTTAAAATAATTTTGAACACATGTACATTAATTAAAATATTTAGAAAGATAAATCTTTAAAACATTTAAAATTCGGATCTCGATAAAGAGTACCTTTCACAAATTCTTAAAATATTCATTTTGAAATCATTTAAAGGTCACATAATTATAAAATAAAACATCTACTTTCAAAATATTCTTATAATCTTGTAAGGTAAGCTTTGATGATTTTATAATGAAGGAAAATAGCCGCACCCGCCGTATAAGTTAGAAAAAACATTTTTACCTTAATTCTATCAAAAAAGTTAAAAAGGACCTTGTTTGGAAAACGACGGAAATATTACTTTATAAACTTCTTATGAAAGTCAAACAAGGGTATAAATGAATTTAACCCATATTCTGTAAAATAGTAAGAATTTTTATAATTTTTTCATAAAAAACATGGATGTGGATGATAAAGAGGTCCCAGTAGATAATTACGTATAAACAACCTCAGATAATGAAGAGATTGTGAAATAAACCCTTACCTTGTACTTTTCCTTGGTCGAGGGTAGGCTAATATCATGTATAATAGTTAAATCATTGTTATTAAATTATACAAGAATCATATACATTAATATGATATCATATATGATCTTTTAACATTACTTTGTTAATAATATATTAGTATTATCGTCGTTTCGAGTGTTAACTTACTCATTTACTTTTATATGTTTTGTTACGTAAGCTGTGTTTATTATGGATAGGTTGTATCTTATTCATATATAGAATGATATAAATTCCTTAAAAATTAATTTTAATCATCAAATAAGAATTAGTCTTGAATGGATATGATGGGGAAATGAATCTCATCGCGTTCGTGGAGATGGTAATCCGTACGTACGCACGAGCTCTACTTCCATTTCATTTTTCATTTTAAAAGGATTCAAAACCAAATGATACATAGGTATATTATTATTCAAGTATAATATAATATCTTATATGTGTTACTTAATTTCATTCACACCATCCTTTATACGTTCCATGTATGGTATGAATGAGTCATATGACATTGAGGGGGCGGTAGTCCGCACTTCCTCAAATGAAATTATCGTATATATATACAACATGAAATGAAAAATGGTATGCTATAAAATGGAATTAAATAAGATTATATATAAAATAAATATCATTAATATCATATTTAATTATTTTTCCATCATAATGGCCACCATGAGAGATGGTAGGAGATAATTGAACAATCATCGTTTCGCGAGGCGTTTGGTTTCCATCCACAGAAACATTATATTCTTCACCCATTAGATGGAGTTATGTGTAAGTGTAGTTCAAATAATTATCATAAAAATATCCTAGTATATTTAGGATACTGTATTTTTTACAAAATAAAATAATAAGAAGAGTTAAGGGGTTGGAGAAGTAAAATAAAAGAAAAGAAGCTAAGAGAAATCGTTACCTTTAATTTGGGTAACTCCCTTTGGTTTGAACCAAAAAGGACTCCTGAAGTGCCTTATTCATAAGTTAAGGCTTATAGGATAAGTAAAGGTATGTAGGGAGCTTAATTGGGAAGAGTTTGGATAATAAAAAAGTCTTTATAGGTGTGAGGAATTGGTCAGAAGTGGTGTCCTTTTATAAGGGGGAGGAGGGGCTCTTTAGAAAAAACTTAAAGTATTATTTTATAATAAATTCATATTAGTTTTATAATGGCTCCACACTAGATTATATAAAGTATAAGGTGGGTATGGGTCTAAAGAAACTCAAAAAATAGGCTTTAGACAAGTTTGGGTCACTATAGTAACCTTATCTTTTAGATTTAACTCTTAGTTAAATAGTTTGACATTTACCATGTCTCTTTGTATTTTTATATTATATAGTTAATAAACTTAGTATATAATTCAAAGAGACACCCAAGTGGTCCATTAATGATACACCCATAATTATATAAGTCATTTTTCTGATCCTTAGATTTTTAGTAATATAATATCAATTAATAATATAATATTTTTTAAAAACTATTTTATGTCAATTTTGACACTATTGGGTATTTTGTTTTTGATAAATTCATAAAAACATTATTAATTCTAATAAAATTCATATAACCAAATATAATATGTCATATTAACCTATAAAATTATTTTAATTCATAAAAATCCTTGAATTATATTTATTTGGGTATTTATAATATCAACTATTTTAATATTTCACTAATAAGGTAATTACTGCATCATCATTGTTTCATAAAAAAATTAAATTATTTAATGTATAAAAATGATAAATAAAATACCATTATGTAGGAAATCGTTTTTTATTTCTAATTAATATTTATAATAGAATTTATCTTATGTATAACCCTATATTAGAAATGTTTTAGTTGTTAATTTTTGATTTTAACTCTTTTAACTCTTCTTTGTATTAAATAATAATAAATGTCCTAATCTAATCTAAGTAGACCAAAGAGGTTAATATTTTATTACTAATGTTGTTTTTGGTCGAATTATACTTATCCAATAGAATTATGACATGTGTTAGGGTAATAATAATATCATTTTACCCTTAATTACCCTATTTACTTTTTACTGTGGTAAATAAAAGTAAAACGTTACTATTCACCAAAAATTATTTTTATCTTATTGAACCATATTTTACTCCTTTATATTAACCGTGTCTCTCGGATTTTCTAAATTCCATTCACAAAAGCGGTAAAATTATGTTTAATGTGAATTTTCAAATTCTCCTTGGAGGTGGGTAAAAGACGGTGAAAAGTTCAATAAAATTTTTATATATCTAAAATTATTATAAAATGACTCTAATGAATTACATTGAACTTATATAGGTATTATGTATCTATTTTGAAATAAAATAAATTGAAATAAAATAAATAATTATTTAAATAAAAATTCGGTTTTAAACTATAACTCAGTGTTTTTCACTATTCATCAAAAATTAAAAGTTTTCAGAAAAATACCAAAAATTTACCCTAAGCTAATTTTGATATTAATAATTCAATAATTAAGTCTATTTTACCAAATTCAAAATATATAAGTTTCATTTATTAATTTAAAATTTATTCCCGCTATCAAAACCAAATGGTGTATTTTTAAGAAATAATAACGACCAAAAATTTGACACTCGTTTATGTCCAATTTCAAAGTGGAATTACTTACAATGACCATCATTGGATTAAATAGTAAAAATATAATCTATTTATACTTCCAAAAAATTAAAATTTATAATTTAACAATATAAATTATTTTGATTTAAAAAGTTTTTTTTCAGTTAAAATATAGTAATTTTCACTATTCACCCAAATATGAAAGTTATCAGAAAAACACCAAAACTTTATTGAAACTAAATTATTATGTCCCTATTCTAAATAAGAAGTTTATTTTGTCAAATTTAATTTATTAAAGTTTCAAATATTGGATTTAAAAAGGCTTCTCCATTAAAAGGCGGTAAAATTTCATTTTTTGAAAAATACTTCATTTATCTGAAAAAATGTATTTGTTCTTACATTATGTCTAAGAAACTCATAATATGGTTTCTAAAATTATAAGGATTGTATAAAGTTCAAAATTCGGTTAATACTATTCATAACCACTTTTGAACGACTTGTTTGGTAAGTCATGGTGTGCTAGAACTCGGTGTTGTGTGTAGTGAAAGTTATTGAATTAATTTGAAGAAATAATGTACTATGAAATATTGGGGTGTTACATTCTTCCCTCCTTCAATAAATTGCGTCCTCGAAATTTGAAATTATTTTTCAAAAATAAAAGGTTGAAAATAGAAAATCCTTTTGGGAAAACCCACATCGGAAATTAGGTTAATAAAATTTAATCTTAATAAGAGAAAAAGGGAAATGAAAGGGGCACCACTAAATTATGATCTCGATTAGGAGAACATTGGTGGAAATTAGAGACATATAATTGGATGAAAAATGTTAATATTTATAGGTAGTGATTGAGGTCATCAATCGAAAACAAGTGTAAAATTGAGGGCCTTAAATTCATCAATCTATGATGATTTAAAATACCATCGGTTCAACAAAACATATGGTATTAGGATAACACATTTTTTGTTTTAAGATCCCTTCACTAAAGTATAAGAATTAATTTCTTCATAGAATAAGAGAAGAATAAAAATATATACTTGACAGGTAGAGTCTCATCCTTTAACTAATTTCTACCAAAAACTCATCTTTCACTCTAAAAGATAATATAACTTAAAAATAATATTCTATTTGTCCAATTCGTATAGGGTTAAAAAAATGAATTTATAATTCATCTAACATATTTTTTTTAAAAAGACTACATTATTCAATCCAGGAAATCACATGGGCCAGTGGTAGGTGATACACCCTTGTCGCCCTTCGGTTGTGGGTTCAAGTCTCGTGGCCTTGCCGGACGCGATGGGTTGCCGCCCAACCTCTGGGTTGTCCTTTTATGGAAATCCAAACATAATCCCAAACTAGAATTATCCAAAATACTTCTGTCTAAACTCACAGTCCAAAATTTATATGGAAGGTAAACACAATGAAGATCCTTTTTGCCGTGTAATAACATGTGAACACCTTCATCATGTATTCTTTTAAAACACTGCAACATCTTGAATTACCATAAAACCTTATTGATTACATTCATGATCCCTTATTCCTTATAGAATACTGGATATAATCTTTCTATCCAAAAATGATGTAAACTCCAACAATGATGGAATATAAAAATCATTAATCAGTTTCAAGGTAGTCAAGAATATCCAATATAATTTATCCAAATCAACCATGTATTATTCCAAAATCACTACCTCGGTATCAGAACCATATTATGGTTTATCTTTCTCTCAACCATATATTTTCCAAAAATTTAACATGCTATTGAGTCACTTTTCTTGGTTACACACAATCTCAAGTCCTTAATGAAATAGTACTGCTGTACAATCCTTACATACTCAATAATTATTATAACCAGTACATTGTTGATACAACACTCAAATGAAATAATTCTATAATAACAACATAAGAACTCTAATCATTCCTCCTCATCTGTGGTAGTATCATAACTTGATTATTATCCAATAGAATCATTTGGGGAATACTCTGATGATTTGGACATCGGTTCACATAGTGTCCCAACTCCTTGCATATGAAGCATTGTTCATTTGAAACCTTTTTATTACCCTTGTAGTCACGTACTTGGTGTCCTTTTTCTCCACACTTATAACAAACTCACATTCCCTTCAGGCAAGTTCCACGGTGTTTCTTCCCATAGTTATCACCTATGGGAAAATTCTTCTTTTCCCTCTTCCCTTTATCCATATTTCTCCATTCCATCCTTTTCTTCTCTTTCTTCCCTTTAAAGCCATAGGACTCATAGAATTCTTTACTTATCTTATTAACACATGATACTATTTCTTCATATGTTGAGAATACATGGGAGACTATTTCCCTTCTAAATGTTGGCTTAATACTGTGAAAGATGTGATCCTTCTTACTCTTTGGATCATACGTATTGCTGGAGTTCACATTCCTTCTACTGGGCACCATTTCTATACAATAGAATAAACTAGGTCAGTTTATGAATTGCAATGAATAATTCCAAACTTGTAAAATACCTAACGTAAATTGAATGGTTTATGGATATAATCCATAATCATAAATATGTTTTCATTGAGGAATTATATACTCATAAACCATTCATAATGATTTGTAAAGAAAATGAGAATTATCCAAAGCATATCCCCCGGGAGTGTCGTAACCAAGAGTTTAGTAAGACCCATCGTCATGCACCAGTTCCCATTCGAGTCTAACTCAAATCGGTGTTTTTGGGTTTTACCCCTAGGTACATCTGTGCCAGAGCTGCCTCTACCTGCTCGTATCTATACAGGGATGTATTTCTTGGAAAACTCACAAAATATCTACAATACAAAAATTTTAGGAAGTTATTCAATAAAAATCCTCAAATTCCATCTTAGGTTTATGTGCTCTAATCAGAGTTTATCTAAATCTAGCTTCTAAGGTTTATACTATACTTCTTCTGATACCAACTGTAACGCCCCAACCCCAGTTACCCAGAGTCGGTGCATTATTTCATAACATAGGCATGATCACAAAAGATCAAGTATTGAATGGCTGATTAGTTTAGTAGCCTTGGAAACACTAGATACATTCATAAGTGTAACATTACATAATAAAGTGAAAAAATACAACCAAATCTTGTCTTCATATTCCCTCATACTATCCCTGCAGGTCATTCATAAAATAATTCTTCACATCCTGGGAAAAGTAAAACATTGAAAGGGGTGAGCTCAGATGCTCAGTAAGGATAACAATATAGTGGAAACTTTATTAAATAAACATAAACATTTAAGGCAATGCATTACTAAAAAAAATCCTTTTAAACATGAACTTTAGCATAACATGGAAAAAATAAATTTATATAATGCCATTTACTTATTCAAATGGATATTTTACTAGTTGAATAATCACATGAAATATCAATAAACAATTTCATAATGATGGAATGGATAATGCTAGACTATCATAACCACGGAGCCAAGGCCTCCTTCCAAGACTACAAATAAGATTTTGTCAAGTCCTCGTGCCAAGACACTAGTTTGTTTCATGAGACCTACCGATGCCTCGAGGAGCTATAGAGGGATCCACCCATCAATTATTAAGTCCAATGCATTCGTCATATTAATAGGTTTAAACATAACATAAACATTCATATTAAAACTAGCATACGAAATGTCAATACTTTCTCCATAAACCATGAATGGTATAGAAATAACACATCCACAGTCAAACATATCACAAAAACTTCAACACAATATTTAAGTTTTGTATCATAATAAATCAACTTCAAATAAGCTTAAAAACTATCAAAGTATGTTTACATAGACGAAATCAAAACTATTTGAGAGAAATATCTCTTTTTTAAAATCATTTAAAAGTCACACATTTAAAAAGGAAGTAATTTAAAAGAGATTTTTGAATCAAAGTGTCCCATACCACTTTGAGACTTTTGAAAAGAAATATAATTTCAAAAGATTCATGTTCATATAAATAAATCCTTAAAATCATTTTGAAAAAACAGAAATTAATAAAAAGATTTATAAAGATAAATCTTTAAAACATTTAAAATTATGATCTTGATAAAGAGTTCCTTTCACAAATTCTTAAAATATACATTTTGAAATCATTTAAAGGCACATAATTATAAAATAAAACATTTACTTTCATAATATTCTTGTAAGATTTTAAGGGAATCTTCGAAAATTTTATAACGGAAGAAAATAGCCACACCCACTGTATAAGTTAAAAAAACATTCTTACCTTAATTCTGTCAAAAACGTTAAAAATGACCTTATTTGGAAAACGATGGAAAGATTCCTTTATAAACTTCTTATAAAATGTCAAAAAAGGGTATAAATGAATTTAACCCATATTATTTAAAATAGTAATAATGTTTTTAAAACCATTTTTAAGAAACATTGTTGTGGATGGAAAAAATGTCCCAGTAGATAATTACGTATAAACAACCTCAGATAATGAAGAGATTGTGAAATAAACCCTTAACTTGTACTTTTCCTTGGTAGAGGGTAGGTTAACATCATTTATAATAGTTAAATAATTGTTATTAAATTACACAAGAATCATATACATTAATATGATATCATATATGATCTTTTAACATTTCTTTGTTAGTAATATCTTAGTATTATCATCGTTTCGGGTGTTAACTTACTCATTTTCTTTTATATGTTTTGTTACGTAAGATGTGTTTGTTAGGGATAGGTTGTATATTATTCATAACCAGAATGATATCAAGTCCTTAAAAATTACTTTTAATCATCAAATTATAATTATTCTTGAATGGATATGATGGGGAAATGAATCTCATCGCGTTCGTGGAGACGATAATACGTACGTACGCACGAACGCTGCTTCCATTTCATTTTTCATTTTAAAAGGAATAAAAACCCAATGATACATAGGTATATTATTATTTAAGTATAATATAATATCTTATATGCGTTACTTAAGTTCATTAACACCATTCTTTATACGTTCCATGTATGTTATGCACGAGTCATATCACATTGAGGGGGCGGTAGTCCACACTTCCTAAAATGAAATTATCCTATATATATACAACATGAAACGAATAATGGTATGATATAAAATGGAATAAAAAAATCTTATATATAAAATAAATATCATTAATATCATATTTAATTATAGTTCCATCATAATGGCCACCATGAGAGGTGGTAGGAGATAATTGAACAATCATCGTTTCGTGAGGCGTTTGGTTGTCATTCACAGAAACATTATGTTCTTCACCCATTAGATGGAGGTGTGTGTAAGTGTATTTCGAATAATTCTCATAAAAATATTCTAGTATATTTAGGATTCTGTTTTTTTACAAAATAAAATAATAAGAAGAGCTTAGGGGTTGGAGAAGTAAAATAAAATAAAAGAATCTAAGAGAAATCGTTACCTATAATTTGGGTAACTCCCTTTGGTTTGAACCAAAAAGGAATCTTGAAGTGCCTTTTGAATAAGGTAAGGATTCTAGGATTAGGAGAGTTATGTAGGGATCTTAATTGGGTAGATTTTGGACGATATGAAAGTCTTGAGAGGTGTGAGGAATTGGTTAGAAGTGGTGTCCTTTTATAAGGGGGAGGAGGGGCTCTTTAGAAAAAACTTAAATTATTATTTTATAATAAATTCATATTCGGTTTATAATGGCTCAAAACTGGATTATTTAAAGTCTAAGGTGGGGATGGGTAGAAAACCACTCAACCAATAAGTTTTATATAATTTTGGGTCACTATAGTAACCTTATCTTTTAGATTTAACTCTTAGTTAAATAGTTTGACATTTACCATGTCTCTTTGTATTTTTATATTATATAGTTAATAAACTTACTATATACTTCCAAGAGACCCCCAAGTGGTCCATTAATGATAAAACCATCATTATATAAGTCATTTGGCCGAAAATTATATTTTTAAGAATATAATATCAATTAATAATATAATATTTGTTTTAAAAACTCTTTTATGTCAATTTTGACACTATTGGGTATTTTGTTTTTGATAAATTCATAACAGCATTATTAATTAGAATAAAATTCATATAACCAATAATAATATGTCATATTAGCCTAGAAAATTATTTTAATTCATAAAAAGTCTCAAATTATATTTATTTGGTATTTATAATATCAATTATTTTAATATTTCACTAATAAGGTAATTACTGCATCATCATTGTGTCATAAACAAAGTAAATTATTTAATGTATAAAAATTATAAATAAAATAATATTATGTATGAAATATTTTTATATTTCTAATGATTATTTATAGTCTAATTTATCTTATTTATAACCCTATATTAAAAATGTTTTAGTTATTAAACTTTGATTTTACCTCTTTTAACTCTTCTTTGAATTAAATAATAATAAATGTCCTAATCTAATCCAAGTGGACCAAAGAGGTTCATATATTATTCCTAAGGTTGTTTTTGGTCAAATTATACTTAGAATATAGAATTTAGTACATGTGTTAGGGTAATAATAATATCCCTTTATTCTTAATTACCCTATTTACTTTTTACCGTGGTAAATAAAAGTAAAAATTTACTATTTACCAAAAAATATTTTTATCTTGTTGAACCAAATTTTACTCTTTGATATTAACAGTGTATCTTGAATTTTCGAAATTCCACTCACAGAAGCGGTAAAATTAAGTTTTATGTGAATTTGCAAATTCTCCTAGGAGGTGGGTAAAAGACGGTGAAAAGTTCAATACAATTTTTATATATCTAAAATTATTATAAACTGACTCCAATGAATTAAATTTAACTTATATAGGTATTATGTATCTATTTTGACATAAAATAAATTGAAATAAAATAAATAATTATTTAAATAAAAATTCGGTTTTAAACTATAACTCAGTGTTTTTCACTATTCATCAAAAATTAAATGTTTTCAGAAAAATACCAAAAATTTACCCTAAGATAATTTTGATATTCCAAATTCAATAATAAAGTATATTTTACCAAATTCAAAACATATATGTTGCATTTATTAATTTAAAATTAATTCCCGCTGTCAAAACCAAAAGGTGTATTTTTAAGAAATAATAACCACCAAAAGTTTGACACTTGTTTATGTCCAATTTCAGAGTGAAATTACTTAAAATGACTATCATTGGATTAAATGGTAAAAATATAATCTATTTATACTTCCAAACCATTAAAATTTATAATTTAACAATATAAATTATCTTTGTTTAAAAAGTTGTTTTCAGTTAAAATATAATATTTTTCACTATTCACCCAAATATGAAAGTTATCAGAAAAACAGAAAAACTTTATTGAAACTAAATTCTTATGTCCCGATTCTAAAGAAGAAGTTTATTTTGTAAAATTGAATATATTAAAGTTTCAAATATTGGATTTAAAAAGGCTTCGCCATTAAAAGGTGGTAAAATTTCATTTTTTAAAAAATACTTCTTTTATTTGAAAAAATGTATTTGTTCTTACATTATTTCTAAGAAACATGTATTATGGATTCTAAAATTATAAGGATTATATAAAGTTCAAAATTCAATTAATACTATTCATAACTGCTTTTGAAGGACTTGTTTGGTAGGTCATGGTGTGCTAGAACTCGGTGTTGCGTGTAGTGCAAGTTATTGAATTACTTTGAAGAAATAACGTACTATGAAATATTGGGGTGTTACATGCCTTGGGATGTCTAGGTACAAAGTCCATTGTAATATTATCCCACTTTTACATTAGTAAAGGGATTGGTTTCACAAAACCCTTAGTATATTTCCTGACAACCTTTACTTACTTGCACACCATGAATATTAACACTTATTAATAAATTTCCTACTTTATCTTGCCCCACCAAAAATGTTATCTTAAATAACTTTACATCTTGGTGCTTCCAAGGTGTATATAAGAATTTTATTTATGAGCTTAATCTATCAAATCTCTCTTCAACATAGGTATAAGTGGATCCCATATTATCATTTAAAACATTAGTACACTCTTTTCATATATGAATTCCATTAATTTCCAATTATTTATGGCTTCAATATTCTTTTGTAAAAAATATAATCTTTTTAGGAATTATTTATATTCTCTACTAAATATGTTTGGGTAATTACTTTGAAAATTTCTATTGTTTCCCCTTACCTAATAATTTCCATATCCAAATTTACTAAATAATTGAATATATGATCCTTTTCCATAATCGTCTGGGATAGAACTCCATGATCCTTCATACTAATTGTATCATCCACATTATTTTACTTCTTGAGGTGGTAGTGTATTGAGCAATCATTGTCCTTGGGTGGTTCCATCCATTTTCTTTATATCATGTTGAGC
Organism: Viscum album; assembly: GCA_963277665.1. NCBI lineage: Eukaryota > Viridiplantae > Streptophyta > Magnoliopsida > Santalales > Viscaceae > Viscum > Viscum album. The sequence goes on along the minus strand of OY728129.1, from coordinate 126,853,237 downwards.
TATTTCCATGTGAATATGTACATAAAATTAATTTTCATTTGTGTGTGTATATATATATATATATATCACATATTTCACCAAATAGGTGGCGTATCTTTATCTTTAAGGAAAGGATTATAGTTTCTAAGTCAATATCATGAGTAGAAAAGTTTTGTTTAGGGGTCCTTAATTAATGTGATGTATAAGTAAAAAACCTATCATTTTGTATATGGAAACACCAAATTCCATTATTAAATGAATCACTATATATCAAAATCCTTCCTTCCCGGATGGTATAGTTAATTCTGGTGAATTGAAAAATATATTCTTCAGTTCCTGAAAAATTTATTCACATTCTATTGAATATGAGAATTTATCCCCTTTACGAGTTTAGTTAGTTAATGTATTGTCCAATTGAGAAATTTAATTAACAAACAACTAATAATAACATGCTGAACCAAGGAAACTATGTATATTAGTTATATTTTTTTGGTATGGAAAATTCTTTGACCGCATTGGTCTTTATAGGATATATTGCATCCTTGAAGAAAATATGACAATGAAAAGAAACATTCTGTAGCAAAAATTCACACTCCCTGAATTTACCATATAGCGTATTATATTTAAGAGTCTCAATAATAATTATCAAATGATTCTAATACCATTAATATAATTTAGAGTATATCAAGATATCATTAATAAATACCACGAAAAATTTATCAAGATAAATCTTTAAAAAATGTATTCATCAAATTCATAAACACTAAGGGTTCATTATTTAATCCAAAGAGAATTATTGTAAACTCATAAGGCCCATACCTCATATGAAATAATATATTTGGTATATCATCCTGTTTCACTCTTAGTTGATGATAAACAAAATGAATATTGATCATAGATAAGTATTTATATCCTTGTAGTTGACCAAAAAAGTCAACAATACATTATAAAATAAACTTATTATTTAAAGTGATATCCTTTATTTCTCTATAATCAATTGAAAAACTCATTAACCCATTCTTATTTTTTACAAATAGGGTAGTTTATCCCCAAAGTAATATTCTAGGGAATATAAATCCCTCCTCACAAAACTTCTACAATTGTTTCTTTAATTAAACCAATTCTACTGGGGATATTCAATAGGGAGATTTAGATATGGGATTTTTCATTGGGTATTAGTTAAACAAAAAACATAATTTCTTGTTTAGGTGGATGTCCAATTAATTCCAAGGATTAATAATAATATATTCACACAAAATAGGTATGTACTCCATTATTAGGACATCCCTTCCATCCATATATTTCATATACTATCCTACACCTCCTAGAATTTAATTAAGGTGAGATACTTGAGGTGTATTTAAATAATAATCATATAATAGAATCCTTCTTATAAAAATAAGGGATTCAATTTCTCCTTCACAAATAGTAACCCCCTTATCTTAGTAGTAAATTATTGTATTATACTTTGAGAGACAATCCATCACAAAGATTATGTTAAAGCCAACCATATATATATAAATCATGTTTTTAGCTAGGGAATATCTATGAATTTGAATAGAAATTTCCAAATATATCTTCATTGTAAAGAGATTTAATCTAGGTGTGTTAATTTACCACTCCTTTCTTAGTGTTTCAGGGATGATTCAATGTTACTAAAAAATATGAATAATATAAAAGAGTTCATAGATCTAGAATCTAATGAATCATTAGATATCATTGAGTTTATGATCAAAGTTCCTTTTATCATATCATTCGAGACTTCCACTTCTACTATAGTAATTTCATAAGCATGAAATTTTTCCCTTGGTATATTATAAGGTATATTCCCTTGATGCCTAGGAAATTTATTTAAATAGTGTGCCATATCTTTGTAGTTTAAGTATTAGACATTGGAAAATTCACTTTTTTTCATTCTCATTCAAGATTTTTATGGACATTAACTCCATATTTATAACAAAATCCCATTCTATTTAAATAATTATTTTGGTCTTTTATTTCTATAATTATTATATGTTGAAAATTTTACTCTTACATTCTTCTCATTTTCTATATTTATCTCGACATCCTACTCATCTATCCTACTCTTCTAATGGATTCTTTTAAAAATATATTAATTGGATAATCCTTTGTCTTTCTTCATAACTCTTGATACCATTTCCTCATATATTTAAAGTGTTTGATAAAATAATACCTTTTTAAGGCTTGGTTTTATCCCATTAAACATGTGATAAATCTTTCATTCTAGATTACATATGAAGTTCATAATATTTATAGAAAACCTTACAAAGTTATTATAATACTAATCAATATTTTCCTCTTCATAATATCTTAAATTATAGAACTTCCTTTCCATATAATCTCATTTATAATGAGGTAAATTACTTTTCAAAAATATCACCGTTTAAGAATTATATTTCTTACCCTCTATATCCTCTCGCTTCTCATTGTTTTTAATCAATGACAACCATTGATCAGAATCTCTCCTTAATCAATATATTTCTATGATAACCTTCTCTATATCATTAATTCCTATAACGAGTAATATATTTTCAAGGGACTTGATCTATTTTTTCTTCTAAGGGATAGGTGGTTCCATCAAAGGATGGTGGTTGTTTTCATATGTAGTCGTCCAAAATTATTACACCATGTTGTGGAAAAATAGTTTATTACTTATAGGAAAGGTTATTGGTCATAATATGAGTGAAATACCCTAATATAGTTATAATATTCTCTGATTTAACACAAGACTCATTAACTTCCTCTTGAGGGAAGTCCCTATATTGATTACAAGTGTTGATCCGCTTTTATCCCTTCTATTATATTCAGTTTCTAAACGATTTTATACACTTAATTATCCTATAAAACTATGAGTTTCAAATCATAGTATATAATTCTTTTATAGATAAAGTATTATAGAAAAATTCATTGAATATCCAAAGGGTTTACCATAATATTTCTGTTATCTAACTATGTATTTCTAAATTTAGTTGCCACTAATTTTATAAAAATTTATTTGATACCAACATTATCACCCTAACCTTAGAAACCTAGATCCAATGATTATTTTATTATATTGTTACAAAATACAAGATATCACATTATATAAGATCCTACCATTTAGCAGTCTTTGGAGACAATATACATACATGATCCTTACATTTCATTTGAAAACGTAAAAGATATCATAAAAATACAATGAAAAAAAATCTCATTCCTTCTAGAATCTCCCTGGATAATTAATTTTAATTTTTTAATTTGCTGGGGAAAATGGAAATAAAATAAAGGTATGAACTCATATGATCAATAAATAGTAGTTTATAATGAAAGTTATTAAGGAATAAACAAGGAATAAATAATATTACATGAATAAATAAAATTCAAATGGTTCCATATAACTGATTACATGAGCGTGAAATATAACTGTGGATAACATAACAATAGAAATAAATAATCATATAGATAACAAAAAAATATTTCATTATGACAGAATACATAATTTAAGACATCCTAAACATTCCATAAAAGACTCATGCTAATACATCATACATAAAATTTTAAAACATACACCAAATTCATGAATTAGTTTGTCTCATGAGACCCACCCATTCATCAAGGGGATATAAAATTTTGAGACCCACTCCTCACATAATAAATATAATTAATCCATTAAATGAAAGATTTTTTCTAAAAATAAAAACCACAATGTACCAAAAGGAACCACTTATATACACATGTCTTAGTGATCAATACCTTCCCATATTGAAGTATTGAGTATATAGATTTTAAATGTTTACTTGATCAATTGAATTACATGGATTTATTAGTGAATATCCATAAATATAATAGTAGTTATAGGGTATTCACATTTGATTTGAAATTATCCATGATTATGGTGTAGTATAATAGGATACTTTCATTATATATGGATATTATTTAGAATTAGTCAACAAATGAAATGGTTGGCGACTAGTGAAATGATAGAAAAATATCTTCTTGATTGAAGTTTATAGGAATGTAATGTCTTATTTTGGTGATATAATAAGATTTAATGGAAATATATTATTCAAAATAAAATCATGGATTTTCCATAATAAAAGATAATAAAATTAAAAATGGAAATGTAAAGGAATTCAAACAAATTTCGAATGAGAAATGAAGAAAAGGGTATAAAAAACCTTACCATTCCATGTACCTTAAAAAGTTTTGAAAATGAACTCCTTAGATGCCTAGAGTTTTGGATATTTAAATAGAAATGTATATAAGGATTTTGGGAACCCTTACTAGATTATGACTTATGATAAAAACTCTTATAGAAAGCTTTGAGAGAGAAATATATATAGATTTTGGAACTCTCATCTATCTAAGTGTCTTAAAAAATATTCTTGAGAGAAAATATTAGAGAGAAACTATGCCCAATGGTTTTGTATTTGATAGAAATGGGAGTATGGGTTGATATTTATATAAAATGAGATGTAAATTTGTAATAATTTATAAACATAGACCTTGTGCTTTAGTTTGTGAAAAAATAGAAAACTTTTTGACTTACCATGGTTTTAAACTATGGTATTTGAAATTCAAGGCCTATTTATAAAATTTTATAATCTTAAGAAATGAACTCCCTGATATTATATTATTTTGACCATAGAAAATATATTTATTCATAAATATTTTTTAAATCCAAAAATATACTCTAGGATTTAGTAACATATTTTTAAGTTTAGAAAATAAATCTTTTCATTTCAGCATACATTATTTTAACAAATAAAAATATTTTTGGTTAATCAAGATATTATAATATTTATTACATAATTTTTAATTAATTATGATATCATAATACTTACTATATATTCAAACCATATTTTAATTTTTACCAAAAAGGTCAACTATCATAGAAAATTATTAAAAATTCACCATTGGATGATTTTTATATAATGATTCAAGATTTAAATTCCTTTCTTATAAAAACAATTTTTTATCTATGAGAAATTTAATTATTAAATAAAAATACTTTTTTATTTTAAAATCATGTATTTGGTGCTAAAAATCAAAATGATCCTTTCTAAGGTGTATATATATATAATTACATTGTTTTTTATTAATTAATATAAATCATAAATAATTAAAAATTATCTTATTACCAAATTATTTTATGTATTTTATTATATAATTGTAGGTATAAAAGTTGCATAACTATTACAATGATCATTTTTAATGTTACAATGATCAAATTCCAAACTTTTAGATTCCAACAATCATATTTATCTTTCTATAAATTCAGTTAATGGTTTCCTTTGAAATCATTCGCTTCATTCTCTATGTTTCTATAAATTCTTTTTCTCTACTTATTTTTTTCTTCATAAAAGCAATGTATCTAGTATAATTTTCAGTATTTGTAGATTATGATCCTCCAGAGTTAAATATTACAGTGCTACTCTATATTATTACTATCTCTATAGTACTAGTTTTATAAGTTATTGTAAATGTAATATTCTAGTTTTGTGTTCTACTATTATGATGAAACCATAGAATATTTATTTTGAAATAGTTTTTTTGATGATGTTTTTATTTAGTGTAGTTAAATATTGGGTCTTATATATATATTGTGGCACACAAAGATAAACACTCCCCCATAGTTATTTGAAACATTTTCCTCAATGTTGAGTCCTAAGGATGGTAAAAATTCCTCAAATTAAGTTCTCAATTTATTTTCATTTCAACATAATAAAGAGAATGTACATGATATGTCACAAATAAATTCATCATTGAATATTTTAAAAATTCATATTAATTTCATAATTCTTTAATTAAAAGGGGTAGAGTAATTTAAAGGAATTAAGTACTCTTAGGTGGTTGAATCTAGTTCTCTTAAATTGATATATGAAGAAAGAATATATTTTCCCTTAGGTTCAACATTGATTCTCCAATTTTATAATGTGAAATGGGAAAAATTTAATATTTTAGTGAAATATTAATGTCCAATAAGTATAGGACCAGTTTAATGCAAGGAGAAGTAAAGTGATTAATAATTGAAAATACTAACCAATACTATTCAAAACTAAAAGTTTTTTTTATTATTTATCTTAAGATAGAAAAGATAAAAAGAATAAAAAATAAAAGAAATATTTTAAAAAAATACTAAATAACTCACTAACAATGAAAATCTTAATTAAAAGTGATGTTGATCTTTCCCCCCCACACTCGAGTTATGTACAACCCTTAATATATTTCAATAAAGAATCTAAAATCAGATTTAAAAAAGTTGAAAACACTTTAAAATAACTAAAAATGAATAAAACAATATGATCCCTCATAGGTAAATATTATTCAACAATAGGATTTACTTGTTGGAATTCTCTTGTAAATATTATCTAAATAATTTTCATTGATTCCCATAAACAGTGAATGGTGTTTATTTAATTTCTTATAAAATCCTTAAAATAACAAAATGAGATACTTTAATGATTATAATAGGTCCAAACCATTTCTTTTGAAATTTAACTTGACATATGCTTAATTTAGGGTTATAAAGAATCACTTTTTCACCCCCTTCAAATTCTTTGTTGAAGATCTTTGAATCATGGAAAGCCTTTGTTTTTTTTTTCTGTGTAAAGTCTTGAATTTTCATAGTAATTCCTTATAATTTCATCAAACTCTTGTATTGAAATTAAAATTTATTTTTTTATAGGGATAAATTTAAATTACAATAATTTACATCCCAATATTACTTATGTTTTACCATAATAAAAAGATGAAATGATCTTCTATAAAACAACCTAAAATGAGTCATTCCTATAGGTGATTTAATTGTTTTTCATTAGCCTAAAAATAATGATCAAGTTTTGAGATCAAATCCATCCTATTTGTGAGAAAAATACTATTAGAAATTTGTTTTATTTCTCTATCATATTACTATAGGATATTTATTTTCAAATATTTAAAGATTTATCTTAAGAAATAATATTAAATACAACTTTTATGATTATAAAAAGGCACTGATATATTTAGAATCAAATTTTTTACTATAATAGCGGGGCATAATTTTTATTTCCAATAATAATGATAAAATATTTCAAAATTAATTATTAAGTAAAATGAATTGGACATGATATAATCATTATCCCAATCGATTAAGAGTATTTTAAATAGCATGAACCCATTGAAATTAATCTTATTTAGTTGTGATTACTAAGATCCGTAATCAAACACAAGAATTATTCAATTTAATGAAATAAAAAATATGATTAGAAATTAAAAAAACTAAAAATAGATAATTGTAATCATATTTTAGGATATAGAACACAACACATTAAATTGATTTTATTTTTTGATGATTTTTTCTCTGTTGATGCTATATAAACTCATTATATCTTTGGATTTTGTCTTACTAAATATTATTTTTGATTATATGAGAAAAAATAATGTCTTAATGTGTAGGAATTTGATGTTTCTCCATATTATATGTGTGAAAAATATTAATTTTCACCAATTATAATAATTTTTATTCTTAAAATGCATAAAAATTGAATTATTTGATAAATTGTGTTAATATTTGATAGTGTTGTCTTTTTGTGAAAACATTTGTACTATCTATGTTTGAAAAATATTTTATTTGACATTCAATTTTAATTTTTTTATAAAAAAATTATTATGGTTGGTTTTAAGGCTTGTAAATTAAATTTTTAGAGAATTTAAAATAAATATATTTTCTAAAATTTTAATTTTAAAATGATATAATTCTCAAATTGGAATTTTTGAATTTTATAGTTTTTAAATGATTATTATTTAATATCATTGGTTCTAGTGTATTTTTTTATAAATTTTTTAAGAGTAAATTTTGTTTTTTACATAATTACTTAATATTAAATTTTTATAATTTAGTGTTTCATAATAAATCTTGATTGGTGGTTTATTTCTTATGTATGGATAATGTGTATCTGTAATATTAAATCTAGCATGATTTTTATTTGTTATATGTATGGTTGTATTGATGCATAATATATTCATTGATACATAATATTAATCTTAATGGAGCTATTGAAATAAAATAATATAAGAGGGGATGCATAATAATTTGAAAGGGATACATACAATTTTCCCCTTTGGTATGGAATTTAATAGATGAATTAAGCCAAAGGGAAATCAGGTTTAGTGATTCATTGAAAAATTTAGATGATGAACTAATGTCAAAATTAATCCTGAGGTCCAATAATATTTGATTCTTGGATATAATAGAAGGAACTTAATCATTAATAGATAAATTAAATAAGTGAACAACTGTGAGGCTGAGAGTCAACTAATTTAGAAGATGGGATGATCTTGTTTGAGTTTTGACTATTGGCCCTAATGATGTGGTAGATCCAAGATCAATAGAGTGGATAAAATGAGTTTCTGCTCTGAGGATTAAAACTAGAATCAAGATAAATATTTTGATGAATTATAAGAGGTTTATCCTTATGGTCCCATACCTCCACAATGATAGATAATAATCATCCAAGAACTGATGAACATTAGGTGAAATTGAGAAAAATAAATGATGGGGCATGAATCAGGTTAAATATAATAAATCTTGTTTACAGTTTGTCTTTACAGGTGTTATATTATTGATGATGGAATTTTTTTAGGAATCATCTAGAGTCATAATGACAGAAAAGGCTTTCAGATGAATAAAAGATATAAAATAAGAGAAAAGAGAAGATGAAAATGGATATAATGATTTATGTGGTTTGAGAAATTATCCTTATATATATGGAGAGGGAAAATATCACTATAACCATGAGAATAACTATATAGAAAATATTAAAATTTTAGATAAATAGAAACCCTTGCTCAAATGATCTCAAAAAGATGATGATGATATTTTTCCACAAACCACATAGTAATTTTATATTGAAATAGTACCACTACCACCCAAGTCCAAGATGCTACAATATCAATGGTAAGATATCCATGAATCTATAGTACCGGTATATCTAAATTATTATAATCTATAATAACCAGGTCATTTTTTGTATTTCTATAGTGTGCTACTAATGTCACCGAGTTAGCTCTACTACAGTCTGGTCAGAGTTTCTACAGTTCCATGAATTTGGACTGGTGGTCTTTAGCCCCTGAACCTGAAAAAGAGGGAAATTTTACCATTACAACCTCGAGTAATCTCACTATGGAGGTTAAACCATGAGATTTGGGATTCACTATATATTATGGGACACTATAATTTAGACCAACTTCATCCAAATAGATCAAGATACACCATTAAAATAAAAATTCATTTCTTTGAAGTTTTAGAGCATGGTATTTGTAGGAGTATGTTTAATTCACTTGATTAATTTCTAAGATGATCTAGTATGAGTTACTTGGTGGATTACACATTATGTTTAATGATATAAGAAATGGACATGATTGTGGAATATCAGTTTGTATTATAGATTATGAATATCTGAAATAGTTTATTAACTATGTAACTCAATAATTATTAAAAATCATTGGTCTCCCAGTGATGAGAGTGTTTTTTGAGTTTGATAAAAAGTTTCTAGTTTCAATATAGGTGAGTTGATTTTCAATCATGGATCTTACTTAAGGCTTTAGTTAAATCCTCAGGTTAGATGAATTTTCAATAAAGTAATTCATGTTTTAGGAAATTACAATAAAAAAGAGGTAAAAATGAAGACATACAGTTAAGGGTAACAAATTAAAAAATTTAAATAATTTATTGTAAAATAATATGTATGAGTAAATACAATAGAAAATGGGCACATGTTAACCTAATTAGTATAAAATAATATTTTATTAATGATAGATAAAAAAGCTAAGTTACTGTGAATGATATTTTAGCAAATTAAAGTATAAAAATGAAACTTTGAAAATGGATATTATTATATTGGAAGAGGTATTATTCGATTAAAACTATGAGAAGAAACAGATGTGAAAGTGGGATTCTATTATAAAATATTTTAGTGATGAACCACCTGTTGATGTGGTCTATTTTTTATTTAATTTTCCACATTTATTATTGGACCTAATTAATTTTTTATATAAAAATGTAATGTTAATTTTTTATTTATTATGATTGGTTAATAATATATTGGATCTGAAATTAATTGAATATTTTTTATGACAATGGGTGATTTTGGTGCTTAATTTCATAAAGGATCTTTATCTTGAATTTTATATTTTTTAAGAACCTTTGTGGAAAATAATCCTTTATTGAAATTTGAAAATTAATTTATAGAATTAATTTCAATGAACTTTTGAGATATCCTCAAAAATGGAAGAGTATTTTCATTATAATCATTTTTATGATATCCATAAGCCTTTTCACTATTCATAAGCCTTTTTCTCATTCTCATAAGTCTTAAGCCCAAACATAATTCTTTTATCAAGAAACTTATATCTTTTTTCAGTTCTCTATCAATATTATTTTGAAGATCCTGTGTATTTTTGACTTTGTAAATTTTTAGATTGTTAAGAAGGATCAAAATTACATGCATTCCCAAATTCCTCAAAGAAACTGAAATTTGAAGGAAAATAGATGTTTGGATAGATGACGTTATGGAGATATAAGGGAACCTTCTAGAGTATTATAGAATATAAGAGAAGGTGGAAATGATATGTGTAGAGGTGAAGCCTAGTCCTAGTGGGGGAGCATAATTTTTTTGAGGATTTATCTCAAGTCACATGAGGATGATGATTAATAGTGAGAGGTGAACCATGTGGAAAACTTAGGAGATGAGTGAAGATCAGCTGAATTTGAGCTAGAGGGTAGCATTTTTGGGTGAATTTTTTTTTAAATTTGAGGCCACAACTATAGTGGGGGATCTGGGAACCGGAATATATATAGTGGAGTAGGAGTCATGAATTAGGAAGGCTGTAGTTGTGGTGAAGTAGCTTGGAGAGGTCCAACATCAACTCAATAGAAGATATTTGTTTCCTCTCCTATAAATTATTCTTATATTAGTTGTCATATAACGCTTGTACTTATATTTAAATGAATTAATTTTTGATATTTTTTTTCTAAAATGTATGTTGGCCAAATATTGAAAGGGGAATGAAATTATTCTGAATTATTTAATTCTCTTGGATTGTGAAATATTTTCTTACTATATCAATTTTATTATTTTATTTCTCTATAGAAGTAACCTAATAAATTATGAACAATAAATAACAGTTTATCTTGTTGAAATTTTGAAAATATATTAGGAAAATTTTCATTTTAAAATATTTTGAAATTAAAATATTTAATTAATTGAAGGAAATAACACCAAAGATAAATGATAGTTCAATATTGGTGATTCATACCCTCATTCATTCTATAGTGTGGATTTTCATAGTTTAAAATATATAAATCTTAACCTTGACATGTATTATCCTTGAATATGGTAGTAGGAAATATTTTTGGTTGATGTTGGTTCAATAAATTTTCACCTGATTGTGGAAATTTTAGAGTTATCATACAATAAAAATTCCACTTTATATTCCATTATTTGATCACAACTCATTCACCTAGTCTGATTCCCTTTTGAAATACTTGTTTTTGTTCACATCATCATTGATCACTCACCTTTTTTTCTCAATTTTTGTCAACACTATTTTTCTTTCATTATATTGGGTTGTATTTATCGTTATAGAGTTCTTTCTCTTTTCCACTTAAACATATTTTCAATCCTTTCCTATAGATTGAACATGGATAAAACTATTCTATTTCTATGTATGAATATAAATAATTATTATTTCAAGGATGATGATATTCCTAAAAAACATTGGTTCCATTTTCAGAGAAGGTGTGATCAACCATGGTAAAAAATCACAAGAAAAGTTTAATAAAAAATAATCAAATATGTTTTTTAAAATTATATTTTAAAATATATAGTTTAAAAAATAGACTAAAATCTAAAACCATAGATCCATTAATTCCTAAAATATAGAGATATTAAAGTTCTATAAAAAAATTAAAAAAGGAAGATAATAGGGAGGTGGTGGATCACCAAGAAAATTCAATTCCACCACATCCTAGAGAAAAATTCATTAAGAGACATGATCTTAATGAGATTTAGATTCCCATGGTTTCAAGTAATAATTATTTCATTGGGATGAAAACTCAGTATAGTAACTATGAGATTAACCATTAATTTATTTAATTACTACCATTTTTCAATGTATTTTATAATGATTACCCTTTACACTTTATTAGGGGATTTTATAGTGTGGTGAAGTAGCTACTACTACAAGGGCTTAGTGAGGAAGATTTAAATTTGACTATATATTTTTTTCTCAAGGATAATGCTAGAACTTGGTTTTAGATGTTAGAATATGTGATTATTGACACTTGTTATTAGTTATTTACTACCTTTTTAATGAAATTTTACCATAGCATAATGACATTAGAAATTAGACATAAGATCACCAGTTTTGTGAAAGATGAGGGTGAGATGTTCCATGAAACATGGAAAATATTTAGTGATATTGTTAGATAATTTTAAAAATCATTAATTTTTCCAAATTTCCCTTCTAGAAACTTATTAAAACTGACTCATACAATATAACCAAACAATTTTTGATTAGTTCTCTGTATTATAATTTTATGATAAAACTACAGAGGAGCTTAAATTTATTTTCAAAACATTTCCTCAAAATTCACAATATATATTTCCTAAAAGTAGAAATATAAAATGAATAGAATAAAATTATATTCAATAAAATTAAACTTAGGGTTCTATGATTTCAATTGTAAATTCACTCATGGAGTAATGCCACCATTGTGGTAGGTCCAGTCATTTTGAATCTTGTTGTCCTAACTTTGATATACCTACCCGAATCTTTGACAATGCAAAATTTTCTAGTTATAAAACTAGGATTTATCCTAAGGATGATCCATTTTCAAATATTTACAAACTTGTTTATAGTAATTATTATAACATATATTAGAGAGAGTAGGGAGTGTTTAGACAAATTTATTCCCCTAGATTTACCACATAGCATAAGAAACAATTTCAAAACTGAAATAGGAATAAATCCTCTAATTCACAATGAGATTTAGAAGGAATAATGAATAAAATTATAAATAGGATATATGTTTATAATTAATAAATAAATATGATATCAAATATCTAATTATTTCTATATAAAATGACATAAATAATCTGCAAACTCAAATCAGTCACATGGTTAATGAATTTTGAGGAAGGAAAAACAAAATACTACCTAGTAAAAAAATACTGAACCCAAGGTAAAATTTAATGGAAGTAACTATAACACCCCAAAACATTAATGTATGATTACATTTAAATAATTCAATGTGTTTGATTTCTTTCTCCATAAGCAATGCTAAACTTAAAAAAAACTAAAATACATTTGGATAAAGATATAAGTATTAAATATTACTATTGAAAACATATCCCTTGAATTAGTGGGTATGAATAGGAGTATCCACCTTAATAAATATTGGTATAATGGAAATAATATATAATTTTAATACTAATTAAATTCAATTAGCATAGCTAAAACCACTATAAAAACCATTTTAGGATTAAAAATATGTTTTCCCTAAAATGGGTGTTTAATTTCAAACTAAGTTTATTATGATTAAATAATAATAATATATATTGATAATATGAATAATGTATTACCAGTAAATTAAATAATAATTGATAGTAAATAATAATCAATAATAGTTAACATATTGAAAATATATTTTCCAATACGAACAATTTTCCACTATATTTGTGGATTTTATTTAAATATTGAATTCTCAAATTTTAGAAATTTAATTTGAAAAAATGAACATATTTTTGGGATTAATAATAATAATATTACAATCCTATGATTATTTTTTTGGGATTTTATTTTAAAATAATTGATTTTAGGTGACTAGTGTAAAATAACAATTTTTTTAAAATACCATGACTTTTATGAAATTAATTTGATATAAGAATAACATAAAACATATGAAACCATATTATTGATCAAATATATGTTTTATAAGTGACATTATATATTTGAAAATATTGTTTTTAGTTAAAAATATATATATGATATTTTAGAACATAAGTAATATTTTCTCAAAAATTTCTTTAATACATTATAAATTTTTATTCTAAGATTAATTTTCGTCACTTTCATAAATTTAATAAAATGAAATTGATATAAAATTTACTACTTGTGGGTCCTAATTATCTAATAATTAAAAAATTATTCTTCAGAATAAAGATTAATTTAACTTAGGTAAAAACTAGTTAATCTAGTAATATATTAAATGGAAAATTAATAATTCAAGGGGTAAAGGGCTATAGACATGTTAAAAACATGTCTATAATTTAGTGTTTGAGATATTATTGATCTTACCACACCCAAAAATAAATTATTTTTTATTTTTGGAGTAACTTTACATGTTTTACATGACCTCCCTTTATATTAAGTTGAAATGTTTATAAAAATGTCATCCTTACCACTTATAAAAGGGGACTCTCAACATCCCTTCAATACTACTCTGAAAGTTATTTTTTTTACTTTGTAAATACTAATTGTTTCCTTACCATAGAATATTATTTCTCTGTTTTGAGATTTTGGTCACATGAATTTAGCTTATTCCATATTGTTTTCTATTTTCATTTTGAAATTATAATTTTCAAATGAATTTGTAATTGAATTGGTATTTTATATGTAATGAATGCTATTATTCTATTGGAATACTCATTAATCACCTTTCCCCCTTTTACCTTAACTAATGAGGAAACAACATTCATGTGTGTGTGCAGACTACCGCCACCATGAAACATCTTTTTTCGTTTTCCTTAAACACCTTACATTGATGGTAGTAATTTTGAATGTAATAAATAATTTTAATTTTTGTAATTTTTTTATATTTTAAATGGATAAAACATATTATAAATTTATCTTATATGGAAAATGAAATGGTCAACCATTCATATGTGTGGACTGCCACCTCTATAGAATGATTAATTTTCCATTTTATTTTCATGACCTAATTATATTACTAGTCATGAGAATTATTTAAATAGATAAATATGATATTTATGATATCATTATGCTTCTGGAATAAAAAATTGTTGAACCTATTTATGATATGATCAATAAACGATTATCATTAATTCAATTGATTAAAATGATCATATTAAGAGTAAAATGATATATTATTTCTAAGTATTGCATTTATATAAATTATATTCCCTCTATAATTATTCAAAATTATGATATACCACACTAATAAACACTAAATAAGACCATTATGGTTTTGGTATTATTATATTATAACTAAACCACAACATAATCATATATTAATCATGGAAGGTTCATGTTTGGGTTAGTTTAAGACCCTACTTGAACTATACTATGAATTTATATGAAAGAATAATACGGGAACATATTTTTAGGTATAATTTGATATAAATATGTAAATAATGATTTTTTTATGGAAATTGTTTCTGATGCTTTCTTCGGGGCACACGTGTTCGTCTTGTTTGAGGTCGAAGTGTGCGGTTTTTGTTGCCCTGCATTCCCGCTTTCAAAAGGCGGGCGACATCCATCACTTTTTTAGGGATGTTTTCTCCTTGATCGAAACGGGATGATGGGATATCGGTTATTCATTTCATGGATTCCTCCTCAGAACTCATCACCTAGTCCGGGTCTCCCTTATATACTTACACTACGGGAAAAATGAGCAATTGCGACGGGTTATTTGCGACGAGATTTATTCCCGTCGCAAATAGTCATGTTAAAAACTTATTTGCGACGGGGGTATTTCCCCGTCGCAAATAAGGAGGCTTTTGCGACGGGATTTCTTTCCCCGTCGCAAATAGTTTTCCCGCGATGCGCGCCAAATCGCGGGAAAACTATTTGCGACGGGATTGCTTTCCCCGTCGCAAATAACCGGCGGCGGTAAAAGGTATTTGCGACGGGAATATCCCCCCGTCGCAAATACTATGTCGGCAGGGGTTATTTGCGACGGGTCCCGTCGCAAATAACTATTTACCGGTTGACCGTAATAAATGTTGGCAAAGGTATTTGCGACGGGTACCGTCGCAAATAATAATATTTGCGACGGGAATCCCGTCGCAAATGGTCCCGTCGCAAATAATCTAACCTATAAATACCCCCATCCGTTTTTTTCATTTCATTCTCATTCCTTATCTTCTCCTTCTCTGAAAATTATATTTCTAGAGTTGAGTTTTTCTCCAGTTTGATTTGTTTCTCCGGAGCTGATATTAAAGTTTTCAAGAACGATCAGAACAGATCATTTTTCAAGGTATTTTTAATTTTTTATTTATTTTTAATTTTTTATTAGTTTCAATTATTATTAATTAGTTGTAATTTAATTATGTTTACATTGTTTTATTATTTAATAAATTTAAATTATTAGTATTGTTTGGTAATTAAGAATAATTAGTAATAATTTTTAATAATTAAGAATAAATATTAATAATTAGTTATAAATACCAATAATTAGGAATAAGAACATTATTACATTATTAGTTTATTTTATTATTAATATTAAAATAATATAATTTTTTATATATATACAATTCTTTTTTCATCTGTGTGTTTGCTGTCTTCACATGTATTATTTGTATGTGGAGATAGAAAACGCACAGATGAAAGAAGAATTGTATATAAATTAGAAAATTATATTATTTTAATATTAATAATAAAATATATTAATAATGTTATTATTTATAATTATTGGTAATTATTTCTAATTATTGATAATTATTCATTTAATTACTAATAATTAGAAACAATTATCAATAATTATCAATAATTAAGAATAATTAGTAATAATTAGTAATAATTACCAATAATTAGTAATAATAAACAATAATTAGTATTAATTACCAATAATTAGTATTAATTACCAATAATTAGTATTAATTACCAATAATTAGTATTAATTACCAATAATTAGTATTAATTACCAATAATTAGTATTAATTACCAATAATTAGTATTAATTACCAATAATTAGTATTAATTACCAATAATTAGTATTAATTATTAATAATTACCAATAATTATCAATATTTAGGAATAATTAACAATAATTGCCAATAATTACCAATAATTAGTAATAATTACCAATAATTAGTAATAATTACGAATAATTATCAATAATTAGGAATAATTAGTAATAATTAGCAATAATTAGCAATAATTAGTAATAATTAGCAATAATTAGTAATAATTAGCAATAATTAGTAATAATTAGAAATAATTAGTAATAATTAGAAATAATTAGAAATAATTAGTAATAATTAGGAATAATTAGTAATAATTAGCAATAATTAGCAATAATTAGAAATAATTAGCAATAATTAGTAATAATTAGCAATAATTAGTAATAATTAGAAATAATTAGTAATAATTAGAAATAATTAGAAATAATTAGTAATAATTAGAAATAATTAGTAATAATTAGAAATAATTAGTAATAATTAGAAATAATTAGTAATAATTAGAAATAATTAGTAATAATTAGAAATAATTAGTAATAATTAGAAATAATTAACAATAATTAGTAATAATTAACAATAATTAGGAATAATTAGGAATAATTAGGAATAATTAGGAATAATTAGCATTAATTAGGAATAATTAGTAATAATTACCAATAATTAGTAATAATGATTATTAATTACCAATAATGATTATTAATTACCAATAATTAGTATTAATTACCAATAATTAGCATTAATTACCAATAATTAGTATTAATTACCAATAATTAGTATTAATTACCAATAATTAGTATTAATTACCAATAATTAGTATTAATTACTAATAATTAGTATTAATTACTAATAATTAGTATTAATTAACAATAATTGCCAATAATTAACAATAATTAGTAATAATTAACAATAATTAGCAATAATTACTAATAATTAGCAATAATTAGTAATAATTATCAATAATTAGCAATAATTAGCAATAATTAGCAATAATTAGCAATAATTAGCAATAATTAGGAATAATGAGCAATAATTAGGAATAATTAGCAATAATTAGCAATAATTAGCAATAATTAGCAATAATTAGCAATAATTAGAAATAATTATCAATAATTAGAAATAATTAGCAATAATTAGCAATAATTAGCAATAATTAGAAATAATTAGCAATAATTAGCAATAATTAGTAATAATTAGCAATAATTAGCAGTAATTAGCAATAATTAGTAATAATTAGCAATAATTAGCAATAATTAGCAATAATTAGCAATAATTAGCAATAATTAGCAATAATTACCAATAATTTGGAATAATTACCAATAATTTGGAATAATTACCAATAATTTGAAATACTTACCAATAATTTGGAATAATTACCTTATTACATTATTTGTATATTTTATTATTAATATTAAAATAATATAATTTTCTATATTATATACAATTCTTTTTTCTTCTGTGTTTTTTCTGTCTCCACATGTAATATTGGCATTCTTTTTCAAAATTATCAACCTACTTGCCAATGGAGAGGTGAAAGTGAATGCCAATATTACATGTGGAGACAGATTGTGAAACACACAGATGAAAGGAGAATTGTATATAATATAGAAAATTATATTATTTTAATATTAATAATAAAATATACTAATAATGTAATGATGTTATTATTATATAATTAATATTTATGAAAAAAATTATATTAGTATTATTAAAAAAATAAAAAATCAATATAATATTAAAATTATCAATATTTGTAACAGGTTTTGCTTTATTCTCAATATATTCAATCCTTTCTTGTGTTTTTCTAACAAATTATTCAAAACCAGTAATGCTTTTATATTTTATAGAAAAATATGGAACAACGAGGTTGTCAACAGTCATTATTAGATGACCGCATATGGATAAATCAACGTAGAAATCCAAATGGTTCTGGTTTAAATCCAGTATATATAGAGGGTGTGGAGAGTTTTTTATCATTTGCGGCATCAAATCCAGAATTTGTTTCAGAAGGAAAGATAAAATGCCCTTGTAGAAAATGTGCATTGAGAACGTTTGACACGTTTGACAAAGTGGGGGAACATCTCTTGCGTTTTGGTTTTCAAGCAGATTATGTTTTTTGGTATCAACACGGTGAACGCAGTTCCAGAGCAGGTGATACCAACTTGATTCCGGATCCATCCCAGTTTCAAGATTTAGTACATGATGTTGCAGGTTCATCTGTTCAACATACAGAAACTCCGGCTGATATAGCTTCAAATCCTGAGTTGGGACAGTCTGAATTTTATGAGTTGTTGAAGTCTGCTGAGGATGCATTATATCCTGGCTGCAAGATGAGTAAATTAGAAGCAGTTGCAAAATTTATGGCTATCAAATCAGATAACGGAATGTCAAACACATGTTTTGACCAGATATTTTCTTTGCTGAAAACACTGTTACCCGAAGGAAATGTTTTACCTGCAAATTACTATGAAAGTAAGAGGTTGGTTCAAAATTTGGGACTTACTTGTCAGAAGATTCATGCATGTTCAAATGACTGCATTTTATATTCAGGGGAAAATGAGTCATTGGATAGTTGTCCCACATGTGGGCAACTGAGATATAAAGAAGGACAACACGGGAAGTCTGGTTTGATTCCTGTAAAACAGTTGAGATATTTTCCGCTTACATCCAGACTTCAGCGTTTATTCATGTCTAAGAATACAGCGACAATGATGTCATGGCATAAAGAGAATATTTCAACCGATAAAAGCTTGAATCATCCAGCCGATTGTGATTCATGGAAACATTTTGATAGAGTGCATCCATCATTTGCTTTAGAAGCTAGAAATGTTCGACTGGGCCTTTCCACTGATGGTTTCTGTCCGTTTGGATCTTATGGTAGTCAATATTCATGTTGGCCTGTTTTTTTAACTCCATATAATTTACCTCCATGGATGTTGATGAAGGAGCCATATATCTTTTTGACTTTACTAATTCCAGGACATCCGAAGAAAAATATTGATGTTTATTTGAAGCCATTGATTGATGAATTAAATTTATTGTGGAGTACTGGTGTCAGTACATATGATGTTGCAACGAAACAGAATTTCATACTGAGAGCAGCATTGATGTGGACAATAAGTGACTTCCCGGCTTATGGGATGTTATCTGGCTGGAGTACACATGGTCAGAAATCATGTCCTTACTGTATGGGAGAGAACAAAGCATTTATGCTCATTCATGGAAAGAAACCTTGTTATTTTGACTGTCATCGCAGATTTCTTCCAGCTGATCATCCTTTTCGCAGAAACAGATCTCATTTCAGAAAAGGAACAGCTGAAAGGGATGGACCTCCAAAAATGCTATCAGGTTCGGAGTTAAAATCGGTTGTATTTTCATTACCTCCCATCACTTTTGGTCCCACAATAAACCAACAGAAAATTTCTGGTTTTGGGAAAGAACACAATTGGATTAAACGTAGCATATTTTGGGATTTTCCATATTGGTCTGATTTGTTGGTCCGACACATGTTAGATGTCATGCATATTGAGAAGAACTGTTTTGATAATTTGTTTCATACAGTTTTGGATACGCCAGGAAAGAGCAAAGACAATGTAAATGCACGTTTAGATCTTGCCCAAATTTGCAGGCGTCCAGAATTGGAACTATTTGAGAATGTCAGAACAGAAAGGTTACTGAAACCAAAAGCAGCTTATACACTGTCTAAAGAAAACCGTTTATTATTTTGTCAGTGGATTGCAGATTTGAGACTTCCAGATGGCTGTGCTTCCAATTTGGGTAGATGTGTAAAGAATGGTCATATTACTGGATTGAAAAGTCATGATTGTCATGTTATAATGGAGAGACTTCTACCCATTGGATTAAGAGGTCTGTTGAATTCTGTGATTTGGGATTCCATAACAGACATGTCTCATTTTTTTCGGGAAATTTGTGCGGCTACGGCAGATTATGATGCTCTAGGCAAACTTGAACAAGATGTTGTTGTAATTATATGTAAACTGGAAAAAATATTTCCGCCGTCTTTCTTCGACTCAATGGAACATTTGATGTTACATTTGCCATATGAAGCCAAATGTGGAGGTCCGGTACAGTTTCGATGGATGTACCCATTTGAAAGATGCATGAAAAAATTGAAAAGAAAAGTACGCAACAAAGCATCTGTTGAAGGATCTATTGCAGAAGCTTATTTGCAAGAGGAAATATCTTTTTTCTGCTCCCATTATTTTGAATCTGAGTATCCTTCAAAACACAACCGAATGGGACGGAATGAGAGGAATATTGATGAAATCGACAATCAATTATCTGTTTTCAACCAGTCAGAGCTTGGTTTTGGTGGAGTTTCTGAACGCTGGCTTTCAGATGATGAACATCATAGAGCTCATACGTATGTTCTGCTCAACTGTGAAGAGATGACATCAGTTGTACTGTAAGTGTTTATATCACTTATTCTATCATTTATGTTACAGTAAATAACTTTGGTTTTTATAGGTTGTATGATAATCATATCAAGAAACAAATTCCACAAATTACAGCAGCTGCTCTCGAAGAACGGCGACTGAAAAATTTCTCTCAGTGGTTTCAAAAACTGGTAACATAAATTCTTTATCATTTAGCAACTCATTCAATGTATAGTTTACTATATTGATAATTATTTCACAAATCTTCAGGTGTCTCGACATGCTGATAAAATTGAAAAACGGCTGTGTGTATTGAGTAACCCACCTTCCAAACTTGTTAAAACTTATAATGCATATGTGGTGAATGGATTTCGATTCCACACGCATGCATATGGGGAATCGAAAAAAACAATGAACAGTGGAGTTAGCTTGAGAGGATCTCATCATCGAGAAAATGAAGTTGACTTTTATGGCATACTTGATGAAATCATTGAACTCTGTTATCTTGGACAACATTACATAACCATGTTCAAATGTCGGTGGTTGGATACAGAGAGAGGCGTGCGTGTTCATCCAACTCATGGAATCATCGATATTAAATGTAAAAGTGTTCTCGCAGTAAATGAACCATTATTATTGGCTCAACAGGCATATCAAGTTTATTATGCAAAGTACTGTGCAACATCATGAGACTTGACTGATTGGTGGAGTGTAATAAAAATCAAAATTCGAGACAATCAGTTTAGTCAAAGTGAATGTGCTTTCACTGATGTGCAAAGAATTGAAGTTTTTCAAGAGAGTACTCAAAATCAATCTTTTTTACAAAGAGATATGAGTATCGATGACGACACCCCACATTTAAGAGTCGGTGATGACGATGATGTTAATGATGTCACACATGAATTTGAAATGGTAAGAGATGAAGCAACTGCAACTCGAATGGATATCGATGATGTTGAGGAGGAATATAAAGATGACATTGACATATATGAAGATGATGATGAAGATGAACACTTATAGAATTCCATGGTATTTATATACAATCATAATATGTATATATGTATATATAATAGTAATTATCAATTATTTGCTAATATTAATATTTTCTGTTTCAGATGGACGAGGCCACATTTCGTGAGTTGACGGAGGCTGACCTGCCTTTCGATGCGGATGAGTTGCTGGCAGATGACCCTCAGCCTGCAGGCGCTCCAGGGAGTACGCGGAGGGGGCGCGGTCTTGCACGATTGATGATTCCTGACCCCGTCCCCGAGCGACGTCCACGTCTTGGGTTTGATCCGCGCACCCGGAGGTGTGATAACCTGTGTAATAACCTGTGAATTTGACTAAGATTTCATTAATCTATTCACATAATAAATGTTTATTAATTTTTCAGTTTTTCGCATATAGCAGTCGGACAGGGCAGCGCTATTTTGCGCAACTATTTCTCTCAGCTGTGGACAACATGGGAGTAGATTCCCATTGATGTGCAGCAGGCCATGTTCGGCCATTGGTTGGTACGTACGTAAATAAATAATTTTTATTTTGAAAATTATTTCATTTCTAACTTGATATTTTGATTTATTTGTAGGGTTTATGGTATCCGATCGAGGATACCATGCGTGAAGCCATCCACGAGGCATGGGAGGTGGCCATGCGTGATCGCCTTCATCAGTTTTTGCACAATTTAAGAAAAGCTGCGATGAAGAAAGCAGGAGTGTCAGATTTTGAGGATTCATGTAGAGCACACCGACCAGAGTACATTTCATCCCATGTATGGGATGGATTATGTGCGCACTGGTTGAGTGGTGCCTTTCAGAGGATATCATCGGTGGGGAGGCAGAATCGGGGGAGGCAGGAGGTGACTCATCGAGCTGGGAGTCGTTCTTTCAGTACTCATAGACAGCATCTGGTACGTACATTATTTATAAATATTTTATATAACTATAAATATTAACAGTTTATTTTTTATTCTTATAGGCTGTCGAGCACCCCGATATTACAGAGTACGACGTATATCGGAGGATGTATAGTGATCCTGCTACTGGGGAGCTCAGAGGTGATCGTCAGCATCACATCGTGGTCAGTATTATTTGTTTTCAAGTTTAAAAATTAACTGCATATAATATATTCACAATTTTAATTTTAAATTGCAACTATAGGAGTCATATGAGGCCGCAGCGGCACAGGCCCGACCTGAGAGTCAGGCCGAGTCATCAGATCAGACCACTGCCCGTCAGTTTGATGAGGCGGCATGGATGCAGGCCACCCAGTATGCCTTCGAGAAGGGCCGGGTAGTTGGTATCGGCTCTCGACTGACTCCCGGAGATTATTATGGCAGTGCTGCGATGTCGGCGTCCAGCTCGAGGGGAGCTCGTGCATCTTCTTCTACACAGTATGAGGAGCAGTTGCGATCTCAGACTGCACAGATAGAGAGTCTCCGACAGGAGCAGGAGCAGATACGTCAGCAGCATGAGGAGGAGCGTCGACGCCAGCAGCAGCTGTACGAGGAGCAGACGAGTCGGTGGCAGCAGCAGCATCAGGAGCAGATGGAGTACATGCGCCGACTCAATCATGCTTTAGGGATGGAGTTTCCTCCACCACCATCTGCAGATCCCCCACCTCCCCCCCCTCCTACAGATTAGAGTTTGTATTTCTGTTATAAAATTTGTGAAATCAAAATATTTTTTTTTCTATTCGTAGTTTCTGTCTCATTATAAAATATTAATAATATTATATTTTTAAATGACAATATTAATATGAATAATAATAATATTTATATTTTATAATATTAAATTTTATATATATATTAAAATTTTATTTATATAATAAAATTTTATATATATATTAAAATTTTATAATATGATAATTTAATTATTTTTTTGTAATACTTGAATTATTTTAATATTTGAATGTAAAATAATTCTATTATTTTTATATTAATTAAAATAACTTATTAATATTTTTTTATTTATGAATTATAATTATAATATTATTATATTAATTAAATTATTTATTAATATTCTATTTTTTTTATTTTTGAATTATAATTCTACTATTATTATAGTAATTAAAATAATTTATTATTTTCATTTGTAAATTATAATTCTATTATTATATTAATTAAAATAATTTATTAATAATTTATTTTTTTTATTTTTTTTATAGTATTTGCGACGGGATACTATGCCCGTCGCAAATACTAGTATTATTAATAATTTTTTATTATTTTTTAAAAAGAGTATTTGCGACGGGACCCGTCGCAATTACTATTAATAGTATTTGCGACGGGTCCCGGTTCCCGTCGCAAATACTAGTATTATTAATTTTTTTATTTAAAAAAAAAACGTTATTGCGACGGGCCCGTCGCAATAACTGTTTAAAAAGTTTTTTACAAAAATACGGAATACTATTTGCGACGGGGAGAATGCCCGTCGCAAAAAAAGGCTTTAGCGACGGTCCCGTCGCAAATAAGTTCAGTTGCGATGGCGTTTTCCGCAACGGGCGATTTGCGACGGGACCCCGTCGCAAATGGCTATTTGCGACGGGATCCCGTCGCAAATACCTGTTTTTCCAGTAGTGTTAAGACATTGTTCGTGAAGTTCTTCCTAGCACCATATCTTCATGGACACCAGTTAATTACACTGCTTATGTCAGGACATTCCAAGGGGTATGGTCAGGGCAAGAACCTTCAGTCAGGGGAGTAGTCATGTTGGGCATCACTGGCGTGTCTGGTTGCTGGGGTACGGTCACGTCTGTCTTCTGTCCCTTATTATAGGGCTTCTCGAGGGAACGAAAGCCCAAGCCATCCCACATCGGACGCGGGGAATCATATGCCATGTGCATGTATCTGAGGTTTTCCTTATCTTACCATGTTTAACACAGGGTATGTCGTAGGTTTAATGTCTATCGGAGACGGATCAGACTGATCAGAACACTGGATAGAGTGGATCAAATGAGCGTAACCCCTGAAGGATACACTGATGTAGGTGGGTTAACATGACCTCATCGGGATGTGGAGGCCCAGGTAAGAATCAAGATGGGTGATGGGGTGTTGAGTGAAATGGGTGGAGAATGGGATGGAACCGCCGTGAGGACAATGGTAATGTTGTCCTTGAGACTCAGGGAGGCTTTTTATGTATCCCTGTGGCAGGGAATCAAATTCCGCGTAGTCTAGGAGGATGACGGGACGCCTGAGGAGGTGGACCATGAGAATCGATGCATGGATGGGACCAGGAGGAAGTGTATCCTCTGGGTTGGGGCAGGAAATTCTTGATACACATAGGCTCGAGGGAAAGGTCGGGCGATGAGCTTGAATTGGGGTGTACAGATAGGACAACAACCTGATGATGTGTATGGGGCTTACGTGTGGTTATCAGCCTAGGTCGGTCTGACACCACTAGGACATACCAAATATGTGGGTCCCAAAGAAGGGGATTACAACGACTTGCCTCTGAATAAGAGACGCAATGTCTTACCGCTGATTGGGATACAACGACTTATTGCTGATTGAGGTACACAATTTAATGTCATGTAGGATGGGGGTGAACCGACGTGAAAGAGGACCTAGGGCCTAGATAGATGGTGGGATTGAACCTCATGGAGGCTTCCTTTGTACCTTTCCTTGGAAAGAATCAAAGACCATGTAGTTCAGGATGGGGGATTGGTGCACCGATGTGAAGGGATTCAAGACCAATTGGGTGGTGGGATTGAACCTCAAGGAGTCGTCCTACGTACCTTACCTTGGAAAGGATCAAAGTCCACATAGTTCATAAAAGGAAGACTTACCATCGATTGGGTACTTCAATGGCTTACCGTTGGACGGGGTCACAATGGATTACCGTCATATGGTGGAGGTGGTTTAACGATGTGCATGACGAAAAGGGGGAATATAGTTTAACATCATGCGGGACGAAGGTGGTCCAACACAAAGAGTGTCCAGAACCAATGGATGTTGGGCTTGAACCTCATGGAGGCATTCTATGTACCTTGCCTTGGCAAGGATCAATGTACACATAGTTTGTATGGTTTGGTGAACTGATGCGACATAGGTCAAAATGACCGGAGTGGTGGGCTTGAACGTCGTGGAGGCTTCTAACGTACCTTGTCTTGGCAAGGATCAAAGTCATCATAGTTCTAAATGGGGGAATTTGGGGATTACACTCTGAGGCAGCCCAAAATTTTGGTGAACCGACATGAAGGAGGTCGGAATGACCAATGGGTGCTGGGCTTGAACATCACAGAGAATTCCTACGTACCTTTCCTTAGAAAGGATCAAATACCTCATAGTTCAGGTGACATGTGGGGATTACACTCTAGGCTTCCCATAAAATGGATTTCATGGTCGATGCTTACTCTAATCCCATGTGAGTCATGCTTAGTGTGAGAAATAAGAGGCAACAAAGACCTAACGATCACATCGCGAAAGTTGCATCCATGGGAAGTGGAATGGGGCTTACACGTGGTTAGTGGCCCAAAAAATAAATAGGGGATTACACGTGGTTAGTGGCCCAGGAGGATGGAAACTAGGACTTACTCTAGGGTGGAGGCCCAGATGGAGACAAAGCCCAGTGGGAGAGGGATGGGATAATGAAGGTCCCTATGCCCATCTCTCCTCTTAGTCTTTAGAACCGAAGAAGAAAGGAGTAGATACACTACCTCATGTGAGAAAGGCTAGGGGCTTACACTAGGATGGTTTCACATTCCCCATGTATAGAGGCTACTCCAATAAGGAGGATATCATCCCCTGTGGGAGCGATCTCACTCCCGTGGAGACTAGCGGGCGTGCAGGATATCCGGGTGGGGTGCCCTACATGTGATGCGCGGGACAAGGCTACAGTTTAACATCATGTGATCAAGAAAATGGTGCTTGGAAGTTTAACATCCTATAGCTCGGATGAGGTGGGTTCACCCCACACCCCTAGGACTTACATAACGGGTAACCTCTGAACCTTGGTAAAGAGAAGGGACATGCAACGCTGTGGCCGGGGGGTGTCATGAGGTGATCCTGTTGGGGGTCCACGTTAGCATGGCTACACGAAAAATCAATAGTCGTTAGTGTGCCTATGCGAAGAATCATGAGGAGAAGCAATACAAGGGGCAGTGGTGTCTAGGGGACATTGAAATCACTTCGTGCAAACCTGGAGGGTAGAATGGGAAAAGGAATTGAAAAGTTGAGGGGTTCATAGGCATGGGCCTTGTGAAGCTCTGTTGCTCCACATAGTGGAGGGTATTTGCAAAGGGGTGTGCTTTGCGAAGTAGAGTTTCCTATCCTAAGTATAGGAAAAAGGTGAATATAGGAGGTTCTTCGCAAAGTGGAAATGCATTCACGAAGCACTTCCTCACAAAGAAAAGGTGCCTTGCAAAGAGAGCTGTTGTGAAGAAATGTGCTTCGCGAAGTACAACGACCCAACCTTGGCATGTGAATCATGTGTACTTGAAGGGTGCTTCGCAAAGCATAAATGCTCCATGATGACCTGGGTCCCCTTTGGGATCCCCTTCCTTTGCGGAGGCCCGTAGGCTCCATGAAAGGCATCCTTCTCTAAAGAGGGGAAAAAATAAGGCAAAGGGGAGGCACTTTGTGGAGCAGAAGTACCTCACGTAACTCATGGTTTGCGGAGCCAAGGGTGTTTTGCGATTCGGGAGCTAGGAAGTTGAAAGGTCGGAAGATCCCTCCTTTGGGCCTGAGGAGAGGCCAGTATTTATAGGCAAGAGGTGTCACGAAGCATAGCTCGCTCGGTGTGAAGATAGATTTGGTTGCTCCGCAGTGGGTCACGAATGTCCACTTTGTTTGCGAAGCAGCCAACCTGCTTGCTCCACGGAGGGCTCGCGAATGTCAGTTTTGTTCGTGGAGCATCCTACCTTTTTTCTTCGTGACAGGCTCACGAACATCAGTTTTGTTTGTGGAGTACCCCACCTCCTTGCTCCTCAGTAGTTGCGCGGCTAGGGGGACTCCTTGGAGGGGCTTCGTGAGGCGGCCATTCAGGATTTCCATTTCTTCTTCTTCTTCCCCTATTTTGGTGCCAACAAATGCCCCCCCTTAGACTTGGAGCTGAGGGGAAATGAATAGTCAAATTCTGAGTGTCAATCACCAAAATCCATCAGTAATTCATGATACTACCTCGTGAAGAGGGCTCGCGAGGCGGATGAGCGACATGCAGGCTGAGCGTGCCGTGAAGCACGACACGAAATGGACGCGCTGCGAAGCTCTAGAGGTCATTGCCTATATAAAGGGGATATGACCTCTCTTTTTTCCATTCTCTTCTCTGCAAAATTTCCTTTTTGAACTCTTGATTTTTTAAGCTCCACATACTCCACGATTTCTCTCCATGAATCGGGTCTTCGCTTCGCGGCACACAACGAGTTTTTGACTCTTCATCAGCGCTTCACGATCTTTCACTTGAAGGACAAGGCAGGTCTCTACGAATAGGCTTCGTGAATTCTCTCCACGAATGAGCTTTGCGAACCAACCAGAAAAGTTTCCAAGTTCTGAGACTCAATGGCTCATCAAGAAGCTACCCAGGGGGTCCTTATGGATACTGCCCATAGGGATGAGATAGCGAACATGCTGGGGTTAGGAGAGCTAATTCAGAGCCACTCTGACCATGTCTCTTTGGTAGAGATGCTATCAGAGAAAGAAAGGAACTACCTGTTATGTAAGCGGTCTCCTTTGTTTGGATTCAGGTTGAGGGATGGCATCTTCATCCCGGAAAAAAGTTGGGAAGAACTAGCATACTGGTTCAGGAGCACACCAATCCAGCGCTAATGGTTTAGGGCTACTGACGGCCATGCCCGGGAATACTTTACAACCATCTTTGATGGATACCTATAAAACTAGCTAGATAACGTCGATGGGAAGACATTTCAACCAGAGACATCTCCTCCTCTATACCAGAAGAGACTGAAGGCAGCTTTGAGGAACCCGAGGAAGGGGTGGTCCGAGGAATGGGACCTGCGTCAGGGCGGAAACTTCACAGATGATTAGGCCTGGTCCTACTAGGTAGGAACCTTGTGTGAGGAGTTTTGGGGCTGAGATGTGGAGAGTGGGTTTATATGAGGCAACTTGGGCCTCTCAATTACACATCTACCAACCAAAATAGCTGATGCTAGAGCTGTTGAGTAGATAGTCTTCGAGGACCAATACCTTCCACTTGCACCATGGGGAGGTCAGTATTAGCTTGTGGGATCTCCACCAGATTTTGGGGGTCCTGATACTGTGGGATATCTACGATTAATTCCACCCTGTCATGAGAATGTGGGAGGATCTGGAGCAGATTCCTCAGAAGGCAATGGCATTGATGGAGCTGGTGGTGGGAGAGGACAAAGAAGCAGTGAGAGATGTCCACTTTAAGCGGTGGTTCAGGCAGTTCCTGAATTTCCCAGTAGACTGACAGTTTCCCACGAGGCCTCAGACTTTCCCGAAGGGGGATCAACAACGCTAGGAGTAATAATACTGGAAAATCTTGGAGGACAACCAGTGGAAGACCTGGGGGTTTAGTGTCAGCACTAAGTGATCTCCAATAGTCAAGATGGCGGCATTTATCATGGCTCTTATTTGTGGTTGGTTCCTGCCGGTGAGGGATACCAACATGGGGGTATGCCCAAGCACATTTATTATGGCGTCCACATTGGTGACATGAGGGCGGTTCAACCTAGTAATTCTAATTCTCACCAAACTATATAATATGTTGTGGCATATCAGTGAGGGGAAGAGGCCATAGAGGGTATGTGGGCCATTCCACCTCCTCTGTGGGTGGATAACGACACATATTAGGGGGGTTTACGAATACCCAAACCATATCTCTCCTCCAAGATCCAACTTCCACACATCAATCCTGACCGCCATGGGGAGATTTCTAGCCAATTTGACTACAAAATTTGTATTAAACTAGCTGTGGAAGGCAGAAGCATTCAATTTTCACACATTTCCATTGCTGAAGGGGGTATTCACTAATGATGGCCAGGGAAAAGAAGTGCACCGAGCATATCTGCTGTAATTTCGATGTGGAGTCTTGGTGGCAAGGGTGGACCATGATCCGCTTTGCAAGCCGTACACCCAACACCTGTTTGCAAGGCAATTCTGGTGCATGCAGAGACTGACCCCGTAGGTCTATCTAGAGGTGCGCCATGAGGAACAACCATGCATGATGAGGCAGATGTGGCTCATGTTCACACGGGAGGATATGAAAATGTGGAATGAGCTGCCTCCGCCCACAACCATCTTTGGTCTAGTGAAAGAATATGCCCAGAGTTGGGAGGCAGCTTACCTGGGGGAGATGCAGAAGCATCCAAGCATTTGAGTCGGTGATGGTGAGCTTTCCCAAGCTTGGGGCTGGGGCCGGAAGGCGAAAGGGCATCTCGTGGTGGCAGGACCGCAGTAGTGGCGAGGCCCGCACCAGTGGAGGGAGAGGCAAGAGTGGAAATGGTTCTAGTGGGATTAGAAGAGCAGGGCTATCCTGAGGGGAGGCCACCTACAGAGTTCCATATAATATCGACTTAGGCTCTAGGGAAGCGGCTGCACCACACTGATATGCCAGATAATGCTATATTCCCGGAGGCCTGGGACATCTAGGATGTCAACAAGAAATTCCTCGGTCTGTCCGAGATGTGGCAACACTTGAACCATCTCGGGATGGATTTTCCAGGGATAAGACCTATCTGGTCTGGTTTTGCAGTATCCCAGGTAGAGGCAGAGCAATACCTGACAGAGCTGGAGGAATTCGTGCACTCTTTGGGTACCCCGTGCCCGATGATGGATCAATTCAAGGTGTTTCTTGATCACACCACTCCCCCACAATTTTATACTACTAACATAAGGGAACAGTTCCCCCTTCCGGAAGAATCAGATGAATCCTCCTGGGGAGACGAGGCTGGGAGAGGGAGCCCGTTGGAGGAGGGTGAAGATGGAGATCAAGAATCATATCTTGAAAAGTTCACAGGGTCCCTTGAGGTAAAAATCTGAAACCCCCTTCTTGAAGTATTGCTTTGAGATCATTCTAGACTCTTTGATAACATCTAAACTGTGTAAGAGAGTCTCATACACAGAACTTGTTCTCGTCCCTCAGTGGATGAAAATGTGGGACCTTCGGGATCTATGCCTGTCGCTGCCTCTATTGCTACGTCCAATAGGGAAAGAACACCTGGGGTGACCCCTACGGAGCTTTCAGATCTTCTGACCATATATGGGGTGCCATGTCTGTGGGTTCCAATGGCATCAACCCATGAACAAGACTAGGAATTAGAACCTTGTATGTCTCGTCTACTAAAATTATGATTTCCACCCACTGACCATGTCAACTAACGTCCAAAACCCTTTTGGTGCATGCAGTTCTTCAAATGGCGTGGGTTTCCTTGGAGAGTTTGTTTGGGGCTTCTAGTGGAATCCTTCCCAAGGGAATGCTGGTAGTCGTGGAGGTGGAGGTCCAGATTGATCGAACAGTGGAACTCCCGATCACTGATGGGACTGTCAGGGAGGATGAGCCTGAGGTCATTGAGGTGGGATCCGAAAATGAGGATTAGTTGAACAGCCCAAGTCCCACCATGCCCAATCAAACACCAAATGCGGACCTGGCTGATGAGTTCCTGGGAGCGTTCCCTACATACGAGACTTCCAACAACACCGACTAGTATGAGACGACGTCCGATGAAGAGGACAGAAAAATAGTCTGTCACTGATCGTGGAAGCTAATCACGTGCTTTGTTAACAATACCCCTAAGCACTATGGCTAGATGAGATGGATAGAATTCACTCGCGGATGCGCAAGCTATGTTCTGGGGGAGTTGATGCCTAGCATCCCCACATGCTCATCCGAGTTCTCATGGCAGAGAAGATTCGGGAGTACAACCGCGACCTTGGTGTGGGCTGGTAGCGGAGGAAGGTCGTGAACATTAGAAGGCTCTAGGAGGCTGAAAAGGAGGCACAAGGGCTGTAGAGTCAGTAAGATGAGCACTCATCCTCCCTCAATGCACAATCTGAGATAGTAATATGGCTAAAGGTCAAGTTGGCAGAGGCCAAGGAGCGTCTGGAGCGATCCTTCGCTAAAATGGTTGTCATCTGGACTAGTGTGGAACGAGCCCGGGTTACGGCTGATGAGCTGCGCCCCATTGCTACTGAGGAGGAGCTGGAGATGAACAGGTGGCAACAAGACCTGGAAATCACGAGCCATAGGGTGGTTGAGCTACAACACTCTTTTGATGGGGTAAACCTGTCCATGGGGGGGGGGGTCGATCCTAGAGTGTTGTAATGCCTGTATCCTTTGAACACACTTTCATGCTTTAATTATTTTATGCCAACTGCATGCATGAGTTCCATTAGTTTTGTTGGTTAATTTCATTCCTGTGACATTCATGGAGCATCAAACAGTCAATCCCTAAGCTCATGTGGGCCAGGACTGATGTGAGAAACAAGGGATGACCACCATATTATTCCATTCAAATGTGGGAGTGCAGACCAAGCTTCAGGTGCCCGAGGGCTTGAACAACCAATCCAGTCTTCTGGGAAGAGAAGGGAGAGAACCGATCAGAGGACAAGGACCTCAGAACAATGATGTGTTACCAATGTTCTCTAGTTCATGAGTGGGGCAATGCCAGGGGAATTGGAAGTCAACCTGAACATAAGGGAATGGAAAGTGTGAATTATAATACCTCAAATTCGAAACACTGTAGGGATGGTGTGACAATAAAATATAACTGTTTACCGTATTCTAAACATAGCGTCTATATTGTGTTAGCTTGAAATGGGGATGAAAAACGAGGGCCGACCGCTGACTATGTTCGAAACACTGGCCTGACTCAGAATTTCATTGATTAGCCTTCCAGAACATTGGCCCAGGATAGTAAGAGAGCCATAGGCTGAGAATCCATACTATTAGGGGATTACTTTAGACGTGAAAGAGGATTAGGGTTTGAATAAGGGAAACACAAGGCATGGAATGTGAAGTGATGGTCTGTTCGAACATAATCTAATGCTCTTGAAACTACGCCATCATGGTGGAAGCACATTATATGGGTGCATCAGTCTGATCATGGATCATTCCTACTTTTTATACAAGACCTCTCTGGCGAGGGAGTTGTTGCTTCCAAATGTCATCATGGGGCATCCTGAAGTTGTTCAAGGAAAAGCTGCATTTGCATGGTTCCACACAAGGGGTCAGGCTAGGGTGCCGGAAACGAGGAGGAACATGACATATGATTCATGAGGATGGACTCGAGGTGTACTTCCTAGGTGTCTCTACATATCCCATGAGGATGGGAATCAAGCCATACATAGTTCTAAGGGGAAACATGGTATGGTACCAGTTCTAGGGATAAAAGGGGCGTACAGATGTGGCCCTCGCACAAAAATAAGTGGTATTTAATGTATCTTTTTTTCCTTTAAGGTGAATGGTTTTTTTTGTGAAGTGACAGGCCTAGGATAGCAAGTCCCGAAATCTCTACAAGAATCAAGCCGTATAGAGGCATTGAAAAATGGTATGGGGTGTGACTGATACCAAACATGGTGTCCCCTTGAGTGAGGACATCATGATGTAGTGCCGTTTTTTGTCGTGCGGATAGGTTGATGACCTCAGAGTTTAGGGTCATGTGATGGGACCAAGCATGCATTTTAACATCATGCAGCACAGACGTAGTAGAGACAAGGCTAAAGGGGGAATGTTCATGGTGCAATAAAACATACCCGATGTGAATGAGGACATAATTTCATACCACACCGTACTCGATTCCGTAAAAGAAAACTCAGGCCAAGGGACAAAATAGAGGTAAGAGGATAAGGGGTAGGAGAAACTAGCTCCCAATTGAGCTAGACCCGTGAGATGTCTGGGTGTTTCTACGTATCCCATGAGGATGGGAATCAAGCCACACGTAGTTCTAAAAGCGATCTTAGTTTATGGTCTTAGAGCTCGGACCATGGAGAAGCGGGACTATTCCAAGTAAATGCATACCTTACCCCGATCCCTAAGCCTACGTGAGTAAAAATCGATGTAGGAAATGAGGGAGGGTATGGTATTTATAATACGTGGATACATGGAAAGGGAAAATTGGTGTGGAGCCTCGAATGATTTCTTTTTCGCGAATTTCTCTTCCTAACGCATAGATGCACACTAAGGAATAGTACCAAGAGTTTTAAAATTCTACCTAGACATGATGACATGGACAAGGGTGTTAATCATGTTACTGACACTTTGGGCTTAATGGGGTTTACATGACGATGGAGGATAACTGTTGACCATGTTCGAAACACAGTATCCATATCATGTGACCTGAGGTGGGAACAACAAACGAGCGCCAACTGGTGACCAAATTTGCAATGCGGGACTTGTATCAATTTTTTGTTCGAAACCCTTGAGGGTGTTGGCCTGTAATGGTAGGAGGGCCCTTCTACCTAGAATCCATGACATTCGGGGGTCCATTTGGATGTGAAGGGTGATGGAATGCCTACTTAAGGGGAACACAAAGCCTGAAAAATGGGTGAGAGTTTGTCAGGGTAGAATTCGACACTCTAGGTGCTGAATCGGAGTACCCTTGGGCACATTTGTGAATCTATGAAGAGAATCGAGGGTCTCATCTTGAGAGTAGATGATTTAAAAAAGACAAGGATAGCACAAGGGGATAAAAAACTCTCAGGAGGAGATGGTAAATGGTGTGGTTGTTACAACACCTGAAATGAGTGAGAACATAGTCCCACATCACACTGTACATTCGTCTCTCTAGGGGAATGCAGGCCAAGGGTCCAAAATGAGAGGGAGATTTCCAAGAAATGGGGATGGACCGAAAGTTTAGACATTCGGGCAGTCCTACGTATCCCATGAGGATGGGAATCAAGACACACATAGTTCTTGAAAGGTGTAATGTGCAGTTTGTCTTCACGAAGTAGGGATGAAAATGGGTAAGATTCCCCCCATACAAGAGGTGTACATCGCGGCGAGTAACCCAACGTGAATGGGGACATAATCCCATACCACACTGTACAATCCTGTAAGATTTAAGACTTGCGCCGGGGGCCTGATATTGGGCACACAGAGTGTGGAATGGCTTGTGATCGCGGTATGGATGATAAATGATGGGAGGGATATCCCAATAAGATATGTGTAGCATTTAGAAATATCCCAACATGAATGAGGAAACAAGTCTGCTCTACACCACACAATCCTAAATGAGAATGTGGGTCGGGGGCAAAAAATGGACAAGGGGCTGGAAAAGGCCAAGGGGCCTGGGGCTGGGTGTCCCGGCCAATGGTAGCCATAGGACCTCCTGTGTGGTTACTGCCTCATCAGAGCCCCTAAGACTACCTGATCAGTGCTCGATGTGGGAAACAAGGAGTCGGACACAACTCACCCCGTCATGTAGGGGTCTAACAACTGGCATCAACTAAAGGGAGTTCGTCGCTTGGAGATACAATGAGGAAGAATGGACCACTGCACTCAATGTTTGGGACCTCGTGGGGTGGCTCTGAAAACAAAGGATAGTTGTTGACCATATTGGAAACACATCATTCTTGTAGTGACCTAGAATGAGAACAAAAAATGAGCATCGACCGCTAACCATATTTGCAATGTGAGACTTGTATCGATTTTTTTCTCAACATCCTCAAGGGCGTTGGCCTGGAGTGATAGGAGAGCCCTTGGTCCTAACATCGTTGTCGTTCGGGGGCCCTTATGGATGTGAGAGATGATAGAGTCCCAATCAAAGGAGTGGATGAAGCATAGCTATGCCCATTTATGAAAGAGGCAAACACCTTAGGGTAGTGGGACGTATGGCGGGATCGAGATGAGCTTGACGTGAATTGGGGAAAAAGCTTTCACCACACCATATTTCTCGACCAGAGGGGATATTCTGGTGTTTGGGCTCGGCCAACAGATGAAATGTCCAGGCGTTCCTACGTATCCCATAAGGATGGGAATCAAGTAGTACATATTTCTCGAAGGCCATGTAGTTTAGTGTCGTATGGTAAGGACATGGGAGGATAGAAGAACGGGGGGTGGGAACATGGTGCGATCATTGTAACCATGACATAAGTGGTGCTAAGGAATCCTATTCCATATCATGCAAGGCCCCTTCGAGAGAACTATATCCAAGTGGAATAGTCATAGAAGAGAGTTTGGGGATGGGCTCAGGTTGAAATGTTTGAGCATTCCTACGCATCCCATGGAATGGAAATCAAGCCATACATAGTTCTATGGGTGCAGTTTAACATCTTGCAGGATGACATACAATTTAACATCATGCGGGACGAAGTAGTATAGGGTCATGCAGGACCAAGTGAGCTCAAGAAAAGTAGTGCTTGAGAAACTTGGCGTTGGTGGGAGGAGTTATATGCTCAGCATCCATGGTCACTAGGGAGTATGAACCATTGAGGTAAACCCTGTGAATTATGTAAGGTCCTTTCCATTTGGGTTCCAATTTTGGTGGTTTCCTACCAAGAATCATTGGTGTCCGGAGGGCCAATATGAAGTCACCTTGAAAGAAGGAACGAAGGTAAAATTTCTTGTTGAAAGCTATAGCCATCTTATTCTGATGCCTTTCTAGATCGTGCAGGGCACAAATCCTATTCTTGTCAAGTGCTTCCAATTCAGACAGAACAATTTCAGCTACTTTATCTGGCACCTACTGATCATAGATCTCTATGAGTAATGAAGGAAACTGAATCTCAATAGGCAGGACGACCTCTGCTCCGTACACTAGGGAATATGGGTTCACCTGGGTGGAATTATGAGTCTTCGTCCGATAAGCCCAGAGGGCATCGGGGAGCTTGTTCGTCCAACTCTTCTTGTTCTGGCCAACCATTTTCTACAAAATGTTAGAGCAGGTTTTGCTGAATACCTTGATCTGTCCATTTTCCTGTGCATGGTAACGAGAGGTATGGTTAGAGAAGATGTTGTAATTAGCATACAACTTCTTTAACTCGACTGCTCAGAAGTTGGTGCCATTATCAGTGAGGAAGGCGTGAGGGAATCCAAACCGGTAGATGATATTGGAGCTCACGAAGTCAACGATAGAATGAGCCTTGACCTCTTTAAGTGGAACTGCCTCTGCCCACTTGGAAAAAATATCTGTAGCGGTCTAGATAAACCTACACTGGCGAGCTGTCGCCGGTGGATAAGGTCCCATTACATTGAGTCCCCACACCGCAAAAGGCCAAGATTACTTGGTTGAGTGGAGAGGCTCTGGCCGACGATGCATGAAGATAGCATGGATTTGGAACATGTGAAATCTCTTGGAGAACTCGATGCAATCATGGATCATGGAGGGCCGGAAGTACCCCAGTCTCCGAATCTGGTGAGATAGATTCATCCCAGTCTGGTGGGCATTGCAAAAACCAGCATGAACCTCTTGCATGGCTTGATAAATCTCAACTCCTTGGATGCGATGGAGGATAACACCATAAAACCCACACTTGTAGAGGATATACTCATGATTGGGACCACTCTGGAGGGTAAGCTTCAGCACGTGATGTCAGATTCACTCACGCTCAGCCCGATCAACCGGGAGGTAACAATTTTGGAGATACTTGACAAAGGGGGCTCTTTAGTAAGGGGTCACTTCAACAACTGCATATGAGGAACCTAAGGGTCTTGACATTGAGGCTTCAGTGGTAAGATGGATTACCCGTTGGCCGTCATCACCATCCTGGGTGACGAGAGTTATGACTCTTTGATGTACCACATGGATAATCAAATCACTGTGCTCTGGTTATGAATGTGATGAAACTAGGCCATCCAAGTCATCCACTCGATCATTCTGAGATCGAGGGACATGAGTTACATCCGACCGAGATGGGAACTGGGTCATTAGCTGGAGTGTGCACTACAATAATGGTACAAGCTCTGGATTTCTGACAATGTAGTCACTGTTGATTTCCTTGATGACTAGTTTAGAATCCCCTTTCATATGAAAATGGGGCACATAAATCTCGAGGGCCAGCTTGAGGCCAGTAATAAGAGCCTGATACATTACCTCATTATTGGTGCAACCTTTTGACAATATGAATGAGTATGGTAGAATGGATTGCACTGGGGTGATGAAGACAATACCCATGCATACTCTGTTGAGCCTGGGATCATTGAACCTCTAGCCGGTTGGGATCTGGGAGGCGCCATCGAAGTGCATTTTCCAACACGGGATGTCCTGATCTACTGAGATGATTGCCTCATAAAGAAAATATAGTTCCAGAGATTGGTCAGCTGGGGTTGGATGGGAAGCAAAGAAGTCTTCTAATGATTTCCCTTTAATAGCCTTCTGGGGCATGAACCTAATGTCAAACTGCTAGAGGATTACCGCCCACCGTGCTAGTCGGCCCATCAACATGGGACATCTCAGGATGTACTTTAGTGGATCTACATGGGACACTAGATGTACCTCATGGTACTTCAAGTAATGTCACAGTTTTTGTATGTAAAATACAAGTGCAAGGAAGCTCTTCTCGATGGGGGAGTACCTGGTCTCCTTATCAAGGAGCATGCGGCTGAGGTAGTAGAGGCTATTATCCTTCCCCTCATTATTCTTTTGGGTGAGAAGGGAACTGAGGTACTGTTCCAGGGTTTTCCAGCAAAGGGTGGCACCAAGACCGAAGGCTGGAGAAGATGCTGCTTGATTTCCTCGAATGCAGTCTGGAACTCTTTGTCCCATTCATAGGCGAAGCCTTTCTTCATGAGCCGAGAAAAAGGATTACACTTACTGACCATATTCGCAATGAATCGCCGTATGTAGGCTAAGTGGCCTTGGAAGCCCCGAAGTTCCTGAATGTTGCTCGGGGGATACATCTGGATGATATCCTTGATCTTCTCTAGATCAACCTCGATGCCTCGGTATCTGACAATGAATCTGAGAAACTTTTTGGAGGTGACTCTGAAGGCACATTTCAATGGGTTTATCTTCATGAGGTGGGAATGAAGGAATATGAACACTTTCTCAAGATCCTTGAGATGGTCTTGGCACTGGCGAGATTTGAACACTAGATCATCCACATAGCATTCAACCAATGTCCCTAGGATTCGCTTGAATATACGATGCATGGCCCGCTGATAGGTGACACCTGCATTCTTTAAGCCGAAGGGAATGAATTGGTAACAAAATTTACCTTGTGTCACCTTGAAGGCTGTGGTCTCCTCATCCTTAGGGGCCATTCGGATCTGGTTGTATCTAGAGTAACCATCCGTGAAGGAGAGGGGTTGGAATTGAGCCGTGGCATCGATCAAGAACTCCGTCACAGGAAGGGCAAAGTCATCCTTCGGACAGTGACAGTTGAGATCACAAAAGTCGATGAAGAAACTGATTTGTCCATTATTATTCCTAACTGGAATAATGTTGTCCATCCATTTGGTGTAGTGGACCTCCTTTAAAAAGTTGGCTCTGATGAGATTTTCAACTTTGGCCTTGACCATGGAACCTTGAGAAGGGTGAATCCATCTGGGAGGCTGCTTAATCCCGCGATGATTTTCTGGAAGACCAAGGTGGTGGACAACTACATGAGGATCTAGTCCTGGAATCTTTTCATAGCTGCAAGAGAATACATCACGAGGTTGCTCCAGGAAGTCTACATACCACTACTGCTCCTCGAGGGACATGGTGGCGCTGATCAATGTGGGTCTCAGATCTGCCTCGTTACCGAGGTTCACCTGTACCAGTTCATCAACCATGGAAGATATTCCCTCTTCAAAGGAAGGGGGAGTGTCCACCATATCCTATTCATAACTTGTAGAGGGATCCCCAGTGGGAGGAGCCTCCTCTAGGTCGGTATATTCTGACGGGAGGCTGGTACCTGCCTGAGCAGCAGTTGTCACCGCATCAGAATTTTCCGATGCCGCTGACACCATAGCGATGAAAGCTGTCGACCCAATCCCATATGTTCTTCAGCCCAAGGGGCCACATTTTATGATATCAAAGAAATAGGGGCATGTCATCTTGAGCCAGTTAATTCTAGCCTAGATAAACAGACACATATGATGTAATACTATTTCTATGGGGAGAACTTCCTGATACCTTATGGGGGTAGAAGGCTCTGGGATCACTTGATCTTGGTTTCTGTAAGAGTACGAGGTGATTTTCCACTGTCTCTTGGACTTGGGAATATGATTCTACCTTATATTAGAGACAAGAAAACATTGCCCCATGTCAGGGGTCATGGCCTCCAGTTGATGGATTGGGAAGAAATAGGGTTCATCCAGACCTGCCCATGGGTCAGCTGCAATTATGATGGGTTCAACCTCACTGGCCTGAATCTGCTTGTCCTTGCTCTTGTAATAGCCGACATCCAGGTAGCGGGATTCACAAGAGGAAAAAGGAGGCGTGTAACCTTGGACTACACCTACTCAACCATTGAGGGAGTACTTGAGGCATTGGTGATATGATTAGGGGACCACTGTGTGCACATGGAGACATGGTCATCCCATCAATGCATTATATGCGGTGTCCTAGGAGACCACCATAAACTCGGTGCGGGCGACTAGGCCACCAAATTGGGTGTTCAAATGGACCTTACCGACTGGGGTCTGCTCTATCCTATCATAACCCTATATTTTTAAATCGGAGGGAGTTAGGTCACCTTCGGATAACCCCAACTTCCGCAGTGTCTGAGTTGGGATTAAGTTGATCCCAGAGCCCGTGTCGACAAGACAACGGCAAACCTCCACGCCGTTAAATTGGCTGGTGATGTATAGTGGGTGGATGTTCCCATGTATGGGAGAGCCTTCATCATCTCTAGAGAATGAAATGATGGCCTAACATTTAACTTTCTTGACCACTTCAGCATGAAAGGCTTCTACAGCTGCTACCTCCGTCTCAAACTAGAGGGGGATTCTTAAAGCCTTTGTGAGGGCCTCAAACATATCTGACGATAGGAGAAGGGTGTCGAGGATGGAAAGACTCACTGGGATGCTGGAACGGTTCTTGAGAACATCATAATTCCATTCCAGGCATGAACTTCTACTCGTAGGAGGCCATTCTGTGATATGGGGCATGGAGGGCCCTGCTGGCTAGGCTGGCGGCTGACTGGTGCTGGGCATATCTTGTTGCTCACTTGTTGAAGCCCACATAGTAGCTACCAGATGAGATTGAGATATCTGAGATAATCCTATAGCGGGGCGAGGCTGGTCACAACATGGTCGAAGTGGCTCTGCCTGATCCAACAATACAAAGAGCGGTGGAGGTGGGCCTGATGACACCAGATGAGGAGGCTGCATGTGCTGAACTCTATGCTGGGACTACTTTCTGGTCTCAGTGCCATGCATGTCCTAGATAAAAGTGACAACTGATGTGCCTCGATGACCCATATGGTCGCGACTCCACCGACGTTGGCATCGGCTGGGGACGTTGGGGAGGTTCTATTGGGGCTCCCCATCATCGAGAGTCATGTAGGGGTTTACCAACTCCACAGTGTTGACTGAAGTGTACCCTTGACTATCACTTGATGATTCATCCACTATTGGGTGGATTATGGGAGGAATCCCCATCTAAAGGGGCATGAAGTCACCAAAAGTGCGGGAAGATGAGGTCATCTGTTGGGCGCATTGCTTTCCCTTGCGCCGCTGATGGTTGCTCTTCTAGGAAGAGGTCATCTGAGATGATGATGCAGAGATGATAGATACTTCATCTGACAGCTTAGGCTGATTCAAACATGCAAGAATGATACCATGGGCATGAGAAACTACTTTTCGAGGCATCCAATCAGCATAATTCTGGGACTTATGGTTAGAAACCTTCTACCACTCGCCCTCACTATCACTACTGCTCTCTGAACTTATCGCGACACATGCCACTTGTGTCAGGGCTGGTCCCAACCTGAATTTGTTGTTATCGACCTGGTCTTAAAACCAGTCTTTAAACACATATCACTTCTTGAGGGTGTGTGCCAGGATCTGGTGATAGGGGCAGCAGTTGGGGCAATCAGTGAGGTTTGCCTCTTCTGGCCTCCTGCACTCTGGAAAATGCAAAATCCCTTATTCAAAGGAACTTCTGAAATAGACGGGAATCTTATTCTCATTGAATGAGTGGTCCTATTTTTTTCTTTCTGGGAAGGGGGAACTTGGAGCCCGACCCTGATGAGGAGCTAGAGGAACAAGGTTGTCCCGCCTAGGCAGTGGCAGCGCATTACGTGGGGGCGACTGCCGGTTTTGAGGTAGTCGTTGCTGAGCTAGAGGTTGTGCCTGTGGTGGCGGGCCTCTACAAGGTTGCAGAGGTAGCCCCACTACTAATAAGTCCAATTGTATGGGGGAATCTATCTAGGAAACTATGGTAGGCTTGGCTCTGACAGCTATCCTTACAGAAATTATAGGGGGCGACCGACGTGCCTGACTAGCCTATTTAAGGGATTCTTCTAGGTGCTGGGACTTATATGAGAAGTCGTGAAATCCTCTTGGGTAGTTCAGGGTGATCAGAGAGGGAACTGGTTCAGTCTTCACATTTACCACACACATCTTCAGTAATTTCTCCTGAGTCAATGGCATGTCAATAGAATATGTGAGCCCTTTCCACCGGGCAATAAAGTCCGTGACACACTCATCGAGCCTCTATTTTCACTTGAAGAGGTCTGCGATGCTTGTATTTTGTGTGGTGGAGAGGAATTGGTATAATAACTGCCTCCAGAGGTCCTCCCAGCTAGTTACTAATCCGGTGGGGAGATGGCTGTACCAGAAAAACACAGGTCCTTCTAATGTCTGCACAAATCATCAGAGTTAGGAAGCCTCCTACTGTGCTGGAGTCCCTAACATGGGCCCGAACCTTGAGTTGAAATGGCCCAGATGCTGCGGTGGGTCCCATGTCCCATTAAAGGGGGAGAATTTGGGATTCTCAAAGCCCATAGGTGTAGGCATGTCATCCACCCATGTTGGATATGGCTTGCCATCAGGTGGGATTGCCACATATCATGTTTCCAATGCCTATAAGCAGGCAATGAGTGTCTCCATTGGATCATCTGGGTGGGGGTACCTATCTTGATGGGGATCCCTAATAACGAGCACATTGGAAGGTTCTTCAACACGGTAAGTAGGCCCATCGGTTCATGGAGCGGCTGAAGGCACAACCCTCGGGGCGACTAGGAGAGCCCGAGTTGGGTCCGTTAGATTGTCACGCCGTTCGGGAGGTTTCAGAGAGGCATACCATGCCCTCTTGCCATAAGTTCTGGCCTTAACCTTGTCTATGGGGGTAGGACGGTTAGGGTCACCTGGTGTAACGCCCTGACCCCAG
Source organism: Viscum album (assembly GCA_963277665.1). Classification (NCBI taxonomy): domain Eukaryota; kingdom Viridiplantae; phylum Streptophyta; class Magnoliopsida; order Santalales; family Viscaceae; genus Viscum; species Viscum album. The sequence goes on along the minus strand of OY728129.1, from coordinate 126,809,727 downwards.
TTACCCAGAGTTGGTGAATTATTACATAACATTGGCATGATCATAAGGAAATCATGTCTCGAAAGACCGATCAGATTAGTATTATTGGAAACAAGATTCATACATAAGTTTAACTTTACAAATTGAAAAGAAATACAACACAAATATATTTCATTAGAAACATCCAAGCCTCCTAGATTATGCCTACTGGTCACTCATAAATAACTTCTTCATATCCTGTGAAAATGAAACATAAGAAAGGGGTGAGCTCAAATGCTCTGTAAGGGTAAGTAATATAGCGAAAAATGACATAAATATTAAGCATGACAAATAATTGAAACCACATTCCTTTTATAATAATAAACATGAATAATTTTATGTAAAGAATATGAGATGAGTAAATAATGCCATAATAAAAAATAATCATGGGTATTCTACTAGTCGAATGACCACATGAACCATCAATATTATTTCCATAATGACGGAATGTATAATGCCGGACATTCTGAAACATTTTGTCACGGCCTCGGCCAAGACGTCTAAAAATGATTAAGGCCTCGGCCAAAACCATTAATCAAATTGGGAAAGGGCCTTAGACAATTCCACATCTAGTTGTCTCATGAGACCTACCGATGCATCAAGGAGCTATAGTGGGCTCCACCCGTCACTTACTAAGTCCAATACATTCCTCATATGAAAAGGTTTAAACATATTATAAAAATTCATATTAAAACTAGCATACGAAATGTCAATACTTTAACCATAAATCATGAATGGTATAAAAATAGCACATCCACAGTCAAAAATATCACAAAACCTTCAATACAATATGGAAGTTTTGTATCATAATAAATCAACTCTAAATAAACTTAAAATCCATCAAAGGATGTTGACATAGATGAATTCAAAACACTTTTTAGAGAAATATATCTTCCTATTTTGAAATAATTTAAGAGTCACATAATTATAAAATAAAATATTTACTTTGAAAATACTCTTATAAGATTTTAAGGGAAGCTTCGACGAGTTTATAATGGTAGAAAATAGTCACACCCTCCGTATAAGTTAAAACCAACATTCTTACATTAATTTTGTTGAAAAGGTTAAAAAATACCTTATTTGGAAAACGACGGAAATATTCATTTATAAACATCTTATAAAAAGTCAAAAAAGGGTATAAATTAATTTAACCCATACTTTTTAAAATATAAATAATGTTTTAAATACATTTTTAAGAAACATAGATGTGGATGATAAAGAGGTCCCAATAGATAATTATGTATAAAAAACCTCGGATAATGAAGAGATTGTGAAATAAACACTTACCTTGTACTTTTACATGGTTGAGGGTAGGTTAACCTCCTGTATAGTAGTGAAATATTTTTTTACAAAATTATACAAGAATCATAAACATTAATATGATATTATATATGATCTTTTAACATTGATTTGTTAATAATATCTTAGTATTATCATCATTTCGGGTGTTAACGGATTCGTCTTTCTTTATATCCTTTGTTATGTGTGCCATATTTGTTATGGATGGGATGTATATTATTCATATCCAAAATGATATCAAGTCCTTAAAAATTATTTTTAATCATCAAATGATAATTATACTTGAATGGATACGATGGGGAATGAATCTTATCACGTTCGTGGAGACGGTAGTCCGTACGTACGCACGAGCGACAATATCATTATTTTGATATTAAAATAATATATAATTGGATTCTATATCATATATACAGAATCATTATTATGTTATATTTATTATTTACATGAATTACACATCATTATTATACCCATACAAATAATAATGTTTTGAATAACAATTACACCACGACGTGGAGACGGTAAGCCGTACGTACGCACGTATGGTGACATGTCATTCAAAGGATGGATAGAATACTGAATATGGTTGTACCATATTTATAATAACATCACAGTATATAGAATATACTGGAGTTATTATTTTATAATGGGAATTAAAAATAAAGAAGAAGTTGAAGAAGAAAGGAACTTGAAAGAGGGCGGTGAAAACATTATCTCTTAATCGGGTTATTCCTTTTGATTTGATCAAAAAGACTCCTTAGGTTGGATTTCTGATCAAAATAAGGCCTCTAGGTAGAATTTAGGAAAGTTGAGAGAGTATTTGGTCAGGGGTTTTCCAAACCAAAAGGATTTGAAGGTGTGAAGAATTGGTTAGAAGTTGTGTCCTTTTATAAGGGGGAGGAGGGGCTCTTTAGGAAAAACTTAAAGTATTAATTTATAATAAATTTATATTCGGTTTATAATGGCTCAAAAGTGGATTATTAAAAGTATAAGGTGGTTATGGGTCTAAATACTTTCAACCAATATATTTTAGATAGGTTTGGGTCATTATATTAACCTTATATTTTAGTTTTAACTCTTAGTTAATTGGATTGACATTTACCATGTCACTTTGTATTTTAATATTATATAGTTAATAAACTTACTATATAAATTCAAGAGACCCCCAAGTGGTCTATTAATGATACAAATATCATTATATAAGTCCTTTTTCCGAACTTTATATTTTTAGGAATATAATATCAATTAATAATATAATACTTGTTTTAAAAATTCATTTATGTAAATTTTGACACTATACAATAATTGATTTTTGTTAAAGTCTTAACAACTTTATTAATTCAAAAAAAATTCTCTTAAACAATACTAACATGTCATAGTAACCAATAAAATTCGTGGATGTCACCAAAACTTTCAAATTATATTTATTTTAACTTTTACAATACCAATTATTTGATTATTTTATTATTAAGGAAAATACTGCATCATTATTGTGTCATAAATAAATTTATTTATTAAATGTCTAAAAATTATAAATAAAATACAATTACGTAGGAAATATTTTTAGATTTCTAATAAATATTTATAGTAAAAAATATAACATATATAACCCTATGTAATTTTATTTTTCTAAAAGATATATGCTTATGTCATTTTTGTATTTACTTTAACTTAATTAATATAAAGGGTCCTTATCACCTACAAGTGGCTCCATGTGGTCCCGAAATTGACCCAAAGAATCCCATGGTCGGAAATGTATCAACCAATAATATTAGGACACGTTTTAGGGAAATTTATTATTATTATAATATTATTTTTTACCCTTATTTACCGGATTTACCCTTTAACCATGGTAAATAAAATATTTACCGAAGTAATTATTCAAAATGTCTAAAAATAAAAGTTACCTATTTAAAAAATTTGGAAATCCTAATTAAAAATATGGAATCCATTTTTCTTAATTCAAAACACAGAAGTGGTGGAAATTAATTTAAAATTAATTCTCGTTGTTAAAACAAAAAGCATGTTTTTAAGAGATAATAACTATCAAAAGATTAACATTTGTTTATGTATGGTTTAATTGTGAAATTATGTACAATGACCAAAATTGTATTAAATGGTAAAAATATATTCCAAATATACTTTTAAACCACTAAAATTCATAATTTATCACTATTAATTATTTGGATTAAAAAAGTTGTTTTTAATTAAAATTTAGAAATTTTCACTGTTCATCAAAATATAAAAGTTATCCGAAAAGTACCAAAATTTAACCCTAGGATAATTTAGATATTATGAATCCAAAAATGAAGTCCATTTTGGGATATAAAGTTTATAAAATTCAAAAAATTGGGTATTACTATTCATAACAGTAACTTTGATTGGTTGCGGTGTGTTAGAATCTCAAAGTTGCGTACAACACACGCTATGGTATTATTCAAAGAGAATCGTACCGTGGAAGCTTTGGGTGTTAAATTCTCCCCTCATTCAAATAATTTCATCCTAGATATTTCTATAATACTACCACATGAAAACACTCAGGTGGTTCTTCATCATAAGTTCCTCAAGTTCCCACGTTGCCTCTTCCATCTTATGGTTCCTCCATAGAACTTTTACCAGACGAGTCTTCTGGTTTCTCAACACTTTCTCTCTTGTATCAAGAATATTGAGAAGATCTTCGCAATAAGATAGATCAGGTGCCAGTTCTACTTCCTCATAGGTGAGTACATGTGTTGGGTCAGGCATGTATTTTCTCAATAGTGATACGTGGAACACATCGTGAACTTTGGAGAGACTTGGCGGTATTTCAAAACAGTAAGCTAGAACCCCAATTCTTTATAGAATTTCGAAAGATTCGATGTACCTGGGACTCAATTTACCCTTCTTACCGAAATGTATAACTCCCTTCCATGGAGATACCTTCAAGAAAACATGATCTCCTTCCTGAAATTCTAAATCCTTCATTCGGTTATTAGCATAGCTCTTCTGTCTGCTTTGAGCTTCTTTAATGTGGTTTTGGATTACATTCACCTTTTCCATTGTTTCCTCCACCAATTCTGGGCATATGAGTTTTCTTTCACCAACATCATCCCAACATGTTGGTGTGTGACATCTCTTTCCGTGTAACACTTCATATGGTGCCATCTGGATACTCGAATGGAAGCTATTATTATAGGAAAATTCTACAAGAGGTAAATATTGATACCACATACCCTGAATGTCAAGTGAGCATGATCTCAACATGTCTTGTAAGGTTTAAATAGTCCGTTCTGATGGTCCATCTATTTGAGGGTGGTAGGTAGTGCTCAAATGAAGTTCAGTATCCAAGGCCTTCTGAATACTCTTCTAGAATCTTGAAGTAAAACAGGGATCACGATCAGAAACAATCGATAGGGGTACTCCATGAAGTCTCACAACTTCATTAATATATAGTCTCTCTAGACATTCAAGTGGTAGATGTTCTTTTATAGCAAGAAAATGTGTTGACTTGGTAAGACGATCAACAATGACCCATATCACATCGTTTTTTCTAGGAGTCTTTGGTAGTACCATGATAAAGTCCATCGTAATATTATCCCATTTCCACTCTGGTATGGGAAGAGGTTGCATGACTCCTCCAGGCTACTGCCTTCTAGCTTTCACTTGTTGACAAACCATACATCTTGACACAAAATCATCAATCTCCCTCTTCAGGTTAACCCACCAAAAATGTTCCTTCAAATCTCTATACATTTTGGTGATCCCAGGGTGTATAGAGAAATTGGAACTATGAGAATCGTCCAACAATTCCCTTTTTAGATCAGGTATATCAGGAACACAAAGTCTCTTCCCAAATTTCAAAATTACATCTTCATACACAAATTTTCTCAATCTCCCATCATTCATAGCTTTAATCTTCTTTTGAAACTCTTCATCATAGATATGAGAACTCTTTATTCTTTCTAGTAAAGATGGTTTGGAAACCATTTGAAAAAGTATTGATGTTTCAACTTCCATGGTGATTCCCATATCCATCTTCACTAGATCCATGAAAATAGGATCCCTTTCAATTCTCTTCATGTTCAAAAATCCATGATCCTTTCTACTCAAAGCATCTGCCACCTTATTTTCCTTCCCCGGTTGGTAGTGTATCATACAATCAAAATCCTTGTGTAGTTAAAGCCATATCCTTTGCCTCATCTTGAGTTATTTCTGTGTGAAAATATACTTCAAACTATTGCGATCAGTATAAATCTCACATTTTTCACCATAGAGATAGTGTCTCTAAATCTTCAGAGCAAATATCACATCAGCTAACTCAAGATCATGAGTAGGATAGTTTTTCTCATGATTTTTTAGCTGTCATGATGCATAGTTAATAACTCTATCATTATGAATAAGGACACAACCAAGTCCTTCCTTCGATTCACCACTATAAATAAAAAACCCATCATTTCCCGATGGTAGAGTCAAAGTAGGAGCATTGAATAATATTCTCTTCAGTTATTCAAAACATTATTCACACTCTCTTTTCCAAAATAATTTAACCCCTTTACGTGTGAGCTTCATTAATGGGTTATCCAATCGGGAAAAGTTATGGACGAAACACCGATAATAACCTGCTAAGCCAATAAAACTACGTACCTCAGTTATACTCGTCGGTGCTGGACATTCTTGGATTGCTCTTGTCTTAGAAGGATCAACAGAGATTCTATTCTTAGAGACAATATGGCCAAAAAAAGAAATCTTTTAAATCCAGAATTCATACTTTCTAAACTTTCCATTTAATTCATGTCTTCTAAGAGTGTTCAGGATAATGCGCAAGTGATTTTCATGATCCTCGTAGTTTTTGGAGTATACCAATATATCATCAATAAACACCACCACAAAATCATCGAGATATTCCTTGAAAACTCTATTCATTATATCCATGAATACAGAGGGTGCATTAGTCAATCCAAAAGGCATTACTGTAAACTCGTAATGCCCGTACTTGGTTTGAAATGAGGTCTTCAGAATTTCATCCTTCTTCACACACAACTGATGGAATCCAGATAGAAGGTCAATCTTTGAAAAGTATTGAGCTCCATGCATTTGATCAAATAAATCATCAATGCGAGGTAGGAGATACTTGTTCTTTATTGTTATAGCATTGATTTCCCTGTAGTCGATACATAACCTCATAGATCCATCTTTCTTCTTAAAAAAAGGACAGGGGCTCCCCATGGAGAAACACTATGGTGAATAAATCCCTTATTACTCAATTCCTCTTATTGTTTATTTAGTTCAACTAATTCCACAGTGTCCATTCTATAAGGGGTATTCGATATAAGCCTTGAACTAGGAATTAAATCAATGGAAAACTCAAATTCTCGTTTTGGAGGATGTCCAGGTAAATCTTCTGGAAACACATCAACATATTCTCTCATAATAGGTACATCCTCTATTTGAACATTACTTTCCTCACCCATAGTTATTTTATTCTTTTCCTCCCAGATAATTGAATTTAGTTGGGCTAATGGGGGTGGATCTAGATAAGAATTAGGTGGTGAAGATTATGCTCTAAAGATATGGTGTTCTTTATCATCATTATCAAAAATCGTAACCTCCTTCTTCTTACACTAAATTTTTACATCATGGTCCGAAATCCCATCCATACCGAGGATTATATCAAATTCAGTCATGGGTATGATGATGAGATCAGCAGATAAAAAAAATTTATATGACCAAATGGGAATGGATCCACAGAACATTGTAGCAATGATACTTCCTTTAGGAGTTTTAACTGACAAATACCTTGTTAAATCAAATTTGAAATATCTAATTTTCTTATAAAACTAGGATGATATGAAACAATGCAATGATCTAGAATCAAATAAAGCATTTTCTAAACTTGAGGAAACCATTAAATTACCTGCCACCAAGTCTTTCGGGGCTTCAACCTCAGCAGTAGTGATTGCATAAGCTTGGCCTTGATCCCTTGGCCTTTTCCGAGGTATGTTTCCCTAATGCTTAGGACATTCATTTTTATAATGTCCCATCTCCCTGAAATTGTAGCATTGAACATTGGTAGTGTCTTTGTTTCCTTTACAACCACCAACTAGATGGCCTTTCTATCCACACTTGTAGCATACTCCTTTTCCTTTTAGACAGGCACCAAGGTGCTTCCTTCTGCAATTATCACAAGGTGGAAATTCAATTCTTCCCTTCTTCCTTGTTTCCTTATTTCCTTTCCCAGAGTGTTTAGAAAATCTCTTCTTCTCTTTCTTTGATTTAAAGTCATAAGACTTAGAGAATTATTTTTCTATCTTGATAGCACACGAGACAATATCTTTGTATGACGAGAAGGATTGCGAGACCAATGCTCGATGGAGAAACGATTTTAACCCATCAAAGAAACGATCAATATTAATTCTTGGGTTGCGTATATAATCTGCAGTATACCTTTCTAACCTTGTAAAGTTAGCCTCATACTTTGCGACATTCTCATCCTCCTTGTGTCTCAGACTCAGAAATTGCCTTTCCATATCTGCTCGATGGTCACATGGAAAGTATTTTTCTAAAAATATATCTTTGAACTCTTACCATTCCATATTTGATACTTCATCATCTTCCTTCGTGTTTTGAATCAATGACCACCATTGATCAAAATCTCCAGTGAGGCTGTAAACTGCCATGATAACTTTTTCCCTTTCACTACTCCCCATGGCATGAAATATTTTTACTAAAGAATTTATCTATTGCTCAACTAATAAGGGATTTATACTCCCATTGAATGTTGGTGGTTGTTTCTTCATGAAGTTATATAACATTGATCCTCCAAGATGTGGATTAGGGTACTCCATATGGGTAAGGTTATTATTCATAACTTGAGTGAGTTGTCCCAGTATGGTGATTAGCTGATCAGCACCAGTTGCATCACCAGCTCCACTATAATTATCTTGAGCAGGAGGGAAATCCCTACATGGAGTGCGTGAATTGATACAGTTTCCATTTCTTCCACTAGGCACCATTTCTAAACAATGGCATAAACTAGATTAGTTTAGGAATAACAACACAAAAATCCAAACTTGCAAAACACTTAACATAAATTGAAAAGTTTATGGATAAAATCCATACTCATAAAAATACTTTCTTTGATGAAGTATATACTCATAAACCCTTCATAATGGTTTGTAAAGAAAATGAGAATTATCCTAAGAATATCCCCCGAGAGTGTCGTAACCAAGAGTACAGTAAGGCCCGTTGTCGTGAACTAGTTCTCATTCGAGTCTAGCTCAAAGTGGTGTTTTTGGGTTTTACCTCTATGTACATCTGGGACAGAGCCACCTCTACCTTCTCGTATCTAGACATGGATGTATTGCTCAGAAAACTCACAAAATTTCTACAATACCAAAATTATAGGAATTTCTTCTATACTAATCCTCAAATTCCATATTAGGTCTATGTGATCTAATCAGAGTTTATCTAAATATAGTTTCCATGGTTGGTACTAAACTTCCTCTGATACCAACTGTAATTCCCTAACCCTAGTTACCCAGAGTCGGTTCACTATTACATAACATTGGCATGATCATAAAGAAATCATGTCTCGAATGACCGATCAGTTTAGTATTATTGGAAACAAGATTCATACATAAGTTTAACTTTACAACTTGAAAAGAAATAAAACACAAATATATTTCATTAGAAACATCCAAGACTCCTAGATTATGCCTACTGGTAACTCATAATTAACTTCTTCATATCCTGGGAAAATGAAACATAAGAAAGGGGTGAGATCAAACGCTCAGTAAGGGTAAGTAATACAGCGGAAAATGACATAAATATTAATCATGGTAAATAATTGAAACCACATTCCTTTACCAATAATAAACATGAATAATTTTATGGAATGAATATGAGCTGAGTAAATAGTTCCATAATAAAACATTATCATGGGTATTCTACTAGTCTAATGACCACATGAAACATCAATATTATTTCCATAATGAGGGAATGTATAATTCCGGACATTCTAAAACATTTTGTCAAGGCATCGTCCAAGACGTCTAAAAATGATTAAGGCCTCAGCCAAAACCATAAATCAAATTGGGAAAGGGACTCAGCCAATTCCATGTCTAGTTGTCTCATTAGACCTACCGATGCATCGAGGAGCTATAGCGGGCTCCACCCATCACTTACTAAGTCCAATACATTCCTCATATGAAAAGGTTTAAACATATCATAAACATTCATATTAAAACTAGCATACAAAATGTCAATAATTTAACCATAAATCATGACTGGTATAAAAATAGCACATCCATAGTCAAACATATCACAAAACCTTCAATACAATATGGAAGTTTTGTATCATCATAAATCAACTCCAAATAAACTTAAAATCCATCAAAGGATGTTGACATAGATGAAATCAAAACTCTTTTTAGAGAAATATATATTTCTATTTTGAAATCATTTAAGAGTCACATAATTATAAAATAAAACATTTACTTTGAAAATATTCTTATAATCTTGTAAGGGAAGCTTCAACGAGTTTATAATGGTAGAAAATAGCCGCACCCACCGTATAAGTTAAAAAAACATTCTTACCTTAATTTTGTCGAAAAGGTTAAAAAGGGCCTTGTTTGGAAAACGACGGAAAGAATCCTTTATAAACATCTTATAAAAATTCAAACAAGGTTATAAATGACTTTAACCCATATTCTATAAAATAGTAATAATTTTTTTCAATACATTTTTAAGAAACATGGATGTGGATGATAAAGAGGTCCCATTAGATAATTATATATAAACAACCTCGGATAATGAAGAGATTGTGAAATAAACCATTACCTTGTACTTTTACTTAGTTTAGGGTCGGTTAACCTCCTGTATAATGGTGAAATAATTTTTATTAAATTATACAAGAATCATATACATTAATATAATATCATATATGATCTTTTAACATTGATTTGTTAATAATATCTTAGTATTATCATCGTTCCCGGTGTTAACGGATTCGTCGTTATTTATATTCTTTGTTATGTGAGCCATTTTTTTTTGGATGGGATGTATATTATTCATATCCAGAATGATATCAAGTCCTTAAAAATTATTTTTAATCATCAAATGAGAATTATACTTGAATGGATACGATGGGGAATGGATCTCATCGCGTTCCTGGAGACGGTAGTCCGTACGTACGCACGAGTGACAATATCAATATTTTGATATTAAAATAATATATAATTGGATGTTATATAATATATATAGAATAATTATAATGTTATATTTATTATTTACATGAATTACACATAATTATTATACCCATCAAAATAATAATGTTTTGAATAACAATTACACCACGACGTGGAGACGGTAAGCCGTACGTACGCACGTATAGTGACATGTCATTCAAAGGATGGATAGAATACTGAATATGGTTGTACCATATTTATAATAACATCACAGTATATAGAAGATAATGGATTTATTATTTTATAATGGGAATAACAAATAAAGAATAAGTTGAATAAGAAAGGAACTTGAAAGAGGGTGGTGAAAACATTACCTCTTAATCAGGTTCTTCCTTTTGATATGATCAAAAGGGATTCTTAGGTTCGATTTATGATCAAACTAAGGACTCTAGGTAGAAGTGAGGAAATTTGAGAGAGTATTTGGGTAGGGGTTGGCCGAACCAAAAGGCTTTGAAGGTTTGAAGAATTGGTTAGAAGTGGTGTCCTTTTATAAGGGGGAGGAGGGGCTCTTTAGAAAAAACATAAAGTATTAATTTATAATAAATTCATATTCAGTTTATAATGGCTAAAAATTGGATTATTCAAAGTATAAGGTGGGTATGGGTAAAAATCCTTTCAACCAATAGATTTTAGAGAAGTTTGGGTCATTATATTAACCTTATCTTTTAGTTTTAACTCTTAGTCAATTAGATTGACATTTACCATGTCACTTTGTATTTTTATATTATATAGTTAATAAACTTACTATATACATTAAAGAGACCCCCAAGTGGTCCATTAATGATACAAATAACATGATATAAGTCCTTTGGCAAAACCGTAGATTTTTAGGAACAGAATATCAATTAATAATATAATACTAGTTTTAAAAACTCATTTATGTTAATTTTGACACTATATAATAATTAATTTTTGTTAAAGTCTTAAAAACTTTATTAATTCAAAAAAAATTCATTTAAGCTATCCTAAAATGTCATATTAACCAATAAAATTCGTGGATTCCACCAAAAATTTAAAATTATATTTATTTTAGCTTTTATAATAACAATTATTTGATTCTTTTATTATTAAAGAAAATAATGCATCAATATTGTGTCATAAATAAATTTAATTATTAAATGTCTAAAAATTATAAATAAAATACAATTATGTAGGAAATATTTTTAGTTTTCTAATAAATATTTACAGTGGAAAATATAATATATATAACCCTATGTAAAAATTGTTTTTCTAAAAGATATATGCTTATGTCATTTTTGTATTTACTTTAACTTAACTAATATAAAGTGTCCTTATCACATACAAGTGGATCCATGTGGTCCCAAAATTGACCCAAAGATGCCCATGGTCGGACATGTATCAACTAATAAGGTTAGGATATGTTTTAGGGAAATTTATTATTATTATAATATTATTTTTTACCCTTATTTACCGGATTTACCCTTTAACCATGGTAAATAAAATATTTACCGAAATAATTATTCAAAATGTCTAAAAATAAAAGTTACCTATTTACACAATTTGGAAATCCTAATTCCAAATATGGAATCCATTTTTCTAAATTCAAAACACAGATATGGCAGAAATTAATTTAAAATTAATTCTCTTTGTTAAAACAAAAAGCGTGTTTTTAAGAGATAATAACTATCAAAAGATTGACACTTGTGTATGTTCGGTTTAATTATGAAATTATGTACAATGAACAAAATTGTATTAAATGGTAAAAATATATTCTAAATATACTTTAAAACCACTCAAATTCATAATTTATCACTATTAATTATTTCGATTAAAAAAGTTTTTTTAATTAAAATTTAGTAATTTTCACTATTCATCAAAATATAAAAGTTACACGAAAAGTACCAAAATTTCACCCTAGGATAATTTTGATATTTAGAATCCAAAAATGAAGTCCATTTTGAGAGATAAAGTTTATAAAATTTCAAAAAGTGGGTATTAATATTGATAACAACTACTTTGATTGGTCGCAGTGTGTTAGAATCTTGAAGTTGCATACAACACAAGCTACTGTATTATTCAAGGAGAATCATACCGTGGAAGATTGGGGTGTTACACCTGGAGGCAGCTCACTGGGGAGAAGTTATTATTGTCCTTTCTGCCCTATCCTGGGATCACAGTAGTCCAGATGTCGCTCTACAGCATGTTCAGCCAAGAGGTAGTCGACCAACTTCTTCTTCTCATCATGTTGTTAGTGCAATGTGGCCTTCTCAGGGACCTCCTCCTTCTCTAGAACTGAGGCTGATGGGTCGGAGTGCTTGGTAACTCCAACATTCTCTTTACCCTTACCAACATTACGGCTGAGTACTAATGCCTCAATGGGTGCATGGAGACCCAGTATGTTCCTCTGCTGGCGAGTAACTATTCCCGATGGGTCCAATAGTGGTGGAAAACTCTCAGGGGGTAAGTATCCATCGAGAAGCTCCATCTCATCCACCTCGTCCACTATGTCGTCCATGATGACCGTGACCCTTCCTGGGGGCATTTCTTTGATATCTCCTAGCAAGTCAGGCTGCCATCAGATATGACGGAAGAGGAGGGCAGCATACTGTCCCTAGCCACAAAATTGGGCATGGGGGGAAGCCTCCTTGATGATCTTGTAGAGTATCTTGAAATGCTGAATGCATTTCTCTTGGAGGGCCTTATGGCGGCCTGGTGACTCGGGGCGCTGGGCCATAGGGAGAATAGCCAGATCAACTAGACGACATTGCATGGAAATGTCTTCAAAATGCACTAAGCTCTTAGGATAAACCACTCATTGTTGACGAAGGTGAAAGTGTGTCTCCCAAAGGTTTTGGAAGAAACATTAAACCTCCTCTGGGGTGAGGGATTCCGGTGTGAGGAAAATCGGTGATGCCACATACCAGAACATCTCGAGGAAGTGGTGTACTATGTGGATGTTCCATAAGCTCCTCAGCTCGGATTTAGGGTCTAGCCATTGATTTAACCACTCTTCAACTGGAGGTGGCTGAGGAACTGGAAGTGGTACTGTGGTAGACAACTGGGACGATAGGCTAGTCGGTGGAGAGAATCGCGAGTGGGCTGATTGGCCTCTGAATTTCGGGCCATCCTTTGAAGAGTGTAGTGTCCTGGCCGCTACGTCGTGATAAGATGGGCTGACGGTCGTAGTTCTTGGCTCAGGGGAGAGGGCTACTGGCGATAGGCCGTGCTGTTGCTCTCCCACCATTGGTCCCCAAAATATCTCTTTGTGATCTCTTGTTGAGGTAGAGAGTTGTTCTGGGGACGACGGTGAGGATTGCACAACCCTGACCTGCAGGGTTGCTAGATTTTCATCCTATTGGATATACCTGCAATGGGAGGTGGGAATCTGATGGAAGTCACATTCCGGGAGCACTAGGCTGATGTGCCTCGTTCCAGCCCCAGTCCTTGACTCGGCTGAGCTAGAGGAGGGTTCCTGTGCTGAGTCATATTCCACTTTAGAGTCTGAGAAGCGGACTGGTTTGATCTATGTCCAGACCTTCCCATAATCTTTCTTATGGTGGAGATGACCCGCCTTACTGCCCCTTGGTGGCTCCTCGGGATAGGGATGATTTCTGACACGAGGTCCATCATCCGCACTGGTGTTGGGGCAGAGATATTTTCCACCATAGGAAGCCGAGGTGAAAGGAGAACCAGGAAAAATGTCAAAGGGGACATGAGGAGGACCTCCATGGGTAGAACTGGAGTTGGAAAGACCTCCGCTAGAACTGGTAGAAGTGTGGGGAGGACCTCCATGCTTGTTTCCTCTGGTGACCCCAGTATGAGGAGGGTCCTCGCATTGGTCTTGTTGAACATGGGTAGGACATCAATTCCAGGTGCGGGTGGAGTGAGGCTGGCCTTCACCCCTCTGGTTGATGAGGTGAGGAAGACTTTCTCCAAATTATAAGAGGACACTGTGAGGATTCCCACATTGAGGAGAGACTGGATGGACAATGTCTCTACACCGGCAGTCAGGACAGGAGAAATGACTCCATACCCAGTGTAATGGGCACTAGAGATACCCCCATGCTGAGCGTCACTACCATGAGGAAGACCCTAATTTGGATTGAGGGTGGCATGGGGAGAACCTTCAGGCTGAGACTCAAATTGGGGAAGGCCCTCTCTCTCTGTGGTAGTGATAAGGGGAGGACCTTTGTAGGGGGTGGCATCGCTGCAGGTTAGTTCACGACACCCACTGCTTGTGCCGGTGACCAAGAGAGTCGACCGAGCCTTCCTGGGGGGGGGGGGGGGTTGGGGCCTCGATCCTGGTCGGGCATATAAGTTCACTTTCTTGGTTTATACATAGAACTGCTGATATGTATCGGTGGTGGCTCGGGCCACAGTAGCCGTCGACGTTGAATCTCCTTAGCGGGCATCCTCAGTTTGTGCCCGACGCTGGCATCGGGTCCAACGAACCAGGGCTGGTGGTGTAGGTACATAGATTACATGCTTCTCATCCAGTAGGACTAGGTGGCGGTGCTGATGTGGCCAGGTGGGAGACCTCGCTGGGAGCCCCTGGAATGGGACTTGAACCGGGCTGGGTCGGGCGTCACCTACCTCGTCAGCGTAATGCAGGGAGTCGTTAAAGCATTCTGGGGAGAGGCTATCGAAACGGTTATATGTCAGTGTGGGTAGAAACGGCTCCCTGTGCGGCCCTCAGGGGCGGCGTTGGCGATGAGGGGCAGACACCTCTAAATCCAGGAGGGCCATATACCGGGTCGGGATTATCCCCTCCTCCTCGTAACGGTGCAAAAGGTCATTGATCACCCTTTGTTGGAATACCTCAGATGGGGAGATGGATCATGAGCACCCTAGGGCCATGGGTGTAGAGGTCATTGTGGAAGAGGTGAAGCCACATGGAATGGCTATGTTGGAACAGCCCCAACCCCTGTGTCGATGAGTGAGCGGTGATCGTGTCCCTGGAGCAACAAATTGATTCCTAAAAGCAGGGAGATTAACTCTTCAGTGCTGAAAGAAAAAAGGTATCAACGACCAATGCTCGAGCACCATCCCGTCTTCTGTGGCCATTAAGAGGGATACATGCTGACAACGTCATGGAACAGGATGTCCAACATTCTACTACCCCAACTTCTGGTGAGTTTCACGCCTTTCCCACTATTTTATTAGCGAGACCCGGCGCCAGAGAACTAGATCCGGTAACACACTAATCCATTGATGTCTTGAGCACTACTAATCTCCATGCTGAGGAGGAGACCATCACATCGTATTCACCATTTCTATTTCTGATGCTTTTGCCGAGGTGCGCACGTCCGTCTCATTTCAGGACTAAGGGCGCGATTTTTGTTTCCCCGAATTCCCGCTTTCCAAAGGTGGGCGGCATCCATCACTTTTTCAGGATCATTTTCTCCTTGATCGAAATGGGATGATGGGATGTCAGCTCTTCCTTCCATGGATTACTCCTAGGAACTCGTCACCTAGTCTGGGTCTCCCTTATAGACATAAAATGTTGTTCGTAAAGCTCTTCCAAGCACCATATCTTCATGAACACCATTTAATTACACTGCTTATTTCGGGAAATTCCAAGGGGTCAGGTCAGGAAAGCAACCTTATGTTAGGGGAATAGTCCCGTTGGGCATCACTGGCCTGTCTGGGCGCTGGGGTACTGGCACGTCTGTCTTCTATCCCTTATTATAGGGATTCTCGAGGGTGTGGGAGCCTGAGGCATCCCACACCAGACATGCGGAATTATATTCCATGGGCATGTACCTGAGATTTTCCTCAGCTTTCAATGTTTAACACATGGTATGCCGCAGGTTTAACGTCAAGTGGAGACAGATCAGACTGATTAGAACATTGACTAGAGTGGATCAGATGAGCGTAACCCCTAGAGGACACACTGATGTAGGTGGGTTAACATGACCTCATAGGGTTGTGCCATCCCAGGTAATAGTCAAGATGGTTGATGGGGTGTTGAGTGAAATTGGTGGAGAATGGGATGGAACCGTAGTGAGGATGATGGTAATGTTGGGATTGAGTCCTAGGGTGACTTCCTACGTATCCCCGTGGTAGGGAATCAAAGTCCTCGTAGTTTTGGAGGACAATGGGATGCCTGAGGAGGTGGCCTATGAGAATGGATGCGTGGATGGGACCCGGAGGATGTGGAGCCTTTGGGTTGGGGCATGACATTCCTGAGACACATAGGCTTGAGGGAAAGGTCAGGCGATGAGCTTGAATTGGGGAGTACACATAGGACAACAACCCGATGATGTGTATGAGGCTTACACATGGTTAGCAGCCTGGGTAATTCTGACGCCACTAGGACGGACCAAAGATGTGGGTCCCAATGAAGGGGATTACAATGGATTTCCGATGAATAAGAGATGCAATAGATTACTGCTGATCGGGATACAACGGCTTACCACTGATTGAGGTACACAGTTTAATGTCATGTAGGATGGGGGTGAACTGATGTGAAAGAGGACCTAGGGCCTAGATAGATGGTGGGATTGAACCCTGTGGAGGGTTCCTACATACCTTTCCTTGGAAAGGATTAAAGAACACGTAGTTCAGGATGGGGTTTGGTGCACCTATGTGAAGTGATTCAGGACCAATTGGGTGGTGGGCTTGAACCTCAGGGAGGCATCCAATATACCTTGCCTTGGAAAGGATAGAAGTCCACGTAGTTCATCAAAGGACATCTTTCCGTCAATTGGGCACTTCAACGGCCTACTGCTGGATGGGGTCATAACGGCTTACCGCCAGATGGTGGAGGCTGTTTAACGTCATGCAGGAAAAAAGGGGGCATACAGTTTAACGTCATGCAGGATGAAGGTGGTCCGACACAAAGAGGGGATGGAACCAATGGATGTTGGTATTAAACCTCAGGGGGGAATCCTACGTACGTTTCCTTGGCAAGGATTAATGTACACGTAGTTCATATGGTTTGGTGAACCGACACAAAGGAGGTTGGAATGATCGGGGTGGTGGGCTTGAACCTCATGGAGGCTTCCTACGTACCATGACTTGGCAAGGATAAGAGTCCTTGTAGTTCGGAATGGGGGAATTTGGGGCTTATGCTCTAAGGCTGCCCAAATTATTAGTTAACTGATGTGAATGAGGTCAGAATGACCAATGGGTGGTGGTCTTGAACCTCATGGAGGCTTCATACGTACCTTGCCTTAGCAAGGATTGAAGACCTCGTAGTTCAGGTTACGTGTGGGGATTATACTCTAGGATTCCCATAAAGAGGATGTCATGGTTGATTCTTACTCTAAGACCATGTGAGTCAGGCTTTGTGTGAGAAAAAAGAGGTAGAAAAGACCTGACAATCAGATCGTGAAAGGTGCGTCTGTGGGAAGTATAATGGGGCTTACACGTGGTTAGTGGCCCAAAAAAGAAACAGGGGCTTACGTGTGGTTAGTGGCCTAAGAGGATGGAGACTGGGACTTACTCCAGGGTAGAGGCCCGGATGGGGAAAAAGCCCAGAGGGAGAGGGATAGGATAATGAAGGTCCCTTTTCCCATCTCTCCTATTAGTCTTTGGAACCGAAGAAGAAATGAGGAGTAGATACACTAAATCCTGTGAGAAAGGCTAGGGGCTTACACTAGGATTGTTGACCTTTCTTCACAGATAGACATTGCTCCAATAAGAAGGATATCATACCCTGTGGGGAGTGATCTCACTCCCGTGGAGACTAGAGGGCATGCATAATTTCCGGGGTGGGGTGCGCTGCGTGTGATGCGCGGGGAAAGGCTACAGTTTAACGCCATGTGCTGAGGATGATGGTGCCTGACAGTTTACCATCTTGAAGCTCAGAAAAGGTGGGTTCAATGCACACCCCTAGTACTTACATAACCGATACCTTCTGAACCTTGGTGAAGATAAGGGACATGAAACACCGTGGCCGGGGGGTGTCGTGAGGTGATCCCGTTGGGGTTCCACATTATCGTGGATATGAGAAGAAGAAATATTTGTTAGTGTGCCTATGTGAAGAAGCATAAGGCGAAGAAACGCAATGGGTAGTGGTGTTCAGGGGACTTTAAAAGCACTTCGTGCAAACTTGGAGGGTCGTACGGGAAAAGCAATTGCAAAGTAGAGGGGTTCAAATGCAGGGGCCTTGTGAAGCTCTGTTTCTCCACATAGTAGAGGGTACTATCGAAGGGGTGTGCATTGCGAAGTAGAGTTTCCTAGCCTAAGCATAGGTAAAATGTGCATATAAGAAGTGCTTCGTGAAGTGGAAAGGCATTCACGTAGCACTACCTTGCGAAGCAAAGGTGCCTTGCGAAGCAATCTGTCGTGAAACAATGTGCTTCGTGAAGTACAAAAACCCAGCCTTGGCATGTGGATCACGTGTACATGAAGGGTGATTTTCAAATCATAAACAATCCGTGATGACCTAGGTCCCCTTGGGGATCCCCTTACATCGTGGAGGCCTGTAGGTTCCGCAAAAGGAATCCCTCTATAAATAGGGGAAGAAAACAAGGCAAAGGGGAGGCACTTTTCGGAGCAAAAGTACCTCGCGTAGCTCATGGTTCACATAGAAAATGGTACTTTGTGATTTGGGATCTAGTAAGTTGAATGGTCGGAAGATCCCTCCTTTGGGGGGGGGGGAGGACGGTATTTATAGGGAAGAGGCTCCGTGAAGTAGAGCTCGCTTAGTGCGAAGATGGATTTGGTTGCTCTGCGGCGGACCGCGAACATCCACTTTGTTCATGAAGTAGCCCACCTACTTGCTCGGTGGTGGGCTCGCAAATGTCAGTTTCGTTCACAGATCAGCCTACCTCCTTGCTCTGTGGAAGGCTCATGAATTTTAGTTTTGTTCGTGGAGCATCCCGCCATCTTGCTGCTCAGTGGTTGCGCGACCAGGGGGACTCTTTGGAGGGGATTCGCGAGGCCGCAATTAAGGATTTTCGTTTATTTTTGTTCTTCCCCTATTTTGGTTCCAAAAAATGCCCTTCTAAGACTTGGAGTTGATGGGAAATGAAGGGTCAAAGTCTGAGTGTCAATCGACAAAATCCCTCGGTCATTTGTGATGCTGCCTCGCGAAGAGGGCTGGCGAGGCGGACGAGAAACACATAGGCTGAGCACGCCGCGAAGCTCAGTGCGAAATAGACGCGCTGTGAATCTTCGGAGGTCGTCACATATATAAGACGAAGATGAACTCTCTTTTGTACTTTATATTCTCCATGAAATTTTCTTTTTGTGCTCTTGATTTTTGAAGCTCCGCATACTCCGCAATTTCTCTCCAAGAATCGGGTCTTCGCTTCACGGCGCACAACGAGTTTTTGACTCTACATCAGCGCTTCATGATCTTGTGCTTGAAGGCATAGGCAGGACTCCACGAACAGGCTTCGAAAATGCTCTCTGTGAATGAGCTTCACAAACCAACCAAATTTTTTTCCATGTTCTAAGACTGAATGGCTCATCAAGAAGCTACCCAGGGGGTCCTTACGGATACTTCACGGAGGGATGAGATGGAGAAAATGATGGGTTTAGGAGAGATAATTTAGATCCACTCTGACCATGGATTTTTGGTGGAGATGCTATCGGAGAGCCAAAGGAACTACCCGTTATGTAAGAAGTTTCCTTTATATGGCTTCAGGTTGAGGGATGACGTCTTCATCCTATAAAAAGTTGGGAAGAACCAACATACTGGTTCAGGAGCACGCCATGACAGTGACAATGGTTCAGGGCGGCTGACGGCCATGCCTGGGAAGAATTTACAATTGTCTTTGCTGACTGCCTATACAACCAGCTGAATAACTTCGACAGTAAGGCATTTCAACCGGATACGTATCCTCCTATGTACCAGAAGAGACAGAAGGCATCTTTGAGGAACCTGAGGAAGGGGTGGTCCGAGGAATGGGAACCTGCGTCAGGGCGGCAACTTCACAGACGATTAGGCCTAGGCCTACTAGGTAGGAACCTCGTGTGAGGAGTTTGGGGCTAAGCTTAGGAGAGTGGGTTTATATGAGGCGGCTTGGGCCTCTCAATTTCATATCTACCTACCAAAACAGCTAATTCCACAGCTGTTGAGTAGATGGTCATTGAGGACCAATACCTACCACTTACACCGAGGGGAGGTCGGTATTAGCTTCTGGGATGTCCACCATATTTTGGAGGTCCCGATACTGAGGGATATGTACGATGAATTCCTCCCTGTCATGAGCATGTGGGAGGATTCAGAGTAGATGTCGCGGCTGGAAGTGGCATTGATGGAGCTAGTGCTGGGAGAGGACAAAGAAGCAGTGAGAGATGTCCACTTTAAGCAGTGGTTCAAGTAGTTCCTGAATTTCCTGGTATACTAACAGTTTCCCACGAGTCCTCAGACTTTCCCGAAGGGGGATCAATAGGGAAAGGAGCACTCATACTGGAGACTCTTGGAGAACATCCAGTGGAAGACCTAGGGGTTTAGTGTCAGCACCGACCAATAGCCAATAGTCAGGCTAGCAGCATTTGTCACAGCTCTTATCTGTGGTTGGATCCTTCTGGTGAGGGATACCAACGTGGGGGTATGCCCAAGCACATTTATCATGGCATCCACATTGGCGACAGGAGGGCGGGTCAACCTAGGAATTCCTATTCTCACCAAACTGTATAAGATGATGTGGAATATCAGCGAGGGGAAGAGGTCGTAGAGGGTATGTGGGCCATTCCACCTCTTGTATGGGTGGATAATGACACATATCAGGGGAGTTTATGAATACCTTAACCCTATCTCCCCTCCAGGATCAAAATTTTACCCATCAATCCTGACCACCATGGGGCGATTTATGGCCAAGTTGACTACACTGTTTGTATTAAACTGGCTGTGGAAGGTGGAAGAGTTCAATTTTCACCCATTTCTGTTGCCAATGGGGGTATTAATTGATGATGTCCAAGGAATAGAAGAGCACCGAGCATATATCCTAGCCTTTCGATGTGGATTATTGGTGGAAATGGTGGACTATGAGCCCCTTTGCAAGCCGTAAACCCCAAACCGGTTTGCAAGGCAATTCTGGTGGATGCAGAGACTGACCCCACGAGTCTATCTGGAGGTGATCCATGAGGAACAACCATGCATGATGAGGTAGATGTGGCTCATGTTCACACGTGAAGACAAGAAAATGTGGAACGAGCTGCCTCCGCCCACAACCATCTTCGAGCTAGTGAAAGAATATGCCCAGAGCTGGGAGGCAGCTTACCCATGGGAGATACTGAAGCAGCCAACCATTCGAGTCATTGATGGCGAGCTTTCCCAAGCTCGGGGCTGGGGCCGGATTGCGGCAAGGGAATCTCGCGGTGGTGGGGCCACCGTAGCGGCGAGGCCCGCACCAGTAGAGGGAGAGGCCGCAGTGGAAATGAGACTAGTGGTCCTAGAAGAGGAGGGATATCCTGAGGGGAGGCCACCTAGAGGGTTCCTTAGAATATTGACTTAGGTTATAGGGAAGTGGCTACGCCGCATTGATATGGCAGAGAATGCTATCTTCTCGGAGGCCTGGGACATCTGGGACGTCAACAAGAAATTCCTCAGTCCGTCTAAGATGTGGCAGCACCTGAACCATATCAGGATAGATTTTCTAGGGATAGGCCCTATCGGGTCTGGATTTGTAGTATCCTAGGTAGAGGAGGAGCAATACGTGACAGAGCTAGAGGACTTCGTACACTCCATGGGTACCTTGTTCCTAATGATGGATCGAGTCAAGGTGTTTCTCAATCGCACCACTCCCCTGTAGTGTTTGGCTGCTGACGTAAGGGAACAGTTCCCCCTGCTAGAAGAATCAGATGAATACTCCTAGGGAGACGAGGTTGAGAGATGGAGCCCATTGGAGGAGGGTGAAGATGGAGATCAAGACTCAGATCTTGAAGAGTTCGTAGGGTCCCTTGAGGTAAAAATCCAAAACCCCATTCTTCAAGGCTTGCTTTGAGATCATTATAGACTCTTTGCTAACATCTAAACTGTGCAAGAGAGTTTCATACAAATAACTTGTTCTGATCCCTCAGCGGATTCAAATGTGGGACCTTCAAGATCTACGCCTGTCGCCGCCTCTATTGCTACATCCAACAGGGGTAGAACAACTGAGGCGACCACTCCGGAGCTTTCAGATCCTCTAAACATATACAAGGGGCCAAGTATGGGGGTTACAATGGGGTCAACCCAAGAATGAGACCAGAAATTTGATCTCTATAGGTCTCCTCTACTAAAACTATGATTTCCACCCACTTACCATGTCAACTAACATCCAAGACCCTTTTGGTGTGCACAGTTCTTCAAATGGAACGAGTTTCCTTGCAGAGTTTGGTCGGAGCTTCTAGAATAATTCTTCCCAGGGGAATGCCGGTGGTCATGGAGGTGGAGGTCTAGATTGATCGAATAGTGGCACTCCCGATCACTGATAGGACCATCAGGGAGGTTGAGACTGAGGTCATTGAGGTGGGGTCCTACGATGAGGATCAGTCAGGCAACCCAAGTCCCACCATGCCCAATCAAACACCATATGCAGACCCGACTAATGAGTTCCTGGGAGTATTCCCTACTAATGAGCCTACCAACCATGCCAACTGGTATGAGACGACGTCTAATGAAGAGGACAGAAAAATAGTCTGTCGCCAATCGTGGAAGCTGATCACGTGCTTTGTAAAAAAACCCCCAAGCACTATGGTTAGATGATATGGATAAAATTCGCTTGCAACTGTGCAAACTGTGTGCTGGGGGAGTAGATTCCTAGCATCCCCACATGCTCTACCGAGATCTCATGGTGGAGAAGATTTGGGAGTATGACCGCGACCTTGGTGTGGGCTGGTATCAGAGGAAGACTGTGAACATTAGAAGGCTCCAGGAGGATGAAAATGAGTCCCAACGGTTGCAGAGTTAGGAGGATGAGCACTCATCCTCCCTAAATACACAATCTGAGATAGTAATGTAGCTAAAAGCACAATTGGTGGAGGTCAAGGAGCATCTAGAGCGATCCTTAACTGAAATGGTTGTCATCCAGACTGGTGTGGAATGGGCCCGAGTTGTGGCTGACGAGCTGTGCCCCATTTCTGCTGAGGAGGAACAGGAGCTGAACAGGTGGCAACAAGACCTGGACACCATGAGCCAGAGGGAGGCAGATCTGCAACACTCTTTTGACGGGGTCAACCTGTCCATGGGGGGCGATCCTAGAGTCTTGTAACGCCTATAACCTTTGAACACACTTTCATGCATTAATTATTTTATTCCAACGACATGCATGAGTTCCATTATTTGTGTTGGTTAATTGCATTCCTGTGACATTCGTGGAGCATCCAGCAGTCAATCCCTAAGATCACGTGGGTTAGGCCCGATTTGAGAAACAGGGGATGACCACCTTGTTATTCCGTTCAAATGTGGGAGTGCAGACCAAGATTTAGGCACCCAGGGGCTTAAACAACCAATCCGGACTTCCGGGAAGAGAAGCGAGAGGACCGATCAGAGGACAAGGACCTCAGAACAATGATGTGTTCCCAATATTATCTAGTGCATGAGTGGGGCTATGCCAGGGGTTTTGGAAGTCAATCCGAACATAAGTGAATGGAAAGTGTGAATTACAATACCTCAAATTCGGAACACTTTGGGGATGACGTGACAATAAAAGATAACTGTTGACCATATTCAAAACACATCGTCTATATTGTATTATCCTGAAATGGGGATAACAAACGAGGGCCGACCCTTGACCACATTCGAAACATGGTCCTAACTCAGAATGTCATCGATTAGCCTTCCAGAACATTGGCCCAGGATAGTAGGAGAGCCATAGTCTGAGCATCCATATTGTTAGGGGATTCCATTAGATGTGAAAGAGGAAGATGGTCCGAATAAGGGGTACACAAGGTGTGGAATGTGAAGTGATGGTTTGTTTGAACAGAATCAAATGCTCTTGAAACTACGCCATCATGGTAGAAGCACATTAGATGGGTGCATCAGTCTGATCATGGATCATTCCAACTTTTTAGACAGGACCTCTCTAGTCAGGGAGCTGTCACTTCCCAATGTCACCATGGGGCATCCCGAACTTTTGAAGGCAAAGATGAAGTTGCTTGGTTCCACACAAGGGGTCATGCCAGGGGGCCAGAAACGAGGAGGAACATGATTTATGATTCCCGAGGTTGGACTCAAGGTGAAATTCCTGGGTGTCTCTACGTATCCCATGAGGATGGGAATCAAGCCATATGTAGTTCTAAGGGGCGGCATGGGAAGGTACCAGTTCTCGGGATAAAAGGGGCATGCAGATGTGGACCTCACACAAAAAGAAGCGGTATTTGATGTATCTTGTTTGTCCTTTATGGTGAATGGTTTTTTTGTGAAGAGACATGCCTAGGATAGCAAGTCCCGACATCACCACAAGAATCAATCTATATAGAGGCATTGAAAAATGGTATGGGGTGTGACCGATACCAAACATGGTGTCCCCTTGAGTGAGGATATCATGATGGAGTGCCGTTTTTTTTTCGTGTGTCCAGGACGATGAACTCAGAGTTTAGGGTCATGTGATGGGACCAACCATGCATTTTAACATCATGCGATGTAGATGTAGTAGATACGAGGCTAAAGGGGGAATGTGCATGGTGCAATAAAACATACCCGATGTGAATGAGGACATAATCTCACACCACACCATACGCGATTTCGTGAAAGAAACCTCGGGCCAAGGGGCCAAAATAGCGGTAAGAGGATAAGGGGTATGAGAAACTAGCTCCCAATTGAGCAGTACCCATGAGATATATGGGTGTTCCTATGTATCCGATGAGGATGGTAATCAAGCCACACGTAGTTCTAAAAGAGATCTTAGTTTATGGTCTTAGAGCTCGGACCATGGAGAAGCAGGACTATTCCAAGTAAATAAATACCTTACCTCAATCCCTAAGCCTACGATGAGTCAATCTCGGTGTAGGAAACAAGGGCGGGGTGGGTATTTATAATACGTAGAATACATGGAATGGGAAAATTGGCATGGATCCCCGAATCATTTCTTTTTCCCAGCTTTCTCTTCCTAACGCGTGAATGTGCACTGAGGAATAGTACCAAGAGTTTCAAAATTCTACCTGGACATGATGAAGTGGACAAGGGTTTGAATCATGTAACTGACACTTTGGGCTTAATGGGGTTGGCATGAAGATGGAGGATAACTATTGACTGTGTTCGAAACTCAGTATCCATATCATGTGACCTGAGGTGAGAACACCAAACGAGCATCAACCGCTGACCAAATTCTCAATGTGGGAATTGTATCAATTTGTTGTTCGAAACCCTTGAGGGTGTTGGCATGTATTGGAAGGATGGCCCTTGGACCCAGAATCCATTGCATTCGGGGGGTCTCTTTGGGTTTGAAGGGTGATGGAAGCCCTAGTGAAGGGGAACACAAAGCCTGAAAAATGGGTGAGAGTATGTCCGGGTAGAATCCAATACTCTAGATGCTGAAACAGAGTACCCTTGGGCCCATTGGTGAATCTATGAAGAGAACCGAGGGGATCATCTTTAGAGTAGCCGATTTAAAAAAGACAAGGATTGAACAAGGGGATGAAAAACTCTCAAGAGTAGAAGGTAAATGGTGTGGTTGTTACAACACCCGGTGTGAGTGAGAACGTAGTCCCACATCACACTATATATTCGTCTCTCTGGGGGAATGCAGGACAAGGGGCCAAAATGAGAGGGAGATTTTGAAGATATGGGGATAGACCCGAAGTATAGACGTTCAGGCGGTTCTATGTATCCCATGAGGATGGGAATCAAGCCATATGTAGTTCTTTAAAGGTGTAATGTGCCATTTTTCGTCACACAGTAGGGATGAAAATGGGTAAGATTCCACACATACAAGAGGTGTACGGCACGACGAGTAACCCAACGTGAATGGGGACACAATCCCATATCACACCGTACAATCCTGTAAGAGTTAAGACTTTGGAAGGGGGCCTGAGATTGGGCACGTAGAGTGTGGCAGGAACTGTGCTCGCAGTATAGACGATAAATAACGAGAGGGATATCCCAAGGGGATATGCATGGCATTGATAAATAGCCTGACGTGAATGAGGACACAAGTCCGCTCCACACCACACAATCCTAAATGAGAACGTGGGCTAGTGTCCATAAAAGGCCAAGGGGCTAGAAATGGCCAAGGGGCCTAGGGCTGGGCGTCCCGGCCAATGGTAGCCATACAGCCTCCTATGTGGTTACTTCCTCATCACGGCCCCTAAGGCTACATGATCAATTCTCAGTGTGGGAAACAAGGAGCCGAAATCTGCTCACCCCGTCATGTAGGGGTGTAACAGCTGGCATCAACTGAAGGGAGTTCATCACTTAGAGATAAAAAAATGCAAAATGGACCACTACACTCAATGTTTGGGATCTCATGGGGTGGCTCTTACGTTTAAGGATAACTATTGAACATATTCGAAACACAACATCCTTGTAGTGACCTAGAATGAGAACAAAAAATGGGGATCAACCACTGACCATATTCGCAACGCGGGACTTGTATTGATTTTTTGCTCAACATCCTCGAGGGAATTGACCTGGAGTGGTAGGAGAGCCCTTGGGCCTAGCATCCTTGCCGTTCGGGGTCCCTTCTGGATGGGAGAGATAATGGAGTCCCAATAAAAGGAGTGGATAAATCATAGCTATGCCTATTTATGAAAGAGGCGAACAACTCTGAGTAGTGGAATGTATGGAGGGATTGAGATGAGCTTGATGTGAATTGGGGAAAAATCTTGCACCACACCATATGTCTCGACACAAGGGGAGATTCTGGTGTTTGGGCTCAGCCAACAGAATAAATGTCCGGGCATTCCTACGTATTCCATAAGGATGGGAATCAAGTAGTATGTAGTTCTCGAAGGCCATGTGATTTAGTGTCATATGGTAAGGATGTGGGAGGATAGAAGAATGGGGGGGGGGCACATGGTGCGATCTTCATGACCCTGACATGAGTGGGGATAAGGAAGCCTATGCCATATCATGAAAGGACCCTCCGAGAGAACTATATACAAGGGGAATCATCAAAGAAGAGAGTTTGGGGCTGGCTCAGGATGAAGTGTTTGAGAATTCCAATGCATCCCATGGAATGGAAATCAAGACATACGTAGTTCTAAGGGTGCAGTTTAACGTCCTGTAGGATGACATATAGTTTAACGTCATACGGGACGAAGCAGTATCGGGTCATTCAGGACCAAGTGAGCTCAATAAAAATATTGCTTGAGAAACTTGGCATTGGTGGGAGGAGTTATATGCACACCATCCATGGTAACTAGAGAGTATTCACCATTGGGGTAAAACCTGTGAATTATGTAAGGTCCTTCCCATTTGGGATCCAATTTGGGGGGTTTCCTGCCAGGTATCATTGGTTTCTGGAGGGCCAATACGAAGTCACCTTGCAAGAAGGAACGAAGGCGAACTTTCTTGTTGAAAGCTTTAACCATCTTATTCTGATGCATTTCTAGATTGTGCAGGGCACAAATCCTATTCTCATCAAGTGATTCCAATTTGGCCAGATGAATTTCATCTACTTTATCCGGCACCTTTTGATCGTAGAATGCTATACGTAATGAAGGCAACTGAATCTTGATAGGCAGGATGACCTCTACTCCGTACACTAGGGAATATGGGTTCACCTGGGTGGAATTATGAGTTGTCATCCAATAAGCCCAAAGGGCATTGGGGAGTTTGTTTGGCCAACTCTTCTTGTTCTGGCCAACCATTTTTTGCAAAATGTTAGAGCGGGTTTTGTTGAATTCCTCGATCTGTCCATTTTTCTGCGCGTGGTTTAGAGAGGTATGGTTAGATAAGATGTTGTACTTGGCATACAATCTCTTCAACTAGGCGGCTTGGAAGTTAGTTCCATTATCAGTAAGGAAGGCGCGAGGGACTCCAAACCATTAGATGATATTGGAGCTCAAGATTTCAATGATAGAATGAGCCATGACCTTCTTAAGTGGAACTGCCTCTACCCACTTGGAAAAGAAATCCGTAGCGTTCAGGATGAACCTACACAGGAAAGCTGTTGCCGGTGGATAAGGTCCCATGACATCGAGTCCCCACACCGCAAATGGCCAAGATTACTTGGTGGAGTGGAAAGGATCTGGTGTATGATGAATAAAGTTAGCATGGATTTGGCACGCGTGACATCTCTTAGAGAAATCAGTGCAATCATGGATCATGGAGGGCCTGAAGTACCCCAGTCTCCAAATCTAGTGAGGTAGATTCAGCCCAGTATGGTGGGTGCTATAGGAACTAGCATGAACCTTCTTGCATGGATTGAGAAATCTTAACTCCTTGGATGCAACGGAGGAGAACACCATCAAACCCATGCTCGTAGAGGATCTTCTCTAGATTAGGACCACTATGGAGGGTAAACTTTAGCATGTGATGTCAGATTCACTCGAGCTCGGCCTAATCAGCTAGGAGGTAACCATTTTGGAGATACTCAACAAAGGGGGCTCTCTAGTTAGGGGTCACATCAACAACTGCATCTGAGGAACCCGAGGGTCCTGACGAAGAGGCTCTGGTGGTAAGATGGCTTACCCGCTGGCCATCGTCATCATATTGGGTGATGAGAGAAATGACTCTCTGATGTGCCACAAGGATAATCATATCAACCTAGTCGGGTTCTGCAAGTGATGCAGCCAGGCCATCCAGGTAATCTGTTCGACCGTTCTGAGATCGAGGGACATGAGTAACTTCCGATCGAGATGGGAACTGGGTCATTAGCTGGAGAGTGTGCTCTAATAATGGTACAAGCTCTGGATTTATGACAACATAGTCACTATTGATTTTCTTGATGACTAGTTAGGAATCCCCTTTCACATGAAAATGGGGAACATCAATCTCGAGGGCCAGCTTGAGGCTAGTAATAAGAGCCTGATACATTGACTCATTGTTGGTGCAGCCTTCTGATAATATGAATGAGTATGGTAGAATGGGTTGCACTGGGATGATGAAAACAATAACCAGACATACTCTGTTGAGCCTGGAATCATTGAACCTACTGCCGGTAGGGCTTTGGGAGGTGCCATCGAAGTGCATTTTCCAGCACCGGATGGTCTGATCTACTGAGATGATTGCCTCTTCAAGAAAATAAATATCCAGAGATTGGTCATCGGGGGTTGGATGGGAAACAAGGAAGTCTTCCAATGCTTTCCCCTTGATAGCCTTCTGAGGCATGAACCTGATGTAAAACTGCTATAGGATTACCGCCCACCGTGCTTGTCGGCCCATCAACATGGGACAGCTCAGGATGTACTTCAGTGGATATAATTGGGAAACTAGCTGTACCTCATGGTGTTGCAGGTAATTTCGTAGTTTTTGTATAAATAATATGAGCGCAAGGCAGCTCTTCTCAATGGGGGAGTACCTGGTCTCCATATCGAGGAGCATGTGGCTGAGGTAGTAGAGGCTGTTTTATATCCCCTCATTATTATTTTAGGTGAGAAGGGCACTGAGGGACCATTCCAGGGCGGTCACATAAAGGACCAGAAGTTTTTCAGTAATGGGTGGCATCAAGACCGGAGGCTGGAGTACATACTGCTTGATTTCCTCAAATGCGGTCTGGCACTCTTCTTCCCATTCATAGGTGGAGCCTTTCTTCATGAGCCAAGAAAATGGCTAACACGTTATGTCCAGATTCACAATGAATCGGCGTATGTAGGCTAAGTGGCCTTGGAAGCCCTGAAGTTCCTGAATGTTGCTTGGGGGAGACATCTGGATGATATCCTTGATCTTCTCTGGATCAAACTCGATGCCTCAGTATCTAATAGCGAAGCCGAGAAACTTTTCGGAGGTGACTCCGAAGGCACATTTCAACGGGTTAATCTTCAGGTAGTGGGAATAGAGGAAGCTGAACACTTTCTCAAGATCATTGAGATGGTCCTGACACTGGAGATATGTGACCACAAGATCGTCCACATAGAATTCCACCAATGTCCCTAGGATTGGCTTGAATATGTGATGCATGGCTTGCTGATAGGTGGAACCTGAATTCTTTAAGCCAAAGGGAATGACTGGGTAACAAAATGTACCTTGTGGAACCCTGAAGGATGTGGTCTCCTCATACTCAGGGGCCATTTGGATCTGGTTGTATCTAGAGTAACCATCCATGAAGAAGAGGGCTTGGAACCCAGTCGTGGCGTCGATCAAGAACTCCATTACCGGAAGGGAAAAGTCATCCTTCAGACAGTGACAGTTGAGATCACAGAAGTCGATGCAGACCCTGATTTGTCTATTCTTCATCCTAACTGGCACAATGTTGGCCATCCATTTGGGGTACTATAACTCCTTGAAAAATTTGGCTCTGATGAGCTTTTCAACTTCCGCCATGACCATGGAACCGTGAGAATGGTGAATCCTTCTACGAGGCTGCTTAAACCCGTGATGATTTTCCGGAAGACCAAGGTGGTGGACGGCTACCTGAGGATCTAGTCCTAACATCTTGTCATAGCTTCAGGAGAATACATCACGATGTTGCTTTAGGAAATATACATTCTGCTGCTGCTCCTTGAGGGACATGGTGGCGGGGATCAATGTGGGTCTCTGATCTGCCTCGCTACCGAGGTTCACCTGTACCAGTTCATCGACCATGGAGGAGATTCCCTCTTAAAAGTAAGGGGGACCATCTTCCAGATCCTCTTCATTGATTGAAGAGGGATCTCTAGTGGGAGGATCCTCCTCTATGTCGGTAGATTCCAATGGGAGGCTGGTACCTGTCTGAGTAGTAGTGGTCACCGCATCGGGAGATTCCAGTGCTGCCGACACCATAGCAATGAAAGCTGTCGACCTGATCCCATCTGTTCTTTAGCCCAAGGGTCTGTGCTTGATGATATCAAAGTAATAGTGGTGTGTTGTCTTGAGTCGGTTAATTCGATCCTGGAGAAACATACACGTATGACGTACTACTGTTGCCATGGGGTGAACTTCCTGATACCTTATGGGGGTAGAAGGCTCCAGGATCACTTGAGCCTGGTTTATGTAGGAGTATGAGGTGATTTTCCACTATCTATTAGACTTGGGAATATGATTCTACCTTATATTAGAGACAAAAAAACATTTCCCCATGTCAGGGGTCATAGCCTCCAGTCTATGGATTGGGAAGACGTAGGCGTCATCCAGACCAACCCACGGATCAGCTACAACCGTGATAGGTTCAACCTCGCTAGCTTGAATCTGCTTTTCCTTGCTCTTGTAATAGACATCATCTAGGTAGAGGGCTTCAAAAGAGGTAAATGAAGGTGTGTAACCTTGTATTACACCTACTCGACCATTGAGGGAGTACTTGAGGCATTGGGGATATGATGAGGGGACCACTGCGTGCATGTGGAGCCATGGTCTGCCCATCAATGCATTGTATGCGGTGTCCTGGGAGACCACCATAAACTCGGTGTGGGAGACTAGGCCATTGAATTGGGTATTCAAATGGACCATACTGACTGGGGTCTGCCCTATCCTGTCATACCCCTAGATTCATAAATTGGAAAGAGTCAGGTCACCTTCGGATAACCCTAGCTTCTGTAGTGTCCGAGTCGGGATTAAGTTGATCCCAGAGCCCGTTTCGACAAGACAGAAGCGAACCTCCACACCATTAAACTGGCTGGTGATGTATAGTGGGAATATGTTCCCATGTATGGGAGAGCCTTCATCTTATCCAGAGAACAAAATGACGGCCTGAAATTCAGCGTTCTAGACCGCTTCAGCATGAAAGGCTTCTGCAGCTGCTACCTCCGTCTCAAAGTGGAGGGGGCTTATTAAAGCCTCAGTGAGGGACTCACGCATATATGACGACAGGAGAAGGGCCTAGAGGAAGGAAAGACTCCCTGGGATACTGGAAAGGTGCTTTAGAACATAATACTTCCATGCCAGGCACGAACTTCTGCTCGAAGGAGGCCGCTCTGTGATAGGAGGCATGGCGGGCCCTGCTGGCTGGGCCGATGGCTGACTGCTGCTGGGAATATCCTGCTGCTCACTAGTTTAATCCCATAGAGTAGCTACGATATGAGATTCGGATGACTAAGATCAGGCTATAGTGGGGCGAGGCTGGTCGCGGCATGATCGAAGTGTCTCTGCCTTATCCAATAATGCAAACGGTGGTGGAGGCGGGCCTGATGACACCGGAAGAGGATTCTGCACGTGTTGAACTCTACAATGGGACTACTGTCTAGTCTCAGTGGCATGAATGGCCTGACTTTAAGTTCCAACTAATATGCCTCGATGACCCATATGGTCATGACTACACTAACGTTGGCGTCGACTGGGGACGTTGGGGAGGTTCGCCTGGCGCTCCCCGTCATCGGGAGTCATGTAAGGGTTTACCAACTCCACGGCATTGACCGAAGTGTACCCTTTAATATCACTTGTTGATTCATCCAATATTGGGTGGATTATGGGATGAATCCCCATATTAGGGGTCATGAAGTCACCAAGGGTGCTGGACGACGATGGCATCGGTGGGGCGCATTGCTTTCCCTTGCGCCGCTGATGGTTGCTCTTCTAGGAAGAGGTCGGCTGAGATGATGATATAGAGGTGACGGTTGCTGCCTCTAATAGATTCGACTAATTCAATAATGCATGAATGATACCATGGGCATGAG
This sequence comes from Viscum album, assembly GCA_963277665.1. Lineage (NCBI taxonomy): Eukaryota > Viridiplantae > Streptophyta > Magnoliopsida > Santalales > Viscaceae > Viscum > Viscum album. Next base: position 126,776,659 of record OY728129.1, on the reverse strand, counting down.
CAACCGCTTTGCGATCCATCCAATCAGCATACTTCTGGGACTCGTGGTTAGAAACCTTCTGCCACTCACCCTCACTGTCACTACTGTTATCTAACCTTATGGCAACACATTCCACTTGTTCTGGGGCCGGTCCAAATCTGACTATGTTGTTATCAACCTGGTCTTGAAGCTAGTCTTTAAACACATAGCACTGCTTGTGGGTTTGTCCCAGGATCCAGTGATGGGGGCAGTAGTTGGGGCGATCAGTGAGGTTTTCCTTTTTTGGCCTCCTTTACTCTAGAAAAAGAACAATCCTTTATTCCAAGGCACTTCTGAAATAGCCGGGAATCTTAATCTCATTGAATGAGTAGGTCCTGTTTCTTCTATCGAGGAAGGGGGCCCTTGGATCCTGGACCTGATGAAGAGCTAGAGGAGCATGGTTGTCCCGACTAGGCGGTGGCAGCGCATTACGTGGGGGAGCCTTCCAGTTTTGAGGTGGCCATTGCTGAGATAGAGGTTGTTCCTATGGTGGCGGGCCTCTAAAAGGTTTTAGAGGTAGCCACACTGGTAATAAGTCCAGTTTTATAGGGGCCTCTATCTAGAACACTATGGTAGGCTCGGCTATTGAAGCTCTCCTTGCGGGAATTCTAGGGGGAAACCGACGTGCCGGACTGGCCTATTGCAGGGATTCTTCTAGGTGCTGGGCCTTATCAAAGAGGTTGTGAAATCCTGTAGGGTAGTTCTGGGTGATCAGAGAGGTAACCAGTTCCATCTTTACATTTCTCACACACATCGTCAGTAATTTCTCCTAAGTCAGTGGCATATCAAGAGAATATGTGAGCCCTTTCCACTGGGCAATAAAGTCCGCGACGTGCTCATCAGGCCTCTATTTTCACTTGAAGAGGTCTGCGATGCTTATATTTTGTATGGTGGAGGTGAACTGGTATAGGAATTACCTCCAAAGGTCCTCCCATATAGTTACCAATCTAGTGGGGAGCTGGCTGTATAAGACTAACATAGTCCCTTATAATGTTTGCACAAAGCATCAGAGTTTTGTAGCCTCCTACTGCACTGGATCCCCTAACATGGGCCCGCACCTTGAGTTGAAATGGTCCAGATGCTGCGGTTAGTCCCCTATCCCATTGAAAAGGGATAAGGTTGGATTCTTAATGCCCAAAGCTGCCGGCATGTCATCAACCCATGCTGGATATGGCTTTCCATCAGGTGGGATTGCCATCTATCGTGTTTCCAATGCCTCTAAGAAGGAAATGAGTGCCGCAATTGAATCATCCTGGTGGGGGTCCCTGTCTTGATGGGGATCCATAATCATGAGCGTGTTGGCAGGTTCTTCAACATGGTAACCAGGCCCAGCAGATCATGGAGCGGCTGGCGGCAAAACCCTTGGGGCGTCTAGGGTAGCCAGAGCTGGGTCCCTTGGATTGTCATGCTGTTCGGGAGGGTTCGATGATACATACCATGCCCTCTTTCCATAAGTTCCGGCCTTAACCCTGTCTGTGGGGGAAGGGAGGTTAGGGTCACCTAGAGACAGCTCTCCGAGGGGAAGTTGTTCTTGTCCTTTCTGCCATGGCCTGGGATCACCGAAGTCTAGCCGTCGCTCTACAACGTGTTCATCCAAGAGGTCATTGACCAACTTCTTCTGCTCCACAAGTTGTTGGCGCAATGTGGCCTTCTTAGGGTCCTCCTCTAGATTCAGCACTGAGGATGACGGGTCTGAGTGATTGGAAACTCCGACGTTCTCTTTACCCTTACCGGCATTCCAGCTGATTACTAATACCTCAGTGGGTGCAAGAAGACCCAGTAGGTTCCTCTGCTGGTGAGTAAATCTCCTCGATGGGTCCAATAGTGGTGGCATGCCCTCAGGGGGTAAGTCTCCATCAAGAAGCTCCAGCTCGTCCTCGTCATCCACTATGTCGGCCATGTTGACCGTAACCCTTCCTGGGGGCATGTCTTCGATATTGCCTAGCAAGTCAAGCTACCATTGGATAGGACTAAAGAGGAGGGCAGAATACTGTCCCCATCCACAGATTTATGCATGGGGGGAACCTCCTTGATGATCTTGCAGAGTATCTTGAAACTCTGAACGCATTGCTCTTGGAGGGCCTTATGGCGGCCTAGTGACTCGGGGTGCTGGGCCATAGGGAGCATAGACAGATCAACTAGATGATATTTCATGCCAATGTCTTCAAAATGCGCTCAGATCTTGGGATAAACTACTCGCTGATGATGAAGGTGAAAGTGTGTCGCCCAAAGGGTTTGGAAGAAACATTCAACCTCCTCTAGGGTGAGGGATTCCAGTGCGCGGAAAATCGGTGCAGCCACGGGGCAGAACATCTCAGGGAAGTGGTCTACTGTGGGGATGTTCCAAAAGCTCGTCATCTTGGATTTAGGGTATGAAACTTACTTTCCCCACTTGTCAATTGGAGGTGGCTGAGGAATTGGCAGGGGTACTGAGGGAGACCACTGGGATGACAGGCTGACCGGTGGAGAGTACGACGAGCGGGCTGATTGGCCTCTGAATCTCGGGCCATCCTCCGAAGAGTGTAGTGACTTGGAGGCTACGTCATGATAATATGGGACGACGGTCGTAGTTCCTGGATCAGGGGTGTGGGCTACTGGATATAGGTCGTGCTACTGCTCTCCCACCACTGGTCCCCAAAATAGCTCTCCATGATCTCTTAATGAGGTAGAGAGTGGTTCTGGTGATGACGGTGGCGATCACACAACAGTGAACTTCAGGGTTGTCAAATTTTCATCCTCCTAGATATACCTATGAAGGGATGTGGGAATATTATGGAACTCGCATTCCAGGAGCACTAGACTAATGTGTCTCAGTCCTTCCCCAGTCCTTGACTCGGCTAAGAAAGAGGTGGGTTCCCGTGCTGAGTCATATTCCACTTCAGAGTCTGAGAAGCGGACTGGTTTGATCTCTATCCAGACCTTCCCATAATCCTTCTTATAGTGGCTACGACCCACCTTCCTGCCCCTGGGTGACTCCTCGGGACATGGCTGATTTCTAACACGAGGTACTTCAGCCGCACTGGTGTTGGGTCGGAGAGATTTTCCACTCGAGGAAGTTGGGGTGCAAGGAGAACTAGGACAAATGTCAAAGGGTAAATGAGGAGGACCTCCATGGGTAGCACTAGAGCAGTCAAGACCTACGCTAGAACTGGTAGAAGCATGGGGAGGACCTCCATGCTTGTTTTCTCTAGTTACCCTAGTATGAGGAGGGTCCTTGTACTGGTCTCACTGAACATGGGTAGGACATCCGTGCCGGGTGCGGGTGGAGTGAGGCTGGCCTTCACCCCTCTGGTTGATGAGGTGAGGAAGTCTTTTGCTAGCTTCTAAGAGGACATTGGGAGGATTCCTAGGTTGAGGAGAGACTGGATGTGCAATATCTCTACACCGGTGGTCGGGGTAGGATAAATGACTCCATACCCAGTGTAATGGGAATGGGAGAGATCCCCCATACTGAGTGTCACTACCACGGGGAAGACCCTAATTTGGATTGAGGGTGGAAAGGGGTGGCCCTTCATGCCGAGACTCAAATCGGGGAAGGCCCATGCTCTCTGTGGTAGTGATACAGGGAGGACCTCCGTAGGGGGTGGCATCGCTGCAGGTTAGTTCACAGCACCCACTGCCTATGGCAGCGACCAAGAGAGTCGACCCATCCTACTTGGGGGCAGTTGGGGCCTCGATCCTGGTCAAGCATATAAGTTCCCTTGCTCGGTGTATACATGGAACTACTGATATGTGTCGGCGGTGGCTCGAGCCATAATAACTGTCGACGTTGACACTCCTTGGAGGGAATACTTAGTTTGTGCATGACTCTAGCTTCGGGTCGGACAAATTGGGGTTGGTGGTGTAGGTATATAGATTACCTGCTCCTCATCCTACAAGATCGGGTGGTGACACTGATGTGGCAGGTTGGGAGCCCTCGATGGGAGCCCCTGGAATGGGACTCTGACCGGGCTGGGTCAGATATCACCTACCTCATCAGCGTAATGCATGGAGATGTCAAAGCGTTCTAGGGAGAGGCTCCCGAAATGATTATATGTTGGAGTGGGGAGCAACGGATCCCTGCGCGGCCCTCAGGTGCGGCGTTGGCGATGAGGGGAAGAAATCTCAAAATCCAGGCAGACCATATCCCGGGTTGGGATTATGCCCTCATCCTCGTAACGGTGCACGAGGTCATTGATCACCCTTTGTTGGATGACATCAGACATGGAGATGGGTCGTGGGCACCCTAGGGCCATGGCTGTAGAGGCCATTGTTGAAGAGGTGAAGCCACGTGGAATGGCCGTGTTGGCGCTGCCCATGCCCCTGCATCGATGGGCAGGTGATGATCGCGTCCCTAGAGCAGAAACTTGATTCCTGAAAGCATGGAGATTAACTCTTCAGTGCTGAATTAAAAAAGGAATCAATGACCAATTCCCCAGTTCCATCCCATCTTCCGTGGCTGGTAAGAGGGATCCATGCTGACAACATTGCAGAACGGGTTATCCGATGTTCTACTGCCCCAAATTCTGGTGAGTTTCACGCCATGCCCACTATTTGATTAGCTGGACCCGACGCTGGATAACTGGATCTGGTAACATGCTAATCCATTGATGTTTCAAGAACTACTAATCTCCATGTTGAGGAGAATAACTTCACATCGGGTTCCCCATTTCTGTATCTGATGCTTTCGCCGAGGCGCACACATCAGTCTTGTTTGAGGACTAAGGGCGTGGGTTTTTTTGCCCCGCATTCCTGCTTTCCAAAGGCCGGAGGAATCTGTCACTTTTTCAGGGACATTTTATCCTTGATCAAAATGGGATGATGTGATGTTGGCTCTTACTTCCATGGATTCCTCCTTAGAACTCGTCACCTAGTCTAGGTCTTCTTTATAGACTTAAGATGTTGTTCGTGAAGCTCTTCCTACAACCATATCTTCATGGACAACTGTTAATTACACTGCTTCTGTCGGGACATTCCAAGGGGTCCGGTTAGGGAAGCAACCTTTGGTCAGGGGAATAGTCCCGTTGGGCATCACTGGCCTAACTGGGCACTAGGGTACTGGTACGTCTGTCTTATGTCCTTTATTATATGGCTTCTCGAGGGCGTGGAAGACTGAGGCATCCCACATCAGATGTGAGGAATCATATTCCATGGGCATGTACCTCAGGTTTTCCTCAAATTCCCATGTTTAACACAGGGTATGCCACAGGTTTAACGTCTAGTGGAGATGGATCAGACTGATCAGAACAATGACTAGAGTGGATCAGATGAGCGTAACCCCTAGAGGACACACTGATGTAGGTGGGTTAACATGATCTCAGTGAGATGTGGCATCCCAGGTAATAATCAAGATGGGTGATGGGGTGTTGAGTGAAATGGGTGGCGAGTGGGATGGAACTGCAGTGGGGATGATGGTAATGTTGGGCTTAAGTCCCAGGGAGACTTCCTACGTATCCCCATGGTAGGGAATCAAAGTCCACGTAGTTTTGGAGGATGATGGGACACCTGAGGAGGTGGCTTATGAGAATGGATGCGTGGATGAGACCTGGAGGAAGTGGAGCCTCTAGGTTGGGGCATGAAATTCCTGAGACACATAGGCTCGAGGGAAAGGTCAGGCGATGGGCTTGAATTGGGTAGTACACATAGGACAACAACCTGATGATGTGTATGGGGATTACTCGTGGTTAGAAGCCCGGGTCATTATGACGCCACTAGGACAGACCAATGATGTGGGTGCCAGTGAAGGGGATTACAACATCTTGCCGCTGAATAAGAGACGCAATAGATTACCGCTGATCAGGATACAATGACTTACCACTGATTGAGGTACACAGTTTAATGTCATGTAGGATGGGGGTGCACTAACAAGAAAGAGAACCTAGGGCCCAAATTGATGGTGGTTTGAACCTCGTGGAGGCTTCCTACATACCTTGCCTTGGCAAGGATCAAAGACCATGAAGTTCAGAAAGGGGTTTGGTGCACCGACGTGAAGGGAGTCAGGACCAATTGGGTGGTGGACTTGAACCTCAGGGAGGTGTCCTATATATGTACCTTTCCTTGGAAGGGATCAAAGTCCACGTAGTTCATCAAAGTACAACTTACCATTGATTGGGCACTTCAACGGCTTACTACTGGATGGGGTCACAATGACTTACCGCCAGATGGTGGAGGCGGTTTAACGTCATGCATGACGAAATTGGGGCATGAAATTTAACGTCATGCGGGACAAAGGTTGTCCGACACAAAGAGGGGATGGACCCAATGGGTGTTGTTGTTGAACCTCATGGGGGAATCCTACATACGTTGCCTCAACAAGGATCAAAGTCCACATAGTTTGTATGGTTTGGTGAACCAACATGAAGGAGGTTGGAAAGACCAGGGTGGTGGGCTTGAACCTTATGGAGGCTTCCTATGTACCATGCCTCAGCAAGGATCAAAGTCCTCATAGTTTGAAATGTGGGAATTTGGGGCTTATGCTCTAAGGATGACCAAAGTATTGGTGAACTGACGTGAAGGAGGTTAGAACGACCAATGGGTGGTGGGATTCAACCTCATGGAGGATTCCTACGTACATTTCCTTAGCAAGAATAAAATACCTCGTAGTTTAGGTGGAATGTGGGACTTACACTCTAGGCTACCCATAAAGAGGATGTCATGGTTGATGCTTACTATAAGCCCACGTGATTCATGCTCAATTTGAGAAACAAGAGGCAGCAAAGACCTGATGATCACATCGTGAATGGTGCGTCTGTGGGAAGTGGAATAGGGTTTACATGTGGTTAGTGGTCTAAAAGAGAAACAGGGGCTTACACGTGGTTAGTGGCCCATAAGGATGGAGACTGGGACTTATTCCAAGGTGGAGGCCCAGATGGCGACAAAGACCATAGGGAGAGGGACGGGATAATGAAGGTCCATTTTCCCATCTCTCGTCTTAGTCTTTGTAACCGAAGAATAAAGAAGGAGTATATACACTACCTCCTACAAAAAGGCTATGGGCTTCCACTAGGATGGTTTCCCTTTCCCCATAGCCAGAAACTGCTCCAATAAAGAGGATATCATCCCCTATGGGGAGTGCTCTCACTTTCGTGGAGACTAGTAGGCGTACAAAATGTCTGGGGTGGGGTGCCCTGCGTGTGATGCATGGGGAAAGGCTAAAGTTTAACGTCATGTGATGAGGATGAGGGTTCTTGCTAGTTTAACATCTTGCAGCTCGAACGGGGTGGGTTCACCCCACACCCCTTGGACTTACATAACTGGTACCCTCTATACCTTGGTGAAGAGAAGGTACAGGCAATTTCGTGGATGGGGGGTGTCATGAGGTGATCCCATTGGGGGTCCACGTTAGTGTGGCTATGAGAAGAAGAAAAATCCGTTAGTGTTCCTATGAGAAGAAGCATGAGGCAAAGAAACACAATGAGCAGTGGTATCCAGGGGACTTTGAAATCTCTTCGTGCAAACTTGGAGGGTCGCACAAGAAAATCAATTGCAAAGAAGGGGGGTTTATAGGTAGGGGACTTGTGAAGCTCTGTTTCTCCACGTAGTGGAGGGTACTAGTGAAGGGGTATGAATTGAGAAGTAGAGTGTCCTATCCTAAGAATAGGGTAAAGTTGAATATATGAGGTTCATTGAGAAGTGGAAAAGAATTCACGTAGCACTACCTCACGAAGCAATGGTGCCTTGAGAAGTAAGCTATCATGAAGTAATGTTCTTCATGAAGTACAATGACCCAACCTTGGCATGTGGATCACATATACATGAAGGGTGATTTGGAAATCATAAACGCTCCACGATGACCCGGGTCCTCTTGGGGATCCCCTTCCATCATGGAGGCCCATAGGTTCCGTGAAAGGCATCCCTCTCTAAAGAGGGGAAGAAAATAAGGAAAATAGGAGGCACTTCATGAAGCAAAAGTACCTCGCATAGCTCATCACGGAGCAAAGGGTACTTCACGATTCAGGAGCTAGGAAGTTTAATGGTCGGAAGATCTCTCTTTTGGGCCTGGGGGGGAGGGGGAGGTTGGTATTTATAGAGAAGAGGCGCCGTGAAGTAGAGATTGCTCAACATGAATATGGATTTGGTTGCTCCACAGCAGGCCGCGAACGTCCACTTCGTTCATGAAGTAGCCCGCCTGCTTGCTCCACGGCGGGCTCGCGAACATCAGTTTCGTCCGCAGAGCAGCCCGCCTCCTTGATCCATTACGGTTGCATGGCCCAGGGGACTCCAAGGAGGGGCTTCGCAGGAGGCCATTCAGGCTTTCTGTTTCTTCTTCTTCTTCCCTCATTTTGGCACCAACATTAATATTATATCAACATTTAACTCATTAATTAAGAAATCACCCTGCGTTCTTTAAGAATTACCCAAACATGCTCATCATTGACTCAATCATCATAGATCATAACCAAAAAATCCATGAAATGAAATTACATATTTATAAAATATTTTTAACATCTATTAAATTTTTTTATATGACCTAATAATGATAGAATTTGGAAAAACAATAGACACCAACATCACTTTTATAAAACTAGTTTAGAGCGATAAGTATTACTTACACGTGGTTTTGAAAATATGAAAGAACTAACTAATATTTTTATGTAAGGAATGATTATAAATGAAGATTATATATGGTTATACTTATTAATAAAGTTCTTGGGTATGTATTTAATGAACATCATTAAATTATTTAGTATTTTTTGTGATAGTGAAGAACAAATCAGGAGCAAGGTAAGGGTTTTTGTCTTAAATTTATATCTTTGAGACATTTTTGGTATTATGAACCTAATTTAAATTATGTGGTGTATAAACATCCTATTTGAGATATCATATTATGTATTATCTTTTAATCATGGTATTTTTAGTTCAATTACAATCACTCTCTTTCAAGGGGTTTTGATTAAAATGTTACACAAGCTATAAGAATTCTTTGTCTCCAAAATTAATTCCTTGATACGTGTTTATACAATGCCCCATGTTTTACTTTGAATGGTGTATTAAGATTTTATTTATGTATCTTTATAATATACTTTTTTTATTTATGGTAAATACTAATCCAAATCTGTTTATTTTCATTAAATGAATTTTGACTCAGTTGTTACCCCAATTGAAAGTCTTTATGGTAACTCAATTTCATTCATTAGGTTATGATTGTTTCTCTTATAAATATTTCATATAAGTTGGGTATATTCCACCATTTAAATATATTATGTTGTAATGATCCAAAATTTTATAAATAAAATCCCATTTTTTGACTTAATTAAATGTCATATTATGAGTTTTGGTTATAGAAAACACACACACTTCTATGGTTTTATTATTTCCTATCAGATTTAAAAGACCATTAAGAATTATAACCATTGATAATATATTCTTTAAATAGAAACCATATGATTTGTATAAATAAAGTGTTTTAAAAAAAATCCAATTAATAAAGACAAAGGAAGTGGTGGCCTCAACCAATAGGATCGTACCCAATGAAAACCATTTATTGAAGTTTACAAGGAAGATAACATCACCTATATTTTACATTGACCAATACTAAGATAATATCCAAAAAAATAAATCATGAGTGAAACCATTTATGGGAGAATTTAAAGCTCATTGAGATAATAAATGAAACCATGTACGGTGGACTACCCCATGAAAGTCTCACTGTCACACACCTTACCCTCTAGACATTTTATAGTGTAAAAAAATAACTATGCATCAATAAAATAATAATATGAATATGTATATTGTATTTTAAACAGAATAATATTTATATTTACTTCTTATTGTTACTTTATAAATGATTTTCATTTTTATTCAATAAAAAATATATTATATTTTTGGGTATTATATAATTTCAATAAAGACATTCATCTTGATAAATTAATGAATTTATGAAATAAATTATATTTTAATAAAATATTATTATTAAATAATATTTATTTAGTATAATTGATAATATAATTTTACGAAATCAAAAATAAGTTTTATAAGTGCTCGAAAAAAATTATTGTCAAAAAATCAAGCATTTCCCAATAAATGTTGAATCTTATTTTAAAAGTGAAAATTCACATATTTAAAAAATTATTCAGATAAAATGAATATTATTTTTGGAATCGGAATGTAAAAGTTATCCAATGGTGAATTTTTCATAATTTTATGAGACAATCAATTTTTTAGTTAAAAATTAAATACTGTATAAATATACGGCATGCATTATGATACCATAATGAACCAAAAGTGATGTAATAAATTATATAAAGGGTATCTAGGGACAAATATATGTTTCCACTTTAAATTATTTTTTGAGGTTATTTGATAAATTTTAAAAATCCTTTATGAATACTCTAAAACCTCTAATATATTTTAAGGTTTTAAAATTATTTTTGTAAGAACATGACTCACTTCCACATCACCAAGGGTAATATTTTAATAAGTTAGGCCCATGGAGTTATAAAATAATTAAAAACACACACTTTTTTTATAAAAAATGGTAGAAACCATGGGAAGATTTGTGGTTTTCATTACTTTATTCTACAAAGTCCAAAACCTATGTTTGAGAAATAATAAATAAATCCCCTATCCATTCCTATATAAAACCTCCCAATATAACTTTAATCTTTACTCAAAAACCATGGTTTAAGAACTATATTTTTCTTTATGGTATGTATCTCTTGTTTTCCATTAATTATCAGTTTAATTACTTATTTATGGCCTAATATTGATGCCTGTTGGGGTCATGGAGGTCTCTAGGGTGTTTGGGGATGGTTCGGAGCCTGGAACCCAAAGTCTAGGTGTATTTAGCCAGACGCATGGTTAGTGAAAAACATATGGGGTTAGTCTATAGGGTTTGACTAAACCATGCGAGGCTAGAAAGTGGGGGTTTACAAGCTGCATAGTTTGGGTAAATCGTGTGAGTAGAGCTGCACAGTTGTGCAACAAGTTTGCAGCTTTCAGAAAATTTTGAAAGAGGGTTTTAGCATAGTTTGTGCATGGTTTTTAAACCATGTGGGAAAACATTGAGCTATTCCCAAGTCTATATGAATCTATGAATTAACTTTTTATGGTTTGGAAAATCATACGTATAAACCATGCGATTCCTGCTTTGTTAAAAATTCTATAATTTTTAATTAAATTAAAATTTATTTAAAAATATAATTTGAGATCTTATTTCACCTAGACAAAAATAAGACCAAAGAAATATCGCAACTTTCACTATTATAGGAATTCAGATCCCTTCTTTTTCCAAACTCCAATTTAAGTGTGTTTCGTATTCTTGGATCCATAATTGTAAGGCCTTAATTTATTTTTAGCTGTTCTCTGTTCTTCTGGGAATCAATTTCACTATTTGTATTTAGGATCATATGCCCTAATTTTTCATTCTTTATCTATTCTTCATATTTCCTCTAATCCCAAATGAATCAAATTATGATACTGGATGAACTATCAAGCACGAGTCTAAGGTAGGTGTTCATGTGATTTTTGTTAAAAGTCGGATCATTTATATATACCGGCGTGCCACATGCCCATTTTATTGGCATCAACTAAATTCAATTTAAATCCTATATTTGATAGGTATAACCTAATCAATTAAAAAGGATCATTTATGGGTGTTTATAGGCTGTACCCCTTGAATGTAAATCACCCCATGGGTGATTTTCCTCGATTGGCCCTTTTATGGATTTATGCATTGGATACCCATTGAGGTGTGCCTTTATCCCTTTCATGGGATGTTAAAATGTGGAATTGGTTAAATGGAATTGCAATGCTATTGAACTATAATTGAATTGAATTAATGGTATGGGTTGAATGTGTTTCTCTTTGACCCTTTAATTCCAATTTTGTTTAAATCATGAGTTTCTTAATTAAATGAATTTACCACATGAGATATTGATGCCTATTATATGAAATTGATTGAATTGACCTGAATTGATTATTATAATGATATAACCATGTGAGATGTAATTAGACTATGCCATGTGATATATTCCGAGGCTTGTAAAGCTTGAATTGTTAAAAGTGATAATGTGAGTAATTGAAGGCAAGCCCTCGAGCTTGTACTTGTTTTGAAATTTCCTTAGAGGGAATTAATTGAAAATTTTATTGTTTTTCCCATGTGAGTTATAGGATAACCAATAAATATAGTATCTTGCTATTCCTTTTAACCCTATAATAAAAAATATGACTATGTGAATAATTTAAATGCCAAGCCCTTTGAGGTTTTCCAATACTTGATACAACTTTTGAGGTGAGCTTGTTAGGTGCCCTTGGTTTTGACCTTGGCATGTTAAATGAATTTTTAAATGGAATTGAATTAGCTAAATGGTAAACAACCTTGGGTGATACATGGCTTCAAATTATAATTCCATGTATGGAATCATGTGACTATTGACCTGTACACCTTGGGTGATACATGGAGCCACCTTAGGATGCCTTGGAAGGAATCAATGGTTAAATGTGTTTATGCCATGGGTGATACATGGATCCTTTAAGGGATACCATGGATGGACTAATTGAGGCTAGACTTATATGCTGAGTGATACATGGATTATTATGGGGATTCCATGAAAGGACTCGAAGGGAATTTAACTATAATGGAACGAATGATACTCGAGATTTCATGTGAACCATTGAGGATATACTAGATTGGTTGGGTCTTTTTACAAAACCTAGAGTGATACTAGGTTCCTAAGAGGTTCCCCAAGGATAGTCTTATAGGGTCTTGGTTCATATTGCACCTATAGAAACACTTGAATTCTAACTTAGGAATATCAAGGATGGGATCAAGATCTGAACATAATTAAGAATGAAGCGACTATTATAACGTTTCTTCTAAGAAAAATCACAATATTGGAGTCGGTCTTGACTTGGATTGTTTAGATGGAATTACGATGCATCAATTGTACTTCCAGTTATATAGGGGATGCTGGGCATGAGTTAGAATCAAGGCATTTAAATTCAATGAATTTTTAATGTTAAAAATTTGGTTTAATGAACTGGATATTAAATGAGTACATGCACTTAAAGGTGTTTACTTTTGAGTACATACTTGCTTACTACTTTTCTTATTTAACATTGCCTATCATATATATTCACAGACTGATTGGCATGGACCTTGGGTGGTTTCGTATTGGTATTTTATCTCACACAATATTTTTGGTCAATTTTTTTGTCCCAAATGGATTATATGATTACTGGTAATGATAAGAGAAAGTGTCCTCCTACATATACCTAATTTACTTCTTAGGAGCAGAAGAGCATGGGACCAAGCTGAGGCTTGCAATGCTACTGGGACCCTTTTTTGATTTTTTTTACTTTTGTTATTTGGATTTTATATCTACCTTGTATTTGTTATTTGACTTATTTATTAGAGAAATATGATATGTAGGATCATTTTGTATATGAGACATATTTTGTTGTTGTCATTTATCAGTCTTCAACTTTTTTTACTTTTTATGGTTTACTGCTTCTTCCATTAAACTGTTATTGTATTTATACTATGTTACACTCTTCTAATGAGGTCATAGTCTCCCCACTGACACACCTAGGCACTCACTGTTAGTTGGTTGCCTTTGGTATTTTGGGAGATGTGCTTGATGCCATGTGTCCAACTGGGTACGAAGCAAATTTGTGTGTCATCAAGAACCAAGATGTTACAAAGTGGTATTAGAGGGAATTATTTTTTGGTTGACCTAATATTTGGTAAAAATATAATGGGATGAGAAGGAATAGGAATTTTGTAATGAGCTGTGTACGAGTTTAGCTAAACTAAGTACAAGAAAAATTAGAATTTCCTCAAATTGAATTGTTGTTTTCTGGATTTTAAACTATTATAAATGATTTGATTATACTATCGGTTTATATAGTTGATTTATTCTATTATTTTTGATATGATTTTGGGTTCTATTTTGTTTCAACCTGATGAGATAAGGGTATTCCATCTCATGCATCATATAGGCAATTGCTATATTTCACATGCCATGCATTATGCCAGGCCATTTAGGATGCATTACTGACTACATGCTATTTTTATGGATTACTTGATAGAAATTCCTAATATTGTGATAGGTATATTATGAAATATTATAGGGTAAAGTAGATATATGACAATATTTGGTCCCTAAGGTGTATGGGCCCTCTTGGATCAAAATTTGACGAATCATGTTTCAGTATTAAATTGAATTGTGTTATGATGTGCCACATATGGATGCCAAGCTTTTATTATTGGAAAGTATGAGCCAAAAAATATTGGAATTTGATGTTCTAGTAAGTTCACTTTATAAAGGAATCATGATAAACTTGAAATGAGTATCAATTCAGTTAATGGTAACGTGAACTTAGTTTGATATGAAATGATTGTGAAGAAAAATAAAAATAAAATGGCTTGTGATAGAGAACTTTACTAGACTCAACATTAGTAGTGGGATTTTGGTAGTGTATCTCATCTGTTCGATGCCCAAACCTAACCCATGGGGCAGACATAGAGGTGAGTTCTTATAGAGGAATTCTTTTACTTATCCTGCTTAAATACCAGTGCTTTTGAGGTGTGAACTTTGATAATGATATAGGAGTGAGGCATATGTTTTTGAAATTTAGATCTATAGCAACATGAAAACATCAAGTTGTACGCTAGGAGGGTGAAAATTATCATACTCTAGAGGTGGTAGGCCATGGGATACCAGTGGACCCTCTAGTCATTCCATCTATGAAACCAAATATTATACTAGATGTACGTGATGAGGCCTAGTTCCATGAAGGCTTAATGAGGTTCACAAAGACCATTTAGGGAGAACCACAACCTTCCCCAACTATGGAAGTGTTGATACGTGAGTTTTAGAAGTAGTATCTGCCCACATTTTTGGGGGATGGTGGACTACAGGCTGTAGAGTCATGGCTTGAGTCCATGCTGTCTATCTTTGATCACTTAGAGACACCTTCAGAGAGGATTGTGAAGCTCTCTACGTATATGATGTGTGATTCTGCCAAGAGGTGGTGGGATGTTATCACCCAGACTGATCATCATTGAAAGATATACTAGAGGGAGTTTCACATGGCCTTCTATGATTATATATATCTTGATACACTAAGGGATTATAGAACTTGGGAGTTCTTACATCTAAAGCAGGGTGCACTATCAGTCATGGACTATTTGACCCATTTTACTGAGCTCCAGTTCTTAACACCTATTCTGATGGGTGAAATGTTATTGAAAGCTACGACATTTGAGGATGGTCTCAAATACGACATCCGATCATAGGTAAATGTATTCTGATTGACTATAGTATTTGGGATAGTTAACCAGGCAAAGACCACAAAGTGTAACATGAGGGAATCTGGAGGTGTGAGCTAGGATGACTCAACATCAACATCTGGAATTACATTGATAGGTAGTAGGAAGCATAATCTGGAGCTTCTATATGTTGATATTAGTAGTTAGAACATCCCTTTAGGTAACCAAGTGAGGTGCTACCATTTTGGTAGGCTGTGACATACGAGGCCACAGTGTATGAAGGACCCAGTTGAGTGCCAATATTACAACAAGATAGGCCATCTATAGTAATTATGTAGAACATTTCCACTAGAATCTAGTGAGAGAGGGTCTACACAGACTCTAAATTTAGGGCCAGGGTCAGCAGCTTCTCATCAGACAAGTATTTAGGGTACACAAGTTCGATCAAGATGTAGTGGTGGTCATGGTCATGGTATCTAGACCCTAGGTTCACAGTGACAATAGGGTGGATCGACTCGAGGTAGACAGGTAGTGTCATAAGGAAATGGTACATGCCAAGCTTATGCAGTGCAACATACCCATTAGAAGAAGGAACCTGAACCTTCCACTATTAGAAGAACTATTCTAATAGCCTCTGTTTTAGCTTCTGCACTCTTTGATACAGGTGCTTCACATACCTTTATATCTGTGCATATTGTGGAGATCCTTGGGATGTGTGTTTACACTTCTGATGGCTTTATGATGCTAGACAATATGTTAGGGATCTGGATGGGAGGTGTGCGTTAGTGCGGGGATTTCCCCCTTGAGGATGGTGGGTGTCACTCTATATGGGACATTTATATCCTCAAGATGACAAGATTTTATATCATTCTCCATATGGATTGTTTTTTTTCTTTTAATTATTTTGTTGATTTCTATCACTATAGGTAGATATTTACATCACCAAAGTGTGGGAAGTTCATTTAAAATGTTAAATGGTATGTCCAGGAAAGACGAGATGGACCCGATCATCATGGGCTAGGAGGGATTACATCCTAGATTGTGAGTTTATATATGTATGATCGGGGGACAAATCATACTGATTTCCCTCCATTGTTTTATCATTCCATGGATGTCTTCCTAAAATACTTATTACAATTACCTCTGATGAGAGAGAGGGAGAGTTCTCTATTGAGATAGTTCCAAGAGCTTCACCAGTATCCATTCCTCCTTACAAGATGGCTATGATGTAGTTTCAAGAGCTCAAGAGGAAGCTATAAGATTTTGAAGAAAAGGGTTTTATCCAGCTCCATACTTCTTTGTGGGGTTCTCCAGTCCTTTTTGTGAAAAGGAAGATGATACCCTTAGGCTATGTGTGGATTACTGGAAGTTTAACCATTTGACAGTTATCAACTTGTATCATCTTCTGTAGATAGATGATCTCTTTAACTAGCTCTGAGGAGATCAAGTCTTCTCAAAGACTGATTTGATATTAGTTTACCATCAGGTGTATGTTATACCATTATAAATACCTCACACAACCTTCTGGAGTAGGTATAGTCTTTATGAGTATTTGATTATGCCATTTGGTCTCATGAAGATGCCATCTGTTTTCATGGAACTAATGAACCGAGGGTTCCATCTTTACCTTGATTCATTTTTTGTGATTTTTATGGATGATATTATGGTTTATTATCACAATCAACACGACCATGAATAACACATTGAGATCATTTTTAATACAATAAGATAGCATCTATTATATGATAATCTCACAAAGTGAAAATTTTGGATGGATTAGATTCAATTCCTAGGTCACGTCATATCAGAGACAGGAGTATCAGTGGACCCAGGGAAGGTGATAGCATTAGTTACCTAGGAGTAGTCCAAGAATGTCTTTGAGGTACATAGTTTCTTAGGGAATTCTGGTTACTATAGTCATTTAATTCAAGATTTATCACACATAACAGTGCCATTTATGGTCTTTACTAAAAGGGTGTAAAGTATGTATGGTTAGATTACTACAAGAAAGCCTTTTAGAAGTTAAAAGGGATATTGAATTATGTGATGATACTGATTTTTTAGAGCTGTAATTGAGTTACACTACGTACTGTGATGCATCAGGAATCGATATTGGAGAAGTTATTATGTAGGGGGATCAAGTCATTATATACAGGTATCAGAAGTTGAGGACACATGATAGAAATTATGTGAATCAAAATCTTGAGTTAGTTGCATTTGTCCATGCATTGCGTTGTTAGAGACATCACCTATTGGGAGAGAGTTTTGTGGTGTACATGGACTAAAAAATCTTCAAGTATATATTTACACTGCATGATCTGAACATGAGGAAATGAATTTGGTTCTATTACCTTAAATCATGCAACTTTGAGCTAGCCGACATGACTAGAAAAAGAGATTCATTGGATGATGCACTGAGCATGATGACTCAGATATAGACAGTGTAGCGAGCCAGTAGCGAGTGACAATTTATGACTTTTTTCTTTGAGATGAATGTGGAAGTGAGTAAAAGTCTAGGGAAGAATATTGTTTCTTCATTAGATGTTACCTATACCATTTTTGACTGATTGAGGATGAGGTAACTATCAGATTTTGAAGGCCTAGTTCTAAGAGAGAGTGTGGCAGGTGAGGACCCTCATCCTGGTTGGACCGTAAGTGAGGGTGAGATCCTGTGAGTACATGGTCAAACATGGGTCTCTTCAGACATGCATGAGGAGATGATATGGGATTTTCATGCCTCTATATGGGAAATGAATCCTGGTGTCACCAAGATGTATCAAGAATTACATCATTAATATTAGTGTCCAGGTAGAAAAAGATATGTAGTTGGTTTTGTCATTAGGTGTTCCACTTGTCAGAAGGTGAAGGTGGAACACCAACGATCGGCTGTACATTTACAACATCTACCCATTATAGAGTAGAAATGTAATGTTTTCATGATTTATTTCGAGATAGGTTTACAAATGTTGACTTTAGGTATTGATGTCATATGTGTTATTATTGAAAGGCTCATGAAGGTTTCTCATTTCCTGTCGATCAAGGAAACCTTTAGTGTTAATGAGATTAGAAGGTTGTACATCCATGAGATTGTATGAATACACAGGGTTCCACATAATATAATTTTTGATAGGGATTCACATTTTACTTCTCAATTTGAGAAAGGGATACAGAGGGATTTGGGTACACAGGTCCTTCTGAGCACGACATACTATCCCTAGACAGATGGCCAGTCAAAGCACATGATTCAAGTTCTTGAGAACATGCTATGAGCATGAATCTTAGATTTTGGGGGCTCTTGGGAGAGTAATATACCGCTAATTGAGTCCTCATACAATAATAGATTCCATGATACTATTTTGATGGCTCCGGCATTTTTTGATAGGCTATACCGATCACCCCTATGTTGGATGGAGGTAGGAGAGACAACTATGCTGGGACCTCATATTGTATAGGAGACCACTAAGCAAGGGTAGTTAATTCTAAAGAAGATAGATACGATGAAATATCAATAGAAACCATACACCGACAATTTTAGATGACCTATAGAGTTTGAGGTTACGGATCAGATATTCCTTCATGTTTCACTGGGGTTGGGACACAAGAGAATCAAAAGATAGGGTAATCTTTCACCACGGTATGTCGGACCGTTTGAGATTCTGGAGAGGGCCTGGCCAGTATCCTATTAGTTACAGTTTCCTTAGAGGTGTCAGGATATGAACAATGTATTCAATGATTCTCAACTACAACAATACTATTAAAACCTATCTCATTCTTTTCATCCCGAGGAGGTTGAGTTGTAGGAGGATGCATCCTTTGTGGATAATCTTATATATATTATGGATTATAGAATGAAGGTTCTATTAGGCTAGTCTGTTCCATTAGTACTAGTTCTATAACAACACAACCCAGTGCAGGATGAGAACTGGGAGTGGGAGGCCAATGTTCAATTGCAGTGGATGAAGTTGTTCTCTGATTGTGCTTCACCAAACATGGAAGGGAAATTCAAGGATGAATTTCCTTAAGGGGGGAAGATTTTAAGGACCTGGTTTTTATTTTTGGTACTCATATCTTATTTTGGAAAATATTTATAGTTTAATGTATTATTTATGGCCTAATATTGATGCTCGTTGGGACCATGGAGGCCTCTAGGGTGTCCAAGGATGGTCTAGATCCTAAAAACCAAAGTTGGGGTGTTTTTAGCCTAGCACACAGTTAGTGAAAACCATGTGGGGAAGCCCACATGGTTTGAGTAAACCATGTGATACTGGACAATGGGGGTTTATAGGCTGCATAGTTTGGGTAAATCATGCATGTGGAGTTGCATGGCCATGTGACTGGTTCATAGTTTTCTACATATTTTGACAGGGCGTTTTAGTATGGTTTGCACACAGTTTGTAAACTAGGTGAGTAAACTGTACACAATGCCCAATGATATAGGAAGTTGTGAATGGTTTCTCCATGGTTTGGAAAATCATGTGGGTAAACTGTGGGAGCCCTGCTGTTTTGAAAATTTTATAATTTTTAATTAAATTAAAAATTCTTTAAAAACCTAATTTGAGATTTTATTTCACCTGGACAGCAAAGGGGACTAATGGATGCTCTCAACTCAACTATTCTAGGAATTATGATTCCTTCTCCATCCTAACTATGATTCAAGTGTGGTTTATCTCCTTGGATACATAATAGTAAGGCCTTAATTCCGTTTTAGCTGTTCTCCATTCTTATGGGAATCAGTTTTACTATTTGAATTTTGGCTCATATGCCCTAATTTCTCATTATTCATCCATTATTCATATTTCATCCAAACCAAGATGAATAAGATCTTGATATTTGATGATCTATCAACCATGATCCTAAGTTAGGTGGTCATGTGATTTTTGTTAAAAATTAGATCATTTAAATTTTTCAGTGTGTTGTGTGCCCATTTTCTTGGCATCTCCTAAATTGAATTTAAATCCTATAATTTATAGGTATGAACTAATCAATTAAATAGGATTGTTTATGGATGTTTATAGGTTGTATACCATGAATTTAAATCACCCAATGGGTGAGTTTCATTAATTTACCCTTTTATGAATTTATACCTTGGACACCTCTTAAGGTGTGACTTTATCCCTTTTATGGATTTTCAAAAAGTGGAATTGGTTAAATAGAATTATAATGTTGTTGAATTATAATTGAGTTTAATTAAGGATATGGGTTTGATGAGTTTCCCCTTGACCAATGAAAGCTAATTTTGTTTAAAGCATGAGTTACTTAATTAAATGATTTTCCCACATCAGATATTGATGCCTATGATTTGAATTTTTTTGAATTGGATTGAAATGATCCTTACAATGATATTCCCATGTGAGATATAATAATACTATTACATGTGATATATTCCTAGGATTGTAAATCTTGAATTGTTAAAAGTTTCCATTTGAGTAATTGAAGGTAAGCCCTCAAGCTTGGCTTTGTTTTTCAATTTCCTTAATGGGAATGATTTTCACATTTTATTATTTTTCCCATGTGAGTTATAGGATAACAAATCCATGTAGTAGATTTCTATGCCTTTAACCCTATAATAAAAAATATTCTTTTATGGGTAATAGAAAGGCCAAGCCCTTTTGGGTTTGACAAGGCTTGATACACCTTTTTAGGTGATCTTGTTAGATGCTCTTGGTTTTGACCTTAGCATGTTAAATGAAATGTTAAATAGAATTGAATTGGTTAAATGATAAATATACTTGGGTGATACATGAGTTCAAATTAGAATTCCATGGATGGACTCATGTGATTATTGACATTTACACCTTGGGTGATACATTTACCCACCTTAGGATGCCATGGAAAGACTCAATGGTTAAATGTGATTAAGCTAAGGGTGAAACATGGATCCATTGAGGGAAACTATGGATAGAATCAGTTAGGGTAGAATTATATGACCAGTGATACATGGATTATTATGAGGAATCCATGGAAAAACTCAAAGGAAATTTGACTACTATGACAAGGGTGATACTCAGGATTTTGTGTGAAGCGCCGAGGATGATCTCAATTGGATGAGACTTTATACCTCACCTAGAATGATACCAGGTTCTTAAGAGGTTAAATAAGGATGGGATTGCAAGGTGTTGTTTCATATTAAACCTAGAGAAACACTTGAATACAAAATTAGGAATATTAAAGATGGTCTTAGGTTCTGAATTGAATTAAAACTAAAATTAATATTATTAAACTTCTTCCAAGACAAAGAACAATCATGGAGTCGATATAGACATGGATTGTTTAGATGGACTTATAAGGAATATATTTTACTTCTAGTTACACAGGGGATGAAAAGTTTGAGACAGATCTCAATACAAATAAATTTAAAAAAAATTATTGTTAAATGTTTCATTTAATGAACTGGATATTAAATGAGTACATGCACTTAAGGATGTTTACTTTTGAGTACTTCCTTGCTTGTTAATTTTCTTATTGCACATTGCCTATCAAATATATTCATTGAATGATGGGAATAAACCTCGGGTGGTTTCATACTGGTATTTTATCTCACACTCTTTTTTGGGTCACCTTTTTGGACTAAAACATATTATATGATTTTAGGTAATGATAATGGAAATCACCATGCTACATGTACTTGATATAATTCTTAGGAGAAGGAGACCATGGGACCAAGTTTATGCTTGTGATGCTACTGGGATCATTTTTTTCCTTTATGTATTTTTGTTATATCGTTTTCACATCTTCATTGTATTTCGAATTCAGATACTTTATTAGAGACATATGACATATAACATCATTCTGTAAATGAGGCATATTCTGCTGTTGTCATTTATCAGTCTTCCACTATCTATTTCTGTTCGATGGTTTACTGCTTTTACAATTTTAATATTATTTTATTTCCACTTTTCTAAACTTTTAAAATGAGGTAATTATCTCTCCACTGACACAACTAAGACCTCACTACTAGTTAGTAGCCTTTGGAATTTTGGGAGATATGCTTGAGGCCATGTGTCCAACTGAGTACAGAAAACCTTTGTGTGGAATACAGAACCAGGACCTTACATATGGAGCCTATCATTACTCTTCCCTACCATCTTTATAGTCCTCACAAGGTTCCCCCAATATCTCAAGAAGCTCCTCACAATCTTTTGTAATCACCCTCTCAAGGTAAGGGATCCTCTCATTCTTCTCTTTATTTAAGCATCTTCATTATCTTATGCCGTTATATCCAATTAATAATGTTAGGATATGTTATTCCATATACAACCTACTTACCTTATTAATTAAAATTAATTTGACATAAATTTAACTTTCATTAATCCCTCCCATGAACATTTATATACCCCTGTTATGATACTGAAATTCCACCATGATTTTCCATGACAAACAATTGTGTAGTGAATATCTGTACCCATTTCCGATCAAGGGTGTTCAACTTTGTGCACTTATAATTATTTAATTGGGGAATTACATGTATGTAATCCACACTCAAATATTGTGTGATTAAATGTGATAAAATATGTTCTTATATATATGATCTATGCGGCACACTTATTCATGTACATGATATGAGTATGATGGGTGCACCCAGATAGCGATCCAAATACATTGGGTAATGTTTTAGTTTCATGATATACCATGTATGGTGTGTGGGAGGATATCATAACCACATTATGTTATTTTTTTCATGGGGGTTAACCTTGAATTATGCTTATTATGTAATGTTTAATTTTTTTTCCACACTCCCATGTTTCAATTATGTTATGATGTTATATCATGAATCATTGTTTATGTTTTTGATTATAACCCCTTTTATGTCTCAATAATACCCCTATTATATAACATGTAACGCCAATTACTTTATTATTCACTTACTAGGATTTATAACTCACCCATGTCTTATGTATGTCCCCAGGTTATCCCATAAATTTTTAAGTATTATGGAATAATATGATCATGTTAAAGAAGTCTTCAATAATTGCGATGTACCGCCTATTTTAAGTTGTTATGTATTGTTCCTAATTACCAAAAGACACTATAATTATAAATCTTCTAGGTTTTATTATGTGTAAATTTTTATAATAAATCATTAATTAATGTGTAATAAATAGAAGGGTTGAAATAGTTGGTATCAAAGGAAGTTTGGTTATTTTTGGGATTAGGATTAGAAAACTTGAGCGAAATTCTTAGGGATAAGAATACAAAAAAGATGACATACCTAATTTTTTTAAGTACTTATTAAGTGGTTTCAAATAAAATACATCCCTATATGGGTACTACAAGTTGATGTGGCTCTAGAACATATGTACTTAGGGGTAAAACATGAAAAAACCAAATTAAGCTATACTCGATTGGGAACAAGTGTAAAACATAGGCCTTACTGCACACCTAGTTCGGCACTCATGGGGGATATTCTTTGGTAAATTTACAAGCTCATTATGAACCATTATTAAGGGAATAATAATTCCCATAAGATTTTATGTTAGGAAATTTATTATGGATAACATATAGTAAATCCTAGAAACTCATAAGTTAAGAAATAAATGATATTTATAATCTATCCCTTTAATTTCATTAGATTCCTATTTACGTGTTTAATAGTTTAAAAATACTCATCCCTAATTTTCCCTTTATTCTATCCAATTGACGGAAATAGGAGGAACTAATTAAACAACCAATGTGAAGGGAAATGTGATGACTGGACCAACGAGATCCACAACCCAATGGGAGTAAGAATAATGATCTTTGTGATACTCTCTCATTTGACTCAGATTCTGAATAGATAAATGAATAAAGAGGAATTTACAACCCCCCTTATAGATAAAAATTTAAAATGGAGACCTTTATGTGAAAAATTAATCAAACTTTTAATGGATCATCTGATCCTTTAATCACAAAACAATTGATAAAATCCATTGATATGATATTCTATATCCTTCAATGTTCCAAGAAGAGAAGGTTATACTAGATGATTACCATATGAAGAGATAAATTGATTTGTGGGGGACATTAACCAATAATATGAATCTTGAGGAAGAGATAAAAGTTATTTTATGGAAGGAATTGTGTAAAATGTTTTTTGAAAAATATTTTCTGCGCACTCTTGAACATAAAATGGGAAGGGATTTCTATTCCCTTAAGAAAAAAGATGATAAATACATTAGGTAATACAAGTTAAACTTCACAATACTTGAAATGACACATCTAAATATTTATCATTACCCCTAAAAGAAATGTTAACCACTTCTTTGGTGGGATAAAACTTTGTCTACGAAAATCCTTGGAAATATGATACTTAGATAGTTATGAGGAAATTTCCTGATGTTACCTCAACATTGAAATAGAGATCTAATATAATCAAGGGACTCATTGGGATAAAATGAGAAAATTGGAGTTTAATTATGGAGGTTTGATGTAAAAATCTAGCGGTGGTATGAAATTTCAATATCCCACTTGTCAAAATTATTGAAATCACCTCAAAAATTATCGTAGGGGGATGATGAAATTATTTATGCATCGAAAGGAAGGGAACCTAGCTAGAGATTTATGACGAGATAAAACCACCATTGAAAAGTAAGAAAGGAATGATCCGGTATACGCTAATCCCTTTTCCCAATGCTACAACTGGAAAGAACACAAAAATTATTGGAAATACTACCATAAACCATGGGTTGTTAGAGACATTCAACACCAACAACCTCCAAGGCAGTAAGGGTGATCTAATTCCATCACAACCACATAGGTGTATCTCAAAAATGAAGTGGTGATAGGTATGATAGTTATTCATTAAATAATTGTGAACATTCCTTTTAATTCTAGTTCTATGAAATCTTTAATATCATGTATGTTTAGTATATGTATTCAAACGTCACAAAAAATCATGGAAGTATAACTGTTTGTGAAAATAGAAAATGGGTAAATTATTTTATCCCAAATATATAACTCCCACCCTATAAAAATTTGTGGATTTAACTTTGCAGAGAACCTTGTGATTCTCCATTTAGTGTAATTTGATGAAATTACGGGTATGAATTGTATTTTCTTATATTGAGCTAACATAAATTTCCATGGGAAGGAAATCAATCTCCGTATTATGAATCATCCCCTAATTCTGTATAAGTTCAAGGAGGAGGATGAATCTTTTTATCTCCAACATCTCATGCATGGATATTATTTCCCTATGAACAGGCATTTCTAGCTCAAATGATTGAGAATAAGAAAAAGGTCATCCTTGAATACATGACCATAATGAGGGGATACATTGATGTGTTTTTTGAAGAATTTTCGGGTCTTCCTCCGAGTTGAGAGGGTGAGTTTTCAATAGAGCTTATACCTGGGGAATTTCCATTATCTAAGACTTTGTGTAGAATGAATTTTGTGGAACTTGAAATTTCAAAGAAACAACTATAGAAAAATCTGTATAAAGGGTTCATACAACCAAGTGCTTCATCGTGGGGTGCACTAGTCCTCTTCATCAAGAAGGAGGATGAGTCAATGTGCCTTTGCATTGATTATCACGAGCTCAAAAAGATCATGATAAAGAAAGAGTATCCTCTACCATGAATTGATGACTTGTTCGGTCAGATATGAGGATTCCAATACTTCTCCAAGGTGGTTCTTCGATTAGGGAATTATTATGTAGGGATGAATAAAGAGGATATCCCCAAGACTGCTTTACATACAAGTTACATGCACTATGCATTCATATTAATTCCATTCATACTCACTAATTCTCCAGAAATATTTGTGGAATTAATGAATAGTGTCTTTATATATTACCATAAAGTTTTCTAGTATTATTTATATATGGTATTATAATATACTAATGAATAAAAGTGGAGCATGAGGAGAATCTCATTAGTATATTGAAGACCTTAGAAAAGGGGAATCTTTATGAAAACTAAAAAAATGTGAGTTTCAATTGAAGGAAGTATCATTATTGGAGTATATTATCACAATTAATGAGATATATTTGGACCCTTCAGAGATATAATAAATTGAAGGATGGACGAGGACAACATCTATGAAAGAAAAAATGTAGTTTCCTTGGATTATCTGGTTATTATCATTGATTTGTGAGGAATTTATCATCATTGTCAAACCCTCTTAAAAAATAACATAGAAGGGAGTAAAGTTTTTTTGGAATGTTGAATGTTAAGATATTTTCATTGACTTGAAAAAGAGGTATATCACTACACCTGTACTTATGCTACCCACCAATGGGAAACTTTTCATGGTATATAACAATGCTTTGAAGAAGAGATTGGGCTATGTGTAAATATAAAATGACAAAGTGATAAGATATGCCTCAGGGAAATTAAAATTTCATGAAAAAACTACCTAAAACATGATATGGAGTTGGATATAGTGGTCTTTTCATTGAAAATATGGAGGCATTATCTATTTAGGGAAAATTGTGAAATATATAAGAATCATAATATTCTTAAGTATATACTCACATAGAAAGAGATGAATACGTTCCAGTGAAGATGGTTCAAGATGATTAAATACTATAACTAATCAATCCACTACCATCCTTGGAAATAAAATATATTTTAATATGTTCTAAGTATAAACCATCTAGAAATTTTATCATTGATGAGAATTGAAAAGGATCTAAGATTCTTAGAGTAGAAATGGATGGATATGTGAATCCTAAAGGAACGAACATCATCAATGCTTTAACAAATGATTTCTCAACCATACCTTATGGATAAGATATAGGATTGTTAAGGAGATGGTGTGTGAATTTATAAGAAGTTATAATCTATAAGAAAAAAGATATCCTTGTAGTTCAAAATTGATGAATAAGGAGTTTTAAGATTTTGATCAATACTATGTGTACTATCAACTCATGTGGAAAAAAGGAGTTGTTGGATAATGCACATAGCTCAACCTTCACCATCCATCCAGGGAGAATAAATATGTATTGAGATATTCAAGAGAACTATTGGTTGGAAAATATTAAGAAGGATATTGTGGAATATACATAAATATGTCTTGTATGTCAGCATGTGAAGGCAGAAAAGAAGAAAACCAAGGGGATAATGAAATCAATAACCATACCTACATGGAAATGAGAAAAAATAACCATGGAATTTATCACTGGTATTTCGAATACATAGAGTAAATAATTATATATTGGTTTTTTGTGGATCATATTATAAATATTTATTACTTTATTTCCATTTGAGAGTACTTCTCACTTGATTGACTTTAAAAGATATACATTATAGAAGTGGTGAATCTACATGGAACACCACTATCAATTGTATCTGACTGAGATCTAAGATTTACCTTCATGTTTTAGAAGAGTCTCCATAATTATCTAACCACTGAGTTGAAAATCATCAAAACTTATCACCCTCAAACCGATGGCCAATCTAAGTGAACTGTCTGTACACTGAAGGAAATATTGAGATCATGCTCAATTGAATTCAAAGGAGGATGAGATCAACATCTTCCTTTGGCCGAGTTATCATAAAATAAAAGTTTCAAAAAAATAATTCAAATAGATCCATATGAATCCCTTTGTGGTAAGAGGTGAGTAATACATATATGTTGGGATGAGTTTGGGGAGCATAAACTACTAGGTCTTGAGATGGTAAAGGAAATGGAGTAAATGGACAATACAATTCAACATCACATCAAGGATTCTTAGAGTTGAACAAATACCTATGATGAAAATCATCGACAAGACTTATAGATCGATGATGGAAACAAGGTATTACTCCATATATCTTTATGGATGAAATTAATGATATTTGGGAAGAATAGAAAGCTTATTCCAAGATATATTGGTCCCTTTGAAATCCTTGATCTCATAAGAGCGGTGACCTGTAGACTATCACTCCCACATAACCTATCTCAAATACATGATGTCTTCCATGTATCCCTATTAATGAATTAAATAACATACCCCTCTCATTTAATCAATCCAAAGGTGGTACTATTTCAAAGTGATCATTCATATTAGGAGCAACCAATGAAGATCTTAGATAATAGAAATAAAGTTTAATGAAATAAGACAATTCACCAGGTCAATGTGCTATAGAGAAACCAAAAGTTTGAAGAAGATACATTGGTACTTGAGGAGGCGATGAAGCAAAGAAACCCTCATCTATTTTAGTGCATGGAATGAAA
Source organism: Viscum album (assembly GCA_963277665.1). Taxonomy (NCBI): domain Eukaryota; kingdom Viridiplantae; phylum Streptophyta; class Magnoliopsida; order Santalales; family Viscaceae; genus Viscum; species Viscum album. The sequence continues at coordinate 126,748,314 of OY728129.1, read as the reverse complement.
ATTTCAAGGGTGAAATTTTAGTAGGGGGAATATTGTAATTACCTAAACTTTTACAAATAAAATTCCCTCTAGGATTTAATTAAATGTACTATTATGAATTTTAATTATAGAAAACACTTGAAATTTCTTTATTTTATTATATACTATCAGATTTAAAAGAACCCTATGAATTATAACCATTTATTATATATCCATTTATTAGTGATATTATGATTAGTATAAATAAAGGGTTATGACAAAAAGCAATTGACACAGACAAAGGAAGAGACGACCTCAACCAGTAGGATCATATCCTTTGAATACTATTTACCAGAGATTCCAAGGGAAATATAATCACAAGGATATTCCATTGAATATGACCAAACCAATACCCAACAACCAAATTTTGAGTGGATCCATTCATGTGGGAATTTCAGTCTCATCAAGATCACGACCCAAACCGTATACGCCATACCACCCCATGAAAGTCTCACTATCACACACCATACCCTTAAGGTGTTTGTTGGTGTCATAAATGGTTATGTATCAAGACCCTAATAATATTTGTATGTATATTTTATTTTAAATAGAATAGTGGTTATATTTACTTCTTATTATTGTTACTTTATAAATGATTTTGATTTTGGTTTGATAAAAAAACATTATATTTTTGGGTAATATGTAATTTCAGTTAAGAAATTCATTTTGATAAATTAATTAATTTTATAAATATATTATATTTTAATAAAATATTGTTATTAAATAATATTTAATAACTAAAGTTGATAATATAATTTTAAAAAGTTAACAATAAATTTTTAACGGTTCAAAAACTGTTATTGTCAAAAATCAAAAAATTTCTTAGTAAATTTTGACTCTTATTTTAAAATTTAAAATTCAAATTTTTAAAAAGTTAGTTTTTTAAAATAAATATTATTTTTCATAATAAGAAAGATAAAATTATCCAATAGTGATTTTTACATAATTTTCCGAGACATTCAAATTTCCGGGTAAAAATTAAATACGGTACGAATATAGGGTGTGTATTATGAAATCATAATGGATCAAAAGTGATGTATTAAAATAAATAAAGGGTACCCAAAACCAAATATATATTTAACCTTTAAATTAATGTATTTTTGAGTATTTTTGATTAATTTTATAAAACTTTTATGAATCCTTCAAGACCTATAATATATTTTATCGTTTTAAAACCATTTCTTTAAAAACATGACTCACTTCCACAACACTAAGGTTAATATTTTAATAAATTCAGCCACTAGACATATAAAATAACTAAAAACACTATCTTTTTTCAGAAACCAGGTGAAAAATCAATGGGAAGGTTTTTGGTTTGGATTGTTTTATTATATAGAGTCCAAAACCTAAGTTTGGGAAGTAATAAAGAACTCCCCTCTCTTTTCTTATATAAACCCACCAAATATCCCATTCCTCTTCAATAAAAAACATGGACCACACAATTAATCTTTCCTCCCATCTCTATAGTTCTTCCAAGGTTCACCCATGTCACACCCGGGTTTTATTTTCCTTTTTGGACCATATTCTTTTCTAGGTTTTGATTTTTCTCTCAAGGACCGGGGGTCATGGGTCTGAGATTTTGAGGTAATATTTCCATGTATTATTAGTATATATTTTCCCCTAGGTTTCTATTTGAATTTTTTGAGAATAATGGGAAATTTTGGTTAAACAGCCTATGGAGCACATCTGGCGCATGGTTAGTGGAAACCGTACGCCCCGAACCAGGTAACCATATTGAATGTTGGAGTTTTGAGACCGAAGATACTGCACATCTTCCACACAATAAGTTAGGACATGTAGACTAATCATGTGGTAGGTTACTCTTAGTAAGATATGGCTTCATGTTTATTGCATGGGTTTACTAACCATGCAGGTTAACCATGCATGAGGTCTAAGTCATTAAAAAATTTTAAAATCCCCTTTGTCTCCTCTCAGGATTTCACCCTAATTTCCACCCCATCTTCCCACTAGAGATTTTATGCCATAGAAGCCTCCTCCCAGATCTACTAGGCTCCTTAGGAATCATTTATGGGGTGGATTTGGCAAGTTAACTCCACAGAATCATCATATAAGTCCCCCCTCCATCAATTTCTTCCATCTTTCTAGGGTTCCCTCACCTCTTTATTGGGTTTACAAATTCCAATAGGGTGTTTAAGCTAGGATGGGTTTGATCTTGTGTCTTTGAGTGAGAAATTGAAGTTCTTTGTTAAATAATTCATTTTTGGGGTCTTTTTTTTGTATTATTGGAGCTTCTCATGTTTTCCTTAATTTTCTATTCTTGAGGTAGGTATTTCCATGATTAATCATTTTTAGATTATTTTAGATCACTTTCTTGAGTTTATAAATATGCTCTATGATTGATTTGTGTGGTGAAAAATATGCTTTGGAAATGTTTTCACATGTTTATATGATGAATGTGTATTTTCTAAGGTAAATGTATACATTTTCATGTGTTCCTTTTTGTAAAGTTTTTTGGGAATGTTTTATGAATTGTTTAAGGGATGCGAAGACCGTTCAATATGATGCCAAGCTCAGAGGAAAGAAAGAAAATGGGTTAAGGGATGAAAAATGTGTTTTTATAGGAACATGAGGTGAGAATATATTTGAAATTGATGTTTTCAAAGAAAATTTATTTTTATGTAAATATATATTTTTTGTTGCATAATTTTATCTAAAATTTTTAAATGTTTATATGTTGGGAAACATGTTAAATTTGGAATCTCTTTATGTGTTTATTTGAAAGGGGGTTGTCCCATGAAAATGGTTAAGTTGACTATGAGTTTTTCTTGAAATGTTTCATAATGTGTTTTATAAATTGTTCAGTTATTGTGAAAATTATTTTAAAATGGTTTTGGCATGTTTAAAAATAAATTGGTTAGGGTTATGGAAAATGGGGTTTTATCAGGGTATTTATAATTCTTGGATAAAAGAAGATGAAAATAAGAAGGGTTTTCTTCTTGGGTGAAACCGAGATGCCCACACCTCCTCCAAGAAAGTGGAGACCACTATGCCTATCCCTCTCCCCCCGGAGGGGGAGGGACCTTAACATCCAATAAGGGTGTAGGATTATATTTCTCCCCCTTTTCTAACCCTGGACTTCTTCCCCCTTTTTCTCATATTCCACAGTGTCCGAAAGATCAATATTTGTTAGAGGGGTTCCCTAATCTCCCAATCCCACTCACAGAGTTTAACGAAGCCTCTATGCTATTGAATCTTAATCTGATTGCTTGGTTCAAGCAGTGACGACCCTTGGTCGATTATTTTTATAGACATGTATTCACGACGTTGGATTTCTAAGATTGAGTGACCATGGGTTTGATCGAAAGAAATAATATAATGATTAGTTTTGCATTAGAGGATTATTTAATCAAAGCCTGGTAGAGAGCATCCCATATCTTCAAAAGATCCCAGTTATCCCTATTTCTATGGGCATATGACTTTCATATGCAGTGCAATTACCCTATAGTGGCGATTTGGACGAGTTTCTATAATCTTCCTATACCGTTTCAAAATACCTCAGTTAATAGAATGGTAGGTAGTCTAGTCAATAGATACCTATTGTTAGATATCCATAGTGAGTCTCTATTCCATCCCATTAAACTATGTGTATGTGTGGAAGTGGATTTATCTTGATTACCTTATTATGATTCTTTGATTATAGTTGGTGAAGATATTTGTTTAAAACAACATGTGGTCTATGAATCATGGTATGCGTTCTATTCTGCCTAGGAACATTTGGGACATTAGATGGAAACCTATCGATGGGGGGGGGGGGATAAAACTCTTTCTAAGAAGATGGGTGTAGATGGGGATAAAGAATAAAAGGATAGAACTGAGACCTTACTCACTGGTTAGTTGCCATAGGGTGAGTTTTCTAAGTTTAATTCTAAAACTGGTGTGAAGGGTGGGTCACAGGATGTGAATCCATTGGTGTCTGATGTTTTAAAATCCTTGAAGAAATATCTGGGCAATCCTCAAAATCCTTCACTAGCTACTTTGGGTAAGTAGGGTTATTCTATATAGGAGGAGTGCTATGGTAGTGGTCTCAACCTGGTGGATACAAAAATGGTGGATGGTGGAGGATCCAAGATACCTAAGGTCGCGTCTTATGCAGAGGCAATGTGTGTAGGTACTGGTACTAGTTCTAATAGTTAGAGAAAGTTTTCTAACTCCAGTCAGTTGAGAAAGGAGATTGTTGAACTCCAACCTCATGTGCATCCTCCGTTGGTGCATAGGAGCTCTGATAAGCCTATATCTAATGGTTCTTTTGATCCCCCTCTTTAGGGTCCCCAGGGAGTTAGTGATCATTACTCTAATGTGTAACTGAAGAATATGGATGAGGTTAGTCCCAAGACTCCCTCAAATGTCTCATTTTCAATAGCTGGAAATGTACCCGAATAGTTTTAAGGGAGTAGGGCCATTATCAGGAAGAGTTCTTGGGAGGTGGAAGGTATCATGATGGGTAACTGTTTTTATCACTTTTCATATGATGATCAAGTCCATAATTCTAAAAAAGACATGGTTAGAACCTCTGTGGAGGAGAAAGTTCCTGAGAATTGGTCTATTGATGAATGTTCTAGCCACTTTGTAGGAAATAAAAAGGATGAGGTTTAGGTTATCAGGTACCTAAGTCTAAGGAGGAGTAAGATAAGGAGGGGAAACCAGAAAGAGAAAAAGGATTACTCATATTTTCCTCTACCAATAGATACTATAGTTGCAAGGATATTGAAGGCCAATAAGAAGGACTCTGACCCCCACCTCTCCAAGGTGGTCTGTCATCAACAGGAGATTACAAAAAATCCTTTGTATTTTCTTATGATCTTATAAAAGGTAATGTTGGAAACTATTCTAACAAATAAACCTCCTAATGAATAAGATGGAATAATAATGGGAAGAGATCTAAGGGTGGACCATAATAAAAAGGAGGACACCTAGATTCATGATCATAACCTGATCCTAATAAGGGGATTCAGCAATGGAAATATCAACTTAGAGGAGCACATCAAGTCCTGGGACAATACGCCATTAAGGTTCAAAGATATTTTCATGGATGATCTAGAAAGTCAGGTAAACAACCTATCATGGAAAATATTTAGAGGTATTAAATGTGGTATGCTGTAATTTCACTTCAATGGATCGATAACATCCTTTTGTTCTTGAACTTTGTTACCCACTTTCTTCCTTAAAAGTGTTTGATAATAAAAATTTAATTTTGTGTGTGTGAGTATAATGTTTGGTATGTGAATGTAAAAGTGATTATTTTTGTAACATGTGATATGATAATTTCAGAACAAAGGGAATCCCACGTATCTGGGTTTGATGCATAGTTCATGTAAGCTAGTGATTCAGAAGTTTCTTATCCCGGTTTCAATGAGACGGATTGACAATTAAAACACTAACAAAACATGTATGCTGATTGGAGACCATTAGAACTATGGGGTGTTCCCTCCTAGTGGCTTGTGCATGAGAAGTCTAATATTTATGGTTACTATACCACATTTCACCATGGTATGAGTTTTTAGTGTCTCACTTGAGCTAGATTACCCTTAGGTATTTACCTATGGTGCTCACTTGAGACATATTTCTTTTGTAATGTGGTGCTATCTGTCGATATACGATGGAACTTGAATGTATTTCATTTTAATATATGTTTATTTTAGGAAAAGTTCCCTTTTTAAATTTTAAAATTAAAAGTGATTTCCTTGAATGTATTATAATGACAATATTCGCTTGAATTTTTTTCCATTAAAATGATTCTCTGGAAATGTTTCAATGTCTTTTAAATAAATGATCATGTTAATTTGTCTACTAATGTTATGGAATGAAATATTTTTCTTTGGGTGGAATCCTACTAGGATTTGTCTCATATCATACACACAACTTTGGGTATATGTAGAATTATTTATTTGTATGACCTAGGTAATGGAAAGATGAGTCTTGGTGATGTTGGGTTCAGGTTTCTAGTGTTATGGTTGTTGTAGGTATTGGTGGTGGTATCTTGGGGGTAATGTCTTTCATGTTGCCCAAATGTTTTGGGAAGTGTTTTAGTTCCCCTTTTTGTTATAGTAATTTTATTTTTTGGTTAAAGTGTGAAACCTTGATTCTAAAATTGTTGATTCTTGTTTGGTCTTCAATATTTATTATTGTGATGTTAATTTCCATTGGGTTTTTATGATTATCTAAATGGGAGAAATAATTCCCAGGGTATAATCATAATACTCAGGCACTAGATGCTAGCCCATGGGGATCAGGAATACCCTTCAGGCCATGCCATGGACTAGGTTATGTTTTGGGTTAGATTACACCATGGCTTGGTTCGTGACACCCCAAGCACTCATGAATCTCCTCCCATGATTTTGGAATCACCCAATCAATGTAAGGGATACTCTATTTCTTATATTTATTCAAGCATATTCATTATATTATTCATTTATCTCCAATTCATAATGTTGGGATATATTGATCCATATCCCAAGAACTTACCTAATTAATTATAAATGATTATATACCCATTTCACTCTCATTAATCCCTCCTGTGAACAATTATATACCCCCATTATGATGCTAAAATTCCAAAGTAATTTTCCATGACAGACAATGGTATAATGAATCCCCATACCCATTTCTTATCAAGGGTGTTCACTTTTATATACTCATACTTCTTTTATTAGGGACTTAAATGTATTTAATCAACACTCCAATATTATGGTATTAAATGTGATAAAATATGTTCTTATATATGTAATGTATGTCACACACTTATTCATATACATGATATGATTAAGATGTATAGTCCTAGATAGCATTCCAATGCTTTGGGTAATGTTTTAGTCTCATGATATGCCATATATGATTCATGGGAGGTTATCCTAAGTATAATATGTTATGTTTTCGTTGTGTTTAAACTTTACTTATGCTTATAATATAATGTTTAAAGTTTTTTCCACATTCCCAGGTTTCCATTATTTTTTCATGCTATATCATGCCTTATTGTCCATTTTTATAATTCTGACCTCTTTTATGTCTCTCTGATATTCATAATATATAACATGTAATACCGATGATTTTCTTATTCTCTTACTAAAATTTAGATCCCACCTCTTTATTATAAATGTACCTTGGATATCCTATGAAATTTTATATACGATGGAATATTATGATCATGTTAAGTATGTTTTCAATAAGGGTGATTTATCCCCCTATTTTAAGTTGTTATGTATTCTACTTAATTACCCAATAAAACTATACTTATCAATATTTTGGGTCGTATATTGTAAACCTTTATGTAATAAATCATTAATTAATGTGTAATAAATACATGGGCTGACATATATGTAGTATTTTATTTATTCACATTTTTCTATAAAAAACCCCTTCTTGAAATAATTCTACTTCAAGGAGTATGTTTCTTGTAAGGGATATTGATAACTCAAGTCTCCTATACTTGAGTTATATTATTTCATTAGATAATTCTTTCTTCCATTATTGGATTCTTACACCATAATATTTTAATATATTGTGATATTTTGATACAAATGATTTTCTTTACTATTCTTACAATGTGAGTTCTAAAAAAAGGTATTTTGAAAATAATGAAACCATTTTTTCTTTTCACTTTCATATGTTTTGTCTTCATCTCCACATTTCTCAAAGATAAAATTTATGTCTTTTCAAGGATATGTTATTGGAGTTTCTTTTTTCAAAGAAAATTTTTTCAATATATTTCACATTACCTTTTTAAAAGTTACATTTGAAATAGACATATAAATTTTCATTTTAGGTCAATGTTAAAAATGTTTTTAAAAATATATTGAAGTTTTCGCTTCTATTTCTAATATAATTTTCAAAAGGATTCACCTGAATAGGGTTGTGTTTCATAATTTATCATATAATATATATATTTATTATTTGTGGGATCAACCTTATGGTATCTAATAATTTTATTATTGATCCCTTCTTTTGTAATACCGCTCAAATAATTTTTTTATGAGGGTGGTTTTCATTTATGTCAACATTCGTCCATGATTCCTTTGTTAAACCGAGGATATGTTATTTTGTAACCATACACCTTCTTTCTCTAGATGGATTATGATCATGTTATTCCAGTATTTACTTAATCATTTACTCATTAACCTATATGGAGTGAACATCTCATTTTATCAAATTTATATTGGAGGATATTCAACATGAAAGAAAGATTATTTTTTAGATGGAAAATTATTAAAATTATTGATGATTATTGATTACTATCAAAGTTAGATTATCTATTGAAATATTATTATTTTTATATGGATAGCCATATTTTTATTCACCTATATGTAACTCAGATAATAGTATGAAATACCTTGTTCAATATCATGGATAATGAATTATATTTAATCATGTGAAGGGTGAGGCTCAACATTATATTTCCCCGTGATGCATCTATTGGTCTCATGAGACAAAAAAATTGGGTTTTTGTGTATACTTCTCCCCATGTTAGTATAGTCTCTTGGAACATGACCTTGAAAATATATTTTAATGTCTAAAATTATTAATTCCATAAATATGAGATCAATAATTATTTTTATACATGTTTTTATTTATTACCATGGATATATAATTCTCTTAGTTTTAGTTAATTATAGAATTATTCAGATTATTTATTCCTTCCATATTATTAATACCATACTTCTGTTTTTGAAATATTCAGTTATATGTTTCCCTTAATAAGCATTTGATATCACTCCTCTCTTATTTTTCAAATTCCTAGGTTATGAAAAAAATAGTACATGTGACATTTTTATAATGATAACACATGTGGAAGAATTTTTGGGAGATATTTAAGAATTATGATGGATTAAGTTGTCTCTTATATAGTTAAAAATATCAATTAGTTTAGAAATACATGGGATTTATTAGTTTATGATTTATCCTCAGTCTCTAAATATATACACCTAAAAATATATTTAGGAGGATTTTATAGTTTGTATAAAAGTGAGTATGTAAAGTATGTGTTTATGGAGCTTGATTAGGGAACATAAGTCTAGGGAATAAATGTTGGTATCATAGTAGGGTTTAGATAACATTAAAGATTAGGATGTTTGTTAAGGATATTTTATTAGTCAATAAGTTAGGGTTAATAATAATTTAAAAGGTATAGATAACTATTTAGGAAAACATATTATTTAATTTCAAGGCAATGGTAAATATTTTTTATGGATCAGTATAAAATAACTTTAGTGAAAACCTTACAGATATGTATAAGTGATAATTCTAAGTATAGGATAACATCCTAAAGTTTTGGTATGGTAGATATTGTGTGGTTATACAACAAATTACCTCCATTTATAGATAATACAAGTGGATGTTGGCTCTACCATATATGTCTCTAAGGGTAATAATTATAAAATGGTAGATCAGGTATTAACTCGATCACAACCTAGTGCATGAAAATAATTCCTATCTCCACACAGATTTTGATACTCACAAGGTATATACATTAGTAAATTAAAATTTTATTTATGAATCATCATGAGGTATTTTAATATGAATTGGATAGATAACCTAATTGGAAAGTGACCATAAATAACATATATTAAAACATATAGATTCATAAGTTAATGTACTTATTAATTGATATGTTTTTTCTGGATAAGGAATAAGTTGGATTTCAAAAGAATCAAATTCAAGGTTTTTTGGGTTTTTAATATTTTAAGAAAGGTCATGGAAATTTGGGATCTTTATTTTTAGGTTTAGGTATAAACAAGAATTATATAGGTTAATTTGAGGGTGATATAAGTGGAACTGAGTCTGATATAAGTTGAGTAGTAAGAATTTTTTTCTAACATTATAGTGTTATAAAGTGAGGAATCTTGAGGTTAATTTTTCCTTTGGTTATTTTTGATAATTATGTTATAATAATCTTAAATAATATTAAGATTTTGATTTTAAAAATGGTTACAACTCAAAGAAACCAAGTTAATAATGGATTCCGTGGAAAATAAAAAACTATCCCAATGAATAACCCAATGAGATAAGAGATACAGTGATACATAATGTGATTATTCCAAACTAACTATTAATAATTTTTATTACCAATTTGAATATAGTTTAAATCCAAAAAACCACATGGAAGGGAAAGATATAATATTATAAAAATTATGGTTACCTTGATGATAAAGGAAAGAAGATTCAATTTCCTTAATTTTTAAAATGTGGGAAGAAGTATGGGGGAAATTTATTTAAATGAAAAAGTAAATTACATATGTGTTGAAATTACTTTCATCAAACTAAAAAATGTAAGGGAAATATAGAATCTAAAAAAATCCATTGCTATAATTTAAAAATAGTTTGGCTTTATATGATTCAATGTCCCAATACAAGGACCAATGAGGGAAATAGTCACCAGCAACCATGTAAAAAGGGAAAAACTGTGAAATTAATAATAATGTAGTGGATATTGAGTTTTCAATCAAGATTTTGTAGTGTCCTTTTCCATGAAATTATTCAACAAATATATTATATTTTGTTATAAATAAAAATGTATAGTGGTATGATTATCGTATAAATCATTTTCATGGTTTGTGAGAAGTTTTTTCTTATAGAACTATATCTTCATCCCTTAGTATAATTCTATGTAAATTTATTAGTGGTTTGAAAATATTTATATATTTCCTATAATAATTTTTCATATAGATTAATCTCATTCCACGTCCTAAATAAACCCATGTTTATCTAGTGGTGTTTGGTTAATTATGAGTTCCCTATAGAAATTAGTCAGATATTATGAGTCAAATTCTAATGATTGAATTTATTTAGGGGTGGAATGTGACACAAAAAATCATAAATATATTATCACCATTAAATAAGTCAATGTTTTTTATATCTTTCTCCTCAAGTAATCCTAAAACTAAACAAAACCGGGATACATTTATAAAAAAGATATAGGAATTAAATATAACAAAAAAACCTAGTTATTCAATTAAAGGGTATTAATTTTATTGAATATAATATTAAGGATGGGTATAATGAAAATAAATCCTAATTTTACCAGTAATTAAATTTAATTAGTATAGTTAACATAACTATAAAAATCATTTTATGTTTAATTTTTTTTAAAAATTGTTATTTTAATTCAAACTGGGAATATTATGATTAAATAATAATAAAATGTATTTTTAATATGAATAATATATTATTAATAAATTAATTTCTAGTTTATATGAAATAAAAAAATAATAGTTAATATTATTAAAAACTATTTTCCCATATGGATAGTTTTCCAATATATTTTGGGATTTTATTTGAATACTGGATTCTAAATTTTTAGAAATTTAAATTTAAAAGAAGAAAATAATTATTTTATTTATATTAATAAAATAATATTAAGATTTTGTTTTTGATTTTTCTAAAATAATTGTTTTTTGGGTGAATAGTGAAAAATACAGTTTCTGAAAATACCTTTACTTTTATGGAATCACTTAGATATAAGCATATCCAAAAACATATGAAACTTTTATATTGAAAAAATATAATTTTTATAAGTAAGATTATATATTTTAAAATATTATATTCTAATGAACAACAAATATTTAATATTTTAGAATATAAGTAATATTTTCTCAAAAGTTATTTTTCATTTATTATACATTTTTATTTTAAAATTAATATTTATCACTTTTATAAATTGAATAAAATGAATTGGATATAAAATTTAGAATTACAAGGTTGAAATTATCTATCAAGGACCACCTTATTTTTAGTCATAATTATTACGTTACCTCAAGTAAAAACTAGTTACCATAGTAAAAGATTAAATGGAAAAAGTAATAATTCAAGGGGTAAAAGTATTAAAAAATACTAAAAATATGTCTATAATTGAGTGGCTAAGAGCTTCCTGACCTTATATCACAAAACAATCAATTATTTTCTATTTTTTGATCCATTTGACATGTTTAACATGTTCTACTTTTATATTAAGTTGAAATATTTACAAAAATTCCATTCTTAACACTAATAAAAGGTATATCTTACCACCCCTTCAATAACATTCTAAAAATTAGATTTCCTCTTAAAAAACTAACCATTTTAAATATCCTAGGATCATATTTATTTATTTTGAAATTCTAGTCCCAAGATATTAGCATATTCCATCCATTTTAGAGCGATCTTCGAAGGAAATCTCAAAGTGCTCAACTTGAGTAATCATTTTTATTTAAATTCTCTATTTTCAATTTTTTATTTTTTATTTTTATTTTAAAAATATAATTTTATTATAACTATTTAATGGAATTAGTATTAGATATATAATTAATTTTATTATTCTATTTTAATAATAATTAATATTATTTTCCATATTTCCCTTAATAAAATTGGAAACATCATTCTTTTGTGTGTGCATAGACCACCACCCCCACAAAACACATTACATAGATGTTACTAAGGTTTAATTTTATAAATAATTATTATATTCATAAGATATTTTATACTCTAAAATTATTAAATATATTATACAATTCTTCCATTCTATGGAAAATGAAATTGTAAACCATATGTATTTGTGGAATACCGCCTCCATATAATGATTAATTTTGATTATTATTTCTATCACCAGTTTATATAGATGGTATTGAGAATGGGTTTAATAGATAAATATTATTTTTATTATATTTTAATATTTCTTTAATAAAAAATTGGATAACCTATTAATGATATGGTCAACAAATGATTATCATTAATTAAATTGTTTCTAATGCACAAACTAAGAGGAAAATGATATCTTATTTATAAGTAATGACTTTATACAAATTTTATTATATTTATAATTATTTATAACTATAATATATAACACCAATAGAAACTAAATAATATCAATATTCTTCTAGTATAATTTTATTAAAAATAACAACCTTATAATCATCCATCAATAATGGTTGGTTCATGTTTGGGTGGGTTTATCCCCATACATGAAAAATATCATGAATTAATATCATGGATTAATATGATAAAATATTTACAAGTATAATATAATATAAATATTTAAATAATATTTTTTATTTCTTGTAATGTTTTATCAATATTTAACTCATTAATTATGAAATTTCTCTTCATTCATTAAGAATTTCCCAGATAAGCTCTTCGCTGATTACATCATTATAAATTGTAACAAAAAAAGCCTTGAAATGAAATTAAATCATTATAAAATATATTATAAAATACATTCTATCAAATTATATGTTCTATTACTGATTTAATTTGAAAAAATAATTGACACCAACACCTCTTTTTTGAAACTAATTTAAGATGATAGAGATTACTTACACCCGACGTTGAAAATAGGTAAGAAATAAAAAATATGTGTATATATATAATGATTATAACTGAGTATTATAAATGGTTATAGATAGAAATAAGTCTCTTGGTTATTTATTTAGTGAAATTAATTTAATTATTCTGGTTTTTTGGTGCAAGTGAATAATGAATCAGGACCTATGCTATGAGTTTTCATATCAAATTCCACTCTTTGAGACATGTTTAGATTTATGAACCTATTTTAATTTATGTAGTGTATATAATTCATATTTTATATATAAATAATGGATTATCATTCAATTATATTATTATATGTTCAATTATAAGACCATTCTTTCAAGGGGTTTGATAAAATGTTACTTAATCCATAAGGGTTTTTGTCTCAAAATTTAATTCCTTGAGACATATTTATGTTATGAACCATGTTTTCTATTTAATTGTGTATTAACTTCCCAAGTATGTATATTTATAATATTTTTTTTATTCATGGGAAATACTAAGAAAATTCAGTTACTTTTCTTCAAATGGATTTAGAACTAGTTATTACCCTATTTGTAAGATTTTTTAGTAACTTAATTTTCATTCATTGAGTTATGATCATTTCTATTTGTACTTATTTTATATAATAAGGGTAAATTTAAATATTTTATTATATTATTTGGTATATTATTTATTCAAATTTGTACTTCATAAAACCCCTTCTTAAAATATTTCTTACTTCAAGGAGTTTGGTTCTCGTAAGGAATATTGATAACTCAAGTCTCATATCCTTGAGTTATATTTTCTTTGTCATGAAATTATATCTTCCATGATTGGGTTATTCCACCATAATATTTTATTACTTGGTGATATCACTATACAAATTAATGTTTTATGAGTCTTCTTTCTATGTGAGTTTTGAAAAAAGGTATTTTAAAAATATTAAAATGTTTTTCCTTCCACTTTCATATGTTTTTTCATCCTCTCCTCATTTCTACAAGATAATTTTTTTTTCTTTTAAAGGATCCATTATTGTAGATTATTATTAAAATAAAATGTGTTCAAAATATTTTACATCAGCGTTTTCAAATTTACCTTTCAAATAGACATGTAAATTTTTATTTTACATTAATGCTAATTTCTTTTTCTAAACGATCTTTTAAATTTTCAATTCAATTTACTTTATCATTTTCAAAAGGTTTTACCATAAAGAGGTTTATGATTCATGATTTATCCTATAATATATATATTTATGATTTGGGGGGATTGAACTCACGGTATAAAATAATTCAATTCTTGATCCATTCCTTAGTGAAACTATTTAATGAATTTTTTATGAGGGTGGTTTTCATTTAGGTCAATGTCCTTATAGGTTTCCATTTCTACACTAGGATATGATATTTTTTAACCATCCACCTTCCCTCTCTGTATGGATTTTAATGATATAATTCAAGTATTGAATTAAAATTATACTCATTACTCTGTAAGATGTGAATAAACCATTTTAAAAAATTTAGATTGGAGGATGTTCACCTATAAAAAATGAGTATGTATTGGCTGGGTAAGTATTGAAACTCTTGATGATTATTTATTAATAATGTATGTTGATTATTTGTTGACATTTCAAAATTTTCATTATATAGAGATCAATTTTTTTACCCAGCTAGAGGTTCCTTAAAGAATTTTATGAAATGCATTATGGACTCACATGGTGAATGCATTGGAATTTATCAAGTGAAAAGTGGGGCTTGATGTTATATAAATTATAGATGCATCAACAAGTCTTATGTAACACCCCAACCCTAGAAAACTGGAGTGGTGCGTTATTTTATTAAATTGGAATATTTAAAATGAATCAAATCCTGAAAGACCGATTAGTTTAGAAGTTTTGGGAGACCAGATTATACACAAGATACTTATAGTACATTGGGAAAGATAGAAAATACAACATGATACACAACAAAATCAAATAAACAAAATTATTGAAATCTTATTCAAATATTTCTTCTTTATAAATTGGGGAAAGGAAACATAATAAGGTTGAGATAATATGCTTAGTAAGGGTTATATGAAGCAATAATAAGTGAAGTAAAGTAAATAAAGAAAATATATTATGGTAAGGTAAATAAACTGAAAAACACATGCCATCAATAAACTAGAAATGAAAATGTATCCATAGATTTTATCATGGTAAAAATATCATGGAAATTAATAATTGTGTATAGAATGAAGAAAATTATTATTTAGTGGAGATCATGTATATGTATTCAGAACCAATATACCATCATGATGGATTAAGTCTGTGGGTATAAATCATCTGATTCTATTTGGAAATAAACATGAAGGGTTTGTTGCCAACTATTTTGTCTCATGAGACCTGTCGATGCATCGAAGTGATATAGAGGGCCATGAACATCACTAAAATTCCAAATAATTATTCATACATTGATTTAATTAAATAAAAACATTCCTTCTTAATATCTGTATTGTTTTGTGGATACAGATTCATCAATATTTATGAAGTTAGAATATCATTAAAAATAAACACCGCATGTAAAATGGTATATGGTTAATAAAATAATCATATATATGAAACAATAATATAGATATTTGATAGAAATCTAATTTCAAATGAAAAATTATATCAAAGTGGAAGTATATACACTATACAAGAATGATTATGTTCACAATACTAAGTAAGTCTTAATGAAATGGAAATTGTGATGAAGTCCCTTACCTTATGTCTGAATGTGTTCTTCTCTTGATCTTAATATCCTAGAAAATCACATTAAATCAATCAATTAATTAATTCATAACCTTTTCTAAATTAATTTGATTCATTATAGCTTTATTAAGTTCATTTATGGACTTTTTGATGAGTTATAGAGTTTAATTTCATCATTTGGGAGCCTTTGTTTTCATGGATTTCATGATCAGTTCACTTGTTTATAAGTAATGAAGTTCATTTAAAATGGGTATAATTATCCATAACTGGAATTATATGATATTACTGAAAATAAATAATATTTAATGGTATTATATATTATTTTTTAGATATGTGGATGATTTATTATATATAATAATGATAATCATTTAGATCATTTTGGTGGGTTTTAGATAATCACTAAATAGTTTTGTATTAGTAATTAATATCATGTATATATACTAGTTCCAGAATAATAAATAAATTATAATATGTATAATAAAATATATTTTATCCATAAGTATGGTTTTATGACCAAACATGATGGTGTTAATGGAAAATGAAAATGCATCATCAATGATGTCGATAAATTGAACCATCACGAATGATGTTTTCATTCATAAAATAAAAAGAGAGAGAAAGAAGTTTGATGCTGGATCATTAATTAACCTGATATAATTGTAGTGTATTAATGATAATAGACTTATCATGTATCTTTAGATAGAGGAGGTTAGGAGATGATAAGAAATGAAAAATAAAATGGAAAGGAAATTAAATGAAAAAGAAAGATGTTTTACCTCTTGAATTATCCTCTCTAGGAACCTCCTTAAGGGACCTTGGTTTTGGTATTTTTATGAGAAAAAGAGGTCTTAAACATGGGGGACAATGTAGGGAATATTATCAGGTAGAATTTGGTCAAGGATCAAAGTTTGGAAGGTGTGAGGAGAAGAGGCTGTGAGGGGTGGTATTTATAGCGTAGGAGTGGGATGTTCTGTGAATATTTTATCCATTATTTTATTATATTGGCTTAAGGCAAGAAATAGTGATGATTATTGTGAATAAATGTAAAGACCTGGAAATCTTATTGATTTTTTTTCTTAAATACATGGGAATTTTACGAGTCTGCAGTTTCTGACGGCCCTTGATTCTGTGGCCCGGTGTGCCCAAAATCAATTTCTGATGTTTTTTTCGGGTACGTTCAGTAAACATAAGTGAAAGTCATTCTATTTTTTGAACCGGTGCTCAGAATTGAAATCTGAGGACACCGATGAACTCGCAACATCGGTATTTTCTTAAGGAGACCTTTACCGCAATTGTGTTCTATCGGGAGTGGAATTTTAATTTTTTTGGGATTCTAAATAAATTAAATAAAAATTATGTGTGACATAATTTTATTTAAATGGTGGTTTTATCCTCCAAGGGGATGTTGGAGGTGGGTCCCACCCCCAAATAACCTCCCATGGGAGGATATTATGTGGTGGGGCCCATACGAGATCAAACCCCTCAAATCCCCTTGAACCTTCTTTAAACACATGGACTTCCCATTAACGTGCCAACACACCCTTGTAATTAATTATTTGGATGCCTTGGAATTATTTCCAAATCCATGAATTTAATTAAGTGATCCAACTTAATTAATTAATTTTGAGTGTTTGATTTCTTTTGAATCCATTATACCATCATTAAAATAAGGGATCATAATCTTTTATTTTGTGGTTGGCATAATCATTGGAGAGCTTGGGAGAACTCTTGGAAAGAACACCATCCTCTCAACGAAGAACGCTCCACGTCATCGAAGAACGTGAAGCAACATATTCTATCTTCTTCAACTGGAGCAATGAAGGGAAGCACCACTGCCAAGAAGTACACCGAGGGAGTCATCTCGACTTGAATTTGCTAAGCTCTACTCCCTCCGATGTTGACGGAACGACGTCCGTCTTCCGTGATGCCCATCTTCTACAACTTCGACAGTGTACTTTGAATCGAGGTAGGGGGATTTGTTTATATTTAAATGAATAAAATTATACCCTCATTCTTCGATGAATGCTTTGATTCATCATTGGCCAATTTATATCACCTAATTTGGAGGGCGTCAGACAAACAAACACGGCCCGACACCCCTCCGTTGGTTCTTGTTGTTTGATGTCGGAGGCTGAGCCGAAAGGGCGCGGTGCCGTTGCACCGCACCGGAGAAGAACCATGGTGACGAAAGAGGAACTATAGCCGGGAGGGCCACAGTAGAAGAAGAAGCGCAGCGCCGTCGAACCACGTGATGATGCCAAAGGCCGCAGCCACATCGGGACACGACAGAGGTGGCACGACACCATCGCGCTGCGCAGAGGGCAGCAGGTCCGCGGCGCCGTCACACTGCAGTGGAGGTGAGGAGGCAGCCAACCGAGCTGGCAGCCATGGAGCCGGACCTCAGGATGACTGGTCGGCCTACTGGAAGACCACATCGCCCATAGGATCCGTGTGGAGGGAGGCCGTGGCCCTCAATCGTGGGCCTCTTAGCTGGTTGAACCGGTCGGCTATGGCTGGCTGGGCTGGAGAATCGAGGTGCCAGCAGGTGCCGCATGGGAAGAACCGCGGCCCATAGCGCGAGATGCGTGTGCCGGGAAGAACTGGCCAGCTACGGCCGGCCAGGTAGGGGAGGAGGCGGCGCCGCTTGGCGTCACCGAGCAAACCGAACCGGCCTGCAGTGTGGGCCGGGTCTGCAGGTGGGCTGCGCCCCACCGGGTCGGGCCCGTCTTCGCTTAAATGTGAATAACTCCTAGAATGTGCGTCCGATCGATGCACCATATGAGGCAATGGGAACCTCTAAATGAGGCGGTACTTTTTCGATAATCTAAGTGAGTTTTGGTAAAATTTGGAAAATGGCCGAGTTTGGATCGAGCGTAAATCCAACTGTGCCCCTAGGACGGAAATGCCAATAACTCTCAGAACGGGCATCCAATTGACGCGCCCTCAATCGCGTTGGGTTACTTATGATGAGACAGAATTGTGGGATACATAAACTAAGTAATTAGTGATGGTTGATGTATCTAAACTTGACTCGAGGAGCGGGCCCTCCCGGAATTGAGCGTGCTGTGTGCGGGAACCCTAGAGCTGGCTGTGATGACTACTGTACCAAAATCCTACGTGGGTTTGACAGTGATGAATATTTTACCGGAATCCTATGTGGGTCCAACATCAATGAATACTGTACTGGGATCCTCTATGGGTCCAACAGTTCTGGCTTCTGTTCCTGTATCCTGTGTGGGTCCGACAGAATAGCTGGTCCTATATCCTGTGTGGGTCTGACAGCTTAGCTGGTCCTATATCCTGTGTGGGTTCGACAGCGTAGATGAATCAGTGACTACATCTGATCATCTCTATCAATCTACGAAATATTTATACCTGTGTGAGCTAAGTCATGTCTTTCAACCATTATCAACGTGGTGATTCACTTTACTTCCTTTGTGGACTGGGTTGTGTTTGGGCTCGAGAGTTGGAGCCAGACTGTGACCGGTAACTTAGGTGTATGTATGGACAGATACTTAAGTCGGGTTTGTTGATATTTCAAGATTGTATCTTTCTATTTTGGTTTATCCTTTTTCGATTCTGGGAGACCTATGGGGGTCTCGGGGTCCCCTAATGAGTATTGTTATACTCACCCCTACATGGGCTTCGCCTGCACCTTGTTTTGTTCGGTGCAGACAACAGACCGCAGTGATCGAGGCTGAGGGTGACAGATAGAGGTTTCTCAGAGCTGGACTAGACGGGACGTACCGAGGGATGAGTTGTTCGAGTTCTATACCTACCATTCAAGTAGTATTTCCCAGTGTATGATCCAGGAGCTATTTTCCCTTTCTACTTATACTTGTACTTGTTTTTTAGTTGGGTTTGTATACTAGCCCACTTACTCTCAGCACACCTTACTTTTCTATTTTAGTACTTGTTGCCTCTACTGATTTTGTTTAGACTGTGTGTGTGTTACAGGTTAAAAGGCAATTCCTTCACTTTTTATCAGGGATTCACCTTTGGTGCTAGTCGCCAGCCCCTGGCCTATGGAAGGTGGACTTGGGGTAGTCACGGCTTGGGCCCTGAGGATGGGTCCTGATAAATTTGTATTAGAGGAGTCGGTTCTACCACATAACTTGGACTCTGATTCTTTTAATAGAAATATTGTTATGTGTTTTGGGTGTGGTTATCATTTTAGGGAAACCGGAGTTGGTGCGACGGCTGACGTATCCATACACTAGGACTCTGACTTATGATCTCCGACTCAGTGCACGAAAACACTGATTGAGTGTGTGTTTCCTTGAAAAAGTTTTATTCATGATTACTTTGTGTCAGCTCACCAGGTATACTGTTTAACCATGGAACACCTGTTTCTTTTCAGGATGGCCCCATGAAGGCGGCCAGCTAGGGTTCTGAGATTCATACGAGATGTTAGCCCATCGAGCGACGAGGCCTCAGTAAATGGCCCCATCACAGCGGAGGTACCAGTGGTACCACTACCCATCGGGCCACCAACACCACCATATTCAGAAGAAGAGAGTGCATGCCACCTGATTGCGTTGCATGAGTTCCAATGCCAGAGGCCGCCCATGTTCTGGGGAAAGGCGGACCGACATGCAGCTGAGGATTGGATTGAGGCTATCGTGAGAGTTTTCAGATTGGTAGGTACACCGACCGACCTCATGGCAATCTTTGCCACAAGTCTCCTGCATGCAACAATAGGAAAATGGTGAGCCTGATTCTCTAGGTGCATGATGAGGCATAATTACTCTGGATAGACTTCGAGAGTCTCTTTTGCTCAGAGTTTGTTCCAGCCACCCTTTATCTAGTGCAGATTCAGGAGATACTTCATCTACAGCAGGGCAACATGACAGTAGCTCAGTACTCTACGAGGTTCACTGACCTCTCATGATACTCCATGAATATGGTACGAGACCCGTTCTTCAGGGTCTAGACCTTCGATCAAGGACTCAGGCATGAGATCAGGGCATCGACGATTCCCCTTAGCATTCTGACGCAGGAGGGGGTATTGGAGCGAGCCCATCTAGTGGAGTGTTTTCTCGCTGAGTAGTCACCATCGGTGAGACCCACCATAGGGAGACACGTAGTGGAGTCTTTTAAAAATGACCATAGATAGATGACACATAGGTCCAAGTGGAAAAGGCTATCAGGTGGGAAACCCCCGGATACAGGTTCGGTTGTGCGGGGCACACGAGGCAGAGCCACCTATACGAGGAGAAGGCAGTGCTATGCATGCGGCGAGCAGGGCCACATGGCTCGAGACTGCCTGACCCTCTCTGCAGAATAGTAGAAGACAGTAGAGGGACCTTTTAGGAAGAGGTAGAGGTTTGACCATGGTGGTCTACCAGGAGCAGGCAGACATGGAAGAAGAGCTGGCCGAGTAGTGGGTAGTGGGTGATGTTTCGAGGCTCTACCACCACCACTACCAGGAGGTCCACCACGACCACAGTGAGTTGGCAGATAGAGGGGGGATCATCTCTAGGAAGTCAAGGCCTATGACCACGACACACCTAAGATGATTCAAGTTACTATCTGTGTATACTACACCCTTTCTACAGTACTTATAGACATAGGTGCAAGTCATTCTTTTATTGCCTCTACCCTCATTCGGAGCTTGGAGATTCCGACAGAGTCGTTGGCTCGATCCTTACATCTAGAGACTCATACAGGAGCAGAATCGATGATTACGCACTGGTGCCAGCAGTGTGAGCTTACTCTAGGAGGTGATAGCTTCGACTGGGATCTCGTTGTAGTGGCATCGAGGCCTTACGACGTCATCTTGGGTATGGACTGGTTATCTGCAGTTCATGCTCAGATTGACTGTATTAGGTGCAAAGTATGGTGTATCTACACGGATGGGACCGAGTTCACCTTCACCAGTAATAAGGGAGCCCTTGCAGGATAGGATGGGATTATGCAGAGGAAGGGGCAGCCGATCACACATCAGTTGACTAGTCTCATCATCGGAGTGGTTGATGTGTCGAGTCCGAGTTTTCCTATTGTGGTGGATCAGTATGCAGATGTTTTCCCTAATGATGTTCCATGACAACCTCCTGGCAGAGAGGTAGACTTCTACATTGACATGTACCTCAGGATAACACTGATATATACTCCAGCATATCGGATGGCTCCAACCAAGCTTCGTGAGCTGCGAGTATAGCTGGAGGACTTGCAGGGGAAGGGATTTATTTGACCCAGTGTTTCACCCTGGGCATCTCTGATTTTGTTCACCAAGAAGGCGGATGGGATCTTATGACTGTGTGTCGGCTACCATCACCTGAATCAGTTTTCCATAAAGAACAAGTACCCACTCTCGAGGATTGATGAACTCTTTGATCATCTCAATGGAGCACGATGCTTCTCAAAGATAGACCTCAGGTTTGGATATCACCAACTCAGAGTTTGAGATGAGGATGTACCGAAGAAAACTTATGGCGTCAGTATGTCCACTACGAGTTCTTGGTTATGCCCTTCGGCATAATCAATGCGCCAGCAGTTTTCATGAGTCTCATGAACAGGATCTTCTAGCCTTACCACGATCGCTATGTTGTAGTCTTCATCGACGACATTCTGATTTACTCGAATACTGAGGAGGAGCACGCCTACCATTTGTGGGTAGTACTGGATACACTCCGAGAGCACCAGATATATGGTAAGCTCTAGAAGTGACAGTTTTTTATTTGAGAGGATTAATTTCTGGGACACGTCATCTCAGAGGGTAGAGTTGAAGTGGATCCAGCGAAGATTGAGGCAGTACTTGCCTGGGAGCCACCTAGGAGTGTGACAGAGGTGCAGAGTTTCCTGGGACTGGATGGGTACTATCAGAGATTCGTGCCAGACTTCTATAGTGTTTCATCACCACTTTCAGCATTGACGAAGAAGGGGCAACCCTTCATGTGGTTAGATAGATGCCAGCAGAGCTTTCAGGAGATGAGACAGAGATTGACCAGTGAACCCATCTTGAGGATACCAGACGAGGGCATAAGGTACGTAGTTTACTGTGATGCATCAGTGACCAGACTTTGGTGTGTCCTGATGCAGGAGCGAGCAGTGATCGCATGTGTTTCATGGTAGTTGAGACAACATGAGTAGAAATACGGTACCCATGACCTGGAGTTAGTAGCAATGGTATTTTCCTTGAAGATGTGGTGGTACTATCTGATGGGTGAGCATTTTACAGTCTACTCTGACCACAAGAGTCTCAGGTACATCTTCTCATAGAAGGACCTGAACCTAAGACAGCGGCGATGGCTTGAGTTCCTCCAGGACTATGACTTCGAGATAGTCTATACTACTGGGAAGGGGAACATTGTAGCCAATGATCTTAGCAGGAGATTAGGAATTCAGCTGCTTGGAGAGGCGATAGAGAAGCTGGCCGCATTGCTGATATCCTTTGTGGATAGGGATGGGGAAACCTTTCTACAGTCTCTCACAGTCACTCCTCCACTTCTAAAGCGAGTCAGAGAGGCACTATGTGGGGATGTTGACTATGAGATGCGACATGCTAAGATATCCTTAGGGTTGGCACCTGATGGATTTTCTGAAGGTGGGGAGCACGTCATCCTCTTCAGAGGATGTACCACGATACCAGTTTCACTATAGGAGGAGGTGTTGAGGGAGTTCCACACTTCCCCTCTAGTGGTAAATCTACGAGTGGTGAAGATGTATCAGGACCTCAAACAATAGCACTGGTGGCCGGGTATGAATTAGGCGGTAGCAGAGTTTGTCTCATGATTCCTCACTTGTCATCAAGTGAAGGTGGAGCACCAGGTTCCAGCAGACATGGATCAGCCGTTAGAGGTCACAGAGTGGAAGTGGGATGGGATATCCACGGATTTCGTGATGGGACTTCCATGTACATCCAGAGGACACGACTCTATCTGGGTGATTTTCGACTGACTCAACAAGTCGGCCCACTTCCTACTGATTAAAGAGCAGTTCTCGGTAGAGAGCTTGAGAGGACTCTATATACAAGAGATCATACGACTTCATGGTGTTCCATCGACAATCATCTCTGATCGAGATGCTCTTTTCACTTACCGGCTATGGAAGGGGCTGCATGAGGCTTTTAGGACACAACTTCACGTAAGCACCGCCTTCCATCCTCAGATGGATGATCAAACTTAGAGGACCATTCAGACTCTCTAGGATATGCTCTGTGCATGTTTCGTTGACTTTGGTCGTAGTTGGGAGGATCACTTACCCTTGGTGGAGTTTGCGTACAACAACAACTACCACTCCACCATTGGGATGGCACCTTACGGGGTACTGTACGACCAAAATTCCATATCAACACTATGCTGGACTGACCCAGGGGAGTCAACACTTGTAGGACCAGAGATGGTACAGGCTATGATGTAGAAGGTGTAGAAGATCTAGGAGCTGATGAAGATTTCATAGAGCAGACAGAAGTCCTATTCTAATAGGAGACGGAGACCACTGGAGTATGAGGATGGAGACCACGTCTTCCTACGGGTCTCACCTAGACGAGGTCTACAGAGATTTTTCCGATGCAGAAAGTTATCTCCATGATTCATCGGACCTTTTCCGGTCCTCGGCAGGGTAGGGGAGGTGGCTTACCGCCTGGCCCTTCCACCTCAGTTGCACCGGGTGCATGACATCTTCCACGTATCTCATCTGAGGAGATATGTGCATGACCTGTCCCACATCATCGACAATGGGGAGATGGACATCGATGATGGGGTGAAATTCACAGAGGTTCTAGTGGAGATTGAGGATCGGCAGAAATGGGTCCTACGTTGATAGTCGATTCCTCTGGTGCTCATTCACTGGCAGCACGATAAAATCTAGGAGAGCACATGGGATCCGGAGGCTTAGATGTGTTCTCAGTACCCCCATTTGTTTCCTTAAAGTGTTTTGTAGCTTACAGGGATGTAAATCCCGGAGGTGGGGAGAATTTAAAGACCTGAAAATCTTGTGGAATTTTTTTTCTTAAATACATGGAAATTTTATGAGTCTGCAGTTTCTGACGGCGCTTGATTCCGAGGCCCGGTGTGCCCGAAATCAATTTCTGAAGTTTATTTGGGTAAGTTGAGTAAACATATGTGCAGGTTTTTCTATATTTTGAACCAGTGCTCAGAATTGAAATACGAGGACACCGATGAACTCACAGCGCCAGTATTCACTTAAGAAGACCTTTACCGCATTTGCGTTTTATCGGAAGTGGAAGTTAATTTTTTGGGTATTCTTAACAAATTAAATACAAATTATGTGTGACATAATTTTATTTAAATGGTGGTTTTATCCTCCAAGGGGAATTTGGAATGGGGCCCACCCTCACATAACCTCCCATGGGAGGATATTATGTGTTGGGGTCCACACGAGCTCAAACCCCTCAACTCCCCTTGAACCCCCTTTAAACTCTTGGACTTCCCATTAATGTGCCAACACACCCTTGTAATTAATTATTTGGATACCTTGGAATTCATGGCAACTCCATGCATTTAATTAAGTGAACCAAATTAATTAATTAATTTGAGTGTTTGAATTCTTTTGAATCCATTATGCCGACATTAAAATAAGGGATCATAATCTTTTATTTTGGGGTTGGCATAATCGTTGGAGAGCTTGGGAGAACTCTTGGAAAGAACACCATTCTCTCAACAAAGAATGCTCCACATCACCGAAGAACGTAAAGCAACATCTTCTATCTTCTTCAATCAGATCAAGGAAGGGAAGCACCACCACCAAGAATTACACCGAGGGCGTCATCTCGACTCGACTTCACCAAGATCTACTCCCTCCGACGTTGACGGAATGACGTTTGTCTTCTGCGACGCCCATCTTCTGCGACTTCGACAATGTACATTGAATAAAGGGAGGGGGATTTTTTTATTTTTAAATGAATAAAATTATACCCTCATTCATCAATTAATGCCTTGGTTCGTTGTTGGCCAATTGATATCACCTAACGTGGAGGGCGCGGGCCGAACAAACACGGCCCGACCCCCCTCCGTTGGTTCTTGTGGTTTGATGTCAGAGGTGGACCCGAAAGGGCGCGGTTCCATTGCACTATGCCGGAGAAGAACCATGACGATGAAAGTGGAACCTCGGCCAGGAGGGCCGTGGAGGATGTAGAAGCGCAGTGTCGTCGTGCCGCGCGGTGGAGCCAAAGGCCGTGGCCATGTCGGGCTGCGGCGGAGGTGACGAGGCGCCGTCGCGCCGCGCGGAGTGAAGCATGTCCATGGCGTCGTTTCACCACGGTGAAGGTGCGGAGGTGGCTGGACAAGCAGGACATTGTGAAGCCGGATTTCCATATGACTGACCGACCGACCGACCGGCCCGTTGGAAGACCTCGGCGCCTACAGGCGCCACGTGGAGGAAGACTGCGGCCCGCAACCGCGGGCCGCTTGGTTGGGCGAACCGGCTGGATACGGCCGACCAAGATAGATAATCGTGGCGCTCGCAGGCACTGCATGGGAAGAACTGCGGCCCACAGCATGGGCCGCGTGCGTTGGGTAGAACATACCAACTACGGCCGGCCAGGCAGGGGAGGAGGCGGTGCCTCTTGGCACCACCGGGTGAACTGAATCGGCCTACAACGTGGTCCAGGTTCATAGGTGGACCACGAACCACTGGGCCGAGCCGTCCCCCCAACTGGGTTGGACCCACCGAGCCAGGTCGGGCCGACGCACCAGCTCACTAGGCTTGACGAGCTCGACCCGTCTTTGCTTAAATGCGAATAACTCCCAGACCTCACATCCAATCGACGCGCCGTCTGTGGCACTGGGACCCTCATGATGAGGCGTTCCTTTTGAGATAATCTAAGTGAGTTTTGGTAAAATTTGGAAGACTTCCGGGTTTGGATCAAGCGTAAATCCAACCGGGTCCCTAGAACAGAAATGCCAATAACTCTCAGACCAGACATTCGATTGACGCGCCATCAGCCGCTTTGGGTTTCTTATGATAAAAAGGAACTACGGGATACATAACCTCAATAATTAGTGATAGTTGATATATTGACACTTGAATCGAGGAGCGGACCCTCCTAGAATCGACCGTGATGTATGCGGGAACCCTAGAGCTGGCTGCGACGACTACTGTACTGGAATCCTACGTGGGTTCGACAACGATGAATATTTTACCAGAATCCTACGTGTGTTCGACAACAATGACTACTGTACCGGGATCCTCTGTGGGTCCGACAGTTCTAACTTCTATTCCTGTATCCTGTGTGGGTCCGACAGAATAGCTGGTCCTGTATCCTATGTGGGTTTGACAGCTTAGATGGTTTTGTATCCAGTGTGGGTCTGACAGCTTAGATGAATCAGTGACTACATCTGATCATCTCTATCACTCTATGAAATATGTATACCTGTGTGAGCTGAGTCATGTCTTTCGACCATTATCAATGTGGTGATTGTCTTTACTTCCTTTGTGGACTGGGTTGTGTTTGGGATCGAGAGTTGGAGCCAGAATGTGACTCATAACTTAGGTATATGTATGGGAATATACCTAATTAGGGTTGGTTGATACTTATAGATAGTATATTTTTACTGTGTTTCATCCTTTTTTGATTTTGGGAGACCTTCGGGGGTCTCGGGCTCCCCTACTAAGTATTGTTATACTCACCCCTGTATGGGCTTTGCCAGTACCTTATTGTGTTCTGTGCAGACGACGAACATTAGTGATCGAGGATGAGGGTGATGGATGGAGGCTGCTCGGAGCTGGACTAGATGGGACGTATTGCAGGGACAATTTGTTCGATTTATGTACCTACCCTTCAGTTAGGATTTCCTGATGGATGATCTAGGAGCTTTTTCTCCTTTCTACTTATACTTGTACTTGTTTTTCAGTTGGGTTTGTATACTGGCCCACTTACTTTCAGCACAATTTACTTTTTTATTTTTAGTACTTGTTTCATCTACTTATTTTGTTCAGACTGTGTGTGTTATAGGTTAAAAGGCAATGCCTTCCCTTTTTATCATTTATTTTTCTTTGGTGCTAGTCGTTAGCCCCTGGCCTATGGAAGGCGGGCTTGGGGTAGTCACGGCTCGGGCCTCGAGGACGGGTCATGACAATAAACATAGTAATTAAAACATGTGAGTTCAAACCAGTGGTTCTTATATCATACATGACTCAATAAATAGTGTATTTAACTTATAATGTATATATAATGTAAATTATCGTATTTTACTACTCACAAAAAATTCAAGTATTTCAGAAAAATCCAAAAAAAATCACTCTAACTATTTTTTGATGTTTAGAATCCAAAAGTTGAACTCCATTTTATGAAACTAATTTTATCAATAAGAGAAATTATATTTTTAATTAAATTCATCATTTACTTGAAAAAAGATATTTTAAATTTATAAATCATTTTTTGACACTCTGAAAAATTAACTAAGGTCTCACAAAATTATCCTAAAATCATAATACAAAAAACTATTAATATATGAATACATTTGATGAAAATAAAATTTATTTTAAATAATTTTATTAGTTTATATAATTTTAGTTAAATATTTATGTTTTACAAAAATACCAACACTTAATTTTTTTTTTTAAAATATTCATTTACTTACACTACGAAATAATTATGTCATAATTTCATTTATATGATTCATAAATTTAGGGGTGATGTTACAATTAACTTGGGTGATTTATTATTCATAAGGGTCATATTACTATTCCTAAGTTAAAGTTACTATTTCATCAGTATATGTTCCTTAACTTCTAGAAATACCACTTATTTTATTCATTCTTCATTTATAAAGCTTGTACTATGTTATCTATGTGATTTTATATGATTTATATTAAATAATATTTTGTAGAATGTAAACTATCAAATTAATTGAATTTATTTAATAGGATACCTACCATAAAATCAGGGAGTGTTATATTCTTCCCTCCTATAGAAATTTCATCCTTGAAATGTTTATGAACATTTCCTTCTAAAAAGATGAAGGTGGTACTTCTTCATAATATCCTTGGGTTCCCATGTTTCTTTCTTCACCATATGGTTTCTCTATATAACTTTTACTAGTTGAGTCGTCCAATTTATCAATACTTTCTCTCTTATTTCAAGAATTTTTATAGACTCTTCACAATAAGACAAATTAGATTCTAGTTATATTTCTTCATAGGTGAGTACATGCATTGGATCTAGCATGTACTTATTTTACAATGACATGTGTAACACATGTGGAACTTTGGAGAGACTTGGCGGAATTGCTAAATGGAAATAAAAATCTCTAATTCAATCGAGAATTTTAAATGGTCTGACATACATGAGGCTCACTTTAACATTCTTACTAAACATTAAGACACCCTTTGATGGAGATACCTTAAAAAAGACATGATATCCCTCTTGAAATTGAAAATACATTATTCTATTGTCAGTATAACTCTTTTTCCTACTTTGGGATACTTTAATATGTTCCTGAATTATCTTTACCTTTGATGTTTTATCTTTAATAAGTTATGGTCATATAAGTTTCCTGTCACCATATTTATCCCAAAAAGTTGGAGTTCAATATCTATTACCATATAGTGCTTCATATAGAGCCATTTCAATACTATAATGGAAACTATTATTGTATTAAAATCTAACCCAAGGTATGTACTGATCCCACATACCTTAAAATTAATGTGATAATGATCTCAACATGTCTTCCAAAGTTTTAATAGTCCTTTTAGACTATTTGTCGATTTGAGGGTGATAAGAAGTACTCCTATGAAGCCAAGTATCCAAAGCCTTCTACAGACTCTTACAGAATTTTGATTTAAACTAGGGATCTTGACCAAATAAAAAATTATTTGTGGTGGTGAACATCATTAATATAGTTTCTTTCTAGGTTCTCCAGTGAAAAACCTTCCCTTATTGTGAGAAAATGTGTAGATATGGAAAGTCAATAAATAATAACCCATATTGCATCATTCCTTCTTTTTGTACTTATTAGTCTTCTTACAATGTCCATCCTAATATCATTCCACTTCCACATAGGTATAAGAATATGTTTCATGGCACCTTTAGGGTGATTTCTTTCAGTTTTCACCTACTGAAAAACTTGACATCTTGACACATAGTCAGAAATTTATCACGTCATATTATCCTACCAATAATATTACTTTATATCTCTATACATATTGGTACTACCAAGGTGTATAAAAAAACTTGAGCTATGATCATAATCTAATAGTTCCATTTTTTTTCTCTGGTATTGATGGAACACATAACCTCTTTACAACATTCAAAATTCAATATTCCCACAAAAAGTCTTCCAATATACCATCCTTAAAGGATTTAATTTTTCTTTTAAAATTATCATCATTAGATTGAGATATTTTTATCTTGTCTAGTAAATAAAATTTAGCATTCATTTGAAAAAGGAAGGATGTTTCCCCTTCCTTAATAATTATCATATCCATATTTACTAGATCTATGAACATAGGATCTTTCTCAATCCTCATTAGGTTACAAGTCCATGATATTTCCTTCTTAATGAATATGAGACCTTATTTTCCTTTACTGGGGGGGGGGGGTAGTGTATCGAACAATCACAATCTTTGGGAAACTATAGCAATATCATTTTCCTAATGTTGACTTATTTCTTCATAAAAATGTATTTCAATATCTTTTGATTCATATATATGTCACATCATTCACCATAGAGATAGTGTATCCATATTTTCAAATCAAAGATTATGACTGATAACTCAAGATCATGCGTTGGATAATTTTTTTCATGTGTCTTCAACTACCTTGATTCGTAAAAAATAACATCACCATTTTTCATAAGGAAACAACCCAATATGTTCTTTGATGCATCACTATTTATCACAAACCCATAATTTCTAGATGGAAGAGTCAAAATTGTATAATTGACAAATCTAATCTTTAATTATTGAGAAAAGTTCGTACAATATTTATTCCATACAAATTTAACCCTTTTATAAGTGAATATGGTTAATGGGTTATCCAATCGGGAGAAATTTAGAATGAAACGATGATAATAACCTCCTATGCCAATAAAATGATATACATCAGTTATGTTCATTGGCATAGGCCATTCTTGGATTGCCTTTTTCTTTTTATTATCAACTAAGATTCCATCCATGGAGAGAATATGGTATAAAAAAAACTATTTGAATCCAGAATTAAAACATGCTCAAATTCCCATATAACTCTTTTCTTCTAAGAGTGTCCAGAACAACCTACAAGTGGTTCTCATGGTCCTCATAGGTTTTTGAATAGATCAAGATATCATCAATAAAAACCAAAAAAAATCATCAAGTTATTCTTTGAAAACCCTACTCATTATATCTATGAAAATAAGGGGTGCATTAGTGAGTCCAAATGGAACTACTATAAACTCATAATGTCCAAACTTGGTTCAAAATGTTGTCTTTAGAATATCATCCTACCTGAAATGCAATTAATGATATCCAGATCAAAGGAAAATCTTTGAAAAATATCATGCTCCATAAGTTGATCAAATAAATCATCAATATGAGGTAGATGATACATATTATTTATTTTAATTACATTGTTTTCTCTATATTTAATGACAAACCTCAGAGATTAATCTTTCATCTTAGAAAATAGAAAAGGGGATCCCCATGGATAAACACTAGGGTGAATTAATCACTTTTCACTCAATTAATTAAGTTGTTTCTTCAGTTCTGCTAATTAAACATGGTCTATTCTATAGAGAGTGTTTGATATAGGTCTTGCACTAGGAATTAAATCAATAGAGAACTCGACTTCCCACTCTAGAGGATGTCTATGTAAATCCTATAAAATTACATCAATAGATGTTG
Source organism: Viscum album (assembly GCA_963277665.1). Taxonomy (NCBI): domain Eukaryota; kingdom Viridiplantae; phylum Streptophyta; class Magnoliopsida; order Santalales; family Viscaceae; genus Viscum; species Viscum album. The sequence goes on along the minus strand of OY728129.1, from coordinate 126,716,516 downwards.
TTTTCTCTTTCAACTCAAAACTTTCATTTAGTAAGCTACTAGAAGTGGATCAAGATATGAATTAGATGATGAGGTTTCTCCTCTGAAGATAAGGGATTCTACGCCATTCTCAAAAAGTGTAACGTTGTTATTTTTTCAATAAATTTTTGTATCATAGTTTGAAAGCCAATTAATACTGAGGATTATATAGAAGTCAATCATAGGTATAATGATAAGGTTAGAAACTAAAGTAATTCTATGTGTCATAAAGGGGACTTAATGTCACTTCTTTATTGCAATGATACACCCCTTAGGATTTTTGGATGACAACTCTTTTATTAAATCAAAAGGGAAATGTCTTTTCTTGGAAAATTGGGAAGATATAAAAGAATGAGATGATCCAAAATCAAACAAAACATTGGCTAAGTTTGAGAAAATTATTAAATTAAATTCCACCACATCATTAGAAACTTCAACCTCAGTAGATGAGATCGCATAAGCTTAGCCTTTCTCTCTTGGCCTTTTATGAGGAAAGTTTCCTTGATGCTTAGGAAAATAATTTGTATAGTTTACCATCACCCTCAAATTATAGCATTGAACATCATTGATTTTTCTCTTCCCCTTGAATTCATTAGCTTTATGACCCTTTTCTCTAAACTTATAACAAGCTCCCTTACCATTCAAGCATTTTTAGGATGATTCTTTCCAAATTTTTTACATAATGGTAATTGTCTCATTCCCTTCCCCATCTTTGGAAATTCACCTTTTTATGGTTATAAAAAGGCCTATTCTTCTCTTGATTTCTTTCAAACTAATTGGATATAGAAAATTCCTTATCTATTTTGATGGAACATAATACTATTTTTTGATATAATGAAAATGTTTGAGAAGATAGTGTCCTTAGGATACTTGGATTAATAACTTCAAAGAAATGATCAATCTCATCTTCTATGTCACATATGTAATCAATAGCATACCTAGCTAGTCTTGTGAAGGTAGCCTTATACTCCAGAACACTCCTTTATTCCATTTTCTTTAAGATAAGAAATTTTATCTTCATTTCAATTCATTGATCACGAGGGAAGTATTTATTGAAGAAAGTTTCTTTCAAAGTTCTCTAATATATGTACTCTATTACTTCTTCCTCCTCAGTATTTTGGATCAACAACCATCATTGGTCAGCATCTCCCTTGAGACAATATACTTACAGTAATACCTTTTCATTTTCATTGCATCCCAATGCTAGAAATATCTTTTGAAGGGACTTGATACACTGCTCTGTTACCAATGGATTATTTTTCCCCCTAAAATATGGGGGCTTTAGTTACATGAATTGATCCAATATAGGTGTAGTATGGTTATTCTTCATAACCTTAGTGATTTTTCCAAATATGGTCATAATCTGATCAGCTCTAACACTAAATCTATTGATTTTATGAGTGGGGAAATCCCTACATTGTCCATGGGTATTGTTTCACTTTCTTATATTAGGAACCATCAATAAAAAATAGCATAGACTAAATTAGGGTATGGATCATAATGCATAATTTCAAATTTAAAAAACACTTAACATAAATTGAAATTTTATGCATAAATAATCTCATAACCGTAAACATGGTTTCTTTGCTAACATATTTACTTTTAAACCCATCATACTGGTTTTTAAAGAAAATGTGAATTATCCTAAGAGTATCCCTATAGAGTATCAAACTAGGTTCACAGTAAGGCCTATTGTTGTGTACAAGGTTACCTAGATTCAGACATATAACACCTTGTCGGAGTTGTTACTTCTAGGTACATGTCTTCTAGAACCACATCCACATATAGTATCCAGAAAGGTATGTATTGATAGGAAGACCCTCATATTATCTACTTTACTAAAATTCAAGGATGTTATTCTATAATTATCTTTAAATTCTATCTTAGGGTTATGTTCCCAAAACTATGTTTTATAAATCTAGTTTTTAAGGTTGCCTCTAAGCTTCCATTGATACCAAATATAACGCCCTGACCCCAGAAAACTGAAGCTGATGAATTATTTTATTACATTGGCCTAATTATAAGGGAATAAATCCCAATAGAATAATCAATTTAGCAATTTTGTAAGACCAGATGATATACATGATACTCATATTACATTAAGAAAGATATAAAATACAATATGATACATAATAAAATGAAATAAACCACATCCTTGAAAGCTTATTCAAAGTTTTATTCCTCATAACTTAGGGAAAATAAAATAAAATAAGGGCGAGATAAAATAATGAGTAAGGTTTATATGAAGCAATAATAAGAAAAGTAAATCCAATAAGGCATATATATTATGGCATGGTAAATAATCTAACAAAACATTCCATCAATAAACTATAAGTGAAAATGTATCCATAGATTTTTTCATGGTAAAAATTTAATGGAAAGTAATAATTGAGTACTAAATAATGAAAAGCCATTTTAGTGGAAACAATTTATTTGGAACATGAACCACTATACTGTCAATACAGTTTATGTCTGTTGGTATAAACCTATCTGATTCTATTTGGAAACAAACACAAAGGGTTTATCACCAACAATTTTGTCTCATCAGACCTGTTGATGCATCGAGGGGATATAACGGGCCCCTCCTGTCATTGAAAGTAAAAATAATTCTTCATACACATATTAAATTAATGAACAATATTACTTTTTAATATCTTTATTGATTAGGGGATACATATTCATTAATATTTACCAAGTTAGAACAATATTCAAAATAAACACTATATGTCAAATGGTATACGACTTAGACAATAATAATATTCATGGAATAAGAAAAGATAAATTTGATATAAATATAATTTCAAAGTAAAAATTATCTCAAATGGATAGTATATACACCAAAAAATAATTATTAGGTGCATAATACTAAGTAATTCTCAATGAAATGGAAATTGAGATGGAGTATCTTACTTTATGTCCAAATGTGTTTTTCACTTGATCTTAATGTCTTGTATAATTAAATTAATTAATTATTTAATTAATTCAAAACCTTTTATAAATTTTTTTGATTCATTATATTTTTATTAAGTTTAATTATGGGATTTGAATGAGTTATAGAGTTTAATTTCATCATTCCATAGTATTTGTTTTCTTGGTTTTCATAATCAATTCTCTTGTTTATAAGTAATGAAGTTCATGTAAAATGGGTATAATTCTCAAGAACTGGAATTATATGTTATTAAAAAACATATAATATATTTAATGATATTATTATTATTTTGTTTCTAGATATGAGGATGATTTATTAGATATAAATTTAATTGTAATCATTTAGATCATTTTGGTGGTTTTTAGATCATCGTGAAATAGTTTTGTGTTAGTAATTAATATCATGTATACATATAAGTTCTATAATACTAAATAACTTATAATATGTATAATAAAATATGTTTTAACCATAATTATGGTTTTATAACAAGCCTTTAATGTGTTTATGTAAAAGGAAAATGCATTATCCATGATATTAGTAAATTGATACACTAGGGGTGATGTTTACATTTATAAAATAAAAGAGAGGGAGAGAAAAGAGTTTGATGATGGATAATACATTAACACGAAATAATTTCATTATATTAATGATAATGTAGTTATCATGTATCTTTTAATAGAGTACATGAGGATATGATAAGAAATTAAAAATATAATTGAGAGGAAATTAAAAGAAAAAGAAAGAGTATTTACCTTGAATTCGTCTCTTTGAGAACCTCCGTAAGGGACCTTGGTTTTGGTATTTTTAAGAGACAAAGAGCTCATGGACGTAGGGGAGAGACTTGGGAAGATTATTGGGTAGAATTTCGTCAAGTATCAAATCTTGGAAGGTGTGAGGAGAATGGGTGGTATTTATAGTGGAGTGGGGTATTTTGTGAATATTTTTTTCATTATTTTATTATTTTTGATCAAGATAAGAAATAGTGATGATTCTTGTGTAGAAATATAGTAATTGATACATGTGAGTTTTAACCAATGGATCTTACATAATCCATGATTCAATGAATAATATATTTAACTTATAATTTATATATATCGTAAATTACGGTATTTTACTATTCACAAAAATTCAATTATTTCAGAAAAATATCAAAAATTCATTGTAACTATTTATTGGTGTATATAATCCAAAAATTAACTCCATTTTATGAAAATATGTTAATAAATATAAGAAATAAAATTTTTAATTAAAATTATCATTTACTCATAAAATAAAGATTTTAAATTTATAAATCATTTTATAACACTCTGATAAATTAACTAAGGTCTCACAAAATTAACCTAAAATCATAATGTAACAAAATATTAATTTATGAATAAATTTTATGAAAATAAATTTTCATTAAAATAATTTTTTAATTCATGAAATTCTAATTAAATATTGATGACTTATAAAAATAGTAACATTTAATTACCAATTTTTAAAATATTAATTTACTTATACTATGATATAAGTATATCATAATTTCATTAATATGATGCCTAAATTTTATTTATACTTTTATGGGTGAGGTCACTATTCATTTGTCTAATTTACTATTCATAATGTTTATATTACTATTCCTAAGGTCAAGTTACTATTTCTTCGGTATAGGTTTCTTAACTTCTAGAAATACCTCTTATTTCATCCATTCTTCATTTATAATGTATATATTGTGTTCTCTATGTGTTTTTATATGATTTATAATAAATAATTTTTTGTTCAATGTAAACTATCAATGTAATTGAATTTACTTAAGAGGATACATACCATAAAATCATGGGGTGTTATTTCTCATAAGATAAAAAAACACGGGATTTGTTTCATAACACAAGTGGAAGAATTTTTGGGTGATGTTGAAGACATATTAGGGATATAGTTGTTTCTTATAGTGTGAGAAAGTGTCCATTAGTTGACAATGTCATGGGATTTATTATTTTATGATTTTTCCTAATTATCTAAAGATCTAAACCCAAAAATATCTTTAGATATAAGGGATACAATAATTTTTATTTATTTTTTAATTACGGATAATTATATCCAAGATTTTACAGTTGGTATCAAAGGTATTATGTAATGCATGTGTTTATTGAACTAGATCAGGGAGCTCAGGTCTAAGGTATTACAGTGATAAAGAGTTGTTTAAGAAATCAGGAGGAACCTAGGATAGACCCTAGGATAGTTCAAATTTAAATTATTGAAGAACCCGAAACTCAAAATTTTCAATTTCTAAAATATGGAATTATGGAAAATATAATTTTAAATTAATTAATCGCACCTATTCCATTTAAAAAACAAGAAGTAAAATATTCAAAAATTAAAAATAAAAAATAGAAGGAAATTTTTTAATATGAAATTTAGGACATACCCTCTGTTTTGAAAAATCAAGCACCACTCATCTAATTACCCAAAAACATTGAAATAGAAAAGTGGAAAATACAAACCATTCAAATTCCTTTTGCTTTTCAAAAGGAACCAATTGAATAATCCTTTCATTCGATATTAAATATAGATTCCTAAATTTCTAAAATATCTCAGAAAAAGTTTCAAAAAAGAAATCACTTGAGGTGTATTCTATCTACATACTCAATTAAGAGTGCAACGATATCCTCTAAAATAAAATTGCACCAAAACTCAAGGATATAGGGATATTTTTTCATTCTTTTTAATTTGGGTAATAATGGTCAACTCAATAGTTAATGTGTCCATGGTGTAAGAATCAGTTTTATTCATTACTCAGCATTTCAATCATTGATATCGAAAGAACTAAAACCTAACACTATTTTTTACAACTGAATGACCAATCAATCACACACACTATAGGTATGATATATTATCTTCTTGTTGGTTCTGGAAGGTTTTTTTACCCATCAGTTTTATCATCTTAGACATGAAGTGTGATAAATAAGTCAATATCAATTTGGGAAGGTCATTCCTTACTATATGATGAGCTATGATAATTGTTTCTCATGGGATACTAAAAATTATATTTTATGAAATAAATAAAAAAATTTAAAAATTTTAAGAATCCTGAGGATCCTATACTTGAAGATAACTGCTCTAGAGTAAAAATAATTGAATATGAGGACTCTTTTTATCTTCTTAAGTAGAAATTATGAAAATAATTAATTTTTTTTGGAAGTAAACCTTTGGCTAAGGAAACATGCTTTTAGATTGATATAGATGATGTGAAGGAACTATTTTATGAGTGTGTGGGTGATTTTTTAGATATTTAGATGATTTTAACTAGGAAAATATATTTCTTTAAGATATAAATTATGAGTATAGTGAGCTATCCACTATTGATAGTAGTGAGGAAAACATTTTGTCTAACTATCATTAACTCTTAAAAGGATACAATTAAGAACATGGTCCACCTGGACCTTAATGTCTCCCTTATAGTCTAAAAGAACCACATGTGGATCTTAATCCACTTTCAAACCATTTTAATATTCATTTTTAGGTGAACCATTAACACAACCAATAATAATTTATGCATAACTTCTATAAAGTTAAAGGGAAAAGTTGTTGTGTGTTTTGAAGAAGATCAAATCTTTTATAGGCCAAACAATGCATAATATCAATGGGATCAAACCTCTATATTTCTTATATAAAATCCTTATGAATCATGACTACAAACCAAGGGTTGAGGGACAAAGGTGACTTAATCCTAATATGAATTTGGATTCTAGAGATGTTGTAATTAAATTATTAGATGATGGAAAAATATTTCCTATATCAGATAGTGCTTGGGTCATCCCTATTTGGGCAGTTCCCAATAATGTAGGTGTCATAGTCATCACCAATAAGAAAAATGAATACATTTAAACTATAATAGTGACTAAATAGAAAGTCTGTATAGACTGTAAGATACTTAATTAAACCATAAAAATGATCATTTCCCAATTCCATTATTAGATAAAATTTCTAGGAGGTTGTCTAAAAATGAATTATTCTATTTTTATGATGTATATTCTGGTTAAAAAAAGTTTCAATTATCCCCTAAAGACAAAAAAAAGACCACTTTGACTTATATAATTGGGAAATTCTATTACTGATGAAAAAATTTAGATCTTTGAGGTTTTATGACCACTTTTCAAAGGCGCATGATATACACTTTCTCTGACATGGTTGAGAGGATTGTTGAGGTATTCATATATTATTTCTATGTTATTGGAAACTCAGTTAAAAGTTGGTTATGAAATATAGAATTAATTTTGGGAATATTTCTTGAGACAAAAATTGTATTTAATTGGAAGAAATGCTAGTTTATGGTCACTAAAGGAATAATACATGGATCTAAAGTCTCTAAGAGGATAATTGTGGTTTATAATTCTAAAATTGAGGTCATCCAAACACTACACATTTATAAAATGTGAAAGGTATTAGCATCTTCTTAGGTTATTCTAGTTTCTACAAAAGGTTCATATTTTTTTTGAAAATAACAAAGGACATTTTTTCACAATTGGTTAAAGACAATTTTTTAATGATATATTTCTAGAAACATTCAATATTATTAAATATAAACTTATATCTTCACCCATAATAATTTCCCAAAATGGAATATACCTTTTAAAATAACATGTGATGATATTGATGTGTTTATAGTGGATATATTAGGGTAAAGGAAAGAAAATAGGCTTTATATTGTGTACTATGAAAGTAGTTTACATAATTATTCTCAATGGACTTACAATAATACTTAAATAGAATTACTTGATTTCATTTTTTGTCAATAAAAATATTGAAAATATCAATTTGGTTCCAAAGTGTCTGTCTTTATTGATCAATTTTACCTAAAGTATTTTTTATCTAAGGAGGGTAAGACAATATTTAATATGTTGATATGCCTCTGGAAAGAATATGATTTAGATATTAGAGATAAACTTGGATATGAGAATATAGTGATTGATCATCTATCCATGTTTTCAAGAACTGAAAACAATGACCTTAGGGAGATATATTTTTCTTTCTTAGATGAAAAACTACTAACCGTAGCATCTTTTATGGATACTTGGTTTATTTATTATGTTAATTTTCTAGATTTAGTATTCTTTCCCAATAATTTCACACTAAATAAAATAAGTATGTTTATTTTAGAACAAAAGTATTACTTTTTGGATGATTAATTTATCTTTTAGGTGTGAAAGTGGTATTTTGGGGAGATGTGGGGATTATGAAAAAATGATACCCATTATTGAGTGTTTATATTATTTAACATGGGGTGGAAACTATGGGAGGATAAAAAAACCCAAAAAGTATTATAGGATAGTTTAAATTAGTAAAATTTATTTATGGATTCTAGGAGTCTTTTGTTAGGTTGTGGTAAGTTCCAGATGTTTGAAAATATTGGAAAAAATAAATATCTATAACAAAATGGAATTTTAGAAGTTGAATTTTTTGATATTAAGTTCTTGGATTTCATGCTACTTTTTTTATATTGTTATGAAAATGATTGTATTTTGATATATATGGAATATTTTCTGGAAATGGCCAAGGATGTGGAACTTCTTAACAATAAAGATTATAGTGCTGTTAAATTCATTAATAAAAAAATTTTCTAGGTTTGTAGTGGCTAAGTATTTTATTACTAGAAATGTAACCCATTTCAAGAAAAAAAATTCAAATTTTCATTGGAAAAATATGGTTGATGTATTTAAATTCGAACTACATATCACCCATAGTTAAGTGAACAAGATTAGGTCTAAAATTGGGGATTAAGAAATTTTTGGAGAAAAATGTTTGTATCTGTAGAAAATATTGATCTTCAAAGCTTGATATGATTTTATGGGAATATAAAAATACTATTAAATATCATATTGAAATTCCTCCTTATAGAATTTTTTTTGTGAAAAAAATATTTTTCTAATGGAGCTTTATTATAATTTATTTTGGGTTATGAAGTCAATGAATTTTGATTTTGAGGGTACCCGTGAGAAAAAACTACTTGAACTAAGTGAACTTGGTGGGATAAGATTGATGTATTTTCAAAATTCTAGAATCTAAATAAATAGAAATAAGGATTTTGATGAATCTATTATTTAGAATATAAGGTTTAAGGATGAGATAAAAGTAATTATTTTTAATACTAGGATTTTTAACTTCCCTTAGAAGATGAAATCTATGTGGTATGAACCTTTTAAAAAATTACTGTTTTTGGGAAATCAATCCATCGAATTGGTAGGTTAGAAGAATAGACCATTCTTAGTTAATGTTAAAAGAATTATACATTACATTGAAGTGCAACCAAATGGATTAGATACTGTTTTTCCCTCAATTATTTATCTTTCTATAAGTCTAACAGAAGACTATAAATTTAGTTCTTAATTAGAGCTAACCCATGGTTGTTTTTCTTTGATTTTAATTTATCTAATAAGAATATAATATATTTTTTTCTCTACCTAGATTTTTCTTGTTTCATCTTTGGATAAAGTGAATCTGAGTCTAGAATTATTATGGTAATTGTCACATTTGGGCTTGATCAATTAATTGATCAAATTAATTTATATGGTCAATCAGTTCCACGTGTGGTTAGTTTGCATGGTTTTTTAACATGGTCACTTGTTTTGATATCATCACTCTAAAACTTGGTTTAATTATTTTAAATTCCCCATCGATTATCAACTTTGATCAGTCTATTTTTCTTCTTTGGGTTGATTGAAATACCATAAAAGTCCCCAATTGATTGATCTACAAAACAAGTCCATGGTCATTAATATGATTCCATAGTCATTTGGAATGTTTAACATATGGAATATTTCCTTCTTATGGTCAATTTATATTACTTAGTGCTTCAAGTTGGGTTTGTCTTCTTATGGGTAGTCGCTTTTCATGGTAACATTAACTATTAAAATTGATAGTCCTACTAAGAGAGCCTCAAGATTGGCTCTATTAACAATCAGTTGAAATCTTGTGATGATCATTAGAAATAATGTTTTTGTTGATATTTAAAGGCTTTAAGGATATACATTTCTAAGAGAAAAATTGAATCAATTCCATACTAACTTAACATATGTTTTCATTTTAATATTAAACTTAAATACATGGAATAATTTATTATTTAGCTTGTTATTATAGATATAGTGGGATATTGTTTCCAAATGGAATAAAATAGAAGTGTAAAGACTGTATTCAAATGATTAAAGCTCTATTTGTTTTAAGGGAAGTGCCTATACTTTTCTACATATACTTATACATTTGTTTGCATTTCTTTTCTAAATTTATGATTTGACTAAATATATTTTTTATGAGGTATTTATATTAATGTAATCTATATTTATATTACACAAACTAAATAAAATTTAAATCCTTTCTAGAACCATTAAAATTCATTTCGACTGAAATTTTTTCTATTTTTTAAATCATTTATAATAATGCTACCTTTAGAGATAACTTTAGATTATTATATACTTTTTTAAAAGTAAGAGGTTGAATTTTTCAAAATATTTTTCAGAAATTACTATTTATGTGTGGAAAGGATGATTTTTTTAAATTTCTTATAAACTGTATGGAAAATATTTGAACTTATGAATTGAAAATTATTTTTAATCAAACTATTTTAAATTTCTCTCCAGTTTCAGATTCAACATTGAGGATAATGTTGGGTTATAAGTGAGTGGTGGGTTTTTAATGTCCAAAATTTAAATTTTATAATGTATTTTATTTAAAAAAAATACTATATTTGGTAGTGTGTAACAAAAAAAAAATATACAACATAAATAAACCAAGATATAATCTAGAAATCTTACTATTTATATATGAATATTATAACATAGACATTAGTTTATTGGGTATGAATAGAAGTAACCACATTATGAAATATATGTTGAAAAGTTTTAATTAATTAAATTTACTAATTATTTCCAAGTAAATAATTATTCAATTATTAATGATATGAATTAATTTTCATAAAGTAAATAATAATTAATGAGTCATTGTCCTATAAAAGAAGTTTTTCTATATATATATATATATTTTAAAAGATAAATTTATATATTTTTGAAATTTAATTTTATATAAAATATTTCAGTTTTGGAATCATAATTTTGAAATTATTTTATGGTGAATTTCTCAGATTTTCTAAAAAGATTGATTTTTGAGTGAATAGTGAAATATATAGATTTTTGAAAAACTATTTTTTCTTTTATTTAAATCATATAATTTAAATTTAAAATTATATTTTTGATTAAGTTTTAAATTAGAATAAGTCTAATTTTTTATACAAAATTGAAATAATTCTATGGGAATCGACTTTATAATTTTGTTTATAAAATCACTTTTATGCTTAAAATGAGTATTTTTCTAAATAAAATTTTTGGTTGTATTTCACACAATAATATTGAAATTTAATTTTTAAAATTATATAACTTAAGTCATAAAATACAGATTCTATATTTAGAATCAATACATTCCAATTATGAAATATTTTCTATTTCATTTTTATTCAGAATGAATATTAACAATGGTAAAAGATTATCACCATAGTAAATGGTAAAATGGTTTAAACATTGTTAAAACTATAATATATGGTGTATAAAATATATAAAAAACTTTTATTTATTTCAATAAATTAGTATATTTATAAAACTATCATCATATATTTTTAAATATGGATTTTTGGTGCCAATTTCCTTTGATTATAAACTTTAAATTATTTTTTCTAAAGGATAAATATAAAATGTCACCATATTTCTTTTAAAATATATTATATGTTTTCATAGGTATAAAAATATTTTATGAATTATTCTAAATGGATATTTATAATATTAATAAATTATTTTTATGATAATAATTTTCATTATTTTTTTTTGTGATTTTATAATTACCTTGAAGGCTTACGCAACACCTATTCAGTACTTATGGAAGTAGTAGAAAAATAAATTAAATTATTTTTAAAAAATAAAAACAATTTTTTCTATGAATTTTTATGTCCCATGAAATTTATGAATAATTTAAAAGTTTTAGTTATATTTAATGTATTTTTATTATAAATCCATATCTGTATTGATATGTTTAAATCCAAATTTTGTGAAAATTCTTGAAAATGAACCTAAATAATATTTAATGTTTAATTATTTTAAAATAATAATAAATTCTTATAAATAATATATTTACTATAGTGGATGAATATTTTTTGAGAATATCATGAATATTTCATGTGCATACCACTTATTATTTGTAAAATTAATTTCACAACCTTTAAAGATTGAAGTATAATAAAAATGTAATTTATTTTTTTCTATAAAAGAGACTCAATTTATGATTTAAAAAGGCACAAATGAGTTTTTATTTATCTTAAATATCTACCAAAATTACTTTAAAAATTTAAATTAACACATACTAAATCCCTTGGAGTGACCATAAATGTATCATTCAATGAGCGTAATCTCATTAAAAAGTAGGATATCAAAAGAAGAGGTATATGTCTTTACTGATTTATTTTAAGTAGATTTATTCTAAAAACTATATGAAATATATTTTATAAATACTAAAATAATTACCTAAGTATAATTAATATATTTAAATTATATTATTTTTGATATAAAAAACTATTATCTACCTCATTTACATCTCATGGGAAATGAAAACATCTCTCATGCATACATACAGACTATTGTCTCCTTAAAGTGATAAATTTCATTTTATATCAATCATTACTGGTTAATATGATGGAATTAAGTCATATATAAATTATATTTACAAAATAACTATGTTTATTTTATTATAACATACTATCTAGCATCCTACCTTCCCATCCATTGGAAAACGATAACATCGATCGTGCATACGTTTGGACTACCACCTCTACTAAGTGATATGATTTTTTTTCATTTCCACTTAACATGGATGTATATAAGGATATATTTAATTAATATATATTATATTTATGATATTAATATGATTCTAAAAATATATATTATTATTTAACTTTCTTTATTTCCATTCATTGGGAAATGAAAACATCACTCGGGCATACGTATGGTCTACCATATCCACAAAGCGATGTAATTAAGTTTTCATTACCACATTACATGGATTGTTTTAAAAGTTTAAATAATGAATAAATATGATACTTATATCATGTTTTATATTCTATATATAATGAAAATATAATCATGATTTAAGGATAGGAACCACTAAAAAAATTCATGAAAAACAGAATAATTAAAACCTAAAACAATGATTTTAATAAAGAACAATTACTAAACAGGTGATAAGATGTTATAAGTGAATCATTTTTGGAATGTTAATTATGGATATGGTTCTGGTATATATTTGTTATAAATATAAATTTGTTATATAAGTGGTTAAGAGCACATACAAAGAACGTTCGGACTTGAGTTGAGGTTTTGTCGTCTCACTTTTATTTTTATGAGTCATATGCCATATTCACAAATTTTTTATTATGTGTTATGTAAATAAATAAAATGAATTTATTTTATTATAATTGTAATTATGATTATTTGGATTTAAAAATTCATCTAAATTCATCTCTTTCAAGTGTTCTTTATTCAAATATTACCAATACTCTAAGGATTTATCTTAAAATATCATTTGTTTACAAGATTAACTGTAAAAAGTTTATATAAGGGGAATTTTTTGGTTATTATAGTTCTAGAAAACCATTAATTTTATTCTAATATGTATATTCCTAGAATTTTTAACCATTAGAACAATTTTTATCTCTTTATTACTTAAAAAGATAGAGGAAATTGTTTTAAGAGAAACTTACCTTATTTCCTCTTTGGTCGGCAACCATTTTCTTCCATATACATGTTTTTTAAATTGTTTAAAATATTTTTCAATTATATGAAGAAATAATTATTTAAATTAATTTTCCACCATTTTTAATTTTATTTCAAATTTCTAAAAGGAATCTTCTTATCATTATGTAAAAGTGGGGTGTTTTTACATATTATGAATATTGTGAAAGAAATATTTGTTTTAATGTTTTCCAAATAAATAAAAAGTTATAATATCATGAACATTATTTCATTTGAATAATACTTAAAAATTTTACAATGTAAATTTCAATGAAAATATTTTTCACAATATTCAGGATTTTTTTAGTTTTAAAGATACTGAAAGAAAATGATAGTTTACACTAGTTTTCAAAGCAATGTTTATATTCTCTTTGAAAATTATGTTTCATATATGTCAACATACTTTGATGTTTATAATGATTCAATGGGGATATTATCTAATGATAACATTCATATTATTTCTCTATATGTTTTATGATTATGTGATGGTGAATTTTTTTTGAAACACATTTATTTTCCATGTGTTATTCTATGAGGAATTGATGAATGTTTTTATGATCTTATAGAACACATAGGTATGGTTTTAATTATGTGAATGGTGGGTATTATAAATCCCCAAAACTCATCATGTAATTATTGATATATTATAAAACGATATGGGATTGAATAGGGAGTGAATGAAGTTAAGTATTGTATTCTACCCACTTTGATAGTCTTAAGAGAGAACCTTCAATAAGGAAATTATTGAATTGGAAGTGAACCCAATAAACTATTGGAATTTCTAAAATATGATATTTTTGGAAGTTTACCTTGACTAATGAAATTATTTCTTATACTTATTTTTTTTCCAAAATTCATATGACATGTTTTTATTCTTATGACATTATCTCATGGATCATGATTGATTAATGTTGATTCCCCACTCTTATGACACATGTCTGTTGAAATTATAAATATTTATTCCATGACTCATGATTTATGATATATGAATGATTGGGTATGAATTTATTAATTTAGTATCAAACTAAAATACCCTTATTATTAACTTATTCATACATATATCATCAATTGATATATCCCATGTTTACCCTTACTGAGAATCTGATCTCACCCTTTCTTATGTTTCTATTTCTAAAGGTTATAAATAATTATATTACATAAGATATTTTTAGAATGGTATCATTTGTGGAGAATTTTGTGTGATATTTGGAATTATTTTTATAGATTAATAAAATCATGGTATAATAGAAAAAATTCCCATTTGAGGAGAAATATTTTTTTTGTTCCATACAGGGTTTCTCCTAATTATCTAAAATTATAAAATTTAAATGTCTTGGGTATTTAAGTGAATGAATTTCAAATATTAATAATGTAATTATATATGGTTAAATTTTTTTCTCTTAAGTTGGCATCAAATCCACTATATAAAGAGTATGATTTTAGAATCAGATTTGGGTGTATAGAAATCAAGATCTATCTTCTGGTATCATATAAGGATTCAAATAACTTTAGTGGTTAGAAAGTTATCATATAAGGGTATTATAAGAGTTAAGGAAAAAATTATTGGTTGATAAGTTTAAGTATCATCACAAGTTTAAAGGAAATAACAATATTTTTAGGTTTTATGTCATGATAGTACCTCGTGGGACATTTATTTATCTTTAATAGATGTTTTAGGTATATGTAACCATTAAGAACAATTTTTATTTTAGTGAAAATGTTATATGAGAAATAATGATTTTATATTTTTTGGACATAAGTTTAAAGGGATTGATAAACATTGTGGTTAATATAATCATTTATGTTAAGGTAATTAAAAAGATAAAAGGTCTAAAATATTTTGGGAACATATGATTTATCATATATATAACCTTGGGATTGAAAAGAGATTTAGTTACTAAGTGATTAAAGTTATTTTAGAATAAGTTCACTATATTTGGAACAATATATGATTAAGGTAAATTGAATATTATTAGATAAGATTATATTTTTTTGTAAATGTGGTTGATATTATTTGAGGAATAACACTCAAGTTAAATTTTGTAAGAAAATATGATTTTATGATTCAATTTATTTTGGGAAAAGATTAGATAATGTTTAATGAATATATGATAAAATATTTATAATTTTTGTGTTTATAATTTTTTCAGTAATAAGTTGGAAGAGTTTTATGGATAATTATTTATGGAATGATTTAATATGAAATTTGAGTGTTATTTCTTAGGTTTTAGAGATTCTTATATGAAGGTTAATTATATTAACATTAGAAAACCATTTTAATTTTTATTAACATGTAAGAACATGAGTAATAACTTGTAATCCTGTTATAGATCTTATAACAATTTAAAAGTTAATTTTAGTGCCTAAGACATAAAGAATTCATCATGGTTTTTTATCATAGGACATGAAGTAGAGGTGGAAAACTTCTCAAAACACAGCCAAATGATAAAATTTAGAAATAAAATAAAGTACGTATAGTTTATCAAATTATCTATCTTTATAGTAAAATAATTATTCAAACTAAAGAAAGAGGAAGATAGATCTATTGAGTCCTATGTGGAAAATATCACCTAACTGTCAAGATTTTATTTTGTAAACCTATTCAAAAGTGTGAATTTTATAATAAAAAATGGTTTAGAAAATAATTAAGAAATGATAAGTTTAATTATATTAAAATAGAAATTAGAGTCATTTTTAGAAGAAATTTAATAAATTTATCTTAGAAGGTATTGATTTCTACTTAAGTATTTTTTATATTATATTCTTTTGAATTGAATTGTAAAATATTTTAATCCCTTGTATGTAAAGCATGAGATAAGAATTGTGAGTGAAAAATTTATTTAAGATGGTAAAATGTAACAGATTGATATTTTATAATGTATTTAATTTTGAATAATTATTATTTTTGATAGCATATACCACATGAAATACAAGGATTAAATGAACCATGACATACTAGGGAAATATTAATATTTAATAATGATAGTTAAAACCTAGTCATTAGTTTGGAATGTATGAATAAGAGTAACAAAATTATGACATATATATTAAAAAGTTTTACTTATTTAAGTTTATTTATTAGTTCCTAGGAAATAAGTATTCCATTTTTAATGATATGTATTAAATAACCTAAGGTTAAGAATAATAAACGATTCATTTTTCTATAAATCCAGTTTTTCTATATATTGTGTGTTTTATTTTAAAATAAAAATATATAAATTTTAAAAATTGAAATTGATGAAAAGGATTTAAGTTTTTAAATAATCACGTCAAAATAATATTCTTTTGAAATTTTGGGTTTTTTTGAAAAGATTGATTTTGGTGTGAATAGTGAAAAATATAGTTTTTTTGGAAAACTATTATTATTTTTTCTATAAATCATGTAATTTAAAATAACCATTATGTTTTTGATTTTATTTTAAAGTAATATAAGACGCATTTTTTTTAAAATAATTCAAATAATTCTATTAGAATTAATATTATAATTGATATTGTTATAAAATCATTTTTATTATTAAAATATGTTTTTTTTCTAAAAAACTTTTTTCACAGAGTTTCAAACACATATATTACAATAAAATTTTACCACTTATCGATAAAAGATATATAATATGTACTCTATATTTTTAATCAAAATATTAAAATTTGGTAATAATTTCCATTTCATTTTTAGTCATAATGAATAATAAAAACGGTGAGAGTTTATCACCACTATAAAGGGTAAAATGGGGTTAAAAATGCAGGATAAGGTCTAAAAAATAAATCAAAAACCTGAATTTATTTCCTTTTATGCGTTTATTTTTAACAAAATCACATAATATTTTAAAAATATTTTATTTTTTTCTACTTTCCTTTGATTAAAACATTTATATCATTTTAAGTAAAGGATAATTACAATATTTCACTCTCTTTCTTTTAAAATCTCTAATATGATTTCATTGTGATAACAAGAATAAATGAAAAATTATAAATGTTTTTTAATATGATAAATTTTTTTTTTATTTTTTTTATTTTTATTTTTTAGCATTGGTATAATTACCTTGAACTCTAATTCAACGACGACGAAATGTTTGTTTAACAGTAGAAAAAACAAGTAAATTATTTAAAAAACATTAAAATTAATGTTTTCTAGATTAATTATAATTTTATAATAATTTTACAAATAATTATACCTTTTTATCGATGGTTATATCATTTATATTCGAATTCAATTGTTTTATAGATATGTTTAAAGTCAAATTTTGTGAATAGTCCCAAAAATGACCTTAAATGGTATTTAATGTTTGAAAATTATTTTAAAATATTAAAAAGACCTAAAAATCATATTTTTACTCCAATTTATTTGAAAATTTAGTTAATATAATTTATTTATTATTTATATACCACTTTAATGTTTTTATATAACTTTCATTGAAATGAAAATATTGAAAAATTATGAAAATACCAATTTTTTTTCCAATAAAGGGCCTCAATTTATGCTTTTCAAAGGCACATATTTGATCTTTTTTCTATAGATACTATATAAAAGTTCTCCTATAAATTTCTTTTAACACATACTCTACCCCCAAGAGTGACCACAAACGTCTCCTTCAAAGGCCTTAAGCCCAGTCGAAATAATGATATCAAAAGAGGAGATATAACCCTTAAGTAATTTATTTTAAGTTCATTTCTTCCTATACCTCCTTAAAATATATTATCTTTAACATAAAATAACGACTTAAATGTAATTAATATACTTAATTGAAATTATTTTTATGAAAAAACTATTATCCAACTATTTTCCACCCAATGGGAATTGAAAGCATGGCTCATGCATACGCACAAAATACAGTCTCCCCGATGCGATTTAGTCCATTTTACATCCTTAATGTATGGTTAATATAATTTATTAAATTTTATATATTATTTTTAATAAATAATTTTTTTAAAACATATTATATTATCTCTCTTATTATCCACCCATCCTTTGGGAAATGAAAATGTTTCTTGTGTGAACGTGTGAAATACCATTCACAAGAAGTGATATCATTAGTTTTTAATTTCCTCTTGAAATGGATGGTAATAAAGATGTATTTAGTGAATATATATGATACCTGTGATATAATAATTATTCTATATATATATTTTTTTAACTTTCTTTCTTTCTATTGGATGGAAAAAGAAAATATCACTCATTCATACATATGGACTACCATCTCCACGAAGTGATATAATTAATTTTTCATCACTAACTTACATGTATTTTTCTAAAATTTTAATATAATTGATAAATAGTATCTCTTTATCATGGTAAATATTTTTTAGATGATAAAAATATGATCATGATTTAAGGATCGAAACCACTGAACCAAAACATACATGAAAAATGAAATAGCTAACTAATGGGACACAAATTTTAATGAAATAATTTTTTTAAAATGTTATAAGTGAATAGTTTCTGGTATGATAAGTATTAATATTGTTTTGGTATAGATTTATAAGAAATATAATTTTTTTATAATGGATTTTAAGAGCACATAAGAATAAATTCAGGACTTGGGGTGAGGTTTTCTCAACTCAAATTTATTTTTGTGAGACATATTCCATATACCCCACTTGTTTCTTTTATGTAGTGTATATACTAACCATTAATGAATTTTTGGATAATTTTAATTAATATTATGAATATTTAAAAATCCATATAATTTTATTTCTTTCATGAGTTTTTGATTCAAGGATTACTAAATCTGTAAGGGTTTATGTTACTATCTTATTTTATTTTTGTATTGTCTTTAGTAAATTTCAACTGATGAAAATTATATAAGAATTATCATTTAAAAACCAATATATTCTATTATACTATAGAAATTCCTATAATTTTTAATTATTTAAACCATTTCCCTCTCTTTGATATTTTAAAATATATAGAAAATGTTTTTAAGAAAAACTGACCATATTTCTTCTTTGTTAAGAATTTTTTTCTTCAATGTCAATGTTATTTCAAAAGTTTTTGATGAATGATCAATTAAATATTGAAATTATTATTGAAATTCATTTATACCCATATTTTACTTTGTTTTCAATGTTTTAAAAGGAATCTTTTTATCGTTCTCTGAATGAGGTATTTTTCAAATTTTTACCAAAAGTGTGAAAACATATATTTTTTAACATCAACTGCATGCAGAAATATTCCAACCATTATGGACATTATTTGATGTGAATATTATATTACTGGTTTCCATGTATACTTTCAAAAAAAATTCTCAAAATTCTGGTTTTTTTTTATTTTTAAATATACTAAGGGAAAATGATATTTCCCCTATTTTTAAAGAAATGTTCAAATACTCTTTTAATGGTATTCTTCATCTATGTCAACTTACTATGATTTTTATTATGATTCACTAAGTATATTGTCTAATTATACCATCCATGTTACTTCTATATATATCTTATGTTTATGTGATGATGAAATATTTATGAAACTTGTTTCTCTTTGATGAGATATGTTTGATGAATGTTTTTATGATCTTATAACACACACATATATATATGGTTTTAATTATGTGTTGAGTGGGTATGTTAAATATATCCAATTCATTGGGTAATTATTGATATCTCATAAGATAATATAGACTATAATGATGAGCGAACCCAGTTTCCTACTAAACTCTTCCCCCTATTATAGTCTTGGTAGTGAAGTTTGGAAAAGGAAATGATTGAATAAGAAGTGAACCCAATCCACTATGGGACATTTTCCCTTATGGTAGTCTTGGTAGTAAATATGGACTAATGAATTTTTATTTCTATTTTTATTATTGAGACAAAATTATTATGAAACATTCTTATACTTATAGTATTCTATAATGGATCATGATTTATTAATAATGATTCATCACCCTTATGACTCATGTATTTTGAAATGCTAAAACATTATGCCAAGAATCCTGATTTATGATCTATGACTAATTAAATGTCAATTGTTTATGTTAATATCATTCTATCTTACCCTTATTCTTATATTATGGGTACATATGATCATTGATTGATATATTATATATTAACCGTTTTTGAGCATATGAGATCAGCACTTCTTATATTTCAATTTTCTTAGGTTATGAAGAATTTTATTATTTAAGATATGTTTAGAATCATATAATGTGTGGATAATTTTGTGGGAAATATTTAATTCTTTTTATGGAATAATAAAATATATGTATATTCTAAACAAGTTCCTATTTTATGTGAAATATATGAGTTTTTTTACATATAGTTTTTCCCCTAATTCTCTAAAACATTAAACCTAAAATGTAATGGCTATATAAGTTACTCATTGTTGCTTATTGATATATATTGTAATCATGGATGGTTAAAACTAGGTCATATCTGTTGTTATCAAATATTTTATTTAAAGAGTATGATTATATAACCAGATCTGAGTGTATAGGTCTTGGGATATATCACTTTCAACGTTGTAGATTGTGTATAAATGTTGAACACTCAAAATTCCTTAACGTTTTTCTAATTTTATTCTCTTTAAGATTCAATTTTAAATTTCAGTGGGTGAAAAGGTTTTATAATATTGATGGATAATTTTTCCACTATGTTTATGTTAATGTTATGTTAATATATTTATTTAATTGATAACATCATTTAATTACCATCTTGAAAAAAAATTATTTTTCTAAAACATTGGGAGTATATTTTACAAACTATTATAGATTTGGTTTTATTATTCAAATTAAACTCATAAGATATTAATCCAAAATGGTTATGAAACATACTCCAAATACTTAATTTAATATTTATTATTTATAGTTTTTTGGTTGTATGAATTATTTATTCAACTAATTTTCATCCTTTACTATCCAATCGTGTGTGTAAATTACTCTAAAATGCTAACTTTTGTGTCTATTTACTTGGGAAAAAATATATGTTTGGAAGTTTTAGTTGGATGAAAATTTAAGTCTATTTAATTATTATGAAAATTTGAATTTTAATCATTTTTGTAACAAAAAACCAACTTTACAAAAAAACATTTAATTTTAAGAGGAAAATCGCATTGACTAAATTATAGGGTATATAGGGGAAAATATTTTTTAAGACCAATTATCTACAACATTTCAATTTTTCAATCATGATATTTTTTTCTTTCACTAAATTTGATTCAAGATTTTTTTGAGGAAAAGAAATTTTTTATGTGTGGAAGAGTTTTATGTCGATTGTTTTTTTCAATTTTCTATAACCTTTTTAATACTTAGTTAAGGTTTTAATGTCAAAATGTGAGGTTAATGGTGTATTTCTAATGATATGTTAATCTACCATTGGATATAGAATTCATTAAATATTTTAGGATAATGGGTGATTTTTTTGCTTAAGTTTTAAAGGTTCTTTGTATCAAATTTTATATATTTTAATGAAGCTATATTTTTCTTGGATTTAATGGACATTTAAATAAAATATCATTTTGAAATAAATTTAATATTGGGATTATCTTGGAAATAATCCTTTCAATATTCCATTAAATAATTTTAAAAATAAATTATTTGAATTAATTTCTATTAATTTTATATATTTCATGAAATATAGAAAATTATTTTCATTATTATCCTTTATTTAATTCTCATAATCCATTTTATATATTGTGAGAGTTTTTCTCATTTTAATAAGTCTTAAGACTAAACGTAAGTATTTCTTATTTGTGAACATAAATCTGTTGTAACGTCCCAAAATTAAATTCGAATCAATATTTACCCTAACCCAGTATTCCATATAGACTCAAGTGAATCTCCCCAAATGCCAGAGGCTGTCAACTAGCAGCGAGGGCCTACGTGTATCTATGAGGAGACTATTCCCTTAATACTAGAGTCTAACCGAATAGAATCAATGACAAACAAGTATCAAAAGTAGTATAAAAAATATAAAAGAAGTAAACATAGATAGACTGATATATAAATAATGTCAAAAGACATACTATATACAAGATGATGATACATGTGATATGTATTTACAAAACAACCAAAATAGGTTTATATGGAAGATGTAATATACATAAAAAAAGTAAAAAAATGCTAATAAGTATCCCAACTAGCATCACAAGCCTTAGCTCAGTCCCATGCTCACATACTCTTAAGAAGAAATCAATAACCAGAATTAGGAAGATTTTCCTTCTCCATACCTATAATCATATAGTCTGTTTGGGCACCCAAGGAAACCTGAACAAGGCATGAAACTAAATCCCATTAGGAAACCGCCCATGGTAAAGTTCCATCCAGTCAGTGAATATAGAGAAATCATAGTGTGGAAGTAGAAAAATAATATGTAAAGGAATTAATAAAAGTAAAAATCCTATAAAGTCTAGAATCTCAATTAATAACTAATTAATTTTATAAATTTCATTTAAAAGGTAATTCTATGAATTAGTTATCCGATCTGTCTCATTTTTAATCATTTTTATTTTTTGGTTCAACATTATTTAATTAATAAGTCTCAGGACCTGGCGTATATCCCAACATCCCCCATGGTGATATGATAAAGAGATGCCTAAACATACTTTCTATATAGGCTAGAAAAAGATCCAATCAAAGCTTTTACTTTGGTTTGGTAGATACATCATAAAATTTATTCCATTCATTATTCATTTATGAACCTGACCCCATCCACAAAATTCCTAATTTGGAATCCATGTATTTCTCCATGTATAATATAAACCAACACCCAATAATCCTATCCATGGAGATCCTCACAAGGGCCCAAGTGTCTCTCTAGGTGTGGTATAAGTCACTTCCTTTTGAGCTTTTCCTTAGTGGTCCTCTCAGGGAGCCCAAGTATAATCCATGACATATATGATTAAATGCACTTTGAGTCCATCCTTGACATTCCTTTTTTAGAATCCATGTATTCCTCGACACATAATAGTCAACCCGCATAGTCTATCCTTGGTAGTTTGCAAGGGAATCCAAGTATCACTTAGGCATAAGCAATGTAAAATCCAATTGAATCCATCTATGGAATTCCACATTTAAATACATGTGTTTCTTAAGGCATATAATCATTTAAGTAATTCAAAAGAATTTTATCAATTCATTTTAAACAATTCAAGGGAATAACCTTATTCATTTCAATTGAAACTCACCTTATTAGGTGATTCAAATCATGGGATAAGGTTAAAAGGATTACCTCGTAATCACTCACGTGGGATTTCATTATAACAAGCATCATATTCTTAAACAAAGTCATTACAAGGAAATTTACAAGGGTGATGGTCATTTCATCCCTTCCTATTAATCTATTCATTTATAATTGATATCACAATTTGATTTACATATCAATTCAAAACTCAATTCATCAATTTCCAATTCAATATTAATATCCCATGACAAGGAGGTAAAGGGCACACCTTAAGGGTTTCCAAAATACATATTCCATCATAATGACCAATTTAAATACACAACACACCCAAAGGAATGGTTTTGTTTAATTCAAGGTTCTCAACCATCTTAACAGTTAACAACGATCCTCATTAATTTAATAGGCTATACCTATCATATTAATTCATATATTATAATTCATTTCAAGGAATCACTCAGTAATTGGGTGCACCACACAATGTCATATATAAACATTTAAAATTTTAATGAAAGGAATGAGACCAGCTAACATAGTTTTTTAGTGGAAAGATAATCTAGTATCGAATCGTTATTCGACTCAGATCGAGATAAAATTTAAGAATGGATGAAGAAAATAATAATAGGGTGAATTATCTTGCACCCAAATATCATCATCGAAACCAAGAAAAACATTGAACAACAAAAAACGAATCAAGATCTTACTAACATGGATCCAATGAGACAAATTGTTCGTGAATAGGAGATCAGACATAAAAGGTACCTCAATTCCATGAATAGTCCTAAAAAAACACCTCAAGATGAAGGTTCTATCGGTAAAAAAATAGAAAAAGAGTCTTAGGTTTAATATATTTAATAAGGGATAAATCACAATTTGACTCAAAAAATGAGAATTTCATGGTTTGGCCATATGGTTCTACAAAAAATGTTCCAATTGTGACCAGTCTGCTATAGGGATGGGCACCCTGCATGGTTTTTTCACATGGTTTGACTAATCATGCGAAAACTGTGTACAATTACTTTGTGAAAAATAAAGACATTACCATACTGCCATGTTCCCAAAACTGCATGGTTTTTCTAATCCATATGGGCTACCTCTTCTCTTAACCCACATATTGCAAGGTTAGTTAAACTGTGTGGTATACACCACACTGTTTATACTAACCATGAACCAAGCATTTTTCACCACAAAATTAAGGTTTCGTGCTTCGTACCATCCCCAGACACCACCAATACCTCCATGACCTATAATGGAATTCACAATTTTCCATATTTAAATGTTAAAACTGAGAATTGATAGAAAATAAAGGATCTGTGCCTTAAGAAAGAACCTAGTTCTTACAAACTTCCCCCTTAAAGAAATTTATCCCCATATTTCCTTCCCAACTATGGTCAATAATGTATGAGAATAAATCCAACAAATGTGATCATACATAGTATTCCCACTCCCAAGTCATGTCCCATACATGGTTATGTGACCATAGTTTCCATAATAGAGGAAAAAACTGGACTAGAAGAACCTTAATGCTGTGATCCAAAATATGTATAGGATGCTCCTCTATGGATGCATCTACCAATAACTCAACCTCTTTGGGCTAAAAGGCTTGAGAAAAGTCTGAATAATAATTGAATAACTGAGATACATAGAATAATTCATGGATATCTTGGTACCTTTAAGGTAACTGCAATTTATAGGCTATTGGTCTGACTCTCTCCAAAATCTTGAATGACCCGACATACGATGGTGAAAGTTTAACCTATCTCTTGAAACTCCTATGTCCCAACCTCGGTGAGTCATGTAAGAAAACCCAATACCCAACCTATAACTCCATAGGTTATATGTAATGATCAATGTATGATTTCTAATGAGACTACACAAGATCCATCCATTTCCGAATCAACTAAACCTTCTCTGTGGTCTCATGAACAAGATGAGTTCCCAACATAGATTCCTCTCCTACCTCAAACCAATACATTAGTGATCATTATGGCCTCCTGTACAAAGCCTCAAAATGATCCATATAAATAGTAGCATAAAATATATTGTTGTAACCAAATTCAACTAGATGCATATGACTCTCCAAAGAGCCTCTGAAATATAGGACACAAGATTGCATCATGTCTTCAAGAACCTGAATCATGCGCTCCAACTTACCATCTGTCTAGAGGTGGTATATTGTGTATAAAATCACCTATGTAACTAATTCACTATTTATACCTTGATATAACTATGAATTAATCTTGGTGTTCCTATATTAAATGATAGTATGCAGGACCCCATGGATCATACTATCTGACAGATATACAACCTCCCAAGCTCATCCACGCTAAAGGATTCATTAATCGGTAGGAAATGTGGACTTTTGTGATCTTGTTAAAAAAAAAACCCATACAAAATCATTAGCTTGATGTGGCTTTGGTAAACCGATCATGAAATCCATCACAATTTCATTCCAGTTTCACTCGGTAATTATAAACTTATGTAAATGTATGACTGTTCATTAGTGTTTCATCTTCACCTGTTGATAGGTGGAACATCTCATGAAAAAACCAGCTATATATATTTTCATACCTTTTCACCAATATTGAAAATTTATATCCATAAATATCTTGATAACACTAAGATTCACTTCCAAATATAAAGAATGAAAGTATCACACCACCTCCTCACACATTTCTGCTGAAACCCAAACATGACTATGTATACAGAGAACTTAATCCATGCATATGGTCCAAATAAAAGAGGGTTGTCACCTGATACACTCTTTTATAGAACTATACCCTTGGAATATGATAGTTTCCTCATCCTCACTCTATCCAATTGGGTAGAGGTCATAAATAAGGATTATAGAAATGTCTTCCCCTGATTGTCTTGAACCTCAATGTGCATCTCAGAGAATAAATCCATAAGCTACAACTCGCTACTGGCCTGTTGACCAGCCCATAGCTGATTCCATCTACTCAGTGCATCGACCTGTACATTACCATTACCAGGCTTATAAGCAGTCTCAATGTCAAAAGAATATAATTATTCAACCCACCTTAATTTCTTCAGATTCATATCACACTATGTAGATATGTACTTGAAGATTTTGTGCTTAGTGTACACCAAAAAATTCTCTCCATGTAAGTAATGTTTCGAACAACACAATGAATGAACAATCACAACTAACTCAAGATCATGTGTTGGGTAATTCCTATCATGTGTCTTCAACTATTGAGACCCATATTCTATGAAACTATCTTCCAATATAATAACTGATGCAAGTATTACACCTAATGAATTGTAGTAAATAGTGTAACTCCTGCCTGGCTCTACAAAATTAGTATCAGCACTAAGGTCAATCTCCCTTTCAGCTTCTGAAAGGCTGTCTCATGGGAATATGACCATACAAACTTCACACCCTTCTTATTCAATACCATAATAGGGGTTGATATGCTCGATAAATCTTGTATGAAACACCTATAGTAACCAGCCATCCCTTAGAAAATCCTTACCTCAAATTCGTTCTTGATATGCTTCTAAGAAACTACAACTTTCACCTTTCCTAGGTCAACCAATACTCTTGTATCTGAGATGCTATGACCCAGGAGGTGAATTTGAACCATATAAAAGTGGAACTCTATGATATTTTCATTTAACAAATACTCTCTCAATATATCCAATACGATCTCAATATGTTTGGCATGGTATTGTTGATTGCGAGAATACACCATGATATCATCCATGAAAACCACCACAAATTAATCAATATAATTATAGAACACTCATTTAATTAGTTCCATGAGGACCACTAGTGTGTTTTTGAAACCAAACGACATAAATAAATACTCATATAGACCATACCTTCTATGAAAAGTCATATGAGGTATGCCTAATTTTCTAATATGCATCTGATGATGACTGAATTTTAAATCAATCTTTGAGAAAACATGAGATCTTTGGAGATAGTTGAAGAGATAATCTATCCGTGGTAGAGGATAACATTTCTTAATCATCATTTGGTTCAATATTTGATAATCCACACTTATATAGAGTGTTCTATCTTAATTTTTTTTAAAAAGATTGGTGAACCCCATAGAGATGTACTGGGTTAAATAAACCCCTTTGGCCTTAAATCCTCTATATTCCTCTTAAGCGCTTACATATCAGTAGTAGAAATCCTATAAGTATGAATGGATATTGATGAGGCTCTAGGAATTATCTTTATATAAAAATATACCTCCCTTAATGAAGGTAGTTTTGAAAATTCATCCAGGAAAACATTGGTAAAATGATAAAACAATGGTGGAAAATATGCCTGATGTGTTCTCTAATAATCCAGATATAAAATCTCAATATAAGCTATCATCCCACCCAACCCACAATGCTTAGGTCTATCTTGGATTCCCTGAACATTCCATTCAACCTTGTGAATTAACTAACCACCCTTTGGTGATGTGAAAGTAACCCTTCAGTGATAACAATCAACAAAATCATGAAATGGAATTGACTATTCCATCCTAAGAATGATGTCAAAACCTGTCATCTCAAATAAAAAGAGGTCCCATATGATGTGAAACCCACCAATATCAAGGGTGAAGTCCCTTCAATGATATACGACCTCCATTCTAATCCCTAATAAAGTGTTAACTATTATAATACCATTAGAGGTCTGAAAATTGAGCCTAAGGATCTCCACAATGGGCATAGATATAAAATAATGAGAATACCCTATATCAAAAAGTTCATAATCTAAAGTACAGGCTACTAGAATAGTACCTCTAAGAGTAGAAGGTATGTGATCCTACTCCTCAGGGATCTGTTTCACTACATATATCTAGCATGAACTGTGACTTAATGATACTGCCTAGGTACCCTAAGCAGATCCACCCTACTGTCACTGTAAAATTGGGGTCTCACTACTATGACCATGACCACCATATCGGCATGATCATCTGACTATACTCCATCTCCCTACCTAGTGAGAAGATAATGACCCCACTCCTGAACATGGAGTCAACACAGACCCTCTATCACTGGTTCCCAGAGGAAACATTCTATAGAAGTGATGTAGATGGCCCATCTGGTGGCATGATCAATACTCAACTGTGTTCTTCTTATACTATGGCATCGTATTCATAGGTCTACTGCATAGGTATCACCTCAAATGGTTTCCGTAGTATGTTCTATGACTACTAATATCACTGCATGAAAGCTCAAGATGACGATTCATACTACTGGTTGATGTAGTACCAGTTCTAGGTGCTGATCTTCCTTGGCTCACACTCCCAACCTCTCTCAGGTTATGATCCTTAATCAGTGCCTGGTTTACTATTCTAGAAATAGTAGTCAACTGAATGACATTCACCAATGATTGGATGTTGTACCTGAGACCATCCTTGAATCACCCAGTTTTAGATATCTCATCACACATCAAAATAGGTGTGAATCACTAGTGATCAGTAAAATAAGACGAATAATCCAAAAATAATATTGATTCCTACTCTAGGTGAAAGAATTCCAAGGCTCCATCATCCCTCAACATCTTGGGATAGAATTAATAATATAAGGCCATTGGAAAAATCCTTCAAGGACATCTCCCAATGAACTTCAGTCTAAGTTATAACATCCCACCATATCTTGGAGAAATCACACAACATATACAAAGAGAACCTTACCCTCATCTTAGAATGTGTCTCTAGATGGTCAATGATAGAAAACATGGCCTCTATACATGACTCCATATCTTGTGTTACTCCATATACTAAAAACATGGGTATATTCTATTGTTAAAACACAGGGGTCAACTCTTCCATAGTTAGGTTAGGTTGCATTACTCCCTGAACATTCTACATAAAGTACAATAACCCATACAAAACTGTGCCTCAAAACCTATGTTTGGTACAAATACTTGTTCCATATTTGGAATAATTGTAGGAATCACTAGTAGTCCATCAACCACCACCCCTGGAGTGTGGTTTTCTCCACCCACCTGGCATATGATTGGAGGTCTTGATGGTTTCATGCCTCTAATATTCCAAACACACACCTCATATTGGGACCATTATCAATTTTCACACCTCAAAATCACCAAATATGAAATAGGATAGGTACAAGACTTCCTATATAATAATAGACACCTTTTCTTGATCCAAGAGTCTAGTTGGGGCGATATAAATATAATATATAATCAAGATATACTACCTACTTTCCACTACTAAGGTCAGGTCTAGGTCATGTTCTTTGTTATAAGCAACTTCAGTTTACATTTCATTTTCACTTTAATTAATTTTTCATTTATATCCCATTAAATTTAAATAGGTTGAATCAAATGCCTCACCAAACTCTAATCCATGATGGCCTATAATCCATACTAACCAAAGTATGGTATCCACCAATTCACACCACAACACATTCCATAACACCTATCACAGCGACATCTATATCTATCCCAACACCTATCACAACAGCATGCATCAATTAATACATCCTAAATAGCATGGAATATTGCATGGAATGTGATTCTTGTAAAGTTCCTAAAATGATGTATGAGATAGAATACCATAATCTCATCACGTTGAATCAAAATAGAGCCATAAACATATCAATAACATAAAAAATAAAGAGCATCACACAATGGTGGAATAAAACCAACTATAATAGTAAAAAAACAAGAAAAAAAGAAATTAATCTGAGGCAATTTGGATTTTTCTTGTTTGTGGGATAGCTACACCTAGACACAACTCATTACCAAATCCTTATTCTTTCCTATCCATTTCTATTATCTCTAAAGAGTAAATAAAACTAGTAAAGAATTTTCTAATACGACTTTCTAACATCCCAGATTCAGGTACCACTCAAAAGTTCCCTAATACGAGTTAGCCACATGGCCTTAAGTGCATCTCCCAAAATGACAGAGGATTGCGACAAGAAATATGGTCTTAGGTGTGTCATTGGGGAGACTATACCCTCAATACTAGAGTGCAAAATAGTATAATCAATAACATAAAAGTAGCGGTAGTCGTATAATATATAGATAAGAAGTAAACAACTGAAGACTAATATATAAATAATGACAGATTACATCTCATATTAAAAATGATGATACATGTCGAATGTTACTATAAAACATCCAAAACATGTATACATTGTATATGATAAAAATATAAAACAAAAGTAAAAAAGGGAAAAAAGTATCCCAGTTAGCATCATGAGCCTCAACTCAGTGCCATGATCCCATGTCCCTAAAAAGAAATCTAGAACCTATATGAGGGAGATTTCCCTTGTCTATACCTCCAATAATATAGTCTATTCGAGTACCCAAGGTGGCCCAAACAGCATGTGAGACTAAATTCCAGTAGCCAAACACCCAAGGTCAAGTTTCATCCAATCAGTGAATATAGAATGGTCATAGTGGTAAGGAAATAAAATAATATGTAAAGTAAGTATAGAATATAAAAGTACTAAAAATTATAGGTTCTTAATTAATAACCAATTCATTTTATCAATTTCATTTGGAAGGTAAGTCTCTAAATTAATAGTCAAACCCATTTCATTTATAATCAGGTTAATTTGGTGGTTAAAAATCATTTAATAAGTCTCATGACCTAGAATGTAGCACAGAATCCCCCATGGTGATATGATCAAGTGATTCCTAAATTGTCCATCTATAAATTATATAAAAATACCGAATCCAACCTTGTGATTTGGATTAGAAATCATGTCATATAACTCATTCCATTCATTATTCATTTAGGAACCAGAGCCATTACATGGTATTTCTAATTTAGAATCTAGGTATCACTCAAGGTATAATATAAACCAACACCCTAAAATCCTGTCCATGGATATCCTCACAAGAACCCAAGTATCACTCTAGGTGTGGTATTAGACACTATCATTTGATTTCATCCTTAACGGTCCTCTAAGAGAGCCTAAGTATCACCCATGACATATATGATTAAATTCCCCTTGAGTCCTCCCTTTAAATTCCTAATTTGGAATCTAAGTATCACTTGGAACATAATAGTAAAGCCTTAGAGTCCTTCCTTGGTTGTCTATAAGGGATTCCAAGTATAATTCATTCATAATCATGGTAAAAGTCTAATGAGTCTATCGATTTCATTCATCATCTAAATCCATGTGTCACCCAAGGTAAATAAGCATTCCACAATTCAATACCATTTATTCAATTAAGTTTAAACAATTGAAGGTCATCAATTTATTCTATTTAATTCAAACTTATCTTAGAAGGAAACTCAAATCATTGGCTAAGCTCATAGGGCTTACCTCTCAATCACTCACATGGTCATTTCATTATAATAAACATCACATGCTTAAACAATCCATTATAAGGTAATGGATTAGGGGTATGGTCATATCATGACTTCCTATTTATATATTCAATTACAATTGATATCACAATTTAATTTACATATCACTTCACAACTCAATTCATCAATTGTATATTCAATATTAACATCCCTTGACAAGGGGGTAAACGGAACACCTCAATGGTGTCCAAAAATCATATTCCATTATAAAGGACCATTTAAATACACAACACAACCAAGGGTTTGGTTATATTCAATTCAAGGTTCTCAAACATCTTAATAGTTAACAATAGGCCTCATTAACTGAATCATCTATTCCTATTAATTAAATTCAAGGATTAGAATTAATTTCAAGGAAACCCCAAAGAATTGTGTGTTCATCATAACAGAATATATAAACACTTTTAATTTTAATGAAAGGCATGAGACCACCTACTATAGGTTCTTAGTGGATATCTCATTGAGTATCAGCTCTTGATTTGAATTAGATCAGGATAAAAGTTAAGAAAGAAAAAATAACCTAATAATAGAGTGAATTATGTTGCACCTAAATAGCATTGTTGATACCAAGAAAAACAAAGAACAACTAAAAATGAATTTATATCTTACCGGTGCAGATATAATGAGACAAACAGTTCTTTAATCAAAGATCAAATGAAGAAGGTGCCTCAATTCCAAAAATAATCATCAAGAAAACCTCTCAAGATGAGGGATCTATCCAAAGGAAGAAAAGAGAGAAAATAGGATTAGGTTTAATAGATTTAATAAGGTAAAATTTTAAATTTCACTCAAAATTGGGCATCACATAGTTTTTCTACATGGTTTTCCAAATTGTATAGTAAATGCTCATGGTCTACTGTAGGGAGGGTAGACAACATGGTTTGTTCACACAAGTTGACTAACCATGTGCCAACTTTGAAAAACTCCTCTATCAAAAATGAATGAATGGTCTCACAAACATGCACCCCAAAGGAATTTATTTAAACCATATGGGATCACCCTACTCTCTTCCTACATCTCACATGGTTAGTTAAACCATGCGGGCTACCTCACATGGTTTACACTAACCATGCGCCCAGAATTTTTCACCCCAAAAGTTGGGTTTTTGACCGTGTACCAGCTCTAGACACCCCCAATACCATTATGAACTATAAGGTAATTCATTGTATGACACATTTAAACACTAAAACAGATAATTTAAAAAAAAAATAAAGGATCCATACCTCAAGAAAGAACTAGGTTTGTAAAAAATTTTCTAGATCTCTACCATGAAACTTGTGAAGATCATATGTATTTATGAATTTGTAAATTCTCATGGTGTTGTTCAGGATAAAAGTTATGCATGCACTTTAATTTCTTAGAGTAACTAAAAATAGAAGGAAAAATAAGATCTTTAATGGATGATGATGCAGGGATGCAAGAGAATATTCTAGAGTTCGATGGAACATGTCAGAAAGTGGAACAAAGATACACATGGGTGAATCCTACTATCACATAGGTGAAAAACATTTGTTGGAGAATTTAGATCCAGTCATGTGAGGAGGATGATAAATAGTGATAGTCACAACACATGGAAACTCTGGAAATGGACATAGAGCAGTTGAATGTGAGATTAAGCCTAGAGTTATCACATGAATTATTTTTAAAATAGGAGGTCACAACTGCTATGGGAGATCTAAAAACCACGAGACATATAGTAGATAAGGTTTCAAGAAACATGCATGACACATATATGGTGAGGGTAATTAGAGAGGGTCACACCAAAATATATGGAGGATATTTTTTACTCTCCTTGAACCTATTTATCTATTAGTTTTTTTCTGTTACTTATACATCTATTCAAATGAATTAATTATTGAGATTTATTTTTAACAAATTTTTTATTGGATAAATATTTTATGGAGAATGAGATTGTTATGATGATTTTAATTCTCTTAGAACATTTCATAATTTCATGCTAGGTCACATTAATTCTTATTATTCCCTCTGGTAGTAACTTCTTTAATGATCAAGAGTTAATGGCACCTGATATTGTCCAATTTTACCAAAAATGTTAAGAAAATTTTAATTTTAAAATATTATAAAAAGAAATTTTGAAATGAATTTATAGAAATAAAACAAATGTTAAATGAATGTTTAGTATTGGTGAGTCAACCACTCATTATTATTTTAGTGTTGAGTTTCATAGTTGACAAGATATAGAGATGACAATTAATTTTTTTTTCTCATTGGAAAATGTAGTAGGAAATATTTTTAGTGGATGTTATTTCAATAAATTTTCACATGAATGAGAAAATTTAAGAGTTACCATGAAATAAAAATTCCATTATCTCTTTTTCTATTTGACCAAAACTTATGAACTTGTTCTAATTCCCTATTGAATTGATTATTTCTATGCACATCATAATTTCTCACTCACTAGTGTCTTATTCAATTTTATTCAAAATAGTTTGTTTACAATATTTTTTATTGTTTTTCTTATTTGAGAGGTATTTTCATGGTACCTCAAACATATTTGAAATCCATCCCTATGTATTGACCCTTCCAAACACTATACTAGTTTTGAGTAGGAATATAAATAATTAAATTCATGAGGCCAACAACATTACTCACCACATAATTACGTTGGTGATTAATGTTTATAAAATTGGAGGGAACCCATCCAATACAAAAAAATTAGTGGAATAGAGGATATTAGGTAATTGGAATATTTTAAGAGAGATATTGAAGACTGTAATTTTTTAGAAGGATAAAGATAATAATGGATTAAATATTCTATATAACCATGCTCAACAAAACATTTCGTGTCCTAATTTGGGATAGATCAATTGAAACATTCTATTCTATTATATTATCTAATTTATTTCATTTTTGAAAAATTACTTCTTCTAGAATAATTATTCTTATATAATCATTTTCTTCTAAAATTTCTAATAATTTTTTTTGAATTGCATGTTTAAGTTTGTTTGATTGAATAATTAATATTTAGGATTATGGTTCTCTATATTTATAACTAAGTAAGAAAGATTCAATGGGTTCATGATACTTAAAATTATATTTATTAACTAGGATAGTGAAAATAACATGTCTAATTCATTGAACTTAATATGTATTTTTTGAATTTTTTATCAATCTTGTTGAAAATATAAATGAGTCACAAAAATTGTAGAGAGAGAATTATTTCATTTTAAATATATTAAGGTCTTTTTTATAATCATAAACATGGTGTTACATATCATTTATTGAGGAAAATATTTTAATAATTTAGAAGATAGATCCTATAGATTGATCATAGTCAAAGTCACTACTCTAAATGTAATTCTTACTTTCAAGAAACTGATCATATATTTATTTAATAAGAAAATTTCCTTTAATATTTCATTATAGTTTTCTTACATCAAATTTCTATGTTTACACTCAAATTTCAATAAAATAGAACTTCCTTTGAATTAGAAATGCATTCTTTCATTTTTAATAAAATTAAAACCTTTTAAGTCACAAAATATCTTTGAAACCTCTATGATAGAAAACATGGGATTTATTTACTCAATAATTAAGAAAGAACCTGTTTTGATTAGATATCTATGGAAAAAATTTATTATTATTTCCCATGATAAATGACCACCATGTAGGGTTTTGTTCACCTATATCCCATATATCCTAAGTTCCACCTCCATTAATGCATTATCAAGAATACACACTACTATAAATTGAAGCAATACAATTGAACCTATACTAATGGATTGGAAAAAATTGCCAGTGTATGGTCCTTTGAGAGACCCTATACCAATTATTTTAAAAAAATCTTTGTCATATATACAATATAGATAACTTATACAAACGGTCTTGGCAAAAAACATCAGTATAGGTCCCTTGTAGAGGCCTATACCCATGATTTTACCCAAAATCATTGGTATAGGTAACTTTTAGAGAACCTATACCCATAACTATATTTGAAACCATTGGTATAGGGTCCAACCTATACCCATGGGTTTTCTAAAAAATTTGCTATAGGTCACAAATATCAAGATACCTATACCAATTGTTCTCAAAACCACTGGTATAGGTACCCATATTTTTTATGGATTATTTTTTCAATACCATTAAATAAATAAAAATTTAAATTATAAGAATATATATATATATATTTCAAATTATTTTAAACAAATTCATCTTATCATAGTGGTTAGGTCATTGGATTATAAATTTGAGGTGCTGGGATCAAAACCATGTTGGATTTTTTTTTACGTTACATATACCAATTGTTTTTAAAGCCATTGGTATGGGATTTTTATATGACCTATACCAACACCAGAACAACCAACTCCCCTACAGACCATTGGTATTGGATATACCAATGGTTTGGAGACCTATACCAATGATTCCAAACCATTAATATAGGATTATTCTAGTAGTGACACATGTGAATGAAAATATCAGGAATACCTCCCCTTCCAAGACTCAACCCTATGATGTAGAGGCCATCAATGAATGTTCGAACCACTAGACCCAACATGAATTTTTTTATTTTAATTTCTTATTATATGTATATATATTTATATTTATATATATAATATAAATATATTATATAAATATAATATATTTATTGATTTATTAATATAAATATAATATCTTAATGTATTAATGTACATATATTTATATAATGTATATAGTCTCTAGGGGTATAGTATAGTGATTATGGTTGAGGGGTCTTGGGGAGGTCTCAGGGTTGAGTCTCCCCAATTAATTTTTAGGTATTGGAAGATTTTTTATTTAGCCCCTCCATAAATCTATGTATATAAATAAATGAATAAATGAATAAATGAATAAATGAATAATAATATATTAATATAGAGACTAATAAAAATATAAATATATTTATTAAAATATAAATAAATTAATAAAAAAACATGTGTGTATAATCTAGTAAACACACACATATATATTAGTATATGTATATAAAAAAAATTAACATATAAATAAACACATACATGCAGACACACACACACACGCACACACATACATATATGTAAACTAATCAACATATATTTATATATTATATATATACTAATAAACATATATTTAAATATATATAAATATATGTTAATTCTTTTACATTTTAATATACACACACACACAAACACACACACACACACACATTATTTTAATATTTTATATTATTATTACATATATAATGTAATAATTAAATGGAACACATAAAAATATTATATAAATGAATTTCTTAATTCAAATTAAAAATTATCATTAATTTATATATTATAAATTATATATGTTTTTTTTAATTTTAAAATGTCAGAATCAATTATATATATATATATATATTACATAAATTTATTTTATGTTTTAAATTAAATTTTCCTCATTTAGCAATGGTACTAAAATAAACATCATCCATGTTTTAAAAATATGATTAAAAAATTTGGTTAAATTTATATGTAGCCACATTTTTTAGTAATTTTTTATGATTTAATAATTTTTATCATTTCAAAACAAATCTATATTAGCTACACTTTTAAAAAAACACGGAGAAAGTATTTTTTTCATGTTTTAAGAAAACACGACTAAAAACATGAATAATTGTTCATTTTTTATAGTTTTTCATTTATTCTTCATCAATTGTAGACAAATCCACAAATGATTTCAATTTCATATCCTATTTTATAAATCCTATCGTAATAGTAAACATATAAGCTGCTGTGGATTTTATTCTATTAGGATCAACTTCAAAATCTGAATTAGAATAGCCTGTTTTCATAAATTATGATCCTCTATAACATAATTCAACATTCTAGACATCCCTAATGTATCTTATGATCATATTAAATGTATTATAATAATCACATATAAGATTCTCCATATATTGACTAACTCCTTCCACTAAATGTGTATCTAGTTTTATACAAACCATGAAGAACATAAGAATACCCACTATCAATGCATGTGGTATTCAAGACATTTCCATCCTCTCAACTTCACTACTAGGACTTATGATAGAGAATAACTTGATATTAATAAGAATAGGGTTATAAATTGGATTACATTCTTCCATATTGAAGAATTTTAATAATTTTTTCATGTTACTATTTTGTAGTAGCCAAACCTTTCCATTATTTCAATATTTATAAACCTATATCCCTAGAATCTTGTTTACCAGTCCTAAATCCATCATATAAAACTCCCTAGACAACTATGTTTTCATCTTAATGATTTTATCTTTATTCGAACATGTAATTGAAATATCATCAAAATACAACAGAATAATGATAAAATCATTTTGAATAAAAAACTTAAAATATTCATAAGTATCCAGATGAAAAATTTTGTATCCAAGAATAATGATATAAGAATTATGTCTCTCGTATCAACATATTGGAACATGCTTGTGACTATAAATATAGTTTTTGTCATCCTAAAAAATAATCATTTCAATACATTTTCTGCAAAACTTTTTTATTGGAGCATATAAATTTCTACATCAAGATCACCATAGAGAAATTTTGTCTTCATATTTAGATTCTCTCGATGAAAACTTTATGCCACACACATTTTTAGAACCACATGAACAATTATGAATATTAAAATGGGAGAAAAATATTTTATTAAAATAAATATCTTCCTTTTGGGTATAACCTTTGAATATGTAATGTCCTGAATTCGGATGACACTCAATTGGTTGCCCGTACCTAGTTGGCCACATGGATTCGAGAACATTTCCCCAAACGCCATAGGATTCCGACTAGTAACGAGGGCCTAGGGTGTGATAGTGGGGAAAAGTATGCCCTCGTTGGAAAAGTGTAACACAATGTAATAAATTATAATACCATAGAAGAAGCAGTAAAAAACATACAACAGAAATAGATAGCGAAAGACTAATAAGATAAATAACCAAGAATCATTCACTACAGAAGATGATGCAGAATGTCACATGTTCTAGGAAATAATCCAAATCAGTATAAACTACAATCAAGAAGAAGATATAGTACCAAGGTACATAAATAAAAAATAAAACTGAAAATCATCACAAGACTCAACCTTTCCCCATTCTATCCTTCTCCTAAACAACGTATAAAGTACCTGTAGAAGGGAGCTTGCCCTTGTTGACACCTATAATCATATAATCTATTTAGGCCCAAAATCATGAACCAAACAGGTTTTGAGAAATAAATCCCATTGGGAAACCACCCAAGATATATGTGTAACTGTCATTGAGTAAATGAAATAGTAGTGTACGATAGTGAAAGCAGTAACATGTAAGTACTTAAAAAGTAAACAATCCTAAATTCACTAGTTTCCATTTTAATTAATTTTGTTTTGTTTAACCATACAATTACATTGAATTATATAAGTCTCAAGATCTGGCCTAATCCCATCAATCCCCTATATAAAGGATGCAAAACAATACCTTGGAATAATATCTAAACAAGTAAAGTGAATACCAAATCCAAGCTTCTGCTTTGGCTTGGTGGATGCGATATAAATCATTCCATGAAATATTAAATTCAACACCTTGCCTATAATCATAACCAATACTCACCCGTAGGCATAACAATCAATCAAGGTCGTGGTTGGTATATCATCATTTCATAATGTTTTAGTGTAATACCCAATATATAATCATTTTAACATGTTTAGGGCCAAGCCTGGTGTATAATCATTTCATCATAATTAACAACACCTATAATGAACACTATTACTTGGTTAACATAATAATAACTCACGTGGGGATAATACATAACAAGAAACAAGTGAATTAAACTATCACAATGTTTAAATTTTTTTACTCACATGGTTAGTTTATATATAACAAAAAAACTGCTGAATTAAAATATCACAAGGATTAAGAAAATATAATCTCACATGGGAAACATTAAATTAACCAATTTTATTTTAAAAAACCCTAAATAGGGAAACAAAGGCATTCCCATAGGTATCCCAGGACAAACAACTAAATAATGGTCATCTGGGGGAAAGACACCCACAATGTGGACCTTAATCAAACCAAACAAGCTCAAATATGCTTAAGTTAATTTAATCCATCACCTAATCATCATTAGAAAATAACAAGGGTCAACTTTCATTCAATTCTATTCCCTAAACATTGGTGAATGACACTACGACACATATAAACAACTTGACATTGAGCAAAAGGCACAATACCACATACCTCGTACTCGTACGACTCTCTTCGTTCAGTGTTAGCCTTTAATTTAGTCATGAGCAAGGTAGATCTACAAAACAAGAATAAACACATAACCCTAGATAACTAGGTCAAGTGGAGAAATCATGAATAATGGCTCAAGAGGAATCAATATCTTCCCGATTGGGTTTGAACTCCTCCGACAGGGATCTAATTGGGGTTCAGACGAAGATTCGGGATTAAAAACCCCTTTTGGAACTGCTATTCATGTAATGGGGTGAGACCTCTATCCATTTGACACGAGGCCACTAACCATTTTAACTAAAATAAATTACATGGCATTCAATTAAAACAACACCGCATGTAGTGCCTTTTTCTGTAGAGGTCCTGTCCAGACTGTCACATGGCATGTACTGGGTAGTACATGGCATGTAGCCATATCACACGGTGTGTTCTTGAATATAAACAATGTGTAATACTTGTTTTAATCCATTTACTTAAGTAAAAACTTAAAAGTAAATATCTATACCTCAAAGGAAGAACTAGGTTCTTACAAACATCCCCCCTTAATGAAATTCATGCCGGAATTTCCCATCAAAGTGAGTTGAATAAAAATCAGAGAATAAATCCAGACACTAAAATTGTACATCAGTATCCCCCTCCCAGGTATCATCGTATACTCGACTGTGCTTCCATAGAACGTGTACTAAAGGAACATACCAGTCAGGGAGAACATCCATGCTATGATCCACCATATGAAAGGATGCTCCTCAAAGGAAACATCTACTTGGAACTCAAGCTCCCTAGTTTGAAAAGTGGAAGATGGGTCTAAAAGGAAACATTGTAACTGAAAAGCATGGAAGACATTGTGCATAGCCTTGTACCTATGAGGTAACTTCAATTGATAGGCAATAGGCCCAACTCTCTCCAGAATCTCGAATGGCCTAACGTACCTTGGAAAAAGGTTACCCTGTCTCCTGATCCTCCTGTGTCCAAACCCCGGGGTAACACGTAGGGAAAACATGATCACCAACCTAAAACTCTAGAGGTAATATACAGTGATCAACATAATATTTCTATATGATACTATGTAGTATTCATTCGCTTCTGAATCACTCTAACCTATTCAGTGGACTCTTGGATAAGATGTGGTCCTAGCACAACTGCCTCTCATGCCTCCAGCCAACACAGGGGTGATCAGTATGGCAAACCATACAAAGCCTCATATGGAACCATCTGAATAGTAACATAAAAGGTATCATTATAGTCAAACTCAACCAAGGGTATGTTTCTCTCCCAAGAAACCATGAAATTATAGAATCATGACTGAAGAATTCCCTCCAGTACCTGAATCAAATGAACCTACTGGAGATATATTTGGCGGTTGTAGGTTGTGCTCAGAATCACCTATGTACCTAGTTCCCTTTGAAGCCCTTTCCAGAAGCAACAAGTAACTGAGCATGAAAATATAAAATGATAGAATGTGGAACACCATACGATCATAAAGTCTCCCAGATGTACAACCTCCAATCTCATCGACACTGAAGGTTTCCTTGATCGGTAGGAAGAGTGAAACATTCGCGAGATTATCAAGAATAACTCACACAGAATCGTTACCATGACACCTCCACCATTGGAAAACCCCACAAAGCATGACCCTGAGTGTTATAGTGATGCTACCAGCATGTTTAACTTTAACTAGGCATACCCAAACACAAATTAGGTCATAACAATTGCCTCACAACAAAGAATGGTCAAACCCCAAATGACCCCATCAAAAGTGGTCATGAAATATTTCCTCAAAAGTCATTAAGGAATTTTACACCACACCCAC
This sequence comes from Viscum album, assembly GCA_963277665.1. NCBI lineage: Eukaryota > Viridiplantae > Streptophyta > Magnoliopsida > Santalales > Viscaceae > Viscum > Viscum album. Next base: position 126,674,356 of record OY728129.1, on the reverse strand, counting down.
ATTAAACTGGAAGAGTGTTTAAACTAGTCTAATGGAACCAAACATGAAGAACATGAAGGATAAAGAGTCAAACCATAACTGGATGAATTGTCTCAGAAACACCTGACTTAGAAGGAGAACATATTGTATTAGAACACAAAACGTGCTCCCAAGACACCATATTCCCACAACACTCCTGTTCACCAAAGCTCATACCTATCTCTTAGAGATGATACTTTGTTAATCAATTCTATGATCAACTAAAAGGTCATACCACAACATGAGTAAAAGCATAATTCTAGATCCATCCCATTGGAATTGTTACATATTTTTCAAATAATAACATATAACCCTAACTATAAGCCCAATATAACCTCAGGTTCAACAACAAAGAGTCATAGGAACTCACCAAAGTGGTCCATACTCCCCATTACAAGTGATAATTTGGTACTAGGACAAAATTCCACATAAGAACCCTGACTAAATCTAGAGTGGAATCCTCTTGGAGGTCATGTTGAAGAAAATGGAAAACATCCTTGAGTTTGTCCAAGGAATTCCTATATGGGAACCCAAGTATCACTCGACATTAACCAAGCTTCATTTAGACCTACACATCCAACACAGAATACATAAAGAGATCACTAACCAGCCCAACAACCTTCAAATATAGTGCGATGTAAAACCGACGCTCTCTTAATGCATCCAATATGATGAAAAGATAGGGGACATGCTCATATCTTAATAAAGTTTACACTAATAGGATTTCAAGGATTAACAGACAAAGGAAAGCCAGACCACTATTGTTTGACCTCCAAAAATGAACTCAACTTCTCTTGATGATGCATCGTCATTCAACCGAAGAAAATGCCTTTATCCCAAGGCATTTTTGGGATAGCTTATTCTTAACCACTGAGGTCCATCCATTACCATTAGTACCTTTTAAGGGTTAAATACACATTCATCTGCAACAACTATCGTGTTTTCAAGAAAGCATCAACATAAAACAAGACTCGCAAGCCTATAAGGCATTCAAGTAGAACGATCATTTCTGAATGGTCCTTGATCATGATCCTTCTACCCAAAAGAACAAATTTAAATAGAAATGACATGATGCTCCCCACCTAGGTGCATCTTACTCATCAAGAAGAAGGAACAACCGCTCTCAAATTCATTAGTTTAGAACCAACATAAACATATGAGTGTCGTTATACTAACCAAGATTACCACATCAAATCCCATGGAATGAAAGAAAAAATTAAACTGACCAACGTTTTAAAACAACTATGTACCAAAAAACCCTCCCTGGGTAGTGGGACGAACTTGGTTCCAAAATGTTTAGGTCACTCTACTCTGGAGAAAACCAAGAATAGACACAACATCTTAGAGATCAACGATTTAACCAAACTCGATGGCTCATTTTTAACATTTATCACTCGACGGGTACCGCATATGTTAACAATACAACCACGAGTTTAAAAGAATAAAAAACACATTTGGGTACTATTCGTAGGCTATCCACCCTATGCATCCTAGTATTAGATGGTTCACATAAGAACGAGCTCAAAAGAACATCATCCATTTACACAGATGACGATGTACTAAGTCACCCAAAACTTAAGAAAAGTGAGATTCTGTTAGGAAAAATAGGGGCCTATATACCTTGAGAGGGGGTGAATCAGGGTATGGATATTATTTTCTAAATTCATCCTACCCCACTGGATCTTGACCTCTTTATTATAAGGGTGTCTTTTTTTGAACTTATGTGTTTATTATGACCACTTATTTTCTTCTTTATATGATGATGATGATTTGAATGAAATGTAGGGAAGTAAGTAGGTAGACACAAATAATTTCGCATGGTTCACCCTCACTGGGTTATATCCAAGGAGTATACAACGATGATGTGTCACTTTACCAAATCCACTAAGTCTCACTGCCAATAATGTTCGGGCTAGATCACTTCTATGCCCAGGATCACTACCTTTATAATGTTTAGGGTCATCTCACTGCTTTCCCAAGGGTTACTCCCTATTTCTCTCTCACTATCTCACTGTCGATAGAATGGATTACCTTCTTCCTCTTCCTTGGAACACTGTACTTTGAAGGGATCCACTCACAGTTTATAGACCTGTAGGTCTCTTCATTTTCATGAATACATTCTTCCTCAACTCTTGATTGATGCTCTATTGAAGTCCAACTTTCATCCACATATGAATACCACTTTGCCACAGAAAAATATGAAATTACTTTGGAAATACCTTCGCAAAGAACCCTACTTCACGAGGCTCCCAATTTCATGAAGCTCAAACAAGCCTTCATGAAGTCCCTGCCTTTTCGCAAAGCACACACCTTGACAGAGCTCCTGCCTCGCAGAGCACACTACTTTTGTGAATCTTAGACGATCGAAAATCTCAAGCCTTCGCAAATATTAGGCCGCCTTGTAGCTCAATTCATCAGAGAGTGACTTCCTCTCACAAATCTCACTGAGCCTATGAGAAGCACCCAACTTTTACGGAGCTAGAATAGCCGCCGCGAAGCTCCTTCCTTTCACAAAGCACACTACCTTCGTGAACTACCTTTGCGAACCAAGAGAAAAATATTTTTTCTAAAAAAATATATACTTCCCTTGAGGGGGTCGACCTCTATTTATGAGAAATTCCACCGACCCTCGATCCTTCCGTGCAAAGTCAATGCCACATCATCACAAATCGCGAAGCTCCGAAGTTTCTTCCCAAATTCTCTCAATCCTGCGAATCACCACAATAATTTTCTAATCGTGGAGCTTGACGTAATCATGGAGCATCACCATCAATCCCTTCATGCCTTCTCTGTGAAGCTCCCTCGCAAAGCCTTTCACCGCTGTAATGCACTTAAACCTCTACCGTTCGCGAAGCTTGACGTAATCGCGAAGAACACTGTCAAAATTTATTTTGTCTTTGGGAAATCTAATCCATGAAGCCTATCATCGTGAAACTAATTCCTTTTCCATATTTAAATGAGATCTTCAAGGATATACACTTTTCATGATGCTCACCAACCTACAAATTTTGGACCCTGGAAATTTGGCAGACACTGGAAAATGGTGCAACCTTTTACTGATCTTTTGTACCGCCTCCAGATTTTCCATTCCTTTTTCATGGTTATTTGTCAACATTTATTGTCAACAATATATCTAGAACATGAAAATTCAACATGGAAACCCGCTTTTTCAACAAACACAATAAACCCAAAAATATTGCAATGTTACTTTGAGGGATTTTTTCCCAATAGATTCACACGACCACCTAAGAAGCTAAACATGATCAAGGAATGTCTAATCTAATGAAATGAGCATTCCTCAATGCTCATCCCCACATCAGGTTTAATATACAATGATCAACCATTTGAACAAGGGTTTCCTCTTTAAAAACCCAACATCCTACTAGGGATAATGGTACCTGAGCAACACCAATGTCAGAAAGTTCACAACTTAAAAGCACATATATCATAATAGGATAGGTCATCACCTTCCCTTAAGAACTCATCCCTTTTCCTACCCCATGGGTCAATTCAAGGTGTTAAATAATGAGAGACTACCAAAATCCAATTACTAAGGTTAGATCTGGTGAAGAAAACACTAATATTCATCCTACTCTGGATCCTAGAAGTAAACACGAGTGCAGGCATCCTACTTGGGATCCTTAGCTAAAAGGAAAGGGAGGAATTCTATGTGGGATCGTCGAATGATTCAAAGATATAGAGATCATATAAGGGACTCCATAGATTATAATATAATTAAATACATCCCTCAAGAGATCCTTGATAACCATATAGAATATATAGTCATCTCACATGGGATCCTCTAAGAGAACATAAGAAGAGGAATACTACACATGATCCTTGATAACAACAAGTCTCACGACCTCATAGGCTAGAAGGGAACATCTCAGAAGGGGGATTTACTCAATGAAAAGTTCATGAGTGATAGCTCAAAGTACATCTCGAATTAAAAAACTCAACAAAGTTGGTCCAAATTCCAAACTGATCATTCACACAAATTTTCACTCTCAGGTGACAACAGAAACAAGTAGTTGGAGGAAAAACCTCTCCATTTAGATAAAGTCCCCAAAACACCCATTAAGAGTCCTTAGAACACTCTACAGGTTTCACCATTGTGATCTACATGAATAACTACTCGAAAAGGACTATTATCTGGTCCAAAACTAACAAGTGGGGATAAAACAGGAAAAGAGCCTTAAAGGGTGCCAGAAAAGAAGTACATGACATATAAAAACCACACACAACATGTACCCTAAAACTCTTACACAGGTGTGTAATCCCTTCGGCTTATGCGTGTAAACATACCAAGTACACGACATGTTAGCCCGACACATGGAATGTGCTCAAGTTATCCCTCCTGACCATGTACCCTCACATGGCCATATTTACACGGGTTCTGTCTGAGTGAGAACATGTCGTGTATCAAAAGTACACGGTCGTGTACTTGAAAAACCAACCATTCTGTGTTTCTTCTCACACAGCTCGACACAAATTAAAAAACCACATTAAATATACTATTAGTATATGGTGTGTACTTTAGAAATGTTCTCTCTTTATAAATATAGGAACACATGGTTTGTGTTCATAGCATCACACACCGTGTTGTGTGGGTTTCCAGACAATAAGCTTCAAAAACTTCCCTGAAACTCTTTTTTTTTAAATAAGGAAACATTGTGCCAAATCATGATCCGTGGGGTCCCATACTCCTTGAAATTAAAATCTTGGAATCTATATATAACACATAACAACAAAATCTATATCCCATGCCTGAAATATGATCCACCAAATTCTGATCCAAGAGGGTCTATACTCCTTGGGGACCAAAGTTTGGCATCCATACAATTCAAACATAACACATACCCAAACAACTATCACAACAACATACATATCAATCAAGGTACCTATCATGAAAACATGCATATCTTTTAATACATCTATCACAATAACATGCCATCAGTAATTCTCTCTGAATGGTATGGAAATAATGTATGGCGTGTGATTTCTAACAAGTGCCTATACAATGAATGTGATGGAACACCCTCATCTCATCGAGTTGCAACAAAATAGAACCATAATGATATCAATAATAATAATAAAAAACAAGTACGCCACCCAATGGTCAAATCGAATCAACTGTAATAGCTCAAAATCCAAAAATTACAATTTCATTCGAGGAAATTTAGATTTAACCTATACACGTGGTAGCTACACCTGGGCATAGCTTAGTACCAAATCCATTTTATTTCTATCCCTGACTATTATCAACAAATAATAAGAAAAACTTGAAAATAAAAATCTTCTCATAACACCTTGTAACATCCTGTTTCTGGATGCCACATAGCCTCAAGCGCATTTCCCCAAAGGCCATAGGATGCTGACTAACAGCGAGGGCCTAGGGTCTGATAATGGGAAAAATATGCCATCCTTGGCATAGTATAACACACCCGAATAAAGTATAATACAATATTATAAGCAATAAATATCATACTACTAAAATCAATAACATAATCCTAGAAGATAAACAACCAAGAATCATTCCATAAAAAAGATGATGCAACATGTCACATGTTCTAGGAAAGACGAAAAATTATGATACATTGAAATCAAGTACAAGATACAATACTAAGGTATAAAATTAAAAAATAAAACTCGAAATCATCACAAGCCTCAACTTGGTCACATGCTATCTTTCTCCTAAACACCATATCAAGCACCTGTAGAGTGGCACTTTCCCTTGTTGACACCTGAAATCATATAATTTGTTTGGGCCCAAAAGCATGACCTAAACACGGCATGAGAAATAAATCCTAATAGGAAACCACCTAGGATTTATGCCTAAATATCAGTGAGTATAATAAATAACAATGTACAATAGTGAAATTAGTAACTAAGAAGTACTCAAAAGTAAACAATCTTACATGCATTGGTTTCCATTTTGATTTATTATGTTGAGTTCAACCACAAAATTACATTGAATTATATAAGTATAGATATCCAGACTAATCCCATCAATCCCTCGTATAAAGGATATACAATATAGACCTCAAAAATCTATCTAAACAAGTAAAGATAAGACCGAATCCAAACTTGTTATTTGGCTTGGTAGACGCATCATAAGTCATTCCATGCAATATTCTATTCAACACCTCACTCGTAGGCATAACCCATCCTCTCCTACTAGCATTGCATTCAATCAGGGTCAATCCTAATATATCCACATTTTATCATGTTTCAGGGTAAAACCTAGTATATAAGCATTTCATCATGTTTCACTTTCAAGCCCGGTGTATAAGCATTTCAACACATTTTAGGAAAAAACCCAATATATAAGAATTTCAGCACATTTTAGGGCCAATATCGGAGTATAAGCATTTTAGAATATTTAAAAACACATGTAATTTACACTATTACATGGTTAACACAACAAAAAATCATGTGGGCACCATACATAACAAGAAACAAGTGAATTAAACTATCACAAGGCTTAAACAATTATACTCACATGGATAGTTCATATATAAAAAGAAAACATGTGAATTAACCTATAACAAGGCTTAAAAAAATATCATCTCTCCTGGGAAACATTAAATTAAGAAATTTGATTTTAAAAAACCCTAAACAGGGGAAAAAAGGCATGACTATAGGCATCCTAGGCCAAACACCTTAATAATGGTCATCTGAGGGAAACAAACCCATGGGGTGGCCCTTAATCAAACCAAACAAGTTCAAACATTGTTAAATTAATATAATACATCACCTAATCATCATTAGTCAACAAAAAGGTTCAATTTACACTCAAGGATACACCCTAAATATGGGTAAATGACACTAAGACACATATAAACAACTCAACATTGAGCTAAAGGCACAAGACCACCTACATCTTACTCGCATGACTCTCCTCATCTAGCATTGACCTTTAATTTGGTCAAGAAAAGAGTAGATCTACAAAAAAAGAATAAAATATCAACCCTAGATAAATAGGTTGTGAGTAGAAATCACAAGGAACAGCTCAAGAGGAATTAAGATCATACTGATCGGGTTTAAATTCCTACAATGAAGATCAAATCAGAGTTCATATGGAGATTTAGGAGGAAAAAACCCGTTCAGCACTACTGTTCGCATAACGAGGTGAGCTCTCTGTCTGTTTAACAAAACATGAAGACACTTCCCTTCTTAGCCAAAAAAATGTATATGACATGTAATTAAAACTACACTATGTGTGGTGTCTTTTTCCATACAGGTCCTGGCAAGACCATCACAAGGCGCGTACCAGATAGTACATGGCATATAACCATATTACACGACATGTTCTTGAAAATACATGGCGTGTAATCCTCTTTTACCTCCTTTTCCTTAAGTATATACTTAAAATGAAGGATTTTTACCTCAAAGGAAGAACCAAGTTCTTGTATAAGAACAACATAATACAAGTTTGTTCCACCATATCATTTTCATATTGCTTATTCTTAAATACACATATGTTGTTGATGGAATTCATTCATTGTGTAAATAAAAGAATATCTCCTGAACTTTTCTTATGAAGAGATCCAAGTTCATATTTTATCACTACCATCAATGTGGATACATCTATGTTGGATTTACAAGGATTTAAAGACACACATTCAAGTAACTGAATTAATAATAAATCACATTTCCAAAGATCAACCATGCTTGAAATCGAAACCATGTATAAACATACATTAAGAATTTGTTATGTACCTTACAACAATGTGATTAAGTACTGATTTATTCTATTATGTGATTGATGAATATATCTAAAATCTATCAATTAGACTCTATCCTCTATGCTGTATCAATGGGATGTACGAATCACCCAGAATAGCCTAGTGGTGTTTTGGAGGATTTTATTTATTTTTGAATTTTCAGGATAATCATTGGATGTTTTTAGGCATATATTGAAGTTGTGAAAAATATTTTGATGTTATTTAAGGTTACTGAAGTAGTTTTTATAAGATTGAAGTATGATTTGAGTTCATTTAATGAATAATAGAATTATACAGTTAGAGAAAATTCAAAATGTACTATGTGCATAAGAGTTATTTTAATTGGGTCCACATACACCATAAACCATCAGAAGACACTCCATCCAAAAATAAATATTTGAATGAAATTTTCTAGAGTGAAAAAATTATAAGAAATTTATTTCTAGGAAGATACACATTCCCAATCCACCACACCACAACATAATCTCACTAGACAAATGAATAGACTAGACTATTGATTGTAATGATCGGAAGGTAAATGATTCAGTTGAAAAGAATAAGACATTTTAGGTTTTAGACATGTATTCTAATAAATAATGGAATTATACTTAAATTTATACAAGTAAAATAGAATATTATAATTATATAATGATTAATTATAATGTGATCACAATCTACATTTATAGAGATCCCAAATAGTGCTTCGGGTCACCACCACCACTCTATCTATTCAGGTTGAAAACAAACTAATCAGATCTTCTTTTAAGATTATCAATTTGGAAAATGGATCCAACTACCTTTACTATATATCATGATGTAATTTTCATACTCCTTGAAATTAGCAAAATTTATAGCACCCAATATATCTTACGATGAATCATCATTCATTAAATTCATTACCACTACACCTTCTTGGCTACCATACGTCCTCCCTTCTTTGGATCCTAACATTCACCACTTCCATTGCATCCTCATCTTTTACACTAATAAGAAATCAGTCAATATTATATTATCATTCTGAAATTTTTATTTCATTCATTCTATAAATGATTCTCACCTAACATGAAAATCTCCCATTTGAGATTATTTTATTGTCTTGTGACTAAGTCCTTAGTGATCTCCCATAGAATTACCACCTTTACTCAAATTATGGTTAAATAGCTACATGGTTTCCCAATATTAATTTCCAATAATAGAAGTATTATTAAGGATGAAAACCACCCCAATAGTTCTTTAGTAATCACTTTCATCAACATGTACATTATATTTCAAACTCCTTATATATTCAATAAGTATGCTACTATAATCCCACAATTTTTGGAAAAAGTGGTACTACCTATGAATTTTATTCATTCAATAGTGAAACACTAGATTTCTTCGAAAAGTTAATTATGCTCTTTGAGTCACAAAACAATGTTCCAACACTCAGTATTCTTTTGAGATCCGCCAACAACCATTTCAACAAGACTAACTCCTTTCCTACATCAATTAAGGTGATGTAATCTACTTTTGTTGTAAGGAGTAAAAATACCAATTAAATATTTGACATCCAAATTACTAATATTCCACCAAAATTAAACACATAACCAAAAGATCTCTTAAATTTATCTAAATCTCCATCATATTCTAAGTATATAAAACTTTGAAACATATCATCCATTTTGAAGAAAAGTTCCATGAATCTAGAACCCTTTAATTACTATACATTCCTTTAAATATTCGTATTTATAACTTTTACGGTTCAACATAAACCCACTAACTAATTCCACAACCTTCACAATTTCTTAATGATAACATACCATGGAGTACATCAATCTTTTTAAAGATGATTCATATAGGAACTTTATCATGTACTCTACCTAATATTCTATTCATGTTGATTTATTTATTCTAAGAATTAGTATTTGGATAGGGGTATAATCACTTATTTTTCTATCTATATACTGTTTAGTTGCAATAACATTTATGAAAAATTATTTTGAGTTGGGTAAAATATACCAAAACATAGTTTTCTCATAATACTCATCCTTAAAATCCTCTTAATCAAACAAAGGTCCATAATCATGAAAATTATACACAAATTTATTTATGGAGTATCTATTTTTTCCTTTAGCATAATTTAGATTATTATATCATCAATTCATAGTAGAATAATGACCAAAATCTCATCACCAAACTACTTATGGTAACAATAATGATCCTCATTGATCCAGATGAATTTACACAACTCCATGAAGTCATTGAAATTCCTATTATAATTTCTCAAGGTATGCTTGAAACTATAAAGGCTACATTTTATCTAAAACACATGTCCCTAGTTCTATTATTCCTTAAAGCCAACTAGTTTCTCCACACACATATATATATATATACATCTAGTTCCCTGTGAAGGAATTTTGTATTTATGTAAAACTATTTCAAATGAATTCCTAATGATGCTAGAAAACTCATCATTGATTGAATTTTTACATACTTAACTATAGGTGAGAACATATTTGATATACATAAATCTAATATTTACTAAAATAACTTCATGACAAGATTGACCTTATACCTATTTCTTCCTTCCATCTCTTACTTAAACTGATAAACCTATTTTTTTGTAAGACTTTCTTCTTAACATGCTTCATTGCCAACTCCCATGTTTTAGACACATGGAGGGAATATAGTTCATGCCTCATAGAAAAATCCCATTATTCTATGTTTTCCAAAATACCCCCCAATTTTAGACTCTTGTGATCTTTAACATCTATTAGAAGTAAGTAGTCTAAACCATCACCATACCTTTTCACTGGGCATCTTTGCTTGGTATATTTCTACAGTTTTCCCTGAAACTGAGTTCCTTATTGTACTGCAAACTCAAAATGTATAACTTATAGTTATTGATCTTATATAGTACTTAAGATATAAGGTATTTCTAGTAAAGGAAACATCATTCTAAATTGATATTATTCCTTATTCAACTCTTCTAGTTAGTCTTGTTTTTCTAGTTCTAATATGATCACTGGATTCATTGGAGCATCCATAATTTTTCGATGTCCATCCAGATAAAGAATGATAATTTTATTTCATAAAAAACTTTCAATAGGTTTTGATACTTCCATATAATCACCTCATTGAAGATTAAAATATGAATTCTATTGAATTTCTTAGATGAATTATCCCAGATTCAAAATACAAACTCTTCATCACCATAACTAAAAAATTAATATGATCGAGACTTAGCCTGAAAACTATCTCATTACTTGGCATCAACATGGGAATATAAAAGTGACACAAAGAATTTGAGGTGTTTAAAATCTATCTTTTTTTTCTAGAATAGCATACATTTAAGAAATTGTTTTTTCTAATTAGAGATGATGAACTCTGATTGATTAAGTATTCCACACTATTCACAATATCCACCCAAACACATTAGGGGAATCCATGTGAATTAACATTTATTTAGATCCATTTACAAAAAAGTCTTATTCATCCTTTTTGTAACTATATTTTGTTATGAATTACCTAGAATATTATTCCCAAATAGAATCCCCCTTTTCTAGTAGAACCTCTAAGACTCCATGCTTCCATACTCCCAACCATTTTCTGACCATAAGAAATTATATTTTAACATGGTCTATTTATACACCATGTATATCCATTTGAAAAAATTATTGAGTAATTAGGACTTATAAATTATAAAGTGAACCGACACTCTTCACGTTGAATCATTAATAAAAGAAACAAAAAAGATAAATTCTCTATGAGAACAGACTGGATTTGGACCTAAAAATCCATGTAAAAAAAACTCCAACTTATAATTCTTTGGAATTTTCGATACTATATAAATTAATTTCTTCCAATGATTTATAAAGATGAAATTATCCCAAATTCCATACTTTATAATTCCAGCCTTTAATAATACCTTAAAAACTAGGGTCTTCATCCTCTTCTCACTGAAGTGAAATTTCATGTGGAATCATCAATGAAAGTAACCTAGAATAGAAATATTCCATGAGAATATACCAGAGTTATACCCCAAACAACTATATCAATTCCAATTTATAGAGATTTTTAATTTTACGTTCCATATAAAAAATTCCATCCATTAGTTTTAATTGATTAAATCCTCACAAATTATGTAATTCATTCTCACAACATTCAAAAATCATCTATCATATATGATATTTATCGAATTCTCAACGAGGTGACCAAAATGACCATACCATAACTTCTCAGAAGATAATAATCCAACATGCATCGCTCCTTCTAATCAACCCATGAGGTATAGTGACCATTACTTCTTTACTATTCCTATGATCATGGAGATATATTAACTTTTATATTCCCCATTTTCAAATTATATTAAAAATACTATATTATCATGTTGTCTAATGGAAATTAAGTTATTACTTATCCCTAGGATGTACTGCATATCCTTCAACTCCAACTTCCTTTCATTACTTATCCAGATCAAAACCAAAAATTTCCCCATTGTCTGAAGAGCCTTGTTATTCATAAAATAAAACTTTCAATATATTTTGGAAGTATAATTCTAAACAATAAATCTCTAATATATTGAGTAGAATGATTCTCTAGAGTGTATCACCAAAGACCCCAACTAAATATTGGCAATTAGTAGTAATTCACTTCAATCATCTGATATATTATTTAATAAACCAATTTTGGGGGAATAATTTCTATAATTCACCTTAATTTAAATACAATATTTCTTGAAGTGGAATTCTCTCCTATAATTCTATTACAAGATATCACCATCCATTAAGATACTCTAATTATGGATCCTTCTTACATTTTTCCATTCAGTGACTTTTTTCTTCCATCAGGGCATCATATTTATTCTATATTTTATTGTTTTTTAGACTATTACTATATCTAATTCAAATAAATATCCTCATTCAAGATGAGATTACCAATATCCATGAACTTTAAATATACCTTTCTAATATAATTACTCAAAACAGTCACCATCACATTTCAAGATTCAAGGAGTGAAGATATTAACAATAACACCCAAACTGTGTCTCTAAATCTCACCTTCACCAAATCAAAATGAATTCTAATGAAATTGATACTATTAATATAATCAACTATATAATTAACTTCATACATTATCATAATAAATAATATCCTTCATAAGAAAACTTTTTTTTTATCATTCTGTGTTTTTCATAATTATCAGTGAGGGTATTCAAGAGTTCTGATGCTCTCTTCACTTCTTGAATATTATATTCCATGTTTTGGGGATGTTAAATTTACATAATCCTAAGTGAATTCTTTTCTAGTCTATCTTATTCTTCCAATTTCATCACTTCTGTCTTGGCTCCAACCAAAATAAGATAAAATAACCTTTTCATAAGTAAATCCAATATTTGTATCTTCCAAAACCAAAAATCCATTCTTTCAAACTTCTTTACCTCATGAATAATTTCATTAAACACCATTTATCTATAGGATGTGAAATAAAACCACTATTACTAAACATTGAGAAATAATAGGGAATTATAGAAAATAATATCCTACAGTACCAATGGTATAGTATTTCTACTAAACCATGCTCCAAAACACCTCATCTAGGGCATATCAATCTATAGAATACTCCAACCTTGAGCTTTGATACAACTTGTTAGGCTCACAAAAAGTGTCTAATAAACCACTAGACAACACTCTTCCAGAAAAGATTCATGTAGAAGAAATTTTTTTGAGTGAAACCATGCTATAAAATTAGGATTTATAAAGACACATGTACCCAAGACACCACTCTACACTATAAACCCATCACAAGAAAGAACAAAAAAGACTATCGATTGAAATGATTTGAAGGTAAATGGGGGAAATGGATAATATAAAGACTTTTTTGGTCTATACCTATATCCAAATTCATGAGCGAATGATGATTTAATTTATTAAAAGAAAATATAAGATTATTATGATATATTTATGCATTATAATGTGATCAAACACTAATTTTATAGAGTTCCTGATCAATGATTTCAATCTCCCCCACTATCCTATATATCTGGATTACCAACCATTTAATGTGATCACCATAGATGATCCCAAATTGGGTTAAAGGATCCCACTAACTTTACTAGCTCCCATGATGTATTATTTTTATTTCATGAAGATAATGAAAGATATACTGAATAAAGTATATTTTGGAAAATTATTATCAGTTGAATTGTTTTCATTATACCTTCCCAACTGCCATTCATCTATCAATTTTAAAGATCCTAGAAGCCATTATTTCCATTCCATCATACCATTTATATAAATAATAAATTACTATTTTTAAGCATCCCATTTTTTGGTCTTAATTCCTTTATCATGAAAAATGATTTTCACATGTAGCGAAATTTTTTAGCCACCATATAATGACATCATGAAAAGGGAGAATTCTATAAGAAACATTGAAAGTTTTTTAGGATTCAGTTTAGCTCTAGAGTTGAAGATTAAAAAAGACATGAAAATTCCATAAGATTCATTTGGAATTTTTTTTCAAGTCATTTGGGGATTCATGAGATTCATTGGTAAAATTGTAAGGGTCATTCCCTATGTTTTTAAGAGTCACTTGAGATACTGTAATGGTTATTTGGTTATTCTTTAAGAGTTATTTTAGACTGTCATAATAGTTATTTTACTCTTGTGAAAATTACTTTAAGAGAAAATGAAAAAATTAGGGAACTTTAGAGGAAATAATAAGTGTCATTTTACTCTTATGAAATGGAAAATATATAGAGATTCATTAGATTCATCACCTTATTAATATTTTGTAATAATTATAAAAATTAAATGGGATGATTTCATATGGTATTAAAATTAAATTAATAACATATAGTGGATAATGATGTAATTCAAGATGAATTATTAGAATGTTTAATTTTTATGGTATGGATTATTCTTTGAAGCACATTGAAGGAGATACTAGCTGAAACTGGTTTAGTGAAATTGAAATAGTAGATCACTGGTAAAAAATTCTATAATTCTCATATTCATATATTTATGAATTATTTTTAATTTATTTTTATCAAATAATTACTTATGTATTATATTTAATTAAATGAAATTAGAATATGGGAATATGTATAATTTGGGTATAGGGTTGTGGGGGATATGCACATGTGAATCCTTAAATGAGGAAATACATGGAGGATCATGTCATACAATATGTAAAGTGAATATTATAGAATTTGATAGAGCATAAAAATTCATGAATTTAGTTATTTTATATTTTCTAGATATTCCGAATTAAGCGGTAATAAATTGGGGTGAAATTAAGTTCATCACGGATGTGTAATATTGAAAGACTGAGAAGAAATAAAAAACAAATATTGAATATAGGGTGCTTGATATAATGAATAAAGATAAGAAGAGACCTTGTGTTTCATGTATTGAGATTGAAAATCAAATCATTGAAGATATATATACTGTTAGGAACATCAAATAATCTTGATTCAATACTTAATTTTAGAGTTCAATGCTCTTGACATGGTGAGAACATTCTAATAATGGTTATTTGAAGTCTTGAGAGAAAGATAATCATATATGGATCAAGCTACGTTGAATCTAAAGAGATATTTATGGCCCTATTTTAAAAGAATTATTTAATAGTTAGAGTCTATCTATTTCCATTTGGATTCCATATAATTTTTTCCAAACAAATATAGGTAGATGATTATACCTTATTAATCACTTGAAATTTATGATTCCATATAGGAAAAAATCTATGACTCAAACTCTCCCAATCATATAAAGGAATAAATATCCAATTTGGGACTAAAATATATAAAAATTATACATGCATTATCAATATTTCATTATTTTTGGGTAATGATACGATTTATATTTGAGTGGATGAGATCATAGTATATCAAAAAGGTTAATTTATTGAAGAAAAAAATTATAAAATAAAGGACCACAAATTCAAACCTAGTAGTGGACCCATTCCTAGGGAACATCAACTATTATCAGAGCAATATTTGTTCCATATTTCAGATCCTCATGTTTTTAAAAATAAATAATTTCAATTTTGGAAATAGAAAGGGTGACCATAAATTAAATGAAAATAACTATCATGGAGGAAGGAATAATATGTTACACTATTATCTATAACTTGTCTTAGAGGTTTTTTATGCAACCATAATGAGATTTCCACTGATTAAGATAAATTCCCCTATGTTATTTACTAATAATTGAAATTTATAAGTTGATGTAAAATCTATAAATTTTATTCAAATTTACCTATAAAAACTCTACATAAATTTTATGGAGCTTCAAACAACTAAATAAATCTAGGACAAATTAGAATGTAGTTTTGAAGAAAATGATAAGGTTTTTCAAATAGCGGGTGCCCTAGAACAAACTAAACAGTACATTAGATTACTATATCTTGTATACAGTAATACATGCATGATGTAAACTTACCATTCGAGTGTATAAATTTATGAATCTACTATTTATTGGTAATTTCCGTAGATTAATTATCATATCAGAAGGTTATCATAGATCCCATGCTATGATATGAAACTTAATATGCTATTACATTAATCCTAAAAAATGTCCTAGGGTCTATATAAATTATTCATACTGGACACAGTTGATGTATGACTATCAGGTGCTGGGGGATCATAATAATTTATATGTTTTATCATGATGTTCACACTTGGTGATCTCAAGTAGCTAAGATAACAAGGATAGACCCACTAGTAGGAACACCACATGTTTTGGGTGTCATTGGTGGTTCCTATCTATAGACATGTGTATTGGTCTCTAGACTTGATATTATTATCAATGTGTTCCATTTGATCATGTACATTGACGCAAAGAATAAACCAATTCTATGAAGTCACGGGGAGGTAGCTTGTGTAGGGTGCCTCATTGGTGGTATGACGTTGGTTGAACGATCAAGATATAATTTTTATCCTTGAATTGAGGAAGTAATATCTCGGTCCTCGTTAATTAGGATGGTAGTAACTTTATAAATTTATGTCCATGGTAGTTGATGGTAAGTCCATGTAGTTAGATCAAAAAATAATAAAAAATGACATGACACAAGTGTGCATCCTACTTTATGAGATACTAATGACAAAGAGATTATATTATAAAATGTGTGTTCGTAGGTTGTTTGTCATTGATATTACTATACCTTATCTATTAATGGGACTTTATGGGTTTTTAGAATCTCCTCCTAGTTTATGAATACTATTTACTACAATCAAGTTAAGGGACTGGAGGGTCACATACAACAACGTATTTGAGAATCTGACATATTCTAGTGAATATATATATATATATATATATATATATATATATATATATATGATATGGTGGGACCCACCATGGTGTTTGAGAGTTTCCCAATTTTTATCGATCACCAATAAATGAATAAATTCATTATTATTCAAGTTATAAATAATTTGGTTGAACTTATTAATTAAAATTATTTTAATGTGCTTATGTAAATACAAGGACTATTATTATATGAAAAAATATTATATTAATATTCAAGGTTTGATTAAAATTAATTGGAATTAAAAATCTAGTTAATTAATTGAGTTTATCATGTAATATATTTAATATATATTATAGTTATGTGATAAAATTAATATAATATAATCAACAGAATTAGTTTATCATATTTATTTATTATTTAGTGGACATTAGAAATATGGGGTCGGGAACCCTTTCTGAGTATTTGAGAATCCACTATATGTCGTAGAGGAGAAGCTTATTCCAACAACTATTAATCAACCAAGAGTTGAAATATTCTCTCTCATTATGATTCATAGAGAGAGAAATGCTCCAACTGAGCAATTAAATCTAAGAATGCCTCTACAGATTGATGTAAATGGATCGTGCTGATCATTGTGACGTCAAAGAGATCATTAAAGCTCTATGCTGTCACCTAAAATTTGATGAATGATGTGCAAGTAGATTCTCAAAGTAATTGTGGATGACCTAGAGGGGTTTGGATTCAGATCTTTCAGTCAATGGGCATCAATGATGTGTGAGAGCTGAACACACTTCGATTCAGAATGAGGTACTCATTCTATTTTATTTTTTGTGCTTGGAATAATATATATGAGATACATATACCATACCAGGGCAGAGATCCCCAAAGGTGATTTTTTTTTTCACTCTTGTGATTAATTTTTTTAAATACACATCCCATCATCTTCTACTATGCACCACAGTACCAAAAATCAGTGTCAAAGGGATCACATGGATTTTATGTGTCAATAAAAATTATTTTTATTTAAATTTAAGTAGAAGGTTTTATTTTGGTCTCAACAGAACAGACTGCATATTGATCCGGTTTTGAACGGAAAAGTTATGGACATCCAAAAACATTTTATGGATTGAAGTGGTTATATTGAAGGGTGATAAAATTAAGGAAAATATATTTGATATGTGCTATTTTTATATTTTTTTTCTATTAAATGAGCATTCTAGTTAGTGATGGCTGAAATTGTCTTCTCCAACATGGCTCACAATTTCACATTGATGTGGAATTGTTAAAACCCAACTTTTGATAAAATTATTAAAAAATTTATATATTTTAGGATTAATGAAATTTCTGAAAATTTAAAATGGGGAGGAATTATGATTTTTACATAAATAAAAAAAAACAAAAAAAAACAAAAACTTTTACAGTATAGTTTAGTTGCCCATTTTGTTTGTGATGAGGATTTTAAAATGGAAAGGATTGTTCTTCTTTTTGGTGGCCCCCTATCTCCCTCCCAAAGAATTTTATAGATAACCAATCTCTTGATCCACAACTATTGATCCATGTAACCTCATGCAATTGGTCACCCATCGTTGGACCTCTAGTACACTGGGATCCAACCACTACCCCCCTCACGGTGGGTCACCGCTCCCCCCGATTACTACCACCGGCAAAATCTAACTTTACCCCCAGTACCTCTTATACACCTCCCAATCTAGGATATCTACCTCACCACCGGAGGCCACTACCTCCAACTTATATGCCTCTAGAAAATATTCCCTCCTTGGTGCCTCCTCCAACAGTGGATGAAACAGCTTCACTTCACTTGGCGGAGACCAATGACCTGACACCAATCCTGCACCCACCCTCCGCCGTGTCAAAGTCACCTAGATCTAGGAACCACTACCTTTTTCTAGGATGACCCAAAATACCTCTATTTTCTTCTACGACCACCATCCATATTGATCTACACACACCAAGCCTGCGCCCTTCTAACCGAACATAGTGCCACACGCATGGACCCTGAGTAAGGTAATAATATGCCCTTCCTCTTTTAGGTTTCGTGAGACCCGGTCCGCCCTGTAGTGGGTCCGGGTGACTTGGATCGTCCCAGAATAGGCTTGTGTGAGTCTTTCTAGCCTAAAACATCGCTACATGGGGTCATTCTAGCCCAAAACAGGCCTATGGGGTGACGACTCGACCTACAATGGGTTTGGGCGGGGTTTCAGTACCAGAGTATTTTTTATATAATAAAAAATTAATTTAATTAATTAATTTAAAATTGAAATTAATTTAATATAATTAAAAGTTATTTTTTAATTTAAAAATATAATATTTTAATATTCCAAAAATGAAATTAATTTAATTTTAGTAATAAATTAATTAATTATTTGAAAAATAATTAAATTAATGATGTGACCAAATAAGAATAAAGTATTTGGATAAAATATTAGAGTATAATTAATTTAATTAATTTAGTTAAATTTCACTTATACATTAAATTTAAAACAATTTAATTTTAACACGTGCTTATTGTATATACTGACTGGTCTTGAGGAGTTGAAAAACCTTGCATGTATGGTTTATTTTATTTTAATTACTTATTACCGGTGTTTAATGTTTGTAATAATCAGTAAATTTTGATGAAGGTATGTATATTATATTTTTCATTTAAATATGTATAAGGCCTTACAAATCCATCATTATTTTTTATGTACATTGTTCTCCTTGAGACCCCATCACCTGTGTGTGGGTAAATTTTTATTATGTATAAGATGATGTATGACGTGAAACATGCCAAGTAGAGTAAAAATCCAGACGATAAGTTAACACACTTGATGGGGGATGAGCACATAACGACTCAAGACACGACTCAAGTATGATTCTCTTAGGTCATGTTTGATTCAATAAGTTTAAATGGATAAAAAATATTAGATTATCAATACCAATCAAGTATTTTTTATTTTATTTATGATTTTTTATCATTTTATGCATTTTCATGATAACTAGAAACTAATAAAATAATAAATAGTAAAATGAATAAAGAAGAGATGATTTTTTTATTAATGTTAAGTTGTGAGATTGGAAACATAAAAGGAATATATTAATATAAATGGATTACATTCATTGAAAAATATAACCCCCAAAGAAATATAAATTCACAAACGCCTTCTTATATTTTAATTTGAACACAACCAGGTGTACGGGTTTCTTGTTATCCATAGTTTAGAGTGCCTCATACTACTAGAGAGTTATTATGAGATTGATGTGATAACTTAACTAAATTTGGAAAAAAAGGAGTATACATAGATAGCTTATTTCAAATTCATAGTAATGTGTTGAGTAAATCATATTTTGGGTTTTAGAAGCTGGGACATCATTCAACAGATTAAGGAGCTACCGGTTAATACAGTTGTTCAATCAAATGCTTACCTTGAACTCTCTTTGTCGTGTTGTAGCCATATCTTGTAGAGTATGAAGAGATGTTTAAGGATCCTTACCATTAAAATAATCATGCAAAAAAGTATTCAAACTTTAGTATAGAGGGTTTCTAGAGTTAGATAAAATAGTTAGAAAAATTTATTGATTAAATAATCAGTAATGGCTAATTGGTAATCAAGATAAATGTATTAATCTGGTGTATTTATTTTTATAAAAAATATAATGTAATAACACAAGAAATAATATGATATTTTTGTGAAAAAAATTTAATATCCTATCCATCATGAGTTTCAAAGATTAGTGAATGCACATTAGAGAGTACTATGATATTAGAAAATAATAGTGCTAGTGTCCCCAAAACTTGTTATGTCAACTAGGGAAGCGTGGGTGTTCAAAATTATTATAGGAGACTCATGTATTGAAAATATTATGGTTATGTAATAAGTTTATCATCTAAATCCAATTTATGTTATGGATATTATGGATTATATTACATGAGGTCTCATCTCTGAGATGCTTATGAGGAGAAAGTGAAGCGAGATATGAATAAGTTATTATTACACAAACATATGTGTAAATGAAGAAGACATATCATGATTCATTCATATATAATATTCACCCATATACTCTAGTTTGGTTTAAGATTAAAAATAAAATATATTGAGAAACTTCTTTGTTATCTTTAAGGTAAAATTCTCCAAGTAATAAGAAAAATAAAGAAATATTAATCATTATTTATTATGGAGATCAAGTTGAAATAAAAGGAGAAAAGTATAATGGAAAGTGTCAACCAAAAGCCACCTTTAGAAAATCATTCAATGAAATAAGTTTAAAAGAGGAGTTCATTTTCTTTACATATCATGGAATAAATTTATGGATGTCTAAACTTAATGAACTGAATCAAAAAAAGAAAATAGTCACTTCTTCTTCAGGTATATTCATCAATTATAGGTAATGTTTATATCACAATTTTGGGGTATTAAATACAACATTCAAATTATTTATGTTTATTTAAATATTTTAACCAAGTAATTATATAAACACCACTAGTGGTAAGGTGTGTTCTTCAAGTGGCTAAGAAAGGGTGTTCCTAAGAAATAGGTGAGAAGCACACAACTTCTAATTTCCATGTTTAATGATTTTATAAGTTATTATGTTTAATATTACCAAAAAATTTATCTCACGTGTCTTTTAAACACAAGGATACATTATTAAAGTTTCAGAATTAATGTTGTTTTTGGTGTAGAATAATCAAGTAGCACTTCAGTGATACATGAATCACATGCAATATGTGATGAGTATAAAATATAATACTTCGTTATACCCAATTATAGTATGATAATATATTTTTTTAAAAAAAATAATTTTTCAAGTACATACCAACTATGGGTTTAGAATATTCAGATTTAAATACCTTAGGTATTATCAACACACTTATGTGATTATTTTTGGACAAAGAATCCTTTATAAATAAGGTTAATCCATAATTATTTTAGAATTAGATCAGCTAGAGGGTGTGAACTATTCCAACGGTAAGGTAGTGGTAAGTATACTACATTAGATTATTTTAGGTGCTTAAGGAATTTGGAAGTGAAAAATGGTATATTCATGCTCATAAGATATTAGATTCATTGGGATGGAATTCCAAAAAAAATATTGACTACACATTCATCGATCAATATAATGTAGTACAGGGTAATTCCAAAATAAACATTGCCTTATCCACATCAGGGTTATGATTCAAATAAATAAGATTGATGATGAGTATTACATATTAAAATTGATCAAAAAAATGTATCATGTAGTAATTCATAGAAACACATATTCTTATATACATCAGAGTCATGAAGTAAGTAAACAATGTATCAATGTTGAAACTTCTATTCATTACAAATACTTACATTATTTTTTAATAAATGGATCATAAATAACAAAATTACTCTATAAAAATATGTCAACTATCATGAAAGAGTGATATCATATGAGTTATAGTATGATGAAAATCCATTTTCACAAGAAAATGTGTTAATAGGAAAAGAGTTTTTTGAGGATATAACCAAACTTGCATCAAAGAAAAACACAATGTGAATCTAATGTAAATATCCTAAAAGTTTATTTGGGTATTATATAAATCCCATTGATAGATAATATTTAATCAAGTTATAGAAAAAAATGTATAAAAGGGTGTACATATCTATTTGAGATAGTGGGAGAAATATTGATTTGGGTTTAGTCAATTCTAGAGATGCACAAATAATTAACATTGGAACAGTTTCCACAATGCTCATGGAAGAGGAATATTCATGAGTTAAATACTGCATAATAAGTTTAAAACCATAGTTATGGTTTTATATTCAATATGGATGATGATACATTATCCATTGAGAATCATAATTCCAACAAGAAATATGAATATGGAGATATGCTTAGATTAATAGGATCAATTAAAATTCAATAATGGATTCCATATATCAATGTACAAGGGGACACACAAATGTTTTTCTATATAGTAAATGTATTATAATATCTTAGTTATGCTAAGGTAATGAGAAGTAAAATCTCATTAAATCCATTGGTATCCATGTATACAAATACCAAGTGAATTACGGCTTCTAAGGAAGCTAAGAAGTAGTATAAAATACAATATGATTTGTTTCATTTATTGGAATCTCACTTAGTAAGTAAATTATTACCATAATGTAAAATATGATACTCTTACTATCAAAGATTTCATTTTTTTAAAGTGAAAAAAGTAATACACACAAAGTTTACATCTGTTGAGGAGTTTTACTCAAGGAGAAGAGGTCTCACATAGCAGAATAGCCACATAGTGGAGACATGGATAACACAACACCTAAAGTCACGACTTATTAGAAAAAAGATATTAATATTATGAGAGATAACATGGATGGTTAGTAATATTGATCTAGTGTAAGTAGGAGTGTTGTAATAATGGCTTTCCTACCCTTACCATTATAGTGTAGACATTTATGTGAACACTATTTAATGATAATTTCTATATATTAATTTTCATTTAAAAATATTATATCTGATCCTAGGTTATATTTAGAAACTCGAGATACCATGGAATGAATCTTAAAAAAATATCATATGGTCTAGATAAATTATACTGACTAGACACAATTTATGTTTGACCATAAGGTTATAAAGGATTATAATAATTGAGACTTATTCTCATGAAGTTCACACTAGGTGATATCTCATATGTGAGATCATGAGGAAAACCCCTCTAGTAGGAACACCATATTATTTGAGTGTAACCGGTTGTTCATATCTATTGACATGTATATTGGTCTCGGAAATTGAGATAATTATTAGTGTGTGCCTTTTTATCATGTACTTTAATGCATCAAAAAAACCATTATAATGATGTCTTGAAGTGGTAGATTTTTTTGGGAGAGTCATTAATGGAATGAAATTGGTTGAATGAACAAGATAGATTTTTTCACTAAAGAGTTAGGGAAGTAATATCTTAGGCCGAGCTAATTAGGATGGTAGTACCTTTATAAATCCATGACCATGGTATTTGAAGGTAAGTCCATTAGGTTAGATCAAAAAATAATAAATCATGAAAGGACGATGAAATAGTTGTGCATCTTTATTTATGAGATATATGATGAAAAAAGATTATATTACATAGTGCATTTATATAGGTTGGTTTTCATCACTATGACTATACCTAATCTCTTTAGGGGCCTTGATGAGTTTCTAGAATCTAGTCCTGGTCTATGAAAACTATTCATTGCTTCAATATTAGGTCCTAGAGATTCACACATAATAGTGTATTTTCAAATCAACCATATTCTGGTGAGTTATTACATAGAACATGGTGGGACATACAATAGGGTTTGAGAGTTGTCCTAGTTTTATCGATCACTAATAAATAAATAAATTCATTATTATTCATGTAAACATTATTTGGGTTGAATTTATTTATTAAAAGTATTTACAAGTGATGAAGAGAATGTAAGGAATAATATTATATGAATGAATATTTGTTTAATATACAAGATTCATTTATTATTGAAAGGAATTAAGAGTTAAGTTAATAACATGAGTTTATCATGTAATATATTTAATATATATTACAAATATGTGATAAAATATAAATAATGTTTATAATGTAGTTAGTTTGTCATAATTTTTTATTTATTACTTATTTAAATGACGTTAAATATACGGGGGCTGGGAAACTCTTTCCAAGTATTTGAGCATCAACTATATATAGTATATGAGAAGATCATTTGAAAAAATATTCATCAGTTAGGAATTGAGAGTTTCTCTATCCTCCCGATTCCTAAAGAGATAAATTCTACAACCAAGAGATCAACTTAAGAACTCCCTCGTTGATTGAAGGGATGGGATCATGGTGATCATCCTGACATCAAAGAGATCGTTAGTATAAGGACCCGACCTTAAACATTACATAATTTTTAATTAAATGAATAATTCACATTGGGGCTCTTTTAAGGTTTAGATTTTTAGAGAATTAGGCCATAACTATTACATAACAACTTGAATATTACAAGTAGAAACTTCTACTCAATATCCATTTTTTTCATAAAACAAAAACTCTTAAAAATACACATGTCTAGTTCCATGTTTTAGACATCATGAATTTTCTTTGATCCCATCCTTGAAACTAGTAATCTTTAAGTCCTGTGGAAAACATTTAAAAAAATTGGTATGAGCATAAAAATCTCTGTAAGGGTTATAAAATAAGGAAGGAAAACATTAGCCCAAAAATAAATACAAATCCATGAAACCATACTTTTCTATCATAACATACCTTTTGAAATCATAATATTTATGAATAACACACAAAAATCATAAATCATTAAGGTTACTTATAGCATCCCTATAAAACTTACATTGTATATATCAAAGCTACGTAGGGAGTTACACTTGGAATACCCATCACAGTATATTCCCTAAATCTCTTAGGAGAAACATCACGTTTACCTCTGTCATGTTACCCAATGCATTGGAGAGTTGTCTCGGGCACACCTGCCCTAGGTTTATCACGGAACCACCCGTATACATAAAAAATTCCCAATAACCATAAAATAATCATAACATATAAAAAATTTATAATGGAAATATAACATTTCCACATTCCAATATATCAAATCAATATATTTAAATAAACAATGTTTTATCAAATCATTTTCAAAACCTTTTTAAAAAGAGATTTTTGAATCAAAGTGTCCCATACCACATTAAAGCTTTTAAATGAATTATCATTTGAAAAAATTAATGTCAATATAAATAAATCCTAAAACCCATTTTGAAAACATGGAAATTAATGAGAAATATTTAGAATAATAAATCTTTAAAACATTTAAAATGATATTTTAGTTAAAGAGTTATTTAACAAAAAGAGAGACACTTGAATACAAATAATTGAGGAGTAACATTTAATCAGAACATTATAATATCATGAGAATAAATGGATTCATGATATAATATGTAAAAGTACAGTATATACACCATATTAGAGTGAATTGGTGCATAACAACAATGAAGTCTCAATGGAAATGTAAATTGAGATGAAATCACTTATAAAGATATTATCCTTAAATTAAGGATAAATCAATCACATAATTATGTGTGACAAAAATAAATACACCCAATATAAGTGGATATTAAGTGTAAAATAATCAGAGGTCATTCACACATATTCATTGTATGACATATTCAATAGGTACAAGTTGAACCCAAAGAATTGAAATTGGGTTAATAGGTTCCCTTGTAAAAATTCGACAGCCTAACAACGTCACATTAAAATTTAGAAAATGAGTTGATGAGATAAAAAGGGAATCTCATCACTTGGATATAAATTTTACATCAATAATTATATAGAAGAACATATCCCAACATAATAATTTGTAAATTAAAATACATAACAAAAAGAAGTCTTTTATAAAGAGGATGGTGAATAGTAACCTTACCGATTTTGTAACTTACAAAACATACGCCACATGAAATAAGGATCATACAATGACGATGAAGATACTCATAAATGAAAGTATATTACATAAAGAGTACAATCATGGGAAGTACATACACCACAAAAAAGGAAATAGTGGAAAATATAGCATGAATCCCACGAGAATAAAAAGTGAGACGAAACCCTTTACCACGTTGTAATCAACTGAGTCGTATGACCAAAAGTTAATAACCACCAAATGAATCATAGAATACCATGAACATAATGAGAATCATGATAATATATATATATATATCAAATGGAAGTACTCAATACACCACATGAAATGAATAAGTGGCGAACAATGAAAATATCACAGAATTAAAAGTGAGATAAGAAAATCCCTTACAAAAATTCAGCAGCCTAACAGCGCCAAATAAAAATCTTAAAATGAATTGATGAGAGTAAGAGTATAAAATCCCAGGTAAATGAAGACTAAAATATTTTCATATTTATTAATATTTGTGAAATAAATATTAATTTTAGCTTAAAGGGGTTTCTATGTTCGATAGCGTACCCGATACGCAACAACGAGTTTCTTTGGAATCTTACGTTGCACACTAATAATATAATAATATTATTTTAAATGGTAGTTAACTCCTAGAAGTTTTATTGGAGGGAATGAACAAAACTAACTATAATATGATTATACATGTATTTATATTTATCCAATAAAATTTAAAGGCTTAATATATGAATGAATCTAATTTGAAGCATAATTTACATTAAAAGGCCGATTTACCGCCTTTTAATGGCGAACCATTTTTAAATATAGTTTTGGTCACTTTATTACATTATATATTACCAAATAAAATCCTTCGTTATAATTAGGACATCAGAATTTACTTTGGGTATTTTTTTGGTATTTTTCTGATAAAGTTCATTTTTAAAGGAATAGTGAAAATTTTGTATTTTAATTATAAACTATGTTTTAATCTAATTTATTTATATGGTTATATTATCTTTTTAATTGGTTTTAAAGTGAAACTGAAATATATTTTTACCATTTAATCCAATTTTGGTCATTGTAATTAATTTCACTTTGAAATTGGACATAAATAAGTATCAATCTTTCGATAGTTTTTAATTCTTAAAAACACGCTCTTTGTTTTGACAGCGGGAATTAATTTTAATTTAAATTCTGCCACTTCTGTGTTTTGATTTTGGAAAAATAGATTCTATATTTTTAATCAGGAGGCCCAAATTGTGAAAATAGGTAACTTTTATTTTTATACATTTTAAATATTTACTTCAGTAAATATTTTATTTACCGTGGTTAAAGGGTAAATCTGGTAAATAAGGGTAACAAAATAATATTATAATAATATACAATTACCCCTAAATGTGTCCTAATACTATTTTATGAGTAATTTCTCACCATGAGCATCTTTGGGTCGATTTTGGGACCCCATTGATCCACTTGGGAGTGATAATGACAATTTAGATTAATTAATTTAATGTGAAGACAAAAGTGACAACAACAAATATCATTTAGTAATTTATTTTTATATGGTGTTATATAAGTCATATTTTCAACTATAAATATTAATTGGAAAGATAAAACTATTTACTACATCATGGTATTTTTTTTATAATTTTTATACATAAAATAAATTAAATTATTTATGACACAATAATGATGCATTTTTTACCTCATTAATAAATGATTTAAATAAATAAGATTATAATGATTAACATATTATCCAAAACATTTCCAATTATTATTGGATGATTTTATTTAGAATATGAGTCATCTTATATTCGACATAAATGATTTTTGGACCATTATAAACTGAAAATAAGTTTATACTAAAATAATATTTTCAAACTTTCCTAAAGAGCCCCTCCTCTCTCTTATAAAAAGAGACCACTTATAACCAATTACTCACACCTCTCAAGCCATTTGGATCGTCCAAACTCTTTCCAATTAAGCTCACTACATCCCTCGACTCCTCCTGGAAGCCTTAACTTAGGCAGAAGGCACTTAAGAAGTCCTTTGGTTCAAACCAAAGTGAGTTACCCAAATTAAAGGTAACAGTTTCTCTTAAATTGTTTTCTTTTATTTTGCTTCTCCAACCCATAAACTCTTTTTATTTACTTTCTTTTGTAACAACACCAGTATACTAAATATACTAGTATGTTTTTATGATAAGTATTCTAACTACACTTACACACACCTCCATCTAATGGATGAAGAACATAATGTTTCTTTGGATGGAAAACTAACGCTCACAAAACGATGATTGTTCAATTACATCGTACTGCCTCTCATGGTGTCCATTATGATGGAACTATATTTATATATTATATATATTATGTTTATTATTTCCTTATGATTCGGTAATTTTCATTTATATCAAGCCTTTATGGTTTCCATAGTGGGTAAATACGATAATCTCATTCGAGGAAGTGCGGACTACCACCCCCTCAAAATGATGTGACTCATTAATGCCCTATGTGGGATGTATAAAAGATATATTTAATGATATTATATATGATATTATACTGTAATTATAATATTAATATGTATCATTATGTTTTAATTCCAATAAAATAAGAAATAGAAATGAAAGTAGCGTTCATGCGTACGTACGGCTTACCATCTCCATGAACGGTGCATTTCATTTCGTACCTCCAAATGTTATGTACTATTATAAATACATGTATATACTGGATATATATTATATATATGATATCTAAAATCATGAATACCATTTTGGATATAATGGAATATTGAACACATGGACAACTTGTAAATATAAGGTGTTCATTTTTGACCCAAGTACCAAATATCGACAAAATGAACATTATTAACTAAAATGATTACATAATGTTTATAACATGGTAAATAGTGATATGAAAGGAATAATAAACATGAAAAAGGATCTTAATCATGTACAAATTAACTTTACTTTATTATTCAAGAGATTATAGAACGAACGAGTCAAGTCGGACATGAGGTAAGGGACTTCGTCTCAATCTTCTTTCATTGAGGAATTTTTAGTTTTATACATGAATTTATTTTATACGGTGTATAAAACCCTTTGAATTTTAATTTTATTCAAAGGGAATATTTTTATATGAAGCATTTTACTAAACAAAAATAAGTAATGTTTGTTTTAACGTAAGCGGTGACAACGACCTTTCCACCGACGCGAGTATTATTTGATCCTTGGCTTCCTTAACAAGCCGAAATGTTTTTTAGGAAAAATAAATACCATATAATAATTTTAAGTATTTTGGTATTGAAAATGATTTTGAGAATTGATTTATTATTTTAATATCTTGAAATGATATTTTATTATTGCAATGTGGAAATGTTATCTTTCCTTTATGCTTATGTTATGTGTAATGATCATGTTATGGTCCTTGGGAATTATTTACGTATACGAGTGGTTTCGTGCTAAACCTAGGGTGGGTGAGCCCGAGATATCTGTCCAATTCATTGGGTAACATGACGGAGGTAAACGTGAATGTTTCTCCTAATAGATTTAGGGAATATACTGTGATGGGTATTCCAAAGTAACTCCCTATGTAGCTGTGATAACTACAATGTAAGTATGATATGGATGCGACAAGTTACCCTTATGATTTGTGATTTCTATGTTTCCTTCATAAATATTATGATTTCACGAGGTAAGTAAAATATTTCATGTTTTTAATGCATTTATGAACAAATGTTTTCATTCTTTGATTTATAACCCTTACTGAGCTTTTTATGCTCATCCCAAATTTGAAATGTTTTCACAGGACTTAAAGATGAACAGGGTCAAGGATGGGATCAAGGAAAAGCCATGCTATCTAAAACATGGATCTATACCTGAATATTTTTTTAAGAGTTCTTTTTTTGTAAAAAAAATGGAAACTATGTAGAAATGTATACTTTGTAATTTTTGAGATATAATGTAATTGTTATGCCTAATTCTCTAAAACTCTAAACCAGAAAAGATCCTCAATGTGAATTATCCATTTAATTCAATATTATGTAATGTTTAAGGCCAGGTCTATATAAAGAGAGGGTCTCTCATCATATGAAAATAAAAAATTTAGTATGGTGAATATACAAGAACATCCTCCAACAAATGAACATGGAACATAAATGAAATGACATAAAAGAGAGTACTTGAAAAGAAAGAGAGAGGTCAGATCCCTTACCTAGTGTCCGACTTGACTCGATCGTTCTTTAATCTCTTGAATAATAAACTAAAGTTAATTTATACTTTCTTAAGAACCTTTATAAGTTTATTATTCCTTTTATATCACTTATTAACATGTCATAAACATTATGTAATCATTTTAGTTAATAATGTTCATTTTGTCGATATTTGGAACTTGAGTCAAAAATGGACTTCTTATAATTACATGTTGTTCATGTGGTCAAAGGTTCATTATATCTAGAATAACATTCATGATTTATATATCATATATATCATATATATCCAGTATATACATGTATTTATAATAGTAAATAACATTTAGAGGTAAGAAATGAAATACACCGTTCATGGAGAGGGTAAGTCGTACGTACACATGAACACTACTTTCATTTCTATTTATTCTTTTAATTGAATTAAAACATAATTATACATAGTTATATTATAATTCCAGTATAATATCATATATTATATCATTAAATCTATCCTTTATACATCCCACATAAGGAATTAACGAGTCACATCAATTTGAGGGGGCGGTAGTCCATGCTTCCTCAAATGAGATTATCATATTTACCCACTATGGAAACCATAAAGGCGTTATATAAATGGAAAATAATGAAGAATAAAGAAAACATAAAAATAATATATATCATATATAAATATAGTTCCATCATAATGGCCACCATGAGAGGCGGTTGGAGATTTTTGAACAATCATCATTTCGTGAGGCGTTAGTTTTCCATCCACATAAACATTATGTTATTCATCCATTAGATGGAGGTGTGTGTAAGTGTAGTTTGAATAATTACCATAAAAACATCCTAGTATATTTATGATACTGGTAATGTTAGAAAATAAATGAAGAAAAACAGTTTAGGGGGTGGAGAAGTAAAATAAAAGAAAACCATTTAAGAGAAACTGTTACCTTTAATTTGGGTAACTCCATTTTGTTTAAACCAAAGGACTTTATGAAGTGACTTCAGCCTAAGGCAAGGCTTATCGGAGGAGGGGGGATGTAAGGATATTAATTGGGCTGAGTTTGGATGAGCCAAATGGCTTGAGAGGTTTGAGGAATTGGTTATAAGTGGTATCCTTTTATAAGGGAGAGGAGGGCCTCTTTAGGAAAGTTTGAAAATATTATTTTATAATATAATGATATTCGGTTTCTAATGGTTCAAAAATCAATATAGTCAAAAATAAGATGATTCATGGTCTAAATAAAATCATACAATTAGAATTGGACATGTTTTGGATAGTATTTTAATCATTATAATCTTATTTATTTAAATCATTTATTAATGAGGCAAATAATGCATCATTATTATGTCATCAATAATTTAATTTATTTGATGTCTGAAAATTATAAAAAAATACCCTGATATAGGAACTTATTTTATCTTTCCAAAGAATATTTATAGTAGAAAATAGGACTTATATAACACCATATAAAAATTAATGACTAAAAGAGTTTTGTTGATGTCAATTTTGTCTTCACATTAAATTAATTAATCTAAATTCACATTATCACTCCCAAGTGGCTCAATGGGGTCCCAAAATCGACCCAAAGATGCCATGGTCGTAAACGACTCAACCAATAAGGTTTGGACAAGTTTTAAGGTAATTTTGAATTATTTTAATATTCTTTTAACCCTGAATTACCTTATTTACCTTTAACTGCGGTAAATAAAAGTCAAAAGTTACTATTCACCAAAAAATTATTTTCATCTTAATGAACCAAATTTTACTTCTTGTTAACAACCATGTATGTTGGATTTTTGAAATTCAATTCACAGAAGTGGTTATTTAAATGAAAAATTCAGTATTTTTATCTACCACTAAGTGGTTTCACTATTAATCAAAAATTGAAGTTTTTCAGAAAAACACAAAAAATTCAGCCTAAGCATGATTAGATATTCCGAATTCAAAATTGATGTTTATTTTTAAAAATTCAAAACATAGAAGTGGAATTAATTAATTTAAAAATTAATTCCCGTTATCAAAACAAATAGCGTGTTTTTAAGAAACAATAACTATCAAAAGATTAATACTTGTTTATGTCCAATTTCAAAGTGAAATTAATTATAATGACCCATATTGGATTAAATTGTAAAAATATATTTTAATTTCACTTTAAAACTAATTAAAAATATAATCTAACCATATAAATAAATTAGATTAAAAGGAACTTTTGAATTAAAATACAATATTTTTCACTATTCATAAAAAATGAACTTTATCGGAAAAATTCCAAAAATTTACACAAAGTAAATTTTGATGTCCCCATTCTAAAGAAGTATTTTATTTGGTCAATTAGAATGTATTAAAGTGACAAAAACTATATTTAAAGAGGGTTCACCATTAAAATGTGACCAATCGGCCTTCTAATGTAAATTATTCTTAAAATTAGATTCATTCACAATTTAAGCCTCTAACTTTTATTGGATAAATGTAAATACATTTAACAAACATGTATAATCATATTGTATTTTGTTTTGTTAGTTTCTGACAATACAACGGCTAGGAGTTGACTACCATTTAAAATAATAATATTATATTATTTGTGTGTAACGTAGATTTCAAAGAAACCCGTGGTTGCATATCGGGTACACTATCGAACATAGAAACCCTTTTAAAGTAAAATTAATATTTAATTAAAAAATATTAAAAAATATTAAATATGCCTTATTCTTTATTTACCTGGGATGTTACATCCTTCCTCCCTTTTTGGAATAGCGTCCTCGCAATTTAAAAGAAGGGCTCGGAAACTTCATTGAAAGTCCCACATCAGAAAAAGAGTCTGTAAAACTATCACTTTAAAAGAAAGAAAGAGAAGAACAAAGGTCACCCAAGTTAACCCATATTAATATTCCATGAAAACATGGATATGGAGGAGAAAACAAAGGGTCAAGTTCTGATGGAGAGTGTTAGGAAACATGTTTAGGAGAAAGTTAACCCCCAAAAAATCACAAACTTGTGATGGGTTAAACAGTCTTTGTTTCCCCAGTAGGAAAAGGTAACGGACACGGTTTTTGTTTAAAGTTACTTTTCATTGAGGAATTTATTTATGAGATTAACCAAAAACATAATGAAATATACTTGTAATATAGACATTCATCTTTTACTAGATTTCTAACACAAACTCATATTTTCTCCAAATGATGAATATTCTCGATGACTTTTTTTTTCACATTAAGAGTTCTATAATCAACTTTGAGAGAATCACATAATCCACAAAAGATGAAATATATATTTCCCATGTATTTAGATATTAACTAAAACCAAAATGTTTTGTATAATAATAGATTATCACCAAAAGGATAATCCTTTATAAAAATAAATACTACTCTTAATCTCCAAAATTCAACAAAAAGAACCCAAGGTTCAAGAATGACCAATAAATAAATAATTATCCGTAAAATCTTTAAATTAATACAAACTAATATTGAAACCCAAATCTATGAAGGATTTAATCACATATTCTACCAAGGTAAATCTTAACATTTATCTCCAAATAACATTTGTTACTCTTAAAGTCTCATACTGAAAAGTAATTAACCTAATCACATATCCTCCATAATAGGTTAATCATTTACATAGATAACCCAAAGTCAACTTATTCCTGATTCATAAGATCATCTAACTAAAAATGATTAGTCATACTAACCAGGGACTTCACGTAGTCCAGTGGTAGGTGATAAATACCAGTCGCACTTTGGTTGTGGGTTCGATTCCCACAGCTTCGTCCGACACGACGGGTTGTCACACGGTTTGTGTGTTATCCCTTTTCAAAAACTACATAATTTTATAACATTACCAAAAGAGATAAATTCATAAAAAATAACCATAAAATATTTTAACCACAAAGGTTATCTAATAACTTTTGTTTTGCATCCCAAAATATATTAACCGGTAATTGCCTCAAATTCAAGGATCATATAAATCCAACTGGTTCTTTATAACTATATCCACAAAGGAGAATATAATTATTCCTTGAATAAAATTTTCATATATAAAACATTAGGGTTACACATAATCTAAAAAGTCTTCTAATGTAATCCCATCATCAGAAAAGCCTTAATTATTTTAAGCATTTCACCATCCTGAAATCTACCATAACTCTTTAATCCATTATATGTAGACCTTTTACTCATTCAATGTTCTTCATGATCCATTAACCATTATTTACCAACTTATTCTGAAATAATTCTTTCCTACAAAAAAAATCATGAATCATATCCTAATATTTCAATAATTGGAAAACATATGTTAAGAAATAATGCATACCTTTCATTGGTCATTGTCAGTTTCTTCATCCTCAATTAGAATGACATTAGGTATTGGTAAACAAATATTTGTACGATCTTGGTGATCCCATTCCTGAAAATTCTTCATAGGACATGTGTTTGTATAATTAACATGATCACCACATTTAAAACATTCAATTGATCCTCCAGAAAGAACTTCTTTCCCTTTCCTAGAGTCAACTAGATGCTTCCTTTTTCCATGGCAGGTTCTTGCTTTATAACTTTCATTTACACATCTAAATAATATTTATGTCCCTTTGAAACATTTTCCTATGTGTTTATTTCCAAATCTTTCACTCATAGGTTTTTGAACATACTTACCTTTATGATTATTACCTGAACAACCGTAGGGATTTGTTTCTTGTATATATGATGTCTTATAAAAACACTAAGGTTCTGGTGGTCAATCATGACTCCAGATAGTTGGTTTAAAATAACAACAAGAGTTCTAATTGCATCTACCATATCATTCAGCTTCTAATTCAGAAAACTATCATAGTTTTATTCACAACCACTATTACTTTGGTGCCTGCTAGATCCATCCATTTACTATAACCAAAAAGGTCAGTGTGAGTATATCAGTAAAATCATCATATAATATCTTATGAGGAGGGTAAACACTAAGATATACTTATTCATGTTATCTTAAACTCATTCACTTTATAAAAATAACTATGACTCTTTCTAAAATCCTAACCATTATGGTTATGTAACTTATGCTTAAATTGTATCCTAACCTCAAAAGTTATATAAACCGACCTTTGATACAAACTATAAGGACCAATCCTTAAACATTACATAATCTTAAAATTAAATGAATAATTCACATTGGGGATATTTTTAGGTTTAGAGTTTTAGAGAATAAGGCCATAACTATTACATAACAACTTTAATATTACAAGTGGACACTTCTACTCAGTATCCATTTTTTTTAATAAAATAAAAACTCTTAAAAAGACACATGTCTAGTTCCATGTGTTAGACAATATGACTTTTCCTTAGTCCCATATTTGAACCTATTAATCTTTAAGTCCTATGGAAAACATTTCAAAAACTTGGTATGAGCATAAAAAGAACTGTAAGGGTTATAAAATAAGGAAGGAAAACATTATCCCAACAATAAATACAAATCCATGAAACCATACTTTTCTATCATAACATACCTTATGAAATCATAAGATTTATGAATAACACACACAAATCATAAATCATTAAGGTTACATATAGCATCCATATCATAATTACATTGTAGTTATCACAGATATGCAAGGATTTACACTTGGAATACCCATCACATTATATTCTCTAAATCTCTTAGGAGAAACATCACGTTTACCTCCGTCACTTTACCCAATGCATTGGAGAGCGGTCTCAGGCTCACACGCCCTAGGTTTATCACGGAACCACCCGTATACGTAAACAATGCATAATAAACATAACGTAATCATAACATATAACACATTTATAAAGGAAAGATAACATTTCCACATTCCAATATATCAAATCAATATATTTAAATAAACAATGTTTTATCAAATCATTTTCAAAACCTTTTTAAAAAGAGATTTTTGAATCCAAGTGTCCCATACCACTTTAAATACATTAAATAAATTATCATTTGAAAACATTAATGTCCATATAAATAAATACTAAAACCCATTTTTAAATCATGGACATTAATGAGAAATATTTAGAAGAGTAAATATTTAAAACATTTAAAACAATATTTTAGTTGAAGAGTTTTTTAACAAAAAGAGAGACACTTGAATAAAAATAATTGAGGAATGAAATTTAATCATAACTTTATAATATCATGAGAATAAAGGGATTCATGATATAATATGTCAAAGTATAGTATATACACCATATTAGAGTGAATTGGTGCATATTAATAATGAAGTCTCAATGGAAATGGAAATTGATATGAAATCCCTTATAAAGATGAAATCCTTAAATTAAGGATAATTCGATCACATAATTATCTGTGAAAAATATAAATACACACAATATAAGTGGATATTAATTGTAAAACAATCAGAGGTAATTCACACATATTCATTGGATGACATATTCAATAAGTACAAGTTGAACCCAGAGAATTGAAATTGGGTTAAGAGGTTCCCTTGTAAAAATTCGACAGCCTAACGACGTCACATTAAAATTCCGAAAATGAGTTGATGAGATAAAAAGGGAATATAATCACTTGGATATAAATATTACATCAATAAGGATATATAATAACATATCCCAACATAATAAGATGTAAATTAAAAGACATAACAAAAATAAGTCTTTTATAAAGAGGAGGGTGAATAGTTCCCTTACCGATTTGGTAACTTACAAAACATACACCACATGAAATAAGGATTGTAAAATGAAGATGTAAATACTCATAAATGAAATTATATTACATAAAGAGTACATTCATGGTCGGTACATACACCACACAAAAGGAAACAGTGGAAAATATAGCATGAATCTCACAAGAATAAAAATTGAGACAAAACCCTTTACCACATTGTAATCAACTGAGTTGTATGACCAAAAGTAAATAACAACCAAATAAATCACAAAATACCATGAATATAATGAGAATAATGATAATATATATATCAGATGGAAGTACATAATACACCACATGCAATGAATAAGTGACGAACAATGGAAATCTCACGGAATTAAAAGTGAGATAAGAAAATCCCTTACAAAAATTCGGCAGCCTAACGGTGCCACTTAAAAATTTGTAAAATGAATTGATGAGAGTAATAGAGGGTATCTCATAATATTAAAATAACAATTTCAGTATTGTGAATATAAAAGAACATCCTACAACATAATAACATGGACTATAAATGAAATGACATAAAAAAGAGTACTTGAAAAGAAAGAGAGAGGTCAAATCCCTTACCTTGTGTCCGACTTGACTAGATCATTATTTAATCTCATGAATAATAAACTAAAGTAAATTTCTACTTTATTAAGACCCATTTTTAAGTTTATTATTCCTTTTATATCACTTATTACCATGTTATAAACATTATGTAATCATTTAAGTTAATAATGTTCATTTTGTGGATATTTGGTACTTGAGTCAAAAATGGACTTCTTATAATAACATTTTGTTCATGTGGTAAAAGGTTCATTATATACAGAATTAAATTCATGATTATTATATCATATATATCATATATATCTAGTATATAAATGTATTTATAATAGTACATAACATTTAGAGGTAATAAATGAAATGCACCGTTCATGGAGATGGTAAGTCGTACATACGCATGAACTCTACTTTCATTTCTATTTCTTCTTTTAATTAATTTAAAACATAATGATACATAGGTATATTATTATTAAAGTATAATATAATATATAATATCATTAAATCTATCATTTATCCATCCCGCATAAGGCATTAACGAGTCACATCACTTTGAGGGGGTGGTAGTCCGCGCTTCCTCAAATGAGATTATCGTATTTACACACTATGGAAACCATAAAGGCGTGATATAAATGTAAAATACAAAAGAATAATGAAAATATAGACATAATATATATCATATATAAATATAGTTCCATCATAATGGCCAACATGATAGGCATTTGGAGATATTTGAACAATCATCGTTTCGTGAGGCGTTAGTTTTCCATCTACAGAAACATTATGTTCTTCATCCATTAGATGGAGGTGTGTGTAAGTTTAGTTCAAATATTTCTCATAACAACATCCTATTATATTGAGGATACTGGTGATGTTACAAAAAAAGGAATAAAAAGAGTTTAGGGGATGGATAAGTAAAATAAAAGAGAACAATTTAAGAGAAACCGTTACCTTTAATTTGGGTAACTCCCTTTGGTTTGAACAAAAGGACTTCTTGAAGTGCCTTATGCCTAAGGTAAGGATTATAGGAGGAAGGGAGTTATGTAGGAAGATTAATGGGGCAGAGTTTGGACGAGCCAAATGGCTTTAGAGGTGTGAGAAATTGGTTAGAAGTGGTCTCCTTTTATAAGGGAGAGGAGGGGATCTTTAGGAAAGTGTGAAAATATTATTTTATAATATAATTATATTCAGTTTCTAATGGTACAAAAATCATTATAGTCTAAGATATGATGAGTCATGGTCGAAATAAAATCATCCAATTATAATTGGACATGTTTTTAATAAGATTTTAATCATTATAAGCTTATTTATTTAAATTATTTTTTAATGAGGTGAATAATGCATCATTATTGTGTCATAAATAATATAATATATTTTATGTCTGAAAATTAAAATAAAAAATCCATGATATAGGAGATCTTTTTATCTTTCTAAATAATATTTATAGTCTAAAATAGGACTTATATAACACCATATAAAAATTAATTTCTAAAATAGTTTTGTTAATGTCAATTTTTTCTTCACATTAAATTAATTAATCTAAATTGTCATTATCACTCCCAAGTGGCTCAATGGGGTCCCAAAATCGACCCAAAGATTCCCATGGTCGTAAATGACTCAACCAATAAGGTTTGGATAAGTGTTAAGGTTTTTTTTAATTTTTATAATATTCTTTTAACCTTGAATTACTTTATTTACCTTTAACATCGGTAAATAAAAGTCATAAGTTACTATTCACAAAAAATTATTTTCATCTTAATAAACCAAATTTTACTTCTTGTTAACAACCATGTATGTCAGATTTTCGAAATCCAATTCACATATGTGGTAAAATTTTATTTACATGAAAAATTCAGTTTTTTTAACTACTACTAAGTGGTTTTAGTATTCATCAAAAATTGATGTTTTTCAGAAAAATACCAAATATTCAACCTAAAAATTATTTGATATTATGAATTAAAAATTGATGTCTAGTTTTCCAAATTCAAGTCATAGAAGTGGCACTAATTAATTTAAAAATTAATTTCCGTTATGAAAACAAATAGCGTGTTTTTAAGAAACAATAACTATCAGAAGATTAATACTTGTTTATGTCCAATTTCAAAGTGAAATTAATTATAATGACCCACATAGGATTAAATGGTAAAAATATATTTTAATTTAAATTTATAAAAAATTAAAAATATAATCTAACCATATAAATAAATTATATTAAAAGTAACTTTTGAATTAAAATACAATATTTTTCACTATTCATTAAAAATGAACTTTATCGGAAATATTCCAAAAAATTTTCACAAAGTAAAATTTGATGTCCCCATTATAAAGAAAGATTTTATTTAGTCAATTAGAATGTATTAAATTGTCCAAAACTATATTTAAAGAGGGTTCTACATTAAAAGGCAATAAATCAGGCTTTTAATGTAAATTATGCTTAAAATTAGATTCATTCATAATTTAAGCATCTAGATTTTATTAGATAAATGTAAATACATTTAAAAATCATGTATAATCATATTGTATTTGGTTTTTTCATTACTTCCAATAAAATGGCTAGGAGTTGGCAACCATTTAAAATAATAATAATATATTATTAGTGTGTAACGTAAGATTTCAAAGAAACCCGTTGTTGTGTATTGGGTTCGTTATTGAACACTGAGAGCCTTTTAAAGTAAAATTAATATTTAATTCAAAAATATTAACAAATATGAAATATGTATTATTCTTTATTTACCTGGGATGTTATAGTTAGAGCTCCACAATATCACCAATAATTTGATAAAATATGTTCTCATGTATTCTAGAAGAGTGTGTGTATGATATTGTGAGGTTCAGCTTCAGATCCTAAAGAAACAGTTGTTGGTAATGTGTGAAAGACTAAAACGATTTGAATAGGAATGAGGTACACATTCTATTTTATTTTCTATGATTTGAATAAAAAATGAAATACAGTTAGACTCTAATGGGACATTGATCATTAGATAGGACTATCATGTCACTTTAGTGATGAAAAATTTAACATCTTCATCCCATCCGTTGTTACAACATTCCCCAGCAACAATAATGGTTAAAGAAGATGATCTGAAATATAGATAAATATATTTTTAAATATGAATATGTCCAAAAAAGAAACCATTGATGAATGCTTATAAATGGTGTGTGAAATATTTTTTAATATCAAAGGTTATAAAGAAAATATGGACAACTCTATGATTTTAAAAATGCGACATCCTATTACCTGCTTTAAGGTATTTTCCACATCTTTTTTTATTTTCCACTTTAATTGGGAGCATCCTAAGACCCCCAAAGATGTAGATTATTTTTTGATAAAAATGACCTATATTTTAGGGATGTATATATTTTTATTATTAATGGAGTATAGTTATACATGTGTTAACAAATTTATGGGGTTCTCCCAGTGTATGGAGATTTCTTGAGTCAGTTTCAGGGTTTTGTGTAATAATTTTGGTTTTCTGTGGTGTTGTAGATGATTACATGGCATGAGAATGGGTTACAAAATGTGAACTCGGTCACCGGAAAATATTAAAGAATTTAGTATGTAGAGTGAAACCATTATATGCTGTGTGATGATTATAAACGATGTAATGTTAAAATATCATGTTTTAATAAAAAGATGTCAGGTTTTTTGGTGTACTTGTGCCCTTTGGAATACATTATGTGTAAAGGGGTTACAGACCATATGACTATTGGGAGGTTTTATATTCAGGTGATTTATTGTTATATTTTGCATTAATTATTCCACATCCCTCCTTTCTCTTGACCTAGATCCCTTATCCGGTGATTTTGGGGGCCTCTGTTCAATCAGGATTGATTCATTTAGAATTGGATCATTAGGTCAGTAATGTTGAATTTCTCTAGGAAAGAGACCCTTTGTTCTTATTTATATAATTTTATCATGGTATCATAATTTCATTACACTAATTTTGTTTTGATCCTTGGTGATGTTTCTTATTTATTTTCTCTAGATCCACTATGTGATCTTATTCTGAGGACCAATCCTTGTTGGTTGTGGTGCATCAGGTTTGTGTTCTTGAGGCATGTGTTTTTTACACTTCTCCACCAACCCTTTGGTTTAATTGAATAAATTATAATATGTTTAGATTTGGCCTAGGGCCTTCGTTGTGGTTGTGTGTTCTTCCTTATTGGTGGATCCTATTGCGGGTGTTTGTGACCTCAGTTTGAGGTAGGTGGTTCAATATCTACCAATTTTTGTGGAAGTGGATTGCTCCTATTTTTTGATAAAATGTTTTATTAAATTAAATTAAATGATATAATAGATTTTTTTGTGGAACTTGTTTTTTTTAAAATATTATTTTCCCATAGTTTCAGTAAATGGAATAGGGTTTTCAAAGTATTTTGAAATGGTTTTGTGAAATGGTTTTCAAAGCATAGTTTGATGGAAATGGTTTGATGATATGGTTTTGAAAATAGAGAACATGGGAAGCATTAGGTACTTAGGTGGAAGGTATCTTAATAGGTACCATCCAATATTAGGGGAATTTCTCATGGGTATTTATTCTTCTTTCTAGGGTTGTTGTTATTGGTACCTGTTAGAGCTATTGGGGGGTTCACTTGTTGGG
Organism: Viscum album; assembly: GCA_963277665.1. Taxonomy (NCBI): domain Eukaryota; kingdom Viridiplantae; phylum Streptophyta; class Magnoliopsida; order Santalales; family Viscaceae; genus Viscum; species Viscum album. Next base: position 126,631,985 of record OY728129.1, on the reverse strand, counting down.
GTGTTCTTATACTCTCTAGACTCGATGAATATGTCTAGTGGCCTGATGCGCACACGATTGTCTATTTTAGGTATGAATATCCTTGATTTCATTTACTAATGTGATCCTTGTAGTGATATTACTTGTCCTTATGATTTTGGATTGTACTATTTTGTTGCACATCTATGTATTTGATTTGATATGTGATACATGATTTTTCTTGACATGATATATCAATTTTGATATATGTTTATGGAATTATTTGAAACTAATTTACCTATAATATTTTGAAATGTGGAAAAAACGGGACATTAAAATGTTTTTACATTATTTTGATATAAATTTTTATAATATTTTACTATTCCTTGTTTGATTTAAAGTTTAAAATGCTTGGATTATTTTTTAGAGACCTGATAATAACACCTTGGTGAGACTCTACTGAGCCTATTACCCCACACTCTACATGCCCCTTCCTTGGTGCATAGAACTTTGTATGGCATGTGATGCAGGTAATGTAATGGAACCACAATGAGGTGGTGAGGTTTTATGTCAGCTAAGTTGGGTATATGGTGGTGAGATGGTGAGAGTATTCTCAAACTATCACATGGATTAGTTGGATTTCTTATTTTGTTGGTCCATTTGTGGTTGGACATGTATTTGTAGATTTTTTCTAATATCTGGTTTCTTGTTTTCTACTATTTTTTCTTAGTTATGGAACATGTTTATCTTTTCTGTTTTTTTTCTCTATTGTATTTATGTTCCATGTTGTTGATTAAAGTTGGGAGAAATCATTACCTACGATTATTGTTTGATGTTATGGTGCTAGTCTCTAGCTAATGGGGATTGGGAAGTTTCTTTGGGTATGTAGTGGACTGGATCATGTACCAATTTGGGTGGGTATTCTGGTCAGTTCATTAAAATTTGGTATCAGAGGTTGTCTATACTCAAGAGTTCTTTTCTTGGGATATTTGTTAGAATAGATATACGATGGTTGAGACTTGATAAGTATATTTTGGTGAGTTCATGGATAGATCTTTCCATGATGAGACTAAATTTACCATGGGATGTTAGGATGCATGTATCATGTTTTGAGTATTTGATGTTAATCTTAGTTTCTTCTTATGGGTTTTTTAGTTTTAATGGAGATTGTTCTTCTGTCTGGTCATTTATTTTGTTTTGGTGTGTAGTAGTATGCATCTGAGATTTGTTCTGAGAGTTCCTTAGGTTGGTGAAACTGATGCTCCTCAAGGGAATCATTATATAGATCAAATATTTATCAAGGATATTACTCATGTATTTCACTCCCTAGATCATAATTTTCCAAAATCTATAAAAAAAGTTGTTGGGGGTACATCCAATAGGTATATAAGAAAGAGATCGATCAGGAGAGTTTTTTTCATGAGAATCCACCATCCTTTAATGGTATGAATGAAACTCAAGAGAGAGGAGAATTACTTGAAAATATTTATTAGGTCTTTGAATTTATAGATACACCTAAGTGTATCAAGGTAAAGTTTTCAATGTTTATACTTGAGGGTCCCAAAAATAATTGCATAAATTCTATGGTATAGGAGGGTACACACATGGGATTCGACTAGTAAAGTTTCAAGATTCTCTTCTATTAGTAGTTGTTTTCATAGTTTATGATGATGTTGAAGTATACAGAGTTTTTCTCTTTGCACTAGGGAGATAATTCATTATCAGAATACAAAAATAGGTTTGTAAAGATGGTTCTATTTTCACAATACGTTGTGAAGAATGACAAGATGAAAGCTCAGAAGTACCTACAACATTTTTGTCTGGATATCAGATCATAAGTATTTATCCTAAAGCTTTCAACCTATGAAGAGAAAGTGTAGTTTTCTATAAGGTAATACCTAAATATGGTAGGGAAGGTTAGATATTATTACCCTTATCTTCCAAATAGTGGAAACTTAAATGGTGATATTGGAAAAAAGTGTAAGTGGCAGGATAATTGCAGGAGTGGTGGAGGTGGTTATCGACAGTAGACAGCTTTGAAACCTCCTATTGTAGCTAGTGGTGTGCCCCTGAATTTATAAGGTTTTACACACACAATATTCATGTCCTTCACCTTCAAATATGTGTAACAGTTGTGGATGATATGGTCATATACATTGTTTATGTTCGGCTATTTATACACCTTGATATGGTCTGGGATCATCAGATCCAATGGCTACTATGGTGCAATTAGATTCTTCAAATACCGCATGGCTCTAGACATAGGCCTTAGGAGTGAAGAAACATCACACAGTAGATGAGTTTCTGGTAGAAGTAGATGCATGTCTAGCGATAGTGAGAGGTACCATCTTTATTAATCCTTTGATAATTGTTTCTTTTTTTTTGATCCCATTTATTCTGAATTAATTATATATGACCGTTTTTTGATATTCATAACCTTACAATAGAGCTCAATCCCTTTATTATGGACTTAGAGACACCTCCGGGGAAGAGGAGATAATAGCGTTTTTTATGTCCTTATTGTGCACTATCGATAGCTAATGAAAAGTTATTCTAGGATCATATTATTCTTAATTTAGATTTATCTGATGTCATCATGAAAAAGGATTGTCTTGTTTCTCTTCATGATCAGGTTAGTTTTTATCATCAATGTATCTCATTTATTTTGGTAGATGGGGACTCATAAGTGATTAAGAGATTTTGGGATTTATGTTTTATTCATGAAGGACCTTCTTACCCAAAGATCATGAGTTTGTTTTCTTCTCTAGATGTTGTTCCTGATGAAATTTTTTCTATTGTTGATCTTCCCATCTTTTTTTGGGATTTACCCATCATTTTCTCAGAATATTTATTTGGAATCCCTCTAATAAGGGAGGTAGATATTACGGGTGATCTGGTGCGAGGGAAACATATGATATCAATACCTTATTATCATATAGAAAGATAGAGCTTAAAGAGAACAATATTTAGTTGGACTATCTGGTGAAAAGGGTTTTGTATGCCCTAGGGTTTTTCCTTAGGCATCCTTGAAGAACTTTTCCAAGAATAAAGATGGTTTACATTGATTTTTGTGTGGAATATTAGAATTTGAACCCAATAAAAATTAAGAAACAATATCATTTTCCCCATGTAAATGATATGTTTCATCAATTAAAGGGGGAAAAGTTGTTTTTAAAGATTGATATTCAATCATGTTAACATCATCACAAAGTTAATGTGTATTATAAGTTGAAGATTAATTTTAGGAGAATGTCTGGACACTAAAAATATCTTGTGATGATATTTGATTTGAAAAAAAAACACTTTTAGTTCAATAGATTTGATGAATTGAATATTCTATCAGTATGATGACACTTTTGTGGTATTATTCATAGATGATATTTTGGTTTATTCAATATCTAATCCTAAGAACAAGCACCATCTGAGTTTTGTTTTGTAAATATTGAGGTTTCACTATCTATATGGAAACATTTTAAAATAAATCTTTGGGATAAATGGAGTGAAATTATTGGTGCATGTGATTTTGAGCATGGATTATTAGTTGATCCTGATAAAGTGATGACTATCATGTCTTGGGAAGAGCCAAAAAATTTATTTTTGATTCATAGTTTCTGTGGTCTTATTGGATACTATCAATAGTTAATAAAGGATTTATGTTAGTTGAAATCACCTTTTAATTATATTACCTATAAAGGGGGGAAATTCGCAATGGATGTAAAGTTTTATGATTTTTTGGATGAGTTGAAATGTATTTTGACATCAAATCCTATTTTGATCTTACCTGAGCCCGATAAGGGGTATGTGGATTTCTGTGATGCTTATGGAACTAGTTTGGGTTGTGTGGTCTTACAGCATGATAATACGGTAGCTTATGATTATCATTCTATTTTACCACACGAGAATAATTACCCCACTCATAATTTAGATATTTTCATAGTTATTCATACACTTAACTATTGGTTGTATTTTATTTTGGGGAAAATTTCACAATATTTTCTAAAAATAACAATTTGAGATATATATTATCTCAAAAGTACTTGAATCTTAGACATAGGAAGTATGTGGAATACCTTTATATGTTTGACTTCAATATCAACAACACCATGGTGAATAGGATTATCATTGGAGATGGTATTAGTATAAAGTTCCATTGCACATTGTTTGGAATTGAAGGATGAGTGGAACCTTCTATGGAATTTTTCTCAGTTTCATCTATATATTTAGGAGGTTTTTTAGTCTTGGTTTGACTATTTATAAGATGTCATCATCTCTTCTTAAGTATATTCTACAGATTCATTAGTAGGATGTTAATTTAAGAGGGATTTGAGAAACCCTATATTGAGGGGAGAGGTTTTGGGTTAGTCTCTCTCTTCAGATGGTATTATCAATTTTTGGGGTTCATTTTTTCATCCAAGTATTTATGAGGAGCTCAGTTTTATTTTATTATCATAGGTATTTTTGGACTATTCATCTGGGACCTATAATAATGTAATATGACATGAGATGAAAATTATGGTGGCCGATTTTGAATCATTACATTACTGATTATCATTCCCACTATTACAACATCCAATATGTTAAGGAAGAGAATTTGAAACCTTACTTCTCCATCATATTCTAGTTCTAATTTGGAAATTGGATGATGTATCCATGAATTTTCTTATTGGATTACCATGTACTCCCCAAGGGAGGAGTTCTATATGGTAGGTGATTGATTCGTTGGAAATGTTAGCTCATTTCATTCCGATCAGGGACACCGCTAAAGATAAAGATCTTGGTAAGTTGTTGGTGCTGGAAATTGTAAGGTTACATGGGGTTCTATCTACTGTTGTGTCAAAAAGGTATCCTAGGTTTACTTAGAGTTTTTAAAGATCCTATAGGAGGTGATGGGAACTTATGTAAGATTGAGTACAACATATCATCTATAGATATAAGGGTAGATGAAGAATACTATTCATATTTTGGTGGATATGATATGTTCCTGTACCTTGGAATTTGATGGATCTTATGATATCCATATGGGAATAGTTTATTTTTCTTAAAACAATAGTTATTAGTCATTGATCAGAATAGATCCTTTAGAGGCTTTTTATGGTTAGCTATGCAGATCAACTCTTTTTTTGGGAGGAGGTGGCCCATGATTCTTTTCTGGGTCTAAGTTTGGTTCAAGAGACATCTACAAGGATTCAAGATATACGTCAGCATATGGTTAAAACATAGATTTGAAAAAAGTATTATGCAGATCAATAATGTCTCCCTTTTTAGTGTTCCATTGGTGACAAAGATTTGTTGAATGTTTCTCCTTGGTTGGGTCACCATCATCATAGAAAAACTAGAAAGTTGGCTCCAAGATATTTTGGACCATTTTTGGTAATTGACCAGCATGGATAGGTTTCTTATCTATTGGAATTTCTAGATCAGTTTACAAAGATTAATGATGTTTTCCACATATCACTACTAAGAAAATATAACTATAAACACTCTAATGTTTTGAGTTGGAAGAATATTGAGTTAGATATTGATGATTTAGTTGTTGATTATCTAGTAGAGATATTTTAATCTCAAGTAAAAGTATTTTATGGGAAGTGAATTATGCTTTTCAGAGTGTTATAGAGGAACGAATAATATTTTCATGAGACTTGGGAGTATGAGTTATTGATGAGGGAGAATTGGACTCACCTCTTTACTGGACTTCATTCTTCCACATGAATTACTGAGGATGGAAATTATCATATTGGGTAGTTTGTAACATCCCATTACCCACTTTCAGGTATTTTCCACCACTTTTCTTATTTTTCTCTTTAATTGGGTGCATCTTGGGACTCTTGAGGATGGAGAACATTTTCTGAGAAAAATGAACTCATATTTATGGATTTTTTTGAAATTAATAGACACTAGGTATAAATGTGTTAATGGATATATGAGGTTGTCCTCAAGTATATAGAATGCTCGAGTTGGTTTGGTGTTTTTTTATAAGAATCTAGATTTTCATCTGCATGATTTGCAATTATACAACGTGAAAAGGGGTTATAAAATGAGTATTTGGTCTCTAGAAAAGGGCTGTTAACTATGTATATAGCCTAAAAAGAGTACACACTGTGTAATGATTAAAAAACATGTAATGTTAAAAGAGAATGTTTTAATGATAAGGCATTGTGTTTTTCAATGTACTTGTTCCCCATGTATTACATGAATCCTAAGGGGTTACACACTATGTAACTATTGGTAGGTCATCTTTTAAGGTGTTAAATTGACTGATTTTTCATTAATTATTTTATATCCCTCTATTTTCTCAACCTAGATCCCTTATCTAGTGATTTTAGGAGCCTACGTTTGATCTAAACAGATTCTATTAGTAATGGATCATCAGGATGGCTACATTTATCTCTATAAATAAGAGTTCATTTTGACTTCTTTATTTATGTTGATCGTGGAAGTGTCGTTTCATTACTATATTGGTTTTTTTCATGTGTATGTTTCTTATTGATTGTCACTATATATGTTGGGTAATATTGTTGAAACAGATGATCCTTATTGGTTTTGGTGTGGAATGTTTTTTTTCTTGAGGTATGTTTTGATTCATCTTCTCTAAAGACAATTTTGGTGAATTGCATCAATTATAAGATTTATATATTCGATTTAGTGCCTCTTTTGTGGTTGTTTATTCTTCCTTGTTGGTGGATCGCTTTGCGGGAATTTGGTACCTATGTTTGAGGTAGGTGGTTCCATATTTAGCTTGTGTTGGTGAATTTCATTGCTCCTATTTTTGATAAAAAAATTATTAAATGAAATGGAATGATATGAATGATATTTTGTGCATCTGGAACTATGATTTTATAAAATATAGGTTTCCCAATGTTTTAGTAAACAGAAAAGGGTTTTAAATTCATTGTGATATGGTTTTTAAAGGATGGTTTGATGACCTGGTTTAAAAAATAGAGCACATTGTAAACCTTGGGAACATATGTGGAAGTTATTGTAATAGGTATTATCTACTGTTGGGGGGTTTGATCATGGGGTTTTCTTATGCTCTCTATTCATGTTATTTTAGGGACTTATTAGACCTATTGAGGGATGGTTCAATTTTTGGGGTGTTCCTCTACACTCTAGGCATGATACATATGTCCATTGGATTAATGTTTACATGATTAACTATATAAGGTATGATTATCCTAGCTATCATAAATTTATATGATCCCTGGCATAATGTTACCTGTACTTATGCTTTTGGTTTGTAATGTTTTTTTATACTACCATGGATTTCATATGATATGTGATGCATAATTTTTTTGACATGATATATCTACTTTGATACATGGTTATGAAATTAATTGAAAATAATTTACCTATTTTATTTGGAAATGTGGAAAAATATAAAATTAAATTATTTTTCCTTAATTATGATATAAAAACTAGTAAATTTTTATCATACCTTGTTTTCATTAAATTTGTGCATGATTGGATTATTATTCATCGAACTGATATGTAACTTCTAGGTGAGGCCTTAATGATCCTATTATCTCAAACCGAGTATACCCATTTAGTGGTGCATATACATTTTTATATCATTCGATGTAGGAAAGGATAAGTTCCCAAGTGAGGGGGCTAAGTTTTTTATCAGCTAATTTGGGTAGTTTGTGGTGATATGGTGGGATTCTACCAACTATATCACATGGAGTAATTGGTTTTCCTATTTTTTTAGTCATTTGAGGTTGGACCAATACTTTTATCTTGTTTATACTATTGATTTTTTTTGTTTTTTTGTTTTTTAGTTATGGAATATATTTATATTTTTTTACTGTTTTATCTATTGTATATATGTTCCATTTCATTACTTCTGGTTGAGAGAAATAATTCTTTCTGATTGCTATTTGATTATCAGATGCTAGTAGCCAACTTTTGGGGATCAGGAATACCCTTATGGAATATGATGGATTGGATCAGGTACCAAATTAAGAGGGTAATCAGGTAGTTTCGTTACAAAAAATGTTCTAGAGAAAATTTCCAGACAAGTTTAATAAAAAACATCCAGTATTATAATAGATATATGATCTAACCCTTGAAAAATTATACATTATTATCATTATAAATGACATAATAAAGGATGCAAAATTCAAAAATAAATTTAAAGAATAAATAGTCTTTGAATCCATGAGAAAAATAAAAATCAATCATGAAGATGTTAATGATTCTAGTTATTTTGATGATAAAAAAGGAAAGGATGAGGACTATAAGAGAATCATATCTATTATCTCAAAGAACATCTGAAAAGTAATGGTAAATTATAAATGAAATATTATACTTTTGTGTATGTATATTGGTGTCACTGAACTATTTTTTAAAAGCATTCCAAAGAAGAAAAGTGGTAAGCTTGAAGTTGAAGATATAGTTGAGAAGCCTTAGGAAATTATATCGGGTAAAAAATCAAGAGTGGTTTCCAAAATTATTGAGATAAAAAATATGTTTCCAAGAAGAAAAATAAGATATATGATGAGTAAATATGAAGTTTATTTCTTCTCTTCATGAAGAAATTCATACGAAAAACTATTAAATTTTTTAGAACATTTAGCGATCATATTGGAAAACATGAAGAATCCTTAAGTAGTGAAAAAAGTAAAATGATATATATTAAGAATATGTTGATATATAATCATGAATTTTATGTTGTGATCAATACTAAACTAAATAAGATTTTTAGTCTGTTGAAAGAGGAAACTGAAAAAAATAATTATGGAATCAAGATATTATAAAAATGGTATATGGTTATACTAAATATATAAAAAAATTAAATATGAGAGTTTCTATGTATGATAAATTCCTAAAAAATATAGATGAAAAAATAATAATTTTAAGGAAGAACTAAGAAAAACATAATTAAAGTGTATTGAAACATAGAATACATTGAAACAAACAATAAAATAATTCAAAAATTATTTATAAATAAACTAAAAATCATTAAAACCATATCAAACTAGTGAACTTAAAAGCGAAATTTAAAATTCTAACAATTAAATATCAAAATAAAATTTTTATAACTAATAGTGAAGTTTCATATTCTAAGCTTGTACATGTTTGGGCTATGAACAATGATGATAAACCCTCTATTATATAAAAAAATTTAAATATTGTCTCGAATAAGTTATATTCACCAAGAAAAAAGATATCACAACACTTGAAAGGTTAGAAATGATAAATATTTTTTAAAAAACTATTTTCAATATGGATGAAATAGATTGAATGGTTTTTTTGGAACTCTATGATTTTGTGGGTACAAATCTTAACCGTGATGGTAAAACTTGTCATTACCATGAATATAATAAAAATAATGGGGGATAAACTCTAATAAACTTAAAATATATAGTCAAATAATATTGTTTGTAATAAAATGTTTACCAATTTTATCTACATAGAATATGTACAATTTTTATGATGAAATTTTTAGTATTTTTGACAAACATGTTGAATGTGTTAAAAAATTTAAGAAAAATAATAGTATAAATCTTTACTATAATGAAAAATAAAAGGGAATTTAGAGTGTGAAGAAAAAATAAAAGTCACTCATTTTTTATATTTGTTTAAAATCATACAATAAAGTTAAACCATGGATTCTAGATAGTGGTTTTCACTTACACATATAAGTTGAAAATCAATTTTTTCAAGAATATTGAAAATAATGTTGTATGGGTGGTTACATTTAAAAGTGATAGATCTTATAAAATTAAGGGAGTTATAACTTTTGAGATAGAAGCACACACGTTAAAATGAAAGTAAGTTCTCTATATTGAAGGGATTAAAAACAATATTTTAAGTTAGATCAAATTATGTAATGATGTAAATGAAATTATTTTCAATAAAAAATCATGAATCATTAGGAGTTCAAAGGAAATAAGATTTATCTCCAAAGTTAAAAGAAAAAGTGGAAATATGCTTCTTGTTGGAAATCTAACTAATTCTTATTCTATGAGTTCTGAAAATGAGAAAAAACTATTTCGTAAAAGGCTCTTCCACCTTGGAAACAATATGAGTAAAATCTCTAAAATTAATTTAGTTATAGATCTACCCTAAAATAAAATAGATATAGATATTTTGTTTTTGATGCATATCATAATGGGAAAATGGTTCAAGGAGCTCAAAAACGTGTGGAGATTTTGTCCACTAGGCCACTAGAGTTAATTATCTCAGATTTGTGTGGTCTAATAAGATATCAGTGTTCTAGAGTTTATTCATATTTCATTACATTCCTTAATGATTAAACTCAGTTTAATAGTGTTATGTTTATGATTCATAAGTTAGAATCTATTCAGATGCTTAGAATCTTCAAAAGACCAGTTGAAAAAGAAATGGGAGTCAACATAAAGAAGTTGATATTAGATAGTGGTAAAAAGTACACCTATAATTCATTTAAAAGTTATACTATAAAGCATAGATTAAACATAAATATAGGGAACTATACAATCCCAATAAAATTGGTATATGAGAAATAAATAACACAAGTTTGGTTGAGATGGGTAGGATAAATTTAACCGAACACATGATCTCTAAATTTTTCCAGAGGGGAGTTGTATGTACTACATTAAAAATATAAAATAAATATCTATTAAGACCTGAGAAACACACGACACCATATTAAATGTGATTTAAGGAAAATTAAATAATTAAGTACTTAAATGTTTTTGGTATCCGTACTACATGAAGATAAAAAGAACTAATTCATATAAATTTAGGTATAAATTAGAATGAGAGATATTCAGAGGTTTTTTGTCAAATGATAGATGCTAAAGATTTTAGAATAAGTGGCTGAAAAAATTGGTTGAATTATTTTATTTTAATATTATTTAAATGTATTGAAAATCATATATAACAAATGAAGTAGTTTTTGAAAATTCTAGATCATATAACAAGTATATTTTAGGAAAACAATAATGAAGAATAAGCTTAAAATGATTTAATTTTTGTTGATGTTGTTTCTAAAAAAACCAATGATAGTGGTGAAGCTACTGGAAATGAGAAATAAAGATGTCATATATAAAATAATCATATCGATATAAAAAATATCATTGGTAATCAAGAAGCTCCAATGCAAATAAGAAGAGGCTAAGGATTTAAAATAATTTTTCTATTATTTCAGAAATTTAACTTCACACTGTTATAGAAGAATTTGATCATGAATAATCGATTAATTTTATGAATAAATAATTGGACTATATTGAGAAAATTGACAGTTAGTAATTTTTATCAATACCTAATGAAAAAACATGTGATTAAAAAAAAGTGATTATTTAGAAATAATTAAATAAAAAAGGTGAGGTGTAAAGGAAAATGTCAAGAATGGTATGTAAGGGTATCCATAACAAAAATGAATTGATTTTTAGGAGACCTTTTTCCTTGTATTCAGATTATAGACTATCATAACATTTCTCGAAGTGGAAGCTCATAAACACTATATGATATATCACATGGATGTGAAGTTAGAATTTTTGAATGGAGACTTAAAAAGAGTAGTTTTGTTGATAAATCTAAAGGATTCCTTCTTGAGAGATTTTACAAAATGGTATGTTGGATGAATAAAGAATTATATAGATTAAAACAATCCCATAAGGATTTACATTCTATGTTTTATCACTACCTGAAATAAATAAAATTCACTAAAGTTTGAAAAAATAATCTATGTAAAAGTGTTTTCCACCCAAAATCTAATTTTCATAGTTTATGTTGATGATATGATATTTTTTGTTGAAAGAGAGACTTCATTTGAGGAGTTCTCTATATTTATGAATTTATCCATTGAGATTTCTATAATGGGTGAGATTAACTATTTTATTGGATTATATATTACAGAAAAACATGATTATATCTTAATATCCAAGGAGAATATTCAAAATAATTGTTAAATAAATTTGTCTTAGTGGAATATAAAGAAGTGTCAACACCAATAACAGTTTGAACTAAATTGAGAAAATATGATGCTGGAATTAATGTGAATTATAAATATTTTAGAATAATCATTGAAAGTATTATCAACATCAACACCATATATTAAATATGGTGTGAATCTTTATTTAAGATATTAGATTTATTTTAAGGAGTCTTATACGATGAAAAAAAATATATTCTTGTATATGTCAATGAAAAACTGAATTATGGATTTCTATATAAAATAAGTGTATAATTAAATCTTCTAGGCTTTATAGATGTTAATTGGGATGGATATTTCAATGATATATTATGAGGCAAATTCTTCTTTGTGTGATATAGTATTATAATTTTATGATTTAAATTTATTTTTTCACAAAACATTTAGAATATATAAAAACAATACAGGTCTGCACAAAAATGATTTAGACAAAAGCTTAGCTGGAATATCTGAATGTAGAAGTTAATAATCCACTTAGAATTTCTTATGACAATAAAAGTATTATTGATCTATTAAAGAACATTATAAAACACTCTAGATCAAGGAAGATTAATTTAATATTTTATTGCATCAAATAAAATAGAACATATCGATTTCAAACTGGAATATATTCCCACCAAGTATCAAATTTTAGATGTATTTAAAAATACAATTCCACGAGATAGGTTTTTTGAGTTGAGGTTAGAACTATATGTTCATCCTTCTCCTCTCACTTGAGAATGCATGGTAAATATACCCCCACAATTATTTGGATTATGTTTTTAAAGGGGGATACATAGTGTAGTCTTCTTTGTTAATGGTGAAGTGGTATAAATATTTATTTGAATATTAATATAAAGTTGTGTTTATTTATAAAATGAGGATAAATTGAAGTATATACTTAGGAAGAGATAATCTTATTCACTTGGAAAAATTTATTTTCTCTAAGATACATAATGATCTCTAAAACATTGATGTATTTGATAGTTGGTGGATCACATGAAGAGTAATTCTCATCAATAGGGGGGTGGGGTGGGGTTGAATCATTGTGTTTACAATTTTAAACCCACTTAAAACATTCATGCTTATTCAATACATATCTCTCAAGATTCTCACTGATGCATAAATGAGATCGACACAACAAATTTTTAATGAGTTTTTCATTTTTAAGGATGAATACATCCTGATGTGTCATGGTTATTATCACACACATAAATATAACTTAATATTATCAAAAATAATTTGATAAAGGGTGTGAATATAGAATCATAGAGCTTCTAACACCAACTAGTTACAATCTTACATAAAAAATTATTATCCATAAATAATGATAGCCAATGAAGCTTTGAGACTCCGAATATGATTATCTTCTTCCACATCTTAACATAATAATCCCCCGTGGTTGTAATTTGTTAATATTATATGATACAAAAAAATTTAACTCCTATCTCTCAAATATCTTAACTTCTTTTCACTCTTTATTCTTGGTTATTAATATTCACCTAGAATTATATTAATATTATTTCCATAATAGTTTCATAAACATTATTGAATTTCAATGACACTAATCAACTAATTAAAATCAATTTATCTTTGGGCCATGATTTTAGTTTTAGTCATCCTTAAGAATCTAAAAAATTTACTTCAGTTGATATTTTAAATATCATAGTCTTCTTCTAAATTTAAATTCTCAATAAAAACATCAATTTATATTTCAAATGAGTTCTCTATGTAAGAATGTAGGTTCAAATGCATCCTTAGTCACATAGAACATTTCTATATAGTGTAAAGATCATTTAAAATACCCAAAAACCATTGCAGCTAGTCTCTATTTATTTTTATCTAGGATCATTCTTACATGCTTGTTTATGATTTTTTGAATCCGTAAGATCAAGCCAAATAATTTTATGAATTTAATGTTATTTAGAATATCCTATTTATATAAATCACAATTTTTACTTTTTTTATTTGAATTTCAAATTCATATGATTTGTGAAGTCATGTTCTCAGCCAATGGGTGTCTCTGATTCGTACAAAATTAAATTCATATGGAATTATAATGTATGATAATGAAGTTTTATAATAAATAAATACATTGAATAGAATTCATATATTGTCTTCTTGTGAAAAATCAAAGTATAATACAGAAGTTATAAACTCCTACATATTCATACAATGAAGACATACAATTCAGTTAAATTTAGAGGATCTTCTTATGAGTCATATAATTAGCATTGAATTCATATGATGGAGTCTTTGGTTGGTGAAGTTAGGTAGAAAATTTATACGATCTAGATTGAATATCTTGAAATTTCTCATGTTTATTAGAACATATTTCACTGATCATAAATTATTCACAACCACTTAAAATCATACCAATTCATCTCAAACAACTGTAATAATTTGGTTTGTAACTTCTAATAATAATAACTTAAAAAACTATTTGATGATTTCTTAAAATATAAAATCTTGTTTTCATATACTTAAAAAAATTTGTAATCATATTCTCTTTCCAATACATCAAAATTAATTAAAACATGTTGTACAAAATGACATCTCGATCAGAACTTATCTTTGAATTTAAGATCATATCAAACAAATGTCTCACTTAAACAAGTATTTCCAAAAAATACAACATGTTCCCCAAGGGTTCATTAAACCCCTAGTTTTTGGAAATACTACAAATTTTCTCCCATACATTGAAAATGAAACCAAAGAGAAAATAAGATAGAAGTTAATTCTAGTATTCTAGTAGAAAAAATAATATAATATTCATGTCTATGTCTACATGAGATATCTCAGAGCTAAAAATAAGTGTCATTAAATATTTATTAAATTTTGTTCTAAAAAAACCAGCTCAAACATCAAATTTTAACCAAGAGAAGAAAATTGATCTTGACCATGAATATATCATTCCCACACAACTCAACTCACAAATTAAAATGACTCAAAATAATGAATTTTTTTTCTCTCCCTTGAATTCAACATATATCTAAGAATTAAACGAGGTAAAATAGAATAGGAAACTCAAAAAAAAAATATTACTTCATTAAGAGGGAGTGATATGAACTCCCAAATATAGTTTCATATTCTCAAACTATATAGTCACGAGAAGTTTGGAAAGAAATTCAGTACTTTTTCTCTAGAGGGAATGAATTAAAGAATCATAATACCCTCTTTAAACTTATCCTTTAGAAAACAGTACATTATCTTAATAAGTTTTGACCTGGAATGTTGTACTTAATTTTTGGATATGTTTTTGGAACTTTGATTTTCAAATCTTATAATAAAAGGATAAATAGTTTCAATATTCAAGTATTTCAATTAAGTTTTCATCTATATCGTCTGTGATGAAAGCACATATTTATACTCATTTGATCTTAATGTCACTAATGTTTTCTTCTTTGAATACCATGAAACATAGTTATATCCAATTAATAATTATCCGAAATATGTGGATTTCCTTTCATCAATAACCCCTACCCATCCAACAATAATAAATCCTCTCAAATTTAGTTCTATTTTCTTCTAATACATTAGCCATTAATTAAAAGTATTTGAGATAAATCTAAAGATACTTTTCCCTACCAAAATATGTGTTTCCATTGGATTATATTGATATAATGAATAAAGGATTAAAAATATACAATGTTATGCATTAAAGATATTATGTACATAAGACTTCCAATCAAACTTATAAACTACTTCACATTAATAGTTTCCCTTTATTATCCTTTTTTAGCATTGTTCCCACCTAAATTAGTGTCAATCATCCTCTAGCTTCATATATGTAAAAATAATTCAAGAGCTCCTTTATACATTTCCTTGTGATAAAAAATATAATTTCATAATTGAAAATTTTTTTGTCCCATGAAAAATTTCATTTCTATATTAATTTACATTCCAAACCTTTCTTTCGTGTTATTTAAGAAATATTCATAGAATATTTATTAATTGCTAGAAAATATTATATCATCCACATACAAAATCATAAAAAGTAATTTGGTGCTGATGTTTTTCACATAAAATATATTTTCGACTTTACTTTTTTGAAATTTCATGCTTTTAAGAAACTCACCTATATTAGAAGACCATGATATTAGATCCTACTATAAACTATAGAGATATTTATTTAGATTACAAAAATTTCTCCCATATGAATCAATAATAAATATTTTATTCAGTTCCATGTTCCTTTATTCATTAAGATTACAATTCTGAAATTATGATTTTACATCAATTTGAAATATTTTAAAACTTCTAGGGGAAACAATAGCTAGAATGATATCAATTGATTGAAGTCTAGCTATTGGTTAAAAGGTTTCATCAAATTCAACCCCTTAAATTTAGGAATATCCTTTATAAACTAGCCCATCCTTGTTTCTAGACACTTTAACTTTCTCATATGTCTTATTAAAAAATACCCACTGTAGTCTAGTCATATTCTTTTATTTATTTCTAGGCCCAAGTTCCCATGTCTCACTATTCTTAATTTGGCCAAGATCCTCATTCATAACATTAACCAACTTCATATGTTACAATTATTACTCAATATATAGAGGGTTTTCCTTTAATAGTATATTGGAATGACCAGTAGCCAATGTCTTCTACCTTATTATACACCATTATTTTAATCCTCAATAGTGTTCTCAACATCAACATGTTTTCTCAGTCTTACTTTTACCCCTTCCAACTTCAGTTCATTATCTTCAAAACAAAATAATAAAAAATAATTTTCAATCGTATGAATCAATTAATTTTATACATTCTATTTATTGGGTTCAGAGTTGAAAACAACAAAAAAATTGTCATCTAAAATTATAGTGTTTTTGAGTAGTTTTTTACTTTCAATGACTGTGACATCATCACTACAAAAAATTCTTTCAGATTTATTATTGTAACAATAATAGGATTTCCCATTTTGTGTGTATCCAAGAAATAATCTATCATAATATTTTTCATCAAAATTCACTCCACTTTTATTTTTTTTCATGATCAGGCATGAAAACCCAAATACCATGAGGTGTTTGATATTTGAATATATTTTTGAACACATATTATAGGTATTCAGGTATGAGTTTATCCTTGTTATACATCTATTCTATATTATTCCAATACTTTTCATAGAGTGTATCTAGAAATACTTTGATTTTTTGCTCTACCAACATAGTTTTATCCATCGGAACTTGAAAACTATTCTTTTTTTCCATTACTCCAATTTGTTAAGGTGTATTAAGATCACTGAATTCATTTCTAATTCTATGTTTGTTATGAAGTTTTTTTAATTTTATATTGGAAAATTCACTACCATTATCTAATATCAATCTCTTTACATATATGAATTTTTTACTTGTCTATATGTATTATAAAATACTTTAATATGTTCAAGGTCTTTTATTAGTTTGATATAAGCATGATGCATGTTATCCATGCGAATTCATCTATTAAAGTGATGAAATATATTACTCTATTTAATGAATTATTAGTTATAAGACCACATATATTACAGAGAATCAATTCAAGAGGCTTTGAAGTTTTTATTTTCACTAACTTATGAGTTTTTTTCACTATTTACCCCTTTTTATGGGTTTTACAATCAATGAAAATATCCCCTTTCAAAATTAAAATATACCCCACAAAATATTTTTGGACTAGTTTTCTCATTTTACTTTGACCAAGGTGACTAAGTGTTATATTCCATAGATCATTTTCCTCTTGTTAACTCAAATAAATTCTTGTTATTAATTCCATAATTTTATTTCCTAGGCTTCTTAAACATATTGTTTCAACAAACCCATATTTTATGCTTTAGACTATACATCCATTTTTTTTTCTGAAGATCACATAATTTCAAATATCACATAGTTGTGATACACTAAAAAATATCACTTTTGACCATCAAAATAAAATTCACTATCTGGGATGATATTATTTTCCCAATTTTTTTTCTCCAATACATTTTATTTTTAGTGAAATTTCATTAAAAAATTTCATAACTCCTACTTTATCAAACTCAATATTTTTAAGGTGTTTTAGGACACCTGTCATGTGTGATAAACACAAACAGTACATAAACCAATTATTATCTGATTTTAATAATTAAATTATACATCAATGACATTTATCTGTTTCCCAATCAAAATTTTATTCTAATTATTTCAGGAACACTAAAATTTATCCAAATGATCTAGGATAAAATAAATGCATACATATAAGGTGTGTTCTTCTTGATCACATATTTGATATACCTCTTGTAGTCTTCCAAATATATTTTTTTACTTCAACATTCTTCTCAAACTCGTGCGGACTTTTCTAAGTTTTAAAATCTTGAAGTTGTATCCCCCTTGATTATTTCTCTATTTTTAGTCTAGGTAGAGACATATTATACAAACAGTTGTATGTTTTTTGTCCAAAAAAACAAAAACACCAGTAGTAACCCTAAGATATTCTATTATAGTAAAAATTTTACCCATGAATTAGTTAGTGTCATGTTTGGTTTTCATCCAATAAATGTGAAAACTTCCCAATTACCTTTTGTGTAATTCTTCCTTGATCATTTTTATCTAATGAAGAATCATTTTTAAAAAAATTCCCTTCCAAATTAGATAATGTTTGAAATTTTTTTTAGACCACTTAGTTTTTCCTATTCAATTTTTTTATTTTATTCTTTAATAGATGAAATATTATCTTGTAATACAACTTCTTTAAAATTTTCCTTTTCATGTCTCACTTCTGGTTTATAATATCTAATTTTGTAATGTTTCTTATAGAATTCACCATTCTCATTGTCAACCTTAATCATATAGAAATAATTTTTCTCATTTTTTATCTCAAATTTTATGTTCTATTTTTGTATTTTATCAGCTTCCTTTTCCCAGATGATAATAGTAGAATTATTTTCTTAAATGATTTTCTAAGTTATTTTAAAACCACACTTTAATATCTCAATTTTATTTGATCTAGATACATTTTTCAACATATAGTTAACTTTTTTGATCTGAACCTCATTTTATATATGTGTTATCTTCAATAATCCTTCCTATTTAATTTAAAAACACATTGATTTTCATTATCATAGTATATTCCTTATAAGTATCTCTTTTCTCTTTAGTAAAATCATTATTTTATTGTGACTCATCTTATAATGGGTTCACTTCTTCTTTCTCTTATTCCATGAGAAATATTTGAGATAAATCATTAGGCATTACCTCAGTATCATTACAAATTTCTTCATTTTCTAACACAATTTCCTCAATCTATTGATGTTTATTCTTGAAGGAATTAGGTGAAATCTTATTCGTTCTTTTTGAATAAGAATACGATAGATCTCTCTTATTAGTGATAATCTTAATAGTTTCTTCATTACCATTTTCTATTCCAATTTTCATAGGGAAGTGATATGAGAAATAGACAAGCTCCCCATAATTCAAATATTTCAATGGTATCATTCCTCTATATTTACATCATTCACCACTTCTAATGTTACTTAACATAATATAAAGAGTTTCAATATAATATTCTATATTTTATTTGTCATTCGATGGTTCCAAATTCACTTAAATCTGTATACCATTGAAATAATTTAAAGAAATATCCTTTTTCTTATTTCCTATTGTTTTAAGAGTAGGTTATATTCTCATTTTATAGTTATTAATAGTGTTGAAAAGTTCATCAATGATAAATCCATAAATGTCTCTATCATTAAAAGTTGAGATATTGGTTTAATGTTTATCTAGTAGGATACTCATATCTTTTTATAAATAATATATCCTTCAAGATTTTATATTAACCCTATAGTTGTGTCGAAAATAAAATTCACTTGAGTAAATATTTCATCAAACATTCATCCCGTCTCACTATAATATCTTCAAACTATTACTAATAGATTTGATACTTTTCTTCTTTCACCTTTTTTTCCTTTATAAATTTTCTTCATAAAATTGTAAATGGAATTATTAGTTCTACATCCAATGAACTTTTTTTAGTTATTTTTAAAAAAATATGATAATAAATCATTATTGGACTTCATTTTATACGTAATATTTTTTTTTCAGTTAGTGAATCTGATGATTTTTCATCTCATAAAATGTATCCATGTTGAATGAAATCAATAAAATTGAGCCATAGAGAAAGACTATAAGATACCATTATCTATTTCTAGGAAGGTAACCCTTTTATATAAAATTTTGGGACATTTTTGTTGTTAAAAAAATTATCTTGATCTATATCAAGCACTTTTTAGGGAAAAAAGAGGTTGGAACTATGCTCTAATACAAATTTTTGGATGACATAAAGGGTGATTCACACTAGGGGTAAATCAAGCTGCATAAAAATTAAATAATCTTAAAATACACATTCTTATTCAACACATATCTCTCAATATTTTCACTGGTTCCAAAATAAAATGTATATAACACCTTTTTTAATGAGTCTCACCTTCTTTAAGGATAAAAATGACCTCAGTGTTTCGTGGTTATTATCCCCCACACATAGTTTCGTTCTTATTATCAATACTAACTTAATAAAGGGTGTGAAAGTGATCTTATATAGCGATTGAACTAAAAATTTATAATCATGCATCAATATAATTATTTTCCATGAAGACTGATTGCTGATGATGCTTTTAACCTCCACAAAGGCTCTACACATGATGATATTCTTCCACCACTTACATAATATTCCCAAATTTTTTTCTTAGTTCTTCATCTTTGATATATCAATGTATCATCTATACTCTCTCAAAATTATAAAATACTTCCCATTCTTCAATTAGGTTTATTTATATTCACCCAATAATATTTGAATATTATTTTCATAATACTTATATGAAAATACTTGAATCTTGATTGAAATAATTGAGTAATTCAAAATCATTCACCTTTAAGTTAATGGTTTCATTTTAATATTCTTTAAGAGTCATATAAATTTCCTTTACATGATATTTTTAATATGATAGTGATTTTTTTATATTTAAATTATCTTTAAAAACCACATGTTCTAATTAAAATTAGTGCTCTATTTAAACATGTATGTTCACATGAATATTTATTTAAATGTGACATTTTTATATGGCATGAAGCTCATTTTAGCAATCCCAAAAATTCCTAGGATGAACCTCCTTTATCTTATTCTTTGATCATGATCAAATTATTGATCGTAATGTTTTGAATCCATGACAATCATCCCAAAAAACCATTTTAGTTTAATCATATTATGTATTTTATAATAATGGAATTCTAACTTTTTTATGTTATTCATACAATATATGAAATCATATACTTATCCTATGGGAAACTATTATCTGTATGAATTTGAAATCATATGGAAATACAAAGTCTAATGATGAAGACTTAGGGTGTGTATAAATCATACAGTGGAGTTTGATGTTAACAGAAAATATGATGATAAGGTAATACACTCTAGAAAAGAATAAAATGAATACTTATGAAGAAACTATATTTGTATAATATTCTTTAGAGTTATACGATTAGATATGAAGTCATAATATGGAGTTTTATACTTGTAAAGTCATATAGTAATGTTATACAATTTGATATAAATTTACTAATTTTTTTTCAAGACATTATAGAACCTCTTACACTGATCTTGACATGTTCTTAGAAACTTAAATAGATACCAAATCATCTCAAAAAAAATCAAAAAACAAGTCTATAACACCTGATCATAAAAAACACAATAGAAAAACATTATTGGATGATTTATTAAAATATAAAATATGTCCTTAATATATTTAAGGATGGCCTATAATCTCTACATTTAGAAAAAAAATTAAACTCCCTTGAACCATGTTATAGATAGTTAATTCTCAAATAACACTTGTCTTTTAAATGAATAGAATCTAAAAAATATGCACTCTTAAACATGTATTACTGATTAATACAATATCATCACCAATAGTTTAATAGTAGTGTGATGTAAAGACACTAATATTTGATAAAGGTTGTTATTTTATAATGTTCAAGTGAGTTGTTATGTCTCTAGAAGAGTTGTTACAAGGGTGATGAAAAATACTATGGGGGAGATTAGAAATCCCAATTTAATTATTGAAGAATTGTATTTTTGTTAACATTTCATTCAAATAATTGGAAATTATTAAGGTTTATATATAAATTTATAAGATTTTTAAGTGATTTGAGGTGACTAATTTATTTTAGAGATGTTTTGAGTATGTTTTGATCTCATTTAAAGAAGTATGGAATTATATAGTTTGAGAAAATTAGAGAAGTACTCTATGCATAAGAGTCATTCTGACCCTATATATAGAGAAATTCAAAAAAGAAATAGAATTATAATGATTATTTATAATTTCATAAGATTTATCTAAGATCTATAATTTATTATTTAAAGTGGCATAAATTCCAATAACATTCATTTGACCATTCATGTGAGTCATTTAAGGATTCATAAGAGTCATTAGAAAAACTATAAGAATAATTCCTTGAGTTCTCAATACTTACTTGATAAACCATATTGGTCATTTTTTAAATCCACATGAGTCATTTCAGACTATTGTTATATTCATTTTACTCTTACAAAAATTTACAATATATGGAGCTTCATAACATCCATCTCCTTAGTAATTTTTTTTGAGAATTTTGGAAATTTAATTGGATAATGAAATGTTATTATTAAGTTACTATAATCACATTATAATGATTATTTTGTGATTTAAGATGGGTTATTAATAAATGTTACATCATAATGGGATGGGTCACAATATGAGGTAGATTGACGAAGATACCACCTACAACAGGTTTAATGAAATGAAAATAGGATATCACTGGTCAAATATTCTGGAATTCTCAAATCGATATTTTTTTGAATTATTTTTTGGTGATGACTAATGAAGAAATAAAAAATTATTTTAGTCAATTAGATGAAATTATTAGATGTTTATTTATGAAATTAACGGTTAGGTCTATAGAGGATAGACTAGAGTGAACCATAAATGGGAAAACACATGGTGTATCATGTTGTAAAATCTATCCAAACAATATTATAGAATATGAGATTGCTTGAAATTACTTGAATTTAATTATTCTAGATTATTTAGATAATATTTATCAAGGGTGAAAAAATTTGAGTGAAACAAATAGTTGTGAGTCAGTGTAATATTTATAGACACAAAGGAATAAAAAAATATTGAAACTGTTTAATTTGTTAAAATGAAGAAAGATATGTCGATCTATATTATTTAGTGAATTATTTTTGAGAATATTATGATTGAAGGATTGGAAAGATTTAGAATGGATAATTGATCTGGGTTTATCATTGAATATCATAGGATGATTTTATTTAATAGGTGATCAAATTATGATACTCATTATTTGAGGGTTTGAGAGGAAGATCATCAACTATAAATGATGTTTCTTTAAATATGAAGTTTCCTTTCTCAAATTCTTATGAAAGACTTGTTTATTGGTAGGATTGAGTCTATTTCTAGTCGGATTCTATGCATGTTTTTTGTAACACACATAGGAATATGATTATAACTCCCTATCCACTTGTAATAATGATTCATTATTGTGTAAAATCAATGATTGAGACTTTATGAATAAAATAAGTATCAAATACCCACTTTGAGACTAAAAATCATAATAATTGTGTGTACCTTATCAATATTTCATTTATATTCCATTTAGGTATGGCTGAGATTCATAGACAAGTGGATCAAATCCTAATAGATCATAGATGTTAATTTCTAAAAGAAAAATTATAAAATAAATCACTACTAATTCAACACTCCAAGTGATGCATCCATTCATAGGGAACATCACACTTGACACTCAGGTATTATTATCCTTACTTTCATAAGTTGTTAGTATTTCTAGTTGAAAAGGGGCTAGGAGAAAGAGATCAAAGGGAAGAATCGAAAATAATATTAAACCACCTACATTAATGGGTTTTCCGTATTTATATAACCATTAGGGAAATCTTGATCCATTCTATAGAATTTACTTGAGAATTAAATTAATTTTTGTGATAAACCATATATTTTAAACCTTTTAAAAATTTCATCCATGAACATGACTCATAGGTACAATTGATCTCCCATGCATTTTATCTTATGAAACATTTATTGAAAGCAATGTGGGAGGTAATCTGAATGGTATATGAAGTTGAATGTTTTCACTATTACATGAATTTTGATATGATTCTTAAGTAATTAAATATTCCATGGTTTTTGTGAAATTCATACTATATGATATACTAATATTGTACCATATGATATAGAGGATTTAGAGAGTATCTCTAACAATCTTCCATGAACACTAAATACAAAAATACTTTGTTCCATTTCACATTATATTATATCATATACAGTAACCCATAAAACAATATCCAAAAACCCTTCTGAATATATTTCAAAACCATTTTTTCAAAGTTATAAACACATATTCCTTTATATATAATAACTTATGAGTATCTATCATAAAGTATTTTTAGATTAATAGTAAAACACTTTTAGACCATCTCTATGAGTAAAAGTCAATCCCTATTCAAACCACCAAAAAGTGTAATCCCATGGGCCATTATTGTATTGAATGAAAATATGAATTCCTGAATTGATAAATGTAATGAATTATAGGCCTCTAACAAATCAAAAATAATAATCCAAATACAAATGGATCTAGTATGATCTCAATAAAATAAATGTATCTATATATCTATTACCAACAACTATATCATGTGAATGAATAAATTTTTATATGATTCGTTTTTCTAAGGCATTGAGTAACTACAAGAAACAAAGATTGTAAATCCAATATACTTACTAATATGAAATAGATTCTTAAATCATATACTAATCAAGTTTATGAATACATCACAATGTATTCACATTTATAGATGAGTGTATAACATGCCACTAATACAATAGATAATCAGATCTTATATCTTTTTTACGTATGATTATCGAATTATTTTATCCATAAAAATCAAGGGAATTAATGTCATACTCATCATATGAGAAGAAAATTTTTACCATAGTTAATATTGAACAAAAAAATGATCAACAACATACCAAACCACCCATGATTAGATAAGTCTCAAAGTTAGTGTAAAAAATTTATTAAAGATTGAATGTTCTAATTCTATAAATCTCGCCAACCTTAGGTATGATAAAGTACAAACATGAATCATTCAGCCCTATTATAACAATGAAATTATGTATTCCACTCCATGTTGTATAATTTTGGTGTCATCTATAGAACAAAACAAGTTTTGTGATACATGAGAATATTATTTATCTTAATAAAATAATCTTACTTATTCCAACCTTAATATTTCACCACAACCTATAATAATACATGATGAAAAGTTGATAGGGATAACTAAAAGTTATACTTTGATAAGTTAATTATCATTCCAATTGATGAGTATATGCAACCAACCTTAAATAATGATAAAGTTTAAAATTACTTTTATATAGCATGATATATCTTATATTCTAAATATCATTTAATAATTTTAATAAATATATACATAAAACCATTTCTAATCATATCATATATGATAGACTATAAGGTCATTCTTATGTTTTCTACACCTTTTGGGTTTTTATACTCATTAAATCTATATTTAATTCCTTCCACATATCTATATGACCATATAATAAAACTTCTTACTAAACCCTTTAGTGAGTAACATCTATAAAGACTGTATATTTAAATAATGGTGAGACTTTGGAATCATATTTAAAATTTTCAACTATTCAAACATAGTATTAACACTTTTTAACATCACAAAATCTAATGTAAAAACTTCAATACCTTATTCATTCAAATTATAACTCTTTCTAAGATCATCACCATTATTATCCTTGGATCCTTTTCCATAGATATATATTTTTAAAATATTTTTGTAACCAATTTTTCTTTTTTACATTAAACATTTATTAACATACCCTAATCCTTTTAGGATATTAAGTGACATTCACTTTATAGAATACAATATTTTTCTTACATTACTATTACATAATTTTTAATATAATTAACATAATAGTAATATATTCAATGATTGAAAAATTTATCATCCAGGAAAAACCAGGTTTGTACATCACTTGGACATAATAAAACAAAAAAATTACTTAATTCATTATTCATAGTCCTTATAAGTCTCTCATGTTCTCCTTAGTAAATGTAATCACCTAATTATATACATCAATTAGAGGAGTGATCTAAAATACCCATAAAAGGATGAATAATATAAATGGAATAGATTACTTAAATGGGAAAAGTCATAATCATCATAAGTATAGAATCATCATCATAATCATGAGGGAATCCTTTGAAAAAGGTATGGAATATGGATGTATAATAGTGAAACATCATAACATAGTGGTCAAATACAATACAAATATTTGAACAAAGGTAACATCATATACACACATAACATATGTTCTTAAATCACAACTTCATAATTGTGAACAAAGCTATAATCATGTTCATGTATAATATACATAATGTCATGAGATAAATAACATTACCCAATTCTTTATAGGGTCATGTAATCTTTTTGCAACCTGTAACATCCTAAAATTATCATAATCACTCATTACATTTAGAAAAATATATATTGCAATGATAGACACAAAATAGTCCCACTAAAATAGAATGGGTTTAATAAGGGTTTCCTAAATCAGATATCAATGAATAAATATTAAGGTTCTAAAAATAGGAAGGGAAAATATTTTTTGAAATCAATTTTTTTAAATATCATATTTCATTATGATAAGAAGAAAAAATTTAAAAGGAATGAATGATATGTATTTCAAATATAGTATTTTTGGAAAATCATAAAATGTTTCTTTGAAATAATATATTTAAAGTAGTTGTATTCATATATGCATTAAATAAAAATGTAAAAATGGGTTAAATATATTTTTGAAATAATTGAAAATATTGAACATTGAAAATAGAGAGAAAGAAGTGATAAACAAAAAAACAAGAGTTGGGTTTATCATTCCCCTTAACTTAGTTCCCAATTTATTCTGTCACATTTTGTACACATATATAATGAATTTAGTTTTGTAAAAAAATGAAACCAGAAGTTAATTATGTTCATTCTTGTTACCATTGATCAGTTATAATTATTGGATTTTTTTCTTAATTCCATTTGTTTAAGGTGAAATGTTTTGTTGTTATATTTTTCTTAGACATATCTAATCTTGTTTTAATTTTATCATTTAGATTATTTTAATTTATACATTGAAAAAATTACGTTTATAAGATTATAATTACAGATATTTATACATTTATATATTAAAAATCATTTATTATTAACATCCATAAAGGTGGTGATAAGTAGATAGTTGAAAACGTCCTTGAAGGTGGTTAACAGACCGTTAATGGGACATTGTTAAAATATGTGGAAAGATATTTATAATATATGGTTATATTATAAATAAAATAGTTAAAGGATTTTAAAATTATCAAGATTAGGTTAATACAATGTATAATGTTTTTTAAGAAGGGTTCGACTAGAAAATAAATGGTGGATAGGGAATTATAAAAGGAAAATGAAATAAAAAGATGAAAGGTAATTACCTCTTTCCAGAAGTTATTCCATTTTCTAAGACCCTAATGTTCTTGAAATATTGGAGTTTGATTACTCTAGAAAATTATTAATGATGATAACTGTGTTAATATATTTTTATGTGGTAGATAATTGTATTTTATAAGTGAAAGTGGTGTGGATTTATTAAGGACATGGGAGGGTGTATTTTAACTTTTTGAGAGGATTTTTTAGGATAAAATACTAAATAAAATATAATTTACAAGAAAAAACTTGTATTAGTGATAATTTGACATTAGGAATTATATTTTATTAAAAATATTTTTTGAAAAAATTTAATCCCTTTATATACTGAATTCATTAGTTAAAAAAAGGAATGTTAAAAAATGAAAAATCATTTCTTAAATGGAATGATTTAGAATTTTTAATTTATAAAATAATTTATAGGTTTATAATATGAATTTCATGATGTATTTAACTTATTAAACATGATTTGGGTAGATTATAAAATAGTATAATTTTTATGTCATTATTACATCATGAATGATGTAATTTAATTCAAACCGAATAAGAAAAAGCTTTATTTCTATTATTAAATTAAAAAATAATGTTTTTATTTGAAAATTACAAAAAATTAGATCTAGAAAATTTCAATGTTCTGATTATTAAAATAAAATTAAATTTAGGTAAATAATTTTCTAAAATAGTTAATTTTATTTACAAAAAATATGATTTCTATGAAATATAATAATATAATGTTCATAAAATAGTGCTTATCATTTATTTGAGTTATAAATATTGATTTTTATTTCATGGTTTTTTAATATTTATATTTTATTTAATTAATTATAATATATATTATTTAAATGACAGTTTATTGTTTTGAGGTCAATTTAGTATTCCAACACTCAGGTTCCTTTTATTAAAGGTCAAGTTATTATTCTTAATGATAATATTACTGTTCAAATGATCATATTACTATTCAAACGATCATATTAAATCCTATAAATTATTTTTTATTACATCAATCATTATTAACCTAATTTCATCTTGAGGATATATATTTATCATTTCTACAATTTTGATTGGATTACAAATTTTCAGTATATTTTTTATAGCATTATTTGTTAGTGAAATAATTATAAGCGAATAATGTGATCCTCATTTTCTTGTTCTACTTGTTTTTTTTCTTTTTGAAATGTTAATAGTTTCCATTTCTATAGATATAATTATTATATAAATGTAAGGTTCCCAATTAATGAAATAAATATTTACAAGTTTTATTTTTTAAAATATATTATGTTTCTAAATACGAAAAACATAATTTATTCATGTGGGATGTTAAATGTATATTCTATTGCCCCAAGCCCATAATCCTATAGTTAGTGCATTATTTTAGTACAATGGTATGATTATATGTAATAAAATACTAAAGAACTGATCAATTTAACAATCTTGTAAAATAGATTACATACATGAACCATACATGATAATTCAAAACATAGAATTGAACATAGATAATCCTTTAAGAACTCCATTATTATCCTGAATTTACCCTAAAAGTAATTAATAATATACGTCTTCACATCCTAGGAAAAAATGAAACATAAAAAGGGGTGATCTCTGATGGCCAGTAAGGATAAACAATATAACAGAATCTATCAAAAATAAGCATAAACTTTTATGGAAAGGTATAAAACTGAAACACAAGAATTTTAAACATAAAAATTAGTATAATATAGAAATAATAAATCAGATAATTCTATTTATACATTCCCATGGATATTATAGTAGTTTCATAATCACATGTAATATCAATAACTCATCTCACAATGAGGGAATATATAATGTCAGACATCATAACCACATCGTTACATATATAAACGGGTAAAAACCAAACCTTTATTGTATCATGAGATCTAATGATGCATCTAAGTGATATAGACGACCCCTCTAGTTACATACTAAGTCAAATTCATTCCTTTTATGAAAAGGGTAAAACATAACAAACATATTTGTTTTATTAAAACTTGCATATGAAATGTTAATACTTTAACCATAAACCATGAATGGTATCTAAATAGAATATATATAATCAAACTGATCATAAAGAATTCAATAAAATATTTTAAATGATATAATAAGAGATTAATCTCAATTAATAATAAGATCCAATAAATAAAGTTGACATAGATGAAAATACTGTAATAAAATCATTAAAAATATCTTGAGACAAATACCCTTTTCTATTTAAAATAATTTATTCAAAATCTACACACTTATAAAAGAAGACATTTAAAAATATTTTTTTTGAATCAAAGTGTCCCATACCACTTTTAAAATTGTAAATGGAATTAACATTTTAAAACATTCATGTTCATATAAATAAACACTTAAAACCATTTTGAAAACATGGACATTAATGAGAAATATTTAAAAGAATAAATCTTTAAAACATTTGAAATAATGTTTTAGTTAAAGTGTAACTATATAAAACCTTAAAAAGGATTCATTTTTAAATAATATTTAATAAATATGGTCATGGATAATAAATATGTCCTAGTAAATACTTACTTATAGAGAATGTTGGATAACAATGAGATTGCCAAATTAACCCTTTCCTTAGGTATGATTTATTCCGTACATGTATGAAACTCAAGTATAGGGGTTTTAAACATATTATTAACTTGTAAAAGTATCATAATAATATTTATGACATCATATATGATCCATTTATTAATTTATATTACCCGTTAATTTAACAATTTCATGTTAAAGGAGAATTAATAACCTACTATGTTAATCATACATGTTTGGACTTTTTATTATTGATTCTATTTCCCAGATCATGGTTTACATAATTAGAGTATAAGTCCCCATCCTTAAACATTACTTAACATTGAATTAAATGAATAATTCCCATTGAGGATCTTTTCAGGTTTAGAGTTTTAGAGAATTAGATCTTAACTATTACATCTCAAAAGAATACAAAGTAGACACTTCTACTAAGTTTTCATTAAATAAAAACTCTTAAAAAGAAACATGTCTAGTTCCATATTTTATATAGCATGACTTTCCCTTGATCCCATCCTTTACAATATTCCATATTATGTCATGTGAAAAACATTTCAAAAAAAATTTGGGGTGAGCATAAAAAGCTCAGTAAGGGAAACACAAAGAATGAAAACTGTTAGTTTTTCAAAACAACAAGTAAACCATGTATACTTTATCAAAGTAACAATTTTCACCTTTATAAAGTAGTAAAAGCTCTTCACTGAATAAAAGATCAATACTTTCCCTTTTGTAACCAAAAGATTACCATAAAACCCATATAAAGAACACATAACATATAAAGGTAACTTGGAACATAAACATACTTAAATGGAATAACCATATGGTTGACTTCCACACATATCACTTAATGGAATATCCATACGGCCGACTTCCATACCCAATGCATTGGAGGTTATAACATAACCACCCGTCCTGGTATTCATGGCACCACCCATCTTATGGTTTATCATGTAACCACCCGTTAAATGTCCAAGTACCATTATAAAATCATAAGACATAAAACAAATATAATGGAAAGAAAAAATTTCCACACTTTGATCAAAAAATATCACTAAAATATATTAACATAACAAATGCATTATAAAAAACCATTTTCAATACCAAAATACATAAAAGAGTATATGGTATTTATTTATTTTTAAAAACATTACGTCTTGTTGAGGAAGTCAAAGACCAAATAATACTTGCGGCGGCGGAAAAGGTCATTGTCACCGCGTACGTTAAAGGAAACTTTCCTTTTTGTCGTTTAGTAAAACGCTTCGTAGAAAAATATTCCTTTTTTATAAAAGTAAAAGTAAAAGGGGTTTATACACCATATAAAATAAAGTTGTGTATAAAACGAAATATGCCTCAATGAAAGGAGATCGAGAGAAGTCCCTTACCTCGTGTCCGTCGTGACCCGTTCCTTCTTTAATCTACTGAATAATACACTAAAGTTAATTTCTATTTTCTTAAGAACCTTTTTTAAGTTTATTATTCCTTTTATATCACTTATTACCATGTTATAATCATTATTTAATCATTTAAGTTAATAACGTTCATTTTGTCGATATTTGGTACTTGAGTCAAAAATGGACTTCTTATAATTACATGTTGTTCATGTGGTAAAAGTTTCATTATATCTAGAATTATATTCATGATATGGGTATCGTATATATCATATATATCCATCATGTACATGTATTTATAATAGTACATAACATTTGGAGGTACGAAATGAAATGCACTGTTCATGGAGACGGTAAGCCGTACGTACGCATGAACGCTACTTTCATTTCTATTTCTTATTTTAATGGAATTAAAACATAATGATACATAGGTATATTATAATTCTAGTATGATATCATATAAAATATCATTAACTATATCCTTTATACATCCCACATAGGGAATTAAAGAGTCACATCACTTTGAGGGGGCGGTAGTCCGCACTTCCTCAAATAAGATTATCGTATTTACCCACCATGGAAACCATACAGGTTTGATATAATTGGAATGTACAGAAGAATAAATAAATCATAAACATAATATATATCATATATAAATACAGTTCCATCATAATGTCCACCATGAGAGGCGGTAAGATGTAATTGAACAATCATCGTTTCGTGAGGCGTTAGTTTTCCATCCACGGAAACATTATGTTCTTCATCCATTAAATGGAGGTCTGTGTAAGTGTAGTTAAAATACTTATAATAAAAACATCCTAGTATATTTAGGATACTGGTTTTGTTACAAAATAAAAGAAATAAAAAGATTTTAGGGGTTGTAGAAGGAAAATAAAAGAAAACTATTTAAGAGAAACTGTTACCTTTAATTTAGGCAACTTCCTTCGGTTTAAACCAAAAGGACTTCTTAAGTGAATTCTGACTAAAGTAAGGCTTCTAGCAGGAGGAGATGGATGTAGGGAGCGTAATTGGGTAGAGTTTGGACGATAAAAATGGCTTGAGAGGTGTGAGGAATTTCATATAAGTGGTCTCTTTTTATAAGGGAGAGGAGGGGCTCTTTAGGAAAGAGTGAAAATATTATTTTATAATATAATGATATTCGGTTTCTAATAGTCCAAAAATCCTTATGGTAGAAGATAATATGACTCATAACTGAAATAAAATCATCCAATCAGAATTGGACATGTTTTGGATAATATGTTAATCATTATAATCATATTTAATTAAATCATCTATTAATGAGGTAAATACTGCATCATTATTGTGTCATAAATAATTTAATTTATTTGATGTCTAATTTTTTTAAAAAAAATACCATGATGTAGGAAATCGTTTTATATTTCCAATGAGAATTTATAGTCGAACAGATAATTTATATACCCCCTTCTAAAAATTAATTTACTAAATGATATTTTCTTTTGTCATTTTTGTCTTTTCCTTAAGTTAATTATTCTAAATTGTCATTATCACACCCAAGTGGCTTAAAGGGGTCCTAAAATCGACCAAAAGATGATAATGGTCGTAAATGACTCAACCAATAATATTTTGACAAGTGTTAAGGTAATTTTGAATGATTATAATATTCTTTTAACCTTGAATTACCCAATTTACCTTTAACCGCGGTAAATAAAAGTAAAAAGTTACTATTCACCAAAAACTATTTTCAGCTTTTTGAACAAAATTTTACTTTTGATAACAACCATGTATGTAGGATTTTTGATATTAAATTCACAGAAGTGGTAAAATTCAATTTAAATGAAAAAGTCAGTTTTTTTAACTACCATTATGTGGTGTCACTATTCATCAAAAATTGATGTTTTTCAGAAAAATACCAAAAATTCAGCCTAAGATATATTTTATATTCCGAATTCAAAAATGATGTCTATTTTTCCAAATTCAAAAGTTGGAAGTGGAATTAATTAATTTAAAAGTTAATTCTTGCTGTTAAAACAAATAGCGTGTTTTTAAGAAACAATAAATATCAAAAAATTGATACTTGTTTATGTCTAATTTCAAAGTGAAATTAAATCCAATGACTAAAATTTGATTAAATAGTAAAAATATATTTTAATTCCACTTTACAACCAATTAAAAAGATTATATAACCATATAAATAAATTATATTAAAATGAACTTTTGAATTAAAATACAATATTTTTCACTATTCATTAAAAATGAACTTTATCAGAAAAATACCACAAATTTACCCAAAGTAAAATTTGATGTCCCCATTATAATGAAGGATTTTATTTGGTAAATTAGAATGTATTAAAGTAACCAAAACTATATTTAAATAGGGTTCGCCATTAAAAGTCGATAAATCGACCTTTTAATGAAAATTATGCTTAAAATTAGATTCATTCACTTTTTAAGCCTCTAATTTTTTTTTTGATAAATGTAAATATATTTAACAAACATGTATAATCATATTGTAGTTAGTTTTGTTCATTCACACCAATACAATGTCTAGGAGTTAAATACCGTTTAAAATAATAGTATTATATTATTAGTGTGCAATGTAAGATTCCAAAGAAACCCGTTGTTGCGTATTGAGTACGCTATCAAACATAGCAACCCTTTTAAGATAAAATTAATATTTAATTCACAAATATTAATAAATATAAAAATCTCGTATTCTTCATTTACCAAGGATGTTACATAGAGAATATAAAAAATGATTTATATATAATATATATTCATTATATAAATATATACATATATAAAATATATGGAATGGAATACACCGTTCATAGACATGGTAGGTTGTACGTACGCATGAACGTTGTTTCTGTTTTCTTATTGTATTGTATGGATGAAAGAAAATGAAACAAATATATATATATCTATATCTATATATATAGTAGCATTATTATTTCATATATATAATATTTATTCATTATATAAATTTTTAAAGTCATTTTGAAATGGTTGAAATGGAGGATGAATATCATCTTGTCGTGGAGACAACAGGTCGTATGTACGTACAAGAAACATTATCATTCCCTTAATGTTTAAATGGTATGGAATTGGATAGTATATTAATTATAATTATGACTCATAATTTCATATTAATTATTTATATCGATTATACTCAACATTATATCTATCAAAATAATGTAGTGTTGATTAACAAATTACACCACGACATGGAGACGGTATGCCGTACGCACTCACGTATGGTGATATTGTTATTCGTAGAATGGATAAAATGAG
This sequence comes from Viscum album, assembly GCA_963277665.1. Classification (NCBI taxonomy): domain Eukaryota; kingdom Viridiplantae; phylum Streptophyta; class Magnoliopsida; order Santalales; family Viscaceae; genus Viscum; species Viscum album. Next base: position 126,597,362 of record OY728129.1, on the reverse strand, counting down.
TAATATGATTATACTATAATAATAATAACATCTCATAATTTATATAATACTGGATTAATTATTTGATTATGGAAACAATATAGGAAGCAGAAGTAGAAGAAGAAAAGAAATTGAATTGAATTAGGAAAATAATTATCTCTTATTCGAGTATCTCCTTTTTATTTTCCCAAAATGACTTCTAAGGATGGATTTATAACCAAAGTATTCACCCTAGTATGAATTAAGGGACTTTTTGAGTATAAATGTTTAGTTTTTGTAAAAAATAATGGGCAAAAGAGGTGTGAATAAAAGAGAAGGAGAAATGTCTTTTTATAAGAGAGTAGATGGACACATTAGATAACTTCAAAAATATTAATTTATTATAATTTGATTTTAGATTTAAAATAACTAAAAAGTGAGTTATTTCAAGGATAAGATGATTATGGGGTAAAATAATCTCTCAAAATAAAATTTAGACATGTTTTAATTTTATTTTAAACCTTATTATTTGGATTTATCCTTAATCTATTTACTTTTAATTGTGCTAATAATATTATAAATATTAAATGGTTATAAATTTTTACTTATATGGTTTAAATTATCTATAAATGGAACATTTATGAAATTTTAGACCATATAATTATTCATTTTTTTTTATTTTTAAATAATTTAATAAAATTTTATTTCTACAAAATATCAATGGTGTCAATTTTGACACTATTCATTACTATGATTTTAAATAAAATCCAAGAAGAAATATAACTTTGAAACAAAAAATTTAATTCACTCTTAACTTGTAAAATTAATCTAAAAAATTCTTATTGAACCATAATTAATCCAAATTATATTTGTTTTAAAATTTATAATGTTATTTAATTTATATTTATAATAATAAAGTAATTTTTCTTCACTATGGTGTCATTACTTACGGTAATTATTTAATATTAAAAAATAATAAATAAATTCTAATGATGTGTAAAATTATTTTACATTTCAATATATTTTATATTATATTATTTATATCCTAGTTATCTCCATATTGAAATTATTATACTTATATGAAATGAGAGTGTGGCATTTTGTCACATTCTTTGAGTTTAATAATATCTATGAAATTTTCATAGAACAATTTCCATTAAATGATTAAATTTATATCCTTATGTGATAATGTTTTAATTTTAATCATATAATAATTTCTTTTTACAATTTTCAATTATTTTTTTAATCTTTATCTATTTTTTAACCATAATTTAAATAGTTTAACTCTTAACGTGACTAGTTGTATTTTTACACTATATAGTTAATATAGTTAATATAAAATACCTAAGTAAGCATAATTGGATCATTTATGACCAATTTAACATTATAAAAGCTTTTTTGGCAGAATTATAGGGTTTTTTTGAAATTTTATATCATTTAATAAAATATTATTTACTTTAAAATATAATTTATGTCTATTTTGACAGAATTTATTAATTGACTTCTTAAAAAATCATAAAAACATTATTCATTAAAAAAACTATATTAAATCATCCCTAAAATGTTATAATATTCCAAAAAATTATTTTATTGCCTCAAATATTTCAAATGATATTTATTTTAATATTATTAATATCATTTATTTGATTCCTCCTTTAATAAAACGATTACAACATCATCATTATGTAGCATTTAAATTTATTAATTTAGTGTCTAAAAAATCTAAATATATTAAAATGATGTAGATAAACATTTTAAATTTCTAATTACTATTTATAGTTGAACATATTACTTATATGACCTCATATAAAAAATATTTTACTTGTTAGAAACAAAAGTATAACAAAATTAGATTTTCTTTAAATATAATATTGTAAATATTTTAAAGTCATCCAATTGGATCTAAGTAGTCCCAAAATATAAAAACATATTATTTTGGTTTAAACACATTTATCCAATGAAATTAGTATATATTTTAGGGTATTTTCTAAATATTATAATATTAATGTTACCTTAAATTACCCGATTTACCCTTAACCATGGTAAATAAATAAAAATTTACTAATGTTACTATTCACCAAAAAATTAATTTTTTCATATAAGAACAATATTTCATAATAATTACAAAAATGTATTTCTATTTTCAAAATCTCATTCACAAAATCGGTAAAATTACTTTTAATACTAATGTGGCCAGAAGGCAGGTAAAAGAGACTTTTAAAAGTTGAGTATGTTTCTATATATAATTTTAATATAAAATGTATCAAATAAACTGCATTGAATCAATATATTTATTAATTATCTATTTTTTCATTAAAACTAATTTAAACTAAAATAATTATTTAAATGAAAAATTTGGGGTTTTAATAATAATGTATTATATTTCACTATTCATCAAAAATTGAAACTTTTTATAAAAATTACAAAAAATCCCCTTAAGCTAATTTTGATTTTCAAAATTCAAAAAAGAAGTATATTTTGAAAAATAAAATTTATAAATTTCATAAGGATGTTAATACTATTCATAACCTATTTCTTGAAATGCTATTTTGATAGATTATGGTGCACTCGAACTCTGTGTTGTGTGAAACACTAGAAATAGAATTTATTTAAAAGCAAACATACCATGGAATATCATGGTGTTACATTATCCCCTCCTTAAATAAATTACATCCTCCCAATTTTAAAATTCAGGTTTGGTATGTAGGGATGGAATATTCAAAATTTCTTTATTGAAATCCCACATCGGAACAAGGGTCGATAAATGGTCTAATTTAAAATAAAGAGAAATATGAACGTTACTAGAGATAACACATACAAGGGTCACATGCAGGAAAACATGGGCATGAGAAAAAAAATATAATCTTCATGTTCTAATGGAGATTGATAGAGAATATGGTTAGGAAAGATTTAACAATCACAAGGCTATAAATCTATGATGATCTAAGGGACCATTTGATTCATCCGAAAAATTAATAACATCAAAATTTTAGTCTCAGAATCCTTTACCCAGCTTTGAATAATTATTTTACAATTCATATATTAACATAATTTATTTCATTCCATGTCATAAGCATAATATTTTCGCTTTGTTGTTATTTGATCTATTTTCACTTCATCCCTTACTCTTGGAAGTGAATGTTCAAAATGATTTTTTCATGTGTGAAGAACATTGCATATATCATAAAGCCCACAAGTATTTCATTCATCCTATAAATGTTTAAGAAAACTAATAAGGTTAGCTTAAAGTATCCTATAAATTATACTTTAACATCAAACAATAATATCTAATGTTTAAATTACTCTATTCCCACCTTAAGACTTTTCCAAAATACTTCTGCACAAGTTAATAGTCTAAAATGGTCTCAAAATTTCTAAAAAATAAATTGTAACATTAAATTACTCAAAAAATAATGTATCTATTATTGAAAAATACCTTTATAACCTAAAAACCCTTTTTAAAACAATTCATCATTCCAAACACTTGATGAAGATGCACTGCAATACAATCCTTATATATCTCATGAATCTTATAACCACAAAATCATTGATGTAATAACTATTTAATTCAAATATAATATAACCTTAATCATTCCACTTAATTATTAAACCATTAACTATACTTCAACATCTTATTCTTTAATACCTCTATCTTATTTTCATTTTAATATCTTCCTTGTTAGTAGTATAACCATAACCTGTTTAACATTACTGATTCTGACCATCCACCAAAACTTAAATCCCAATCTAAGAAGCACTTATAAAAGTGATATAGTCTTAAAAAATAATTTATAGGATATATAAATGATTCCATATTCTTCTCAATCCAAAATTCTATTGGATCAAATGAGGTTATCCATTACCAAATCTAATGGATGGTATGTTATACATAGACTTATCCACAAAGTCATTCAAAGGGTTATGTTTTCTAATATTTGATTTCTAAATCTAAATTTTAAAGTTATTGATAAAATTACTCTGATAAAATCTATAAAACCATGAACCCAGAATCCTAGTGCCAATGCATTATTTTAATACACTAGCATGATTACAGGGAATCAAATTCCAATGTACTGATCAGTTTAGTAGTCTTGGAAAATAGATTACATACAAGAACCTTACATTACACATCAAAACATAAAATAAAATATATAATACTTTTAGACTACTATTATTATCCTGAATTATCCATGAAAGTTACACAAAATATACTTCTTCACATCCTAGGTAAAATCAAACATAAGAAGGGGTGATCTCAGATGCTCAGTAAGGATAAAAAATATAACAAAATATTTCATAAATAAGAACAAATATTTAAGGCAAGGTATAAAACTAAAACACAAGACATTTAAACACAATATTCAGAATATTATAGAAATCATAAATCAAATAATTCCATTTAATAATTCCCATGGATATTCTACTAGTCCAATAATAACATATAATATCAAGAACTAATATCATACCGAGGTAATGAAAAATTCAAGACATCATCACCACACCATCAAGGCCTCATTCCAAGAACAAAAATAAAATAGTAAAAACCTAAACTAGTTTGTCTCTTCAGATCTTCCAATGCATCAAGGGGATATACAAGGCCTTTCCTATCACTTACTAATTCCAATGAATTCCTTTTATGAAAAGGGTGAAACATAACCAACATAAACATTCATATCAAAACCAACATACAAAATTTTAATACTTTAACCATAAACCATGAATGGTATCTAAATAGCTCATCCATAATCAAATTGATCATAAAACATTCAATAAAATATGTTAAATGAAATAAAAATATATCAATCTCATTTAACCCTAAGATCCAACAAAGTATGTTGATTTAAATGATAATTCTATAATAAAATCATTAAATATATCTTGATAAAAATGCCCCATTTTCATTGAAATCATTTATTAAAAATCCAGAAACTTATAAAAGATGAAATTTAAAAAGATAATTTTGATTCAAAGTGTCCCATACCAATTTTAAACATTTTAAATGAATTAACATTTTAAAACATTCATGTCCATATAAATAAATACAGAAAACCATTTTGAAAACATAAAGATTAATGATAATTATTTTGAAGAATGAAATTTTAAAATATTTCTAATGATGTTTTAGTTAAATAGTAACTTACATAAAACCTTAAAAAGTATTCCTTTTGAATTATTTTTTAGAAACATGAACATGGATGATAAATATGTCCTATTAAATAGTTATGTATGCACAATCTTTGATAATAATGATATTGCAAAATTAACCCTTATCCTAGGTATGATTTCTTCTAAATGTTTCTAAAACTCATGTATAGTTTCTTTAAACATATTATTAACTTGTAAAAGAATCCTAATAATATTTATTAAATTATATATGATTCATTTATGACTTTATATTACCTGTTCCATGTTAAAGTAATGTTTTGGGTAATAACCCGCTTTGTTAATTGTACATGTTTTGACTTGTTATTTTTTACCATATTACATAGATAATGATTTAATTACTTCTATAATGTAAAAAATTATTTATATATCATATATATTTAGTATATAAATATATTCATAAATAAAATAAATAGAATGTAATACACCGTTCATGGATATGGTAGACCATATGTTCGCATGAATGTTGTTTATGTTTTCTTTTCATATTGAATGGAAGAAATTAAATGATATATATATATATATAATTCTATTAGTATTATTATGTAATATATTTAATTCTTATTCAGCCTATACATTTTTATAATCAATATGAAGTGGTTGTAATGGAGGATGAATCACATCACGTCATGGAGACTGTTGGCCATACGTACGCACGAGCGACGATATGATTCCGTTAATTTTAAAATGGTATAAAATTGGATGGTATATTAATTATAAAGAATAATAATTTCATATTAATTATTTATATCAATTATACTCATAATTATACCTTTACAAATAATGTATTGTTGAATAACAAATTACACCACGACATGGAGTTGGTAAGCCGTACCTATGAACGCATGGTGATATTGTTATTATTAGGATTGATAGAAGGAGGAATATGGTTGTACCATAATCATAATAACATATTAGAATGTATATTATAATTTAGTTATTACTTTATTATGGATGCAACATAGGAAGATGAAGTATAAGAAGAAAATAAATTGAATTGAATTGGTAAAATAATTACCTCTTCTTCGAGTATCTCCTTTTGATTTTCACAAAAGGAATTTATAGGATGGATTTATGCCCAATGTATGGAATCTAGGATTAATTGAGTGAGATTTTTAGGAGAAATTCTTAGGGTTTGGCTGAACTAAAGGCCTTTATAGGTGTGAATAAAGGAGAAAGATAAGTTCCCTTTAATAAGAGAGGGGATGGGCACTTTTGGAAACTCTAAAACTGTTTATTTATTATAAATTGATTTTGATTTTAAATAGATTGAAAGTGAGTTATTTCAAAGATAATATGATTATTGGTAGAAATAATCTCAAAAAGTAAAATTTATACTTGTTTTTATTTTATTTTAAACTATATCATTTGGATTTATCCTTAACTAATATATTTAATTTTAATTGTGGTATTAATATTATAAATAAACAATAGTTATAAATAGTTACTTAAATGGTGTAACTTTTCCATAAATAGAAACTATATGATATTTTAGACCTTATAAGAATCAATTTTTACTTTTTAAATATTTTAATGATTCTTAAATAATTTAATAAAATTTTATTTTTATAAAATATCAATAGTGTCTATTTTGAAACTATCCAATACATTGAATTTAAATAAAATCCAAAATAATATAAATTCAAACCAAAACATTAAATACACTCCAAACATGTCAAATGAACCTATAAAATTCATCTATCACTTTAATTAATCTAAATTATATTTATCTTAATATTTTTAATTTTACTTAATTGATATTTCTACTAATAAAATAATTACTTCTTCACTATTGTGTCATTATTTATGGTAGTTATTTAATCTCAAAAAATAATAATAACACTTCTATGATGTATAAAATTATTTTATATTTCCATATACTATTTATGAGGAATGTTATATTTTGGGTGTATCAATATTAAAATTATTATACTTATAATAAATGATAGTGTGGAATTTTGTCACATTCTTTGATTTTTATAATATATATGCCATTTTCATTGAAAAGTGTCCATTAAATGATTAAATTTATAACATTAGATAATAAGTTTATCATTGTATACATGGAATTAATTCTTGAAAATTTTTCATTATGTTTTTAATCTTTATCTATTAGTTCTAACCCTTATTTAATCTGTTTAACTCTTACCATGACTACTTTTCTTTTTTACACTACAGGGTTAATATATTTACTATAAAATGAAAAAAAACCCAATTGGATAATTCATGACATTTCTAACTTTATAATAGTTATTTTGAAAAATTATATATTTTTATGATTTTTATATAACTTAATAAAATATTATTTAATTTAAAATCACATTTATGTCAATTTTGACACTATCTATTAATTAGGGTTTTCAAAAATCATAAAAAACAAATTCATTTTAGAAAACTACCTTAAATTATACCCAAATGTAATATTTATCCATAAAAATTGGTTTATAACATCAAATATATCAAATATTATTTATTTTAATATTATTAAAATCACTTATTTGATTATTCCTTTATTAAAGAGATTACTACATCATCATTGTAAAAGATTTAAATTTACTTATTTAATGTCTAAAATTTATAAATAAATTATAATGACATAGATTAACATTTTATATTTATAATGAAATTTTAAAATTTAACATATCCATTATAAAAACTCATATGAAAAATATTTTACTTGTTAGAAACAAAAGTATTACCAAATTGGATTTTCAATAAATATAATATTATAAATATATTAAAGTCATCCAACTGGATCAAAGTGGTCCCAAAATCAACCCAAGGATGCCTTTCGTTGAGAAACACTTATTCAATGAAATTTGGACAATTTTTGGGGTAAATTTAAAATATTATAAAATTAATTTTACCTTTAATTACCTAATTTACCCTTAACCATTGTAAATAAATAAAAATTTACAAAATTTAGTATTAAAAAAATTATTTTTTTCATATTAGACCAAAATTTCATAATTATTAACACCATATATGTCCATTTATCAAAATTCCATTCATAGAAGAGGTAAAATTACAATTAACACTAATGTGATGAGAAGATAGGTAAAAGAGACGTTTAAAAGTTTAGTATGTTTCTATATCTAATTTTCTTATAAAATGGCTCCAATTACCTGTATTGGATTAATAAATTTGTTATTTATCTATTTTAACTTTAAATTTAATTTAATTTAAAATAATTATTTAAATGAAAAATTTGGGTTTTAAACAATAATGCAATATTCTTCACTGTTCATGAAAATCGAAACTTTTCATAAAAATACCAAATAATCACCATAAACTAATTTTGATATTAGAAATTCCAAAATTAAGTCTATTTTGAAAAATAAAATTGATTTTTTATAATCTGGTTAGTAATATTCATATTTTTTATACCGCTAGTTTGGAAGATTATAGTGTTCTTGAACTCTATTTTTTATGCAACAAAAGGTATTAAATTTATTTAAAAGGAAATGTATCATGGAATTTTGTTCTTTTACACATATAAATTTTTTTGATGTTACATTCTTACCCCCTATAAATTTAATCCCTAAAATTTCAGTTTGTGTCCTCAATTGAGAATAGATGAAGGTACTTTGGTTTCATTGATTCCTCAAGTTTACATGTTTCTTCTTTATACTTTTGATTTCTCTAAAGTACTTTAATGTGGTGGGTTTTCATGTTGTGTATAGATTTTTCTCTATGGTCCCAATTCTTCATTGCATTTTCTTCATAGTTGAGGTCATGATCAAGTTATATGACCTCTTGTTTTAGTACATGTGAGGGATCAAGTATATACTTCTGCAAGAGAGATATATTGAACACATTATGAACATAATTCATGTTAGGTGGATGTTCTATACAATAGACCAATTCTCATATTCGATCAAGTTACTCAAAAGGTCCAATATACCTAAGTAAATTCTTTACCTTTAGTCCAAAACTTTATGACTCTTTTTTATGGTGATATTAAAAAGAAAATTTTTTTCTCTAAATTTGAACTCTTTTTCCCTTCGAGGATTGTAAGAATAACTATATTTTTTGACATTTAGAAAAATTAATTTTTTATTTAATAGCTTCAGCCTTATATATAATCTCTTATACAATATCATTTCATGATTCTTCCATTCAACATCTTTATTCTAATAATTTTTAGTTCTATATCACTTCTCATATGGAGATTTATAAGGTACATTTTAAATACTCAAGTTTGAGTTATTATTACACTAGAACATAACAAATGGGAGAAGTTGAGAAAGCTCCCTACATGTACTTGAGTGTTAGAATAGACCCTTCATATTGGAAATCAGTGTGGGTGTGTTATGAGATACTAATTTTCAATTCAAATATTTAAATCTAATTAATGATTTTTGTAGAATTTAGAGGTGGACCTTGGATCAAAACCAGAAATGATAAAATGTGGTGGCCCATACAGACTCACTAGTACCGTTACATATATCATTTCTATTTGTTCAAGAGGAAAATATTCCAAACTGATGATAATGTTAACAGTCATGGTGATTCAATCCACCACAACCCATAACATATTGTTTCCTTTGATTGACTTTTATAGACATGTGATATAGTCCATGGTGATGTTCTTCAAATTCCATTAGGGTTTGGGTAACTAATGAGTCATCTCTTTAGAATATTTTCACTCTGTATTATATTGCTAATATAACAAGAACTTTCAGGTTTGATCAATAATATCAATCTTCATGTTGTACCACAAAAAATCATATTGATGATCATGATACATCTTGGTATTTCTAGGATGATTGGATAAATATGAGCTATGTGAATTATACAATTGATATTTATTTATCTTAGGTGATGAAGGAACACAAAGTCTAGTTACAAACCAAATGAATCATTCTTTATTGATGTTATATTCATAAAAAATCCCTTACATTTAAAACATCACTTTCTTTTGATGCTCCAAATCAACAATTTGTGCATCCTTGATCTTATTTTGTATAGATGATTGGGAAATAATTTAGGAAAGGTAGGGTGTATTTCCTATCATTATGATTTCTATATCCATCCTTTGAATATTCATGAATATAGGGTATTTCTCAATATACATCTTGGATATAGTAGAATGTTATTTTTTAGTAGGAGAACCAGCTACCTTATTCACTTTTGCAGAATGATAGTGAATAGATCAAGCATGGTCCTTGATTAACTCTATACATATTAATTGTTTCACTTTAATCTATTTTAATGATAATATATACTTTATATTCTTGTGATCTATATATATGTAAAACATTTCACCATAGATGTAGTGTCACAAAATCTTCAAAGTGAGGATCACTGCTACTAACTACATATCATTATTTAGGTAGTTATGCTCATGGATCATCAACTATTGTGAGGTGTAGGCTATGAGTTTATCATTATAAATGAGTACACAACAAAATACCTTATTTTAAAAATCATGGTATATGAAAAACCAATTCCCAGTTGAGGGTAGTATGAGTATATGCATATTCATTATCCTCTTTTTTAGATACATAAATTATTCCTCACATTTTTCAATCTGTATACACTTTACCCATTTTTTTGTTAACTTAGTTAATGGGATAAAAAATGATTAGTTTCTCAAAAATATTCATTAATACCCATATAATCATTGGAAACTATGTATTTTCATGAAACTTGATTGTCTGGTATATTCATTGATTACCTTGGTCTTTGAGGGGTCCACAAAAGTTTCTCACTTGTGGTCAAATGCCTCAAGAATGTGACTTTTTCATCTAAAAGTACCACTTTCTAAACATAGAATACATTTTACCCTTTATTAATATCACCAAAACAATCCTAATAAGCTAATAATTTTCCTCCTTTATTTTTTATTAGACGAGAATTTATTGAATAAATACAACTATAAATTTTTCATAGTAGTCACTAAAAACTTTATTCACACATCCAGGAATATTTTAGTGGAATTAGTAAGTCTAAAGAGAATCAATAAGAACTCATAGGTTACATATCTAGTATTAAAGGCTATATTTTGGATGCCTTCTCTCTTCACTTTTATCTCATGATATCCAAAATGAATATCCAACTTTGAGAAGTACTGAACTATTTGAAGTTGATAAAACAATTCACTATTCATTGGAAGGGGATGCTTGTTCTTAACTATGATCTTTTTGAGATCCCAATAATCAATGCATAATCACATTCACTCATCCTTTTTGGAAGATATCTTTGATACACCATAAGGTGATTCCCTAGGGTGTTTGAACCCTTTCTACATTTTATCATGTAGCTATTTATTTAACTCATCATGTTTTATTATAGTCATACTATAAGTGAATTTAAGATATGGGTCACTCTAAGTATGATTTATATTAATAACTCAACCCCATGATATGGGGGAAATCATGAAACTCTTTAAGAAATACATCATTATATTCAATAAAAATGGTAATTTCCTTATGGTTGATGCTTTCCTTTGACACAACCTTATGGTAAAGATATGTTTCTTTTCATGGTATTAATACCCAAACCATTAAGGGATTTTCTAAAGGATATTCATGATCTTCAATGAATTTGTACATGATAATGTGATGATTCAGAATATATAAATATATTTCCTTTTCCTAATAGTTGATGTTAGTTCTATCTAATGAGAGCCAATATATTCTCAGTATAGTATAAAATCCCACCAAGGGAATAATTTTAAGACTCATTGGAATAATCTTCCCAGAGACACTAACATGATATGATTATGACACTTGATTTTCAATGATCGCACTAACATATTTCTTAACACATATCTCTACTTCAAGGAATTAAGGGTTTGATTCAAAAGTTATAAAAATTATATTAGATATAAATAATTATTATAACTAGAATCAAATAGAGGTTTTTCTATTCTTGGGTGAATAGGAGGAGTAACTTATATGAATTCATTTTTATGATACACCTTAGTGATGGTGATGGAATAATATTTCCCTTTCTCCCTTTAATTTATAGGTTGTTGACATTGATAACCATATAGGACCCAATGGTTAGTTCACTGGATTACAGAGTTTCCTTGGACCTCACTGTTAAAGCATTTAACCATGGGTGTTTCATTGAGTGGTTACTTCCTTTACTCTATCATGTTAGACGACTTATTCATGTCTCTTCGAAATTCATGAGTGTGATGACCATCTATGTCACACTTAAATCATTTCCTTTTCCATTTTTGGTAGTTCCCATAATGATTATTTCTATATCTTTGATATTTAGTTGATTGGATCTTCTTTACCCCTTTGTATTTATAACACAAAACTTGAAACTCCATTCGTATCTTCATATATCCATATCCATGGGACCATTCTCAAGACTCTATCTATAATTTGAGAGAACATCGAACTACTTTTTAAAAACTCCCAATGTCTCTAATAGAAATTTCATTTTAGAAATTTGGTTTTAATCCCCTAAATTATCTATCAATTTTTCTATCATTGTTGATAACAAAACCCAATATGTAACATCAAAGAATTATAAAATTTTTCACATAATCCTTGAAATATTCTATCACCATTTACTTAAGATCTGGAAATTTTATCTATATCATTGTTCAAAGCATTTTAGGGAAGTACTTGTTAATAAATATATTCTTAAATTCTTCTAACTTGATTCCTCCAAATTCATTATATTAATTCATATTATTTATCAATGCACAAAATTTATTAGCTTCTATATCTAAATCATAGTCAACCAAAGTGACTTTCTCCATCAAATAATATTATATCACAATAAACTTTTATTCCATTTTGTTAACCCAATTTACTGTGACAAGTGGATCAGCAGATCCACTAATAATCAAGGTTTGTTCCACATAAAAGAATTTATGGATAATTTATTCTTAATGGTAGAAAAATAATTTTTTACAAGGTTTATTTTATGGTTCATACCATGAGGTAGCTGGGTAAGTACCACCATGAATTTATTAATTCCACCTCCCACTATATTAGGAAATCCATTTGTAAAATCGTTGAATTATACCTCAAATGGGTTTTTGGTATGATTTATTTTCATTACCTCCATTTTATAAAATAAAAATGGTTTGCACAAAAAACAAGTCAACCAATCTTGAATAAATAATTTATTCTCAAGTAAAAAAAATCTCTAAAGTCATCACTTATGGGATTCCTAAGTTTAGTATACATCCCATACAATAATTCTAGGATCAAATAAGTTAATCCATTATTAACTTTAATGTTTAATAATTACATTAATTATACATCCTTCATAAATAAATATAAAGAGAATATGAATCTAACAAATCATATCCCCAAGGAGTGTCAAAGTTTGTGTGAACTAAAGCTCACTCATTAGACCCCGAGGGAAGATCACATTAATAAGAAAATAGAAAAATTGGGGTCATTTAACCTATTGGAATATAAATTATAACCACATCCACCTATAGTATCCAGACATAGATTTTATTTTTTAGAGACCACACACTCCTTTTTTTTACCATAATTTATGTTTTATAACTATACATATACTTATCCATCTTTCCACTAATATTTTTTAGTCATAATTCCCAAATTAACTAAACCATCATTCTGATACCAGCTATTGTGACCTAAGTGTTTTTTAAGTTACTATTAAATCATTTTTACGATAAATAAAGTAGTTTTAATACATTATAGGATTTAAAGAATTAGTATTATAGAAAATTAGGTTCATACTTAAGTAATACATAATAAAACAGAAAAATTATTTAATTCCATCTTCATAGTCATCATAAAAATCACATTTTCTCTTTAGTACATGTAACAATATGAGGGTATGCATTAAATAAAGGGATGAGAGAAAATCTCACTAAGGGGAGGAATAACATGGAAAGAATATAGTATATGAGTGAGTATAACAATAATAATCATAAGAATCAGATCACCATCATAATCACGAGGAATTTTTTTTTAAAAATGAATAGAATGTGAAAAATTTATAATAATGAAACATCATAACAAATTTTTCAAATACCAAATAAAATAATTTTCATGTATAACATATGTGCACAAATCAGAAGATCATAATTTTGAATAATTCTAGCTTTATGTTCATTCATAATAAAAATAAAATCATGAGATATACCAGATTACCTAATGAAATGGAGAAATATATAATTTTGGAACCACCTATACCATTATAAAATGATTATAATAATGTATTCTATATAGAAAGGGAATATATTGTAATTATAAAAAATAAATAATCCCACAGAAAGAGAATAAGTTTCGAAAGGGTTTTGTGAATCACATATCAGTGAATAACCTTTAATGATCCCAACATAGGAATAGAAAAAAAAATTTGGACATAAAATGATTTCATAAAGTATCATTGTTTATGGGGAAATTAATAAAAAGTTTAAAAGGAATAAATGAGGTGTTTCATATTAAGGCCACTTTGTAAAATCATTATAGGTATCTTTTTAATCATCTTTATAATTTAGAATAATTCATGTACCTAGAAAATAAAAAGATAAATAATGTTGTAATGTAATTTCAAGTAATTGGGATTATTTCACATTAAAAATAAATATAAATAAGTGACAAACCCAAAAAAGTATTTGGGTTCAATATTACCCTACGCTTTGCTCCTGATTTATTTCATCACCTTTTATCTTCCTGAATAATCAAATTATCGTTATTAAAACATGATACCAGAAGTGAATTATGTCCAATTTTTTCATTATTTATCAGTTATAATAATTTTATTTCATTTCCTAATTCTATTTTGAAGGTGAAATTTTTTGATATTATATTTTCATTAAAATTACCCAATATTATTTTATTTTTCATTTAGATTATCTTATGTATTTCTAAAATTAAATAAAAATTACTTGAAATACATATATTTATACATTTATATGTTATAAATAATTTATTTTAGCCATCCATAAAAGTGGTTATAAGTAGATAGTTGGAAACATTCTTATAGATTGGTAATTTACTGTTAATAAGGCATTGTCAAAAGAGGAGGCATGAGATATATAATATATGATTATATTATAAATAATTTGTTAAAAATTAATTAACATTATCCGGATCATTCTATCACACTATACAATTTTTTAATTGTGGTTTTTATTAGAAAATATTCATAGGATATGGAATTAGAAAAGTAAAATGAAATAAAAACACAAAAGGATATTAACTTTTTTATAAAATTGTTCCCTTTTATATAAACCCTATCATCCTGAATGTTTAGAGTTTTATACCTCCATAAGGTCCCTAAGGATTGTATTCTTTTTCAGAGATGGGAATTTTTTAGATATTTTGATTTGGTAAGTGGAAGTGAAATGGTTTTCCTAGGGGAGGGAGAGGGTGTATTTACACATGAAGAGTATGGTGTTTTTAGGATAAAATATTGAATAAAATATAATTTTAAACGAAAACATTTTATTATGGATATTTGTTAAATTATGAATTATCTGTTATTAAAAATAATGCTTTTAATACTTACAAATCATTAATAATGATAATTCTTTAAAATATTAAAAAGGAATTTGGAAAAATGAATTTCTTTTATAATGGAGTACTTTAGACTAGTAACTTTGGAAAAAAACTTTTAGGTCTGGAATTTAAAATTTTGGAATTATTTAACTTATTAAATTTTTTGAACCAGGATAAAATTGTAGAATTGTTTATGACATTATTATAATAGGGATGTTGTAATTTAAAACATACCAAAGAAAAAAAAATTGTATTTTTTCTATTTGACTAGAAATTAATGTTTCTCTATAAAGTACAAAAAATAACCCTTAAAATATTTTGATATGATGATTATTAAAATGAAATTATTTTTATCAAAAAAACCTTCTTACATTTTCTATTTTAATTACTAATTTTTAAATTATTATTTTGATGAAATACATAAAAATATAGTTTATAAAAATTTTCTTATAACTTCTTTGAGTTTTTAATCTTGATATTTATTCTATAGAATTATAATATTTATATTTTCCTTAATTTTTCAGGATAAAAAATATTTAAAATAATTTTTATTATTTTGAATTCATTTAACTATCCAAGTGATCATTTTACTATTCCTAACGACTATGTTACTATTCCAAACTGTCAAGTTAATATTCAAATAATGATATTAATATTCTAATGTTCACATTACCTCTTATAAATAGACATTAATTCCATCACCAATAATTAACTTAAATTTATCTCTAGGTTATAAGTTTTTCATTTCAAAAATATTAATTGGATTACCAATTTTCTTTATCATTTTTACAGTGTTATTCACAGTTAAGATAATATTAAGAGATCAAAATGTTACACATTTTCCAATTCTACTTGTTCTATTTTTGTTGTATTTATTTTCCCATTATAATAGTTTATATTTTATGGATATATTTACTCTATAAATATATGGTTCCTAATTAATGAAATAAATCTTTATATGTTTTATCTGTTTAAACTATATTATATTCTTTAATATGAAAAACGTAATTTTTTAAGATGTAAAAATCAATATATATAAAGTTTTGAATATTAAAGAACATTAATTTTATAGTAATAGTCTATTATTTTTTGTACTTAAACTTCACTATGTCTAAACATACTCACATAATTCTCTTAGAAATCCATTCATTTTAGAATATCTTAATAAGATATACAAACATCTTTTTGTTAGAAAATAAAAATTAATTAGTTTTGTAAGAATATTTAACAAAAAAAACATTATATCCATATCATATATGATATTCTAAGTGTTTGGATCATTATTATAAAAATAAATTATTATTTAAAAGATGATATTGATGGTGGGAACAAATCGACTATATTTTAAGAAACAACTGCATAAATACTATTATCATTGATAAATTTTTTATTTCTTTTATATTAATCTAAATAATTTTATATAATCATATGAATCATAAAACATGTATATCATATGATGTTTTTAAAAATAAAATATTATTAATAAACCGCTTTTATTCACAAAATAAAAATGATATAATTTTGAACATATTTTATTAAGATCCATTTGAGCACGATATATTCGTATACATTAAAATATGTTATCCGAAAAACCTTTATTTCAAAATTTGAATGAAAAATACAACCATAATTATTATTACTTGTTTTTTGATCTCTTGTATATTTACACCATTTATAAAATATACATTTTTTATCATATTCCTTTGAAATCAAAAAAATATTTTTTAAAACACCAATAACTTGAATGGATATTCTATGGTGTTTCTCAAACTGATTTAGGTATCTGAGAAAATTCCATAACAACAAAATAATTTTATTCCCTCCTAAATCTAGCTTCAATTTTCTATGAACATAACTGTATATTATGGAAAAACATTATTGGAATCTCAAATTAGTTTTTTTCTTGAAGTTCAAACTTTTACCCACATTTACTATGCTAAATCATTGAAACCTATAAATTCATACCTCATTTTATTTATACTTAACACCATGATAAAATTGGGTATAAATTTCTTAAACATATTCAAATTGTGATGATATTTCCAATGATGAAAACATATTGAATTTAATATAAAAAAATCATTTAGGAAAAGTTATTTATTTTAAATCTAATTCCTTTGAAACATTAATTGAGTAATTTTATACTTCTCATAAGAATTTAGTTCTACTTGTTAAATAAATTCAAAAATTTAATTACTCAGGATGGTATTTCTCTAACAAAAAAATATATTCTAACTTAAGATTAGTTATTATGTTTATAAACTAGTATATGAAATTTCTTACATTAAGCTTCCATTTTTCTCTAGGATTGATCAAAATGTTAATCTTGGGATTTATGATGAAATTTACAAATAATTGTTTTTCAAATGAGTGTCATTATCACATTCATATGATAATAAATTTTATTAAATGTTCTCTCCCTAAAATGATTTCTCCATTTAAAATCATTATATTCATTAGTAGGATAAGATCAATATTTCACTATGAAAAGTGTTTACATTGGAATTTATATAAAAAGACAGTTATTTTGGTAGGGAATTCTCCTAATTATATACTAAATGAATATAAGATAATTTATTAGAAAACTATTTGTCTAATTCATCATATGGATAAAATTAATACCATTACAATGGTATCCTTGTTAAGGGTTTTATAACTAAGTTAAACCTAAATAAAACACTAAAAATGAGACACTTAACTCTTTGAGTTTAATTATTTCTAACTTTACCCCCATAAAATAATACAAGGGATTTTAGCTTCAGAAATACATGCCTAGTTGGATGACTGAGGTATTGGAATGTTTTCTCTTTAATAGGAAAATGACACTAAATATTTTTAAATAGGATTTAATTTTACTATATTATTTTATGTTACTTTTTTTACATGTATGCATGCTTCTAATAAATTAGTTTTTAATATTATCCCTTCCACCAAATTAATTTGTTTAATCCATATTGATGTTTAACCCTTTACACAACTCATAACTTATGTTACTAACCCAAATTAAAATCAAATTATATTCAAAGATATGAAAATTCATCTCAAACATAAGTTATGTGAAACCCATTCTTGTAATGGTACATAATCATAATAAATTTACTATCCCAATAAGGGTATGCCTGGAGATATATACATCCAACCCCCACTTTTCTTGACAAGTTATAAACCTCCAAACCACTGAGAAGTCCAGCCCAAAGTACCTCAACCCAAGGAAAATTTACTAATAAGAGATATCAGTTCCATAATAACTATAACAACGTATATGTATAAACTAAAATTACATTCTTAAATCTTGATCATAAACTAGTGTGATCCAAAGTTAAGGAAAAATAAATCTAAATCATTTATCATACCTAAAATGTAACTTCTTAGATGCATGTATAGATATTTGTGGAAGTAGTTTAATATATTAAACTAAATAATACATCACAATTAATAATATTATAATTATATCTATAAATAAATTAAGAAAAATAACTTAAAAAATGAACAATTCATATATTTAATCCTATGATAAATAATTTATAAAAAATTCATAAATAAAGATTTTATAATAATTTATAATTTAGTTATGAATTATAGATATTAGGTAAATATATATAAACTCTATCAATATTTATAATATAAAATCCTCTATATTATTTATTCTATGGAATTTTATGTTAAATATGTGATATTAAATGATATATAAACATTTTATATTCCGTTTATATTACTTAATTAATTTAAATAATCTAAGTATCACTTATTAAATAAAATTTAAAACATTATAATATGAACTATCAAAACTTAATTTAAAATTATTTAAATAATTTCTCAATTAAAACCATTTAAAAAAAATAATTTAAATTATATATTATAAAAAATACATAAAATTAAATATAAAATTATTTTATTTTTTTCCACATTTTATAATTTATAAACGCTTTTATATATTATTCTTATAGTTTTTATATAAAATTCTTATATCTAACTTATAAGTCCTTTCGTATATCTTGAAAAATTTATTTAATGTTAACATTCAATATTATAGAATATTTATATATTAAATCTTTGAAAACACTTAATAATTAATTATAAATTTATTTTTAATTAACTAATTTATAAATATTTTATATACTAAATAAATATTTTATAATACCTTTTTCTATTATTTATAAACAAATTATAAACCATATAATTCAATCTATAAATGAAAATTTAAAAAATCAAATCTTTTTTGTGATATCTTATTTTACGATATATGATATATCGTAAGGTGTTCCTTACTTCATTATACATCATATTTTATGAAAGATAATGATCAATTGTGTTATATCCTTCTTATTAAGTGGAATTTTAATTTATGATCTGAATCATATCAATATTATGATAAAATGCATTGTTTTGAGCTACCTGGGTTGGTACTATCACAACCAATGATCCCCTATATTTCATACTAGGATATATTAAAAAACAGGGGGAATGGACTATGTAATAGTCTAAAATATATTATATTGTATGATGTGACCATATCACAACTTATGATATCGCATATCGTATGGCCACCCACATAAAAAAATTCCTGTTTTTTAGTAATACTAATTATGGTATGCAATAATATATTGAATTTATTTATTTTTCAACATAATTTGAAGATTTAAAACACATGGTAATGATATGATATCAGTGATGAGTTTCTTAGGATCAAAAGTCACTTGTTCAATATATTCAAAGTAATTAGAAACCCCATTTCCCAAAATTAACCATGCTTGAATATGAGACCATGTATAAATGTAAATGAAGTAAAAGTTGTGTTCCATAAACTATTGATTTACAACACCACTGTATTCCATCATGTTCTTGATGAAGATCGTTGAGAGGTAGCCATTAAAATCCACACTTAATGGTGTATCTACGAGCTGTGTAAATTATCCAATGATCATTTTTGATCCTACTTCTATCAAAGACATGCTAATGTGTTGGGTGGTAAATAATTAATCATGAATTTAACTCTTAAGTACATTTTATCTCCCAATAATTTCAACTTATAAAATATTTACTGATAGAAATTACAGAAGAGAACTTGAATGTCATAGGTAGGTGAAATTTATCACTATTAAATGCATCACTATTTGCTCCTCATGGTAGAGAATATTCTATGTTTTTCTTGTATTTTTTTCTATATAGAATACTTATATTGTTCCAAAAAACATATATTTTTTATATAATATATCTAATATTACGTACCTTGAATCACCTCTATAAAATAAGATACTTTTCAATCCACCATAAGAAAATAGTATATAATATTGATTTTAGGGATATAATTCAAGAATCATATTGGTTTTATTTTATTTTTATTTAATCACCAAGGTAAAAATTTTGTAGGTTATTGATAATTGTGTTGTGGTAATGTTTCAAATGAAATATTTTATTCCTTCAATTCATCCTACACTATGACCACTATAGTTTTTATACTCTATTTCACAATATTTTTCTCAATCATCAATAAAAAATATATTAAATAAAAATGATGTCCCTACTAATGATTAGTTTGTAGGTAGTGGGTATCTATAAATGGTACCCCTTTATACCATCAAAGTTTCCCAAGAATATATATTTTCTAGATCACTATTCAAACATTGATCTTTCAAATAATTAAAATAAAAGAAAAATGTACTTCCAAATGAATATAATCAAGGATATTAATTGTATTTACCAGTCTAGATTTCCATCACTAACTTGCGATTAATCACCCTTGAATGAAATTGATTAATCACATATCAGGAGGTCTTCACCAGTTTTTCCCAAAATGCTTCTAAATATTATGTAGTCATCAAAATAACACATGTTATATTTATATAGGTCATGTTCATCTACTCTTCTACACCAATCTAACAAGAATTTTGTGCCACTATAAATTAACTCTTAATGTATCATACTGAATGAAAATGGTAATCTTCTTTCTTGTATATTATTCACCATTGTCATTCCTTAAAATCTTGATCTTATTTTCAAATCCAAGTTCATTACCCATTTTAAATGTTTTTAAGGATTAATTTTTTTCCTTTCTCTTTATTGGACACCCAAAACATCAATGGGAATAATCATTGATAAATGACACAAAGCATTATGCTCATCCTAAAGATATAATCGGTGTTCTCTGAAAATCAGAATAGATGAAGTATAAGATCTACTTGATCTATTCCATTGATGTATCGAACATAAACTTCTATTTCTTATTCAAAAAATAAAATTAAAAAAAATCTCATTGATACCTTTGAATGCTTATGTAGAAATCTATGATAAAAAAGAATCTTTAAGCCTCATCCAGACAGATATCCATTTTTTTGATGCCATAATTTAATCATCACTTATATTGAGGTATCACGTTTGAAAGATATATTTGGATACTTTTTAATTTCACCCAAAATCACTTAAAAATTCCTTAAGATATTTTGTATCCATCACCATAATCTCACCTCTTATAATAATCATTATTTCTTTCTTGGTGTTTGTACTTCACAAAATTTCATTAAAATTTTCTATATAAAATACATTCTTCTTAAGGCCCTTCACATGGTGTCCTCCTTGAATTATATGTATCGAACCATTATGAATCATTAATTTTATTGTTCCAAATATAACTATCCTTAATATGTGTTCATTTCCAATGTATGGATGTCATTATAAGATAGGTTTATATTGATCTTAGCATTACCTTTATGATTTCATGTTCTTCATTTCTTCAAAGTCAATAATCAATGCATTTCTATGGTTTCTTCAATCTATAACAACCTTTGTTTCAACGCATGATTGTATGTATCCTATAACATAATTACCTTCCAAATTTCCTAGATATTTTTTCTCCACTCTGATTGGACCAATAATCCTTCTGAATGTTCCCCTTTTCTATAATTGTAACATATATAGTTCTTATTTCTCTATGGTTTTTACCTACCATGACACATGATCTAACTAAATCCATGATCTATAAACCTTCATCTCTCCATTGATAGAACCTATTAATGGTGTGTATTTTTCAACATATCTTCATTGATCTTATGCAGACTTTCTTTATTAATAACTATAGTTTCAATGTAATTAAAAAGTAACCCATTAATCATGATATATTTGTGAAATTATTGATGAGAAAATCATAAAAATATATAAACCCATAGATAATAATAATTACACTATAATTATCCCCTATTTGGTTTCCAAATTCCATAGGGTATAAAAATGCAGTGTTAAGAGTGTTGATGTGGTTTTTCATTAATGATGACTCTTCCATTGGGAGAGTGTATACTTTAATATTAAATAGAATCATTCCATATAGTATCTTGGACTCAAATATATTTTTTAGAAAAGTGTAAAGCCTAATTTATTGTTTTTTTACCTATTTAAAAAGGATTGACTCTAAAATAATGGACTGAAACTGATAGAGGCTCAAAAAAGTTTGAGACCATCATAAGTTAGGTTGGTTTGGAAGGGGATGTTCCAAAAGTTGGAGTTAAAGTGTCCATAATCAGATTATTGTGGTTTATAATATGTAGATCATGTAAGAATCACTTTTATGGTATTACATATGGTTTTATTGGCGGTTTAAAATGGATTTGTATGAATCATAAGAGGTCCATCTGAGATTTACATGCAAAGTTCCTTGAATAACAATGAATGAGGTAGAGTGACCTATGAGTAGTTAGAGGTGTCAAAGAGAAATGGTGTGTCCCCCAAAAATTTCAAAAGTTTTTGGAACTTCTTGAATTATTATAAATAATTATAAATATGAGTTTTGGGACTACATGTGTGTGTAAGTTATAATGATATAATATTAGATGATTTTTTTTCGATTGTGATTTCAATATTTTCATCTTCCCTGAAATTAAATTAAGTAGAAGTTTTCTATAATAGATATTGGAATAATTTCCAAAACATTTAAAATATATTTTTTTAGTGCTTGTTTTTTTTCTTATGCATTTGATTTCATGAGTTGGGTTTTTATTGAGTGTTTGAGGGTGGTGATCTGGTGAAGTAACTAGGGTGTGGTTTTTATTCATATTCTTTATATATAGAGACCCAAAAATTATTCATCCTAAAAATATTTTTTTTCATATTTATTCCATTGCTGATGAATATGGTGTTTTTCTTTCAGTGATCAGTGGTCTTGAATCCCAATAAATGGTTTCAGATCTTGTGGTTCAACAAGGATTTGAGCACTCAATAATAGACTCTTCAAGTAATATTATAACCTTGATTATTTTACATTTTAATGGGTGTAAACTATTTTATAAGTAATGTTATTTTAATAAGGAAAGGCCTCGATAGATTTTTTTTGGGAAAAGCATTGGTTTTTAGAGAATATAGGTAGAGGATTATCTATTTCAGAATGATCTTATGGTTATGGTCAAAGGATTCAAACTAAAATCAATTAAATAATTTAAATGGGAAGGATTTATAGGAAGTAACTTGGAATGATATGGCTGAATATAGAATAAAATATTCACTAAAATATCTATGAGGATAAGAATATAGTGGGTATGATAAAGTATATAGTGGATTATATATAAGAAAAATACAGCTATAAAAAATGTTTTAATGATATGGTGGTTATTTGACATGATAATATCGTAAGTAAGACTAGTATATGATCATTTCAATGAAACTAACATGATTAATAGTAATCTATAATAAATTAAAGTGAAATTCAAGAAAGATGTATGGGTTTTACTTGTTAATGTCATTAATTTTTGAATCATAGGAGGCAATGTTGATTTCTATAAGAAAGTTTTTTTGGAAACATCAACATAGTGGTCGTGGATGTTCATGATATAAATAATAAAATATCATATGTAGGAGTAATTCTTGGATCCTATCGAAACTACACTCAATTTAGAAGGATTATTATGTTCTATTTAGTAAAAGGGTTGGAATAAATAGAAATATAAATCAAGGAAAAAATATATTGTAAATTTGGTGGGATTGGGCCTACATGGTGGAATTTTGGGAAGAAGGGTCCCCTAAATAATAACTTTACGGACCATAGGGTGAATTCTAGATGGGTGGTTTTAAAAAGTATAAGTTCTATAAATACTACAACTGAATATTAAAGAGGTTTACTTCTATGTGTTAATTTTTTTTGGAATCAGGGATCATTGAATTTGGGAATTCATTCTATTCTATGTCTGATAGGGGATGCATGATAAATTATGTGTATTCAAATTTCTATAGGTTCTTCATTTCTGATGATGAATCTCCTAATATCAATGGGAATGTTGATGTTAATGTCCTAATGTTAAATAAAATATTAATGGAGTTATAGGTAGTTTAACATATACAAGAATAATCTAATTTTAATTGCTTATCTAGATGTAGTAGCATTCCAAAAAATGATAATAGACAGAGTATAAAAGATTAATCAGGGTTCCATTATTGTCATAAAATCTATTAAATATGGTACCATATATCTAATGGAATGATCAGTTGTAACAACAAATTATGAAATGATAACTTCATAAAGTTTGGAGTTGTTTCATTTTCATCTTGGGAAGACAGTTGAGAAGAACTTGTGAGTAATAATGCAAAAGGGGGTATTGAAGATTAGTAACGTATATTTTGGATCATGTTAGAGTTATAAACATAAAAGGAAAATAAAGTTATAATTTATCAAAAATGAATGAAAACCTAAGTCTCGGAAGTTAAATCTCTGAAATACGGATGTCTGGGGGCCTGTTCTAGTATATTATAAAAGTGTTTCATTGAAATTGTTTTTTTCCCTTGAGGAATAAATAGAAAAATATTGAGTTTATATCCATAATTATAAATATGAAGTGATCAATATGTTTTTTGATGTAGGGTAATGGTGGAGAAAGATACTAGAAATGAGATTTTGTTTTTAAGGATTGATAACTGTTGAGAATATGCTAGAAAATAATTTTAATGGTTTTATTAGAGTGATAAAATCATGTTTGACAATAATATTAAAGAAACAGAAGAATATAATGGTGTAGTGGAGGAGATAAAATTGATACTCAATAATAAGGATTGTATCATGAGACTATATTATGAAATTATCCTAGAGTTTTTGGAAAATAAAATCAATTTTATAGCTTATCTTGTGGAAAAATCCATTTCACACCATCTAAGTAGAAGATTATGGAAATTGTGTGGTCTAAAAAACTAGAAAATATTTTCCAAAATAATATTTTTAGAATTCCCTCCGACATCCATATTAATTCTAAAGATCATAAAAATCTCGAAGTAATTATCCAAGGATGCATCTTTTCTAGGCATGGTGAAGAAAAAATTGGGTTTTAGCTTTTTGATAATGATAATAAAAAACCATTAAAAGATATAATGTTCTCTAAAATGAGAAGATCTTGTGGAACAATTGGAATTTAGTGGAATATGGGCTTGAGGAAAATGAATCAACTGACCATATCCAACATAATCTGAATGAATTTTTAGAAGATCAAAATATATAGTAATTTTACATTGAAAAAATTATTGAATAATCACTAGTTCAAGAGTAAGTACTATAATTATTTGGATGTATGGAATAATGGGATAAGGATTTCAAAGGTAAAATTTTGAAAGTAGTGGTTTCAAAAATTGTATAACCATAGGTTGACTTATGAAGTTATACCAGGATAAAAAAACAATGTTAGGTGTGCAAAAAAAATCTATACTACTTGATTCTTTTATACATAGGAGAGCTTGAGATCCCAAAAGAATCAGCAAGTCTTAGTTATTATTAGAAGTGTGATTTGGTTATGAATTATTTAATATATTAGTTTCATCCAAAAATTCCCAAGAAAAAATATAACTACCACAAGGGAAGAAATAATTGTAAAAACACGGGTTTTTATAGTTGAAAGATGGTGTACATGGTAAAAGGCGGTACAAATCATGTTTTATTGTGTAGGGGTTTTAGTAGAATGAGTAAGTGCATTTATATGATTTTTTGAATCATATTAAAAGGAAAAACCTTCCTAATTGTGTTGAGTGTGGTTACTCCCAAAATTATGCACCAATAATAGATAGATGTAAAGACACATAACTTCATGAGTGTTTAGACGAGTATTTATTTCTGAAGTAGCTAAAGGTTTTCTTGAAAAAATAAAATAAGGGAATGGTTTTCAAGATAAATAAAAGCCTTTATATATTGAAGTATGAACTAAGGAAAAGGATCCTAATGTTTGATTCCTTTATGGACGAGGATGGGTTCTTCTAATGTAACTCAAACCATTATTGATACCAAAATGTGTTCAAGGAAGGAAGTTTCATCATACTAATCTTGTACATAGATGAAATTATAGGGTTAGTTGTGAAAAACATATTCCAAACAACATTTTAGTATCCTTGGAATGGATAAATATGACAACCAAATTTATGATGGTTTATATAGAGATGGTGGAGTGGTAGGGACTAGGGTAAAAGATTCTAGGTTGATGAGAGACCAGAAGTTATGAAAACCTATAGGATGAATGATTTAATTAGATAGAACATCCACACAATGATGGTCAGATGGTGTAGTCAGACAATGCAATTAAATGGCACAACTGAAAGGTGTTTTCTAGACATTATCTTTGATCAATCATATTGGATTCAATGTGAGAAAATAAAATTCACATAGAATTAATTTTCTATCATATTCATAAAAATAACATTACATCAGCCATATGAGTAGAAGAATATGATTTTTTGACAGAACATAGTGTTTTTCTATAGAGATCAGTTTGGGTGGACTTCATCTTGTGAATATTAAGAGGTGGAAAATATTGAAAGAACCAACTAGGCCATACTGAAAATAGTAAGATAGATTATTTTGTCATCTAAAATGAACTAGAGTGATTTTAATCAACTTTATGACAAAACAAATCTTTTATACAATTTATTTAATTATTTATTTTATAAACGTACACATAATACAACCCAAAATATAAAAAGGCCTAGTTCATTTGGGTAATTAGATACATATCATAATAACATTAAATAGGGATAAAACAACATTATTTTAAAACTCCATATAATGACCATAAATTACATTGATCTTCTGATACTGTTGGGGTAACTTGGGGATGTAAATAGGAAATGACTGAGCTATAAAGACCAATAATGTAATAATCAAAGAATAACATGAAGCAAACAATAAATATGAGTCAAGAGGACTAACATGATGAAATACATGGGTGAAAATCATAATCATGAATATCGAATCACGATATAAGATAATAATATCATTGTAATGTGGGAACAATATAAGAAACTAGATCATAAGAATATGTTAAGTCTAACTACTGAGAAAGAATATCATAATGTTCTTAGGTTAACTAATCATGCACTATACCTGATATCTTATGAGATAAAAACATTACCTAGTGCTTTGGAGGGCTATATGATTCTGGGTATATCCATCACATTTTTATAATGTATAAGAATTTTTATTCTATAAAGAGCATACAATATAAGAACATCTTTCATCACTTTTTATCCCATGATTAAGGTGTGTGAATTACATATAGGTAAGTACAAAATAAATTAAGCATAGTTATTTTTAGGTGAATAGCCATTATTTAAATTGTGTATGGGTATTCAAAATATAATTTTTTTCATGGATAATCATGTGATATTTTTGGCAGCATAGTAGGTGTATATAAAGGTTTATGAATGAGATTAATGAGAGTGAAAGGAGGTCTCATATTAATTAGGCATCATAAGTATATTAATGTAATATGTAAAAAATATTAAAACATGAAAAATTTATATTCAAAATGATTAATATATATAAATTACATGAATATAAATGAAGAGGAAAATAATCCCTTACTTGAGAAGTTGCTTATAAAATCCTGAGAGAATCTTCGTAAGAGAATCTGAACACCTTAAGAGGGATTTATAAAGACATAGGGAGATTAAATTCATGCTCAATGGGTTTTTCATGATCAATAGATTTTTAGTTAAGATTAATGGGAGGATGGGTGGGTATTTATAGAAAAAATACAGGGGAATTCATTATTAATTTCTAAACAAAGGTTTTGGACTCTAAGTGACAATATAATCAAAAGTAAAAACCTTCCCATGTATTTTCCCAATTATTTCTGCAAAAGTGGCGTCTATTTAAATGTTTTATTAATCTAATAACATAAATCATTAAAATAATACCATTTATTTTTTTTAAGTTAGTCATTCCTATAAAGAATTGTTTTTTAAAACATAATATACAATATAGCTTTTGGAGGATTCATTATAGGGATGAAAAATTAATAGAACAACTTCAACGATAAAATATTTAAATTGGTAAATCTATTTTTTTTTTAATTTATTACTTTTTTAGTTTTATTTTCATCACTCCTAGTATATTATAATGTTATAATACAAATCATAAATTTAAACTATATTTATGCTTTAAAGAAAAAATCGACTATCTCAGAAAATTTTGAAAAATTTACTATTGGTAAATTTCAATATTTTAGTTTCAAAAAGATATATATTTATTTTACCAAAGTAATAGAATTAAAAATTTTCAATAATTATCCATATTTATTAAAAAAAATACTAATTTTCATGTCAACAAAAACATTCTGACCTATATAAAATTTACACAAAACATTAATAAATTAAATTATAATTTATATTTAAATAAATTTTAATTAATAAGGATATTTCATGAACATAAAATTTATTTCCAAAAAATATTGAATTTATTAAGAATAACATTTTAATTGAAACTAAATATCTCCAAAAAATACAGTTTTAGTTTCTTTATAACAAAATATAATTTTTATCAAAATAATTTTTTATTCATGTAAATATAAAAAGTAATAATGAAAAAAATATAATAATTATTTTATTAAAGAGGAAATGAAACGACCTGAAATTTTGAATAAACCTTGTCTCCTAATTTTATGTGTTATTTTATTTTATTTTTATACTCAACAAAAATGTTTCATTTGATAGCATGAGTATAATTAAAATGAGACCATTGGGTTTTGACTGTTATATGACCATTGGTCAATATGACCCCTAGAAACTAAACATTTTAATTATTGTCTCTAAATACAAGTAATCTTGGTTAATTAATATAGAAAGAAGATTTGATGGCCTCACCCAGTAGTCTTGGACCGATCGAAGCCCATCTAACAGAACTTGGGAAGGAGGTAGCACCACTAGGCTTTGCTCTGGACCAAACCCAAGTTGAACTTCATGATGTGAAGCTAGAACGGGATCGCCTTCGCGAGAAGTTCAAACTGATAGAAATTATTACTCGTGCGATGTCGGCGGAGCCCCCCTCGGATTCTCTCAACTTAGCACACCTTACACTTAGGTCCTATGCTGGTGTGGTAAGGGGTTATGTAAGGAGACCATAACTGCATTGTGTAATCCTTTGTTTTAAATAAAAATTGGGATTTCTTCTTATGATGATGTTTATGACTTTTCAAATGTACTAATAAATATACTATGCATATTTTTGGTGAATTTTAGAGAAAGGATATTTTAAAAAATGTTTATGTAAACGTTAAATAATTAAAAATGTGTAATTATTTTGAAAAAATGGTCTTCTAAAATTATGTTCAGTATGAAATTTAGAGTCTCATAAGATCAACCTAATTTATGATGAATAGTAAATTATGAATAGTGATTTTATGCTGAGGATTAGTAATGTGACCAAATGGATTAGTAATCTCACTTAAATAAAGTATTAATATAATCTAGGCACCTTGATTAAGTAATGTGATTCAATAAAATGGTTAAATAATGGTTTCATAAATTATTATTCAAGTATTAGTTTTTTCGGGTGAATAGTATTTTTTAATTAAAAATTAAATTAAAAATATTTAGAAAAATATTTTTATAAAATGGATTTCATTTTTGAACTCAGAGCATCGATATTATGTTAAGGTAATTTTTGGGGATTTTTCTAAAAAAAATGAATTTTCTATGAATAGTGTATTTATTTAAAAAATAAATTAAAAATATTTAGAAAACTATTTTTATAAAATGGAGTTCATTTTTGAAATCAGTGCATTGATATTTGGTTAAGGTGAAATTTTGGGATTTTTCTGAGAAAGTTGAATTTTCAGTGAATAGTACAAATACAATTTTAGGGTTTCGGTATGTTAAATGACATCATAACTGTGTCATGATGATGTCATGATATATTTTATGGGTTGGGCAAAAAGAGGTGATGAATATTTTATGGTGGGGCCCATGTGGCCTAACTTCATGGGAAATATCATGGGAGAGCACATGGTTTTGATAAACCCACTTATGAGGTGTCCCTTGGCCATTAATGGCTTTTCCCCTCACTTTCCCTATAAATACCAATCCATTCTCTCATCCTTTAGATGAAAAAATCATTATCAACGAAGTTATGGTCTCCTTACCTCCCAAGGAGTCCTCCCAAGGTTCCCTCAAGCTCCTCAAGGTCCAAACCTTTGAGTTTTAAGAGTTACGTTTTAAGGTAAGGGATCTGACCCCTCTCTTTCTTTTCAAGTGATCTCTTTTATGTCATTTCTTTTATTCTCCATGTTATTATGTTTGAGGATGTTCTTTTATATTCCTTATACTGTCCTTTTTATGTTCATATGATGGGAGACCCCCTCTTACTCTCATCATTTCATTTTATGAAAGTTTATGTGGTGCCGTTAGGCTTCTGAAATTTTTGTAACAGATTCTTTCACCCTTCTCATTTTCAAGTTCTATTTTCTTGCCAAGACTTTCAAGTTACTTTTTATTATGTTGGGGTATGATCTATATATCTATAATACTGATCTTTTATGATCATATGATGAGATACCCCATTTGATCTCTTCAATTCAGTATTTTGAAGTTTTAAGTGACGCCGTTAGGCTTCGAATTTTTAAGTGGTTCTTCACCCTTCTTGTTTTCAAGTTCTACTTTCATGTCAAGTCTTTCAAGTTCCTTTTTATTATGTTGGGGTATGATCTCTATATCTATCATACTGATCTTTTATGTTCATATGATGAGATACCCTATTTTATCTCATCAATTCATTTTTGGTTGAAGTTTATGTGACATCGTTAGGCTGCCAAATTTTCATAAGATAAATATTATTTTTGTCTTCGTTTCATGTTCTTAATTTCATATGGTATATTTTCAAATTTCATTACCATGTTCTTAAATCCCTTATATTCTGTTCCTCTACTGTTTTATGGGTCATTTATGAATGTTTTACCCATGTCCCCTCTCTTTTCAATGTTTTCTAAAAACCTGAAACATAGTCGTTATGCTGCAGAATTTTCGTCTCAAAATGCCTCTCTCTTTTCTCAAAATTATTTTATGTTATAAAGTGAATACTCAAAGCACTTATTTCTATAGGGGTATTCACATATATATCAATATGTTCTATTTTAAATTCTGGTATTTACATACATGAGACCCGCTCTCCCCTTCCGTGGGTTTAAAGTGACGTAAAGATCATGTCTTTAAAGTAGTTTTTTTCTAAAAACGTTATGATTATGAAATGAAACCCTTTTATTTTTTGCTATATGGGTTATTTATGAAATTTTTGATGATGATATATGTGGCTCACATGATAATAAAGGCAAATTTAAGGGTGCACCCTGATAGCGCTCCAATGCATTGGGTAATGATGTAACCACTAGAGATTATAATTTTCATGATATCTTGGTGAATAACCTTGGTAATTTTCAAATGACACCTTGGGGATGGACCTTGGTGATATGTTCATGATTGTCTATGTTAAATTATGTAGCCACATATTAAAGTTATGAAAAATGTTATTTTTATTATGATATTCCACATGATTTCTTTCTCATGCCTTAAAGTTCTTTTTCATGACATAGTCGATGTATCTCAAGTTCACATGTTAAATGTTTCTCTTGTTCCCTTACTGGGCCTTCTGCCCAGCCTTTCTTTTGATGTATGTCCCAAGGTTATGAGATGCAGTAATGAACCTAGGATGAACTTATGGAGAAGTCTTTCAAGTGTTTAAGAAGAATGTTTTATGTTGTTTTCATGTATTGTGTTCTTGGTTTCCAAGACACTAAACCTTAAAGATCCTCAGTTTTGTGTAAAGTAATGAATGTTTATGTTATAAAAAAGCGGGATGCTATAGTTGGTATCAAAGGATGGTTTAGATATTTGTGGAAATTAGGATATTAAAAATTTAGGAATAACCCTATATAAAATTTTAAATATAGGAAATCTTCCTGGTATTTTGGCGAGTGTTGAGTAAGGGGTTGCCAAGCAAATACATCCCTTTCTGGATACGAGCAGGTAGAGGTGGCTCTGGCACATATGTACATAGGGGTAAAACTCTAAAACACCGCATTGAGCTAGACTCGAATGGAAACTGGTTCATGACAACGGGCCTTGCTACACTCTTGGTTACGACACTCCCGGGGGATATGCTTTGGTAAATTAATAAGCTTAGTATGAACCATTGTTAAAGGAACAAAGATAAGATAAAATAAAGATTCACATAAGAATATATGATCATGGATAACCTAGATGTGAACCTAGGGGATCAAAAGTTAGGGTATACTCTTCTTCTACAAGTTATCCTTATATGATTTAAGTTTCTTTTCATGATTATTGGCTAAGTATTTAAGTCCCTAATTATACTTTCTCTTCTTAGTTAATGGTGGGAAATGGAAGACCATGTCCCAACAACCAATGTAATAGGAAATGCGATGATTCCCATATTAATATGATAGATATGATTAGGGGATTAAAAGATGATTATTATTTTGGAAGACGTTCACTATTTTGGGGACCCAATATGATCGAGGTAAATATATTACTACGGTATTTTCATTGAGGAGTAAGGTTGACTTTTATTTTGAAGAATTGATGAATTTAAGGTGAACTTATGGTAATATAGGTTACTTATTGAAATGATTAACCTATCTTGGGGAAAATATGTTTAGGTTAGTTACTTTTGTTATAAGATGTTAGGAGTGGTGTATGTTGTTTGGAGATGAACGATGAAGTTTATTTTGGAAGACTATGTTATCAAATCCTTCTTGTACTTGGGTTTCAATATTAGTTTGGTTTATTTTGAGGAATTTAAAGGACAGTTATTTATTTAATGGTCTATGATGAACTTTGGGTAGTGCCATGGAATTTTTAAGATTTAAAGAAGTTTCCCTTCCTATGGGATTCTTTCTTTTTGAATAGTTGTTTTATCTTACCCTTTATATTTTTGGGATAATAGAAGAAATAGATAGTTAATCTTTGGTGGATTATGTGATTCTATAGAAGATGATTCTTGTGATTTTGATGAGACCAAGTGTTTTTGAATTCTCATCATTTGTAGAAAAGATTAGTTTTAGTAGAGACTTATTAAAGGATGAAACTCTACTTGAAGGTAGGTATATTTTCTTTTGTTTCTGTTATATGTATTAAATGAATTCCTCAAAATTATGAAAAGGAACGTCAAACAAAAGCATTGTTGGTTTACGTTTCCTACTAGGTAATCAAATACCGTTTACACACATCATTAGTTTGGGATTTTCTTATGGATAAATTTCTCCTAATCATGTTTTCTATCACTCTCCCTTAGAACTTGACCCTTTGTTTTCTCCTCCATGTCCATCTTTTCCTACATGGAATCCTAGTGTGGGTTAACTCGGGTTACCTTTGTACTTCCATTTCTTTCTTTTAAAGTAATAGTTTTACTGACTCCTTTTCCGATGTGGGACTTTCAATGAAATTTCAAAACCCAATTTTAAAAATTGCGAGGATGTAATTTCTTAAGGGGGGAAGATTGTAAAGATCCGAAATTTTGAATAAATCTTGTTTCCTAATTTTATGTGTTATTTTATTTTATTTTTATACTCAACAAAAATGTTTCATTTGATATCATGAGTATAATTAAAATGAGACCGTTGGGTTTTGATTGTTATATGACCATTGGTCAATATGACCGCTGGAAACTAAACGTTTTTGATTATTGTCTCTAAATACAAGTAATCTTGGTTAGTTAATATTGAAAGAAGATTCGATGGCCACACCCATTAGTCTTGGACCGATCGAAGCCCATCTAACAGAACTTGGGAAGGAGGTAGCACCAATGGGCTTTGCTCTGGACCAAACCCAAGCTGAACTTCATCGTGTGAAGTTAGAACGGGATCTCCTTCGCAAGAAGTTCAAACTGATAGAAATTACTAATCATGTGATGTTCGCCGAGCCTCCCTCGGATTCTCCCACTTTATCACACCTTCCACTTAGGTCCTATGCTGGTGTGATAAAAGGCTATGTAAGGAGACCGTAACTGCCTTGTGTAATCCTTTGTTTTAAATAAAATTTGGGATTTCTTCTTATGATGATGTTTATGACTTTTAAAATCTCCGGATAAATATAGTATGCATATTTTTGATGAATTTTAGAGAAAGGAGATTTTAAAAAATGTTTATGTAAACCTTAAATAATTAAAAATGTGGAATGATTTTCAAAAAATGGTCTTCTAAAATTATGTTCAGTACGAAATTTAGAGTCTAATAAGATCAACTTAATTTTTGATGAATAGTAAATTATGAATAGTGATTTTATACTTAGGATTAGTAATGTGACCAAATGGATTAGTAATCTCACTTAAAGAAAGTATTAATATAATCTAGGCACCTTGATTAAGTAATGTGATTCAATAAAATGGTTAAATAACGGTTTCATAAATTATTATTCAAGTATTAGTTTTTTTGGGTGAATAGTATTTTTTAATTAAAAATTAAATTAAAAATATTTAGAAAAATATTTTTATAAAATAGGTTTCATTTTTTAACTCAGAGCATCAATATTATGTTAAGGTAATTTTTGGGGATTTTTCTAAAAAAAATGAATTTTCGGTGAATAGTGTATTTATTTAAAAAATAAATTAAAAATATTTAGAAATTTTTTTTTATAAAATGGAGTTCAGTTTTGATATCAGTGCATTGATATTTGGTTAAGGTGAAATTTTGGGATTCTTCTGAGAAAGTTGAATTTTCAGTGAATAGTAAAAATACAGTTTTAGGGTTTCGGTATGTTAAATGAAATCATTACTGTGTCATGATGATGTCATGAGATATTTTATGGGTTGGCCGACCAAAGGTAATGAATTATTTTATTGGGGGCCCCATGTGTCCTAAATTCATGGGAAATATCATGGGAGAGCGCATGGTTTTGATAAACCCACTTATGAGGTGTCCCTTGGCCATTAATGCCTTGTCCCCTCACTTTCCCTTTAAATACCAAGCCATTATCTCATCCTTTAGAAGAAAAAAATCATTATCAATGAAGTTATGGTCTCCTTATCTCCCAAGGAGTCCTCCCAAGGTTCCCTCAAGCCCCTCAAGGTCCAAACCTTTGAGTTTTAAGAGTTACGCTTTAAGGTAAGGGATCCGACCCCTCTCTTTCTTTTCAAGTGATCTCTTTTATGTCATTTATTTTATGATCCATGTTCATATGTTAGAGGATGTTCTTTTTTATTCATTATAATGTCCTTTTTATGTTAATATGATGGGAGAACCCCTCCTACTCTCATCATTTCATTTTATGAAAGTTTATGTGGCGCTGTTAGGCTGCCAAAATTTTTGTAACAGATTCTTTCACCCTTCTCATTTTCAAGTTCTATTTTCTTGTCAAGTCTTTCGAGTTCATTTTTATTATGTTGTGGTATGATATATATATCTATAATAATGATCTTTTATGATAATATGATGAGATACCCCATTTGATCTCTTCAATTCAGTATTTTGATGTTTTAAGTGACGCCGTTAGGCTGCCGAATTTTTAAGTGGTTCTTTCACCCTTCTCGTTTTGAAGTTGTACTTTCATGTCATTTCATTCAAGTTCATTTTTATTATGTTGGGATATGATATCTATATCTATCATACTGGTCTTTTATGTTCATATGATGAGAGACCCTATTTGATCTCATCAATTCATTTTTGGTTGAAGTTTATGTGACGTCGTTAGGCTGCAGAATTTTCATAAGAGAAATATTATTTTTGTCTTCCTTTCATGTTCTTAATTTCATATGGTATATTTTAAAATTTGCTTACCATGTTATTATATCCCTTATATTCTTTCCCTCTACTGTTTTTTGGGTCATTTATGAATGTTTGACCCATGTACCCTCTCTTTTCAATGTTCTCTAAAAACCTGAAACATAGCCGATATGCTGCAGAATTTTCATCTCAAAATGCCTCTCTCTTTTCTCAAAATTATTTAATGTTATAAAGTGAATACTCAAAGATATTATTTCTAGAGGTGTATTCACATATATATCAATATGTTCTATTTTAAATTCTGGGATTTACTTACATGAGACCCGCTCTCCCCTTCTGGGGGTTTAAGGTGACGTAAAGATCATGTCTTTAAAGCAGTTTTTTTCTAAAAACGTTATGATTATGAAATGAAAACCATTTATTTTATGATATATGGGTTATTTATGAAATGTTTTATGATGATATATGTGGATCACATGATAATAAAGGAAAATTTAAGGGTGCTCCCTGACATCGCTCCAATGCATTGGGTAATGATGTAACCACTAGAGATTACAATTTTCACGATATCTTTGTGAATAACCTTGGTAATTTTAAAATGAAACCTTGGGGATGGACCTTGGTGATATGTTCATGATTTTCTATGTTAAATGATGTATCCACATCTTAAAGATATGAAAAATGTTATTTTTATTATGACATGCCACATAATTTCTTTCTCATGCCTTAAAGTTCTTTTTCGTGACATAGTTGATGTATCTCAAGTTCACATGTTAAATGTTTCTCTTGTTCCCTTACTGGGCCTTCTGCTCACCCTTTGTTTTGATGTATGTCCCCAGGTTATGAGATGCAGTAATGAACCTCGGATGAACTTAAGGATAAGTCTTTCAAGTGTTTAAGAAGAATGTTTTATGTTGTTTTCATGTATTATGTTCCTAGTTTCCAAGACACTAAACCTTAAAGATCCTCAGTTTTGTGTAATTTAATGAATGTTTATGTTATAAAAAGGCGGGATGCTATAGTTGGTATCAAAGAATGGTTTAGTTATTTGTAGAAATTAGGATATGAAAACTTTAGGAAGAACCCTATAGAAAATTTTAAATATAGGAAATCTTCATGGTATTTTGGTGAGTATTGAGTAAGGGGTTGCCAAGAAAATATATCCATGTCTGGATACGAGCAGGTAGAGGTGGCTCTGGTACAGATGTACATAGGGGTAAAACCCGAAAACACCGCTTTGAGCTAGACTCAAACGGGAACTGGTACACGACAACGGGCCTTGCTACACTCTTGGTTACGACACTCTCGGGGGATATGCTTTGGTAAATTAATATGCTTAGTATGAACCATTGTTAAAGAAACAAAGATAAAAAAAATAAGGATTCACATAAGAATATATGATCATGGATAACCTAGATGGGAACCTAGGGGATCACAAGTTAGGGTATACTTTTCTTCTACAAGTTATCCTTATATGATTTATGTTCCGTTTCATGATTATTGGCTAAGTATTTAAGTCCCTAATTATACTTTCTCTTCATAGTTAATGGTGGGAAATGGAAGAAAATGACCCAACAACCAATGTGATAGGAAATGCGATGATTTCCGTATTAATATGACAGATATGATTAGGGTATTAAAAGATGATTATTATTTTAGAAGACGTTCACTATTTTGGGGACCCTATATGATTGAGGTAAATAGATTACTACGGTATTTTCATTGAGGAGTAAGGTTGGATTATATTTTGAATAATCTATGAATTTAAGGTAAACTTATGGTAATATAGGTTACTTATGGAAATGATTAACCTATCTTGGGGAAAATATTTTTAGGTTAGTTAATTTTGTTAAAATATGTTAGGAGTGGTGTATGTTGTTTGGAGATGAATGCTGGAGTTTATTTTGGAAGACTATGTTATCAAATCCTTCTTTTACTTGGGTTTCAATATTAGTTGGGTTTATTTTGATGAATTTTAAGGACAGTTATTTATGGAACGGTCTATGATGAACTTTGGGTAGTACCGTTTAATTTTTAAGATTTAAAGAAGTTTCCCTTCCTATGAGATTATTTCTTTTTGAAGAGTTGTTTTATCTTACCCTT
The DNA here is from genome assembly GCA_963277665.1 of Viscum album. Lineage (NCBI taxonomy): Eukaryota > Viridiplantae > Streptophyta > Magnoliopsida > Santalales > Viscaceae > Viscum > Viscum album. The sequence goes on along the minus strand of OY728129.1, from coordinate 126,558,724 downwards.
TCTATTTTTGGGATAATAGCAGAAATAGATAGTTAATCTTTGGTGGATTATGTGATTCTCTAGAAGATGATTCTTGTGCTTTTGATGAGACCAAGTGTTTTTGAATTCTCATCATTTGGAGAAAATATTAGTTTTAGTAGAGAATTATTAAAGGATGAAACTCTACTTGAAGGTAGGTATATTTTCTTATGTTTCTATTCTATGTAGTAAATGAATTCCTCAAAATTATGAAAAGGAACGTAAAAAAAACGTTGTTGGTTTACGTTTCCAACTAGATAATCAAAGACCGTTTACACACATCATAAGTTTGGGATTTTCTTATGGGTGACTTTCTCCTAATCATGTTTTCTATCACTCTCCCTCATAACTTGACCCTTTGTTTTCTCCTCCATGTCCATGTTTTCGTGCATGGAATCCGAGTGTGGGTTAACTCGGGTGACCTTTGTACTTCCCTTTCATTCTTTTAAAGTAATAGTTTTACTGACTCCTTTTCCGATGTGGGACTTTCAATGAAATTTTAAAACCCAATTTTAAAAATTGTGAGGACGCAATTTCTTAAGGGGGGAAGATTGTAACGACCCGAAATTTTGAATAAATCTTGTGTCCTAATTTTATGTGTTATTTTATTTTATTTTTATACTCAACAAAAATGTTTCATTTGGTAGAATGAGTATAATTAAAATGAAACCATTGGGTTTTGACTATTATATGACCATTGGTCAATATGACCGTTGGAAACTAAACATTTTGATTATTGTCTCTAAATACAAGTAATCTTGGTTAATTAATATAGAAAGAAGATTCGATGGCCTCACCCAGTAGTCTTGGACCGAACGAAACCCATCTAACAGAACTTGGGAAGGAGGTAGCTCCACTGGGCTTTGCTCTGGACCAAACCCAAGCTGAACTTCATCGTGTGAAGCTAGAACGGGATCGCCTTCGCGAGAAGTTCAAACTGATAGAAATTACTACTCGTGCGATGTTGGCTGAGCCTCCCTCAGATTCTCTCACCTTAGCACACCTTACACTTAGGTCCTATGCTGGTGTGATAGGGGGCTATGTAAGGAGACCGTAACTGCCTTGTGCAATCCTTTGTTTTAAATAAAAATTGGGATTCCTTCTTATGATGATGTTTATGACTTTTCAAATGTTTGGATAAATATAGTACGCATATTTTTGGTGAATTTTATAGAAAGGATATTTTAAAAAATGTTTATGTAAACCTTAAATAATTAAAAATGTGTAATGATTTTCCAAAAATGGTCTTCTACAATTATGTTCAGTACAAAATTTAGTGTCTAATAAGATCAACTTAATTTATGATGAATAGTAAATTATGAATAGTGATTTTATGCTTACGATTAGTAATGTGACAAAATGGATTAGTAATATCACTTAAAGAAAGTATAAATATAATCTAGGCACCTTGATTAAGTAATGTGATTCAATAAAATGGTTAAATAATGGTTTCATTAATTATTATTCAAGTATTAGTTTTTTCGGGTGAATAGTATTTTTTAATTAAAAATTAAATTAAAAATATTTAGAATTTTTTTTTATAAAATGGATTTCATTTTTGAACTCAGAGCATCGATATTATGTTAAGGTAATTTTTGGGGATTTTTCTAAAAAAATGAATTTTCGGTGAATAGTGTATTTATTTAAAAAATAAATTAAAAATATTTATAGATTTGTTTTTATAAAATGGAGTTTATTTTTGAAATCAGTGCATTGATATTTGGTTAAGGTGAAATTTTGGGATTTTTCTGAGAAAGTTGAATTTTCAGTGAATAGTAAAAATACAGTTTTAGGGTTTCTGTATGTTAAATGACATCATAACTGTGTCATGATGATGTCATGAGATATTTTATGGGTTGGACGACCAAAGGTGATGAATTATTTTATGAGGGGACCCATGTGGCCTAACTTCATGGGAAATATCATGGGAGAGCACATGGTTTTGAGAAACCCACTTTTGAGGTGTCCCTTGGCCTTTAATGCCTTGTCCCCTCACTTTCCCTATAAATACCAAGCCATTATCTCATCATTTGGACGAAAAAATTATTCTCAACGAAGTTATGGTCTCCTTACCTCCCAAGGATTCATCCCAAGGTGCCCTCAAGCCCCTCAAGGTCCAAACATTTGAGTTTTAAGAGTTACGTTTTAAGGTAAGGGATCCGACCCCTCTCTTTCTTTTCAAGTGATCTCTTTTATGTCATTTCTTATATTCTCCATGTTCTTATGTTGGAGGATTTTCTTTTATATTTATTATACTGTCCGTTTTATGTTCATATGATGGGATACCCCCTCTTACTCTCATCATTTCATTTTATGAAAGTTTAAGTGGCGTCGTTAGGCTGCTGAACTTTTTGTAATAGATTCTTTCACCCTTCTCATTTTCAAGTTCTATTTTCTTGTCAAGTCTTTAAAGTTCCTTTTTATTATGTTGGGTTATGATATATATATCTATAATAATGTTATTTTATGATCATATGATGAGAGACCCCATTTGATCTCTTCAATTCAGTATTTTGATGTTTTAAGTGACGCCGTTAGGTTGCCGAATTTTTAAGTGGTTCTTTCACCCTTCTCGTTTTCAAGTTCTACTTTAATGTCAAATATTTCAAGTTAATTTTTATTATGTTGGGGTATGATATCTATATCTATCATACTGATCTTTTATTTTCATATGATGAGAGACCCTATTTGATCTCACCAATTCATTTTTGGTTGAAGTTTATGTGACGTCGTTAGGCTGCCGAATTTTCATAAGAGAAATCTTATTTTTGTCTTCCTTTCATGTTCTTCATTTCATATGGTATATTTTCAAATTTCATTACCATGTTACTAAATCCCTTATATTCTGTCCCTCTACTGTTTTATGGGTTATTTATGAATGTTTGACCCATGTCCCCTCTCTTTTAAATGTATTCTAAAAACCCGAAACATAGCCGTTATGCTGCAGGATTTTCATATCAAAATGCCTCTCTCTTTTCTCAAAATTATTTTATGTTATAAAGTGAATACTCAAAGCTCTTATTTATATAAGGGTATTCACATATATATCAGTATTTTCTATTTTAAATTCTGGGATTTACATACATGAGACCCGCTCTCCCCTTCTGTGGGTTTAAAGTGACGTAAAGATCATGTCTTTAAAGCAGTTTTTTTCTTAAAACATTATGACTATGAAATGAAACCCATTTAGTTTATGCTATATGGGTTATTTATGAAATGTTTGATGATGATATATGTGGCTCACATGATAATAAAGGCAAATTTAAGGGTGTGCCCTGATAGCGATCCAATGCATTGGGTAATTATGTAACCAATATAGATTATAATTTTCAGGATATCTTGGTGAATAACCGTGGTAATTTTCAAATAAAACCTTGGGGATGGACCTTGGTGATATGTTCATGATTCTCAATGTTAAATGATTTATCCACATATTAAAGTTATGAAAAATGTTATTTTTATTATGATATGCCACATGATTTCTTTCTCATTCCTTAAAGTTCTTTTTCATGACATAGTTGATGTATCTCAAGTTCAAATGTTAAATGTTTCTCTTGTTCCCTTATTGGGCCTTCTGCTCACCCTTTCTTTTGATGTATGTCCCCAGGTAATGAGATGCAGTAATAAACCTAGGATGAACTTAAGGAGAAGTATTTAAAGTGTTTAATAAGAATGTTTTATGTTGTTTTCATGTATTATGTTCCTAGTTTCGAAGACACTAAACCTTAAAGATCCTCAGTTTTGTGTAATGTAATGAAAGTTTATGTTATAAAAAGGCGGGATTCTATAGTTGTTATCAAAGGATGGTTTAGTTTTTTGTGGAAATTTGGATTTGAAAACATTAGGAAGAACCCTATAGAAAATTTTAAATATAGGAAATCTTCCTGGTATTTTGGTGAGTATTGAGTAAGGGGTTGCCAAACAAATACATCCCTATCTGGATACGAGCAGGTAGAGGTGGATCTGGCACAGATGTACATAGAGGTAAAACCCGAAAACACCGCTTTGAGCTAGACTCGAACGAGAACTGGTACACGACAACAGGCCTTGCTACACTCTTGGTTACGACACTCCCGGGGGATATGATTTGGTAAATTAATAAGCTTAGTATGAACCATTGTTAAAGGAACAAAGGTAAAATAAAATAAAGATTCACATAAGAATATATGATCATGGATAAACTAGATGGGAACCTAGGGGATCAAAAGTTAGGGTATACTTTTCTTCTACAAGTTATCCTTATATGATTTAAGTTCCTTTTCATGATTATTGGATAAGTATTTAAGTCCCTAATTATACTTTCTCTTCTTAGTTAATGGTGGGAAATGGAAGAACATGTCCCAACAACCAATGTGATAGAAAATGCGATGATTGCCGTATTAATATGACAGATATTATTAGGGGATTAAGAGATGATTATTATTTTGGAAGACATTCACTATTTTGGGGACCCTATATGATCGAGGTAAATAGATTACTACGGTATTTTCATTGAAGAGTAAGGTTGACTTATATTTTGAAGAATCGATGAATTTAAGGTGAAATTATTGTAATATGGGTTACTTATGGAAATGATTAACCTATCTTGGGGAAAATATGTTTAAGTTAGTTAGTTTTGTTATAAGATGTTAGGAGTGGTGTATGTTGTTTGGAGATGAACGATGAAGTTTATTTTGGAAGACTATGCTATCAAATCCTTCTTATACTTGCGTTTCAATCTTAGTTTGGTTTATTTTGAGGAATTTTAAGGACAGTTATTTATGGAATGTTCTATGATGAACTTTTGGTAGTGCCGTGGAATTTTTAATATTTAAAGAAGTTTACCTTCCTATGGGATTCCTTCTTTTTAAAGAGTTGTTTTATCTTACCCTTTCTATTTTTGGGATAATAGAAGAAATAGATAGTTAATCATTGGTGGATTATGTGATTCTCTAGAAGATGATTGTTGTTCTTTTGATGAGACCAAGTGTTTTTGAATTCTCATCATTTGGAGAAAAGATTAGTTTTAGTAGAGACTTATTAAAGGATGAAACTCTACTTGAAGGTAGGTATATTTTCTTCTTTTTCCATTCTATGTAGTAAATTAATTCCTCAAAATTATGAAAAGGAACGTAAAAAAAACGTTGTTGGTTTATGTTTCCTACTAGGTAATCAAAGATCGTTTACACACATAATATGTTTGGGATTTTCTTATGGTTAACTTTCTCTTAATCATGTTTTCTATCACTCTCCCTCAGAACTTGACCCTTTGTTTTCTCCTCCATGTCCATGTTTTCCTACATGGAATCCTAGTTTGGGTTAACTCAGGTGACCTTTGTACTTCCCTTTCCTTCTTTTAAAGTAATAGTTTTACTGACTCCTTTTCCAATGTGGGACTTTCAATGAAATTTCAAAACCCAATTTTAAAAATTGCGAGGGCGCAATTTCTTAAGGGGGGAAGATTGTAAAGACCCGAAATTTTGAATAAATCTTGTTTTCTAATTTTATGTGTTATTTTATTTTATTTTTATACTCAACAAAAATGTTTCATTTGATAGCATGAGTATGAATAAATGAGACCGTTGGGTTTTGACTGTTATATGACCATTGGTCAGTATGACGGCTGGAAACTAAACGTTTTGATTATTTTCTCTAAATAGAAGTAATCTTGGTTAATTAATATAGAAATAAGATTTGATGGCCTCACCCAGTTGTCTTGGACCGATCGAAGCCCATCTAACAGAACTTGGGAAGGAGGTACCACCACTGGGCTTTGCTATGGACCAAACCCAAGCTGAACTTCATCGTGTGAAGCTAGAACGGGATCGCCTTCGCGAGAAGTTCAAACTGATAGAAATTACTACTCGTGCGATGTTGGCCGAGCCTCCCTCAGATTCTCTCACCATAGCACACCTTAAACTTCGGTCCTATGCTGGTGTGATAAGGGGCTATGTAAGGAGACCGTAACTGCCTTGTGTAATCCTTTGTTTTAAATAAAAATTGGGATTTCTTCTTATGATGATGTTTATGACTTTTCAAATGTCCAGTTAAATATAGTATGCATATTTTTGGTGAATTTTAGAGAAAGGATATTTTAAAAAATGTTTATGTAAACCTTAAATAATTAAAAATGTGTAATGATTTTCGAAAAATGGTCTTCTACAATTATGTTCAGTACGAAATTTAGAGTCTAATAAGACCAACTTAATTTTTTATGAATAGTAAATTATGAATAGTGATTTTATGCTTAGGATTAGCAATGTGACCAAATTGATTAGTAATCTCACTTAAAGAAAGTATTAATATAATCTAGGCACCTTGATTAAGTAATGTGATTCAATAAAATGGTTAAATAACGGTTTCATAAATTATTATTCAAGTATTAGTTTTTTGGGTGAATAGTGTTTTTTAATTTAAAATTAAATTAAAAATATTTAGAAAATTATTTTTACAAAATGGATTTCATTTTTGAACTGAGAGCATCAATATTATGTTAAGGTAATTTTTGGGGATTTTTCAAAAAAAATGAATTTTCGGTGAATAGTGTATTTATTTAAAAAATAAATTAAAAATATTTATAGATTTTTTTTTATAAAATGGAGTTTATTTTTGAAATCAGTACATTGATATTTGGTTAAGGTGAAATTTTGGGATTTTTCTGAGAAAGTTGAATTTTCAGTGAATAGTAAAAATACAGTTTTAGGGTTTCTGTATGTTAAATGACAGCATAACTGTGTCATGATGATGTCATGAGATATTTTATGGGTTGTACGACCAAAGGTGATTAAATATTGTATGGGGGTCCCCATGTGGCCTAACTTCATGGGAAATATCATGGGAGAACACATGGTTTTGAGAAACCCACTCATGAGGTGTCCGTTGGCCATTAATGTCTTGTCCCCTCACTTTCCCTATAAATACCAAGCCATTCTCTCATCATTTGGACTCCAAAATCATTCTCAACGAAGTTCTGGTCTCCTTACCTCCCAAGGAGTCCGCCCAAGGCACCCTCAAGCCCCTCAAGGTCCAAACCTTTGAGTTCTATGAGTTACGTTTTAAGGTAAGGGATCTGACCCATCTCTTTCTTTTCAAGTGATCTCTTTTATGTCATTTATTTTATGATCCATGTTCTTATGTTGGAGTATGTTCTTTTATATTAATTATACTTTCCCTTTTATGTTAATATGATGGGATACCCCCTCTTACACTCATAATTTAATTTTATGAATGTTTAAGTGGCGTCGTTAGGCTGTCAAAATTTTTGTAACGGATTCTTTCACCTTTCTCATTTTGAAGTTCTATTTTCTTGTCAAGTATTTCAAGTTCCTTTTTATTATGTTGGGGTATTATATCTATATCTATAATACTGATATATTATGATCATATGATTAGAGACCCGATTTGATCTCTTCAATTCAGTATTTTGATGTTTTAAGTGACGCCATCAGGCTGCCGAAGTTTTAAGTGGTTCTTTCACCCTTCTCATTTTCATGTTCTACTTTCATGTCAAGTCTTTAAAGTTCCTTTTTATTATGTTAGGGTATGATCTCTATATCTATCATACTGATCTATTATGTTGATATGATGAGAGAACCTATTTTATCTCATCAATTCATTTTTGGTTGAAGTTTATGTGACGTCGTTAGGCTACCGAATTTTCATAAGAGAAATCTTATTTTTGTCTTCCTTTCATGTTATTCATTTCATATAGTATATTTTAAAATTTCATTACCATGTTCTTAAATCCCTTATATTCTGTCCCTCTACTGTTTTATGGGTCATTTATGAATGTTTGACCCATGTCCCCTCTCTTTTCAATGTTTTCTAAAAACCCGAAACTTAGCCGTTATGCTGCAGAATTTTCGTCTCAAAATGCCTCTCCCTTTTCTCAAAATTATTTTATGTTATAAATTTAATACTCAAAGCTCTTATTTATACAAGTTTATTGACAAATATATCAATATGTTCTATTTTAAATTCTGGGATTTACATACATGAGACCCGCTCTCCCCTTCCGTGGGTTTAAAGTGACGTAAAGATCATGTCTTTAAAGAAGTTTTTTTCTAAAAACGTTATGATTATGAAATGAAACCCCTTTATTTTATGATATATGGGTTTTTTATGTAAGTTTTTATGATGATATATGTGGATCACATGATAATAAAAGCAAATTTAAGGGTGCGCCCTAATAGCGCTCCAATGCATTGGGTAATGATGTAACCACTAGAGATTACAATTTTCACGATATCTTGGTGAATAACCTATGTAATTTTCAAATGACACCATGGGGATAGAACTTGGTGATATGTTCATGATTGTCTATGTTAAATGATGTAGCCACATATTAATGTTATGAAAAATGTTATTTTTATTATGATATTCCACAAGATTTCTTTCTCATGCCTTAATGTTCTTTTTCATGACATAGTTGATGTATCTCAAGTTCACATGTTAAATGTTTCTCTTGTTCCCTTACTGGGCCTTCTGCTCACCCCTTCTTTTGATGTATGTCCCCAGCTTATGAGATGCAGTAATGAACCTAGGATGAACTTAAGGAGAAGTCTTTCAAGTGTTTAAGAAGAATGTTTTATGTTGTTTTCATGTATTATGTTCCTGGTTTCCAAGACACTAAACCTTAAAGATCCTCAGTTTTGTGTAATGTAATGAATGTTTATGTTATAAAAAAGTGGGATGATATAGGAAATATATGAATTCATAATACTAGGGTAATGATATATAACCTCTTATTACACTAGCATATGTTCTAAGAGTAAGTTGTGCGATTGTGGTACATTCTTGGGATGATTCAACAAAAATGGATTGGGTAGTGATCTCTATAAGAATGAAAATCTCCTTTATTTTATCATATTTTAGTTTTTGTCCCTCATCTTGGGATTGGTCGTGAGAAAATCTTAGTGATTCCATCTTTCTCAGAAGATATGATAAAAGGGATTCAGATTGTATGATCCTACTTCTCTAGGCCTTCAAATCTATATTTTATATCAAGTAGATATTATTAGAAACCATAATATATTATAGTCTTATCACTAAGAGTATAATGGAAATGTTATCAATAATTGTGGTTCATAATAATATTTTAATCCCATTAGATAATTATGGATATATTTTATAGTGGTCAAAAAAATAAAAATGAAATATAGCTTATTTTTTCAGTATTACTAAATTACATACTAAATAATTTTTTCATTTAGAAGATAATTTTTTTTATAAAATTTTGGGTTATGAAATTCTTCCACCTTTAGAAATTTCACACTTCAAATTTTATTTTTATAGTAAAATAGATGAGTGTACTTCACTTTTATCACCTCTTATAGTTACCATGTTTACTTTTCCAACTTATGGTTCTGCATATTACTTTGGCGAATTGAGTTGACTTATATAATATAACATTCTATTTAATAACTAATATCTCTAACAATTTCTACTCATATGAAAGATCATTCTCCACAGGTAAAACCATAGGATTATTATATGCGATGGGTCTGGTATATACATTATTAGGAGTGATACATGTAACGCATCGTATACATGAGATAGGTTTGGTAGGGGTGATAGTTGATAGTCCGTAGCTCTTATGCAATCAATAATCTCAAAGAGACCAATGTATCTATGAAAAAGCTTTCAATTCTTCCAAAAAAATTATGATATACTTCCATTGTGATATATTAAAAAACACATTATATTTGTTATCAAACTCTAGCTCTCATAAATGATTGATTTCATATATTTTTATCAAATTTTCATATATTTAATATATTGTTTCATAATTTAAAACTTCTATGTCATCTCTTGGATAAGATTATGTCATATCATCTTTTTCTCACCAAATTTATCCCAATATACCAGAGTCCGAAACCTCTTCCCATATAGAGCCTCTTAAGGTTCCATTTAAATAATAGAGTAGAAAATATTATACATGAGAACTTTATTAGTGTATTATTTTAATCCCAATATCCTTATAAATATATTTAATAAGATATAAAAATATCCTCTAGATTTTGGATGGTTATCTTAGACTAATAATCCATCTGAGGGTGATATCTAGTAAAATAACTCAGATTTGTATCCAATTCTTTGTAGATGATTATTTAGAAACATGTGGTAAACTTAATATATCAACCAAATACAACGGTGAGTCGAATTTAATATAATATTACTAATCCCCTTATGTATATCCTGGAAATCATGTATAGAGAGTTGTCTTCCATGATTATAATTAATTACAATAACTTTTTAAGTCAACCCACTACCAACGAAAATGGGATTATTGCCTTTAGGTTTCCTAAGGAGTCCTATGAAAAAAAATTCATTTTTATGTTTTCCCATTTCCATACTGTTATGAGAATGGTTTCATTATAAAATTAGACTTCTATCATTCAGCCTTAATTTATTGGAATACTAAGCATCAAGATAAAAAATCTATAATATAACTTGTTATGTTATCCCATAAAATGTTTTTCTTCAGATCTCTATATATCTTAGTATATCATAGATGAATAGTGAAGGTTGATATATAAATATCCTCTATAAGTTCTCTCTTTTGTTTTAGCTTTTATAGGACACAAATTGGAGTAAAAAACCATGTAACTCCATATTTAGTGAATATACATGGCATGTTTTGTTATTTGTTATTTTGTTTTTTTGATAAATAACTTTTATTAATGATTATTTTTGTGAATCATGTGAGAAAGAACATTCCTAGAATATTTGAAAAGAATGTTTGTTAATAATGTCTGGTGAGTAATATTTGATACCAAGTTATTGAAGAATGATAAATTTAAAATTAGTAAGTATGAAGGTTTATTTTAAGAACACTCTAAATATTATTCATATAATTCTTTCCTAATCATTAAAGTTCCTAAAATTTTAAAAATATCATGATCTAAGTTGATTTGATAAAAAACTTTTATAAAGTGTGTTAAGTTATAGAAGTATGAGAACTCTATTTCTAGACATAGTTTTTCTGAGTATAGAATTTCTAAAAAAACTATTCATATAGGCTTTTATGATGTTTGTAAGAAGGGTAAGACAATGATCAAATGAATAAGTCTAAAAAGTGTATATTTATGTGTGGATATATTTTATGAAAAAACTAGGCTTGAAAAATTAATGACTGGATGGACTAGAATTAGAGTTTTTAAAGTGAAAAGAATTGGGTTGATGTTTCTAGGAAAACCTTCTTGAGTGATATATAGTAATAATATTTACTAAATATATAGAGGTACTAAAGTTTTTTAAAGTTAAATATGTGAAAACCATTCATCAAGAGAAGAAATTTATAAGTTCATAAATATGGGTTTCTAGATCAACTTCCATTATAGAATTTCACAAAAATATCATAAGACTAAATTATTTAAAAGGTTCTTGAAGGTAGTGATTGATAGAATCCATATTATTTTTAGTAAGATTATGTTGATAGTGGAATATTAAGAAGTTTGTAAAAAGGTAATGTAGTGTGGAACATCAAATTCACTAAATAATAATATTCATAAAATGTTTTATTAGAAATATTGATGTTTTTTTCTTACTGAGTTTGTACATTATGAGAATTGAAAGGGGTAGATTAATATTACCAAATTCATAAAAGTAGATAAAGTTTCAAAATATAATGTTTCACTCATTTTCCAAATGGTGATTTTTTTAAAACACAAAACTACAAAAAAGAAATGGCATAAAAAGTTTTGATGTTGCTATCAGAACATGGCGATACTTTTGACTGAAGTATTTTGAAGTTTCAATAATATATTCAACCATCAAAAAAGAGTATTTAAATATATTTTTAGTGGGTGAATATCAATGATATGGGGAATATAAGGTATCATATTATTATTCTCAATAATGTTTGAATTTGCAATGTTCTGAAGTGTGTTACCTCATTTGATAGATTAAAATCAGAAAAAAACATAAAAACATTAAAAATGTTACGAGAAAAACATTAATATGGAAACTATGAGATAGAAATATCCAGATGAAGGAAAATTAAAAACCATTTTTTTCAATGGACAATGATTTATGAATAAAAAAAATTCAAACAAATATTTTTGAGAAACATATTAATGTCCAAAAAGAAAAAATAATGAAATAATAATTTCAAGTGGTTTATTATTTATTTTATTATCAAAAAAATATTTAAGTCACTAGATAATTAAATAATTTTCAAGAAGATTCAATAGCACTCTAGAATACTTGAGATGTGTCCAATAGAAATTTTAATGTGTTAGAAATATTGATTTATGAATTTCAGTTATTAGGAAAATGAAAAGGGTTTCTTGCATTTTTCGATATGAGAGAACCTATAAATAGGGTTGAAAAGAACATTGTACTTGACACTTTTCACACGTGTTAAAATTAAAATTTCTCAAATGTTTTTGTTAAAGTATGTTTCTAATAAATATTATGTTTCATATCGAATAATTACTGACATAATTTTTCAGATAGAGTATTGGATAGAACTTGAATCCAAAGAACTAGACAGAGCATTGGATATTGTTTCCATACAGATGTTTTCTAAGGTGTAGGGTGTTTTTTATCAAGTTAATTTTATATTTTATACAAGGAATAGATTTCCACGAGGTGTAATGGATAGAGAATACTGAATACAAGAACACTAGAAAAACACATACCAGATAGATAAAAATGGATAGTGAAAATAAAGCAATCATTTTAGAAAAAAATTAATGGAGTAAAATTTTAAAAGTTTCATATTTTTTCCTAGAATCTATTTTGTAAAAAAACATGTCGACATATAAGAGTCAACATAATTATACCTATCAGAAGATTCAATTAGTCTAACTAGAGTTTGCTCAAAAGTTTTATTCAATTCTTTCTAATTGTGAAATTCCACATACCCATGGGAGTAGCCATGGAAAGGATGTTTATTCTCACACTGTGTCCAAACATTGTAATCCTTATGTGATTTTTTTAATATCATGATTTTCATGTCTGGTTGGATTTTTATAATAATTTATATGAAATATAACTCTAAAAAGTTTCATGGGTCAGATATCTAAAGATGTATATTTACATAAAGAACACCTCTAATTTAACCCCTCTTATTAGTGGTTCAACGATACTTAGGAACATTAAATAGTATTAGATCCAAGGTTCTATTATTTAATAATAATTATTTAAAATTAAAACTCAATTAATAGAAGAGGGTTTCTTACCTTCTATTATAAAATTCATCATGTATGGGAAAAATAGACTAAAACTTTATCTTTTATCTCATGGGATCGAGGTTATTGATGTTGTCACGAATGGTTTTCCTCCATCTGAAAGGGATTATCCTATGAATTCTACTAATAATAAAAACATTGAAGATGATGGGAAATATAAAAAAACAATATTAATTTCCTTATTATAAAATGTGTTTTTGAAGGTGGTGGTCCTTAAAACTACTAGTGAAACACGAGATAAGATTAAAACTATCATTAAGGGAGAGTCTAGAGTAAAAGAAGAAAAGTGAAACAATCTGGTGATGTAAGTTTGTAGATATAATAATAAGGGATAAAGAAAATATTGGTGAACACTTCACCCGAGTTAATGATGTTGTGTCTAACATCACATGATTCAAATATGTATTGGAAGACTATATCATTATAAATAAAACCATGAAAAACGTCCTTGATATGTTTGATTATAATATTTATACCTTGGAAGATAATGATAATTTTTTTTATTAAATTCAAAAAGTTATTATTTTTTATGAGATGAGAAAATATCCAAAATCTCGAAAGAATGTAAAGGAAGAAATTCCCTTTTATGTAATAAGAATGTTGAAAATATCATATTTTGAGATTTTCAATCCTAGTGGATCTTATGATAATGAAGATAATGAAATGAATGAAAAGATATGGTCTCACATTTCAAAAATATATATCAGAGTGGTAAATTAAATAATGGAGGAAACATTCCACACAAATGTTTTGAGTGTGGTTCAATTGATAATTGTTCTATGAATTTTCCAAAGAATAATGTTAGAGAATATGAAGACCATGCTAAAGAAAACCCACAATGGAAGAAGATTAAAAATTATTATAAGTAAGATAATAAGTATATTTGTGGTTAGAAAATGTTTACTAGATACAAAAGAAACATTTTAAGTAATAAATTAGAATCTAAAAATCCAAAAAAATAATTCATTAGAAGGTTAATTTTTATAAAGATTTAGAATATTACTTGGAAAATTTTAAAATAAATCAATTTCATAAAATAGTAAAGAAGAAGAAGATTGTAAAGAAAGTTACAAAGAATATCAATTGTGATGAATAGTATTTATATGTATTTAGTAAAACACAAAAATGAATAAATAAATTAGATTTATGAATAAATAAATTGTAAATGATAATTAGGGAAGGAATTATGTCCTTTAATATAAAATAAGTACATTCCATAGATTGTTAACCTCAAACTAAAAGTTTCTGAATGAAGAAATATTATGGAAGATATTACAATGAAACATGACAGTAATTATTATAAGGTTTGTAAAAAACAATCCAAACATTATGTGGACAAAAGTAACTTAAGAAATATGAATATAAATTTTAATATGGCCTCAAAGGTTAATTTTGAATCATCTCATGTTGTTGAGAAATCACACCCCATGAATCTAGTGAAATCCCCACCAACAAAAAGTCAAAGTTCATATAATTTTACTAACATTGTTGGTGTTATAAAATGTTTTAGGAAATATTATGTTGATAAAGGACGTGATAAATCTATCATATCAACAAAAGTTGAAAATTACCCCTAGGAGAATGTTTCCCCTCATAAAGAGGTAACAAAGAAAAAATATGTGACAAACCGCAATAATATATTTTTTTTGAAATATTATATTTTTGTAGAAGAACTTGATTTAGTTTGTATTATTGGTTATGTAGTATGATTGGGAACTCAAATTATAATTTTTGGTACAATATTTATCTATATAGAAGTGGGTATGAATTGAGGGGGTGATATTAGAAGAAAATTGAGCAACTTACCTAATCCTTAGGAAGTAAGAAAATTAAAGTAATAAGAAGTTAGAAACCCCCAAAGAAAGATCAATTTGAGTGTCTGGAGAATTTTTTGAAGATATGACTAACTATGTCATATTTCTGAGGGATTTTAAAGAACTCTTAAATAAAAAAATGTATTATCAAAATAGATAAAAATAATTGAGAAATAATAAATTAAAGTAGACGGACATTATTATTGAGAAGCCTATAAAAGAAAGAAAAAGGGGAAGACAATGGATTCTAGACAGTGCTTGTGCCTCATATATAACAGGTGAAATCAAAAACATTAAATATATTGAAAACAAAAGAGTAGTATAAGTTACATTTGGAAATGATATATTCCTACAAATTAGAGGAATATGATCAATAACTACTGAAATTGAGAAGCTAAACCCTAAAAAAGTTCTATATATTGACATGATAAAAAATAACATACTCATTGTGAGTTAACCTTGTTATGATGGAAAATAAGTTATTTCTTGATAAGATTCATGTATTATTAGATATATAGAAGATGGTAAAGCTGATACTAGTGAAGAAAGAACTAATAGAAATATATTTCAGATTGGGGGAACATTATAAGTCATTTTATTTGAGTGCTGATGGTGTTAAAAAGTTGTGGTATCATAGGCTCAAGTATCTTGTCTAGAAGAGTATGAAAAAATATTCTAAATTAGATTTCGTAAAAAACATTTCAATGTTTAAAATGATGTAAGATGATGTTTGCAAACAATTTTAGAATGAAGATATGAATGAAATAATTCATAAGAAATTTTAAATTTAGTCTACAAGAACTTTTAATCATATTCAATCTGATTTAATTTGGTTGATGAGACATCAATCAACCAAATCATAATTGTAATTTATTACTTTTATTGATGATTTTACTTAGTTAACAAATATTATTACTATGATGGACAAAATTGAGGTAGTAGAAATGTTCATATTTTTCTGAAGGTAGGTTGAGAGAGAAATTGTTTTTTATATATCAAAGGAAAGAATAGATAATTGAAATGATTAAACACGTCATTACTTAGAATCAAATTTGAAGAGAAATAGAATTAAACATAAGTACAATGCTCTATTCACCCATCAAAAAAATGGTGTAGTAGAGAGAAAAAATAGTGGTTTGGAAGAAATGGGAAGATGTATGATGGATGAGTATAAAATTTCTATATTTTTATAGAGAAGATGTTTTTACTATGGTAAATATACAAAAATAAGTTTATTAAGGCTATAATCTAAAATTAATTCCTAAAAAATGTGCTATAAAAAACATTCAATGAAATATTTCAAGGATTTTGGTAGTCCATTTTAACTAAATATAAAAAATCGTGATCTTGGAAAATTTGATGAAAAGGATGTTGTTGAAATTATCATGGAATATTCACCTAGCAGAAGAAAGTATAAATCTTGGAACAAATGTTTACAAAATTTATTGGATTCTAATGATGTGAATGTTGTGGAGAATTCATCTTCCTTAGCATGATTTTTGAAAAAGACATGAAAAATAATTTGAATATCTCTAATATAACTAATAATAATGATGATTAGTATGAACCAAATTAGGTGATTGAGGATTCAAAAAAATCATATGGTGAGAAAATGAAGTAATAATAAAAAATATTAAATTTCATACTCTAAAGTACAATATAAATATGAGAATATTATTAGAAATTATAATGTTGTAGTTTATACAAGAAGAAATTTGTGACCAGAAAATTAGACATCACTTATCTCACAGATTGAGCTAAAATAAGTTTTAAAATTAATTTACCCCAAAGAATGGGTTGATTCTATGAATAAATAGTCTTATAATATCAAGAATAATGAATATTGGGAACTTTTTTCACATCTACCATGTAATAATATTATTGGGAAAAAGTGGATATACAAAAATAAAATAAATTAACATTGACAAGTTTTAAGAAACAAAGACTTGATTATTTATAAAGGATATTAATATTTGGATGTAGTGTATTTTAAAGAAAATTTTCCTCAATTTCATGATTAGAAAATATTATAATTTTCTATTTAGTGACTTCATATAATTTTTATAAATATTATTTAATGGATGCAAAGTTAGACATACTAAATGGGTAGATTGAAGAAGAAGATTACATTGAGAAACCTTGTTTCTTTAATGTGATAAATATTAATCCAATTTTTTTAAATTTATGAAATTTGTTCATGGATTGAAAAAACCTCCAGGGGAATGGTATTCTAAACATGATAGTTCTTTTAAAAAGATTAATTTTAATAAAGTAAAATATGATAATAACTTATATGTAAAAGAGTTGAACACATTAACTGTAATTGTGATTATTTATATGAATGGAATATTTTTTACGAATGATAATGAAATTTATTGTAAAGAGTTTTTTGAAGAAATAAAGGAAAAAACATGAAATGTCAATGCTCAGGGAATTAACCCTCTTTTTGGGTATACAAGTGAAATAGAAGGAAAAGTAAAATTTTCTATCTCAAGAAATAAATTCCAGGGAATTGTTAAAAAACATTTTCCTAATATATTATAAATAAGTTTCCAGTCCCATTGTTATTGGGATAAAGATGAGTAAATATAAAGCTAATAAAAGAGTGAATCTGAATGATTTCTGGATGTCCATAGGACGTTTTATATATATTATATCTTGAAGAACTAATAATTTTTATATCATAACCTTGAATTATAAATATTTCAGTGATCCAAAGGAATCCTATATATTGGTAGTGAAAAGAGAGCTCTGGTATATTAAAGGAATGAATTTTCTTGGGATTTTGTATAATAAATTTTTTGATATAAACATTATTTAATATACTCAGGTTGATTAGGATAGAGATTGTGACAATATAAAATCAAAATTTTGAGGATATTTCAATATGGGGAATTTTTTTGTGATTTGGAATAGTAAGAAGAAATGTTCAGTGACATTGAGTATAGTGTAAGAATAATATACTTATGCTGCCCAAGATTTTACTCAAATGTTATGGGTAAATGTTTATCTAAAATATTTTAAAGTGGATATTTCCACACTATTGAATATTATTTATGATAATAAAAGTATTATTGATAATTAAAAAAATATTGTACAGTATTTGAGATTAAAAAACATTGATATAAGTTTTTAATTCCATAAAGAGAAAGTTTTTAGTAGATATATTATACTAGAATTTATTTCAACAATGCATCATATAGTTTATGTATTCCCCAAAGCCATGCCAGAAGATAGATTTGTGGAATTGAGGCGGTAATATATTGTTTATCCTTAAACCAAATACTTCATAAACATCCTATATAGTTACACCATAGTGTTTTAGATTATGATGATAGAATGTACAACATTATCTAACATGAGCTATAGGTAAATTTCTTCACAAATGGATCTGAATATGTGGTTATCTTAAAATGGAGGACAATGAACCATTATGATTAGAAAAGTGAAGGGGAGTTTATCTTAACATGGAAACAAATATTTTTTTCACCAAGGGAAGAAATTAATTTAAAAAATTACATTATATAGAAGTTTGGTGTCATAAAACTCTTTTTTTAGAAGGGATGTGTTTTTCTAAAAGTTGAAATATTTGAGTTGTTACAAAAATTAGTTGTGAAAATTTCTGAGTGATGAAAAATGATCAGTGTTAAAAAAATTTACCAATTTTTTTTGAAAAATATTAAGAGGGGGTTGAAGATCCTTTGTGATGTTTTTATAATAATGTTTTGTATTTTTTAACATCTAATTTTTTAAGCAATGTTTTTGTAAAAATGGTTTGAAATAATGTTACTTGAATAATTGTTAATAAATTTTGGTGGTAAGTTCTATTATAATGTTCACTAAGAAGGAGAAATTCGAAATTAGAAAGTTGTAATTTATCTTTTAATAACATTCTAACGTTTCATTAGAAAAATATTTAATAATAATTTCAATTTCCCAAACTCATGAAAATCTCATGATCCAATTTGATTTATACAAAATTTATAAAATTTTGTAAATTTATAGGATAAGAATAACTATGGTTGAAAACATAGATTTTCTGTAAAAATAAATTCTAGAAAAACATTCCAAATAGAATTTAAAGAAGTTCCAAATAAGTGGATGATGTTGATAAAAAGTTAATGTCACCAAAGTGTATATTTATAGATGAATATGTTGTAAGAAAAAATGGACTTACAAAGTTGTTGATTGGATAGACCAGAATTGTAGATTCTAAAAGCGAGAAGAAGTTGGATAAATGTTTTGGACCAAACTTCCTGATTAACAAATATTAGGAAGTGTTACTGACCATGTAGAGCTTTTGATGTTTTTGAAACTTGAAGAAGTGAAAACCTTTTGTCAAACTAATATATTTAGAAGTTCTCAAATATATGATTAAAAATAGAAATTTATGAAGGATATTTTCAAAAATATCATCACAAAGACTTTTCTCAAATGATTTTGATGTTAAGTTATTCAAAGAATCAGACATAGTTTCGGTAATATTATACTGATATTTAAACTTTATGATGTTTATACAATGGGAATGTAGCGAAGAACATTGGAAACAAGAAATACTAAAATTTCGAAAAAGATTTTTTTTGAAATATATAAGTGTTATTATTTCTATGTTTGTATGTTGTGTAAAGTTAAAGGTAGAGATTAATATTATCATACATAGAAAATAAGATAGAGTTTCTAGAAAAACAATTTCTCGGTATTTTCCAAACACTATGTTTTGTGAAAAGAATAAAGTAAGAAACAAAAATGGTGCAAAAATTGTTGAAGTTGATACCATACTGAGGTGGTACATCTGATTTATATATTTATAATTTACAAAAATATAGTTTACCATTATAAAATAGTTTTTTAGTATATTTTCAATGGGTCAAGGGAGATAGAATGAGGCAGGTGTGGTACCTAATGATCAGTATGTATAAAGTTCAAAGTTTCAACGTGAAAAAGTGTGTTGCTTTATTGGATTAAAAAATATGGGACAAAAAATTAGAAAAACATTCACAATGTTACTGGATGAATATTTATTTAGAAATTCTTAGACAAAAACAATCAGATATAGGGAAAATAGAAATCAATGTTATGTCATTGGGGAAATAGTTTTGGAAAACAAAATTTGAGAAAGTGGTTTGTGGGGAATTTTATAATGTAAAAACTGTAATGATACTAAAATTTCAATTTAATTTGGATTGTAATCTACTCGAGTTTTCATAAAAACCTTGAAGTTTTTGTAGAACTTATGTTATTTCATGAATATTTAAGAAGACTCTAGAATACTTAAGAAGCATCGAAGTGAATTTAAAATGTGTTAGAAATATGAATTTATGAATTTAAGTGAGTTGGAAAATGAAATGGATTTCCCAAATTTTATAATTTGGAAGCACCTATAAATACTGATGAAAAATACTATGTCGCATGACACTTTTGATGCATGGAAAAATTAAAACTTCTATAGAGTTGGTGTCAAATTTAGTTTCTAAGTAATGTTGAATTTGATGTTAAAAAATTGAGGATTTAATTTTTGAGAAAGAGTATCAGATTGAACATCTGTTCAGAGACCTAGACATATCATCAGGTAATGTTTCCATTAATTTTTTTTGTGAGGAATATAGTTTTTCAAATAGAGACGAATTTAGATTTTATATTAGAAATAGATTTATATGAGGTGAAATGAATTTAGATTATCGAATATAGGAAAACCAAACAAAAAATACTGGATAGGGGAAAAATATAGAGAAGATCATATGGGAATTCCAGAAGAACTTTTCTAGAGATGAATTTGTAAAGATTCATATTTTTACATAGATTATGTTTTGTAAGAAAAACATGTTATCTGATGAGATTTAGTATAATCATACATGTCAAAAGATAAAAGTATTATAATTTTAATTTTCTCATAAAATTTATTGAATTCATTCTAATAGTTAATTTCCATGGACCCATAGGTGTTAAAATGGAATGGATATTGGTTGTCAAACTGAGGTTGAAACTTATAAACCTTACATTCCTTGTTTACTTTTTTATCTTCATGTTCAGACAGATTTTTATAAATTAGAACAAGGATGATAACTCTGACAAGTTTCAAGGGATAAATTTTTAATGTTTTGTATTTTCAAAAGGACGACCTCTGACTCACCCCCCATCATCAGTTGATCAATATTCTACAGGAACTTTATTTAGAAATGTTGAACTCCAAAAAATGTTATACCTTCCTTTGTATCTTCATGTCATCTTTTTGTGTCTATTTTATAATCTCAATTGTGTATAGTTAAGAAGTTATTTGTGAAATGTAGGATGATGCTCCTTTTATGATTCTCGTTTCAATTATTTTCATGCCCAATAATATTGGATCCCTTTTAATCATCATCATTGATAGGGTTGGAGGATCCTTTCTACTTAGATAATCTACCAATTTATTTTCCTTCTTATGATGTTAATGGATTGAACATTCATAATCCTTTATTATCTATAACCACCTTCATTGAATCATATTGAGATCCTTTTTGTGAATATATACTTGAGTATTTTATGATACATATATATTTCTCACTTATCCTTATATTGATATTGTTTCCAAATATTAAATGTGTAGTTAACCGCAACCAATTCTAGATTATATGATGGATAGTTATTCTCATGGATCTTTTATTGGTGGGTGGAATTCGATATCACTTTTTCATTTGTCATGAGTACACAACCCATTCTATTTTTGTACACATTATGTAAAGACCCAGAAATTTCATGGAACTTTTTTTTAAAAAAAATACATTAAAAGTTTATGAGTCTGTGGCTTCTGACGGAGTTTGATTCTGAGGCCCGGTGTGCCCAGAATCAATTTTCTAAGTTTATCTCAGGTACGTTCAGTGAACGAACGAGCGGGATTTTCTAACTTTTGAACCGGTGCTCAGAATTAAAATCTGAGGGCACCGATGAATTCACAGTGCAGAGATTTGCTTAGGCAGAGCTTAACTTCAACCGACAAGGGTCAGACGAAAAAGATAAGTTTTTAGACTTTCAGAAAAATAATTGTATAAAATAAAATAACTATAAGTTATTTTATTCTTTTTCTTCCACTTTTGAGCGACAGTTGGCGGAATCGTAGTGTAACAACGATCAATAAATGTGGGCCATTTAATGACTCATCTCTTTGGTTGTGTAACCGCAACGACCGTGTGTTTAATGGGTTCATTAATTAAGGTTCATTAATGAACCATAATAATGAATAGAACGGGAGGATTAATTCTTTTATTGATCAACACTTTGGAAAACGAATTGAGAACCCATGGGAGAAAGCTCTGACGAAACGCTGATAACACCAGCCTTTGACAAAGGATGATGAAGAACGCCGGTTCCTCGGAGAGTGGTGACGCACAACCAATTCCCTTCCCCACGGCCATAGAGGAGATGCCACTTCCTCCACGGCACGCCCCGGCAATGCCACCAATCCTCTTCTCCACGACGTCGTGTACCGCGACGCCGACGATCATCTTCTTTGTTGAGGTAGGTGATTTTGGAAATTGTATGTTCTTTCCCATGAGAATTATACCCTTGTGCTTGGTATTAATTTGTTTGGTGGTGCTATAAACCTCTAATGCGGTGGGTGTGGGTTAACGAACAAGTCCGACTCACCGCTACTTTGTTCTAGATGGGCGGAACATTTAGCGAAAACGAAGCGAGGCAGTAATGGCAATTGGAGGCCTTCGTAGTAATCTACAGGTACCAGGATGATCGCAGGCGCAGATGAGAGCAAGAACGGACCACCGGAAAGGCTCCGGTGGCCTGCGGAAAACTCCGGCGTCGCGGGTCGCCGGCCGGCCGCCCGGAGATAGCGGCGCCCCGGCGCGCCGTCAGTAAGAGCCGTTGTGGCTTCATCCGCGGTGGCAGGGGACCTGATCCCACGGCCGCATGGGATCCAGAGGAGACGCAGCGCTGGGTTCCACGTCCGTATAATGCAAAGGGAGGGCGGACCCCCCCCCCCCTTGCTCGGCCCGCTGGCCGAGCCAGCGCGCCCCCCGCCGGGCCGGGGCGGGTCGCGCGGACTGGCCCGGGCCGCGCCCTACCTGGCTGGACCCAGACCCGGGTCGAGTCGACTCGGTTTGGGCCGACCCAGGGGGGTTGGGCCAGGCCCAGACCCCCCACTTTGGACTATTTTCGTTCTTTTTCCCATAACTTAATCTACGTAACTCCGATCGATGCACTGTCAATTGCGTAGAAAAAATTATATCGAGATGGTCGTTTTGGTATAATACACTCAACGTTTCAGCAAGGTTTGGGTACAACCAGGTTGGTTCAAACCAAAAACCAACCGAGCCTTGGAGCAGAAACACTTATAACTTAAGGACCGGACGTCCGATTGACGTGACATCAATTACGTTGGGATCATTTTGTTGATACCGTCCTTTTGGCTTACTCTTCTTGAGGTTTAGATGCAGCTGGAGTATGGTTGGGTTGGTTTCAGCTTAAAAACCAACTGGGCCCCTGGTACGGAAAAGCCAATAACTCTCAGACCGGGCGTCCGATTGATGCACCATCTGTCGCGTTGGATTTATTTTTACGAGACGAAACTTTTGGATACATAAACTCTGGACTTAGTGAAAATTGATGTATTGAATCTCTTTTGCTCAAGGAGCGGACCCTCCCGGAATCGAGCATGCTGTGTGCGGGAACCCTTGAGCTGGCAGCGACTGCGACATTGACGACTGTACTTGGATCCTCCGTGGGATCGAAAACAATGACGACCATACTAGAATCCACCATGGGTTCAATGGCGATGACTACTGTTCTTGTATCCTATGTTGGTCCGATAGTATTGACCTCTATACTTGTATCCAGTGTGGGTCTGGCAGACTAGTTGGCACTACTACAAATACAGCCTTTATCAGCGCTAAAAAATGGCCTTTATCAGCGCTAGAAAAAGCGCTGATAAAGACGGCGTAGATAGGGGGGTGGGTCCTCTTTATCAGTGCTCCGAAAAGCGCTGATAAAGACCACTTTTATCAGCGCATTTAAAAAAGCGCTGATAAAAGTTAAAAAAATTTAAAAAAATTTAAAAAAAATTAAAAAAAATTAAAAAATAATTCCAATCGGGGGGGGGGGATTTTATAGCGCTTGACACCCCCCCCCCGTTTACAGCGCTTTTCGGACCCTATACAGCACCCCATGCACCCCACACACCCCCTCCACCCTTTAACAACGCTTTCTCCAATATTCCCCATGCGCACGCACCCCTGCCTCCACCAGGATTTGAACTCGAGACCTCCCCCCTGCGCGCCTAAGCCCTTACCACTACTGTATTTTGATTTTCTTTCCAATTCATGATATATATATATATATATTTATATATTTAGTTATATTTATTCGTATAGTAATATATATTTATATTAATATATATATATAGTTATATTATAATATATATATTGTTATATTATAATATATATATAGTTATATTATAATATATATATATATATAGTTATATTATAATTTATATATAGTTATATTATAATATATATAGTAATATTAATATATATATATAGTGGTATTAATATATATCTATATCTATATATATATATATATATATTTAGTTATATTTATTCGTATAGTAATATATATTTATATTAATATATACATATATAGTTATATTAACATATATATATTTATATTAACATATATATAGTTATATGAATATATATTTATATAGTTATATTAATATATATATATTGAAATTAATATATATATTTATGGTGATATTAATATATATATATTTATAGTAATACTAATATATATATATGTAGTTATATTAATATATATATAGTTATTAGATTAATATATATAGTTAGATTAATATGTATACATATAGTTAGATTAATATATATATATAGTTAGATTTATATATAGGTATATAAATATTCATTGTATTTTAAATAAAATGGATGTTAGTTATTATTTAGATAAAGCTAATATATTTTATATGTAAATATATTTTATTATTTATATTTATAATTAAATTTTTAGGTGTGAATATTTATAAAATATGAATATATTGTTATATATTTGATTATAAATAGAAGTGCATTATAAAAAATGATGAAATTTCAAAGACATAATATCAATATGAATGTAATACCTTGTAATAAATTCATACCCCACCAAAAATATCCAATAATACCCCCTTAAACGAGGGTGAAAATCCACAAAATGTTAAAAAATCGGGGTACCCCGACTAAAAAGTTAGTTTTGGAGGCCTTCTAGGCCTCTTTTGGCCTAGAAAATCCCTTTATCGGGGTGTCCCCCAGTCACAACGACGTAGATCTTGTCGTAGGCTTCGATTTGATATGCAGTAGAGCTCAAATGGACACCCGGATCAAAAGTTATGCCCGTTTGAAGTTTGAGTTGCGTTTTCAACATATTTTGGATCTTTTTTTTAATGTTTTTTAATTTTTTTAGTCTTCAAATAGTTATTAAATGACTATTACTCCATAATGATTAGAAAAATATTAATTAAAAATATTTTGTTAATTTTTTAAGAAGCCATTTTCACTAAATATCTTATATATTATGTATAATAAGTGTAAATGTACATTTATAGTTATCTAAAATATATTTAAAAATTATATATTATATTTATATATCAATATAACTATATTTATATATTAATATATTAATATATTTTAATTTTTTTTTGAAGCCGACCCTTTATCAGTGCTTTTAAAAAAAGCGCTGATAAAGGCCCCCCCTTTATCAGCGCTACTAAACAAGCGCTGATAAAGGGGTGCCTTTATCAGCGGTTTTTTTAGCGCTGATAAAGGCTCCCTTTATCAGTGTTTTTTTGAGCACTGATAAAGGCACCCCCCTTTATTAGCGCTTTTTCGTTAGCGCTGATAAAGGGGGGGGGGTGGGGGCACTACGAAAAACTGTTTTTGTGGTAGTGTGGTCTTGTATCCTTTGTGGGTATGACAACTTAACTGGCCTTGTATCCTATGTGGGTCCGACAGATTAAATGAATCAGTGGTTTCATCTGATCATCTCTATCGCCTTATGAATTGTATACCTGTGTGAGATGAGTCTTTATTTTCAATCATTATCATTGATGTGGTTGACTTGCTTTCCTGTGTGGATTGGGTTGTGCTTTCCTGTGTGGACTGGGTTGTGCTTTCCTCTGTGAACTGGGTTGTGCTTGGGCTCGGGAGCTGGAGTCGAACTATAACTGATGACTTAGGTATATATATGGGCATATACCTAATTAGTTTTGTTGATACTTCGTGATTGTATCTTTCCTTTGTGGTTTATCCTTCGTAGATTCTGAGAGTCCTTCGGGGGTCTCGGGATCCCTACTGAGTATCGTATACTCACCCCTGTACAGGCTATGCCCGCACTATATTGTGTTTGATGCAGACGACAGACAACACTGATCGAGGTGGAGGCTTGTGGATCTAGACGGTACCCGGAGGGGGACCACTTGGCAGGGCGTACACGGAGCAGACATCCAGACCCGAGGAGCTGAGGAGACTATCTGTACCCACACTTCAGGTTAGATTTCCGGAGGATGACTTGGTGATGATCTTTTTACTTACTACTGTTGTACTTTACTTTCAGTTGTACTATAATTTCAGTTGGGTTTGTATACTAGCCCATTTACTTTTCAGCACTTACTTGTACATAGTTTTACATAGTGCTTACTTCACTTGCGTACTCTGTTGTATTTTTTTACTTTATAAAAAGGCAATGCCTTCCCCTTTTGTC
The DNA here is from genome assembly GCA_963277665.1 of Viscum album. Classification (NCBI taxonomy): domain Eukaryota; kingdom Viridiplantae; phylum Streptophyta; class Magnoliopsida; order Santalales; family Viscaceae; genus Viscum; species Viscum album. The sequence goes on along the minus strand of OY728129.1, from coordinate 126,531,984 downwards.
AGGATTTACGTCTTTGGTGCTAGTCGCCAGCCCCTGGCCTATGGAAAGCTGGCTTGGGGTAGTCACGACATGGGCCTCAAGGATGGGTCATGACAAATTGGTATCAGAGAAGTCGGTTCTACCACATAACACATGACTCTGATGATTACTTCCATGTGAAGCAATAGTGTTTAGGGTATTGAGTGTGGTTATCAATCCAAGGGGTCCAGTGTTGGTGTGGCGGCCGACGTATCCATACACCGGGACCCTGACTTCTGATTTCCGACTCAGTTCATGAAAACATTGATTGCATGTGTGTTTAAAAAGTTTCCTTCGTAATTACTTTATGTCAGCTCACCAAGTATACTGTATTAATCATGAAAAACATGTTTCTTTTCAGGATGGCTCCATGATGGTAGCCTGCTAGGGTTCTGATCTTTCTGCGAGATGGCAGCCCACCGAGCGACAAGGCCTCGGTGCAAGTTCCCATTACAGCGGAGGCACCGACGGTACCTCCACCCGCCGAGCCAGTGATGTTACCAGCCCCAGCGGCAGAGAGTGCACTCCATCTTAGTGCATTGCATGAGTTTTAGAGATAGAGGCCACCCAGGTTTTGTGGAGAGACAGATTCCCAGGTATCCGAGGATTGGATGGAGGATGTCTTCAGAGTCTTCAGATTGGTAGGGACACCAGCAGACCTCATGGTGATCCTTGTCGCGAGTCTCCTACACGCAGAAGCAGGTAGATGGTGGGGCCTGATGCTCCAGGTGCACGAAGAGGCATCTCTACTTTGGAAGGACTTTGAGAGCCTCTTCTTCTCGGAGTTCATTCCACCAACCCCCCGTGAGGTGCGCATCCAGGAGTTACTATAGTTGCGGTAGGGTAGCATGTCAGTAGCCCAGTACACGACGAGATTTACCGACCTCTCGCGCTACTCCACGGACATGGTACACGACCCATTCTTCCGGGCTCGGACCTTTGAGCAGGGGATGAGGCACGAGATTAGAGCTTCAACGATTCCACTCAGCATCTAGACCCAGGCGAGGGTGCTGGAGAGAGCCCTTATAGTGGAGAGCTTTCTCGCAGAGCATCCATCAGCAGCGAGACCCACCGAAGGATGTCACGATGCCGAGTCTTCTGTAGTTGGCATTCGATAGACGACGCAGGGGTCCACGCAGACTAGGCCCTCAGGTGGGCGACCTCAGGACAAGGGTTCGGCTGTGCGGGGCACACGGCACAGAGCCAGCCTTCCGAGGAGAAGAAAGTGCTATGCATGCAGCGGGCAGGGCCACATGGCTCGTGGCTGCCCGACCTGCCATGCAGATGAGCAGCAGACAGTGGAGGTACCTCCCAGGAAGAGGTAGAGGTTCGACCATGGCAGTCCATAGGGAGCAGTCGGACGAGTCAGAGGAGCTGGCCGAGCAGCGGGTGGTGGAAGACGCTTCGAGGCTCTACCACCACCACCCCCAAGAGGTCCACCCCGACCACAAGGAGCTGGTGGACAGAGACAAGCTCAGCTTCAGGCAGTGGAGGCCTACGACAACGGTGCACTTGAGATGATTTGAGGTACTATCTATGTCTACTCCACCCTTGATGTAGTTCTTATTGACATAGGAGCGAGTCATTCTTTTATTTCCGCTTCCCTTGTTCAGAGCTCGGAGATTCCGACGGAGCCGTTGGCTCGATCCTTGAGGCTAGATACTCCTACAGGATCATACTCGATGATTACGCACTAGTGCCAGTAGTGTGAGCCTACTATAGGAGGCAAGAGCTTAGACTGGGATCTTCCTGTAGCGGCGTCGAGGTCTTACGACGTCATCTTGGGTTTGGACTAGTTATCTATAGTCCATGATCAGATCGACAGTATTAAGCGCAAGGTGCAGTGTGTCCGCACGGATGAGACCAGGTTAACCTTCACCGGAGAGAAGGGGACCTTCACAGCACATGATGGAATCATGTAGAGGAGAGGGCAGCCGATCACACATCAGTTGGCCAGTCTCATCCTCGGAGCAGTTGACATGCAGAGTCCGAGTTTTTCTATAGTGGTGGACCAATATGCTGATGTTTTTCCTAACGATGTTCTAGGACTACCTTCTCACAGAGAGGTATATTTATATATAGACATGTACCCTGGGACATCACCGATATCCACTCCAGCATATTGGATGGCTCTCGCCGAACTTCGTGAGCTGCAGGTACAACTGGAGGACTTACAGGGGAAAGGCTTCATCTGACCCAGTGTTTCACCCTGGGATTCTCCAGTCCTATTCGCTAAGAAGGCGGATGGGGGCATGCGACCATGTGCCGATTACTGTCGCCTGAACCAGATGACCATGAGGAACAAGTAACCTCTTTCGAGGATTGACAACCTCTTTGATCATCTCAAGGGATCACATTGGTTCTCGAAGATAGACCTCGGGTCAGGCTATCATCATCTTAGAGTTCGAGAAGAGGATGTGCAGAAGACGACCTTCAGGTGTCAGTATGGACACTATGAGTTCTTGGTTATTCCTTTCGGCGTAACCAACGCTCCAGCAGTGTTCATGAGTCTAATGAATAGGATATTCTTGCCTTACCTCGATCTATTTGTCATAGAATTCATTGAAGACATTTTGATTTACTCGACTAATGGGGAGTAGCACGCCTACCACATGCGGGTTGTACTAGACACACCCTGAGAGCACTAGATTTATGGTAATCTCTTGAAGTGTCAGTTCTGGATTCGAGAGGTCCACTTCTTTGGACACATCATCTCTGAGGCGGGAGTTGCAGTGGACCCTATGAAGATCGAGGTGGTGCTAGCTTGGGAGCCACCCAAGAGCTTGACGGAGGTGTGGAGTTTCCTAGGTTTGGCTGAGTACTATCACAGATTTGTGTCGGGCTTCTCCTGAGTTGCATCACCTCTCTCAACTTTGACAAAGATGGGGAAACCCTTCATGTGGTCAGATAGATGTCAGCACAGCTTCCAGGAGCTGAGACAAAGATTGACCAGTGCACCCTTCTTGAGGATACCAGAGGAGGGAATAGGGTACGTATTTTACTGCGATGCATCAGGGACCGGACTCAGGTGTGTCCTGATACAGGAGCAGGTAGTGATCGCCTATGGATCACGACAGTTGAGGAAACACAAGAAGAACTACTCTACCCATGACCTGGAGTTAGGAGTAGCGGTCTTTGCCCTAAATATGTGGTGGTACTATCTGATGGGTGAGTGATTTACAGTCTACTCTGACCACTAGAGTCTCAGTTACATCTTCTCGCAGAAGGACCTGAACTGGAGACAGCGGTGATGGCTCGAGTTCCTCTAGGACTATGACATTGAGATAGTCTATACTCCTGGGAAGGGGAACATTGTGGCTGATGATCTCAGCAGGAGGTCGGGCATTCAGCTACTTGGAGAGGCGACAGAGCAGTTAGCTGCTTTGCAGATATACTTCGTAGATAGGGATGAGGCAGCCTATCTACAGTCCCTCACAGTCACTCCTCTACTTATTCAGCGAGTCAGAGAGGCACAACGTGGGGATGTTGACTATGAGACGCGACGTTCACAGATATCCCTAGGACAGGCACCTGATGGATTCTCTATAGAAAGAGAGCACGTCTTCCTTTTCAGAGGACGTACCATGGTACCCGTTTCATTATAGGAGGAGGTTATGAGAGAGTTTCACACTTCCCCATTAGCGGTACATCCAGAAGTGGTGAAGATGTACCAGGATTTCAGATGACAACACTGGTGGCCGGGTATGAAGAAGGTTGTAGCAGAGTTCGTTTCACGATGCCTCACTTCTGAGCAGGTGAAGGTGAAGCACCAGGTACTAGCAGGCTTGGTACATCCCATGGAGGTCCCGAAGTAGAAGTGGGATGGGATATCAATGGATTTCGTGGTAGGGATTCCACGTACTTCCATAGGACACGACTCCATCTAGGTGATCGTAGACCGACTCACCAAGTCGACCCACTTTTTACCCATCATAGAGAAGTGCTCAGTGGAGAGCTTGGGACGCCTCTACATTCAGGAGATCGTATGGATTCATGGTGTGCCATTGACTATCGTCTCTGCTAGAGATGCTCGCTTTATTTCCCGGCTTTGGAAGGGGTTGCAGGAGGCATTTGGGATGCAGCTATGCCTAATCACCGCCTTTCACCCACATAAGGATGGTCAGATGGAGAGGACCATTCAGACTCTCGAGGACATGATCCGTGCATGTGTCCTTGACATTGTTCACAACTGGAAGGATCACCTACCCTTGGTAGAGTTTGCGTAAAACAACTACCACTCCACCATCGGGATGGCACCATACGAGGCATTTTACGACCAAACTTGCAGATCACCTCTGTTCTAGAAAAACCCTGGGATGTTAGTACTAGTAGGACCAGAGATGGTCCAGAACACGACAGAGAAGGTGCAGGTCATCCAGGAGCAGATGAAGACTGCACAGAGCTGAAAGAAGTCCTATACTGATAGGAGTCGGAGACCACTGGAGTTCAAGGATGGAGACCACGTTTTCTTACAGGTCTCACCTCGACGTGGATTACAGAGATTTGGTCGCGGTGAAAAGTTATCTCCACGCTTCATCAGACCTTTACATGTCCTCAGAAGGGTAGGCGAATCGTCCTACCACCTAGCCCTTCCACCTCAGTTGCACCGGGTGCACGACGTCTTCGACGTATCTCAACTGAGGAGATACATGCATGACCCGATGCATATCATCGACCACGGGGATCTGGACATCGATGATGGGGCGAATTTTGCGGAGGTCCCGGTGGAGGTCAAGGATCTAAAAGAGCGGGTCCTACGTGGATGGTCGATTCCTCTAGTGCGCATTAGGTGGCAGCAAGGGAACCTCCAGGAGAGCACATGGGAGTGGGAGGCTCATATGCGTGCTCAGTACCCTCATTTGTTTCCATAGTTTATGTTGTAACTTTACGAGGACGTAAAGCCTTGAGGTGGGGGTAATGTAAAGACCCAGAAATTTCAAGGATTTTTTTTGAAAAAAATACTTTGGAATTTTATGAGTCTGCATCTTCTGATGGAGCTTGATTCTGAGGCCCGGTGTGCTCGGAATCAATATCCTAAGTTTAGCTTGGGTACGTTCAGTGAATTAACGAGCGGGATTTTCTAACTTTTGAACCAGTGCTCGAAATTAAAATTTTAGGGCACCGATGAATTCACAGTGCCGGTATTCGCATAGTCGAAGCTTAAATTCAACCGAAAATAGTCGGATGAAAAAGATAAGTTTTTAGACTTTCAAAAAAATAATTGTATAAAATTAAATAACTCTAAGTTATTTTATTATTTTTCTTGCACCGTTGAGTGATAGTTGGAAGAATCGTAGTGTAACAACGATAAATAAATGTGGTCCATTTAATGACTCGTCCCTTTGGTTGTGTAACAACAATGACCGTGTGTTTAATAGGTTCATTAATTAAGGTTCAGTAATGAACCATAATAATGAACACAATGGGAGGCTTAATTCTTTTATTAATCAACCCTTTGGAAAACGAATTGAGAACCCGTGGGAGAAATCTCTGACAAAATGCCGATGACGCCGGCCTCTGACGAAGAACGACGAAGAACGCCCGTTCCTCAGAGATTGGTGACGCACCACCAATCCTCTTCCCCGCAGCCAGAGAAGAGACACCGCTTCTTCTATGGCACGCCCCAACAACACCTACGATCCTCTTCTCCATGACGCCATGTACCGCGATGCTGACGATTTTCTTCTTTGTTGAGGTAGGGGATTTGGGAAATTGTATGTTCTTTCTCATGAGAATTATACCCTCGTGCTTGGTATTAATTTTTTGGTGGTGCTATAAACCTCTAACGCGGTTGGTGTGGGTTAACGAACAAACCCGACTCACCAGTACATTGTTATTGATGTGCAGAACATTTGGCGACGATGAAGAGAGGCTGTAATGGCGATTGGATGCCTTCGATGTAATCTATGAGTCCTGGGACGACCGCTGGCGCAGACGGGAGCAATAAAGGACCAACGAAATGGTTCCGGTGGCCCATGGAAAACTCCGGCGGCGCCCCGGTGCGCCGCCGCGACTGAAGGCGCAGTGGCAAAGGAACGGATCCCGCGGCTGTGAAGTGCAAAGGGAGGGAGGGACCACGTCCCCCCTGCTCGACCCGCTGGACGAGCCAAAGCACCCCCCGACCGGGCCAAGACGGGTCGCGCGGACCGGGCCGGGCCATGCCCAGCTGGGTTGGGCCGCGCCCCACTGGGCCGGACCCGGACCCGGTTCGGGCTGACCCAGGGGGTGGGCCGGGTCGGGTCGTGCCCAGACCCCCCCCCCACTTTGGACTATTTTCGGTCTTTTGCCAATAACTTGAGCTACGGACCTCCGATCGATGCACCATCAGTTGCATATAAATACATGGATCGAGACGGCCATTTTGGTATATTACACTCAAGGTTTTGGAAAATTTTGGGTATGGCCAGGTTGGTTCGAACCCGAACCAATCGGGCCCTTGGAGCCGAAAAGCTTATAACTTAAGGACCAGATTTCTAATTGACGTACCATCAATTATGTTGGGATCCTTTTGTTGAGAGGGTCCTTTTGGGTTACTCCGCTTGAGGTTTGGACGCAACTGGAGTATGGTCAGGTTGAATTTAGCTTAAAAACCAACCGGGCCCCTAGGACGGAAAAGCCAATAACTCTCAGACCGGGCGTTCGACTGACGCACCGTCTGTCACGTTGGGTTTATTTTGATGAGACGAAACTTTTGGATACATCAAGGCTTCGTGAAAGTTTATGTATCAAATCTATTTTGATCGAGGAGTGGACCCTCCCGGAATCGAGCATGCTGTGTGCAGGAACCCTAGATCTGGCTGCGACTATGACGATGACGAATGTACTTGGATCCTTCGTGGGTTCAGTAGTGACGACGACCATACTAGAATCCTCCGTGGGTTCGATGGTGATGACTACTGTTATTTCATCCTATGTGGGTCCGGTGGTATTGACCTCTGTACTTGTATCCTGTGTGGGTCCCGTAGAGTAGCTGGTCTTGTATCCTTTGTGGGTCTGACATCTTAGCTAGTCTTGTATCCTATGTGGGTCCGACAACTTAGATGAATCAGTGGCTACATCTGATCATCTATATCGCCATATGAAGTGTATACATGTGTGAGCTGAGTCTTGATTTTAAATCATTATCATTGATGTGGATGACTTACTTTCCTATGGGGATTGGGTTGCGCTTCCCTGTGTGGACTCGATTGTTCTTTCCTATGTGGACTAGTTTGTGTTTGGGCTCGGGAGCTGGAGACAAACTATAACTGATGACTTAGGTATATGTATGGGCATATAACTAAGTAGTGTTGTTGATACTTTGTGATTGTATATTCCCTTTGTGGTTTATCCTTCATGGATTCCGAGAGACCTTCGGGGGTCTCGGGATCCCTACAGCGTATCGTATACTCACCCCTGCACGGGATATGCCCGCACTACGTTGTGTTGGATGTAGACGACGAACAACACTGATCGAGGTGGAGGCTTGTGGAGTTGGACGGTACCCAGAGGTGGACCACTTGGTGGGGAGTACACGGAGCGCACGACTGGACCCGAGGAGTCGAGGAGACTATCAGTACCCACCCTTCAGGTGGGATTTTCGAAGGACGACTCGGTGATGTTGTTTTTACTTACTACTATTGTACTTTCCTTTCAGTTGTACTGTTCTTTCAGTTTGGTTTTTATAATGGCGGATTTACTTTTCATCACTTTCTTTTACCCAGCTTTACTTAGTGCTAACTTCACTTGCGTACTCTGTTGTGTTTTGTTTACTTTATAAAAAGGCAATTCCTTCCCCTTTTTATCGGGATTTATGCCTTTAGTGCTAGTCACCAGCCCCTAGCCTATAGAAGGTGGGCTTAGGGTAGTCATGACATGAGCCTCGAGGACGGGTCGTGACACATTATTATAGATTATAAATCATTCCTCATTTGTGGGTGCAATGATTATCCTCTTCTTTAACTCTTTAAATCACTCCTTTAATTCATCATTCTAGACAAACATTAATCCCTTCTAAGTTAAATTAGTTATTTTGATTGAGAATCATGAGAATTTTCTAAAAAATAAACGATATTACCCTAAAAATCCAAGGAAACTATGTATCTTCATAATATTTATTGGTATTGTAGACCCTTTAATTCCCTCTACCTTAAAAGGATATACATATATTAATTTACTAGGGATAAAATTCCCCACCAATGTTACACATTTCATCCAAATCCTATATTTGTGGTACTTTGTATATAAATTGTCATTTTACAAGATCTTTAGTATAACATTTAAATTCTTCTAATGTTTATGATTTCATTTAGATTATAAGAGGATATCATCAATAAATACAAAAAAATATATCTCATAGTAATCACTGAATAATATATTTTTTATATCTATGAAGTTAGCTGGAGTATTAGTGAGTCTGAATGACATCACTATGAGCCCATAGTGCCCAAAAATTATAAGGGGAAAAATCTTATCTATCTCCTCATTCTTCATATTTATGTGAAAAATACTGGATGATGAATATTCGGGCCCTTATTTCTAATCAAACAAGTCATGAAAATATGGTAGAGGAAACTTGTTCTTCATCATGATCTTGTTGACCTCATAATAATAAATATTTCAAAACATTTACCCATCCTTATTATTGATGAAAATGACCAGCACACCCCATAAAGAAGCACTTAGGCATATAAATCCGTTATCTATATTATATTGTATTTTCTTTTTTTGATCTTAAAGATCAATAGTGTCCATTCTATATGGACTGTTGTATATTAGAAAATATTAGGGTGTAAGTTCTATTCATAACGAGACCTATAACCATGAAAGAAGACCAGAAAATTCTTCATGAAATACGTAAATGTATTCTCTTACAATGGGAATGTAATGAAGGATTATCTTTTACTTAGTATCAATCTTTTGAGATAGAATTTTTTGATCATAAGGAAAAACTATCCATGCTTGACATATTTATTCCAAAGAAGATTCATCCTCATCTTTATACATTTATTTGATAAGAGAGTGAGTCATGATACCAAGGTGATTTCTTTTCCCAACAATTTATGTTATCTCTAAAAAAGGAAAGCCAATCCATACCCATAATATCATTTAATTCCATTAGATGGAGTATCAGAGGGTTTTCTGGGAAATTCAGCTCATAACTATTGTTAGAGGGGGAGTTATATTCATGGATGAAATAATTGACCCATTGTTCATTTTAACTGATATCTAAAATTATATATTTTGATGTGGTGTTTGAATAGTTCTAATATACTGGAGTGATATAAAATAATGCATGAAAGTAGAATAAAATAGTATATTTTCTATTCTTGAATGAATAACTAGTGTACTCATCACTACATCATTGTTAGGACCCACCTCCATGGTGTGATGTCATATTTTCAACCTTTCTTAGTAATATTTTGAGTTTTCTGTTTCTTGTTATCTTTTAAAACCATTTTCTTAGTTTACTAGTTTTCATATTATCCAACATAAGACAATATGATGAGGGTTAAATGGAACTTTCCTTTCTTCTATCACATTAGTTGGTTTCTCCTGTCAGTATTTCCTAGATATTTTCCCCTCATTACAACAAATAAATTATTTCCTTATCCTCCAAGGAAATTTTTGGGATGTTTATTTCCCCACTATTGATAGGTGGGATTCTGGAATTTCATTCCACCGTGAGATTTCTCCACTGGTCTTCTAGAATTGAACTTTCTTCTCCACTTATTTACTCCAGACCCATGAGACCCTTGAGATTCTTTAACATCCTTTTTTAGTTGGAGTGAATAATGAAAAATTTATTCATTTCTTTTGATGTATTGAATCACCGAATAATTTTATAGACTTTTCATTATACCAATAAAGAATCTAAAAACTTTAATTTTATGATTAATGACAAAGATGAAGGTGTATCATGAATGTACTAAGATTTTTTCTTCATTACACCCAATGGATTCACCCTATTTTTTATTTTTTTTCATGAAATTACCTATATAGTTTTACTTATAGACTATAAGAAAAAATATTTTTCTAAAATCATTTTTTATAATTCTTTCCAGTCCATAACTTAAATTTCTTCCTTGGGATTTCTATTCTTGATCAAATTTCACCATTGATCAACTTGTCTCTCTATATAATAAACAACAAACATGAATTTCCCTTTCTCGGAGGATTACTAATATGTAATATATTTTCAATGGATTTGATCCATTGATTCATTATTAAGGGATCAAAAGTTCCACTAAAAGTTAGATGCCATTTTCTCATAATGGTCTTGATTATAACTTTTTCTTTCATAGGGGGATGTGGGTGTTTCTCTATATTCAATTATCATTTCAAAATTTTATTTAATTAAGAAATTATTGTCATAAAGTTCCCAACTCCTAATCCCATTAGGTAAGGAGTCTCATTTGGGAAGTCATCACATAGTTTATTTACTCGATTCCTCCTATTTCTAGAGGAAATTGGTGCTTTGGCCAAATTACTAAAGAAAAATTTATTATATAAAAAGAGAGATTGCATGAGTATAAAATATGGGATCGTATTACAATCATTCAAATGAAGGGGGAGTAAATTATCAGGGAGATCCTCAACCAAGTAATATCCTAACAAACTCCTTTATTTGAAAGTCCATCTGAAACCATATTCACTTCACAATAGGTATGAGTGATAACATGGTTGATGTCTTGGAGTGAATGGAGAAAATACATCCAACAAGTATTAATCAACCATGACAGATGAACTACACCATTCCAAATCACATGCAATATGGTAGTCTAATCACTTTCAATCTATATGTTGTTCCAACCCTGGTGCTTGGAAAAAGAAATAACCTGAATCAAACTCACCATTTCTGATTCCAGAGATGAGAAAATACCATAGCTTCCAAAGATTCACCCAAGGATCTAACCACTATGATTCTTGAAGATGGTTCCACATCCCGTGGGGCCTATATTTCCTTTAAAAGAACCATCCACATTAATTTTAATCCAATCAGTGAGTGTTATTTTTCCAAGAACTTCAAACGCTTGTTTCAGTTGGTGAAAAACTCCATCAAACTATAGTCACTGCATAATCATAAAGCCTTTTACTATGTTGTTGTAGTACCATTTATTAATCAAGTCAGATTTTCGAATAACAATAAAGATATTCATCTGACCTACATTAATGTTGAGTGAGCAATAATAATGTAGAATTTCATTTCGATCATACCAGATCACATGATGAAGCTCACGGACTGCAATAAGAAAAAAATGCATGATTTATTTGGATTTATCCATATATACACAAAACTTCAGCTAAGAATTGATATAGTCAAGAACCATCCATATGTAACCAAAGATGTCAACAATATATTTCCAAAGAGAAGTGGTAGTGGCATAAGAAAGAAATAAATGGTTGGAATATTCTCTATGTTGATTACAGAGAAAACATTTTAAGAAAATGTGGATTCCAATAAATTAAAAACAAGTATTATTGGGAACCCTATTATAAGCTATATTCCAAATAAGAGTTAGTATTGAAAGAATTATACATGTCTTATCAATGTTTTTGATCTAGCTAGTCATTTCTAGAGTTATGAAAATTGCATTTATATTTTTTTTGAATCCAACAAACCATTGTGTGAATGTTCCTGGATTAGAAAATCATCAGTGTTAGAAATAGGATATTTTTCAATGACATGCACAACATTCTCAGGGAGACTATCGAGATGAGAATTTATAACCTCCCTAACATTATAATTAATATTTTTATGAGTTTTTTTAGTAGGGATCATTGAAATTAGAGAAGAAACAATCCAGTTATCTAACCAGAATTTCATGGAGGAGTTACCGGAAACCATCCATCCAGAGATACTCATTATATTTTTATACACATTTTAATTTAAGACCATATGGAAGTGTTTAGAAAGTTCATGTTTCCTTTTTTCAACTATTCAAGAAACCTATTTTTGATGAATTAAATAGAAGAATGATTATTGTGTATCAGGATCCAAGTATGTCTGGCTTGGAGGGAATCATTAAAAAAAATTATGTTTTTAATTCCTATGCCACCATTATCCAATGGTTTGCAACAAGAAGAAAAAGGTATAGTCCCTAATTTCCAATCCAAGGTGCTTCCATTCCAAAAAAATATTTTCATTTAAACAGTTGTTTTTATGAGGAAAATAATCCATTTATAAACCATCATAGAGTAGACCATTTTGGAGACATTAACGAAATTAACAAGGCAGATTCTCCCCACCATAGATTGAGTTTTTTTTCTAAAAGGATAGCTGATTTAGGATTTTTTTCAACAATGCTAGAGAAGTAACATGATTTGGACCTGCCCCTACATAATGGAAGACCAAGGTATGTGAAAGGAAATGAGCTTTCTTTAATACCTAATTCATTAATAATAACTCTCTTTCTATTAGTCATAAAATTTCCCCCAACGAAGATAGATGATTTGTTCTAGCTAATGACCAAACCTAATACCTCCTAGTAGTGAGAAAGATCAATTTTGAGAGCTCAAGTGTTTCTTTTTTCACATTTTAAGAATAGAATGATTTCATCCAAATATAAACAATTTTTGGGGTAAGTTAAATTAGTAAATCATGGATGGGATTTTGTTTATACTAATCCCCCAGGTGAGTGAGAAATCTACTTAAATAGTTCTCCACAATGGAGAAATGTGTCACAAAAAGGGGATCACACTGCATGAAACCTTTGGTTCATTTGAAGTATCCTCTGGGAGAACCATTCACCATGATAGAAATGAAGTCCGAGTTGATTAGGGTTTTAATTATAGTTATAAAAGAATTTTTTAATCCAAAGCCTTAAAGAGAATTGGAGATAAAATTCCAATCCATGGTATCAAAATATTTCTTAATGTCATGTTTAATGACAATATTACCACCACATTTTTTTATTGTTTAACATGTTAGTGAATTCCGAGGGAAGATAAATGCATTCCTTGATGGATCTTACCTTGAAGATACCAAATGGATTCCAAGATAAAAATTTGTTAGTTATGGTGTTAAGCCTATTTTCAAGAATTTTGGTGATAATTTTATAACGATTCTTGATAAGAGCTATGAGTCATAAAATTTGAATCTCAGAGGCATTATCTACCTTGGGTATCAAATAAAGGAATTACGCATTCAACCCATGGGGTAGAATTCCACTAGAAAAGAAAGATTTGGTATGTCTAAAAACATTATCTTGAATGAAATCACAAAAATGCTGATAGAAACCATTATTAAAACCATCAGGACCTCAGGAACTATTAGGATTTAAGATAAAAATAGTGTCTTTGATATCATGATCAATAAGAATTCTTAAGAGAAAAGTATTATCTTCCTCAGTGAAAATAATTAGAATGATATCGTTTAAGAGATCCTTATTAGTTTCAGGCACGTTAATGATAGATTTAAAATATGAGACAAAATGACTAGAAATATCATCCTCATTATCCAAAAGGTTGTCCCCATATTTGAGAGAGGTTAATGGTCTATAATCCTTTCTGATTCTTTGAAGAGAGTTGTATAATTTAATGTTTCCGTCATCATCAGATAACCATTTTATTTTAAAATATTGGTTACACATGTTATCCTAAAAGGAGAGAAGTGAGTTCAGTTTCGCATAGATATTAACTTCTTGGTTTTGATTAATAGAAAAATCAGATATTCTGTTGTTTTTTTGAAGTTGAAGAAGTTCATTCTCAAGAAGTAGTATGTCACTATTAATTTGTTTAGATTTTGATCTTCCCCAACCATTATGATTTTTTCTAATGAGTTGAAATTTAAAAGAACAAGAAAGGCTTCATTTTTATGAGTCATAGAGGACCAAAATATTTAAATGAGACTACAAAATTCAAGGTTTGAGAACCATGATTTGTTGAATCTGAAGTATATAGGAGGTTTCATGGTTTTATAAGAAATAATGACCACAATATAATGGTGATTAGACTAAATTTTGGGGAGAGTGGTGCTAGAAATGGTGTCCCATTTCTCTAAAGCTTGATTATTTGTGAACCCTCTATCTAGTTTGCTAGATACCACTCTATTATAGTGTATTTTGTACCATGTTTATTTGGAACTAGTAAGAGTAATTTCAGTAAGATTTTTGTTCTCGATTGTAGTCTTAAACTCTCTCATAGATATAAGAGAGTGGGATGTGCCCATCCACTCACATGAAACAAGAATATCAATAAATTATCTAATAAAAAACAGGGGTTATGAATATTAGAACTTAGATAGGAGAGGTCTATCCAAAGAGGCCTCATATCCTAATATCTATTATTTTCATAGACAATGGAAAAAAATAGATGTATACTATCTATAGTAAAATCATTGGTGAAAATTTCCTTAGAGAAATGGAAAATATTAACATTGTGCAAATATGGTTGTGCAAAGAACCAAAGAGTTTCAATAATGGAATCATTTTGAATCACACCTATAAAAGAATATCCAAACCGACAGAAATGATGTAAATTGGTAGATATGTTTATATTGGGTTTATAAATGGAAAAAATAAAGGGTGATGAATGTTACACATTATTTTTAAAACAATAAAGGTGTGAGGCCCAACAATACCCTAACAATTACTGAATAAGATCTTCATTTATACCTACTTTTGGAGTTAGAACTCCCATTTTTCTTACTATCTAAGCCCTTTTGTCTAGATTATCTTCTAACATTTTTGGACATGTTTGGGCTGGAGTTTTTCTCCCTTTTACCTTTAATGGAAGACGAAGGGATTGTCGTAGTACCTTCATTGAAGGATTATTTGTAAGGATTTGGCATGACATCTTTAGTAGGGTTGATCATAGGGCTTCATCTCAAAATAGTACTAGTATCCTCATTGTATACAACCTTTAAGTTATTAGAATTTTAAGATATATCAGCAATATCAATATTGTGGGTACCTACTGAAGTGTGCTTGTCAACAAATAATGTAGTTGATGTACTTGAGTTTTTTGTATAGGACTTTCCAGTTCATCATCTCTATCCAAACCCGAGAGGGGATTGAATTCATTCTTCTCAGCAGAAATCTTATTGTTGTGTTTAGTTGAATCACCTAGAGGTCGAGGTTCCATGATATTTACATGTTGTGAGTCACTTCCCAAACTGGAATAAGGACAAGAAGGATGTCCAAAAAAATTGTCAACAATCTTACCATCAGTTCATTCATGATTAAACTATTGAGAGTCACTACCCAAACAAAAAGAAGTACAATAATACTATTCAGAAGCATTGTAAACCTTCTTACCATTAGTGAATTCAGGGGAGATAGTAACTATATCAACCATGCAGTAGGATCCTTCCTTATCTGATTCATAAAAATTAGACTTAGTAGGATAAAATGTGTAACACCCCGAGATTTTATGAAACATATTCTTTTAATTTCATTAATTTCTTGTGTTTTACGCTACACAAAAATGAGCTTGCACAACACGCATCCTTGACTTGCCTTGCATTACACGCAATCACGACCTTCCTCGATAGCTTGCGTCGTACGCAATACCGAGTTTCACTAAACAACAAAATGCTATTAAAATATTATTAAAACTAGCCGTTATGAATAGTAATAACAACTTTTTGAAATTTGATAAATTTTATCATTCAAAACATACTTCATTTATGGATTTGGAATATCGAAATTAGCTTAGGGTGAAATTTTGGTACTTTTCGGATAACTTTCATATTCTGATGAATAGTGAAAATTACTAAATTTTAATTAAAAACAACTTTTTTAATCGAAATAATTAATAGTGATAAATTATTAATTTTAGTGGTTTTAAAGTATATTTAGAATATATTTTTAAAATTTAATACAATGTTGGTCATTGGATGTAATTTCACATTTAAACCAGTTATAAACAAGTGTCAATCTTTTGATAGTTATTATCTCTTAAAAACACGCTATTTGTTTTGACAATGGGAATTAATTTTTAAATTAGTTAATGTAACTGATATGTTTTGAATTTGATAAAATAGACATCATTTTTGAATTCATAATATCAAATATAGCTTAGGCCTAATTTTTGGTATTTTTATTGAAACTTTCATTTTTTGTTTAATAGTGAAACCACTAAGTGGTAGTTAAAAAAACTGATTTTTTCAAAAAACATAATTTTACCGCTTCTGTGAGTAGAATTTCGAAATTCCGAGAGACACGGTTAATATCAAGAACTAAAATGTGGTTCAATGAGATGAAAATAATTTTTGGTGAATAGTAACTTTTTACTTTTTTTACCACGGTTAAAGGTAAATAGGGTAGTTAAGGGTAAAAATGATATTATTATTATCCTAACACATGTCCTAATTCTATTGGATAAGTGTAATTCGACCAAAAACAACCTTAGGAATAACATATGACCATTTAGGCCCACTTGGATTAGATTAGGACATTTATTATCAATTTATTTAAAGAAGGGTTAAAATAGTTAAAATCAAAGTTTAATAACTAAAGCATTTTTAATACAGGGTTATACATAAGATAAATTCAACTATGAATATTAATTAGAAATATAAAAGGATTTCTTATATAATGATATTTTATTTGTAATTTTTATACTTTAAATAAGCTAATTTATTTATGACACAAAGATGATGCAGTAATTATCTTATTAATAAAATATTGACATAATGGATGTTATAAATACCCAAATAAATGTAATTTGATACTTTTTATGAATTCCAGTAATTATATATGTTAATATGACATGTTATTATTGATATAATTAACTTTTTTCGAACTAATCATTCTGTTATGAGTTTCACAAAAATCAATTACCAAATAGTGTCAAAATTGACATACAATAGTTTTTAAAACAAATATTTTATTATTAATTGTTATTATATTTCTAAAAATCTAAGGTTTGGCCAAGATACTTATATCATGATAGTTGTATCATTAATGGACCACTGGGGGGTCACTTGGATGTCTAGGGTATGTTTATTAACTATATAATATTAAAATACAAAGTGACATGGTAAATGTCAATCTAATTAACTAAGAGTTAAAACTAAAAGATAAGGTTAATATAATGATCTAAACTTGTATAAATTCTATTTGATGAGAGTATTTCGACACATCCCCACCATATCTTATAAATAAATCAATTTGGAGCTATTAAAAACCGAATATGACTTTATAATAAAATAATATTTTCAGTTATTCCCAGGTGCCCCTCTCCTCCCTTATAAAAGGGCACCTCCTCCATCCCTTCCTCACACCAATTTGAGCCTTCAATCTCGAACAAACCCTACCGAATTCTCTTCTCCACTTCCCTAGAAACATCCTATAGGTCCCGGTCTTCTTCAGAGACCAATTTTAGTGCCCTAAGAGGAGGACTCAAAGAGGCGCTTCAAAGAAGAGGTAATGTCCGTTACCGATTCTTTCAACTTTATTTCTTCTTCCACTTATTCTTCTTAGGTTGTTTCATTATGAAGTAATAAAATAAGTATCAATAATATACTGATATGTTATTATATGAATGAAAAAACCCTATTTCACCATCTATCCATCCTATGGAAAACGAAATCACCGCGCGTGCGTACGTACGAAATACAGTCTCCACGCCGTGGTGTAATCTATTTTCCACCACCACCTTACTTGGATGGGTATAATGGTGTACATAATAACTATATATTATTATTTTAAAGTTATATTGATTCTTAAATAGTATACATACACTCCAATACAATTCCACGATCATGAGAACGATAACATCGCTCGTGCGTACATACGGACTACCGTCTCCACGACGTGATGAGATTCATTCCTCACGTTAACCATTCATGAATGATTATAAAGTATATATATAAAGTAATACTGAAATATATGACATAATAATGATACTGGATTTATGTTTATATATATGTATGTCATCTACCTAATTTCAATCAACTCAATAAGGAAACGAAAACAGCGTTCATGCGTACGTACGGCCTACCGTCTCCATGAATGGTGTATTTATTTCCATTTACTGATCTGTTATATATATGTTTATTCTGAATATATATTATATATATATCATGTTTTATATTATGGAATTAAGTAATCATGATCTAAGTAATCATATGAATAATTACAAGTGAAAACATGGACGACAAATGAAACGATTTTACCCAAAACGCTCTTTAACATGGAATTTACAAAAGAACAGGTAATATAAAGTCATAAGTGAACCATATATGATATCATAACAATGATTATGATTCTGGAATAAGTCAATGACATTATTTAATTCATTATACAGGAGTTTAGGACACTTACAAAGAAAATCAGACCTAAGGTAAGGGAAATATCACAATCTCATTTTTATACGAGATTGTTTATACTTTGGAATTTATTGGGGTGTATTTTATCATCCACATCCATGTTTCCTAAATATGTAATATTTATATCCTTCTAAAATAGTTTATATACAATTTTACCCTTCGGTGAGTTTTTAGTAAAAGATATGAATGGAATCTTTTATCGTTTTTCGTACGATGTACTTTTTGACTTTTCCGAAAAAAGTATGAGAAGAATGTTTTTTTAACCTATACGGCATGAATGGATTTTTAAAACATTATTTCCAAGAAGCTTCCTTTACAAGTTCTCAAGTTTATTTTTAATCAACTTATTTTAGTTTAGAATTTTTTGACATGTTAAGAAAGGAAAAATGTTTTTGAGGTAGAAATGATATTTTCCTCAAGAATGGAGTTCAAGTGTTTTATCAAAATTATTTTCCATCTAAGATAATATAGGGATATGTTTCTATCCCTATTATTACATTGATTTGATTATGTTGTGAAGGAATTATTTTTATGAATTCCTTTATCTTATATGAATTGTTTTATAATGTCATGTTGTTCAAGAATCCAATTTTTATTACATGGGTTATGCAATGATGTATGATTTATGATTTTGTGGCACACATATGAATGGTATCATTATGATATGGGTGGGACCAATATCTCCCTCCAATGCATTGGGTAAAGATTTTATATCTCATGAGATAGACATGGCTGGAATGGAAGGTTAAACCGGTTCAGTGAAACAGGACTGAAACGAGGAGTGAACTCGGTTCAGAAATGGACTTTGTCCACTAAGATAGTCTTGGAAATGAGTCTTGACTAATAAGAAATGATTATCTATGATTATGTGTGTATGACACAAAGTTTCATGTTTTAATTTATGATTATTTGGATTACATTTCACAACTATGATTTATCCCATGTTATGATATTATGATCTCTTTTGCAGGTTAAGATTTCCAAAATGTTATGTTTTTATGAATATAATTTGATTGATATTTCTTTTGTTTACCCTTACTGAGCATTTGAGCTCACCCTTTTATGTTTTCCTTTCCCCAGTATATAAAGAAAGGTTTTAGGTAATAAAAAAGGGAAGATCTTTATGAGAGATGTTGAAGATCTTTCCCCACGATTAGAAGATTATGTTCCAAGTTTCCAAAGACACTAAACTATTACAGTCCTTGTGTGTCTGTTTTTGTTATGTTTTAAGTATTCCGAAAATGTAATGTAATGTTCACGTACGTCAAGATTTGGGTCTCTATAGTTGGTATCAGATGAAAGGTTTAGTTAACCTTTGGAAACTAGGATGCAAAGACGTTAGTGAGATCCCTAGAGATATTTCTAAGGTATGTCTAGGGATGTCCCTAAGGATAAGTATACGTATAAGATATAGTCCTAGAACTATGGTAATGATCATAGAATTTAACCTAAGATGTCAGATATTGAGGGTGTTCCCCCTTTACTATGTTGTTTTCCCTAGCATGATTTTTTCCTCTCACGCTATTCTTTTTGGGTTTTAGAAAATGGCTGGAAACAGGAAGATTCATGATAATGGAGGATCTGACGAACAATGGAATGATATTATTCATGAGAAACCAAATGAAACGGGATTTGGAAGTCCAAACATCGTTATTATGCCTAATCAGAAATCTCATAATATGATAAATAATCTCAACTTTGGTATGTTTCCCGACTCAGATAATAAGAGAAAGATGGAGTTTTATGATGATCACAGAGGAAAGAAAGTTCAATTTCCCTCATGTGGGAAGAGGCATCGGGGAGATTGTCTCAAGGGAACTGGAAGATGCTTTGGGTGTGGAAAAGAAGGACACAAATCCAGAAAGTGAAAAGGAAAAGGTTCATTTAACACTATGGATGAGGATAATGGCATTTCTACGATATCAACAATGGTTAAATGTTTTAAATGTGGAATGTACGGGAATTATGAAAACCAATGCCCTAAGGGAAAGTATCATGAAGAGAATCAGTACGGTCGTATGGGTAGTATTTATGTTGATGATGTTGAAGAGACTACAAATGATATGTGAGATGAAAGAATTGTTTAAGCTCTTTCAATGGTTTAAGAAGGAAGTGGAATGATTACATGTTTATCAAGTGTAATTTTGTATAAGTAATCTCATTGTACTATGGAATAAAGAGACATATAAGGATTGTTACACTGTTGTATTTTCGTAAGTTTTGAATGTGTATGATTAATGGTACCAGTAACCTTGAAAGGTTATTCAGGTATTTTTGGAAAGTAGATGATATGCGCATAATTAAGGGATAAGGAGAAAATTAAATGTTTGATAGTATTCATGAGCTCATGACTAATATAAGGAGAAGGTTAAATCATGGTTTGAGTATATAGAATTTTTGTATTTCGGTATGTGGAAAGAGTGAACTTTTGACAGCATTCATGTTTTCACTAAGGTTTAATGGGTATTCATTTTTTAAGAGAATACATGATTAAGTTATTCACATGATTGGAATGTGACCAACAAGATATATGGGGGATAAATGATGGTATTCACATGCTTTGTTGATGACATTTCATGTAATAATTTTCTTTATACTATGAGCTTGGACCGAAGTATTTTAGATAAGCCTAAAGATTAGAATGGGTTATGTTGGACATAAGTTAGTATTGTTTAAGGATAGAACTATTTTCGATATTATTGATGGGATGTTATAGTAATGTAGTTTTAGAAAATGAACAACCTGCAGGACGGGCGACATCCCCTTGCGTCGGACAAGGCTGTGGGAATTGAACCCACAACCGAAGTGCGACTGGCCTTTATCACCTACCACTGGCCTATAGGAAGTCCTTGTTTAGTAGAAACTAGTTTTATTATATTAAGCAGTATGATATAAGAAGTAACAGTCCATTTTAGGAACAATATATGATTAATCTCACTATATATGGACTTATGTAATTTTTGATAACTTTTCTAACCTTTTGTTTGAGACAGATGGAATGACCCATCATTCTATCACATGATCTACTAACACATCATGAATGGAAAATTAAACTTCATTTATTTAAGATATGAAGTGTAAATTGTTCAAGGCACAAACAACGGTGAGAATGTACAAAAATCAAGTAAGTATTTCTTTTGATTCAAAAATTCTTCAACACTAGAGAGATGATCCTGAAAACCAAAATTGTTGTCTTATTGCTCTTATATCCGATGAATCAGATGGTACCTTAGATCATCACAAATCTATGGCTTTGTCATTGATGGATTTTTCATAGCCATGTTCTTTACCACTCTCCATAAGAACTTGATGGTTAGATTTTTCTTCCATATCCATATTTTCACGTATGTTCTCCTACGTGGAAACCCAGTGATGAGTTAACTTGGGTAACCGGTACATTTCATAATTTTGTTTTTAAAGCCATGTTTTGGTATTCCTTTTTAATATGTGGGTTTCTATTAAATAAAATTTTGAGTAGTAAACCATTTATAACCCCAACGAATTTCAAGGGCGAAATTCATTTTAAGGGGGGTGGAATGTAACACCCTGAGATTTTATGAAAAATATTCTTTTAATTTCATTAATGTCTTGTGTTTTACGCTACACCAAAAGGATCTTACACAAAACACATCCTTGACTTTCCATTCCTTACATGCAATCACGACCTTTCTCGATAGCTTGCATCGTACGCAATACCGAGTTTCACTAAACAACAATATGCTATTAAAATATTATTAAAACTACCCGTTATGAATATTAATAACCACTTTTTGAAATTTTATAAATTTTATCATTCAAAAAGGACTTCATTTTTGGATTCGGAATATCGAAATTAGCTTAGGGTTAAATTTTGGTAATTTTCAGATAACTTTCATATTCTGTTGAATAGTGAAAATTACTAAATTTTAATTAAAAACAAAATTTTTAATTGAAATAATTAATAGTGATAAATTATTAATTTGAGTGGTTTTAAAGTATATTTAGAATATATTTTTACAATTTAATACAATTTTGGTCATTGGATGCAATTTCACATTTAAACCAGTTATAAACAAGTGTTAATCTTTTGATAGTTATTATCTCTTAAAAACACGTTATTTGTTTTGATGATGGAAATTAATTTTTAAATTAGTTAATGTAACTGATATGTTTTGAATTTGATAAAATAGACATCATTTTTGAATTCATAATAACAAATATAGCTTAGGCCTAATTTTTGGTATTTTTCTGGAAACTATCATTTTTTAATGAATAGTGAAACCACTAAGTGGTAGTTAAAAAAACTGAATTTTTCATAAAACCTAATTTTACCGCTTCTGTGAGTAGAATTTCGAAAATCCAAGAGACACAGTTAATATCAAGAACTAAAATGTGGTTCAATTAGATGAAAATAATTTTTGGCGAATAGTAACTTTTTACTTTTTTTACCACGGTTAAAGGTAAATAGGGTAGTTAAGGGTTAAAATGATATTATTATTACCCTAACACAAGTCCTAATTCTATTTAATAAGTGTAATTCGACCAAAAACAACCTTAGGAATAAACTATGACCATTTAGGCCCACTTGGATTAGATTAGGACATTTATTATCAATTTATTTAAAGAAGGGTTAAAATAGTTAAAATCAAAGTTTAATAAATAAATCATTTTTAATATTGGGTTATACATAGGATAAATTAGACTATAAATATTCATTAGAAAGATAAAAAAGATTTCCTACATAATAATATTTTATTTGTAATTTTTAGACTTTAAATAAGTTAATTTATTTATGACACAAAGATGATGCAGTAATTATCTTATTAATGAAATATTGAAATAATTGATGTTATAAATACCCAACTAAATGTAATTTGAGACTTTTTATTAATTAAACTAATTTTCTATGTCAATATGACATGTTAATAGTGATTTAATTAACTTTTTTCGAACTAATAATTCTGTTATGATTTGAAAAAAATCAATTACCAAATAGTGTCAAAATTGACATAAAATAGTTTTTAAAACAAATATTATATTATTAATTGTTATTATTTTAATAAAAATCTAATTTTCGGTAAAGATACTTATATCATGATAAGTATATCATTAATGGACCACTTGGGGGTCTCTTAGATGTATATGGTATGTTTATTAACTATATATTATTAAAATACAAAGTGACATGGTAAATGTCAATCTAATTAAATAAGAGTTAAAACTAAAAGATAAGGTTAATATAATGACCTAAACTTGTATAAACTATATTGGATGAGAGTATTTCGACCCATCCCCACCTTATATTTTAAATAAATCAATTTGGAGCTATTAAAAACCGAATATGACTTTATAATAAAATAATATTTTTAGTTATTCCAAGGTGCCCCTCTCCCCCCTTATAAAAGGCCACCTCCTCCCTCCCTTCCTCACACCAATTTGAGACTTCATGCTCGGTCAAACCCTGAAAAATTCTCTTCTACACTTCCCTATAAACATCCTATAGGTCCTGGTCTTCTTCAAATACAAATTTTAGTGCCCTAAGAGGAGGAATCAAAGAGGCGCTTCAAAGAAGAGGTAATGTCCGTTGTCGATTCTTTCAACCTTATTTTTTCTTCCACTTCTTCTTCTTAGGTTGTTTCATTATGAAGTAATAACATAAGTATCACTCATATAATTATATGTTATTATAAGTATGAAACAACCCTATTTCACCATCTATCCATCCTACGAAAAATGAAATCACCGCGCGTGCGTAAGTACAGAATATCGTCTCCACGCTGTGGTGTAATCTATTTTACACCACCACCTTACTTGGATGGGTATAATGACATAAATAATAACTATATATGATTATTATAAAGTGATATTGATTCTTAAATAGTATAAACACACTCCAATACAATTCCACGATCATGAGAACGATATCATCACTCGTGCGTACGTACGGACTACCGTCTCCACAATGCGATGAGATTCATTCTCCACGTTAACCATTCATGAATGATTATAAATTATATATATAAAGTAATAATTAAATATATGACATAATAATGATACTGGATTAATGTGTATATATATATGTATGTCATCTACTTAATTCCATTCAACTCAATAAGGAAACGAAAACAGCGTTCATGCGTACGTACGACCTACCGTCTCCATGAACGGTGTATTTCATTCCATTTACTGATCTGTTATATATATGTATATTATGAATATATATTATATATAAGTCATGTTTTATATTCTGGAATTAAGTAATCATGATCTAATTAATCATATGAATAATTACAAGTGAAAACACGGACGACAAATGAAATGATTTTACACAAAACGCTCTTTAACATGGAATTTACAAAAGAACGGGTAATATAATGTCATAAGTGAACCATATATGATATCATAACAATGAGTATGATTTTGGAATATGTCAATGACATTATTTAAATCATTATACAAGAGGTTCGGACACTTACGAAGCAAATCAGACCTAAGGTAAGGGAAATATCACAATCTCATTTTTATCCGAGATTGTTTATACTTTTGAATTTACTAGGGTGTATTTTATAATCTACATCCACGTTTCCTCAATATGTAATATTTATATCCTTCTACAATAGTTTATATACAATTTTACCCATCGGTGAGTTTTTAGTAAAAGATATGAATGGAATCTTTTGTCGTTTTTCTTACGAGGTACTTTTTCACTTTTCCGAAAAAAGTACAAGAATAATGTTTTTTTAACTTATACGACATGAATGGATTTTTAAAACATTATTTCCAAGAATCTTACATTACGAGTTTTCAAGTTTATTTTTAATCAACGTCTTTTAGTTTAGAATTGTTTTACATGTTAAGAAAGGAAAAATATTTTTGAAGTAGAATGGATATTTTCCTCAAGAATGGAGTTGAAGTGTTTTATCAAAATTATTTTCCATCTAAGATAATATAGGGTTCTGTTTCTATCCCTATTATTAAATTTAATTGATTATGTTGTGATGGAATTATTTTTATGAATTCCTTTATCTTATATGAATTGTTTTATGATGTCATGTTGTTTAAGAATCCCATTTTTATTACATGGGTTATGCAATGATGTATGATTTATGATTTTGTGGCACACATATGAATGGTATCATTATGAGATGGGTGGGACCTATATCTCCCTCCAATGCATTGGGTAAATATTTTATATCTCATGAGATAGACATGGCTGGAATGGCAGGTTAAACCGGTTCAGTGAAACAAGACTGAAATGAGGAATGAACTCAGTTCAGAAATGGACTTTGTCCACTAAGATAGTCTTGGCAATGAGTCTTGACTAATAAGAAATGATTATCTATGATTATGTGTGCATTCCAAAAAGTTTAATGTTTTAAGTTATAATTATTGGGATTACATTTCACTACTATGATATATCCCATGTTATGATATTATGATCTCTTTTGCAGGTTATGATTTCAAAAATGTTATGTTTTTATAAATATGATGGGATTGATATTTCTTTTGTTTACCGTTACTAAGAATTTGATCTCACCATTTTATGTTTTCTTTTCCCCGGGATATAAAGAATGGTTTTAGGTAAGAAAAGAAAGGGAAGATCTTTATGGGAGATGTTGAAGATCTTTCACCATGATTAGAAGATTATGTTCCATGTTTCCAAAGACACTAAACTATTACGGTCCTTGTGTGTCTGTTTTTGTTATGTTTTAAGTATTACGCAAAAGTAATGTAATGTTCATGTACGTCATGCTTCGAGTATCTATAGTTGGTATCAGAGGAAAGGATTCTTTAACCTTTGGAAACTAGGATGAAAAGACGTTAGTGAGATCCCTAGAGATATTTCTAAGGTATGTCTAGGGATGTCCCTAAGGATAAGTATACGTATAGGATATAGTCCTAAAACTATGGTAACGATCATATAATTTAACCTAAGATGTTAGATATTGAGGGTGCTCCCCCTTTACTATGTTGTTTTCCCTAGCAGGATTTTTACCTCTCACACTATTCTTTTTGGGTTTTGGAAAATGGCTGGAAACAAGAAGATTCATGATAATGGAGGATTTGACAGAAAATGGAATGATATTCTTCATGAGAAACCAAATGAAACGGGATTTGGAAGTCCAAACATCATTATTATGCCTAATCAGCAATCTCATAATATGATCAATAATCTCAACTTTGGTAAGTTTCCCGACTCAGATAATAAGAGAAAGATGGAGTTTCATGATGCTCATAGAGGAAATAAAGTTCAATTTCCCTCATGTAAATCATGTGGGAAGAGGCATCGGGGAGATTGTTTCAAGGGAACTGGAAGATGCTTTGGGTATGGAAAAGAAGGACAGAAAGCCAGTAAGTGCAAAGGAAAATGTTCAGTTAACACTATGGATGAGGATAATGGTATTGCTACAATATCAACAATGGTTAAATGTTTTAAATGTGGAATGTACATGCATTATGCAAACCAATTCCCTAAGGGAAAGTCTCATGAAGAGAATTAGTATGGCCGTATGGGTAGTATTTTTGTTGATGATGATGAAGAGACTAAAAATGATATGTGAGATGAAAGAATTGTTGAAGCTCGGTCAATAGTTTAAGAAGATAGTGGAATGATTACATGTTTATCAAGTGTAATGTTGTATAAGTAATCTCATGGTACTCTAGAATAAAGAGACATCTTAGGATTGTTACACTGTTGTCTTTCCTTAAGTTTTGAATGTGAATGATTAATGGTACCATTAAACATGAAAGGTTATTCAGATATTTTTGGAAAGTAGATGATATGCACATAATGAAGGGATAAGGAGAAAATTAAATGTTTGATAGTATTCATGAGCTCATGACTGATATAAGGAGAAAGTTATATCATGGTTTCAGTATATAGAATTTTTGGATTTTGGTATGTGGAAAGAGTTAAATTTTGACAGCATTCATGTTTTCACAAAGGTTTAATGGGTATTAATTTTTTAAGAGAATACATGATTAAGGTATTCAAATGATTGGAATGTGACCAACAAGATATATGGGGGATAAATGATGGTATTCACATGCTTGGTTGATGACATTTCAAGTAATCGTTTTCTTTATACTATGAGCTTGGACCGAAGTATTTTAGATAAGACTAAATATTGGAATGGATTATGTTGGACATAAGTTTGTATTGTTTAAGGATAGAACTTTTTTCGATATTATTGATGGGAATTTATAGTAATGTAGTTTTAGAAAATGAACAACCTGCAGGACGAGCGACATCCCCTTGCGTCGGACAAGGCTGTGGGAATCAAACCCACAACCGAAGTGCGACTGGCCTTTATCGCCTACCACTGGCCTACATGAAGTCCCTATTTAGTATAAACTAGTTTTATTATATTAAGCAGTATGATATAAGAAGTATAAGTCCATTTTAGGAACAATATATGATTAATCTCACTATATATGGACTTATGTAATTTTTGATAACTTTTCTAACCTTTTGTTTGAGACAGATGGAATGACTCATCATTCTATCACTTGATGGTTAGATTTTTCTTCAATATCCATATTTTCACCTATGTTCTCCTATGTGGAAACCCAGTGATGAGTTAACTTGGGTAACCGGTACATTTCATAATTTAGTTTTTAAAGCCATGTTTTGGTATTCGTTTTTAATATGTGGGTTTCTATTAAACAAACTTTTGAGTAGTAAACCATTTATAACCCCAACGAATTTCAAGGGCGAAATTCATTTTAAGGGGGGTGTAATGTAACACCCCGAGATTTTATGAAAAATATTCTTTTAATTTCATTAATGTCTTGTGTTTTACGCTACACCAAAAGGAGCTTACACAACACGCATCCTTGACTTTCCATTCCTTACATGCAATCATGACCTTTCTCGATAGCTTGCATCGTACGCAATACCGAGTTTCACTAAACAACAATATGCTATTAAAATATTATTAAAACTAGCCGTTATGAATAGTAATAACCACTTTTTGAAATTTTATAAATTTTATCATTCAAAAAGGACTTCATTTTTGGATTCGGAATATCGAAATTAGCTTAGGGTGAAATTTTGGTAATTTTCGGATAACTTTCATATTCTGTTGAATAGTGAAAATTACTAAATTTTAATTAAAAACAACTTTTTTAATTGAAATAATTAATAGTGATAAATTATTAATTTGAGTGGTTTTAAAGTATATTTAGAATATATTTTTACAATTTAATACAATTTTGGTCATTGGATGTAATTTCACATTTAAACCAGTTATAAACAAGTGCCAATCTTTTGATAGTTATTATCTCTTAAAAACATGCTATTTGTTTTGATGATGGAAATTAATTTTTAAATTAGTTAATGTAACTGATATGTTTTGAATTTGATAAAATAGACATAATTTTTTAATTCATAACAACAAATATTGCTTAGGCCTAATTTTTGGTATTTTTCTGGAAACATTCATTTTTTAATGAATAATGAAACCACTAAGTGGTAGTTAAA
Source organism: Viscum album (assembly GCA_963277665.1). Classification (NCBI taxonomy): domain Eukaryota; kingdom Viridiplantae; phylum Streptophyta; class Magnoliopsida; order Santalales; family Viscaceae; genus Viscum; species Viscum album. Next base: position 126,503,251 of record OY728129.1, on the reverse strand, counting down.
AAAACTGAATTTTTCATAAAACCTAATTTTACCGCTTCTGTGAGTAGAATTTCGAAAATCCAAGAGACACAGTTAATATCAAGAACTAAAATGTGGTTCAATTAGATGAAAATAATTTTTGGCGAATAGTAACTTTTTACTTTTTTTACCACGGTTAAAGGTAAATAGGGTAGTTAAGGGTTAAAATTATATTATTATTACCCTAACCCATGTCCTAATTCTATTGGATAAGTTTAATTAGACCAAAAAAAACCTTAGGAATAAACTATGACCATTTAGGCCCACTTGGATTAGATTAGGACATTTATTATCAATTTATTTAAAGAAGGGTTAAAATAGTTAAAATCAAAGTTTAATAAATAAAGCATTTTTAATATAAGGTTATACATAGGATAAATTCGACTATAAATATTCATTAGAAAGATAAAAAAATATTTCCTACACAATAATATTTTATTTGTAATTTTTAGACTTTAAATAAGTTAATTTATTTATGACACAAAGATGATGCAGTAATTATCTTATTAATGAAATATTGAAATAATTGATGTTATAAATACCCAACTAAATGTAATTTGAGACTTTTTATTAATTAAACTAATTTTCTATGTCAATATGACATGTTAATAGTGATTTAATTAACTTTTTTCGAACTAATAATTCTGTTATGATTTTGAAACAAATCAATTACCAAATAGTGTCAAAATTGACATAAAATAGTTTTTAAAACAAATATTATATTATTAATTGTTATTATATTCATAAAAATATAATTTTCAGCCAAGATACTTATATCATGATAAGGATATCATTAATGGACCAATTGGGGGTCTCTTGGATGTATATGGTAAGTTTATTAACTATATAATATTAAAATACAAAGTGACTTGGTAAATGTCAATCTAATTAACTAAGAGTTAAAACTAAAAGATAAGGTTAATATAATGACCTAAACTTGTCTAAATTCGATTGGATGATAGGATTTCGACCCATCCCCACCTTATCTTCTAAATAAATCAATTTGGAGCTATTAAAAACCGAATATGACTTTATAATAAAATAATGTTTTTAGTTATTCCAAGGTGCCCCTCTCCTCCCTTATAAAAGGCCACCTCCTCCCTCCCTTCCTCACACCAATTTGAGCCTTAAAGCTCCGCCAAACCCTGAAAAATTCTCTTCTACACTTCCCTAGAAATATCCTATAGGTCCTGGTATTCTTCAAAGACCAATTTTAGTGCCCTAAGAGAAGGACTCAAAGAGGCGCTTCAAAGAAGGGGTAATGTCTGTTACTGATTCTTTCAACTTTATTTCTTCTTCCACTTCCTCTTCTTAGGTTGTTTCATTATGAAGTAATAACATCAGTATCACTCATAAACTGATATATTATTATAAGTATTAAACAACCCTATTTCACCATCTATCCATCCTACGGGAAACGAAATCACCGCGCGTGCGTACGTACGGAATACCGTCTCCACGCCGTGGTGTAATCTATTTTCCACCACCACCTTACTTGGATGGGTATAATGGTATAAATAATAACTATATATGATTATTGTAAATAGATATTGATTATGAAATAGTATACAGAAACTCCAATACAATTCCACGATCATGAGAACGATATCATCGCTCGTGCGTACGTACGGACTACCGTCTCCACGACGCGATGAGATTCATTATCCACGTTAACCATTCATGAATGATTATAAAGTATATATATATAATGTAATCATGAAATATATGACATAATAATGATACTGTATTTATGTGTATATATACATCTGTCATCTACTTAATTCCATTCAACTCAATAAGGAAACGAAAACAGCGTTCATGCGTATGTACGGCCTACCGTCTCCATGAACGGTGTATTTCTTTCCATTTACTGATGTATTATATATATGTATATTCTAAATATATATTATATATAAATCATGTTTTATATTCTGGAATTAAGTAATCATGATCTAAGTAATCATATGTATAATTACAAGTGAAAACACGGACGACAAATGAAATGATTTTACCCAAAACGCTCTTTAACATGGAATTTACAAAAGAACGGGTAATATAAAGTCTTAAGTGAACCATATATGATATCATAACAATGAGTATGATTCTGGAATAAGTCAATGAAATTATTTAAATTATTATATAGGAGGTTTGGACACTTACGAAGCAAATCAGACCTAAGGTAAGGGAAATATCACATTCTCATTTTTATCCGAGATTGTTTATACATTGGAATTTACTGTGGTGTATTTTATCATCCACATCCATGTTCCCTCAATATGTAATATTTATATCCTTATAAACTATTTTATATACAATTTTACCATTTGGTGAGTTTTTAGTAAAAGATATGAATGGAATCTTTTGTCATTTTTCGTACGAGGTACTTTTTGACTTTTCCAACAAAAGTATGAGAAGAATGTTTTTTTAACTTATATGGAATGAATGGATTTTTAAAACATTATTTCCAAAAACCCCACTTTACATGTTTTAAAGTCTATTTTTAATCAACTTCTTTTAGTTTATAATTGTTTGACATGTTAAGAAAGGAAAAATGTTTTTGAAGTAGAAAGGATATTTTCCTCAAGAATGGAGTTCAAGTGTTTTATCAAAATTATTTTCCATCTAAGATAATATAGGGTTATGTTTCTATCCCTATTATTACATTGATTTGATTATGTTGTGATGGAATTATTTTTATGAATTCCCTTATCTCATATGAATTGTTTTATGATGTCATGTTTTTTAAGAATCCCATTTTTATTACATGGGTTATGCAATGATGTATGATTTATGATTTTGTGGAACACATATGAATGGTATCATTATGATATGGGTGAGACCTATATCTCCCTCCAATGCATTGGGTAAAGATTTTTTATATCATGAGATAGACATGGCTGGAACGGCAGGTTAAACCGGATCAGTGAAACAGGACTGAACCGAGGAATGAACTTGGTTCAGAAATGGACTTTGTCCAGTAAGATAGTCTTGGAAATGAGTCTCGACTAATAAGAAATGATTATCTATTATTATGTGTGTATGCCACAAAGTTTCATGTTTTAAGTTATGATTATTGGGATTACATTTTACTAATATGATTTATCACATGTTATGATATTATGATCTCTTTTGTAGGTTAAGATTTCCAAAATGTTATGTTTTTATGAATATGATGTGATTGATATTTCTTTTGTTTACCCTTACTGAGCATTTGAGCTCTCCCTTTTATGTTTTCTTTTCCCCAGGATATAAAGAAAGGTTTTAGGTAAGAAAAAAGGGAAGATCTTTATAGGAGAAGTTGAAGATCTTTCACCACGATTAAAATATTATGTTCCAAGTTTCCAAAGACACTAAACTATTACTGTCCTTGTGTGTATGTTTTTGTTATGTTTTAAGTATTCCAAAAAATTAAAGTAATGTTCATGTATGTCAAGCTTCGTGTCTCTACAAGATGTATGTGTATAGGTCTTACATGCTTCAGTATCCACATAGACAAGTTATTATTGAGATTGTATAACGTCCAATAAAAGATACTCTAATTATTCAAGGATATCAAGATATTTATTTGGTATTATCCTCCTCCTCTACAAGTTAAGTCTAGGATTTACCTAAGGTATTCTATATGAGTGTCATCTTATTTTTTTTCCACACCCATATCTCATTATTTTTCTTAGAGGTTTTAGCAATATTAGAAATGGGGGAATTCCATTTTTAATATATCTCACTTCTTTCCATTCATTATCTATTGGTTGGAACACTTGTTTCCTAACCACCGTAAAATTTGATATAGTATCCCCGATGATTATATATATCTAACAAAAGGGGGTTTTCTCTCATAATCAATCATAACTTAAATGTTGTAATCATTGGCATTGAAACTTATTGTATCAGGGAATTTTGATTCATGATTATCTTCCACTTGAACCCTCAAAAATAGGACCAATTCATAATTAAGGTTTTTCTAATCTATATTAGGTGGTGATCCAATAAAAGAGACAATGTCATTCAAGTTTTTATGATGGAAAAAATCCAATTGAGACCATTAAATCTAACCCATATATGAGCCATTGTATTCCTATGTGTATAGGGTATAAAAGAATAGTCCCAATTGGAAAGACTAATAAATACATATTTGAGCTGAATGTAACTAGTATTCCATACTCGATCAAGGTCTTTCTATGATTTTAAAAGAATATGAATGTAACAACTACTAACTCGCAATAATTTAAAGTCCGAGATATCCTAACAATCAGAAATTCAAGGCCTTAAATCAACCGAGGGCCAAGGATGATCACCTTTCATGGATGAGACGTGACCCATGATGGAAAATTTTCACATATGTGTTTGCTAATAGAGTTCATCCGGGGAATATTCCATTGAGAAATCACCATGTTCAAGCTTCTTGAAAAGAGGAGGTTTTGTCATGTTTTCGTTACACAGATCTGTACCTTTAAGGGAATGCAGAAATTAAACTCCCTTAGATCTACCTATAAGAAAATGATTGAGAGTCCCTTTAGAGAGGTTTTATATTTCTTATGAAGCAGGTTCATCACTTGCAAAGGAATGTTCCAACTCTGGGTCGAAAGCTGCCATTGGGCACCAGAACAAGAGAAAATACTAGTAGAGATCATGATTGAAGTGGTGATTAGTGATAATTAATCAATATTTTATTTTATAACATTAAATTTCATAGGTATTTAACCTCCCATAATAATGGTTCATAAAAATAGAATTATTAATGAATGAATATCACATGGGAAGGTCTGTATAGGTGTTCAATTTTAGGAGTCTTTGGGAGGAAATAGGTATAAGTCGATTTATCACCCATTGAGTCCTTTTAGAGTTATTACATGTAGGTACATCTGTTCCAAACCCATATCTACTTTCTAGTATCCATATATGGGTCCATTTTCTTGGAAAACCAAGCACTATTAACTTTACAAAAATTTAGTGATGTTTTCCAATGTTCACACTTGTCCCTGAGGCTTTCACTAAAATTTTCTAATACCAAACCCCAAAAATAAATAAACCTTTATCTAATACAATCTATAACATACCATATTTTTTTACACTTTATTTCATTATTTATTACATCAAGGTAAACATAATATGTAATAAACCCATCCCACCAAAGATTCTACAATGAATGGAGAGAGATAATGACCCCAGAGTCCTACCTCGGGTAGGCCCCAGGTTGGAGTCTAGCACCGAGGGTATACAATTTCACAATATGGGAGGAATTAACCATTATAGGAAAACCAGATCATGATATAAGATGAATCACCTGAAAAAAACCAATTACATCATGTAAAATAAATACAAACCATACCACAATTCATGTATAAAGAAAAACTGATACATATGAAAGTATCCAGATGAAAACCCAAAAGAGTAAAAACTAAGGAAACAACACACTAAAAACTCCAATGGTATGAATTATAAATATCAAACGCTGTCCAAAAACCTCTCCTAGAAACCTAAAAATAGTTTTTTATATACAGGGTGAGAATCCAAGTATACTCAAAATGAAAACCAAATTATGTCATACACATGTGAAAAGAGAATACTAATTCACTCGTGTGAAAGTAGTACAAACAAATCAATCCTAAAATATTATACTAACCAAAACCCTAACCTCACCAAGTCTCACTAACCAAATAAAACAATCAATTATAATAATATATAATATGAATCACATTTTTGATAGGGCACCCAGAACCACTTTACCACTGATTATCTACTCTCACAACCCAAAAAATGTCCTGGCATTTCAACCTCTTTCAAAATACATCACATCACATCACCTCCATCCCACACACACCTGGGACATACATTACATCACATCCCAGCTAAACACACTGAGGCCATCATAACACATCACATCCTACCCTCACACACCTGGGCCATCACAAAAAATCATATCCCAAGGACACCTCAGACAACACATCACAACTCATCCCGAAGACACATGAGACCACACATCACAACTCATAATAAAGACACATGGGACCACACATCCCAAATAATACAGAAGACACTTGGGACTACACATCAAAACACGCCCGAAGGCACCAAGGGAATTATCACCTAGATAGGGAGTATGGTGGAGAAGGTGGCCACCCATCTATCCTCCCATCGGGATGTTGAGGAAAGAAACCCCCCACATGACTATGTGGGTGTCAAGACATAGTGTTCGAAAATAGTGGGGTTCAAATAGAAATTATAAGGAATATACAATGTATATACATATATATTTACAACACACAATCCTATCCTATAGGTTACAACAGGAACTAACCTTGTCACATAATCCACACAAGATCACTACCACCTCTAAATATATAAAAACACACAAACACAATAGATGATAAAAATTGTATTTTAATCTCTAATCCATTTTCCAAAGTTTTTTTTATATAAATAAATTATCCTTTAATAACCCATTTAATTTATTTACTCAACATCTGTTATCATCCAGTTTAATTTAGGAAGAAAACTTGTTTTATAATTCCATCCCATGAGTTTGTATATAAACATTAAATAGTTAATCAACATATCCCATCTTCAATTTCCTCCTTAAAAATTCCCATCAGGAATTATTAACATATAGTATTAATTCAATTAACACTTGGGAAAATATAACATAACCAACCACACAACATAAGAACAAAACCACACAAGCAGAACTCAAGCCAAAGTTCAATTTTTTCATTAATTATTATTTGCATATCTTTTAGACTCTCTTTTTCCCACCCGTTTCGTCAGAACATGTAAATAGATTAATATTAAAAAATCATTATCATCACAATCCTTACCTACCAAGGAAAAAAAACTTTACACAATAATCATCACACTAAAAAATTATAATAACCACATCCACCACCACCTTTTATTGCAACCCCATTACTCAACCATATCATGCCCACGACCCCACACAAATCATATCTCATACCACAACATAATATATTTTAATATTTAGAAAAGGATCTCTTATTTAATTTAACTTCATTAATTAAGGTTATTCTCACACAAGACAATTGATCTTGGAGGTATTTATTTCATTATATGAATATACGTGGTTAGCTTGTTATTTATGATGATTATAAATCTATCACAAATGTAATGTCCCGGACCAGGGTGCCACGCAACAGGTTCCCCGAGCCCAGTTCTCCACGTGACCTTAAGTACATTTCCCCAAACGCCAGAGGCTGCCGACTAGCAGCGAGGACCCAGGTCTGATAGTGGGGAAACTATGCCCTCATTTGTCAAAGTGTAGCGCAGCGGAATACCAAAATAAACATACAACGACAATGGAAGCAGTAAACCATACAAATACTGAAATAAACTACTGAAATAGATATAACCAACAATATATAAAAGATGATGCTACATGTTTCAAGTTCTAAGAAAACAACCAGAACATGTTATACATCAATACAGTACAGTAGAAAGCAGAGTACAACAAAGCGAAGCAAACAGCTGGCAGTGGCATCACGAGCCTAGGCTTGGTACCATGCCCTCCTACTCCTCTGCAATAGTCAAGTACCTGTATAGGGACTCTTTCCCCTATCTACACCTGTAGCAACGTAATCTGTTTGGGCCGAAAAGCATGACCCAATCCGGGTGTGAGAAATATATCTCAGTAGGCACCCACCAAAGGCCCGTTCCCAACCGTGTGTAAGCGTGCAACAATAGTGTGCAGTAGTATAATGCAATAAAGTAAGCAGTACTCAAAAGTCACTAAATACCAGTTATATTTCCATCTTATTATTAATTTAATCCATTAAAAATTAAAAATCGCCACAGTCCATTTCTAAGTAAATAATCCACGTCCTCAGACAAGTAACCCATACCCTCAGGTAAGGAGTATCCAACACAAGAATCTGCCCTCAGGCATAATAGAATTTTTCCCTTAGGCATAGGTAGTGTCACCCTCAGGCACAGAGTCTATGGCCCTCAGGCATGGAAGAAGTTGCCCTCAGGCCAAAAATATCTACAACCCACAGGCTAAACAGTGCAGTGCCCACAGGCTAATCACAACAATGCCCTCAGGCTAAACAGGTAATCAGATCATGCCCAACATATCAAAATGCAGTAAACAAGCAATTCCTCTCAAGGAAATTCTACAATTACTACATTAAAGGCATACCCTCGGGTATCCTGGCCAAATGGCTAAACAGTGAAACACACCCCCGGGGTGGTTTCGGATCCAAGAAGCGATCCCAACCAGCATTTTATTATCACAATTAACTACCTAATAAATTATAGGCATTAAATATAGCAACATCCTCAGCCACATGACACCCCAACATGGGTTCGTGGCACAAAAACGCACGAAAGTTGGAAAATAACACAAAGCCACCTACCTTATACATCAATGAGCGTTATACCCACACGACGACTCCAGAAATGCCCATGAACGACGTAGATCTGACGAAGAACAAAACCCATGAAAATTTAAATAACTTACGTTAGGAGAAGAATTGGTATGAACGGTACCAGGAGAGGAGAGGGCTTACCCGTACGGTTCCAACGAGATCGTCCGAAGCTGAATCGGATTCCAGATGAACTCCCGGCGGATCTTCAATGGTCAGGCCTCCTCCTTTGGCTCAAAAATGTCTCAAACTCCTCCTCTGCCAAATGAGGAGGCTACTGCCTATTTTAAGCCGAAAAAAGTACACGGCATGTACTTCTGAGTACACGGCGTGTACTTATTTCATTTAACTGTTCATTTGGTGGCACCACCACACTTCTCATCCGTCGACCTGAGTACAAGGCATGTACTCCCAATTACACAGCGTGTACTATCGCCCACCTGGCGGCGACTCCACCACCTTACTATTTAAGCATGACGACTTACTACACGGCATGTAAGTACCACTACACTACATGTAGTCGGTTCCTACACCTTTCATCGTCAGCATGGCTACACGCCCCGTGTACTCATCCCAACATGGCCAAAAGTACACAGCGTGTGGATTAAGTACACAACGTGTAGTTCCAAAATTAAGGATTTTTCCCATTTTCCATATTTTCTCAAAAATAGTTAAGGAAAAGGAAAAAGAAGAAGCCCGTACCTCAAAATGAAGAACCGGGTTCTTACAAACTTCCCCCCTTATAGCAATTCGTCCCCGAATTTCCCTTCCAAGGGTGACAAAGATAAATCTTAGAACTGATCCATCCACTGAGCATGAACGTCGGCCTCCCGCTCCCAGGTCTCATCCTGCACTCGCCCATGCTGCCATAGCACCCGTACGAGAGGAACTGACCGGACTCCGAGAACCTTCGTGCTCCTGTCAACAATACGGATCAGATGCTCCTCAAAGGATGCATCATGCTGAAGCTCAACCTCCTCTAGCTGAAAGGTGTGATACGGGTCTGAATGGTAGCGACGCAACTGAGACACGTGGAAGATGTCGTGCATGGCTCAGTACCACTGCGGTAACTGCAACCGATAGGCAACCAACCTGACTCTCTACAGAATCTCGAATGGCCCCACATACCTCGGTGAAAGCTTACCCTATCTCCTGATCTGCTTGTGTCCCAGCCTCGGCGAAACCCATAGAAAAACCTGACCCCCGACCACGAACTCCAAAGGTCGTCTGTCGTGATCAGCATAAGACTTATGACGAGACTACGTGGTAGCCATCCGCTTCCGAATCAACTAGACCTACTCAGATGCCTCCTACACGAGCTGTGGCCCTAGTAAAGCTGCCTCACCTGCCTCTAACCAGCACAAAGGTGATCGGCATGGCCTACCATATAAAGCCTCATATGGTGCCATCTCAATAGTTTCCTAAAAACTATTTCTATAGGAAAACTCGACTAAGGGTATATGCTTCTCCCAAGAGCCCCCAAAGTCCAGGACGCATGCGCGCAGCATGTCCTCTAGCACCTGTATCGTCCACTATGACTGGCCATCTGTCTGAGGGTGGTATGCTATGCTCAAAAGCACCTGTGTACCCAGCGCCATCTGAAAACTCTACCAGAAACGAGACATAAAGTGGGCGTCCCTATCTGAAACAATAGAACGAGGGACCCCATGAAGACGTATGATCTCTCGGATATACAGCCTTCCGAGATCATCCACACCGAAGGTCTCTTTGATTGGAAAGAAGTGAGATACCTTTGTGAGTCTATCCACGACAACCCACACGACATCATTTCCTTGAGGTGACCTCAGAAATCCCGTCACGAAATCCATCGCGACATCATCCCATTTCCACTCTGGAATGGGTAACTTCTGTAACAACCCAGTTGGCCTCTGGTGCTCTGCCTTCACCTGCTAACAGGTGGAACACCTCATAAAAAAACCATATATCTCTCTCTTCATACCTAGCCACCAGTATTGACGTCTCAAGTCTCGGTACATCTTGGTAACCCCGGGATGAACTGCCCAAGCTGAAGCATGAAACTCCCACATTAGCTCCTCGCGTATATCCCTTGGAACCCATACTCATCCATGGAAATGCAGGACCTCATCATCGCCTATCGTCCAACCGTGAGGAGGGCCCTCAATTACCACCGAATCCCATAGAACTAGGCCTTTTGAAACAGATAGCTGCCTCATCCTCACACTGTCCAGGAGGGTTGAAGTCACATCTAACGAGGAAAGATAAGCCTGCCCTAGACTGTCGTGCACCTCCAGATGCATCTCAGAGAACGAAGCCATAAGCTTCCACTCACCATTGGCCTCCTGCACTTCCTATATCTGAGTCTTCCTGCTCATTGCATCATCTACTGCATTACCTTTACCAGGTGTATAAGCAAGCTCAAAATCGAAGGACTGTAGGTACTCAACCCACCTTCTATGCCTCAGATTCAGGTCACGCTGAGTAAAGATATACTTGAGACTTTTTTGGTCAGTGAAAACCACAAAATGATCTCCCAAAAGATAGTGTCTCCAACAATGCAACGCATGAACAACTGCTTCCAACTTGAGATCATGCGTCGGGTAATTCCTCTCGTGTGGCCTCAACTGCCGAGACCCATACGCGACAACCCGGTCACCCGGCATCAAAACATCTCCCAGCCCAATCCCTGATGCATCACAGTAAACTGTATAGATCTTCCCCTGCTCTGGGAGTATCAGGATCGGTGCTGATGTCAACCTTTCCATCATGTCCTGAAAATCTACAAACTTCACACCCTTCTTAGTCAGACCCGTCAATGGTGCTGCTAAGTGGGAGAAGTCTTGTATGAAGCGTCTGTAGTAACCATCCAGCCCTAAGAAACTCTGTATCTCAAACACGTTCTTAGGATACTCCTAGGAAACTACTGCTCTCACCTTCTCTGGGCCTACTGATACTCCTGCCTAAGAGATAATATGACCCAGGAAGTGAATCTGGTCCATCCAAAAGTGGCACTTTGAGAGCTTAGCATATAGACGATGCTCTCTCAGTGTACTCAACACGATCTCAAGATGGGTGGGATGGTCGTGTCCAGTGTGAGAGTACACGAAGATGTCGTCCATGAATACTACCACAAATGAATCAATATATGGATGGAACACACGATTCATCAGAGCCATAAAGACTGCTGGCGCGTTCGTCAGTCCGAACGGCATAACCGCATACTCATATAGACCATACCTACTCCTGAAAGCTGTAAGAGTTATATCAGATGGTCTAACGCACATCTGATGATATCTGGATCTCAAGTCAATATTCGAGAACACTCGTTCTCCATGAAGCTGATCAAACAGATCATCTATCCTCGGCAAGGGATATTGGTTCTTATTCGTCAACTAGTTCAGCTTCTGATAATCCATGAAAAGTCTAAGCATACCGTCTGCCTTTTTCACCAAAAGGACCGGAGAACCCCAAGGAGAAGTACTCGGTTGGATAAAACACTTCGCTTGTAGCTCCTCTAATTGCCTCTCGAGCTCTTGCAACTCAGGCGTGGCCATCCTATAAAGAGGAAAGGACACCGGTGCAGCTCCTGACACAAGCTCGATAGAGAAATCCACCTCACGCACCAGAGTTAGACCTGAAAAGTCATCCGGAAAGACATCCCTAAAACGATCAACCACTGGAGGGAAATCCATCTGACAAGTCCCCTGATCATCTAGATATAAGCTCGCAATCTGGGCTATGACTCCACCTTGCCCATGATGGTCTGGTCCAGCTTGACTTGCCTGAACATCCCATTCGCCCTTGTATAGAAAATCTCTACCCTCTGGTGACGTGAAACACACCCTGTGACGATAGCAGTCTACAAAGGCTCGGAAGGGAACCAACCAGTCCATCCCGAGAATGACGTCATAGCTCTTCATCTCTAAAACATAGAGGTCCAAAAGGAAGTGACACCCTCCAACCTCAAGTGGGCACTACTTACACTGATGCACACCAGCCTTCCTAGTCCCCAATGGAGTGTCTAGCGTCATGATATTAGACGAAGAAGAAACACCGAGCCCAAGGCTCTCCACAACGTGTACTGAGATGAAACTATGCGTAGCACCCGTATCAAAAAGTACTGATGTCATGAAAAAAGCTACTAGAATAGTACCTCTGACAGTAGAGGGTCTGGGATCCTGCTCCTGCTAGGTCTGTTGCACTGCATATTCCTGCCCAGTGCTGCAGCCCTACGACATAGCCTGACTACACTGAGCTGTCCCGCCCTGCTGCCTCTGTGATCCTAGTGTCTAGATACCATGGCCACGACCACCATTTTTGCCTACACGCCCTGACGTATTCCAGTTTTTCGACTGGTAAGAAGCCACTGGTCCTACTCCCGCACACAAATTCTGCACAAAACCCCTCTCACTAGCTGGTGGAAACGCCCTATAAAATGTGCTGCAGATGACCCATCTTGCCTCAAGCTCGGCACTCCACTAGGTCTCGTGGACACTGCGGCCTCTTGTGCCCCTCTCTTCCACCCTGGTAGCACCTGACCGGACCACCGGAAGAAGCTGCTTGGCAGGTACTGCCACCCTGAGAGAAGTCCATCTGTCTCTTCCTCTTGCCAACATGAATAACACCAGTAACTGGTTCTAAATCGCCCTGGCCCACACAACTAGATTACCGCAAATTCCTCTCTGTAATAAACTCCTGGTTCACAATCGCGTGTATAGTAGGCAACCTGAAAACATTCACCAGCACTCAGATGTCATACCAAAGACCATCCTCAAAATGTCTGTCTCTCAACGTCTCATCACCCACCAGCATGGGTGCAAAATGCTGAAGCTCTGTAAAATGAGAAGAGTAGTCCGTCACTGACATAGTGCCCTGCTGCAGATTCATGAACTCTCGAGCTCTATCTACCCTCAGCATCTCGGGAAAGAAGAAGTCATAGAAGAATGCCTGAAACTATTCCCACGCCATGTCCCTATGATTCTTTGACTAGGTGGTAACATCCCACCACCTCTTCGCAGAATCACACAGCATGTAAGTCGCGAGCTTGAACCTCTGCCCTGGAGGCGTCTTAAGATGCTCGAAAATAGTCTACATCGATCCTAACCAAGACTCCGCAGCCTATGGTCCGCCATCCCCTAAAAACGTAGGAGGATGCTACTACTGAAATATTCGTGTCATCTCGGCCATAGATGTTGAAGCCTGCGGTGCTCCCTGAAAGGTCAGCATGAACCAAAAAAAGCCTTCACAGAACTGCGCCTCCGCGCCTATGTCCAGTATAGTAGCTGGCGCCACATCTGGCTATGCTGAAGGATCAACTCGTAGCCCATGGCCCACCATCTCCGGAGTATAATCGTCACCGCTCTCCGGGCGAACAAATCACGGTCGTCTAGGCGGCATGACACTACAAGGTCAAAAGCATGCCTCAGATTCAAGATTATTAAGACTAAAAGTGAAGGAACCACAAAGGAACAAGATGAAGAGGGTGTTTCAAAATTTGCAAAACAAGACTACACGGCGTGTACCATGACTACACGATGTGTACTTGACTTCCGTTCCCCTGCCCGGGTCCTTCTACACGGCTATGCCACACGGCCTCCGTTGAACAAAACTACACGGCGTGTATAATATCTACACGGCGTGTCCGGTGTTATTTTCCAACAGCCCGTGTCGTCTGTGACACAGCCGACTACTCGGCTTACAACTCCACGGCGTGTTACACCCGTACACGGCGTGTACAATACCCCATTTCCCAGCCACACGGCTAACTCCACACGGTCTATCCCCAGAAAAGACTACACGACGTGTCCCAACGATACACGACGTGCTCAGGGAGAGGTGACACCGGCCCGTGTTGTTAGTTACATGGTCGACTCCCCAGTTCACACTACACGACATGTCCATAATTGACACAGCGTGTTCTGTACAGGAGTTCACCGACCCGTGTTGTTAGTTACACGGTCGGACTCCGGGTCAACACTACACAGCGTGCTCAAAACTACACAACATCTTTTACCCAAGCCCTTCCCTACCCCATGTCGCTGCCCACACGGTTTGTGACATAGGAAGAGACTAAAAGGTGTGTACTCAGGGTACACGGCGTGTACTCAGGGTACACGACATGTACTCAAAAAGTTCATTTTTCTTCCCAAATAGAAGAACATACACGGCGTGTATAAAAATATTACACGGTGTGTATACTGGGTTTCCGGACAATATGCCTCAGAAACTTCTTTGGAACCCATAAAATACAGAAAAACAACACCTAAGTGTCAATTCTGACCCGTGAGGGCCCATACTCCCCATGAATCAAAGTTTGACATCTTATATGTGTTATAACAAATAAACAGTCAATGATCCACCAAATTCCAGTCAATGGGGGCCCATACTCCCCAAAAACCAAAGTTTGGTGTCTATTCTATAAATAGGCTCAAACAAAAACACCATATCACAAGGCAAGTATTTATCAAGCAGCTATCACAACAACATGCTTTTCTAGCACAACAACTATCACAACAACATGAAAATTCTAATGCACCTACATGGCATGGAATCTATGCATGGCATGTGATATCTAGCATGTGCCTATATGATGCATGAGACGACATAACCTCATCTCATCGGGTTTCAACTAAAGAGAACCCACAGATAAAATATAAACATCACAATCCCAAGTGTGTCACCCAACGGTGAAAACAAATCAACCGTAAAATTGCAAAATCAAAAGAATGCAAAATACAAGGTAGACTGGCTTTTCCCTGTACATGGGTTAGCTACGCCCGGGCACAACCTATTACCATCTACCATTTCGTCCTATCCTTGACTACGGCTCCAAATAGTAAGTCAAATAAATGAACCCCTCTGATACCACTTTGTAACGTCCCGGACCCGGGTGCCACGCAACGGGTGCCCCGAGCCCAGTTCGCCACATGACCTTAAGAGCATTTCCCCAAATGCCAGAGGCTGCCGACTAGTAGTGAGGGCCCATGTCTGATAGTGGGGAAACTATACCCTCATTTTTCAAAGTGTAGCGCAGCGGAATACCAAAATAAACATACAACAACAACGGAAGCAGAAAACCATACAACTACTGAAATAAACTACTGCAATGGATATAACCAACAGTATATATAAAATGATCCTACATGTTTCATGTTATAAGAAAACAGATAGAACATGTTATACATCAATACAGTACAGAAGAAAGAAGAGTACAACAAAGCAAAGAAAACAGTTGGAAACGGCATCGTGAGCCTAGTCTCACTCCCATGCCCTCCCACTCCTCTGCAACAGTCATGTACCTGTATAGGGATTCTTTCCCCTATCTACACCTGCAAAAACATAATCTGTTTGGGCCGAAAAGCATGAACCAAACAGGGTGTGAGAAATATATCTCAGTAGGCACCCACCAAAGGCCCGTGCCCAACCGCGTGTAAGCATGGAACAATAGTGTGCAGTAGTAAAATGAAATAAAGCAAGCAGTACTCAAAAGTCACTAATTACCAGTTATATTTCCATCTTATTATTCATTTAATACATTAAATATTATAAATCACCATAGTTCATTTCTAAGTAAACAATCCACGTCCTCAGACAAGTAACCCCTACCCTCATGTAAGGAGTATCCAACATAAGAATCCTCCCCCAGGCATAAAAGTTTTTTTCCCTCAGGCGTAGGTAGTGTCGCCCTCAGGCACATAGTCTATGGCCCTTAGGCACGGAAGAAGTTTCCCTTAGGCCGAAAATATCTATAGCCCACAGGCTAAACAGTGCAGTTCCCATAGGCTAATCACAACAATGCCCTCAGGCTAAACAGGTAACCGGGCCATGCCCAACATATGAAAATGTAGTAAACAAGCAATTCCTCTCAAGGAAATTCTAAAATTACTACATTAAAGGAATACCCTCGGGTATCCTAGCCAAACGGCTAAACAGTGAAACACACCCCCCGGGGTGGTTTTGGATCCAAGCATCGATCCCAACCAGCATTTTATTATCACAATTAACTGCCTAATCAATTCTAGTCATTAAATATTGCAACGACCTCAGCCACACGACACCCCAAGATGGGTTCGTGGCACAAAAACGCACAAAAACGCATGACAGTTGGGGAATAACACAAAGCCACCTACCTTATATGTCAACGAGCGTTATACCCACACGCCGACTCCAGAAACACCCAAGAACAGCGTAGATCTGACGAAGAACAAAACCCATTAAAACGTAAATAACTTATGTTAGGAAAATTTTTTGTAAGAATGGTACCAGGAGAGGAGAGGTCTTACCCGTGTGGTTCCAACGAGAATGTCCGAAGTCGAATCAGATTCCAGACGAACTCTTGGCGGATCTTCAAAGGTCCAACCTCCTCATTTGGCTCCAAAATGGCTCAAACGCCTCCTTTGCCAAATGAGGAGGCTACTACCTATTTTAAGCCGAAAAAACAAAGTACATGGCGTGTACTTCTGAGTACACGACGTGAACTTCTTTCATTTAACTGTTCATTTGGCGGCACCACCACACTATTCATTCGTCGACCTGAGTACACGACATGTACTCTAAAGTACACGACATGTACTGTTGTCTAGCTGGAGGCGACTCCACTGCCTTACTATTTAAGCCTGCCGACTGACTACACAGCGTGTAAGTACCACTACACGGCGTGTAGTTGGTTCCTACACCCTTCGTCGCCTACATGGCTACACGCCCCATGTACTCATCCCAACACGGCCAAAAGTACACGACGTGTGGACTAATTACACGGCGTGTAGTTCCAAAATTTAGGATTTTTCCCATTTTCCATTTTTTCTCAGAAACACTTAAGGAAAAGGAAAAAGAAGAAGCCCCTACCTCATAATTAAGAACCGGGTTCTTACAACAAAAATAGAGGATTCAAGTGGAATTTGTTTCAGCATAATCATGTCAAAACAAACAAGGTTATTTTCAAGGCATTACACCCATACACTCATAATCTAAAATCAAATAAAATCAAATAAAAAAAGATATAAAATCATAATTCACATTCCCCTAACCCTTTATATATAATATAATTTTTTATATTTATTAGTATAAACGTAAACATATTCAGAAGGGATAAAAATAATAAACCCATACCACATGATACATATAAGGAGAAATGAAGGGAAAACCTACCTATAAGGAAGAATCCTTTCACCAACTTGTTGCACCAAAATAGGAGTTGCATGTACAGGAGGAAACTACCTCTTTGACAGAGTGAAATATAAACTATTTTAGCATATTATATGACTTCAATGGATAAGGATTTGGATCCTCCCATATCAAGAGAAAAAGGAGAGAACAAATAATGGGAATATCTATTCTTTAAAAGTATTAAATCCTAAATTAATTGGATTTGAAATGGTTTAGTTGACCATTATAGGAGGATATCATTAAAATCACCCAACTGAAATATTTTAAAAGTCTTGGGGAATTATAGAAATTATGGATATGATTAACCTCTTTTGAAATGGATTTAAAACAATTAATTATGGCATTTAAATCCATTTTTCTTTATAAAATTCGTCAAAATGGAAATTCTATAAATATTTTGAAAAACTGTAAAATTCTGGAAAAATGGAAAACTGTTAGAATGAGTTACCATAAGGATGAATCATCACTATGATGAGTCACCAATTGGATGATTCAACACTGGGATGAGTTGTATCTAGGATGAGTGACCACCTAGATGAGTCACCACCTGGATGAGTCATCATTAAGACGAGTCACCGCCAGGATGAGTCATCACTAGGATGAGTCATCACCATAATGAGTCACCGCCAGGATGAGTTATTGCTAGGATGAATCACCACAAGGATGCTCCATCACCATGATAACTCACTAAAAAGATGATTAACTTCTAGGATGAGTCACTACCAGGATGATCCACTATTGGAAAACTATTGGATTGAGTCGCCATTAGAATTACGCATATATCCCAAAAACATCCTGGAATCCCCTCAGACACCTTAATTATCAGATTTTTTCAAAGTAATAGGCCAGTTGATTTTTATAATTACATTAGATACCTCTAAAACGTTTCCCACCCATGATAATTCAAAACCAATAAAAAAGGATGGAGAGAAATTGTTCAAATAAACCCTCCCTCGAGATACCTCTCAAGGGTCTTATTACACCCAAAACACAACCATAAACTAAACTTGTTATCAAAAAAATCTAAACAAAGTGAACATAACAAACTTCCCTAAATATAGGAATTATGGACATCCATCTTCCATTTCAAGATATTATCCACTCTTGGTAGCACTGACTCGCCCGCATGGGTTTAATCACATCGTTGTAATATGCATCTTCATTTGGAATGAGCTCTTCCATTTTTCTATTGTCATAATATTATCACACATCACAAAACACCCATAAATCAAGGTGAAAACCAATATATCTCATAAAATACCATGATCTGAACAACAGTTCAAAAACAAAAAACAAGAAAGGAAACCTCAAAACAACTCTGGGTACTAGGCTCACATCAACATTTCACGTTCTCCCATGTACTCTCCTCTAAGACACCATACCTACACAACACTAATACCAAGGTAATGGTTCATCCTAATGAATAAAATAGATATAAGGAAAGATAATGGTGGTTAAAACAATCAACCCATGTGGTACCTCTCATGTTTCTTGTTATTTTTTAGAACAATACAATCACTTGAGAAAAAGAAGTGTAAATCTACATAATACCTTAAAACAATCTCTCGAGGGAGATACCACTAAAACAGAACAAGGAAACATAGATGGTTATAACAAACACATCAATAAATACATACTAAAAAATTACGAGAAAGGAATTATTGTCAACATAATTAGTCATTCATAGTTTTAAACAAGCACATTCCTTTCAAAATCACCCTTCAATTAATATCTAATTACTTTATATTTGAATACGTTTTTCATCCAACCAATATTATCAAAGCCTTTAAAATTTTTATTTCACAATTCTATGCATTTTATTTCAAACAAAAATATAAATTATTCTTTTTGAAAACCCCTTCCACTCATTTCAAATCAAGTAAATAAAAATAAAAAGTTATTTCACACCCTTTTCATTTTATCAATATTCTTCTTCAAATCATTATTTCACCTCAAGAACAATTTTCCAAATAAAATAATATTTTTTCATTTGTTCTTATTAAGTCATTATTATGGGTTTTAATCACACACACCATATATTTTTAAATAATTTGGTATGTGTCAAAAAATTTACACATGACATGCAATGTAAAAAGAGAAATCATAATGATGAAAAAGTCTATTTTAGGATGCTTCAAAAATTATTATTACTATTATTGTTCTTATTATTATCAATGTTTTCTAAGAAATAATTATTTATTAGGAACAAACTCATGAAAAAATTTCACATAAAAATTATAAAGCAACACAAAAAATAATATCAATATTGACATAGCTATCACAAGCATACAAATCAAAGAAACTCATCCACCGAATTAGGATATTGACCTCTTTGAGTGACAATAACTCACCCACACAGTTTTAAAATGCATAGTAATATAATGCATCATAATGTGGGTAAATAGTTTCCCTCTCTTAATATGTTTGAGGTCATAACATGTTCCATCAATATAAGATCAAATACAACAATCTCAACTGATAAGGTAGTAGTCAAGCATTTCCAGCACTTCCTATATACAAATATTTAGGCATGGGTGGAAATCCCATATTTATTTGTTTCAAGATGAACATTTTATATTATTACCAAATATATGTAATTAACCATTTTATGGGTGTTGAGGGATTTCGTCAACATAATCACACCATAACACAACTAAATCCATATAACCACAACAACCACATATCTTTTCCACGACACATCACTACCACTGCATAACAGTGCCACTGGACAAACATACCAACCAATGAAAACAGCAACCAGACATTTCACACAAAACATCACCAAACCACTTTATTATCCATAAGAAACCACCTTTTTTACATGAACACCTTCTCTATCTAATCATATATATTTACCCAACCAAATATCACTATTATCATCACGCATCAAACCCCCAAACACAAAAATCAAGAAATCCACTTTTTCATGTTCAGATATTATCAAATTTGGGTGGCACTGAATTACCCACATTGTTTAAATTTTGTCAATGGTCAACACATATCAACTTGGGATCGTGGTTTTCCCTCTTTATATGACTGAAATTTTAATCACACATCACACAAGGAAATAGAACAAGAACAACCACACATAGAAACAACACATTCTATCTTCCATAACTTATCAGGGGATTATATTATTTCACCTTATTATATTTCAAGGGCACATTCACACAATTTTAATTTTTAATGGGAATATATTAATTATCCATATAAAATTGATTATACTTTTAATTCATGGTGTGATTAAGCAAGCAATCATATCAATGTTCTAATAATCTAAAAAAATGAAAGGATAAAGAAGGTTTCCGAAAACTATTATTTTCAGTATTTTATATCAACACTTAAATACAACAATAAAAATGAATCCATAAACAACACTCAATATTTCTAGGGTATTTCTAGTGAAACACCATGTCATTCATTAAAATAGATATAACATATATCCAAGTTAAAGGTGAAGTTTCATAGATTTTTTCTCAAACATAATGTTTAATATGATTAAATAAGATAGTCCAATTCCACCATATTACTAAGGAAACATACAAACGACTTCATTTGAAAATTTTTACATGATAGGTCCATTTTTTCAACTCAAATACCACATTATGTAAACAATATTCTATCATAATCATCAAAATAAATCATGATTTCTGACAACAAAATTAAAACTGCACATGTTTTATTACTATACTTTATGAATTATCATGATAAAGATAAACATTCTATAATCCTTTCATCGCTCATGAAAAAAACACTTATTTAGAAAAATACAGATAACATTCTTCTTCTTAAATATTTAATGAAAAAATATTAATCATTCTATAGGTTCAAGTCTCTCATACTAGAATTTCCGTGGTTACAACACAAATGTTTTCAACTTTAGGCATCATGATAACGAAAAAATAGTCATGAATTAATATTTTACAGAAAGTTATTTCGTCAATAAAAATTATTAGTAATCATTTAAAGAATAAATTTCATAATTTAAGTAGTTTTAAGTCACAACATCTAACTAAAAATAATGCTTATAATATTTCCAAAAATCTAGAAATAAAATTCACAATAATTTCCACCTTAACACATGCTTACAACATATGGTAATATCAATACATCAGAACTACAATCATTCAAAATAAAGAACAATTTCTTAATTTTAAGGTTTCCAAATTGAAATGAATTATCAATAATTAAGATGGTAATTTTAAAAAAATTTAGAATTTAAATGTTAAAACCAAGTTTTACAATAGTTTCATAACACATGCTCATGAAAAATTACAAATGGAATGAAATGAAATACATATTAACTCACATGGAAACTAGAATACTCCTAAGCATGGTTTCAAATAATATATTTTATCATGATAGTTTTAAATCTTCTTTGAGGTCACATACATCATAAGGGTTTCATAATTAAAAATTGATCACAAGAAAATACACTAACCATGCTTCCCAAATAAATAAAAACATTGGAAAAACTAGATAGATTGTCATACATTTATAACAAAGGAATAAAATTTCAATTCATTGTGAATAATGCTATAATATGAAAATAAAACAACACATTTAATCCTAAATAAGGTTTTAAACAAAAAATTCTAGCTATTTGACCATAATATTACTATTTCATGTTAGTTATATTTATAATTCAGAAAAAAATAAAAAAATAATTTATAAATAATAATAGCATGGAAAAGTTCATAGAAACACACATAAAACATCGTGATTCATTTAATAAATTTTATCATCCCATGATAACCCAAATAAAATAAGAACACAAGTCATTATGATGATTTTTATATCATAAGTCTCCATCCTACATGCAGTTCCACCTCACATGGTCATTCAATAAGCTCAGAGTCCATACACTAGGTCATGGGGCCCTAAAATCCCATGCCCTCGCCAGTTTCCTTGGCCTATGTCATGCACTAAGGACATCTGAAACTATTTCCCAACCAACCCATGCATTCCTCAGTGTGCCTAATTCCAAACTTTGACCTATCTCTCACCCTTAAGCTCTAATAGCACTCTGTCATGACCCCCTCCCACCAAATATTCCATAATTATGGGAGAAAGACAATAACCCCCCTGAGTCCCACCTACAGTAGGCCTTAGGTTGGCGACTAGCACTGAGGGTATAAAAATCTCACAATATGGGAGGCATTACCCTTTGTAAGAAAAAAATATCGAGAGATAGGATGAATCAACAAAAAACAAATCCATGACATAATATACAATAAATCCAAACCATCCTAGAATGCATGAATAAATCAAAACTATTTCATATAAATATATCCAAATGAAACACGAAAGAGAAAAAACTAAGGCATCAATATAGGAAGAACTCCAATGGTCCGAACTATAAATATCCATTCTAGTCCATAATGTCTTCCTGGAAATATGAAAATAGTTTATATATACGTTGGGTGAGCACATAAGCATACTCAATAGGAAAACCAAATTCCCTCATGCACATTTGAATGGAGCATACTAATTCACCTATGTGAAATTAGAAGAATAAATAAAAACCTAAATAGGCATACTAACCAAAACCCCAACCTCACCAAGGATATGTCCCCAAATAACACATCCATGTATAATAATATATAATATGAAACAAATTTATGATAGGGTACCCTACACCACTTTCCCACTGATTAGACACTCTCACACCCCAATGGAAAATTTCCTCGCACTCTCACATCTTCCTAATACATCACATCACATCGCATCCCTCCCACACACACCTAGCCGATACATCACATCACATCCCATCCATACACACCTGGGCCATCATAACACATCACATCCCACCCCCACACACCTAGTCCATCACATCGAATCGTATCAAAAGACAACTAGGACATCACACCACAAATCATCCCGAGGACCCTTGGGACCACCCATCACAACTCATCTGAAGACAACTGGACCATTATTTCCTGGAAGAGGGGACATGGAATAACTAGTGGCGATCCATCCATCCTCCCATCGGGATGTTTATGAAAGACACCCCCACATGATTATTTGGGTGTTAGAATATAGTTTTCAATGAGGGTGGGGTGCTTATAGAAATTATAAGGAAAATACAATGTATATATATATATATATAGATTTACAACACACAAGTGCATATTATGGGTTTACAACAAGAACTAACCATATCACATAATCTACAGAATATTTATAACAAATATAAATACATAAAATAAAAAAAACATAAATCATAGTTTAATATTTAATCTATTTTCCTAAGTCAATTTATATCAATAATATTTACTTTAACAACCTCTTTATTTTGTTGACTCAATATCTATTGGCATCCTATTTTATTTCGGAAGACACATTGTTTCATTTTTCTATACCATTAGTTTGTATATAAACATTACATAGTTATTCAACATATAAAAACATCAATTACATCATTAAATATTCCAATTTCAAATTATTAACGTTTAGTATTAATTCCATTAATACTTTGGTAAATATAATATAACCAACCACAGAATATAAGAACAATACCACACAAGCAGAATACATGCCACAATTCATTTTTAGTCTTTAATTATTAGTTGGCCATTTTCTTAATTCCCCATTACCAACCCATTTTTTCAAAACAAGTACATCAGATTATATTCCAAAATCAATATTATCACTATCTATACCTACCGAGAGCCTAAAAAACCACACATATTAAGAAACACATTGAGACAACCTAATAACCACATCCACCACCACATTTCATTGCAACCCCACTGCTCAACCATATCATGCCCAGTACCCACACACACATCATATCTCATACCACAAAACATATTTTCATATTTATTAAAGGATATCTTATTCAATTTCACTTCATTAACTAACGGTTTTATAACCTAATCCATTGGAACTGTAGGGAATTTAATTAATTATCCGAATATATAGGGGTAACTGGTTATTTATGATTATAAAAAAACAATCCAAAAAATAGTGGTTTCATTTGGAAGTTACTGCATCATAATCATGCCACAAATAGAAGTAGTTTTATTAAGTCATTACACCCATACAATCATAATACCAAATTGAATCGAATCAAGTCAACAAAAATTTGTAACATCATAATTCAAATTCCCCTACCCATATATATTTAAATTAAAAAATTTATTATATTTCTTAGCCCAAAAGAAAGAATATTCAAAAGGGATAATAATAATAAAACAATACCACAAGATACACATAAGAAAAAAAGAAGGAAAAACCTAGCTGTAACTTACTGCACCAAAACAGGGGTGAACATACAAGAGGAAATTGCCTCTTTGAAAATGAGAACACATAAATCTAGTAGAACATTATTTGAATTCAAGAAATAAGGTTTTTAATCCTATCTTATGAAGAGAAATAGGAAGGAAATAATGAAGGGAATACCTCTGCCTTTGAATGATTAGATCCTAAACTAACAAGATTTGAAATGGTTTAGTTTACCATTAAAGATGGATCTCATTAAAACCATACGATTTAACTTTTTAAAGGTATTTAGGTTTAAAAAAAATTAAGGATATGATTAAACTTCTTTTAAAATGGTTTAAAATACTTAATTAAATCATTTTAACCCATTTTTCATCATAAAAGGCATCAAATTGAAAATTCTGTAAATATTTTGGAAAATGTGAAAACACTTGGAAAATGGATAACTGTCTGAATGAGTCATTGATATGATGATTAACTGCCATGATGAGTCACCATCAAAATGAGTCATCATTATGATGAGTCACCTCTTGAATGAGTTACTACTATGATGAGTCACAACTAGGATGAGTCACCCCTAGGATGAGTCACTACTAGATGAGTCACTGCCAGGATGATTCACCACGAGGACAAGTCACCACCAGGATGTGTCACCACCAGGTTGGGTCACCACCATGATGAGTCACCACTAGGATGAGTCACTACTATGATGATTCCCTTCCAAGATGAGCCAATGTTGAAAAACTGGAAACTTGGAAAAATTTTAGAATGGTTCACCATTAGAATGACTCATATGTCCCAAAACACCCCAGACTCCCCCATACACCTTAATTATCATATTTTTCCAATTCAAGAGGATAGTAGGTCCATACCATTACAAAATAAAATCCAAAAAATATCGATAGTACTAGTGTATTTGGGTAATTAGATACATATCATAATAACTTGAAACATGGATTTTCCAAAATTACTAAAAATACTATAAAATTCCATTAAATTCCATTCATCTTTTAATAATACATGGGATAACCTAGGGATGTACATAATAAATAGTTAAGATATAAATCCTAGTAAGATAATAATAAAATCATAACATGAGGAAAAAAAGTACATATGTGTTCATATGAAATATATGATGACTTGAAAGTGTGATAATCATAATCATGAACATTAATGCTTGATAAAAGATGATAACATCATAGGATTATGGAAAAAACCTAAAAAATGAAATTATAAGATTAATTAAAAGATAAAATCCAACAAAAAATAATGTAGTGTTCTTTGGATACCTCCCATTCACCATATATGGTATAACATGAGATCAAAGAATTTCCCAATGAATTGGAAGACTATATAATTCTGGGCCTACCCATCACATTTATATCATGTAGATAAATTTGTGTTCCATATAGAAAATAGAAAATAAGAACATATTTCATCACATATTAACCCAAGATTAAATATCATAGGTTACAAACATGATATTCCCCAACAGATTAAAGATAACTACATCTAGGTGATCACCATTGAGTGGAAATTAGTATGGGTATTCATAACACAAAAGTTTAGCATGGAGAATCCTGGGATAATTTGTACAATATAATGGGTGTACATAAAGGTTCATGAAAGGGTTTAATGATATTTAAATGAAGTATATAATAACTTGGGAATCAAAAGGATAATTAAGGGCTGTGTAAAAACGTATTAAAACATCAATAACTAGAAATCAAAGAATCCCTTACTAGATATGTTTCTTATATAATATTTGGAGGAGCTTGTTAATATATTTAGAACACCTTGGTAGAGATTTAGATATGGATGGATAATGGAAATTAATGCTCAATAGGTTTTGAGTGATGTGTAATGAGAGGCCGGACTGGTATTTATATCCAAACAGAGGGGAGTAATTTATTAATTTCAATACATAGGTTTTGGACTCTAGGTGGTAAAATAATGAAAAAATACATTACAATGGATTTTCCCATAGTTTATTCCAAATTATAGTGGTTTGAAATATTTTATTAATTTAAGAATCTAAATCAATAAAATAATAACTTGGATGATTTGGAAGTGAGTTGGGTTTATATATAGTTGTTTTAAAACATTAAAATATAATATTGGTTTTGGGGGATTTATTATATGTTTCTAAAATTAATCAAATAAATTCAAAAATGAATTAATTTGATTTTTTTGTATTGGATGAATTTTATAGTATTATTACATAAATTTTAGACTATTATTTTGTCATAATACACAACATCTATTTATATTATATTTAATTTTTACCAAAAAATTATCATATCTCAGAAAACTATAAAAAATTCACCATCATAAAATTTTGACATAATAATTTAAAAATAACATTTTTTTCCAAAATTATATTCTAAATATAATAATTATCATTATTATATAAAAATCATAATTTATTGAGAAAAATAGTTTTCAAGACATAAGAAACATTATAAAAATTATAAAAATTACATGGGACTTCATTAAATTATATTACCAGTTATATCTAAATAAATATTATTTAAGAAGACTATTTAATGGTAATTAAATTTAATTAAAAATTCATTAATTTATCAAGATGATTGTTTTAATTGAAATTAAATAATTTCCAAAAAAAATAATTTTGCTTTCTTCATATAAAAATCTATTTTTTATAAAACTCATTATATAATCATATATATATATAAATTAATAATTGAAAAGAATAAATATAATAAATATTTTAATAAAAAATAAATATGCAAATTCATACTACTAGTGTCTAGATATAAAACCTTATATTATAGTAGTTTATTCCATTAGTGTAAGGTGTGCGACAATAGTAATATCTAAGGGTTGTTCAGTGAATATGGTTTTGGTGGTGATCTTTATAAATTTTAACTTATCCCATAAATGGTTTCATCAATGTTTTAATTGTGGAATCACATATTGGGATTAGTCATGGAAAAAATCTGATGATTCCATCTCTATCAGAAGACCCGATAAATGGGAATCGTAGGGTATGAGCATACTTTTAGGGGCCATTACTTCTTCATTATGGGTCCATTAGACATTATAATAACCCTTAATATATTATAATATTATTGGTATCTATGTTAAAACTATGTAATCAATGGTTATAATGCTTAATAATCTATTAAGATCATTATACAATTATCGAAATATATTATAATGGTTCAAAAATAAAAAATGAAATATAGTTCATGTGTTTTCTATAACTAAATTACATAATAATAAATTTATTCATTTAGAAGGGAATTTAACTTATAATTATTGTTTTGTTACAAACTTTTTTTTACTTAAATAAAATTATAGTAGTATCCCCCCTTGGATGAGGATATTAGTCTGAACCATATAAAACTTTTTTTTGTTCTTATGCCTTAATTTTCATTATGTCATTAACTTCTAAAAGTTATTTTCTCAGTGTGTTTGGATCTTTTACATTGTAGTGCATTTTGTATTCTAAATTTTAGGCTTCATATCATGGGATCAATACCACTAATTTGTTTCATCCTTTGTAAGTTCTAGTGGAAATCATTCAGTGGGTTCTCTAGAGGATATCTTTGAGCCCATATGGTGGTATCAAAGAATCGGTTGGATTATTCTAGACAACAGAACACTAGTGGTTATTTCTTATAGCTCAATTTAGTAATATCATCATTCCCCTTTCCTTGTATTGGAATATCTACAAGCATTTCCCAATCTATCTTTTATATTGACTGAAAGATAGTGCAGATCATAATTTCATGAGGGATGGAGTTGTAAGAGTTAAGGTAAACGTGTATAAATTTTATGGAATTGAATTTAAGTAATAAAAAATTAAGATTAAGTGTTTAATAAAATTAAAGGAATTTGATCTTCAATTGAAGGGTACCATGACAAAAGTGATGAAAAAGGAAGAATATGAGAGTTTGGATAAGAAACCACTAGGGTTATAATGGGTGGAATTAGTTTGGAACTTTTATGTTAATATTTGGTAGGTGAATACCACCTCAAAACTTATGATGACCATCACTGACATGTTTAAGAATCCCACAATGATAGATAAAGTGCTCTTATTAAAGAGACAATTTGTCTTGATAATTTCAAAAGGGAAGTCTTATGTCGATCAAATTGACAACATTAACATGATAAGAAGTTAGTTAGATTTAGTGAATGTTTCTTTTGAGATATAGGGTGGGCACTATTGTTACTCTCATATCTCTATGAATCTTGGGATGCAATGGTTACTATTTGAAGAAAATCAAGAATAAATAATGAACTGGTATTTGTATGGACATCTAGAACTTGACCTTGAACTATGAGACTTATGAGAAAGAGATCCGTTAATTTTTTTTTTGTATTTCTTATAGTCAATAATAAAGGAATGATCCAAAACATTAAAGATTCATATAAAAGGTAAAGGTAAGAGGAAATAAGGAAAGATAATCTTAGGGGAAGGCAGTTCGATGTACCAAAAATGTGGTAAAAAAGTTAACCTTAAGAAAGTTTAGAATGAGTCCAGACTTATCTCTAGAATACACCCATTTATAAGTGGATCCATGAATCTTGTGTCAGAAGGTTTCATTGAGTTACTCCTAAGTTCCATTATTTCACTTGATTCTTGGGTGATATACTCTAAAACATAATTTAACTAAACATGCAAGAGAGGTATTATAAATAACTAAATTTCTATAAGGTTTTGAAGAGTACATGTTGAAGAAAATAAATCTCTTGAAATAGTTGGTATGAGATACGCTTTAATTTGGACATGGAGAGAAATCTTTATAATTTTCAAGGAGTGTGGAATATCTTGGGGATAATGAAAAACATAATTTCTATTAGACAGTTAGATAATGAAAGTTTCTATAAAAATTTATGGATGTAGCATGGACAATTTCATATCACTCTATAGTTGTAAAATGTGTTAATTATGGGGTTTTTAGCTCATGAGAGTATCATAAGGTATGATGTACGATAATAAAGTAAATTCTATGAAGTTTTGGAATTATTGTCTTGGTCACCTTAATGAGAAATTGATGAAATATATGGCTTCTAAAGGGATGTTTAATTTTGTAATAATGAAGTACATAACATATGAAGAATTAATTCTAGTGATGTTTTATTTAATTTTAAATTCCAATAGAAATTTATGATGCTAATGGATTAGATGTTAGATCTGGTGGGTACAAACATATGAGAGAAAACTTCTATTCATTCTCATTGAGGATCACTCTACTAAGTAACTTTCATTGAAAAACATGGAAGGCGTTGGTGTTCATTCTCAATATAAATTATGAGGTATTCAGAATCTTCATATGATGAAGATCCAGGGTGGTAATGGATAATTGTTTCATGATTAAGTGCATGAGGTATGATAATAGTGGGGAGAATGGTGGTTGGGAATTTTAAATATTCTACTAGTGGAATGAAATATCATTTAAGAAGATTAAACCATGTACTATGAAACATAAAAAATTCATAGATAGGATGAACTGGATACTTGTTGAAAGGTAAAGGAGTATGATAATTCATGTGTTTTTCCAAGGTTTTTTTGGGATAAATCAATGAATATCATGAAATACTCAATAAACTAATGTCTTTATTCTCTTATGGGACATAAACATATATAGGTCTATTGGTCTAGAAGTAATGTATACATCACCCATATAAAATTATTTTTTATACTAACCTATAAAAATGTTTATTAAAATTAGAGATAAAGGTATGATGGTTTGTACTGATCACATTACATTTAAGGATTTTCTGACATAGATCTTGGTTTTACGAATGTGAAAACAACCTTTAGAAGGTGGTTAAAAGTCCAAAACTGTTATTCAGTGAAGATATTATATGGAAGGATCAGAATTTTGAAAATAATTCTATGGAGATAAAATTATTATCAGAGGATAAATTTCAATCGAATGGATATATGGACATTACAAATGCTCCATAGAATTTAGAAGCACATATGTACCATAAACAAAATTCTATCTGGAGGATGTATTGAAAGGCAGTTATGTTTCAATGGTGTTGTGAAGGACTAATTTTTTAAAGATATTAAGGAATTTTGAAGCTCAATAAAAACCTCATAATATATATATATATATATATATATATTACAGTATTGGAAGAGGAAGAACCACAAACTGGTTTACAATAATCTACCAGAGTTTGGTACAAGTGTAGTGGTATAAAAATTCTCTTCACTAAATACTTATAATATATGGTGGAGAGCCCGATATCCTATGATAGGTGATTAGTTTGAAATATGAGAATTATTGGGAGTTACCCATGATCAATGGGATTGATTCCCACCATGTGTCCAAGTCCTGGGAGTTAATAAAGAAACCTACCAAGAAGAAATTACTAAAAATCAAATGGGTGTACTGGTTGAAGGAAGAAGCATATGGAACTAGATGATAAAATTACAAGTTATTCATAAAGTGGTTCAAAAAAAGAATGGTTTTAATTTTTATGATACCATTTTATCGATAGTTAAACATTTTAATATTAAAAAAAAATATTTAGTATAGTTTCTATATAGAATTAATATATAGTGAAATTGTACATGAAGACAACATTCCTTTACTAGGACTCAGATGTGGATATTTAAATATTGTAGCCAACTGGCTTGGAGGAGAAATAAAATTGGGATCTTTCATTTAATTTCAATTGAATCCCAGATATTTTGAAGCATGTTATTAGGAATTTAAATCATAAGTTCAATGACCTCATGATGGTATAAAAGCTAATTTAGAGAAATTATGACCATTATTCTTACCATAAGGTGTTTGATAATGTGTGTTTCATCATCGTAGCAGTCTATGTTAATGATATACTGATTATAGGGTCATTAATGGAAAGGATCAACACGATGATGTCAAAAATAAATTTAATATCAAGATGAACGATATCAGTGTATCCAAATGATTTTTTTGGATGTGGATAGTAAGAGATTTATGTTCTATCACATGGGACCAAATCAAAATAGATTACATTTGGAAGGTGGTGAAGCTATATGGAATGAGGATAGAGAGTAAAACTACACCCCAAGTTATATACTTCAAGATAATAAATGATAAATAATCATGATCATAATTTGAGTTTGAGTAAATAAATATTATTATAACTACATCAGTAGTTGGAATATTGATATGTTTCACAATTTTTAGTCATTATTAAATCCTTCAAGTAGTGTGATTTATTAAAAAAATCATGTATAATATAAAAAAAGAATATTGGGTACCTCTAATTTGGATTATATGGTATTTAAAGGGTTCTTGAATCGTGGAACTTTTCATTAGAATAAATGAGTTTCTATAAGACTTTTCTAGCTCAAAATTTGGTGGAGATAGATACACATATAAAATCATGACTGATAATGTGTTGACCTTCACAGGAACACCAATTATCTGTTTATGTATACATTGATAGGAAGTTTCAATCTCAGTAATGGGAGTAGAGTAAATTACATTAAAGGAAGCTATTAAGGAGTATATATGGATAATGTAGAAGATATAATATCTTTAAAGATGGTAAGTTGATGGGAGGCAACATTGTGACTAAAATGTTTTGATTCACTTAGTAAAAAATATGATGTTTTATTCTAGGGTGAATTATATTCATATATAGTATCACTTTATATGGCTTTTTTTCGAGGATGAAGTGATGGATCGATGTATGATAGAAGGGTCTCAAAATCCAATGAATATATTGAAAATTTTACTAATCTAGAATGTTATAAGGTGATGTTGTATCTCAATTGGGTTGGGATAACTAGAAGGAATGTTGGTGGGGGGGGGGGGGTACCATACTAACTACAACAAAATATTCAAGAGAAGATTATGTATATGGAATCTAATAGAGGATTTGGTGGTAAATCCTAGAAATTATT
Source organism: Viscum album (assembly GCA_963277665.1). NCBI lineage: Eukaryota > Viridiplantae > Streptophyta > Magnoliopsida > Santalales > Viscaceae > Viscum > Viscum album. Next base: position 126,470,605 of record OY728129.1, on the reverse strand, counting down.
CCAAAGTGGGAGATTTTTATGCTCAACTATGAACATGAATTTACAATCAAGTTGATAGTTTTTTCCAAAGTAGTAAACCCGATGATCTAATTTCAAATGGTTTGGATGGAAATGGTGGATTAGAAACAACTATGTTTTAAGATGCTGAGATTGTGGGTGACCAAAGGTTATGCAGTCTTACAATCAGAACTATGTCATCAGATGATACAACTATATGATGTTGTTGGACGATGTTATCTAATGATGTGATAATATGATGTGATCATATGGTATAACTATAATGTTTTTGTTGGATGTTATCCATTATTTCAAAGGATGGAGGCAATGTAGGAAATGAAAATTCATGAAGAAGTCATTCTATGTGATCTTTGGAGCATGCACAGTACACCAGATGGAGGAGAGAAGGTGGTGAAATTATTTTAATTAACTAAGGATTTATCTATAAAAATTTGTCCACGTGGACTTCATACCATGAAGATCCAGATTCTATGACTACTAAAATAACAATTTGGGTCCTTCTAAAAATAGTAAGATAGATCATTTGATCAGATAGAATTAGCTTGAGTGATAGCAATAAGATTTCATTTTTAGTTGAATTAAATAATTACAATGTTCTCCCATGGATTTTGATATATGTTTTAACATCAGAAAACTTGTTTTTTTATTTTCATTGATTTTTTTTATTGTAATAGTACATTTTGAGTGCGTTTGGAGGTTATGTTTTTCAGCATAGTGATTTTGTCTTGGTGTGTCTTCTATGATACAGATTTCATAGAATGGTATCACTAGAAACACTTCATTCCCACCATTTTAAGTTCTAGTGAACATCAACTGGTGGGTTTGTCATAAGATAACCATGATCCCATCATTACATGCATCTAGAAAGTCCATTCCGAATACTTATTTAGGAGTTGAATGATGAATTTTTTAGAAGGTTTAAGATGAATGATATTTGTGAAGCTAAGATTATTTTGTGGATATAGATTAAAAGAGTCGAGACAATCATAAATGATTATTTTTCTTAAAATGAATATACCTTGAAGATCATCAAATGATTTGGAATGGCTGAATATAAGCCTATGTCTACTCAAATGTTTAGAAAATATATGTTATCTACTGGGAAATATGTAAAATTAATTTTAGGCTAAGTACATTGTAAATATTATTGTTGGATTATAATTTCGTATATTGATGTATTCCATTGTTTTTATTTGTCTAGAAATTTCACTTGTAGAGGAATTTTTCATTCATTTTATGGTGAATCTAGAAAAGTGGACCCAAGAAGCTTTGAAGTGGATTCTATGATATCATAAAGGTTTGGAATATTTAGCCATGTGTTTTGGAAAAAAATATCTATTACAAGTTATATTGATGTTGAATTTTTTGGGCATATGGATCCATGTAATGCTACCCTAATATTTGTGTATATTCTCTGAGGGAAAACAATAATTTAGACATTGAGGTTTAAATAGGTTGATGCATTATTAATAATGAAAGTAGAGTATATGGATTTCATATAATCTTGAAATAAAATAATTTTGATTTATTTTTTATTGAAGGAACATAGAAGTATTCAGGAAAGTGTGTTGTTAATTTAAGATAGTAAGAGTGATTTTTTTAGCAAAACTTTTGGTGTTTAACTCATGAAAAAATTGCATTGAAATAAATTATCATTTCATCCATAATATGATAGATGATGGGGTTTTGGAGCTAATGATGAAAAAAATGGATGAATTTTACTGACATGTTTATCAAGGTCTTAGTCTAAGAAATTCTAATTCATTATTGTGCCTTATTGTGACTTGGATGACCAGATGGTGGAATTAGAAAACTAATTATTGTATTAGTAGTTAGGATCATTATAATTTTCCAAATATTCATAGGAGGCATGAATTAGTTAATGTAATCTTTATGGTAGATATTTTCTGGAATATGTTAATAATAATTTGAAGTTATGATTCCTATATCTAGAAGGATGGACTCCATAATAAGGGAATGAGATTGACGGAGGCTCATAGAATGAGGATACTATTATGAGGAAAGCTGGTTCTAAAGGGGATATTTCAAAACTAAGAGTTCGTGTATCCATGTATGGATGATGTAGAAACTCTAAGTCTTATATGAATCACTTTGATAGTTTTAAGTGATATGTGGTTGATTTGTTTTGGAAATGATGTGTTCGAATCAAAGAGGGTTCCATGAAATTAACATGCATAATTTAACAGATAATAACAATTGAGGAAGGGAGACTTATGAGAGAGTAGATATGGAAATGAACAATAGTGGGTCCCCCATTAATTTCAAAGTGTGGTGGGACTAGTTAACCATTTAGTCCCCAATATAAAGAGGTGAGGTGAGATAAATTGTATTCATGACTTGATGTTATATAATATTGGGAACTTTTTTGATTGCGATTATATTATATTCTTCTTTAATAAAATTAAATGATGTAATAAGGTTGGGGTAGTTCTTAAGTGGTAAAAAAACTATCAACATCTACAAGAGAAATGAGTTCAAATATTGATGAGGGATTATTTCTTAAGATACTGTTGCATTACTATAGAAGGTACTGTAGTGGTACTGTATCAGTTGAACAATTCACTAGAATTGATATTTCATGCTAGGAAATCGTACCTAAGAGCCACTGGGCCTACAGACGATAGTGGCCTTCAAGCCACAGGGTGTTCGGGTGAACATTTGTATTCCAGGGAATAGGGACTCTAAGACATCAATAGAATTTGGGCCATAGGGACTCTAGCACATTGATTATATCAGATCCACCTTACTGGATCAACCCTAGAGTAATGAATCAGAGTAGTAACAATTAACAAGTGGAAAAAACTGAACCCAAGATTGAAGGATGGATATGATGGACACATAATCGATCTCTATAAAAATACTCAGGGCAGTAAAATGTGTTAGAAATGTTATGTGGGGAGATAGGTGAATACTATTAAGGGGATGTTATGGATCTTTTCTTGTATAATTATATTAAATAAATATTCAACATATTTGTGCTTCTAGGCCATGTAATTCATGCCTGTGTTCCTCTAATACTCTATTTCATGTAGGGTTTCCCTCTAAAAAATAGTTAAAAAGGGGGAATTTTAGGGAACAAAAAATTTGGAATTAGAGGAAAGGAAATAAGAGTTTTCTCCGATGAATGTAGGACTAAAGTATGAACCATGTAAAAAATAATATTATAAGTCCTTCTTGGCTTTTGTTTCTGCTTATGAGTTTGTTTTAAAGAGTCACCAGTGTATACAAAGGTCTTCTCATACTTTTTTAAAATATTTATCATAAGTTAATTTGTGATTTATTTTTAAGTTATGTTTGAAATATATTTTGTTTTTTGTTTTTTAATGACAAAAAAATGATGTTTTTCATTAGTTATTAAACCTACTATTGTAAAAAACCCTTACAAGAATGTAAAAAGTTGTGCAATTTTATACATCGGTTATTTTAAATAACTGATTTAAAAATGAATATTTTTTTAAAAAATTTTCTTTAAAATATAGTTTAATGAACCTATTATAGATAAAAAACTATAAATAATAGAAGAAACTATAAAAAACACCAGCACTTTACAATTCTATAAAAGATATTTTCAACAAAACTTTTTTCAAATTACAACAACATTATAATTTTAATTTTAAAAAAAAAAATCTATATCACAGATATATATAAACTAAATCTGAATAAAACATGAAAAACAATTCTCCTTTGATCTTTGCAAGTGATTTAATATGTTTCTATTATAAATGTGAGGTTTATCAAAAATATATCAATTATATGTATTGTATTTAGAACGTATTCTCTATATAATTATATGAAAAATAAAATGAATGATCAGAATAAATAATAAACTTGTTGAATTTTTAACTATCACAATTTTAATTATTTCATACATGAATCTCATAAAATAATATTCACATTCAATTACTCCTTCATGATAATTCAATTTCTATTTCAAAAAAATAATTAATTTAAAATAACTTTTATATATCTTCCAAATCATAATACTTATAAATGTTGTCACATTTGTGCACAGAAATTTGATATTTTTTACTCTTTCCTATTAACTTGTTATAGTGCTCCCATGATGTGTTTGAAAAATATTATAATGAAATGAAATAAAAATAAAATGTAGCATATAAGTATTAAAAAATCAAACTTAAATCTCAAATACTTCATTGAATTTTTGTCCCTTGTTAGTGTGGATAGAGCATAACCAGTAAGATATCTTTTCACATGGATAGAAAAGATACAACATCCAATGGACACTAATTTTCAATAATATAGTGTGAGTGGTTATTTAATTAAGATATATCACACATTATGAAATATATGTTCCATACTATTCATGATAATGAAACATCCATCATTGAATTTCATCATTCTGAAAACATTCAGAAATATATAATGTTATTTCTTCATCTATAATTATTTTCATTACAGGAGAAATAAATTATGCATCTAGGAATCCATACACTTATTTTTTGTCATACTAAATATAATGTGTATAATGATACCAAATAAAAACCAACATCTAATTTAATTAATATCAAATTTATATAATTAAAATATATATGATAATTGACATACATGGGAAATATTTTCATCACTATGATTCCCATATTTTTTATAGTTACAAACTCCATGATATCTATTTTATAAAATCGCACTATAAAATCACTCTGAAAACAATCAGAAGTCATTATAACCATGCAAAAATCCAACAACATAAATTCATATGATTATATTCTAGAAATAATTTAGAAAGAGTAGTATGTAAAGTCAAAGGTCCATCAACGTGTAGTTATTTCTTTACTACATGTGTTTTACTTTAATGTATTCCTATAATATATATTATTATAATTTTTTTTAAAAAATAATACTAATATTAATTATTGGATATAATGTATTCATTATTAAGTGGTATGTTTTCAGATAATTATATATGGCCACATTAAAAAAATTCAAACACTTTTTATAGATGTAGAAACCTCATCAGCAGGGAATGGTACTCCAAATAATACATTAATAATATCTTCTACTATTCCCATTGGTTAATCCATATTCCTGTATTTATGTATATTATCCCAAATACAATATATGATCCCATATACTATAATATGATATTTTAGATCTTCATCATATAACAGACAGAATATGCATACATGTGGAGGAGGAGGTGTAAGACTGGGATATATATGTAGAGGTGGAGGAGAAGGTAATATAGCCTAAAAATATCATTCATGTATGTAAAAATTTATTTTATGGATGATATTTTTTTTATCCTCCATCATCTCACCCGTCTTTTCAACTTTAGTTTCCAAAGAATCTAATTTTTTACTTTAGATACATACTCCCTCAAAGATGTTCCAAAACAACTAATATTTTTAATTAATACACCCACCTTGTATCCTTATACGTAACTAAGGATTCAATATTTCCTAATACAGTATCCAAAATTCCCTTCCTACCCTCAAGTATGAAGGTTCCTTGCATTCTCTACTCCTCAAGTTCTTCCTGTATAGAATATTTGAAAAGATTAAAAGTGAATTAAAAAATATAAGGAATTTAAAAATCACCTAAAGAACCTATTATAATTTTATAAGTTATATCCATTGACTATTCCATATAATATGATCACTTTTTGGTCATTTGGGACCTTTTTCATTTTCCATGTCCAACAAGGGGAGGAGGCATACTTTATTGTTCATGTAGACTGGCTATAAATTTTAATAAAAATCAACAATTATTTATCATTCTAATGATGAACACCCTCCAAGAGATAAATTATGAGAGAATATGTTTTCCATAGGATCCATGGATGATATATATATAGTCCTTAAAAATTAATGAGAAAACCATTAATATGATCATTTTTAGCGATTATATAAAAAACATAAAAAGTTGATATTTAACCTACCAAGAATCATTCTCATCATCTAATTTAAATAATATTATTATGTGTATCTTCATGTGGAATAGAATATATATAAAATTTATTTTTATTTTTTATTTCAAAAAAAAAAATGATATCCAAACTTAGGGTGTATTTAAAATCCCTCCATCTACTAACTATAAAAGATAAACATTTCCAACCGACTTGTTTTGTTTCAGTAAAATTATTTTTAATCTAATGAGTAGGAAAAATTAACCTATATAGTAAAAAAATCTATGATAAATAAAATTATATTAAATGAGCTCCCCAAATTGGTCTCCCATATATGAACTTGTGTTTTATTGTTGAAACTTCTACAATCATAATCAAAATGATTACTTTCATTCGAGATGTTATAAAAATAAATATCCCAAACTGTTTAGAATTTAGAGCTCTAGGATTACCATTACCCTCGAACTTGTTATGTATCCATTGCTCCTGGCTACAAGCAACTGATAATTTTTTTAAATGAGTTATTCCACATTTACCAACTCTAGAATCCTTCTTATTCCCCATGGAAGTAAAACGAACCATTGTATAGGAATAAGGAGGATCGACGGTAGATGTATTTGTAGGGGTCTCCCTAGAATATTGACATGAACTAATTTTTTTATTTGAAATTATCCAAAAAATAAAATTAATAAAAATTAAATTATTATACAAATACAACTGTTACATATAAAAGTAAATAAATATTTAAAAATGACCCCACACAAAATATGAAAAACTAAAAACACTTTTATTAATATTCCTTAAATTATTTAATTAAAATGAAAAAAAATATAGAAAAAATTTATGACAAATGATATAATATACAAAAAAATAAAAAATTACAAATGATTTTACAAATCCAACTATTATGTATAAATTTGAATAAAAATTATAAAATGATGCCTATAAAACAAATAAGAACAAACCAAACTCTTTATCCTTTTAATTAGAGTAGTTAAATTTTTTTAGTAAATACTAACAATATTTATGAGACATGAAATGATATAGATAGAAGAAATAAAATCTGTAAAAGATTATATAGAACCAATTGTTCAATAATTTATTTAATAATAATTAAAAAATGATAAAAAAACAAAAACAATTCTTTTTCATATTTTTCAAACAATTTAAAAATAATTATAAAAAATATGGATAACATTTATGATACCTGAAATGATATAGACAAAAAAAATAAACTTATATAATTTTGTTTACAAATCTAGTAGTTTCATATAAAATTGAATAATTTGAAGATTATACAAACAGAACCAAACCAAACAATGAAAAAACAAATAGTTTATCATAATTGTTAAAGTATGTGGATTACGTTAGGTAGTATTGTATGTTGGTTTGGGTACATGATTAGAGTGATTATTTAATAATATTTGCATTTTTTTAGATGACATTGATTGATAAGAATTTTATTGTTGACCTATATTTTGTGTTTGATATGAGAATGTTGAATTGGATTATATGGACTTTCTTCTATACCCAATCACATATTGTATACTGTGCATGATGTATAAAGTTTTATTGTATGTTATGAATGTATATTTTATTTGTACATTAAGAATAAATGTTTTATGGTATGAAAATATATTTTTAGGTATATGTTTATGCATGAATTCAGGTAGAGGTTGTGTTCTAGTTAATGATGTTACCACTTGAGTGTGATCACTCTATGAAATGAAAACATGCTTTGGACATGGTTAAGTCTCCATCCACTTGGTTTGGTTGGTGTTGATTCTATGACATCTTAGGTTTCCTCTATATATAGAGGAACGCTCATTTCAGTCGTGGTCATCTAGTTAGATTCATTATAACGGACTTTGAGCTTTTTAAGGTAAATATAATGATGTTATTACTCCTTATGAGTTCGTCTAATGGTATATTCTTTACCTTATTTGATTGTGATTTTTGGAATTTTATTCGAACTTAAAAAAAATTTATAGTTATATTTTTTATTATTTTATTTTTTCCTCTCTTATTTTATGATGCTTCTTGCCTGATCTATTTTGTACCAAATTTGTATTTCCGGTAGTGGTATTTTTTGTTAGAAAAATACATGTTATGTATAAGGGATTTATTTCCTGGATTTGGAAAATAAGTTTTGTGGTTAAATGTAATATACCAGAAAATATCCATATTGACATGTTTTTTGGAAAAAATGTGGCTTTATACAACACCTATAGACCTCGTTTTCCCAAACTCTGGTTATAGGTCTTTGTTCAATGGTTATTTCTATAATTGTCTAAAACCATGATTATTGAGAATACCTATAGTAATGGTGTGGGAGGACCTATTTCCATGGTTTACATCTTTTTTCCATAGTTTCTAAATATATATATAAGAAAATATGTATATTTATATGTATATATCTATAATGGTTTTTAACATAGTGGTTAAGTACTTAGTTTCTGATAGGGAAGGTGGAGATTTCATATCCAACTGGTGAGTTTTTATATTAAGGGTTTTAGCCATGATTTTCCACCATGGAAATAGACCTATATACATGTTTTGAAAACATTGAAATAAGTCTATTCCCATCATGGAAAAGTTATAGGGATATTGCTATGGTTTGAAACCATGTCAATATGGCTATAGCCATGGTTACAAATCTGAGGTAATATCACTATAGCCATAGTTGTCCAAAGTAGAAATTTACCTAGTATTATGGTTTCCAACCATAGATATATGTCTATTTTCATGGTGTAAAACTATTTATACATCCCCTAAAACCATTTATATATATTTGGCCCTATTACTACACTAATAGAATCCATGGCCAGCTGGACCGTGACTATTAGATATATCCATAGTTTTTACCTCAATAGCCAAAGTTTTTTTTACCATGACTATAGGTGAATTTTCTAATTCTGGTGGTTGATTTTAATGGATAATAAAGATTATATATAGTTAATATAAAAAATATATATTTTAATGATTTATTTTGTGACACTTGAGGTTATTATTTATGGTTTGATTAGAGTTTTCTTGGTATTTGTTTTGCTAATGTGTAATGTCTCCCATTTTATTCTATAGGGATAACCAAGAATTTTCATGCATGAATATCTAACCACCATCAATTATGTTTTATTTCATTAATTAAAATATAACATTGGTGACCTGCACGAGCGATATCCAAGGATTATATATCTATGGGGTGTCCACTTATGGAAGTCGCCAAAGTGTATTTGTGTCCCCATAGACTATGACCACCAAAAGAAGACCTAAGGTGATCAATCATACTGTTTGGTGACCTCTATTCATGACCATTAAAGCATAATTTTATATTATTGAAAAAATGGATGTCACACACAACAACAAAGACGATTGTAGTAGACTCAGTTAATGAAGAGAAAATCGATGTCCAAAACCATTAGATTTAACCGATGAGTAATAACTCTATGTTAAACATTAATTCTCTACAACGAATAATAATTATACAAATATGAAATAATTTGCCATCATTTAATTTAATGATAAATAGATTCTTAATTGAATAATGATTTTTTCTATGTGACATAACACCTTATCAATTTCCCATATAAGATAGAGCATTCTAGAGGTACTGTGGAATTGTTTTTACATATATTGTATTCTTATTTGAAACAATATCAGAAGATAAGTATTTCATTGGTAAAAATATTATGTTTAATTCTATATTTTCATTTATAATTATTAGAAGGATATGGTCAGTGTTTTTTGGATATTTTATAGAGGTAATATTATAATTTTATAATTACTAATTATTTCAAAAATTATATTATTATTTAGATTCATTGGGATAATATAAATTTTCGGGATTATAGCCTTATTTATAAAAGATTATGTAATAATAATAAGTGAAAAAAAATTAAATCTAATTAAAATCATGTCCTTAAGAGGTTAGATTCTTATTTCATTGGGTGGTTATTTCATTGATATTTTAGTTACTTCTTAAAAATTGTTTATCAGAATTCATGATTAGAGAGAGATGGTTGGCATTCAAGATGAAATTTCTAAAACTATAAACAATGGTAGGTATTGTTTCAAAACAAATGAATCAAATTTTTATAAACATAAAACTATTATAGAGGTGATAGTAGGGTGGATCACACAAGGTGGGGCTGTTGGGTGCTTTATTAATAATTTGGGTGAAGACATATTCTCAAATGAAAATGTTAATTGGTTATCTATGGATTCCAAGATTGATGTATTTTGAAAAGGAAATGAAAAAACAAATATAAAAAGATACATTGAAATGAGATATATATGAAGAAAGTGGAAAAAGTATACATTTTATTATGGTAGAGGAAGAAATTATGAACCAAATTTCATTGGATAAACTATTCCTGAAACTAAACCCATGTATAAACATAAATGAAGAAAAGTTTGTGTACCTCACATCGATGATTTCTATTACCATTGTCTTCTATTATGCGTTTGATGATGTAACATCCCAAGTAAATAAAGAATATAAAATTTTCATATTTATTAAAACTTATTAATTAAACATTAATTTTTCTCTAAATAGGATTCTATGTTCAATGGAGTACTTGATATGTGACGACATGTTTCTTTGAAAACTTACGTTGCACACAATGTTGAGTTACTCTGAAAAATATTAATATAATATTATTATTTTAAATAGTAGGCAACACATAAACGTTGTATTGGCAGGAATGAATGTAACTAACTAAAATATAATTACAGATGTTTGTTATATTTTTTTTACATTTATCAAATAATTTTTAGAGGCTTAAAATAAGAAAGAATCCAATTTTAAGCATAATTACTCTAATATTCTTTAAAAGGCCGATTTAACACCTTTTGATGGTGAAACCTTTATAAATCTAGTTTTTCCCCTTTAATATTTTTTGTTTGACAAAATAAAATTATTCTTTAGAACCGGGACATCAAAATTTACTTTGGATAAAATTTTGGTATTAATCAGATAATGTTCATTTTTAATGAATAGTGAAAAATACTGTATTTTAATTCAGAACTGCCTTTTAATATAATCTATTTATATGGATAAATTATCTTTTTATTTTTTTAAAGTGTATTTATGTTATGTTTTTAACATTTAATCCAATTTTGGTCATTGAAAGTAATTTCACTATGAAATTGGATATAAACAAGTTTCAATCTTTTGATAGTTATTATTTCATAAAAACTAACTTTTTTGTTTTGACAACGAGAAATAATTTTAATTTTATTTCAGCCACTTCCATTTTTTGAATTTGGAAAAAAATAATTCGATATTTTTAATTAGGAGGCCCAAATTGTGTAAATAGGTAACTTTTTTTTAAACATTATGAATATTTATTTCAGTAAATATTTTATTGACCATGATTAAAAGGTAAATATAGTAAATAAGCGTAAAAAATAAAATTAAAATAGTATTAAATTACCATAAAACGTGTTATCACCCTATTGTATGATAGATGTCCGAACATGGGCATACTTAGGTCAATTTGGGGACCCCATGGAGCCACTTGGGAGTTATAATGACACCTTATGTTAGTTAATTTAAAGTAAACACAAAAATAACATAAACATATATCTTTTAGTAAATCAATTTTTACATGGTGTTATATAAGTATTCTCTTCTACTGTAAATATTAATTTTAAATTTAAAAATATTTTCTCCATCATGGAAGTTTTTTTATATTTTTTAGACATCAAATAAATAACATTATTTTTGACACAATAAGGAAGTAGTGCTTACCTCATTAATGAATGATTTAAATAAATAAGATTATAAAAATTAAAACAATATCCAAAAACATTAAGATTATTTTATTTAAAATAGGAGGCATCTCATCTTAAAATTTAATGAGTTTTAAAACATTTGAAATTGAAAATCATTATATAATAAAATAACATTTTCTAACATTTCTTAACAGCCCCTTCCCCTTATAAAAAGCCATCAACTTTAACCCATTACTCACACCTCTAAATCCCCTTGCCTCATCTAACCTCTACCTAATTATTCTCCCTACAACCCTCTCTTACATCTAGAGGCCTTAACTTAGGTAGAAGGCACTTCAAGAAATCATTTTGGTTCAAACCAAATGGAGTTACCCGATTTAAAGGTAACGTCTTCTCTTAAGTTCTTTTATTTTACTTCTACAACCCCCTAAACTTATTTTATTACATTATTTTATAACAAAAATGGGATAATAAATATAATAATATGTTTTTATGAGAATTATTCAAACTACACATTCAGACTCCTCCATCTAATGGGTAAAGAACATACTCTTTCTGTGGAAAACGAACAACTGCCTCACAAAATGATGATTGTTTAATCTTCTCCTACCACATCTCATGGTGGAAATTAGGATGGGACTGTATTTATATATGATATATATTTTTTATGTTTTATCTCTGAATTTTTAATTTCTATTTAAATACATACCTTTATGGTTTACATAATGTGTAAATACGATAATTTCATTTGAGGAAGTGCGGACTGCCGCCCCTCAAGGTGATATGATACGTTCATGAGATTCATGGAATGTATAAGGGATGGAGTTATAAAATTATTTAACATATCCCATATGATATTATACTTGAATTATAATATACCTATGTGTCATTAAGTTTTAATTCTATTAAATATGAAATTTAAATGAAAGTAGCGTTCATGCGTACGTACAGCTTACAATCGCCATGAACGATGCATTTCATTTCTTATCTCCAAATGTCATGTACTATTATAAATAAATAAATATATATATATTGGATATATATGATATATATGATATCTAAATCCAGAATATAATTCTATAGATAATGAAATTTTGACAACATGGACAACTTGTAATTAAAAGAAGTTCATTTTTGACTCAAGTTCCAAACATCAAAAAACTTCTTAGATGAACTCCAATAAATAAATAATTGTTATAACAAGGTAATAAGTGATATAAAAGGAATGATAAAATTGAAAAATTTTCTTAATAATTTATAAATTTACTTATGTTTATTATTCAGGAATTACAAGGACAATACAGGACAAGTCGGACTTGAGGTAAGGGGTTTCTTATCTCACTTTTAATTCCATGAAATTTACATTGTTCGCCACTTATTTTCTTTCATGTGGTGTATTTTGTAATTCCATTTGATATATATTATCATTATTCTCTTTATATTCATGTTATTCTTTGAATAATTTTGTGGTTATTAATTTTTTTTCACATGACTCGATTGACTGCTACGTGGTAAAGGGGTTTTCATGTCACTTTTTATTCCCCTGATATTCATGATATATTTGAACTATTTACTTTGTGTGGTGAATGTACTACACATTATTGTATTATTTCTGTAATATAATTTAATTTATGGGTATTTACATATTCATTGTGTGATCCTTCTTTCATGGGGTGTATGTTTCGTAAGTTACCAAATCAGAAAGGGAACCTTTCACCCTCCTCTTTTTAAAAGACTTCTTTTTTTATGTATTTTAATTTACATATTCTTATGTTGGGATATGTTCTTATATATCCTTATCATTGTAAATATTTAGTCCATGTTATGAGATATTTCTTTTTTTCTCTCATCAAATCATTTTTTGAATTTTTAATTGACACCGTTAGGATAGTAAATTTTTATAAGGGAACTTCTTAACCCAATTTCCATTCTTTGGGTTAAACTCTACTTCTTGATTATGTCAGGCTATGATTATGTGTGAAATGAATTTTGAAATATTATCTTGTATTTAAACATTATTTATTTGTATTATATTGAAGACATATAATAGATCTATTTTAATTAAAAAATGATCTTTGTAAGGGTCTTTGTCTCATTTTACATTCCATTGAGACTTATTTGTTATTATACACCAATTCACTTTTATATGGTGTATATACTTCCCTTTGACATATTATATCATGAATATCCTTATTCTCAGGATATTATAAGCATTGTTTAATGTTATTCTGTAATTATTTTTATTCAAGTATTTTCTCAAGTGGTAAGGGACTCTTTAACCAAAACATAGTTTTAAATGTTTTAAATATTTATTATTCTAAATATTTATCATTAATTACCATGTTTTAAAAATGTTTTTAAGGATTTATTTATAAGAACGTTATTGTTTTAAAAAGTTAATTCCAATAAAATCTTCAAAGTGGTATGGGAAACATTGATTCAATAATCTATTTATAAATGTTTTAATGGTTTTTGAAATGGATTGATTATTTCAATATCTTGAAATAATTTATCAGGATTGAAAATGAAATTTTATTAGTAAAATTTTTATATTTGTAATATTTTATGTGTTATGATTTTATAATGGCACTTGGAGTAATGATTGGTAGTACCATGATAAACCTGGATGATGGTTATGTTATAACCTCCAATGCATTTGGGTATGGATGTCGGCCATATGAGTATTCCATTTAGTGATATCTATAGAAGTTGAAAATATGGTTATTCCATTTAGGTACATTTATGTCCCAAGTTACCTATATATACGTTATGTTCTCTTTCTATGGGTTTTATGGTTATATTTTGGTTACAAATGGGTAAGTAATGATCTTTTATTCAGGGAAGAGTATTTAGTAATTCATAATGGTGAACATTATTACTTAGGATAATATATTCATGGTTTACCTATTTTTTTTAAAAAACTAACTTTTTTCCTTCTTTGTGAATCCCTTACTAAGATTTTTATGCTCATAACAAGTTTTGAAATGTTTTCCATATGACTTAAATATGAATATGGTCAAGGATGGGATCCATGAAAATTATGTTGTCTAAAACATTGAACTAGAAATGATTCTTTTTTAGAGATTTTAGTTTATAAGAAAATAGATACTGAGTTTTAGTGTCTACATGTAATATTCATGTTGATATGCAATTGTTATGGCCTAATTCTCTAAAACTCTAAACATGAAAAGATCATCACTGTGAATTTTTTATTTAACTCAAGATTATGTAATGTTTAATTCCAGATCCTTATAGTTGGTATCAGAGGTCAGTTTAGACAAATTTAGGGATTATGAGTTTTTGTTAAATAGATGGCTAGTCCTTATATCTATTATTTCAGTTCAATCCTTATTTTATAACTTTTTTAGATCAAGGAAATTCGGTTAAAAATGGAAGGATGTGGATCTCAAATGACATTCCTATCTCTTCCTGATGACATGCATGTAATAATTATTGAAAAGTCTTGTTCAGATGATTGTGAAACTTTTTTTATCATACAACTCACTTGTAAGTAGTTCTTTGAGATATAAAACACCTCAACTACTCCTCGATATCATCATGGATCATGGGTTGTATATAATCAAATCGTATTTCCACAATATTCTTATATTTTCAATAAAGGTAAATACTATCAAGGCATTTTCAAATATTTTACCTTATCCCATGATTTTGAAGTATATTATGATTTTAAAAAAGGTGCTAAAGAAGGAGACCATTTCCGACCTATTTATATTTTCTTTTATAATATATTCTCTCAACACATACTTACGGTATTTTAATAGGAACATTTATTGAATGTTGGAACTCAAATTCGGTGTGACTATTTTACAAAAATCATGTTTTATTAGTTGTTTTGAAATTATATGTCATACATGATTATTTTTCAAAACTATTTTTCTACGAACACCCATATGACCCAAGTTGTTCAAGGTATATTTTGATGAAGGAATCAAATGATTTTTATGGATATCTAAAATATTGTTTCAATTCATGGACCTTCTACCTACGTGAACAAGATGAAGATGAAACCATATGGATTCCATGATAAAGATATGATGTTATTTTTATTATGAATAGTTTTATTTTATCATATGTAGGTGAAATAAAAAAAGGGAAAATATATTTAAGGCTTCATGAATTAAGATGTTGAGGTCTTGATGTGTTAGGACAAAAATGAAGGGTATAAGAAAAATTTGGAGGTTAAATCATGTTAGGTTTATTTTTGAGTTTTATAAAAAGGAAAACCCGTAAGATGGGTGACAACCCGTCGCGTCCAGCAAGGCCATATGAAATGATCCCACAACCAAAGGGAGACAAGGGTACATCACATACCACTGTCCTACGTGAAGTCCCTAGTTAGTATGACTTATTCTTTTTTAAAAGATTTTATGGATCAATAATAAGTTGATTTTGGGAACTTATATTTTATCAAATGGATATCCTTAGTATCAAAAAATTATTTTCTAATTAAATAATAAAGGGTATTTTAGAAGATGTTTTCACTTTTATAACATTATATGCTTAAGGGAAATAGAACACTATGAGATCTCATTTATGAAGTAATGGTTGAAATTTTATTTTGGAAAAATATATGTTTTTATTATGAATATAAGATGATTTGGGTTATTTATGTAAATCATTAAACTATTATAAATAATCTTTTATTAGTTTAATTACTCCTCAGTATAAGACTTTAATAATAGTCGATGTTATATGGAGATAAATGTTAATATTTACTATGGAAGAATATGAGATTAAATTCTTATGAGTTTTGGGTTTCAAACATAGTTTAGATTATTTTGATGAATTTTAATATCAATTGTGTAATGAATGGTCTTTGCTTAACCATGGGTATTGTTTGTTGAATTTTGGAGATTAAGAGTTGTTTTTATTTTTATAATGGATTATCATTTTTTCGGATTATCTACTCTCGTAATAACCATCTTGGTTCTTGTTGATGAATAAAGATAAGGGAAATATATAGTTTATCTTTTTTGAATTAAGTGATACTATAAAAGTTCATTCTAGTGCATTTAATGTGACCAAGTCAGTTTTAATAATCATCGTTTGGAGAAAAGATCAGTTTGTGGTAGAAATTTAGTAAAGGATGAAAGTCTGCATGACAAGTAAGTATGTTTCCTTATGTTTTTAGTTAATTTCATAAATAAATTCCTCAACTTTATAAAAGGTAACTTAAAAAAACAATGTCTATTAACTTTTCCTACTAGGGAATCAAATATTGTTTCACCCATCATAAGTTTGTGTGTTTCTGGTGGTTAACTTTCTCCTAACCATGTTTTCTACCACTCTCCATCAAACCTTGATGTTTTTTCTATTCAATATCCATGTTTTCCTACATAAAATCCTAGTATGGGCTATCTAGAATGAACTTTTTACTTCTCTTTGTTTTAAAGTGATATTTTATTGACCTTTTTTCTGATGTGGGACTTTAAATGATGTTTCCAAGTCCAATTTTAAAATTGTGAGGATGAAATTCCAAAAACTAGGAAATGATTTAACATCCCTGGTAAATTTGGAATATAACATTTTCATATTTATTAAAATTTGTGAGTTAAATATTAATTTTACTTTAATGGGGATTCTATGTTCCATGGCGTACTTGATACACAACAACAGGTTTCATTGGAAACTTACATTTCACACAACATTGAGTTATACTGAAAAATATTAATATAATATTATTTTTTAAAATGGTAGTAAACTCATAGCTGTTGTATTAGTGGGAATGAACAGATCTAACTAAAATACGATTACACGTGTTGGTTAACTGTTTTTACATTTATCCAATAAAATTTAGAGGCTTAAAATAAGAAAGAATCCAATTTTAAGAATAAATACTCTAAAATTCTTTGAAAGGTCGATTTACCACATTTTGATGGGGAACCATTTTTAAATGTAGTTTTTTTCACTTTTATATCTTCTTTTTGAAAAAAAAATCTTCTTTATAAATGGGACCTCAAAATTTACTTTGGATAAAATTTTGGTATTTTTCTAATAAT
Organism: Viscum album; assembly: GCA_963277665.1. Classification (NCBI taxonomy): domain Eukaryota; kingdom Viridiplantae; phylum Streptophyta; class Magnoliopsida; order Santalales; family Viscaceae; genus Viscum; species Viscum album. The sequence goes on along the minus strand of OY728129.1, from coordinate 126,452,947 downwards.
GTTCATTTTTAATGAATAGTGAAAAATAATGTATTTTAATTCAAAACAACCTTCTAATATAATTTATTTATATGGCTAAATTATCTTATTAATTTTTTTAAAGTTGAACTAGATTATATTTTTACCATTTAGTCAAATGTTTGTAATTTTATGTAATTTCAATTTGAAATTTGACATAAACCAGTGTCAATATTTTGATAGGTATTATTTCTTAAAAACGCACTTTTTATTTTATAAATGGGAATTAATTTTAAATTAATTTATTCCACTTTTGTGTTTTGAATTTGGAAAAAAGGATTCGATATTTGGAATCTAGTGGTCAAAATTTTTTAAATAGGAAACTTTTAGTTTTAGACATTATCAATATTTACTTCAGTAAATATTTTATTTGACATGGTTAAAAGGTAAATATGGTAAATAAGGGTAAAACAAATATTATAATAATATTAAATTACACTAAAAGGTGTCATGAACCTATTGGATGATACATGCTCAATAATGGAAATCCTTAGGTCAATTTTGTGACCCCATAGACCCACTTGTGATTGATAATGACACTTTATGTTAATTAATTTAAAGTAATGAAAAAATGACATAAAAAAATATCTTTTAGTAAATCAATTTTTACATGGGGTTATATAAGTCATATCTTCGACTATAAATATTCATTTAAATGCTCAAATGATTTAATACATCATGGTGTTTGTTTTATAATTTTTAGATATCAAATAAATAAAATTATTTATGACACAATAATGATGTAGTGTTTACCTCATTAATTATTGATTTAAATAAATAAGATTATAAAAATTTAACCAATATATCCAAAACCTATCCAATTATTATTGGATGATTTTATTTCAAACACGAGTCATCTTATCTTAGACTTTATTGAGTTTTGGATTTTTTGAAACCGAAAATCATTTTATAATAAAATAAATCTTTCAAACATTCCTAAAGAGCCCCTCCTCCCCCTTATAAAAATCTATCACCTATAACCCATTACTCACACCTCTCAAGACCCATGGCTCATCAAACCTCTGATCTATTAATCTCCCTACATCCCTCTATTCCACCTAGTAGACTTACCATATCCAGTAATTGTTACATCCCAGGTAAATAATGAATAATACATTTTACATAATTATTCATATTTCTTAATTAAATATTAATTTTACTTAAAAGGGGTTCTTATGTTTGATGGCATACCCAATACACAAAAATGGGTTTCTTTGAAATATTACATTGCAGACGAATAATATAATATTATTATTTTAAATGGTAGTTAACTCCTAGCCTTTGTATTGGTGTAAATGAATATAAATAACTAAAATATGAATATACATGTCTGTTAAATGTTTTTACATTTATCCAATAAAAGGTAGGGGCTTAAAATATGAATGAATTTAATTTTAACCATAAATACTTTAATATTCACTGAAAGGTCGATTTACCACCTTTTGATGGGGAACCATATTAAAATATATTTATAATTACTTTTATATGTTCTATTTATCCAAATAAATTTATTTTCTATATTCGGGACATCAAAATTTACTTTGGGTAATATTTGGTATTTTTCTGATAAAGATCATTTTTAATGAATAGTGGAAAATGCTGTATTTTAATTCAAAATTTCCATTTAATATAATTTATTTATGTGGTTATATTATCATTTTAATTGGTTTTAAAGTGTAATTATATTAGGTTTTTACCATTTAATCCAATGTTGGTCATTGAAATCAATTTCACTTTGAAATTGGACCTAAACAAGGGTCGGTCTTTTGACAGTTATTGTTTCTTAAGAACACACAATTTGTTTTGACAGCAGGAATTAATTTTAAATTAATAAATCCAAATTCTATGTTTTGAATTTGGTAAAATAGAAATCATTTTTTAATTCAAAATATCAAATATATCCTTGGCTGAATCTTTGGTAGTTTTCTAAAAAACTTCACTTTCGGATGAATAGTGAAACCACTAAGTAGTAGTTAAAAATTGACATTTTCATTCAAATGATATTTTACTGCTTATGTGGATTGAATTTCAAAAAACCAACATACATGGTTGTTATTAGTAAGTAAAATGTGGTTCATTAAGATAAAAATAATTTCGGTGAATAGTAAATTTGGACTTTTATTTACTGCGGTTAAAGGTAAATTCAGTAATTCAAGGTGAAAAGAATATTATAATCATACTAAATTACCTTGACACTTGTCCTAAACTTATTGGATGAGTCCTTTACAACCATTTTAATCTTTGGGTCGATTTTGGGACCCCATTGAACCCCTTGGGAGTGATAGTGACACTTTATTTTAATTAATTTAAAGTAAAGGTAAAAATGACATAAACAAATATCTTTTCATAAATTAATTTTTACATGGAGTTGTATAATTTATCATTTAAACTATAAATTTTCATTGGAAAGCTAAAAATATTTCCTAATTCATTTTATTTTTTAATAATTTCTAGACATCATCTAAATTAAATTATTTATGACACAATAATGATGCAGTATTTACCTCATTAATAAATGATTTAAATAAATAAGATTATAAATATTAAAACAATATAAAAAAATAGTCCAAATATTATCGTATGATTTTATTTCAACCATGAGTAATCTCATATTTGAATATAATTATTCTTGGACCTTTATAAATAAAATTTCATAATATAATAAAATAATATTTTCAGACTTTCCTAAAGAGCCCCTCCTCCCCCTTATAAAAAGTTATCACTTCTTACTCATTACTCACACCTCTAAAGCCCCTTGGATCATCCTACCTCTGCACAATTAATCTCCCTACATCCCTATCTTCCACTTATAAGACTTACCTTAGGTAGAAAGAACTTTAAGAAGTTCTTTTGGTTCAAACAAAAGGGAGTTACCCAAATTAAAGGTAATAGTTTCTCAGAAATTCTTTTGTTTTATTTTATTTTACTTCCCCAAACCCTAAAATATTTTTATGCCTGTATTTTATAACAACTCCAGTGTAGAGATGTAACACCCCGAGATTTTATGAAAAATATTATTTTTAATTTCATTAATGTCTTGTGTTTTACGCTACACCAAAAGGAGCTTGCACAACACACATCCTTGAATTGCCTTTCATTACACGCAATCGCGACCTTCCTTGATAGCGTGTGTAGTACGCAATACCGAGTTTCACTAAACAACGATATGCTATTAAAATATTATTAAAACTAGCCGTTATGAATAGTAATAACCACTTTTTGAAATTTTATAAATTTTATTTTTCAAAATGGACTTCATTTTTGGATTCGGAATATCGAAATTAGCTTAGGGTGAAATTTTGGTAATTTTCAGATAACTTTCATATTTTGATGAATAGTGTAAATTACTAAATTTGAATTAAAAACAACTTTTTCAATCGAAATAATTAATAGTGATAAATTATTAATTTTAGTGGTTTTAAAGTATATTTAGGAAATATTTTTACAATTTAATACAATGATGGTCATTGGATGTAATTTCACATTTAAACCAGTTATAAACAAGTTTCAATCTTTTGATAGTTATTATCTCTTAAAAACACGCTATTTGTTTTGACGATGAGAATTATTTTTTAAATTAGTTAATGCAACTGATATGTTTTGAATTTGGTAAAATAGACATCATTTTTGAGTTCATAATATCAAATATAGCTTAGGCCTAGTTTTTGGTATTTTTCTGAAAACTTTCAATTTTTGATGAATAGTGAAACCACTAAGTGGTAGTTAAAAAAACTGAATTGTTCATAAAACTTAATTTTACCACTTCTGTGAGTGGAATTTCAAAAATCCGAGAGACACGGTTGATGTTAGTATGTAAAATGTGGTTCAATGAGATGAAAATAATTTTTTGGTGAATACCAACTTTTTACTTTTTTTACCACGGTTAAAAGTAAATAGGGTAATTAAGGGTAGAAATGATATTAATATTACCCTAACGCATGTCCTAATTCTATTGGACATGTTTAATTCGACCAGAAACAAACTTAGGAATAATATATAACCATTTAGGCCCACATTGATTAGATTAGGACATTTATTATTAATTTATTTAAAGAAGGGTTAAAAGAGTTAAAATCAATGTTTATTTACTAAAACATTTGTAATATGGGGTTACACATAAGATAAATTCGACTATAAATATTAATTAGAAATATAAAAAGATTTCCTACATAATGGTATTTTATTTTTAATTTTTAGACATTAAATAATTTAATTTATTTATGACACAACGATTATGCAGTAATTATCTTATTAATGAAATATTGACATAATTGATGTTATAAATACCCAAATAAATATAATTTGATGCTTTTTATGAATTCCACTAATTTTATAGGTTAATATGACATGTTATTATTGATTTAATTAAATTTTTTTGAACTTATCATTCTGTTATGATTTTCAAAAAAATCAATTACTAAATAGTGTCAAAATTGACATAAAATAGTTTTTAAAACAAATATTATATTATTAATTGATATTTTATTCCTAAAAATCTAAGGTTCGGCCAAATGACTTATATAAGGTTATATATATTAATAATAAACAACTTGGGGTTCTTTTGGCTTCCTATAGTAAGTTTATTAACCTTATAGTGTAAGAACACAAGAAGACACGGTAAAAATAAAATTATTTAACTTAATGTTAAATCTAAATGATAAGATTAAAATAGGAACCTAAACTTGTCTAAATTCTATTGTATGAGAGAATTGAGACCCATACCCACCTTAGCCTCGAAATAAATCAATTTGGAGCTATTTAAAACCGAACTTGACTTTATAATAAAATAATAGTTTTAGTTTTTCCAAAGGAGCCCCTCTCCTCCCTTATAAAAGGGCACCTCCTCCCTCTCTTCCTCACACAACTTTGAGCCTTCAAGCTCTGCAAACCCCTGAAAAATTCTCTTCTCCACTTCCCTAGAAACATCCTAGAGGTTCTGGTCTTATTCAAAGACCCATTTTTGTGCCCTAAAATGAGGTCTCAAAGAAGCACTTCAAAGAAGAGGTAATGTCCGTTACCGATTCTTTCATCTTTATTTCTTCTTCCACTTCTTCTTCTTAGGTTGTTTCACTATTAAGTAATAACATCAGTATCACTCATATACTGATATGTTATTATATGTATGAAACAACCTTATTTCACCATCTATTTATCCTACAGAAAAAGAAATCACCGCGCGTGCGTACGTACAGAATACCGTCTCCACGCCGTGGTGTAATCTATTTTCCACCACCACCTTACATGGATGGGTATAATGGTGTAAAGAATAACTATACATATTTATTAGAAAATCATATTGATTCTGATATATTGTATCATCCACTCCAATTCAATTCAATAATTATGGAAATGATATCATCGCCCGTGCGTACGTACGGACTACCGTCTCCACGACACGATGTGATTCATTCTCCATGTTAACCATTTAAGAATGATTATAAAGTATATATAATAAATAATAATGAAATATATGACATTATAAAGCTACTGGATTTATGTATATATGTATGTCATCTACTTAATTCCATTCAACTCAATAAGGAAAGGAAAACAACGTTCATGTGTACGTACGGCCTACCGCTTCAATGAATGGTGTATTTCATTCCATTTACTAATTTATTATATATATGTATATTCTGAATATATATTATATATAAATCATGGAATTAATTAATTATGATCTAAGAAATCATATGAATAATTACAAGTCAAAACACGGACGACAAATGAAACAATTTTACCCAAAATGCTCTTTAACAAAGAATTTACAAAAGAAAGGGTAATATAAAGTCATAAGTGAACCATATATGATATCATAACAATGGGTATGATTCTGGAATAAGTAAATGACATTATTTAAATAATTATACAGGAGGTTCGAACACCTACGAAGAAAATCGGACCTAAGGTAAGGGAAAATCTCACAAATCTCAATTTTTATCCGAGATTGTTTATACTTCATAATTTACTGGGGAATATTTATCATCCACATCCATGTTTCCTCAATATGTAAAATTTATATCCTTTTACAATAGTTTATATCCAATTTTACCCTTCGGTGAGTTTTTAGTAAAGGATATGAAAGGAATATTTTTTCATTTTTCGTACGAGGTACTTTATGACTTTTCCGACAAAAGTACGAAGAATGTTTTTTTTAACATATACGGCATGAATGGATTTTTAAAACATTATTTACAAGAAGCTTACTTTACAAGTTTTCAAGTTTATTTTTAATCAAATTATTTTAGTTTAAAATTGTTTGACATGTTAAGAAAGGAAAATGTTTTTGAAGTAGAAATGATATTTTCCTCAAGAATGGAGTTCAAGTGTTTTATCAAAATTATTTTCCTTCTAAGATAATAAAGGGTTCTGTTTCTATCCCTATTATTACATTGATTTTATTATGTTGTGATGGAATTATTTTTATGAATTCCATTATCTTAAATGATTTGTTTTATGATGTCATGTTGTTTAAGAATCCCATTTTTATTACATGGGTTATGCAATGATGTATGATTTATGATTTTGTGGCACACATAAGAATGGTATCATTATGAGATGGGTGGGACCTATATCTCCCACCAATAAATTGGGTAAAGATTTTATATCTCATGAGATAGACATGGCTGGAACGGTAGGTTATACCGGTTTAGTGAAACAGGACTGAAACGAGGGTGACTCGGTTCAGAAATGGACTTTGTCTATTAAGATAGTCTTGGAAATGTGTCTTGAATAATAAGATATGATTCTCTATGATTATGTGTGTATGCCACAAAGTTTCATGTTTTAAGTTATGATTATTGGGATTTCATTTCACTACTAAGATTTATCCCATGTTATGAAATTATGCTCTCTTTTGCAGGTTAAGATTTCTAAAATGTTATGTTCTTATGAATATGATGTGATTGATATTTTTTTGTTTACCCTTACTGAGCATTTGAGCTCACCCTTTTAAGTTTTCTTTTCCCCAGGATATAAAGAAAGGTTTTAGGTAAAAAAAAGGAAGATCTTTATGGGAGATGTTGAAGATATTTCACCACGATTAGAAGATTATATTCCTAGTTTCCAAAGACACTAAATTTTTATGATCCTTGTGTGTGTGTGTTTTTGTTATGTACTAAGTATTCCGAAAAATTAATGTAATGTCCATGTACGTCAAGTTTCAGGTGTCTACAGTTGGTATCAGAGGAAAGGTTTAGTCAAGCTTTGGAAACTAGGATGCATGAACTTTAGTGAGATCCCTAGAGATATTTCTAAGGTATGTCTAGGGATGTCTCTAAGGTTAAGTATACATATAGGTTATAGTCCTAGAATTGCACTAACAATATTATAATTTTACCTAAGATGTTAGATATTGAGTGTACTCTCCCTTTATTATGTTGTTTTCCCTAGCATGATTTTTGCCTCTCAGACTATTCTTTTTGGGTTTTAGACGATGGCTGGAGCCCGAAGGAATCGTGTTGATCAATGTAATGGACAATGCAAGGATTGTCCTCCTGAACAAACAAGTGTTATGGGAGATGGAGTGAAAAGTCTTATTGCTATACTTACATAAGCTATGAATCATTCTGGACTTCCAAATGAGCAGAGAAGGGAACAATATTCTATTGAGTCCTTCATGAGGCAACGTCCAACTTTTTTCAGTGGGTCTTCTGATCCACTTGTTGCTGAACAATGGGTCAGTACCACTGAAAAGATATTTTCAGTTATTCAATGTTCTGAACATGATAAAGTCATCTTAGCAGTATATCATTTGGAAGGTGAAGCTGATCAATGGTGGAATCTTATCAAGAATACGAGGCCAAGAGATGAAATTGAGTCTATGGAATGGGACGAGTTCAAGAACTTGTTTTTCAGTAAGTAATTCCCTCGTATTATTCGAACAAAGATGGAAAAGGAGTTTCTTGAGCTGAAGCAGAAGGATGATGAATCTATTGGTATATACGAAGAAAATTTTACAAGACTTGCAAGGTATGCATCAGACATTATCATCCAACCGGAAAGTAAAGTTGATGGATTTTTCAGTGGCTTAAAACCAAGTCTTCAAAGGGCATTAGCCATAAGAGACTTCAGTAGCTATGAAGAAATTGTGTGTTGTACTATCAAGGTAGAAATGGAAGTTGGTGTTACATATCCATCTCATGGTTTTGACAAGAAACGAAAGATGAAGTTCGAGGAGAAATCTCAGAATAATGGTGAAAAGAAGATGAATGTTTCCTTGTGCTCAAAGTGTGGAAAGAAGCATGGTGGAGATTGTCTTAAATGGACTAGAAAATGTTTTATGTGTGGAAAAGAAGGTCATCGATCAGCTGAGTGTCGAAGTAATGGAAAAAGGGTTTCTAATGATGTGAATAAAGCAAAGACTGCAGAGAACGCACCACCAACACTTCAATGCTTCAAGTGCAAGGAAATGGGGCATTATGCTAATAAATGACCTAATCCAAGGGTTAGTGATGATCAACATGAGCAACCACTTAAGGCAAAGGACAAAGGGAAGTCACATGCGATCACTATTGGTGATGTTGAATATGACAACGATGTGGTGGAATGATTAAGTGTTTATGTAATGGGATTCCAAAATAGTGTTGTATATAGTATCGTGGAATTTTGGAATATTTATGTATTGGTCTATTGTGGTTTTCAATAATTTTATGGTACCAATAACCATGGAAAGTGATTGAGATATTTTTGGAAAAAGAATGATATGCGCATAATGAAGGGAAAATGAGAAAATGAAATATTTGACAGTATTCAAAAGCTCATGATTGATATAAGGACTAAGTGATACCATGGTTTGAGTATATAGAATTTTGAGGATTTTGTTATGTGGAAGGTGTTAACTTTTAACTACATTCATGTTTTCACTAAGGTTCAGTGGGTATTCAAGAGAATACATGATTAAGGACTTTGAATGTTTGGAATGTGACCAACAAAACATATCTTATGATATATGGGGATCAACAATGGTATTAAATCTCTGGTAATCGTTTTCACTATGTTATGAGAGTGGACTGCAGTATTATGGATAATCCTAAAGATTGGAATAGATTATGTGGGACATAAGTTAGTATTGTTAAAGGATAGAAGTTTTTTTTCGATATTATTGATGGGATGTTATAGTAATATAGTTTTAGAAAAAGGACAACCTGTAGGACGGGCGACAGCCCATCGCGTCGGACAAGGCTGTGGGAATCGATCCCACAACCGAAGTGCGACTGGCCTTTATCGCCTACCACTGGCCTACAGGAATTCCCTGGTTAGTAGAAACTAGTTTTATTTTATTAAGCGGTATGATATATGAAGTATATGTTCATTTTTGGAACCATATACGATTAACCATAAGATGGACTTATAACTTTTGCTAACCTTTTGTTTGAAAGAGATGGAATGACCCATCATTCTATCACATGATCTGCTAACACATCACGAATGACAAATTCAACTTCATTTATTTAAGAGATGAAGTGGAAATTGTCCAAAGAACGACAAACGGTAAGACTATACCAAAATCACGAAAGTATTTCTTCTAATTGCAATTTCATCAACTTTAGAGAAATGATCATGAAAACCAAAAATGTTGTCTTAGTGCTCTTATATCTGATGAATCAGATGATACCTTAGATCATCACAAATTTATGGCTTTGTGATTTCTAGCTTTTCCATAGCCATGTTTTCTACCACTCTCCATCAGAACATGATGGTTAGATTTCTCTTCCATATCCATATTTTCACCTATGTGGAAACCTAGTGATTAGTTTATTTGGGTAACAATTAGGTTTCAAACTTTTGTTTTTAAAGATTGGTTTTGGTATTTCTTTTTACGATGTGGGTTTCTATTAAAGAAACTTTCTAATAGTAAACCATTTATAACCCCGACGAATTTTGAGGGCGAAATTCATTTTAAGGGGGGTAGAATGTAACACCCCGAGATTTTATGAAAAATATTCTTTTTAATTTCATTAATGTCTTGTGTTGAACGCTACACCAAAAGGTTCTTGGACAACATGCATCCTTGACTTGCCTTTCATTACACGCAATCACGACCTTCCTTGATAGCGTGTGTAGTATGCAATACCGAGTTTCACTAAACAATGATATGCTATTAAAATATTATTAAAACTAGCCCTTATGAATAGTAATAACTACTTTTTGAAATTTTGTAAATTTTATTTTCCAAAATGGACTTCATTTTTGGATTCGGAATATCGAAATTATCTTAGGGTGAAATTTTGGTAACTTTAGGATAACTTTCATATTTTGATGAATAGTGGAAATTACTAAATTTTAATTAAAAACAATTTTCAATCGAAATAATTAATAGTGATAAATTATAAATTTTAGTGGTTTTAAATTATATTTAGAATATATTTTTTCAATTTAATACAATGATGGTCATTGGATGTAATTTCACATTTAAACCAGTTAGAAACAAGTTTCAATCTTTTGATAGTTATTATCTCTTAAAAACACGCTATTTGTTTTGACGACGGGAATTAATTTTTAAATTAGTTAATGCAACTGATATGTTTTTAATTTGGTAAAATAGACATCATTTTTGAGTTCATAATATCAAATATATCTTAGGCCTATTTTTTGGTATTTTGCTGAAAACTTTCAATTTTTGATGAATAGTGAAACCACTAAGTGGTAGTTAAAAAAACTGAACTGTTCATAAAACTTAATTTTACCGCTTCTGTGTGTGGAATTTCAAAAATCCGAGAGACACAGTTGATTTCAGTAAGTAAAATGTGGTTCAATGAGATGAAAATAATTTTTTGGTGAATAGTAACTTTTTACTTTTTTTACCACGGTTAAAAGTAAATAGGGTAATTAAGGGTAGAAATGATATTATTATTAACCTAACACATGTCCTAATTCTATTGGAAAAGTGTAATTAGACCAAAAACAAAATTAGGAATAACATATGACCATTTAGGCCCACTTGGATTAGATTAGGACATTTATTATTAATTTATTTAAAGAAGGGTTTAAAGAGTTAAAATCAAAGTTTATTTACTAAAGTTTTTTTAATATGGGGTTATACATAAGGTAAATTCAACTATAAATATAAATTAGAAAGCTAAAAGTATTTCCTACATAATGGTATTTTATTTGTAATTTTTAGACATTAAATAATGTAATTTATTTATGACACAACGATTATGCAGTAATTATCTTATTAATGAAATATTGACATAATTGATGTTATAAATATCCAAATAAATATAATTTGAGCCTTTTTATGAATTACAAAACTTTTCTAGGTTAATATGACATGTTATTAATAATTTAATTAACTTTGTTCGAACTTATCATTCTGTTATGATTTTCACAAAAATCAATTACTAAATAGTGTCAAAATTGACATAAAATAGTTTTTAAAACAAATATTATATTATTAATTGTTATTTTATTCCTAAAAATCTACGGTTCGGAAAAATGACTTAGATAAGGTTATATATATTAATAATAAACAACTTGGGGTTCGTTTGTCTTCTTATAGAAAGTTTATTAACCTTATAGTGTAATAACACAAGGAGACACGGTAAAAGTAAAATTATTTAACTTAATGTTAAATGTAAATGATAAGGTTAAAATAGGAACCTAAACTTGTCTACATTCTATTGGATGAGAGGATTTCGACCCATCCACACCTTATCCTCGAAATAAATCAATTTGGATCTATTTAAAACCAAACATGACTTTATAATAAAATAATATGTTTAGTTTTTCCAAAGGAGCCCCTCTCCTCCCTTATAAAAGGGCACCTCCTCCCTTTCTTCCTCACAGAACATTGAGCCTTCATGCTCGGACAAACCCTGCCAAATTATCTTCTCCACTTCCCTAGAAACATCCTAGAGGTTCTGGTCTTTTTAAAATACCCATTTTAGTGCCCTAAAAGGAGGTCTCAAAGAAGCACTTCAAAGAAGAGGTAATGTCCGTTACCGATTCTTTCATCTTTATTTCTTATTCCACTTCTTCTTATTAGGTTGTTTCATTATGAAGAAATAAAATAAGTATCACTAATATACTGATATTTTATTATAAGTATGAAACAACCTTATTTCACCATCTATCCATCCAACGGAAAAAGAAATCACCGCGCGTGCGTACGTACAGAATATCGTCTCCACGCCGTGGTGTAATCTATTTTCCACCCCCACCTTACATGGATGGGTATAATGGTGTAAATAATAACTATACATAGTTATTATAACATCATATTTATTCTGATATATTGTATCATCAACTCCAATTCAATTCAATAATTATGGAAACGATATCATCGCTCATGCGTACGTACGGACTACCGTCTCCACGACGTGATGAGATTCATTCTCCATGTTAACCATTTAAGAATGATTATAAAGTATATATAAGAAATAATAATGAAATATATAACATTATAAAGCTACTGGATTTATGTATATATGTATGTCATCTACTTAATTCCATTCAACTCAATATGGAAACGAAAACAACGTTCATGCGTACGTACGGCCTACCGTCTCCATGAACGGTGTATTTCTTTCCATTTACTAATTTATTAAATATATGTATATTCTGAATATATATTATATATAAATCATGGAATTAAGTAATTATGATCTAATCAATCATATGAATAATTACAAGTCAAAACACGGACGACAAATGAAACAATTTTACCCAAAATGCTCTTTAACATGGAATTTACAAAAGAAAGGGTAATATAAAGTCATAAGTGAACCATATATGATATCATAACAATGAGTATGATTCTGGAATAATTCAATGACATTATTTAAATCATTATACAGGAGGTTCAGACACCTACGAAGAAAATTGGACCTAAGGTAAGGGAAAATCTCACAAATCTCAATTTTTATCCGAGATTGTTTATACTTCATAATTTACTATGGAATATTTATCATCCACATCCATGTTTCCTCAATATGTAATATTTATATCCTTCTACAATAGTTTATATCCAATTTTAACCTTTGGTGAGTTTTTAGTAAAGGATATGAAAGGAATCTTTTGTCATTTTTCGTACGAGGTACTTTATGACTTTTCCGACAAAAGTACGAAGAATGTTTTTTTAACTTATACGGCATGAATGGATTTTTAAAACATTATTTCCAAGAAGATTCCTTTACAAGTTTTCAAGTTTATTTTTAATCAACTTATTTTAGTTTAAAATTGTATGACATGTTAAGAAAGGAAAATGTTTTTAATGTAGAAAGGATATTTTCCTCAAGAATGGAGTTCAAGTGTTTTATCAAAATTATTTTCCTTCTAAGATAATAGAGGGTTCTGTTTCTATCCCTATTATTAAATTGATTTGATTATGTTGTGATGGAATTATTTTTATGAATTCATTTATCTTAAATTAATTGTTTTATGATTTCATGTTGTTTAAGAATCCCATTTTTATTACATGGGATATGCAATGATGTATGATTTATGATTTTGTGGCACACATAAGAATGGTATCATTATGAGATGGGTGGGACCTATATCTCCCTCCAATGAATTGGGTAAAGATTTTATATATCATGAGATAGACATGGCTGGAATGGTAGGTTATACAGGTTCAGTGAAACAGGACTGAAACGAGGGTGACTCGGTTCAGAAATGGACTTTGTCCACTAAGATAGTCTTGGCAATGAGTCTTGACTAATAAGATATGATTCTCTATGATTATGTGTGTATGCCAAAAAGTATCATGTTTTAAGTTATGATTATTGGGATTTCATTTCACTACTAAGATTTATCCCATGTTATGAAATTATGCTCTCTTTTGCAGGTTAAGATTTCCAAAATGTTATGTTCTTATGAATATGATGTGATTGATATTTCTTTTGTTTACCCTTACTGGGCATTTGAGCTCACCCTTTTATGTTTTTTTCCCCAGGATATAAAAAAAGGTTTTAGGTAAAAAAAGGAAGATCTTTATGGGAGATGTTGAAGATCTTTCACCACGATTAGAAGATTATATTCCGAGTTTCCAAAGACACTAAACTATTATGATCCTTGTGTGGGTGTTTTTGTTATGTACTAAGTATTCCGAAAAAGTAATGTAATGTACATGTACTTCAAGTTTCGGGTCTCTACAAGATACCCAAAGATTTACGTACATGGACATTACATTACTTTTGCGGAATACTTAATATATAACGAAAATAGACACACAAGGACCGTAATAGTTTAGTGTCTTTGGAAATTCAGAACACAGTCTTCTAATCTTGGTGAAAGATCTTCAACATCTCCCATAAAGATCATCCTTTTTTTCTCAAATAAAACCTTTCTTTATATCCTGGGAAAAAATATAAAGGGTGAGCTCAAATGCTCAGTAAGGGTAAGCATGAAGAAAATAAAACCCACCATATACATTTGAACTTCAAAACATGAACATAATATTTAAACATCAAAATCTTGAGCAATGACAGAAAACATGGAAGTGCATAAGGAATAGATCATAAAGAAACATTAATCCTGATTAAATAGCATGAGAATAAAACATGTAATTCTAGAAACCATTAATCACATGTTATAATTTCCATAGTAGCCAAGGCTTTGACGCCAAGACTATCTTAGTGGGCAAAGTCCCTTTCTGAATCGAGTTCACTCCTCGTTTCAGTCCTATAAGGCTGAACTAGATTAACTTACCCTTCCATCCATGTCTATATCATGAGATATAAATATTCAACCAATGCATTGGAGGGAGATATAAGTCCCACCCATCTCATAATTAAATCATTCTTACTTGTGCCACAAAATAAACTTGAAACATTCATCATAACCCAAAGAATAAAATGGGTTTTATAAACACCATCCCATCAACACATAATCCATATAAAATAAATGGATATTTAATCATAAGAAAAGTAAAACCGTGTAAATCATAGAGACATTATACTTGAAACATACACATATGAAATAATGTCATCTTAGATGGAAAATGGTTTTGACAAAACAATTGAAATGAATTCTTGAAGAAAATATCCTTTCTTCTTCAAATCATTTTCTTTTCAAAAAATGCCATGCAATTTTGAAAGAAAAGGGTTTTGTTGAAAATAATCATGAAATCTTGTAGAGTAAGCTTTATGAAAATAATGAGTTATAAAACCATAATAATCCATTCATTCCGTATAAGTTAAAAAAACATTCTCCTCGTACTTTTGTCGGAAAAGTCAAAAAGTACCTCGTATGGTAAACAAAAGAAAGATTCCTTTCAAACCGTGTGGTAAAAGTCATAAAAGGGTAAAAATGACTTTAAAAATCCATGTAATAATACTAAAAATTTTATGAAAACATTTTTAGAAAACATGCACTTGGATGATAAACATAACCCCAATAAATACTTACGAATAAACAATCTCGGATAAGAATGAGATTGGAATAATTATCCCTTACCTTAGGTCCGATATGCTTCATATGCATCCGAACATCCTGTATAATGATTTAAATAATGTAAATGACTTGTTACAGAATCATATTAATTGTTATTATATCATATATGGTTCACTTATGTATTTATATTACCTGTTATTTTGTAAATCCATGTTAAAGCAGCGTTTTGGGTAAAATCGTTTCATTTATCATTCATGTTTGGAATTGTTGTTCTTGATATTATTATTTATTATATCATGATTTACATACTTGAATAATTTGAATCATGATTTATATATCATATATATTCAGTATATATATATATATAATAGATAGATAAATGAAATGAAACACACCGTTCATGGAGACGGTAGACCGTACGTACGCATGAACGTTGTTTTCCTTTCCTTATTGACTTGAATGGAAGTAAGTAGATGACACATATATATATATATATTTATATACATAAATCCAGTAACATTATAATGTCTTATATTTCATTATTATTCATTATATATACTTAATAATCATTCTTTAGTGGTAAACATGGAGAATGAATCTCATCGCGTAGTGGAGACGATAATCCGTACGTACGCACGAGCGATGATATCGTTCCCATATTTATTGAATGGAATTGGAGTGGATGATACAATATATCATAATCAGTATGACGTTATAATAACTATGTATAGTTATTATTTACACCATTATACTCATCCAAGTAAGGTGGTGTTGGAAAAACAGATTACACAACGGCGTGGGGAAGGTATTCCGTACTACACACGCGTGGTGATTTCATTTTCCGTAGGATGGATAGAAGGTGAAGTGGGGTTGTTTTATATTTATAATCACATATCAGTATATTAGTGATACTCATTTTATTACTTTATAATGAAACAACTAAATAAGAATAATTTTAAGAAGAAAGAAGCTTGAAAGACTCGGTAGAAGAGATTACTTCTTCTTCGTCGCACCTCCTTTAAAATTCTTCTTAGGGCACTAGGATTGGTCTTTTGAGAAGACCAGAACCTATATGATATTAATATATAGGTTTATAAGAGTAATTTTCAGGGTTTGTATGAGCTTCAAGGCTCAAAAGGGTGTGAATAGAAGTGGGAAGGGGTTCCCTTTTTATAAGGGGGGAGAGGGGCACCTTTGGAAATCTAAAAAATATTAATTTATAATAAATCTAACCCCATGTAAAAACCACCAAAAATGACTCATATTAAAATATTAGATGCAATAGGGTTGTAATATCATCAAACAATAAAATTTGGACATGTAGGTAATTTATTTTAAACATTATCAACTAGATTTATCCTTATTTATAATATTAAATTTTATTTGTGGTAATAAGTTCTAAAGTTTAAATTGTAATAAATAATTACTTCTGTGCTGTGAATTATCCATAAGTAGATAATTTATAAAATTTTAGAATATATAAATTTTAATTTATAAATTTTAAATATTTTTTTGATTTTTAAACAATTTAATAATATGTCATTTTTATAAAATAACAATAGTGTCAATTTTGACACAATTTCTTTATTTGAATTTAAATAAAATCCACACATAGGATATATTCGAACTAAAATATTTAATAGGTTCCTAATATGTCATAGTAATCTATAAAGTTAGTGAAACACATTAAATACTTCATATAATATTTATTTTACTATTTGAAAACCCATTTATTTAATATTCCTCTTAATAAAAGAATTACTACAACATTTTTGTATAATTTTTAAATATACTTATTTTTTGCATAAAAATTAAAAATAAAATACTAGGATGACGATAAATCTTATTTATTTCATAAGAATACATTTAGTTGTATTTATCTTCTAAAACACCGAAATTTTAAAATGTTATATTTATTAAATTATGAAGGTGACAACTTTGACGTCATATAAAATAAAATATTACAAGTGTCATAATCACTTTTATAAGACTCAAAACGGCCATATATTCTGTCATTGGATGATTATGGTGTATATATACACTAAAAATATGTTTTGGTCAGGTTTGGGAGCCCTTTAATATGTATTAATATTTCAATAAAAACAATATTATTGATTTTTTACTAAATAAATAATTTCTGCATCATTAATGTATAAGATAATAAGGTAATTAAATAACTCTTAAAAATTACAAATAAATTACCATGATAAATAAAAAAAATTCAGCTTTAAAATTAGTATTTATAAACGAATTTATATTCTGTATAACCTTATTTTAAAAATACTTTAATTATTAATGTTTGAGTGAGGCATATTTCACATTTCTTTAAATAAAATAAACTAAAGGTCTTAATCACCTCCAAGTGGGTTCTAATGGATTCCATTTCGACCAAAATATTACTTAGGACGAAATATAATCATCCAATTGTATTAAGACAAGTGTTAGGGTAATTTTATAATATTATATTTACCCTTAATTACACGATTTACCTTTTACTAAGGTAATTTTTTTTACTGTAGTTAATATTCATGATGCCCAAAAATAAAAAGTAGTCAATTAATATAATTTGGACCCACTGATTCCAAATACGAAATCCATTTTTCTAAATTCAATAGAAAAAAGTTGCAGATATTAAATTAAAATTAATCCTGTTGTCGAAAGAAAACGAGTTTTTGTTTAAAACATTGCAAAAGATTAAATTGATTTAGCCTATGAATTCAATGTAAAATCAATGTAATGACATACATTATATTAAATGGTAAAAATATATTCTATTTATACTTTAAAATCATTCAATATTATAATTTTACCACATAAATTATTATGATGAAAAAAAATTGTTTTTAATTAAAATATAGTGTGTTTTTACTATTCATTAAAATATGAAAGTTATCAGAATAATATTAAAATTTTATACAAGGTAAAATTTTATATCCTGATTCAAATGAATAATTATATTTTTTAAATTAAACTTATAAACATGTCAAAATCTATATTTAATGTGGGTGCGCCATCAAATGGGGGCAAAACTGCATTTTTTGAAAAATACTTATTTTACCTGAAACATTTATTTTATTCTCATACGATGTTCTAGAAAATGAGTAAGATGAATAATAATTCTATAAAATTAAAAATATAGTTAATACTATTCATAAAGGCTAGTTCGTGATAAGCATATATCATTGGTTAGTGATACCCGATATTGCGTACAACACACGCTATCGAGGAAGGTCTCGATTGCGTGTAATGCAAGCCAGACCAGGGTTGCGTGTAGTGCAATCTCACTTTGGTGTCGCGTATAACATTAGACATCAATGAAATTAAAAGGAATATTTTTCAGAAAATATCAAAGTGTTACATTCTACCCCCTTAAAATGAATTTCGCCCTCGAAGTTCGTAGGGGTTATAAATGGTTTACTACTCGAATGTTTCTTTAATAGAAACCCACATCGTAAAAAGGAATACCAAAACTTATCTTTAAAAACTAATGTATGAAACATAATGGTTACCCAAATTAACAAATCACTGGGTTTCCACATAGGAGAACATAGGTGGAAATATGGATATAGAAGAGAAATCAAACCATCATGTTCTGATGGAGAGTGGTAGAGAACATGGCTATGAAAAATCCAATAATCACAAAGCCATAAATTTGTGATGATTTAAGGTAAAATCTGATTCATTGGATATAATGACACTAGGAAAACATTTTTTTTTGAATTAAATATCATTTCACTAAAGTTGAATAATTTTTTAAAAGAAATAATTACTTGATTTTGGTACAATTTTTTTGTTGTTTGTGCCTTTAACAATTTCCACACCATCTCTTAAAGAAATGAAGTTGAATTTGTCTTCTGTGAAGTGTTAGAAGATCATGCGATATAATGATAGGTCATTTCATATATCTCAAACAAAAGGATAGTAATAGTTATTAAATATACATAAGTCCATTTATAGTGAAATTGATCGTATATGGTTCCTAAAATGGACTTATACTTCTTATATCATACCGCTTATATAATAAAACTAGATTCTGCTAACCAGGGGCTTCCTGTAGGCCAGTGGTAGGTGATAAAGGCATGTCGCACTTCAGTTGTGGGTTTGATTCCCGCAACCTTGTCCGACATGATGGGTTGTCACCCGTCCTATGGGTTGTCCTTTTTCTAAAACTGTACTATCATAAAATTTCAGAAATAAAAAGTTATATATTTAACCAATACTATATGATGTCCATTCCAACCATTATGCTTATTGGAAATACTTCTATCTGATTACTAGAAATTTCATCTACTGAGCATGTGAATTCATTCATTTGTCCCCCATATATCATAAGATATATCTTGTTGGTCATATTCCAAACATTCAAAGGCCTTAATCATGTATTCTATTGAAAAACGAATTCCCATTGATCCTTAGTGAAAACATGAATGTAGTCAAAAGTTAACACTTTCCACATACCAAAATACCCAAAATTCTATATACTCAAACCATGATATCACTTAGTCCTTATATCAATCATGAGCTCATTAATACGATCAAACAACTCATTATCTCTTTATCCTTTCATTATGCACATGTCATCTACCTTCCAAAAATATTTGAATAACCTTTCATAGTTACCGGTACCATTCATCATATACTTTCAAAACTCATGCAAAGGCAATAGTGTAACAATTCTTAGATTTTTTTTTTATTCCATAGTACCATACATTATTCTTGATAAACATACAATCATTACACTACCTTCATAAACCATTAACCGAGCTTCAATAATTATTTTATCTCATATATCATTTGTAGTCTCTTCATCATCATCAATATAAATACTACCCATACGACCATGATGATTCTTTTCATGAGACTTTCCCTTAGGGAATTGGTTTTCATAATGCCCGTACATTCCACATTTAAAACATTTAACCATTGTTGATGTCTTATAAATACCATTATCTTTGTCCATGGTGTTAACTAAACCTTTTCCTTTGCAATTACTAGCTTTATGTTCTTCTTTTCCACACCCAAAGCATCTTTCATTTCCTTTGAGATATTCTTCCAAATGCCTCTTCCCACATGATTTACATGAGGGGGATTGAACTTTATTTCCTCTATGATCATCATGAAACTCAATATTTCTCTTATTAACTCAGTCAGGAAACTTACCAAAGTTGAGATTATTGATCATATTATGAGATTGATGGTTATGCATAATAACGATATGTGGAACTCCAGATCCAATTTCATTTGGTTTCTCATGAAGAATATCATTCCATTGTCCTTCATATCCTCCATTATCGTGAATCTTCCTGTTTCCATCCATTTTCTAAAACCCAAAAAGAATAGTGTGAGAGGGAAAAATCATGCTAGGAAAACAACATAATAAAGGAGAAGTACCTTCAATATCGAACATCTTAGGTTTAATTATAATATATTTAGCACAATTCTAGGACTATAACCTATACATATACTTAACCTTAGGGACATCCCTAGACATACTTTAGAAATATCTCTAGGGATCTCATTAATGTTTTGGAATCCTAGTTTCTAAAGGTTAACTAAACCTCTCCTCTAATACCAAATGTAGAGACCCAAAGATTGAAGTACATGAACATTACATTACTTTTGTTGAATAATTAATACATAACGAAAACAGAAACACAAGGACTGTAATAGTTTAGTGTCTTTGGAAACTCGGAACAAAACCTTCTAATCTTGGTGAATGATCTTCCTTTTTTTTCTTATCTAAAACCATTCATTATATCCGGGGGAAAAACATATAAAGGGTGAGCTCAAATTCTCCGTAAGGGTAAGCATGAAGAAAATAAAACCAACCATATACATTTGAACTTCAAAACATGAACATAATATTTAAACAGCAAATTATTGAGCAATGACATAAAACATGGAAGTGCGTAAGGAATAGATCACAAAGAAACAATAATACTAATAAAATAGCATGAGAATAAAACACATAATTGTGGAAACCATTAAGCACATGTTATTATTTCCATAGTAGCCAATTCATTTCTTCCAAGACCATCTTAGTGTACAAACTCCCTTTATGAATTGAGTTCACTCCTCGTTTCAGTCCTATAACACTGAACCAGATTAACTTACCGTTCCAGCCATGTCTATCTAATGAGATATAAATCTTTACCCAATGCATTGGGGGGAGATATAGGTCCCACCCATATCATAATTAAATCATTCCTACTTGTGCTACAAAATAAACATGAAACATTCATCATTAGCCAAAGAATAAAATGGGTTTCATAAACATCATTTCATCAACACATAATACATAGAAAACAAATTGATATCTCATCATATGAAAAGTGAAACCATGAAAATCATAGAGGAATTATACTTGAAACCTAAAAATATGAAATAATGTCATGTTATATGGAAAATGGGTTTGATAAAACAACTGAAATGATTTCTTGAGGAAAATATCCTTTCTTCTTCAAAATCATTTTCTTTTAAAAAAATGCCATGAAAGTTTGAAAAAAAGGGTTTTGTTGAAAATAATCATGAAATATTGTATAGTAAGATTTATGAAAATAATGAGTTTTAAACTGTAAAAATCCCTTCATGTCATATAAGTTAAAAAAAACATTCTCCTCATACTTTTGTCGGAAAAGTCAAAAAGTACCCTATATGGAAAACAAAAAAAAGATTCCTTTCAAAGCATGTGGTAAAATTAAAAAAAGGGTAAAAATGAATTTAAACATACATATAAGAATACTAAAAATTTTATGAAAACATTTTTATAAAACATGGACATGGATGATAAACATAACCCTATTAAATACTTACGAATAAACAATCTCAGATAAGAATGAGATTGGAATAATTATCCCTTACATTAGGTCTGATATGCTTTGTACGTATTTGAACCTCCTTTATAATGATTTAAATAATGTCATTGACTTATTAATGAATCATATTTATTGTTCTGATATCATATATGGTTCACTTATGTATTTATATTACCTGTTCTTTTGTAAATCCATGTTAAAGTTGCGTTTTGGGTAAAATCGTTTCATTTATCGTACATGTTTGGACTTGTTGTTATTGATATTATTATTTCTTATATCATGATTTACTTACTTCCATAATGTAAATAATGATTCATATATCATATATATTCAGTATATATATATATAATATAGATAAATGAAATGAAACACACTGTTCATGGAGACGGTAAGCCGTACGTACGCATGAATGCTGTTTTCCTTTCCTTATTGACATGAATGGAAGTAAGTAGATGACATATATATATATATTTATATACATAAATACAGTATCATTATCAAGTCATATATGTCATTATTATTCATTATATATACTTAATAATCATTCTTGAGTGGTAAACATGGAGAATGAATCTCATCGCGTCGTAGAGACGGTAATCCGTACGTACGCACGAGCGATGATATCGTTCCCATATTTACTGAATGGAATTGGAGTGGATGATAAAATATATCATAATCAGTATGATGTTATAATAACTATGTATAGTTATTCTTTACAACATTATACCTATCCAAGTAAGGTGGTGTTGGAAAAATAGATTACACCACGGCATGGAGACGGTATTTCGTACGCACGCACGTGCGGTGATTTCATTTTCCGTAGGAGGGATAGAATGTGAAATGGGTTTGTTTCATATTTATAATAAAATATCAGTATATTAGTGAAACTTATTTTATTACTTTACAATTAAACAACTAAAGAATAATAATTTTAAGAAGAAAGAAGCTTGAAAGACTCAGTAGAAGAGATTACCTCTTCTTCGATGCACCTCCTTTAAACTTCTTCTTTGGGCACTAGGGTTGGTATTTTGAGAAGGCCAGAACCTATATGATATAACTAGAGAGGTTTATAAGAGGAATTTTCATGGTTTGGCCGAGCTTCAAGGCTTAAAAGGGTGTGAAGAGAAGTGGGAAGGGGTTCCCTTTTTATAAGGGGGGAGAGGGGCACCTTTTGAAATCTTACAAATATTAATTTATAATAAATCTAACCCCATGTAAAAACCACAAAAAATGACTCATATTCGAATATTAGATGATACAGGGTTTTAATATCATCAACCAATAAAATTTATACATGTAGGGAATTTATTTTAAACATTATCAACTAGATTTATCCTTATTTAATCTATTAAAGTTTATTTGTGGTAATAAGATTCTAAATTTTAAATTGTTATAAATAATTAATTATGTGCTATGACTTATCCATAATTAGATAATGTATGACATTTTAGACTATATAAATTTTAATTTATAATTTTTAAATATTTTTGTGATTTTTAAACAATTTAATAATATGTTATTTTTATAAAATAACAATAGTGTCAATTTTGAAACTATTAATTTATTTGAATTTAAATAAAATCCACACAGAGGATATATTGAAACTAAAATATTTAATAGGTTTCTAACATGTCATATTAATCTAGAAAATTAGTGGATCACATTAAATAGTTAATATAATATTTAGTTTACTATTTGAAAAACCATTTATTTGATATTTTTCTTAATAAAAAAATTAATACAACATTTTTTTATAATTATTAAATATACTTATTTTTTGCATAAAAATTAAAAATAAAATACTAGGATAAATTTGAATCTTATATATTTCATAATAATACATTTAGTCGGATTTATCTTCTAAAACACCAAAATTTTAAAATGTTATATTTATTAAATTATGAAGGTGACAACTTTGACATCATATAAAATAAAATAATATTAGTGTCATAATCACTTTTATAAGACTCCAAACGGTCATATATTTGTTCATTGGATGGTTATGGTGTATATATAAACTACCAATAAGTTTTGGCCAGGTTTTTGAACCCTTTAATATGTATTAATATCTCAATAAAAACAATATTATTGATTTTTTACAAAATAAATAATTTCTGCATCATTAATGTATAAGCTAATAAGGTAATTAAATAACACTTAAAAATTACAAATATATTTCCATGATAAAGAAAAAAATTGTAGATTTAAAAGGATTATTTATAACCGAATTTATATTCTGTATAACCTTATATTAAAAATTCTTTACTTATTAAAGTTTGAGTGAGACATATTTCACTTTCCTTTAAATAAAATAAACTAATGGTCTTAATACCCTCCAAGTGGGTTATAATGGATTATATTTCGACCCAAATATGACTTAGGATGAAATATAATCATCCAATTGTATTATGACAAGTTTTAGGGTAATTTTATAATATTTTATTTACCCTTAATTACCCGATTTACCTTTTACTATGGTAAAACAAATTTACGGTAGTTACTATTCAAGATGCCCAAAAATAAAAAGTAGTCTATTAATATAATTTGGACCCAGTGATTCCAAATATGGAATCCATTTTTCCAAATTTAATAAACAGAAGTTGCAAAAATTAAATGAAAATTAATCCTGTTGTCAAAAGAAAATGGGTTTTTTTAAAACATTGCAAAAGATTGAATTGATTTAACCTACGAATTCAATGTAAAATCAATGCTAATGACATAAATTATATTAAATGGTAAAAATATATTCCATTTATACTTTAAAACCATTCAATATTATAATTTAACCACAGAAATTATTACGATGAAATAAATTGTTTTTAATTAAAATATAGAGTGTTTTTACTATTCATTAAAATATGAAAGTTATCAGAATAATATGAAACTTTTATCCAAGGTAAAATTTTATATCCTGATTCCAAAGAATAATTTTATTTTGTAAAATTAAACTTATAAACGTGACAAAATCTGGATTTAATGTGGGTGTGCCATTAAAAGGTGGAAAAACTGTATTTTCTGAAAAATACTTATTTTACCTGAAAATTTTATTTTATTGTCATAACATGTTCTAGAAAATGAGTAAGATAAATAATAATGTTATAAAATTCAAAATTTATTTAATAATATTCATAACTGCTAGTTCGTGATAACCATATATCTTTGTTTAATGAAACCTAGTATTGTGTACAACAGACGGTATCGAGGAAGGTCACAATTGCGTGTAATGCAAGCCAGATCAGGGTTGCATGTAGTGCAATCTCCCTTTGGTGTTGCGTGTCACGACCCGTCCTCAGGGCCCGTGCCATGACTACCCCAAGCCCGCCTTCCATAGGCCAGGGGCTGGCGACTAGCACCAAGGCATAAATCCCAACAAAAAGGGAAGGCATTACCTTTGAAAAGTAAACAAGCACCATAGAGTAAGAAAGCGGAAAAGTAAACACTAAGTAAAAATGGTTCAAGCTGTTCTGAAAGTAAAAGGGGCCAGAAATACAAGCCCAACTGTAAAGTACAACTGAAAGGAAAAACAACAACTGAAAAGAAAAACTGCAGTGTCGAGCCGTCCTCTGGAAGTCCCACCTGAAGGGTGGGTACAGATAGCCTCCACTGCTCCTCGGGTCCACCTGACTGCTCTGAGTACGTCCGCCCAATGGTCCACCTCCAGGTACCATCCTTCTCCGCACGCCTCCAACACGATCAACGATGTCCGTCGTCTGCAACCAACACAACGTAGTGCGGGCATAACCCGTGCAGGGGTGAGTATAAGCTACTCAGTAGGGACCCCGAGACCCCCGAAGGTCTCCCGAAATCCACAAAGGATAATCCACAAACGAAAGATACAATCACTAAGTAACATCTGACACGGCTTAGGTATATGCCCATACATATACCTAAGTCATCAATTCCCGTTCGGCTCCAACGTCCGAGCCCAAGCACAACCCAGTCCACACAGGAAAGAAAAACGTATACCCACACAGGATAGCTCAACCAATCCACAAAGGAGAGTAAACAGTAAATCCACACAGGATAGCTCAACACAATCCACAATGGAGAGTAAACTGTAAATCCACACAGGATAGCTCAACACAATCCACAAAGGAGAGGAACACAAGATTCAGCTCACACAGGTATACTTCTTCGGATGACGATAAAGATGATCACTGATCCATCTAAGTCGTCAGACCCACGAAGGATCGATAGGTAACTAACCCCCGCAATGACCCACACAGGATCGGGCCCACACAAGACCTGTAGGCGCTGGCTCACACAGAACCGTTGAGCGCGGACCCACACAGGATCACACCCACACAGGATCGGGCCCACACAGGGCCTGTAGCACTGATCCACGTAGGATCGCTGAGTGTTGTAGTCGTCGCAGTCCACTGAGGATCTCTGCACAGTCGTCCTCGCATTCCACTGAGGATCTCTGCACGGTCGTCGCCGCAGTCCACTGAGGATCTCTGCACGGTCGTCACTGTCGAAGAAGCAGTCGCATCCAGCACTAGGGTTCCCGCACACAGCAAGCTCGTTCGGGAGGGTCTACTCCACGAGCTGAGAGGCTGATACATCAACTGACACAAAGTCCGAAGTTGATGTATCCAAAAGTTCCGTATCGTCGACAGGAACTCAACGTCGCAGACGACGCGTCAATCGGACGCCCGGTCTGAGAGTTATTGGCTTTTTCGTCCCAGGGGCCCGATTGGTTTTTAAGGCAAAACCAACCCAACCGTACTCCACCTGCATCCAGACCTCTTGCGGAGTGAGCCAAAAGATCCGTCTCACATAGAGGAAATCAACTAAGCTGACGGCACGTCAATCGGACGTCCGTAGCTCAAGATATGAGTGTTTCCGCTCCGAAGGCCCGGTTGGTTTCATGTACGAACCAACTCGGCCGAACTCAAAGTATTCCGAAACCTTAAGTGCGATATACCGAAACGACCGTCTCGATCCAAGGATCGTGTTGCTGCTGACGGCGAGTCGTTTGGAGGCACGTGGCTCATGATACAACCATTTGAATGAAAACCGTCCGAAGACGGGGGGTCCGGGCCCGGGCCGACCCGGGCCGACCCCACCTGGGTCTGCCAAACCCGGTCCGACCCGGTCGGACCGGTCTGGCTCAGCCAGCCCGGCCCGGCTCGGCCGCGCGGCCGACGCGCGGGGGAGGGGGGGGGAGCCGCCGCCCCGTGTGACACCCCCGCGGCACCCGCGGGGTGTTGGCCAGACAGCCGGACGCGGCTGAAGCCACGTCCCGAGTGACGCGTGGGGGAGCCGCCGCCCCCGCGTGACACCCCTGCGACACCCGCGGGGTGTCTCCCTAGTGTCTGGACGCGTTTTAGCCGCGTCCCGCGGGCGCCGACCCCACGGCCACTGCCGCGGCGGTCTCGTCCGTCGGCGCGCCGGCGCCGCCGTGCCGGCGACCCGCGCCGCCGCCGGCTTCCGCGGGCCGCCTGAGTCGCTCTGGTGGCCAGTTTTTCTTCCCGTCTGCGCCGTTGCACCTCCCGGGACTCAGTCTTCACTACGGAACCATCACACTTCCGTTGCGGAATGTTCCGTCATCGCTCGTCAATTCCGCACAAAAACGAAGAACGGCGGAGGGTTGTCGGGCCGTGTTTGTTTGGCCCGCACCCTCCGCGTTAGATATAAACAACGGGAGAATTTTTATTATACACAGGAAACAACAATTTTAATAAATTTAAAATTGTTCACAAATCCGGTTCTTTATCTTTTTAAAGAAACATTTACGGGAATAATAAAAAGCGGTAATTCCAAAAATAAAATCCCTACCTCGTAGTCATCGCGCGTGAGCGTTCTTCACAGAATTGCTCGTCGCAGAAGGTGGAGATCGTCGCGTCATCGCGGAAGGGCGTCGCGTTGTCGCATAATCCGGCGTAGCGTCGACGAACTCGACGGACCAAGAAACAACAGATTTTAATTATAAATAATTAAATCTGTGTTTTGTTTTAAACCACAAAGAACTTTTAGAAGAAACCCGAAATCACTCACCTCAAACGGTTGGTGATCGGAGATCGGGACGGGGAAGAACGTATCGGATTGGAGCGTCATCGATTTCCACGGATGATGGCGTTCTTCGCGTTCTTCGCGAAGGAGAAAGAAGGTACAAGGATTCTTTCAAATCCTCTCAACGCGCAAACTTTCAAAAGACTGGTTGGTCTTATTTTATTATTATGACAACACATGAAAAAGGGTAAGTAACGACCCATCAATTCGTTGAATTAATTCAACAAAAGAAACCGCTCATTTAATTTACGAAATAAACCGCCCAATTAAATGGTCTGTTAAGAAATTAAGAAAACGCGTCAATTGACTTTCATAATGACGGGTTTTCGCGGGTGCGTTACGTAGCGGAAAGAAACGATGGGGCTCGTGCGGGCCCCACATCACAAATATCCTACCAAGAGGGTAGGATATTTCTGGATAGAATCCTATCCAGATCAACTCAGTTTAAGCCACTTTTAAGTGGCTTCAAGTGGCTTCCAAGTGGCTTAAGTGAAATAAAATAAATTTGTCGTAAAAATTATTTTATTTCATAACCTTAAGCCCGAAAATTAAAAACCACACCCGAGAAAACGCAACTCTGAAAGAGGCGTTTCTAAGTGAATACCAGCACTGCGATTTGATCGGTGCCCTCAGAATTTGATTTCGGGCACCAGTTCAAAAGTTAGAAAAACCCGCTCGTCTGTTCACTGAACGTACCCAAGCCAAACTTTGGAAAATAATTCCGGGCACACCGGGACTCGGAATGAGGTGCCGTCAGAAACTGCGCTCTTGTAAAATTCCAAAGAAAATTAAAAATAAAATTCCTTGAAATTTACGGGTCTTTACATTACTCCCACCTCAGATATTTACGTCCCCGTAAAGATACATCATAAACTAGGGAAACAAAAGTGGGTACTGAGCACGCATCTGAGTCTCCCGCTCCCATGTGCTCTCCTGGAGGTTCCCGTGCTGCCATCTGATGCGCACAAGAGGAATAGATCGCCCACATAGGACCCGCTCCTGTCAATCCTCTATCTCCACCGGGACCTCCGTAAAAGTCACCCCATCATCCACATCTAGCTCCCCATAGTCCAAGATGTGTGTCGCGTCGTGCACGTATCTCTTCAGCTAGGATACGTGGAAGAAGTCGTGCACCCGGTGCAACTGAGGTGGCAGAGCCAGGCGATAAGCCACCTCGCCAACCCAACAGAGGACCTGGAAAGGCCCGATGAAGCGTGGAGACAACTTCCCGCCTCAGCCAAATCTCCGCAATCCACGTCGAGGTGAGACCCGCAAGAAGACGTGGTCGCCATCCTCGAACTCAAGTGGCCTCCGCCTCCTGTCAGCATATGACTTCTGCCGGCTCTATGCTCTCCTCATCCGCTCCTGGATGACCTGGACCTTCTCTGTCGTGGCCCGGACCATCTCTGGTCCCACAAGTGCTGACTCCCCAGGGTCTGTCCAGCACAAAGGAGATCTGCAAGGCCTGCCGTACAACGCCTTGTAGGGTTCCATCTCGATGGTGGATTGGTAGTTGTTGTTGTACACGAGCACCGCCAAGGGTAGGTGGTCCTCCCAGCTGCGACCGAAGTCGAGGACACATGCGCGGAGCATGTCCTCGAGAGTCTGAATGGTCCTCTCCGTCTGGCCATCCGTCTGAGGGTGAAATGCGGTGCTCAGACGTAGCCGCGTCCCGAACACCTCCTGCAACCCCTTACAAAGCCGGGAAGTAAAGCGAGCGTCCCGATCGGAGACGATAGTCGATGGCACCCCGTGAAGCCGTACAATCTCCTGAATGTAGAGGTGCCCCAAGATCTCCACTGAGCCCTGCTCTCGGATGGGTATGAAGTGTGCCGACTTGGTGAGTCAGTCAACAATCACCCAAATGGAGTCGTGACCTCTGGAAGTGCGTGGAAGTCCAGTCACGAAGTCCATAGATATCCCGTCCCACTTCCACTCCGGGACCTCCAAGGGCTGTACCATGCCTGCTGGTACCTGATGCTCTGCCTTCACCTGCTGGCAGGTGAGGCATCGTGAAACGAACTCTTCCACAACCTTCTTCATGCCCGGCCACCAGTGCTGTCATCTGAGATCCTGGTACATCTTCGCCACTCCTGGATGTACCGCCAAAGGAGAAGTGTGAAACTCTCTCAGCACCTCCTCTTGTAAAGCGACTGGTACCAAGGTACATCCTCTGAAAAGGATGTCGTGCTCTTCTCTAAGGGAGAAACCATCAGGTGCCTGTCCCGAGGATATATGTGCACGCCGTGTCTCACAGTCAGTGTCCCAACATTGTGCCTCTCTGACCCGCTGTAGTAGTGGAGGAGAGACTGTGAGAGACTGAAGGAAGGCTGCTTCGTCTCTATCCACGAAGGATATCTGCAAAGCGGCTAGCTGCTCTGTCGCCTCCTCAAGTAGCTGGATGCCCTTCCTCCTGCTGAGGGAATCAGCTACCACGTTCCTCTTCCCAGGAGTATAGAGTATCTCAAATTCATAGTCCTGGAGGAACTCGAGCCATCGCCACTGTCTCAGGTTCAGTTCCTTCTGAGAGAAGATGTACCTGAGACTCTGATGGTCAGAAAAGACTGTAAAGCGCTCGCCCATCAGATAGTGCCGCCATGTCTTTAGAGCGAAGACCACTGCTTCCAACTCCAGGTCATGGGTGGCGTAGTTCTTCTCATGCAGCCTCAACTGATGTGATACGTAGGTAATCACGGCCCGCTCCTGCATCAGGACACACCCAAGTCTGGTCCCTGATGCATCGCAGTAGACTACGTATCCAACTCCCTCCTCAGGCAACCCCAAGATAGGTGCGCTGGTCAACCTCTGCCTTAGCTCTTGGAAGCTCTGCTGACATCTGTCTGACCACACGAAGGGTTTCCTCTTCTTTGTCAACGCTGAGAGTGGGGCCGCAACTCTGGAGAAGTCCGGCACAAATCTTCGATAGTATCCGGCTAGACCCAAGAAACTCCGCACCTCCATCACACTCCTGGGTGGCTCCCAAGCTAGCACTGCCTCGATCCTCGCGGGATCCACTGCAACTCCCACCTCAGAAATGACATGCCCCAAGAAGTGGACCTCACGTAACCATAACTGGAACTTCGAGAGCTTTCCATAAAGCGGGTGCTCTCGGAGTGTGTCTAGTACAACCCGCAGGTGGTAGGCATGCTCCTTCTCCGTCGTCGAGTACACCAAAATGTCGTCGATGAAGACCATGAAAAATCGATCGAGGTATGGATGGAAGATCCTATTCATGAGGCTCATGAACACTACTGGAGTGTTGGTTACGCTGAAAGGCATAACCAAGAACTCATTGTGGTCATACCGACATCTGAAGGTCGTCTTCTTCACATCCTCGTCTCAAACTCTGAGTTGATGATAGCCTGACCTGAAGTCTATCTTCGAGAACCACAGTGCTCCCTTGAGCTGATCGAAGAGGTCATCAATCCTCGGTAGCAGATACTTGTTCCTCACTGTCACCTGGATCAGGCGACGGTAATAGACACACAGTCGCAAGCTCCCATCCGCCTTCTTGGCGAACAATATCGGGGAAGCCCAGGGTGAAACACTGGGTCGGATGAACCCCTTTCCCTGCAAGTCCTCCAACTGTACCCGTAGATCTCAAAGCTCGGCGGGGGCCATCCAATATGCTGGAGTGGATATCGGGGCTGTCCCGGGGTACAAATCAATATAAAATTCTACCTCTC
This sequence comes from Viscum album, assembly GCA_963277665.1. Taxonomy (NCBI): domain Eukaryota; kingdom Viridiplantae; phylum Streptophyta; class Magnoliopsida; order Santalales; family Viscaceae; genus Viscum; species Viscum album. The sequence goes on along the minus strand of OY728129.1, from coordinate 126,421,077 downwards.
TGCGAGGAGGTAGCCCTGGAACGTCTTCGGGGAAGACGTCCGCATACTGATCCACCACTGCAGGAAAACTAGGACTCCGCACGTCAACTGCTCCAAGGATGAGGCTAGCCAACTGATGAGTGATGGGTTGTCCTCTCCTCTGCGTGAGTCCATCCTATGCTGCTAAGGCTCCCTTCTCGCCGGTGAAGGTGAACCTGCTCTCGTCGGTGCGCACACATCGCACCTCGCGCCTAAAACAGTCAATCTAAGCATGGACTGTAGTTAACCAATCTATGCCCAAGATGACATCGTAAGGCCTTGACGCCGCTACAAGAAGATCCCAGCCGAAGCTCTCGCCTCATAGAGTAAGCTCACACTGCCGTCACAAGTGAGTAATCATCGAGTCTGCTCCCATAGGAGTCTCTAGCCATAAGGATCAAGCCAATGGCTCTGTCGGAATCTCCGAGCTCTGAACAAGGGCAGTGGCTATGAAAGAGTGACTTGCTCCTGTGTCTACTAGAACTGTAGCAAGGGTGGAATAGACACAGACCGTACCTCAAATCATCTCTAGCGCGTCATGGTCGTAGGCCTCTGCTGCCTAGAGCAGTGCCTGTCTCTGCCCGCCAGCTCCCTATGGTCGAGGCAGGCCTCCTGGTGGTGGTGGTGGCAGAGCCTCAAAGCATCGCCCACCACCTGCTACTCGGCCAACTCCTCTGCCTCATCCGCCTCCTCCCTGCGGACCGCCACGGTCAACCCTCCGCCTCTGCCTGGGTGGCCCCTCCACCGTCTGCTGCTCCTCGGTACGGCGGGTTGGGCAGTCACAAGCCATGTGGCCCTGCCCGCCGCAGGAGTAGCACTGCCTGCCTCTCGGAAGACTGGCCCCACGCTGTGTGCCCTGCACTACTGAGCCAGTGTCCCGAGGTCGTCTGCCGGAAGGTCTGGTCTGCCTGGAACCCTGAGTCATCCATCGGCTACCAGCTGCCGAAGACTCTGCTACCTGCCACCCTGCGGTAGGTCTCACTGTGGAATCAGCCAGGAAGCTCTCGATCAGAAGGGCTCGCTCCAGCACTCCTGCCTGGGTCGAGTTGCTGAGGGAGATCAGTGATGCTCTGATCTCGTGTCTCAATCCCTGCTCGAAGGTCCGAGCCCGGAAGAAGGGGTCCCGTACCATGTCGATCGAGTAGCGAGAAAGATCGGTGAACCTCGCCACGTACCGAGCGACCGTCAAGCTGTCGTGCCGCAGCTGAAGAAGCACCTGAATGCGCACCGCACGGAGGGTGGTCGGGACGAACTCTGAGCGGAAGAGGCTCTAGAAGTCCGTCCAGATGAGGGTGGCCTCATCTTGTACCTAGAGCATCAAGCTCCACCATCGTCCTGCTGCTGCGTGCAGTAGGCTCGCCGCGAGGATCACCATGAGGTCTGCTGGTGTCCTCACTAGCATGAAAACTCGGACGACCGCCTCCAGCCAGTCCTCGGCTGCCTGGGGGTCAGTCTCCCCACGGAACCTGGGTGGTCGCTGGCGCTGGAACTCGTGCAGAGCTCCGAGGCGTCGTGCATCATCAGCTGCCAGTGCTGGAAGCATCGGGGGCTCGGCGGGTAAAGGTACCACGGGTGCCTCTGTTGTCAACGGGCCCTGTACCGAGGCCTCGTCACTCAGTGGGCTATCGTCGCGCTCTACTCACGGAACCCTAGCTGGCTGCTATCGTCGGGCCATCCTGAAAAGGAAACAAGTGCACCACGGTCAGAACAGTATACCTGGTGAGCTGACACAAGTAATCACAAAGAAAACTTGAAACACACATGCAATCAATGTTTTCGTGCATTAAGTCGGGAATCAGAAGTCAGGGTCCTGGTGTATGGATACGTCGGCCGCCTCATCATCACTGGACTCCCTGGACTGATAACCACACCCAATACACTAAACACTATTGCTTCACATAGAAGAAAGATTAGAGTCTACAGTAGAACCGACCACCTTTGATACCAATTTATCACGACCCGTCCTCGGGGCTCGTGCCGTGACTACCCCAAGCCCGCCTTCCATAGGCCAGGGGCTGGCGACTAGCACCAAGGCATAAATCCGAACAAAAAGGGAAGGAATTGCCTTTGAAAAGTAAACAAGCACCACAGAGTAAGCAAGCAGAAAAGTAAACACTAAGTAAAAACGGTACAAGATGTGCTGAAAGTAAAAGGGGCCGGAAATACAAGCCCAACTGTAAAGTACAACTGAAAGCAAAAACAGCAACTGAAAGGAAAAACTGCAACGTCGAGCCGTCCTCTGGAAGTCCCACCTGAAGGGTGGGTACAGATAGCCTCTACTGCTCCTCGGGTCCACCTGACCGCTCCGAGTACGTCCCGCCCAGTGGTCCACCTCCAGGTACCGTCTTGCTCCGCACGCCTCCACCACGATCAGCGCTGTCCGTCGTCTGCAACCAACATAACGTAGTGCGGGCATAGCCCGTGCAGGGGTGAGTATAAGCTACTCAGTAGGGACCCCGAGACCCCCGAAGGTCTCCCGAAATCCACAAAGGATAATCCAAAAAGGAAAGACACAATCACGTAGTAACATCTTACATGGCTTAGGTATATGCCCATACATATACCTAAGTCATCAATTCCCGTTCGGCTCCAACGTCCGAGCCCATGCACAACCCAGTCCACACAGGAAAGCAAAACGTATACCCACACAGGATAGCTCAACACAATCCACAAAGGAGAGTAAATAGTAAATCCACATAGGATAGTTCAACACAATCCACAACGAAGAGTAAACAGTAAATCCACACAGGATAGCTCAACACAATCCACAAAGGAGAGTAACACAAGATTCAGCTCACAAAGGTATACTTCTTCGGATGACGATAAAGATGATCACTGATCCATCTAAGTCATCAGACCCATGAAGGATCGATAGGTAATTAACCCCCGTAATGACCCACACAGGATCGGGCCCACACAGGACCTGTAGGCGCTGGCTCACACAGAACCGCTGAGCGCGGACCCACACAGGATCGGACCCACACAGGATCAGGCCCACACAGGACCTGTAGCACTGATCCACGTAGGATCGCTGAGTGCTGTAGTCGTCGCAGTCCACTAAGGATCTTTGCACAGTCGTCGCCGCAGTCTACTGAGGATCTCTGCACGGTCGTCACCGCAGTCCACTGAGGATCTCTGCACGGTCGTTGCTGTCGAAGAAGCAGTCGCAGCCAGCACTAGGGTTCCCGCACACAGCAAGCTCGTTCGGGAGGGTCCGCTCCACGAGCCGAGAGGCTGATACATCAACTGACACAAAGTACAAAGTTGATGTATCCAAAAGATCCGTATCGTCGACAGGAACTCAACGTTGCAGACGGCGCGTCAATCGGACGCCCGGTCTGAGAGTTATTGGCTTTTTCGTCCCAGGGGCCCGGTTGGTTTTTAAGGCAAAACCAACCCGACCGTACTCCACCTGCGTCCAAACCTCGGGCGGAGTGAGCCAAAAGATCTGTCTCTCTTAGAAGAAATCAACGAAGCTGACGGCAAATCAATCGGACGTCTGTAACTCAAGATATGAGCGTTTCCGCTCCGAAGGCCCGGTTGGTTTCGTGTACGAACCAACCCGGCCGAACTCAAAGTATTCCGAAACCTTGAGTGCGATATACCAAAAAGACCGTCTCGATCCAAGGATCACTTTTCCGCTAACGGAAAGTTGTTTGGAGGCCCGTAGCTCAAGATACGTCCATTTGAACGAAAACCATCCGAAGACGGGGGGTCCGGGCTAGGGCCGACCCGGCCCGACCCCCCCTGGGTCGGCCGAACCCGGTCCGACCCGGTCGGACCCGTCTGGCTCGGCCAGCCCGGCCCGGCTCGGCTGAGTGGCCGAGCGGCCGATGCGGGGGGGAGCCGCCGCCCCGCGTGACACCCCCGCGGCACCCGTGGGGTGTCGGCTAGACAGCCGGACGCGGCTGAAGCCGCGTCCCGAGTGACGCGGGGGGAGCCGCCGCCCCCGCCTGACACCCCCGCGACACCCGCGGGGTGTCTCCCGGGTGGCCGGACGCGGCTTCAGCCACGTCTCGCGAGTGCCGACGCCGCGGCCGGTGCCGCAGCGGTCTCGTCCGGCGGTGCGCCGGGCGCCGCCGACGGCTTCCGCGGGCCGCCAGAGTCGCTACGGTGGCCCGTTTTTCTTCCCATCTACGCCGTTGCACCTCCCGGGACTCGCTCTTCACTGCGGAACCATCACACTTCCGTTGCGGCACATTCCGTCATCGCCCGTCAATTCCGCACAAAAACAAAGAACGGCGGAGGGTTTTCGGGCCGTGTTCGTTTGACCCGCACCCTCCGCGTTAGATATAAACAACATGAGAATTTTTATTTCACACAGGAAACAACAATTTTAATAAATTTAAAATTGTTCCCAAATCCGATTATTTAACTTTTTAAAGAAACATTTATGGGAATAATAAAAAGGGGTAATTCCAAAAATAAAATCCCTATCTCGTAGTCGTCGCGCGTGAGCGTTCTTCGCGGAATTGCTCGTCACGAAAGGTGGAGATCGTCGCGTCGTCGCGGAAGGGTGTCGCGTTGTCGCAGAATCCGGCGTAGCGTCGATGAACTCGACGGACCAAGAAACAAAAGGTTTTAATTATAAATAATTAAATCCGTGTTTCATTTTAAAACACAAAGAAATTTTAGAAGAAACCCGAAATCACTCACCTCAAACGGTTGGTGATCGGAGATCGGGGCGGGGAAGAACATCTCGGATTAGAGCGTCGTCGATTTCCGCGGATGATGGCATTCTTCGCGTTCTTCGCGTTCTTCGCGAAGGAGAAAGAAGGTACAAGGATTATGTCAAATCCTCTCAACGCGCAAACTTTCAAAAGACTGGTTGGTCTTATTTTATTATTATGACATCACACGAAAAGGGTAAGTAATGACCCATCAATTCGTTCAATTAATTCAACAAAAGAAACAGCTCATTTAATTTACGAAATAAACCGCCCAATTAAATTTTCTGTTAAGAAATTAAGAAAACACGTCAGTTGAATTTCATAATGACGGGTTTTCGCGGGTGCATTACTTAGAGGAAAGAAACGACGGGGCTCGTGCTGGCCCCACCTCACAAATATCCTACCAAGAGGGTAGGATATTTCTGGATAACATCCTATCCAGATCAACTCAGTTTAAGCCGCTTTTAAGTGGCTTCAAGTTGCTTCCAAGTGGCTTAAGTGAAATAAAATAAAGTTGTCGTAAAAATTATTTTTTTTCATAACCTTAAGCCCGAAAATTAAAAACCACCCCTGAGCAAAAGAAACTCCAGAAGAGGCGTTTCTAAGCGAATACCGGCGCTGTGATTTCATCGGTGCCCTCAGAATTCGATTCTGGGCACCGGTTCAAAAGTTAGAAAAACCCGCTCGTCCGTTCACTGAACGTACCCGAGCCAAACTTCGGAAAATGATTCCGGGCACACCGGACCTCGGAATCAGGTGCCGTCAGAAACTGCGCTCTTGTAAAATTCCAAAGAAAATTAAGAAAAAAATTTCCTTGAAATTTACGACTCTTTACATTACTCCCACATCAGATCTTTACGTCCCCGTAAAGATACATCATAAACTAGGGAAACAAAAGTGGGTACTAAGCACGCATCTGAGCCTCCCGCTCCCATGTGCTCTCCTGGAGGTTCCCGTGCTGCCATCTGATGCGCACAAGAGGAATCGATCGCCCACGTAAAACCCACTCTTGTCGATCCTCTATCTCCACCGGGACCTCCACAAAAGTCGCCCCATCATCCACGTCTATCTCCCCATAGTCCCAGATGTGCGTCGGGTCATGCACGTATCTCCTTAGCTGGGATACGTGGAAGACGTCGTGCTCCCGGTGCAACTGAGGTGGCAGAGCCGGGCGATAAGCCACCTCGCCAACCCTGTAGAGGACCTGGAAAGGCCCGATGAAGCGTGGAGACAACTTGCCGCCTCGGCCAAATCTCCGCAAACCACGTCGAGGTGAGACCCGCAAGAAGACGTGGTCGCCATCCTCAAACTCAAGTGGCCTGCGCCTCCTGTCAGCATATGACTTCTGCCAGCTCTGTGCTCTCCTCATCCACTCCTGGATGACCTGGACCTTCTCTGTCGTGGCCCGGACCATCTCTGGTCCCACAAGTGCTGACTCCCCAGGGTCTGTCCAGCACAAAGGAGATCTGCAAGGCCTACCGTACAACGCCTCATAGGGTGCCATCCTGATGGTGGAGTGGTAGCTGTTGTTGTACGCGAACAACACCAAGGGTAGGTGGTCCTACCAGCTGCGACCAATGTCGAGGACACATGCTCGGAGCATGTCCTCGAGAGTCTGAATGGTCCTCTCTGACTGACCATCCGTATGAGGGTGAAAGGCGGTGATCAGACGTAGCCGCGTCCCGAACGGCTCCTGCAACCCCTTACAAAGCCGGTATGTAAAGCGAGCGTCCCAATCAGAGATGATAGTCGATGGCACACCGTGAAGCCGTACAATCTCCTGAACGTAGAGACGCCCCAAGCTCTCCACTGAGCCCTGCTCTCGGATGGGTAAGAAGTGTGCCGACTTGGTGAGTCGGTCAAAAATCACCCAAATGGAGTCGTGACCTCTGGAAGTGCATGGAAGTCCAGTCACGAAGTCCATAGATATCCCGTCCCACTTCCACTCCGGGACCTCCAAGGGTTGTACCAAGCCTGCTGGTACCTGATGCTCTGCCTTCACCTGCTGGTAGGTGAGGCACCGTGAAACGAACTCTGACACAACCTTCTTCATGCCCGGCCACCAGTGTTGTCATCTGAGATCCTGGTATATCTTCGCCACTCCTGGATGTACCGCCAAAGGAGAAGTGTGAAACTCTCTCAGCACCTCCTCTCGTAAAGAAACTGGTACCAAGGTACGTCCTCTGAAAAGGATGTCATGCTCTGCTCTAAGGGAGAAACCATCATGTGCCTGTCCCGAGGATATATGTGCACGCCGCATCTCACAGTTAGTGTCCCCATGCTGTGCCTCTCTGACCCACTGCAGTAGTGGAGGAGAGACTGTGAGAGACTGAAGGAAGGATGCTCCGTCTCTATCCACGAAGGATATCTTCAAAGCTGCTAGCTGCTCTGTTGCCTCCTCAAGTAGTCGGATGCCCGTCCTCCTGTTGAGGGCATCAGCTACCACGTTCCCCTTCCCAGGAGTATATACTATCTCAAAGTCATTGTCCTAGAGGAACTCGAGCCATCGCTACTGTCTCAGGTTCAGGTCCTTCTGAGAGTAGACGTACCTGAGACTCTGATGGTCAGAAAAGACTGTAAAGCGCTCGCCAATCAGATAGTGCCGCCATGTCTTTAGAGCGAAGACCACGGCTACCAACTCCAGGTCATGGGTGGCGTAGTTCTGCTCATGCGGCCTCAACTGACATGATACGTAGGTAATCACGGCCCGCTCCTGCATCAGGACACACCCGAGTCCGGTCCCTGATGCATCGCAGTAGACTACGTATCCAACTCCCTCCTCAGGAAACCTCAAGATAGGTGCGCTGGTCAACCTCTGCCTCAGCTCTTGGAAGATCTGCTGACATCTGTCTGACCACACGAAGGGTTTCCCCTTCTTCGTCAACGCTGAGAGTGGGGCCGCAACTCTGGAGAAGTCCGGCACAAATCTCCGATAGTATCCGGCTAGACCCAAGAAACTCCGCACCTCCGTCACGCTCATGGGTGGCTCCCAAGCTAGCACTGCCTCGATATTCGCGGGATCCACTGCAACTCCCGCCTCAGAAATGACGTGCCCCAAGAAGTGGATCTCACGTAACCAGAACTGGAACTTCGAGAGCTTGCCATAAAGCTGGTACTCTCGGAGTGTGTCTTGTACAACCCACAGGTGGTAGGCGTGCTCCTCCTCCATCGTCGAGTACACCAAAATGTCGTCGATGAAGACCACGACAAATCGATTAAGGTATGGCTAGAAGATCCTATTCATGAGGCTCATGAACACTGCTGGAGTGTTGGTTATGCCGAAAGGCATAACCAGGAACTCATAGTGGCCATACTGACATCTGAAGGTCATCTTCTGCACATCCTCGTCTCGAACTCTGAGCTGATGATAGCCTGACCTGAGGTCTATCTTCGAGATCCACCATGCTCCCTTGAGCTGATCGAAGAGGTCATCAATCCTTAGTAGCGGATACTTGTTCCTCACTGTCACCTGGTTCAGGCGACGGTAATCGACACACAGTCGCAATCTCCCGTCCACCTTCTTGGCGAACAATATTGGGGAAGCCCAGGGTGAAACACTGGGTCGGATGAACCCCTTGCCCTGCAAGTCCTCCAACTATACCCGTAGCTCTCAAAGCTCGGCGGGGGCCATCCGATATGCTGGAGTGGATATCGGGGCTGTCCCGGGGTATAGATCAATATAAAAGTCTACCTCTCTGCGAGGAGGTAGCCCTCGAACGTCATCGGGGAAGACGTCCGCATACTGATCCACCACTGCAGGAAAACTAGGACTCTGCACGTCAACTGCTCCAAGGATGAGGCTAGCCAACTGATGAGTGATGGGCTGTCCTCTAATGTACGTGAGTCCATCATGTGCTGCTAAGGCTCCCTTCTCGCCGGTGAAGGTGAACCTGCTCCCGTCGGTGCGCACACATTGCACCTTGCGCCTAAAACAGTCAATTTGAGCATGGACTATAGATAACCAATCCATGCCCAAGATGACATCTTAAGGCATCGACGCCGCTACAAGAAGATCCCAGCCAAAGCTCTCACCTCCTAGAGTAAGCTCACACTGCCAGCACCAGTGCGTAATCGTCGAGTCTGCTCCCGTAGGAGTCTCTAGCCATAAGGATCGAGCCAACGGCTCTGTCGGAATCTCCAAGCTCCGAACAAGGGCATTGGCTATGAAAGAGTGACTCACTCCTGTGTCTATCAGAACTGCAGCAAGGGTGGAATAGACAGAGATCGTACCTCGAATCATCTCTGGCGCGTCGTGGTCGTAGGCCTCTGCTGCCTGGAGCTGTGCCTGTCTCTGCCCGCCAGCTCCCTGTGGTCGGGGCGTGCCTCCTGGTGGTGGTGGTGGCAGAGCCTCAAAGCGTCGCCCACCACCTGCTGCTCGGCCAGCTCCTCTGCCTCGTCCGCCTCCTCCCTGCGGACCACCAAGGTCGACCATCTGCCTCTGCCTGGGTGGCCCCTGCACCGTCTGCTGCTCCTCGGTACGACGGTTCGGGCAGTCACGAGCCATGTGGCCCTGCCCGCCGCAAGAGTAGCACTGCCTGCCTCTCGGAAGTCTGGCCCCGCACTGTGTGCCCTGCACTGCTGAGCCAGTGTCCCGAGGTAATCTGCCGGAAGGTCTGGTCTGCCTGGAACCCTAAGTCATCTGTCCGCTACCAGCTGCCGAAGACTCTGCTACCTGCCGCCCTGCGGTAGGTCTCGCTGTGGACTCAGCCAGGAAGCTCTCGATCAGAAGGGCTCGCTCCAGCACTCCTGCCTGGGTCGGAATGCTGAGGGAGATCAGCGATGCCCTGATCTCGTGTCACAATCCCTGCTCGATGGACCGGGCCTGGAAGAAGGGGTCCTGTACCATTTCGGTCGAGTAGCGAGAAAGATCGGTGAACCTCGCCACGTACTGAGCGACCGTCAAGCTGCCCTGCCGCAGCTGAAGAAGCTCCTGAATGCGCACCGCACGGAGTGTGGCCGGGAAGAACTCTGAGCGGAAGAGGCTCACGATGTCTGTCCAGATGAGGGTGGCCTCATCGTGTACCTGGAGCATCAAGCTCCACCATCGTCCTGCTACTGCGTGCAGTAGGCTCGCCGTGAGGATCACCATGAGGTCTGCTAGTTTCCCCACTAGCCTGAAAACTCGGACGACCGCATCCAGCCAGTCCTCAGCTGCCTGGGGGTCCGTCTCCCCATGGAACCTGGGTGGTCGCTAGCGCTGGAACTCGTGAATAGCTCCGAGGCATCGTGCATCGTCAGCTGCCAGTGCTGGAAGCATCGGGGGCTCGGCGGGTAAAGGTACCGCCGGTGCCTCTGCTGTCAACGGGCCCTGTACCGAGGCCTCGTCACTCGGCGGGCTATCGTCGCGCTCTACTCTCGGAAACCTAGGTGGCTGCTGTCATCGGGCCATCCTAAAAAGGAAACAAGTGCGCCACGGTCAGAACAGTATACCTGGTGAGCTGACACAAGTAATCACAAAGAAAACTTGAAACACACATGCAATCAATGTTTTCGTGAATTAAGTCGGGAATCAGAAGTCAGGGTCCTGGTGTATGGATTCGTCGGCCGCCGCACCAACACTGGACTTCCTGGACTGATAACCACACCCAATACACTAAACACTATTGCTTCACATAGAAGAAAGATCAGAGTCCGCGGTAGAACCGACCACCTTTGATACCAATTTATCCAGACCCGCCCTCGGGGCCCGTGCCGTGACTACCCCAAGCCCGCCTTCCATAGGCCAGGGGCTGGCGACTAGCACCAAGGCGTAAATCCCAACAAAAAGGGAAGGCATTGCCTTTGAAAAGTAATCAAGCACCACAGAGTAAGCAAGCAGAAAAGTAAACACTAAGTAAAAACGGTACAAGATGTGCTGAAAGTAAAAGGGGCCGGAAATACAAGCCCAACTGTAAAGTACAACTGAAAGGAAAAAACAACAACTGAAAGGAAAAACTGCAGTATCGAGCCGTCCTCTGGAAGTCCCACCTGAAGGGTGGGTACAGATAGCCTCCACTGCTCCTCGGGTCCACCTGACCGCTCCGAGTACGTCTCGCCCAGTGGTCCACCTTCAGGTACCGTCCTGGTCCACACGCCTCCACCACGATTAGCGCTGTCCGTCGTCTACAACCAACACAACGTAGTGCGGGCATAGCCCGTGCTGGGTGAGTGTAAGCTACTCAGTAGGGACCCCGAGACCCCCGAAGGTCTCCTGATATCCACAAAGGATAATCCACAAAGGAAAGATACAATCACGAAGTAACATATGACACGACTTAGGTATATGCCCATACATATACCTAAGTCATCAATTCCCATTCGGCTCCAACATCCGAGCCCAAGCACAACCCAGTTCACACAGGAAAGAAAAACGTATACCCACACAGGATAGCTCAACACAATCCACAAAGGAGAGTAAACAATAAATCCACAAAGGATAGCTCAACACAATCCACAAAGGAGAGTAAACAGTAAATCCACACAGGATAGCTCAACACAATCCACAAAGAAGAGTAACACAAGATTCAGCTCACACAGGTATATTTTTTCGGATGACGACAAAGATGATCATTGATCCATCTAAGTCGTCGGACCCACGAAGGATCGATAGGTAACTAACCCCCACAATGACCCACACAGGATCGGGCCCACACAGGACCTGTAGCACTGATCCACGTAGGATCGCTGAGTGCTGTAGTCGTCGGAGTCCACTGAGGATCTCTGCACAGTCGTCGTCGCTGTCGAAGAAGCAGTCGCAGCCACCACTAGGGTTCCCGCACACAGCAAGCTCGTTCGGGAGGGTCCGCTCCACGAGCCGAGAGGCTGATACATCAAATGACACAAAGTCCGAAGTTGATGTATCCAAAAGTTCCGTATCGTCGACAGGAACTCAACGTCACAGACGACGTGTCAATCAGACGCCCGATCTGAGAGTTATTGGCTTTTTCGTCCCAGGGGCCCGGTTGGTTTTTAAGGCAAATCCAACCCGACCATACTACACCTGTGTCCAAACCTCGGGCGGAGTGAGCCAAAAGATCCTTCTCACTTAGAGGAAATCAACAAAGCTGACATCACATCAATCGGACGTCCGTAGCTCAAGATATGAGTGTTTTCGCTCCGAAGTCCCGGTTGGTTTCGTGTACGAACCAACCCGGCCGAACACAAAGTATTCCGAAACCTTGAGTGCGATATACCGAAACGACCGTCTCGATCCAAGGATCGCGTTGCCACTAACAAAAAGTTGTTTGGAGGCCCGTAGCTCATGATACGTCCATTTGAACGAAAACTGTCCGAAGACGGGGGGTCCGGGCCCGGGCCGACTCGGCCCGACCCACCCTGGGTCGGCTGAACGCGGTCCAACCTGGTCGGACCGGTCTAGCTCGGCCAGCCCGGCCCGGCTCGGCCGAACGGCCGAGCGGCCGACGCGGGGGGGAGCCACCGCCCCGCGTGACACCCGCGCGGCACCCGCGGGGTGTCGGCCAGACAGTCGGACGCGGCTGAAGCCGCGTCCCGAGTGACGCGTGGGGGAGCCCCCCCCCCCCCCCCCCCCCCCCGCGTGACACCCCCGCGACACCCGCGGGGTGTCTCCCTGGTGGCCGGACGCGACTTCAGCCACGTCCTGTGAGCGCCGACGCCGCGGATGGTGCCGTGGCGGTCTCATCCGGCGGCGTGCCGGGCGCCGCCGCCGGCTTCCACGGGCCGCCGGAGTCGCTACGGTGGCCCGTTTTTCTTCCCGTATATACCGTTGCACCTCCTGGGACTTGCTCTTCACTGCAGAACCATCACACTTCCGTTGCGGTACGTTCGGTCGTCGCCCGTCAATTCCGCACAAAAACGAATAACGGTGGAGGGTTGTCGGGCCATGTTCGTTTGGCCCGCACCCTCCGCGTTAGATATAAACAACGGGAGAATTTTTATTCCACACAGGAAACAACAATTTTAATAAATTTAAAATTGTTCACAAATCCGGTTCTTTAACTTTTTAAAGAATCATTTAGGGGAATAATAAAAAGGGGTAATTCCAAAAATAAAATCCCAACCACGTAGTCGTCGTGCGTGAGCGTTCTTCGTAGAATTGCTCGTCACGGAAGGTGGAGATCGTCGCGTCGTCACCGAAAGGTGTCGCGTCGTCACAGAATCCGGCGTAGCATCGATGAACTCGACGGACCAAGAAACAACAGATTTTAATTATAAATAATTAAATCCGTGTTTCGTTTTAAACCACAAAGAACTTTTAGAAGAAACCCGAAATCACACACCTCAAACGGTTGGTGATCGGAGATCGGGGAGGGGAAGAATGTCTCGGATTGGAGCGTCGTCGATTTCTGTGGATGACAGCGTTCTTCGCGTTCTTCGCGTTCTTCACGTTCTTCGCAAAGGAGAAAGAAGGTACAAGGTTTCTGTCAAATCCTCTCAACGCGCAAACTTTCAAAAGACTGCTTGGTCTTATTTTATTATTATGCCAACACACGAAAAAGGGTAAGTAACGACCCATCAATTCGTTGAATTAATTCAAAGAAAGAAACAACTCATTTAATTTAGGAAATAAACCACCCAATTAAATGGTCTGTTAAGAAAGTAAGAAAACACGTCAGTTGACTTTCATAATGACGGGTTTTCGCGGGTGCGTTACTTAGCGGAAAGAAACGGCGGGGCTCGTGTGGGCCCCACCTCACAAATATCCTACCAAGAGGGTAGGATATTTCTGGATAGCATCATATCCAGATCAACTCAGTTTAAGCCACTTTTAAGTGGCATCAAGTGGCTTCCAAGTGGCTTAAGTGAAATAAAATAAAGTTGTCGTAAAAATTATTTTATTTCATAACCTTAAGCCCGAAAATTAAAAACCACACCCGAGAAAACGCAACTCCGGAAGAGGCGTTTCTAAGCGAATACCGGCGCTGCAATTTCATCGGTGCCCTCAGAATTCGATTCCGGGCACCGGTTCAAAAGTTAGAAAAACCCGCTCATCCGTTCACTGAACATACCCGAGCCAAACTTCGGAAAATGAATCCGGGCACACCGGGCCTCAGAATCAGGTGCCGTCAGAAACTGCGCTCTTTTAAAATTCCAAAGAAAATTAAGAAAAAAATTTCCTTGAAATTTACGGGTCTTTACATTGCGTATAACATAAGACATCAATGAAATTAAAACGAATATATCTCATAAAATCTCGGGGTGTTACATCCAGTATTTTCAATATACTAGTATGTTGTTATGAGATTTATTCCAAATACATGGACACACACCTCCATCTAATTGGTGAAGAACATACTGTTTATGTGGATGGAAAACTAAAGCCTCATGAAACGAAGATTGTTCGATTATCTCCTACCAACTCTCATGGTGGCCATTAAGATGGAAATATATTTATATATGATATATATTATGTTTATGTTTTCTTTATGCTTCTATATTTTCCATTTATAGAATACCTTTATGGTTTCCATAAGGGGTAAACACGATAATATCATTTGAGGAAGTTCGGACTATCGCCCCTCAATGTGATATGACTCGTTAATTCCGTATGTGGGATGTATATAGGATGGAGTTAATTATATTATATATGATATTATAATGGAATTATAATATATATATATATATATCATTATGTTTTAATTCCATTAAAATAAGAAATATAAATGAAAGTAGTGTTCATGTGTACGTACGACTTACCATCTCCATGAATGAGGCATTTCATTTCATATATCCAAATGTTACGTACTATTATAAATATATGTATATACTAGATATATTTGATATATATGATATATAAATCATGAATATCAGTCTGAATATAATTAACTTTTGACCATGTGAACATCTTGTAATTATATGGTGTTCATTTGTGACTCAAGTACCAAATATTGATAAAATGAACATTATTAACTTGAATGATTACATAATGTTTATAACATGGTAATAAATGATATAAAAGGAATAAAAAACTTGAAAAAGGTTCTTAATCAAGTAGAAATTATCTTTTGTTTATTATTTAGGAGATTAAAGAATGAATGGGTAAGTCGGACATGACGTAATGGACTTCATCTCAATCTCCATTCATTGAGGCATATTTTATTTTAATAAACAATTTTATTTTATACATTGTATAAACACCTTTGAATTTTAATTTCATTCAATATGGAATCTTTTTGTACGAAGTGTTTTTCTAAACGAAAAAAGAATGTTTCTTTTAACGTAAGTAGTGACAACGAACTTTCCGCCACCGTGAGTATTATTTGATATTTGGATTCCTTAACAAGATGTATTGTTTTTTAGAAGAAAATATATACCATATACTTTTTACGTATTTTGGTATTGAAAATGATTTTGATAATGGATTTGTGATGTCAATATATTTCAATGATATATTGTTATTGAAATGTTGAAATTTCATCTTTCCTTTATGTTTGTTTTTTGTGTTATGAATATGTTATCGTTATTGGGAATTATTTACATATACGGGTGGTTCCATGATAACCTAGGGCGAGTGAGCTTGAGATAGCTCTCCAATTCATTGGGTAACATGACAGAGGTAAACATGAATGTTTCGCCTAAGAGATTGAGGGAATATACTGTGATGGGTATTCCAACGTAACTCCTTATGTAGCTGTGATTGCTACAATGTAAGTATGATATAAATCCCATAAGTACCTTTATGATTTGTGATTACTACATGTTATTCAAAAATCTTATATTTTCATGATGTAAGTAAAAGAGTTTATGTTTTTTATGTATTGATGGAGTAATGATTTATTTTTATTTTATAACCCTTAATGAGATTTTTATGCTCATCCCATGTTTTGAAATGTTTTTCATATGACCTAAAGATGAATAGGGTCAAGAATATGACCAAGGAAAAGTCATACTGTCTAAAACATGGGACTAGACATGACTCTTTTTTTGAAGAGTTTCTATTTTATGAAAAAATGGGAACTAAGTAGAATTTTCTACATGTAATATTCATGTTGTTATGTAAATGTTATGACCTAATTATCTAAAACTCTAAACCTGAAAATATCCTCAATTTGAATTATCCATTTAATTCAAGAATATGTAATGTTTTATACTGGGTCCTTATAGTTGGTATCAGAGGTTGGTTTAGAAAACTTTAGGAATTAGAATATAGTTAAATTAATATCCACAATTTATGTTTAGCTTAAGTTATGATACAAATTATAGAGCATTTATAGATTACCATGTTGCTTTACCTTATATATTTTGGTGTTTAGAATGGTTTTACATATTGGAATCTAGGCAGCTATGTTGGGACAACATCAGGAGGAAGACAACCCTCCAAATAACCAACCTGAGATGGTCGACAACAGAACTGAATAGTTTGTTGCAGTGATGACATAGTTGACTAAGGCTATAAATTGTGGTGGTATCCACACATGATATCAGCAAGATCAACCACAGAGGAACATGTCAATAGTGGAGCATTTCATGACGCAACATGCCCCATCATTCATAGGATCATCTGACTCTGTTATATCAGAAGGGTTGATTGAAGTACTGGAGAAATGTTTTGGTGTCATGTGGTGCTCAGAACATTAAAAGGTTAGTATTTCTATTTACCATTTTGAAGGTGAAACTGATCAGTGGTGGTCGATGGTGAAAAATATTAGGGATAGTGAGGAGATTGATTCTCTTGATTGGGATGAATTCAAAGGTATATTTCTTGAGAAATTTTTTCCTAAGGTGGTTTATTTTAAAATGGAAAAACAATTCATGGAATTGAGGTAGGAGGATGGATCAGTGGCAGCTTATCAAGAAAAATTAACTTGATAGGAAAGGTATGCTCCAAATTTCATATGGGATCTTGATAGTAAAATAAACCATTTTTACTCATGATTAATTCCAATGTATCGAAGGGATTTAGCTTCGTTTGAGTTCAAAAGTTATGAATTTTTTTTCCATTGTGCGAAGAAGGTGGAAATGGAGTTTTTTGATGATCATATGTTCTTTGAAAAACAAAAAAATAAGATGTCAAGGTGGTAGGTGAAATGGAAGAACTCTTCAAAAAATTCTGATGGTAACAGACATAAGTTTACAGTTTGTGAAAATTGTGGTAAAAATCATGGTGGGGATTTTCTTTTGAATTCTGGTAAGTGTTACCAAAGTGTTAAAATAAGACATAAGGCTCTAAATTATACTGAAAAATATCTGGTTAATGGTAAGACAAAATCCGATTTACAGTTAGTAAAATGTTTTAAGTGAAATTAAATGGGTCATTATGAAAATGAGTGTCCAATGAAGAACATAACTGAGGGAAAGAAGCCAGACTAAAAGAAGAAAGGGGTTCTGAAATACTTCTCAATAACTTCATCAGATGTTGGGCCATCAAATGAAGTAGTATTAGGTACATTGTTTGTTTTCTCATATTATGCCAATGTGTTGTTTGATTTAGGGTCTACACATTCATTCATTTATGAGAAGTTTTCCAGTAAATTGGGAATTCAATCTCAAGATATGAATCCTAAAATTATGGTAAAAACACCTGGAGGAAACATTGATTCAAAAATAAATTATAAGAACCTTCCTGTCATTGTGTGAGGAAAGAATCTACCTGCAAACCTTATTGTTTTGCCTCTAGTAGAGTTTGATGTTATTTTGGGTATAGATTGGGTTTCTGTTTATCATGCTAAGAAAGACTAAATAGCTAAAGATATTTCTTTTAGGAAAGATTATCAGTTAGTGTACAACAATGAACCCTTGATTTTGATAACATATCAGGAAGCTGAGAAACAAGTAAAATATAGAAATGAATGTTACCTTGCACATATTGTAAAAAACAAAGGAAGTGTTGAGATTATTGATGTGCCAGTGGTAAATTAGTACCTTGATGTTTTTCCTGATGAGTTTCCTGGTATTATACCTAATCGGGAAGTTTAATTTACTATTTACTTAGTTCCTGATGCTAAGCCAATTTCAAAACCCCCTTATTGAATGACTCAAATTGAAATTTTAGAGTTAAAGAGGCAGTTATAGGTGTTATTAGATAAAGGTTTCATTCAACCTAGAACATCACCATGGGGTGCTCCTGTATTATTTTTTAAAAATAAATATTGTTCAATGAGGCTATGCATTGATTATAGAGAATTGAATAACATTACTATTAAGAACAAGTATCCTTTGCCTCTTATCGATGATTTGTTTGATCAGCTCCAGGGAGGTCAGTATTTTTCAAAAATTTATTTGAGGTCGGGGTACCATCAGGTGAAAGTAAAGGAAGCAGAAATTCAGAAGACTGCATTTCGTACTAGATATGTCTATTTTGAATTTTTAGTTATACCTTTTGGATTAGCCAATGAACCTGATGTATTCATTGATCTTATGAATAGAATTTTATATGAGTTTTTGGATTAGTTTGTGGTTGTGTTCATTGATGATATTTTAGTTTATTCCAAAAGTAAAGAGGAACATGAAAGTCATTTATGGGTTGTCTTAAAAACCATAAAAGAAAAGTAACTATTTTGGAAATTCAGCATGTGTGAGTTTTGGTTACATAGAATTTCTTTCCTTGGTCACATTGTTTAAAAAATGGCATAAATGTGGATCCTACTGAAACAATGGTTGTTGAATAATGGCCAAGACCCACAAATATAACCAAGATTAATAGTTTTCTTGGTTTAGCATGTTATTACCAGAGGTTTATTGAGAATTTTACACGATTATCTACCCCACTGACAATGTTAACTCGAAAAGGTGTTAAGTTCATTTGGACATAAGAATGTGACGATTGTTTTTAGGAATTGAAAATAATACTGTTGGATGCTCTAGTTTTGGAATGCCTTTCAGAAATGGTGAGTTTTTTATTTATAGTGATGATTATTTTAAAGGACTTGGAAGTGTCCTTATGAAAAATTATCAGGTAATTGATTATGAATCACATTAGTTGAAACCTCATGAGTTAAATTACCCTACACATGATTTGGAATTAAATTCTGTTGTTTTTGTTTTAAAAATTTGGAGGCATTTTTTTATGGAATAAAGTGTGAAATATATAGTGATCACAAAAGTTTAAAGTATACATTCATTCAAAAAGAATTGAAATGAGATATAGGATATGGTTAGAATTAATCAAGGATTATGGTTGCATAATCTATTACCATCAATGAAAGGAATATAAAGTGGCTGATTCCTTGATTCGAAAAAGTAATGATTCGTTAATCATGCTAAATTTGGAATGAGATCCTTTGGTTTTTGATTTAATGAACTTTGGTATTGAAGTTTTTGGTGTAGGAAATTATTCGATTTTGTTTCAGGTGTCAGTGAAATTATCTATATTAGATAGAATAAAGCAATCACAGAAAGAAGATAGTGAGTTGTATAAAAAGGAAGAGTTGGTTCAGAAGGGCAAGTTACATAATTTTAACATTGATAATGATTGTGTTTTGAGGATTGGAAAAAGATTATGCATTCCTTGTGATTAACAATTGTAGAATGATTTGTAATGTGAAGCTCATAGATCCCCGTTTTCTGTTCATCCTGGTAGTACTGAGATGCACAATGTTTTTTCAGGAGTATTACTGGTTGGATGAAATGAAAAGATATATTACTGATTTTACTGTGAAGTGTTTGACTTTTCAGCAGGTTAATGGAGAGTGGTAGTTAACAAAAGGGATTCTTTAATCATTACCAATGCCAAAGTGTAAATGGGAAAAATATATCCATGGACTTCGTTGTGGGATTATCAAAGACATCTCAAGGTAATAATGTAATCTCGGTTATTGTTGATCGATTGACTAAATCTACTCATTTCATTCCTATTCGAGATACTTTTTCTCTAGATCAACTTTCTCAGTTTTATGTTAAAGAGATAGTCAGGTTTCATGGGTTTCACCTCTCCATTATATCTGATCATAATCCCAGGTTTACATTTATCTTTTGGAAATTCCTTTAGAATTCGTTGGGTACTGAATTAAATTTTAGTACTGATTTTCATTTGAAATCAGATGGGTAGTCAAAATGAACAATTCAGACCTTGGAGGATATGCTATGTGTTTGTTCACTGGATTACCAGGGTAGTTGGGACCAACATCATTCTTTGGATGAATTTTCTTATAATAGTATATTTCATTCCAGTATACAGATTGCTCCAGTTGAGGCATTATATGGAAGGTGTTGTCGAACAACAGAATTTTGGGATGAAGAAGGTGAAAGGAAGCTGATGGGACCAAAATTTGTAGAAGAGATGGAAAAAAGGTTCAGTTGATTCAGAAGCACATGAGAATAGCTCAAAGCAGGCAGAAATGTTATGCAGATAACCGAAGGAAGGATATATCTTTTGAGGTAGGTGATCATGTCTTTCTCAATATTTCTCCATGGAAAAGAGTAATGAGTTTTGGTAATAAAGGAATGTTGAGTTTGAGGTTTATTTGACCTTATGAAATCCTGTGGAAAGTTGGATCAGTTGCAAACAAATTGGCTTTACCTCCATGTTTATCCTAGGTACATAATGTTTTTCATGTTTTAATGTTGATAAAGTGTATGCCAGATCTATCTCATGTTTTGAGCCTAGAGGTAGTTCAGTTGGAAAAGAATCTCTCTTTTGAAGAACAACAAGTTGAAATCCTTGACCGTAGAGAGCAAGTGTTGCGGAATATGGTAATTCATTTTGTAAAGGTTTTGTGGAAAACCCATATGGTTGAAGTAGCAACATGGGAATCTAATTATTCTACGAGGGATAAATACCCTCATTTATTTGATAAGTGAATAAAAATATGAGGATGCAATTCCCAAAAGGGGGAAGGATGTAACATACCAGGTAAATAAAGAATAATACATTTTCCATAATTATTCATATTTTTTAAAGAAATATTAATTTTACTTTAAAGGTGTTATTATGTTCGATGGCTTACCCAATATGCAACAATGGGTTTTGTTGAAATCTTACGTTGCACACGAATAATATAATATTACTATTTTAAATTGTATTTGTATTGAAGGGAATGAATAGAAATAACTAAAATATTATTATAAATGTCTGTTAATTTTTTTTACATTTATCCAATAAAATTTGGTGGCTTAAAACATTAATGAATCTAATTTTATGCATAAATACTCTAATATTCACTAAAGGGTTGATTTACCACATTTCGATGGAAAAACCTACTTAAATATTGTTATAATAACTTTTATATGTTTTATTTAAGCAAATAAATTTATTTTTTTAGATTCGGGACATCAAAATTTACTTTGGGAAATTTTTTGTATTTTTCTGATAAAGTTCCTTTTTAATGAATTGTGAAAAATACTACATTTTAATTCAAATGTTCCTTTTAATCTAATTTATTTATATTGTTATATTATCTTTTTAATTTTTTTTAAAGTATAATTATATTATGTTTTTACCATTTAATCCAATGTTGGTCATTGTAATTAATTTCACTTTGAAATTTTACATAAACAACTATCGATCTTTTGACAGTTATTGTTTCGTAAAAACACGCTATTAGTTTTGACAACAAGAATTAATTTTAAATTAATAAATAAAATTAATATGTTTTTAATGTTTTAAAATAGACATCATTTTTGAGTTCGGAATATCAAATATAGCTTAGGCTGAATTATTGGTAGTTTTCTGAAAAACATCAATTTTTGATGAATAGTGAAACCACTATGTAGTAGTTAAAAACTGACATTTTAATTAAAATGAAATTTTACCACTTCTGTGGATTGAATTTAGAAAATATGACATACATGGTTGTTATTATTAAGATAAATGTGGTTCCATAAGATGAAAATAATTTTTTGGTGAATAGTAATTTTTTACTTTTATTTATCGCACTTAAAGGTAAATAGGGTAATTCAAGGTAAAAAAATGACATAATAATAAAACAATTACCTTAACACTAGTCATAACCTTTTTGTTGAGTCATTTAAGACCATGGGAATCTCGGGGTTGATTTTGGTACCCCATTTAACCACTTGGGAGTGATAATGACACTTTAGTTTTATTAACTTAAAGTACAGGGAAAAATCACACAAACAAATATCTTTTAGTAAATAATTTTTACATGGGGTTATATAAGTTATCATTTCAACAATAAATATTCATTAGAAAGATAAAATCATTACCTAAATCTTGGTATTTTTTATAATATTTAGACATTAAATAAATTAAATTATTTATGACACAATAATGATGCAGTATTTACCTCATTAATAAATGATTTAAATAAATAAGATAATAAATATTAAAACAATATCCAAAACCTGTCCAATTATTATTGGATGATTTTATTTCTACCATGAGTCATATTATATTTTACTTTAATTATTTTTGGACCTTTATAAACCTAATATCATTATATAATAAAATAATATTTTCACACTTTCCTAAAGAGCCCCTCCCCCCTCTTATAAAAAGCCATCGCTTATTAATCATTTCTCACACCACTCAAGCTCCTTGTATCATGAAAAATCTACCCAATAAAGCTCCATACATCCTTATCTTCCACCTAGAAGCCTTAACTTAGGAATAAGGAACTTCAAGAAGTTCATTTGGTTCAAATAAAAGTGAGTTACCCAAATTAAAGGTAACAATTTCTCTTATATTCTTTTGTTTATTTTATTTTACATATCCAACCCCTAAAATCTTTTCATTACTTATTTTTATAAAAACACCAGTATCCTCAATATACTAGGATTGTTTTATGAGAATTATTCAAAATACACTTACACAGACCTCCATTAATTGGGTGAAGAACATACTGTTTATTTGGGTGGAAAACTAACGCCTCACAAAACGATGATTGTTTGATTATCTCCTACCGCCTGTCATTGTGGCCATTAAGATGGAACTTTTTTATATATGTTATATATTATGTTTATGTTTTTTATGCTTCTGTATTTTCCATTTATAGAACACCTTTATGGTTTCTATAATGGTTCAACATGATAATTTCATTTGAGGAAGTACGGACTACCGCCCCCTCAAAGTGATATGACTCGTTAATGCCATATGTGGGACATATAAAGGATGGGGTCAATAATATTATTTATGATGTTATACTAGAATTATAATATAATTATGTATCATTATGTTTTAATTCCATTAAAATAATAAATAAAAATTAAAGTAGCGTTCATGCGTACGTATGGCTTACCGTCTCCATGAACGGTGCATTTCATTTCTTACCTCCAAATATTATGTACTATTATAAATACATGTATATAGTGGATATATATTATAAATATGATATCTAAATCATGAATATCATTCTTGATATATTTAAATTTTGACCATGTGAACAACTTGTAATTATATGGTGTTCATTGGTGACTAAAGTACAAAATATCGACAAAACGAACATTATTAACTTGAGTGATTACATAATGTTTATAACATGGTAATAAGTGATATAAAATGAATAATAAACTTGAAAAAGATTCTTAAGAATTTATAAATTAACTTTATATTATTATTTATGAGATTAAATAATGAATGGGTCAAGTCGGACACGAGGTAAGGGACATCGTCTCAGTCTCTTTTCTTTGAGGCTTATTTTGTTTTAATACACGACACTCTTTTATACAATGTATAAACACCATTGACTTTTCATTTCATTAAAAAAAGAATATTTTTGTATGAAGCGTTTTACTAAAAAAAATAATGTTTATTTTGACATAAGCGGTGACAATGACCTTTTCACCATTGCTAGTATTATTTGATATTTGGCTTCCTTAACAAGAAGTAGTGTTTTTATAAAGGAAAATAAATACCTTATAATTTTTACATGTTTTGTTATTGAAAATGGTTTTGATAACTGGTTTGGTATGTTAATATATTTCAATGATATATTAGGATTGAAATATGGAAATGTCATCTTTCGTTTATATTTTTTTTATGTGTTACGAATATGTTATGGTTGTTGGGAATTATTTATTTATATGGATGTTTCCATGATAAACCTAATGTGGGTGAGCCAGAGATACCTCTACAATGCATTGAGTAATGTGATAGAGGTAAACGTGAATGTTTCTCCGAAGAGATTTAGGGAATATACTGTGATGGGTATTCCAAAGTAACTCCCTATGTAGCTGTGATAGCTAAAATGTAAGTATGATATGAATGTCATAATTACCTTTATGATTTTTTATTACTATGTGTTATTTATAAATATTTTGTTTTCATGAGGTAAGTAAAAGAGTTTATGTTTTGTATGTATTGATGGACTAATTATTTCTTTCTTATTTTCTAACCCTTATTGAGCTTTCTATGCTCATCCCATGTTTTGAAATGTTTTTCATAGGACCTAAAGATGAATAGGGTCAAGGATGTGAACAAGGAAAAGTCATGCTATCTATAACAGGGGACTAAACATGACTATTTTTTTCACGAGTTTTTATTTTATGAAAAAATGGGAACCGAGTAGAATTGTCTACATGTAATATTCATGTTGTTATGTAAATGTTATAAACTAATTCTCTAAAAATCTAAACATGAAAAGATCATCAATGTGAATTATCCATTTGATTTAAGAATATGTAATGTTTAAGTCCATTTCCTTATAGAAGGAACTTTAAGAAATCCTTTTGGTTCAAACCAAAGTGAGTTACCCGATTTAAAGGTAATGTATCCTCTTTAGTTGTTTTCTTTTATTTTACTTCTCCATCCCTCTAAACTATTTTTATTCCTTTCTTTTATAACAAAAACAGTATCCTAAAAATACTATTATTATTTTATTTGAAGGATTCGTACTACACTTCCACACACATCTATCTAATTGTTAAAGAACATACTATTTCTGTTGACTGCGGACTAATGCCTCAAAAAACGATGATCGTAAAATCTTATCCTAACGCCTTTCATGGTGTCCAGTATGATGGAAATATATTTATATATGATATATATTATTTTTATGTTTTATCTAGGATTCTGTAATTTTGATTTAAAAACATACCATTATGCTTTCAAATATGTGTAAACACGATAACTACATTTGAGGAAGTGTGGACTACCACCCCTCAAGATGATATGATTCGTTAATAACAAACATGGAAAGTATAAATGATGGTGTTATGAAATTATGTAACATATATCACATGATATTTTATTTTAATTATAATATACTTATGTATCATTATGTTTTAATTCCCTTAAAAATGAAATAGAAATGAAAGTAGCATTCATGCCTACGTACAACTTACAATCTCCATAAACGGTGCATTTCGTTTAATATCTCCAAATTTCATGTAATATTATAAATATATATATATATATAATGGATTTATATGATATATATGATATCTAAATCCAGAATATCATTCTTTAGATAATGAAATTTTGACCATAGGGACAACTTGTAATTAAAAGAAGTTCATTTTTGACTCAAGTTCTGAACATCAAAACAAATGTCCAATATGAACTCAAATAATTATATAATCTTTATAACAAGGTGATAAGTAATATAAAAGGACTAATAAACATTAAAAAGGTTATTAAGAAAGTATAAATTAACTTATTTTTATTATTCCAGAAGAACAACGAACATAAAAGACAAGTCATACATGGAGTAAGGGGTTTCTTATCTCACTTTTAATTTCCTGAGATTTCATTTGTTTGCCACTTATTTTCTTGAATGTGGTGTATTTTTTTCTGAAATTTGATATATATTATAATGATTCTGTTTATATTCTTGGTATTCTATGAATAATCTGGTGGTTATTAATTTTTGGTCATACAACTCGATTGATTGCTACGTGGTAAGGGGTTCTAATCTCACTTTTTCTTCCCATGAGATTCATGTTATATTTCCACTATTTACTTTTTGTGGTTTATGTATTACTCATGATTGTATTATTTGTGAAATATAATTTAATTTTTGGGTATTTACATCTTCATTTTATGATCCTTCTTTCATGGGGTGTATGTTTCCTAAGTTACTAAATCATCAAGGGAACCTTTCAACCTCCTGTTTTTAAAAGACTTATTTTTGTTACGTATTTTAATTTTCATCTTATTATGTTGTGATATGTTCTTATATATCCTTATTTCTATAAATTTTATGTCCAAGTGATGAAATACCCTTTTTTCTCTCATCAACCCAATTTCTGAATTTTTAATTGATGTAGTTAGGCTGCTGAATTTTTGTAAAGGAACTTCTTATCCCAATTTCCATTATTTGGGTTAAGATTCTACTTATTGATTATGTCATGCTATGATTATGGGTGTAATGAATTTTGATTTCTTATATTATATTTATACTTTATTTATGAATACTTATAGTGAATACACAAAATTGATCTATTTTATTTACAAAACGATCTTTGTAAGGGACGTTGTATCAATTTACATTCCATTGAGACTTATTTTTTGTTATATAGCAATTCACTTTTATATGGTGTATATACTACCCTTGAGCATATTATATCATGAATCTCATTATCCTCATGATATTATAATCATTTTTTTAATATTATTATGTCATTATTTTTATTCAAGTATTTTCTCAATTGGTAAGGTGCTATTAAACTAAAACATTGTTTTAAATGTTTTAAATATTTATTCTTCTAAATATTTATCGTTAATTATCATTTTTTAAAAATGGTTTTAAAGATTTATTTATATGGTAATTAGTGTTTTGAAATGTTAATTACATTAAAATCATCAAAGTGGTATGAGAAAATTTGATTAAAAAAATCACTTTAATAAAAAAATTTAATGGTTTTTGAAATGGATTCATTATTTCAATATCATATAATGATTTCCTGTGATTTAAAATGAAATATTATTAGTGAAATTTTTATGTTTGAAATATTTTATGTGTTAGGATTTTATAATGGTACTTAGAACAATTATGGGTGGTGCTATGATAATCTAGGACGGATGGTTACATTATAACCTCCGATGCATTTGGTATGGAAGTTGGCCATATGGGCATCCCATTTAGTGATATATGTGGATGTTGACCATATGGTTATTCCATTTATGTACGTTTATGTCCCGAGTTACCAATATATATGTTATGTGTGATATCAGTGGGTTTTATGGTAATCTTTAGGTTAAAAAATTGGTAAGAAATGATCTTTTATTCAGTGAAGAGTATTTACTACTTCATAAAGGTGAAAATTTTTACTTATGATAACGTATTCATGGTTTACTTTTTTTAAAAAAAAAACTAACAAATTTCCTTCTTTGTGTGTCCCTTACTAAGCTTTTTATGCACATCCAAAGTTTTTAAATGTTTCCTACAGGACTTAAAGATGAATAGGTTCAAGGATGGGATCAAGGAAAAGTCATGCTGTCTAAAATATGGAACTAGACATGTTTCTATTTAAGAGTTTTTAGTTTATAAAAAAATGGATACTGATTAGTAGTGTCTACATGTAATATTCAGGTTGATATGTAATAGTTATGGCCTAATTCTCTAAAACACTAAACTCGAAAAGATCCTCAACGTGAATTCTTGAATTAACTCAAGATTATGTAATGTTTAAGGATGAGTCTTTATAGATGATGATCTATAAGAGGTATCCATTATAATCCATCCTCCATGATGTGTGCATGGGTTGTGCGAACTACATAGTGCTCAAACATAATTCTCCGTTATTCTTGGGCATGCTAGTGTCTCTAGTGGAAAATGCTCAACCATTCACTTAACTATTTAGTGTGTTTGATCACCCAAGTGATTTATGTTATGAAATATTTAATGATACCCAATGTGGGAAAGAATGAAAAAGAAACATTAGTGTCATTTTATAACTATTAAATTCATTATGATATACTCCTAAAATAATATAATATTACATAGTTTTCATCTATGTCGTATGATATGGACTATTAATATCATACCATACCTCATATAGTATTTATGGAATATTTCTAATTTTTTGAATTTGGAGTTGTATCTATAAAAGAATATGGTTATCCATCCTCTTTCAAAAAAATAGTATGTAATATTTTTCTCAGTGACATAATCAGAGTAACATATTGGTTATTTTTTATTTATAGTTAATAATCATTATGCAGACTCTATTGTTTTTTATCATTATACTCTAGTAATTATTCATAAGAAACATGTTATTCCTTCAATTTATCCCCCACCATGATTATGATATTTTCTGTATTATCTGTCTCTACATATTTATGAATCATTATTAAAACCTTATCTTATGTGAAAATTATTTCCTTACTAATGGAATGTTGTTAGGTAGTGGGGTTCAATAAACAACACCACTTTACACTATCCATGTATCTCAATACAATATATTTCTTGGATCTTGAATCAAAATTTGATATTTTATAATCATTAATTAATGAAAAACTAGAATTCCAAATGTATATAATCAAGGATTCTATATGGGTTTAACATTACACATCTATATTAGTGTCTTTATATAAATCAATATTGAAGGATATTGATTTATTACAAAACATGTGGTCTTTACCACTTATACCTGAAATTCCTTGGTAACTTCTATAGTCCTAAACATCACCACTGTTCTATCTAATAGGGTTTTGTTCATCCAATATTTCACACAATTATACTGAGGAGTTTATTCCATTATAAATTTACCTTTTATGAATTCTTGGTGATATAATATATTAATCTTAATTCATGTATATTCTCCACCATTTTTAGTCCTTAATCACATGATATTATTTCTAAATATAATTTACTTACACATTTTTATTATTTTATGATTTTAAAAATATTTTATTTTCTTCTTATTGGGAACACCTAACATATCTATGAATATTCATTAATGAATGATAAAAAGTATTATTCACATCTATATTATATAATTGATATTTTTAAAATATTGAAATATATCAAGTATAAGATCTCTTTTCTCCAACCCACAAACATTCCAAATATCATCCAATGTTTCTAAATCAAAAAGTAATATTCATAAAATGGTAAACATTACAGTTTATGTCTAGTTAGAAAATTATGATCATCAATAATATTTAAGCCTCATTCATAAATATGTATTTGTTTTTATCCCATAATTTTATTATGATTCCTATTTATGTAGTGGGTGTGAAATTTTTCTTTCCCTATTTGTACATTTAACCCTATGTAATATACAAATTCATTGACATAAATTTTTTCCTCCATCTCCAAAAGCATAATTCTTATAATATTTTTTATTCCCTTCATTTTGTGAGTCTTACACTAGATGATATCAAATGTTTGTAAAGAAAATATATTTATATTGAGGCCTTTCACATAGAATACTCTATTGATGATATGCATAAAAACATCCCACATCTTTCATTTTATTATTATGTATCCAGAAATCTTCAATATGTGATCATTTCCCTTGAACACAAGTCCTTAAATTATAAGTATGTATAGATATAACCATTCCCTTTGAGAAGTTATATTTCACTTTCCTCCTAATTCAAAAATACATGCATCATTAAGATTTTTTATATCTCCCAAAACCATTACCACAACACTATCTAGCTAGTACGTCTCTACTAACGTAATTAATCTACATATTTACTTGATAATTTGTTTCTCATATCTTATGGAACTAGTAATCCTTCCTGATGTTCCCCTTCATGCTTTAATTTTAACATTTTTCCTTCTTACTCCTTGGTTTTTAACTATCATGATTCTGTCTCCCACTAGATCCATGCTCCATTCTCCTTCCACTTTCTGTTAACAGAGCTTCCACATGTTGTAAATTTTTCTTTCTAAACTACTTGTTCTTATGCAAACTTTATTCTTCAATAAACATAGTTGAAACATTATTAAAGAGTAATCAATTAATCAATATATTATTTGGGAGAATTATCATGATATGATCATAAAAATCTGAAAAAACTGGGAGTATAATCTCTACACATTCAGTATCAACTATTTTGTATCCTAATGACATAATCGAGAAAAAATAGGGTGCTGAGTGTATTGATATGGTTTTTCATTTATGATAAATTCATCATGTTAAGAGTGTATAATTATATATTCAATATAATAATATTATATAGCGACTTGGACTTATATAACCCTTTTGGAAAGTTTGAAGTATAATTTCATGTTTTGTTTCTTGTGTCTGGAAGGAGTGGCTTTTGAACGTGGGAATCAAAACTAATGGAGGATCAATAAATTGCGAGACCAACAGGAGGTAGGCACAATTAGAATGGTATATTATAGAATTTGAATTTCAATTGGTCATATCTATATGATAGAAGTATGGGAGTTATGGATCATGTAATAATCACTCTAACGGTTCTGAATATGGTGTTCATGGTGGTTTATAAAGGTTAAATTTGAATCATAAAAGGGATGAATGTGATTGAAATGTACAGTTCAATAGATAAAAATTATTGAGGAAGGGCGACCTAGACGTAATCAAAGGTGTCCATGACCAGTGTTGGTTCTTTCATAAATTAAAAAATAATGTTGAAATGATTAAACTATTAGGTCCCAATATAAATAGATGGTGTGTGAGCCCTTGTGCTTGTAATTTTAAGTGATCTAATATAAGTTAATTTTTCTAATTTTGGTTGTAATATTTTATTCTATCATAAAATAAAATAAAATATTATTTTTCTATCTTGGATGTAGGACTAAAGTCTAAATCCTTTAAAATCTATTAATTTCAGTCTATGTTTACTTTTTCATTGTTTGTGTGTGTTAGTTTCTCAGAGAAGTGTTTTTCTTGACTATATTTGGGAGGTGATATAGAATATTTATTGAGTTCTTGTATATCAAGATCCTTGATTATTTTTATTATGGAATTTTTAAATGTTTTCTCAATAATGGAATCTTATGATGGATTTATTTTATTAATTAATGAGTTTGAATTCAAAAAAAAGTATAAAATCTTGGGGTCTATCAAGGATATTAAAACTCGGTTATATGTATTTCAAGTAATAATTTATTATTCGTGACTATTGTTTCAATGGGATTTAAATATTTTAGGATGAATGATTTTATAATAAGTCAATTTTTAGATAGGCATATTCAATAGGACAAAATTTGGATTCTAGAGAATGAAGATAGAGGATACCTATTTCAAAATGACACTAAGGTTCTATTGAAATGAGTAAACCCAAAAGAAATTTAAAAAAATGGAATGGAATATGATTAATAGGAAGGCACATGGAGTGATATAGATGTCACTAGAATGAAATATTTCATATAAAATTCTGGAGGTGAAGACCATAGTTCAGCCAATAAAGGACCTCATGAATATATATTAGAATTCAATAAAAATAAAAAAAGTGTTCATGATGTGGGGGTTATTATATATAATAATATTTAAAGAAATACTAGAAACTGATCCTATTAATGAATTTTAAATGACTTAAGGTCTTCTAAAATTATTTAATGTATAATTCATGAAAAATTTGTGGGTGTATTTTTATTTTCATTACTTATAAAATCATGGGTGGTGATGGTGACTATCGTAAGAAGTTATTATATAAAGAATAAAATAGTGTCTCAGGATGTTCATGATATCATTTAGAACAAACAACTAATGTGTAAGGATGAATTGGCAAATATTGAGACCACACTATATAAAAATGGTATATGATTTCCTATTCAACTGAAAGGTCATAAGAAATACAAATATACATCAATGTAAATAAGATAAGGTAAATTAGGTGTCATCAGACCCATATATTATCATTATGAAGAGAAGAAAATCCAAATGTAGTATTTATTGGATCAAAGAGTGAATTAAGAAAGGCTTTCTTTCAAATTTTCATGTTCCATATTTATTATAGCTCAAGGTGAGAGCTGTTTACATTAATGTGTTAAAATTTTATTAGAATGAGGTATTATTTTTTGAGTCAAATGTTCCTTGATGAATTTTCCATTCCATTTATTTTTGAAATCACAAAAACATTACTAAATATTTGATTACTACCTTTTTATGTCCAAAAGTGTTTATATATTTTTTTTGTTAAAAACATATATATTTTACGATACTTAGAAATTATTCTAAATTTTTCATGAATTTTTACTAGCCTTCTTAGTTGTGATTATCATAATGAGCATGGAAGTAATAAAAACTAAATTTACATTATCAGATCAAATTAATGATTTTATGTAAATTATTCATAAAAACATAATATTTTTAATCAAATTGATATCTGAACTGATAAACATGTTATTCACACTCATAAAGATAATCATAATGACATATGAAAGGAAATACACCAGATTGAATAAATGCTAAATTCTTAAAACAAAAAACAATATTATATCATAACAGAAAACCTTTTACACTATAAGCATTTAAAAATAAATGATATCAAACATTATATTATGGTATACCTATTAAAGTGATTGTTGTCAATTTCATTGCAATAAACTTAGAGAAAATATGACTGTTGGAGAAAATATGACTGTTGGAAGGTGTTGAACTCTATGTGAGATGGTTATTTTAATAATCCCAAATCATTGCTGTATGTATGACACTTTAGTATTTTGTTCAAATTATTCTAAATATGTTTACATTTGTTTAGATCATGTTTACACATGTCTAAATATGTTAAATTATGTATTACTGGTGACCTGGAAGTATTCTGGACTGAACATACACATTGTGAGAATTTCATGTCTTGACTCTCCGTTAGTTATATTCTATCGTACCGATGATGAATGGTCGCACCGATGATGAACGGTCGCACCGATGATGAACGGTCGCACCGATGATGAACGGTCGCCCCAATGATGAACGATTGCACCGATGATGAACGGTCTCACCGATGATGACCGATCACACCATTGACAACAGTCGCACCGATGGCTACCAATGATCATGAGCCACCCATATTGATGATTAATGAGCCACTGATGATGATGCTACCAAAATCAATGCAGATTCAAAATGAATCACCGCTCTCATGACTCACCGATAGTCATGAAAACAGTTTGAATTTCTATAAACTCTTATTTAATTCCAACGGTCATATTTGATGTTTTTAATGAAATTAATGATATTTAATGTTAGTTGTTGGCATGTCAGGAGACCATTCCTCATACCTAGGAAAAGGTAATCATTCCCATTGCCGGATCTCGTGGAATAAAAGGAAGATCGAGCTGCAGTAAAAGGGCACACTTGAAAAGGCATAGAGAGAGAATTCTTTCATGAATATACATATGAAAAATGGAGAACACACGAAACACTAGAAGGGGGAATTTGCAAGATCTTAAAAGAACTGTCATGCATGAAATCTAGCACTACTGAAGAACACGCGAAGAACCCTGGATTTCAGAGAACACACTCACTTGTGAAGGACATCATACTGAACCGGGATACTCTGTTTTCAACAGAAAAAACCACAGAAGGAATCAGAAGCATCTCTACTAAATCCAACGAGTCCAGAGTTGCACTGCCGATCACTAGAGCTATATAAACATTCATATACTCTCTATATATGAATTATTATTTACTGTTGAGCAGTGTGTGTACTCTATATATCTTTTACACAAACACTGTCTCATGTGCTGAACTAGAGGATATTAAATCCTCATTCCAAACTCCATACGCCATACTTTATCGCACTGAGGATAGTGGTAGAGGTCAAGTGTAACTTGGACAGCCTGTGTGCGGTTGAATTTGTTTTCCCACAAAGAAATGTGGTAGAGGTCTTAGGACCTCAACAATATTGAACTTTTTTTAACCCCAATCCAGGTTTTGGAACAAATTTATATTTAAATTTGAGAGGACTAAGTCTCTACTTGAGACTGAACCTCTTGGTTATATCTGGAGTGTTTTTAGTATAAGTTAAAGTATACTACATTTATCTTTTATTCCGCTGTTGTTACTTTGAAATTCAAATCTTTTTTTAAATTTACTTTGATAGTTAAATTATCAAGTGTTTATACATGTTGTGAACCAGTAGGTTAGCTTCAAAAGCTAATTTAATCCTGTGATTAAATTGACTGAGATCTAAAAAATCTTTAAGAAGCTAATTGAACATTTACAATTTGTATAAATTCACTACAGTTTAACATTGTTTTTAAATTGGGGGATTTAAAGAGAAATAATTTTAACAGATATTTTTATTGGTACTCAATTCACCCCCCCATATTGAGTATCCACTCCGACCAACATTTGGTATCAGAGGTGGTTTTTATTAATACATGTTTTCAAAACATTATCTTTTTCAACTGTGATTTTAGTTTCATATTTAAAGATCTTAAATTTCTGTTAGTTCTAAATTATATCTCTTTACAGTTACTTTCTAAACTCTAGTACTCTAGTTATGGACAATAGACTATAAGGTACAACTACCAACATGCCACCTTTCTTTAATGGTACAAATTATTCCCATTAGAAACTGAAAATGAAAATTTATTTAGAAAGTATGGGATTTGATATCTGGACTGTTATCGAAACTGAATATAAGATTCCAGCAACTGTTAGAACTACTTGGGATGAAGCTAGTAAGATATCTTACAACAATAATTGTAAAGCTATGAATGATCTATATTGTGGTTTGGGAGATGAAGAGTTTAATAGAATATTTGTTTGTAAAACTGCCTATGAAATATGGGACACTTTGAGTGTTTCTCATGAAGGAAAAAATAAAGTTAAAGAAATGAGATTGAAAACATATACTATTAAATATGATAATTTCAAAATGAAGACTGATAACACTATCTCTAACATGTATCTCAGGTTCAATGAGATTGTAAATAAAATTATCTATATTCGAAGAGATGTCACTGCTAAGGAACAAATCATGAGGATATTAAGATGTCTACCAGATCGATGGAGAGGCACTTCTATCTCAATTAGAGAATCTTGTGACATAAGAAAACTACCAGTCAAGGAGCCTATTAGTAAGCTTATGATGTATGCAGAAGAACTCAAGGTGAATTAGGAAGAAGATGATGAACCTAAAAAGAAGTCTGTAGCTTTTAAATCTACTACATCGTGGAGAAAGGACAAAGAAAAAGTTCAAATACAAACTGAAAGTTCAACAAGTGAAGATTCAGACTCTGACAGTGATGCAGATATGGCTCAAATAGCTAGGAGATTCAAGAAGTTCTATGGTAAGAATAGATTCATTATAAAATCAAACTACAAAGGAAATTATGACAACAAGGGACATTGGAAATAGGATTGGAAAAGTCCTGACAAGAATGATGAAGTTGTCTGCTATGAATGCAAAAGGAAATGTCACATTAAAGAAGACTGTCCAAAATTTAAGTTCAAAAAGAAATATGACTACAAAGACAACAAGTATAAGAATTCCATGAAAGCTACTTGGAGTGCTTCAGAAGACAGTACAAGTGAATTTGAAGTTTTTGATTCTGAAAAGAATCGTTCCAACATGTGCTTCATGACCAATACCTATGAGGTACCTGTTTTCCCTATAGTAAATGATTATTATTTTGGAAATGATTCTGAATATAAAAACATGTCTAGTGAGGAACTATTTGAATATTGTAACATGCTAGAAGAAACCAGTAATGAACTTAAGGACATGTATAAAGCCTTAAAAAACAGCATGGTCTCACTACCAATGTTAAAACTGCCTTTGATATAGAAAAGGAAATGAATGCTCAACTGATAAAGGAAAATATAGAACTGAAAATCTCTAATGAGAAAATTAGAAAGGACATAGAAGCAATCACAA
Source organism: Viscum album (assembly GCA_963277665.1). NCBI lineage: Eukaryota > Viridiplantae > Streptophyta > Magnoliopsida > Santalales > Viscaceae > Viscum > Viscum album. The sequence goes on along the minus strand of OY728129.1, from coordinate 126,385,845 downwards.
ATGGAAAAGATACTATAACTAAAATGATAGGAAATCAAGTTGCACCAAAATATACTACTCGTTTGGGATACCAACCTGGAAAAAGACAGCTTACTAAAACTAAATTTATTTCTTTGTCTAGACAAAATTCTGCTAGTTTCAGTTCTAGAAATTCATATGCTTCAACTAGTTATCCATATGGTTATAGAACAAATAAATTTTATCTTTCAAAATATTTTGATTCTGTATATTATATGTAACCCATAAGTCAAATTTGGGTACCAAAATCATTGATTGCTAACCTGTCTGGACCCAAGAAGATCTGGGTACGAAAATAATTTTCCTTCAAAATCTATTTTGTAGGGAACATGTTTGAAGAGTTCTCACCAGAAGGTATGGTACTTGGATATTGGATGTTCAAGACACAAGTCTGGAGATTATTCATGCTTAAAAGATTAATAAAGGTTGATGGAGGCCATGTCACCTTTGGTGATAATTCTAAAGGAAAAATCATCGGCCTAGGTGAGATTGGTAACACTAATTAAATTTTTATTTCTATTGTTTTATTTTTTGATGGACTTAAGTATAACCTATTAAGTATTTCTCAATTTTGTGATGATGGTTTTAATGTTAAATTTGAAAATGATTCCTGTGATGTTTTAACTCTAAAAATGTTTTAGTGTTTTCTGCCTTGAGAAATGAAAATGCTTATGCTATTGATCTGAATTCTTTAGCCAAACAAAATGTTACTTTCTTAAATGCTTTTCATAAAGAGTCTTGGATTTGGCACAGAAGATTAGGACACTGCAATATAAATTCACTTAGAAAACTGACTAGGAAGAACTTGGTTAGAGACCTACCCAAACTTGAATTCCCAAATGACAAAGTTTGTAATCCCTGTCAAAAGGGAATGCAACATAAAGTTTCTTTTAAATCGATGAAATATGTTTCAACTTATCAACCTCTCGAGTTGGTTCACATGGACTTGTTTGGAAATTCTAGAGTTTCCTATTTAAATGGGAAGCACTATGTCTATGTCCTAGTAGATGACTATTCTAGATATACTTGGGTATACTTCTTAGCTCACAAAAGATAAGCTTGTTCTTACTTTAACAAATACTCCAAGTCTGTAGAAAACCTTAGTGGACATAAGATTAAATTCCTGAGAAGTGATCATGGCCGTGAGTCTGAAAATCAAGAGTTTGAATCTTATTACTCACACAATGGCTATAGACACAACTTTTCTGCTCCTAGGACATCTCAACAAAATGGTGTAATATAAAGAAGGAATAGAACCCTTCAAGAAATATCTAGAACCATTCTTAATGAGTATGACCTACCTATTTTCTTTTGGGCTGAAGGTGTGAATACAACTTGTTATACTATTAATAGAGTCTTAAATAGACCTGTTCTCAAGAATACCCCTTATGAATTATGGAATAATAGAAAACCTAAAGTTAGTTACATCAGAGTCTTTGGCTGCAATGTTTTTATTCTTAATAAAAAGGATAATCTCGACAAGTTTGCTTCTATGAGTGATGAAGGAATTTTTCTTGGTTATTATTTAAATAGAAAATCCTATAGAGTATTTAACAAAAGAACCAAATGTGTGGAAGAATATGTTCATATCATGTTTGATGAAACTGATCCAATGAGACTTAATCCTCTATTGAAAATCTTGAAGAAGATTTACTGTTCTGGACCTTAATGATAAAACTAATGAACCTGCTGTAAAAATATCCAGTTCTAGACATATTCCAGAATCTACTTCTATTGTACCCGAACTTAGAGATGAACCTGAAATTTCTAGCCCTACCTTTAATAGATCAACTAGGATTCTAAAGAATCATTTTTTAGATGATGTTGTTGGTAATATTTATAGAGGGAAACAAAATAGAGCTTCTCTAAGAAACCAGGTTGAACATCAAGACTTTCTTTCAAAGATAGATCCTAAAAATGTCAATGATGCTGTCAATGATGAATTTTGGGTAATGGATATGCAAGAAGAGTTAAATCAATTTGAAAGAAACAATGTCTGGGAATTAGTTGACAGACCCAGGGGCACTTTAACAACAAATACTAAATGGGTTTTTAGAAACAAAGTTGATGAGTCTAGAAACATAGTTAGAAACAAAGCTAGATTAGTTGCACAAGGATATAGTCAAGAAGAAGATATAGACTATGAGGAAACCTTTTCAACTGTATCTAGATTAGAAGCTATTAGAATTATACATTCCTATACTGCTCATCTGAATTTCATGTTATATCAAATGCATGTTAAAAGTGCTTTTCTAAATGGTTTTATTGTTGAAGATGTTTTTATTGAACAACCACATGGATTTACTAATACTCATTTTCCAAATCGAGTTTTTAAACATTCTAAAGCTTTATATGGTTTAAAACAAGCTCCAAGAGCTTGGTATGATAGAATTAGTAATTTTCTTATTTCAAAAAGTTTAACAAACAGTATTGGTGATCCAAATATTTTTATTAAAATAATTTCTAAAGATGTTTTAATAGTAAAAATCTATGTTGATGATATTATTTTTGGATATTTTAAACATTCATTATGTACTGATTTTTTAAAGAGTATGAAAAATGAATTTGAAATGAGTTTAATGGGAGAACTCAAATATTATCATGGATTTCATATTTTCCAAAATGAAAAGGATATTATTTTGAATCAAAGTAAACATACAAAGGATCTTTTAAAACGTTTTTGTTTGGATAGTATTAAGGAAAGTGATACTCCTATGAGTACAGTATGTAAATTGGATACAGATGAAACCAAGAAACCAATGGATCAAAAAAATTATAGAGGTATGATTGGAAGCTTACTTTACTTTACTACTAGTCGACCAGATATTATGTTTAGTGTGTGTATGTGTGCAATATTGTAAGCTAATCCAAAAGAATCTCATTTACTTGCTGTTAAATGAATTTTTATGTATCTCAAACACATTGTAAACTTAGGTTTGTTTTACCCAAAAGGAAAATCATTTGAGCTAATGAGTTATTCAGATGCTGAATTTGATGTTTGCAAGTTGGATAGGAAAACACATATGGAACATGTCATTTATTGGGAAACTACTTAGTATCTTGGTGTAGTAAAAAGTAGAACTCTGTAGCTCTGTCTACTACAGAAGTAGAGTATATTGCTGCTGGTAATTGCAGTGTACAAATTCTGTGGATGAAACACACTCTTTTGGACTATGGATATGATTTTAAGCATGTTTCAATCAACTGTGATAACACTAGTGAAATTAACATTTCAAAGAACCCCGTGTCTCACTCTAGAACCAAAAACATTGATATCAGACATCACTTTTTGAGAGATCACTACCAAAAAGGTGATATTACTATTGAGTTTATAGGTACTAAACATCAATTAGCTGACATTTTCACCATGCACTTAAATTATGAAAGGATAGACTCGATTAAACAAGATTTGGGTATGATAGATCTGTGAAACCAATTTTTCAAACTGATCTGTCAAACCGATCTGTCAAAATGATCTGTGAAACCGATCTATCAAACTGATCTGTGAAACCGATTTATCAAACATATCTGTCAGACCGATCTGTGAAATCGATCTGTGAAACCGATCTGTCAGATCGATCTGTCAAGTCAATTAGTGCTACCGATTGGGTTGTACTATTTATAAAATCACTATTGTCTATTTAAAATGATGTTGTTCTACTTAATCGATATTTTATTATTTGTAACCATAAATGATACAAATAAAGACATGTGGCTATTTCATTCTCTGATGACTGTTGACCTTCCATTTCCTATCGAACTCTCTCTTCTCTTTTCTGTAACCTGAGCCTCTTGAATCTTTCCAAGCCTCTCGATTGTCTCAAACCTAAGAATGGCCAAGGAAAAGAGGTAGGCAAGGAATCTGAAGGAACTTCACCCGTCAAGTGTGCTCAAGGTGAGTCAAGCAGTACGACGTAGAGGTCTGTGAACCTGAAGCTAGAAGAACGACAAGTTCTAGCTGAAAAAGAAATATGTTCTGAATGGGGTTTATCTAGATAGTCTATTCTCTTAAAAGTATTTGAAATGCAAGGTTGGAAGAATTGGTTCTGTGATTATGATAGGGTCTTTTACACGAAGCTGGTGCATGAGTTTTATTTGAACCTGGATGTAGTATTGGACATAGCAGAGGCTACGAGATTGTCTTCTATAGTAAAAGGGAAATACATTAATTTTTCATCAAATAGAACACCAATTTTTAATGGCGTTGATTATGAATATTAGAGGGAAAAAATGAACACTTGTCTGGTAAACACATGAGTAGATAATTTTCAAAATATGGAAAGTCATAAGGTCAGATCAATAGATTTTATTAATCCCAATAGAACACCAATTTTTAATGGTATTGATTATGCATATTTGAGGGATAGAATGAACACTTGTCTGGTAAACACATGAGTAGATAATTTTTTATATTGACAGATGATTATAAAATACATTATAATGAGTTTAGATCCTTTACTAACAAAGAGATGATGGAATATTAGTTTAATTATAATGTAAGAAACACTTTTTTATGATCCATGATAAGAAACATATATATCCAGATTTATTCTTCTGAAGCATCTAATAGTATTTGGAAGAAGTAAGAGGTTACACTCTTTAGAGCTTCAAAAGTTCTTGAAACTAGTAGAGCCATTCATAGAGCCTATTATCAACATTTTAAATTTATATAAGGTGAATAAGTTTGTAAGATATATCAAATATTCATGAATATTGTTAATAATAAAAAATATATTGGATAAAAAGGACTAGATAATTAAATTCCCATTGAGAAAATTAGTGATATTATTCAAAATGAATGGGAATATAAGAGAACAACTATTTATGTAAGAAGAAAGGTTAGTAATATCACTCTTAAAGAGTTAATTCGTACTCTTATGCTGTACGAGGGTATATTAATGAGAGAGAATGAGAAGTATTAGTAAAATAATTGATGTTTTTCTTTCAACACTAATATAATTCCTACTGATGTTCATACATAAGAAAAATTTGTTAAGTAGTCAAAAAAGTAGAAAGTGGTTGTCCAATCAGATTCAAGTGATTCTGAACATTCTGATAATTAACTAGATAATATTTCTCATAGGATGAACATGATAGATTGTAATAAGTATTTTTAGTATCATTGGAAGAAAAGTAACAAGGAAAATAATGAAAAGAATGATTCTGAAGATACTTGTTATGAGTGTATTAAAGCTGGAAACATCATACCTAATTATCCAAAGCTCAAAAAGAAATATATAAAAGAAATTCAGATTTATAGGAATGAGAATAGTTATTACAATTCAAAAGGAAATAATGTTCTAAAAGATAATGACTTCTGGAGTGCAAGTGGAGGAGACTCTTCATGCAATTATTCTTATATTGAATGTTCTGCATAGAGGAACATTGGTCGTATTTCTACAATACCAAATGAAAATATTTGTCTAATGGATAAGGTATTCACCATTGAGAATCTTAAAAATTTATCCTTAAATAAAACTTATTCTAATTCTGATGATGAGAATGATTCCAAATCTTCGGATGAAGATTCTTCATAAGTAGAGGAAAATACATTTCCTTCTTATGAAGAAGTATATCATTTTGAAAAACTCCTTGAAAATGAAAATTGAAAAGTTTTCATAAAACATAATAAGGTAAATTAAAGGATAAATGTTTTTAAAAAATAATTTTCAGATCTTTATAAATATCATAATATGTAGGTTTTTGAAAAATACACTATTTTTAAATATTTAGAAAAATTAATCTATGAAAATAATAGTTTACAAACTAGTTTTGACAAAATAAATTCTAAAATAATTAATCAAGATGATAAAGATTTAATTGTAAAACTAAAATCTAAGATTTATTCTTTAAAAAAAAAATTTCAAACATTAATTCCAGTAAGGAAGGTTTTGATTAAATTCATAAACAACTTTTTCCTCATGAAACTTGTATTGGAATGGTTTATAAGTATAAAAACATGTTTTTAGAAAAAATTACATTGTTCTAAAAAATTCCCACTTTTGCACAAAGTGTCAATGTACAGGAAATTGTAAAACTAATTTCTCCCTTAATAAAATAAAATATATAGGTTTCCACAAATCCTATTTTCCAAGAAAAGTGGATTAAGAAAACTCTTATTAATTTTTCTAGACTCAAGATGGTTTGGGATCGAAAAATAAAATTGTTTTGTTTTTAGGAAACAGTGGTTCTACCAAAAACCAAAATATTTTTTACATTGATAGTGGGTGTTCTAGATATTTGAATGAGAAAAAAATATTTATTTAAAAATATTATCAAGATTAAATTCAAAAAATTTCCTTTAGAGATAATTCCCAATGAGAGATTATTGATAAAGCTAATATTTTCATTCTTGTAAAATGTTAAATTTCAATTTTTTTTGGATAATAGAATTAATCACACGATTATAAGCATAATAAAATTATTGTATACATGCTACCTTTTAAATTTTAAAAATTATAATTGTGTAGTACACAATTTTAAAGATGCATTCTTTTTTATGCCCATTAGCTTGAGAATTTCTACACACATAACAAAGAAGACCTTAGGAGCCCAAAAATACCTCAACTTAGTGCAATATATGATCAATATTGGTTATGGAATAGAAATATAGGACACTCTATCCATATAAAATTTTGTAATTTGACTAAAAAAGGAATTCTTAAGTATTTACTAGATATTAGGTTTGATTCTACAAATGTCTGTGACTCTTTCTAATATGGTAAAAAAATGAAGTCTAGTTTTAAATCTATTAATAAAATATCCACAACTGATGATTTATGGTTTGTTAAAATTGATTTATTTTTTTCTACAAATACAAGGATTATTGGGAGAAAAATACTATGTATATGTCTTGGTTGAGGATTACACCAAATACACATGGGTTTATTTTTTAGAAAAGAACCTGAAGCTTTTTTTAATTTAAAAAATTTTGTAAATAAAATTAAAACTGTGAAAAACCTTCCCTATAGAACTATTCATAGTGATCATGGTGGTCAATTTATAAACACCTATTTTGAAACCTTTTTTATTATAAAAGGCATTACACATAACATTTTATCCCCTAGAACCCCTCAGAAAAAATGGTGTTGTTGAAAGAAGAAATTATGTTCTTTAAGAAGTTAGAAGAACTATGGTGAGTGAATACTCACTTGATAAACATATTTGTGACAAATTAGTTAATAATTATTATTATACTCTAAATAATTTTTTAATTTATCCTTTTTTCAACAAAACTGTTTATGTGTTGTAGGGGGGTTGAAAACGAAACGTTTCCTACTTTATTATATTTGGATGTAATGTATTAATTTTGAATATGAAAGGTAAATTACACAAATTCACACCCAAGTCCAATTATGTAGTTTTTTTAGGTTGCTCCACTACTTATGAGGCATATATAGTTCTGAATAAAAATTAATTTACAGTTGAGGAACAATTAAATTTTAAATTTAATAAAACTGACCCTTTTGTTTTTAAAAAATCCAAACAAACATCCTCAGATGTGTTTTCTAAAAATGATTTGCAACCTTTGTAAGAAAATTATTCTTATAAGGATAACACCGAAGAAAAATTTTCTAAAGTATTTACTCCATAAACTTTTCTACCTTATGTTGCTAAGGATGTTTTAAAAAAAGTCTATTATTTCTTAGGAACAATTCTAGTTACAATATCATTAGAGATGTTGATCAACTTGTTAGGACAATATTTTTTTTTGAAATGAAATAGAACATATTTCTTTAAATTCTCATCTTGAAAAAAATATTGATGAGGTCTTAGGTGATGAGTATTGGATTAAGGAAATGCATGATGAGATAAATTACTTTGAAAGGAACAAAATATTTAAATTGGTTGAAAGACTAAAAAACTTCTATTATTGGAGTAAAGTGTTCTTTCTGAACAAAATATGATAAAAATTAAATTATCATTAGAAATAAAGAAATTATTGTTTAAAAAATTTATAATCAACAACTAGGCATAGAATATGTATAACCATATGCAGTGGTATCAATATTAGAATCTATTCATATTCTACTATCCTTTGCAAAATTATTTAATTTCATACTTTTTAAAATGTATGTGAAGTGTTATTTCCATAATAGATATGTATAATAATTATTCTATGTTGAAAAACCCACTTGTTTTAAAGATAGAAAACATCTTGAATATGTTTATAAACTTACAAAAACTTTATATGGACTTAAACAAGCCCCCAAAGCTTGGTATGATAGGTTAACAAGATTTCATTATAAAAAAAAATTAGGTTAAGGTAACGACTGATCCAATAATTTTTATAAATAATGTTAATAAAAATATTATGATTTTTCAAATATATGATTATGACCCTATATTCGGATCAACTAAAAAAACCTTAATAGATTTATTTGTGGGTCATATAAAGATTTTGAGATGAGTATGATGGGTGCGTTAACATTTTTTCTTGGTTTTCAAATTTCTAAAAAACTAGAAGGTACATATATATCTCAACATTTTTTTATAAATGACTTTTTTAAAAGTTTTCATATGAAAATACTAAAAGTATTTGTACTCCCATTGGTACCTCAGACAAACAAGATCATGATCAGTCTCGGTAACCGGTTGATCAAATTTTTTTTAAAAGGTGTGATATGAAGTTTATGATACTTTATAGCTAGACATCCAGTCTAAATTGTTTTTTATTCTTATTTGAAAGGTATTAGGAAAATCTAATGGAATCATATTTAAAATAAGTAAAATGAAATTTCCATTATCTTAAGGGAATTGTGGATCCAATAATTTTCTATTATTATAGAAATAATGTTTAAATATACCATTTTTTGAATGTTGACATTAATGTATGTAGAATGGATAATTTACGTACTTCCAGAACATGTCACTTATTAGGAGATTCATTAGTTTCTTGTTCTTGTATCAAACAACACTCATTGGAACATTCCAGCACCAATGCCGAATATGTTGTAGTTGGTAGTTCTTGTGCTCATGTGTTGTGCATGTAACACAAAATCACTATTTATACAAAGAGTTTAACTTAAACACAGATACTATGTGATAACACTAGTTCCATTAATTTAATTAAGAAGCCTGAACATCACTCCCATGAAAAATACATAGATATTAGGCATCACATTCTTAGGGATCACATAGTTAACGAATATCATTTTAAAATTCATTTGAATGAAAGAAAAACTTATTGATATTTTCAAAAAACCAATACCTTCCAATACATTTGAATATTTTAAACATAATCTAGGAATGACCAACATAAATGAATCTTTCATATCTACTTATTATTTAAACCATCTCTATATATTATGTTAATCATTTTCATATGGGGTATATATACTTTTTTATTTGTCAAAATGTTAGTGTTTTAAAATATTATCGTATTTCAAATATTGGATTCATGTTTTCCTTTTAGAAATATTTTGGAGTTAGAATGTCTATATAGATCATCAGACATTAAAATTTTTAGAACGTTTACTAATTCATAAAAAAAATTTATTAAGATTTTATCACTAAAATATCATATACTATTAATTTTCTAAAAAAAAAAATTTCTTTTAAATACATATTATATTAATTATTCATATTAAAAGTATCATATTCAATATTTTAAAACATTCGTAATCAAATTAATTTACAAAAATCAAGAAGAACATTGTAATTTTACTGATACATCTTTCCAATTATGAAAGTTATTCTACTTATCTTTTAACTTTTTTAACATTTCATTATAATTATTTATCTTTTTTTGTTATTAAAATTCATTTTAAATTTCATTAACACTATTTTTTTCAAAATTTTCAAATCGTTTAATATTCCAATATGATTGAGTGTTTTATAAACATAAGGGTTAAAGTTCTTTTTAATAATCTCAAAATCAATCAAAACTCTCATATATTTAGTTTTTCAATCTTATCCTTTGGATTAGATCTAAATGTTTAACAATCAATTGAAAACTGTTATATAAAGGGTGGACCATGTGTCTCACATCAGAATCCTCTACATATTTGAGCTGAAGAGCTCCTCTTTCAAAATCCTACAGTCTGATGTTTTCCAAAACAATTTCTCTACATGTTAGAATCATTAGTTTCTATACCAAATAAGATGCATGAAACTAAAGATTATGATGAGTAGGTGGTGTTAGAGAAATTTTAATTGATAACGCCTTTTTTAAAAATTATTATTCCTCTATAGAAATAATTATAGAATTATAAGAATTTAAATATTTATGTGTATCATATTCATAAAAAAAGTTTTATTTTTTCTTTTTGGAACTTATTAAAAATTTCTATAAGACACTTGAGTTTATTATAGGAGATTAAAAACAAAAAAAATCCATCATGGTTTATGAAAAAAATGTAAAAAATGAATTATACAATGGTTGGGAGTATTCATAAAATTTCATCAGATGGAGATGCTTTATACCCCTCTCACAAGTTACCAAAAGAGAAAGGTTCTTTTAATAAGAATAAGAATGATGATTCTGTATTCAATCATTATAAAAAATATCAAAAGGTCAATCATCTAATATTGAATAACTGTATTATTGCCTTATGGATTCAAGGATTATGAATTAAAAGTAAAGGAGACTGTGATACCATGAAAGTCACTGATTTATTCTTTTTGGATTACCATGTGAATATGACAAAAATAAACCATATTAGTTTCATTTTTTATACCATTCAAAATATAAATACTAGATCTATTAAGTCTTAGATTTTATTGTTTCCAGCCATTTTGATTAATTTTTTGTTGGAATTCATAAAATACATCAACATTGAGAATAAATAAAAGCTGACAAAGACAAATATCCCCTTCCATGATATCTTGAAAAGGATGAAATTTTATGTTGATTTTGAATTAGATTTGTTTATTTCTACATTCAAAGTAGAATCCTCTAAAAATGATTAACATTGTAGTTAGGGTTAAAAATAAAATCTAAAACCTACTTACCTTAAAAAGTCAAAATATAGAACAAATTTCCAAATGAAATAGGTGATGAGTGGAGAAATTTAAGGGATGAGAGGAAAGAAGGAGATCCAAAATTTGGTTTAGATCTTATAGAATCTGTAGCTATAAAAATTCTTAGTTATGAAATGAAATAAAAAGAATCAAAAGGAAAGAATCAAAATAAGAAACTTCAGGGTTCAATTTAAGTAAGTTATTTGTTGAAATATGTGGAGGTTGACACATCCAATATTATTATTCCCTGCCAAAAAATTATTCCTGATTCTGCTTTATCTTTTTAAGAGACCACGATGGTTAATGGAAATGTTCCCTCTGTCATAGACAAGGGAAGAGTATATATTGATACTTAATTGGTCCCATAATAAGATCATGAAAAACCATCAGAGTCAGTACTAATTGGGAAAAGTGATTTGAGAATATAAGAACAGCTCCATGATGAATTTCAAAATGAAAAGGAATGGTGTTTTGCAAGAATATATGTGTTTTGAAAAGATCTTGAAGATAAATAAGGAGAAGATAATGAATAAGAAGAAATAGAAGAGTATATTGATGAAGAAGAAGAAGACGAAGAAGAATAAGGAAATTAAATAAAGGAAAATGAAGATGATAAATAAGATGGGCAAGAGTGAGAAGATAAAAATGATGATAAAGAATATCTTCTATCTAATAATATTTCATGAATAACTTCACAAGAATATTAAATGGAATTTCTTTCCTAAGAAACCAAAAGTCAAAGTTCAATAGTCAGGAGAAAAAAACTCCCAATTAGTCCAAGAATTTAAATCTTTATCAAATATGGTTTACAAATGTCTTTTCTAAAAATCACACGGTAAAAAATGTTTTTATTTTAATGATAATATGATTTTGATGTCTGATAGAAAAAAGGTTGGACAAAGAGTTGAAAAATTAGTGTCAATGAATGTTGAAAAAGGGAAAAAAGTGCAATTCAGAACCTCTCATTCTAAACATCCTGATACTAAAATATCTGAATTAGTGGATATGATCATAGTTCAATGAGTTCACTATATTTATCAAGATTTATAGACTTTAGTATACTATTCTTTACTTTCCCAAGCTATAAGAAAATATTTATTTAGTTCTTTAAAATCAAATTCCTAAATCAAAGTATGTAAAAGTACTATCTCAGAGAGTTGTTAGGAATGAGTCTAAAATCAAAATCCATTAGGAAAATTTACACACTCACAAAAAGGCATGTCACAAATTAGTGAAATGGTCACATAATATCGATACTGAAACCCAGATACATGATGAATCCATTAAAGAGTTAATGAAACACAAGGATGAATCTATAGAATCCTACAATAACTTATCCAAAAGTATTGTAGAAAGGGTAAATTTTGGGAGACATCTTAAGAATATATTAGATAATTTATCTCTTGATATCCAAGACAACAATAGTAAAATTAAACACCCAGAGATATAGATTTTAAGAAAAAAAGATTATAATATTGAAAACTATTCCCTGAAAATGTAGAATGAATAATTAACTATTTAAATTCAACTAGAAGAAGAGGAAAATAATATTCAAGATAAAAGACTACATATTAAATAAGGAAAAAGTCATTCCCAATAAGTTATCATTGAAAAATTCAAATATGATAAAAAGGAGTACAAGAAGCTGAATGCAATTATGAGATCCTTGACAAGGAAGGACTAAAATATTTTCTCCTTTCGAATTCTTGTTGTAATCATTTATTTTTGATAATTTTTTTTTAATTAAATAACTTTTCACCCAAATAAAATTGGTTGAATATTTTCCCGATTATTATTGGTTTAAATATTCCATCATGTTTTTTGTGGATGATTAGTTATTTCATTATTTTTTTTGGTATAGTTTTTTATCGAACCCTTTTCCAGTACATTAAAACTTTTGCCTATTCCTTTTTGAAAATCACAAAGGGGTAGAATTTTATAGAATGGATAATATGATTTAAGTATGGGGAGAAATACCTCTAAAGAATATAAGAGAATAATTATGTTAATTTCTTATCACAAGGGGGAGTTAGTCGTATTCATTATTTTATTCAGAATACTTCATAAATTAAATCAGAAAAAAGTATTAATGTTTTATTGTAAATATGAAGTTCATAAAAAGAAAAATACACTTAAGTTTTTCAAAACTACTTTTTATTTAACCCTAGTGGTTTATTATTTCAAAAAATAGGATATTTTTTATTCAAAAGTTTCAATATTACTATACAATTCCTTTTGTTTTGGAAATCACAAACTCTTTATTAAATATTTCGTTACTAACTTTTTATGTCTGAAAGTTTATTTACGATGTTTTTTTTGAAAAAATATTTATTTTACCATATTTATAAATAGTTTTACAGTATTCATGAATTTATACTGACCTTATTTATTATTATTATCCTAATGGGCATGGAACTAATAAAAATAAGATGGACCCTATTAAATCAGATTTATGATTACCTGTCTTGTATTTATACTGAAAAAATATTTTTAATTAATCTTATATCGAAACTAATAAACATTGGATTCACATTTATAAATATTTTTAAAATGAAAAATGAATGTAAATCCATAATATTGACTAAAGGTTAAATTCTTAATATGGAAAACTATATTCTATCATAATGGAATAACTTTTACATTGTAATGGTGTAAAAAAAATGATGTCGAACATTCTATTATGATATAGACATTTAATTTCCATCATTCCAAGAAAATTTAATAAACTCAAACAAAATTTGATTATTGAATAAAATATGAACATTAAAAGATTTTATATAATTACCTAGTCATTTAAGGAGTTTGGAAGAGTTTCAATAGTGTTGGATGATTCTGTTTTTCAATTGAATTTTTCTAATGTCTACAAATCTTGAACATCTTGTTCTTAGTCTCTTTTATTTCTTTAGAGAGTGTCCTTCTTAAGGAATTCTTTTCAAGTAGTCTCTTTAAGAAATTGATTTTTAATTTCTATAGGAATATAATTGTGTTAAAATGATCTAGAGCTTCTAAGGCTAGGAAGATAGAGACCCGATGTGGTTGATCAAGGGATACAAGGATAGTGTGACAAAACCGATCCATTGGATTGAGGGTTACCGAGGATAGGAAGATAGAGAAGCTGATTATCATATCGAGGGAATTCCTTTACGAGGAAAGGAAAAATTTCTTATAAGTATAAAATAGGGTACCTTTAGCCAAGGTTTGTAGCTACCTTACTCTTATTGTTAAATGAGAACTATTATATTTTTAAATAGCTGTATGTCATTCTTATTACACTATAGATTTTGTAATACTTGTTTCTTATAAGTAATTATATTTTACACTGTGCATGTTTGTTTAGATTTTATCATATGGATTATCATTAAGATAAATACAATCTATTTTAGCTAATTGGATCTACTATGAATCTGAGTCAGACAAAATTAATCATATCTATCTTGAATACGATCTGTTTACTCTTGTTCGGTTGAATCTTTTCTGATTATGATTCATTTACATTAATATAATTATATCCACTCTGAATATGATATATTCATTTAATTTATTTTTTTCTCTGATATTATTGTAACTAAGCTGATTATGATACATTGATATAATCAGATTAAAGGCCAAGTCAGAATCCAATCCTTTTACATAAATAGGTATTGTGAATTGATTAGTTTAAAATCTATTAAATTAAAGTTTTTAAAACAAAAACTCACCCACACCCCTCTTATAATTTATCCTTATTTAATATATTCATTGATCATAATAAAATTATAATTCATATTGTTATACAACATTATTGATTTTAGGGTTTTGTTAATTTCTAGGATAGAGAGGGGATTCATGGTTAATTATGTTTCCATAATGTTTATAGGGTTTATTTCATGGGGAAAGGTGATGTTAATGTATTAATGTAAAATGAAATATTCCTAGAGTTATAATGATTTCATCACATACTAAGGTTATATAATATTATAATTCCCATTTTTACGCTGGATGAGGATGGTTTCTGAACAATATTAACATATAGGGTATATATAAAAAATTGATTATAGTTACCCATATCATTATTTTATCTTACTACACTGGCATAAGATATAATATATTGTATCCTAAAGGATCAATTATTTTTGTTGCCTTGGGAGAGTAGATATAATCATGATTTTCAGATGACATTTGAAAACATAAAATAAGACATAAAATTCTCGTGATAACATTATTATTTTTTATAGTGTGTCCCTGATGCTATATATATATATATCACTTCATGGTATCTATGGGAAAGGAAAACATAATAAACGGTGATCCTATATGCTCATTTATGGAAAATATACAATAGAAGTAATCATAAAATAAATAATGTAAGAATAATATAACAGATACAAAAAATAATAAAATATTCAATATAATTAATATCATAGAGGGGTAATATATACATTGTTGTAATAACAACATAAATATTCTCATAGATAATAATAAATAGTTTCATAATGATATAATGCATAATTTTTGACATTATAATCTTATTTCAAGGCCTCATTCTAAGAATCCAAATATAAATAGGTAAGGTGTAAACAAAATTCCCAAACTAGTTTGTCTCATAAGACCATTCCATGCGTTGAGGGGATATAATGATCCAAAACAATAAATTACTTTACACAATTCATTAATCATATAAAATGTATGCATTAAAATTCAATACATAATAAACATAAACATTTGTATTGATGAAGTCTATTAGGAAATTTCAATATTTCCTCAATAAATAAATAAAACATGATCCTGATTTATACAAAAAAATAATGTAGATGGTATCATTAAAGTATATTCTAACTAATTAAAATTAATCATCAAAGGATATTGAAATATATTAATAAACCTTTAAAATAATATTCAAGGAATTCTATGAAAATTTGAGAAAAATATACTTTTATTTTGATAAAATTTTAAATAAAAAGTCGAAAATATAGAGAAAATTAATTTCATTGAAAGAAACCATGGAAAATTATGAAGAAATATTCAATCCAAAGAATAGTTATAATGGTTGAAAAATCCATCCATTCAGTAGATGTTAATATAATGACTCCTTTGACACTTTGGTAAAAATTTAAAAGTACCTCATTCAGAAAACAAAAATAGAATTCCTTTTAAAACATTTTAATGAAAGTATAATAAAGTTGATAATGGATTTAAACACTAGTTAGAGTAAAGTAATTTTTTTAAACCTTATATTGAAAATGGATTTAGAGGTGAAAGATTCTTGACAAAAATGAGAAATTAGGTTGATTTACCGTAAATAAATTTTCTCAATCATTTTAAGTAATAAAGAATGGAAAATGATTGGAAAACATGTTAAAACTATAAATAAATAAGGTAAATGAAAAAATATGTATTTTAAAAAAGAAATATATTATAAATTACTACAATGGATGTTTAAAAATAAACAATCCCAAATAAAAATGAGATTCTAGAATGAACCCTTACCTCAAACTTCTCCATGGTCAGACAATATATATCCTCCTAAATAATCAATTCAAATTAACTAAATAATTGATTAATATCCCTTTTTCATCTATATTACATTTTATGCTCCTTTTATAATCATTTTTTCCATTAATTTAATAGTTATTGTTTATATCAATCACTTATGGGTGTTTTGAAAATTTATCCAAAATTACATTAGTATAATGACCATGGTTAATGGTGTTATGAAATGGTTAAATAATCTCTTTAATATTAATAATGTTATGAATTTAATTATATATGATATTATAATCATCTATTCATAGTGGTAATATAAAAAAAAACAAATAACTTCATAAAAGTGGTAGTCCATACGTACATACACAAGATGTTATCATTATCCAATAGATAAAAGAGTAAAAATATTGATGATATATTAGTTTTATAGAATCATAATTATTAGATAAAAATTTTATATTTTCACTAGTTCTATGTTTATAAATATCAATGTAAAGTTTTGATAAAAAATGAAGGAATCCACTATGTGGAGATGATATGTAAATTTTCAGCACGAGCGATGATTACATCTTTTATAATTTTGAAAGGTGAGAGAAAATAGATGTAAAAGAAGCATAAAAAACCAAATTATTGTTAATTTTATGATGAAAATATTTTAATATAGATATTGAAGATTTTTAGGGGACTTAAGAACAAGGTCACTTTAAAAAACTCTCAAATAACATATACCTTTTATTTTGGTAAACTCTTTTGGATTATAAATTAAGTATAATTAAAGTGATATTTTGGTGATACCAGGACCACTATGACATGTGGATGAATGTTAGTAAGGTATTTGGGTAGGTATTGTTAAATCAAAGTGTAAGGACCTTAACCCTAGCTGACAAGATTCAGTGCCTTACATTATTACACTAGTAGTGTGAACAAGTGTTCAGATCCCAAAGTACCAAATAATTTAGACGTTTTGGAAAAACAAATGCAATCATAAGTTTTAAATTAAAAATTTAATTTAAAAAATATATAAAATCAATTGGAAAAATCCCAAACTATTAGATTATCCCTATAAGTCATTCATGTTATACATCATTGCATCCTGGGAAAAAATAAAACATAAGAAACGGGTGAGCTTAGATGCTGGGTAAGGGTAAAACATACTGTGGGATCTATCATAAAAATAAAAAATAAGGCGAGGTGAATAAATTAAACTCATACTAATATATTATAATCTTGAGAAAAATATAGTAGGAATAAAATTCGAATAAATAACTACATATAAATAATCACATGAAACATAATAATAGATATTCTACTAGTAGAATAATCACATGATTTATCCTTACTAATTATAGAATTATGGAATGCATAGTGTCTTATATTATAAACAATACCTCATGGGATTAGACAATAATTGTATACGAATGGGTATTTCCTCAGCTAAAACCCAATATTGTTTTTCTAAAGAGACCTACCGATGCATCGATGAGATATAGCGGGACCAACCCACTATTTATTAAGTACAATTAATTCTTGATATGTATCTAAAAAGATATATTTAAACAAAAGTGTCCCATAAAACATTGAAATATTTTAATTATAACCATATATCAATGTACTCTAACAAAATCCTCGAAAAAATCTTTAGAGAAATACCATTTTCTTTCGAAAGTATAGTTGTTTTGGAAAATAAATTTTATTTGTTATAAAAATCAGATTTAAAACGTGAATATCCTAGAAATGAAATGGAAAGGGAAATTAAATTATTATTGAGGAATAAATTATGTCCAAAATAAGTTAAAATATGTAAAAACAAATTATAAAACTTCATAAATGGGGCACTTCAGTACGGTTTAATGGAAAATATAAAAGAATATTTAATGGGAAAAAATTATTAATTATTTGCATAAAATAATGAAATAACTAAGATTGATTTTTATGATAAAAATATTGATCTTAGAAAAATATTTTGTACTTAAAATAGATTATGGATTCTAGTTTATAATGGGTAATAAAATGAGAAGTTACCTTAAATCGGGCCTGCTTATCAGGAAGAATTGAGAAGGGAACCTTATAAAACATGTATTGTCCCATAAAATAAAGGTGAAATGATCTGGATATATTTCTTTGTAACACATACATATAATATACAACAATTTTATAAAAATAATGAATAATTACATTCGGGTAAAAAGAGAGATAAAGTAACCCGAATAAAAAAAACAGGTTTGGGAGGAAACACTTACCACATTGCAATCAATCAAATTGTATGCCTAAAAAATATAGTAATAATAAAATGAAACATTAAATTCCATGAATAAAAATATATTAATGATATGATACATCAAATGTAAGTACACATACACCATTGACAAAGAAATATTTGTGAATAAGTCATATCTCGCAGAAATGAAGGTGATATGAGAAAACACTTACGTTAGGTCCGAAAGCGTAATACACCTGTGCTTAAAATCCTAAATAATAAAACCATATTATTTAAAAAATTAATTAATAACCTATTAAAAAAATATATTTTTTATAATTTAATTAAGTTCATTTATGGCTTTTTTATAAGTTATAAGATTTATATCTTTTGGGTTCGTTCGTTTCTTTGGTTTTCATTATTGTTTCACTTGTATACATGTATGAAAGATCATCTTAAATGGGAATAGTTATCCAAAATTGAAAATAAATTTTATTAATTAAATATATTATATTAAATGGTTATATAAATAATATTTTTTTATGAGGATGGATAATTAGTTGAGACGTTAGTGATATTCGTTTAGATTATTTTGGCGGGTTTTCAATCATCAAAAACTACTTCTATCTAGTGTATTACTACTATATATATAATGGTTAAAGAAAATTAGATAAGAATTAATAAATATATTAAAATACTTTTTAACAATATAAATTATTTTATAAAAATACATTAATGATTAATTAAAAAATGAAAACAAATAGTCCATGAAGGGGGTAAATTGGCACCTCATGGATGATGTTTTCATCCTTATAATAAAAGTAATAGGAGAAGACAATTCATGATGTATTATTAAATAAAAAAATTAAAATTATATTATATAAAATATATTGGAGTTATCATGTCACTTTTATATAGGTAGGTTAGGAGAAAATAATAAAAGAAAAGATTATGAAAAGAAATTAAAAGAAAACAAAAGAGGGGTTTTACCTCTTAAACTTCTTCTCCATGAGAAACGAATTAGGGAAAAGGGATTGGTATTTTATTGGGAAAAAAGGCTTAAATACACATGGTATTGGATTAAGAATAGTTTTAGGTATAATTTATACAAGTCCCAAATCTTAGAAGTTGTGATAAGAAGAGTTGATGAGGGGTGGTATTTATAGTTGAGGAGAGGGGTGTTTACTCATTATTTTATTCATTTGTTCATTATATGGGCAGAAGACTATGAATAGATTGATAATTATTAATAAATATATTAAAATAATTAAATATAGTTTTATATTATTGTCTTACATCATCCATACATCATCTATGACTTAATAACTCATGTATTTGTTAAATACCGTAAATTGGTGTATTTCACTATTCACAAAAAATCAACTATTTTGGAAAAATCCCAAGAATTATCCCTAATTATTTTGATATGTAGAATTAAAAAATGAACTCCATTTTATGAAAATAATTTTAAAAATATGAGAATTTTTTAATTTAAATCATCATTTATTCGAAAAATACTAATTCTAAAATTATAACTCATTTTATAACACATTGAAAAATTAATTAAGGTCTCATAAAATAATATTATTATCATAATAAAACAAAATATTAATTTATAAATCTATTTTATTAAAATAAGTTTTTTTCCATCATTATTTTAATTTTAAAATTGTAAATAAATATTAATTTTTCACAAAAATACCAAAACATAATTTATTATTTTCGAAACATTTATTTTCTTATACTGTGATATGATTATGAGATATTTTAATTCATAATATCCCAAATGTTTTTGTATAATTTCATAATAAATTTTACTATTCAAATCATAAATATACTATTAATATAATGAAAATAAAATTTTATAAAAATCAGGATTTGCTCACTATTCACTAAAAAATATATTTTCCGAAAAATACCAAAATCTAACCGTAAGAAAAATTTTACATTCATATTTTAAAAATAATTTTTATTTTGTTTACATGAATATATAAAATTATAGAAATTTTGTTTTAAATAGGAGATCCATTAAAAGGCAGAATTATTTTTTTTTAAAAAATATTGCCTTTTAATGAGTAAATTTTGATTCATTCTATTATTATGCCTATAAAATCATTTGGATGAATGTAAATATATTTTATTAAATGTATAATATATAAATTTCATAATTGTGTTAATACTATTCACTCCTTTCAATTTAACAAATAGGTTATAATGATCATTTAAAGAAATGATATTTAATTGTATATCATTTTTTGTTTATGTTTAATGTTATGGGGAACCTATGTTGTCAAAGAAATTAAATTTGGGAAAAAATACCATAAAATCATGGTGTGTTACATTATCCCCTCCTATAGTAAATGTTTCCATATTAATTTAAAATTATACTTCAAAAATAAATGTTCGATACTTGAATATTCTTTTATGGGAAACCCACAACAAAAATAGTACCAACAAAACTTCCTCTTAATAAGAGGGAAAGAGAAATGTGAAGGACACCACAAAACTTGGATTTAATGTAGGAAATAATTATATGAAATTGATAATATAGAAATATAAAATAATTATATCTATTATGCTCTGATGAAGAGTGATATAGAACATGGTCATTAGAAAGATAACAATCACAAAACTGTAAATCTTATGATCAGTTAAAAGACCACTAATTTCTTAGAATGAAAATAAAATGGATAACAGTTTTGTTTCAAAATATATTTCCTATAGTTGAGGTATTATTTCAATATTCAGTGAACAAATTTAGAAAATAATCTTATTTTATTTATTTCTATATCTTTAGAATAATACCATCCTTTGGTTATGCTTAAATCTATTTCCACTTTATCCCTAACACCTGAAAATGATTTTTCAAGATGATTTTTTCATTCCTAAAGAAATTTTAACAAATAATACGGTCCTGAAGTCATTCCTTTGACCTTTAAATTTTTACTAAAACCAAGAAGGTTGTCATATATTATCAATGAACAAATATTTCCAAATTTAACTTGATCCATTCCACAAGTACTTAATATTAATACTCAAAACATGTTTGTCCACATTCAATGATGTAAAATTTTGAAGGATGGTCCGTAAATTTCCAAAACCAACTTAACATAAGATATTTTAAACTAAATATCACTTAATTCCATTTAAAAATTATATAAATACCCTAGTCACCTTAAAACCATATTGAAAAAATACATTCTTCCAAATCCTTAATGAATAATTACTATAGTAAAATCCTTATATATCTCAGGATTCTTATAAAAAGAATATCATAACATATTTCTTGAATCCAAAAAAATAAAATATATTAACTATTCTAAATTGACTATTATAATATAATAATATTAACCATGATCCCTTCACTTTTTTTGACATATATTTCCTTAACACTAGGGAAACTCATTTGCATAGTTAGCCATATCCTTATATAGTACTCATTGAATATAGGAAAATTCCATCATTATATGGAAATGTTGAGCACAGTGGAATTTTTCTCCACACGTGAAGAAAGCATCTTTTCCTTTTAATCATATACCAATGTGTATTTTTTCAAAATTTTCACATGTGGGAAAATACTTCTTTCCCTTCTTCCCATTATCCAAAATTTTACTTGATTCCATCTTATTCTCTTGCTTCCCATTGATGAAATAAGTCATAGATAATTTTTTATCTTTATTGATAGAACATGATATTATTTCCTCATATAATGAGAATATTTTAGAGGCTACTTCGCTTTGAAATACTAGATTATGCTTATAAAATATGATATCATTATTACTCTTCAGATCACATGCGTTTATGAGGATCACATTATTTCTACTATGTTTTATTTTTAAACAATGTAATTATAAGGCCCCGACCTTAAAAATTACTTAATCATGAATTAAATGAATTTTTCACATAGAGGATCTTTTTAGGTTTAGAGCTTTAGAGAATTAGGTTATAACTATTACATCTAAAAAGATTACATCGTAGAAACTTCTACTATGTTTCCATAAATTAAAAAAACCCTTAAAAGGAAACATGTCTAGTTCCATGTTTTAGATAGAATGTCTTTCCTTGATCCCATCCTTGACCCCATTCATCTTTAAGTCCTGTGGAAAAAATTTCAAAAACTTGGGATGAGCATAAAAAGCCCAGTAAAGGATACAAAAAGAAGGAAGACTGTTAGTTTTTCCAAACAACAAGTAAACCATGAGTACTTTACCAAAGTAATACTTTTCACCTTTATGAAGTAATAAAAACTCTTCCCTGAATAAAAGACCAATACATACCCTTTTATAACCAAGAGATTACCATAAAACCCATATAAAGGACACATAACATATAAAGGTAACTTGGGACATAAACATACTTCAATGGAATAACCATACGGTCGAATTCCACACATACTTAATGGAATATCCATACGGCCGACTTCCATACCCAATGCATTGGAGGTTATAACGTAACCACCCATCCTAGTATTCATCGCACCACCCGTCATATGGTTTATCACGTAACCACCCGTTAAATGTCTAAGTACCATTATAAAATCATAACAATTCTAAAGGAAAGAAAACATTTCCTGATTTCAATCACAATATATCACATAAATATATTGACATAACAAATCCATTATCGAAACCATTTTCAATACCAAAATACATAAAAGAGTATATGGTATTTATTTACGTTTAAAAATATAATGGCTTGTTGAGGAAGCTAAAGATCAAATAACACTCGCGGTGGCAGAAAGGTCATTGTCACCACATACGTTAAAAAGAAACATAATTTTTTTCGTTTAGTAACATGATTCGTATAGAAAATATTCCTTTCGAATAAAAGTATAAGTCAAATGGGTTTATACACCATATAAAATAAAGTTGTGTATAATACAAAATATTCCTCAATGAAAGGAGATTGACACAAATTTCCTTACAAAGTCAGTACCCTTAGATTAAGGATAAATCAATTACATGATTATGTGTGAAAAATATGAATACACCAAATATAAGTGGATATTAAGTGTAAAAAAATCAGAGGTCATTCATACATACTCTTGGAAAAAACCAAACCAATGACATATATATTTAACTCAATGAAATGAGATTGAGTTATGATTTCCCATACAAGTTCGTCTAAATGACGTAAGAATTTATCAATGAGATGATTATATGTAGAAATAGTATATCTAAAAAAATGTTTGTGGAAATTACAATATAGATATTCCACACATAATCTTGGCATAATAAAATCAAGAAGTAAAGGTTTAACCTAATGGATTGAAAGTGGGTTAAGAAGTTCCTTTACAGAAATCTGACAGCCTAACGGCGTCACTTTAAAATTATGAAAATGAGTTGATGAGAGAGAAAATGGTAACTCATCACTTGGACAAAAAATTTACTTCAATAAGGATATATAAGAACATATCCCAAAATAATAGTATGTGAATTAAAATACATAACAAAAGAAGTCTTTTAGAAAGTGGAGGGTGAAAGGGTCCCTTACCGACTTGGGTACCTTTTGAAACGTACACCCCATGGAAGAAGGGTCATACAATGAAGATGTAAATACCCATAATTGAAATTATACTACCCAAAGAGTACAATAATGTGTAGTACATACACCACTCAATGGAAATGGTGGTAAACGTCGTATAAATGTCACGGGAATAGAATGGAGATGAAAAATCCCTTACGAAAACTCGGCAGCCTAACGATGCCACTTAAAACTTCCAAAAATGGATTGATGAGATCAAATAGGGTATCTCATCATATTAAAATAATGTTTACAGAAAGATGAATATAAAATAACATCCCTCAACATAACAAAGTGTAGCTTAAAAGAAGTGACATAAAAGAGAGTACTTAAAAAGAGAGAGATTGGATCTCTTACGAAAATTCGGCAGCCTAACAGTGCCACTCAAAACATCCAAAATGAATTGATGAGAAAAAATAGGGTCTCTCATCATATTAACATAAAAGTTATAGTAAGAGTAATATAAAATAACATCCCAATAATAAGAAAGATAAGCTTAAAAGAAATGACTTAAAAGAGTGTACTTAAAAAGAAAGAGAGCGGTAGGATCCCTTACCTCAAGTCTGACTTGTCTTGTTCGTTTCTTTATATTCCTGAATAATAAACATTGGTCAATTTATAATTCATTAAGGACCTATTTTAAAGATTATTATTCAGTTCATATCACATATTATAATGTTATAATAATTGGTTAATAATGTGAGTTCATATCAGACATTTTTGTCGATGTTTGGTACATGAGTCAAAAATGAACTTGTTTGAAAATGATTGTCCATGTAGTCATAAGTAAATCATCTCTAGAATAGTATTAATGATTTAAATATCATATATATCCTGTAAATATTCATTGTATACAACTCCAAAACATTTGGAGATAAAAATAATTGAAATGCACCGTTCATGGAGACGGTAAGCCATACGTACAGATGAACGCTACTTTCATTTCTTTGTCATATTAATGGAAGTAAAAATAATTGAGAGATATATATATTATAATTAAATTATAATATATATGTTATATAGGTCACATATGTTCATTAATTTCATTATTTATACATTCCATGTATTACATGAATGAGTCACATCACTTGAGGTGGCGGTAGTCCACACTTTCTCGTATGAAATTATCTCATTTGCACAACATGAAAAGCATAAAGGCATGTTTTAAATATAAAATTCAGAATCATATAGAAAACATAAATACCATATATATCATATATAAAATATAGTGACATAATAATGGACACTATGAAATGTGTTAATAGAATATTGAACAATCATCGTTTCGTGAGGCAGAAATTTGCCATCCACAGAAACATAATGTTCTTTAACCATTAGACAAAGGTGTGTGTAAGTGTTGCTCAAATATTTCACATAATTACATCCTAGTATATTGAATATACTGTTTTTGTTACAAAATAAAGGAATAAAAAGAGTTTAGAGTGTTGGAGAAGCAAAATAAAACAAAAGAACACAAGGGAAGACATGACCCTTAAATCAGGTAACTCTTATTGATTTGAGCTCAAAGGATTACTTGGAAAGGATTCTGCCCAAAAGTGAGGCTTAAATGATGAAGAGAGGGATGTGGAGAGATAAAATGGGTAGCGGTTGGCAGATCCAAAGGCTTGAGAGGTGTGGGTAAGGTGGTATAGGTGGGGGCCTTTTATAAAAGAAGAGGAGGGGCACTCTTGGAAAGTTATAAAATATTACTTTATTTTAAAATGAATTTTGGATTTTAAAGGTCCCAAAAAGGATTTATTTCGAGGATAAGGTAATAAGGTTTTTAAATCCACAAATATAATAGGATTTTGACAAGTTTAGGTCTTATATTTTACATTATCTTTTCATTTTATTTAAATCACTAAATAATGAGGTAATCACTGCATCAGCATGGTGTCATAAATAATTTAATTTATTTAATGTATAAAAATTATAAAACAAATATCATGATGTAGGAAATAGTTTCATCTTTCTAAGTAATATTTATATTAAAAAAATATGACTTTTATAATCCCATGTAAAATGTTTTTTATTAAAACATCACATGTTTGTGACATTTTAATTTTAACTTTAAATAAAAAGTTATTAATGTCATTTTCCAACCAAAGTGGATCCATGGGGTCCCAAAGTTGACCCATGGATTTTATTGGTCGTCCATGACTCATAAAATAAGGTTAGGACATGTTTAAAGGTCATTTCATATTATTAAAACATTATTTTTACCTTAAATTACATTAATTACCTTTAATCGCGATTAATAAAACTTAAATATTACTATTAACCAAAAATTATTTTAATCTCATTGAACCACATTTTACATCGTAATGACAATCATGTATGTCGGATTTTTGAAAATCAAATCACAGAAGTGGTAAAGTTTCATTTGAACGAAAAATCAGTTTCTTTAATTACCACTTAGTGGTTTCACTATTCATCAAAAAATGAATTTTTTCGGAAAAATACCAAAAATTCACCGCAAGCTATATTTGATATTCCGAATTCCAATATGATGTCTATTTTAAAAAAATTTAAATCATATAATTTGCATTAATTAATTTAATTATTAATTCCTGCTGTGAAAACAAATATCGTGTTTTTAAGAAACAATATCTATTAAAAGATTAACAGTAGTTTAAGTCCAATTTAAAAGTGAAATTAATTCCAATGACCACCATTGTATTAGATGGTAAAATTATATTCTAAATAAACTTTAATCTCAAATAAAAATATAATCTATCCATATAAATAAATCAGATTAAAAGGAGGTTTTGAATTAAAATGCAACATTTTCACTAAAAATGATCTTTATCGGAAAAATAACAAAAATTTTCACAAAGTAAATTTTGATGTCCAGATTCTAAAGAAGGTTTTTATTTTGTCAAATAAGACATATAAAATTGTAAAAAGTATATTTAAAAAGGGTTCTCCATCAAAAGGCGGTTAATCGGCCTTTTAAAGAATATTAGAAGATTTAGGCTTAAAATTGGATTCATTTTCATTTTACGCCTCTAACATTTATTGGATAAAAGTAAAAATATTTGGAAAACATATATAATCATTTTGTAGTTAGTTCCGTTATTTTCCGCCATTAAAATGTCTAGGCATTAACTACCATTTAAAATAATATTATTTTATTATTAGAGTGCAACGTAAGATTTCAAAGGAACTCGTTGTCGCGTATTGGGTACGCCATAGAGCACAGCGTTACCTTTAAAATAATATTAATATTTTATTCACAAATATGGATAAATATAAAAATTTATTATTCTTTATTTACCTGGGGTGTTACTTCCTTCCCCCCTTTTGGTAATTGCGTCCTCACAATTTAAAAATTGGGCTCAGAAACTTCATTGAAAGATCCACATCGGAAAAGGAGTAAATTAAACTATAACTTTAAAAGAAAAAAGGGAAGTACAAAGGTCACCCTAGTTAACCCATACTAGGATTCCATGTATTAAAACATGGATATGGAAGAAAAAACAATGGGTTGTGTTCTAAGGGAGTGTGATAGAAAACATGTTTATGAGAAAGTTATCCACCCGAAAATCACAAACTTGTGATGGGTTAAACGGTATTGGATTCCCAAGTAGGAAAAGTTAACGGACAACTTTTTTTAGTTACTTTTCATTGAGGAATTAATTTTTGAGCTTAACTAAAACACAAGGAAACATATTTACTTGTCATGTTGACTTTCAACATTTAGTAGATATCTTACACGTACTCATATTTTCTCTAAAAGATGAGTATTTAAAAAGACTTGTTTACATTAAGAGAGCTATAATAAACTTCCAGAGAATCAACTAATCCACAAAAGAGAACTGTATACTTCCCATGTCTTTAGACCTTAACAAAAACTAAAACCAAAAATATTAGTTTGAGATTAGATAATACCCAAAATGATAATCCTTTATAAAAAGGAAATGTATTGTTAATCTCCAAAATTTGTCCAACAAGACCCAAAGATCAACGAAGACCAAAAGTAAACCAAACTAAGATTGAAACCCAAATATTTGAAGGATTTAATCACCTAGTCTTCCAAGGTAAATCGTAAAATTTATCTCTAAACAACATCAGTTTCTCTTAAAGTCTGGTATTGAAAAGTAATTAACCTAATCACATATCCTCCATGATAGGCTAATCATTTCCATTGATAACCCAAAATCAACTTACTCTTAATTCATAAAATCATCTAACTAAAAAGAATCAATCAAACTAACCAGGGACTTCACGTAGTCCAGTGGTAGGCGATAAATACCAATTGCACTTTGGTTGTGGGTTCGATTTCCGCAACTTTGTCCGACGCGATGGGTTGTCACACGGTCTACGTGTTGTCCTTTTTAAAAAACTATATAATTCTTAAAACATTCCCCAACAATGAGATAAAATCTTAAAAAATAACTATAGCATAATTTATCCTCAATTTTATCTCATGCCTTTCACTTTCCATCATAACATATAGTAACCCATAATTACCTCAAAAGTAAGGATCATATAAACCTAAATTTTTCTTTATAACTATGTCCACAAAAGAACAGATAACTATTCCTTGAATAAAATTTTCATATATCAAACATCAGGGTTACACATACTATAAAAAGTCTTCTAATGTAACCCCATCATCAAAAGATACTTAATACTCTTAAGAATTTCACCATAACTCTTGAAGTCCTTATATGTTGACTTCTTACTCAATAAACATTCTTCATGATACATTAACCATTACTTTCCAACTTATTCTGAAATACTTCTTTCCTACAAACAAAATCATGGATCATATCCTAAGATTCCAAAATAGGAAAAGAAATGTTAAGAAATAATACATACCTTTGATTGTTCATTGTCAGTTTCTTCATCCTCAATCGGAATGGCATTAGGTATTGGTAAACGAATATTTGTACAATCTTGGTGATCCCATTCTCGAAACTTCTTAATAGGACATGTGTTTGCATAATGACCATGCACACCACATTTAAAACATTCAATTGATCCCTCAGAAAGAACTTATTTCCCATTCCTCGAGTCAACTGGATGATTCCTTTTTCCATGGTAGGTTCTTGCTTTATAACCTTCATTTCCACATCTATAGCATCTTCCTATTCCATTGATACATTTTTCTAGGTGTTTCTTTCCACATCTTTGACACATAGGTTTTTGAACACTCTTACCTTTATGATTATTACCTGTAGTTCCGTAGGGATTTGTTTCTCTCATATATGGTGCCTTATAAAAATCACCAAGGTTTAGGTGGTCAATCATGACTCCAGATAGTTGGTTGAGGATAAACACAAGAGTTCTCATTGTAGCTCCCATATCATTCAGTTTCTCGCTCAGAAACCTGTCACAATTTCCTTCACATGCACTGTTACTTTGGTGCCTGCTAGATCCAACCATTTACTAAAACAAAAAAGGTCAGTGTGAGTATATCAAAAAAATCCATCATGTACTAATGAGGATGATAAACAATAAGATATACTTACTCATTCACATTATGTAAAACTAGGACTCTTTCTGAAATCCTAACCATTATGGTAATGTCACTTATGATTAGAGAATACCCTAGCCTCTAAAGTCATCTAAACCGACCTTTGATACCAACTATAAGGCCCCAGCCTTAAACATTACTTAATCATTAATTAAATGAATAATTCACATAGAGGATCTTTTCAGGTTTAGAGTTTTAGAGAATTAGGTCATAACTATTACATCTCAAAAGATTACATAGTAGACACTTCTACTAAGTTTCCATAAAATAAAAAAAAACACTTAAAAAGAAACATGTCTAGTTCCATGTTTTAGATAGAATGTCTTTCCCTGATCCCATCCTTTACCCTATTCATCTTTAAGTCATGTGGAAAAAATTTCAGAAACTTGGGATGAGCATAAAATTCCCAGTAAAGGATACACAAAGAAGGAAGACTGTTAGTTTTTCAAAACAACAAGTAAACCATGAGTACTTTACCAAAGTAATACTTTTCACCTTTATGAATTAGTAAAAACTCTTCACTGAATAAAAAACCATTACTTACCCTTTTTTAACCAAAAAATTACCATAAAACCCATATAAATGACACATAACATATAAAGGTAACTTGGGACATAAACATACTTAAATGGAATAACCATACGGTCGACTTCAACACATACTTAATGGAATATCCATACGGCCGACTTCCATACCCAATGCATTGGAGGTTATAATGTAACCACCTATCCTGGTATTCACAGCACCACCGTTATATGGTTTATCACGTAACCACCCGTCAAATGTCCAAGTAAAATTATAAAATCATAACAATTATAAAGGAAAGAAAACATTTCCACATTTCAATCACAATATATCACTTAAATATATCGACATAACAAATCCATTATCGAAACCATTTTCAATACCAAAATACAAAAAAGAGTATATGGTATTTATTTACTTTTAAAAATATAACGGCTTGTTGAGGAAGTCAAAGATCAAATAATACTCGTGGTGGCGGAAAGGTCGTTGTCACTGCGTACGTTAAAAAGAAACATACTTTTTTGTCGTTTAGTAACACGCTTCATATAGAAATGATTCCTTTTGAATAAAAGTATAAGTCAATGTGATTTATACACCGTATAAAATAAAGTTATGTATAAAACCAAATTTGCCTCAATTAAAGGAGATTGAGACAAAGTCCCTTACAATTTCGGTATCCTTAGATTAAGGATAAATCAATTACATGATTATGTGTGAAAAATATGAATACACCAAATATAACTGGATATTAAGTTTAAAAAAATCAGAGGTCATTCAAACTTACTCTTGGAAAAAACCAAACCAATGACATAGATATCTTACTCAATGAAACGAGATTGAGTTATGATTTCCAATACAAGGTCGTATAAATGACGTAAGAATTTATCAATGAGATGATTATGTCTAGAAATAGTATATCAACACAATGGTTTGTGGAAATTACCACATAGAGATTTTAGACATAATCTTGGCATAATAAAATCAATAAGTAAAGGTTTAACCTAATGGATTGAAAGTGGGTTAAGAAGTTCCATTACAAAAATCTGACAGCCTAACGACGTCACTTTAAAATTTCAAAAATTAGTTGATGAGAGATAAAATGGTATCTCATCACTTGGACATAAAATTTACATCAATAAGGATATATAAGAACATATCCAAACATAATAGTATGTGAATTAAAAGACATAACAAAAAATGTCTTTTAAAAAGAGGAGGGTGAAAGGTTCCCTTACCGACTTGGGTACCTTTCGAAACGTACACCCCATGGAAGAAGGGTCATAAAATAAAGATGTAAATACCCATAATTGAAATTATACTACAGAAAGAGTATAATAATGTGCAGTAAATACACCACTCAATGGAAATGGTGGCAAACATAGTATAAATTTCACGGGAATAAAAGGGAGATGAAAAATCTCTTATGAAAACTCGGCAGCCTAACAACGCCACTTAAAACATCCAAAAATGGATTTATGAGATAAAATAGGTTCAATAATAATATTAAAATAAAGTGTAAATAAAGAGGAATATAAAATAATATCCCCCAACATAACAAAGAGGAGTTTAAAAGAAGTGACATAAAGGAGAGTACTTAAAAATAGAGAGATTGGATCTCTTACGAAAATTCGGTAGCCTAACGGCACCACCCAAAACTTCCAAAATGAAATGATGAGAGAAAATAGGGTCTCTCATCATATTAAAATAAAAATTAAAGTAAGATTAATATAAAAGAACATCCCAATCATAATAAAGACGAGCTTAAAAGGAATGAAAAAAAGAGTGTACTTAAAAGGAAAAAGAGGGGTAGGATCCCTTACCTCAAGTCTGACTTGTCTTGTTCGTTTCTTTATATTCCTGAATAATAAACTTTGGTAAATTTATAATTTCTTAATGAAATCTTTTAAAGATTATTATTCAGTTCATATAACATATTATAATTTTATAATAATTGGTTAATAATGTGAGTTCATATCAGACATTTTTGTCGATGTTTGGTACATGAGTAAAAAATGAACTTGTTTTAAAATGATTGTCCATGTAGTTATACGAAAATCATCTCCAGAATAGTATTAATGATTTAAATATCATATATATCCATTAAATATTCATTTTATACTACTCCATAACATTTAGAGATAGAAAGAAATGAAATTCACCATTAATGGAGATGGTAAGCCATACGTACGCATGAATGCTACTTTAATTTATTTGTCATATTAATGGAATTAAAAATAATTAAGAGATATATATATGATAATTCCAGTATAATATATATGTTATATAGGTCAAATTTGTTCATTAATTTCATTATTTATACATTCCATTTTTTTCATGAACGAGTCACATCACTTGAGGGGGCGGTAGTCCACACTTCCTCGTATGAAATTATCGCCTTTGCACAACATGAAAAGCATAAAGGCATGTTTTAAATATAAAATTAAGTATCATATAGAAAACATAAATACCATATATATCATATATAAATTATAGTGACATCATAATTCCCACCTTGAAAGGTGTTAAGAGAAGATTAAACAATCATCATTTCGTGAGGCAGAAATTCACCATCCACAGAAACAGATGTTCTTTAACCATTAGACGAAGATGTGTGTAAGTGTAGCTCGAATCCTTCACATAAAAACATCATAGTATATTGAATATAATGGTACTATTACAAAACAATGTAATAAAAAGAGTTTAGAGGGTTGGAGAAGCAAAATAAAACAAAAGAACACAAGAGAAGACATTACCCTTAAATCGGGTAACTCTTTTTGATTTGAGCTCAAAGGCTTCCTTGGAAAGGATTATGACCAAAGGTGAGGCTTAAATGATGAATATAGGGATGTGGAGAGATAAAATGGGCAGGGTTTGGACGATCCAAAGACTTGAGAGGTGTGGGTAAGGTGGTGGAGGTGGATGCCTTTTATAAGAGAAGAGGAGAGGCACTCTTGGAAAGTTATAAAATATTACTTTATTATAAAATGATTTTCGGATTTTAAAGGTCCCAAAAGGATATATTTAGAGGATAAGGTGATAAGGTTTCGAAATCCACCCATACAATAGGTTTTTGACAAGTTTAGGCTTATATTTTACATTATCTTTTCATTTTATTTAAATCATTAAATAATGAGGTAATCGCTGCATCATCATGGTGTCATAAATAATTTAATTTATTTAATGTCTAAAAATTATAAAAAAACATAATTATGTAGGAAATATTTTTAGATTTATAATGAATATTTATAGTCAAAAATATGACTTGTATAACCCTATGTAAAAATTTTGTTGTAAAGCAATACATGTTTGTGACATTTTAATTTTAACTTTAAATAAAAAGTTATTAATGTCATTTTCCAACCAAAGTGGCTCCATGGGGTCCCAAAGTTGACCCATGGATTTTCTTGGTCGGCCATGAATCATAAAATAAGGGTAGGAAATGTTTCAAGGTCATTTAATATTATTAGAACATTATATTTACCTTAAATTACACTAATTACCTTTAATCGCGATTAATAAAACATAAAAGTTACTATTCAACATAAATTATTTTAATCTCATTGAACCACATATTACTTCATAATGAAAACCATGTATGTTGGATTTTTGAAAATCAAATCATAGAAGTGGTAAAGTTTTATTTAAACAAAAAATTAGTTTCCTTAACTACCACTTATTGGTTTCACTATTCATCAAAAATTGAAGTTTTTCAGAAAAATACCAAAAATTCACCCTAAGCTATATTTGATATTCTGAATTCAAAAATGATGTATATTTTACCAAATTCAAAAAATATAAGTTTCATTAATTAATTTAATAATTAATTCCCCCTGTCAAAACAAATAGCGTGTTTTTAAGAAACAATATCAATTAAAAGATTAACACTAGTTTATGTCCAATTTCAAGGTGAAATTAATTTCAATGACCACCATTGGATTAAATGGTAAAAATATTTTATAAAAACACTTTAATATCAATTAAAAATATAATCTATCTATGTAAATAAATCATATTAAAAGGAGGTTTTGAATTAAAATGCAACATTTTCACTAAAAATGATCTTTATCAGAAAAATAACAAAAATTTACACAAAGTAAATTTCGATGTCCAGAATTTAAAGAAGGATTTTATTTTGTCAAATAAAACATATAAAATTGTCAAAATTATATTTAAAAAGGGTTCTCCATCAAAAGGTGGTTAATCGACTTTTTAAAGAATATTAGACGATTTATGCTTAAAATTTGATTCATTTTCATTTTACGCCTCTAACATTTATTGGATAAAAGTAAAAATATTTGACAAACATATATAATAATTTTGAAGTTAATTTAGTTCTTTCCCGCCATTACAATGTCAAGGACTGAACTACCATTTAAAATAATATTATTTTATTATTAGAGTGCAACGTAAGATTTCAAAGGAACTCGTTGTCGCGTATTGGGTACGCTATCGAGCATAAAGATACCTTTAAAGTAATATTAATATTTTGTTCACAAATATGGACAAATATAAAAATGTCATATTCTTTATTTACCTGGGGTGTTACAGGAATACACTATATTATATCATTAAATCATGAAACATAATCAATAATCACAAAACTAGTGAAATACTTAACATATATCAAAAAAATTATGCATAGATAATCAAAAAACCATAAACATGGATTATTTGGGGAAATTTTTTCTTTTAAATCCATTATAATGGTTTTTAAATAAAATGAATATTATCCTATGAATATACACCAAGAGTGTAAAATCAGGTGCACAGTAAGGCCCCTTATCATGTACCAAGTCATACTGAGTCAGATCCGATGTACATTGTCAGAGTTTTTACCCCTAGATAGATCTTTTCTAGAACCACATCAACTTTTAGAATCCATACTGGGATGTAATTCTTGGAATACCCACATATTATCTACCTCACCAAAATTCTACGATATTCTTCAATAGTTGTCGTCAATGTCTATCCTAGGGTTATGATCCCAAATATATGTTTTCTAAATAAATTTTCCAATGCTTCTACAATAATTTACTTAATACCAAATTAAAATAACATGACCCCAGTAACCTAGAGATGGTGCCTTACTTTATAACATTGGTACTATGAACAAGTGCTCACATCCCAAAGGACCGAATAGTTTAGTAGTTTTGGAGAAATAGATACAAACATAAGTTTCACATTAAAGAAATTATAGGAAAACAATATAAAAAATCTATTAAAAACATCCATAACACCTAGATTATCCATACAAGTCATTCAAAATATACATCATCACATCCTGGGGAAAAATAAAACAAAATAAAGGGTGACCTCGGATGCCCAGTAAGGGTGAAAAATATAGAAAAATCTATCATAAACATAAACAACAAGGGAGGGTGGATAATTGAGACTCATTCCAATAAATCATAATCTTGAGCATAATATAGTAGGAATTAAATTTGAATTAATAATAACATATAAATAATCACATGAAACATAACCATAGATATTCTACTAGTCGAATATTCACATTATTTACCAATTTCTAATACAATAATGAGGGATTAAATAATGGTATACATCATGAACATAACATCAATTCCTAGGCCAAGAAGTATACATAAATTGGTAAGGCCTTAGCCAAAACTCCTTACAGTTTTTCTCATGAGACCTACCGATGCATCGAGGGGATATAATGGCTCTCACCCATCACTTACTAAGTCCAATGGATTCCTCATATTTCATGTAAGAAAATATATTTAAATCAAAGCTCCCCATTATAATTTTAAATATTTTAATTATAACAATATATGAAAGTAATCTAATAAAATCACTGTGAATTACATTGGGGTAAAGAGATAAATGTGGTTACCTGAATAAAAAGTGGAGGTTTGGGAAAAACTCTAATCACTTTGTAATCAATCGAATCGTATTCCCCATAGAGTGAATAATTTTCAATTGAAACATTAAATAAAATGAAAAAATAGATTCATGATATGATACATCCATGGTCATTCCACATACACCATACATAATAAATAGTGGTGAATAAAGAATATATCATGGAAATGAAAGTGAGATGAGAAAACCCTTACATTATCTCTGAAAGTGTTTAACAGTTTCACATAATGTCCTGGATAATGAAATTATATTCATGAATAATTTAATTCATATCCGATTAAAAATATATTTTTATTAAGTTTTCTTATGGCATTTTTTATGAGTTATAATATTTTTATCATTCAAGGGTATTCGTTTTCTTGGTTTTCATGATTGGTTCACCTATATACATGTAAGAAAGATCATGTAAAATGAGAATAATTATCTAGAATTAAAAAATATTTTATTTATTAAATATAGAATATAAAATGGTTATATAAATAATTTTTTTATTTTTGGTTAGTACGAATAAGTAGATAAGACATTAGTGATATTCGTTTACTTTATTTTGGTGGTTTTTCGATCAGAGCAACCATATTTTGTCTCATGTATAAATATTATGTATATATAATGGTTCAAAAACAATAAATAAGCTGTAATAACCATATTAAAATATTTTTTAACCATAAAAATGGTTTTATGTACATCCTTGAATATGTAATTGGAAAACAATAATAAGGTGTACATAAAGGTGATAAATCATAACCTTAGAGATGATGGCTTAATCTTTATAATAAAAGTAATATGAGAACAGAATTTATAAAAAACTATTAATTGAACAAAATAAATTATATTATATAAAATATAATTGAGTTATTATGTCACATTGGGATATTTATGTGATTAGAATATAATAAAATAAAAAAACATGAAAAAATTAAAAGAAAACATAAGAGGATTTTTACCTCTTAACCTTTTTCTCCTTGAAAACCTTCTTAAGGAAAAGGGATTGGAATGTTTTTAAGACCAAAGACACCTGTATATGGGGGATGGGATTAATAATAGTATTTTGTATAACTTTTACAGGTATAAAATCATAGAATTTGTGATGAAAATAGGTGGTGATGGGTGACATTTATAGTAGAGGAGCATGGTGTTTTCTCATTATTTTATTCACTAGATTATTATTTGGGCTCAAGACAATGAATAGTTAAATAATTATCAATAAATATTTTAAAATAAATAAGTATAGCTCTATAATATAGGATTACATCACCCATATATCATCTATGACTCAATAAATAATCTATTTGTTAAATACAATAAATTATCGTATTTCACTATTCACAAAATAATCAAAAATTTCAGAAAAATCCCAAAATTTTACCCTGATCACTTTTGGATGTGTAGAATTAAAAAATTAACTCAAATTTATGAGATCAATTTTATAAGTATGATAAATATAATTTTTCACTAAAATCATCATTTATTCAAAAAATACCAATTTTAAAATTAAAAATGATTTTATAACACATTGACAAATTAAATAAGGTCTCATAAAAATATATTATTATCATAAGAACAAAAAAATAATTTATGAATACATTTTATGAATATAAATCTTCTTTAAAATAATTATATTAATAATCAAATTGTAAATAAACATTTAGGATTCACAAAAAATACCAAACCTAATTTATCATTTTGAAAGCATATATTTACTCTATACAATGATGTAATTATATCATATATTA
Source organism: Viscum album (assembly GCA_963277665.1). Taxonomy (NCBI): domain Eukaryota; kingdom Viridiplantae; phylum Streptophyta; class Magnoliopsida; order Santalales; family Viscaceae; genus Viscum; species Viscum album. The sequence continues at coordinate 126,348,059 of OY728129.1, read as the reverse complement.
ATTATTAAGATCAATAACTTTTATATATAAATTAATTGGTGAGATTATTATTCTAATCAGAAATGCAACATTAAAATAATTAAAATGATAATTTTATAAAAATATGTATTTTTTACTATTCACTGGAAAATAAATAGTTTTAGAAAAATACTAAAATTTTACCCAAAGATAATTTTAACATTCCACTTTTAAAAATGAAGTTTATTTTGTTTAATATAATTTATAAAATTGTCATAATTTAGCTTTAAAACAAGTGCATCATTAAGAGGTGGTAAAACTACCATTAAAAAAATATAGCCTTTTAATACATAAAATTGGATTCATTATTATCTTATGGTTATAAAATCATTTAAATGAATGTAAAAAGATTTTATTAAATATATAATGTAAAATTTTTATAATTTGGTGAACACTATTCATTCCCATTATTTTAACGGATATGTTATAAAGGTCATTTAAAAATAATGATATTTAATTGTATATCATTGTTTGTTTAAGTTTGTTGATGGGTGAAACCTATGATATTGAAGAAATTGAATTCTAAAAAATCATACCATGAAATATTTGGGTGTTACATTATCCCCTTATAGAACAAACAAAATATTAAAAATTTGAAATTATACTTAAAAAATAAATGTTCTATAATTGAAAGTTCCATTGCGGGAAACCCGCATCAGAAATAGGGTTAACAATATATCCTCTTAATAAGTGGTAAAGAGAAATAAGAAGATCACTAAAAACCTAGGATTGTAGGTAGTAAATCATTAGTAGAAATCGATAATAGGGACATTGAAGATAAATATATCTATCATGATTTGATGGAGAGTGATAGATAACATGATCATTACAAAGTTAACCATCATAAAACCATAAATATTATGATTAGTTAGAAGACCACTGATTTCTTAGAAATAAAAGTAAATGGATAAAATTTTTTTCGCAAAATATATTTCCTACAGTTGAGGGATTATATTATTATTTAGATATGTAATTTTGAAAATAATTTTATTTGATTACTTTTCATGTCATAAGCATAATATCATCATTTCATTGTGAGTCGTTCTATTATCACTTCATCCCTCACACTTGAAAAGGAATTCTCAAGATGAATTCTTTACACCTAAATCACATTTAACGAATCATATGGTCCGTAAGTTATTTCTTCGACCATTAAATTTTTACAGAAACTAAGAATGTTAGAAAATTTCTTCAATGAACAATAATCTCCAATGTTTATCTTGATCTATTCCATAATTACTTAATCATAAGACTCAGATAAAACATGTCTGTTTACATTCAACAACTAAAAATTTAGAAGGAATTACAATAAATTTACCAAATCAACTTTACATAATATTCTCTAAATAATGTATTTATGAATCCGGCATACCAAATATATGAATACCATGATCACTTTAAAACCTTATTGAAACGATGTGTTCTTCTAAATCTGTAAAGAAGAAGTAATGCATTACAACCCTTATTTATCTCGTGATTCTTACAACCAGAATATCATAACATAATTATTAAATAAAAAACACAAATATATTAATTATTCCACTTTTACTGTTGTAATTGCAAAATGATGACCATGAACCCTTTACATTTTCTATGTTATAGTTCCTTAACCCTTGGGACATTCATTTTAATAGTCCCCTATATACTTATAGTTGAAGCATTTAATATTAGAAATATTTTTCCTTATATGTAAATTATGATCATGGTGGCCTTTTTCTCTACACTTGAGGAAAACACATATTCTTCTTAAGCATATACCATGGTGTTTCCTCCCACAATTATCACATGTGGGAAAGAACTTCTTTCCCTTCTTTCTTTTATCCCAATTTTTCCATACTACCCTTTTCTTCTCTTATTTCCCTTTTAAGAAATAAGACTTGGTTAATTATTTCTATTTCTTGATAGAACGTGATATAATTTCCTCATATGATGAGAATATATAGAATACTACTTCACTTCACAATATTCGCTTAATCTCATAAAATAAATTATTATTTATACTCTTCAAATCAAGTTCATTTTCTAGGTTCACATTTTTTTTGGATATAGGCCATTTTTAAACAATGTAATACACTAGATTTAATCATAAGAGTATGTAACATAATGTATCATCCAAAAAATAGTGAAATATTTATCATATATTGAAAAATTTATACATATCTAATCTCCTAACTATAAACAATATTTTTTTGGGACATATTTACTTTTAAATTCATTAAGATGGTTTTTAAAGAAAATGCGAATTATCATAAGCATATCTCCCAAGAGTGTCAAACCAGGTGTGTTGTAAGTCCCATTGTCATATACTAGGTTTTTATATGTCAGGACTGATTCACATTGTCAGAATTATTACCCCTAGGTACATTTGGGACAAAACCATGCCTACTTGTAGTGTCCAGACTGAGAATTATTACTAGGAAGACCCATATAATCTCTACCTTACCAGAATTATATGATGATCTTCTATTATTGTCCTTAAATTCTATCCTATGGTTATTTTCACTAATATATATTTTTTTAAATCTAGACTTTAAGGTTTCTACTAAAATTTTTCTAATACCAACTATAAAGACCCTGACCCCAGTAGCCCAGAGCCAGTGCTATACTTTATTACATTGGTACTATGAATAAGTGTATACATCCCAAAGGATAGAATAGTTTAGTAGTTTTTTAAAACTAGTTATAAACATAACTTTATGAATTAAAACCTGAAATAAAAAACAAAATATAAACTCCATTTAAACATACATAACTCTTATATTATCCATGCATGTCATTCATTGTATACATCTTCACAACCTGGTGAAAAAAACATAAGAAATGGGTAAGCTTAGATGATGTGTTCTAGAAAAATGTAAGTTGTAATCTATTATAAAAAAATTAGGCAATGTGAATAATAGAATATCATGCCAATAAAACAAAATCTTGAGCATATTATGGCAGGAATAAAAGATGAGTAAATAGTGCCGTAATAATAATCACATGAAACATATCCTTGGATATTATACAAGTTGAATAATTACCTGATTTACCAATTACCAACATTATAATGAGGGAATTCATAACAATATACAACATAAGAATACCATCAAGGAATCAAATAAGATGTCTACATAAATAGTTAATGTAATTGCCAAAACTGATTCTAGTTTGTCTAAGGAGACCTACTGATGCATTGAGCGCTTATAGAGGTCCCCACCCATTACATTATAAATCAAAATAATTCCTCATATATCTAGAAAAAATATAAATTTAACTTAATATTTCCAAAACAGATTTATAATATTTCAATTATAACTATAGATGAATGTACTTTAATAAAATCATTGATAAATTCTTGATAGAAATACCATTATTCTTTGAAAAGAAGCGTTCTTTTGGTAAATCAATTGTATTTGTCATAAAAATGATATTATAGATATTTATATACCAAAAAACAAAAGTTAAGTACATTGAAATTACATTTCAGGTATAAATTCTTTCTAACATATGTGAAAAAAATGTAAAAAGAGTTTTTATAAAACATTAGAAATGGGTCACTTTAGTGCGGCTTAATTGAAAATACAAACTAATCCTTAAGGAAAATAAAGTATTAATTATTTTTATAAAATAAACGAAGACATAAGATATTTTTTTCATGAAAAATTAGTGATTTTATAGAAATAATGGGTGCTTAAAATAGATTATTGGGTGTACCATAAATCGGGCTTGCTTATCGGGAATAATTGAGAAGGGAACCATATAAAATATATATTCTCCCATAAAATAAAGATAAAATAATATATATATATATATATATATGATTTTTTAATATATAAATATAATATAAAATAATGTTATAAAAATAATGAATAACTACATTGTGGTAAAGAGAGAGATAATGTAACCCAAATGAAAAATGGAGGGTTGGGAAGAAACCTTTACCACTTTGTAATCAATTAAATAATATGCCCCCAAAAGTTAATTATCATCAATTTAAATATTAAATAACATTAATAAAAATATATTCATGATATTTTACATCAAATGGAAGTACACATACACCATACAAAAGAAATTATAGTGAATAAGGCATAGCACACAAAAATGAATGTTATATGAGAAAACCCTTACCTTATGTTCGAATGTGTTTTTACCTTTCACGTAATGTATTGAATAATGAAATTAGATTCATAAATAATTTAATTCAGAACCTATTCAATATTAATTTGTTTCATTATAATTTTATTAATTTTATTTACTCCCATTTTGATGAGTTATATTTTTTTATCGTTCGGGAGCATTCGTTTCCTTGGTTTTCATGATTCGTTCACTTGTATACATATATGAAATATCATGTGACAAGAGAATAGTTATAAATAATTGAAATTATATGTTATTAATAATATTATATAATATTAAATGTATATTTAAATCATTTGGTTATTTGGGATGAGGATGAATCATTAGATAAGATGTTATTGATATTCATTTAGTTATTTTTGCGATTTTTCGATCATCACAAACTAGTTTTGTATTATGTATTAGTGTTATGTATATATAAATGTTACATAAAATTAAATAAGATATAATAAATATATTATAATCTTTCTAAACATTAATTTTTTTATGACCATCCTTGAAGGTGGAATTGAAAAACGAAAACACGTCCCCTTTGAAGAAGGTAAATCGGCACCTTAAGGACAATGTTTAATTCTTTTGAATAAAAGGAAGAGGAGAAGAGAACTAATGAAGGATTGATCCATAAAAAATGAAATTAATGTATATAGAATATTATAGATTTATTAAGATAATTTGGTATAGTTATTTTTTAGTAGATAAGAAAAGAAAATAACTTGAAAATAAATTAAAAGAAAACATAAGAATGTTTTACCTCTTGAACTTCTTTTCCTTGAGAACATCCTTAGAGAAAATGTATTTGTATTTTATTGAGAAAAAAGGATCATAGATGTGGGTGAGGGGATTGGGAAGATTATTTTGTAGAACTTAGACAAGACTAAAAGCTTGGAAGGTGTGAGGAGAAGAAGGGATGATTGGTAGTATTTATATTGGAGGAGAGCCGTGTTTTCTTATTATTTTATTCATTAGTTTATTATTTTTGTTCAAGACTATGAATAATTTAATAATTATAAATAAATTTATTAAAAATTTGAAATATAGTTTGATGTTATGGGCTTACATCATCCTTACATCATATGTCATTCAATAAACTAGGTATTTGTTAACTAACCTAAATTACAATATTTCACTATTCACCCAAAATTCAACTATTTTATAAAAATGTAGAAAATTCACCAAAACAATTTTTTGACATGTAGAAACAGAAAATGAACTCATTTTTATTAAATTAATTTTCTATATATGATAATTTAAATTATTAACTAAATTTGTCCTTTATTCAAGAAAATACAAATTTTAAAATTAGAAGAGATTTTATAAAACATTGAAAAATTAATTAAGGTCTTAGAAAATGACATTATAATAATAATACAGAAAATATTAATTTATGAATCTATTTTATGGAAATAAATTTCCTTTTAAATCATTTTATTAATTATAAAATTATAAATAAATGTTTATTTTTCACAAAAATACCAAATCATAATTGATCATTTTCAAAACATTTATTTACATATACTATGATATAATTATATCATTTTTTAATTAATCATATACCAAACTTTTATGTATACTATCAAAGGTGAGTTTTCTATTGAAGTTATAAATATATTATTAATATAATGAAAATGATGGTTTTATAAAAATTGGGATTTTTTCAGTATTGACTGGAAAATAAATGTTTATTGAAAAATACAAAACTCACACCCTAATCTAGTTTTGACAATAATATTCTAAAAATTAAAATTAATTTGTTTAATAGAATTTATAAAAGTGTAAAAATTTAGTTTCAAAACTAGTGCACCGTTAAAATATGGTAAAACTTCCTTTAGAAAATTATAGATATTTAATGGGTAAAATGGTATCCATTCTTATCTTATTATTGTAAAATGATTTTTATGAAAAAAATTGATTAAGTATATAATATTTAAATTTCACAATTTGGTTAATACTTTTCATTATCTCCAATTTATCATCTAGGTTATAACAATCATTTAAAAATAATGATATTTCATTGTATATCATGGTTGGTTAACGTTTGTTTTTGTGAGAAAAATATGATAAACATGAAATTAAATTTCAAAAAACATATCAAAAAATCTTGGGGTGTCACACTATGTGGTCAATGTAGTGTGTAGAAGAGAGGATAAAGGGGTTTAAATTTCTAGATGTGGTGGGTGGAACACTTGTAAATACTTGAATCTTTATTATATAACATATTTCTTACTCAAGTATAGTGGATCTAAATTGCCATAGCTTCAAATATGATAAAAGTATGTTAGATATCCGAACAACCCATAGGGATCATGAATGTTTTTTTTGTGTTATCATGAAGACAAATCACTTTATTTTAAAACTTTTAACTCATTTTACCTTTAACTGATGTGAAAAAGACATATGATGGTTACTACTCATTATGAAAAAAATTATGTTAACCTTATTAAATATTACTAATTATGATTATTAAAATAATAAAATCCATTTTTCAAGATTCAATATCAAAAAGTGGTAAACAATTACTTTTAATATATGTTCATTAAATGCAATAAAAAACTATTTTTAGAAAAATCATTGTTTTAAGCATAAAGATGATTTTATAATAAAACAAAGCATAATATTAACTAAAATTGAATTAATAGGAATCTGTTAAATCAAAGGATACTTAATTTCCCTTTAAAAAACCAAAATAAAAAATAACCATTAAAATAATTGATTAATAGATAAGAACCCAAATAATTTTTATTTAAACAAAACAATTATTATGATTTCAAAAATGTTAAGCATATATTTATAAGTACCCAATTATTATTATTATATTTATTATATTAAATATTAAATATAAATTTTTTCTATAATTTTTTTTTCATAATTCTTTTGTTATCCTTATATTATTCTAATATCATGAATGTGACAATTTTTTTAAGATCAGTATTTTCACTATTAAAAAAAAATCAACTATTTTTGAAAAATATAAAATCTTATGACAAAGATAATTTTTACATGAGGAATAATAAAATTAATGAAAAACAATTTATAACATTGTAAATTTATTTTTCATTCACATTCTTGGATAATCTTATGTGCATTATGCTATTGTTTCTTTAGAATATAAAGCTTACTATAATTGAAGCTCATTTGTTACATTGTTCTCTAAATAAAATTCATCATCAAAATTTCAAGAATTTTTCCTCATAAACATATGTGTGTAGTTATTAATCATAACTTCTTCAGTTTCCCATGATTACTATTCTATTTTATAATTTTTTTGAGTACTTTCACCAATCAAGTCATCTTATTTTTCAAACTTGGTCTATGGTGTCAATAATATTTATAGGAACATAATATTAATATAAATTAAGCTCAAATTATGTTTCCTTAGAGGAAATAACATGTTTTTTGTTTGGATTGTACTTCCTTAATAAATATATTTGTGACACATCATATATTTTTAGATGTTTTGTTGAATTTCTAAATGGTCCTCCACAGCTCTAATTCTATCGATAATTTAAAAAGACCAGATGTGTCTAAGAATTGGTTTAAATTTATTTACAGACCATATTACACCTTTCCATGGAGATATCATTAATAAAACACGATCACCCACTTGAAATTCTAAATCCTAACTTCTTTTATCAGTATTTCTCTTCTTCAGCATCGAGCTACCTTAATATCACTCTAACTTTTTTTTCACATTCTCTATTATCTTCTCAAAAAATTGTAAGCCTAAAATTTTACTTTCCAGAAATTCATCCCAACACATTGGTGTAAAAAATCATTTCCCATACAATGTTTCATATGGTTCCATTTGAAATATCAAATGGAAGCTATTATTATATGATAATTTCATGAAAGGTTTACACTAATCCCCTATACATTGAAAGTCACATGAGCATAACCACAATAAGGATTTTATTGTCTGAATAATCCTTTAATAGTACCCATTAAATTGAGGATGATAGGAGGTTATCAAGTGTATATTAATATCAAGACCCTTATGGAAACTCATCTAGAATTTTTGTTTAAATCATCAGTTACAATAGGATACAACCAAAAGAGGTGTATTATGAAGCCTGTCAAATTCTTTAATATAGATCTTAATAATTAGATCAAGAGGTGAATATTCCCTTAGAGTGAGGAAATATGTATAATTGGTAAGGAAATCAATAATAAAACCTATATAATCATTCATTTAAGAGTTTAATATAAATCTCATAATAAAGACCATAGTAATACCATCCCACACTACTAAAAAAGTACGTTTATCTAACACTAGGGTTTTAAGAGCACCAGATAAAAGAATTGTTGAAAACCCCCTTTGTCAGTGCTAGAAAAACCTCTCTGAAAATTGGTCTTTAACAATGATTTTTTATTTCCGTTAAAGGGTGTCTTTAATAGTTCTCAAAAAGAACACTTAAAAGGGTGCCCTTATCAGCACTTGTAAAAAAGCATTGATAAAGGCCCCCCTTTATGGGTACTAGAAAAAGATTGCTGATAAAAGGGGCCTTTATTAGCGCTTCTAAAAAATCACTGATAAAAGTTTTATTTTAAAAAAATATATTTCATTAAACATAATATATTAACATATAAATCTATTTATATTGATATAAATATAAGAAATATTTTTTAAATATTTTTTAGATGAGGCTAAATAAACATTTACATATAATATATATGATATTTAGTAAAAATTAATTTTAATAAAATTTTAATTTTTTTAATTATTAATATACAAATTATAATTATGTAATAGTCATTTAATAACAATTTTAAGATAATGTAAAGAAAACATTAATAAAAGATAAAAAACAAATCGAAATCATAACTCAAACTTCAAATGGTGATAAATTTTTATTTGAGTGTCCATTTAGACTCTACCACATATCAAATTGATGTTTGCAATGAGCTCAACACCCCTGGTGACATAAGTGAACATCTGCCACATTTTTTGAGGCCCAAAAGGCCCAAAAGGCCTCTAAAACAGAGTTTTTAGTCGGGTACCTAATTTTTTAAAATGTAATGGATTTTGGCCTTCTTTAAGGTGGTATTGTTTCCATTTTTTAGTGGGGAATGAATTTATTTCAAGGGATTTCATTCATATTAATATTATAGCATTGAAATTTTACTATTTTCACAATTTACTATTATTTATTATCTAATATATAATCATATACACATATTTTTTATATATTAACAGATAAAAAATAAATTTTATAAATAGATAATTAGACATATATACAAATAAAATGTATTTATCAATATATAACCCTTATCTAAATAACAAGTAATGTCCATTTTATTTAAAATAAAAATATTTTATTATTCATATACCTATTAAATTAATATATATATATATATATATATTTATGTATGTGTATTGACAAAAAGCATATATATATACATATATTTATATTAATATATATATTCTAATAAATATATAACTATTAATATTTAAGATATGTAAATAAATACAAACATGTATAATTATATTTATAGATTCACACACACACAGACACACACACATATAAATAAATGATATATGAATGTTTGTATATATTATTTTATATATGTATATATATAAACATATATATAAACATATGGATAAAAAATGTTATGAAATATATATAAATATATATATCATAAAATATAAAACAAAACCTGATATGTTAGTGGAAAAGGTGTTGTTGTATAAGATGGATGTCTAAGGTTTGAAACTCGCTGGTGGAAGGGCCCTAGGAGGGAGGCTGGAATTATCTAAAGAGTTGAAAGGGGGGTTGGAAGCACTAATACTAGGGGAGGGGGTGGGAAGAACAGATAGGGGGGGGGGTGTAAAATAATATACCCTTTATCTGTGGGGCCTTTATCACCACTTTTTAGTGCTATTAAAGGGGTTCTTTAATAGTGCTAAAAATCACTGATAAAAGACATTTTTTATGAGTGATGATAAAGGACCCCTTTATCAGCACCTTTTTAGCCATGTTAATGGGGGTCATTTATCAGTGTTTTTTAGCACTGTTAAATCTAACCCTTTAAAATTGTTGACATTTTTAGTGCTTTTTATAGAACCAATAAACCCCATTTACTAGCAATGTTAAATGGATGATTTGCAGTTGTTCCGTTTTATATAAGAATATGTTGGGGTTTCATGAATCACTTTACATGTTATCTCTCATTCTTTACATATTGAAAAAATAGTTGTATTGATATATAGTTTTCATTTTATTATTTCATATTATCCCACTAAAAATGTTCCTCAAAATCTAGAAACTAATTGGTTCCCCTATTATGTAGAATGAAATTTGAGCTATGAGGTTCATCTAATAAATCTCCTTTCAGCTCATGCATACATAGATTATGTATCCCCTTTCTAGATTTGAGTTTACTATGTTTATTAATGTATTTTTCCAACTTCCCATCATTCTTGACTTCGACTTTATTTTTAATATTCTTATCATCAAGCTGGGAACATTATATATTCTCTAATACAAATGGTTTTGTAATCATTTTGACTAGATGTGTTTTTTTCACATCATTATTGATTACTATATATAACTTTACTAAATATATAAATGTATGATCTTTTCAAATCCTCATTTTAGTCAAAACCCATGATCTTCCCTGCTCAACACATCATCCACCTTATTTCCTTCCATGATTGGTAGTGTATTGGTCTATTATAATCCTTGAGTAGTTCTAACCATTGCCTTTGCTTCATGTTGAGATCATTCTATAAGAATTGTATTTTAAACTTGTGTGATCAGTATATAATTAATTTTTTTCACTATAATGGTAATTACTCTATATCATAACTGATAATATTATGATTTCCTACTTACGTTCTTCGGTTGGATAAGTATATTCATGAATAATTAACTTCCTTGATTTATAGGAAACAACTATATCATTCTGAAAAATAACACATCCAAGTCCCTTCTTTTGTATACTACTATATATAAAAAATATATCCATTCCTTATGGTAAAATCAGTAGAATTTCATTGAATAATCTCTTATATAGTTCTCAAAAACATTATTTACATTCTTTCGACTAAATTTACTTTTCCCCTAAAAATGTCAAATTGTTTAACAAGTTATTCAATTTTGAGAAATTTTAAGAATCTTTAATAGTGACATGCTAATTTAAGGGAAATATATCTATCAGTTATATTTAAAAGCATTTTCCATTCCGTCACTATATTTTTATTTGAAGGATCAACTAATATTTTATTCTTAAAGATAATATGTCCAATAAAAAAAATTCTTGAATCAAAAAATTTCATTTACTAAATTTTCATTATAAATAATTTTTTTACGAGTCATAAAAATAATTCCCATATGACTGTTATTCTCATCACAAATTTTAGATTATATGTATAAATCATTAATAAATAGTATAGTGAAATTATCAAAATAATCAATGAATAATTTATTATTAGATATATAAAAGGGTGAAATATTCAATACAAATAAAATTAATGTAAAATCAAAATGTGCATACCTCATATGAAATGTTATCTTTGGAATATCTTCCTTCGTTACTTGTAATTGATGATACCTGAAAAAAAGGTCAATATTTATCTCTTAGAGTTGACCAAACAAGTATCAAATGCAAGGTAGTAGATTCACGTTCTTTATAGTAATGTCATTGATTTCCCTGTAATAAATGCACAACCTGGATGACACATATTTATTCTTTATAAAATGAAAAAGGGCTCTCCTTGGTGAAACAATAGGTTGTATACTACACTTATCAAATAAAATCTATAGTTTTGTTATCTATTAAAAACTTTCAATATAACCATCATAGATATATGGTTTTCACCCGGGATAAGACCAATGAAAAAATCATCCTTAAACTTAGGTGTATTTCCACATATTTCATTAGGAAACACATTAATATAATTATTCACAATTTTTATATCCTGTATTACATGAATAAATTTACTATTCATAGGTTGTGTCTAATCCTAATATGATTGAATTTCATTAAGTAGATGTACTAAATGTGAATCTAAACACGATTCAAATGATAGAGTCACCCCTATGTTGATAAGTGATTCCACATCTCTATCATGAATAATAATATATTTATCTTTGAAATAATTTTTTACATGATAATTTTAAATACAGTCCACAATAAGGATTATAACAAATTCAACCTTAAGTAAAATAATCAATTTACCAACTATGCAATTTTTATGCGTCATAATGGAAACTAACTGGAATATCTGTGTTGAAATAATTTTTCCACTAGGTGACTTGATTGACATATCTTGTCTTAAGGTTCTAGGAAAGTGTCTAAAGTTCACGGAAACAAGTAATATATAAAAGGGTGTGATAATATTGAATCAAATTAATCATTATCCTTAATTTAAGTTATGATCAATGTACCTTACACCACATATTTAAGAACTTTAACCGTAGTTATAGTGATCACATAATCTTGAACTTTCTCCCTTGGAATTTTATAAGAAAAATTCTATTAACACATAGTGAATTATTTTGAATAGTTACCTATATCCTTATATATAAATCGTTGGAAATTAGCTTATTCTTCCAGGACCTTGCAATAAAGAGCCTTATAGCCTTTCTTTACACACATACACCAAACTACCACTCCCATTAATTATGTTCAATAATGTTTCTTTCCACAATTATTAAACATTTGAAATACCTCCCTTCCCTTATTCTCTTTTTTGAATTTATTTTTAATAGTGATTAGTTTTCCACTTATTTTCTTTCCTTCTCTGGAAAACATAAGACATATAGAATTATATCTTTTCTGTGGCGGAACTTGATTCTGAATTCTCATATACCTAATCTTTTTGAGAGACTAATTCCACTAGAAGTCTAGGACTTATCCCAGAATATAAGAGATAAATATTACTTGTTTTATTATATACATAATCCAAAACATAAACTACAATCTTTTTAAAGTTAGTTTAATATTCAAAAAAAGTTTCCCATTCCTTTTTCTTAAATTATCGAAATGTATCTCTATTTAAACACATTTTTCATGAGAAAAGTCTTTTTTTGTTGATATATCATGAAATTTATCCTAAAATATTTTTTTCCACTAAAAACATTGTGTTCCCGATTGAGGACCACTATTATTCAGTTTATCTCTTATGTTGATAAATGTCCATGATAAATTTCTCTCCTTCACTACTTCCCAAAGTGAGATATATCTTCTTTAGGGACTTTATCTATTATTCAACTACTAAGAAATTAATAGTCTCATTGAATGTTGGATGTTTTTGTTATGTAAATTTGTCTAAAATTATTTAACCTTATTGGGGATCATCATGTTTTTTCATAGAATAAATTCTATTGGTCATAACATGAGCCAAGTACCCCAATATAGATATAATTTTTACAACCCCATCTTTAGCATCATTTTATTTACCAGTAGGTAAATGTATACATAGATTATGAGAATTGATACAATTTAAATTCCATTCACTAGTTTCCATTTCACAACAATTTCATATACTAAAATAGTTCATAACATTTAATAATGTTAAATCATAGTGTATAAATCAAAATCTAGTGTAATATATTAAATAAATTGAACATTTATGCATATATAATATATATTCATAATATTAATATCATTGGGAATATATTCATGCCATGGAAATATTTTAAAATCATTAATAAGGGTTATTAATGTGTTTTTGAATCAACCAATCATATACCCATGGATTATAAATCTAGTTTTGTACTCTTAAACCACTCATCATGCACAAATTTAAGATCAAGTTGATACTCATCTAGCCTCTTTTAGGGATTTTATCCCTTGGTACATCTATGCCACTACTACCTTTACTTTCCAACAATTACACTGGGATGTAATTTCTAGGAAACCACACATTCTCTATCTTACAAAAACATCATGATATTATCTTATACTTGGACTCATCCCTATATTATTTTGTAGGGTTATATTCTCTAATTTATGTTTTCCTAAATATAGTTCCCAAGTTTTATACTTAACTTTCTATAATACCAACTATAATACCCCAACTCAAGTAACTTTTTTCTACTAGTTATCTTAATACATTGACATAATATTCAAGATATCAAATCCTAAAGGATTCAATAGTTTTGTAGTATTATGACACTAGATACATATATAATTATTATATTTCATTGTAAAATATGAAATAAAACATAAAACACTAGTGATAAATTTACTATTTCTTTTATTATATCCCTAAATTATTTTAAATAAATATTCTTGATATCATAATGAAATAAATACATAATAAAGGGTGGGATCATATGCATAAGAAGGGAAAAAATACAAAAAGCTAGATAAAATAAATAAATTATGCATAATATGGAAGTGGTGAAAAATATTCAAGTATCCCGTAAAAATAATATCATAAAAGGTACATATATAAATTGATGAAATAACCATAAAAATAATAAAATGGATAAAAATAAGTAGATTCATAATTATTCAATGAATAACGTTAGAAATCATAATCATAACTTTAATGCCCCATGCTAAGAAATCATTCATTAATTGGAAATTTTCATTCTAAATACACAAAATCGTATGTTTAATGATACCTATTTATGCATCGAGGGAATATAACAAGACCTTCCTATCACTTACTTTGTCTACTGCATTTATCTTAAGAAATAAACTAATAACAATTGAACAAATAATCAATATAAAAATTCATATTGATTGACTATCATACAAAATTTAAATATTTTCCCAATTAAACAAATATAAAAACATGATCAAAATCCAAATAGATAAATAAGGTAAACTTTATCATTAGATTAAATATATAGTAAATTATTAGTGACATAAAAGTATTTTTACAAAGATGATAATATATTTAAAACAACATTTGATCTTTTCTTTGAGAACATGAGAAAAATATACTTTTATTTTGATAAAATTTTAAATAAAAATCTCTATAATATTGATAAAATTATTTTCTTTGAAATTAAACATATAAAATTATAATAAAATCATCAAACCAAATAATAGTTATAACGATGAAAAAAACTATTAATTTGGTAAATGTTGAAACATTGATTCCTTTCACACTTTTGGTAAAAGTAAAATGTACCGAATTTAAAAAATGAAAAGAAAATTCTTTTTAAGAAATTTTGGATGAAGTATAATATAGTTGAAAATTACTTTAAAAAAATTATTAAATTCTATTAAGAACATTCTTTAAAACATTACAGTGAAAATGGAAATGGAGAAGAAATATTCCCAACCAAAAAAGGAAATACGATCAATTTTTCATTTTAAAAATTATCTCAATAATTTTAAGTACCAATGATATAAAGATTTAAGGAGAAAAATAAAATCTATATATAACTGGATCAGAACAAAATTGATGGATTTTAAAAGATAAATAGATTATAAATTTATTCAATAAATGTTTTAAATATAAACCATCCAAAATTAAAATGATATTAGAGAATAAACCCTTACTTTAGACATATACTAAGTTGAATGGGTTATATAATCATAAATAATAAATATAAAATTATAAAATATTTTTCAAGACCCACTATTCATCAATTGTTCAATTTAAGTTTTGTTTATAATCATTCGATATCAATTTATTGAAAAGTTCTTATTTATATTGTCCACATATGGTTGTTCGGTCAATATCTCCAAACTTACATTGGTATATTGACCACAGTTAAAGGTTTTATGAAATGGTTACATAAACTATATAATTTTAATAATTTAAGGAATATAATTAAATAAATTTTATAATCATTTATGATATTGATGGAATAGAATAAGACCGCATTGCATACTCACTAACAATATTATCATTCTTAAATGAAAGGAAGGGTAAGTAGGTAGATGATATTTAATTTTTCAAAAATCATAATTATTTCACAAATATAATATTTATTCATTAGATCCATCTTTATAACCATCCATGTAAATTTTTGATGAAAAATGTGTTGTACTGCTATGTGAAGAATGTATGGAATATATACAAACGAATGATGTTTTCATCATCCATAGGATAAAAAAGAAATAGAAAATAGATGTACCATTAACACAGATATATATAGTGAATATATTTATTTAATTATGTTAATATGGTTATTAAGTATTTTTAATAGGTTTATGAATAATGGAACTTGAAAAATATAAGTAAGAACATATACCCCAAATTTTGGTAACCTCCTTTGGATTACACCTTAAGACTTATTGAATTAGAATTTTGTTGTGACCAAGATCTATTAGAAGTGGAGAAGGATGTAAGGACATAATTTTATAGGTATTTATTAAGATAGGTTTCTCAATTTTTAGATAATAGATGTGGTTAGGTTCCCTTTTAGAAGTGTTGTGAGTGAAAAATTTTTAATACTTGAATCTTTATTATATAATATATATCTTAATCAAGTCAAGTACCTCAAAAGATTCACATATTATAATATTATATGTTTATCATAGAAACAAACCATCCAATGAGGTTTAAGAATGTTTTTTGTCTATTATTGAAGCCTTATGCCATTATTTTGACACATTTAACTCAGTTTATCATTAACCGAAGTGACATATATTGAACATGGTAACTATTCATTTTGATGAAAAATTATGATGACCATGTTAGCTATTATTAATTATGATGATACCAAATATGTAATTAATTTTAAATGATTAATGTTATATATGTATTGAAAATTAATTTTAATATGTGATCATAAAACAAAATGAAAACCTTTTTTAGATAAATATGTGTCCTAAGAATAAAAACAAGTTTACAAAAAAATATTGTACAATTTTTATTAAAATAGAATTACTTTTATTATTTCAAATAAATTTAATATTATTTTTCTTTCAAAACTAATTGAATGTAATTAGTTGAAAACTTGATTAAGAGAGAAGAAGTAAAAACAATTTTTATTCGAACACAAACCATAATTAGATTTACAAAATGTTAAGAATATGTTTTAATAATCAAAACCATATTTTTATGTGAATTATATTATTAATTAAAATCATATTTTCTCTAGAAAAGATTTTTCATAAAATTTCACGTTTTTATCATATCAATATATCTTAAAAAAAGTGGCACTTTTGTAAAATTAAAATTTTCAACTATTCACTGAAATATCATTTTTTTGAAAAATATAAAAAAATAAACCAAATATAATTTTGAAATGATGAATTCCAAAATGATATTAAATTATTTGATATTAATTTTTAAATTTAGGTTTAAATAACATTCATTAATAAATATACGTGCGTTATGTTATTATTTCTTTAGAAACAAAAGCACAATTTTAATAATTGATGCTCAAGTGTTATAGTATAGATGATTACTTAGGGTTCCATGGTTGTGGTTATAGGTTTTAAATATGGTATGTCTTATCTGTTTGGAAGATCTGGTAGTGCAAAAAATTATGAAATGAATGATTTTGAATGTTCAGGGTTGTACTATTACCATTTGGGGACCTAAGTGGGAAGAACACGTGTATGTTAATGGAAAAAGGGTTGGTGAATCTCAATCACATAGATTTTAGATATTGAAAGTGTTATATAATAAAAAATTAGAGAAATGTGGAATGAATATGTTTCAAGAGCTAAAGATCATCTATATTGATGTTTGGGGCATGTTCTATCTAGTTATCATAGTGGGTTATTGTACTTTGTTACATTGATCGATAATTCAATAAGGAATGTATGAGCTAATTTAGATAAGAAAAAATTTGAGGTGTTTGTGATGATAGTTTGATTAGGGGAATGGTGGAGAAATATACGATAAATAATATAATTGATTATGCTATGATAATGGTATAGAATACGCTAGTTAAGAATTATAATGTTTTTACAGAAGGAAAAGAATCAATTGTGAGAAGAATATATAAGGAACATCAGAATATAATGATATATCGATAAAGATGAACTAGGTATTGATTAATAAATATTGTTTTATAAGAATATATTCCAAAATTCCAATGTTCTTTGCATTGAAAGTAGTAATTTTTTCAACTTATCATATGTAGAAAAGACCATTGCACCATTAAAATAGATTATTCTAGAGCAGAGGTGTCTTGGAAAACCAATGGACGTCTCCCACTAAAACTTTCTTGTAATTCATAAGTTTATCCATGTTGTTTCCAAATATTAGGAGTATCATTTGGGTTCATGTTTGGCACTTGTATCATTTTTTATTATGATATTTTATAACTTATATTTCATAGTTGGCCTATATTTTGTTTCTAACATGAAAAAATTGAATGATCTGATATGGATTTCCTTCTTAACATAAATATATATTGGATATTGGTAATTATTTATGAAGTAATGTTATTTGTTATGAATGTATATGTTATTTGGAAAGTTAGAATAGTTTTTATGTTATAAAAATATATGTTTAGGTTTATTTTATATGAACTTCTTAAGGTAAATGTTTTGTTCTATCTAATGATGTTATCACTTGAGTGTGAGTAACTGAAAGAATTTTATTTTTTTGGCTTCGTTAAATGTAGAGATAACGCACTCAGACCTTCTTATGAGTTATTCTATTTGTATTTTCATATCCCCTTGATCATGAGGTTTGGTTTTTAATTAGATCATTTAAAAATTATTTTGGTTAGATTTACTATATTTTGTCTTTTTTATCATAATATTTTTCTAATTATGCCTACCCACATTGTTTTTTTCATGTTTTGGGTTAATAGTATTGTTAATGTTTATTAAAAAACTCATGTCATGTGTATGCGAATTATTTCATGAAGTTGGAATATATGTTTTTTGGTCAAAAATTAATGATATTTAGTGACTCTCAATATTTTATGTAGTAAATAAAAAGTTTATTTTTTGATGTTTTTTTGTTTGAAATTTGTGTCTATAGTTTATGGATAGATTAATTTTTTTGCAGTATTTTTAAATGTGTAATGTTGCTTTTTTTTCCAGGGGGTTTATTTTTTGGGATGATTGGGGATTTCTAGGAATAAATCTTTTAACTCCAGAATTTTTTTATTTTATTTTTTAAAATAAAATGCATTATTGGCGAAAACTAGTTGTTATATCCAAATCTAATATATATATATATATATATATGGGAAAAAATTTAATATAACATTTCTTTAACTAATTTCTTCACATTTCAATGAATAATTTTCCTAAAATATTTGATTATTCATATATTATTTTTAATTATAATCTGGTTGATTTATGAAAAAAAATCAGATATGAGATTTTTTTTTGAAACCTAAAGGCTTAGGGATGAAGGGTGTGGTAATGTTATAAAAATAGATTGGATATCTGGTCATGCGACCTTGTTCCCTCAATATAGGGTTGATCAAGGGGAATAGAATACATATATATTTCTAAATACAAGATATAAATATATTATATTCTATATAAATAGAAATATTATAAATTTATCATATAAATATATATGTATTTATTTATTTATTTATTTTATATATATCATTTAATTTAAATATTTATATTTAGATGTATATGCATGTGTTTTGGTATGTACGTATGAGTATGTTTATATATATATCTATATATAATGAAATTGATGACGAATTTTTGATCCAAAGTGAAAATATGATATTTTTTGAAATTCCTTAAAAATCATTTATGAATCATGATATCATTCAAAAGCAAGTGTGGTGAGGAATGAATGTGTGTATATAGTTGAAAATCAGTGATAATTGAAAATAAGTAAATATAATAGAGAGAAAAATTGATCCTAAATTCTCTATTCAAAATCATATCACATCATATATATTTGATTCAAGATATTAAAATAAAAAATCATGATTTAACCCAATATTTCATTTCAAATCCATAGGTTAGAATATGAAAAGTGTAAATGTTAAAGATTATAATATTTTGGAGTGGGGAATTATTGTCACAGTAATACCCCATGTATGGGTATAATGAAATAAAAAAATAACCCATTACACTTTCCCTTGGATGTTCATAGAATATTATTTATCATTAATTATAAAATATCTCTATAGTTAAAAAAACTGATGAAAAAACAATTGAATTTCATGAAATTATTTATTGTATCATTAAAAGAATTATTACGATAACATAGTGGGAATAACCTGATCTAGGGGAACATAGAATAATATGTATAATTTATAGTTTTCATGTTGAAATATTATAAATGAACGTCTCAAATGTTTTTTTGGTAATTTATTTATGAATAAATATAGATTATTATCTCATGATCTAATTTTTTGGATGTCAATATCAACAAAATTGAAGCACATCGGTAAAACAATAGTTATATTTTCTTTGTTTTATAACCTTTTAAATATATTTTTTTCGACTACACTATACAAGAACCCTTATCTCCATGTGAAGTACTGAAAATTCCATTATTCATAGTCATTTCAAAAAATATTTCTAGTTTTATAAATAAATGATCTCAAATAAACATATTATAAACCTCCCTCATTTGTTGAAATTAAATAAAAATGATTTTTGGATGTTATGAATGTGTTTTTTATAGAATATTATGATATGGTCATTCATCTATATGTGAATACATATAGATTAAAAATATCTCGTATCATTTTAATCAATATATTTGGAATTTAAATTTCAGAATTAGTAATAATATGTAAACATTAAATATAAATGATTGTGAGAATAAAAACTCCTTGCATCAAATTCAGTATAATATGATCACATATTGTTTTTAATGTACATATTCACATATATAATTAAATCATTTAGGGATAAATAAAATCTAAATTTATATTTGATCATTCAGAGACTAATAATTTATTCACTATTACCTCGTTTTTGAAATACATCACACATGAAAGTAATGAGTTTGATTATACATTTATGTTATTTTCATGAATATATAAAACATTTAAAAAAATTAATATTTAATCTTCCAGATAGTTTTTAAAAAAACTAAAAGGACAATCCTTGTAATTTGATGATCAAATATTTCATTTCTTTTGGAAACTATTCAGAAGTTCTGATTTTATTAAAAATACCTTTATAATATGATAATTAATGTGATTAAATATATTTATAAATACCATGGGATGGTGAAATCAATATTATATTCTTCCACTTATGAATTGTTATATCATATGTCATATTCAGTTCAATCCATGATGTAATTTCTCCTATTGGATGAAACAGTCATAATTTTAAATATTCATTATGAATTTTGAACCCTCAAAGGATATATATATATATATAAGTAAATATTTTCCAAAAAAATAAAAAATATACGACAATCTACCTACTGTTCAATAGTCTTAGTAGTTTGGATATCGAACCCAAAACTATATATATTGAACATATTGATAGAGATATACCCTAAATAATTATATATATATATATATATGATTTATTTGGGATATATTTTATTGAGAGATATGGAGTATGGAATAAGTTATTACATACATGAATCCTAGTAATATCGTTTTCATTGGATGAGTACATAATAAAGCATGGAAAATTGATTTTTTTGCCACTTCATTACCTACATATTAGTGTATAATGTAGATATATCATAAATATGAGATATATGTTAATTGTATAATGTTATTAACGTTATAGTTGAACATTAAGTGTTAAATTTATCATATCATCCATGGTTCGATATATTTTATTTAATAAATTTCATACAATTAATTGATTGAGAGAATAAAATGAATGCATTTAAGTGGTAAATACATGAATAGAAAGTTAGTTACTAATCATTTGTTACTAAAGGATTATTAGAATGCTTTATTATGATCATGTAAGGTCATAAAGGGTTGGTGAGAATCCTTTCATATTATATAAATGAGTTCAAATCCATGGAAATTCTATCTAATTGAGTGAAAGTTTTATTGATTCATCCCATAATAAATCTTTATTATCCTTCTTCATTTACAGCTGAGGTACTTGAAACCCATTCTTTAAAGGAGGATCATACTAAATAATTGAATGATTTATCAACCAATGTATACCATAATAGAAATAAATAATTTATTTTATTTGAAGTGATATTTATTAAATGTGTGATTGACTACATAAGGCTTGTCCATATTTTGTGTACAATATGTTCATCATTTTATATTATGTTTGGTTTCAATTTCAAAGCATGAATTGTCATAGTTTATGATTTCTTATTTAACCTACTGCTTTAAAAGTGTTATCTGATCCTTATAAACCCCTCAATGGAATCAATGAAATGCAATTCTTAGTTAAATAAGTCTCCAGATATTTTATTTAAGAAAATGACATTATTTGTTTGGCAGTTATTATTCTCAATAGTATGGTATTTATTTTCCTATTAAATTACTTATTTTCTTAATAAATTTTCATAGTTCTATATAAATACCTTTTATCTATATACCTATGTATTTTTTCTCATTTCTGTGTATTGTTAAAATTTTATCTTAAGCATCAGATCTGTCTAGTTCGATCCTTTAATTCATGATGAAATCACACTCTTCACTAACAAAGTTTGATTTATACATTACCACTACAAAGTCAAAGACTAATTCATAATCTAGGGAAAGTAAAAGTGGAATATCTATAAATACTACTTTTATCTTTCATAATCTATCTCAAATTAACATGATCAAGTTGGATTATCATAAATTTCTTCTTTGAGAATCCACTATCTTATTAGTTTTGTGTTGAAATAATTTATATGGGTTTATTTTGATGAAAATTATTTCCTTAAAATTATGTTTTATTAAGAAAACTTTATAATAATGGTCTAAAAAATGTATTTCCCTTCAATATTTTTTATAATTTAATTTTTTAAATTTTTTTTAAAAGCTTTTATATTTTAACTTCTATTTGTCACTAGTGATTTATCATTTATGCATCAATGTTTTGATGACCCACTTTATCTTATTATGATATTATATATTTTATAAAATGGGTGTTTGAAATCCTATGATTTGTTTTGTTAATGTTATGCGTTGTTCTTTAAGTATTTAATACACCCATTTTTTTCCATAGTTCATTATGATATGTTTATGATTCATTTTATGTGGCACACATATGCATGGTTGATGATGAGTGGGGTCCTATATACCCCCAAAATGCATTTGATAGGGTTTCCTTCCGCATGAGATAATGCAATGTTTCATGAAAGAGATGTGGTAATATTTTTTCTAATTTTTTTTGTGTGAATAAGACAGAGGAAGTTTTTTTACAATATTTTTGTGTTAATGAGATACGAGAGGCTTTGATCCTAATTTTTGTGTGTGAATGAGATATTTTACTATTTTTTCATAAGTTATTGTGTGAGTATGATGAAAAATTATTTTCTCACAATATTTCATATTATTATGGTTATTCCACATTTCCATTTTTCATATAGTAATTCAAACATTTCAAGATTTATTTCATTTTAATCAAGTACTATATTTTCATCACTACAGATTATTTTAATTCATTTCCCATTTTTATATCATTCTCGCATGTTTTATGTATTTATATATATATATATAATCATGAAATAACCTTTAAATTTATTTAATGATCTCCTAGGATCTTATGTATGATGATTTAAAATTATAATTCCCTGATCATTTTACCAAATATTTCTTCTTAAATCATTTTTTACTCTTATTTATCATCTAACTATTATTATTTATTAATAATTTTACCTTACTAAAAATTTGATGTCACTCAATTCTTATGTTTCAATCCCCCGGGTTATGAAGATGATTTTATCAAATGATATTTTTAAAAGAGAGTCTATTGGATCATAGTTATGAGAAAATATCAATAAGTTTTGTAAAATAAATGGTTATATAGATAGTCTCCTAGAGACTAAACATATCATTTCTCATATTGTGTAACTATTTGTTGGATGAATTAATTGAATCATGAAACCAATATATTATTCATGTATTCATATCTTACTTTTCTATAGTTTTCATCAAATAATAGTTAAGTTATTTTTGGATATTATTTCAAAGATCATAAGAAAAATCCCTAGTGAAAAGTATAATGGAAGAGTCTAAGTGTAGAATACCACCTTAACGTTTTGATAATGCAGAGACTGTGTGGTTAACTAAGAAATTACATCCCTATATTTATACTAAATCTGGATAGAGGAATAGAAATAGTTGTCCCAAGGGGTAATATCCCCAAAAAGGGTGGGTTTGGTATTAACACAAAGACAACCTTGTGACCAACAAAGAGACTGAACTACCGACGTGATTTGACACTCCTTGGTGATATTATTTGTTTAATCAAATTATCATTGTAAACTGTTATGAAGTATTTCAATATATATAACAAGTTCATTTAGAATTTCATCCATGGATAACATAAAATAATACATAGAGATTCATAGGATAATGTTATCTAATCATTTATGAAGTCATATTTCTATGTTAATAGTTTCCTTTTTTGAACATTATTTAAATTAAGTATATTCATTGCAATTTTTCTTATATTCGAGGTAATCGACAAGACCAAAAGGAGATGAGTTAATAATGTTTGTAATGTATAATGTGGAGATTTTCCCAATGATAGGCTTATGATTTTGGGATTTGAATTTTAAATGTAATGGAAATTTTCAGCAAACCATGTCAAATTGTGGGAAAATACCAAAAGTGTGTTGAGATATAGAATACACCAGGGAGTGTGGAGCTCACTATCGTGTCATTTTTGGGACAACATGCACCCTCTTTTATCATGTTTTATTATACAATGGTTTCTAAGAAAAATTTCAATGAAATGTAATAGATAATTTATATTATCAGTTTCTTAACGTATGAGAAGTCAGTCTTGTTATTCAATCATCTAGAATGTGATGTTGACCAATGGTGGGGTCGAATTAATAATACAATAGAAAAGTATGATGTATACACTATGTTATTGGAAGAGTTTAATAAGATATTTTTCACTAATTATTTTCCTTATAATAATCAAAACAAAATAATTCAATAATTTATAAAATTAAAATTAAAAGATAAAATCCATTAGATAATATAAATAAAATTTCACAATACTTGTAAAGAATTCCTCAGGTTTCATCGATAATAATAATAGAAAAAGAGATCACTTATTTACTGGATTAACGCATGTCCTATAAAGGAATTAAACATAAGTGAAATTGGTATCTATAAAGATACGATTTGGGGTTACTTAATTTTGGAAATATAATCTAGAGAAAATCACTATTCTAATGGTTTTGGAGATAATAAAAGGAAAATGTATTCCTATGTGGACTCAGGTGATAATTCACATGGATGGAAGAAATATAAATCATATATATAACAAAAATGTGGGAAGACGCCTCTATGAACATATGGAAAAGAGACATGTGAGTGTTTGATGTGTGTGAAGAAGATCTATAGAGCATGTGGCTTTCAAAATGATATGAGAAATAATGTGAAAATAAAGAATGTCAAATTTTTTAAATGAAATGAGTTCAAGAATTATGATAATAAATTCCCTAATGTATAGAACATCAATTAAAATAGACCACAACAACCTAAAAAATAAAGGAAAAAATGATTGTTCTTTAAAATGATTATAACAAAGGTGGATTGTGGTAACTAAGTAACACTTATCTCCACTCCAGAGTGATGGATTTATTGTTGGATTTTTATTTATTAATCCTAAGTATGTCCATAATATTTGTAAAATAATTAAATTACCTTTGTGGGGATTTAATTATTAATTAAGACATCTTGATGTACTCTTATGGTATCCCAATACAACATTTATGGGAATATTATTCAAGAGAAATAATGTTTGTTATTTATTCAGAGTAATTTAATGCAATATTGGGAATTGAATATCTCTATATACATGGATCACAAATAAATTGTGAGAATAAATAACTCACAATTTATAATTAAAATAAACGAAGTATCATGTATCTGTTAAATTATGACTATGAACTCTCTAGGAAAATTAATTATGGGGTTTGTTTAACTCAAATCATTCAAAAGAAACTTAATATTTGGAAGTGCCTCTTAGAAAGGAATAAAAGTGTTTTACTATCTCAACCTAATTAGTATTATTAATACCATATTGAAAATTAACTCTTGAGTAACATCTATCTAATCAATACAATTAAATAGCTTTGTTATCAATTAATAATTAAAATTGAGATGATGTAATTTATTTAAGGGGGTAGAATATAACAAACCATTACTTATTGATCTTGTAAAAAAATACCGTAATGATTGATAAATTTTATTTGACATAAAAAACAATATTAATTAAATTTATGTAATCATCAAGCCTCTAATTTAGTTAATCATGTGTACAAAATGAGTCTTGAAAAAGGTAAGATATTTCATCTCAATTTTCCGTTATTGAGACATAGAATTTATTTATGAAGAAAATATTCTTTAAGTGGTGTGTTTACATAAAATTTGATATAATATATCAGAAATTATATTTTATTTATGCTATTTATAGTAAAATTTCATGAAATCAATTTTATGGGGTTTTGGTCGATTTTTTTACCCAGGTCATAAGGGTATCATCTCAAAATTTCATTCATCAAGACACATTTTATTGTATAGACCTAATTTCATTTAGATTGTGTGTATATAACCTCTTTTATATATTATATCATTAATTAATCTTTACTAATTGGATTTTAACTCCAACTTTATGCTCTATTTCTTTGAAGTGGTTATTCAGAGATTGTTTCTTAAGATGTAAGGGGTTTTCAGGTCTCAAATATTTTCCTTGGGACATAATCACTCATATTATAATATTATATTTAATTAATGATATATTAAAATATATGATGATGTAATTATATATTTAAACCATCTATTCTAGGGAAATAAGGTTTCACACCAAATCTATAGTCCATTACAATTCCATTGTTTCATAAAAATCTACTTTTAATAACAATTCTCTTTTATTTTAATGGAGTTTTCATCCACATCAATGTTTTTACATTCAAAAAATTTTATCCAATACCTAGGTGAAACTCAAATTGGTTTTATATCTAATGTTCATTTTCTCCCCGTTATTTAGTCTGAAACAAGGTTTTCAGAATCTTGTTAATAATTTGGGTTTTCAATATGGATATTTTATAACATTCAAATTGTATTTCCTACCCTCCAAATTAAAATTTTTCATCATCAAATAATCATTTTATTTTTATAACCATTGTTTCCATGGAATGATATTTTATTTATAACTCCTTATAATAAGCATTTCAAGATGACTCTATTTCCATTCACAAAATATTTTTTTACATTTTAATGTTTCAAAAGGTTTTGTAAAATTATTTTATTTTCACTTATATTTACAATACATGTTTTTCTTATTAGAAGTGATGTTATAATCAAACCATATATGATATTATGTTAATATTTATTTTGTTCATGTTATTTTGTTTTTTTAAAATTTTTATGAAACTCTATATTTTTCTGTTATCTTTATTTATATATGTTCATGATTTATTTGTAGTCGTACACATATGTATTTTTGATGATGGCTGGGGTCATATATCACCATAAAATGAATTGTATAATGTTTCATAACAAATTAGATGATGTATTACTATGTGAATTAATATTTCTTTATTAAAATTTTTGTGTTAATGAGATGTAGTAATATTTCTTCACATCTTTATTATGTGAATGAGTTGGAGGATGATTATTCCTCATGTCTGTTGTGTTAATAAGATACAAATATATTTTTTCACATGTTTATGATTCTAAGATATTTTTATCTAATATTTATTCTTTTCTCATTTTTTACTCTCATGTTTGTAATCTTATCACTATATATGGTCATTACATTTCCCTTACTGGGAATTCGATCTCACACCTTATATTAATTTTCCATTCCCTAGGATATGAAGATGATTATATCATATATAATGTTTAAAAGAGTCTAGAGGAAAATATGTTTTTGGAAATGTCAATAATTTTTGTAAAATAAGATGATTATATAGATAGTCTATAATCAAATAAACGTATCGGTCCTTGTGTTGCGTGACTATTTGTGAGATATATTAATTAAATATTGAGAAAAATGAATTATTCATATATGTTGATCTTTTGTCTCTATACATAAGGATATCGAATAGAGGGTCGTGAATTTGGATTGTAGGATAAGAGTTCGGAAAATAGGAGTGGTGTGCTTCTAGGACTCATTATTTTAGAGTTAGAGTAGGCAAGGGATATGATGTTAGATTTGAGGAAGAGAGGTTAATAACTGAGGATTATTGCATATCTAGAGAGTGTTCTGGTTTATGTATGAGGGGAAGGGATATGGTGGTTTTTTTGGATATCTTAGTGATAA
Organism: Viscum album; assembly: GCA_963277665.1. NCBI lineage: Eukaryota > Viridiplantae > Streptophyta > Magnoliopsida > Santalales > Viscaceae > Viscum > Viscum album. The sequence continues at coordinate 126,319,682 of OY728129.1, read as the reverse complement.
TTTCTATAAAAAAACTAATAAATACATAATTTAACAATTCTTCTAAAACGTTTCATGAAAAAAACATTCATTCATTTAAAAATGGTTTTGGATACCACTCCAAAGTATTTATTTTCTCACAGTGTTTTTTCATTCTTAGTCCAGATTTTTAGTTCAATCTATAAACCTTATCATTAATTCATCCATTGTGGCAATCCTAGTCACCATATAAGTAATTTAAAAAAATAAATTAAGGCATATAAGAAATTATATGGAGATTACATGTATGGTATTAATGTTACAAGATTCAATTAATATATTTTGAAGGGTATATGATACCAAATATACATTAAAAATGTATTGTGAATTTATATAGGAGTTTAAAAGATAATTATGATTTTATGGTCAGATCTTGAAGTGTTCATTCATACAATAATGAAGAGGGTTTATGCATTGAGGATGTGGATTCCCGGGATTACTTTGAAGCTCAAATGGATTTTACGAAATGATGTGTATTATATCTCATTAATAGTAAAAAAAGTTATTATCAGTATATGAGAAGATTATTTTGATATATATGGTTTTTTATTCCACCAATTATATAATTTTATTATGAAAATGAGATAAAAATATATTTTTCAGCAAAAATGGTTTATCCAATATATTTGATAAAAATGATTGATAGAGTTTCCACCACTTAAAAATTTCATATTTTGAAGAATGAAATATTATATTCAAACAATAATTTCCAACATATATAATATCAAAAGAGGTTTAATATTTAATATTTTATAAATATAATATGCAACATAAGGAAGTTAATATTATTATTTAACTAGAAATGATTTTTATCTTAGCATGATATATCAAAGAAAATTCATTTTTTAAGTAGTTAGTGGGAGTATTGTTAATCCGAGAGAAGTCGAAGGGTAAAAAATAAATGTCTACAATTATTAAATTAAATGTGAATTTCATTTAATTATAAAATAGGGTAGGATGTATTGCTTAATAAATTTAATATTAAGAGTTTCATTTTATCACTAATGTGTTCTCAAATACTGTTTAAACATAAAAGATCCATAAAAGATGATAATGATGGGAATTTTAAGAGTTCCTAGTAGAAAAGAAAATTTATTAATAGCATAATATTATATTCTTGAATGTTAATAATTTTTCATAGAGTTGAACATTAGGAATATGATTTATAGTCTCTCAACTATTAAACCAAAATATCTCAATAAATGTTTGCTCAACCCTCTTGAAGATGATGTTTTATTTTTTCAATAAATTTACATATTATGATTAATGAAATATATATCATGTTCATAAAAAGTAATGATGATGTTAAAGTATTGTACATAACTGATTATAGAAGTCGGAATTTCCATAATATGTGATGAAGCTAGTCAAGGATTGAAAGGTTCCATTCATATGAATTGAAAATTTAGATCTATCAGATACTTTTTTGATATGCTTTTTGATGCATTATTTATTGTTAATAAGTATTTGGTATGAAATATAGAAGATCCATTTTGAACTATGTGAATTCTAGTATTCTATATAGCATCATATGTACTTGATCCCAAACATAAAGAACCATTATGATTCATTATGTGATTGTAAGGATTTGATATAAGGCATAAAAATGGAAAAGTTATGATAAGAAGTGTTTATATATGGATCAAAAATATTCATCATTATAAATATTCACTATAAGTCTTTAAGTTATCTCATAAGTCTTTTTCACGGATGATAATGCCTTATCAAATAGAGAATTTTTTGAAGGATCCTAAAATTTGAAATGTAAAGATTTAGAGATTTCAATATATAATAAATAAAAGTATAATTTACTCAAATTATGTAAGTTATACATTATTCATGGATCAATCATAATCATCAAACACATGATTATTATCCAAGATGAGTTCAAGGTGGATAAAACAGATGAAGAAGAAGTTTATGATGAGGAATTTTCATACAATATAATGGTATTTTTCCTTATAATGATTATATATAATTATCAATTAAAATTTATTCTATGATTTTTTAAAGTATTTTATCAAATAATAGTCTCATTATAGTTAAAATATCATATAAAATAAAAAAATAATATTCTTCATATAGTTTTACATAATGATTTGAATGATTCAAGCAAATACAATGAAAATAAAGGGATATTTCTAAAATTAAATATAAAAATAATATTCATACATTAATAAGTGAATATAAATAATTGGAAATATAAAATATTTGACAAATAAAATCTTGATAATTCAAAAAATATAATTGATATGATATTGTATAAAGAAACAAAAAAACATTATATATAACAAACAAATATTGGTGTTAAAACTAAGAGGAACAAGATCATTATTTGGAGTCTATATAAAGATTAATACACTCAATGGTGATATTTCTTTAGAAAATATGTTTCTTTTAATGTCTACTTTTGTTTTCTCACTCAATTTCACAATATGGATTGAAAATATTCTTTTAAAAATAAAAAATCCCAACGTTTTATGGAAAGGGGTTCCAGTCATGGAAAGAAATAATGGTTCCTTATATCCAATCATAGGGAATTTATGTTCTTGAATTTTTTCAATATGGATTCATATTATACACTGAACCCTCAACATAGTCTCAAATCAATAAAAGGAACTTTGAAAATATCAATAAGGCTAGTAATTATCTATTATTTTCTTTATCTTAAAATGATCTAATAAATGTCATGGGATGAAGGATTTTTAATTCTATCTAGGAGAATCTTCACAACATTTATGTGGAGAATAAAAAGGTAAAGGAATAAAAGATAAAAATAACCTAAAAATAGTTTTAATACATATAGATGAAAATGTATTATTTTATTGATGAATTATTCACTTGATTAAATATGGTTATCTGTATAATTTGAGGGTTTAGAGAAGCTCTAGAGTACTCCATTCTGATCAATGATTGATTAGTATTATGCATTATAAATTTGATATGAATATCGTATCACTCAAAGAAAGATATATTGATGAATTTACCATTTATGAGAATTATATTAATCTCATATAATATAAAATAAGAAGAGTACCTTCACTTAATATAAAAGGAAATAATGAAAATGATATTTCTTTTAAATACCTCAAAGGCATAAAGATAGAGGTTAAGTAGGACTGCTTGAATGAAGGAGACTGCATGAGTGATTATGTTGAAACTCCTCCTATCATGAAAAAAAATTTCATAGGAGGTTGAAAATATAAGAAAAAAAGGTAAAATACCTTTTTAAAATTGTTTAAAGGTTATATATTTGTTTCATTATTGTCTTATGAAACATAAATGTGGGAATAATAATCATTAATGTTACAAGAAAATCATTACTAGTGATATCAATGACGCTCAATAAAATGTAAAGAATAATATTTCACATAGTTCCCTGAGAAGGAAATATATGTAATTAAATAAGGAATATATGATAGTGAATAATGTTTTTATGAGGAAGCTCCAAGAGCTATCTCCCAAAGTGTTCCCAAGGAATAAGATGAATAAGAAGAAACCCCATCAAAAGAATAATCTCAAAAAATGGAGATTTTGTAGCCATCTAAGGATATGATCCAAAGGAATATACATTGATGATATATATTCCATTGTTTTTTAAATAAAATTAATGTCTTAGATATGAAAATACTTGGTTGGAAAGATAGTCTATCAATAAAAGTCAACATTTTAATGAAAAATACAATAATGAAAAATAAATCAAAATGTAAAATCTTGATATTTCCAAAAAGGATAGAATAATTGAATTCAATAGTTACACCACTATTATAATAGAATATAAACTAAGCCAGTTCATAAGTTATAATGATGAAATAATGTCTTTGGATTAGAAAATTAAATACAATAAGAACATGGATGTTAGAGAACAAGGGAGACTACTTCCATAGAAGAAAGACATGGTAGATTGAAAATTTTGATAACTAACTATTCAAAAGAAATAATCAAATATGATCAAACATGAAAATAAATAAATTCATAAAAGGTGAATTCATATATTATAAATATTCCTAGAAAAACTCTATAAAAGGATATGGTGAAATATACGTATTTAATGGTGGAAAAGAGAGGAAGACATCATGAAATTTATCAGCATGTTTTTTATTAAAATGATTTGTTTGGAGAAACTATCGGTTTTTGGGAACAATTATACATAATTATTACAATTAAAACTACAATATGTTTCTTAATGTACAAATAATATGTCAAGAATCAAGTTATAGAGAACAAGCACACGTTAAAACTTAGTAAATTCATCAAGAGTTTAAAAATATTGTTGAAGTGATAAATAGTTTTGAATGCTTGTAGGATATGTGTAGAAGGTGTGATAAAGAATGAAACACTTAAATTGTACATGTTTTATTGATTCATAATTAGTTAATAAACCATAATTGGAATTTGAGGTATTAGAATAAATTTATATTAATAAAAATAAAAATATATTTGTAGTGGCATTAAAATCATCCAAAACCGAAAAGATTTGGATCATGGATAGTGGATTACATCTCACATGAAAACAGATCTAAGGAACCTAAAAAATATTGGTAAATGTTATATAGAAGTTATTATATTTTTAAATTATAGATCTATAAGGGTTAAATTCCTTGTAATATTTAATATTTGTATGAATCAAATCATCCCTAAAAATGTTTTGTTTGTTGATAGAAAAAATAACAATTTATAGTGTTTATAAAAGTAATGTGATGATAAAAATGAACTTATTTTCATAATAAATAGTTTAATTTATATAATATTAAAATATATAACTATTAATAAAAATAGTTTAAGAACCTAAGGGGATCTATTTTGATTTAGAGTGGAAAGTATTTATTGAAATCTAAGTCAGAAAATATTATGTAATTTATGGAATATAAAACATTGATAAAAGAGTATGAAGAAAATAATTAAATATGTAGATGTGAGACTTATTCCATTATTTAAATAAGTTTCTATTGTAGTTTTAGAACGTACATAAAATGAAATTGGGTTATAAAATCTCACAAATGAGGTGAAATTAAAAAATTAGAACATCTAGAGATGAAATATTGCGATGTTTGTAGACTCACGACCATATTTTCTACTATTGACGAAATGTATTTTATGAAATTAATTAAATTCATTTCAAAGATAAATTGTATCATTATTGTGTTACAAAAATAATTTTCATTATATACGTTCAAGAGTTTTAGGAGTATTTTATAAAAATTAGCATGATTATCTTTGAAGTGGTAGATATCAGATAATGGATCTAATTATTCTAAAACAAAATGAACTAAATATCATGATAAATAAAAAATAAAACATGATTTTATTTCTCCTTACAATATCCATAAAAATGGAGTGGTCGAGGGAATAAATATGATTTTGGTAGAAATGGCTAGAACAATATTTACAAAACATGACACATCAATATTTTAGAAGCTACATTCCATCAAATTGATTGAATCTGTCAGAATAGATTTATTTTGAGACCAAACTCTAGAATGAAATGTTTTGATATAGTGTTGATAAAAGAACAAATATAAAAAACTTTATGGTATCTTGGAATCCATGTTGACTAATGAAAAAAGATATAAAGGGATAAAAAATTGATAAAAGGGATGGAGATGTAAATTTTATAGGATATACATGAAATTAATTTTCTAATAGATGCTAGAAAAAGAGTCCTTAAAAAATTATTTTTTGTGATTATTTTTTATTTTTTGAGGGTGAATGATGATTTAGAATAAAAACATTTTCATATATTAAGGAAGATATTGATATATACATATTTGTAGATGAATCAAGTGAAATAATATACCCAAAATCAATAGAAAGTTATTTTGACACCTCAAGTGATAACTAAGGGATTTATAAGTCAAAAAAGATTGTTTTATTAATAAAAGTGAGAATTTATTGAAAGTAGTTGAATGTTCAAGACCAATAAGTTATTCAGATGTTGAGAAATGCTTTAGAGACCCAAATAAATGTGTGAAAATAGGAATACAATTCATAGTAGTATAACACAGTACTTTGTTCTCAAGGGTAGATCCCAAATTTTTAGATGAAGCATTTGATTATAAGGAGTGGTTCTATTCCAGGAATGAAAACATGATTTGAAAGAAGATAGTGGAACTTTGGAACACGGTAACCTGTTCCTTTAACAACTAAAAAATTTATTAGAGAAAAATGGGTCTTTATAAATAAGCATGATGAAAATGGGGTAGCATATAGAAAGAAATTTGGTCTGGTATATAAGGGATACATTTTAATTGAAGGGGTGGGCATTGATTGAAAATTTCTCCAATTTTTAAACATGTTTCTATCAAATTATTATTATTTATAACAGCCTATAATTCCGATAAAATACTTCAAATGGACATTAAATCAAATTTTATAAATGGTGAACACAAGGTAACAACATAAAGGCTTTATGATTTATTTATATGGGAGAATAGTTTATAATATAAATAAAAATCACTATAGTATTAAACATGCTCTAAAATCTTGTTATTTTAATATTAATGAGTATCTAAAAATAATGATTTTTTAGAAATAGAGCGTTGAGAAAAATATATATCTAAAAAATTATGACAATGCATCACTATTAGTGAATGTGTTGGTTTATGAAATAATATTTTCATGTATTAAAGAAAGATTATATGGGGATTTCTCAAATCACATGAATGAAATGTTGGAAATTTCTATACTATGACAATTGAGATTATTCTAAGTGATTAGATTATGAAAATAGTAGGCCATATTTTTGTCACATAATAAAAATAGACAATGGAGTTCTTGAAAATGTTGGACATACATGAAACAAGATTTTCATCCCCACCAATTCACGTGTGTACAAAACTGAGAAATTATGATTAAAAAACTATTAATGGGAAGTAGTTCAATTTTTTATTAGAAATATTATGTACTTTTGAGAATCGAGTACTAACATTGTATATATTTTTACCCTTTATTCCTGATATCAATCCAGTATAAAGGAAACACATATTTTGGTATAAAATATTATTTTGAACTACATTTTAATTAATTTTAATAATGTAATTATGTATAAAAAGGAAACTAGTTTTGATTTTAGAAAATTTACTAATGGAGACTGGGTTGTAGTAGTAGAAGATAAAAAATAATCATATAGAGTGGAATTATATACTATAAGAAGCTATGTTTCTTAGCATTAAGAGAGTAAACATCAGTAACACTAAACTCTAATAAGGCCAAATAAGTGGTTACATCACAAGTAGCTAAAAAAATGTTATGGATTAACACCCAACTAAATGATTTTTCTATTGAAGAACATTTTACATTGATTATGGGATAAAATAATCAATGTTCCAAAAACCTATCCAAAAATATATTTCAAAACTATAGGTCAAATAACATCAAGTTAAAGTATCACTTTTTGAAGGAAAATTTTAAATTGGTTATTGTGAGGCTATAATTTTTTTCCTCTAAGGAACAAATTGTTTATATTCTAAGAAAACCTCTCATAATTGAGTAGTTAGATAATATAATGTCATTAATAGATGAACATCCAATCCCTATCATTACGGTGTATTTTTTTTATAATTTCTTCCTATATTATTTCATTCTCATTATCTTGAGGATATTTCAAACATAGTGTAATAATATTGTTTCTATAATTAATAAATTTTTTGTATGTGTGTATTGAGTGGTGTAGTAATGTGTTTGAGAAATATCTTACTCATGTAATTGTTGATTTTTCACAATGATCTATCATGTTTGAGTTGAGTTTTTATGAAAAACATAGATTATTGTTTTTAATAAATAAGTTTTTATACAATTATATTTCACACAATGACTTAGAGATGATTTATTTATGACCTCTCTTCTATCAAAATGTTAAGGATTCAATTTATCTATTTGGTAATATTTTCAGAAGGGGAGAGAAGTTGTAGGTATTGAAAACACATACAAAGGGTGAGATTATTGAATTCTCTAAAGTATAATATAGTATTTTTTTCAATACATGTTAATTATAATTATAGATTAATTTTTCGTATGGTTTATTAAAATAATGGATTAATTGTAAGTACTGCATAAAATAGATTATAGAAGCATGAGGTTTCCTTGTATGTGAAGAATCTAGTTGAGGATTGATAGTTCCATTTATATGAACATATAATAAATATATTTTTAGGATATTTTGAGATGTTTCTTGATGATTATTTGTGTGTTTATAATAATATAAGATGGATCATTGAATCTCTAGTTCTAAAAATTTTATTTACAAATATTCTACATAACATTATAATTATTTTATCTTAAACAAAAATATTTAGTGAAAATAATTGAGTGATCATAAGGATTTTATCCATTGTGCCAAAAATATAAAAGGCATGATTGCAAGTATTTACATTTAGATCATAAAGTTACATTATCATATGTCGTCATTATAATTATTTAATTATCATCATACGACATTTCACTGATTGTAAGGCTTTATCTCTCAGGGAATTTTTTCAGGATCATATTGAGTGAAGAGTTACAATTTTAGTATTTATATTAGAAATAAATTAAATGAAAATTAACTCATACAATGTAAGTGTGATGTTATTTATGGATAAAAAATCACGATTAAACACATGATCAATATTATATTTGATTTTAATGACAATGAATGGAATGAATAAGAATATGGTTCTTAAGAAATTATGCACTATAAAATGATATTCCATGGCATCATTATTATACAGAAAGATCAAGATAAAAAATAATTTAGTTTTTGTGAATTATTTTAATTAATAATAATCCTATAATAAATAAAATATAATTTTTAGGAAAAAAATATGAGACTACAATTGGGTTTTTTGTAAAGATTTGAATGAGTCCTTTCGAGAAACCAAATATAAAAGGATATTTCCATAAACAGATATATAAACAGTACTGAAGAATTTTCTTTTGTGAATATAAATGGAAATAAATGAATTTTTTTAATAGAGATAATATTGAGAATTCTAAAAAAAAGATTCAATACACTGCTGCATCAAAAAAGAAGAAATGATGAATATAGTCACAAAATATTATTATGCGAATGAATAGGTAGAATATAGTCATCTAGAGTCCATGTGTAAGATTATACACTAATTTGTGATTGTTATTCAAATGGATTTGTTTATTATTATTGGTGTGTGATTTTATCTTGTTAGTTTGAGAAATTTTGTGAGTTCAAGGTCATACCCTCTCTTGAGTTCCTTTTGATAATAAAGATATTGTGTAAGTAATATTATAACCACATTTAATCAGGGATTCATTTATCTATAAGGAGTAAAAATTCTAAAAAAACTCTTAATTTTTTTTAATTTATATATCATTGAGAAACTTGAGAGAGGTTTCTAAAAAATACATGAGAGTGAAGGGTTTTGAAATTATTGAACACACTAATTCACCCCACACCCACTTAGTGTGTTTCCCCTTTAATGCGATCAAAAATAATTTCTATCTAATAAGGAGTATAGTTGTAGTGTTAATCAAATGGTCATAAAAAGATATATATGGAATTACATAGATTTTTAATGATATTAATAAAACAATAAATGTTCAAAAAAACAGAAGGCCACTTTAGTAATATATCAAATGGTATTTGATTAAATAAAAAAAATATATGGTTTAATTTGTACTCATAAATGAGTTTAAGAATAAAAATATATATCATATAATTTGATATACAATATATACATTATAAATCTTTCATGTTGATTATATATAATAATTAAATAAAATGGTAATTAACCACTCAATGCATTTCGTTGATTCATCTCTAACCGATGCTCATCATGGATTATAATAAATTGTGTTAAAATATTATGGTTTTCATTGTTAGTATCTCTTACAGATATATGCAATATTCTCATGAGATAAGAAATAAGTTTTATATTCTGGATGTCCTACCATGTATATCACATGGAGTGCCATACACTATGTCTTTCTTTTTTAAATTAAAATACAAATAGAAATAAATTAAAAATTATAATAAAGTATTTAATTATAATTAAATTAGAGTAATAAATGTATGTTTAATATGTATATCACTTTTAAATATAATTTTAAAGGAATATATGTCTCATAATTATTATTGTGAAAAAACCATTCATTTATCTTTTTTTGTGGGATATATTTTATCATGAGATCTATGTTTGTAAGAAAAATCAATGATGAGCATATGTTCCCTAAAATTATTTCATTACAAGTAATGAATGTGGGAATGATATAGAAGAGATATTTAAACAATGACAGTGGATGATCAAAACATGAAGTTTATTACAATAAAGTAAATATTAGTAATAATTCTCAATATATTTATAAACTAAGGTACTTTATTTATAATTTTTTTTATCCTTTCAAATTCACAATAAAGTAAAATTATTCACTAGATCATGGAAATAATGTATTTTTTAATATAAACCAAAAAAATCATGATAATTAAGTAATAATAAAAATAAATATTGAATCAATTCGACTAAATAGTAAATAATTGAGTATATGTGCTTGTAAAGTGGTGTTGTCCATTTTTTCCTTTTCCTAGTATGTGATAGTATAGAATTTGTTGGGTTTTTGTACTATAGAGGGTGGATGTTAGTTTGCTTAATAGGAAAGAAATGAACATTACTATTTCCTTAATCGGTGGGGGGGTTGTAGTATCTACATGGGAATAATAAATCTATGGTTATGGGATTAGTTAGGGGGGAGGGGATTAGGTTTTTTTATTTCAGTAATGATTATTTGGGAGGCTTATACCTTTGATTATATTAATATTATTCATTTTTATTCTCAAATTTATTCTCTAGTTTCTATTTTATTTCCATTACTATTAAATTATATATATATCCTTTATCAATGCTTTCACCACATTCTTATCATTTATTGATTTCATTTATTAGTCACATGAAAAGTGAGGATCAGGGTGAATATTGACCAGGATGAAGGTAAGAGTAACAAAGGTTAGTATTTCATTAGAACATTTGTGTAACACCCCAAGATTTTTGTATTTTTCTAAATACATTTAGTATATTTTATATTTTTCATTACAGGAAATTTACTGATTATATTTCATTACTCACTTCATTGATTTTAGCTTTCAATATATGAAATACTATGTTTAAACGAATAATGAAATACTATTAAAATATTATTATTTAATATGATAGTTATCACCTAGTCAATGGAATAACATGTATGAACAGGATTAACTAAATTATATAAATATGTGGTCTACATATTTATATTAAATTAATTATTTGGGGAAAAATTAATTATAAATGAAAATAAAAACAATTTGAAAATATAGGAAATCATCTTTTGAAAAACGATTTTTATGCACACAAATGTGTTTTACCTCAATAAATTAAAGAAATAAATTTTGGGTAATAATTTTATTGAAATTAATATATTTTATATTAAATAATTTTTTTGAAATTCCTCTTATACATTTTCTAAACAAGAAATAATAATTTATTTCATTCTTCACTTAAAAACTATATTTTTCTAAAAAAATGTTTTATCTCCAATTGTGGAATTATTTTAAAATATATTTTTTATAGATTTATAAAAAATATTTCAAAAAGTTAAATAATTTTTTGAAATTACAATGTCTAAGTTATCTTAGTGTGAGTTTTTTATAATTTTATGAGACGATAAAATATTTGATGAATAGTGAAAAATACTTGTTATTTTATGAATTTCCATTTCTTTTAAAGAATTTATGAATATAAAATTTTCATTAATATGGTTTTAATGGTAAAATTAGTTAAATCATATATCTCTTAATCTAATTTATGATATTGGAATCAACTTAATATTTAATTTTGATAAAAAACCTAATAAAGTTTTGAACATTTTTTCTTTAGAAAACCAATTTCTTATCACTTTCGTGAGATTAATTTTAAATTAAAAATTTCCAATTATATAAATTGAGTTTAGAAAAATGGATTCCATATTTAGAATAAGAATAATTTACATTATCTAATAATTTCAACATAATTTTTTATAATAATGAATAGTAAAATAAGTAAAAATTATTTACCATGGATAAAGAAAAATGGGTTTACTTGGGCGTTAAACTAAATTGATAAGGGTTAAAAATGAGATAAATATTTAAAAAACATTGAATGAAATTTTTTCTACCTTATCACATCAAGTTTAAATAATGGAATATTTTTTATCCTTTTTTCATTTGAAAAATGAAAGAAAATCTTTTTCTTTTTGAAAATTACTAGTGTCTAATTCACCTCACTTATAAAAGGCCATCCTATCTCCACTCATATACACACTTCAAAATTCATTTGGTTTAGAAATTAAATTCCCAAATAACTTCTTAAATTCCCTATTTTAATCTTATATTAATTACTTTTATCAAAAATATTACATAACAAAATTTTGGTGGAAAATCAATAGAAGTTGTCTGAGGAAGAGGTAACGCCCCTCAATGAGCGTTTTATATTATTTTATCCTCCACATCATTCAGTTATTATTTAAAAATGATTATATAATAATATATGTATATTAAATATAATAATAATTTTTTTATGTAATGTTCATGATCTAAAACCATCACTATTTCCATAAAATGGGATACGAAATCATTATTTGTGTATATGGTAGACATCCACCTCCCGAACCGATATTATTCTTTTTCCATCACAATTTATCAGGGATTGATATAATTATTTATTAAATATTTCTATGTGATATTTATAATATTATTATACTTCAAAATTATTATATCACATATATCTTCTTAAATTTTATTCTTTGGGAATACGATAACGTCACTCATGTGAATGACAAACTGCCGCCTAGTGAAGCGATGCGATTCATTCACCCTTTACATGGATGGTACTAATGATTTTTCTGACCGAAAATATTATATATATATATGAAATAGAAATTATTATATAGTGTTAATATATTATTTATCTTTATTTTTTTCCAATCCTCTGAGAAAATGGAAGAAACTTTCATGTGTACTTACGCGATGTCATCTCCATAAACGATGTATTTCATTTTTTAATAATAAAATTTATAGATTACTCTAAGTATTCACATAATGAATATATATTATACTTATAAGATGGTTAAAATTCATGATTTATTTAATTGTTATGATATTAATTGGGGAAAAAAATAACAAATCAAAATTTACATGAAAAAAGTAGTTATTGCTCGAAACAAGACATTAAAATTGAGTTGTTAATAAAAAGGTAATAAAAGGTCATATGTAATTCTTACATTGAATGATATATGTATTTATATTTAAATAATTTATTTTTAATAAACTTATATTTATTATAAATGAGGCTTGAATGTGTATAAAGAATGTCAAGACTTAAGGTAAGAGAATTTCGTCTTACTTATTACTTATATGAGACAAGTGTAATATTCACCACCACTTTCTTTAATGTTATGTATATAAATCCCATTAATGTATTTAATTATTATTCTATTTAATATAATGGGGATTTACATATCCAATTTACGATCTCACATTCATGCAGTTTACGGTTCAAAAGTTACAAAAATTGTAAGGGACAAGCCTATGCATGCACGGGAAAGCCTAGCCGAACAGCCATGTGAAGGTGGAGAGATGATTTGATGATGAATATTCTAGGGAGGAGCCATTCCAAGTAGTTATTCTGGGTTGTAAGTAAATTTTGAAGCCTACAGACAATGAATTCTTGTAAGGTCAATGGTCCATGTAATACATATACCTATAGGCCTTGTAAGGGTTCCCCCTCACCCCTTGAAAAGTTGATTATCAAAAATCAATAAAAACAATGAAGGCCTTCGGGCCATTGGAGACATATGTTATGTTATGAAATTATATCATTTTATAAGGTATATATACGTACCCTTGGACATATAATATCAATAATTTATTTTTTATAATGATATTATAACTTTAATTTAATGTTATTATTTCGTGGGTCTTATGATTAAATGTTACCAAAGTAGTTTGAGTTTTAAGTAACAATATCTACATTTATTAGTATTGTTCATGGTTATGCTTCTAATAATGAAATATTATAATATACCCCTGAAGAAACTAATTTATTTTCTTATACCCAATTTATTTATTTATAATAAATATTTTCACTTCATTTTTTTCTCTTTATATACACAACAGTTCAGAAGTATGTTTTTTAGAAAAAACATCTTTATTTCCCTCTTTGGTCGAAAACCCTTGTTTCTTCAAAAAACATTAATTTGAAAAAAACTCAAAAATATTTAACATTATTCTAATTATTTATTAAAGAAAATGTTACCCATTTTTAATTTTTATAATTTTTTTGAAAGGATTTTTCATATCATTTTACAAACCATATATATTGGATTTTATCAAATTCATAGAAGGAATATTTATTTTAATTTGTACAATAATAATAGAATTTACACCATCTTGAACATTATTATCTTTTAAGATAAATTTATAGATATATAAAGGTTATTTTCAAATAAATTTATTTTTAAAATGTTTTATGTTTAAAAAAACCAATGTGGAAAGGACATTTTCCTCAAGAAATTTTTTAATTGTTTTTAAAATATTCTTGTATCAGATTTTGATGGTTATTTTCAAAGAAAATGATTTTTAAAATATTTTTTGTTTTAAAGAAATTTAATTTGGAATGTATATTATCCTCAAGAACTATTTTAAATAATTTTCACTTCCTCCTTTAAAATTTTGAAAGATAATTTTCAAATAAAACTATTTTTAATATATTTTAATGATTTAAAAAAAATACAAAGTGGAAAGGATATTCTCTTCAAGAAGTGTTTTAAATGGGGTTTTATGCTTCCTTTATAAGTTTTAATAGTTATTTTCAAATAAAATGTCATTGAAAATGTTTAATATTTTACAAAGTGTTTTTAAAAGAGAAATTCGTTTTCCTCTAGAAATTTTCTAAGTAACATTTCCAAAGTATGTTTTATGTATGATAACATACTTTGATGTTAGATATTCATTACTAGGGATGGGAAAAAAGAATACCATTCTTATTATTTATTTGAATTGGATATGTTTATTATGGAAATATGTTTATGAAACCCTTTTATCTTCCACGGGTTATACCACGTCAAGATTCTTGTGAGACCTAGTTCTTTTTCCACATGTTATGCTTTGATGAAAAATTGAAATGATTATGAAACCGATATATTTTTTATAGGTTATATGAAGATGAAATATCTAAGAAACCCATTATTTTCTTGGGTTATGATATGTTTATTATTTCATGATATTTTAGAAAATGTATACCTGATATTAATTATGTGACTGGTGTGACCCATATCTCCCTTCAATACATTGGGTAAAGAATGATATATCTTGAAATAAATTATACTAGAATGGGGAGTAAACCCAGTTTAGTAATAGAATTTTTCCACTATGATAGTATTGGGAGTGAACCTTGACTACTATTATTGTTTTTCAAGATAACCCATTCCATTATGATATTTTAGGCAATGATACTTTACTACTAAAGAAATAATTTTCCATTCCAATGTGTATGCCAAAAATCTATGTTTTATTCCAATGTTATGTTGTAAGGTTTCATGATATTTGATTCTATTACAATTCATGTATTATTAACTTACAATATTTTATTTATGAATATATTTTATAATATATAATATACATGGTATAGTTTTTAAATGTTATTATCATGTTCTTATATCATTATACTTATGATATGTTTATATATCCCTAGTTTACTCTTACTGAGAATATGATCTTACCCTTTCTTATATTTAATTTCACATTGTTACTATGCATGGTATTATGTATTATATGTCTAATAAGTGTGCTATTTATGAATAATATTTTGATATATGATGTAGCTCACTTATTGACAAGTTGTTTATGTATACTTGTTTGAAAAGGACCTATAACTTTACAATAATGATGTGTGTGTTTATGTAATTTAATGAATATTCATTTAAATAGATGTAATATCTATGTATACAAATCAGGCGTATTTATTTTTTAAATCGATTATAGGTTTAGTTAAACTTTATAAACTAGGATTTTATAACATTATTGATAAATCTAAGGATATGTCTAAGGATAATTCCAAGGATGAATCAATGCATAGTAAATTGTCATGATATTTTGGTAAAGGATAAATTGAGTGGTATCAAAGAAATTACAACCTAGTATAGACACTGAAATTGGATGTTTCTATAGGAAAGAGGAAACTAGGGGTAATAACTTCAAAAAGGGACTATTGAGATTGATTCGGTAATCACCTGGTGCATGACAATCAGAAATGATTCACATTTGGTTTGACACACCTAGAGATATGATTTATAAATTCACAAAATCTTTATGAACTATCATGAAGTATTTAAATAATGACTAAGAATGACCTTGGTTAATCCTAATGTGTCATGATTTAGAAATCCTATATGTGAATTAGTGAATGGTTGGAATGGAAGAAATTGTATTAACATTCCTTATGATAGATAATGTATTTATGAGAAACCAAATGGGAAGATGACTGGTGTAAATTATATTGTGATTATATGTAAATGGTAATCATGATATGTGATTAATATGTTTCACCTTAACCAACCGTTAGACTCAACAGTGAAAGGAGTGATATAGTTTGTTGAGACATCAGGTGGGGGTTACCATACATAAAAGAATATTCATTTTATTATATGTTGAGAATGTGCGAAGATGAACCCAAGTTACTATCTTAGAGGAATGTGAGTATGTTTTGTGAGTGGAAATGGACACAATGTAAGTAATTTTGGAGGAAAACAGAAAAGTTTGTTTAATGAAATGAATGATAACAATTCTCTTTCTTAGGTATCATCAATGGTTGAATGTTTAAAAATTTGGTAAATACGGAAATTTTTAAAATATATTTATTTAGGTTAAATCCCATGAATAGAATCTGAATTGTGGTATGAGTAATGGTTATACTACTAATGATGAAGAGACAACTAATGAAATATAACTGGTATTATATATTCTGAAAATAAGTTTTACATTGAATAAACAAAAAATGATTAAACTATGGACATTGATTTTTAAGACAAAATTCATATTTTTTATTATAGAAAAGATACATTAAGGTATTGTATGTTGAATCATAGTTGATGGTTTAATAATTATGTCTATTTATTGAAGGGTTTATGTATTGGAATAGAATAATTATGAAATATTTTTGGATTATTCAATAGAAGTTTCCATTAATGATTTTCAATAATATGTTGATCAACACTGGGGACCTAGAAGTGTTATTTATTAAAAAGGTGATATTTTATAGAAAACAAATGATTAAGGAAAGATAAACCTTAATATGTTTTATATGTTGAGGTAATTATGTTGGTTTAAAGAGAAGTTGGTTATGAATAATGTAATTTTGATAATATTGTTGACTATATAATTGATTAATGATTTTTGGAAAAAGTCGTTTATTTTATCATTGATGGAGTTAACATCATTATAGGTTTTATGGAAAATATTCAACAATCTATGGTTTTATTCAATGGATGAGTAATTATTTATTTTTTAATTATTATTTTATGGTAATTATAGTTATTAACATATTTCAAAAACACATATAACTATGGAATTCACATAATTGGCATGTGAAAATTATGAGTTTCTTTACGATATTTGGGGGATTAATGTTATGTTTATCTTAGGAAATTTAGTGACCTTATTTATAAATTCTTAATGTTAGAAAGATTATATGGTTAACTATTTATGGAATGGTTTAATTTGAACTTTGGATGAGGTTTTAATTATTAATTTATTATTTTAGCATAAGAATATTTATAAATACTGGATAATTTGTTTTTTCATTTTTGTTTTTGATAATAACTATAGATTGAAAGAATAAACTGTCATTTTTATGGATTTTATTATCTTATTAGAGCTTAATACATAGAAAATTCATATATTATAGTAACATATGAACTGTAAATTGATCATGGAGCAACTAAAGGATGATATTCTTCTTATAAAATATAATGAAATCAGTTAAGAATATAATCTCATGAAAATTAACCAACTTTAGGAACAAGATCTGAAAATAAAATTTCATAATATTACCATCATTTTTTATGATATCAATAAACATTTTCTCACCATGTTGGTTAATGGATTTTTGGTTTTTGATTTTCACATGATCATTCACTTTATTTCGATCAAGGATTTTTTTACTCTCTATCATTATTTTGACAAAACGCCTTTCTTCAATGTCTAAATCCTTACGTATGTGTTATTCCACATGAAATTCACAAATCTATTTCTATCTTTTCAATAGAACATTTTATAAACAATTTTTACAATTTGGGTTTCTATAAAGGGATTTTCAATTGATAAACCAATCTTAAATGAGCAAAATTTCAAACTGTATGGATGAAATTTATTTAATGAGGTTAAAAAGTAACACCCTGAGATTTTTCAAATTGTTTTTAAATAAATTTAATCTCTTTGGTATTTTTCATTACATACAACACAGATTCGATCTTTTTTTATAAACAAAACTAAATGAAGCTTGCGGTAGTCACAATTCTTAGTTAAAATGAAATGTGACATATTATTAAACTACTATTATTTAATATTATAACTATAAAATAATAATTGGAAATGTTGGTAAGAATATGATTAAAAAAATTATGAATATATATGGTCAATACATGCATATAAAATAAATTCATCCATTACAAATTAATTAGAAATCAAAATCAGAGTTATTTGAAAATAAAAGAAATATTCTTCTAAAAAATTATTTTCATACACACAAATTCATTTAATCTCTAAAAATTAAAAAATCTCGTTTTGTGAATGATTTTTATTAATTTTATATATTATATAATCCATAAAATTTTTAACATTCATCTTTTGCCTTTTTTAGGTAGGATATGTAAATTATTCAATTTTTCTCTTAAAGCCTTAATTTTTTTAAAAGCATTTTTGTCGCCTTTTGGAAATTATTTGAAATTTAATTTTTTTTCAAGATTAAAATATTTAATTTAAAAAATAAACTTCATTTTTTAAATATTGATTTCATAATATATCTTAGGGTGAATTTTTAAGAATTTTCTGAAAAGATAATTTTTTCAACGAATAGTGAAAAATATAGTTTTTTATTATGAATTGTCATTCAATTAAATTAATTATTAAATAAATAAAAATTAATATGGTTTTATAGGTAAATTTAGTTCAATAATATATCTATTAATTAAATTTATTTCATTATAATCAATTTCATTTTTAATTATTATATAAAAACTTTTTAAATTTTTCAACATTTTATCTTTCTAAAACAACTTTCTCAACACGTCTATAGGATTAATTGAAAATTATATTTCTCCATAGTGCAAATAAAATTTGGAAAAATGAATTTTGTATTTATAATATAAATAATTTATATTATCTAATATGGTAAACATAATTTTTTACCATAATGAATGATGAAAACATTAAAAAATATATACGACAATTATACAGAAATTGATTTCCCTAGGGGTTAAACTAAATTTATAAGGGTGAAAATTAACCAAAACATGTACAAAAACAATTGACTTAACATATTTTGAAATTATCACTTTATTTTTATATAATTGCCCATATTTTATCATTATTTAATGTGAAAATGTGGGCGCACATTTTTCCTTTTCAAAAAATACAAGTGTACCACTCAACTCACTTATAGAAGTGCTACTCTCTCTTATCCTTTTGAAAATACTGAATACATTTGGTTCATCCATGACCTACCCAAATGAATTCATTATTTACATCATCTCATCATAGAATATTTATTATGGTCATAAGTGATTTGTAATAATGTTTTTGAGAAAACCAAATGATTTTGTTTGAAGAAGAGGTAACGTCTATAACCGAGTGTTTATTTTTTTTTCTCCACACATCATTTGATTGTGATTAAAAAATGATTACATAATAACCTAATTATATTAAATATATTGATATGTTTTAATGATTTATGAATTAATGAAAACCATCCCCACTAATGTCAAATGGGATATGAAATCATCATCTGAGTGTGTGGCGGAGTACCGCCACACAAACCAAAGTTATTCATTTTCCATAACCACCACTCATTTTATGATATAATTATTGATTAAATTTTTATATATTATATTTATGATTTTATTCTACTGATTTTATATTTATATCACATATAACTATTTACTTTCCATTTCATAGGAATATGATAATGTCGCTCGCGTGTATGACATACTACCGTCACCATAAATGGTGGTTTTTATTTTCAATATCCATCTTTGTTAGATTAATTTAAATACATATATATTTAATATTTAATATATTTATATTTTGGTCAGAATTTTGTTTATTATGGAACCATGATCAAAGTTATAGTTTTAAAAAACTGATCAAAACTTACATGAAAAACAATGTAGTTATTGCCAAAAATGTGACTTTAACAAGTAATTGTTAATAAAAGGGTAATAAAATGTCATAATTAAATAATATATGGTATGATATATATATATAAATATATTTAATATATTTATAAAAAAACTAATATTTATTATAATTAGGTTTGAACATGTATGAAGGAAGTCGAGACTAAAAGTAAGATATTTATGTCTTACTTTTTACTTTTATGAGATGCATTCCATATTCAAAACCTCTTTATTTTATGTGTTGTATATATTGATCATGAATACATGTTATGATTATTATCCAAAAAATTATAGGGATTTAGATACCCATTTTACTATTTCTCTTTCATGGTTTTTATAGTTGAATAATTACCGAAGCAATAAGTGATTTTAATCTCAATTTTTCTTCTTCAAGACTTATGTTATGTTATAAACCTATATTATTTTATGAGGTGTATATATAGATCCTTTTACATGTAGTATCATGAATTTATTTATTCCCTTTATATTATTTGTTTAATTTTATTTTATTCTTTTATGGGTATTATGATTTAAAGTTAACAAAGATATAAGGGTTTTATGAAACAATCTCATTTTTTTAAAGATAGTTCATGATTATTATTCCAATGATGAGATCATATAATCTATAACTTAATAAACTCAATTAATTTCTTATACTAAATTTAATTTTTTATAAAAAAAATTCTCTTCATGTTATACTATTTATATAATAATAGTTAAATAAAATTCTTTAGGAAAAATCATTTTATTTATCTCTTTGGTTGAAAAAATTTTTCTCTCATATTTTTTATTTTAAAATTAATTTCAAATTTGTTTTTAACATTATATAAGATTTTTATTAAATACATTTTGACCCATGTTTGAATTTTTTCAAAAACAATTTAGGGTAATCTTTATTTCTTTTTCCAGACAATGGTTATTTGGATTTTACAAAAAATATTAAAGAAATATTTAATTTAATGTGTACATTTTGAATGGGATTTCCACCACCATAAAAAGGATTTAGAATATGTTTTTAACATTATTTAAAAAATTTTTTAAATAAATTTTGACCCCTGTTTGACTTTTTACAAAAAAAATAAAAGGAATATTCATTTCGTTTTCTAAATAATGACAGTTGGATTTAATTGAAACTATAAAAGAAATATTTATTTTAATGTGTATGACTTGAATAGGATTTACACCATTATGAACAAAATTTCATTTGAAGCTTCATTTATAATTTTTCAAAGTATATCTTCAAATTAAAGGAATATAAAAAAATTATGTTTTAAAAAGTATATTTCAATGTGGAAAAGATATTATCCCCAATAAATTTATTAAATGATTTTTAAAGGTTCCATTATAAGATTTTAATGGTTATTTTCAAAGAAAATTATTTTTAAAATGTTTTATGTTTTATTTTTATTTCAATGTGGAAATGATATTTTACTCAAGAAATGTTTTAAATGTTCTAAATGATTTTAAACATATCAATATAAGTTTTAAAGGTTACATTCAAATAAAGTAAATTTAAAATTGATTTATGTTTCCAAAAAATTAAAATTGGAAAAGATATATTCATACTAAAATGTTTTATATGTATTTTAAATATTCAATTATAAAATTGAATGTTTTTTTAGAGAAAATTATTTTGAAAATGATTAATGTTTTAAAATGTGTTTTTTAAAGTGGTCAGGCTATTTTCTTCTAGAAATGTTCTAACTGATCTTCACAATTTTTTTTCCACGTATGATAACATTATTTGTTGTTACTTATTTATTAATAGGGATATCATCCAACGTACAATTCATATTTTTTATGTCAATGGTTCATGTTTATTACGAATAGATGTTTATGAAAACCATTTCAATACAATGTTTTATACCATGATAACATTATTATGAAACTGGATTCTTTTTCCATGTTCTATGTTATGATGAAATATTGAAATGTTTATGAAGTCTATTTTTTTCATAAGTTATGTTATGTTGCATGTTTTTTGAAAATCATTTATTTTCTAAGGTTTTGATATGATGTTTTTTTATGATCTTATGGAAGAATAATGTATTATTTTCATTATATGATTTGTGAGACCAATATATCTCTTCAATTAATTGGGTGAATATTGATATTTCATTAGATTAACATTATTATAATGAGGAGTTAACCCAGTTTAGTAAGGTAGTTTTTAAACTATGATAGTCTTGCGAGTAAACATAATCTACATTGATGGTTTGGGAAGAGAATAAATTACACTATTCTAATATTTGAAATGATATTTGACAAATAATGAAATTATTTTCTACGATTATGTGTATGCCAAAAATCTATTTCTTATGACAATATAATGTTTTAATGGTTTATGTTCTAGGATTCCATTATTATTTAAGTCTTATGAACTAAAAATATTTATTAAATGACTCATGTTTATGAAATATAATATGTATGCAATGTTTTCAGTTATTATTCTCATGTTTGAATACTATTATTCCCATGATAAGTTGATATATCCTTAGTTTATCCTTATTGAGAATCAGAGATCACCCATTCTAATATTTAATTTCCCCATGTCATGATTAATGTTATTTTTTGTGATATGTATAATAAGGGTTGTATTTATTAATAACATGGTGGGCAGTTATATATCTCACTTATATATAGGTTGTTTTTATATCCATGTTTCATAAAGGTAGTATACCTTTACAATCATCAGGAATCTGTTTATGTAATGTAATAAATATTTATCAATAAAAATATAATATATATAAATGAGAATTTTTGTACATTAGAATATGAAGATTTTTTTTTGAAAAATGAGAGAGTTCAACAAATAGAGCATCAATAAATTCTAGATAGCCACATGTTTGAGAATCAAACATCAATAAATGAATCAAAGGATTTTGTTGAATTTGTTTTTGAGAAAATAAATAAAAATTAAAATGATGTATTTGGGGTTGATTAAAATCATTTGAAACTCATCAAATTGAGCAGGTGTTTTTTAGAATATAGAGAATTAGAACCATTCTATCACTACCCAAGTATTAAAGTATATATCCATGTTTTAGAAAAGATATATGTAGTTTTGGAAATAATGATTTATAAGTAAATAATAATTTTTAAAATGAGAGAAATTTCATATGGGAAATTTTTATATTGGTTATAAATCCTCTATCCTTGTGTTTTGGAATTCCAAAATATTTTTGGTGATTAATTGACATTATAGATCATAAGGGCCAATACATACATAATGTTTCAAAAGACTCATACCTACTTCTGATTTCCTATCATGTACTTGTGTATGAACGTTTTAGTAGATCATCTTATGCCTAAAATATTGATTCAATGTGTAAACATGGATAAAAAATAGATAACAATGAATCTTTATGTCCATTTTAAGAAAACACAAGAAAAAAATCACTTAATACTACTAAAAGAAATAAAATAGTTTGAAACTATTGAATAATGTGATGAAGATATGGATGTGATTTTTCTATTCTATGATTTTCCATAATAAGATTAGTGGGATATGTATATGCTACAAATATTTAATTTGTAAAAACTCACTCAAGATGTTTTTTTGTTCTCTCGAATTGTGAAGTTCGGTTGATACTACTGGATCATACCAAAGTCTTTTATAAATTATCTATTTGAAATTATACTCTTTGATTTTATATCCATTGGACATGGTGTCCTCTCTGAAGAAGAATTATCTGGGTAAAAGAATAAGATGATGGAAAATGTGAGTTTTTAAACTTCTGAGTCCAGTATAAAAGATTTTATATGAGGATGATAATGTAAAAGAAAGTAGTATATCACTTCGAATCATGTTTTGATGTTGTGGGATACGTTGTAGTATGTTATAGTAGTATCAATAAATAATATTTTGATATTTCGTTATTGATATAGTTGTTTCTCTTCAATATCAAAATATATTTCTCTTGATTATCCACTTATGAGAGTATATAGAAAGGCGACATTAGTGAGTGATGCCTATAAGGAACCAATGTGAAAGTGGTTTTACTTATTTCATGAAAAGTTATTTGATGAAAGGTTTCAAAATTTGGGGTAAGGATAAGAGAAAAATTAATGATAAAGGAGGAAACTAATGAAATTTACCATTTGTTTATTCATACTGAGCTCAGTGTAATGTGGAATGGAAGAATGGTGTTGTTGACAATGGTGCCGTATCAGTGAATTTGATACCCCTTATTAGTCTCGAGAATATAAAAGATGTTGATCCATTTCTCACTAGGAATCTTGGGTCCTCTTTCTATATTTCCATATAGAAAAAAGTATAATATTTTAGAACTTGAATATATAATGACATAGTTGTCAAGGATTTTTATAGGGCGTGTTTCGGATATCGAAGTATGGGTTTAGAAAATTTTGAGGGTTACATGAGCTAGTTTGATTGAATAATATTACCAAATAATTAAAGGTACAATATGAAAGAACTCACAGTGTTTTTGACAGATGATTTTGATCTACTTCATGATTTAGTTCAAGATAATGATGGTTTTTCAACTTGAGGAAAATGTATAATTTTATGTGGGATGACGAGGTAAAAAATTGGGGTGGTCCAAGTAGTGATTTTCCAAATAATTGATACAAGTGCATTGGTGGGGTTGTCTATGTGTAGATGGTGGATTTTATTTAAATTATAGGAGAATACAAGTCCATTACCATTTATTTGATTATATGGGGATGATAGTAGTTTGATAGTGGTGTGGGAGTAGTTGTGTGGGATAGGGTATTTTTTTTCAGGTTTAAGTGGTGGTTTATCTAGAGGCTTTGGCATTGTCTTTAAAGATTATTATTCTTTCATATTTTTAACTTTATTTATTCTTAGTAATATAGTTACATTAATATTAATTTAGGTATACCATTTTAGTCATTTTGACACCATGTTCCTATCACTATGTGTCCATCCCTACCCCATCAATGTTATATTCCTTAATGGAAACTTAATTTTTTGTCAAAGAACCATCATTTATGAAAACATCATTATATATCAAAGACCTATATCATTTACTAGATGTTAAAGTTCATTACTATCATTATATATAAGTCTTATATCTAAAACAATTCATCCTCAAAATCACCAATTTTCTCTAAAATCATTGCTTATGCACCATGTTAGTCAGTGTCAATAGAAATTGTGATGATGAAATAAATTTCTCCTTATGAATGTATCATTTATAAAGACTAATATCTAGGTCGAGTGGCTGGCACTATTTATTTTCCCCAACTTATATGATCCAGAATTATTCATATAAACATAGATTATTTATTTAACATGAATCCTAGAACCATTCCAATTTACTTTCTTTTTGTTACCCTTTTGCAGTATCATCCACCTTAGTTTTAGTAGTTTTTTCTCTAGTTCTCCATTTACCCACCAAGTACGTGACATAACTCAACACCACTCATTATTGTCTATTTTCCATTTTTCATCACTTTTACCTATCATTTACTTAAGAATCCATCCAATATCCATAAATGTTATTGGGAATAAATTTTATGTGCTCAAAATGTTTAATTTACCCATATTTCACTTCCTTCAAATAGTTTAGAGGGGGATATCTCCCCTTTTTTTTCAAAACCTCACATAATACTCTTACATCAATATATCCAATAACAGGCTTCATGGAGAACTCCTATGTGATCACTTTGTATCCATTCATTTTTTAAATAATTTATTTGAGATTCAGTTATCTTTATAGGGAGTTTCAATATATTTTTTTACTATTTAGTAATTTTTTTCACATGAACATTGGTCAAAATAACTTCTTAGGTTCTATCATTGTTTATATTTTTGAATGTCATAATGTTTATAGAGTATTGAAGTTCATCTAAAATGCCTTTAATGATCAAATACCACAAGGGGTTTGATCATGTTCAAAATTAGACATCTTAAATATAGGCTTTAATAAGTTGTCCACATGGTTTATAAAAGAAAGAAATGGTTCCTTATGATTAATTGAACATATATTACCTTCAAATAATCTCATTGAATACCTGGAAAAGTGCACATTTCCCTTTTCTAACATCATTATGTTTAACCTCTATATCAATAACCCCAATTTCTATTTCCCTCAAGATTTGGGAATGTTGTATTATTCAAAAATTCTGATCATTATAATGAACAAAATTAGTCTTACTATTACAAATTCAGTATTTATCAACAGAACTATCATGATTTTGAGTATTTTGGATATACTATTTCATTGAAACCTAATAGATATGCATTAATCAAATTTACAAGATATTCCATGATCCATATTGTCTATAACCACGTTACATGACAATTTACCAAAATCATTATTTTTTCAAGTAATTAATGGTGAATGGGTAATCCAAAAATAATTTGGAAGGTTAGATTCCATCAGAGATGATTCATATAAAATTCATAGCATTCATTGAAGTTGTTTTCATTGGATTGGACAACATTTCTAAACCACTGTAGATTATGATTCACTTAAAGAATATCATAATTGTAGTGATTTCATAAAAACTTATAAATGAGTAATTAACTAATAATTTTTATGTATTTGGATTCTAAAATTTGAAGCCTCTTAGAATTTATAGACCTCAGATTAGGGTTCATACTCCCATATGGTTGAAATGGATCCAAAATATGAGGGTGCTGGATTTGAACAATAAAACAACCAAAGGATATGTACATAGATTTCAAGGGAATCTCCCCAGTATCTTGTCCACCAAATTAAATGATAACATTATTTCAAGGTTAATTTATTAAATACATACCACTCTACTGGGATTGTTACAAAATTTATCCACTGCTAAATATAGTTATCCAAAATTTTCAATAATTATTCAAAATATATCAAAAATGTTTTATGAGTTCCCAAGAGAACATAAAATAAATTTTCCAACAAAAATCTAGTGATAAATCCAACAAAAAAAGCCATGGCTTATCTATCCCTATTGAGACCAATTAACCAAAACATCTAGTGAATTTTCATCTAAAAAAAAATGAATTCATTAAAAAACCCGAATCATTTATTTTTTCATTTCATACTATGGATCTTGGAGTATCATGATAATAATTTTATATGTGAGATCTTTTAGTTTCTTGGGATCCACAGGTTCTTGTCACAGATCATCATTTCTATAAATTTTGGCATTACCAATTACTAAAACATAAACTTTTTAATTCATTTTTTAATTCCATTGGTATTTTTTTCTTATTTAATTTATTTTTTCACTCATCTAGATTCTTTTATTTTTATTATATGTTTCTTAGAAGTTTGTTTTTTCATTTATTTTACCCTTTTGTGAGGTGTATTTGAACCTTGCATGACTTTTCTTTGACACTTATAAGTCGGATTATTTACCATAGTGTTAGATCACTGGAAAAAGGTTACCTTTATGTGTGGGTTATATTACCTTTATAAAAGAGTGATTCACCCTTACATGAGTATTTATCATGGATTAAACACATTTATGCAAGTCTTGTTTTAACCCTTATATGGTTGAGGCACGAGGTGATTTATATTTCTGAAGCATTGGTCTACCTTCACGCATCACTTGGAGGGCCCATTCCTAACCGGTTCTAGTTACAAAGATGTTGGGGAGTTTAACTTCCCTTTATTGTACATTTGAATAACTAGAGGCATATTGGTGGACCATATGTATTGATGGTTTAACCTTGATGTGAGGTTGTTTTTCTAGTTGGGTGGATTTTTTACTGCATCTTCTTCTACAAGCATTATGGCCGAACATATGTCCTCACATTGTTTGAGGTTCTTTGTGATTCTGATTTAAGCACCCAAGGATTATAATTTTTCATTTTTGAAAGAATATTATAGATAAGGAAAATAAAAGAAATAATTATATAGAAGGATATAATCTTGATATGTGAGTGGATATTGATGGCTATGTTGTGGAAGTTGATCATAGGGGAATCTAGGAGTGTTGTTTTAGTAGAAAGATCACATATTTTATGTTCTCAGGATATAGAAAGCGATTGTGTATTCATAGAGGGGATTTAATCGGTGAGATTGATCCCTGGTATGTGGGTATCAATATTTTTTTCTTTTATTGATAATTTATTTCTTATAATCTTTTATTGTTTATTATTTATTCCCTTTTTCATGATAGTAATTCTACTATTCATATAGATTTTATTTGGTTTTATTGTAAATAACTTTTCCTTATTTTTAGTTATTTCCTTCTATTATTTATTTATATTATAATAAATTTTTAGGGTGGAGTTATTTCTTTGTAGTGTGAAAAAAAATTCTTTAACCAAGTAATTATCCTGTATTCTTTAATTTACAACATTTTTTTGAAGTTGTAGTATTTCATTTCTACTATCCTCTTCAGATATATTTTATTTTTTTGTCTTACCCATTTAATTATAAATTGATTCGTTGATCCAATCTGTCTTCATGATTTCTGTTTTGGGTGGCATTAATTCACTTCCACATTCTTGGTGTATTTTTAGGGAGTCTTGGGTACCTCCCCATAACAATCAGTATAAGATATAGTTATCATGTAAGTGATATCTTTGGGTGTGTTAAATATTGATAAATTTGATAGATAAAATCATTTTAATTTGTGGAGGGTTAATATGCATGCTCTTCTTGTCCATAATGGACTTGGATATTATTTAGAAAAATTTAATAAGAAAATCAGGATTGTTTCTACCAATGTGATGACATTGAATTCCTTTGAGGATTTTGACACTACAATTTTAACGAAAGTCAATTCCCTATTATTGTTGAGCCTACGTTACAAAGCTCTATGTGTAGTGGTTTATGAAACTTCTTCCAGAAGGTTAGGAATATTTATATAACAAAGTCTCTTATTTATAGATTTTTTTAAAAAATCATATTCATAAATTCCAAATCATTTTTGAAACGTCTCTTCGGAATCATTTAGGTAGTTGAAGTATTATTGTGTTAGAGTTATCCAATATAGATTCTTATAATATTGATGACGAGCATACATGTTTTTTGTTCAAAATTTTAAATTATTCATTTAATAATGTTTGATATTTCATGATGTTTGGAAGGGAATACATAAATTTAGAAGAAATGAACTTTATAGTTTTATCTTGGGATATTTATATTCATGGTTTAAATATTGAGGGTAGTGGGGTGAGATATGGGATAAAGTCTCTCAGTGTGAAGGGTCATCCCAAAAAAAAGTAAATAAGAGTTGTAATTGGTTTCAGGATTTTGGGTCTTATTAGATTGGAAAGTCTATCTACATTAAGATATATTTTATTTCTAGGGATATTATAGACCAGACTAATATGTTCCACCCCAATTGTGATAGTTACAAAGTTCAATGAGTATATTAAGAATCCATTAGTGTAGAGTTATGTATAGATCTAGTTTTCCTTTCTTCCGCAATCCCAGGTCTGGCTATGCATTTGACAAACTAGTATCCCCAATTGAAATAAAGGTTGATATTTCTGCTAGTTTTTTAACCTATTTAGGGTTAGGTGGAGACATGTCTCTTAAAGGATTCTTGATTTTTCATGTATTGTGTTTTATGTTTCCTTTACTATATGTATTTGATCAGTTTCAAAATTTGATATTTTCTGTATTTTTTATTGATGTTTTTTACAAGTTTATTTTTTTAGTAATTGGGTACTGCTCTTAGTATATTTGTTTTCGTGCATGAATAAGATAATTCTATGACCTATGATGGAATGTGTATCATTGTGATGTAGGTATGTCGATAGAAGATTAGGTAAGTAAAGGTATGAGTCATGTTAATGTAATTGATTAGAGTGTTTTATTGGTTTATAGTAGCAATGGTGTTAGAACATGCATACATGTAACACTATAGTGAACTCCAAGTGATGATTATACAAGGAAGATCATGATAGTTCTTAGGTTTATCTACTTTTGAAAACTTCTTGAACAAGCTAATTATATAGGCTAGCATAGGCCTGTAAGATCATTTCCCCCACATCTGTAATTTATTTTTGAATGGTTGAGATTTATTAAAATTTTCAAGAATGATTGTTACAAATTAATAATTGTGTTTTTGATTTACCAATTACTTGTGAATAAATTAATTTTTTTTAATTTTTTTAATTTTTTATACATTTTGTTTGTTTTATTTTTCTATAAATTGGAAATTTAGTTTGGGGATAAATTATTAACATGTTTTTTTTAAAATAGAATAAATTATAGGTTCTTAAATATTTTGAAAAATGGGTCATAGAAATTGCGAACCACTTTCTTGCTTCTTCATTCTAGAGTATGAATGGGGTTTATACTTCTTGTGTAATATTTTGCTAGGAAGCATAAACCCTTTTCACACTTCATAATAGGTATTTTAAAAAACCAATTAGCATCTAGAGCCTAAAATAAAATTTTAATAATATAAATATAAATAAAAATATTTAATTTATACATATAATTATGAACTAATAATATAATTGATATACTATTAATTACATTAGTTAAATTAATATAATTAGAAATTTTTAATAAAATAGTCAATAATTAATATATTTAACTTAATTAATTATATGTAATAATTAAAATAAAAAATAGGTAATAATTGATAATTATAATAAATAGTTAATGGTTAATTACATATTTAGGGGTGATGGATGGCAGCTCATGTGTCGTGGATGATGACAAATTGTAGGGATGTTGGGGTTGTGGACGGTGTCCTCTATGTTTGTTGGTGATGGTCAACTGGTGTTGTGATGGTGGCGAAAGTGGAACTTGGGTGCTGGGCTAGGGTTGGGCCTCTTTGGTCCCATGTTGATAGACCTTGGGTTGTGTAATAGTGGTTTTTACCATTAGGCCTCCATCCTACTACTTTTTCTTCTTCTTACTGTTTGGACATCTGGCCATGTGGTTGCTGTTTGGTTTGGGGCTCTACGCCATGTAATGAAATCACTCCAATTCAAAAGGGGCAGTTCTTTTTTTTTGTCTTTTTAATAAATAGGGCTCTGCCCTAAAATTTCTCTAATAGTTAATATAATTATAATCAATAAATAATAATTATTAAAAAAGTAAATAATTAATGTAATATAATTAATAGTTGATATATAGGTTATTTGGGGAATAATAAAATGAAACACACATACACACCTAAATGATAGAAGGATTGGTGAAATCCCCACAATAATAACCAATCCAGACAATCAATTTTATTATAAAGTGTGGCCCAATGGACTTACCGGATTGAAAACCCATTACATGGACCAAATGAACTTTGTTGCATCAACATTGAATCGGTTCTTCCCCATGCTTGCTTCATCAACCTTGTGTCAGTGTTCCTATGTCATTTTACATCACCGTCATCATGTGTCACTGCTTGCATCACTGCATGTGTTACTCCCTACATCACCTCCAAAAAATCCCCCAACATGAGCTTCTAGGAATTAAAATTAGGTCACTTGAATGTGAAGGACAGTGGTGAGTAACACTCAACCACGACTCATGCCATATAACATAATAAATCATTA
The DNA here is from genome assembly GCA_963277665.1 of Viscum album. Taxonomy (NCBI): domain Eukaryota; kingdom Viridiplantae; phylum Streptophyta; class Magnoliopsida; order Santalales; family Viscaceae; genus Viscum; species Viscum album. Next base: position 126,287,806 of record OY728129.1, on the reverse strand, counting down.
GTATTTAACATAATATACTTAATATATATATATATATAGTTAATAAAACAAATAATTAATATAATTAATTTAATATAATTATTTATTTAATAACTAAAAATTTATATATTATAAAATAACTTGTAATTAATTTGTAATTTATATGATATAATTAATATCTAACAGTTAATATAATATAATTAATTGTTAATTGTTAATCTAATATACTATAATTGGCTAGGATCAGGCACCCATTTTTAAATAATGAAAAAGAGGTTATAGGAGAAGGATAAGGTGATACATAGAATTATTTGACCCCATTCCATATATAAATGAAAAATAATAAGAATACAATAATTGAATGGAAATTTCAATAACTACGAGAACGAGTACTCATGATGTGATATGTGGCTCATCTACCCTGATTGTGAAGATGTCAAACTCTCCTCCACGTCTTAGCTCTCTTTTATTGTCCACTTACATCATCAATAAGATCATTAATACAATTTTAACTCACATCTTATGCTACAAAAACATCAACACTTCTTTGTCCATCCTCCTTAATTTATTCTGAGGAAACCAAATCCAAATGGTTATGTATAGGTTCCTTAACTCTCACCTCTAAGGATGATCACTTTCCTAAAATTCTACATTTATCAACTACAATAGTATTATGCACTGCCTAAGTCGAAATCCATGTAGTAGAAACATGTTACACTTATTCCACATGACTACACCTACCTGTCATCAATTCCAATGGATTATTTTCCTCCTTAGAAGCGACGCTAGCAGCCAACATTCCCACTGGACTCCAGCACAATGAATCTGGAGGACCACCCATAGGATAATTTATGGTATCCATTTCACCACTACAACATCATTTTCAAAAGAATCATTAGTCCTTCCAGTCATTGAAGAGTTGAATTTCATAGCCTCTCTAGTCACATCTACCATGCTGCGAGAGTCCTTGATAATGTCACTTACAGTACAAGTTGCAGTAGTCTCATCCACTATGTGGGTCATAGACATAACCTTCCCACATGAAGTGATATGTTGTGCATCAACCACCCCATTATGAAGATCCTCAAACTCTATAATAATGAAAATTAATAATCAATTAATTAATAATTTATAATTATTATAATATAATATGACTAAATTATTTTCCATAATTAATATCATATAATAAATAGTTAATATAATATAATATAATATAATTAATATATCTAACTATTTTTTATTATTTTTAATAATTGATATATTTAATATAATATTACTACTAAATTATTAGTTAATAATTAATAATATAATATAATTAATATAATTTAATAGTTAATATAATATAATAATTAATAGTTAGGTGTTAATATAATAATTAATTAATAGTTAAGATAATATGATAGTTAAGAGTTAATATTAAATTACAACTAATTATAATAATATAATTAATATAATATAATTATTATTTAAGATATTGGGTATCAGAAGAAACAAAATAACACACACCTATGCATCCTAGTTGGTTAAAACTAACTATCCCGCCCAATTATAACTGAAAAATAATATGTGATGACTATTGGCAGGAGGTGTAATACTGGTGTCACGACATGTAGTAGACGGCTCATTCAAGAAAACATTTTTCTCACCCTTCAGGTCACTGGGCATTCATGTCACCCATGTTCTAAGTCCATATGCCTCCATAATATAAAATTTGTGTATTGTAATAAAATAAGTCTTGTGGGTGATTTCCATTCCTTTTGTGGAGGGATAAGACATGACCCACAATGGTTTCTAGCTATGTGTGTTGTTTGGATACTTATCCCCTCAAAAAATAATAAATTATATTGACTATTAACTATATTTCTATTCGAATAAAAATTATATTATATTAACTGTTATTATTTTTAAAATAGGTAATGGGGGAAGTTCCCCAATTTTTTTTAAATATAGAAACTGTTATTATTGACATTGTTGGTCCATTGACATTTACTCCCTAATACCTGAAGCCCATAGTCACATTATAGAAAGGCTTTTGACTACATTTTGTTGGTCCTTTGGCCTAAAAACTAACCAAATCACCTTATTGTGAATGCACATTCCATCTCATCATCAAATATCATTTTCATTATTTCATGAAGCCACAAATATCCCTTTCCATAACACGAATCCACCCATTCCTCTATTTGAGATGCTATCACATCCATCAAATCCACACAAAGTGCATTAGTCTCTACCCCTTAAAATATTCCACTATCACCATCCCTTACCAATACATTAAGAAATAACAATTATTGGCCATTGGGGTATGATCAATGTTTGCCTATGTTTGTTGACCATCAAATAAAACTACCCCAATGATCTACACCATAATGGAAAACCACATCACATAGCCTCTCCATGTTCAAAAGAGATCAAACCCCAATCACTGCATCTCCCTATTGCTCAAATAATGGGATCACCCCATCTTCATCAAAGTCCACATAATAGGATAGTGCACCATCCAAATATGGTGTCTTTTAATTTTGGTCATTTCCATAGAATAAAGCACCCCATCATGATTTTTATGCATTTTTTTTTGAAAAAACGACTAGGTTTTTGTTTTATAAATTAATATCATAAGGGAGACAGAGGAACTATCTCCTTTTGCTTAAGTTGATATGTAGAAGGTGATATTCTTCCTTTCATCAAAAAAAATTATTTTAAATTTATATTTTTGTATCTTTAAAAATTTTAATGTTTCTATATTAGGATATATATATATATTTATATATAATATGTTCATTTTATTTTTTTTATAATTATGACATTAATATTGGAAAATAATGATGTTATGTTTTTAAACAATTAATTTTTTGACATGAAAATTAGATTTTACTTTTTATATTTATGATTTTTAATTAGGTTTAATATGTTGAGCCAATTATTCAAATATACCTTAGATCATACTTATATTTTAGAAGTTATATTCTATCAAATTCACCTACATGAAACATAATAATGTTTAAATTTGGTGGTTTTAAAAGTCAACAAATTATTAAATACATGTACAATATAAATTATATTTAATGCACTTAACAAACATATAAAAAATAATTCAAAATAATAATACTTTTGTAAAAATATAAATGAAAATTAATTTTAGTGGATCAATATATTATTGGTTTAATCTATTACAATTATATTTATAATATTTTAATATTTATTTCATTTTCAATTATTGAAAACATTTATGAAATTAAAATTACATTCAAAATCTATTTATATTCAAAGGATATGTTTTTCTTTTCATTTAGATTAATTTTATAGTTTATATTTTATAATATTTTTAAGTTACCAACATAAATTTTAATAAGTTTTCAGTTTTTTCAAGTAGTCCAATTTGAATGATTATAAAATAAAAACTAAAAGTAAAATATAAATGAAAATTGAAACATTGGGTAAAAATGGTAAACTGTTTGATACTAAAAATATTTTCATCATTTAAATATATATAAAATGTATACATGAATGAGTAAAATCACTCTCTATGTTGAGGTGTTGTCCCACATGGTGTTATGTGAATGGGATACCTGTATCGAGATTTCCAACCTTTGTGCTGGGGTGGAGTACGGTAACCTAGGGAGGGATGATCCTCAGGCACTAGAACCTCGAATGTATGATGCTCTGCCTGTGTCTCAATGAGACGAGGTGTCAACTGGATCTCATCCTGCACACTGGATCCTTCTCCCACTAGGTGTGTTGAAGGACCTGCCTTCATCACTAAGGGTAACCGTGTAACATGTGAAGGTTTTGGTATGAATGTTGAAGGCAGGGTAAATGACCCCTGTCAGAAGCTCAGATATTCAATACTTGGAAAAATAGATATCCTAACAATACAGATGAATCACATTCCTCCGGATGCACATACTCAATAGGCAGATGCATGATTGATAAAGGTACAACCTCTGCCTATGGAAAAGGCGAGGCCTCACACGTAACACAACATGGTCTACATCTTCGTTGTTGTGTCTACTCTGCATTAGTAGCTACAGGGGGAGGTACCTGACTAGGAACCTCCAATCCCTAGTTATGAACATCATGTTCCTTGGGTTAAAAATCAATGATACTATCGTGAACCACATGATAAGATGGCACTATCCCATGTGTTTCACTACAGATATCTACAAGACTAGTAACCTCCTCATCCTATGGATCAGTCATGAGGATAATCTTCTGTAATTGAGTGTACTGCCAAGAGATTCAAAATTTATTAGAAAATAGTAAAATAAAAAACTAATGGAAATCTATTTAATTACAATATATTGAAGCCCTCTACCGTGTGTATTAAGATACAAAATAGACTCCATTCTATATCATGGCTCATACTCTACCTATAGTGACATATGGAATCGTATCATAATTTCACCCTTAATATGAAGTGATTATTGTCTACCCTAAAGTTCTAGATACCTAATATGTCTTCGGTGCTAGTCGGCATTCTACCTCCCTGTCGACATTACAGAATGAAGCACTAGTGACTGTCTTGGTGGAAATTGATTGTGTTGAACACAACCAAACTAGTACATGAATCTATTAGGATCATTCCACTCAATAATTAAAATGTGAATGAGAGGCACTATAGCAATATCATCATGAGTTATAGTAGTGTGTTGTGCAAGCAACTGGTCCAATAAAGCCTAGTATGGAATCCGTGAAATGTGAAATGAAATGTGAAATGAAATTTGATATTTTTAAAAAAAATTGTTACTAAAAAAATGATGATATTAAAAAAAAATTATTCAATGAAAGATTATATATACCTATGTTTTAAGGTAGAAGATTATCCATCATGAGTTGGTATACACCCAAATGGTGTATCAGAGTGTTGATAAAGTAGTGTGCCTGAATCCTCTTATAAAATATAACTTCAAAATTGATAAATCATAAGTAATTAAATTCAATAACCCCAGCTATAATCAGAAACAAATAGAGATGCATGACCATACTAGAGTCCATGTAGAGCATCGTGTGGAATATTTATAGGTAGATTCTGAATAACAACAATAGGTGAGAGGGGAGGGACATGATCCCATACCAATGTATGAAGAAGGGTGAATCATCCCCTGATATCTGTACATTATACGCGGCATGTTGTACATAATGTTATGAAAGTACAAGAAACGAAGGCACATCCCCAACTATATCTCCCAACCTATTCAAAATCCTCTAGTATCCATAGATACAATATGTGCTCATGCATACCTGAGTGATAAATGCAAAATTTCCCTCCAATGATTTGTAAGATATAGTTATGGGCATGATGCGTGGTTGTCTACTCATCAACATCGTCGGGAAAATGCGAAATGTGTATCTCAAGAGACCTCATAAATATCGACCGACTATCTATAGTAGCATCATGAGGAAAAATATTGATGCCCAAAAATGTCTATATATGATCTAGATAGTCTTTATGGGTGGGTCTAACAACCACATATCCCTAGATAAAAATATCAGGAAGGACTAGCACATCCTCAAAGGTGATAGTCATCTCTCCCTTAGGAAGGTGGAATTTGTATGTCTTTGGTATCCATCTATTGAGTAGGGTAGTAGGTAGGTGATGATTAATGAATCTGAAATTGGATACATCAATGTTGTAGAAGCTAGAACGGTATAGGCATGGTATAATGGGACCAAGAGGAATCATTCGATGTTGATGGTGTGACCGACACACCCTTATCCATCAAATCTGACGAACCTATATCATGGAATGGGAAACATGCCTATCTTGATCAGTGAGTAGTATTCTTGATCAATATGTTATAAATGAAATAATTGTTAAGTATAAAATGTAAATATAATGTTATAGATACAAAATTTTTAGATAACGAAGACTAATTGTTTTTTGTAACCCAATATCACCTTTGTTTGACTTATACTAATAAGTTAGATCCCAAATGGTCTACATTTTAATTTATGTTTGATATCTCGCATGATGGTATGTTTCATGATTATTTTCCCACATGATTTATTTAGGCTTTATCCATGGATAGTTTAATTATACTTTTATGTCACCTCATATATACTAGGCATATACATTTTATTGAGAATATGAAAATTTTACCATTATTTTATAGTAAAATTATTCATAAATGTTAGAAAATTATACGAAATAAAGGATATTATTTAACCAAAATATAGTTAAAAACATGAAATGATCACATTGGAGATAATACATCATTGTGGCTGAGACTGTGAACTCGATCCAACGATGTTAGGGAATCATTTTTCGTTATGACTTCTTGATGACATATGTTACATATCAACCTTTTTTCCTTTTTCTAATGGCTAGTCCATCTTATTCCACATGTTTCAGGACATTGGTATTCCATTTTGACCCAAGCTATTGATGTCAATTATCAAAATCAGTTGGTCTTTGGGCATTAAGAAATATTAAAATTCCCCAATAAGAATCCATGGTGAAATATAACAATTTGAAGTTGTTTTTCGACGGTACACTAGATCAATATATGACTCCCATGATATTTTAATTGATGTTCATGTTGTGATGATGTGTCCACCTAGAAACCAAAATTCTTGGAAGTTTCCACATTGATATTTCCATTCTTTTAGTAATACCACCATTTTTTTCATTGTTACAGCTTGTGAGGGGATCCAAACACCCTTAAACATAAAATTGAGTGTCTTCTTTCCATAATGGGCACACTATATAACCATAATATTCGTCAATATTCTTTTCAATATCTCATTGAAAGTGTCTTATTGACTTTATCCCTTGATTAATCCCATCTGAGAAGAGTTTTTATCTATCAACAAATTACTTCACTAAAAAAATGTATCCTGAACTAGGGAAGTTATATGTAACAGAAGAATCCCCTTGAATAAACCATTGATTCACTCCACAATGTTTGTGGTCATGTGTCTATACCTATTTCCCCCTTTATATGGAAATTTCCATTTGTCTTTTGGAATATGCATCATATAATTATACATTCCTTTATTAGACTTAAAAATTTCTTTGAAATGTTCTTCAAACTTTCATTGACCTAGATCATATGAAATAAAGAAGTGGTCATATTCCACATAAATTAATTTTTTATTTACTTTGAAATAGTAAAAAATAATGAAGACATTGAATACCAAGACTTATGACTGCCTTCTTCAAATATTCATTATGGAATGTTTTCAAATATTTCTAGTAATGTGTCAGATGTAGTGCCAATGATTTTCATAGTGGTCTCCATATATCAAGATCATCATTGATTGTCCATTGCAGCACAGATATCAATTAAACACTCCGAATGCTGGTGAAATAGTTGCTGATAAATGCCAAAAACAAAATCCATGATTCATAGTTTTCCATATATATAGTGGAGGATGCAAGTGGAAGAGGTGAGTAGTTTTCATATTGGGTTGCTGAAATCAATAACATTCCATTGTATTTTCTCTATAGAAATGTTCTATCAATCGATATGAATTTTTTATTGAAATGAAATATGGAAATAAAGGGGAGGATTTCACAAAAAAACCAATGAAATTAAAAACGAGATGAATCAAGTTAGTTATCTTGAGATACATGTTGGTTTATATGAATATGAAATAAAACATGGTCTTTATGTCTCAGTATGTTTAGAAATAATAGAAAAACCTAATATGAGTCATCCCAATCACTATAGAACTTCACAATTTTCTTCAATTTTAACATCCATTCCCTATTATAAGAGATTTTATAACAAAAATATTGTTGTATCCTATCTTTTACAAGGGATATAGAAATATCTTTGTAGGTCATAATAATCCTAAGGACAATAGATGATATAAATTTTGAATCTAGTCATGTATAATATTCTGTCTGGTTTTACTGAATGCATGTATAAGCTACATCAATCATTAGAATTCTCTAACCTCCGAATGAAATATCTGGAATCACCCTCAATATGAATCTAAAATCATACAAAAATATATGACACTGTATGATTTATTTTTTATAGTTTTATTTCTGAACTAAATATCTATAGTTCCTCTATATATGAAATCATTTTAATATGTTTTTAATGCATCTTTACTTGGAAAATACATCCCAATATATAATTTTTTTTAAATCTCACTAAATATATCCACTAAAACTCCAGGAAACTTAGTAGAAGGTATGAGAACCTTGCATTTGAATTCTGAAAAACTTGTCATTGGTTCCAACCAAGATGTGATGAGTGGTGGATGATTTATTGTGTGTCGAGGCTACTATACAACTACTACATTTCTATAAACATCTTCCCCAACTTATATTCTTCCCTCCTCATTAGCACTGTTGTATTCATCTATTATATCATTAAAAAAATCTTAATTATAAGTTTGATTTACGTGTATATTGGGGAGATCATATAGGTTTTTTTGTTTTTTTTATAGTGAGGAGACTCTATTTATTATGACGAACCTACTTAAATCACTATTTATGTCTATGTCTTTATACAATTGGATTTTTTTTTGTAAATTAGATACCTTAACATATAACACCATCATTCCAACATCTTACTACTAGGGAAATAAATTTATTACTTGGAATTACTACCCATCAATAACCAATGGACTAGCTTGATGTCATAGTGTGGTCATGAATTGCTAATGTCTATATCTAGTAGACATGTTCGGTTGATCTAGTACCAGCTTTAGGAAACCATGAATTCTATATTGATGTTCAGTTAGGGTTACACAATCATATTTCTTTACCTTTTTTTGGCTGTATATTATATTAATATCCTTTCTCAGTTTGAATAACCTCACCGTAGTAGTAGACACATGAAAATATCACTCTCTACATCAAAAATGTTTTTTGATCCGGATTTTGATTGTTTAAATAATATGGAAAATTAGGGTTGAACATATAATCTATATGATACTAAAATTTTAGAACATATTTTTATATCCTAAATCATGATACTAATGTTTCGTTATAGAAAATTTTATTTAAAAATAAGTCTAAAATTATTTTGGATTTGAGGTAAAAAAATAAAATATCAAATTGCTCTATTTATTCATGATAAAATGAAAGTTCTGATTATATAAAGTGAAATGGAAAAAACCCATTCAATAACACATTAATGGTTTCTAATAGATAAGAAATACCTTGTAATTTTGCAACAGAATATACTTTCTATGAGATGATCCTAACTTCAAAGGTGAAGTAAAATCTTGCTGATTTTCATGTGGTAGCTTAATAATATCTTCCAAAGAAATGAACTTAAGTTTTCAAAATTTCAAAATCACTCATCCTTCAAAAAATATCATCATCATATAGGGAGTCCTTTCATTATAGGGCCAAAATATTTTAAAAATTAAAAATTTAACTACATCTCATTAAAATATGTAATTAATCTACCATTTGAAAATAAACTAGATCTTACTTCACATCTAAAGTCAAAATCATCTCATGAAAACTCCATTATATTAATAAGTTTCAATGTATTTATTTTATGTTTTAATCCATTTATATGTCATTTAATGTGTTTGTTCTTGTGAATTTCTCATTTTATGATCCTAATTGTCATTTTATCATGCATAAATAAAGTGATTTGATGTATTATAATATTTTTAACCAGTTTCCAAAAAAAATCTATGAATGGTATTGATACTGAGGGTTGACCATATGATATTTATAATACTAAAATTTTAGAACATATTCTTATATCTTATAGTATGATACTAATGTTTCCTAATACAATTTTTAATCTCCCTAATGGTATTTTAGTATTTTATAAAACAAATATGAATCATCTAAAACATATCCCCTGAGAGTGTCAAACTAGTTGTGCAGTAAGGCCTGTTTTCATACACTAATTCCAAATCATGTCTATCTCAATGAAGTGTTTTCAAAATTTACCACAGGAACATCTATTCCAGATCCACATCAACTTGTAGTATCTAGAAAAGGATTTTATTTCATAGATAACGGTAAAATTTTTATGATTCCAAAATTTTAATATGTCTTCTTATATCATTAAATATGATACTAATGTTTTTTACTACATTTTTTTCTTACCTAAATGTATGTTCAATGGTTTATAAAAAGAATTTGATTCATCTAAAACAAATCCATCGACATTTACAAAACATGCTTTCAATGAGGGATGAATCATCTAAATCATGGTAGTAACAAATCATGTTTGAAGTTAAGACTCTTTGTCATCCAGTTTTCATCTTTCATCTTATGTTTATTATATGTTAATCAAAAGTTAATCACTATCTAATCCTTAATTAATAAATATTTAATCTTTTTTTAATCATTAGTTAATAATTCCTAAACTATTACTTGATCATTCCCTAATCATTCATTAATCATTTCTTAATCACTCAGTAATCATTACATAATCATTCCTTAATCATTATTTTGTAACTCCTTAATAATTAGTAAATAATTATTTAATAATTTATTATTAATTAGTTAATCATTACTTAGTCATTTGTTAATCATTACTTAATCATTACTTAATCATAATTTAATCATTACATAGTCATTATTTAATCATTCCTTGATCATTAGTTAATCATTATTTAATCATTACTTAATCATTTGTTAATCATTATTTAATAATTAGTTAATCATTAGCTAACCATTAGTTAATCATTAGTTAATCATTAGTTAATAAGTAAATAATAAATAGATAATTATTATTTTATAATTCTTTAATCATTCCTTAATAATTATTTTGTAATTACATAATAATTACTTAATCATTATTTAATCATTCATTAATCATTCCTTAAACATTCCTCAGTCATTTATTAATCACTATTTAATCACTACTTAATCATTACTGAAAATTAGTTTATCAATATTAAATCATTAGTCAATCATTCCAAAATTATTTTGTAATCATTACATAATCATTATTTATTCATTATTTATTCATTATTTATTCATTAGATAATAATTAGTTAAATATTTAATAATCGTTAATCAATTATTCCTTAATAATTATTTAATTATATGGTATTCATTAGTTAATTATTATTTGATAGTCAATATATGTAATCACTCTTTAATCCTGTGTTATTCATTAGTTAATATGTATTTAATCATTAATAATAATAAAAATTATTTCAAATCTCTATATAATTAACTAAACTACTAAATAAATAACATATTTATAACTAAATAAAAAAAATTAATTGATGAAATAAATAAATATAATTTAAATAACAAACTATAACTCTAAATGATTCTTTAAAAAAATCAATAGTTCTTTTAGGCCAATGGAACCGCCATGCACAAAGAAGACTTATTTTAGAGAGGGAGGGTGTTTAATTTAGAGAGAGGGGGAATTTTTATGTGAGTAGGGGGTGCAATTTTATAAGGACATAAGTAATAGGTGTCAGGGGGTGCTACCTTTCCCCTTTACATTTTGCAAAAGAAATCCAATTGCCAACCACATTTCACTTTATTTTAGGCTAAAGGTGGCTTCCCCCACCCACCATTTCCATGTCATCAATTTGTGTCCATTACTAGAAAAAGAATCACACCACCCACCTTCTTTCTGATATAATATTAAAAAAATTTACCAATAAATATTAAAAAAAATAAAAAATAAAAAATAACTCCACCCCCACCGGATCCACCCCCATGAAAGTGAACCCATCACCACTGCCACTACCAACAAAGACTAACCCAATTAATAATAGTTTTTTTATTTTAACCATTAATTATTAAATATAATTTTCTTTAGTTATTATGATTATTGTTTATTTATTATATTAATTGTTTTATTAAACACACACACACACACACACATATATATAACAAAAATTGTATTTAAAAAAAATCATTTAAATAAATGCCAACCCTGTTCACACTTACTGGGGATGGAATATGTGTGAATGTGGTTCATTCTTTTCGATATTATATTTTTGAAATACTAAAAACCTAATCTATTTTTTAATTTTTTTAAAAATCATATAATTTATTTCCATAGTATGCTTGTATTTTTATTTTACAGTTACGTGTGGTGTCTTTGACCCTTATGTGATGAGTTTTCACCCTGACATAAGCTCTTTGAGAAGCATGTTACCTTTTTTATGTAGGTTTGGTTACCTTTATTAAAGGGGAACGTACCCTTATATGATTATGAAATTGAGGTTACTAAAGAATATATAAGGCCTGTTTTGAACCCAACATGATTGAGCCACCGAGTGAATTAAGTTTTTGTCAGGCTAGTATACCTTGATAAAACATAAGGTGGACCCTTCCATATCCAATTTGATTTACCCTTATACGGGGGAGTTTCACTACCCTTCGAACTATCTTTTCATATCTGGGGGAAGGGAACTGACCCCTTTTCCATCATCATTTAATCGCTATGGGAGGCTGATTTTTTAGTTATAAAAATTAATTACAACAAATTATTCAACATGATTCATGGGGAAACACATGTACCTATGTTGTTTGACGTGTTTTCTACTTTGGGTTTAAGAAACAAATATCCTAAATTTTCAATTGTTAAAAAAATATCTTAGAGAGGGAATCCAATTGAAATCAACAGATGGAAGAAGATGCACCAAATTGGTGGACGAATGTTGGTGGCCCGATTGAAGAAAAAACTTTTTGGGGATTTTATGAGTGATGTATCAATAGAGATCAAATAATTTTTAATTTTTATGGTGGAGGAATGTTGATGCATCATATTTTTGGGGCCTTGACATGTGTTATCAATCCCTGGTAAGGGGGTCTCAACCCATTTTTTCTTTTCTTATCAATTTTTAATCCCTTTGTTGTTTTTTTCTTATTTATTCTTTTTTTCAAGAATAATTTCACTTTTCCTCTAGATTTCATCTAGTATCAAAGGGTTTTATTTTTTTTCAGATAAATTACGGAATCCAATTATAGCTAGATGATTTTTTTAATGCTTCCAACTTCCATATGTGTTGATTAAAAATAAAGTATCAACCATTTGTCAAGTGAAAACGTCATCTATTGTTTAGTCCATAGACAATAGATTGAATTTTAGATGAATAATGGGAGTTTGAGAGTGAGATGGTTCATGGTTTCACTCACCAATGGGTCCAAGAAATGTTATGAACCATATTTTCAACATCCCTCCTTATATAAATTTGATGGAGAAGTGTGAGACTACCTACGCTTACAAGAAAGGAAAAAATAAATTGTTTATTCTTAAACAAATTATGAAATTGATGTATAAATAAGGTACCTATTTTTATGACTATTTGAGTGAATATTAGGGATTTGTTTATTAACTTTCATAGTATGGGTATCAATTTTGATGATGATATTTTAGAAATTTTGTTTCTTAATACATTACCCAATTCTTGGGAGAATATTTTATTTACTCTAAATTATTCTTTGGATATTGATGTTGTGACATTTAGTTTTGTTAAGTCAGCTATTTTGAATAATTTATTTAGGAGATATAATCAATAGAGGTCTTCTTCCAAGATTTTACATATAAAGAACGGGGGGGGGGGGGGGGATAATCTAGGGAATGAATTAGGGATAGAGTAATCATGATAAGAGAAAAGAAAAAAGGAAAATCCATGTCTACATAGAGAGAATTTGAATTTTATAATTGTGGTAATAAAGGACCTGTTAAAATTTTTTCTTATCATATGAATAGAGAAAACTGAATAAATGGTATTTAAGTGAAGAATAATGGCGATGGAGATGATTGTGTCACTACCACTATAGGTGTTGATCTTATTATTGTTTATAACACCATTAATATTGAATTTGATGATTCTTTCTAGGTTGTTGATAGTGGTGAATATTTTCACGTGACATCAAATAAAGATTTATTTACATCTTATAGCCATCACGATTTTTATATTATGATGATGGTTAATGGTTGTCATGATTATGTTTTAGGTATTGGGACTACTTTTTATATACCAATATAGGAAGTATGATGCGTTGGAAGAATATTCATCATGTGCAAGGGGTTTATCTAAATCTTTTTTATAATAGTGTTGTTGATGATGAATGATTTATTAGTAATTTTGGTGATTTCTAATGGAATATTTCAAATGGTTATTTGATTATGGATTGAGGGAAGAAGTATTAAAATTTTTATTGGACTAGAGCTTCAATTTCTTGTGATACTACTTGTGTTATTGAGTGTAGTGATTCATCCATGTTATGGAATAAGAGGATTAGATACATTAGTGATAAAGGGGTTAGTTTTTTTCTCAATATAAATATTCTCCCATATTTGAAGAGTGTCAAATTTGACTTGTGTGGTCACTATATGGCTAGAAAATAGAGAAGAGTGAGTTTCATCAATCATCATTTAAATAAGATGTCTTAGGTACATAAATTAGTACATTATGAAATTTTTTGTCCTTTTAACTATAATACCTTTAGTGGAGTTATTTATTTTATTACATATATTGATTACTACTCATGTATGCTTTGGGTGTATGTTTTTAATTCCAAAAGTATATTTTCATTGTTTTTAAGAAATTTTAGGATCCTTTTGAGAGGGAATATGGTAAGAAATTGAAATATATATGTACTGAAAATGGGGGAAAGAATTGTGGTCCATTTGATCAGTATTTCAGGAATGAAGGTATTATACATTAGAAGACACCTCAAAAAAATGGTGTAGCTGAGCAGATGAACATGACTATTTTGGAAAGAGTTTGTTGTTTACTTTTTGAAGAAAAATTTCTTAGAAATTTCATAGGTTAGGCTTTAATTATTAATACTTATATTATCAATTTATCACTAGTGTTTTCATTGAAGACATTCAGTCCCAAAAATTGTTTTTTGACAAAGGGATCAGATATGATCACTTATATGTTTTTAGTTGCAAGGATTTTGCTTATTGGCCATGATATGAGAGGTCCAAGATGGAAGTAAAGTCACAAAAATGTATTTTTATTATCTATACACATGATGAGTTTGGGTACATGTTCTATGATCTTGATTTGAAGAAACTATTTAAAAACCATAATTCATTATTAAATTAAGATCAGACTATTATAGATATTGATAAGGGAGAAATTATTCTTCTCCAAATTTTGAAGGCTTTGTCAATCTTGAGAATGGTTCTGATTCTCATTTACCTCCTATTGTTGATTCTGATGATCATGTAGATGTCTAAAATGATATTTAGGGAGAAGAGTTTAGAGTTTATGTTTTTGATGCACATTTTGTTTCTAATTATTTAGTTCCATGGATTATTAATGAACCCACAGTTCCACTCTTATGGTTATCTTGGCATCATAACATTTCTACTCAGTATTCACCGAATGAGTGTGGGATCCTCATAGAAGTAGGAGAACCAAAATATTTTGATGAGGAAATGGAAAGTGATCACAAGGATAAATGGTTTTCATCAATGAATAATGATATGAGGCCATTTCATGACAACCACACTTTTGAGTTGGTGAAAGTACCTATAGGTAAGAGATCTTCACAAAATTGGTGGATTTATCAAATTAATAATGAAGAATCAAGTTCCATTCCATGATACATAGAAACTTTAGTAGTTAAATTCTTTCATTATAAGAAAGGTATTTATTTTGATGATATTTTTCAACCTATCATCCAAAATATTTCCTTTCAGATTATTCTTGCTTTGGTTGCTAGTTTGGATCTGCAAATTGAGTAGATGGATGTGAAGACATCTTTCCTCCATGAAGATTTAGAGGGGGGATTTAAATAGAGTGGCCATAGGGTTTTATTGAATCATTTAAAGAGAATAATTTCTGTTGGTTAAATAATTTTTTTATGGTTTGAAGAAATCTATGAGGTAATGGTATATGATGTTTGAATTTGTCATTTGTCATTCGGGTTTTAGGAAGACTTCTTCTAATCAATGTTTTTTTTGTTCAAAGATTTACTGATGATAATTTTGATTATAATGATGCTTTATGTTGATGATATGATCATTGTTATACATGATTCTTATAGTATTGATATATTGAAGAAGGATATTGTTTAGTATTTTATGAATAATGGCTTGGGTGCAGCACAAAAAATTCTTGGAATATCGATCTCTTGAGATTGAGAGGCAAATAAATTATGATAATCACATGAGAGATATTTTGATAAGGAACATTATATATTTTCTAAGGAAATAAGGAAAGTGGTTAGTACTCCTATTTATTTACATTTTATGCTCATTACTAGTTTGTTTCCTTATAATGATGAAGGGAAATAAATGTTGTGAAACATACCTTATTCATTTACCATTGGATATTTTATGTATGTGATTGTATGTACTAGAACTGATATAGATCATGAAATTTGTGGGTTTAGTCATTTTATTACTAATCCAGGTAGATAACATTGAATAGGAGTGAAGTATTGATTTTTTCTATATTTTTGGTACTCAGGATATGTGATTGTGTTTTGGAAATGGGGAACCTATGATTTGTGGATTTATAGATTCTGATATGGCATGAGATATTGATTTTAGGATGTCTATTTCAAGCTAATTGATAAATTTTTCTAGGGGAGATATATCTTGGTATTCTAGACTACAGAGATGTGTTGCTTTATCTAACATAGAATAATAGTTTATTGTAGCTATGGAGGCATACAAAAAAATTTTATGGATGAAAATTTTTATTCAAGACCTCACATTTAATCTGGGCAGGTATTTTTTATTTTTGGATAATTAGAGTACTATATTTTTAGGAAATATTTATACCCTCCATGGCAGGTCAAACCATAATGATGTTTGGTGTAATTGGATATGTGAAATCCCTAATTTGAGACAGTTGTAGCTTGAGAAGATCCACACTAATGAAAATGGTTCTAACATGTTGGCCAAGAGATTATATAAAGGTAAATTTGAGACTTGTAGACTGATTGTAGGGTTGATAAAGATCCTTATATGAGTTGGAGGGGGATTTTATTGGGGTATTTATCATGTGGGAACCTCACATGGTTCATTTAGAAAAATATATGATATTTGAGATGAGAGTTACTAGAATTTGGAAAGGTCAGTGTTTTTTTAGGGTTCAAATGTGTAGCGGCTCATCTCTCACAACCAGTTCTCAATCCTTTAGCATGGTTCCTATAATGTTTCAAGAAGCATTTTCAGATCTATGACTAGATAAATTTATCTCGTATGATTGAATTTCATCTATAGTGGTCCTTGATCTTATCTTGGTGTTTTTCATCTACACCTTTTATTTGGACAACAAACATCTTCTTTCTAATTTAGATCTATTTGGGTTTCTTTATCAGGATGTATTCTTTGTTTCTGTCTACATATTCTCTAAACCATTGATCCACTATTTCTTCTGAGTATTAATTTTGAGATCATGATCATCCTTGAAAGTCTATTATTTGTAATACTGATTATTAGTGGATACCTCTTTATAGATTATGTCCTATGGTTCTCCCATTTGGGGTTTCCATGTTAAGAATTTCTTTTCTCAACAATTATGTTTCTACACACATATATTTTCTTGATGTGCATCCACTTTATTTTTGCTGGCTTGTTTCAACGGAAAGAAAAACATTTCCTCTCCATATTCTATTTGTTGTTGTTTGTGCATTCGTATCTTTATATAATTCCCAACACCTTTCATAGCTGGGGGAAGAACCATTTTTCCTATTAAATGATGGTTTAACCTTTATGTGATGTTAATTTTCATGTTTTATAGATTTATTTAAATGGATTATTCCACAAGATTCATGGGGAGACACATTCCCCTGAGTTGATGGAGGTGATTTTATACATTGGGTTTAAGCATCTAGGACCCTGCATTTTCCATTATTGAAAAAATAACGTAAAGGGGAATTCCAAGATAAATTTAGAGAGGTATGGAGATTCCCTAAATTGGTAGGGGAATATTATTGTCTTCATTGTCAACAAATCTTGTGGGGGATTGAAGGAGTTTTGTTCTAGTGGAGACCACACAATGTATGGGTTTTGATGGGGAGGAAAGTGGATTTATCTTCTTAGTGGGACCTTTATAAGCGAGGTCAATCCCAGGTAAGCGGGTTTCAATCTATTTTTTCATTTCGTATCAATATATTCTCCCTTGTTTATTATTGTTTCTTTTTTATTCTTTTTTTTTTGAAAGAATCATTGTTCTGTTCATATAAATTTCATCCAGTTTTGTTGTATTTGCCTTTTCTCAAATTTCCATGATTTACATCTATTATTTCATTAAATAGTAATAGATAGTGGGGTGGTGTTATTATTAGGTATTAGAACCATAGTGGTCCAAACAACATAATTATTTTTTGTTCTTCACGTTCAATAAATTATTTTTGAGTTTATGGTATTGTCTTGCTACAATATTTTTCAGATATTTTTTTATTTTTTTATTTTTTCTCTATTCATGAGAAGTGATTAAATGATTTCATCCCTTGATAATTTTTATATTATGGGATAGTAAGATTAAATACCACTTTCTTAAGGATTTTTCTGGGTCTATCAGATATCTTCCCATAAAAGTTACATTCAACCATCTTTAGCAGCCAATACGAGGGGCTATATAAGAGTAAGATCTTGATGTATATATATTTTTTAAGAACAGTAGGTCATGTGGTGGTAATCTAACTATCAAAAATGGTGATTAAAACCCTTTTTTACAAGTATTATAATGATAGTCATACTAAAAAAATGGTATGATGTGGTTGGGATATACATGCATATGGGATTGGGATTTGATGTGGGGTTTTGTGTAGTGGATTATAGTATATAGGTGAATTCCTATTGGAAGCCTACATGGTTTGAATATATAAGGATTTAATCTAATGGATAATACTGGAAAAAATTAATGTTTATGATGTTGAATAATAGAAAAATGTTTGAGTACCTTGGATAACGTTATGATGGTGATTTCATAGCATTTGATTTTAGCTCTTCAATTCTGGATTACTTGTTCAGATATGGATAATGATATTTTTATCCAGGTGAATCGAGAGGAAAATAATAATATAATATAGTTATTTATGAAAGGAGCCTCTTTCTTGGATTTCTTGAGCAATAAGATCCCTTAGGAGGATAATCTGGCTTCTCTAATCTCACATAAGGTTGAAATCTCACAATGTTAGGATGATAAATTTTGTGCATCCCCAGGCTAGATTGACCACTGAGCGGGGGGGGGGGGGGTATTAGTGTTTTAATTTTAACAAATTATTTCTTTTAAATTCATCATCTTGAACATGTTAGGGTTTTCCATCCTATCAGTGATATCTCACAGTATCTTTTCATATGCATAATTGATAATATAGAGCATAACACATGATAATTATATGTTCTATAATAATAAATAATCCTTGTTATGTTGCTTATTATTTCCAATATATATTATCCACTATAATATTATAATCAATTACAATAATCAATACATATTTACATTTTATCTCTCTTAAATCCACACATGAGGTTCTTTATACTTCATTCCATAGTGTTAATTGAAACCACAATGGTATACTCCAAAATCCACACATGAAACTTCTAGTCCTGAAACACAGTAGATACTTATGACCCAAATCCACAAAAATACTTCATCCTTTTTTAAAAGATTGATCTAATATAGGTTGATATGTTGATCATCCTCAAAAAAACCTGTTGAATAACACATGCTCATATACCTATTCAAGTAATCAAATATTTATGGCCTTGCACACAAATCTATGGTAACCTATTTTTGATCAGTTGCCTGAGTTGAAAAAATGATCAAGCTTTGAATCCATCAGATGTTGAAGCCTCAACCTCAATTTAAATGTTTGAAATTGGTGCATAAAATTTCTTCTGGGATATTAACAAGAAATAAAGATATTTCATAATGTCATATCAGTCTATAATCATGATTTTTTAAATAATGTGAACTTAGATATAATCTCTTTTTTACTCTCCACAACTTTAGTCTCAATGTATGAATACTTCAGGCACAGTTTAAACAGAATTTTAAACCATAGAACATTCAATAATGATATTAAATCTTACGTTCTTATCAATTATGTTTCAGATTTATTTTCACATAAAAGTGTAGTTATGATCACATGCATGTTATTCAGTATAATGATTATTATATTATCAATTAATTATGCATGCATGGATTGTATGTGTTTAATGAAAACATTTTCTTCCTACATTATTCACTATTTCATGCAAAGCACATGATCTTTTTCACTCACTTGTATAATCTATTTTTGGTTCATAGAATCGGATTCTTCAAGTACCCCTATTCTTACAAAATCCTTGAAATGATTATTTATTCTACTCCTCCATCACATTAAGAGATCACACAATGTAACTAAATACTTCACATGACCAGGTGAGGATTAAGTGAACTGTTCTTATTTAAGAACACTTCCTTTGCATATTCAGGGAGCATTAACATGGGTGTCTCCTAAACATCACAAGACCTAGATGCATCACAGTTTTCTTCTTCACAATATTATCTAAACCATCTTCTCATAAGAAAATACTATGCCTCAAATTCTTTCATGGGATAGACGTTTGTGTACATAGTGTTTCCTTGTTTGTTTTATTTAACTAAGAAATACACAAGGGAGGTTTATTCTAATGATGGGGTGGTCTATGGTAAAGATACATGCCCATGTATTATGGTGTACATAGAAATTAGGTAATGAGGTTATCCTAATGGTTATGTTCCTTATTCTTTGCATTATATTTGTGTTAATGTTAGTGAGAAACCTTAACAGTTAACATACTAGATGAATAAAGTTAGGTATATCTATTTAATGGAATGGGAAAAAAGATTCCTTCTCAACTATCCAAGTGTCGTATATGACATGATTAGATTTATTACATACCTAAATAATTAATATGTTATTTAAAAACTAATGATAACCCCTTATATAATGAAATATGAATCGTGAAACACTAATGGGTATGATCAATTTTAAAAGGGAGTCATCATTTTAGGGTGAACTTATTTAATGAAATTACATATTAAATGTAATAAAACATTATACTCATCTAATAAAACATTTTTGAGATAAATAGTATAATTCTCAGGAATAAATTTGAGATCAATATTATATGAAGAAGTAAATTACTGTAAGAAACATCTTAGAGTAGTAAACTATGAAAAATTCTTAAGTATAGAAAAATTTTATTTTCTAGAGTAGTCCATTACTGAGTAGCATTGTGTTATAGTTGTTCAAAAAGTAAATTTATATGCTTATGAAAATAATATCATGATTCACTTAGAGATTTGATGACATTAAAAGAAAAATAACATAATGAATTTTAGTCACATATACTCAATATATTGGGAATATTAAAGATACCTAATGTGATTGAGTATACAAATGAATTGGATGGACTCAAAATTTACTTAAGTCTTATTATGGATAAATAATTCATTCATTTTTAATTAATGAAATTATTATACCAAGATGAATGGATTCAAGAAACCTACCCCTGATATTCTCAAGCATTGGTTATAGATGAATTGAGAATATTATGTCTAGGTTCAGGTGATGTGTAGATAGTTCAAGTGTGTCAATGTTAAAATCAAAAGAAGAAAATTTAGTTAGAGAGTTCAATGATGGTTTTTAAAATATCCATTTAAGGTCATTGATTTCTAAAGGTAAAATCATGAGGGAAAGAGCAATGATTCCATAATATGGAATTGTTTGGCATACTTGAAGGGGTTTATGAAACTCTATGGAATTTACATGTCATGTATATGTGTTATAGAAATTAATTCATCTGTATTGAGAGAAATGTGGTACTTAACATATATTTTACAAATGTTTTTATTATACATGTGTTCAAAATCTTCAAAATAACTAATAGATATTTATAGTTTGTATTCATGTGGTGAAGAAGAGAGTTGTATCATATGAGAGTTGAATGCAAAAAGAGTAAATAAATATCTTATGGATCTAAACAGATAATTCATATAATTATGTTGATTAATTTATAAGATAAGAGGATTGTATATTTAATAAATATTTTCTTGAAAAAAATGATATAATAAACAGAGGGTATAAATCATCAAATTATATATCATGTTTTTAAAAGGATACAAAGAACATAATGCATTATCTGGGAAAAAATATTTATTTCTATATTTGTTAAAATATTTGGGAGGATGTTCTAATCGCACATTAGTTGTATATTTTAAAGAATAAATACTTGTTTTCATGGAATATTCTTCCTAACACATAAAAACCATATATGTCATGGTAAAAATAATTTATTTTTTTACTATTCATACTAATATAAAATAAGAGTTATTTCCAAAACATAATGGATTTTTCATATCATTTAATAATATTATAAAGAAAATATTTCATCTTAGATGATAGCTGAATTTTGATTTCACATAGAGATTTTTAATGTTATGAAATAAAATATTACACATTCTTAAAATTAATTTGATTTCTTCTTAATGTTTTAAAGAATTTTTAATATGTTGTGTTAATGGAAATGAAAATAGTTATATTTAATTACCATGAGTAATTTAATATAACTATTATTTTAAAGGATTATAAAAAAAATATAAAAATTTAATTTGACATAGTATGCTAAAAAAAATTACTTTATAGAGTTAATGAAAAATGTAAAGAGTTGCATATATTAATACTAAAAAAGTTAATTCCATTTTATTGTAAAGGTGTTTATGATGTGATTTTAAGTAATAATATAAATAGTTATATTAATTATAATAATATATTAAGTGAAACTTTTAATGGAAAGGGTTCAATTTATGATTATTTTAAACTTATTAATTGTTATATGTTGACAAAAAGTAGACATATTAACATTTGATGTTGTGGAGTTAAGGATTTTGAATATTTTAAAAAGATATGTATTTTAAGAATACGATTCTTAACTATCACCATTATTCAAAATTTCATTAACAATATATGAGTCTCACTAAAGATTTTCATGGGAGGGTTTTATCATATGGTCACATATGGATTTGGAAATACTTACATATTGATGAAATAAGTTAACAAACCCCTATAATGTGCGAAAAAAGGGTTTTCAGGCAGTCTACCATATATGTTATGTTTTTCTTACTAATATAACTTCTTTGTTAGATAATCCCTATTTTTAATAGGGTTGGTATAAAATCCTTATTTCACCCATAAGTTGATAATACAATAAACTATGTCCAATTGTACAAAAACTATTTCACATTTCAACATGATTGCACTAAAAAAACCCTTCCCCAACACCATTGTGTATGCTTGATCCTTGATAATTAATCAATGATACAATTAGTGTATCCATTATTTATAGAGAGATATGCGGGTCCTAAACCTAGTTCCATGTCCGTATTTTCCCTTGACTATGTTGTGTTTGGTCAGATCCACCTATTGACTACTATCGCTCAAATTAATTATCTTGAGACAACCCCAATATAGCTGACTCACCCAACATAGATTGTCCAAAGGACCAATACAGGGCCTTAAATCCCAATTCAAATGAATTTTACCACTACTAAAGTACCCCATTTCCATACATGATATAGTTCCTAGGATATTCACTGCCACATTGTTTTGAACCCATGTTTCATGCATAATTAAAAGGAGTCTTTACCAATTTGGTTCACCATATTTTTGAGTGGTTATTATATAAGGTTTTGTTAATTATTATTAAAATAATTTAATAATATAAAATGTTGCATAAATAATTAAATCTCCAGTTTATCATTATTACACATTTGTTGTATATATCTATATATATACATTTCATGAAGTGTAAAAATAATTGACCTCTCAAAGTAAGTCATTGATTTATTCCTAACCTATATTTTTTCATTTATAATTAATTATTGTGAAAATATTTTAAGGCTAACATGAGTGGTATTATTGTATTATTATATAAAATATTCTCATAAGGAACAAAAAATCGTTATACACACTAGATGATCCACATAATTTAACATATGGATCTTCATACACTAGGACTTCGATATACTAAGGTAGCATGGATAATATTTATGTCCCAAAATACTAGAGATTATTGAGATACCTTGCACTATACACTTATAATTTTATAAATTTCATACACAATATTTGAGGATTATTTAATTAGGGGGTGTTTGGATATATTTTTGATCATATCAGTTATTGGAGCTCAACCAAGATGGTATTAGCCCTCTCATATGTAGAGTATGTCATATGGGACCTCAATTGACATAGAATAAGAAGTGTGTGGCTACAAATAGATAGTACACATGATGTGTTCATTTATTTAGTATAGGGACATGTGATGTCATCAACCATAGAGGTGGTTGAACTTCTTTTTATTAAACGATATGGTTAGTCAATGAATAGAGAGCTAAGAATGTATGGGTTTTCAACACAAGATTTACATTCTATGACACCTATGTTCACTTGATGTTTTAGATAAAATGAATGTAAGAGAATTCATGAAAGAATTTTATGCAATTGGTGGAAACTAGTTTACTAATATATGTGTTTGATGGATATCACAGTAGTTCCCTTTATATATTGGGTAGCATTGATTCTTCACTAGAGGTTACAATTTTCATAGATTTATAGATCCAATGATACATATTTTTTTTAATGATAAGAATTCATATGGGCTCACATTTTTTTTGGTTTACTAAATTTATATTTAATTTGTCTTATAGATCTTTTTTAAAAGTATTTTAGTGGTAATCCAAATGTATTTTGGATAGGTGTGCACAAGGTGTTTCATAATTTCTGATACATGGTCCAGTAAATATTATCTTTCCAATAGTTTTTTAAAATGAAATCTAAAATAATTTTGAATATGATTTAGCAAGTTATAAAATATAAAATTAAATAAGTTAAAATAGAATAATGTCTATTAGGATCTAGTTCAAGTGGGAGAATCGAGGAGATTATACATAAATCATATTTGAACATGAAACATTTTGCCTAATAATATTTAATGATTAAGGTATGGATCGTTATTTCATGTTACCCTCTTTAGTCAAACATATACTGTGATTTGGATATATCACAAGTAATTTATAATGAATTTCATAAGGTTTGACTCGCTATATCTTAATGTGATGCATAGTATGCATGTCACTATCTATGTCTGAAACGATGCCCCAAAATTTAGTGCTAACAATGTTTTGAGTCTTCTATATTAGATATCATTATATAAATCATTTTATGAGATTAAAATATACAAGGGGGTTTAATTCATATGATGAATTACTGAACATGAATATTTGAGTTATAACACATGAGTAAATGAATCTTCACCCTATGAGTGTATTTGATGGGTTTATAAATACTAATAATAAGATATGGTGATTTAGGTATTATTTAGTATATTCTTGGACATAACTATCTTAAACATGAAATTTACTTTCTTCTTCCACATATACTCTAAAATGTTCCATAATGTTACAGCAAGTTGATTTTTGAAGATTGAATAAAAACACACCAAGCACTATAACATACCATCTACATTGTTTGAAAATTCATTTTGTATTGCTAATGAAGGGATCTTTATTCCCATAAATTTTGTGTGATACTTTATAGAGGTGCAATAAAAGTAATCGGAAGGCGGTGATACTTTACAGTTGTTGTGATCTATCAAAGGAAGGTTCAAGGGAGTTACCATTGTCAAAGACTTAGATTTCCCTAAACATATATGGTTGTGATACTGGGTATAGAAGTACCCTATCCCAAACCAATAATCCTTGAGCTTAGTAAGTTTGGATCACCAAAACAATGTTGGTTTCATGCTCCATGGAATAGTAATTTTTAGTGAACAAAGTAAATTTTCAGGTCCATATTTAATTTATGCATTCACACCAAAAGAGATCAAGAAAACAAAATCATATATAGTAAAGATAATAAAATGTGACCCTTAAAGTTGAAAAGTCTAGATCCTTAAGTTCATTTGAGAATTTAATGAAGAAATGTTTTTAATTATCATATACAGGGCATACCCTGACCCCCCCCCCTTTTCTCAAATTATTCACACACTAAGTACCTTGAATATGTATAAGAATTGGTATAAAAAGATCCGTTCA
Source organism: Viscum album (assembly GCA_963277665.1). Classification (NCBI taxonomy): domain Eukaryota; kingdom Viridiplantae; phylum Streptophyta; class Magnoliopsida; order Santalales; family Viscaceae; genus Viscum; species Viscum album. Next base: position 126,261,880 of record OY728129.1, on the reverse strand, counting down.
TTTTGTATTTTTTCTTTAACTTGATATATTGTTATGTTGAAAAAGAAATCACACAGTAAAGTCTCATTACTTTAATGGGAATAATTTCACAGCATGGAAAAAAGAGTTCATTTAATTCATATAATTTTATATTGGAGTTTCTTGAGAAGTGGTATAATATGGAATTGTTCTTTTAAGTAGGCATGGAGTTTTCCTTAAAACGAATCGAAGAAAAATTTGAATTAATTCTTTGGTAAAAGATTAATTAAGGTATGTTCCTGGGAAAGACATACATATATAGTTGAAACATCAAAATTTCTCCAAATACATGTTGATAAAACTCGAAATGTTTCTTGTAATAGAGGAAAATCATAGTGACAAGTTTTTTATGATAAAAGTAAAGAATAAAAAAATCAAGAATAATGCATCCCATAAATTATGTTCTATAACCATGTTAAAATATAAACCTAATGATTAATATAATTCTAACCCATGTCTAGAGAGGGGATGTTAAATTTCATTCCCAATTATGGATTTGAGAAGAAGATGCGATTCTGGTAATGAAATGGTTACAACAAAAAGTTTTAATTTCAGGTAATTCTCATGGAATGACACAAAATATATTTACTGTAGGATTAATGGAGTATATTATTCAATGATTTAAGAATTATATTTTAAAAATAAAATGTTGAAGAATGAAAAAGTGGTCTCGAATGCCTACTTAAAGTAAATGGTAAAAAATATAAAATATTAACATGAAATTATTAGAGATCTTTCCCAAACAATCATGAAATATATGACCATAAAGAATGAATTAATTTTCTGTTTTATTTCACTAAGAACACAATATAAATAATGGATTTGGGATATGAGGTATTGTAGATTAGAGATGAATAATTTGTCTTAAAATCTGTAAGAAAAAGATAATAAGATAAGATAACTTTGGGTTATGATGTTCAAATGACTAGATAAGGTAAATATATCACAAAAATCCGTATCAACATTTTCAGAAAAAAATATTTTTTAGATCTAAAATATAGAACAAAACTATTAGTCCATGAATGAAATATGTTTCCATTAACAAATGAGGCACCAAATTGCTTCTGTTATGGAATACCTGTGCACAAACTATAAATATTATTTGAAGCCATCAATCGTAATAAAGTAAGAATAGATCCAATTGTATGAACATCTTATTATATGAGAAATCCAATGAGGTATGATTATATTAGAATATGTTTCATTTGTTCAAACCTCATAATATGGAAAGGTATTTCAAGTGGATAGATTCATGGTAGGGTAATGAAGACTTAAGGTGACACTCCACTCCTATGAATTACAAAAAGATAACCTATCCAATGAAAAGGACTAAAAATATGTAAAATAGTTTCAATACTTTGGAAAATTAAAATGAAAATGAAAAAGTGTTTATCATGAACCATTTTTTTCACAATAATCCTACTGGAGGAAATGGAGACAAATATGGAATCTATAACAGGGGATTTTTACAGTTATGATGAATGAGGAAAAGAGTATGAAGATTATCCTTCAAAATAAGTTTTATTAAAATATGGAACTACTATACATTATTTAATAGGTTTTTCAAATTTGTCCCACACAATCCACTAAGAGGAAAAAAGATGAATATGAAATGGAAATGAAATGTATAGGTTAATATCCATATTATGTAACTCAATAAATTTTTTTAAGTGAGATAAATTCACTAATAATAAATACCATTTGGAAATAAGATGTGTTTTTCAGCTCCCAGTGATGATATATGATATAAAGAGATTATTTAATTTCTTTAATGTAATTTGAAAAATGTAAAATGAAATGTGGATGGTGGCGGGTTGGTTTATTTTGACAATATTTATTCAGCTACAAGAGGAACTTCTAGGTTCCCATCCCCCCATATGGTTTACAATTTATAAATGATATTGATGATGTGTATAATTAATGTGGGATATAAAATCCGTAAGGTTAATGTACTTAAAGAGAACATGGTTGTTTATGGATAAAGTTGAATGCAAATCCACAAAATAATTGAACTGTCATGAAAATGATGATATAAATTTTTTATAAGGCCCAATTTATATTGAATTATACAAACTGGTTTTAAGGATTATGATTCATTTTTTGGGAGATTTACATTCTGAAATTACATGGATAGAAGTCATGGATTATGTTCAATAAGTTAGAACCAGTATAACTATTTAATATTACACCATAACCCAAGTTGTTTCAATATTACTGAAGAATATTTAATGGGAATCAAATGATTCCATAAAAATGAATTCCTTTTTCTTATATTTTTTTTTCTAACAACTTGTTTTCTATTTTGAATCATCTAAAATCTTAAGAATATCCTAAATATAATGAATGTTTTTCAGAAAACAAGTGGTTCCACCAATTTTTTACACCAACCAGTGGAGTATTCAAATATTTTCCCTAGAAAAATTCTAAAGGGGGAGTTATGATGAGAATAATAGGCCATTAAGCCCCATCAAGTGGTGGATGTTTATAAAATTCTATCAACTACATCATCATACGGTATGTCTTTCAAAAATTAATACTTTTATTATATAATAATAGTTTGGTGTCAAATAATAAACATCAAATTATATATTTTTCTAATGGAAATAAATTGATATTTTGTGTTTCTTGGAATTCATGAGGGATATGGGAAACCTATCAATTTTTTATAAATACTATTTTTTCCTACATCATGATCTAGATTCGTAGTCTTATAGAATTTATATTAATTATCAAGTTCCTAGTGGTAAATTTACTCGGTGAATCTATTGTGAATATTTAGAATGAATAGATATTTTATTATGTAACATGTGGTTTCTATGGATTTGGTTTACCACAATGTGGTTAATTCCAAAATATGAGCTTGTTTTAATTAAGTATATATGAAATCCCCAAAGGAGAAGTTGATACTCCATGAATTCTTACCACACAGCAAAGGGGAGAATATTTTTCAAATGAGAAGTGAAGAATCTATTTTTCATAGGGGAGAAAATTATTGCAAAAAATAGAATGAATAATTTGAAATTCAAAAGCATAGTAGAAAAAAATCACATAGAATAAACACATTATTTTATTAAAAATAATAGGAAAAAGGGAAAGTGATGGTTAGTAGAGACGCTAGTTCCATATATCTCAAAATGATTATCATGGGAGATATTTAGAAGAAGTGAATGCTTCAATTTGATTAAATGATATTTTCAAGGTAATATTGTCAACTAAATCCAAGGGTAATCTTTGTACACTCCCACAAGTGTGGAATGGATTTTTTGACAATATGTGTGATGTTTACAATATGTGTCATCTTGAAAATATATAGGATGTTGGATTTGTTTAAAATACCATTAGTGAAGTGGGGATTCCTATAGAGTTATTAGGTATTCAATTGTAGGAATTATATGAAATGATTGATCAATTCATGATGATTTGAGAATTTTTCAAGAAGATGAGGAAATAATGAATGCATGAAAAATATTATATGTGAAGTTATTTTAGGTGGTTTTAATGGTGGGACGTATTTTAAAGAATATGGCCAGAACAAAATCTTTCCCACTAGCTCCACTAAGGCTATATTGGAGAAGGGATCAACCACTCACAAGTGAAATATCTTGGCCAGGACGCAAGTAAATATTGTGATTGGTTCACGTATAATACCATAGGAACATGCGAAGCATGTAGATTATGCACATGGGTGACTGAGGGACCAAAAAAGTGTATAAAACTGCCCACGTAGGGATTGCGTGGAGTTTCATGATGTTTTTTATCCGCCCACCACATTAAAACAACCAACAGATGGCATGAGATCACATATTAATCTCCATGAGACTATTTTGAAAAATAACATGTGATTCAGGATGCACTACACTATTTAACCATTTAAAAAGATAGGAATATAACGGTGGCCATTTGATCTAGGCAGTCTAATTTTTTTGATCCCTTCTAGTGATTGAATTATTCCTCCTTTTCCTGAGGGTGTTATGGTATGCAGTTCATTCCACCATTAGCATGGCACATTGATCATGCTATCAAACCAAGTCATATGTTTACCCTATAATTATGGCTGCATTATTTTCCTGGGATTTATGCATGATTAAAGCTCTCTTTACATTGATATTAAAGTATTTTCGTGTATGGAAATAATTTTTCCAGTATAGATGTCTCTAATGATGAATTAGAGACTATAAACATGGTAATGAACCAATATTTTACCAATTGAAATTACCTTATTATAATTATTTCATAAAACACATATATCACAAAGAGAACCTACTAAAAACCTTATTTTCACAAATTAGGAATGAAATAATTGGAATTTATAGAAATTAAGAAACATATACCAATGAAATAGTAACTTGACTGTTAGAATACGAATTTGACCATTAGGAATACTAAATATATCAATAGAATAGTAACCTAACCTATGAATTCATAAATAAAATAGAGGTATCCGATGAATGAAAATTTAATATATTTGTATCATGGAATAAGTAAATAATTTTTCAAAAAATGTCAAATAATGTGTTCGTCATAAAATATATTTATAAATTAATATTTTTTTATCATATTAATATAAGAAAATTTTATGATACCTTAACTCATTTTTCAAGGTTTTATAAAATCTGTTATAATTTTACAATCAGTATTTTATGAATAAATAAGATTTTTATTAAAAATTGAAATTCACATATTAAAAAAATTATTTTCATAAAATGGAGTCTATTTTATGAAAATAACTTTCAAAATATTGTTTCGGATAATTATTGGTTTTTTCTAAAATAGATGATTTTTTAATGAATAGTGATATAGGATAATTTATGTTATTTAGCATTACGCATAAATAAATGAATTTTGGAGTCACGGTTGAGTCATAGATGTTATAAGTGACCATTAACGCTAACTCACATTCTCTATTTACTATAATTATTAATAAAAATCATCACTATGGATAATATTGAGCCAAATTAATAAACAAATGATTAAAATAATAAAAATCACCTCTCACCTTCCACTATAAACACCACCCCTCATCACCTCTTCTCCTCACACCTTATCAGCCTTGGATGTAACACCCCGAGATTTTATGAAAAATATTATTTTTAATTTCATTAATGTCTTGTGTTGTACGCTACACCAAAAGGAGTTTGCAAAACACGCATCCTTGACTTTCCTTTCATTACACGCAATCGCGACCTTCCTCGATAGCGTGTGTAGTACGCAATAACGAGTTTCACTAAAGAGCAATATGCTATTAAAATATTATTATAACTAGCCATCATGAATAGTAATAACCACTTTTTGAAATTCTTTAAATTATATTTTTCAAAATGGAATTCATTTTTCGATTCGTACTATCGAAATTAGCTTAGGGTGAAATTTTGGTGATTTTCGGATAACTTTCTTATTTTGATGAATACTGAAAATTACTAAATTTTAATTAAAAACAAATTTTTCAATAAAAATAATTAATAGTGATAAATTATTAATTTTAGTGGTTTTAAAGTATATTTAGAATATATTTTTACAATTTAATACAATGTTGGTCATTGGATGTAATTTCACATTTAAACAAGACATAAACAAGTGTCAATCTTTTGATAGTTATTATTTCTTAAGAACACGTTATTTGTTTTGACGACGGGAATTAATTTTTAAATTAATTAATGCAACTGATATGTTTTGAATTTGGGAAAATAGAAATCATTTTTGAGTTCATAATATCAAATATAGCTTAGGCCTAATTTTTGGTATTTTTCTGAAAACTTTCAATTTTTGATGAATAGTGAAACCACTAAGTGGTAGTTAAAAAAAACTGAATTGTTCATAAAACATAATTTTACCGCTTTGGTGAGTGGAATTTCAAAAATCCGAGAGACACGCTTGATGTCAGTAAGTAAAATTTGGTTCAATGAGATGAAAATAATTTTTTTGCTGAATAGTAACTTTTTACTTTTTTTACCACGGTTAAAAGTAAATAGGGTAATTAAGGGTAAAAATGATATTATTATTACCTAACACATGTCCTAATTCTATTGGACAAGTGTAATTCGACCAAAAACAAACTTAGGAATAAAATATCACCATTTAGGCCCACTTGAATTAGATTAGGACATTTATTATTATTTAATTCAAAGAAGAGTTAAAAGAGTTAAAATCAAAATATATTTACTAAAACATTTTTAATATAGGGTTATACATAAGATAAATTCTATTATAAATATTCATTAGAAAGATAAAACTATTTCCTACATAATGGTATTTTATTTGTAATTTTTAGACATTAAATAATTTAATTTATTTATGACACAACAATGATGCAGTAATTATCTTATTAATGAAATATTGACATAATTGATGTTATAAATACCCAAATAAATATAATTTGAGAATTTTTATGAATTCCTCTAATTTTATAGGTCAATATGACATGTTAGTATTTATTTAATTATCTTTTTTCGAACTTATCATTCTGTTATGATTTTCACAAAAATCAATTACTAAATAGTTTCAAAATTGACATAAAATAGTTTTTAAAACAAATATTATATTATTAATTGATATTTTATTCCTAAAAATCTAAGGTTTGGCCAAATGACTTATATAAGGTTATATATATTAATAATAAATAATTTGGGATTCGTTTGTTTTCTTATAGTAAGTTTATTAACCTTATAGTGTAAGAACACAAGAAGACATGATAAAAGTAAAATTATTTATCTTAATGTAAAATCTAAATGATAAGGTTAAAATAGGAACCTAAACATGTCTAAATTCTATTGGATGAGAGTATTGCGACCCATCCCCACCTTAGCCTCTAAATAAATAAATTTGGAGCTATTTAAAACCGAACTTGACTTTATAATAAAATAATATTTTTAGTTATTCCAAAGGTGCCCCTCTCCTCCCTTATAAAAGGGCACCCCCTCCCTCTTTTCCTCACACAACTTTGAGCCTTCAAGCTCGGCAAAACCCTGCCAAATTCTCTTCTCCACTTCCCTAGAAACATCCTAGAGGTTCTGGTCTTCCTCAAAGACCAATCATAGTGCCCTATGAGGAGGTCTCAAAGAGGCGCTTCAAAGAAGAGGTAATTTCCATTACCGATTCTTTCACCTTTATTTCTTCTTCCACTTCTTCTTCTTATGTTGTTTCATTATGAAGTAATAACATAAGTATCACTCATATACTTATATGTTATTATAAGTATGAAACAATCCTATTTCACCATCTATCCATCCTACGGAAAAAGAAATCACCGCGCGTGCGTACGTACGGAATACCGTCTCCACATCGTGGTGAAATCTATTTTCCACCACCACCTTACTTGGAAGGGTATAATGGTGTAAATAATAACTATATATTATTATTTTAAAGTTATATTGATTCTTAAATAGTATACATACACTCCAATATAGTCCCATGATCATGAGAACGATATCATCCCTTGTGCGTACGTACGGACTACCGTCTCCACGACGCGATGAGATTCATTCTCTACTTTAACCATTCATGAATGATTATAAAGTATATATAATAAGTAATCATGAAATATATGAAATAATAATGATACTGGATTTATGTGTATATATATGAATTTCATCTACTTAATTCCATTCAACTCAATAAGGAAACGAAAACAGCGTTCATGCGTACGTACGGCCTACCGTCTCCATGAACGGTGTATTTCTTTCCATTTAATGATTTATTATATATATGTATATTCTGAATATATATATATATAAAACATGTTTTATATTCTGTAATTAAGTAATCATGATCTAAGTAATCATATGAATAATTACAAGTCAAAACACGGACAACAAATGAAACAATTTTACCCAAAACGCTCTTTAACATGGAATTTACAAAAGAACGGGTAATATAAAGTAATAAGTGAACCATATATGATATCATAACAATGAATATGTTTCTGTAATAAGTCAATGATGTTATTTAAATCATTATACAGGATGTTCGGACACTTACGAAGCAAATCGGACCTAAGGTAAGGGAAATATCACAATCTCATTTTCATCTGAGATTGTTTATACTTTGGTATTTATTGGGGTGTATTTTATCATCCACATCCATGTTTCCTCAATATGTAATATTATTTCCATTCACCTACAATTTTTTAAATCCAATTTTACCCTTCGGTGAGTTTTTATTAAAATATATGAAAGGAATCTTTTGTCGTTTTTCGTACAAGGTACTTTTTTGACTTTTCCGACAAAAGTACGAGAAGAATGTTTTTTAACTTATAAGGAATGAATGGATTTTTAAAACATTATTTCCAAGAAGCTTCCTTTACAAGTTTTCAAGTTTATTTTTAATCAACTTCTTTTAGTTTATAATTGTACGACATGTTAAGAAAGGAAAAGTATTTTTGAAGCAGAAAGGATATTTTCCTCAAGAATGGAGTTCAAATGTTTTATCAAAATTATTTTCCATCTAAGATAATAAAGGGTTCTGTTTTCATACCTAATATTACATTGATTTGATTATGTTGTGATGGAATTATTTTTATGAATTCCTTTATCTTATATGAATTGTTTTATGATGTCATGATGTTTAAGATTCCCATTTTTATTACATGGGTTATGCAATGATGTATGATTTATGATTTTGTGGCACACATAAGAATGGTATCATTATGAGATGAGTGGAACCTATATCTCCCTCCAATTCATTGGGTAAAGATTTTATATCTCATGAGATAGACATGGCTGGAATGGTAGGTTATACCGGTTCAGTGAAACAGGACTTAAACGAGGGTGACTCGGTTCAGAAAGGGACTTTTTCCACTAAGATAGTTTTGGCAATGAGTCTTTACTAACATGAAATGATTCTCTATGATTATGTGTGTATGCCACAAAGTTTAATGTTTTATGTTATGATTATTGTGATTACATTTCACTTCCATGAGTTATCCCAGGTTATGAAATTATGATCTCTTTTACAGGTTAATATTTCCAAAAGTTATGTGCTTATCTTTATGATGTGATTGATATTTCTTTTGTTTACCCTTACTAAGCATTTGAGCTCACCCTTTTATGTTTTCTTTTCCCCAGGATATAAAGAAAGGTTTTAGGTATAAAAAAAAGGAAGATCTTTATGGGAGATGTTGAAGATATTTCACCAGGATTAGAAGATTATATTCCGAGTTTCCAAAGACACTAAACTATTACGATCCTTGTGTGTGTGTTTTTGTTATGTACTAAGTATTCCGCAAATGTATTGTAATGTCCATGTACGTCAGGCTTTGGGTCTCTACAGTTGGTATCAGAGGAAAGGTTTAGTCAACCTTTGGAAACTAGGATGCGAAAACGTTAGTGAGATCCCTAGAGATATTTCTAAGGTATGTCTAGGGATGTCCCTAAGGTTAAGTATATGTATAGGTTATAGTACTAGAATTACGCTAATGATCATAGAATTAAACCTAAGATGTTAGATATTGAAGGTACTCCCCCTTTATTATGTTGTTTTCCCTAGCATGATTTTTGCCTCTCACACTATTCTTTTTGGGTTTTAGACGATGGATGGAACCCGAAGGAACCGTGTCGATCAATGAAATGGACAATGCAATGATTGTCCTCCTGAACAAACAAATGTTATGGGAGATGGAGTGCAAAATATTATTGCTATACTTACACAAGCTATGAATCATTCTGGACTTCCAAATGAGCATAGACGGGAACAATATTCTATTGAGTCCTTCATGAGGCAACGCCCACCTTCTTTCAGTGGGTCTTCCGATCCACTTGTTGTTGAACAATGGATCAGTACCACTAAAAAGATATTTTCAGTTCTTCAATGTTCTGAGCATGATAAAGTCATCTTAGCAGTATATCGTTTGGAAGGTGAAGCTGATCAATGGTGGAATCTTATCAAGAATACGAGGCCAAGAGATGAAATTGAGTCCATGGAATGGGATGAGTTCAAGAACTTATTTTTCAATAAGTACTTCCCTCGTATTCTTTGAACAAAGATGGAGAAGGAGTTTCTTGAACTAAAGAAAAAGGCATATGAATCTGTTGGTATATACGAAGAGAATTTTACAAGACTTGCAAGGTATGCATCTAGCATTATCATCCAACCTGAAAGTAAAGTTGATCGATTTTTCAGTGGCTTAAAACCAAGTCTTCGAAGGGAATTAGCTATAAGAGACTTCATTAGCTATGAAGAAATTGTGCATTGTGCTATCAAGGTAGAAATGGAAGTTGGTGTTACATATCCATCTCATGGTTTTGACAAGAAACAAAAGATGGAGTTCAAGGAGAAATCTCAGAATAATGGTGAAAAGAAGATGAATGTTTCTTTATGATCAAAGTGTGGAAAGAAGCATGGTGGAGATTGTCTTAAAGGGACTAGAAAATGTTTTAAGTGTAGAAAAGAAGGTCATCGAGCAGCTGAGTGTCGAGGTAAGGGAAAAAGGGTTTCTAATGATGTGAATAAAGCAAACACTGTAAAGAATGCACCACCAACACATCAATGCTTCAAGTGCAAGGAAATGGGGCATTATGCTAATAAATGCCCTAATCCAAGGGTTAGTGATGATCAACATGAGCAACCACTTAAGGCAAAGGACAGAGGGAAGTCAAATGCGATCACTATTGGCGATGTTGAATATGAAAACGATGTGGTGGAATGATTAAGTGTTTATGTAATGGGATTCCAAAATAATGTTGTATATAGTATCATGGAATATTGGATTCTTTATGTTTTTGTCTATTGTGGTTTTCAATAATTTTATGGTACCGATAACCATGAAAAGTGATTGAGACATTTTTGGTAAACATATGATATGAGCATAATGAAGGGATAAGAATATAATGAGATGTTTGATTGTATTCATGAGCTCATGATTGATATAAGGACTAAGTGATATCATGGTTTGAGTATATAGAATTTTGAGGATTTTGGTATGTGGAAAGTGTTAACTTTTAACTGCATTCATGTTTTCACTAAGGTTCAATGGGTATTCATTCTTCAAGAGAATACATGATTAAGGTATTCACATGTTTGTAATTTGACCAACAAGATATATCTTATGATATATGGGGGATAAATGATGGCATTCACGTGATTATTCTGTGACATTTCAAGTAATCATTTTCTTTATACTATGAGCATGGACCGAAGTATTTTAGATAATCCTAAAGATTAGAATGGATTATGTTGGACAGAATTTAGGATAAAACGTTTTTCAATATTATTGAAGGGATGTTATAGTAATATAGATTTAGAAAAAGGACAACCTGCAGGACGGGCGACAGCCCATCGTGTCAGACAAGGCTATGGGAATCGAACCCACAACCGAAGTGCGACTGGACTTTATCGCCTACCACTAGCCTACAGGAAGTCCCTGTTTAGTAGAAACTAGTTTTATTATATTAATCAGTATGATATATGAAGTATAAGTCCATTTGAGGAACCATATATGATTAATCTCAATATAGAATGACTTATGTATATTTAATAACATTTGCTAACCTTTTGTTTGAGACAGATGGAATGGCCCATCATTCTATCACATGATCTGTTAACACTTCACGAATAACAAATTCAACTTCATTTATTTAAGATATGAAGTGGAAATTGTTCAAGGCACGAACAACAGTGAGATTGTACCAAAATAAAGTAAGTATTTACTCTAAATTCTTCAACTTTAGGGAAACGATCTTGAAAACCAAAAATGTTGTCCTAGTGCTCTTATATCTGATTAATCAGATGGTACCTTAGATCGTCACAAATTTATGGATTTGTGATTGTTGGCTTTTCCATAGCCATGTTCTCTACCACTCTCTATCAGAACATGATGGTTATATTTTTCTTCCATATCCATATTTTCACCTATGTGGAAACCTAGTGATTAGTTTATTTGGGTAACCATTACGTTTCATACTTTTGTTTTTAAATATTGGTTTTGGTATTCCTTTTTACGTTGTGGGTTTCTATTAAAGAAACTTTCGAGTAGTAAACCCGTTATAACCCCGACGAATTTCGCGGGCGAAATTCATTTTAAGGGGGGTAGAATGTAACACCCCGAGATTTTATGAAAAATATTATTTTTAATTTCATTAATGTCTTGTGTTGTAGGCTACACCAAAAGGAGCTTGCAAAACATGCATCCTTGACTTGCCTTTCATTACACGCAATCGCGACCTTCCTCGATAGCGTGTGTAGTACGCAATAACGAGTTTCACTAAACAACAATTTTCTATTAAAATATTATTAAAACTAGGCGTTATGAATAATAATAACCACTTTTTGAAATTTTGTAAATTTTATTTTTCAAAATGGAATTCATTTTTGGATTCGTAATATCGAAATTAGCTTAGGGTGAAATTTTGGTGATTTTCGGATAACTTTCATATTTTGATGAATAGTGAAAATTAATAAATTTTAATTAAAAACAACTTTTTCAATCGAAATAATTAATAGTGATTAATTATTAATTTTAATTGTTTTAAAGTTTATTTAGAATATATTTTTACAATTTAATACAATGTTGGTCATTGGATGTAATTTCACATTTAAACCAGACATAAACAAGTGTCAATCTTTTGATAGTTATTATTTCTTAAGAACACGCTATTTGTTTTGACGACGAGAATTAATTTTTAAATTAATTAATGAAACTGATATGTTTTGAATTTTGTAAAATAGAAATCATTTTTGAGTTCATAATATCAAATATAGCTTAGGCCTAATTTTTGGTATTTTTCTGAAAACTTTCAATTTTTGATGAATAGTGAAACTACTAAGTGGTAGTTAAAAAAACCTGAATTGTTCTTAAAACATAATTTTACCGCTTCTGTGAGTGGAATTGAAAAAATCCGAGAGACACGGTTGATGTCCGTAAGTAAAATGTGGTTCAATGAGATGAAAATATTTTTTTGGTGAATAGTAACTTTTTACTTTTTTTACAACGGTTAAAAGTAAATAGGGTAATTAAGGGTAGAAATGATATTATTATTACCCTAAAAGATGTCCTAATTCTATTGGACAAGTTTAATTCGACCAAAAACAAACTTAGGAATAAAATATGACCATTTAGGCCCACTTGATTTAGATTAGGACATTTATTATTATTTAATTCGAAGAAGAGTTAAAAGAGTTAAAATCAAAATTTATTTACTAAATCTTTTTTAATATAGGGTTATACATAAGATAAATTCGATTATAAATATTCATTATAAAGATAAAAGGATTTCCTATATAATGGTATTTTATTTCTAATTTTTAGACATTAAATAATGTAATTTATTTATGACACAACGATGATGGAGTAATTATCTTATTAATGATATATTGACATAATTGATGTTATAAATACCCAAATAAATATAATTTGAGACTTTTTATGAATTCCAATAATTTTATAAGTTCATATGACATGTTATTATTGGTTTAATTAACTTTGTTAGTACTTATCATTCTGTTATGATTTTCACAAAAATCAATTACTAAATAGTTTCAAAATTTACACAAAATAGTTTTTAAAATAAATATTATATTATTAATTGGTATTTTATTCCTAAAAATATACGGTTCGGCCAAATGACTTATATAAGGTTATATATATTAATAATAAACAATTTGGGGTTCGTTTGGCTTCTTATAGTAAGTTTATTAACCTTATAGTGTAAGAACACAAGAAGACATGGTAAAAGTAAAATTATTTAACTTAATGTTAAATCTAAATGATAAGGTTAAAATAGGAACCTAAACTTCTTTAAATTCGATTGGATGAGAGGATTGCGACCCATACCCACCTTAGCATCGAAATAAATCAATTTGGAGCTATTTAAAACCGAACATGACTTTATAATAAAATAATATTTTTTGTTATTCCAAAGGTGCCCCTATCCTCCCTTATAAAAGGGCACCCCCTCCCTCTCTTCCTCACACAACATTGATCCTTCATGCTCGGCCAACCCCTGAAACATTCTCTTCTCCACTTCCCTAGCAACATTATAGAGGTTCTTGTCTTCCTCAAAGACCAATATTAGTGCCCTAAGAGGAGGTCTCAAAGAGGCGCTTCAAAGAAGAGGCAATTTCCGTTACCGATTCTTTCACCTTTATTTCTTCTTCCACTTCTTCTTATTAGTTTGTTTAATTATGAAGTAATAACATCAGTATCACTCATATAATGATATGTTATTATAAGTATGAAACAATCCTATTTCACCATCTATCCATCCAACGGAAAATGAAATCACCGCGCGTGCGTACGTACGGAATACCGTCTCCACGCCGTGGTGAAATCTATTTTCCACCACTACTTTACATGGATGGGTATAATGGTATAAATAATAACTATATATTATTATTTTAAAGTGATATTGATTCTGAAATAGTATACATACACTCCAATACAGTCCCATGATCATGAGAACGATATCATCGCTCGTGCGTACGTACGGACTATCGTCTCCACGACGCGATGAGATTCATTCTCCACTTTAACCATTCATGAATGATTATAAAGTATATATAATAATTAATCATGAAATATATGACATAATAATGATACTGTATTTATGTGTATATATATGAATGTCATCTACTTAATTCCGTTCAACACAATAAGGAAACGAAAACAGCGTTCATGCGTACGTCCTACCGGCTCCATGAACAATGTATTTCATTCCATTTACTGATTTATTATATATATGTATATCCTGAATATATATATATATAAATCATGTTTTATATTCTGGAATTAATTAATCATGATCTAAGTAATCATATGAATAATTACAAGTCAAAACACGGACAACAAATGAAACAATTTTACCCAAAACGCTCTTTAACATGGAATTTACAAAAGAACGGGTAATATAAAGTAATAAGTGAACCATATATGATATCATAACAATGAATATGTTTCTGTAATAAGTCAATGATGTTATTTAAATCATTATACAGGACGTTCGGACACTTACGAAGCAAATCGGACCTAAGGTAAGGGAAATATCACAATCTCATTTTCATCTGAGATTGTTTATACTTTGGTATTTATTGGGGTGTATTTTATCTTCCACATCCATGTTTCCTCAATATGTAATATTATTTCCATTCACCTACAATTTTTTAAATCCAATTTTACCCTTCAGTGAGTTTTTATTAAAATATATGAAAGGAATCTTTTGTCGTTTTTCGTACAAGGTACTTTTTTGACTTTTCCGACAAAAGTACGAGAAGAATGTTTTTTTAACTTATACGGCATGAATGGATTTTTAAAAAATTATTTCTAAGAAGATTCCTTTACAAGTGTTCAAGTTTATTTTTAATCAAATTCTTTTAGTTTATAATTGTACGACATGTTAAGAAAGGAAAAGTATTTTTGAAGCAGAAAGGATATTTTCCTCAGGAATGGAGTTCAAGTGTTTTATCAAAATTATTTTCCGTATTAGATAATAAAGGGTTCTGTTTTCATACCGATTATTACATTGATTTGATTATGTTGTGATGGAATTATTTTTATTAATTCCTTTATCTTATATGAATTGTTTTATGATGTCATGATGTTTAATATTCCCATTTTAATTACATGGGTTATGCAATGATGTATGATTTATGATTTTGTGGCACACATAAGAATGGTATCATTATGAGATGGGTGGGACCTATATCTCCCTACAATGCATTGGGTAAAGATTTTATATCTAATGAGATAGACATGGCTGGAATGGTAGGTTATACCGGTTCAGTGAAACAGGACTGAAACGAGGGTGACTCGGTTCAGAAAGGGACATTGTCCACTAAGATAGTCTTGGAAATGAGTATTGACTAACAAGAAATGATTATCTATGATTATGTGTGTATTCCACAAAGTTTAATGTTTTATGTTATGATTATTGTGATTACATTTCACTGCCATGAGTTATCCCAGGTTATGAAATTATGATCTCTTTTACAGGTTAATATTTCCAAAAGTTATGTGCTTATGTATATGATGTGATTGATATTTCTTTTGTTTACCCTTACTGAGCATTTGAGCTCACCCTTTTATGTTTTATTTTCCACAGGAAATAAAGAATGGTTTTAGCTATAAAAAAAGGAATATCTTTATGGGAGATGTTGAAGATCTTTCACCAGGATTAGAAGATTATATTCCGAGTTTCCAAAGACACTAAAATATTACGATCCTTGTGTGTGTGTTTTTGTTACGTACTAAGTATTCCGAAAATGTAATGTAATGTCCATGTACATCAGGCTTTGGGTCTCTACATTGGAGCCTGATTATATTCCTCCCAATTCCTCTTCCAAACCTATAAACCATTTTAGGGTCTTTATGGTCTCAACAAAATATTATTTCTATGTTCCTTAAGGAGGTTCTCAAGGAGACTACACTTAATAGGTAAATAATCCCTCTTTCTCTTTTAATTTATTTTCTTTCATTATCCTTCCCTCACCCCATATAAATTAACATGATTACTCCAGTATAATATATATATGTATTAAATTTATTATTTTAATGTGATATCTCTCATCAAATTCATTCTCATCTCATTTTATCTTTAAAATTTTAAAAACATCTATGATATCTCGATTCATCACCTCGATGGACGACAATTTTTCATTTTCTATTATAACCTTAATGGATTGAAGAAAAACCATTATAATGTGTAAAAACATATTGAAATAATTATATTATATTTTTTTTCATGTTCTATAACTAATATATATATATATAATATTAAATAATACAGCAAAACTAGTTTGGTATTGTCAAAAATTCAACAAAATAATGTAACGTTCAGTGATAAAATGTTATCTAATTAATAATTCTCATATATAAAAAATGATATATGGTACCATTTAGATTTTTTTAGGTTTATAAATATCAAATAATTCCACTTCTGGAGTTTTTATTCCATTTGAAAAGAACCCCTATTATTAAACTTAATGGAACTAATCAGGAAGTTGTGAAAAAATCACACCCTAAACAACAAACTTAGATATTACAATGAATAAAAATGAACATAAATGAACTTAATGAAATTAAATTTAATAAAATAAATTTTTAATAGGTTTTTAATTAATTAATTAAGTGATATAATTTTATTATTCTAGTCATTAAGTACCAGTGAAGAACATTTTCAAACATAAGGTACGAGATTTTCTCTGAACCCCAATTATTATTTTAGGTTACGCTTTCTCTCCCTTTACCAGAATCTAATTTTTTATTTTCCAGATTTACTCCTCATATATTCTACTTGTATGTTCCAAAATTATGTACCTAACTCAATTCTTCATTTATTGTTTTCTCTAAACACATGTTTTATAAGGTTCCCATCTCAATTCCTCATGATAAGCAATCCCAATTAAAGGGAACATCCCAATTTTATACCCATTTTAAAGTACCATACATAACCTATTTTAATTGTACATTTTTTAAAAAAATCCCTGGTTTTACCATGAAAAACTATCTGTGTCCATTTCTTGTTTTATACAATCAATTATGCCTTTTTCAATTTTAAAATCTCTTTAATGTTTTCGCTTAAACTCCACTGAATTAGATTATTTATAATGATTCTTAAATACTATTTTTACATGTTTTCAATTCAATTGGACATAATTTATCATGATCTATAATATTATCCCTTATGAATTTCTATGTATGATTTAAATCCATTCTTCCATGGACACCATTATGATACGCCCTTTATATTGGCCAGATGACATGTTTATGATACCCAATTCATTCAATGGGTAAACCTTATGTTTGATTCTTCATGTGGAACACATATACATGAACATGGTATGGTGGGTTCGCCCATATAGTGCTCCAACACATTGGTTAATGTTTAGTCTCATGATATTTCATGTTGTGGTAGGGATTAAACCAGATTCTATTATGGGACTTTGTCCACCATGCGATATAGTATCGATGGTTTGACATGACTAGTGTTTATTTCATGTTATATATTGCTTCCACATTGTTGTGTTCCCGTGATTATATTATCCCATGTTCTATATGTTATGAATCCATATTTATATCCATGTTCCATGAATTTTTATTTCATCATGTTATTCCTTCATACTCAACTCCTATGCTTCATTTCGATATTAATTCACTTACCTTTTTAGAACATATTTTTTTTATATATTCCCTAAGTTATAATTTTTAGATGTAGGATCTAAATGGAACTTAGGATATCATTATGAATGATTAATATAATTAGGCTTTATGATATTTCCATGATTTCAGTTTTATGTACCTAGTATTCCAAAGACACTAGACATTATAATCCTTGTCTTGTAATTGATGGTTAATTATTCTTAACATCATGTAATAATATGAGTAAAATTATAGGGCTGTTATAGTTGGTATCAGAGAAAAAATTATTTATTTTTGTGGATTATGATTAGAAAATATTAGTAGTAACCCTAATGATAATTCTATCCCCATGGATATCCTAGTTTTAAACTGAAGGAATCACATGTTAAGATATGATTTCCAACTATAATATTATCCTATTATGTAAAAAGTTTTACTTTAATATTTTTATTAAATTAGTATTGAAGACCCCCTAATTTTTATGTCATTATTCTTAGTTAATGGTGAGAAATATGAGAACTCTTTCCAAAAATCAATGTGATAGGAAATGTGACTATTTCCCTAATGAAATTCTAAACCTAATAAGAAAATATGCTAGAAAATTCATGATAGTACTAGAAAAAATGGATCAACTTATGAATAATGAATTGAATCATGTGGAACTACCTCTATCTTCTATGAAAGGTAATGTTGTGGTGGAATCCTTTATTTGATGAAGACCTCCCATATTTATTGTATCTTTTGATCCGATCATCACAGAACAATGGATTAACTCTATTGAAAATTTATTCCCTATCCATCAATGCTTAGAAGAAGAAAAGTCATACTAGTAGTCTATTATTTTTATGGGGAAACTTATCAGTGGGAGACACTGATAAAAAAGACAGTGTTCAAGGATGAAATTTATTCCACGGATTGGGATAAATTCAAGAAAATATTTTTCAATAAATATTTTCACATAACTATCCATATTAAGATAGAAAGGGAGTTCCTTATGTTGAAGAAAAAGGAAGAATAGTCTACCAGGGAGTATATGGAAAACTCTATAAGGCTTTCATTGTATGCCTCTGTCTTTGTCATCAATATCTAAATAAAATTGGACCTCTTATTTAGTGTACTAAATTTGATTATGTGA
This sequence comes from Viscum album, assembly GCA_963277665.1. Taxonomy (NCBI): domain Eukaryota; kingdom Viridiplantae; phylum Streptophyta; class Magnoliopsida; order Santalales; family Viscaceae; genus Viscum; species Viscum album. The sequence continues at coordinate 126,242,666 of OY728129.1, read as the reverse complement.
AACTCAATGAGGATTTGAGAATTTGAAAGCTAAGAAGAGACTATATTTTATTCCCTTAAGGTTGAAATGGAGACCATGAACTCTCTGTGGTCTCATGTACCAAGAGATAAAAAGTAAAAAATGGAGTTTAATATGAGAGGATCAACAGATAAATTTAATTATGGAAAGAACATCCAATATCCCAAATGTCCAAATTGTGGGAAGAAGAATCCTAGAAACATCCTAAGGTGAACCGGGAGATGATTCAAATGTGTAAGAGTTGGGAATATGGCTAATAATTACTGAAGGGATATGAAGAATCCTAAAAATATGGAAGAATAAAGGAAGTCTCATATCAAAACTAAACCTATATTTAAGTGTGTCAATAGTAAATAACATGGGAATTATGTGAGATATTTCCCTAATCCAAGGTTAGTTAGACAGAATAAAAAACAACAACCACTAAGGAAACAAGGAAAAAAATATGTTAACACTACTACTGAGGTGGAAATCGTTAGTGATGTGGTGATAGGTACAATGGTTATTCATTCAAGAATTTAAAACATACTATTTTATTTTGTTTCTATGAATTCATTCATATCCTGTAAGTTTAGTAGAACTATTCAAACACCACCTCAAAATATGACGATGAGTTATATTTAAGAATAGAAAATGGAGAAATTATGGTATCCAAAGTATATAACTCCTCTTTAGTTAATGTTTGTGGACTGAATATCCGATAAAATCTTTTCTTAATTCCTTTGGGTAAGTTTGATCCTTTTTTGGGAATGTATTGGCTATCTTTATACAAATCCAACATCAACTACTAGGAAAGGGAGATCACTCTTCACATCCCAAGGCAACCTCCAATTATATATAATTGTAAGGATGAGGATTAATCCTCTTCATAATCATCATCTCAAGTTTGGATATTATTGGTTTACGTGCTTCATATCTAGCATAAATCATTTAGACAAAGGATATAATCATTCTCGAAGGCATGCCCATTGTGAGGGACTACTATTATATTTTCCTTAAATAATTGTCTCATATTACTTCAAATTGAGAGGTTCAGTTAACAATAGAAATTATTCTTGGATATCAATCTATATGAAAGACACCTTATAGAATGGACACCATTGAGTTTAAGGTATAAAAAAGTATTTACAAGAGAATCTGGACAAGGGTTTTATATTTCTATGTGCTTCACCAAGGGGTGCATCAATCCTCTATGTTAAAAAGAATGATGGATTGATGAACCTCTTTATTTATTATCATGATCTCAAAAGAATCATGATAAAGAACATGTATCCCTTATAATGGATAGATGACTTTTTTTATCATCTGTATGGGACCGTGTATTTCTCTAAGGTAGACCTCCATTCAAGATATTTCTAATTAAAGGTGAAGAAGGAAGTTATTACCAAACTACATTTCGAACATGTTATAGAAACTATTAGTTCATATTTACACCCTTTGTACATACTAATTATACAATAAATTTCATGTAGTTAATGAATAATGTCTTTAGATATTATATGAATAAATTTTTTGTAGTCTTCATTGATGATGTTCTAATATAATCTAATAGAAATGAGGAACATGAGGATCATTTAAATATTATGATTATGTCCTTCAGAAGGTAGAAAATATTTGAAAAGTATAGTAAATATGGCTTCTGGATGTAGGAAGTATCATTCTTGGTGAATGTATTCCCCAGAAAAATGAATATATGTAGACCCTTCCAAAATAAAGGAAACTGAAGAGTGGCCCAAACCAACATCTGTAATTGAGATCCATAGTTTCTTGGGACTATTTGGGTATTATTGATTTTTTTTAGAACTTATCATGATTTTCAGACCCATTGACTGAGCCAACTCAAAAGGGATTAATGTTTTTCTGGACTAATGAATGTGAATACAACTTCAACGATTTGGAAAATAGGCTTATCACTGCACTAGTACTCACACATCCAACCAGTGATGAACCCACTGTAGTATACTATGATGCTTAAATTAAGTTATTTAGATGTGTAATGATGAAATAGATTAATGAGATAGCCTAAGACCCAAGGTAGTGGATAATTCATGTGAAAAAACTATCTCACACATGATCAAGAGTTGCTAACTATGATCTTCATGTTAAAAATCAGGTAGCAATATTTATATAGAGAGAAGTGTGAGATATATATTTATCATAAGATCCTAAAATATATATTCACATAGAGTGAGCTTAAAATGTGACAAGGAGGATGGTTAGAGATCATTAAGGATTATTACTGGTCAATCTAGTACCATCCTGGTATGGAAAATAAATTGGAAGATTCAATAAGTATAAAGGATCCTAAAACATTATCAATGATTAGAGTTAAGAAGGATCGAATATTCTTAGATTTTTTAAGGATGTAAATGGTAATCCTTAAGTAAGGAGAATCATCAATAATTTCTAAAATCATTTTTATATCATCCCTCACATAGAAAATAAAGGATGCTATAATAAATGATGTTGAAATTCAGAAAAAGGTGTAAGCAATTAGAAATGGGAAATACTCATTGTCAAAAATTGATGAGGAAGAATTAGTAAGATTTTGGTCACGATTATGTGTATCATCCAATACAAAGATAAATAATTATCTTCTCAATGACACACATACCTCAACCTTATCAATTCACCCAGGGAGCACAAATATGTATTGAGATATACGATAACAATATTTGTGGGAAAATATGAAAAAGGAGATCACTAAATATAAATCAAAGTGCATTGCATTTCAGTAAGGGAAAGATGAAAGGTAAATGTCTAAGGTAATGATGAAACCGATACCCATACCTACATGGAAATATAAAAAATCACCACTGACGTTTTCATTGTACTTCCAAATACATCCAATGGAAATAATTATATATGGTTCATTATGGATCGTTTTGCAATGACAACTCACTTTTTATCAATTTGAGAGGACTTATCACATAATTAAATTTCATGGGTTTAAATCAAAGAAGTGTTGAGGATATATGGAGTACCACTATCTATTTTATTTTATTGATACGCAAAATTTACCTCCCAGTTCTAAAAAAGTATCCAACATTATCTAAACTATATTTTGACCTTTAGTATAAGAAATCAACCTCAAATCGATGTCCAATCTGAGGGAGCTATTCAGAAATTGGAAGACATGTCGAGAGAATGTTCTATGGACTTCAATGGAGGATGAGACATACATATTCCCCTAGTCGAGTAATCATACAACAATAGTTTCCACTCAAGAATCTAAATGGATCCATATGGAGCCTTTTATGGAAAAATATGCAGAACACCAGCATGTTGGGACAAAGTTAGTGAATGGATGCTTTTGGGACCTAAAATGGTCCATGATATGGTAGAAAAGGTGAATAGAATTCACCAACATATTTGGGCTACCCAAAGTATATGTAGACAAACATAAAAAAGACCAGAGGTTTAAGTGTGGAAACATGGAATTATTTTTCATATCTATATGGAAGAGAATCATGATATTTGGGAAGAAAGGAAAGCTAAGCCCTAGATGAATCATCCCCTTTAAGATTCCTGATTGTGTTAGAGTTGTCGCCTATCAACTAGATCTTCCACCTTCCATTTCTCAAGTACATGATGTATTCGACATATCTCCCATGATAAATTATATACCAGAACACTCACATGTAGTGAATCTAGATGTGGTACAACTGGAGAATGACATATCGTATAAATAGAAGTTGTTGAAGATCATGGATTATAGAGATAATGTTCTACCCAACAAGACGACTCACATTTACAAATTACTATGTTAGAATAATGAGTATAAAGAGGTTACATGGGAACTAGGGGAATCAATAAAGGAGAGGTACCCTTAATTTCTTTCAACATAGTTGGTAAAAGAAAACATCAGGGGTGAAATTTCATAAGTGAGTAGAATGCATTGTCCTAGAATTTTATCAATATATATTCCCATCTTATAACTATTTCATAAAACACATAAATCAAATAGAGAACCTAGTAAAGGCATTAGTTTCATAAATAAAGAATGAAATAAATGGCATTGACAGAAATTAGATAACCCATACCAAAGAATAGTAACATGGCCTTTGGAATAATAATGTGATCATTAGGAATTAAAAATAAGAAAATAGAATAAAAACATCTCCTATGAATTTATAAATAAAACATAGGTATCATATGAATTAAATAAAATATATTTATATAATTTAATAATTAAATAAATTCGTTAAAAATGTTAAAGTATTTATTGGTATTATTATGAAACATAAATATTTATTTACAGTTCTAAAATTAATATAATGATTTAAATGAATATTTATTTCTATAAAATGCATGAATAAATTAAAATTTTGTTATAACATGTTTTTAAGATACTTTTATGAGACCATAATTAATTTTTTTAATGTATCATAAAATCAGTTATAAATTTAAAATCGGTATTTTTTGTAAAAATGATGATTTTAGTAAAAAATTAATATATTACTTTTTTGAGAATTATTTTCATAAAATTAAGTTAATTTTTGAAATATTGACATCGAAAAATGGTTAGGTTGATTTTTTTGTATATTTATAAAATTGTTGAATTTTTGGGGAATAATGAAATAAGGTAATTTATTGTATGTAACATTAAAAGTAGATAAATGATATTTGGAGTCATGGTTGAGTAATAAATGATATAAGTGTCCATTATCTTTAAATCACATGCTCTAGTTATTGTACTTAGTCACAATAATTGACACTGTTGATGGTCTTGATCCAAAATAATTAACGAATGAATAAAATAATAAAAAAAACCCCTCACCTCCCAATATAAATTCCACCCCTAACCACCTCATCTTCCCACCCCTTATAATACTTATATATTACTTATATTCCTTCCAATTTATCTACCAAACATATTCCACACGTTCTATTCATGTTGGTCTCCCAAAAGTCCATTTCCAAGTTCCTTAAGAAGGTTACCAAAGAGACAACACTCAGGAGAAAAAACCCTCCCTATTTCTCTTTTAATTTATTTTCTTTTCTTATCCTTACCTATCTTTTTCTATCAAAAGTAACATGATAAATATATTGTAAGATATATATGGTAATGTTATTATGTTAATGGGAAATCCATTATCAAATCGATTATCTCCCGTTTTTATCTTAAAAATGAAGACATCGTTCGTGATGTGTTGATTCGCCACCTTCGTGGACAATGGTTTTTCATTTTCTATTTCCACCTCCATGAAAGGTTGTAAAACCATTATAATGGTTAAACTATATTTAAAATTTTATATAATATTTTGTTTGATGTTTTGCAACTAATATATATACATAATATTAAATAATGAAACCAAACTAGTTTGTGATGATAAAAATATTATCAAAAATAAACTAACGTTCATCGTTACCATTTTATCTAATGAATCATTATCATATATAATTTTTATTTATATAGGACTATATTAAATTTTTCAGGTACATCAATAACATATAATTAAACTTCTAGTCTTTTTCGTTAATTTTAAATGAAACCCATTAATTGATCTCAAGGGAACCTATCATTAAATCAGGAAACTAATGCACCCAGAACAATAATATTAATGATTATAATTTAATTAAATGACCACAATTGAAATTAATAAAACTATAGTTAATAAAATAAATGTTTAATAGGTTATAACTTAATTAAGCAATAAATCTAATTTTATTATCTAGTTCAATCGGCTAAATTTCCATCCCTCATGGCCGATAGGCCCCCAGTTACCTCATCTATGAGTAACAAGTCAGCCCAGGGTTAGTGGATCTAGCGGAAGCCACCCTTCCTAGCAAAAAAAATAAACACTGAAAATTCATGCTTCTTGGGTTCAATGCATTGAGGTATAGTTGTTAAAGATTCCATCAGATCTGTTGTGGTGGCCTCTCGACATAAATTGGTAATGTATATCCTCTTCAACTGGAGTCTCAGTCTATTATTACTGGTTTTCCCCTTTGTCACCAAAGGGAGAATCCAATTAAAAAGTTGGTGGTTGAATCACTTATCATTTTAAAGGCATTATCTAGAAAATTCAAATTCCTTGTAGCATTGAATATTTGATCAGAAGGTGAAAACAGCTTTTGGATAGTCACACGTCCATTATTCACACCTAGCATGTTGATAATATGGTGGCTGATTTAATATCTTCTAATACTTCTTCAGAAGATCATATCTTGGTTTCTCTAGTCCAGGGTACTTTTTTTCAAAAGGATCCATCATTTTACGAGATGATCCACATGATATTCAATATTTTTAACCCCCATAAACCCCATTTTGTAAACTCTTCTCTACCATTATCTTAAAAAAATAAAAATGTTTGGTTGGTTATTATTTTCCCTCAAACCACACTAAAGCTACACATTTCTAGAGCTTCTAAAACACTCTTTTTACATGTTTTCAATTTATTTTGACATTATTTATCATGATATATGATTATGTTTCCTTATTAATGTCCATGTATGATTTAAATCCATTCTTTTTGGTAAAACATAATGATATGACTGTATTAATTCCTTATAACATATTTATAATACCCAATTCCTTCCATGGGTAACTATTATGCTTGATTAATCATGTGGGAAACATATGTATGAAAATGTAATAATTGGTGCACCCAAATATAACTATAATGCATATGGGAAGTGTTTTTATCATGATGCACCATATTGTGATAGGGAGTAAACCTCATTTCTTTACGGTACTTTGTCCACCATGAGATATAATCTTGGGAGTTAGCCTTAACACATTTTAATGTCATGTTATATTATGCTACCACATTAAAATGTTACCATGGTTACATAATCCAACGTTCTATATGTTATGCTTCCATATGTTTATCTATATTCCATGCCTTTTTATTTCATCATGTTATGCCTTATAAGCCATGTGCTATGATTTATTGTTATGTTTATACCCGTGATGGGATTTCTAGGTCATCCATTTTTTCTATGTATTCACCAAGACATCCTATGAAGATATAGGATCTTAATGTAAATAAGGATCACTTTATGGATGAATAATATTAGGATGTTTTATTTTATTTCAAAATTTTCTGTTTTATGTACCTAATATTCTAAAGACACTAGATTTACCATCCTTGCATAATAATTGATGGTTAATTATGCTTAAAATCATGAAAAAATATGTGTAAAAGGCTAGGGACACTATATCTATAGTGAAATAAGGGTTTTAATGCAAATATTTGACAAAATTTATTTATTTAGTTATATGTGCATGAATATAATTTGATATAAATAATGAATTGTGGGTGAGAATGAAACTGTGTGAGGAAATGTAGAAGCTTAAGTCTTCCAGAACATATTCATGTGTTGTCACATGATCAGTTGTCTATGTAGCAGTATCTATATGGTAATGAAATGGCCATGACACAAGGTGATTCTACTCACTGTATACTTCATGGAAAAAATGATATTCTTGTGACACAACCTTATGTTACCCAATGGAAGTTTGTAAATAAGAAGTGGCAAGTTTTGTCTATCCAAAGAGATAAGACGTAGTGTATTTCCCTAGATTATGGAGGATATAAATTTATAGAAAAAATTTGGATACAATGCATTATATTTTCTTAAATCATATACTCAAAATTGGAAGTATCAAGGATTCTGGTTACAGGATGCTATAGTGCAATGCATAAAGTTTCTCTGTAAGGCAAATGTTTGTGCTTTCTAGTTCTAGAAATTTAGAGGGTGCTACACCCTTTAAGAACTGATATTACATAATGGGAAATGTGTTCAAATTTGGACTTTGTGGTTATATTGAAGTAGCCGTGTAATTAATGCAGTAGAATAATAGCAACAATTGTTTTTTTTATTAAATATTGATCAATTAAATACCCAACAATCAATGGGTATTCACATTTAAATGAGTGAGATTAAATGTTTTATTTATAAAAGATTTAGATCATGGAACTAAATTATTCATTTACAGATGCATAATTTTAATTGTTCTATAAATAAAAGGTGAAAATATTTAAATAAGACAAATGACGGGGAAACAAAGAAATATTGAAAATTATATTTAGTTCATAATACCTCAAACGGCACTACTACAAAACCCATGTTTGAAAGTGCTAGTATTTATCAATTCTAGAAAAAAATAGTGATATATGGAAAATTTAACAATACTCAGGAAAGCAGTAATAAATTTAACTTTATATTAGTGCTTTATCATTAGCTCTAATAAATATTTCTTTCATCAAAAATTTTTAGCACTAATAAAGTTCCAAAAAAATAAAATGAAATAATGAAATAAAAAAATGATTTTATTGGAAAAAAATATTTCAATTATTGTTAATTAAGTAATTATTGATTAAAATGAATAAATTGATTATGCATTATTAAATATTAAAAAATTTATTAATTAGATAATTTTTATAATTATTGTTATTAAATTGTATATATTAAATTGATTGATATATATTAATTTATATAAATATGAATTATATATTAAAAAATATCCATGCACTTTACATTAAACAGTCATGTATTTATTGAATAATGGTTTATAATTAAAAATTCAGATGAATTAACTTTTTTGACTAATTTCATAGTACTCGGCATATAATTGAATGTCATTTTATTTTTCAATTTAACATAGATCAAATCCATGTTATATTTATTTCAAATATACATAATGAATTTATTCTTACATACAATGCTTGCATGAAAATCTTATCCATTGTTTGAATATTTTCAATTTGTACTTATTCACAATTTAATCAATTTCACTCCTTTTTAACATATATGTGTGCACATAAAAATAGATATTAATTAATAATTTTTAAAATATATTTGTATAAAATATTTATAAATAAATATATTTATAAATGTGCCTTTACTATATTTATAGAATTATATATTTGAAATTATAAATAAATAAATATATTTTAAAAGTATTTATGTAATTATAAATAAATAAATATATATATTTAAATAATTATTAAATTTATAATAATTTTACATAAATAATGAATATATTTAATATATATATAGCTGTTAAATATATATATATAAAATTATATAAATATATATAATGATATAAATATTAAAATTTAAAAATATTTCTATAATTATAAATAAATAATTATAAAATTATATCAAATATTTTTTAAAATGAATATATTTACTATTTTATATTTATATATATTTATTATATTTATATAACTATTTACTATTTACTATTTATAATTATAATTATAAATCCTTTATCAGTGGCTAAGTAAAAATGCTAATAAAATAATAATTTATTAGTGCTATATTTTTAGCGATGTTAAAGATTGATTTTATCAGCACTTTTTTTAACACAGATAAAGATCTACCATAACCATCACTTATTTATAAGTACTAATAATAGTGTCTTGATATAATTAAATACCATATACCTTTGCAAACCCATCGCGATATTAGACGCTTTCCACAGAAGCCGCCAGATGTCGGTGCTACTCCTTGATGAATCGAACCTTGAATCACACCACTCAACTACATCTCAAACATCTCATCTGATATCTGGTGTTCAATTGAAGTTAAGGTTTCCGATGAGGGTTTCAAATTTTCTTCATCCTAGTAAGGCAGGCCTTTTTATTTTCTTTGTGTTTTTTTTGGTTTCATTTATTATTTCTTCTTTGACGATGTCGTTAATTATGGTCCATAGATTGTATACTAGTGAGTAAGGCATTTTGATTTTCTCAGTTTCCCATTTTGATTCAACTCTTGATCGCTCATGGAGATTTCATTTTTTTTCTGACTCAATGGTGACACAATGAGTAACATGGTGATTAGTATGTTGTTTTAATTTTTTTTACAATTTCCAAATTTATTTCCTAAAGCTATCATACATATATTTCAATCATTATTTTATCAATTGAATTTCATACATGAAAAATTTTAGAAATTGAAACTAGGGCTTTTGTTTGTAAGGGTGTTAAAGGTAGGTTAAGGGCTTCTTTTATATTACACTGATTCAAAACTTATTTTTTATACATATATGGGTTTGTATGGGAATCCAATATAAGGATGCGTCATGGAATGTTTTGTTTATATTTTTTCTACTATTTTTATTTATTTTTTAAGAAAAATCACCCCCTATGATTTATCATGATCTATTGCTTGTTACTAACCCAAGGGGGGATCAAGAATGTCCCTGGGAAACTATAATGGGCCACATAAAGTGTTTGATATAAGGTTGTTTTGGGTTTGTTTTGGAAACTATATCTATTATTAAATGTGTTGCTCCTTTTTTCAATAATCCATCTTCTAATTTCTGTACAATTTCAAAAAAATCTATTTTATTTTTCACCCTTTTTATATTAATCCAACATTATTTATAAATCCTTTTAATACAAATATATGAAAAAATATAACTCGATGATATATACTATTTTAAAACTACATTATAATTTTTCATCATCATCATACCCCTCTTTAAATAATTTACAATTGTTTTTAGATTACCCCTATCTAGTTATAAATTTTTTTTGAGACCAGTATACCATTATGAGACATTATAAATTCTTTCATGGAAATTTAAACTTTCAAGAATTTCTCCCCCTTTTTAGTATTTGTTTTAATAATAAAAAGTGGATATTCATGAAATCACTTTGATACCTTTCTATATGAAATGTATAAAAAAAATATGTCCAACCATTTTACTATAATAAAATTTTTATTATAAAAAATCTCCCATAATTCATGATATAGATTGACATTCAATCCACAACATTTGAAAATTTTATTCAATTTTCAAGGGGTGTCAACCCGGGTTTTCAATATTCCTTTTGAAATTTATAAAACAATTCCCTCAGATACATGGATTGGGAAATAAATATCCCATGAATTCCATGAGTCGCCTATAATCTACGGAAAATGTCAACTCACTAATCATCATCATTTGAAAATTCTCAATTGTTAATGTAGACTATTATTATCATTATTCATCTCATGGATGTCTAAATATTATGTCATCCACAATGATAAACAAATTTAATATATCCATCATTTTTTATGTGATGATTTTTATTAATTTATAATTTTTTAATTAACATTTTTTAATAATTCATCTAACCTTCAATACCGGGTTCTTAGTTATTGTTTTAATTCATATATAACTTTTTCAATTTAAAAAAAATATTCTCATATCAATGAATCAGAAAACAACATGTTTGTTTGATATAAACCTCATACTCATGTAATCTATTAGTAAAAGCTAATTTTAAATCCCATTAGAGTTCCTTTAATTTGATTGGGATGGGTCAGTGTGGTGATATGATATACCAATAGTCTTACGATGTTTTTAAATATTCATGTACCATTAGTTTTAAATATAAGAATTTCATACGTAGCTAAATCACTTATTCCAATATAATTTTATATCTTTTTATTTATTGAATGAGAGTTTATTATTCTTATTTATCATATTTGAGTTTCTTATTACTCTTTAATTGCCAATATTTTATGTTCATTTGTTTAAGATATTTAAGAGAGATTTTATTGGGAGTAGTTCTTTTTATAAATTTAATTACCCATTTTTGTCAACATACCTAAATTCTTTAAAACAATCAAATGTTGAGTTTCCCTTATTAGAAATTTCTATAATTTTCACTTTCGATAATGAATATATTATGTGTATTTATTTATATACTCTATAATATTAATATTTTATAAAACCAATAGGATGTATATGAACCGAAGTTGGATTCATGCCAATCATTTGAAAAACAAATATGATGATGGAGTTAAATATTTCATAAAGATTGCAGGAGAGCATGCAGACGACCCTTCTAAAATCCAATGGTTGTGTTTAAATTGTTTTTAATCAAGAAAAAATAGACCAGAAGAGTGGGAAGAAAATTTTATTTATCACGGAATAGATCAAAGCTATAAATGTTTTACTAAAAACGAGGAAAAATAGAATGTGCACATTGATCAGGATGATACTGTGGTTTATGAATCATTTGATGCGAATACCTTAGTGAAATATGATGGAGAACAAATGGAATAAAGGGAAATGGAAATTGAATATGACATTAATTATTGTCCAATTTTTTTAGTGGAGTTTAATAGCTATTTTAAGAAACCATTGTATACTATTTTTACTAAATACATAACATTTTCAGCTGTAATGAAGTTATATAATTTGAATGCTGGCAGCTGATGGAGTGACACCAGCTTTATAGAACTACCTGGTCTTCTGAATGATATGCTACTAGAAGAAAATGAACTACCATTCTAAAAACATGATGCTAAATGAATTTTATAATCAATGGGAATGATCTCTAAAAAATACATGATTATCCAAATGATTGCATATTATTTAATAAGGACCATGAATCACTCATAAAATTCCGTAAGTTTGGTGCTAATTGATACACAAAAAATGAACCATGTCCTTTGAAATCTGTGTGGTTTTTTCCTATAATTCAATAGTTTATAAGACTATATAGAAGTTAGGAAACCACAGTATAATTAAAATGGAATGAAAATACCAAAATTAAATATGAGAACCTATGTCATCTAGTAGATTCTCCTCAATAGAAGAAAATTGATTACGGGTTTCCTGAAGTTGGATATGAGATGAAGAACAATAAAATTTCATTACCTATAGATTGAATAAATCATTTTTATAGATTAGTAATCATAGTATGTAGCCCATATTGTTGGTAAATTATAACTTTTTTCCATGTTTATACATGAAGTGCAAATATATTATGCTTTCTATGCTTATATTGGGACCAAATAAACTTGGTAATGATGTTGATTTCTATTTGTATCAATTGGTCGATGATTTGAAATTTATATAGGATACAAGTTTTATAATGTATGATACTCATAGAAATTAAGAATTCACATTGAGGTCCACGTTATATAGAATGATAAATGATTTCCCCACTTATGGAAATTTATTAGGCTACAACATTACAAGAATGTTGGGGTTCCCCATTTGTGAAAAACACACACACTCAATTTTGTTGAAACATTCCTCAATAACTATGTTTTTTGGAGATTGGAAATTTTTACCTCGATGGCATAAATATCGATCCTGAATGACATAATTCGATGGGAATATAAAAAAAAGTACAACACCATATCCAACAATAGGTGATCAACTATACTAAAAAATTAAAAAGGATTGACAGTATTTTTGGTAATCCATTTTTAAAAAATCATACAAAATCATATCAGATTAAAAGATCAATTATCATTGAATTACCATATTGGAATTTTTTGTATTTCATCCATTTTCTTGATGTCATGAATGTTTAATAATATATATTTTATATTGTTATTTTAAAATTACTAAATTTTCTTTGAAAAACGAAATATGGCATCAAGGATAAGTTGGACTTGATTGAGATAGGGATAAGGGAAGAGTTGGCACTTCTTAAGGATAAAAGGCAGACATTTATTCCTGTAGTAGCATAAACTCTATCTAGGCTAGGAAAAATTGTAATTTTTCATTTTCATTACTAGTTTAAAAGTTCCATAGGGGTATTCATCAAATATCAAGAATGTCATGTCAATGACTAATTTGAAGTTATATGGACTAAAATCAAATGACTGACATGTTTTGATGCAACATTTAATGACTCTTTATTTCCATTAAACTCTTCTTAAAAATTTATGACCTATATTAACCATACTCTACATCATTTTCAGAACCATATGCAGTAAATTTGTAGAACTGACAAAGTTGCGTATCCTAAATAAGGATTTTTTAGTTATATATGGGGAATTAGAGATGTTATTCCCACTATCAATCTTTGATATAATAGTCCACCTAATGGATCAATTAGTAAGAGATTTTCAACTTTGTGGTAATTTCCATTACATATGGATGTACCCCATTGAATGGTATATTGATATTTTGAAATGATATGTCAAGAATCGAATTCAGCCATAAGGTTGTATTGTAGAATGATATATTGTTTAAGAATATGTTTGATTATGTACTGATTACCTATAAGATGTTGAAAGCATCAGTCTTACAAATTCTATTCATAGTGAACGCCTTATGGGTGATGGGGTTCTGGAAGAGTTGTTGTTATAGTCATATAGATAGAGAAAGAGCATGCACATCTTTATAGATTACGTAATACTGAAGAAGTTCACCCATACATTGAATCCCAAAAATAAATTATTATACATTGGAATATATCAAGGGATGAAGGATGGATATTAAATACACATAATCAATAGTTCATAGGATGTTTCAAATATCAAATTTATAATTATTTATCTAAAAATATGATTTCAATTGTTTAATGACTTCAATGGCTAGTGAGAGTACTGAATGAAAATGTTATATCTTTCACTAGTTCTGTAATCAATGATTATACATTATATATAAAAGAACACGATGAAATATCTACGATTTAAAATTGTGGTGTTACTCTTTTTTCTATTGAGATAAACATATATAGTTCTATAGATATAAATCTAATTTATGAAAATATGACCTATTTTGGAATTTTCCAACAGATATAAAAGTTGGATTATAAAACATTTGAAGTGCATATTTTCTGTTGAAAATTGTTTGACAATATCAATGGAGTTAAAGTTGATGAAACAGGCTTTGTGAAGGAAAATTTTAGTGTGTAAGTTTAAAAAGATGAGTAATTCATAATGACATCACATGTCCTTCAATTATTTTATGTCTCTGATCCAAAAAACAAGAATTGGTCGATTCTACTACTGGTGTCTAAAACAAATGTTGAGTCAGATTAAAATTCAATCAAGGACGACCCTTTCAAAGGGACATCATAATCGGTTCTTGTTGGTCCTAATGTAGAAAATGTCTTTTACATTATATGGGACAACAAAGAGGGGATTTGGATTCAGGATAGAGGAACCAAATCCTTGAAAAATTCAAAAATAAATAGGGTTCAACGAGAACATAAAAGTATTTTTAATATATTATGTTTTCTCTCGTAATATTATATGACCTCAACTTCATTAATATAATATAAATTAAGTGTTTTACTTCTCATATAGAGAATTTATTCTTCACATTATGGAAGAAAAATATATAATGAAGGAGTTCCATTGGAACAATGTAAAGGTAATGTTATCATATATTTTCTCTCTTTTACCAAAAAATTATATATTGAATCATTGATTTAATTTTCATTATTCCATGAAGAGTTTATTTAAATTTAATGATTTCTATCCATGTGCCTTTCCATTACAGGGAGAGAAATGAGGATGTATCTACTCAATCATAGATGAAACCTTGATGGTTTCATTGAAAAAATCATCATCTATAGAATTAATATATAGTTTCATATTTAGGATTAATTTATTTAATTTTTGTATAACTCATTTAATAATTGTTTTCTTATACATGTAGATTATTTTGTTTCGAGTAGGGTTGCTCTATCCGAAATTCAAGATTTTACCCCTCAAAACCATTCCCCCCAACAGTGTTGTATTTATCTCCTTCTTAAATATTCTATCCACTTCCTTTGTAGGAAGAGAAACAATGTTGCCTCTGCTCAATTATAGAGGTCATCTTAATGTTTTCATGATAAAATAATTGTACATATAATTAATTTATTATTTATTATTTATGTTTAATTTATTTATTTTTAGTATTACAGACATAATAATTGTTTTCTTATACAGGTGGATTATTTTGTTCGACTGGGGGTGCTGTATTCAACTTTTATGCTTCTTATCCCTCAAAACCTCATCACCCCTACAATGTTGCATTTAACCGTAACATCCAAAGTAATTAAAGAATTATATAGTTTCATATCTATGTCTTTTTATGAATTAGATAGTGTTTTAGAGGCATAAAATTAGAATAAATCTAATCTCAAGCATAAAATACACGAAAAATTTTAAAAGATTGTTTTACTGCCTTTTGATGGAACCCCATTTTTAAAATCTAACTTTTTACAATTTTATAAGCTCTATTTGTGAAAATAAACATATTCTTTAGAATTTTTATATTGAAATTTACTTTGAATAAATTTTTGGTATTTTTCTAACAATGTTCAATTTTTTGTGAATAGTCAAAAATACTGCATTTTACTTCAAAATTACTTTTTTATATAATTTAATTATATGCATAGATTATCTTTTTAATTTGTTTTAAGGTTTAATTATAATATATTTTTACCATTTAATCCAATTTTGGTCATTTTAATTAATTTCACTATGGAATTGGGCATAAACAAGTGTCAACCTATTGATAGATATTGTTTCTAAAAAACTAGCTAATTGTTTTGACAACGGGAATTATTTTTAAAAGAAATATTAAAATTTTTGTGTTTGGAATTTGGTAAAATTGATTACATATTTATAATCATAAGGTTCAAATTATGTAATTAAGACTCTTTTGTTTTTGGACATTATGAATAGTAACGACGGTAATTATCATTAATTGTAGTGATTAATTAGTAATCGGGTAGTTAAGGGTAATAAAATAACATCATAATAATATAAAATGACCAAACATGTGTCATAATGCTACTGGTTGTGTCATGGCCGACCATGGTATGCCTTTTACCTCCTTTGGAACCCTATGGAATCACTTTTGCGTGATGGTGAAATTTTATCATTTTATTTTTAAAGAAAGGAAAATATAACAAAAGTATGTAACACCTAAGTAATTTTTTTTTAAAATTTTCTACATAAGTGATCTAATATACTATAAATGGTAATTGGAAAGATTAAAATATTTCCTACATCATGGTATTTTTTTATAAATTTTAGACATTAAATAAATAAATTTATTTATGACACCATGATGATGTAGTGATTACCTCATTAATGAACGATTTAAATAAAATGAAACGATAATGTAAAATCTAAGACATAAACTTGTAAAAAACCTATTAGATGGGTCGATTTCGAACCATTATCACCTTATCCTCGAAATTTATCAATGTGGGGCCTTTAAAATCAGAAAATAATTTTATAATAAAGTAACATTTCAAGACTTTCCAAGAGTGACCCTCCTCCCTCTTATAAAAGGCCCCCACCTCTACCCCTTACCCACAGCTCTCAAGATGTTTTCTTTGACAAAAAATTCTCATTTTACCTCTCCACATCCCTCTCTTCATCATAGAAGCCTTACCTTAGGCAGAAATGTCTTCCAGAAACCCTTTTGGTTCAAACCAAGGGGAGTTACCCGATTTGAAGGTAATGTTTTCTCTTATGTTCTTTTGTTTTATTTTTCTTTTACAAACCCCTAAACTCTTTTTATTCCTCTATTTTGTGACAACAAAAGTATCATAAATATAATAGGATGTTTTTATGATAATTATTTGATTTACACTTACACACACCTCCGTCTAATGGTTAAAGAACATACTGTTTCTATGAGTGACGAATTACTGCCTCACGAAACGATGATTGATAAATATTCATTTATCACATCTCATGGTGGCCATTAAGATTTCAGTATATATATATATGATATATATTATTTTTATGTTTTCTTTATGCCTCTTTATTTTTCATTTATGGCATAACTTTATGGGTTCCATTATGGTTAAACGCGATAATTTCATTTTAGGATGTGCGGACTACCGCCCCCTCAAAGTGAATTGATTCGTTAATTCCATATGTGGGATATATAAAGGATGGAGTTAATGTTATTAAATATGATATTATATGGAATTATAATATACCTTTATATAATTATTATTTCATTCCATTAAATAAGAAATAGAAATGAAAGTAGCGTTCATGCGTACGTACGGATTACCGTCTCCATGAACGGTGCATTTCATTTATTACCTCTAAATGTTATGTAATTTTATAAATGAATGAATATAATAGATATATATGATATATATGATATCTAACTCATGAATATAATTATGGATATAATGGATATTTTACCACATGAACAACTTGTGATTATAAGAAGTTTATTTTAGGCTCAAGTACCAAAGACCGACAAAACGACCGTTATTAAATTAAATAATTACATAATATTAATAACATGGTAATAAGTGATATAAAAGGAATAATGAACTTAAAAATTGTTCTTAATCAAGTATAAATTTACTCTAGTTTATTATTTAGGAGATTAAACAACGATCGGGTCAAGTCAGACACGAGGGAAGGGGCTTTGTCTCAATCTCCATTCATTGATGCATTTTTTGTTTTATACATGTATATTTTTCATACGATGTATTAACCCCTTTGAATTTTATTTATATTCAAAAAAAATCTTTTTATATGAAGCATTTTACTAAATGACAAAAGGGATTTTTTTGTCTTACGTATGAAGCGACAACGACTTATCCGCCACTGTGACCATTATTTGAGTTTAGGCTTCCTCTACAAGCCATAACTTTTTTTAAATGAAAAATAAATACCATGTTTTAATTTTATTTTATTATGGTATTGAAAATAGTTTTGATAATGTTTCGATTATATTAATGTGTTTTTGATATCTAGTGATTGAAACGTGGAAATGTTATGTTTCCTTTATGCGTGTTTTATTTGATACGATTATGTTATAGTTCTTGGGAATTGTTTATGAAGACAGGTGGTTTCATGATAAACTAAAGGTGGGTGAGCCCGATATAGCTCTCCAATGCATTGGGTAACACGAAGGAGTTAAACTCTATGGTTTCTTCGAACGGATTTAGGGAATATACTGTGATGGGTATTCCAAACATAACCATGTGGGTTACTCCCTATGAACGAATGTTATGAATGCCTCATGTTACATTTATGTCTTATAATTTCTTTGAGTTATTCATAATCCTCATTATTTCATGAGGTATGTTAAAGTGCTTATGTTTATGAGTAAAGTATGTTTTCAATGATTCTTCTTTATTCATGGACTAAGGTTTTCTTTGCATATTTTTATACCCCTTATTGTGATTTTTATGCTCATCCCCTGTTTTTGAAATTTTTTTCACAAGTTAAGGGAAAGGTACATGATGTGAGGATAGTTTCAAGGAAGTGTCAAGAAAGAATCCATGTTTTATTTTAAATTTGTTTCCAGGATGGGAGAAAATGAATACATTCATTTATATAACCACCTTGTTTAAATGTGGAATGCAATGCATGATATATGATCTGCATCTCTAAAACTACATACCTGAAAAGATCCTCAATGTGTATTCTTGTAATAACTCAAAATTAAGTAGTGTTTAAGGAAGGGGCCTTATAGTTGGTATCAGAGGTCAGTCTCGATAACATTAGGAGTTATAATTCCATTAAATAATTATCCAAAAATATTTTTTTATGGTCAAATTGAAATGATATAGAATTTGAAGATTACCATGTCGCTTCATTTAAGACATGTTTGTTCAGAATGTTTTTATGCAGAGGAAACAAGGAAGTAGTTCTAGGAAGGCATACAGAAGGAAATGACCTTCCAAATCAGTATATTGAGTTGGTCGGAATTAGAACTGAACAATTTGTTACAGTAATGGCACAGTAGACTCAAGTGATAAATGGTGGTGGTATCCATGAATGAGATCAACCAGATCAACCGCCTAGGAACATGTTAGTGGTGGACCATTTCATGAGGCATCATCCCCCATCATTCAGAGGATCATCTGACCCTGTGCTAGCTGAAGGTTGGATTAAAGCACTGGACAAAATTTTCGATGTCATGGGGTGTTCAGAAAATCAAAAGGTTAGTCTTTCTATTTACCGTTTGGAGGGTGAAGCAGATCAGTGGTGGTATATTGTTAAAAATATCAAGGATTCTGATGAGATTGATGCTCTTGACTGGGATAAAATAAAATCTATGTTTCTTGAGAAAAATTTTCCTATGGTCGTTCGACTTAGGATGGAAACAAATTCGTGGAATTGAGGCAAGAGGACGACTCGGTGGTTGCTTATGAAGAAAGGTTCACTCAGTTGGAAAAGTATGCTCCAAATTTTATCCGAGACCTTGATACTAAAATCAATCGTTTTTACTTAGGATTAAATCCAAAATATCGAAGGGATTTAGCTTCTAGTGAGTTAAAAAGTTATGAAAATCTTGTTCAATGTGATGAGAAGTTGGAAATAGAGTTTTCATATGATCAAGTGTTCTATAAAAACTAATAGAAGAAGAGACCTAGGTGGCAAGAGAAAGGGAAGAATCCTTCAAAAAGGTCTGATTGTAAGAAAACTATGTTTTTAATTTGTGATAAATGTCTTATAAAGCATGATGGGGAATGTCTTTTGAATTATGGAAAGTGCTATCGATGTGGTAAGATGGGACAAAAGGCTCATGAGTGCACTGAAAAAGATTAGGGTGATGGTAAGAGAAAATTTGATTTATTGTTATTGAAATGTTTCATGTACACTGAGATGGGTCCTTATGAAAATGAGTGTTCGACAAAGAGCTGAAATAATGGGAAGCAGTCCGAATAAAAGTAAAAAGGTGTGGTGAAATCCTTTGCAACTACTTCAGCAGATGTTGGGCCATCAAATGAAGTTGTATGAGGTACTTTATTTATTTTTTCAGATTATTCCAATGTGTTGTTTGATTCCGGGTCTACACATTCTTTCATCTCTGAAAAAATTTATAGTAAATTGGGAATTCCATATCAAGAAATGAATCCTTAACTTGTGGTAAAAACCCCTAGAGGAAATGTTGAGGCAACAAGAATTTATAAGAATCTTCCAATCCTTGTCCGTGGAAAGAACATACTTGAAAAACTTATTGTTTTACCTCTAGTAGAGTTTGATGTTATCCTGGGTATGGATTGAATCTCTGTTTACAATGCTAAGATTGATTTTAGAGCTAATGAAGTTTCTTTTCAGAATGACTTTCAGTTAGTGTACAAGAATGAACCCTTACTATTGATAACATATCAAGAGGCTGAGAAACTTGTAAAAGATATAAATGATTGTTACCTTTCACATATTTTTGAAAACAAAGAAACCATTCAGATTAATAATGTGCCAGTGGTAAATGAGTATCCTAATGTTTTTCCTGATGAGTTTCCTGGAATAATACCAGATTGAGAAGTTGAATTTACTATTGAATTAGTTCCTGATGCTAATCCAAATTCAAAACCCCCTTATCGAATGGCTCAAATTGAACTTTTAGAGATGAAGGAGAAATTGTAGGATTTATTAGAGAAAGGGTTCATTCAACCTAGCACATCACCATGGGGTTCTCTTGTCTTATTTGTTAAAAAGAAAAATGGTTCAATGAGACTTTGCATTGACTATAGAGCCTTGAATAACATCACTGTTAAGAACGAATATCCTTTGCCTCATATCGATGATTTGTTTGATAAGTTATAGGGAGATCAGTATTTTTCAAATATTGACTTGAGATCGGGGTACCATCAGTTGAAGGTAAAGGAAGAATATATTCCGAAGAATGTGTTTCGTACAAGATATGGACATTATGAATTTCTAGTAATTCCTTTTGGGTTAACCAATGCACCTGATGTATTCATGAAACCTATGAATATAATTTTCCATGAGTTCCTGGATATGTTTTTCGTTGTTTTCATTGATGATATTTTGGTGTTTTCTAAAAGTAAAGAGGAGCATGAAATTTATTTAAGGGTTATTTTGAAAACCATAAAATAAAATAAATTGTATGGGAAATTCAGCAAGTGTGAGTTTTGGTCACAACAAATTTATTTCCTTGGTCACATTGTTTCTAAAGATGGAATAAGAGTTGATCCTACAAAAACAAAGGTTGTTGAAGAATGGCCAAGACCCACAAATGTAACTGAGATTCATAGTTTTCATAGTTTGGTAGGATATTACCAAAGGTTTGTTAAAAAATTTTCACGGTTGTCCAGCCCATTTACTAAGATAACTCGGAAGGGTGTTATGTTTATCTGGATAAAATAATGTGATGATTGTTTTCAGGAATTGAAAAGAAGATTGGTGAATGCTCTAGTTTTGGAACTAACTTCCCAGAATGGTGAGTTTTTTATCTACAATGATGCTTCATTGAAAGGACATGGTTTTGTACTAATGCAGAATGATCATGTAATTGCTTATGCTTCATGTTAGTTGAAAACTCATAAGGTAAATTACCCTACACCGAATTTGGAATTAGCTGCTGTTGTTTTTTCTTTAAAAATTTGGAGGCATCATTTTTATGGAGTAAAGTGTGAAATATATATTGATCACAAAAGTTTAAAGAATATATTCACTCAGAAATAATTGAACATGAGATAGAGGAGATGGCTGGAATTAATCAAGGATTATGATTGTACAATTCATTACCCTCCGGGAAAAGCAAATAAAGTGGATGATACTTTGTGTCGAAAAAGTAATGCTTCATTAACCATGGTAGGTTTGGAAAGTGATCCTTTGGTTAAGGATTTGATGAAATTTGGCATAGAAGTTTTTGGTGTAGGATGTTCTTATGTTTTTTAGGTATTAGTGAAATCTTCTCTAATAGAAAGAATTAAGAAAGCTCAAAAGCAAGACACTGAGTTGCAAAAAAAGGTAGAGCTGGTTTAGAAGGGTATGTTACCTGAATTCATCAATGATATTTATTGTGTTTTGAGATTTGTGAAGATATTGTGTGTGCCTTGTGATTCACAGTTGAATAGAGAGTTGTTATGTGAAGCTCATAGTTCTCTGTTTTCAGTTAATCCTGGAAGTACTAAGGTGTATAGAGGTCTTCGGGAGTATTACTGGTGGGACAGAATGAAAAGAGATATTGTTGATTTTACTGTGAAGTGTTTGACTTTTCAACAGGTTAAAGCAGAGCAGAAGTTACTGAATGGGATGCTTCAGCCATTACCAGTTCCATTGTGGAAATGAGAGAATATATCCATGGACTTCATTGTGGGATTGCCGAAGACACCTCGAGGTAATAATTCAATCTGAGTTATTGTTGATCGCTTGACTAAATCTGCTCATTTCCTTTCTATACAAGATAATTTTTCCATAGATCAACTTTCTCGTTTGTATCTTAAAGTGATAGTCAAGTTTCATGGAGTTCCCCTCTCCATTGTATCTGACCGTGATCCCATGTTTACTTCTAACATTTTTAAAGGGCTTTAGAAGTCATTGGGTACTGAATTAAATTTTATTACCGCTTTTCATCCCCAATCAGATGGGCAGTGAGAATGAAAAATTCAGACATTGGAAGATATTCTATGTGTTTTTTCAATAGATTATCAGGGAAGTTGGGTCCACCATATTTCTTTGGTTTAGTTTTATTATAACAACAGTTTTCATTCTTGTATACAGATGGCACCATTTGAGGCATTACATGGGAAGAAGTGTTGAACTCTATCTTTTTGGGATGAAGTGGGTGAAAGGAAGTTGATGGGACTGGAATTGGTAGAAGAGTTGGTAGAAAAATTTCATCTCATACAAAAACACATGAGAACAACTCAGAGCAGGAAGACAAGTTATGCAGACAACAAGAGGAAGGATCTCTCTTTTGAGGTAGGTGATCATGTCTTTCTCAAAGTTTCACCATGGAAGAGTGTGATGTGATTTGGTAAGAAAGGAAAGATGAGTCCAAGGATTATTGGACCATATGAAATTCTAGAGAGGGTTGTATCAGTTCCATTCCACGTGGCATTACCTCAAAGTTTATCTTAGGTACATAATGTTTTTCATGTTTCAATGTTAAGGAAGTACATTCTAGATGCATCTCATGTTTTGTGTCCAGAGGTAGTTTAGCTGGAAGAGAATTTATGTTATGAGGAACAACCGATCCAAATTCCTGACCACTGGGAGCAAGTATTTAGGAATAAGTTGATTCATCAAGTAAAGGTTTTCTGGAAAAACCATATAATTGAAGAGGCAACATGGAAATCTGAAAATTTAATGAGGGATAAATACCCCCACTTATTCGATAAGTAAATAAATTGCGGGGATGCAATTTCTAAATGGGAAGGATGTAACATCCCATGAAATTAAATAATTATGGATTTTCATATCTATGTCTATTATTGAATTAGACAGTGTTATAGAGGCTTAAAATGTGAATAAATCTAATCTCAAGCATAGAATACACTAATATTTTTGAAAGATTGTTTTACTGCATTTTGATGGAAAACCATTTTTAAAATCAAACTTTTGACAATTTTATAAGCTATATTTCTCAAAATAATATTATTCATTAGAATTGGGATATTGAAATTTACTTTGTATAAATTTTAGGTATTTTTTCTGACAATGTTCCTTTTTTATGAATAGTGAAAAATACTGCATTTTACTTCAAAACTGCTTTTTCATCTAATTTAATTATATGGTTAGATTATCTTTTTAATTGGTTTTAAAGTTTAATTAGAATATATTTTTACCATTTAATCCAATATTGGTCATTTTAATTATTTTCACTATAGAATTGGGCATAAACAAGTGTCAAACTTTTGAAAGATATTGTTTCTAAAAAACTCGTTATTTTTTTTGACAATGTGAATTATTTTTCAATTAATTACTACAATTTATGTGTTTATAATTTAGTAAAATGGATTACATATTTGGAATAAGAAGGTCCAAATTATTTAATTATGATTCTTTTGTTTTATGACATTATGAATAGTAATGAAATTAATTATCTTCAATTATCGTGATTAATTAGTAATCGTGGAGTTAAGTGTAATAAAATAATGTCATAATAATATAAAATGACCAAACATGTGTCCTAATGATACTGGTTATGTCATGACCGACCATGGTATGCCTTGTTCCAACTTTGGGACCCCATGGAATCACTTTTGTGGTATAGTTATATTTTATCATTTTATTTTTAAAGAAAGGAAAATATAACAAAAGTATGTAACACCTAAGTAAAAAAAATTTAAATTTTTCTACATAAGTGATATCATAGACTATAAATAGTCATTGGAAATTGAAAAATATTTCCTAAATCATGGTATTTTTTTATAATTTTTAGACATTAAATAATTAAATTTATTTTTGAAACCATGATGATGTAGGGATTACCTCATTAATGAGCGATTTAAATAAAATTAAAAGATAATGTAAAATATAAAACTTACACTTGTCAAAAACTTATTGGATCGGTGGATTTTGAACAATTATCACCTTATCCTAGAAATATATAATTTTGGGTCCTTTAAAATCTGAAAATCATTTTATAATAAATTAACATTTCAAGACTTTCCAAGAGTGCCCCTCCTCCCTCTTATAAAAAACCCCCACCTCTACCCCCTTACCCACACCTCTCAAGCCATTGGCTCAGCCAAACAATGCCCCCTTTATCTCTGAAAATTTATCTCTTCAACATAGAAGCATTACTTTAGGCATAAATCTCTTCAAGAAACCCTTTTGGTTCAAACCAAGGGGAGTTGCCCGATTTAAAGGTAATGTCTTCTCTAATGTTTTTTTGTTTTATTTTTCTTCTACAACCCCCTAAACTGTTTCTATTCCTCCATTTTGCAAAAACACCTGTATCCTAAATATACTAGGTTGTTTTTATGATATTTAATTGATTTACACTTACACACACCTCCGTCTAATGGTTAAAGAAAATATTGTTTCTCTGAGTGGTGAATTATTGCCTCACGAAATGATTATTCTTCAATCTTCATTTAACACCTATCAAGGTGGCCATTAAGATGTAACTATATTTATATATGATATATATTATGTTTATGTTTTCATTATGCTTCTGTATTTTTCATTTTTCGCATACCATTATGGGTTCCATTATGGGTAAATGCAATAATTTCATTTTTGGAGGTGCGGACTACGACCCCCTCAAAGTGATTTGATACGTTAATGCCATATGTGGGACGTATAAAGGATAAAGTTAATTTTATAACATATGATATTATACTGGATTTATAATATATCTTTATATAATTATGATTTCATTCCTTTAAATACTAAATAGAAATGAAAGTAGCATTCATGCATTTGTACGACTTACCATCTCCATGAATGGTGCATTTCATTTCTTACCTCTAAATGTTATGTAATTTTATAAATGCATGTATATACTGGATATATATGATATATATGATATCTAACTCATGAATATAATTCTTATTATAATGGATATTTTACCATATGAACATCTTGTGATTATAACAAGTTTATTTTTGACTCAAGTACCAAAGACCGACAAAACGACCGTTATTAACTTAAATAATTACATAATGTTCATAACATGGTAATAAGTGATATAAAAGGAATAATGAACTTGAAAAAGGTTCTTAATCAAGTTAAAATTAACTGTAGTTTATTATTCAACAGATTAAAGAACGATCGAGTCAAGTTGGACATGAGGTAAGGGACTTCATCTCAATCTCTTTTCATTGAGGCATATTTTTTTATACACAACATTCTTTTATACGGTGTATAAACCCCTTTAACGTTTACTTTTATTCAAAAGGAATATTTTTATATGAAGTGATTTACTAAATGACAAAAGGGAATGTTTTTGACTTACGTATGCGGCGACAACGACTTCTCTATCGTCGTGACCATTATTTGAGTTTCGGCTTCCTCTACAAGCCATAACATTTTTTAAATGAAAAATAAATACCATTTTTTAATTTTCTTTTATTATGGTATTGAAAATGGTTTCGATAATTTTTTGATTATATTAATTTGTTTTTGATATCTTGTGATTGAAATATGGAAATGTTATGTTTCCTTTATGCGTGTTTTATTTGATACAATTATGTTATGGTTCATGGGCATTGTTTATGAAGACGGGTGGTTCTATGATAAACTAAGGGTGCGTGAGCCTGATATAGCTCTCCAATGCATTGGGTAACGTGAAGGAGTTAAATAATGAGGTTTCTCCGAAGAGATTTATGGAATATACTATGATGGTTATTCCAAACGTAACCATGAGGGTTACTCCCTACGTAAGAATGTTATGAATGCCTCAAGTTATCTTTATATCTTATGATTTCTATGAGTTATTCATAAAACTTATGATTTTATGAGTTATGTTAAAGTGCTTATGTTTATGAGTAAAGTATTTTTTCAATGAGTCTTATATAAACATGGACTAAGGTTTTCTTTCTGTATTTTTATATCCCTTATTGAGATTTTTATACTCATCCCAAGTTTTTGAAATGATTTTCACATGTCGAGGGAAAGGTACATGAAGTGATGATAGTGTTGAGGAAGTTTCAAGAAAGAATCCATGTTTTATTTTAAATATGTTTCCTTGATGAGAGAAAATGACAACTATCTTTTATGTAACCACCTTGTTTAAATGTGGAATACAATGCATTATTTATGATCTAAATATCTAAAACTCTAAACATGAAAATATGCTCAATGTGTATTCTTGAAATAACTCAATATTAAGTAATGTTTAAGGCTGGGGCCTTATTTTATCACTTTCTTTCAAGTTATATCCACTGCCTTTAAAGGAAGTGTAAATATGATACCTCTACTCAATTACAGAGGTGATCCTGTATTCCGTATAGTAATGTCATTGTACAAATTTTTAATATAGTATTTCATATTTATGTTTAATTTATTTCCTTTTAATATTACTCATACAATAATTTTTTTCTTATGCAGGTGGATTATTTTGTTCGAGTTGGGGTGTTATGTCTATGTTTAATCCTTATCTACACCGAAAAATCCAAATACATATTCTCCCTCAAAACCTTTCACCCTTACAGTGCTGATATTTATCACTTTTTTTCAAGTACTCTTCACTGCTCAATCACAGTGGTAATATTGATATACGCACAACAAAATCATTATCCATATATTTAATGTATTATTTCTTATTTGTATTTAATTTATTTATTTTTAGTATTACTAATAATAATTTTTTAATAAATGTTGATTCTTTTTTTGAGTTTATGTTGTTTGTTAAAATATTCTCATGCATTTATGGAAGTTCTATAGATATAGTCAATGAAAATCATGGTTTCATTTAAAATTGGGTCTTTATATGACTTTGGGATGTGTAAGAATTAACAGACCTCAATATGACACACAATATGACAAGTATGACTCCAAGTTCAACATTCTATTTTAAATTTACATTTATTTGTGTTAAAAAGACAATTGACTAAATGTGTCCATTATCAGTTTAAAATAAACATTCAAATTTAAAAAGATTCACTCACTTAAAACAAAAAAAACACACTCTTATTTTCTAGATAATTTAGGTCATCGATTCATAAATCATTTTATTGTGTAGGAATCGGTCACATGTAAAACTGCTATATGATGTGATATATATGAGTCAAAGTGCATGTTTCATGATTAAAATGACATTTTAGTAAAAAATACAAGTGACATTCTCGAAACTGGGAAAACACAT
Organism: Viscum album; assembly: GCA_963277665.1. NCBI lineage: Eukaryota > Viridiplantae > Streptophyta > Magnoliopsida > Santalales > Viscaceae > Viscum > Viscum album. The sequence goes on along the minus strand of OY728129.1, from coordinate 126,214,459 downwards.
TCATATTGGTCGGATTATTTAGGAAAAAATATCAATGAGTTATTTGGAATGTGTAAGAATCAGTCTCACCTCAATATGATGCATTGTATAACCGTTATGACTCTAAGTGTGTATTTATTTAAAATTGACATGAATTTTAGTAAAAAAACAAACTTTCCTACTCAAACATGAAAAAATAGTATTTTTTTATACTTTAAGACAATGATCAGTAAGTGATTTGAGAAGTGCATGAATTAGATACACCTCAATCTAACACACGGTGTGACTGATATGAATCTATGTGCATATTCTTATTTAAAATTAACATAAATTTTAGTAAAAAGGTTAACTGACCAACCCAAACTGAGAAAACACATTAATTTTTTTTGAAAACATTACGACACTAATTTACAAGTCATTTGTGATGTGTAGGAATCAGTCACAGCTTAATTCAAAACAAGACATGATTGGTATGACTCAAAGTGAATATTTTTATTTAACATTAACATCAATTTTAGTGAAACTAAAACTTTGTGTTAATTTATTTATTTATATTATTAATAACATAATAACATTTTTCTTATACAGGCGTGTTATTTCGCTCAAGTAGGGGTGATTTATTCAGAAATAGAATGAGTTGGGTCAATATTAAAATATAAACTAACATTGATGTTTTTTAATATATTTAATAATTTGTATTTATGTAATTTTATGAACTGAAATTTGAAATGTCAATAATATAGTTCATTTTTCTTGTGTTTTTTTATTTTAAATTTCACTTTATTTAAATCTAGTATTGGGATTTCTTTTTTTATAACTAGTGTGTTTCTAGTGCAATGATGTACTTTTACTGCACACTGTAGTATGTGACATTATCAACACATATAAAATCACTAAAAAAGGACACATTTATCAGCACTTTTAAAACTGCTGATAAATTTATACTTTATCAATGCTCATAGAATCACTGATAAAGGTCTATTCTATCTGTTCTCATAAAATCACTGATAAAAGGTCCTATATAATTTCTCATAAAAGAACCGATAAAAGGTCCTTTATTAGAAATTCTATAAGAAATGATAAAAAACCCTTTATCGGAATTTTTTAGAAATGATAAAAGACTATGGCTTTTAACATCACTCATGTAGTCAGTGCCTTTCTAGCACTGCAGAAGTCCATTTATAGCACTGTTAAATGCCATTTTTGTAGTAGTTATGTATTGTTCAATGAAGGGATGGAAGATTGGAGGTTTATAAACCATAAAAGATATATTTAAGAAGGAATTTTTATTTCTATGTATATAAAAAATAGATGAATTATACAGGCTATTTCTGAAAAAAAGGTATTACACCAAGGTTATTTTGTAAGTTTGATGGGATTCCCAACATTGAATTCTAAACAAATCTACCTCTTCTTAAGTTTCATTCATTATTTATGATGAGAGGACCTTTATTTCCATAAAATACATGTGATCCATTATGGGGTAGTGAGAAAAGGAAGAGGAAGGATGTGATCCGTTCCACCAATAGTGAGCTATTAAAGGAAGGTTTGAGGGAGTGACCCTCGATAAGCAATGACTTGTCCCAAAACATGTAAGGTAGTGAGACTGGGCATTGGACTTGCATAGGATGATCCAATAAGTAGTGATATTAGTATATTTGGTACACCAAAACTATCACTACTACAAAATAGTCTTTTAATAGGGCTAAAAATTTACTTTATCAACGCTAGAGAAGCATTAACTACCGAAGCGAGATTAAAAGACCTAGGATTTTATCAATGATAAAAAAATATCAGATAAAGGATATCATTTATCATTGCCTTGAATTATCATTAGTAAAGGGGAACATTACCAGTTAATCTCACAATGCTATTAAAGGGGTATATTGTAGTGTGCTCTTACAACACACTATAGCACTAGTGTAGTGTAGTGTAAAATCACACTACAACACCAAAAAAACCACAATAAATTAACAAAATCAAGTACTAAGAGATAATTTAAATGAAAAAATATATATTAAACAAACATTATTATAGACATTTCAATCATTGGTTTATACAATTACATAAGGTTAGGTTATTATATACTTTCAAAAACATCAATGTTCCTTTTTCTTCTGATCCTCATTTTGAATTATGCTATTTCCAAACAAACCACCCCTACTCAAGAAAATGAACACACCTGTATAAGAAATAAATAAGTATGTTATTAATAATATATAGAAATAAAACAACATAAAGTGTTAATTTTAAACTAAATTTGAGTCATACTAGGAATAATGTGTATTAGATTGGGTTGTGGTTGATTCTTGCATGTCACACAATTTCTTGTTAATCTTCAAAAAATATCTATATAAAAATTATATAAATAAGTGTAATACAAAAATGATAAGGAAATTTATTAACTAATAGTATATAAAATGATGAGAAAAAAATATATGCTCATTTTCTCTATTTTGGTGATGTGATTCACATATTAAACTAAAATGAAATGTATATATTGTAAAGACGCTAATAGAGTCAAAACAATCACACTATGTGTTAGATTTAGGTCATAATGATTTCAACGTGTACCAAATTACATATGGATAATTTTTCTAGAGTTTCAAAATAACACAAATTCATTTTCATGGTTTTGAGCGTGTCACTTGTTTATTTGACTAAAATGTGATTCTCAACTAGAAACACACAGCTTTAGTCATTCTGGTTACATCATATGTCAGCTAAATTTGATACTGATTCATACCTATCACAAATGAATTTTTAATCTTTTACCTAAATTATCAAGACAACTAAAGTGTGTTTTCTCAGTTATCAATGAGAGAAATTTTTTAAAATAAATATAAATTTTAAATTGTCAACAAACACTTTGAGTTATATCAGGAACATCATGTATTGGATTTCGGTACGACTGATTCCTACCCATCAAAAATGACATATGGATCATATTATTAAAATACCAAAATAATCAGAATGTGTTTGCTCAGTTTTGAGTATGTTAGTTGCCTTTTTTACTAAAATTAATGTTAATTTTAAATAAAAAGATACACTTTGAGTCATATCGTTCGCACCATGCATTTAATTGAGGTATATCTAATTCCTATACATCAAAAATGACTTAGGGATTGTTTTCATAATGTATTAAAAAAATATGAATGGGTTTTCTCATTTTTGAGTAGGTTAGTTGTCTTTTTCCTAATATTAATGTCCATTTAAAAAAAACACAATTAGAGTCATACCAGTCCTACCATATGTCAGATTATGGTGTGGATGCATCATAATTTTCTAAAATTACTGATGGATAATTTTTGTAATGTATCAAAACAATATTAATGTGTTTTCCCAATTTTGAGTACATCAATTGTCTTTTTCACTAAAATTTCATTCCAAATAGGAAACACATACATTGAGTTATACCAGAGACATTGTGTATAAAATTTACATGGGACCAATTCCTAAATTCTAAAATGACTTAATAATTATTTTCCTAAATTATCAAGAAAATCTGTTCGCATTTCCTCAATTTTTAGCGCGTGATCCATTTTGAACTAAAATTTTAATTTTAAACTGATAATGGACAATTTGAGTCATAGCTAGAAAACAAGAATTGGATTTAGTTGATGGTAATTATTAAAAAATTAATAATGATATATGGATCATTGAAATATATTATTAAAACAATTTGAATGTGTTTTCTTAATTTTGAGTATTTTAGTGGTCCTTTTTAATATAATTAATGTCAATTTTAAATAAAAATATGCACATGGAGTCATATCAGTAAAACCGTGCATCATATTGAGTTATGGATAATTAATACCTCTCAAAAATTACTTATGGATCATTTTCAAAATGTATGAAAATAATTTGAACGTTTTTTCTCAGTTTATAGTATGTTAGTTGTCTTTTTAACTAAAATTAATGTCAATTTTAAATAAAAAGATGCACTTGGAGTCATACATGTCACACTGTTCATTATATTTAGATTTGGATGATTCATACACCTCATAAATTGATTATATAAATTTTCAAAATTTATCAAAGAACATGAATGTGTTTTCTTGGTTTTGAGTGCATCAGTTGTCTTTTTTACAAAAATTGGGGTCAATTTTAAATAAAAATATGATCATGGAGTCATATAGATCACAAAATTAATTGTATTGATGTGTAGTTGACTATTAAACATTCCAAATGACTTATGGATAATTTTACAAAAATATAAAAAATGTATGTTCTTTCTCAATTTCGAGAATGTCACTTGTATATTTTACTAAAATGACATTTTAAACTGAAAACATGTGCTTTGATTCATATCAGTCACATCATGTATCAGTTTGATGTGAGACTAATTCCTACACTTATAAATTGAAATATGAATCATTTTTTCAAAATATAATGATAGTCCATAACATTTTATCAGTTTTTAGCAAGTAATACATTTTGAACTAAAATATCAATTTAAAACTAATAATGGAGACTTTGAGTCATATTGGGCATACCGTGCATCAGATTTATGTGGGGATAATTGATAAAACTCATGACCAATGGGTAATTTTACAAAAGTATAAAAACAATATGATTGTTTTTTATTGATTTTAAGTATCTCAATTTTCTTGTTACTAAAATTAATCTCTATTTTAAATAAAAAACGCACTTCGAGTCAAATCTATAACATTGTGTCTCGGATTGAGGTTATTATGATTCCTACACATCAAAAATGAATTATAGATGATTTTACTAAAGTATTAAAACAATCGTAATGTATTTTCATGGTTTTGAGTATCTCAGTTGTCTTTTGTACTAAAATTGGTGTTAATCATTAATAAAAAGATGAACTTTGAGTTATTTTGGTCACAAATTGGATAGGATTAAGGTAAGTATAATTCATAAACTTCTCAAATGACTTTTGGATAATACTAACAAATTATAAAAATTATTAAAACATTTTTTATTAGTTTTGAGTATGTCACGTTTCTTTTTTACCAAAATGTCATTTTTAACTTGAAACCTGTACATTGCGTCATACTGGTCACATCATCTATCATTTTAATGTGAGGAAGATTCTTAAAAGAATAAAATGACTTCCTAATCAGTATCCTAAATTATTGAGATAATCCAAGTGTGTTTTCTTGGTTTTTAGTGAGTGATAATTTTTCAATTAAAATATCGTTTTTAAATTGATAACGACCACTTTGAGTCATACTAGGAACATCGTGCATATATTTCTTGTAATAATAACTAATATATATCAAAAATTAATTAAAGATTTTTTTACTATATTATCAAAATAATATGAATGTGTTTGCTTAGATTTGAGTATTTCAGTTGTCTTTTATTACTAAAATTAATGCCAAATTTATATAGAATGACTCACATGGAGTCATATCGGCCACTCTAGGAATCGAATTGAGATGGTGTTGATTACTAAAAATAGAAAATTAAATATTTATAATTTTAATAAAGTATCAAATAAATCCTAATACGTTCTCTTGGTTCTGATTATGTAACTTTTCTTTTATTAGTAAAATGTCATTTTAAACTCAAAACATGCACATTTATTCATACTGATCAAATAATTTATTATTTTCAGGTGATAATGTTTCATATATTTCAAAAAATAAAATTAAATAATTTTCCTATATTATCAATAAAATATGAGCTCATTTTTTCAATTCTCAGTGACTGACATTTTTTGACCATAAATTTCAATTATAAATTGATAATGGAATCATTGAGTCATACCAGGTACATAATGTATCCTTTTGAGGTTTGGTTGATTCAAATACATCACAAATGACTTATGGATCATTTTCATAAAGTATCAAAACAATCCAATTTTTTAACTTGTTTTGAGTATGCTAGTCAACTTTATACTAAAATTAATGTCAAATTTAAATAAAAAAAGCACAAGGAGTCATATATGTCACACTATGTGTTATTTTGAGGTGTGAGTGATTATTACTCATTCTAATGTCTCAAAAAAATCCCAACATCCAAAGTTAACATGATTCCCATTAGCTTTCTTTTTGAATTACTAATACTACATATCGATCATTAAATTATGGTGTTGGAAGTTCGATAAACAAATCCAATGGAAAGCGTGGTAAAATTGGTATAAAAGAACATGTTATCTCTTTTGTGTCATGTTGTGGATATTTAAATGAAAAATACGAATTCCAAAAATATCTTAGAAAAAACTAAATAAATATTAGATAATTATAATAAGTAAATTAACTTATAAATTGTAGATAAACTGATAAAAAAATTAATTGAATAAGTAGAGTAAATTCCCCATTTCAAAATTCTTGTATACATTCTTGAACCAGTTCATTATTTTTATTTTCTCATTTGGAAGGTCAAAATAAAATCTCTCTAGAGGATATAGAACTTCAAACAAACCACCCAAACTCGAGAGAAATAATCCACCTATATAAGAAAGTAATTATTATGTGAGTAAAACTAAAAATAAATAAATTAAAAATAAATATGAAACAATACATTAACTATTTGGAAAATTATTTTACATTTAAAAAATCATGATTACCTCTATGATTGAGAAATTCTAGTGCCATTTCTTTTCCTACAAAGGCAGTGGGGGTACTTGAAGGAAATTGATAATTTATAACACTTCCTGGGTGAACAAAATCAAGGGAGAATAATTATACAAAAATTTTGGTATAGAAAGAGTTTAAATATGGATGAAAATCTTCTGAAATAAACAACCTATGAAAATATGACTTCCCAAAAGATCTATGAAAAAAACATATTAATTATTAGATTAAAATGACAATGAAATTAACATACAAATAATAGTTATAATTATTATAAAATTAATTAAATAACTAGTTGGAATTAAACTTTTCATCATGGTTGTATACATTCTTGACCAATTTTCTTATTTTTATTATATTTGTTACAACCCTAAAGATTAATCTTACACAACCATGAAAATATTTTAAAAAACCAATCCAACTCAAAAAAAAGATTCCAACTGTATACGAAAATAATTCTTATATGATTATTAATAAAAATAAATAAATAAAACCTAAATTTAAAAATATATATTATTTATATGGACAATTATTTTACTGTGAAAACATCAAGATCACCTCTATGATTGAATAGAGGTTGTGTAATTAATCTTCCTATAAAGGCAGTGGATAGAACTGGAAGGAAAGTGATAAATTCAAAACTAAATTGGTGAAAAGGTTTTGTTGGGGAAGAATTATGTGTAAGGTTTGGTGAAAAGGGAATGATTTATGGATAAAAATATTCTAAAAAATGAAATATACATAGAATGAGGAAAATTAAATCAGTGTTTTATTATATAATTTTTCAATGAAATAGAGAATGTATATCATAAAATTACATTACAATATTACAATAGGGTTTCATTCAATATAGTCTATTATTATAGAGGATTTATAACATCATCATGTCTGTAAGATATTATCTGCATGGGCAGTAAATCATTTAGTTTATATTAAGTTCATGCAATAGAAAAAAATAATATTAGGATAAAATACATAATATTATAACAAACAATTTTAAATTCTTATTGAACACTCTTTATTTTTTTAATGGTTTTAAGGATTTGTATCCCCTATCATGAATTAAAATCCTCCCTTTGTGGTACCCTATAATGTACAATACATTGTCTAAATTGGCATTGGCATGAACATATTGTGATCTCCAAATGAAAGGGTAATCCACAATTGAATTTTCATCTAACTCGACATTTCATTTAGTTTCCAGTAGGAAAATTGACCAATTCTATTTTGTTGGAACTAAGTCATAAAACACATGCACTCATATTGAGTCCATTATGAATGGATCAGAATTTTCCCCTTCCACATTGAAATTCACCTTTATGAATCTCATTTCATAAAATTTTATTCCACTCATTCTTTCAACCCATTGGCAATAGAAAATTGGTACTTGAAATTTTGTATAATACAACTCATATATCCTTTCAATAATTAAAAAATATGACATATTTTCATAAATTGGATTTCTATCCTTGGAACCAGAAATAGGCATCTCTTACACCACAATAATAACACCACTTTTTTTCATCCTAAAAAATTCATTAAATTCTTTTTTATAGAATTTATAAGCATTGATTAGAAAACCAATTTAATATATAAAATTTTCATTCTATCCCCTAGCTATTTATCTTTTTTTTTTGCAATTGAATTCATATTTTTATATAACTCATTTTAAATTTGATCTAAGAAACATCCTATAAATGTTTCATTATGTATATTTGGTATCCATCCATCATCCATTCTTGGATTCACTTATCTAATAATTTCTTTGTGGGATTAATCGTATAGATCAACATCTTCACTATTACGTAAAATTTAAAGGCACACATTCTCCCGCTCAATGAATGTAATTATAAGAATAACTCTTCCAAAAATCCCTTTGCCCATAAGGTGTCCACTATGATGAGACATTGGGAGACTGATGTTGTCATCATATTATAGGTAGTCGGTATAGCATTAAACAAATTGTTCAACAATATATCATTCTACAATAAAACCTTATGTATGAGATAAATTATTTAAAAACCCTTCTAAAACATTCATACACCATTCAATGAGCTATATTCATATATAATGGATAGGACCACATAGTTTAACCTCTAATGACAAGTGAACCATAATAGATACCATTATATAAAATAATTATGGTTGAAAAAACATCTCTAATTCACAAAATATTACATCAACCTCTTTATTATTGATTGGAAACATTGTTGGGTCTACAAAATTACTACATATAGATTTGAAAAAGAACTATAGTATTGTTAATGTATGTCATAAATTTTTAGAAAGAATGCAATGGAACAGAATATGCAAGAAATTTTTCTTCAAAACATGTTATCCATGTGATTTTTGTCCTTGTGACTCCAAATTAGTCATTGACAGGAAATTATTGATATTTTATGAATACCCATATGAATCTTTTACAGTACTAAGGAAAAACAAAATATTCAATTTTTCTTATTAAGATAGAGTGTACGCTTCTGGGGGAAGATAATTCCACCATTTACCCTTCCCTATTTCCTACTCTTCCATTATCCTCATGTCAATCATATCCAACCCATCCTTGATGTCCCCTTTTTTTCTTGTAACATTTATTAATATTTCAATTACACTATCAAATACTTTTTGTTCTATATGCATGAAATCATGAAATTTTCTAAAATACAATAATTTCCAATATAGTATTTCAAAGAAAATTGATCTCTTCTTCCTACCTATTTTTTAGGTTGTTCAAAATTGGATAACAAAAAACGGTGTCAATATATATTCGTTTATTGAATATTTAGTCACCCATTAGTGGAGATGGTGTTGCTCATTGTTTGATATTCCAATCGAATGTTTTTATCTAGGATTGGTATTTATGTTGTCATGGTAAAAATTTATGACGTTATAAAAACATAGACATTGATGAATATTTCAACCTAACTATGTTTGTGAAATATTAACCAATGGGACATCCCTAAATTCGGTTAGTTCTAAAGTTGGATAAATTTCTATAAGTGGGGAAATCATTTATCATTCCATAAAACATACCCCATAATGTCAATTGTTCACTTTTATGAGCATCATACATTGTATCAAATATATCCCACATCAATTTCAGATCTTCGATCAGTAGATCAAAATAGATATCAATATCTTCACTAGGTATCTTTGGTAAAAATATATGTAGAGACTATATAATGTATTTTTGATTCATGTATGACCACAGAGGAATGTTATAATTTACCAATAAGAAGGGCCATGTATTGTGAGTACTACTATGTACACAAAAGGATTTATTCTTTTTTAAGAGAATGTAGGATGAATGTTTCTCTACTCATTACCAAATTTAGGATATTCATAATCAAATTTCATTCACTAATGAGAATCTATTGGATGATGTAGATTCCCATATTTAATTATTGTATCTAGATTCCATGTCAATTGTCTTGTGGATTCCTAACATCCATGTATTATTTTAAACTATGTAATGATAGGAAAGTACCATACATATTTCTAAGGACTTGATTCATTTTTTGGTATCGATCTCACCACACTCGGGGCATTTTATGACTTATTTATGGTCCTTTGGAACCAATATGAAGTCATTTAGACAGGAATGTATTTTTTAGAGATCATGCCATTGAAAGTAGAATTCATTGAGCATCATCTTTTCAACATGGTAGTTCATTTTATTCTAATAGAATATCATTCAAGAGACCATGTAGTCTTGAAAATTTGTTGTCACACCATCCACTGGAAGATTAAAAATTATATAACTTCAATAATAATATAAATGTAGTTTATTCAGTATAAATAGTCTAAAATGGTTTCTTGAAACATCTATTTAACTACGCAAATAACTTTGGACAATCAATAATGTCATATTAAATTTCCATTCTCATTTATTCCATGCGATCTCCATCATCATTTACACTAGTATCCATAACAAGTGATCCATAAATCACAATATCATCCTAGTCGGTCTGCACATTCAATTTTCTACATGTTTGGTCCTATATTTATATCTTGGATCTATTCTATGAAAAATCAAATGTTCATCAAATTATTATGGACTAATTTGTCTTGAATAACAACAAAATAAATATGGATAAAGGATTTGATAAGGGTCACATGAATGATCTATTTCAAATATGTTGAACTATTTAACTCCATATACATGATATTTTTAAAAATTAGTAGCATTCACACAGTTTTTATTCATATCCATATTATTGGGATCATAAAATATTCATTTTGTACCAAAAAAATAAATACACATAAGATATTAATTTTCAGAGGTGAAATTTATTGATAATTTTAATAAAGGAAACCCAATATTTAATTGTTTTAAATAATTTAGTACAATTTAAAGTAAATAGTTAATTGAATTTAAGAAATCAATTTCTCAAATATGGTAGGTGTTGTCCTCTGAATTTATCTAATGGTGAAAGTAATACACAACTGTCATCCTCATTAGCTCATCTACCAAATAGTTTTCATTGAATTTTATTGTTTAACACTTATCTTACATCTCTTGTGGACATGAACCTAGTTTTCATGAAATAATGTCAGCATAAGTCATAAATGGGATGAATAATGTTCCGATTAGTATAGGAAATATAAAATATATAAGGGATTGGGCTTAATCAACAAATTCCAATAATGACTCTTCAGGAGATGAAGCTAATGGTGATGATAGTTTTACTCCATTGTGTTCTCTGAAAGGGAAAATCCCTATAATTTGTTAGAATTACACTATTTCCATTAGTTATTAGCTTATGTACTATTGAAGGTGTGATTTTGGGGCATTAAATTTCTTTTATCTGATTCAAGGGGTCTCGATGGGGACATGTTATGATATATAAATCCTTAGGGCCTCTATTAATTCTATATTTATATGATAAATCCTAATTTTAATAAATTCAATCCTCTAACTAACTTGAGCATACTTCTATTAAAATGAGCCATCAATAATTTATTAAATCCCATAAATAAATTAAAATACAATATAGTAAATGAATGACTAATATAAAACCAAAATATGATAAACAAGAATAATAAACTATTACTCTATAAACTCGAAGATATAAAAATATATTAATAATTTTTTTAATAAATAATGGTTTATTTCATATACATGGATGCTAATAACTAATTCCTTGGGGTGGATATAATATATGTAGACCTAAAATGATGAATACCTAAAAATAATTTCTAATAATTATTCCAATATATATATATAATTCGATAACCTGAACTCTATTTTTTGGAACAAGGTGATGTAGAAACCCATGGAATTATTACATTTAATATTACTAGTATATAAAATGTTTGAAAATATCTCAAAATTTTAATTTCAATTTCAATTAAAAATAAATAAGGAATGGAAAAACAATTTTAGGAAAAGAATTTACCTAATTATGATAATGTTTTTAAATATCTAAAAATTAATAGGTAAAAAATTGACTCAAGAATTATGTCTTGATAGGTTGAAAAAGAGAATTATTTTCAAGAAATTAAAGCGTAGGATTTATAAGAAAATTTTATTTTCTTGTCAATTATGTGTTCCATGATGATTTTGGTACATATTATAAAATTTTAATTTTACTCAGATAAATAATAGTGATTGTAGAAGATATATAGGTTTTAAGTTAAATGGGAGAAGACCCACTCTAAAAAAATTGATTCAAAGTGAAAAGAATCATCATAAGTAAAATTGGATGAGGAATCTCAATGATTGAATCAACTCTATTGAACATGTTACAAATTAAATAGTTGTATGAAGGATTGTCAAGATTTTCTAGAAGCATAGCTGAATTTGAAGAAATAAATAGAAATTTTTTATATGAAAAATAATGGAATATAGGAGGAATTTATTATTTATGTCATGCTAAAGGTTTTAAAAAAGAAACATACTTTCATATTAAATATTGTCTGTTAATCTCACATTATAGGTAAATTCTTTCATTTAAATATTTTTGTAATGTTCAGATTGTACTTATTATTTTACAAATAGTGGATATCTTAATATAAATTGTTTCTAGTTAAAAGCTATTGGAAATAAAAAAACATTGTTAAAGAATGATATGTTTTTTAATGGATTTAAGTATGACATACATATTGTTTATTAGATGTTGGATTAAGGAAATGATTTTATTTTTAAGAAGTATTTATTAGTGGGTTATCATTTCAAATATTATTATATTTTTACTAATGTGTAAAAAAAATAGTTGAACCATATTCTAATTTGGGGTCAGTAAAAATTTATGGTAATTGTGTTTGGAAGAGGAAATTTATTTGTGGAATTAGAAAATTGATCATATTGGATAATGTTACTTTTAAATAAATACATAAAAACGGTGGTTTGAGATGTTTTTATGATGACAATATATAGTTGATAGATATTCATTATGAATTAATTGGGGAAATTTTAGATAATTAAAATAAAAAATTTGAGATTTAAATGAAACAACCCTTGGAGTTTATACATTATGATATATATAGACCCTCAAAGTAAAAAAATCAAAGCATTGTGTTAAGTATTACATTTAACTTGTTGTGATTACACTTAGATCATATGTATTATTTTTTAGTCATATTTAATTTTATTATTATCTAATGTAGATTAAAATTTCAAGAAGAAGTATTAAGAATGCGTTTCATTATGTGGTAATGAATTCTATATTATAGTATGGGGATGAGTGTATGAAACACTTATTAGGGTGGTAAAAAAATATTTATATTCATCATTAGTATAGTATAGTTGATGGCCATGGTCATTCCGTTAAATATTATATTTCAGATCACTCATTATTCCTGCCATGTTATTATATTCATGGAATTTTATATATTTTTTAAAAATTAAAAAATATTGGGGATTTAGAAAATTGTTGCAAAAAAAATATCAACAATAATAAAAATATATGACTATGAATACAGTATTATTAGAAATAATGGTCAATCATTGGGGAACTTCTTATATATGTGTTTAATTTTTTTCTTAATGTGTTGTCCCAACTTAATTATCACTATATAGAAATTATCATCACCATTCACCTAACATCCTCTGACAGTTTATCCCATGTATGAAACTAGTGCATTTCTATCACATATTAATTAGGACTAGTATTTCTTAAGTCCAATGGTAGGAGGGATCCCTCATTTGAGTAGAATACCCTTGGATTCTACATCCATTAGGATGAAATAATGAAGAGAACACCATTGTACATATCCAATGGTCACTAAGTCATTCCAAATATGGCCACCAATATATTTTATATTAATGATAATCTAAGAAGGGGAATAATTTTTTAAACTGTAGTTTAGAATTATTAATATGCTACAAGGCAGCAAGAAAATCCCTTAAAGGGTCAATACAAACTGAAAATCATAAAACCCCCAATAATAAATTTATTATAGATGGGGAATTGAAAATGGATAACAAATACAAATATATAATGATAAAATAAACACGAATATAAATTTCTAAACATGAAATAATTTGGTGAGGAGATGGAGAAAATAAAATACTTTGGATTGAAACTTTGAATCATCTGAGAGAAATTAGAGATATCTCCAAACCTATATTTCATTCGAGCCTTAGATTTGTTCATCCCTTGAATCATTCTAGGCTTCAATTTGAGCCATATAATTGTTTGATTTGTGATTTAAGCCTTGGTTAGATCTTGGATACAATAAGAAGAATCACCGGTTGCAGATGACTTATATGAAAAGGTTTAGATATCTCTACCGGTTTGTGACTATTTAGTGTTCTTTAAATAGATCTGATCATTTTTATGAACAATTCCAAAGAAGTGCTAATAAAGTTCCCTTTTATCAGCACTAACTAAATAAGAACTATTGATTTGGACATTTTTATCAACTCTTCCAAAAAGCGCTAATAAAGGTCCCCTTTATCACCAAAAAATAAATAAGCATTATAAAAGGCATCTTTGTCAACACCTTTTTAGTGATGATAATGATACACCTTTATCGGCAATAAATAAATGTTGATAAATTGAATCTTTTTCAGTACTAAAACGTTAACGATGATAAGAGACTTATAAATTATAAATAATTTTTAAAATATATTTATATAATAATATATATTAAAAAAATATATGAATATAAATATATTAAATTTATTCATTATTTGATTATATTTTCTATAATTTTATATTTACTTAAATATGTAATTAGTTCTTTATATTTATATACATTCTTTTTAGAAATTAATATTTATACATTTATATAATTATATGTATATGTAATTAATAAATATATATAAATATAAATATAAAAAATATATTCATTATTTAGATAAATTTATCATAATCTGATAATTATATAAATATATATAATTAGTTATTTATAATTATAAAAATACATTTTAAAAAATATCATTTATTTATTTATAATAATAAATGTATAATTGTATAAATATATTAAACATATAACTATAAATATATTTATCTATAAATATTTATTTACAAATATGTTTCAAACATTATTAAGCAATATTTAATCTTAAGTGACTGAAATGAGTCAAATTGAAAAATTAAAAATATGTACACTTTAATAATATTGAAAAAATATAAGTGTTATTAATTAAATATAAATTATTAAAAAATATGGATATATACGAAAATAAATATGAATAAATATTGAAAACATTATAACATTGTAAATAAATAAATATATATAAATAATATAAATTAATTAAATTCCCAAAAAAATAAAAAAAAAGAATAAAATATTAAAAATGAATTAATAACGTCCTGTAAAAGAATATAAAATAAATAAATAAAATTTATTTATAAATGAAACAATATATTAAATTGATCATGTGATAAAGAAATTCTAAAATTATTACTAAAATTTGAATAAATTTCATAAATATTATGTGTATGTGTTTCCATATAAGATTTTATTAATTATATAAATATTTGTGAATTGTGTATAAAAATGAGTTAGTTATGTATATACATATATTAAATCAATATAACACGTGTTTAATATATATAAAATTTAAAAATCAAATGACAATATATTATGCCCCTTACTCGATGTTTTAGTCGATATTTTTAATTTATAATAATTTTTAATTTTAAAACATTCTTTAAATATATGACTTATTTACAGTAAAGCATAAATATATTGTATTATATAAATCATATTTATATAAATTTATATATAACTATATATATTAAATATATAAAATTTATTAATATTATTAATAATTTTTTTATTAATAAAATATGTAACATTTTTTTCTTAATTTACATATTTTTAATTTTTACTTATATCATTTTTATTTTATATATATCAATATATATAATATATAATATTTATTAGTAATTATAATTTTACATATTTTTATCAATAACTATTCAATTAATGAGATTTTTTATATTTTTTATAAACCCATTTCTATTTTTTATTTATTTAATTATTTAATTTTATTCTGAACCATTATCAGCACAAAAAGTAAAGCACTAATAAATCGTAGCATTTATCAGTGCTAAAAATAAATAGTTTATAAAGGGTTACCTTTATCAGTGCAAAAAATAAAGCATTGATAAAGGGTACCTTTTATCAACTCTAAAAAAAGTGCTGATAAAGGGTACGTTTTATGAGTGCTAAAGAAAAACACTGATAAAGGTTGTGCTTTATCAGTGATAATCAATGCTGATAAAGGGTACCATTTATCATCACTAGAATAAAACAATGTAAAATGGAAACATTTATTAGTGATGGATAAAGAACTGATAAAAGGCACCCTTTATCAGACTTTGTTTTGGAAACAATAAAGGACACCTTTATCAGCACTTTTTTTATATTGATAATGGTTATCATTGTTAAAGGCCTATTTTGAAGTAATTAATGTCGGTTTCATGATCCTTGTACTAAAAATTGTGGTAAACCAAGTAAAATATAGTGTCCATATTTACTTTCTACATTCACACCATAAGAGATCAAGAATCCTTAATCATGTCCGATAAATAGAATAACATGTGAACCTCGGGGTTGAGTGTTCAAGATCCTTAAGGTAAAGTGAGAGTTTAAAAAAGAATTTTTTTAAATGTAGCATAAATTGCATACCCAAATTCACCCCTAGGTAATATCACACTAATTCCCTTTTATAAGTTTAACAATATCCTTACTCAATGGTTGTCCAACTATACAAAAGGAAAATAACCCTTGAAACACTAACATTCACCTTGAAGTATCACATATCAAAGGTTAACTCCATATGGATTAAATCTCTGTCCACTTAAAGAGTATTGTGGATGGTTTTTATATGTGAAGAACCCATTTTTTTCATACTCCATCACTAAGAACGCCATTAAGATCCCACACTATCATGAGAATAGTTATGAAGTAGTATTCTTCTAATGATCTACACCATCTTCTCCAACATCTTCTAAGAAAAAATGCATAAACACCCATCTCTCTAGCTATTGGTTCAAAGGACACTTGGTCCTACCTTCTCCACTACACCACAAATATTTGTCGCAACGTTCTATCTTTATCTCTATATGCAAAAGGCATGAACACACTATCGAAGACAACTTGACCATAATTTCATCACTCCATCAAGAGTTTTAATGATGATCACATTAGGAAATAACAAAAGCACTCTCAAAAATATTATCATCAAACCACCACTCATTAGGTATCCCAATATGACACAATATTAAATAGATTGCCTTGACTGCATAGATGAAAATTTTCTATCTATTCTAGACCCCAGGATTACACCTGCAATAATTAATGTAACTGAAAAAAACCTTGAGGGAAATTTCTTCTTCCCAGATATTTAATGTGTTTTATTTTTATGGAAGCATTTAAAAATTTCCTCTAAACCTATATTAATATGGTATAGGCTCCACTAGGGTGTTCCTACCTCGAGATTTCAATCATGAAATTTGATATAAACACTAAGGTAAAACCACTATCCACCCAGTAAAGTGGACGATGTACTCTACACTTTTAGAAAAACCCATCAGGTCTATCACCCAAGACCATCTAGTCACATAATACTACTAAAATAAAATCACCACTAAAGACCTCTCTTATATAAGGGAAGAGTGTGGGGACACCACTGTAAGTTAATGGTGAGTAACATTAACCTCTCTAAACAAGAATCTACATCATCCATCAAAATTAAACCAAATTCCTTACTAAGACCATCATAAAAAATTCCAATTTTGTTTCAATCCAATCTCATAAATAAACATAGTTACAACTTCATAAAGTCCAACTGTTACTATATATATTTTAAAATCAGACCATCACAGTTGACTGCATAGCTGCTACTCTCATAGTAAGACTTAGGAAATTATATGAATGTGTAATAGGTTCATCCAAAAAATAACACAAAGAATGTTTAAATAAATATCTTCCATGAACTCAATATGGTCATTCATCATTCCTCTTATAAACAGATAAATTACACCCCAATAATGGAATCTGATGCATACATCAGTATCTCATCGAGGGACAAATCTGGTCTGACACTAGGATGCATTCATGAATTCCTCTACATTCAGAGTAATTGAATTATGATTTGCATGAATAGTACATAAATCTATTCTTACTAACTAATAGGTAGCATATGACCACTTCATTAGATTTATATTGGTTCGCTGCACTTAAGGGGATCCCACTCACTGTTAAATATGGATCCCACATCCTTTTCTCAACAACTAAATGAATTGAACATCATGTAATGTGTATCTGATCCATAATGAGTTTGGTATAACTAGATATCATCCCTACTATTAATGAATCCCTTGATAGACCTATTTCTCCACCAAGGTTAAACTCACTTCATCAAATATTATTAGGGAAATTTGATCTTGATCATTGGAAATTTTTTAGTTGATAAAGTTCAAGATTGGGGCTCCACTAGAATCACTATCTCCCAAAAATATCATGTAAGAAGATTAGATCACTAATATTAAATTAAAATTGAGGATCCCTGAAGAGATGAAACTAAACATTGTCCAAACATTACTCAATGATACCTAATAATATTTATACAACACCCACATGTACCTAAAAATTTGACTGTCAACACCCCATGCATAACTAGAATTAACTGAAGCTGGTGATAATGTGAGTGGATTGATTGAACAATCATATCAAATTGTCTCAAACCACCAACTCATCTGATGAAAAATTCCATATTAGGAAATTTTCCTTATAAATGGAAGGTATTTAATGTAAATACTACCTTTAAAATTGAGATATTCCCAAAAACATTCTTTAATTCCATTCGTAAAAAAATTATCATACTCCCAGAATTTGGGTTCTTGTCTATTGAGAATACTTACCTACCAACTCTCACTTAAGGGAGTTTGGAAATAAAGTGTTATATGTAATCTCAGCCTCACATTGGAATATATCTCTCTAATGTCTCTTACAAAACAACTAATATCTTAAAATTCCATAGTGAAATATGTTCATGGAGTACCTCACGAGGCTTGTTGGCCTTAATTCATACATTAACATTGTCTTCTTGCTCGGAGATTGCTAAATTGTTCATAGAAAATAACTCTATCTTAAACAACTTCTGAAACTATATCTTTGGTAGTGTTGTCCCATCATTAGTTAATTAAAATAATCATCTACTAATATATCATTGTGTTATATAAAGAGATCAATGAAACACTCACCATCTATTTAGAGTTTATATTTACTAAATAATATTTTGAGTCTCAGACTCTATCAAATCCTTTCTATTATAATGATTAGTCTTATATTCTAAACCCTTGATACCTCTATCATTGTAATGAAAACAATATATCTAGACCATAGGTAGCATCATCTAACTCTTTGGGAAGTATAATCCACTATATAAATGATTATGTAGTAAGATAGAATGGGAAAGTATATTCATTTGATAGCAGGACAATAATATCTCTCAAAAAAGTAGTCGAAACAAAACCTCATTACTCACAAACCGATGGTGAGAGGCCAAACTATAGAAACATTCTCATCATAACCCAACCTCTACACATGATCCAACTATTAATAGTTATTACCCTTTATTTAATATGGATTTTCTGCATGTATTAGACCATATCAAGATGAGTTAACATGATTAATACATGAAAGATCACAAGAAACTACAATATGATGTAAATAACAGATTTATTGTAAATTGAAATCAATGACATAGAGTTATAGGTAATTTAAAGGTTATCATAGTCCAAATATAATGATACATCATCTACCACACCTGTACTAATTTTCATAGTCTAATAAATAAAGTAAGTAACCCATTTTCATTACTACCTTAAATCCCAAAACCAATCCTCACGTGACTGCTAACTCCAATCTATGTACCTAGGATTGTACCGCTCTGATACAACTCTAAGATGTCCCAACCAATCTGGGCCCTAGTGGGGCCTAAAATAAGCTATGTGTTCTACCTAAGGAGCATTCAATTAATTGGATGGGGGCTAGTGACTATCATTATGTAGGAATATCACGCAAAATGGGATGAAATATCCTCTATCAACTAAACACACACACATATATCAAATTCATAAAATATTAATCTACATAAGTATTATAAATAAATAAATGAACTATATACAATTCATTTATGAGACATTATATGGAAAATTAATCTCCACAGAGGGAAAAAACAATGAAATATTACATTTGAAAAGTTCCTTGAACCCGAAAAGCAAGGACCAATAGAAATCTGCACCTCACATCAAGGTCTCTTAGATAAATTTATGTCATCAAAAGTAAACAGTTCCAAAATTAAAATCCAACAACCACAAAGAATCTCCAATAATTTCAATTCACCATCTATAAAGAATATTCATTAGCTTTGAGTCCACCCAAACCCCCTATAAACAACACATCATCGACACCAATACAATATGTGAAGGCATGAAGACTGTATAGGGGTGAGTATAAA
The DNA here is from genome assembly GCA_963277665.1 of Viscum album. NCBI lineage: Eukaryota > Viridiplantae > Streptophyta > Magnoliopsida > Santalales > Viscaceae > Viscum > Viscum album. Next base: position 126,194,008 of record OY728129.1, on the reverse strand, counting down.
AATACTTGAAAGGACACCCTAAAAAAATAATGGAAATTCGAAGAAATAATTTGTTAAAAATAATAACGAGGAAGTAACATGATGTAAGATAAGGAATATTCTAGGTATTATCTACCACTAGAAGTCACAGGGATGTAAAGAAGTCCCTATCTTTCGAAATATTTGACCTAAAATCTCATACTTCCTAATACACAAGGAGTGATCAGATTAAAAAAGTGTTCACTAAGTTCTAATTCCATTGCCTTATAATATGTTACATCTTGAAATAAACCAAGGCGTGTTTGAGGTGTCAATATGATCGAAGTATCTGAACTTATCTTCCCATTTACTTCTACATTTCCACTAGAAACTATAAAGGGTGTCCCACACCTTTCTAATGTATGTTCCTCATTCAAGAGAATAGAACACCTCTCAATTCATAATTATCATACCTATAATATAGAAACTAATAGGGAAACCTAAATTTTTTTCAAAAATAATGTTCAGTTAAGGGAACTTTAGTCGTACTATTGTAACTACCCATCAATATTGAAAACTATGTACCTCAACAAAATTTAATTGGGAACCCTTTCCTCATCAAGTAGAATGCACTGGATGAGGACTTTACTATTTTAATTCATAGAGGACCCACATTGTATGTAAGTGGGGGTGTTCTAGATATCATCAATCATTTATGGGACCCAAACATTATTTGAGAAAATGGAGTAATGACCGTAAGAATGATCTAGAGGACCCACACCCCCAATAGTATGGGAAGTTCAAAACTCTATAATGATGGTAAGGAATAGTTCCCTATCATTAGTGCGTCGCCTAGGTAGTACCTAACCCCATGTCTTCTCTAAAAATCATGTTTGATTCAGAGTTATTAACCAATTAGATACTAAAAGTATAAACATCCCATAACACATCCAATCTCACATACGATAATAAGGGGGGATATATTATTGTTCTCTTTGTTGAAAAAAATCCAACTCATGTTCCCCAATCATTTTCTTAACATCATAGATACAACCCACAAGTATGGAAAGGTATACAATATATACTCTAGGGTACATGATTTGTATCCCCTAGAGAGAGATCTTACCATGTATTACCCTTGACATGGTATGCAGAACCAAGGTAAATTTAATTCACTATAGCGTACATGAAATACCGGATAATTTGGGTATTACTCGACATGTATCCTTAATGCATGAGCCTATGTTTCCTTAGGTTACACGACATATCCAAGATCATACAAAGAGAGTAAGTCCCATGAGATTACGCATCAAGTATCACCAGTCATTTGTGTTTTGTAGTCCCAAAATACATTATATGTATCAATATTCACATAGAACATGATCGTAGAATGTAACTTTGGGTATATAAATTTTCCCTTCTAGACGTTAACCACATATAACATACGTAGATATTGACTATTTTTATGTCTATTCAATATATATCCAAAAAAACATGCCTAATAAGCATAATTATTTAGTTTATTTGTAGACTAGATACAAAGCAATATTATTTTATTAAAATATTGATCATCTCAGACATATGTTTTTACATAATGTACCCTTATAGTCTCATCAAACATAGTACCCTTTACCATAACATAGTGAAAAAAGAACACATGAGGAGGATGAGATCAAATTCTCAATAAGGCAAAATATATGATATATCAACAAACTATACTTTTTAATTGTATCATGAGAATAAGGGAATGAGAACATGTTATTATCAATAAAAAATAATATCCAACACTTTAAATATCATAATCATGAGTCATCACAGAAAACATTTTTAAGTTATAAGATTAGAGAATCATTACAAATCAATCATGATCTATAAGTTCATATCATAAGCATATCAACATTTCATAAGAGAATGAAACAACCATAGTTATAGAAACTATATAATATATCAAGTACAACTATTGATATAACCAAATCAAATCAAATCATGCATCACCACCTATTTTCCATATCATTGTTGATCATGCATCCGAACCTATTTCTCATAGTGTATTGAGCACATTAACTCATTTTAAATAATTATATCATGATATATAAAATTTACACTATGAATTTTATGGTTATAATGGTCCCTCCCATCACATAAATTAAAACAAACAATGTTTTCATAATATTATAAATCAAGCATTATTTCAATATATCGCTACCCATGGAAAATAAATGGGTTTCATATAGATCACATCATAATTTAATTATCACAAGGGATAGAAATTAGTTTCATAGAATCATAATAATCATAGACCCTATAAAGAATTAAATTGTCTGGTATCATAATATCATGACCCCTATAAATAAAAAAAATACTTAAAGGATAATAAAAATGATGGAAAATACATTTAAAAGTTTAGTAAGGAATTTGTTTAAAATATAAGAATATATATTTTTTTCTTTTGATAAAAATATAACTATCAACTTCCAAAAAATTGATAAATAAATATTTATTAAAATTAAATATGGAAACATTTAATTTAATATTCAATTAAATGAACATTCATGATAATGGAAAAATCAGTTCAATGCATATACGTTAAAAGAAAATGTTCCTTTCACAAATTTTTAAAAGAAAAAAAAATTGTTTGGAAAACATTGGGAATGAATCTTTTTTAATATTTGTAAATGAAGTTAAAGGTAGTGAAAATTTTATTTTTAAAACAATTAATTTATATTAAATAAATTTTATAAAACAATTTTTAAGAGTAATGTCAAAGAAGAAAATGTTTACCAACCAAAGAGGAAATAAGGTCGGATTTTATCTAAAAAGATTTTCTAGGTCAATAAAAATACGAAATAGAGGAAAATAGAGTTCATGATTAAAAAATATAGTAATGACCTAGTGAGAAAAAAATATGGGGTATAAATGATAATAAATATAAATTTTCCCATAATAGAAATTTAACATAGGCATTACCGAAAAGAAAAGAGATGGTAACATAAATCCATTACCTCATATATTGTCTTGCATAAAACACATTAAAATATCATATATAATAAATATATATGTATTATACATATATTATAGAAACTTATTTTTACATAACTTTCTAGGCATCTGTACTTTATAATTTTAAAATATCCTTTTAATAAAAATTTCATCATTAAAATTAATATTTGGGTGAAAATCAATGTGTTTTCCATGGATCTTTCAATTTATTAGTTTCGGTGCTTACACTATGTTCATGATTTCACGACCTAAATAATAATAATAATGAAATAAATTTCATATATATTAATCACATACCCCTTAATTTTTATTCATATAAATCATTGATGATAAATGAAACGCATTGCTACATGGAGGTGGTAGTCTACATATACACATGAGAAACATTATCATTTTCCAATGGACGGAAAGAAAAAAAGTTAGATATTTTATTATAATTAATAGAGAATAATTATGTGATAAATATTATATTTAAATAATAAATCCATTATAATAAATAAGAATGAATTATTTTGATGGAAAATGAATAATATTTCTATGTAAATGAGGTAGTCCACATGTATGCATGAGCGATACATTCATTTCACTTATGATGTAAAAGATGTAAAAAATTATTGATACATCCTAACAATAAAAATTATGTTTATTAAAGATATATAATTAATTATTTTTTAGTGTATACCAAATATTTAAAGGAGTTTTAAGAAGAATTAAAATTGAAAGTACTCTGTTAAGAGCTATACCTCTTCATTGAGAACCCTCCTTTAGGTTACACCTTAAGCCTTTAAATGAAAATTTAATTATATAAAAAAGTCCATATGAGAAATTAATAATGATATTATAACAGAATTTGGGTATATATTTTATAATATTATTGGTCCTTGGAGTCTGGAAAAGTGAGGAGATGGGGTGTCCTTTTATAATTGAAGGCGAGGTTGCACTTAGAATTTTTCAAAAGAATATAATACATTAATATATTCTTGAATTATAATGGAAATAAAATGACTCATATTAAAAATATAGATAATATAGTATCCAAATATGACAATATAAAAGAATTTATACATGTTTTTAGGTCATTTTAAATATTTTCATTTTTGTTTTTACATTTTTACCAGTTTAAATTCATATTTCGATAACTGGCTTTTTTACTAAATTTACTATTCATATGAACCAAAAATTAAAGTGAAATAATTAAAGAATATTTAAATTATTATTATAAATATGGTTTCTAATTTATAAAATTCAATTTCATTATGTGAAATAAATTAATTTAAATAATAACACCCAAATCACAAAGAAAACAGTTTTTGAAAAAAATAACTTTTAAAGTGTAAAAATGTATTTATACATAAATATAGTGTTGTGGGGATTTCATTGAAGTTGAATAGATTATTTCTAATCACATGAATGTAAATAAATTTTAAAAAAAATTCAAAATATATCCTGACTTTGAAACTGCATGTAAATAAAAGACTGTCTTTATAAAAAATTGGTATTTTTAACTAATCGTAAAAAACAACTTTTTTAGAAAAATAAAAAATATTAAATTTTATTTAATATTGGCCTAATTATTTAAAATATATTTTAATATAATGAATTATAATTTACAAAAATTGTATAAATTTAAAATAATATCAATTCTGAAAAGAAAATAAAAGTTTTTTTAAAGAAAACATATATTTGATGCATAAAATGACTTTACTAAAAAATTGAGTACATTTTTATTATTCATTAATAAATAAATTTACATTATAAAAAACCTTTAAATATAGTCAAAATTTGGTAATTAATATTCATACATCCAATTTAATGTCTAGGTTATATGTGCATACATTAAAATATAATAATTCAACAACATATCGCGGTTCATTTAAACGTGGTGCTATTTGTAAAGATATTTGTCAACAAAATTTAATTTATTTAAAGTAAAATATGTCACAAAGTATTATGGTTCTACATTATCCATATCATTTACAAATGTATGGTTCATATCTTAACCACATGCTATGTAATATTGATGTTGACGTTGGGCATGTACTCTGCCGCACCCCGGGTTATGTGATATAGACCTACACAACATGTATATCAAATATACATGAAATATGACACATATAACCATAAAAATTGTAGTTTAGTAACCATGGGGAGTATAATATGTGTTTTATTCTCAAATAAACAAAATTAGTCATGTTCTTAACCCCAATTCTATATTTTACTTATTTTCTCACGACTTTGAACAGATCTATCCCCCTTCATGTCCATCACATGGTCCACAACTATCCAGGGAAAAGGGGTCCTTCTGGTTATCTACTTAACACAATCCCACCTTCATGATTTTATCCACCATATAACATGAAAATATCCCTACATGCACCAACCATTTTCTAATTAATCAATAATTGCCTCTTTCCTATAGTCACTCATTCATGATCCACACCCACACCTTGATATGTTATGCATAATGAAGAATAGTAGTGTATGACATTATAAGGCATAAAGATAAGTGTTAGAGGAGGGAGAATCATGGTTGGTGAAACTTGACCAACCAAATCTCTCATAATCTAACCACCCATTGACGAATACAAAGAGGAAGACTTAAGAACTCGGGAATCATAGAAGAAATGTGGTTGGGGGTACTAAAATTCTCTTAGAAGAGATGAATCACCATCACGAGATTTATTGGTGGAATAAAGGATAAAAATAATCATCAGGAAAACTTCTATGTCCATGAGAAAAATTATTCATCGTAATGAACAAAACAAATTGATGAACCCCGTAGGAATGACGCAACAAATCATGTACAAATCAAAATCAAATCCCTATTATGACGGTGAATCATAATCTATTCGAAAAAAATTACTATCTAATAATGATAAAGGTTTTATTTGTAATGTTTTAATGATTTTATAATCTATTCCATTTAAATGAGGGAATTTTTCATTTGATTGAACGACAATTCAATGAAGATTTGATTTGTCTCCTATACCTAGTTTTAGATTTTATATCAATTAAAATGAGAGATAACCCTATATAGAAATAATAAATAATAAATTGGGGATCTTATAAAGTTTTAAATTTAATAAATCAATTATTTAATTAATTTAAACCACACCCATGATGAGCCCAGACCATGGAATTAAATTTAGACCCTGATTATACTAACCTAAGTGTAAACCTCGTATTCTATACATAACCATGACATATGAGTTTATATATGTTTCTCCATTTAGGAGATATTAAAACCCTCAATATAGAGATAAATATTTATACAAATAATATATATTATATATCCCTTAAAAAAATAAATCATATAAATTCACCAAAACCAAGACCATGGGTAAAAAAATGCACATTTATTTCAATAAAGCCGTCATTTTTTTCAATAATGTTTTATAGGGTAAACTTATCATGTTAAAACTAGAGTTGTTTCATCCCACTTAAACTCAAAATTGAATAATTTCTACATCAAGAACAATTTAATTCACTACATACACTCCTTAACAATTATCTTCATATTATTAAAAGGTTGAAGATATTAATTGAAAATGTGAAAATATAATCATGGTGGTTTAAAATGGTGATGTCCCATTAGATCACCATGAATAAAATATTATAAATAAAGGGGGAGGTATCCAAGAGATAATATTCAAAACATTTCAATAACACCACAAATGGGAAAAAATTAATCATCTTCCATGTTCCCTTTTTTCAATATGTGTTGAATTTTAGTGTGACCTTTCAAGAGGAGATGGAATTTACCGATGTTGTACACCAACTTTTAATGTGGTGATTATTCCTTCACCCTAAACCTGGTGATGAGGTGTGAATAAATTTTTATATACTCTAATATAACTTCTTGTTCCTCAGATATCTCTATGACTTATTTTAAATCAATCCCCCCCACTTTGAGAGTGTTTATTGGGATTAATATTTTAGTGAAATCCATTAACACCAAACCCTAAGCATCTCAAACTTTTCCACCTCCTGTCATATCACCATTACTATAATGGTCATCATTGTTCACTAGAGGAAAAATTCATATTATGGTGGTTCTTTTTTGGTTTAGAGGTTGTTTTAACCACCTAAAAAAGTTAATTAAGGTTTTAGAAAACCTTTATGAAATGGCTTGTTATTGAATTTTTAACAATGTTTTTTTTCATGATGAATTCATTTAGTGATGATAAAATTTATATTCAAAAGCAGTTTTCCACGCCCCAAAATAGAAAAATAGTATTTTTACCAGCAAAAAATGTTCTGGTGATAAAATTTATAATATGGTTAAAAGTACCAAATTTTTATTCATTATGTTTAAACATGCCACTAAATTACTAATCGTTGTTAAAACCACTTCTAGTAATATAATTTTTGAAAAGAATTTTTTGATGATGGTCTGATCCACCAAAATCCAATACACATAATATATATAAAAAATCAATCTTCCATTGTATTAAAACAAAAAAATGAATTCCTATATCAACAAACATTATATTACATATAATACAACATTAAATTACATCATGATATTAAAAATGTCATGTTTGAGAAAATTTCAATACACAAATGATTCCAAGCCACTCTATCAAGATGCATGACCCTCAATCCACATTACATGGTCATATTGTAACATCTCATTACCTTGATCAGGTATATTTTCGACCTTTTCCAAGTTCCCTTTTGGTTGAAAATCCTTTTTATGTGTTTTTATGGGTTTACAATAGACTGCGGAACTGGTACATACTGGGTACATGAAGTACACATTGAGTCCTCGGTGCTAGTTTCTAGTTGCGAATAAGGAGATGCTACTGTGAGCTAGTAAACATCATGTACCTGATCTATAATTCCCGTAGGGGTTATGTAGATTTTTTTCAACACGAGACAACATGTTTTATGGAACAATTATCCGTCATAGCCTACACGTTGTGACCCCTAGTTATACGTCATGACTCGGTCAGTGCCCAGCCCAAAGTAATGCGTCTGGCAGTACCGCTTGGTCTTTTTTTCCCAGAACTATTTTTTCTCAACCATAGACTCTCCCTAGGAAACTTCAATAGGTTCCCCACCTTTAGGATCAATCTGATCATCTTTCAATAATACTTTTTCTTATGTTGCAATTCCCTAGTAAGTTATCTCCCTTATTATCCAACATTATATCATTTTCCCTTCTTGGGTTTTCGATGGTTCAAATAGGGATTGATGGATCTATGCCATGTGGTGTTGGATATTTATTCTAGGTTGAGTTTTTTGATCTCCTCCAGCTTCATTATCATTAACGATTGTCTTTGTGCGTGTTGTTCTTTAGGAAAGAGGTAGGTGGTTCTGATATAATTTTCCCAATTGGATAACTTTTATTTTCATGGTTTATTTGAATTTCTAATTTAAATTCAATTTCCTCAAAATGATTTCAATTTATTTAATAAAACCTAATTCTAGTGAATTTGTTTATTTGAAATGGTTTGGGCATGAAAATTTGGAAAACCCCCAATTCTATTTAACTTGAGCATGTTTATTGGAATTGGTAGATTTAAATTGTTGAATTTAAATGGTGAATTTTGATGGAGATGTTTTCAAATAAATTGAAGAGTTTAATTGCGAAAAATGAATTGTGGAAAAGATGGAAGTGGTTTTGAATGTATTTAATGCTCATAAAAATGGTTTAAAATGATTTGGTAGACACATGGTGGTTTTATCATGTGAAAAAGGCATGTCTTTTAATAAAACCTATTTTAGTTTTAAATGGAATGAAATTTAAATTATTGAAAAAGAAGAATGGGACTGATCATATTTTAATAAATCATAAAATAGCTCACCCATTATTTAATAGTCAATGAAACCCTTAGGTAGTATGTTATTTGGATACACTATATGATATTACAATGTTCAAAAAGTTACCTGGAGCGGTTCACATCCCCGGTGGGTTGGTGAAGAGTCACCATTGGACAGTGTCACAGGGACGTGTGTATATACATTTTTTCTGTGTTTACATAGAGAGTCTGAAATCCTATATTCACTTAGTACTATCGTATCTTTTAGAAGATGACCATGTAGCTCACTTGTTTATTTATATTTGAGATAGAGATGTATAAAAATGTTGTTTGAACAGCTTTACATGATTTTATGAATTTATATAAACTCTTTTATATAAATTGTTTACATAAAACATTATTTTGGAAATATTTCAACTCTTATAGAGAAAATCATATAATTTTAATGTATTTTTTATCATTTGGAAAATGTTTATCATGGTTTGTTTAAATATGCTTTTAAATTTCCAAACCAGTTTTTTTGGAAAAATTGAACGCTTTTTGTTAGATAATCTATATTTGGCATCTATTATGGATTATTTGGTGGTATCTTATTTGGATTAGGGTCACACCCTACTTTTTTCCTTTAGGTGTTTGTAGACATTATTCCTCCATGCTTGAGCAAAGGGAAGGGAACTATAAGAGTTGGATCCACCTTTTGAGCTTTGGAATTGGTGAGTTATGTCCTTAGGGGCCTTGGGGATAATTTCTTGTTTTGTATTTTGGGTTATAGTACTTTCGATTTTATGCCTCATTGTATTTTTAAAATTTTACTACCAGTTGAGCTTTCCTAGTGATATGAATTTTTTCTTTTATCTTATACTTCAATATTCTTGTGGAAAAATCCTTCCCTCTTGTATGTTGTATGATTCCACGTTCTAGTATCTAAACTGTAGGGATCGTGAATTCGATTTGGGTAATGTTATTCTAGGATCTATTATCAGGTTACGAGGGTACCTTAGATGGTTATTGAAAATTTTTATCAAAGGAGGTTGTTAATATTTTTTCTGGAATTCGGTATGCATTTTTTGAAATCTTGTTGGGACATTGGAGGTTGTTGTGATTGAGTTCCTGACCAACTATCAATGTATTGAATTTTATGTCCCTATGTGTTATTAGGGAAATAATTCTTGTGGATTAATTCAATTCATTTCCCAAAAGATATTTGGATAGGTTGAAATCCAAATTTTTTTGTTTTATCTATTGAGAATATTTTCTCTTGTTACTCAATTTGAGTGATAATCTAATGTTCTAATTTTATCTACTGATGTTGTGTAGCATCATTCCTCCGAGAATATGTGAGAATCAGATATAGGAAGAGGTTACTACTGATCCTCATCAATAAAATCCAATTGTTGATCTGAATTTGGTTGAGGAAATTATGTTCACTGTCCAAGCTCTAGGACAAATACCACCTCCAATTTTCACTCAGAGTCAAGATGTAGATCCTCAAGGGATTCTATTCAGAATTGTTTTCAATAGTTCCTTTGCTAGATACAGCCTGTCTTCAAAGGCTCCACTGATCCTCAACATGTTTTGGAATGGTTGGTAAAGATAGAACAAATGCTTGAGTTCTAGGAGACACATGATGCGATCAATGTGAAGTGTGTCACCTTCATACTGGAGGGACCAAGAATGAGATAGTGGGATATGATGGTGACAATAGGGAAGCATGAGGGCTTATAGTGGAAGTACTTTAAGGTTATTTTCACTAACCAATTCTATCTGGAGTCAATAGTGTTATCTAAGGCTATGGAGTTTTCAAGAATGAGTAGGTTGAAAAAGTTTTGACCGAGTATTCAAATCACTTTACTAAGTTGTTGCGGTTTGCATATGAGATAACATCTAATGAGAGGATGATGGATTGATAGTTCGACTTGGTACTTTGATCAGATATCTATTCTTAGGTTTTCTTGCTAAGCTTATATCTTATGATGATGTTATGGATAGGGTGATGATGGTTGAAATGGGCATGGATGGAAATTCATGGTTGATGGGAGTTCCTTTTTCTCTGAGTGGTAGCATTGGTTCCTTCAAATGAAATATGAAGCATGATGATACTCGTGAAAATTCTTGGAAGCAGAGTCATTCTAGACCTTCAATAGCTCTAAGAGAAAGTTCATTGACTTTCTATGTGTGTGGATAGCCAGGAAATTCTAAAAGGGTTTGCACTGAGGCACCCATAAAATGTATCTCTTATAGATGTTCAGGTAACTTTCATAGGTTCTTCAATCACATATCTACTTTGAGTAGTGGGATAGGATCACCATATCCTCCTAAAGCTGTGGGGCAATAAAATTCTTCAATGATAAAAGGGTTCCAGCCACATGCATCTGTAATAAATATTATTCACGTAGTGGAAGAGTCTATAGAGGAATCAGACATAAGTCCAATGACTATGAGAGATACCATTACCATTTCTTTTTCAATAACAACTAATATTTTTGATACTGGTGCATCTCACTCTATTATTTGAACTCATATTGTTAACCATCTGAATCATCTTATGGAACAACTATCTTGGGAAATAGAGAGTAATGTACCCCTTGGTATGAAAAGAGAGAAGGGTCTCTATATTCCTGCTTGTTTCCTCTCTCAATCAGATGTCAAGCTGATTATTGATATGAAAACCCTCGGAAATATTGGATCATTTCCAACAAATTTCAAATAGATTTTTATCTCTGATGGGTCTACATTAAAACACCTAGTGGTGTGCAGCTTGTCATTCAAAATGAATGGGAACCAAGGTTGAGTAGAGTCAAACCTTCTTATCAAGAGTTTGAGAATGTGATATCAGTGTTTTCTTTTCACATGGAGTGAGATTCATTGAGTAGTGATCATCCACTATTTGTCGTATAGTTTTCCAACATGTTTCCATCAGATTTATTTGGACTCCCACCGGTGAGAGAGGTTGAGTTTTATATTGAATTAATCCTGGGAACTCAATAATTATTTATCCCCTCTTACTGAATGGCTCCATATGAACTAAAAGAGTTGATGTCTCTACAAAAGGATATTATTGAAAAAGGATTTATTCATCCATGTGTGTCACCATAAGTAGCACCAGTCCTCTTTTCCAATAAGGTTGATGGTTCTATTCTCATACTTGTTTATTATAAAAGCCTTATAGAGTAACGATAAAAAATAAATATTTTTTCCCACAAATTAATGAACTGTTTGATCATATGAAAGGGTTATAGTGGTTTTCAAAGATCTACCGTTGATTTGGTTACCATCAGTCGAGGGTAAAAGAATCAAACATTCTGAAAAAAAAACCATTCAGAATAGGTATTGCAACTATTAATTCTTTGTTTTGTCCTTTGGTTTAATAAATTCTCCTATAATTTTCATGGCCTTAGTGAAAAATATATTCCATGAGTATCTAGAAAACTTTGTGGTAGTCTTTTTGGATGACATTATTGTCTACTCTAAGTCCGAGAGGAATCATGTGCATCATCTGAGAACTGTTCTGAGTCTTTTGTGAAATCACCACCTTTACGCCAAGCTTTCAATGTGATATTTATGGATTTAAAATTTAAATTTTTTGGAAAAATTGGGATCTGAACATGGTTGTATCACTTGTTCCTGATATGGTGATGGATATTATGACTTGGGTGTAACCCCAAAATATAGTGAAGATCCATATCTTCTTGAGTGTAGCAAGATATTGCTGCATGGTTGTGAAAACATCCAATAGCTAGCTTCTCTGATGAATGATCTGACTCGAAAGGGGGAGAGGTTTGTGTGCGATGATAAAAGTTAGTGTTATTTTATCGAGTTAAAACAGTTGTTGACTACTATACCGGTGTTGACTATTAAAAAATCCAGGAATGGCTATGTGGTCTTCTGTGATGCATCGGGATCAGGCATGGGTTGTGTTGTTATACAGGGTAATCATGTACTAGCATATAGATCTCGTCACCTTAGGCCACATGAAAATAATTACACTACCCACAATATGAAACATGCATCTTGGATGCACATGATTAAATGTTGGTGGCACTACCTTCTTGGAAAAAGGGTTATGGTGTATTCAGTCCACAAAATCCTGACTTATATCTTCTCTTAAAAAGATCTGAATCTTTGGTATATGCATTGGGTGGAGGACCTACAGTCGTTCAAATTTAACACCACCTATAAATCAGAGAAATGGAATGTTTTTTATGAGGATTTGAGTAAGAAGCATCTAGCCCAGGAAGTGAAAGAGTCTTCAGAAGAGTGGAAATTTATGGCTCTCTTTGCACAATTATATATTGGAGTTTAGAAGGAAAGGGATGTTGTTTCTTTAGCCACTATGCAGTTGACATCTACTTTTCTCAAGATGATTCTTCAAGATCAAGATTTTATTACAAGTTATGTAGCATTAGATAATCCCTTTAAGGTGGGGAGACAGTTTCCTAGAGGTCTTTATACAAAGAGGATGTTATACGCTATTAGAACTACTTCATTATGTTGATAGTAATAAGCAAGTGATGGGAGATTTTCATAACTCTTAGTGGGTTTTTCAACCAGGAACCACGAATTTTTTTTATGACAATAGGTGGTAGATCTAGTGGTCAGGTGTGAGACGGGACATTGTTGATTTTTCTATCTTTTCTATATGTGATAACAATTGAAATCCAAGCACAAAAAACTATCAAGTTTTTTACCACTTCCAGTCTCTACTTGGAAGTTAGACAATATCTCTATGGGTATTATGGTTGGGTTTCCTCATAACTAAATATAGAATAATTCAATTTGGGTCGCGAGGGACAAGCTGACCGAGTCTTATCACATAATACCAATTCATGATATGACCAAAGAATAGGAGTTAAGAAATATATACATGAAAGATACTATATTATTTCAGGGAGTGTCATCTTTTATGGTATTTGATTAGGATCCTAGGTTCACTTCTTGATTTTGTAGAGGCTTTTAGAAGGAATTGGGATCTCAACTTCATTTGAGCATGGCCTACCATCTGCAGTCAGATATCCAGATATAAGGAGATATACTGATTCTTGAGGATATGATTTTCACCTATGACCTCAAATTTGGTGGGGTTGAGGATAATCACATAGGTCTGGTTGAGTTTTCTTACAAAAATAGTTACCAATCCGCAATTATAATGGGACATTTCAAGGCCTTGTATCATCAGACTTGTAAATATTTTTTTTGGTTGGAGGTTGGTAAAAAATATTTGGTTGGACAAAGAATGGTGTAGGAGATGACAAAAAACATTTAGTTAATATGTCAAAGGATGTTGATAGTACAAATACAATATAACTCTTATGATGATTGTCGTTGTAGACCTTTTTATTTTTCAGTTTATGAACATGCATTCTTATAGGATTCACCCCAGTTAGGTTATCGACGGCATGGGAGGCAAGGTAAAATTTCTCCTCACATTTTATGAAATTTGGAGGTTGTTGAAAAGGTGGGGAAGGTTATGTACCACTTTTCACTTCCACCATAGTTGATTTTAATACATAATGTTTTCCATGATTCATAGATGAGAATGTATCTATCTGATCCATCTCTCGTTTTGACCTAGAGTGATCTAGTGATTGAGCTTGATTTATCTTTGACTGAGAAGCTAGTCAGGATAGTGGATTGTAAGGCCAAGGTTCTACATCGGATGAAAATAAATTTGGTTCATGTAATATTTAAAAATGACTTTGATAGTCATGATATGTGGGAAGGCAAGGCACTAATGGTAGAGTAATGGCTTCATCTATTTGGAATAGAAGATTATTCATAGGCTTTCTGGGGGTAGAAATTTTTTCTGTTAGGGAAGTTGTAACATCCTATTAACTTGATGAGGTATGTTTTCCACCTTTTAAAAGTTCCCTTTTAGTTAAAAATCCTTTTTACATGTTTTCTTTTGGGTTTATTGTAGAGTACAAAATAAGTACACACTATGTACCTAAAGTACACGTTGTGTACTTGGAGCTAGTTTTAGGTCGGGAATTGGGAGATCATGTCATGTGTTGGTACAGATCATGTACCTAAGGTACACATTGTGTAGGGGTTAAATATAGATTTTTTAACCTGAGGTGATTGGTTTTTTGGCATACTTATCCATCATGGCCTACACGTCATAACCCCTTGGTACATGTCTTGACTCGGCCCTCCTCTATCCTAAAGTAATGTGTTTGACAGTACTACTCAGTCTATTATTCCCAAACATATTTTATCTGGACCCTAGATGCTCACTAGGTGTTTTTTAGAGGCTCACCACCATCTGTATTGTTTCGATCGGATTTCGATCATCCTCTTTTTTTGTGGTGTGATTCCCAAGTAAGTTCTCTCCATTGTTCATCAATTTTCTATCCTTATGAACTCTTGGTTTTTCAATGGATAATCTAGGGATTGATGGATCTATCACATGTGGTGTTTGGTTAGGCTTCTTGGTTGATTTTCAAGATCAAATTCACATTATTTCTCATTGATGGGTGTCATTCCAAGTGTCATTATTTGGGAAAGAGGTAGGTGGTTCTATTCTGATTTTCCAAATTTGTTAACTTTGATTTTCTTGGTTTATTTAAATTATTGATTTAAATTAAATTACTTAAAAATGATTTCAATTGATTTTATAAAACCCAATTCTAGGGGATTATGGTAATTGAAATTTTTATGGATCATAAATTTGGAAAATCCATAATTCTATTAAATCTGGGCGTGTTTATAGAAATTGGTTTATTTAAATTGTTTAATTTAAATAATGGATTTTCATGGAAATGTTTTCAATTAATTCTTTGAGTTTAATTGTGAAAATTAATTTTTAAAGGTATGGAATTTCTTTTGAATGGATTTCAAAAACATGAAAATGGATTAAAATGATTTGATAGAAACCCAGTTGTTTTATCTTGGGAAAATGCATGTTTTTGAATAAAACATGTTTTGGTTTTAAATGGAAATAAATTGGAATTTTAGTAATGGCAGAATGGGATTGATCATATTATAAGTAGTATTAAATTTTTTCTCTCATCATGTAAAAAATTAGGAAATACTTAGGTAGTTAGTGAGTCATTTGGATACACTCTACTCTATTACAATGTTCTAAAACATACATACAGCGGGTCACATCCCCAATGGGTTGGTGATGAGTCTCCTTTGGATAGTGTTATGGGGATGTGTGCATGTACATTTTGCTGAGTTCACTTAGAGACTATGAAATCCTATAGATTGTTAATACTAGTGTACCTTTTGGTAGATGACCATGTTGATCACTTGTTTATTTATATTTGAGAGATAAATGTATGCCAATGTTGTTTGAACTTCTTTACATGCATACTGAATTTAGATAAACTATTTTATATAAATTTTTTGAATAAGCCATTATTTTAGAAATATTACATCTTGTGTAATGTAAAGTTTGTGCTTTGAATGTATTTTCCATTATTTTGAAAAAGTATATCTTATTTTGATTAAATATGCATTTAAATTTCAAAACCTGACTATTCTGAAAATTTGAATGCTTTTGTTTGGATAATCTATATTTGAAATCTATTATGGAATATTTGGTGGTATCCTACGGAGATTTTATCACACCCTAATTTTTACTTCACTTTCTTGTAGACTTTCTTCTTCCAGGCTCGAGAAAAGTGAAGGGAGCTCTTGTAGGTGGATCCAGATGTTGATATTTGGACTCAGTGAGTTGTGTCCTTACGGACCTTGGGGATGTTTTCCAATTTGGTACTTTGGGTTGCAGAAACTTGGGTTTTATGCCTTGATGTATTATAGAAATATTACTCCCACAGAAGTTTTCCTATTGATATGCATATTTCCTTTTATCTTTTTCTTCCATATAATTGTTTCAAAATCATTCCCACTTATATTTTGATTGATTCCATGTGTTAATCACCAACCCATGGGGATCAAGAATGCCCTTCGGGTCATGTGAGAGATGACTTGCTTATCGGGTTACCAGGGTACCCGAGATGGTTCATTTCACATATTGATGCCTATCACCGTCTTCCCCACTTCTCACCTCTAGAATATATATTTGAAGTTGTTAACCACACATAATTAATAATCATATTTATTGAATAATAAATGATACTCTATTAAAATTTTATATCATTTCATATAAATTCAGCCGATGTAACGATCCAATAGTGAATAATTGGTATATATGTGAATGCCTAGATAATCCAATGAGACACTATTGTAACACCTCAATATTTTATGAAATATTTTTTTCAATTAAATTCAATTTCCTCTATATCTTTCATTATTGGACACCAATTCTAAACAAACCATTGAATATTATTATTATTTAAATACGGTAATTAAAACCTATTTAATACATTAATGGGTATGAATAGTATATACTAAATTATGAAATATATATAATATTCCTAACCAATACAAATTCATTTATTAATGATTATGATATATGTACTGAATTTTTGGTAAAGTAATTTTATGCTTCCGAAATATGATTTCTTTAAAAATGGTATTTATTTCATTTTATAAGTAAATATTATAATCAACATACAGAAATTTTATAATATTTATTTGAAAAAATGATTTCATTTTTATTTAAGTATTTCGAAATTATATTTTGATGAATTAAAAAAATTCTTAAAAGAGTAATTTTTAAAATAATAGTGAAAAATAAAGATCTTTATAAAACTATCATTTTATTTATATTATAAAGTCCCATTATAATTTTATTATTATCTCAAATAAACATAAGAATTATTTATTAAGATTTAATATAAATAATTAAATTTTCATAATCATTATATGTTATTTTTATATAAGTACATTTTGGGGTTAAAACACATTTTTCAAGAAAACTATTTTCATTTCATTTTGAGGTATTAGTTTTAAATTAAAATTCTCTAATTATATATTTTGAATTTCAAAAAAATTATTCCATATATTGAAACAAAGGTAAAAAATTTAGTAAATATATCTCTTTTATTTCATTCAATATGGATATAATCTTTAGTAACTTTTGCTACCAGAGTAATGGGTATATCACATAATTAATGTTAGATATAAAATGATAAAATTTTAAAATTACCCTAACACTTTAATTAATTTTATTTTATGCATCCATTTTGTCTATAATAATAAAAGATTCTTTATATGGCATTTTTGGTCCATTTGGATGAGATTATGATCATTATAATATTTTATTTTAAGAAAAGTAAAACAAGTCACACTCTAATTATTAATTACTATAATATATTTAATATTGATTTATCTAGAGTATATTTTTTAATATAAATATTATTTTTAAATATAAAAAATGTATATTCTTAAGGGTTATTTAATTCAATTTTTATTTAACAAATAATTACCTTAAATTCTTACACAACAGTGACAAAATAATTATAAAATTAATGTAAAAAACTAAATGAAATTAAAAATATTTAAGTAAATATAATTTTACATAAATAATGTGATACCAAAAACAATATAGTGGAACATAAATTTTTTGGGATATAATAAAATATATATTTTTTGTAATTTTACTTGTTTTGTTATGTTATTAACTTCCAAGTAATGAATTGTTCTAAAAACCAACAAAAATGATATTTTATCATAATAATATTTTACTAAATTATCTAAAAGTCATAAAAATATTTAAACAAAATTTTGTTTTGTAATTATATGGTCTAAAATATCAGAAATTATCAATTTATGGTAATTTTAATCATAAAAATAAAAAATTCAACCTTTAATATGAAAAATGTTTTTACTGTAGTTAGAATTAAAATTGGTTGACTAAGGGTGAATCAAAATGATAAGGTTTAAAATGATATAAAAACATGTCTAAATTATATTGGATTATGGTTTTACATCCATATATTACATTACACTCTAATAAATTTTCATTTAGATGAATTAATATTTATAATGAATTTATTAAAAATTAATATTTAGAGAGACTTCATAAGTTCTCCTCGCCTCAATTATAAAAGAGAACATCTCCCTCAATTATTCACACAAATTTTATTAATATATATCTACAAAAACATTAAGAGTTGTATTCTAAATCTCATTATATAAGTTATATAGGTCTTAGTAACCTAAAAAATTAATCCTTAGGATCTTTAAGGAATGATATAAAGAAGTTCTCCCGAAGAAGATGTAATCATCTTACCCGACCACATACAATTTATTTCTTATTACAACGCTTTTAAATCAAAATGTAATTTATCATAAAATGGTTGCTAAATTATCCTACATATATTTATTTTTGTTATTTTTATTAAATCATCATAATCCACCCTTTTTTCATCAAATGGGGAGTGAAGGTATCACTCGTGCGTACGTACGACTTACTATCTCCACGTAACGATACAATTATTTTGTCATCACAATAATTTATGGATACATATTATTATGGTTTTAATATTTATATAATATATTTAGGATATAATTATATTTCGTGAATTATAATATCACATATACCAACTTATTATCCAATCATTTTTGAAATAATAATACTGTTTGTGCGTATGTGTAGGCTATCACCTCTGTGAAGCAATGTGATTATATTATCATTTATATTTTACTTGAATGTTAATAAGGAATAACTTTATGAGTATATTTGATAAACATGATATAAAAAGAATCCTATAAATTTGAATTAATTTTTACCTTTAATTTATTCCATCCATTAAAAAATGAAAATTATATTCATGAGTACGTACGGTCTACCATCTCCATGAAAAAATTAAATTCATTTTTCTATATATAAATTTTATGGATGAAAATAAATATATGTTTAGTGAATATATTTTATATTTATTTCATTATTAATATTCAATAAGTGATATGACCAATAATAATGTATGGGTACTTGAACTACTGAACAACTCATGATAAATGAAACATTTAACGCCCAAAAGTGAAGATTTTAATAAAGAATCACTGATAAACGAGGATGTTAAAATATTGTAAGGGGTAAATATATGATGTTATAAGTATGAAAATTAATATATTATTGAATTAAAATACATTAAAATTTATTATACATGAGGTTAATGTGATTTCAAAGTTATAAGAAGTCAATGAAAGTATAAGTCCCCAGCCTTAAACCTTACATAATCTTGAGTTATTACAAGATTACACATTGAGGATCTTTTCGGGTTTAGAGTTTTAGAGAATTAGATCATAAAACTTGCATTACATTCCACATATAAAAAATTGGTTACATAAAAATATTATTCTTCATTCCCATCAATGGAAACACATTTAAAATAAAACATGGATTATTTCTTGACACATCCTTGACTCTATCATCTTATCATGTACCTTTCCCTTGACCTGTGAAAAACATTTCAAAAACTTGGGATGAGCATAAAAACTCAGTATGGGTTATAAAAAAAACATGGAAAGGAAACATGAGTTCATAGATACATAAGAATGAAATCATACTTTACCCATAAAACATAGGCACTTTAACATACCTCATAAAATCATGAATAAATCTTATAAATCATAAGACTTAAAGGTAACTTGAGGCATTCATAACATTCTTACGTAGGGAGTAACCCTCTTGGTTACGTTTGGAATACCCATCACAGTATATTCCCTAAAATCTCTTCGGATAAACCTTAACGTTTCACTCCTTCGCGTTACCTAATGCATTGGAGAGCTATAACGGGCTCACCCGCCCTTAGTCTATCACGGAACCACCCGTCTTCATAATAATGCCCAAGAACCTCAACATAAACGTATCACATAAAACATGCATAAAGGAAACATAACATTTCCACCATTCAATCACAAGAAATCAATACCACACATTGATATAAAAATATTATGAAAACCATTTTCAATACCAAAATAAAACATGGTATTTATTTTTCTTTAAAAAAAAAAGAAGGTATGGCTTGTAGAGGAAGCCGAAACTCAAATAACGGTTACGACGGGGGAGAAGTCGTTGTCGCCGCATACGTATGACAAAAACATTCCCTTTTGTCGTTTAGTAAACGCTTCGTATAAAAAAGATTCCTTTTGAATAAACGTAAAAGTCAAAGGGGTTTATACACCGTATAAAAGAAAGTTGCGTATAAAATAAAATATGTCTCAACGAAAGGAGATTGAGACGAAGTCCCATACCTCGTATCCGACTTGACCCGACCATTCTTTAATCTCCTGAATAATAAACTTGAGTTAATCTCTACTTGCTTAAGAACCCTTTTCAAGTTCATTATTCCTTTTATACCATGTTATGAACATCATGTGATCATTTAAGTTAATAATGTTCATTTTGTCGGTATTTGGTTCTTAAGTCGAAAATAGACTTCTTATACTTACATGTTGTTAATTTGGTCAAAGGTTCATTATATCCAGAATGGTATTCATGATGTAGATATCATATATGTCATCTATATCCATTACATACATTCATTTATAATCTTACATCACATTTAGAGGTAAGAAATGAAATGCACCGTTCATGGAGACGGTAAGCCGTACGTACGCATGAACGCTACTTCCATTTCTATTTCATATTTTCTGGAATGGAATCATAATGATATAAGAGTATATTAAAATTCCAGTATAATAACATATATAATATCATTAACTTTATCCTTTACACATCCCACATATGGTATTAATGAATCAAATCACTTTTAGGGGGCGGTAGTCCGCACTTCCTAAAATGAAGATATCATGTTTTACCCATAATGGAAACCATAAAGGTATGCCCAAAATGAAAAAACAGAAGCTTAAGGAAAACATAAACATATTATATATCATATATAAAAATAGTGACATCATAATGGCCACCTTTGAAGGTGTTTAATGAGTGTTGAACAATCATCGTTTCGGGAGGCAGAATTTCGCCATCCACAGAAACCGTATGTTCTTTAACCATTTGATGTAGTTGTGTGAGAGTGTAGCTCAAATATATCTTATAACAACATCCTTGTATATTGAAGATACTGGTGTTGTTACAAAATAAGTAAATAAAAAGAGTTTATGGGGTTGGAGAAGCAAAATAAAACAAATGAACATGAGAGAATGAATTACCTTTAAAAGTGTAACTCCTTTTGAGTTGAGCCTAAAGGCTTCCTTTGAAAGGATTCTGCCCAAAGGGAATCCTCTAGGATGAGGAGAGGGATGTGGAAAGAGTAAATGGGAAGGGGTTGGCCGAGCCAAAGGCTTGAAGAGTGTGTGAAATGAGGTAGAGGTGGGGGCCTTTTATAAGGGGAGAGGAGGGGCACTTTTGGAAAGTAAAGAAATATTACATTATTTGAAAATATGTTTCGGTTTTAAAAGGTCCCACATTGATAGAATTCGTGGATAAGGTGATAAGGGTTCGAAATCCATTCATCCAATTGGTTTTGGACATGTGTAGTTCATAGATTTTACATTATCTTTCTATTTTATTTAAATCGTCAAATAATGATGTCATCGCTGCATCATTAGTATGTCATAAATAATTAAATTTATTTAATGTCTAAAAATTATAAAAAAATACTATGATATAGGAAATCTTTTTATCTTTCCAATTACTATTTATAATCAAAATTCGGACTTGTATAACCCCACTTAAAAATTGTTTTCGCAAAACATATCATGTTTGTGTCATTTTCACTTTAACATTAAATAAAAAGTAATTTATGTCATTTCCCAACAAAAGTGGATCCATGGGGTCCCCAAGTTGACCCATGGCATGTAATGGTCGGCCCTGACACAACCAATAAAGTTGGGACATGTGTCTAGGTCATTTCATATTATTAAATCATTATTTATACCTTAAACTACACTAATTACCACTAATCGCGATTAAAAACTTAATAAGTTACTATTCACCAAAAAATTATTTTAATCTCATTGAACCACATTTTACTTCTTAATGACATCCATGTATGTCGGATTTTCAAAATTCAATACACATTAGTGGTAAAATTTCATTTAACTGAAAAATCAGTTTGCTTGATTACCACTTAGTGGTTTCACTATTCATCAAAAATTGAAGTTTTTCAGAAAATTACCAAAAATTCACCCTAAGATATATTTGATATTCCGAATTCAAAAATGAAGTCCATTTTACAAAATTAAAATCATATAAGTCACATTAATTAATTCAATAATTAATTCCCGCTGCCAGAGCAAATAGCGTGTTTTTACAAAACAATAAGTATCAAAAGATTGACACCAGTTTAAGTCTAATTTCAAAGTGAAATTGATTCCAATGACCACCATTGGATAAAATTGTAAAAATATATTCTAATTTCACTTCAAAACCAATTCAAAACATAATCTAATCATATAAATAGATTATATTAAAAAGTAGTTTTGATGTAAAATGCAGTATTTTTCACTATTCATTAAAAAAATGAACATTGTCAGAAAAATACCAAAAATTCACACAAGGTAAATTTTGATGTTCCAATCATAAAGAATAAGTTTATTTTGACAAACATAGTTTATAAAATTGTCAAAATATAGATTCAAAAATGGTTTGCCATCAAAAGGCAGTAAAACAATCTTTTAAGAATATTAGTGTATTCCATGCATAAGATTGTATTTATTTTTCTTTTAAGCCTCTATAACACTATCTTAATTATTAAAAGACATAGATAAAAATATCTATTATTCATTACTTACTTGGGATGTTACATCCTTCCCCCCTTTAGAAAATTGTGTCCCCGCAATTTATTTATTTATCGAATAAATGGGGGTACTTATCCCTCATTGCATTTTCAGATTCCCATGTTGCCTCTTCAATCATTTGGTTTTTCCACAAAACCTTTACCTGCTTAATCACCTTATTCCGTAACACTTGCTCCCTGTGGTCAAGAATCTGGACCGGTTGTTCCTCATAAGATAGGTTCTCTTCCAGCTGAACTACCTCTGGACTCAAAACATGAGATGGATCTGGCATATACTTTCTCAACATCGAAACGTGAAAAACATTGTGTACCTGAGATAAACTCGGAGGTAAAGCCACTCGGTATGCAACTGATCCAACTCTCTCCAGAATTTCGTATGGTCCAATGAACCTTGGACTCAACTTTCCTTTCTTACCAAATCTCATCACACTTTTCCAAGGAGAAACCTTGAGAAAAACATGATCACCTACCTCGAAAAATAGATCCTTCCTCCGGTTATCCGCATAACTCTTCTGCCTGCTCTGAGCTGTTCTCATGTGTTTCTGAATCAGCTGAACTTTTTCTGCCATCTCTTCTACCAATTCTGGTCCCATCAACTTTCGTTCAGCCACTTCATCCCAGAAAGCTGGAGTTCGACACCGCTTCCCATATAATGCCTGAAATGGTGCCATCTGTATACTGGAATGAAAACTGTTATTATATGAAAACTCAACCAAAGAAAGATGTTGGTCCCAACTTCCCTGATAATCCATAGAACAAGCTCGTAGCATATCCTCCAATTTCTGAATTGTTCGTTCTGACTACCCATCTGATTGAGGATGAAAAGCTGTACTAAAATTTAATTCAGTACCCAATGACTTCTGAAGGCCTTTCCAAAAGTTAGAAGTAAACCTGGGATCACGATCCGATAAAATGGAGAGAGGAACTCCATGTAACCTGAATATCTCTTTAAGATACAAACGGGAAAGTTGATCAAGAGAGAAAGTATCTCGTATAGCAAGGAAATGAGCAGATTTGGTCAAGCGATCATCAATAACCCAGATTGAATTATTACCTCGAGATGTCTTTGGTAATCCAACAACAAAGTCCATGGATATATTCTCCCATTTACACTCTGGCACTGGTAAAGGCTAAAGCATCCCTTTCGGTAACTGCTGCTCTGCTTTAACCTGCTGACAAGTCAAACACTTCACAGTAAAATCAGCAATATCTCTTTTCATTCCATCCCACCAGTAATACTCCCGCAGATCTCTATACATCTTAGTACTGCCCGGATGAACTGAAAACGGAGAACTATGAGCTTCACATAACAACTCTCTCTTCAACTGTGAATCATAAGGCACACACAATCTCTTCCCAAATCTCAAAACGCAATCATTATCAATGTTGAATTCAGGAAACTTACCTTTCTGAACCAGCTCTACCCTTTTCTGCAACTCACTATCTTGCTTCTGTGCTTGCTTGATTCTATCTGATAGAGAAGATCTCACTGATACCTGAAACAAAACAGAAGGACTTCCTGCACCAACAACTTCTATGCCAATGTTCATCAAATCCTTAACCAAAGGATCACGTTCCAAACGCAACATTGTTAATGAAGCATTACTTTTTCGACTCAAAGCATCGGCCACTTTATTTGCTTTTCCCGGATGGTAATGAATTGTACAATCATAATCCTTGATTAATTCTAGCCATCTCCTTTGTCTCATTTTTAACTCTTTCTGAGTGAATATATACTTTAGACTTTTGTGATCAGTATATATTTCACACTTTACTCCATACAAATGATGCCTCCAAATTTTTAAAGCAAAAACAACAGCAGCTAATTCCAAATCATGTGTAGGGTAATTTACCTCATGAGTTTTCAATTGTCGTGAAGCATACGCAATTACCTGATCATTCTGCATTAGGACGCAACCAAGTCCTTTCAATGAATCATCACTGTATATAACAAACTCACCATTCCTGGAAGGTAGTGCCAAAACTGGAGCATTCACCAATCTTCTTTTCAATTCCTGAAAACAATCATCACATTCTTTTGTCCAGATAAACTTAACACCCTTCCGAGTTATCTTAGTCATTGGACTAGATAACCATGAAAAATTTCTAACAAACCTTCGGTAATAGCCCGCCAAACCAAGGAAGCTACGAGTCTCGGTTACATTTGTGGGTCTTGGCCATTCTTCCACAACTTTTGTTTTTGCAGGATCAACAGTTATTCCATCTTTAGAAACAATGTGACCAAGGAAAGAACTTTGTTGCAGCCAAAACTCACACTTGCTGAATTTCCCATACAGTTTCTTTTCTTTTAAGGTTTGCAAGATAACCCTTAAATGTCTTTCATGCTCCTCTTTACTTTTAGAAAACACCAAAATATCATCAATGAAAACCACCACAAACTTATCCAAGAACTCATGGAAAATTCTATTCATTAAGTCCATGAATACAGCAGGTGCATTGGTTAGCCCAAATGGCATTACTACAAATTCATAATGGCCATATCTCGTACGGAACGCGGTCTTCGGAATATCTGCCTCCTTAACCTTCAGCTGATGGTACCCCGATCTCAAGTCAATCTTTGAAAAAAACTGAGCTCCCTGGAGCTGATCAAACAAATCATCGATATGAGGCAAAGGATATTTGTTCTTAACAGTGATATTATTCAAGGCTCTATAATAAATGCAAAGACTCATAGAACCATCTTTCTTTTTAAAAAATAAAATAGGAGCACCCCAAGGTGATGTGCTAGGTCTAATGAAACCATTCTCTAATAAATCTTGCAATTGCTCCTTCAACTCTAAAAGTTCAATTTGTGCCATTCGATAAGGGGGTTTTGAAATTGGCTTAGCATCAGGAACTAAGTCCACAGTAAACTCAACTTCCCGATCTGGTATTATTCCAGGCAAATCATCAGGAAAAACATCAGGATACTCATTTACCACTGGCACATCATTAATCTGAATAGTTCCTTTATTTTCAACGATGTGTGAAAGGTAACATTCATTTCCATCTTTTACAAGTTTCTCGTCCTCTTGATATGTTATCAAAAGTAAGGGTTCATTCTTGTAAACAAACTGAAAGTCTTTCTGAAAAGAAACTTCTTTAGCTCTACAGTCAATCTTAGCATGGTAAATAGAGATCCAATCCATACCCAAGATAACATCAAAATCTACTAGAGGTAGAACAATAAGGTTTGCAAGTAGGTTCTTTCCACAGATAAGGATAGGAAGATTCTTATAAATTCTTTTTGCCTCGACACTTCACCCAGGTGTTTTTACCAAAAGTTCAGGAGTCATTTCTTGAGATGGTATTCCCATTTTACTAGAAAAGGTTTCAAAGATGAAAGAATGTGTAGACCCCGAATCAAACAACACACTTGCATAATCTGAAAAAACAAACGAAGTACCTGATACAACTTCATTTGATGGCCCGACATCTGCTGAAGTAGTTGCAAAGGATTTCACCACCCCTTTCTGCATGTAGTCTAACTGCTTCCCATCAATCAAGCTCCTTGTCGGACACTCGTTTTCATAGTGACCCATCTCAGTGCACTTAAAACATTTCACTAACTGTAAATCAAATTTGTTCTTACCTTCACCTTGATCCTTTTCAGTGCAATCACGAGCCTTATGTCCCATCTTACCACATCGGTAGCACTTCCCAGAATTCAGAAGACATTCCCTAGCATGCCTTTTGCCACATTTATCACAAACTGGAAACTTAGTTCTCTTACCATCAGACTTTTTTGAAGAATTCTTACCTTTCTCCTGCCACCTCGGTCTCTTCTTTTGCTGGTTGTTATAGAAAACTTGGTCATCGGCAAACTCCATTTCCACCTTCTCAGCACATCGAACAAGCTTTTCATAACTTTTAAACTCACGAGAAGCTAATGCCCTTTGATATTTTGGCTTTAATCCTGAGTAAAAATGATTGATTTTACTATCAAGGTCCCAGATAAAATTTGGAGCATACCTTGCCAATCGAGTGAACATTTCTTCATAGGCAGCCACTGAGTCTTCCTCTTGCCTCAATTCCAAGAATTTCTTTTCCATCCTAAGTCGAACAGCCTTAGGAAAATACTTCTCAAGAAACATACCTTTGAATTCATCCCAGTCAAGAGCATCAATCTCATCGGCATCCCTGATATTTTTAACCATAGACCACCACTGATCTGCTTCACCCTCCAAACGGTAAATAGCAAGACTAACCTTTTGATTGTCTGAACACCCCATGACATCAAAAATCTTCTCCAGTGCATTAATCCACCCTTCAGCTGGCACAGGGTCAGATGATCCTCTGAATGATGGGGGATGTTGCCTCATGAAATGTTCCACCACTGACATGTTCCTCTGCGGTTGATCTGGCTGATCTCGTGCATGGATACCACCGCCATTTATCGCTTCAGTCAACTGCGCCATTACTGCAACAAACTGTTCAGTTCCAATTCCGACCATTTCTGGATGCTGATTCGGAAGGTTATTTCCTTCTGTATGCCTTCCTAGCACTGCTTCCCTGTTTCCTCTGCGGAAAACCATTCTGAACAAACATGTCTTAGATGAAGCAACATGGTAATCTTTAAATGCTATATCATTTCAAAAAAAATATTTTTGGATAATCATTTAATAGAATTCTAACTCCTAAATTTATCTAAACCGACCTCTGATACCAACTATAAGGCCCCAGCCTTAAACCTTACTTAATCTTGAGTTATTACAAGATTACACATTGAGGATCTTTTCAGGTTTAGAGTTTTAGAGAATTAGATCATAAAACTTGCATTACATTCCACATATAAAAAAGTGGTTACATAAAAATAGTATTCTTCATTCCCATCAATGGAAACAGATTTATAATAAAACATGGATTATTTCTTGACACATCCTTGACTCTATCATCTTATCATGTACCTTTCCCTTGACCTGTGAAAAACATTTCAAAAACATGGGATGAGCATAAAAACTCAGTATGGGTTATAAAAAAAACATGGAAAGGAAACATGAGTTCATAGATACATAAGAATGAAATCATACTTTACCCATAAAACATAGGCACTTTAACATACCTCATAAAATCATGAATAAATCTTATAAATCATAAGACATAAAGGTAACTTGAGGCATTCATAACATTCTTACGTAGGGAGTAACCCTCTTGGTTACATTTGGAATACCCATCACAATATATTCCCTAAAATCTCTTCGGAGAAACCTTAACGTTTCACTCCTTCGCGTTACCCAATGCATTGGAGAGCTATAACGGGCTCACCCGCCCTTAGTCTATCACGGAACCACCCGTCTTCATAATAATGCCCAAGAACCTCAACATAAACGTATCACATAAAACATGCATAAAGGAAACATAAAATTTCCACCATTCAATCACAAGATATCAATAACACACATTGATATAAAAATATTATGAAAACCATTTTCAATACCAAAATAAAAAATGGTATTTATTTTTCTTTTTTTAAAAAAAGAAGGTATGGCTTGTAGAGGAAGCCGAAACTCAAATAACGGTTACGACGGCGGAGAAGTCGTTGTCGCCGCATACGTACGACAAAAACATTCCCTTTTGTCATTTAGTAAACGCTTCGTATAAAAAAGATTCCTTTTGAATAAACGTAAAATTCAAAGGGGTTTATACACCGTATAAAAGAAAGTTGCGTATAAAATAAAATATTTCTCAACAAAAGGAGATTGAGACGAAGTCCCATACCTCGTATCCGACGTGACCCGACCATTCTTTAATCTCCTGAATAATAAACTTGAGTTAATATATACTTGCTTAAGAACCTTTTTCAAGTTCATTATTCCTTTTATACCATGTTATGAACATCATGTAATCATTTAAGTTAATAATGTTCATTTTGTCGGTATTTGGTTCTTAAGTCAAAAATAGACTTCTTATACTTACAAGTTGTTAATTTGGTCAAAGTTTCACTATATCCAGAATGGTATTCATGATGTAGATATCATATATGTCATGTATATCCAGTACATACATTCATTTATAATCTTACATCACATTTAGAGGTAAGAAATGAAATGCACTGTTCATGGAGACGGTAAGCCGTACGTACGCATGAACGCTACTTCCATTTCTATTTCATATTTTCTGGAATGGAATCATAATGATATAAGAGTATATTAAAATTCCAGTATAATAACATATATAATATCATTAACTTTATCCTTTACACATCCCACATATGGTATTAACGAATCAAATCACTTTTAGGGGGCGGTAGTCCGCACTTCCTAAAATGAAGATATCGTGTTTTACCCATAATGGAAACCATAAAGGTATGCCCAAAATGAAAAAACAGAAGCTTAAGGAAAATATAAACATATTATATATCATATATAAAAATAGTGACATCATAATGGCCACCTTTGAAGGTGTTTAATGAGTGTTGAACAATCATCGTTTCGGGAGGCAGAATTTCGCCATCCACAGAAACCGTATGTTCTTTAACCATTTGATGTAGTTGTGTGAGAGTGTAGCTCAAATATATCTTATAACAACATCCTTGTATATTGAATATACTGGTGTTGTTACAAAATAAGTAAATAAAAAGAGTTTATGGGGTTGGAGAAGCAAAATAAAACAAATGAACATCAGAGAATGAATTACCTTTAAAAGTGTAACTTCTTTTGAGTTGAGCCTAAAGGCTTTCTTTGAAAGGATTATGCCCAAAGGTAATCCTCTATAATGAGGGGAGGGATGTGGATAGAGTAAATGGGCAGGGTTTGGGCGAGCCAAAGGCTTGAAGAGTGTGTGAAATGAGGTAGAGGTGGGGGCCTTTTATAAGGGGAGAGGAGGGGCACTTTTGGAAAGTAAAGAAATATTACATTATTTGAAAATGTGTTTCGGTTTTAAAAGGTCCCACATTGATAGAATTCGTGGATAAGGTGATAAGGTTTCGAAATCTATTCATCCAATTGGTTTTGGACATGTGTAGTTCATAGATTTTACATTATCTTTCTATTTTATTTAAATCGTCAAATAATGATGTCATCGCTGCATCATTAGTATGTCATAAATAATTAAATTTATTTAATGTATAAAAATTATAAAACAAATACTATGATATAGGAAATCTTTTTATCTTTCCAATGACTATTTATAATCAAAATATGGACTTGTATAACCCCACGTAAAAATTGTTTTCGCAAAACATATCATGTTTGTGTCATTTTCACTTTAACATTAAATAAAAAGTAATTTATGTCATTTCCCAACAAAAGTGGATCCATGGGGTCCCCAAGTTGACCCATGGCATGTCATGGTCGGCCCTGACACAACCAATAATGTTGGGACATGTGTCTAGGTCATTTCATATTATTAAAGCATTATTTATACCTTAAACTACACTAATTACCACTAATCGCGATTAAAAACTTAATAAGTTACTATTCACCAAAAAATTATTTTAATCTCATTGAACCACATTTTACTTCTTAATGACAACCATGTATGTCGGATTTTCAAAATTCAATACACATTAGTGGTAAAATTTCATTTAACTGAAAAATCAGTTTGCTTGATTACCACTTAGTGGTTTCACTATTCATCAAAAATTGAAGTTTTTCAGAAAATTACCAAAAATTCACCCTAATCTATATTTGATATTCCGAATTCAAAAATGAAGTCCATTTTACAAAATTCAAATCATATAAGTCACATTAATTAATTCAATAATTAATTCCCACTGCCAGAGCAAATAGCGTGTTTTTACAAAACAATAAGTATCAAAAGATTGACACCAGTTTAAGTCTAATTTCAAAGTGAAATTGATTCCAATGACCACCATTGGATAAAATTGTAAAAATATATTCTAATTTCACTTCAAAACCAATTCAAAACATAATCTAATCATATAAATAGATTATATTAAAAAGTAGTTTTGATGTAAAATGCAGTATTTTTCACTATTCATTAAAAAATGAACATTGTCAGAAAAATACCAAAAATTCACACAAGGTAAATTTTGATGTTCAAATCATAAAGAATAAGTTTATTTTGACAAACATAGTTTATAAAATTGTCAAAATATAGATTCAAAAATGGTTTGCCATCAAAAGGCAGTAAAACAATCTTTTAAGAATATTAGTGTATTCCATGCATAAGATTGTATTTATTTTTATTTTAAGCCTCTATAACACTATCTTAATTATTAAAAGACATAGATAAAAATATCTATTATTCATTACTTACTTTGGATGTTACAGAAAGAGTATTTTGTGTCACTTGTATTTTTGTGGGACACATGCCTAGTATACCACTTGTTTATTTTATGTGGTATATACACTAAAAATTAATTTATATTATGATGATTATTAAAACAATTAGGGTATTATCATATCCATATTAATTTATTTCATTCATGGGGAATATAATTAAAATAATACAAATGTGTTAAGAGTTTATTTCACAATCTCATCATTATTTGATATTGTTTATGTTTACATATCTACTAGGGAATATTTCTCATCCATTTCCATGTTTTCTAAAATAAAATCAAAAATGTTTTTACTATTATCTTAAATTTTTTTGAATTAATTTTTACCCTTGTTTGGCATGTAAAAAAATGTTTTTAAACAAATATTTTTCACATCATTATTGATCCTTTCATTGAATCTTCATTTACAAATTTAATGGTTTATTTTCAATTAATTTTTTCCCTTGATACATTCATAGTTTTTTATTAAAATAGATGTTTTCCAAAATGAAGTGGGTATTTTACTTTGGAAAAATTTTATTGATATTTTATGATATTTCTATTAATTAACGGAAACAACCATTGATTTTTCTATTACATTACTGGGGATAAAATCCAAGGATACCATAATTCTTTTTCTCTATATATGTTTTATGTTTATAATGGAATGATTTTTAAGAAACCCATTTCCATTCATGTGTTTTAATATGATGAATGTCTTATGATCTTATAGAACACATATGTATTATTTTTATTCTGTGATGGGTGGGACCTATATCTCCCTCTAATTTATTAGGTAATTATAAATGTTCTATGACCTAAAAAGTGTACATGGGAGGTTATCCCAATCCCCAAAGAGGCTACAGGGGCGGTTATCCCAATCATGAAGATGGTACATGGGATGTTAGCTATAACACCACAAGGATTTAAAAATAAATTCAATATATAATGTAATACACACAACACATAGTCTCTATGGAATAATAATTTTTTAATTATTTAAAAAAGGTAGTAAAAACATATCCATTAAACAAAATTTATTAATTTTTTTGAATTAAATTTTAAAAAAATGGCCATACACATTTGTGATCAGTAAGATATTTAGAGTCTTATAGGATCAATTAATTTGTTAGTGAATAATAACTTGACCATTCTGAATTGTAATGTTACCCTTATAAATAGGAAAATGACACTTATGAATGGTAAACAGAAAAAATGAATAGTAAAATAACCCATGAAAAAAAAATTAGGGATCTTATAAATTAAATTATGATTGAATTATATAATATTATAGGTAAATGAATATTTTATAAAATAATAATTATGTGTCAGTATTTTTGTAAGTCATAAATATTTAATTACAATTTTATAATTAATAAAATGATTTAAATTTATTTTATTTTCATAATATGTATTCATAAATAAATATTTTATTTTCTTATGATAATTTTATGAGACCTTAGCTAGTTTTTGAAAGTGTTAAAAAATTAGTTATAGATTAAAAATATTTATTTTCTATGTAAATGGTGGTTCTAATTAAAAATTAAATTTCTTATATTTAGAAAATTATTTTCAGGAAATTAATTTCATTTTTTTATTCTACACATCAAAAAATGGGTAGGATGAATTTTTGGGATTTTTCCAAAATATTTGAATTCTTGGTGATTAATAAAATATATTATTTTACCATATTTATACATTATAAGTTAAATATACTATTACTAACATCATGAATGTTGTAATCACACATGGTTTAGAATCACATGAACTTATTACTATCGTTATTCATAAGAAACAACACAATTTCTTATCTTGAACAAAATAACAAAATAATGAATAAAATAGTATGGAATCACCCTTCTCCACTATAAATACCACCCCTCGACACCAATTCTCCTCACATCTTCCAAGATTTGATACCTTTCCAATTTTTACCCAATATTCAACAAATCCCCCCCCCCACATCCATGAGATATTTTTCTTGTCAAATCACAAAAACCAATCCCATTTAGTATCTTCTCAAGGAGGATAATTCCAGAGGTAAAATCCTCTTCCTTTTTCTTTTTAATTTCTTTTTAAGTTCTCTTCTTTTATTATTCTCTCCTCATCTCCTCATTTCAAATGATCATGATAACTATAGTATAATATATATACTATAATTATATCATTTTAATGTAATATCTTTCATCAAACTCTTTTCTATCTCCCTTTTATTTAAAAATTGAAATCATCGTCTCTGAGGTGCCAATTACAACCTTCATGGATAACAAATTTTCGTTCATTAATTTATCCTTAAAGGCTAGTAATTAAATCATTTTTATTATTAAAATAGAATATAATATTTGTATCAAAACAATTATTATAATTTTTATTTAAAATATTTACATTAAACTTAATGATAAAACAAAATAAGCTCGTTATGATCAATAACTATAGTAATAATGTAAATGATTATCACTAAATGTATTATCTAATTATTTATCCTCACAACATATCAAAAAGGATATATATAACCATTTGAAAACAATTTATGTTTATTAATACTATATAAATTCAATTCATTAGAATTATACCCATTACACATGAACTTTCATACTTCTATATAACTATACCAATTGTGAAACCAAAGGAAACAAGCGCTCCTAATCAATAAATGTTTATCATATAACTTATAAAAAGCTTATAAAAGAACATAATAATTTTTTTATAAATAAAATATATGTATAAAATATTATTAATTAATTAATTAATGGATTTAATTTGATTATCCATGAAATTATTTACAAGTAAATAACACATTCAGACATATGATAATGGGTTTTTCATGTCGGTTTTATTTCCACGAGATTTCAATTATTCACCACTTATTTCTTGTATGTGGTGTATGTATACATCCCATTGATGTTCCATAAAAAGAATCTATTTATATTCATGTTATTTAATTTCGTATTTTATGGTCATTAATTTATTGGGAATATGTTTCGATTGATTATAAAATGGTAAGGGTTTTCTTCCCAAACACCATTTTTGTTCGAATTATGCTTTATTCCACTATACACCAATGTAATTCATCACTATTTTTATATAGTTATCATAAATAATATATATCTTCCAAACTGAAATATTTAGATCGGTTAATTATTCTTTATGTAATGATAACTTATTTCCAAGGTTCCCTTCTAATGTTTTCCCGATAAACAAGATCGATTCAAGGGAACTTCTGAAATTATTATCTTTTTTCCAGTGCACTATATAATCAATTTCACACCACAATTATTTTTTCTAAAATAAATTATTTTATTATGAAAAAAAATATTATATCAATTTTCATTTTATACAATTATTTTTCCAAAAGAACTCTTCATTGTAATGTACAGATTATTTATCCCAAGAATTACTCATTGATTTTATAAGAGTATTTTTATCTATTTTAAAACCCCTTTTTTTAGTATGTTTAATTGGGATTAGTAATTTATCATATCATATACCATGTTTTATATAAATATTTATGATTACTTTGACTGTGTATGTGCTATCTTGAAACCATTCACCACACTAATTTGAATGGTTAATATTACGTTTACTGATTGGGGAAAGTTATTTAAATTCCAATTGTTAGTATTAATATGAATGCGTACATTGATTATATTTCACCCCTTTCATATGTGGAATGAATTGGATTTAGGGTGTGGTTGGTGGGGCCTGCTATTTCCCCTCAATTCATTTTTATGTCTCATGTAACAACCTATATATGGTTTTGGCTGAGGCCTTACCCATTTATTAGATTCTTGGAATAAAGCCCTGAAAATAATAGATTCATGGAATTAATCATTGAATTTATGTTTTAAATATCTATATTTTTGTAATTAATTCATTATAAAACTATTAATAGGAATTCTATGTGATTATTCGACTAGTATAATATCCATGGTTAAGTATTCTTATGGAATTATTTAGTCAGTTTATATTTTTACCATCTTATGATCATGTTTACATTTACTGGAATTTGTTTTTAGTCATTAATCATTATTTATTGTTTATTTATACTTCCAATATATTATTATTCCTTAGTAATCATCTGAGATCAATCCTTTATTATGTTTTATTTTTCCCCAAGGATGAGAAGATTATTATTATGAATGAATTTTTGGGATAATCTAGGAGTTTAGGTGTGATTAAAGATATGTTGATATATTATATTTCTTTTCATGTCATAATGTAAAGTTCATATATGTATTCTGGTTTTCCAAAACTCTTAGAATGTTTTTTCCATCAGGATACTAATTCTTTGTAATCATATTAATTTAAAATAATAAGGCACTAGCTCTAGGAAACTGGGGTCGGGGTCCCTAGAGTTGGTGTTAAAGGATGTTTAGTTGAAACCTAAGAATGTAGATTTAGTGAAAATAGATTAGGTAACATATCCGTAAGAAATACATTGAGGATTAGAATGTAAGAAACATCTAAGAATTTTGGTAAGGTAATGATTATGTGGATCTTACTAGAAGTACATTCATGTCTAGATACTACAAGTAGACGTGCTCTAGCATAGATGTACCTAGGATTAAAAATTATAACTAGGTATCCTGGACCTGACTAAAGATAACCTAGTACATGACAATGATCCTTACTGTAGAAATATTTTGTCACTCCTGGGGAATATGCTTAGGATAATTCACATTTTCCTTAAAAACCACTATCACAAATTTAAAAGTAATTTTTTCCTCAATGAAATAATGTTTATGATTATGATATTAGATATGCATTAAATTTCAATTTATGTTAAGTGGTATGTTAGTTTTAGATTATTCATTATGATTCATAACCTAATAAAGTGTATTTTATTATTTATAAATGGCACCTAGTGGAAGGAATGTTAACTGTATCAATGCACATATCCCATGCAGGGATTTTCCTCCTATGAAAGATATTTATATCGGTATTGAAGCTATGACTAGTGTTGAGAAACCTATAATTATACTGGGATAGATGACTGAGGTTTTGAATAATAACCTTACATGTATAGAGCATCCTGATCCACAATAGGGATAATCAATGTTAGATTGGTTTATGCGTCATCAAACTAATTCATTCAATGGGACTACAAACCCATTTGTAGCTTAGTAAATGATAAGTTCATAACATAATACATTTCTCGATTTGGGAAGTAATGAAAGAGGTAATGTTGTCATGGGATGTTATCATCAAATAGGATATGCGGATCCATGGTTATTAGTAATACAAAACCCAAATTAAGAGGGAGAATTTAAAAATATTTAATGGAGGTATTTTAAGGTAATTTTCCTAGAAAAATATTTTCTTGGGGAACAATGAGTGGATATGGAAATAAAATTCCTGAATTTAAGGGAAAAGTAGAATGATAATGTTTCTAAGTATTAGGAAACCTTTTCAAGGATAACAAGGCATTTCGTGGACTACATACATAATCCAAGGATCATGATTGATCAATTAATTTACAATTTAAAACAATTCCTCTAAAGGGTACTATTTACCTAAACATTATAATCATATGAAGATGTAGTATCTTTTACTATCAAGTCAATGAAATAATTCTCCAAGTCTTAGGGGTTTGAATTTAAAAATAGAAAAATCTGATGGTGTAGAATAAATACGAATAGATGGATAAAGCGAAATATGTAATTTCTAATATGTGATACTTGTCGAAGGAAACACCTCGGTATATTCATAAAATGAAGTGGAGTTTTCTTTAAGTGTGGGAACAAATTCCACCTTTCTCAATATTCATTGGGAAATAAAAAAATTCTAATTTATAATGCTTAAACTATTATAATATAGGGCACTATTCAAATGAATTCCCTAATCTCCGAGGAATATACCCCAAAATAAGTGAAGGGATAAAGGCCAATATTATGTTGATAAAACAGTCGAAGTGGAATAATTATAGTATTTGTTTTTTTAGAATTATGTTTTACTGCAATATTTATTTTTGGAATTTGAAGCATGCATGTTTTATAAATGTTTAAAGGTAATCAAGGCATTCATATGTGTAGTATGTGATAATAATAGGTGAATTATGTTGTTTTGAAAGAAATCTTATATTAAGTGACCTTTTTCATTGGAAATTATAAAATTTAGATGGGAACAATTAGGAATAGTATTAAGGTTATCAACTTATGGGATTGATTAAGACTAAATTATGATTTTGGATACCTTGTTCCCCAAGATGTGATGATGATTAGTATATATTACTTACAAGGATAATCTTGGAGTTTATGTGTGATTCAAAAGAAGTTTATATGTATTATTTCATTTTATGTTTTAATGTAAAGTGCATTTCTCTAATCTTGTTTTCCAAAACTATTAAACAATATGGTATTTTGGGATATGGATTACTCATAATCATACCAATAAACTAAAGTAAGGCACCAGATCTAGAATATTGGGTTCGAGGTCCTTACATTATCCCAAGCCTAACATGTTATGAATTCCTTAGTAGGTATCCTTGACATAGGGTTTTATATTCTTAAAGTCATTCCACAATATATCTCCTATATCAAATGTATGATCTCTTGGATCATGTTCATTGACTTATAAATGATTAATGCCTTACGAAATTCCAATTTTTATTCCCTATCTCAACTTTATAATCTCTGATAAGTGGGGTATGGTTTATAAATGTTAATATCATACCCTTATTCTCATGAAATTATTATGTGATTATTGATATCTATTTTTGTACCCATACTAAGCATACTATATCACACTTTCTTATATTTTCTTCCACATGTTATAAAGAATGGTTTTATTTATGATCATTCTAAGAATAGTTCTAATTCTGAAGAGCATAGTGTTAGAATATATTTGTCACTAATGTATTAGTTGTTAAAATGTATATGTTTCCTAAGACACTAGAACTAAATGGTACTGTATTTGATCATTTTGTTATCTAAAGAATATACATATATTAATATTTAAAAACTATCTATGAAATTTATGGGGTTCTATATATTTCATATAAAAAGGTTCATATAACCTATGGAAACTTAGATTAGAAATATTTAGTAAGAAACCATGGGATATGTATAAATATAAGAAAAAATACTAATGTTTTGATCAAATATTGCCTAAGTTAATCTTAATGCGACATATATTGAAACGAAGACGTCTTTATTTGAACATATAATAATTGTAATTTTTTTGATTATATAGTTTTAAACTATGATTGTCGTTACTCACACTATGATTTTTGGTTTTAGTTAATGTATGGAAGCTAAAAGAGTCATCTGAAAAATGAATGTGATGGTCAATGAAATGACCATACTTATGAGTAACCAAATGGATAAAGATCTGGGATGTAATATATTGTGAAAATGCTCACTCAACTATCTCAGTCTATTGGTGGTAACATGGATCATGTCTAACTTATGAATTTACTTCGAAGGTAGAATGATGTTATTGAATATTTCATGCAACCACAACCACCATCCTTCTATGGGTCTTCTAATACACTTATTGATAATAAATGAATAAAATAAATGAAATATATATTTCCATTTATCTATTTAAAAAACTATTAAAAACTTTTCCTAGATATTTATCATTTTTAAGGTGAATCAGATCAATGGTAGAAACTTATTAAGTATATGAGGAAAGAGAATGGAATTGGATGCATATAATGGGATGAGTTTAAGAGAATATTTTTTAGTAATTTTTTCCCTTCTATAATATATATAAAAATAGAAAAATAATTAATTGATATTAACTATAAGGATAATAAGACCTTTGGTACCTATGAGAACAATTCTACAAGACATTCATGGTATTCTTATGGTTTAATCATTAACTCTAAAAGAAATATTAATCAATTCTTTTTTGTTTTGAAAACAATTATTTGAAAAGAATTATTTATAAGGCACTTTGAGAGTTATGAATAAATTATTTTATGTTCATTAAAAGTGGTAAAAAAATATAGAATCCCTAATTTTTATATTGATAACAAAATACAGATGGATATTCAAGAAATATCTAGTGGCCTGTCACATGTAGGGAAGAACAAATTTCAACCTTCTACCTACTAAAAATGTAGGATGGAGTACTCTCATGAATACCTGAAAAGAATTATAAAATATTTCAATTGTTGGAAGATTTTACATCATGAAAAATAATGTTTGAATAATTTAAATAGAACATATAATGAAATAAAGGGATAGAAATATCAGCATAATTCACAACCCACACTTCTGTGTTTCAAATTTGAGGAGTACAAGAATTATGGCAACTAGTTCAAAAATATGAAGGTTAATGAAAATGAATGCCATAATTACCTCTTAATCAAATATAAACTAAAAAAATCACATGTGATCATTATTTTGGATGAGGGGTATGATAATGATGAGGCACAATCAATTGTTTACGAAGTAATTTGAATGAATGATGTGTTTATGTATCAAATTTTCTGAATTATGATATAGTGGTATTTATCAAATTTAAGAGAATCCTGAAATGTCTAAATATTAATCTATAAAAGTTTATCATTAAGGTTTTATGAAAATATGTGCAATGGTATAGATAACCTAGAAAAATGACAAAATTATATTTTCTATAAACACATTAATAATGGAAATATAACACTCAACATATGACTTATGCGGGTATAATAATGTTTTGATGGGATAAAAGGATTATTGAAGTTAATATACTGAATTGGACAATATTAATGACCTTAGATTTAGTTGATGACTTGAGGAAAAATTAATTTAGGTCATCTTTGATTAATGTTTTACAACTTTAGATATATGGGGTATATTCAATGTTCTATGATTCTATTTGAATAAAAAAAATAATGTTAATTTTTGGAATCATCAATTTTTCGTTAAAGTTTTACAGAAATTTAGGTTATTTGCATGTTTTAGGAGAATATATAACCAAGGTGTTAACATATTTGGTATTTGACATTAAGAGATTCTTTTGGGATTAATGTTAAGTTTATATTGTAATCTTGGGGACCTTATTTCGTAATTTTGTTTCTTTAATTGGTTCAAACATATTTTGGAGACGTTTTGTGATTAACAACTTATGAATTGGAAATTTTTATACTTTGGGAATTATTTTTGATGTTTGAAACATTAATGTATTTATACATATTAGAATAATTATGATAAAAATTTTCGTATTGGTTAATAACTATGTATATTAAGAGTGTCTTTATATCCTTTTCTGGATTTCAGGATTTGATAGAAGATAAAATTAGTAATTCATTCATGAAAAAATAATTTTGAATATTCATCATTGGAGAAGAAATATGAGATTGTGATAGAAATTTATGAAAGGACGAAACTTCACTTATCAAGTATGCATATATTCTCATGTTTATAGTCTATATAGTAAAAAATATTCACAAACTATAATAAAAGTGTAATAGGACAAAAAAATTCACAATACAATCAATTATTATGAATAGAATATCCTTTAACTCCAGACTAATATTTGGGTTTTTGGTTATTGACTTTATCCAGACCATGTTCTCTATCACTCTATATTTTTCCTTTGATGTTGGTTTTCTTTTTGATGTCCTTTTTTTCAGTTAGCACTAATTTTCTCTTATTCGAAAACCGAGTTTGGTATTATTTCATATAACTTTCACATTTATCATTCTCTCTTATCTAGAGGATGTATTATTAACAAATTTTAAAATTTGGGTTTCCATAAAAAAAATATTTAAAACCATTACATACCAATAAAAATTATAAACTAGGTAGATGTAATTTATTAAAGCAGGATTAATTTTACATGCCTTAATTTTGTGGTACAATTTTTTTCCGTTAATTTTTTTGATATCCTGGATGCAACCCCATGTCTAAACGAACCGTGAAATATTATTATTATTTAATTATGGTCATTATATCCTTTTTTTTAAATTGGAGGTTATGAATATTATTATCCAATTTATGAAATATATATAAATTTCAAACTCAATTCAAATGAATCCATTAATGCTTCTGAAATAAGTACTCAATGTTTCTTTATGTTATTTTATGCTTTAAAATTAAGTTTTATTTAAAAATGGGCTTTTAATATTTATCAGTGAATATATAATTATTTTTTATAAATTTAAATAAACATTAAATGATTTTTAACTCATCATGTCATAAATAACTTTTGATGCTTTTGAGAATTATCTGAAAAGTTAAAATTTTTAGTGAATAGTTAAAAAATCGATTCTTTTAAAACAACAATTTTCATTATATTAAAATGACCCTCTATGATGGTAATTTGATATAAAATAAAAATAAGAATAATTTAGTAAGATGTAATCTAATTAATTAAATTTTAAACATCATTATACCTTATTTTTAAATTAGTACAAATTTTGGCCTTAAAACCCCATTTATCATGAAAAAAATATTTTCGCTACTTTTTGCAGGATTAACTTTAAATTAAATTATTAATCTTATGTTTTTTTAATTTTTAAAAATATATTATATAGTTAAAATCAGTGATTAAAAATTTATTAAGCATTCCCCTTTTATTTTTGTTCAATATGTATAGTAACTTTAGTAACTTCTGTAACTATGATAAAGGGTATATCTGGTAATATTAGTTAAAAATAAAATGATATGGATTATAAAATGACCATAAATGTTGAATTAATTTTCTTTTATGAGTCTATTTAACAATAAGCATCCAATATTTTGTTATATTAAATTTATTTTCTATTTGTATTAGATTATGACCTTTATATTATTTAATTTCCAGAAAATGAAAACATGTCACAGTCTTGTTTTTAATAACTATAATATTTTTAGAATAGAGTTATCTAGATTATATTTTGAACTATAAATATTTTTTTTAAATATATAATATTTATATTCATCATGTTAATTTAATTAAAAAATTTAGTAATGAAATAATTACCTCAAATTCATACACATCACTAATGTGGAAAGTTTTTAATTTTTCAAAAAAAAAACAAATAAATTCTATTAAAAAAATTAAAATAAATATAATTTCATATAAATTTCCTATCAACTAGTTATATATATATTTAAATTCTATAATAGTGATATATAAATATATTTGAATTTTACTTGTTGTCTTAATGTTATTAAAATCAATGTAATGAATACTTGTAAAAACTGACAAAAATTTTATTTTATCATTAATATTTTATAAAATTAATTATAAATCCAAAAAAAATAAGTCATGGTTGTTATGATATGGTCTAAATTATAGTTGATTACCTAAATATGCTAAAATGCTTACATTATAAAGTAAAATTTAAACCATTAATATTAACAAAGTTTTTACCATAATTAAAATTAAAATTTGTTAACTAAGGGTTAATAAAAATGATAATGTTGAAAATGACACAAAAGCATTT
Source organism: Viscum album (assembly GCA_963277665.1). Classification (NCBI taxonomy): domain Eukaryota; kingdom Viridiplantae; phylum Streptophyta; class Magnoliopsida; order Santalales; family Viscaceae; genus Viscum; species Viscum album. The sequence continues at coordinate 126,151,084 of OY728129.1, read as the reverse complement.
ATAAATTATATTTTTTGATGTTTTAACGTCACTAGACTACCTAATATTCGAATACAATGAAATTTAGAGTCATTTTTATTGAGAATGAAATTATTTTGAATTAATATGTTTTGAAATTCCAAAACTCCCGCTCACATCTATTATAAAAGGGAACCTCCATATTAGCTTATTGGACAAATTTAATCAATATTTCTCGACCAAACCTATAAAATATCTGTTATAATCATCCTTATAAATGTTATAGAGAATTTACCCTCAAAATAACAACCATATGTTCTTTAAGTTAAGATCTGAAGGAGGTCTCCTTAAGAATAGTTAATTGTCTTACTCGGCCTCATTGAATTTAATTTTTCTTCTAAATATTTTAAATATATGGTATTTGTAACGCCCCGACCCCAGTTACCCAGAGTCAGTGAATTATTTTAATAAATTGGCATGAGTTTAGTAGTCTTGGAAAATAGATTAAATACATGAATGTTACATTAGACTTCATACCATACAAAACAACATAAATAATCATTCACAAATGCCATTATCCCTTGGCTTAACCCTACATGTCAATCATAATACACTTCTTGGAATCTTGGGAAAAATAAAACATAGAAAGGGGTCAGCTCAGATGCTCAGTAAGTATAACAATACAACAAAAACATTCATAAATAAGCATAAACATTTAAGGAAATGTATAACTAAAACAAAGGCCTTTTATACATGAACTTCTGCATAATATGGAAAAAATAAGTTGATGTAATGTCATTTACTTATTCACATTTATATTCTTGTAGTCGAATAATCACATGCAATATCACTAACCACTTTCATAACGATAAAATGCAAAATTCCAGACTATCATAGCCGCATAGTAAAGGCCTTATGCCAAGACTACAAAAAAGATTTTGTCAAGGCCTTGTGCCAAGACACTACTTTGTCTCATTAGACCTATAGATGCATCGAGGAGCTATAGCGGGCTCCACCCGTCACTTATTATGTTCAAATCATTCCTCATATGAACAGTTTTAAACATAACATAAACATTCGTATTAAAACTAGCATACAAAATGTCAAAACATTATCCATAAACCATGAATGGATTTAAAAAAACACATCCACAGTCAAAAATATCACAAATCCTTCAATACTATATGTAATTTTTGTATCATAATAAATCAACTTCTAATAATCTTAAAATCCATCAAAGGATGTTGACAAAGATGAAATCAAAACTATTTGAGAGAAATATCTCTATTTTTTAAATCATTTGAAAGCCACAAGATTAAAACATTTACTTTGAAATTATTCATATAAGCTTTTAAGGGAAGCTTTGAGGATTTTATAATGGTGTAAAATAGCTGCATCCGCCATATAAGTTAAAAAAACATTCTTACCTTAATTCGGTCGAAACGTTTAAAAAGGACCTTGTTTGGAAAATGACCGAAAGATTCCTCTATAAACTTCTTATAAAAAGTCAAACAAGGGTATAAATGACTTCAACCCATATTATGTAAAATAATAAGAATGTTTTGAAATACAATTTTATGAAATATGGATGTGGATGATAAAGAGGTCCCAGTAGATAATTATGTATAAACAACCTCGGATAATGAAGAGATTGTGAAATAAACTTTTACCAATTTGGTAACTTACGAAACGTACACCCCAAGAAAGAGGTATAATACAATGAATATGTAAATACACATAAATTAAATTTAATTACATGAATAATACAAGTATGTGTATTACATAAACCACACAAAAGGTAATAGTGGCAATATGGTATGAATCTCACGGGAATAAGGACTGAGATGAAAACCCCTTACCTTGCACTTTCCTTTAGTCGAGGGTACATTTAACTTCATGTATGAAGACCGTATTATGTTTCTAAATTATAAAAGTACCATATTAATAATTATGATATCAGAAATTATTCATTATGATAGTTTACTACCCATTTAATAATAATTTATATGTTTAATTAACATTTCGTTTCATAATCGCTTTCTTTATCGTACGTATTTTAACTTGTTACTCTTGATTATATCACATAGATCATAAATAAAATACTTTTAGAATATAAAACATGATTTATATATCATATATATTTATAATATAATTATGTATAATAGATATATATGTGAAATGGAAAACATCATTTATGGAGACGGTAGTCCGTACGTATGCATTAACGTTGTTTCCGTTTTCTTAACTTATTGAATGGAACTAAGTGAATAAAATATATGTAAGTAAATATATATATATATATAGTAAAATTATTATTTCATATATTAAAAACAAATTAGTAATATATATTTTTATAATCGTCAATGAATGGTGAATGTGCAAATGAATCTCATCGCGTCGTGGAGACGATATTCCTTACGTACGCATGAGCGACAATATCATTTATTTAAAGCTGTGGAATTGGATAGTAAATTAACGTTACAGAGACATTATCATGTTATTTTAGTTATTTATATACATATTACTCATCATTATATCAATCCAAATAACATAGTTTTGAATAATAAATTACACAATGGCGTGGAGACGGTAAGCCGTACGTACGCACGCATGGTGACATTATCATTCATAAGATGGATTGAATAATGAATATAGTTTTCAAATATTTATAATAATATCATAGTATATATAAGATACTGGGGATATTATTTTAGAATGTAAATAACAAAGAAAGTAGAAGTTGAAGAAGAAAGGAACTTGAAAGAGGGTGGTGAAAACATTATATCTTCTTCGAGTTCGTTCTTTTGATTTGATCAAAAGGGATCATTAGGTTGGCTTTTTGATTAAGCTACATCCTCTAGGTTTAATTGAGGGAAGTTAAGAGAATAATTTTTTAGGGTTTGGCTGAGCCAAAAGGATTTGAAGGTGTGAATTAGAGGGAGGGGAAGTTCCCTTTTATAAGAGGGGTGAGGGGAACCTTTGGAAAAGATAGAAATATTATTTTATAATAAATTAATATTAGGTTAATAATATATCCAAAGTGGATTATTTAAATATTATGGTGGGGATAGGTCTAAAACCACTCAACCAATTGGTTTTAGATAGGTTTGGGTCACTATATTAACTTTATCTATTTGATTTAACTCTTAGTTAAATAGTTTGACATTTACCATGTCTCTTTAATTTTTATATAATATAGTCAATAAACATGCTATAAACATCCAAGAGAAACACAAGTGGTCTATTAATAGACCAACCATTATATAAGTCCTTTGGCATAACCTTAGATTTTTATGAATAGAATATCAATTAATAATATAATATTTTTTAAAAAACTCTTTTATGTCAATTTTGACAATATTTAAAAATTTATTTTTTTTAAATTATTAAAAACATTATTATTTCGAACCAAATTCATTTATGAAATACTAAAATGTGATATTAACCAATAAACTTTTGGATGTCATCAAAACATTAAAATTATATTTATTTAGACATTTATATTACTATTTATTTGATTAATTCATTAATAAGGAAAATATTGCATCATTATTGTGTCGTAAATAAATTTAATTATTAAACGTCTAAAAATTATAAATAAAATAAAATTATGTAGGAAATATTTTTATATTTTTAATGAATATTTATAGTAGAAAATATAACATATATAACTCTCTGTAAAAATTGTTTTACTAAAAGATATATGCTTATGTCATTTTTGTATTTACATTATCTTAATTAATATAAAGTGTTATTATCACATACAAGTGGATCCATGGGGTATTAAAATCGACCCAAAGATGCCCATTGTCAGACATGTATCAACCAATAGGGTTAGGACACGTTTTAGGGTAATTCTTTATTATTATAATGATATTTTTTACCCTTATTTACCGGATTTACCATTTAACCATGGTAAATATAATATTTAACGAAGTAATTATTCAAAATGTCTAAAAATAAAAGTAACATATTTACCCAATTTGGAAATCCTAATTCCAAATATGGAATCCATTTTTCTAAATTCAAAACACAAAAGTGGCAGAAATCAATTTAAAAGTAATTCCCGTTGTTAAAACAAAAAGCGTGTTTTTAAGAGATAAAAACTATCAAAAGATTGACACTTGCTTATATCCGGTATAAATGTAAAATTATGTATAATGACCAAAATTGGATTAAATGGTTAAAATATAATCAAATTATACTAAAAAATCACTCAAATTCATAATTTATCACTATTAATAATTTTGCTTAAAAATGATGTTTTTAATTAAAATTTAATAATTTTCATTATTCATCAAAATATGAAAGTTATCTAAAAAGTACAAAAAATTCACACTAAGATAATTTCATTATTCCGAATACAAAATTTAATTCCATTTTGAATGATAAAAAGCATAAAATCTTAAAAAGTGGGTATTACTACTCATAACAGCTAGTTTGATTAGTTGGGGTGTGTGTTAGAACTCGAAGTTGCGTACAACACACGCTACTGCGTTATTCAAAGAGACGCGTACCGTGGAATCTTAGGGTGTTAAATTATCCCATCATTCAACAAATTGCATCCCCGAAATTTGAAATTTCTTTTAAAAAATAAAAGTTTTAAAATATAAAATACCATTGGGAAAACCCATATCAGAAATTAGGTTAATAAAATTTAGACTTAATAAGAGGAAAAGGGAAATGAAAGGGTCGCCACCAAATTATGATCTCGAATAGGAGAACATTGGTGGAAATTAGAGACATTTAATTGGAGGAAAACAGAAATATTTATTGGTAGTGATTGAGGTCATCACTCACAAAAAATTGTAAAATTGAGGGCCTTAAATTTATCAATATATGATGATTTAAAATACCATCAGTTCAATAAAACATATGGTATTAGGATAACACATTTTTTGTTTTAAGATCCCTTAACTAAAGTATAAGAATTAATTTCTTCATAGAATAAGAGAAGAATAATATTATATACTTGACAGGTAGAGTCTCATCCTTTAACTAATTTCTACTACAAACTCATCTTTCACTCTAAAAGATAACAGAACTTAAAAATAATATTTTATTTGTCCTATTCGTATAGGGTTCAAAAAAATAATTTACAATTCATTTACCAGATTTTTAAAAAAAAAAGACAACATTATTCAATCTAGGACATTACGTTGGCCAGTGGTAGGTGATACACCCTTTTCGCCCTTCCATTGCGGTTTCAAGTCTCGCAGCCTTGCCGGACACGACGGGTTGTTGCCCGACCTCTAGGTTTTCCTTTTATAGAAATCCAAAAATAATCTCAAACTAGAATTATCCAAAATACTTCTGTCCAAACTCACAGTCCAAAATTTATAAGGAAGATAAACACAATAAAGATCCTTTTTCGCTTAAAAACATGTGAACACCATCATCATGTATTCTTTTAAAACACTACAACATCCTGAATTACAATAAAACCTTATTGACTACATTCATGATCCCTTATTCCTGATAGAATACTAGATATACTCCTTCTATCAAAAAATGTTGTAAACTCCAACAATGATGGAATATACAAATCATTAATCAGTTTCCGGGTAGTCAAGAATATCCAATATAATTTATCCAAATCAATCATGTTTTATTCCAAAATCAGTACCTCGGTATCAGAACCATATTATGGTTTATCTTTCTCTCAAACAAATATTTTCCAAAAATTTAACATGCTATTGAGTCACTTTTCTTGGTTACACAAAATCCCAAGTCCTTAATGAAATAATACTGCAGTACAATCCATATATACTCCATAATTATTATAACCAATAAATTGTTCATACAACACTCGAATGACATAATTTTCTAATAATAACATAAGAACTAAAATAATTCATCCTCATCTGTGGTAGTAACATAACTTGATTATTATCCATTAACATCATTTGGGGCATACTCTGATGATTTGGACATTTGTTCATGTAGTGTCCAATCACTTTTTAGATGAATAACTGTACATTTGAAACCATTTTCTTACCCTTGTAGTCACGTACATGGTTTCCTTTTTCTCCACACTAATAACAAACTCCCATTCCCTTTAGGAAAGTTCCAGGGTGTTTCTTCCCACAATTATCACATATGAAAAAATTCTTCTTTTCCCTCTTCCCTTTATCCATCTTTTTCTCTTCCATACTTTTCTTCTCTTGCTTCCCTTCAAAGCCATAGGACTCGTAGAATTGTTTACTTATCTTATTAACACATGATACTATTTCTTCATATGTTGAGAATACATGGGAAAATATTTCCCTTATAAATGTTGGCTTAATATCATGAAAGATATGATCCTTCTTACTCTTTGGATCATACGTATTTCTGGAGTTCACATTTATTCTATTGGGCACCATTTCTATACAATGGCATAAACTAGGTCAGTTTATGAATTGCAATGAATAACTCCAAAGTTGTAAAATACATAACATAAATTTAACAGATTATGGATATAATCCATAATCATAAAGATGTTTTTATTGAGGAATTATATACTCATAAACCCTTCATAAATATTTGTAATGAAAATGATAATTATCCTAAGAGTATCCCCTCAGGAGTGTCGTAACCAAGAGTAAACCAAGGCCCATTGTGGTGCACCAGTTCCCACTCGAGTCTAGCTCAAAGCAGTGTTTTCGAGTTTTACCCCTAGGTGCATCTGTTCCACAGCCACCACTACCTGCTCGTCTCCCAACAGGGATGTATTTTCTTGGAAAACTCACAAAAGCGCTACATTACCAAAATTATAGGAATTCCTTCTATACTAATCCCCAAAGTCTGTCTTAGGTCTATGTGCTCTAATCAGAGTTTATCTAAATATAGATTCCAAGGATTGTAGTAAACATCCTATGATACCAACTGTAGCAACCTGACCCTAGTTACCCAATGTCGGTGCATTATTTTAATACATTGGCATGATTACGATGAATCAAGTCCCGAAGGACCGATCAATTTACTAGTCTTGGAAAATAGATTACATACATGAATGTTACATTACCCTTATTAACATACAAAAAAATAAATAATCCTTCACAAATTCCATTATCCATTGGATTAACCCTAAATATAAATCACAATACACTTCTTTGAATTTTGGGAAAAATAAAACATAGAAAGGGGTGAGCTCAGATGCCCAGTAAGGATAACAATACAACGGAAACTTTCATAAATAAGTTTAAACATTTAAGGAAATTTATAACCCAAACAAAAGCTTTTTAAACATGAACATCAACATAATTTGGAAAAAATAAAATTAATTAATGCAATTTACTTATTGACATGGATATTATAATAGTAAAATAATCACATGTAGTATCACAAACCACTTTCATAATGACAAAATGCATAATGCCGGACTATCATAACCACATAGTCAAGGCCTTATGCCAAGACTAAAAATACAATTTTGTAATGGCCTTGTGTCAAGACAGTAGTATGTCTCATGTGACATACAGATGCATCGAGGAGCTATAGCGGGCTCTACTCATAACTTATTAAGTCTTATGCATTCCTCATATGAATAGTTTTAAACATAACATAAACATTCGTATTAAAACTAGCATATGGAATGTCAATACTTTCTCCATAAACCATAAATGGTATAAAAATAAAAAATCCACAGTCAAACATATCACAAAACCTTCAATACTATATGTAAGTTTTGTATCATAATAAATCAACTTCAAATAAGCTTAAAATCCCGTAAAGGATGTTGACATAGATAAAATCAAAATTATTTGAGAGAAATATCTCTTTTTTTAAATCATTTAAAATCCACATAATTAAACCATATAATTTGAAAATATTCTTATAAGATTATAAGGGAAGCTTTGACGATTTTATAACGGTGTTAAATAGCCTCACTAGCCGTATAAGTTAAAAAACATTCTTACCATAATTCTGTCGAAAAGGTTAAAGATGACCTTTTTTGGAAAATGATAGAATGATTACTCTAAAAACTTCTTATAAAAAGTAAAACAAGGGTATAAATGACATTAACCCATATTCTGTAAAATAGTAAGAATGTTTTGAAATAAATTTTAAAGAAACATGGATGTGGATGATAAAGAGGTCCTTGTAGATAATTACGTATAAACAACCTCTGATAAAGAAGAGATTGTGAAATAACCCGTTACTAATTTGGTAACTTACGAAACATACACCCAATGAAAGAGGTATCATAAAATTAATATGTAAATACAAATAAACTAAAGTTTATTACACAATGAATAAAAATATGGGTATTAAATACACCACACAAAAGGTAATAGTGGCAATATGGCATGAATCTCATGGGAATAAGGAGTGGGATGAAAACACCATAACTTGCAATTTTCTTTAGTCGAGGGTACGTTTAACCTCATGTATAAAGACCATAGTGTGTTATTTAATTATATAAGATGCATATTAATATTTATGATATCAAACATTATTCATTTATGACTTTTTACTACCCATTTAATAATAATTTCCAAGCTAAATTAACATTTCAGGTAATAATCGCTTTCTTTATCGTACGTGTTTTAACTTGTTTTTCTTTATTGTATCACATAGATAATGAATTAAATACTTCAAGAATATAAAACATGATTTATATATCATATATATTTATAATATAATTATATATAATAGATATATGTGTGAAATGGAAAACACCGTTTATGGAGACGGTAGTCTGTACGTACGCATAAACACTGTTTCCTTTTTCATAACGTATTGAACGGAACTAAGTGAATAAAATATATGTATGTACATATATATATATATATATCTTCAGTATAATTATAATGTCATATATTACAAACATATTTGTAATATATATTTTTATAATCTTTGATGAATGATGAATGTGGAAATGAATCTCATCACGTTGTGGAGACGGTAATCCATACGTACGCACGAACGACAATATCATTTCCATAAAAGTGTGGAATTGGATAGTATATTAATTTTACAGAGACATTATCGTTTTATTTTCAATATTTATATACATATTACTCATCATTATATCCATCCATATAATATAGTGTTGAAGAACAAATTTCACCACGGTATGGAGACGGTAAGCCGTACGTACACACACATGGTGACATTATCATTCATAAGATGGATAGAATAATGAATATAGTGGTGAAATATTTATAATAAAATCACAGTATATATAAGATACTGGGTTTATTATTTTATAATGGAAATAACAAAGAAATAAGAAGTTGAAGAACAAAGGAACTTAAAGGGGGTGGTGAAACCATTACCTCTTCTTCGGGTTCTTTCTTTTGATTTGATCAAAAAAGATCTTTCGGTTGAAATTATGATCAAAATAAGGCCTCTAGGTTTAACTGATAGATGCTGAGAGAATATTTGGGAAGCGGTTGGACGAGCCAAAAGGTTTTTATGGTGTGAATTAGAGGGAAGGGGAAGTTCCCTTTTATAAAAGGGGTGACAGGCACCTTAGGAAAAGATAGAAATATTATTTTATAATAAATTCATATTCGGTTTATAATGGCTAAAAAGTGGATTATTTAAAGGTTAAGTTTGTGATAGGTCTAAAACCACTCAACTAATAGGTTTCAGATAGGTTCGGGTCACTATATAAACGTTATCTTTTTGATTTATCTATTAGTTAAATAGTTTGACATTTACCATGTCTCTTGGTAGTTTTATATTATATAGTCAATAAACATACTATAAAATTCCAAGAGACCCCCAAATGGTCCATTAATAAACCCCCAATCATTATATATTCCTTTTTCATAAAATTATATTTTTAGGAATAGAATATCAATTAATAATATAATATATTTTTTAAATACTCCTTTATGTCAATTTTGACAATATTTAATAATGGATTTTTGTTAAAGTCTCATCATTTTTATTAATTCGAAGAAAATTCATTTAAGATATATTAAGATGTCTTATTAACCAATTAAAGTTTAGTATGTCATAAAAACTTTCAAATTATATTTATTTCAACATTTATAATACTAAATATTAGATTCTTTGATTAATAAAGAAAATACTACATCATTATTGTGTTATAAATAAATTTAATTATTCAATGTCTCAAAATTATAAATAAACTACAATTATATATGAACTATTTTTAGCTTTCTAATGAATTTTAATAGTTGAAAATATAACCTAAATAACCCTATGTAAAAATTGTTTTTCTAAAAGATATATGCTTACGTCATTTATTTATTTATTTTAACTTAATTAATATAAAGTGTCATTATCACTTACAAGTGGAGCCACGGGGTCCCAAAATCGACCCAAAGATTCCCATGGTCAGAAAATATCACCCAATAGGTTGATCACATGTTTTAGGGTAATTTATTATTATTATAATATTATTTTTTTACCATTATTTACCGGATTTACCCTTTAGCCATTGTAAATAAAATATTTACCGAAGTAATTATTCAAAATGTCTTAAAATAAAAGCTACATGTTTACCAAATTTGGACCAACTGATTCTAAATATGGAATCCATTTATATAAATTCAAAACACAAAAGTGGCAGAAATTAATTTAAAATTAATTCCTGTTGTTAAAACAAAAAGAGTGTTTTTAAGAGATAATTACTATCAAAAGATTGGCACTTGCTTATATCCAGTTTAAATGTGAAATAATGTCCAATGACCAAAATTGGATTAAATGGTAAAAATATAACCTAATTATACTCTAAGATCACTCAAATTCATAATTTATCATTATTAATTATTTCGATTAAAAAATTTGTTTTTAAATAAAATTTAGTAATTTTCACTATTAATCAAAATATGAATGTTATCCGAAAAGTACCAAAAATTCACCCTAAGCTAATTTCGATATTCTGAATCAAAAAATTAATTCCACTTTGAATGATAAAATTTATAAAATTTAAAAAAGTGGATATTACTATTTATAACGTCTTCTTTGATTGGTTGTGGTGTGTGTTAGAACTCGAAGTTGCTTACAACACACAATGTTGCATTATTCAAAGAGAAGCGTACCGTTGAATCTTGGGGTGTTACAGTATTTACATTAAAATTTTATTTTAATTATCCTGAATTTACTAATTTTTTATCAATATTATTAAATCACCATAATCCTCCAGATTTCTCATCAAATGGGAAGTGATTGTATTTCTTGTGTGGGCGTACGACTTACAGTCTCCAAATTACAAAACAATTCACTTTTCACCATCATATTTTATGGATGCATACTATGATTTTATTAATGTTTATATATGATATTTTTTATATAATTATACTTTTTAAATTATATTATCACATATATCTACTTTCCATCCAATCCATTGGGAAACGACAATGTTGTTCATGCGTACGTGTGGACTACCTCCTCCACAAAGTAATGTGATTCATGTTTTCCATTATATTTAACATAGATTTTATTGTGGAAGAATTATATTTATATATCATAATGTTCCTATAAAGGTGAATTTATATTTACCTCATTTTTTATTTCATTATTCAGAAAATGAAAATAGTGGCCTTGAATATACACATCATATTCTCTCTATGAACGGTGTAATTCATTTTTCTATATCTAAATTTTACAGATGACTCTAAATAATTATATAATTAATATTTATGGTATTTATATCTTTTTTAATACTATTTATGTGTTTTAACCAAAAAAATGTACAAAATACCAAAACTATTGAACTGAAATGGTAATGATAAACAAAATGATTGATACGCAATAAATAACGATTTTAATAATGAATTACTGATAAAGGGTGGTGTTAAAATGTTATAAATTGATCAAATGTGATATAATAATTTTTAAAATTACTCTTTTATATAATTATAATAAATTTTAGTTTATTATAAATATGTTTAATGAAATTTCAATGAAATTCAAACTTGAGGAAAGATATTTTTTTCTCACTTTAATTTCTACAGAGCGCCTGTCTTATATACCACTTGTTTCCTTTAATTTAATATTTTTGATATTTTTCACTACACATAATAGTGAATGTAACATTTATTATATGAAAAATAAAATATTTGGCTTACGTTATAAGGAAACAGAAGTCAATATTGTGTTATACACAACACTTAGATTAGCTTTCGGTATACGAAAAAATTTTATTGGCCGGTGTTACACACACCATCAAGTTCTTTTGATAGCTTTAATTACACACAAGACCATGTTTTATCAAAGAATAATATATTATTAACAAATGATTATTTAATATATTAATATATAAAATATCTATTAAATTAATGGTTATGAACAGAATTATGAAACTTATGAAAATATAAGGATTATAATTTGAATTCATTGATAACCAATTAATTATAAATATAAATATAAATCAATTGATTATAAAATAAATAGTTCTATTTTTGTGCTCCCAAAGCCATTTTGTCTTAATAATTTAAATTAACTACAATTATTGAGTAATATTCATGAAATATATATATTTTTATATATTCAATAAAATATTTTTGACACTCATACAATAGATTTCACAGGCATTAGAGAATAAAAAAACCTAATTTTATGAATAGAACCTACATTTTTCAAAGGGGTGATTTTACCACCATTTAGTAATGAACCAATTTTAGATATACATTTTGAATTTTTTTTGAATTTTTATATTTCAGAAGAAAATTATTCTTTTAAAGAGTACTATAAAAATTTAATTTGGTTTAATTTTTTGTATTTTATGATAAGTTTCATTCTTTGATGAATAGCGAAAAATACTAATTTTTTATTGAAAATAACTTTTTTCATCAAAAAAACATTTAGTGTTAAATTGTAGTTTTTGTCGGTCTAAATTATAACTATATTAATTTTTATCATTTAAATAAATTTTGTTAATTGCTATAAATTTTAAATTAAATATGGATATAATAACATTTCAATCTTTTGCATGTTTAAACTTTAATAACTAGTTTTCTCACCCCTTCGACTGGATTAATTTTAAATTAATTACTGCTACATATATGTAATGAATTTTCAAGAATGGATTAAATTTTTTTAATCAGTGATTCCACATTATGAAAATAGGTTAATTTTATTTTTAGGGATATGAAGTGTATATTTAATAATATTTTAGTTACCACAGTTGAGGGTAAATCATGTAATTATACGTACAAATAATATTATAAATACTATGAAATTACTCTAAATCATGTACAAATTTCATTGGATGGGTGGGTTTTAACAAAAATCTTCCTCAGGATGAAATTAAAACCTTTATAAAGCCACCTGGGTGCGTGTATGACATTTATAATATTTTATTTAAATAATAGTTAAAGATTCCATACTCATATTTTAATAAGAATACAATTTTTAATATAGGGTTATACAGAATATACATTCAAATATAAATATTAATTTGAGAGTTAAATTATTTTTATTTGTCAAGTTTTTTTATCAATATTTTTTAGTAAATAAATAAATACCTTAATGGCTTATATAATGATGATGCATCATTTATTTAATTAATAGAAATATCAAATAAATGATATTGAAAATATTAAAATAAATATAATTTAAGATAATTAATTTCCTCCACGAATTTATAAGAATAACTATACATATTAGGGATTTATTAATGGTTTTGGTGTGAATTTATCTTATGTACTGATATTTTTTCAAAATATAAAGAAATGAATATTATCAAAATTAACAACAATGATTCTTAAAAATAAATAATATTATATTACATGATATTAAATTAATAAAAATATAAATTTACAAAATATTATTGGTATAAGGTTAAATGAATCATCAATTATCGGTTTAAGGTTATTTTTCCATTTTATAGTAACTATATTCACCGTTAAAGAGTAAGAATCCAAGTTGTCATGGTAAGAGGTAAAGGGTTTAACTAATGGTTAATGCCCAATGATAAGGGTAATAATGTGACCTAAAATTTTCTAAATATTATTGCTTTATTGAATTTATACCCATTATCATCCTATATTTTAAATAAATCACTTTTTAACCATTTTAATTTGAAAATTAATTTAGATTAATTTAATATTTTTGGAAATTACAAAAGTTACACTCACCTAAATGATAATAGGGGACATCCACCCTCATTTATTCACAACACATTGAGCCTTATACCTCAACCAAACCCTAAAACCTTAACTTATAAACTTCATTTTCCACATTATATTGGTTCTGGTATTCATAATGGACCAACTATAGATTCATTTGGAGGGGATCTAAACGAGTCATTCTGAAGAAGATGGATTCTCTCTAACCGGTCATTCTCTTTTTCTAATATTCTATAAACCCTTTGTATATATATATATATCATAAAATAATAATTTCAACATCCTTAATTTTCCATAATTTTATTACGATTATCGACACACTATTATACAACCCATTTTCCATAAAAAAAAATAAGTATCACTCATGTGTGAGTACGACTTACCGTCTCCATGTAGCGATATAATTAATTTTCCAATACCATATTTAATGAGTGATAATTATTATGTGTTTAATATTTATATATAATATTTATAATATAATTATAATAATTTGATGATAATTTCATTTCTCCTTTTATTACCATCCATCTAGTATTTTGGGAAAATGATAACATCGCATGTGTGTAAGAAAGGCTTACCATCTCCATAATGTGATGTGATTCATTATTCACCTATAGTTTACATGGATTGTAATAGGGATGCGTTTAATGAATATATATGGTATATATGACATAAAAATGATTTTTAATGATAATATATCATATTATTTTCTTTTCATTTAACCTGACATGAAAATGAATACAATGTTCATGCGTACGTACAACCTACCATCTCCATAAATGGTGAATTTTATTTTTTTTCTGTAACATTTATAAATCACTAGTAAAAAATATATAATGAATATATATATGATATTTATATAATTATTATAATTCATTATATGATGAAATCGTGATCTTTGTTAGAGGGAAAACAATAATAACAGAAAACATGAATGTAAAACAAAGCGGATATTACCTAAAACATAGATTAACAAGAAATTATGGATAAATTGGTAATATTAAGTCACTTGTAAATAATATATGGAATATTTATATGACTATTTCTATGTGGTAGAAATATAATAATAATATATTTTTATACAGTAGGTTTTAACGTGTGTGGAAAAAGTAAATACTTATGGTAAAGAAATTTGATCTCACTTTTTCGTTCTGTTAGAAACATGGCATATTCACCAATAGATTATTTTTTGTGGTGTATATACTGACATATGATATTAAATATAATTATTTTAATTTATTTAATGATATTAAAAAATGTAATTGATGTTTTTATTTTATGAGTTTTATGATTCAAAAGTTACTCATGTAGTACGATATTTCTGTCTCACTTTTATTTTCTATGAGTTAAAAGAAATGTTCACCACCTATTTATTATATGTGGTGTATATAATTCCCATTAATTTATTCTAGTATTATTATCCCTAATTTTATTTTAATTTACAAATCCATAAGATGATCTCTCTTAAATGGGTTTCAGGGTTCAAAAGTTACGAAATGGGTAAGCAAATTTTGTCTCAAATTGCCCCTTTTAGACACATGTTTTGTTATACACCTATATTCTTTTATAAGGTGGATAAAGTAAAATTTTACAGGCTGTATCATGAATATCCTTATTTTCATAATATTATACGTTTCATGTAATTTTACACTTTCTTCATTTGGAAATATTTTTTCCTTCAAGACAATCATTTCTAAAAATGTTTTTAAAGTGTTTTAAATAATATTTTATAGATTTTCAAGGTAAGATGATTTAAAATATGTTTAAAATAGTTTTAAAATGTTCCATATAATTTTTCATGTGTATTTTAAATAAAAATAGTTTTCTAAATGTTTTATTATTTAAAAATATCTTTCAAAGAAAGTATATGTTACTCAACAATTGTTTTCAAGTGATCTCTCAAAATTATTTTACATCTATTTTAAAATAATTTGATATTAATTATGTTTTAATAAGGATATGATTCAATTATAAAATTATTATTCGTTCAAATAATTTCTTTTTATTATGATGTAATGATTTTTATGAAGCCCATTTCATTTCCATGATTTATATTATGGTTGAATGATGATTATGAAAACCATTTCATTCAATGGGTTCTGATATGATGAATGATATATGTTCTTTCTAAAAAAATATATATCATTTAATTATGAGATGGGTGGGACCTATATCTCTATATAATTCATTAGGTAATGATTTATCCCTCATGATATAAAAATTTATGGAGTGGGGAGTGAACTTGGTTCTGTAAAGGTATTTTTCCAATGAGATGATGTTGGGAGTGATTCTTGAATACTATGATGGTCATGGGAGTAAACCATGACTACCAAGATGTATGGGGAGTAAACCCATACTACTAATATGGCCTTGATAGAGATTCCTTAATTACTATGTAAATAATGCTATATGCTTAATTTTATACCAAAAATTACATGTTTTTTCTATGTTATGATTTCAGGTATTATGATGTTTATTTATTTATGATTTTTTTCTTTTGAACATACAATTTTTATTCCATGATTCCTATTTAGGATCATTTATACACAGGTTATGATCATCTATTTTTTGATATTGTTATCATACCCCTATGCTCATGATTATGTTTACATGTCTCCCTAATTTACACATACTAAGCATTTGAGCTCACCCTTTTCTATGGTTCTTTTCCCCGGGTTATATAAAATTGTTTTAAGTAGGAGTACTAAATGGAATAATCTTTGGGATAAAAATTGAATATCTTCTACCAAACTAGATGTTTGTATTCCACCTTTCCAGAGGCACTGAAATAATACAATCATCGATTAAGTGTTTTTATAATGTATGAATGTTCCATAAAAAGGATGTAATATCCATGAATGAGAATCTAGGGTCATTATAGTTGGTATCATAGTAATGGTTTAGTCATCCATTGTAAACTAGAATGAGAAAACATTAGTCAGATCCCTAGGGATATTTCATAGAATATGTATAAGGTTTTATATAAGTATAAATCAATGTACGAGTTACTATTTAGGAAAATGTATTGAAATTTTGGTAATAGATTGAGTGAGTAGTTTCCTAGTAATAAATCCTTGTCTAGAAACTACAAGTGGGTGTGGCTCTGGAATAGAGATAACTTGGTGTAGAAACTCTGACAAGGTGTGTCGGGCTTAACTTGATTGTAACCTGGTAAATGACAACAAGACTTACTGCACACTTCGTTTGACCCTCCTAGGGGATATTATATGGAAATTCACAAACTCTTTATAAACCATCACAATGAATTTCAATAGAAATTGGTTATAAATAACCTATGTTAAACCTATTGTTTCATATATTAAGGATGGTTTTATAATATAGATAACTTATATGTGTTTTTTCATGATTATGTGGTTCCTTGTTATGATAATTGTTTCTTATACAATGATTTATGGTTTTGGTTAGTAGAAGGAATGAGAAGGAACTAGGTTAAAATTAAATGTAATAGAGAATTTTCTGATCCAAAGTCAAATGGAATAGTCACTAGATTGAAGAATTTTTTAATAATTCCCATTCATTTTTCATGAAACAAGATTAACAATGTGTACCTTAACCACCTCTTGAAGTCACCAAGGATGATAATAATGGATTTCACTGAGATTTTAGGTAATAGGGACCATAGTAGAAATAATATGAAGTTTTAATTATGTCAATAATGTGAAAACAATAACCTAAGTGAATGTCTTAGAGTAATAAGAAGATGTTTTGACTATGCAAAACGAAACAAAGTATGTAAATGCAAGGGAAAATTGAAGGGTTCAGAATATAAAATGGAATGGAATAGTAGACTCCCTAAGACATCATCAATGAATAAATTATTTATGTGTGGAATGAATGATCATTATAAAAATCAATGTCCCAAGTGTAAATATCAATAGAATAATCATCAAGGGGTACAAATAATGCTTATATTGTTGATGAAGATGAGACTATAGATGAAATATTAAATGAAAGAGGTATTAAGTGATAGGATGAGGTATCCTTATTATGTCTTGTTAATAGTAAGGAATAATCTATATTTAATTGTATTTTGTTTCAAGAATTATGTTATTTGAATGGTGAAATAGACAAGGATTATTCTGTTTTTTTCTTTTAGTCCGGATTTATAAGTTTATATTGAATATTTTCGATGGAATGAAATTTTTTATTTAATTTTAAGGTGACATTTTGACTACAAAATGGCAACGCTTAATATGTCATTTATGTTAAGATAGTGTTTTTTGGATAAATATATGTTTTATGTGAATAAGTAAATTAGAAGGTACTAATTACCTTGTAACTAATTAATGACATGTTGACTATTGGTTTTGAAGTCATTAATCGAGTGTATGAAATTTTTGGATTTAATTATATAACCAAAATACTTTGGAATAATGAAATATGAATGTTTTCAATAAGAAATTGAGGCAATTTAGGTTATTTCCATGTTTCAAAGGAATAAATCATAAATCTATTCACATATTGGGTATGCGACAACCAAGAGTTACATTATGATGTATGGGGGATTAATGATAAGATATTTTTGGGAAATCCAGTGACCTAGTATATAGAGTCTTGGACTTTCATCTTCCTAAAGGATTATAAGTATAACAATTTATGGAATGGTTTATTTTAATGTTTAGAAAAGGTTTTAAGTGTTAATGTATCATCTCACTATATGATGATTTATGCATATTGGATAACATGTTCTAAACTTTTTTAAGATAATGATTGATAGAATGACCTATCATTCTATTTACGTATCTCAAGTCCTACTAACGCTTCAGAAATGAAAAATTCACCTTTATTTCTTAGAATAATAGATCAAGTGTAAATTTACCATAGTAAAAAGGGTATGGTTTTCTTAAAATAAGGTAAGTATATCTTCTCATTAAAATTATTCAACTATAGGGAAAGAAGCTTGAAACCAAAAAAATATTCTCCTTGTACCTTATTTTTTAATGAATCATATGGCCCCTTAAAGCATCGTAGATTTATGGATTTGTGATTATAAATTTTCACCTAACCATGTTCTCTATCATTATCTGTCTGAACATGATATTTAAAGTTCTCTTCCATTTCCATGTTTTCAATTTCCAATTGTGTTATCCTATTTGGAAAACCAATTATGAGTTACTCTGGGAAACTTTCAAGATTTCAACATTCCCTTTTTAAAACGATGATTTAGCATTAATTTTTATGATGTGATTTTCTATGAACGGAACTTCCAAGTATTAAACAATTGATAAAAAAAAATAATTTCAAGGGAAAAATTAATTTTGATGGGGGTATAATGTAACACCCTGATATTTTCAGAAATATATTTTTTCCAAATTAATTTTACCATTTCATTATTTTTCATTTCACACAACACTAAATAAATATTTTTTTATATGAAAAACACTATGTTTTTCTTGAGTTATACAAAAAACTGATTATATATTTCTTTACACAAAAAACATTAGCTTTCAGTACACAGAACACTATTATGGGCTTGTGTTGCACAAAATGATGAGTTCTTTCAAGATCTTGAATTACACACAGGACCGATTTTTACAGAAAAATATTATATTATTAAAATATTATTTTTTAATATAATAAGATATAACCTAGCCATTAAATTTGTGGGGATGAATATTATTAACTAAATTATGAAAATATATATTTTATAATATTAATTTATTGGACACCAAATTTTTAGAAATGGAAATATATTCTAATTGATTATAAAATAAATAGTTCTATTTTTATATTCATAAAGTCATTTTGTCTTAATAAATTAAATTAATTACAATTTTTTAATTATATTTATTAAATATCTTTGTTATATATTCAATCATATATTTTATATACTCGTCTAATTGATTTTATAAGCATAATACCAAAACAAACCAATTTTTAGTATAAAATCATATATTTTTTAAAAGGGTAATTTTACCACCTTTTAATTGATATCCCATTTTATATCTAATATATTCAAATTTTAGAGTTTTTATATGATAAAATAAACTTCTTCTTTAAAATAAGAATATAAAAATTTACTTTGGTTCAATTTTCAGTATGTTTCTAAAAAGTTTCATGTTGTGATTAATAGTAAAAAATACTAAGTTCTAATTAAGAACAACTTTTCTACTGGAAATAATTTATAGTGTTAAATTGGTTTTTATTGGATTTAAAGTACAAATAGATTATTTTTTATAATTTAATTCAATGTAGGTAATTGGAATCAATTTTACACTTAATTTATATATAAAGTTGTTTCAATCTTTTGCATGTTTAAGAGTTAAGAACTCCCTTTCTCACCCCCGTCAGCGGGATTAATTTTAAATTAATTACTATAACTTCAGAGTTATGAATTTTAAAAAATAGATTACATATTTTGAATCTGTGGTTCCAAATTATTTAAATATTTTTTTTATTATTTTCCATATGAATATTATATTTAGTAATATGTTAATTACTATGGTTTCGAGTACATCAGATAATTATGGGTCAAAATTATATTATAAAGACTATAAAATTACTGGAAATTTTTTTCTAATTTAACAGGATGGGTGGGTTTCGACCAAAATCATATTTGGGAAAAATTATAACATTTTTGAAGCAACTTGCGTGAGAGTATTACATTTAATATATTTTATTCGATGAATAGTTAAAGACATCAAACTCATATTTTAATAACTGTTGTAATTTTAATATAGGGTCATTCAAAAGATAAATTCAACTAATAATATTCATTTAATATATATATTTTTATTTTTCATGGTAAATTATCTTTGATTTTTAGTAAATAATAATTATTTTAAAGGATTATACAATAATAAGGCAGTAATTGTTTAAATATTAGAAATATATAATTAATGATACTAAAAATACTAAAATAAATAATTTTAGAGATAATTTATTTCCTCCATGAAATTTATAAAGACCTATACATATTAGGAATTTATTAATGTTTATGGTTTGAAGTTATCTTGTGTGTTGATTTTTTTAGGAATGTAATGAAATGAATAATATAAAAATTGACATTAAGGTTCTCTTAAAATAAATAATATTTTATTAAATGATATAAAATTTATAAAAATTGAAACTTCTGCCAACTAATTTTGATAAGGTTAAGTTTTTCATAAATAGTCCATTTAGATTTTTTTTTCATTTTATAGTAACATTATTAACCCTTAAAAAGTAAAAAAGCCATGCTTTCACTAAAAGAGTTAAAGGGCTTAACAACAAGTTAAAGCCAAAAGATAAGGGTAATAATGTGACATCAACTTGTATGAAAATTATTTTTTTAATAGGATTACAACCCATAATCATCCTATGTCATGAACCCCTCCCACCAAAGATGCCCCTCCTGAGTTGGAAATGGTGAAAGAGAGATAATGACCCCCAAGTCCCGCCTCCAGTAGGCCCTAGGGTGGGGACTGGCACCAAGGGTATGAGTTTTCACAAATATGGGAGGAAATACCCTTTTTATTATTTGAGATCGGGAAATAGGACAGGTCAACCACCAAAATGGAAAATAAAAAGTGTATAAAAATAAAACCAATCCCACATGCATGTGTAAATAGTTATGAAATAAGGTACAAGTACAAGAAACCTCAAAAGTACAATACCAAAATAAAAAAGAGTAAAACAACTGCAATAAATCCAACTTTCCCAACTAGTAGGGTCCCGCATGGCCCTGGTAGTCCTCCTGGAACCCTAAAAGTAAACGTAGGGTGAGCATACAAGTATACTGAGTAGGGAAACCTAAAGATCTTGTGCATAAGTGGGGAGATATCCTAATGTCCCATGAGGACAACAGAAGAAACCAAAACCTATCAATGAATTATATCCACCCAACCTCACCATCCACGGTCACCAAAACACAAAACAACAGGTAGTAGTAGTATATAAGAACAAGAGTAATGGGTACCCCACACCATTTCCCATTATTTAGCTACTCTTCCTAACGACGAACGTCCTGACACTACCACACTCTTCCCGCCTGCACACACCTGGGCCTCAAGAACCACACATCCCGCCAGCATTAACCTAGGCCTCACAACCACGTATCCCTCCTGCACACACCTGAGCCTCATCCCGAAGATTCTTGGGAAACAGTAAAACCTACCCAAAGAGTCTTGGGATAAAACCACCCTAATGGAAACCTACCTGAAGAGTTTTGGGTCTAAGGTCGCCTCAAGCCCTCACAGCCTATGGAAGAAGGAGTAGGAGGGAGCTAGTAACTATGAAAAAACACCCTCTCCCATGAAATGGGAGTGTTCAGTACTAAGTACTCAACATGGGTGGGGTGTGACAATACAAAAAGATACATATACATATATATATATATACCAAACACTCTTCCCAACCAATGGCTTCTAAACAGAGGACTGAGCACGTGCCTCGGCACCGCTACTATGAAGCATGCACATCACAAACAACGCCAACCCCATTAAGGTTTTCATGTTTAAACATAGTCAGTTTATTAGTTCCTTAACTACTGAGAAATCCACCACAACCAACCATATCAAACGTTCGTAAAACATATCCCTACCATCCAAAAAACAAGTTAGGAAAATACAAGCAACACAACAAGTCTCTTCTTATTGACCAACCAACCCCATTGATTATTATTTCCATTCCATTACCAAGACCCACCATTCATTAACTCTTCCACATTTTATTTATTATTCACAACCCATAGTTCGTTCACATTCAAACCCAACCCTGCAGACCTGCTTCCAACCACCATAACCACAACCACACTATACATCATCACCCCTTGATACCATTTATCACAGCCCCGCTGCCCATCACTAACATAGCATTCACACCAACCCACAACCAAGCCAACCGCAGCCCTGCTGCTCACACGAACCACAAAACCCCCTTCACATAAAAAATAACCCCAAACAGTACCCACATGTTTATTATTTCAGTTTTGTTCAACCGGGGTGATCACACAAGGGTTACAGATATTCATTTAATCAGCCAGCTTTACGTGATTAACCAATTTCCACATTCCATAAAGATTCCATAAATAAAAAATCTATAAAGATAGGGTAGAATTTAAGTGCACAAGATACGACTCCCAATGACCGTGATTTTTAGTAGGCATAAGCCTATTCAATTTACAACATAATATCACAGGATATAAAATAATGTAACAATAATAAAAAACTTCCCAACCCCATTATATAAGCTAGTTATTACCTTTATTAAACCGATTCAAATGTGTTTCACATAAACAAGAGGACACGCATCCCGCATGATTCAAAAATTTAGAGAGACGAAGGTAAGATCCCTACCTCAACAGGTTCTGGTAACAACGATCCCCCATATCAACTTTATAAGACGTCTGTCCATGTCCGTCTCTTTTGGAAAAACCCGTAAAAACCACCATGGGTGGAATTTGGGAAGGAAAATCCGAAAGGAAAGAAAAAAATCCAAGCTTAGATGTTCCACCTCGTCGTTACGATCTCTTCGCCGCTGACGGATCATAAATCAGAGCTCAGAAGAAGAAGATATGGATGAAAGGAGCCATCGAGTCTCTTGGGAGAGCTCTGCTCGAGGGAATGGAGAGGATATGAGTGAGTTGAAAAGGATGAGGGGACCCCTCCTTTTATAGGTGAGAAAAAAAAGTACACGGTGTGTACTTCATGGTACAGGGCTTGTACTCGGCCATTTCACATGGTCACCATGCGACTTTTAACACGGCCTTCAACGTGGCACGCGGCTTTTGACTGGTCAACAAAGAGTTTGAGGGTAACGCGTATGCGGGGAGGGACTACACAGCGTGTAGTATGGGTTACATGGCGTGTACCCATTTATTTCACATGGCAAGGACACAGCTCCAACACGGCACACGACCATTGACTGGTCAACACACGGTTTGAGGGAAACACGTACGCGGGGAGGGACTACACGGCGTTTAGTATGGGGTACATGGCGTGTACCCATTTATTTCACATGGAAAGGACATGGCCTTCAACACGGGGTATACCCGGAGAGGGGGTACACGGCATGTACTCACACTACAGGATGTGTAGTTTCAAAATTCTGAAAAGTTTGGGAAATGTCCATTTTACCCTGCAAAACACTTCATGACCCTCTTTTTGACAAAGGAATGGGCCAGAGTGGTCCGGGCCATTAGATCAGATACCTCTACAAACATTCTCATCCCCAGGAATTCAAAATCAAACCTAGAGGAACCCAACAAAATACCTCTTAGGGCCCTTGTTATTACAGGAACCCATCCAACAACCCTAATCATATGTGTTAGTAATTTCTTCTCCTATGTCGAGATATTATACGCTTTAGGTGGGACTGACTCGGCTGCATGGGTTTAATCACATCCTCATTAATGCGTCTTGATTAAGAATTGGGTCTTCCCACTTTCATACTTTAGGATTTTTCAACTTGCACTACCCCCAACACCACACAACCAACACACTGCCCGAACATGTGGGTTGGGGAAATTCCTTCTCATATGTCGAGATATTATCTGATTTAGGCAGCACTGACTTGCCCGCATGGGTTCAATCGCATCATTATTATTGCGTCTCGATTAAGGATCAAGTTTTTCCTTTTTCCCACACATCCGTACATGCTACACACTTCCAGAGAACAAGGAAACAAAAGGTCTCATAACCGACAAGCCAAGCATTCCATATATCAAAGGTACAAAGTATAACATCAAAATAATGCCTACAAGAACAAAGAAAACACAAGTAAAAACAACTCTAGGTACTGAACGTGCATCTGAGCCTCTCGCTCCCAAGTTCTTTCCTCGAGGCCGTCTTGCCTCCACAACACACGAACCAAGGGAATGGTTCATCCACGGAGCAACTTCTCTTTACGATCCTCGATTCTGACTGGTCGTTCCTCGAAGGTCCCATCGTATCCCATATCTAACTCTCCCCAGTCGATAACTTGAGAGTCATCATGTAAGTATCTAGGTAGCTGGGAGACGTGGAAGACGTCATGAACCTTCTCCAACTGAGGTGGTAGGGCTAGCTGATATGCCACCTCGCCGACTCGCCTCAGCACCTCAAAAGGTATGATGAACCTAGGTTAGAGCTTTCTCCCTTTCCCAAACCTCTGCTTCCCCCGTCGAGGGGAAACCTTCAAAAACACATGATCTCCCACCTCGAACCCCAAGGGCCTCCTCTGACGATCAGTATAAGACTTCTGTCGGTCCTAAGCTACTTTTATCCTCTCACGTACAAGCTGGACTTTCTCTGTGGTTCTCTACACTACCTCTGGCCCAAGAGCACTAGTCTCACCAACCACTGCCCAGCAAATGGGTGAACGACATGGTCATCCATACAAAGCCTCAAATGGTGCCATGCCAATAGAAGAGTGGAAGCTGTTGTTGTAGGAAAACTCTTCTAAAATCAAGTGTCGTACCCATGACCCTCCAAAATCCATAATGCATGCTAGCAACATGTCCTCCAACGTCTGGATATTCTGCTCTGTATGCTCGTCATTCTGAGGGTGAAAATCAGTGCTAAGGAATAACTGGGTGCCAAAAGCATGTTTTAACCCCCTCCAGACTCGTGAGGTAAACCGAGTATCCCGGTCTAAGAAGATAATCTTCGGAACTCCATGCAAACACACCACCTTGTCTATGTACCACCACCTTGTCTACGAAGCTATGTGCTAAGGTACTCATCGGGCCAGACTCCTTAACTGCTAAGATGTGAGTTGATTTCGTCAGACGATCCACCACCACCCAGATAGCATCATAACCTCCCTGATCTCTGGGTAGTTCTTTGATGAAGTCCATCGAGATGTCATCCCACTTCCACTCGGGGATATCTAATGGATGCAACAAACCAATGGGAACATGTTGTTCTACCATTACTTGCTGACGTACCAGGCACTTAGCCACAAACCCCGCCACTACCCGTTTCATCCCAAGCCACCAAAACTGTTCCCTTAGGCCTGGTTCATTTTTGAAACTCCCGGATGTACCGGCTAGGCTGAGCTATGGAACTCACTGAGAACTCCCTCACGCATCGCCTCCGGAACAAAAAACCTTCCATAGAAAAGCATTTGATGTTGGCTATCCTCTAACTATCCCTCTGGAGCATTTCCCTGATCAGCACGATCTCGTATTACTTCCGCCTCGAAGTCCCCCCACTGAGACTCTTCCACCTACTGCAACAAGGAGGATGCACCGTCATCTGAAACAAACAGCCCCTAACACCTTCTACCATTGCATCCAAGTGAAAGTCTACCAACTCTCTCATAGATTTCCAAGCATCAGTGGATTCCCGAACCACTTCCTTATGAGACATCCTGCTCAGGGCATCAGCTACAATGTTGCCCTTACCTTCAGTTTAGGAGATCTCGAAGTCATAGTCTTGGAGAAACTCGACCCATATCCGATGCCGCAAGTTCAGGTGACATTGGGAGAAGATATAATGTAAATTATTGTGATCTGAGAAGACCACAAAGCTCTCCCCAAAGAGGTAATGTCGCCAAAACATCAGTGTGAACACTACTACTTCAAGCTCCAGGTCATGGGTGGCATAGTTACGCTCGTGTGGGTGCAACTTCCTAGACCCATAATAGATCACAACCTTCTTCTGTATCAGTACACACCCCAAACCAAGGCCAGAAGCATCAAAAAACACCTCATACAACAAACCTTCCTCTAGAAACCTGAGCACTAGAGCACTGACCAACCTCCCCTTTAGGTAGTTGAAAGCTTTCTGGCACTACTCGCTGCATAAAAAGACCTGGTTCTTCCTAGTAAAAGCTGTCAATGGAGTAGCAACTCGAGAGAAGTCTGAAACGAACATCTGATATTAACCTGCTAACCCTAGGAAACTACAAACTTCTTCCATGCTCTTGGGTGATACCCAAGAAACAACTGTCTCCACATTCGACGGGTCCACTAACACTCCTTGCTGAGACACTACATGCCCAAGGAAGTTTACTTCTTGTGTCAGGAAATTACACTTCAAAAATTTACTGTAAAGCTGGTGGTGGTGAGGGACTTCTAAGACTGCCCTAAGATGCTCAACATGCTCCTCCTTTGATCTTGAGCAGATCAGGATGTCATTGATAAAAACAATGATGAACCAGTCCAGAATCTCTCGGAAGACAAAGTTCATAAGTTCCATGAACACAACTGGTGCATTCGTAACTCCAAATGGCATCACTAAAAACTCGAAGTGCCCATACATGCACCTGAAATCCGTCTTCGAGATGTCACTTTCCTTCACCCTCAGCTGATGATATCCAGATCTTAGATCTATCCTAGAAAACCAACCTGCTCCCCTCAGCTGGTCGAAGATATGATATATCCTTGGAAGGGGGTAACGTTTCTTAACCATTACCTGATTCAACCTTCAGTAGTCTATGCATAACCTGAGACCACTATTTTCCTTCTTCACGAAAAAAACTGAAGCACCCCATGGCGACACGCTGTGTTGAACTAAACCCTTCTCCATCAGATCGTCAATATGAATCCGCAACTCCCGCAACTCCAAAGGTTCCATACGATAAGGGGCCATCGAAATCGGACGGGCACCAGGCTGTAAGTCTATCCCGAACTCAACGTCATGTCGGGGGGGGGGGGTAGAGTCACAACCTCCTCGGGAAAAACATCGTGGAATTAGCCAAGAAACTATTGGACATCCATCATCTCTACATTAGCTAAAACCACTGATAACCCGCCTAACAAGAAAGGAGAGGCTTTATATGCCGTCTTCCCAGTTGATAGCTCCTCTTTCCAACAAAAGAAACATGATGCCCGTACATGTCAGAGAAAACGACTCTTCTTCATAAATATTTGATAATGACACTAATAGAATACAACCAGTCGATGCCTAGGATGACATCATACGAGTGCATCTGTAGCAAAAGAAGATCCCCACTAGATTGATGCGGTCCAAATGTCATCCCACATCCTCGGAAAACAGAAGATACGCTAGTCTGGCCTCCAACTGGTGTACTCAGCACCAGGGGTATGGAAAGTCTCTCTACATCTAGACCCAAAGCATGAGCTCGATCGGGTGCAACGAAGGAGTGCTAAGCTCATGAATCAAACAAGGCAGAAATGAGAGTGCTGAACAAACAAATCGTACCTCGCACCACCTCTGGTCCTGCTGGAGCTTCCAACTCTGCTGCGCGCAACTGTCCACGCCCATCTCCTATGCCTCTTTGATGTCGTCCACCTCACCGACCACACCCTGTTCAAGGTCCCTGAGGATCACCCTGAGGTCGGCCTCCTCCCGCAAAGTCTTCCCTTGGAAGAGCATGGTCCTGCTGCTACTGGAAGGGCCTTGTCGACAACTAGTGCTGCTGAGGTGGGTGATGAACCTTCCCACATCCACCGTACTGAGCTCAGGTTGGGCACCGACTCTGAATGTGATCGATACCTCCATATGAAAAATGGTTCGGTCCTGGGATCATGAAAAAGGGACGAGGACGTGAAGATCTAAACTAGAACTGATGGGGCCTGCTCCCCACTGGCCTGAACCTGGAAGGTCCCGTCACAGTAGACCTTCTGCCGACTGCCTTCCCCTTCGACAAACTTGGATGGATCCCCTCACGTGGTGCACCTCCCTACGAGTGCATCCTCTCTACATCCTCTGCCTTCTTCTGTACTGCCAAGTATGTCGGAAGGGTGAATGGGGTGACAGCATACTAGAGAGAAGGATGAAGCGCCTCCTCCAAACGTCTCGCTCATGGCTCCTCATCCGGAAAGAGATCCGGAGAAAAGTGTAGGAGATATTTTAAATTGATTCCCAACTCTCACACTAACATACTTCCCTACTGGAGGAAGAGTAACTCGTGTCGCTTCTCCGCCTTGATCATGGAAGAAAGGAATTCCTCTCGGAATTCCTTCTCAATGTCATCCCACAGAACCTCTGCCTCTATCCTCTCTCCAAGTTAGAGCGTCCACCACTATCGCACCGCACCTCTCATCTGACTGACTGCTAGGGGAACCCAGTACTCCCTCGGAGCACAGATCAAGGTAAAAGCGATCCCTAGCTCCTAAATCAACCCCTCCGTCTCTGTATCCGAAGTACTACCCTCGTACTTCTTGAGGGTTTGCTGCTGGAAAGAACAGAGAGTCTTCTTCCACTGGATATCTTCCTCCTCTCGGTCAATCCTCAACTGATCGACCGCCTGAATCTGTTGGGCCTTGTCCGTCTGAGTCAACCGGGGATGACGTCCAGGTGCCATATTTGTACGATAAACAAGGATCGCCTAAGCCCAAGTAGTAAGGAATTTCTCAAGGTTTCATTTTATCATTTTATTCAATTTCTTTCCCAGAACACCCAAATCAAGTAAAACACAATCATGATGATGTATGTAACTTCCCTAGGGTCTCTACCCTGCAATTACTGTAGTCTCACTAGGTCGTTCGGTAGGCTCAGAGTCCTTGCATCAGATCCTGGGGGGCCCTAAAATCTCGTGTCCTAGCTGGTCTTCCCTGGCCTATGTCATGCACCAATGATCAATTAACCATGTTTCCCTACCATCCCATGCAATCATCACTGTTCCTAACTCCGAAATCCATCTTATCTCTCAACCACTCTGATACCATTCTGTCATGACCTCCTACCACCAAATATGCCCCTCCTGAGCTTGCATTGGTGAAAAGGAGATAATGACAACAGAGTACCGCGCCCAGTAGGCCCCGGGGTGGCGACTAGCACCAAGGGTATGAGCTTTCAAAATTATGGGAGGCATTACGCTTTTTATTATTTAAGATCAGGAAATAGGATAAGTCATCCACCAAAAGGAAAATAACAAGTGTATAGAAATAAAACCAATCACACGTGCATGTTTAAATAGTTCTGAAACAAGGTACAAGTACAAGAAATCTCAAAAGTATAATTCCAAAAGAAACAAGAGTACAAAAACTGCAACAACTCCAACTGTCACGACTAGTAGCATCCCGAACGTCCCTGTTAGTCCTCCCAGTACCCTGAAAGTAATCATAGTGTGAGCATACAAGTATACTCAGCAGGGAAACCTAAAGCTCTCATGCACAAGTGGGGAGACATACTAATGTTTTTTGATAACAACAGAAGAAACCAAAAGCTATAAAGGAATTCTATCCACCCAACCTCACCAGCCACACTCACCAAAACAAAAAACAACATGTAGTAGTAGTATATAAGAACATGATTATTGGGTACCCCACACCATTTCCCATTAGTTAGATGCTCTTCCTAACAGCGAATGTCCTAACGCTACCACACTCTTCCCGCCCGCACACACCTGGGCCTCACAACCATATATCTCTCCTTCACACACCTGGGCCTCATCCCAAAGAATCTTGGGAAACAGTAAAACCTGCCCGAAGAGTCTTGGGCTAAAACCACCCTAATCAAAACCTACTCGACGATTCTCGGGTGTAAGGCCGCCTCAAGCCATCACAACCAATGGAAGAAGGAGTATGAAGGAGCTAGTAACTATGGAAAAAACACCCTATCCCATTAAATGGGAGTGATCGGTAATAAGTAATCAACATGGTTGGGGTGTGACAAAACAAAAAGATACATATATATATATATACAACAAACACTCAGCCCAACCTATGGCTTCTAAACAGAGAACTTAGCAAGTGCCTCAGCACTGCTACAACGAAGCATGCATATCACAAACAACCCCAACCCCATTTAGGTTTTCATGTTTCAACAGAGTCAGTTTTTTAGTACCTTAACTACTGGGCAATCAGCCACAACCAACCATATCAAACGTTCATAAAACATATCCCTTCCACCCATAAAACAAGTTAGGAAAACACAAGCAACACAAGAAGTCCCTTTTTATTGACCAACCAACCCCATTGATTATTATTTCTGTTCCATTTCCAAGCCCCACCATTCATTGACTCTTCCACATTTTATTTATTATTCACAACCCATAGTTCGTTCACATTCAACCCCAACCCTGATGCCCCACTGCCAACCACTATAACTACAACCACACCGTACATCATCACCCCTTGATACCATTTATCGCAGCCCCGCTGCCCATCACTAACATAGCATTCACACCAACCCATAACCAAGACAACTTCAGCCCCGCTGCTCACTCGAACCACAACAACCCCTTCACATAAAAAATAACCCCAAACAGCACCCACATATTTATTATTTCAGATTTTTTCAACCGGGGTGATCACACAAGGGTTCCATATTTTCATTTAATCAGCTAAGTTTACGTGATTAACCAATTTCCACATTCAATAATGTTTCTATCCATAAATGGTCTAGAAAGATAGTTCAGCATTTAATTGTGTAGGAAAAGGCCCCCAATGACCGCGATTTTTAGTAGGCATAAGCCTATTCATTTTACAACCTAATATCATGGTATATAAAATAATGTAACAGTAATAAAAAACATCCCAACCCCATTATATAAGACAGGTATTATCTATATTAAACTGGTTCAAATGTGTTTCACATAAACAAGAGGACACCCACCCCGTATGATGCACAAATTTAGAGAGATGAAGGTA
Organism: Viscum album; assembly: GCA_963277665.1. NCBI lineage: Eukaryota > Viridiplantae > Streptophyta > Magnoliopsida > Santalales > Viscaceae > Viscum > Viscum album. The sequence continues at coordinate 126,119,611 of OY728129.1, read as the reverse complement.
AGATCCCTAACTCAACAGGTTCTGGAAACAATGCTCCCCTAGATCAACTTTAGAAGACGTCCATTGGCATCCGTTGCTTCTGGAAAAACTCAAAAAAAACCTCATCGGGTGGATTTTGGGAAGGAAAACCAGACAGGAAAGCAACAAGTCCAAGCTCAGATGTTCTGCCTCATCGGTAGGATCTCGTGGCCGCTGACAGATCGTAAATCGGAGCTCGGAAAAATATGTTATGGATGAAAGGAGCCTTCAAGTCTCTTGGAAGAGCTCTGCTCAAGGGAATGGGGAAGAGAGGAGTGAGTTGAGAAGGGGGAGGGGACCCCTCCTTTTACAATTGAGAAAAACAAATGTACATACCGTGTACTTTATGGTACACAGCATGTACTCAGCCATTTCACACGGTCACCACGCGGCTTCCAACACGGCCTTCAACGTGGAACGCGGTCGTTGACTTTTCAACAGATAGTTTGAGGGTATCGCGTACGCGGGGAGGGACTACACGACATGTAACCATGAATTTCACACTGCAAGGACACATCACCAACACGGCACACGGCCGTTGACTGGTCAACACATGGTTTGAGGGTAACACGTACGAGGGGAGGGACTACACGGTGTGTAGTATGGGGAACATGGTGTGTACCCATTTATTTCACACAGCAAGGACACAACATTCAACATGAAGTATACCCGGCGAGGGGGTACACGACGTGTAGTTTCAAAATTCTGAAAAGTGTGGGAAAAGTCCATTTTACCCTCCAGAACACTTCATGACCCTCTTTTTGACAAAGGAATGGGCCGGAGAGCTCAGTGAAATTAAATCCTATATTATAAATAAATCACTTAGAAGCCATTTAAAATTTGATATTAATTTATATTAATTTAATATTTTTTAAATTCAAAAATTGCTCCTCATCTCAATTATAAAAGGGAACCTCCTCCCTCACTTTTTCACACCGCAATGAGAAATCTATCTCGACCAACTCCTACCATTCTTCCTTATCAACTTCATTATCCTCATTCTAGATGTGTTGTACTTCACAAAGTAACAAATCTAGATTCATTTAGAGGAAATCTCAAGGAGTCATTCTGAAGAAGAAGAAATCGCTCTGAATGATCATTCTATATTTCTAATCTTTTATAAATCCTATAAATCTATTAAATAAATAATAAAATAATAACCTAATCATACTAAATACTATAAAATGTAATTATTATTATGAACACACCGCTATACATCCCTTTTTCCATAAAAAATTAAAGCATCGCTTGTGCGTACGTACTATTTATCATCTCTGTGTCTGATGCTTTCGACGGGGCACGCATCTATTTGTTGAGGAGGAGGAGGACACACTGATATGTTTCCCCAAATTCCTACCTTTCAATGTCTAGTGGCATCCATCATTTATTGAGGTACATTTTCTCCCTGATTGAAATGAGATGATGGGATGTTGGTTCCTCCTTTCGTGGATTCCTCCTTGGAACTTGTTACCTAGTCCGGATATCCCTCATAGATTAAGACATTATTCATGAAACTCTTCCCAGTGTCATGTCTTAATGGACGCCAATTAATTAAAATACTTCTATCAGGACATTCCATGGGTTCTTGATATGGTAGAAACCTTCAGTCAGGGGAATAGTCACGTTGGACATCACTAGCTTGTCTGGATGCTGGAACACTAGCACCTTTAGCTTTATTCCACTTATGATAATGCTGGTCGTGGGGGCGGAAGCCCAAGGCATCCCACGTCGAATGTGGGGAATTATATCCCATAGGCATGTCTCTAAGGTTTTCCTCATCTTTCCATGTTTAACACATGGTATTCTATGATTTTAACATCTAGCAGAGATAGATCGGACTAATTGAAACACTGGTAGGAGTGGATCAGATGGGTGAAACCTCAATAGGGTGCACTGATACTTGGGATAACATTTGGTTAGTTTGCCGATTACTACTAGGAGAAATGGAGAAATGAGATGGAGTAATCCCATCGGGATATGGTGGCCCGGTTAAGGATCTGGACGGATATAGATTGGTGAGAGTGGATGGAGAGTGAAATGGAGCCGACACGAGGGTGACGATGAAGTTGGGATTGAGTCATAATGTGACTTCTTACATATCCTCATGGTGGGGAATCAATGTCCACGTAGTTTGGTGGAGTGATGGGACACTTGAGTGGGCGGTCCACGAGAATGGATGCATCGATGGGATCCGGAGGAAGTGGGATCTCCGGGTTTGGGACATGACCTTCCTGAAACATATTGGAACGGGGGAAAGAGACCATGATGAGGCATGAGTGGTGGGAATGAGCCTCAGAGAGGGTTCCTGCGTATCCCTATAGAAGGGAATCAAAGTCCACATTGTTTAAGATATGGGTGCATAGAATCGGGGTGTACGTAGAGGAAAACAACATGAAGACATCAAGGGGCTTACGCATGGTTAGTAGCCCGGGATGGTCTAACACTTGAGGGTCGGACCAGAGATGTGGGTCCCAAATAAGGGTACAACAATTAATTTCCATTGATTGGGGGAAATGACTTACCATTTATCGGGAAAAATGTCTTACCATCAATTGGGGACAATAGATTACCATCGATTGGGGACAACGGCATACCGCTAAATGGAGTTGAAACTTACAGAGGCTTTCCATTCACATTGCCTTACCAAGGGATCAAAGACCACATAGATCAGGAGTGGTTGGTGAACCAATGTGATGGGGGTTATAACAACTGAGTTTGGGCTTGAACTTTATAGGGGAATCCTAGGAACCCTATCAAGGAGACAAGGGTCAAAGTACACATAGTTCGGGATGGTGTGGTGAACTGACATGAAGAGGGTCATAAAAACTAGGTGTTGGTCTTGAACCTCAGGGAGCCTTCCTATGTTCCTCGTCTTGGTAAGGATCAAAGCCCACGTAGTTCGGAAGGTGGTGAACCGACGTGAAGGGGGTTGTAACAACTGGGTGTTGGCCTTGATCCTTAGGGAGGCTTCCTACGTACATCTCCTTGGAAAGGATCAAAGTTCACATAGTTCGGAAGGTGGTGAACCGACGTGAAGGGGGTCAGAATGACTGAATATCGGTCTTGATCCTCAAGGAGGCATCCTACGAACCTCGCCTTGGAAAGGATCATAGTCTATGTAGTTCATGAGTGGATTGGTGAACAAACGTGAATAGGTCAGGACAAATAGAGGTCTTGGGATTGATCCTCAAGGAGGTTTCCTATGAACCATGCCTTGGCAGGGTTCAAGTTCGCGTAGTTCAGAATGGTGTGGTGAACCGACATGAAGGGGGTCATAACAACTGGGTTTTGGGCTTGAACCTTAGGGAGGCTTCTAATGTACCTCGTCTTGGCAAGGATAAAAGTCCACATAGTTTGAAAGGTGGTTAGCCGACGTGAAGTTGGTTGGAACAACCGGGTAATGGGATTAAACCTGAAGGAGGCATCCTATGTACCTTCCCCTGGAAATGATCAAAGCACACATAGTTCAGAAGGTGGTGAACTAACATGAATGGGGTGATAATGGTCATGTATCGGGCTTGAACCTTATGGAGGTGTTCTACGTACCTCGCCTTGGAAAGGATCAAATTCTACATAGTTTGAAAGGTGGGGGAACTGATGTGAAGGGGGTCGAAACGATTGGGTATTGGGATTCAACCTCTGGGAGGTTCCCTAATTACCTTGCAATGGCAAGGTATCAATGTCTGCATAGTTTGAAATGGTTTGGTCAACCGACATGAATAGGGTTAGAATGATCGTGTATTTGGATTGAACCTCAGTAAATAATCTTACATACCTTGCCTTGGAAGGGATCAAAGTCCACATAGTTCAGAATGGTATGGGGCTTACACTATAGGATTCCCAAGGTGGGTGTTTTGGTAAATGATTTAATCCCACACGAGTCCTGCTCGGTGTGAGATACAAGAGGCAACAAAGACCTAATGATCATTTCGCAAAAGGTGTGTTCATAGGAAGTGGAAAGGGGCTTACACGTGATTACTAACCCAAAGTGGAAACATGGGAATACACATGTTTAACATCCCATGGAGATGGAGATTGTGTCTTAATATATGATGGAGGCCCAGGAGGAGACAAAGCTCAGAGGGGGATGGATAGGAAAATGAAGGTCCATGCACCCATCTATCCTCTAGTCATTAGATCAGAAGTAGAGAGGAGAAGAAGGGCTGATACCTCCAATAAGAAAGGTTAGGGGCTTACACCAATATGGTTTCCCTTTCACTTGGGACATGCACTACTCCAAAAAATAGGATCTAATTCCATGTGAGGAAGATATCACTCCTGTGGAGATGAGCGAGCATGGAGAATGTCCAAGGTGGTAGAACTCGTGTACAGTTCATGGTGTGAGGATACAATTTAACATTATGTGCTGAGGATGATGGTGCTTGGAAGTTTAATGTCATGCAGCTCGGACGAGGTGGGTTCACTCTAATCCCCCTAAGACTTACGTGATTGGTACCTCCCACCCCTTGGGGAAAGGAAGGCATCAACAACGCTGTAGTGAAGGGGTGTCATGAAGTGATCCACTGAGAGGCCCATGTTAGTGTGGATATGAAAAGAAGCAGTAATCATTAGCATTCCTATGCAAAGAAGCATAAGGCGAAGCAACGCAAAATAAAAAACCACCCATGGGACATTAATGTTGCTTCATGAAAATCCGGAGGGTCACACATGAATAAGGGTGGCAGAGAAAAGGGGTTCACAGGAAGAGGTCTTTTGAAGATCTGGTCCTCCATGTAGTGGAGGGGCTTCACGAAGGGGTATGATTCACGATGTGAGGAGGCATATCCTAGGAATAGGGTATAGGTACATATGGATGGTTCTTCGCGAAGTGAAAAGGCTTTCACGGAGCAGGGCTTCACGAGAAAGTGTGCACTGTAAAGCATAGCACTTGAAAGCAATGAACTTCATGAAGCACAGTGACCCTACCTTAGCATAGGGTGCACATGTGGATAGAGGGTACTTTGTGACGCATGAGTGATCTGTGAAGACCTGAGTCCCCTTGGTAATCCCCTACCCTCGCGGAGGTCTGTGGGCTCTTCAAAGGGCATCCACCATTGAAGAGGGCTTGAATTCAAGACAAGGGAAAGGAGATTCATGATTCTCACATTCCGTGAAGAGCTCATTTTTTATAGAGCTGCAAGTGATTCATGATTTGAGAGCTAAGAAGGTGAAAGGCTGGAGCATCCATCCTTTTGTCTTGGGGGTTCCCTATTTTTATAGGCAAGAGGCACCACGAATCAAGGATATCTTGGAAAAAAGAAACATGGCACCTTGTCGTAACCGCAGAGCCTTCTACCTCCTTGCTACGCTGTTGCTTTGCAAAGGAGTTAGCTTTGCACTGGCTTCGGTCCTATGGGGCTCCACGAGCAGGCTTCGCGAGGCGGTGCCGAAGGATGTGGTTTCCTCTTTGCGTTATCTTTTGTGATCCCCATATTTTGGTTCAAACAAATCCCCCCCATTGACTTGGAGATGAAGATAAATGAGGGTCCAGGTCTGAGGGTCACTCTCCAGAAATATTTAGGCCAATCCCAAAGCTAGCTCGAGGAAGAGGGTCACGATGTGGAGTGGCGACGCGTGGGTTGAGGGTGCCATGAAGCATTCCATGGCCAGATGCGTCGTGAAGCACCCAAAATCATCACCTCTAAATAGGGTTCTGGCCTCTCTTTTGTCTTTTCTTTCCTCCTCATTTTGGTTACAGTTCTCTCGATTCAAGAAGCTCTATGCACTCTGTGATTTCTCTCCACGAATCAGGCATTTTGTCTTCACACCGCACAGTGAGTCCTTCGACTCTTCGAGTGGGCGCTCTACAGCTTGTGCCTACTAGGTCAGGGCAGTGCTTTGTGATGTCCTCCTGGGACCCAAATCTACAACAACCTTTGTGAATGAGCTCCATAAAAGTGCTTTGTGAACTAGAAAAAAAATTGTCCAAATTTCAAAAACTGAATGGCTTACCAGGAAGCTATGTGGGGGGTCATTGTGGATACTGCTCGGAGGGAGGAAATGGTGGATAGATTGAGTATAAGGGAGTTCAAATGAATCTATCTTGACCATAATTAGATGGTGTAGCTACTTTTAGAAAGGTAGAACATACTGTGTAGGAGGTTTACTCTGTGTGGATTTTGCATAAGGGATGATATCTTCATACCTGAAGTGACCAAGGACAAGCCAACATTCTATTTTAGGAAAACATTGTGCCAGAACAAGTGGTTTAGGGTGGCTACCAGCCATACTTGGGAGGACTTCATTCCTTTCAACACGGATTGTCTATACTATCATTTGGATAAAATTAACGGGAAGCAACTGCAGCCATAAGTATCTCCCCCATGTACCATACAATTCTAAAGGCGGCCTTGGGGAACCCAGAGAAGGGGCGGACTGACGAGTTGGATCTGTGCCAAGGAGGAAACTTCACAGATGATTGGGCCTGGGCCTACTAGGTAGGTGCCTCGTGTGAAGAATTTGTGGCAGATCTAAGGTGATTGGTCCTGTATGAGGCGTCTTGTGACACCCAATTTCATATATATCACCCAAAGTAGATGATTCTAAAGTTGCTGAGAAGATTGTTGTTGAGGACCAATACCTTTTATTTACACCATGGTGCGGTCAGCATCAGCCTATGGGATCTGCACCAGATTTCAGGGACCCAATACTAGGGGCAATGTACAATGAGTTTCTCCATGTTGTGGGTTCCTAGTAAACATGGAGTAGATTCCACTTCTAGTGATGGAATTGATGGACTTGGTGCTGGGAGAGGATAAGGAGTTGGTGATATGCGTCCATTTAAAACATTGGTTCAAGTGATTTCAGAACATCCCTGAAAATAGATAGTTTCATATGAGGCCTCGAACCTTCCCAAAGGGGGTTTAGTGAGGCAAGGAGCACTCATACGGGTGACTGTTGGAGGAAAGCCAATAAAATACATGGGGTTTCAGTTTCAATACTAAGATTCAACTGATCGTTAGGTTAGCTGCGTTCATCGTGACACTAATCTATGGATGGATCCTACTAGTGGGGGACACCAACATGGGCGTGTGGCCAAGCATGTTCATTATGGAATCCATGTTGGCGATTGGAGAATGGGTCAACCTTGGGATCTGGATGCTCTCCAAGTTGTATAAGATGTTGTGGCATATCAGTGAGGGGAAGAATCCATAGAGGATATGTGGCCCATTACACCTCTTGTATGGGTGGATAGCGGCGCATATTAAGGGTATCTATGAATATCATAGCCACATTTCCCCTCTAGTATCAAATTTCCTCCCATCAATTCTGAATGATATGGGGAGATTTATGACCATGCTAACCCAGAAGGCGTTGTTAAACTAGTTATGTAAGGCATATTAGTTCAATTTCCACCCATTCTTGTTGCTAACAGGTGGGTTTACTGATGACCGTCTGGGAGTGGAAGAGCATCGGTCCTACCTTTTGGGATTTCGGGGTGGAGTATTGGTGGCGTGGGTTGAATGTGAGTCACTCGGTAAACTATACACCATGCACCGTTTTGTGAGGTAGTTTTGGTGAATGCAGTGATTGACCCCATATGTATATTTGGGGGTGCATCATGTTGATAATAAGTGTGTGATGAGGAATACATTAATCATGTTCACATGTGAGGATGAATAGATATGAAACGAGGTGGATCCACCTACAGCCTTCTTCAGGTTGGTGAAATAATATGCCAAGAGTTGGGAGGCAGCTTACCTGGGGGAAACGCTGAAGTGGGAAACTTTTTGGGACATTTATGGGGAGCCTCCCCAACCTCAAGGCTCGGGCCGGAAGGTGTTGAGGACATCTCATTGTAGTGAGGTTTCATTTGTGGAGATATTTGTGCCAGTCGAAGGGAAGTGGCGACAGCAGGGCCATTGGTCCCAGAGGAATAGATCCATCAGGAGGGGAGTCCACCCAGGGGGTTCTGCAGGTTATCCACCTGGGCTCCAGGGAAGTGGTTGTGCCACATAGACATGTCGTAGAACACTTTCATTCTCAAATCTTGGGACATCTGGGATGTCAGCTGACAATTCCTTAGCCTACCAGAGATTTGGAAACACTTAAACCATCTCAGGAAGTATTTGTGAGGGATCATCCATGATAGGGCCAGATTTGTAGTATCCCAAGAGATGGAGGAGTAATATTTGGGCAGAATGGGGGACTTTGTAAACTCCCAGAGTGCCCCACGTCCAACGAAGGATCGGGTAAAGGTGTTTTTGGAAAACATGGCCCCTCTGTAGTTTTCAGCCACATAATTAAGAGAATGCTTCCCTCTTCTAGAAGAATAGGACAATTCCTCATGTGGGGAGGAAGCCGATGGAGGGATACCTTTTTAGGAAGGTGAGGTTGGAAGTTTAGACCGAGAGCTTTAAGAATTCTTGGATTCCCTCTAGGTAAAAACCCTAAGCAGTCCACTAGATTTTCAGTCAGATTGATAAGAAATTATCAACGAACATTTGAATAGTATAGGAGGTCCTCATCCGCAAAATTCTCTCCCGCCCAGTAGTAGATGCATCCGTGGGAACTTCGGGATCTGATCCCGTGGCTATGACAATCACTATGTCGGGAGGTGCTACGATACCAAGGGTGGTCTTCCCAAAACATTCGGACTTCACAATAATATATGGAGGGCCGCACTTCAAGGTTTTGACAGAAACAACTGAAGAAAGAGACCAACTGTTTGATCTATGTATGTATCCTTCATAGAATACATAACTATCGTCCATCGGTAAAATTAACTGTTGATTGTGTGCCTTTTTAATGAAAATTTCTTCAAATGGCATGGTCTGCCTTGGAAAGGTTGGTTGGAGCTCTAACTAGCGCATTTCCCAGGGAGATTCTAGTGACTGTGGAGCCATATACCTAGACTGACCAAGCTGCGATGCTCCTAATCATAAGTGGGACCGTTAGCAGGACATAGCTTGAGATCCTTGATGTGGGATCTGATGATGAGGATCGACCATACATCACAGGTCCTCAAATCCTTGATCAAACACTAGGTGTAGACCCAGCTGATGAGTTTTTTGGGGAATATACCACATATGAACATTCTGTCCCCACATATTGGGACGAGACAACCTCTGATGATGAGGAAAACAAAATCGCCCATCACTAGTCATAGAAGCTGATTAAGTGCTTCATCAATTAGACCCCTACAACAAAATAGATAGACCCGATGGGGTGAATTTAGTCCCGACTGTGTGAACTTTGAGATGGGGGAGGGGATGCCCATCATCCTCACTTGTTGATCCAATATCTCATGGTAGGGAGGATTTGGGAATATGACTATGTCATTTGTGTAGGTTGGCAGTGTAGAAAAGTAGTAAACATCAAGAGGATTAGAGAGGCTGAAAATGATATTCAATGGCTGTAGGTCCTAGAAAATGAGCATTCCACTTTCGTCAACATGAAATCAGATCTTATATTGTGGTTGAAGGCCCAGTTGGAAGAGGCTGAAGATCACATGAAGCAATAATTCGAGGATATGATCGTCATCTGAACAAAAAAAGAGCGGGTCTAGATCTTAGCTGACGAACTACACCCTATTTCTATTATGGAGGAGCAGGAACTAAACAACTGATAGTGGATCCTGGACGCCACAAGCCAAAGGGTAGAGGAGCTGCAATGATCTTTTGACTTGGTCAACCCATCCATGGGAGGGGTTGATCCTCCGGTGTTGTAATCCTTGTATGGTTTTAAACATACATTCATAATTTAACTGTTTATGCGAGATGCATGTATGATTTCCATTATTTGTTTTGGTCTTCTGTATATCTTCTATATTTGTGAAATATCAAGTAATCAATCCCTAAGCTCACCCGGGTCAGACCCGATGTGAGAAACAAGTGATGACGGCCTCACTCCTCCACTCAAATATGAGAGTGCTGACCAAACTCTAGGAATCCAGGGTTTGAACAGCCAATCCGGGTTTCTGGGAAGAAAGGAGGAGGCATGACTGGAGAAAGAAGTTCTCAAAATACTCAATGTGCCATTTTCCCAACGTGCTATAGTGCATGAGTGGGTTAACTCCAGGGGTGTTAGAATCAATCCGAACATATGGGAATGGAAAGAGTGAATCATGATACTCAAAATTCAGAAGACTATGGGGATGGAGTGACGATGAAGGATAACTATTGATCATGTTCAAAACATAGTACCCCTATTGCGTTAGCCTGAAATTGGGATAACAAATGAGGGATGATCCCTGACCATGTTCAAAACATGGGACATGACTCAAAATGTTATCCCTTAGTCCTCCAGAACATTCGACCAGAACATTAGGTGATCCATAGGTCAATCATCCATAATTTCAGGGGGTTGTTTTAGACATGAAATAGGATGAGGTTCCAAATAAAGGGAACACAAGGAATGGATGATAGAGTGATGGGTTATTCGAATGGAGTCCAACACACTTAAAATCATGCCACTATGGTGAAAACATGTTAGGTGGGTGCATCAGTCTGATCAAGGATCAAACTTACTTCCATACAGGACCTCTCCCGTGAGAGAACTCATGCATCCCAAAATTTTCATGGGGCATCCTGAACTTGTTCAGGGTATAACTATAGTTACATGGTTAACTAGAATGGGAATTTACGGTGTGGTACATATCCTAATGTGGGTGAGGAAAAGAGACCACAGCATATGTTACTGAAAGAGTTTGAGCCAAGGGGTTGAAAAGAGGGGGGGTGTAGGATTTAAGATTCTCGAGGATAGACTTAGAGATGGAATGTATGGAAATTCCTACATATATCATGAGAATGGGAATCATGCCACACATCATTTTGGGTGTTGAATTTATGCCTGTAGATAATAAATAGAATGATCTTAGTTTAAGGTCTTAGAGCTCAGATTAGAGATGGTAACGAATGAGGGAGAAACATGGTGAGGTAATTATAAAACCCAATGTGGATGAGGACATTGTGGCCATATTAACATGTGTTCATTGGGGAGGTTTTGGGTCAAGGGAATGAAAATGAAAGTTTGTCTGGGCTCGAGGTAAGGTGCACGAGAATTCCTACTTATCCCATGAGACTAAGAATCAATCTATACGTAGTTATAAGGGTTACGGATCTTACATCTTACGAAGAGAACATAGAAAGATATCTTAGTTTAAGGTCTTAGAGCTTTGACAATGGACAAGAGAAACCCTTCCAAGAGAGTACAGATGTTGATCTGATCCCTAACCTCACATGAGCTAAACTCAGTGTGGGAAATTATTGCGGGAGAGGTCCCTGCAATGTGTGGAGCGCATGAAAGGGTAAATCGGTGGAGATCCCCGAATGATGCCTTAACCTATATTTTTCCTCCTAACATGCAAATACGCCCTGAGGAACAACACCAAGAGTGTTGAAATTTTACTTGGACATGATGGTGTGAAAAAAATGTGAATCATGAAACCGAAATTTAAGGCTCGATGGGGTTGGTGTGAAGATGGAGGATAACTGTTGACTATGTTTGAAACACAACATCCCTATCGCGTGACATAAAATAGGAAAAACAAATGAGCTTCGACTTATGACCATATTCACAATGCTGGACTTGTATCTATTTTCCGTTTGAAACCCTCGAGGACATTGGCTTGAAATGGTAAGATAGCCCTTGGTCTGAATATCCATTCAATTTAGGGGTCCTTTTGGATGTGAAATATGACGAAAACACAAATGAAGGGGAACATGAATCCTAGAAAATTGGAGAGACCATGTCTAGGTAGAATTCATCACTCTGGGTCTTGAACTAGAGTACTCCTGGGAACATTGGTGAATCGTTGAAGAGGGTTGGGGGCCCAACTCAAAGTGACTGTCTTGAAAAGATGAGTGTAGAAAAGGTGTAGGAAGTGCACATAGGAGGGAGAGGTACGTGGTGTGGCCATTTCAAACCTAACATTAATGAGTACATGGAGTCCATACCACACCGTATATCTCCTCCCGAGGAACCCAGGCCAGTGGCCAGAAATATGGGGAGCTTTCTATGAAATAGGGCTGGACCTAAAGACAAAATGTTCATGTGGTACTATGTATCCCATGAGGATGGGAATCAATCCACACATAGTTCTTGATATGTTGTGGAGTTGAACATCATGCGGAGAGGATGTAGTAGATCTTAGTTTATGGTCATAGAGATCAGATTGTAGATGCCCAGTTTAATGTCATGTGCAAGGGATAAATGGGTGGAATGGGTGAATCATAGAAACATCTAGGTGAGAAACCACATAATGGAAACAATGATCGAGGATAAAAACTGACCATGTTCGCAACACAGTGTTTGTATCGTGTGACTAGAGAGTGGGGAAACAATTGGGCATCAACAATTGAAAACATTCGCAACATGAGACTTGAATCAACTTAGCACTCAAAATCTTTGGGTACGTTGTCCTAAAATAGTAGGAGAGCCCAAGGACCTACCATCCATGCTATTCAAGGGTCCTTTGGATGTGAAAAGTTACAAAAGATCAAATGATAGGACTTGCGAAGCATGGCGGGACCAATGTTTGTGAAAGGGAAATATATGAAGGAGGGATGTATCAAGGGGATATGTGTGGCGTGGCGAGAATAACCCAATGTGAATGAGGACATTATTTCATACCAAAACATATAATACTAGGTGATAACATGGGCCAGGGGGCCAACAAGTGGCTAGGGACCTAAGACATGAAGTCCTGCCTAGTTTGCAGTTTAATGTCTTGTAATGAAGATGACTGAGATCTTTGTTTACGTTTGTACATATTGGGCTATAGACACATGACCATTAATGTGGGTATTACCTCCCAAAATTCCTAATCCCATGTGAGAAATTCTCTATGAAAGAAAAAAAGAATAGGACTTTGCTCTCCCCAACACATTTGGGTACAATATCTGGACTCACACTCCTACCTGAGGTAGACTGACATTTGAAGGGATAGTGGGACAACATGAACCACTACACCCAATATATGGGACACCCGGGGGTGGTGAAAATGATGAAGGATAACTATTGAACATGTTATAAAAACAACATCCATGTCATATAACCAGATATTGGAACAACAAATGAGTATCGAATGAAGACCATATTCGTAACGCAGGACTTGTATCAATTTTCTGCTTGAAACCCTCAAGGACATTGGCCTGAAATGGTAGGAGAGCCCTTGGGCTGTGCATCCCTTCCATTTGGGAGTCATTTTGGATGTGAATGATTATGGGGTCCCAATTAAAGGAAGAGACTAAAGCAGAAATATTACCCTGTAATTTAACGTCATGTAAGATGGTAAAAGTGGTGGAGATCCTGACGTTTGGGGCTAGGTTGTCAGAAAATTTTTTTGGGCATTCCTACGTTTCCCATAAAGATGGGAATCAAGCCACATGTAGTTCTTGAAGGACATTTAGTTTAGAGTCATATGGTAAGGATGTGGGAGAATATAAGAACGAGTAGGGGAACACAGTGTGATCATCATAAACCCTATATGAGTGCTGCCAAAGGAGCCTACATGACACCATGTGGGATCCTCCAAGAGAACTATACCCATGGAGGGATAGTCAAAGAGGAATTTGGGGGCTGAACTGAAGACAAGGCGTCCAAGGGTTCCTATGTATCCCATGTGGATGATATTAAATTCATACATAGTTCTTGAAATGCAGTTTAACATCTTGGGATATGACATATAGTTCAATGTCATGAGGGACATAAAAATTTAAGGTCATGTGGGACCAGACAGTTGAAGGTCATGTAGGACCCTATTTGCTCAGACGAAGTGTTTCTTGAGGAACTTAACATATATGGTAGGATTGATATGGTCACCATCTATGGTAACTAGGTAGTACACACCATATGGGGTAAACCTTGTGAATTATTTACGGTCTTTCCCAATTAGGCTCCAATTTATGGTGGATTCCGTCCATGTATCATTGGTGTCTTTAGGACCAACACCATGTCACATTGCATGGAAGAGTGAAGGGGAAATTTCATGTTGAATTCTCTAGCTATCTTGTTCTGATGCCTTTCTAGGTTGTGCAAGGCACAAATACTGTTCTCTTCGAGGGCTTCCAATTCAGCCAGATGAACTTCAGCTATTTTATCTGGCACTAGTTGATCATAGAAAATTGTGTGCAATGAAGGTAACTAGATCTCAAAGGGCAGGACGACCATTATTCCATACATTAGGGAGTATGGGGTCACCTCTGTGGAATTGGGAGTCATCTTCTTATAAGCCCAGAGGGTGTTGGGGATATTGTCCATCCAAAACATCTTATTCAGATCAACTATTTTCTACAGAATGTTAAAGAGGGTTTAGTTTAATGCCTCGATCGGTTCGTTTGGTTGTGCGTGATAGCGAGAGGTATAGTAAGAAGAGATGTTGTACTTAGAGTACAATTTTTCAACTCAACTTCCAAGAATTTCGTTCCATTATCAGTGAGGATGGTGTGAGGGATTCCAAATCAGTAGATAATATAGGAACTCACAATGTCAACAATGGAACAAGCCTAGAACTCCTTGAGGAGAACTACCTCTTCCCACTTGGAGAAGAAATCCATAGCGATATGGATGAACCTGCACAGGCGATCTATCACCGGTGGTTATGTTCCCACGACATTGACTCCCCAGACTGAAAAGTGATAAGATTACTTGTTAGTATGGAGAGGCTCTGGAATCCAATTCATAAAGTTGAAATGGACATGGAAAGCATAGAACCTTTTGTAAAACTCGATGCAATCATAGATCATGGAGGGCCAATAATACCCCAGTCTTCGGATCTGGTGAGATAATTTCAGTATGATCTAATGAGCTCTGTAGAAGCTAGTTTGAACTTCTTGCATGACTTGAGAAATCTCAACACATTGAATTCAATGTAGGAAAACCCCATCAATACCTAACTTTTAGAGAATCTTCTCAGGACTAGGACCACTATATTGGGTGAACTGTAATGCATTGTGTCAGATTCGCTCACACTCGGCCAGACATGCCGGAAGATTGCCATTCTGAAGATACTCACCCAAGGGTGTCCTCTAGTCAGGAGTTACTTCTAGGAATGAAGAAGGGGAACATGGGTGACCTGATGTGGATGCACCGGTGGTAAGGTGGCTTACCTATGGGCTGTCACCGTCATCCATATTTTCGATAGTAATGACTCTCTAGTGTGCCACGTTGATAATTAAATAATCTTACACAGGCTCTACAAGTGATGTAGCTTGGTTGGACAAACTGGTAGCTTGACCATTGTGGGATCGAGTGATAGGGGTAACATCTGGCTGATATGGGAACTAGGCCACCAGCTGGAGGGTGAGTTCCAACAATTTTCTGAGCTCTGGCTTTTTGAATAAGTAGTCATTTTTGATCTTCTTGATTACTAGTTTAGAGTCCACTTTAACACTATGGTGGGGAACATCAATCTCAGGGGCCATCTCGTGGATAGTAATGAGGTTCTGCTAGTCTGCCTCATTGTTAGTACAACCCTCTGACAGTAGGAATGAATATAGAAGAACGGCATGTGTTGGAGTAATGAAAGTGAAACCCAAGTCTACTTCATTGATTCTAGGTCATTGAGCCTTCTGTCGGTGGGGCTACAGGACGCACCATTAAAGTGAATTTGATAGCATGGAATGGCCTGCTCCACCGAGAGGATGACTTCATCGAAAAAACCAAGGTCCAAGGACTGGTCCGTATGAGCTCGATGGGAAGTGAGGAAGTTCGCTAATGTTTTCCACATAATAGAATTATGAGGTACAAACCTGATGTCTAACTACTAGAGGATAACTGCCCACATAGCTAGATGGCCTATCAACGTGGGGCGGTTCAGGATGTACATCAGTGGTCCCACTTAGGACACCAACTGTACCTCATGATGTTGTAGGTAATGTCACATTTTCTGTACTACAAATACAAGCGTAAGGTAGTTTTTCTTGATAGCGGAGTATTTGGTATCCATATCATGGGGCATGTGATTGAGTTAGTATAGACTATTCTTTGTTCCCTCATTGTTATTCACGGAGAGAACGGCGTCGATAGATCATTCCAGGGCTGTCACAAAGCAGAAAAATATCTTTCTGGAGATACGTGGAATTAAGACAAGAGGTTGAAGCAGATACCACATGATTTCCACAAATTAGTATGACATTCTTCATCCCACTGATATATAGTTCCTTTCTTCATGATCTGAGAAAAGGGAATAAACATGGCAAGCCAAATTCATGATGAATCGGCATTTATAGGCCATGTGTCTCTGAAAACCTCAAAGATCCCAAATGTTTCTCGGAGGAGACATCTGATTGATGGCCTTGATCTTCTATATGTAGATCTGAATGCCCATATACCTAATGAAGAAGCTGAGAAACTTTCCAGAGGTTACCTCGAAGGCACACTTCAATGGATTCATCTTTAGGTGGTGGGAATATAGGAAGCCAACCACTTTCCCAAGGTGTTTGATATGGTCTTGGAGCTAGTGAGATTTGAACACCAAATCATCTATGTATAATTCCACCAATGTCCTAAGGATCGGCTTCAATATGAGATGCATAGCTCACTGATATGTGGCACCTACATTCTTTAGACCAAAGGGTATTAACCGGTAGTAGAAAGTACCTTGTTGTACTCTAAAGGATGTTTACCCTTCATCCTCGAGGGCCATTCAGATTTGATTATTCTTGGATTACCCATTCATGAAGGAGAGACCCTGGAACCCAATGGTGGAATCAATAAAAAATTCCATCATAGGTAGGGGAAAATAATCCTTCAGATAGTTACAATTGAGATCCCAGAAGTCGATGTAGACTTTGATCTGCCCATTCTTCTTCCTGAAAGGCATGATGTTTTCCAACCATATAATGTACTAGACCTCTTTGATGATGTTGTCTTTAATGGGATTATCAACTTTGACCTCGAACATGGCACCGTGAGAAGGGTGAATATTCTTGGGAGGTTGTCTGAATCCGCGATGATTTGTTGGAAGGTCGAGGCGGTGTATAAAAACCTTAGGTTATAGTCCCAAAATCTAATTCTAACTATAGGGAAACACATCATGATGTTGTTTCAGGAAGTCCACATAATGTTGTTGTTCTTCGACAGGAATAGTGGCACTAGTCAATGTGGGCTATGGATCTGCCTCACTACCGAGGTTCACCTAAACCAATTCATCGACCGTGGTGGAGACACCCTCTTTAATGGAAGGAGGTGCATCCTATTAATCCTATTATTCACTTTTGAAGGAGGGATCCTCATCGAGAGGAGTTTACTCTAAGTCAACTGATTCCAATGGGAGACTGGTACCAGTATGAGTGGCGGTGGACACTACATCGGGGTACTCCTGCACTGCCGAAACCATAGCAATGAAAGCAGTCGATCTGATCCCATCTAGTCTTTGGACCAAGGGGCCACGCTTGATAATATCAAAGCAATAGTGACTCATTGGAATGAACTGGTTTATCCCATCCCAGAGAAACAAGAAAGTAGAGAGAACTCATGTCGCCATGGGGTAGACATCCCGATATTTTATGGGTGTAGGGCCTCTGGGATCACTTGAGTTAGATTCGCACAGTAGTATGATGTGATCTTCCGACATTGTGTAGAGTTGGGAATGTGTTCCCCACTCATTCTAGAAACAATGAAGCATTGTCCCATGTCCGGGGTTGTAGTCTCTAATCGGTGTTTTGGAAATATGTAGCCATCATCTAGTTCTGTCCATGGGTCGGTCGTAGCCATATCATTCTCAACATCGTTAGCCTGGATCTGCTTATCTTTGCTCTTGTAATTATTAGAATTCAGATAGAGAGCTTCACAAGAGTGAAAGGTGGACGCATCACATAAGAGTATTCCCACTCAACCATTAAGGGATTACATGAGGCACTGGTGATATGATGAAGGGACCAACACATGAAGATGAATCCATGGTGTACCCATCAACACATTATAAGTGGTGTCCTGGGATACAACCATGAACTCGATGTTTGCTACCAGTCCACCGAACTAGGTTAGTCTATCCTATCACAACTTTGGATCTTCAGGTCAGAGGGGCTTAGGTCATAATTTGATAAACCCAATTTTTGAAGTGACTGGGTTGATATTAGGTTGACCCAAGAGCCCATGTCAACAAGATTGCGACGAACATCCACACCAATGAAGTGGTCGGTGATATAAAATGGGTGGATGTACCCTTCTATGAGAGAGACTACATCTTTTCTAGAGAACGGGATGATGTCCTAACATTTAGCATGCTTAGATTCATTAGCATGGAAGGCCTCTGTAGTTTCTACCTCTGTCTCAAACTGGAGGGGGCTTCTTAAAGCCTCAACAAGGGCCTCACACACATCTGTAGATATGAAAAGTACCTCAAGGATAGAGAGTCTGGATAGAATGCATCAAAGATGCTAGATGATATCATACTTACATGCTAGACATGTGCTTCTGCTTACTTGTGGTTGCTATGTGATAGGGGGAATGACTGGATCTGCTAGCCGAACCGACAGCTGGCTGGTGCTGGGGATGTCCTTCTGCTCATTACCTATAGCCTATGGAGGGGCCATCAGATGTTGGCTAGATGATTGATGTCAGCGTGGTTGGGACGACTCTTCCTGACCGAGTAACACAAACAGTGGCGCATGATGGTTTGATGGCCCAAGATAAAGAGGATGTGCAGACGGAGCTCTACGCTGGGCTAGATTTCTAGTCTCGGTGGCATGCAAAAATAGGATGGAGGGCGTAATTGAGGAATTTTGATGACCCATATAGCCACAACTCTGTCGACTCTAGCGACAACTAGGGATTCTGAGATGATCCTCCTAGGGATCCTTGTCATCATGAATCTTGTATGGGTTTACCCGCTCTATGTTGTTAACCGAGATGTACCCATGACTTTCATTGGAAGAAAACTGAACCACTAGACGGATTATAGGGGGATTTCTATCCTTGGGGGAATTAATTCTCCAAGAGTAAGAGATGATGATGGAATTAGTGGGGGGGTACTTTTTTTCCCTTGCACCACTGATTATTGCTCTTCTGGGAAGATGACGACTGAGCCGTTGACGTAGAAGTACTTGCAGTGGATGACGTAATTTCTTAGGAAGGTTCAGTTCAATTTAGTCATTCACAGATAATTCCATGGGCATGGGCGACCGTCTTACGATTCATCGAGTCTTTATACTTCTGGGATGAGTAGTTAGAAAACTAATGCCACTCGCCTTTATTGTCACTGTTGTTATCTAGATTCGCAAACACACATACCCCTCTGTGCCAGAGTTGGGCCTAATCAGACTATATTGTTACCCACATGGTCCTGAATCCATCATTTAAACACATTACACAATTTGAGGATGTTCCCTATGATTTGGTGATAGAGGAAGTAGTTAGGGAGATCAGTGGGGGTCACCTCTTCTGGCCTCCTTCATTCTGAAAAACGTACGAGTCCCTGATCTAAGGCACATCTCAAATAACAGGGGACCCGAGTCGCATTGAATGAGTAGGTATTGTTTCTCCTATCTTGAAAGGGATACCTAGGATCCTATATCTAAATAGGGGATGAAGGAGATTTTCAAGGAGGTGGATCTTGGTTATCTCACCTGGGTGGTGGTGGTGCATTATGTGGGGGTTCATGCGGGTTTTTAAATGGGCGATGCTGGGTTAGAGGTTGTGCTTGAGGTAGAGGGCCTCTGCGATGCTTTGGAGGATTCTCCACTAGTAATAGTTGCAATTTCATGGGGCCTCTATTTTTTCCACTGCAGTGGTCATAGCCTTATCATCCCTACTCGCGAGAATTGAAGGAGGCAATGAATATACCTGCTTGGCCTACTACATGACTTCCTTTAGGCACATGGCCTTATCAGAAAAGTATCGAAATATACTAGGGTAATTTTGGGTGATCATAGAGGGGACCAGTTCTATCTTTAAATTACCCTCACATCTCATCAACAGTTTCTCCTGAGTCAGTGGAAAGTCAAGGGAGCATGTGATCCCTTTACATTGGGTGAAAATGTCCACGACGTGCCCATCCATCCTCTGTCTGCACTTGAAGAGGTCCGCAATACTCATCTTCCATGTGGTATAACTTAAATGATAAATAAATATCCAACGAAGATCTTCTCAAAAAACTACTGATCCTATGAGTAGTTGGTTGTACCAGAAAAATGCATTTCATTCCAATGTCAATACAAAACACCAGAATTTGGAATCCTCTTTGTGTGTTGGGGTTCCCAACATGGGTCTGCACCATGAAATGAAGTGGGCCAGATACTGCAACAGATCTCATATTCAATTAAAGGTTGAAAATGTAAGATTCAATAAACACAGGGGTGTTGGCATATCATCCAACCATGCTAGATATGGCTTTCCATAAGGTGGGATTTCCACATGTCATGTTTCTAAATCATCAAAGTGGGCAATGAGTGCTACCATTATGTCATATGGGTTTGGGTTCCTGTCTTGAAAATGATCCCTAATCACCAATGCACTGGTGGGTTCTTAAATATTATAAGAAAGCCTAACAGATCATGGAGCGACTAGTGGGATAGCCTATAGAGCAGCTGCAGGAACGTGAGTTGGGTCTTGAGGATTATCATGCCGATCAGGTGTACTTGGTGCCATGTACCGCACCCTCTTGTCTTAAGTGTTAGCCTCTATCCTATCTATGTGGAAGGATGGTCAAGGTCACCCAGAGGCAACTCACCTGGTGGAATTCACACCTTCCCCTGGTTCCCTGGTCGCGGATCCCCATAATCTGATCACCGCTCCGCAGCACGTTCAACAAGGCGGTCATCGACCATATTAACTCCCTCTACGAGTTGTTGATGCAATGTAGCTTTCTCGGTATCTTCTTATACCTTATGAACTGAGTTAGATATGTCAGAGGTTTTGATGGATCCAAGATGCTCCATACCCTTATTTAGATTTTGGCCAAGGGTTAATGACTCAGTGGGTACAGGAAGACCTACTAAATTCATTTACTGAGGATTGAGCCATCCCAACAAATCCAATAAGAGTGAGACCCCCTCGGGGAGTATGTCTTCTCCAAGAAGATCTAGATAGTTATCCTCTCTCGATAGGTCGGCCATGATTACCATAACACTATTTAAAGGCATATCATTGATATCACCTGGTATGTCGGGCTAGCACCAGATAGAACTGAAGTGGAGGGCAGTGTGCTACCCCCATACATAAATCTGCACATGGTGGGAAGCATCCTTGATTATCCTACTGAGCACTTAGAAGCTCTGTACACATCGCTATTGGAGGGTCCTATGGCGGCTTGGTGACTCAGGGTGATGGGCCATGGGTAGTGTGACCAAATCAACCAAGGAACATTTTTTAACAATGTCTTAAATGTGATTGTAACTGTTGGGGTAGGTCACTTGTTGATGACGAAGATGAATGTGAGTCACCCAGAGGATCTGACGAAAGCATCCGACCTCCTCCTAGGTGATAGCATCTGATGCCTCGAAATATGATGGTGTGACCGGCCAAAACATCTCCAGGAAATGGTCCACCGCAAGAATGTCCCACAATCTCCTTGGCCCATACTCAGGGTCTGGCCCTTGGTTTCCCCACTCATCAACTACGGGTGGCTGGGGAACCTATAACAGTACAGAGGTTGACCACTAGTACAATAGGCTTGTCGGTGGAGTATACGGTGATTAGGATGACAAGCCACCACATCTCAAGCTATCATCTGAATAGTACAGTGACTTGGCCACCACATCAGGATAAGACGGGCTGACGACCATAGTTTCTGGTGCAGGGACTATAGTTGCTAATGGTGGGACCTACTGTTTCTCATCTGTCATCTGTCCCTTGAATAACTCTCTATGATCTCTGGTCGATGTAGAGAGTTCTTCTGGTGATGGTGGTTGTGATGGCACGACCAGACCATCGGGAGACGCAAATTCTTCATCTTCCTAGATGTATCTATGGAGGGAGGCATGAATCCGGTGGATCTCATATTCTAGATGGACGAGACTGATGTGCCTTGTTTCTACCCCGACCCTTAACATATAGGATCATAGTGGGGGTTCTATTTCTGAGTCATATTTAGCCTTAGAATCTAAGAAGAAGAATGATTTATTCTCGGACTAAATCTTCCCGGTTTTCTTTTTATGGCAGTGGTGTCCCACCCTCTTACTTTGAGATGGATCTTCGGGATAAGGTAGATTATTTTCTCAAGGAATAACTCCATCCGAAATGGTGCTAGTATGGAGAGGGATTCTTCTTGAGTGAGCTGGGGTGAAAGGAGCATCTAGAAAGATGTTGAAGGGGACACATTGAGGACCTTTGTATCCATTGGTTGACATGTGGAAGGAACTTCTGCGAGATGCGCTAGAGTAGGTATGACCTCTATTGAAGTTGGTAGGAGCATGGGTGGGACCTTTATGCTTGTGTCCCTTGGCAGTGTCAGTGCGAGGAGGTTCCCCATACTGGTCCAGAAAAACATGGGTAGGAACTATGTAATGGGTGCCGATGAAGTGAGGATGACCTTCACTCCTATGGTTGGTAGGATGAGGGGGACCTTTGTTGGCGGCTTTAAGGACATAGGGATTTCCCCCATATTGGATATAGACTGAATGCGTAGAATCCTCACATTGGCAGCCTGTGGTAGGAGGAACGACTCCATACCTGATGTCATGAGCACAGAAGAGACTTATGTACTGAGTGTCATTGCAATAGGGAGGACCCTCCTTTAGATTGAATGTGGCATGGGGAGGACCTCCACTCCGATCTTGGGAGTGGGATAGACTAATGATATCATTAGTGATGGTATGGGGAGGACATATGTACTTGGTAGCTTTGTCTTGGGTTGGCCTAAAGTGGGCTCCACCAGTATTGGTGACCAAGAGAGTTGACCCGACCAACCCATGGAGATGTTGGGGCCTCGATCCGGGATGTGCATCCATATTCCCCATCTCGGCATAGACAGGGAACTGGTTGTATACATTAGTGGTGGCTGGGGAAATAGCATTCGTTAATGTTTACGCCCCTCGACTGGCGTCCCCCTCAGCCTGCACCCGATGCTGGCATCGGATTAGTCGGACTGGGGCTGGTGGGGCAGGTGCATATCTTACTTGTTCCTTGACACGTGGGGTTAGATGGCAGCAATGACATGACCTAGTAGGATCCCTCATTGGGAGCCCCTATAATGAGATCCCAGTTGGGCTGGCTGGGTTGTCCCTCACCCCTTCGGCATAGGAGAGGGATTCGTCGAAGCATTCTGGGGAGAGGCTCCCGAAACAGTTGTGCGTTTGAGTGGGGAGCAGTGGCTCCCTGGGCGTTCCATGGCCCAACGGTGCTGACGAGGCACAAATGCCACTAAATACTAGTGGGCCATATCCCAAGTTGGGATAATCCATTCCTCCTCATATCGCAAAATGAGGACATTTATCACCCTTCATTGAATTATTTCTATGGGGGAGATTGGGAGAGGGATCCCATTATCTATGGGTGTAGAGGTGGCCATTGGGAAAATGAGGCCATGTGGGATTGTCGCGATGACATTGCCCCTACCCCGACATTGGTAGGTAGGTGGTGATTGGTTTCCTGATGTGGTAGCTTGGAACTTGAAGGGAAGGGAAATTAAAACATTATTACTGTAAAGAGGAAATCGACGTCCAGTTACCCAGTGCCATTCTATCTGCCATGGATGGTAAGAAGGATCCCTGCTGATAATGTCATAGATCAAGATGTCCAATGTTCTAACTGCCGCAACTTCTAGTGAGTTCCATGCTAGGCCCACAATTTTCTTGGCAGGACCTAGTGCTGGATAAATGGATCCAGTGAAACGCTTGTCTATTGATGTCTTGAACTCTACTAATATCCATATTTGAGGAGAAGATCTTTGTGTTGGGTTCACCATTTCTTTTTCCAACGCTTTCACCAGAGAGGACATCTGTCTATTGAGGAGGATGAGGACACACTGATCTATTGACCCGTATTCCCTCTTTCCAAAGGTGGGCAGCACCCATCGCTTATTCCGGAATGGTTGATCCTTGATTGATATGGAATGATTAGATGTTAGTTCCTCCTTCTGTGGATTCTTCCTCAGAACTCGTTACCTTGTACAGGTCTCCCTCATAGATTAAGATATTTTTCACTAAACTCTTCACAACATTATGTATTCATTGATGCCGGTTAATTACACAACATCTGTCAGTACATTACATGGGGTCTTGATATGGAAGCCACATATAGTTAGGGGAGTAGTCACGTTGTACATCACTGGCGTGTCTGGATTCCAAAACGCTGGCGCGTTTGGGTATCTTCCCCTTATAATATGATTTCTCGAGGTCACGAATGCCTGAGGCATCCCATGTCGGATGTGTGGAATTATATTCCATAGGCATGTCTCAGAGGTTTTCATCAGCTTCCCATGTTTAACACATGGTATGATGTGATTTTAAAAACTAGAGGAGTTGTATCAAACTGACCAGAACACTAAAGAGAGTGGATCATATGGATGCAACCTCAAGAGGGTGAATTGATACTAAGGCTAACACGTGGTTAGTTACCTGATTGATGCTTAGAGAAGTGAAGAAATGAGATGGCATGATCCCATCGGGATATAGTGGCCAAGGTAAGGATCACGATGGATATGGATTGTTGAGAGTGGATGGAGAGTGAGATGGAGCTGACTTGAGGGTGATGGTGAAGTTAGGATTGATCCTCAAAGAGACATCCGACGTATCCCCGTGGCAGGGAATCAAAGTCCACATAGTTCAGTGGAGCGATGGGACACCTATGGTGGTGGTCTAAGATAATGGATGAATGGATGGGATCCGGATGAAGTGGCACCTCCATGTTTGGGACATTACCTTCCCAAAACACACAAGACTGAGGGATAGAGACCACGATGAGTAATGAGTGGTGGTATTGAGCCTTAGAGAGGCTTCCTACATATCACCGTGGAAGGTAATCAATGTCTACATAGTTCAAGATATGGGTGCATAGAATAATGGTTTACGCAGAGGACAACGACCCGAAGACATGCTGGAGCTAACGCGTGGTTAGTATCCCAGGATGGTCAGATGCTTGAGGGTCAGACCAGAGATGTGGGTCCCAATGAAGGGGACGACAATGACTTACTGTTGATTAGGGAATATGGCTTACCGCTGATTGGGGACAATGGATTACCATCAATTGGGGACAATGACTTACCATCGATTGGGGGAAACAGCTTACCGCTAGATGGGGTTAAACCTCACCGAGTCTTTCTATTTGCCTCACCTTATAATGAAATCAAAGCCCATGAACTTCAGGAGTGGTTGGTGAACCAACATGAAGGGGGTCAGAAAAACTGGGTTTTGGGAAGGAACCTCCCGGAGGAATCATACGTACCCTATCCAGGAGACAAGGATCAAAGTCCACATATTTCTAGATGTTTGGTGAACCGATGTCAAGGGTGTCAGAACAAATCGATATTGGTCTTGATGATCAGGGTGGCTTCCTACATACTTTTCTTGGGCACGGATCAAATTCCATATAGTTAATATGGTTGGGAACTGATGTGAAGGGGGTCAGTACGACCAGGTGTTGGTATTGAACCTCAGGGAGGCTTCCTACATACCTCACCTTGGCATGTATCAAAGTCCATGTTGTTCTAAAAGTGGAGAACTGATGCGAAGGGTGTCATAACGACTGGGAGTTGGGATTGAAGCTCAGGAAGGTGTCCTACGTACCTCTCCTTGGAAAGGATCATTGTCCACATAGTTCAAGTGTGGTTCGGTGAACCGGTGTGAAGAGGTCGGGACCAATGGAGGTGTTAGACTTGATCCTCAAGGAGGATTCCTACGTACCATGCATTAGAAATGATCAATGTTCTCATATTTTGGAATGGTGTGGTGAACCGATGTGAAGGAGGTCAGGAAAATTGGGTTTTGGGCTTGAACCACATTGAGGCTTCCTACGTACCTCGCTGTGGAAAGGATCAAATTCCATGTAGTTCAGATGGCTTTGAACCGACGTGAAGGGGGTTGGAATGACCGAGTATTGGGATTGAACCTTATGGAGGATTCATACATACCTTTCCATGGAATGGATCAAAGTCCACGTACTTAATAAGGTAGTGAATCGATGCAAAGGGGGTTAGAATGACCTGGTATTAGGCTTGAACCTCAGGAAGGCATCCTACATACCTCGCTATGGCAAGGATCAAATTCCATAGAGTTCTGAAGGTGGTGAACCAATGTGAAGGGGGTCCACATGAAAAGGTATTGGGATTAAACCTCAGGAAGGCATCCTATGTACCTTTCCTTAGCAAGGGATCAAAGTCAATGTAGTTTAGAATGGTGTGGTGAACCAATGTAAAGAGTGTCATAACAACCAGGTATTGGGCTTAAACTGTAGGAAGGCATCCTACGTACCTTTCCTTGGAGGAGATCAATGTGTGCGTAGTTCAGATTGGTGTGGAGCATACACTCTAGTATACCCAAGGAGGGTGTCATGGTCATTTCTTACTCTAATTCCATGTGAGTCATGCTCGGTGTGAGAGACAAGAGGCATCAAGAACTGATGATCACATCGCGAAAGGTGCATCCACGGGAAGTGTAATGTGTCTTACACATGATTTTCGGACTAAATATGAAACATGGGATATGCGTTGTTAGAAACCTAGGGATATGGAGATTGGGACATTCAACAGGATGGAGGCCTAGGTGGCCACAATGTTCAGTGGGAGAGGGACAGGATAACGAAGGTCCCTGTGCCCATCTCTCCTCTAGTCTTTGGCTTGGAAGACGAGAGGAGGAACATGGGTGATACATCCTATAAGAAAGGGTAGGGATTACACAATGATGGTTTCCCTTTCCCCAGGGATAAGCGTCAATCCAACAAAGTGGACCTTATTCCATGTGAGGAAGATATTACTCTTTTGGAGATGATTATATGTAGAGAATATCCAAGGTGGGGGACCACGTGTATAGTGCAGGAGGAGAGGCTATAGTTTACCTTCATCTGCTGAGGATGATGTTGCTTGGCAGTTTAATTTCCTACAGCTTGAATGAGGCGGTTTCACTCCATTCCCCCTAGGACGTACATGATTTGTACCTCCCACCCCTTTGTTAAGGAATGACATCAAAAATTCCATGGTGAAGGGGTGTCATCGAGTAATCCACTGACGGGCCCACATTAGCATGGCTATATGAAGAAGAAATAGTTGTTAGCGTGCCTATGCGAAGAATCATAAGGTAATGTAACTCAACATGAAGCACCACCCAAGGGACTATAAATTGGCTTTATGCAAACCTGGAGGGCCGCACGAAAAAATGGGGTTGTGGAGCAAAGGGGTGCACTGGAAGAGGCCATGTGAAGCTCTGGTGATCCATGTAGTAAAGGGGTTCCATGAAGGGGTATTATTCAAGAAGTGAGGTGGCCTAGCCTATGCATTTAGATATGTACATATGAATGATTCTTTGCAAAGTGAAAAGGCTTTCCCGGTGGAGGTCTTCATAAAGCAAGGGTTCCCTATGAAGCGTACCTCTGCGAAGTAGTGTGCTTTGCAAAGCACAGTGACCCTAACTTAGCATAGTGTGTACATGTACATAGAGGGTACTTCATGACACATGAGTTCTCTAAGAAAACCTGAGTCCCCTTAGGGATCCCCTTCCTTCACAGAGGCTCGTGGGCTCTGCAAAGGGAATCCACCATTGAAGAGGGGTTGAAATCAAGCCAAGGGAAAGGCACTTCATGATGCTCAAGTACATTGAAGACCTCATTTTTCATAGAGTAGAAAGTGCTTCACAATTTGAGAGTTGATAATATAAAAGGATAGTGGATCCATCCTTTGGTCTCAGGGGGATCTAGATATTTATTGTCAAGTAGCACTGTGAAATAGGGATCATTCAACAAAATACTATGGGGCACTTTGTCGAAACTACAGAGCCTCCTGCCTCCTTGCTCTGCGGCGAATTCACAAATGTCAATCGGACCGCGGAGCCTCCCACCTCCTTGCTCAATGGTGGCTTCAAAAATGAGGTAGATTCATGCCGGCCACCGATGTAGGCTCCATGAGTAGGCTTCGCGAGGCAGCCCTGAACGAGGTGGTTTCCTCTGTGAATTTTATTTTCCACTCCCCATATTTTGGTGCCAATAGTCTCCACGTAGCGATATAATTCCATTTTAATAACCACCTTTTATTAGTGAGAATTATTTATTATTTTATATTTATATATTGTATATATGATATAATTATACTTATGGAATTATAATTTCATTTATATCTTTTTTACCATCTATCAAATATTTTTTGAAAATGATAACGTCACTGGTGCATACGCATGGCTTACCAACTCCATGATGCAATGTGATTTTTCATTCACCTTTATATCATATGGATTGTAATAAGGATGAAATTTATGAGTATAAATGTTACATATGACAGAAAAATTATTTTTTAAATATAATATATCATATAATTTCCTTTTTTTAACCCGAAAAGAAAATATAAACAATATTCCTGCATACATACGGCCTACCGTCTCTAAGAACGGTGTATTTTAATTTCTATATATAACTTTTATGAATCACAATGAATAAATATTAACTAAATATATATATATAGATATATTTATGATATGTATATCATTATTATCATTATGTAGATGATTAAATCATGAAATACGCAAGAGGATAAGGGATAACAAGTCAATACATGAACAAAAAAGAAAGAAAATAATATTCAAAGTGTAACATTGAAAATAAATTATTAATAATTAGGTATTATAATTCCACTAGTAAATCACATATGGAATATATATATATGACTATGTTTTTTTGGTATACATATAATAAACTTATATTTACTGTATATGAGTTTTTAACATGTGTGAAAGAAGTCAAGACTTAAGGTATGGGAATTTTATCTCACTTTTCATTTTTTGGAGATACACAAAATATTTAATACATTATTTTTTTTTTCAGTGTATATAAAAACCTATAAAAAGTTATATTATTAATTTAATTTATTTAATGATATTCAAATTGTTAATTTCTATTAATATTTTATGTGGTTCAGGATTGTAGAGTTACTCATGTAGTAAGGGATTTATACCTCAATTTTATTTTATGTGAGATATAAGCCATGTTAATAATGTATTTAGTACATGTTGTATATACTAAAAATTAATGCATTTTATGATTTTTATCCTTATGTTTATGGTAATTTACATATCCATTTTATGATCTCTCTCCCATGACCAGTCCTAGTGGGGCTTGTGCCACAACTCCTAAAGCTAACCTTTATAGGCTAGGGGTTGGTACGTAGTACAAAGTAGGTATATCAATTACATGGGTGGAATTTCCTATGTAACTTCACACACGCACATCACCGAGCCCACATAATGTTGAAATGTAAAATCAAGTAAACAACCAATTCATGCATACATCTATATCACACAACTAGTGTACAACAAGATGTACATAATGTACACAAGGCCAAATACCAGTCCACCACAAAGAGTATGTAACAAAAGTCCAACCTAAATGAAAATGTATTAGGATTCCAGTCTAGTAGCCGTTGGAACACACCTGGGTGTTTCTGGTCTCACTAAGAACCACCCGATCCTTTCTGCCTAGAGCTATGTAAAAAGGATTATCATCTGTAGAAGACATGACATGTTCGAGAAGATACCCAGTAACAATGTTTAGAGGTATGAAGAAAAAATCATAATATACCATGCTCAGGATTCTAGCGTGATGAATCCAAGAATAAATCATCCATGAGGACACAATGTTGAGACCAATAACACTAATGAAGTTCTTCAGAGAAGTATCTCTCATCAATTCCATTCTTGAGAAAGAGATATACTGATATTATAAAGAGATTACGATACATATATGAGGATCATGACTCGGGCCATGGGGTGATACCAACAACGGAATAAGGATTAACAATTATAACTATAGGATCAATGCCCATGTAGTGTTGGTCATGTCGACACCATGAACTCCACCTAGTTCAAGAATATTAATAGTGGATCCTACTCGGGACCTCTCAGAGGGATTCCAACAACTATATCTAGGAAGTCCCACTAAGGGATCGTGGTCTAAGGAGTATAAAATGATTCATAGAAACATTTAGGAAAAAGATAAGGGGAACAAACCCCAATGAATCTTTTCCTAGATATGGAGGAGAATAGATCTAGTCCATGTATAACATATTAAATGCCTTTTAGTAGGGGTACACACTATGTCCATTGACCATGGGTCCTTCTTGTGTAGAAATCTCATGTCATTCAAAACTGTGACAATGGGGGGGAGAGCACATGCCATGTAGGCTGTCCATTTAGTCCACCCCATTCATATGTACTTACCGAGGTACACACTGAGTATTCGAGGAGGTAACACATGCCTTGTAGGCTGAGACACATGACATGAGTTACATTACATACTTTGAAACCCTATCCGCTACTTAGGGTCCCCAAACAATGTGTAAACCCAGATTACATGCCTTGTTATGTGGGATTGTCTAGAAATCTCTATCTTCCTTCATGAATCTCATCTAATGCTCTATGCATCAATCCATTAGTGTTCTTGAAGTAAAATTGTATATCAATCCTCTTCAAGTCATACCATAACCATATAAATATGTTTCAGCATTAGATATTCTAAAAAATGGATCAAATCATCGTTCTTCATTGTGCACAAAAGAATTCTGAAGAACACAAAATTAGGAATCCATTGTCATCTAAATCATTTTTTCTTCGTTGTTTCACCTTCATCATGCCATTTTGATCCCAAATCAATGATATCATATCATTGATCCAAGAAATGGGTGTTAAATGACCAATTTATTGGGATTTGTAAAATCACATTCCAAATGAAGAATTCCTTCAATGAATGATGAATGTGGGGAGAAAAGAAAAAATAAATTGAGAATAAAAGAATTTGATATATAATCATGTAAATCATCATTTTTTTATTAGAATGAAAACTGAGCAATCAAAATCTGTAAAGAAATCTCCTGAATAAACCCTGCAAAATAATCACATCCTGTAAGACGATCGAACCGGAAATCAATTTGTTCGTTGATTGATTCTTGTTCATCAATGAAATTTATAATTGGAAAGAAATAAAAATAATATACAAAACCTACCTCAGTTAGGTTTTATCACTATCAAATAATGATGTGTCATCATCATCATTAGAAAGATATGTCGAATCCCAGGTGCATTGATCATTGTTCCACGATCTGTCACTATTCACCTGAGAGGATTCTCTCGACCTATATATATTTATATATATTTACAATGGATCCTAAACATTTAAAATGTTGTTTAGATACCCCTTAATTTACTTATAATCATATATTTAAAGATTCATCAATTGTAGATTTAGATAATAGAAATATAATAATTTTATTCAATAAATTTCTTCCTTTCTATGGCTATGATGGATTTTCCACAAACGACCCATGAAAAATAATGTTAAGTAATTTGTAGGGTAAATACCACATTCTGAACTCAATGGTGGCCTCATTTTCTTGATTTTTACACCTATCTAGAATTTATTACATTTTTTTGGAAAAATGATCATGTGTACAATTTAATATATTTATATATTTAAAAATTTATTCCGAGAACACTGGGCCTAAGAATCACACCTCATCTCAGCTCTTGGTCCCATAAATAATTCATATAATGTATAAAAAAATGCATAGAAAATATGAGACATTAAATTCTACCCACAATGGGGATTTACATCCCTGAAAATCCAAAAAAAGCGATAATAAAAAATATGTGGGTACTGAGAAATAATAGGAGTCTTCTGATCCCATGGGCTCTAATGGAAATTCCCATATTTCCATAAGACAGACCAAAAATGAATCTATCACCAAATAAGTATCATCTCTTTCCAATCCTTGATCTACCCTAGTTACTTAGAAAAGGATTCTCCATTCTCGATGTCCACCTCACCCTAGTCGAAAACGTGTGATGGGTCATGTACATTCCTCCTCAAATACAACACATGGAATATATTGTGTACCTAGTATAGCTATGGATGTAGATATAAGTAGTATGACACCTTTCCAACTCCACATAGTTTTTGGAAAGGACCACTGAACCGCAGAGTGGTCTTTTCGCCACTATCAAATCTTTTTGAATCCATGTAGAGGTGAGACTCATAAGAACAAATGGTCTCATTTCTCAAACTCCATGGAACTTCATCAGATATTATCATAAGACATATGACGGCTCTATGAAGTCTTCATCTTCTCCTGGATGATTTTTACATTCTCTATTGTAGATCAAACAAACTCTGGGCCCATTAGAGCTGACTCTCATGGGTCATTCCAATGAAGTGGTGACCTACAGGGTCTCCCATATAAAGCCTCGAATGGTTCCATACCGATGGGGAAATGGTAGCTGTTTTTGTATGCAAAATTCATTAGCAGTAGTAGATCCTCCCAAATATGTCAAAAACCCAACATAAAATCTTGTAACAGGCCCTCTATAACAAGAATGGTCTGCTCATTCTGTCCGTCAGTTTGGGGGTGAAACATTATTCTCAAGCATAACTGATTCCCAAATGCCTCCTACAATCCATTTCACAACCAGGTGTATGTAGAGAATCATGATTAGAAAAAAAAATTGATGTAACATCATGGAGTAGAACTATATTATATATATAGAGGTGTTAAAAGATATCCATTTATATCTATTATCATATATCTAATAATTTGACCAACATGATGAGTCAGTCTAAAATCACCCAGAAGGCATCATGTCCCCATGGTGTACATGTTAATCCTGTTAAGAAGTCCATATATATCTCATCTCACATCCATTATGGAACCTCAAGGGGTTGATATAAACTCACTGGAACATGGTGCTCAGCCTTTATTTGTAGACATGTAAGGTATCAAGAGACAAACTATGAAACTTCTATCCTCATTACTGACTACCAAAACTGATGTTGGAGGTCCTGAAATATCTTTACAGCACCTCTATGTACCTCTAAAGTTGTAGTAATAAAATATCTCGAAAACTCCTCCCTCAAAATTACTGGTACCATTGTGTTTCCTTTTTAAAATAACTTCATGCTCCTCACATTTTGAAAATTCATTAGAAGCATGCCCTGTTGATATATAAGAATATAGGGACACATAGTTAGTATTACCAAGTTGTGAGCCCCTAAATCACTATAATAGTGGTGGGGTGAAAACCATCAACTAGAGGTAATTTTTTCCATATCCATCCATAAGGGATAACTGCAGCGAGACCAATAGCACTAACAAATCATTCAGAAACAATGAAAATGATCTTCTATAGATATCATCTAATACCAAATTCTCCTTCCAATATGTATAAACAATTTCAATGTCAAATTCCGAGAGTAACTCCATCCATCACTTATCTCTGATTTGGAGGTCCTTTCAAGAGAAGATATATAAGAGACTCTTGTGATTAGGGTAGAAGTGATACCACTCTCCCATCAGGTAGTATCACCACATATTCAATGAAAAGACTACCACTACTATCTCAAGATCATGGATCATATAGTTTTACTCATGTGGTCTTAACTAATGTGAATCATAGGCAATCATCACATTCCACTGAATCAAAACACAACCAAGCGTGTTTCTTGATGCATCATAGAATTTTATTTACTCAACACCTTCCTCTAGAAATTTGAAGATTGGGGCACTCATCAAACCCTACCTCAACTTCTTAAAACATTGCTGGCACTTCTCTATCCATACGAAATTTTACCACTATTGAGTCAAATTTTTCATGGGTGATGATATCCTGGATAAATTATATACAAATCATGGGGAATAGCCTACCAACTCAAGGAATCTCCTCACCTCTATCATGCTATTAGGTGGATCCCATGTAAACACTGCCTAGACCCTAGCTGGGTCCACTACCACTCCATCTGTTGAGATAATGTGTCCCATGAATCAGAGCGCCCAAATTGAAAAACAAAACTCCGAGAACATTTAATAAAGTTTTTTCTCTCAGAGTACATCCAAAACCATCATTAAATGTCTCATGTGCTCCTCCTTAAGCACAAACTACATAAGGATATCTCTAATGAAGTCTACAATGAACCGGTCTAAATACTACTGAAAAATATGGTTCATGATCCCCATGAACACCTCTGGGGAATTATTCATTACAAATGGAATAAATAATTAAAAATAGTGATTATAATGACATCAAAATGTCTTCTTCTATATATCATCATCTCTTACTCACAACGGGTGATAACCTAATTTGAGTTCAACCTACGAGAACAGATGCACCACTCTTAAATGATCAATGAGGTCCTCAATATTTGGTAGTGGATACATTTTCTCCATGGTAACCTGGTTCAAGCATCAATAATTCACACACAACATCATGCTTTCATATTCCATTTTAGAAAACAAAACTAGGTTTCCCCTTAGTGAAAAACTAGGTCTCATGATTCCATTCCTATGTAAGTCTTCGAACTGCACCATTTGCTCATGATTCTCTATGGGAGCCATCTAATATGCTAATGCAGATATCAATGTATTCCTACGGTTTAAATCAATGAATAATTTTATCTATCGATGGGGAGGTAAAGAAAAAAAATCTTTCAGTATGATGTCATTGTACTCCACCACCACTGTAGGAAACCCGTAACTCATAGTTTCATCTCCACCAAGGGTTAGGATCTCTAACTTATGAGTAATCAGATACACCCACCTATTCATGAGTCCATCCTACAATATCTATGTTTCCATTTCACCAATAATAGTGATCCTATTTCCATCATTATGGACACACAACACACTTCTCCTATAGTATTCAATCTAGGCATGAACTATAGATAACAAATCCATACCAACAATGATGACGTAAGGCCTCGAAACTAATACCAAGATATTCTAAAAAAAACTCTCACCTCTAAGAGTCATGTCACACTGTCAGAACCAATTTGCAATCACCGAGGCTCCTCCAGTAGGAGTCTCTAAGGGTAAGGGTTGAGTCAATAGTTCAAATTGAATCTCTATATCTGAAAAATTATATTTAGAGAGGGAATAATGACTAAAAATGATGTCTATTATTACTAAAACTAATGTAGGAAAGTCATATATCATACCTCTAATCATCCCCAGAGTCCCCAGGTCATAAACCTTGACTTCCAATATTTGTTCCCACCCCCGTCCTCCAGCTCTATGAGCCTAGTTTGGACCACCTGGGGGTGGTGGTGGCAACATATCAAGACGTAGTTTACATAGTGATGCTTTCTTCCACATTCACCACACTTTAGAACTTCCTGTTCCTACTATTGTCTTTACCTCGGTGACCCATACCCGGTCTCCCTGTCATTTATAAGGCAGGATGGAAAATCTCAGGAAAGATTTCCTTAATTGTCACAAGAGTAGTATCACCTCTCTCTAGGATAACTGGACCAACCCTGTGATCCCTGAACTAAAATTCCTATGTCATGAGACCTCCTCCAAAAACATCTCCCATGTCTAGGTATTTAAGATTTAAATCGACTCCTAGATTCTGAGGTTTCTCCATATGCTTTCCCATTACAAACAACCACTAGCTTTATCTTCTTAGCTAAGAAAACTTCGACATCCAATCCTCACTCAAGCACTATAACATATATATATGAAAGCATAGTGGTAAAATTTCCTCACATGTCTCTATGAAAACAACAGTCAAATGTCTGATCCCTGAAGAATGGATCTCAAACCATATCCATTAAGTACATGGAGAGGTTACTAAACCACTATGAATACTCAGTTATTGTCATATTTCCATGATCGAGCTGCCGAAGCTCCCAAATACATACATACCTAAGCATAGCTGGTGATAATTTCTCTCTAAAGATATAATTGAACTATGTCCACAGAAGAGTTTCCTCATCGTAAGTGTGGGTGACCAAACCCCACCATTTCCTTGTTGAGCTATGAATATGGATCACTACTAGGACAACCATCAGATCACATGGTTTCCCGACTAGATGGAAAACTCAAGTCACCTCCACAAGCCAATCCTAAACTGCTTATGGGTCAGGCTCACCTCGGAACCAACATGGTCTCTGTCACTAAAACTCATGAACTGCACTAATCTTTTGATACTCATCCTCTATTACTGTGGGTAACACATGCTACTCTACAGGAGGCAGTACGGCTGGAAGACCACCTAGTGGTAACATCATGGGAATTGATCCTAGTATCTAAGCCTCATCAATGAGTGGATCAACATCCTGATAAATATGTTGAATACTAGATGGAATACGTAATGGAGGAATCCTAAAACTATAATATTTACCATGGTCACGGAGTATAATGGGAGAGCTAACTCAAGAAGGACATGGAAACCACAACCCATTCTTATATGACCCATGTACCATTGTTTTTCCTTGAACAATTGTTCTCTTATAAAGAGTGAAAAAGAAGTTGATTAGAGTCCAAGTGTATGGATACATGAGCCGCTGCACCAACACTTGAGTCACTAGCATGAAATCTGAATTCAAAACAGTTAACATGGATTCCCCAAAGCAATCTCACAGGCCTCTGGTCTTAAAGTAGAACTGACTACTCAGATGACACTCGACCATGACCTATCCCAGTGGTTCATATGCTGTGACACCCCACGTCCGCCTCCAATAGTCTGGGGGATGTTGAATAGCACTGAGTAGGTATATCACTAACATTATAGGAATTTCTTAAGTAGTCGTACACACACACAAACATCTATAATCCCACAAAATGTATAAATGTACAAACAATTAAACAACCAATGCATGCATAAATATATATCCCACAACTACAGTATGAAAGTATGTAATGACGGTAAATAGGTCCAAATACTATTACACCTCAAATAATCTGTAAAACAATGCCATATTGAATGAAAAGGTACATGGACTATTTTCTAAAAGCCGTAGAAACACACCTTAGTCTGTCTATTCTCATTAATCACCATATAGTCCTGGTCCGGCTAGGACTATGTCAAAAAGTCAATCATCTGCACAATACATGAAACATTTGGGGAAATCCAATTTAGTGGTTAGTATAAAAAAAATTAGTAGTACACCCTAAAACGAAAAATGATATAGGAAAGGAAATACATTCTCTTCTAGATAGTTATATGTCTACAACACATATAACATGAATATCTAGATATACTCAACCACGACACACAGTCCAAAGCTAAGCCACAACTATACTATACCAAGATAATTATTATAGCATGAATATTACATGAATCACACATATGGTAGAATAATTTGGGCATGAAGATGAATATTGGAACAAACTTTAGGCCTCTTAGGGTGATTCCAACAAATCTATCTAGGAATTACCGCAAAAGTAATTTTTTTCCTATGAGTATTAAATGATTCATGACAACTTCTATGGAAATTATATGTTAAAAAAACCCTAAATTTGTTTTCCAAGATATGTAGGAAAACAAATATAACCCATGTATGAAAGAGGACACACCATGTATAAGGGGTTCATGTTGTGTCCCTTGACCATGGGTCTTGCCCGTGTAGACAATTGATGTCATTCAAAACTATGTCTTTTTTGGGGAGCACACACCATATAGAATGGCCGTTTAGTCCACCCCATGTCCATGTACCTTCCTAGGTACCCGCCGAGTATCCAGGGATAGAACACACACATGTAGGATGAGCCACACATCATGGGATAATTAATATCGTCTGAAACCCAAGCCACTAAATAGGGGGCCCACACACTATGTAAAATATGATTACACAAAGTTTCTACATGATTTTCTAGAACTCTGGTTCTTCCTATGTTCAACCCAACCAATGATCTAGCCTTCGATCCATCAGTATCATTTTCAAAAAACTATATATTGATCCTCATTGAGTTATTCCATCCCTAAATCAATTCATTTTATCATTAATGCTTCTTGCAAAATGGATAAAATCATTATTATTTATCATGCATCGAGGAACACAAAATTTGGAAACCTCCATCATTTGAATCACTTTGTATCCATCATGTCACCTCAGACATGTTGTGTCGATCCTAGATCTATGATATCTGATCATTGTGCCATGAAACAGATGTGTAATGATCAATTGATCAGTATTTAACAAGTCGTGGACCAACTAAAGAATTCCCACAAGGAATGATGAACAAGGGGAGAAAAGACAAAATCCATCAAGATGAATGGACTCAATTTATGTTCATGTAGATATTAGTTTGTTTATGTTAGAACAAAAAATTATTAATCAATATCTATAAATAAATCTACCAAAAACCCTGCAAAATAATATCATCTCGTAAAATGATCAAACCACAGATCAATCTGTTCATTGATTGATCAGTGTTCATCATATAAATAAATAAAAGGGAAGAAATTAAAATAAAAATCATGCACTACCTATATTTGGTTCTATCCCTAATGAGGAATGATGCATCATCATCATCATTGGAAATATCCATTGAATTTGATGTGCATCAATCATCAATCCATGGTACATCATCATTCTACTAAGAGGATTCTCCAAAGCTATACCTCTCTCTAAAAACACTTCTCAATGTTTCTATGGTTATTCATATTAACTTGGAAATTCTCCATAATCATCTCTTTAAAGACGTGTCTATCACTGCATTTGAAAAAAAAGATGAAATAATTTTAGTCAGTAATTTTATTCATTACTACATCCATTATGAATTTCCAACAAATTACACTTGGAAACTAATATTATGTCGCTCTTAAGGTAAACTATTCATTTTTAACCCATTTCCCTCTTACTTTTTAT
The DNA here is from genome assembly GCA_963277665.1 of Viscum album. Classification (NCBI taxonomy): domain Eukaryota; kingdom Viridiplantae; phylum Streptophyta; class Magnoliopsida; order Santalales; family Viscaceae; genus Viscum; species Viscum album. Next base: position 126,080,941 of record OY728129.1, on the reverse strand, counting down.
CTGGGCAACTATTTTGAAGTTATTGTACTTTTTAAAGAATACTAGATGTGCATGTTATTTAATATATTTAATATGTTTCAATCCTTTATTTTGGGAACATTGGGCCTCATAATCACACAATTACTCAGTCCCTAGTCATTAAAGTAATCCATATAATATTTAAAATTGAATCACGAAAAATTTGAGACATTACACTCTATTTCATGGGGTTTACGGTTCAAAAGTTACCAAATCGATATCCTAATTTTGTCTCAATTTTCTTTATTTGAGAAAAATGTTATGTTACACACCTCTATTCTTTTATGAGGTGTATATAATTATATTTAACATGTTGTATCATGAATATCATTCTTTTATAGAAATTATAAGTCTCATGTAATATTATTCACTCCTGAGTCAAAAAATTGTGTTCCTTCAAAACACTATCTTCTAAAAATGTTTTAAATTATTTTTAATTAATATTTAATGGATTTTCATTGGAAAATAAATTCAAATATCTTTTAAAAGTTATTAAAATATTAATTATACGTTTTCATGTTTATTTTCAATGAAAATAGTTTTCTAAATGATTAATGATTTGAAAAGCTCCTTTCAGAGTAGATAATATATTTTCCTAAATAATTGTTTTCAAGTGATCTCCCAAAATGTTTTTCCATCTTGAATAAAATTTTTTTATGCTTCTTATATTTTAATGGGGATATTAATCAATGTTAAAATTATTATTCTTTAAAATAATGGTTGAGGTTCATGATGGAATGATTTTTATGAAATCTATTTCTTTCCCACAGGTTATTTTAGGATTGAATGATGTTTATAAAGCCCATTTCATTCCATGGGTTATGAGATGATAAATTATTTATGTTCTTATGGCACGAATATGTATGATTTCATTATTATATGGGTGATACCTATATCTCCCTCCAATTCATTAGGGTAATGATTTATATCTCATGAGATAGACATGTCTGGAATGGGGAGTGAACTCTGATCAGTAAAGGAATTTTTCCTCTATGATGGTCTTAGGAGTGAACCTTGACTACTAAGATGGTCATGGAGAGTAATACATGACTACCAAGATTGTATTGGGAGTAAACTCATGTTGCAATTATGTCCTTGGATGTGACTACTTATATAATATGGATATAATTTTATATTATTTTGTGTCTACCATAAATTCCATGTATTATTCCTATGTTATGATTTCAGAGATTATGATATTATTTCCTTATGATTTATGTCCTTTAAAATACCAATATTTATCCAATGATTCGGGTTTATGATCATTGATACAAAGGGTATGATCTTCAATTTTCATGATCATGATCTCATACCCTTATTCTCATGATTAGTATTACATGTCTCCCTTGTTTACCTATTCTAGGAATTTCAGCTCACCCCTTTTTATGTTTCCTTTACCCTTGTTATAAGAAAAATTTTTAAGTCGAAGTACTAAATGGAATGATCTATGTAGAAAACATTTATGATATTCCACTATACTTGAATTTTTTCTTCTAAGTTTCCAAAACCACTATACTAATATGGTATTTGGTCATGTGTTTGTATAATGTATGAAATGATCCACAAAAAGGATTTAATATTCATGTTTGAAAATCCTGGGTTGTTACATGTATTTTTATAATGGAATGATGTTTATGATATACCTCTATTTTCCTAGATCCTGATATGAGGAATGTTTGATGATCTTATGGCACACATATGCATGATTTTCATTATGTGATGGGGGGATGATATCTCACTCCAATGCATTGGGTAATGATTAATGATATATGATCTTAAAAGTGTACATGGGAGGTTATCCTAGGCCCCAAAGAGGGTACCCTTATGGTTATCCCATGACTGATTTAGGTACATGGGTGGTTAGCCCAAGCATAACATGTTATGAATATCTTGTTTTCTATCCTTGGCATATGGTTTTCTATGCTTCTTTGTATGGCGCAAACTATGTCTTATGGAAATGTTATTATATAATGGATCATGTTCATTGATTTATTTATGATTCTTGTCTTATGAAATTTGATGATTAATTCCATGAATCATGTTAATGGTCTATGACATGTACAATATGGTTTTGAAATGTTAATATCATACCATTATTCTCATGTTATTTGTATGTGATTGTTGATATCTCTTTTTTCCCTACTAAGCATCTGATATCACCCTTTATTATGTTTTCTTCCCAAGGATAGGATGAAATGTTTTATGTATGATAATTCTATGAAAGGTGGTAGATAAGAAGATCATAGTGGAATAACATGTATTTCACCTATGAACCATTTTTTATATGTCCACATTTCGTGAGGCACTAGACCTAAATTATATTGGTGTGGATCATTCTATAATATAAATAATATTCATCTATTAATATGTAATATATGTAATAAATTGTATGGGTAACTATATATTTATGGTGAATAAGACTCAAAACTCAATTTAACCCATCACAAGGCTCTAATAGTTGGGTCTTGAATTAGTTTATCTCAAATTCATGATCTCAACACTAAAATAAAACCCAACTATAATTAGGACGATCTTTTCAATGAGGCATTCTCAATGAGAGGCTATAAAATTAAAATGGTTCAGCATCCCTTGGTAAACATTCATTATATTATGAAATGAATGAGTTATATTTATATACATGAAAAAATATAATGAAATTAAATTTCTATATATTCATTTTAAGTCCATAATTTAATCTAAAATTGTATATAATAAGGGATTTTACCAAACCCATAAAAATGTATTGCTTGGGAAATTAGACCTGCACATTAAGAATATTTTTCAATATTTAATAAACAAAAAGTAATAATTAAAATGATTAATATAAGTGGAAATTTATGAAATTTAGTGCTCCTACACCCCAATGAGTGTTTCTATTTCTTGAGGAATACTTCTACTCATCTTTTAAAACATAATAGAAAACAAAATATAAATTCTATGACCAAATAAATATATATAATAATATTATATTCCTCATATTTAACAGTATTCGTCAATTCATCAATTATCTTTTGTGCACTAGGATTACAAAAAACTGACCCCCCCCCAATACTGAGATAATCAATGAAGATATATCATCCTTATTAAACACCCTCAATGTATATGGCCCACAACCCATCCCCCTGAAGCCACCAAAATGTGTTTTTTCAAGAACTCGATCTATGGAATCCTTCAAGGATACCGAATATAACAAGGCAGGGTTGTCATCCAGCACTTCATTGAGTTCAAAATATAAATTGAATACCATCATATTATAATGTTATTTAGTAACACAAAATAATAATCAAAATTTCTTACCCCTATTTTTTTATCTGATTAACAAAACTGTCATTTTTTTACATAAAATTAAAAGTTTTTCCTTCCAAAAGAATGACCTACCTCATTACCCGATTGGAAAAAATAAATAACTAATATTTTTAAATAATAAACTACTTTATTTTTTGTTAATAAATATTAAAATAAATTGTATGGAACCTTTCCATGTTGTGTCCTAGTGAAACTCAATGATCCATAAGTGTGGGCAATCTATTTCTTCTCTTCATTGATGGAATTTCTGATACAAATTAGCTGAAGAAATTATATATCAATAAAACATGAAATTTTACTAAAAATTTATTATTTTTATACTAAAATGTAAGAAAACACTTTTTGTGATTATACGTAATGATGATTAATGAATTTATACCATTGGTCCCTAGTCACACCTTCATGAAAAATGGAATACACCTCTCACACTTGTAGAGATATGTGATTGAATTCATGATAAAAATAGAACTAGAAATATTTCCATTTTTTACATAAATTATTTATGGTCCATTGATTTAAAATGGCATCAACAAAATAAAAATTGAACATAATCTACCAGTAAGCACATGAAATGCATTACATTATTAACACATTAAATAATAATGATTAATTTTATCATACATGAATACGTATAATGTTGTTAATTAATTTGTGAAACAAACAAATCATTTTATATGATAATGGAATATTTCATCAATCTATATAATATATATGGAGGGATATCACTTAAAATGCTAAATTCCCTAGGGACTACCAAAAAATTCATGATATATCTTCTTTGGGTACCCTATATTCATAAAATGGAACAATTAATTTACACTAGTGAAATTCCAAACATCATGACTATTTCGGTTTTTCTAACATCTGTTATTATGGGAATATATTTGAAAAATAATTTAAAAAAATTAGTATTTCACATTTAATTAAGTAACAATTATTTTGACCATCCAATATCCTCTTGTTGGAAGCTTACTATTGATTTTATTAGTAGACAAAACTATCATAGGTGTCCTATCTTATTTCACCACATCATTAGTAGAATTAATACCTATGGATGACATAGTATTAGGATATGAATAAATATTATCAAATGAAGTGTCAATGGTATGCGATGAATTATAACTTTTGTCCCAAAAGAATAGTTATATTTTTGTGACATATAATAGTTACAATCACTAAACAACTTCTAGCATGATCTGACTGTAAAATAAAATCCCTGAATTTATTAAAAGTAAAAAGTCCTTAAATATATTAATATAAAAAATATTCCTTGAAATTATTAATTCAAAAAAATATAAAAATTGGATAATTGGATGATGAAGAATTTATTAGGTTCCATAGTTAACATTAATTCTTCTTCTTTTGTTTTCTCTTCTTATTCTCTTTTTCTCTCACTCACAAGCCCAAAATTTTTAAAATCATCAGGTAAAAACAATTTACTTTTTTTGATGTTGTTCACATTCAAAAGATGATTCAAATTCATTTCCAATATCATATATGTATCTAGGTTCATGTGGAAAACACCAGTATTCCCATCATCCACAATATTATCATCATAATATACCATATTTTATTGGAATCCAAAATATATGGACCATGTTCTTCCTGATCATTAGTATTGATCACGTGAGATAAATTTCAATAAGAAAAATATAATGAATATTTATTTATAACCTTATTAATATCAACTAAATAAAATTTATATAATACAACTAAAAATTTCCCGTGATAATTGAACTCAATAATCTCAACCTAAACTCTATATTGACCTTGATATAAAATAATGAATATAAAATTATTCACTATAAAAAATGACCAATTTAGAAGGGGTTAATTTAAACTTTAGAAGGGATTATATCCCCTTATAAAGACATTAGTGGCAGTTATGAGGAACCACCACCAATGTGACCACATACTATTATTAGTGGTGGGTTTGAGGAAGCGCTGGAACATTCCGGGTGAACTTAGTGGTGGTTACATTTGATTGGGATTTTTTTCCAAACTTTTCCACAAATGGTTGTGTTAGAGGTGTTGCATTAGAGGCTGGTATATCTGAACCCGCCCCTAGAGATTCTCTCTTTATTTATTTAAAAAATCCTCACCCACCCTCCAGTATAACTCCACCCCCCTCCAATACAGAATACCTATGATGCCTCTCCTCTTGTACCCCTAGTGAATCCCTCCATCCCAAACAATCCCATGCCCAACCCTCTAGTACCACACCATTCTGTCATGTTCACCGTACCCTCCATCCCATATATATATATAGAACCTCTAAAATACAAATGATATTATATAATTCCTCTAACTTAATATTAAGTGCCAATAACATAATATATAGCACATCTAATTGTTATAGTAGTGACGATTTAGACATAACCTCCTCTAAAATCAAACCAAATATTAAAAAAATGGTAGAAATATAAGAGGGGGGTTTCAACCCACTCCAAATTATATAATTAGAGGGGGTTTTATCATAAGCCCTTTATAATTTATAAATAATTGAATTTGGAGGGGGCTGTGCATAACCACCTCTAACCCCCCCCCTCTAATAACCCTGTTTTTTGTAGTGATTTTGTTTTTTGAAACCTTCCTCATGGTCAATAGTATGAAACCTGAAACCAACAATATTGTAATCATTGAATCTCAAAGCATGCTTCTAATGACATTGACATAAAAACATAAAATATTTGGATAGTTTATCATGATTCTCATCATTAATTACATATATAACTTAATATAAAAAATGGTTACATAATATAGATAATTTTCAACATATCAAAACTATGTATTATATTATGAACTTACATTACATGCAATGAATTCCACAATTTAATTGGTAATACCTTATTTTATATCTTTATCATTTTTATTTTGTATACTAAGATGAATTTTCATATTTATCTATAATTATTAAACATTGGGTCCAAAATAATAATAATGGGTAGTATATATCTATGTTATCTTCTTAACTATAAATATTTTAATTAAAATGAAGTGACTTTTTATACTTGTCAACCTAAATTGGGAAACATTTATGACTCATTAATATCTAAAAATTTACCGGTATTATCATCAACATGCCCCAGTTGAATATATCTTATATCTACCAAACGAAAACACAATGAATGTATGGTTATACACTCTTTAGTAGGGCAACTTTCCATAATAAATCCATTTGGAGGAGCTTTATTTTTACCATAATTCATTAATATAACAAGATACCTAGTGATAAATGGTAATAAATGAATAAATAATGTTTCTAAATATTGATTAAGAAAATTTTATTTTTTAACAAAACTAATATTATACTAAAATAAATCTCTATGAGATACATCAACCGATAATGTATGGGCCCTCTAATTATAGCTTCTTTAAAAAATACAAAATTATACGAATCATCATAGTAAAAAATTATATGGGAAATAACATCACAAAATTAAATATAATCCATAAAATAATTTTCTAAATTTCATTAAATTCATTGGGGTTTTAATGTCTTTTAATAATGATATATACAAGAAATAAAAAAGTCCATTAAAAATATTGTTATTTTTAGTTAATAAATTATGAATTTCCAAAGGTTAAAAATAGACTAAAAATAAACATGACTCTTGGACTTTCAATCCATGTATCTTTTGGTGTTCAAAATAAACAAATATTTAACTATTACTAGAATATCCATTATGCAAATTCAATTTTTTAATCTATGAAGAATAACATATTTCTGATGATTTTTCATTGAGAATACAGCTGCAGGATACTTACCATTCAAATTTATCCATATATCACCTTTGATATTATTTTCTTCAATGTCCATAATAGAATTTAAATGATACTTTTATTTTCCCTACTTATTAAGAAATGTAAACAGTACATTATCAGACACACTATTGTCAATGTACATAACGTCAAGATTATGACATAAAAAATTAAATTCCTAATATGGTAGTTTAAAAAATATTCTATTTTCTTTAATTTTAATATTCTAGTTGTAATTGATAGTGGTAAAACACTTTTTCCATATTCACTTAGTTGTAAATATTTTACAAACTCTGTTTTAACATTTGATAATAATGTCAATAATTGTTATATCAATAAGAGTTTATGTGAAATCCAAAACTCAGATTATACATTGAAACATTAACAATAAAATGAAATCTTGTAAATGTATCAACGAAGAAACAAGAAAACACGAAACAACACTTTTTATATAAGTAATCAACTGAGACACAAAATCAGCGTTAAAAACTAGAAAAACTAAACTGGTGGGTATGTCCTAACCATAAAAATATACTAGTCAAAAAAATTCACTAATGGTCCAAATATGGGAAACATGAATTATGAACATTTTCCTAGTAGATGCATCATATGATTCTACACTATCATCCTATAACCTCTATAATTCATGAATAAGAGTCCAAAGGTATTCATTAATGTCATTTTTGGGCATTTGATCTCCATTAATAATCATTGATATGATGAAAGTAGTTTATTACATATATATACAATGTATAAGATTATAAGGGATAAAAATAATAAGAAAATGTTAAAACTACAATATAATTTTACAAAAGGATTGAATCCATCATATTCCAATCACAGGGAAACATTTTTATAAATAGATGTGAAATTTGGATGTAATTAATCAAATGTTTTCTATGCTTTTTAATCGCTTGGATGCTGAATGAAGTCATCATCATTATTACACAGACAATGCCACTTCATATTTTTAACAGTTTTAGATGACAATAAAAATCATTACCACCATTTTTTAAATGGAATTTAACATAAAACCTTTACAAAAATTTACTTTTTTACATTGACATTGTATACAAATTCACACTAATATCATTATTTATTTTTTTCAATCTATAAGTAAAACATCTTTTAACTTTTCCCTATTTTAATATTCATTCCAATAAAACATAAAATCATTTTTATATCCATGTGACATTATATAATTGAGACAATTATTTATAATAATCACCACTATCTCGTAAAATGATATTTGGATATTAGTTTCAGCAAATACATTACACAAAAACACTATAATATGGAAATTCATTTACTCATAGTTTTATATAAATACTTGATGTTGAAAAAATTAATAAGAAAATATAGTTTTGAATATTTAGAGCATCCTTTATACAATACGTAATTTCCATATACAACTAAATTATAAAATATAGTTGTTTTATTTGTTATGTTTCCCCTTGTATTAGCTTCGCCATCAACATGCATTAATATGCTATTATATTGGTTATGTTTTCCAGAATTTTTTAAGGCATAAACAATATCTAAAACATAAAAAAGTTAATAAATTGATGTTTTATATTGTTTATGGTGATTCCATAAAAATAGTAAATAATCATTTATAATATTTTGAATTTCATTATCTATTATTGGGGAATTAACTTGTTCATTTTTACATTAGACATAACTGCTTGAATTCACTGTAATGTTTAATTATCCATGGAAAATACAATGCACAAAATGAGGAAGAATTTTTTCTAATATCATGTTCTCAAATACATCATCTATCTTCAACCATCATCAAAATTTTCATTTAGAGGATGAAAATTTGATTCTTTCATCCATGGATTGATTTTCTATTGAAAAATACAAAAACATGTTAAAACCATTATCATACTATGTTGTGATCTGAGTTAAGGTAATCCAAATGTTACCCATATACATATGATGTCCTACACATTAAAGTATAAAATATTTTTATATTATTTTATATATAAATAAAATAAATCTTTGTTAAAACAGGATGACTAATGAATTTTTGAAAATATTTATAAACATATAAAGACACATAATTTAGTCATCCACATAGAATTTAATATATATATATATATATCAAAATATTATATGAAGAATAAAATATGACGTAAGTATATTTTTAGAATTCATTCACACAATTTATGCCTACACATATATTTTATTATTTATTTCTACACTTATTACAATACACCACAATATAAAATAACAATATATAATTAAAATAAATCTACTCACACATAAATTTATTATTAATTTCCCTAATAATTTTAACATGTATTTTATAAATTAATTCACTATTTAACCAATTAAACATCATTTTTACTTGTAATTTCACATTCCTTTCCTTGAACAGTTTCATTTATAATGTTTATCGCTTATCATTTAATGTAAAATCATTCTCAATAAATTGAACACAATTATAAAATAATTATGTTGACACAAAAAAGTAAAACATAATTCCTTTTATAATTTATTATAAATCAATTTAAATAAATATCATAGCGTCTAATAGGTCACCAATATCAAACTACCCAAACAATAAACATCATGATTGTATCAAAAAATACCCCTAAAATAATATGAACTCACAATTCTAATTAACTGTTAGCATTGATAGAGGATTTATTATAGTTAAGACATGATAATTAATTTGAAAATGGAACTGTCTGTAATGATAGTTTTAGATAGCTATAAAATTTGAATTGGATAAAATAATTTGTTAAATGTTAGGTGTTGGTATGGGATTCATATTATATAACTCTCCCCTATAAACATGGAAGTTTAGTGGGACTTTATAACCCATCATTTATTTTTTTTAGTTCTTGGGGATCAACTCAATGCCAATATAATTTGACAGGGATACAGTTTTGAGATTCTATGCACATAAAAAACTTTTCCAGGCTATGGGATAGGGTGATATTAATATCTACACCTGACATCAATAATGGGTTAAACATTATTCCAACCAAGTGTATGAGGATCTATGGTTAGTAATGTTTAACCAAATGATAACTAAAATCATTATTGGAAATTATGATTATGGAATCCCATATTATTACACTGAAATAAATATTTATATTTCCTAATGATGGATAATTTTGAAGATGTTATTCTAACCCTATTGATAATGTATTACATGTACATAATCGTTTCTTTTATTTTTTGGATAAGAGGGAAGTTGGTCAAAGATAAGAGGGTAGCCTACATCCAGGATGAGTGGTAATATGATTCTACATAGAGTGACATCGAGGGGGAGGATGAGATGGGGTCTCACATCGAGCAATGATAAGGTTGATTCAGAGAGGGCGTCTAACATTAAGGGGGTTGATAGGGGTTCTAGTTTTCAGTAGTAGTGAGGGGGTGTATGTGAGTGGGCTGGTGTTGAGTAACATCTTGTGGGAGGTCAATAGGGTTTCAAGTGTTGGGGTCGGGACCACGATGATTTCATTCAATAAAATATCTGATATTAATTAAAATGCAATTAATTACTTATAAAAATTATTTTTTGGTGTATTTAAAAGATACTTTCACAAAATTAAAATTTTATCAATGAATTTGAAATTATCGATAAAAACAGGGGATGAAATATTTTTTGATAATTTAGCTGTGGTTTATAAAACTGTTTCAAGAAAACAAGTACAATTTACTACAATTATTTTAGTGATTAATACTTAGATCATGATCGAGGGGATTCCAATGGATCCATGTTTCTCTACAGATAGTATGGTTGAATGAATTTGCATGAATGATTTTTCATCTAAGTGAGTTAGGGTAGGTAGGAGACCCTTCAACTTCAATGTTTTCCCCCATATTCTAAATCAAAGAGAATATATTTTATTCATACTAGGAATGATTGAACTATATTTCTATATGCTTGAATTTATTGTGGGAATCTGAAATAATCTTGAAACATTAGAAAATAATAATGCCTCACACTTTATCCTAAAATGAGACAATTTTAGTATTAGAGAACCTATCCGAGAGGAATTCTTTAGGAAAAAAAATTTAGAATGAATATCTATAGTGGAAGAAAAAAATTTCTATATATGGGTTTCCTTACACCTATAATGTAATAGAAGATATGTGGAATACTTTTTGATCTCTATATAAAAAAATCATTATCATATGATATAAATCCCACATATTTAGACCCCATCTCATTATGAATGACATTATTATATATCCTCAACCCTAGAAAGCTTGACTTGTTTGGTAGAACTTCAACCAAAATCTACATGACCATGTGATACTTAGTAGGAGTAGAGTGTTACAAGAGTCTTCTTACACTAATTTAAGAGGATCCTAAAAATGATTCCATGAAATCTTGAAAAATCATCTCATCAAAACACTAAATAACATTAGGTTCTTAATGTTGGCTGGTGTTGATTGTAATATTAATAAAAATAGAAATTTTAAGTGATGTTTTGAGGTCAACATTGTGGACTGGGCCACTGGGGTATTAAATTAAGGTACAAAACTAGTTTTATTTATATAAAAATAGAAAATCAGGACTAATAACCACAATTAATGTTTCCATAAATAGTTTGGACTCTCCCTAAGACACTGATCTAGTGTGAAGACGGATAAATAAATCCTTTGTTAATAATATCATCTAGCTATCCATATTTATCTTTAAAATAACTATCATATAATGAGTTTCCTTCCAAATAATCCCATGATAGATTTAGCTACAATATAGTCTTCATATATTAAAATATCTTAATGATGTTTCTTCTATAGTCATTTTGAAATTTTACTTACATAAAATTTACATGTTTTATTTTCCACTTACATATACTTTGTTTATGTATCATGGATATAAAGTTGTTTAATTTGTTCTATGCTTAGATTTTATTCTTGATTTCTTAGCTGGGTCTATTTAACTAGGGCCCCCCACTTAGGGCAATTTGGGGATTCTATAACACCCTATATTTGAAGTAAATTACCCATTTATTATGTACCTTGAGATTATATAATAATTGGGTTGTGTTTGGGGTGTTTTCCAGGAGTTATTAAAGGGGATATATAAATGCTACTCTATAGAGAATGGGATGCGATATAGTCCTTTGGTTGCTATAGTGTAGGGGGATCAATTACTATGTAGGGACATGAAAAGATTTATTTAATGAAAATTCCAATTATTTAAAAGTTTTGGAATAGAGACTTGGATATATAGTGGAATACTATGTGGAGTTTTGGGGTACAACTACCAAATTCATGTTAGTTGCACTGTAGGGGTAGTTTGTGTAAAGACCCGTAATTTTCAAGGAAATTTTTTTTCTTAATTTTCTTTGGAATTTTACAAGAGCGCAGTTTCTGACGGCACCTGATTCCGAGGCCCGGTGTTCCCAGAATCATTTTCCGAAGTTTGGCTCGGGTACGTTCAGTGAACGGATGAGCGGGTTTTTCTAACTTTTGAACCAGTGCCCGGAATCAAATTCGAAGGGCACCGATGAAATCGCAGCACTGGTATTCGCTTAGAAATGCCTCTTCCGGAGTTGCATTTGCTCGGGTGTGGTTTTTAATTTTCAGGATTAAAGTTAAGAAATAAAATAATTTTATGACAACTTTATTTTATTTCACTTAAGCCACTTGGAAGCCACATAAAGCCACTTAAAGACGTCTTAAACTGAGTTGATCCGGATAGGATGCTATCCAGAAATATCCTACCCCCTTGGTAGGATATTTGTGAGATGGGTCCCGCACGAGCCCACCGTTTCTTTCCGCTAAGTAACGCACCTGTGAAAACCCGTCATTATGAAAGTCAACTGACGCGTTTTCTTAAATTCTTGACAGACCATTTAATTGGGTGGTTTTCTTCGTGAATTAAATGAGCTGTTACTTTCGTTGAATTAATACAACAAATTTATGGGTCGTTACTTACCCTTTTTCGTGTGTTGGCATAAAAATAAAATAAGACCAACCAATCTTTTTGGAGGATTACTGGTTGAGAGGTTTGTCAGAGTCCTCGTGCCTTTATCCTTCTTCGCGAAGAACGCGAAAACGCAAAGAACGCCGAACCCAGAAATCGACGACGCGATCCTCGACACGGATGTCCCCTTCCTGCAACGTTCTTCTGTGACGTCTCTTCCTCCGCAATGATTCTCCGATCAGCTGCTTGAGGTAAGAGTCTCAGATCTTTCTTTTTAATCTCCTTTGTGGTTTTACCAAAACACGGATTTAATTATTTAATTAAATTAAACCTGTTGTTTCATGGTCCGTTGAGTTCTCCGACTCAACGCCGTGTTCCGTGACGAGGCGACGCCTTTCCGCGACGATGCGACGCTTTTCCGGGAATAACACTCACACGCGACGACTTCGAGGTAGGGATTTTATTTTTGGAAATGCCTCTTATTTCCCATGTTGTTTCCGTTCAAACGAGGAACCCGATTTATGAAACAATTTTATTTCATTCAAAAATTGTTTCGGATATGCATTCATGTGTTGAATTTTGTTCCTCCCGTTGTTTATCTCTAATGCGGAGGGTGCGGGCCAAACGAACACGGCCCGACGACCCTCCTTCGTTCTTCGTTCTTGTGCGGATTTGACGGGTGATGACAGAACGTGCCGCAACCGAAATTTGGTGGTTCCGCAGTGAAGAACGAGTCCCGGGAGGAGCAACGGTGCATACGGAAAGAAACTCGGGCCACCGGAGCGACTCCGGCGGCCCGCGGAAGCCGGCGGCGGCGGTGCCCGGCGCGCCGCCGGATGAGACTGACGCTGCACCGACCGCGGCGGCGGCGCTCGCGGACCCACGGCCGCGCGGGACACGGCTGATGCTGCGTCCGGTCGCCGGGGATACACCCCGCGGGTGTCGCGGGGGTGTCACGCGGGGGCGGCGGCTCCCCCCGCGTCACTCGGGACGCGGCTTCAGCCGCGTCCGGCTGTCTGGCCGACACCCTGCGGGTGCCGCGGGGGTGTCACGCGGGGCGGCGGCTCCCCCCGCGTCGGCCGCTCGACCGAGCTGGGCCGGGCTGGCCGAGCCAAACCGGTCCGACCGGGTTGGACCGGGTTCGGCCGACCCAGGGGGGGTCGGGCCGGGTCGGCCCGGGCCCGGACCCCCGTCTTCGGACGGGTTTCGTTCAAATGGCCGTATCTTGAGCTACGAGCCTCCAAACGACTCGCCGTCAGCGGAAACACGATCCTTGGATCGAGACGGTCATTTTGGTATATCGCACTAAAGGTTTCAGAATACATTGAGTTCGGCCGGGTTGGTTCGTACACGAAACCAACCGGGCCCTCGGAGCGGAAACACTCATATCTTGAGCTACGGACGTCCGATTGACGTGCCGTTAGCTTAGTTGTTTTCCTCTATGTGAGACAGATCTTTTGGCATACACCGCCCGAGGTTTGGATGTAGGTGGAGTACGATCGGGTTGGTTTTGCCTTAAAAACCAACCGGGCCCCTGGGACGAAAAAGCCAATAACTCTCAGACCGGGCGTCCGATTGACGCGCCGTCTGCGACATTGAGTTCCTGTTGACGATACGGAACTTTTGGATACATCAACTTCGGACATTGTGTCAGTTGATGTATCAGCCTCTCGGCTCGTGGAGCGGACCCTCCCGAACGAGCTTGCTGTGTGCGGGAAACTTAGAACTAGCTGCGACTGCTACTTCGACAGCGACGACCGTGCAGAGATCCTCAGTGGACTGCGGCGACGACCGTGCAGAGATCCTCAGTGGACTGCGGCGACGACTGTGCAGAGATCCTCAGTGGACTACGACGACTACAACACTCAGCGATCCTACATGGATCAGTGCTACAGGTCCTGTGTGGGCCCGATCCTGTGTGGGTCCGATCCTGTGTGGGTCAGTGCTCAGCGGTTCTGTGTGAGCCAGTGCCTACAGGTCCTGTGTGGGCCCGATCCTGTGTGGGTTTTTGCGGGGGTTAGTCACCTATCGATCCTTTGTGGGTCCGACGACTTAGATGGATCAGTGATCATCTTTATCGTCATCCGAAGAAGTATACCTATGTGAGCTTAATCTTGTGTTACTCTCCTTTGTGGATTGTGTTGAGCTATCCTGTGTGGATTTACTGTTTACTCTCCTTTGTGGATTGTGTTGTTCTATCCTGTGTGGGTATACCTTTGCTTTCCTGTGTGGACTAGGTTGTGCATGGGCTCGGACGTTGGAGATGAACGGGAATTGATAACTTAGGTATATATATGGGCATATACCTAAGCAGTGTCAGATGTTACTTCGTGATTGTATCTTTCCTTTGTGGATTATCCTTTGTGGATTTCGGGAGACCTTCAGGGGTCTCGGGGTCCCTACTGAGTAGCTTTTACTCACCCCTGCACGGGCTATGCTCGCACTATGTTGTGTTGGTTGCAGACGATGGACAGCGCTGATCGTGGTGGAGGCTTGCGGAGCAGGACATCACCTAGGGGTGGACCACTGGGCGGGACGTACTCGGAGTGGTCAGGTGGACCTAAGGAGCAGTGGAGCTCTCTGTACCCACCCTTCAGGTGGGATTTCCAGTGGACAACTCGGTGTTGAGGATTTTACTTTTCAGTTAATGTTTTCCCCTTTCAGTTGTACTTTACAGTTGGGCTTGTATTTCCGACCCCTTTTACTTTCAGCACAACTTGTACAGTTTTTACTTCGTGTTTACTTTTCTGCTTGCTTACTCTGTGGTTCTTGTTTATTTTTCAAAGGCAATGCCTTCCCTTTTGTTGGGATTTACGCCTTGGTGCTAGTCGCCAGCCCCTGGCCTATAGAAGGCGGGCTTGGGGTAGTCACGGGACGGGCCCCGAGGACGGGTCGTGACAAATTGGTATCAAAGGTGGTTGGTTCTACCGCAGACTCTGACCTTTCTTCTATGTGAAGAAATAGTGTTTAGCGTATTGAGTGTGGTTATCAGTTCAGGGAGTCCAGTGTTGGTGCAGCAGCCGACGTATCCGTACACCAGGACCCTGACTTCTGATTTCCGACTTAATGCACGAAAACATCTATTGCGTGTGTGTTTCAAGTTTTCATTGTGATTACTTGTGTCAGCTCACCAGGTATACTGTTCTGACCGTGGCGCACTTGTTTTCTTTTCAGGATGGCCCCACGACGGCATCCAGCTAGGATTCCGAGAGTAGAGTGCGACGACAGCCCGCCGAGCGACGAGGCTTCGGTACAGGGCCCGTTGACAGTAGAGGCACCGGCAGTACCTTTACCCGCCGAGCCCCCGATGCTTCCAGCGCCGATCGCTGACGATGCACGATGCCTTGGAGCTCTACACGAGTTCTAGCACCAGATACCACCCAGGTTCTGTGGGGAGACGGACCCCCAGGCAGCCGAGGACTGGCTGGAGGGGGTCGTCCGAGTTTTCAAGCTAGTGAGGACACATGCGGACCTCATGGTGATCCACGCGGCGAGCCTACTACACGCAGCAGCAGGACGATGGTGGAGCCTGATGCTCCAGGTGCACGATGAGGCCTCCCTCATCTGGACGGACTTCGAGAGCCTCTTCTGCTTAGAGTTCGTCCCGGCCACCCTCCGTGCGGTGCGCATCTATGAGCTTCTTCAGCTGCGGCAGGGCAACTTGACGGTCGCCCAGTACGCGGCGAGGTTCACCGACCTTTCTCACTACTCGACAGACATGGTACGAGACCCCTTCTTCCGGGCCCGGACCTTCGAATAGGGATTGAGACACGAGATCAGTGCATCACTGATCTCCCTCAGCATCCCGACCAAGGCAGGAGTGCTGGAGCGATCCCTTCTGATCGAGAGCTTTCTGGCTGAGTCTGTAGCGAGACCTACCGCAGGTCGGCAGGTGGCGGAGTCTTCGGCAGCAGGTAGCCGACGGATGACTTAGGGTTCCAGGCAGACCAGGACTTCCGGCAGATGACCTCGGGACACTGGCTCAGCAGTTCGGGGCACACAACGTGGAGCCAGTCTTCCGCGAGGCAGGCAGTGCTACGGGTGCGGCGGGCAGGGCCACATGGCTTGTGACTGCCCGACCCGCCGTACCGAGGAGCAGCAGATGGTGAAGGGGCCACCCAGGCAGAGGCAGAGGGTCGACCGTGGCAGTCTGCAGGGAGGAGGCGGACGAGGTAGGGGAGCTGGCCGAGCAGCAGGTGGTGGGTGACGCTTTGAGGCTCTGCCACCACCTCCACCAGGAGGCCCTCCCCGACCACAGGGAGCTGGCGGGCAGAGACAGGCTCAGCTCCAGGAAGCGGAGGCCTACGACCACGGTGCGCCAGAGATGATTCGAGGTATGATCTGTGTCTATTCCACCATTGCTGTAGTTCTTATAGAAACAGGAGCGAGTCACTCTTTCATAGCCACTGCCCTTGTTCGGAGCTCGGAGATTCCGACGGAGTCTTTGGCTCGATCCTTACGGGTAGAGACTCCTACGGGAGCAGACTCGACGATTACGCACTGGTGCTGGCAGTGTGAGCTTACTCTAGGAGGCGAGATCTTCGGCTGGATTCTTCTTGTAGTGGCGTCGAGGCCTTACGACGTCATCTTGGGCATGGATTGGTTATCTATAGTCCATGCTCAGATTGACTGCATTAGGCGCAAGGTGCGATGTGTGCGCACCAATGGGAGCAGGTTCACCTTCACCGGAGAGAAGGGAGCCTTTATAGCACAGGATGGACTCACGCAGAGGAGAGGGAATCCCATCACTAATCAGTTGGCTAGCCTCATCCTTGGAGCAGTTGACGTGCGGAGTCCTAGTGTTCCCACAGTGGTGGATCAGTATGCGTATGTCTTTTCCGATGACGTTCCAGGGCTACCTCCTCGTAGGTAGGTAGAATTTTACATTGACATGTACCCCGGGACAACCCCAATATCCACTCCAGCATATCGGATGGCCCCCGCCGAGCTTCGAGAGCTATGGGTACAGTTGGAGGACTTACAGGGCAAGGGGTTCATCCGACCCAGTGTTTCACCCTGGGCTTCCCCGATTTTGTTCACCAAGAAGGCGGACGGGAGCTTGCGACTGCGTGTTGATTATCGTCGCCTGAACCAGGTGACTGTGAGGAACAAGTATCCACTACCGAGGATTGATGACCTCTTTGACCAGCTCAAGGGAGCACGGTGGTTCTCGAAGATAGACCTCAGGTCAGGCTATCATCAGCTCAGAGTTCGAGACGAGGATGTGCAGAAGACAGCCTTCAGGTGTCAGTATGGCCACTATGAGTTCTTGGTTATGCCTTTCGGCGTAACCAATGCTCCAGCAGTGTTCATGAGCCTCATGAACAGGATCTTCCAGCCATACCTCGATCGATTTGTCGTGGTCTTCATCGACGACATTTTGGTTTACTCGACGATGGAGGAGGAGCACACCTACCACCTGCGAGTTGTACTAGACGCAATCTGAGAGCACCAGCTTTAGGGAAATCTCTCTAAGTGCCAGTTCTGGTTACGTGAGTTCCACTTCTTGGGGAACGTCATTTCTGAGGCGGGAGTTGCAGTGAATCCCGCGAAGATCGAGGCAGTGCTAGCTTGGGAGCCACCCAGAAGCGTGACAGAGGTGCGGAGTTTCTTGGGCCTATCCGGATACTATCGGAGATTCGTGCCGGACTTCTCTAGAGTTGCGGCGCCACTCTCAGCTTTAACGAAGAAGGGGAAACCCTTTGTGTGGTTAGACAGATGTCAGCAGAGCTTCCAAGAGCGGAGACAGAGATTGACCAGCACACCTATCTTGAGGTTGCATGAGGCGGGAGTTGGATACGTAGTCTACTGCGATGCATTAGGGACCGGACTCGGGTGTGTCCTGATGCAAGAGTGGGTCGTGATTGCCTATGAATCACGTTAGTTGAGGCCGCATGGGCAGAACTACGCTACCCATGACCTAGAGTTAGCAGCAGTGGTCTTCGCCCTGAAGACATGGTGGCACTATCTGATGGGTGAGCGCTTTACAGTCTTTTCTGACCACCAGAGTCTCAGGTACATCTTCTCGCAGAAGGACCTGAACCTGAGACAACGGTGATGGCTCGAGTTCCTCTAGGACTATGACTTTGAGATAGTCTATACTCCTGGGAAGGGGAACGTGTTAGCCGATGCCCTCTGCAAGAGGACGGGCATCCAGTTACTTGAGGATGCGACAGAACAACAAGCCGCTTTGCAGATATCCTTCGTGGATAGAGACGGAGCAGCCTTCCTTCAGTCTCTCAATGTCTCTCCTCCACTTCTACAGCGGGTCAGAGAGGCTCAGCGTGGGGACGCTGACTGTGAGACGCGGCGTGCACAGATATCCTTGGGAAAGGCACCTGATAGTTTCTCCCTTGGAGTAGATCACGACGTCCTTTTCAGAGGACGTACCCTGGTACCAGTTTCTTTACGAGAGGAGGTGCTAAGAGAGTTTCACACTTCTCCTTTGGCGGTACATCCTGGAGTGGCGAATATGTACCAGGATCTCTGACGACAGCACTGGTGGCCGGGCATGAAGAAGGTTGTGGCAGAGTTCGTTTCACGGTGCCTCACCTGCTAGTAGGTGAAGGCAGAGCATCAGGTACCACCAGGCTTGGTATAGCCCTTGGAGGTCCCGGAGTGGAAGTGGGACGGGATATCTGTGGACTTCGTGACTGGACTTCCACGCACTTCCAGAGGTCACGACTCCATTTGGGTGATTGTTGACCGACTCACCAAGTTGGCACACTTCTTACCCATCCGAGAACAGTGCTCAGTGGAGAGCTTGTGGCGTCTCTATGTTCAGGAGATTGTACGGCTTCACGTTGTGCCATCGACTATCATCTCCGATCGGGACGCTCGCTTTACTTCATGGCTTTGGAAGGAGTTGCAGGAGGCGTTCGGGACGCGGCTACGTCTGAGCACCGCCTTTCACCCTTAGACAGATGGTCAGACGGAGAGGACCATTCAGACTCTCGAGGACATGCTCCGCGCATGTGTCCTCGACTTTGGTCGTAGCTAGGAGGACCACCTACCCTTGGTGGAGTTCGCGTACAACAACAACTACCACTCCACCATCGGGATGGCACCCTACGAGGCGTTGTACGGCAGGCCTTTCAGATCTCCATTGTGCTGGACAGACCCTGGGGAGTCAGCACTTGTGGGGCCAGAGATGGTCCGGGCCACGACAGAGAAGGTCCAGGTCATCCAGGAGCGGATGAGGACAGCTCAGAGCCGGGAGAAGTCATATGCTGATAGGAGGCGTAGGCCACTAGAGTTCAAGGATGACGACCACGTCTTCTTGCGTGTCTCACCTCGACGTGGTTTGCAGAGATTTGGCCGAGGTGGCAAGTTGTCTCCATGCTTCATTGGACCATTCCAGGTCCTCAACAGGGTTGGCGAGGTGGCTTATCGCCTGGCTCTGCCACCTCAGTTGCACCGGGTGCACAACGTCTTCCACGTATCTCAGCTGAGGAGATACGTGCACGACCCGACACACATCATTGAGTATGGGGAGCTAGACGTGGATGATGGGGCAACTTTTGCGGAGGTCCCGGTGGAGATAGAGGATCGACAGGAGCGGGTCCTATGTGGGTGATCAGTTCCTCTTGTGCGCATCAGATGGCAGCACGAGAACCTCCAGGAGAGCACATGGGAGCGGGAGGCTCAGATGCGTGCTCAGTACCAACTTTTGTTTCCCTAGTTTATGATGTATCTTTACGGGGACGTAAAGACCTGAGGTGGGAGTAATGTAAAGACCCGTAAATTTCAAGGAAATTTTTTTTCTTAATTTTTTTTGGAATTTTACAAGATTGTAGTTTCTGACGGCACATGATTCCGAGGCCCGGTGTGCCCGGAATCATTTTCCGAAGTTTGGCTCGGGTACGTTCAGTGAACGGACGAGCGGGTTTTTCTAACTTTTGAACCGGTGCCTGGAATCGAATTCTGAGGGCACCGATGAAATCGCAGCGCCGGTATTCGTTTAGAAACGCCTCTTCTGGAGTTGCGTTTTCTCAGGTGTGGTTTTTAATTTTCGGGCTTAAAGTTAAGAAATAAAATAATTTTACGACAACTTTATTTTATTTCACTTAAGCCACTTGGAAGCCACTTGAAGCCACTTAAAGATGGCTTAAACTGAGTTGATCTGGATAGGATGCTATCCAGAAATATCCTACCCCCTTGGTAGGATATTAGTGAGTTGGGTCCCGCACGAGCCCGCCGTTTCTTTCCGCTAAGTAATGCACCCGCGAAAACCCGTCATTATGAAAGTCAACTGACGCGTTTTCTTAAATTCTTAACAGACCATTTAATTGGGCGGTTTTCTTCGTGAATTAAATGAGCTGTTACTTTAGTTGAATTAATACAATGAATTGATGGGTCGTTACTTACCCTTTTTCGTGTGTTGGCATAATAATAAAATAAGACCAACCAATCTTTTTGGAGGATTACTGGTTGAGAGGTTTGTCAGAGTCCTCGTGCCTTTATCCTTCTTCGCGAAGAACACGAAGAACGCGAAGAATGCCGAACCCGGAAATCGACGACGTGATCCTCGATGTGGATGTCCCCTTCCTGCAACGTTCTTCTGCGACGTCTCTTCCTCCGCAACAAATCACCGATCAGCTGCTTGAGGTAAGTGTCTCGGATCTTTCTTTTTAATCTCCTTTGTGGTTTTACCAAAACACGGATTTAATTATTTAATTAAATTAAATCTATTGTTTCATGGTCTGTTGAGTTCACCGACTCAACACCGTGTTCCGTGACGACGCGACGCATTTCCGCGACGACGCGATGCTTTTCCGCGAAGAACGCTCACGCGCGACGACTTCGAGGTAGAGATTTTATTTTTGGAAATGCCTCTTATTTCCCATGTTGTTTCCATTCAAATGAGGAACCCGATTTATGAAACAATTTTATTTCATTAAAAAATTGTTTCGGATATGCGTTCATGTGTTGATTTTTGTTCCTCCCGCTGTTTATCTCTAACGTGGAGGGTGCGGGCCAAACAAACATGGCCTGACGAACCTCCACCGTTCTTCGTTCTTGTGCAGATTTGACGGGCGATGACGTAACATGCCGCAACGGAAATTTGGTGGTTTCGCAGTGAAGAACGAGTCCCGGGAGGAGCAACGGCAGAGACGGGAAGAAAATCGGGCCACCGGAGCGACTCCGGCGGCCCGCGGAAGTCGGCGGCAGCGCAGGTCGCCGGCACGGTGGCGCCGGCGCCTGGAGGCGGCGGCGCCCGGCGCGCCGCCGGACGAGACCGACGCGGCAGCGGCCGCGGCGGCGGCGCTCGCGGACCTGCGACCGCGCGGGTCCGGCGCGCACGGGACGCGGCTGAAGCCGCGTCCGGTTTCCAGGGAGACACCCCGCAGGTGTCGCGAGGGTGTCACGTGGGGGCGGCGGCTCCCCCCGCGTCACTCGGGACATGGCTTCAGCCGCGTCCAGCTGTCTGGCCGACAAACCGCGGGTGCCGCGGGGGTGTCACATGGGGCGGCGGCTCCCCCCGCATCGGCTGCCCGGCCGAACCGGGCCGGGCTGGTCGAGCCAGACCGGTCTGACCGGGTCGGACCGGGTTCGGCCGACCCAGGGGGGTCGGGCCTGGTCGGCCAGGGCCCGAACCCCCCGTCTTCGGACGGTTTTCGTTCAAATGGCTGTATCTTGAGCTACGAGCCTCCAAACGACTCTCCGTCAATGGAAACACAATCCTTGGATCGATATGGTCGTGTCGGTATATCGCACTCAAGGTTTCAGAAAACTTTGAGTTCGGCCGGGTTGGTTCATACACGAAACCAACCGGGGCCTCAGAGCGGAAACAATCATATCTTGAGCTACGGATGCCCGATTTACGTGCCGTCAGCTTCGTTGTTTTCCTCTATGTGATACGGATCTTTTGGCATACTCCACCCGAGGTTTTGACGTAGGTGGATTTTGGTCGGGTTGGTTTTGCCTTAAAAACCAACCGGGCCCCTAGGACGAAAAAGCCAATAACTCTCAGACTGGGCGTCCGATTGACGCGCCGTCTGCGACGTTGAGTTCCTATTGACGATACAGAACTTTTGGATACATCAATTTCGTACTTTGTGTCAGTTGATGTATCAGCCTCTCGGCTCGTGGAGCGGACCCTCCCGAACAAGCTTGCTGTGTTCGGGAACCCTAGAGCTGGCTGTGACTGCTACTTCGACAGCGACAACTGTGCAGAGATCTATAGTGGACTGCGGCGACGACCGTGCAGAGATCCTCAGTGGACTGCGCCGACGACTGTGCATAGATCCTCAGTGGACTGCGACGACTACAAAACTCAGCGATCCTACGTGGATCAGTGCTACAGGTCCTATGTGGGTCCGATCCTGTGTGGGTCAGCGCTGAGCGGTTCTGTGTGAGCCAGCGCCTACAAGTCCTGTGTGGGCCCGATCATATGTGGGTCTTTGCGGGGGTTAGTTATCTATCGATCCTTTGTGGGTCCGACGACTTAGATGGATCAGTGATCATCTTTATCGTCATCCGAAGAAATATACCTTTGTGAGATGAATCTTGTGTTACTCTCCATTGTGGATTGTGTTGAGCTATCCTGTGTGGATTTACTGTTTACTCTCCTTTGTGGATTGTGTTGTGCTATCCTGTTTGGGTATACGTTTTCTTTCCTGTGTGGACTGGGTTGTGCTTGGGCTCGGACGTTGGAGCCGAACGGGAATTGATAACATAGGTATATATATGGGCATATACCTAAGCAGTGTCAGATGTTACTTCGTGATTGTATCTTTCCTTTGTGGATTATCCTTTGTGGATTTCGGGAGACCATCAGGGGTCTCGGGGTCCCTACTGAGTAGCTTGTACTCACCCTTGCATGGGCTATGCCCGCACTACGTTGTGTTGGTTGCAGACGACGGACAGTGCTGATCGTGGTGGAGGCTTGCGGAGTAGGACGGTACCTGGGGGTGGACCACTGGTCGAGACATACTCAGAGCGGTCAGGTGGACCCGAGGAGCAGTGGAGCTATCTGTACCCACCCTTCAGGTGGGATTTCCAGTGGAAAGCTCAGTGTTGCGGCTTTTACTTTTCAGTTGCTATTTTCCCCTTTTAGTTGTACTTTACAGTTGGGCTTGTATTTCCGGCCCCTTTTACTTTCAGCATAGCTTGTACAGTTTTTACTTAGTGCTTACTTTTCCGCTTGCTTACTCTATGGTTCTTGTTTACTTTTCAAAGGCAATGCCTTCCCTTTTGTTGGGATTTACACCTTGGTGCTAGTCGCCAGCCCCTGGCCTAATGAAGGAGGGCTTGGGGTAGTCACGACACGGGCCTCGAGGACGGGTTGTGATAGTTTGTATCAAAGCCTCCCATTTGGTAGTGTGGTACTCCATCATGTTTATCTTGGCTCTTCCATCACCCATTTACCTAAATCAAAGAATCTACATAGAAACATGTTTCATGTTTTCTGGACATGGATTTGACCAAGCCATCAATGGCATGTAAACTTGTCATATGTAGTAGATTTTTGATATACCATTACATCGTCACAATAGTACCTAGGTTGTGCCATGGTATTTTGGTTCACAAGCTAGATCTATTTGTATTTTAATTGGTATTAAATCCCCAAAACCCTTATTTGTTTTATAATTTTCCAAGGAATCAAACTCCTTTTCGTCCCAAGGCTTGGGAGATAACTCCTTTCAATCTGGAAGTGACTTTCATATGAATCAAATAGAATTGGAGATCTATGATCATAGGTAAGTACTTTTTCTCAATTAATCTTCATAAATAAACATTTATCCTCTACCAAGAAGCCATTTTTCTAGTCCATTATGGATATATCTACCTACTAGGTTGTAAATCATGATGAAAAATTATGGGGTCTATTGAAGGGGATGTGTTTTGAGAAAGGACCTACAATTTTTTGTGTCATCTTTCAATTTTCTTCATCTTTTTTAGTGGTAAGTGGATTTTATCATATCTCCACGACTCTTTAAATTGAAGGATTGGTTTTCTTAAATGGGTTTGGTAATATTTTCTATGGAATAATTATGTTAATTTCCTAAAATAAACATTTCTAGTTGGTGTTTTTTAATGATGTAAAATTGGATGAATTTTGGAATTCATTGCTTTCTTATAATTTTCATATAATGATTTTAAATTTAAGGAAAGGGTTTTATGCAATAAATGTGTTTTAATTAATTCTTTATTGTGCAGAAATTATTTATCTTGAATCAGTTTATTTGATATGTGTTCCAAGAAGACATGGTTTTCGTAAGTTCATTTTCATTAGACATGACCCTAAACAAGGGGTGTGTGCCATTGTGGAACCTTGTGATTTGTCACCTATTGATGACATAGTGGATCTATGAGTAGCTACTAATGAGTATGGAATTATCACCTATAATACATGTGTGAATGGGTGTGTATGAGTTACATAGATGGGTATTCAAAGTGGAAGGTATGGAATATACAATTTGATTTAGTTCAACTATTTTTCTTATACCATATTTAGTATGATAAAATGTTTTGGATTTAATAACAACAGTTTATTTTATATTTTTATATAAACATTGATGTTGTTTTTAATAATTTATAAATATTTTTTTCAAATGGTTATTTTCCTAGTGGCATGTTTATATAAGCCTTGGGGGAATACCTACTGATTTTATACTCACCCCTTATTGGACACTTTGGTGCATTTATATATAGTGTGTACTTGAACATAAGTAAGGTTATGGTATCATACCATTTTTAATAATAAAAGTAAAAAAAATTAAAGTCATTTTCATTAAAAATAATATTTAAAAATTGTAAATTAATCTTTAAATCATTGAGTTTTCAGGATGGTGGGATATTCTATTAAAAACATACACATTAATACCATGATTCATTTTACATTATTAATAAAATAAAAATAGGCCTTGTTTGGAAACAAATATGAATATTCCATTTACTTTTTTTAAAAAAAATATACGAGTAAAAATGAATTTAAAAAATCATAGAGGAACGTTAAAAAAGTCTATGAAAAATATTTAAATGACATTTATATCGATGAAAATACATTTTTGACCGAAGAGAGAAATAATGTCGATTTTATTTAAAAAATTATTTTGGAATCTGAGGTACATAAAGAGAAGAAACTTAAATGAATAAATAAATTTCAAATAAAAAAGTATAGGGTAATAAAATTAATTATTTTCAAGTAATATATGCCATAATATTCCATAATCGGAAACTAAATCATAAATATTCTTGAAAATCAATGAGATTATATCATTAAACTTTTACCACTTTGGTATCTAATGAATTGTAAGACCCAAGAAATAAATAGTATTATATGGATATATAGAAAACAAAATTTTTTAATAATAATTATAAAATACATTCATGGAAATTATATACACCACACAATAGAAACTTTTGATGAATATGGCATGTGTCCCATGGAACTAAAAGTGAAGTTAAATATCATACCTTATGTCTTAAATCCCTTCCAACACAATATAAAATAATTTATTATAAATATAGTATTGTTATAACATTATTAAATAACCATTATAACGTGTATAATACTATATAAAATTTACATATAAACTTTTATTACCCAATTATTAATAATTCTTTCTTAAAATCACATTTTGAGTAATATCTGCTTCGTTTTCATGTATGTTATAGTTTTCTATATCCAGTAAAATAATTTTGATAATTATTATATCATATAATTAATTTTATACATGATACAAATATCATATATATTCATTATATATCTATTTATAGGAATCCATTAAAGTTAGATATTGAAAATAAATTACACCATTAATGGAGAGGGTAGGTCATATGTATGCCTAAATGTGTTTTCCATTTCCACTAGAGATGAAAAAGGAAGGTAAATAATAAATCACATTTTCAGTGTCATTATTATGGAATATATATAAAATATATTCATTAAATACATATTTATTACCTTTAATTTAAAGCATATGTGAAAAGAAAATGCATCGCTTTGTAAGGCGGTAGTTCGTCGTGCACACAAGCAACGCTATTGTATTCACAATGAATGAAAAGTAAGAAGTTATATGTGATATTATAAATAATTAAATATAATAGTATCATAAATATCATATAAAAAATAAAATATATCATGATATACATCTATGAGAGGTGGTGATTGAAAACAAATAACATTGGTTCACGAGGAAATAGTTTAATATAGACATAGTCGACAGTTTCTTTTACCATTTGATAAAAGATGATATAGATTTATGTAATTCAATTAAGATAATAAAATCTAATAATATGGTACAAAATTATGTTTTTATATTATCACAGTTTAATACGATCTAAATGTGGTAGAATAAGAAATAAAACAAAAATACAAGTTTTAAAATGTTTCATCTTCTTTGGAGAACCTCTTTTGGATTATACCTAAATCCTTCGTAGGATGGTTTCATAATAAAAATAAGACCTATATGATGTGTGTAGTTATTAAAGGAATATTTTTGAGTATTTATTATCCAAACCAAATGGTTTTGGATGCGTGAATAGTAGAGGAATGAAAGGGCCTTTTATAAGTGGGGGAGTGGACACACATGGAATGTTGGAAAATAATAAAGTGTGTATGAATTTTTATAAAAAAAATGGATCAAAACTATGTAATTCTAAAACCATAGAGTATAATAGGTCAATATATAGAAATAAAATTGGTTGTTAAAATGTTTTTATCTCATTTTAATCCTTACCATTTTACTCCAATGCCCTTTTTAGTTCAATACCCGATAAACCTAGATTAACCATGATTCAAATAACTATTTTTTTATTATTTTAATATTATTTTTTACAAAATTATTAAGTTTAAATTAATATATATCATTAATTATTATTATTAAAAATATTCAATACATTTTATCAGAATCAATTTATATAATTTTGAAAATAATATAAAATTAAAGCCGTAGAGACAATGAAATAACAGTTTTCCAAAGTGAAATTTTTCAAAAGTTTAAAATGTATTTATATCAGAATTAAATATAAAATTTATTCAAATATTATATATTTTATTATTTATATTATTAATTATGAAATTTACATTTTAAACATTTATTTAAAAAAATGGATCATTAAAAAAAATTAAACGAAAATGAAATTTTAAATAAAAACAAGAATTTTTCACAATTAATCAAAAAAATATTCTTTTTAGAAAAAATGAAAAAAATTAACCCAATATATTATTGACAAGTTGATTCAAATTGACAATTTTATTTTTTCAAATATATTTTATAAAATTGGTTAAAATAATTTTATTATTTTTACAAATAAAAATTAAAATTAATTTTTTGGGAGAATATATTTTCAAAGAACTTTAATGATTTTTCAAAAAATTAAGTTCTTATCGATCAATGAATTTTAATTATCTAAAACATTTACAAATAATTATAAAAATATACTTTTCTATATTCATACAACAATGTTTAATTACTAGGATATAACCGTCACATTTGAATAATAATAATAATAATATATTATGGTCCGTTAAAACTCGTTGTTACGTGTAGCACAAGATATCCATGAAAATAAATTTATGTGAAAAAATATATATCATAAAATATCATGGTGTTACATTATACCCCCTTAAAATGTAATTTTTCTATGAAATTACATCACTTTGGTATAAGAAACTCATAATTCTTCTTCTTCATTACATACTCAGGTCCCCACATTGCTTCCATAATAGAGTGGGTTTTCCAAAAAACATTGACCAAGTGAGTGATATTGTATTATAGTAATTTCTCTATATGATCTAGAATATTCATCAGTTATTCATCACATTAATGATCATGATATAGTTTAATACATATAATTTTAATATAACTAAATGATTATGTGTTTTCTTTATTAAGAGAGAAACATGGAACACATCATGAACATGAGAGAGGTTTCGTGGAAGTTCCAATCCAATGCTACCACCCTGATACAATAAAAATTTTCAAAGGGACCAATATATCACATGACTAGTTTTCCCATCATTCCAAATCTCATTACCTTAATCCTTGGAGAAACTCATAGAAACACATTCTCATCAACTATAAATTTCAGATCACCCAGACGATTGTAATCATAACATATTTTTACTTTCTATAACATTGATGTATTGATGAATGGATCTAACCTTCACTAACATTTCTTTAGATAGATTAGGTCTCAATTGTTTTCATTCTCCATCTTCATCACAATACATTAGAGTTCTAAACTTCTTTCCATAGAGGGCTTCAGAAAGAGCCATATGAATCCTCAACTGAAAGCTATTTGATATAATAAAACACAACTATATAAAGGTGTTGATCCTAAATACCATTGAAATCCATAGAATAAGATATAAAAATATCCCCTAGGGTTTGAATTCTTTTATCAAACTAACCATATTTTTTAGGATGACATGTAGTTCTAAAAGCCAACATTGTATGAAGATCTTGTTAAGGACTTCATTGGGTCTTCGAGGTAAACCCCATATCCTAATTAGATATAATGGAATATGTTCATGATGTATCCATATAACATACATAATGTATATCCAATAAATATAATCTCTAGTGAAATGTTCTCGTAATGTAATGATAATTTCTAAATAATATTTTCATTCATTCCATTAAATTTTCCTCATATTCATACATCCAAAAGAATTTGGATACTATATGAGTTAACAAGATGAGTGGATTAAATAGTCCTGAGAAATACTCCACAAACATTTGATAATATATATCCAATCCAAGAAATATTTATATCTCATTTATCATGGTCTGTCTTGTCCAATGTTCAATATCCTCTTTCACTGATTGATCCACAGATGTACCATTTCTTTAGATTATGTGACCCAAAAATGAAACCTTCTGTATCCAAAATACAAACATTGTGATTTTTTCATATATTTTCTCCTTCATTAAGGTATTCAACACAATTTACTTGAGATCCTCATTATCATTCCCTCCATTTGAGTATATAATAATATTTTCAATAAAGACTATCACAAATTAATCTTGGTATTATCTAAAAACTCAATTCATTAAATCCTTGAATTTAGTGTAGAAATTATTAACATAAAGTGACATCAATATATAATCGTAGTGTCTATTACTTGAACGGAATGTTTTCATGGTTATATCATCCTCAAATAATTTATTCACAAAAACATATAAAAAAACCCTTAATTTTTATTTCCATAAATGGATCCCAAAATATCCTTAATCTTGATAAACTTACATTACATAAACCCTCAAAAGGTGTTTCTATAAATTTAAAATTATGATCAACCCTAAACTCATAAAACCATGATTCTGTCAAAAACATAGAAGTTATTTTTAAATGGAGACATATATGCGTCCAAAACTAACACAATATTTAGTTGATTCCTGAATCTTACAACCCAAATACCATTGGTAAAAATACATCTACAATATAATACTTGAATTCCAATACATAAATAATTTAATCATTGAACATAAATCATTGACATGGAATATGTCCTTATTTGGTATAGAATTTATCTCTTTGACTAGTTCATTAACTTGGACAGTTCCAATTTTCCCAACACATAACACATTGAACTTTTTGACAATTATTCACTCTATAACATTAACTCCCAAATAGAAAACACATTTCCCTCCATTTAAATATTCTTCTGTGTTCTTCTTCCCACCTTCTTAACATGTTTGAAAATGAATCATCATTCCTATATTTTCATTACCACATGATCTTTTATAAATTAAATCCTAATCTTATTTGATGTGTTCAGAATCTCACTATTGTTCACATTATTAATCATATATCATTTTTAATGATTAGGAATAATCATAATATATTTCTCTCCAAAAATCTTTCAATTTGTTATCTCTGTAACACATTTTAATCACATTAAATGATAACCCATTTCCTTCTACGTCCTACCAAATTGTAAAAGTAAAAAAAATAGTCTGGAAAACACTAATCACAATGGAAAACACATATTCATGAAAAATAATTTAGGATGTCTAAATCATGACACATTATTTCCAATATAAAACACCTTAGGTTTAAACTAGATTATCCATGATCACAATTTATTCAAATCCTTTATGATTGTTTGTAATGAAAATACAAACTAACCATTGAATACCCCCCATGAGTGTCAAACCAAGTGTGTAGTAATGTTCATTTTCATGTTCCATGAAATGATGAAGTCAAGACCGATGCACCTTTTTGATTTTTATTACCCCTGTGTACTTATTCTCCAGATCCACGTCCACATATAATATCCAGACATAAATTTATTACTATTTAAACCACATAACATTTTCATTACCAATTTTTTGGATTTTATCCTATATTTAGACTCATCATTTGGGTTCCTCCCTAAATTTTTATCATCCTATTTTATAATGGTTAACTAAACCACACTGTAGTGCCAAATTTAAATACCCAAACTTATTATATATAAATATCACATCCTATTGAGAAACACTCTTTATATAACATACCAATCAATGCCAATATAATTTTGGTCTAGTTCCAATGGAAACATGAACGCATAAACAACTAGTCCATAAGTAAGCAATGCCATTTCCTAATAAGTTTTTCATAACAATAACACTTCTTAGACATATCATACATAATTAATTTCTTAATATATTAGGAACAGAAACCAATGAATGGGTAATATTAGATGATCAATAAGAGTAAACATGGGAGATATCAATATAACATGAGAATAAAGGCATGATAACTTTAGAATAAGATTTGAAAACCCATACCAAACAAATCATTAATCTTAATATTGAGTCATGGAATAAATCATAGAAGTTCATAAGACATGAATCATAATGGAATCAAAGAACATGATATATGATATCATAATGTTGGAATAGGATATAGTTTTTTGGCATAAACATAAGCATAAAATTTGTATGTCCCACTAAGACATTCGTAATATGTTTGGCTTGGGAAAACCAACCATGTACCAATATCAGGCTTGGGATAACCTCCCATATACCCTCTTTTGAGATTGGGATAACCTCTTGGGTACCCTATTTTAGTCTTGATATAGCCTCCCATATACCAACTTTTGGGATTAGGATAACCTCCGACATACCATGTTTCGGGATTGGGATAACCTCATGTACAAACATTGACCTGATGTAACATTAATCATTACCTAATTAATTGGTGGTAGATATAGGTCCCACATGTCACATAATATATACTTTGTTGTGAACCATTAGATAATAAAATATTATTCATGTCCGAAACCATGAAAATAAATGGTTTTCTTAGAGATTTCCTTAAAATATTTTGTAAACATCTTGTCACCATAATTATAAACCATTCATATAAAGAATAAGGATAGTACAATTGGATTATACCCGCATAAAAAATAATAAACACCAAAGGTTATTTTCATTGATGAATATATATTTCATAAATACATGATTAATAAATTCATGGGGAAAATATTACTTCCATTTTGAAAGAAATATTTTGAAAACTAAAAATTTCTTAAATTTTTAAGAAAAGATTATCTTTTAAAATAAACATTTCACATTGAATATCTCTATTTTTAAAATATAAAAGTTAAAAAACATGGGAAAAAATATTGGTTTTAAATAATATATGAAAATTATAAATTAATCATTAAAGCAATATTTGGTCAGGATGGTAGAATCTTTTGTTCATGTAGTACATGTTAAAACCAAGATTCATTTCATGTTATCAATAAAATCCAAATGGTAATTTTTGGAAAACAACTTTGAGGTTCATTTTAATTTTTTTAATTATATAAAAAGATACAAATGAATTTATAAAATCATAGAGGAACATTAAAAAATTCATGAAATTAATTTTTTAAAACATGGATATTGAAGGAAAATGTTTTTTATCCAAATATAGATAGAATGTCAATTTTCATTAAAAAACTAGTTTGAAATCTTGAGTTCATAGGGATGGGAAAATAAAAGAAACACATTTATATATTTGGAATAAATATTTTATTATAAAATGATTTATTTTTTAGAAATATTTTATATTATTTTATAATATGAAACTTTATCATAAACAGTCCCCATGAACAATGAGATTATAACATAAAACATTTCCCACTTTTGTATCAGTTGAATCATAGTCTCCATGAATAAAATAAAATTATATAGATATTTAGATAACATAATTTATTTATATTAAACATTTAATACATTCATTTAATTTATATACACCACACAATAGAAGCAATTGGTGAATATGGCATGTGTCCCATGGGAATAAATGTGAGTGGAAAATTCATTACCTGAAGTCTCATATTCTTTTATACATGATATAAAATACTATATATTAAATATAGTTCTATTATAAATTTATTATTGAAAAAACAATCATATGTATCATACCATATATTATTTACTTATAACCTTTTATTACCATTTTATTAGTAATTCCCTCTAAAATTCATGTTTCAGGTAATAATTGCATCATTTTTTCATGTATGTTTTGGTTTGATATATTTGGTCATTTTATTTTGATAATTTTAAATCATATAAATAATGTAAAATAAGACATAAATTTCATATATACTAATTATATATATATAGATTAATTTAATAAATCTAGGGATTGAAAATGATTTACATTATTCCAGGAGATGGTAGGTCATACGTATACATGAATGATGCTTCCATTTCTCCAAAAGATGAAATGAATAGAAGTTAAATAATAATAAACGTTTAAATATTAATTATTATGTAATATATATCACATTAAATCTTTAAAAGTTTCCATGTTACCTTCCTTTAAAGCGTATATCAAAAATAAATCATATCACTTCGTGATGCAGTAGTTCATCATACACAGGAGCGACGTTATTGTATTCCAAAGGATTGGAATGTAAGAAGGTATGTGTGATATTATAATTTTATCAGTATAAAAAATTTATAAATATCACATATAAATATTAAATCTATCATTATATATAGTTTTGATATGTGTTTATGGAATCCACATAACATTAGTTCTTGATGTAGTTTTCCACCATACACCCGACCGATGGTTTCGTTCCCCATTTTATGGAAGAGGAGATATTTGTAGGTCATTAAATTAAAATAGTAACATCTAAATATATGGAATATTTTTTTATATTATCATGGACTAATTTTATTTTATGGAGGTTGAATATGAAATGAAACAAATTTTTTTTTTATAAATCTTACCTCATCCTCGAAAAACCTCTATAGGTTTATACCTAAATTATTGGTAACATCATTTCATAATAAAAAAAATTCATGTAGGGTTTATAGATAGATGTAAGGAAGATATTTGGGTAGATATCTTCTAATAGAAATGGTTTTTTAATTTTTAATTGTAGAAGAGATGAGGTTGCCTTTTATAATTGGGGGAGAGGATGCACATGGAATTTTTTGAAAAGAATAAAGTGTACCTATAATTTTAACATGTTAAAATACTCAATAATGGATAATTATTGAATATTAGAGGTTATAATGTTGATATATTACCATAGAATATGTTTTGGAAAATTTTATAGGTCATTTTACCCCTTATCATTTTAGTTTAACTCTCAGTAAACTCATTTTTAACTTCACCGTGATAATTAGGTTTTACTATTTTTACAGTTCATTTAGACAAAAAATAAGTTAAATTTATTATATAATATTAATTATTATTATTATTACATATATTTAAACAATTATTTCATATTAAATTAATATAATTATTAAAATTTAATGTGAAATTATACCCGCAAACAAGTTGAAAATTTGTTTTCCAACGAGAATATTTTTAAATGTTTAATTAATTTTTATATCAAAGATAAATATTAAATTGATTATAATGTCCTTTATTGAATTAGTTATAATATAATTGATATAATATAAATTTTAACCCACTTTAAAATAAAATTTATACTTATAATATCTTTAAAAAATGATTTTTTCAACAAAACCACTATTTTTTAGTATTAATCGAAAATTTAATCTTTTCGGAAAAATCCAAAAAAAAACCGCCTAAGTTAATTTTAAAATATTTATTAAAAAACTAATTTTGTTTTTAAAATACATTTTCTAATAGTAAATTTTTTTAATATATTATTTGTTCATAAAAAAATTATTTATTTTAGAGAAATATATGTTCGCTGAATTTTAAAGACTTTTCTTAAAATTATGTGCCTATATATAATTTTTTTATATAAAACATTCATACAAAATTTTGAATATTTATTTTTTATGATTCATAACACCATGTTTAGTTGAAATTTTAAATTGATCACATTAAAATAGTAATATTAATATTATATCATCATTTGTTAAAACTCATTGTTGTATATAATACAAACTATCAAAGAAATTAAATTTATTCAAAAAAAATTCAGAATATATTGGGGTGTTATATGTAGAACCTCCACATCTTCCCAGGATAATGGGTGATAGAAGATATGTTACACATGGTTTCAGTCTTGGTTAGTCCATCTGTCTCTTGGGATGGAAGCATGTATAAATGAATGTCATAACCTAAAATGTATATCTTTAAAAGGAAAAGCTAAAAATATTAATATGAAATTAATTTTACCAAGAAATATCGTTAAAAAAGTGTTCCAATAAAATTTTAGTTGTCTCCATATCATTTTCATGGGTTTAGCGGTGATTAATTCATATCATTTATTGTTAGTAAGACATCCAAATATAATTCTATTGTTAATTTTGAGTTTAATAATTTATGAAGATGATAACACTTTTCACTTTTCTAAATGGATGGTTATTTATTCTTTAATTGGATAATTCATAAAATATATCTAAGGGTTCAGTTTCTAGTTGAGTAGAAACTAAATAGAGTTGTCTTCCATTTTATAAAAATATACATAGTGGACGTCGTAAGAATAAAAATGAAGAATATGCTGAAAATTTAGTTTCACCAAAACCACGAGTTATCTACGAGTCAGTACAATGAATCATTTAGGATTTACAAGTAATAGAAAGAGATAATATAAATGATGAAGCTCGATAAAGGGTATACTCCATTAATTTTCAAAATTCAATCCCAACTATATTTCGATGTGATATTGAGCATGAAATGAATAGGTGGGTATAAATCAGATGAACTGAATCCCTGAATTATTAGGAACACCGACCAAGATAAATGTTACGATGTAAAATTATATGATATAGGATCTTGTGTGAAAGTTGTGGGACTTAACTTTCCATGCTAAATTCTATCAAGGTATCATGTGAGGAGTCTTTCAATAATTTTTTATTATAAAATTCCTTCCTCTCAATTTCAAAAATGCCAGAATAACTAATTTTTTTTTTCATTAAACATGATTGTATATCTTCTATAGATTATGTAGCTAAATTCTTTATTTTTGAAAACTTTTCCCGGGATGTTTCTATTATCGTGTCCATGAAGGCACACAAATTTGATTCCAAGATTCAATCGGTGATTCAATCTATAATAGTTGTTCATTATTTAAGTATTTTTTGAATATATGGTAAATATATAGACCATAGAAGAAATATATAATACTAAAAATTACATTAGAGGAAGTATTTTTATCTTCATGAGAATAGGTGGGAACTGAGATGATATAAATAATCCCAAGAGGGACACTTATGTCCAAAGCTGTGGAACCTCTCAGAATCAGAATATAGGATCTGTTAACTTTATTCCAAGTACCAATATTAATCCTAGATATTTTTTGTGTGATTCAGTTGAGAATATTAAGAGAAACTATAATACCACAGAGAGAATTTTGTAACTATAAAAAAATGGTACATCATCATCATTATTTTCATAATTCTTTGTAGTCTTCTGGTGGATATGAATGCCATGTTTCTTAAACATCATATTCTTTGATGATGATATCTCGTCTATATAATCTTGTCCTTAAAACTAAGAATTTCAATGTGATTCTAGGAAGGCCATAACTCCTCGGGTTATTTAACCTCAACAAGGAATAAATTATTATGTAGGAGATAGTAAACATCTATATAGTTCCAAGAATATTATCATGGAAGATCAACCATTTCCTTCAATATTGCATGGTGTGATTATTTTTAATTATTCCCTTTATGCATGTTTTTCTTTATAATGGTATATCCCACTCTTTTACTTCTTCCCATGTTGTGGAAGATATGGGTATGTATATAGATATAATTCCTTCTATTTTAATAATTTAAACACATATAGGAAAATGGGAGTGTCTAGACATTAAGTGTAAATCATGTTCACCATAGATGGATGGGACTGATTTGGTTTAGTATTTCTATATTCTAGAGATGGATATTTATGACCAAATTTTGGGAATGGATGAGATGCCGTATTTTAATGCCCATATCTGTTGTTATACACATAATGTGAGTATTACATATCTAATGGAATTAAATATATTTTTAAAGAATATTGGGTGGTAAATTCAAGCAGTGTAGGACCTATGGTACTAGTTTTTTGGGAAATATCTTATATGTTGATAGTGGTTACTTTGGAATCTATTAATGATATAAAAAATATATATTTAACCATCATTGATCAGTTTTGTGATTTTATTCCTGAATTTTTCTCTATTTTTTCCACCCAAAAAAGAAGTTTATTTTACAATTTATCTCATACCAAGGACTGGTCCAATTTGTATTCTATATTATAGGATGGACTCAACAAAGTTTAGGGAATTAATAGACCAATTGTAATAATTATTGAAAAAAGTGTTTATTCAACCGAGCAAGTCCTCGTGGGAATCACCAGTTCTTTTTTAAAGAATCCAAATAGAAATCTTGGCTTTATTTGGATTATCATAATCATAATTAAATTATGATAAATAATCAATATATTCTTCCATATATTGGAGACATATTTGATCAATTTACGTGTGTCACCCAAATTATTAGGCACTTTACCTCTTATTTGAGTATTTTAAGTATATATAATTACTGGGATATGTTTTACGAGGTTTAGAGGAGTCTTGGATTTCATTTGAGACTTTTATGTAGGTGTGTGGTTTGAGGATGGTTAGTACAATCTATGCACCCCATCCAAGAATACATGTGGCTTATGGAAGGAGTTAAAATAGCTATGAATGGTTGGATTATGTTCTAGCCAAACCGTGTGGGTGCATAGGAGAAATTGTTTCAACATACTGTCATTGAGAGAATGGCTCATGCATGGTTAGAACTTGGTTTGAATAACAATGTGGATGCCTAGGGGAAACATTTCAATTAAGGATACATGTGAAGAGAATGGTTGGAACATAATTTTTCTAATCATGTGAGGTGTCAGCTTAAGGAATTAGCATCGCACGGTTGGCACACAGTCTACCAAACCATGTAGGCTATCCATGTGGAGTATAGTTGCAGATACTAAATTTGTGGTTATAACTCATATTATGTCTTTGGACCCCTTTTAAATGCCTAATATTCCTAATTATCAAATTCCTATTCTCCCAAGAATTGAGAGGTGATCCCCTTTGATTTAAGAACAATTTTCATGTGATCCCAGGCATGTTGGAGATCTTGATTCATTGGTAAGTCTCAATTATTATTCTTTATTATTAGATATCTTATAATTCTCTTTATAGAAACCATAGATCTAATCCACTATAAATAAAGCCTTATTACATTATGATAATTTTAATGTTTTATGGTTGGATGTAGAGAAGTAATTTTGGTTTAAGATCATATCTAGACAATCACTGTGTCATTCTTCACTTTCACCAATGTTTGTGAGGTATGTGTCTTCTCTCTCAAGTCCCCTTGATTGAAACCTTATGCATTAGTGTGAAATGATTTTGTTGATAAATTATTTTGAAACCATGAAGTTTTTTTTAAGTAAACCCCACTAGTGATGGTTTGTGAAATTTTGGAAATTGGTTGGTTTTTAGGAAAATACACTCATATGATAATTTTAAAATGGATATTTTTTTATTTGATACATGGAAAATTTTTATTGAAATTTTTTAAATAAATTAATATTTTATATGAAATCTCATGGAATTGATTTTGGAATACATGGTTGGTCTGAGTTCATTTTCATTATATGTGGCCTTATTGAAGGGGTGTGTGCCATTATGGAACTCGGTATAGGTTACCTTATGATGACTTGGTATATTGATGAGAGACCACTCAAGAATATGGAAATGTCACCTACACTACTGGAAATCAAACCTTTACCAACGGTTTCAAACAGCTGGTAAAGGCTACCAAACGGTTGGTATATAGTGTACCAACAGTTTGGAAAACTGTGGGAATGTAAGCCATGGAAGTAGCCCATTACCAATGGTTTTTGTATAAATGTCGGGAAAGGAATTGTAATTAGAGTATTGCCAAAGGTTTTAGAAACCGTTGGCAATACTGACAGTTTAAATCATTTTACCAACTATTTCCAGAAACCATTGGTATATATTTTATAATAAACACTATACCAATAGTTCTCAACCATTGGTATTGTTTTTAAATTTCTATTTCCAGAACTATTATACCAAGGGTTTTAAACTGTTGGTAATGTGTTTTTCCAGAACTATTATACCAACGGTTTAAAACTATTGGTAATGTGTTTTTCCAGAACTGTTGCACATCATCCCTATAGTAGCCCATCCAGTATACACCAGTATAATAAATATCACAAAAACCACATACAGACTTAAAAAAGCATAAAAAATACCTGAAATAGCACAAAAAAACACATAAAACCATCAAACTCTTCCAACCATGTCATGTACTACAATTCCCTATTTCAATATTTATATAACAACAATTATCTAGTATAGTTAATAATAGATTCAATAACTCAAACATTATTTACACCCATTTTTGTATTCAAATGAAAACCACTCTTCCCGTAGTAATTCACCTCACTCCTACACAACCCCCCCAACTAGCATTACCCCCCACGTCCCCATCATATTTTAATAGGTAGAATAGTCTGAGAAATATTTATTAGTGTTGAATAAGAGTTTGAAATATGTTTAAATCCCAATTTTTTTTTCTGATCCTAGATTTGGGTATGTAATGATTTGGGATGCATTTTTCATTGAAATTTTATTTTTCATAATATATGGTGAAATGGTACTTTCTTAGGAATCTTGTTACTTACCACCCCATGAGTGAGACTACCCAACTCATGAAAAAGAGTTTGCAACTATCGTTGATGAGTGTAAATTTTAGTTGTTGTATTCACTTAAAATGATGTCCTTTTGAAATAAAATAGAGACACTTTGAGTGGTTCCAGCCACACCGTGCCTCAGATTGAGGCGGGGTTGACTCTTACACATCACAAATGACCAATGAATCATTTTCATAATGTATCAACACAATCCAAATGTGTTTGGTTGGTTTTCTGTATGTCGTTTGTTTTTACTTAAAAGCATATCCATTTTAAACAAAATAAAGACACTTTGAGTGGTATCGGCCACACCTTGCCTTGGAATGAGGTTAGGTTTACTTGTACATGTCACAAATGACCCATGGATCGTTTTCCTTAACTATAAATAGAATCCGAATGTGTTTGGTCCATTTTCTGTATGCCAGATGTTGTTTTCACTTAAAATGTTATTCGTTTCAATGAAATGTGAGACACTTTGCATGGTGTCGGCCACACCATACCTCGTATTGAGACGAGGTTGACTCATACATGTCAAAAATAACCCATGTATTGTTCTCCTAAAGTTTCAATAGAATCCAAATGCATTTGGTCAGTTTTTCGTATGTCAGTTGTTGTTTTCACATAAAATCATGTCCATTTTAAACAAAAAAGAGACATTTTGAGTGGTGGTGGTCACATCATGCCATGGATTGAGGTGGGGTTGACTCTTACACATCACAAATGACCCATGTATCGTTGCCCTAAAATATCAACACAATATGTATGTGTTTGGTCCATTTTATGTATGCCAATTGTTGTTTTCACTAAAAATCTTGTCCATTTAAAACAAAAGGGAAAAACTTTGAGTGGTTTCAGACACACTGGCCCTTGGATTGAGGTGGGGTTGACTCATACACGTCACATATTACCTGTGGATCATTTTCCTAATGTTTCAATAGAATCTGAATGTATTTGGTCAATTTTCTGTATGCTAGTTGTTGTATTCACATAAAATGATGTCCTTTTGAAACAAAAGAGAGACACTTGGAGTGGTTCCGACCACACAACACCTCAGATTGAGGCGATTTTGACTCGTACATGTCACAAATTACCCATGCATCGTTTTCCTAAAGTATCAATACAATCCAAATGCATTCGGCCGGTTTCGACCATGCCATGCACGCTTTTCAAACGATCGAAACACCTAAAAAACACATATTCATCCGTTCCATGCAAACCACGCATCTGAATGACGTGTTGTATCCTTGTACACCTCAAGAATAATA
Source organism: Viscum album (assembly GCA_963277665.1). Classification (NCBI taxonomy): domain Eukaryota; kingdom Viridiplantae; phylum Streptophyta; class Magnoliopsida; order Santalales; family Viscaceae; genus Viscum; species Viscum album. The sequence continues at coordinate 126,039,628 of OY728129.1, read as the reverse complement.
ATTAGGGTGTTTTAATGTGATTTGAAGTCATTACAATTTCATTTGGCATGCATTTGACTGCTAAAAGCATGTTTTGGTTATTTATGACATGTAGAGTGCGTTTTTGGCCAGCCCGATCACACAACACCTTCGATTGATGTAACGTCTTGCCGACCATTTCACAATTCACTCACCCTTTGTTTTTGTCTGATTTCATGGAATTCAGAGGTCGTTCGGCTGGTTTCGACCACCCCATGCACGCTTTTCAAGCGCGCCAAACACCTATAAAACACATATTCAGTCGTGTCGTGCAAAGCGTGCATCCGAATGTTGTGTTGCCTCCTCGTACACATAGAGAATAACAATTAGTTTGTTTTCGTGTGATTTCAAGTCATTTGGATGTCGTTCGGCATGCATTTGACCATTAAACGCATGTTTTGGCCATTTTTGACAGGCGGAGTGTGTTTTCGGCTAGCGCTGTCACACGACACCTCCGATTGACGTTCCATCTAGCTGACCATTTCAAAATTCACCCACCCTTTGTTCTCATCCGATTTCATGGTATCTAAGGTCGTTCAGTCGGTTTCGACCAACCCACCCACGCTTTCTAAGCGTGCCAAACACCTAAAAAACACATATTCAGTCGTGTCGCGCAAACCACGCGTCCGAATGACATGAAATATCCTCATACACCTCAAAAATAATAATCAAGGTGTTTTAACGTGATTTAATGTCATTCTAATGTCTTTAGAAATGTATTTGACCATTAAACACATGTTTTGGCTATTTACGACACGCAGTGTGCATTTTCAGCGAGCGTGGTTAGATGAAACCTCTAATTGACGTTCCGTATGGGTGAGCATTTCACAATTCAGCCACACATTGTTGTCATCCGATTTCATGGCATTCCGAGGTCATTCGGCAGGTTTTGACCACCCCACGAGCACTTTTCAAGCACGCTAAACACCTAAAAAACACATATTCAATCGTGCCATGCAAACCGCACGTCCGAATGACATGATTTCTTCTCATACACCTCATGAATAATAATTAGGGTTTTTTTTCATGTGATTTCAAGTCATTCCGATATTGTTCGTCATGAATTAGACCATTAGACGCATGTTTTGGCCATTTAGGACATGCAGAGTGTGTTTTCGGCCAGCGCCGTCACACGAAACCTCCGATTGATGTGCTGTCTGGCCGACCATTTCAAAATTCACCCACCTTTTGTTGTCGTCTGATTTCATGGCATTCCGAGGTTGTTTGGATAGTTTTGACTACCCCAAGTGCACTTTTCAAGCGCGCCAAACACCTAAAACACATATTTAGTCGTGCCGTGCAAACCATGTGTCCGAATGATGTGTCGTCTCCTCTTACACCTCAAGAATAATATTTAGGATGTTTTTGTATCATTTCAAGTCATTCTGATGTCGTTCGTAATGCATTTGGTCGTTAAACAAATGTTTTGGCCATTTGTGACATGTTGAGTGCATTTTCGATCTGCTCGGTCACACAACACATCTGATTGACATACCGTTAAGACGACCATTTCACAATTCACCCACCCTTTATTGTCGTCCGATTTTATGGCATTATGAGGATGTTCAATAACGTTTTCACCATCCCACGCGTGCTTTTCAAGCACGCCAAACACCAAAAAAACCACATATTCAGTTGTGCCATACAAACCACGCATCTGAATGACGTGATGTCTCCTCGTGCACCTCACTAATAATAATTAGGGTATTTTCATGTGATTTCAAGTCGTTCTAATGTCGTTCAGCATGCATTTGACCGTTAGACGCATGTTTTGGCCACATACGAAAGGCGGAGTGCGTTTTAGGCCAGCGCGGTCATAAGACACCTCTGATTGATGTGTCGTCTTGCCGACCATTTCAAAATTCACCCTCCCTTTGTTGTCGTCTGATTTCATGGAATTACGAGGCCATTCAGCTAGTTTTGAAAACCCCAAGCATGCTTTTCAAGCGATCCAAACACCTAAAAAACACATATTCAGCCATGCCGCACAAACTATGCATCCAAATGACATGTCGTTTCATCGTACACCTCACGAATAATAATTAGGGTGTTTTCGTGTGAGTTCAAGTCATTCTGATGTCATTCGGAATGAATTTGACCGTTAAACGCATGTTTTGTCCATTTACGACACGCGAAGTGCGTTTTAGGCCAGCGCGGTCACACGACACCTCAGATTGATGTTCCGTTTGGCTGACCATTTCACAATTCACCCACCCTTTGTTGTCTCTCAATTTAATAGAATTCCGAGCATGTTCGTCTAATTTCAACCACCCCAAGCGCACTTTCCAGGTGCGCAAAACACCTAAAAACACATATTCAGTCGTGCCGCACAAACCGCGCGTCTGAATGATGTGTATTCTCCTTTTACAACTCAAGAAAACTAATTAGGGTGTTTTTGTGTGATTTCTAGTCATTCCAATGTTGTTCACCATACATTTGACCGTTAAATGCACGTTTTGGCCATTTACGACACGTGGAGTGTGTTTTCAACCAGCGTGGTCAAACGAATCCTCTGATTGACGTGCCGTCTGGCTGACCATTTCACAATTCACCCACCCTTTGTTGAAATCTGATATCATGAAATTATGAAGTCATTTGGCCGGTTTCGACCACACCACGCGCGGTTTTCAAGCGCGCCAAACACCTAAAAAACACATATTCAGCCGTGCTGTGAAAAACGCACATCCGAATGACTTGTTGTCTCATCGTACACCTCACAAATAATAATTAGACTGTTTTCATGTAATTTCAAGTCATTTTAATGTCGTTCGACATGAATTTGACCGTTAAACGCATGTTTTGGCCATTTACAACTGGCAGAGTGTGTTTTCAGCCAGCGCGGTCACACCACACCTCTGATTGATGTTCCATCTGGCCGACCATTTCACAATTCACCCCCACTTTGTTGTCGTCCGATTTCATGGAATTATGAGGTCGTTTGGCTAGTTTCGACCACCCCAGGAACGCTATTAAATCCCGTTAAACAACTAAAAACACATAGTTCGTCGTGACACGCAAACCGTGTGTCCAACTGATGTTCCGTCTCCTCGTACACCTCACGAATAAAAATTAGGGTGATTTATGTGATTGCAAGTCATTCTGATGTCGTTCGGAATGCATTTTACTGTTAAACGCATGTTTTGGCCATTTACGACACGTGTAGTGAATTTTTGGCCATCGCGGTCACACAACACCACTGATTGACCTGTCGTCTAGCCGACCATTTCAAAATTCACCCACCCTTTGTTGTTGTCTGATTTCATGGCATTCTGAGGTCGTTCAGCTGGTTTCGACAACCCCACGCGCACTTTTCAAGCGCGCCAACACCTAAAAAACACATATTCAACTGTACTATGAAAACCGCGCATCCGAATGAAGTGATGTATCGCCTTACACCTCAAGAAAAATAATTAGGGTGTTTTCTTGTGATTTAAAGTCATTTCGATGTCGTTCAGCAAGCATTTGATCGTTAAACGCGTGTTTTGGCCATTTACGACAGGGAGAGTGTGTTTTCGGCCAGCATAGTCACACGACATCTCCGATTGATGTGTCGTCTGGCGGACCATTTCACAATTCACCCACTTTTTGTTGTCGTCCAATTTAATGGAATTCTAAGGTCGTTCGGACAGTTTCAACCACCCCATGCGCGCTTTTCAAGTACACCAAACACCTAAAAACACATATTTCGTCGTACCATGCAAACCGTGCATCTGAGTTTTGTGCCGTCGCCTCCTACACCTCACGAATAAAAAATAGGGTGTTTTTGTGTGGTTTCAAATCATTGTGATGTCGTTTGAATGAATTTGACTGTTAAACACATGTTTTGGCCATTTACGACACACAGAGTGCATTTTCGGCCAGTGCGGTCACACGACACCTCCAATTGACATGTTGTCTATCCAACCATTTTACAATTCATCCACCATTTGTTGTCGTCCGATTTCATGACATTACAAGGTCGTTCGGCTGATTTCGACCACCCCTCGCGCACTTTTCAAGCACGACAAACACCAAAAAAACACATATTCAGTGGTGCCAAACAAATCGCACATCCAAATGACGTGATGTCTCCTCATACACCTCACGAATAATAATTAGGGTGTGTTAGTGTGATTTCAAGTCATTTAGATGTCGTTCGACATTCATTTTATAGATAAACGCATGTTTTGGCCATTTACGACAGGAGACGTGCGTTTTCAGCCAACGCGGTCACACGTCACCTCTGATTGATGTTCCGTCTAGCCTACCATTTCACAATTAAGCCACCCTTTGTTGTCGCCCGATTTCATGGCATTCTGAGGTCGTTCGGGCAGTTTCGACCACCCCACGCACGCTTTTCAAGCGGGCCAAACTCCTAAAAATACATATTATGTCGTGCCGCGCAAATCGCGCGTCCTAATGACGTGTCTTCTCATCATACAACTCAAGAATAATAATTAGGTTGTTTTCATGTGATTTCAAATCATTCCGATGTTGTTCGGAATGAATTTGACCATTAAACACATGTTTTGTCCATTTACGACATGCAGAGTGTGTTTTCGACCAATGTGGCCATTCGACACCTCCGATTGATTTGTCATCTAGCTGAACATTTCACAATTTACCCACCCTTTGTTGTCGTCTTACTTCATGGCATTCTGAGGTCGTTCAGCCGGTTTCGACCACCCCACACGTGCTTTTCAAACATGCCAAACACCTATAAAACACAAATTCAGTCGTTCCACACAAACCACACATTCGAATGACGTTCTATCTTCTCTTACAGTGCAAGAATAAAAATTAGGGTGTTTTTGTGTGATTTCAAGTCATTCTGATGTCGTTCAGCATGCATTTGACCGTTAAACGCATGTTTTGTCCATTTACGACATGCGGAGTGCACTTTTGGCAAGCGCGGTCACACGACACCTCCGATTGAGGTGTCGTCTCACTGACCATTTCACAATTCACCATCCCTTTGTTGTCGTCTGATTTCATGGTATTATGAGGTCGTTAGGCCCGTTTGGACCACCCCACACGCGTTTTTCAAGCGTGTCAAACAACTAAAAAACACATATTCAGCCGTGTCGTGCAAACCGCGCGTCCGAATGACATGTCGTCTCCTGGTACACCTCACGAATAATGATTAGGGTGTTTTTATGTGATTTCAAGTCATTGTGATGTCGATCGCCATGCATTTGACTGTTAAACACATGTTTTGGCCATTTACGACACACAAAGTGCGTTTTCGGCCAGCGGGGTCACACAACACCTCTGATTGGCATGCCGTCTAGCCGACCATTTTAAAATTCTCCCACCCTATGTTGTCGTCTGAATTCAGGGCATTCTAATGTCGTTCGACCGGTTTCGACCACCCCACGCGCATTTTTCAAGCGCGCCAAACACCTAAAAAACACATATTCAGTCGGGCCACACAAAACGTGCCTCCGGATGACTTGTTGTCTCCTAGTACACCTCACAAATAATAATTAGGGTGTTTTCGAGTGATTTAAATTCATTCCAATGTCGTTCTAAATGCATTTGACCGTTAAACACATGTTTTGACCATTTACGACACATGAAGTGCGTTTTTGGCTAGCACGGTTACACGACAATTCCGATTGACGTGCCGTCTGGCTTACCATTTCACAATTCATCCACCCTTTGTTTTTGTCCGATTTCATAGCATTCTGAGGTCGTTCGGATGGTTTCGACCACCCCACACGTGCTTTTCAAATGCGCCACGCACCTAAAAACACATATTCAGTCGTTCTGTGAAAACCACGCATCCTAATTAGATGATGTCTCCTTGTACACCGCCAAAATAATAATTAGGGTGTTTTCGTGTGATTTCAAGTCATTCCAATGTCGTTCGGCATGCATTTGTCCATTAAATGCCTGTTTTGGCCATTTATGATAGGCAGAGTGAATTTTCAGCCAGCACAGTCACACGACACTTATGATTGATGCGTAATATAGCCGAACATTTCCCAATTCATCCACCATTTGTTGTCATTCGATTTCAAGGAATTCTGAGGTCGTTCGGCCGGTTTCGACCACCCCATGCGCTCTTTTCAAGCGCGCCAAACACCTAAAAAACACATATTCATCCGTGCCGTGCAAACCGCACGTCCAAATGATGTTCCGCCTCCTCGTACACCTCATGAATAATAATTAGGATGTTTTAATGTGATTTCAAGTAATTCTGTTGTCATTCGAAATGAATTTGACCGTTAAACGCATGTTTTGGCCATTTACGACACGTGTAGTGCGTTTTCGGCTAGCGTGGTCACACGACACCTCCGATTGACGTTCCGTCTAGCTGACCATTTCAAAATTCTCCCACACTTTGTTGTCGTCTGATTTCATGGAATTCTGAGGACGTTTGACCAGTTTCGACCACCCTTCGCATACTTTTCAAGCACGCCAAACACCTAAAAAACACATATTCATTCGTTCCATGAAAACCACGTGTCTGAATGATGTGTCGTCTCCTCGTACACCTCACAAATAATAATTAGGGTGTTTTGATGTAACTTCATGTCATTTTGATGTCCTTCAACATGCATTTGACTGTAAAACCCATGTTTTGGCCATTTACGACATGCAGAGTACGTTTTCAGCAAGCGCGTTCACACGACACATCCGATTGACGTGTCGTCTGGAAGACCATTTGACAATTCAACCACCCTCTGTTGTCTTCATATTTCATGGCATTCCGAGGTCGTTTGGCCAGTTGCGACCACCCCACAAGCGCATTTTAAGCGCGCCAAACACCTAAAAAACACATATTCAACCGTGTCACGCATACCGCGCATCCTAATGACATGGAGTCTCCTCTTACAACTCACGAATAATAATTAGGGTGTTTTCATGTGATTTAAAGTCATTCTGATGTTGTTCATCTTGCATTAGACCATTAAATGCATGTTTTGGCCATTTACGACACGCAGAGTGTGTTTTCAGCAAGAGCGGTCACACCATGCATCTGATTGACATGTCGTCTAGTCGACCATTTCACAATTCACCCACCCGTTGTTTCTGTCTGATTTTATGGAATTATGAGGTCGTTCGGCCTGTTTCAACCACCCCATGTGTGCTTTTCAAGCACGCTAAACACTCAAAAAAACACATATTCAGTCGTGCCGTGCAAATCGCACGCCGGAATGACGTGATGTATCCTCTTACACCTCGCAAATAATAATTAGGGTGTTTTCTTGTGATTTCAAGTCATTCTGATGTCATTACGCATGCATTTGACCGTTAAACGCATGTTTTGGCCATTTACGACTCGTGGACTGTGCTTTTGGCTAGCGCGATCACATGACAACTCTGATTGATGTGCCATCTGGCCGAACATTGAAAAATTCACCCACCATTTGTTGTCATCTGATTTCATGGAAGTACAAGGTTGTTCGGCCGGTTTCGACTACACCACGCATGCTTTTCAAGCGCACCAAACACCTAAAAAACACATATTTAGCCATGCAGCGCAAACCACTTGTCCGAATGACTTTACGTCCCCTCTTACACCTCAAGAATAATAATTAGGGTGTTTTCGTGTGATTTAAAGGCATTATGATGTCGTTTCGCATGCATTTGACTATTAAACGCATGTTTTGTCGATTTAAGACACGCGGAGTGCATTTTCGGCTAGCGCGGTCACATGACACCTTCGATTGACATGCCGTCTGGCCGAACATTTTACAATTAACCCAGAGTTTGTTGTCGTCCGATTTCGTGGAATTACAAGGCCTTTCGTCCAGTTTCGACCACCCCATACGCGCTTTTCAAGCATGCCAAAGACCTAAAAAACACATATTGAGCCGTGCCGCGCAAACCACACGTCCGAATGACGTGCCAACAACACCGCGCATCTGATTGAGTTGGGGTTGACTCGTACATATCACAAATTACCCATGGATCGTTTTCCTAAAGTATAAACCCAATCTGAATGTGTTTGGTCAGTTTTCCGTATGCAAGTTGTTTTTACTTAAAAGAGTATACAATTTAAACAACAGAAAGATACTTTGAGTGGTACCGGCCACACCGTGCCTCGGATTGAGGTGGGTGGGGGGGGGGGGGACATTGGGGGGGCTGTCTGGGAAGGAGGTTGGATAATGTATCTAAAACTCTACCTAGGTATCAAACATTGAATTTGTATAGGACTACGAACCGCCGCGGGGTGTCATCATGGAGCTGGTCCAAATCACGAAATTATTGCGGAGTGACTGCGGAGTGACCATGGCGTGACCGCGGCGTGAATACGGTGTGACTGCGGCATGACCGCGGCGTGACCGTGGTGTGACCGCTACGTGACCGCTGCGTGTTGGCCCGATCCAGCGACATCGGCATTGCATCATCTTCCGACCATGATTCTGAATAAATCCATTGTAGATGTCCTTCACATTATAAGAACTGATCTTATGTTATAAAAAACATACTCTTGATTCAGTTTTGTGGTATGATAAATATATATATTTGTTATTTGTTATTTTTAAAAGTGGTACTAGGTAGTTGAAACTACAAATTGAGAGTCCAATTATCACACCCTAAACTATCACTATGAGTTTTCGCAGACAAAGCTCCTTCGTTGGAGGAGTTTTATTATAAAAACATGACTTTATTTATCAAATGAAACAATTATATTAAAGAAAACTTATTCCAGATATGAAATTTAATATAATTAAGCAGAATTAATAATGAAGATAAATTCAATATTAAGAATTCTTTAATTAAAGAGGCTTCCATATTTGGTCGAAAATAACGAGTTATACTAAATTTAAAAATATCCATACCAGAGTGAAAAACCCGGTTAAAAAATAAATAGTTATAAAGACTTCAAAAATGTAATGGATCAATCTTCCCCTGACCACCATCACCATCACCACTGTCATCATCAGCCTCATCCTTTCCACCATCTCTGTCCCCGTCGTCGTCCTCGTCATTGTCCTCATGATCATCATCGGCCCCATCCTCACCCCCGTCCTCGTCCTCATCCTCTCTATCCTCCTCTTCAACATCCTCATCATCACTAGGAACGTCATCATCTTGACCTCCACTAGAACTGCCGCCTGGTGCATTGGATAATTCACCCATCGACGGCATAAATGTCGGACAAGCTGCACTGGACTCTAGTGGATGTGATGAAGATAAAGTTTTCATCAATTTCATAAATTCTTTGTCCCTCGTTTGAACTTGTACTTCAAACTCTATGACCCTTTTATCAGACTGGCTTGCATGCTCTGTGACACCCCGAGATTTTATGAAAAATATTCTTTTTAATTTCATTAATGTCTTGTGTTGTACGCTACACCAAAAGAAGCTTTCACAACACGGATCCTTGACTTGCCTTCCATTACACGCAATTGCGACCTTCCTCGATATCGTGTGTAGTACGCAATACCGAGTTTCACTAAACAACGATATGCTATTAAAATATTATTATAACTAGCCATTGTGAATAGTAATAACCACCTTTTAAAATTTTAGAAATTTTAGCTCTCAAAATGGACGTCATTTTTGGATTCGGAGTATCGAATTTAGCCTAAGGTTAAAATTTTGGTACTTTTCGGATAACTTTCATATTCTGATAAATAGTGAAAATTACTAAATTTTAATTAAAAACAACTTTTTTAATTGAAATAATTAATAGTGATAAATTATTAATTTGAGTGGTTTTAAAGTATATTTAGAATATATTTTTACAATTTAATACAATGTTGGTCATTGGATGTAATTTCACATTTAAACCAGACATAAACAAGTGTCAATATTTTGATAGATATTGTTTCTTAAAAACACGCTATTTGTTTTAACAGCGGGATTTAATTATAAAATTAATTAATGCAACTTATATGTTATGAATTTGGTAAAATAGACTTCATTTTGGAATTCGGAATATGAAATATAGCTCAGGATGAAATTTTGGCATTGTTCTGAAAAACATCAATTTTTGATGAATAGTGAAACTACTAATTGGTAGTTAAAAAACTGAATTTTTCATAAAACATAATTTTACCGTTTCTGTGAATGGAATTTCAAAAATCCGAGAGACACGGTTGATGTCAGTAAGTAAAATGTGGTTCAATGAGATGAAAATATTTTTTGGTGAATAGTAACTTTTTATTTTTATTTACCACGGTTAAAAGTAAATAGGGTAATTAAGGGTAACAATGATAATAATATTACCCTAACACATGTCCTAATCCTATTGGACAAGTGTATCTCGACCAAAAACAACTTTCAGTGTAAAATATTATCATTTAGGCCCACTTGGATTAGATTAGGACATTTATTATTATTTAATTCAAAGAAGTGTTAAAAGAGTTAAAATCAAATTTTATTTACTAAAACATTTTTAATATAGGGTTATACATAAGATAAATTAGATTGTAAATATTCATTAGAAATCTAAAAAATTTCCTACATAATGGTATTGTATTTGTAATTTTTAGACATCAAATAAGTTAATTTATTTATGACACAAAGATGATGCAGTAATTATCTTATTAATGAAATATTGACATAATTGATATTATAAATACCAAAATAAATGTAATTTAAGACTTTTTATGAATTGAACTAATTTTCTAGGTTACTATGATATATTAGTGTTGATTTAGTCAACTTTTTTCGAACATATAATTCTGTTATGACTTTCTCAAAAATCATATATCAAATAGTGTCAAAATTGACACAAAATAGTTTTTAAATAAAATAAAATATTATTAATTGTTATTTTATTCCTAAAAATCTAAGGTTCGGCCAAATACAAATCAAGTCTGACCTAAGGTAAGGGAAATATCACAATCTCATTTTTATCCGAGATTGTTTATACTTTGGTATTTACTGGGGTGTATTTTATCATCCACATCCATGTTTCCTCAATATGTAATATTTATATCCTTATACAATAGTTTATATCCAATTTTACCCTTCGTTGAGTTTTTAGTGAAAGATATGAGAGGAATCTTTTGTCGTTTTTCATACGAGGTACTTTTTGACTTTTCTGACAAACGTACGAGAAGAATATTTTTTTTAACTTATACGACATGAATGTATTTTTAAAACATTATTTCCAAGAAGCTTCCTTTACAGGTTTTCATGTTTATTTTTAATCATCTTCTTTTAGTTTTAAATTGTAAGACATGTTAATAAAGGAAAATGTTTTTGAAGTAGAAAGGATATTTTCCTCAAGAATGGATTTCAAGTGTTTTATCAAAATTATTTTCCATCTACGATAATAAAGGGTTCTGTTTCTATCCCTATTATTACATGGATTTGATTATGTTGTGATGGAAATATTTTTATGAATTCCTTTATCTTATATGAATTGTTTTATGATGTCATGTTGTTTAAGAATCCCATTTTTATTACATGGGTTATGCAATGATGTATGATTTATGATTTTGTGGCACACATAAGAATGGTATCATTATAAGATGGGTGGGACCTATATCTCCCTCCAATGCATTGGGTAATGAATTTATATCTCATGAGATAGACATCGCTGAAATGGTAGGTTATACCGGTTCAGTGAAACAGGACTGAAACGAGGGTTACTCGATTCAGAAAGGGACTTTGTCCACTAAGATAGTCTTGGAAATGAGTCTTGACTAACAAGAAATGATTCTATATGTTTATGTGTGTATGCCACAAAGTTTCATGTTTTATGTTATGATTATTGGGATTTCATTTCACTACTATGATTTATCCCATGTTATGAAATTATGCTCTCTTTTGCAGGTTAAGATTTCCAAAAGTTATGTTCTTATGAATATGATGTGATTGATTTTTCTTTTGTTTACCATTACTGAGCATTTGAGCTCACCCTTTTATGTTTTCTTTTCCCCAGGATATAAATAAAGGTTTTAGGTAAAAAAAAGGGAAGATATTTATGGGAGATATTGAAGATCTTTCACCACGATTAGAAGATTACGTTCCATGTTTCCAAAGACACTAAACTATTACGATACTTGTGTGTGTGTTTTTGTTATGTACTAGGTATTCTGAAAATGTAATGTAATGTCCATGTATGTCAGGCATTGGGTCTCTACAGTTGGTATCAGAGGAAAGATTTCGTCAACCTTTGGAAACTAGGACGCGGAAACGTTAGTGAGATCCCTAGAGATATTTCTAAGGTATGTCTAGGGATGTCCCTAAGGACAAGTATACATATAGGATATAGTCCTAGCACCATGGTAATGATCTTATAATTTAACCTAAGATGTTAGATATTGAAGTTACTCCCCCTTTATTATGATTTTTTCATCTAACACTATTCTTTTTGGGTTTTAGAAAATGGCTGGAAACAAGATGATTCACGATAATGGAGGATATGATGGACAATGGAATGATATTCTTCATAAGTAATCAAATTAAATGGGATTTGGAAGTCCAAACATCATTATTATGCCGAATCATCAATCTCATAATATGATCAATAAAGTAAAATTTGTTAAGTTTCCTGACTCGGCTAATAAGAGAAAGATGGAGTTTCATGATGATCATAGAGGAAAGAAAGTTCAATTTCACCTATGTAAATCATGTGGGAAGATGCATCAAGGAGAATGTTTCAAAGGAACTGGAAGATGCTTTGGGTGTGGAAAAGAAGGACACAAAGCCAGTAAGTGCAATGGAAAAGTTTCAGTTAACACCATGGATGAGGTTAATGGTATTGCTACGACATTAACAATGGTTAAATGTTTTAAATGTGGAATGTACGAGCATTATGCAAACCAATGCCCTAAGGGAATGTCTCATGAAGAGAATCGGTATGGCGTATGGGTAGTATTTTTGTTGATGATGATGAAGAGACTACAAATGATATGTGAGATGAAAGAATTGTTGAAGCTCGGTCAATGGTTTAAGAAGGTAGTGGAATGATTACATGTTTATCAAGTGTAATGTTGTACTATAGAATAAAAATACATCTAAGGATTGTTACACTGTTGTCTTTCCTTATGTTTTGAAAGTTTATGATGAATGGTATGAGTAACAATGAAAGGTTATTCGGATATTTTTTGGAAAGTGGATGATATGCGCATAATGAAGTGATAAAGAGAAAATGAAATGCTTGCCAGTATTCATGAGCTCATGATTGATATAAGGACTAAGTGATATCATGGTTTGAGTATATAGAATTTTCAGGATTTTGGTATGTGGAAAGTGTTAAATTTTAACTGCATTCATGTTTTCACTAAGGTATTCAAGAGAATAAATGATTAAGGACTTTGAATGTTTGGAATGTGACCAACAAAACATACCTTATGATATATGGGGATCGACGATGGTGTTAAATCTATGGTAATCGTTTTCACTATGTTATGAGAGTGGACTACAGTATTATGGATAAGCCTAAAGATTGGAATGGATTATGTTGGACAGAAGTTTGTATTGTTTAAGGATAAAAGTTTTTTTCGATATTATTGATGGGATGTTATAGTAATATAGTTTTAGAAAAAGGACAACCTGCAGGACGGGCGACAGCCCATGGCGTCGGACAAGGCTGTGGGAATCGAACCCACAACCGAAGTGCGACTGGCCTTTATCACCTACCACTGGCCTACATGAAGTCCCTGTTTAGTAGAAACTAGTTTTATTATATTATGCAGTATGATATATGAAGTATAAGTCCATTTTAGGAACCATATATGATTAATCTCACTATAAAATGACTTATATTTAATAACTTTTTCTAACCTTTTGTTTGAGACAGATGGAATGACCCGTCATTCTATCACATGATCTTCTAACACTTCATGAATAACAAATTCAACTTCATTTATTTAAGAGATGAAGTGGACATTGTTCAATGCACGAACAAAGGTGAGATTATACCAAAATAAAGTAAGTATTTATTCTAATTCAAATTCTTCAACTTTAGGGAAACGATCTTGAAAACAAAAAATGTTGTCCTATTGCTCTTATATCTGATTAATCAGATGGTACCTTAGATCGTCACAAATTTATGGATTTGTGATTGTTGGCTTTTCCATAGCCATGTTCTCTACCACTCTCTATCAAAACATGATGGTTAGATTTTTCTTCCATATCCATATTTTCACCTATGTGGAAACCTAGTGATTAGTTTATTTGGGTAACTGTTACGTTTCATACTTTTGTTTTTAAAGATTAGTTTTGGTATTCCTTTTTACAATGTGGGTTTCTATCAAAGAAATTTTCGAATAGTAAACCATTTATAACCCCGACGAATTTCGAGGGAGAAATTCATTTTAAGGTGGGTAGAATGTAACACCCCGAGATTTTATGAAAAATATTCTTTTTAATTTCATTAATGTCTTGTGTGGTACGCTACACCAAAAGAAGCATTCACAACATGCATCCTTGACTTACCTTCCATTACACGCAATCGCGACCTTCCTCGATAGCGTGTGTAGTACGCAATACCGAGTTTCACGAAACAACGATATGCTATTAAAATATTATTATAACTAGCCGTTATGGATAGTAATAACCACCTTTTAAAATTTTAGAAATTTTAGCTCACAAAATGGACTTCATTTTTGGATTCGGAGTATCGAATTTAGCCTAAGGTGAAATTTTGGTACTTTTCGGATAACTTTCATATTCTGATGAATAGTGAAAATTACTAAATTTTAATTAAAAACAACTTTTTTAATCAAAATAATTAGTAGTGATAAATTATTAATTTGAGTGGTTTTAAAGTATATTTAGAATATATTTTTACAATTTAATACAATGTTGGTCATTGGATATAATTTCACATTTAAACCAGACATAAACAAGTGTTAATCTTTTTATAGATATTGTTTCTTAAAAACACGCTATTTGTTTTAACAGCGGGATTTAATTATAAAATTAATTAATGAAACTTCTATGTTATGAATTTGGTAAAATAGGCTTCATTTTTGAATTCAGAATATGAAATATAGCTTAGAATGAAATTTTGGCATTGTTCTGAAAAACATCAATTTTTGATGAATAGTGAAACTACTAAGTGGTAGTTAAAAAACTGAATTTTTCATAAAACATAATTTTACCGCTTCTGTGAATGGAATTTCAAAAATCCTAGAGACACGGTTGATGTCAGTAAGTAAAATGTGGTTCAATGAGATGAAAATATTTTTTGGTGAATAGTAACTATTTACTTTTATTTACCACGGTTAAAAGTAAATAGGGTAATTAAGGGTAACAATGATATTAATATTACCCTAACACATGTCCTAATCCTATTGGACAAGTGTATCTAGACCAAAAACAACCTTAAGTGTAAAATATTATCATTTAGGCCCACTTGGATTAGATTAGGACATTTATTATTATTTAATTCAAAGAAGAGTTAAAAGAGTTAAAATCAATGTTTATTTACTAAAACATTGTTAATATAGGGTTATACATAAGATAAATTCGATTGTAAATATTCACTAGAAATATAAAAATATTTCCTACATAATGGTACTTTATTTGTAATTTTTAGACATCAAATAAGTTAATTTATTTATGACACAAAGATGATGCAGTAATTATCTTATTAATGAAATATTGACATAATTTATATTATAAATACCAAAATAAATGTAATTTAAGACTTTTTATGAATTCCACTATTTTTATAGGTTACTATGATATATTAGTGTTGATTGAATCTACTTGTTTCGAACATATAATTCTGTTATGACTTTCACAAAAATCATATATCAAATAGTGTCAAAATTGACACAAAATAGTTTTTAAATAAAATATTATATTATTAATTGTTATTTTATTCCTAAAAATATAAGGTTCGGCCAAATGACTTAGATAAGGATATATATATTAATAATAAAAAATTTGGGGTTCGTTTGGCATTTTATAGTATGTGTATTAACCATATAGTGTAAGAAAACAAAAAGACACGGTAAAAGTTAAATTATTTAACTTAAAGTTAAATCTAATTGATAAGGTTAAAATAATAACCTAAACTTGTCTAAATCTTATTGGTTGATAGGATTTAGACCCATCCCCACTTTAGCTTCGAAATAAGACCCTTTGGAACCATTATAAACCGATTTTGACTTTAATATAAAATAATATTTTGAGATATTCCTATGGTGCCCCTCTCCTCCCTTATAAAAGGGCACCTCCTCCCTCACTTCCTCACACAACTTTGAGCCTTCAAGCTCGGCCAACCCCTGCGAAAATACCTTCTCTACTTCCCTAGTATCATCCTAGAGGTCCTGGTCATCTTCAAAGACCATCCTTAGTTCTTTATGTGGAGGATAAGTGAAGGCGCGTCAAAAAGAGGTAATATCCATTACTGATATTTTCAATTTCTTTCTTCTTCAACTTCTCTTCATTAGTTGTTTCATGATAAAGTAATAACGTCAGAATTAATTACATACTGATATGTTATTATAAATATGAAACAACCCTAATTCACCTTCTATCCATCCTACGGAAAAATGAAATCACCGAGCGTGCGTACGTACGGAATACCGTCTCCACGCCGTGGTGTAATCTATTTTCCACCACCACCTTAATAGGATGGGTATAATGGTGTAATTAGTAACTATATATGATTATTATAAAGTGATATTGATACTGAAATAGCCTACATACACTTCAATACAATTCCACGACCATGGGAACGATATCATCGCTCGTGCGTATGTACGGACTACCGTCTCCACGACGCGATGAGATTCATTCTCAATGATTAACCATTCATGAATGATTATAAAGTATATATAATAAGTACTAATGAAATATATGACATAATAATGATACTGGATTTATGTAAATTTATATGTATGTCATCTACTTAATTCCATTCACTTCAATAAGGAAACGAAAACAGCATTCATGCGTACGTACGGACTACCGTCTCCATGAATGATGTATTTCATTCCATTTATCGATATTATATATATATATATATATTCTGAATATATATTATATATAAATCATGTTTTACATTCTGGATATAAGTAATCATGATCCATGTAATCATATTAATAATTACAAGTTAAAAACACGAACGACAAATGAGACGATTTTACCCAAAACACTACTTTAACATGAATTTACAAAAGAACGGGTAATATAAAGTCATAAGTGGACCATATATGATATAATAAAAATGAATATGATTCTGGAATAAGTCAATAACATGATTTAAATCATTATACAGGTGGTTCGGACACATACAAAGCAAGTCAGACCTAAGGTAAGGGAAATATCACGATCTCATTTTTATCCGAGATTGTTTATACTTTGGTATTTACTGGGGTGTATTTTATCATCCACATCCATGTTTCCTCAATATGTAATATTTATATCCTTATACAATAGTTTATATCCAATTTTACCCTTCATTGAGTTTTTAGTGAAAGATATGAGAGGAATCTTTTGTCGTTTTTCATACGAGGTACTTTTTGACTTTTCCGACAAAAGTACGAGAAGAATATTTTTTTTAACTTATACGGCATGAATGTATTTTTAAAACATTATTTCCAAGAAGCTTCCTTTACAAGTTTTCATTTTTATTTTTAATCATCTTCTTTTAGTTTTAAATTGTAAGACATGTTAAGAAAGGAAAATGTTTTTGACGTAGAAATGATATTTTCCTCAAAAATGGATTTCAAGTGTTTTATCAAAATTATTTTCCATCTAAGATAATAAAGGGTTCTGTTTATATCCCTATTATTACATGGATTTGATTATGTTGTGATGGAAATATTTTTATGAATTCCTTTATCTTATATGAATTGTTTTATGATGTCATGTTGTTTAAGAATCCCATTTTTATTACATGGGTTATGCAAGGATGTATGATTTATGATTTTGTGGCACACATAAGAATGGTATCATTATGAGATGGGTGGGACCTATATCTCCCTCCAATGCATTGGGTAAAGAATTTATATCTCATGAGATAGACATGGCTGAAATGGTACGTTATACCGGTTCAGTGAAACAGGTTTGAAACGAGGGTTACTCGATTTAGAAAGGGACTTTGTCCACTAAGATAGTCTTGGAAATGAGTCTTGACTAACAAGAAATGATTCTCTATGATTATGTGTGTATGCCACAATGTTTCATGTTTTAAGTTATGATTATTGGGATTTCATTTCACTACTATGATTTATCCCATGTTATGAAATTATGCTCTCTTTTGCAGGTTAAGATTTCCAAAAGTTATGTTCTTATGAATATGATGTGATTGATTTTTCTTTTGTTTACCCTTACTGAGCATTTGAGATCACCCTTTATGTTTTCTTTTCCCCAGGATATAAAGAAAGGTTTTAGGTAAAAAAAATGGAAGATCTTTATGGGAGATATTGAAGATCTTTCACCACGATTAGAAGATTACGTTCCAAGTTTCCAAAGACACTAAACTATTACGATCCTTGTGTGTGTGTTTTTGTTATGTACTAAGTATTGCGCAAATGTAATGTAATGTCCATGTACGTCAAGCTTCGGGTCTTTACATGCTCCTTGACCTATTCCAACTTGGTGGTATGAGAATGGATACCTGGGGAGGACCAATACCTCGTCGAGACTATATTCTTACCAGGTGGGCAACATACTCAACCAGAGAGCTCCTCTCCCAAAACCTGATATAAATGATCATGTGGCCCTAAATTGTCAGGATCCTGGGCATCAAGGGCCTATAAAGCAGCCTGTTAAAAATATTAATAGATTAATAAATTTCAAAATATATATTAAACCTTCAAAAAAAATTTAATACTTACAATCGTTTCTTATGTTGGTTCATTAACCACATTTCCATCTTTTTTTTCTTCTACTCAAGCAAAAAAAATTTGCTCGAGGGACACGTCATTCAATATTCAATTTTTTCTTCTATAATGAAATTGAAACAATATAAAGTGAAAGTATAATCATAGACTCAATATTCAATAAATCACATAATTTATGTAGGAATCAATAAAAAGGAAAAGTCCTATGGAAAAATTATAAACAACTATATCGTTCCAGCTTCCTCTCAGGATCTGACATAGTCGTGCACCCCAAAGTGTGGAGGAATTGTTTTGAATCAATGTTTTTTGTTTTTTTTTCAGAAGATTCCAAAATAATGTTTTCTAATAAATTAGATAATATTAATGAAAAATATGAAAACTGTCCTTTAAATACCTCAAATGGGATTAATACCATAAATTTGGCAGTCTCCCAATGGGTAATCATTTGGTGATATTGCTCTATCGGGTAGTCATCCACAATAGGTAATGTCTCCAAGTCCGTGCTCACAATATCAGACTAGCCAACATACAACCCATTCTTATAAGCTCTCTAAAGCTCTCATAGCTCCTTCAAATGTTTCGGTCGTGCACCTTCGCCATCATGGAAGTTATACCAATGCTGACACCCAGTAGATTAATTCATATAAATTTAAAAAAATACTACATTAAATGCAATAGATTTTTACCCATATTTGTGCCCACACTTTATCCTTGACTTCGTGTGGTAGATGTCTCCCAGAGATAGGGTTGACCATAATGTTGTCGGAGTATTTGACTAGAGTCGCCAAAAACCCCATATATTCCTGCCATGATTTATCAATTATCTTTCCATCATCATTATATTCAACCATCAACTGTGTCTAGCAGTTCCATACCACACGTAAGTGAGTATGACCCCTCCCCCACCTCCTATCAGTAGATGAATATGTTATTTAAGAAAAAAAATATTAGTACAAGTTATAATAAATATAAATTTTGGTATAAAAATTTGTTAGAGTTATATAAATATACCTATGGTAGTCGGATCAATGGGCGTCACTAGATGTGAAGAAGCTGAAGGAATATCATGTACAGGTGGACTGTCCATCAGTGTACGCTCCTCATCCACATACTGTGTCAGATCAGGAGTCAAAGAAGGTAGAATATAATAGCCCGAAGATAATGATCTAGAAGCAATAGATGATGTGACAGATGTCTGGCTAACTGGTAGTGTAAACATCGGAGGCCTAAATATCCCATGTGTCCCTAAATACACACCAAGATCAAAATGTGGCGCAAAAGATATGTCTTTGGTAGGGGAATAATCTAATTGGGTACGACCAGTGGATCTTCTAACTCTCACACCATGAACCCTCGTACCACTGGCCTCAATACCAGGAGCACTAGATGGTCGTCTAACTCAGACAACACACCCCTCCTACCACCAGCCTCTATACTGGGAGAAATATCAGGCTCCTCTTGGGATATCTCTCATCTAGGGGGTGGATCCTGAAAAAAAAGTTTAACACAAAAGTAATAAAATGATATTATAAGTTATTCAAATATATATATTTGAAAAAAAATACTCACAATAGAGATGAGTGGAGGAATGCCCATATGTGTCATGAGACGATTATTTTCTGTCATCTTTTTCCCCCGCCTCTCTTTAATGGGTGTAATTTCCTACAATGAAAAAAATATGGAAGTAATTAGAAACAGATAACTAATGTGTATCCCAAAATTATTTTATTGAAAAAAAATTCTGAAAAAAACATAAAAATATAAGAAATTTTTGGTGGTTTGAAGGTAAGTACTAGGATACACACTCTGAATGATGTAGGTGAAACATGTAGGTGAGAACATGACTCTAGGATTCCATATATTTCCCACCACAACATTAGGTTCACAATCAACTCTGACAATTGAGCTATTAGAGTCATCATAAGTAATAAACAGATTACTTCCAATTGCAGTAGGGATAGTGTCAACTTCATCATCAACATCATCAAAAACATGTCTGGGATTTACATCAATAATTACACTGAATTTAGGATGATGATGATCTTTGACATAGAAACCCTATTTCCCCATTGATGCTAATATTTATGGTTCATCGGTGGCAAGAGTGAGAGGTGTCCACGAGATGGGAGGCTATCTAGGGGGGTCGAGGTGTCTAGGTGGGCGGGCTGTCCACAGGGGAGGTTAGGCTATCCAGGGGGTAGGGGGAGTCCAGGGGTGGGCGGGTTGTCCAAGGAGGTGATCTGGGTGTCCAGGGGGTGTGTGGGACTTTGGGGGGGGGGGGAATGGGGTGTTCAGGTGGTGGGTGGGATGCCCAAGGGGTGGCGGTGCTGTCCAGGGGGTCTGGGGTGTCCAGGGGTGGGGGCGTCCGGGGGGATGGGGGTGTCCATGGGGTGGTGGGAGGGATGTCCACGGTGGTGGCGGGGCTGTCCGGGGGGGGGGGGGGGGGGGGTCGGCGGTGTCCAGGGGATGGGGTAGCTTTCTGGAGGGTGGGGGATGTCCAAGGGGTATGAGGTGTCCAGGGGGTCGGTGGGGTGTCTAAGGGGGTGTCGGGGGTGGTGGGGCTATCCAGGGGGTATAGGGTGTCCAGGGGGTGGGTGGGCTATCCCTAAGGGTGGGGGTAGTCCACGGGGGGGAGGGGGTGTCCAGAGGGTGGGCGGGGCTATACAGGGGGGGGGTACTATAAGTAGTTCCAAATCATGCATTGGACAATACAAAAAATTGACTGATAGTAGCTACTTTTTCTTTTTGAGTTTGCAGTTGTTTAAATCGCTTCTATATGATTCTACGACGGTTTCCAAAAATGACTGCTAAAATTGGCATCAGCATATAACTCATGTTAGTTCTATAAATTTAGTGGCAACATCAGGGAATCATCACAGAATGTTTTTAGTGGCATTTTGGATTTAGTGACAGTTTCACTTTCCAAAAAATGGAAAGGATATAGTAGTGGTTTGAACTGCCATTATATCCTCCCCATTTTTTTTCATGGAAAACATCTAATGAAAAAAATGGTAAAAAAATATTGACCTTTAATAGTAGTGGTTTAAACAACTTCTAAAAAACCATTAGGCATATATATCAAGGGATTAAAACATTGCTATATATCATTTAAAAAAACTCAACTACAGAATTTTCCACCGTTGAAGATAAAAACAAAATTCAACATATATGTTTAAAATTATATCCATATTCACCACACCGACCAATGAGATCATGTAATCATTATGGTCATCAACATGGTTTACTAGAATGTAAAAATTAATTGACTATTCCAAGAATACATTACATTATTTAAGCAAGGAAAAACATTCAAGTGGCTATTAGATTTCTACGACATCCTTGGAAGACATTAATGAATGAAGAAGTGAAGTCATTAAAGAATCTAATGAGATGTACACAATATAAAAATGTTATTAAGCTATGGTATATTAGTGGTAATTCTAAAACATGGATCCAACCATATAAATGATTCACTAAGTATAAATATGTTTAATAAGATTTTAGAATACAATAAAAATGAGATCTTTCTTTGTACAGTTCCAAATAAACCACTTAGAAAACATTTTACCTATTTTATAAACATATATTTAAAAACCACTAATTTATATAATTAAAATATATATAGGTTTCAATATTAAAAAAAGAGAATGTTGGCATCATAAAAGTATAACCAAATAGTCACTCTGTGAGTCGACACCACCTAAAAACAATTAGGCACACTTTATGAATACAATGATCTATAAGAAGAACATAAAAATAACTCACCCTAAATTAATGACCAAAGTATCCCAATATATAATCGCTATAAATCCATAAGAAAATATAATACATTAAAAACCAACTCTACAAACTCTATAGAACAAAAGAAGAGGAAGCCCCATGATCCTGGGAAAATTCCACCATTCTTAGGTGGAAGCACCTTATTAGTGGTAATATGGTATATGTTTAGTTAAAAATGATATATGAAACCAAATTCAAACATATTTACAGATATCTACCAATCATGTATTAGTCATTGACTCAATGTAAAATAGTGTGAATCATAGGATTTTCCAAAATCCATGAAATAGTAAAAAATGACGTGATATTGCTACATATTGAAATAAATGTAGAAATTGGAGGAAGAGGGATTATATGTTTGTATATGGGAAGATGTTTAAAGAGTCTAACCTGGATGGGGGAGTTGCAGCTGATCATATGGAAGAACTCGGGGTGGGTTAGGGTTCACCTCCGCGCAGGGGCCTTCTAGAAATTGGGGGAATCAATTTCTGCTGTTCTGCGGGGGGGGGGGGGGGGGGGCTACTGGAAATATGGATATTTGAGGAGATAGTTTCCAATGGTTTGTAAAACCTGTTGAAAAAATGGCCTTTAACAATAGTTTGTAGCAAAATGTTAGTAAAGGTACACGAAACAAGGATTTACCAATGGTTTTTAC
Organism: Viscum album; assembly: GCA_963277665.1. Taxonomy (NCBI): domain Eukaryota; kingdom Viridiplantae; phylum Streptophyta; class Magnoliopsida; order Santalales; family Viscaceae; genus Viscum; species Viscum album. Next base: position 126,016,474 of record OY728129.1, on the reverse strand, counting down.
AAATCGTTTGTAAAAAACACTTATACCAATGGTTCTATAGATACGTTTGTATAAAATTGTTTGGAAAAGTATACTTTCTAGTAGTGCTGGGTATGTATGTGTAGATGTGTGGATATGTGGATCTATGGAATCATGGAATGAGTATGCCTAATTAAATTGATAATTCTTTAAAAGGGTTGTTTTATTAATTTCAATGGAAAACTTTTATAGATCTGATATAAATAATTTTAACTGTTTTATATAAATGTTGTATCATTGTTTGTCTTAGTGGAGTGAGTTGGGAAGTCATTGGGTTAATCCTATTATGTTTAGACTCACCCCTACTTGGGAAATATTGTGCATTTGTATATGTCATCTTTCAAGACAGAAGAAAAGGAAAGGTATATATGTTCTTTAGTGACGATTCTTGATACCATGGGAGTGTATGGTCGATTTGGAGCTTGGCGTAAGTTGGAGTTATTGGATGGGTGTATTTGTTGTATTTTAGTTTTTTTATACTTTGATTCTTTCAGTTATGTCACTTGGTTTCACCTTTAACTCTGATATGGTTGTTGGATTGGTTATGTTCAATTTTGTTTATACTAATGATTCAAATAGAGTATTACTAATTAGATTCTTGTTATTTGGATATTTATATTATAAATGGAAAATCATTCCAAAAATGTTCTTGAGTGCCGTGGAATCTATTTCCAGTCTTTGGTGTCTTATGGATGTCACTTAAGGCCAGTAACACCCAACACCTCTTCCTAAGCCAATGTGTGAGGGGTGAGATGTTACAAACGGTATCAATTAATATGATCTTTGTGTATTAGTTTCACTTAGTCTTGGAGTTGGAAATAGTAACAGTCTTGATATGTTCGTATGTCACTTGGTATGGTATCAATGAGACAAGATTGTCAGAACATGAAATGTAGAGGATACAAATTCATAACTAACCTCTTTATATTGAACATCATGTTACCAATGAGTGTGGGTTCATGAGTTTTTTTTACACTTTTATTTGAGTTGGTACCTCATCTTAATGGGTTTACCAAATGATATTTTCTTCACATGAATTGATGGTATGAATTACCACATGGAAATCAATTTTTATTTCTGAGTTAATGATTTATATATATAGTTAGAAGTAATTTTTTTTTAAAAAGTGTTGAATTTTTTTTCAAATGGTGATTCTCATAATTCTTGATGGTGGTTTTATGAAAATGGTTAAAATGGATTATTTTGTACAAACATGGCTGTATAAATTATTTAAAAGGTAATTTGAAATATATAAGCCTTTAGTTTCTAGAAAGTTAGACTAAATAGATTTCATTTTGGTAATAGCTAATGGAACTGGGTAGGCACCATAGGAACGAACTGAAAGAGGCTACAATGAATTTATTTTCACCTAATCATTTACCAAAACCAATAGTTGTCCAGAGTTTTATATAAATTTGTTAGGCCCTAAATAGATGGTTCAATAATGATTGATCAAGACAACATGATCATTCAGTTTATTTCAAAAAGTAGAATACACCAATCTTTTAGGGTTATCCAGAACTGAAAAAAGAAAAAGTCTGGTTTCATCGGATAGATCAAATCTTTGATTTCCTTATCACACTATCAGTGGTGAATTTTAATTTTGAATAATATATTACATATGATCTTTCATGGTAGGGGTGGGATTTATATGTTCAGAATAAATTGGACTATGGCATTGTATGGGAGGATTTTGAAGTATTTATCAATTAAAATTATGTCCTCAGATATTCAAAATTTAAAGAACCATAGATTTAATCAGTTTGAATTAGGAGAATATCTCGATAACTGAGTATGCAGATAATTTTATGAATGTATTCATCTTTGAATTGAATGTTTCTCCAAGTACATCCTTGAAGGTATGCATTTTTGGGTTATGGTTGAAACTAAAAAGTCATCCATGATCATTGTCCTCTGTATTATAGTTTATATATTAGTGTTCAATAGATTGGAAATGGAAAAAAGAAAAATATTGAGAAACAAAATTGGAGGAAGCATGTTTATTCCTACATAAATACGTGATAACTCCAATACATGAGATAATAAGAGGAGGTACACCTACTATCAAAGGGTTGGTATATAACATAATCAGAAAATATTATCAGAAACATTTACTCATTTACCAATGCCTAAGACAATATGATTATAGTGTGGTTCTTTAGAGAATTTGAAGAAATATTGTACGACACCAACTAGATCATGTCACAATTGAAATCATATGTTACATCTTCAGTATTATTGTTGCAGTTTTCCATGGTCAGGTTCTAGGGACACATCTAATGCCTCTCAGGCATCATATGATTTTATGGGATGAGTTTACCAGAATAAATCTCATCAGAAGAATATAGTAAGACCTGGTGATTCTAAAAACACCACAACTCCTCAATATATAAATTCTCATCAAGGTTATAAATAGAAAAGTGCACTGAGTAAGAAATTCCATGGATTAGAGAAAGTGATCATAGAGGATCAATCAAGACCTTCAATGGTGAGAGCTATGGATCTTTTGAATTCTACCCTTATGCAATATTTTTTGATATTATTATATATAATTTATTTATTGTCTCTTGTGTCACTAATCTAATGGGTTTACGTGTAGAGATGATTCCTTTTGTTTTGAATCTCCAAAATCCTTTGGGAAAATGATTTTGTCAACCTTGAAATGTGTTGTGTGCTTTATAATAATTGATGGGGACGAATTTTTTGGGATTTATCTGTGATATAGATGGATGTGTATGAATTGATTCTAGGAACTGATTGGATGATGAACTTTGAGGCCCATATTGATTTTTGGGTATGGTGGGTAAGATTCAAATATTTTGAGGGTGTTAGAAATATCTTTATAGAAGATTAGGTAGTGGATGAAATCAGAATAGAAACCTTTGTAAGAGTGTTTGGAACAATATTTTACTAGTTAATAGTATTTTTTCTATAATAAATAGATGAGATTAATAGTAGAGATTTTGCAACCATAATCTACTAGCTCCTTTATGTTTTCTTGAAAATTTCTAAAGGTTTCATCTCAAAAGGGAAGTAGATTTTATAAATGATATCATATTAGAGACAAGGAATGTTTCCCTTCTGTTTTATTGAAAGTGACCAACAGAAATGAATGAATTGAAGGATTAGTTGGAATTTAAAGGGTTCAACTGACCAAGCATGTATACAAGGGCAACACATGTTGTTTTTGTGAAGAAGGCGGATGAAACTATTTTACTGTGCATATATTATCATAAGCTTAACCATGTTATGATAAATAATAGCTACTTTATTCCATACATATATGATTTTTTGATCAATTTAGGGGAGCCTGGTGGTTGTCCAAAATTTACTTGTGTTCAGGTTATCACCAACTACTGGTTCAGAATGGGGATATTTTGAGGATAGATTTCAGAAGTATACATGGACATTATTAGTTCATTGCTTTGCCTTTTGGTTATTAAAATATAATTGAATTCTATATGAGATTAATGAATAAGATATTTCAAAAGTATTTGAATTCCTTTTTGGTGGTGTTTGTGTATTATTTACAGGTGTATTTTAGGAAACAATTGGGTCCTAAATAAAAATTTCTTATAGTGTTGGTAATCTTGTAGGGTCATTGTTTGTATGCCATGTTTTCAAATACTGATTAATGGATACAAGAGGTATGTTTGTTTGGCCATTTCATTTTAAAAAAAGATTTTATTTTGATCTGTAAAAGATATAAGTTGTTATCTATTGGAAACCTCAAAATAATGTCTTTGAGATACGTAGTTTCCCTAGATAGGTGGGATACTATATACATTTTGTATGTGATTTTTCACATTTTTCATCACTGAGAACAAATTTGTCGAGGAAATGTGTTCATTTCTAATGGAATGAAGAATATGAGAAATAATTTCAACAAAATGAAGTTAAACATACATTAGTGAATATCCTTATGTTTCTAGAGTTTTGAAAGTTTCATGAAATATATTGTGATGAATCAGTAATTTGGTTGAGATGTGTTCTCATGTATGGAGATCATGTTGTTTCTTATGGGTTATAGCAGTTATAGTTTCAAGAAAATAACTACCCAATAAATTTTTTGGAATTATATATTTTGGTGCATGATTTTAATACTTGTCATCACTATCTTTTTGGTAATAAATTTACGATGTTTATGGATCATAATATTTTGAAACAAATTTTCTCTCAATATATTTTAATCTAAGGAAAATAAGATGGATGGAATACCTTCAAATGTTTGACTTCAAATTGATGTATACACCGTGTAAAAGAATATTAGGTGGTGAATTCATTAAGAAGTATGTCATATAATAAGTTGGATAATGAATCTTCGAATCTTCGGATGTTGATGTCAGTAACAGTAGACATGCACCTGTATTATACCAACGATGGTGATGTTAGAGTTTTCTTTCGAGTTTCATTTATTCCTAATCTGGTTAAGTATGTGAAAGAGACTAAAATATTCTATCTTTAATGTGTTTCCATGAGGTCAATAATGAATGGTTGGAATACCATTGAGGGATAGAATCTAGATTGGATTTTTATTTTTAGGTTTAGAGATCATATCATTATACCTTTTGTCTTTTTCGAAACATATTATTAATTCTTACCCTCATTCAAAATGGGATATTTATCCATGAAATCAAAAGATGTATATAGAGATTAAATAATCGTTTTGGAGGGTTTGTCAGAAAAGAGAAGTGGAAATGTATGTTTTGAGATTCCTCAATTATAAGAAGGTCATGGTGTAGCACCAAGGACCAATGTGAATACTTCATTACATACCAATCCTCATGTGGAAGTGGGGTTATATTGCCATATATTTTCCAAAACTTTTACCAAGAACATTTAGGAAACATGGTTACATATCGGTAATTGTGGATTGCCTCATCAATTCGGATAATTTTATCCATATCTACGAATATCATACAGAATAAGAATTGTCCAAAATCTATATCTAAGAAGTTGTAAAGTTTCATGGTGTTCCAATTTTGATTGTATATAATTGATAACCCAATTTTATGTCTTATTATTAGAAATCCATAAAGCATACAAAGATGAAATTGTTTACAATGATCATGGTGTATCATCCTCAAACAGATGGATAATCTATATGGATGATTCAAATATAAGAGCACATGCTAAGGACTTTTGTGATAGATATTTTTGGCACATGGGAGGATCATGTACCATTATTGGAGTTCCTGTACAACAAAATATATCAGGACTTGATAAGTATGGCTCCTTTCAAAGCATTGTATAGGAATCATTACTGTTCTCCACTTTGTTGGGTAGAAATGTGTGAGACTTCACTAGTTCGACTCAACGTTATACAAAAGGTAACATAATTGATCATATTGATCAGAAATAGGATGGATATGGATCAAAGTCATTGAAAACCATATGTGGACAATTTTGAATTAACATTTTCAATTAAGGTGAGTGATCATGTGTTCATAAGAATCACTACAAGGCTTGGGCATCATCATTTTGGTAAGAAGGGAATGTTATATCCCCAGTCCAAAGTCCCTTTGGAGTTACTTGAACATGTAGGTGTGGTGGAATATTGGTTAACTTTCCAACATGGTTCAATTTTGTGCATAATGTGTCTCCTAATCCCAACTGAATAAGTACTAAACTAATCATGACTATGTAAATTGATGGGATCACATTATCCCATATCTAGATTCTACATTAATTCATATTCAAGCATAGATTGTTGATATGAAAGAGAATTTCTTTTATGAGAAAATTATTGGTATAGTGTATGTTTTATGGTAACATGGTAAAAATCCAGAAGAAACACGAGAGCATGGAAAGGAAATCAATGATAAATGAACCAAACTATTCTGGGAAAAATCTGGTTTTCTATTTTCCCAATATGGAAATATCAATAGTGGGGAGAATGAAGCACCCTCTATTTCATGTACTTTACCCTTTATTTATGTATTATAAGTATATATAATGATTTTATTGTGTTTTAGGATGTTCAAAAGAGTTTTGGAATGCTTTTGAGGATTTTATGGTGGTGCACAGTTGGAGAATGTTTAGTAAAAGACATGCACCCCATAAAAGAAATCATGTGTCTTGTGGTTGGAATAATAGTAGAACTGCATAGTTGGCTCATATTTTATCCAAAATTATTTGGTGAACCGATGAAATGGTGTGAGCATACTATTATTGAGACTTTAGATCATGCACATTTCTCACACAGTTTAACTAATAGTGTGGATGCCTAGGGGAAACCAATAAATGTTGGATAGAGGGGAAGATCATGGTTTCAAAATAGTTTGTCTAACTTTTTGAGCCAACCATGTGAGGGTTTGGCTTATGAAATTAGCACCGCACAGTTCGTGCATGATCTTCCAAACCATATATCCTAACCATGCAGTTTATAGTTGTAGATCTTAAATTTGTGGATCTAACTCAGATTAAGTATCAGGAACCCTTTTAATTACCTAATATTCCTAAATCTAGAATCCATTTTCCTCTTAATGATTGAGAGGCAATCCCCTTCTATTTTAGATAATGTTTTAGGCCATTCAAATTATATTGGAGATCTATATTCACAGGTAAGTCTCCATTCTTGGTCATTCTTCTTATCTATATTCTCCTTCTCTTTCTTAAAACCTTAGATATTATCCACTATGGATAGATTCATGCTCTATGATGGGAATTGTGGTGTTTTATTGTTATATCTATTGATGTAAAGGTGATTCATGATTGGATATAGATAAGTGTTGTTCTGTTATTAGTTTTGACAAAAAAATTTGAGGTATGTGGCTTCTCTCATGACTTCACTTGAATTGAACTCAAAGTCTTATTTTGAAATGATTTTTTATTGAAATGGTTATGAATCCCCCATGTGATTATTGATGGATACATATTTAGGAATGATTTTGAGAAAGTTTTGAAATATGATGGTTTGTGGAAAATCCCCATTTATAAAAATTTTAATATTCTGATTTTAAAATTATGGTGTGATTTGATACATGTAAAATGGTTGTTTAAATGTTTTAATGAATTTAATATTTTATTTGAAATTTAGTTTCATGGATTTTATAATACATAGTTGATGTGAGTTCATTTGAATTATATGTGACCATGTGGAAGGGGTGTCTTCTATAAGATAACCTGATATTGGTTACCTTGTGAGGACTTGGTAGATCGATGAGAGAGTTCTAATGATTATGTAACTTTCACTTGGGAATACATGTGTGGATGTGTTGAAGTGTGGATATGTTGAATCATAGAATTGGTACACCAAATCAAATTGTGAAAGGTTTTGTATTCTTATTTTATTCTAGTACAAGGAAAATTGAAATGGATTTAATTTAAAATCTTTTATATTTTTTTAAGAAATGTTATATTAATTTGACACCAATTTGTTTCCTAGTGGAATGATTTGGGAAGCCCCTAGGGAAATCCTACAAATTTTAGACTCACCCCCTACTTGGGCGTTATTGTGTGTTTATAGATTTCATCTATCAAGACATAGTTAAAGGAAATTTGTCTCAATTATTTATTGATTCTTATTTATGATTTGTGGGAGTGGATTTTCATGTTGGATCTTGGATAATGTTGGAGTTTCTAGTTGGATTTATTTTATTACTTTGATTTGTATTATCATTTTATTCATTTGGATAGTTTATTTGGTTTCTACTTGTACTTTTATATGGTTATTATCTTGGTTATGATAGAGTTTAATTTTTGTACATAGGTTTCATATATAGGTTTACTGATTATATTCTTATGGTTTGTATTTTTTATCATTCATATGAAAAATCATCCTTATATTATTCTAGAGTCCTTTGGAATTTATTTCTAGCATTTAGTGTCTTGGGGATGTCACCTATGTCCAGTAACCCCCACAACCTCTACCAAATCCAATGTATGAGATGTAGGATGTTATATGAGGGGAGCTTAATAGTTCTCTAAAATTGACCTATGATCAGGATATCACCAATTATGAGTTTTTAAGGTGGATATTCAAAAAACAACATTACAATGTAATTATAATCTCCAAGTATACATGGCCATTCCCTTTGGAAATACAAATGCACCAATGGTGTTTTTTCATTACTGAATAAAATATTTTAAAGGTATCTTGATTACTTTTTGGTAGCATTCATTGATGATATTCTGATGTATTATATGACTAATAAGGATCACGAGGAATAGTTGGTTGTAATGGTGAGTACCTTGAATGAACAACATCATTATGCTCAGAATAAAAATTTTATTTCTAGATATAAGAGTTATATCTATTTGGTCATGTAATTAATGTAAAATGAGTTTCACTTGATCTACAAAAAATTGAAGAAGTTATCTCATGGAAACTCCCACAGAATGTATATGAGAAACACAATTTCTTTGGCTTAATAGGATACTAAATATGCTTTATTTGTGATTGTTAACATCTTTCATCACCAATGAAATTGTGAAGAAGGAAATTTTTCCATTCAAATGGAGTGATGATTTCCAAAAATATTTCAGAGATCATAAGGTTATTCTTACATCATCCCATATCTTTATGTTTCCAAAGTTTGGACATGGGTACATGGTCTATTGTGATAAAATTGGACCTGGGTTTCACTCACATTATAATAACACCTATCTTTAATTTTTGATATTACTATGTATTTCGAACTTTTATAATTCTTGCGTTATGTTTTAGGAATTTCTGATTGGTTATAGAGGGGTTATAAAGGGATACATTATGGACCATGGACTGTAGTTTCGGCCATTGGCTATTGCATCGTGGGAGGATCAGATACAAATTAGGGCTAGGAGAGGAAGAATTATAATTAACTTACAATTTTTTCATGACAATACCATAGATATTTGGTTGTGGTGTGGAGTTATAAGGGGACGTTTTTTGTGCTATTTCAAGATCTGAGATAGCTATGTGGTGGGGGTAGGCTACCCCATTGCCTCCTTTTCTGATGTTGGGTATTTCATCATAATTACCATGGCTACACTATACCCCCTTTCAAGAATTATAAGATCTATATTCTACCCTGCATCTTGTCTATTCTTGTATTTAACCAAGATGTCTTTGGGGTGGTACCTTTCCTTATGCCATATACTGTGTTGTCTTAGTGCATCAGTGTTATGGTCCCTTGGTTGTGTCAGGGTGTGGTGGTTCTCAGCCCAACCCATATTGTATTTTAATTGGTATTAAAGCCCCAAAATCATTACTAGTCCTCTTATCTTTTAGGGTCTCGAGCTCCTTTTCATCCCTACACTTGAGGGACAATTCCCTTAAATATTGAATCGAATTTCGAATGAATTAATGTTCATTGGAGTTCCAAAATCATTAATAAGTTCTTGTTTTCCCTAGTTATTGTTAGATATACATTTATACTCTCTATAGAAGAAATATACCTAGTACATTATAAATATATTTATGTGCTAGTATGTGAATCATGATATGAACTTATTGGATCTATTGAAGGTGATGTTTTTTATCCCAAATCAAGATGTTCTAAAATTGTTATTTGTTTTCATCATCCTATAGGATGAAGGTGAATTCCCTATCATCTCCACTACTCATGAACCTGAATGATTTATTTTCCTAAATTTATTTAGTTAGATATTATATGTAATCATTTTTTGATTTCATGAAGGAATCAATTTTGGTTGGTGTTATGGAATTATGGAAAATTGGATAGTTTTTGGAAAACCCTTTTTCAAATAATTTTAAAACAATAATTTTAAAATTATTGAATTATTTTTATTTAATCAATATGTTTTAAGAAATTATTTAAACGGAATAAATGACTTTTGTGACATATATTTATGTTATATATTGTCTTGGTATACATGGTTGGCATATGTTAATTTTCATTGGACGTGACCCTGAAAAAGGAGACTATTCCATTAGGGTACCTAGGTATTGTTCACTTAGTAAAGACTTGGTGGATAAACAAGTAACTAGTCTTATGTATGGAACTATAATATAGAAATAATTTGTGTATGGGCGTGTGTGAGTAACATTGTTGGCTATTCCATGTGTAATATAAATATTGGACAAGTTGATTTAGTTCAATTGTTTTTATTAATTTGTATTTCATGTGATAAACTATTTTTGATTTTATCACTTGGATTTATTTTATGGATTTATAAAAACTATAAAATTGTTTTAAAATATATTATATAAAATATTATAATAGGTTATTGTCCTAGTGGAATGTTTTGTGAATCCTATGTGGAATGAATACTGATTTTATACTCACCCCTTGCTTGGGAACTATTGTATGATTGTAGATAGTGTATACCAATACATGGGAAAGGGAATGGTATTGTACTTCTCTAGCGATGAATCTAGATTCCATGGGAATATTAGGTGGAGTTAGATCTTGGAGATTGATTGGGTGGTACTTGGGATATTATCACAATATTTATTTTACCCATTTTGACTTTTGGTATTGTATTTGGATAGTCCATTTTTCATTGCCACTCTGATATTGTTGTTCTCTTGGATTATTATTTGGGTTTCATTATTTATAATTATTAATTATATAGTTGGTTTTAATTTTTTTTTGTAATATAATATCAGGGTGTTTTATTTTATGGGGAAACTCATCCTCTATTTTTTTTCCTAAGACATTGATATTAATTTCCATCCATTGTTGCATTAGGGATGTCACTTAATGTCTGTTGCATCTCTAGCTCTTCCCCTACCAATTGGTGAGAGGTGGGATGTTTTATCTTCCATCATATACCTTTCCTTTTTCTAGACTGCTGTATTGAATCCCTAGAGTGTTATGAATCCATGTTACTTATGAATGAGTTGAATCTCTACCATTTATTACATTTTATACCTTTCCTCATTCCCACCGTCTATGTGGATGATGCTTTCTTCTTGGGTAGTTGTATGGACAGACATAATAATTTTTTTCTTCATCTAGGTAGTTTCACCTCCTATTCATTCCATACACATGTTTGGTGAATTGATGAACACTACAAGGGACTCATTTTGGATTCATTACATAAGTTTGGATTCCCTAACCTGTGATCTCATTTGGTATGTAAAAACACACTTGATTTCTGGAGGGTAATCCCGGGAGATAACGGATGAGTGAATCCTAATGAGTTGTTTGTGCTATTGTTAATTATTTTTTTAAATGATTTAATTTCACACTTAAGAATTTCATAAAATCATAATCCAAAATTACCAATGGATAACCATATGATACACTATTTTATTGAATGATTAATTATCCAAGAGCATTTTTTACACCCTTTGAAGCCTTTATGAAGGAATGTAAGACAATGGAATTTCGTTTGAAGCTGTATGTATCGCTTAATTTTTGTTACATTGAAATTAATTTTCTCTATTTTCTTTTGTTCATAATATATGTTTCTTGTTTTGTATTATATACGGTTTTTTGTTTTTAGAATAAATAAAATTACTGATTTTTTGGTTTTCGTTCCATGCATGATAGACAACAAAGTTATAAAGCATGTTAATTCATTTTAATTATTTTACACTTTGAGTTTTATTTATTTTTATTAAATGCTTTATTTATATGATTTTTTTACCTATCTTTGAATTTCGTCATTTCCCTCATCTTCTAACTCTATTCATCTTTGTCTCAAATTTATTATTTTCATAATCCACAGAAACCAATTATATATCCATTGGTTCTTAGAATTTCTTGGTTACTTAAAATATATAATATCCCCTAAAAATAGTATTTGTATATTCGATATAAATAATGGAATCTACTACGTATGGAAAAGATATATTTGATGGTCATAATTACTTTAACGTATGTTAAATCAAAATAAGAGCCCTTATGGTCTAGTAGTGATGCCTTACATGGACCCATGAAACCTATTATCACATGGTCTGATAATGGTCAGACAAAAACCACCTATGAATATATCTCTTTTTATATTATTCTTGAGGTATAATTCCCTATTTTTTTATCCTTAGGTGATGAGGTATTATGGGACGTAGCTTATAAGTCATCCACTTCAAGTATATGGGTGAAATAATAAAAAATTATACATGATTACATATTTTATTGTTCATATTTATAAAAATAATATGATGTTTACAGTAAATATTACTTCTAGTACTTCAATTAAATAACAGCATGATGGATTTAATGCAATCATTCCTTATCTTTCTATTATAAATTATTGTGTTTATGATAAGGACCAAGATATAATAGACTTTATTTCTTTTGAAATTTTATACAATTGTTTTTTTTGTAACCATGAAGTATGGCCATGTATCGTTAAACTTAGAAAATGATAAGTGATTGAGTCATATTTTTCTATTTTATTTTTATTTAAAATATATTTTTATGAAATTAAATTATTTTATTCTTTATATATTTAATTTTTTATGTTTTGTGGTAGGATATGATGTTTTATAAAATAAAGAATAGAAAGGGACAAATAGAGTGATCCGAAAACACATCACACCATGCATGAAAGATTTTTGAAGAAGGAATGAAGTTTCTGTAGATCCAAGTATACGTCAGGAACTGATGCCATACCCCAAAACTGAAGAAGCATGCAAAAACTAGGAAAATTATTCTATAAACACGCATTTCATATTTTGAATCTACTCTTGATGGTATGAAATATTTCAAAAATCAATAGTTCGACACTACACATTACACCTTTGGAATTTTATTCCTGATGTGAAAGCCTCAGTACTAATGCCAAAGAAACATCAGTTTTGATGAGAATTGATACTATCATCATTATTTATGACCCATGAACCCCTAGTATTGACTGGACTAACATTTTGACCTCATTACAATAATTGGTGGATAACCATAATCTCTATAAATAGGGGGACTGGGTGGATGGAAAAGAGATAAAGGAGGTAGAGATGTCTAGATGAGGAGATGATACTGTTGTGCATATTTAATGTTTTATTTCCTTTTTTTACTTTCTTTCCATTCATGTTATGTATCCCTTCTACTGAATCAACTCTAATTCCCCATCCATGGAACAATATTTTTGAGTGGCTGGGAAAGGTTGAGACAAGACCTATGTGCTTTTTTTAGTTCCAATACAAAAATTAATAAAAACATTCATGACTCACCTTCACTAAAATGAAAGAAGGGACAAAAAATTTCCATACCCTTCCTTCCTCAAGTTGAAGGAGAGATAATGACCCATTAGACCTGCCTTCAATACACCCCAAAGTGGTGACATTCACCATGAATATAGAATCACATGTAATATGGAAGGAATTACCCTTTTTTATTTATTAGGATTAGGAGATAAGATAGTAAATTCCAAACAACACCAAAACTGGAAATTAAAGTAATCTCAAAACAATCCATTCCCCTATGCATGTTCCAATTGTAAGTGCTATAAGATACAAGAAAACCCAAAAGGGATGTACCAAAAGAAAAGAAAAGCATCAACGTCAACGGTCCTAGCGTCTAAGCTAGTACTACCCCACATGGTCTCTAATGACCTCCTAGAATCCTAAAAGAAGTTTTATATACTTAGAGTAATTATACAAGTATACTCAGTTGGGAAAACAAAAATTTATCATGTACAAGTGGGGGAGGCATTTTAATGCCCCATGATAAAAGGATATAACCAAAACACCTAGAAAAGAAACTATCCACCAAACCCTCACCAAGTCACACTCCCAAAATAACGCAAGTCAAGTAAACTAATAGTAATAACACATTTATGTTTGGGTACCCACACCACATTCCCACTGGTTATTGAATACATCCTATGTGTCAGACCTCCCCCTCCATTTTCACTACAGTCCCACTACTGGCCCAACAACAACATTTTGGGCCACCACAACCACACATCCCACCCCATACATCGGGGCCACAATAACCACACAAATCCTTGCCTGCAAACACATGGTCCACAACAACAACTGCCACGCCCAAATACACCAGGGCTAGAACAAATACCGTTATGCCCAAAGACACCTAGGCCTCATCCAAAAGACACATGGGAATCAAACTACTCGCACACACCTGGGACAACCACCACAATTACTCTAACAGAATAATAAAGGGCTATAATAGGCCTCAGGCCATCATAGCCTGGCTGAAGAGTCTTGGGATACTCGGGAAAGGGAGTAGAAAAGGAGCTAATAACTAGCCACTCAAATGAGTGTTGGGGAAAACACCATGCCCAATGAAATGGGGGTGTTCGGCACGAAGTGCTCAACTTGGGTGGGGCACAAATAAGAAACCTATGAACTAAATTATACATATAGGTAAAAAAGAACTCATCCCAACCTAGGGGTTCCAAAACCATCCCATACACAAACACCATCATTACTATTCATTCCTAAAAAGCACAATAGACACAACCGAGTCGCAACTCATTCATGGAAAATAACTCCCCATTGAACCCATTGTTGTTATCCTATTAAAGTGATTCGATTTAAATAACTCTTCAATACCAGGAAACTAATAGGCATAGCCACAAGCTAAGAAAGGAAAAATAGTGAAACAACAAATTAATCATTCAAACCCAGTTCTATTATAAATTCACAACAAAAAAATGGATCTGTGAGATCCCTCAATGTAATGTAACCAAACTAGGACCCAAAATACATCCCCACACGACCATAATTCTACAAACTAACAACTGTAGAATAGGGCATCCAGCCCCATCCATTTCACCTCACAAGCATCAACCAGAAAAACCCTAAACATCACCAGAACAGAGAAATAGAGTTTTTATATTTAAACATCGAATTTATTTAGTTCTGTCTTTCTGTTTGGTTAATTGGGGTGGCCACACAAAGATTCTTATTCACTGGGCATCCATTTAAGAAACCAAGTTTACACTCTTAACTAGTTTCCATGTTACAACCATTCAATCACAAGAATTATCTAGAAAACATAACTTCATTAGTGTGCATGAATGGACCACCAATAGCCATGTTTTTTAGTGGACATAATCCTATACAATTAACAACATATAATAAATGATAAAAGACTAAAAAACATCATCAAATTTACCCCATAATTTTTTTAAAACCATTTATTATCTTTATTAAGGTTTTGATTCATCCATCCCAAAAGAAACATCATTGTACCTATCACACATGACACACAGTAAAGAGAGGTGATGGAAAACCCCAACCTAGATGATCAATGATATATGTTTTTCACCACATTCCAAGAACAGATATGTGCAACTTGCATGGGAGGAACTCTGAGAACTCCAAGGGTGATTAAGAAAGGATCTAGTATAGGTGTACCACTAGCCTTGGGAAGGGGGACTCCAAACACACAAAGTAAAGGAGAATAGACTAGCCAAGAAGTAGAAAGAATCATGTGCGATAAAAGGTGATATCCTAGAGTTACAGGATATTAAATCATGAATGAATTTGAAGGGGTATCGTGGTTTCACCACACATTTGGATGGATACACATGATGAAATTAATTTTTATTTAGTAATTATCATAGGAGAGGTTTCCATAATAGCTATGAGTTTAAATATTTCCTTTAAATAGAGGAAATCATGTACATGGGCAGAACAAGAAGTATGGGAAAAAGGGGTAACACTGAGTAAAATGCCACATGCTTCAGTAAGTCAAGGGTCACCCGAATCATGGGGGATTTTAGATATTATTTTTGGGATATAAATTTATTTGAAAATAGGTATTATAACACTTTTATGTCAAAATACATGTTGCGGGTGTGGAGCTAGAAAAAGTCCAAAACTGGAAAAAAGAAAAGGGTGGGACACCGTTCGGTGAGACACCATAACGGTGCCACCGTACATGGTGCCACCATATCGGTGTGCGACCATGGTGGTGCGACCACTATGGTGCCACTGTAAGGGTGCCACCATCAAAGCACCACCATCACAGGGTGACTATCGTAGTTCCACTGGTTCGGTGGAACACCGTGATCCGTGCCACTGTTTTTGTGTGAGAATGTGATGGTGCGATAGCTATGGTGACATCATTATGATGCCACCATCATGGTGCCACTATAACGGTGCCACTATTTCAGTTTGTGATCATGATGGTGTGACTGCAATGGTGCCACTGTTAGGGTGCCTCCATGACCAGTGCCATCATTATGGTGCCGCCTTGACCGGTGCCACCATTTCAGTGGAACTATTTGATGGAACCATGTTTTTGGAAAACTTCTCAATGAGTCACTTTCTATCCCATTACACCTGATACCTCTTAAATTATTCATTCCTTTGATAATCAAAAGTAGACCTGCAAAAAATAAAAAAAGTAAAAAATGTAGGGGTTCAAACAACAACCTTGAACGATACATCTCAAGAGAAAAACAATTTGACATCTAGGAACACCTCTCCCTCATGTAATTAAACAAACATACAATGGTCACAACATCCATTCATATGGATTAGGGAGTCCATTCCTCCATTTCATGATACTATCCTCTATGGGAGGCACTGACTCACCTACATGGGTTTAATCAAATCCACCTCAATGCAATTGATTAGGGATCAAGTCCTCCCTCCCCACAGTTAGGACTCTTCACACACATTTAGAGAACAAGGAAAACAAAACATTTCATAGTAAACAAGGTCAAGTGATATATCACAATCAAGTCTGAAAAAAAGACAACAAAACTCAAAACAGCTCTTGGTACTAGATGTGAATTTGTACCTCCCATTCCCAGGAACTCTCCTAAAGGCCACCATGCCTCTATAACATATGAACTAAGGGAATGGTTCTTCAACGAAGCATCTTCTCCTCACGATCTTAGATACTCACTGGTATCTCTACAAATGCCACGTCTTCTTCAATATATAACTCCCCTAGTCTAGGATGTGCGAATCATTATGTAGATACCAAAGGAGCTAAGACACATGGAAGACATCATGCACCCTCATTAGTAGTGGTGGTAGCGCAAGATGATAAGCCACTTCGCCAACCCTCCGCAACACCTGAATGAGTCCGATGAACCTAGGATAAATCTTACTTCCCCTATCGAACCTCTGTTTCCCACGTTGAAGGGAGACCTTCCAGAACACATAGTCCATGGCCTCAAAATTCAAGGGTCTCCTCCTATGATAAGCATATGACTTCTACTTGTCAGGAGATACCTTCATCCTTTCCCCTAAATGATGAACATTCTATGTAGTGATCTTTACCACATTCTAGCCAAGAACAATTGTTTCCCCGACCTCTATCCAACACATGGGTGAGTGACACGGTCTCTGGTACAAGGCTTTGAACAGAGCTATACCAATGGTAGAGTGATAGCTAACATTGTAGTAAAACTATACCTGAGGAATTTTTCATTCCCATGATCCCTAAAGGTCCAAAACACATTCTCATAGCATATCCTTCAACATATGGATGGTCCGATCTATCTTCCCATCTATCTGAGGGGAAAGAAGTGTTGAGGCATTGTTAGGTTCCAAAAGCAGGTTACAACCCTTTCTAGACCTATGAGGTAAACCGATTATCCCAATATGAGACTATGGACCTCCAAACTCCATGTATATACACCACCTCGTCCATATACCTCTATGAAAAGGCATCCACTGCCCTTGACTCCTTGATTACCAAGAAGTGAACTGATTTTTTCAGTTGGTCCACCACTACCCAGATAACATTTCAACCCCCTTGAACTTTGGGTAGTCCCATGACTAAATTTGACGTGATGTAGTCCCACATCCACTCAAGGAAAATTAAAGGTTATAACATAACTCCTAGGGTGTAGTGTTCATTATTCACCTGCTGACATACGAGAAACTTTTCCACATACTCTACCACTACAAACATCACCCTGGGCCACCAAAACTAACCCCACAAACCCAGATACATCTTGGAAACTCCTAGGTGTACCGCCAGGGGTGAGTAGTGGAAATAACCAAGAACTCTCTTGCAAATTTACACCGGGACGAACAACATTCCATGAAACAACATCCGATTTTGTTCATCATCCATCCATATTTATTGAGAATCACCCCATCTAACATGATCACACACCACAATAGTCTCTATGTCCCCCACTAAGACCCCTCCACCCACTCCAACAGAAAGGACTACACTGTCATCAGGAAGAGAACTCATTTGTCATCCTCTTCCCTTGCATCGAGTTGTAGGGTAGCCAACTCATCCATCACATTCCACAAATCTACCGATTCTCGAACCAAATCCTTCTGCGACTTCATTCTCAAGGCATCAACCCCCACATTCCCATTTTTAAAGGTGTAGGAAATCTCAAAGTCGTAGTCCTGAAGAATCATCATCCACCTCTGATGTCGTATGTGTAGAAGAGGATATAACTCATGCTCTTATGATCCGTGAAGACCAAAAAGCATTACCCAATGAGGTAATGTCGCCACAAATTTATTTTGAACATGACCACTACATGATCCAGATCATGGGTGGTCCAAGACCCATAAGAGATCACCCTTATTGTTGCATCAGCAGACACCCCACACCTTGGCCTAAAGCATCACCAAACACATCAAACAGAACCCCTTCATCTGGAAACCTAAGCCACGAGGTCACTAACCAACTTCCCCTTCAGATAACTGATGGCTTACTGGCATTGCTCACTCCTTACAAAATCTTGGTCATTCAAGGTCAAGGCTATCAAAGGTGCTGTAACTCAGGAGAAGTTGGGCACAGATCTCTGTTAGTAACCTGATAGACCTAGGAGACTACAAAAATATTTCACATTCTTGGATTCTTCCCAAGAGAAAACCAATTTGAACTTCAACTGGTCTATTGTTATTCCATGCCTAGAAACCACATGTATAAGGAAGTGTACCTCTCGTGCCCAGAACATTCACATGGAGAACTTCCTATAGAGTTGGTGGTGTTAAGGACCTCTAAACCAATCCTCAAATGCTCAGTGTGATCCCCCACTGATCTTGAGTAGACCAGGATGTCTTCAATAAAAATTACTATGAACCGATCCAAATACTCTCAGAAGATAGTGTTCCAGAGTCCCACGAACATGGCTGGTGAATTTTTTACACCGAACGACATGACCATGAACTAAAAGTTCCCATATTGTCACCTGAAGGCAGTCTTAAAGTTGTAACCCACCTTCACCCTCAACTGTTTTTATCCTGACTACAGGTTGATCTTGAAGAACCATCCTACCCCCATCAGCTGATCAAAAAGGACGTCGATGCTCGGGAGGGGGAAACAGTACTTAACCGTCACCTGCTTCTGCCTCTGGTAGTCTATATATAGCATGAGACCACAATCTACCTTATTTTAAAACAAGACTAAAGAACCCCATGGTGATGCACTTGGATGAATAAAAATATTCTTCATCAGACCATATATTTGAATCGTAACTCCCACAACTCCGAAGGCACCATCCAATAAGGAGACATCGAAATCGGATGAGCACTAGGTTGCAATTCTATCCTTAACTCAACATCATGTTGAGGGGGAAGAATCATCACCTCTCCAGGGAGGACATCCAGGTACTCATTGATGATCCTCAGGACATCCACCATCTTTGTATCTGCTGACTCCATTGAAAGCTCAGCTAACAAGGATGAAAGGGGCTGCACTCGCTGGATACCTTCATGTCATCCCTTCTCACTGAAGAATGTCACACGTTTTCCACCCATATGTGAAAACACCACCGTTATTCAGAATCAGTCGACAATGGTACACACAAAGAACTACCAGGCGATGCCTAAAATTACATCATATAGTTGCATCTACAAAAAAGAAGGTCCCCACTAGACTCATTTGGTCCCAACATAAGTATACATCCCTGAAAAACATGAGACAAGCTGGTCTGACCTCTGACTAGTATACTGAAAACCAGAGGCATGGGAAGTATCACTTTGTCGAGATGAAAATAATGGGATAGAACGAGTACAAAAAAGGAGTGAGAAGATCATGAATCAATCAAGAAGCGTGCATGAGTGCTAAACCAGCTGATCCTACCTCGAACAACTTCTGGCCTGGAACTATTGCCCTTGCTGTGTGAAACTTTCCACTCCCAACTCCTCTGCCCCTCGACTATCGACCTCATCCCTATCCACACCTAGGTCAAGGCCCCTGTGGAGTTCCCTAAGGTCAGCCTCTTCATGAAACGTCTACTATCGAAGGAGGAAGAGACCATTGTCCCTATTTCTGCTGCTGAAAAGGCATGGTTAGAAGCTGCTGCTATTGAGGTGGGTACAAAACCTGCCCACCCACACTGTACGACACTCAATCCACACACAAATTCCGAAGGTGCGCATGGGTACTAAAAATGAAGCATCTCGGTCCTAGTCCTGCAAAGAAAAGGCGAGGATATAGAGATTGAAACTAGAATAGCTAGGGCATTCTCTCCACTAGCCGAAACCATAAAGACCCTAATGTCAGAGGCCTACTGCTGATGGCCTTTCCCTTTGACAAGGCCATACGGCTCCAATCTCGTGGCACAGCTACAAAAATGTGCATCCTATCCACCACTTCAGCCTTCTTCTAGAATTCCATGTATGTCTGTAGAATTAAGGGAGTAAGAACATACTAAAGAAAAGATCTGAGAGTATCCTCTAAACATATTGCCTAGGGATCCTCATCTGGAAAGAGGTCTGGAGAAAAATGAAAGAGATCCTTGAAATTGATCTCCAGCTCCCTCACTGACATACTTCCCTACTGAAGGGAGAGTAGCTCCTGCCTCTTCTCGTCCATCATCGTGGAAGAGAGGAATTATACCCGAAACTCCCTCTCGAAGTAAGTACATGAAACCTCAGCCTCCATCTTCTACCCTAGATAGAGCATCCACCACTGACGCACCACTCCCTACATCTGGCTTATAGCCAGGGAAACCCAGTACTCTGTCGGAGCCAAGATCAAGCTAAAAGTTGTCACCAGCTCCTCGAGCCAGCTCTCTATTTCAATGTCTGTGATGCTTCCCTCTTATTTTCTGAGGGTGTTCCACTGAAATGAAGAAAGCATCATCTACCATGGGTTTTCCTTATAATGTCGATCATCCCTTTACTGATTATCCAAATGATCATCCTGGCCATTGATCTCTAGCACTTCCCATGGTCACCATCCGGGTACCATAACTACAAGTAAATAGGGAATGAGTAAGCCCGAGTAGTGTAGAAGATGGATTTAAAAATTTTCTTATAATTTTTATTTATTTTAAATCTCTAAAATACCCCTGAAACATAATAAAACAAGTCATTAAGATGCATGTACATTTCTTAGGGTATGTAGCCTACAATCAGTATAGCCTCACCTGATCGTTTGGTAAGTCAATAGTCCTTGCATCAGATGACAGGGGCCCTAAAATTTGGTGTCCTAGCCGGTCTTCCATATCTTATATCATGAACCATTATTTCCTAATACTGTTTCCCTTCCATCCCATGCAATCCCCACTGTTCCTAATCCCAGAATCCATCCAATCTCTCAACAATCACCTCTAATACCTTTCTGTCTCAACCTGCCTTTACCAAGATGTGGTAAGGGACATCAGATTTCCTGAACCATACTTCCTTAGGTTTAAGGAGAGATAATGATCCCCATCACCCACCTTTAATAGGCCTCGTCGTGCTGACTAGAACTATGGGTATAGAATCACACGTAATATGGAAGACAATACCCTTTTTTATTTAGTAGGATTTGGAGATAAGATGGTAAATCCAAAATAAAACAAAAACTGGAAGTAAAAGTAAAGCCAAAAAAATCCAATCCCATATGCATGCTCCAATAATAAGATCTAAAATATACAAGAAAAATCCAAAATAAAGCATCAAAAGAAACAATAAGTAGAAATTTCAATAGTCTAGGCATCTTAGCTAGTACTACCCCACATAGACTCCAAAGTCCTCCTAGAAACCTGAACATAGTTTTATATATGTATGGTGAGAATACAGGTATACTTAGTAGGGAAAACCAAAATCTCTCGTGGACAAGTGTGAGAGGCATTCTCCTGCCCCGTGTGAAAAGGAGATAACCAAAGCAACTAGCATGGAAACTATCCACCCAAAACTCACCATGGAACACTCCCCAAATAACTCAAGTCATGTAAAGTAATTGTAATAACACATTAATATTTGGTTACCCCGCACCACCTTCACAGTGGTTGTTGAAGACATCCTATGCATCAGACCTCCCCTTTCATTTTCAATGTAGTCCCACTACCACCCCAATAACAACCTTTTGAGCCACCACAACCACGCATCCCACCTGAAAACACCTGGCTCACAACAACCACACACATCCCATCCCATAGACACCTGGTCCAGAATAACTACCACCACACCCAAAGGCACATATGCCAGAAAATCTTCTGTTATGCCTGAAGATACCTGGGCCTCATCCCGAAATGACATGGGAAAAAAACTGCCTGCACACACCTGAGCCAACCACCACAACTTCCCTGACCAAAGAATCATGGGCTATAATGGACCTCATTCCTTCTAGCCTGCCCGAAGTGTTTTGAGATACTCATTAAAGGTATAATAAAATTGCTAATAACCATTCACTCATTTGAGTGTTGTATAAAACACCCACCCCATGAAATGGCTGTGTTCGGCACAATGTTCTCAACATAGGTGGGGTGAGACTAAGAAACATAAGAAATAAACTATACATATATGTAAAAAATCACTCAACCCAACCTAGGGGTTCTAAAACAAGCCCATACACCAACACCCTCATTACTATTCATTCATAAAAAGCACAATAGCCAGAACCAAGTCACAACTCATTCCCAAAACAAATTCCCCATTGAAACCATTCTTATTATCATATTCAAGTGGTTATATTTAAATAACTCTTCACTACTGGGAAGCTAAAAATCATACCCACATGATAATGAAGGAAACATAGCCACACTACAAATTAATCATTCTCACATAGTTCTCTTGTAATGTCACAACAACAAAAGTGATCAGTGAGATCCCTCTATATACTAGAACCAAACCAAGACCCAACATATGACCCCACACAACCCCTAATCCACAAACTAGCAACTGCACAATAGGGGATCCCATCCCCATCCATGTCTCCTCACAATCATCAATCATTAAAACCATAAACATCACCATAATAGAGCATGGGAGATTTTAGATTTAAACATGGAATTTATTTATTTCTTTCTTTACATTTCGTTAACTAGGGTGAACACACAAGGATTCTTATTCATTGGGAATCCATTTAATAAATTTATTTTACGTGATTAACCATTTTCCATGTTACAACCATTCAATCATAGGATTTTCTAGAAAACAGAATTTCGTTAGTGTGCAGGAAAGGACCATCAACAACCATGATCTTCAGTGGACAAAAGCCCATACAATTCACACCATATAAGCAATGATAAAAGAGTAAAACATTTTCATCAAACAAACCCCATAATTATTTAAAAACAATTTATTATCTTTTTTACGGTTTAGTTTCAACCATCACCAAAGGAACATCATTGTACCCAACCCGCATGATACACAGTAAAGAGAGACGAAGGAAAACCCTACCTGGATGATCAACGATCAAAGTTATTCTCCACGCACCAAGAACTTAGATGTGTGACATGTAGGGTAGGAACTATGAGGACTCCAAGAGTGAGAAGGATAGGCTCCAGAACATGCACACCACTAGCCTTAGGAATGTGGACTCCAAATGCACCAAGGAAATTAAATGATACTAGCCAAGAAGTAGAATGAATCTTGTGTGATTAAAGGTGATATCCTGGAGTTGCATGATATTAAATGTTGAATAACATTAAAAGCGTATCATGGTTTCCCCACACTGTTGGATGGATACACATGAAGGAATTAAATGTTATTTAATAATTCCAATTGTAGGGGTGGCCATAGTGGTTGGGAGTTAAACGTTTTCTTTTAAATAGAGGAAAACGTATACAGGGGAAGAACTGGAAGTATGGGAAAAAGGGATGACATCAAGGAAAAATCCACGTGATTTGTTAAGTCAAGTGTCACCCCGATCTTGGGGGATTTTAGATATTATTTACGGTCGTTAAATGGATTTGAGAAGGGGTATTAGAACAATTTTAAGTCAAATGATACATTGTAGGAGCAGAAATGGAAAAAATTCATAAACTGGAAAAAACGAAAGGTTGGGACACCATTTGGTGAGACACCATAACAGTGCCGCCATCATAGTGCCACCATAAGTGGTGCCATTATTTCCATGTGCGACTGTGATGGTGTGACCGCTACGGTGCCAATGTAATGGGGCCACCGTCATGGTACCACCATCATAGTGCCGCCGTCACAGATCCACAGGTTTAGTGGAACACCATGAGCGGTGAAACCATTTCGGTGTTCGATTGTGATGGTGCGATAGCTACAGTTCCACCATCATGGTACCTCCATTTCAGTGTGAGAACATGATGGAGCGAACGATATGGTTCCAACATCAATGCGCCACCATGACCAATGGCATCGTCACAGTGCCTCCGTGACCGACGTCACCATTTTAGTGGAACCATTTGATTGAACTGAGTTTTTTTCAAACTCCTCAATGAGTCACTGTTTAGGACATTACAAAACCCTTTCTATCTTCTACAAGCTAGATTCAATTCATAATTCAGTGTTTAAAACTGAGTGAAACTATTTTAGGGTTATCTTTTTTTAATTATAATTTTCTTTTTTGATTAACCATATATCCCTCCAACTAATTCTCATATTTTTACTATATAAAAAATTAGGGTTGAGTGGAGAATTCTTGGATATTTCCATCATGTGGAAAATGTTTTGATAGGTACTTCTTATTATTAGGGAATAACAATACCCAATAAGGGGTTTCCCTAATTTATCAAAAGGGTTGAGCATGATGTTATGCAAAACCATTTTCCAGTGAATGGATTTTATACTCTGGTTATTCCTTCCATATATTTCTTAATAGACATTCCTTTAAATAGTTGACCGAGATAGTGAAGGAAGAGTTAATTATTAGAAATAATTGAAGATATTAGGTCTAGGGAGGAGGACTCGTTTTGCTAGATCTCTTTCTCCATTCAGTTGTCACGTTTCTAGATATAAGGTGGCTCCCCATCCTGTATAGTAATCTTGTCTCTCTAGGTGTATTAGATTTGAAAGGCTATACATTGAAGTGTGAATCAGGGTTATATAAGACATTCAAATGATGTAGAATAGTCATTATAGTTCTATTATTGATGGGATATATGTTTCGGATGGGAAGACTCATTATAAACACTAATAGTATCTATATCACTAATATTGATAATAAAATGGTTTGGAATAGATTTTCTGCGTAATGTAAACTGTAATGGTTTTAAAAAATTTAGTATATATGGATTATTGAAATGTATTATACCAAAAAATCATCCAATTTTCAGATTATGTTCTTGGTAAATAAAAAAGAGTCGTTTTAATAGGTCTTCTTATAAGGATAATCATCCCTTATAATATATTAATTTTGACAAATAGGGTCCAACTATAACTAAGTATGATGGTGGAGAATCATACATTGTAACCCTCATAGATGAATTTTCTAGTAATGTGGAGATTCACAATCTTTTTAATAAATATGATGCTTTAGAAGATTTTAAAATTTGTAAATTCCTTATAGAAAAAAGGACTATTAGAATATTTAGGCAATGAGAATAGATAATGGTTTATTATAATTTTTATACAATATTATAATGTTCTATGAAACTGAGGAAATAATTATGAATTAAACTATTTAGTAAACTCCCCAAAAGAACTGGTTTGCTAAGTGAATTAACCACAACATATTGGAGTAGTTATCAGTCATTCTTTTGTGCTAAAGCTCAACAAAATCCTTTCAAGATGAGGGAGAATATAATGCTATGTATATCGTAATATCCTTAAATTTTAAATTAAAAGAAGTATTATTATATATATATATGTTGGTTTAACTGATGACCACTTATAATACATTGAGAATTTTTTGGGTTCGCATCTTATGACCATCATAAAACCAATAAATTTGATCAACAGGATTTTAAACGCATTTTTATTAGTTATCTTAATGTGGTGAAATGGTATAAATTTTTGGTTGATAAACCTGGTTATGAAAAATTTATAATAAGTCGAGATTCCATTTTCCATGAATCTATTTATTCTATAAATAATTCTCTCACTAATGATAGTGATCACATACCTCAAGAAGAGTGTTTTTAGACTAATAATCCTTCCCAGTCAGAGAATACCATCAAGGCTTCTCCACCAATACCTCAAAATAAAACCCAAACATAGTACAAATCATACACTAAGACATATAGAGACCCTTCATAGAAATCTAGTGACATCATTATTAGTAAATAAAAATCAATGAGGATTTTCAAGACTCATTCTTGGGTTTTTACATTAGGATATGGTCTCATTTCTTTTATTGTTCCACAAAATATTGAATATGTAGATCCCAAAACTTATAAGTGAGCTATTAATGATAGAAATTACTAGAAATGTATTTCTTAAGTGGGCGATTAAAGTAATTTCGTCTAAAATAATAACACTTTGTTTTATGATAACAACCATTGAATTCCAATGTTATTAGATTTAAGTGGATATTCAGATGAAATGATGATAATAATAGAGATAATAACATGATATTCAAGGAAGATATTGTGGCCAAAGGATTCATCTGGTGAGATAGAATTTATTAGTCTGAAGTACTTTCACATGTTTTTATACATTAATCTATAAGATTTATACTTTTTTTATAGCCAACCATGAATTTAAAATTGATAATCTCAATATGAAACAACTTTTCCTCATGGTGAAATTGATGAAATATTTTACATGAAAATCATAATGGATATATGAATTATGTTAAATATTATTAGGTATGTTGTTTAAATAATTATTTGTATGCTTTAATGAAGAATTCATGGAAGATGTATAAAAAGTTTGACACATTTATACTGCTAGTCATTTTAATATAAGTAAAAATGATTCATGTGTATACATTAATACTATCAAGAATTTTATTCCTTATCTGTTGTTGTATACGGATGACATGTTGATCATATGAAAATTCATGATGGTCATTACTATTGTAAAGTCACAATTAAATAAGGCTCTTGAAATTAAAGATCTTAGTAATGTTATGGAAATTATGGTAATCAGAATAATTAGGGACAATTGTATGAAATATATTTACTTTTCTCAACATCCTTACATTCTAAATGTGTTAAAGAGTTAAATAATTGAATCCTTAAAAACTGTTTATGTGAATTTTTCAAAAATTTCAATCATTATCATAATAAATTCTTTTCTTATAATGCCAAAAAAATTACATATATAACTTACCATATGATAGAATTATTGGGAGAATCATGTACGCTATGATATGTTTTTAACCTGATGTTGTGTGTGTTTTCTACACCCAAAACGTATTTATGCCTAACTCAGTTCAGCCACATTAATATACCATTAAATGGATCCTTAGATATATTTACCATTCATATAATTATTATTTAGGCTTTGGATGAAATTTTGATAATATTTCTTACTGGGTTTATAGAATCTAATTATACATGTATAATTGACACCCATAAGTCCCTCAAAAGTTATGTGTTTACCGCCTATTGAATAACCATTTCATAGAAGTAAAATATGAAATCATTGGTGGATCTCTCATCCATGGTGGATGAATATATTTCCCTGATTGAGGTTGTCAAAGAAGTTATCTATCATAGGGGTTTACTTTATTAACATTCTTTAAGTAGTTTTGATAAGATTTTTTACTGTAATAGTAAATGTCTTTTATAATAATCAAAAAATTTATCTTTCATTTTATTTTTAATAATATTGAAATTAGACTACTTGTCATTATATACATTTTTGAACTATGAAGAGTGTGTGTTAAAAAGATACACACTGATAATAATTCAGCGAATTGTTTGACTAAGGTCGTTATATGATCCAATATTAACAATTATTTTGATTTATTGGATTTGGTTCAAGTTTAATAAACTTTGGTGTAATAAAATCGCAAATGTTTTATTAAAATGGTGGGGATTTTTGAAATTTTATTTGCATAAATGTTTCAATGTTTGATCTTCCATTTACATATACTGTGTTTACTTCTCATGCATGAAAAAAAATTTGAGTTTATTTTATGATAGATTTCTAAACTGGTTCATTATTTTTGGGACCTCCTATATTGGATGATGTTGGGTTTCCCTATTAATCCATTCATTTTCTAGGCCCACTATATTACTTTTATACCATATCATTGACCCAAATTACATATACACAGTGCTGATCTTAGCTGTTGATTAATCATGTTCCCTTGACTCATGCTCTTCATATATGTGAATGGAGATCATCACTTAGGGCTTTTATCACCACACACAACAGTTATTGTTTCCTTTGGGTCATTTCACTACTTGTTTTTTTCACTACACTAATTAGTGGAAATGATGACCCTTTCATGGGCCTCCTTTCCACCGCATTCATTCTATTTAGCTTCCCATGTTTGTGTTACCATTTTATCAAGTGAAAACTAGTATATTTATAGTTATAGATCCTTGAGTGAGATTATTTATGAATTCATGGATCCTCATAATCTACATGTGCACTTCTTGATAGAATTTTTCATCAACATTATTTTAGACATAATAAATTTGAGAAATATTGATCTTGGGGCCTTGGTGGAGAATCAAGTGATTCATAATATTAGTACATGATTCTAGTTCTAGGATCATATTTTAACTCTATGATTTCTTCATGAATGACCTCTAGATATTGGTATGTTGTTTAACCATATATGTATCCAATTATTATTTTAATTCTTCGAAGTATCAGTTTACAATGTTCTTATTTTCATAATCTGTGTTACCTGGATTGTATTCTACAAACGATTTTCATCATAAATAAAACATGTGAGTGGGTCATGTTTGTTACATATATATGAACCAAAATGATCTAATGTACATTAAATATATGAATTTTTAACTTTAAATTTGATTCTTTTTCATCTTTGTTTTCTTGATTTTACTGTGCTTTGGTCTCATCTTGAATCACCTCATTTACCCCCTTTCTAACTTTAATCATCATCATCTTTATTTCATTATTTTATTTTATATAATATGTAGAAAAAAATACCTACGTGGTGGTTATTTGAATTATTTAGGTACATATAATCTAACATATTCCCTTCCAGTCATAGGATCTAGTAATATTACTCCAACTTTCCTAATGATATCTCTTAAGAGATTGACATCCACAATGAAAATTTTTAAATACTCTTTCAATAAATTTTATGAATGCCTTATGGATATAGATCATTTGTAGATCATACATGTGGATAGATTAGAGAACAATCTTGATGGGAACTAAAATGATTACAAAGGAATGTAATTTTTCTTTCTATTATTAATGTGACTGATTATTTTGATAAACAAGAAGAAAAAATATTCACAAGGATCCACCTATTTAATAGTGAATCTCCCAAATATATCGTTGGAATTTTTTTTAAAAAACCCCATCAACCATTGTATAATTTAGATCCCGTTGTCAGATATTCAAGGTGAAAAATTTAAACTGGGTTTTTATTATCTTTTTTCTTCCCACTGATGTTTTTATAAAAATCAATGATGAATTTTATATCTTTAAGATAGTCTTTATTAAAATTATGTAAAATCACCATATCATCAAAAAATGAGGTGAAAGATATTTAGAGTGTTGTTTTATTCCTAAAGTGACCCATTGACCATACATACATAGATAATTCAAGATCTTTTATAAAGAAATCTAGACCCCAAAATAAACATATTTGGACATAGGGGAACTCCTTGTCTCAGGACACATGAGGATTTGAAGAAGCCAATCCATTTACACACCCATGATATAAAGAATAAAATCATGAAGAAGTAGTGGAGATGGATCTTACACACCTACGTAGAGAATGAAAAATATTGTAGAGATCATTGAACAAACCTCATTTTTATATGGTTATACATTTATCATATAACTACATTCATGAAAAAGATCCCATAAATCACATTATTTTTTATGTTTGTAACCATTTATTTGGTGAGACCCACAAAACCCTGGATAATAATTCCCTGAATTAATATGTGTTTTTCCCTCTTCCCTATTCTTATAAGCAACGATTAAAATATTTCATTATGTAATTTTGTAATAATCATTAATGAAATGGTGTACATACTTATTAGATGAAATTGGAAAAAAATTGTGGTTAATTTTAGGGATGGGAAAAACAAAAGTCACACAAACTTATCTATGAATTTTACCTCACCTGTTTAAATAAAATATTTAAAACATAATTCCCTTAATAATATCCCATGTCACATAATAAAAATATATCGGCAATACATCTATCCTAAAATCACATTCTACATTCAAGATTCTAACAGATTTACAATTTTACCTTTTATCAAGGATCACATAGAGAGTCTCATTATAATGGTAATTTAAATGTATAGGGGTCTTCAGCAAGGTTAGGGTATAGTAATATAATCTAATTATTACCACTGCTCAAGGTCTCTACTTTTAGATGTCTATAAAAGAAACCCACTGTGTTGATACCTCGTATGACCACATCATTTAAGAAGTCCTCTTCCTTAAAAACGAGTTTTAATTTTACTAGGTAGTTTCATCCCTTTAGATAAGAATGAAAATATAAAGTATTATTTTGGACATCATTAAGACAAAATTTTTTTTTACATCTTCATCATCATCAATTCTTTTGGGATAAAATTATCTAAAAGAAACATATGCTTCTCATTTAGGGGGAAAAGAGCTCATTTTCCCATATATATTAAAGTCTAAGATCCATCTCATGAATTTTCATGAGAAGATCCTCAATGGGTATTTAATCATCAACATTGTCCAAAAACATTTATTAATATCATTCTATGGATTCCTGAGTTTCTTTTGAAATAAATCTCTTGGTTTTATCTGCAATTTACTTTTCCATGAGACACGAGTAATATGGAGTAATATATTGTCTAAAATATATTTCAAAGAAAAAAATAAAGGTCTAAAGGGATTAAATAGGTATCTTAATGGGAAAGAAAAAAAATTAATCAAAAAAATTCAATGGAAAATAATCCACATTTGATATTAGATAGATTTTTTCCAATAAATTTTGGAAACAACTCTATCTAGTTAGACCTGAGTATTATTGTTTCATTTATTATTATTTTATAATGTATATTTTTCTCTAGAGAATATAATATCACATAATGGATATCTCTATAAGAAAAAAAAATTTATTCTTAAATGCATCTCCTAGAAAAAAATCACCCTTCTCTCTTTTTTGAGCAATCGAGAATAACATTGATGTATCTACTGATAAAACAATATAATGGAACATGAACAAATTGTGAAAATTATTTATAAAGTCCTATAAATTAACTAATTTCATATTCATATGAAAAAATATAATTGAAAAAATGATACTTCCTAGAATTTTTATAATGATATGCTGAGGAGAAAAATTGATCCATTATGGCACCAAGTTAAAGGACCAAAAAATCCATTTATGTTGATTACAGGGTTTTCCGTCTAAAAACATTTTCATATATTTTTCTCCCAAATTTTTTGATATCCTCAAGTTAGTTCTGATGTTTTAGTATATACATAAGCCTCACCTTTATTGCTGAAAATGATCACACTTTTACAAGGATTCAATTCCCCTATAATTCGAAATCATAAAGGGAATCATTATAAAAGGGGTGTATTAGCATCGATATGTTAAAAAAACATCTTGACAGTCTAGAACAGACACTAATATATCGATTTCAATTAGAGTCATTAATATCCATGCCTCTTCATTACTTATAGACTCTATAATGCGAGTCTTTCCTGGTATGGTCCCTGGTAGAAGGAGTTAGAAGTGAATATTCTACCAAAAGATCTAGAGGTATGTAGCTATTTGTCAATATACTGGGTGAAAAAGGAACCTCCTATATAATATTTTTTGCAACTTTAAGATACTAGAGTAGAAGAACGATCATATGAAAACCATATTTACACTGAATCACCCTATAAAGGAAGGAAATAAAGATTAAATTATACATCTTAATGGGCGGGTTTTTGGGAACCAAACATGATCACATCCCCTTCAACAAGTTTAAAAAGTGAAAGTAAATGATATAAACACAACTACTTCTTAGAAGGGTATCCCCGACCAAGTGGTACCCTATTTTTATGAACTAAAAATGAAACTCCCATGATTGATTGAGTAGAAACCTCTAATGAAAAATTCAGCTTGACAAAGTCTTTATCACTACCATCCACCTACATAAATGATATCTGATATGGGAGAGAAAATGAAACAAATGAGAAGCCATAATACTCTAGAACTCACCCAAAATACACCACCTCAATCAAACCACTCATCAAGAAAACCTATAAAGAAAACATAATGATATTTTTTACATGGTGCTCCATTAATTGGAGTCTCACTATATAGAGGAACATTAGGATTATAAAGCTAAGGTCCATTTGATACTTCCATAGAAATAAGTGATAAACCCATATATGCAGTTAGAATTTGATCCTAAATAAATCATTGTATTGGTAAAACCCCCATAAAAATAGAATATGAATCTTTCCTATACACTAATAAAGTATGCTCTTGTATATTTCATGATGAGAAAAAGCCTTTCTTATTAGAGAAGATATGTCACTTACAAAAATAAATATAAAATACTACCCATGGAAAAATGTGTTGAGGTAATAATAATTAAATTTATAATTACACAAAAATATGAGCACCTC
Source organism: Viscum album (assembly GCA_963277665.1). Lineage (NCBI taxonomy): Eukaryota > Viridiplantae > Streptophyta > Magnoliopsida > Santalales > Viscaceae > Viscum > Viscum album. Next base: position 125,983,821 of record OY728129.1, on the reverse strand, counting down.
TGGATAACATCACTATGATAGTGGAGGTATCCACATAGAGAAAACACCCAAAGGATTCACTTATGCACATCAAGATAGAGAGATTGTGGAATAAGAGTAGAAGACTTGGAATCCTCAACCAATTCCTCACCATAGAAGTATAATATCATATTTTTATAAGTATATACCACATGAACGACAAAAATATAATACACCCACAAATAAATACACCACTCACACATACTAAGATGAAATTATATTTGGAGAAGTTATGAACGGTGAAAGATTTCATGTTTATGAAAAAATTAAATACTAGGACTAAAGTCTTGAAGGTAAATTTAATGAAGTTATGAAACACCTATTTTAGTGTAATAACCCCACTAAATTTTGAAACCAAGGACAAAGAGTAGGAGTAAATAGCTGAATCAAAATAGTTTTGTGAATGAAAAAACATCAGGATACCATTGACCACCTCTAGACCGTTGATTACCATTGAGATTCTATGAATGAGAGAGAGAGAGAATAAAAATTTTATGTAGGAGAAAAATTCCAGTGGACCTCCCTGAATGAGATGGAAGGGACCAAAGGGATGTCACAAGGGTTTAATAAATCAAGTATTTTGATGTAGTGGATTACTTTAATGCTCTAGATGATCAGAGTAAGGATTGTGTATTTTCATCTTATTTTAGTCTTCTTTAATAAGAGGGGTTATTGAAAACATTTTTTGTTATAAATAAATGATATGATTGTATTGACACACATGGTTATGATTGATCAAGTTCTAAATAATGGTTGATAAAAGGATAAGGATTTTCTTTTTCCCCAAATAAAATGGTATATCTATGATATTTTTTAAAATACAAGAGATATTCTCCCACTAAATCTGAGTGGATTATTTTTAAAAATAAAATATTTTTTTAAAAACTATTTCTCCAAACTCATAGAATATCATATATTGTATGGATACAGTACTTACTATATATATATATATACTCTAATTTAAGAAAATCAGTTTCATTTCATTATGAAAAAATGTTTGTTTATATAAGCATGATATTCTAGAATGAATATTGTTTCTAAAAGTCTAGTGTGATAATATTTGGAATTATAGAAGTTTAAAATATATCAAATAATATATTAAACCTATAAAATTTAATGTTAAGGTCACTTTATATATTAATGTGGTTTTGGATGTTTTAATGACTGATGATTGTGTAAATTGTTACATTTTATTACAAAAATGGTCTCAAAAGATAATTTTAAATGAAATAGTTTCATGATAGTGGTGCTAAATATAGAAATACATCTAGGTAGATTTCAAGGGTTATTAACATCATATCAATTGATGTTGTAAATTACAAATGTTTGAATATTATGTTGAAAGTGTGGAATTGTAACATGCCAATATTTATTTAAATGGAAACAAAAGGTCATGTCATGCTCAAATGAACTAATATATAATATGTAAACTTTATAACCTAGCCATTCAACATAATGCTTCCACTTATAAGTTTTGAATTTTTAAAAATGAATATACACTCTTGCGATTAGTAAGTTATTTGGAGTACGATAGGACCAACTTTATTTTTGGTGAATAACAACATACCCTTATGAATAATAACCTACCCTATGAACAGTAACATACACTTATGAATAGTAATATAGCCCTTAGGTGTAGTAAATATGCCAAGTGAATAATATCATTACCCACGAACTTATATATATAATTAATAAGGGTCGATATGATCAGAATATAAGTAAATGAATATTTTTAAAAGTGTTGGTATTCCATAATTAATTAATTAATTTAAAATAAATTTTACTTTCCTAAAAGGTTTTCATAAATTAATAATTTTATTTCTTATGGTTTTATGATATTTTTATAAGACCTTATATAATTTTTAAAAGCATTATAAAATAATTTATTGTTTTAAATTATGTATTTTTCAAGAAACATTTAATTTTAATTAAAATTTAAATGAATCCTATTTAGAAAATTGTTTTCATAAAATGGATTTCATATTTTTTTCTTCACATTGAAAAATCATTTGGGTGATTTTTTGGGATTTTTTTCAAATACTGGAAATTTTGGTGAATAGTAAAATACATTATTTTACTGTATAAATACCTTATAATTTAAATCCACTCTCCTAATGTTATGAGTGATGTAAGAACCCAAATATCAAACTCACATTCAGTTATTAGAATTCATGGTCATGGAATTATCACTATTACTTGTCTTTTAAAGAAATAATAAGTTAATGAATATTATATTAAGGAAACCCCTCTTGCCTCTACTATAAATACAACCTATTACACCCTCATTAATTCACACCTCTCAAGCTACTAGCCTAGTCCATATCCTGCCCAAATATATTCCCTATCCCCTACCACAAATCCGAGCAGCACTTGCTACGATAAAAAGACCAAAACCTCTTCCCTAAAGAGGCTCTCAAAGAAGATAAATTGAAGAGGACAATAAAATGAAAAATGCGTTCAGATACAAGGTAAAGGGAAATTATCAAATAAATAATTCTTTTATCAGGTTTTCCCTCCTTCACTCCATTTTTGTTATGGTTACCCCTTAAAAATAAGTTTTTCATCATTATCTTACCTTTTCTGGGATATAAATTCTTTCCACTGAAGATTTTGTCAAACAAAATTATTCCCAAAAGAACACTTCTTTCAAAAACAAACCTTTTACATCTCACTCAAGGATTATAGTTCTCATATCAAGTATTTCATTCCCTCTCTCTTTGGGAACCCAATGTTTATGAATGTGTTATTTTGAGATGGAACTCATCCCCTTCCATGGGTTATTTATTTTAATTATTAATATATGCTCTACGTGGAATGCATGATAATGAAATTATTATAATATGAATGGTGCACCCAGAATTACAATGTGAAATATGAATGGTGAATGGATAAGTGTGCCGAAAATTATATATCACTTCAATTAATTTGGTAATGTGATTAATCTTCTGAGTTAAAGTGAAATTATATGTGAACATGATGTTAGATTTAGTCATAATAATGGGTGGTAGTTAACAACTAAGACATGATGTTTCATTTTTATGAATTTCCACAATCCATGCTCTTTTATATGCTTCTTATCATGTTTATAATGATGATGGTATTCTCACCCCATGTTACATTGTGTCATGTTATTATCTATCCTCTTACTAGAATTTTTTCTCACCACTTTTTGATGTATATCCTCAGGTGGTTACTTGTTCTAAGTAGTATTCATGGGAAAATAAGAATATAGAGAAGATGGAATTAAATAATTGTTTATGTTTTATTATTTAAAAGTTATATATGGTTTGTATAATCCTACAAAACCTATACCAGAAAAAGATTATGGAATTTATAAAATATTTTTTATTTGTTCAATTGTCTTTTATAAAAGATATTTACAATATTTATATTTTTTGAACCGAGATATGAGGGATCAAGGATTTACAGTTGGTATTAGAGAAACTGTCCAGAAAAATTTGGAGATTAGATATTGTCATTTTTTAAAAAATAGCAATAGATTTTTATTTTGAACATCTAGTTAATTAAGTACACATAAAAAAAATAGTTTTCTTAAATATAAATATACAAATTTAAAATTATAAGTACAATAAATGAATTAAAATGGAAAACTTTATCTTAAGTGGGGGATAATGTAACATCCCGATATTTTTTTAAAATGAAACGAAATGCCATGTCATGTTCAAATGAAATAATAAATACATTGTGAACTTTACAACCTAGACATTAAATATAATTTTTCCACTTTTGTGTTTTATTTTTTAAAAAATGGACATACACAGTTGTGATTAGTTAGTTATTTGGAGTCTAGTAGGACCAACTTAATTTTTTTGAATAGTAACCTACCCTTATGAATAGTAATATAATATTTCGGAATAGTAAATCAAATAAGTGAATAGTATCCTTACCAAGAAATGTCTAAATACAATTTATAAGTTACAATATGATCCTAGGATAAGAAAGTGAATATTTTTAAAAGTGTTGGTATTTCATAATTAATTAAATAATTTAAAATAAAATTTATTTTCCAAAAATTTGTTCATAAATTAAATTTTTTATGTCTTATGGTTTTAAGATAATTTTATAAGACCTCATGTAGTTTTTGAAACCATCAAAAAATCAAATATAGTTTTAAAATCTGTATTTTTCAAGAAGATAATGATTTTAATTTAAAATTAAATTAATTATATTTATAAAATTATTTTCATATTACGGAATTAATTTTTTTCTTCTACACTTTGAAAAAATTTTAGGGTGAATATTTGGTATTTTTCTGAAATACTTGAAATTTTTTGTGAATAGTAAAATACATTAATTTACTATATAAATACATTATATTTTAAATGCACTATTCTTGAAATCATGAGTGATGTATGCACCCAAATCTCATACTCACATTCACTTATTAGTATTATTGGTCTAGGAATCATCACTATTGATTGTTTTGTGGAGAGATAATAAGTTTATGAATATAATATTGAGAAAACCCATCTCCCCCACTATAAATACCATCTCCCACACCCTCATTACATTACACCTCGCAATCTTAAAGCCTTGTCCAAATTCTACCCAAATCTCTTCCCTATCCCCTCCCACACGTCCAACATCCCTTGGTATAATAAAAAAACCAAAACCTCTTACCTAAAGAGGCTCTCAAAGAAGATAAATTCTAGAGGACAATAAAGTGAAGAAAGCGTTCAGATACAAGGGAAGGGGAAATTCTTGAACCCAACATTATTTCTTCAGGTTCTCCATATTTCACTCCATTTTTTTGTAGTTACTACTTTAAAATCATTTGTTCATCTTATGTTACCTTTTTGGGATGTACATGTTTTCAACTGAAGATTATGTTAAACAAAATGTTTTCCAAAAGAACACTTCTTTCGAAAACACACCTTTTACTTCTCACTCAAGGTTTATGGTTCTTGTATCAAGTATCCCATTCCCTCTTTATTTGGGAACCCAAATATTTTTGAATGTGTTATTATGAGACAAAACCCATTCCTTTACATGGGTTATTTATTTTCACTATTGATATATGTTTTATGCGGCATGCATGATAATGAAAATGTTATGATGTGACGGGTGTGATCGAAATTATTTAGCGCAATATGAATGTTTGAATGGATGGTTTCACCATGAATTATAAAACACTACAATCCATTAGGTAATGTGATGAATCACATGTGTTAATGGAAAATGATGTGTGAAAATTATTATATCATTGTTTAGAACTATATGTGGTAGTAGACCACTAAGGTATGATGTTTCTTTTTTTTATGCGTGGCCAAATTTCCTTCTTTTATCTAATGATTCTTCTCATATTTATAATGACGATGTTATGCTCACCACATGTTACATTGTTTGATGTTCTTATCTATCCTCTTACTGGGATTTTTGTCACCCCTTTTTTATTTATATCCTCAGGTGGTTACATGAAATAAAGAGTATTCAAGGGTCTATAAGAAGCTACAGAAGAAGTAATTAAATAAAGGTTTATGTTTTATTATGTAAAAGTTACATATGGTTTGTCTAATCCTCAAAAACCTAGACCGATAAAAGTTCCTAGAATTTATTAAATATTATGTATTTTTCAATTGTATTTTATAAAAAATACACAACATTTATATGTGTTGAACCTGGAAGAGTGGGTTCAGGGAAATACATGAATATTTGTAACATGATTCATAAGTCTCTGAATTTTTTAAACAATTTTTCTTCATTGATGTTTCTTACTAAAAGAGAATATTTTTGCGTTTTTTTCAAATAGTTAGATTGAGATATAGTGGAAATTACATATAGATTTAACGAGTTCAATAAAACCATAATAGCATCCCAAACATAATGAATCTCATATGGTTTATCATATGAGATATAATTAAATGGTTACTTGCGTATAAATTTTTAGTATTCTTAAATGAGTTTAGAATATAACATTTGTCATTTTATGTAAAATATATTCTCCATGTTATCATTCATTAATGTTTTCTATATATATATGTATGAATTAAATTGATAATTAAACTATGAATTTCAGTTATACCTATCCAATTTTCATCATAAAGTATAATAGGTTTAGATAAAATGATGTGGTCTTCCTAGGTATTATTTCATATAAAGATAAAAAATATTTTCATGAGACACAAAATGAGTTTTGTTTGTTTGATGACACACTACGTCAACCATATAGAGTGTCATACTCTATGTATTTTTTTCTAGGAGTGTATATTTAATATCAAATCCCCAAACCCAATGTTTGAAGGATACATATCATGAGAACCTTCATATATTGATACTTTCCCAATTTCATCCATGTGGTTGAGAAAATTAGTGTTGGTTGGGTATATTACTAATCATGTCATCGGTTGAGGCTTAACCAAGATGGGATTTGTTATCTCATATGATGTGTATAAATTTTTAACCCTCAATTAAGATAGATTGAATAATTTCATGAATATACCAAGAGAATCTGAATTTTATGTACATATTTTTTTAGACGAGGTTCAAGTGATGTCTTCATCCTCTTGGATCAATGACATGAGATATATCCATCCATCTAGTCAGTCTATACTTTGAGAATCGAGAAAGTATTAGTAGGGTATATGGGATTAATATATTCCATGTCTCATGGTCACTAAAGGTCTCAGTTAGAGGGATTATATCACAATTAATACATTTATTTCACATATTTGTTGTACCTAGATATGTTTATACATGTGTTTGATAGAGATCACACTAGATCCCTTTGTATTATGAGAACCATAGAAACTCTTCTAGAGGCCTATTTTTTAATTAAAATTATATATTTGGGAATTTATAATTATTATCACTTATAAAGTGGCCTATGGGGTCAAATTTTTTATTTTTTGAATAAATATTATGTTTTTTAAAAACTGTTTGTAAAAGAGTTACAAATATTCCCAAAAATTGATTCCTAGGATATAAAAAAGAAGTTTTGGTTCATTTTTCATTAATTTTTACATATGATGTATCATGTGGTAAAAAATGATATATTTTACAAAAGGGGTTTTTAAATGTATCAAAAATGTGTTTTGGATATATATTAACAACTTTTTACATATAATGTGACATAATGTGAAGAATGTGTTAGGTCAACAATGATTTAACTAAAGTGGTAGATTTTTGGGGTTGCACACTAAAGGATATGGTATGATGTGGTGGTTTATACTATGAAATAGTTTATACTAGGGTGATCCATGGTATAGTGAGGGTTAGTAATCCATCATATTTAGCATGGAATCTAACATGTTATGTACTAATTCATGGCTCTCCATGCACTTCCTTCTCCATGCTATCACACGGGGTTGTCTCATCGTGTGATAATTTACTGAGAAGTTTAAACATGAAAAATGATAAATTAACAAAAAATATAAATTATGAGGTTTGAACTATAATTTTCATATATCTTTAATATTTTAACATTTGAGAATATTTTAAAAAGTAGAGAAAAACATTTCAAATCCAAACATTCAAATTGATTGGATATATAAACATTATCAATTATTTGGAAATAGATGTCGATTTGGTTATATCAACTCATCAATCTAAAATTCAATTTATATATTTGTTTCATTAATTGTTTATAAAATGTTCTATAATATCATGGATTGAAGAATACCTTTATCAAAACATTGTGAAATTCATATATATTATTGATACCCTAGAAGTAAGAGGGCTATTATCATATTTTCAAGGATATATATCAATCTAATTTGGTGGGGTTTGGATTAATCCATACCATTAAATAAATGGTATGTAATTATACATTAATTTATCTTATTCTAAATGAATGGATATATCTTATAGTTTTTGGATTTGGTTAATGTTTTCCACTATATTTGGATTAGTGTGTCCTTTCAAAAACTGACCAATGATCATGATGTAATTTAATGTTCTTGGTTCACTTAAAGGTGTTTTTTTAAATGGAAGTATTTTTTTATAGAGAAATATAAGTGTATGTGTTGTGATATATTGTTGTTTTCTATTTTATTTTCAACACATAAAACAATTTTAAACACATGATATGTATTCAAACATAGTTGAATTTAGTTAATTCAGATGAGGTGAATACCATTCGAATGTATTAAGGTGTCTAGATGTTTTTTAATGTTTAAAAGAGAATTTTTGAGAAATTAATGCGATGAAAAAAGTAGACCACATTCCAAGGGTGGACATAAGCAATGGTGAGCCTGCAGATGATTTTTTTGTTTGACACAGTTAATTGTTTTTTTAGGTAAAGTGTTTTTTGAGCCCCACATCAGATTCTTCCATCTTTTAATTATTATCCTCTATCTATAAAATAATTTATACAACTCACCTTCAGTTAGGGAATTCATACCATTATATATGTTATCAAAGGGATATATCCAATATTTTTTCTATCCCTATTCGGTGTGCCCTTCCCTCATGTTCCCTACGTCATAGTGATCACTGGTGATACCTTCAAATGTTCATTTTTCCCCAAAATACTAGATACTCATAACACTATAGTGTGGAACTCCCATCACCTTATCACCGGGCCCTCATACATAGACATACCCACCTACAATCATCATCCTCACCTGTGTGGATGTATCACTCCCCCTTGTCAGCCCGCATATGCACCTACCACGTTCCCCCTCACAAGACCCTCCTGTGTAAAATCATCATTCCCCCTATCTATCCCCAATTGCGCAGAAGCCCCGCACAAAATCAAAGGACCTATATTGCACGTTCCTCACTCCCCAGTGTCGACACGGATGCACGACTACACTAACACCACATTGTCAGATTTCCTGAGTGGCAGCCCTGATTCCCCCTCATCAGACAACTTGTATGCCCCCCTTCCAACCTTCCCATCATGAACCAGTTCCCTAATGGTGTCATCCTTCTTAGGTGCATTCTATAGAACCAGAACATTTTAATCCCTCTATGAACCTTCCCAAAACAAATTCGCCGCTCTTCCTACTAAAGCATGTGTATATGTTCTACCCATTCCTATTGGACTTATTGTGTCAACCATCTTGTAAATTTTATCAGACTTTATAGCCTCTTCCCTCTATCCGTCTTACAATGGAAGAAATTTTTTTTTGTCTTTAATCAGTTGATCACCACATCTACCTGCCTTGACAATGAGTTTCTTGATGAAAGTATCTTATTTGTATAGCATATTATGGTCCTTATTTTTCTCACCATCATGTATATCGATTCACCCATGGTTGACCTTTCCCCAAAATTATCTAATCTAAAGTACAAGTTCTGGAAGAATTCTTTTAAAAAAATAATGTTGATTCTCAATTTTATAGAATACTCTATTAAATATGTGAATTAGATAGAAAATACTATTAAATAACATTGGGTCTTATTAACCCTCATGTATTGTAAGACCAATAATCTTGTCCGGGTCTCAGACATTCTTCATCATTTTTCAATTATCCACCAGCAATACCATCCTTTCTCAACATATTCAATTGATTGTAAAGCTCTATGTGATGAGTTAATTGAGATTTAGACCCATCCTAAAACACCATAGGATACCTTGGATTAGTAATATTAGTTATGTATCTTCAGTAATCTTCATGGAATTTATTAAGTGTTTGTATCAACTACTATAGAGATGTTGGCCAGCCCCTCCCCTCTTGAGATTCCACTAGTCTATTATCCACTGGGAAATATCATCAGGTACATTCCCCACCTATTGACACTACAGATAATACATGTCTACGAGATCATGGTGGTGGTCATTTTTTAGGAACACAAGTTCATGGCCATGGGGCGGGGCGGGGGGGGGGGGGGTGTAATTACACTTTCTATTATAATTGTAGAAATCCGGGAAATCTCATTGATTGATGTTGGGTTCTTAATGGATGCTTGTCTCAAACACCTTGATAGGTTTAGAAAGATATCATCAATGATTCCATATACTCTTCTAATCTCCCACATATCATGGATCTCTCTAAGGACACGATCAACCTTATACACAATAATTTTGTCACTTAACAACATGTTTGATCTTGGCCATCTGTTTCCCAGAATAGTGGCCCCACTACTTGTTTAAATTGTCTCATGCCTTCTTGGATGATTAATTCAGGTGCATCTGATCAACTCACTTGGAATGAAAGTATGTTATATACCTATCATAAATATACTATACCCACTTCCATTACTGTTACAGATTGATCCACTATACCTGTTGAGGGATTTGGAACCTTCCCCTTGATTTTTTATATTCACATACCTTCTCTAGAACATGTTCATTGAATTAATTTTAATATTCTCTCAATTTAAAAGATAATGAATGACTTAAACTATGTTTCTATTTTTACAACATATGGTTTTTTGTTTTAGGAGAGTTCGATGAATCAAGACCTTTGTAGAGGTCATCGTTGTGATCGGTTGTACGTGTTTGATAGTCCAATATCCCAAGTCTACATGAAAATATCTTCTCATGCTCTGGATCATCATTTTCACTTAGCACATCTACCTGACTCTACAAATAATTATATTTATCCTCATTTCATTTAGCATCTTTATTTTCACTGTGATTTATGTAAAATTGTAAAACATCATCGCATATCTTATATTCCTTGTTTGGTAATACGAGCACCAAAAACATCTGATTTAGTCTATTATAATATATGGGGAAGGCAGTGAAGATATTGATATTATATATCCTTTATTAACTAATAAAGTCACCATAAATGAATTTATCTTCATCGTGATCATTATTAGGTGTTTTATTCTTTCTATAACTTTTATCGTGAAATTCACACATTGTTATCTGCACCAATTAAAATTCTCCACTTGGAAAATAGACAGGAATACATTTCCACTACCCTTTAGCAGTTTCTCAATGATCACGACATCATTCATAAAAAATCCTTACCTATTACACCTCAGTAGAATAGTGTGGATAACCATAAACATCTTTATATTCTAGTGATTCTTTGTGCCCCCTTATTTAACATGTAGGTGCATATTCATTATTAGGGGGATGTTATCATTACTTATATGTTCCTTATAAATCACCTCCATTATTCATTAATTCCAAGGGAGATTCCTTTTTAGGATTTTTTATCCTCTTTCCCTCCTCACCCGCTTCCACTTCAGGTGTTTGGGTGTCATTGTTATGTTTGTGGAACTCATCCCAACTTCTCAAAATTTTCTCCAAAAACCCTCTATTACATCTTATTGGGATATTCAATCACTCAAAATGGATACCAATGTTTCTCTCTAGACTTGAAGTGTTATATTATTTCTGATCATGTATCATTTATTGACAACTCTCTATTATCTCCACCCTCTTCTCACCCAGACACCCCTATCGATGACTATCTTCGTCTCACCATCCACCCACCCCTACCTCAGGTGTCCCACTCTGCTGATCTCCATTTTAACTTCATCTAATCTCATCAACCATCAAATGTGTCCCATTTACAGTCCTAGGAAACTATCTCCCCATATTTTTTTGACACTCTTGCTTCAAGAACCGTCGACTTTCCAATTGCATTGTAGGAAGGTACTCACTCTTGTCAGAATAATCCTTTCTACACAACATCATACAGAGGAATATATAGTCTGAAGATGATATTTATTCCTCACACAGTTTTTGAAGAAAAATATCACCCTGAGTGTCTTCAAGAAGTTTATAATGAATTTCAATCCCTAGAAAACAATCATACCTAGGATCAGGTCCCCCTTTCGATAAGTAAACAGTTGGTCGAAAGAAAATGTATTTATGCGGTATGCCAAAATGCAGATGAAGCTCTTTATCACCATAAAAACATACCTGTGGTGAAATTATTTTCCCATAAATATGATTTAAATTATTTTGATACATTTTTTAGGTTTTGATGATGGAATATTTCTAACTATCTATTTCTCTTGACGCAGATCATCATTGGCCTCTTCATCAACATAATGACAATAATGAATTTCAATATGGATTTGTTGAAGAAAAATATATCTACAACAACCTATTGGATTTCATTCCTAAAGAGATTCTTCCCATTTCTATCAGCTTCATCATTCACATTATAGAATCAATCCATCTTTTTGGGACTATTTTGTAAGATTCTACACAGTCATCAATAAATTTGGAATATCTCATAGCATGAAGGACCACAATATTTTCTACCGATAAATGTCCTATAGATGAATCCTATTAGTTGTCTATGTTGATGATATCATCATTAATGGCTGTGAATCACATGGAATTACCAATATAAATGTTTTTCATCAGGAAAAATTTCAAACCAATGAGTTGGGTCCTCTGACATACTTTCGTGGCATTGAAGTCTCTCCCTCTCTAAACACCATATTTCATTACCAATGGATATATGATTTGGATATGATTCATGATATTTTTTTATCTCAGGAAACTACTATTGAAACTCCTCTTGAACCTTGGAATGGTCACTATATGATTGAAAAAACCCATATTCTCACCCAATGAGATTCTGTCACCTTGTGGGAAAACTCAATTATGTTACCATGACTTATCTAGATGTTGTCTCTGTTGATAAAAAGGTTATAAAATTAATGGAACATATGAAGAAATCCAAATGGGATGTTATCATTTGCATTCTCATGTATAATAATAAGGACCCTATCTATTTTCATTGGTATTCACATCATGATCATCTAAATATTGAGGCCTTATGTGATGATGATTATGCTAGTTTCTTCACTACATTGAATTCCACATCTGTATTTTCTGTTTTCTTAAAAGGTAACATAATCTCATGTCAAATAAATAAATAGGCCATCATCTCCAAATCTTGTGATGAAGCTGAATATTATGTGATTGACATAGTCACTACAAAAATTATATGGCTTTGTCATATACTCCATGAAATTGGTTTCTTACCATAAACAACTTCTTTTACTTAGTGTGATAATAGGGAATCCATGAATATTTCACAAAATACATTCTTACATGAAATAATTAATAATATTAACATGGAATTACACTTTCTTCTCTATCATCTTGACCAACACAATATCAGTTTCAGATACATTCTGAGAGAAGATCAGCTTCCCAGTATCTTCACCAAAGCCTACTAGGCGCTTGTCTAGACTCTTTATGCACCAAGCTAGGAATCCACTTCATCAGTAACCCATGTTATGGTGGAGTCTATATGGTATTGTTTTGGTTAACTCATTTATTTTTTTAGGACTCTTATTCCAATCTATACATGTTCTAGCTTGAGGATGAGTATTAGACTAGGTTAATTGTATATATAGGTTAAGGGTTTTTCTGAGTCCCACATCAAATTCTTAAATCTTGTAATTATTATCCTCTATCTATAAAATAATTTCTCCACCATTCCATGAGGTCAAGAATTTGTAAGACTATAAATTTGTTTTCTTAAAATGATAATCAATATATATTAAAAGAAATCATGTCATGATTTTATTCTTGAATGTGATGTTTTTTGAGCTGGTCCTTCAAGATAAGAAGATCAAACTGTAATCGGTAAGCCATATCTTTTCATGTTGAATATGTCTTGGTACAATCAAAAGGATTATTTTTTTAGAAGTTTTATTTTTATTATATAAAAATTAACCATGCCATAATTTGATGAATTCATGCCACAATTATCTTTGACAAAGAGTGAAGTTGGAGTAGGTAATAGGTTTACACCAGGTAAAATGTATGTTTAATCATGAAGTCATAAATCATTTTTAGTGGTTATATAATTATATATTGGTTCTATTCTATTTTTAATGTCTTTCAGAGTCAACAAAATAATGATGAAGTTCATGCCACACTGTATATATGGTCAGTGAAGTAGATGGAGTGTAACTGGATGGATACATAACAATAAACATTTGTTCTCTATAAATATCATGGTCATAATATAATTTATGTGGTCGTGATACTAGTGATATTAAAATCTATTTTTTATTTTTTGGATTATGTGAATTCATTGATGAATAATATAAAAGTTAAACTCAGTCATTTTAGCTTCTAAAACATGTCAATGCTAAGAAAAATATCATGATTGATCCAAATTCTAAAAATAATTTTGAAGAAGATGAGGATGGATTTTGTGTTGGGTTTATGAATTTTAAATTCAAATTAAAATAAATTATGTGAAATTTTTTGTGAATGAATATAGTTAATAGATAAATTTAGATAAGCTTTTTGTGAATTTTTGTTCATGAAAGAAATGAATAGGAAGATTACAAAACCCTTGAGAAGGGGGATGTTTACAATATCTTCATAAAAATAATATATAAAAGTTGTAATACATTATTTTTAAGATTAAGGGTTATATTTAAGAGTATAAAGATGTCATTGGTATATTTAACCTTTATCTTATAATATTCATAATAAATAAATTTTAAATGATTGTATTTATTCATGACTGCTTAGTGAGGAAGTTAAAAGATGTTAGATTACTGAGAATCATCATCACTCATTAGTTGATAAAATCATTAGTTTGTGATGAATAAAATAGAAATTAGTATTAATATTTAGCAAAGTGCAGTCTTTTATTATTGGATGAATATTTTTTTCTTTTTTGTATCACGAAATACCATTTGTTTGATTTTATAGAAGCATGTCATATCAATATGAAGAATTTTTTTATAAGTCACATGATTAAGTATAAACACATCATGTTAATATCAATGAAGATTAGTAGAGCATGTAATAATGGGTTTTTTGGATCATTCTATGATGTTGTTATTAATTTTTAGTGTGGAAACTTATAATTTATTTTTTACCACTATTGTTTTGTTAATTAATTAGTGGGAAATATATAACATCATAAAATTAAATCAATTTAACAGGCAATGAATTTTTTAAAATTTTACAATATAGATGAAAAAAGAATCACTGATTCCCCCATCCTTCATGAATCTATGATGATATTAAAAACAATTAGGGTCTCGGTAACTCAATAATTGTTATCAAAGAATTTTCCAAGGATTTCTTGGAGGAAATAATGTTCATTGAATTTTAGTGGTGATATGTGTCTATTATGTTTTAAGAAGTATTGGTTATATATTTTATAAACACAATAGATCATATTATTGTAGTGAATATAAATGAAATTATGACCTATAATGGATAGAATGATCAAATATAAATGGATAATATGTTTTCATATATATTATTTATCAATTTTTATGTGATTTAATTTACTTCAAATGTGTATTTTCATCATCTGGAAGACATTGTAATGATAGTGTTTGATCTAATAGAAAATGAGAATAAATTATTAGTATATAATTTAAAATTTTCATTACTAGTAGACAAAAAATTCATTAAATTACAATGGATTAAGATAGTGAATGGAATGTGAGATAATCAAGATAACATATATGATGGAAATGTGAATGTAAAATAAGTAAAATAAAAAAATTATAATTTGAAGTATGATGATTTTCATATACCCAAAGATAAATGTATTAAGTAGTTATTCATAATAGGTATGTATGTGATGATTACTATTAGAGGTTTCAATGAGACTCTTAAAGATTCTATTATAGTAAAAAATATACTATAAAATTATCACACATGTTTGATGAAAATGTTTCAACATGTGAAGATGGGTATTATAATTCAATTATATTAGAATATTTTTATATTGATTTTATTTAACATCAAATGAATAAATGAATTATCATTATGAAGAATAGTACATAAAAAGGAAATATCTATTAATGTATTGAATCAAGATAAGTGTTTAATGGAAATAAAATTGGAAGAAGTGAATTCTGAGGGTAATAAATTTGTGAAGGTGTAGTTTGATAAATTTATGTCATTAATATTAATTAGTTATAAAAAATTAAAAGAAGCAAGGAAATATATCATTTAAATGTTTTAAATTAGAAACTGCTAAATATTTTAAAAAAAACTATCCAAAATTATTAAAAGATGTAGGTGATGAATAAGTTGAGTCATCAATGTGATCTTCATGTAATACATATCTAAAATTGAATAAGAAAATGTTTACCTGGATTGGAAATTGTAATAATTTTTCAAAAAAATAAATTTTCTAATCTAAGTAAAATAATATACTAAGTTGTGATGATGAAAAATATGTTGAAACTTATTACAAATAAAATAAAAACTCATAGGCCACTAATGTAAATGATGATGATTTCAGTAGTGATAAAGATGATTCCGATGACAAGGAGGCAAATATTGAGATAGACCTTATGATGTCGTGTGAGTTGAAGTAGTGCATTTCAATGATCTCAATACTACAGAAACAGAATATATTTTTTAAGAAATACACATTAAAATCAAGAAAAATTTATTCCTCCCACGTCAAAAAATAATCAATATTGTTGAAGGAGATTAAAGTCATGAATTTTTTACATCATAGAGATATCAAGATTAATGAATTTATGATTTATAATATTAATTATGATGAAACGGGTCTTGAATTTGTTTAACAAATGATTGGCTAAGAATAAGTTATGGTGAAAAAGATCAGATATAACTCTTATAAGTCTAATCTATATGTTGTATAGTTCATGAAGGGACATACCAAGGGTATTAAAGAATAAAATATGAGTATATATTTTGTCAATTTAGAAATTAATCTCATTAAAAGAGTATAATTTATTATATAAACCGAAAAAGTGTTTATTTTAAATTGATGGAAAATATGTTATGGTTATGAAAAAGTAAAGAAGTTCCAAAAATCTTGAAATCATTAAAATTAAAACATGAATGAAAAATATACTACCAATGTAAGATTAAAAATGGAAAAAAGTTTATGAGATTAGAATATATTGAGAGTATAAAAAATAAATTATTTGAAAATAATTAGTGAAAAATTGGGTTTAAAATTTCAATGATTGGTATATGACACTATTATGACAATAATCTAGTTATGGAAGAAGATTCGTAATTTATGACTAGTTCTACTGTTATGGCTGATTCAAACATTTATCTAGAAGATATTAGTTAATTTAGGGGTATCCATAAAAATATATATGATATTTAAAGCAAGAGTGGAGAGAAAATATTCCCATTAAATTAGACAAGTTGATAAAAATCATAATTGTTTATGTGAAAAAAGAAAATAAGTTTCATATGCTTAAGGAACTCTATGGAATATGTAACTAAATGGGTCATGTAAGTAATTTTTTTTCCATATTTATGGATTAGTTGAGTATGAATAGTAATGCTTGAAATATTCATGTGAAATAATAGAAAGGAATACAGAAATATCTTGTAGTTGAAGTTGTATTGAAGTCTTCATAGAAGGAGCATTCATGGGCATTAGACAATATATGATCATATCATATGATATGTGACATAAAAATTATCAATTATTTTGAAATATATAAGTATGGGTAAATAAAATTTGGTAATTTAGGTACACCTAAAATACAAAGAGTTATTATAACTAAAATTGGAGAGAATGTCTCTCAATTTAAGAAGACACACTGTATTATTTGGTTGAAGCACTACATTTTCAATGTTCCTCAACAATGTAATGAATGGAATGAAGTATATTTTTGAAAAAATGGACTCCGAGTGAAAATTTTAAAGGATCGATGTGTTGTGAATAATGGAAAACAAGTAAGACGAAACATGTTTTAAGATTAGGATACATAAACTACATACTACAACTATTTTAAAGAAAAGAATGAATTGTTGTAATTAAGACTTGGAAACCATTGAAAAAAGAACATTGATAAAACTAGTCATGGAGAAAATGTTTATTGTACCTTTATATTGAAGTGGAAAATATTTTTTTTTTTACACATTCCAAAAGAGGAATATCATAAAATATTAATCATATAATGTGAAGATTCGATGTTTTCACCCATAGGAGCATATTAAACCAGATGTTTTTGGTCCTATGAGGAAGATATTTAAAATGAATATAAGTTATTTATCATTATTATTTATGAATTTAATTTTTTTACATGTATTATGTTAATGAATCCTAAATCATATTCCTTTAAGATGAATAATTTTTTTAGAAGATGTAAAAAAGGTGTGTGGTTTCTATTTTAAGATAATTTGAATAGGTAATAATTCTAAGTACACAATAAAAAATATGATGCTTATTATAAAATCATGTTTTCCATCATGAATTTATAACACCCTAAATCCCATAGTTAAATGTTTTAATGTATATAAAATTTTATGTTTTTTCAAGATGGATTGAACTATTTTGGTGGAGGATAATACATTATAATTCATTGGGAGATAATCAATCAGGAAAGTGGTACATAAAAAAATAGTTTTTTATAGCACTAAAATGTAGACATGTTAACATTTGAAACATTATGAAATAATTATTCAATAATGAAGTAAATAATGGTACCTGGTATCTGTTGTGTTATCAAAAGAAAAGGTGAAATATTGGAATGATTTATAAAATTGGTTTTGATGGAATTTGTCCTTGTCATCCACCAAATAGAATGTTATTTCACTATTTACACATGAAAAAAGGAATATTTTTTATAAATGTAACGTTAAAGGACTGTAACCTTCATTAAAATAATGTGAATAGTCCCTATAATTTTTTTATATGATGGAAATGATGTTAATTTTTTATTGAACATTGAAAATTATGAAATAAAAAAAATCAAGTGAAGTTCAGGAAGAAGATGATGATACCAAATTATAAAGTGTTGAATAACAATCATATTTTGGTCATAAAATATTTATAAATACTGTAGAATTTGAAATATTATTGGTCATCCTGAATAAGAGGTAAAAATAAAGAGAACTTTTAGAACAAAAATCTACATCTCACTATTTTTTCAAGCTGAACAATGAATTTAGGATAAATAATTAAATAATTAGGAATTATTGGATGTTATGAATGATGAATTGAAACATATGGAGAATAATAAAACATAATAGTTGGTATTTAATAAAAAAAATATTTTAACAATGTGGTAGTTCCATAACAATTTGAATGAAATGGGATAAGTGAAGAGGAATAATGAAAGACTTGTCTAATATAGTAATTCTTAGGTTAAAGTGATACAAATAGCCGAGGCATTCTCTCTAATTTGATTTCTTATGATAATAAGTGTTTTTCATGACATTAGTACATAGAGGTGACACAATATCTTCGAAATATATATCATGTGATAATTCATCAAAAGTGATCTTCAAGAGGATGTGTACATAGTAAAAATTGAAGAATTATTTCGTAGAGATGATGAATAAATAATCTGTATCTTGAATATGGAACTGTATGGTTAAAAACATCTTTGACGTTAGAATATTCAAATCTTGAATCATTCTTTATGGTGATCAATTTTAGAGGTTTAAGAGTAGATAAAACCCTCTATATCTAAGAGATTAAAGAGGTATCTCTCTTTGTTATTGTCTATGTTGATTATATTATTTCTTGTGGTTGACACTATCATTGTAAAATAAAATTATTTTTGGATAGAATTACACCACACTAGTATAGTGATAGATCAAGTTCAATAACATGGTAAGAAGATTTAATTTTAATGAACTAACATAGGTTGACCTGACACTTCACCCAATCAGGTTCGACATTGGTCATAAACCGCTTTCCCAATAGCCACTGGCTAATGATAAGTACCTGGGTATCAACACACCCAACCATGAAAAAAATGCCACTATAAATTCGTAACATAACTTGAATCATATATTAAAAAGATAAGATAAATTATCAGAGTCATCATAGAATAAGAAGTACAATAATAATTTACATAGTAATGAATTTTTTTAATGAAAATCCCGAGAACAAAACAAATCCAAGAAAATTACTAAAACACCATGATGTTATCCATCACCAAACTCATATCTGACCATGAAAGAGACATCAAAAGAGAGACTTGTCCAAGTTACAAATTACCATTTATTTTAAATAAATCATACAAATAAAAATACAATTACACACAATGGAAGATATAGGTAGTGATGTAAAAACCTAGCAGGATACCACTATGAATCTATATAATGTCTATCTACATAAAACCGGTAGTTATAGCCTTAACAACAGTTTCATAAAATAAGTTTCATTTGATTTTTTTCTTAAAATAACCTTTATTTTTCATTAAAACATTCCATATCAAAAAAATCCATGAATATGAAAATAGTGGTTGAAAACTAAATTGATGGAAATAAAAAAACCATCCATAAGGTAAACATGGATGTTTGAAATCAAAGCATAAAACATCACCATCATGGGTAAAAATTAGGAAAAATAGATCTATCCTATGAGAAAATGTAACTAAGTCATGTAAGGAAGAATTGATATCTAAAACATGAATCTTAATGATATCAATTCCAACCATAGTCTACTAATATCATTACTAAAATCCTTATTATTTCGAAACCAACTATAATTGTGCATATGTTCGTATCCCAAGATACACAATGTGACAATTTTTTTTGCTTCCTAAAATAGTTCAAGTAATTCTTTCCTAAAATTTAATAAAATGATATTAAAATAAAATCATTACCACTCCTATTCTTTTATATCCATTTTTAGTTAAAACCGTGTTTGAGGAATTTCATGAAACACTTGATGTGTATAAAACTATTTTTAAAGATAAACCCATTTAAATCCATTTACCATACCAAAAAATTTTCTAATTTCCAAAATAGTCCTCATAGAAATCAAATATAATATTTTCATTAGTCATCCCAAAGGAAAATACAAGAATGATAAAGTGTTCCATGAGAAAGAATCAATTTATAGAGACACTTACATCACCAAAAGAGTAATCTTACATGCCTTCAAAAAAATGTTTGGAAACAAGGAGACTAGGTCCTATCTAGCATAAATAATGAGAAACATATTTAATTATCAATAAAACATCTTTATCTAGCTATGAATTCCTTTAAGGGTTTCAATACTTGAAGGATAAGATATATTGTCGAGAGATCTAGAAATAGGAAGAGAAATAAATAAGAAATGGTTTCACACCTCGAAGGGATCAACCAAGACTAATGGAGAATCATTAATGGACCAAATGGAAAACATCCTAGAGTTTCACGTAAAGGATGGTTGAATCTAATGATAGATTTAGGTTATATTTTGGTTAAATACATGTAAGGGTTTTAATCCATGGTTAATAATGTCATATGATTCTCACAGTTAAGCTACGTGATTAGGAAAAGTTCTCACTAACTGTTTGTTCCATACTATCCCTTGAAAACCAAATCACATTATTACATAGAAATAAATAACTAGTTAATAAAGCCATGATTATACCATTAAAAATTCCACTCAAATCAATATAGAAATATTACACAGTAACTATTAAATGTGCGCACTCCATACACATAGCTTGTTTCACCAAAAATTCCAAAAAATTGACACTAGTCTCCTAAACACCATTAGAAACACATGAAATAAAATATAAGAAAAAAATAAATCATAAAAATGACCCAGAGGGTGTCAAAATTCTCCCCAAAATGAAAAATTATTCTCTCAAAAACATTCTTGATCTTGGACTTGAAAATAAATAATGCCATTGCAGAATCATCATCACTTCACACTCCCACATATCATACATATGCCATCCACATTGTGATAGTACATAGACAAATTAAATCATTTTACTACAAAAGAAAATTGTTCCAAAAATCCATAATCTAAACTGGTTGCTCAACCCCTGAGGTGTCAAGGTCAATATCAATATATTTCCTTACAAATATATGAGAATATTTCAGTTAATACCAACTCAGTTGGGAAACAAGAGACACATCATGAATTAATGTCATGTAATATGGTAATTCTAATGGTTATTCCACCTTTATATGTTATTTGGTGATCTCAAAAGGTTCAAAACATTATGGTGTGAACATAGCATGTCATCCAAAATGATGATGTCCTAAATGAGGTGAAACCTGGAGTAAAAAACTGATAAGCTACCTTAAAATCCTATAGGTGATAATGAAGGTCAATATAATATTTTTGGGGACTCTTAGATGTTTCTAAAGTCATCTATATCAATTTTACCTTCTCTATCATCTCCTCAACAAGTCAAGGGCCAATCAAGGTCTAAACTCCCAACTATACCCAACACAAATGATATTTATATGGATTACTACACAATTATTTAACATGATACTTTTTAATTTAAGGATAAAAACTTTTGTTATAGTAAAATTTAACCAAGGGTGAATGCATTTCCCATGAATTAGTAAAATAAATCATGCACATACAAAGAATATCCTTGAGAATTTTAATGGATCACCTAGTCAATATATCCATCTAAGGGTAATACATCATTATTAACTTCAATTGGGTACCCATTGCCTCTTGTTACCCTTTCCAAATCTTGGATGAAAATATTATATATTTTAATAAAACAAAAGCATCTATAACTCCATGGTACATGTTGATCTCTCGAATGTATATCTACCAGAGTACTCAATGTTTTCCCACGTCTTAATACAATGGAAATCATCCAATTTTATGATTCAATCAATTATTACCCAAATAAAATTTTCCCCACTATGAGTCTACGGTAAACCATCTATGATGTCCATGAACATCTCATTTTACTTATATACCAAAATGGGTAAAGGCTACAACTAACCAACAGTTCTATGGTGCTCCAACTTAATCTTATAGAAGTAAGGAATCATGTTGTGAAGCCTAATATATTCCATCGTAGCCCTGTAAACCAATGATGACATCTCAAATCATGATAAATATTGGTATTCCTATGCTGTAGAAACCAAATAGTCTTATTCCCACTATCTATGAACTCCTTTCTGAAAGTTATCAGAATGACTAATTTTTATTGTAAATGTAATCCACCATAAAAATACCAAGGCCAATAACCCATGGTATCACCACTATAAGCATTTCACTAATGCGCTAACAATAGGTTCATGTTTCTCATTCAAAATGAATCTAATCATTAAAAGAGAATTAATATTCACATAATCAAGTCACACTTTCTCATCAGCTTCATCTATATCCAAGTGCTTCTTAGTGAAAAAACCCATAAAATAACATTCCTCCACTAAATAATTCATGAATAACACCCTTATGGGTAAACTCTACCATATGATTTTCATTATTAGAGAAGTAATGAAAAAAATTCATATAATAACAAATACAAACCCATGAAGATCCAAAAATCAAACACATTCCTTTGTTTCTCCCAAGAAATCATCAATTAAATCTTTTTAGGATTATCTAAAAATAATTTATTATAAATTATATAACCATGAAACATAAATTCTTATATAAAAACTGCTATATATATAAAGCTATCAATATAAAATATGTTCATTTAGTGTTCTGAGGCCGATATCCAAATAATCCCTCTGTTCTTTCTCTGTCTTGGATTATGTCAAACTATCATCCATAAAAACAACCAAAAAAAGAGTCCAATAACTGATGAAATATCCAATGGATCAATGCCAGGAACATTGAATGAGAATTAGTAAGGATAAATGGCATAAAAAAAATACTCATAATGTTTATACATTCCCATCAATATTATCTTAGGAATATACTCCACTCAGACTCTTGGCATATAGAACCTCAATCAAAAATTGATCCTGGAAAACCATCAAGGTCCAATGATTTTTTCAAATAGAACATCAATCCAAGGAAAATGATATTTTTTCTTAATAGTCACCTAATTAAGAAATCAATAATAAACAAAAATATGGAGTCTACCATCTAACATCATTGTGAGTATAATGGGAGAATCCAAATGTTTCCTTCTTGGAAAAATAAATCATCAAGTCCCAAGATCCTCATGTTGAAAATTATGTTCCTTCAACTAAATTAGTTCCATTAAATAAGAAGTCTAGGAGATAGGGCTTGTCCTAAGAAAAAGGTCATTAGTAAACTCTACCTCCCTATTGGGTGGTGACCATAAAAAGTGTCATGAAAGAATTCAGGATACTAATTAACTATAGAAGGAAGAAGACCACATAAATTCTATTCAATGACTTCATGAAACATATATTCCAATGAAAATGTGAGCATTCTGACCTCACGAACAACAGGCCCTAATCGCCCAGATCTAGGATTTCACTCACAATGAAAGACATGAAAACCCCATCAGAAGATAGAAAATGAATTTTATGATGATAACAGTAAATCTAGACACAAAAACTAATCATCCACCCCTAAAAATGATGTTGTAAATTATATCATGACCATCAACTTGGAAATACTATAAAAAGTCACAGTAAAAAATAATAAATTGGCACATAATTTTTTTAAAAACATCCTTCTTCCTCCTTCTTAGGGGATTGGAAAGATCCATAAAAAATAGTACAATATATGAGAAAAATCCAAAAATTTTAATCCACATAGGTGATATAGTAGAATTAGATGCATCGGTTTCAAACAAGAAATGAACTATAATTGATGAAATAAAATCCATACCTCTCATAATAGACATCCCCACTTCAGATTAGTAAGTGAAAACTATGACACATAAAATAATTTGGTCTCATCCCCTCCATGATATTTATTCAATATAAGAGTATCCTTCTATCATCCCAAGTTTTGAATCTGGTTCTAAATCACTCTGTTTTTTTAATGTTTTAAATATTGGCTATTCTATTTTTTAATATGATGATCATAACTCAATTATGAGAGTTACATCAGGTTTATATAGTGTTTTTTGGTTAGTCTAGAGGATGGTAGAGTTCCTCATGTTTTTTTGTTTTGGGAGCATTTGAGGCCAAATAGCCAGTTTTGGAATATCATGTCAGGCCACCCAGTTTTGGGGAAGCTGTTCAGCGTATTCCAGTTAATCATGTGGAATGTTTTTGAATAGTCACATATTTTGTGTGAATCATGTGAGGAAGGATCATGACTATGTGTGGGTTTCTATATTTTTTTAGAGGATTCAACATGGTTTTCACATAGTTAGTGAAAACTAGGCAGAAGGCCACACATGTACTTCCACTTTGGCAATACCTCAATGTTATATCATGTGCGGTTACATCCTTCTTTGGAAAACCATTTGGTCAATACATTGTGTTTTTTAGTATTATTTTTCTTTATTTTTCCCTTTTCTCCCTTTCCTTCTCCTCTTGGACACACTCTTCTTGGAGGTTTATCCCTCTTTTCTCTTGTCCATAATATTTTATCCCTCTCCCCCATCTATGGTATAAAATTTTGTTTTTCATTTTTGGAGTTAGAACCCCATCTATAATGGATAACACAATTATTTTTTCCTTATTCCATTGTTTTCTCCTTATGTAGTGAGAAATCTATTTGATTCATTTCCCCATAATTTTTAGGGTTCTTAAATGAAACACAGATTTACTTCAATCTTCTTAAAATTAGAGCTTCATATCAGATGTGTCTATGTCTACAAGTCCAAGGTATAAGGTGCATAACGTGATATTTTTTAATTAATTTGGGGGGGGTGTGGGTTTTAGCATGCATTTGGGTATTTTTAGAGAGGCCCATTTATACCTATTTATTCTTATCAAAATGACAGTGTGGCCTTTTGGGATGCCATATGAATGCCCAATTCATTTTTCACTCATGTGAGGTCGGGTTTGAGGTTGTCATTCCTTCAGGTGGTTTGGTCAGGGTGCAAAATCTTCTTAAATTGAATTATTTATAATTTAATTCGATTCATTATTACAATATGATACATGCAGGACCATTGTATTGAATTGTTATGATTTCATAGTTATGAAGTTCAATTTTTTTAATTTTAATGACATATTCTAGGTGAAAGGAATATATCTTATTTTCTTGAGAAAAGATACTGGGACACAATGGGTCATTATGGGATTAGGCTGAGGGATTGGGATAGAATGGCCATTAGGATCGAGGCAATGTAGATTATCTGGATGGGATTTTCCACTATTCTTGGGTTTTGTTAACCATCTATTGGGCATTTTGGACATCAGATTAACCTAACATGGTCATTTGGTTATACATGGCCCATGATATTGTGATTTAAAGGCCATTTAATTTGAGTGACATGGTCAAATGGGCATGAGGTTCATGTGATTTTGTGGATTAGGAATTATATTTAATGATTCCCACAAACACATAATGGAAATAGTGCCGAATTGTGTCATGTTCACATAGGGTGACTCTGTTGATGAGGTGGTTTTAAGAACTCGTGTGGGTAGTGGCCCTCAATAGCGTGTCTCGGTATTTTTTAATGGGGTTTCTTTCCATTTAAAGTCCCATTGATGGTGAGGATACTTCAGTTGATAGAGATACAGCTATCAAATGGTGATAAGGCTTGTCGTGATTGAGGCTATGGACCGGGACTTCGTTTGCGGACAGACATCGATGTTCCTCTAGATGTTGGACTTATAGCCGATAGGTGCTTTTGATTAGGGGTCTAAGGGACCATATACTATTTGTGGGAATGCCTTAGACAAATAAATGATTCATGTGATACATAAGGTGTGAGAAGGCACATGGTGTCGGGTTACATGGTTTGAGGTGGAACATGAGGTTTCAATTGGGCTATTCACATCAGGGGTTCCTTGGGCCATGGTCCAAGGACCCTCTCGACTTCTGATATTCTAATGTTGGATAAGGTAGGTGATGGATTCCAAGTGGTTGTTGAGCACAAGGTAATTCTATGTTTTATTTACACATTATGTTTATTTTGTTATTTATATATTTCATCATGCCATTTTAAATATATATGCTAGGTACACACGACTGGATTGTATCCTACTGAGACTCATTATAACACCACACATGGGTCCTTCATGACACATGTATACTTTATGAATTTATGTTTAGGTAAATAATTTTCCTCAGGATGTAGATCTCAGTAGTTCCATTCACAGAGTTGGGAATGAGGCCTTGAGGCCATGCCTAATTAGAGCTTCTATATAGTTTTTTTTTCTGTATCAGCTTCCTATATATGTATAACTTTTACTGGTCTCCCTTTAGTGACCCTCTTTTTTATATTTACATGTATGACCCTTTATGAAATGAATATTTTTCATATATGTTTTAGTAGTGGATTCAAGTGGTTTTCTACCATAATGATCTGTTAATTTATTTATATGGCTTTTGGTTATTCTATACCTCTACTATTTTTCTGTTCTTGATTGTTTTTTTTATTTTTGGATATGGTTCGTGTCTACTGAACCTTTCAATCCACAAAATGTTATAAATTATTACTCAGACCATTATTATCATCATTCCATGAGGTTATAGTATCCCCAATGATTTACTTTATACCCTCGCTGCTAGTCAGTAGGATTTTTCATATGTGGAGGCGCTCCTAAGTGCAGTGGCACTAGATTCGATAGAACTATTTGGGTGGTTAATCGGGTCGGGGATTCTACAAGTGGTATCAAAGAAGTTCATGAATGGGATTTAATATATTTGTTTGGATGGAAATTAATGAGGGTAATACTACCTATTTTTGTTAGTCTTACTATTTGGGTTCATTAAAAAAATGGGGTTTCCCAACAATTTTTTTTGTAGCGGTTTTCAAAACCGCAACTAAATGTTTTCCTGAAAAACATTAGCAGTAGTCTTTTTTGGCGGTTGTTAAAACTGATGCTAAATTATTTTTAATGTTTTTAAAATTTGTTTATTTCTTATGAATTTTTTTAACGACTGTATTTGAAAAACCCATGTGGAAATTATGCTGGTTTTAAAAAATAGCCTCTAAATTAGTGGGAAAAATAAATAAATAAATAAATAAATAAATAAATAAATATATTGATTTATTATTTATTATTTAATATATACTCCAATGTATATTTTATTATTTATAATCTAAATTAGTTTTAATGTATTAATAAATAAATATTTTAATTTTTAAGTTAATAATAATTTCAAACATAATAAAATGTTTAATAAGTTGAAAATCAAACATCGAAATTACTTGAACATAACTTTTGATTTGGGAGTCCATTTGAGCTCCACGACCAGTCAAATCGAAGCTTATGAAAATGAACTAAAACTGTATTTGATTTAAATTTTGTAGTAGTTAAAATAATAAAATTTATTATAGTTTCTAGAAAATTAAGAAATTGAACATGAACTTCATACTTCCTTAACTTTTGATCAGAATGTTTTTTTGGCCTCTACCATAGATGAAATCAATGTGTGTGACGATCTCTATGCCGAAGTGGAATGGAATGATATATTTGCGTTTTTTTTCCAATTTCAACCCCAAGAAGTCCTAGAATGCCACCCAAACTTAGTTTTTAGTCGGGGTACCCCAATGTTTTAACATTCAGTGGATTTTCAGTATTGTTTAAGGGGGTTTTATTGCCTTTTTCAGTGGTGACAGAGTTTATTTTCTAGTCTTATACTCATAAGACTATTATAGTTTCGAAATTTTATTTTTTCCCAACGTTGTTTTATTTATAATTAAATATATGAACATTTTCCTATAATTACGTATAATAAATCACCTATATAAAAAAATTACATTGAAATGTATTTTTATGCATATAATCCAAATGAAAATAAATATTTTTAATTTAATTAATTTAAAATTTATTATTATTGATTTTATATGCATTAGTAAATATTTATACAAATTTGTGTTTATATATTTTTATATCATATATGTGTAGATATATATAGAGAGATAGTTACATATTCTTGAGTTTATATGTTTATATATATATTTATTAATGTACAATTATATATCTGAGTGTTTATATATATATTTATGTAACATAAATATGTTTTTATATATATTTATGAAATTTTTTTTATAAGTATATATATTTATAGATATCTATATCCATGTATTATTTTATTATTTTATTATTTTATTGTTTTATTGTTTTATTTTTATTCTATTTATTATTTATTAAATATTTAATATTATTTACTAGTTATTAGTTATTATTTATTAGTTATCAGTTATTAGTTATTATTTATTATATGTTATTTATTTATTATCTATTTTTTATTTATTTGTTATTTGTTTATTTGTTATTTATTTTTTTATTATCTATTGCTTATTTACCATTTATAAATGATTTATTAATAATAAATAATAAATAATTTATTATTTATTATCATTTATTATTCTTTATTATTCTTTATTATTCATTTATTATCATTTTTATTATTTATGGATTATTTTATTATTATTTATTTATTTACTATTTATTTATTATTAATTAAATATTATTTATTTACTCTTTGTGATTTATGATTTATCATCATTTACCATCATTTATTATTTATTTATTTATTTATTATTTTTTCTTTATGTAATTTTTTTAATTTAATTTTTATTTAATTGTTATTTGAGTATTGTATATTTATCATTAAATATTTATTTTTCATTTTTTCTTTGTTATTTGTGATTTATTATTTATTATTGATTTATTGTTTATTATTTAGTTACTATTTTTAAATTATTTATTTTTTATTTTTTATTTTTTATTATACATTATACATTATATATTTATTAGTTATTTATTGAGTTATTTATTATCTATTATCATTTATCATTT
This sequence comes from Viscum album, assembly GCA_963277665.1. Classification (NCBI taxonomy): domain Eukaryota; kingdom Viridiplantae; phylum Streptophyta; class Magnoliopsida; order Santalales; family Viscaceae; genus Viscum; species Viscum album. The sequence goes on along the minus strand of OY728129.1, from coordinate 125,954,414 downwards.
ATCATTATTTATTTATTACCATTTAATATTATTTATTATCATTATTATTTATTTATTTATTCATAATAGACGAAATATTTAAATCTAATTTATTTGTTACATATTACTATTTATTTAATTTTTTAAATATATTAATTTATCTATTATTTATTAATTTAATATTTATTTACAACTTCCGTATAATTTATCCATTATTTATCATTTTTTAATACCATTTTTGCCTTTTATTTCTATATGTACAGGTTTAATACAGACAGTTTACTCACCGTATAAGGCGCTTACTAAAGTTGTAAAGTATTTGTAGTATATCCAAGAGCTAAGTGGTCCAAATCTCTCCGAGCACATATATTTTCCAGATTTATGCATGGCATGCATGGAATATGCATGAAAAGTAGGATAAATAATAAGTAAATAATAAATAATAAACAAACAAACAAATAAATAAATAATAACTATAAATAAATAAATAAATAAATAAATAATCAATTAGGAAACATTAAAAACAAATAAAAAACTACATCCAAATGAAACTTAGTGAAATAAAAAACTACTGCTCAAAAAGCACCGTGAAATGATTCCGGACATGTAAATACAGGACAATTTTAAAAACTGTTGTGCATCATTTAGCGGTGGGTTAAACCATTGAGAAATGTTTTTTTTGTATTGGTTATGTTAGAATAGAGATTATTTGTTATTAGAACAGGGTTTATAACATGTTCTTGGGTGCCTACAACACTAGGTATGAGGGATGATCCTTGTTATCATGGGTGGGAAATTGTCATCTTATTTTTTCCATTTAATGGATTTATATAATTTCTATCTTAAGTGGTTCATGTGGAATATGATGTCATTGGTTATGATATGATACATAAACTATTGGCCAAGTATGGAAATAGATGAGTTAGACCCTTATCCGTTGAGGTATGGTGTGAATACAAGCTTTTTTTGGCTTTTAATACGCACATTTTAGGATATTTCAAATTTATGAATGCATGTATGCTTTTTAAACGTATTACAACATGTGAAAAATTTCAAAGGCCTTGATAATAGTGATATTCCATGGTTTATATATATATATAAATTTCATGTGATGTGTGAAATGGGCTAGGATCTTATAATATAAGGCATGTATTGTGAAATGGGGTGATTTGGATCACCTGGTTAGGCGACTCGATCATTGGATTGAGGAAACAAAGGTTGTCAGGATGGGCGAGGCCTAGGTACTATTGATACTTGGTTCTGTTGAGGGAGGGTAAGGAGGTCAAGAGCCCAGGATGTGGTCAGGCATGGTTTTGATAGGGGAGAGTAATAGTACTTAGTATATGTTGTCTTTTACTACATTCCTTATTTTTATTGTGTATATATATATTTGGATTGTTAGAACATTTGATGGTATTCGACGGTTTCCTACTAGACAGCTCGGATGGAGAATCATGCGGGTGATGATTCAATACTGCAGGTGCATGAGTATATTGATACCTCTAAGGTTCATGTAGAGTAGGTACAGGATCAGGGGTAGGCGTAGGATATAGCATAGGCTCTTGTACATTAAGGACAACTTCCAGATGTGATAGTGTTTGGTCTAGGTCTCAATGAGCATCTCTGAGTGAGCTTAGTTTGGGAGATTCATGGTATCTATAGGGGTTCTGAGAGAGTGGATCCATCTATGGAATACATGACTAGGGAGTCCTAATTACTACATCCATCATTTTTATAGGGTAAGGGTGGTTCATAGGCATCTAAGATCTAGATCGAGAGCCTGAAGATGATCTTCAAGTAACTCCAGGCGCCTCTAGAGAGGAGGGCAAACTGGCAACATGCATGCTTAGAGGGCCAATAAAAAATTTGTGGGATGTATAGGTTCAGGCTGGCAGAAAAAAAGCACTGGCATTTAAGGACATTGAGGCTATGTTCATTGATAATTTCTTCTTGGAGACGTTGATGGTTGAAAGGGATTGGGAGTTCTTAATCCTCTAGTAGAGTGACATGTTGGTCATGGACTAGGAAATTAAATTAACTAATTTGTCTCACTTCAAACCCAGAATGGTGAGTGATGACACTTACATGGTGAATCACTTTGATGATGGGTTATGACATGCCATTCAAGTTTATGTAAACATCTAATGATTGACCACATTCACATAAGTTGTGAACTAGGAGGTCATTATAGAGGGAAACCTAACAGAAAGGTCTTGCTCGAGCCAGATAGTGGGATTAAGTGACAAAAGTGGTGATGCTTCAGATAGTAGTAAATGATTTTGGGAAAATTTTCAATAGGGAAGTAATGCAAAGGGATCAAGTAGAACATCTGATAATGGATCTTCTATATTTTTATTTTAGTGAGGGAAGCTAGAACATGTTTGAACTCAATGAAATTGGACTCTATAGGATAAATGTCCATTGGACAGGTCAGGCATCTCGAGAGGTTATATAGGAACACTTCTCACTCATCTTGTTGTTTTCTAGGGAAAACAAAGGCTTCTGATATCGGTTTAGGATCACTACCTGGTGAGGGTTACAAAGCTTCATCTACACACGAAGGTCATTATAGAGGTAACAGGACCCAACACCGGGTTCAGGGGATGGTGGCTGGTGCGGCATAGTAGGCAAGCTAGGATTTAGGTAGTCTTGCTTCAAGCTAGGTGCATGCCATGGAGCTTCCAGGTTCTGAGAGGTATCGTGTGCCAACAACAGTCAGAGGTACGTCGTTGGGGTGATTGACAATTCTCATGTTTTTATTTGGAAAGTAATGTTGAGGCATGTCTATTTTGAGTGAACTGGTTTTACAAGCATCCCATATGTACTAACGAGACACTGGTCACAATTTTGGCATCATTAAGATGCATTATATATATATGAAGTGCCTAGAAAAAGGTTCTATATTTGAGAACTATGGGTGTGGGATTTTGAGTTTTTTAGATTCATGAGCATCGATGAATGTGAGTTTATAAGGAGATTTGGAATCGGGGCATCAAGGATTCATGTTACTTGAGCTACGATGCATCTGATCACCATGATGGAATGGTATTTGATTGTGGTACGAGGCACCAAGATTGATTTGACCATCTATTGTGATATGAGACCTCGTTGTTCCGTGGGTGCCATGGGCATAAGGTGGTCACTGATGTGGTGTGGGGCTATGAATGGTGTCAATAGCGAAAACGGATCACCTGGTGAGGTGAGGGAGTGATGATTCATCATGGGAGGACCATGGGTTCAAAAATATGTTTATTTACATTTGTGTGATTTTATATTTGGGTTGGAATGGACCAGGTTAGGCAATTCCTAAGGTGGGGATCCCCTTGAGGCAATTGGCCTATACCCTTGAGGCCGGGGTAGTTTGGGTATGATTTTTCTTGGAAATGTATGTTTAGTACCATCTCAAGGTTTCCTTTTTTTTTGAGAAAATCTCAAGGTTTCATTTGATATATTTGGGATGACATATGTTAAGGTGGGGGAGATTTTAGCATCCTATATATTTTAATCGGGTTGTAAATCATTCCCTTTTTAAATTTTTCAAATAGTGTCTATGCTATTTTCTAATATAATGATCAAAAATCAATTCTGAGAGTTTTATTAGCTTCATATCATATTTTTGGGTTATTTTAAAGTCTCATAGAGTGAATAATGTTTTTTGGTTTGTTTTTGGGAGCATCAGAGTACAAATGGTATGTTTTGGAATAGTAGTTCAGTGTGCACAGTTGGGGTAAACTATGAGCCCCCTTCCAGTTAACCCTGTGGTACATTTTTGAACTGTAGCATAGTTTGTGTAAACCTTTCAAGGGAGGTGCATAGCTGTGCATGGGAGCCTACAGTCAATGTAGATGCTTCCATATGGTTTGTGCGTTGTTATATAAAACTGTGCGAAAGACCACACGAGTACTGCCACTTAGACAATACATCAATATTGTATCCTGTACTCTTACCACATGTTTTGGAAAACTATGTAGGTAAATAGTACAGTGTGTACATAGAGGTTGTATTTATATTTGTTCTTTTATTTAATTTTACTTTTTCTCACTTCCCTTATCCTCATTGACACACACTACACATTGGGTTCTCCCTATTTTATCTCTTCCATCAGATTTCATCCCTCTCCCCCATCAGTGGGCTGATATTTGATTAGTTGGTGGAGTTAGAATCCCATCAGTACAACTAACCCCATACTAGTTTCCTTTTAACTTTTTCTGCCTCACGGAGTGCTAAATTACTTTGAGTCATTTCACCAAATTTTTTGGGTGCTTGATAGAAACTCAGATCTAATACAATCCTCTTCGTATTGGAGCTTGTTATCGTACATGATAATGTATATGAGTCCTAGGTATGTGGTTCATATCTGGATTTTTTCTCATGGTCCTTTGGGGGGGTTCAAAATTTAGTGTGAATTTTGGTTTTTTCTTGGAGGCCCATTTACATATGTTGCATCATATCAAAATTACAGTGTGACCATATGGGATGTTATGGGAATTCCCAATACCTTTTATCACTCAGGTGAGGTCCGGTTATAGGTCATTTTTCCATGGAGTGGTTTGGCCAGGGGTTCCAAATCCTTTTAAATTAAATTATCTTAACTGAATTGGCTTGGTTATTCTAATCAGAGGCATTAGAGACCTCAATATGGAATTGTTATGTTTTTTAGTTATGAAACTAAATATTACTAAATTTAATTGCCTATTAAAAGTGAATGGTATATATATTATTTTCATGAGATGACCAATTGGGAGCCAAGGGGTCATAATGGGCTTAAGAAGAGGATTTTAATGGAATGTCCATCTAGATTGAGATGATATAGATCATCTGGTTGTGCTTGGCCCAGATACATGGGTGGTGTTGACCATTGTTTGGGTGTCGTGGATGTCAAATTGAGCCCGAGAGGCCTTCATGTTGATCATGGACCATGATACTAATATGGAAAGGCCATATGATTTGAGCAACATGGTCGTAGGGCCCCAAGGAGAAGGTGATGGTGTGGAATAGAATAATATTTAGTGATTTCCACTCACCCGTGATGGACAAAGAGCTAAATTGAGTCTTTTAACACATGTTTACTCCGTTAATGAGGTGGATTTAACCACTCATGTTGTTAGATTCCCCTATTAGTGAAAATTAGGATTTATAATTAAGGGTTCTTGTCATAGAAAGCTATGTGGAAGGTGATGAGCCTTCGATTGATAGTAGTGAGGATATCAATTGGGGGAAAATTATCACTGTTATTGAGGCGATGGGTCTGGATCGTACTTGAGGCGAAACAACATTATTCTTCCAGAAATTGTGATTTAAGATAATGGGTTCTTTTTTGGAGGGGTCTAAGATACTTGATACTATTTTTATTAGGTGTGCCTTCAGGATGTCAGTGATTCATGTGAGACATGATGTGTTAGGAGTCTTTTTCTATCGAGTTACATGGTTTGAGGTGTAACATTATGATTCACTTAGGCTTTTAAAATTAGGGGTGACTTGAGAAATTGGCCAAGGAACCTCTCAAATATTTGTATTCCAATGTTTCTTGAGGGAGGCTATGGATTTCTAGTGTATGTTGAGCATTAGGGAAGTCTAGGTTTACTTTATGAATTATACCTCTTTACTTATTTATTATATCATGTATTCTTAAACACATATACTAGGTTTGAACCACTGGGTGATATCCTAATGAGACTCATTCTTAAACCACACATGGTTCATTCAGTATGCATATAGACATTATGAATTTACATTCAGGAAAAGGATCAACCTCATGAGATGGATCTTTGTAGCTTCTAGCATCGAGTTTGGAATTGGAGCTTCTGACTAGTTTCTTTTCTATATCATCATGATATATATATGCATGGCTTGTATTGGATGAATTTTTTTGACCATTTTTGTATATTGACAAGTATAGACTATTATGAAATGCATGTTTTTCTTTTCTTTAGTAGTGGAAAAAAGTATTCTACTGGCATGTTGATGTGTTTATTTATTTAAACAACTTATGGTTATTATTTCCATCAGTAAATTGTCTTTTATTGACTATGCTTTCACTTTGAAGGTCTGGTTGAAGTCTATTGGGTATTTTATTCTGCTACGTGTTATAAATTATTACTCAAACATTTATTATCATATTTTTCTTAGAGTATAGTATCCCAAATGTTTTACTTTACGCCCTCACTCATAGAGATTGGCCTTTGGAAACCAGGGAGGCATGCCTAATCCCAATGGTACCCAACTCGATAGCACAATTCGAGTAGCTAATTATGTTATGCATGTTATCCATCTTATGCATGATAATGATATTCACCACCTTTAAAATTTTTGATTGAGCCTGAGAGCCTCCAGATATGGTGGTTCCCGCTTTAATTCCCTTGGTTAACCTTCTCCAAAAAATATTAAGGTGACAAAAATATACCCAATGATAAAAAACCTTGGGTGCTACCACAGAATCAAGCACATTATGGCTAGATCTTACGCATTGGAAGAAAAAACATTTTGTTATCCTAAATAATTCTCTATAACTGATCCTGATGTAAAATGATCACCCAAAATGCACATAATTTTCTGACTAAATGACATTTTTTAGCTACCCCTACTGTAACAGAGTCTCCACTAAGTCATGTCTTCCTAATGAAGTCTTCATTATCTATAGATTCTATAAATTCTACCATTGAAAATTTAGATTGAAACATGAGAATTAACATCAATAAGATATATGAATTCTGACCCATATCCATCCATCTCTTATTGAGGTTAGAATTTGTGGCATGTTCTAAATATGGATGAACCAAATCAGTAAAATGAGTAGCATAATCCACCATTGAATAGTCTATTTGATCCAATATTAAATTGTATCAAGCCTTCACAACATGCTATGTATTAGTATATAATTTCTGATTGAAGGCATTCTTGAAAGTGTCCCATGTGAGGTCCTTATGTAATTTTTCTTGCACAATGGAATACCACTACTTCCTTCCTATTCCCTAAAGAATATAAGTTGTAAATCCCATATTATCACCTTATAGAGTATTCAAGAAATTTAATTTTATCTCAATTTTCTCTATATATTCCTTAGATTACAGGGAATCATTTTCACCATAGAACATTAGTGTATTTTTCTTAATAAACTCTAAATCATGATCCACTATTATTTCCCAGTTTCCATCATCCACTTTATCTAGGGATTGAATTATCTAGAATACTATTTCAATTAATGGTTTGTAGACTACAAGGTTTACCTATGGGATGTCCCCTATTATTACTTCCCTCATATTAGAGGAGATTATTTTTGGAAGAATTATCTATTAAACAAAATTCATAAAACAATGTTATCCTAGGGATACATATTTGAATTATAATATAAAATTCAAGAATCTATATTAAAACCCTTAAACAATATGATTTTATGACAATATCAAATTCAATGAGTTAGAGGTGAATACATCATAAACCAATATGATACAATGAAAATGTTTATCTAACTAAACCTTTAATCAATCTCATGGGTTAATGAGAAATCCTTGACCACCCATGGTGACTTGAGGTTAGATATGATAGTGATTTATACAATCACCCTCCCATACCTACTTCTCGAAATCCAATGGTCCTATCTCTAGTCTACCGACCTCCCCCAAAAATGTGAACCAATATCTACTATAATTTTATCATAAACCATCCTAGGTTGATTTAATATTTCACCCAATTGGATTTCCACAAGGGCTTATGCTCATTCTCGATCACCTCAGGCTGGTGACAAGTACCTAAGTACCAACACACACAACTCTGTGAACAATTTCACTTTGAACTCATAGTATAACATGTATCATGTATAATAATTTAAGATAAAAAATCATAGTATATAAAAAAAATAAGAACTACAAAATTATGAGACATGAAAATTTAATTTTAGAATTATAATCCCAGAAACAAAATAAATCCATGACTTAAAATAAAAATCCATGTTTTCATCATTCACCAACATTACAATGTACCATCAATGTCATATCAACCAAAATTTGACATCAGGGTAAATGAAACCCATCCATTTACCTATATTCAAAAAAAACGTATCTTTATTTATTTAATAGAATATATTGGGTATGAGGAATATTCAGAATATGATACCACCATGAACTAACACAATATTTGTCACCCTAGAACCATTAGTTCTAGATTTTAAATTAAGTGTGTTTCATAAATAAATGTTATTTGAAAATATTTTTCATAAACCATACTTTGGTTTTCATTAAAACATTCAACATTAAACCAAACCAAGAATATAAAAAATCATCATGAATTATAAATAGAGGGAAATAATCTTACCATCTATAATTTAATCATGTGAGAAATAAAATTATGAATCATCACCATCATAAATGAAACATGAAATAAATTCTCCCTAGCCTATAATAATACATAACAATTATATGAAATGAATACAATATTGTGAAAATTTATATACTAAAGATATTGGGTCATACCACAGTCTATCAATATAAAAAAAATCCCTAGTGGTTCTACACTAGCTATAAATGTACATATGTCCATAACCTGAAATACTTAAGGTTCTTATGTTCCTTTTTTTCTTGAAATGTACTCATAAATATTTCCCAATTTTTTTAAATGATTCTTCAAGAGAATAATTACCACCCTAGGCTATCAAATCTACATTAGAGATAGAACCATCTTTAATGAAGTTCATCGAACACATGGTGTGTGTATTGTTATTTTTAAATAAAGACCACTTTAAAATCATTTACCATGCCACAAAAATTGTAATATCCAAAATGGTCCTCATAGACATAAAATAAACTATTTTTATAATCCAAACCAAAGGAATCTACATGAACTATAAAGTGTTTCTTTATAATGAACCATTGTATAGAGGGAACTACAACACCAATGTAGGAAACTTATATGCCTTAGATAATGGTGATTGTAAATAAAGAGATCAAGTCATATCAAGTCTATTTACATTATAAAAATAATCAATTATCCATAAAAAAATATATTTCTATGAAAAAACTTATATTTTCATCACATTAAGTAAAAGAGAGATCAATGAGAGAACCAGAAAGAGGAGGAGAAATTGGGTTGTAGTTGGAACATAGCACAAAGGGATCCATCAACACTAAAGGATAAATTAAAACGGACCAAAGGGTGAACCATCTAGAGTATTAATGAAATACTAGGTAAAGATAATGAGATATTAGAGTGAAGTTTATCTTAACAATGTGAATGTGTTTTGGGGAAATTTTCAATTTTTAAAAAAGTTATATGGATTACATGGTTTGGATCCATGGTTAAATTAAATATTTCCCAACCATGTGGTCCATATTATCCATTGAAAACAAAAGCACATGGTTACGGAGGAATAGCCAATTTATTAAGAAAACCATCATAAAACCATGAAAACATCATTAGAATCAATATATCCATATCACAAGGTAACCACATGGTCAATATTAACTGTGTTTGGACCATGTGCTTGTCCCACTTCACCCTAAATTTTAATATCTCGACCCACAACTCCTAAAAAAATTAGAACCAAAAGAGAGAAAAAAGAATAAAAAATTAAAACATACATGTTCAATATAATTTTTAACATGACTGTTCAGGGAGAAGTATTAAAACCTATACTATAGAAAATATGGATAAAAAGTGTTGAATAAATTGAACTAGAGTTTAGAATTGTGGGGAAAAAAATTGAGTGAGTGGTGTAATCATAGTTATATGAATCTATTATGTTAAGATACATCAAAAAATATGATTGAGTTTAAAATAGTATTAAATCATATTATTGAATATGCTTCTCTTTAAATATGGTTAAATAAGATTTTCATTAAGGAATTCATCCACAATTAAACATTCATTCAACTATGAACATCCATTCAACAGGTCGCATTAATCAATCCTTTAACTTATTTCTACAGATAAATAATTTAAAATGTTCCTTAAGTTAATTTTCATCCATAGGTTCATCAATCAAAATAATTAAATGGTTTGATGGAGGAAAAGAAAATGAGAATAGATAGATAATTTAAAGAATTAAATAATAACATGAATGACTTAATAAATAAAAAAAATTCATTCCCATAAAAAAATTAACAATAGTGCATGGTTAAAAAAAATAAAAGGCATCATGATAAAATATAAATTTGAAATACAATAGAATATAAGTAATAGAGGTAGGATTCTTATTTTTTGAGATGAGAGTTTTCTCCCAAATTCACCTTCTACATCATTCTTATTTATATTCTAACCCACTCCTACCAAAGCTCATGCACCAATACTAGTCATATCAATGTTAATTACATTTAACTATTCTCGAAGAAGTCATCTCTAGAATATTTTAATCTCATTTATTATTCTAATTATTCCCCCTTACAAATATTTTTTCCCCCAACATAAAATCATTTCCTAGAGCCATAACAATTTCCAAAATTTCCACTCATTGCACAATCCCATTGGTCACCTGATTAATTTCTTAACAAAAAATACATGTGTTAATTTATTGTGACTAGATGTAAAATTGTCAGACTATGAGATTACATGTGACCCCTATATAGCCTTATTTTGACCGATAATCCAAAGAATTTACCAAAAACTACCAAATCAAGAATAGATGATTTTTTAGCTCAGAAGACTCAATCATCATTTCTTCAACTCGAGTCAATTAACACCAAATACTGCTTAAGTAACTAGTTACATCTGATTAATCCCCAATCTCAAAAACATATTAAAATAAATAAAATCGATACCCTCCATCGAGCTATTCTCTAATTAAAAAAACAATCTAATCTTTAATTGTTCTCCATTTTTTATTCAAGAATTCAAAAATCCACCACATCCTCATTTAAAAAGGCCTCTGTATTTATTCAATACATTTAGATATTGGGATAAATTTCTCATAAGGGTTATATATAAATCAAATTCAACGATATGAACTCATAATGTCATTTCATTGAATAGATTTTGATAACACATAATCAATATTCTAGCCATATCATTTCTGAGGATCAAGGAACCCTCTATTTAATGAATATAAAATCTATAACAGTGAACAAGATTGTGAAAAAAGGACCGTAGAATTGTTATTTGGAGATTATTCATCATCAAATTGGTTCATGAACATCTTGATAATTGATCCCAATTTCTAGAACTTCTGATGCGAAGTGGTTCACCACCTTAACTCAACATTGTTACTTAATAAATCAAAATTGATCAGTAATTCATTCATAGAGTTTTATTGGTTCCAGTTCATCATCAAAATAATTTATTTTAATGAAAACATGATTTTATCCAAATTTCATCATCTAAACATTCTAACCCATTAAAAATTCCATTATGTGAAATACATATGGATTTCTTAACCTTTACATTCAATATGCTTAAACTCACCAGATCATCCATACTAAAGGTCGAATGAAATCTTACAAGATGTTCAGAAATAGTTTTTAAATAGTTTTGTCTCATATCACTAGACAACTTCTTAGGTAGAATAGGTTCACGAACAACTTCCATTCATAAATAATTACTTTTTTACTCATACATCACTCCTATTTACTATTACATCACTACTTGAAATGAGTCAAATGGTGTTTTCACATCTTTTTAATCTTTCATAATTATTCAATCTTACATAGATGAGCTACTTCTTTATTATTGCATCACTAATTCAATTTATTCTTATGTAGTTATAATTAAAAAGACACTATTTTAACACAAATCACCCACAGTAGTGAAATTTATTTGTAGAAGATGAAAATTTTAATTTTTGAATGATTTGAATCACGATTTTACAAATTTAAAAATATATATAAAATATATCCCAACAAATAATATTAATAATAAAAATAATTAATATTAAAATAATTAATTATAAGTTAAGAAACAAAATTCCAAATTCACTCTAATAATATATTTAAAATATAAATTTCAAATAATGTCTCATCAAAATCATCCAAGACTTTTGTTCATAAAATGTGTAGAAATATAAAATCTAGAAAATTTACCCAATTTGGATCCAAAACTAATGGGTTTCATAAAAAATTTGAATGAATAATATTTTCCACATGGTATGATTATTATTGGATATATTTACAATTAAAACTCATTTTTTGAGTGAAAGCGATAAAACTTCCTAAAAAAGGATGTTGAAAACATGTAAAAAATAAAGTCACATCCAATTCTTCCAAACATAAGATGTTTTATGTCCTCAATAAACCATTTGAACATACATAGTATAATAAAATTAATCAAAAAAATTAAATATTTATAATTAGTATGAATACCTTAAATTCCTGAATAACCCCCATATAGCCTCTCAAATAAATTTGTATAATTTCTATCTTTGGAAGGAAAATATTTGGCCAAAATATAGTTCACAATTTTATAAATATGATTGAATTTAAATGTTTTCAGCAGAACTAAACCGACTTCCCTTTTCAACCAATTGTTCTTAAGAAATTTTCTTTTTATCTATTGTGAAAAAGCACATATATTTTTGGAAATTAACATAATTTTACATAAAAGATGTAATATTATGTTTAATATTTAACTAGAAAAAGTAATTAAACCCACATAACCTTTTTAAAAATAATAAGAAAACACAATTAGTATTTGGATTTCATTTTTAATTCATTTGAATATATACCATATTAGCTTTTATAACTTCAAGAGATTCAAATTCAATTAATGTTAAAATACTTACACCAATATTTTTAGAAAATATATATTTTTTTAAATGGGGAACCTAAAGCTTGTTACTTGATTTAAAATGTGGAAAAAATATAAAATATTAAGCCCCTCATAGTTCAAAAATATACCTTAGGTTTCTTAAGAAGTTTCAAAGAGTGAAAATCTAAAATAAAGTTTAAAAACAATAAATTTAAAAAAAATATAGGTTATTTTATAAAATATTGTTTATTAAAAAATAAAGACCCATATATGACTCATATAATCGAATATTATATTTTATTATGAACTCTAATGTGGTAGAATAATTTTAACTAATATAAACTAAACTAGATTTTGAAATTCAGTTGTTCAAAAAAAATTTAAAAATATCTTAAAGAATGATTAACAAAAAATTTTCATGAAAAAAAATGAAAAAGACAATTCACTACAAGTAAATAGTGTTCCCATTTAGTTACAACATAAAATAAATTTTATCATAGAAACATGATTTCCAATTGTATATGAATTATTTATATTGAGCTTCAAAAATATTTTCAATTATGTAAAAAATAAACCGTCAATGACATAATATTAGCACTAAATATAAAAGTGTACAAAAAACCAAAACAAAATTTTCAAAATGAAGAATGAAACATTTCTTTAAAAAAAATTATAAGGTTTTCTTAAATAAAAATATTTTTTTAAAAAAATAAACAATATTTCAAAGTTGATTGATTTTTTTCAAAAGCAGAGAGGAAATAAATAATAACACCCAATAATTTATATTAGAGTTAACATGAGTTCAATTGAATGTTTTTTAGATAATTTACTCCACATTTAGTTTATAGGATGGAATGATTTTAAACAAAAACAATAATAATAAATTTTATAAATTTAAACCAATTTTTAGAAAATGATACAATAGTTTAAACTAATCATTAATTTTTATATAGAATGAATTGAATTAGAATAATAAAATTTCATAATTTTTGGTACTTTATTTCCTTAGTGCATATCCCAAATGGAAAATATCCTTCAATACATCATGTAACTCTTAGAACCTAAATTAAAAATACTAAAAAAGTAGAAAAAATAATTTATTAGATTCAACCATTGAAGATAAAAACATGATAACAAGTAGAAAGAGAGAGGATATGTAAGTGAAGTTCATAACTATTGCAGATATTTTTATTCCTATAAATGAATAAAATTTTCAATTTCTGAACTAGAAATACGTGAGAGGGGGGATAAAGTAAGTTTGGGAAAAAATGATGAATTTTATATTTCGAATAGAAAACAAATACTGAATTATTAAACCACAAGTTTACCCCATTGTAGTTCTATGTTTATATTCCTCCACCAGAAATTCATATTAATCTAACCATAATCACTTTGAGGATGTGGTTTGAGTTAGGAACCACCCCATCTTGATAATCCATCACTATTACAAAAATGGATTTTAATAGTGATAGAATAAGCCTTTATCAATGCTATAAAATCTCAGAAAATCTGGTCACAATTAAAAGTACGAAATATTTATCAACACTAAAAAAGAATTGTTAATGGTCCCCTTTAACAACACTAAAAAAACTGACGTTAAAAGGGTCCTTTAACAACACTTTTTTAGCCCTACTAAAGCATGGTTGTAAAAAGGGGTAGAGAAATTCAGATTTCCATGAGAGTCCTATCCCTACATCAGTACCTCCATGACCTCTTTAACATTGCTCCACCCCCTTGTCATCTCTGTTTACCCCCTTTATCAACACATTGTAAATTTATATCCTCATGCGCACCTGCCAGGATTTGAACCCTGCACCACTCCTTCAAATATGGAACATCATTACAAGTACATCATGTTTATTTTTTTCTTTTTAATAAAAAATATATTTGTTTATTAATATATATATGTACATATTTGTATATAATTATTTATGAAAACATTTATACAATTATGTGCATGTGTCTGATATATATATATATATATACTTATATTTATTTAAATATATTTTATATTATATTAATTTTAATATACTAGAATGTAATATGAATATATTTAATAAAATAAATAATAAAAGATAAGTAATAAATAAATAAATAACAAATAAATAATAAATAATAAATAATAAATAATAAATAATAATTGAATAAATAATAAATAATAGATAAATAAGTAATTAAATAATATACAATTACTTATTAATTATTTAATAATTATTTAATAATTAATTAATTAATATATTAATAAATTAATAATAATAAATAATAAATAAATAAATAATAAAACTCTAAAACATTAAGAATCTCTAAAAACACTAAAACACAAAACCCACCATAAAATATGATATGGGATTCTTTTTCCAGGACCACAAAAAGTAAAATAAAATATAATGAATCAATGGTTGATATGATATCTAATATATGCCGAAAAGACCCCTGGATCAAATGTTATAGTTGTTTGAATTTTAAGAAATCGGGATCGGCCACCAAAAACTCCATTTCGGCGGCCTTCTAGGCCTTTCTGGGGACCAAATAGGGTAAAATTCCCAATGTGTTGATCCAATACCTACACAGAATAGAGCTTATTTCAGTCTTTGATTTGATATATGGTAGAGCCGAAACTCACACCCAGATCAAAAGTTATGTCTGTTTGAAATTTGAATTACTCTTTCACATTATTTTAGATATTGTATAATTTTTTTTATTCTTTATCATTAAATTGATATTAAATGACTATTAATTGAAATTAATAATCAAATTAATAATTAAATATATTTTGTTTAATTATTTTAAATTCCATTTTCACCAAATATATTATATATTAAGGGGAAATTCTTATTTACCCTATCTAAAACATATTTAAAAAAATATATACTATATTTGTATCAGTATAAATATGTGTATATATTAAAAAATTTTTTAATGAAATATTATTTTTTTGAAGAATAGTTTTATCAGTACTTGTTAAAAAAGTACTTATAAAGGGGGTCATTTATTACAATTCTAAAAAATCATTGATAACCCCACTATAATCACTTTTTTACAAGCATTGTTAAATGTCCTCATTTATCAGCACTTTTAAAAAATAACTGATAATGATTCCCCATTAAAATAACTTTTAATTTCTGTTAAATACCCCTTTCACAATGCTATAAAAGCACTTTTAAATACCCACTTTAACAGAGCTGTTTTTTTTTTGCACAAATAATGCGGTCTTTAACATCATTTTTGGCAAGCAATGTTAATGTCCTAGCGCTGGCTAAACTCGGTTTTGTAGTAGTGTATGTTCATTTTAGTAAAATTTGAGTTCAATGGGATTCTGAAATTATTAAAAAATATTAAACATTATATAAAACTAAAACCCCCTTTAAATAACCCTTTATAAAGAAGTATTTCATTTCTTCACCTATAATTTTTTTTAGAATTGAAAAATTTTCAAATGTCATGAATGGATATCATAATATATACTGTTTTTCTGGATCTTCCTGATTTATAATGATCAATTCTTTATTATAAGCATCAGTTCATCTATATGAAAGCAGATAAGTTTCAAAAAAAATCAAGAAGTGGTTTTATAATATTGTTTGTAGAAGTTTTTGAACCCTGATAACCAAAAATAAATCCTATTCTATGTTTCTCCCATATCCTAGATGAAATAAAATACAAAAAATGATTTGAGGTATATATTAAATAACAGGGAATAATTTAATTCTAATCACAATTAAATTTTATTTTTTCTAAATGATGAATATCTTAATAAATTTCATCAACTGACAGCAAACAACCATCAATCACTACCCTTGTATAAATGTTTCTACCAATACTAGAAATTTTGTGCTTAAATTTTTATTGATGTTGAAATTCCAAAACATCATCCTACAGAGTAAGATCATTTGAGTCTTCCATGTAAATTCCATTAGGAAAAAAATTAGATTTTTTTAAGAAAATTTGAATTATGGAATTTCAGATTAAGATTATTTTTATCTGAATGACAAACATAGATAATCTGGTATTTGGGATAAAATTTAGAGAAACCACAAATTACAGGATTATGGGGATTTTTTTTAAAAACAATCATTTAAACTAGTTTAACTTCTTATATATATTCATCAACATCCAAGTGAAATTTTTTTCGTGTCAAAATTTAATAATAATGAGAATCAAATTTCAAAATAAGTGAAAAAAAATTTAATATTCGATTTCTATAAATTATCTAAATTCTAAATTTTTAATATCTGAATTATTTCATAAACTTTAGAATAATAGATTAAAGGGTTTTTAAAATTGAAATCCTCATTTATATGTTTTTCCAAAAAATTAAGATGTAATACCCATAAAATTCCTATAGATGAATGTTTTTTTTCAGTTTAGGTGACATTAAAAGAGATTTTCTTCTTCTAGTTATTATTTATCCTCACAATCCTACACTTAACAATAATTTATGATATACTGACATTGATGGGATTTTTTCTTAATTTACTGAGTTGATTATTTCACCCTATTATTATTCATAAAATTTCAATCCTTCCAATGCAATTGTTTATTCTTTAATTTTTTCTTTATTTTCCACTACACTCTTATTCCCAAAGCCACCCAAATCATATTCTTCATCACCAATCAAAAGTTTTACAGGATCCTTCCTATTTTTAAAATATCCTATTTTTTATTTTGGTATTTTATTATTCCATCATCATGAGATTCTTTATTTTTGTCAAAATTTTCATTATCTCTATTATTAATTATCTTTAAGTAAATTCATCTTCATGTTTAAGATCAAATTAATATTGGTTTTATTCAAAATGATGAAAGTTCCATGGAATGTTCCATACAAAATACCAAATAATGTTTTGGTATTATTCATTGAATATATAAAAATTTCAAAACTATTGATTCCACCTGAATTGATCCCTTAATTATAAAGCACTATATTTTTAGTTCTAATAGTGTAAAATAACAAGAAAAATCCAACAATTAGTCATGATATCAAGTAGAAAAATCAAGAAAAATTTCTTAAAAACATCTATTGAATTGTTATACAATATAAAAAAACTAAAATTATTGGCATAAAAACACACTAGTATATATATACGTTGAAACTTAAACCCATAAAATACTGAAAAAACAATAGATATGTTTTATTTCTTAATTTTTATTTTATTTTTTTCATCCCTAAGAAATTCAATGCTATGACCTCCATGAAAATGGATCCAAAATTTTATAGTTTCATTAGACAATCAAATTATTTATTTATAGACCAACACCACACTAGTATAGTTATTAATTTTGATCGACCGAAATGAAAGGAGTATGCATGATCAGTGTTCATTATTAAAACATAATCTAATTAAAACAGGGATAAAAAGTGTTGACTAAATGGAAATGAAGTGTATAATTATGGTCGATGAAAAAGAGTATGTGTGGTGTAAGATAATTCAAATGCAACCGTTATGGGAAGAAGACAAGAAAATAATGATTTAGCTGGAAATCCAATTCAAGCGGTCTATTTTATTTGATGTGCTTGAAAATTGTTCAATAATATATCTAATTGGTAAGTCATTGAAAATTAAATTACTATTCAACAATATATGACCTTTCAATAAGTCTTGGTAGTCAATTTTACAAGATAATGGAGTGGGAAAAATAGTAAAAAATAGTATTTCTATATATTTTCATTCACCGATTCTTCCTAAGATATCAAAAAGCTATGTGAAATGAACAAAATACAAGAAATTGGATAAAAACATGAACAACCAAAGTGGAAATTCAATGAATTTACAAGAAACATATATTCCCAAAAATTAATTCTAACTATTATTGATCATTTGAAACAAAATGACAATATGAGAATATGTTTATAAAAATGTAGTATAAGAGATATACGAGAGGGATGTTATTTTCTATCAAAATGAGATATTTCTAAAAAAATCATCATCCACTTCTTTTTGTTGGATTGGTATAGCTTGATCGTATTTGGATGTTGTTGGGAAGAATTATTGTGGCCCATAATATGCACCAGGATTCAAAATTATGGGTCGGGCTCCGTAATGAGCTCTTTGGGGTTGTAGGGGAAACACTCCCCCAACCGTTGGGGTATATTAGTCAAATGACCCCAACCCAAATTTAGGGGCATTGTAACAGCTCTGATTGACTATAGCAGAGCTAACAAGACAACACTAACTGGGAACTGTAGGAGTGTGGACATTAACCACCAACCACTATTGAATCTTGGACCTAGGTGGACGTGACACTATATATTTTTAGACATCCAACCACATTTTTCTATAGCACATAAAACTTTCTATGCTATTGGTCGAATAGTCATCCACCGTCCTTATTATCTGATTTCTGGCTAGGGTTTTGTGTGTGCTTGAGAACTGTAAAATTGCATGTAATTTTTTACTAACATTTAATGTTATATTTTTAGATCTTCATGGACATATGGATCATTTCTCTAACCATCAAAATCTATGTTTCCTATATTTTTCTTTCTAATATCTTTTCTTCATCCACAAACCTATTCGTTCATTTAAAATCATTGCGTTTCTACAGTAACTAATATCAAAGATTGAGTTTAGATTTTCGATTTTAATGATTTCTATGGAAGAAGACAAGGATAAGATCAATATCATTGATGTAACTAACTTAAACTACTATAGGACTGAGGTAAAAGACTATCATTACCTAAAGAAAATGAATTTTCCTCTTTTGGGTATAAAGACAATAGATTTGGAATAGTTGGAGTGAGAGCTGATAGATCGATATGTTCACGGAGTTATTCCCCTTACATTGGCCATAAAGTGGAATTCAACGTTAGATAGGAGAATAAAATGTTTAAAATGTTTAAATCTCTCTTGAATATGTTCATAAATTCATATGAATAAAATAAAGTGCACTTGATGCGATGATTGTTCAATCAAAAAATGGTTGAAGGGAGAATTGTTACAGTTTACATCAATGAATTCAACACCAACATAAGTTAGTTGACCTCAGTGGAAATTATACTTGGTGATGAGGTATGTGCACTCATTTTACATTCTCCATTACCTAAAATATTTGAAGCAACTATAATTTTTGTGATCATTTTTTAGGGTATACCACGTTAGTTTGGAAATATTTCTGGGACCGGATCCTCAGTGAGGATATTTAAAGGAGGGAATCATGTAGATTCTCTAGTTCTACACTGAACATTGAAGGAATATGATGATATGAACATTGAGACAGTTTCATAGGATGATAAATGTCTACAGTAAAGACACAAGACATGTAAATGGGGGTTGATACTACATGTTGGACTTTCCAGAAGAAAGGACATGACAAGAAAGTGTGCAGAAAAAAACAGAAGGCACATAAAAATTGTTGAGGAAACTTGAGAACTGAAGGAACTGATGACGTATTGCTGTTGAGCATGGATATCCTTTAATAGTCTTGGGTTTTAAAATCTAGGGAATATTTAAATTCCACATTAGAGAAGGGTTTCTTAATCAAATCTATTTCTTGAAATTTGGGTAAGGTATATATTACTGATGTTGAACCCTTGTAGATTATGGGTAAAGGAGATTCATAGACCAAGACCAACAGTGTGAGTTTACAAGTTCTGGATAACATGAGATATATCTTTTACATAGTATGAAATCTTATTTCTTTTGGGAAGGTAGATTGTTTAGGCTTCAATTCCACATTTACCGATGATGCCTTGAAGATTACCAAGGGAGATGTGGTCATAGCTCGGGGAACAATGAGTAGTACCTTGTACAACATGATTCAAACAAGCATGGACATTCTTGCATCAATAAAAACTATCGAATATTGAAAACTATAACACTACAAGTTAGGAGACATGAGTGATAAGTGGATGAGGTTGCTGGTGATAAATGGAATACATCCAGAGTTGAATTTTTTGGAAGTTGGTTTATGTGAAGATTGCATATTTGGAATATAGAAGAATGTATCATTTACGAAATGAGGTAGAATATCGAAGGCTGGAAATATTTACCAGGTGCACACATGTTTTTGGGGCCCTGCACCAGTACATTCCAATATATGGCTACAATTTTATGTGTCATTTATCAAGGAATCAACGAGGAAGGTATGAGTTTACTTTATGAAAATAAAATTATATGTATTTAAGGTGTTTTTAGATGTGGAAAATCATGGAGGAGAATTATTTGGGAACAAAGATGAAATGATTGAGGTCAGCCAATGGTGGAGAGTATGAGAACAATAAGTTTAGAGAATTATTTTCAAATAATGGAATTTAGTGGGAGAAGAGAATTCCAGGGACACTATAATAGAATGGAGTAGCTTAATGGATTAATACGACTCTGAACGAACTTTCTAGGTGGATGAGGCCGCATTCAGGGTTACCCAAGACCTCATGGATGGATTTAGTGAACATGTCAGCATATACCATTAACCAGAGTCCAGAGGTGCATGTGGGAGAATTTCTACTTGATGATCTATGGTCTGGTAAAGAGGAAAGAATATAATATATATGAGTCTTTGATGGATTGGATTATGTACATATTGATTCTAATTCAAGGTAAAATCTTTATTATAAGTCTAAACTATGGTTATTTATTTTCTATGGTGCTGATGAGTTCAGTTAACTCTTTTGGGTGTATATCAACAAAATGGTAATCTGGAATAACAAATTTGTATTTAATGAATGTTTCATGCATAGGGATCTCCATGAATCTGAATATAGAAATTGGAACAAATAATTAGAGTTTAAATAGTAGATATATCTTAAAGGTGTATATCAGCATGATACATCGGAACCAGTGGAACATAATTCATCAGTGGGGTTACAGATATCAATAAGGGTGAGATGAATTGTGCCAAACTATTCACCAAGCCTACATTATCTATTATTGACTATTAGTAGAGAATCTGAATTATTTGAAGTGGAAATATAGTTGAAAGAGTCAAGAAATCAGAATTATTTCATGATGGAATAAAATTATTCACTACATGACAACAATACTTGGGAGTTGACACGTATTCCACATAGGTAGAAATCATAATAGAATAAATGGGTATACCGGGTCAGGGAAGAACATGATGTAAAGAGTAGGTTCATGGAAATGATGGTGGTGAAAGGATTAAAATATAAGTGAGTGGATTTCATTTAATTTTTCTCACCTGTAGTGAAGCTTAACACCATCCAAGTGGTGCTCAACATTGTTGCATCAGAAACCCTATATCATGAGTAACTTGTTGTGAAGAAGAATTTACTTAATGAAGATACGGGGGAGGATAACTATATGCAGTAGCTATAGGGAAAGGTAGAATATGCGAAGGAATAACTAGTGTGTAAACTCTAGAATATCTTATATTGGTAGAAGTAAGCACTTAAACAGTGGAACAAAAAGTTTGACACATTCATGGCTAAAAATGCATAAAAACACTGTGAAATGGATCAATGTTGCTACGTAAAGTATTTTGGTGACAAAAATATTATACTACTTCTATATGTGGATGACATGCTCATTGTTGAATAATGAAACATGAGATTAAATGATCTGAAAGGGTATCTATCTAGGTAATTCGAAATGAATGATCTTTAAGAAGCTAGCATGATTTTTAGGATGAAGACCAAGAGAGACCGCACATTTGGAACCTTGATGTTATCGCACACAGACTAAATTATAAATGTTTTGAGAATATTTAATATGGTGGAAGTAAATACAGTCTCTATTCCCCTAGCAGCCCATTTTAAACTATCAAAGGAGCAATCACAAAAGACATCAAAATAGGTTGAGTATATGTATAATGCTCCATACACATCATTTTTTGGAAGCATGGTTTATGTTATTTTCTATAATTGACCTAAAATTTCTCATACAGTGAGAGGTGTGAGTAGGTACCTGGCTAACCCTAAAAGGCATCATTAGAATCCTTTGAAGAGGAAATGAGGTATTTGAAGGGCAGAAAATATGTATCTCTGCGATTTGGGAAATGAAATTAATTATAGGGGTATGTAGATGATGACCTTATTAGTGACATCGATAGAAAAAGGGGTATCACATGTTAAATATTTATATGCGGGGAAACATCAGTAAGAAGGATATGACAACTACATAAGGTGGTTGCCTTATCCACTATAGATGCATTATACATTGTTGTAACCGATTATGTAAAAGAGATGGTTTGGCCGAAGATCTTATTGGATGAGTTCGGTAGAAAGAGAGAGGAAAATGTATTAAATTTTGATAGTCAGAGTTATATATATCATGAAATGAACCCATTGTTTCATGATCAGATGAAGAACATTCAATTAAAGTACCATTTTGTCAATGGGTTGATACAATCTGTGTTGTTGGCATTGGAGATGATTTTTGGAACAAACAATTTAGTAGGTATGATGATTAAGTTGATGGTAATCTAGAAGATAAGGCACTCTTGTTCCACTATAGGTCTCCGCTGATAAACAGAGGTTGGTCAGAAGAATATGGGGGGATACCATGGGAGAAAAAAAGGGAAAACAACCAGTATTTAATGAATCATCCTCATATAAAATGATGTTTGTGAAAGGAAATAATGAAATTTTTGAAGGATAAATAGGTGTGACTCAAATTAAGTATGTTTTCTATGTCAGTGGCATCAAAGAAAATCAATGCATCAAATCAGACTCTATATGGGGGATTGTTGGATTAGTGTAGCCCAATCCACTTTGGATGTTGTTGGGCGGAATTCTTGTGGGCCATACTATATTTCTGGATGAACTCTATGGGTCAATCTCTGTGGTGATCTCTTTGGGGGTTCTAGGGGGGAATGCGGCCCTACATTAGGGAATGAATGCCCCAAACAAAATTTGGGGGAACTGTAGCAGCTCAGACTGGCTGTAGCAAAGCTGACAGAATAACACCGAAAATGTAATGTAGCAGTGCAAACTTTAGTCAAAAGTTACTATATCATCTAGGACAAGGGTTGTCATGACACTTTTTCAATTTATTCTTGCAGAAACATTTTACGGTAGCAAAACCAAAATTTTCAAATCATACTATATCACCCACGATAGTTGTGGTGTGGTTTGGAGTGATGCACCACTGGTCCTACTATCTGAGTCGTGTCCCATAACGCTATCATGTAGGTCATGCCGAAATCAAGACATCGTGGGTTGCACATGACCTTGGATATCGTAGATGCACTGTGTTTTTGTGTGAAAAATAAATGAAATATTTTCCCACATCCTATATGCTTTTTCTTGCGATTCCACCACCGACCGCTCCTCCGAATTTGACTTCACCCCCTCCACTCGATGTTGATGACTACTAGGATGGTCATAATTTTTTTTCTGTGTATTTATTTTCCCATGTTACCCAAAGACATCACCCCTATAACCCACCTATCGACGATAACATAGAGGCTGAGAAATGTTGGGAATAAATATTATTTTCTTACTTTTCCCAGTTGTTACACCTGCCTCTGTCCTACCTCCACCATTCATTACTCACTACGTCAGGGCCACTGTACCATCCTTTTTCTTGTTTTCTTATGTTTTTTTAAATTACGTGTTAGTTAAAAAAATTAATTTTACATACTTTTTTTATTTTCAATTTTTTATTATATATGTATTATTTTTATTCAATTATATAATTTAGTTATGATATTTTCATTTTTAAGCATATATATTTGATTAGAATTATATAATTTAAAATATAGTAATTGTCCCATAATTGGATAGAAAAGAAACTACGATGTGATATATGTCACCACTATCTCTATGTAGGGAACCACAACGCCACGCTGGTATCCGAGATTGACTACTATGAGAACAAATGACATTATGTGTGGTTTTTGGAATAGGTCTTTTCCCTTCATATTGTCCCATTTTGGGATAGAGTTTGGTGTTTTCTTGATAGCTTTGAAACTGTCTGTAATTTTTTTCTCCCAACATTAGTGATATTTCTAACTCTCTATGGACGTAGGAATCATTTCCCAAATGATGTGAATCTATATGTCTTAAGTGTTTCTTTCTTTTAGATCACAAAACATTAAGTTATAACTAATGTCTCAAGAATATCCTTCCCCTATACTCTTCATAACTATGTTAGTTTCATTAATCTTCTGCACAAAAATTTATCAGAAATATTAGTATCTATCCCTCATTATTCATCTACAAAAACCTTTAGAAGAAGTTTTCCATGAACATAAATTCACCACCTAATGTTATAAAAATTTCAAAAATTTCCAATATTATCTTCTTTCCATCATTCACCCATTTAATTTTTGAAAAACATATCCATGTGTCAATTTATTATTCCTTTCTCTCAACTACATGGATGGTGATAGGCAGGTGACCCCCTAAAGACCTACCTTACCCCATAACTCTAATGCATGAACCAGAAAACACGTGATCAATCTCGAGTGATTATTATTCAATATTTAAAGACACAATCTTCCTTGCTTCAAATCATGTATCTTGACACCAAAGTATTCATCACCATGAAGGTACAACCGATGAAGCCTAGAATCAGATTCACATTAACAAGTATGAACAAACCCTAGTAGAGCACTTCTCTGATTCAAAACTCAACCTATGGTTCAGTTATAATCCTCTATTTATCCATGAATTCTGAACATAGATGCATTCCCACTTCAAAAAACCCTAGTCTATATCGAATACATTAAGCTATCGGGCTCAAAAACATGTATAGGTACCACATAAGTCCACATAAATGGTGTAAACTCTAAAATGTATTTAATTAGACTCACTGTGATCACTTTTAATCACTCCTGCACCTGTATCATTTGGAGTGATCGGGGACCCCTATATTTCTTAAAATCATAACTACAATAGGGAATAAACCAGCAAACACAAACCCTTTGACTCAATATCAGGCATGTATACATCATCTACTCATTTCATGCGTATCACAATCATTGATTGGAGTTCTGAAATCCTATGATTCAAAGTGGTTCATCACATCAACTCAACACTATTAATATGTGCTCAAATTTTTTCGACATTTAATCAACCGAGTTTTAGTGGATGGAATCCATCATCACTTTGATTCATCTTCATGAAAACACAATTTCTTCTGAAGTTCACTATCGACTCATTCATACCCATCGAAATCTTATTACATTTTTTCTATATAAAGATCACTCAACATTGACATACCCTAATCTCAAAATTTCTTTTTTATCCATACATAATATCGATTGAAATCATGATCGTGTTCAAACGCAGTTTTTCAATGATTTGGTCCCAGTTCATCATCCAACTTGTTGGAAAAATCAGGTTGGATATCGACTTCCTTTCACATATATGTGAATGTTACATGGTGGAAAATGAATTATTTTGTTGGACTTTAAATTTCCTAATAGACGGTTTGAAACAATATGATTTATCATTTTTATTTATCCTTTTAATAGGATTCCCCAGTCATGTGTGAAGATGGAGAAATATGTTCATGGTTATAGGTGTCATCACCCTGTTTTGATGATTTTCTAGAGGGTATTTTGGTCTCATTGATAAATGAGGTTCGTGTGAAATGAACCACCACGTGAGGACATGAATTTTTGCGGCAGTAAATCTTGATGGATTGTGGTCAAGGTAAATCGATATTTTTCACGGTACATATGTTTTGATGGATTGTGGGAAAGGTGAAACTTACCAGTGGGATTTTCAGGGTGTTGCTAGTTTGTTTCACTGGGATTGGGGGTAAGGATGGGGATTTCTGGCATGGTTTTTTGTGTTTCTCCGGTCGATGTCTGCATGACTGCATGAGGCAGTGGGGTATTTTCAGTCAGTTCATCATTTTGGGGACATGAGGCATTATCAGTGGGTTTTAGAGCTGTATGATTCGTCAGAGATTCTAAACAATGTTTAGTTATTTATTTTTATTCTCCTTGTAATGGATAGTGATGAAGGTATTACAAATTATATTTATTGTTTTTTTTTACATTTTTTGGTAATTGTTGAATACATTTCATTTCATTAATGTATACTTAAGTATTGATGTTTATATTATAAGTTAATTTAATATTAATTTTTTGGTAAATCTATCCAAGGTCAATTTCTGAAGATTGTGTTGGGTTTTTAATGAAATAAATATAGAGTTTTATTGTATTGTGGAAGTTCTATTAGATTTTTGGAGTGAAAGTTGGGACCTTGGAGGTATGTTCCACTTCCATTTCCCGAGGTTCCAATTCAAGTGCCACTTGAAGTGCCAAAAGATGTCCCATTATAAGTACAAATTGATATCCCACTAGAATTCATAATGGATGTCCCAATAGAAGTCCCATCAGAATTCCTACTAGAAGTCCCAGTGAAACATCTACTGGGTAGTGGAAAATTAAATCAATTTTTAATTGTTTATACAATATCTAATGATAAATAAAATCAGTTTATAAATATGTGTAACAATTTATTTTTATATTTATTTTAATTATATTTAACCATAATATTAGTTTTATAAATATACATTTTTACCATGTAATTTCCAGTGGAACCCCCACCTGAACATCCACTGTGTAGTTGAAGACTAATTAAATTTAAATTTTTTTATTCAATTTCAAATTGTAAAATAAATAATATTTAGCATGATTATGTATAAAAATTCCGTTTCATATTTATTTTTAATAATAATATTAGTTTTAGAAATATATATATTTTTTAGTGTGTACGTTTTAGTAAAATTTCCACTATAAATTTCACTGGAAATTCTACTAGAACATCCAATAGAACTTTCATCAGGACATCCACTAGAACATCAACTGGAATATCCATTGGAACTTCCACTAGAACTTCTACTAGAACTTCCACCAGAATATCTACTAGGTTTTCCACTTGAACACCCACTATAACTTCCACTGAGATATGGAAACTTTATTCAAAATAAAAGTGATTATACATTTTCAAATTCTATATTAAATTAATTTTATAATAATAACGTCTAAAAATATCAATGATTACTTATTTTCAATATATTTAACAATAATTATATTTTTTGAAATATATATTATTTTTATTGTGGATGTTCCAATGGAATTCCCACTCAAACATCCACTAGAATTCCCACTCGAACATCCAATGGGTAGTGGAAAATTAATTCAATTTACAATTGTTTATAAAATTTAAAATGGTAAATTAAATAAATTTAATAATAAATATGTGAAATTTTTAATCTGTATCTATTTGAATTATATTTAGATATAATATCTATTTTAAAAATATACTTTTTTTGTGGAACATTCGGTGGATCTTCAACTGGAATGTACATTCATATTTCTTATAAATGGTTTCATTTTTAATGTGAGAAATGTAATTTGATTATATATATCTATCTATAAAATAAACATTTTTTTAATAAATATTATTTAGGTATATATCTATTTATATAATTTATAAATTTAAAAACAGATTAAATCTTGTTATAAAATCATTGTAATTTTCTTGAACTAATGTCTTATATTGCAAGTTGTTATAATGGTGTTGTTGTTGATGTTATAACAGCTTCTAATAAACCAGTTGCGTGGATAATGTCGAAGTCACTTGGTGAAGTACAATCTTTTCATGTCACATTTGAGGATGTAAATGAGTTATGTGTATGATAAAAATACTCTAGTAAAATTATAAAGAATAAATAAATTTTCACAAAGAGAGTATTTTAATGTAGCAAATAATGTCATTGAATGCTCGAAAAAAATGATAGAATTGTGAAATTTCCATAGGATGAGACACCTAAAGGTTGTTTGGTGAGAATGGGAGTGAGATTATTGTCTTATAGTCAATATTCACGTACTGTCATTATTGAAGAACATAATCATATATTTCACATCCCTGAATACGATGAGGTCACAATGAAAAATAATAGAAGCACGTGTAGCTGAGTTATATTTGAATACATTATTAGGTATTAAACCAAATGATTCCTTCTCCTCGGTGATAGCTATCATAGGTGGTCAAGAAGTTATCTGGTACACACGTGTTGATCAGTTGATAATTTTAAGGTCCAAAAGGGAAAATGAATTTCTTCATGGTGATGCATGATTCATGTTAGAGTACATGAAAAAAAATATAAGATAATCCATTATTTGTCTATATTATGCAGTTAGTCGTGAATGGGAAAATTAGTAACATTTTCTGGGATGATCAAAAAATGAAGTCAAATTATGTGTTGTTTAGAGATGTTGTTGTTTTTGATACCACTTTCAGTACAAATAAATATTTCATTACATTAGGTGTCTTTGTGGGGTTCAATCATCATCGAGAAATTTTTGTTTTAAGGGCAGCATTGTTATATGAAGAAAAAACAACTTTGTTATCAAGTTTGTTTCCAAAAAAATTATAGTTGCATCACATGAAGCGAACTCAAGATTTTTTTATTGATCAGGATGTGATGATGGGAAAATCCATTTGTGAGGTTTTAGTGGGAACATAATATTTCATTTGTTCATGGAATTTGATGCAAAATGGAATTATGCATTTAGGTACTTGGATGAAATGAGGATCTATATTTTAACAAAATTTAAGATTTTTATGTTCTAATATGGTGATTTAAATAAGTTTAATCAAGAGTGGTCTTACATTAGAGAAGAATATAGGGATGGAAAATCATATTGGTTAGATGAGGTATTCATATTTCCAGAAAACTGGGATTATTTCTTTTTGAAAGAAGATTTAACTTTGGGTATTTCCAACACTCAATTAAAATAATTTTATAATATATTTCATAAATATTATGTTTATTACCTGTTAAGTGTTGTTTAATTCTTAATTTAGTTTGAGAAATTAATGGAGAAAATTTGTTATCATGATAAAATGGAAGAATTTGACATTTAGGAGAATTTGCCTCATAATCTTTATCCTTACCATGAATTGATGTGTCAGGTATCTACTAGATATACACCCATGTTATTTGATTTATTTCAACACGAATATGAATTGTTTGGTGCTTTTTTTGGATATAATCTATTGAAATTAGAGTTTAATTAATTTATGTTTTTTGAATGGTTTTCTATGAAAATCTATTCCATGTATAATATGAATCATTCAATGATGTTGTTGGGTGTTCTTTTTGAATGTTTGAGTAATTTAGATATCATTGTTGTGAAGTTTAAAAAATTTCTTAGGGGCCTGATGTGAGAGAAATACCTTAAAATATATTTTGGGGAGATTGACCCGATGAAAAGAAATATTGTGATGTTTGAATGATCTTATATTGAATGAATTTTAGATAAGAAATTAGTTATAGAAAAACGTTAAAAATATTTAGCATGAATGGGAATGAAGTTCATTACCATATCATGTGAGACAGATCTGAGTTATGACCTTGTGTCTTCTAATTTAAGTATTTTTTAAAAGTGTTGAGTCTCATAAATACATCATCAGATAATGTTAGAATTTGAGATATTTTAGAAAAAAATTTAAGAAATGATTCTTTTAAAAAAATCCAAAACTGGAAAGGGGAAGAACAGATAAAAAGGTTTTTGATGAATGGCTGATGAAAGGGGACATAGTTGAAACAAATTTGACTAATATGATGATGATATGATTTCATTTTCCTTTTCATTTCATTTATAAGAGAATTTTTCTATTGTTAATGTGTTATTTGATAGTATTTATGTTTGTATTCATGGAATTACAGTGACATCGAAATCTGAATTTGATGTTAGAAATAGAAAAATAGTTTTAAATTTAATATCTTTTTAGCATTCATTTCTATAACAATTGTAATTGTGTAGTTCTTCTATTGAAGGAATAATAAAAAAAATTTGGAACTTTTGGTTTGGAGGTAGACTAGAATAGCATTCGAAGAGGCCAAGATGTTTTGAGAACATTTGATGTAAATTTTCTTTAAAATTGAAATGAATGAATTAAAGCATTTATAGGATTTAATTTTTCATAGTTGACTATAAATTGTAATGGATTGGGATTAGGATTGGGGAAAATTTTCAATAAATTGAAAATGTGATGTATATATTTGTGTTGTATGTAACTATGAAAGTGACAGCAGGGAAGATCATGTTTTCTATCCTGAAAATGTGGACACGTATATTTATCCACTTACCAACAACAAATATAATACATAGAAATTTCTAAAAATATATAAACCATTGAAATTACCTATAGAAAATGTAAACCAATAAAATTTCCAACACTAATTCTAAACCACTAAAATTACCAAAATTAATTATAACAAAAAACACTGTTAACCACACCAAATATTAACAATTGAAATTACCAACACTAAATATAAACCATTATATTTTCTAACACCTATTTAAAAAAAATTTACAATAGCATGTTTAATATCAAAACCAAAAAAAAAGAAATAGTGATACCACAAAAATCTTCCAATAAAGTAGGTAGTATAGCTATTTTAAAACCTAACCAAAGTAAAATTAAGTTTACATTAACAACCATTAATGTGGGTTGTAAAAATTTTAAATCTATTCTATCCATTTAAATTGTAATATGATGTTAGATCCATTGATCCCAGTTCTTTTACTTGTCATGTTCATTCGAGCAACATTGTTTCCAAAAGACAACTCTGAATTCAATATGAAGTTTCACTCTAGCATTATACATGGATTGTAAGGAAAAAAAGTACAGTATACATGAACAAGAAATAAACTTCATCTTGTAACAGTTTATTATTTTAAACATTATATGTTTCTATCCTGTCAATCAGATGGAAAACAATTATCCACCAATCTAACGTTGAATCCCCCTATAGATGAGTGTCTACCGCTATGAATGGAATTGAAAGAGAAGTATTCTCTAAGTATTATGGGTACCATTGATTGATGATTTATTTAATAATTGTTTTCTATAACTGTTGTAGAAATTTTATTCAGTCATTTGGTTTATATGAATATGAATTTGATGTCTAAGAGGATAGAATTTACATTTTTTAAATCATCTTGCTATTAATAATAAATTATAGCATCACCCATCCATGGAATTATGGAGTTATAATAGCTGAAATATTTTTTTTCAATATCAAACACAAGCAATGTCCAATTTATATTTTCTATGTTGATGGGTATGAAGAATTTTCCATTCAATTGCATTGATTCTTTTTTGGGTTTCTTAAATAAACACTCATTCAAATTGTTGTTTTTCCCAAATATAATTCTCTGTAAAAAGAAATAATGTTAGACAAAATATTAATTAATATATTTGAGACTTCAAGAACATATATAATAATAAAATCATTATGGAAGCACATGTAATCATATTTTATTTATCATCAAAACTTCCTATCATTTTCCCTATTTCACACATATTTTCGATAATATATGCATAGAAATCAATAACCTGATATCAATAAAAAAATAATGATATATGTGAGACTAATTAAATATTAGATTATAGAAATATTTGTTATGATAAATACTTACACTGATACTTTTCATTAATTTAGTAAAAATTTACAAAATTTCATCTAATGAAAATGAATAAAAGATGTTCTCAATATCCCATACATATTAACATATTTATAATAATAGATAATTATAAGAAAAAATATAATTATTAATGGCATTTAATAGAGATCCTTTAAATGAATGGAAGATATTCGAGTCTGGTTCTATCTGTAGAATATATTACGGCTACTCATAGTCCTTTTTTGTAGGTATCTACTTTAACTGACCCATTTAGGTATAACTGGAAGCCCGAAAACCGATTTTTTTGTTTTTGATTTCTTTGAAACACTGCCTACACCAATGGTCATTTGTAGTTAACTTGGTTGTGCTACTGTTTTTGTTTGTCATGTTATTGTTCTTATTCCTATGTATCCGGCACAATGATAAGATGAATCTAATTTATTCTGTTTTCTAGATCTAGAGTTCACATTTCTAATCATTGATTTCGTTTGGTGCTTTTTTCCTATCTTTTTAGTTGGGCTACTTGATTTGTAGGTGTTGTTTGTTCAGAACCTTCTTGCAGTTTTTCTACAGGCTCCGCAATCCTTGTTTCCTTGGCACATTGTTTCTGGGTTTCCAAAATTAAGGATGGGTATATTTTCTACAATTCTTCTCTGAGGTGAGAAATAGTTATTTCAGGAGGATCGTGGTGTATCAATGTTATATTAGAACCTATTTTCTGGGATTCCTCCTTGATAATATGACACTTTTTAGTGCTACATTATCTTTTACTTCACTCAATGCTAGCATTATCACTTACTTATAGATTCATTATTTTAATTTTTTTTCTTATTTTATAAAAATTTCTTCTATTTTATATAGTTTTTTTTACGTATGAATTTTATTTTGCACGAAATCTTATTTTTTCTTCTTCTGGTTCCCCCTTTTCATGCTAGAATATAACAACTTCCTTAATTGTCGGTGGCTCCTCCTTAATTTATTCTTCTTTTTTTATCTGTATTATTTTTTTGTTTTTGACATATTCATGGTTTATAAAACCATTAAATTTATACTGTAATTTGAAAATTTACCTATCTAACTACAACTTGATTAATATTCAGTTTTTTACAAAAACATCAAAATCCTAGAGGCTCTACTTTTTGAATTGTGGACAATCCACTTGTTCTATCACTTTCACAAAAAGTCATTTCTCAGAGTTCCAATAATAGAATAACAATGATAATATGAAGATTATATTATACATTGAATTGAATATAAATATTAATCCTTACGAATAAAGATATAATTACCCCTATAATCATTGAATGGTGGTTGTAAAATTCATTAATTGATATCCTCAATTTTTTTGTGGATTGCACAAGACCACCTTAGTGTTCTAAAGCATCTCATAGTATCCACATAATTGATAAATTTCCAACTCAATTAAAAACTTAAAGTAGGGAAAAACAATCACACATGTGTATAAACATAGTAGTGTTGTTGTGTCAATAGGATCAACTTCTTCATCTCCCTTTACTACATCCAAAAAGTTGATTTTATTGCTGTATGTGTCAATAAAATCACACCTATATGAATTAAACTTATATAAAATGATTCCTTGGTTATTTTAAATGAGTAGGAATCCTCTATTTTTGTTTGACCATCTGATATTTCAAAAATCCTTTAGATATTAGATTCAAAGAAACATATTTCCTCTCTTTCAAATCAAAAAGCACTTATTGATGGATCATAGTTATCCAATACATACAAAACAGAACTATCATATTTTTTACAATCTGATGAAAATATAGTATTGGATATGAATACTTCAAATATACTCCAAAAAAAGAGAATCACACAAAGAAGTTCAATGAAAATATTTTATTTGATGATTGATATCTTGTAAATGTCTTTATAACGAGGTCAAATTGGACCTAAAATTCAAACCTGAAAATTGAATGTAGGACCATTACATGTAATCAAACAACATACGCTATGAATAAAAAGAATATAATAATTCCCCAATGAATCGTGGAAAGATTCCAGTACAGAATATAAATTATGGAATTATTGGGGTCATCCAGGAAATTATAGTAGAGAAGGTATAATTAGTCTAAGTTATAGTGGGGCTTCCAGCGGAAGTTCTAGTGGATGTTCATATGGGTGTTTCACACTACAACACCAATGTATATTTCTTATGCTAATATTGTTGTTAAATATATTTCAAAGAAATTTGGATTGCATTTCTAACTCATAATTATTAGAAATTTGATTTAATTTACCATTTGAAATTGTATATATTTTTTAAATAGAATTAATCTTCCACTACCTAGTTGAAGATCTAGTGGGACTTCCAGTGGAATTTCCATTGGAAGTTTTAGTGGAATTTCCAGTACAAGATCTACAGTATAACAAAAATGTATGTTTCAAAAACCAATAGTATAGTAATATATAATTAAAAGAAATAATCATTACAATTTTTCATAAAATTATTTTAAAAATAATTTAATTTATCATTTAAAACATTATAATCACATTTATATTGAATTCATTTTCCATAACCCAATGGAAGTTATTTTGGGATTTCAAGTGGGTGTGAACTGCCAGTGGAACAGCCCTTGAAGTTCATGTGGATGCTCCTATAGAAGTTCCAATGGAAGTTCCACTAGATGTCCCTATGTATATTCCACACTAAAAAAATATACATGTCTAAAAATAATATTCTTATAAAATATAATTTACATAAATGACCATTTGGTGGAAGTTCTATTAGAAGTTCGTGTTGTGTAAAAATTAAGTAATTATTGGGGGAATCCACAAAACTATAATATGTAAGGTAGAATAAGTCTATATTACAGTGGAAGTTCTAGTGGAGGTTCTAGTATATGTTTTTTTAGATATTCTAGTGGAAGTTCCCGTGGAAGTTCATGTGGTAGTTCCAGTGGAAGTCCCGAAGTACAAATATAAATTTATATTTGAAAATATAATATTGTGTTTAAATATAATTAAATTAAATACTCTTTTGTTGGAAGATCCACTGTAACATCTACACTATAGTTTTGGAATATTGAATTAGGGTGGACGTTCCAGTGGATCTTCCACTATAACATGCCCACTACAAATAAATGTATATGTATAAAATTTTTTTGTTATTAAATATAATTAAAAGAAATGTTAATTTAAATTGATACACATAATGATCATTAAAATCATTTAATTTAGTATTTCAAATTTTATAAACAATTTTAAATTGAATAAATCTTCCACTATATAGTGGAAGCTTTAGTGGATGTGCCCCTAAAAATTATGGTGGATGTTCCACTGGAACTTCTACAGTATAGGTTTGAGAGATTTAATTAGAGTGGAAGTTCTAGTTGATGTTCCACTAGAACATCCACAGTACTAAAAATGTATATTTATAAAAATATTATTGTTATTAAATATAATTAAATGAAATGTTACTTTAAATTGTTACAAATAATTATTATAAAACTGATTTTATTTAGCATTTAAAATTGTATAATCAATTTTAAATTGAATTACTCATCTACTACCTAGTGGAAGTTTCAATGAAATTTTCTCTGAATCATTTGGTGGATGTTTCATTGGATGTTACATTGGAACATCCACACTATAGGTTTTAATTATTGGATTAGAGTGGAAGTTCTCTTGGAAGTTTCATTGGAACTGTCACTGGAAGATCCAATGGAAGATCCAAGAGAACATCCACTAGAACATCCATGGGATATAAAAATTAAAATTTTTGCTGAAGGTATCTTACCAGTGAAATTTGGAAGGGTGAGTATGAGGTTGGAAGTTCTAATAGAACTTGCAGTGGAACAACAATGTGGAAGCTATTGGAAGTTCCACCAGAGTTTCCAAAGGAAGTGCCATGATGGTCCACCAGAAACTCTGGTCAGAGATACACTAGAATATGGAGGGGAAGTCTTAATTATTGTTTGAATGTAACATTCAAAAACGCCCATTGAAAAGTGGAGGTGTTGGTAGAGGTTCCAGTGGAACCTGTAGTGAATGTTCCAGTGGAAATTGTAGTGAAACCTCATGGGGAAGTCCCAATGGAACCTCTAGTGGGGAAACAAATTCCAATTCCATGAAACCGGCAAACATTACAATATGGGATAATTTCAATGGATGCTTTATTATAACTGCCAATGGTACTTTCATGATTATAGTTGAAAACCCCTATTTTTTTCCTGTGTTATATCCATTTGTAGTGACTTCAAATTGTAGAAATGATAGATTTTTGAATTCAAAAATGATATAAAAACAATAATTATAGAAAACGGATCTTCATAAAACATTATTAAGTAAGAAATCATAACAAAAAAATGGAATACATAATTTCGATTAAATATTTTAGCTAAAATAACTATGTTATGTCACCATTGTCAAACATTGCTACCTGTTATATAAAAAACAACCATTGTAGGCTTATATTAAACACCACCAGGGTTAGGCAATTATCAGAGTAAAAAACACAGACCATTTAATTTTACGAGACATTCAGAAAACACGATACTACCTTTAGTGGAGTCATCCCCACTTCCATATTCATAGGATACCCTGTTGTTGTTCTCGAAGTAGCCCGATTCGCCATTGTTTCCGCAATGCCTATTTTTAGGGTTTATTCAAAGTCATTATAGTCAAAGTAAGCCGAAGTAAATCTAACTCAAAATATGAAAGTTCTAAACTATCTCAAAATTAAAATTGAAGGAATGCGGTGAAGAGATGATCTGATAGCTGGTAATAGAATAAGACATGTGTCCTCATCCCATGGGTGTACTGAATATTCCAGTTTAAATGTTATCCAGAGATTATTCATATCATTTGAAATTTCTCTCCCAATAGAATTATTCATAGGAACTATAATAAATAGTATTATAAGAGACAAATGAAATTTATACTCCAAATACAATGACAATAAAACTATCCAAGGATGATGATGCTATTGTTTTAAATCAAAAAATTTTAAAAAATGTAATTAGGATTTTACTCAATTTGACTACTTCATGATCAAATATCATATATTCTGTCAAATTGTGGGAATGGTATCAAAGTGTCTCAAAATAATATCATTTATTTTAGTAGAAACATATCATTAGGTAAATGAAATATACAATTGATTTTGTACAGAAATATAATTGAAAATCAAAGTTATATATATATATATATATATTCTTATTTGGACTAGGATGGAAGTGTTAATGATAATAAGATTACATATAATTGATTATTATTATTTTATGCTAGATGAGTGTCCTGAAAAATGATTAAGAAACTGATTATTTTATTGAGTATAATGAAATTTAAGTATTTCCCTGAAAGTGAATTAACAACCCAATTGAGGTCGATGTGAACACAGTTTAAATATTTGAAGGTGGAAGGAATGTTTTGGTTATTAGTGAATCATGATAATCAAAGTGCGGAAAATCAATTAAGTAACCCCATTCAACATTCTCGATGAAATAATGTAGATATTAAGTACCACTTAATTAAATAAATGGTTGAGAATGGAGTGATGAAGTTGTTAAGTATTATGTGGAACATTTCATTACTAATACATTACTAATGTTTTCATTTCAATGGTTATGGTTAATGATGGGAGTTAAATACCTTTTTTCTCAATGATAAGGTATGATGAGTCATTCCATATCTTATTCACATTTAATTTTTGTTATTAAAGGCCAATATAAAAATAAAAATTTGAATAATATGATTCTTCTAATGTAAGAGAATATATTCTGAGGGAGTTTTTATAATGGGGAAATCTATTAATTCAACATGTGTGTGTTAGTGAAATGTGTGAATTGTTTTAATATGTTTTCTAGGTATGCATGGAATGGTTTGTTTCAAACATTTACAAGAATAGTATTTTAAAAATGGGTTGTGTTGAGAAGTGAAAATAACTATATGAAGTTTGTGTATGTTTCACTAATGGAAAACATTGACTTTAATATTCACAGTTCTTGTTTCATAAATTATATCTTCTGATACTATCACAAAATGATTAAATGGAAATTAATTGATATGTTTGAAGGTATATTTAATCTTTTTGGTTAAAAAATAAAAAATGGATATTGATTTGTCCTTGATGATATTTGATGTTTAAGGTTCCCCTAATGGTGTTTTTGTTAAAGGGGGATATTATTGATGGAGAATGAGAGTTGATGAGATGTGAGATGTTGGTGTTTTCATTTATTGTAAATAAATCAACAAAATCACCAAAACATTAATCACATTAAAAATTATATTAATTTTTTGATTCAAATGAAGTAATCTCTAATTAGATATATGTAGGTTTCTGCATGTTGTTTGAAGATGAAGATAGAGTTTTGGAGATGTTGAAGAGAATACAAAAAGGATCATGATGCAAGGGATACCGTTATTTCAACAACCCAACCCGCCAGGGCCCACATAGTTAGTGGTAAGACAAGAGTGACACCATAGACCCACCACCAATAGGCCAAAGGTTGACAACTAGCAATAAGTAGGCATATCACACACATGGGAGGCCTTAGCCTAAAGCACTTGTACTCACGTATACATCTTCATACAGTAGTGTAATTCAGAAAGATAAAAAACCCATACTATATATGAATGAATTTCATATATCATATACCCGACTATTAAAATGAGTACATTAAAATGAAAAAGGGAAAAATATAAGACTGCAAAAACTAGAAAGATCCCAACCTTCAAACAACCAGGGGGAAGCTATCCAAAATCAACCCATGGATCTATAGTAGGACTGTCTATCATAACTATGATCCAACTAAGATCCTTGAACTATCGATACAAAAAGGAATCTAATAAAAGGACTGTCATGTACATTAGACATGATGTGTTTGTGTAGATCCCATGACAGGTTGAGTATAAACATACCAAATAGGACACCTTAAATCACCAAATATAATTCATCAAGAGAGTAGTCATCTTATTACAATTTATATATGTCAATCTAGATATAATACATATTAATAACAAAAATAACCCATATATTCTCATGATAGATAGTACGTATCATTGTGGGGTCACCACCTCACTAACACAATATAATTCTATAAGTTTCTCATTGGTAATTCTTGTTTGGAAGAACTCACACAATGAGTCTCGACATCCCTAATTGTTCTCATTTGAGAGGTCTCACTCATCAGGTCTTACTATACTAATGAAATGCATTTAAAATATCATACTCATAAAGTACAGATATGTAGAAGAACCTAGGAAAATGAGAGTTATAATCTGATATACACACTTCATCATATTACACCTCATCGGTATACAACATATGTCGATAAACAAATAGCAGATCACATATATAACAATGGGTATGCTTGTACCTGTATAGAATAACCCCTTAATTAACGTATCATATTCCCATGTATATTGGTCATAATGATTCCTAAAACCCCACCTATAGATTAATAGAATGGTATATGATCTCACTCCAAGCCTCACATAGGGTTTATGAAACTCCATCCACGAATAATCCTATAAAGGTGATCAAATACTATTATCGTACTCTAATGAATCAATGTACTCTCCTCAGGATAAATTAAGGGAACACACCATATAGATATATTGATATACTAAAACAGTTCATGGGAACTCATTTAAGCCTACACCAGAGCTTAAATAAGAAAAAGAAGAGATCCAACCTACCCTTCAAGGTGTACACAATGTGTAACTAGGGATATATTGTGTGTCTCAATAATCCTAACCCTTCTGGTGTCTCATTCTAACATGACATGAATTTATCAAGATACACGGTGTGTCCCCAAAGTTACATGATGTATAGATGTTTGTCTATCACTCAATGTGATGTTGGTGTAATCCATGTACTATATCCCGTGCTAGTGTACTCAGGGAGTGCTCTAGTTCACTAGCCATGTCTGAGTACTTTTTGATGTACCTGAGGTGTACATCATGTCACATGATGTGTAGCATCTAGGATGACATTTGAAATATTACATCTAGACATGCTTGTATACCATCATAAGTATATAGCGTGTTCCCTGCAATACACGATATGTGGGCCCACATGTTCTCCTGGGAACTTACTCCATTTAAAAGTCGATCCATCTAGGATACATGGTGTGTGATCCCACAAAATGGGGTGTAGGGTCACATGGCCTCCTGGGGGAGTACTCCCTGTACATGCTGAGTTAACCAAAAAAATTTCACAAGACATGAGGATAAACTACACAAAGTTTGACATTTATCCCCCTTTGGAAACAATATCCATTGCATGGAGGGGACTACAAGATATGTGTTTCAGATCTATTAATGTGTACATTGTGATTTTACAAAAAACTCCCACATTCTCAACCCCTCTTTCCCCGCATCTTCATTGCTACCAATTTATCCATGAAACTTATTATAGATCATGGATCTTGGATGACTATGATTACCCCATCTCTAGGGTAAAGAGATAGAAAACATAAATCCAATCACAATTCATTCCCATGGGACTGTGTCAATCACATGAATCAACTATGAGATGAAACCTGCAATCCAACACCCAAGCTATCATATGTCATCATCATGTTTTTCTATTATGAAATGAATTTAAAATATAAACCCAAAAAAATTATTGGTTGCAGTAAAGATCAAAGACATAATGTTCAGTTTCTGGGTATATGTTGAATCAATAGTTAATGGAAATATATATGATGATCATATCTATAATAAGGGGGAGGAATCCCAGAAATATAAATGTGAGGAATAAAACTTTTCCATTGTTTAGTTGTGTCTCATTCCATTATTGTGATGTTTATAAAAAATAGGACAATCAATTTTAATAAATAAAAATATATATTCCGAATACCAAGGAAGATAAATCCTCAGTCACAATCAACCATCATTCCATGAATCATTTTTTATAGAAAATGATTCATGTTTGACATTGGATAGACATATGAGACTAATATAAATAGAAAAATTCTGTACATCAAGCCTAGATTGATCACTAATTAAGGATAATTCCACTTTATTATCATTTTTGAGATCCAAAAACTCCCTCAATGATGATGATCCCCATTGTATGATGATCGTTGATCCATGATATCACAACCATTTTCCAACATGCTTGCCACTAGATCTCTCTATCCTTTAATTTATCTAGGGTTATAGGTCTAACCCTAGGGAATTCTCCCTCATAAGGTTTATATTGGAGAAATTAGGCCTAGTTTTTAATTAAAATAATAAATTAATTATTTTATATATTAATTTAAAAATCTTCTTAGGAAAAATTTTTATACCAAATTTCTAAAGAGAATAAATAATTTCGCACACCTTGGGTAAAACCCACATTCCATATTTAAAGGTGATCTCAGAATTACCATGAAAGAATCAATTTGATAGATATTCCATTATTTCTAAAAAAATTCACAGACATCATATAATATATTTAATATCACCATACTAGGGCACTATAGGTTCCATAATTCCACATCGTCTCTGTAACGCCCCGACCCCAGCTACCCAGAGCCGGTGCATTACTTCGTAACATTGGCATGATCACAAATGATCAAGTCTCGAAAGACCGATTAGTTTAGTAGCCTTGGAAACACTAGATACATTCGTAAACGTTACATTACATAATAAAGTGAAAAACTACAATAACATGGTCTTCATAGTCCACAATCATATCCCTTTCTGACTACCCCAGTAAGTCATTCATAAAATACTTCTTCACATCCTGGAAAAATATTAAAACATTGAAAGGGGTGAGCTCAGATGCTCAGTAAGGCTAATAATATAGCGGAAGCTTTCATAAATAAAAATTAGCATTTAAGGAAATGAATAACTAAAACAAAAGCCTTTTAAACTTGAACTTCAACATAATATGGCAAAAGTAAAATGAGATAATGCCATTTACTTCTTCACATGGATATTCTACCGGTCGAATAATCACATGCAATATCAATAACCACTTTCATAATGATGGAATGCATAATGCCAGACTATCATAACCACGTAGTCAAGGCCTCGTGCCAAGACCACAAATAAGATTTTTTCAAGGCCTTGTGCCAAGACACAAGTTTGTCTCATGAGACCTGCCGATGCATCGAGGAGCTATAGCGGGCTCCACCTGTAACTTATTAAGTCCAATGCATTCCTCATATGAATAGGTTTAAACATATCATAAACCATAACATAATCGTATCACATAAAACATGAATAAAGGAAACATAACATTTCCACATTTCAATCAAAAGATATAAATACAACACATTGATATAATAAAAACTCTTTCAAAACCATTTTCAATACCAACATAAAAGAAAGTTAAAACTTTGTATTTATTTTTCATTAAAAAAAGTGATGGCTTGTAGAGGAAGCCGAAACAAAAATAATGGTCACGGCGGCGGAGAAGTCGTTGTCGCCGCATATGTACGGAAATAAAAACATTCCCTTTTTTGTCATTTTAGTAAAACGCTTCGTATAAAAAAGATTCCTTTTGAATAAACGTAAAAGTCAAAGGGGTTTATACACCGTATAAAAGAAAGTTGTGTATAAAACCAAATATGCCCCAATGAAAGGAGATTGAGACAAAGTCCTTAAAAAGATAATTTTTAAAATAAAATAGATCTATTATGTGTATTCACTATAAGTACACATAAAGAAAGTACAAATACAAG
The DNA here is from genome assembly GCA_963277665.1 of Viscum album. Classification (NCBI taxonomy): domain Eukaryota; kingdom Viridiplantae; phylum Streptophyta; class Magnoliopsida; order Santalales; family Viscaceae; genus Viscum; species Viscum album. Next base: position 125,911,788 of record OY728129.1, on the reverse strand, counting down.
ATAGGACATAATAATATCATGACATAATTTGAAAGTAGGAGATTAACCCAAAGAATGGAAATTGGGTTAAGAAGTTCCCTTACCTTGTGTCCGACTTGACTCAACCATTCTTTAACCTCCTGAATAATAAACTAGAGTTAATATCTACCTTATTAAGAACCATTTTCAATTTCATTATCCTTTTTATATCACTTATTAAAATGTTATGAATATTATGTAATTATTCAAGTTAATAACGATCGTTTTGTCGATCTTTGGTAACTTGAGTCAACAATAAACTTCTTATAATTACAAGTTGTTAATGTGGTAGAATATCCATTATATCCAGAATTATATTCATGATTTAGATGTCATATATATCTTATATATCCAGTATATACATTCATTTATAATATTATGTAACATTTAGAGGTAAGAAATGAAATGCACCGTTCATGGAGACGGTAAGCCGTACGTACGCATGAACGCTACTTTCATTTCAATTTCATATTTAATGGAACTAAATCATAATGATATAAATGTATAATATAATTCCTGTATAATATAGTGTATAATACCATTTACTCCATCCTTTATACATCCCACATATGGCATTAACGATTCAAATCACTTTGAGGGGGCGGTAGTCCGCACTTCCTAAAATGAAATTATCGTGTTTTACCCATAATGGAAATCATAAAGTATGCCATAAATGAGAAATAAAGAAGCATAAGTAAAACATAAACATATTATATATCATATATAAAAATAGTTACATCTTAATGGCCACCTTTGAAGGTGTTATATGAGTGTTGAACAATCATCGTTTCGTGAGGCAGAAATTCGCCATCCACAGAAACCGTATGTTCATTAACCATTAGATGTAGGTGTGTGTAAGTGTAGCTCGAATCCATATTATAACAACATCTTAGTATATTGAGGATACTGGTGTTGTTACAAAATAAATGAATAAAAAGAGTTTAGGGTGTTGGAGAAGAAAAATAAAACAAAACAACATTAGAGAAGACATTACCTCAAAATCGAGTAACTTTTTTTGATTTGATCCAAAGGCTTCCTTGAGAAGTGTTCTTCCCAAAGTGAGGCTTCTATGAGTAAGAGGGGGAAGTTGGGAGAGTATTTGGGCAGAGGTTGTCCGAGCCAAATGGCTTTAAAGTGTAAATGAGGTGGGAGAGGTGGGGGCCTTTTATAAGTGGAGAGGAGGGGCACTTTTGTAAAGATTGAAATGTAACATTATAACACAATGATTTTCGGATTCTAAAGGTCCCACACTTATATAATTAGAGTCTAAGGTGATAAGGGTTCGAAATATCCTCATCCAATTGGATTTGGACAAGTTTAAGCCTTGTATTTTGCATTATCTTCCCATTTTATTTAAATCGTTAAATAATAAGGTCATCGCTGCATCATCATGATGTCATAAATAATTTAATTTATTTAATGTATAAAAATTATAAAAAATATATTATGATGTAGGAAATCTTTTTATCTTTCTAATGAATATTTATAGTCAAAATTCGGACTTGTTTACCACCACTTAAAAAATGTTTTAGTAAAACAACTCATGTTTGTGTCAATTTAATTTTAACATTAAATAAATATATATTAATGTCAATTTCCAACTAAAGTGGCTCCATGGGGTCCCCAAGTTGACCCATGGGTTGTCTTGGTCGGCCATGACTCATCCAATAGGAGTAGGACAAGTGTCATGCTCATCTCATATTATTAAAACATTATTTGTACCTTAAACTACACTAATTACCTCTAATCGCGATTAAGAACTTAAAAGTTACTATTCACCAAAAAATTATTTTAATCTCATTGAACCACATTTTACTTCTTAATGACAACCATGTATGTCGGATTTTTGAAAATCAAATCACAGAAGTGGTAATATTTCATTTAAACGAAAAATCAGTTATTTAACTACCACTTAGTGGTTTCACTATTCATCAAAAATTGAAGTTTTTCAGAACAAGGCCAAAATTTCACCCTAAGCTATAATTGATATTACTAATTCAAAAATGATGTCTATTTTACAAAATTCCAAACATATAATTTGCATTAATTAATTTTATAATTAATTCCCGCTGTCACAACAAATAGCGTGTTTTTAAGAAACAATTTATATCAAAAGATTGGCAATTGTTTATGTCCAATTTCAATGTTAAATTAATTATAATGACCACCATTGGATAAAATGGTAAAAATATATTCTAATTATACTTCAAAACCACTAAATAGTATAATTTATCACTATAAATTATTTTTATTAAAAAAGTTGTTTTTAAGTAATTTTCACTATTCATAAAAAGTTAGAAGTTCTCAGAAAAATACCAAAAATTCAACATAGGCTAATTTCGATATTACGAATATAAAAATGAAGTCCATTTTGAAAAATAAAATATCTATAATTTTAAAAGGTGGTTATTACTATTCATAATGGCTACTTTGATTAGTCGCGGTGTTTTAGAACTCGAACTTGCGTACAATGCAAGCTATTGCATTATTGAAAGAGAGGCATATCGTGGAAGCTCGGGGTGTTACATTATCCCCTCCTTCAATAAATTGCGTCCTCGCAATTTGATATTTTTCTTTGAAAATAAAAGGTTGAAAATAGAAAATACCTTTGTGTAAAACCCACATCGGAAATAAGGTTAATAAAATTTAGCCTTAATAAGAGGGAAAGGGAAATGAAAAAGTCACCACCCAATTATGATCTTGATTAGGAGAACATTGGTGGAAATTAGTGACATATAATTGGAGGAAAAACGTAAATATTCTTAGGGAGTGATTGAGGTCATCAATCACAATCAACTGTCAAATTGAGGGCCTCAAAGCCTTCAATCTATGTTGATTTAAAATATCATCAGTTCAACAAGTCATAAGGTATTAGGATAACGGATTTTTTTGTTTTAATATCCCTTTACTAAAGTTTAAGAATTAATTTATTCATTGAATAACAGATAGGTATATATATATTTATGCCTGACAATTATATTTTCAACCTTCAACTCACCTTTCACTCAAAAAGATAATAGAACCCAAAAATATTATACTTTTCCAAATTGTATAAGGTTCCAAATGTTAACACATACAATTTAGATTAGTAAAATTATTTTCTAATAACCAGGGACTTTCTGTAGGCTAGTGGTAGGAAATAAAGGCCTGTCGCACTATGGTTGTGGGTTCGATTCCTGCAGCTTTGTCCGACGCGACGGGTTATGAACCACCCTGCAGGTTGTCCTTTTCCTAAAAATATAGTACTATACTATTCCAAAAATAATCTTCAGAAATGCTTTAACCTTAAACAATACTATCCAAAGATCAACTTAATCCACTCCAACCTTTATAGTTATCCAAAATACCTCTGTCCAGACTTTCTCAAAAAGGTCTCTTAATTCAAAAATCAATTGTAACATCAGATTCCCCAAACAAAGAAAAGTTCCTCTTATTGTCACATACTAAAAATATGATTACCTTAATCATATTAAAACCTTACTGAAATAAAAAAGTAATGTAGTACAATCCACATATATATATATCACATTATTCTTATAACCAGAATATAATCCTTGAGTCCAAAAGCACCAATACATTAATTATTCTGCTTCAACTATAGTTACATCATAAGATTGGCCATGATCCCTTGGCCTTTTCTGAGGTAAGTTTCCCTGACGCTTAGGACATTCATTTGCATAATGACCCATTTCTCTACAATTGTAGCATTCAACTTTGATAGCCTCTTTCTTTCCCTTGCAATCACGAGCCTGGTGACCCTTTTCTCCACATTTATAACAAACTCCCATTCCTTTTAGGCATGTACCAGGGTGATTATTCCCACAACTATCGCATAATGGAAAATCCTTCTTTCCCTTTTTCCCTTTATCTGTCTCTTGTTCCACCGTTCTCTTCTTCTCTTGCTTTACTTTGTTGTCATAAGACTTAGAGAATTCCTTTTCTGTCTTGATAGAACACGAGACAATATCTTCGTATGACGAGAAGGTTTGTGAGACTAATGCTCGACGGAGAAATGGTTTTAACCCATCAAAGAAACGATCAATCTTACTCCTTGGGTTGCGTATATAATCTGCAGCATGCCTTGCTAACCTTGTAAAGTTAGCCTCATACTTTGAGACATTCTCATCCTCCTTCTGCCTCAGACTCAGAAATTGCCTTTCCATATCTGCTCGATGGTCACGAGGAAATTATTTTTCTAAGAAAAGCTCTTTGAACTCCCTCCATTCCATATTTGATACATCATCATCTTCCTTTGTGTTTTGAATCAGCGACCACCACTGATCGGCATCTCCAGTGAGGCGGTAAACTGCCATGACAACTTTCTCCCTTTCACTACTCCCCAAGGCATGGAATATTTTTTCTAAGGAATTTATCCATTGCTCAGCTACTATAGGATTTGTACTCCCATTGAAGGTTGGTGTTTGTTGCCTCATGAAACGATCTATCATTGATCCTCCACGTTGCGGATCAGGGTGCTCCATACGAGTAAGGTTATTATTCATAACCTGAGTGAGTTGTCCCAGTATGGTAATAAGTTGATCAGCACCAGTTGTTTCTCCAGATCCACAATAATTATCTTGAGAAGGAGGGAAATCCCTACACAGAGTGCATGCATTGATACGGTTTCCATTCCTTCCACTAGGCGCCATTTCTATACAATGGCATAAACTAGATTAGTTTAATACATAACACTTTAAATAAATTGAACTATTTATGGATATAATCCATAATCATAAAAAGAAATGTTTTCATTGGTAAAGTATATACTCATAACCCTTCATAGTGGTTTGTAAAGAAAATGAGAATTATCCTAAGCATATCCCCCGGGAGTGTCTTAACCAAGAGTGCAACAAGGCCCGTTGTCGTGCACCAGTTCCCGTTCGAGTCTAGCTCAAAGCGGTGTTTTCGGGTTTTACACCTAGGTACATCTATGCCAGAGCCACCTCTACCTGCTCGTATCCAGACAGAGATTTATTGCTCAGAAAACTCACAAAATCTCTACAATAACAAAATTCTAGGACGTTCTTCTATACCAATCCTCAAAGTCTATCTCTGGGCTATGTGCTCTAATCAGAGTTTATCTAAATCTAGCTTCCAAGGTTAGTACTAAACTGCCTCTGATACCAACTGTAACGCCCCGACCCCAGCTACCCAGAGCCGGTGCATTACTTCGTAACATTGGCATGATCACAAAATATCAAGTCTCGAAAGACCGATTAGTTTAGTAGCCTTGGAAACACTAGATACATTCGTAAACGTTACATTACATCATAAAGTGAAAAACTAAAATAACATGGTCTTCATAGTCCACAATCATATCCCTTTCTGACTACCCCTGTAGGTCATTCATAAAATACTTCTTCACATCCTGGAAAAATATTAAAACATTGAAAGGGGTGAGCTCAGATGCTCAGTAAGGTTAACAATATAGCGGAAGCTTTCATAAATAAAAATTAACATTTAAGGCAATGAATAACTAAAACAAAAGCCTTTTAAACACGAACTTCAACATAATATGGCAAAAGTAAAATGAGATAATGCCATTTACATCTTCATATGGATATTCTAATGGTCGAATAATCACATGCAATATCAATAACCACTTTCATAATGATGGAATGCATAATGCCAGACTATCATAACCACGAAGTCAAGGCCTCGTGCCAATACCACAAATAAGATTTTGTCAAGGCCGTGTGACAAGACACTAGTTTGTCTCATGAGACCTGTCGATGCATCGAGGAGCTATAGCGGGCTCCACCCGTCACTTATTAAGTCCAATGCATTCCTCATATGAATAGGTTTAAACATATCATAAACCATAACATAATCGTATCACATAAAACATGCATAAAGAAACATAACATTTCCAAATTTCAATCAAAAGATATAAATACAACACATTGATATAATAAAAACACTTTCAAAAACATTTTCAATACCAACATAAAAGAAAGTTAAAACTTTGTATTTATTTTTCATTAAAAAAAGTGATGGCTTGTAGAGGAAGCCGAAACACAAATAATGGTCACGGCGGCGGAGAAGTCATTGTCGCCGCATATGTACGAAAATAAAAACATTCCCTTTTTGTCATTTTAGTAAAACGCTTCGTATAAAAAAGATTCCTTTTGAATAAATGTAAAAGTCAAAGGGGTTTATACACCGTATAAAAGAAAGTAGTGTATAAAACCAAATATGCCCCAATGAAAGGAGATTGAGGCAAAGTCCTTAAAAAGATAATTTTTAAAATAAAATAGATCTATTATGTGTATTCACTATAAGTACACATAAAGAAAGTACAAATACAAGATAGGACATAATAATATCCTGAGATAATTTGAAAGTAGGAAATTAACCCAAAGAATGGAAATTGGGTTAAGAAGTTCCCTTACCTTGTGTCCGACTTGACTCAACCGTTCTTTAACCTCCTGAATAATAAACTAGAGTTATTATCTACCTTATTAAGAACCATTTTCAATTTCATTATCCTTTTTATATCACTTATTACAATGTTATGAATATTATGTAATTATTCACGTTAATAACGATCGTTTTGTCGATCTTTGGTAACTTGAGTCAACAATAAACTTCTTATAATTACATGTTGTTCATGTGGTAGAATATCCATTATATCCAGAATTATATTCATGATTTAGATGTCATATATATCTTATATATCCAGTATATACATTCATTTATAATATTATGTAACATTTAGAGGTAAGAAATGAAATGCACCGTTCATGGAGACGGTAAGCCGTACGTACGCATGAACGCTACTTTAACTTCAATTTAATATTTAATGGAACTAAATCATAATGATATAAATGTATAATATAATTCCAGTATAATATAGTGTATAATACCATTTACTCCATCCTTTATACATCTCACATATGGCATTAACGATTCAAATCACTTTGAGGGGGCGGTAGTCTGCACTTCCTAAAATGAAATTATCATGTTTTACCCATAATGGAAATCGTAAAGTATGCCATAAATGAGAAATACAGAAGAATAAGTAAAACATAAACATATTATATATCATATATAAAAATAGTGACATCTTAATGGCCACCTTTGAAGGTGTTATATGAGTGTTGAACAATCATCGTTTCGTGAGGCAGAAATTCATTATCCACAGAAACCATATGTTCATTAACCATTAGATGTAGGTGTGTGTAAGTGTATCTCGAATCCATATTATAACAAGATCCTAGTATATTGAGGATACTGCTGTTGTTACAAAAGAAATGAATAAAAAGAGTTTAGGGGTTTGGAGAAGAAAAATAAAACAAAACAACATTAGAGAAGACATTACCTCAAAATCGAGTAACTCTTTTTGATTTGAGCCAAAGGCATCCTTGAGAAGAGTTCTGCCCAAAGTGAGGCTTCTATGAGTAAAAGGGGGAATTTGGGAGAGTATTGGGGCAGAGGTTGGCCGAGCCAAATGGCTTGAAAGTGTAAATGAGGTGGGAGAGGTGGGGGCCTTTTATAAGTGGAGAGGGGGGGGCACTTTTGGAAAGATTGAAATGTTACATTATTACAAAATGCTTTTCGGATTCTAAAGGTCCCACACTTATATAATTCGAGGATAAGGTGATAAGGGTTCGAAATATCCTCATCCAATTGGCTTTGGACAAGTCTAAGCCTTGGATTTTGCATTATCTTCCAATTTTATTTAAATCGTTATATAATGAGGTCATCACTACATCATCATGATGTCATAAATAATTTACTTTATTTAATGTCTAACAATTATAAAAAAAATATTATGATGTCGGAAATCTTTTTAGATTTCTAATGAATATTTATAGTCAAAAGTTGGACTTGTTTAACCCCACTTAAAAATTGTTTTAGTAAAACAACTCATGTTTGTGTCAATATAATTTTAACATTAAATAAATATATATTAATGACATTTTCCAACTAAAGTGGCTCCATGTGGTCCCCAAGTTGACCCATGGGTTTTCTTGGTCGGCCATGACTCATCCAATAGGAGTAGGAAAAGGTTCATGCTCATCTCATATTATTAAAACATTATTTGTACCTTAAACTACACTAATTACCTCTAATCGCGATTAAGAACTTAAAAGTTACTATTCAACAAAAAATTATTTTAATCTCATTGAACCACATTTTACTTCTTAATGACAACCATGTATGTCGGATTTTTGAAAATCAAATCACAAAAGTGGTAATATTTCATTTAAACGAAAAATCAGTTATTTAACTACCACTTAGTGGTTTCACTATTCATCAAAAATTGATGTTTTTCAGAACAAGGCCAAAATTTCACCCTAAGCTATAATTGATATTACGAATTCAAAAATGATGTCTATTTTAAAAAATTCCAAACATATAAGTTTCATTAATTAATTTTATAATTAATTCCCGCTGTCACAACAAATAGCGTGTTTTTAAGAAACAATTTATATCAAAAGATTGGCAATTGTTTATGTCCAATTTCAATGTTAAATTAATTCTAATGACCACCCTTGGATAAAATGGTAAAAATATATTATAATTATACTTCAAAACCACTAAATAGTATAATTTATCACTATAAATTATTTTGATTAAAAAAGTTGTTTTTAAGTAATTTTCACTATTCATAAAAAGTTAGAAGTTCTCAGAAAAATACCAAAAATTCAACATAGTCTAATTTCGATAGTACGAATACAAAAATGAAGTCCATTTTGAAATATAAAATTTCTATAATTTTAAAAGGTGGTTATTACTATTCATAAAGGCTACTTTGATTAGTCGCGGTGTTTTAGAACTCGAACTTGCGTACAATGCAAGCTATTGCATTATTGAAAGAGAGGCATATCGTGGATGCTCGGGGTGTTACAGTCTCAGTTCTTAACATTGAAAATATTGCAAATAAAATTCAAAAGTCATACATTAGAAAAATGAGTCATTAAAAATTCCTTAACATTGAGGATTTTCATCCTGTAAAGAGAAAACCAGCTGACAAGTGAGGATACTAAGATCTCAATTTGGTTTCCCACTCCCTATGCTCTCCTGAAGGTTCCCATGCTTTCAAAAAACATGCACACAAGTGAAGAAACTCACATGAATGGTCTTCTCCATCCAGTTTCCAAAAACCACTAAACTCTTTGATATCCTTTAAAAGGTAACTCAACCCCCAGTTTCTATCTCACCCTAGTTTACATAGTGCAATGATTCATGCACATATCTCATTAATTGTGACATGTGGAATACATCATGCCCCCAGACTAACTATAGTCGTAGGTCTAAGAGTTATACGACCTCACCAACCTAATGTAGTAACTGGAAAAGGGTATTATAGACCACCATAAAACCATGTGGTCCTGAAAAAATATCTCCAAACATCAACAATGTGAGATCAATTAGAACCCATGATCTACTCATTGTAATTAAAAGTCCACCATTTTCAGTACACAATGTACACTTTATGTTTTCAACAAGCCCTCACCCACCCCAAGATGAACTACTCCTCTCACAACCATCAGTTTCACTAACACTCATCCCACAAGTGCTCTCTCCCACTATCTTTGACCTACACATTTGTGACCTGTCGATTATCCTATACATGCTACAAAATAATACTATACTGATGGTGGAGTGATAAATTCTATAATACAGAAAATCCATTGATGGTAGATAATCCTCCAAGTTAAATCGCATAACGAGCTTGAAAACACAAATCAAATTCACCAGAACCTGGATAGTTCCCTTTTCTAGGAAAACTATTTGGGTAAAACATTGTGATCAACTGACATCATGTTTCAAATGCCTCTTTAATTCTCTCTATAATCAGGTTGTAGATTTAGAATCACAGTCTGAAATGATCACTGAGGGAATTCAATGATGCCAAGAAACATCCTACATGAACAAGAATCCCAAAATCTATAGTAAAATATGATCTCATGTGGTTAGGAAGTAATCCAACTTGTTATGTATGTATACCATCACTCATATAGTGTTGCGACCTCTTGCTGATCTTGAAATCCCCTACACGATAACTACAAAGATACCATTCCGTTTACACATCAATTTGGGAACATTATTCTTCACCAAATTATAGGTGTGACATCAAGAGTTTAACCTAGACACACACTAATACATCTTTAGCTACCCTACCCAATTCCAAATCATCATATTACATCCTCACCTCTCCCAGATATACTACTATGTGAAAGCATGAAAAATGTCATCAACACCTTATATCACTAAATTAATGGTTTCACTGTCCATCCTAAAACATAGATGACATGATCTTCACCCTCTGGATATCCATAAATAACTTGTCTAGTGGATATCGTGTCTCAGAAGATCTCACAATTAACATCCCAATGTTTCACCTCCCCGAAAACCTGAAGATGCAGAGGGGAAATATCCATCGAAAAGAGGTATGGTGCACCATAGTTATCCTTAAAGCTCAAATAAAAAGTGGCCAACTACCCATTCACTTATCTCAACATCAGTGAAAATAAATCCTTACTATGATCATCTTATACTATGACCACTCCTCAGGTGGATCTCAAGCTCACACTAATCAACCATTGTTGGGACCACAATCACTCCCATGTCTATGAAGTCATATCTCATGAATTAGACATTCAAAATCTAGAAACAATACTTTTACAGTTTCCGAATATTTTTTACTCTCATATTATGTCCAAAACATATTCCAGGGTCTCACATGCTCCTTCTCAAAAGATTATTACACTAGGATGTCACCAATAAAGACGAGCATGAACCGATATAGGAAATTATTGATGATCCAATAAATAATCCCACAAATGTTACTAGGGTTTTCAAAACAATAAAATGTACCTCCAGTTACTCAATGAGACAATAGTGGACTTAGAAATTGACCCTTGATGTAACCTACTATCGATCATAGATCTGGTGATAGCATGTGCCGAGCTCAAACTCCAAGAATCACTACACCTCTAACCCCTTGTTAAAGAAGTCATTGATTCTAGAGGGTGGATACTACTTGATCAATCACATGGTTTAGGTGATGTTATTCAATGACTAACTTCAAGCTCACACCATCCTTCAAAGAGATCAAAATTAGGTTTCATAGGGGAACACACTGGTTCTAAGAAATCCATTTCACCAAAAACATCAATCACACCATTAACTCTCATGTGGTCTTTTGACATGGAATCATATAAATCTGGATATCTCTAGGTGGAGTTTTATGAAGAAGAAATTTGTTTTATTGGGTGGTAATCCTAGTACATCATATGGGAAAATATCCTCACAACTCTCTATTTAGAGTGAAAATTCATTCACACATATTATTCCATGATTTTTAGCATAAACATCCAACAATTACAACCCAAATATCATAAGGTATAGTTTATTTGGAAGACTAGGCTCAAAATAAATTAGTTAGACTAAAAACAATTATTCATTTTATTCCCCATAATGAGAGCATAAATCCAATTGGGATGCTAAAAATTCATAGGATAACATGGGAAATACATAAAATAAATGGTTGGGAAAAAATTCCAGTAAGGGAATAAACATGACAAGGAAACATAAAATGTTAGTCAAAAGAATAACATGATATCATAAAAGATAAGGTTAAATAGTAATGATATGGTAGCGTAACATATGTTTAATGGCATCATAAGACAATGGAATCATAGAAACTTATGTAGTAAAATATAAAATGACATAAACACGAGTCAATGATAACTACCTATATAACATGACATGGTGGAAAAAGTCCCGTAATAGATTAGGCATACACCCTATTCCCATAAAGAACGCCTAATAAAATGAAATCTATACCCAATAAATTATACTTCTAGTTGGGTTCATCCACAAAAATTGTTCATTATTTAGGTGAGCCACAATAAAGAAATCAATCATAAATAACAAAAAAAAATTACCCGTAGAGATAAAATTGGTTTCACGATCTTGTCTCATATCAAAATAAATGGAAATTTCATAATGAATGCAGTTGAGAGATGAACATAAAGATTTTATCACCACATAAAATAAAGGGGTGATAATTTAGGTATTTATTTTAGAGACATATATACCTAATTTAGATGTAATTCATATCATTAATGGATTTTGTGGTTGATGAAAATATTATTAAATGATTACGTTATTTTTTTTGAGAAAAATATAATTTTTACTTTCAAATAACTTATTCAAAATGAAAAAATAAATAAAATATTATATAAAACATTTAATTAAAAAACCATTGAAAATGATAAATTACTATTCAAATAATTATATGTTAATGACAAATGATAATTATATACATGCTCTATATGTTTAACAAAAATACCTCTCACGCTATTCTAAAATGGTTAAAAACATCATCATTCAGAAAATGGAAATAATATTCCAATAAATAAATATTATATAAATTCAAATACGGGTATAAATTAATTTAAATATCAGTTTTTAAATATGGAAAACATTTTCAGATTTGTTTAAAAAGTATGGATATGGAAGAAAATGTATTTTTGATCATGGAGAAGTAAAGTAGTATTTTCTAAAAAATATTTTTTCAATCATTTTAAAAAAAATGTGAATGGAAAAGTGTAGTATTACATAAAAAATATCAGAATAAATAGATTAGAATAATATATATTTAGTTTATCATAGAATTATTAATGTACTCATCTATGGGATTATTAGACAGAAACAATCTATAATAATGATGATATTTTGAAATAAACACGTACCACTTTGGTTACATATGAATAATTAACACCATACAAAAGTCACTTAAAATGCAAATATAAATACCATGAAAATAAATATATTAGATATATAATATTAAAAGTTTTAGTATATACACCACACAAAATAATTATGTCGTAAATATGGCATATGTCTCGCAAAAGTAAAGGTGAGATGAGAAATACTTTCACTTCGAGTCCAAAATTGTCATGTGTGTCATTTATCTCATGTATACTAAAAATATAACAATTATTTATTTTATAAAGAAGAAATTACAAGTTTAATACCTTATAATTAAACTATTTAATTCTTTTATTTTAATGACATATTTAATTACATATTCAGTTTTTTCCATGTAGGGTGTTTTTAGGATGCTAAATTATTAATTTCAAAATGAAATTAATGTGTTGATAATGGTCAAAGGTGTCATTATGAAATCATATAAAGAATAAGCATATTTAAATAATTATTATTTATAGACATTAATAATACATTTAAAACCAACCATGAATTATGATTATGAAAAAATAACTACATTATAATAATAGAGATTGTATGTCATATATACACATGAGTAACATTTTAATTTCTCAACAATCATGATTGAAAGTTTGTAAGTGTTGTTGTTTAATTAGATAATTATACTTATATCATATATATAATTTTATTTATTTAAATAAAAATAGATATACCATCCATGAGATGCAGTAATAAAAAATAAATCACATTGCATTGTGAGGTTGTAATCCTACACACAAACGAACGATGATATCATTTTTCGATGGATTGTAAGGTAAGATGGAATTTGATATGTTAACTTTAAATAATGATTAAAATTTAATTAATATGATATATAAACATTATAACTATCATTATTAATAACTTTTTTAGTTGATTATGTAAAATTAATTACATCAGTTCACGAGCCGATAGTCCATTATAGACATGAAAGATAGTTTTGTTTCCTATTTGTGGAAAAAGAGATAGAAAATTATTATTCAAATAAAATCATTACATCTCAATATATTTGAGAAATTATTGTTATTATATTGAAATCTTTGGAAAATAATTTATTGTGTAAAAATGCCAAGTAAAAAGAATGATCGCGACAAAGATAATTATATTCGCTTTGATGTACCCCCCATGGAACTCTTATTATGGAATCTAAGGTCGACATATTTGGAAGAAAGAAATTATTCTGGATAGGTTTTTTAGGGATATAATTTGGTATTTTTTATTCTATTAAAATGGATTTATATGTGTGAATATGTGAGGGAAGGGGGTTCCCTTTTATAATTGAGGAGTGACATTTTTCTATGAATACCCAAAAGTACTCAATAATGAGAAGTCACTCTCATGATAAGTGCATAACATATTTATAAATAATGTAGTGTGTGGTTGATGGTTTTGAGAAGAAAACTACAATGTTAAAAAGGATACATGTTTTAAACATGTCATTCCATTTACCAGAAAGGTTACTCACTTTTACCTTTTCTGATATTCACCCCATTAATTAGTTTATTTTAGAATTTTTACTATTCATTATGAACTAAATTCAGATTAAATTATATACTGATATTAATTATTATTATTTCAAATATAGAATGAATTTTAACATATTCAAATCACAGAAGTGGTATAATTCAATTTAAATTATGCATGAAAAATAGGTCCAAAAAATATTTTTTCACAGAATTAGTTTTCAAGTAATAGATGATCTTATATTAATATTATTACTATTAATATTCATTATATGGATTTAAATAATTAAAATGTATGTAATGTATAATAATTTCATTTAAATATTTCTTTAATAGGGTTTATATTAACTAATTAAAATGGATAAACATTATGTATTTAAAAACAGTTGGTAGAAAACCGTATTTCTAAGAATAAAAATAATCCTATTAATAATCATGGAAATAGTTGATTAAAACAAAAATAAAATGGATATTATAAATAAAATTTTATATATACCACTTTAATACCTAATAAAAAATATATTTTATCTTCAAAATTATTTGATTTAATGAGTATAATATTTGGTAATTGGAAAAAGGTAATTTTTACTATTCATTTATAAATAGAACATTAGAAAAAAATCTCTAAATTTAACCCTATGATAATTTACATAATATGGTTTTAAAAACTAATTTAATTTAGCAAAATAATATTTCTAAAAGTTCAAAGAATTATTTATAATATTTTTTCACAAAAGGAAATAAAAATCATTTTTAAAGTAAACATATTTTTTATAGAATAATATATCATTATTAAAAGTTAATTACTTATTTATTAATAATTTATCAATTAGTTTATATAGATTATGACCATTATATATATTTCTCAAAGTATTTAATACAGTTTTGACTCACACATTTAAAGGCTGGGTTATAAAGGAAATGTATTTCATGGGTTTTTTAAGATTGGTGTTGAGAATCATATACATTATTGAAAATTATTTAATTATTTTCAAATCTTTAGGTGTTACATTCAACACCCATTATAAAAATTTAACCTCGATAATGTTAAAACATTCCCTGTAAAAAATAGTTTGATATTCAAAAATTATTTTATGGAAAACCCATATCATAAAAAGGGTTAATAAAACATTCCCATAGAAATAGGGAAAAGAAAATACAATGTTCATATGAAATAAAAACCCAGGATTCCACATAAGGAGAACATTAGAAAGATGTGAAAACACAGATTTTAAAAGTAGATCCATTTCAGAGATAATGTTATAACACATGTTTATGAGAGTAGAGACCATAAATTGTATCAAAATTGAATAAAATATTTATTTCAAGATCCATTTCCTAAATTTGAGGAATACTTTTACCGTATTCATTAAAATCATAAGGAAATTTCTTAATTTTTATGTATAATTTCATCATTAAATAATTGGTCACAACAATCTCATATGATCCTCTAAATAAGGAGTATTGAAGATAAATGTTTCTATTGCAGAATCACTAAAATAAATTTATAACTGATCACATGATTCCAAAAAATGATATAAACATATTAATCAATCAAATAAATATCAATAGAAACTATAAATTTTTAGTATAAGTCAAAATAGTTCAAAAAATGAACGTACCTTCATATTAATCCCAAAATCCGAAGTTCAACACAAATCTTTCCATAACTAGATAACCCTACATTCCAAATAACCTCGACAATCAAGGATTTAATTATGTTATACAGACATAAACATGAATTTTAAATAACATGTTAAACATAAGGGTAACATATACCTCATCCCAATGAAACATGTCCTATGACATCATTATTCACCTCAAAATCCTAAAAATTCAAATGCATTGATCCTCAAATTTGTTTCCCAAAACTGAATTAATATTTATCCATCAAACAATTCAAGTTAAAATGATTTCATGCAATCTAGTACATATCATAGGCCAATGGTAGACACTACATCTTTATCACCTTTTTACTGTGGGTTTGTTCCCAATAACCTTTCTATATATGATGATTTTTCTCCAAACCTTTGTATTTTAATTTTTCAAAAACTATATTAATATAAGTCTTATAAAATTACATAAAATATTTTGAAAATCCTAAAAAAATACTAATGAAATCAGTTTTTGACCACTACAGTCTTCTTTGTGGGTTATTTTCCCCAAAAAATTAAATAATCCAAATAAACTATAATTACGTCAACATCAAGAACATATGAAAAATTATCTTTTCCACAATTATATATTTTTATATAAATTATCACGTTACCATTAAATCATAATTCTATGTCATTAGTACCATTCAAAATATTCTTGAAAAACATATATTTATTACTATTGTAGGAAAATCCTTATAAGTTACATCATTCTTATAACTAGAATACTATTGATCAAAAAACTTCAACAGCATAATTCATCAGTTCTAACACCTAAACACTTCAACAATTACGATTAAATGATTTTCATAACATAGGAACATGAGAATTAATCCATGGATTAGGTCACTAACTATGATAGTAGTTATGTTCCCCTCATTTATGAAATTGAAATATTAGTAGTTCCTTAGGGTGAAATTAATTTCTCAACATCTGGTTAACCAGACTCTTCATTTTTTAATCTATAATTAGATTCTTTACTCCCTAATTTTCCACACATAAAGCATCTTCCAGTTCCTTTAAGAATTTCCTATGGTGGCTCCGCCCACATTTTTGATATTTAGGAAATTGATTCTTATTTTCTTTATGATATTTAAAATATGAATTTCTTCAAGATTCTATGCTCTCTTATATGATGTGTTTGGAAATTAATCTATATTCTAGTTTCTAATGGAAATTCTTGATAACTCATTTTCAACGACTAAAAGTTATCTAACATCCATTACGATTAGGTTATAAATATCCTTATGGAAATCATTAAGTTTCCCATCAAATTGGTTATTTGAATAATTTATAATATTTTTTCCCATTAACAAAAAATAATAGAAGAAATAAGATGAGAATGAATTAATATACATAATGAAAATTTATAAAACTAAAAAGAATAACTTAAAAGTGAAAATTATATCCGAACGTATGGGTATATATGTTTCAATCTATGATATCAATGGTAATTTTTACTATTAGTTTTTCTAACTAACAGTTTTTTCAATTCCATCATTATGGTTTATCAAGAGTTTATAAATTTATAAAACATATTTACAATGTGTGCCACAAGGTCTATTTTTTCATACCATGTGATGATTAATTCTTTCCCAATTTTCTATTTTTTGGTTATTAACCATAGGTAAAACTATTTTAGATAAACATATACTTATGTTATATAGACAGTGATGTAAATTATTTAAAACCACTTACTCTATGCTTCTCCAAATTTACATGATATTTTCTTATAATTAGAAATATCTAAATATTTATAAGTAGGGTTGTTAATAAATGATTACATTTTTGAGAGGCAAAAATAACTTGACCTTTCTCTAATACCAAATATAGCTACCCATGCCTTGTACGTAATTTATTATTTGAATTTTTTTCATAAAAATCTAATAATTACAACCCAATTATTTGGGAGGCTTGGTGTCTTTGGAAGACTCGATTCATAATATATCAAAGTAATAGTGAAACAAAAATTCTCCATTTTTTCTCCATAAAGAGATCCTAAATCCATTTTAGGTCCTAAAAATTCATAGGATATCATAGGTAACACTTAAAAATGATGGGTGAGATAAAAATCATAGTAAGGGAATAAACATGAAAACAATACATAATATATAATTCAAAAGTATATCAAGATATCATAAAAGAGAAGGCTCAAGAATAATATCATTGGAGAATAACATAAATATAATAGTATCATATGATCAATGAATTATAACAAAAATTATAGGAATAGATAACATGACATAAAAATCAGTCAAGGAAAATTTCCTAGAAAATATCTCATAGTGGACAAAGTCCCATAATGGATTAGGTTTACTCCATATTCCCACACATAATGCCTCATGAGAGTAATTCTTTAACCAATGCATTGGAGAGTTATCTGGGTCCACCCATCATAATATTTTCTTGAATTATGTGTTCTATAAAAAATAAATCAATCATAAGGCATAAATATAAGAATTACGCATAGAGAGAAAATGGGTGGCATGATCCAGTCTCATATAACAACCGAAGGAAATTTCATAATGAAGGCATTTGACAGATGACCATAAAGAATGTATTAACCTATAAAAGTAATCTATAATAATATTGGTATATATTTGAGAGTCATATATACATTATTCATAACAAATCCATAACATTAAAGGTTGTCGTCATTGATGAAAATGTCTTTAAAAGATCACATTAAATATTTTCGGGGAAAAATACCCAATTCACATTGAAATGACTTTTTCAAATAAAAAAATTACAAAAAAATATAGTTAAAATTTTATTTAACATGAACCATGGGTAATTATAATGTGTGATTCAATGAATTGAGTGGTTATGACAACCAATAATTTTATACTTGTGATATAAGTTATAAATTTATTTTGACAATTATAAAAAGGATAAAAACTCCCTTATTCAGAAAAAAACTAATATTGCTTTTAAAATATTTTTTTCAAATTAAATAATCAGTAAAAATTCCTTTAATAAATTGTGAGGTGAATTTTTAAAATAAATTTGGATATATTTTTATAAATAAAGGATATGAAAGAAAAAGTATTTTATAACTAAAAGAGAAATAAAGTAAGCATTTTTTAAATACTTCTTATAACTCATTTTATGTACAAAAGAGAGGAAAATGGTAGTATTACATAAAGATTATATGAATAACTAGAGAATAATAAATCATATTGTGTTTAATATAAAAATATCAAACAACTCCTCCAAGGGAGGCTTAAATATAAACAATCTAAAATAATGATGAGATCAAGAAATAAACCCTTACCACTTTGGTAACATTAGAAAAATAACCCCAATGACTTAATTAACGTAAAATGAAACATTAAATAATTTAAAGGTAAATATTTTAATGATATAAAAAATATAGGGTATGTATATATACCATATAAAATAAATAATTCATAAATATGACATATGTCTCATGGAAGTAAAAGTGAGATGAGAAATCCATTTCCCCAAGTGTAGAATTATCAAATATTTCAATTATCTCATATATAATAAAATTCGATAAATCATTTTTTATTAATAATTATTTTTAGTTTTAATATTATATAATTAAAATATTCAGTTCATTTATTTTAAGGAGATATTTATTTTAAAGTTATATTTATTAAATTATTCAGTTTTTTAATGTCATGTGTTTTGAGGATTCTCATTTCGTAATTTGAAAACAATATCATTGTGTTGCCCTTGGTAAAAGGTAAAAAGTTTCTATAATATATAGAATAATAATCATGAAATAATTTTAATTTTTATATATCAATTATACTTTTAAATCCAACCACAATATATAGTTATTAAAAATTAACAACATTTTAATAACAAAGACAGTAGGTTGTATATACACATGAGAAACAATTCCATTTTCAATGATCATGATAGAAATAAGTTATGTATTATTAAATAATTATATAATGCAAATTATATCATAAATTACATATTATCTATTCAAATATCCTTACATAAACCATCCTTGTGAAGTGGTAAAAAATTGAAGCACATCGTTTTGTGCGGAGGTTGTCCATTTTAAACAAAAATGATGTTATCATTTTTAAATGAATAGTATGGTATGAGTGTATATGATATGTTAATTTTCCAGAATTTGTAATATTTTAGGAATATAATATATAAAAATTAAATCCATCATCATTAATATCCCTGTGAGGTGATGATGAAAAATCAATTACCTCGTTTCATGAGACGTAGTCTGCCGTACACATGAAGGATGGTATTGTTTTCTATTTGATATAAGAGGAGATGTATAAATATTATAACATAAATATAATAATACTTATGTATATAATATATAATGATTATATTTTATCTGAATTTTTATTATATGATTGATGGTGGAAAAAGAATATTTAAAAGGACGGTACTTAGTGAAGACTATTACCATCCCATAGAAGAGCCTCCTTTGGTAATCTTAATAAAGGCCCTAAGGTTGGTATTTTTGGAAGATAATATTCTCAATAATGTGGATAAATATATTAATTAGATATTTTTTAAGGGAGTTTATGATCCAAATTTCTTTATAGGTTTGAGTAAGTTAGGGGAGGGTTGGCCTTTTATAATTGAGGAGTGGAATTTTATTAAATTAAAAAAATAATTCAATAATGGGAGGTCACACTCATGAGAAGTGACTCTGAAATTGACAAATAATACATATGATTGATTATATGGTATAACCAACCTTCTTAAATTCATATGTAAACTTTTTTTAACATGTTATTCCATTTTCCTCCATGGTTAGTCACATTTTATCTTTTGTTTTTTCACTATGGTAAGTAGTTTGTTTATTATTTTTACTATTAAATATGACCAAAATAATGTTAAACATATTACCTAATAGTAATTATTTGGATCAAATATATGGAATAAATTTGATAAAATTCAAATCACAATAGTTTCATTATGTAATTAAATATTAAACCCCACAAAACATGTTGAAACATGATTTTTTTAAAAAAATCCATTATTCAAGAAATAGTTGATATTATATTAAATTTATGAGTAGAAATAATCATTATATGAATATAAATTCATATGAATAGATGTATAATATATTTATTTATTTTAAATCATTTCTTACTAGGGGTTATTTCTTATTAATTAAAATGGATAAAATTTATGTATTTAAAAATTATTTGGAGAAAACTGCATTTTTACGCAATAAAATATATGTCAAAATTTAAAATATAAGTGATCTTATACAAAAATTATGAAAATAAATGATTCAAAGAAATTAATTTGGTTATTCCAAATAAAATGGATAATATTCCACTTTAATACCAAATAAAAAATATATGTGATATTTTAAATTAAATTTATTAATCCAAAGAAATATTAGTATTTGAAAAATAGGAAATGTTATCTATTCCCTAAAAAATAAATCACTTTAGAAAAATTAAAAATATTCACCCTTATTTAATTTTGATATTATGATCAAAAAAAAATTGAAATTTTATATACTAAATTTTCTAAACGTTCTTAAAATTATTTATAATATTTTATTACAAAATGAAATAAAATATTTTTTTTCAAGGGAACATATTTTTTTAGAGTAAATTATATTTTTTAAAAGTGGAGTTCTTATTTATTAAAAATTTATCAATAAATTTATAAAAATTTGGGATAAAATATATATTTTATTATGAATTTAATACTATTTAAAAACATCAATTTAAATTTTAGGTTATAACGATGATATATTTCGTGGGTTGATTAAGGTTAGTGTTTCCTGTAAAATAGGCTATTTAACATTTTGATCTTTTTTTATAATATATGTGTTTTATACTCCAAAACCATTGGAACCTGAAATATCATATCATATACTACTCCACGTATCATCCTGAAATATTTATTATAAACTAATTGTATGCTAATGCACATGATCATATGGGATGTATCATATGGTCTCACTAAAAATTTGGAAATATTCCACACAAGGCTCTCTCTTTCATGGTAGAGTCAGGTCACACCATTAGCAAAAGCTTGTGATAACTGAACCTCATCTATAGAAGCTTCTTAAGATAAGGGTCAAGATAAAATATTCCACTAGTATCACCAGGTTTAGAAAATGTGATACATTTAGGGAAATGTGTATTACGACTATGTAGTCAAATTGTAGTTGGAGCAAAGAGTACAAACGTTATACCTAGAACCATGCCAAATTCATCTGGTCACAAGATCATACTGCATAAAGCTATGAATACATTGAATGCTTGTTTTTCACAATCAAGGCTTTATCTAACACCTTATCACATCATAATGTACTCAACCACAAAATCAAAATTAACTCATCTACCACACCTCAACACTATCCGCTTTGGATGGAATTGACTTGCTCAAATGGTTTTGGGTTGTGTTATAAGAAAATGTCATGGTGGGTGAAGGTTTACCTATTCTTTGAATGAATAAATCCAATTCAACCATCATCAACACATGGCCCTACTAAACCTATATGTTTTCCTATAAAATTTTCACCATCAGGACCACCACCAAGAAGGTTCCAATTAGAGTAGGACATTCACACCACTACTTCATTCCTATATTATACCACCCAAGAAGGTGGTATGGATCACCATAAATGTTGTTCAATATATGTATCTCAAACATGAGAATAACACACAGTGTAGGTGCATCAGCCACTGGTTCTTTTTTAACTAGCCACTTCTCAAACTGAGAGAAGTATAAACATCACTCACAAACCACTCAATGGAACTACCACTAGCATATGCACAAAAATTGAATCCTTATCGCCCAATCGAGCATAACTACTATACCTCTACAAAATCCATGATCTATGTCATAAAAGAGGCATTCAATAATAACCAAAAATCATATTGGTAAAAAGAGAATATATGGGGTGCATACATAATAAATATACGGAACAATAACCCATTCCTATATGATGCATGTACCAATGTTTTCCCAGCAAACAGTGTCTACAAGTTACGAGTCAACAAGTTGGTTATTAGAGTCTGGGTGAATGAATATCTCGTCCACTGCCTCAAGACTAGGTTCCTTGGCCTAAAAAATAGTCTCTATAAAATTTAACTCTATTTCACTAGTACCTAAACCAATCCTCAGTGATTTAAAATCTCCAAACTCTGGTCCTAATATAGCCTCCTCTAATACCAATCCTTTGTGACCAGACCCACCAGGGCCCACATAGCCATTGTTATTCAAAAATTGAAAACCCATTCCCACCTCTAATAGGTTAGGGGATGGTGTCTAGCACTGACAAGGGTTATCACACAAATAGATGGACTTATCTAAAAGTCTATATAGACACACATACATCAATATAAATTATTATAATTCATAAAAGTACGTAAGTAATACTATATATGAATGAATAACATCTCTCATGCATCAGTATATAATAAGTATTATAAACAAGAGGTAAAGGGACAAATTCAATCCCACCAAAACTGAAAAATATCTCAACCTTCTCACAACACACGGGAAGCTACCAAAAAGAAAATAATGAAATATTATAATTTTCATCTTAAAAAATATCCACATAATATTAGTGCACATTGGACTCCAAAAAATTCCAATAGTTTATATAATACATGACGTGTGTGGATAGATCAAATTCATGGGTGAGTATAAACATACCAAGTGGCACACCCCAAAATCACTAAACATAATTCATCAAGAGAGTATTAATATAATCACCATGAAGTTATTTAAATCAGGATATGAGACATATTTATAACAATAATAACCTAGATATTCTCATGATAGAAACTAAGTCTCAAGGTGATGTCATGACCACATTCCCAGTATTGGTTTCTATTATAGGCTCAAAGGTAACACACATCTAAGTGATCTGACTCCACAAGTATTTACATACTTAATGGAACTCATTTGAGTGGTCTCACTCGTCATGTCTTAATATAGAGTGGGAAATGATCTACGAGATCACAATCATTGGGCCTTTCCATGAAGAATCTATATGGAAAATTTTCGGGACACATGAGATACACAATCGATCAGAAATAATGTCATTGAAATATAACTGAAGTATCTAAACATATATAGGATCATGACCAAGGCCATGGGGTATGACATACCCTATATAGAATAACACACTATATAGGGGATTTTATTCCCATGTAGGTTGGTCACAAATATTTCTAAAACCAAACCTAGGGACGAAAAAATGATGTAGGACCAAATTCTAGGCCTCATAAACGGATTTTGTGACTCTATCTGAGACTAATCCCTTATAGGGGTTCATATAATATTCTTAACACATGATTCCTCACTTTACCATCTTGGGGATTAACCTAGGGAACACACCCTAGAGAAATTGGTCTAAATTTCAATGATTTGAGGAAACATACCCAATATCACACCAGAGATGTACTGAGAAGAGAAGAAGATCTAGAATTCCATTTAAGGGGTATAATAAATGTACTTAGGGGTAAACAAAATTTATCACTAATCATGGAACCTCAAATATCTCATACTCAAATGACATGAATTTCTCAAAATACACGGTGTGTCCCTATAGGCACATGATTTGTAAAGGTCGGTTTGGAATATTTTGGGTCTTCTTGTCTAGACCGTGTACTATATCCGATGCCCTTGTAATTAGGGTGTACAAATGTACACTATCCATTTTTGAGTACATTATCATGTGCATAGTTTGTACTTCAGGTCACATAGAGTGTAGGTGATAAGATGAAAATCGACATGTGTTATCAGCCAATGCATGTGTACTATTAAATGTACATGATGTGTACCACACCATACATGGTGTGTGGGGTTACGTGGTATACTGGGCATGTGATCCTTATAAATGAAAATATATCTAGGTTAAACGGAGTGTGATCCAAACACATTATGTGTGGGGTTACATGGCCTACTACACATGTACTCCATGTACATGCTGAGGTTGGAGGCTGTGGGTCATATGGTGTTTGGGCCCACCCAATAATGTGTAATACTTATCTCTTTGTGGATACCCTAGACACTACACAGAGGGGACTACACAATGTTTGTTCCCAAACTATAAACCATTTATGAGGGGATTTTACAGAAACATTCTCATGAATAAAAAATATTTCTTATTCCATTGTTGCCACTGATTTCACCATAAAACAAACTATAGACCCTAGTTCTAGATTTCCCATTTCATCTTTGGAATTGGTGGATGGATTATAGCTGCTTAAATCATCTGACAATGCATTCCCGTGGAACCACATCAATCACACACCTAAACCATGACATGAAACCTCTAATAAATCACCTTATAAATCCTATTTCTTTGTCACATTACCAAATCTCATTGTTGATCTTGAATCTGAACCCATAGAAACATTTTTTTTTCAAAATATTGAATACATAATGATCATTTTATGGGCATATGTCAAATCACTGGTCAAAGGAAATACCAATGATGATTGTACATAGAATGAGGGAGGACACCACAAAATATAACTGAGGGGAATAAAGCTCACACATTGTTTTGTGTAGGAATAAATACGTTATCATGATGGTGTAAAATGGATAGGATAATCAATATTAATTAATAAAAATATCAATTCCTAATAATGATAAAGATAATTCCGCAACCGAAACAAACCATTGACCTATGAATCGATTTTGTTAGAGAAAATGATTTGAGTTTGACATGGGATAAAATTTTGGATTAATACAAACAAAAAAGGCACTATCTCATGTTTGGATTAGTCATATATGAAAAATGATTTGACATCACTTTTTTGGTGAGATATATGAACTTCTTTGAGGATGGTGTTCATCGTAGTACTTTGATCGTTGATCCATGATCGAGGGACCATCCTCCAACACACTCTCTACCATATCTCTCCCTACTAACATTCACTACGGTTATATAGATACACAAAGGGAATTCAAAAAAAAATAGGGTTTATATAGAGGAAATTTGATCTATCAATTAATTAAACAAATAGATTAATTATTTAATTAATTTATTTAAAAATATTACCATGACCACACTTAAACAAAATGCATGATGTGCACAAAGATTATGTTGTTCCTAGGATAAAAGACACATTCTATATTTAATATTAGTTTCATAATTCCCATATGAGACACCTTTTTTGAAATATTCTATCTTTTATGAATAAATACATTCATGTTGTATAATATATTTAATATATTTAATTTCACCATACCAAGGCTCTCAAGTCCCATAATTCTATACCGACTCAATGCCTAGCTTCAAGAATATTCCTTAAAACATTCTAAATTCGTATATAGAAAAACATTGTAATTTCAGTTATACCATGATAAGCTAGTGTAAGATTAAATATTTTTTTATGAAAATTTCAATTGAATTGCAATAACGGAAATCATGGATTTTTTTATTACTGAATGTGATTATGTTTGGAGATGGTCCTTCATGACATGAATTTTATGCAACAAAATAAAATCCATTATTTTTAGGTCTTTACTATTTTAATATATTAAATGTTTATGTTCATCTAATAATATTAGTTTCACCATGAAACCACTAATCATGCCATAGTCTTATGGGGTCATTACATAATTATCATAGAATAACAGAGTGGTTGGTGTTGGAAATTTTTTCACTGTGTGGAATACTGGTTGCACCGTAGAGTCTCAAATCATGCCACCATTGTAATTTAATGATAAATTGTCAAAAATTTATTTTTATTGGATTTTAATTTCTACAACATGAAGAAAAAGCCTTCACAAAAATATAGATATAGTTTTGATGTAGATCATGTGTAATGACATTATTACATGAATGTGTACCATGTTGGGTTGTAAAGATCATGGCCATATAATAATTCATGTGGTCACATTGCGACTGATATTGAAATTATCTTTTCATTTTTTTAATGTCTAACATCATTTATGACCCTCAAGATACTCTAGCTAAAAAATTAAAGTCCTTAAAACAATTCAAGTGTAATTATATGGTTTATATTGATCTGAAGTATAAAATTTAGGTGGGATAATTTGAGAGTTAAAGATTCATTTTATTATTTAATTTTATATTAAAATTATTATAAAATGTTCATAATATAATAATACACTAATTTTAAGAAGATGGAAATTGAGATAATCACTTCAAAAATTTTACAGAATGCAATAGAGGATGTTGAAGAAGAACACACCCTAGATGTTATAGAAGGGTATAAGACCTTCATCAAAATCATATCATGAAGTAGTAATACATAGATCTAAATATTTTGGTTGTTATTGAAGAGTGTTAAGGATGGTTTTATCTATATAGTGATTATCGAAGACTATACATAAATATTAATGATTAGAGGTATATCATTCATCAATATTTATTAGTGTGTATGTATATAAGAGGTAAGGTTGTTTGGAATTTTGATAATTCTCTATTTTATAAAAATATCAACGTGTGAGGAGGATAAGAGGAGTTTATAGTCATTAATAGCCATGTGGGGTCTCTTATTATAGGTTGATGATTATTTCTTACAATAACTTTACTGATCATTTCATTAATTGTTTTGGAGAACATTACATAAGGAGAAAAACAGTATATAACATGAATTTTGGGAGAAACTATTATGATTTTCTTTCATGATGATAATATGATCATTCGATATTGGGTTTTATATATAATTCCATGAATGTAACCATTTTATTGTGTATTAAACACGACACCAAAAAAATTTAATGTACAGGCCCAAGAGATCAACCAAATTAATAATAAGAAACAAAAATTATCATTACCCTTAAATAACAATTATTCTAATTTTCATATTATATTAATTCAATCAAACTCCATTAAGTTATCCTCCCATAAATAAAAACACTAACCCCAACAAAATTTTCTCCCCCAATCAATTTTCATTATCAAGAAATCTTGTCTCATTGAAAACATGAAAGGGTATCCATAAGTTTTACATGTTCCAAAATATACAGCCGATGTGATTCATTGACTTTTGTTATTTGTGAGGACATTTACAAGAATGTTCACAGGCTTAGGGTTTGTATGATTCATATATGAAAAAACTATGAGGCTGAATAAGGATTTTTGGATCCTTATTTGGAATATAAATACATGATTCTATTTTACACTCTATAATTTTTCCTCCTTACGTTCCATGTAAATAAATTATCTTCAAAACTTTAAATATTTTAAGGAATAATACACACATTTTATTATACTATTAGAAAAATAAATTTTTTTCCATGTTTCCAAAATTTTATAATGTTGAATTCTTGTTTTTTTTATTTAAATTTAATCCATTTTTTATATTTTTTAGGAAAATTTGAGCCATTAATCATCAAAACATATTGTGAAGTTCCAAATCCTTATTTGAAATGATAATTGTTTTTTTCAAACCCACAAATATGAATTTTTTATATTTTATAAACTCTTTAAAAGAAATTTTTTTGTTGGTTCTATAACAATATCTAGTGGTAGCATTTTTAAAAAGATCCATAGTAGAAACATAACTTCTTATTTTCCACAAAAAGCATATAATGTTATATGAATTCAAATTTAAACATCCCCCCAAACATAAGTTAAATTATATCATTAAATTTCACTTACAGATCTATTTGGATAGTGAAATATAATTTTTTTGTAACATGGGTTTTTAGGGGTTTCTAAGCGCTGAAAAGATTAAATGATGGAGTAGTATTGAATTAGATTGTTATTTTGATAAATATATATCATGATCGATGAAATTGATCATAAATATCTACATATGTACCTTACAATAACATTTTTTGATAGAAAAAAAAATCAAATTCTTATAAAATAAGGAATGCCTTGGTTCGCTCAAGAAATGTTATTATAGTGAAGTATATGAAGAATGTTCCTAAACCTAATATAATAGTGATTTGAAAATTTGGATATTGGTTTATGGTATGGGATTTATTATTCATATGTTTTTTCATCAAATTAAAAAAATTTATATATGTATCAATGGCATTTTAACACTCATTTAGGTTCAGTTGCATGGGTAAGATTAGTTCACTCATTTTCATGGGTTTTAGAAATCAAAATGTTTTTAATATGAAGCTCAACATGTTTCAAAAATACACTAAAATCGAATAATAAACCGAAAAAGTTTTGAAAAAATCATAAGAATTTTGATTTTTTCCAACATCCTTAACTACCAACGTTCCCTCCCATGCACTTAAATTATGCATTTCAGTCAATGTATTATTATTTATTAAACATGTATGTAGATTTTTAATTAAACCACCTCAGGTATGTTTTAAGGATGGGTAAAATTTGATGAAATTTATTTATAGATTGTTTAGAAGAGTGTGATATCCTCCATTGGTATATAGAGAAAATTTCATTGGAATTTCTTTACACTAGGCCCTTTAATATTAAATGGGTTTTATTGTCCTTATTTCACAATCATTAAAACATAAAAAGGACAGGCATGAGTGACTATAAATGGACCTTCCAATCTGAAATTAAATTTTCCTTCCATTATTTTTAGTCTTGAATTGTATTACAATACTTGATCCCCCAGATGGAAGTCTTTTATTGGATGATCTTGTTGTGATCCACTCTTATTATCTCTTTATAGGTTCTAAAAGTTTTAAAATTCTATATTCTAATTTCTTCATGTTTAGAGTTGTAGTATTCTTAATTTTATATATCCATATAGGTCTAAATTCAACTATGAATTAGCCTAATATAAATTATATTAAAAATAAAATGAAAGGGGAAAATCCTTCCATAGATTAGTCTATAAGGGATCATTCCAATGGGTGTTTTTTATTTTTTTTATAAGTCAAAAAGGTGTCTTCAAAATTTTTTTCTAATCATTTCAGTTTTTCTTAAATGTTTTATCAAAAATTCATTTGATATTCATTCTATAAACTTCAAAATAGAAATTCATTTTTGAGTGATATAAAGCTGATGTTTTATGATACACACCATATTTTATCACCTCAAACTCAACGCTCATAGTGAAAAATGGTTCTTTTGATCTCTAATGATAGTTAATGAAACTCCAAACATATAAAATATGTTAGATTTAAGAAAATAATAGAGAAGCTTAAGATATGTAGTTTTGGTTGGATTACATTCCACCCACATTAAAACTTAATATATTATAAGAAAAATATAAGAATTCTAAAATGATATAAGAAAAAGTCACATAAAATATATTCATCATACATTATAATTTTAACAAAAACTAACTAATCTTTGGGGAATTAATTATATATTTTAATTATTTCATAAGTAATTACATTTTTATAATTTACTAAACATTCTTGTTCACATTTTAACATGGTAGAAAAATAAATTATAAACTCAAAAACCAATATAGTTATCCACTAAGGTCCAAAATAGACTTAATAAGCTAGTGTGTGATACAAAATTAAATGACATATTCATTCCCTCTTAATGGAAAACATCTTCTTATGTCATTGTTCATTACAAATGTCCAATTTTTTTGGATCTTCCTTAGTGTAAAATATAGAATACAATTTATTTATATGAATGTGGTGTCGTTTTATGTGAGATTGGTTAGGAGAATATATTGGATAATTGACCATTTCAGCATACCTAAACACATCCCATTATATAAAGTAAACATTTACTCCTAGAATGGGACCCATCATAGGTTTTGGTTCTAGAATTTCAAATTCTGTAAAGTTGGGTTTCTAACTCAGGTGATGGGACAATTTGTTCTCTATTTCTTTCTTTTCTGTGATTACCAAGTTAAATTAAAAATGTAAGAACATCTATCTTACAAGCCACAATTTTTATTAATCCTTATTCATTAAGTAATAATGAGATTAAGGATAAAAAAATATGACATTAGTTTCAAGTAGGTAGGATCAAAATCCTTCTAAATAAAAAAGACTACTAAAAACTACTTTTTAGTGGTTCTGTAGTTATTATCATCAGTATCTAATATCCTAGAAGAAAAAGAGATGGATTTATATTTCCCTTAAAATATTTTGGATGTAAATTAACCATATTTTAATTATAATCGTTAAAAAAGTTTCATATGGGTTCTCCCAATTAGGTTGCTACATCATTAGTAGTGTGGTTATTTGACTCTTTTTGTTATCAAATTCTTATCAACACTCAAAATTAAAATCAAAATGGTCTTTTTTCAACAGTAATCAAGAAAAGGGAAGGGTATGTTTTTTTAAATACTTGATAATCATTCTACATAAACTATCTTGTCTAAATAATGATCTATCATATTTTAAATATTTAGGGTAAGGAAAAAAATTTACAACTACAATTTTAGACATGTCCACCTCAATTAATTTTTATGAAATAACATGCCTAAAGAAACCTTTTTTACCATCATAAAATGAAACACCTCAAAATTTAAAAAAATATTCTTCTCAAAATAATTATTAATGTTTTTTCCATTTATTTTAGAAATTTTAAAAAAAGAACATAAAAAATAGTGCAATAAACCAAATATTCCTCCAGTATCTCTCTAATGTCGTTAAAAAAATACTTACCATACACTTATGAAATGTACACAGGGTATTACACAATATAAATGGAATAATATTATAATAAAAATTTCCAATGGGTTAGGTAATTGTAGTATTATTCTAATCCACAATACCAATAGGTACATGGAAATATCCTAAAAACCAAAGATAGAAAATTATATTTATTATTCAACAAATCATTTTTAACATTTGATCAATGAATTGGATATGAATGTTTTACCTCCCATAGAACTGATCTGACTTTTTATAGTCTATACAGGATCTCTAATTATTTAAAATTCTCGTAGGAATTTGCTCATTTGGATTATTATTTTCAATAGTTCGGCCTGTTTATAAGGAACAACAAGGATAGGGTTGACCCATTATGATTTAGAAATTGGGTAAATGATTTATTCTACCAAAACAATTTCTATATCTTTTTTGGTACCTCTATTATGGTATGATTTTACCTTCATTTTGGGATGACTAAAAATTATAGAATCTCCCTAAAGTTGAAATTCATGTGAGAATATTTTTATATTAATTATAATAATATCAACTAAGATCCAAGATATTTCCTGATTATTATCTCTAAAACACTAAATAAATTTATTTTCTTGATTGGCTATAGATTATTATTACCTATCCCTAGAATTTGTTCTTCGTTTATTACCCACCCAATTTTTCAAATTAGGGGTTAGTTGTTTTAATTCCTGATTTGGGGATTATTATAATGATGTAATTTAATTGGTATTTTTACTTAAATATATTGAATATCCTATATAAAATTTTACATAACACCTTCTTCATTACATAATAATCATTCTAATCGATCAAAAAACTCAAAATTTAACATAACCTATAAACTATAAGAGGTTTTCTAAAATTGTGGAAAACTATATTATCGATGATTTTTTTTTCTTTAGGTGGTTTCATAAAGATTAGGTTTCATGGATAAATCCAAGATATTACCAAGATTCCAATTATTTAATTTGGGAAAGTGGAAGAAGTGAATGTCTATCTAAATGGTCCGTCTTAGAGTGGAAAATAATGAAGTGTACTATATTGTATTTGAACTCCATGATGAGTGTTCAATATCATAAATTGATGATGGTATTGGTTGTATTTAAGAATAGTCTACCTAAAATGATGGGTGAGTGTGTTTTTGATCATTCTTCTTCTATGTCACTTATATAAAAATCAGCTAGTAAAATAAGGTATCGAATTCCATATAGAACATCTTCTAATACACTTACTAGAAATGAACTGGAACAATATTCAATTTATACCACATATCATGTGGGATTCATTATATCATATATAAGGAATTAAATACAGATTGAGTAATTACATTATTTAGAGCACCTAAATCACATAAGGGTCTGAAATTTTGTTGAACTAACAGTACATGGGATAGAAAATTTCCCACAATCATGAATTTTTTCTGCAAGTTGTGGTGTAATAGTAACTAAAAAAAATTCTTCCTAAGATGAATATATTTATTCCCTTGATGCCTCCTTTTTTATTCGAATTCCCATTAATTGTTTTTTTATAGGGGGATTCTTATTAGAACACCTAGAATAGGTATGATGATCTATAAAGTTTTGAATTTTCAAAAAAAATATTTTTTAGTACATCCTATTTAATTATTTCGGAATGCATTATTCTTGATTGGAATGGAATTGGAACGTATTTATTAACCATTTTATACATTTTTAAGGGTTTATGTATACTTTAATATTTTCCCCATAATTTTCCTCCTAATTTTTTTTATTCCTGTTCTTTTATTCATATCTATTCTATTATTCTACATTATTATTAGGTGGAATTTTTTTGTTCAGGAATAAATGGGTAATTTATATTATGTCAAATTATGGATATCATTATGCTAAAATTTACCTCGGGATTTGGGAAACATTAGGTTAGTATATAGAATATTTTGTGGATAATATATCAACAATACTACTGATTTTTACTCTCATTTCTCCAAATTCATTTCTACGCTTCTCAACATTATTATTTTATTGCTGCTGTTTTGGGAGTGGTACACTTGTGGAAGGAAATTCATTGGGCTTCATTTATTGTAATGTATGGGGTTTTCAGTAATTATTATCATTATAATATTTCTATAAAGCTATTGAAATGGTGGTTGGTTTGAGAATTTTTTTCGTTAACTGGTCATTAATGGTTTGGATTTTGAAAAGGTGGTCTTGTCTCGTTCAGTTGATTCCTAAATATACATTGGACAGGGGAGTTATCACTCTATCTTGGAAATATTTTTTGATACTTCCATGGATGAAATTTTGTTGCACTGCACTTTATACCCTATATTTTTGCACACGGATTAATGAAATGGGTAGGAATATGTTTTCCACTACTTTCTACTCACTAGTTTTTTTCAATAGAAATAATCCCACAAGGCTAGAGAGTTATTGAAGTCTAGTTTTTAATAAATATAATGAATTAGAGGATCTCACTTCATTAATTCCCCTAGTACTGTAACCTCTTCTGCCTAATTGTTGTGAATTTTTGTCAACATTTTTAGTGAGTCCCTTAGCTTCCACTAGTGATTTGTTTATGAGATCTCCTTCAGATGATACATATTGAATGTTCCAATAATTAACTAGAAAATATTATTAGTTTAAAACATGGAAGTGGTTCTCCATGATGACCTGATGTGGAAAGATGAAAAATATCTTCCTAAACCACTCATATTACTCATAGAGAGCCTCTCTATAATCATGTCTAATAAAATACAACTCTTTCCTGAAGGATGTACTCTTAGAAGTAGGTAATAATATTTGTATAATGTTTCATTGAAAATCATACAGGTCATGAATCATTATTTTTTATAGGATGCATAATGACTCATTAGATACTATTTACAGTAAAAATTAGGAATTCCCTCACTTGAAATGCTCCTCAACTACTCCTATGGGATTCAAATTAATAAAAACCAAGTCAAATTCATTGATATGTTTGTTATAATTTTCACCTATAAAGACATGAAATTTAGGTAAAAATTGAAAAATTATAATTTTTAAATGACTGTGATAATATAAATAAGGAAATGAAATTTGATTTGTTTGTTTACCAAACTAAGATACGAACTAGTATCTCAATGTTTGGTTGATATTTCCATACATTGAGATATTTTCTATTTGAATACTGGTTGTTTCACTTGAATTTTCTTGAGTAGTATACCAAAAATAAGATTATAGATTAATGTATGTCTTCAAAGATAGTATTGTTCTTTCTATTATAATATCATAATCAAATAGTTGGTTTTTTGAGGTTGTAATATTACAATGTCGAAGATATATTTTCCTCTGGTACTACATTACTAGAAAAGTTAATATTTTATATCATGAAACTATTATGGTGTCTTATAAAAGTATTTATTTAACTTAGGATAAATGTATTCCTAGTGGAAAATCAAGGTTGTAGACAAATAGGAGTTCACAAAACCAGTTTTATCTATTAATTCAAGTTTGTGAAATGGTGAATTTTTGAAAATATTTTATTCTAAAAAAAGATATATTTATTGATGAATGATATTGAAAATATTAAGATAAGATATGTGATCATGATAGTGTAGGTTTTCAAATTTTATATTGTATATTAATCTCTACTTTATTATACTCTTTCTTAATTTATTGATAACTAAGAGGATCCTCTATTTCATCCCTTATCATCCATTGTGGAATAAAGTGGGTGAGGTTAATCCTTAAAAAATGTTATCCTAGTTCATCCTTTTATAGTATGTGTGAGAGATAAGTAGTGAATTACCCCCAAATGACTGAGGGAATACCCAATCAGGTCTTATTTTTCCTAAACAATCATGAGTGTTCACTAACTCTTCCACACATACTGATAATCTCAGATCACATTACCACATTTATGATGTATATTACATCATATATAGACCCAAGATATGTAGAAGAATAATATATATCATTAACTAATGAAATAAATGAAAGATATAATTAATACCAATCACAATCAAATCAGGTAATTATAACTACTTTTGAGTATTTAATCCATTAAACAAAATAGATATCTTTTTTCATTATAGTGTGAAGTCTCAATCATTATAAATGGATAGACTACGTTTTATTGTTCAAATAGAAGTTTTCCTTTATATATAATTGATAATATAAATAAATGGTGAAGAAAAATTAATTATAAAATTACAAAAATAGAATATTGAGAGTGCTCCTAGCCCAGATGGGTTCACTAATAAATTTTTTGTGTCTTACTGGGATGTCTTGCAGGATGATCATAACCTACCCATCAAGTATTTTTTTACACATCATTACATTCCCAATGGGATGAACTTTTACTTTATTTCTCTACTACATAAGAATGGTAATTCTCTTGACATAAAACACTTTTGGCCAATGGCTCTGGGCAGCACCATCCCAAGCTGATTAGTAAGATCCTTATGAGAAGGATGGGGCGGGTGGTTGGTGATATGATTAATTCAAATAAATTTAGTTTTTTTCCTGGAAGGAATATTCAGGAGTGCATTTTCATTGCCTCAGAAAGTGTCAATATCTTGAGGAAGAAGGTGAAACAAAGAAATTTTGTATTGAAAATTGATATCTCAATGGTCTTTGACACACTTAAATAGATATTTTGTTTGGAGGCCCTTAAAAGATATGGTTTCTCCAATGAGTTTATCAAATTGATCAGCACCATCCTTCGTTCATCAAGGATTTCTATTCTGATTTATAGTACAACTAGGGGTATTTTCTCGTGTACCAGAGGTGTGCAACAAGGGGACACACTTTTTGGTATTTTTTTGTTATTTTTGAGTGCTATATTAGCAGATGTATTAATGACATTGCACACATGGGTATGTATAATAGAATTCATGCCGGTATGATTGACTCTGCTCCATCTAATTTGTTGTATGCTGATGAGATTCTACTGTTTGGGCAAGCCTCTAGGAAAACTATTTCCTCTATTAAGTACCTTTTTTATGATTATGAGGAAGTGGCTAGTCAAGCGATAATCTATGATAAATCCTTCATTGTTTTTGGAAATTGTGTCACTACTGGGATGCAGAACATGGTTATTAGAGCCCTTGGGGTTAAAAAGGGGTTTTTTCCCTTTCAATACCTTGGTGTTCCCTATTTTGGGGAATTGTAAAGAGGAAATATTTGGAAGGGATTTATTCTGGTATTCTCAATCTACTTACTAGCTGGAAAGGGATGGTGATGTCCATGGTTGGAAGGGTATACCTTGTAAACATAGTGATA
Organism: Viscum album; assembly: GCA_963277665.1. Lineage (NCBI taxonomy): Eukaryota > Viridiplantae > Streptophyta > Magnoliopsida > Santalales > Viscaceae > Viscum > Viscum album. The sequence continues at coordinate 125,875,212 of OY728129.1, read as the reverse complement.
ACATCTAAATTTGTTTACCCCTTCTCTCTTATCGGTGGCCTGGGGGACTTATCAAGGAATTACAAAGTCTGATCCATAACCTTATCTAGACAGGTTCATTCATGCAAGGAAGCTCATAACTATTTCTTGAAGGAGTGTGTCAAGCCTATTGAAATTCGGGGCCTTGGGCTCAAGGAAATCAGGAATTCTAATGATGGACTCATTGGGAAGTTCACTTGGGGTATAATCTTTAAAGATACTTCTTGTGATTTTTTAGTTAACCAATTCCATGGTAGGTTAATTAATGGCTATAAGTACTACCTTCCATCCCTTGAATAGGCATCTCTCAGATTTTCCTTCATCCATATCATGAATGACAAAATGTGGTTGGTTTTTTGTGACTCTAACCTCAATTGTTAGAACATGAATTGTCTTGATCGGCTGCTTCAGTACAGTATGGACATTCCCTATGGTGCTGGGCATTTCTGTATTGCAGAATTTGTATCATATAAACATCTTTTTGACAGCATGATACCCCCTCAGGTTGAGATTAAATTTCAATATTATGTTTTTATGGATTGTGACACAATAATATAGAAGCATAATATGAATGATCAATTTAATAGCAGTGATCACTATCAGTTGGCATGTAGGTGCTCTTGTAGTTCTCCTGCATGTCTCAAGAAATACAGTTCATCATTCATTCGGCCCTCTTGCTTCTTGCTTATATAGCAAATTTGGAAGAATAGTGTTCCCACCCATGGTCATCTTAAGATGTCTGCTACTATGTTGGCATCTGCATGCTGCTTATGTATGTGAGCTGAAGAATATTCCCAACACCTGTTTGTTGACAGTCTATATTCGAGGCAGTTGTGGGACTACGTCGAAACCTTGTTCGGGCTGTAAGTGCACCAGATCCCGAAGCTGGATCTGCATGATAGGATGTCCGGTTTCTACTGCACCGAAAAGGTGCAGAATTTTTTCCGGGTGGCTGAGGCAGCTGTGATTGCAGCAATCTGGGATGCTCGAAATGCTGCAGCCTTTGAAGATAAGCAGGTGCCCATCCAGGGAGGAATGATGGAGATTTATCAGGAGGTTTTCACTGCCTCGAAGGTCCAATTTGGTTTGATGCATAACAGTGTTTCAGACATGCTGGTTCTGCGGTTACTTGGTGTTTCTGGGCAGCTTCGGAAACCGAAGATGACTAGGTACATTCAATGGATTCTGCCGATCATTCCATGTCTCAATGTTAATGTGGATGGAGATGATTCTGGTACACCCATCCCATCGGGGTGTAGTGGTGTTTTTCGTATGTACCATGGATTTTTTAAAGGGCGTTTCTATTAATTCACCAGCATTTTTGTTTCTTTTAATGCTGAGCTATGGGAAATTGTTCACGCAATCAGGTATGCTATTTTATATAATTGTAACATTCTATGGACTGAATGAGATTCTCAACTTTTGGTTCAGGACTTACCAATAAGAACGTGGAATGTGCCATGGAGGATACATCCAATGTGGGTTGAATGTCTCAAACATGTTAGTCGCATAAACATTATTGTCTCACATGCATTTCGAGAGGTCAATCATGTGGAAGATGCTTTGTCCAGGAAGGAAATCATGGGGATGGATATGGTATGGTCATTTACGTTCCTTGATTACTAATTTTCACTTGTGGAGGCAGATATGCATGGTGTTTTTTACTCTCGGTCGTGTAATACTCCCTTTGTTGCCTGACTCTCTTTTTCTTTTTCTTAATAAAATTTTCTTAGGACCGGTTTTGACCGTATCCTAGACTTTCTGGGTAGAAATTAAAAATAATCGGACCTTTATTTTTGTAATTTTCCATCACAACCCACTCTATCACCCACTATATCCTTTGAATCATGGTGGAGACACATTTTTATAACTAAAATGAGAATAATAATTTATTTCCATTTATATCCATAAAATTTGAATGAATTTTTATCCCACTATGATATTGAATCTCAATATATTGTCCTATGATGATTTTTTTATTTTGTGTTGGTTATCGATCCAAAAAATGTCAAGATCCATGTGACACCTATAGATATGTAATATTCGAATTAATATAACACACATTCATTCTATCCAAGCAGACTGCACAGTTTCCTCCACTATCTAACATCCAATGATTGATTTAATGATTAAATTTTCCCAAGAAATTTAATTGAAAATGTATGATGTCATTTCCTATTTAATTTCTATTTATTATCCATCAATTTATAGTTAATTAAAATTATTTATACCATAATTAAATAAGTTTGGTCAATTATATATGCCAAAATAGTTTCCAATGTTCATAATTTTTTTATTCCCCTTATCGATTACTTTGGGTCAAATAGAGTGAAATACATCCTTGTATCCATGTAACCCTAAAAACATAATCACATAATTTCTATTCAAATGAAAAATTTTATTGATACCATATGTAAATAATCTACATCCAGTTTAATATATATAACATTTTGAATAATTTTTTATTTATTTTTTGTGTACGGATCAAGTTTTTAATAAAATATTTTTTCAGAAAATAGGTCATTGATTCATATTAAATTATCATATATAATACGTTTCAAATGTGAATGCAAAATTAAATTATTGGCAATAATACTTATATAATTTTCCAAATAATTTATATATGAATTGATTTTTTTAGTTTTTAATTATTGAGAGTTTTTAGGACCATGAAAAAATAATATATTTATTTCCATTAATATAAAAATGATAGCTTTAATATTATAGGGAATCTTAATATTATAAAATAATTCCCCAAGGGAGTAAATTCAGAGTTGGAAAATTTAGTATGGTATGAGTTCCTTACGGATTTATTTTTTCCCTATTAATTATGAAAATATCCACCACAACCAACACTACGATTTTTATTTCATAAAGACAACCCAACTACAAATTGTCATCCAACGAGGCCCACCTTATGGTGGGCGAAAATAATGCAGCCCAAGTGCATCTCTCCTAATCAAATTCACCCCCTCGGGTCTATTGGGAGGCACATTATCCACCAAAACCATAGTGTCTTTAGGAACCAAAGTCGAAGCAAAGTAGCCTGCAACTTTATTCCCTTCCTGCCAACTATGAGTTACCCTGACGTTGTTCCCCATGATATCCTTGCACTGCCTAATAGTGTAAGAGATCCTCCACGGTGCCGTACCTTGTCCATGCAACGCATCATGGATAATTTTTGAGTCCATTTCTATATGCTCCACCACCAGGCCTCTATTCATGCACAACGTCACCCCTGACAGTACTACCAAGGCCTCTTCCTGCACCGATCTCCCCCTCCTGTAGTGTGTAGCGAAGGCCATCAACACACTGCCGCTGCCATCACGTAGCACCCCCTCCTCGCATGATCTCCCCAGCACACACGCCATCAACATTCAACTTTAAACCTCCCACCGGAGGGATCCAACGAACCCAAGACTCCCGCCCCTGGAAGTCCTCTACCCAACCCTCATCCTAGGGGAAGTCAACACCCGTATTGAAGGAACGTCCTCCCCAAAGCCTGAAATAACCACGAGTTCAATCAACAGACGCCATACTCTTGCCACCACCCCCCTGTAGACGCGAGTCCCTCGTACCTGGAACGATTCCTCGGTTCCCAAACTACCCAGCATCCCGTATTGTAAAACAAAGCCCGAGCCTCTTTATCCTCCATGTTGCCATCACACCCCTAGAACCACATGCCCAAAAACCGATCCCAAGTGTTGGAATCAGAAGAATAACCTATGTGCATTCCCAAAAAAACTCCATACCACATGAGACCATTCCCCATCCAGGAAGATATGCTCCATGCTCTCCTCCCTCCTCCGTTTACAGCACTAACACCCAAACGCTAGGCTAATACCCAATATTTTGATATTCTCATCCGAAGGGACGACCTTTTTCTTGACCCACCAAGGTAAAAAGTTCATTTTTGAGGGAACCCTTCTCCCCCACTCCACCCTGTTCCTTAACTCCTTCAGCTGCTGATCATTGGAACTCCTACGAAAGTCTTTCATATTGAACCTACCCAAAACCGAGGGCATGAACACACACCTATCCCTCTCCTAGTTGATCACAACCGAGTCAAAGACCCTTTGAGAATCCGCATCCAGCACCGCTCTAAAGAACAGGGGATGAAGATTGGATTCCCTAAAGGAAATAAGCGGGGTCAGACACCCTGGAAAAGCATGCACCCTCCCTAACCAGTTGTAATCCCAGAAGCGGATCATCCCCTCCCTAATAATCCACTGAGAACAGTGCTACAACTCCAAGACGATATTACTCACCTTGGCCCCCATGGAAAAACTTCTCGCTGGAAGGTCAGCGATGCTAGCCTCGTACCTACTCCGCATACACCTGTCCCACAACGTCTCCCCCTCAATAATTTTCCATGAAAGATTTGCACGTACTCCATGCACCGTATTATTATTCATGAAATTAAGGAGAGCACATTTAAAAATTTTAACTTAATTTAACTATTGTAAGGAACTATAGTAAGTGATTCATGCATATATTATATATTTAATGTGGTAAGGAAACTTTACATTCACTCATTGAATTTCTTTTGTTTACAAACATGATTATAATTAAACTGATGAAATTTCGTAATATTTAAAAATAGTCCATTTAAAAAACATGATAATCCATTAAATTAATAAATTATTTGTTTAATAATAATGATATTTGATAGTGTACACAACAACTTAATGAAGAGATTCCATTTTAGGTTTTATATTCATTATTTCTTATGTAATGGATTTTTTATAAATTTTAAAGTTTGTTATTGGATTTATAGATGTAAATAATTGGAAAATAAACATCTATATAAGAAACCACAAAGTTTTATATAAATGAATTTCAATTAATGTTGATAATTTGGTGTTTGTCACACTACCTGAATGAAAGGTAGTGTAAACTAATAAATATGGTTTCTTGGTGTATTATGAGGAGGGTCTTACCCTCAATAATAATAAAAAATAAATTAAATGGAAAATAAATGACCAAGAAAATCAATATAGATTAAATTATTTCATAGGGAAATGAATAAATATGATAGAACATTTCTACAAAATGTACATATTTAATGAATCATATAAAACTAAAAATAAAATGATCAGTCACCCTTTGGTTAAAAATATTTAAAATAATAAAATAGAGGAATATACATCTATAAAAATTATAAGTCATAATACCAAAGATTCGATCTATCTCCAATTCTCAATTGTAAAAACAATGATACTAATAAAAAATTAATTTCCTAAAATCAAAAAATTTATATCGATGCTAGATTATAAAAAATTAACTTTATGGATCCATTTAATGTGAGAATATAAAGAGTAAGCTCTAAAATTCAATAAAAACTCACAAATATACAATAAAATTATACTATAATTAAAATAATTTTTTTACAAGATTGAAAATGAAAAATTATATTGACTCTAAATGCGCCTATCATGGGTACAAAGAGTTAGAAATTCATGATAAGATCAATGAACCATACACAAATTTATACTAATTATGACATCATGTTATCCAAATGCACTTTCATCCGTGGTTAAAAAGATGAACCAATTTAAACATCTCTATTAAATGGAATAATAAAAAATATAAATTCATGATAATTGTACCTTGAGGGAAAATTCCTCAATTATCTAAAAATAATTCCTCAAGTGTTTGTCATATTATGATGGAAAATAGTAACTAGATATCTTCATGGTTATGATTTGAGCGAAAATTCCCCAAATATGTTAATATACCTCCTTTAGGATCACATTGGGAGGGTAATATTCACATGTCATATAAAATAAAAAACCATTCCACATGCAAGGAATTACCATGAAGAAAAATATAAAAAAATACTATCTGATATAATGGCGGATAATCCAATCATACTCAAAAAATGAATCCTATATAGATAATAGGTGAATACATAAAAAATATTAATAAAAAATAAAAAATGTATATATATTACAAATTTTCATAGAAAAATATTTATAAAACCAATAGAAGATAAAAATAACACATAAATAACCTTAATAACACACCCCTTTGAAAACCTTATATCTATAACTATTAGAGTAACATATTCATTCAATAACTAACAGGATGATGACCAAAATCGATTCACCTAAATCACCTAATTTTTTACTCCTTTACCTTTTTCCAAAAATCCGTATATTATTATTATTAATTCACTATATAGTCCATTACACCACTAAGAAAACCTTGCATTGTTTTACCATAGTTATAACATCTTTGATAGACATAATAAGCTATATAAATTTGTTATTGAATTTTCGGATCCCTAGATAATATCTCAAAAACCATTTCTAAATGAGCTTATTATGGTTACAAGGAACAACTACCACATATTTTGATTCAAAAATTATTTTTCCTTTGAAAAATTTCTATTATATTCCAAATATGGAATATATATATAATGAAAAATATATTTATATATTGGATACCATCAAAGGTCCCCTATTTCTAGTTATCAATCCTTGCATACAAACATACAAAATAAAAAAATTATCTAAAATACCATAGATTTTAAGGGATAACTACCCAAACAATTCAAACATTACATATGAAAATAATTCCCAAAAACAACCTTGAACTAATAGATTTAAAAAACATATCAAAAGAGGGTTAAAAACCAATCAATAATATAACAATTAAAATAGAAAAATTAACACACTACGATAATTTAGTTCTATGTACCAAAGTGCAATAACCTTACAGAATCATCAATTTTACATTAGATATAAGAATGAGAGAAGAGGAAGAGGGGTAATCTAAATCAAAGAGCCACTTATATGAAAAATTAATATAGAAGATGAAGGGATGGTGGTTTAATAAAATATAAATGAAAAAGAAAAAAATGTTCCAAATAAAAATATTGTGTTGGGGTTTTCACTATGAATTAATAGTGTGTTGAATCTATATATTACTTATGCTTAGATCACTATATTATTAGTGATCCCCTAAAAATATATTGGTTTCCTCCATTTTAGTGTTAATGGATAAGAAATTATATAAAACCCACCTTTCATAATATAATGTGAATAAATTTAATTGTCTAAAAATATTGAAGTAGGGAGTCTTCATAAAACTCTCCAAAAATAGACCTCCCATCCATAAGATTCATCCTAGTGATACTCAATATCACACTTGACTATTGGGATCTCATGACAGAATCAAGTTCTCTAAATCCTTCCCCAATATTGAGATACTATCTAATAAATTATATATGAATAAGTAATATGAAACCATTCCAAATACTTTATAATACATATTACATTATTCCCAATGGAATTCGCTCACTACATGATCAGATAAATATTATAAAGAAACATGAGTTAATTCTTTGCAATCCATCTTACATTAGTTCTACAGTTACCTTGATTTTTATCAATAGAATGTTTATTCTGAAAATATCATTATGTTACATTTAGTAATATAAAATTATATAATTGACACATACCACACAATAAAACCCACAATTTTTAAGAATAATAATTTAAACATTACATTTGGACAAAAAATATGACAATAATAATTTAAATTATTACAATGGGAGAATAAATAAAAAATAAGAAAATTTGAATTGGAAAATTTGGATATGCTCGACCCCAAGAATAATCACATTCACGAAAAATACTGTAAAAAAGGTATAAAATATTTTTACAACAATAATAATTTTGAAAATGAAAAAAAATATATCCTTTGGATAAAATTGAAGTTAATGGTGAAAGAATTAAATTAGAGGTATTTATAGAAATTAAGGAACCTGTATGAGCATTACTAATAGTTAAAATAGTAACCGCATGTGTGGAAATATAAAATAATATTTATGCATCATACAAAATAATAATATATCATATTTATATCATGATACAAGTAAATATGTATTTTAAAAATTATAAAATAATTGTTTATAATTATTGTATAACAAACATGTTTTATTTGAATTTTATAGCAAATATAACGATTCAAAAGAAAGTTTATTTTAAAAAAATGGTTCTAAAAATAAATATTATTTTTTAATATAATGATAATAAAATTTCATGAGACCTTAAATAAATTTTCAATGTGTCTGAAAATCAATTATATATTTAAATTAGAATTTGTGAAATAAATGAATATTTTATTTTAAAATTTAATTTCTCATATATAAATAATTATTTTCATAAAATGTATTTCATTTTTTTAATCTTAACATAAAAAATTGTATGGGTGAATTTTTGGTGTTTTTCTAAAATAGTTGAATTTTTAGTGAATATTGATATATAAGAAATTAGTGTATTTTTCATTATAAGTTAAATTCATGAATTTTTTATTCATGGATGAGATACGAAACCATTATTATGAACTAACATGCACTAATTACTATATATAGTCACAATAATCAATACTATTGATAGCCAAAATAAAAACAAATGAATGTGATATTCAAAAACACAATCTCCTCCCTTTATAAATACCACCAATCACCACCCATTCTCCTCGTTTCTTATCAGCTATGTATATTGAATTTTTTTTCCCCAAATATCTTCTAAAACGTATTCCCAAAATCATAGTTCTCATTTTCTCACTAAAATACAAATTCCTAGTGCCTTTAGGGGTACGTATTTCAAGCCGGAAACATTCAAGATATAACATTCTCACATTACCTCATTTAAATGAAAATCATCTTCTACCATCCCATAACCTCCCTCTTAAAATAGGAATTAATGAATCTAGTATCATATATATAATGTCATTTCATTTTAATAATGAAATATCTACCATACATCAACTTCTTTCATCCTCATTTTTTAAGAACAAAACCATTTCACATATTATGTTGGTTATCCCTCTATAGGGATAATGTGTTTTCATTTTACATTTCCACCATAAAGGATAAAAAACTATTATTAAGGTTAAATAATATTTTAATAATTATATTACAATTTATGTCATGTTTTTTAATTAATTTATTAACATAATGTTGAATAAAATGAAACTGGTTCATGATGGTCGATAAAGCTGGCAAAATAAATTAACTATATAACAATAATGTTTTTACTAAATAGACAGTCCATATACCAAAAAATATATGAATATTTGGCATCATTTAAATTTCAATATGTAAATTAATAAATTTCATTTTACTTATGTATTTTTAGTTTAATTTGACAAGAACTTCCATAATTAAGCACATGTGATGCGACCATGAATCAAATGATCCTGAAACAACAGAATTGAACCTTATATATCATAGAAATGACCATAAATTGAAAAAACAAAACTATATTAAATATATCATAATTATAATTATTTCTAAATTAAATAATTAATAGATTTTATGTGATTATCAAATACATTATGGTAATCTTTAGAATGGTTTTGGAACATGATGTAAGAGATCTTTCTAAACATACCTATTTTCGTTGGGGATATGATTTCTATATATTAGATTAATTTCTCACTCTAATTTTATCAATAAATTATTATATATTGTATATATGTTCCACAAATATATAGATAGTTTAATTCATTTTTTCTAGGTAAATATATGTTTTAAAATTTCCCCTTCTCAATTCCTCATGATATGCTTACCATGTAAAGGGAACGTCCCTATTTCATACCCCTTTTCAAGAGCACTGCATAATTTGTTTAATATACCTATATTTTATAAAATCACTCATTTTATATTTAATAACCATTTATATTTATTTTAATTTTTATTGTAAATAATTATTCATTTAATTTCATTAATGGATCTTTATTGTTTTCCCAAAATCCACACTTAAACATTTAAAAAGATACCCAACCACACTATTTTATGTTTTCACATCATTTTGAAATCAGTAATAATGATATGTTTTTACATTATTAATGTCCAATATTGATTTAATTATTTATATAATGGATACCATTATAATATTCCCTTTGGTTATGCCTCGTGACATTAATATGAAACCCATTTCTTTCCATGGATAACCTTTTTTTATTCAATATGATTAGTTTATTTTTGTTTTATAAATATTCATGTACATGTTATGAATTGTGCACCCAAATAGTTTCCAACACATAGGGTAATGTTTTATGTATTGTTATATTTTTCCTGCAAAATTCATATTTTTCTATAATCAGATAATTTTTTTTCAACATGTTATGCCTACATATGTTTATTTATGAGACATTACTTTTATGTTATCATGTTATGACTTATGAATTATATTTTACGCTTCATTTCCATGTTTATTCCATTTTTAGTGTTTTTTTCTCAGCAAACTTTTCTATGTATTACCCAGTTTATCCTATATAGTATTCTGAGCTTAATTGATGTTTGGAGCTATTTATATAGCATAAAAATAAATAAGTTTCATTTTAGTTTCATGTAGTCTTATTATGTACTTAGTATTCAATAGACACTATTAATTTCAATACATATATTTTAAATAACGTTTATTTATTTTCAAAATCATTTAATAACACTTATAAAATTATTGTGTCTCTATATTTGGAATCATAGTCGAGTTTAGTTATTTTGGTGTACTAGGACCCAAAAACGTTAGTGAGAACCGTAGGGTTAAGTCCATGTACATGAATAATTATAATGGATAACCTAGATTGAGTATTAGTGACTCCTATGTAATGATATAATTTAATATTTATAGGTTATCCTTATTAAGTTTATATTTTCCTTTTTATATGCTCATTATCTAAGTATTCAACCCCCTAATTTTATTTCATTCTTTTGTTAATAGTAGGAAAAGGGAACTTATGTGAAAAATCAATGTGATAGGAAATGTAATAATTTCCCCAATGAGATTCCAATCCTGATGGGAGTGGGACCTTGCAACTTTATAATAGTTCTTGTAACACCATGATACATTACAAAATATCCACTTTAGAATAAATTTAATTTCTTCGATAGCATGTGATGCATGCATCATCAAATTTATATAAAACATAATAATCTTTTAAAATATAACCATGCTATAAAGATGGATGGTATGAATATGAAAAAATAAATTAAAAACATATATGGCTTACACATGTTCATTGGTTATCTGTTGATTATAAATATAAAAAAATGTAAAATACATGTTCACTAAAAACATTATTTTCTGATAGAAAATGGTTTTTTTGATTCTTCCACACTTATGTAAAAATTATTTATGGACACTTGTAGAAATTTTATTTAATTTTTTTTTTTGAAATAATCATTTAAAAATTATCTTAGTGTACATTTTGGCATTGCTTTGAAATGTTTCATTTTTTGATAAATCATGAAAAATATAGATTTTTTTAAAATTTGATTTTTCATTTAATGAATTTAAGAAAACCATTTTATTTTAATTTGGTTTAAAAAGTAAAATTAGTAAAATTAAATATTTGTTAATCCAAATTATATTATTTTATTATATTTCATATTTAATTTTGATAAAAACTTTTAAACCTTTTTAATGTTTTACTTTGGAAAAACAATTTTTCGTGACGCTTGCATGTTTATTTTTAAATTAAATTATGCATTTTTTAAATTTAATTATGAAAATTTGATTTTATTTTTGGAATAAGTATAATATATATTATGTAATATGCTAAAAAAATTATTTGAACATAATTAATAGTGAATTTTGTGAAAATTAATTATAGCATATAAGGTAAAAAATGGGTTTACTGGGGTTTAAAATAAGAAGATAATGGTTAAAAATGACATAAAATTCAAAAACCCCATTTTACGGGAATATTTAGAACTTATAACCTTTAAGGGTTGATAATTACCCATTTTTGAGACTTTTGGTATGTGAAAAACATGGGTACACTTTATTCCATTAAGACATTTCATGTGTGTCTTCTCCCCCACCTATAAAAGGCCACTCCCTACCTTCAAATTTGTAAAACTTTAAATCCATTTGGATCCACAAAACCATGCCACAATATCTCCCAAATCTCCTCATACTCATCCTATATCTTCGACCATTCCCAAAAGTCAAACCCTAACGCCTTTAAGTGGAGATCCAAAGGAGGATTATTTAAGAGAAAGTGAATGTATTAACAAAGCTACTTTGATTTATTTATTTTCTCCCACTTAAATTAGGCCATAGAAATTGCATTATAATTATATAATTATCTCACACATAATCAAATCTTTTTATGTTTATTTCATAATATTTATCAATCTACTCCTCCATCAAATGGGAAACAATATCATCAATTGTGTGTATGATAGACTATTATATATTGAATTGATTTAACTTGTTTTCCATCAACATATATCAAGATTATATATAATAATGAATTTGATATATAGATATAATATTAATTATAGTATTATACTTACTAATTATAATAGAAAATATAAGTTCTTACTTTTCATGCCATATAAAATATGATAATATCTCTCGTGTATATGGAGAACTACCACCTCATGAAGCGATATGATAAATTTTTCACATAAAATTAACATGGAAAATAATAAATATGAATTTTATGAATATTTATGATATATATGACTTTATAATTATTTTTTAAAATTAATATTCACCCACTCACTTAAACTTTCACTCATTAATGGAATGATATCGTCACCCTGTAAATGTATGACCTACCATATCCAGAAACAGATGTGATTGAATTTCCATGACCGAACATCTAGAATAATTTTGAAAATATATATTATGATGAATTATGATATTTATAACATTAATATAATTATCTAAATTATGTATCAATATACTATACAAAGGGATAAGACATTTTATGACAAAACATGCTTATGAAAAAGATAAAATTAACTCTAGAAATAATAAAAATAATGAAATATTATTAACACATTGTTGATAAACATTTATAATAAGATCTTACATGATATAAAAAATATATGTATGGTCTAGATATATATCAGTAAAATTATTAAAACCACTATACATGCTGTTAAATGATGTTATACCAAGAAGAATCATGAGGTAGGTTATTTCATCTCAATTTCCATTTCATTGAGATATATTTGTTAATATGAAACTATTCAATTTTATATAATGTATATACTTCCAAATTTTTCTATCTAACATGAATACCTATGTATTCATGATGATTAACGATTCAATACAATTTTATTTGTTCAAAGGGTTATAATTATAAATTAACCCATCATTTCTTAATTAATGGATATTATTAAAATTCTCTTGTAACGATCAATTTCTTGTGATTACATATCATTAAAAATTACATTTCTAATGAAAATACATAATGTATATTAATATTTCCTAGTATATATACTATTTTTACAAATATTTTTTACTTTGAATGTTATTTCATTAATTTGTGAAATATTGATAAATATGTGTCCCTTACTCAACACAAGTATTGTCGGTAAGACATATTGATTCATGAATTTAATATGTCATTCAATATTTTAGGAATTCATTGAACTATCAATAAAGGGTGGGGAAACATTATATAGTCCCTGTTGCATCAGTAGTTTTATTAGGAGAATCAATATGCTAACATTAAATGGGGGTTTCCAATATTTTTAAAATATCATTTGAAAGGAATTGATAGTATAGGTATCATGATGCCCAATATCATGAAATCAAATAATCTAACATTTCATTCATAAATAATTCACTTATTATAATCCATGATATTTTCACAACGACATTATATCAGGATGCATATTAATATCAGTTATTTATTAAATGGAATGTGTTCCCAGTTATTTACCTTTCCATATTGATTATTCATTATCCAAATATGATAATAATTTATTGATAAAATGGAATATGTTCTTAGTTATTTAACATCCGATATTGATTATTCATTATTGATTCATGGGGGATTTTATTGTATGTAACCCTCGTTGAGAATTTCATCCCACAATTATTTTTCTTCTTTTACCCATGATATAAATACGAATTAATTTTATGAGTTCAAGTATTCTGAATGTTTTCCATTATAATACTATTGTAATTTTTTATTCAAAATATAAAATGGGTATCATGTTTGTATTTGGTTATACAAGACTACTAAGATGATCGATCCATGGTGATGTTATCCATTGTATATTATGTCAATGTAATAAATTAGACACTAAATCAAACTTACTAGAGTTAGGGTCATTATAAATTGTATTAGAGAATGTTTAGTATAATACTTTAGAACTAGATTATAAAAATATAAATTAGGGAACATAACCATATGATATAATTTGAGGATAAGTATAGAATAACATCATAATGTTTTGTTAAGGTATATATTATGTGGGTTTTACTAACAATAAATTATTATCTTAAGACTATAAGTGGACACAGTTATGGAATAGAGGAACCTAGGGGTAATAACTCTAAAAAAGGATTGTCGGGTTTGACTTGAGCATTACCTAGTACAAAAAAAGGGCCTTACTAAAAACTTATTTTTACCATCCCAGTTGTTATTTTATTTAGATAAATCACGTTTTATATAAAATCCATTATGAAGGATTTTAAAATAATTATATCCACAAAGAAATACGGTTTGATAATCCATGATTAAAAATATGAATAAAATTTGGATTTATGTTATGTTTTACACCATATTTAAAATTATACAATATGATTTAAAATTTGTAATTATACGTGATAATCCAGTATATGTAATTATTTTGAAATTGTTCTTAGCTGAAATATGGGTATCAATACTCATGTCCATTATGAATGTTTCCCTACCGAGCAAGAAAATTAAAAATTTATTGGATCTCAGATGATAATAGCTATACAAGGACATCTTAATTAGGTTGTGATAGATAAAATTTACGGAATAGAGCAACATGTTTTTCTAAAACATTAATATACCAGATTAGATCATTTCATTCATTACAATCCCCCATTATTTAGTGTAAATACTAATCTAGTGGTAGCTATGATATTTTTTATGTTCCTTAAGATTATATTTTTTCCCTTGGGATGTGATGAAAATAAAATTATATCACTTTTAGTGAATTATATCAAATTTAATGCGAGTCAATGTAGTCCATTGATCAATAATACTATGGGGGAGAATAAATAGAATAGATATAATTGAGATATTATAAATATACACTCTTTGATAAACATTTCCCTCATGAATAATGAACCAAAATGAAGATACAGTTCACTATCATAAAAAAAGAAAGAAGAATGTTCTGCAGAGTATGAGACTACCTTTCCAAGACCATATATGTATATTATTTCTTACAGATGCAATTAAAAATTCATAATAAATCAATTATTTAATGTTTTTAAGAAATGTATCCAATGTGTTCTGGTCTCTTTAATTTGTTCATCATATGATGAAGTGGTTTTATGTGACATCAAAAGGAGGAGGGATTTTCTAGATCCTATATGATCAATGTAAATCAGGAAAATGATAGGTAGATTAAGAACCATAGAAAATGGAATGTGTAAAATAAGAAGAAGATAACAAAAAAAGTTATATATTGTGAAATCGGTGGAATGATTCATCTTGGGAAATGATTAAAGGGTATGACCATTTTTATAGGTGAGGTGATAATGGTCATTTGTCTCATGAATAAAATGGGAACAAAAAAATAATTTTTTCCAGTGAATAACATATATATAAATGGGATAATTCTTAAAAGAAATTTCCATATAAGTAAGAATAAATAAAATAGAAGTGGTCAAGGGGAGAAGCAAAAGCTAATACGATCACTACAGTTGAGGTGGAAGTACCCAATGAGCTCATGGAAGGTACCTTAATCGTAACATCAATTTTATCCTAGTATTTATTTGATTTTAGGTGATCACACACTATTATATTTTCAATGTTTTCTTATAAAATTAGATACTTATCTATTTTCCTACGAAGGGAATTAACAGTCACAAATCCTAGTGGATGTCTCACTATTAGAAGGATGTGTCAGGTGGTCCCCTTTAAGAAACATAAACATGAATTTTTTGATAAAATTATTATCCTACCACTGGTATAATTTGATATAATCATTATAATATAATGGATTTAATATAAATAGGAAAATATGTAGTACATGTATAATGAAATTATTATTTTTGATGAAGGTATATATTTCATAATATTTAGTATAGAGACTTCATCATCAAGTCATTTTTATATCTGACTCAAGTATTACTTATGAATGATATTCTTTTGGAAGAAGAGATAATAAAATCTATTTATGTATAAGGAAATCATCAAATTGAGGAAGTACATGTTGTACATCAATACATTGATGTGTTTATTGAAGAATTACCTAGTCAACAAATAGAGCGTGAAACTACGTTTTTAATTGATTTAATCCCTAATGGAATACTAATTTAAAAGAATCTATTTTGAATGGAAACTATGGAATTAGTGGAGTTAAGAAATAAAAATAGGTTTCCTGTGATAAGGGATTTATTCTCCATAGTGTTTCACTATAGGAAGCCCTTGTTATTTTTATAAATAAGAAATATGGATTCATGAGGCTATGCATTTATTATAGGAACATCAATTCCTTTGTGATAAAAAGAACATTTATCCCCTTCAATGCATTAATGAATTATTCTATCAAGTTCATGAATATCAGTATTTATCAAAGATTGATCAACATTCTTTGTATTATCAATTATGAGTAACTATGGAATAAATCTTAAAGACAAAATTCTAAATGAGGTATGAACATTATGTGTCCATAGTATTTCCATTTTGACTGAATAAGACACCCTCTATTTTTATGGATCTAATGGATAAATTATTTAAAAATTTTATTTTTTGATTTAATTTTTGTATTCCTTAATGATATATCTTGTGTATTTTATGACATATGGGGATATTGAGAATGAATTATGGATCATTCTTGAGACTCTTAAAAGAAAATAGTTATACGGGACGTTTACCAAGTGTGATTTTTAGATTAAAGATCTTTCAATTCATGTCCTTATTTTCTCCAAGGATGGAATCTCAGTTAGTACTACAATGATAATCGAATTCAGAGAATGGCCTAAAACAACAAATATAATTGATCTATATAGTTTCATTGGTTTCATAGGTCACTATCATCTATTAGTTCAGAATTTTTGCAATTGGCTAACCCATTAACCAAGAATACATGAAAAGGTCTCAATTTCATTCAGAAATAGGAATGTGAAGAATGTTTTAAATAATTAAAGAGGATATTGGTCAATACTGTAATTTTTAATCTTCTATCATGAGTTTATGTGTTTTTGATATATATTAATTCATTGATGATATGACTAGGTTGAGTCCTTTTGAAAAATGATAATGTTATCTCATATTCTGTAAGATAGTTCACGATTCTTAAAATGAATTATCCTACACATGATCATGTGTTGATAATCGTAATATTTTCTTTAAAGATATAGGGAAATTATCTTAATAGTGAAATATGTAAGATATACACCAACCACGCGATCCTAATGTACTATTTTTCAAAGAATGTTCGCAACATGAGGCAAAGTAGATGGATCTAGCTACAACATAATATGTTTTTACAATACAATACCACCATGAGAAGGTAAATAATGTAGTAGATGAAATACGAAAGAAGGATCATAAATTTCTAACCTAGATAGAGATTAATATGGATCTTATGTTTTTGGGTCTATTAATGATGGATACGTGAATTATTAAGGAATGGGATTCATCACTACTTTATCAAATGGTTGGAAATCCATCTTTATTGGAGAATACAAAAAATACCAATCAGAGGATGATAAATTATAGAATAAAATTAATGTTGTGACTGATGCAATGTTGGAAGGATTCATTTGTGAAGAAGACATCCTAAAATTTAGAAATAGATTATTTGTTCTATATGTACCAAAGAAAAAACTGGAATTTATGATTGATGCTTATAGCTCAAATTTATCCATAAACCCCTGTAACAGCCAAATATATTGAGAATTGAGGGAACATTTGTATTAGGATAACATGATGTGGGAAATCACTGATTATGTGTCCAATGTTTTAGTTTTTCAACAAGTAATGGTTGAGAGAAAAAATCCTAGAGGTTTAATGAAACTAATTCAAATTAATAAGTGGAAATGGGATGACATAACTATGGTCTTCATCCATGGTTTACTAAAGACTCCTGAGAAGAATGATACAATATGCATTATTGTTGATCACATTACCAAATTTACACACTTAATTATTACAAGAGAATATTCACCTCTTAAGAACCTTGAAAGTATCTGTATCAATGATTTTATAAGAATTCATGGTGGACCTTTTCTATTGTGTCTGATCATGATCCCAAATTTCCATTGAATTTTTAGAAGAGTCTTCAGGAGGCTCCTAAAATGAGATTCACTTAAGCACTGACTAATTTCCACAAATTGATGGAAAGTATAAAAGGATTATTTAAACAATGTAATACATATTATGGTCATTCTAACTTGATTATAATGGTATGTAGGATTTTTATTTACCTTTGGTAGATATTTACCATAATAATAGTTTCCATTAAAGTATTTAAATTTCATCATGTGATGAATTATATATGAAGGGATGTAATACTCCATCTTGGTGAGATAAAGTTAGTGAAAGGAATATTTTAGGCCCAGAATTTTTTAAAGAGACCACAATAAATTTAATTACTCTTTAGGCTCATATTAAATCTTCTTAATGAAGGAAAAAGTGTTATGCTACTAATTAGAGGAAGGATTTCGATTTATAAGATAGAGGTTATGATTTTAATAATTTGTCTACATGGATGGGTTTCATAAGGACTGGTAAGAAGGGAAATATATTCCCTTATTATATAAATCCCTTTTAATTTATGGAAAGTATTAGAGTGGTGGCTTATCTATTGGAAATTCCACCAAGAGTCACTAATGTATATGATGTGTTCTGTATAACATTGTTACATACCCAATGCATGTGATCACCGATAAATAGATAGAATTGGGACATGATATATCATACTCTGAATAGCCTATCCATTTTTATGATACTAGAGAACAAGTATTTATGAATAATATGACTTGATTGGTTATGGTACTTTAGAGAAATCATAAGAAGGAGGAAGCAATGTTGGAACTGAATGATGTAATGAAGAAAAAAATACCATATTCTATTTAGAAGTTAATATATGTAAAATTTTGTTGTTGATTTTTTAGGAGGGTAGAGTGAAAACCCCTGGATTTTACAATATATTTCTTTTTTAATAAATTTTATTTTTTCAATTGCTTGTGATGCACACACTATAATTTTTAAACGAAACACAATACCTGATTAAAATATAACATATCAATTTATGATTGAGGTCATGAATATAGATAAATAAATTAAAAAAATATATTATTTACACATGTTCATTTGTTATCTATGTATTAAGAATAAAAAATAAAAAAGTAAAGTAAATGTTAACTTAAAAAATGTATTTTTTCAAAGAAAACTGTTTTGTTGCTTCTTATGAACTTCTGTTAAAATAAATTTTTCGAAGTTTTTGAAAATTTATTTTAAAAAATTTAATTACATTTTTAAAATATAATATAAAATTTTTCTTATAGAGATTTTTTTTATATTTTTCTAAAAAGATACATTTTTTATGAATAGTAAAAAATGATTTATATTAAAAATGCCTTATCATTTAATGAATTTAAAAACATACTTTTATTTTAATTTTTTTAAAAATTAATATTAGTTTATTTATATATTTATTAATCTAAATTAGATAATTTAAATAAATTTCATATTGAATTTAGATATAAATACATTTTATACTTTTGAATGTTTTTTACTTTATAAAGGAACTTTTCCTCACATATGTAGGTTTAATTTTAAATTGAATTTGGAACATTTGTGAATTAAATTTTTAAAAATTTATTCCAGATTCTAAATAAGTATAATTTATATTATATAATAGGTTCAAATAATTTTTTTACCATAATAAAAAAAACTTTAAAACATAATTACCACGATTAAGGTAAAAATAGGGTGATCAGGTGTTAAACTAAGAATATAAAGGTAAAAATAAACTAAAAATTATCCCACACCCATTTTATGACTATATATGGATCTTATAAGCTCTTAGGTTCAACAATGGCCCATTTTTTATCATTGTGTCATTTGAAAAACACGGGTAAACATTATTATTTTCAAAACTTATGTGTGTGTCCTCTCCCCCACTTATAAATGGCCATTACCCCTTCAATTATTCGCACATCTCAAGCACTTTGGATAACCAAACACCTATAAAAATATTTCCAAACATACTTGTACACATCATTGATCTGGTTTTCTTCCAAAAATACTAACCCTAGGGTCCTTAAGAGGAGATCTAAAGTTGGTTTCTCTACGAGAAGGTAATTCTCATAACCAAGCGCATTCATTTTCTTTCATCTTTTTAAATAATAAATTAATTATTATAACATCCAATATAATAACAAAAATATTTCCCATATATTTATATATTATCATTTTTAATGAATAATAATTATTAATCTCCTCTTCCATCAATGGGGAAACGAAATTGTCGATCACATGTATGGTGGACTACCTCCGCGCGTACCAATGTAACGTTGTTTCCGTTAACACAAATCATGAATGTATACAATGAATAAAATAATGTATAAATATAATATTTAATATATTATTACACTTATTTAATTATAATATCACATATAACTTCTATCTTTACATGATTTTTAAAATATGATAACGTCACTCATGTGTATGGAGAACTACCGCCTCGTAATGTGATGCAATTTGTTTTTCACCAAATCATTACATGTAAATTAATAATGATAAATTTAATTAATATTTTTTACATATATTAAATCATATTTATTTTTTAAAATTAATATTTCACCAACTCCCTTACCCAATCACTCATTAATGGAATGATATCGTTGCTTCTGCGTACGTATGACCTACCAACTCCATGAAGAGATGCCATTCATTTTACCTAGACAACCTTCAATAATGATTATAAAAATATAAATGATGAGTAAATAGGAAATTTATAACATTAATATAATTCTGTATATTATGGAACGATAACCTCTACATATGAACCAAAACATTCATGAAAAAAAGCATCGGAAAACAAGGAAATTAACACCCAGAAAAATGGAAACAATGAAATATTATTAACAAACCAATGGTAAAATTATTAAATAAGAAAATATATGATATTATATATATTAATATAGTTCTATTATAAATTAATAACATAATTAAAACCATTATAAAATAGTTTAAATCACATTCAACCAAAAGGAACTCTTATGTAATGGATTTTGTCTCACTTTCAATTTCATTGAGTCATATTATTTAATATTATCCTATTGAATTTTATGTGGTGTATATACTAACCCTTTGATGTATTTAACATTAATACCTATCTATTAATTTTGGTAAATTATTTAATAAATTTTTATTTTTCTATGAGTTAAAATTTGAATGTCGCCTCTCAGTTCTTGATTAATTGTGATTGTTAACTTTCTATTAAGATAAGAACATTATTGTGATAATTTTTAGTGTTTATTACATGTATTTAAAAATAAATCACGTATTTTATTATTTACTAAACTGTATATCATTTTTACTTATGGTTTTTAATTTTAATATTATTTTATTAATTAGGGAAATATTGATAAATTTATATCCATTAGAATATAGGGATATTTGTTGTAAGAACCCAGATTTTCTTTTTAGGTATGTTTTTCTTTTTCTGGGATTTTTTGAGAAAAAAAAGTCTATGGAAATTTTTTAAGTATACGTCGTGTACTTTATGAGTACACACCGTGTACTTCCTTGCTGCATGAGGTCGTGTGATGGCCTTGTAGTAGGCACAGACATGGACTTGTGGGGTGACATGGAGGCCGCCAAAAGCAGAGTATAGAAAAAGGCATGTAAAGGTCGTGTACTTGAAGAGTATACACTTTGTAATTTCTTTCTTTTTTCATTAAACGTACCGAGGTTACATCTGATAGACAGAACCTAATTCTTCTAAGTATAGTTCGTCTAAGAGAGAAGGTATGGCTATGGATCTTCAATAACCCCTCGAGCCTCCTTCCATCCTCTAAATCGAACACTTTCAGTTGCGTTGGAATCACCTCGGTGAGTACTCCCTTCTGTTGAAGCCACATTTCATGATTCCACTTATTTTCCATGTTATCAGGTGTTGAACATTTCATATTTTTTGTAGATCGTCAACATTATAAGGTGATTCAAGTTTCTAGGTTCACTTATAGAGATCTCCTAACCCCGAGGTAGCTGGTTTGTGCCTTTCTATAAAATGTCATTGAGTTTTATTAGCAAATTTTCCGAATACACATGATTGGGGTATTGGGCTTTTACCCTTATATCCTTACTGTTTCTCTACTATACTGGCATGCCTGAGTAGATGATTTTTTATTTTGAAAAGGGTAAATTTTTGTGCTTTGGATGTATTTCCATGAAGGTTTTGTTCTTTTTTGACCTTTGGGTCTTGTTTTCCTGTTTGGATACTATTTACATTCCATCCCTAGTATTGTTGGACAGTGTAACTAAAGTTATGGAATGCTATAATGCTATATAATGATAGCCATGTAGTTCATGAGGTTTACATGGGCCGATACATGATGCAACACTTTATTGACTTACACAGGGCCATGAGAACCTAGTGAATAGACCATAGGGAGAATTGACGTTGAGGGATTCTCCAATGTGTATTTATAATTATACTTTGCGAGACCACAGGGGGAATTGACATTCAGTTCTTCGCTAGAGTTTCTATAGTTTCTCAACATGGGCCACATGGGGAAATGACGTTGAGTGTCTCCCCCAAGCTCCTTTATTACTATACGAGACTATAGGGGTAATTGATGGTGAGTACTTTCCCATAGAGTCTATAATTTAGCTAAACCAGAGGGGTGAAACTATATGTGCTTTCTAGAGGGTTTATTGTACTTGTTGGGTTGAACCATAGGTGTTAGGCTATGAGTACTACCCAGAGGGTTACCTGATGTGTTTAGATACTTGTTTAGTTGCTGCTAGTTAGTGAAAATGTGGATTGCATTTTTCTGTTGAGTACTTCTTGTTTACTCCATTCTATACTTTTACCTGCCATATATTCACTGTCTATTCGGAATAGATCTTGTGGTGGTTTCTTAGTGAGATTCATCTCACACCCTATTTGGGACATGCTTTTGTTCCCAAAAATATTATATTGTAACAGGTATATACAAGGGCATGTACCCTTCTACTTCAGGTATGTGACTTGATGTGGAGCTGGGGAGCATGGGACCAAGATTAGGATTGTGATAATGAGGAGTTGATCTGCTTTCTTTTGCACTTTTTTTCTATACTAGTTGTATTCATCATTGTGAATTATTTTTCCGTTTTCCTAGACACGTGTACCATGCATAATTTTATATATGTGTGTTCCAGTTTATTATCATATCAGTCTTCTGTTGTTTACTATTTTTGGATATTTACTGCTTCCGCTATTGTAAATTTGTATCTCTTCCACTGTGTCACTCTACCAAAGACGGCATTGTTTCCCCACTGTCACACCCAAGTCTATTGCTGCTAGTCAGTAGCCTATGGCGTTCAAGTAAATACGCTTGAGGCCATGTCACCAACTTGGTACAGGGCACCTCTGGGTGGTTTCCAAAACTGGAGCATTAAAAAGTGGTATCAGAGGAATTATTTTCTCTTGACATACTGTTTGGAGCCTTTATGTTAGGATATAAAGGAATAGGTACTTTTTAATAAGTTGTACATGGATGTAGCTATCCAGTGTATAGTGAAAAGCCAACCTAGCTTGTTTATTTAAATTTTCTAGTTTTTCAAGATTATAGTTGATTTGATTTCACCTTGAGTGATTCACACGATTAATGCAGTTATGGTTGATGAATTTGAGGTTCTATTTCTGTCACAACCTGATGAGATTAGGGTATTCCATCTCATTCTCCATAGAGGCACTTGTTATAAATCACATGTCATGCATTTTTGCCATGCCATTTAGGATTCATTAGCGATTGCATGTTGTTCTGATAGATGTTGTGTAGAATATTCATGTTGTTGTGATAGATGCCTTGATAAAATACCTAATATTGGATATGGTAAGGTGGTGTATGGTTTTATTTGAATGAACGCCAAAAACTTGGTTCTTTAGGTGTTATGGGCCCCCATAAAATGGAATTTGGTGGATTGTTGACTTGTTACCCTGTTATAACATGTATAAGATTCCAAACATTGATTCTCAGGGAGTATGGGCCCTCACAGATTGGAATTTGGCACATTAAATGTACATTATAGAGTTTTTATAAGTTCCAGAGTAGTTTATGAGGCGTACTGTTTGGAAAAACCCAGAATACATGCCATGTAATTTTAAGTACCCTCCATGTGTTCATCTATTTGAGAAGAAATAGTTTTTCTCAAGTATACACTGTGTTATCTATATACACGTCATGTAGTCTCTGAATGTGTCATAGGCCGTGTGGGCAGAGACATGCGATAGGGAATTCCTCACAGGAACACACCGTGTAAGAGTTGAACATGCCATGTAGTGTAATCCTAGGAACCCAGCCATGTAGCTAGCAACACGGGTCAGTGGAGTCTCTTCTTCTGCACGCCGTGTCAGATTTGACCTTACTGTGTAGTTTGAACCAGGTAATCGACCATGTCAAAAACAACATAGGTTGGTGTTATCCCTTTAATAACACGTCGTGTCCATTTGGAACACACCGTGTAGTTTGAGTCGTGTGTGAGGCCGTGTCGGTAACAACATGGTCCGGTAAAGCTTGTCTAGTGCACGCCATGTCTGCATGGATCATGCCGTGTAGTTTTTTTAGAGAGCGGTGTGGCTTAACCGTGTAGAAGGACTCGGGCAGGGGATTAGGATTCAGGGACCCGCAATGAGTTAAAACAACACACTGTGTGTCTGGGGTGTTACATGACCAGTTTAGGTAGGAGTACACGTCCATGTAAATGACATAAGGGAACACACCGTGTGAGAAATGTGCATGCCGTGTAGTCATGTTTTATAAAACATGAATTCTTCATTTATCTTATTTCCTTTTTATGACTCTAGTTGTAACACCCCGAGATTTTATAAAAAATATTATTTTAATTTCATTAATGTCTTGTGTTGTATTCTACACCAAGATTACCTTGCGCTATACGCAACACCGTATTAGCTTGCAGTATACGCAACACTATTCTTGGATCGTGTTACACACAACTTTGATAATAGTTATTCTATGCAACATTGAGTATATATATAAATATATATATACATGAAATGTATAAATGAAATATGGTTGGATTCTGTTATACGAAACAATGAAGTATTCTTTCACAACACGCAACCCTGACTTGGCTTGCATTACACGCAATCGCGACCTTCCTCGATAGCTTGTGTTGTACGCAATACCGGGTTTTAATAAACAACGATATATTATTATAATATTGTCATGATCTAGCCATTATGAATAGTGTTAACAAAATTTTTAATTTTATAACATTATTATTCATCTTACACATTTCTATAAAATGGTATAAGAACAAAATAAATTTTTCGGGTAAAATAAGTATTTTTCAAAAAATACAGTTTTGCCGCCTTTTGATGGCGCACCCACTTTAAATCTAGTTTTTGACATGTTTATATGTTCAATTTGACAAAATAAAATTATTCTTTTGAATCAGGATATAAAAATTTACATTAGATAATGTTTTGATATTTTTTCCGATAACTTTCTTATTTTAATGAATAGTAAAAACACGATATATTTTAATTAAAAAAACTTTATTCAACGTAATATCTTATGTGGTTAAATTATAATATTGAATTTTTTTAAAGTATAAATAGAATATATTTTTATTATTTAATATAATGTATGTCATTAGCATTGATTTTACCTTGAATTCGTAGATTAAATCAATTCAATCTTTTGCAATGTTTTAAAGACAAACATGTTTTCTTTCGACAACAGGATTAATTTTAATTTAATTTCCGCGTCTTTTGTGTATTGAATTTGGAATAATGGATTCCATATTTGGAATCAGTGGGTCCCAATTATGTTAATAAGCTACTTTTTTTTGGCATTGTGAATAGTAACTACGGTAAATTTTATTTACTATAGTTAAAGGTAAATCAGGTAATTAAGGGTAAATATAAGATTATAAACTATCCTAACACCTGGAAAAATCCTATTGGATGGATAAAAGTAGACCCCTATAACCTAAGGGTCGGATTAGATTCATTTTATGGACTTTTTTTCATGAAAATAATTTAATTATTATTAAAACCAAAGAACGTCACAACATGCAACTTTCTTATATCTTATAAGTATAATAATTTTAATTTAGTGATAAACTTCATGAAACATCGAACATGAATAGTATCCAGAAAGCTAATACAATTATCTACATGATAGGAATTTATTTATAATTTTTAGGGATTAAATAATTATCATTTATTATGACACAAAGATGATGCAGTAATTGTCTTATTAATGAAATATTGACATAATTGATGTTATAAATGCCCAAATAAATGTAATTTGAGACTTTTTATGAATTCCACTAATTTTATAGGTTACTATGACATGTTATTACTGATTTAATTAACTTTTTTAGAACTTATTATTTTGTTATGAGTTTCACAAAAATGAATTACTAAATAGTGTCAAAATTTACATAAAATAGTTTTTAAAACAAATATTATATTATTAATTGTTATTTTATTCCTAAAAATCTATGGTTCGGCCAAATGACTTAGATAAGGATATATATATTAATAATAAACAACTTGGGGTTCGTTTGGCTTTTTATAGAATGTTTATTAACCTTATAGTGTAAGAACAGAAGAAGACACGGTAAAAGTAAAATTATTTAACTTAATGTTAAATCTAAATGATAAGGTTAAAATAGGAACATAAACTTGTCTAAATTCTATTGTATGAAAGGATGTCGACCCATACCCACCTTATCCTCGAAATAAATTAATTTGGAGCTATATAAACCGAACGTGACTTTATAATAAAATAATATTTTTAGTTTTTCCAAATGATCCCCTCTCCTCCCTTATAAAATGGAACCTCCTCCCTCTCTTCCTCACACAAATTTGAGCCTTAAATCTCGGCCAACCCCTACGAAATTATCTTCTCCACTTCCCTAGAAACATCCTAGAGGTTCTGGTCTTCTTCAAAGACCCATTTTAGCGCCCTAAAAGGAGGTCTCAAAGAAGCACTTCAAAGAAGAGGTAATGTCCGTTACGGATTCTTTCATCTTTATTTCTTCTTCCACTTCTTCTTCTTAGGTTGTTTCATTATGAAGTAATAACATTAGTATCACTCATATACTGATATGTTATTATATGTATGAAACAACCATATTTCACTATCTATCCATCCTACGGAAAAAGAAATCACCGCGAGTGCGTAGGTACGGAATACCGTCTCCACGCCGTGGTGTAATCTATTTTCCACCACCACCTTACATGGATGAGTATAATGGTGTAAAGAATAACTATACATATTTATTAGAACATCATATTGATTCTGATATATTTTATCATCCACTCCAATTCAATTCAATAATTATGGAAATGATATCATCGCTCGTGCGTACATACGGACTACCGTCTCCACGAAGCGATGAGATTCATTCTCCATGTTAACCATTTAAGAATGATTATAAAGTATATATAAGAAATAATAATGAAATATATGACATTATAAAGCTACTGGATTTATGTATATAAGTATGTCATCTACTTAATTCCATTCAACTTAATAAGGAAACGAAAACATCGTTCATGCGTACGTACGGACTACCGTCTCCATGAACGGTGTATTTCTTTCCATTTACTAATTTATTATATATTTGTTTATTCTGAATATATATTATATATAAATCATGTTTTATATTCTCTAATTAAGTAATTATGATCTAAGAAATCATATGAATAATTACAAGTCAAAACACGGACGACAAATGAAACAATTTTACCCAAAATGCTCTTTAACATAGAATTTACAAAAGAATGGGTAATATAAAGTCATAAGTGACCCATATATGATATCATAACAATGAGTATGATTATGGAATAAGTCAATGACATTATTTAAATCATTATACAGGAGGTTCAGACACCTACGAAAAAAATCGGACCTAAGGTAAGGGAAAATCTCACAAATCTCAATTTTTTATCCGAGATTGTTTATACTTCATAATTTACTGGGGAATATTTATCATCCACATACATTTTTCCTCAATATGTAATATTTATATCCTTCTACAATATTTTGTATCCAATTTTACACTTCGATGAGTTTTTAGTAAAGGATATGAAAGGAATCTTTTGTCATTTTTCGTACGAGGTACTTTATGACTTTTCTGACAAAAGTACGAAGAATGTTTTTTTAACTTATACGGCATGAATGTATATTTAAAAAATTATTTCCAAGAAGCTGCCTTTAAATGTTTTCAAGTTTATTTTTAATCAACTTCTTTTAGTTTAAAATTGTATGACATGTTAAGAAAGGAAAAATGTTTTTGAAGTAGAAAGGATATTTTCCTCAAGAATGAAGTTCAAGTGTTTTATCAAAATTATTTTCCATCTAAGATAATAAAGGGTTATGTTTTTATCCCTATTATTAAATTGATTTGATTATGTTGTGATGGAAATATTTTTATGAATTCGTTTATCTTATAAGAATTGTTTTATGATGTCACGATGTTTAATATTCCCATTTTTATTACATGGGTTATGCAATGATGTATGGTTTATGATTATGTGGCACACATAAGAATTGTATCATTATGAGATGGGTGGGACCTATATCTCCCTCCAATGAAATGGGTAAAGATTTTATATCTCATGAGATAGACATGGCTGGAACGGTAGGTTATACCG
Organism: Viscum album; assembly: GCA_963277665.1. NCBI lineage: Eukaryota > Viridiplantae > Streptophyta > Magnoliopsida > Santalales > Viscaceae > Viscum > Viscum album. The sequence continues at coordinate 125,846,375 of OY728129.1, read as the reverse complement.
ATTCAGTGAAACAGGACTGAAACGAGGGTGACTCGTGTAACACCCCAAGCTTCTACGGTACGCTTCTCTTTGAATTATGTGATAGCGCATGTTGTACGCAACACTGAGTTCTAACACACCATATCCAATCAAACTAGCCGTTATGAATAGTAATACCTATTTTTTGAAATTATATATTTTTTATATTTTAAAATGGACTTCGTTTCTGGATTCGGAATATTGAATTTAGCCTAAGGTGAAATTTTGGTACTTTTCGGATAACTTTCATATTTTGATGAATAGTGAAAATTAGTAAATTTTAATTAAAAACAACTTTTTTAATCAAAATAATTAATAGTGATAAATTATGAATTTTAGTGGTTTTAAAGTATATTTAGAATATATTTTTACCATTTAATATAATTTTGGTAATTGGACATAATTATACAATTAAACCGAACATAAACAAGTGTCAATCTTTTGATAGTTATTATCTCTTAAAAACACGCTTTTTGTTTTGACAGCGGGAATTAATTTTAAATTAATTTCTGCCACTTCTGTGTTTTGAATTTAGAAAAATGGATTCCATATTTGGAATCAGGATTTCCAAATTGTGTAAATAGGTAACTTTTATTTTTAGACATTTTGAATAATTACTGCGGTAAATATTTTATTTACCATGGTTAAGGGTAAATCCGGCAAATAAGGGTTAAAAAATAATATTATAATAATACTAAATTACCCTAAAACGTGTCCTAGACTTATTTTTTGATACATGTTCGACCATAGGAATCTTTGGGTCGATTTTGGGACCCCATGGTGCCACTTGTAGGTGATAGGGACACTTTATTTTAATTAAGTTAAAATGAATACAAAAATGACACAAGCTTATATCTTTTAGAAAACAAATTTTTACATAGGGTTATATATGTTGGATTTTAGATTATAAATATTCATTAGAAAGATAAAGAGATTTCCTATATAATTATATTTTATTTATAATTTTTAGATGTTAAATAATATAATTTATTTATGACACAATGATGATGAATTAATTACTATAATAGTGAAAAATTAAACTAATTGATATTATAAATGCCCAAATAAATATAATATGAAACTTTTAATGAATTAAACTAATTTTATAGAATACGATGATATATTAGGATTGATTTATTTTACGTTTTTCGAAGTAATCAATCTGTAATGAGTTCCAAAAAAATCAACTATTGAATAGTGTCACAATTGACATAAAAGAGTTCTTAAAACAAATATTATATTATTAATTGATTTTAAATTCCTAAAAATCTAATGTTCGGCCAAGAGACTTATATCATGATAGTTGCATCATTAATGGACCACTTGGGGGTCTCTTGGTTGTATATAGTAAGTTTATTAACCATATTATATAAAAATACAAAGAGACATTGTAAAAGTGAAACTAATTAACTTAGAGTTAATACTTAAAGATAAGGTTAATATAAGTACCCAAACCGGTCTAAATTTTATTGGTTGAGTTTTTTTCGACCCATCCCCACATTAACCTTTGAATATTCTACTTTTGAGCCATTAGAAACCGATTATGAATTTATTATAAACTAATATCTCTAGCTTTTCCAAAGGTTCCCCTCACCCCTCTTATAAAAAGGCACTCCTCCTTCTCATTTCATCACACCTTCAAAGCCTTTTGGATCGGCCAAAATCTGCCCAAATACTCTCCCAACTTCCCTCACTACAACCTAGAGGCCTTATTTTGATCAGAAAGCCAACCTAAGCATCCCTTTTGATCAAATCAAAAGGAAGAACCCGAAGAAGAGGTAATGATTTCACCACCCTTTTTCCAAGTTCATTACTTCTTCCACTTCTTCTTCCTTTGTTATTACCATTCTAAAATAATAACTCCAGTATCATATATATACTGTGATATTATTATAAATATGTTACAACCATATTCAGTATTCTATCCACCCTTTGAATAACATGTCACCATACGTGCGTACGTACGACTTACCGTCTCCACGTCGTGGTGTAATTGTTATTCAATATAATATTATTTGGATGGGTATAATAATGATGTGTAACTCATGTAAATAATAAATATAACATGTTAATTATTCATTATATATGATATACCATCCATTTATATATTATTTTAATATCAAAATAATGATATTGTCGCTCTTGCGTACGTACGGACTACCGTCTCCACAAACGCAATGAGATTCATTCTCCATCGTATCCATTCTAGTATAATTATCATTTGATGATTTAAAAAAAATGATGTTTAAGGAATTGATATCATTCTGGATATGAATAATATACAACCCATGTAACACCCCAAGCTTCCACGGTACGTTTCCCTTCGAATAATGCAATAGCGTGTGTTGTACGCAACCTCGAACTCTAACACACACCGCAACGAATTAAACTAGCCGTTGTGAATAGTAATACCTACTTTTTGAAATTTTATAAATTTTATTTATCAAAATGGACTTCATTTTTGGATTCGGAATATCGAAATTAGCCTATGTTGAATTTTTGGTATTTTTCTGAGAACTTCTATTTTTTATGAATAGTGAAAAATACTTAAAAATATCTTTTTTAATCAAGATAATTTATAGTGATAAATTATACTATTTAGTGTTATTAAAGTATAATTAGAATATATTTTTACCATTTTATCCAATGGTGGTCATTATAATTAATTTAACATTGAAATTGGACATAAACAATTACCAATCTTTTGATATAAATTATTTCTTAAAAACACGCTATTTGTTGTAACAGCAAGAATTAATTATAAAATTAGTTAATTCATCTTATATGTTTGGAATTTTGTAAAATAGACATCATTTTTGAATTCGGAATATCAATTATAGCTTAGGGTAAAATTTTGGCCTTATTCTGGAAAACTTCAATTTTTGATGAATAGTGAAACCACTAATTCGTTGTTAAAAACTGATTTTTCGTTAAAATGAAATATTACCACTTCTGTGATTTGATTTTCAAAAATCCGACATACATGGTTGTCATTAAGAAGTAAAATGTGGTTCAATGAGAATAAAAATAATTTTTTGTGAATAGTAACTTTTATGTTGTTAATCGCGATTAGAGGTAATTAGTGTAGTCTAAGGTAAAAATAATGTTATAATAATATGAGATGAGATTGACACTTGTCCTAATCCTATTGGATGAGTCATGGCCGACCAAGACAACCCATGGGTCCACTTGGGGACCCCATGAAGCCACTTTAGTTGGAAAATGACATTAATATATATTTATTTAATGTTAAAATTAAATTGACACAAACATGAGTTGTTTTACTAATACAATTTTTAAGTGGGGTTACACAAGTCAAAATTTTGATTATAAATATTCATTAGAAAGATAAAAAGATTTCCTACATCATAGTATTTTTTTTATAATTTTTTGACATTAAATAAATTAAATTCTTTATGACATCATGATGATGCAGCGATGACCTCATTATTTAATGATTTAAATAAAATGGGAAGATAATGCAAAATCCAAGGCATACACTTGTCCAAAGCCAATTGTATGAGGCGATTTCGAACCCTTATCACCTTATCCTCGAATTATATAAGTGTGGGACCTCTAAAATCCGAAACTCATTTTATAATAATGTGACTTTTCTTTACTTTCCAAGAGTGCCCCTCCTCTCCACTTATAAAAGGCCCCCACCTCTCCCACCTTATTTACACTTTCAAGACATTTGGATCATCCAAACTCTGCCCAAATACTCTCCAAACTTCCCCCTCTTACTCCTAGAAGCCTTACTTTGGGCAGAACTCTTCGCAAGGAAGCCTTTGGCTCAAATCAAAAAGAGTTACCCGATTTTGAGGTAATGTCTTTTCTAATGTTGTTTTGTTTTATTTTTCTTCTCCAACCCCCTAAAATCGTTTTATTCATTTCTTTTGTAACAAAACCAGTATACTCAATATACTAGAATTTTTTTATAATAAGGATTCGAGCTACACTTACACACACCTACATCTAATTGTTAAAGAACATACGGTTTCTGTGGATGGCGAATTTCTGCCTCACGAAATGATGATTGTTCAACACTCATATAACATTTTAAAAGGCGGCCATTAAGATGTCACTATTTTTATATATGATATATAATATGTTTATGTTTCACTTATGCTTCTGTATTTCTCATTTATGGCATACTTTATGATTTCCATTATGGGTAAAACGCGATAATTTCATTTTAGGAAGTGCGGACTACCGCCCCTCAAAGTGATTTGAATCGTTAATGCCATATGTGGGATGTATAAAGGATGGAGTAAATGGTATTATACACTATATTATACTGGAATTATATTATACATTTATATCATTATGATTTCATTCCATTAAATATGAAATTGAAATGAAAGTAGCGTTCATGCGTACGTACGACTTACCGTCTCCATGAACGTTGTATTTCATTTCTTACCTCTAAATGTTATGTAATATTATGAATGAATGTATATACTGGATATATATGATATATATGATATCTACATCATGAATATAATTCTGGATATAATGGATATTTCACCACATGAACAACTTGTAATTATAAGAAGGTTATTGTTGACACAAGTACCAAAGATCGACAAAACGACCGTTATTAACTTAAATAATTACATAAAGTTCATAACATTTTAATAAGTGATATAAAAGGATAATGAAATTGAAAATGGTTCTTAATAAGGTAGATATTAACTCTAGTTTATTATTCAGGAGGTTAAAGAACGGTTGAGTCAAGTCGGACATGAGGTAAGGGAACTTCTTAACCCGATTTCCATTCTTTGGGTTAATCTCCTACTTTCAAATTATTTCATGATATTATTATGTCCTATTTCTTATTTTTACTTTCTTTATGTGTACCTATAGTGAATACACATAATAGATCTATTTTATTTTAAGAATTATCTTTTAAGGACTTCGTCTCAATCCCCTTTCATTGAGGCATATTTGGTTTTATACACAACTTTCTTTTATACGGTGTATAAACACCTTTGACTTTTATGTTTATTCAAAAGGAATCTTTTTTATACGAAGTGTTTTGATAAACGACAAAAGGGAATGTTTTTCTTTCTGTACTTATGCGGCGACAATGACTTCTCTGCCGTCGTGACCATTATTTGAGTTTCGGCTTCCTCTACAAGCCATCATTTTTTTAATGAAAAATAAATACAAAGTTTTAACTTTCTTTTATTTTGGTATTAAAAATGGTTTTGAAAGCATTTTTATTATATCAATGTGTTGTATTGATATCTTGTGATTGGAATGTGGAAATTTTATGTTTCCTTTATGCATGTTTTATGTGATACGATTATGTTATGGTTTATGATATATTTAAACCTATTCATATGAGGAATGTATTGGACTTAATAAGTGACGTGTGGAGCCCGCTATAGCTCCTCGATGCATCAGTAGTTCTCATGAGACAACAAGACGTGGAATTGGCCGAGGACCTTTCCCAATTTGATTTATGGTTTTGGCCGAGGCCTTAATCATTTTAGACTTCTTGGCCGAGGCCTTGACAAAATGTTTCAGAATGTCTAGCATTATACATTCCCTCATTATGAAAGTGGTTATTGATATTGCATGTGATTATTCGACCAGTAGAATATCCATGTGAAGAAGTGAATGGCATTATCTCATTTTACCTTTTCCATATTATGCTGTAGTTAAAGTTTAAAAAGGCTTTTGTTTTAGTTATACATTGCCTTAAATGTTAATGTTTATTTATGAAAGCTTCCGTAATATTGTTATCCTTACTATGCATCTGAGCTCACCCCTTTCAATGTTTTAATATTTTCCAGGATGTGAAGAAGTATTTTATGAATGACCTGCAGGGATAGTCAGAAGAGGATATGAGTGTGGACTATGAAGACCATGTTATTGTAGTTTGTTTACTTTTTGATGTAATGAAAGACTTATTAATGTATCTAGTTATTCCAAGGCTACTAAACTAATCGGTCTTTCGAGACTTGATCTTTTATGATCATGCCAATGTTACGAAGTAATGCACCGACTCTAGGTAGCTGGGGTCGGGGCGTTACAGTTGGTATCAAAGGAAGTTTAGTACAAACCTTGGAAGCTAGATTTAGATAAACTCTGATTAGAGAAAATAGACCAAAGATAGACTTTGAGGATTAGTATAGAAGAACATCCTAGAATTTTGGTATTGTAGAGATGTTGTGAGTTTTCCGAGAAATACATTCCTGTCTGGATACGATCAGGTAGAGGCGGCACTAGCACAGATGTACCTAGGGGTAAAACCCGAAAACACCGCTTTGAGCTAGACTCGAATGGGAACTGGTGCACGACAACAGGCCTTGCTGCACTCTTGGTTACGACACTCCCGGGGGATATGCTTAGGATAATTCTCATTTTCTTTACAAACCACTATGTAGGGTTTATGAGTATATACTTCCTCAAAGAAAACATTCTTATGATTATGGATTATATCCATAAATAGTTCAATTTATGTTAAGTATTTTACAAGTATGGAATTATGTATTTTGATTCATAAACTAATCTAGTTTATGCCATTGTTTAGAAATGGTGCCTAGTGGAAGGAATAGAAACTGTATCAATGCATGCACTCTGTGTAGGGATTTCCCTCCTGCTCAAGATAATTATTGTGGATCTGGAGATACAACTGGTGCTGATAAACTTATTCCCATACTGGGACAACTCACTCAAGTTATGAAAAATAACCTTACTCGTATGGATCACCCTGATCCACAACGTGGAGGATCAATGTTAGACCGCTTCAGGAGGCAACAACCACCAACATTTAATGAGGGTACAAATCCTATAGTAGCTGAGCAATGGATAAATTCCTTAGAAGAAAATATTCCATGCCTTGGGGAGTAGTGAAAGGGAGAAGGTTGTCATGGCAGTTTACCACCTCACTGGAGATGCCGATCAGTGGTGGTCGCTGATTCAAAACACAAAGGAAGATGATGACATATCGAATATGGAATGGAGGGAGTTCAAAGAGCTTTTCTTAGAAAAATACATTCCTCGTGACCATCGAGCAGATATGGAAAGGCAATTTCTGAGTCTGAGGCAGAAGGAGGATGAGAATGTCGCAAAGTATGAGGCTAACTTTACAAGGTTAGCGAGGCATGCTTCCGATTATATACGTAACCCAAGAAGTAAGATTGATCGTTTCTTTGATGGGTTAAAACCATTTCTCCGTCGAGCTTTGGTATCACAAACCTTCTCATCATACGAAGATATTGTCTCATGTGCTATCAAGACAGAAAAGGAATTCTCTAAGTCTTATGACAACAAAGTAAAGCAAGAGAAGAAGAGAATGGTGGAACAAGAAACGGATAAAGGGAAAAAGGGAAAGAAGGATTTTCCATTATGTGATAATTGTGGGAAGAATCACCCTGGTACTTGCCTAAAAGGAATTGGAGTTTGTTATAAATGTGGAGAAAAGGGTCACCAGGCTCGTGATTGCAAGGGAAAGAACGAGGCTGTCAAAGTTGAATGCTACAATTATAGGGAAATGGGGCATTATGCAAATGAATGTCCTAAGCGTCAAGGAAACTTACCTCAGAAAAGGCCAAGGGATCAAGGAAAATCTTATGCTGTGACTACAGTTGAAGCGGAATAATTAATGTATTGGTGCTTTTGGACTCAAGGATTATATTCTGGTTATAAGAATAATGTCATATATATAAAGATTGTACTGCAGTACTTTTTGATTTCAGTAAGGTTTTAATATGATTAAGGTAATCATATTTTTAGTATGTGACAATAAGAGAAACTCTTCTTTGTTTGGGGAATCTGATGTTACAATTGATATTGGAATTTAGAGACCTTTTAGAGAAAGTCTGGACGGAGGTATTTTGGATAACTATTAAGGTTGGAATGGATTAAGTTGAACCATGGATAGTATTGTTTAAGGTTAAATCATTTCTGAAGATTATTTTTGGAATATTATAATACTATAGTTTTAGTAAAAGGACAACCTGCAGGGTGGGGAATAACCCGTCGCGTCGGAAAAAGCTGCAGGAATTGAACACACAACCATAGTGCGACAAGCCTTTACTTCCTACCACTGGCCTACAGGAAGTCCCTGGTTATTACAAAAAAGTTTTACTAGTCTAAATGGTATGTGTTAACATTTGTAACCTTATACAATTAGGATAAATAGAATATTTTTGAGTTCCGTTACCATTTGGAGTAAAAGTTGGGTTTGTGGTAAAAAATTATTAACGAATGAAAGTATACATAACAAGTATGTATATTCCCTTACATTCTTATTAAATCTCCTAAATAAATTCCTCAACATTATAAAATGTAACTTAAAACAAAAATGTTGTCGGTTAACTTTTCCAACTGGGGATTCAATGACCGTTTAACCAATCACAAGTTTGTGATTTTCTTGTGGTTAAACTTTCTCCTAATCCTGTTTTCTATAACTCTCCATCAGACCTTGATGGTTTGTTTCTCCTCCATATCCATATTTTCATAGAATCCTAGAATGGGCTATATCGGGTGACATTTGTACTTATCTTGCTTTCTTTTAATGTTATATATTTATTAACCTTATTTCTGATGTGGGGTTTCCTCAAAGGTATTATCTCTTTTCAACCTTTTATTTTCAAAGAAAAAAAAAATTCAAATTGCGAAGACGCAATTTATTGAAGGAGGGGAGAATGTAACACCCCAAGCTTCCACGGTACGTTTCCCTTCGAATAATGCAATATCGTGTGTTGTACGCAACCTCGAACTCTAACACACACCACAACGAATTAAACTAGCCGTTGTGAATAGTAATACCTACTTTTTGAAATTTTATAAATTTTATTTATCAAAATGGACTTCATTTTTGGATTCGGAATATCGAAATTAGCCTATGTTGAATTTTTGGTATTTTTCCGAGAACTTCTATTTTTTATGAATAGTGAAAAATACTTAAAAACAACTTTTTTAATCAAGATAATTTATAGTGATAAATTATACTATATAGTGGTTTTAAAGTATAATTAGAATATATTTTTACCATTTTATCCAATGGTGGTCATTAGAATTAATTTAACATTGAAATTGGACATAAACAATTGCCAATCTTTTGATATAAATTGTTTCTTAAAAACACGCTATTTATTGTAACAGCGGGAATTAATTATAAAATAAGTTAATTCAACATATATGTTTGGAATTTTGTAAAATAGACATCATTTTTGAATTCAGAATATCAATTATAGCTTAGGGTAAAATTTTGGCCTTATTCTAAAAAACATCAATTGTTGATGAATAGTGAAACCACTAAGTGGTTGTTAAAACTGATTTTTCGTTAAAATGAAATATTACCACTTCTGTGATTTGATTTTCAAAAATCCGACATACATGGTTGTCATTAAGAAGTGAAATGTGGTTCAATGAGATTAAAATAATTTTTTGTGAATAGTAACTTTTAAGTTCTTAATCGCGATTAGAGGTAATTAGTGTAGTTTAAGGAAAAAATAATGTTTTAATAATATGAGATGAGTTTGAAACTTGTCCTACTCCTATTGGATGAGTCATGGCCGACCAAGACAACCCATGGGTCAACTTGGGGACCCCATGGAGCCACTTTAGTTGGAAAATGACATTAATATGTATTTATTTAATGTTAAAATTAAATTGACACAAACATGAGTTGTTTTACTAAAACAATTTTTCAGTGGGGTTACACAAGTCAAAATTTTGATTATTAATATTCATTAGAAAGATAAAAATATTTCCTACATCATAGTATTTTTTTTAATAATTTTTAGACATTAAATAAATTAAATTATTTATGACATCATGATGATGCAGCGATGACCTCATTATTTAATGATTTAAATAAAATGGGAAGATAATGCAAAATCCAAGGCTTACAATTGTCCAAAGCCAATTGGATGAGGATATTTAGAACCCTTATCACCTTATCCTCGAATTATATAAGTGTGGGACCTCTAAAATCCGAAACTCATTTTATAATAAAGTGACTTTTCTTTACTTTCCAAGAGTGCCCCTCCTCTCCACTTAAAAAAGGCCCCCACCTCTCCCACCTCATTTACACTTTCAAGCCATTTGGCTCCGACAACCTCTGCCCAAATACTATTCAAACTTCCCCCTCTTACTCCTAGAAGCCTTACTTTGGGCAGAACTCTTCCCAAGGAAGCCTTTGGCTCAAATCAAAAAGAGTTACCCGATTTTGAGGTAATGTCTTTTTTAATGTTGTTTTGTTTTATTTTTCTTCTCAAACCCCCTAAACTCTTTTTATTCATTTCTTTTGTAACAACACCAGTATCCTCAATATACTAGGATGTTGTTATAAGAAGGATTCGAGCTACACTTACACACACCTACATCAAATGGTTAAAGAACATACGGTTTCTGTGGATGAAGAATTTCTGCCTCACAAAACGATGATTGTCCAACACTCATATAACACCTTAAAAGGTGGCCATTAAGATGTCAATATTTTTATATATGATATATAATATGTTTATGTTTCACTTATGCTTCTGTATTTCTCATTTATGGCATAATTTATGGTTTCCATTATGGGTAAAATGCGATAATTTCATTTTAGGAAGTGCGGACTACCGCCCCCTCAAAGTGATTTGAATCGTTAATGCCATATGTGGGATGTATAAAGGATGGAGTAAATGGTATTATACACTATATTATACTGGAATTATATTATACATTTATATCATTATGATTTCGTTCCATTAAATATGAAATTGAAATGAAAGTAGCGTTCATGCGTACGTACGGCTTACCGTCTCCATGAACGGTGCATTTCATTTCTTACCTCTAAATGTTACGTAAAATTATGAATGAATGTATATACTGGATATATATGATATATATGATATCTACATCATGAATATAATTCTGGATATAATGGATATTTCACCACATGAACAACTTGTAATTATAAGAAGGTTATTGTTGACACAAGTACCAAAGATCGACAAAACGACCGTTATTAACTTAAATAATTACATAACGTTAATAACATTGTAATAAGTGATATAAAAAGGATAATGAAATTGAAAATGGTTCTTAATAAGGTAGATATTAACTCTAGTTTATTATTCAGGAGGTTAAAGAACGGTTGAGTCAAGTCGGACATGAGGTAAGGGAACTTCTTAACCCGATTTCCATTCTTTGGGTTAATCTCCTACTTTCAAATTATGTCATGATATTATTATGTCCTATTTCTTATTTTTACTTTCTTTATGTGTACCTATAGTGAATACACATAATAGATCTATTTTATTTTAAAAATGATCTTTTAAGGACTTCGTCTCAATCCCCTTTCATTGAGGCATATTTGGTTTTATACACAACTTTCTTTTATACGGTGTATAAACACCTTTGACTTTTATGTTTATTCAAAAGGAATATTTTTTATACGAAGAGTTTTGATAAACGACAAAAGGGAATGTTTTTCTTTCCGTACTTATGCGGCGAAAATGACTTCTCCGCCGCCGTGACCATTATTTGAGTTTCGGCTTCCTCTACAAGCCATCATTTTTTTAATGAAAAATAAATACAAAGTTTTAACTTTCTATTATTTTGGTATTGAAAATGGTTTTGAAAGCATTTTTATTATATCAATGTGTTTTATTGATATCTTGTGATTGGAATGTGGAAATTTTATGTTTCCTTTATGCATGTTTTATGTGATACGATTATGTTATGGTTTATGATATGTTTAAACCTATTCATATGAGGAATTTATTGGACTTAATAAGTGACAGGTGGAGCCCGCTATAGCTCCTCGATGCATCGGTAGGTCTCATGAGACAACTAGACGTGGAATTGGCCGAGGCCCTTTCCCAATTTGATTTATGGTTTTGGCCGAGGCCTTAATCATTTTAGACGTCTTGGCCGAGGCCTTGACAAAATGTTTCAGAATGTCTGGCATTATACATTCCCTCATTATGAAAGTGGTTATTGATATTGCATGTGATTATTCGACCAGTAGAATATCCATGTGAAGAAGTGAATGGCATTATCTCATTTTACCTTTTCCATATTATGCTGAAGTTCAAGTTTAAAAAGGCTTTTGTTTTAGTTATACATTGCCTTAAATGTTAATGTTTATTTACGAAATCTTCCGCAATATTGTTATCCTTACTGAGAATCTGAGCTCACCCCTTTCAATGTTTTAATATTTTCCAGGATGTGAAGAAGTATTTTATGAATGACCTACAGGGATAGTCAGAAGAGGATATGAGTGTGGACTATGAAGACCATGTTATTGTAGTTTGATTACTTTTTGATGTAATGAAAGACTTATGAATGTATCTAGTTATTCCAAGGCTACTAAACTAATCGGTCTTTTGAGACTTGATCTTTTATGATCAGGCCAATGTTACGAAGTAATGCACTGACTCTGGGTAGCTGGGGTCGGGGTGTTACAACCTATCCTTTACAAACATGTCTTACGTAACAAAACATATAAAAGAAAACAAGTAAGTTAACACCTGAAACAATGATAATACTAAGATATTATTATCAAATAAATATTTAAAGATCATATATGATATCATATTAATGTATATGATTCCTGTATAATTTAATAACAATTATTTAACCATTATAAAGGAGGTTAACCTACCCCAACCAAGGAAAAGTACAAGGTAAGGGTTATTTCACAATCTCTTCATTTTCCGAGGTTGTTTATACGTAATAATATACTGGGATCTCTTTATCATCCGCATCCATGTTTCTTAATACTGTATTTCAAAACATTTTTATTATTTACAAGAATATGGGTTAAAGTCATTTATACCCTTGTTTGACTTTTTATAAGAGGAATCTTTCCGTCGTTTTCAAAGCAAGGTCATTTTTAACCTTTTCGACAGAATTATGGTAAGAATGTTTTTTTAACTTATACGGAGGGTGCGGCTATTTTCCGCCGTTATAAAATTTTCAAAGCTTCCCTTACAATATTATAATAATATTTTCAAAGAAAATGTTTTATTTTATATGGATCTTAAATGATTTCAAAATAAAAAGAGTTATTTCTTTAAAAAGAATTTTGATTTCATCTATGTCAACATCCTTTGATGGATTTTACGCTTATTTAAAGGTGATTTGTTATGATACAAAACTTCTATATTATATTGAAGGTTTTGTGGTTTGTTTGACTATGGATGTTCTATTTTTATACCATTCATGGTTTATGGTGAAAGTATTAACATTTCGTATTCTAGTTCTAATACGAATGTTTATGTTATGTTTAAACCTTTTCATATGGGAATGCATTGGACTTAATATGTGACGGGTGGAGCCCGCTATAGCTCCTCGATGCATCGGTAGGTCTCATGAGACAAACTAGTGTCTTGGCACAAGGCCTTGGCAAAATCTCATTTGTAGTCTTGGCACGAGGCCTTGGCTATGTGGTTATGATAGTCTGGCATTATGCATTCCAACGTTATGAAAGTGGTTATTGATATTTCATGTGATTATTCGATTAGTAGAATATCCATGTGAACAAGTAAATGGAATTATTTCATTTTACTTTTGCCATAATATGTTGAATTTCAAGTTTAAAAGGCTTTTGTTTTAGTTATACAAAGCCTTAAATGTTTATTCTTATTTATGAATGTTTCCGGTATATTGTTATCCTTACTGGGCATTTGAGCTCACCCTTTTTCTATGTTTTATTTTTCCCAGGAAGTGAAGAAGTAAATTATGAATGACCTGTAGGGATATTATGTGGGGATATGAGTGTGGTTTATGGAGACAATATGTTGTTGTAGTAGTTTTTCATTTTATGATGTAATGTAAGACTTATGAATATATCTAGTGTTTCCAAGGCTACTAAACCAATCGGTCTTTCGAGATTTGATCGTTCTTGTGATCATGCCAATGTTATGTAATAATGCACTGACTCTGGGTAACTAGGGTCGGGGCGTTACAGTTGGTATGAGAGGAAGTTTAGTACAATCCTTGGAAGCTAGATTTAGATAAACTCTGATTAGAGCACGTAGACCTAAGATGAACTTTGAGGATTAGTATAGAAGAACTTCCTAGAATTTTGGTATTGTAGAGATTTTGTGAGTTTTCCGAGCAATACATCCCTTTTTGGATACGAGCAGGTAGAGGCGGCTCTGGAACAGATGTACCTAGGGGTAAAACCCGAAAACACCGCTTTGAGCTAGACTCGAACGGGAACTGGTGCACGACAACGGGACTTGCTGCACTCTTGGTTACGACACTCCCGGGGGATATGCTTAGGATAACTCTCATTTTCTTTACAAATCATTATGAAGGGTTTATGAGTATATACTTCATCAAAGAAAACATTTTTATGATTATGGATTATATCCATAAATAGTTCAATTTATGTTAAGTGTTTTATAAGTATGGGATTATGTATTTTGATTCATAAACTGATCTAGTTTATGCCATTGTTTAGAAATGGCGCCTAGTGGAAGAAATGGAAACCGTATCAATGCACGCAATCCATGTAGAGATTTCCCTCCTGCTCAAGATAATTATAGTGGAGCTGGTGATGCAACTGGTGTCGATCAGCTAATTACAATACTGGGACAACTTACTCAGGTTATGAATAATAACCTTACCCGTATGGAGCACCCTGATCCACAGCGTGGAGTATCAATGTTAGATCGATTCATGAGGCAACAACCACCAACGTTCAATGGGAGTACAAATCCCTTAGTATCTGAGCAATGGATAAATTCCCTGGAGAAAATATTTCAGGCTTTGGGGAGCAGTGAAAGGGAAAAAGTTATCACGGCAGTTTACCGCCTCACTAGAGATGCTGATCAATGGTGGTCATTAATTCAAAATATGAAGGAAGATGATGAAGTATCAAATATGGAATGGAGGGAGTTCAAAGATCTATTTTTAGAAAAAAACTTTCCTCGCGACCATCGAGAAGATATGGAAAGACAATTTCTATGTCTGAGACAGAAGGAGGATGAGAATGTCACAAAGTATGAGGCTAACTTTACAAGGTTAGCAAGGTATGTTGGTGATTATATACGTAACCCAAGAAGTAATATTGATCGTTTCTTTGATGGGTTAAAACCATTTCTCCGTCGAGCATTAGTCTCACAATCCTTTTCATCGTACGAAGACATTGTCTCATGTGCTATCAAGACCGAAAAGGAATTCTCTAAGTCTTATGACTTTAAAGCAAAGCAAGAGAAGAAGAGACCTGCTGAACAATCTGGGAATGGAAATAAGGGGAATAAGGGAATGGTTGAATATCCATCTTGTGTTAAATGCGGGAAGAAACATCCTGGTACTTGCTTGAAGGGAATGGGAGTCTGTTACTAGTGTGGTGAAAAAGGCCACCAAGCTCGTGATTGCAAGGGGAACAAGGAAGCTACCAACGTTCAGTGCTATAATTGTATGGAGATAGAGCATTATGCAAATGCATGTCCTAAGTGTCAGGAGAACTTACCTCAGAAAAGGCCAAGGGATCAAGGTCAGGCTTATGCTATCACTACTGCTGAGGTAGAAGCTCCGAAAGACGTGGTGGCAGGTAATTTAATGGTTTCCTCAAGTTTAGAAAATGCATTATTTGATTCTGGATCATCACATTGTTTCATATCTTCCCAGTTTTGCTAAGAAAATTAGATATTTCCAATTTGATTTAATAAGGGAGTTGTCAGTTAAAACTCCTAAGGGAAGTATCATTGCAACAATGTTTTGTGAATCAGTCCCCATTAGAGCACATAAATGTTCTTTATCTGCTGAACTCATCGTCATACCTATGATTGAGTTTGATATAATCCTTGGTATGGACTGGCTTTCGGACTATGATTTGAAGACTTATTGTAAGAAGAAAGAGGTTACGATTCATGATGATAATGATAAGGAACACCTTATCTTTAGAGAAGAATTGTCACCACCTAATTCTTATTTAGATCCACCCTCAATAGCTCAACTAAATTCAATTATTGGTGAGGAAGAGAATGAAATAACTACGGGTGAGGAAAGGAATGTTCAAATAGAGGATACACCTGTTGTGAAAGAATTTGTAGATGTATTTCCGGAAAATTTACCTGGACATCCTCCAGAACGAGAAGTTGAGTTTTCCATTGATTTAATTCCTGGATCAAGGCCTATATCGAAGACCCCACATAGAATGGCTACTATAGAGTTAATCGAACTAAAGAAACAACTAGAGGAATTGAGTAATAAAGGATTTATTCGCCCTAGTGTTTCTCCATGGGGAGCCCCTGTTCTTTTTGTTAAAAAGAAAGATGGATCTATGAGGTTATGTATCGACTACAGGGAGATCAATGCTATAACGAAAAAGAAAAAGTATCACCTACCTCGTATTGATGATTTATTTGACCAACTACATGGAGCTCATTACTTTTCAAAGATTGAACTTCGATCTGGATACCATCAGTTGTGTGTAAAGAAGGAAGACATTCCGAAGACAGCATTTCGAACCAGGTATGGGCATTACGAGTTTACTGTAATGCCTTTTGGATTGACTAATGCACCCTCTGTATTCTTGGATCTAAGGAATAGAGTTTTCAAGGAGTATCTCGAAGAATTTGTGGTGGTATTTATTGATGATATCTTGGTATACTCCAAAACCTACGAAGATCATGAAAATCACTTGCGCTTTATCTTGAAGACTCTGAGGAGGCATGAATTATATGGGAAGTTTAGCAAGTGTGAATTCTGGCTTCAGGAGATTTCTTTTCGTGGCCATATTTTCTATAAAGATGGAATCTCTGTTGATCCTTCTAAGACCAAGGCAATCCAAGAATGGACAACACCTACGAGTATAACTGAGGTACGCAGTTTTATTGGTATGGCAGGTTATTATCGACATTTCGTCCATAATTTTGCCCAATTGGCTAACCCATTAACGAAGCTCACACGTAAAGGGGTTAAATTTGTTTGGACAAAAGAGTGTGAAGAATGTTTCAAATAAATGAAGAAAATATTATTCAATGATCCTATATTGACTCTACCATCAGGGAATGATGGGATCGTTATTTATAGTGATGCATCGAAGAAAGGACTTGGTTGTGTCCTTATGCAGAATGATAGAGTTATTGCCTATGCATCACGATAGTTGAAAATTCATGAACAAAACTACCCTACTCATGATCTCAAGTAAGCAGCTGTGATCTTTGCTTTGAAGATATGGAGTCACTACCTCTATGGTGAAAAATGTGAGATTTATACTGATCACAAGAGTTTGAAGTATATTTTCTCACAAAAAGAACTCAACATGAGGCAAAGGATATGGCTTGAATTACTCAAGGATTATGATTGCACGATACACTACCACCCGGGGAAAGCAAGCAAGGTGGTAGATGCTTTGATTATAAAAGACCATGGAGTTTTGAACAATATGAGAATTGAAAGGGATCCAATTTTCATGGATCTAGTGACGATGGACATGGGAATAACCAGGGAAGGTGAAACATCAATACTTTTTCAAATGGTTGCCAAACCATCTTTACTAGAAAAGATTAAGAGTTCTCAGACCGATGATGAAGAATTTCAAAATAAGATTAAAGCTGTGAATGATGGGAGATTGAGAGACTTTGTGTATGAAGATGGAATTTTGAAATTCGGGAAGAGACTTTGTGTTCCCGATTTACCTGATCTAAAAAGGGAATTGTTGGATGATGCTCATAGTTCAAATTTCTCTATACACCCTGGGAGCACGAAAATGTATAGAGATTTGATGGAACGTTTTTGGTGGGACAACATGAAGAGGGAGATTGCTGATTTTGTGTCAAGATGTATGGTTTGTCAACAAGTGAAAGCTGGAAGGAAACAGCCTGGAGGATTCATGCAACCTCTTCCCATACCTGAGTGGAAATGGGACAATATTACGATGGACTTTGTCATAGGGCTACTAAAGACTCCTAGAAGGAATGGTGCAATATGGGTTATTGATGATCGTCTTACCAAGTCAGCACAGTTTCTTGCTATAAGAGAATATCTACCCCTGGAACGTCTAGCAAGACTATATATTAATGAAGTTGTGAGACTTCATGGAGTACCCCTATCGATTGTTTCTGATCGTGATCCCCGTTTTACTTCAAGATTTTGGAAAAGTCTTCAGAAATCCCTGGATACTGAACTTCATTTGAGCACTGCTTACCACCCTCAGACAGATGGACAATCAGAACGGACTATTCAGACCTTAGAAGACATGTTGAGATCTTGCTCACTTGACTTCAGGGTATGTGGGATCAATATTTACCACTGGTAGAATTTTCCTATAACAATAGCTTCCATTCGAGTATTCAGATGGCACCATATGAAGCGTTATACGGAAAGAGATGTCGTACACCAACCTGTTGGGATGACGTTGGTGAAAGAAAAATTGTAGGCCCAGAACTAGTGGAGGAAATGGTGGAAAGGTGAAGGTAATCCAAAATCACATTAAAGCAGCTCAAAGTAGGCAGAAGAGCTATGCCGATAATCGAAGGAAGGATTTGGAATTTCAAGTCAGTGATCATGTTTTCCTAAAGGTATCTGCATGGAAGGGATTCAAACGATTTGGTAAGAATGGTAAATTGAGTCCCAGGTACATCGGACCTTTCAAAATTCTAGAACGAATTGGGGCTGTGGCTTACTGATTGGCAATGCCGCCAAGTCTCTCCAAAGTTCACGATGTGTTCCACGTATCTCTGTTGAGAAAATACATGCCTGACCCAACGCATGTACTCACCTATGAGGAATTAGAACTGGAAACCGATCTGTCTTATTGTGAAGAGCCAGTCAGGATTCTTGAGACAATAGAACAAGTACTGAGAAACCGGACGACGCGTCTGGTAATAGTTTTGTGGAGAAACCATAAGATGGAAGAGGCAACGTGGGAACCCAAGGATCTTATGATGAAGAACCACCCGAGTCTTTTCATGCGGTAGTATTCTAGAAATTTCGAGGACGAAATTA
Source organism: Viscum album (assembly GCA_963277665.1). Taxonomy (NCBI): domain Eukaryota; kingdom Viridiplantae; phylum Streptophyta; class Magnoliopsida; order Santalales; family Viscaceae; genus Viscum; species Viscum album. Next base: position 125,827,442 of record OY728129.1, on the reverse strand, counting down.
TTTGAAGGAAGGGAGAATGTAACACCCCAAGCTTCTACGGTACGCTTCTCTTTGAATAATGTGATAGCGCGTGTTGTATGCAACACCGAGTTCTAACACACCATAACCAATCAAACTAGCCGTTATGAATAGTAATACATACTTTTAGAAATTATATATATTTTATATTTTAAAATGGACTTCATATCTAGATTCGGAATATCGAATTTAGCCTACGGTGAAATTTTGGTACTTTTCGGATAACATTCATATTTTGATGAATAGTGAAAATTACTAAATTTTAATTAAAAACAACTTTTTTAATCAAAATAATTAATAGTGATAAATTATGAATTTGAGTGGTTTTAAAGTATATTTAGAATATATTTTTAACATTTAATATAATGTTGGTCATTGGACATAATTTTACAATTAAACCGAACATAAACAAGTGTCAATCTTTTGATAGTTATTATCTCTTAAAAACACGCTTTTTGTTTTGACAGCGGGAATTAATTTTAAATTAATTTCTGCCACTTCTGTGTTTTGAATTGATAAAAATGGATTCCATATTTGGAATCAGGATGCACAAATTTTGCAAATAGGTAACTTTTATTTTTAGACATTTTGAATAATTACTGCGGTAAATATTTTATTTACCATGGTTAAGGGTAAATCCGGTAAATAAGGGTTAAAAAATAATATTATAATAATACTAAATTACCATAAAACGTGTCCTAGCCTTATTGGTTGATACATGTTCGACCATAGGCATCTTTGGGTCGATTTTGGGACCCCATGGTGCCACTTGTAGGTGATAGGGACACTTTATTTTAATTAAGTTAAAATGAATACAAAAATGACACAAGCATATATCTTTTAGAAAAACAATTTTTACATAGGGTTATATATGTTGGATTTTAGATTATAAATATTAATTAGAAAGATAAAACGATTTCCTACATAAGGATATTTTATTTATAATTTTTAGTCATTAAATAATATAATTTATTTATGACACAATGATGATGAATTAATTACAATAATAGTGAAAAATTAAAATAATTGATAATATAAATACCCAAATAAATATAATATGAACCTTTTAATGAATTAAACTAATTTTCTAGGATAATAGGATATATTAGGATTGATTTAATTTACTTTTTTCTAAGTAATCAATCTGTTATGAGTTTCAAAAAAATCAACTATTGAATAGTTTCAAAATTGACATAAAAGAGTTCTTAAAACAAATATTATATTATTAATTGATATTAAATTTCTAAAAATCTAAGGTTCATCCGAGAGACTTATATCATGATAGTTTCATAATTTATGGACCACTTGGGGGTATCTTGGATGTATATAGTAAGTTTATTAACCATATTATATAAAAATACAAAGAGACATTGTAAAAGTGAAACTAATTGACTTAGAGTTAATACTTAAAGATAAGGTTAATATAAGTACCCAAACCTGTCTAAATTTTATTGGTTGAGTTGTTTTCGACCCATCCCCACCTTAACCTTTGAATAGTCAACTTTTGAGCCATTGGAATACGATTATGAATTTATTATAAACTAATATCTCTAGCTTTTCCAAAGGTTCCCCCACCCCTCTTATAAAAGGGCACTCCTCCTTCTCATTTATTCACACCTTCAAAGCCTTTTGGTTCGGCCACACTCTGCCCAAATACTATACCAACTTCCCTCACTACAACCTAGAGGCCTTATTTTTATCAGAAAGCCAACCTAAGTAGCCCTTTTGATCAAATCAAAAGGAAGAACCCGAAGAAGAGGTAATGATTTCACCACCCTTTTTCCAAGTTCATTACTTCTTCCACTTCTTCTCCCTTTGTTGTTACCATTCTAAAATAATAACTCCAGTATCATATATATATTGTGATGTTATTATAAATATGGTACAACCATATTCAGTATTCTATCCACCCTTTGAATAAAATTTCACCATACGTGCGTACGTACGGCTTACCGTCTCCACGTCGTGGTTTAATTGTTATTCAATATAATATTATTTGGATGGGTATAATAATGATGTTTAACTCATGTAAATAATAAATATAACATGTTAATGATTCATTATATATGATATAACATCCATTTATATATTATTTTATTATCAAAAGAATGATATTGTCGCTCGTGCGTACGTACGGACTACCGTCTCCACGAACGCGATGAGATTCATTCTCCATCATATCCATTCAAGTATAATTATCATTTGATGATTTAAAAAAATGATGTTTAAGGACTTGATATCATTCTGGATATGAATAATATACAACCTATCCTTTACAAACATGTCTTACATAACAAAACAAATAAAAGAAAACAAGTAAGTTGACACCCGAAACAATGATAATACTAAGATATTATTATCAAATCAATATTAAATGATCATATATGATATCATATTAATGTATATGATTATTGTATAATTTAATAACAATTATTTCATCATTATACAGGAGGTTAACCTACCCCAACCAAGGAAAAGTACAAGGTAAGGGTTATTTCACAATCTCTTCATTCTCTGAGGTTGTTTATACGTAATAATCTACTGGGATCTCTTTATCATCCACATCCATGTTTCTTAATAATGTATTTCAAAACATTTTTATTATTTACAAGAATATGGGTTAAAGTCATTTATTCCCTTGTTTTACTTTTTATAAGAGCAATCTTTCCGTCATTTTCAAAGCAAGGTCCTTTTTAACCTTTTCGACAAAATTAAGGTAAGAATGTTTTTTTTAACTTATACGGAGGGTGCGGCTATTTTCCGCCGTTATAAAATCTTCAAAGCTTCCCTTACAAGCTTATAAGAATATTTTCAAAGAAAATGTTTTATTTTATATGGATCTTAAATGATTTAAAAATAAAAAGAGGTATTTCTTTAAAAAGAATTTTGATTTCATCTATGTCAACATCCTTTGATGGATTTTACGCTTATTTAAAGTTGATTTGTTATGATACAAAACTTCTATATTATATTGAAGGTTTTGTGATTTGTTTGACTGTGGATGTTCATTTTTTATACCATTCATGGTTTATGGTGAAAGTATTAACATTTTGTATGCTAGTTTTAATACGAATGTTTATGTTATGTTTAAACCTTTTCATATGGGAATGCATTGGACTTAATATGTGACGGGTGGAGCCTGCTATAGCTCCTCGATGCATCGGTAGGTCTCATGAGACAAACTAGTGTCTTTGCACAAGGCCTTGGCAAAATCTTATTTGTAGTCTTGGCACGAGGCCATGGCTATGTGGTTATGATAGTCTGGCATTATGCATTCCAACATTATGAAAGTGGTTATTGATATTGCATGTGATTATTCGATTAGTAGAATATCCATGTGAACAAGTAAATGGAATTATTTCATTTTACTTTTGCCATACTATGTTGAAGTTAAAGTTTAAAAGGATTTTGTTTTATTTATACATAGCCTTAAATGTTTATTCTTATTTATGAAAGTTTTCGGTATATTGTTATCCTTACTGGGCATTTGAGCTCACCCCTTTTCTATGTTTTATTTTTCCCAGGAAGTGAAGAAGTAAATTATGAATGACCTGCAGGGATATTATGTGGGGATATGAGTGTGGTTTATGGAGACAATATGTTGTTGTAGTAGTTTTTCATTTTATGATGTAATGTAAGACTTATTAATATATATAGTGTTTCCATGGCTTCTAAACCAATCGGTCTTTTGAGATTTGATCTTTCTTGTGATCATGCCAATGTTATGTAATAATGCACCGACTCTGGGTAACTAGGGTCGAGGCGTTACAACTCGGTTCAGAAATGGACTTTGTCCACTAAGATAGTATTGGAAAAGAGTCTTGACTAACAAGAAATGAATCTCTATGATTATGTGTGTATGACACAAAGTTTCATGTTTTATGTTATGATTATTGGGATTTCATTTCACTACTAAGATATATCCCATGTTATGAAATTATGCTGTCTTTTGCAGGTTAAGATTTCCAAAATGTTATGTTCTTATGAATATGATGTGATTGATATTTCTTTTGTTTACCCTTTCTGAGAATTTGAGCTCACCCTTTTATGTTTTCTTTTCCCCAGGATATAAAGAAAGGTTTTTGGTAAAAAAAAGGAAGATCTTTATGGGAGATGTTGAAGATCTTTCACCACAATTAGAAGATTATATTATGAGTTTCCAAAGACACTAAACTATTACGATCATTGTGTGTGTGTTTTTCATATGTACTAAGTATTCCGCAAAAGTAATGTAATGTCCATGTACGTCATGTTTCGGGTCTCTACAGTTGGTACCAGAGGAAAGGTTTAGTCAACCATTGGAAACTAGGATGCGAAAACTTTAGTGAGATCTCTAGAGATATTTCTAAGGTATGTCTAGGGATGTCCCTAAGGATAAGTATACGTATAGGATATAGTCCTAGAACTACAGTAACGATCTTAGAATTTAACTTAAGATGTTAGATATTAGGGGTACTACCCCTTTATTATGTTTTTTCCCTAGCATTAATTTTTTTCCTCCCACACTATTCTTTTTGGGTTTTAGACGATGGCTGGAACCCGAAGGAACCGTGTTGATCAATGTAATGGACAATGCAATGATTGTTCTCCTGAACAAACAAGTGTTATGGGAGATAGAGTGAAAATTCTTATTTCTATACATACACAAGATATGAATCATTCTGGACTTCCAAATGAGCAGAGAAGGGAACAATATTCTATTGAGTCCTTCATGAGGCAACGTCCACCTTCTTTCAGTGGGTCTTCTGATCCACTTGTTGCTGAACAATGGATCAGTACTACTGAAAATATATTTTCAGTTCTTCAATGTTCTGAACATGATAAAGTCATCTTAGCAGTATATCGTTTGGAAGGTGAAGCTGATCAATGGTGGAATCTTATCAAGAATACGAGGCAAAGAGATGAAATTGAGTCCATGGAATGGGATGAGTTCAAGAACTTGTTTTTCAGTATGTACTTCCCTCGTATTCTTCGAACAAAGATGGAAAAGGAGTTTCTTGAGCTGAAGTAGAAGGATGATGAATCTGTTGGTATATACGAAGCAAATTTTACAAGACTTGCAAGGTATGCATCTGGAATTACCATCAAACCTGAAAGTAAAGTTGATCGATTTTTCAGTGGTTAAAACCAAGTCTTCGAAGGGCATTCGCTATAAGAGACTTCAGTAGCTATGAAGAAATTGTACGTTGTACTATCAAGGTAGAAATGGAAGTTGGTGTTACTTATCCATCTCATAGTTTTGACAAGCAATGAAATATGGAATTCAAGGAGAAATCTCAGAACAATTGTGAAAAGAAAATGAATGTTTCCTTATGCTCAATGTGTGGAAAGAAGCATGGTGGAGATTGTCTTAAAGGGACTAGAAAATGTTTTATGCGTGGAAAAGAAGGTCATCGAGCAGCTGAGTGTCGAAGTAATGGAAAAAGGATTTCTAATGATGGGAATAAAGAAAAGACTGCAGAGAACGCACCACCAACACTTCAATGCTTCAAGTGCAAGGAAATGGGGCACTATGCTAATAAATGCCCTAATCCAAGAGTTAGTGATGATCGACATGAGCAACCACATAAGGCAAAGGACAAAGGGAAGTCACATGTGATCACCATTGGCGATGTTGAATATGATAACGATGTGGTGGAAAGATTAAGTGTTTATTTAATGGGATTCCAGAATAATGTTTTATATAGTATCGTGGAATATTGGAGTATTTATGTTTTGGTCTATTGTGGTTTTCAATAATTTTATGGCATCGGTAACCATGAAAAGTGAATGAAATATTTTTGGAAAGCAGATGATATGCACATAATGAAGGGAAAACGAGAAAATGAAAATATTTGATAGTATTCATGAGCTCATGATTGATATAAGGACTAAGTGATATCATGGTTTGAGTATATATAATTTTGAGGATTTTGGTATGCGGAAAGAGTTAACTTTTAACAGCACTCATGTTTTCAATAAGGTTCAATGGGTATTCAAGAGAGTACATGATTAAGGCCATTGAATGTTTGGAATGTGACCAACAAGATATATCTTATGATATATGGGGATCAACGATGGTATTAAATTTCAGAGAGTGGATTGCAGTATTATTGATAAGCCTAAAGATTGGAATGGATTATGTTGGACATAAGTTAGTATTGTTTGTTTTTCGATATTATTGATGGGATGTTATAGTAATATAGTTTTAGAAAAAGGACAACCTGCAGGACGGGCAACAGCCCATCGCGTCGGGCAAGGCTGTGGGAATCGAACCCACAACCGAAGTGCGACTGGCCTTTATCGCCTACCACTAGCCTACAGGAAGTCCCTGTTTAGTAGAAACTAGTTTTATTATATTAAGCAGTATGATATATGAAGTATAAGTCCATTTTAGTAACCATATATGATTAATCTCACTATAGATGGACTTATGTATTTTTTGATAACTTTTATAACATTTTGTTTGAGACAGATGGAATGACCCGTCATTCTATCACATGATCTACTAACACATCACGAATGGCAAATTCAACTTCATTTCTTTAAGAGATGAAGTGGAAATTTTCCAAAGAACGACAAACGGTGAGACTATACCAAAATCACGAAAGTATTTCTTCTAATTCCAATTTCATCAACTTTAGGGAAATGATCTTGAAAACCAAAAATGTTGTCCTACTGCTCTTATATCTGATGAATCAGATGGTACATTAGATTGTCACAAATTTATGGCTTTGTGATTGCTGGCTTTTCCATAGCCATGTTCTCTACCACTCTCCATCAGAACATGATGGTTATATTTCTCTTCTATATCCATATTTTCACCTATGTGGAAACCCAATGATTATTTTACTTGGGAAACCGTTACGTTTCATACTTTTGTTTTTAAAGATTGGTTTTGGTATTCCTTTTTACGATGCAGGTTTCTATTTATGAAACTTTCGAATAGTAAACCATTTATAACCCCGACGAATTTCAAGGGAGAAATTCATTTTAAGGGGGGTAGAATGTAACACCCCAAGATTTTATGAAAAATATTCTTTTAATTTCATTAATGTCTTGTGTTGTATTCTACACCAAGATTACCTTGCGCTATACGTAACACCGTATTAGCTTGCAGTATACGCAACACTATTCTTGGATCGTGTTACACACAATTTTGATAATAGTTATTCTACGCAACATTGAGTATATATATATATATATATATATGAAATGTATAAATGAAATATGGTTGGATTATGTTATACGAAACAACGAAGGATTCTTTCACAACACGCAACCCTGACATGGCTTGCATTACACGCAATCGCGACCTTTCTCGATAGTGTGTGTTGTACGCAATACCGGGTTTTAATAAATAATGATATATTATTATAATATTGTCATGAACTAGCTGTTATGAATAGTGTTAACTAAATTTTTAATTTTATAACATTATTATTCATCTTACACAATTCTAAAAATGGTAGAGGAACAAAATAAATTTTTCAGGTAAAATAAGTATTTTTCAAAAAATGCAGTTTTGCGGCCTTTTGATGGCGCACCCACATTAAATCTAGTTTTTGACATGTTTATATGTTCAATTTGACAAAATAAAATTCTTCTTTTGAATCAGTATATAAAAATTTACATTAGATAATGTTTTGATATTTTTCCGATAACTTTTATATTTCAATGAATAGTAAAAACACGCTATATTTTAATTAAAAACAACATTTTTCATCGTAATATCTTATGTGGATAAATTATAATATTTTATGGTTTTAAAGTATAAATAGAATATATTTTTACCATTTAATATAATGTATTTCATTAGCATTGATTTTACCTTGAATTCGTAGGTTAAATCAATTCAATCTTTTGCAATGTTTTAAAGAAAAACTTGTTTTCTTTCGACAACGAGATTAATTTTAATTTAATTTATGCGTCTTTTTTATATTGAATTTGGAAAAATGGATTCCATATTTGGAATCAGTGGGTCCAAATTATGTTAATAATCTACTTTTTATTTTTGGGCATTGTGAATAGTAACTACGGTAAATTTTATATACAATAGTTAAAGGTAAATCGGGTAATTAAAGGTAAATATAAGATTATAAAATTATCCTAACACTTACAAAAATCCTATTGGATGGCTAAAAGTAGACCCATATAACCTAAGGGTTGGATTAGATTCATTTTATGGAATTTTTTCCATGAAAATAATTTAATTATTATTAAAACCAAAGAATGTGACAACATGTCACTTTCTTAAATCTTATATGTATAATAATTTTAATTTAGTGGTAAAATTCATGAAACATCGAAAATGAATAGTCTCAAGAAATATAATACAATTATATAAATCATAGGAATTTATTTAGAATTTTTAGGGATTAAATAATTATCATTTATTATGACACAAATATGATGCAGTAATTGTCTTATTAAGGAAATATTGACATAATTGATGTTATAAATGCCCAAATAAATGTAATTTGAGACTTTTTATGAATTACACTAATTTTATAGGTTATTATGACATGTTAGTACTGATTTAATGACCTTTGTTCGAACTGATCATTCTGTTATGAGTTTCACAAAAATCAATTACTAAATAATGTCAAAATTGACATAAAATAGTTTTTAAAACAAATATTATATTATTAATTGTTATTTTATTCCTAAAAATCTATGGTTCAGCCAAATTACTTAGATAAGGTTATATATATTAATAATAAACAACTTGGGATTCGTTTGTCTTCTTATAGTATGTTTATTAACCTTACAGTGTAAGAACACAAGAAGACACGGTAAAAGTAAAATTATTTAACTTAATGTTAAATCTAAATGATAAGGTTAAAATAGGAACCTAAACATGTCGAACTTCTATTGGATGAGAGGATTTCGACCCATCCCATCCTTAGCCTCGAAATAAATCAATTTGGAGCTATTTAAAACCGAACTTGAATTTATAATAAAATAATATTTTTAGTTTTTCCAAAGGAGCCCCTCTCCTCCCTTATAAAAGGGCACCTCCTCTCTCTCTTCCTCACACAACATTGAGCCTTCATTCTCGGCCAACCCATGCCAAATTCTCTTCTCCACTTCCCTAGAAACATCCTAGAGGTTATTGTCTTCTTAAAAGACCCATTTTAGTGCCCTAAAAGGAGGTCTCAAAGAAGCACTTCAAAGAAGAGGTAATGCCCGTTACCGATTCTTTCATCATTATTTCTTCTTCAACTTCTTCTTCTTAGGTTGTTTAATTATGAAGTAATAACATCAGTATCACTCATATACTGATATGTTATTATAAGTATGAAACAACCCTTTTTCACCATCTATCCATCCTACGGAAAAAGAAATCACCTCGCGTGCGTACGTACAGAATACCGTCTCCACGCCATGGTGTAATCTATTTTCCACCACCACCTTACATGGATGGGTATAATGGTGTAAAGAATAACTATACATAGTTATTAGGACATCATATTTATTCTGATATATTGTATCATCCACTCCAATTCAATTCAATAATTATGGAAACGATATCATCACTCGTGCGTACGTACGGACTACCGTCTTCACGACGCAATGAAATTCACTCTCCATGTTAACCATTTAAGAATGATTATAAAGTATATATAAGAAATAATAATGAAATATATGAAATTATAAATCTACTGGATTTATTTATATATTTATGTCATCTACTTAATTCCATTCAACTCAATAAGGAAACGAAAACAGCGTTCATGCGTACGTACGGCCTACCGTCTCCATGAACGGTGTATTTCATTTCATTTACTAATTTATTATATATATGTATATTCTGAATATATATTATATATAAATCATGTTTTATATTCTGGAATTAATTAATTATGATCTAAGCAATCATATGAATAATTACAAGTCAAAACACGGACAACAAATGAAACAATTTTACCCAAAATGCTCTTTAACATAGAATTTACAAAAGAAAGGGTAATATAAATTCATAAGTGAACCATATATGATATCATAACAATGATTATGATTCTGGAATAAGTCAATGACATTATTTAAATCATTATACAGGAGGTTTGGACACCTACAAAGAAAATCAGACCTAAGGTAAGGTAAAATTTCTCAAATCTCAATTTTTTTATCCGAGATTGTTTATACTTCATAATTTACTGGGGAATATTTATCATCCGCATCCATGTTTCCTCAATATGTAATATTTATATCCTTCTACAATAGTTTATATCCAATTTTACCCTTTGGTGAGTTTTTAGTAAAGGATATGAAAGGAATCTTTTGTCATTTTTCGTACGAGGTACTTTATGACTTTTCCGACAAAAGTACGAAGAATGTTTTTTTTAACTTATACGGCATGAATGGATTTTTAAAAAATTATTTCCAAGAAGCTTGCTTTAAAAGTTTTCAAGTTTATTTTTAATCAACTTCTTTTAGTTTAAAATTTTATGACATGTTAAGAAAGGAAAATTTTTTTGAAGTAGAAAGGATATTTTCCTCAAGAATGAAGTTCAAGTGTTTTATCAAAATTATGTTCCATATAATATAATAAAGGGTTATTTTTTTATCCCAATTATTACATTGATTTGATTATGTTGTGATGGAAATATTTTTATGAATTCCTTTATCTTATAAGAATTTTTTTATGATGTCATGATGTTTAAGATTCCCATTTTTATTACATGGGTTATGCAATGATGTATGGTTTATGATTATGTGGCACACATAAGAATGGTATCATTATGAGATGGGTGGGACCTATATCTCCCTCCAATGAATTGGGTAAAGATTTTATATCTCATGAGATAGACATGGCTGGAACGGTAGGTTATACCGGTTTAGTGAAACAGGACTGAAATGAGGGTGACTCAGTTCAGAAATGGACTTTTTCCACTAAGATAGTCTTGGTAAAGAGTCTTGACTAACAAGAAATGATTCTCTATGATTATGTGTGTATGAAACAAAGTTTCGTGTTTTAAGTTATGATTATTGGGATTTCATTTCACTACTAAGATATATCCCATGTTATGAAATTATGCTCTCTTTTGCAGGTTAGGATTTCCAAAATGTTATGTTCTTATGAATATGATGTGATTGATATTCTATTTGTTTACCCTTACTGAGCATTTGAGCTCACCCTTTTATGTTTTCTTTTCCCCAGGATATAAAGATAGGTTTTAGGTAAAAAAAGGAAGATCTTTATGGGAGATGCTGAAGATCTTTCACCACGATTAGAAGATTATATTCCGAGTTTCCAAAGACACTAAACTATTATGATCCTTGTGTGTGTGTTTTTGTTATGTACTAAGTATTCCGAAAAAGTAATGTAATGTCCATGTACGTCAAGTTTCGGGTCTCTACACTAGTTTTCAGTCCTTGTTGATCTTGATATAAATTGTACGCTTGACCTTGCAAAGTGATGCCACCGAGACGTTCTCCAGTTGTACGCCAGTTTCCAGGCTGTGATCAGACACTAGACATGGCTGATCAGGGACTTCCCTCAGATCCTCCTGTTGTGTTGGTCTTGGCACCAGAAATTATACCTATTACCGGCGCTGATGAAAAGTTCCGGTAATGCTTCATGAGGATGATGCAGACCTTTTAGGGAGCTCCGCCTCCTGCCCCGTCGATGGCCGATTTGACGCGGGTCTTCAGTAGTAGTATCCTCCCACCTTCTCAGGGGAAGGAGGACCTCAGGCTGTAGATACATGGCTAGAAGTCATGTGGATGATCTTTGAGCATCTGAAGACTCCTATAGAGAGGAAGTAAAAGCTCACTACCTATATGATACAAGATTCTGCTCAGAGATGGTGGGATGTGATCTCACAAGCCGGTCAACAGCTGGTTATGGCTTGGGAGGAGTTTTAGTTCATCTTCTATGACTACTTCTATCTGAATTCCCGGATGGATGACCGATCTTGGGAGTTAATGAGACATGAGCAGGGTACCCTATCAGTTATGGATAATTCCTCTCATTTCAGAGAGCTTCAGTGTTTCACCTCCTTCCTAGGAGGAGATGGTTTATTCCTAGCAAGGAATTTTTAGGATGGTCTGAGGCATGACATCTGCTCTCATGTGAATATCATCAGGATGACTTCCATCACTTCTATCATAAACCAGGAACTGATCACGGAGTGGAATCTGAGGGAATCCGGAGTTGTGAGCCAGGGATTCTCAACATCCACAGTTACTACTTCGCCAGATGATAACCGAAATCACTACAGGTAGACGACACGGGGTGATCCGAGTAAGCAGGATGCATCTTCTGGTAGCCAGGTGGTTTGCTACCAGTGTAGAAGTGCTGAATATATGAGGCCATAGTGCTAGATAGACCTAGTGGGGTGCCAATATAGTGTCAAGATGGGTCAACTTCAGCGCTTCTGTCCAATCATCTCACCAGCATCTGGTGGCAGGAGTTCTTCTATGACTCGATGTTCGGGAGCAACACCACCAGTTTCTCACAAGTCAGGTAACTGGAGTTCATCCGACCATTCAGGCCGAGGTGGAGGTCGTAGCCGTGGTGGTTAGTCACTATTCTTCTTGCGACAACAGTGTGGATCAGATCAGAGTGATCAGGAAGGGTCACAGGGCCACAGAGAAGGCCAAACTTTTGTAGTGGAGTAGATCCAGCAGGAGCAGGACCCCAGACCATCTACAATTTGAGGTATGATCCTAGTTGCCTCAGTTTTGTCTCCAACCCTTTTTGATACAGGTGCTTCTCATAGCTTTATATCTATCGTTGTTGTAGATATCCTCGAGCTTTGTATCTTTTCTTCTAATGATACTTTGACACTAGACACTACATTGGGGACTAGAATGTATAGTGAATGATAGTGCAAGGAGTTACCCCTAGTGGTTAGTGGGTGTAACTTCTTATTGGATATATATGCCCTAGAGATCATAGGCTATGATGTCATTCTATGAAATAAATGGCTAGTTCCCTTCCAAGAAGTATTTGATTGTTACTGCCAAAGGGTGAGTTTCATATCACCAGAGGGTGGATCATTTCTTCATAAGGGTGAATGGTATGTCCAGGTGATCAGAGAAGGTTCCTAGAATCACGGGTTGGGAGGTGTTAAAGCCGAAATTTCTAGTCTATACCTGGAAGATCAGGGGAATTCACAGTTAGAATTTCCTCAAAGGTGGATCATTTTAGAGATGTCTTTCAAGAATACTTTTCAGGTTTTCCTCTGAAATGAGAGGTGGAATTTTCTATTGATCTTGTGCCATGGGTGGCACCGGTGTCTATTCCTCCACAAAGGATGGATACACCAGTGTTGTAGGAGATCACAAAGCAGTTGGAGGAGTTGCAAGAAAAGGGTTTCATATGACCTATTACTTCTCCTTGGGTTTCACCTATCCGGTTTGTGAAGAAGTCAGACGGTACTCTCTGGCTTTGCGTAGATTATCAAAAGATGAAGCAGTTGATGGTCAAGAATCGATATCCCTTGCTGAGGATTAATGATCTATTTTATCACCTTCGAGGAGCCTGGGTGTTCTCGAAGATTGACTTAAGGTCTAGTTATCATCAGTTTCACATTAGATCATCAGATATACATCTTTCAACCTTCAGAAGTAGGTATGGACTATAAGTATACGGTTATTCCATTTGTTCTCATGAACGTGCTTCCAGTTTTCATAGCACTGAAGAACCAAGTGTTACATCCATAATTGGATTCCTTCATGGTGGTATTCATGGATGATATCTTGGTGTACTCTCACACTCGACACGACCATGATTCCCTTGTTGAGATCATTTTTAGTACACTGAGTTAGCATTAGTTATATGATAAGATCTCAAAATGTCACTTTTCGATGGATCAGATTCACTTCTTGGGTCATGTTATCTCTACGGAAAGTGTATTAGTAGACCCAAAGAAAGTGACAACATTAGTTTCCTGGGAGAAGCCGAATAATGTCTTTGAGGTTCGGAGCATTCTAGGGTTGGTTGGATACTGCAAATGTTTTATACAGGACTTTTCACGCTTAGTAGCATTGCTGACTTGTTTGACTAAGAATTGTGTGATGTTCCTGTGGTCAAATTCCTGTGAGTCCGCATTTCTGGAGCTGAAAGGGAGGTTGAATTTAGTGCCTATACTAGAATTTCTAGACCCTTGCAAGTGATATACTGTTTATTGTGATGCTTCATGTATCGGGATGGGTGTTGTGCTTATGACGAGTGATCGAGTCATTGCATATGGGTCTCAGCAGTTGAGGCCACACAAGAGGAATTACCCAACACACAATCTGGAGTTGGAAGCTATTGTTCATGACTTACTTTGTTAGAGACATTACCTTTTGTGAGAGCATTTTTTTGTTTTCACCAACCATAAGAGTCTCATGTTCATATTCACTCAGTGTGATAAGAATTTGAGACAACAATGGTGGGTTGAGTAACTTCAGTATTTTGACTTTGAGATTTCCCACACGCAGAGGAAAGGCAACACAGTGGCTGATCAGTTTAGAAAAAGGACTCAGATACAGGTAGTTTGGGAGGCCAGTATTGAGTGACAACTTTTGACTCTGTTCTCAGAGAACCATTTGGAGGTTTATAATACACAGTGGCAGGCCATTATTTCTTCTATAGCTATTAACTCTACATTTCTTGACGGAGTACGAATGAGGCATCTATCAGATTCTGAAGGCCTAGTCCGGTGGAAAGTGTGTCAGGAGTGGACCCAATTCTTGGAAGGACTATAGGTGAGGATGGGGTCTTTCGTTTCTAGGAATGCATATGGGTGCCAACAGATATATGCGAGGAGATGATACGGGACTTGCATTCCTCAGTTTGGGTAGTTCATTCAGGTGTCACTGTAATTTATCGTTATCTTCACTGTCAGTATTGGTGTCCTGGTATGAATAGGGTTGTTTCTAGTATCTTCATGAGGTGTTTCACTTCTCAGCAGGTGAAGGCGGATCATAAGTGACCAGTAGGGATTCTACAGTAGTTATCCATTCCTGAGTGGAAGTGGAACAACGCTGTGATGGATTTCGTGACATGGTTGCAAAGATCTCGTTGTGGGAATGACGCAGTTCGGGTTGTCATTGACAGACTCACGAAGGTCGCTCACTTATTACTGATCAAGGAGACCTTCATTGTTGATGAGATGGGGTGGTTGTACATCTGAGAGATTTTACATCTTCATGGAGTTCCACACTCCATTTTTTCAGACAAAGATTCATGTTTTACTTCTCGGGTTTGGTAGGGGCTTCAGAAGGCTTTGGGTACACATGTAATTTTGAGTACAACTTACCACCCCCAGACAGATGGCCAGTCCAAGTATATAATTCAGGTACTTGAGGACATGATCCGAGCTTACATCCTGGATTTTGGAGGTTCATGGGAGAAGCATATACCTTTTGTGGAGTTTTCCTACAACAATAGTACTCATGAAACTCTTCAGATGGTACCTTATGAGGCTTTGTATGGTAGGCCGTGCTGATCACCTTTATGTTGGCTAGAGGCCGGAGATGCATATTTGCGAGGACCTCGTCTTGTGCAGAAGACCACTGAGCAGATAGAGTTGATTCAGAATAGGATGACTAATGTGTCGTCTCGATAGAAGTCTTAGGCTGATCAGCGGAGACGACCTCTGGAGTTCAAGGTCGGGGATTCGGTTTTCCTACGTGTCACACCAAGGTTGGGACACAAGAGGAATAAGAGATAGTGTAATATTTCACCAAGTTATGTCAGGCCATTCGAGGTGTTTGAGAGAGTTGGGCAGATTGCCTATCGGTTGCAGTTACCTTAGATGTACCGTTCTATGAACGATGTTTTTCACGTCTCTCAGATCCAAAGATAATATTCAGACCTGTCTCATGCCTTTCTACTTGAGTAGTTTGAGATAAAGTGGATGCATATTTCGAGGATCATCCTATCTGGATTGATGATCGATGAACGTATGTTTTCCATGGCCATTCTGTTCCTCTGGTATGGGTGTTGTGGCAGCACAGATGAGTACAAGATGAGACTTGAGAGAGGGAGGCATACATACTATCACAGTGGTCAGAGTTGTTCAGGGTTTCTTTTTCTGTGCCGCCTTTCTAGGGAAATTCGGGGATGAATTTATTTAAGGGTGGAAGTTGGTAAGATCCAAGATCTTCTTTTCAGGTATCTTTTTATTTTTCATAGAGTTTTTGAGAAAAGACGAGTTTCTGGATATTTTTTATGTACACGCCGTGTACATTATGAGTACACGCCATGTACAACCTTGCCACATGAGGTCGTGTGATGTTCGTGTAGTAGCCACACACATGGTCGTGTGGGGTGACATGGAGGCTACCTAAAGTGGAGTACGGAAAGGGAAAGTACACACCATGTTCATCAAGAGTACACACCAAGTACTTTATTTTTTTTCATTAAATGGATAGGGGATGCATCTGATGGACAAAACCAACTTCTTCTAGGTCTAGTTCGACCAAGAGAAATGGTACGATCATTGATCTTAGACGATCCCCTGATCCTCCGTCCATCCTCCAAATCTGACACCATCAGTTGCGTTGGAATCACCTCGGTGGGTTCTCCCTTCTAATTGATCTTCATTTCATGATTCCCCATCTTTTCTAAGTTATCATGTGTTGAAAGTTTTAGATGATTTTTTAGATCTTCGACATTATAAAGAGATTCAAGATTTGAGGATCACTTATCGAGATATTCTAACCCTAAGGTAGGTGGTTTGTGCCTTTCTTAAGAATGTATTAGAGATTTATATGAAAATTTTCCCAATACCCATGAACAGGGTACTGCACATTTACCGTTTTAGAACTATTGTTTCTCTGCTATGATGTTATTCCTGAGTAGATGATTATTTATTGTGAATATGGGGAATTGGTGTGATTTGGATATATTTCCATGCACATTTTTTTCTTCTGTTTTTTCCTTTTGGTCTTGTTTTCCTATTAGGATACTCTTTACATTCCCATGCCTGGTATTGTAGGATGGTGTGACTATTGTTCTGACATGCTATTATGCTGTAGAATGCTTGACAAGTAGTTATTGAGGATTACATGGGCTGATACCTAATGCTACACTTTCATGACATACACAAGGTAGTGAGAACCTGGTGAATAGACCATAGGGAGAATTTACATTGAGGGATTCTCCAGAGTGTCTTTATAACTATACGATGGGAGACCAGAAGGGGGAATTGATGTTGAGTTCATCCCCAGAGTGTATGAAGTTCCTCAACATAGGCCACAGGGGGAATTGACATCGAGTGCTTCCCTAAAGTGCCTTTAGTATGAAACTACACAATATGGGAATTGACGGTGAGTGCTTCCCCAGATAGTCTATACTTTAGATGAACTGGAGGGGTGAGACTGTGTGTTCTTCTAATAGGGTTGCTTGTACTTGTTGGGTTGAACCATAGGGGTTAGGTTGTGAGTACTGTCCAGAGGGTTACCTGTTGTGTTTAGCTACATGATTAGCTGCTTCTTGATATTGAAACTGTGGATTGTATTTTTCTGTTATGTACTTCCTTTTTACTGCCTTCTGTACTTTTACCTAACATATATTCACTGACTATTAGGAATAGATATTCGGGTGGTTGCCTACTGGAATTCGTCTCACACCCTGTTTGGGCCATGATTTTGGGCCCAAATAGATTATATTTTTGCAGGTATAGAAAAGTTAAAACGCCATTCTACTTCAGGTACACGGCATGATATGGAGTTGGAGAGCATGGGACCATTCTTAGGCTTGTGGCGATGAGGAGTTGATATTTTTTCGTTTTCACTTTGGTTTTTTACTGGTTATATTAAGCATTGTGACTTTTTTGGCTGTTTCCCTAGACATGTGTACTATACATCATTTTATATATATGTGTTCCAGTTTTTTATCATCTCAATCTTCTGCTGTTTGCTGTTGTTGGATATTTACTTCTTCCGTTATTGTATATTTTTTATCTTCTATTGTGTTCCTCATCCAATGAGGGCATATATTCCCCACTGTCACACCCATGGACCTCGCTGCTAGTCGGTAGCCTCTAGCATTCGGGGAACGGTGCTTGAGGCCATGTGACCAACCGGGTACGGGTTGCCACTGGGTGGCTTACAGAACTGATACGTTACATTTGATGATAAGGAATAATGAGTCATTAATTAAATAGATCATTTCATATATAAGGAGTGATTTAATCATGAATTTATTTCTATGTTGGAAAATTATACATCCCGTCAATTCATCGGTAGTATCATAATTTGAATCAGTGAGCTAACATTAAATATGGGATTCCTATAGTTTGAAATTGTCTTATGAAAGATCTTGATAGTAGAGGTATCATGATGTTTGAGATCATTACATATAATAATTAATAATTGACTTACTTAATAATTAATTTATTATTAATAATGATATTTTAATAATGATATAATTTATTGATGATTTTAATTCTAAGTTATTTATTATATGGAATAAGTGACCACTTATTTACATATCTATATTTATTATTTCTTATAAAATTATGATTAATAATTATTTATCAAATAGAATATCTTCTTAGTTATTCATGATTCCATATTTTTTATGCCTTACAGATTTATAATAGCTTTTGATGTATATACCCCTTAATGAGAATTTGAGATCACCCATATTTTATGTCTTTACCCCAGGATTTGGAGACGAATTTATTGAACTACTATAAGAAGTATAAATATATTGTATTACTATACTTTGTATTTTTTATTCATAATGTAAAATGGGTTTGGGATTTGTATTTGGTACTACAATACTATTAAGCCTATTAGTCCATGCTGTTGTGATCCCTTGTATATTATAAAAATTTAATAAAGTAGACACCAACACTGGATTACTAGATTCAGGTCCATAATAATAATGGATGAAATGGATAATGTTATGAATAACAACTTGAATCATGTGTAACTCCATCATTATCATAGGAATGATAAAGTTGTGGTCAAGTCCTTTATATGAAAAAGGCCTCCTACATTTAGGGTAAAATCTGATCCCCTCATCATAGAATAATTCATTGACACCATTGATAGATATTATCATTCCTGTAATGCTCAAACGGATATAAATTCATGCTTCCAATCAATCATTTTTTTGTAGAAGTTGATTAGTGGTGGATAGTGATCAAGAACATGAAGTCCAAATAAGAAAAATAATTCCATGGAATGGGAAGGATTCAATAAAATATTTTTTAATAAATACATTATTTGAAATGTCTAAATTAAAATAGAAATTGAGTTTCTCAGACTAGATAAAAATAAAGACGAGTTTATCGAGACACATGAGGAAAACATTACAAGTAATGAATGATAATCATTTTCCATTTTCATGAAAACAGAATGAAATGTGGATAAATACTTTAGTTGATTAATTTAAAATATAAAAAAATCTGTGGATATTCAGTACATTGAATGATATGTGGATATTATCCCTTGTTCCATTAATGTCAAGATAGAGATTGGTTATAGTCAATGGTCTAATGGGATTAAAAATAAAAAACTAAAAATGATGTTTAATATGGGAGGATTAAAAGGTAAATCCCATGGAGGAAATAAATCCCAACATCCAATGTTTTAAAAATTTGATAAGAAGCATCACATAAACTGTCACCAAGGAACTGGGAGATTATTCATATGTGGAAAATATTGGAATCAAGGTAATAATTTCATTAGGTATTTAAATAACCCAACTATTTTGGAATAATAAAAAAAGGTTTAGATCAATAAAAAACATGTGGTACAATGATTCAACAATAAATTACAAGGGAATTATGTGAGGAAATTCTCTAAGTTAATGGTTTCTAGAGACAATTATTGACAACAACTTCCTTGGCCACAAGGAGGGGAATATTCTATCACTACTACCAAGGAGGTTCCAAAAAATTATGTGGTGACAGATAAGTTGGTTATTCCATAAAGAATTGAAAATATACCTTTTGATTATAGTTCTACACATTCGTTAATATCTTTAATGTTTAGTAAAACTATTCATATACAAACGGAAAATAGCATGGTTATGTTATCTATGAGAAAATAAAATCATGAAATTATTGTACATCAAGTATATAACACCTCTCATGTCAATGTTAGTGGACTGGACCTCCCAATTGTTTTTCTTAGTTCATTTAGTAGTGTTTGATGGTATATTAAAGATGGATTGTATATCATTAGATAAAGACGAAATAAACTATTTGGAGATAGAGAACATTCTACACATCCATAGTTGTCCTATGATTATTTACAAGTGTAAGGATTTGGATGAATCTCCTTCAGAACCATCATCTCATGTATATATATTATTTCCATATGAGAAATAATACATTTCTCAAATATTTGGGTCAAAGGATATAATCATGCTAGTTAAATGCCCATTTTGAGAGACTATACTGATTCCTTCCCTGAATAATTTATCGATATACCTCTTAATCGAGAGGTTGAGTTATAAATTGTACTTATAAATGGATATATGCACATATCCGGGAATCCCTAGAAAATTTATCCCACTAATTTAGAAGAAATGAAGATTTAGTTACAATAGAATCTAGACAGAGGTTTTATGTTTTTGAGTACATCACCATGGGGTGAAATGATCCTCTTTATTAATATGAAGGATGAATCAATGTGCAACTGAATTGATTAACATGAGCTCAACCAAATCGAGATAAATAAAAATTATCCCCTACCATTGATATAATACTTGTTTGATCAACTACGTGTGGATAATTATTTCTCTTAGGGGGATTTTCTATTTGGATTTCACTAATTGAAATTAATGAAGGTTGATATTCCCAATACTTCCATTCGAATAAGGTATGGACACTAGGAGTTCATATAAAGGCCCATCACATAGATTGATTCTCTAACAATCATTATATGCATAAGGAATATAGTATTATTATATTACCTAGATGAATATTTGGTAGTCTTTATAGATCATATTATACTATTGTTAAAAATCAGTGTGGAGCATGATGGGTATTTTAAAATTGTTGTAATGACTCATCAAAATGAGAAAATATATGAAATGTATAGTAAATGGCGGCTATGGATAGAAGAAGTATTATTATTGAGGTATCTTATCACCAATAAAGGAATATCTATTGGCCCTTTTAAGATATATATAATTAAAGAGTGGTCTAGGACAACATCTGTAATGGAGATCCATAGTTTCCATGGACAAGCTAGGTATTAACAAAGATTTGTGAGAAACTTATAATGAATGACAAGCCCACTAACCAAGATGACTTATAATGGAGAAAATATTTTCTGGACCAACAAATTTGAAAAGAACATCAAGGATATAAAAACTACCTACAACTAGGGAAATATGCATTTTATGAATTTATTATTCAAATAAAGGATGAGGTTATGTACTAATAAAGAGTGATAATGTCACAAAATACACCTTAAGGGATCTTAATTTTGATGAGAATAAATGTCCCAATCATGATTTGTAGTCAATGACTATGATCACCATGTTGAAGATTTAGAGAAATTATCTCTATAGGGATACATTTGAGATATATAAAGATCATAAGATCCTCTAATATATATTCACATTGAATGATCATAATATGAACCAACGAAAATGGTAATATATGATCACTAAATATGACTTCTCAATCCACTAACATCATAAGAAGGGAAATAAGGAGGTACATTATCATTGTAAAAAAGGATAATGAGACATTATCAATGATTTTAGTTGATAATGATCCAATATTCTTAGACATACAAATGATGGACATAGGAATCATAAAGGAATGAACATCATAATTCTGTTCTCAAATGATTACTCTACCATATGTTATGTAAAAGATAAAGGAATCGCATAGATATGATGTTGAAATTAAAGAGAATGTGGAAGATTTTAGAAATGTGAAATCCTTGGAGTTATAAATTGATGAGGAAGTAGTTATATGATTTGGGTCATGGCTATTTTCACAATCAAATCCTGAGATAAATAAGGATCCTTTGAATGATGAACATAGCTCAACCTTCACCATAATTCTAAAATGGATGATGATGTATTGATATATATTAGATAACTATTGGTGGGAAAATTTAAAGAAAAAGATCATAGAACACACATCATTGTTCCTGGTATGTCAGTAAGTTAAGGATGAAAGGAGAAATTATAAGGGGATGATGTAACTATTACCCATACCTACATGGATATTGGAGTACATCACAATGTACTTTTTCATTGGTATTTTGAATAATTTTAGAATAAAAAATTTCATATGGGTTGTGGTGGATAATCTTAAAAATATTTCTCATGTTACTTTAATTCAAGAGGACTTCTCACTCGATCAAATTTTATGGATATAGATCATAGAAGTGGTGAGGTAACATGGAATATCATTATCAAATATATCCGATCAAGATAAAATATTCATCATTATATCATGAAAGTGTCTCCAAAATTCCTTGAACAATGATTTTAACTATAATATGGCTTGTCATCCACAAACATATGGCCAATCTAACTAGAAAATCATGAAACAAAATGACATGTAGGAAGTATGATTGATGGATATCAAACGTGGATGGGATCAATATCTTCTTATATTCATATTATAAAACAGTAATACATGCAACAAAATAAACAAAATGTATCCATATAAATCACATTATGTTAAAAGATATAGAACACATAATCATGGGATGAAGTTCGTGAACATAGGTTTCTCTGACCTGAAATAGTCACAAAAATGGTAGAAAATGTCAAGACAATTAAAAAGCACATTAGAGCTTCTCAGATTCGACAAAATATATTTTATAAAAATCATCAATGGGACCTTGTTTTTATGGTTGGAGATATGTTTTTCATCCTCACATCTATGATGGGAAGAGACTCATTAGATTTGGTATGAAGGTAAAAGTAAGTCACAGGTATATCATAACATTTAGGATTCTTGATCATATCAGAGCTATGGAATATTTAATTACACATAAACTAACCATATCCTAAGTACATGATGTGTTCCATGTATCGCAATTGAGTTAGTACATACCAGATCCATCACATGTACTGAATTCAAATGTTGTACATATAGAAAATGATCACTCTTACAATACTACAAAAACTGACTTTATCAGTGCTCAAAACGATGTTTATCAATGCTAAAAAACTGCTATAAATCTCAGCCCTAATAAAAGGGAGGGTCCCCTTTATTAATGCTTACTGAGTGCTGATAAAGGGATCCTTTATCAGTTTTAAAAAGGTGCTGATAAAAAACTCCTTTATCAGCGCTAATAGAGCGCTGATAAATCTGTGTTTTATCCGTGCCCTTTTAGCGCTGATAAATGCCATGTCTGCTGCTAAAAAAATCTGCATGAGTACACAAAAACACCTACAAATAATTCAGAATCTCAATAATCTAATTAGACCAAGTATACCCATACAAAATTAACACATAAATCATATGCTAATTAGAACATGTATACCCATACAACAAGTATACCCGTACCCCATTAACACATAATTCATAAGTTAATTATGTATATAAATAATTCAATTTATAATTTAGGGGTTAGGGCTATTTAGGGGTTTGGGGTGGCTGTCAATGTGGGGTAGGGGGTGTCCGGGGGGAGGGGGTGTTCGGAGAGAACGAGGTCACCAGGGGGTGGGGGTGGTCCAGGAGGTTGGGGGGCTATCTATGGAGGGTGGGGTTGTCCAGGGGTGGAGGGGGGGGGGGGGGGGGGTTGTGTCCAGGTGGGGGTGAGGATGTCCATGGGGGTGTCTAGGGGGTGTCGGCTCATGTCCAGGGTGTCAGGGTGGCTTTCCAGGGGGTGGGTGTTCGGGGGGGGGGGGGGGGGGTTGAGTGCGGTGTGGGGGTTGGTGGGGTTGTCCAGGGGGGGTCTAGGAGGGTGTGATAGGGGTGCCTGGGGGGATTGGGGTGTCCAGGGGCTGGGGGTGGCCCAGGAGGTTGCGGGGGGGGGGGGGCTGTCCAGGTGGTGGGTGGTGTTTGGGGAGGGTGGTGTCCAGGTGGGGGGGATGTTTGTGGGGTGTCCATGGGGAGGGATGGTGTCCGGGAGGGTGGGGGTGGCCGTCCATGGGTGGGGGTGTCTAGGGGGTAGGGTTATCCAGGTGGTGGGGTGGTGTCTAGGAGGGGTGGGGGTGCCATCCAGGGGGGGTGGTCCGAGGTGGGGGGGATGGTTTTCCCTTGGGTGTGTCCATGGTGTGTGGGTGTCTAAGGGGTTGAGGGGGCTTTCCACAAGGTTTGGGTGTCCAGAGGGGTGGGCGTGTCCTGGTTATAGGTCAGTTGTTGTTTTGAGTGATATCGGCCACACCGTGCCTTTGATTAAGAAGGTGTTGACTCATACATGTCACAATCGAACCATGGATAATTATCCTATAGGGTCAACACAATCCGAATGTGTTTGGTCGGATTTATGTACGTTAGTTGTTGTTTTCACTTCGAATTGGGTCCATTTTAAACAATCAAGAAACCCATTGAGTGATACCGGCCACAACGTTTCTTCGATTGAGCTTGAGTTGACTCATACACGTCACAAAGGACCCGTGGATTGTTATTACAAAGGATCAATACAATCCGAATGCGTTTGGTTGGTTTTTTGTAGGTCAGTTTTTGTTTTCACTAAAAATTGTGTCCCTTTTAAAAAAAGAGAGACACATTGTGCGATATTGGCCACAACATGACACAGATTGAGGGGGGTTGATGCTTACATGTCACAAAGGACCCATGGGTAGTTCTCCTATATGATCAATGAAATCCAAATGCATTTGGTCAGATTTTTGTAGGTCAGCTATTGTTTTCACTTAAAATTGTGTCCATTTTAAACCAAAGAGAGACACTTTGAGTGATACCAGCCTCACCATGCCTTGGATTGAGGCGGGGTTGACTCGTACACATCAAAAATGACCCATGGATCGTTCTCCTATAGGATAAATACAATATGGTTGCGTTTGGTTGGTTTTCTGTATGTCAGTTGTTGTTTTCACATAAAATTTTGCCCTTTTTAAACAAAAGAGACACACTTTGAGTGATACCGGTGAAACTGTGCCTTGGATTGAGGCGGTGTTGACTCATACATATTTCAATGGACCCATGGATCTTAGTCATATAGGATCAACACAATCCGAATGCGTTTGGTCAGATTTCCATAGGTCCGTTGTTGTTTTCACTTAAAATTGAGTCCATTTTAAACAAAAGAGATACACTTTGAGTGATATCGTCCATACCGGTATTCGGATTGAGATGAGGTTTACTCTTACATGTTTCATATGACCCATGGATTGTTAAAATAAAGGATCTACACAATCCAAATTCATCTGGTCAGATTTCCATAGGTCAGTTGTTGTTTTTACTTAAAATTGTATCCATTTTTAACAAAAGAGAGACACTTTGAGTGATACCGGCCAAAAAGTGACTCGTATTGTGGCATGATTGAATTTTAGACATCAAAAAGGACCCATGTATCATTATACTATAGGATCAAGACAATATGAATGCGTTTGGTCAGATATTCGTAGGTCAGTTGTTGTTTTCACTTAAAATTGTGTCCATTTTAAGAAAAAGAGAGACCCTTTGAGTGTTACCGTCCACACCATTCCTTGAATTGAGGATGGAATGACTAGTACACGTCACAAAGGTCCCATGGATTGTTCTAATAAAGGATAAATACAATCTGAATGTGTTTGGTCAGATTTTCGTATGTCAGTTGTTGTTTTCACATTAAATTGTGTCCATTTTAAACAAAAGAGAGACACTTCGAGGGATATCGGCCACACCGTGCCTTGGATTGAGGTAGGGTTGACTCTTAAAAGTCCAAAATGACCCATGGATCGTTCTTCTAGAGGATCATGTCAATGTGAATGCGTTTGGTTGGATTTTCAAATGTCAGTTGTCGTTTTCACTTAAAATTGTGTCCATTTTTAACAAAAGTGAGACACTTTGTGTGATACCAGCCATACCATGCATCATATTGAGACAAGGTTGACTTGAACACATCGGAAAGTACCCATGGATCATTCTATTATAGGAACAACGCAATTCAAATGCGTTTGGTTGGATTTTCGTGGGTCAGTTGTTGTTTTCACATAAAATTTGTCCATTTTAAACAAAATAGAGACACTTTGACAAATACCGGCCACACTGTGCCCTGTATTGAGGCTGGGTTGTATCATACATGTCTCAAAAGACCCATGGATCTTTTTTTGATAGGATCAAGACAATCGAAAAGTGGTTGGTTAGATTTTCGTAGGTCATTTGTGGTTTTCACTTAAAATTGTGTCCATTTTATACAAAAGAGGGACCCTTTAAGTGCTACCGGCCACACTGTGCCTTGGATTGAGGCAAGGTTGACTCTTTCACATCGTAAAAGTCCAATGAATCATTATCCTATAGGATCAAGAAAATATGAATGCGTTTGTTTGAATTTTCGTAGGTTAGTTGTTGTTTTCACTTAAAATTGTGTCCATTTTATACAAAAGTGAGACACTTTGAGTGATACCAGCCACAAAGAGCCTCTTATTGAGGAGATGTTGACTTTAACACATCAAAAATCACCCATATATCGTTATCCTATAGGATAAAGACAATATGAATTCGTTTGGTCTGACTTTTGTAGGTCAGTTGTTGTTTTCACTTAAAATTGTGTCCTTTTTAAACAAAAGAGAGACACTTTGAGTGATACAGGACACACATGACATCAGATTGATGCAATTTTTACTCTTAAACATTGCAAAGGACCTATGGTTTGTTCTAATATAGTATCAAGCCAATCTTAATGCGTTTGGTTAAATTTTCGTAGGTTAGTTGTCGTTTTCACTTAAAATTGTGTCCATTTTTAACAAAGACATACACTTTGAGTGATACTGGCCACACTAGGACACGAATTGACATGGGGTTGACTCATAAATGTTGAAAAGGACCCATGTATTTTTCACCTAAAGTATCAACACAATATAAATGCGTTTGGTCGAATTTACGAAGGACATTTGTTGTTTTCACCAAAAATTGTATCCATTTTAAATAAACGAGAGACACATTGCATGATACCGGACAAACCAGGCCTCACATTGAGGCTGGGATGACTCGTACTCATCAAAAAGTACCCATGGATCATTATACTAATAGATAAAAACAATTCAAATGCGTTTGTTCAGAATTTCGTAGGTCAGATGTTGTTTTCACTTAAAATTGTTTCCATTTTAAACAAAATAGATACACTTTGAGCGATACCGGCCACACCGTGGCTCGGATTGAGGTGGTGTAGACTCATAAACGTCTCAATTGACCCAAGGATCATTATACTATAGGATCAAGACAATCAAAATGCATTTGGTCGGATTATCCTTGGTCAGTTGTTGTTTTCAGTTAAAATTGTGTCCATTTTAAACATAAGAGAGACATTTTGAGTGATATCGGCCACTCCGGGCCTTAGATTGACGCAGGGTTGTCTTCTACACATCTAAAAGGATATATGGATCATTATCCTATATAATCAACACAATCCGAATGTGTTTTGTCAAATTTCCATTGGTCAGTTGTTTTTAACTTAAAATTGTGTCCATTCTAAACAAAAGAGACAGAATTTGATTGATACCGGCCAAAACATGCCTCAGATTGAAGCGAGGTTGACTCTTACATGTCACAAAGGACCCATGTATCATTCTACTAAAGGATAAATACAATATTAATGTGTTTGGTCAGATTTCCATAGGTCGTTTGTTGTTTTCACGTAAAATTGTGTCCATTTTAAACAATAGAGAGACACTCTGAGTGATACTGGCCACAACGTGTCTCGGATTGAGGCGGGGCTAACTATTACACATCTCAAAGGACCCATGGATCGTTCTAATATAGTATAATGATAATCTGAATGTGTTTGGTCAGTTTTATGTAGGTCATTTGTTGTTTTCACTTAAAATTTTGCCCATTTTAAACAAAAGAGATTCCCTTTAAGTGATACCGTCCACACCGTGCCTCAGATAGGGGCCGGGTTGACTCATAAACATCACAAAGGATTCATGGATCATTATTCTAAAAGATAAATATAATCCAAATGTGTTTGGTCTGATTTACGTATGTCAGTTGTTGTTTTCACTTAAAATTGTGTCCATTTTAATCAAAAGAGAAACACTTTGAGTGATACCAGCCACACCGTGCCTTGTATTGAAGCGAGGTTGACTCTTATACATCCCAATGGTCCCATGGATAATTATAATAAAGGATCAATACAATACGAATGCATTTTGTTGGATTTCTGTAGGTCAATTGTTGTTTTCACTTAAAATTGTGTCCATTTTAAACAAAAGAGAGACACTTTGAGTGATACCGGCCACACCATGCCTCAGATTGATTTAGGGTTGACTTTTTAATCATCAAAAGGACCCATAGATTTCTATCCTTAAATATCAAGACAATAATAATGTGTTTGGTTGGATTTTCGCAGGTCAGTTCTTGTTTTCACTTAAAATTGTGTCCATTTTCAACAAAAGAGAGACATTTTGAGTGATACCGGCCACACTGGGCCTCAGATTAATGCGGGGTTGACTCGTACACATCTCAAAGGACCTATGGATCATTATCATATCGTATGAACACAATCCAAATGCAGTTGGACGAATTTATATAGGTCAGTTGTTGTTTTCACTTAAAATTGTATCCATTTTAAACAAAAAAGAGTCACTCTGAGTGACACCGGCCAAACCGTGCCTCTTATTGAGGCAGGGTTGACCCATAAATGTCTCACAATACCCATGGATAGTTATCTTAAAGGATAAACACAATCTGAATGATTTGGGTCAGATTTCCGTAGGTCAGTTGTTGTTTTCACTTAAAATTGTATCCATTTTAAACAAAAGAGAGACACCTTGAGTGATACCGGCAACACAATGCATCAGATCAGGGAAGGGTTGACTCTTATACATACAAAAGGACCAATGGATTGTTATATTATTGGATGAAGACAATGTGGATGTGTTTTGTTTGGATTTTCGTAGGTTAGTTGTTGTTTTCACTTATAATTGTGTCAATTTTAAACAAAAGAGAGACTCTTTGAGTGATATTGGTCACACCGTGCCTCATATTGTGGTCGGGATGACACTTAAACATCACAATGTACTAATGGATCATTCTACTAATGGATCAATACAATAAAAATTCGTTTGGTCAGATTTCTGAAGGTCAGTTGTTGTTTTCACTTAAAATTGTGTCCATTTTAAACTAATGAGAGACACTTTGAGTGATACCACCACACTGTGCCTTATATTGTTGTGGGGTTGACCCTTACATGTCTCAAATGACCCATGGATTGTTCTCCTATAGTATTAAGATAATATTAATGCGTTTGGACAGATTTTTCATTGGTCATTTGTTGTTTTCACTTAAAATTGTGTCCATTTTAAACAAAAGAGAGACACCTTGAGTGATACCAGCCAACCTGTTCCTTAAATTGAGGCATGGTTGACTCATACACATCGCAAATGACCCATGTGTTGTTCTCCTATATGATCAAGACAATCTAAATGCATTTTTTGGATTTTTGTAGGTCGGTTTTTGATTTCACTTAAAATTGTGTCCATTTTAAACAAAAGAGAAAAACTTTGAGTGATACTGGTTATCCCGTGCCTCAGATTGAAGAGGGGTTGACTTGTACACTTCACCAACACACCCATGGATCGTTCTCCTATAGGATAAACACAATCCGAATGCATTTTCTTGTATTTCTATATGTCATTTGTTTTTTTCACTTAAAATTGTGTCCATTTTAATCAAAAGAGAGACACTTTGAGTGACACCAGCCAAACCGTGCATCTGATTGAGGTGGGGTTCACTAGTACACGTCTCAAATGACCCATGTATTTTTCTCTTAATGTATCATGACAATCTTGACTTGTTTGGTCAGATTTTCGGAGGACAGTTTAGTTTTCACTTAAAATTGTGTTCATTTTAAACAAATTAGAGACCCTTTGAGTGATACCGGACACACCGTGCCTCAGATTGAGGCCGAGTTGACACGTACCTATCTCAAATGACCCATGGATCATTCTTTTAAAGGATCAAGACAATCCGAATGTGTTTGGTCTGATTTCCATAGGTCAATTGTTGTTTTCACTTAAAATTGTGTCCATTTTAAAAAAAAGAGAGACACATTGAGTGGTTATCATTCATGCATGTTACTGGTGCATATCATCTTTTAAAATGATAAAATGACTCATTAGAGAAAAGATGTTTTATTTAATTACAATTAGAATGTTCTTATTTACATTTACAAACAAAATTGTTTCATCTTTTGATCCCCTTAACCCCTCTCAAAAATGACCGCCAATTGTACAAATCCCCAAGTCATATCTTCATACTATTTGTGTACAATCTACCATCAGGAATGCGGAACACTTGTTCCTAAACAAATCTATATCATTGTGTGAGTATTAGGATTTTTGGTAGTAAGAGTAGTACTGAAAAATATAAAAATAATGAATTAATAAATAAATTAAATGTACTAGTAGTTGTTTTTGAAAATACCTATTTAGGGATGCTATTTAGTTGATAAAAAACGATCTCTTTCATAAATTTACAAAAATAATAACCACAATAATTATCGTTTATTTGTTTTGGACAATTCAAAAAAAATTATTCATTACTTTAATAATTAATTTGTGTTGAGATGTGTTTGGATAGTGAAATTTTATTATATATACCCTAATATTTGTCCTGACTTAGTACTTTCTCACCTCATTATGCTTATCCCCTATCCACATTCCTTTTTAGACGATAATGATACATCACCCTATCATAACACAATCCTTAGAAAAAGATAATATAAATTATATTACTTGATTTTTAGACCTAAAACGTAGGATGTAATGTCTTATAGATTCACAAACTCCATAATGTGTGGTCGGTTTGATGGATATACTTCCATTGAATCCATAAAATAAATCATTAGAGTATCTAAGTTCACCGCAATTAGCATATAATGTTACCTAAAAACACAAAAGGAATAAGTAATAAAAGATGTGAAAATATAATTGATATGCTTTAATCGTAGAGTTTTACCCTTACATGGTTGGAATTAGGAAGAGTCTGTCATCTGCAATCGTTCATTCAAATGTTTCCAGCAAGCCATTCACTATTTCATTATTTTTTTATGGTTCTTATTTCATTATATGTGTTGATGTATTTTGAATACTAATGTGTCTTAATTTTAACTCATGAGAAAATTCTTTCATCTGTTTGTCATCTATACATCTGTCAACAATATAAAATGCATTTATTCAAAATTTTCACATTAGATCAGCTTTTAGAAAATAAATTAATGAAGACATACCTCATATATATATATTTACAACTTTGATGCCTAGACAACTACTTTCAATGATCTCATTTACATTTTTAGCAGCAACGAAATCTTGTCATTCCTCACCAAATATATTTTCTTCGAAAACAAATATTTGATAACTACCACCTATTAGCTTCATATCCACATGAGTCTTAAATAATAGTATATGTGGATAGAGAATATATGGTTTTATTGTGCTTTCGGTAGCTCATTGGGATCAGTTAGTCGATCTTTTAGATGGTGTTGAGCCGATGTTTGTCACCCCCTTCCCTTTCTCTGTTTATAATTACATTCATTAGATCAGACCCTTTTTTCATTAATTGTTAATTTTTTAGCATCAAATGAAAGGAAATAAATACCACTTTGTTTGCATGTACTCTTACAAGTTGTGATGGACATGAAATGAATTTCTTAATAGCCTTTTCGATTGTATGAATATCATCATCATCAATTGTAATAGGTAGCTCTACATTTGGCTAATGAGCTACAATAATCGTCACTTTCAGATGATCTTTCGAAAGTGGTCTATTTTGTATCATGTCATCTGGGATGTTGAACATTGTATACCTCTCTACAAGGTGATAGGTGGGTGTTTACAGATATTAATCACTATCATTATCACCAAGTAACAGATCATTACAGGAAAAGTATTAGTGTATGTCTGATTCACATTTCATGAGAACAATTATTAGAATATTGATTACTATGACTAAGACATCTCTTTGAGGGGAATGGATCACCTCAAAGCTGGTGCGGGGGGGGGGGGGGATCTTCATATGCTGAAAGTTTCTGAGTTGTGTCTTCTCCTTGAATCCCACCCATAACAGTTTCTAGTAAATCTCCCTGCAATTGCAATCGTTATTCATGGGTCTCTTGTCTTTCGCTCATTTGTTTTAATTTTTCATCTCTATCATCCAATTTTTTTCTTCTCAAAATATACTCAGTGTGTCACCCCAAACCACAGACCTCTGATACGACCATATTATTCTGGCTACTTCAAAGCTGTCGATAATAGGACTACACCCACTACAGGAGTAGCTGATTCTTGTGACTGTTGGATATAGAAAAATAACTGATTATTTTTATGTAATAAAGATTTAAAACAAATATTTTTATCATCACATCATACTTACACATATTTCCCACACTTTTTGTTTATTCTCATCTACTAGCTTCCCTTCCTTATTCACACGTACCTCCTTCCATAGCACATGATGTGCGATGGAAGTTTCTTTGGTTTTATTCTTATCAATCTACATATAAACATAGAAATATAGTTATAATTTTGTTTAATTTTACCTAACAATATTACTATAAATTCAAAATACGTACCATTTTCTTTTCTAGTGAAGCATACACCATCCTTACATTATGATATGGGTATGTTGGTTTTGATGCACGTTCCTTATTTTCAGTATAGAGCTGATGTTTCATAAATGAAATATTGACAATAAAAGTGATGAATACACTTATTCTCTAACAACGTATTATCACCCACAATGTACCTGAAACTTCTCATCCCCACGACAGCCAATAAATGAATCCCATGCTTGTTGGGATATCAGGTGAGCATGGATAATGGGTGGGTGCAGGTTTATTTCACCTTTGGAATCCTTTAGGTGACATCTTGTTAAAATAGTGAAAAAACTTCAATAAATCCTTCCTGTAAGCCTTAGTACATAATACATGTGTGAGTCATCTACTATAAATGTACTCTACAATATATTGAGAAGAGTAAGACATTGTTTAATTATTTTATTTTCTAGTAAATTAAAGAAATAAATTATTAATGTTACCATAATTTCTTCCGAGATCACATCCTTCAGCCCGGACACAACATGGTGCCATAAATCTATGTCAATCTGCATGCATTGTTGATTGAAAACTAAAATGTAACTACTAAACATATCCTTATGGGGATTCACATGTTGGCGTCATGCATTCCATCTGACATCAAATTTGATGCCTTTTCTTTTATCCTTATGAACATTGGCAAACACCATCAAACTACAATTCACATGTTTTTTATGTGATGTCGGTCATTCATTCCTGACCATTTCATCGATGTCAACAACATCTATATGTTTATCCGAAATGATATCAACGACATGTGATGATGGTTATTCGACGTCAACACTAGGAGTAACAACAGGTTCAGAAACATGTTGTTGCTCTGCACTGTGAGCAACCGTAGCAGCAGCAGCTTGAGAGACTTGTTTAGCCTCAAGGATAGGAGAACCAGAATGTGCAGAAGTCATTATCTTCAAAAGTGGTTGAACAATTAATTTAGATTACACAAATTTAGAAATGATAAGATAATAACATGAGATAACAAGATCTATATTACAAACAAAATATAAACTATTTATTGAACTCTCTTTATTTTTCTCAAAAGGCTGAAGGGATTTACCCCTCTATCGATTATCCAAATCCCATCATTGTGGTCTCCTATTACATACATAACATCATCTACATTGGGACCACTACGAAATGATTGCGACATACCACTAAAAAGGATCGTCCTCAACTAAATTTTCATTGGACCCTTCTGTAGTTTTGGAAAATAATAGAACATTCGACCACTTTCGGGTTACGGGATCTGGAACATAATAAACTTATACCGCTTGTAATGCCATTATAAACTATTCATCTTTGTAACCTTCTTTACCGAATTCAACTTTCACAAATCCCCTATCATCTATTTTAACACCACTGTTGTTATCAACCCATTATCATTGAAAAATCGGCAATTGGAATGTCATATAATCCAACTCCCATATTAGTTTGATAATTCCATAATATGAAATATTTTCATAAATTGGATTTCTATCCTTATTACCAAAAACATGCATCACTTCAGCCACTAGTGTAACTGCACTATTTTTCATGGTACTATCTTCATCATGTTGATCTGTATAGAATGTATAACCACTAATTACATAACCACTGTAAGATAATACATACAAACTTGGTCCGACGACTAGCCATCAAAGTCGTTATGAAATTGAATTCGTATTTTCATCCAAATGATTAAAAATATGATCATGAAACCATCCTATAAACTGGTGATTATGTTTATTTGATAACCATTTTTCATCCCTTGATGGATTCAAATTCCTAATAATTTCATTGTGAGTTTCAATATATGGAGAAACGTCCCAACTTTTATGAAAAACATAAAGGTGGGCCAACTCCCGATCTGTAATACTGATTTTCACAACATCTCTTCCAGAAATTCCCTCAACCTCAATGCATCCAGTGCAATGAGATTTCGAGAGACCAATGATTTCCTAATCAGATAGGTATTCGGTACAAAATTCAATTGCTTCCTCAACAATAAATAGCTTCACTATACAACCCTCTGGACGACTTCTATTTTTTGACATACCCTTTCATAATTATCATATACCGTTCAATAGGATATATCCATATATAGTGCACAGGACCACAAAGTTGAATCTCTCTCACCAGGAGAATCATCAAATTATCCATCATATCAAAGAATGTTGACGGGAAGAACATTTATAATTCACATAATATGATGACAAGTTCTTTTTCCATAGCTATCCATTTAGTGGGGTCTAATACATTTCTACATATAGCATCGAAAAAGAAATAATGTTTGGTTAACGCATGATGAACATTCTTGGGTAAAATGTACCGTATCTCTATAGGAATTATATCTTGCATCAAAACATGGAAGTCATGTGATTTCAAAACTTTTAACTTCAAATCATTTATTGGAAAAATGTTCTTGATATTTGATAAATAACCCTCTAGAACCTTTACAACATTGAATAAGTTTCAAAACTGATATCCCTCTTCCCTAGAAAGAGTATAAGCAGTTAGAAGAAGAAACATTCAATTTTTAACCTTCACGAGAGCCAACTCTTCTCATATTCCAATGTTAACCATGTTCAACCTTACCTTAATTCCATCCTTATTTTTTCTAGGGGCATTGAGAAAAGTTCTAATAAAATTGTCTCATACGTCTTTTTCCACATGCATCACATCAATAAAATATACGACGTACAAATAATTACAGTATGGTAATTCAAAAAAATATGATCTCTATTTTCCAACTGATTTTCATAAGGTTTTTTGAAAATGGTTTACCAAAAAGTGTGTTAACATATATTACATTCTGAAATAGCTGATCACCTATTAGTAGAGACGGTGTTGCGCATTGTTATGAACATCCATTGAATGATGTCGTCCAATATTAGTACTTATGCCTATGAGATAGAAATCTAAGATGTCCTAGAAACACAGATTTCAATGAATTTTTGAATCTAATTGATTTTGTATCTTCTTCCCACACGGGAAACCCTTGAGTTCCTTTAATGATATAGCCTGACAAATTTCCATAAGCATGGAAATAATTTATTGTCCAATACAACATCTCTCTCAATGTGAATTTTTCACTTTTATATGCATCATACAAAATAACACCTAAATCCCACAATAACATCAAATCCTTGATCATAAGAGCCATATAAACATCAATATCGATACATGGTTGTTTTATTCTTGATATAAGCATAGATAACATGATGAATATTCGCTTCATGCATAACCAGGGTATCAAGTTATAATTTAACAACATAATAGGCCATGTACTATGAGTTTTTCTTCGAAAACCAAAAGGATTCACTCCATCTGTAGATAATGCAAGGCGAAGGTTTCTCGGATATTTTAGAAATTTAGGATACTCCTGATCATTTTTCATCCACTGAGGAGAGTCAGTCGGATGACATAATTTCCCATCTTTTATTCTTTTATCTTCATTCCACGACAATTGTCTTACAGTTTCTTCGCTTCCATATAGATGCCTAAACCATGGAATGATTGGAAGGTACCATAAAACTTTATTATGATTGCATTAATATTTCTTTTATCGAGAATCACCACACATTAGACATTCTGTAAGTGATTTTTTCTCCTTGTGAAACTGTATACAGTCTTTCGAGCCAGCTTGTTTTTTTAGAAATCATACCCATCGAGTGTAGCATTCTTTTAGCTTCATATGTCAGGCTTGGGATCTAATTATCTTCTAGGGGAATGCCATTCAAGAGAGTAATTAGTTCCATAAAACTGACATCACTCCATCTGTCTCTTACTTTCAATCTATACAACTTTAGTATAGCAGACAATGCTATATTTTTATTGAAGCCATTATACAATGGCATCTTTCCACAACTCTTTATCTTCTCAAAAAATTTTGGGCAATCATGGAGTTCATATTCAGTTGTCTTTATCATTTCATCAATATGATCATCATCGTAATTAACATATGTAATTACATCCTCCATATGGTCCTCTTCTTTATCCATATTTGTATTCATGTATAATGATCCATAAAACATAGTTTTATCCGACCCAGTACGTACATTCAATTTTTCCATGTGTTTAATCCAACATTTATAACTCCAATCTATTCTGTGACATATCAAATGTTATTCCAACTCCTCTGGAGTAATTAGTCTAGAATAACAACAACGTAAACATGGACAAAGAATTTTACAAGGATCCATTGCATGATCCCTTGCAAACTTGATGAACGCTTTCACTCCATTCTCATACTCTATTTTCAAATGATTAGAATCCATACAATATTTATTTATCTCCATCATATTTGAATCTAAAATATTAGTATTTATGGATCATGTACACAAAATAAGACCTCCAAATATAGTAGAAGAGAAAAAATTCCTTATAAAAACTGTGATTAGTAGAGCCTAACCATTTCCAATAATGATTTGGAAAACAACAGAACCAGGATTGACCCCTCATCAAAATCAACACAGTTTAAAAATAAAAATGGGTTTATGGGGATTATCACTTGTGGAATAGATGGTGAAACTCACAAAACATCATCCTCTATGGCTCATCCTCCTATATCAGGTCAACCCTTCGATGGTCAACTAGTCCATCTTTTTATACCTCACCAACCTAAAATACATATGGATGAAAACCACTAGCCAGCCCTATAAGTAATGAAAGGATTTTAATAATCTCTAAAATATTGAATTCATTAAATATAATTACTTTAGTTTTATTATAGTATCTTCCAATCACCTGAGTCCTAACACAATAAAAATCAAGAATGATACATCTACCACTCCTATGTCTCTGTCCTATATTCAATATCATCATTCCAAAATACCCATATATCCACACATACACGCCAACAACACATAAAAAACCATATCCACATCAAAACCAATGTACCCATATGGATTTAAGTCAGTTTACATGACTCAAGTGGTTGTGTGAAAGAAATAATAAGAAAATATAATAATTATATAGTCACACATAAATCAAAACCTCCCTCTCTAGTGGTAGATCAAAAAAGACTAAAGGAAACACTTTTAGAAATTCAATAGATACTAGGGGAAGTTCACTATAATAGGCTTCATAATCCAGTTCAATAGTATAAATGGATATCAAACCACTCAACTCTGGAAGAAGAGGTCTATCTCGAGTAGACATCAAGTCTGATTCTCTATGAAAAAACATGGAATTCCCCATCGTTGACAGTGAAGGACACCCACCAATGATAATAGTAAATCAAATATTTATTTGAAACTAGTTAGTACATTCTGAGAATAACATATATGGGAATCATTTTAAGAACAATAAAATATCATATGATCTAAATCTTTGAAAAAGTTAAAGCATGAGAGGGGAATCAGAGACCTTACTCCCTCTTTATCCAGAGAGATGTTACAATCACTATCACATAAGCCATGAGCTCTATTATATCTTTCAGTAGTTCTATATTGAGGTTTGATATGAAATAATTATGGGAACCAATATCAAATAAAACATACACTAAAGAGAATGAAATGGAAAGGCTGCCTCTCACTATCACATGACCCACATCAGTTCCTACTAGAGATTAATCCACTACATGAATTTGTTTCATTCCTAATACATGCTTCTAGGATCCCATTGTTATTGAATAATATTACTATGATTTCGTACCTCTCAATATTTATGATTCTATTCCACTACACAGGGTAGTGAAAACATGTAAAACCCTCTTCAAGTGGGTTTAATGTTTGTACGAGATGTAAATATTCAATGCTTCTATGCAATAATGCTTAGGAATCCAACTATTTCCATGAAAAAATCCCCTTTCAAATTCATACTCACATAAAATCCATTTTATAACATGTTTTAAATCACATTCACAATTCAAAGACACATATCAGGTTCAAAAAAATAAAACATGAAACAAAAATGAATTTCTCTTATAAAATCCACATTCAACACATTCAAACAATTAATTCTCTTTGAAAAATCATTTCATTTCACACCGTTCACACAAGAAATAAAATATATTTAAGAAACACCTTAACAAAGATAACACTAAACATATTAACATTCCTTTAGGAAAAAAATTTCTTCACATGTGGATCTCAAATCCTATCCAAAACATAATTCCAAAAAAAAAGTAATCCATAGAACACATTCATGAAACTATGAAAGTAAATAAATATAATCTAATAATATAAAATAGTGGAATCACCTACCACGCACTTCAAAACATCTTGAGGAGGAGGTAAAAGGGAGGAGGTGCATGGGAGGAGCCGCCAACAGAAGTAAAATGGAGGAGTAGGGTCCGTGAGGAGTACGGTCGAGCGAAGAGGAGTAGATGTAGGGTTTGCGGGGAGGAGGATTATTCGAAGGGGTTAACGGGGGATGATTAAGAGAAGGGATATCAGCCGAGGTCTAACAATGTGAAGATCGGGGGAAGAGGAGGTCCAGAAACATGAAGAACAGGGGGGTGGCGGAGCAGAGTCACATGGTTATAGTATTGCGAGAGCTTTAGGTCATGATAAACCAAGGACACTATGCAACTGATTTTATAAAATATCAGACTATGATTTTATTAGTGCAAAAAAAGGAATCCTTTATCAGCACCGATAAAGGTAGACTTTATCCGTGCTTTTTAGTGCTGATAAAGGGCCTTATTATGAGAGCTACAAAAGTGCTAATAAATCTTTCCTCTATGAGCGCTAAAATTTTAGCGCTGATACATGACTTATTTATCAGCACTTTTCTAGCACTGATAATGGTTCTCTTTATCAGTCCTTTTTTTGCACTGATAAAGGTTAGCATGTATCAGTGCTAAAATTTTAGCTCTGATCAGGGTTTCTTTATCAGCTATTTTTTCTTAGCGCTGATATAAGCTGGTGCTTCCCATGCCTGTTTTTGTAGTAGTGTTATTAGGAGTAGACTATGATGATCTTGGACCGTAGAGATAATGTATTTTTCAAAAAGAAAACGCTTATTGTCAATTTAATATGGAGAAACCGTGATGTAGAAGTATAAAATCTGAAGTGTTATGAATAAAATTACCCTTTTTTATTTAATTAAACATATTATGGTTATAGAAAACACATGCACTTATTTTGTTTTATTTTATCTAATTGAATTATTATTACCATTAAGTATCATTACTATTTATAATATATACTTTGAATATTGATCACATGACTAGTATATATATATGGTTCTTAACAAATCCATTTGACATAGATAAAGGGAGTGACGACCTCAACTAGTCGGATCATACCCTACGAAACCCATTTATCAGAGCATCCAAGAGAGATAGAATTTCTATGATTTTCCCAAGACCAAGCAAAAGTTGAGATCCAACAACTTTGGCATGAGTGAAACTATTTATGGGAGATGTTCAGGATCATCAAGATCACGACCCAAACCATGTTCACCGAATGACCCCATGATAGCCTGACCATCTCACACCTTACTCTTAGAGTGTATGTTGTTGTATTGAAGGGATATGTATCAAGACCCCTGAATTTTGAATATGAACTTTATTTTTTATAAAATATGTAATATATTTTCATCCTATTATTTTTACCTTAGAAATTATTTTTAATGTAGAAATAATAGTTTTGTCTTAATATTCAAATTCAATTAAGAAAAATATTTTAATGAATTAATGAATTTTTTGAAATAAATAATTGTAAAAAAATATTATTAATAAATATTTATTATTAAATATAGATTAACATATAATTTTTATGAAGTAAAATATAATTTTTAATAAGGGTTCAAAATGTTATTATTTAAAACTCGTCACTTACAAAAAATAACTGTTATTATTTTAGAACTATAAATTTCAATATTTATAAAATTATATAGATAAAATGAATAATATTTTTGGAATTAGAACATCAAAATTATCCAATGGATAATTTTTCCTAATATTTTGATATAGTTGAATTTTCAGTTAAGAATTAAATACCTTATAGATATACTTTGAGTTTTATAGCATCATAATGAGCCAAATGTGGTTTAATAAGTAATATTAATGGGATCCAAGAAAAAATATTTGTTTTAATTTAAAAAAAATTTATTTTTCTGTTTATTGGATTTATGTTTTAAATCCATTCTGAATCCCCCAAGACTGATAAAATATATTAAGATTTTAAAATCATCCATTTAAGAGTGTGACACAACTACTCATCACCAAGGGTAATATTTAAATAATTTAAACCCCAAGACATATAAAATAATGTATAACTATCCCATTTGGTAGAAACCGTTGGCAACAACTATTGGTTTGTTTGTGGTTTTGGATATATTATTGTGTAGAGTCTAAAACCTAAATACTAAACAAATTACCCCCTTTCCTATATAAACCCACCCAAGATTCCATATGTCTTCAATAAAACTATTTGGATCATGAAATAAATATTCTCTCTACTCTCTAAAGTCCTCCCACAGTGCCCCAAAACCATCAAGAAGCCCCTCCAAATCCTTTGGAGTCACACACTCAAATAAAGGATCCTCAACGTCCTCCCATTTAATAAATTCAAGAATATTCCTTGAAATTAGTCATTATAATTTCAATTGGTTATATTTAATTTAATTTATTATTGTTATCTTACTATAAAATTTAATTTATTTGAATTATATATTAGTTATCCTCTCTTATTTTTACCTTTATCTAAGACGTTACTATTCCAAAATCCATAAGGGATCTTCTACTCTCCACTTTTATCCAGAACTCTTTTTAATGTTATATATTCTAATTTCCATTTTATTATACTATGATATGTTACCCCATAACCCCCTTAATTTCCATTTTATTTAAAAATTATGATATACTATTTAACACTCATTTTCCCTTCTATGAAACATTATACACACCCATTACCATGATGAAATATTGTAAGGGTTGTTTCAGTGCACCCATTTCTTCAAGTTTCTTTATTATGTTACGCAAAATATACCCAATTACCTATATTGGGAAATGAATTTACATGTTACATTTAATTTAAATTTAATGTCTTAATGTTTAGATACACCTTTTTCTCTCATCAATCCATTTTATGAATTTTAAAGTAACATCATTATACTATTGAAATTTCACCTTGATTTTCCGAGCCAAAATAATTGTGTAGTGAATACCATACCCATTTTTATATCAAGGGTAGTGACATTTATGAAAATATAATTATTTATTTTGGACATAAATGTATGTATTCAATATTCATTTGTTGTGGAATAAATTATGATGTTGAAGGAATCCATGTTTAATGATATATGTGGTATAGTTAAGCATGAGAATGAAATGGTTGAGAAGGGTGGGCCCTAATAGTGCTTCAATGAATTGGATAATTTTTAATAACCTGATACATCATGTTAAATGGTTCTAGAAGCTATCCTTTACTCATTATTCTTAATTTGAAATGGGCCTTGACTCATCCTCGACTATGTGCAATGATCCTTAACACAAGTACCTCCATGTGCAATAAGCCTTTATGCATGATTATGTCATGTTGTATGTTGTTTCCAGATTTCCCATATTATAATTATAATTATATATAATGCCTTACTATTAATGTTCCTTTTTTATCCATTGATATACCTATTTTCTAACCTGTATTATCTTCTTCTTGTTATTCCTTTTTTATTTCCCCTACTAGGATTTATAACTCACCCCCTTCTTATGTTCGTCCCGAGGATATCCCATATAGTTGGCCGTTTATTTTAAAATTATGATACTTTCAAGTATTTTTTGAAAAAAATTATTTTATCGCATGTTGATGATTTAATTTTATATACCTTATTCCCAAATACACTTGACTTATCGATCTTTCAGGTTTCATAATTTGTTCTTTTATGAAATAAATCAATTATTTAATTTTTAATAAAGGAAAAGGTCTTTATAATAAATCCCATCACATATTTTCACTATATTATAAAAAATTAAATTTTGATGGTGAAATTTATTAACTAGGGAACATTTTTAAAACCATGATTTTTATCAATATAATTTACCATTTGAAAATATAGCTATGTTAAAATTTTTAATATAATGTTTTATAATTCACATGCACCACATGATGAAACAAATAATATTTTATTATAATATTTTTATCAATATATTTATATATAAATTAAAGAAATATGAATTGAAATTATTATAATGGGAGAATAAATTGCTCGAATGGCCCGAAGGACTTATTTTTTATTTTATTATGGATAATCCCCCTTTTAAGGGTTGAAGGGGAACTCGTACATGACCCGTATGCCCAAGGAACAAGGGTTGACTAACCCGCAATACATGACCAGAAGGCCCATAGGTGTACCATTCCCAATACATGAACCATAGGCCCAACCCACTTGAACTACCCCACTCCAGCTTATGCGTCATTGATCACCTAGTTCCCCACCTTGCATTGCTGTTCGACTAGAATTTCCCTTTACAAAGCTCAACGGTGCCTGGTCCCGATGGCGGCTATTATACCCTCTCATTCATCCAATCTGGTTAGCTCAGCTTCTGGTGGTTGCTACTCATATTGCTCTGATCCTCTTATAGGGCGTGTTCTATATGAACTGGGATACCCCATGGACTATGTGGCCCGAAGGCCCAGTGGCCCAAAGGCCTTTGATGACCCGAAGGCCCAAACCAGTGGCCTGAAGGCCCAAATTGGCTGAATAGTTCCTGCAGCCAGAGTACCAAATAGTAACTTCAACAGTAACTGGTACAGTACTTCTATAGTACCATGGAAATTCACCTCCGCCCAGTTTTGAACCTGGGTATCTTGGATGCCATGAAGGAGCCCATACCACTCGAGTACGGGCTCGTTTGCTGGGACAATAAATATAAAATAAGAGAATAATAATAGGGAAATTTTGATTTGTTTGATCCCCTAGAATAATCAAAGTCATGAACAACAATATAAAAAAGATTAAGAATAATAGTAATTAAATATCCATTTAGAAAATGATAATATATATAACAATGAAAAAAAATGATGTTAAGAAATAATGAATGAAAGTAGGGGAATATATTGAAATTAAAGAACCCATATGGCCATTACAAATCAGTCCATTATGAATAGTTCCATCACCAATGGAATATTTATATCACCATTGAGAATAGATACCTAAATATTTTAATAGTAACCTAACCAATAGAAATTAAAAATAATATTTAGTAATCTTATAAATTGAAAATATATCACATCTATATCATGATATAAGTAAATATAAGTTTTAAAAATTACAAAATAATTGTTTATATTTATTCAAAACAAATAAGTTTTATTTGAATTTTATAAAAAATAAAATGAAATGAAATATATTTTATTTTTAATTTTTTTTATAGATTTATATTATGTTTTATAGTAATGAAAAGCAAATTTTATGAGAACTTATATGATTTTTAAAGGGTCACAATATCGATCATAATATTAAAATTGAAAATTTTCAAATAAATGAGGGTTGCATTTAAAAAATAAATTTCCCTTATTAAAAATATAATTTTCCTAAAATGAAAATATTTTTTTTAATCTTCGCATTAAAAAAATATAGGTTGAATATTTGGTGTTTTTCTAAAATATATGATTTTTTTAATAGTGAAATATCATAAATTATATTATATAACCTGAAATGGTAAATACCATTGTTTTGGTGCTACAAATGTTGTAATCACCCATTATTTCTAACTCATATGAATTATTTACTATATTTAATCACAATAATTAGTAATATTAAATGTATTCATCCAAAATAATAAACTAATTAATATAATATTCATATACTATCCTCTCTTTATAAATATATCCCATCACCACCATCTCCCTAAAACCTTCTAAGCATTGGATCCTTCCAAATATCTACCCAAAACTCTTACGAAACAGCTACCCATTGTCTAAGTTCTTATTGTCTATCAAAAATACAAATTCAAGTTTTCTTAATGGGTATTTCATAGAGGAGACATGCAAAAGGTGACATTATCACTTCACCATTTTTAAATTCTATTATTCTTTACCTTCCCCTCACCTCTTGTATCAAAATAATTTCATAAATCTACTGTCATATATATAATTTAATTTCATGGTGATAATGTGATATCTACCAT
This sequence comes from Viscum album, assembly GCA_963277665.1. NCBI lineage: Eukaryota > Viridiplantae > Streptophyta > Magnoliopsida > Santalales > Viscaceae > Viscum > Viscum album. Next base: position 125,782,747 of record OY728129.1, on the reverse strand, counting down.
ACATACACTTCTTCAAACCTCTTATTCTAGGAGTGGAATCATTTTCTATATTTTTCTGGTTAACCATCTCTATAGATAATGAGTTTTTGTATACCATTATTACATTAATGTATGGTAATATGCCCATTATTAATGTTAAAATAGATGTGAATAATTATATTATAACTTATTTCATGATTTAATATATATATATATATACATAGTGTTAAATTGAATGAAAACAGTTCCTGGTTTTCAAAAAAACCTCCATAATAAACAAACCATATAACACTTACATTTTAACAAAATAAACCATCCCTATATCATACCAGATATAAATATTTGGGAATATTTAAATTTATTGAGGTACAAAAATACAATTTAATTTCTCTTATATAGTCATTATCTTATTTTACAAGAACTTTTATAATTTTACACAGGTGATCCAACAATAAAACCATGAAACAATGAAACTAACTCTCCCTGAACAATATAATTAATATTTATATCTCATTGAATAGGATATAAATGTTAATTATATAAAAATAATTAATAAAATGTAAAATTTATTTTTTTCGAATTAAATAAATAATAATAATTATTATATTCTTTAGGACATTAAGGTCAAGCAATGAAAGATTCTAAAACACATGGTAGATGATCTTTCTGACCCTCCATATTTACTTTGGGGATCTTATTTCACACAATTACCGTAATTTATTACTCAAAATATCTTAAAAAATTAGTCTTTATTCTATATATATCATTACATATATATATATATATATATTTCTTAATTAATCTATTTATGATGGTGGAATACATATTTTAAATGGCTCCCATCATAATTACTCTTGATAACCAAACCCGATTAAAGGGAACTTCTATAATTCATACCAAATTTGAATTACACTCCATAAAATATTTTAATCTATCCAATGTTTCTAAATTAATTCATTTTAACATGATTGTATTATTTCATTTCTTGTTTTATGGGAAATAATAATGCCTTTATCCTCTTTAAATACTATCTAATATTTTCCCAAAAACTGTGCTTAAGGGATACATCTCCAAAGTTACCTAACCAATATTTTTCATGATTTCTCTTTATATAGACATAATTAATAATTATATACAATTATTTTTACTTTATTAACGTCCAATAATTTTTTAATTCCTTCTCTCATTGATACCGTTATGATACACCATTGATTATTCCTTATGTCATGATTACAAAAACAATTTTTTTCTATGGGTAACCGTTATATTTATTCTGTATGTTTTATTTCAGTATATGGCACACATATTCCTATACATGTTGTGATGGATTTACACATACTTCACTATAATTCATTTAGTAATGTTTTAGATTAATGAGGTGATATGTACGGGGTTAGTGAGTAAACCTAATTTATTATGGGACTATGTCCACCAGGTGAAATCCTTTGAGTAACTAGCCTTGACTCATATTTATATAATAAAATTTTATTTCTATGTATTCCAATGTTTCTATTATATTTTTATCTAAATTTATATATGTTATCCCTCCATTGGTTTATTCAGGGTCCATGGACTATACGTTATCTTATTGTGCCTTTTTTACTTATATGCAATGCTTCGTTTCAATGTTTATTCCCATACATGGATTTTATCTCACAAATTTTCTCTATTTATTCCCTAGGTTATTGGATGTAGTTTTATAAGATAAAGGGATTTTTGGAGATCATTATGATGTTTAAAAATAAATTAGTTTCATTTTAGTTTCACATTGTCTAATTATGTACCTAGTATTCCAAAGAGATGAGATTTTTTTCTCATTAATTTGTATTTAAATTTTATGTTTATTAAAAATAATATAATTATATGTGTAAATGTCTTGTGTTTCTATAGGTTTCCTACCACTTTTTTCCCACATTCATTTCCTTGATTAAATTATGTATTCCAATTCACTTTCAATTTTTATATTGATTTTTTATGTTTCCCTCAAATACAATGGATTTTCATATCTATTTATTTGAAATGGACTTGATTTAGGTTTTTTATAACAGAACCCTCCCCTACAAACAACATATTCACAATATTCTACCAAAATCATTATGAATATAATTTTTTCATGGTATCATCCCGAGCATGAAAAGGCTAACATCACTCTATGAACTTTGAACGATATAAACACCCATAGAAAAATTTCAAATAATAGAATGACTGTCAATAATATTATATTATTACCAAACCATATTATCCCATCCAGTATCTATAACTATATATATAGCCTATATTGAATCAACATATATGTCAAGTGATTCTCATCGAATACTGGAGGTTTTTGAAAATAGGAATGTCTATTATTGTATTATATAAGGAGAGTATACACTATACTTCATAAGATTTAATAACATATAAAATGGAAATTTATCCATGAATAGATAAAACATCTATAAAAATGTTGTTTTTTTATGGAAGTAAGGCCATGATATATAAATTAAAAAAATAAAACAACATAATAGTAAAAAAAATTACTTTCATACATAGAAAAGATTTAACATTAGATAATGATTATATGAAGGAAATAAACTTTAAAGAAAAGTAGTTGAAAAAAAAATAATTACCACTACATTATCTTGGTTCTATATACTAACTGTCCTTATTATATTATAGCTCCTCCACCTATGTAATAAATCTTACAAAAAATTACATAGGAATCCACCAATGAATGGGGGGAATCAATGAATACCAAAATGATAATTATCAACATCACATTCCAATAACCAGTAAGTGAGAGTGGATCTCAAATGTCATGATGTGATTATATTGATTGAGTGAGAATTAACACACATGGAAGAAGAGATTTTATAAAACTCACATACTATTTATACCAAGTTTCTAATCTATTGTGAACAATTTTTTTGATCTTGATGTGAAATTTTTTATCTAATTATTAACATGAACAAATAATGGAGTAGTATGTAGATATTTAAATCCATGTATAAGAGGGAAATGAATTCATAAAAAGTTCACTCAATCTTCACTTACTATACTGATGTTGCTATGTAATTTATATCATATGTGAATTGTTTTCCATATAATCAGTCCAAAAAATCATCATAGAATTATCTCATGAAGTTGAGAATATCTATCTCAAAGTGTCATAACTAGTTTAATAATATTGAGTTGAGAAGACTCATCATTTATTTATATATTGAATAATACCATGGTGTTGAGGATCCAAAAATTTCCATTATGGTTCTGGTGTCATCCTAATTTAGTTTCCTTACATATACATCCTTATTATATTGGTGTCATGAAGTAATGAATCATATTTAAATACATATACATATTTTAACACTACATCATTGTAATAATTACCATTCCATTAAAGTATCCAACAATAACTCAAAATACTACTTAAAAACTCATTTTAGCCTCAAACCCTCATTGTATATCCCTAGTATCACAATATGATATACTAAATCCATTATTCAATGTCCTTGATTAATCCATAACATATGATTAATTATAATCAGTCTTAAATACATAGAGTCTTATATTTTTTTCTTTTAATATGTGGAATGCTTGAATTTTATCCTTTGAGAACCAGATCTAAAATGTCTATTTCATGCTCGGTTCAATATAGTTAGTCTTAGTTCATCACATGACCCTTATAATTGATCCTTTAGTAATATGAACAAATTAGATATGGTAATTTAGCTGATTATACAAGAATATATTTTGATTTAAATTCCCATTATGTAATATCACTTGGTATAACATAAGGCCACCATAAGACTATGCCACTGGTTCACATGGAATCTTATTATAACAATTATGTCTCTGGTCTAATTATCATTTCTTTTATATCACCACAACATGTATGTGGTCTCTAATCATGTTACATATTTTTTTGAGCCATTATTTTTATATTATATGTGTTTGGTTGTTTCTGAGACTATTATTAATCAAAAATTTACATTTTACATTGGTTTTAAAATGATTTATTATTTTTTTGAAAAAGATAAAAAATTTATTATTAAAATTGGTTTTTGAAAATAAGAAATTTATTTAAAAGTATTTTATAGTTTTTTAATTTAAAAATATATATTTTTCGAAATTATTTACAGGTTTTTAAAATAAAGTTATTATTTTTATAATCTTTTGTTATCCATTACGTAAATAGCCCCATATGTATAAAGGTAAGATGAGTTTTTTGAAGGCTAAATAATGGTATCCTAACCTTTCTGCTCTATGTAAATATCAATAATAAATTTCATAGTTACATAATGACAGTTAACCTGTTTCATTACCCACATAAAGTAATGTCACTTAGCTTCTTCCTTGTGTAACGGTGGCAATACCACTCCAAAAACTTCCTTGAATGTTATAACATTTTATGTAGGTGTCATGCCAAATTTATGCATATGGAATAGGGTAGGCCAATTTTTTCCTTGTTTTTTTAGGGGAAAATGATTTTCTCAAAGGCACATTAATGGTAGACCATCCTTTCTAATAGGTACCTAAGGGTACATGTGATTTTTTTATTAATTCGTGAAGTGAAAGGGAATTTCATCGACCTTGAAATCACACATGACAACAAATAATAATTATTTCATCACAATAAAAAAATAACTGAAATAAAAGTTTATCAAATACTTAAAATAAATTATATTTTCTAATTTTTATATTGTATAAATAAAGAGAAAATAAATAATTGAATTTTATATAATAATAATGATTCTTATAGAAATTATATAAGAGATATAAAAGTATGATAGTATGTTTTAGAGTTAAACAACATAGTAAATTATGATGAGGATTATTTTATAGTTTTGGATATTAGGTTATTGAAATTTAGATCATGGAATGTTAATGAAAATTAATATTTCATATTATCATAATTAAATTAAATGGTGGATATTATAATAATTTTTTTATTTTATATTCTTTTATTTATTCTTGATTTACTATATAGTGTGACATCTACATGGGTTTATTTTGTATTTTTTTTATTATGGTTAATTTCTAAAAACTTTTAAACAATGTAAATCAATATTGTGTTATAATTATTAATAGAATAAGTACATATTGAATAATTAATAATCATCTTTTATATTTCTAAACATAGAAATAATTCTTTAAACATGATAGATTTATTTTTAGATATTATTTAAAACATCCTTTGGATTCCATCTCATAGAAAAATCTATGCATAAAAAATTTATTCAAGTTGTAATTCAAATGTTTCATTTTTAAAGAATAAATTTTGGGGCTGAACGTGCCCATTCTTATGTATGAGAGGAATTAATGACTTGATTATATGGTCTTTATATGTTTTTTATATAAAAAATACATTTGAAATTTATGTATATTCTCTTGGAATTTTAGATAATTGGAGTTATTGATTAAAAAAATTATATGGTGGGAATGGATTAATGGGAAATGGGATAGAGGCCTAGGGATATGATGATTGATGGTTGGTTATATGTTTAATTATTTCCTTAGAGATAGATGTTGTAGTGATAGTCAATGGAGCTGAGAGTTTGATAGAATACATTATTAGAAAAGGTGCGGGAATGACAATGGGCAATCAAGACGAGTTCAGTAAAGGTTTCTGTCATTGATAAATCCTAATCTCTCTTAATGGATAAATAGAAAAATGAAATTTATTGGATTCCAAATACATGATGAAGTCTGACTCTATGTTTGACATTTTCATCTATGATGAGGTAGATCAAGATGAGTCCCAGTACACTAGGATAATTTATGAAATGATAACTAAACTAATAAATGAATATAGTTGGTTCATAGAGTTCATAGAAGTTTGTGATATACATGATAATATAATAAAAGAATAAGGAGTTCCCTAATTACTTATATTAGAAGAATAAAATATAATATTTGAGATAAATTTTGAATAAAATTATTTGATTTCTAAAAAATTAATTAATATAAAGATTGATACTACTATGCTTATTTTATATATATACCTTAACAATGCCAGTTGGTGGTCATGTGAAATGATAGAGGAAAATTAGTTTATGTTTAGGCAGTTTCCCTCAGTGTGGGTGTGCCTGATATTAATTATATTTTTTGATTTCATTTCATATTCCACACATTTTAGTAGGGAATCTAGCACCAATATGTGGGGGGGGGGATTGGTTATAGAACATTCATGATGATGATGGAATAAATGTATGAATTTTCTAGCTTCCCAACTCTCTTTAAAGAAATTAATGAGTAGGCATATATCGTGTTATAAAATATTGTTGTATAGGGTGTGTTTCTTCTTAGTATGTTATTTATCACTATTTTATTATACATTTATGTATGGGATTAAATGTACTAATGTATAAAACATGATTATATCAGGTTTTGGTGGTATTGAGTTCCCACTGGTGTACATGAAAGTACACTGATGGCATTATATATAATTCACACACATAGGCTGCAGTGGATTAAAGACATAAACTTCGCTACTTCTACGATATGATGACGAGGAGATTTCAAGTTGTACATGATATAGTAATGGATGTGATACTATTTGATGAGGTGCATGATAACTTATAGGAGGGATGATCCCATGATGTATCTGTAGATACAATATAGTGAAAAACCAACTATGAAGTAGGAGTCAGTTACCTTCAATCACACACACACAGACACATATAAGTCAATATATGTGTGTGTTGGTGTCCATTTTCAATAAATATTGACTCACATAAATTAATTATTCGTTGAAAAATCCTTTTTGAGGGTTAAAAATTAATATTATACTAGATTAAGTGACGATTTAGTCTCATTTACTTATTCACACAGCCTTAGTATGCTTCATCCACATTTTTCATTTGTTGTTGTAACACCCCGAGCTTCCACGATATGCTTCTCATTCAATAATGCAATAGCTTGCATTGTACGCAACTTCGAGTTCTAAAACACCGCGACTAATCAAAGTATCCATTATGAATAGTAATAACCAATTTTTAAAATTATAGAAATTTTATATTTCAAAATGGACTTCATTTTTGTATTCGTAATATCGAAATTATCCTAAGTTGAATTTTTTGTAACTTTCTGAGAACATCCAATTATTTTATGAATAGTGAAAAATACTTAAAACAACTTTTTTAATCAAAATAATTTATTGTGATAAATTATACTATTTAGTGGTCTTAAAGTATAATTAGAATATATTTTTACCATTTTATCCAATGGTGGTCATTAGAATTAATTTAACATTGAAATTGGACATAAACAATTGCCAATCTTTTGATATAAATTGGTTCTTAAAAACACGCTATTTGTTGTGACAGCGGGAATTAATTATAAAATTAATTAATGCAACTTATATGTTTGGAATTTTGTAAAATAGAAATCATTTTTGAATTTGGAATATCAATTATAGCTTAGGGTGAAATTTTGGCATTGTTCTGAAAAACTTCAATTTTTGATGAATAGTGAAACCACTAAGTGGTAGTTAAATAACTAGTTTTTCGTTTAAATGAAATATTACCACTTATGTGATTTGATTTTGAAAAATCCGACATAAAAGGTTGTCATTAAGAAGTAAAATGTGGTTCAATGAGATTAAAATAATTTTTTGGTAACTTTTAAGTTCTTAATCGCGATTAGAGGTAATTAGTGTAGTTTAAGGTAAAAATAATGTTTTAATAATATGATATGAGCTTGACACTTGTCCTACTCCTATTGGATGAGTCATGGCCGACCAAGACAACCCATGGGTAAACTTGGGGACCCAATGGAGCCACTTTAGTTGGAAAATGACATTAATATATATTTATTTAATGTTAAAATTAAATTGACACAAACATGAGTTATTTTACTAAAACAGTTTTTAAGTATGGTTACACAAGTACAAATTTTGACTATAAATATTCATTAGAAAGATAAAAAGATTTAATACATCATAGTATATTTTTTTATAATTTTTAGACATTACATAAATGAAATTATTTAGGACATCATTATGATGCAGCGATGACCTCATTATTTAACGATTTAAATAAAATGAGAAGATAATGCCAAATCTAAGACTTACACTTGTCCAAAGCCTATTGGATGAGGAGATTTCGAAACCTTATCACCTTATCCACGAATTATATAATTTTGTGACCTTTATAATCCGAAAAGCATTGTGAAATAATATACCATTTCAATCTTTCCAAAAGTGCCCCTCCTCTCCACTTATAAAAGGCCCCCACCTCTCCCACCTCATTTACACTTTCAAGCCATTTGGCTCGGCCAACCTCTGCCCAAATACTCTCCCAACTTCCCCATATTACTCCTAGAAGCCTTACTTTGGGCATAACTCTTCCCGAGGAATCCTTTGGCTAAAATCAAAAAGAGTTACCCGATTTTGAGGTAATGTCTTCTCTAATGTTGTTTTGTTTTATTTTTCTTCTCCAACCCCCTAAACTCTTTTTATTCATTTCTTTTGTAACAACACCAGTATCCTCAATATACTAGGATTTTTTTATAATAAGTATTCGAGCTACACTTACACACACCTACATCTAAGGGTTAAAGAACATACGGTTTCTGTGGATTGTGAATTTCTGCCTCACGAAACGATGATTGTTCAACACTCATATAACACCTTCAAAGGTGGCCATTAAGATGTAACTATTTTTATATATGATATATAATATGTTTATGTTTTACTTATGCTTCTGTATTTCTCATTTATGGCATACTTTATAATTTCCATTATGGGTAAAACGCGATAATTTCATTTTAGGAAGTGCGGACTACCGCCCCCTCAAAGTGATTTGAATCGTTAATGCCATATGTGGGATGTATAAAGGATGGATTAAATGGTATTATACACTATATTATACTGGAATTATATTATGCATTTATATCATTATGATTTAGTTCCATTAAATATGAAATTGAAATGAAAGTAGCGTTCATGCGTACGTACGGCTTGCCGTCTCCATGAACGGTGCATTTCATTTCTTACCTCTAAATGTTACGTAATATTATAAATGAATGTATATACTGGATATATAATATATATATTACATATAAATCATGAATATAATTCTGGATATAATGGATATTCTACCACATGAACAACTTGTAATTATAAGAAGTTTATTGTTGACTCAAGTTACCAAAGATCGACAAAACGATCGTTATTAACATGAATAATTACATAATATTCATAACATTGTAATAAGTGATATAAAAAGGATAATGAAAGTGAAAATGCTTCTTAATAAGGTAGATATTAACTCTAGTTTATTATTCAGGAGGTTAAAGAACGGTTGAGTCAAGTCGGACACAAGGTAAGGGAATTTCTTAACCCAACTTCCATTCTTTGGGTTAATCTTCTACTTTCAAATTATGTCATGATATTATTGTGTACTATCTTGTATGTGTACATTATTTATGTGTACTTATAGTGAATACACATAATATATCTACTTTATTTTAAAAAATGATCTTTGTAAGGGTCTTCGTCTCAATCACCTTTCATTGAGGCATATTTGGTTTTATACAAAACTTTCTTTTATACGGTGTATAAACCCCTTTGACTTTTACGTTTATTCAAATGGAATATTTTTTATACTTAGAGTTTTACTAAACGACAAAAGGGAATGTTTTTCTTTCTGTACTTATGCGGCGACAACGACTTCTCTGCCGTCGTGACCATTATTTGAGATTCGGCTTCCTCTACAAGCCATCTTTTTTTTAATGAAAAATAAATACAAAGTTTTCACTTTCTTTTATTTTGGTATTGAAATTGGTTTTGAAAGCATTTTTATTATATTAATGTGCTGTATTTATATCTTGTGATTGAAATGTGGAAATTTTATGTTTCCTTTATGCATGTTTTATGTGATACGATTATGTTATGGTTTATGATATGTTTAAACCTATTCATATGAGGAATGCATTGGACTTAATAAGTGACGGGTGGAGCCCGCTATAGCTCCTCGATGCATCGGCAGGTCTCATGAGACAAACTAGTGTCTTGGCACAAGGCCTTGACAAAATTTTATTTGTGGTCTTGGCACGATGCCTTGGCTACGTGGTTATGATAGTCTGGCATTATGCATTCCATCATTATGAAAGTGGTTATTGATATTGCATGTGATTATTCGACCAGTAGAATATCCATGTGAAGAAGTAAATGGCATTATCTCATTTTACTTTTGCCATATTATGTTGAAGTTCAAGTTTAAAAGGCTTTTGTTTTAGTTTTACATTGACTTAAATGTTAATGTTTATTTATGAAAGCTTCCGCTATATTGTTAACCTTACTGAGCATCTGAGCTCACCCCTTTCAATGTTTTAATATTTTTCCAGGATGTGAAGAAGTATTTTATGAATGACCTAAAGGGGTAGTCAGAAAGGGATATGATTGTGGACTATGAAGACCATGTTATTGTAGTTTGTTTACTTTTTGATGTAATGAAAGACTTATGAATGTATCTAGTGTTTCCAAGGCTACTAAACTAATCGGTCTTTTGAGACTTGATCTTTTGTGATCATGCCAATGTTACGAACTAATGCACCGACTCTGGGTAGCTGGGGTCGGGGCGTTACAGTTGGTATCAGAGGCAGTTTGGTACTAACCTTGGAAGCTAGATTTAGATAAACTCTGATTAGAGCACATAGCCCAAAGATAGACTTTGAGGATTAGTATAGAATAAATTCCTAGAATTTTGTTATTGTAGAGATTTTGTGAGTTTTCTGAGCAATACATCCTTGTCTGGATACGAGCAGGTAGAGGCGGCTCTGGCACAGATGTACCTAGGGGTAAAACCCGAAAGCACCACTTTGAGCTAGACTCGAATGGGAACTGGTGCATGACAACGGGCCTTGCTGTACTCTTGGTTACGACACTCCCGGGGGATATGCTTAGGATAATTATCATTTTCTTTACAAACCACTATGAAGGGTTATGAGTATATACTTCTTCAAAGGAAACATTTGTTTTTATGATTATGGATTATATCCATAAATAGTTCAATTTATGTAAAGTATTTTACAAATATGGAATTATGTATTTTATTTCATAAACTAATCTAGTTTATGAAATTGTTTAGAAATGGCGCCTAGTGGAAGAAATGGAAACCGTATCAATGCACGCACTCCATGTAGGGATTTCCCTCCTGCTCAAGATAATTATAGTGGGGCTGGTGATGCAAATGGTGCCGATCATCTAATCACCATACTGGGACAACTTACTCAGGTTATGAATAATAACCTTACTCGTATAGAGCACCCTGATCCGCAACGTGGAGGATCAATGCTAGACCGTTTTGATGAGGCAACAACTACCAGCCTTCAATGGGGGTACATATCCGTTAGTAGCTGAGCAATGGATAAACTCCTTAGAGAAAATATTCCATGCCTTGGGGAGTAGCGAAAGGGAGAAGGTTGTCATGGCAGTTTACCGCCTCACTGGAGATGCCGATCAGTGGTGGTCGCTGATTCAAAACACAAAGGAATATGATGACGTATCGAATATGGAATGGAGGGAGTTCAAAGATCTGTTTTTAGAAAAATATTTTCCTCGTGACCATCGAGCTGATATGGAAAGGCAATTTCTGAGTTTGAGGCAGAAGGAGGATGAGAATGTCGCAAATTATGAGGCTAACTTTTCAAGGCTAGCGAGGCATGCTGCCGATTATATACGTAACCCAAGGAGTAAGATTGATCGTTTCTTTGATGGGTTAAAACCATTTCTCCGTCGAGCTTTAGTATCACAATACCTCTCATCATACGAAGATATTTTCTCGTGTGCTATCAAGACAGAAATGGAATTCCCTAAGTCTAATGACAACAAAGTAAAGCAAGAGAAGAAGCGAACGGTGGAACAAGAGACAGATAAAGGGAAAGGGGAAAGAAGGATTTTCCATTATGTGATAATTGTGGGAAGAATCACCCTGGTACTTGCCTAAAAGGAATGGGAGTTTGTTATAGATGTGGAGAAAAGGGTCACCAGGCTCGTGATTGCAAGGGAAAGAAAGAGGCTGTCAAAGTTGAATTCTACAATTGTAGGGAAAGAGTGCATTATGCAAATGAATGTCCTATGCGTCAGGGAAACTTACCTCAGAAAAGGCCAAGGGATCAAGGCCAATCTTATGCTGTGACTACATTTGAAGCGGAATAATTAATGTATTGGTGCTTTTGGACTCAAGGATTATATTCTAGTTATAAGAATAATGTGATATATATATGTGGATTGTACTGCAGTACTTGTTGATTTCAGTAAGGTTTTAATATGATTAAGGTAATCATATTTTTAGTATGTGACAATAAGATAAACTTTTCTTTGTTTGGGGAATCTGATGTTACAATTGATTTTGGAATTTAGAGACCTTTTAGAGAAAGTCTGGACGGAGGTATTTTGGATAACTATTAAGGTTGGAATGGATTAAGTTGAACCATGGATAGTATTGTTTAAGGTTAAAGAATTTCTGAAGATTATTTTTGGAATATTATAATACTATAGTTTTAGGAAAAGGATAACCTGCAGGGTGGGGAATAACCCGTCGCGTCTGACAAAGCTGCAGGAATCGAACCCAGAACCATAGTGCGATAAGCCTTTATTTCCTACCACTAGCCTACAGGAAGTCCCTGGTTATTACAAAATAGTTTTACTAATCTAAATGGTATGTGTTAACATTTTGAACCTTATACAATTAGGATAAATAAAATATTTTTGTGTTCCGTTACCATTTGGAGTAAAAGTTGGGTTTGTGGTAAAAGTTATTAACGAATGAAAGTATACATAACAAGTATGTATATTCCCTTACGTTCTTAGTAAATCTCCTAAATAAATTCCTCAACATTATAAAAGGTAACTTAAAACAAAAATGTTGTCGGTTAACTTTTCCATCTGGGGATTCAATGACCGTTTAACCAATCACAAGTTTGTGATTTTCTTGTGGTTAAACATTCTCCTAATCCTGTTTTCTATAACTCTCCATCGGACCTTGATGGTTTGTTTCTCCTCCATATCCATATTTTCATAGAATTCTAGAATGGGCTATATCGGGTGACCTTTGTACTTATCTTGCTTTCTTTTAATGTTATATATTTATTAACCTTATTTCCGATGTGGGTTTTTCACAAAGGTATTTTCTCTTTTCAACCTTTTATTTTCAAAGAAAAATTTCAAATTGCGAGGACGCAATTTATTGAAGGAGGGGAGAATGTAACACCCCGATCTTCCACGATATGCTTCTCATTCAATAATGCAATAGCTTGCATTGTACGCAACTTCGAGTTCTAAAACACCGCGACTAATCAAAGTAGCCGTTATGAATAGTAATAACCAATTTTTAAAATTATAAAAATTTTATATTTCAAAATGGACTTCATTTTTGTATTCGTAATATCGAAATTATCCTAAGTTGAATTTTTTGTAACTTTCTGAGAACTTCAAATTTTTTTATGAATAGTGAAAAATACTTAAAACAACTTTTTTAACCAAATAATTTATTGTGATAAATTATACTATTTAGTGGTTTTAAGTTATAATTAGAATATATTTTTACCATTTTTTCCAATGGTGGTCATTAGAATTAATTTAACATTGAAATTGGACATAAACAATTGCCAATCTTTTGATATAAATTGTTTCTTAAAAACACGCTATTTGTTGTGACAGTGGGAATTAATTATAAAATTAATTAATGCAACTTATATGTTTGGAATTTTTTAAAATAGACATCATTTTTGAATTTGGAATATCAATTATATCTTAGGGTGAAATTTTGGCATTGTTCTGAAAAACTTCAATTTTTGATGAATAGTGAAACCACTAAGTGGTAGTTAAATAACTGATTTTTCATTTAAATGAAATATTATCACTTCTGTGATTTGATTTTCAAAAATCCAACAAACATGGTTGTCATTAAGAAGTAAAATGTGGTTCAATGAGATTAAATTAATTTTTTGGTAACTTTTAAGTTCTTAATCGCGATTAGAGGTAATTAGTGTAGTTTAAGGTAAAAATAATGTTTTAATAATATGATATGAGCTTGACACTTGTCCTACTCCTATTGGATGAGTCATGGCCGACCAAGAAAACCCATGGGTCAACTTGGGGACCCCATGGAGCCACTTTAGTTGGAAAATGACATTAATATATATTTATTTAATGTTAAAATTAAATTGACACAAACATGAGTTATTTTACTAAAACAGTTTTTAAGTGGGGTTACACAAGTCCACATTTTGACTATAAATATTCATTAGAAAGATAAAAAGATTTAATACATCATAGTATTTTTTTATAATTTTTAGACATTAAATAAATCAAATTATTTATGACATCATTATGATGCAGCGATGACCTCATTATTTAACGATTTAAATAAAATGAGAAGATAATGCCAAATCTAAGACTTACACTTGTCCAAAGCCTATTGGATGAAGAGATTTCGAAACCTTATCACCTTATCCTCGAATTATATAAGTTTGGGACCTTTATAATCCGAAAAGCATTGTGAAATAATATAACATTTCAATCTTTCCAAAAGTGCCCCTCCTCTCCACTTATAAAAGGCCCCCACCTCTCCCACCTCATTTACACATTCAAGCCATTTGGCTCGGCGAACCACTTCCCAAATACTCTCCCAACTTCCCCCTCTTACTCCTCGAATCCTTACATTGGGCAGAACTCTTCCCGAGGAATCCTTTGGCTCAAATCAAAAAGAGTTACCCGATTTTGAGGTAATGTCTTCTCTAATGTTGTTTTGTTTTATTTTTCTTCTCCAACCCCCTAAACTCTTTTTATTCATTTATTTTGTAACAACACCAGTATCCTAAATATACTAGGATGTTGTTATAATATGTATTCGAGCTACACTTACACACACCTACATCTAATGGTTAAAGAACATACGGTTTCTGTGGATTTCGAATTTCTGCCTCACGAAACGATGATTGTTCAACACTCATATAACACCTTCAAAGGTGGCCATTAAGATGTCACTATTTTTATATATGATATATAATATGTTTATGTTTTACTTATGCTTCTGTATTTCTCATTTATGGCATACTTTATGATTTCCATTATGGGTAAAACGCGATAATTTCATTTTAGGAAGTGCGGACTACCGCCCCATCAAAGTGATTTGAATCGTTAATGCCATATGTGGGATGTATAAAGGATGGATTAAATGGTATTATACACTATATTATACTGGAATTATATTATACATTTATATAATTATGATTTAGTTCCATTAAATATGAAATTGACATGAAATTAGCGTTCATGCGTACGTACGGCTTGCCGTCTCAATGAACGGTGCATTTCATTTCTTACCTCTAAATGTTACGTAATATTATAAATGAATGTATAGACTGGATATATAATATATATATTACATATAAATCATGAATATAATTCTGGATATAATGGATATTCTACCACATGAACAACTTGTAATTATATGAAGTTTATTGTTGACTCAAGTTACCAAAGATCGACAAAACGATCGTTATTAACTTGAATAATTACATAATATTCATAACATTGTAATAAGTGATATAAAAAGGATAATGAAATTGAAAATGGTTCTTAATAAGGTAGATATTAACTCTATTTTATTATTCAGGAGGTTAAAGAACGGTTGAGTCAAGTCGGACACAAGGTAAGGGAATTTCTTAACCCAACTTCCATTCTTTGGGTTAATCTCCTACTTTCAAATTATGTCATGATATTATTGTGTACTATCTTGTATGTGTACTTTATTTATGTGTAATTATAGTGAATACACATAATATATCTACTTTATTTTAAAAAATGATCTTTGTGAGGGTCTTCGTCTCAATCACCTTTCATTGAGGCATATTTGGTTTTATACACAACTTTCTTTTATACGGTGTATAAACCCCTTTGACTTTTACGTTTATTCAAATGGAATATTTTTTATACGAAGAGTTTTACTAAACAACAAAAGGGAATGTTTTTCTTTCTGTACTTATGCGGCGACAACGACTTCTCTGCCGTCGTGACCATTATTTGAGATTCGGCTTCCTCTACAAGCCATCTTTTTTTTAATGAAAAATAAATACAAAGTTTTAACTTTCTTTTATTTTGGTATTGAAAATGGTTTTGAAAGCATTTTTATTATATCAATGTGTTGTATTTATATCTTGTGATTGAAATGTGGAAATTTTATGTTTCCTTTATGCATGTTTTATGTGATACGATTATGTTATGGTTTATGATATGTTTAAATCTATTCATATGAGGAATGCATTGGACTTAATAAGTGACGGGTGGAGCCTGCTATAGCTCCTCGATGTATCGACAGGTCTCATGAGACAAACTAGTGTCTTGGCACAAGGCCTTGACAAAATTCTATTTGTGGTCTTGGCACGATGCCTTGGCTACGTGGTTATGATAGTCTGGCATTATGCATTCCATCATTATGAAAGTGGTTATTGATATTGCATGTGATTATTCGACCAGTAGAATATCCATGTGAAGAAGTAAATGGCATTATCTCATTTTACTTTTGCCATATTATGTTGAAGTTCAAGTTTAAAAGGCTTTTGTTTAAGTTGTACATTGCCTTAAATGTTAATGTTTATTTATGAAAGCTTCCGCTATATTGTTAACCTTACTGAGCATCTGAGCTCACCCCTTTCAATGTTTTTATATTTTTCCAGGATGTGAAGAAGTATTTTATGAATGACCTAAAGGGGTAGTCCGAAAGGGATATGATTGTGGACTATGAAGACCATGTTATTTTAGTTTGTTTACTTTTTGATGTAATGAAAGACTTATGAATGTATCTAGTGTTTCCAAGGCTACTAAACTAATCGGTCTTTCAAGACATGATCTTTTGTGATCATGCCAATGTTACGAACTAATGCACCGACTCTGGGTAGCTGGGGTCGGGGCGTTACAGTTGGTATCAGAGGCAGTTTAGTACTATCCTTTGAAACTAGATTTAGATAAACTCTGATTAAAGCACATAGCCCAAAGATAGACTTTGAGGATTAGTATAGAAGAACTTCCTAGAATTTTGTTATTGTAGAGATTTTGTGAGTTTTCTGAGCAATACATCCTTGTCTGGATATGAGCAGGTAGAGGCGGCTCTGGAACAGATGTACCTAGGTGTAAAACCCGAAAACACCGCATTGAGCTAGACTCGAATGGGAACTGGTGCACGACAACGGGCCTTTCTGTACTCTTGGTTACGACACTCTCGGGGGATATGCTTAGGATAATTCTCATTTTCTTTACAAACCACTATGAAGGGTTATGAGTATATACTTCCACAAAGGAAACATTTGTTTTTATGATTATGGATTATATCCATAAATAGTTCAATTTATGTACTGTATTTTACAAATATGGAATTATGTATTTTATTTCATAAACTAATCTAGTTTATGAAATTGTTTAGAAATGGCGCCTAGTGGAAGAAATGGAAACCGTATCAATGCACGCACTCCATGTAGGGATTTCCCTCCTGCTCAAGATAATTATACTGGGGCTGGTGATGCAACTGGTGCCGATCATCTAATCACCATACTGGGACAACTTACTCAGGTTATGAATAATAACCTTACTCGTATGGAGCACCCTGATCCGCAACGTGGAGGATCAATGCTAGACCGTTTCATGAGGCAACAACCACCAGCCTTCAATGGGGGTACAAATCCGTTAGTAGCTGAGCAATTCATAAACTCCTTAGAGAAAATATTCCATGCCTTGGGGAGTAGCGAAAGGGAGAAGGTTGTCATGGCAGTTTACCGCCTCACTGAAGATGCCGATCAGTGGTGGTCGCTGATTCAAAACACAAAGGAAGATGATGATGTATCGAATATGGAATGGAGGGAGTTCAAAGATCTGTTTTTAGAAAAATATTTTCCTCGTGACCATCGAGCAGATATGGAAAGGCAATTTCTGAGTTTGAGGCAGAAGGAGGATGAGAATGTCGCAAAGTATGAGGCTAACTTTACAAGGTTAGCGAGGCATGCTGCCGATTATATACGTAACCCAAGGAGTAAGATTGATCGTTTCTTTGATGGGTTAAAACCATTTCTCCGTCGAGCTTTGGTATCACAATCCTTCTCATCATACGAAGATATTGTCTCGTGTGCTATCAAGACAGAAAAGGAATTCTCTAAGTCTTATGACAACAAAGTAAAGCAAGAGAAGAAGAGAACGGTGGAACAAGAGACAAATAAAGGGAAAAAGGGAAAGAAGGATTTTCCATTATGTGATAATTGTGGGAAGAATCACCCTGGTACTTGCCTAAAAGGAATGGGAGTTTGTTATAAATGTGGAGAAAAGGGTCACCAGGCTCGTGATTGCAAGGGAAAGAAAGAGGCTGTCAAAGATGAATGCTACAATTGTAGGGAAACATGGCATTATGAAAATGAATGTCCTATGCGTCAGGGAAACTTACCTCAGAAAAGGCCAAGGGATCAAGGCCAATCTTATGCTGTGACTACAGTTGAAGCGGAATAATTAATGTATTGGTGCTTTTGGACTCATGGATTATATTCTGGTTATAAGAATAATGTGATATATATATATATGGATTGTACTGCAGTACTTGTTGATTTTAGTAAGGTTTTAATATGATTAAGGTAATCATATTTTTAGTATGTGACAATAAGAGAATCTTTTCTTTGTTTGGGGAATCTGATGTTACAATTGATTTTGGAATTTAGAGACCTTTTAGAGAACGTCTGGATGGAGGTATTTTGGATAACTATTAAGGTTGGAATGGATTAAGTTGAACCATGGATAGTATTGTTTAAGGTTAAAGAATTTCTGAAGATTATTTTTGGAATATTATAATAATATAGTTTTAGGAAAAGGACAACCTGCAGGGTGGGGAATAACCCGTCGCGTCTGACAAAGCTACAGGAATCGAACCCACAACCATAGTGCGACAAGCCTTTATTTCCTACCACTAGCCTACAGGATGTCCCTGGTTATTACAAAATAGTTTTACTAATCTAAATGGTATGTGTTAACATTTTGAACCTTATACAATTAGGATAAATGAAATATTTTTGAGTTCCGTTATCATTTGGAGTAAAAGTTGGGTTTGTGGTTAAAGTTATTAACGAATGAAATTATTCATAACAAGTATGTATATTCCCTTACGTTCTTAGTAAATCTCTTAAATAAATTCCTCTACATTATAAAAGGTAACTTAAAACAAAAATGTTGTCGGTTAACTTTTCCAACTGGGGATTCAATGACTGTTTAACCAATCCATGTTTGTGATTTTCTTGTGGTTAAACATTCTCCTAATCCTGTTTTCTATAACTCCCCATCAGACCTTGATGGTTTGTTTCTCCTCCATATCCATATTTTCATAGAATCCTAGAATGGGCTATATCGGGTGACCTTTGTACTTATCTTGCTTTCTTTTAATGTTATATATTTATTAACCTTATTTTCGATGTGGGTTTTCCACAAAGGTATTTTCTCTTTTCAACCTTTTATTTTCAAAGAAAAATTTCAAATTGCGAGGACGCAATTTATTGAAGGAGGGGAGAATGTAACACCCCGAGCTTCCACGATATGCTTCTCATTCAATAATGCAATAGCTGGCATTGTACGCAACTTCGAGTTCTAAAACACCACGACTAATCAAAGTAGCCGTTATGAATAGTAATAACCACTTTTTAAAATTATAAAAATTTTATATTTCAAAATGGACTTCATTTTTGTATTTGTAAGATCGAAATTATCCTAAGTTGAATTTTTTGTAACTTTCTGAGAACTTCCAATTTTTTTATGAATAGTGAAAAATACTTAAAACAACTTTTTTAATCAAAATAATTTATTGTGAAAAATTATACTATTTAGTGGTTTTAAAGTATAATTAGAATATATTTTTACCATTTTATCCAATGGTGGTCATTAGAATTAATTTAACATTGAAATTGGACATAAACAATTGCCAATCTTTTGATATAAATTGTTTCTTAAAAACACGCTATTTGTTGTGACAGTGGGAATTAATTATAAAATTAATTAATGCAACTTATATGTTTGGAATTTTGTAAAATATACATCATTTTTGTATTTGGAATATCAATTATAGCTTAGGGTGAAGTTTTGGCATTGTTCTGAAAAACTTCAATTTTTGATGAATAGTGAAACCACTAAGTGGTAGTTAAATAACTGATTTTTCGTTTAAATGAAATATTACCACTTCTGTGATTTGATTTTCAAAAATCCGATATACATGGTTTTCATTAAGAAGTAAAATGTGGTTCAATGAGATTAAATTAATTTTTTGGTAACTTTTAAGTTCTTAATCGCGATTAGAGGTAATTAATGTAGTTTAAGGTAAAAATAATGTTTTAATAATATGATATGAGCTTGACACTTGTCCTACTCCTATTGGATGAGTCATGGCCGACCAAGACAACCCATGAGTCAACTTGGGGACCCCATGGAGCCACTTTAGTTGGAAGATGACATTAATATATATTTATTTAATGTTAAAATTAAATCGACACAAACATGAGTTATTTTACTAAAACAGTTTTTAAGTGGGGTTACACAAGTCCAAATTTTGACTATAAGTATTCATTAGAAATCTAAAAAGATTTACTACATCATAGTAGTTTTTTTATAATTTTTAGACATTAAATAAATAAAATTATTTATGACATCATTATGATGCAGCGATGAGCTCATTATTTAACGATTTAAATAAAATGAGAAGATAATGCCAAATCCAAGGCTTACACTTGTCCAAAGCCTATTGGATGAGGATTTTTCGAAACCTTATCACCTTATCCTCGAATTATATAAGTTTGGGACCTTTATAATCCGAAAAGCATTGTGAAATAATATAACATTTCAATCATTCCAAAAGTGCCCCTCCTCTGCACTTATAAAAGGCCTCCGCCTCTCCCACCTCATTTACACATTCAAGCCATTTGGCTCGGCCAACCTCTGCCCAAATACTCTCCCAACTTCCCCCTCTTACTCCTAGAAGCCTTACTTTGGGCATAACTCTTCCCAAGGAAGCCTTTGGCTCAAATCAAAAAGAGTTACCCGATTTTGAGGTAATGTCTTCTCTAATGTTGTTTTGTTTTATTTTTCTTCTCCAACCCCCTAAACACTTTTTATTCATATCTTTTGTAACAACACCAGTATCCTCAATATACTAGAATGTTTTTATAAGAAGTATTCGAGCTACACTTACACACACATACATCTAATGGTTAAAGAACATACGGTTTCTGTGGATGGCGAATTTCTGCCTCACGAAACGATGATTGTTCAACACTCATATAACACCTTCAAAGGTGGAAATTAAGATGTCACTATTTTTATATATTATATATAATATGTTTATGTTTTACTTATGCTTATGTATTTCTCATTTATGGCATACTTTATGATTTCCATTATGGGTAAAACGCGATAATTTAATTTTAGGAAGTGCGGACTACCGCCCCCTCAAAGTGATTTGAATCGTTAATGCCATATGTGGGATGTATAAAGGATGGATTAAATGGTATTATACACTATATTATACTGGAATTATATTATACATTTATATCATTATGATTTATTTCCATTAAATATGAAATTTAAATGAATGTAGCGTTCATGCGTACGTACGGCTTACCGTCTCCATGAACGATGCATTTCATTTCTTACCTCTAAATGTTACGTAATATTATAAATGAATGTATATACTGGATATATAAGATATATATGACATCTAAATCATGAATATAATTCTGGATATAATGGATATTCTACCACATGAACAACTTGTAATTATAAGAAGTTTATTGTTGACTCAAGTTACCAAAGATCGACAAAATGATCGTTATTAACTTGAATAATTACATAATATTCATAACATTGTAATAAGTGATATAAAAAGGATAATGAAATTGAAAATGGTTCTCAATAAGGTAGATATTAACTCTAGTTTATTATTCAGGAGGTTAAAGAACGGTTGAGTCAAGTCGGACACAAGGTAAGGGAATTTCTTAACCCAACTTCCATTCTTTGGGTTAATCTCCTACATTCAAATTATGTCATGATATTATTGTGTACTATCTTGTATGTGTACTTTATTTATGTGTACTTATAGTGAATACACATAATATATCTACTTTATTTTAAAAAAAATGATCTTTGTAAGGGTCTTCGTCTCAATCACCTTTCATTGAGGCATATCTGGTTTTATACACAACTTTCTTTTATACGGTGTATAAACCCCTTTGACTTTTACGTTTATTCAAAAGGAATCTTTTTTATACGAAGAGTTTTACTAAACGACAAAAGGGAATGTTTTTCTTTCCGTACTTATGTGGCGACAACGACTTCTCCGTCATCGTGACCATTATTTGAGATTCGGCTTCCTCTACAAGCCATCTTTTTTTTAATGAAAAATAAATACAAAGTTTTAACTTTATTTTATTTTGGTATTGAAAATGGTTTTGAAAGCATTTTTATTATATCAATGTGTTGTATTTATATCTTGTGATTGAAATGTGGAAATTTTATGTTTCCTTTATGCATGTTTTATGTGATACGATTATGATATGGTTTATGATATGTTTAAACCTATTCATATGAGGAATGCATTGGACTTAATAAGTGACGGGTGGAGCTCGCTATAGCTCCTCGATGCATCGGCAGGTCTCATGAGACAAACTAGTGTCTTGGCACAAGGCCTTGACAAAATTTTATTTGTGGTCTTGGCACGAGGCCTTGGCTACGTGGTTATGATAGTCTGGCATTATGCATTCCATCATTATGAAAGTGGTTATTGATATTGTATGTGATTATTCGACCAGTAGAATATCCATGTGAAGAAGTAAATGGCATTATCTCATTTTACTTTTTCCATATTATGTTGAAGTTCAAGTTTAAAAGGCTTTTGTTTTAGTTATACATTGCCTTAAATGTTAATGTTTATTTATGAAAGCTTCCGCTATATTGTTAACCTTACTGAGCATCTGAGCTCACCCCTTTCAATGTTTTAATATTTTTCCAGGATGTGAAGAAGTATTTTATGAATGACCTAAAGGGGTAGTCAGAAAGGGATATGATTGTGGACTATGGAGACCATGTTATTGTAGTTTGTTTACTTTTTGATGTAATGAAAGACTTATGAATGTATCTAGTGTTTCCAAGGCTACTAAACTAATCGGTCTTTCGAGACTTGATCTTTTGTGATCATGCCAATGTTACGAACTAATGCACCGACTCTAGGTAGCTGGGGTCGGGGCGTTACAGTTGTTTTGTGGGTGATCCAAAAAAATATTCATGTTACACTAAACCTACATATATATGAACTATTATTTCAAGTCAGAAAGAGCTATTTGGTGATTTATTTTGACATTTGTAGTTAGATTAGTTGTTCATGATCTATTGGAGATTCATGGTTTCTATTAGAGATTTATCACATTTGTATTTGATTTCTATTGTGTCTTGTTATGTATCACATCATATCAAGTATTGGGATTTATAATTTTATTATCAATGGGTTTGTTTCATAGATTTATCATCTTATCAATTATTCCCTAAATCCTTATGATGGTTACACCACCAATGTTTTTGATTTATATACCCTCAGAGCTAGTAACCAATCTGTGGCCTATTGGAGGAGGGCTTTGCAGGTTATTATCTCACAGTGTTCATTGCTATCCTAGGAGGGTCACATTTAGAGGGAGGGGCTCATAAAAACATCCAAAAAATTTTATTCATTAAATTACCATAATATCAAATCCAAACAGCTTCATAATCAAATTTGACCATGTTATTAGTAAAGAATAATGAAATCGCCTTTATAACTCATGAGTGAATTTCCTTTAGATAAATGTCGTAATGTACCTCCAATATTAATGATATAAAAACCCCAGATTATTGGATGTAATGGTGTTATTGAGAGTTATACAATATATCTATGAATATTTAAATAGTATATTCACCATATATAAACAGAAAAAATCTCAAAAATCACCTTTTTCAATTCACTTCATGATGGCTCTTTTTAAATTTTGCCCTTAACGGATGTTAAATATCATGTGTAAAGTCTTCACATCCCATGACGTAAACATGTAGGGTGTGATTACATAACTCTATATGAAACTAAACATGGTATCCATAAAATAATTAATTATATATACATGCACAAGATATTTATGAAATTAAATTGTAGAAAAATTTAGGGAGATAATTAGAAACAGTAGTAGTTCATTCATACATTACTGCTAAAAATAAATAACAGACATTTTATACTATACTACTATAAAATGAATAATAAATATATATTTTTCTGTTTATTACCTATATGGTAAATTAACCACCATGGGAAATCATTCGTACCTACTTTGATCTATGCTTGGAAGACTTTAAGTGTAGTTATAACATCACTGGAAAAACCATTAAGAAAGAACATATATATTTTTAAGGAAATGGGACTACATCCTCTTATAGGGGGGGAATTAGGCTAAATGAAAAATGTTAATAAGAGCCAGAGAACCATAGAAAGATTCCCATTTATAAGTTAAGGTACCACCGAACTAATCCCAACATTCACCATGTAAACCTTTATGAAAGACGTACTAAACAAATAATTGTTTGTTTGATAATTATTCATGTAATAAATATACATCTATGAATTAATTAAACAATTTATTGCATATGCATAGCAATAATAAAAATAAAAATCATAATAATTGTATAAAAAAATATTCATTTAATAACCCCATTATTACAACATTAGATCACAACACACACACACACACACATATATATATACAATTTTAATAACTATATACAATATAACTA
This sequence comes from Viscum album, assembly GCA_963277665.1. NCBI lineage: Eukaryota > Viridiplantae > Streptophyta > Magnoliopsida > Santalales > Viscaceae > Viscum > Viscum album. The sequence goes on along the minus strand of OY728129.1, from coordinate 125,757,966 downwards.
ACTCAATGAACCACATCACAAAAAATTGTAATCACATAAAGAAATAAGAAAACTAATATATTAAATAATTGAAAATTAATATTTTTAATAAAATTATTCAAAATATAAAATCATTTCTATATATATTTTATAACATCCCATTTTATTATCCACATAGACATTGGTAATTATAAAAAAAATAGTGTTCACCCTCTTTCAACACTCCATCTATCTAAAGCACCATGGAGCATCACTGATTTGGTTAATTAATCAATCCTTATCTCATAAATCATACTTTCATGATGAAAAGGACTTTTGAGAATAATTTTACATTTTGTATACTCATATCCTTAGAAAATTTCCTCACCAAATTCCTCACCATTATAATATACCCTTTTCAGGTACACACTGATTGATGAACTAGAATGAAAAACACCTTTTCCCTACCACATCACACAAACTTTCTTTTTTAATCTCTAAGAAACCATATTTAACCATAATGACCCAAAATAAAATACCCAAAACATTAGGATAACGCATAAATCATGTTGGCATATAAATCATTACTCCATCGAACCTTCTATGTCAACCTAAGTCTCAACCATAGGCCAGACACCCAAAATGAGTTTCATTTCAAATAATAAAAATAAATCCTCTTTTACATAACCAATTAAATTCACTAAATCAAGAATCACTACATGTGTTATATCAATTATTACTCTTATGTATCATATTAAACCTCACATGGACATCTTAAGCCTTGAATACCCATTTATAGGTAGCACTAACCCACATAAAAAAACCACTTCATCTTACAATCATCAGAACAACCTATAAATCAAGGGATGATGTAAAGGACCACATAGTATACATTATAATGATAAGATTCATCAATTACAAATTCTATATATATTTTTATTCCATTTAATCAAGTAATCATGTGAAAAATTATAAATTTAGGGATATATGATAGATCAATGAAGAATAATAAGAGAAACAATTAAATTAGTTGTGTGATGTATTAAAATTATCACTAAGAGGTCACTATTGGTGATAGATCCCTAATATTATAGGTAACAGAGTAAGGGTAATGAAAGAGGTCAACGGATCTCACCCGCCTTGGAGATCCATTCAATAAAAATGAAATAGGAAATGCATAGTTTTCAATTTAAATAAAATTTAACATTTAATTATATGTTTCTAAAAAATTAACCTAGGTTCTACAGACTCATAGATTCACACCACCAAATGTATAGTTATATTAAAATGGAATTAAATCCACCACCTTCTCCATCATGCCTCCAGTTATACGAGACCATCATTCTAGTGGGATCCTTATAGTCTCTATTTTCAAGGTTTTAATCCCCCCAAACCCATGAATTCCTCCTAGGATTTCATTACCTACTCTTAGATGTCCAATTTGTTTCTTTAATCACCCCAAACAACATTATAATTGATATTATGCAATATAAATATAAATTTTAAAGTTCAAATCGCCTCTATTTATAATATATTGTTTTCCAATAATTTATTCCACTTTCCTGAATAGAAAATGGGTTATTAAAAACTCCCAACTATACAGAGTTTCATCCTACATTATCACTCCTAGGTAATGCATGAATTTTATTCAATGGACCAAATCAGAAACAAGATATCAACCTTAGTATCCAATTAACATAATATTGTCACACAGAAAATCCCAAAACATATATTTTCTAAAAAATCTCCCGTATTGATCCTTAATATCAATGAAAAACATCACAAAAAATCCATCTAATTACTACTAATACACCACTTAAATAGTTTCTAACGAATATAATGATGGACAAAGAATAGAGGTTCCAAAATATCCTAATTAGTAGTATAAGTGATAACCCAATACATGGAAATAAAATTAACACCCAATCATAATTTTTAATCTTATACAAGTCAATGTTGTCAATCTAATCCCGATCACGTCATACTGCAAGTTACAAAAAAGATCCACCCGACTATCTTTATCTGATTTTACAATTTTGGTTTGAGAGATAAAGAACTTGGTATATTAATAATTTAATAGATCACCACCATTCCCGCTTAGTTTGGAATAAAATTTACCACTCCTAGATTCAAAACAATTCTTTACTCAAATTATGTACCTAATATTTATTGAACATACCAACATTTATTTTAAATTTTATAGTACCCTTTATGTAATTGTTATTCCCGAATCATACATTAATCCAATCATTTTGTATAAATCCATTAAATTAATTAGATTCTACCGAGTGACTCCATGTTGTAAGATCCTGTACATTTCTTGGTTTTTAATTTTAGAGGGAATTAGAATTTTTTCTCCAGTGAATAGATTTATTTTGGAATCGAGATTCTAATTTGATATATGGGTGTTGGAATATATAAAAAATATTTTGGGTTATTTTTTTTAATAAATGATTTACTTTTTTTGTGATCCAGGGAAATTCCAAGTGTTAACACCCTGATATTTTACTATATATTTCATTTTGAATAAATTTAACCTCTTTGATACATTATAATACACATGACCGTGATTCTTAATGAACTGTAATACAACATACCATTATATCCTAGACATTAAATTGGTGGGAATGAATAAGAATAAATAAAATTTTAAACATATATTGTTTACTTATGTAAAAAATATATTCATTGGCTATCAATTTATTGTAAATGAAAATATAAAAATTCATTTAAAAGTAAAATAACATATTATTAAAAAATGGTTATTATGCGTACAATGATTTTTTAATCATTGTAAATTAAATTAATCAATATTGGTGAATTATTTTAATTAAATTCATATATAATATATTTAATCAAATTTTTTATCATTCATCTCATATTTTATAGGCATTATATAAGAATAAATCTAGTGTTATTCTTAAAAAGAATTTATTTAAATAATAGTTTTATAATATCAAGAATATTTATTTTAAGAATTATTATTTAATAAATTTAGATTTTTTGATAAAATTATCAATATATTTTTGTTCATAAATTGAAATTTAACTTACATGACATTTTTTAGAATTTTCAAAAAAATATAATGTTTTGGATAAATATTAAATGATAATGATTTTTATTAAAAATTATAACTTTATATAAAAAATTTAGAAAGTTAATTTTTTTTACAAGGGTTTTATAGTAACAATATTCGAATTATATTATGATTAATCCAATTTATGTCATTAGAAACATTTTTATGCTGAATTTTCACAGAAATTGTTTTTTATTAAAGGACATTTTCTCTTTAGAAAAATACTTGTTGATTAGGTTCTATATTTAATATTAACATTAATTCAAAAAAATTAATATAATTTGATAAAAAAGATTAAATATTTTTAATATTAATAATTAATATTTTCTAATATGGTTAAATTAATTTTTTACATTATAAATAGTAATAATAGTAAAAATATTTTACAACGATTAAGGTCAAAACTGGTTTACCAAGGGGTTAAGCTAAAATGATAAGGGTCAAAATGACCTAAAAACATGTTCTAACCACATTTTATAGTTTTACTTAAAAAAAACCTTATAAATTCTGAGTATTCTCCATTTTGGATCCATTATTCTAAGAAAGTAACTAGTCATTATTTTAAAATGTTGAATATCATAAGGGTTCCACTCATTGTAGTTATAAAATGATGCCCCTATCCTCCATTGTCAACACTTAAAGATCCATTTGGTTTAGAAAATTACAACCAAAAAAAAATTCTTACATTCAACCCCATGATCAATTATCCATTTTTCTTTTAGATTACTATCTGAGGTATACTTTTGGTATAAACCAAAATAGGTTGTTTGAAAAATAATTATTATTGTTAACCATGAGTTTTCATTTTTATCTTCTTATACCACATTAAAATATTCTTCAAATATGATGAAATAATAACACTAGTATCTTCCAAATATTTAGATGTTGTTATATTAATTTAATAACCTATATCCATATACTCTTCCACATAATGGGTTACAGAACTATTGATCTTGTGCATGGGGGACTACCCCATGTCAAACTTATGTAATTATATTTACATCACTAGTTATTATACTTTTATATAATGAGGAATTTAATATATATATTTTTATATATTAGTTATAACATAATTATACTTCTTTAATATTATTATCACATCTACCTTATTTCATTCAATTCGTTCGAAAGTGATAACGTCACTCGTGTGTAGTTGGGGAATACAACCTTGATGAAGTTATGTCATTAATTTTTAATTTACATTTAAAATGGTTTGAAATAAGGATGTATTTTATGAATATATATGATCAAATAATTATTCTATAAAGGTGAATTATTATTTGCCTTTCCTTCATTCCATCCCAGAAATATTGAAAACAACATTCAGACGTACGTACGACCTACTATCTCCATGAATGGTGCAATTAATTTTTATATATTTAACTTTTTGGAACACTATAAATATGTATATAATTAATATATGATATATATAAAATTATTAACATTATATAGATTATGAAACCATGATCAATGTAAAAGGACCAAAACTACCAAACCAAAACATTAAAGAAAAACAAAGGAGTTATCACCCAAAATAATTATTTTAATAAATAATTTCTAATAAACTATTGATAAAATGTTATATGTAAATAATTTATTACATGATATATATTAGTATGGTTCTGTAATATATTCATAATAAAATTATATTTATTATGCCTGAGGTTAGAATATGTTTTAAGGAATCCAGATATGAGTTAGTGGATTTATATTACAATATCATCGCCTATAGATATTCTTCAATTATGATTCTGATGGTAAATTTTATTAATATAAGTAGGAACAATATCATGAATTCAATTATCCACTAGTAATTTATATAGATTTTATATTTTAATTTCATTTTACTCTCTTTAGGAACTAAATATACCAAAATAACGTTTTTAAGAATAATGTACTTTATTTCTCAATTTTATCAGAAATACATTCTCTTCAAGGTCAATTTTTTATCGAAAAATGTTTTGAATATTTTATACGATTCATAAATTATTATTTAAATTAATTTTTACACATTTTTTCTTCATAAATAATTGATTAATATAAAAAATCTAGTCATTTTCAAAATGATCTACTTTCAAATTTTTGTCAAAAATGTGATCGGAATATTTGTTTTAGCATATAAAACATGAAAACAAATTTTTGATGTCATGAAAGACCAACGCTTGGAAACAGAAATTACAATATTCAAAGGTTATTTTAAAATAAAATGGAATTTTACAAAAAAAAAATTTTGTTTTGAAATGCTGACATTGAAAGTTGAAAGGTTATTTTCCTCTTGAACTTTTTAATGATATTTTAATGGTATTTTTTTCATAAAAGGAAAAAATATTTGAAATTACATATTCTACACAAGGGATATGATCTGAGGATACCATAATTATTCATTATCTCTATGATTTATGATTACAATGATAAGGGGTTTATGAAACCGATTTAATTTTCATTGGCTATTCCTTGAAAAAATGTTTATAATACCAATTTTTTAGATGGGTTATAATATTATTAATGTTTTATGATATTTTATCATGCATATATATAGTTCTCAATATGTTATGGGTGGGATAAATATTATATATCCCTATAATGAACTAGTTAGATAATTATATATCGTGTGATAATTATTTGAGGAATTTGATGGGATTGATCCACTATGGGATGTTGGTGGTGATGTTTGATATGTAATTATATTGGAAACAATTAGGGATTCCTAATACATTATGACTTAATGGTCTCATTTTTTAACCTAATCATCTAAAATAGCCCTTATACCTACGATGGTTCCACAATGTTTTGACATAAACATATGGTTTATAATTTACTTAAGATGATTAATCACACATATGATTCATGTCATTTTAAATGATAATTATTTGTTCTAGGAATCATTTATTTTTATATTTAAAAGATCCGGTATAAAATTTTGATATTATGGTCATGATCTCATATACATAGACTTATATTTTGATTTTATATGATCATAGATTGATATCTCTCAGTCAATACTGACTGAGAATTTGATCCCACCCTTTTAATATTTCCTTCCCCAGGAAATGAATTAATGTTTTAAGTAGGTAATGTATATAATGTGTACTAAATGGGAAGGTATTTATGATATATGATCATGATATTTCATGAAATAATAATATTTGGTATATAGTATCCAAATAATCTAAACCATTATGATCCTTATGCATTTATTTATTAAATTTACTAATTATTCATTTCAAAAGATGTATTATTTATGTCTGAAATTTTGGGGTTTCTATTGTAGTTATAAGAGTAGGGTTTAGTTCATATTTGACGATTAATATTAAAAAACTTTGGTGTAAACCCTTGGGATAAGACTATGTATGGGATAAAATCATAATGTTTCTATGAATAAAAGATTACATGGTTTACGTAGTAATATATACCTATTTGGTAATATATGTGCATGCGGTTTTTGTACAGATGTATCTTGGGGTGAAGAACCCAAAAATTGATGGTTTTTATATCTCAAGAAACATTCTGCAGCATGGTTATTGTGTTCTTACTACACACCTAGTTTAACAATCTCATTGGACATTCTTAGGCCAATTCACATTTTCATTACAATCCATTATGATGGTATTTTAATAAATGATGACAAGGGATGAAAAAACTATTTAACCTATACTGTCGATGAATTATATAAAGGTGTTATAATTTATACATCCTATAATTTTTTCCTGATTATGTTGTTTCCCACTTGGATTATTGCTTCTCACAATCTTTATTTTTTTTATACAACTGCTGGAACAAGAATACATTATGCTAACAATGAATGAAATGGAAATGGAAATATTTTTCCACATGATACACAAAATAATATTGGAGCTATAATGAAGAATCATATTTATATGATCATAAAACATTCTCATATCATGAATCATATTGAGAATCCAAACGATCAAACGAGGGAATAATGTTTTGTGGCTTCTTTCATGAGGCCAAAACTACCTTCTTTTTTTGGTTGTCTAATCCAATTGTAGTAGAGATATGGATCAAAACCATTAAGAATATATTTTATATTTTATAGTTCTTGGAACATGAATATTCTATCATAGTCATATATCATTTGGAAGGAAAAGAAGACCAATGGTGGAACATTATTAACAATACGTGACAGAAGTAAAAGAATTACTCTATGGGATGTGATGTGTTTAAGAGGATATTTTTAAATCAGTATTTATAAAAACTCCTATGATTTTTTATGGAAATAATTTATGTTTGAAACACGTAATAATTTTTAGGTTTCTATGTATTAAAAAGAACAAAGGTGAAAACTTTGGAATTTTTGAGAGGAAAGGGAAAGATGGAATTTTTCATCGCAATTCTATGGATGGTAGAGTATAAATATGTTTCAAAAATGATATAGGAAGAATTTTTATTATTATTTGAAATTTATTAAAAAGATGAGGAAGATAAAAAGAATCACGCAGATTAGGATATTGAGATGGATAGGGAAACTTTTCATAACAATTCTAATAACAATATTGATAATTTTAATCCTAATCTTGAATAAGAGTCAAACTCAGCTATTTCTTGTTATGGGGAAGATACTCGAAAATCTCATCCTAGGATAAGAAAAAATGTGGAAGCTCAAAACATTAATAGTGATCATCTTCATTAAGTTCAAAAAAGAAGGATATATAATTCCATTACACACACTTTTTATATTCAGTAGTGGAACCAAAAGATGTTAATGAAGATTTTGGGTATATGGAATGGGTTTAATCTATGAATAAAGAGCATGATTAGATAGATAAGAGCGATACATGGGAAAGCGTACTAAATACAGGTAAATTTTTTTCATACAATGTGGGTTTTATAGAACAAGATGAATGAAGAAGGTAAGTTGACAAGGAACATGTAATGACTTATTTTCATAGGTTATTCACAATTTGAAGGTATTTATTTTGATGTAACCATTACTCGATGGCAAGATTAAAAACTATCAAAATATTTTTTTCTATTTCTACAGAACCTAGTTAGTTTTTTTCTAAATGGATACTAAATATGTATTCTGGAATGGTGATATTTATGAGGAAGTGTACATTAGACAACCATGTGATTTTTTTGTTAGTAAAGATTAAATTTATGCATGTATATTTAAGAAATAATTGTATGAACTAAAAAAATGAAATGAGAGAATAGTATTCCCAATTAGATACTTTATGAAGAATGATGGATTTCAAGAACGGAAGTGTTGATTGTAGTCATTACATTAAATAAAGGCAGACATTTTCCCACTTTGTAATTAAATATAATGATGAAATTATCTTTTCCATGAATTATGAATGAACATGTGAACTAATTTATGAAGAAATGTAAAATGTGTTTGAAATATCCTCATTGTGGGAAATGAGGTACATTAAAGGGATAAATTTTTTACAAAAGAACAAATTTATCTTTCTCAAGAAAATTATGCTAAGTAACTTATTAAAAAGTTTGGTATGTAGAATTCAGAATCATTTTCCACACCATTATCAATGGGGACCATGTTGAGTAAATATGGACAAGGAAATGAAGTTTATTAGAAAGAGTTATAAAATTTGATTGGATGATTGTTATATTTTACTACCTCAACACCCCACATTTTTTATGTTGTTACCTTATATGAAATATTACTATTTTCTTTAAAATAATCAATTTTGATGGATGTAAAAATAAGTATTAGATATATAAAAGTAAAAAAACAATTTCACTTTCATGTATGACAGCTCATAAAGTATTGACTTTTTTTGGTATTCAAATGGTGATCAGGTAGAAAATGTTAATAATAAAACATCTCCATCTGGTGGAGAATTATTTCCAGGGAAAAGTTGTGTTAGATTACATATAAAGAAATAAAATTCATTAACGAATAGTAAGGACGATGTTGAGTATGTCACTTCCACTCAAGCTCCTACTAAACTTATATGGATGAAGAATCAATTATATGAATTATGTGTTATGGTGAAATTAGCCTTGCACTTGGGCTGTGATAATCAAATTATAATAAACCTCACAAATAATCTAGTACAAAATGTTCCATAAAACATATTTATATAAAATATCATTTTATCAAATAGAATGTCGAGAATAATGAATTGAAGTAGGAGTATGTCCCATCATTGAAAAAAGTGGCAGAAATTTTCGTGAAACCATTATAGAAGGCATATTTATCTGAAATGAGGTTGATCATGGGATTCTCACCTCTTTCTCATCAAGGTTTAGGTATGTGTTTTTGTCCCATATCCTATCTTATATTTGGATAGTATTGTAGAAGGGGGATAATTGTTTCATAAATATATCCTTAAAGTAAGCATGTAAAAAGGTGGAGTTGTGGATAATCTATGTATTCAGAATTGAAAGTGTGTGAACAATTCTTAATGTTTTGGGAGCGGTTGTAGGAAACAAATTTATCTTGTCCAATAATGTTAAAAATATGAGGATGAAAAGATAAAGGGGTTCATAATCACAAGATTTGGAAAACATGGTTTTTATATCAATATTTTTAATTTCCCACAATGAGTTAGCTAACTTTGGCACAAAATTGTTGATATGTTATCCTTAGATTGAGATCATAAAGTCTACTGATTTGTTATTTTTTTTGAAAATAATATTCAATGGGGGATATTGTTGGGAACATGTTCATTGAATAAGTTTTTTGATTTTTTGATGAGGTTTTTGAAGGGTATTGTGTTTTGTTATCAAAAAGTATAAATAAATTCTATTTGAAAAAGCTTTTTAAATTCTTACTGACCATCATATTAAAGAAATTAGGGTCACATTGTTTATGAATGTCCATAATATTGAGAAGAAGTTGTTTGGAAGAAAAGGCTCATCAACCTCAGCTCATGCTTGGAATGGAAGAGAAGATCATAATGAGTTGATGTATGTGAGTCTTCATAACTCCTATAATAAATGTGGAGATGATTTGATATTTTTTATTCACCAAAAATAATTAGTTTTTTTTGTAAAACATGTTTTTGAAGAATGATAAAGGAAATGGGGAGAAAAATATTCCACCAATCACAATCATTCCAATCATATTCAAGAAGGGAAAAAAAATGTTGAAAATATAGGTAAGTTACAATACTTATCTTATTAAGTTACATGATTCTAAAGATAATACTTAATGTATTTAATGTCATGAAAGAAGTTATGAAACAGAAATATGTTTTTGAAAGACTAATGTTGGCGATGAAAAATATTTTAGGTATCAATATCATCATAATGATATTAACATATGCATGTAGAAGATGATTATATCAAATGAATTTGTTTTTAGTCAAACTGAAAGCCAAAAGAATTAAATCCTCAAAGAAATAAGTTGATGAGTATCATATTCAAAAAATAATGAATCCACTGATGCTTCTATAAATGAATAATTATGTCATCATATTCCTCAAAGAGAGATTTGATTGTACAAAAGAATCAATTGTATTATATTCAGAAGAGAATGAAGTTGCTGATGTTGACTCTTATCATAGTGATCCATCATACATGATATACCATCATAACAAATAAATGCATAATTTATTTCATTTGGTGTTGTTGTGAACTAAAATAATGAAAATAAGTTTAACATATTATGGATAATAAGAAAAGAACGCCATAACTTTAGAAAAAATGTAGTTAACCATTTACAAAAGGTTAAACAACATTGGTTGTCATTCATGTGGGTCAAGATAAGAAACGAAAATGATTATATTGTTTTACAATTGTCTTACTCAAAATGAGGATGATCATAATGATAATTAGAATGGGGAATTGTAATCAGACTAAGGTTTTATAAAAATATTAAAGATGTGTGATTATTTATACTTGCAAGTGGTATGGAGCTTCAAAAAGAATATATCATATTGGGAAAATGAAAATCAGAAAAAAAAAATTGTTAATAAATATATATGTGATTTTGTGTTTATATAATATTAATCAAAGTTTGAAAATAATTAAGAAGTGCTGAACAAAACATATATTTATATGAAATTCAAGGGAATATGCAACATTAGAAAATCAGGTTTAGTGGGAAATAATTTCAGAATCTTGCCCAAACATAATCGTGGTCACCTATAAAAGGAAATATACTTTTTCAATTTCATATGATAGAAGTATTGTTCAAAATTAGAAAATTTAAGGCAGACTGCTAAATAATTTTATAGAGAGATGTAGTTTCCTAATTGGGATTACCTATAAAGATTTTCATGACACAAGAAATGTAGGAGAAGAGAAAATATTGTAATCTAGGATTATTTTTTGAGAAATTAGACTGAGAAAGCATATTGGGAGTTCCATAATTAGATAGTTTTATTCAAAAATTGTCTCAATGATATTATGATTGATATATATATTTTATATTGAGAAATATGAAAAGTAGAATCAATATATATGAATCTGACTAGGAAATCAGACTAATTTTTATTACAACATCCAGAAAAGTTCTTATTGTCTTTTGGGAATGATAGTGAAGTATTATTTTAAAATATAATATTTGTGAATGTTCAACAAGATAAATCATAACATGTTTGTAAAAAACATTATATTACATCTTTTTTCTACTTAAACCACATGCTCTGATGTATTGATCATAGATATATATGAGTGTAAGGTAATACCCTACTCAATTTATTCCACAAAAAAGGACTATTTCTAGTGGAATGCCTGGTATTGGATTGTTTTTAAACCATACCTAGGGAATAAATACACACATTGAGTAGAAAACCTTGAAAAAAAATTTATTCCTTGGGATGTTTGTTTAAATTTTTTATCTGGGAATGAAATCATTAACCAGATGCGAAAGTTGTTTCTTAACTAAGGAAACACAAAAGAAAATAATACCAATGATTCACCCCTCCCCCTCTTTGTGATACAACTACCCTGACAGGGAAGTTTCATTTAGGTTCCTTAGTTCCTTAAGATAGATGATTATAGGGTTTTTGAGTGTCACTCCCCACTATAATGTGATTAACTGGTTGGGTAAACCCTATGTTGGATATTGATAGGTTGTGTGATAAGAATTATAACACATGATATTAAATTACAATATGCGAAACATTCTTTCAATAGAAACTATAATATAATTCACATAGATTTATTTGAGAATGTGATAAAAAATCAGAAATTATATAAATTGAAAGTTTTATAATTATATCATTTTTATGCATTCTTATAAATATTAAATCAGGTTACTGTTTTTGGTTTTTTGTTAGAAGATTAAATTTTAATTGAATACTAATAAAATTACAATTTTATAGAGAATTATATTTTACACTCAAGTATTTACAAACTCTTACATTATTTTGAATATATTATAAAATTTAATTTGATAATTTTTATTTAAAATAATATAATTATTGTCATTATAATCAAAATTATTCTGAATTTTCGTATAAAAACATCATTATAATTAAAAATGCATTTTTCTCAAAAATAGTTTTCATCAAGTTTTGCAGGTGTATTTTAAAACTAAAATTTCCACTTATTATTATTGGTTTTGATAAAATGGATTTATTATTTTTAAAAATAATTTCAAAATTTTTTAATGAGTCCACCTTCATTATTGGTCATTAAGATTTATCTGTATGATAAAAATTCATTTTCCATTGTAAGATATAAAATGGGTTAAAAAGGTTAAAACTAATATGATAAGAGTTAAAATGACTTAAAAACATGAATAATTTTTTTCCGAGTAATATTTAGATTATATATCATCTCTTACTCTAATAATATTTATTTTGGAACCATTTTTCTCGAGTAATAATTTAAAATATTTAAATATTTTGAAAAAATTCTATGTGTGCCCCCTCCCTCACTTTTTTAATGGACACCACCTTTCCAATCGTCCCCACACATCAAAAACCTCTTATTGTATCCAATACTTATTCATATAATTTTCTCATTTCCCTTGACACTTCCTACATTCCCATTCTGAAAATAGTACCACCCTAGGAAGGTATTAGGTATAAATCGAAATTGGTTGTCAAAAGAAGAGGTATAGTTCTTAACCAAGTGATTTCATTTTATATTCACTTATAAAAAAATAAAATATTATATAACCATGATAAAATTATAAGATCATTATCTTTCATATACTTAAATTTTTTTAATCTTGAGGCCCAATACTTATTCTTCTCATTTCCATGTAAAATTAAATGAAAACATCCCTTGTGCATACGCATGACCAACTGTCTCCACATAGTAGATTAATTTTGTTCATCCCCACTTGACATATATTATTATGAATATATAGATAATTACTATATGTGGCACATATGAAATAATTATTCTTATAGAAATATGGGATATAATTTACATTTTTACTCTATCACAAATTAAATAATGATTATATCGATCATGTATAAGTGTGGACTTCCCCCTCTGTAATGTTATACAATTCAGTTTTAATGTGAATCATAGAAGAATGACTATAAATATCTGTATAATGAATATTTATTTTATTTCATTGTGATTAATATTATGGAGATAGAGGAACGATGAGAAATATGAAGGGACCCAAATCACCGAAGAAAAACATACTTGATAAAATGAAATAATCAACACTCATAAAAGATGATTTTAATAAGGAATTATTGATTAAAGTATTATAAAATGTTATAAGTGGATAATAGGCAATATTATATGTTTTTTTGGACTCATCATGTGTTAATCATGTTATAATGATCACAAATCTCATTACTGCTACTTAATCTGGATCTTCATTCCATATCTTGCTAATGCTCTTCAATCTCAATAATAGCTACACATCGTGTTTTTATAATAAATAATCTTATGGATGTTAATTACTCTCTTTATTATTTACAAGTCTTATGCATAATCAAAAATCTCACATATATTATCACACCTTTATATTTATAATTCACATTCTCTTACTCTCTAATGATTAACCTTAATCCATATTCTGTATATCAGTGTCTTAGTCCAAATAAAGATATTTGTCTAAGTATGGAGACACCATGAAGGACTCACCGTGACCAAACACCGTGACCAGACACCGTGACCCAGACACCGTGAAGGTCTCACCGTGACCAGACACCGTGACCAGAAACCGTGACCCAAACACCATGAAGGACTCACCGTGACCAGACACTATGACCAGACACCATGACCCAGACACTGTGAAGGACTCACCATGACCAGACACCGTGACCTAGACACCGTGAAGGACTCACCGAGAAGGAATCACCGTGAACAGACACCGTGACCAGACACCATGACCAGACACCGTGAAGCTCACACCGTGAAGCTCATACCGTGAATCTCATATTTTGAACCACATACTGTGAAGAAGACACCGTTTCCATAATCACTGTGACACCATTTCTTAAGTTTTTTTCAATATTATTTAAATAATGATAACAAACATATTTGTTGTTTTTAATGCAATTAATGATATTTAATGATAGGTTTTGGAATGTCAGGAAACCGTATCTCGTACCTATGAGAAGGTAATGATTCATTCTTCAGAACTCGTGGAATATATGAAAGACTGAGATGAAGTAAAAAAAAGCGGTGTGCAAGGGTGAATATACAACAAAAAGAACATACATACACCCAAGTGCACTGTGCTGAACAAGAAGAACAATCCTGAACAAGAATGAGAGTTCAAGACCTTAAAATAACTCTTATGAGTGCAATCCAATACTGCTGAAGAACACACGAAGAATCAAGAGATCTTTCTCACTCCTAAAGAAGACAAGCTGAACTACGCCACTATGTTTTTCAACAGAAAAACCAGAGAAGGACTCAGAATCATTCCCGCTGAATCCAACGATTCCAGAGCTACATTGATAATCATTAGAGCTTTCTAAACTCTCATCTATCTTCTCTATGTGATTTATTTATTAACATTCAAGCAGTGTGGTGTACTCTGTATATATTTACACACACTGTCTCCTGCACTGTACAAGAGGATATCAAAATCCTCACTCAAATTCTCTTAACTTCTGTTTACCCACGTCAACTGTGGAAGAGGTCCTTTTGTGACCTGGTCTTTGTTTTGCTTCCCACGAAGAACAGTGGTAGAGGTCCTTGCGTGGCCTAGACAGTTTTGTAAAACTGTTGTTAACCCCGATCCAGTGTGTGGATCAAATTTATATATATTTGAGAGGACTAAGTCTCGACATGAGACTGAAACTCTTGTTATATCTGCTGTGCATCTTTTATTTAAGTTTAAACTATACTAAATATATCTTATTTATTCCGCTGCTATTACTTTGAAATAAAAAACTATTTTTAAGCTACATTGATAGTTAAATTAGAAAGTTTTTACACGTATTGTAAATCAATAGGTTAGCTTCAAAAGTTGGTTTGACCTTGTGGTCGTATTTACTGAGACCTAATCAATCTTGGAGAAGATAAGTGAACATTTACAATCTGTATAAGTTCACTATAGTTTAAATTATTTTATAAATTGGGCGATTTTAACTAGACAATATTTTAACAGAAATTTTTATTGGAACTCAATTCACCCCCCTCTTGAGTGTCCACTCCAACCAACATTTGGTATCAGAGGATTAGTTTTTGTTTAAATATATTTGAAAAACTCTGTTTTTCAACTGTTATTTTAGTTGCGTCTTTAAAGATCTTAAATTTCTGTTAGTTCTAAATTTTTATCTCTTTAAATTATCATTCTAAAATCTAGTTATGGATAATAGACTAGAGGGTGCTGCCACTAACATTACAACCTTTCTTCAATGGTACAAACTATGGTCAGTGGAAACGTACAATGAAAATTCATTTAGAAAGCATAGGTTTGGATATTTGGACTGCCATAGAATCAGAATATAAAATTCCCTCTACTGCTAGATCCACTTGGGATGAACCTACAAAGACTGATTACAATAATAATTGTAAAGCCATGAATGCCATGTACTGTACTTTAGGAGATGAAGAGTTTAACAGAATTTCTTCTTGTAAAAATGCTTTTGAAATTTGGGATACTTTGGGTGTTTCTCATGAAGGAAAAACCTATGTTAAAGATATGAGATAAAATACTTATACTATTAAATATTATAATTTAAAAATGAAAACTGATGAACCTATTTCTGACATGTATCTCAGGTTTAATGAGATAGTCAATACAATGAATTCACTTGGAAAGGTTGTTCCAGTAAATGAACAAATTATGAGAATCTTGAGATGTTTACTAGACCGATGGAGAGGCACATATATTTAAATCAGAGAGTCATGTGACATTGTTGTTCTACCAGTCAAAGAACTAATTGGTAAGCTTATGATGTATGAGGAAGAACTCAAGGTGAATAAAGAGAAAGATAATGAATATAAGAGGAAATCATTGGCTTTCAAGACTACTGCTTCAATGAGAAAGGACAAAGATAAAGCTCAACTACCTACTGAAAATTCAACCAGTGAAAATTCAGACTCTGATAGTGATGCTGAAATGGCTCAGATAGCCAGAATGTTTAAGAAATTTTATAGGAAGAAGAAATTCTTCAAAAATAAAATTATAAAGAAAAGTATGACAATAAGGGACATTGGAAGAAGGATTGAAAAAAGTTAGATAAATGTGATGAAGTTGTCTGTTATGAGTTCAAAAGAAAAGGAAATATTAAAGTAGACTGTACAAAGATAAATTCAAGAAGAAATATGATTACAAGGACAGTAAGTACAAAAAGGCTATGAAGACTACTTAGAGCACTTCTGAGGATAGCTCCAGTGAATCTGAAGCTTCTGATACTGAAACCATAAATAAGGAAAACAAGTGTTTTATGAAAAACACATCTGAAGTAATCTTAGATACGCCTGCTTTAAATTCTTATTATTCTGAAGATAGTGTAGAATCTAATTCTGATTTTGAAAACATGACTAGTGAGGAATTGTTTGAATATTGTAATATGCTGGAAGAGACATTCAATTAAATTAAGGATAAATAAAAATCATTAAAGAAACAACATGATCTCACTACTACTTTTAAAACTGAACTTACTATTAAAAAAGAGAAAAATGGTCAACTGTTAAAAGAGAACACTGAACTGAAAATGTATTACGAGCAACTCGGAAAGGATTTAGAGAAATTCACAAATGGAAAGGATACACTAACTCAAATTCTAGGAAATCAAGTTTCTCCAAAATACACTACTGGAATAGGCTACAAACCTAGACAAAGACAGTTTACTAAGAAAATATTTATTCCTAAATCTAGACAGAATACTGCTAGTTCTAGTTCTGGACATTTATATGCTTCAACTAGTTATATTCATAGTTACAGATCTAATAATGTTTATCTTTCAAAGTCTGTTGATTCTACAAATTTTAAGTGACCCAAAAGACAAATTTGTGTACCGAAAGCTTTGATTGCTAACCTGTCTTGATCTAAGAAGATCTGCGGACCAAAATCATATCTTATCTAAATCTGTTTTGTAGGAAACCTGCTTAAAGAGCTCCTATAGGAAGACTTGGTACCTGGATAGTGGATGTTCAAGACATATGTCAGGAGACTTCTCATACTTTAAAAGCTTAGTCATAATTGATGGAGGCTTTGTCACCTTTGGTGATAATTCTAATGGGAAAATCATTGTCTTAGGCCAGATTGCTAACAATGACTCAGTATTAAATTCTAAAGTTTTATTCGTTGATGGACTTAAATATAATCTATTAATTATTTCACAGTTATGTGATGATGGGTTTAATGTTAAATTTGAAAATGATTCTTGCAATGTTTTTAATTCTAAAAATTCTGTAGTATTTTCTGCCCTGCGAAATGAAAATTTTTATGCTGTTGATTTAAATTCTTTAGCCATGCAGAATATTACTTGTTTAAGTGCTTTTCATAAAGAGTATTGGATTTGGCACAGAAGATTAGGACACTGCAATATACACTCACTTAGAAAACATACTAGGAATAACTTAGTAAGAGGCCTACCCAAACTTGAGTTTCCAAATGACAAAGTTTGTAATCCCTGTCAAAAGTGAAAGAAACAAAAAATCTCTTTCAAACCAAAGAAAGAAGTTTCAACTTCTGAACCTCTCGAGTTGGTTCACATGGATTTGTTTGGACCATCTAGAGTTTCTAGCTTAAATGGGATGAACTATGTCTATGTCTTAGTAGATGACTTTTCTAGATATACTTGGGTATACTTCTTAGCTCACAAAGTGAAGCTTGTTCATACTTTTCTAAATACTCCGAATCTGTAGAAAATCTTAGTGGACATAAGATTAAAACTCTAAGAAGTGATCATGGTCATGAGTTTGAGAATCATGAGTTTGAATCCTATTACTCACACAATGGCTATAGTCATAACTTTTCTGCCCCTAGGACACCTCAACAAAATGGTGTAGTAGAAAGGATGAATAGAACCCTGCAAGAAATTGCAAGAACCATGATTAATGAAGATGACCTGCCTATTTATTTTTGGGCTGAAGCTATAAATACAGGTTGTTATATTATCAATAGAGTCTTGATCAGACCTGTTCTTAAGAGGACCCATTTTTAGTTGTTCAACCATAGAAAACATAATGTCAATTACTTTAGAGTCTTTGGCTGCAAGGTCTTTATTCTTAATTCCAATGATAATCTTGACAAGTTTGCATCCAAGAGTGATGAAGGAATTTTCCTAGGATATTCTTTTTCTAGTAAAGCCTATAGTGTTTTTAATAAAAGAACCAAGTGTGTGGAATTATCTGTTCACATCATGTTCGATGAAACTGATCCACATGAGCCTAAAACCTCTCTTGAAAATCTTGAAGATGATTTATCTGTTCTGGACCTTAATGAAAAATCAAACGAACCTGCTATAAAGACAAAGAGTTCTGGAAATTTTCCAGAACTTGCTTCTGTTGATTCCCAACCTGTTGATGAACCTGATGTTTCTGGTCCAACCTTTAATACATCAACTAGAATTGTAAAGAATCATCCTTTAGATGTTGTTGTAGGAAATCATGATAGAGGGACACAGACTAGAGCTTCTCTTTGAAATCAGGTTGAACATCAAGCCTTCTTGTCATAACTTGAACCAAAAAACATTGATGATGCTATTAATGATGAATTTTGGGTAATTTCTATGCAATAAGAACTCAATCAGTTTGAAAGAAATAAAGTTTGGAATCTTATTGAAAGGCCTAATGACACTTTCACAATAGGCACTAAATGGGTGTTTAGAAATAAAGTAGATGAATCAGGAAACATATTTATAAATAATGCTAGACTAGTTGCACAAGGATATAGTCAAGAAGAAGGTATTGACTATGAGGAGACTTTTTCTCCAGTATCCAGATTAGAAGCTATTAAGATTTTACTTGCTTATGCTGCACATCTAAATTTCAAAAAATATCAAATGGATGTCAAGAGTGCATTATTAAATGGATATATTGCTGAGGATGTTTTTGTTGAACAACCACCTGGATTTTCAAACCCTCATTTTCCAAATCATATTTTCAAGCTATCAAAAGCTTTATATGGTTTAAAGCAAGCTCCAAGAGCTTGGTATGATAGATTAAGTACATTTCAAATTTCTAAAGGTTTTACAAAAGGAATAGTTGATCCTACTCTGTTTCTAAAACAAATTTATAAAGATGTATTAGTTGTACAAATTTATGTAGATGATATTATTTTTGGATCTTCGAAAACTAAATTATGTACTGATTTTTCTAAAATGATGCAATATGAATTTGAAATGAGACTAATGGGTGAACTTAAATTCTTTCTTGGTTTTCAAATCTTTCAAAATGATGATGGAATTATTTTAACTCAATGTAAATATACTACAGATCTTTTAATACTTTTTGGATTGGAAAGAACAAAAAGTAGTGACACTCCCATGAGTACCACCTGTAAGATGGATCTTGATGAAAATGGTAAATCTGTTGATCAAACCACCTATAGAGGAATGATTGGAAGTCTATTATACCTGACTGCTAGTCGTCCTGATATTATGTTTATTGTGTGTATGTGTGCTCGTTTTCAAGCAAACCCAAAAGAGTCACATTTAAATGCTGTAAAGAGAATTTTCAAATACCTCAAACATACTCCCAATTTAGGACTGTTCTATCCCAAAGGACAATAATTTGAATTATTTAGTTATTTTGATGGTGACTTTGATAGATGTATGCTAGATAGAAAAAGAACCTCTGAAACATGTCACCTTTTAGGTAAGTCACTAGTATCATGGTGTAGTAAGAAACAAAATTCTGTTTCATTATCAATAGCAGAAGCTGAATACATAGCTGCTGGAAGTTGTTGTGCACAAAATTTGTGGATGAAACACACATTACTAGACTATGGATATCAATTCAGACATGTCTCAATAAATTGTGACAACACAAGTGCTATTAATATTTCTAAGAATCCTGTTTCTCATTCTAGGAAAAAACATATTGATGTAAGACATCACTTTTTGAGGGATCATTATCAAAAGGGTGATATCACTTTGGAATTCATTGGTACTGAATATCAACTTGCTGATATATTCACTAAACCATTAAATTCTGAATGATTAGACTACATCATACATGATCTTGGTATTATTAATCATAAATGAATATCTTACTGATTTTAATGTTTAATACTTTACTGTACTTTACATTACAGTTCCATACTTACTTTTTCTAAGTTAATGTTTTATGCTCACGGTGTGACAACTCAGTGTTTCACTGTGAGTTTATAAAATGATCACTATCTCACTGTGATGACTACAAACTGTCTCACCATGATAACTAGTTTTCTGTCTCACCGTATTGCCTACTCACGGTCTCACTGTGAATTTTTTTATTTTTATTTTAACCCGTATCGCGGTAATTTTTATAACTTTTGACATTCCCAAAAAATATAACATAAGGGTTTCATTCGATTCCTTAACCAAACTTTCTCCTGAACCTTCTTTTCCCTCTCGCCCTAACCTTTAGTGAATTCCAAGGATGAAGCGTCCATCTTCACCCTCGTCTGAGAAGAGCCTCTCTAAGAAACAAAAGCGGATACTGAGGATAGATCCTGAAGGACGTCTAAACCCATACCCGGTAAGCCGTACAGTTGTAGATGAAAAAGAGGTTTTCCCTGAATGGTTGATGTCTAGCAGATCTTTAGTTTTTATAGTTTTAAGAGAACAAGGATGGATTGAATGGTTCACTGGACATAATAGACTGATTTACCCAAGGCCCGTATCTCAATTCTATCTGTATGTGAAGTTTTCTTTTGAGATTGCTGAAAGCTTTATGGTGACCATCTGGATCGATGGTCAGAAGTGCTTTTTCTCTTCAAGGATGTGGGCTGCATGCCTAAGAATTCCACATGAAGGAGTTTGTAAAGATTACCAGAGAGACCCTCCTCCAACAACCGACATCTTTGACATGGATACTTCTTTGGAAAGTCTAACTAGAAATGGCACCAAGCGAAGGGCCATAGCTGCTGAATTAGATGGGGAGACAAGACTTCTGTTCAAGTTTGTTCAGAATTTGGTTAGACCAAGAAAAGGAGATTTTATTGTGATGAAGTATCATGATGTGTTCCTGATTTACCTGTTGAAGAATTGCCATAAGATCAATCTATGTAAGTATGTTATCAACCATATCTGTGAGCTGATCAATGTAACTTCCAAATCCACCACCCTGTTTTACTCTAGGATGATTTTAGCTATGTTAGTTGCAAAAGGGATGGTTGGACCGAATGAAGAAAAGTTAGAGGATCTTGATTTCTGCCTATCCATGCCTATCATTAGAAGGATGAAGATAAGCTGGAACCCCTGGAAGAAGTAGTGGGTTGAGGATAGTGATCAACTCTATAAAACGTTTAATCTTGTTGACTATCCAAGAAGGCCTAAGAACCTAGGTGATCCTAGTTTGGAACCAGATGAAGTGGTAGAGTATTCAGAAGAAGAAGAATAAGAAGAAGTAACAGCGGAAGTACCACCTAGAGAAGAACATGTAATACCTCCAATGGAAACAGTTCTGGTTGAAGAGGAAAGGGATGTTGTCCCTGCTGTTATCCCTGCTGAAATACCTCAAAGAGATGAATTTGTTGTTGAAAAAGAAAAGACTAAGGATCCATCAGTTGTTCTTCATGAGGAAGAATCTCATCCCAATGCTATAAGGAAATTGGTTTTTCCTGTTTCAGAACAGCAAGCAACCTTAGAGGAATATCTTGTTGAAGAGACTCTTTCTGTTGAGAAAGAAGCAAGTCTGGAAGCTTATCCAGTGGAACAATCAGTTCCTGAGATTATTCCATCTGCTGAAGAAAGAATGGAAATTGCCTTTCAGCTGGCAAGGGAAGAGTTTTCTGAAGAGATTAGGGATGATCCTGTGGATCTTGTCCATGTTCCTGAACCTTAAGAATCTTGAAGGGAAGCAGAAGTTGAGGGGGAAGAACCTCAAAATCTTGATATTGTGGAAGTTGGATCTGCTGAAGCTTCTCAACCTTCTGTCACATTTCTGTGTACTCTAGGTATGAGTTCCCAAGATTTTATGATGTGAATGAGTCACAACAAGTGACTGCAACTGGAATGGATCTTTCTTCTCTATTTCTACTGAAGTCCTTGTCTCATTTAGAACCAGAACCAGAGCCCCTACCTCAATCTAAATCAGAATCTGAGTCTGAAGATGACTCTGAACCTCAACTAGAGTATAAACCTTTACCTTTACCTACATCCTTACCTGAGCTTCACTCTTTTGTGACCAAAGATGATCTGAAAATTTTTGGAGAGACATTGTTAGCTGGAGTTATGAAAATTGTATCCACTCAACCTCCCCCAGTGACTCAGTTAAGTCAAGAAGATGCATCAATTCTCTTGGAAAATATTATCTTCCATAGTCAACCAAAGATGATACGAGAAATTCAAGAAGTCAGAGTAGATAATAAGATGCTGAGTGCTGATGTTGCAAATCTAAAACGTATGGTAGCATGTCTGCAGAATGAGTTATCTTTGAGATTAGAGCCTGCTCCTGTTTTTGCCCCTGCAACTGTTGATGTTTCTCCTAAGTCTTCTGATTCCCTCATTTATAGGGAGATTGTGTCTCATGTTCATCCATACCTACTATCTTTTGATGAAAATATTGGAAAAAGGAACACCAAGATGCTAGAACGCATGAGAGAGCTTATGGAAAATCTGAATAAGCATACAGATGAAGACAGTGGATGTCTGAAAAATGTTCTAAAACAGATCGAAGTTCTAACTGAAGATGTCAAGGAATCACCTATTTCTAGTCAGACCTCCACACCTTCTTTGGATGATTCTATGTTGAGATCCATAATAAAGGAAGAATTTCTGAATTCCTTCAGTGGATTGGATCTATCTTCTTTGTCAGAAGTGATTAAGAATATTGATAGAGCATTGGACATGGTTAGGATTCATTCTAAGATAGCCAATGATGCTCAACAAGAGATCTCCAAGAAAATAGATTTGAATCTCTCCCGGATTTTCTCTAAATGAGATATGACATATCACATTAGATATCTTGTGGAAAATTTGAGAATCCCTCTGGTGAATCAAGCTTTTAATGATCAAGTACAGAAACTTTCAGATTTGACCAGATTGTTGGACAGATTTCTAGAGAATAAGGATGATTTTGAAAAGGCTATGCAGTATGGTGGTGAAATCATTACTGATTTCATAAATCTTTCGAAGACTTATCTTCATGTGCAGAGTACTGCTATAGTTGCTCCAGCTGCTGCACCTCTTAGACCTAGACAACCTGCCTTAGCCTCAACAGCCATGACAGTTAGCCAAGCACTTTCTCATATCCGACCAATCATTCTTGACCAACGCCAGCCTAGATCTTCTACTGCTCCTACTTTGCATCCATCTATTTTGAAGGTCTACCCTTACCCTCGTTGTCTACCACATCTATGCCTTCTTCTACTTCAACACCATCTCCTGCTGCAGATAATGGCATAGACAAGGTGGATCCTTGAAGAGTCTGAGGACTGTTTTTCTTTTTGATGGGATGTCTTTTGTTGTTTCATGTTTTATTGTATTCTGAACCCTTTGTTTAATATCAAATGTAGTGTTTCATTTCATTCTCTCTAATTTTTGATAATCCCAAAAGGGGGAGAATAACTAAAGGTGTCAGTTCTATAATAATATAAATGGTGGAGAAGAACAACAAGCATCAGTTCTATAATGTTTTTGCTATGGTAGTATCTTTTATATTACATTTCATTTATATTCTGCCTATATATGATTTGTGATCATAAAAAACGGGGACATTGTTGGACTCCTCCTCTGTTAATCAAGTTTTAATGATCACAAATATCATTACTGTTACTTAATCATGATCTTCAATGCATATCTTGCTAATTCTCTTCAATCTCAATAATAGTTACACATCATGTTTTTATAATAACAAATCTTATGGATGATAATTAATCTCTTTATTATTTACAAGTCTTATGCATAATCACAAATCTCACATATATTATCACACCTTTATATTTATGATTCACATTCTCCTACTCTATAATGAATAACCTTAATCCATATTCTGCATATCAGTGTCTTAGTCCAAATACAGATATTTGTCTAAGTATGGAGACACCTCGAAGGACTCACCGTGACCAGCACCGTGACCAGACATCGTGACCCAGACACCGTGAAGGGCTCAGTGTCACCAGACACCGTGACCAGACACCGTGACCCAGACACGGTGAAGGAATCACCGTGACCAAACACCGTGACCAGACACCGTGACCCAGACACCATGAAGGACTCACCGTGACCAGACATCGTGACCCAGACATAGTGAAGGACTCACCGTGAAGGAATAACCGTGACCAGACACCGTGACCAGACACCGTGATCAGACACCGTGACCAGACACCTTGACCCAGACACCGTGAAGGACTCACCGTGAACCAGACACCGTGAACAGACACCGTGAAGCTCACACCGTGAAGCTCATTCCGTGAAGCTCATACAGTGAACCACATACCGTGAAGAAGACACCGTTTCCATAATCCATGTGACAACGTTTCTTAAGTTTTTTTCAATATTATTTAAATAATGCTAATGGTCATATTTGTTGTTTTTAATGAAATTAATGTTATTTAATGATAGTTGTTGGCATGTTAGGAAACCGTATCTTGGACCTTTGAGAAGGGAATCATTCCTACTTTAGAAATCGTGGAATATAAGAAAGACTGAGATGCAGTACACAAAAAGCGGTGTGCAAGGGTGAATATACAACACGAAAAACTTACATACACCCATGTGCACTATGCTGAACAAGAAGAACAATCCGGAACAAGAAGGAGAGTTCAAGACCTTAAATAACTCTCATGAGTTCAATCCAATACTGCTGAAGAAAAAACGATGAATCAAGAGATCTTTCTCACTCTTGAAGAAGACAAGCTGAACTACGACACTCTGTTTTTCAACAGAAAAACCAGAGAAGGACTCAGAAGAATTCTTGTTGAATCCAATGAGTCCAGAGCTACATTGATAATCATTAGAGATTTCTAAACTCTCAACTATCTTCTCTACATGATTTATTTATTAACTTTCGAGCAGTGTGGTGTACTCTGTATATCTTTACACACACTGTCTCCTCCACTGAACTGGAGGATATCAAAATCCTCACTCAAATTCATTTAACTTATGTTTACCCACATCAACTGTGGAAGTGGTCCTTGTGTGACTTGGTCTTTGTTTTTTTCCCACGAAGAACAGTGGTAGAGGTCCCTGCGTGGCTTGGACAGTTTTGTAAAACTGTTGTTAACCCTGATCCAGGGTGTGGATCAAATTTATATATATTTGAGAGGATTATGTCTCAGCTTGAGACTGAACCTCTTGTTATATCTGCTATACATATTTTATTTAAGTTTAAAGTATACTAAATATATCTTATTTATTTCGCTGCTATTACATTGAAATACATAACTATTTTGACGCTACTTTGTTAGTCAAATTAGCAAGTGTTTACACTTATTGTAAACCAATAGGTTAGCTTCAAAAGTTAGTTTGACCTTGTGGCTAAATTAAATGAGACCTAATCAATCTTTGAGAAGCTATGTGAACATTTACAATCTGTATAAATTCACTACAGTTTAACTTATTTTATAAATCGGGGGATTTTAACTAGACCATATTTTAAATGAAATTTTAATTGGAACTCAATTCACCCCCTTCTTGAGTGTCCACTCTGACCAACACGTTTAAACATGTTTTTTGGATCTCCCACTAATGTTTTCCTCTACACTTCATGTCACCTGATTTTCTATGATGTATTGGAGATTCTTTAGGATCCTTCCTCTACGTATACCAGAGATACCTACTCCTTAAAGACACAACTACTACGAGTATTTTTGTTGTGTTGGACCTCTCAGCTCCACCTCCTTCCATGATTTTTCTTGAAGTGGATGGGATAAAATATTGGCATCAGACACTGGTCTACCCCTTCCTGTTGTGCTTCTGCTCTTACTTCCATCTTCATGGGATGTCAACCCTAGAATGACACATATCTCGCAAAGGAAAGATCCATGTTGAGGTTTCTTCCCCCTTACATTTTCCCCTCCAATAGATGTTCCTGTTAATCCACCAGCTAGCCTAAGTCCACCTCCTGATGTTCAAGGGAAGAAGGTGTTGTTGCTTCCCCTTGCTCAGTGAATGGATCCTTCATCCTCTTCGGAGCTCAAGTTTATGATGGAACTTGTCTCTACCTTCCTTGAAATTATTTTGGTGTATAAAAGGATCCCTATTTTTATGGTGTCTGATTTTCTATGTGCTATTGAGTTATTTTAAACTTTCTCTAGAGATCCCCTCTCCTCCATCCCTTATGGACCGTGCATCAAGAAAATTGATCTAGGGGAGTAGTATGACCTCAAGCATAACTCTTATCCTATCATCAGTTCTCCACCTCAATGCCTGGATGTGATTCGTCCAGCCCCCTCATCAAAGAGTAATATGTCTTATACTCTAAAAATATTGATGATTGAATCCTTGTTCTCTTCTTCAGCCTGCCCTACCTTAAGAAGATTGAAGACCAGGTCTCAATCAAATTTGGATTCCACAATCAAACATTCCATGAAACACAAGGGATTTTAGCCTGCTACCAGTTCTGGGAACCTCTCCTTTCATAATTAATAGTCACCTTTGGAATGCTCAAGTATTGGGTTCACGGGTAAAATAAGATTTTATTTCCAATGAATTCCGATCTCACTCGGTTTCTTTGGTTGTAGTCCTTGAACCTAAACAGGACTCGGATAAAATTCATTTCTTTGCTTGGTGCATGAGAGCTCATTGCTTTTTTACATGGATCTCCTTCGTACTCTCCCAACTGGTAGTTTTGAAAATCAAACTATTTCGTGGACCTGGTTTCCATTTTTGAGCAATTTATCACCATGAATATTCGGGTGGGAAGTATAGAAACCATTCTCTCAGTGGTCTATGCTAAGTGTGATGTTCATGGTTGGGAGTCATTATGGGCTGATCGAAGTTTGGTTAATCCGGGATATTCTAATTGGATTCTGGGTAGAGACTATAATTTATTTTCTACTCCAGATGAGATAAATTGACCATTCCTTTTTCGTAATAGGGATGGTCATATGTTTAATGTGTTCATGGATCACAATTGTCTCACAGATGCTAGTTTCTCCGGTGATCCTTTTACTTGGTGTAACAACAAACAAGGCAACTACAGAACATGGAGTTAGTTGGATCATTTCTTAATTAATGTAGCGGCACTCTCAGCCTTTCATGTTTACAATGTCCTTCATCTGGTGTAAGGAATATCAGACCATTCATCCCATAGAGTCTCATTGGTATCTCGTGTTAACTGGCAGACACAATTTCGTTTCTCTTCTTCCTGGGCTGACGACATTGATTTCTATGACACCTTCATGAGAGTATGGGATTATACTAGTAGTGGAAACCCCCGGATTTCTCTCCACAACAACATAATATGGTTGATGTCCCATCTTATATCATGGGTCAAAAAACTTCCCTCCCCCGACACAAACCTGGAGATTTTTAGAAAAGAGATAAACCAGTTTGAATTGCACCACGAAAATGATTGAGATGATTCACTTTCTGCAAAGTTACGATGTTAAAAAATTGGTTGTCTGACTTGATGCTCAAGCATGAATGTGATGTTAGAGAGGAGGAAAGGACTAGGTATCTTTGTGAAGGCAACCGTAATACAGCCTATTTTCATGCATGTGTCAAGGAAAAATGAAAAATGACCAACCCCAATTTGTAAATGGAGGATGGATCTTACTAAAGTGATAAAGACACAATTGGGTGCCTAGATGATTCAATATTCTTGTCTCTATTGGATGATATGATCTATCTCATGGCAGGTTGCTACCCAAGGGGTTCTTCGGCCCTATTTGACATGATTCTCCACTCGGTGTAAGAAGATGATAATTTTTTTCTCCAAGCCTCACTAGATGATGATGAAATAAGGATGGTTGTCTTGTTCATTATCCCTGTTAGTTCCCCTGGACCAGATTCATTTCTGATCTCCTTTTATAGAGTGGCTTGGGATACCGTGAAAGAACGTCTCATAAGGGTTGACCAAGACTTTTTCAAGGAGGGAACCTTCCCCAGGTGGCGGTTGCAAACAGATTGGCACTTGTTCCCAATGTCAAATCACCCTCTTCTTGGAATCAATACATGCATTTTAGTCTATGAAATGTTCCATATAAATTTTTTGGTTTTATTCTGAATTAAATATTGTATTCCACTCTTCTGAGATGGATATATTTTGAGGAACATGGTTTTGTAAATGGGTGATCCATCCGTGGGGCTATTTCCCTGGACCAAGAAATTATTAGTGAAATCAATTTAAAATCTCTAGGTAGTAATGTTTCCATTCAACTTTATATGAGTAAATATTATCATAGAGTTAAATGAAGCTTTCTTAATAGGACTCTATTGTGCATGTGATTTGATTCTTGGGACATTGACCTTATTTTTCGCTAATTTAGTTCACCCTAAATGTCCATTTCATTACTGGGTAAGCAATTTGGATTTTTCAAAGCTGTCATAGGTATGAGGAAAGGTGATCGTCTTTCCCCATCCCTTTTCATCATTTCCCAAGATTTCCTTAGCCAGTACCTTAATCACCATATATCTCTTGAGAATTTAACTTCTTATCCCAACAAGCATTCCTATGGGGCGTATCTCACTTGATGTTTATGGACGACACAATTATTTTTTTCAATGGATGTTGGAGATAAATTCCGGGGGTTAATGAGGATTTCAATATCTATTGTAGATGGAGTGGTCATGTGGTTAATCTGGATAAGAGTCTCTTCTTTGCTTCATCCAAATGCATGGAAAGTTGGTTAAGATCTCTAGAGTCTAACCTTGCCATTCCCCAAGGCTCCTTCCCTGTGAATTATTTGGATGCCCTCGTTTCCCCTAATGTCCTCATTATTAAACACTTCGATTTTATCTTGGATAAAATCAATGGGTGAATTCTCAACTAGAAGAATAGGATATTATCCTTGGTGGGAGAATCACACTGATCCACACTATCTTATCTTCAATTCCCAAGAATATTTTGTCTACTATCAATGTCCCAAAAAAGTTGTATCTAGCATTAAATCTACTCTGCAATATTTTGTGTGGGGTGGGTATCAACAACATAAATGTTATTGGGAATAATGGACGAAGATTGACAAGCCTAAGGTGGAAGGGGGTCACAATATGAGGAGTGTCTCTGACTCTATATGTGGATTTCATACCAAGCTTCATTGGGAGGTGTTGGAGGGAAATTCGTTATGGGGCAAGCATATTCCAATGACTTATGGTCTTGAAGAGAGTTATACGAGATGTAAACCTTCAAAAATCTACAATATGATCCTACCTTATATCCATATCCTTCAGTTTCACATATGGAGGATTGTGGGTAAAGGTAGCATTATCTACTGGCACCATAATTGGTTGTGGAATATTCTAGGATTTTCATTATGACCCACTCCAAACATCTCCTTTAGGGAAGACATTGAATATGTACTTCTCATTAGGACCACTCTAAATTCTGATCAGAGGAATCTCTTTGATAGCATTTCAATTTATACTGACAAGGACAAGTTGGTGTTCACAGGTTCAACCTCAGGTACGGTCTCTATTAGGGACATCCTTTAAATTCAATCTGCTGCTGTGCCTCATGATCGATGGGGGAAATTTTTACGGTGCACGAGTATCCCCTCTAAGTTTATTTTCCTTGTCTTGTGAGTTTGACATGGAGTGTTTCCCATGAATGATAATGTTCATCGAAGAGGTGTTAACTTGGCTTCAAATAGCTTCTACTATCGAGAGGCACAGTCTGAATCTACAGTGCATATCTTTCATAACAACGAATGGTCTAAGTAAAAATGGAGTGTGTTAGGCTAGTTCATAGGCTAGTCTGATCAGGATTTTAATTCTGATCTTTTCTTCCATAACTGGTTCCATTCATTGGATAGGACTAGTGTAGAACAGAAGGAATGAGGGGTTATCTTCACTGCGGGTTGCTGGAATCTTTGGTCCTCAAAGAATGTTTTCAACCATAGCAGTCCAACTCCAACTAAATTAGGCCTTATTTTCATGTGTTGGAACCTTAGTATGGAAGTCTAAAATATTTCTAAATACATTTAGGTTTCTCTATCAATCTAATCGATCCTTCCTCAGAATGTGGTACCCTGTTTGAGTACCACTGCCCTCGGCGCATGGGTTAAATGGAAGGTTCCATCCACGGGGCTCAAGATGAATATAAATGACTTGTGCTGCATGGGCACTATTCACAGGGGTGGCATCATTAAAGATAGATCTGGATCAATGATGGAAACCTTCTTAGTATTCATGGCCCATGTTGATTCTCTTGAAGTGGTGACCCTTTCAATACTTTATTGGCTCTTGTTATGCAATCAGCGGAACATTCTTATTAGAGAAATCGAGACTAACTCCCTTGCTCTTTTTAATGCACTATCAGACAAGACTCTGGTTCCTTGGACTATCGTTTATGCTATTAGATAGTGTAAGAGACTAATAAAAGGGAATTCACATATTCTTCATACATGGATGGAGGGGAATGTTGTTTTAGATTTCCTTGCCTCTAATGCATCTCAACATGATCATCTTATCATTTTTACCAACACCGGATCCTTTCCCTCGGAGGGTAGTCACTTTGTTCGAGTATACGCGCTCGTCCTCCACTACATTAACCCCCCCTAAATTATGTCTATATGTTTTTAAACTTCTTGGCCTTTCCACTTTTCTCTATAAATAAAATACCAATCATTTGTGGTGAAATGTTTTTATATAACACTAACTTTTTTTCTATTTGGATTGGAATATTTTTCATTCATTTCCAATTTTCATTAAAATGGTTTCATGATTGTTTAATCTATTATCCAATGATTTATTAAGGTTGTTTAAAAAAACTAATTTCAAAAAATTACTTAAAATAAATCTTCTTATATTTTTCTGAATGGGGTTCCTTTTACATATCTTGTGAATAAATTCCTTATTTTAAGGTTTACCAATGACTGAAAGTTACCTGATTCAGGGTGTTACAGTTGGTAGAAAAAAAATGTTTAGTTTAAAAGTTCTTGAACTAGATTTATAAAAATAGAAATCATAAAATATACCCATACGCATGAATCTATGGTTAATTATAAGTATAGAATAATATCATAATGTTTTAGTGAGTTAGTGATTGCATGGTTTTATCAAAAAAAATACATCTTTGTTTGGATACTAGAGAGGGATTAGAAAAATGGCACAAATGCAGCTAGGGGTAACAACTTTGTAAGGTGAGGATTGAGTATTAAACTGACCTTAACTAGTGCACGATGAGTGGTCCTAAGGAAATACACCAAGATAGAAACTCTTGGAGGATATGATTACATTGATTTACATGCTCTTTAGAAACCAATATAGATTATTTCAAAATATTTTTTTATTTGAAGATATTCTTAGAGAGAATAAGATTATTATTATGATATTATCAATGTATTAATTTTTATTTTATATTAAATGTTCTTGAAGATATATAATCATATACTATGATTACAAATTGATAATTATATGAGCTAAACCAGTATACACCATTAATTAAGAATGATTCCTATTTGGATGAATAGAAAACATATCAATGCAAGTAATCTATATAAATAATTTCCTCAGGGGAAAAATAGTGAAGCTAGATCAAGATCTACTGCTATAGTAAAAAAATTATAATTGTATTAGTGTAGCAGACTTAGGTTATGTCCATTGTATTGACCAAAACATTAATTAATTAAAATTACTCTTGATCTACATAAATGTATTGTTATGTGAAATGATCATATTAAATGTATGATGAACCTGGGATTTATATTTTTGGATTTTAAGATACCATTATGAATTATGAATGTGGTTAATATAGCTGTTAAATAGTGATCACCTGATTAGTATAAATATAGGGCTTTACAAGTCCAATTTACTTAGTCAAAAGAAGTTATGGCCTCATCAAATAGTATTTCCCCATAAAAATCCCATTTGTCAGTCCTCAGAATGGAGGTGGTGTCATTGGTCTTCTCTCTTGAGAATTCCCAATCCGAGCCTTAATATGTTAAGCTTGAGCGGAACCACTTATGGGAGAAGTGGAAGTTAATAGAGATTACCACTCGAGTGATGTTATCCAACCCACCACAAGAGTTACTCACCATTGCACAACTTACCCTAATGTCTTATGCAGGTGTTTTAAGGGGTTATGTAACAAGAACCAAGCACTATTACATTGTACATTATTTTTGTATAAAGAATATTCATTCATCATATTATTGTTACTTTTTTAATAGTTTTAAAGCACAAAAATTGTATTAGTTTATATTCAATAAAGAAAACTATTTTGATAAATTAATGGATTTTTGGATTAAATATTATTTTAACAAAATATTATTATTATATTACTTTTTATAAAGTAAAAATGATCAGATGATTTTTATGAATACAAATGTAATTTTTAATAAGGTTTGAAAACTATTTTTTTCAAAACCAATGAATTTTTGATAAATGTCGGTTTTTATTTTAAAAGTGAAAATTCACATATTTAGAAAATTATTTGGATAAAATGAATATTATTTTTGGAATCTGGATGTAGAAATTATCCAATAGTGAATATTTCATAATTTTATGAGACAATTGAATTTTTTGTTAATAATTTAATACCTTTGAAATATATAATGTGTTTTATGACATCATAATGACCAAATAGTGATGTAATAAAATACTATAAAATTTTTATTGTTCCAATATTTTTTTACCATTATTATAATGTAATTTTAGATTTATTTGTTTTGTTTTAAAGAGCTTTATTGGACCCTCCAAGACTTATAAAACATTTTAACTCTTTAAATTGATTTCCTTAAGAGTGTGAGTCACCTCCACATAACCAACCTTAATATTTTAATAAGTTTGTCCATTGGACTTATAAAATATTTTTTTTCCACTTCCCATTTGAATGAACCATGGGCAAAAACCATGGGATTGATTGTGGGGTTGATTAATTTAATATGTGGTGTCCAAAAATTAAATAATAAAGAATTCTCCTTCCTTTTCTATATAATCCCATCCAAGCTCTCGCTTCCTCTTCACTAAAAAACTTTGTGGTTCATCCAACCTCTTCCCTAATCTCTCTAAAATACTTCCAAGGTGCCTCAATATCCCAATAATTCTCTCTCAGGCCTCTCACAATCCTTTGGAATCAAACTTCCAAGTAAGGGATTTTCTCCTTTCTCATTTCTGTCCAAATTTCATTAAGATGTCATAATTTTTTTATTTAAATGAAAAATATTGGGGTATGATTTCACTCCATCCTCATACTTCCATCCTTGTGTTTCAAATGATGGGATACCTATTTCTATCTCATTAATTCTTACAATGTACACCTGTTACCGTGCTGAAATTCCGTAAGGATTTTCTCACTTCTCATTTAAATTGATGTAATTATTTTTTATTATGAATATAAATTCAATTATGTTTTTTGGGAAATGTATCTATATTAACCCTTTACTTTAATTTCATGTACATATGATTATACACCCCCTTTCTCTCTCATCAACGATTTTTATTAAATTTTTATATCACACCGTTTTACTGCCGAAATTGCACAGGGATTTTCCAATCCAAAATCATTGTGTAGTGAATACCATACCCATGTCTCTATCAAGGGTATTCAACTTTATGCAAATATAAATATTTAATGGTACAATAATTTATGTATTCCACTTCAATTAATCGTTGAATTATTTATGTTGTTGAATGATCCATTTTATATGATCCATGTGGCACACTTATGCATGAAATTAAATGTTTAAGAAGGGTACACCCTGATAGCGCTCCAATGCATTGGGAAAAGGTTAGTATCCATATACATCAAGTGAAATGTGGGTTGACTCATTATCATTCTAGTGAGATGAGGGTTTACTAATTCTCCATATACAAGGATCCTTGGCTCTTGCTAATATCCTGTTAAATGTTGTTGCCACATTTCCTTGTTATGATAGTCATGCTTTATCATGCTTTTATTTTCTTATTTCTCTTGTGCTCCATTGATATGCCTATTTTGTAACGTGTACTATATTCTTAAAATTACTTGTTAATTCACTTAATGGGTTTTATTGATCACCCTTTTCTTATGATTTTCCTCAGGATACCACATGAAATGGTAAGTACAGGTGAATGTAGTGGTCATTTAATGGTTGTTTTCAATAATGATGTTATGATTTATGATCTAATTTGGTATGTAATGTTCCTAAGATCCAAAGACACTAGACCAATCAATGATCAATTTTTTTTTCAAGTGGATATTATATCTATTGAATCATGTTTATGTGTGTAATAAAAATAAGGGTTGTCATAAAGGTATCAATGGATGGGTTAAGTTATTTTTGTTATTAGGATTATAAAACCCTAGTGAAACCTTAGAGAAAAGAATAAGTATAATAAAAACATATGTAAATTTTGTTGAGTATTTAGTGAGTGTTTTATCATGTAAAAGCATCCATATCTGGATACGTGTAGGTAGAGGCAGCTCTGGCACATATGTCCTTAGGATAGAAAACTCTAACAAGGATTTCCATGCTTGACCTGGGGTATAATGGTACATGACAAAGGGCCTTGCTGAACTATTGGTTAGGAAACTCGTGAGGGATATTATTCATTAAATTCACAGGTTTAGAATAAAACATTATTATGGGAATTAGAAAAAAGGCCCCTAAGAATATATGATTGGAAGTAGATTATGGATAACATAGATTGATGCCAATAAAATCATAAGTTATAGAAGTAAAAGTAATCGTTTTTTCAGTGGATTCCACTTTGTGTGTTTAATAGTTTAAATTACTCATCCTATTTTTATATTAGATAAGGTAGAACCATAATCAAAAAGTGAAAGGTGGGGTTATTGGTCAAGGTTGAATGCATTATTTTATATCTCTAATGTTCGGTAGAACAATCCAATACCCCAAAAAATCTTGGAATTAAAGATATCCGTGAGTACGGTAAATGGTTTAATCATTGCTTCCCAAGAATATACCACTTCCCCTATAAATTTTTTTGGATTTAACTTCCCAAAAAACCACTTCGTACTCTATCAGGTGTAATTTGATACAATTCATTGCATGTATTGGGTTTCCTTATATAGAGCCAACATAAATTTCTATGAGAGAGAAATCACTATACATATGGAGAATCAACCCCTGATTCTGTACAAGTAGAAAGAGGACGATGAATATTATTTAGCTCCCTCATCACAAGAATGGATATTATTTCCCAATGAGAATGAGTATCTTTTTCAGATGATTGAGTACCTAGAGGATCCCATCCTTGAATACATGCCTATTGAGATAGAATTTAATTAAGTGTTTCCCAAGGAATGTTATGGTCTTCCTCCTAGAAAAGATGTTGAATTCTCAATTGATCGTATACCTGGGGAATTTCCAATATCTAGGAATCCATATATAATTGCTGTTTTGGAGCATGAGGAGATAAGGAAACAACTACATGATAATCTAGATAAAGAGTTTATATGCCCAAGTGCTTCACCATGGGGTACAATAGTCCTCTTCGTCAAGAAGAAGTATGGGTCAATGTGCCTTTATATTGATTATCGTGAGCTCAATGAAATAACGATAATGAACAAGTATCATTTTCCTAGAATTGATTACTTGTTCGATAAGCTATGTGGAGCACAATAATTCTCCAAGGTGGATATGTGTTTGGGATTTTATCAAGTAAGGGAGAAGAAGGAATATATACAAAAGACTATTTTTTTACAAGTTACATGCACTATGAATTCATAGTAATGCCTTTCAGACACACTAATTCTACAAAAATCTTCATGGACTGTAGGGATAGAGTCTTTAGAGATTACCTCAAAATATTTGTGGTATTCTTCATAGATGATATTCTAATATACTCCAAAACCAAGGAGGAGCATATAAGAACTGTAGTAAAGACCTTACGAAAGGAGGATCTCTATGAAATGTACAACAAGTATGAGTTTTGGTTGAAGGAGATCTCATTGTTGGGTTATATAATTACATGAAATGGGATATCTATGGATTCGTCCAAGATAGCTGTAATTGAGGGATGTTTGAGGCCAACATCGGTAATGAATATCAGTAGCTTTTTGGGGTTCCCTGGACACTATCTCTGATTTGTGAGAAAATTCTCACGATTTTCCAACCCTCTTACCAAGATAACTCAGAAGGGAGTAATGTTTTCATGGGGTTATGAATGTGAAGAGAGCTTCAAGGAGTTGAAATGGAGGCTTATCACTACATCTCTGTAACTATACACCAAAGTAGAGAACTTTTTCTTATATTTAGTGATGCTTCAATGAAGGGATTGGGTTGTGTGTTTTTGAAAAATGAAAAATTCATTTCCTATGATTTAAGGTAATTTATTGTTTCTAAGAAAAAAAATCATAACCATGACCTAAAGTTGGCTGCAACGATCTTAAATTTAAAAATTACGTGACATTATCTATTTGGGGAGAAGTGAGAAATATACACTGACCACAAAATCCTCAAGTATATATTCACACAGAAAAAGTTGAATATGTGCCAATGATGATGGTTAGATTTGATCATAGACTATGACTTCTCAATCCACTACCACCCTAGGAAATAAAATAGGGTGTCATATGCACTAAGTAGAAAGGACCCAAAAATTATATTATCAATTAGAATTGAGAAGGATCGAATATTCATAGATTTGATAAATATAGACATGGGAATCATAATGAAGGTAACATCATCAAAACATTCACAATTTATTTCTCAACTATTTCTTTTGGAAAGGTTAACGGATCCTCAAAAAGATGATGTGGGAATGCTGAAGAAGGTGAAAACTATTAGAAATGGGAAATCCACAGAGTTCATTGTTGACAAAGATGGAATTTTGATATTTGGGTCGCGATTATATATACCATCCGATCCATAGAAAATGAAGGATCTTCTGAATGACGCACATAGCTCAACAATCTCTATTCACCTGTAGAGCACAAGAATGTACTGAGATCTCCATAAGATTTATTGGTGGGATAACATAAAGAATGAGATTGCTGAGTATACGTCAATGTGTCTGGTATATCAGCCATTGATGGATGATAGGTAGATGTATAAGATAATTATCAAACCATTACCCACACCAATATGGAAATGGGAGAACATCACCATGGACATTACCACTAGACTTCTGAAGATATCCAAAGGAATCAATGATATCTGGGTTGTTGTGGATCGACTAACAAAGGCCACACACTTCATTGTTGTTCATGAGGATTTATCATTATATCAACAGGAATTTATATACATCTGAGATGTGGTAAGGATTCATGGAGTACCTCTATCGATATAATCTAATCGAGATCCAAGATTCAGATCTATTCTTTGGAAGATTCTTCAACATGCTCAGGATACTATGCTGAATTTTACTATGGCTTGTAATCCTCAAAATGATGGAAAATATGAGTGGACTATCCATAAACTACAGGACATGTTGATAACATTTTTCATGGACATAAAAGTAGGATATGATCAACATATTTTTCTATTAGAGTTCTCTTATAACAAAAGTTTCAACTCAAGAATCTAAATGGCACCATATGAAGCCCTTTATGGGAAAAGCTGAAGAACAGTGGTGTGTTTGGAGGAATTTAGTTATCGTAAGCTGCTAGGACCTGAAATGGTCGATGAAATTGTAGAGAAAGTGAAAACCTTTCAGTAACATCGCATAGAATCCCAATGGAAATAGAGTATTCATGAAGATAACCTTCAAAGAGGCCTTGAGTTCATAATTGGAGACATGGTATTTCTACGCATATCTTCATGGAAGAAGGTTATGAGGTTTGGAGATAAATGGATGTTAAGTCTTATGTATATCAACCCCTTCAAGGCTCTTGATCATTTTGGGGATGTGGCCTATCAACTAGCACTTCCACCTTCCATGGTTGAAGTACATGATTTCATTCATGTATCCCTCTTAAGAAAGTACATACCAGACACTTCACATGTATTCTTTTCAGAGGTAGTACATTTATAGGATGACCTTTCTTACTACGAGAAACGAGTAAAGATCCTGGATCGTATAGATAATTTTCTAAGAAATAATACAATTCCCCTCATCAAGGTGTTGTGGAAAAACCCCATGTTTAAAGAAGTGATACCATAATCGGAGGAAGTGGTGAAACAGAGTTACCCACATATGTTTTAGTGTGGGAGAATGAAATTTCTATGGTGAAATTTCATAAGGGGGGAAGATTGTGACGACCCAAAAATTAATCAATAAAAAGTCTTCTTGGTCTATTTAAATGACTTATTATGTAAGATGATCATATAAAACACATGCACATTCATGGTTTTTTGTTTTTTGATTTTTAAAAACCATTAATAATTATGATTGTTTCTAATATACCTATTATATACTGATCACATGATTATTATAAATATAGGGCTTTGTCAAATCCAATTTACTGAGTTAAAAGTAGCAATGGCCTCATCATGTTAAAGTTCCCTATACGAAGCCCATTAGTCTGAGCTCATAAAGAAGGTGGCATCATTGGGCTTCGTTGTTGACCAATCCCATGTCGAGCATGAATATGTTAAGCTTGAGAGGAACCGACTACGAGAGAAGTGGACATCAATAAAGATTACCACCTGAGCAATGTTTTCCGAGCCACCCAAAGAGTCTGTCACCATCGCGCACCTTACCCTAAGGTCTTATGCAGGTGTTTTAATGGGTTATGTAACAAGACACTAGCACTATAGCTATGTATATTTTTTTAATGAGTATTCATTCATTTTATTATTGTTACTTTGTAAATATTATTTGAAGAAAAAATAGTATTTGTATTACATATTCAAATAAGAAATATATTTTGGAAAATTAAGGGATTTTTGAATTAAGTAATATTTTAATAAAATATTTTTATTAATAAATTAAATTTTATGAAATATAAATGATTATATCATTTTTATGAACATAATTGGAATATTTATTAATGTTTGAAACTTGTTTTTCTCAAAACCAATTGAATTTTTGATAATTGTTGGTTATTTTTTTAAAAGTTAAATTCAAATATTTAGAAAATTACTTGTATTAAATTAATATTATTTTTGGAATCAGGATGTCGAAATTATCCAATGGTGAATTTTACATAATTTTCAGAGACAGTCTAATTTTTGTGTACAAATTAAATACCATTTGAATATATAATGTGTTTTATGGCATCATAATTTCCCAATAATGATGAAATAAAATTCTCCAAATGAGTTTCTCAGACAATATATGATTTAAAATTAAAATAACCTAACATTAGGTTTATTTTATTTTATTACAAATCTTTAGTGGACCCTCCAATACTAATAAAACATTTCATCATTTTAAATTGATTTCCTTGAGAGTGTGACTCACCTCCACATATGCAACCTTAATATTTTAATAATTTCGGCCATTTTAATTACAAAATATTTTTTCCACTCCACATTGGAAAAAACCATGGGATGGTTTTTGGTTTTGATTAATTTAATTTGTGGTGTCTAAAACCTAAATAATAAAGAATTCCCTCTACTTTCCTCTATAAACACACCCAAGATCTCACTTCCCATTCACTCAAAGCCTTTTGGGTTTGTACATCCTCTTCAGTATTCTTTATATAATCCTCCCAGGGTTCCCCATGCTCCCAATAAGCCTCTCTCAATCCTCTGTCAAGTCTTTTGGATGACACTTCCAAGTTAGGGATTTCATCCTGTCTAATTTTTGTCCAACATTCTTTAAGTTTTTATACCCTTTTGCATTCAATTAAAAATGTTGGGGTATGATTTTTCTCCTCACTCATACATCCCTACTTATTTTTTAAATGATGGGAGTCCTCTTTATCTCTCATTATTTCCTCCCATGAACACCTATTACCATTCCAGAATTCAATAAGGAATTTCTCACTTCTCATTTACATTCAAGCAATTATTTAGTTTCATGAATATAAATTATTTTATGTTTGTTGGGAAATGTATGTATATGAAACCATTACATTCCATTTAATGTACATTTTATGATACACACAATTTCTCTCTCATCAACCATTTTTATTAATTTTTATGTCATGTCGTTATGCTACCAAAATTGCACCGCTATTTTCAAATCCAAAATCATTGTGTAGTGAATACCATACCCTTGTCTCTATAAAGGTTATTCAAATTTAAGAACATATAAATATTTAATGGTACTTTCATGTATGAATTCCATAGTCCATAATCTTGGTATAACTTATGATGTTGAATGATTCCATGTTATATGATCCATGTGGCACACTTATGCCTGAAATGAAATGTTTAATAAGGGTACGCCCTAATAGTGCTCCAATGAATTGGGTAAAGGATAGAATTATGATACATCAAGTGAAATGAGGGTTTAATCATGTTAATTCAACTAAAATGATGTTTTACTCATGATCCACGTGCAAGGATACTTTTCTCTTTCTAATATCAGGTAAAATGTTCTTGCGACATTTCCATCTTATGATAGTGATGATTTGTCATGACTTTATGATCATGTTTCTTTTATGCTCTATTGATATGCATATTTCCTAACATGTTCTATATTATTTCTATGCCTTCTTTACTCCCTTAATGGGATATATAGCTCACCATTTTCTTATCCATGTCCTCAGATTATCCCATGCAATTCTATGTACAAGGGAATGGAGTGGTCATGTATAGGAAATTTTCAATAAAGATGTTGTGTTTTAGAATCTAAGTTTTTATGTAATGTTCCTAAGCCCATAGTCACTAGTCCTCTAGATATTATATATTGTATCAAGTTGATATTGTATGTAATAAATCATTATTATGTGTGTAATAAAGTGCAGGGGTGTTATAACTAGAAACCTTTCCCATATCGAGAATCTAGATGATCCCAAACGTGGTGCAATAGTGTTCCCTAGATATTATATTTCCCACATTGGGATATAGTGGAAGAGATAATCATATCATGAAATCTTATTATCTTAATGGAGATGGTTGAAACACCCCAATCTTCCCTAGTATTCTTCTCTTTGAATAATTCAATATCTTGAAATGTACGCATCTTTGAATTCTAGCACTCCATGACCAATCAAACTAGCTGTTTAAAAAGTAGTTATAAATTATAATACCTAACTTTTGAAATATAATAATTTTATTTATAAAAATGGGATCTATTTTTGGATTCAGAATATCAAAATTATCTTACAGTGAATGTTTTAGATTTTTCTGAAAAAATTAAATGTTTGGATGAATAGTGAAAAACACTGCATTATTGTTTAAAAACCCCTTATTTTTAAATAATTTAAAAAAT
Organism: Viscum album; assembly: GCA_963277665.1. Classification (NCBI taxonomy): domain Eukaryota; kingdom Viridiplantae; phylum Streptophyta; class Magnoliopsida; order Santalales; family Viscaceae; genus Viscum; species Viscum album. The sequence goes on along the minus strand of OY728129.1, from coordinate 125,716,155 downwards.
TTAAATTTATTTTAAGTAAAAAATAGATATATAAAACCAATATTATTCTAATGTAATTCATTGGAGTCATTTTACAATAAGACTAGATATGTTAATTTTTATTGAACTTTTTAACATCTTTTTACCCACCTTTTATGCACATTTGAAAATTTGCATAAAACCTAACTATACCACTTATGTGAATGAAATTTTAAAAATTAGATAGAAATTGTTTTCATCAGTATGTGAAATTTTGTTTAATAGGATGAAAATAAATTTTGGTGAACTGTTATTTTTGTATTTTATTTATAATGGTTAAAAGTAAATTGGGTAATTAAAGGTAAAATTAATTATATATTTACCCCCAACACATGTCTGAATTATATTGGATAAGTTTTTTTTCGACAAAAATCAACTTTTGAGAATAAAATAATATCCTTTTTGATACATTTGGGTATGATTAGGACATTTATTATATTTTATTTCAAGAAGAGTTAAAAGTGTTAAATTCAAAGTTTAATAACTAAACCAATTTTAATATAGCGTTGAAAATAAGATAAATTCAACTACAAATATTAATTAAAAAGCTAAAAAAATTTACTATATCATGTTATTTTATTTATAAATTTTAGACATTAAATAATAAAAGTTATTTATGACACAATGATGATGTACTAATTACATAATTAATGAATTATTAATAAAATTGATATTATAAATATTAAAATATATGTATATTAAAACATTTCATTCCATCCACAAATATTATAGGTGAATATGAAATTATAGGGTTGATTCAATGTTTTTGATTCTATGTAATCATGTTTTTATGAATTTCTCAAAATCCCAATACTAATTAGTGTCAATATTGACAAAAATGCGTTTTTAAAACAAATAATATTTTATTAAATGATATAAAATTTGTGACAATATAGGAATCAGAAAAAGGACATAAATAATTTTATTTATGTCATTAATTAACCACTAGAGGTTTTCTTGACATTTTATTGTCAGTTTATTAACCATATAGTGTAACAATACAAGTAGGCATGGTAAGAGTGAAACTATTTAACTAAGGGTTAAAAATAAAAGATAAGGTTAATATGGAGACCTAAACATTTCTAAAAACTATTGGTTGAGTGTCCATCAACACATCCCCACCATATACTAGAAAGTAATCCATTTGGACCTTTTAGACATGAAATATTATTTTATAATAAATTAATATTTCAAGCTCTTCCTAAAGTTCCCCTCACTTCTCTTATAAATGGACACTTCCCATTCTCTCAAATTCAAACTTCCAATGCCTTTTGGATTGTCTAACCCCTGAAAAAATATCATCCCAACTACCCTCACATCATCCTAGAGGAATTTATATGATTTTGAAAGCCACCATGTAGAGCACTTTTGTTCAAATCAAAAGGAAGCCCCAAATAAGAGGCAATTATTTCATAACATCCTTCAAAGTTATTGTATAATTATAATTCGTATTTCTTTTTCCAATTCATATTCCATGTGTTAATTCCAATGTTATGTAATTATTCACCCACTCTAGGTAATTAGGGTCAGGGTTTTATAGTTGTTTTTATAGGAAGTTTAGTACAAACCTTGTAATAATAATTTAGAAAAACTTTGATTAGATAAAATTACACTAAGATAAACATTGAGGATTAGTATACAAGAACATACAAAATTTTTGTTAATATAAATACTATGTGGGTTTTCCCATTAATACATTCCTGTATGGATACTACAAGTTTACATGGTTCTAGAATAAATATACCTTGGAGTGAAAACTCCTACAAGGAGTTTTGAACTTGACACGAGGTATCTTGGTACACGACAACATGCCTTAATGCACACCAGGTTTGACACTCTCGGGGGATATTCATAAGATAATTCACACTTTTTTACATACCATTAAGAAGTATTAATGAGTAAATACATCCCTAATAAAAACATTTTTATGATTTGGAATTACATGCATAAACTATTCAATTTATGTTAAGTATTATCACAAGTTTGGAATTATGCATTGTGATTCATAAACTAACCTAGTGTATGTTGTCGCTAAGAAATGGAGCCTAGTGGATAGAATGGAATCTATATCAATTCACATATACCATGTAGTTATTTCCTTCATACTCAATATAATTATTGTCGAGATGGTGATACAACTAGTGCTGAATAGCATATAACCATACCGGGACAAGTCACTCAGGTTATGAATAACAACCTTGCCCATATAGGGAACCCTGATCCACAAAGTGGAGTATCAATGTTAAACCAATTCATGAGGAACCAACCACCAAGATTTAATAGGATTAAAAATACATTTTTATCTGAGCAATTTATAAGTTTTTTAGTGAAAATATTTCATTCTTTGTGGAGTAGCGAAAGGGAAAAATTTGTCACGGTAGTTTATCGCATCATTGGAGATGCAGATCAGTGGTCGTCATTAATTCAAATCACATAGGTTGATTAAGAAGTATAAAATATGTAGTTGAAGTATTTTGAAGATATTTTCATAGAAAAATTCATTCCTTGTAAACATCAGGAGGATATTGAAATGCAATTTCTCAGTCAAAGGAAAAAAGGAGGATTCGAATTTCACAAAGTATGAGGATAACTTTACGTGGTTATCAAAACATGATATAGATTATATATATAACCCATAAATTAAGATTTATTGATTCATTTATTGGTTAAACCCATTTATCAATCGATCATTAGTCTCATGATCCTATTAATCATACAATGATATAGTCTCATGTGCTTTTAGAGACAAAAATAATTCTTTAAGTGTTATGAATTATATGTGAAGCAAGAGAAGAAGAGATCTAATGAACACACTGGAAAAGGAAATAATGGAATAAAGGGAAAATTTAAATTTCTATACTGTAGTAATTGTGGGATGAAATATCCTGGTACATGGATAAAGGGAAAGAGAGTTTGTTACTAGTATGGAGAAAAGGGCCACCAAGATCTTTATTAGAAGGGGAATAAAGAGGCTGTAAATGTTTAATGCTACAATTGTAATGAAATGTGGAATTATGAAAATAAATGTTCTATGAATCAAGGAATATTATCTCAGAAAAGTCCAAGGGAGTAAGGCTAAGCTTATGCGATCATAACTGATGAGGTTGAAGTTCTGAATGGTGTGGTGGCGGGTACTTTAATAATTTTCTCAAAATTAGCCAATGCATTATTGGATTTTGGATCATTTAATTATTTCATATCTTCCTGTTTTTCCATAAAAATTAGATATTTCCAATTTTAATTATTAAGGGAGTTGACAGTCAAAACTTTTAATGGGTGTATCATTACAAATTTTTTTTAATCAATTACCATTATGGAATATAAATATGTTTTATGTGCTGATATTATATTCATACCCATGACGGAATTTGATACAATCCTTAGTATGGATTGACTTTGAGACAATGAAGAAAACATTTATTATAAGAATAATGAGGTTAAAAATTTTGATGACGACAAATAATCCCATATCATTAGAGCAGAAACACCACCATCTGATTCTCATATAGATCCACCCCCAGTAGCTTAACTAAATTCAATAATAGAGAAGGAATGAAGTGAAAGAACTATGGGCGAGGAAATGAATGTTCACATATAGGATGTACCTATTGTTAACGAATATGATGATGTGTTTCTAGAGGATTTACCTAGAGATCCTCTAGAATGGTAAATTGAGTTTTCCATTAACTTAATTCTGGGTTAAAGACCCATATCAAAGGCATCTTATAGAATTACCACTATGTAATTAGTGGAACTAAAGAAATAACTATAGGAATTGAGTAATAAATGATTTATTATGCATACTATTTCTCCATGTGTAGTCCTTTTTCTTTTGGTTAAGGACAAAGATGGATCTATGAGGTTATGCATTAACTATAGGGAGATCAATGCTATAACAATAAAGAACATGAATCATCTACCACAAATTGATGAATTATTTTTTCAACTTCATGGAGATCAATATTTTTCAATGATTGACCTTTGATCTAGTTATCATCAGTTGTGCGTGATGAATGAAGACAATGCAAAGACAACATTTTGAACTACTTATGGGCATTTCGAGTTTACAGTAATGCCTTTTGGACTAACTAGTGCACCATCTATTTTCATGGATCTAATGAATAGAGCATTCATGGAATATCATTATGACATTCTAGTGGTATTTATTGATGATATCTTGTTATACTCCATAAGATATATAGATAATTAAAATCTCTTTCACACTATAATGAAAACTCTTAGAATAAATTAATTATATTTGAATTTTATAAAATGTGAATTCTAACATCAAGAAATTTCATTTCGTGGCCATATTGTTTCTAAGGATGGAATCTCTATTGATCCTTATAATAAAATGGAAATCCAAGGATGTCCATCACCGACAAGTAAAACTAAGATACACAGTTTTATTGGTTTAACTGGTTACTATCAGTGTTTCATCCATAATTTTTCCCAATTGGCAAAACCCATTAACCAATATCACACGTAAAGGGGTTAAATTTGTTCGAAAAAAATAGTGTGAAGAATGTTTTCAATAATTTAAGAGAATATTAGTCAATGTTACAATCTTGAATATACCACTAGGTAATAAAGGGATTTTTATTTATAGTGATGCATCAAATAAATGACTTGGTTGTGTCCTTATTCAGAATGATAGTGTTATTTCCTATGCTTCACAAAATCTAAAAATTCATCAAAAATACAATCCCACATAAGATCATGATTTATATGCTATTATATTTGGTCTGATGATATCTATACACTATCTCTATGGTAAAAATGTGAGCTATATAATGATCAAAAGAGTTTGAGGTATATTTTCTCACAAATTGAAATAAACATGAGGCAAAGGAGATGGCTTGAGCTACTCAAGGATTATGATTCCACTATACACTACCACCCATGGAAGAAAAATAAGGTTGAAGATGATTTGAGCAGAATGGATCATGGAGTTATGAACAAGATGAGAGTTGAAAGGGATCCAATGTTTATGGATGTAGTAACGATTTATATGGGAATGATCATCAAAGGTGAAAAATTACTCATTTTTTAAAATTGATACGAAAACATATTTACTAGAAAGGACAAAAAGTTCTCAAACTAAGGGTGAGAAGTTTCAAAAGAAAAATAAATATATAAATGATGGGCGATTGATTGACTTGGTATATGAAGATGAAATTTTGAAATTTAGGAAGAGGATTTTTGTTCCAGATATACCTGATCTAAAAAGGGAATTTTTGGATAATGCTCATAACTCCAATTTCTCTATAGACCCTGGTAACACAAAGATGTATAGAGTTTTGAAAGAATATATCTCACCGGACAACATAAAGAGAGAGATTTCTGATTATGTGTCAATATATATGGTTTCTCAATAGGCGAAGGTTAGAAGACAACATCCTAGAGGAGTCAGAAAACCTCTTCCCATACCTGAGTTGAAATGGGAGAATATTATGATGGAATTTTTCATGGGGATTTCAAAGACTCCTAAAAGGAATGATGAAATGTGGGTAATGTTTTATCATCTTACGAATACAACACATTTTATTTCTGTAAGAAAATATTTACCACTTGAACTTTTAGAAAAAATATATATTAATGAAGTTGTAATACATCATGGGGTACCCCTATCTATTGTTTCATATTGAGAACCCCATTTTACATCCTGATTCTGGAAAAATATTTAGAAATCCCTAGATATTGAATTTTTTAAGCATTTCCTACAACCCTGAAACTGATGTACAATTAAACATACTATTCAAACGTTAGAATATATGTTGATATCTGTCTCAATAGACATGAAGGTAAGCGAGATCAGTATTTACCTCTCGTAAAATTTTCCTATAATAATAGTTTCTATTCATGTATTCAGATGGCCCCCTATTAAGTGTCATATATAGAGAGAAATCACACACTAACATGTTGGGATGATTTTTTTGAAAGAGAACTCATAGGCCCAGAACATGTAGAGGAAACAATGGAAATGGTAATGATTATCCAAAACAACAAAAAGTATCTAAAAGATGGAAATCAATTTATGTTGATTACCAAATGAAGGATTTGGAATTTCATGTTGGTGATAATGTTTTCTTAAAGGTATCTACATGAAAGGTTGTTATTCATTTTGTTTAGGATGGTAAATTAAGTCTCGGGTACATCAGACCTTTTGAAATTCTAGAACAAATTGGAGTTGTAGATTTCCATTTATAAGTGATGTCACATCTCTCCAAATTCATAATGTGTTCCACATATCACTGTTGATAAAATACTTGCCATAACAAAACCATGTATTCACCTACGAAGAAATGGAACTTGAACCCGACCGATGTTATTGTGAAGAGACTACCATGATTCTTGATACTCATGAACAAATGTTGAGAAACCATACGACTTGTGTGGTAAATGTTATTTGAAAAAACCATAAAATGGAAGAGGCAATGTGGGAACCTGAGGAAATTATGATGAAGAACCATCTGAATATTTTTATGCTGTAATATTCTATAAATTTTGAGGATAAAATTATTTTGAGGGGATAATGGAACACCACAAGCATCCATTGTATGCTTCCCTTTGAATAATGTAATAGCTTGCGATGTACGTATCACTAAGTTCTAGCACACCATGACCAATGAAACTAGCGATTTTAGAAGTAGTTATGAATAGTAATACCCAATTTTTATAATTTTATCATTTTTATTTATTGAAAATGAACTTCAATTTTTATTCTAGATATTAAAATTATCTTAGGGTTAATATTTGGTATTTTTCTAAGAACATTCAATTTTGGAGGAATAGTGAAAAATAGTGTGTTATTGTTTAAAACTGAAATTTTATTTAAATAATTATTTTTAATTTTTAATTTATTTTAATGATAAAATATATAAATAATACATATATTATTCTAATGTAATTCATTGTAGTCATTTAAAAATAATATTAGATATATAAAATTTTATTGAACTTTTTAATGTCTTTTACCTACCTTCTAGGTACATTAAAATATTTGAATAAAATGTAATTTTACAACTTCTCTGAATGGAATTTAAAAAATAATATAGACATAGTTTGTATTAGTAAGTAAAATGTGGTTTAAAAGGATGAAAATAATTTTTGATTAATAGATACTTTTGAATTTTATTTTCCATGGTTAAAAGTAAATAGGGTAATAAAAGGTAAAAATTATATTATAATTAATACAAAACAAGTCTTAATTCTATTGTATAATTTTTTCGACCAAATTAAACCTTATTACCAAAATAAGAACTATTTTGAACCATTTTCGTTTGATTATGGAATTTTTTATATTTTATTTAAACAATCGTTAAAAGTGTTAAATTCAAGGATTAACAACTAAACCATTTTTAATATTAGGTTACACATAAGATAATGCTGAATATAAATATCCATTAGAAAGCTAAAAATATTTCCAACATCATAACTATTTATTTTTAATTTTTAGACATTATATAATTAAATTATTTTGTTACACAATAATAATGCAGTAATTACATTATTCCTTAAAGATTAAAAAAAATAATATTATTAACATTAAAATAAATATAAATTGAAACTTCTTATTTCATTAACATATTTTGTATGTTAATATGAAATGTTAGGGTTGATTAAATGTTTTTATTTCTAAATAATCATATATTTATGAATTTCACAGAAACCAAATAATAAATAGTGTCAAAATTGACATAAATGAGTTTTTAAAACAAATTCTATTTTATTAAATGATATAATGCTATTAAAAATCTAATATTCGACCAAAGAACATAAATAATGTTACATATTTCATTTATTAACCAATTTAGATTTTCTTGTCATTTTATAGTAAATTTATTAACCATCCGGTGTAAGAATACAAGAAGACATGATAAGAGTTAAACTATTAAACTAATGGTTAAATCTAAAAGACTATGTTAATATAGTGACCTAAACTTGTCTAAAACCTATTTGTTGAGAGTATTTAGTCCCATACCCATCATATAATCTAAATAAATCTATTAATATCTACTAGAAACCGAAAATTATATTATAATAAATTAATATTTCAAGCTATTACTAAAGTGCCCCTTACGTCTCTTATAAAATGGTATTGCCGCTACTATCAAATTCACACATCCAAACATTTTTTTCTCAGAAAAAACCTACTAAAATTACCTAAAAACTACCCTCAATTCATACTATAGGTGTTACTTTGATCATAAATCCAACCTAAGGAGACCTTTTGGTCAAATCAAAATGAAGCACCGGAAGAAGAGGTAATTATTTCATCATATCTTTCAATGTTTTTTCTACTTCCACTTCCTCTTTCATTGTTGTTTCCATAAAAAAATAATATATCCAGAAATTTCTACATACGATGATTTTATAATAACCATGGTATAACCATATTAATTATCATATCCATCCTATGAATGTCAATGTCACCATACATGCATACATAAAACTTACTATCTCCAGGTCATGGTGTCGTTTTTTATTCGAAACTTCATTATTTGTATGGGTATAATAATGTGTTTAATTGATGTAAATAATAAATATAACATTTTATTTATTTAGTATATATAATATACCATCCAATTACATATGATTTCACCATCAATATAATGATATTTTTGCTCGTGCGTACGTACGACTTACCGTCCCCACGATGTGATGTGATTTAATTCCCCATCGTAAAGATTCAAGAATATTTTTCATTTTATTATTAAAAAATAATTTCTACGAACATAATATCATTCTAGATAGGAATCAAATACATATTATCCATAACTAACATGACTTTCATAACAAAAAAAATTATGGAAAAACAATCACATAACACCAGAAACAATGATACTACTTAAATATTATCAATAAAGCAATATTAGAGGATCTTATATGATATCATATTCATATATGTGGTTCTTTTATAATTTAAGAAAAATTATTTAACCATTATACAGGAGGTTAATGCACACTTGACTAAGGAAAAGTATATATTAAGGGTAAATTTTACAATCTCTTTATTTTCTGACATTGTTTATTTGTAAGCATCAACATGGACATCTTCATCATCCACATCCATGTTTCTTAAAAATGTATTTCAAATTTTTTTACTATTTAATATATTATTGGTTAAATTAATTTATACCATTTCTTAATTTTTATAAAATGTTTTAAAGTAACTGTTCAGTTATCATCCAAACATGGTACCTGATTACCTTTTCGACAAATTAAGGAAATAATTTTTTTAAAATTATACTATAGGTGCATCTATTTTCTTTCATTATAATTCCTTAGAAGCTTCCCATACAAGATTTTAAGAATATTTTCAGAAAAATTGTTTTCTTTTATAATTAGGTGTCTTTTTAATGATTTCAAAGTAGAACAAGGTATTTCTCACAAATTGTTTTTTGATTGAATTCATCTATGTCAAAATTCATTGTTGGATTTTAATTATGTTGAAGTTGATTTATTAGGATACAATCTTCCATATTATATTAAATGATTTATGATATGTTTGACTGTGGATGTTCTATTTTTATACCATTCATGGTTTATGGTTAATGTATTAACATTTCGTATTCTAGTATTTTTACAAATTTTTTTGTTATATTTGAACTATTTCATATGATGAATGCATTGGACATAGTATTTAATGGGAGAGGTCTAATATAACCCCTCAATGCATCGGTAGGTCTCATGAGACAAACTAGTGTCTTGGAATAAGGCCTTTACAATATTTTTATTTTTAGTCTTGACATGAGGCCTTGAATATGTTGTTATGATGTCTGACATTATGCATCCCATCATTATGAAATTAAATATAGATATTATATGTGATTATTAAACCAGTAGAATATCCATGTGAATAATTAAATGGAATAATTTGATTTATATTTTCCATATTATGGTGATGTTTATGTTTAAAAGGATTTTTTTGTAGTTTAATACATCGCCTTAAATTTTTAAGCTTTTTTATGATAGTTTCCACAATATTGTTATCCTTAACGAGCATCGGAGATCACCCCTTTTTTATGTTTTCTTTTTTTCTAGGATGTGAAGAAGTATATTATGATTGACCTGTAGGGATAGGGTAATGGATATGTGTGTGTTCAAAGGTAACACAATGTTGGGCTTTCATTTCAAAATGTAATTTAAAACTTATGTATGTATCTAGTGCTTCAAAGGGTACTAAAATGGTTGGTCATTCGGGACATGATCTATTGTGATCATGCCAATGTTATGTAATAAAGAACCAAATCTAGGTAAATAGGGTCAGGACATTATGATGTTGATCAATTCTGATCATTGATCCAAAGAAACAAATTAGTCATAAGAAATAAGCATTATGGTGTGGAAGACATTCAAGGAGATGATATTTGAAAACTAATTTCCAAATGAGACATGATCTAATATAGAAAGTCAGCCTCTCATTTTGAGGTAAAATATGGGAGAAAATGTTGATGAATATGAATCTAACTTTACTAGGTTATAAAATCATGCTTTGAATTATGTCCATTTTCCAATATGTAAGATTGATTGTTTCTATGATGGGATAAATACAATCATTTTAAATGAATTATTTTCTAAATAATATTTTACATATGATGATATAGTATGAAGTTCTATCCTGGTAGAGAATTAATTATAAAATTTACAAATTTTACAATTGAAATAAGAATATAATTGGGTGGATGTGAACTCTGGAAATGGAAATATATAAAAAGAGAGGAAGTTAAGGGTGTAATATCAATATTTTTATTTTTTTTGGAATGGAACACCTTGGAAATTTAAATTTTGGAATGTGATTTTTATTTAAGTGTAGAGAGAAATCCCATCTGGCTCATGATTTCATGGGAATGAAAAAGTATACTAATTTTCAACGCTTCAACTGTATGGAGATGAAGTATAATGAGAAAAAATTCCCCAATTATTGAGTTAATTTTCCTATGAAATGGAAAATGGATAACAACCTACCTTATGTGATCACTACAACTCAGGTTGATGTCCCAAAATATTTAGTTTTAAGTTTGATGATCAGAGACTAAAATTTGACTAATGCTTTGTTTTATATTGGATAATTACTGTCTTTTACATCTTATATGATTTCTAATAAAATTATATATTCCACTAGTAACATAAGAAGTGAATTGTTAATAAAGAATCCTAATATGAATCTTACTACAATAAGGATATTTCATTCATTTCACAAAATGGCGTATAAATATACCATATTTTGAAACATGATTATTATATATATGATGGACTTTGATATAATCGTTGGTATGTATTATATTTAAAATTATAGTGTGAATTTTTACTTCCAATATAAGGAAATTAATATTTTTGTAAGATATATGGAATTCCCTATCATTATCAGGGGATTACATTTTAGGAATCATGTATGAATCCACCTCTACCAGATCTTGTTAATAAAATTCGGAGACATTAAGGTAAGATACAACCTATGAATGGAAAATGTGTCCTTCAAATAAATGATATACCTATTATGAGTGAATAAATTTATATGTTTCCTAATTAAAAAGCCAGAAACAAACCTATGCATGAAATTTATTTTCTCATTGATCTCATCAATGTTGGAAAAGCTTCATATAAGATTCACTATTGGATGACCAGAGTAGAATTAGTGAAACTAAAGAAACAACTATAGCAGTTTTGTGATAATTTATTTTTACTCCCTATTGATTCACTATATGGTGCCCCTATTTTTTATTAAGAAGAAAAAATCGGTCTATGATAGTGTGAATTGATTATACGATAATAAAACCCAATACTATAAAAAATGTATCCTCTTAAAAAAATTGTTGACTTATTTGATCATCTTAAAGGATAAAATTTTCTTACAATGATTGATCATTGTTCTGGGTATGATCACATGATATTAAATATGAGATATATTCCAATTATTACATTTTATAAGTCTTATAGATGGTATGAATTTATAGTAATTCACTTTTGTATAGAATAATGTACCCTATGTTTTTATGGATCTAATTAAAAAGTATTCAACTATTATCTTGATAATTTAATTATGGTTTTACTAATGATATCTTGATATAATCTAAAATATGTGAAGATCATAAGATTCATTTTTGAATCATTCATATGAATCTTGGATAAATATAAATATATGGAAAACATAGAACATGTGAATTCTAGCTTCATAAATATTATTTTCTAGGATATATTGCCTCTATGTATAGAATATCAGTTGATACCTAATAAATGAAAAGGTTGTGAGGGAATGACCAATGCCAATAAGTAAATGTATACAAAATTTCATTGGATTAAAAGGTTATTATCATTCATTTTCTAAAAAATTTCTCAATTAACTACATTATTATCCATGTTAACGTAGAATTGGATTAAGATTATACAGTCATAAGAATGTAATGAGAGTGTTGAATAATTAAATATGAAATTGGTCAATGTACTGATATCGACAATACCATCTGGAATGGATGGCTATGTTAAAATTAGTGATGTATCAAATAATGGACTATGATTGGTCCTTATATATACTGATATATTTGATTATTATGCATCAAGGCTAATGAAGTTTCATGAATATAATTTTACAACCAGTGATCTTGCGTTGTAATCTAAAATATTTTTATGAATGATCTGGATGGATTACCTATACAGTGAATGATTAGAAATATATACCTATAAAAGAGGTTAAAATTAAAAAATTTCAATGAATGATATCAACATGAGGTAAAATAAATGGTTAGAACTACTCAAGGTTTTTGACTGCTTAAAACACTACCAACCTTGGAAGAAAAATAAAGTGGTTGATGTGTTTAGTATGAAGGATAATGGTATTTTAACTAAATTGTTGGCTGAAAAAGATTCTATATTCATGGATTTAGTATTTTTGGATATGGGATCATTAGATAAGTGAAAATATCATATTTATTAAAATTAATTTCCAAACTATCCTTGTTATATAAAATAAAAATTTACTAGTTTGATGATTATAATATTGAAAATAAAATCGATTCCTTGAATGAAGTAATGTTGGAAGACTATATCCATGAAGATGGTATATTGAAATTTGGAAATATTTTTTGTGTTTCATATATTCCTGATCTGATAATAGTCTTATCAGATTAGGAACATAGATGAAATTTCCCTATACCCCAAATAGCATGAAAATTTATTGGGATTCGAATGAATATTTTTTGTTGGATAATAAGGAATTAGAAATCGTAGGCAATGTATCCCGATGTTTAGTTTTTAAATAGGTAAATTATGAAAGGAATAATCATAAAAGAGTAATCCATCCTCTACATATTTTAATGTGGAAATGGGATGATATTACTATATACTTTGTCACTAGATTTAAAAACGCTCATAGAAATAATGATTCTATATGGGTCATTATTGATCACATTACGAAGGCTGCACATTTCATCTATATAATAGAAGATATACCTCTAGAGAGACTCATGAATATATATATTAATTAAATTGAGAGACATCATGTAAAAATCCTTTTAATTGTATCTAATAATGATCATCAGTTTACATTGAAATTATAGAAAAGTCATAATAAGGATCTTAACACTGAATAATGTTTCAGCACATCATATCATCATTAAACTGATGGAATGTATAAAAGGAATATTTAGACATTATAAGCTATATTTATTTTATGTTTTATTGTCTTCCATGGTAGGTGGGATCATTATTTACCTTTTTTAAATTTATATATATTAATGTATTACATTCATGTAGTGAAATTACACCATATGAGGAATTCTATGGAAAGAGGTGTGCACACTAACTTTTTGGATTGAATACCATTAATAGAATCGTGTAGGCCCATATATTATCGAGGAGACACTAGTGAATGTAAATACCAATCATAATAATATTAAGAAATCTCAATGTATACAAAAAAATTATTCTTATAACTGAAGGATGAATTTAGAGTTTCATGTGGGAGATCATGGTTTCTTAAATGTATCTCCATGGAAAGGTTTTATAAGTATCATCAAGAATGGGAAACTAAGTTTAGGGTATGTCAATCCATTAGAAATTTTATAAATAATATGTAATTTAGCTTGCAATTTTTAAATACCACCTATAATCTCTATGGTTATTGATTTGTTCTATATCTCTTTTTAAAGAAGTATATACTAGACCAACTGCTTGGGATCTCCTCTGAGGAAACATATTTAGAACCAAATTTATCTTATAGTGATAACCCTATAAAGATTCTTGAAATAAATAAAAAGTGCTAGGGAATTATATAACTCATCTAGTGAAGGTGTAAAACCACAATATTTAATGACATATTTTAATTTAGATAAATTTATTTCTTTAATACCTTTCATTAAAAATAACATTGAATTTAAATAAACCAATAGATACTATTAAAATATAATTATTTAACATGAAACTAATTTAATATCTATTAGATTTATGGGTATGAATTGAAATAAAAAAATTATGATTTTTTACACATGTATAAAATAAATTAATTTGTTAGAAATTTGTTATAAATGAAAATAAAAGCATTTAAAGGTAAGTGGAGTTGTTTTCTCAGAAAAAATAAATTTATGAATTAAATAATTTTTATCATAATAAAATAAATCAATGTATATTGATTAATGATATTAATTAAATGTGTAGAAAATATATTTAATAAAAATATTTTAACATTCATATAATAGTTTTTACACTGAAATGAATAATGTTAAACTCAAATTTAATCTTCAAAAATTATTTTACAAAATTTTGTTTGTTGCATTTTGTGTTTTTATTTTATAATAAATTTATTCCAATTATAGAAATTTATTCTTCTAAAAAGTATTCTGGAATCAGAATAACTAATATAATATAATATAGTGAACATATTGTTTTTAAAATTAATTACAAAAAACATATTACCTCATTTTGGGGTTAAACTAGTTTACTAGTGGTGTGTGTGTGTGTGAGGGCAGGGGGGTAACCTAGGAGGTATGGTTTAAAATATAATTTTTTTTATTAAATTTGATTTGTTGACTGTAATTATACTGTATCATTCTTAACTTAAAAAATATGGCATTTTGAGCCACATGACAAGGGTAGAACATTAATATAAATATTTTTTTGTAAAATTCCATGTTGGTCCTATTACTCTATTATAAAAGGATTACACTTATCCTATGTTCCTAAAACATCATGAACGTTATTTCACATCCAATACATATTATTATCCTATTATAACATCCATCTACATGTTCTAGAGGTCCTGGTTTGATTAGAATACTATCTTTGATATCATGTTGTATAAGTCAATGTAGGTTTCTTAATAAAGTGAATATTTGAATGTGTAAGAAGCCAGGAAATACATGAGGTAAGGGTTACTATTATACTCTCATTTCATTCTAGGAATATCTATAATAAATTTAAATTGGGGGAACATATATGGATCTTAATCATTAAATCCCATCTATTATCTTTTTTTAAAATTTTATGTAATTTTATTCTAATAGTACCCGTTTTCACTCTCACTTACTTAAAATGATTGATAAAATGATTATAAAAAGAATACATTGTTACATTATTATTGGTTGATGATATTTTTATTCCATGTAAATTCTATTCAAGATTTATTTATGGAAATTTTTACCTATAAATTAATTAATTTTAAAACTTCATTTTCATTACCTTATACATTATTTATATATTTTTAAAAGGAATATTTTTTAAAAATGTTTTCTAGGAAATTCATTTTTGATTTTCTGGAACATTTTTTTTGAATAATATCTTTTAAAATACTTATTATGAATGGATTTTCCAACTATCGTAATAGTTATATTCATTGAAGAATACATTATATGTTTTCATAATTATTTTAAAAAAAAGATTTTCTTAAATTAGTCATATCTTAATTTAAAATGTTATCAGAAGAAAATAATATGTTCTCATGTTATCAACAAAATGAATGAGTGGTCATTTAGAGGTACTTGTCATCTATGTAAACATACTTTAATTATTTTTATTACTCTCTTGGGATATGATCTTAATATACCATTTACATTATTTATTTTGAACATTTATGATGATGATGATGCATGAATGATTCTATGAAATAGGTTTCATTCCCCTATGTCAATTATTTTTTTTATAATTCATTATGAACCCCATTTAAATTACATGGGTTGTACTATGATGAAATGATGAAATGTTTATGAAACCAATTTAATTCACATGGGTTATGATATGGTGATATGATCAATATTTTGTGATCATGTGGAACACATACCTATGGTTTTAATCATGTGATCGGTGGTGCTCGAATTATATATTCCTTCAATGTGTTGGGTATTGATGATAATCACTTAAGAGATGACACAATTAATAAAATATAAAAAGATCATGGATTTACCTTGATAAAAGTTACTCGAAAGAGAATATTTGAAATAATTGCATAGACATTTCTATTATGGTACTTGACTACAATGATAGTATTGGGAGTGATCCTTGAATACATATGTTATTTTATATGATTATATATATTAAAAACATTATGTTTTATCCTTATGAGATATTATCCTTGATCATGATTTATTATCGACTGTTCATCACTTTAATGTCTTATGTATTTTTATTGACGAAACCGTATTCCATTATTCATGATTAAAGATACTTGAATTATTTTTTATGATAATTGTTTTTTATGATCATGTTCTCATCATCTTATTATTATCTTTTCATCACTTATAATCATTGATTAACATCTCCTATGTTTACCCAAACCAAGAATCTGATCTCATCCTTTTTGAGGTTTCTTTTCTCTAGGTTATGAAGAATGTTTTTATTAGGTTTTAACTAAGAAGTGTACTATATATAAGATCTATGTGGTAGATGTTGAAGTTCGTTCAAAAAATATGATGATTATATATCGAGTATCAAAATAATCTAAACCTTTACAGTGAATTGGAATATATTATTATAAAATATATTGAATATTAATCTAAAATCTTACGATATTAATATATGAAATTTTTAAATCACCAAAGTATGTATCAAATCAGGGTTTAGTAATTTTTAGAGATTAATGTTCTAGATTTTTTATTGAAAACCTAGGTATAAATATAAATATAGAAAAATTTCCTAATGTTTATCTAATGTATTTATTTTTAGGATTTATTTGATAATAAATCCTATTACTAATTCTATAATGTAGATGTGGATATGATAAAAATTCACCTTGGGGTAAAAAATATGAAAGTGCGTGATTGTGCATTAACACGATTTTCACAGGTGCATGATGAGTGGGCCTAAAAATTGACACTTGTTTAGATACTCTCTAGGAATATGCATGGGTTAATAAAAATTTTATTTATGATCATTATGATGGATTTGAATAGACAATGACCATGAATGACCTAGTTCAATCCTAAGGTTTCATACATTCGAATGGAAGTGTTATGATTTCGACATCCTTTGAATGATTTTTCAGGATTACATGATTACTAATTATGATTAATATTTCTCGCAGCACGAATCCAAGTCTTATATAATGAAAAGACCCAAGAAAAATAATTTTAACACTTAATGTCAAGGGAAATGAAATAACCATACAAATAAGAATCCAAATGAAATGGTAGTTGAGATGTGAAATAATTCAGCTATACTCACACGAATATCTCAAGATATTGTGGGTAACATTAATTATATAGATCATTAAAATTTATAAAAGAAGGAACAACTCAATTTTTAATCATTTATGATTTAACATTCATCATACTTTAGTGTTTCCTCAAACCCAGAAATTGTTGAGAAATCTATTAGTACAACTAAAAAGATTATTTTCATTCTCTAGTGTTTAAAACATGTAATTATTTCCCTGGTAATATATATTTTTGATGGTGATGCATAGAAATTTTGGGATATTACCAAGAATACAATGTAATTGAAGTAAATTTACTGTATGAAAATTTTAAGAGTTTAAGAAACTATTTTTAAATAAGTATTTCAATGAACACATCACATCAAAATAGGTAGTTAATTCCTTGAACTGATGTATAAGTCAAAGAATCTATTAGAATCTATGATGAGAATTTCACAAGACTTGTACGGTATTATCCCATTTTATTATTTAACAATAGATAAAATTTGGCCTATTAATTAGTGTAATTAGACCATGTCTTTGAATGGAATCGGGTATAAGAGACATTGATATGTTTGAAGAAAACATTCATTCTTCTCTGAAGATGTAATTAGAAACTAGAGAGTTGTACTGTTCTCCTATTTTTGGGGATAAAAAGGGAAATATGGAATTTCAAGGAAATTATAATAAAAAATCCCATGGAAGAAAGAAAATTATTTTTCCTTCATGTTAGAAGTTTTAAGGAAAAAATTTAAGAAATTTATTTATAATTTTTGGGAAATGTTTTAATTGTTATACCAAAGTGATGTGAGTATACCAATCAATGAAAGGATTACATAAAATTCTCAACATAATGTTCCACCCATAATCCAATTAAATTATTGCATAGAGTATATAAATTATTTGAGGTAGTGAAAAAATAAAATGATTAATGAATATAATTATCATTTGTAACCTATTAACACAAAAGGATATGAAAAATATTTTGTGATCCTAATTAGTGAAGTGGGTCACAATAATGAATTGTTGAAAGGTATAGATACCATCCACTCTAGAACTATAGTTTTGTTATTCAATTTAATATATACCCACTATTTTATATCTTATTTATTTTTTATATGTATCACATCATCACCTCAATGATTAGTTGTTTAGTTAGTAGTAAAAACTCTTAATAGTTTTCTGATCACATCTCAAGTTCACCAGTCTACTATGATAGATTATTTTAGGAATATAATTTCTATAAATCTTGTGATTCTCCTTCTAGTAGAATTTTATTTGATTTTGGACATGGATTGGATATATATATGTATCATATAAGATTTTCCATGTAAGGGAAGACACACATGACATTCAAATTCAACATATGATCATATTTCGCTTCAAGGATGAATATATCATTAAATGAATGTAAATTCAATTTTATGCATCTTAATACCTATTAATGAGGGTCATTTGTCTCCAATGGTTTGGGATAAACTCTATATTTAATATATGACTTTCTTAGGATTATTCTGATGTATTTTCTAAAGACATTCTCATTCTTCCACAAATCGTGAAGCTGAGTTTTTAGTAGAAGTCATACCTAATGAACACCTATCCAAATACTATATATATAATAACATCAATTGAGTCGAAATAATTAAAGATGATACTTTAAGAGAATCTTGTTAATGGATACATATAACCTACTCCACCACTATCGAGTTCACCCATTATTTTATTAAGAACAATGATGATTAAACACATATTTGTAATGATTATTTAAGACATAATATGATCACTGTCAAGGAAATAAATGAACTACCTAGTATCGAAGATGTAGTTGATAAATTATAAGTATATCAATATTGTTTCAAGATTGATCTATAAAATTTATATCATCAATTGGTTTCAAATAAAAATTATATACTAAATACAATGACCAGTATGAGGTGTGGTCAATATTAATTTATATTATTCCCAACAGGGCTTCCCAATTCACTAGATATATTCATCGATTTAATGAACACGGAATTTTTATATTACCATAATCTATTTTGGTAGTCTTTATAAATGATATTATTATATTTCTATAAATAAATGAGGTACATGATGAACATTTAACGCTTGTGCTGAAGACCCAGAGTATAGATAATCTATATGCTAAATTTAACAACTGTGAATTTTTTATACAAATAGTTTCATTAATGGGTCATATAATTTCATGTGAGGTTATATTAGTTGACCCTTAAAATTGGAATGTTGTTGAATAATGTCCTAAAAAACAAACTTACTGACATCTATCATTTTTTGGGGATGGTAGGATACTTCAGGAGCTTCATGAGATATTTATCATGTTTATATAATCTAACAACCATGTTGAATCATAATGGAGAAAAGTTACATTGAAAATATGAATGTGTGTAAAATTTCAAGGGGATGAGATGAAGGTTTTCCAGAACACTTATGGGTAGAATACACTACTATGGAGAAGGTTATATGATATTTAGTGATGAATCCTAATGAAAAATTATATTATTATAGATTATTCATCACGATAATTGAAATTTCATGGGAAAAATTAACCAAATGGTTATTTGTAATTGGTAGCAATAATTTGTTCACAAAAAATATAGAGGCATTATCATTATAGTGAAGGATGTGATGTAGATACAAATCATAAAATCATTATGTATATATTCACATGGAATGATTTTAATGTATGAAAAAGGTTATGGTTGGAGGTCATTAATAATTATGACTACACAATACATAACAACTGTAGAAAGGTGAAAAAGGTGGAAGGGGATATCATTTAGAAAAACCATGATAGTTTTCCCAGGATGAGGATTTATGGAGATCTAATATTTTTGGATTTCAAAAATATAGTTCATTAAATCACGAGGAAAGGGGAAAAGTCATATATTATTTAGATAAATTTCCAACCATCCATCCATGTTATTGTTAAAAGAGGTCCCATAGAATGATGTGGAACAACAAACATTGATGAGAAATGTTATAGAGATTAATTATTATTATAATGGAATGATAAGATTCATGAACCGAGTATGTGTCCCATTAATTCCAAGCATGAAGAAGGAGAAATTGATGAATCTTATAGTTCAAAATACTATATTAATACCAGATATATGCATATATATAAATAAATAATAGAGTGCTTTTATAGGATAACATTGAAGAGGATATTTTAGATTATTTACCTAAATTTTTGGTATGTAATCTAGTTAAATATTTGAGAGATAAGTCTAAGGGTATGTTATATCCATTAGATGTACCTGAATGGAAATGGAAAATCGTTAACATTGATTCCATGGTTGCACTCCCCAAAATTTGTAAATAGAAGTTTGATATTATTTTTTGTAGATGGTCACCTTATGAAATCAGTGTATTTATTTTCCGTCAGATAATGTTTATACCTTTATCATCTTTCTAGGACATACTTCATTGATGTGTTAATGTTTAATGGAGTACCAAATTCTATTTTATTTTTCATGACCTGTCCCTCGAGGCCATTTCCGTGACTACCCAAAACCCGCCTTCCATATGCCAGGGGTGGAGACTAGCACTAGAAATGTGTAACTCTATAGCGGGAATGAATTTTCTTTTAAACCTATAAAAACACACAATCCAAGAATACAACAAGATAAACCATAAAGGAAAATGTTGTAGTAAAAAGTGTGATGAAAGTAAAGGGGTCAGAATACAGAAAAACTAAAATATAAAAGTAAAACTGAAAAAGGGAAATAACTCATTGATCATGCACCATAGATCCTACATGAATGGAAGGTACAACTCATGATCAGTAGTCTTGCATCATGTCATGTCATATAGGTCACCTTTGAGCACCATCTTGTCCTGGTTCCCTCAACCTCGATCAACAAAGTCCATCGTTTGCATAAGACACAACAAGGTACGGGTGTATCCCATGTATGGTTGTGTATAATGATAATCAGTAGGGACCCCAAAACCCCCGAGGGTCTCGTAGAGTTCCACAAAAGAAAAATACCACAAAGAATGACCTCAATCTCAAAGAACGAATCAATATTCACCCACTCTACTTAGGTATATTCCCATACATATACTAATATTCTCATAATATAATCATCTCATACATGAGGGAAGAATACCACAAAGGTAACAACATGAAGTTAGAAATACCTCATAGGTAATACCATGAAGATAACACCACAAAGGTAGAATTACCACACATGTAACACCACGAAGGTAGAAGTCTCATCTCAAACCAGTTATTAGTGACGTATATAATTGCATATGATTAGTCATGAAAAAAATCATAATATTTAGTTATGAGACACTAATATTGATTATACGAAGTCTGACCCACATAGGATCTATATATACTAAAGCCCACAATGATCCAAAAATGAATCCGACCCACCCATAGTCGATAAGCACTAACCCCCACAATTACCAACATAGGATCTGACCCACAAAGGATCGGTATGCACTGACCCACATTGGATTAATAAGCATTGACCCACAAAAGATCTGACCCATGCATGATCAATATGTGCTGATCAACATAGGATCACTAAGATCTAGCCCACATAGGATCTGACCCATAATCGACCGGTGCAGACCCACACAAGATCTGTTGGTACTAACCTCCATATGATCTGTCTCCAACCTCTACCTCACAATGTGCCACTGGATTCCCAGTCATATCATGCTTGATTCTGGGACAACCACTCTTCATGCATTTAGTATTATTTCAACCGGCATGATGTCCCACAATGAAGTAACTTGATGATATGTCATGTTATAAGGGTTCCAACACAACAGACCGCGTGCCAACCAGACGCCATGTACGTATGTTATTGGCATTTTAGTACTGAGGGCCTAGTAGGATTTAGAGGTTATCCAACCTTCCAAAATTCCAACATTCTCTAAAATTATTTTGGAGTATCTTATAAGGACCTACATTGAACTAGGGTTCTTATGGAAAAGACAACACGTCAATCGGATGCCCAGTTTGTTAGTTACACCCATTTCCATGGAACATGTGTGATCGCAGGGCGGTCTGGCCGAGATCAGTCGGGCCCGCCAGAATATTTCAAAGGGACCACTTCCCAAAATGTGTCCCAATTCCATTGATGAAGTTTCAATTGGGAGTCCATTTTTTCAGTTATGGGTATTTATTTATTCAGGTACAAGTTGGGTTTGGGCCCGGTCTGTCTCGATTAGAACTGCTTGACACAATGGGTCATGGGGTCTACCTGAACCCGATCGGGTCTGGACCGTTAATGGTTGGACAGGTTTGGTTCGTGGTCCTGGGCCACGTTTGGCCATCACCGTTGTGTTGGTCTCTGATCACCCGCATTGGCCCACTGGGCTGCAGGTTCGGCCTGGCCCATTGGCAGGTTAGGCCCACTGGGACGCGGGTCTGCCCTAGCCCACTGGGCAGGTCCAGCCTACATGGCTATCTCGTGTCTGATCTAGTCTACCCAGAGTTGGGCTGGTCTTTCCAGTTGGCCCTGTAGGTGCATGGCTGTTTTGTCCAGCCGGTGGGGCAATTTCCAATAGGGTAACGGTCGGCTGTTTTGGATGAACGGGGGTCTGCCTACCCAGTGTGGCGTAGGGCTATACCGATCCCCACCTTTCACGGCTTCGAGTTGAGGCCTCCTCCATCGGTGTCAGATAGCGCTACTCTCCATCTCCACATTCTGTATCCCTCTTGGGTGGACCACCTTCTTCACCTACCGCAACTTCAGCCGTTGCCCTTCCTTGATGGAGGTGCGAGACAGTGCGTTGCACCCCCTCCACATTCGTCCACTCAACTAACCATCGTGACATAGTGTCATGGCATCCTCTTTCATCGCACAATGGTGTGCCGCATCCATCATTGATTTTTGGTGTGGCTATGCCCACAGTCTTTCAAAGAGAGAGATAAAGGGTAAACAAGTTAGTGAAGGGTCCTTGCCATGTTTGTTTGGCCCGCTCCCTCCACTTTAGCTTGAAAACTTGATGGAGAAAAAAGGATTCTACAATCACTTAAAATTTTATCAAAATAAAACCCTACCTCATGTTCTATGGTGAAAATCGTGATTGCAGAAGAGTCGGCATTCATCATCCCCACAGTAAGATTCAAACATTTCCACTCAAACTTTATCCTTTGGTTCGTGATTCAGTGTTGCTCGTCACTTCCCGCTGGAACCAGATCTATCCTCCATGGTTTTGGCATCACGACACATTGTCAGAACTTCATTTCATGGTGAAGTCATGCAAATAACTCTCCCCATGATCCAAATAAATAAGAGAGGGGGAAGGGTGAGTATTTCTCCTGGAATTAATGGGGGTTCATTTAATAGGAACCTTCATCTTTCTAATGGTGCTATTACACAGAATTTGGGGATTCAAGCCATTTAATGGCGTGACACTTCATTGGTCCCGCCACTTCCATTTTTCCATTAGAGGAAAAGGATAACAGTAATAAAATAACAATGTTATTTTATTATTATTTTAAAAAGTCGAAAATACAACTTTTTCTCTATACTTACTACGGTATAAGTGAAGCATCCCTTAAGAGAATCCCGGGTCTGTTGATTTAATGGTGCCCATGAATTTTTAATCCATGCACTGATTCAAAATTTAGAAAACGACACTCTAACGTTTATTGAACATACCTTAAAAAATTGTCATAAATTTATTCAAGGGACACCGGCCCTCAAAATCACACACCGTCAATTTTTAAAGACTCGTAATAATTCCATATAATTAAAAAATGACATGGAAAATCAGGCTCTTCACATTTTCCCCACCTTATATATTTTCATCCCCGAAAGTTAAAACATAGATGGTGGAAAAAATGGTGGTACTAAGCATGAATCTGAGCCTCCTGCTCCTATGTACTCTCCTGGAAGTTCCCATGCTTCCAACGAACACGCGCTAGAGGTATCGATCACCAAGAAGGACCCACTCCTATCGATCCTCAATATCCACTGAAAATTTCATAAATTTCACCCCATCGTCAATGTCCAGCTCATCATGGTCGATAACATGACATGGGTCAAGCATGATTCTCCTCAGCTAGGATATGTGGAAGAATTCATGCATCCTCTCCAACTGTGATGTTAGTGATAAGAAGTATTCTAGCTTGTAAATCCTCTGAAGTATGAGAAATGGTCCAATAAACACCATTGATAACTTGTCGGCTCGACCAAATATCGATAAAACTCATCATGGTGAGACTCATGGGAAGACATAGTTTCCCTCCTAGAACTCCAAAGTTCATTGTTTCCTATCAACAAAAGACTTATGCCTACTCTACAATGTCTTCATCTTATCCTGGATGATCTGCACCTTCTCAGTGGTAGCCCGTACCAACTCTGGACCCATAAGTGCTGACTCCACAGGGTCTATCCAACATAGAGTTGATCTGCAAGGTCGACCGTATAAGGCCTTGAATGGTTCTATAGAGATGGTGTAGTGTTAGTTTTTATTTTATGCAAACTCCATCGAGGGAAAGTGATCCTCCCAACTACGGAAAAAAATTAGGATGCATGCACGTAGCATGTCCTCATGTGTCTGAATGGCCCACTCCATCTCACCATCCATTTATGGATAAAAGGTGGTGCTCAAACATAGATGTGTCTCGAACGCCTCATGCAATCCCTTCCACAACTAAGATGTAAAACGTGTGTCATGGTCAGAGATGATCATCGATGAAACCCCCACAAAGTCGTAAAATATCATGTAAACAAGACCTCCTACTGAGTACATTTGCCACTACGTTCCACTTCCTAGAAGTATATACTATCTCATTGTTATAGTCTTGGAGGAAAACTAGCCATAATCGTTGTCTAGTTTCAGGTCCATCAATGAGATGATATATCAGAGGCTCTTGTGATCAGAGTAGACTTTAAAATGTTTACCCATCAAGTAATGTTTCAACATATCAAAGGAGAAGACCACTTCTGATAACTCATGTCTTGGGTAGCGTAGTTCTGCTTAATTTGCCTCAGCGGTCGTGAACAATAAGGGATTACAGCTAGATCCTAAATCAGGAAACATCATGTCTGGTCCCTGATGCGTCACAATAGACTACATACCCAACCCCTACTTCTTCTAGCCTTAAGATTGGAGCCCTTTTCAGTCTCTTCCTCAGCTCCTGGAAACTCTACTGGAATATCCCCATCCATACAAATGGTTGTACCTTCTTCTTCAATGATGAAAAGGGTAACACATATCTTGAAAAATCTGGTATGAATCTCCGATAGTAGCCAACCAACCCCAAGAAAACTCCAAACCTCAACTACACTCTTGGGTGGCTCCCAAGATAGTACAACATCCATCTTCACATGATCTACTGCAAATCCAGCCATTGAGATAAGATGTCTCATAATGTAAACCTCACGTATCCAAAACTGCCACTTTGAGAGCTTTCCATAATGATGGTGCTCTCTGAGTGTATCAAGAGCTACCAAAAAATGATAAGTGTGCTCCATTGATTTCACTGACTACACGAAGATGTCGTCGGTGAAGACCACCACAAAGCGATTGAGGTATGGCTGAAAGATCATTTTCATGAGTCCCATGAATTCTGCAAGGGTGTTGGTCACGCAGAAATATTAATCCAAGAACTTATAGTGGACATAATGACATCAAAAAGAAATATTATGAAAATCCTCATCTCATACCCTAAGCTGATGGTAGCCTAATATGAGGTCTATCATTGAAAACTATCGAGATCCCTTCAGCTGATCAAAAACATAATCAATCCTTATAAGTGGATATTTTTTCATTACAGTCACCTGGTTCAGGCCCCAATAGTTCCCACAGAGTCTCAATCCTCAGAAGTTGATACTAGTTCTTTGGATGATTTATGATGATTATGATTTGTGAATGATTCTACAAAATACGTTTGTTTCCCCTAGGTAAATTATGTTTTGATTAATTCATTATGAAACCCATTTATTTTCCATGGGTTATACTATGATGGAATGATGAAATGTTTATGAAACCTATTTAATCCCCATGGGTTATGATATGACGATATGATGAATATTTTTTGATCTTGTGGCACACATAACTATGGTTTTAATCATTTTATGGGTGGTACTCGAATTATATATCCCTTCAATGTATTGGGTATTGATGACAGAGTTGAGAATCACTTAAGAGATGAAAAAATTAAAAAAATTTAAAAATATGATGAATGTATCTTGATAAAAGTTACTCCTAAGAGAATATTGGAAATGATTGCGTAGACATTGCGATTATGGTACTTGACTACAATGACAGTATTTGGAGTGATCCTTAGCTACATATGTTATTTTCAATGCTTATATATATTAAAAACATTATGTCTTATCCTTATGACATGATATCATCGATCATGATTTATTATCAAGGATTCATCACTTTTATGTCTTATGTATATTTATCGACAAAACCTTATTCCATTATTCATTATTAATGATATTTGAATGATTTTATATGATGATTGTTTTTTATGATCATGTTATCTTCAACTTAATATTATATTTTGATCACTTATAATCATTGATTAACATCTCCTATGTCTACCCTTAATGTGAATCTGATCTCACCATTTTTATGTTTCCTTTCACTAGGTTATAAAAAATGTTCTTTTGTAGGTTTTCACTAAGAAGTGTACTATAGAGAAGATCTATGTGGCATATTTTGATGTTCTTTCAAAAAATATGATGATTATATATTGAGTAACAAAATAATCTAAACCTTTAAAGTCAATTAGAAATTTTTATTATAAAACATATGATAATTAATCTAAAATAATATGATATGCATATATGAAATGTTTAAATCACCTTAGTTGATATCAAATATGGGTTTAGTATGTTTTTGATTTTAATGTTGATGATTTTTTTGAAAACATCGATAAATATACAAATATAGGAAAATATCCTAATGTTTTTCTAACATATAGATTTTTTAGATTTATTTGAAAATAAATCCCATTATTGATTCTATAATGTAGATGTGGATATGGTGAAAATTCAGCTAGGGGTAACAAATATGAAAGTGGATGATTGTGCATTAACTCGATTTTCAAAGGTGCACTATTAGTGGGCCTAATAATTCACACTTGTTTTCAAACTCTCTAGGAATATGAATGGGTTAATAAAAATTTTATTTGTGAACATTATGATATATTTGAATAGAAAATTTCCATGAATAACCTAGTTCAAGCCTATGGTTTCAAACATTAGAATGATATTGTTATGATTTCGACATCCTTTGAATTATTTTTGAGGATTTCATGATAACTCATTATGATATCTATTTCTCACACTATGAATCCTAGTCTTAGTTAATGACTAGAACCAGGAGGAATCAAGTTCACACTAAATGTAATGGGAAATGAAATAACCATACACATGAGAAACCAAATGAAATTGGAGTTGGGATGTGAAATCATTCAACCATACTAACTCAAATCTATTAAGATAAGATGGGTAACATTAATTATATAGATATTTAAAATTGATAATAAAAGGAACAAATCACTTTTGATTCATTTATGATTTAACATCCATCATACTTTAGTGTTTCCTCAAACCCAATAATTTTTTAGAAATATATTAGTATAACTAAAAGAATATTTTCTTTTTATAGTGTTTAGAACATGAAATTATTATCTTGGTAATATATCATTTGGAAGTTGAAGAATAAAAATAAGGGGTTATTACCAAGAATACAATGTAATTAAATGAGATTTACTCTATTAAAATTTTAAGAGTTTATGAAATTATTTTTTAATATATATTACCACAAACACATTAGATGAAAATAGGTAGGGAATTCCTTGAACTAATGTAGAAGTCAAAGAATCTATTAGAACCTATGAGGAGAATTTCACCAGACATTTATGGTATTATTCCATTTTATTATTAAACCATAGATAAAATTTGACCTATTAATTAGAGGAATTGGATCATGTATTTGATGGGAATTGGGTATAAGAGACATTGGTATCAATTAAGAAAAAATTCATTATTCTCTCAAGATGTATTTAGAAACTAGAAACATGTAGTGTTCTCCTAGTATTGGGGATAAAATGGAAATATGGAATTTCAAGGAAATAATAATAATAAACCCTATAGAGGAAGGAATATTATTTTTCATTCATGTTATATGTTTTAAGGAAAAAATGTTGGAAATTTATTTATTATTTTTGGAAAATGTTTTAATTGTTATACCAAAGTGTTGTGAGCATACCAATCAATGAATGGATTAATTAAATTTCTCATTATAAGGTTCCACCCATAATCTAATAAGATAATTGTGTGGTGTATGTAAATTATTTCAGGTAGTAAAAAAAGAAAAGGTTTAATGAATATAATTACTATCAATAACCTATTAATCCTAATGGAAAAGAAAAATATTTTGTGTTCATAATTGGTGAAGTTGGTAACATGAATGCATTGGTGAAAGCTATAGATACCATCAACTCTAGAACTATAGTTTTTTATTTAATTTACGATATACCCACCATTTAATATCATATTTATTTTTTAATGGTACCACATCATCACCTCAATGATTATTTTATTAGTTAGTAGTAAAAACTCTTAATGGTCTTATGATCACATCTCAAGTTCACCGCTATACTTTAATCGATTATTTTAGGAATAGAATTCCAATAAATCTTGTGATTATCCTTCTATTTTAATTTTAAGTGATTTTGGACATGGATTGGCTCTATATATGTATACCATAAAAATTTCCATGCAAGGGAAGTCACACATGACATTCAAAGTCAACATATGATCATATATCACTGTAAGGATGAATATGATCCTTGGATGAATGTAAATTGAATTTGATGGGTCTTAATACCTATTAATGAGGTTTATTTATCTCAAATGGTCAGGGAGAAACTTTGTATTGAATATATTACTTTTTTAGGATTATTCTATTGCATATTCTAAATACATTCCTATTCTTCCCACAAATCATGATGATCAGTTTTTAGTTGACTCATACCTGATGATACACCTATCCAAAGACTATATATATAATAACATCGATTTAGTTAAAATAATTAATGATGAATCTTTAGGAGAATCTAGATAATGGATACATATACCCTAGTGCACCACCATGGAGTTCACCCAATATTTTATTAGGAAAAATGATGATTCAACAAATAGTATCAATGATTATTGAGAACATAATATGATCACTGCCAAGGAAACATATCCAATACCTAGTATCGATGATATATATTTGTCAACTACAACTAGATCAATATTTTTCCAAGATGGATATTTAATATTTATATAGTCAATTGTTGTCCAATAAAGAGGATACACCCAATACAATGTTCAGTATGAGGTGTGGTCAATATTAATTTATATTATTCCCAATAGGACATACCAATTATCTGGATATATTCATGGATTTAACAAACAAAGTATTTATAGATTACCATAATATATTTTGGTAGTATTTATAGATGATACTATTATATATTTATAATTAAATGTGGTACATGATGTACATTTAAGGATTGTGCTGAAGACCCAGAGTATAGAGAATCTATATGATAAATTTACCATGGGTGAATTTTTTATACAAATAGTTTCATTCATGGGTCATATAATTACATGTGAGGTTATATCAGTTGATCCTTCGAAGCGTAATGTTATTGAATAATGGCCTAAAAAATAATAACCGAGATCCATCCTTTTTGTGTGTTGAATGATTCTTCAAGAGATTTATTAGATATTTCTCAGGTCCATATAATATAATAACCATGTTGAATCATATTGGAGAAAAGTTCAATTGAAAATATGAATGTTTGTAAACTTTTAAGTGGATGAGATGACTATTTTCTACAACACCTATGGTTAGAATACACTACCATGGAGAGTGTTATATTATATTTAGTGATGAATCCTTATGAAAAATTATATTATTATAGATTATTCCTCACGATAATTGAAATTTGATGGGAGAAAATACCCAAATAATTATTTTTAATTGGTCGTAATAATTTGTTCAAAAAAATTATAAGGGAATTATCATTATAGTGAGCTGTGTGATGTAGATACAAATCATAAAATCTTTATGTATATATTAAAATTGAAATATTGTAATGTATGTAAAATTTTACAATTGTAGTTGATTAATAATTCTGACTACTCAATACATAACCACTCTATAAAGGTTAAAAAGGTAGATGGGGATCTCATTTATAAAAGCCATGAATTTTTATCCACCATTAGGATTGAAAGAGATCTGATATTTTTGTTTTTGAAGAATATAGATCATTAAATCATGAAGAAATGGAAAAATAATATATTTATTAGATAAGTTTCCAAAAATACATCCATTTTACGATTAAAGAGGTTTTATAGAATGATGTGGAACTACAAACATTGTTGAGAAATGTTCTGGAGATTAACCATTATTAGAATGGAAAGATATGGTTCATGAACCGAGTATGTGTCCTATTAATAACAAGCATGAATAAGGAAATTCTTGATGAATATAATAGTTCACAATACTCTATTCATCCTAGATATGTGTAGATATATACAGAAATAAAGGATTATTTTTTTACAATAACATTAATGTTGATATATTAGATTATATAAAAAAATTATTGGTATGTAATCTAATTAAATATTATAGAGATAATTCTAAGTGTATGTTATATCCATTATCTATACATGAATGGAAATGTAATAACATTAACTTGGATTTCACGGTCACACTCCCCAAAATATCTAAATACAAGATTGATATTTGGGTTGTAGCCTATCACCATATGAAATCAGTACATTTAATTTCCATCAGATAATATTAATACCATGATAATCTTGATAGGAAATACAATGATGATGTGGTAAGGTTTAATGGAGTACCGAATTCTATTGTATTTTTCACGACCCGTCCCCCGAGGCCCATTCCGTGACTACCCCAAGCCCACCTTCCATAGGGCAGCGCCTGGCGACTTGCACTAGAAATGTGAATAACTATAGAAGGAAGGAATTTCCTTTAAACCAATACAAAAACACCATCTAATAACAAAAAAATAGCAACCATAAAGTAAAATGTTTTAGTAAAAAGTGTGCTGAAAGTAAAGGGGTTGTAATGCATGAAAAACTGAAATGTACAAGTACAACAGAGAAAAGGGAAAACAACTCCTTGATCATCCACCATAGATCCTACCTGAAGGGTAGGTATATCTCATGATCATTAGTCTTGCATTAATTCATGTCATCTACATCACCTTTGAGTACCGTCTAGTCCTGGCTCCCTCATCCTCGACCAATGATGTCCATCGACTGCACAAGACACAACAAGGTATAGGTGTATCCCGTGCAGGGTTGTGTATATTGATAATCCGCAGGAACCCCACGTTCCATGAAGGTCTATTAGAGTTCCACAAAGGAAAATAACACAAAGCAATACCTCAATCTCAAAGAACGAATCAATAGCCATCAACTCTACTTAGGTATATGCCCATACATTACAAATGTTATCAAGATATACTCATCTCATACATAAGGGAAGAATTCCAAAAAGGTAACACCGTGAAGTTAAGAATACCTCAAAGGTAACACCCTAAAGATAACACCACGAAGGTAGAATTACCACATAGGTAACACCACGAAGGTAAAAGACTCAGCTCACACTAGGTATTAGTGATGTATAGAACTGAAAATGATTAATCATGAAGCTAAATCATCTTATTCTGTTAAGAGGCACTACTGTTGATTATATGAAGTCTGCCCCACACAATATCGATAGGTACTAACCCCCACAATGATCCACACATGATCTAACCTGCCCAGAGTCGATCTGTACTAACACCCACAATGACCCACATAAGATATTACCCACACATGATCAGTATGCGTGAACCCCCATAGGATCGTTGATCACTGGCCCAGACAAGATCTGACCCACACAGGATTGGTATGTGCTAACTTACACAGGTTCACTGAGAGCTGACCCATAAAGGATCTAACCCCCATAAGTTCGGTGTTGACCCACACAAGATCGCATGGTACTAACCACCATATGATCTATCTCCATCCTATGCCTCACTACATTCCACTGGATTCCCACTCATAACATGCTTGATTCTGTAAGAACCGATCCTCAAACCTTCAGTCGTATTTCAACTGGCATGAAGTTCCACGATCATGTACCTCAAAGATCTATCACGTTATAAGGGTTCCAAAACAACAGACGAAACATCAACCAGACGAATTGTCTGTATGATATTGTCATTTTAGTGCTGAGGGAATAGTTGGATTCAGAGTCGATCCAACCCAGCCATATTCAACGATTCTTCAAAACTATCATGGAGTATCTTAAAAGGACCTCCTTGGAACTATGGTCCTTATGGCATAGACAGTGCATCCATAAGTTGCCCAGTATGTTAGTTACACACATATTCGTTGAATGGGTGTGATCACACCTCTGTCTGGAAGGGCTTGTTCGGTCCCACCAAAGTATTCTAAAGGGACCACATTCCAAAATGGGTTCTAATTCCACTAATGGCGTGTCAATTGGACACCGGATTTTTCAGTTTCAGGTGTTTATTTATTCGAGTACCAGTTGGGTCTGGGCCTGATCTGACTCGGTTAGACTGGCCTAACACAATAGGTCCTAGGGTCAACTGAACCCCACTCGGGTCCAGACCGTTAAGGGTTGGCCTAGTTTGGATCGTGGGCCCGGGCCGTGGTTGGCCATGCCTGTTTTTTTGGGCTCGGCCCACCAGTGTTGGACCACTAGGCCGTAGGTTCTTCCTAGCCAGTTGGTAGATCTGGCCTGCTGGGCCGCAGGTTGGGCCCAGACCACTGGGTGGGTCAGGTCCACTGGGTGGGTCTACCGCGCTCAGTTATCTCGTGTCCAATACTGTCCGCCCAGAGGTGGACTGGTCTTTCTTGTTTCCCCTGTGGGTGTGGGGCCGTTTCGGCCAGCCAGTGGGGCGTTTACCAACCGCATAATGGTCGACTACTTTGTCTGACCAGGGGTCCTCCAAAATAGCATGGAGCGGGCCCGCGCCGCTCTCCACCTTCCACAACTTCGAGTTGTGGTCTCCTCCATTGGCGTGCAATAGAATGCCACTCCATCTCCGCATTCTGTAGTTGGCTCGGGCTGACCACATTCTTCACCTACCGCGACTTCGGCCGTCACTCTTTCCGACTGATGGCGCGCGGACCCACGTCGCACCACCTCCACAGCTGGCCGTTGCTTTCCACTCAGCAAAACTCTATGACATAGTGACATGCAATCCTCATGCGGCGTGCGACGGCGTGCCACCTCCATCATGGCTAGTCGGTGCCGCCGTGAACACGATGTTTCACGGATAGAGAGAAAGGGTAAACAAGGTAGGGTAGGGTCCATGCGATGTTATTTTGTCCCATACCCACCATGTTAAGTTGAATACATGAGGGAGGAAAAATTATTCAACAATCACTTGAAATTTTATCAGAATAAAACCATACCTCAAGTTCAATGGAGAACACCCAGGATTGAAGAAGAGTCAGCAATCATCATCAACACAACAAGCTTCCAAAGTTTAAACTCAAACTTCTTCCTTTGGTTCATGATTCAGTTTCGCTCGTCACTACTCGCTAGAGCGCGTTCCTTCCTCCATGTGTTTGGCATCATGTCATTTTATCAGAACTTCGTCTCTTGGTAAAGTCATGCCAATACTTCTCCCCAAGCACTATATAAGTAGGAGAGGGGGAAGGCTGAGTATTGCCTATGGAATTAATGGGGGTTCATTTATTAGAAACCATTATAATTCCAATGGTGTGGTCACAAAGAATTTTGGGGGTCAAGCCTTTTAATGGCTTGACATGTCATCAGTTCCGCCACATCTGCATGTATTTTGGTGGAAAAGAATAATAGACATAAAATAACATAGTAATTTAATTATTCTTATAAAAATTCAACAATATAACTTATTCTACATACTTACAGTGGTCTAAGTGAAGCATCCCATAAGCTAATCTCAGCGCTGTGGATTCAATGGTGACTTAATATTTTTAATCCTAGCACCGATTCGAATGTTAGAAAACGGCGCTCACACGTTTACTGAACGTACCTAAAAAAAGTTCATAAATTTATTATAGGAGAACTAGGCATTAATATCATGGGTATTCAATTTATACAGACTCGTAATAATTCCATATAAAAAAAAGTCACATGGAAAATCAGAGTCTTCACTTTCTCCCCACATTAGGGATTTTCATCTCCAAAAGCTAAAACATAGACTAAGGAAAAAAATAGTGGTACTGAGCATGAATATGTGCCTACCGCTCCCTTGTACTCTATAATTGGTTCTCGTGCTGCCCGTGAACACACAGTAGATGTATTTATTGGCCAAGAAGGACCCTCTCCTACCGATCCTCATTGTCCACTGGAACCCTCGTATATTTCACCCCATCATCAAAGTCCCACTCACCGTAGTCGACGACATGACATCGGTCATGAACGTATCTCGTCATCTAGGATATGTGGAAGACTTTGTGCATCCTATCCAACTTCTATTGTAGGGCCAAGCGGTATTCTACCATTCCAATCCTCTGAAGTATCAGAAATGGTCCAATAAACATCAGCGATAACTTACCACATCAGCCAAATCTCCATAAAACTCGTTGTGATGAGACCTGTTGGAAGACATGGTCTCCCTCATTGAAATCCAAAGGTCTTAGTCTACTATCAGCAAAAGACTTATGCCTACTCTACGCAGTCTTCATCTTATCCTAGATGATCTGCACCTTCTCAGTGGAAGCGCGTACCAACTCTGGATCCATAAGTGTTGACTCCCCTAGGTCTATCCAGCATAGAGGTGATTTGAAAGGTCGACTGTATAAGGCCTCTAATGGTGCCATACAGATAGTGTAGTGATAGTTTTTATTGTACATGAACTCAACCAAGGGAATGTGATCCTCCCAAATATGGAAAAAAATTACAATGCAATAACGTAGCATGCATTCTAGTGTCTGAATGGTCTACTGCATCCCACCATCCGTCTGAGGATAAAAGGTAATGTTCAAAAGTAGGTGTGTCCCGAATGACTCTTGCAATCACTTCCAAAACTGAGATATAAAATGTGTGTCATGGTCAGAGATGATTTTCAATGAATCCCCACAAATTTTTACAATCTCCTGTACGTAGAGGCGTCCCAATCCCTCTACTGATCTCTGCTCTCGGATGTGTAGGAAGTGGGCCGACTTGGTGAGTTAGTCAATGATCACCCAAATGGAATCATGTCCCTTTGATGTATATGGAATTCCTGTCACATATTATATAGAGATACCATCCCACTCCCACTCTGTCACCGCAAGCGGTTTCGCTAAGCCTACTGGAACCTGATGCTTGACATTCACATGCTGACAAGTGAGACATAGTGAAACAAACTCCATCACTGCCTTCATTATACCTAGCCACTAGTGATGACACTATAGGTCCGGGTAAATATTCACAACACCTAGATGTAATGCCAGAGGGGACGTATGTAACTACCTCAACACCTCCTCTTGTAGAAACACTTGTACTATGGGGCCTCCTCTAAAGAGGATGACGTGCTCCTGACCTTCAAACAATCCATCAGGTTCCTGTCCATAGGATATATCATCACCTTAATAATTAGTTTCAATGACCCTAAGTTGTGCCTCCCAAACATGCTGATGAAACGGGGGAGTGAAATTCATAGACTATAGGTAAATTCTCCATCTCTATCCATAAAGGATATCTATAATACGGCTAACTGCTCTATCACCTCATTGAAAATTTGTATATGAGACCTCCTGCTGAGTGTGTCTGCCACTGTGTTCCACTTTCCAGAAGTATAGAATATCTCAAACTCATAGTCTTGAATAACTCTGGCCATCATCACTATCTAGTTTTAGGTCCTTCAATGAGAGGATATACCCGAGAATCTTGTTATCATAGTAGACTTTAAAATGTTCACCCATTAAGTAATGTCACCACATCTTGAAGGAGAATACCACTGCTAAAAAATTAATGTCTTGGGTAGCGTATTTATACATATGTTTTCAGAGCTTTCATGAACCCTAAACGATCACCACTAGATCCCGAATCAGGACACATCCAAGTCTAGTCGCCGATGCGTCACAGTAGCATACATACACAACACCTTCTTCTACTAGCCTCAAGATGGGAGAACATGTCTGTCTCTGCCTCAGCTCTTGAAAACTCTACTGGCATATCCCCATCCATACGAAGGGTTTTCCCTTCTTATTAAATGCTGACAAGGGTGACACAACTCTGCAAAATCTGGTACAAATCTCCGATAGTACCCAACCAAGCCTAGGAAACTCCAAACCTCAATCACACTCTTGGGTGGCTCCCAAGATAGCATACCTTTTATCTTTTCTTGATCTAATGGAACTCCAAACTATGAGATAATGAATCCCATTAAGTGAACCTCTCGAATCAGAAAGATCAACTTTGATAGCTTTACATAAAGATGGTGCTCTTGGAGTATATCCAGACCATCCAAAAAATGATAGTCATGCACCTCCTCTTTCACTTTGTACACAAATATATTGTCGATGAAGACCACCAAATAACGATTGAGGTATGGATGAATGATCCTTTTGATGAATCCCATGAACACTGTAGGGGTGTTGGTCATGCCAAAAGGCATAAACAAGAACTCATAGTGGACATATTGACATTAAAAATCTATCTTCTGCATATCTTAATCTCGTGCCCTATGCTGATGATAACTTAATCATAGGTCTATCTTTGACAACCATCGAGCTCCATTCAGCTGATCAAAAAGATAATCAATCCTAATAAGTGGATACTTGTTCTTTACAGTCACCTAGTTCAGACCCCAACAGTCCACACAGAGTGTCAAACTCCCATATGCCTTCATTTAAAACAAAATCAGGGCTGCCCATAGAGACACATCGGGCCTTTTGAACCACTTTATCTATAATTCCTCCAACTGCACACATAATTCACGTAGCTCTATAGGAGTTATCCTATATGATGGTGTGGATATAAGTGCCTTCCTATGGTACATGTCGATATAAAAGTCTACCTTTCTGCATGGAGGTAGTCCCGAAACACCAGCAGGAAAGACATCGACATACTAGTCCACCACTACAGGATTGCTCAACCTCTCAACATAAACTTTTTCGAGGGTAAGGCTAGCCAACTGATGTGTGATCAGCTACACCCATGTCCAAGAAAGTCCATCCTGTGCTGAAAATTTTCCCTTCACACAAATGAAGGTAAACTTGGTCTCATCCTTGTGAACACATCACACCATGAAACTAATATAGTCAATATGAGTGCAAACTGTGGATAACCAGTCCACACCAAAGATGATGTAGGTGTGCCTCGATGCTGCTACTAGTAGATCCTTACTGATTCTCTCACCTCCTAGAGTATGCGCACACTCCCGACACTACTGTGTAATCATCGAATCTTCTCACGTAGGAGTCTCTAGTCATATGGATCAAGCCAAAGGCTCCATCAGAATCTCCACTCTCCCGAATAAGGATTGTGGAAATAAAAGAGTGATTAGAACCTGTGTTAATAAGTACTATAGCTAGTGGGGAGTAGACATAGATCATTCATCTAATCATCTCCAGATAATCTTTGTCATAGGCATCAACATCCTGGAGCTGAGCTCATCTATGTCCTCCTGCTCCCTTTGGTCGGGGTGGACCACCTAGAGGTGGTGGCAGTTGAACCTCGAATCACCGCCCACCACATGCTACACTTCCAACTCCTCTACCATGTCCACTGTCTTGCGGACCTCCTCACTCAAACCTCTACCTCTACTTCAGATTTCCCTCAACCATCTGCTGGTCATCTTTACGGCGGGTTGGGAAATAGATAGCCACGTGACCCTGCCCTCCATACGAGAAGAACTACCTGATCTTAAACATTCCTTCTCTTTCCCGTGATCCCCTCACCACCGACCATGTATCCTGAGGTATTCCACTATAATGTTTTTCATGATTGGGCCCCTGCATCATCTATATACTACATTATGTGGATGACTCCGCTACCTGATGTCTGTTGGTGGCCCTTGCTGTAGGTGGCTACTCCAGTTGGAATCTATGTACCAAAATCATTCTCTCTAGCACCCCATCCTGCATAAAAATGATGAGAAATACCATTGATGATCTAATCTATTTTAGAAGACCCTACTCAATGTCCAAGACCTAAATAATGAGTCTCATACCATGTTAGTGGAGTAGTAGGAGTTATATGTGAACCCCGCCGAATACTACGCCACAGTCATGATACCCAATTATAAGTGCAATAGCTCCTGTATGACCGCTGAGTGTAATGTCACTAGGACAAACACTACCCTGAAAAGGCCTATGATGTTCGCCCAGGTGAGGGTCTCCACATCATGTAACTGGAGTGTCAGACTCCACAACCTCCCTGCTTCATTTTGGATGAGACTGGAAGCTGGGATCACCATCAGATCAATTGGTGTCCCAACTAAGAAAAAAACTTTCGCTACAGCCTCCATCCAGTCCTCAGCCCCCATACAGATCCATCTCGCCTCGGAACCTCAGATATCTATGCCACTGAAACTCATGCAATGTGGTCAATCATCATACACCCTCTGCTAGCGAGCCTGGTAGAATCTTTTGGCCAATGGGTGGTGGTGTTGCGAGTATACCACCAAAAGGTGATAACACTGTAAGAGGACCTTCCATGAAGGCCTCATCGCTCGATGGGCCGTCGTCGTGTACTCTATTTGGAATACATTATATATATATATGTGGTGACATCCTAAAAGAAAATAGTTGTTACACTGTCAATGAGTTATACCTGTTGAGCTAACTACATGAAGTCAAAAGAAAAAAAAAATTAAAAAATACATGTAATGAGTGCATTCGTGTGTTGAGTTAAAAATCAGGTTTCATGGTCCTGGTGTTTGGATACGTTGGTCGTTGCACCAACACTAGATTCCCCAAACTGAAAACCACACTCAAAACACTAAACAATGTTGCTCCATTAAAAATACTAGAGTCCTAGTTTTTCGGTAGAACTGTATCCTCTAATAGCACTTTTCCAGAACTCGTCCCATGGGGCCCATGTTTTGACTACCCCAAGCCAGCCTTCCATAGGCCATGGGCTGGCGATTAGCACCAGAAAGGTGTATCACTATATCGGGAAGTCAGAGACTTTAAACATGTACAAACACACAATCCAAGAACACAACAAGAGCCACCACGATTTTAAATGGTGTAGTAAAAAGTGTGTTGAATGCAAAGGGGATGGAATATAAGCCCAATAGAAAAGTACAAGTACAAATGAAAAAAGGAAAACAACTCCTAGATTTTCCACCAAAAATCCTACCTAAAGGGTAGGCACAACTCACGATTAGTAGTACTACATCACATCACATCAAATAGGTCACCTCTGAGCACCATCTAGTCCTGGCTTCCTCAACCTCAACCATTGCTATTTTTCGTCTGCACAAGACATAACATGGTGTTGGTGTAGCCCATGCAGGGGTGAGTATAAAGCTACTCAGTAGGGACCAAAATATCCCAGAAGGTCTCCCACAGTTCCACAATGGAAAATAACACAAATCAAGACCGCAATATCTAAGAACAAAGTAATAGTCATCAACTCTACTTAGGTATATGCCCATACATATACCTAAGTAATCAAGATATACTAATCTCATACATGAGGGAGGAATACCACAATGATAACACCACAAAGGTAGAACTACCACACATGTAACACCATCAAGATAATACCATGAATATAGAAAGACCACACAGGTTACACCAAGAATGTAAAAGAGTCAGCTCATACCAAGTATTAGCGATGTAAATAATTACATATCATTCGTCATGAAGAAAGATCACCTTATTCTTTCAATAGGCATAACTTTTGATTGTACAGAGTTTGAACCACATAGGATTGATTTGTACTAACCCCCGCAATGATCCACACATGATCTGACCCACCTAGAGTCAATAGGTACATACCTCTATAAGGATTCACATAGGATCGGTATGTGCTGACCCACAAAGGATTGATGAGCGCTAACTCACATAGGAACTAACCCACATAAGATCAGTATGTCATGGACCACATAGGATCGCTGAGCGCTGACACACATAGGATCTGACCCACATAGGATCGCTCGGTTCTAACATTCGTATGATATGTCTCCAACCTCCTCCTCACCACCAGCCACTGGATTCCCCCTCATAGCATGCTTGATTCTGGGGGAACCGCTCCTCAATATGTTGGTCATATTTCCACCAGCATGAATTCTCAAAAATAAGTAACCCAATGATCTATCATTTTATAAGGGTTAAAAAACATATTGCATGTCAACCGGACGCATGGCCTAAAATTTATCGGCATTTTATGTAAAAGGTACAAGTTGGATTCAGAGTCAAGCCAACCCATCCATATTCAAACATTCTCCAAAACACTTTTAGAGTATCTCAAAAGTACATCATTGTCATTATGGTCCTTACGCCAAAGATGTAAAGTCAATTGGACGTGTGTTCTGTTAGTTACACCCATTTCTATGGAATTAGGGTGATCTCTCCTCAGTCCAGCCTGGTTCGGTTGGGCCCACTGGAATATGCCAAAGGGACCGCTTCCCAAAATGGATCTAAATTCCACTAATTTCATATCAATAAGACACCTGGTTTTTCAGTTACATTCATTAATTTATTCAGGGACCGGTTGGGTCTGGGCTCGGTATGACTCTGTCATACCGGCCCTAGGAAACATGTCTCGAGGTCTACCGGAACCTACTTGAGTTTGGACCATTATAGGTCATCCTGGTTCGGTTCGCAGACCGGGGCCATAGTTGGCCCGACCCGTCGGGTGGGTCTTGGCCCACCCGCATTGGCCTAGTGGGTCGCGGGTTCAGCCCGGCCCGTTGCTGGGATCAGCCCGTTGGCGGGTCTGATAAGCTAGGCCATAGGTCCAGCTCGACCCACTTGGTGGGTCAGGTCTGCTGGGTGGGTCCATCCCGCTCCACCGACCCATGTCAGGCCTGGTCCGCTAGGAGGTGGACTAGTCTTTCCAGCTAGCCCCATGGGTGCGGGGCCGTTTCAGCCAGCTAGTGGGGCGCCACCCCATCGCGTAACGGTCGACTGTTTTGCCCGATCGTGGATCTGCCAACCCGGTGCGACATGGGGCGGCACCACTCTCCACCTACCTTGGCTTCAAGCTGTGGTCTCCTCCAGCAGCACGCGATGGCGTGGTGTACCACCTCTGTGGTCGGCTGGTACCAGCCGCTCTACTGACCACTAAGACATAGTGTTGTGGCCTCCTCTTATGACGCACGATGGTGTGCCGACTTTTTTGTGTCCGGACGGTGACACAGTGCTGGCAGTCTTTTGCGGAGAGAGAGTAAGGGTAAAAATAGTAGGGGAAGGTCCGGACCATATGGGTTTGGCCCAACCCTCTGTGTTTGCTTCAAAACTTGTGGAAGGAAAAAGGATTTAAAAATAAACTGAAATTTTAACAAAATAAAACCATACCTAATGTTCGATGGAGAACGCCTAGGATTGTGGAAGAATTGGCATTCATTGTCCCCAAAGCAAGACACCAACGTTGCCACTAAAACTTTGTCCATTAGTTCATGATTTAGTGTCTATCATCACTTCCCACTAGAACCGACTCCATCCTCAATGTGTTTGGAATTGTTCCACTTTATCATAACTTCGTCACTTGGTGAAGCCATGCCAATATGTCTCCTCAAGATCTATATAAATTTGAGAGGGTCTAAGGGTGAGTAACGCTCGCAGAAATAATGAGAGTTTATTTAATAGGAACTTTCGTAATTCCAATGGTGTTGTTACATATAATTTCAAGAGTCAATACATTTAATGGATTGACACATTGTCTGTCCCTCCATTGCCACTTGTCTGTTGAAGGAAAAGAACGAAAGAAATAAAACAACAATGATATTTTATTATTCAATTAAAAATTCCAAAATATAACTTTTTCTCCCGACATATTGTGGCCTATGGTAATCCTCTATTAAGTTAATCCCAACGCTGAAAAGTCAATGGTGCCCTAATATTTTTAATTCGAGTGCCGATCAAAAGATTGAAAATGCCGCTCGTGGGTTTACTGAACGTACCTTAAAAAATGTTTCGAAATTCATTCTAGGCACACCGAGTCTCAGAATAATGCACCATCAATTTTTACAGGCACATAATAATTCTATATAATAAAAATCATTACATGTAAAATCCAGGTCTTTATAGTATTTGATCCATATTTGAGGTTTATGTCGATGTTTGAAAGAAGTCTTTCGCAGGCTCCAGATAAAATGTTGAGTTTTGGTATAACATATCATCCCCATACATATGATCAGTCTCAGGGGAGAATTAAATATCTAGAAAAAATGTTAATATATTTCTCATTGAATTTTAAAGGTGGTATGATCAAAAGATTCCTTGGGTATAATTTTCTTATAAAAATTTATTTTACTCAAGTATGAATATTGTCTTATGAATCCCTCTGAGGTAATAATTATAAAAATAAAATGTTCAATGATTAAATTTGAGAAAAAATCTATTATTATCTAAATAAGGTGATGAAATGGTAGAGATACATAGAGTTATTCTATAGCACATTAGGGCATGCCAGAGTTGACATATAATTTATACTAATAATCATCTGTGAGATCTATAATTTGAAGTTAATGACAAAATATTCTCATTAATATATCATTGGAAGAAGTTTATGAGACTTGGGAAGAAAGGAATGTTAATCCCTCGATATATAAGACCCTTGTGTGTATTTGATTGTATCAGGGATGTTTCTTATTTCTATGTTCTTGCATTGGATTATTCTAAAGTTCACTATGTGTTTCATATATCTCATCAAAGGACATACATACCAAGACCTTCCCATGTACTAAACTCATAGGTTGTTAAATTGGGGAATTATATCTATTATATGAAAATATTATTAGAGATTCTAGATAAAATTGAGAAATTTAGTTGAAACAAGACCAATCACCAGGTCAATGTTTTGTGGAAATTCCAAAAAAATGAGGAAACCACATCGGATCCTGAAGACGAGATGAGATAGAAGTATCCTCAGTTTTATATAACAAAGCGTAATAAAATCATGGGATAAATTATTATAAGGGGCTAGAATGTAGTACTATTTGATTTAATGATATATTTATCATTAAATAAATTTATTTCGTTAATAACTTACTTTACAGACAACACTGTGCATAGACAAAATTTATGTACTATTAAAAAAT
The DNA here is from genome assembly GCA_963277665.1 of Viscum album. Lineage (NCBI taxonomy): Eukaryota > Viridiplantae > Streptophyta > Magnoliopsida > Santalales > Viscaceae > Viscum > Viscum album. The sequence continues at coordinate 125,672,263 of OY728129.1, read as the reverse complement.
TATTATTTAATTAAATATTTATTACATAGCGATTAGAATATGGAGTATAAATTTACCTCACAAAATTTTTAATAATTCATTTTTTTTCATGTAGCATATGAACTCATTTTTATCAATTGGTTAAAAATGAAAATAAAATCAATTGTAGGTTAATAGATATGTTTTTTGGAAAAAATATTTTTATTTATACAATCTGTATTTATATTATTAAATTAAATTAATCTATATTAATTAATTATTTTGACTACATTTGTATATAATATAATCAATAATATATTTTAACATTGATCTAATAGTTTTTACATGGAAATGACATAAGGTAAACTCATTTTCTTACTTAAAAATTAATTTTCTTTCAAATGGTATTGTTGTGCTCTATACATTTTTTAAATTAATTGTATCCACTATTATATATTTAATATCATAATAATGATTAAATAATTTAATCATTTTAATTAATATAATTTAATATGGTTGACCTAATTTTTGTTCATAATAAATTTAGAAAAAGTTATATTTTTTACCATGGTTAGGGATAAAAAGGGTTTTCCGGTGGGTAACCTAAGAGTCAAGGTTTAGATAATTAATTTTTTATTTGATAGGTTGATTTTATTTACAACTTATCAATATAATCAGAAAATATTTTTCATTATGTTGCCACATGACTTGAGTAAGACTATCTTATTTTGCAATAATTTGAATAATTTAAGGTGTTTCCTCTACATTACTTATAAAAGGATACTACTTCCCCGCTATTTTTCACACATAATGAGCCTTATACCTCATTCAATCCCTCCCATTGCCCCTTCTTAAAATCAATACCCATGTCTTAGAGGTCCAATTTTTATCTGTATTCCATAATTTGAGTTTTATGGTGTAAGAAAAAAGAGTTTTTTTAATGAAAAGATGACATCAATGCGTATGGAGCAAGAGAGGAGCAGTTCTATGTTTTTTGATACAATCGCAATACTTTTTGAGATTTTTTATGATAAATTTATATTCAGTAAAATTATATGGATTTTACCATTTAAATAAATTCTATTTTATTCTATTATGGGGTTTTCTGGGAAAAATTAGGTCTTACATCATTTTCCTCTCTCTGGTACTTAAAATGATCGAGCATTTGTATTTAAAGATAATATGACCTTATTTTATTTTTGTTCAATGAAAATTTAATTCCTAGTCCATGCACATTAATCTAATTTTTTGGATGTTTTTAAATTTTAATGACATGTTTTTAAAAGTTAATTTTAGTACCTTTTTTCTTTATTAACAAATGTTGAAAAGGAATCTTTTTTATGAAACTACTTCTAAACAATCCATTTTTTTATTGTTTTCTATATTACTAAAAAATGTTGTCATTTAAAATATATGTTATGAACTTTTTTCCCTTCATTGTGTATATTTCATTATATGCAGAATCCATTAAAATTTATGTTGGTTATTTTAAAAAAAGGATTTTTTCAATATTCAAATAATTTTTTAAAAAAATATTATCAAAATAAATTGATATTTAATCATTTTCTCAAATAATGTGGTGAATGGTATTATAATGGTATTTTTAATCTATAACAACAACCCTAAGGAGTTTTAACACATATATGAGATAAGATATTATGATACCATGCACTTTATTTCTTTGTATTTCTTATTATGAGGATGATTTGAGGATGATTTTATGAATCATTTTGATTACCCTTTGGTTAATTATTTTTTGATGAAACCTTGTTGAAACTCATTTACTTTTCGTGGGTTATACTATGACATAATGATGAAATGTTTATGAAACCCATTTTATTTATATGGGTTATTATATGATGATATTATTAATGTTTTGTGATCACATAAATCATAAGTGTATGGTTTTATTTATGTTTTAGGTGGACCCAAAATTACATATCTCTAATGTACTGGTCAATGATGATAGACATTAGAATCATTAAAAATATATGGGGGTTATTAATAACAAAAGACATTATATAGTTAACTATATCGAATTCTAAAAAATTATATCTTATACTTATCATATATTATCATGGTTTATGATTTATTATTGATGATTACAAACTCTTATGTCTTATGTATTATGATTGCAAAAACCTTATTCCATGATTCAAGATTAAGGATATTTGACCAATTCAATTTGATTATTTTATGTTATTATCTTGTTACTCATAGTTAATTTTTTTTATAAAAAACTAAATGGGGATGCAGAATATGTAGACTAAAAACCAAAGAGATCCCAAATACAGAACCTAAAACCAGGGAGTCAAGGGGTTCTAAAGTAGTTAAGACCTTGAGAATATCCACTAACAATTTTCACACAAGATGGAGGAAGATAACTCAATATGGAGAAACAAATTAAGGGCTAAACATGAGAATTACAAGAATCAAGGAAGTTCTCCACATTATTCCCCTCATGATATGTGTGTTGTTAGTCATCTGATTATTGATGAATGTCCCAAATCATCTAATATGATAATAAATGGACCATAGTGTTTGGAATTTACTATCGAGTGAACTGTAGATAGTCACTGAATCATTTTCAACCACCTCCAGTGTTATTTTCATAGATTCACAAACCTCCATACCCTTAAACAAGGCCCAAGACTCTTCCAAAGGTGAATCCCCTCTCCCAAATGAATTTGTAAAGGTAGAAACCAGATTACCATTAGTATCCTAAATGATACCTTCCCCGTTAATGTCACCTAGAGAGCGTGAGCCATCAATGTTATGGTTTAACCCAAAGGTGATTTGTGTCTAGTAAATCCACCATACATGGGGGTACACTTATGACTACGGATAAAATGATAACTCTAATTTAAAAAATAATTGAATGAGTGTGACTCATCCCAAATAATCATGAGAGTACCCATACTGAAAACCACCAATCATGTTCAAAAAGTGAGCGACAACACTAAGGTTGAAGTGACTTCTAACTGGGAATTATTAATAGCCTCCCAGATAACCATAATTCAGCAGATAAAATGATAGTGTGTGCCTTATTATAGAATTTATTCCTTCAAAATCCCTAAAAACATATCTAGATGATGTTGACACCTTATAGAACCCAACAAGTCATCATAGTGAACTGAAACATAGAATTCCATATTGTTCTAGCACATTCTCCTTAAGAATAAATAATCTGTAGACTTAGTATTCTAGATGGACCACCAGAAACATTTTGATTCTATATTAAAACCATTATAATGAACATAATCATTAATGGAAATTTCATAGTTATATAAACTATAAATGTTGAAATTGTACTTAGGTGGAAGTTATTTACCCTAGAGGATATGACCTCGTATGTCGTTCTTTGAAGAATCTTGAAATAATGATCCATATACCTCGATTGTGAAGTCTCTTGAAGAAGAACACATGAAAATACACCATTCAATATTCCTTAATTTATTCCCTTGCTCATATTCTTATCTTACTCTAACATATGATCATTTATTGATATCTCAAACTTTCACCCTTACTGAACAACTGATCTCACCCTTTCTTATGTTTCCTTTTTCTAGTTTATGAAGAAAAATTTTATGTTTGGTATGTTTATGAAGTGTAAAATGTGAGAACATAGTTTTTTGAAATTTAGATGTTATTTCATGAAATAATATAATTATATTTCTTTTCTCTAAATAATCTAAATCATTACTATCCTTCATCACATGTTACTAGGAAATTTATTGAATATTCATCTTAAATGTTGTAATGTTATTATATGAAATGCTTGAGTTTCCTTAAATTGAAATTTGGGGATGTGTTAAGATAAAATATTAAATATGGTATGATGAAGAATTTATATTTAAAATCTACCCACATCTATTCATGAGGTTATATTCCTAAAATTCTAAGGCTTAACATTTTTATGCGGGGAATAATGTAACACCAAATATTCAATTATAGTAACTTAACAATTATCTTTAACGAAACAACATATACTTCACATAAATTTATTCAAGAATATGATTAAAAACTATACATAGAAATTTAATATTCAAAATTAAAAAAATAATAATATAACATTTGAAATCATTATATCAAAATTATATTATGATATAATTTTGATATTTTTCTGAAAAGATTAATTTTTCAGTGAATAGTAAAAAAATACCATTTCTATAAAAAGAAATTATTGTCTATTAGAGAATTTATAAAGAAAAAATTTGTTTTGAATTCAATTTAAAATTTTTCTAGTTTATTTTTATAAAAATAAAATCCATTTAATTTCATTATAATCAATATAATTCTTAATTTTGGTATAAAAACATCAGTATACATAGAAATTCATTTTAATAGAAAAGTGTTTTTCATCACATTTTATTAGATGATTTGAAAGTAATTTCTAACACTTATATGTACAGAATTTGATAAAATAAATTTTTTATTTAAAATCATAATTTCAAACATTGGTAATTCATCCACTTAAATTTTTTTTCATTATCAACAGTAAGCTCGACAAAACAAAATTCAATTACCACAGCAAGAGTTGAAACATGTTAAGTAGGTTCAAACTGATGTGGGTTAAAATAAAATAATTTTTTTTAAATAATATTGGATGGTCAAATTTTTACCCTATATCATCTTATATTTCAATATGAGTTATTTTTAATTCATTTGTCTTCAATAATATTTTCATATATTTTAATCTCTTAAAAATGATCAAGTGTGTCTCTCCCTCACTTATGAAAGGACACTGTGTACCCTCTCTTCATCAAAATTCAAGAGAAATTTTTTTTACAAAATACATAGCAAAATAATTTACTAATAGACCTATGCAGATCATAGTGGTCCTTGTTTAATCATAATACCAACAAAATATGAATTTAGTAATAAACCTAAGGAGATTATCTAAAGAAGAGGTATAGTTAACCGAGTGTTCTCATTTTATTCATCTTATAAAACCATAAATTACTCTATAAACATTATAATATGATAAAATTATTGTCATATATATACTAAAATTTTATTATTATGGTGTCACAACACTTATTCACCTCTTTTCCCTACTATAGAAAATGAGAATATCCCTCACCCACACGTATAACCTACTATTTCTACATTATGTAATAAATCGTTTTTCATTTAAAATTTTCATGGATAATTATAAATATGAAAAAAATAAATATATTTGATTTTATTGATATAAAGGTTTTTATTAAATAAAATATATCCTTTACTTTCTTACCCTTCCACTACAAAAAAAAAATAAAACATCAGACATGCGTTAATGTGGACATCCAACTCCATGAAGAGACCATATTAATTTTTCATGTTTTCCTTTCAATAATGATTATAATTTTTTATAAAATTAATATATATGATATTTATATCATGAATAAAATTCATTATAAGATGAAACCATGAACATTATGGAATTACCAGAACTTTTGAACTAAAACTCACTTGAAAAACAAAATAGGCAACCCTTAAAAACATTGATTTTTATAAGGAATTGTTAATAACATTTATTAAAATGTTATAAGTTTATAATATATTATATATTATGTATTAATATGGGTTATTAAATTATTTTTATTTTTTGAAAATTTATTATAAATGAGGTTAAAATCACTTACAAAACAAGTTGGACCTAAGGTAAGGGTTTATTTCAAAACCTCCTACTTTTTTAAGATTATTTATGTTTATTCTTCCATTATAATACTTATATTATATTTTTTATATTAGGCCCAACTATTTTCCTCTCCACTAGTAATTATTTATTTTTAATGTTTTTTTATTTTCACATTATTTTGCACTCAAAAGGGAGAAATGAATGCTATTAAAGAAAAATAACTTTATTTTAATATTCTTTTGGGACATTTTTTATTTCATATCAATATTTTCATCGAAATTCCTTCATGAATGTTTTTAGTATTAACAATTAATTTATTATATTCATTTATACTCATGTTCTACTTTATATAAATTTTATAATGATTTTTTTTAAAACTTATTAATGAGTTACTTTTTAACGAATTTGTGAATGAAATCTTTGTTTTAATTCATACATATGAAAGAAATTTAGTACTATCATGACTATTTTTTCCTTGATGCATAATTTTAATTTTTCCACGGTTCATTTCATTGAAAATGTCTTCCTTAATATTCTGGACATTTTATATTTTTATATATTCAATTTCAAAATAAAATGGAATTAAAATCAAGAAATATTATAAAAATATTTTCAAATTATATTAATCTCTATAAATAGACTTTAATGAATAATTTGATTTAAATGGGATATATATATACTAATACCGTTCACCATATTACTCGGTTTTCATTATGATCATGTTATATTTTTTTATTTTGTAAAATAATAACATTTGATATTCTAGTATTTTATATGAATGTTCTTCTTGACTATGTATTGAATTGTTATTGACCAATTTCATATGTTGAATGCATTATACCTAATATTTCATAGGTGGGGCCTGTTATAGACACATGATGTATTAGTAGGTCCCATAATAAAAACTAGTTTTTTGATTTGGAATAATCCTTACTTATTTATGTATAAAGTATTCGAATAAGAACATGATGGTAATATTATGATATCTGACATCATATACTCTATCATTATAAATATTTTTATTGTTAAAAATGTGATTATTTATTTTTTCATCTAAAAATGAATATATCACCCTTTTATGATATTATTTATATATATTATTTAATTAGTATTTATGTCTTCAATATTATTCATTTTCTATTTATTATATAATAGATACCGTTGTATGGTTTCCCTTACTTAGGATATCTGATCAACAAATTTTTATGTTTTAATTTCCACAAGATACCAACAATGGGTCCATGAATGATTTCAAATATATAGTATAATAAACTATAATGTTCACACTAGAATTTTTAATGTTTTATTTCATGTTTTCAAATGTAATATTATAATCAAGAATTTTTCTGATATCCCAATAATATGAAATAGTTCTATCCTTCAAGATATGATCTATTTTTCTTTGTTACAATATAATATGATAAGCATAAAATATGAGATACTAGTGTGATGGTGTTATAGTAAATATTGGGGATGACATTGTATACAAGAAAGAAATTATGCTATCTATGTAGAGTTATTGCAGTGGGGATTTTCTTATGAGTCCATTTAAGATTTGGTATGATTATGATGACCTTGATGGAAGTTATGGACTATGTGTGATGATCTTGGATATGAGGTTGAGTTAGAGATAATTTACCCCACATAGGGCTTCCGTGAAATGATTGAATAAAGGTGCATTAGTGGTTCCATATTTTATGTTATCCCATATTCAGATTATTGCGGGAATGGGCAATAATGATTTTAGGTATCACCTTAAAATTTGATTTGACGGTGGGAGACTACTATGGCTATAGTGATGGGTAGATTTTGGGGGAAATGGGAGGGAATATATTACCTTCGGGTATATATATCTTTTTGGTAATGTAGGGAGTTTCTATGACCTATCCTTGTACATTATGACTTGGGACTCTTAGGGGTAGATAAGATCTATCCTTCCTTCCTATTACTATGGGATATTTAGGATACCCCTCAGGATCTAAATTATATTCCTACTATGATGATATTCCTAGTATACTCCCAATGATCCATATATATTATTTAAATTTTGACATGTCTAATATAGTCCCTATGATCTGAAGGACACACATTATATGTATTGGATGTATATGATACAACCTGATATCCAATGAGTATTCTCAATGAATGTGGGTTTCTGGGGAGGATACGAAGGATTTTATGAGTATGCCTTCAAGGGATGATGAATATATTTCTATGTATCGGATCACTATTCAAACTTATAATTCCTAGGTTTGGATACATAGTATTTATGTTATGCCTCTTTTGAATTCCAAGGATAATTCATCGAATATTGTATTTACATCATCTACTATTGGGACACCCAAGAAGCCACCACTGATTTGAACATTGAGGCTAATACTTATCGGATTCTTGGAATGAATCCTTGGATGTGGTTTTTGAACCAACAATAACATGATATTCTGGGGTAGGAAATAGATCCCCCTATAGGGTATGTTATTTTGGTAGAGACAACACAACACTAACTGAATAATTTATAGTAGATCGTGGGTGTCACATTCATGCTCATGGATCAATGTTGGTTTAATTTTTTACACATCCCCAATTATTTTATATATTTATATAAACATAAAAAATGTGATTATACAGTATTTTCAATTTTTATATGGGATTTTATTGTAGATCAATACAAAGTTGAACTCATAACATGCATGAGTGGCCATTGCACTTGGGTACTCAAGAAGACATCACAGTTCCCAAGTTCTAGTAGGGAAAATTTAATAATTTTCATTTTCACATGGGTAAGTATAAATTAGGATTTGATTTTTGGATGATGTGAGTCTTGGGGATTTCACTGGAGCCTTAATGTAATTTTATTATTTTTATTATTTTTATATGTTATTGGCCTAGTGTGTGTTCAAGGTTTATGTATGATATATCCTTGGGTCTTTGTGATTTTAAACTACATTGTCATTTGATATATCATGTTATGTGATAATATTCTAGATACATTGATTGATGTTTATATTATTGATGTTGTTTTATATTTTTTTGATCAATAATATGAGGTTGTAGTTTCTACATGCTAACACCATAGACCCTTACTGCTAGTTTGTATGTTATAGTTTATGTGGAGGAATGCCTGAGGTCATGTACTGACCACGGGAGTGAGAAACAGTTAGGTGGTAATGGGATGTGGGTTGTGATAAAGTGGTATTGGAATTTTTGATTCAGTGTTACTATTTTGGGATATCCTTGATAAGGATCAATGGTGTGTTATTGATTATGATAGATGTCATACTGGAGCTTCATGAATAATGGTTCTAACATAAACTCATAGTAACTATTGGTACATGATGGATATTACTAGTATCTATTTTTATGGTTTTAAGAAATCAACTAATGTGATGCACATGAGATTTGGATTAAATATTTATTGGGTTTTGGATCTTAATTCATTAGTAAGAGGCATGGTTGCATGCATCATATTTCTAACAAAGGATTCTCATAGAATACATGTCATTTCTTGTGATTTATATGGCCAACAATATAGCGTTATCCTATGTAAACATTTAACAAAACATTATATTTTCTTTTCATATAAAACTGGTCGGTGGAGTTCAATTTAGTATTACTATGGTATTTTTATTCTTTTTATATGTCATGTAGACTCTATGGAGGGATACTCCTTGATTATATATTTATAGTCCATATTGTTTGAGATGTATATTGACCCTTAATTGGTTGATATGTGTATTCAATGTCTTATATAATGACTACTTCGGGGTTATATTGATTCTAGTTCCAAAACTAAATGATTTCATTTTCTTATATTGTGGAAAAATCATATATAGTGTTTTTAATATATAGTTTTTTTGGTGAAAAAATACTTAAATGAACTATATAAATATTTTTTACTTGACATATATCATCACAAAATGATGTTATTATTATTTTATATGTTCTTGGAATAGATTTTGACCCTCAAGGGGATCATTTTCTATAGGGATTCTTAGTGAGGATTAGTTCCTCAGTAGGGTGATGACTTAGCATGTTATGCATGATATATATATATATATATATGTTTGTGTGTTGTTTGAGGACCCTAGAGTTGGTGTTTTGAAATGTTAGTTTCCTTGTGATGTAGAGACGGGAACATAGGTGTTTCCTAATATATGTACCCTTAATTCAAGACATTGGTTAGGAAATAGTGGGTGATCCTAGTGACATTAAATTGATTCTTAGTGTTTTTTTGATCTGAGTTCCATGATCATATTGAGTGGGGTTATTCCTTACATTTATTTAGATGACTATGATGTGCGAGATAATCCTATGTGAGGGGTCAGATCGGGCTTGTGAGTGACCTTAATAATAGAAATCATGGGTAAATACCTCTTGTTTTGAGATTGGTGTACATAATGTGTTATTAGGTATGTTTAATACCCATGAGGATTTATCGATATTTCATAAATCAAATCACTTTGATTGAAAATTATTTTGATAATAATGCTATTTATAGATATAATTATAAGTAGGATTCCTAAACATTATGATTTTGGGCATATTAAATGAATACATAGTGGTTCTTGATTCAAGATGGTAGTATCTTAGATGTCTAGAGTGTGGGTAGATGATTTTTGTATTGAGATTAGCCCCATGGGAAAAGTGGTCAATCAATTGGTGTTAACATGAGTGACTTTCTACATGTTTTGGAAGAAAGCATAGGGTTGATTCTTGTTATATTATACTAAAATGAAAGAGGAGAATGGTTTGTGACAATGCATGTTATCCTTGGATTGATGACATGTTACTCATGTGAGATTAAGGTGGTTTTTTATTAGGATGTACAAAAGCATACATACATTTTTTTGGACGAGATCAACATTGTATGTTTTGGTTTTTGCAGCGACACTGAATTGTGAAACATTGAGTATATGTGTGTAAGGCAAATACTAATGTATTTTATATAATACCTTCATGCTGGGATAAATGAGATTTTTTATCATAAATTACCCTACAAGATGATTATGAGGTCATGCATAATGTGGTGTTAGTATTTGAGAGTGTGGATCTTCATGGCTCATGAAAGGTGACATAAATGTGATGATGGATACTATTGGGTTTTATATTAGGGGTTAGTGTATAAGGAAATCCATATTGAAGGGAGTGTATGATTTTTTATAGAAGGTGAATCACTCATCATGGTTGATTTTTTGTAGGTATCGATGATGGTATTCTTGGTTAGTTAGGAATGAATAGTGGTTTATGTTTCGTGATTTCAATAGAGTATGAGTGGGATAGACACATTATTTAATTACATGTTGTAACAGGTAGAGTGTAATCCAAGTATATATGATCCTCATATAGGTAGCATCATGGGTATGGTGAGATGAGTTTTTGGATGATTGATATAACATTTATATATCAGGGTGTAGGTGGACCTTGTCTTGCCCAGTTCCTTTGTGAATACAAGATTTATGGTTTTTATGTGGTATCATGTAGAGTTAATACTTCAGAATCCTAATTAAAAAGGAAGTGATATGATCTAAGGGTGTTTCGGGATGATGATGTTCTGCTGATCGAGGTGTGAACATGGATGAGGCTATGGTAGGTCAAGGATCATTACATGGAATTTCATTGCGTGTTGTGTTCATATTTTTGTGTTCATATTAGATGATCTTTAGATTCATTCAATTTTTAAGGAACTAGTATAGGGTGTTAAGATAATAATCATTGGATGTGGATGAACATTTTAAGGATGTTAAGACAAAAGAAGATTTTAACTGATTTTTTCTATAAAATTTGGTTGAACTGAGTTAGAAAGTATACCGATCATTTTTCTATATTTCTAGAAATTATTTTTAGTAGGTGTTTTTTCGTTTGGTGAGTATCATGGAATGGAATAAACCCTTGATAGGACGAGTCTTAACGTGGGGAGAATTATATGCCAATGGATGAATTGATCTGAAACACCTAAGTGTCTAAGGAAATACTAGTTTCATTGATAACCATATCTATATCATTTATAATGATGAAAAAGTGGATCAAGTTTTGATTAATAATGTTCCATGGGTTTATAGTTTCACAACTAAAGCACAATTGGAATTCTTAAATACAACACTTTTTTTAATCATTAATTGTAGAAAATGATATCTTAGGATTGGTATTTTAAAGACCAAAGACTCTTATCAAGATTGATAAGTGCTCTAGTGTGGAGGTTGTAAAACCCTATTATTTTTTGGGTTATGAATTTCAAATGGAATTTGAATTTTTTGATATTTAGTAGGGGTCAATTTGAGAATCAGGTTTTATATTGAAATTCTTAGTGTTGATAGGAGGATGATTTTGGATATGGTTTGAGGCATGATACATGTTTTGGATTCTCGAGTGATCTGAGGAATGGAAATATATTGATGTAGAAACTCTCTGGTTATCCGACTCATGTTGTGACAAAGCTTGTTCCATGTTTTTTTAAATTTCTGAAGACCCATATATTTTGTGTCATCCCCTATTTATTGTTGTCTAGAGGGTTGTGTGGGGGACGCAATTTGATAATGTTTTCCCTTTTACTTATTCTTTTTATTCCCCCTTAATCGATGGTGGTTTCATGGTATATTTTTCATCAATTACCTGGTTTGTTGATGATTTCCACCAGATTATGGTGGAATATATCTTGTTTGATGATAATTTACCTCAACATATATTGAGGGATATTTTTAAGGATGTATATACATAATTTAACAACATTTAAGTTTATGCCTAGGAGAGTGTCGGGATTGGAAAACACCTCATTTATCTCAGTTTCAGTGAAAAGATGTTGTTCACTAAGAGTTTACGCATGTATTACTATCTAAATCAAATTGAAATAATTTGAAACCTTATTTTAATTTAAAATAAATAATTTATAAGAATCATAAATTGATATATTCTATAAATTTTTTATATGACACATTAAAGAGCCTAGGTGGTGACGATTAGGTTTAGTTTTAAGGGAAATGAATTCTTGAATAAGGTAGGTGGTCCCTCATGAACACCCATTTTGTAAACTAATTTTATGTTTAAGCATTTGATATGTGGTGTCTCCCTGAAGGGTGACTGCACATTTATTTTTTTAAGAAAATATATTTATTTAAAATTCCATTAAATAGAATGGAAAATGTGTTAAAGTGCCTGATGGACCCTTGGCATTATCTGTGTGCCCCACTCATCGATAGTTGATTCCTCACATATAAATGTAATCCTTGAGGAAAGCGGACCTGAATGTGTGTGACATAAATTGATTAAGTGTTTATAGAGGACATGGATATGTTCCCATAGAATTATTGAGAAAGGGTGAGTGATGAATTGGATTGAGTGACCTGAGTAGGCCGTGATGGGACCTTGAGGTGCTTTAGAGCATTTGGATAGAATATTTTTAGACCAATGCCAGTGTTCATAGATATATGAGCGAGAGTAACAAAGTGGGTAGAACCTGGGTATATTTGTTATTGTATGGGTGAGTGGACTAACCAAGGATGACTTGAGATGTGATATAGGAATTACACAATCTCTCGATAGTGTTGCTAGTGGGATTGGATTATGATTCTATTAGGATATGGTATGATTATGATGATGTTGAGGGATGATACGTCTTCTGAGTGATATTCATGGCCCTAGGGTTGAGTTTGATTTATGGGAACCCATGTAGTGTTCCAATTCAATGCTACATCTTTTTGGATCTCTGGGGTGACTCATGTTTTTTATCCCCTGATAGGGTTAGTGTGGGAATGGGTAGTGATTATTTTAGCTATCGCCGTAGAAAGAAAATTGACAGTGTGTGATATATATGGTTGTAGTGAAGGCTATATTGTGAGATGGATTGTAGAGTAACACTACTCTCATAGTTTAAATGTATAGGATTACTAGTGAGTACCTAGGATCTGGACTTATAATTGATAACATAGAATTTGTTGGGATAAACTATTATCTAGACATAATTCATAATACTTTTGAATTTTTGGGATACTCCCTAGGACTCAGACTCTATGTCTTCTATGATGGGACACCTAAGACACTCAATATGATCATGATATATTTATAAAATTACGATATTACCAATATAGTCTTTACGATTCTGTGGATAAACTTTTTATGTATTGGGTTTGAAAGATACTTCCTGAGATCTGATGATTATGCCTAATGACCATGAGATCCCTTAGAGGATACTTTGGAACTAATGATAATGCATATATTGGATTCCAAAAATGTTTGATAGTATTTAGAAACTATGCGTACATTGAATTACTAGGTTTGGATACATGGAATTCAACTTATTCTTATATATGATGCTTATGATACTTCCTTGGATGTAATGATTTCACATGATACTATTGGGATTACAAGGATCTTAAATAAGATCATTATACATAGCCTGATACATATGGGGATTCTAAGGATGATAATAATCACCCATTATTTAATCATAATATTAATTGATATTTCATGGTATGATAAGGATCACCCCTACAGAGTATGAAATGTGATCATAGCCACTCAATAATTGGCCGCTATAGGTACATTTGTTCATTAGTGTCACATTCAACCCTAAGGATCGATGATGGTTTATTTATTTATTCTTCCATCATTTTATTATTTATTAATTTCAATATATCATATGTTCATACACTATATTTGATGGTTATGTATGCGACCTCATAAGTAGTGCCCTATTATATTTTATTCACACCATCCTTGGGTGCCCATAACACTTTGGTACTATATTAGAGTTCATTGTCCATATTTTTAGGTAGGTAATAGGCCAAGAGTTTAATAATCAATATTTATAGATCATATGGGATTTGGAGTTAAGGAAGAGGCGAGTGTAATAACCCAATACTATTATCCTTATAAACTTGATGATATGTATGATAACCTGTGTACATTCCTCAAGAAATGTAATAAAACAACAAAATATTAAAATAAATTTATAAACAAATCATTAATAAAACCAAATATGGTAAACCATTAAATGTTATTATATTTATATGTTAAAAACATTTATAAATTAATATTTAAAAATATTACTTTAATTTAAATATTATTTATTTATTTTATTAATTTTATTTTAATTTCAAAATTATAAATATTTTGGAATGTAATTTTGATCAAATTAAATTAATTTTATATATTCACCAAATAAATAAATATTTAATATTATGGTTTTATTTTTTTTTAAAAAAATATTCATTTTTAGTAAAAAAATACGTTCTTATGAAAATTAAGAATTTGGTGATACTATTATTACATAATAATGATGTAGAATATTAAAAAAAAATTAATTCATAAAATATGAAATTAAGGAATATAATTATAAAATTTTCAAATATTCATTGAATGTAGGAAACATAATATCATCATTTTTAGAACTAAATTACAAGATTACAATAAAAAAATTTGCCTTATAATTAAATGATGAATTTTCAAAAAAAATATTTGGTTCTGAATAACCATGAATGAATAAAAATTTTAATTTTATTTATAATAATGAAATTTTGGTCATTAAATTTATTAACAATGATATTATTATCTTTTGTAAAAATTTAATGTGGAAAAACATTATTTTTCTAAAGTGATTATTAATTGATTAAGGGTGTTTATTTTAAAATTAACATTTCACAAAATTAAATTTATATTTAAAATCATAAAGTTGAAATTATTTAAAATCCATAATATTAATTTTTTTAATTATAATTAATTACTGATTTCAAAAAGTATTACCAATGTAAAAGTGAATTAGTGTAATATTTAAAAAACATAAATGAAATAACACAAAAATAGTCAATTTTTTCTCCCTAATGTGTATTAAAGGTAAGGTTCATCTAAAAGACACATTACGATACTATTTTATCCAGTATTTAGATATTTTCCATTGAATTACAATATTGAAAATTTAATAGTCACTTCTAAAATAACTACTCTCTTCACTTATAAAAAGATAACAATTTCAAAATGTCAATAATCACATTCCCTTAGTATTTCTACTAGATAACCTAACAAATTTATCCTTTTAGAACCATTTACCAATTTCAAATGTATTTGGTATCTATTATTAGGAAGAATTCATTAATTTTAAAAGATAATTCTACGAAAAAATTCATATCCCCCATGTGGTTATCCACTTCCTTTTAATGTTTCCTTGTTATTTTTTATTGTCCAAATCATTTGTATAATTATTAATATTATTAAATTAATATCATTATTTTACTTAAATTTCATTATATTTGTTGTAAAATAGTTATTAAATCTCTTGCATCCACTAAGAAAACAATATAACATTGATCGTGTGTACATGCATATTAGAACTTGTATAAAGAAAGGTTTTTTGTGTTTCATAACATCATACAAAAGATGATATCAAATATATGTTTTAATACTAAAAATATTTTATATGTTTCCAATAATGTTATTAAATTATATTTTTCTATATACCATCTGTCTATCCATTCATTTCTAAATTGCATTGTTAATTACTCCTACAGGCATACTACTTCCTCCATGAACAAGAAGTTTCATTTGTCATTAAAAACATAACAAAAATTATTGCAATAATTGATTCAAAGAAGATATATTATAATAATTTTAATCATAATATTCTTAATATTTCATATTATCATTTTATAATTTCATTCCATTACTCATGAAATACATTAGAGTATGTCACCATCTGAGTTGATTTTACCACCAACATGTATGATGTTGTAATGTGTATGTCATAAATGATTATGGAATTTCATATAAAGCTAAAATTATATAATAAAAATTAATTTATGATGTCATATTTGTTCAACAAATTTATTATTATCATTATATTGATTTATTAATATAAAATCATATGAACACTAAGAATGTCAAAACTAGTTTTTCATGATCCCCTTTTTCAGACACTGTATTCATGTCTTTCACTTACTGAAAATAGAATTTCAGTATTAATTGGAAATAATGAGTATTAAATCATTAATAATTAAAGAATTATAAACCTAAAAAACACATAGTAATAATAGAATTCATTATAGTGATATTTGAAATTGAAAAACAAACAAACATTCTAATATCCATTAGTGAAAATAACTATACCAAAGTAATATAATTTTCATGATGGATATTAAATACATTCTATAAAGAGTAATAAACTGTAATAAGGACCATAATTAAGTATTTATGTAAATTATTTTTAATATAAATGATGCTAGAGTAATGTTGAGTTAACGCAAACTCAAGGTGATTGTATTTTCATCTAAAATTCCTCTCTTTCAGACATGTTTTTATACACCTAATTTCATTAATATGGGGTATATACAACCAAATTTATATATATGAAATGAAATATTCAATATCTATTGTAATTTTTATTCTATTTATATATACTTGTTCAATGTTATTTTGAGTTAAATTCACTTAAAATTTTAAGGTGTTCTTTGTCTCAAATTTGAATTCCATGATATATGTTTATGTTATAAACCATGTTTTATTTTTTCAATGATAAAAATATAATCCATTATTCGTTTTCATCAGGTTTACTTTATATTTAATGATTTTATCATTTATAATTTTTAGGATAATGTTTCTTTTGATTAAAATCTTCCTAAAATATTTTTCTATCATTTGAAAGTATAATTTTATCACAAAAAAATCCATATTATGTAGCTAATTTAGATTTTTTTTATATGATTATAAAAAAAAATTAAACCATTTTATAATATAAAATATGAGAAACATTTTAAAATATGGATTTTGAAATAATGTTATTTCAAAATACTTCCACACAAATAATTTCGTTTGATAATATTTAAGATTTTTCGAGGAATAATTTATTGAAGTTTCATTTTCAATGGTAAATGTTTTTTAAATATATAAAATCACCATTTTGAAAAAAAAATCAATGTTACTAATAAATTTATAATTTAATGAATATATTGGAAATGAAATCTTTATTTTTTTTGTGAAAAAACATTCTATAGCCATTATAATATTATTTGAATATCTATCTCTACATTTTCGTAGTTTATAAAAGAAAATATATATATTTATCCTTGATTTAAAAAATATCTATTTTATATATAATTTAAAAGATAGAGAATATTTATTATTTTTATTGTGATTTTTTTCAAAACTCATTGAAATTATATATTAATCTATTTCATTGTCCTTTGAAATATCTAATTTATAACTAAGGAAAAAAATTTAAATCTTACCATGGAACATATTTTTTATGGATGGATATTGTAATATAATTCAACATTAGAGAAATGATCTATCAATACAATTTTCTTGACAAATAATTTTCTGTGTACAACCCTAATTATTATTTATTTGACTTTACTTATTAAATGACCAATTTATGAATCCTTAGATTGAATCGTGTTGACCTAGATGTCATACATTGATTATTGTGGATAAATTATTATCTTAATAATAAACCCTTAATATATATGGTGTTAATATCATATACTCTATTATCTTGATCAAATTATATTTACCTAGAGACTTACTGAATATAGTGAGATACCTATTTATTTTCCATAGGTATATTATGTTGTGATTGTTGATGGAGTTATAAATGTTTTCATTATGTGAAACTATTTTTAAATTTTATTAAAATTATTATCTTTCCATGTTTATTTTATGATGTGATGACTAAATTCATAGTGTAACATCAATATATGGATTATGAGATGGGTGGTACCTATATATAACTTAAATAAATTTTTTAATGGTTTATACATCATGATATAGAAGAGTTATGTGAATTAGTTTTTTAATAACTAGTTTCATAAATTGTGAGTGTGATGGACTTTCACCCTACTCACAATTTTATATATGAATAGGTTAGCAAGTATATAGGTTCACAAAGGGAGATTGTGATGAATTTTAACTATACTCACAATTTAATATGTGGAAAGGTTGGTGAGAAGATTGGTTTACGAAGATAATAAATCATTTCTGATTATTCCACCTTCTTTCATATGTTCCATGGATCCTGATTTAGGCTTCATATTATGTTTTCCTATTCCATGGGAATGGTTTGATGAATTTCTATTATATTTCTATCATCTATGATTATGGAAAACATTTATTGATTTATGTTCCTTTATAACCTAAAAATTATTAATATTCACGTACTGTCATATTTATTTTATATAACATTTATGGATATTTGATATGTTTTAACTTTTTTATAATTTGTGCTCACCCATACCCATGAATACGTTTTCCCATGGTTTGATGTTAACTATCTATTATGAAATGTATATAATGTTGAATAGATTATTGAGAAATATTCATAACGATTTAATTAATTTTTTTGTTATTAGTTTCCAAAGATAGTAAACCATTATAATTCTATTGTTTTGTGAGAAAATGAACAAATTAATTCCATAATTTGGTAAGAGGATAGAAAAAAAATATTTTCATCATGGCTCACAACATTTGGTATCATATTTATGATTTATATATTTTTATATGTTAGTTTTTTATGAAGGGTTATTGATTAGAAGAACCCTATTAAAAACACTAGATATTATGCTAAGAATAGGAAATAATCCTTATGTTTTTGTGAAATAGAGATTATCTGGTTGAACTAGAAATACAATTTCTATTTATATACAAGAAATTGGATGCGGTTCCTATATATATATGTATGAAGGGGTAATAACCTTAAAGAGACTATGTTGGGTATTAAATCAACTCTGACCTAGTGCACAACCAAGATGCGTTAATTTACATATGTATAGACACTATTTAGGGGAATGATTTAGTAAATTAACATGTTATTTATAAACTAATAGGAGGTATTTGGACAAATTATTAAAAATATAGACTATGATAACATAATAATATAATCACTATGGAACACTATCTATTGAATAAAGAGAATCATAGGTTGGGCCAAAAGTATCATGTATAAAAAATCAAAAATGGACTCATTAGGGAAATTTTTTTTTGAATTGGGTTTAAAATTAATATTTTGGATATTTTCATAATAGTTTTACTTTTAGTTTTTATTTGGGAAAGGATTATTAAAAATTATTATGTATATGATACATATCCCAAAACCTGAATATCTTATCGCCAAGAAATAGATCATAATTTAATGATTAAATTTTAGTATATTATGGAAAAAATGAATCTCACTGTGCCACCTAAGGATATGAGGATAAATATTAAATGAAATTAATTTGTGTTGCTTCTATCTATTTTTATCAGCAATTGATATTTTTGGGTATTATGAATGGTATTGAGGATTATATGAATCATCAAAGGATTATTCATCTGTATTTTTAATTTAATGTTATTTAAACATGTGTTAAATAGTATTGGAACCCTAAAGAGTGATTTAATGTCATGGTCATATTATTGGAGACAAATTTTTAATAACACATGTTTCAGGTTTGGATAAGTTTTAGGATTATTACATATTTGACATAGAGATATAATGGTTTTAGTTATTTGTAATATGTAAGATATGTAGTGTTACTGACCTCTGCATTGATAGAAATTTATGATATTCTTGGTGGTGTTTTTTGAATTTTTTAGAATATGGTGAATATTTTCTACTATTTAAGTTCATTAAATAGTGGCTAATATCATTCGAGGAATAATGATATAATTAATTTTTTGTAGAATATGTGACTTCAATTTGGATTTATGAATCAGATATATTGGTACTTTTGGGAAAGGTATAATTGGGATAATATAATATTCCATTATA
The DNA here is from genome assembly GCA_963277665.1 of Viscum album. Taxonomy (NCBI): domain Eukaryota; kingdom Viridiplantae; phylum Streptophyta; class Magnoliopsida; order Santalales; family Viscaceae; genus Viscum; species Viscum album. Next base: position 125,651,957 of record OY728129.1, on the reverse strand, counting down.
AACAATCAATTTTGTTTGATTAAAGATAAGTATAATTATCTAGGATAATAGAGTAAGATAAATATCTTATTAGTGGTTATATATTGGTTTATAATGTCCCCAAATATAATCATTAGTAATTAATAATAAGAATTATGAGGAAGTACTGTATTTATGGGGTGTATAATATAACAACAATAACATATACACCTTGTGAGAGATATGTTATGTTTGATAACATTTATTACATGCTACAACCAAATTAGGAAAACCAAAACATATTAAGAGAAAATTATTAATAAATATATAATAAACACTTATATTTTAAACCATTAATAATTATTACATTTCAAATTAAATAATTAATATAATTTAATATTGAACAAGGTTATTTTCAATAAAACTGGAATTAGTTATATTATGTATTTTAATTTTTAGTAAATGAATCATTTTAGAGTGTAAATTTGATAATATAAAATAGTTTTCTAAAATTAATCACATAAAAATTTATTTTTGTATTAATTATTAATTTTTTTCTACAATATATATTTTTAGTCGAATGATATTATTTATAAAAAATTATGAATTTTGTGATTTTAGTATTATGTATGTATGACTAAGAAGATTAAAAATGTTTTATGTTATCCAATATTAAAATAAAGAATAATATTATGCATAATATAAATATTATTTTAACATAGAAAACCCATGTACAACATATTTAGGACTTTATTAAAATGTTGCTTTAATATATTTTATGTCCTTTTCAATTAATCTAGTATTTTCATATTGGTATTTAGTTTTTGTACATCATTTAAAGCTATTTTATTTTAATTATTTAATAAATGGGTATTTAATACCAAAATATTAAATAAAATTTCTTAAAATTTATTAATTATGATAATCATATATTATATATAAATTGAAAATTGAAAATAATTATTTTTCGAAGAACTATTTTTAGGCAATTAAGTTTGTTTACAATAAAAATAACTAAACAAAAAGTAAAATTATTTAATAAATTTATTTTAAACTTATAAATCCTCAATTTTGAATCAGTTAAAAATATTAATATTAATTTTTTTCACTAAAATTAATTACTACATTTTAAAATTACTTACTAAGGTAAAATATTATTATGGTAAAAGAAAAAAAGTCAAAATTAAAATCCCTAAAACACACATGTTTGTATGAAAAATGAGTGGATTTGGTGAGCATAAAAACACATTCACTATACAATATTTTTTTTCATTTTCATTACATTTAAATTTCTAAAGTAAAATTACATTATTTGAAATCTAATAATTAATTCCAAAACTACCCTTCTCTTCCCTTATAAAAACCTAACACTTACTGTAATTCAAGGCTCAACATACCTTTTAGTTTAATCTCGAAAATACACAACATTTATCTTCATAGAAACCTATTCTGCACCATAAATGATCTATTCACTACTAGTACGAATAATTACATCATTTTAATGCTGAATTCCTTGAGAAATTCAAATCCCTGATGTGAATATACACTCCCTCATAGTGTTTCCTTTTTAATTTTAACTATCCTAACCTTATAGTAAAATAATAATATAATTAAATAATAATTAGTATATATATATTACATAATATTAATTATTCTCTAACTAATTCAATCTTTTCTATTAACTGGGAAATCAAAATAAAATTGACCTTACATACATGTGAATTACCTCAACCATGAAGCATTGTTGTTCATTTTTCATCACGACCTATAATGGCTGGTATTAGGGATATATTTTATGAATACCTATGTTGAATATGTAAAAATAAAATGATGAAATGATCATTTCCCATATACCCTTTTTTCATATATTTGTTGAGAAATTTGATTGTTAATATTTTTTACAAGGAGAATGTCATCTCCACGAACAATGAATTTTGTTTTTCAACACCACCCATCATGGATGGTTATAAGAATGTATTTACTGATGATATATGATAATAGTTATATGTTTATAATTCTTAATAATTTATATTATTTTTATATAAAAGAATTCCCATACTCATGAAAACATTTTAATATGTTATTGTTTTGGTTGGTTTTACAACCTACATGATTGATGTTATATTTTTCTTGTTATAAATGATAAAGTGATGGAATATAATGGTAATATTATGTAATAATTATGAATTTATTATTTTCAATTATTATATAAAGGTGTCATTAATATTTTAATGATTTATTATTATATAAACATTCGACCTTTATACATATAAAATATATCAACTCAAGATTGTATGAAATATTTTGTTCAAATTTTTTTAATATTATATTTCAATTTGAATAGATGAATCACTCAAATTATATTTCATTACAAAAAACATTAATCGTGGCTTGTGTTATACACAACACCGAGCTTAGTTTACATTACCCAAAACATAGTTTTTAAATGACACATGACATATTATTAAAAAATTATTATTTAATATGATATTTACACCTAGACATTGGTATGATGAGAATTAAGTGGAATAATTATATTATGAAAAAATAAGGTATAAATTCTTTATAAAATTATTTATTTGGTAAAAAATTAATTAATAAGGGAAAAATTTTTTTTAAAAAAAAAATTATGAAAAAATAATGTTTTAACATAATAAATTAAATGAAAAACCTTTAGAGAATTATTTTAACTAAATTTATATATTATATATTCAATTAAAAATTAAAAATCTATAATATGTGTTTTCGTTACAGTATATAAGAATTAATCCAATTTTAACCTTAAACTATATTTTTCTAAAATACAATTTTATCGCCTTTAACCAACATAATTTAATACATGTTTTTGGAACATTTAGAAAATTTATTTAAAATCATAATGATAATTTTTTCAATCATCATGACAAAATTATATTAGTGATAATTTATGATAATTTTCTAAAAAGATTAATTTTTTATGAATAATGAAAAATACTGCATTTTAATTAAAAACATCATTTTGGATTAAATTATTGATAATGATAAATTAAATTTTAATTTTTCTAAATTAAAATTAGTTAAATTATATGTCAATTAATATAATTTATGTGATTGTAATAATTTTCAAATTAAAGTTTGATATTAAAACATTTTAAGCTGTGGAAAAGTTTCCCTTTGAAAACCCACTTTCTCATCTCATGTGGGGGATTGATTTTAAATACAACATTTCCTCTTCTGTGAATTGAATTTTTAAAAATTAAATCCTTCTTTTTAATAATATTAATTTATATTATATAATAAGGGAATTTTTTTTTACCCAAATGAATAGTGAAAACATAAAAAATTAATTACCGTGGTTGAGTTAAAAATGTGTTTATCAGGGGTTAAAATAAAAATATATGGGTCAAAATGAACTATAAATTTTCTAAAATAAATATACTAGAAATATATTGACATTATAAATTATATTATAAATATTGGTATATTTTATGATTCTTGTGTCTTGAAATAAATATTGGTAGAATTCATTCTTTTTAGAAATTTCACATGTGGAACTCACCTCAAATAAAGAGCCCACTTCTTATTTTGTCCTCACACCATCACACCCTATTTGATCAGAAAATAATAGAACAATAACTTAAAAAATTCCCTAATATCATCATACAATCCATATTTTTGGAATTAATCCAAAATATGAAGGTTTGGGGTGTAAACCTAAAAAGGATACCTGAAGAAGAGGTAACGTTCTTCAACAAACATTTTTACATTATTTATTCCTCCATATACATAAATTAATATCTACCCACGATTATATGATAAAAATAGTATCTTAAATATTATTATATGTTTTTATTTTTTTGATAACTTCATAAAACCACCCCCACATCCATCAAATGGGTTACGAACTAATCATTCATGTGTACGACAAACTATCACCTCATAAACCGATGTCATTAATTTTTCCATTATCACTTCACATGGTTGGATAAGATGACAGATATAATGTATATATATGATATTTATAACATAATTATACCTATTTATTCATTATATCATATATAAGTTTTTTAGTTTCCATTCTATAGGGGATATGATTTCATTTTTCATGTGTACAGAGGACTACAGCCTCACGAAGAGATGTGATTAATTTTCACTAACACTTTACGTGGAAGATAATAAATAAAAAATAAATAAATATTTCTGATAAAAATTAAAAAATAATTATATTCATGAAATATTTATCATTCTTAAAATAAAATATATCGTTTTATTTCTTAAAATTTCATTCAAGGAAAGATAAAAACCTCATTATTGTACGTGTGGACTGTCGTCTTGATAAAGAAATGTGACTCTCTCTTTTTATCACCACACCACATGGATGTTATGTATAAGTATATTAAAAAATATATTTTTTTATTTATGATAATATTATAAATTTTTAAATATAATATATTAGAAACATTTTTCCATAATTATTGTTGAAAAATTGAAACATTACTCATGTATACGTACGACCTACCTTTTCCATTATCATAATGAACTTCAATTATCAAAATTATATTTAATATTTGGTATTAATGGTATAATTGATTTATAAATATAAAAATTATTTCATGAATAATATTCTGAAAATTATTGGAACCATCATAAATGTAAAATGGATGAAATTAAAAAATAAAAACATATACGAAAAACAAAGTGATTATTTCCTAAAATGTTGACATTAACACAAAATTGTCAATAAACAAGTTATGAAAGTACAAAAGTAAATAATATATGGTACGATATATTTATTTATTTATCTGTAATATGTGTATTATGAACTTATAATTTTTATATAGTAGATTCAAATGATTACAAATGAAGTTGATACATATGATAAGAAATTTCCTTATCCCTTTTACTTTTTATGAGTGAAATTCCATATTCACCACATGTTTCCTTCGTCTGGGTTATATACATAACATGAATATATTTTTTTTCTTATAATAAAAATTATTTTAATTTCCATATGCATTTTTAGATATATATTTAATGTGGTTTATGGTTCAAAAGTTTCCAAAACGGCAAGGGATCTTTGTTTCAATTTTTATTATTTGAGAGATGTGATTTTGTTATAAATATATCATCATGTACGAGGAGTATATATAACACACTAATATGTAATATCATGAATTTATATATACTCATGATATTAAAAGATCTATTTAGTGAATATACGACATGGGGATTATGTTTCAATGCATCCAAAGTGGTGAAGATTTTATGTTACAATATAATGATTTATCATGATTGTTGATGATTGCATTTGTGGTGAAAGAATATTACGACCCATCTCTATGTAAATTCATAACTTTTATTGTCATATGGTTATGTCATGAGAATACATATTTTACATTAATTTTTCTCTCTTCATATAACTAGGATTTCAAAAATAATGTTTTTAGGAAGAAGTATATTTTTCAATCAAAAAAACTCTTTTATCCTAAATGATGTTTTTTGAAAATATTTTCAATAATATTTTCATCATTCATAAAAATTATTTATTAATGACATTTTTACCTATGTTCTTTTTTTTGTGGAATTATTTGAAAGGAATATTCATGTCATTTTTGAACACTATTTGTTGTGATTTTATAAAAATTGTGATAAAAAATCATTGTTTTTTAACATGAATGTCATGAACAGTATTTCCCATGGTCCGGAACACTGAATGATTTGAAATCTACCTTAATATTTTTGAAATATATTTTCAAACAATATTATTTCCTTAATATTTGGGAAATTTTTTATAAATTATTACAAAGTGAAAATAATTTTGAAAAAGTTTTTGTTATTAAATAGGGGTTTTCAATGAACAAAGGATATCTCTAAAAGAAATGTTTTAAATGATTTTTAAATATTCCATTATACATTTTTAAGTTCATTTTCAAAGAAAACTACTTAAAAATTATATTATCATGTAAAAATAAATATTCAATTATAAATTATCATCCTTAAGAAACAATCCAAGTGATTTAATATTTAGATTTATTTTCCCTTAAAAATGAAATACTTTGGTTTCACTTCTGTTTCAATTGGGATATAAACCAAGGATACAATTATTATAATCTATATTAATTGAAAATTATTACAATATGTTAATGAAACCCATTTCCCTTAGACAAATTATGCCATGAAAATATGCTTATGGAACCCATTTTATTTTCCATGGGTTATCCATTGATGATATGATGAAATGATTTTGAGATATGTCTCTTATACATTGGTTATGACATGATGAAATATTTATGAACCCATTTCATTAAATGGGTTATGATATGATGAATTTTTCATGTTATTTTAGAAAACATAAATATGGTTTTCATTAGGATACGTGTGAGACCAATATCACTTTCAAATGTATTGTGTAATGATATATATCTCATGAGATAGATAAGACTGGATTGGGAAGTGAACTCAATTCACTATGTGATTTTTTCTGCTATAATGGTCTTGGCAGCGAACCTTGACTACTATAGTGGTTTGGGGAGTGAATCCATTCCACTATGATATCAATTACCGTAATCAATTACTAATATTAAAATTATTTTATATGCTTATGTGTATGGCACACCACTCTGTCTTATTCCAATGTTATGATCATATGGATCACATTCTTTTATTCCTATATGATTCATGCCTTACGAAATTCCAATATTATTATCATGAATCCTGATTATAAACTTTGATATCTTCTATTTGGATTTCATATGTTATGATCATGCTATCATACATTTATTCTTATGTTATGCTTACATATATCCCTTGTTTATCCTTACAAATATTTTGAGTTCACATGTTCTTTTTTCCCATTACACAGCTTGTGAAGAGTGGTTTTCAGTAAGTGTATTATATAGGAATATATTTGTGGGATAAATTGAAGATATTTCATAAATTAAGAATATTGTGTTCCAAGTTTACCAAGGAACTGAAATATTATGGTCCTCATTCAGGTGTTTATGTAATATATGGAATATATATTTAAAAATACAAAATATCCTTAATGAGAATCCTTGGATGCTATTTCGAAACAATTTTATCTCTTTTTCAAAATCCATATGAATGGCGTTCACTTAAAAAAAATAAATTTAAAATAACCACTGAAAAATAATAATAATAATTTATTTAATAATCTAGTAATGATAATGTTGAAACCACTTTGTAATAATTGACTATTTTAACATGATATGTGAATGTCATAGTCAAACAAACATTCTATCCTCCATTAATTAAAACAACTATAAGTAAGTAATATATTATAAATGTTGAATGATAAATATTGCTTATAAATGGTCACAATTTTTTTACGTTTATGAATTAATTACATAAGTTTGTTATGATAATTATAAAGTATGTTATAGTTTGTTCGAGTTAGTGGAAATTCAGTTTATCATTTATTACATCTCTAATTCCTCTCGTTGAGATATGTTTTGAATTGGTCACCTAATTTCACTTATATAGTGTATATACTGTGTAATTGTGATATATGTCATGAAATATCTTTTTTTTCATGGTCATTGAATTTTTATTTATTTATCTCTCTCTTTCATGATTTTTTTAGTTAAACCCTCTTAAAATTTGAATTCCTTGAGAAATGTTTAAATTATATAACATATTTTTTTTTTCATTCTGAAAATATTTCCCCATTATCATTTTTCATCACAATTCCTATATATTTCATTCTGTTATTTATTATCATTTTTGGGAGTATTTATCTTTATATTAAATTATTCCTATATTATTTTTCACTCACCAAAAAAATTAATGTTACCAAGAACTAAAAACCATATCTTCATTGAATATTTGTTTCAATTCTGTATCTTCCTTCTGACCAATGTTATCCTCTATTTTTTGGAAATATAATATTGTTTTATTTATAATTTTTGTAATTATTTTTACCCATTTTAAAATTTAAATTCTAAAACTATTATTATATTATGGGTTTTAAAACAATGTTATTTTTAAAAATATTCCACCATAAATTTATTTTGATAATCATTATGATTCTTTAAATAATTTTTTGTTGATGTTTTTTTGAAAAAGGTAAATATTTTCCAAATATTTCACTACATCATTATGAAAATAAAATTTTAATGTTACCTATAATTTCCACATTTTATTAATATCTTAAAAATGTAATCTTTTGAAATTTTTCATTTGAATAAATATTCCCCCCACCTTTGGAATTTTATTTGAAACACTCTCTCCACATATTCATGGTTTTCAAGAGAAAAGTTATTTTTATCCTATATTTTAAAAACATATCTTTTAAATTGATTACATGTGATCAATGATATTTCTTATTTGTGAACTGAATTTTTCCAAATTTCTATAAATGTATTTTGGGTCTATGAAATTATCCTATTTTATATCTTATACTTGGTCAAGTATTTTTTTTCAAATTAAAATTTCCATGTTATTTATATGGATAGATTATGTAATGTGATTATCTTTTGGAGAGATGATCCACCACTTTATTTTTATTACCTTGTAATTTTTTATGAAATAATTTATTATTTCATCAAAATCCATTCAACTATTAATACCCTATTCTTGACATATTTTAATAAAGGGGGTTCACCTAGATTTCACAGATCAATCGATTGTGGATAATATATTTTCTTAACTGTATACCCTTTAACTACACTATATAAATATCATATACACTATTATCTTGTTTAAATATTATTTACCTAGAGACTTATTTAATTTCATTGGATGGTAATTTATTTTCAACATGCATATCATGTTATGATTAGGGATATAATTATTGATGTTTTCCTTATATGATTCCATTTTAAAAGTATAAAAAACCATTTTATTACTATGAGTTATTTTATATTGTGATGATTATTTTCAATGTAGCACATAGATATACAGATTATAAGATGTGTTGAACCTATATAAACCTCTAATATATTGGGTAATTTATTATATATAACTGGATAGAAATATAATACGGGCAGGTTAGTGAGTAGATATGTTCAAAAAAGGTGTGTGTGATGACATGTAACTCTACTCACAATCATACAAGTGAATATGGTATTGGGTATCTAGGATCACACAATGTTAGTGTGATGGAGTTTTTATCTAATCAATATTTTATATGTGAATAGGTTTGTGGGTGGCCATGTTAAAAAAGATGAGAAATCATATGTTTAGGATTGTGGCATTTTCATTACTATATACCATGGATCATGATTTAAACTTCATATTTTGTTTTCTTATCCCATGGTAATGGTTATATAATTTAATGTTACATGACTAAATTTTATGCTTATGGAAAAATATTATTGATTCATTTTCCTTCTTCATCAGTTAATTGTTATTATATATATATTCTCACTTGTTTTGGATCTATCCATTACAGACCATTGATATGTTATCCCGTGGTGATCATTTTCCTCTACCCTTCCTATGTTCTCTTTTCCACAAGTTATGAAGATGAATATGTCTTATAGAATTTATATAAGGGGGATTATATTATGGATAAATGATCACAATGGTGTAATAATATTTTATATTCCACATATCCAAAGCCTATAATCCTATTTTGTTCATGGGGTTTGAGGTAAAATTAAGCAATAAAATATTGAACTAGTTAAAATTACATAAAATAAATATTTTTTTATCTTTGGTAGTTAGAGTTGATATCAGTGGAAGTGTGTAGTTATTTTTGGAGATTATTTTAGTTATCTAATGTTTTGGTTAATAAAATACCTATTAAAAATTGTAGATATAATTTTAAGATTATTAAAAATTGTAATATTTTACTGAAGAAAAAATTATATTGTTTCCCTTGAAATAACATCTCTATATTGATACCAGATGATGAATGTTGTCCTGGAAAAGATGTACCTAAGGGTAATAACCCTAAAGATGATGTTTTGGGTATTAACTCAATTGTGACATGCTATATGATAAAGAGGCATTAAAACACACTTGGATATGCACTCCTGTGTGATTTAATTTAGTTAATTCACAATTGGTTTATAAACTATTATGAATGAATTAGATATATTATAAAGAAATTTAATGATACAAACCTCGTTTTAAAACTAACACGTACTACTGAGGATTTAATAATGATATTTAAAGTATGAACCAAATGTATGTCATGTAAAACAAATCTTTCATTGGGGAATACATATTTTGATAGAGGTTTTCATTGAAATAAATTGGATAGTTTAATAATCATTTTGTTATTACTTCCTGGTTGAAATAATATTCAAATGAAAATTAAGATGAATAAGGTGCACATCAAGAATCCACTATGTCATAAAAAATGTTTGGTAATCATTCATAAATGATTAAATCATATTATATAATTGATAAATTTCATCTCAAAGTCACACTTAAGGTTATGAGTCTAATATATTAATAGAAATTAAATCTTTAAGGCTTATATATTTTCATTAGTGAGAGATATTTTGTTCCATTATGAAAGTTGTTAATGATTGTATGTAACATATACAAACTGATCTTCCTTAGTTTAACATTAAAGGGTTTTAAACATTTATTATTTAATATTGGTTCACTAAAGAGTCATTAAATTTCAAGGTAATGTTTTTGGACAAAACTATTAAATAAAAAACTTATTGAGGTGGATAAGTTTTTGGATGAGTATCTATTCGATGTTGATATAATAATGTTTTGGGTAATTTTGAAAATGTAAATTATGTAGTATCAATATGTTTAATATTAATGAATATTCATGATATATTTTTAGTTGTTTAACAACTTTCAGTATTATGGTATATATTTTCTAGTGTTTTAATTGTTTAGATTGTAACTAATATAATTTTAGTATTAAAAATAGAGTGAATTTTTTGAAAAATATGTGATTTTACTATGTTTTATTGAATTGGAGACTTATGTATTTTTAGGAAAGGAATACTCTTTAAAAGATATGTTATAGGTAAATATAACAAATATTTGTTTATTATAGATACATGTCTTGATCTAGTATAAGATACTAAGATATATATTATTTTAGAATTTATATCATGAATGATAATTTTCATATCTATCTTCATTAGTAATTAATATTTTTAATTATGAGGACACATTTTATTTATGTGGGGTAGAATGTAAGGACTTGTAATTTTAAACAATGTAAAACTAATTTTATGCTCAATAACATTCATTACATGTTACACCCAATGTAAAAACCCCTATTATATTAAGTGAAAATTATTAAAAAATATATATTAAACACTACAATGACCTACATCAAAATATATTACATTTATAAGCTATATAATTAACCTGAGTTAATATTGAAAATGTTATTTTGGACAAACTAAATTTAATTTTTATTATGTATTATCTTTAAAAAAATTAAATAAAAAATAGAATTTAAATTTGATACAATAAAATTATTTAATATTATTACTAAAATGTAAATTACTTGGTAAAAATTATTTAATTTGTTTCAAAAAAAAGAATGATTTTTAATTGTAAAAAAGTTCTTTACAAAATTTATGATTTGTTATTTAAACATTATTTAAGAAAGATAAAGATTATTTTAAAAAATTTTATGTGATAAAACATGAAATTTAGTAAAAAAATTATTCATTTTTAAATTTAATTTTAACATTGAAATTACATGTCCCTCATTTTTTGGACTAAATTAAAGTGTTACTTTAATAAAAACTATTTCTAATCATTACATTAAATAAAGCATTATCAATGTGAGAATTAGTCTTATCATGAATATAAAGACTCATAATTTTTATTTGGTTTATAAAGATGAAATTACTTCATTTGAATCAGTAACGATGATAATTTTATCTTATATATATATATATATTTAATACTGAAATTATTTATTTTAACAATATCTATATTTACACGATTAAGTGTGTTCCCTTAAATATTTAATTTTCATTCCATTTTAATGTTTAATTTATAAAATGACTCTAAAATATGAAATCATAAAGGTAAAATTATGTAACTCATAATCTTTTTTTTTTCTATAAAATTAATTAAGAAAGTTAAAAATTAATTACCAATGTAATTATGATTTAGTGTAAGTGTCAAAAAAGTTAAAATAAAACTCCCAAAACACTCATTTTTGTCTCCAAAATGAGACTTTGAATATATTTGTGACTAAAAATAACTTTACAATCATATTTTTAGAATTTTTTCCCATTGAGGTTTTAATTGTAACATTACACTGTTGAAAATGTAATGGATACTTTGAGAAGAACCCTTCTTTTCACTACAAAAAATATAACACTTTATCCACATAAATACCAACCATACCATTAAATTTATCATTGAAATTATTAAAAATTTATAATTTTATAACCCAATCTTATTTAAAAAATCCTTGGGTCACTATTAATTAGAATAAATACTTCATTTCAAAGAATATTTTCTAGTGAAAATTCATGTCATCGTCTTGAGTATCCACTTCCTCTAAGTGTTTCTTCATAATTTTTTACTTTAAAAAAATAATATACCCATATTAATTAAATAAAATAAGTATTATTAGAATAATAAATTTTCATTATATTATTTGGGTAACAATTATTGAATCCTTTACAACTATTAATAATTCAAAATAACATCGATCGTGCTTAATTACATATTAACACATCTACAAAACAATGTTGTTATTTTCCCATCAACAATTATAAATGATGGTATCATGTATAGATTTGATGAGTAAATGTGTCTTATATGTAAAAAATGCTATTATTAAATTATCAATTACTATAAACCATATTGCATTACATTCATTTAGAGATTAGACTCTTAATCATGCCTATGTGTAGACAATATCCTCTATGAACAATGATTTTTAATTTTCACAACCAATCAACATAGATGGTTCTATTAATATATTTAATGATAATATATGATCATAATTTCATGATTAATTTTTTCAATATGTAATATTACAATTATCTAATGAAATTTCCTTACTCAAGGAAAAAATATAATATGTTATTGTTTGGGTCAGTTCTACCACCTATGTGGATAATGTTATAATGATTTTGTCATAAATTATTATGGGATATCATATGATCAGAACATTATTCTATAATATATAATTAATGGTGTATTAATAATTATAAATGTTTTTATTAATATTATAAATATTTATTAATATATATCATATGGACCATTAAGAATGTCAAAACTGGTTTATCATGTTTCCCATTTTCATAAATAGTATTCATGTATTTCAAATATTGAAAATAAGTCATATTTAAAAATAAAATAAAATATAAATTTATATTTAATAAAATGGGAATGATTCAATTGGAGATACTCATAATGAATCGATTATATTACCATTATATTTTAATGTGACAAAAAATAGTAGCCTGACTTCTGGTTGTGATAATAACTATAACTAAGTAATAAATTTGAAATGAAGGATTATAGAAAATATTTATTAATGGTAATAAATTTTAATATGGTCCTGAATTAGGTTCGCAAGGTTGTATGTTTTATATACATTCGGTTTTTGAAAGTATGAGTTAGTTATAACTCTAGGTAAATAGTTTCTTTTTCTCAAATCTCTCTTTCTAATACCAAATTTATATTATGAAATGAATTTAATTTAATTGTTTCAAATAATTCTTAATTGAGATTTATATAATGAAATATAATTTATTTCATTATAAATTATGTTCTATTTAAATCTCTCTCTTTCAATGGGGTGTGAGTTAAATTCCTTTTTAATTAGTAGGGGATATATCTCTCATTTTTGAATTCAACGAGACATGTTTATGTAATACACCATATTTTCTTTTCCTGGGTGAAAATAAATTCACATTTTGATTTTGAATAATTTCTCTTTATATTTCTCGATTATATATTTTATCTTTCACGAACCATCCCATAGGGGCCCATGTCGTGACTCCCCATGCCCGCCTCCAATATTCCTGGGGCTAGAGACAAGTGCAGAGAAGGAATATCACTAACATGGGAGGACTTAGGCTAATTAATTATACACACATACACATCTCCAAGACTATAAAATTATAAAATGTTAAAACAATTGAACAAACATTCATGCATACATCTAAATCTCACAACAAAAGTATATCATGATGTAAAATAATGTAAACGTGGGAAAATACAATCCCACACCAAATTGTTTAAAAAACAATTCCAATTTGAAACCAAACATTGGTAATACTTTCATAAAGACACAAGAACACACCATAGTCTCACTTGTATCATTATACACCATTTGGTCCTAGTATACCTTGGACTCTGTCAAAAGGTCAATCATCTGCACAACACATGACACATGCAGGAAAGGCATGTGCATGGGTGAGTAAAAAAATAATCAGCAGGACACCTCGAATTCAAAAAAAATATAAAAAAAGATATGCATAAATCATAATAAAAATATTTTTCTACTATATATATATTAATAATATCTAGATATAATCAATAAAAATCACAATCTATAGGTAAGTCACAAACGTAATATACTAACCAATATTTCTATCTCAAAGACTCCAAAGCAATCATCCAGGAGAACACACTCCAGATTCTGATAGAACTAATGAAGTCCATCCAATAGGTACTGATCATTAGGTCTTTTCATGAGAAATAACACATTGATTTTTTGAAGATAATACTATACATTGATGATGATCACTACTAGGTCCATGGGTGATACAAAAAACTAAATCTGGATTAACCAGCTAAAGAAAGGATCGAATACTATGTAGTATTGGCCATGAAAATACCAATACCTCCACCTATGGAAAAAATATGTATTGATGATCTCACTTTGGGCCTCTCAAAGGGATTCCCATGAATCTATCTAGGAAGTAATGCTAGAGGGATCATTCCTCTAGGTGTAAGAAATTATTTCATACTAACCTTTCGGGATATGATAAGGGGTAAGAACCCTAAAGAAAATTTTCCATTTCACTATGTACAATAGATATAAGTCATGTATTATAGAGTACATGATGGGTATTAGGTGTCACAGATAGTTCCCCTTGACCTAGGATCATTCCGTTGAAAATGGCTTGTGTCTCAAGGTGTGTCTGTGTAGGGGAGTACATTCCTTACATGCAACCCCTATACTCCCCCATATCAGTTTACTTTCTAAAGTACACGTTGAGTATCCAAAATGATAGAACACATAGTGTATGCCAATACACAAGCCTTTTTATACTTATCTCTAACCCATAACCCTATACATCACTTAGGGGGTCCCACATTGTGTGTAGATCTGAATTGCATGTCGTGTTGCATTATATTTTCTTGAATCACTCATTCTTTCTCCACAAATCTAAGTCAAATCATTGGCCATTGATCCTATGGTCACCATGATAGGAAATATAATATCATATATCATCTAGGAATTTCCATCATCAGACAATGTGCTTTACTGTCATATCATCTCATAAAACATATCAAATCATCATTCTTTGTTGTGTGTTGAAGAATGTCGAAGAACAAAAAATCAGGTATCCTCTGTCATCTGAATCACTCATTCTTGATTTTCTTACCCCATCAAGTTGATACAACCATAGATCTATGATATTTGATTGCTCATCCAAAAATTAGGTGTTTAATGATCTATTTATTGGGATTTATTGATCCATGATCGAAACCTAGAAATCCTTTGATGAACGAGAATGGGGGAAAATGCACAAGAGAATATTGGAAGAAAAAACATTGATAGATGTTAGTGTCAATATAAATTCATTTCCACTTGATCTAAAATCAAAATAATCAATCCATAAATATAATTCAACAATAAAATCCCCATAAATAATCCTATCCTATAAGACGATTGAACCATAAATCAATTTTGTTATTGTTTGATTCATGTTCATATTAGAAATGAAGAACGTGGAATAAATCCAAATAAATAGATTTCCTACCTTGATTTGGATTGATTACTAATGACTAATGAAGTTATATCACATTCTTTTGAAGGATCCTTTGAATCTGAAGTGCGTCGATCATCGATCCATGATCTCATCATTGACTACCCGAGAGAATTCGACAAACAGTTTCTAAACCGATCTCCAATAGTTCTAGGGTTATATGGATAAACCTAGTATTTTCCCATAGAAGTATATTTAAATACATAATAATAATTGTGTCAATAAAATAAATTAAAATAATTTATTCAACTATTTTATTCATTTGAGTTCCCATGATGAATTTTCTACAAATGACCCATGCTGACTAATGTTAAGTTATTCATAGAGTAAACCTTATCTTCTAGAATCAATGATGCCCTTAGATTTTTGATCTGGGCACATATTTAGAATATATTCTATTTTTCAAGAAATATGTGCATGTGTTCTATTTAACATTTTTAGTATATTTTAAACATTTATCCTGGGAACACTGATCCTCAGAATCACAGACCATCTCAGCCCATGGTCTTTAAAATATTCTATATAATATTTAAAACTAATATATGGAAAATTTAAGACATTTAATTATCTTTCTAAAGAGAAAGTATCTTTTGATTTAATGTTTCCAACACAATTCTCTATCACAAAAATATATGAAAATATATAGAACAAAACAGAAAATCATAATAGGATAATTATTTCAAATCTATATTTTAATTCATTCAAATGTTCTACTATATTTTTTTTGAAAGATATCATCAATTATTTTATATAATTTTAATAATTCTATTTATTTATATTAAAAATGAAAATCTAATACTCTCTTTATGATGTGTGTTTTCAAACAGTGACATTTCAAATTATTTTTTACCCCAAATATATTTTGTTAATATTTATAAATTTTCAAGGATTAATTTATTGAATTTTCTTTTTCAAGGAAAACTATTTATGAAATAATTGACATATCCATTTTGAAAATGAATATTTAAAGTTACCATTACGTTTATCATTTTATGAATTTGTTAAAGAAATTATCTTTTAATTTTTTATATGGGAACACATCATTATGTGCCTTTTTATTTTATTATAAACTATCTCCTCATGTTTTCATTGTTTATAAAAGAAAAAGTATATTTGTCATATTTTTTTAAAGAATATTAGTTTTAGGATTATTTTAAAAGATTAATTATATTTATTTCTTCTAATGTTTCATTACCAAAACTCCTTATACGTATATTTAATATAAGTCATTATCCATTGAAATATATTGTTCTCTATCAAGATTATTTTTCTAATGTAGCAATCCATCTTATTTTTATATAAGGATTATGTAATATCATTCTATTTTGAAGAAATGATCCACAACATAATTTGAATGTCTTGATAATATTTGACACACAATAATAATTTTTCTTAAAATTACATTAATCTAGAATACCCTATTATTGAATCCTTGAATAATTGTGTGTTCTCTTATATGTCATACATCGATTGATTATTAAAAAATTATTATCTTAACTCTCTACCCCTTGTTTGTATGTTGTAAATACCATATTCTATATTACCTGGATAGAATTAAATTCACCAATATAGTTTATATATATATTTAGAGACATATTTATTTTCAATGGGTATATCAAGTTATAAGTAAAAATGGAATTATGAATTTTTTTCATTATTTGATTCCATTTAAAATGTATAAAATCCCATTTTCATTCAATGGGTAAATTTAGGATGTGATGACTGATTTTAAAGTGGCATAGAAATTTATAGATTATGAAATGGGTTGGCGCAAAATTTCCATAAAATATATTAACTAAGGCTTATATCTCATGGGATAGACATTTTATTGTAACATTTTAGAAAGTCAATTGGTTCAAAAAGGGTGACTGTGGTTTTTAGCTCTAATCTTGATTTTATGTGTGAATAGGTTAATCAAAATCTAGGTTCACCATACATATATGTTATGAAATGTTCCTCAACACATAATTTTATATGTTAAGATGTTGGTAGAAAACAAGGTTCACAATGATAAGAAATATCATGATTATTATTATTACAACATCTTTCCTATCTTCTATGGATTATATTTATGATACATGTTTTGTTTCTAAATTTATGATAATGGTTTGGTCATTTGATGTTATATTCATTTAATTAATGCTTTTGGAGAACTACAAGTCATTTATCATACTTATTAATAAAATAATTATTTTTATTTATATATTATCACATGTTTATGATATAAAATTTATGGACCACCAATATTTTATCCCATAATGAGCATTCAATCTCACCCATTTCTATAATTTATTTTCCCCAGGGTTGAAGATGACTATGTACTTTGGACTGTATAGAAGGGGGATTATATTATGGAGAAATTTTTACAAAGTTGTAATAATATTATTTCAATCCAAGTTTTCAATAACACAAATCATTTATATTTCTCATGATTTGTGAGAACATTATGTAATTAAATGTATATGTTGTGGAAATGATCTATAGTTAGTCTTGTTTAGACTGGGTCACTATAATGAGGCTTGTGGATGGAATAATAGAATCAAAATCATTTTATTATTTTTATTTTTTATAAATGTAATTGGACTAATGGAAAATCAGGGTAGATGTTTGTTTCTATGAATATTGGTAGGTGTATCTATATGATTCAATTTCATTTGATATAACATGTTATGTTTTATTATTCTGTGTACATTAATACAACTGTATTAAATGGATGGGGTTTGGATGTTTTTATTTCACATTTAGAACTCTTATATAAAGGTGTAGTCTCCCTATGGTAAAACACAAAACACTCATTTCTAGTTAGAAGCCTTAGATATATGAGGATGCATGCATGCTATTAAGTAGTGACCATCAGACATGAAGTTTGTTATGTGGTCTATGGTGGAAGGAGGATGTACATTTGATATTATTCTGACTGAAAATTCTCTTTTTTTTATTTTCTAAAAACCTGGTTAAGGGGTGAGCGGTATCCATGACACCACCATACCCAAAAAACTATAACACCAAATGTGCGATCCGAATTCAATGATTCAAAACAAGAAATTTCAAAATTCCAAAACAACCACAGAACCCAAGGAGACCTCGAGCCGTGAGAACCCACAACAGCCTATCACGTCACCCACCATCATCATGCAACATGTACGCCTCGTCCCCTGCACCATGTCTCTGTCAACCTATTCACCTTCTTCATCAACAGTTCGAGAAAGAAACCTTGATGCCATCACCGCCCTATCATCACTAGAGATGATTACCAGATCTAACAAAAACATAAAGACCCCATCACCGTGAGTAGCCTCAGGCTCCCTTCCTGAGGTCACCAGTAAAGGAACACCAAAAACCATCACAGATAATGGTGATTTCCGCCATCTGAATAAGAAGAAAACAATGAAAACCAGACCAAAAAACATCACCGATGAAAAAAATAGTAAAGGAAAAACTTTCACTTAAATAAACCTAGGAAATCCAAGATGTTCCCTAAATCCACTCTTAATGAAAACATCGACAATGTCCTCACTCTCGGAACACCAGCGACTGCCAAACCACACACCCAAAACCTCAGTGTAACCACTGATCCTGATCCTACGTGAATAGTCATGGTGGAAGGGGAGATTAGAATAGGGAATGAGTAGCTGAGGGCTCCAAACGAATGCAACGGTGATGACGTATATAAAATCCACTGGAACAAGAACAAGCCGATTCATGAAGATTATTGAAGACTGTATATGCCTGTATCCAAAAAAACAATAGTATTATCCTTATTTATTTGTATCTTCAAATAGTTACATTCATTTACTATCAATACTAAAAAAAATCAACCTAGTGCCACATCTATAATAATCTAACTAATCCATATTATGGGTCTTACTCTTGGTGAGATGGATTTTTATTATTTATCAGTAATAATTACAAATAATGAGAGAGATAATTCACATGATTATCAAGTTCATAAATCATATTAAATATATTTTTCATGTTTAAATTTAGCTATGAAGTTTTCACTACTTCTCTACAAAACCCACTATATGTTCTTTAGAATTTTATATTTACAAACCTCCTTCAGTTATCCATAACACATGGTTCATAAATATTCCATAGTTCTATAATTAATGTGCTAAAAAGGGTAATAAATAATTTTAATGAATTTTATTCCCACCTCAATATCTAGTTCAACCTTTAATAACCGAAATATTATCAGCCAACCTCTATTTCATCCAAGGAACCTTGACAATTTTTACATGATCATGTTGTAAAGAAACTAATGTATTTATTTATATATATTTCCTTTATTACCTCAGAGAATATATTAAGTAAATGGGTGGACTTATATTTACCCCTAATGAATCATTAATCCACATTTTATGATAATGTTTTTATGTGGTTATTTCATTCCAAGGTGAAAAAAATGTAGAATACTATCTCAAAATTAGAAATACATTCCACCACAGGTTTTACAACCTATAAGTGATCTAGGTGTCCCTAAATATTTATTAGGTATATTTTACCAATATAGAATATCATAATGAAATTTATGTACTAATTCATCCAACATGACCATCCAATACCTCCATCAATCTCAATGGTCATACACCATGAACATGTATCAACTTATAGTTTAAAAAACATAAAAAAATAAACATGTAACATTTTTAGAGTTCAATTATATCTAAAATTAATTAAATACTATCAATATTTTTTTTAGAATCTAGTGATTCTAATCCACAATTAAAATATGGATATGATAATTCTTTATAATTGTTAATATAACTATCTATTAACTCTTAGTTTTTACCTAATTTCTTATTGAAGATTCAAGAATCATGAGAAACAATTTCTATAAATTTTATATTTATTAGGTTACTTTTTCAATTCAACCCATTAGTAAATGATCAATCATTCATAACTAAATAGGGTATCCACATCATTCATAAATATCTTCAGATCAATGATCATCCAAACTGATAATAAAAATAAGTTCATGTGTAAGCTCACGTTATCTTATTATCTTGATACCAACTAAAATCATCTAATTACTAGCCTTATAACATTATTCTTTGAATCATATACATAATAAACCATGTTTTTTATATAAAAATTAAACCTTACCATAAAAAAACTATCTATCACATGCATTATCTAAAACTTCATCCCATACACTCTCAAGGATAAATACATGCATATGTTAACCTTTCAAAAGGATATTAGAAACCCATAAACATCAAGGCCCAAAACTAATATATGAATTAATAATGTACCCAAACCACAATAGTAAATACCTTTTAAAACCCCTCATATTTAATACAAACCCCCTAGACAATCCCCAAGGAAAATAGTTTTTCTAAACAATATATTTTACCTATATATATTCTCAAAAAACATCTATTCAGTTATATACAACAAATATTTGACATATTATTTTTCCCTTAACCAATAATACTGAATTATATTATTTTTAAAAAAATGATAAATTTGTTTTATATGTTTTAGTTAATCGAGACACCATAGGTTTTCATTAAAAAATCACTTTTACAAAACATATCTCAGTCATTTTATTGAAAATTGGAACAATGTTATGTTAGGAAAAAAATTATAAATTATTAAATAAATTATTTATAAATATTTATTTTTCAAATAACTAATGCCCTAATTTAATAATATTTTCATAATAAGTTTTTTTAAATTTTTTTTAAAAGAATCTTTTAATCAATTACACAGAAAAATGAACATTACATGTAATCCTAGATGGTAAATCTGGTGAATATAGTCAAACCTCATTCATGATTACAAAAAATATAAAATAATAAACCATAATCATAATTTTTTTTCAAATAAACAAACTTTAAAACTCAAAAACCATAATCACAATCACAGTCTATGGCAACTTACTCTTTTATTATATAAGTGTTCATGAAGAACAAGGATAATGGCTATTCCAAGTCCCAACTAACCACATATCATTATAAAATTTCCTAAATAAATAAAACAATTAATGTAAATAAAAAATATTATTTTAACCATTTTTTAACATCCTTAACCATGAAATACTTGTATTTCTTAATTTGGGTCATCACAAACATCTTGTATGCTTCCCAAGATAACTGATTTTTTTACAAGCCATATGAATGTAATGGTAATATGTTGGGAGACTCTATCAACTATATATTTTAAAAAATTATAACCATACACAAGATATAGAACACATTAGAAATGAAACATGGAATTTTAGCTCAAGGAATACCAAGATAATTAAATAAATAAAAATAAAAATATATAATAGACCTAAAATGTTATATAGTGAAACACAAAAAAAAATATCCTATGTAGTCAATCATAGATAGGATATAACAAAAATATGAAATAAAAAAGATATATCACTATAATAACCTTGTAATCACCTTATTTTTCTCTCTCGGGCCTCCTCTAGATACTCTAGCTCCATTACCTATAGTTTAACTCCTACCTCAATATTCATGTCTTGTATGTAGTTTTCTTGTCCACCAATGTCCATGTGAAGGGTGTCAGTGAAATATCGGCAATATATTTTCAAAATAATCATTAATGTAAAACATTATATATATATATATGAGAAAATGTATTACATGAGATGTTGCTATAACATAAAATATGAAATAAATAAATAAATAGTACTCTATATTAAAGATACTATTTAGAGGTAGTAATGTACCCATTTATACTTTTCTACTCAAAGTTACTAAAACATATAAATTTCGTATTATTCCCATTTGTTTTACAATATAATTTTTAAAAAATAATACAATTTTTATTCTATGGTTGTAATAATAGAAGATTAACAACATCATTTTGGGTAGAATCAACAGTGGAATAGCATATGCATATCTAGGTAAAAGGGAAAAATCCTCAAATATGTGGGGAAAATATCCTGGGGAGTGGTGGAATGTGAACTATAGTTAGAGAAAGTTATTTATATTATCAGTATATGTATAGGTACCTTAGTAACCATACCATATTTCACAATAGATACCTTCATTAATGACTTATTTTTCAAATAATTATTCATCTATGACATACTTAAATTTTATATTGTATTTGAATTGAAAAAATATAAATAAATAATTTAATAAGACAAAAAATATGGTTACTAGTAATGTACACATTATTAAAACACTATCACTACATGTATATATGTAGTTGGGAAAAATATATAAAACAAAACTAACTTATGAAAATATATAACATTATCAAATAAATCATGACCTGAATGGAAAAAACTATTTCATATAATTAATTGAATATTATTCAATCAAATTTATTCAATTGATAAATCCATTCCCATTAATTAATATTGTTATCTTTTTTTGGTATATATGTAAACCATATAAATAATAAAAATTATAAGAGATGATCCTCTGTTAACATTCCATCCTACCAGACCACTAAATCCCATCTCTGGGATTTTCATGTAATCAAACATAATCTCATATGTCACCATTTAAAATTGAAAAAATCTATTGAATATTAATTCATCCTTTCCTATAATAATCTCCTTACATAATTACATTAATAGAAAACCCACTATTATAATATACCTTTATTGGGTCACACTCATGGAAGTACAAGGTGAGATGAAACATTTTCTTCACCATATAGCTCGAGAACTCAAGCTTCCTCAACCAAAAATAACATTAATCCTTGAAACATATTATAATAACATTCATCAGTGGATGATGACTCCTCACTCATGGTATAATATTCAACATTAATACGAAATTTTTTCAAGGATACTTAAGACTCAAGTGATGGTTGGAAACCCCTTGTGGGTTTGGTATCCAATCAAATCAAATTAATGTACCTTTAAATATCATATAAACATAACTAATCCATGAATTACCATAATTAGTACATAAATCAAGACTCCATGGGTCATTACATGACCTCATAAGAACATTATATTCCCTATCAACTGAATTCTATATCACACACACCTACTTACCAAATATCCCCATCAAATCATAAATGAAAAAATCTATAAATCAAGGGAAGATTAAATGGATCATAATTCATACAAACTATAGATAGAATAATCATATATTATTTTAGTTTGAATCTTATTTGATAACCTAAAATCCTATAAGTAGATGAAAAACCTTAAATTTAGAGATTTAAGAGAGAGTATTATAGTATAACAAGAGAAATAGTGGATGGAGTGGTGCGAATAAATTTATTTTATTCTAGGAGTTAACCAAAATAGATTGATTAATGATTGTAAATGAAACAAAGTTTATAAAGAAAGTATAATTAATGGATGAATTAGGATATTAGTCTCCCAATATATATAATTTGTTAAAAATGAATGGGCAAGAAATAGGTTTAATTTTTTTAAAAAAATCACATTTAATGAGAATAAACATTTTTAGTTTACTAAATTCCCATTTCAATCCTACCAATATATAACGACCCATAATTTACATACATTCTTATTACTTCATAATTGAAGCACACTTATTACAACATATAACAAAACCAAGAAAGGACCGTATAGGTATAGTGTCTTTAGAAACTGGGAAACATAAACAACTGGTTCATAAAGCATCTACTTTGCCTCCCATTTATTTCATCATATCTAGAGTTCCTTTTTGGCATATTCTACTTAATAACCTTCTTCCTGACCTGGGGAAATAAAACATACAAAAGGGTGAGACAAAATGCTCAGTAAGGGTAAATAAAACAAATATCAATCACATTGTATACATAAGCACATATGTTTTGGAAATCTTAACCTACAAAAGAGATCATAATTTCATAACATGGGACAAATCATGGAAGTGAAATGTAATCACTATAATCATAACTAAAAACATGAAACTTTGTGGCATACATACATAATCATAGAGAATCATTTCTTGTTAGTCAAGACTCATTGGCAAGACTATCTTAGTGGACAAAGTCCCTTTCTGAACTGAGTCACCCTCGTTTCAGTCCTGTTTCACTGAACCGGTATAACCAACCATTCCAGCCATGTCTATCTCATGAGATATAAAATCTTTACCCAATGAATTCGAGGGAGATATAGGTCCCACCCATCTCATAATGATACCATTCTTATGTGTTTCTCAAAATCATAAACCATACATCATAGCATAACCCATGTAATAAAAATGTTATTCGTAAACAACATTACATCATAAAACAATTCATATAAGATAAAAGAATTCATAAAAATATTTCCATCACAACATAATCAAATCCATGTAATAATAGGGATAGAAACAGAACCCTATATTATCTTAGATAGAAAATAATTTTGATAAAATACTTGAACTCCATTCTTGAGGAAAATATCCTTTCAACTTCAAAAACATTTTTTCCTTTCTTAGCATGTCATAAAATTTTAAACTAAAAGAAGTTGATTAAAAATAAACTTGAAAACTTGTAAAGGAAGATTCTTGGAAATAATGTTTTAAAAATCAATTCATGCCATATAAGTTAAAAAAACATTCTTCTCATACTTTTGTCGGAAACTCAAAAAGTACCTCGTACGAAAAACGAAAAAAGATTACTTTCATATCTATTACTAAAAACTCACCGAAGGGTAAATTTGGATATTAACTATTGTAAAAGGATATAAATATTACATATTGAGGAAACATGGATGTGGATGATAAAATACACCCCAGTAAATTCCAAAGTATAAACAATCTCGGATAAAAATGAGATTGTGATATTTCCCTTACCTTAGGTCCGTTTTTCTTCGTAAGTGTCTGAACCTCTTGTATAATGATTTAAATAATGTTATTGACTTATTCCAGAATCACACTTGTTTTTATGATATCATATATGGTCATATTCTTAGCTTCTTAGTAGTGATATTTCATTGCTACTTGTTATTCGGGTGTTTATAACTTTTTGTTCTTATGCTTGTTTTGTTGAATAAATTTTTATTCATATATTTATGTTATAGATACCTCATTTCCAGAATGGTATTATTGTAATATATATCATATTCATTCATTCAATTCATTTATATAATCATTATGAAATGAAGATCATGTAGAATGACTCACATCACATCATGGAGACGGTATTCTGTACGTATGCACGAGTGATGATATCGTTCCTATGAACGTGGAATTGTATTGGAGTGTATTTATACCATTTCAAAATCAGTATCACTTTATAATAGTCATATATAGTCATTATATACACCATTATACCCATCCAAGTAAGGTGGTGGTGGAAAATAGATTTCACGCGCGGTGATTTCTTTTTCCGTAGGATGGATAGATGGTGAAATAGGGTTGTCTCATACTTATAATAACATATCAGTATATGAGTGATATTGATGTTATTACTTCATAATGAAACAACTAAAGAAGAATAAGTGGAAGAAGAAATAAAGATGAAATAATCGGTAACGGACATTACCTCTTCTTTGAAGTGCTTCTTTGAGACCTCCTTTTAGGGAACTAAAATGGGTCTTTGAAGAAGACCAGAACCACTAGGATGTCTCTAGGGAAGTGGAGAGGAGGAATTGGCAGGGGTTGGCCGAGCTTGAATGCTCAAAGTGGTGTGAGGATGAGGGGGAGGTGGTGCCCTTTTATAAGGGAGGAGAGGGGCACTTTGGGAAAACTAAAAATATTATTTTATTATAAAGTCAAGTTCGGTTTTAAATAGCTCCAAATTGATATATTTCAAAGATAAGGTGGGGATGGGTCGAAATCCTCTCATCAAATAGAATTTAGACATGTTTAGGTTCCTATTTTATCCTTATCATTTAGATTTAACATTAAGTTAAATAAGTTTACTTTTACCGTGTCTTCTTGTGTTCTTATACAATAAGGTTAATAAACTTAATATAAGCAGCCAAACAAACCCCAATTTGTTTATTATTAATATACATAACATTATCTATGTCATTTTGCCGATCCTTAGATTTTTAGGAATAAAATAACAATTAATAATATAATATTTGTTTTAAAAACTATTTTATGTCAATTTTGACACTATTTAGTAATTGATTTTTGTGAAAATCATAACAGAATTATTAGTTCGAACCAAGTTAATTAAGTCAATACTAACATGGCATATTAACCTATAAAATTAGTGTAATTCATAAAAAGTCTCAAATTACATTTATTTTGGTGTTTATAACATCAATTATGTCAATATTTCATTAATAAAATAATTACTGCATCATCATTGTGTCATAAATAAATTAAATTATTTAATGTATAAAAATTACAAATAAAATATAATTATGTAGGAAATCTTTTTAGATTTCTAATGAATATTTATAGTCTAATTTATCTTATGTATAACATTATATTAAAAATTAATTACTTATTAAACATTGATTTTAACTATTTTAACCCTTCTTTAAATAAATTAATAATAAATGTCCTAATATAATCCAAGTGGAACTAAATGGTCATATTTTATTCCTAAGTTTCCTTTTGGTCGAATTACTCTTATAGAATAGAATTAGGACATTTGTTAGGGTAATAATAATATCATCTTTACCCTTAATTACCCTATTTACTTTTAACCGTGGTAAAAAAAGTAAAAAGTTACTATTCACCAAAAATTATTTTCATCTCATTGAACCACATTTTAGTCCTTGATATTAACCGTGTCTCTCGGATTTTCGAAATTCCACTCACAGAAGCGGTAAAATTACGTTTTATGAAAAATTCAGTTTTTTAACTACCACTTAGTGGTTTCACTATTCATCAAAAATTGAAAGTTTTCAGAAAAATACCAAAATTTCACCCTAGGGTAATTTCAATATTCCAAATCCAAAAATGAAGTCCATTTTGAAAAATAAAATTTATAAAATTTCAAAAAGTGGTTATTATTATTCATAACGGCTAGTTTTAATAATATTTTAATAGCATATCGTTGTTTAGTGAAACTCGGTATTGCGTACGACGCAAGCTATCGAGGAAGGTTGCGATTTCGTGTAAATAAAGCCAAGAAAGTATTATGTAGAAAAATATTCCTTTGATGATTTATATAACATAAAATTCTCGGGTGTTACATTCTACCCCCCTTAAAATGAATTTCGCCCTCGAAATTCGTCACTTTGTAACAAACAGATGAGGATACCTCTCCCTCATCATATCCTCAAGCTCCCATGTAGCTTCTTCTAATTGGTGGTTCCTCCATAAAACTTTCACCAATCGAGTGGTCTTATTTCATATGACTTTTTCGCTACGATCCAGAATCTCTATCGGTTGTTCATCATAAGAAAGATCTTGCTCCAGCGGTACAACTTCTGAGATGAGTACATGTGAAGGATCATGTATGTACTTTCTCAGGAGAGATACATGGAACACATCGTGAACTTGAGAGAGATTCGGTGGAAGCGTCAATCAGTAAGCTACCTTCCCAACACGATCCAGTGTTTCGCAAGGACCGATATATCTAGCGCTCAACTTCCCATTCTTTCCAAATCTCATGACCCTCTTCCAGGGAGATATTCGTAAGAACACTTTATCACCCACTTCAAACTCTAGGTCTCTCCTTCGGTTGTTGGCATAACTTTTCAGTTGACTCTGAGTTGCTCTTATGTGTTGTTGAATAGATCTGACCTTTTCTACCATTTCATCAACGAGATCAGGTCCTAATAGCTTTTTATCCCCAACTTCATCCCAGCATGTTGGGTCCTGCATTTCTTTCCATAGAGAGCTTCATAAGGAGCCATCTAAATACTGGAGTGAAAGCTATTATTATAATAAAACTCCACCAAGGGTCGGTGTTGATCCCAACCAAATTTGAAATCTATAGAGCAAGCTCTCAACATATCTTCTAGGGTTTGAATTGTTCTCTCAGACTGACCGTCTGTCTGAGGATGATAAGCAGTGCTAAAACTCGACTCTGTATCCAGAGTATGATGAAGACTTCGCTAGAACTTTGAGGTAAATCTCGGATCCCAATCAGATATAATAGAAAGTGGTACTCCATGAAATCTTACCACTTCCTTTACATATATCCTGGCAAGCTGATCCAGATAGAAATCCTCTCTAATAGCAATGAAGTGTGCATACTTTGTAAGACGATCAACTATGACCGAGATAGAATTATTGCCTTTGGATGTTTTAGGAAGTCCTGTGACTAAGTCCATAGTGATGTTTTCCCATTTCCATTCGCGTATGGGTTATGGTTGTGACATCCCCTTAGAATTCTGTCTCTCAGCTTTAACTTGCTGACAAACCAAGCATCGAGAGACATATTCATCAACATCTCTTTTCATTCCATCCCACCAGAAGTACTCTTTCAGGTCCCTATACATCTTCATGCTTCCAGGATGAATAGAGAATGAAAAACTATGAGCCTCATCCAGCAGCTCCTTCTTTAATTTGGGGATGGGACGAACACAAACCCGATTTCTAAACATTATTATCCCATCACAATCAAGGTTGAATTCAGGAACATTTCTCACCTTCTTTTGCAACTCGACATCTTCTTTCTGTGCCTCTTTAATCTTCACATGTATATATGGTTGAACATTCATTTGAGAAAGATAATATTTTTCCCCTTCCATTATAATTCCAAGATCCATCCTTTGTAAATCCATAAATATTGGATCTTTTGTGATCCTCATCATGGATAAACTAGCATGGTCTTGTCGACTTAATACATCTGCCACCTTGTCTGCTTTCCCAGGGTGGTAATGAATTGAGCAGTCATAATCCTTAATCAGCTCCAACCATCTTCTTTGGTGCATATTCAGCTCCTTTTGTGTGAAAATATACTTCAAACTTTTATGATCAGTATAAATATCACACCTTTCACCATAAAGATAATGCCTCTAAATCGTAAATGAAAAGATTACCGCAGCTAACTCCAAATCATGTGTTGGGTAATTTTGATCATGGATTTTCAACTGTTGTGAGGCATAAGCTATCACCATATCATTTTGCATAAGAACACACCCCAATCCCTTCTTGGATGCATCACTATAGATCACAAACCTTTCTCCACTACAAGGTAGTGTGAGCACAGGTGCACTGGATAAACTTCTTTTCAACTCCTTGAAATTCTCTTCACATTCTTCCATCCAGACAAACTTAACTCCTTTCCGAGTCAACTTGGTGAGTGGATTATATAATCGTGAAAAATATTTCACAAAACGCCAATAATATCCAGCCAAACCAAGAAAACTTCAGATCTTAGTTACTGTTATTGGTCTCGACCATCTTTCGATAACCTCTGTTTTTGCTGGATCCACAGATATCCCCTCTTTTGAAATTATGTGACCCAAAAATGCAACTTTTTGAAGCCAAAATTCACACTTGGTAAATTTGGAATAAAGATTCTCCTTTCTCAGGGTCTTCAATATAATTCTCAAGTGATCTTCATGCTCTTCCTTTCCCTTTGAATAGACAAGAATATCATCTATAAAGACTACCACAAATTGATCAAGATAGTCTCTAAAGACTCTATTCATTAGATCCATGAAGATGGCAGGGGCATTAGTAAGACCAAATGGCATCACTATAAATTCATAGTGTCCATACCTTGTACGGAAATCCGTATTTGGTATATCCTCCCTTTTGAACCTTAATTGATGATACCCTGAACGAAGATCAATCTTGGAAAAGTATTGAGCTCCGCGTAGTTGGTCAAATAATCATCAATGCGTGGGAGACGATATTTGTTCTTGATAGTGATCTTGTTAAGTTCTCGATAATCAATGCAGAGTTTCATTGATCCATCTTTCTTCTTAACAAATAGAACAGGTGCTCCACAAGGTGATGAACTAGGGCGTATGAATCCCTTATCAAGATTCTCTTGGAGTTGCTTCTTCAATTCCTGCAACACAATTGGGGCCATTCTATAAGGTTTCTTTGAAATAGGCAAAGCACCCGGTATGAGTTCTATTGAGAACTCAACTTCATGATTTGGTGGAAGTCCTGGTAATTCCTCCGGAAAGAAATCATAAAACTCCTGTACAATGGGCATATTCTTAATCGTGAGTTTCTCACCAACCGTTTGAGATAAATAACCTTCATTTAGTGGAATCAAGACCCATAAGATTGAAGAAATTTCCACTGGAAGGTTATGTTCATCCTTGCATTGATAGACGATCATAGATTGATCTGGAATATGAAATGTGACTTCCCTTATTTGGAAATTGATATGAGATCCATATAAAGAAAGCCAATCCATGCCAAGAATCACGTCAAATTCCACTATAGGAAGGATCACAAGATTTGCAGGAAGCACTTTCCCACAAAATTCGATCGGAGAAGAATTATAAACTTTTGATGCGACAGTTGTGCCATTAGGTGTTGTCACAGTTAACTCAACATCTAATTGTTGAGGTAATACAGTGATACCCTTAGAAAAGTCTTCAGAAATAAAGGAGTGGGTGGATCCAGAATCAAATAAAACAATTGCTACTTTAGAGTGGATGGTGATTGTACCTTTCACCACATCGTTATCGTACTCCACATCGTTGATAGAAATTGCATGTGACTTTCCTTTGTCTTTAGCCTTAAGAGTTTGTTGACGTCGACCATCATCATCAACCCTTAGATTAGGGAATTTATTGGCATAATGTCCCATCTCATTGCACTTGAAACATTGAAGTGTAGTAGGTTCATTCTGTGTATCCCTTCCTTTGTTTTCATCATTAGACATCTTCTTCCCATCATCGCGACATTCAAATGCCTAATGACCTTCCTTTCCACATTTGAAACATTTACTTGTACCTTTAATAAAACTACCTCCATGTTTCTTTCCACAATTTGAGCATAAGGGAAAGATCATATTCATTTCAGTGTGCTATTTAGGTTTTCCTTTGAATTCCATTTTCCTCTTCTTATCAAACCCATATGACTGACAGGTTACTCCAATCTCCATCTCAACATTGAGAGCACATCAAACGATTTCCTCGTAGCTATTGAAGTCCATTATGGCTAAGGCCCTTCGAAGACTTGGTTTTAATCCACTAAAGAATCGATCGATCTTACTCTTGGGTTGGATAATAATACCAGAAGCGTACCTTGCAAGTCTTGTAAAATTTTCTTCACAGGTACCAACAGATTCATCATCCTTTTGCTTCAGTTTAAGAAACTATTTCTCCATCTTTGTTAGGAGAATACGAGGGAAGTACTTATTGAAAAATAAGTTGTTGAACTCGTCCCATTCCGTGGAATTAATTTCATCCCTTTGCCTCGTATTCTTAATAAGATTCCACCATTGATCAATATCACCTTCCAAACGATACACTGCTAAGATGAATTTATCATGCTGAGAACATTGAAGAACTGAAAATATCTTTTCAGTAGTACTAATCCATTGTTCAGCAACTAATAGATCAGTTGACCCGATGAAATAAGGTGGACGCTGCCTCATGAAGGATTCAACAGAATTTTGCTCCTTCTTTTGCTCGTTTTGAAGTCCCGCGTGATTCATAGATTGAGAAAGTTGTGTGAGCATGGCTACAAGATTTTCCATTCCAGCTCCCATAACGTTTGGTTTCTCAGGGGGGTAATCATTGCATTGCTCATCTCATTCCGCATTAACACGATTCCTTCGGGTTCCATCCATTGACTAAAACTAAGAAGAATAGTGTGAGCAACACTAATTATAATAGGAAAACCACATACTCAAGAACAAAATTTCACACATAATGTCTTATCCTAGGCTATTCATGGCCATTTTTAAAACACTAATATTGTGTTCTATGCTTAGACTTATCCTTAGGGTTCTTACTAAGGATTTCACATCCCAGTTTCCAAAGGTTGACTATACCTTTCCTCTGATACCAACAATAACGACCCATACTCTACATACATTGTTATTACTTCAGAATTGAAGCACACTTATTACAACAAATAACAAAACCAAGAAAGGACCGTATAGGTATAATGTCTTTAGAAACTGGGAAACATAAACAACTGGTTCATAAAGCATCTACTTTGCCTCCAATTTATTTCATCATATCTAGAGTCCCTTTTTGGAATATTCTACTTAATAACCTTCTTCCTAACCAGGGGAAATAAAACATACAAAACGGTGAGCTCAAATGCTCAGTAAGGGTAAACAAGAGAAATATAAATCACATTGTATACATAAGCACATAACTTTTGGAAATCTTAACCTGCAAAAGAGATCATAATTTCATAACATGGGATAAATCTTGGCAGTGAAATGTAATCACAATAATCATAACTTAAAACATGAAACTTTGTGGCATACACACATAATCATAGAGAATCATTTCTTGTTAGTTAAGACTCATTGGAATTACTATCTTTGTGGACAAAGTCCCTTTCTGAACCGAGTCGCCCTCGTTTCAGTCCTGTTTCACTGAACCGGTATAACCTACCATTCCAGCCATGTCTATCTCATGAGATATAAAATCTTTACCCAATGCATTGGAGGGAGATATAGGTCCCACCCATCTCATAATGATACCATTCTTATATGTGACACAAAATCATAAACCATACATCATAGCATAACCCATGTAATAAAAATGGGATTCTTAAACAACATTACATCATAAAACAATTCATATAAGATAAAGGAATTCATAAAAATATTTCCATCACAACATAATCAAATACATGTAATAATATGGATAGACACATAACCCTATATTATCTTAGATAGAAAATAATTTTGATAAAATACTTTAACTCCATTCATGAGGAAAATATCCTTTCTACTTCAAAAACATGTTTTCCTTTCTTAACATGTCAGTAAATTTTAAATTAAAGAAGTTGATTAAAAATAATCTTTAAAACTTGTAAAGGAAGCTTCTTGGAAATAATGTTTTAAAAATCCATTCATGCCGTATAAGTTAAAAAAAACATTCTTCTCGTACATTTGTCGGAAATGTCAAAAAGTACCTCGTATGAAAAACGACAAAAGATTCTTTTCATATCTATTACTAAAAACTCACCGAAGGGTAAAATTGGATAAAAACTATTGTAAAAGGATATAAATATTACATATTGAGGAGACATGGATGTGGATGTTAAAATACACCCCAATAAATTCCAAAGTATAAACAATCTCGGATAAAAATGAGATTGTGATATTTCCCTTACCGTAGGTCCGTTTTGCTTCGTAAGTGTCTGAACCTCCTTTATAATGATTTAAATAATGTTATTGACTTATTCCAGAATCATACTTTTTTTTATGATATCATATATGGTCATATTCTTAGCTTCTTAGTACTAATATTTCATTTCTACTTGTTATTCCGGTGTTTATAACTTTTTGTTCTTATGCTTGTTTTGTCGAATAAATTCTTATTCTTATCTTTAGGTTATAGATACCTCATTTCCAGAATGGTATTAGTGTAATATATATCATATTCATTCATTCAATTCATTTATATAATCATTATGAAATGAACATCATGTAGAACGAGTCGCATCACATCGTGGAGACGGTATTCCGTACGTACGCACGAGTGATGATATCATTCCTATGGTCATGTAATTGTATTGGAGTGTATGTATACTATTTCAGAATCAGTATCACTCTATAATAGTCATATATAGTCATTATATACACCATTATACCCATCCAAGTAAGGTGGTGGTGGAAAATAGATAAAACGCGCGGTGATTTCTTTTTCCGTAGGATGGATAGATGGTGAAATAGGGTTGTTTCATACTTATAATAACATATCAGTATATGAGGGATATTGATGTTATTACTTCATAATGAAACAACTAAAGAAGAAGAAGTGGAAGAAGAAATAAAGATGAAATAATCGGTAACGGACATTACCTCTTCTTTGAAGTGCTTCTTTGAGACCTCCTTTTAGGGCACTAAAATGGGTCTTTGAAGAAGACCAGAACCTCTAGGATGTCTCTAGGGAAGTGGAGAGGAGGAATTGGCAGGGGTTGGCGGAGCTTGAATGCTCAAAGTGGTGTGAGGAAGAGGGGGAGGAGGTGCCCTTTTATAAGGGAGGAGAGGGGCACCTTTGGGAAAACTAAAAATATAATTTTATTATAAAGTCAAGTTCAGTTTTAAATAGCTCCAAATTGATATATATAGAAGCTAAGGTGGGTATGGGTAGAAATCCTCTCATCTAATAGAATTTAGACAAGTTTAGGTTCCTATTTTAACCTTATAATTTAGATTTAACATTAAGTTAAATAAGTTTACTTTTACCTTGTCTTCTTGGGTTCTTATACTATAAGGTTAATAAACTCTCTATAAGAAGCCAAAAGAACCCCAATTTGTTTATTATTAATATATATAACCTTATCTAAGTCATTTGGCCGAACCTTAGATTTTTAGGAATAAAATAACAATTACTAATATAATATTTGTTTTAAAAACTATTTTATGTCAATTTTGACACTATTTAGTAATTGATTTTTGTGAAAATCATAACAGAATTATTAGTTCGAACCAAGTTAATTAAATCAATACCAACATGTCATATCAACCTATAAAATTAGTGTAATTCATAAAAAGTCTCAAATTACATTTATTTTGGTGTTTATAACATCAATTATGTCAATATTTCATTAATAAAATAATTACTGCATCATCATTGTGTCATAAATAAATTAAAATATTTAATGTCTAAAAATTACAAATAAAATATAATTATGTAGGAAATATATTTATCTTTATAATGAATATTTATAGTCGAATTTATCTTATGTATAACCTTATATTAAAAATTATTTACTTATTAAACGTTGATTTTAACTATTTTAACCCTTCTTTAAATAAATTAATAATAAATGTCCTAATCTAATCCAAGTGGGCCTAAATGGTCATATTTTATTCCTAAGTTTGTTTTTGGTCGAATTACACTTATCCAATAGAATTAGGACATGTGTTAGGGTAATAATAATATCATCATTACCCTTAATTACACCATTTACTTTTAACCGTGTTAAAAAAAAGAAAAAAGTTACTATTCACCAAAAATTATTTTCATCTCATTGAACCACATTTTAGTCCTTGATATTAACCGTGTCTCTCGGATTTTCGAAATTCCACTCACAGAAGCGGTAAAATTATGTTTTATGAAAAATTCAGTTTTTTAACTACCACTTAGTGGTTTCACTATTCATCAAAAATTGTAATTTTTCATAAAAATACCAAAATTTCACCCTAGGATAATTTCAATGTTCCAATTCCAAAAATGAAGTCCATTTTGAAAAATAAAATTTATACAATTTAAAAAAGTGGATATTACTATTCATAACGGGTAGTTTTAATAATATTTTAATAGCATATAATTGTTTAGTGAAACTTGGTATTGCGTACGACGCAAGCTATCGAGGAAGGTCACGATTTCGTGTAAAGCAAGCCAAGAAAGTATTGTGTATAAAAAGATTACTTTGATGATTTATATAACATAAAAGTCTCTGGTGTTACACAATATCATAGTGTCTACAAACTAGACTACAGGTTGGGAACTATTAGCCTTTTAATGATATTGTTATACCAATATACGGAATTTTAATCACCATGAACTCATGAATTACTCCAAGGACTTTTTCTCAGACTCTTATATCTCAAAAGACTCAAATTAATAACCCCAAACATGATTAAAATACCCCTTAACAAACCAAAATTTAATAATTTAATTACTAATTGGCATCACTTTTAATGGATTTTATTTAAATAATGAATTCCACAAATTGAAATAAATATTTTTCATTATAATTACAAATTCCTATATAATAAATAATCAGTTCACTTTTAACACCCAATTGTGAAATATTATTGCTAACAGAATTCAGTAAAACCCATCCACCAAAGTAGTTTTGGACATCCAATTTCCCAGTAGACCTTACCTTTTAATGGAACATCCCCAAATAAAACATTTTAAAAATTAAGGCTACCAAATATATCTATTTCTAATCAAATAATTTTTTTTAATCTAATACAATTATTTAATAATTACTCAATACATTCCATTATGGAAAAATCCTTAATATATGATTATATAATTCCATCGATTTCATAGTGATCATTATATCACTATCCCATTAACCACATTAAATGAAAACATATAATGTAGTTACATCATTCCATTCCACATATGAAATGAAAGAAAAAATAAAAATAATTATATATTTGTTTTACCAGGAAATGTAATATAATAACACTAAATTTAAATAACGTAGGTTTATATTACTTTTCCATTATAAAATTCCCCCCTTATACATCGATCAATTAATCATTCACTAAAAAACTAAAAATTTCTTTATAAAACATTAAATAGTGTTATTTAATTTTATTGACATACTTTTTACATTATAAATAATCTTAATACATTTAAATTAATTTGATGAATATAAAAAAGGTACATATCATGACATCACCATGAGAGGGGGTGAATAAGGGTATAAAAATTGCTTACCCAATTTTAAATTATTGAACTATAAATCTTATTACCATTAAAGGATCATCAACTATAATCATTTAGGGCCACCTTTTTATGATTTTATCCAGATATTATTAAAGTATATTTGATCAATGTTTTTCTGAATTCAATAACAAATTATAGACAAGAGTATTTACTAG
The DNA here is from genome assembly GCA_963277665.1 of Viscum album. Classification (NCBI taxonomy): domain Eukaryota; kingdom Viridiplantae; phylum Streptophyta; class Magnoliopsida; order Santalales; family Viscaceae; genus Viscum; species Viscum album. The sequence continues at coordinate 125,614,596 of OY728129.1, read as the reverse complement.
GTTCACCCTCAATTGAGTTACATCCAAGGAGCATGAATCGACATTATTTCATGTTCCAAAATAAATATAATCCTCATTTTATATGATGGTTTGGTAAACATCACTCCTATGAACAAGATCACCACATTACAAGGTTAGGGGACAACTCACAGCTTCACAAGGGTTACACCCTCGAATATTCCTTCATTGGATCACTTCCAGTGGATAGGATCTCATTTAATGTATATAGATATGTATTTACCTTCTCTAAAAACAATTTTTTGGATTTAATATTCAAGTATTACAATACTATATGTTAAATTCATGTCTGGGATACACTGCCACTTTTATGAAAATACCTTGATGTTGTACCTTATTCCTTCCAGAATACATGTGTATCAACATCACTTTGTCATAAGACAAGATAAAATACTCTTTCTCAATCTTCTTGGCTTGATATTAAATGGATGATAATTCATAAAGGTTTCCAACCATCCATTTGAATACATCCCTTTTATTTTATTCATGGAATTTAAAATATTTGGAAATAATTTGTTCCACTATTTTCTCAAAAACAAACCAATTCACCCATATTAATAACTCTGGTATTTCCCCTCATTACTACAGTTCTAATTTAATATCTATTGTCTTAGATTAATCCATGCATCCTAGATAATTAATGTGATATTAATGTTCCATTAAATCTGAGTTAATCACATGGATATTCAAGAAAAAATCCCAATTTTTTTGTTTCTTGTAAAAAAATCTTCTAGTCTAAAACGAATTGGTTTCCTCATTTTTATAAATTTTGTGGGAATGAACTAGAATTTTGGAAAATACTATATATTTTTTCACCATCACTATGGTGCATCCTCACCATCTCATATTTTACAATAGATTGGTCAAGATTATTATGACAAAGACAGTTTTAGTAAACCTAATCCACTAAACAAGGTCATTATGACCTCCATAAAAACACACATGATATTTGGAACGATCTCATAAAACTACTTGTCACCCCATAATTTTTGTGGAATGCATACATCACTATTTTATAAGATCCTATTCAAATTGTTATCCTAAAATCTTTTTATTTGTAGAATTTATACCCTACATGGATCATGGAATAACTACAGATAGGATATATTCTCCACCAAGGTAATTATGAAATAAAACTCTCTATTATGGAATGAAAAAATAAAATCTTCTAGCGGCACTATCATTTGTCTAAAAACCACTATGTGGAATGTTCTATATGATTGAAATAAAATCTATAAACTTTGAGTCCCAATGTTGACTTGCCTTTGTAAATACCATGGAATGAAATTCATTTCACTTCTATAAATAAACGGATGTGAGTAATGGGGTATGCATTCAATCCCCAACAAACATTCACAATACGATGTGGACCAATAACTCCATGGTGTCTCCTTATAGTGAAAACAACCGCTTCCATGTGTGCATGCCTGCCCACATTTATTCTATCATAATCCCTAGTGCCATGATGGGTAGTTAGAATTTTTTTCCCATATATTTGAGTGTTCTACCACATGTGTAGGGTCAAGAAGCCTTGGAATGTAATCCATAATTCGATTTCTTTTGACCCTTAATCCTTTATTACAGTATAACCATCAATACTGAAGTGTAGTCATGGTGACTAGAACATGGAAATACTTTGGATTTATCAATAAAAATTTCATATATGGAATATATAGATTACATTGGATATGTGATTGAAGAACTCCCTTTATAAAACACCCACAATGAACATCACAATGGTCTGGCCATTCCCATTTTAGCTAGCTTGAATTATTGTAAAAAACACATCATGAACTTCAATTATAAAGTTACTCTAAGAATCTTCCACCTGACCAGAAATCCCTTTTTGGAAGAATAAAATATTAATAGTCAAAATTATTTAATGTCAGCATAATACTAGGACCATCACATTTTAATCCTTCAATCGCACAGAAACCACTTCACCACTTCAGACATCTTCAACATGCATTGTCAACAATTATATTTTCATAAAACTAAATGTGAAATATTGAGATTCCTAAAAACATCTAGGTTATTAATCATGGCCATGTATATTGTTAGTAACCTAAATGAACCTTATCTCCATCAAATCTGACTTCAATAAATTGTAATTTCTAACAATCTACACTATTAGATTTTTCTAACAATAAAACCATAATTTCTATCTACTTTATTCAATACACCCTTGGAATTATATTCACCCAACTAATGTTGTCATACTAACTGACTTATTTTCAACGAAAAATATATGGAATTTAAAATGGAAAGGGTCTTTCTAGACATCAGTTTATAAATTAAAGGATCCCGTTTTCTTTATAATTCTACTTATTAGAGGGAACATGAACTTCAAATTATTCCCCCTTTAATATAGGGATTGGTTCCTAAACATCTCATCACAAATTTGAATATATATTTTCCATAAGAGGATATATTATCATAATAATTCGAAAAAACATCATTATTTTGAATCACCCACATGTTGATAGCCAAATCCATTGAAAACACATGATACACAAGAGATTCTTCTTTCCTACATTATTTTGAAAATATATTCATTGAGATAATATTCTTATTTTGAATTGAGATGTTAATAAACACTCTTGTCTTACAAATAAAGGTATCAGTGTATGAAACAATAGTTTTTTAGAAAAAACAAAGCCTTCCACGTCACCCATGGATTCCTAGAAATAAATACAACCGCTTTGGATTTTATACTTTTGAAAGAAAACATGTAATCTCTATTAATTCATAGAAATCCATTATTATGTAACACTAAATTAATTTTTTTTCTAAGAAGTATACCACATGTTGATGTAATTGATACTTCTCGATAAAAATTTTACACTAATTATTTTACGAGCCGTTCAATTTGAAAAAATGATATCATTTTAACTCTATTCCTTTCAGATATTCACATGATTAATAAAATTAAGATACAGATTCATAGACAATGATGTTAAATAAAAATACGCTTGAGAATATGTCTGCTAACAAAGTTTTGATATCATTTGTTGTTGTAAAAAATAGGGACACATTTTCTTCTTGTCGAGATACAAATTAATCTATACCCAACTGTGCTTTTCTTACACAACCAATAATTTTTTTCCAAGAAAAATCACTCTTTGGATCATATCTCCCCCTCAATTATCAACCTATTTATCTATATTTAGACATAATAAATTATAAAGAGAGAGGGTACCTTGAATTTTTCTAATTGATAAATATGTAGATTCAAGATAAACCAACCCATTACCTACCATTTTTTCCTCTTCCCATATGTGGATTTTGGAAAATGAATGCAATAAATAGTTCATGTTATTCATTATAACATGTATGTATAAAAATAAAACACTTTCCAAAGGATATACATTTTACGATACATCTTACATACATCACTAAATGGATTTTTATATCATCATCCATTAGGTATTTGGTTTTCCTCCGTTGTGGAATCAATCACACATGAACATATAACTTTATAGGTTATATCACTAGTGGATGTCATCTTAGTATTTCAAGTACATTATATTATCCCACTTTTTCAAATTGAATTTTATGAAGGAAAACATTAAAAAACATCTTCCTTTATAGTGAAAAGTGTCATCTTGGAATATATATTTCTTTGTGGAGTGAACTTCAAATTTATTTACACCTTTTTAATTGATGAAAAAACCTATTTATTTTAGCTCTATATTCTTCTTTGTTACGTTGAGGAGAGTTATTGAGATGATCGATATTTTTTTTCTTAATACATCCCTTGTTTAGGATACTTCGCATACCTTAAAAGACTTAACCTATTTTTAATCATAATAAGCATTGTTCCTAGATAAATGTTATACTTTAAATTCATACAATTGTAGTATCACCATATAACTTCTCTACCTTTCCATAAATTTCTCCAATTTTAAAACTTTTCTATATGAATGAGTTTAGAAAAAATGATGCATTTACCATAAGAATCACACCACATTTGGTCTCTACATGATTGAGATGTTGTCACTACCATAATTCTTTTAACATATTTGGGTTTGTTAGCTTCGAAAAATGTACTCATGCTATGCCAAAATGATCCACAATAAAGTCAATTTTTTTAATCCATTATTTGTGCAATGAAACATCTATAACACGCATGGAATAATTCTTTACATCCAGATTATAGATATGGATTTGTATTTATTTATACACATGTTGAGGTTTCTTTTAGAGGGATCTCTAGATTCTCAACTGGGGTATTCATGACCCCCCCCTAAGGTTCCTTATCTTCACATATTTGTAATTGTATTGTTGTATCAAAATTCTTCAACTAAAACAATATATCTATCAAATCTTATTTTCTTCCATCCTATCATGCTTCGAGTGAAAGCACATATCCATTTAGTTTCTCTTACATGGCCATTTGTTTTCTCAACTATTGGGAATGCACTTCTAGCATATCGATTTCTGATTTCGTCTTCATTCCCGGCTTATTTATGCTATTACTAAAGGCCACTTCTAAACTTATCAAAATTTATTTTTCTATGAAAAAATATTCTACCATTTATGGTACAAACCATGTATGATACGCCATCAATCGTGGACGACATTTCATGAGAAACCCTTAGAATAAAAACATGAATTTGATGTTATTTCCTCACTAAAATAACATATACCTTTTATCATCATGAGAGAGAGTGAAATTTCACATCCTTTCCCCATATACGTGTACGAATTAGAGATAAAATCGGGATCAAATTTTACCGAATCTTGAGAAGAAAACAAACTAGATGACTTATTCATACTTTTATTCTTATTACCTTTTTTCATAGGGAACTTCTTATTTAGAATTTATTCCCTACCAAACAAATATTCCAATTTCATCACCATGTATTTGGAGAAATAGAAATTATTCAAATTATTGATAATGGTTTCTTTAATAGACTTTGTAAATTCCACTTTTACTGATTCAGAAATATCAATTTTACTTTTATCTATTTCAAAGATAAATCCTTGTATGGTTAATAAAAGAATTAAATATTCTAAAAATTCTTAATAAATTCAATGTGAGTCTTCCATAAAACATTTGAATACCGACTTCAATTATTTGAAATTATTTTTATAAAATAAATGATCCTTTACTATATATGACATCTTTAACATAACATCATGTCATGTAAATGAAATATCAAATCCAAATATTGAACATATCCTTTTGACACAACTTTTTGGAAAATATAGACTTAACATGAGATCAGCCTAAGAAGGGGGTGTATCATGGTGTGCAAATGACTCACCCAATCAAAAAAACATGATCCTTTGATCTCATATCTCTTAATGGATCCAAGCCTCTGAGCCTTGATGGCCAATTTTATATTATATTAATCCATATCATCAAATATTTTGTGGACGTATTTTTTCATGCATAATGTAAATATTAATATTAGTATTTACTTAGTTAACCCTCACTATGATATGTCTATGTAGCATGCATCAATGTTATATCATCCACTACAATAACAATGAATCTCTCTACATAAAAATATTTCGGATACATTACTCATATGTCTATGATCACTACCTTACCAGGTTTGTGGATGTCTCACTACATCCGAACGGATACTCCCTCAAAAAATCATTCATTGGATCACTATCAGTGGAAAGAACCACCTTCATTGTTTTTTGACATTTAGGTACCTTACCCAAAACACTATATTAGATTGAATATTTGTGTATGAATATATTCTCTATTGATGTCTTTTTTTGGTCCCTCACATATATTACTACTACATGATACAACACTGTATTCGTTGCAAAATACCTTTGGAACAACATCACTTTGCTGTAGTAATTGAAAAAAATCATTCATCCTCTTCAAGGATCGGTCTTCATTGAATTAAAATTCATTAAGACATCAAACCCCTCACATGATCACAAAACTCTTCTTTTAATAAAAGAATACAGATCATCTGGAAATTATTTGTTCTTCTCTTTTATCTAAAACTATCAAAGGTAATTTTATAGAATATTCATCTCATTCAATTCAATCCAATAATTTAGATTGGATATACAATATCTATGATTGATCCATTTTTACCACATAATATATGAAATATTAATTCACTAATAAATATGGATTATCACTTGGGTATTCAAGAAAAATTCACCTTAATTTAGTTTATGGTGGAAACATGAAGCTAACTTAAACTACTTGTCTGCAGTGTGGTTTTCACTTATAAGATGAAACATTCATTTTTGGAAATACTACAGTGTCGTCACATTCACTATGGTTCAGCCTCACCATATATACCATAACAATATAGTGGTATAGATTATTATGTCATAGACATATGTTGTTGAACAAATCCACAAAACTCAACCATTAAATCCTCTATAACCACACACAAGATCCCTTGCATGATCTCCTAAAACTGTTTATCACACCATGTTGGCTACTACAAAGAAAACACATAGTGGATTGAGTTCATATGGTATGTAGATTCTAATAAGATTATTATTTATAGAATTTGGACCCTCTGCAGTGAAAGTAATTTCTACCTATCAACATCTTCTCCACCAAAGATAATGTAGCATAACCCACTTTTTCGTGACATAGACACCTCTTATTTTCCAGTCCTATCAAGATTCCTTTGAAAACATCTATGTGTTGTAGTCTATCTGAACGTGGTGTTACTTATAAATATTAAGACACACATCAAACATTTCTTCAGAAATTCAATGTAACAAAATCCTTTTTTACTTTTTTAGGTTTCTAGATGAGATTAATGGGGTCTACACTTGGCGTCCCTAATGTCAACATCCATATTGTGTGAACCATTGACTCTAAATATACTCCTCGCAACATATACCAAATCATATATTCAAGGATGATTTTCGGAATTCATACTCACCTAATCCTTGGTGATTCTATGGATGGATGAATTTTCTGGTTCTAATGCGTGATTTATCTTTATTCCACGTGTATAAGGTTGATATGGCTTGGCTAGGTATCTAATGTTGGAATTATTTTTAACCATTCCAGAAGTTATAATGGAGAAAACCTAGACATGGTAGTGTAGTCATGTTGACTATTACATATAAATACTTTGGATTTATCCTCTAATATCATCTCAACAACGTTTCAAGATGAACTATGGAGTACGATTCAAGAACTCCCATCACAAAATGCCCACCGTATCCTACACTATGGCATGATCATTACCATTAATGACATAATTCACTCATATGAAACACAATTCCTGAACTTCAATTATGGAATGCCTCCAAGAATCATCCACTTGACAAAATATGACTTTGTATTCAATTACATTAAGAATATCCTCAAATCATGTTGTTATTAACATACATTTTCCATCACATTAGGAACTATCAATCTATAAAGCATCACTTCACAACATTGCTAATATATAACATGTGTTTTTAACAATGATATTTTCAAAAAAACAATATTTATTTATTCGGATTAAAATGCACATCTAGGACATCGACCTTCACCATCCTTATTATCAACAACCTTCACCAACCTTATTTTGAATAAATCCAACATTAATCCTTTAATATTTACAACATAACTCATGAATATGTGAGATTTATTCACACAATTCAACATTCATCATCTCAAATTTTTTATCAATAAATATATAATTGATGATGAATATTTCATTTTTGGCCTTTATCAAAATAGAAAAAAAATTCACTAAAAGTTATAGTTTGACAATGGTTCAATATATCATCAATAATATTCAATAAAATATTTATTATTAGAAAATTTATTTTATCTAGAATATTAGGGTTAATGAGATTCATTTTATTCAACTATGTGACGTTCAAAATGTGATCATTAAGAGCTAATATGATTTAATTAAATTAAAAAAAATTGAGTGGATAGAATTGAACATATTTAAGTAAATGTGTCATAATATTGGATAACAAACTCTAAATTTGTTAATTCTAGTATCGAATGAAAGAAAAATCAATTTCTTATACCTCCATAAAATATAAATTTCTGATTCTCTCATTAATGTTTTAATTTAATGCGTGTAATTAGAGATAAGAGATATGTAGAAGAAAAATCCATTTCCTACCATGATAATAAATTTATTTTTAAAACGCACTTGACTAAATTTTCATTTAAATTTCCATAATAAAATTTTATGAAGAATGTAATAACCATTAGATGATATATCTAAGCTTGTAGGTACCCATTATTTCACTTTTTCTTCCTCCTTACCATTTACTTCTACCCCCTTGTGGTCAATCTTTGGATTATCTCTTGATTTAATATAGAGCATTATATTTTTAAATCTTGGGAAATTTATAATAGTTATAAATTTGTGTTATTTTGTACATTTTCTTTGTTATTTCATTCTATTTTCATTGACATTATACTAAAATATGAATCAATAAAACTGAAATCCTATGCCATTATTTATAAAACAAATCACTTGATGATTTAACCCAATTGACATCTTTTCTCAACATTACATTATTTTATGTTTTCTTAATGGTTGCATTAGTTGATTAAATATTGAAGATATAACACATGAGAATTTCCATATTGGTGTGAGAACATTTTAAATAAAGAAAAAAACCTAAGAACAAAACAATTTCATCACACATTTCCTTGATGAAATCAAAATATGAAATTTGATGGAAATTGATCAATTCATATCTAATTTAGGTGAATAAAAATTAGTATCCACTAAAATCATTCGTTTTATACAAAAAATAATGCATATATATTAATATATTTAATTATTTACTTCTAAATTAATGTATTATAAAAGTCACATCCATTAAGGGCGATGATAGTCGAGCATTAAGGGACACAAACATGGGTTTTTATGATTTTACTAGGAGGAATCATTTATTTCAATAACATTGTCATAATTCACTGTAAAAAATCATAGAAAATAATTGTCTTCAATCTATATAACTTTTATAGAATGAAAATATTATTTTCAATTATATTATATAATTCTTTTTGAGGAGATTACTTAGGGATCCTATAGTATATAAGAAATTATAGTCAAAATAAGAACAAATTTGCTGCATCATTGAAGCATGATCAAATTTTGGAACCATCCCAAGAGAATCAAATATCATTTTTTCAATTTATTATTGTTTTTTATTTTTCAATTCATTTAGTGATTCCCCCTTTTTTATTTTTAAATTATAAGTTTATTTTTTGTTAGTATATTATTTCTCCCCTTTTCTCACTTCTCTAATGCTTTTTAATATAAATATTCAAAATTTTCCCCCATTACTGAATTAAAGTAAATCATAATTCTACTTTTAAATTGTATTTAGTTAATTTAATGATAATAAAAAAATAAGTTACTTGATAATTAACATGAATATGAAAAAAAACTTCAATCACAAAAGCGTGCATCTTGGATATTTCAATAATCTTAGACTAAGGAATAAAATATTGAAGAACATCAATATGATTTTGACCAAACTATGAACTAAATGAATTATGATTTTGAGATAATAAAATAATTGACCATTACAACAATGTAAAACCCCAACATGAAGTTCCAAATTTAATTCTTCCAATACCCCCAAGGATATTGATAAATTTTAGTTGCGATAAAACTCATCAACCACCTCGCCAAAATTATTGGTCTTTGAACTAACGACACAAAGAAACAACTTAAATAGTTATACACTTTCTCCTCCACCGTGAAAAAAGGTAGTATCGAATACATCATTAAACATAGTGAATTATAATTCTCTATTAATTGTGTAGAGAAATATTCGCAATATTAACAGCCTACCACAATTAGAGGTTTAACGTACAATAATTGAATCATTATAGGGATGCTTTTCATATCCAATGGAACTCAATATATTGTAAATGAAATTTGTTTAATTAATAAAGAACAAGGGGAGATTATTTTTAAATGCATTTAGATATTTAAATGGAATTTCTTTATCTTCCACCACTACCAAATAAGAGAAGAACATAGATGATTTTACATCTTGAAGGGACACGTCCCTATAGAACATGAAATGAAAATTGTTTTGGTCGGTTGTTCTTTATTTTATAAAAATCCATTTTTTACCATGGAATGATATCCATCATGGACTAAAATGTATAAAAATTCAGGAATTGAGTGATAACTCTCAGTATTGGTGCACACGAGGGAAAAAATTATACACATGAATAAAAGGTAGAAACTACACATGATTAAATGAATACTCATTTGAGACAAATGTATGTTGATAAATTCGATTTAAAATCTCTATATTTTCATTTATATTGTGGTGTTTTTACTAATAGAACTCATTTTGCTAGTTAATTCCATATACTTCATGATTCATCTATGTCACTTGTGAATGATTCTCCATGGTGTCCTTTTCATTAATAACCCTTATTAAAGAATGAAAATTCCAGTTCCAATTTAATATTGGGTGGTGAACAAAACCACAATACAATCAAGGAATTAATTTAGACTATACCTAATAGAACTAGTATTACAATTAAAATGTTACTCAACCACCCACCCCATACCATTTTATAATTAGCCTATGCTACCTATAAATTCTAATCCAAATATCACGGTAATGATAAAAAATGGATATAAAAAATTATCAATTCCCAATAACAATATATGAATCAATTGATGAGCTCAAAACTAATGTGGTTCAAAAAAAGGGAACTAAAATAGATTGGTATGAAAAGAGTATGTATGTTAACATATTTACCCATTATCAACCAAAAATATAATAATAAATTGATTAAATGTTGAGTAAAACATTGGTCTCTCACAATTCCGAAAATTTATCCCATCACTAATAGAGATTCTAGATCCTCTAATCCCCATTTTGAGTTACCATAATATTCAATTAGCATATACACTGAAAGGAGGATTGATAAGAAAATGAGATTTTTCAATGATGAGTACTCAAATGATTATACTCCTCTCTCATTATCCCCATGACTTCCTATAGTAATAAAAATAATAAAAGATAAAATTGATAATTATAGCTCCCAATAGACCATATTGGAAAATAAAGTTGGGGAGGGGGGTTAATCAGTGTTAAAATAATATTATTTAATTTCTCTTTATTATTTAATTATACCCACCTTATAATCGAAAAATTTATTGTTTTTATGATTTATGGATTTTTTAACTCTCTATTAATACCCAATACCACAAAAAATATTTTAAATAAAAAAACATGATACAATGATTTAAATTCTTCAGTTCCAATGTGGGTACCTAATTATATGTATGTTGAGGTTTTTTTCCAAGAAATATATAATTACTATATGAGGAATGTGGATGAAACAATATGAGGTATGTTCCTTCCATTGATTCATGGATAGTTTCACTCAACTATTACAATGAAATGATATTGTATTTTCTTTGAGATCTTGTATAATGACTGCATCTATCTCAATTCAGATTATAAATACTACTTCTTGAAAAAAATAATCCTCTTAGGTTTTTTGGGTTTTATTAAATTTGAAGGATTTTTTATTTAATGGTCCTACTAAAACTCCTAAAAAATATCTTCTCTTATTCTTTTAATATCACTAAATCATCGTAAATAATATCCTCCTCAATAAACTATAATGAAAATTCCTGAGTGTATTTAGTAACACTATATTTTATGTACCATCATTCATCATATCAATGTCATAAATATTTTCTCATTTAGATGACCAAGTTATCTGTGTTTTATTCCCCTTCAATCTTCTTCAAGTGATTCAACACAACATTATTTAGCAACATAAATTGAGTTTTCCTTTCTTAGTCATATATTATCATATAGAGATTTAATATGAGGTACTTATTCATTCTTATTACTCATCAAATAGGTTCTTCACCCTTATAAATCATTGGATCCTTCCTCATCTTTTGCATAGTATTATTATACATGAATGTAGTATCAGATGACTATTTTCATTCATTCCTTTTTAACACACATGATATTTTCTCTCAAATGTATCACTCACTTCTATATTTGACCCACACATATCATATCAGTTGTAATAGTATCAAGTTACCCTTTACATAATATATAATATTATTCATATATATTTTTTCATAGAATATCGATATGTATATTTCATGTATATCATTGGAAAATATCTTAAAATTTAAATTAATGTGATCTCTTCATTTTTTTAACAACCATTAACTTAATAACCTAGAGTAAGAATCTTATATTATTAAATTTTCAAAGATATAAAGATTAAAATAATTAAGGAAAAAATTACTTTAGTGGTTTTTTAGAAATAGATACATAAATTATACCCATTTTATATTTGTAATAGAACATAAAACACAATAATTAACAAAAAAATGATCTGTATCCTTTAAAAATCAATCCAAAAATTTTTCTTCGTTTCTTAAGGAAATGAAACAAAATAATGGTGACATAAAATGCACTGTAAGATTATGTATAGAGGAAGATATCTTGAATGAATTATCCTAATAAAAATGTAAAGGTAAATAAATAAACACACATTACATTTAAAATAAAAAATTATATGATATGATAAGGCATAATCACTCTGTTAGGTTACAAAACTAAAAACACATTCTATATAATAAATAACTAAAAATTAAATGAATCTAGAGAAAATTTCATTGTAAAAATATAATGGATAATAATAATGACAATATTATAAATTATTTAAATGGTTAATTATTTAAATTCATGGTCTGAAGCATCATGGTATGTAAACTATCAAGACCTTTTACAAGATGATTTAAAATACAAGTAGAAACTTATTTAATTTGGCCAACTAATTTGCCTCATGAGAGCTACGGATGAATCAAGGGATGATATTATTATAGGACCCTCCCACAACTGGACCTATAAATAATTACTCATATATAAACTAATCTATTTAATTCATGAAAAATATTCCGTATTAATAATTATCTATATTGAGTAAAGGAATTAGATTTATTAATATTTTTCCAAATAATAAAATAACTTTCAATGAATACACAATATGTAAAAAAAATTTTCAATTTTGTAAATAATCATATCCATCTTATAATAATATTCATATTTAATTGGAATTTAATTTATAATGAAAAAATATCAAAACTAAGTGACTCTTTTAAGATAAATCTAACAATCACAAAAGAATATGAGATTTTACAGTGGATTTTACCACATTTTAATTTTCATGTCAAGTCCATTTGGATGAAATGATTAAAATTAAAATATAACATACAATTTACTGCGAATTAATCAAGATATCACATATAATAAAAAGAAGTATATACAATATATAAAAGAAATTATTATCATAACTTTACAATATGCCTCAATGAAAGGAAATAGTGATGAAGTACCTTACCACATGTTTCCTTTAATTTAAACTTTATTTAAAACCCGTATAGTGGTTTTAAAGATGTTATTAACTTATACCAAAAAATATTAAAATTTATAATATCATATATGGTGATTTTATAACATATGATTTCCATTTTGATAAGAATATTTTGATGTTTTCATTGTTTCATGTTTTAATTTCCTTGTTTTAATATTCATTGTTTATCATGAATGTTTTGGTACTTATGCATTATATATATTTCTATAATATCCAAAATAATTATGAAGAAATAATTAAAATATTTATATATAATTTTTTATTTTAAAACCAAAAATGAAAACAAATAGAAGAAATTAAGTTTGTCATGATCATAAATACTGTAGACCGTAGTGCTCACAAATAACATATCCCTTATTCAACGATCACCATAGAAATCAGATATGTAATAGTTTATAATATCATATTAATAATAGTATGATAAATATTATTTTACTTTTCTAAATATACTTATATATATCATCCAAGTTGTGCGCCGATGAAAATTGGGTCACATCGGTTTGTGAAGTCGGTCATCCACACGTGAACGAATGATGATATTATCTTTATGTGGGTGAAAAGGTATGAAATAAAATTATATATTATCTTATAATAATGATAAATATGTCATTAATATTCTAATTATGTCTTCTATTTCAAATATAAAAATTAATTATATCATTATTAACTTCCATATAATGTGTTATTGAAAAACGAATCACATCACATTGTGAGGAGGTAATACTCTATACACATGAGCAACGTTATCATTTCCCATAATGAATAAAAATTAAATTGGTATATAAGGTATAATAACTCCATATAAATAATTATGTAAAAAAATTATATATATACTTTATATCCATCATTATACCCAACCATGAGATGTGGTAATGAACAAATGTGTGACATTAGTTTGTGAAGAGGCTGTACGCTATACACATGAATACTGATTCATAGCCCATTTTATGGATGTGTGGATTGTTGTAGGTTATTACCTATACTTAAAAAAACTCATTATATAGAGTATATTTTAGTTATTATATAATTATTTTTTAATAATAATTAAAGGAGGTGGAGGTGGAGAAATAAATTAAAAAAACTCATTGATGAATGATATCTCTTCCTCATGTATCATCCATATGATTGAACCAAAATATTTCTTATGTCTACTTTATGAACATAATAATTCTTATAGGATTATAGAGTGGGGTAGTGAATTAATTTGGTTAGGGCTTGGTCGAACCAAAATGTTACACCTTGAGATTTTGTGGTATATAATTTTTTTTTATTTTCATTGATGAATTTTGTTGTATGCTACACCGAGATTAGCTTGAACTATACACTACATCATATTTTCTTACAGAATTCACAACACAATTCTTGGATTGTGTTACACATAATTAAAAGTTCTTTTTTTGGAATTCATTTCACAAAACATTGAGTATAGATTTTTTTCAATGCATAAATGAACTATAATTGGATTATGTTATATGCAACAACAAAGGAATATTATACTACACGAAATACTAAATTGGCTTGCGTTTCTGGAAAAAGTGACCTTCATTGACAGCTTTCATTGTACGTAATTCCATGTTTAACTCAATAATGATATATTAAAATATTATTATTTAATGGGATATAAACTAGCAATTATGAATTGTATTAACAAAATTTTGAATTTTATTTAACATTAGAATTCATCTTAAAATTTTTCTAAAACATTATCTGAATACAAATTCAATTTCTAGGATAAGAGAAGTATTTTTCAAAAAATACAGTTTTACACCTTTTTATGGTGCACCAATTTTAAATCTACATTTAAAACTATTATAAGTAAAATTTGAATAATAAACATCTTCTCTAGAATCGGGATATAAGAATTTAATTTTGTTGAGTTTTTTGTATTTTTCGGATAAATTAAAATTTTAATGAATATTAAGAATACAATATTTTAATTCAAAACTAATTTTTTGTATAATTTACTAATATATTTATATTTTCATTTTAATTAATTTTAAAGTGTAATTGGATTATGTTTTTATCATTTAATCCAATTTTAGTCATTGGTCGTAATTTCACTTTTAAATTGGACATAAAAACGTGTTAATTTTCTGACAGTTATTACTTATTAAAAACCCTCTTTTTTGGTTTTGACGAAGGGAATTAATTTTTAATTAATAAATAAATATTCATGGTTTGGAATTTGGACTAATGGATTCCATATTTTGAATCATAAGGTTCCTATTATGTATGATGGTATCTTTTATTTTTGGTTATTTTGAATTGTAACTTCAATAAATATTTTATTTACCATGGTTAAAGGGAAAATCTGAAAAATAAGGGTAAATAATATTATTATAATAATATTAAATGACCCTAACACATGTTCTAATCCTATTGGATAAGATATTTTTGACCGTGGGAATCCTTGTGTCTATTTTGGACCCCATGGTTTCATGTGGATGTGAAAATGACATTTTATAATAAATAATTTAAAGTAAAGATAATTATAAAACAAGCATATATGTTTTAATAAATTGATTTAATAATATGGTTATATAAATGATATCTATAACAAAAAATATTTATTAGATATATAAAAATATTTCATGCATCATGGTACTTTATTAAAAAAAATTATACATTATATAAATATAATTAATTACGACACAATAATGTTGTAATGATTTACTTATTTATGAAAGATTCAAATAAATGAATTTATAAAAATAAAAAAACATTATTTATAACATTTTGATTCCATCGTATAATATTATGGATGAAATCTACATGTTTGGGTTTATTTAATGCATTTGGTTGGAAAGTATCAGGTTTTTACTTATTTAGAAAAAAGTCTGGTATAAATAGTATGCAAAATTGACATGATTCATAAATAAAAACATAATATAGTATATTAAATGATATTAAATTCCAAAAAATATATGATTCATCCAAATGGTTAATATAAATCCTAAAATTTCATAAATATATTTTTGTGGTTCGTTTGACATCATATAGTAATTACACTAACCAACAACGTGTAAATAACATGATATCATGGTAAGATTAAAAATGTTAAAATAAGGGTTAAACCAAAATGATAAGGGTAAATAAATATTCAAAACCTGTCTAAATATTTTTGGATGATGGGTATTTGAACTCAAATATCCTTATATTCTAAAAAATAGTTTTGGACCATTTTCAATTGAAATTGATTTTATAATAAATTAATAGTTAGAGAGTTTCTTAAAAGTGCCACTCTCATCTCTTATAAAAAGGCACCTCCTCCCTCCCCTATTAAATTCATTTTTAGCTTTCTAAATCTACCAAACTCTGACCATATCTATTCTAAGCTTTACAAGTTACATTCTATAGTTTCTGGTCTTCTCAATGGGAAAACTCTAGTTCCCTAAGAGGAAATTTAAAAGAGGCACGTCGGGGAAGAGGTACCCTCTTCTTCCAATTATATGAAATTTATTTCTTCTTCTACATCCTCTTCATTAGTTGTTTCGTTATAATATAATAACATTAGTATCACTCATATACTAATATGTTATTAAAAATATGAAACAAGCATTTTTCACCATCAATCCATCCTATGAAAAAAGAAATCACTACATGGGCGTACGTACAACATACCATCTCCACGCCATGTTGTAATCTATTTTTCACCACCACATTACTTAGATGGGTGTAACTGTGTAAATAATAATTGTATAGGATTAATATAACATAATACTAATTAGGAGATATTATACGCCATCCAATTCAATACCATTCATCAATTATGAATGTAATGTCCCGGTTTCGGAATCCACTCAATGGCTTCCTATACATGGTTGGTCACATGGCCTCAAGCACATTTCCCTGAATTCCAGAGGCTACCAACTAGCAGTGAGGGCATTGGGTGTAATAGTGGGGAAACTATCCCTTCACAGGAAAACTACATAGCAGAAGTACACAAATACATACAATAGTGGAAGTAGTAAATACCAATCATCAGTAACAATGTCTGACTGGTAAAGGAAAAAACTAGAGCAGATATATATATAAATGAAGCATGATACATAAATGTCTAGGAAAACAGCCAATGAAGTCACAATGCTGGAATAAAACAGTTCTAAAACAATGTATAAAAGAAATTAGATAATCTCCTGAGCATCGCAAGCCATAGCTTGGTCCCATGATCTCCAGCTACACACCAATAAATAACCAATATTCAAAGGGTGCTTGCCCTTATCTACAACTACAACAATATAATCAGTTTGGGCCCAAAAGAATGACCCAAATAAGATGTGAGACAATATCCCGGTAGGCATCCACCTGAAGATCTGTGCCAAATAGTGAGTTAATATATGGCAGGTAAAATTACAGAAATCGGTAAACATGAAGGTTCTCAGTAGAAAACAATCCATAGATTCTAGCATATAATTTACAAATGAGAAATAATCCACTCATGAAAGTAGACCAAACAAGTAACCCTTTGGGTATTTCTCACAGTCTAACCCCTATGGTTCAACCAACATGTAGTAAAACCCCTCTGGGACGGACATACAGTCTCGTACCTCTAGTTCAGCTAAAGAATAGACTCTTTGGGGAAGTAATCACCGTCAATTCCTCCATGGTATCGTATCATACTAATGGCTCTATGGGGAATCACTCAACATCTCATTCCCCATGTGGCCCGCGTCGAGTAACTATAGACATTTTATGGAAGCACTCAACGTCAATTCCTCCTATAGTCTCACATCATATAATAAAGACACTCTATAGAAGACCTACGTCCATTCACCCTATGGTCTAATAAACTAGGTTCCCATAGTCCTGTGTAAAGTCAGCAAGTATCACATTTCATAACAGCCAAAGTAACCTCAAGAACTACTTGGCTCGAAATCTACAACATCTCAACATGGAAGAACAACAGTCACAACATCCTACAATCTAGGCAAGGAACTGACAATAGCCTAACATGAAACACTATAACAGATGGTCATAAATAAGAAAAACATGCATTGGAAAAACATCCAATGCATAGAAAATTACCCTATTTATAATCAATAACTTCTACTTAGGCACATAAGCATAGAAAGAAAAAATTAAGTGAAAAACAAGAAACACACAATTCCCCATTCAAGGGTACTGGTGGAATTTTCACAAAATACTAAATGAGATTCTTTGAAAATTCACAAACCACCTACCTTGATGTTAGGAGATCGATATACTTGAATGACGGGGCGTGAATCACTTTATAAAGATGAAGATCTACATAAATGTCTAAAATGTTCAAACCATAATAACATGACAAAGAGGGAAAATCATGAAATTAAAATCATGAAAAAGGAAGAGCATACCGCTATGGTTCTAACACAATAGATGGTGGTTAATTTGGTGAACATATGAAGGGTCGGGGGATCATAGAATTTATGGTGTCGTACGGTTTCTATCGACCAAAGGGATCTTCAAAGAAGATGATTCTGAGGGTCAGACATGACACCGGTGTGTTTAATGAAAAAAACAAAGTACACGACATGTACTTTTGGATTACATTGTGTTTACTTGCTGTTTCTATAATCTGCATTAGGCGGCCTCCATGTCACCCCTACATGTCCGTGTGTGTTTTCATGACAAGGCCAGCACAAGGCCTGCAGTGTTATCACAGTACACGACATGTACTTATAAATTAAACGGCGTGCACTTCTTAAAATTTCCATATTTTCCTCTTTTCCCAGAAAACAACCAGAAACAGAGAAAAACATACCTGAAAGGAAGGTCCGTGTTCTTACAAACTTTCCCCCTTAAAAAAATTCATCCCCGAATTTCCCTAGCATGGCGTAGAAGAAGAAACCCCAAATAACTTCTGCCACTGTGATGGTACATAGGCCTCCCTCTCCCAAGTCTCTTCCAGTACTCACCCGTGCGGCGATAGCACTCGTACCAGAGGAACAGACTGGCCATGGAGAACCTTCGTACTGCGATCCACAATCTGGATCTGAAGCTCCTCGAATGATGCATCCACATAAAGCTCAACCATCTCGGGTTGAAGGACATGAGATGGGTCTAAAACGTACTGCTGGAGCTAAGAAACATAAAAACTGTCATGCATCTCCTGGTACCTCTAAAGTTACATCAATTGATAGGAAACCGGCCCAACTTTCTCCAACACCTTAAACGGTCCGGCTTACATTGATAAAATATTACCCTATTTCATAATCCTCTTATGACCCATCCTCGGTGTGACACATAGGAAAACCTGTTCCCTGACCTTGAATTCCAGAGTTCATCTCCACTGAGCAGCATAATACTTCTGACAGGACTGTGCAATAGCCATCCTATTTCGAATCAACTCTATCTAATCTGTGGTCTCCTGAATAAGGTGAGGTCCCCGAAAAGCTGCCTCTCCTACCTCCAGCCAATATAAGGGTGATCGACATGGCCTACCATACAAATACTCATAAGGTACCATCTAAATAGTTGAATGAAAACTATTATTGTAGGAGATATACAAAAGACGTATATGTTTCTCACAAGAACCTCCAAAATCCAGAATGCAAGCTCAAAGCATATCCTCAAGAACCTGAATCGTACGCTCAGATTGGCCATCTGTCTGAGGATGGTTAGTTGTATTTAGAAGCACCTGCGTACCCAAATCTTTCTATAGCCCCTTCCAGACCCGAGAAGTAAAAAATGCATCCCTATCTGAAAATAGGATGTTTGGAACTCCATACAGATGAACAATCTCTCAATTGTACAACTGTCCCAGCTCATCAACACTAAAGGTCTCCTTGATCAGCAAGAAGTGAGAAAACATTGTATGCTTGTCGATGACAACCCAAAAAACATCATTTCCTTGAGGTGACATTATAAAACAGGTCACTAATTCCATCGAGACTTCAATCCACATCCACTAAGAAATGGGTAACCACTGTAAAAGACATGCTATTCACTAATTCTACGCTTTCACCTACTGACAAGTAGAACATCTGAAGACAAAACCCGCAACATCTCTCTTCATACCTGGCCAAAATACTAGTGGTGATGATTGTGATACATCTGGGTGAAACTAGGATAAACTGCCCAAACTGAGAAACCAAAATCCCACATCATCTTCTCACGTATGTCTGTTGTCACCCATACACATCCCAAGAAATGCAAGATCTCATCCTCACTTACTATCAATCCATGAAGAGGGTCCTCTCCGGAAACACTCTCTCGTAGGACTAGGCCTTCTGAGTCTGATAGATGCCTCATTCGAATTCGGTCAAGAAGCGTAAAAGTAACAACTACATAAGAAAGAAATGTTTTCCCCTGTCTATCATGCACCTGCTAATGCATCTCAGAGAATAGAGCCATAAGCTTCCAGTCACTGCGGGAATCCTGAACTGCCTATATCTGAGTTCTCCTACTCAACACATCGTCCACTGTATTGCATTTCCTAGGGGTATAGGAAAGCAGAAAGTCAAAGGACTTAAGATACTCGACCCACCTATTCTATCTCAAATTCAAAAAACACTGACTGAAGATGTACTTGAGACTTTTGTGGTCAGTAGAAACCAAAAAATGCTCTCCAAGAAGGTAATGTCTCTAAAAACGTATGGCCTGAACAACAATATCCAACTTGAGATTGTGCGTCAGGTAGTCCCTCTCATGTGGCCACAACTGTCGAGACCCATACAAAAAGACTCCATCTCCCTACATAAGCATAGCTCCATTCCTGATACCTGAAAAATCACAGTAAACAGTGTAACTATATCATAGCTCTAGAAAGAATAATATAAGCTCTGATTTCAACTTCCCTTTCATCTCATGAAGGGATTACTCACAAGAATCTAACCATAATAACTTCAAACCCTTCTTAGTCTGACTTATTTGTGGTTTTATGAAGCGAGTAAAGGCTTGTATGAAGCGTCTGTAGTATCTAGAAAGCCCCAAAATACACCGTACCTCGAATAATTTCTTCGGATTCACCTAGGAAACCAATTATCTCACTTTCTCTGGGTCTAATGATACTCCTGTCTCTGAGATAACATGACCCAAGAAGTGAATCTGATCCATCCAAAATTTTCATTTTGAGAGCATAGAATATAACTAATGATCCCTCACTGCACTCAAAAAGATCTCACGATGGGTAGCATAGTTGTATCGATTTTGATAGAACAGCAAGATATCATCCAAGAAACCACCATGAATGAATCCATGTATGGATGGAACACTCAGTTCATCAGTGCCCTGAAAATGACAGGATTGTTCGTGAGGACGAATGGTATAACCATATTCTCGTATAGACCATAACTCATCTAGAAGGTAGTGAGAGGTATATAAGATGGTCTGATGCAATATTGAGGGTAACTATACCTCATGTAAATCATTGAGAACACCCGGGCTCCTCGAAGCAGTTCAAAGAGATCATCAATCATCGGAAAGGGATATTGGTTGTTGACTATCAACTGGTTCAGCATCCGAAAATCCACACAAAGCCTAAGGGTGTTGTCTGCCTTATTCGGGAATAGGACAGGCGAACCCCAATGAGAAGTACTAGTTCGGATAAAACCCCTTCCCTGCAACTCCTCCAACTACTTCTTGACATCCTGTAACTTTGGTGTAGCACTCCTATAAGAAGGAATAACCACCTATGCCGCTCCTAGAATGAGCTCAATAGAAATGTATTCCTCATGATCTGGAGGGAAACATAAAAATTCCCTTGAAAAGAAATCTTTGAGACGATCGAAAACTGGAGGAAAGTATAACTACAAAGTTCCCTAGTCATCTAGATACAGACTGGGAATCTGAGTTGTAACTCCAACAAGCTCATCATGCTCGTGTCCTGCACTACTCGCATGGACATCCCAATAACCTCGATGAAGAATAAATCCACCCTCTGATGATATGAAACTCACCCTATGGTGATAACAGTCGACGACTGACTAGAAGGGAACTAGCCAGTCCACTCTTAGGAGGACATCATAGCCTGTCATCTCTAGAGCAAAAAGTTACCACATAAAGTAATACCAAAACCACCTCGATGGGGAACTACTTTCACATATGTACACTAGCCGTCCTAGTGCCCAACTGTGTGTCTAGAGTCAATGTATCCATGGAAGAAAAGACACAAAGCCCAAGGATCTATACAATGGTAGTAGAGATAAAGCTATGGGAAGCCCCTGTATCAAAAAGAGTAGAAGATAAAACTGAGGCTACTAGGATTTAACCTCAAACTGTAGAGGGTCCATGATACTGGTCCTGCTGGGTCTACTCCACTACAAAAGACTAACCTATACCACGACCCTGTGACCATGCCTGACCGCTCTGAGAAGATCCACCCTATTGTCACTAAAAAACCTGTGACTGACCACCACGACCTCGACCTACACCTCAACCCGAACAGCTAGAAGAACTCTAGTTCCCATACTGGTGAGAAACTGGTAGCACTACTCCTAAAAAATGAGTCATGGATGAACCCTTGTCACCGGCTGCTGTTTAGAAAACCTGACAGAAGCACTGAAGGAGACACATCTTACCACAAGATCGACAGTCCACTTGGTCTCTCTGGAACTACTGACTCGTGTGACCAGACCTTCCACACGGGTAACATACTACCTCACTACCTGAAGAAGTGTCTCGCTACCTCGTATCACCACACGTATACTCTATATGGTGATTCCTGGTATCATCTCATGAAGTACTAACTCTGGAAGCAAAACCACCCAAGATCTCAGCTCCGGAATTTCTCATATTCCGCATCGCAAACAGTGCATTGTTTACTATGGATGTAATGGAAGTCCGGCTGAAGATATTCACCTATGATCCGATCTCCCATCTGAGACCATCCCCAAACTTCCTTGCCAAGATCAATCCATCTCTGCCCTGGAGGGGTGTGAAATGATAAAGCTAGGTGAAATAAGAGGAATACTCCATGAAATAAAGAGTACACTTCTCCAAACTCATAAACTCTCGGGATCGGTCGGCCCTTAGGGTCTCCGGATAGAAGTAGTCATAAAAGACACGTTGAAACTCCTCCCACGCCATAACCTACTGATGAAACTCCTGTGAGATCACGTCCCACCAACTCTTGGCGGAGTCTCATAGCATATTGGTAGAGAATTTGACTCTCCTTTCTTGAGGCGTCTCCAGATGCTCAAATATCATCATCATGGATTCTA
Organism: Viscum album; assembly: GCA_963277665.1. NCBI lineage: Eukaryota > Viridiplantae > Streptophyta > Magnoliopsida > Santalales > Viscaceae > Viscum > Viscum album. The sequence goes on along the minus strand of OY728129.1, from coordinate 125,591,082 downwards.
TCCAGGACTCTTCTTTTTGAAGTCCTCCTTCCTCTGAGAAGGTGGGAGGATGCTACTGCTGGAAAACCCGTGTCATGTCTACCATAGTCGAGGTTGGAGGCGGTGTTCCTTGGAAGGTATCAATCATCCTCATAAAGGCTTCCATAATCTGTGCATTGGAGCCTATTACTGGTATCACTGCTGGTGCCAAGGCTGGCACAACATGAGGATTTAATGGAAGTCCCTAATCAGCCATATATGGCGTCTGATCTTCTCCTGGAAAGTGGTATGCAACCGGAGGACGTCTCCATACCATTACAATTCAAGGTAAAATGCACACATCGGATTAAATTTTTAGAAACTGAATACTGGGAGCATAACAAGGGAACTAGGGAAAGAAAGCTTTCAAAATTTACAAAACATGACTACATGGAGTCTATAAAGACTACACGACATGTTATCTTAATTCATTTACATGCGCATGTAATTTTTCCAAATCTGGTTTTGTATCATCCCTAACACATGACGTGTTATCCTAACACATGAAATGTACCTAAATCCTCTTCCCCTGCCCGAGTCCTTCTACATGCCACACGTCTCTCCTAAGACAAAACTACATGGCGTGTTCTCAACAAGCTTCACCTGGACAGTGTTGTTAGTGACATATCCCGTGTACCCAGGTCACATTACACTTCGTGTTCCTGAAGGACATGATGTGTACTAAGAAGTCCCAATAGACCATGTGGTTAGATACATGGCCGACTACACTGCCAACACTACACTACATGTTCCATGAGGACACAATGTTTATGAGAAAGGATTTCCCCGACCCGTGTTGTTAGTGACACGACCAGGAACCTAGGTGACAAGGCATGTCGTGTGGAAATAGTACACGACATGTATTGTCGAAGTTTCAACCATCCATGTCATTAGACACATAGGTATAAATACGGTCACTACAACACAACGTGTATGTACTGTACACATCGTGTTCTTGGAAGATTTTTCATAACCCTGTGTCCCTGCCAACATAGTTAGTGACACGACTAAAGACTAAATGGAATGTATTCATAAAGTACACACAGTTTATTCTGGGGTTTTCCAGGCAGTAGCCTTAGAAACTTCTTTGGAGCCCAGAAAACACAGAAAACACACATTAAGGTGCCAACTTCCGATATGTGAGGGCCCATACTCCCTTAGAATCAATGATTGGAATCTTATACAAGTTATAACAAGGAAAACAAGCAATTATCCACCGATTTTCAGTCCATGAGGTCCCATAACACCTCAAGAACCAATTTTTGGTATCCATCTAAGAAAATCACTACACAAACAATTTTCTTATCAACAATAGGGATTATATAAAATCATCTATCACAATAGCATGTACAATCTACACAACATCTATCACAACAACATAAAATCACTAATGAATCCTATATAGAATGGAAATTATTCATGGCATGTGATTTCAAACAAGTGATTATATTATGCATGAGATGGACTACCCTCATCTAATCGGGTTCCAACAGAAATAGAACTGCAATAACAACGATGGTAACAAAAAAAATCATATGAATCACCGAATGGTGAAATCAAATCAACTGTAAAATTTGCAAACCCGTAAAATTGAAATAAGCGAGGTAGTATGGATTTTCCCTATACATGGGTTAGCTACTCCCAGGAACAACTTATTACCAAATACCTATTATGGCCTATCCCATGCTATAGGCTCCAAAAATTATGTCAAAAGAAAATAAATCCTCTAATACCACCTTGTATCATCCCGGTTCTGGAAGCCTCCCAGAGGTTCCCTGTAACCAGTTGGTCACATAGCCTCTAGCGCATTTCACCAAACAGCAGAGGCTTCCGACTAACAGTGAGGGCCTTTGGTTTGTTAGTGTTGAAACTATTCCCTCTTTAGAAGTGTACACAGTGGAAGTACATAAATACATACAATAGTCGAAGTAGTAAATACCAAACAACAGTAATAGCGGAAGAATGATAAAGGAAACAACAGAAGAAGATTTATATATAAATGATGCATGATACATATATATCTAGGAAAATATCAAAACAAGTCACAATGATGGAATACAACAGTGCTAAACCAAAGTACAAAATAAAGTAGATAAACTCCTCAGCATCACAAGCCATATCTTGGTACCATGCTTTCCATATCCACAACAACCAAGAAACTAAAGTCGAAGGGCGCTTTCCCTTATATACACCTGTAACAATATAACCTGTTTGGGCCCAAAATCATGTCCCAAATAGGGTGTGAGACAAAATCCTAGTAGCCAACCACCTGATGATATGTTCCTAACAGTCAGGGAATATATAGAAGTTAAAAGTACAGAAAGCAATAAACAAGAAGATACTCAACAGAAAACAATCCACAATTTCTAGAATATAATTTAAAAACAAGAAAGTATCCAGTCAAGAAATTTGAACATACAGGTAACCCTAAGGGTAGTTCTCACAGCCTAACCCCTATGGTTCAACCAACATGTACTAGAAACCCTCTTGCAGGCACACACAGTCTCACACCTCTGGTTCAACAAAAGAATAGATTATCTGGAGAAGTACTCACCGTCAATTCCCCCTATAGTCTCACATCGTACTAATGGGGCTCTGGGGAAGCACTCAATGTCTCACTCCCAATGTGTCCCACGTCGAGGAACTACAGACACTCTGGGGAAGCACTCAAAATCAATTCCCCCCTATGGTTTCACATCATATTATAAAGACACTCTGGAGGAACCCTTACGTCAATTCTCTCTATGGTCTACTACATAAGGTTACCACAGCCCTATATAAGCTCAAAAAGTATCGCAACATGTTATAGACAAAGTAACTTCAAGAACTACTATGATAGAATTATACAACATCTGAGCGTAGAAGAACAACAGTCACACCAACCTACAAACTATGCATGGAACTGGCTAGAGCCTAACAGAAAAAACTAGGCCATACAGTCATAAACAGGAAAAACATGCATGAGAAAAACATACAAAGCACTTAAAATTACCCTATTCAACAACAATAACCTCTAATCAAGAATATATTCAAAGCAGGCAAACAACAAGGGAAAAACAAGAAAAACGGAATACCCTATTCAGGGGTACTCATGGAATTTTCCCAAAATACTCAAAGACCTTCTATATAAAGGCACAAACCACCTATCGTGATGTTAGGAGATCGATATACTTGAACCACGGGGCTTGAATTTCCTTAAAATGTTGATGATCTACAAAAACATATAAAATGTTATACCCATGATAACATGAGAAAGAGGAAAAATAATGGAATGAAACTCAAGCAGAATGAATATCTTACCGCTACGGCTCTGACACAATCGACAATGGTCGATTCGGTGGAAAGATGGAGGGTCAGGGGATTGGATAATTTTCAGCATCGTACGGTTTCTCTCGGCCGAATGGAACCTAGAGGAAGACCTTTCTGGGGGTTAGACATGACCCTGATGCGTTTAATGAAAAAAAACAAAGTACACAGTGTGTACTTTTGGAGTACATGGCTTGCACTTGCTGTTTCCACACTCTGCATTAGGGATTCTCTATGTCACCCCTATATTGACGTGTGTGTGGCCACGACACGACCATCACACATCCTCCAGTGGTATCATAGTACACGGGGTGTACTTATAATTTACACAACATGTACTTCGAAAATTTCTATATTTTCCTATTTTTCCCAAAATACACTAGATACCGAAAAAAACATACTTGAAAGAAAGATCTGGTTCTTACAATAAAAATATTATAGATGCTCTTGCGTATGTACAACATACCGTCCCCATAGTGAGATGTGATTCGTTCTATATAATCATTATAAAATCATTTATATATAAATGAATTAAATAAATAAATACGATATATATTATAATAATACCGTGATTTAATATATATAAGTAAACCTAAAAATAATAATAAGAACTTATCCAACAAAATATGCATAAGAACATAAAGTAGTTCAAACATGAATAATGAGTAACAATGAAATGTTACTAAGAAAAGGATGAAAATATGACCACAAATGTTGTCATAAAAAAGAATATAATTCTAGAATAAATCATTAAAATTATTTAAATCATCATAGAGGAGGTTCAGAATCATATGAAGCATATCTTACCTATGGTAAGGGATACTTTTGGAAATCTCATTTTTATTTGAGATTGCTTATATATATGTAATAACTAGGGTTATATTTATCATCCAGGTCCGTGTTTTCTAAAAATGGTTTTATAAATTTTTTACTAATCTTCTACATATGTTTGAATTCATTTTACCCCCTTTTGAAATTTACTATGTTGTATGGGTGGAATATTTCTTTTGTTTACCATACAAGGTACTTTTTGTCTTTTCTGGAAAAAGTATCAGAGGAATTTTATTTAAATTATGCCACATGAATGGATTTTTACAGTTTCATGAATATTTATTTACATGATGATTCCTCTACATTATCTCAAGTTTTTTTTAAGAAAATTATTTTATTTTAAATTTCGTGCCATTTTGAGAAAACAAAACATTTTTGACAAAAGAAGAATATTTTCTTCATGAAGTAAGATCGTGTATTTTTAAAAAATTATTTTCCATCTAAGATGACACTCTTAAATATGGATATGTTTCTATCCGTATTATTACAATGATTTGATTGTGTTAATGATTTAATGATCTGTTATGTGGATTATATTATGATTGAATGACATTTAATAAATCCCATTATTTATTGGGTAATGCTATGATAAATTATTTAAGTTTTTTTGTGTAACATATAAGAATGATTTAACTATGAGATTGGTGAGACATATATCTCCCTCTAATGCATTGGGTAATGATTTATATATCATTAGAGATACATGACTGAAATGGTAAGTAAATATGGTTTAGTAATACATGGCTAGAATGACATGTAAACTCGGTTTACTAATGGGAATTGTCAAATATGATGGTCTTGAAAGCAATGCCTTAGATACTATGGAAATCAAATTATTATCATATTAGTTTTCCACAATTATATAATTTATTCGAATGATATTATATAATTTTTAGTGTTGATTTATTATCTATGACTTATGTGCTTCCATGATTTGTGTCATGACTCATTATATTGATGTTCAAACTTTATGTTTATGTTTTTACATTAAAATGTTTATGTCTGGTTTTATGTTCTCCATGTTTACACTAACTGAGATTTTGAGATCACCCATTTTATGTTTTAGTTTTCCCAAGATATAGAGAGCTCTTTTTTAGGTATGAAAACAAAAGGGGAATATCTTTTTGGGAGATTTGGAAGATCTTTCACCAAGTTAATAGTTTATGTTTTATGTTTCCAAAGGCACTAAACTAAAACGGTCATTGGGTGTCTTTTTGTATCATGTATTTATATATTCCGAAAAAGAAAGAATATGTACATGTACATCAAACTTGGGTATCTACAGAAAAGGTTGTGAATTTGTTACAAATAGAGGATATTGGTGGTTATTTATACATGACGTCAGAGGCAAACATGATGTTTTTAATAACAAAAGGTGTTCCCCCATTTTATAATGGAAAATTGTCCAAAATGAATTACTATCAATAATTTTATATTATAATTTATAAATCTAGTCATAAAATGTATTTATACAATTTAAAGGTAATTTTAACCCTTATAGTTTCAGTTTAACCACATAGTAAATACATTTTTACCTTAAGCACGGTATAAATTTTTTTATATTTTCATTATTGTAAAAAATTATGATAACCTTAGTGGATGATATAAATTATTCACATTAAAACTGATGAATCCAATTTCATAAATTCCATTCACCTAATTGGAAAATTTTAATTTGAAATTATTCCTATAGACACGACAATAAAGTGAGTTTTTAAAGTGAAATTTTTCCAAATTTAAAAATATTTTTTCTATAAATTCAATATGAAAAAAAATATAATGACCTAAATTGGATTAGAAGATATATAATTTAAATTATTTTACTTAAAAATAAATTCCAATGACAATTTATTATTACGATTAATTTAAATGAAAATCCAGTTTCATTTAAAAATTAATATTTTAACTATTCATCAATAAATGAAATATTTCAGTAAAATATCAAAAATAAACCCTAAGATAACATTAATATTCTAATTTCAAAATTTAATTTCATTTTTTCCCAATGAAATTTGTCAATGTTAAAGAAAATATTTTTAAATTATGTGCATGAAGCGCGACTAACCCATATTTTATGAAAAATATTGTTTTCTTAGAAAAATTTCTTTTAATTTTAAATATTTTTTGTTTTATTAATAATAAATAGACAAAACCAATTTTCATATTTTAGTTAGTAATATTCACACCCTGCAACGTGGTTTCTAGGTTATAATGATCATTTATAAATAGTATTTTAATAAAGTGTTTTTATTTACACCCTGTTTTTCATGGATAATAAAAAATCGATGAAATATAATATATTCTTCAAAAAACATACAAGAAAGTATTTATGTGTTACATTATTCTCTCCTTCAAAAAATTTAATCCTAAATTTTTTATTGATATTATATTTTCCAGAGATTAGGGTAGTACATCAATATAACACCTTGTGGTTCCCACATTTCATTCTCTATTTTGTGATTTCTTCAAAGTACATTTTCCAAATGAGTAATCATATTAATTGATAATTTCTCTCTAGTGTCAGGAATTTTTTCATATTAATATAGATCTACTTACAATAGTATTTTATTAGAGGTTTGCACATACGATGGGTCTGGACACTCCCTTAATAATAATATATGGAACACATCATATACTTTGGATAGATTTGGAATCATTTCTAGATGATAAGAAACAACTCCATTTTTTTTTGAATTTCTATGGGTCTGATATACCTTGGGCATAGTTTATATTTCTTACCAAACCCCATAATAACTTTCCATGAAGATAATTTTAAGAAAAAATGATTTCTCATATTTGATTCCAAATCATTCCCCCAATTATCAATATATTTTTTTCCTAATTTCAGCTAATTTATTATTAGTATAAATATAAATTAACTTTGTTGTCATCTCTTCATTGAGTTCTAGGCCAATTAGTTTCCTTTCTCCAAATTCATCCCAACTAGTTGGAGTATAAAATCAGTTCTCATATAATGCTTCATATGACACCATTTGAATACTTTAATGGAATATATTTTTATTGTTAAATTTTACCAAAGGAAAATATTGACCATGCATACATTGAAATTCAAGAGAGCTTGACCTCAACACGATTTCAATTTTCATAATAGTACTTTCATACTATTCATTAGATAAAGGATGGTTAGATGTGATGAAATTTATCCTAATATCAATAGCCTTCAAATGAAACTTCCCAAATTTCAACATAATACACAGATCATGATCAAACATAGTTGAAATAGGATCAGTTTGATGTTTTACAACATCATTAATATTGAAACTTGAGAGGAATTCAAGATGCAGATCTTCATTTATTAAAACTAAATGTGTGTATTTCATTAGAGAATCAATGATAACCCATAATTCATTATTATTTCGTGGAGTATTTGGTAGTCTGAAAATAATGTCCACTATAACATCATCCTATTTACACATATAAATAGGAAGAGGTTTAATGACTCTTATATTATGATTTCTTGTATCTTTCAATTGTTGAAAACCCAATTATCTAGCCACATAATCCACAATTTCATGGTTCATGGTATACCCAAAAAACAATTTCCCTCAAATTACTTTACATATTTGTGATACCTTGGTGTATAGAGAAATTTAAACAATGAGCATCATCTAAAAATTCCCTTTTAACTCATGCATATATAGAACACATTGCATTATTACATTTTTCATAACACCATCACAACAAATGATATTTTATAATTTCCCATCAATCATAAAATTATTTTTCTTTTCCTTGTTCTCATCATTAGAATGAGAATTTTTTATATCTTATAATAAAAATTTTCTCACAATCCTTTTGAAAATGAGTGATGAATACCATTTATTAATAATTCCCATATCAATATTTACAATATCCATGAACATAAGATCCAACTAAATCCTTATTTGGGTTATACTTCCATGATCTTTCTTACTCAATGCATCCAATATATTATTTTATTTCCCCAAGTGGAAGTATGTTGAAAAATAATAATACATAAATAGCTCAAGACATCACGTTTTTCTCATATTGATCAATTTATATGAAAATATATATTTTGGTATTTTATGATCCATTTATATCTCAAACCATTCATTATAGATATAATATCTCCAAATATTAGAAGAAAAGATTTTAGGTTCCAACTCATGATCATGGGTTAGTTATTTCTATGCAGGAGTCTCCAATTTCCTTGATTCATATGTAATAACTTTATAATTTTTCAAAAGGAAAAAACCAAGTCCCTTTTTTGATGCAACACTATATATTATAAACCTTTCATTTCCAAATGTTAGAGTCAAAAACGTATCATTGACCAATATCCCCATTAGTTAATCAAAACCTTCCTAATAATCTTTTTTCCAAACAAAACCCCTTTATGTGTAATCTCAGTTAAGTGGTTATCAAATTTGAAGTTTTTTTAATGAATCATCAATAGTAACCTATAAAACCAACGAAACTACATACCACAGTTATGTTCATTTGTATAGGCCATTATTTTAATATGTACATATTCATAGGATCAACTTATATTCCGTACATGAAGATAATATCATTAAAAAGGATACTTATTTGATCTAAAATTTACACCTAAAAAATTTACCATATAACTCATTCATTATAAGATTCTCAAGAATGACCCAAAAGTTATTCTAATTGAACTTATAGCTTTTAGAATACATCAAAATATCATCAATGATTACCACAAGAAAATAATCAAGATATTTATAGGGTATACTATTCATTAGATCCTTAAAAAAGAGGGTGCATCTTTCAATCAAAATGACATTACAATAAACTCATAATGTTCATACCTTTTACATAAAGTTATATTAGGAATGTATTCCTTATTTACTTGTAATTTATGACACCAATAATGAAAGTCATTCTTTTAAAAATAGTGGGCTTTGTGATGTTGATCAAATAAGTCATCAATGAAAGGGATACGATACTTGTTCTTTTTTATAATAGTATTGATTTCATTATAATTAATGAAATGTATCATGGATACATATTTCTTGTTAATGAATAGAATATGGGATCCCCATGTGGAAACTTTGGGTGAATAAATCCATTATAACCCAACTCCTCTAGTTATTTATTCAACTCCACTAATTCATTTGTTCTAATTCTATAAGGATTATTTTATGTTAGTCATGTATCATAGATTAAATCAATGGAAAACATAACATCATGCACTGGGAGATAGCTAGCTAATATATTAAGAAATATATCAATGTATTCTTGTATAATAGGTACATCCTCATTTTTAAGATTAACTTATCCATACCATGAATTTGTTTTTACTTCTTCCCCTAGAATCTCATTTTGTAGATTTACTAGGGTGGATCTAGATATGAATCATATAATGAAGTCACTTCTATAAACACAAAGAATTATATATCTTCTAAACAAATAAAAATTGATTTATTCATGTAATAAATTCATGCATTATATTTTTAAATATAATAATTTCCATGGATTATAGGTAATTAAACCATAGATATGATAATATGGTTAGTAAATAAATATTTTTTATGTTTCGTAATGTGGACTGACTAAAACATCCTTTCTTTAATGCGAAATCCCATATGAGTTTTGACTGAAATCTACCATAATTAATTAAAAGGTAAATTTCAATTTTTCTTGGAAAACTTTGTTGATATAGATGCTTTTGAGGACAATGAACCAAATAATGAATTGGATAATTTTAAATTTATGATTCATGTAGCTTCCACAACTTTATTTCATACTTCCACATTAGATGTAGTTATTGCATAAGATTAGAAATCTCCCATTGGCCTATTCTATGATGGATTCCCTTGAGTATTATGGTATTAATTTACATAATGCCAAATATATTTACAAATGTATCACTAGACACCATTGATATATTTCTTCACCTTGAATTCATGAGCCCAGTGACCTTTTTCTCCAAACCTATAACAAACTCACAATCCCTTAATGCATTTCCCAGGGTCTCCCTCTATAATGATTTCACAACATAGAAATATATTTGTTTCACCTTATTTATTGAAACATTCACATTTTCATGGTGTTTGGTTGGCCTATTATTCTCTTTATTTCCCTTGAATATGTAAGATATAGAGAATTACTTATCCATTTTGATGGCAAATAAAACAACATCATCATATAATGAAAAAGTCATCAAAACTAGCACCCTTCAAAGACATGGCGTAATACATTCAATTAAATGGTTAGTTATTAACACTGTTTTGTGTATATAATCCATAAAATACATGGATAACATTATAACAATATCTTTATACTCTTAAACACATTAATCTTATTTTTTATTTATTTTGAGGAACTTTATCTTAATTTCAGTATGGTTCTCATGAGGGAAATATTTTTCATTGAATTTTTCATTAAGATATTTACCTTTCCATGAGTAATATTTCATATTCCTTATTATTATTCCGGATCAACAACCATCATTGATCAACATATACTTTCTGAAAATATAGTTCAAGTATAACATATTCCTTTTCACTATATCCCAAGGCCATAAATATCTTTTATAGAGAATTAATATACTACTCAACTACCATGGGTTATTAATCCCACCAAATAACAAGTTATTTTATCACATAAGGTCATCTAACAAAGGATATTATCAATATGGAATAGGTTTCTCTATCCAAGAAAAGTTATCTATCATAACCTGATTATACTCCCCTAATATAGGCATAATTGTATATGTTCTAATAACATCTTTATTGGCTTCATCATCATGAAAATATCTTCTTTGGTTATGAGTATTTATACCCTACTTCCTTCCATGCACCATTTATATATAATAGAATATATTGGATTATCCCATAAAATTATGAATATTAAATCATAATGTATAATTTGAAAATGGTGTAACAATTATCAAAAATTAAAATTCATGCATTATTAATTTTAGAATAATAAACATCCTTTCTTCAGGAATATATTTATTTTCATAACCAATATAATGGCTTGAAAATAAAATGTCAATTATCAAACACATATCCACCAGTGTATAAAACCAACAATATAGTAAGGCCCATTTTCATTAACCGGGAGATGATAAGGTCTATCCCAATGCACCATTTTCAATGTTTTTACCCCTTCATACATCTATTCAATATCCATGTCCACTTGTTCTATCAAAAAATAAGATTTATTAATTGAAAACACCACACAATTTATTCCTGACCAAAAAATTTGAATTTTCTTCTATACTTATCCACAATGTATATCAGAGGCTTCTATTCACTAATATTTTTTTCCCTAATCTTGTTCATAAGGTTTCTAGTAAATTTTCTTCAATAAAAACAATAATAACCCCAACCCCAGTAACCTGAATCTGGTTTTCTACTTTATTATATTGGCATAGAAATAAAGGGATAAATCCTAAAGCACCAATTAGTTTAATAGTTTTGAGAACAAAATAAATAAATGATACCAATTTTATATTTGGAATATAATATCTATCAAAATTAATTACAAAAAAAAAATGAAATTAATCCTTGAAAACTCATTCCAATAATATTTCTTCAGATCATGGGGAACAGAAACACAATAAGGAATAGAGAAAATGATCATTTTGTATTATGTATAACATAATATATCATGAATAATTTAGTATAATCACCATGATAGAGATAATATTTTCGTCATTTTTATATGGATTTCAATTATTTAATCAATAATAATTTATCAATTTGTGTTATTTACATAAATATTTTGGATTTATAGTGTGTTTTGACAGTAAATATGAAAACTCCTTAATTTGGAGATATTGGTAGAAATTAATAAAATTGGTAATTCATGCATATCATTTAATATATAAATCCAATTAATGTAATTAAATTATTATTAGGTTCATATATTTATTTTCTTCATCTTCTGTTTCTGAACTAGGATTTAATTCAGCCATATCAGGGTGTGAAAAATTCTACCAATTTGAAAACATAATCCAAATGACCATGTGGACCCCACCTCAATGAATTAGTTACAAATTGATCACCAAAGCAACAAATTTGGTTGATTCCAATTGTAATGGAAAGACAATTAAATGGGGAGTTCTTATGTTGAATATAATGAATATTTAACCGCATTAAGGTGTCCCATCAATGCTCAAATGTTGGGGTAGGAAATAATAAACATTCATCCAGGATAAATTCTCAAAATTAGTTAGACATATCTCATGCTACATAAGGGGGATGATTATGAAATATTGGGATGAAACGTAAAAGTTATTTTGGAGGATCTTTCAAGAAGAAACTATTCCAAAATTTGGCCATTTAATTGTCTACCATGTCCTAACATACTTTTGACATAATCTACAAGATATCATAAAGAGAGCTTCAGAAGTTCATAAATTTGAAGACTGAAGGATTGAAACCCTTATCTAATATAAATAAGATTTAGACACCGATATTGTTTTGGAGGCCTAAGGACATGCATATAACTTTTGAATTTTCTTTTCATTTCTTTTTTTAGTTTTATTTTACTTGTAACACATTCATTTTTATATTAAAGTCATTACCATTCTTCTTCCTCCACTTTTCTCTTCCAATCGAAATCACATTCTCTCTCTTTCATATTTCCATCTTGATATCTATGTGCTTCACCATGGAAAAGGACTAACTTGAGTCTTGGTCCTAGGGGTGGTTTCACAGTGTTCATTATTATAGTGCTTCAATTTAAAATGTTTTCATTCTATTTGTGGTGGAGTTGGGAATATTCTATGGTTGAGGAAGTCATTCACCAGAAGAATTATTTTCGAATCCATTCCATTCCATTGATTCATCCCTTTAACCTCCCTTTTCTTAGGCAAACCCTTCTTACGGTGGATTTGGGGTTTTGATAAGGGATAAAACAACATATTGTGGATCTGTTTCCTTTAGTAATAACATTACCGGTTGAGGTGTTACCCTACATGACTACTGGAGGATGTGTGGTTTAGAGTGCCTGAAGCGTTCTAAAAAACACACTCAATAAATCAAGGGAATGTAATTTATTTTTGAGGTTTCAAAAAAAAAGTTATAAAATTGAATCTAAAAAATAAATATATAATGAATGAACCCATGTTATCAACCCTATGACATATATATTTATTTATAATCTGTATTTTGTCTTAATTTGAATTTTGTTTTTAAATTCTGCATTCCATTACTTAATTTCATACTTTCCAATACTGAAAAACAATTATTTCAAATAAATAATTAGATTAAGTGAATTATAAATTTTTTATTGAACCAAATGTGACACTCTTCAAATGAGATGACCCTGGTTATCCACAGTACTATACTAGGAAGAGAAAAAAAATTTATTTTTCCATTCCCCACGGCGTGCATCAAAAATAGCACAATTTCTAGGGATATAATCAATTATTTCAATAACTTTTTCAAAATTGAAATTTTTTGTAAATATTTTAATTTATTTTAACAAAAAATTTATAAAACTTTATCATGATGTTTTAAAATTAAAATTATTATGCATGGGATTATTACTCAGATGTGCAATATCAAGAACCATTAGTTGATTATAGCGATCTAAATTCCTAGGTGTCTAGGATTTGAAATACTCTGGATGACATGGGGGGGAAAATTCAAATATCATTTGTCTATGATCGAGCACAAATTGAGCAACATGAGCCTGAACCGGAGAAAGAGCCCGATCCAGATATGGAAGAAATTTCCCCAATGGTTATTGATATCGAAGAACATGAGATGGTAAAAGTGGATATTCCTAAAGATCAATACCACCTCTCTAAACCATTTCTATAGGATATAGATTAAAGAAAATTTTCTACTAATTTATAAGAAGGTGATCATGTGAATTTGTATAAATTTTTGAGTGTATGGGTAGAAATTGATATCCAACATGATCTCCAAAGTCCATATAATGTTAAAGAGAAACCACCTTTATAACTCTCTATAGCCTCAGATGATATAGAAACAACCCAAGTGGAAGAATTCGATGAAATACTGGAGGAGCCTCACTACCTACCACCATCAAGTGAAGATCGAATCCAAGAGGCACCTGTCACTAATGATGTTATTGAACTAGAAGCAGCTCATGGAGATGATCCTTTCTTGAAAATTAAATTTTTTGATTTCATTCAATATGATTTGAGAATAACTCCATATTATTTTTAATTATTATATTCGTTCAATCCTTTCACCACCTTGGATGAAGACGAAGAAGGAGAAATTACACCTTTTGAGGAACACATGGAGATCTCTAAGCGCGTTGATCATCTTATTGAGGAAGACCATAAAGAGATACTAGTGGATCTACATGAAGAACCGAATCTATAAGTTTCCTACCTTAAAAGGGACGATTTTGAAATTAATAATTCAAATTTAAATATTGAACCTACCTTTGATTATTCTTTTCATGAAACATATCTGGAGAAACAACTAGATTTTGAAGAAGACGTTGCACAAGTAGTAACTGAAGAGGAGGATCCATACTTCATCCTACCCCCACCATGCAAGTTGTACCACATTACAAAGGGGGAGGATCTGGTGTAATATATACCCATAATTCTCCTCTACATGAAAAATAAAGAGTATTCTTGGAAGAAAAACATGTTGTGTTTTATGTCTAATAAGATCCAACAACTATCAAATTATGCATAACACCTGGTACTTACCTCTTGATGTAGTAATAGAATCTAGGGCCCATAGGGGGGATCATACCAATAATTATCTTTAAATTATTTCTATTAATTAAAATTCCATTTTCTTTTCATAGAAGTATATTATCAGTAATCCTCCTCCCCCCAAATTTGTGGAGAATTAATGACATGATCCTTTATCTTAATTAATTAATTATCTATTATAGGTTCATGATAGAAGAAGGGAACCCCAAAAAAGGTAAAAATCATGCATCATTTCAAAAGGGATTTTATATTTAATGATTAACATTGAAACTCCTTACATTTTGGTTTTGTTCTTAAAATTGGAATTGAATTCACACACTTGAATTATGTTCTTCTTGACATATCTAGGAGAGATAAGTTTCTTAGGAATCCAGGGAAGATATGTTTTGGATTTCAATGTTAATAATATTGAATGAGTAAAATAAAGAATTAATTATTAATGTGAAGAATAAATATTAAAATGAGTACTCATAATTTGAGGGAATTAAATGATTCATTGAAATGAAATTTCCATACCTTTTTTCATGGTTTGAATTTCTGAAATTAATGAGAAATAATTTTTTATTATTAATCATGAAACGATTGATTGTCCAATATCATATTCCCCTTATCGAGAGGATATCAAGACCAAATATTTCCTATTTTATCTTGAGCATATTTCTTGACTGATCTTAGGACATGCCACCTCAATGAAAATTTATTGAAACTTTTCAAAGCTATGACTGTGAAAAAACACATTTTAAATGACTGAGGCACTACTTTGGCTTACCACATATTTACTTGATACCTTGCATTACATTATTCCTTCATTATCCCATAACATCCATGAATTTCCTTATTGGTTTAAGCAAAATTATAGGCTAATTTTTCCTTACCTACCCACACTTTCTGTGTTATTTCATGGATATTTCATGTTTGAGTGTGGGGGAAGGGCCTTTCATGTGAGTTCAATGGGATGTGTATCATTTTTGCATGTTGTGTAGTGTGAATCATCATTTTTGGTAGTGTATTGGGCATGAGTCATCATTTAATTATGCTTTTTTAACTTCTTATGGCCCTCTTTAAAAAAGAAGAAAATAAAGTTGTGCCTTCCTGGAGCATTAGAAAAAAAATAAAAAACAAGGGATAAAATTAAGATGTGTCGTTCCAGATCTGTAGAAAAAAAATAAAAAAAAAATAAAAATAAAAATTGTGCCTTTCTGGAAATTTTAAAAAAATTCAAAAAAATGGGAGAAAATTAGGCTGTGCCTTTCGGGATATTTATTTTAAAAGGGGGAGAACATAGATGGTATCATTTATTGTATTCATTTATTGAATCATGTCCCATGTCATAAAAAGGGGGTGGTTTTAGGTTTCACATTATCAAGGGGATTTGAATGAGGTTCATCATTTTTTTTTGAATAATCATGCATTATACTTATGAGTCAGACCTCATACATATGTCCTTAGATTATTTTAATAATTTTTCCTCTAACCTTAATCCTCAGAGTCATTTGAGCATTTATTTTATGTCCTCATTATTTTATGTGTCTTTTGTCTTTACAAAGTGGAGAAGGTAGTTCCTTTACAAACCAATGGATAAAGATCACGTTCTCATGATATGAGAATAACTCCACTTTAATTGTATCATGAGTGATGAGAGAGAAATTTAAAATAGAGGTACATCCTGATTTAGAATGTTTAATAATATTAAATTTAGAATATTAAATGAAAGAAAGGATATGATCCATCATTTTTCAAAGTGGAAAAGTAAAATGCATGGATTGATTGTTTATTTGAAAAATGGTAGATTAAATTGATTTTTTTTCCAAACATGAAAATTCGATTGGACAATGATAATTATTTGGTTTTGTTGAATTGAAATTTAAGCATTTGTAATATGGGTGCCCATTGAAATCCATGTTATGATTTTGTGCTTGAGGAAAAGCAAAGTTTATGTGGGGGATAATCAATAGAGATAATATTTTCCTTGCTTGTAAATTAAATTCAATAATTTAATCAACAATAATTTATCAATTTGGGTTATTTACATCTTTTTTGGATTTATAGGGAGTTTTGAGCATAAAGATGAAAACTTCATAATTTGAAAATATTGATAGATGTTAATCACAATGTTAATTCCTGGATATCATTTAAAATATAAATCCAATTGAGGTGATTGATTTTTTATTGGGTTAATATATTTATTTTGGTAATCTTTTGTCTCTGAACCAATTTTTAATTAGTCCATCCAAGGTTCCCAAAAAAATAAATCAATTTGAAATATTATTCTAGATGACTATGTGGAACCCACCCTAATGAATTGGTCATAAATCAGTCAAAAAAACCAATTTGGTTGATTCCAATTGTAATGGAAATATAATTAACTGGGTAGTTATTATATGGATGGTTAAGAAGATTTACAATCATTAAGGGGGACATAGATGATCAAATATTGGGGTAGGAAAAATGAAACATTTATCTAGAATAAATGCTCAGATTTAATTGTCCATATCAAATTCTACACCAGGAGGATGAATATGAAATTTTTGGATGAAGCGAAAAATATATTTTGGCTGATCTTGAGAGAAGAAACTATTACAAAAGTTTTCCATTTATGTGGCCTACCATGGAAAAATATTTGTTGTATAGAATCTGTAGGAAATCATAAATATAGATTCATAAGATCTTAAATTTGAAGAACAAAAGATGGAAACCCTTAGCCTATATAAAGAGGAGTTCACCAATACTGAAGGAGGAGTTCGACAACAACCTTGTAGTAGAGTCCTAGGGACATGTGGATCAAATTGGAATTTTCTTTTCTTTTCTTTTTAATTTAGTTTTATTTTACATGTAACACATTCATTTTTATATTAAAGTGTTTCCCTTTCTTCTTCCACCCATTTTATCTACCAATCTCTATATCATTCTCTCTCTTCCATCATTCCATCAGATCTCTATGCACATATCTATCGCATGTGACTAACACGATAATTGGACCTGGGGGTTGTTTCATGGTGTCCTTTATTATTGAACTTTAATTGAAAATGTTTTTATTATATTTTTAGTGGATGATGGAATATTTCACAGGTTTGATAGTCTTCCACCACAGCATTATTTCCAAATCCATTCATTTCCATTGATTAATCCATTTCCCCTGACATCTCTTTGTTAAACTAATCATATATTGAAGTTGGGGTTTCCATAAGTGTTGAAACATCATATGATGGAGCTGGGGCCTTTAGGAATAACATTCTCAGTTGAGGTGTTACCCTACTTGACTACTCGAGGAGGAGTGGTTTGGTGTGCCAAATTCAAGATAAAATGAAATGCTCAATAAACAGAGGGAATGTAATTTGTTGATGCGGTTTCATAAAAAAATTTCAAATTGAATTTAAAAAATAAATATATAATGAATGAACTCATGTTTTCAAACCTAGGACCACAAATTTTATTTATAATTTCCATTATATATGAATTTTAATTTAGATTTTAAATTCAGCATTTCATTATTTAATTTATTTTTTTTCCAAAACTAAAAAAATTACATTTTAATTAAATAATATGATTAGGAGATTTAGAAATTAGTGATTGAACCAACTATAATGCCCCTCAAGTGTGACGAACCTAGTTAGTCACTGTGATACAGTAGGGAAGCATATACATTTGATTTTTTCAATCCCCGTGATAGGTGTGCATCCCAACATTCAAGGAAAAAACCTAAACAAACATTATATTTTTATATCAGTACAATCATGATAAGATTAGGAATAATGAATATGATATTGTAATAAAATATAAATCTGAATCCATTTAATCAATAAATGATAATGAGATACATCCAGAGATAATATCATAGAAAAAATATCATAGATATTAATTATTAATATATTATTAATGAATTAAATGCTTAATTTTTTGATTCCATGATCTTAGGAATAATGATACTTCTACCTTGAAGACATTTCACTATTTAGTTTAAACTTTATGTTGAACACCATTTAATTTGGGCAACTAATTTTTCTCATGAGACCTACCCACACATTAATGATATATATAATCTTGAGCCTCACCCTTCACTACATGTACAAATAATTATTCAAATATTGAATAATCTATTTAATATATGAATAATATGAATTATCGATAAATATATATATTGAGTATGGGATATGGATTTATTAGTTTTTCCTTAGCAAATCAAATAACTTTTAATGTATATACTCTATGTAAAAATGATATATTGTGTAGGAAATATACATACTAATTTTTTAATAATATTGATATTTAAGAAGAACCTAATTTAAAATCAAAAATGACCAAAAAGAAGTTATTTTTGTCAATATGAAGATATTAATCAAAAAGAATGTGAGATTGTACAAATAACTTTTTCCCCATGGTAATTTTCAAGTAAAATCACCTTGGATAAAATAATTTCCATTTAAATTTAATATACCATAAATAATAAGTGAATAATTATATTACACGTAAGAGGATAATTATATTCACAATATAAATTAAATTTGTTGTAAAACATTATAATATTACTCATTGAAGGGAAATTAAAATAAAGTCCCTTACATCAATCTATTATTGGTTGAAAATTCTTCAAACTCTTGTATAGTGCTTTTAAACATGTTATTAACTTATACCATAACCATAACCATATTTATAATACCATATATGATAATTTTATAACATATTATTCCCCATTCACTAATAATACTTCCATATTTTCATTGTTTCTGGTGTTAATTTACAGGTTTTCTCATTCATGCTTAGTTATGAATTTTTCAGTTTTTGTGCATTTTATGCAGTTCCATCATATCTAGAATAATAATCCTAAAATTATTATCATATTTATACCTAAATTATAAATTTAAAACAAATCTTGAAATAATTTTATAAGAAATGATGTACATTATGATCAAGGAGGTAACTGGTCATACGTATGCATGAGTAACAATTGCAAAGTTTAATTATCATTACAAAAAGAAGGAAATTAATATTTTACCATTATGAAATTTTAATATTATCACAAATACCATAAAAATTTATTAAATATAATAATATAAGTCATCATTCATTTTTAGTGATGAAAAGTGGGTCTCGTCACTTCGTGAATGGGGTCTTCCATATGTACACGAACAATGTCATAGTCTCTATGTGAGAGAAAAGGTATGAAATAAAATGATAAATTAACTTCTAATAGTGATGAATATTCCACTAATATTATAATTATGTCATATATATAACATATAATCATTTACATTATCCTTTATACCTACCATATAAAGCGTTCGTGAAAAATGAATCACATCGCTTGGCAAGGCTATTGTCTACTACACAAGAGAGCGATGTTATCATATCCCCTATATAATGGAAATTAATTATTTAATATATTATATAAAGACCCAAAAGGTATAATTATGTTATAAAAATCATATATATTCCTTATATGTTTCATCATACCCAACCGTGATAGGTTGTAGTGTAAAAATGTTTGACATTGATTCGTGAGGTGGCAATCCTCCATACACATGAATGATGATCACCTAACCAATTTGATAGAATTGGGCATTGTTTTAGGTCATGAAACTATAATAACAAAAATTAATTATATAAAAGACACTAATGTTATTATATTAGAACGTTTCAACATTAATTGACTGGGGTGGATGAAGAAGTAAAATAAAAATTCTCATTGAATAATGTTATCTCTTCTTCCGGTATCCTTGTTTGGTTTAAACCAAAATCCATCCAAAGTTAGATTTATAACCAATGTAAGGATTATAGGATTATGGTATTTTTATTTTTTAAGTGATTTGGGAAGGTATTCACCAAACAAAAATTGTGTGAAGTTGTGAAGAGGAGCGGAGTGGGGTGACTTATTATAAGTGAGTTGAATGGAAAACATGTAATTTTTAAGAAAAAAGGTGTAACACCATTTTATTCTTTAGAAATCTGTCAAAAAATTTATTATTATAGATAATAAGACCTTATAAGGTCTAAATATGGTCATTAAATAGATTTTATAAAATCTTCTAGGTTATTTTAAACACTCCCATATTAGTTTAACCCCTAATAACCCCATTTTAACCCTAACCATAGTAATTTATTTTTCTATTTTCAATGAGGTAAAACATTAAGCTGGCCTTATTATATAATATAAAGTATGATTATTAAAATTAAATAATCTATTTTTCACTATTACATTAATATAAATGTAAATATTAAATTTTAATTTAATCCCACCAATGTGACTAGGAAGCTGGTTTTCAAAGAGAATGTTTTCAAAAGTTTACAGTTTCTTTATAAAAAGTAAATATATAAATGTTCCCAACCAACTAAATTGGACTAAAATATATCTAATATACATAATATTACCTTAAAAAATATTCAAAATATAATTAATCCTTTATAAATAATTTAAACAAAAAGGTTTTTTTCAATTAAAATTCAGCATTTTTTACTATTCATAAAAAATGAAATATTTCCGGAAAATACAAGATATTCAACATAAGATAATATGGATATGAATATTTCAAAAATGAAGTAAATTTTATCAAATAAATTTTCTAAAAATGGTAAAAAAATTAATTTCACTTTATATACGAAATGTATGACTAAACAATGTTTTAGAAAAAATACAGTTTTCTTATAATGAAGTTATTTTTTATTTAATTTTTTTGTTTTATTTCTAATAAATTGATAACCATAATTTTAATATTTTCGTTATTAATATTTATACCCACAAAATTGGTGGCTATTTATAATGTTAATGTTAAAATAATATTTTTATAATGTATTTTCATTTACACAAAGAGTTCTGTGCATCAAATGCTATAAATTACAATAAATTTATTCAATTAAAATATATTGAGAGGTATTGGGTGTCGCATTTTTTTGTTGTTCTGAAATATATTATAGATTTTAAATTTAATTCAATATAATTTTATCCTATTCAATATGTGTATTTTAATCTTTCCTAATACTCATGACATTCTTCCTTGAGGATTTCATGAGATCTACGGAAAACTAAATGTTTTCATGAATTTACACAATAGAAATTATAGAATGGAATCATCTATTTTTGTGTGACATAATATTATTTCAGAAAAAATCATATAAATTTTCCTCATGTAAAATTAAATAAAAAATTTCTTTTTTGTGATGTTTATTTCTATGAATAAATTATTTTACATCAATTGATTTCAATTCTAAAATTAACTTCTGCATATTCATCATTTTAAAAATTCTCCCAAATGAAGGACTTATTATTCCAAAAAGGTGTAGATATGGAACTAGATGAGTGGCGTGAAATTTATTATTAATGTATCCTTATAAATATTTCCAGCTCAAGTGTAAAATGATGGAATGACATGATCTTCCCATCAAATTAAAATATATTAGAGTAAAAATTAAAAGAAAAAAATATAGCAAAAATTATGTTTATGAGAAGTCAAAAACCTAACTAATATAAGTAATGAAATGATATATATAAAAACACATCAGATTATAAATAATATACAGATGAAATAATAGTCAAAATGGAAATCAGAAAATATGATTCAATTTAAAGTAATCTATGAAGTATTGAGTAACAACTCAAATACTTTTATAATAATATCAATTACCAAAACACTTATAATCAATAATTTTTTTCACTATTAGACCATTATGGTTGGTGGTTCATAACCTAAAAATGGTATCAACACCTCAACTAACAACCATCAGATAGTATATAAGTGTCCTGTCTATTGAAACACTATCTTCTAATCCATAAAATCCCCCAGTAAACCAAATTAGAGAAGCACTATTTTACAAACCATGAATACCTTGGAAACAAGGGATTGAACAAACCAGCTTCCACACGAAAAGGTCATCAATCACAAAGGATCATACAATAAATTATTTATATAATTGATATGAGCTTTATAATTAAGGCCTCAAAAAAAAAAGAATTAACACATATTTCATTCAAAATATGATTACAAATATGAGAACATATGAAATGATAATATAGAATAAATAAACTTGTGATATTTTTTTTCACATATAAACCCCTTCTAATCATTAAATCATTAAGAGTTTTTTTGTAAATATGTTCAAAAATATGATTTTTTCATATTATAATATCATTATGTTTAGATGAAACAACATTACATGATTTTATATATTTTCATATTGATATAACTTCAGACATCATTATCTGAGGAGTTCAATGCATAATGCCATTACAACAACAATATATCTAAGAGAAATAAAGACAAATTTAGTTTAATACATAAAAAACTATTTCATCAATAAAATAAAAATGAACCATCCACAATAATGATATATATAAATTTTAAATGAAGTGTATTAATTAGTATCAAAATAAATGATGTTAACAACTATTGACTCATACTATACCCCTTTTACAGTCAGAAGAAAAAAAATAAAAAGACCAGAAAATATGGGTTTTTAAAATATTCTGTAATAAAACTCCTTATATTGATCCATGTATTATTTACCTCATCTAGATAGAATTTACAAGAAGAATATAATTCACGTGGGGTTATTTAACAATACGTAATATTTGGAAAAAAATTACAACAGAAATTTTTCATTTTTTTTCAAATGAAATAACCCCCATTGTTAAAAAACTAGAATGTATCCCCCCAATTGAAAGTGAAATATCCCATTCTGGAAAATAAATCACACCCTAGATGGAATAAAATAATAAATAAAAAAATTTACCAAAATTATATCATTTTTAAAAAGCACATAAACTTATCACTTTATATAAATTTTTAAAAAATAACCCCTTTTGTTCAAAAAATAATAAATATCTCCCCCATTGTGATATTAAAAAATAGAGGGAAAAATGTTTTGATGACTCCATGGGTTTTATGTTCAATATAAATGTGAAATGATAAAATGAACAAAAAATAGGATTAAATAAAATGAACCTTCTAGAAGTTATCATCCCATACCATTGGATGATCATCCTATGATAACGAGGGTTATGAAAAATGACCACGATCAATTTTATTAACTTCCATGGAATTAAGGATATAATCTAGTGACAAACATAAGAAAAATAATATTTTTTTATTAATTTTTTAAAGAATAGAAGTGAAAAAGGGGATATATAAGTTATAATAAAATCTTCGTTCAAGGATATAATACATTAAAAAATTGAAATAGATGTAACATTAAATATTCATATATATATTAAACTAATTTTCAAATGTTTTAAAGTATATATATATAAATTACTACAACTAGAAACATAAATAATTTCACACCCATTCCTAAATAAGTTATTTAATGATTAGTAGTGGTTGAAATAAAGAAGTATAATTTATGATCATTTTGAATTAATCATTCCAAAACTCTTTTAAATATCTTAAATCTATCAATGTAAAAATGTTTAATAAAAATATAATAAAAATGATTTCATGCTCTAATAAACTCAAGAATTACTTTTCCTTTTTGTGTGTGACTGTAAAAAACTGGTGTATTATTTATATGTGCATCATATATTGGTGATGTGATGAATTTATATATAATTGAATAACACAAATATTAAAATAAATATTAAATATTTTATTATAACTCAATGAAATTATATGAGTGTCTTTTTCATGCAGACCAACTGAGTGAAAATATTTCCAGTTGCTAAATATTATACTTCATTTGTAGAAATAATAACTGAGTACTATTTGTTTTTGTTACAACAGACTGAAATGTCACATATTAGAAAAAAATGCTCTAGAGGTTCTTTAATATTCATTTTTACAACAAAAAAAATTTGTTTCAAAACAACTCTTCTATTAAAATTTAGTTTTGGATAAATAGAGTAGTCCAAATAAAGGGTTTACTTCAAGATAGGGAAATATATAATTTTCACCTTTAAGGTAGGTTTCCATTGAAATTTATTATAATCTTACCTATATCATATAGAATAAATAATTTACTATTTAAATTACATTTTATTGAAAATAATAATGTTTAAGCCCCATTTATTGAACATAAACAAATGAATTCCTTTTTTTGAGGACTAGTGAAGAGGGAACCCATTACCTAATAGGTGAATAGATGCATTTAAAAATAGGATATTATGTCCTTAAAAAGGACATGGATTTCAATATGGAAGCATGAGTCAATAACTAAATCAGAAAAAGACTCATCTCCCACCACTAGATCATGAAATATGATATCAATCAATGGTGATGTCACCCCACACTGACAAGAAGTTGTGTCATGCTGGACCAACACAATGTGGAAGAGAATCCCTCAAACCCACAATAACATGAGGTTGGAGGAATATATGATAGTTTTCAACACAACTATCTGTCTTCTAATCCACTTGCCTGATAATTCATGAAAAGATTCACTATAATGTATACCCGATGAAAAGAATAAATATACAACAATCACAGGGAAAATGATCAAAAAATATTCCCATCCCTCCAAATGGTTATATAGATGATGATGGGTGCTATCAAACCCATCCCTATTTTGAGGTCTCCCACCTCACATCTAATGCATAGTGCAGTAAAACCATCTAAAAGAATCAATGAAGAATATAATTCTCACAAATCCATAATCAACCAATCAAACAATCAGAACAAACATAAAATGCAGAATAATTTCCCCTAAATGAAAATTTAAACTACATATTCCAATGGCTTCTAGAATGATGAATTTGGTAACCAAACACTAGAAGGGATATATATGAACAAGAATAATCCCACCAGGGTAGAGAAACATCCACTTACCGTCACTCATCAGAGGATTTCTAGTATAATTTCTCACACTTGAACCCATCAGCAACCAAAAGACCACTGGTCAACCGATTCTTCAATCATCAATCAGCCAATCCACTATGTTCATCCATCAGTCTCATCGTAAAATTCATTACACATACCGATCATTGAAAAAATAGGCCAGTAACTATTATAATATTTTAATCATCTAACATAAAATTTATGATCTGCTATATATATTGATTCAACAAGATTAAATTTATAAGATGTACCAATTTGAGTATATATACTAGTTTCATTTCAAAAACAATTTCATTTATGTAAATCACAATAATAATTATATTGAGAAAATTTTAATATTTCCCAACAATGAATTATTTGGAAACTAAGAAAAAAATTAAGTTCTCCGATCTTTTTTATCTCAAAATCACTCTTCATAAGTTGCAAAAAACTTTTTACAATATCTTTCCATGTTGAGTGAAAAAAATAATGTCTTGACATAAATTTGGAAAATGACTATTTCCATAAAATTAATCATTAAATAAATTATGGGGTCATCTATTACATTTATGAAATATTAAAATGGTAACTTGAAAATCTATCATATCATACTCATAGATCTTTTTTAAGTGTATCAATATCATTTATATGTCAAAATATGTTATCTAGAAAATTTAATTTTTCAAAACCATGCGGTATTTTCTACCTAAAAATCACCCCAAAAATTATTTTTTTGAAGGCGAATCTTAATATCTATTTGATATAGAGTAAAATTAATATGTTTTATACTGGATAAAAGTATATAGATATATTTGAGCCAAAATACTATTGAAAACATTCATGAAAATTTATTATCTCTTCTTACTAATAATCCTTAACATCTAATCAATTATTATTCTAAATTATAATAGAATTTTTATCACATTTCTTATAAAAGAAGAATTATAATCTAGTAATACTAGAATCCTTTAGACGCCCATCCTTAGTCTAAATCTTTTCACCCTAAAATTGATTAATCTATTCTTTCATAATAGTTATATAAATATCCTCACATAAGGATTCATCTTAAATTTTAGCTTCATGTTGCCATAAGAATACCATATGATCATATTTATTTCGTATAAAATTATTAATTTTATCTCTTTATTTTTCATAACCAATGTTATTCTTAGTGGGATGATTAATTATGACTATTTAATTTCTCTGTAAAGAGGATCATTGGTCTTCAATGACCTATGGAGTAAAATATATTATACTAATATCTAGTGTATATACATATATTAGGCATGTTTTTTGTATATTTTTTAAGATCTATATGATACAAATTTTGATAATAAAATAAGATGGGTTTCAAAATCACAATCTGTATGTGAAACATCTAGATGAATAAAAATAAAATATAGATTATTTTCATTAAACATGAAATTTACTATTTATTCAATAGTTTGTTTAATTAGTTTAAATAATGATATATCTTACTAGTGGTGGAAAAATAGAAAAATATTATTTCTTCATATTTTGCTTCAATTTTATTAAGAATATCAGTAATATTCAAAGGGAACACTTTTAATCTATAAACATTGACATAACTCAATTTTTGTTTTCTTCTACTCAAAAATTAATAAGGGGTTTTGTTAATTAAAATATGAAGGAAAACATGTTTTATAGTGTAGTATGTTTTAATAATGCATTATACCCAAAAATATTTAGTCGTATAGTACTCACATAATATCACCCCTGAAATTTATTAAAATAGTCTATTAATTCTTTCTAATAATCCATTCTATTGAGGAGTTCTTGATACTGAATAATTATGAGTTATTACATTTTCACTATAATTATTTGAAAAATAGAATCTATAAAAAATACACCACTATCAATATATTCAGTGACTATAGGTATATATTTTATGTTTTTAACATGGGGAAATAAACATTTAAAAATAAATATTGATTATGATTTAGGTGATAGAAAAAAAAATTTATATGGTGTATTTTCCCAAAATAAAATAAAAAATTGCATTACTTTGATACCTGAAATTTTTTAGGTTTAAAAAGATCCATGTGTGTCAACTATAAAGAAGTTATCATTGAAATATCACCAACAGTCTCCTAAAGTTCTATGCTAAATCAAAGAGAAATAATCTATTGGTCAAGAGAGATATAAATATTAGACTAGAGTGGGGGGTGAATAGTCAATAATATTATTAAAAAAATTAATCAGAGTTTATTATATTACTAATCATTAATAAAGTTCATAGTTAAAAATATATTATAGCTAAAATTAATATATAGACATAGTATTTTTATAGTGTTTTTGATGTCCTTGATCATAATACACTCTTTATACTTCTAAACTCAGTTAGAAGACCAATACAAACTATGGAAAATCACTTTTAAGGGAGTGGTAACTCATTTAACAACATTTACTTTTATAATATGTAGAGGTAAAAACATAAATTTTTATAGGATTCAAAACCTATTCTATGCTAACTTGTTTAGGAGACATAACCCAGTTTGACCTATTTCCGATTAGGTATCACAATCAAATTTGGCTTGCCTTTTTTTGGAATTAAATCCTATGAACCTTCATTTTGATAGGTATAATTACCAATTATAATATTATTTTTATTAGAAAATACATAGAAGAATGATAATAATTATAAATAAATGATTTAATATTAAATAAATACAATTGCAGAAAAATTAAATATCAAAAATTGAGGATATTAAGATGTATGTTGATGTAGCTTGATGATCTTTTATCACTTCTATAGTAGAGGCTCGAACATTGATGTTCCTTTGTGATTGTATAAAATGAACATTTTTTATAGAACATCTTATTCAAGTATCAAAAATATGAAGTCAGTTTCTCATTATGGATTAAATAATATAAGGTTTATATTAATACATTCTACTTGATTTCATCCCAATAGATCAATCCTTTATTTTTAACTTCATAATATTATTTATTGTGAAGGAGTATCTAATTAATTAATAAAAAGACGCCATGGGTTAGAGGATAACAATATTTATAATAATTTTGTTTACATGTAATTTGAATTTTCAATCACATTATTAAATAATTATCACACTCTAAATCCAAAATTAAACATAATTACAAAACATTCAAATATTGCTGTTAATAAATTTTATAAATATTCAAATAAAAAACCAATAATGATTATTTGAGTAAATTTTATTTTACTACTACTTTAAAATTCCACTATAATAGATTACAAAATAATCATATGAATCTCATTAATATCTAAAGTATTTTCGGGATATTATTAAATCAATAAACATATAATATAGTTATCAAATAAAACATATATATTTTAAAGTAATAAAAAAATAAGATTTATTTTTTAGAGATATAATAAAAATATATATGAAAAAAAAGTTTGAAATTTATTCAACCAAAAAATATTTCCCCAAGATTTCCTCTACTAAAAAATTACACAAAATCAAAATAGTATATATTTATTTATCATTGAATTTGAATGTTAAACATAACATGGAATAACATACAGTTAAACAATTTATCATGATAAAAGATAAATAGATCATGCTATAATTGTTTTTCACGACAAAAAACGAAAAGAACTGACCTTGAGTGGCATAATACTTTTTGTCGGTTAACATAACATTCCATCAAAGTGGTTGGTATACTAACCATGTAAAAAAAATCCTCATACAGTAACTTACTTAGAATCACATAAAATTGCCATTAAAGCCTCATAATATCCTCAAAATCACATTAAAATACATTTATATCCACTTGAGAATACCTTCATGGAAGCTTAATAAAATACCACTCATGGTAACTGCGTAATAACTGTGCAAGTTTAATTGAAAGATGTCACCATAGTGGGTTAAAATACTCCTCATAGTAGTTTTATATATGATTCATTGTCACCTAGAATAGAATCATTGTATCTTCATAATGGATATCATTGTCACTATCGAAGACACATCATGATAGCTTCATGACTAGTTTGAATGATGAGCTTCCCTGATGAGTTAAGTCATGGAGATTTATGCATAGTGCATGGTGTTATTGATAGAAAAATGAGCTTACCATATTAAATTGATCATATTACATGAAATATTTGATGAACTAGAGCTGGGTTTTGGCATTTGGGAGGACATGTTCGAAGTTTAAGCTGCATCACAAAATTACGAAGCATGAAGAAGAAACTAATAGGAGTAGGGTTTTGGTGTCACTATCAAACTGGTGGAGCTACATACATGAATTCAAGACATTCATACTATCTTCGAGGTTAGTTAGTACTTCCATTCATTTTTTTGATGGAGGGATCATGATCTTGATTCTACTATGGTGAAACAATCCCTGAAATAGAAGTCCTCAAAATTATATTTCAAGGAAAAATTCACAATTCAACTGTTAAAGCAACATGTGGTTAATTAATTTAACAATAAAAACATCTTAATCGAAACCGGTAAAATAATGTTTCATAGAAGATAATAACCAAAACATAATTTATTTCCCAAATGAAAAATAATTTATATAAAATTGTTTCAAATAGATTAATAAAAACCAAAATACGTCGATGCTAAATAATTGAAAATTACTTTAAAACACAGATATCACCATGATAATTGATTTAAAAAACAAGTGGTAACACCACCTAAAATCATGATTCATTAAAGATAAAAATATATAAATTTTTTTGATATAAAATATAAACATATAGTTATCATATATAAAAATAAAAAATATAACAAAATAAGCTACATCATGGTCATTTTCCAAAAAATGAACATATGTTATGGAACATTCCTAAAATAAATATGCTAAAACGCTGTGATGGAGGATACTTGATACCATGCATGAAATCATTAATGTTTTTTAAATCGTAGATAATATTCATTCTATCCAATATAAATACTTACCCGTGCATACTGACTATCTTAGTTCCAATATGATTTGAGTAACATCCGTTTGTTAACTAAGATATCTTAGATTGAACTCTATTATTAGTAGACCATTTATCTAGAAAAAACAATATAAAATGTATTTATTTTGGAATATCTAAAAATAAATTATTAGAGGGAAATGTTTAATAATTACCAAATTATTAAGTATATATAAAAGATAATTCATTTTTCTAAAGTCCTGAAATTCTACATTAAAATCATGCAAGACATGGAATACTCATTTTTAAGCTATTAATAAAAGTAGTGTTACTTGTCCTTGGAAAAGACCTATTATAATCAAATCTTTTGGGTTATAGTTTGTTTTCTTCATATAAATAATTTTATCATATTTCTCTTTTCCATGAACAAAATTAGATAATATATCATTAAGATTAGAAATATAGTTTTTAAAAATCACATTCCATTTTTGAATAGTGTCTAAATTAGTATATATATTTTCCTTAGAACCAGATGCTATATTTCTTAGTGTATTATTTTTTATGGTTGAGTTTCTTAAATTCACACTCAACATTATTCATATCATCAAAGACACAATTAAAATATCTTTCATTATATTTATTATTGAGTACAAGGATATGATTATGTTTTAATTTTCATCATTTTGTCAATATCATTGAATCCAAATAAAATTATATTTTTCATTCTGGGAAACACTAATATACATATTTTCTCACACCATTTTCTGTTTCATATTTTCTTTTATTTTTTTACCTATAAAATTTCCATATTTTTCAATCAATTTGATTCTATCATTATTAATTTCTCATTCCTATTTAGAAATTGTTTAATATCAGCATTCCCTAAATCAGAATCACAATATTATTAGAATAAGTATATCATCAATATCAACATTTTTAGTAGTAAATTATGGAGTAAAATTTGAGTCAGGTACATCAAATTATTGAAAAATTAGATAAAGATTACATATTTCCTTTTCAATTCATGAGTCTATGTGTGAATATAAACTGTCTAAAAATCCCATCCCCCCCCCAAAAAGTCCTTTTATTTTATTCATTAATCTTTATAATTCATGGAATTCTTGAGTTTTTGACTCTTTCTATGAATGAGACTATATTTTCTATGCTCATGAAAAATAAATACTAGGACATCACTATTACTATTAATATTACATTTCATTCATTATTTTTCATTAATACTTATAGAAATATCATTAAAACAATTGTTTTTCATATAATTGTGAACATTTCTACATATTTGAGTCATGTCCCTATTATTTTAATGGGCCTCCCATTCAAAAGTGTTAGACAATTCATTTAAATTTTTCTTAATAGTAATACCTTTTTGTTTGTAGTCTCCTCAAGGGAAATATTTTTTAACTCAATTTCATACTGTACTAAATAACCAATTAGTTCATCAAATGTACAAGATATAAAATTATTAATTTCATTGATCACATCTTTCATTTTATGACTTATTTTTTGTTATGCTCTCAGTACCTATTCAACAAGAGTTGTGTTATCCTGTACTTATCCAAAAGAAATCATACAATTTGTATGGACTGTAAACTAATGAAATATCTTTCTCAAACATTCAACTGATCATATTTGAAATCATTGTATTATAATCATGGTACTATCATCATGGTTATTTTTATATTGTATGTTCCAAAGTGAGTAACTTTTAGAATTTTACAAATGTCGTGGGTTTTCGTACAAGCTTAAACATGCCAACATACAGTTATTCTTCTATCACAACAAAAAATATTATTTACATTATAATTCATAAAATATTATATTATATCATTATGTAGTTGTGTCTCTAGATAATATTTTGGTATATCATATAATTTCTCTATGATTTTCAAATTATCCACACATAACATCTTTAGGAACACTTCAATTTGATCATGATAACTCCCTAATCTGTTCCATAAAAAAATGGGGCCTTTAGAGGTATTCATCAATTATTTTCATTAATACCTGAAATATTAATGAAAATTAAATTATATATTGGACTATAAGGTCTATGATGTTCATGTTAGTATAATATTTAAAAATAATATATATATATATATCTTGACAGATATTACATTGATACCTATTATTTGTATTTGGAAAAACAATAAATGTACTAAAATATCATTAAAAAGTTGTTTACAATCTAAATTATTTTGAAATATATTACAATATTATACTATATTTGAGGTGAATATATTTTAAATTTTTTTTTAAAAAATAACCAATCAGAGGTCACTATTATATGAATTGATAATACAGTGAAGTCATTGAGATACAATACAGTGAAAATTAAAAAATGAACCCATTATTTTCATTTGGGTTTTGATCACAAATATCTTTTCCCACTCATCAATATTATCTATAATGAAATAATATCATTAAACACCAAGGAAACTTTTTTTTAATGGAGTGCTGTCAATTTACATCTTCTTATTTTCCAATACTCATCGGTACAACCCTGAATTTTTACATTAGTGACAATATAGTCTGACCTGACTTTGTTTAGGAGTCATAACCATATTTAACATGATTTTTTTGGGATTAATAACCAAAGAACATTCCTTTTCATTGTTAGAATTACCAATTACAAATATTTATTTTATTGGTAGAATAATAAATAATGAATACTAGAATGAAATTAATGAATAATAGTGGAGCTAATGATGATTATTGTTGATGCAGCTTGAGGATATTTTTTCACTTTAATATCATAGAGTCGATTATTAATGTTTCATCATGATCATATCAGTATAACATTTGTTTCGTAAGGCAATACTTGAGTCTCTAGAGCTAGTTATCTATTTCTTATTGTCGAATAAATTTTGTTGAGTTTACTTTATCACATTCTCTTTAATCATATTCCAATGGATTAATCCCAAATCATTAACTCTAAGATATTCTTCTTTGTAAAGAAGCATCTAATTCACTAAGAACATGATTCCATAGGTTAGAGAATAATAATACCTGAAATACAACTATTAAATTATAATTTTTATTATCATGTTCCGTCTTAGATAACCCTTATCCTCTAAATGCCACATTGAACATATTTAAAACAAATTCAAATATTCTTTTTAGTATATATGGAGATTATTCAAATATATAAAATTGATAAAAATTTATTTGAATATGAATTCAGTTTACTAGTACATCATAACATCAATAAAATAGTGTATAGAAATATAATATATAAGTCATTAATATCTAAAATATTTTTAGTTTATTAGTCAATAAAAAATCGTAATATTGGAGATTAAAAATATATATATTTTTCAATGTAAAAATATAATAAGAATCATTATTTAGACTCATAGTAGAAATAAATATAAAATAATAGAGTATGAAATATATTCATCCAAAAAATTGATCTATAATATTTTATCTACTATAAAATTTAAAAAAGAATGATATTATATATATTTATCATTAAATTATCTAGAATATAGAAAATAACATCTATGAACATTCAGTGAAACAATTTATCCTGATAATATATAAACATATCATCCTCTGAAAAATATTTTTTTCCAAAATATTCAACAAAAATAACTATCGGTGAGTGGATTAATCATTGTGGATAGTTAACTAACCATTCCATCGAAGTATTCCATATACTGATTGTATGATCAAATTAATCACATGGTTACTTACATGTGTTCACTTGAAATATTAGAAATAAAATTAAATTGAATTTACATACCCTTGAAAATATATTCAGGATCACTTGAAAATACCTTCATGGAAGTGTTTTTATGAGTTTTCTGAAAAAAATTAAATAAGCCTGGGTGATTTTTTGGAAAATTATTGTAGAAAAGAGTTAGCGGCCCTGTTGCCTTTAAGAAAAAAATATTTTAAATTTTAATGTTTTTATATTTCAATATATATATATATATATGTATATTATGTTTTATATAGTGTTTATTTTTTAAAATTATAAATATTTCATTAAAATTTGAAACTAAAAATTTTATCTTTTTAAGTAGTAATTTTTGTGACATGTAAATTAGCTTTTACTTATTATATTTATGATTTTCATTATTTTCAATTTTGTTTTATATATTGAGTCACTTGTCATTTATCCCTTCCATTGTAATTATATTTTATAAGTTATATACGTTAAAATTCACCTATAAGAAATATGATAATGATTAATTTTGGTGGATTTTAAATTTTATAACATAGAAAATATAAATATAATCTAAAAGATATTTTACACACTTAATGAACATATAAAAAATAATAAAAAATAAAATTAATTTATTAAGAACAATTAACATAAATAAGTTTTAGTGGAATTATATTTGTTATATTTTATACCATTATAATTGTATTTATAATCATTTTTTAAATTCCAATAATTGTCAATTATTTAGTATATTTTTTGAAATTATTTATATTTTCAACAACTTTTTAGATTCTTAGGAACTAATTAATGGTGTATTTAAATTGTTTTTAAAGATTTTATTTTATATTTTTTAAAAGTTACACACTAGAAATTTGATCATATTTCTTATGTATCAAGTTGTTGACTTTGAAAATGTATAAAATATAAGATGTAAATAAAATATGAATGAAAATAAAAATAGTAGATAAATATGTAAATATTGTTTATAGTAAAACTAATTTCATTATTTCAGTAAAAATGAAACATATAGATGAAAAAGAATAGTCATAATAAATGGTGAGGTCCTGTACGACATGATGGTGTTTGAATGGGATTCTTCTATCACGATTTGTGACCTCTGCACTGGGATAGAGTATTATGACCTGGAGAGGGTAGATACTAGAGCATTAGAACCCTATATATTGGATGCTCTACCATTATCTCAAAGATATGAGGTGTCAACAGAATGTCGTCTTGCACACTCGATCCTTCTCCCACTATGTCAGTAGAAGGATCTTCCACATCGCTTGGGGGAACCAGAAAACATGTGACAGATCTTAAATGAAAGCTAGAGGCTTGAAAAATGAATCATGATTGAAGCTCAGATAATATACAACCATATAAAGCTATGGATATTCTACTAACACAGATTATTCACATACATCTTAATACACATCCTCAATTAGCTGAGGATGGAGAACTAGGGGGATGACCTACACCTATGGAATATGTGAGGTCTCACTTGTAGCGCAGTGCAATCTACATCATCATCATCGTGGGTCCTCATCACAAGTAGTCACCAGAGGATTTTCCTAAATATTAAACTCTAGTCAATGGGGGTGGAACTTCATATCCATAGGGTGGAAGATCAAATATAATATCATGAATGACATGATAAGAAAGCATCATCTACTAGGCCACAACAATAATCATTTTCAGGCTAAAAACATCTTCCTCCTATATATCAGAAATGTAGATAGTCCACTGTAGTTGAGTTTGTTGTGAATATTTTCCAAATGAATTCTAATTATTTATAATAAAAAAATAAAGGATATTTATTTTCATACTATAACATGAAAACCTATTATATGGGGAGTAAGATATAGTAAATAATTTAGTCTATACAATAGATCATACTCGCCATGTTATGAAAGATGGAATCTCACTATACATACTCCCTTGATGTGAAGAGAATCTTGTCTTCCCTAAAGGTTGATATAATCAAAATTTATTTAGTTCCATTAGATATCATGCACCACCCAATCATCTTCATAGAATGAATCATTAGTGCCTTTCTTGTTAGAAATGGAATGCACTGAACACTACCAAATTGGAGCATGACTCTATCAGGATGGTGCCACTAAATAATATGAAACTGAGAGGAACTACTACCATAGAATCATGATGTCAAATGGTTAAGTATGTATTTAACTTGTCTTATAAAGAATAGTATATATCCATGTAATCTGAATTGGCATGTGTGATTTTTTAAAAAGGTTTTTACTAAAAAATGATTATATTATGAAATTGGTTATTCAATGAAATATTGTATATACATACATAAGTGGGTAGTAGACTATCCAAAATGAGATTTTATACACACAATTGGCATGTTAGAGAAATTATGAAGTGTTGTGCATGAATCCACCAAAAAATAAAACAATGATAGTGGTAAATAATAAGAAATTAAATTAAATAACTCATACTAGCATCAAAAACAATTTTATAAGAGTGATCATACTAGTTTCAATGAGGAGAATCTGAAAACACATCTATAGGTAGCTCTTATATAGTAAAAATAGGTGAGATTATTGGGATGCAATCCTATTCCCACATCTAAAGAAGTATGACACATCCCTCGAGATCCATGCAATCTGAACGACGTACCATGCATAATGATCTGTAAGTGTATGATAGGCACGTAGATCCCTCATTGTATGTCTCAGTTTGATCAAAATATTCTATTAGCCACAAACACATCATGTTCACATTCATAATAGAATGATCGGTGCATAATGTCTATATAATGATCCGCACGATATAAGCATGGGTGTGACACATGACAGTTTGCTCACCATTTTCATTAGGTATTTAGGAAAAATGAATCTAAAGACTTTTCATAGATATAAACCTACCATCTATTGCATTATCATCAACTATAATATCTATACCTAGAAATCTCTATACAAGCTCAGGCCAGTCTCCATGGTTTTTCAAATCACTATATCCCATATATAAGAATACCACATAGGATTGCGACATCCTCAATCCATTAGGCTATAGGAATGTGTGTATCTCTAGTCTCCATCTCTAGAGGAAGGTAGAATTTAGGTGATGATCAATTATTGTGAAATTCGATTCGATAATTCAAAAAAATTGATTTTATAACCCATGAAAACCATAGTTTGACATTAACTAATATGTTAAATCTCAAATTGTATAATTTCAAATTTATGAATGATTCTTCCAATGATGGTTTGTTTAATGATTATTTTCAAACATGATTGATTTATGTTTTCTTCCAAGGATAGTTTGACTATGATTTCATACAACCTATCTTGTACTTATCATATATCTTTTAATGTGAATATGTATGTCTTATTATTATTTGATATTATAAGTATTCATAAATGTTAGAAAAGTATAAAAATTGAAGGATATTTTATTAACACCTTATAATTTAAAATATTAAAAGATAACATTATAGGCAATGCATCATTATTCCTGAGAGAGTGAACTTGATCCATCAATGTTAGGGAATAATTTTTTATGAAAATATTAATGAAATATTTTATATCTCAAAATTTTCTCTTATTATTAAGTCAATTCCATCTCATTTTGTATATTATTTTCTTTGATATCCCTTATTGATGCAACCAGTTGATGTAATTTATTAGAATCAATTTATCTTTTGGAATTGGGAAATATTTAAACTCCCCAATTGGCATCCATGGTGCCACATAATATTCAGAAATTTTATCTAACTAGTATAATTGATAAACATATGGTTCCTAGGATATTTTTAAATAGGAAGATATTGTGATGGCATGTGAGCATGCAAATTTTAATATCTGTATGTTTTCACATTAAAATTTTCTTGAATCTTTTAATACCACCAATTTTTTACCACCACTACTTTTTATGGGGACAAAACAGTATATTACTTCAAATTGAAGGTATTGTTGGGAGAAAAGGCACACTCGATGACCATAATCCTCTTCCATATTCTTTTCAATTTCTATTTGAAATTATATTTCATACGTTATCCCCTTCTAAATCACAGCTATGATTTGTTTGTTTCTATCAACAAATCATTTTACACAATTATAAAATTTCTCTTGAACTATGGTAGTTATAGTTAACCTTCAAATCCCTTTAAAGAACCCATTTTTTCATTCCACAATGTATGTGGTCTTATTTCCTTACCTCTTACCCCTATAATAAGACAATGCCCATTTTTTATTGGGAATCAACATCATATAATAATACATTCATTTATTTGACTTGTCGATTTATTGGATTCATTTTTCAAACCATCATTGATTCGTCTCATATTCTACATAGAAGTGATCATATTTCACATAAATAAATTTTATCTTTATGTAGAAATTGGAAGAACTAATAAATACATTTCATAATAAGCCATATTATTTCCTTATTCATAGTTTCACTGTGAAATGATTTTTTCCATGTTACTAGAAATGTGTTTGAGGCAGTATCAATGATGTACATTTAGGGGCCTCCATGTATCAAGATCACATTGATTAACTCATTCAATTTATGATGTCGATCAGATATTAAATGGACACCCAAAATGTGGGTGAAATGTTAGCTGATACATGCTAAAAAACAACTCACTGATTCATGATATTCCTTATTCACAATGGAATGTACAAGACAAAGAGGTGAATGGTTTACATCTTGGGAGCCATAATGAACCATATGAATTTTTATTTTAGGTATTGAAACGTTTCATTATTTTTTATGAAATACTTTTTGAAACAAAATACAAAAAAAAATTGAGGGAATTCCAAGAACAACTGATGATGTTAAACATGAGATAGATCAAGTAAGTTATATTGAGACACAAGATTGTTTGTATGGATATTGAAGAAAACATGTCCATTGTGTATTAGAGTGGCTAGCAATTATGGAAACACTTGATCCGAGTAATCCCATTCACCATAGACCTTCACAATTTCTTCCCGTTTTACCATCTATTCCTTATTATAGGAAATATTTTAACCAAACGTGTGTTGGATCCTCTCTTGGACAAGTTCTACAAGAACGTATTACTAATTCCTAATCATCTCGATGAAATAGATGAACCAAATTTAATATCCAATAAAGTATGATATTATGTCTTGTTTGGCTAAATGTGAGAATGAGATGCCCCAATCTTTGAAATTCTCTACACCCCAAATTCTTTTTATAGAATTGACCTCAATAAGAATATACAACCATGCCCATAGTTATCTCACATATGATTTATTTTTTATTGCTTGATTTTTGAACTAAATATATATAGTTCCAATAAATATGAAATAGTTTTAGAAGGTTTTTAAATACTTATTTTCATGGAAAATCCTCCACAATATACAATGTTGTTTCTATCTCACCAAACATATCTTCTACATCTTCAAGAAACTCAGTTGTAGGTATGAATACATTTTAGTCAAATTACAGAAGATTTTTCATTGCTTCCAACCAATATGTGAGGAGTGGTGGTTGAATTGTTTTGGTTCGAGGATGTTGTACAACTTATAAATTTCTAGAAACATCCTCCCCAAATTCTATTTATCCCACCATATAATCTATATTGACTTTGTCAATTCCATCATTAAAAAATCCTCAATATAAGTTGAATGTTCCTGCATATATGGGAGATAATCTATTGTTTCCTTTTTCATATTATAGGGAAGAATGTTAATTTCATTGGATAGACCTTCTTCAAGAGTTGTGGTAAGTCTACATCTTTGTAAAATTGGATATTTCCGTTGTATAATAGAACCCTCAACATAAAACTCCATCATGAAACTATCTAACCACTCGAAAAATAAATTTATTACTTTCAACCACTACTTATCCTCAACAAATGAAAAATCTAGATTTCATAGTGTAGCCGAGGATTGAAAATATTGTTAACTAATACACATGATCTATTGACCAGGTCTTATATTAGGAATCCATAAATACTTTCTTGATGTTCTCTTAGGGTTATATAATCTGATATCATAACCATTATAATTGGTTGTGTACTATAAGAAACTCCTAGCTCAATTTGAATAACCTCCTCGTAGTAGTGGAAATATGCAAACATGACACTCTAAAACAATTTTTGATAAGGATTCCAATAGTTTAAATAATATTGATTGTGAGGGGTGAATATATAATCATAATGATACAGAAATTTTAGAAAATATTTTAATATAAGAATATATGATACAAATTTTTCATAATATACATGTTTATTAGAATATAAGTCATATAATGTTTGGAAAACTGAGGTGAAAAAAAGATAAATATAAAATTAGTTTATTTAACCCTAATAAAATGAATATTATGAACAAATAATGTGAAATGAATAATAAAAACATTAAATTACACATTAATTCTTAACAATAAAAAAGTAATACCTTGGGATTTTAAAATAGAACACAGTTTGGATGATATGGGACTAACATCATAAGTGAAGTAAAATCTAGATAATTTTATAGTGGTATCATAATAACATCTTCTAATGAGATGTCCTTAAATTTTGAATTTTCAAAAGATTTCGTACTTCTAATGACATCACAACAATACGGGGAGACTTGTCAGTATATGATCGAATGATTTTGAAAATTAAGATGTTTTATAATAATATTTTCATGATGTTATTAAGATAAGACTTAAAAATATTATAGATTTTATTTCACTTCTAATTCCAAACCCATCTCATCTAAACTATGTTCTGTTGAAAAATTTTAAGGTATATCTTGTATATTGTGAGGATTTGATGTGTTATTTAATGCATTTTTTCTAATCCATTTCACATTATATAATAATAGTTGTCATGTTATCATAGATTAAAAAACAAATTTGATGTTTTCTATTATTTATACCTCTATTTCCAAAACATTCTCCAAATACTATTGAAAATGATAGGTGAACATATATTCTTTATAATGTTTAAAATTTTAAAAGTCTTCTACTATCGTAAAATATGATACTAATGTTTCATAGTATA
This sequence comes from Viscum album, assembly GCA_963277665.1. Lineage (NCBI taxonomy): Eukaryota > Viridiplantae > Streptophyta > Magnoliopsida > Santalales > Viscaceae > Viscum > Viscum album. Next base: position 125,549,973 of record OY728129.1, on the reverse strand, counting down.
ATTTTTAATCTTTATAAATTAATTTCAGTAGTTTAGAAATAAAATATGAATCATATAAACTATATCTCCTTGGAGTGTCAATCCAGGTATGCATCAAGTTTCATTGTTATGCACCAATGTTAAATCAAGTCTATCTTAATGAAGTGTATTAAGGTTTACCCCTACGTATATCTATTCATGATCCACACCCACTAGTAGTTTCCAGATATGGATTCCATTTCTATGATAACAACATATTCTTTATGATACCAAAATTTTAGAATGTTTTCATATATACAAAAATTTGACACTAATATTTTGTATTATAATTCTTAAATTTCCTAAAGGAATGTTCAATGGTTTATAATTATAGTGTGATTCATCTTAAACATATTCATCGTCATTAAGTAAATAGATGTGCAATAAGTGATGAGTAATATGAATCACGGGAGTAACAAATCATGTCTGAATTTAAGCCTCGTTATCATCGAGTTTATCATCTTTCATCTTATGCTTATTCTATGTTAATCGAAAGTTTAATCAATATGAAATCATTAATTAATAATTTATTAATACTTATTTATTGAATATTCAATGATTCTTTACTAATTAGTAATTTATTCATTAAACATTAGATAATAATAGTTAATCATTATTTAATCATTATTTAATCATTTTTATCAATAGTTAATCATTGGTTATTATTATTTAGTAATTTTTTAATCATTACATGACCATTATTTATTCATTATTTATTCACTCTTTAATCATTCTGTAATTATTCATCAATCAGTACTTAATCAATGATAAATTAATTTTAAATCATTAGGTAATAATTAGTTAATTAATATGTGATCATTAGTTAATCATTAGTTAATCATTCTTTAAGAATTAGTGATTCATTCATTAAAGTTTAGTTAATCACTCTTTAATCATTTTTAAATCATTGGTCAATGATTAGTTAATCATTTGTTAAAAAATTGGCTACTAATTCTTTATTCATTACTTAGTCATTATAAAATCCATCTTTAATCACTCTTCAACCATTCTGTAATCATTATTTGTAAAATAATTAAGTATTACTTAATAAATTTTTAATCATTATGTAATTATTCCTTAATCATTAGTTAACCATTCTATAATCATTCCTAAATAATTATTCAATCATTACATAATCACTCTTTAATCATTATTTAATTATTATTTAATCATTCATTAATCATTAGTTAATAATTAGTTAATAATTTATTAACAATTATTGAATAAGTAAAAAATAATTAGAGATTAATTAGTTAATAATTCATTAATCATTAGTTATTAATTAATTATTCATTGTTTAATCATTCCTTAATCAATATATGTTCATTTTTTAATCATTCCTTAACTATTATTTAATCATTAGTTAAGCATTATTTAATCATTCGTTAATAATTTATTGATCATTACATAGTAATTACTTAGTCAATAAATAATCATTTGTGAATCATTAGTTATTATTATTAAATCATTATTTAATAATAGTATAATCCTAATTTAATCATTACTTAATCATTAGTTAATCATTAGTTGATTATTCAATAATCAGCATTAAATCATTTTTTAATCAATTTATACTCATTGCTTAATAATTATTTAATAATTATTTAATCATTTTTAATCATTCATTAATCATTTTTTATTTATTAGCTACTAATTTGATAAAAAGGGCATAATTATAAATTAATTTTTCCATAATAATTAATTAATCATGTGATATTCTATAGTTAATTGTTAGTATCTAATCATTATATGTAATCTTTCTTTAATCCTATGTTATTTCTTATTTAATCTATACTTAATCATTACTAATAATAACTATTATTTTTAAACATTATATAACTCACTAAACTACTAAATAAATTTCATAATTTAAACTAACTAGTAAAATTCCATGAAGTAAATAAAAATCATATAATAAATAGGAAAATTTTCCTATAAATGATACTTCATAAAAAATTAGCACTTCATTTGGGCCAAGAAATCGACCATGCATAAATGAACCCTATTTTAGAGAGATAGAGAGAAATTTAGATATATGGAGAGATTTTGATTTGGGGTCCATTTATAGGCACTTTAGGGAAAGACGACACCCCCGTCACTATTATCCATTACATTACGGAAAAGGCAGCTACTCCTAGGCCGCCTTTCACTCTACATTAGGATGTCGGCCAACCCAACCACATTTTTCCTGTCATATATCAATGTTGATGAATGGTAAATGTGGCACACCACCAACTGTATTTCAAAAAATAGGGATAGCGGTAGTGACCTTCCACATTTCTGATAATGAAATCATTTTATAACTTCTATTATTATTTAAAAACAATTTTAAAAAATGGATAAAAATAACTCTTCAGGAAAACATAACAAAATACCAATAAAATTCACCTCAAAAAATCACACCATATTAACTTGAAAAATTGATTCACGATAGGTTTAAAAATGCTTCATGGTAGGTTTTTATATGTTTAACAGTCACATTGTAGTAATTCATAATAAAATAATAATGGACATCATGGTGACATTAGAAAAAATAGCAGCATCAGGACTAGATTTATGGATGGGCTCTCGTATAGAGTCAAATCAGAGAGATGAATGAATAGTGCATGGTGTTTTTCTCAAAGTATGGATCTTACCAGAGCGATGCATCAGAACAATATAAGGAGCTAACAAATACAAGCAGATATGGTGCATCATAGAGGAATAGTTTCGTGAATGAGTAATTACATGAATTAAAGGAGCATGAAGAAGCCACTAAAGACTATATAGGATGAGTATCTCCACCAAATTGGTTGAGCATCTTTATGAAAGTATAGATTGAAATGCTCTCAAGGAGTTTCAAAATCACTATTATGAAACATTCACTCTATGCGAATAGGCTATGAAGTTGTGCATGGATGCATTGCTTCTATGGATACGAGACAGAGAGAGTTGTGCGAAGATCCATTGGAGGAAGAACATCCATAGAGTTTCAGGTGGATATGATAACAAATATTATATATATATATATTGTCTCAAATATATACTATTTTAATCATATAAAATAATATATATATATATATATAAAACATATAATTTTTTTATAAAATATGAATTCTAAAACTTATAAATTTTAAAAAATAATTATAAAAAATGAAAAATATCATGACTATAGAAAATGTAAATCATTATAATTATATATGTGAAAAAATTTTAATTCTATGATAAAAAAGATGTAAACATAAATATTCTGAAAGTATTATTATTAGCCTTCAAGCATTAAATCATGTAATAATATAAATGAAAATAAAATTATTAGTAAATATGCACCACTGAATTTTATTAAAATATAAATTTATAATTATTTTGAAATAAAGAAATTAACAGAGGAAATATAATTAAAATTTAACACAAGAATTATTATAAAACTATGAATTTTCAATTAAATGAATTTTAAATGAATATATTGCAATGAAATTATTTTAAATTAATTTTAAAATGAATGATCTATAATTGGTATTTAAATAATTTATTTTTAATGAATATCTAGAATTTAGAATCCCACATCGTTCCATTTTCTCAACGTTATACAACGATAAGTGAAGTAGTAAGATAATTCATATGATTCCAAAGGGATTGAACGTTGATCAATGATCTTGGTTTTATCTAATTCCCACATATATGAATTTTGTATAGAAGGGTTTATAACATTGTAAAAATAATTGGATTTAATATTTCCACATCTTAAAGATGTATATCCAAATTGAAATGTTTTTTTTGGTTTCTATTATTTATATTGTATTTGAAAATAATTTCTTCATGATGTAAACATTTTCAAGAGTTTCTTCAAACCATAAATTTATATTTTCATTCTAACGCAATCATTCATATCTTTTTATGATTTTACTAACAGTAAATTTGTTCTTAATTTTGAAATTAATTAAAAAATTTATCATTTAGATTCATTTAAAATATTTAATATATTTTTTTTCTCCATAATTACATTATAAATGTTATCATCTGTATTATTTAATTCATAATAATGTTATGATATATCTTAATTAGGTTTTTTAATCATATCTTCCGCATTAACAACAAATACATTATAAAAATTTAAGACCGTGGACATTTTTTATTCATTTTTTATAGATATACAATACATCAATTCATTTATATAATTTATGAAATATCATATTTATCTTATAATGATGTCTAATTTTAATCATCAAATGAATATGATTTTTTATTTAAAGATAATTGAGAGAGTGTATCAAGAGTTACCTTCCACATAATGAATATATTATTATGAGTAATATTAAAATTGAAACCAATAATCAATTGATCATCACATTCTGACTCACTACAGTTGTTTGATGATGTATCCTCAGTAACACCACATGTGTGGTTTTAGGGGTGGAATATGTTTATCTCTTTATTCTATTGATATTTACCACATATATAATTTTATTCCATAATGGAAAATCTATTTTAATATGTGTAGGTTTCTAGATCTCATATCATATGGTTTCCATAGGCCCATTTTTTTCATATTTATCTTTTCTTTTTCAAGGTTCATTGAGAATGTTTTTATTTATGAATATATTGTTCATCCTCATTTAAAGTGAAAAATTTTCTCCTATACTATATTAAAAAGTACTAATGGAATATTTATTTTTGTATTTATTCATCACAATTGGTTATTTGGAAGTTTGAGCATTAGAATGTAAAAACATTTGAGGTAGAATAGAAATGAACCCTATTCTTTCTTTTCTCCTTCTCAAAAAATCTTCTTAAAAAATTCACATATTGCATTAATATACCATTGAGATCATCAAGACTTACATATTTAGATGTTTGGATTCATCAATATTTATAACCATGGATCCCCCCTGCTTAAAAAATATATATGTGACTTTCTCCCATAGGTTTTAATTAGTTATTTCATTATCACTGAAATATTTATGTATATTAATATCTCTAAAAATCATTGATTCTTTAGTGTAAACAATTATCCTGGGAAAAAACTAAAATCTTGATAATTGAAATTAGGCATAGATTTTCGAGTTTCAATAGCATTAAAATTCCCAATGTCACTGATTTCCAATTTTTTTTCAAAATTTCATAAGTTGTTTCAGATGATCAAATTTGAAACTAGATATTAGATTTCATTACTAAAATGAAATTATTAGGAACTTTGTAATTTTCTTGCTACTCATTATTTTTATCAAGAGTAAAAATAAACAATTATTTATTACGAATTTGATAAAAATGTTTTATCATGAGAAAATGATCATCTCTTATGACGATAAAAAAATTATTCACTCATCCATGAATGTATTTAGAGGCTACACCCTCATTGAATGGTGGTGTTCTAGGATTAAGATTCTCTAAATATCCAAAATGACATCCTTTCAAATGAAATAATGAAAATATATTTTCTATTATATAAATGAGTATATGGAAAAAATTATGATTGCTGATAAAAATAACTATGAAAAAGATAAGAGACAGTATCTATTGAAGTGAAAAGCTCAAATACCATATTTCAGTACCAAAGGATATAATTATGGAACTAAAATAGAAAGCTGAATTATAATCCAAATTAAACTAAAATCTTTCATTGCACTCATGTGCATGATGGTAATATGATATAATCTCTGTGTCAAATTAAAATTTATCAAAGTAAAATTTAAATGAAAAAATTCACTAGAAATCATTTTTATTATATTCTAAAAACAAAACTAATATAAAGTAGTAAATGTAGTATATATTAACCAGTTAGAGAAATAATCACTATTTTAAAAATACCACAAGAAAAGAAGAAATTAAAAATACAATATATTGTGGATCAATTTATAGAGTATTGAGTAATAACTCAAATACCCATAAAAAATATAATTTATACAAACAGTTAAAATAAATGGATATATTCATTTTTAATCACAAATTAGAAGACTATTTTGACCTGAATCAATGTGTCACGAACCAACTAATTAATAGTTTTCTTGAAAAGGGTTAGTAATAGACATATGCACTACAATCCTTTAGATTTATGCCCACGTGTTTCAAATTTTCATTTTATTATCCTATTGTATTGTATAAATATCATTTCATAATATACTATATCGTCTTAGCCATGTGATCCCTTAACCTACCCAATCTAAAAATATATGTATTCTAAACGATGAAAGACCTTGATTATGAAGGATCGTGAAATCCATTTTCTAGATTGAGAGGTCATTAATCATTAAAGATCAAACAAATAAATATTTAAAAAATACTTTGATATATAAAATTAAAATAGCACCTGAAAGTAACTCTTAGTGAACTCAGAAAATGATTACAAATATTAAAACCTGGCAATTAGATTTTATAACAACTTTAATTGTAATCCAATTTTTGACACATATAAAATAATTCAATTTCATAATGTTTTAATTGTTATTTGAAAACATCTTTTTAATAAACTATAGTTGTTATATTACTTGTTCTTTTGGTTTATTTTAAACATAACATGATTTTTTATGAACTATCCGATAGACGTAGCTCCAAACTGCGTTCTCCAATTTGTTGAATGTTTGTTTCCATTACAATGAAAAAATGTTTGAGTGATGTATAGGAAAATTTTTTATCCACTTTAAATATTTTATCTACAACCAATCCAAACATTAATATCCTAAAAGAAGTTACATATACAAAATAAATTAGGTGTCTTCCAAAATATCAAAATTAAGGATACTAAGATTCATTAAATCTATAATACTCTTGTATATAATGTGTTACATTTTTTACAAGGGTAATATACTCTTATGAAACACTTTTAGACATCCAACCTTAAAAATATTATAGTCAGCGATGAATTTAGATGTATTGAGGTAACTTATAATTATCTTCATGTCTCTACCAAACATTAGCGAACTACTGTATTATAAGAGTAAATGACTATTTCATTTACAGACATAGATATATTATTCTATTTTATCTCCACAGATTCCTTATAAATCATCTATGTGATAATTATTTTAAGTCATAATGACTCTTATAGATTCACTGTATCTACTCTTACAAAACATATAGATAAATCAATTAATCCAAAACCATTTTCAAAATAATTAATCTATCATCATGAATCATATGTTTTCTCCAGAAAAATTACAAATTACTATTACAAATTCTTTAGGTGAATATTAAGGAATATTAAATAAACATTACCATTCATATTCAGTCTCTTTAAATTTCGATATGTTTGACAATAGACTGAATATAAGGGTAAATAACCCTAAAAAACCTGGTAACGACATATTCAAAATCATGTGACTAACTCTGATGAAAAGGTGGATGAATCTTATAAATAATAACATTAATATTATAAATTTTCTTTCATTTTCTAATTCTTCACTATGAATAGAAGGATTAGACGTACAAACAAAATAAATGACCCTTACTAGCCTAGGGACATATTTTGGCATTTTTCAATTATCACCAAATCATAAACCATATGATACCCTATTAAATTCAAGACTTGTCCATTTTTCACATCCAACATATGATTTTTTTCTTTCTTTAATTAGATATTGGAAAAAATACAATATCATAAAGGAAATACCAATATCTAAAAAAACATTATCTAAAGGACATTCTTTATTTAATATAACAGTATTCAGGCTCAGTACTCTATATATAACTCACAGACACTTACCGATATCCTTCTATTCTCTAAACACTACTCTCAATCTATTCATTCAATATCAATCTCTAATATCTTCAAAACCAACCTATTATCGATATTTCATTCCCTTAATTAGTATTTGTTTTTCTCTCAAGGATCAATTCATGAATCATAACATTTGATTTCATCAAACCTGAATATGTTCATAAGATGATCCCAAGTACAAATATCTTATTTATTTATTCTTCTATTTAGAATTGTGCCACCTCAATAAAATTCATTGGCTTCTTCCTCCATCACCCTATATACAAAGACACCATGACATATTGACTTTCTCATTGGAAATAAATTCATGTTGTTGGGGTTTTTATCCCCCATCAAGATTTTTTATAGTATATATTTTTCAAATTAACATATATTATTGTGAATAATTATTCAATATATATTCATTTATCTCCATATTTAAAAAAATTAAATATTATGTTTATAGTGTGACAAAATTCCATTCTTATCTATTTAGGATTCTCATTTTTCCTATATCATTCACCAATTTTCGTAAGAATAATTTTAATGATATGTAGCATTATATTTTTCTTAGAAACAAGAAATCAATTAAAAAATTCTTTTATCATGTTAGAATTTCTTGAAATAGAAAAAAATAATGATATACCTAAACAAAAAAATCAATATATTAGAGGGTTATGGCTCCCCACTTTCCATTAAATCTCCTCGCTACTCTCACCTTCTCCTCTCCTCCTAGGTTTTCATGGACCTCCTCAGTGGTGATGATTATATCCCCATTATCTTATTCATCATTAGTCCTTATTTATAATTTCTTCATCCCTATCATTATTTTCAGTAGATTATTTTCATTGGGTTTCTTCTCATGTTCTCTCTAACATTAGATTTCTTCTACATCTCTTTTCGACTTCCCTTCGATAATTGGGTGTTGGTGATTCCCCCAGCCATCAAAACCCTAATCTTACCTCATAATCCTCAGTGCCTCTCCATTTTAGAGATGGAACGCTGGGAACAAATTGGTTTTGGGTTATGTGGTTTGGGGGTTGATGTGTAATGGGCAATACTGTGTTCATTTTTATCTCACAGCTTTTGTTTCTCCACTCCTTAGTTGCTAGATTTATTTCGAGAACACAAACACTCATATCATTGCTTTAAACCCACATTCCCCTATACTTATCCTTTTCAAACATGATGTTATCGTAGCCATGTGGATTTGGGTTCTGTGGTTCGATGGTTATTGTTTCTCTAGGATAGTGTTTAATTAGTTCTCTCTAGTGGAGATGGTAATGGGTTTGTTAGATCTACATAGTTTTCCTTCCTAAAATGAATCCTTGAGGTTTTGGTATTTTTTTTATATGATATATATATTTTTTTGATCTTCATTTGGTGATGAATTCAATTTATGTTTCTAGATTCAGTGATTTTTTATTCTGTGGTGATCAACGTCGACGTCGAAAGTCGATGAGGGTAAAGTGATGATGGCGTGACTTATTCTATGATGGAAATTATGTTAGGATTCTCTCTAATAGGGAACTCAATGTTGATGTGGTGATGTCGGGGGAATGGCTCTAGGTAGCTATTAGCTCAAGATAACATCACACAAGGGTGGGTTATTATGATCTTCTGTTCTTGAATTTTTAATAGGGATATGTCATTTTCCTGTTTGATGACTATGGATATGTGGTTTTGGTGACATTTTTATGTTATACGTTCTATTGAATTTTATAATCAGGATGGAGGTCTGGTTGGAATATTCTTATGATTTTTCCACATATATATAAAATGTCTAATGAAAATTACAAAAAAATGAATTTGGAGGAATCTATCGAGAAAGTGACACAAAAACAATTTTTTATTTTTTGGTTGGTTTAAATACATTTTAATGAAATCTTGTCACATCCAGTAAAGTCAAAAATAATATTAAAACATTCAACTGAATGGTAAATTACTCTCCATTTTTATTATAATAATCACTCCCCCTTAATGAATCTTATTTAATATAATAAATATTATAATATTAATGTTAATCCCATACCTCATCCTACTGTTTTGAAAAGGTTGTCCAGAATTTTAGATTTAACATGAAATAATAGAATCCTACAAAAATAAACACAAAATCCTTGGAAATTGTTACCTCTCCCCTCTAGCCCACTCAAATCTGTCTCCGTCCATCACTGGAATCACACCAAAGGCAGAGCATGGCTGCTTCGAAATGAACCAGAGCCAGATCCACTTCGCAATGTTTGCATTGACCATCCGATCAGCACACAGACCTAAGCCGGTGATCCACCAAGACATTATTTCATTGAGAGACGAATACATCATAGAACCAATCTGAAACCCCACCGTGTCGCACCATTGCGAAGTTGCAACTTTCCGAGATGATCTAATGGAATCTGGAAAAGACACATCATGCGAGGACCATCCATGTGACGTCACGCCAAGACGATCCAGAAGACCCCATCAAGGTCGCTCCATGTTGAGACGACTTTGAGGAAGCCTGCTCGAGACTGATTCCCACCAGATAGGGAAGGGGAAGTGAGTCCAATGGGGGAAACCCCAGTCACCACAGAAGAGGGAGAAGAAGCCACTCAGAGACCAAAACAATTAATAGATTTAATATAGAATTCATGAAATACTGAGTCTCTAAAAAACACATTGTTATAACCTATGAAAGTAAACATAATTTTCCACCTCTATGATTTTAATTTAGAAAAAAACAGACATACACGGTGGTGTTCTGTATGATATTTTGAGTCTGATAAGACAAACATAATTTTTGGTGAATAGTAACATACCTATAAAATAAGTAACATACTCTTATGAATTTCAATGAATAGTACTGAATAGTAAATTGTCCAACAAAATAGAAACATCATCCATGAATATATAAATAAAATTTATATGTCTTAAAAGAGAAAAAACGATTATAGTTTAAGTATTGGTATTTTTTATGCCATAAATATTTTAATTAATAATTTCTATTTAATTTAATAATTTATAATTGAAATTTATTTTCATAAATTTTATTCATAATTTTTTACTTTATTATCTTATGGTTATAATTTATTTTTATGGGACCCTAATTAATTTCACAAGGTGTTATAAAATGAGTTATAGTTTTAATGTTGTTTTTTTTGAATAAATTATGATTTTATTTAAAAATTAAATTAAAAATATTTATAAAATTGTTTTTGTAAAATTTAATTCATTTTTTAATTATATATGTTGAATAATGGTAAGGTATATTAGTTGGTATTTTTATGAAAAAGAATAATTTTTTTGTGAATAGTCAAATAAGAGAACATACCGTATATAAAAAATTATCATTTAAATGCTCTATTTATGACATCATGAGTGATTTAAGGTCACTTGGTTCGAACTCACATGCACTTATTACTATTAGGGTCAAATGAAACAACAATATTGGTCTTCCTGTGGGAATTAATAAAATAATTAATAAAATATTCAAAATTCACTCCTCTCCTCCACTATAACCCCCCCTCACTCCCTCTTCTCCTCACTCATCTAATACTTGAATATCCTCAATGTTATAAAAAAATAACATTACTTAGTTAGTTCCAATATAAAATAAGATCTTTTTCTTTCTAACATACCAAATACCCTTCCCTTTAAGAGATTCTCAAGAAGATGGAATCAAGAGGTAAATTCACATTTTATTTCTTTCACTTTCATTTCAAGTTCATTTATATTGTTATATTCTCCTCAAATCTGATGTCCAAATGACCATGATTACTCTATTATCATATATATACTATAATTACATCATGTTAAAGGAAGAACCATAATCAATATTCCTACTCTCTCTTTATTTTATAAACTAAATTACTTTCCATGAGGTTCTAATTTACAATCTTCAAGGATGATGATGTTTCGTTCAAATTTTTTTCCTTAATTATTAGTCATGAAACAATTTTTAATGGTTGAACTAGACTAAAATATATGTATTATAACTTACTTAATATTCATTAACATGTATATGTAAATTTTATTAAATCATAAGACCAAACAAGTTCCTTATAATCAAAATACCGCTAAAATAATCTATGTGAATGTCACTAATATTTCATCTAATGATTAATCCAAATTACATGTATGCAAATTAAATAAGTGACCATTAACACATATGGATGTTCATAAATAATTTTAAAATTAAATTATGGAGATTTAAATCAATTCCAAATGAATAGCATTAAATTAAAACAAGTGAACAGATTATCAAAACCAAGGAAATAAACACTCCGGAACAACAAAATTCGAACTTATAACTTATCAATAATAGAATAATGAACTTAATAAAATTATGATGAACTAAATACATGTGTAATAGGTTCTTAATTATGTTATTAATAATTCCAATTTCATATTCCTGGACATTAAGTTCATGATTGGAACACATTCAGACATTAGGAATGGGGTTCTTCATCTCTAATCCATTTTTGTGATATTTTCTCTATTCACAAATTATAAATGTGTATGGTGTATGTATACTACCCATTGATGTAAAATATCATGAGTTTCTTTATTTTAATTTTATTAAATTTATCATTTTAATATTATTAATTTTGGGGCATACTACATGATTGATTACAAAGTGACGAGGGCATTCCACTCGAACCTCAATTTTTATTCGGGTTACTATTATTCTCTAATTACCTCAGTGAAAATTCTATTTATTATTATTAACTCGTCATTAATTCTATTTTGGTGTTCTATATATGTTTACTGGTTATAAAAAATCTTTATTTTACGGTTATTTACACATTTTAAAAGGAACATTCTAAAATATTTCAGAAATACAAACCCGATTGAAGTGATCTTTTAAAATTCTTACCCATTTTCAATTGTACACTAGAATTAATTTTAATCGACCATTATTTAAAAAAACATTATTTATCAAGAAAAAATATCTATTATAATTTATGGATTTATGATAATGAACATCTCTTTCCACATTAATATTATCATTAATACTTTCATTAAAATTCTCTAAAATGATTTATTTCTAAAGAATCTTTAGAACTCCTTTTACATGATTTTAATTTAGTTGGACATAATTTAATCCCAAGATAATATTTAAATGTCCTAGTCTTCTATTTCCTGGGATAATCATGTTTAAAATATAATTTCATGGAAAATATAAATGATTTTCCAAGATAACTTTTCATTCAAAAGTAAACAAGGGTATTCTCATCTCACATTAAATTGTAAGAGATATATTCCTTGTTCGCCACTTATTTATTTCATGGGGTGTATGTAAAGCCCTTTGGTTTATCATATAAAGAGTCTCATTCTTCTCAAGATATTCTAAGGGATTTTGATTTGAATGTTTGAAGGTGGTATGGGACACATTGGTTCGATTAATGATAATTTCCCTCAGGGATTTTTCAATAGTCTCATTTAAAAGTATTTTCATCTATGTAAACATTATTTGTTGAATCCTTAAATTTATTGAGGATTATATCCAATGATATCCTACACTATTTTTTATTTAATGGTTTTTTATTTGTTTGACTATGGATGTTCTATCTTAAAGCCATTCACCAAATTACTCTGAATGGTTAGTGTTTATGCATAATGTTTAGGGAAAGGTATTTACATATCATATATTAGTTTCAATATGAATGTATATTTTGTTTATTTTTATCCCCATTCATATGAGGAATTCATTAGACATAGTAAGTGTCGGTCAAGGCCTACTATATCCCCTGGGGGTAGCTGTAGGTCTCATGAGTCAAACTACAGTCTTGACACATGGCCACGACAAATGATTATTTATGGTCTCAGAACGAGGCCTTGACGATACGGTTATGATGAAACACATTATGCATTCCCTGATTATTGTATTAATGGTTCATGTGGTTATTCGACTAGTAAAATACCCATGATTTTGGCAATATTTGTTCACCTTTTATTCCTGCCTTAATGTGTTCATGATTTTGATAAAGACATATGTCTTTCATTATTCAACATGACTAATGTTTGTTTCATGATATCATTGACTATATTTCTTATGATTTATGAGTGTTTGAGCTCACCCATTTCTTATGGTTCATTTTCTCAGGACATGACAAAGTTTATTATGAATGATCTGCTTTGATAAACATATGTTTTTGTAAGTTCCCAATAAAACATTTATGTCATTTTTTACTTTAACATTATAATATTGAACCAATATATGTATATGGTTTTCCAATACTACTAAGATAATAAATCCGTTGGTATTTTATTCCTTAAAATCATGCCAATGTGTTAAAATAATGCACCAAATCTGAGCTTCAAGGTTCAGGGCGTTACAAATGATAAGGAAATAAATTTTGGAAATAATACATGTTTTATTAACTAAATCCAATTATAAAATAAATGAAAATTAAAATCCATATTATACTACCATGGTATCTTGATCCTACTCTGTATTTATTACAGAGAAGAATATTTATATCTTACAAACTAATTATTAGAAATTCTATCTCATTTATACATGTCATCAATAGTATATAAATCCACTAAATTAAGGTATTTGATATCACTTTCTAATTAATTACCTAGGGATATATAAATAAATTCCCCATAAATTTCATAAAAAGTTAGTAAGAGGACTACATAATTTCCAATGGTTGTTGACAAGTGCTGATGATTTTTTAATGCACTTTCTAGAGAAATTTACTCTTAATAACAATCCAACATAAAATAAACCACATATAAAATTAGATCTGAATCAACATATAATATATTATTTAAAAAATAAATAAATAAAACCAAATCATTCTAAATAATGTTCACATGTAATATAACAGAAAAACATGTACATGATGGGGTGACCAGTACATAACATACGTAAATATTACATTATTTTAGAGAAATAATCAATATATTTCATACTAATTTGAATCTAAAGACATAATGGTTTATTTTCATTGAAGACTAGACATATAATTATCTTATTTCATAAAATTATTCAATATATCCCCTATGTTTATTCTCTAATCATAACCTTATAAGACATTTTTTATATAAAAACATTTATTTATAACATGGGGATAATGGATATATAATATTGGGTGAGCTCAGAAAGAAAATAAGTGTAACATGAGAGATATCATTCGATTATCATGTGAAATAATTAGATAAGAATACGTTTATGGTACCATGAATTCAACTAAAAATGTTCATAACCAATCAGTTATAGATTATAAATCTCGAATCATGGAATAATGATTTAGCATTAAAATAATATGCGTCCTAGGAGCGATGAATCATTATTAAACAACCATGACAAATGAGTGAATATCATAAGCATAAGAAGTTGGAAAATGAAAATTTTTACACAGTCATAATAATATAAAATAATTTCATTTGTCATTGGTCACTATCAAAATAATTGAAGTAGTCTAATTCCTAGTGTGGACTAAGTTCACTCCTTATTCCATCATTCCCTAAGTCAATATTCACTCCCAATACTATCTGTGTTGAAATAGTGACTTACTAAATTGGGTGCCCACCCCATTATTTTATATATTATAAGATTATATATTAATCATTATACAATTAATTTTATGGATTTAACGAACCCACATGACATTAAACAGAAAACATACATATGCTTTCCACAAGATCTGTAAAACCCTATGTTTTAATGATTTTTTTCTGAGTAAATTAAATTTAGTTTATGTATAATTTTTATGATACACAATTTTTATCATTAATTATAATCTACACCATGTTATTAATTCACTATAAATAACACTATCATAGCTTACATTACACAAAACTCTATGTTTCTACAACATAACAATTTCTTATTGTAATTATTTAAACAAGACAATTATAGAATAATCATTAAAAGTATTTTTATGAATATAAATTACTAAATTATAAATATTATTAAAAAATGTTTCCTATATATATATATAATATATTTAAAATGAAATACATATTTTTCAATAAAGTCTTTATATGTTTGGAAAATACTATTTTCCTTGAAAACTATCTTTTAATGGCATTCAATGAAACATAATTAAACAATTTTTAAAAGAGGTGGAAATTTAATTTGAAAAAAATATTCATTTAATAATTTAGTATAAAAAAATTCAATTATGGTGAATTTTTTAGATTTTTCTGAAATATGTCATTTTGGATTAATATTGAAAATAATGAATTTTCATTGAATATTTAGTTTTTTGTAATTTAGTTTTTAACATATATTATATTTTAATTTGGTTTTATAGTATAATTAGATAAATTAATCATCAATTATTCTAATATACTTCGTTTCTTCAAATTTCATGTTGAAATTGGAGATACAAACATTGTAATCATTAAAACATTTTTTACTTTTGAAACCCAACATCTCATCACGTCTCCGAGAGTAATATAATATTAATTTCTTCCCTTCTTCAATTATAATTTGGAAAAATGAATTCCTTTTTTGGAGTCAAAATAATTAATAATGACTAATATGTTCAACTAAATTTTTTACCAATGTAATTATTGGATGAAATTAAAATCAAGTACAAGAATTTAGGTAAAAAGTATTTTACTTAGTGGTTAAACATAAAATATAAGGAATAAAGATGACCATACAATTGTCCAAATAAAATAATTATATTATTTATACCATTTACACCATTTTATATAAAATTAAATATTATTTTATTCAAATTATGTAAGGGATACATTTCAATATTATTTACTATTTTGTACTTACAAGAATTGAACTCATCCACTATAAAAAGGAAATAACCCCTCACTTATCCACACCTATAAAGAAATTTTTCTTCGAAAACCCCTTTTAAATTATCCTCCAAGAGACCATAAATTCATTTCAGATGGATTCATCTGACCATAATTCAATCCTAGGAAACCTTTGTTAAAACCAGAAGGTGTTACTCAAAGAAGAGTTAACACCAAACAAAATGCA
The DNA here is from genome assembly GCA_963277665.1 of Viscum album. NCBI lineage: Eukaryota > Viridiplantae > Streptophyta > Magnoliopsida > Santalales > Viscaceae > Viscum > Viscum album. The sequence goes on along the minus strand of OY728129.1, from coordinate 125,533,345 downwards.
TTTTGGCATTGTTTCCTTATAATACCCCTAAAACAACACATATATAAATATTATATAATAATCTTAGTACCCTCAATATACTATAATTTTTTTATTCTATGGGTATGACCTAAACCATTAGACACTTCCATAAAATGGGATACATAATCATCGTTCTTGTGTACAACTCGCAACTGCCTTGCAAACCAATGTCATTCGTTCTCTGATTACCACCTCAAAAGGATGTTAATAATGATGAAAATAATATTTTTATATTAAATATATGATATTTATGTTGTATTTATTCTTATCTAATTATTATATAGTACATAAATTCACTCTTTCCATTTTGTGAGAATACGATAACATCGTTTGTAGATATTTGGACTACCACCTTCTCAAAGAGAAATGATTCAGTCACTCATTACATGGAATGTATTAAATATGATTTTAATATAAGTAAATAATATATATTAAATAATAAAGATAATTTAATTATAATATATTTATATATCTCATATAAATTTCTTATTTCTTTTAATATGATAAGAAAATGGAAGCATCGTTATGTGTACGTACGACCTACCGTATCCATTAATTGTGTGTTTAATTTCCTATTTAAATATATTTTATATTATTATAAATACATAAATACTGAATATATATGATATTTATATCATGTTTACCATTCCAGAGATGATTAAATAATGAAATAATTAAGAGTAAAAAAATAAAAAAATCAAACAGATGTGAAACAACAAAGCTGTTATTACCCAAAACGTAACATTAACATGGAAATTATAATAAATGGGAAATAAAATTTCATCATGATATAACTAAATATGTATCTATAATAGATTTATAATAAAATTAATTTTACTATATATGATGTTTGAACTAGTATGATGATAGTCCTGAAATATTGTTAGGCAAATTCTTGTCACACATTTATTTCAAAAATACGTATACCTTATTCACCAATTGTTTCTTTTATGTGGTGTATTTAATACCCATGTGTGTATTCTATGATTATTTCTCTTAAATTAATTTCTATTTTAATATAAATTTTATGATTTCAATTTCATGGGGTTTGTTGTTCAAAACATAAAAAATAGTAAGGCAAGTTTGTCTCAATTTGCCTTCTTTGAGACAGATGTTATGTTATAAACATAAATTCTTTTATGAGGTGAGTATACTTCCATATGATATGTCTTATCACGAGAATAATTATTTTTATGATATTTTAAACTTAATTTTATTTCTAATTTATCATGGGGATTTTTATTTAGTATTACTTAATTGTTGAGAGTTTATTTCTACAATCTCATCATTTACCGAGATTGTTTATTACTATGCTTCCATTGATGAAATATTATCCCAAAAATCACAATAAATCTCAGGAATTTTCAATTATTTTGGTTGTTCATGACATATTCATGTATTTTTACTATTCTTCCACTCTTTTCTACTAAATATAATTACAAAATTGTTTTAAAAAAACGAGAGATGATTTATCTGTTAAGTCATTAATCCATTTTTCCCAAAACCATGTTTTCTATAACTCTTTTTAAAATACGTCTCCATGATTCTTAGAAGAAATTTTAACCAATTATTACATTTTTTAAAATATTATTTAATAAAGAATCTTGTTGTCTCCTTTTTTTCAAGGCTCTTGTGACTTCTACTGACAGTATGAAAATAATATCTTCTTTTATGTATATAACATGTGAAACTTTCTCATCAATAATGACCACACCATTTATTGAATATTATATTATATATTTTTTAAAAAATTTATAGAATTTTTTTTTTCATAATATGCTATTTTTAAAAATAATATTATGTTGAAAATATTTTTACCTCATGAAATGTTTTTAAAAGATCATCTAAAATAATTTTCCCTTTAAGATGAAATCAATTAGTGTTACTCATGATTTGTTGAGGATATGATCCATGGGTAGTATTTATATTATTTTTATGAATGGTTTATTCTTTTATGTCATGGTGTTTATGAATCATGTTTCTCTTTCTTGAGTTATAATCTTATAAAATCCACTTATTTTAGTGGGTTATACATTGAAGAAATGATTATGAAACCTGTCTCTTTTTCACATGTTATGATATGATGACACGTATATGATACACATTTTATTTCATTGGTTATAATATGTTTAATGCTTATGATATTTTTCACAAGTATGCATGATTTAATTATGTGATTGGTTGGACCTATATATCCCTCCATTTCATTGGGTAAATATGTATATCTTATAAGATAGACATTACTGGAATGTAATGTGAACGCGGTTCTATATAGTTCTTCATCCACAAGGAGATTCATGGGAGTTAAAATTGACTACTAAGAAATTTTTGGGAGTGATCCTTGACTACCAAGATGGTTTGGGGATTTAGCCAATTGAACTAATATGGACTTGATATTATTCCTTGAATACTCTGAAAATCATTTTTTATGCTTATGTGTCTACCAAAATTTCATTTTTTATTTGTTTGTTGTAATTTCATGGATTATGCTGTTAATTCCATTATGATTCATGTCTTATTAACTACCAATAATTATAACATGACTCATGTATATGATCCATGGAATGAAGGGTATGATCTTTAGATATTATACTTATATTTTTATTCCCTTATGTTCATATTATTCTTACGTATATCCAATTTTACCATTATAGAGAATTTGAATTCACCTCTTTATTTTGATTCCATTCCAACGTTATGAATATATTTATTATTTATGTCGCGTCTACTATGTTTTATAGTCATGGAGAAACATGTGGGAGATATATTATCTACCCTATCGACCATTGTTTTTTGTTTCAATATTTCCAAAGGCACTAAACTAATACAGTATTTTGGGCGTGTCATTGTGTAATATATTAAATATTTCACAAACATTATGTAATGTCTATGTATGATAATAATTTGTCACTATAGTAGGTATAATAGAAACATATTTGTTAAAATTTGGAATGTAATATGAGAAAACCGTAGTGAGAACCCTAAGGACATGTCTAAATTCAAAGGATGATTCAATGAATAGGGAAATATCATCAAATTTTGGTAGATTATTGAGTGAGTGGTTTCAATGAAATACATAAATTTCTAGATTCTACAAGTGGATGTGTCTCTGGAACATATGTATATAGGTTTTATAACCTTATAAACATCTCATTAAGACAGAATTGATTGGGAAATGGTGCACGATGATGACTATTGATGCACACCTAGTTTGATACTCTCAGGGGGTAGACTTTAAGAGTTTACAAACTCTTCCTGAAACATTATGAAGGATTAAAATTGAAGTTGGATATTAATAAACTAGGATAAAACTATTGTCCCATAGTTTGTAGAAGAAAAAATTACATAGGAATCATATCTGTGATTTTCATTATTATATAGTTTCCCCATTCCGATTCCTGTTTCATACACTAAGAATTTTTTGTTTTTGTCAATGGCTATAACATGAAGGAACCATGTTAATAATTATTGTGGTGGACAATGAAAAGACTATCCTCCTAAGAAGCTAAATGTTTCATGGGATGTAATTAAAAACCTCATTGTAATGATAACATGGATTTCTCCAGCTCTGAATAATTATGATCATCCAAATGAGAAAATGATGGGAAAACGTTCTATTTAGTCCTTCAGGAGGGAATGTCTACCATATTTAAAAGCTTCCTCTGATCCACTAGTCTCTGAATAATGGATCAATAAAACTAAAAATATATTTTTCATTCTGCAGCGTTTGAGTCATTAGTCGTTTTCCTGGTATATCATTAAGAAGGCCAACAAGACTAATGGGTGAATATAATCAAGAATATGAGGTAAAAAGATCCAATTGAATCCATGGATTGGGATGAGTTCCCAAACTAATTCTTCAATAAGTAATTTCATTATGATATTCATACGAGTATGGATAATGTCATTCTTGTGTTAATGAAAAGGGATGATGAATCTGTTGGTACCTACAAGGATAATTTTACAGGACATTCATGGTTCGCTTCTAGTATTATCATCTAACATAAAAGTAAGGCTGAATGATTCTTTAGTGGATTAAATTCATGTTTCTGAATGGTGTAATTGTAATTCCCCATCCCGAAATTCTCAGATTCAGTTCTTTATTACATAACATTGGCATGATTATAATAGATAATGTCTCGAAAGAATGATCATTTTTTAGCCTTTGAAGTACATGATACAAACATATGTTTTACTTTACATTTTATAATAAAAATGCAACATTGTCTCCATTGAACACACTAATATTCCTTATCCCATCCCAGAAGCTCAGTAAAAATATACATCATTGCCTCTACGAAAAAATAAATCATAATAAATGGTTGGGCTCAGATGCTTAGTAAAGATAAAAATATATCGGAAACTATAATAAATAATAATAAGCATTTAAGGCACCATATAATACTAAAACACAAGAATTTTATACATAAACATTAGCATAAAATGGCCAGGATAAATCATATAATTCAATTTACTTATTCATATATATTTTATACTAGTCGAATAATCACATGTAATATTAATATCTAATCTTATAATGATGGAATGAAAAATGATGAACATCATAACCACACAGTCAAGGCATTGTACCAAGACTATAAATAAAAATATTTTCATGGACTTATTCAAAGACAATAGTTTGTATCATAAGACCTAAATGTATCGACCCAAACATTCATTAATGGAAATCACTTTTGATCTAATTAAATGTCTCTTTATATAAAATGTTTATATAAAATTTCAACTTCTTTGGTTTTATGTTAAGAATTGTGACCATTGCTAAGATAGCCGTTGAACAATGACCACATGATTAGTATAATTATAGGGCTACAAAAAATCCAATTTACATAGAAAAAGGAAGTGATTGCCTCATCCAGTAGACGTGACCTATATGAAGCCCATTTTTCAGAAATTGGAAAGGAGGTGGTATCATTGGGCTTCGCTAATGACCAAGACCAAACCGAGCATTAATATGTTAAGCTCGAGTAGGACCACTGACGTGAGAAATGTAAGTAAATAGAGATTACCACCCAAGAAATGTTATCTGAGCCACCCCAAGAGTCCATCACCATCTCTCACCTTACTCTCCAGTATTATATGGGTGTTATAAGGGGTTATATAACAATATCGTAGCACTATGGTTATGTACATTATTTTTTATATAATAATGAATATACATTCAATTTTGATAACTTGTAAATAGTCTTTAAAGCTCAAATAGTATTTTTAGTTAATGTTAAACTACGAAATCTATTTTGATGAATTAAACGATTTTTTAATTAAATAATATTTTAATAAAATATTATTATTATTATTATTATTATTATTATATAATTGATTATATAGTTTTATGAATGCAATCTTAATTTTGATTAAGGTTTTAAATCCATTTTTGTCAAAACCCATGAATTTTCGATAAATGTAGGTTTTTTATTTTAAAAGTAAAGATTGAAATATTTAGGAAATTATTTGGATAAAATAAATTTTATTTCCAGAATCAGGATTTTGAAATTATCCAATGGTGACTTTTTCATATTTTTCTGAGACAGTCAATGTTTTGGGTAATAATTGAATACCGTTTAAATATATAATGTGTTTTATGACTACATAATGACCCAATAGTGATGTAATAAATACTATAAGCCTTATGTTTGGAAAATATATGTTTTAACATTAAAAAAATGTGATTTTGGGTTTTTCTGACTTATTTTACAAATCATTAATGGACCCTTCAAGGCTTATTAAACATCTTATATTTTTAAATTGATATCCATGGAAGTGTGACTCACCTCCACATAAGAAACCCCATTATTTTATGAAGTTCTGAATTTGGCATTATAATTTTTTTTATACTTCCCTTTTACAAAAACAATGCGTAAAAACCATGGTCTGGTTTGTGGTTTGGATTATTTTAATGTGAGGTGTCCCAATACTAAATAATAAATAATTCCCTCACCTTTCATATATAAACCCACCAATGCTCCCATTTCCTCCTCACTCAAAGCCTTTATAGTTCATCCAACCTCTACCATACACTCTCTATAAATCTATCAAGGTTCCCCAAGCTCCCAATAAGCCTCTCTCAAGTATCTCTCAAGCCTTTGGAAGCACACATCCATGTAAGTGTTTTTCTTCCTTTCTCATTTTTGACCAATTTTCATAATGTTGTTATGCCCTTTTAATTTCAATTTTAAATGGTGGGGTATGGTTTCAGACCTCCCCCATACTGCCCTATTTATTTTTTAAGGATGAGATACCCCATTATCTCTCATTAAATTCCTCCCATGTACACAGTTACTATGCCGAAATTCCGAAAGGAATTTCTCTCTCTTCATTTATATTGAAGCAATTATTTTGTATCATGAATCAAATTTCCATTGCAATTGTTGGTACATGTATCTATATGGACCCCCAACTATCCATATCATTTAAATATGATGAGGCACCCGTTTTTCTCTCATCAACCATTTTTATGAATTCTTACGTCACGCCGTTATGGTGCCGAAATTGTAACGATTTTCCAAGACAATGCCATTGTGTAGTGAATACCATGACCATTTATAGATCAAGGGTATTCACCTTTATGCACATTTACCTATTGATTATAAAGTTTCACGTATTATTTCCACATTCCTTTATCTGGGAATAAATGATTATGTTTTTTGAATTCATGTTATATGATCTATGTGGCACACTTATACATGAAATGAAATGTTTAAGAAGGTTGCGCCCTTATAGCACTCCAATGAATTGGGTAAAGTATAGTATCCTAATACATCATCTGTAATGGGTGTTTACTCATTCAAATTCAAGTGCAAAAAGTTTTTACTCATTCTTCATGTGAAATGAGGATATATTCATACTCCATGTGCAATGAGCATTGGCTCATGCTAATTCAATGTTAAGTGTTGTTTCCAAATTTCCATGGTATGATTATAATGCTTTATCATGCCATTTTTTATTCATCTCTATTACTCAATTGATATGCCTATATTCTAACATGTATTGTATTCCTCGTGTTATTCCATGATTATTCCCTTTCTAGGCTTTATAGCTCACTATTTTCTTATTCATGTCACCAGGTTATCCCATGCAATGGTAAGTATGATGGAATATACTGGTCATGTAAAGGTAGTTTTCAATAAAGATGTTATATTTCGTCTTTTAAGTTTTTATGTAATGATCATAATCCCCAGAGACACTAGACCTCTCGATCTTCAATGTTTTATCAAGTGATGTTTATGTAATAAATAATGTTTTATTATGTAATAAAATATCAGGGTTGTCACAGTTGGTATCAGAGGATAGGTTTAGTTATTTTACTGATTAGGATTAGAAAAACCTAGTAAAGCCTTAGAGGAAAGACTAAGTATAATAAAACATCACTAAATATTTGTGAGTATTTAGTAAGTGTTTTATCATGAAAATATATCCCTTTCTGGATATGGGAAGGTAGAGGAAGCTCTGGAAAAGATGTATCCTAGGGGCAAAACCCGAAAACACCGCATTGAGATAGACTCGAACGGGAACTAGTGCACGACAATGGCCCTTGTTTCACTCTTGGTTAAGAAACTACTGAGGGATATGATTTGGTAAATTCAAAAGTTTAGTATGAAGCATTATTAAGAGAAAAAAAATTCCTTAAGAATATATGCTAGAAAGTAGATCACAGATAACACAGACTGGTGCAAATAGATTCATATGTTAAGGAAAAAATATTTATTTATAAGTCACCAGTTTTTTCCTTGTATTACCATTTATGTGTTACCCCTAACATTCCTTTTATTCCAGCCAATGGCTGGTAATAGGAGGACTTAGGCTAACAATCGATGTAAAGATCAATGTGATGAATGTACTAATGAGATGCCCAATCCAATGCGAGTGGGAATCGAAAACCTTTTTACACATCCCTATCAAGTAAATCAATACTTGAATAGAAACATGGGTCAAGTGGAATGTTCCACACCCCATAAAAATTAACAAGTCGCTATTGAGAGATTCATGAGAAAAAGGACTCCAAATTTTAATGGATCAGTTGATCCCTCAATCACTGAAATAATGAATCAACTGAATTGAAAAAATCATCTCCATCCTTCAATATTCAGACCCAGAGATGGTTCTCCTGGATGCTTATCATATGGAGGGTAAAGATGATGAATAGTGGATGTTGATCAAAAATGTGTAGCCTATGGAGGAGATTGAGGCATTGGAAAGGAAGGATTTTTGGATGATTTTTTTGGATAAATATTTTCTGTGCACCCTCCGGCTATAATGGAATGGGAATTCCTTTCCCTAGAGTAATAAAACGATGAATCTATTGGAGGGTGTGAGGGAAACTACACAAGGATTTCCCAAAATGTTTTCGGCTTTGTCGTTACCCTGGAATGCAAGGTTGACCGCTTCTTTGGTGGGATGAAACCTTGCCTATAGAAAGCACTGGAAATTCGTGACTTCGATAGCTTTGAGGAAATTTTATGATGTGCCCTCAAGGTCGACATGGAGATAGGAGAGTCTCATGGGTATCATGGGGATATGAAGTGTAAGGTGGAATTCAATGCTGGAAGTCTGATGGATGAATCCAATGGCGCTAACAATATCTCGCACCACATATGCCTAATGTGCGGAAGGAAGCACCCTAGAAATTTCCTGAAGGGTACGATAAAATGCTTTAGGTGTGGAAGAGAAGGGAAATTGGCTGTTAATTGTTGGAAAGAAAAACCTTAGCCTACGACAGAGGATAGGAATGCTCCATTTGGCTCTCAAAGCATTGTTCATTCATACAACTTCAAATAACTATGGCACCTTGCAAATCAATTCCCTAATCCATGGGTTTTCGAAGGAAACCAACAACCTCCAAGTTAGAAAGGGTGAGCTTTTTCCATCACTACTACCAAAGTGAACCCTGAAAACTAAGTGGTGATAGGTATGCTAGTTGTTCATTTAAGAATATTGAAAGTAATTTTTGATTTAGGTTTTTCTCATTCTTTAATATCTTAAACATTTACTAGAACAATCCTAGAACCACCCAAAATCCTGGAAGTGAAGATGTCAGTGAATATGAAAAATGGGGAAATCATTGTATCCCACTAATATAACTCCCCCCATGTCATAATATGTGGATTAAACATCTCAATGAATCTCATAATACTCCCTATGGTGGAATTTGATGCAATTATTGGCATTTATTTTCTTTACTTATATAGAGCCAACACAAATTTTCGTGAGATAGAAATCACTTTCCATGTAGAGAATTGACCCTTGATTCTTTACTAGCGTGAGGAGGAAGTTGAAAATTCTTTAGCTCCATCATCCCAAGTGTGGATATTACTGCCCTATTATAATGCGTATATAGCACATATCAATGATTCAATGGAGGAAACCATCCTAGAAGACAAGCCTATTGTGAGGGAAATCACTGATGTGTTTCTTGAGGAATTGACTGGTCTTCATCCTAGAAGAGATGTTGAATTATTAACTGGTCTTATACCTAGGGTGTTCAAAATATCCCAGACTCAATATAGAAAGGATTTTTTTTGAGCTTGAGGGGATGAAGAACTATCTACAAGGGAATCTGGATAAAGGGTTTATACGCCAAAGGGCTTCACTATGGGGTGTGCCAATCCTCTTCGTCAAGAAGAAGGATGGGTCAATGCCCCTTCGCATCGATTATCTTGAGCTCCAAAAATCATGATAATGATCAAGTATCCTCTCCCATGAATTGATGACTTGTTCGATCAGCTTTGTGGAGCTCAATATTTCTCAAAGGAGGATTTGCAGTCAAGATATTATCATGTAAGGGAGAAGAAAGAAGATATCCCCAAGACTGCTTTTCATACAAGATTTAGGCACTAAGAATTCATAGTAATGTCGTTCAGACTCACTAATGCTCCAGAAATCTTCATGATCTTGATGATTAGAGTCTATAGAGACTACCTCGACAAATTTCTATTAGTCTTTATAGAGTATATTCTTATATTCACCAAAACCCAGGAGGATCATGAGGAGCGTGTAAGAACTATACTAGAGACCTTATAGAAGTAGAAGCTCTATGAAAAGTGAAACAAGTGTGAGTTATAGTTGAACGAGGTCTCATTCATTCTCCATATCATCACAAGAAATGTGATATCTGTGGATCCCTCTATAATAGATGCAATTAAGGGAAGGTCGAGGCCATCATTGGTAACAGATATCCATAGCTTCTTGGGGTTAGCTGGATATTATCGACGATTTGTGAGAAATTTCTCACGATTTTCCAACTCTCTTACCAAGCTAACTCAGAACAGAGTAATATTTTCTCAAAGTGATGAATGTGAATAAAGCTTCATGTAGTTTAAAAGAAGGCTTATAACTATGACGCTTCTCACATTACCCACAAGTGGAGGACTTTTTTTGTATTCAGTGATGCTTCGAAGAAGGGCCCGGTTGGTGTGTTGATGGAAAATGAAAAAGTCATTTTCTAGGATTTAAGGAAATTAAATGTTCATGAACAAAACTATCCAACACATGACCTTGAGTTGGCTACAGTGATCTTACCTTTGAAAATTTTGTGGCACCATATCTTTGGGGAGAAGTGTGAAATATATACGGACCGCAAAAGCCTCAAGTATATATTAACAGAGAAAGAGTTGTACATCCGCCAATGAAGATGGTTAGAGCTGATCAAAGACTATGACTGCTCAACCCATTACCACCCGAGGAAAGAGAACAAGGTGGCTGATGTCCTAAGTAGAAAGGACCCCGTGATTATGTCATTGATGAGAATTGAAAAGGAAAAAATATTTTTCGATTTAATGAAAATGAAACTGGGAAATAGAAAGAAGGGAAGATCGACAATTATTTCACATATTATTTCTTAATAATCACTTTTGGAAAGGTTAATGGATGCACAAACAGATGATGTGGGAATTCAGGAAAAAGTGGAAGCTACCGAAAAAGTGAAATCCTTGGAGTTTAATGTTAATGATGAAGGAATTGTGAGATTTGGGGAAAGACTATGTGTTCCATTGAGTCGGGATCTGATGAAGGATCTTTTGGATGATGCACATAGTTCGAATGTCTCTATTCATCCAGGAAACACAAAAGTGTATCGAGATCTCTGAGAGCATTATTTCTGGGATAATATGAAAAAGGAGATCGCTGAATATACATCAATGTTACTGGTGTGTCAGCAAGTGAAGGCAGAGAGGAAGAAGTCTAAGGGTATGATGCAACCATTTCCCATACCAGAATGGAAATGGGAGAACATCACCATGGACTTTGTCACCAGACATCTGAATACATTTAAAGGAAACAATGCAATATGGGTAATTATGGATCATCTTACAAAGGGTTCACACTTCATTTCTATTCAGGATGATTCCTCATTGGATCAACTGGTATGGATATATATCAAGGAAGTGGTAAGGATATATGTAGTTCAACTATCTTTTGAGTCCGATCGAGATCCAAGATTCACCTCTATGTTTTGGAAGAGTCTTCAACGTGCTCTAAATACTAAACTGAACTTCAGTACGTCCTAACATCCTCGAACTGATGGCCAATCCGAGCGGAAATTTCGAACAATTTAGGGCATGTTGAGAGAATTCTTAATGGACATTAAAGGAGGATGGGGTCAACATTTTACTCTAGTTGAGTTCTCTTATAATAAATGCTTCCATTCGATCATCCAAATGGCACCATATGAAGCCCGTTATGGGAAAATGTGCAGATCACCAGTGTGTTGGGATGAGATTGGTGAGCATAATCTGGTTGGACCTAAAATGGTCGAAGAAATGTTGGAGAAGGTGAAAACCATTCAGCAGCATATCAAGGTAGCCCGGAGTCGACAGAAGAGTTATGCATATAATCATCAATGAGACCTTGAGTTTAAAGTTTGTGACCTGGTATTTCTATGAATATCATCGTGGAATAAGTTCATGAGGTTTGGAAGGAAATGGAAGTTATGTCCAAGGTACGTCAGCCCCTTCGAGATTCATGATCGTGTCGGGGTTGTGGCCTATCCACTAGCACTTCCACCTACCATGGCCAAGGTACACGATGTCTTTCATGTATCCCACTTAATGAAGTACATACCAGACCCTTCAGATATACTCTCTTTAGAGGTGGTACAATAAGAGGATGATTATTATTATGAGGAGGAACCAGTGAAGATCTTAGATAATTGAGAAAATTTTCTACGAAATTAGACAATACCCCTCATCAAGGTGTTGTGGTAGAACCACAAGTTTCAAGAAGCGATATAGGAATCATAGGAAATGATGAAGCAGAGTTACCCACAACTATTTTATATGGGAAAAGAAAATTTTGAGGGCCAGATTTTTTAAGGGGGGAAGATTGAAATGATCCAAACATTCATTAATAGAATCCCTCTTGATCTAATTAAGTTTCTATTTATGTAAGTTATTTATTTAAAATTTTAACTTCTTTGGTTTTATGTTATGAATTTTGATCATTGATAATATAGCCGTTGAACAGTGATTACATGATAAGTATAAATATAGGGATTTAACGAATCTAATTTACTCAAACAAAGGAAGTGATGGCCTCATCTAGTAGAAGTACCCCATACAAAGCCCAATTGTTAGATCTTATAAAGGAGGTGGTATCATTGGGCTTCACTCTTGACCAAGCCTAAGCCGAGCTTGAATATGTTAAGCTTGGGAGGGACCACCTAGGAGAGACATGGAAGTTGATATATATTACCATAAGACCAATCTTATTCGAGCCACCCCAAGAGTCCGTCACAATCTCACACCTTACACTTCAGTCTTATATGTGTGTTATAAGGGGTTATGTAACAACACCTTAGAACTATTGTTATTCACATAATATTTGTATATAATAATTAATATACATTAATTTTTGTTACCGTGTAAATAGTTTTTAAAGCTCAAATAGTATTTTTAGTTAAAGTTCAACTAAGAAATCTATTTTAATGAATTAATGGATTTTTTGAATTAAATAATATTTTATTAAAATATTATTATTATTATTAAATTATTTTTTATTAAATATAAATTATTATATAATTTTATGAATGCAATCTTAATTTTTATTAAGGTTTGAAATACATTTCTTCCAAACCTGTGAATTTTCGCTATGTGTCTGTTTTTATTTTAAAAGTAAAAATTGTCATATTTAAAAAATTATTTAGTTAATATAAATATTATTTCTGGAATCAATATTTCAAAAATATCCAACGGTTAATTTTTCATAATTTTCTTAGACAATCAACTTTTTGGGTAAAAATTGAATACTGTTTTAATATATATTGTGTTTCATGACATCATAATGAACTAATACTAGTGTAATCGTATACAATAATCCTTATGTTTGGAAAATATATGTTTTAAAATTAAAATAATTTGATTTTGGTTTTGTTTGACTTATTTTATAAAGCATTAATGGACCATTCAAGGCTTATTAAACATCTTGTCTTTTTAAATTGATTTCATTGGGAGTGTGACTCACCTCCACATGAACAACCCCATTATTTTAATATGTTCTAACTTTTCCCTTATAAAATATTTTTTCCCACATCCCATTTCCAAAAACCCAGGGAAAAACCAAGTGATTGTTTGTGGTTTCGATTAGTTTAATGTGAGATGTACCAAACCTTAATAATAAAGAATTCCCCCACCGTTCCTATATAGACCCACCCATTCTCCAACTTAATCATCCCTGAATGCCTTTGGAGTTCGTCCATCCTCTGCCCTTCTCTCTATAATACTACCAAGGTGCCCCAAGCTCCCGGTAAGCCTCTCTAAAGCCCTTGGAAGCACACTTCCAAGTAAGGGTTTTTCTTCCTTTCTCCTTTTTGTCCAATTTTCATAATGTTGTTATGCCCTTTTAATTTCAATTATAAATTTTGGGATATGGGTTTTCACCTCCCCCATACTTCCATCATTATGTTTTAATGATGTGATACCCCATTATCTCTCATTAAATTCCAACCATTTACACCGGTTACTATGCAGAAATTCCGAAAATAATTTCTCTCTCCTCTTTTACATTCAAGCAATTATATTGTATCATGAATCTAATTTTCCTTACATTTGTTGGGATATGTATCTATATGACCCTGAACCATTATTTTTATGTCATTTAAATAGGATTAGACACCCCTTTCTCTCTCATTAACCATTTTTATGAATTCATACATCACACCGTTACGCTGCTAAAAATGTACCGATTTTCCAAGACAATGTCATTATGTAGTGAATACCATGCCCATTTTTCTATCAAGGTTATTCACCATTATTCACATTTACTTATTGATTATAAATTTTTATGTATGAATTTTACATTCCTTTATCTTAGAAAAAATGAATATTTTTTATGAATCCAGGTTATATGATCCATGTGGCACACTTATGCATGAAATGAAATGTTTAAGATTGGTGTGTGCTGATAGTTCTCCAATGCATTGGTTAAAGTGTTGTATCATGATACTTCAAAGAAACGTGTGTTTAATAATTCTAATTCAAGTTCAATAAGGTTTTACTCATACTTCATGTGAAATGATGATTTACTCATACTATATGTGCAACGAGCCTTGGCTCATGCTAAATCCATGTTATGTGTGGTCGCCACATTTCCATGTTATGATTATCATGCTTTATCATGCCTTTATTTTTATGCTTCACTTGTATCTATTGATATTACTATTTTCTAACATGTATTGTATTCCTCAAGTTAATCCATGATTTTTCCCTTACTAGGATTTATAGCTCACCCTTTTATTATGAATGTCCTCAGGTTATCCCATGTAATGCCAAGTATGAGAGAATTTTGTGGTAATGTAAAAGAATTTTTCAATAATACTGTTGTATTTCATGTTTTAAGTTGTTATGTAAAGATACTAAGCCCCAAAGACACTAGACCTATCGATATTATATGTTATATCAAGTGATGTTTATGTAATAAATTATGTTTAATTCTGTAATAAAAGATCAGGGTTGTCACACTACTGATTCATCGAGGAAATATAGTAGGCCCTGCCCGTCACATGCTAAGTCTAATGCATTCCTCATATGAGAAAGGTGAAACATAACATAAAAATTCTTATTTAACTAAAATATGAAATTTTAACACAATAACATACACTGTTAATGAAATAAAAATATAAAATCCATATTCAAACATATCATAAAACTATCAATACAATATATAAAATTATATCAAAATAAATCAATTTCAATTTAACGTAAAATACATCAATAGATATTGATATATATGAAATCAGTCTTAAAACTATTTGAGAATAATATGTCTTTATACATTGAAATCATTTAAAAGTACATAATTACAGATGAATTGTTTTTGAAAGTATTCATATAATATTGTACGTGAATAATTGAAATAGTTATAATGGAAGAAAATAGCCGCAAGAGCTGTATAAGTTAAAAAAAATTCATTCCTTAATTTTTCCAAAAGGTCATAAAGTACATTATATGGAAAACTATGGAAAGATTCCATTCAAAAAGTTTTATGTAAACTAAAAAAAGGGTCTAAATGAATTTAACCCATAGTCTAGGAAATAATAAAAATGTTTTGATATACATTTTTAAGAAGACATATGTGGATGATAAATAAGTTCCAATAGACACTTACATATAAACAACCTCAAATAATAATGAGATTGTAAAATTAACGCTGAACTTGTAATTTTCCAAATTTGAGGTAATTTTAAACTCATGTATAATAGTTAAATCATGGTAACTAAATTATACAATATCCAAATACATCAATATTATATCACATATGTTCCTCTAATATTGATTTGTTAACAATATTTTAGCAGTATAATTGTTTTAGGTGTTAATTGATTCATCTTCCTTTATAAGTTTTGTTACATAAGTTATGTTTTTATGGATATGAGGTATTTGTTTTATATAAATAATTACATAATGTTCTTAAACACAGTTTTTTAATCAATAAATTAAAATTATTATTGAATGGTTATAATGGGGAATAGAATCTCTTCGTGTTGTGGAGACGATAATCCATACGTACAAACAAGAGAAAATATCATAATATTGATGGTGAAATCATATGTAATTGGATGGTATACTATATATGCAGAATAATTAAATAAAATTATCTATTATTTACATCAATTATACACATCATTATAACTATCCAAAAAAGGAAGTGTTGAATAACAAACTACACCACGACATGGAGAAGATAAGCTGTACGTATTCATGTATTGTGACTTTTTCATTCATAGGATGGACCGAATAATGAATATGGTTATAAAATATTTATAATAAAATTTTAGTGTGTATAAGGAACTGGATATATAATTTTATTATGGATGAATCAAAGAAAAAGGAAGTAGAGCAAGAAAAGAACATTTAAAGAGGTGATAAAATAATTGCCTCTTCTTCGGGTGCTTCCTTTTGATTTGATCGAAAGGGTTCCTTAGGTTGGAATTCTTATCAAATTAATGTCTCTAGGATAAAGTTATGGCAGTTACTATGATATTTGATAAGGTTTTGACCAAGATAAATGGCTTTGGTGGTGTGAATTTACATGAAGGTTAAGTAGCCTTTTATAGGAGAGGTGCGGGGAGCTTTAGAAAAACCATGATATAATAATTTATTATAAAATTATTTTAGGTTTCTAATAAATAAAAATGGATTTCTATCTACGATAAGGTGGTTATGGGTGGAAATCCTCTCAACAAATAGTTTTTAGACATGTTTATGTCACCATATTAACATTATCTTTTAGACTGCAGCCATATTCAAATAGTCTAACTTTTAAGATGTATTCTTGTATTATTATAAAACATGGTTAATATATTTACCATAATATTCTAGAAGAACCTAATGTGGTTCATTTATGAAATATGAAACATTATCTAAGTCATTTTGCCAAATAATTGATTATTACGACAATTATAACATTTAATAAAGTAGTATTTCCTTTAAAAACACATTTTTTTTAATTTTGACATTATTGAGTATTTGGTTTTTTTGTGGAAGTCATAAAATCTTGATTCCTTCAAAATAAATACAATGAATCAACCCTAACATGTCATATTCAACTAGAATATTTGTGTATGGCATCAAAATATTCAATTAAGATTTATTTTAATACTTTAAAAATCAATTATTTTAATCATTCACTAATAATGTAATTACTACATCATCATTGTGTCACAAATAATTTTAATTATTGGATGTCAATAAATTATAAATAAAAAACTATGAAATAAGAAATATTTTTTTATTTTAAAAGAATATTTACTGCTAAATTTATCTTATTTACAACCCTATATTAAAAATGGTTTAGTTAGTAACATTTGAATTTAACACATTTAACTCTTCTTTAAATTTAATATAATCAATTTCATAATCTAACCAAAATAGATCTAAATGAATATTCATTCCCTTAATGGTATATATTGGTCAAAAATAACTTATCCAATATAATTAAGACATGGGTTGGGGTAAATTTATATTATTATAATATTTTTTATCTTTAACTACCCTATTTACTTTTAACCGTGGTAAATAAATTTTAAAAGATAATATTCACAAAAAAATTATTTTCATCCTACATAAACACATATTACATACTGGTGAAAACTATTTCGATTCAATTTTTTAAATTCAATTCACCAAAGCGGTAGAATTACATTTTATGAAAATTTGCAAATGTTTATAGAAGGTGGTTAAAAGACATTAAAAGGTTCAATAAAACATTATATATATTATCTTATTATAAAATGACTCTATTGAATTACATTGGACTAATATTGGTATTTTGTTTCGATTTTGACTTTAAAATAAATTTAAATTAAATTAACAATTATTTAAATAAAAAGACATTTTTAAGAAAACAATTTTCTGTTTTTCACTATTAATGAAAAAAATTATGTTTTCAGAAAAAGACAAAAAAAATCACCCTAATCATGTTTTGAGGTTATGAATCAAAAAATGAAGTCCATTTAGAAAAATAAAATTTCAAAAAGAAGGCATTACTGTTAATAACTTCTTTTTAAGAGGCTATTTTGAATGGTCATGGTGTGCTAGAACTTGGAGTTGTGTATATCACAATCTATTGTTTTATTTAAAGAGAAACATTCCATTGACACTTGGGGTGTTACATTTTTCCATCCTTTAAATAATTTAATCCATAAAATTTAATGAATATTACTGCATAAAAAGATTCAACTGGTTATTCATCATAAGTTCCTCAGGTTCCCATATTGCCTCTTCCATTTTATGGTTTCTCAATGAACTTTTACCAGGCGAGTCATTTGGTTTCTCAACACATGTTTTCTGGTTTCAAAATTATTGATAGGATCTTCACAATAAGATAGATCGAGTTTTAGTTACATTTTATTATAGGTGAGTATATGCATTGGTTCTGGAAAGTATTTTCTCAATAGTGATATATAGAACACATCATGAACTTTGAAGAGACTTGGAAACATTGAAAAACGGTAAGATTCAACTCCAATTAATTCTAGAATATAAAAAGGTCCAATATACATGGGACTTAATTTATCCTTCCTTTATTATCGTGTAAGACCCTTCCATGGAGATACCTTTAAGAAAACATGATCTCCAACATATAATTCAAAATCCTTCCTTCGATAATCGACATATCTCCTTTGCCTATATTGTTATGCTTTGATGTGTGTTTGGATAATCATCACATATTCCATTATATCTTCAAAAGGATACAGGCCTATGAGTTTTCATTCACCAACATCATCCCAACTAGTTGGTGTGTGACATCTCTTTCCATATAACTCTTCATACTATTCCATATGAATACATAAATGGAAGCTATTATTATAGGAATATTATATCAGAGGTTAATACTAATCCCACATACCATGAATGTAATGTGAGAAAGACCTCAACACGTCTTCAAAGTTTTAAATAGACTGTTCTTATTGTCCATCAGATTGAGGGTGGTAGGTAGCGCTCAATCAATGTTCAATATCTAGATATGTAAAAATACTTTCTAGAATATTGATGTAAACGAGGGATCACTATATGAAACAATCGATAGTGGTACACAATGATGTCTTACAACATCGTTAATATAGAGTCGTGCTAAACGTTCTTGTGGTAAATCATCTTTTATAGAATGAATATTTGCTTACTTGGAATGACAATCAATAATGAAACATATTTCATCATTCCCTCTAATAGTATTTGGTATCCCCATGACAAATTACATTATAATATCATACCATTTCCATTTACGTATTGGAATAGGTTGCATGTCTTCTCTAGGATGTTCTCTTGTAGCCTTCACCTGTTGAGAAATTATATATCTTGAAACATAATAAAAAATATCCCTCTTCATGTTGTCTGACTAAAAATGTTTCTTAAAATCTCTACACAACATAGTGCTACTAGGGTGTACAGAGAAATTTGAGATATGAGCATCATTCAGTAGTTCCCTTTTTAGATCATGTATATTGGAACCGAAATCCTCTCTCCAAATATCAAAATTCAATCTTCATATTTTAAGTCAATTAATCACACATCATTCCCAACATTAATATTCTATTAAAACTCCTCATGATTAGTTTGAGAACATTTTATCCTTTCTAGTAAAGATGTTTTGGAAACTATTTGAAAATTTATTGATGTTTCACCTTCCATGATTATTCCCATATTCATCTTTACTAGATTAATTAACATAGGATCCCTTTCAAATATCATCTTGTTTAGAACATTGTGATTTTTTATCCTCAAATCATCTACCACCTTATTTTCCTTCCCTATGCAGTAGTGTATTGTGAAATCATAATCCTTGAGTAGTTCAAGGAACACTTTTTCCTCATGTTGAGTTCTTTCTGTGAGAAAATATATTTAAAACTCTTATGATCAGTATATATCTGACATTTTTCAACACAAAGATAGCGTCTCTATATATTTAGAGATAATATTATATTTTCTAACTGAAGATATTGACTGGGATATTTTTGTTTATAAATTTTTAGTTGTCGTAATACATATGCAATAACTCTATCAATTTTCATAAGGACAAAACCACATCATTTCATTGAAGCATCACTATAAATAACAAACCCATATTTCCCTGATGGTAGAGTCAAGATTATAGCACTGACTAATATTCACTTCAATTCATCAAAACATTCTATACTCTCTTTTTTCCAAACAAATTTAATCCCTTAACAAGTGATCTTGGTTAATGGGTTATCCAATAGAGAAAAAATCTAGATGAGATGCCATTAGTAACATGTTAAACCAATAAAACTGTGTACCTCATTTATACTCGTTAGTGATGGAAATTCTTCGATTTCCCTTGTCTTCAAAGGATCAACATAGATTCCATACATTGAGAAAATATGTCCAAGAAAGGGAATTTTATGATGCTAGAATTCACACTTGATAAACATCTCATATAATTCAATTCTTCTAAGAGTTTTCAGAATAGTTCTCAAGTGATTTTCTTGATCTTTGTAGAATATGAAATATACCAAGATATCATCAATAAATATTACTTCAAGGTCATCAAGATATTTCTTGAAAACACTATACATTAGATCTATTAAAAAAATGTTGCATTTGTCACACCAAAAGTCAAAATTGAAAACTTGTAATTTCAATACCTAGTTCCAAATGTTATCTTTGGAATGTATTCTTTCCTCATGCAAAACTAATGATATCTAAATCCAAGGTTAATCGTTAAAAAATATTGATCTCGATGATGTTGATGAAATAAATCATCAATTTGAGGCATGGGATACTTTTTTATTATTGGTATAGAAATGATCTCCCTGTAGTCAATTCACAACCTAATAAATTTGCCATTCTTTTTAACAAAAATAATAGGTTATCCCCATGGAGAAACACTAGTGCATTTAAATAATTTATTACTCAATTACTCTAGTTATTTATTTAGTTACACTAATCCTAGAGTGTTCATTATAAAAGTGGGCTTCAATATGGTCCTTGAACCAAGAATTATGTCTATATAAAACTCAATTTTACATTATAAATGATGTTAAGTTTATCTTTCTAAAAACACATAAACATTTTCTTGAATAATAGGTACATCCTTTATTTTTACATTCCATTCCTCGCCCAAACATATTTCACTCCCTTCATCCCCAATAATTTAATTTAGATGAGCTAAGAAGGGTGGATATAAATGAGATTCAAGAGGTGATGTTTCTGCTCTAAAGATATGGGATTCCTTATCACTATTATAAAATTTAACCTCATTCTTCTTAAAATAAATTTTCGAATCATTTTATGATATCCAAAATATATCGAGGATTATATAAAATTCAATAATTGGTGTGACAATAAGATTAGGAGAAAAATCAGGTATATATTCTATAATGGCAACTGATTGAAAAAAGTGTTCATATCATTCTTCCCATAAGAGTTTTGACTGGAAACTCCCTTGTTAAGTAAAATTGGAAATATATATGTCTTTGGAAAACTGGGAAGATTTGAAAGAATGCGATGATAAAAAATCTTATAATGCATTGGATAATTTTTAGAAAATGATTAAAGTACCTGAAACCATGTCATTTTGGAACATCAACCTTAGTAGTAGTGATCGCATAATCCTAACCATGCTCTGTTTGGTTTTTTTGGGGAAAATTTCCTTAACACATAGGACATTCATTTGCTTAATGTCCCATTTTTTAATTCATATAGCATTGAACATCGACATCCTATTTCTTCTCATTCAATCACAAGCTTAGTGACCTTTTTCTTGACATTATTAAAAAAACCACATCCCCTTTAGGCTTGTACTGGGGTGTTTCTTCCCAAAATTACTACAATATTGAAAGTCAACTTTTCCTTTCTACCCCTTATTTCTTTTTTTAGAGTGTTCAACAGATTTATTCTTTACTTGCTTCACTTTAATTTAATAAGACCTATAGAATTCCATTTCTATCCTGATAGCACATGAGACTATATCTTCATATGATGAGAAAGATTGCAAGAGTAATTATAATCAGAGAAATGGGTTTAACCCATAAAGTAATAAATCAATCTTACTTCTTGGTTTACGTATATAATCTGTCGCATACCTTGTTAAACCTGTAATGTTATCCTCATACTTTGTGACATTCTCATCCTCCTTTTTCAATACACTCTAAAATTTACATACCATTTCAACTCAATGTTCATGATGAAAGTATTTTTCTAAGAAAAACTATTTAAACTCCCTCTATTCTATATTTGATTCTTCTTCATCCTCCTTTGGTTTTGAATTAATGACCAACATTGATCATTATATCCTGAGAGGCAATAAACTGTCCTAACAACCTGTTCCCTTTTGTTAGTCCCCAAAGCATGAAATATAATCTCTACGAAACATATCCAATGATAATCTACAAATGTATTTATAGTCCCATTGAATGTTGGCAGATTCTACCTCATAATGTAGTCTATCATTGATCCTCAACATTGTTGATTAGGGTTCTCAATATTTTTAATGTAATTATTCATTGCCTGAGTGTGTTGACCCAATATAATTATAAGATTTTCGAAACTAATTGCATCATCATCTCCACTATAATTATCTTGAATATGAGGTAAATACCAACATGTATTAAGATCATCGATATGGTTTATATTCCTTCCACTAGGCATCATTTATAAACAATGGAATTCATTGGATTAGTTTATTAATCATAATGCATACTTCCAAACTTATAAACTACCTAACATAAATTGAAAAATTTATGAATATAATCCATAATCATAAAAAATGTTTTCTTTACGGACTTATTTAATCATAAATCCTTCATAATGGTTTGTAATGAAAATTTTAACTATCCTTAGCATATCCCCAGGGAGTGTCAAACCCGGTGCACAGTTAAGCCTTGTTGTCATGTACCAGGATTAACCAAATGAACCCTAAAACACTTTGTCGGAGCTTTAACTCCTAGATAAATATGTTCGAGATCCACATCCACTTATAGTATCCAGATATAAATGTATTTCTTGGAACCCACATAATAAAAACATTACCAAAATTTCTGGATGTTCTTCTATAGTAAACCTCAATTTATATCTTATGTTAATTATCTCTAATCAGAGTTTTTATAAATCTAGTTTCAAATATTTATACTATACTTCCTCGGATTCCAACTGTAATGCCCTGATCCCAGTTTCCTAGAGTCGGTGCATTATTACGTAACATCGGCATGATAACAGGAGATCATGTCCTGAAAGACCAATCGGTTTTGTAGTATTGGAAATACAATATACATAAATAAGTTTTATATTACATTTTGAAATGAAAAAGGGAAAATTTTCCCCCTTGGCCACACACCTATTCCTCATCTTATCCTTAATGTTATGTCATAATATAATTCTTTGCATTCTTGGAAACATAAAACATCAAAAATGGGTGATCTCATATTCTCATAAAAGATAAAAGTATAGTAAAAACTATCATAAATAATAATAAACATTTAATACAATGAGAAGGTATGTCATTGTAATCCATACCGGGACAATGCAGCTGTACATTGGACATCTAGCCGGCCAGCCCTGTGATGGCGGAGTGCTGATATCATGACATATTATAGGGAGGAGTAGTTCCAAGTTGTCTTGTCTGGGTGATTCCCTCTAATTCCTACAGGTAATATAATTGTCTCTAATCCTTTGGGCCTTATAAGTGTTCCACCTCACCCTGTGAAAGGAATATTATAAAAATATATAACAAATAAAGGCCTTCAGGACATTCTGACATGTAATATCAATAGATAATCTCTTACTGATGGAATGAATAATGATGAATATCATAACCACAATGTAAAAGAATCATTCCAAGAGTATAAATAAAAATATTTTCCAGGACTTGTGACAAGACACTAGTTTGTCTCATTAGACCTACCAATGCATCGAGGGGTTATAGCGGTCCCCACCTATCACATAAAAAGTCTAATTCATCCCACATTTGAAAATGGTGAAACGTAACAAAATCATTTGTATTAAACTATCATACAAAATGTTAATACTGTAACCATAAACCATGAATGACATCAAATTAGAACATCCACAATCAAAAAAATCATTAAACATTGAATAAAATATATAATATTGTATCATAATAAATCAACTTCAAGTAAACATAAAATACAACAATAGATGTTGACACATATGAAATCAATCCAAAATCTATTTGAGGAAAATATACCATTTTTCTTTGAAATCATTTAAAAGTCACATAATTATAAAAAAATTCTTTATTTTGAAAATATTTACATAAGATTGTAAGGGAATCTTTGAAGGTGTTATAATGGGGGAATATAACCTCACCCACTATATAAGTTAACAAATATACTTTCCTTAATTTGTCGAAATGTTCATAAAGTACCTTGTTTGGAAAACGATGGAATTATTCATTTCAAAAAATTATATAAAAAGTAAAACATGAGTATAAATAACTTTAAACCATGTTCTATGGAATAGTAATAATATATTAAAATACTTTTTTAAAAAACATAGATGTGTATGATAAAGAAGTCATATTAGACACTTAGGTAGAAACAACCTTTGACAATTAAGAGATTTTAAAATTAACCTTTAATTTGTACTTTTTTTAGTATATGGTATTTTAATCTCTTGTATAATTTTTAAATCATTATTATTAAATTATTCAATAATGAAATCCATAAATATGATTTCATATATGATCCTTTAACATTGTTTTGTTAAAAATATTTCAGTAGTATAATTGTTTTGAGTGTTAACTGATCCATACTAGTTTATATGTTTTGTTACATAATTCATGTTTGTTATGGATAAGATTTATTTGATTTATATACATAATGGTATTACGTACTTAAACGTTGTTATTTAATCATAAAATGAAGATTATTTTTGAATACTTATTATGGGGAACGAAATCTCATCGCGTCGTGGAGACGGTAAGTGGTACGTAAAAAAGAGCAAAAATATCATTCTATTGATGGCGAAATAAGATGTAATTGGATGTTATTTTTTATTTACAGAATCATTAACATGTTATATTTATTATTTACATCAAATATAATCATTATTATACCCATCCAAATAATTTAGTGAAGAATAAAAAACTACACCATGGCGTGGAGATGATAAGCTGTATCAATGCTTGTATGGTGACTTTGTCATTCATAGGATGGGTAAAATAATGAATATAGTTGTGAAATATTTATAAAAAAATATCAGTATGTAGAAGGAACTGGTGATATTTTTTTAGTATGTATAAAAAATAAGATGTATAAAAAAGAAAAAAAATTTGAAAGATGTGATAAAATAATTACCTCTTCTTCGGGATCTTAATTTTTAATTGAACAAACGGGCTCCAAAGGTTGAAATTTTTATCAAATTAAGGCATATCAGATTATTTGAGATTAGTTCGGAGGATATTTTATCCGGGTTTGGACGAGATAATGTTATTTTGAGGTGTGAATTAAAGAGAAGTGGAAGAACCCTTTTATAAGAGATTTTATGGGAACTTTATGAAATACTTAAAATAGTAATTTAATATAAAATTATATTCGGGTTCTAATAGAACCAAACAGATTTATTTCAAAGAAAATTAATAAATATAATTATTTAAAACATGTAGAATTTCAATATTATAAAATAAAATTTATTTTTTTCATTCAAAATATCAAAATTATCATTGGGATAATATTTGTGATTTTTCTAGAATATTTCATTTTGGATGAATAGTAAAAAAAGTGATTTTTATGTGAAAATTTCATTTCAGTTTAGTTTTCTTATATAGTTAAATTATATATAAATTTAGTATTTAAGTATAATTAAATAAATTATACACAAATAAATAAAATTTATGTTATTGTAACCAATTTTACATTGAAATTGGATATAAAAACCCTTCAATTTTTCTGAATTTTTCACACTAAAATCCATCATATGATCCCATTTGGGAGATGTATTTTAAATTAATTTATCCTTATTATGGGATTATAATTTGGAAAATTCGGGTCCATATTTGGAATAATCAAAAATTATAATTTTTAATAAATTAAACATATTTTTTCAAAATTAACTAGTGAAAGAAATTAAAATTAATTATAATAGTAATGGTAAAAATAAGATTACTTAATGGTTGAACATAAATCATAAGATGTAAAAATGACCATATACTTGTAAAAACCCAAATTTTTGGCTATATGTAAACCATTTTAACCCTTTTCTCTACCATTTTCCATTATTTAATCCACATTGTGTAATGTAGAGCTCTCAATAGTGATTACCTTCTTGTATTTTCATGAATTCCACTCATCCTCCACTATAAAAGGGAACTCAAATCCCCCTCAACAAAAATCTCAATAAAATTGGATCATTAGAAAACTATCTCAATATAAACCCAAATTACATTAATTAGTTATAGAGGGATTTATTTATGGATAAATATATCAATGGGAGTCATTTGGTGCAAACCAAAAGGAGTTTCCCAAAGAAGAGTTTACATTCATCAACTTGAATTTTTGTTTTGCTTCTTTATCCCCCTCTTCAATTAATGTTATAGCACGATTATAAAATAACATAATTATCCTCATTATACATAGATCTTATTATGTCAACGGTATGATCTACACCTTCACACAGATTCATCAAATGGGAAACATAATCATCATTTATACAAACAACTAATTATCGCCTCTCGAACTATTGTCGTTCGTTCTTCCATTACCACCTCTAAAGGTTGATAATAATAATGGAAATATAATTTTTATATTATATATATATTATATATATTATTTATTTATGATTATTTAATTTTTATATAACACATAACTTCATGATTTCCATTTTTGGCAATATGAAATGGTTATTTATTGACTTGTGGACTACTACCTCTTCAATGCAATTAGATTCATTCACGCATTACGTGGAATGTATTAAGGATGAATTTAATAAGAATATGTGATATATATTAAATTATAATTCTATATTAATGAAATTATATGTTTATATATATATAATTAGTTTTCATCTTTCAATCAATATGATAAGAAAATTGAAACAGTGTTTATGCCTATGTACAACCTACCGTATCGATGAACATTGTTTTTTAATTTAATATTTTTATATTTTAAAGAATATAATAAATAAATATATACTAAATATATATTATATTTATATCATTTTTATAATTATGGATTTTATGAAATAATGATATCAGTAATAGGACAAAAAATATAACACTAAAATATATGTGAAAGAACAAAGAGGTTATTACCTGAAATATATATTTAACATGGAATTGTTAATAAATACGCAATAAAAAATTATCATGATATAATTAAATATGGTTATATAATATATCTATAATAAAATTATATATATTTTATATGGGCTTTTAACACGTACAATCATAGTCAAGACATACGACAATGAGACTTTTTATATCAGTTTTATTTTTGTTATACATATACCTTATTCAACCACTTGATTCTTTTGGGTAGTGTATATACTGAACATGAATATATTCAATTATTATTTGAATTAAATATATTGGTATTTACATATCAATTTTATGATATCCCTTTCATGGGTTTTACAGTTGAAGAGATAGAAAACCGATAAGGTAATGTTGTCTCAATTTTCCTTCCTTGAGACCCAGGTTATGTTATTCACCAAAATTATATTATGAGGAGTATATAATTTCATTTGACATGTTTTATCATGAATCTCCTTTTGAGAATATTTTTCTATTCATGTAATGTTTTTTTCATGGGAGTTTTAATATATTGTTATGATAGTGGAAAGAGTTTATTGCAACAATCTCACGGTTTATCAAGATTATTTATGATTGTGATTAAATTGATGAAATGTTATGATCCATATATCAATAAATCACTTGTATTTTCCTCTCCTCTTGTTATTAATTATATATTAATATATTGTTACAAATTTTCCACTCTCTCGGATATAAGGTAACTAAGATATTATTTAAAAAAATTATACTTTATTTCTCTCTTCAGTTAAAAATTTGATTTATACAAAAACTATTTTTTCTAAAACAAATCAAAAAATTTCTACCATGTTTTTTAAAATAATTTTTTATCCATGATTTAACTTATTATAAATTGTTTTTTCAGATGTATTCTTCTTTTCATCATGTGATCAAGTCTATTTTGACATCTACTGACAATATGAAAAGAAAATTTGTTTTTAAGTAAACTAAATATATGGAATTATCTTTCAACATAAACAATACATTAATTGAAGCGTAATTTATATGTTTTCAAAGTTATTTTCAATGAAAAATAATTTGTAATTGTTTTATTTTTAGAAAAAAAATCCAATTGGAATGTGTATTTTCCTCATGAAATGTTTTTAAAAGATCATTGAGAATTATTTCCAATCAATGATGACATCATATGGTGTCCCTCATGATTTACTTGGGATATGATCTAGGGGTATCATTCATATTATCTCTATTAATGGTTGATGTTTTTTTGGAATGGTATTTACAAAACCCATCTCTCTTTCTCAATTTATATTCTGATGAAACCGATTCTCCTCATGGGTTATGCATTGATGAATTGATTATGAAACCTATCACTTTTACATAGGTTATGATATGATGACATGTTTATGATACCCATTTCAATTCATTATTTATGATATGTTAAATGTTTATGATCTTGTGACACAAGTATGTATTATTTCAATAAGTGATATGTGTGATTTATATCTCCCTCCAATGCATTGGGTAAATATTTATATATCACTAGATTGGTGGGGACGGAATGAGTAATGAACTTGGTTTAGTAAAGGACATTTTGTACTAGTAAGGTCTTGGGAGTGAACCTTGAATACTAATATGGACATTATAGTAAACCATGACTATTTAGATGGTTTTGAGACTGAACCCATTCCAATAATATGGAATTGTAAGTAATCCTTTAATGTGCGGTGTTATCATTTTCCAACATATTGGAAATAGATAGAAAATTGATTTAAAATAGTAATAAGAAAAATTAAAATAGTAATTAAATTGATTGCATCATTTAATTTTTATTATATAACATTAATACTAGTTTTATTTATAAGGAAACATGAAAAAGATCTATAAGAATACATGCCTCTTTTTCTGGTATCCTCCTCTAAAAATAATCATAATGGTTATGGGATGGGTCTTTTGGAATGAAAAACACATCATGTTCATAGATAATGATATTGAGAATTTATTTTTCTACAACATGGAAGTTATAAATGGATGTGGTTATATAGAGAATATAGAATAAGAGATTCCATTTTATAAGTGAGGGGAGTTACACACTTGTAATTAATATGAATATTAAATTATGGCTCAGTTACTATAATTGTAAAGTTACTCCAAATTGAATAAAGTTATAATATAGGATTATTTATAGTATAAATAAATTAATATGATAATATTTAGAATAATTTTTAGTTCAATATAACCCTTATTTATTTAGTCTAACAACTTGTTAACCCTTTTAACCTTTTCCACAATAATGAATTTTTACCTTAGTTATTGTTCATAATGAATGGAAATGAAAGTGGTATCATTAAAAAAAAATTCATGATATTTCAAAATAAGGAATAAAATTTATAAAATTAAAATATTATAAATATAATAAATTCAATTTAAAATAGTCATTCAAAAATACAAAACTAATTTTAGAAAAATCAATTTTTAAGTTTAAACCTGAATTCATTCTGATTCCTTGCCTAGTAAAAACCATTAAATGAATGTTAAAATATTTTTCCTCTCATATTATCGATATTATTCTTTAATATTAATCATAAATATTGAATAACATTATTAATTAAGTTAAAAACACATTCAATGCATAAAATGTTTTAAAACATATCTGTTTTAATTTCTAACACTTTTGTTTGAATTTATAAAAAATTAATAAATATTAATTTATATTTATATTTATATATGAAAAATAAATTTTCTTTATTTATTTAATTTATTTTTACCCTCTAATCCAATGGTCAGGGGATATATGAAAATTTTAATAGTATTATCTCAATATTTTAACATGATTCATTTAAAATTATTATTATGAGTACAAAAAGATATAAAATACAAAAAAATTATTTTAGAGAATTATATCATAAAATCTTATGAAGTAACATTATACCACCCATTTTCAGAATGAAATCCATAAAATTCAATCCTTCTGATGAAAAAAACATAGGACACATCTACCTTAACAAATCTTTATGTTTACACATACCGTCCTCAAATTTATTGCATTGCTATGAAAATTTTATCAAGTGAGAGATCATCTTCCATAAGATTTTCTCTCATTGTTCTATAATCTACACCATTTGTTCCCAAAATGAGGGATCATGCTCTATATTTTCAATGAAAAATCAACACCTCCAAAACCAAATCATTAGTTGGGTATGATTTATCAATAATTTTATATTGGTGTGAGATATAAGAAATTAACATACCATCATATACATGGATCCATCACAAAACCTTCTTCTTTACACATTAATAGATAAAAAACCATTCAACACTAAGGGTTTTTTAGCATAGGTGAACTGAAAAACATTATTTTAGTTCCTAAAAAAATTCCACATAATAATATATCTGAAGCTACTTAGATCTATTCAATGTAGTCATGGTTATTATATTATATATCCATGACAAATTTTTCAAATGAAATCAATAGTATCCTTCCAACCAAATAAAAAATCCACTCTCGGTCACATTGGTTAGTATGGTCCATTTCATAATGATATATCACATTGTAGGATCCACCGATATACCCTCACATGAGATTATATGATTTAATAGTTAGACTTCATATTGCTGAAATTCACTAATTATAAATTAAGAATATAGTCTCATTCCTTGGGTTCTTCACCAAATTCCTAATATGATATTCATTATTTTTATTACCTTTATAATTTATAAGAATATCATAATGAAATATTACTGATAAAGGATCATGATAATCTCTAAAGAATGTATTCATAAAATCAATTAAAATAACAAGGGACTTGGTAGGTATATATGGAGACATTATAAATTTATAACAATTGTACTTTACATTGAAAGATATATTGGTTATATCCTCCTACATTACCCTCAACTGATGATATACAAAATAAATTAAATCTTGGAAAAGTATTCGGATCCACACTTCTGATCAAACTGGTAATCAGTGAAGCATATGGGATAATTTTTTATAGTGCTCTTGTTATGTTCAAAATTATAGATGAGAAAACTCATTAAATCATCTTCCATATTATAAAAAAAATAGTTTCACCTGATGGTAATCCACTCTAGTGTATTAATACATTTTATATTTTTTCTTAGATTTTATTATTCAATTACTAAAACCGAATCAGGGCTATTTTCTATGGAGTTATTGAAATAGTATTTCAATGGGTATGATTAATATTGAATACTAAACTTCTCCTTTTAATGAAATAATTGAAAACTCACCAAAAAATACAACATCATATTCTCGTTAAACATGAATATCTTTAATGTTGAGATTCTCCACAACCATTTGGGATAGATACACTATATGAATATATAATGTGAACCATAAAATGGATTTATTATCCATTATATGTTCATATGTATGTTTATACTAATGGAAAATCATTGGATTATTCATAATATCGAATGTGAATTCTATTCCATGAAATTTGATAAAAACTATATTTAATGATATCCATTCCAATATCAGAATAACATGTAACTCAACTAGAGGATGAATCAAAAGATATTCCAAAAGAACAATCCCAAGATCTTCTATTAAATAGGAGTGATATACATGGTATATGATCAATATTACATTATTATATTTAACTAACAATTCAACATCTAATCATAAAGGTTGTGATTTGAAACCCATAAAAAATTATGATATAAAATAGTGGGTAGAACCAAATTCAAAGTGGTCATTTTCAGTTTTTGACTATATAATAATTATATTTTTTCTTCCATTACTCTTGTGACCCACTTCAGTGGGTATGATATTATTATATTTCATTTTATCTCTTATATTAATAGGTTATTGACCCCAATTTTCTTTAATAACACTATAACTCTAAAAATAGTTTTCTAAATTACCATAATCTTTGAATTTTCACCATTTTACTATTGGTGGTGCATTAAAATGATTTTCATCTCCATTGTTTTCATTAGAATTACAATTTACATCTATTTGACATTCACCTACTCGATGGCCTTTAATTATAAATATGAAACATTTACCAATCCCTTTGGTGATATTTCCCTTATTCCACTTTTTATTGTATCGGTACAAAAGAATATTCATCTTCCTTCATCAATGGGTTTTATAATTATAATTACCTCAAAACACTATATTTTTATTATTATAAAAACCATGAAAATAATGGGAATCACTACACTCTATCTTGACATTAAGAACACATTGATTGATTTTGTTATAACTATTAACAACCCTTTTGGAAAACAAATTTTTGAGACCTTGTTTTAGGAAACCTAAGAACATATCAATTCTTCATTTAAGGTCGATGATAAAACCAAAATCATACATATAAATTCAGTTAAAATATTAATTATATGTACCAATAGGTTTTTCATCCTTCTTCATATGATTAGGTAATTTCCATGGGATTATAAATAGAAGAGTTTTGGGAAAATATTTATTGAAACATAAAATTTTAAACTCTTCCATCCCATAGATTCAATTAAATTCTGAGACCTCATATTTGTAAAATGATTACATAATTGGAAATCATGGATTACCAATTGATACATTTTTAGGATGAATTTTTTCATTCCATATCTCTAGAGATTTTATAATATATTTTATATCATATGGATCCATTTCTCAGAAACTAGTGGATTAAAGGACTCACTAAAATAAAGAGGACATTGCCACATGAATACTCAATGTTGATTTTTTCACTCTTTTTCTCATTACGAATCTCAGACCGATTCATATTTGGAGAGGTTTTTATGATCATAACAAAAATATTTTTTTTGTAACTCATATTACATTTAGTTTTTCAAGAGATTGATTATTACGTTATCCACTGTAATCATTGATAACATGATTTTTCCTAAATCCATCCATATCATAAAACTAAACAAATTGTGAAAGAATAAATCAATTACAATATAAGTGATTAATCATATAATCAGGAAAATCATTTCTATGATTTCATAAATTCTGACAGCTTATTTTCAACATATATCATATTTAAGTTCAAGCCATATCACATTTTGTGCCTCATCAGTGTTCTTAGTATCTATCCTCATATTATTTATAACTTAATATCATAAGAAAACTAAAACATCCTTTGATAGAAATAGATGTAACCAAACCATAAATTACATAAATATTACATAATTTTAGAAGAATATTAAATACATTTCACATCAATACACACCCATGGACTATAATGGTTTATTATCTTTGAATTTTAGATTAATTATTGAGATATTTCATAAAACATATTCATTATATCCCATAATTTCATTCTATAAAAGTACAATTATTTGAAATTTCTTACTTAAAACCATTGCTCAAAACCTGGGGACAATGAAAACATATGAAATGGTGAGATTAGATACTAATAAAGTGTAAAAATAAGAGACATAATTTAGTGATCATAAGTAAGAATATGATATGAAAAAGTTTTATGATATCATGAAATTAAATTATAATGTTCATACTTAATCCGTCATAGGTCAAACATAATTAGTAATGGAACGATGCTTTAGAATTTAAAACTAAATGAGTCATTAGATTTTGGAACCATCATTAATCAATCCAGAGTCATGTGATAAAATCATAATAATAATAAATAGAAATTAAACATAAACAAAAAACACATAATTAAACATATATATATTTATTCCAAAATATCATAAAAATATTCATCGATTCATTATAGCATAACATATGAAATATAAATGGGTTTCATAAAAAATTAATTACCACATATTCATATTCCATATATTGAAAGAACATAGATGGAATCATTATCATTATATCACATACTTATTGAAGCGTAAGAATCATCAAATTATGTATACATAGATGAAAAATATATTTCAAATTGTATTTGATAATTTCATTTATAAAAGTGAAAATATCATTTTCATTTAGTATCCTTAAATCTACAAAAATCCATAATATTGAAATAAATAATTTATTTTAAAATAATTATTCAATGATATAATGTAATATTCAAATAAATATTTATCATGAAAATGGGAAAACCCATTCTTTTGGTCAAGTACCATATTTATTCATATGTCATCAAACCATATGAATAATAAATATATAATTATTAAAAATATATTCCAAAACCACATTCATACATAATAAATTGTTTATAATTCCATCACAATTTATAATTTACTTTTTATTAACAATTATTCATTAAAATTAACATTCTAATAAACAGTAGTATGTTTTCCATGAATGTTTTGGATTAATGGTTCCAATCCATGCACCATGGTTACTGTTTCATCATTATAACAATTTATTTAATTTTAAAAGTATCACATTTATTTGTTATATAAAATTTCATAACCATTCATATAAAGAAACAATGGAAAATTAATTTTACCACTTCATGGAGACAGTAATATGTATGTGCACATGAATAATGTATCCACTTTTCAATTGATATAATGAAAGAAATATAAATATTAATTAACCTTTGAAAAATCAAAAATATATCATTAATATAATATATATTAATGGATTTTATCATTATGAACAACCATTTAAAGAGGAAATCAAAAACGAATCACTTCACTTCTTGGAGGATGTGGTCCACATGTGCACACGAACTCCACTACAAATTTTTATATAATTGAAAGGAGATAGAAATTTTATATAATATTAATATAAAAACACATCAGTGTGGTAAATATATGGTTCCCAACATGTTTATAGGGTTATAGAAATTTTTTATGAGGTTTATGATGAAAGAAACATGAAAATAATTGATAAGGCCATATACCTCTTCTTCATATATCCTTATGTGCAAATAACCTTAAGGAATCTTGGATAGAAATTTTGAAAGCACCAATACCACAAGGAACTATAAAATGATGTAGGTTGATTATTTTTGTATCTCTTAATCATTCTAAATTGATCAAGTTGTTAGGATAATATATTAGATTAGGTTCCCTTTTTTATCTATGGGGAGTGGCATAATTGTAATTATAATGAATTTTAAAATATAATAATATCACTCTCATTGGATAGTGGATCAATATTTTCATTAGGAAAAAATATAGGATGATATGGTATCTGAATGAAATCATCTAATACTATTTAAATATGTATTTAGTTCATTTTATTCATAATATCTTTAGTTTAACCCATTGTTAACCCTTTTTACATTTATCGTAGTATTGAATTTTTACCATAGTTACTATTCATAATGTCAAAAAATAAATTTTGAATAAATACCAAAAATATAAATTTTTATTCCAAATGTGGAATAATTCTATTAAATTCAATTAAAATTAGTGGAAGAACTTTTTTTTAAACATATTGCACAAAAAATGACGATTTTTTATAGGATAAAAATATTGTTAATTATAAAACAGAATTAATTATCACCCATTTCCTAGTTATAACCATTAAATGAATGTTAATAATGTTATACTGAATATATCTTGTTAAAATATCATTATTATAATTCATTAATAGTCATTAATTTCATTTATTAAGATAAAAACACTTTTCATGTATAAAATAGATTTTTCTCAAATAAAATTTCTTTTTTATTTTCAAATGCTTTTATTTGAATTTATATCCAATTGATAATCAATGAATTTGTTTTCGAAATATGTATATAACTATTCATTAATAATCTAACTTTTATATTCATACCCTCTAATCAAATTATTAGTATATAACATTCACATTTATTAATTTACTAATAGAAATAAAATTGGAAGAAAACTCAATTAAATGAATAATCCATTTTAGCGAGGCATTACTAAGTCATTGATTAATATTCTACCTACTCTGACTTCCTATTTTTTATCATCATAACCTGATCACTAAAAATTTATTTCAACTTGATCAAAAAAGGTATTGTATATATATCCACTATTTGTTAGTGTGATGTTCATGAGAATTAAATCTTAGTATGAGGTCACCACCCCACCCTGAACATATCCCACAAATTAAATTAAATGTATGTCATTGTATAAAATTGAATATTTATGTGTTCTAATAAAGCCAAACATAATGACAAAGATTAATGATATCATAAAATTAAAATAAAATATACATGACCGTATACCATGTAATCCACTAGGGTTGATAGAAATACATTTAGCCTTGCTCATAGATAAGTATAATTATATACATCTTCAATGAGATAAATTAATATATAGAAATAATTAGTGGTCATAACCTATGGTAATATTCCTCAATATTATAGAATTACATCCTATACTATTATTACATACTTATTGGATATCATTTTCTTCCATGTTTTCTAGTTAAATCCCTCCATCATTGGGTTGGACCTCCTCTTGTGTTGTACCATGAAAACAAATATTCACATGCCACACAATATACAACACCAGGACCTACTTTTGGTCTAGCCACCATGATAAATAAATAATATAATATAATCTCACATGATTAATGATAAAAAATATTTAAATCATTGGTATATAGTAGGTGAATACATTATTGGCATCAATAGATAATAACAAAAGTATATACATTTTGACAAATCATAGAAATGTTTTTTAATCACTATAATTTAAAAAAATTGTAAAAACTACCATAATATTACCATGTTATTGAAATAAACCAATATATCCTAAAATATCATATATATTAACACAATATCGAATATATTCAATTCTTACCAATACTGAAATTTTTCACTCATTTGAATTTTCCAATGTCTATAAATAATTTATTAATAATTCACCATATTACTCAACGAGTGACTAATTTTTTGAAATTTAGAGAAATCAATTTTTCATAACCATAAAACCCCTTATAGTGATAAAAATATGTGATATTTTATACATTATATTATTGGAGCGTTAGTTTCTATTAGAATTTTTTTACTTACCCTCTTATAGCAAGAATAAACATCAATCTATGTGATTTAATTTTTTTAACTATGATAAGATGTTATTAATAGTCATAATAATGTTTAAATATTTATTCATTGATATACATATAGCTTGTATACTAATTAATATCCCCTGAATTTGGTTCACAATATATTTATGCACTCATTGACACATAACTCAATTTAAAATATAAGAGATACAATGGGTTAGATACATCAACCGATTTACGATTACTTATAAAAGAATTATTATAGAATCATCTTGAATAGGTAAAATGGGTAATATATAACCAAAATCACTAGATGGTGGTTTTAAACGAACCAAACAGCTTATTAAATAAGTCAATATAAGGAACAAATTACAATAAATGTAATACATAGCTCATAGTCAACAACCATATATGGATCATTGATAATACATCTGACATAGGAGTTATGCAAGAGAAAGAAAAGGTGGAAGGAGAAAAATACCATGGATAATAAACCCATATAATGATGAATGGGATAATTGGTAGGAGATCTAAATAAATACTCTTGAAATAATACTGAATTTCCCCATTAGAAAAATAATTTTGGTGTTTGGAGTAGACTTTTGGAAGCTATCAATAGAATTTCCAGTGTATAATAAATTATTTGTTGAATTTCATCACGATTCATGTGGGAGTTAGGAATATACTATTTATAGCTCATTGGACTCCAAATGAGCCCCCTCCATGATTTTGTGGGACTCTATTTGAGTACCAGTAAACCAAAATCCTTATATTTCTCAATAACTATCAAATATAGATCACCCCATAAATATTTTAGATAAAACAATGTGATAAATAAAATACTATAAAAAATATAATTTTTTTTCAAGGACCTGTGTATGGGTGGTTATTATATTATTTATGGTCTATTTTTTTCTAAATGACACGAGAAGGCTTGTAATGGATGAGGATTGAATAAAAATAAAATTTGTTAGTACAAACTTTTAAACATGGTGTTGATTGTTAAAAATTATAATATCACTATAAATAAAATTTAAACATTTATCATAATCAAATTCTAAATAATATTCTTTATAAAATATATTGAGGTTTATCACATGATCTTCTTCCAATAGTAGATAAATAAGGGTATCACATATAAAAACTGACATAATTGAATCCAGAAAAATAAAGAAAATCAAATTCAATGAATCAATAATTATTATAGTATTATTGATAACACCAATGGAAATATAAAAAATACATATTTGTTTTTTCAACTTCAAAAATTTGTTTTTGGAATATCATTATGTTTACTATTAACAGATGGCAACTATATTGATGAAGAATCATATAACACTTATGATTTATCTAAATTGGGCTAACATATTATAACACCCTAAGATTTCATAGTGTGTTATTTCTTCAAAATAATTCAATAACTTGCACTACACGCAACACCGAGTTCAATCACACCATGACTTACAAAAAAAATCCATTCAAAAGAGGTTATGAATAGTATTTTTTAAATTTTAAACTTTCTATAATCCTTATAATTTTAGAATCCATATTATGAGTTTCTTAGATATAATGAAAGAACAAATTCATTTTCAGTATTGCACTTTTATCAACTTTTAATAGTGAAACCTTTTTAAATACAATAATTTAATCTTTTTGACTAAATATGGATATCAAAAATTTAAAATGAAACATCCCAAGCTTCCACGGTACGCTTTCTTTGAATAATACAGTAGCGTGTGTTGTACGCAACCTTGAGTTTGAACACACACCACAACCAATCAAACTAGCATTTATGAATAGTAATACCTACTTTTCGAAATTATATATATTTTATATTTTAAAATGGACATCATTTCTGGATTCAGAATATCGAATTTAGACTAAGGTGAAATTTTGGTACTTTTCGGATATCTTTCATATTTTGATGAATAGTGAAAATTACTAAATTTTAATTAAAAACAACTTTTTTAATCAAAATAATTAATAGTGATAAATTATGAATTTGAGTGGTTTTAAAGTATATTTAGAATATATTTTTACCATTTAATATAATGTTGGTCATTGGACATAATTTTACAATTAAACCGAACATAAAAAAGTGTCAATCTTTTGATAGTTATTATCTCTTAAAAACACGCTTTTTGTTTTGACAGCGAGAATTAATTTTAAATTAATTTCTGCCACTTCTGTGTTTTGAATTTAGAAAAATGGATTTTATATTTGGAATCAGGATGTCCTAATTGTGTAAATAGGTAACTTTTATTTTTAGACATTTTGAATAATTACTGTGGTAAATATTTTATTTACCATGGTTAAGGGTAAATCTGGTAAATAAGGGTTAAAAAATAATATTATAATAATACTAAATTACCCTAAAACGTGCCCTATACTTATTGGTTGATACATGTTCGACCATAGGCATCTTTGGGTCGATTTGGGGACCCCATGGTGCCACTTGTAGGTGATAGGGACACTTTATTTTAATTAAGTTAAAACGAATACAAAAATGACACAAGCATATATCTTTTAGAAAAACAATTATTACCTAGGGTTATATATTTTAGATTTTAGATTATAAATATTCATTAGAAAGATAAAAATATTTCATACATAATTATATTTTATTTATAATTTTTAGACATTAACTAATATAATTTATGTATGACACAATGATGATGAATTAATTACTATAATAGTGAAAAATTAAAATAATTGATATTATAAATACCCAAATAAATAAAATATCAAACTTTTAATGAATTAAAATAATTTTATAGGATAATATGATATATTAGGATTGATTTAATTTGCTTTGTTCTAAGTAATCAATCTGTTATGAGTTTCACAAAAATCAACTATTGAATAGTGTCAAAATTGACAAAAAAGAGTTCTTAAAACCAATATTATATTATTAATTGATATTAAATTCCTAAAAAACTAAGGCTCGGCCAAGAGACTTATATCATGATAGGTTCATCATTACTGGACCACTTGGGGGTCACTTAGATGTATATAGTAAGTTTATTAACCATATTATATAAAAATACAAAGAGACATTGTAAAAGTGAAACTAATTAGCTTAGAGTTAATACTTAAAGATAAGGTTAATATAAGTACCCAAACCTGTCTAAATTATATTGGTTGAGTTGTTTTCGACCTATAACCACCTTAACATTTAAAGAATCAACTTTGGAGCTATTATAAACGATATATTAATTTATTATAAATTAATATATCTATCTTTTCCAAAGGTGCCCCTCACCCCTCTTATAAAAGGGCACTCCTCCTTCTCATTTCTTCACACCTTCAAAGCCTTTTGGTTCGGCCAAAATCTGCCCAAATACTCTCCCAACTTCCCTCACTACATCCTATTGGCCTTAGTTTGATCAGAAAGACAACCTAAGGAGCCCTTTTGATCAAATAAAAAGGAAGAACCCGAAGAAGAGGTAATGATTTCACCACCCTTTTCCAAGTTCATTTCTTCTTCCACATCTTCTTCCTTTGTTGTTACCATTATAAAATAATGACTCTAGTATCATATATATACTGTGATTTATTATAAATATGGTACAACCATATTCAGTATTCTATCCACCCTTTGAATAACATGTCACCATACGTGCGTACGTACGGCTTACCGTCTCCACATCGTGGTGTAAATGTTACTCAATATATTATTATTTGGATGGGTATAATAATGATA
This sequence comes from Viscum album, assembly GCA_963277665.1. NCBI lineage: Eukaryota > Viridiplantae > Streptophyta > Magnoliopsida > Santalales > Viscaceae > Viscum > Viscum album. Next base: position 125,492,561 of record OY728129.1, on the reverse strand, counting down.
TGTAACCCATGTAAATAATACATATAACATGTTAATGATTCTGTATATACGATATACCATCCATTTATATATTATTTTAAAAGAATGATATTGTCGCTCGTGCGTACGTACGGACTACCGTCTCCACGAACGCGATGAGATTCATTCTCCAACGTATCCATTCAAGTATAATTATCATTTAATGATTAAAAAATAATGTTTAAGGACTTGATATCATTATGTATATGAATAATATACAACCTATCCTTTATAAACATGTCTTACGTAACAAAACATATAAAAGAAAACAAGTATGTCAACACCCGAAACAACGATAATACTAAGATATTATTATCAAATCAATATTAAAAGATCATATATGATATCATATTAATGTATATGATTCCTGTATAATTTAATAACAATTATTTCGTCATTATACAGGAGGTTAACCTACCCCAACCAAGGAAAAGTACAAGGTAAGGGTTATTTCACAATCTCTTCATTATCCGAGGTTGTTTATACGTAATAATCTACTGGGATCTCTTTATCATCCACATCCATGTTTCTTCAAAATGTATTTCAAAACATTTTTATTATTTACTAGAATATGGGTTAAAGTCATTTATACCCTTGTTTGAATTTTTATAAGAGGAATCTTTCCGTCGTTTTCAAAACAAGGTCCTTTTTAACATTTTCGACATAATTATGGTAAGAATGTTTTTTTACTTATACGGCGAGTGCGGTTATTTTCTGCCACTATAAAATCTTCAAAGCATTCCTTACAAGCTTATAAGAATATTTTCAAGAATTTTTTTTATTTTATATGTCTCTTAAATGATTTCAAAAATAGAAAGAAATATTTCTCCAAAAAAGAGTTTTGATTTCATCTATGTCAACATCCTTTGATGGATTTTACGCTTATTTGAAGTTGATTTATTATGATACAAAACTTCTATATTGTATTGAAGGTTTTTTGATATGTTTGACTGTGGATGTTCTATTTTTAAACCATTCATTGTTTATGGTGAAATTATTGACATTTCGAATGCTAGTTTTAATACGAATGTTTATGTTATGTTTAAACGTTTTCATATGGGAATGCATTAGACTTAATATGTGACGGGTGGAGCCTTCTATAGCTCCTCGATGCATCAGTAGGTCTCATGAGACAAACTAGTGTCTTTGCACAAGGCCTTGGAAAAATCTTATTTGTAGTCTTGGCACGAGGCCTTGGCTATGTGGTTATGATAGTCTGGCATTATGCATTCCAACATTATGAATGTGGTTATTGATATTGTATGTGATTATTCGATTAGTAGAATATCCATGTGAACAAGTAAATGGCATTATTTCATTTTACTTTTTCCATACTATGTTGAAGTTCAAGTTTAAAAGGCTATTGTTTTAGTTATACATAGCCTTAAATGTTTATTCTTATTTATGAAAGTTTCAGGTATATTGTTACCCTTACTGGGCGTTTGAGCTCACCCCTTTTCTATGTTTTATTTTTCCTAGGAAGTGAAGAAGTAAATTATGAATGACCTGCATGGATATTATGTGGGGATATGAGTGTGGTTTATGGAGACAATATGTTGTTGTAGTAGTTTTTCATTTTATGATGTAATGTAAGACTTATGAATATATCTCGTTTTTTCAAGGCTACTAAAACAATCGGTCTTTCGAGATTTGATCTTTCTTGGGATCATGCCATTGTTATGTAATAATGCACCGACTCTGGGTAACTAGGGTTGGGGCGTTACAGTTGGTATCAGAGTTAATTTACTACAAACCTTGGAAGCTAGATTTAGATAAACTCTGATTAGAGCACGTAGACCTAAGATGAACTTTGACGATTAGTGTAGAAGAACTTCAAGAATTTTGGTATTGTAGAGATTTTGTGAGTTTTCTGAGCAATACAACCCTGTCTGGATATGAGAAGGTAGTGGCGGCTCTGGCACAGATGTACCTAGGGGTAAAACCCGAAAACACCGCTTTAAGCTAGACTCGAACGGAAACTGGTGCACGACAACGGGCCTTGCTGCACTCTTGGTTACGACACTCCCGGGGGATATGCTTAAAATAATTCTCATTTTCTTTACAAACCATTATGAAGGGTTTATGAGTATATACATCCTCAAAGGAGACATTTTTATGATTATGGATTATATCCTTAAATAGTTCAATTTATGTTAAGTGTTTTATAAGAATGGGATTATGTATTTTGATTCATAAACTGATCTAGTGTATGCCATTGTTTTGAAATGGCGCCCAGTAGAAGGAATGAGAACTCCAGAAATGCACATGATCCAAAGAGAAGGAAGGATTATATCTTTCATGGTCATAAGCTATCATTTATAAGAGAAATAGTCTCCAATGTATTATCATCATATGAAGAAATAATATCATATGTTGATAAGATAAGTAAAGAGTTTACTGAGTCCTATGGCTTTGAAGGGAAGCAAGAGAAGAAAAGGATGGAAGAGAGAAAGATGGATAAAGGGAAGAGGGAAAAGAAGAATTTTCCCATATGTGGTAACTGTGGAAAGAAACACCCTGGAACTTGCCTGAAAGGAATGGGAGTTTGTTATAAATGTGGAGGAAAAGGGCACAAAGTACGTGACTGCAAGGGTAAGAAAATGGTTTTAAATGTACAATGATTCATTTGCAAGGAGTTTGGACACTACACGAACCTATGTCCCAGTCATCAGACTATGCCGCAAATGATGTTATTGGATAATAATCAAGTTATGATACTACCACAGATGAAGAAGAATGATTAGAGTTCTTATGTTGATTATGTCAATTGAGTGTTGTATCAACAATGTACTTGTTATAATAATTATGGAGTATATAAGGATTGTACTGCAGTACTATTTCATTAAGGACTTGAGATTGTGTAGAACAAAGAAAAGTGACTCAATAGCAGGATAAATTTTTGGAAAATATATGGTTGAGAGAATGATAAATCATGATATAATTCTGATACTGAGGTAGTGATTTTGGAATAATATGTGATTGTTTTGGATAAATTATATTGGATATTCTTGACTACCTTGGAACTGATTAATGCTTTGTATATTCCATCATTGTTGGGGTTTAAAACATTTTTGGATTAATGAAGTATATCCAGCATTCTATATGGAATAAGGGAGCATGAATGTAATCAATAAGGAATATGGTAATACATGATGAAGGTATTCATATGCTATTACGGGGTAAAAAGGATCTATATTATGTTTACCTTCCTTATAAATGTTGGACTGTGAGTTTGGACAGAAGTATTTTGGATAGTTCTTGTTTGGATGATTTTGGATTTCCATAAAAGGACAACCCGGAGGTCGGGCGACAACCTGTCGAGTCCGGCAAGGCTGCGAGACTTGAACCCGCAACCGAAGGGCGACAAGGGTGTATCACCTACCACTGGCCCACGAGATGTCCTGGATTAAATAATGTAGTTTTTATTAAAAGATCTTGTAGATGAATTATAAATTTGTTTATTTTGGAACCCTATATGAATAGTGTAAATAGAATTTTTTACATTCTATGATCTTTTAGAGTGGAAGATGAGTTTGTGGTAGAAATTTATTAATGGACAATACTCTAATTATAAAGTAAGTATATCTCTTTATGATCTTAGCCAATTTCATAAATAAATTCCTCAATATTAAGAAAAGCAACTTAGAAAAAAAATGTTTTCCTAGATGGTACCTTAAATCATCACTAATTTATGGCTTTTGTATTGTTGGCCTTTTCATAGCCATGTTCTCTACCACTCTCCATCAGATAATTGATGGTTAGATTTTTCTTCCATATCCATATTTTCCTACATGGAACCCTAGTATGTGTTATTTTTGGTAATCTTCATACTTTCGACTCTTTATTTTAAATAGAGGCCTCATTAATTCGTTTTTCGATGTGGGATTTCAACTAAGATATTATGAAACGTCAAAAATGTGTTATCCTAATACCCTATGTTTTGTTGAACCGATGGTATTTCAAATCAACATAGATTGATGAATTTAAGGACCTCAATTTTATACTTGTTTTTGATTGATGACCTCAATCACTACCTATAAATATTTACGTTTTTCCTCCAATTATATGTCTCTAATTGCCACCAATGTTCTCCTAATCGAGATCATAATTTGGTGGTGACCCTTTCATTTCTCTTTTCCTCATTTTAAGACAAAATTTTAGTAACCCAATTTCTGATGTGGGTTTTCCCACAAATATATTTTCTATTTTCAACCTTTTATTTTCGAAGAACAATTTCAAATTACGAGGACACAATTTATTGATGGAGAGGAGAATGTAACACCCCAAGATTTCATAGTGTGTTATTTTTTCAAAATAATTCAATAACTTGCACTACACGCAACACCGAGTTCAATCAGACCATGAATCACAAAAAAAAAAGCCATTCAAAAGAGGTTATGAGTAGTATTATCTATATTTTAAACTTTATATAATCCTTATAATTTTAGAATCCATATTATGAGTTTCTTAGATATAATGCAAGAACAGATTCATTTTCAGTATTGCACTTTTATCTACTTTTAATAGTGAACCCTTTTTAAATACAATATTTTAAACTTTTTGACTAAATGGGGACATCAAAAATTTAAAATGAAACATCCCAAGCTTCCACGGTACGCTTTCATTGAATAATACAGTAGCGTGTGTTGTACGCAACCTTGAGTTTTAACACACACCACGACCAATCAAACTAGCCCTTATGAATAGTAATACCTACTTTTCAAAATTATATATATTTTATATTTTAAAATGGACTTCATTTCTGGATTCGTAATATTGAATTTAGCCTAAGGTGAAATTTTGGTACTTTTCGGATAACTTTCATATTTTGATGAATAGTGAAAATTACTAAATTTTAATTAAAACCCACTTTTTTAATCAAAATAATTAATAGTGATAAATTATGAATTTGAGTGGTTTTAAAGTATATTTAGAATATATTTTTACCATTTAATATAATGTTGGTCATTGGACATAATTTTACAATTAAACCGAACATAAACAAGTGTCAATCTTTTGATAGTTATTATCTTTTAAAAACACGCTTTTTGTTTTGACAGCGGGAATTAATTTTAAATTAATTTCTGCCACTTCTGTGTTTTGAAATTAGAAAAATGGATTCCATATTTGGAATCAGGATGTCCAAATTTTGTAAATATGTAACTTTTATTTCTAGACATTTTGAATAATTACTGTGGTAAATATTTTATTTACCATGGTTACGGGTAAATCTGGTAAATAATGGTTAAAAAATAATATTATAATAATACTAAATTACCCTAAAACGTGTCCTAGACTTATTGGTTGATACATTTTCGACCATACTCATCTTTGGGTCGATTTGGGGACCCCATGGTGCCACTTGTAGGTGATAGGGACACTTTATTTTAATTAAGTTAAAATGAATACAAAAATTACATAAGCATATATCTTTTATAAAAAAAATATTACATTGGGTTATATATGTTGTATTCTAGATTATAAATATTCATTAGAAAGATAAAAATATTTCCTACATAATGATATTTTATTTATAATTTTTAGACATTAAATAATTTAATTTATTTATGACACAATGATGATTAATTAATTACTATAATAGTGAAAAATTAAAATAATTGATATTATAAATACCCAAATAAATATAATATGAAACTTTTAATGAATTAAAATAATTTTATAGGATAATATGATATATTAGGATTGAGTTAATTTACTTTTTTCGAAGTAATCAATCTGTTATGAGTTTTTCAAAAATCATCTATTGAATAGTGTCAAAATTGACATAAAAGAGTTCTTAAAACCAATATTATATTATTAATTGATATTAAATTCCTAAAAAACTAAGGATAGGCCAAGAGACTTATATCATGATAGTTTCATAATTAATGGACCACTTGGGGGTCACTTGGATGTATATAGTTTGTTTATTAACCATATTATATAAAAATACAAAGAGACATTGTAAAAGTGAAACTAATTAGCTTAGAGTTAATACTTAAAGATAAGGTTAATATAAGTACCCAAACCTGTCTAAATTATATTTGTTGAGTTGTTTTAGACCTATCCACACCTTAACATTTAAATAATAAACTTTGGAGCCATTAGAAACCGAATATTAATTTATTATAAATTAATATTTCTAGCTTTTCCAAAGGTTCCCCTCACCCCTCTTATAAAAGGGACCTCCTCCTTCTCATTTCTTTACACCGTCAAAGCCTTTTGGTTCGGCCAAACTCTGCCCAAATACTCTCGCAACTTCCCTAACTACAAACTATAGGCCTTAGTTTGATCAGAAAGACAACCTAAGGAGCCCTTTTGATCAAATCAAAAGGAAGAACCCGAAGAAGAGGTAATGATTTCACCACCCTTTTCCAAGTTCATTTCTTCTTCCACATCTTCTACATTTATTGTTACCATTATAAAATAATGACTCCAGAATCATATATATATTGTGATGTTATTATAAATATGGTACAACCATATTCAGTATTCTATCCACCCTTTGAATAACAGGTCACCATACGTGCGTACGCATGGCTTATCGTCTCCACGTCGTGGTGTAATTGTTATTCAATATATTATTATTTGGATGGGTATAATAATGATATGTAACTCATGTAAATAATAAATATAACATTTTAATGATTATGTATATATGATATACCATCCATTTATATATTATTTTAAACGAATGATATTGTCTCTCGTGCGTACGTACGGACTACCGTCTCCACGAACGCGATGAGATTCATTCTCCATCGTATCCATTCAAGTATAATTATCATTTGATGATTTAAAAAATAATTTTAAGGACTTGATGTCATTCTGGATATGAATAATATACAACCTATCCTTTATAAACATGTCTTATGTAACAAAACATATAAAAGAAAACAAGTAAGTTAACACCCGAAACAACGATAATACTAAGATATTATTATCAAATCAATATTAAAAGATCATATATGATATCATATTAATGTATATGATTCCTGTATAATTTAATAACAATTATTTCACAATTATACAGGAGGTTAACCTACCGCAACCAAGGAAAAGTACAAGGTAAGGGTTATTTCACAATCTCTTCATTATCCAAGGTTGTTTATACGTAATAATCTACTGGGATCTCTTTATCATCCACATCGATGTTTCATCAAAATGTATTTCAAAAAAAATTTATTATTTACAAGAATATGGGTTAAAGTCATTTATACCCTTGTTTGACTTTTTATAAGAGGAATCTTTCCGTCGTTTTCAAAACAGGGTCCTTTTTAACCATTTCGACAGAATTAAGGTAAGAATGTTTTTTCTTACTTATACGGCGAGTGCGGTTATTTTCTGCCGTTATACAATCTTCAATGCATTCCTTACAATCATATAAGAATATTTTCAAGAAAATGTTTTATTTTATATGGCTCTTAAATTCTTTCAAAAATAGAATGAGATATTTCTCCAAAAAAGTGTTTTGCATTCATCTATGTCAACATCCTTTGATGGATTTTACGCTTACTTGAAGTTGATTTATTATGATACAAAACTTCTATATTGTATTGAAGGTTTTGTGATATGTTTGACTATGGATGTGCTATTTTTATACCATTCATAGTTTATGGTGAAATTATTGACATTTCGTATGCTAGTTTTAATACGAATGTTTATGTTATGTTTAAAACTTTTCATATGGGAATGCATTGGACTTAATATGTGACGGGTGGAGCCTGCTATAGCTCCTCTATGCATCGGTAGGTCTCATGAGACAAACTAGTGTATTGGCACAAGGCCTTGGAAAAATCTTATTTGTAGTCTTGGAACGAGGCCTTGGCTATGTGGTTAGGATAGTCTGGCATTATGCATTCCAACATTATGAAAGTGGTTACTGATATTTCATGTGATTATTCGATTAGTAGAATATCCATATGAGCAAGTAAATGGAATTATTTCATTTTACTTTTTCCATACTATGTTTAAGTTCAAGTTAAAAAGGATTTTTTTTAGTTATACATAGCCTTAAATGATTATTCTTATTTATGAAAGTTTCCGGTATATTGTTACCCTTACTGGGCGTTTGAGCTCACCCCTTTTCTATGTTTTATTTTTTCCAGGAAGTGAAGAAGTAAATTATGAATGACCTGCAGGGATATTATGTGGGGATATGAGCGTGGTCTATGGAGACAATATGTTGTTGTAGTAGTTTTTCATTTTATGATGTAATGTAAGACTTATGAATATATCTAGTGTTCCCAAGGCTACTAAACCAATCGGTCTTTCGAGATTTGATCTTTCTTGTGATCATGCCAATGTTATGTAATAATGCACCGACTCTGGGTAACTAGGGTCGGGGTGTTACATTTGTTATCAGAGGAAATTTAGTACAAACCTTAGAAGCCAAATTTAGATAAACTCTAATTAGAGCACATAGACCTAAGATGAACTTTGAGGATTAGTGTAGAAGAACTTCCTAGAATTTTGGTATTGTAGAGATTTTGTGAGTTTTCCGAGAAATACATCCCTGTATGGATACGAGCAGGTAGAGGCGGCTCTAGCACAGATGTACCTAGTGGTAAAACCCGAAAACACCGCTTTATGCTAGACTCGAACGGGAACTGGTGCACGAAAACGGGCCTTGCTGCACTCTTGGTTATGACACTCCTGGGGGATATGCTTAGGATAATTCTCATTTTCTTTACCAACCATTATGAAGGGTTTATGAGTATATACATCCTCAAAGGAGACATTTTTATGATTATGGATTATATCCATAAATAGTTAAATTTATGTTAAGTGTTTTATAAGTATGGGATTATGTATTTTGATTCATAAACTGATCTAGTGTATGCCATTGTTTAGAAATGGCGCCCAGTAGAAGGAATGAGAACTCCAGAAATCCACATGATCCAAAGAGAAGGAAGGATCATATCTTTCTTGGTCTTAAGCTAGAATTTATAAGAGAAATAGTCTCCCATGTATTATCATCATATGAAGAAATAATATCATGTGTTGATAAGATAAGTAAAGAGTTTACTGAGTCCTATGGCTTTGAAGGGAACCAAGAGAATAAAAGGATGGAAAAGGGAATGATGGATATAGGGAAGTGGGAAAAGAAGAATTTTCCCATATGTGGTAACTGTGGAAAGAAACACCCTCGAACTTGCCTAAAAGGAATGGGAGTTTGTAATAATTGTGGAGGAAAAGGGCACAAAGTACGTGACTGCAAGGGTAAGAAAATGGTTTTAAATGTACAATGCTTCATTTTCAAGGGGTTTGGACACTACGCGAACCTATGTCCCAGTCATCAGACTATGCCGCAAATGATTTTATTGGATAATAATCAAGTTATGATACTACCACAGATGAAGAGTAATGATTAGAGTTCTTATGTTGATTATGTCAATTGAGTGTTGTATCAACAATGTACTTGTTATAATAATTATGGAGTATATAAGTATTGTACTACAGTACTATTTCATTAAAGAATTGAGATTGTGTGGAACAAAGAACAGTGACTCAATAGCAGGATAAATTTTTGGAAAATATATGGTTGAGAGAATGATAAATCATAATATAATTCTGATACTGAGGTAGTGATTTTGGAATAATATGTGATTGTTTTGGATAAATTATATTGGATTTTCTTGACTACCTTGGAACTGATTAATGATTTGTATATTCCATCATTGTTTGGCTTTAAAACATTTTTGGATTAATGAAGTATATCCAGCATTCTATATGGAATAAGGGAGCTTGAATGTAATCAATAAGGAATATGGTAATATATGATGAAGGTATTCATATGCTATTACGGGGTAAAAAGGATCTATATTATGTTTACCTTCCTTATAAATGTTGGACTGTGAGTTTGGACAGAAGTATTTAGGATAGTTCTAGTTTGGATTATTTTGGATTTCCATAAAAGGACACCCCGGAGGTCGGGCGGCAACCCGTCGGGTCCGGCAAGGCTGCGAGACTTGAACCCGCAACCGAAGGGCGACAAGGGTGTATCACCTACCACTGGCCCACGAGATGTCCTGGATTAAATAATGTAGTTTTTATTAAAAGATCTTGTAGATGAATTATAAATTCGTTTATTTTGGAACCCTATACGAATAGTGTAAATAGAATTTTTTTACATTCTATTATCTTTTAGAGTGAAAGATGAGTTTGTGGTAGAAATTTATTAATGGATAAAACTCTAATTATAAAGTAAGTATATCTCCTTATAATCTTAGCCAATCTCATAAATAAATTCCTCAATATTAAGAAAAGAAACTTAGAACAAATTTTTTTTCCTAGATGGTACCTTAAATCATCACTAATTTTTGGCTTTGGGATGGTTTGCTTTTTCATAGCCATGTTCTCTACCACTCTCCATCCGATAATTGATGGTTAGATTTTTCTCCCATATCCATATTTTCCTACATGGAACCCTAGTATGTGTTATTTTCGGTAATCTTCATACATTCGACACTTTATTTTAAATAGAGGCCTCATTAATTCATTTTTCGATGTGGGATTTCAACTAAGATATTTTGAAACGTCAAAAATGTGTTATCCTAATACCCTATATTTTGTTGAACCGATGGTATTTCAAATCATCATAGATTGATGAATTTAAGGACCTCAATTTTATAATTGTTTGTGATTGATGACCTCAATCACTACCTATAAATATTTATGTTTTTCCTCCAATTATATGTCTCTAATTGCCACCAATGTTCTCCTAATCGAGATCATAATTTGGTGGTGACCCTTTCATTTCTCTTTTCCTCATATTAAGACTAAATTTTAGTAACCCAATTTCCGATGTGGGTTTTCCCACAAATATATTTTCTATTTTCAACCTTTTATTTTCGAAGAACAATTTCAAATTGCGAGGACGCAATTTATTGAAGGAGGGGAGAATGTAACACCCCAAGATTTCATAGTGTGTTATTTCTTCAAAATAATTCAATAACTTACACTACACGCAACACCGAGTTTAATCACACCATGACTTACAAAAAAAAGCCATTCAAAAGAGGTTATGAATAGTATTATCTAAATTTTAAACTTTAAATAATCCTTATAATTTTAGAATCTATATTATGAGTTTCTTAGATATAATGCAAGAACAAATTCATTTTCAGTATTGCACTTTTATCAACTTTTAATAGTGAACCCTTTCTAAATACAATATTTTAAACTTTTTGACTAAATGGGGACATCAAAAATTTAAAATGAAACATCCCAAGCTTCCACGGTACGCTTTCTTTGAATAATACAGTAGCGTGTGTTGTACGCAACCTTGAGTTTTAACACACACCACAACCAATCATACTAGCCGTTATGAATTGTAATACCTACTTTTCGAAATTATATATATTTTATATTTTAAAATTGACTTCATTTCTGGATTCGGAATATCGAATTTAGCCTAAGGTGAAATTTTGGTACTTTTCGGATAACTTTCATATTTTGATGAATAGTTAAAATTACTAAATTTTATTTGAAAACAACTTTTTTAATCAAAATAATTAATAGCGATAAATTATGAATTTGAGTGGTTTTAAAGTATATTTAGAATATATTTTTACCATTTAAAATAATTTTGGTCATTAGACATAATTTTACAATTAAACCGAACAAAAACAAGTGTCAATCTTTTGATAGTTATTATCTCTTAAAAACACGCTTTTTGTTTTGACAACGGGAATTAATTTTAAATTAATTTCTGCAACTTCGGTGTTTTGAATTTAGAAAAATGGATTCCATATTTGGAATCAGGATGTCAAAATTGTGTAAATAGGTAACTTTTATATTTAGACATTTTGAATAATTACTGTGGTAAATATTTTATTTACCATGGTTAAGGGTAAATCTGGTAAATAAGGGTTAAAAAATAATATTATAATAATATTAAATAACCCTAAAACGTGTCCTAGACTTATTGGTTGATACATGTTCGACCATAGGCATCTTTGGGTCGATTTGGAGACCCCATGGTTCCACTTGTAGGTGATAGGGACACTTTATTTTAATTACGTTAAAATGAATACAAAAATGACACAAGCATATATCTTTTTGAAAAACAAATATTACATAGGGTTATATATGTTGGATTTTAGATTATAAATATTCATTAGAAAGATAAAAAGATTTCCTACATAATAATAATTTATTTATAATTTTTAGACATTAAATAATTTAATTTATTCATGATACAATGATGATTAATTAATTACTATAATAGTGAAAAATTAAAATAATTGATATGATAAATACCCAAATAAATATAATATGAAACTTTTAATGAATTAAAATAATTTTATAGGATAATATGATATATTAGGATTGATTTAATTAACTTTTTTAGAACTAATCAATCTGTTATGAGTTTCACAAAAATCAACTATTGAATAGTGTCAAAATTGACATAAAAGTGTTCTTAAAACCAATATTATATTATTAATTGATATTAAATTCCTAAAAAACTAAGGTTCGGCCAAGAGACTTATATCATGATAGGTTAATCATTAATGTACCACTTGGGGGTCACTTGGATGTATATAGTATGTTTATTAACCATATTATATAAAAATACAAAGAGACATTGTAAAAGTGAAACTAATTAGCTAAGAGTTAATACTTAAAGATAAGGTTAATATAAGTACCCAAACCTGTCTAAATTATATTGGTTGAGTTGTTTTCGACCTATCAACACTTTAACATATAAATAATCAACATTGGAGCCATTAGAAACCGAATATTAATTTATTATAAATTAATATTTCTAGATTTTCCAAAGGTGCCCCTCACCCCTCTTATAAAAGGGCACTCGTCCTTCTCATTTCTTCACACCTTCAAAGCCTTTTGGTTCGGCCAAACTCTGCCCAAATACTCTCCAAACTTCCCTCACTACAACCTATAGGCCTTAGTTTGATCATACAGACAACCTAAGGATCCCTTTTGATCAAATCAAAAGGAAGAACCCGTAGAAGAGGTAATGATTTCACCACCCTTTTCCAAGTTCATTTCTTCTTCCACTTCTTCTTACTTTGTTGTTACCATTCTAAAATAATGACTCCAGTATCATATATATACTGTGATGCTATTATAAATATGGTACAACCATATTCAGTATTCTATCCACCCTTTGAATAACATGTCACCATACATGCGTACGTACGGCTTACCGTCTCCACGTCGTGGTGTAATTGTTATTCAATATATAATTATTTGGATGGGTATAATAATGATATGTAACTCATGTAAATAATAAATATAACATGTTAATTATTCTGTATATATGATATACCATCTATTTATATATTATTTTAATAGAATGATATTGTCGCTCGTGCGTACGTAAGGACTACCGTCTCCACGAACGCGATGAGATTCATTCTCCATCGTATCCATTCAAGTATAATTATCATTTGATGATTTAAAAAATAATTTTTAAGGACTTGATATCATTCTGGATATGAATAATATACAACCTATCCTTTATAAACATGTCTTACGTAACAAAACATATAAAAGAAAACAAGTAAGTTAACACCCGAAACAACGATAATACTAAGATATTATTATCAAATCAATATTAAAAGATCATATATGATATCATATTAATGTATATGATTCCTGTATAATTTAATAAAAATTAATTCACAATTATACAGGAGTTTAACCTACCCCAACCAAGGAAAAGTACAAGGTAAGGGTTATTTCACAATCTCTTCATTATCCGAGGTTGTTTATACGTAATAATCTACTGGGATATCTTTATCATCCACATCCATGTTTCTTCAAAATGTATTTCAAAACATTTTTATTATTTACAAGAATATGGGTTAAAGTCATTTATACCCTTGTTTGACTTTTTATAAGAGGAATCTTTCCGTCCTTTTCAAAACAAGGTCCTTTTTAACCTTTTCGACAGAATTAAGGTAAGAATGTTTTTTTACTTATATGGCGAGTGCGGTTATTTTCTGCCGTTATAAAATCTTCAAAACTTTCCTTACAAGCTTATAAGAATATTTTCAAGAAAATGTTTTATTTTATATGGCTCTTAAATGCTTTCAAAAATAGAATGAGATATTTCTCCAAACAAGTGTTTTGATTTCATCTATGTCAACATCCTTTGATGGATTTTACGCTTATTTGAAGTTGATTTATTATGATACAAAACTTCTATATTGTATTGAAGGTTTTGTGATATGTTTGACTGTGGATGTGCTATTTTTATACCATTCATTGTTTATGGTGAAATTATTGACATTTCTTATGGTAGTTTTAATACGAATGTTTATGTTATGTTTAAACCTTTTCAGATGGGAATGAATCGGACTTAATATGTGATGGGTGGAGCCCTCTATAGCTCCTCGATGCGTCGGTAGGTCTCATGAGACAAACCAGTGTCTTGGAACAAGGCCTTGGAAAAATCTTATTTGTAGTCTTGGAACGAGGCCTTAGCTATGTGGTTATGATAGTCTGGCATTATGCATTCCAACATTATGAAAGTGGTTATAGATATTGCATGTGATTATTCGATTAGTAGAATATCCATGTGAACAATTAAATGGCATTATTTCATTTTACTTTTTCCATACTATGTTGAAATTTAAGTTTAAAAGGAATTTGTTTTAGTTATACATAGCCTTAAATGTTTATTCTTATTTATGAAAGTTTCCGGTATATTGTTATCCTTACTGGGCGTTTCAGCTCACCCCTTTTATATGTTTTATTTTTCCCAGGAAGTGAAGAAGTAAATTATGAATGACCTGCAGGGATATTATGTGGGGATATGAGTGTGGTTTATGGAGACAATATGTTGTTGTAGTAGTTTTTCATTTTATGATGTAATGTAAGACTTATTAATATATCTAGTGTTTCCAAGGATACTAAACCAATCGGTCTTTCGAGATTTGATCATTCTTGTGATCATGCCAATGTAATATAATAATGCACCGACTCTGGGTAACTAGGGTCGGGGCGTTACACATATCAACAATCCAAGGATAGGGATATTATTTTCACCATCACTATGTGTAGATTTTGATATTCATTATGTAACATTAATCTAACATTAGATATCATGGAAAAAAACCCATTATGGCACTTAGGGAAAACATAGTTGAATAAATCTCTTCTTCTCATGATTGACTAATTACCGCTTAAATTTCCATAACTCTGATACTTTGGGATAACACATGGAACCAAATCACATACCCTTGTAGGAATGGGTGGATTAATACTTTACATGGATCAATGTACTAACCCTACTAACTAACATGATATAGATCCAATGCTGCTATATATGTTCCCTCTCATACTCATCTAGATATCCCACTATACCCTAAAAATATCGATAACCATATATTTTTCAAAAAAGAGGAGTTGTCAAAAATAATTGTTATTTTTTATCATTTAATGATTTAACTAATCTTGGACAATGGTTATGTTATATGTTATCATTTCAGGAACCCAAATTACCCTATCGATTTCTCTATTTCTTATCATGATAAAACCAAAAAGACACATAAATCCTTATATAGTTATCTCTCATAGTTGATTGACTATAATCATTGAATGTGGAATTAAATCCACTTACTACCACAAAATATCAATCAATCTTAAAAATATAAGATAATGGGAATCTCTATTAGCTAATAAATAAGAAACAACCTTTAAATCAATCATGAAAGTACCTCAAATAATAGATAAACATACATCAAAATTAACCTTTTCAAATTTATACCATATGGAGAAGTATTTCCCCTTAAACATTTAATTTTTAAAATATTCTATTGAAGATGACTCACCACTCTACTATGATGAAATTACATGGTTTATACTTGTGATTGGACCTATATCATCAATCCAATTACTTTTATGGATCCACCACCATAACCCACACATGATAAATGCCTAAAAAATCTATTCATATGAATGAAATTCTCAAATAAATGAAATGTGACTTGTGGAGTCAATAAAATCAACCTATGATTCCACATTTTACCATATTAGAAGTATTATAGTGAACCTTTTCCCTACGAAGCATGGGATTATGTCTTAGTTGACTTCACCTGGAAGACTTTTTGATGCCTATTCTATTTATAGTATAAATTATTGCCTCCAGTTTTATATAGAAGTATTGAACTATATTTTGATATATTCTCTCTATATGACATCTAAGATTTCATAGTGCTCACCCCCTCCACATAATAACATAATTATAGCTAAATGAACATAAATAAAATCTCTAGTTATAGTTGTATCTAGAACCTATTTTCCTTGAGGTTCGCATTAATTACCAACTAAATAAAACAAATCACGAGTTAAATTAATTTTGACACATAATACATAAATAAAATTGTAAAACCTCAAGATTTTACATTTAGTTTCTATTATATAATTTTAATCTCTTCGATTGCTTGCAGTACAGCCAATCCCATGTCTAAATGAACTATAATATAGTATATTATTATAAAGAGGCTATTAAATTGATGTGTAATAATATGAATAATTAAATTATGAAAATTAAATTGTATAAACATATATAAAATAAATAAACTACTTATAAATTGACTTGTAATAAAAATAATAATCATTTTTATGTAAAAGAAATAGTGTTTAAAAAATTTATTATCCTCAACACATTGTGCTTTTATATAAATAAAGTAAATAAGTAACTATTGGGGAAATTTTTAATATAATTTTTTTTAATATTTATTCAACATAATTTTTTTCATTGATATAATATTTTTAAGTAGAGGATATGAATAAATCTAGTTTTATTTTAAAAATAATTATTTTTCTAAAAAGCGGGTTCATCTTGTTTTACACAATAATTTTAATTATAATTTTTCAAAATATTTGAAAATTATTCTTAAAAATGATATTAGTTATTTAAATCAAAATGAATAAAATATATTGATGTTTGTTTTTAAAAATTTTCTAAAAATTTTAATTTTTTCAATTAATAGTGAAAATAATTATTTTCCTTGAAATCTTTTTTTCATTTAATGAATTAAGAAACTTCAATTTTATTGAAAATTTAAATTAATACTAAAATTAGTTAATATAAATTATTAATACAATTTATTTCATTATAATCATTTTATTTTTTATTTATTTTATAAAAAATTCTAAATTTGAAAAAAAACATTTCTTTCGAAAATCACATTTTCATCACTCTTGTGTGTTTAATTTTTATTTAAATTATTCCACTTGGGTTAAATTGATTTGAAATAAATTATTAAATATTTTAAAACATATTAATTAATATTATATAATATTTTAAAAATAATTTTTTTTATAATTAATAGAAAATATAGTAAAACCAATTTGCAGTGATTATGGTTCAAATGAGGTTTTGTGCATTACATGATTCTGTGATAAAATTAATTTTTTACAAAAATTTGATTTTTTTGATAAATGTTATTCCATGTACTTAATAATTCTATAAAAATAATATATTAAAACAATTTTATTTTTAGGAATAATGGATAAATTGTGTAGGAAGATAAAAAACAAATTACCCTCGTGAAAACTAAAATGTTAAAAGAATGTTATGTTAGAGGATAAGGGAATAAAATATTAAAAACATGATTCCCCTTTTTGTATTTGATAAGTGAATTTATCATACCTCCAATGAATTGTATTATCAATTATTGAAGAACTTGAGGTTAGAGTTTCTTGGAATTATTAAATAGTATTGGGTAATTAATGAAATTCCACCACCCTTCAATTATAAAAGGCCACCACCTACCCTCCCTTATTCACACCTGTTAAAAAATTTATCTAAACCAAATCATGATAATATATATCAATAATATCCTTATAAATATTGTAGATATTTGTTTTATAAAAGATCTACCCTATGGCTCTTTAATAGATATCCAAAAGAGAGTTTTCTAAAAGAATGTAATCGTCTTCACCAAACTCTTTCTTTTTAACTTCTACATTCTCCAAAATTAATTTTGTATAACATTTACGGTATATTAGAACTAGTATATACCATATAATTATATTTTATTTTGTTTATGTAAGAATATTTATTCATCTCATTCTCCATCAAATGGGAAATGAATCCATTGCTTTTTTGTATAGTGGATGACCACCTCCGTAATCAGTATATTTTATTTTCCATTAACAGATCATATGTAAAGTCATAATAATGAAAATAATGAATATATATGACATATATGAAATGAAATTATTTTTTTAAAATTAATATATCAACCAATTATTTACCCATTCACCCATAAAGGGAAAGATATCATCACTCATGGGTACATATGACCTACAATCATCATAACATGATGAGAACCATTTTCCATGTAAAAACTTCATTAATGGTTCTAAAAATGAATATGGTGAATAAACGTGATATTTATATGTTGAATATAATTATTTATATGAGGTATCAATATCATGTAGTAATGATTCATGAAATTTTATGATAAAACATTCATGAAAAAATAGAGCATCTTATATATGAAACAATTGTAATAATGAAATATTATTAAAAAAGGGTGATAGGTGGTTATAAGAAGATAATATAAGTAATGAGAAATATTAATTTTGTTATTTTATAAATTTATAACTTGTTTAAAAATATTATACATGATCTTAAAGGTTTATTAACTAATGGAAAGAATAAGGTAAGGGACTTAGTCTCAATATCCCTTCATTGAAGCATATATTAATGTTATGAATATAATTTATTTTATATGGTCTATATAAAAACCATTTTAAGTGTAATATCATTAATACTTAGTAATTAATGGTATTTTATGTATAAATTTGAATTATTTAATCTAATGTGATTTTACATAAATGATACAAAGTATAATGGAATTTCATAACTCAAATTCATTTCATTGTGTTATATTACTTCTTCATTGTATATGATATTATAATATTATATATATAGTGCATTTTTATTATTTTATGTTCTATTTCAACATGTTATAGGTCAATTTAAAATTGATACACCTAATCAATTCATTTATTAATCCTCACATCAATGTTATGATCATAATAAGATATTTTTTTATCAATTTCCACTTCAATGAAATATATTTAGAATTCTACAAAAATTTATTTTAACGAGGTCTATATACTACTAAATGTTATGTATATCATGGTTATATTTTTATTCAAGGTATTTAATGTTTTAGATGAAGTTGTTTATTTAAAGGGGGTTATGATTAAAAATTTATCAAAGTAGTAAGGTTTTATGCATTAATATTATTTTTAATCAGTATTGTTTATGTCTGAATTTCAATTTAAAGAAATTATTTTTTACATTAACAAATAAAACCATTCGTTTTGTTCTCATCTGTTCATTCACAAATATAACAAGTAATAGTTCCATTTTATTCTCTTTGGTACAAAAAATTATTGATTAAATGTTTTTATAAAAAATTATACATTATTTAACTTTTGGTCAAAATTGATTCTCTTCCATTTCCATATTTTACTTAATATATATATTATTTACTATTCTCTATCAATTTATTAAACAAATGTTTACCAATTTTTTTATTTTTTACAAAATAGTTTAAATGGAATATTTTCTTTTTTTTGTAATAATATAAATTTTATATTTTTATCAAAAATATTAAAGGAATCATTATTTTAACATACTCAACATTAGTGGAATATTCTTGTCATGACCCATCCCCCGGGGCCCATGTCATAACTACCCCAAGCCCGCCTTCCATAGGCCAGGGGCTGGCAACGAGCACCAATGGCGTAAATCCCTATAACTGGGATGGCCTTTCCTTTATAAATGTAAACAAAAACACAACCAGAGTACAAGCAGAAGAAATCACTAAGTACATCAGTAACAAAAGTGCAGAAAATACAAAGGGGCCGGAAATACAAGCCCAACAGATAGGTACAACTACAACTGAAAGTAAAGTACAACAGAAAAGTCAAGAAGCTGGAAGATGACACGCAGCTCCTGGATTGTCCACCACGGATCCTACCTGAAGGGTAGGTATAGATGTACTCCTTAGCACTCCACGTCTGATCGTCCGTCCGTCTGTCTCCTCCGTGTACCGACACGTCATGAGATCCTCCTCCGGGTACCGTCCAGTCCTCGAACTCTCAGCCTCCATCAGCGTTGTCTGTCGTCTACATCCAACACAATAAGGTGCATGCATAGCCCATGTAGGGGTGAGTTTAACGATACTCAGTAGGGACCCTGAGACCCTCAAGGTCTCTCTAAATCTAACAAGGATAACCACAATGTAGAATCTCAAAATATAACCCTTACTTAGGTATAAGCCCATAATTATACCTAAGTTATCAAGTAACCCATCTCAATATTGAGTAAACATAGAGGTTTTGGAATCAACAGATAACCTGTACTTAGATATATGCCCATACATATACCTAAGTTATCAAGTGACCCATCTCAATCATTAGGAAAAAACAAAGGTCATAGACTCATCTCAAACTAGGATTTTCATTTTCGAAACCGTAACTGCTGAAGAGCCCCATCTCTGGAGTGTACAATGGTCAGTCACAACTCCGAGGTACTGCTCACTAACATAAGACTGCTGAGGTACTCCTCCTGTTGAGTACTGTGGGCCTGCTGCTTCAACTAAGCGCTTCCCACCGGGTCTACCGCTACAACCAAGCGCTCCCCCTCATAGCCTCAAGAGGTACTCCTTCTGTTGAGTACCGCGGGTCTGCCGCTAAAACCAAGCGCTCCTCCGCTGTGGGTCTACCGCTACAACCAAGCGCTCCCCCTCGTAGCCTCCATAGTTACTCCTTCTATAGAGTACTACGGGTCTTCCGCTACAACCAAGCGCTCCTCCGTCGTGGGTCTGCCGCTACAACCAAGCGCTCCCCACTGGACTATCTGAAACACACCGAGTGGATCGGTCAAGCAGTCGTCAGGTCTCAGCCAGCTACATGGTCTCCGTACTCCGCAAGCAAGTCTCCGGGAGGGTTCACTCCAAGAGATACTGGTCGATACTACAAGTATCACAAATTTCCACGAAGAAGTATGTCAAAGGACCGCCTCGTCATAGGGGTGTCAACGCAATAGACGGCGCGTCAATCAGACGCCTGGTCTGTGAGTTATTAGCCTTTTCGTTCAGGGGCCCGGTTGGATTTCGGGTACAATCCAACCCAGCCACTATCCAACAACAACCAAAACTCAGGAAAAGTATGCCAAAAGTTCCATCTCATCAAAAGGAATTCAACGAGACAGACGACGCGTCAATCGGATGCCCAGTCTGTGAGTTATTGGCTTTTTCGTTCTAGGGTCCCGGTTGGTTTCGTGAGCGAACCAACCTGACCGCACTCCGACAGAATCCAAACCTCGAGCAGAGTAAGCCAAAAGATCCTTATCACATAGAATAATCCATCAAAGTTTACGACACGTCAATTGGACTTCCGGAGCTCAAGATATGAGTGTTTCCGCTCTGAGGGCCCGGTTGGTTTCGTGTACGAACCAACCCAGCCGAACCCAAAGTATTCTGAAACCTTGAGTGTAATATAAAGAAACTACTTCCTCGATCCAAGGGTTGCATCGCCACTGACGGTGCGTCGATTTGAGGTCTACAACCCAAGATATGAGCGAAACACCTTGAGGGGTCCAAAAACGGGGGTCTAGGCCCGGACCGACCTGGCTGGGCGCAGCCCGGCCTGGCTGGCGCGGCACGGATCGTCCGGCCTGGGCGGCTCGGTGCTGGACAAGCAGTCGCGCCCAAGGAGTCATGGTCTGCTCGCGCTGGGGGCCGTTTCGTGTCACCGGACACGGCGCGCTGCAGTGTCCAACGATCCCCAGTCCCGCGCAGCCGCGGGGGGAGTTGTTAAAAATTTGAGGAATACAACGAACTCAACAGTACTCTCGGATTTTCAATTCGAGTTACCTTTTAGAAGTTATGAATTTTATAATAAAATAATTGTCACTTATTTATTTTATTAACGGCCAAAAACTAACTTTCTTAGGTGGCTTGGGCCGACCAAAGTTAGTATCTACTTAAAGGAAGCATACCCTCACGAGTTCAGCGGTGGTGATTTTTAATCTAAGTTACCGTTTGTGAGTTATAAGCATTTGAAAAATAAAATAACTTATTTAATTTTTTTATTTATGGTTATGCCATTTTCGGGTTTTCTCACAGGAGGCATGCGTCGACTATACGTAAGTCACGCCTAGGGTAAACCTGCCATCCTGAGCACAACGATGTCCTCGGATTTCTGATCTCAGTAACCATTTAAGATTTATTCCACTTTTCCCGGAAAACTGCTTACGCGCGTTAATTTAAGCTTAACAGAATTTCAAAAAATTATTCCGGGCACACCGGGCCTCAGATTCAGGTGTCGTCAGAACTGCGTACTCGTAAAATTCCAAAGAATTTAAAAAAATGTCCCTTGAAATTTACGGGTCATTACAATTCTAGTGGTCAAAATTCTCATTATTTAGATTCTTACTTTAAAAGTTTTCATGGTTATTCTCAAAGAATGAATCTCCATATTATTTTGGTATTTTTTAGTTTTTAAATATTATTTTCAATGTGAAAAGGGTATTTTACTAAAAAATTATTTCAAACATCTTTTAAAGGTATTTATATTTCAACAATGACAAAAATAAATTATTTTTCATATAATGAAATGGTAATATTTTGTAATGATATTATCCTTATTATTTATCTGGTTAATTTGTATTCAGTTTCACCTGTGAAAGTATTGACATTCATTTTCATAATTCATTTTGTATTCATTAACATTCCCTTGAAACATTCAATTTCATGTGATAATTATACATTAAACATCACATAAATATATATTATTTAACATGGATATTAATATTGATTAAACCCTATATCATTTATATGGATGGTGTTTTACATTAAATTTTATCTAATTTACTAGGAAAAAATTGATATTTTGTATTCTTTATTCTATACAATCATTTAATGTTAAAAAAATTTTTCCATGAATTAACTTGATCATTTGACATGTGAAAATATAATTTGGATATATAGCGACTTGTGGAGCCCAAAATTAAATATACTCTTGATAAATAGAAATTTCTCAGGAGGTAAATCAATAATTTCGAATTAAATGTTGTTTTTTATATACCAACCCATTGTTTTAAATTATCTTGGACAATGTTCATTACGGTAAATATATAATTATATATCAGACTAGGTCATACAATATTCACCATTTCATTAATTTGAAATTTAGTTATTTATGCCCTTGTAATTATTTGATATGTTAGGATATCCATAGATTATCTTGAATCTCTTATTATTTTTTATATGGAATTTTGGGATCATTATTTACTTGTAAAATATTATTCTACAAGATAAAGTTATTTTTTAAAGGAAATGTGTTTTTAGTTATTTAAATTTCCATATTGGTTATTCCTTATTTATTCATGATTACATCCACTATATGTAACCCTTACTACACATTTGATCGAACCATTTTTTCATTTCCCCAGGATACAAATAATTAATATTTAAATGAGTTTAAGGATGAATAATATTTACATTATCTTAGTTGTAATGTATATTTTTAAATTTAATGTGGGACTAGAGAATTTAAATAGTTTATATAGTCTACTAAACTATTTTCTCCTTTGGTATGAGATAACATGTATCATAATACAATGTAATAATGTAACCATCATCTCTAGGTTAATGCGGTCTGGGTATGTATAATTGATATGAGAGAATGTTTTTCAAAAACCTTATGAACAAGATTTAAGAAAAAATATATTATGGTATATAACCCTATTAATTACTTTATGGATATTTTTAAATATATGATAATATCAAAAGGATTTCATAAGGTATATATTATATGGTTTTCTAAGAAATACATCCTTTTATTGACACTAAAAGTTGATGTGGCTCTGGAATGGTTGTATCAAGGGGTATTAAATTTAAAAATGGATTCTTGGCCTTTTATTATATCACCCCTAGTGCACAAAAACATTCCTTATAACACACCTTGTTTGAAACTACCAGGGGATATTATTTGGTTAATTAAAATTTTCATTATGAAAAATTATGAATGACTTGAATAGAAGATGAAATTGAATAACCTATTTAAAACATAAGTTTTATTATATTGAAAATAAGTTGTTATGATTTTTACATCCTGTGATATATTTTTTAGTTTCAAACTATGATTATTATTTCTCACACTATCTGTCACGAACCAAATCTGATCGCCACCAAAACCGGCACAAAACACGGCCCGTGACAAGGGATGAAGGGCATTCCTAGTCCCCATGGGCTGGAAAAAGTGTCTGGGTGTCATAAAATGAGAATTGGAAACAATTTACCCACGTTTATAAACATAAATCATCAAATGAATCCAATAAAACAAATCTGGATTTTTCAATCCAAACAATGCTTTACAAAAATTCAGGATTGAATTATATAATTTAAAACAATTATAGAAGACTATAACAACTGACGAAACCCACAATGTATATCCCAAGAACCTCCACATGGCGATAGGCATCGCCCTCAAGCCATATCCACAACAATGTATCATGATGGACCGCTAAAAACCCGAACTGTTGGCCCAAAAGTTTTACCCAAACCTGTGACAATGAAAATAACCAAGTCTACATACACACAAGGGAGTATGTAGGGTGTGAGCCAATACGTAGTTGGATACCACCCATAAGAGATTCCATGTGGTAAACATTCGAAGATAAAAAGCATGCAATTTTTAAAAAACATGTAATTTTTAGGCACATTTTCTAAAATATGCAACTTAAAAAATCAGTTTTCAAGTGGGCTAATTTAAAGAATCAACAAATTTAAAAAAAATTCAAAAGCTACTAAATTTTTACAGCAAAATATACTGTATGCCAATGGTAAGTATAATGGATATAATGAACACAAGCGATAGGAAATAACCCCTAGGCACTAGCTAGCTGTGGGTCCCAAGTACATCGTTTCTCGGTGAGAGTAACCACAAAAAAATATTTGTTCTCATGCAAGAGCCACTAGTAGGGATCATACCCATAACCAAGTGGTCCCCAATAATTATCATCATATTTTAGTTAGAGTTGTAAGCATCAATCTTGCTAAGTGAAACTGAGGCCAAACCCCACAGATTCACTATCATACTAGTACACGTCCACCCACCTAGATACCCGGGGTTTCCCTTTGTGCTCAAACAAGTTCAACAAGCCATGAAATATATTTTTCACATGAAAATATCACTTCCACATCACACATTAACCAAACAACCCCATGTACATCACACAAGTCACAAATTCCACTTTACATTCAAATGAATTTTGAAATCAAACTCACACCAAAATATCCCACAGCACTTTTTGCATAACTTTCACAATACAACACATCCTTTAACAATTTTATAAAGTTCCTCCAAATTTGATAAACATCACAAAACTGCCCACTCACATGTTTCATAAAGCAATTTTTATTAAAAAAAATCCATTTTTCACATCGCACTCACACAAATAGCCCACATCACGTTTACACCCCTTTCACATTTCAGAAAATCCATTAGAAATTTTTATAAAACATTTACTAGAGGATACATATCACATGAATCATTAAACCATTCGAAACATTCATAAAACAATTCTAAAGAGTGTACCAAATCTTTTCACATAAAACCCATATCAAAACCGTATTTCCAGGACAAAATCACACCAATAAAAATTCAAAACAGAATTTGCATCCCCAATAAAATTTATTAAACTACCCCCAAGTGTTATACAAACACCTCAAACAATACCACAGAAGATCCACATGAAAAACACATGTTTTCAAAATCACTTTCAAGAGGTACAATAAGGTTTTACACCTTAAAACAGTTAAGAAAACCACTTTAAAACCTAATGGAACACCAATACCCTACCAAATCAGAATTTTAAGCCCAAAAAACATTCATTAAACCAATTTCATATGTTATAAAACACACCCAAACTATACACAAAGGCTTACACATGAGAAACACTCAATTTTAAGCTAAAATGAAACTTTAAAAATAAATTCTTAGCCAAATCCAACATAAACAATTTTTTCACCACACACAACATATTAGGAACATACATAATAATAAATTCAAGCTAACTAACTCCTCTAGAAATGATTACACATGGAATCACCTACCTTTTATGTCGAAACCCTCAAAACATGGTGTGAAACATCAACCGCAACAATGCCGCACCTAAAGGAAGATAAATCCAGCCCTAGACCACATTATTTGACCAAAAATACTCCCAATCAAACCCTAGGTTCTAACCTCAACTTTTGGACATGAGGAACTTCATGAAAGGGTGAAAAAGACCCTAAGGAAGGGGAAGAAATCAAGGAAAGAAACACTTACTTGAAACATCTTGAATAAAACGATCCAAAAAAACCAAAAATTGAATCTCCAAGCAACATAACCTACTATGGAGGCTCTAATGGGGATGATAAGGTCATGTGGGGACTGAAATGGGGGAAAAGAGAAGAAATTGAAGGAGTTTTGAAAGAAACGATTTACCTCTTCAAATCTGGACGATTTGAGAAATCCAAAGATGTTTCGCTCATATTCTTGAACCAAATGAGCTCAAAAATGGAGACACGGATAATCAGAGTGATCCTTAGTTTGTTGGCTTCGAGTAGGAGGTGTAATAGAAAAATAATAGTAACTATTGAATTAGATATCAAAATATTGAAAATAAAACTTAAACCAGGAAATGGTCTATCGGGCTCACACAAAACCTTAATAAAGAAAACCCAAATCCATCATGATTATGGATTTTTATGAGCCAAAAATGGATATGTTAGTTTTTATATATTTGGGTAAGAAAATTTATAAGTTTAATTGTTTTAAAATATTGAAAAATGAAAGAGTTATAAAATAAACAAAATTGGTTTTTAAATCTGGAAATGGGCTAACGGTTTGGCCCAAATTTTGAAAACCCACCATTTCCACCAAAAAGCATGTGAAACCCCCCAAACAAAGAAATAATTTAAATTAAATGAAAAAATAACTTTTTAAGAAGTCAGGTATGTGACAATTTTCCCCACCATAAAACATTCCTCCCTCGGAAAGCCACAGTTAGGCCAAATACAAAAACCGAACCCAACTGATAAACCAAGAAGTAATTCATTGCAAAGATTCACCCCCAAAGGCCAAAACACATACATTGATCATTTAAGGATTAATCACTATCACAAAAAATCATACATCACTTTCCTGAAACAATCAAGAACTTTTAGGTTTTATCCCAAATGAAAACTCCTCAAACACAATCTGAACAATACTCAATCAATTTATCTAAACAAACAACAACATTAAACAAAGTAACACTTACCCTACTATAACTAAACCATTAGGCACTCTCCAATATCAATGTCTACCCAAGTAAGATGTAGGTATTTAGATATCTCTGAATGAAAATACATACTTCCAAGACAATACCAATGAAAGAATATCTAAGTTACTCGTATGAAGAGACACAAATGGGCTCCCCACCATAAGAGACAATGCAATTTTTTTTCCCGAGAAAGAATCAGGACACTAACAGGGGGAGGCCCGAATAGACTCCCAATTACAGGTGGTATACATTCATTATAAATATCCAAAATAATATGCATGGTACCCATGGTGGGTCTCCCCACCACAAGAACCAACCATCATAACCGACAGGCATGGGCCGACATGAAAAGACCCCAAAAAATTATTTATTTGGGAAGGCTTCACAATTAGTCCACACGGTTTGGGAAACCGTGCACTAACTGTGCTAATAATTCTTTCTGCATGGCTTCCTGACAAATGGTCACTACTAATCATGCACAAATCACGTGCTTATCCTATCCAGCCAAATTTCAATCCATTCTCTAAAGACTCAATGCAAACAAAAGGGGGGGGGAGATATTGGGTGATGACATGGGTACAATGTAACACCGTGAGATTTTATGAAAAATATTCTTTTTAATTTCATTGATGTCTTAACTTATATGCAATACCATAGAGATATTGCACTACACGCAACCCTAATCTGGCTTGAATTACACGCAATTGCGACCTTCCTTGATAGCGTGTGTTGTCCGCAATACCGGGTTTCAATAAACAACGATATATGGTTATCACGAACTAGCTTTTATGAATAGTATTAACTAAATTTTGAATTTTATAACATTATTATTCATCTTACTCATTTTATAGAACAAGGTATGAGAATAAAATAAATTTTTCAGGTAAAATAAGTATTTTTTAAAAAATGCAGTTTGGCTGCCTTTTGATGGCCCACCCACATTAACTCTCTATTTTTACATGATTATAAGTTTAATTTTACAAAATAAAATTATTATTTGGAATCAGGATATAAAATTTTACCTTGGATAAAATTTTCATATTATTCTGAAAAATTTCATATTTTAATGAATAGTAAAAACACACTACATTTTAATTAAAAACAACTTTTTACATACTCATAATTTATGTGGTTAAATTATAATATTTAATGGTTTTAAAGTATAAATAGAATATATTTTTACCATTTAATATAATTTATGTCATTATCATTGATTTTACATTGAATTCGTTGGTTAAATCAATTCAATCTTTTGCAATGTTTTAAACAAAAACATGTTTTCTTTCGACACCGGGATTAATATTAATTTAATTTCTGCAACTTCTGTGTATTGAATTTCGAAAAATGGATTCCATATTTGGAATCAGTGGGTCTAAATTATATTAATATACAGCTTTTTATTTTTGGGCATCATGAATAGTAACTACAGTAAGTTTTATTTACCATAGTAAAAGGTAAATCGTGTAATTAAGGGTAAATATAATACTATAAAATTGCCCTAATACTTGTCTTAATAAAATTGGATTATTATATTTCGTCCTAAGTCATATTTGGGTCGAAATGGAATCAATTATAACACACTTGGAGGTGATTAAGACCTTTAGTTTATTTTATTTAAAGGAAAGTGAAATATGTACCACTCAAACATTAATAATTAATGTATTTTTAATATAAGGTTATACATAATATAAATTCAGTTATGAATAATTATTTTTAAAGATACAATGTTTTTCTTTATCATGGTAATTTATTTGTAATTTTTATGAGTTATTTAATTACCTTATAAGCTTATACATTAACGATGCAGAAATTATTTATTTAGTAAAACAATCAATAATATTGTTTTTATTGAAATAGTAATACATATTAAAGAGATCACAAACCTGACAAAAACTTATTGGTAGTGTATATATGCACCATAATCATATAATTATGGAATATATGGCCGTTTGGAGTCTTATAAAAGTGATTATGACACTTATATTATTTTATTTTATATGATGTCAAAGTTGTCACCTTAATAATTTAATAAATATAACATTTTAAAATTTGGGTGTTTTATAAGATAAATCTTAATAAATGTATTATTATGAAATATATTATATTTATCTTCATCCTAGTGTTTTATTTTTAATTTTTATGCAATACATAAGTATATTTAATAAAAATACAAAAAATCTGTAGTAATTCTTTTATTAAGAGAAATATCAAATAAATGGTTTTCAAATAGTAAAATAAATATTATATGAACTATTTACTATGCAACACTAATTTTATAGATTACTATGACATTTTAGTATTCTATTAAATTTTTTATTTCTACTATATCCCCTGTGTGGATTTTATTTAAATTCAAATAAATGAATAGTGTCAAAATTGTCACTATTGTTATTTTATAAAAATAACATATTATTAAATTGTTTAAAAATAACAAAAATATTTAAAAATTATAATTGAAAATTTATATAGTAGAAAATGTCATAAATTATCTAATTATAGATAATTCACAGCACAAAAGTAATTATTTAAATCAATTTAAAATTTATAATCTTATTACCACAAATAAAATTTAATAGATTAAATAAGGATAAATCTAGTTGTTAATGTTTAAAATAATTTATCAACATGTCTAAATTTTATTTATTGATGGTATTACAACCCTATAAAATCTAATATTCAAATATGAGTCATTTTTGGAGGTTTTTACGTGGGGTCATCTTTATTATAAATTAATATTTCTATGATTTCCAAAGGTGCCCCTCTCCCCCCTTATAAAAAGCGAACCCCTTCCCAGTTCTCTTCACACCCTTTTAATCCATGATGATCTGCAAAAACCTGAAAATTCCTCTTCTAAACATCTCTATTTATATCATATAGGTTCTTGTCTTCTCAAAATACCAACCCTAGTTCCCTAAAAAAAAGTTTAAAGGAGGTGTGTCGAAGAAGAGATAATCTCTTCTACCGAGTCTTTCAAGCTTCTTTCATCTTAAAATTAGTATTCATTAGTTGTTTCATTATAAAGTAATAAAATCAGTATCAATAATATACTGATATGTTATTATAAATATGAAACAACCCCATTTCACCTTCTATCAATCCTACAGAAAACGAAATCACCGTGCGTGCGTACGTACAGAATGCCATCTCCACGCCGTGGTGTAATCTATTTTTCCAACACCACCTCACTTGGATGGGCATAATTGTTAAAAGATTAAATATAAATTGTTATTATAACATCATAATGATTCTGATATATTTTATCATCCTCTCCAATTCCATTCTATAAATATGGGAACAATATCATTGCCCGTGCGTACGTACGGATTACCGTCTCCACGACGTGATGAGATTCATTCTCCATGTATACCACTCAAGAATTATTATTAAGTATATATATTGAATAATAATTAAATATATGATAATATAATTCTATTGTATTTATATATATATATATATATATATAAATTTCATCTACTTACATCCATTCAAGTCAATAAGGAAAGGAAAACATCATTCATGCGTACGTACGGCCTACCGTCTCCATGAACGATGTGTTTCATTTCATTTATCTATCTATTATATATATAAATACTGAATATATATGATATATAAATTATGATTCACATTCTTGAGGTAAGTAAATCATGATTTAAGAAATAATAATATCAAGAACAACAAGTCCAAACATGTACGATAAATGAAAAGATTTTACCCAAAACGCTGATTTAACAAGGATTTACAAAGGATTGGGTAATATAAAGACATAAGTGAACCATATATGATATCATAACAATAAATATGAATCTGTAATAAGTCAATTACATTATTTAAATCATTATAGAGGATGTTCAGATACGTACGAAGTATATCAGACCTAAGGTAAGGGACAATTATTCGAATCTAATTATTATCCGAGATTGTTTATTCTTAAGTATTTACTGGGGTTATGTTTATCATCCATGTCCATGTAATCTAAAAATGTTTTCATAAAATGTTTATTATTATCACATGTATTATTAATGTCATTTTTACCCATTTATGACTTTTACAAAAAGGTTTGAAAGGAATCTTTCTTTTGTTTACCATACGAGGTACTTTTTGACTTTTCCGACAAAAGTACGAGGAGAATGTTTTTTTAACATATATGGAATGAACAGAATTTTACGGTTTTATAACTCATTATTTTCATAATGAATACTCTACAAGATTTCATGATTATTTTCAACAAAACCCTTTTCTTTTAAAATTTCATGGCATTTTTCGAAAAGAAAATGATTTTGAAGAAGAAAGGATATTTTCCTCAAGAATTCATTTCAATTTTTTTTATCAAAACCATTTTCCATCAAAGATGAAATTATTTCATATGTGTATGTTTCAAGTATAATGTCTCTATGATTTACATGGTTTCACTTTTTTTATGATGAAATATCCATTTCTTGTATATGGATTATGTGTTGATGGGATGATGTTTATGAAACCCATTTTATTCTTTGGGTTATGATTAATGTTTCAAGCTTATTTTGTGGCATAAGTAAGAATGATTTCATTATGAGATGGATGGGACCTATATCTCCCTCCAATTCATTGGTTAATGATTTATATCTCAAAAGATAGACTTGGCTGGAATGGTAAGTTAATCTGGTTCAGTGTTACAGTACTGAAATGAGGAGTGAACTCAATTCAGAAAGGGACTTTGTCCAATAAGATGGTCTTGGAAGCGATGCCTTGTATACTATGCAAATCATAACATATGCTTAATGGTTGACACAATTACATGTGTTATTCTCATACTATTTTATCAGGATTAATGTTTCTTTATGATCTATGCCTTACGTACTTCCATGTTTTATGTCGTTGCTCAAGATTTAGATGATAAAATATTATGTTCATGTTTTTAAGTTCAAATGTATATGGTTTGTTTTATTTTATTCATGATTACCCTTAATGAGCATTTGAGCTCACCCATTATATGTTTTTTCCCCATGATATAAAGAAATGTTTTAGTTTAAAAAAAGGAAGATCTTTATCGGATATGTTGAAAATCATTCACCAAGATTAGAAGATTGTGTTCCGAGTTTCCAAAGACACTAAACTATTGTGGTCCTTGTGTGTTTGTTTTCATTATGTATTAAGTATTCTGAAAAAGTAATGTAATATCCATGTACGTCAATCTGTGGGTCTCTACACTTGGTATCAAAGGAAAGGTTTAGTTAAACGTTGGAAACTTGGATGCCAAAACATTAGTGAGATCCGTAGAGATATTTCTAAGGTATGTCTAGGGATGTCCCAAAGGTTAAGTATACGTATAGGTTATAGTCCTAGAATTGTGCTAACGATATTAGAATTAAACCTAAGATGTTTGATATTGAAGGTACTCCCCCTTTATTATGTTGTTTTCCAAGCATGATTTTTTCATCTCACACTATTTTTTTGGGTTTTAGAAAATGGCTGGAAATAGGAAGATTCACGATAAAGGAGGATATGAAGGACAATGGAATGATATTCTTCATGAGAAATGAAATAAAATTGGATCTGGAGGTCCACATATCTTTATTATGACTAATCAGAAATCTCATAATATGACCAATAATCTCAACTTTGGTATTTTTGATGACTCAGCTAATAAGGGAAAGATGATGTTTCATGAAGATCATAGAGGAAAGAAAGTTCAATTCCCCTCATGTAAATCATGTGGGAAGAGGCATCATGGAGAATGTTTCAAAAGAACTAGAAGATGCTTTGGGTGTGGAAAAGAAGGACACAAAGCCAGTAATTGCAACGGAAAAGGGTTAGTTAACACCATGGACAAGGATAATGGTATTTTTAAGACATCAACAATGGTTAAATGTTTTAAATGTGGGATGTACGGGTATTATGAAAACCAATTCCCTAAGGGAAAGTCTCGTGAAAAGAATCATCATGGCCATATGGGTAGTATTTATATTGATGATGATGAAGAGACTACAAATGATATGTGAGATAAAAGAATTGTTGATGCTCGGTCAATGTTTTAATAAGGTAGTGTAATGATTGTATGTTTATCAAGAATAATGTATGGTACAATGGAAGAAAGAAAAAATATAAGGATTGTTAGACTATTGCCATTTCTTGAGTTTTGAATGTATATGATGAATGGTACCGGTAACCATGAAAGGTAATTCAAATATTTTTAGAAGGTAGATGATATGTGCATAATGAAAGGATAAGGAGATAATGAGTTGTTTGATAGTATTAATGATCTCATGATTGATATAAGGACTAAGTGATATCATGGTTTGAGTATATAGAATTTGGGGGAATTTGGTACGTGGAAAATGTTAACTTTTTTCTACATTCATGTCTTCACTAAGGTTCAATGGGCATTCATTTTTCAAGAGAATACCTGATTAAGGCCTTCGAATGTTTGGAATGTGACAAACAAGAAATATCTTATGATATGTGGGGGACAAATGAACAAATTCAAATGCTCGGTAGATGAAATTTCTAGCAATCAGACAGAAGTATTTTTGATAAGCCTAAAGGTTGGAATGGACATCATAAATTATTTGTTAAAAATATAACTTTTTATTTCGGAAATGTTATGATAGTATAGTTTTAGAAAAAGGACAGCCCATAGGATGGGCGACAACCCATCGTGTCGGACAAGGGTATGGGAATCAAACCCACAACGGATGTGCGACATGCCTTTATCGCCTACCACTGGCCTACAGGAAGTCCCTGGTTTGTATAAGTTAGATTTATTATATTAAGCCCTATGATATATGATGTATAATTCCATTTTAGGAACCATATATGATTAATCTCACTATAGATGGACTTATGTATATTTAATAACTTTTACTATCCTTTTGATTGAGACCGATGGAATGACCTATCATTCTATCGCATGATCTGCTATCAATTCACGGAAGACAAATTCAACTTCATTTCTTTATGATATGATGTGGAAATTGTTCAAGGCATAAAAAACAGAAAAATTGTACCAAAATCAAGAAATTATTTCTTTTAAACAATTAATCAACTTTAGGGAAATGATCTTTATTACAAAAAAATGTTATTCTAGCGTCCTTATATCCGATTAATCAGATGTAACCTTAAATCATCCCAAATTTATAGCTTTGTGATTGTTGGCTTTTTCATAGCCGTGTTCTCTACCACTCTCCATCAGAACATGATGGTTATATTTCTATTACATATCCATATTTTCACCTATGTTATCCTATGTGGAAACCCAGTGATTAGTTAATTTTGGTAACCATTATGTTTCATACATTAGTTCTTAAGGATAAGTTTTGGTATTCCTTTTTACAATGTGGATTTCTAGTAAACAATCTTTCGAGTAGTAAACCATTTATAACCCCAAGGAATTTAGAGGGACAAATCCATTTTAAGGGGGGTTGAATGTAACACTCTGAGATTTTATGAAAAATATTCTTTTTAATTTCGTTGATGTCTTATATTATACGCAACACCAAAGAGAGATTTCACTACACACAACCCTGGTCGTGCTTGCATTACACGCAATCACGACCTTCCTCGATAGCGTGTGTTGTACGCAATACCGAGTTTCACTAAATAATGACATTTGGTTATCACGAGCTACCCGTTATGAATTTTATTAACTAAATTTTGAATTTTATAAAATTATTATTCATCTTACTCATTTTCTAGAACATGGTATGAGAATAAAATAAAATTTTCAGGTAAAATAATTAGTTTTAAAAAAATGCAGTTTTACCGCCTTTTGATGGTGCACCCACATTAAATATAGATTTTGACATGTTTATAAGTTTAATATTACAAAATAAAATTTTTATTTGGAATTAGGATATAAAATTTTTCCTTGGATAAAATTTTCATATTATTATGATAACATTCATATTTTAATGAATAGTAAACACATGCTATATTTTAATTAAAAACTACATTTTCATCATAATAATTTATGTGGTTAAATTATAATATTGAATGGTTTTAAATTATAAGTAGAATATATTTTTACCATTTAATATAATTTATGTCATTATCATTGATTTTACATTGAATTCGTAGGTTAAATCAATTCAATCATTTGCAATGTTTTTAACAAAAACCCGTTTTCTTTCGACAAAGGGATTATTTTTAATTTAATTTCATCAAATTATATGTTTTGAATTTGGAAAAATGGATTCCATATTTGGAATCAGTGGGTCCAAATTATATTAATAGACTACTTTTTATTTTTGGGCATCATGAATAGTTACTACAGTAAGTTTTATTTACCATAGTAAAAGGTCAATTGGGTAATTAAGGGTAAATATAATATTATAAAATTATCTTAACACTTGTCTTAAAACAATTTGATTATTATATATCGTCCTATGTCATATTTGGGTCAAAATGGAATCCATTAGAAACCACTTGGAGGTAATTAAGACCTTTAGTTTATTTTATTTAAAGAAAAGTGAAATATGTCTCACTCAAACTTTAATAATTAAAGTATTTTTAATATAAGGTTATACAAGATATAAATTCTGTTATAAATACTCAATATAAATCTAAATTTTTTTTCTTTATCATGGTAATTTATTTTTAATTTTTAAGAGTTATTTAATTACCTTATTAACTTAGACATTAATGATGTAGAAATTATTTATATAGTAAAAAAATCATTAATATTATTTTTACTCAAATAGTAATACATATTAAAGGGAACAAAAACCTGACCAAAAACTTATTGGTAGTGTATATATAAACCATAAGCATCCAATTACCGAATATATGACCGTTTGGAGTCTTATAAAAGTGATTATGACACTTATATTATTTTATTTTATATGATGTGAAAGTTGTCACCTTCATAATTTAATAAATATAACATTTTAAAATTTGGTTGTTTTAGAAGATAAATCTGACTAAATGTATTCTTATAAGATATATAATTTTTATCTTCATCCTAGAATTTGTTTTTAATTTTTATGAAAAAATAAGTATATTTAATAATAATACAAAAATGTTGTTGTAATTATTTTATTAAGAGATATATCAAATAAATTCTTTTTCAAATAGTAAAATAAATATTATATGAACTATTTAATGTGATAAAATAATTTTATAGATTAATATGACATGTTAGGAACCTATTCAATATTTTATTTAGAATATATCCTCTGTTTGTATTTTATTTAAATTCAAATAAATGAATAGTGTCAAAATTGACACTATTGTTATTTTATAAAACTAACATATTATTAAATTGTTTAAAAATCACACAAATATTTAAAAATTATAAATTAAAATTTATATAGTCTAAACTATCGTAAATTATCTAATTATGTATAATTCATATCACATAAGTAATTATTTATAACAATTTAAAATTTAGAATTTTATAACCACAAATAAAATTTAACATATTAAATAAGGATAAAGCTAGTTGATATTGATTAAAATAAATTCCCTACATGTTTAAATATTATTGGTTGATGATATTACAACTCTATATCTTGTAATATTGTAATATGAGTCATTTTTGGAGGTTTTTACGTGGGGATAGATTTATTATAAATTAATATTTATAAGATTTCCAATGGTGCCCCTCTCTCCCATTATAAAAAGGGAACTGCTTCCCACTTCTCTTCACACCCTTGTCAGCCTTGAATATCAGCCAAACCCGGCCAATTCCTCTTCTCAACCCCTCTAGTTATATCATATAGGTTCGGATCTTCTCCAAATACCAACCCTAGTGCCCTATGAAGAAGCTTAAAGGAGGAGCGTCGAAGAAGAGATAATCTCTTCTACTGAGTCTTTCAAGCTTCTTTCATCTTATAATTATTCTTAATTAGTTGTTTCATTATAAAGTAATAAAATCAGTATCACTAATATACTAATATGTTATCATAAATATTAAACAATCCCATTTCCCCTTTTATCCATCCTACGGAAAATGAAATCACTACGCGTGCGTACGTACGGAATACCGTCTCCATGGCATGGTGTAATCCGTTTTTCCAACACCATGTTAATTGGATAAGTATAATGGTGAAAATAATAACAATACATATTTATTATAACGTCATACTAATTCTGATATATTGTATCATCCACTCCTGTTCCATTCAATAAATATGGGAATGATATAATCGCTTGTGCGTACATATGGATTATCATCTCCACGACGTGATGAGATTAATTGTCCATGTTTACCACTCAAGAATGATTATTAAGTATATATAATGAATAATAATGAAATATATGAAATGATAATGCTACTGTATTTATGTATATAAATATATATATGTCATCTACTTACTTCCATTCAAGTCAATAAGGAAAGGAAACCATCGTTAATGCGTACGTACGGCCTACCGTCTCCATTAATGGTGTGTTTCATTTCATTTATATATCTATTATATATATATATAATGAATATATATGATATATAAATCATGATTCACATTATGGAAGTAAGTAAATTATGATATAAGAAATAATAATATCAAGAACAACAATTCCCAACATGTACGATAAATGAAATGATTTTACCCAAAATGTTGCTTTAACATGGATTTACCAATGAACTAGTAATATAAAGACATAAGTGAACCATATATGATATCATAACAATGAATATGATTCTGTAATAATTCAACGACATTATTTAAATCAGTATACAGGTGGTTCGGATATGTACAAAGCATATCGGACCTAAGGTAAGGGATAATTATTCCAATTTCATTCTTATGTGAGATTGTTTATTCATAAGTATTTATGGGGGTTATATTTATAATCCATGTCCATGTTTTCTAAAAATGTTTTCATAAAATGTTCTCATAAAATGTTTAGTATTCTTACATGTATGTTTAATGTCATTTTTACCCTTTTATGACTTTTACCACAAGGTTTGAAAGGAATCTTTCTTTTGTTTAGCATATGAGGTACTTTTTGACTTTTCCGACAAAAGTACGAGCAGAATGTTTTTTTAAATTATACGGCATGAACTGATTTTTATGGTTTTATAACTGATTATTTTCATAACTCTTACTATACAAGATTCCAATATTATTTTCAACAAAACCCTTTTCTTTCAAAATTTCATGGCATTTTTTGAAAAGAAAATGATTTTGAAGAAGAAAGGATATTTTCCTCAAGAATTCATTTCAATTGTTTTATCAAAACCATTTTCCATCTAAGATGACATTACATCATATATGTATGTTTCAAGTATAATTTATATATGATTTACATAGTTTAACTTTTCTTATGATGAAATATCCATTTTTTATATGGATTAAGTGTTGATGGAATGTTGTTTATGAAACCCATTTTATTCTTTGGGTTATGATTAATGTTTCAAGTTTATATTGTGGCACAAGTAAGAATGATTTCATTATGAGATGGGTGGGTCCTATATCTCCCTCCAATTGATTGGGTAAAAATTTATATCTCATGAGATAGACATGGCTGGAATGGTAACTAAATCATGTTCAGTGTTACAGGACTGAAACGAGGAGTGAACTCGATTCAGAAAGGGACTTTGTCAACTAAGATGGTCTTGGTAGCAATGCCTTGGGTACTATGTAAATCATAACATGTGCATAATGTCTTCCACAATTACATGTTTTATTCTCATGCTATTTTATCAGGATTAATGTTTCTTTTTGATATATTCCTTACGTACTTCCATGTTTAATGTCATTGCTCAAGATTTTGATGTTTAATTATAATGTTCATGTTTTGAAGTTCAAATGTATATGGTTGATTTTATTTTGTTCATTCTTACCCTTACTAAGAATTTGAGCTCACCATTTATATGTTTTTTTCACTAGGATATAAAGAAAGGTTTTAGGTAAGAAAAAAAGAAAGATCTTTATGGGAGATGTTGAAGATTTTTCACCAAGATTAGAAGATTGTGTTCCGAGTTTCCAAAGACACTAAACTATTACGGTCCTTCTGTGTTGGTTTTTGTTATGTATTATGTATTCCGCAAAAGTAATGTAATGTCCATGTACGTCAATCTTTGGGTCTCTACATACAAGTCCTTCCACCTATTTCCACCGAACTAGAACAACAGATGAAAGATGAGGACACCATTGTTCTAAAATCATCTTATTTTTTATACTGAGGATAGGACTTTGTACAAGGTTTTAAATGACACTGGGGTTTCCCCTAACGACGCGCCAACTTCTCTTTAGGAACTATGGATGGACCTCAAAATATTGAAGCATCATTGACCTCGTAGTTAGGCTGTGGAAACCCCTATGTGGAACTTCTTCTTTCGGTGCCACAAACAACTACACCACATACCTCGATCGGTTCACCAAGACAGAACACAGTCCATACCTCCATTTACCAAAACCTGAAATTTCACTGAAATAAGGGATTAGAAGATGCACAAACCTCACACTTTATTTCTTTGTGTTAGAAACCATAGACGGGAAGGACATGCATAAGCACCTTCCTCTAAGATAGGGGATTTGATGTTTTTCATAAGGGAAACATACTCCCAACATAATAGAGAACCTTATAGGATTGCATGGCCTTTTTCTTTACAGTCAAATGAGCACACAAGATCACAATGAATCACCGAACATGTCATTTATGATTGATAGAAACAATACATGGAATGGGACATTATGATAAGTCCCTAAAAAACAGTCAAGTCTAAAAAGTTGACACAATATCCTCTCATGACATAAATCCCAAAATTGGTGGTTTATCAATAAGTCATTATTCAATGAAACTATGACGAACTCAGAGGCCCTCTTAGACACCATCGAGACACTCATCCACACTAACAACCCCAGAACGCTTCCACCGTCGATGAATTAGGAAACATAAGAAACTAAGCTCTCTTTCAACCTTCCACAAGAACTATCCCACTACAAGAGGATCCACAAATCAATGAAATGAATGGTTGTAGACTTAATCAACAACGATCGATAAAATATTACTTATATTGCACAAGTGGAGGATTTTCCAATGACGAAACAATATGGGTTACACTTCAGTTCTTGATTAACCCTTAATGGGGGTGTACCTTATCCAATGAGGGAACCCAAAGACCAAACCAAGCTGGTCTATTGGTCAAAACATTCCACAATCCAGATCCAATCACATGAAGGAAACCACCATAATGGTGTCTTGAAACATATATTAGAAGAGACTACTAACTGATCCTTTTACCCAACTTTCCATCCAAACACAAATGCAGAACACAGTTTGAACAATAAGAGTTCTTAAACTCCAAACACACCACAACATAAAAATTTAAAAAAACACATAATTCACACCATCCCAAACCAGTCATCAAGACATCATGTTTTCCTTCAAAAATATTTCCTTGAAAACCAATGGTTCAGTGACTAGAGTATCCACCAATGGTACGCCATGGGCCTTACACATGCATGTTTTGGTACCACACTAGACACCCTCCTCATACCCATCTAGGAACTCATATAATCATGCAATTAACTATACATCATCCCCTATAACCCCATTCATGTGGTATCTCATGGAAATACCAATGGTTAAAACAAAAATCCTTTCCACTTTTCAGAACCAAAACAATCAACCAATACATCCATTTTCTCATGACCTCTAACCATGGAATAAAAATCCCTATCATTAAAATGATTACTCAATTTAAATTCATATACATCAACTTAAAAACATATCATCCCATTAAAACACACTTTTATTGTTTATAAAATTATATTGTAAACACTTTTTCAAAACCAAATTCAATATAGTTCCTTCTTCCAAAAGAGGTGTAAGAACACCATTTTCCATTTCAAAACAATTCTAAAAATTCATCTCCACCATTTTCATAAATCAATTAATTTTTTATTTATTCGAAACTAATTTCACAAAAACATTATACTTCTAAAAACCATGTAACTTTAAAACCAAAGTTCCAGGATTGCAAAACTAACACACGAAACAATGCGAGAGGAAACAAGTCTCAGTGGGTGACTTGGACATATGGTTGGCGGCCATATCCCAATCACTTAACTATCATAGA
The DNA here is from genome assembly GCA_963277665.1 of Viscum album. Lineage (NCBI taxonomy): Eukaryota > Viridiplantae > Streptophyta > Magnoliopsida > Santalales > Viscaceae > Viscum > Viscum album. Next base: position 125,451,219 of record OY728129.1, on the reverse strand, counting down.
GAGTGTTCTAGGGAATATAACCAACTACACATGGCCTTCCAAACCCTGTGAGCTAACTAAGACAATTAACCCAACTCTCTTTCATTTCCCCTAATCATCACCAAACCAAGAAAACCAAAGGACTTAGATAAATACCAACATCCCCCGGAAAATTGAATCCCATTATGAGATGTGGTGATCAGGAACACTACCAATAACTCGAATATCAAGTCAAGAAGATCCTAACTCCACACCATCCCAACTATTCCCCAAATAACATGACCCAATGAGTTAACCAAAACCTCCTTTGATGCCATTTTGTCACGAACTGAATCTGAATGCCACCGAAACCAGCACCAAACCCGGACCGTGACAAGGCCCGAAGGGCGTTCCCGATCCCCACGGGCTGGCAAAAGTGCCTGGGTATCATAAAATGATAATTGGGAATGATTTACCCAAGTTTATAAACATAATACAACAAATGAATCCAATAAAACAAATCTGTATATGGGCTCACGGTTTGGCCCAAATTTTGAAAACCCACAATTTCCACCAAAAAGCATGTGATACCCCCAAAACAAAAAATAATGTAAATTAAATGAAAAAATAACTTTAAAATAAGTAATTTATGTGACACTATGCTTTTTGGTTTTTTTTCATTGGATGGAACATAAATAATTCAAGTTAATATTGGATATGATGGAAAATGAGGGGATAATTTTCCACCAAATTGGATTATGATTAGAGTGATCGATATTGTGATTATACCTTATTAGTTATCAAGATATTTGATAAATAACATATCCCTTAACCAATACTCATACTCACCCTGGAAAATAAGGATGTTGTACACTAATATCATGAGTGGTGGAAACCTTGTATGGAAGAAGGCTCAATTTCAATCATGTCAGAAATATTGAAAGACAAACCCAAGAGAATGTATCAATAGAATATGAAAATGTTTTAATCGTTGAAAATATGGGTATAGAGATACAAATTTATAATGAAAATTAATTATTTTAGTTGAGAGAAATGAATTACAACTTGAAAATCCATTTATTGTTTATTTCATTGAATGCGGGGAACCCAAGAATTTTTTAGTCAATTCCATATTTTAATGGTTTAAATATATACCAAGGAAGTACCTATGTTTAAGTAAAAGGGATGAATTATTTATGTATTCATATTGATGAATTAAATTGAGAAGTATTTATGTCAATGGTATTTTGGTTAGAAGAATCACAAAACATCTAAGGATTGTGATATTGTTTTGTAAGTATATATGTATTCATATATGATTAACTCAAGAATTATGTATATCAACATGGGTTTATGATTTTGTGGTTTATTATATGTTTAATGTCCTATAATACCAGTTTGAAATTTTATATTTTAGGATTTCAATATGATTAATGAAATTATGGGTGATGGTTTATCATATTGAAGTACAAGTAACTATAAGCTTTAACAAGATGTATTATTTTTGGAAGAATTATCTCTTCATATGATTAATGTTATTGATAAAATTAAGGGTTAATATTCTTATTGATTTTACGTTAATAATATTCAAGTAATATTATTTGATTGATAGTGAAATTTTAATTCTTATAGAAAACCCTTGTCATTAAAAAGTATTTTGTCAGCTCATTTTAATTTTGAGTATGTTCATTACATTTTAATTAATGTTATAGTAATTATATTAATACATTTCTATAAAAAAGAAAACCTATATTATGGTTGAAAACCCATCAGACCCAGAAACATTGTGGGGTATAAACCCACAACCAAAGGCTTACAAGGCTATAGTGCCCACCACTAGCCTACATGTTGTTACAATTAATATTAATGACTTTTTATTGAAATGATTTCATAGGTAAATAATATATTGAACTTTTGGTGTAACTGTTGATATTTATAGTTTGTTATATTATATTTGAAAATTCATTATAAACATTTTGACTATATGACTTTTAATCATATTATAGATCTTATGATGTATAAAAAGATAATTTTAGTTCTACCCAAAAAAAATAATACTATATATTAATTCCTTCGAGTGCGATGTGAAGAAGAAATTCATTAATTCTCAACATAAAGGCGATATTGTGATTATGAAATTGAAAGACATAAAATGACTGTATTTACATATGTTCATATTATAGAGAGTAAAATAATTCCTAAACATTATGGAAATGATCATGAAATAAAAATTTCATCCTTTTACATTTATTTTTTATGAATTGATTTTCTATTCAACCATCATAGAGTAATTTTTTAATTGTTACTAAAGTCAATCTGAACATTCCTAAAATCACTCTATATTTATCATTATGAATTAGTTTTATCCTCTATGTCCATATTTTCCATTCCTAATTGTTTTCCCAAATAAGAACATAGTCATGTGTTATTATATATGAAATTTATAATACCCTTTAACCCTTGTCAAGAAGATGTTTTGTCAACACTTTTTATGATGTGGGTTTTCAAGAAAAGTAATTTCAAATGTAAAAATAATTTTTTTCAAGACAGAATTTAAATTATGAGAACACAATTTATTGATTGTAGGGACAATGTAACACCCTTAGATATTATAGTATATTTATTTTCAATAAATTTTATATCTTCAATAACTTGCAGCACACATAACCCTAATTCTAAATGAATCTTAATATAGTACACTATTTTATCCTCACAATTAAATTGGAAGGTATGAATTTAAAAAACTATAATATGAAAATTACATTATTTAAACATGTAAAAAATAAATTCATTAGTTATCAGTTGGTTATAAATAAAAATAAAAATTATTTTAATATAAAAGAAATATTTTTCTCAAAAACTATTTTTATGCACACAATGTGTTTTCATCACAATAAATTCAATTATTAACTATTAGTAAATTATTTTAATGAAATATATATATATATATATATATTTCAATAAAAATTTTATTCATAATCTATCCTTTTTAGGAATGGGATAAAAATAAATCTATTTTTCTGATTAAAAGGGGCTTTTTATAAAAAAATTATCGTCATATTTTTCACTCTTTATTTCAAATTAATTTTACCAATTTTTTTTTAAAAAAAGATTTAATTTGAATTTCTAAATAAATATATCAAAATTATCATTGAGTTAATTTTTTAGAATTTTTTGAAAATATTATATTTTCGATGAATAGTAAAAATAGTTGTTTTCATAAAACATTTTATTTATGTTTAAAGCATTTAAAAATATAATTTTTTCATTATAGTTGTTTTTAATGAAAAATTAGTTTATTTGTATTATTACTAATCCAATTTATATCATTATAAAAAACTTAATGTTGAATTTTGAAATAAATACATTTTGTATTTGTGAAAATGTTTCTTCCGAAAAATGCCTTTTCAAGACGCTTGTAGGTTTAATTTTAAAAAACAAATCTACCAATTTTATTAAATCAAATTGAAAAATCTGATTCTATATTTGGAATAAAAATAATTAATATTATTTAATAATTAAAACTTTATTTTTGTTCATAATGATTAGTAATGATAGTAAAATTTATTAACTATGAATTATGTCAAAACAGGGTATTTCACATTACATGATCTTGTAATAAAATTATTTTTACACACATATATTATTTTTATTTTCTAAAATAGATTTCATATATTTAATATTTGGATTGAAATTAATTTATAATTTCCCTTTATTATTTATCTTAATGGAAAAATTATAATGAAAATGAAAAAATCAATTAATATGGTTAAAATTAAAATGGTAAATGAATGTACGTTTAGAGGACAAGGGAAAAATTGATAAAATTATTTTTTCATGGTGTTGTGCAATTAACTTAAATTCCCTAAAATAAATTATTAATTAATTTTGGAGGCACTTGGGGTGAGAGTGATTTCCAATTATAGATTAGTTGTTTTTATTTAAAAAAATTCTACCCCCTCAATTTTAAGACAACACCCTCCCGTAACTTAATCACACCTCAAAAACCATTTATCTTGAAAACCCCCAAAACAAATCTCACCAAAGAAACTTTATATAAATTATATATCTTTGGTACTTTTCAAAATTCCAACAATATGGTCCTTAATAAGATAATTATATGATGTATTTCAAACTGGATGTAATCATATTTATTAATCATCTTTTTTACATATTCTTTTTAACCAATATTTATGTCTTAAAAATTAAAATATAATAAAACAATATCTCCCATATATTCATATTTTATTATTTTTATGTAATAATTTTTATCCATCTGTTTATCTATGAATTGGGAAAGAAAGACATTGCTTGTGTGTATGGGGGACCAACGCCACATGGAACGATGTAAGTTTTCTCAATCGTTGACACACATTGAGAGTCATACTGATGGAAATAATGCATAAATAAGACACATATGACATGATATATATTATTTAAATTTTATATTACATACAATTCTTTACCCATTCACCCATTAAGGGAATGATATTATCACTCATGCATAGGTATGACCTAGCATCTCCACGAACCGATGTGATTCATTTTCAATGCACAATATTAAAGAGATTTCAAAAATGTTATCTAATGAATCAATGTGATATTAATAACAATAATATAGTTAGAGAGGTTATATATCTATATATTTTTCCTAATAACTGGATCATTCATAACAAAAAAAAGTATTAGAAAATGAAGCAGTTTACCCCCACAACAATGTTAATAATCGAATATTATTTACAAATAAATGACAAGATGTTGTAATAAGATCATATATGATATTATAAATATGAATATGGTTATTTTATAAAATTATAACATTTTTAAAACCATAATAAGAGAGTTATATAATAGTAATCTAATGTGAAATAAAAGGTTAAAGGCTTAGTCTGAATTTCTTTTCATTGAGGAAAATGTTAAGGTTTTGAACCTAATTTTTTTATATGTCTCCCATTTTGGATGTAATATCATGAATCATTAAAACATAATCCTATTTTATAATTAAATTTAAATTAATCTATCTAATGTTTTTGAAATGGAAACAAATAATTTCATAGGGTATTTCATAACACCATTTATTTTCATTGAGTTATATTAATTATTCATTACCCTTGAAATTTTTCGATTATGTTTTTAATGTCATTAATTTCTTATTATTTTTGACAATAATATTATTTGGATTTAAATTTGAAACACATTATAATATCAAGTATTAGTACTCACATCAATGGTACAATCTTTTTAAGATACTTTATCTCAATTTCCACTCAATAGAGATATACATGATGTTATGAACCTTTTTAGTTATATAAGGTTTATCTAATTCCACATGATATGTATATCATCAATTTATTTATATTATTTTTCTTTTATTTTTTATTTGAAGTTATTTTTTTATGGGGGTTATGAATTAAATGTTACCAAAGTATTAAGGGATTATTATGTAATCTCATTTTAACATAGATTATTTATTTTTGGATTTCCATTCAATGGGAAAGGGTATTTTCTTTAAAAATCATTTTCATAAGATTTTTATGTAATTTATATTCATCAATGTTAATAAAACATTATTTTATATACACACTAATGGGGATATGTTTTATTGATACCATCCTCATCCTTTCTCTATATTGTTTATGATCAGTTCAACCAATGAAAGTATTGTTATTATATTTTTTGATTAATTTTCTATTCAATAATATTTAATTGAAATATTTAATTTCCTATGATAAAATTAAATTAAATTTCCTTTAAATATCCATATTATTTATCATGGATATGATTATTTCATAATCCTCATATAATTTCTATATATGTTGTTTTACATTTAATGGTATTTAATTAACATCATAAATATTTATTTTTCAAATTCTTTTTTCAATACCTACATTTATTAAAGAGGAGTGTTGTGCATGAATTAAAATTATCATTTGATATTTATGGAATGCATTGGACACACATTGATTGTTGGGTCCTATATTTATAAAGCCCCTCGATACATCGATAGGCATCATGGGAAAAATAATTAAACAATAACTAAATGGATTTTTAGTGTAATTAGACCTATAGATTATAACAGTGTTAGGGAAGTTCAAGATTGTATTTATATAAGGATTTCTGAGACCAAGATCTCTAATATTATGCATTTTCTTCATTGAAAATTTATTTATTAAGGTCCTAGTAATTATTTAATTAGTTATGATAAGCACATATTAACTTCAAGATCAATGGATTTTAATAAGGAATTATGTTACGTTCATTAATTCCTACCATATTAGATTTCATTCCCATGTTAATAATTAAATAACTTGTTTTTAGGTTATTTACAATTCCATATTTATTATTCTTATTTATTCCTGATAGCTTACAATGTATTCAACCCTTACTGATCATTTGAGGCCACCATTATCATTCGATTTCATTCCCTAGGAGATGATGAAGGAATCCATTAATGAGATCAATAATGAATCATATTTACTTTCATTTTTTAATTTTTTTTCAAAATGTAATCTGAGATTCAATTATTTATCTCATTTTCCTAGACTACTAAAATATTCAGTTCTTTGGGATGTTATCACATCTATATTGTAAAAATGTAATAAATTTACCAATGGATAAAGGATACAAGGGTCTTATTCTTTAAAAAAAATTTACCTATCAGGAAATTTATATAATGTTATGTCATGGACAACTTTAGTATTTTTGGGAAATATAGATCATTAATCATCTTCTAAATAAATTTAGGTTCTAGATTCTTATTCCATAATGATTACTTCATTACCTACCAGTACTTATTAGCAAATCATATTAATATATATGTTAAAAAACATACCTTATATATCATTGGAATCTACAAATAAATAGGATATATTTATTTATATTATCTAACTACTAGTTTTTTTAAATTATCTTGAAGTCACCCCTAAATGATAGTGAGGATTTCTTAATAAATTTTGATGCCATAACTTTATTTCATAGCTAATACAAATTAGAATCCATACCAACACATGAATATCATGTACAATAGTTTTAAATAGCTAAGGTTCCACAAGATCATATTATAGCATGCCCATGATAATATATATCCAACAAAGTTCTCAGATCTCTTATATTCCATATCATATAAAATATCCCAATTAAAATAAATAATCAAACTACTGATCACAAATTGAAAAATTCACATTCTAGAGTATTGTTTGGTAGATTCATATTCCCATGGATTTTTTTCTTATTATCAATAAAAGGGATCCAAATAATTTATAACAATCATTCAAATAATAAGTAAAAATTGAAGTGTTAAAAACTACTCTTAAAAATTCATTTTCATTCATGGAACACTTATTTATTTAAAATAATTTTTTTGACCCTATAATTTTTAAAGAAAACCATGATGGATGGAATTATACATGTTTTTATCCATCATGGATCAACATGATAAAAAATATTAGGCCAATAAGGTTATGAGGTACATTTGATTTACCAAATATTACTAATAATTCAATGTTCTCCACAAAAAAAATATATGTCTTTTTTGGGGATTGTTCTGAGCCCTAACCATCATATTCTCTATAAATAATAAGCTTCACATGACATGAATAAAAAACAATGTGTTGATAACATTTTGATACACCCCAACAAGATTTCCAAAATTTGAAGACTCGAGTAGCCACATATCCTTGAGTGAATTCCAAGATCACCAAGGGATACCCATATGTGGAATGTGATATTAATAAGTTCTATGAAATTATATTCCCTGAAAATATATAAAGATATAATTCATGTAAATATAAAATTAATTTAAATAAAATCATTTGTAAGAAATAATACAGTGGAGGTAAACTCATTTGAAAAACCAAACATTGAATGGAAACCAATGTTACACAATCTAAAAATAAATTAAAATATTTCAACCTATAAAAACTATCTCCATTACCATTAATACAAAATGGTGATATGTATTATCTCAATGGAAAAAAAATTTATTCACTATAATCCTGACCAATTATATCGGCATTTTCATCATAGTTAGAATGTAGTGGTTGATTATAAAAATGATAGGATTTTCTTAATGACTTTGATACACATTCATTCATGTGAAAGTCCATTATTCAATTTCTATTAATAATCATAAAAAAATATTTAAAAGGAATGAATTTATTTTTTTCCCATATAATTTTAAAATATTACAACCCTCCATTATAATTATATTCAAAATTCAATAATTTTATAAAAGAAACTAACCCTGTTTCATTTCGAAAATTTTATAAATCAATATTTTTCCATGAAAAATATTTACTTTAAAAAAAATTCTTAAAATATTGGATATATATTATTTTCATAAACCTAATGAAAATTTACATATTCTATATATGATTGAAATATTTTTCCCAAATCAAAATTAATTCCCCATTGTCTAATGATTCTTTGTAAAATCCATATTTCCCATTATCGAATAGAAGTTCCATATTTTCCTAAACATCATCCATGTTATGTAATCCCAGATAATAACCTAAATATAATATACTTATGTTTTTAGATTCCATTAGTAACTAGATTTTTGAATTTTTGGATCTATATTAATATATCCAAAATTAAAAACATTGTTGGTTTTACTATTTGGTGTCAGTTTTAAAAAATGTTGCACATCATAACACATACTCTTTAAGCCATCACAAGATTATTGATAAAACATATTGGTTTCAGTATCACCAAAACCATTTTACACATAAGAAAACAACACATGTTTTTAATTCCTAAATTCCAAAAAAAATATATTTTTACCTACTATTTATTTTAAAGTAAATATTATAATTATAAATAATTAACATTTTAATTAACATATATTGGAAAACTAAATTTTAAATTCTAAATTTCATTAAACATAAAACTTGGAAATAAATTCTTCAAATTTATGATTTCATCTAAATCAATATTTTTTATTTAAAAATATTATAAAATTAATTTAAAATGGATAATAAATTATCTAATATCATAAAAGGGATTATATCTATCAATCTATTTTTATTGACATCTAGAAAACCCAATTTTGTCATTTTAAAATCACTCTATTGGATTGGATACCTCAAATAATTAATATGATGAATGAAATAAACCAATGTATTTCTATATTTTCATGAATCCAACATCCCAAATAAGAAATTAAATATATATCCTAATATAACAATAAGAAATCAGGGAGAAATTATCAAATCAAATAAATCATTTGAATATCACATTCATTTCAGCATCAATCTGATCAATAATTAAGGTTAAAATATTATTCTTTTATCGAGAATCCCCAATTTCAATTCGAGGAAGATATAAAAATTATCATCATAAAATGATAATGTTAATGAATATTTTTGGAGAAAAACAATCTTTAAAAAAACAAACAAAAGCATGTTCTTTAAAAATTGGATTGCATTAATGACTTGAAAAAACGTTTATATAATAATCTATGAAATACTAATATATAATTTAAGGTCAAATTGTTATATTTAATGGTTATACTATCTATGAACCATACCATTCATATAATTACGAAGTTATTTTTACCATACATCATTTTCCCACATGGTCTACTAAATGAATTTCTAAGGAGTTTGTATATTAATGATTAAAATTATATGTTTTGAACATATAAACCTATTAAAATAAATTATATATCATTATCACCTATTATATTTACAAATATATTATTTACAATTAATAATCCAAGGACCCATCCTAGTAGGTCTATAAGGAGATAGCATATGAAACGACCTTTGATCAATTGATTATCCCATATATTTTCCCCCAATTTATTGATCACTGTTAATTTTTTCAAGTGTAATCCTTTCAATATGGATGGTATGGTATTTATAAAATAAATAAAACATAATTGTGTTTGTGATTTTGGGATGATATTTAATTTTACTTCAATGGTGTGTGAACATCGTGATGGTGGTGTGTATAGCTATGGAGCAATCCGTTATAGATCATGGGAGCATAATGGAATATCTATGGTGGCCCTGAGATTTATGGGTGATTTCTAGTTGATGAGGGAGGAAAATAATATCTGTAGACTAAAGTTGAATAATATATTGGAGTGTCTCTAAGGAAGATAGGGTGGGATTATAATATTATAAGACATAATCCACAAATGTTGGAAATATGTATAATCAATTTTTTATATGTCCCTCGTATCAATTCAAATTAATTAAATTTAAGAAAATTTAACATTCAATTCCATATCGAAAATAATGATTTTATTATCTTATATATTTATATTATATTTTAATAAAATTGTTATGAAATTATAAAGTTAATTAATAACATTAAAACGATGTATAAAAGACAAATAATATATATAAGGGATCAGTATTTCTATTTTTCCCATATAAACTTTGGTTTGAATTTTCAAGCCATTATTTAAAGTAAAAGCTTTAATCTATCATTTCAATCATTACAAATTTTATAGACGCATATAGGGGATGACATGAGTGTTAAATTCACCCAATCATCCAACATAAAAATTATGTTCAAAACCAAGATTGAGAGAATTTCCTCATGTACTATATCAATACTATATAAGGTATTGTATCAATTTAGTTATGGAAACATATTCATTAATTACCATAAAAGGTAAATATATCTAGATTAAAATTTTTCTTGAATGGGATTTCATGAAAAAATGGGACCTTCAAGCCACACATCCATCACGACATCGCACAACATTATCACAAAGGGCCTTTGGGCCATGTAGAAGATCATGTTCAACTATACTAGAGTATCCCCATAATGAAGGATCAATGAAATAACAATAATCATGAAAATATGACCCAAAACCTCATTTAATGAGCGATATAGAAGATAAAACATTATCATGTGAAACTTTTTAAAAAGATACTACAACCCAATAACAATGTTTTATGCTGAGCTTTTTGCAAATTTAATTATGGAGCATGAGTTGGGTGGTTTTCACATATTTAGGTCTAAATAAAAATTAATGGGATTTGGGCCACTAGGCCTACATGCCAAATAATTTTAAGGCACTTGTTCCTTTTGGCCTTTGGAAAAGTAGTTGTTCATTCTCAACCCTGTTAAAATGATGTATTATCAAAAAATAAAAATATTCGATTAAACACCACCACCACCTCCCATTTTATGGACATGAACATATATAAGAATTGAATTTAAAAAAAAAATATTTATATAGATGAGATTTTTATGGGTATACATTTAATTATTACATTGTTAACAAATAAATTACATATAAAAAACTGGGATTCTTATATATATATATATATAGTCATCAAGTAAAAAACCTCAATATATTCAAATTTTTTTTAAATTATAAATTTTTATATTTAAATTTCATATTCTATATTTATTTTTAATTAAGTATAAAATTTTGAAATTCATTTTTTTATATTAACTAAATTTTATCTTTACATTCAATTTATAAATTTTAACAATAGTTTTGAAGATTCATTTTAAGTATTTCTTTTATATTAAAAAAATATTTTTAACTTTACGTTTAAATATCTAATTTTTGATGTGAATTTAAATATCTAACCTAAATTTAATTTCAATAAAAAATTTAAAATGACAATTTCAATATAAAATTTAATTTTTTAAAATTTTAACATTCAATTTCCATAAAAATATTATTTTCAGTTTTAATTTTATTTTCAATATCAACTAAAAATTTATTTTTTGATTTAAATTAAAAATTAAACATGATTTGCATATTGATATTCAAATTTAAAATAACATTAAATTTTATTTCTATTTTAAATTATAATAGAATTTTTTCTATATAATTTATATATTTTAAATGAATTATTTTGAATTTAGTTTTCAATATATATTTTTTACAATTACTTCCTATTTCATTTTTGTTTTTATTTGAAATTTGATTTTGAATTTCACATACATGTATAAAAATTAGTATAAATATTTTGTAATTATGTAAATACTAATATATACATCCATAGTTGTGTATGAATATTTATATATATATATATATATACATATATTTCTATAAATTACTTATCATTAAAAATATTATTTATATATTTCTCATTTTTCAAATTTGTATTAATTTTTTTAAATATATATATATATATATATAATATTTCAGGGGTGGACCTAATGTCTTACATTGAGGGGTTTTTTGAAGTCCTTATAAAGTAATTTTTTTATTTCATTGTTTAAAAAACATATATGAAGGACATTGATACCTTTCCCCACAAACAAAAACTTTCGAGATTGGTGTGGGTTAGTATGGGGGGAGCACAAACACACACCTATATATATATGGTTTTGGGGGGTGTTGGTGTGTGTTTGTGTGTCTTTCCAATGATATATATTCTGTTGGAAACATGATTCTTTCTCGATGATATATAAGAAAATCATCACTCACATTCATAGTTTTTATAGTAACATTTTAATTCATGTATAAACCCTCATATAAGGACCCAACCATAAACATTACATAATCTTGAGTTATGTTAAGAATTAAAATTTAGGAGATTTTAATGTTTAGAGTTTTATAGAATTTGGTCGTAACATATAAATAACAACTTGAATATTACATGTAGACACTTCTACTTAGTATCCATTTTTTCATAAAATAAAAACTCTTTGAAAAAAAGAGTCATGTCTAGTTCCATGTTTTATACTGCATGACTTTCCCTTGATCCCATCCTTGACCCTATTCTACATTATGTCCTACGAAAAACATTTCTAAATAATGGGATGAGAATAAAAACCTCAATAGAGGATAAACACATAAGGAAAACTATCAGTTTATCAAAAAATCAATTAAACGATGAATACCTTATCATAAATAATAATTTTAATGTTTATGATGTAGTAAAAACTATTCACTGAATAAAAGATCATTTCTTACCCATTTGTAACCAACATATTTCCATAAACCCCATTGAAAAAAATATAACATATATAGGTAACTTGGGACATAAACATATTTCAATAGAATATCTATATTGTTGACTTTCACACATTTCACTAAATGAAATAGCCATGCTGCCGACTTCCATACCAAATGTGTTGGAGTTTATAACGTAACCACTCATCCTGGTTTATCACGACACCACTGTCATAGGTGTATTTCATAACCACCCATGAAATTTCCAAGCACCATTATAAAATCATAAACCATAAAATATTACATATATAAACATTTCACTAATAACATTAAATTTCCAATTACAAGAAATCATTTAAAAATATTGAAAAAATCAATCTATTACAAAAAACTTTTTAAATACCAAAACACCCTAAAACAGAATAAGGGATTTCTTTTCCTTTTAAAAACATTAAGGATATATGGTAATCCAACTAATGATTATGGCGGTGGAGAGGTCATTTTTGCCACAAACATTAAAAACATTCCTTTTCTTATTTATTAAAATTCTTCGTAGAAAAAAGATTCCTTTTGAAAATCATTTAAAACATTTAATAAAGATATTTTTGAATAAAAGTATCCCATATGTCGTTGAGAAATTTATAGAAAGTAACATTTAAAAAAATAATGTCAATATAAATAAATCATTAAAACCATTTTGAAAACATGGACATTAATAATAAATATTTATAACATTTAATCATTAAAACGTTTAAAACAATGTTTTAGTTAAAGTGTACTTAACCTCTTGAGAAAATATGTAAATTAAAATAGTTAATGAAGAAAATTAAACCAAAATTATAATATCATGATAGTATGTAGATTAATGATATAATATGTTAAATGGAAGTATACAAAATCTATAGGATAATAAAGTTTCACAAGATCAATATATCCCTCAAATGAAATTCGATTGAGACGTAGTCCCTTACGAAAATGCAGCAGCCTAATGACGTCACATTAAAATTAAAAATATGAGTTAATGAGAGAGAAAAAAATCTATCATCACAAGAACATAAAATTTACAGAAATAATTATAAATAATAACATATCCCAAAATAATAAAATGTAAATTAAAAGACATAACATAAAAGAAGTCTTAGATTAGAGGAGGAGAGTGAAAGGTTCCCTTACAAATTTGGTAAAATTTTAACATACACCACATGAAAGCATGATCATACATAGAGGATGTAAATAACCATAAATTAATATATATTGACCAATTAATACAATAATGGGTATTACATACATCACAAAAAGGAAATAGTGGAAAATATTTCCCGAATCTCACGAGAATAAAAGAGTTAGATGGAAACCCTTTACAACGATCATATCATTAAATTAAGGATAAATTAGTGAAATTATTATATTGGTAAAAAATAAATACACCCATTATAATTGGATATTATTTTTAATGCAATCAGAGGTCATTCACACATATTTAAATCATGTCATAATCAAAATGTATAAGTTCAACACAATGAATGGAAATTGGGTGAAGAAGTTCCTTTCCCTCATGTCCGAATTGACATGTTCATTATTTAATTTCCTAAATAAAAAACATAATTTAATTTATACATTATTAAAAACCTATTTTCAAGTTTATTATTCATTTTATATCAATTATTAACTTCATATAACAATTAGTTTATTATTTTATTTCATATAGGATATTTTTTCAATGTTCGGAACCTGAGTTAAAAATAAACATGTTATAATGAACAATTGTACATTATGTCGAAATTAAATTATCTCCAGAATTATATTCATCTTTTATATAGCATAATTATGATATTTTCTAGAATATATGTATTTATAATATTCTATATAATTTGGATATAATAAATGAAATGCACCATTCAAGGAGAAGGTAAGTGGTACATACACATGAACGTTACTTTCATTTCAATTTCATATTTTACTAGAATTAAAACATAATGATACATAGGTATATTTTAATTAATTTATAATATCATATTTTCTATATTTTACATAATTTTATTAACACCATCATTTATATGTTCCATTTATGGTATGAACGATTCATATCACTTTGAGTTGGTGGTTGTCCGCACTTCCACAAATGAAATTATTATGTTTAACCATTATGGAGACCATAAATGTATGATATAAGTGAAAAAATACAAAAGCATAGAAAAATCATAAACATAATATATATCATATATAAATATAGTACCATCATAATGTCCACCATGAGAGGATGTTGGAGATATTTGAACAATCATCTTTTCGTGAGGCAGTAGTTCATCGTCCATAGAAAAAGTATGTTTGTATCCATTAGATGGTGGTGGGTGGAAGTGTAGTTGAAAAACATACCATAAAAACAACCTAGTATATTTAGGATACTGTTTTTGTCATAAAATAATTTAACAATAAGTGTTTATGGTGTTGGAGAAGTAAAATAAAATAAAAGAACTCAAGTGAAAACGTTACCTTTAAATAGTGTAACTCCCATTGGTTTGAACCAAAAAGATTTCTTGAAGTGCCGTATTCCTAAGGTAATGTTTCAATGTTTAAGGGAGGGATATTTATATTTTATTTTTCTATATTTTGGGAGAGACAAGGGGCTTGAGAGGTGTGATAAATGGGTTAGAGGTGATATATTTTTATAAGGGGGAGGAGGGGCTCTTTAAGAAAGATTGAAAACATTATTTTATTATAAAAAGATTTTCGGTTTAAAATAGTCCAAACTCATTAAATTAAATAATAAGATACCTATAATTATAAATAAAAGAATTAAATAATAATTTTATAGTTTTTGGATAGTTTTTTTTAGATTTTATAATCTCATTTATTTAAATCATTCATTAATAAGGTAATCACTGCAACCCCATTTTGTCGAAAATAATATTATTTATTTGAGGTATAAAAATTATAACTAAAAAATCGTGAATTTGTAAATATTTTATTATTTAATATGAATATTTATAGTACAATAGATAACCTATATAACCCCATGTAAAACTTTATTTACTAAAATATATTCTTTTATGTCATTTTTGTCTTTACTTTAAATCAATTAATATAAAGTGTCATTTTGAATCCCAAGTGGCTCCATGGGGTTCCAAATTTGTCCTAAGGATTTCCCATGGTTGGAAATGTATCATCCAATAAAATTAGGACACATGTTAGGGTAATTTAATATAATTATAATATTATTTTTTTACCATTATTTACCCGATTTACCCTTTAACCATGGTAAGTAAAATATTTACTCAAGTAAAAATTCATAATGTCTAAAAAATAAAGTTTTCCTATTTAAACAATTCGGGCCTCCTGATTTTAATTATGAAATCTATTTTTACAAATTCAAAACACAGAATTGGAAGCGATTAATTTAAATTTAATTCCTGTTGTCAAAACAAAAAGCGTGTTTTAAAAAAATAATAACTACAAAAATATTGAAACTTCTTTATGTCAAATTTCAAAGTGAAATTACATCCAATGAACAAAATTTGATTAAATGGAAAAAATATAATCTAATTACACTTTAAAACCATTTATTAAAATAATCAAACAATATAATTAAATAATATTAAAAGGAATTCTTGAATTTAAATATAGTATTTTTTAATATTTATTTAAAAAGGAACATAATCATAAAAATACCAAAATTTCACACAAAGTAAAATTTGATGTCCCTATTCTAAATAAGAAGTTTATTTCAACAAATATAACATATAAAAGTTACAAAAACTATATTTATAAAGAGTTCTCAATCAAAAAAGATGGTAAATCTACCTTTTAAATAATATTAGAGTATTTCATGTTCAAAATCAGATTCATTATTATTTTAAGACACTAAATCATATTGGATAAAAGTAAAAACATTCAAAAAAGTTTTTTAACCATAATATGGGTATTTATTTTCATTACCACCAATAAAATGGTTAGGCGTTATCTACCATTTAAAATAATGATATTATTATTTTATTTCTCTGTATAAATCAAAATTGTGTTCAATGTACTATTTCAACGAAACTCGTTGTTGTGTGTTGAATATGCTATCAAACATAGGATCCCATTTAAAGTAAAATTAATATTTAATTAAAAAATATTAATAAATATGAAAATTTCATATTCATTATTTACCTAGGATGTTACATCCTTCTACCCTTCTGGGAATTTCATCCTCGTAAATTTGAAATTGTGCTCAGAAACATCATTAAAAGTCCCTCATCAGGAAAAAAATGCAAATAAAACTATCACTTTAAAAGAAATAAAGGGAATTAAAAAGTTTACTTTATATAACCCATACTATGATTCTATGAAAACATGGATATGTAAGAAAAAAAACCATCATGTTTTGAGGGAGAGTGGTTGAAAACATGTTTAGGAGAAAGTTGACCACCAGAAAATCACAAATTATGATGGGTAAAACAGTATTTGATTCCCCAGTAAGAAAATTTAATTGATAATGTTTATGTTTTATGTAAATTTTCATAAATTTGAGGAATTTATTTATCATCTTAATGAAAAACATAAAGAAACATACTTACTTGTCATGTAGACTTTCATCCTTTACTAAATTTCTACCACAAACTCATCTTTTGTCCAAAGGATGAGTATTAATACAAACTTGGTCACATTAAATGTACTAGAATCAACTTCTAGAGTATCACATAACCCATAAAAGATAAACTATATATTTCCCCTATTATTATATATCAACCAAACCCAAATGGTTAGCACGAGATCAGATAATCCTAAAAAAGGGAAATCCTTTATATAAAGAAAAAATACTATTAATCTCAAAAATTCAACAAACAATACCAAAGGTTCAACAAATACCACTCTACACACAATTTTCCTTCAAATTATTCAAAATAATCAAAAATATGTTTGAAACCAAAAACTCAATAGAATTTAATAACATATTCTTCCACAGTAAATCTTAACATTGATGTTCAACTAACATTGACTATTAATAAAGTCTCATGATGAAGTGTAATTAACCAAATCAAATATTATTTATGTTTGGTTACTCATTTACAAAAATAACCCAAATCACCATATTTCCACAATAGAATCATATATTCTTCCAAAATATGATTTCAACCATTACCCCACAAAAGATATCTGATAGTATACTATCTCTCTTAAGCATATAATGTTCCAAAAAGAGGAAAACTCTTCCAAAATAACCTTTATAATTTAATCACAAAAATATTTTCATATATTAATGATATCTATTTGATAAAACATAAGTTACACAAATAAACAAATTATTGATCCGAAATATAATTTAACTAAAAATTATTAGTCAATCTAATCAGGGACTTCACGTAGTTCTGTGGTAGGCGATAAATAACAATCACACATTGGTTGTGTGTTCGATACCCACAACATTTTTTGACATGTTGGGTTATCACATGGTCTTATTTCATTCCTTTTTATATAACTCAAAAATAAATTTATGATGTTTCAATATCAAAGGTTTTCTTATACCTTTTAATTTTATCAAATACATTAAGACCTCATCATCTTATATATCTTTATTTTTTCACCGCCATATGATAAAATAAAAATATTCCCAAAAGAAAGTCCATCATAATATGATCATGGTGTCCATACGGTTTTATCATCATCCTGTTCATGTAGTTAGAAGGTCCATGCATTGCAAAAATGATTTATATATCCCTCAAAATCATTTTTGTCCTTCATCCAAATTCAACTTCTACAACTTGTGTCATATGGGCTTTTGTTGAATTTTTTTTTGGAAAATAATCATGCACATCATATAATTTCATAACATCTAATAAAATATGATTTTTATAATATAGTTGGATCAAGTTTGTGTTGAATATTTCTGTCAATTTTCCTTTTAAAATACCATAAGTATGTGATGGGAGAATATATTGTACAGGAAAATATAAATAGGTCGTGCAAGGGTCTCCTTCTTCAGTACTATTTTCAAAGTCATAATATTCTTTAAAATACTATGATAAAGTAAAATATTTGAAAAATCATTGATAATATTTAACTTTCTTGAAAATATGAGAATATCTTGAAAATAGGATTTGATTAAATACAACCCATGATCCGTGATTATATCAAGGTTTTGTAGAGGTGTTTGATATCGCAAACAATTTCCTGTAGGTGAGTTGTATGTTATAAAAAGTTTCACAATCATTGAAACACAACTTTGCAATAATTATTTAAAGCATGTAATTAGGAAGAGATATAAATATTGTTTGAGATCCTTTTCCTTACAGTTGTAACCGAAATTCCTTAACCTGAAAATGTTAAAAAAACAAGGGTTAGACTAAAATAATAGACATAGGGACTAACAATGTGTTTAACGAAAACTCTTAGTCCCTAATGTTTTTCAAACTGACCTCTGATACTAAATATAAGGACCCGAACTTATACATTACACAATCTTGAGTTAAGTAAAGAATTTTCATTGAGGATATTTTCATGTTTATATTTTTAGAGAATTAGGTCATAAAATATACATAACAACTTGAATATTACTTGTAGGCACTTCTACTCAATATCCCTTTTTTCCTAAAATAAAAACTCTTTGAAAAAAAGAGTCTAGTCTAGTTCTATGTTTTAGACAACATGATTTTTCCTTGATCGTATACTAGAACATATTCCACATTATGTCCTGTGAAAAGCATTTCAAAAACATAGGATGACTATAAAAATATCAGTAATGGATACACAAAGAAGGAAAAATGTTAGATATTGAAAACGACACGTAAACCATTAATACCTTTTCATAAATAATAATTCTCACCTTTATAAAGAAGTAAATAATCTTCACTGAATAAAATATCATTTCATACCCATTTGTAACAAAAATATTACCGTAAAACCCATATAATGAAAAAATAACATATATTGGTAACTTGGGACATAAACATACATAAATGAAATAACCATACAATCGACTTCCACAAATATTACTAAATGGAATAGCCATACATCCGACTTCCATACACAATGAGTTGGAGGTTATAAGGTAAACACTTGTCCTAGTTTATCACGGAACCACCAATCATTTGGTTTATTATCTCAGCACCCGTCAAATTTTCAAGTATAATTATAAAATAATAACCCATAAAATATTTCAAGTATAATCATTTCACTAATAACATTTATTTTTTTATCATAAGAAATCATTTCATGATATTGAATAAATCAATCCATTTCAAAAACCCTTTTCAATACCGAAACACCGAAAAATAGAATAAAGGTTTTCTTTTCCTTTTAAAATCATTAAGGATTATAGAGGAAGATAACAAGTGATTATGTCAGCAGAGAGGTCACTATCACCACAAAAGTTAAAAAAATTCATTTATTTATTTATTAAACTGCTTTTTAGATGAAAGATTCATTTTGAAAGCCATTTAATACATTTAATAAAGATATTTTGCAATAAATGTGTCCCATAACACCTTGACTCTATTATAGGAATTAACATTTAAAATTATTAATGACCATATAAATAAATCCTTGAAACCCTTTTGAATGCATGGAAATTAATAAGAATAATTTCTAATATAAAATCATTAAAACATTAAAAAAAATTAGTTAAAGAGTCCATTACAACTTGAGAAAATACTTGAATAAAAATAGTTAAAGAATAACATAAAACCCAACATATAATATCACTAGAATATGGATATCCATGATATAATATGTAAAATGGCTGTATATACACTCTATGGGATAATAAATGTCCACAAGATCAATAAATGCCTTAAATGAATGGGGATTGAGACATAGTCCCTTATGAAACTTCGGCAGCCTAACGGTGTCACATTAATATTCAAAAAATGAGTCGATGAGAGAGAAAATGATCTCTCATCACTTGAACATAAAATTTTCATCAATAAGGATATATAAAAACTAATCCCAACATTATAAAATGGAAATTAAAAGACACAACATTAAATAATTCCTTGATTAAAAAGGAGTGTGAAAGGTTCCCTTATCGATTTGTTAACAAACAAAACACACACCACTTGATAGAATGATCATACAATGAAGATGTCAATACCCATAAATTATATTATATTACACAATTAATAGAATCTTTTTCATTACATACACCACACAAAATGAAATAGTGTCAAATGTAGCATGGATCTCATAGGAATAAAAAGGTTAGATGAAACCCCTTTCAAATATCGTATCCTTAAATTAAGGATAAATAAAAGACATAATTATGTGTCAAAAAAATAAATACACCCAATATAATTGGATATTAAGTTTAAAACAATCAGATATCATTCACACATATTTATAGCATGACATAATCAAGAAGTAGAAGTTCAACCCAAAAATGAAAATTGGGTGAAGAAGTTCCCTTAACTCATGTCTGACATTAACCGTTCATTCCTTAATTTCAAGGATAATAAATGTAAGTGAATTTCTAATTTATTATGTACCATTTTTATTTTTATTATTTCTTATATATCACATATTAACTTTCTATAACAATTAGTTAATTATTCGAGTTCATATCAGATATTTTTTCGATGTTTATAACATGAGTTAAAAATAAACTTGTTAAAATTATAAATTGGCCATGTGGTAAAAATTAAATTATCTCCAAAATTATATTCATGATTTATATATCATATATGTCATATATATCCAGTATATATGTATTTATAATTGACCATATCATTTGGTGATAAGAATGTAATTGCAACGTTAATGGAGTCAGTAAGTCGTACGAACGCATGAACACTACTTTCATTTCTATTTAAAATTTTAATGGAATAAAAACATAATGATACATATGTATATTATAATTACTATATAATATCATATTTTATATATGTTACATAATTTCATTAACACCATCATTTATATGTTTCATGTATTGTATGAACAAGTCATATCACTTTGTGGGGGCGGTAGTCTGCACTTCCTCAAATGAAATTATCATAGTTACCGATTACAAAAACCCAAATGGTGAGAAATAAATGAAACATACAGAAGCATAGAGAAAACATAAACATAATATATATCATATATAAATACAGTTCCATCATACTGGCCACAATGAGAGGTTGTTGGAGATATTTGAACAATCTTTATTTCGTGAGGCAATAGTTCACAGCCCATAGAAACAATATGTTCATATCCATTAGATGGAGGTGTATGGAAGTATACTAGGAATAATTATAATAACAACAACCTAGTACACTTAATATAAAATTTTTGTTATAAAATAATAGAATAAAAAGATTTTATGGCAGTGGAGAATAAAAATAACAGAAAATAACTCAAGTGAAGATGTTACTTTTAAATTGGTTAACTCCCTTTGGTTTGAACCAAAAGGATTTCATGCAGTTCCTTCTTCCTAAGATAAGGGGGTTGAGAGCATATTTTTCAAGAGTTTTTAAGAGATAAGGGGGTTGAGAGTTATGATAAATGGGTTAGAGGTTATAGCTTTCTATAAGGGGGAGGATGGTCTCTTTTGGAATGTTTGACAACATTATTTCATTATAAACATATTTTCTGTTTCCAATTGTCCAAAAATAATTAAATAAAAAGCTAAGAAGACTATTGTTCGAAATAAAATCTTCCAGTAAGAACTGGATAGGTTTTGTGACACACCGCGACTGATGCTTAATTTTAATTTAATTAATTTGGGTCTTACTTTTGGAGCTGGGGTTTGAACCGGTTGTATTTGGAAAGAAATTGAGATCTGATACGGGCACGCGACCGCGCACGCGACCGTGTGTGGTGTCTCACATCAATCAATAAAGATATTATCATTTTTTTTTGGTTTTTATCATTTTAGTTTTATCATTAGTATTATTAATATCTAAGTTTATATTTTAATTTGGTTATTAATAATGAAATCTAGTTTCAAAACAAAAATATATAAATATATATATTTTTGTGTATTGTTTTATTAATAATAATAATATTAATATTAAGATTATCATTATTATTTTCATAAATTCTTTGCATAGGATTTTAATATTAAAATTTTTGTTGCAATTATAAAATAATTAATTTACTAATTAGATTACGGTTATTTTTGGAAGAGGTTAATTTATGTTTTTTTTGTTTCATTTCATTATTACTTATTTTTATTTTTTCATTTCTTTTATCTTTTTTTTCTTGTCTCTTTTTTTTCTCCCTTATCCCTCTTACGCTTCACCCCTCCCCGTGTGGCACCCCCCCTCAACCCTCCTAACCCTACTCGTGCCGCTAAGCCGCTCCCCTTGCCTTCCTCTGGTGAGGCCTCCTCCGGCACAACGTCCTCCGGTGCGGCGCGACGTCCTTCGGCGCGTACCACCCCTCCCATTCGCTCCTCCTCGCCATACCAGCTACCATTGGACCGACGCAACATAGCCCCGTCGACCTCCACCCACATGCACGGCCTTCCTCATGCCACCTCCCTCTCAGCTGAGCCACCCGGTTAGCCTCCTCACTTCGAAACCCAGCACGCACCACCCCTGGCCGCACCCCCTTCTAATGTCGATGCCCCTTTCTGGCGACGAAACCGAACAACACCCTACCCTCAAACCCTATCCCACCCCCTACTGCCCCTCCGATGTTCCTCCCATCTGGCGATGCCTCTCCGGCCTCTTTACCCGCGCATGCGGCCTACCCTCAACTACCTCACTGCCTTTTTCCCCTTCGCACAGCCGCACTTACCTCTTTTCCGACTAATTTTTCTAGTGCGGTGCACCACCGAAGGTCTTCCCCTTGCCTGGTTATACATGCGCACCATTTCTACAGGTGCGTTATTCCTCAGTTATTCGTTCTGTCAATTTGATTAAGTGCAGTTAGGGTTTTGGTTTGGCATCTGGTTCATTTATTGTGTCATTGATCTGATTGCTTGTTTTTATGGATTAATTGCGTAGTTTGTGGTCTGGTTGTCATGTGACGGAGTTTGCGCACCGCGTTTGCGAAGTTACGATACCGAAGGTATGTTTTTTTTCATATATGTGTTGTTTGACGAATTAATATTCTTATTTAATTAATTTAGTATACTCATTGATTAGTTTTCATGGTGCGAATATATTTTCACTTAAGGTTTAATATAATTTCGATGTGTTTCGTAGTGTGTTTATTTAATATGAATGTTTTGATTTTGTGAAAACCCATTCATAGCTTTTCGTAGTGTTTTATAAACATTGCTGTGGGTTTATTATATCGCGCAAGTGCTGCAATGTCTGTTTTATCATGTTTTTTGTGTTGCGTCATGGTGCGCTTGGTATTAGAAAGGATGTTTGAGTGCATTGTTGGTATAAACCTTTGATGTGATATTTAAAATGATTTATAAATTGTTTAATTGTTTAATTACATTATTAAATTATATGTATAGTGAGTGGTCCCTTCCTCGGGGGTTCGAGTCGTCGGCAGTAAGGACCTATGTATATGCATATGCATGAAAATGTATATGCATGGTGGTGAAGCGGTCTCGGGTTACCCTTGTCAAAAGCTACGTGTTTTGAGGTAGGTTCGTTATGCCTTTACCTTTAATTAGAGTTCCAATTTTGCTTGATTTTTATTTAGAATTATTTCCTTGGGATTATATGAAATTCATATGCACTATACATATATTTGGTTATGGTTATTAAGAAGTGGTCTCCTGTGTATTTGAACCTGAAATGGGTATTTCCAAAAGGTGTCTGTGTTCTTCTGTTTGAATTTGTTATGAAAGTGAAACGACATGTTTTACTTTCAAAGGGATTCCAAAGTGATTTTCATAATGGGTTTTGGTGTGAACACAAGATTACAAGATGATTTGATTTCCTAAAAATGATTACTTCATTGTAAGTGTGGTTTTATGTTTGTTTTAAAAATAAACTGCCTTCACGTGTTCCAAAATGTTGAATAATCCTTGTAAAGTGATGAGGCCTGTTTGGCACTATGAGTTTGGTTTGCGAAAATGGAAAACCCCAATTGAGACATTCCCCTAGTTTGAGAAATGCGATGTAAGTGTTTATGTGTGGTTTGTGATATGTTCTTAGTAAAGAGGCTTGTGTATTTTTGTGTGACAGATAGAAAAAAGGGGGATGATCCCAAGGGGGGAGATTGGTGGTGAGAGGGCTGGGTGTGTTCTTGAATAAAGAAAAATATGTGTTCATGTATGTTAGTTTTATTAAAACTCTCCACCACTTGAAGTAGAGCACAATGGGAAACCTGGGAATCTAGGTGGGTGAACTAGGACTTGTGGGCTAGTGTTCTGGAGGTGACTTGTCCCGGTTTCACTCCAAGTTTGACGGTTGCAACACTAACTAAACATATGAATGACTGAGTGTCGTGGCCTTCTATGCCACGTTTTCTGAGGGTCGTGTCCTTCTAAGCCACGTTTTCTGAGGGTTATGGCCTTCAAATCCACGTTTTCTGAGGGTCCTAGTCTTCTAATCCACATTTCACCGAGACACGAAGATCCTAGGTCACCAATTAACACTAGTTTCTTAGGGACTTTCCATGGGGCATGTGATGTGATTTTAAATTCAATTGTTTCATGGTTTTCCCCACTTTTTTGAAAATGATAATTGAATCTAAATTGGTCTCCTTAGATTTTGAAATGGTAATGCATGCTCAAAACCTATTTCGAAAAGGGGAGAGAAATGTATTTCTGGGAAATGCAAGCTTGTTATTTGAATTTGAAGAGTGAACAACACTATTTTATTATGCCTTATTTTCGAGCTAGCATGATTTGGATTCCTTATTAAAGGCAGTGGCATAGGGTGTTGATGTATTTTTTCTTTCCTACTGAGCATATCGGTGCTCACGCCTACTCTATATTTTCAGTTCCAGGTTCGTGTTTTGGATCTCCCTTACAGTAAGATTTTTTTGTGTTTGGTGGTGACCCAGGACAGGTATGTTTAACTTTCCATTATTGTTATATTTTCAATTTCAAGTATTTAACTACCTTTCATAGTTTATGTCGATTTTTTATATGTATTTTCTGGGCTAAATCGTTCCCAACTTCCTCATTGTGGTGCCCGGCACTAGTTGCCAGCCTCTGGGGATCGGGAACGCCCTTCGGGCCATGTCATGGACCAGGTCGGGCGCCGGGTCAGATGAAGACACGACCGGTTCGTGACAAAATAGTATCAAAGGGTAGGTTTGTGTTCTTGTTACTTGGGATGTCTAGTAGAGCAGAGATAGGACTGTCGGTACACGAGGGATAGGTGAGAGAAGAGCGTCGTGAACTCTTAATTGTTCCAATCCTTGAGTAACCAAGGGTAGTTCGGGATTTATGTTTTGGCTTTCCTCTTTGTGGATGGGGGGATGACGATAGGAGTAAACTAGTACTGCGCACAACCTCACATGGAGTAGCGACCCATGTGATGCCCGAGAGTACGGTTCGACACTCCTAGTGGTTGGCGCTCGCCAAGGGCATGGTCTGCTAAACCATGTAGCCAGGTCAGGCACGACCACTAGTTCTTCGTCCAGGTGATTTAGTGTTCATTATGTCTTGCTTTAGTTTTGGTATTGGGGTGAAATTGTTTTCCATTAAAAAGTGAAGCATACTTTGGTGCTGCTCATATTTTATTTTGGTGTGCGGTTGGCATGATTTTTGGAGTGCGTTCTATGGGACCTTGTTTTTGGAATTCAATGTTTGATTTGTTGAAATTAAATTCCTAAAATAATATCTTGGGTTATCTGAAATTGAAGTGGTTTTTTTATAAATGAAAAGAATTCTGGAAATTTTCCTTTAATTTTGAAATGGTTTTGGATAAAAAATGCACATTTACGAGGCATCGTAGAATATAAGTGGTGGATGTTTACTTTCTAAGGCTGCTACTTGTTTCATGAAATGTGGGGTTTTTTCCTCAAAAATTTGTTTTTGTGATTAAATGGTTTTGGAAAATGGAAAATGATTTTGTGTCTTGACTGAAAGCGATGAATTCAAAAGAGTTGTTGGGTTTTATTGTATTGTGTTTCGTTTCTCAAGTGGGTGTTTTTCTTTAAGGACGAATTGATGTTTTAAATTGAAATTGTTTGATTTGTGTATGATATATAGATGTTTTATTTGTGATATGTTTGGTTTTGTGGAAGGCTATTTTGTGTTTCTTATTTGGGATATGCCCCCTAGAAATGTCCCATGGGTTTCTAGTAAGTCTCTCAGTTATTGGCTCATCCTAGACTCCTAGTGGAATGGCAATGTTGGGTTCTGCTCGGTGGTGTCAATTGTTCGTAGACGTCGAGGTCAGTTGGATGTTGTTGAGTTCTTTGGGAAAGTTTGATGTGTCTCTGGTTTTGGAGAAACCCTAGATTTTGTGCATGCATAAGTTGTCTAGAGTATGTTTGGAGGAGCGAGACATAACCAGCAAATGGTGATAGTTCCATTTTCGTTGCGAATGGCGATGTCGTGAGCGACCCTCAAGACTAGCCTCATTCCGCTATTGTACCTAAGTGAAGGTGAAGGAAATTGGTGGATCTCATAGGTGCTCAACCAATCAACAAAGGGTGAAGGAGGTACGTTGACCTTTCTGAGGAACTAGTTTCTTGTCCCCCAGAGGTTGTGTGGAACGATCAGTTTAAAGTTTTTAATAGTTGTTCGTCCTGTTTATACTATGGTAAGTTAATTTTCCTCATCCAATGAGAAGTGTGAACCAATAGGACTTGTTCTTAGAGTGCTTCTCTCGTCATTTTTTGTCTCGCATTTGACAGACTGCTCAATCTTCTACCTTTAGTGTGGTCAATCAGACACCCTAAGTCATTCGCTGAAATTATTAGTTGGTATGTTGACGGAGTTTCTGCTTGGGGGACGAGGAGTAGTATGCAGGGTGCTTTTCCAATGGAGGAAGTTCTATTCAGAGGTGGTCAGCTTAAGACTGCGAGGTAGTAGATGCTTCAGACATCAGGGCCCCAACCATAGGTCTCAGGGTGATTCTTGCGCACAGTCCAAACTCGTCGGAAGTGGTGCGATCCTGGTCTGACTTAAGCCCACAGTGACGGGATGGGGAAAAAATAAATTTTCCTTATTGCGGTATCGCCTATTAAGTACTCATTTTTGTTTTGATTGGTATGAAGGTTGTGTATTCTTGTTGCAGTCTTAGTTTGTGGGAGTTCCTCTTAGGCCTTAAAGAGGTTCGGAAAATCCGTATACTTGTAAGCCTAGTGGGTGTGGTCCGTGAACCATCTTGTGTTCAGAGATGCTAATGTCTTGTGGAATTGTCGTGCGCCTATCTATTTTTCCTCTTGGGTAGGGTTTTCTGCTATAAAATCCATCTCATGTGGTAGAGTGTTGTCCACTATAGGAATAAACAGTGCAGGTCGGCCCGTGTGGTGGGTTCGCGATGAAGGGTTCAGTCATTATTGCTCAAAGTAAACTGGGAATTCTCGCGCGGGTTTCGTGGTGTTAGGAAATTTTAAAATGGTGGGGATACCTAGTGTGGGTCTCGCCAATGTCCACTATTATTTTGGTTAAACATAAGGATCATGGATGGTCAAGCCAGTGTTAGATGTCTGTACGGGTTGGTGAGTTGGTTTGGTTTGAATAAGAAATGATTGACGAGATTCCTAACATGGTTGGGAGACCACCATAAGAAAAACATGTGGAAGACCTATGTTTTCAAAGTGTGCCTGGTGGAGCAACCCCTTACATTTACTCCGCCCGACCTCGACCATGATAATTGGTTAGCACGGATAGTGGGTCGCTTGTCGAGTGTTCATGGAGATCTCGAGCGGCCCCAGTGATCCCTAAGTCAGGGGTCGGGGTGTTCCATGTTGTGGTTCTATTTCGAGGTGAATTCCTTGTTGTTGTTCATTTTTCTTGGTGATTCTAGTTTTGAGATCTTTGATGTTTCAGGACATGGTTGTTTTGAATTCCCGATCTTCGGGTGATTATGTTTTGTTTAGGTATCTTCGTGGTCTTGCTTGGAATATTTGCTTGGCTAAGTCTTTTGGGACTTTATAGGGGCAGAAAGTGTCATGGTGGGGAGAATTGTCACACCCCAACTGATGCTTAATTTTAATTTAATTAATTTGGTTCTTACTTTTGGAGCTGGGGTTTGAACCGGTTGTATTTGGGAAGAAATTGAGATCTGATACAGGCACGTGACCACGCACGCGACCGTGTGCGGTGTCTCACCTCAATCAATAAAGATATTATCATTTTGATGGTTTTATCATTTTAGTTTTATCATTAGTATTATTAATATCTATGTTAATATTTTAATTTGGTTATTAATAATGAATTCTAGTTTCAAAAGAAAAATATATAAATATATATATTTTAGTGTATTGTTTTATTATTAATAATAATAATAATATTAAGATTATCATTATTATTTTCATAAATTCCTTGCAGAGGATTTTAATATTAAAATTTTTGTTGAAATTATAAAATCATTAATTTAATAATTAGATTATGGTTATTTTTGGAATAGGTTAATTTAAGTTTTTTTTGTTTCATTTCATTATTATTTATTTTTATTTTTTCATTTCTTTTATCTTTTTTTTTCTTTCTTTTTTTTCTCCCTTCTCCCTCTTGCGCTTCACCCCTCCCCATGCGGCACCCCCCATCAACCCTCCTAACCCTACCCGTGCCGCTAAGCTGCTCCCCTTGCCTTCCTCTGGTGCGGCCTCCTCCGGCACAACGTCCTCTGGTACGGCGCGGCGTCCTTCGGCGCGTACCGCCCCTCCCCTTCCCTCCTCCTCGCTAGACCAGCTACCATCGGACCGGCGCACCACAGCCCCATCGACCTCCACACACACGCACGGCCTTCCTCGCGCCACCTACCTCTCAGCCGAGCCACCCGGTTACCCTCCTCACTTCGAAACCCAGCACACACCACCCCGGGCCGCACCCCCTTCTACTGCTGATGCCCCTTTCTAGCGATGAAACCGAACAACACCCTACCCTCAAACCCTAGCCCACCCCCTGCTGCCCTCTGATGTTCCTCCCATCTGGTGATGCCTCTCCGGACTCCGTAACCATGCATGCGGCCTCCCCTCAACCACCTCACTGCCTTTTTCCCCTTCGCACAACCTCACTTCCCTCTTTTCCGGATAATTTTTCTAGTGCGGCGCACCACCGATGGTCTTCCCCTTGCCTGGTTATACATGCGCACCATTTCTATAGGTGCGTTATGCCTCATTTGTTCGTTCTATCAATTTGATTAAGTGCAGTTAGGGTTTTGGTTTGGCATCTGGTTCATTTATTGTGTCATTTATCTGATTGCTTGTTTTTATGCATTAATTGCGTAGTTTGTGGTGTGGTTGTCATGCGACGGAGTTTGCGCACCACGTTTGCGATGTTACGATAATGAAGGTATGTGTTTTTTCATATATGAGTTGTTTGACGAATTAATATTCTTATTTAATTAATTTAGTATACTCATTGATTATTTTTCATGGTGTGAATATATTTTCACTTAAGGTTTTATATAATTTCGATGTGTTTCGCAGTGTGTTTATTTAATATGAATGTTTTGATTTTGTGAAAACCCTTTCTAAGCTTTTCGTAGTGTTTTATAAACTTTTTTGTGGGTTTATTATGTCGCGCAAGTGCTGCAAAGTCTGTTTGATCATGTTTTTGGTGTTGCGTCATGGTGCACTTGGTATTAGAAAGGATGTTTGAGTGCGTTGTTGGTATAAATCATTGATGTGATATTTCAAATGCTTTATAAATTGTTTAATTTTTTAATTCCTTTATTAAATTATATGTATAGTGAGTGGTCCCTTCCTTGGGGGTTCGAGTCGTCGGTAGTAAGGACCTGTGTATATGGATATGCATGAAAATGTATATGCATGGCGGTGAAGCAGTCTCGGGTTACCCTTGTCAAAAGCTACGTGTTTTGAGGTAGGTTCCCTATGCCTTTACCTTTAATTAGAGTTCAAATTTTTCTTGATGTTTATTTATAATTATTTCCTTGGGTTTATATGAAATTCACATTCACTATACATATATATGGTTATGGTTATTAAAAAGTGGTCTACTGTGTATTTGAACATGAAATGGGTATTCCCAAAAGGTGTGTGTGTTCTTCTGTATGAATTTCTTATGAAAGTGAAATGACATGTTTGACTTTCGAAGGGATTCCAAAGTGATTTTCAAATTGGGTTTTGGTGTGAACATAGGATTAAAAGATGATTTGATTTCCTAAAAATGATTACTTCATTGTAAGTGTGGTTTTATGTTTGTTTTAAAAATACACTTCCTTCATGTGTTCCAAAATGATGAATACTCCCTGTAAAGTGAAGAGGCCAGTTTGGCACTTTGAGTTTGGTTTGAGAAAATGGAAAACCCCACATGATACATTCCCCTAGTTTGAGAAATGTGATGTAAGTGTTTATGTGTGGGTTGTGATATGTGACTAGTAAAGAGGCTTGTGCATTTTTGTATGACGGATAGAAAAAAGGGGGATGAGCCCAAGGGGGGAGATCGATGGTGAGAGGGGTGGGTGTGTTCTTGAATAAAGAGAAATATGTGGTCATGTATGATAGTTTTATTAAAACACACCACCACTTGAAACAGAGCACAATGGGAAACCTGGGTATCTAGGTGGGGGAAATAGGACATGTGGGCTAGTGTTCCGGAGGTGACTTGACCTGGTTTCACTGCAGGTTTGACGGTTGCAACACTAACTAAACATATGAATGACTGAGGGTCGTGGCCTTCTAAGCCGCGTTTTCTGAGGGTCGTGGCCTTCAAAGCCACGTTTTCTGAGGGTCTGGCCATCTAAGCCACGTTTTCTGAGGGTCGTAGTCTTCTAATCCACATTTCACCGAGACACGAAGATCCTAGGTCACCAACTATCAATAGCTGCTTAGGGACTTTCCATGGTGCTTGTGATGCGATTTTAAATTCAATTGTTTCATGCTCTTCCACAATTTTGTAAAAACCATAATTGAATCTAAATTGGTCTCCTTTGATTTTGAAATGTTAATGCATGCTCAAAACCTATTTCGAAAAGGGAAGAGAAATTTTTTCTGGGAAATGCAAGCTTGTTATTTGAATTTGAATAATGAACAACACTATTTTGTTATGCCTTATTTTCAAACTAGCATGATTTGGATTCCTTATTAAAGTCATTGGCATAGGGCATTGTTGTATTTTTGGCTTTCCTACTAAGCATCTCGGTGCTCACGCCTAATTTATATTTTCAGTTCCAGGTTCTTGTTATGGATCTCTCTTGCAGTAAGCTTTTTTCTGTGTTTGGTGGTGACCCAGTACATTTATGTTTAACATTCCATTATTGTTATATTTTCAATTGCATGTATTTAAATACCTTTCTTAGTTTATGTCGATTGTTTATATGTCTTTTCTGGGCAAAATTGTTCCCAACTGCCTCGTTGTGGTGCTCGGCACTAGTTGCCAGCCCGTGGGGATCGGGAACGCCCTTCGGGCCATGTCATGGGCCAGGTCGGGCACCAGGTCTGATGACGACCCTTCCTGGTTAGTGACATTTGGATAGTTTTTTTAAATTTTATAATTTTATTTATTTAAATCATTCATTAATATGGTATTGACTGCATCATCACTATTTCATAAATAATTTTATTTATTTGATGTCTAAAAAATATAAATAAAATATCATGATCAAGAAAATATTTTAAAATTTGAAATGAATATTTATATGTGAATAGATAACTTATATAACCCCATGTAAGAATTTATATACTAAAAGATATATGTTTATATCATTTTTGTCATTAAATTAAATCATTTTATATAAAGTGTCATTATCACTCCCAAGTGGCTCCAAGGGGTCCCAAAATCGACCACTGTATTCCCATGGTAGTATATGTATCAACCAATAGAATTAGGATACAAGGTAGGGTAATTTATTATTATTATTATTATTATTTTACCTTTATATACGATATTTTCCATTTAACAATGGTATATAAAATATTTACTGATGTAAATATTCATAATGTATAAAAAATAAAAGATAACTATTTACACAATTTACGACTCTTGATTCCAATTATGGAACCAAATTTTTCAAATTTAATACACATAAGTGAAAGAAATTAATTTATAATTAAGTCTCATTGCCAAAACATAAAAAGAATGTTTTTAAGAAATAATAACTATAAAAATATTGACATATATTCATGTACAATTTCAAATTGAAATTACATACATTGAAAAAAATTAGATTAAATGGTAATAATTTGATCTGATTAATCATTAAAACCATTAAATAATATAATCTAACCATATAAATAATTTAGATTAAAAGATATTTTTGAATTAAAATATAGTATTTTTCACTATTCATTAAAAAATGCGCTTTTTCTTAAGAATACCAAAATTTTACAAAAATTAAATTTTGATTCCCCGATTCTTAAGAAGAATTTTATTTTTTCAAATAGAACATATAAAAATAATAAAAACTATATTTAAAAAAAATTCCATAAAAAGGAGGTAAATCATCCTTTTAAAGAATATTATAGTATTTTATGATTATAATCATATTCATTATTATTTTAAGCCGTTAAAACATATTTTATAAAAGTAAAAACATTCAATAAAAAGGTTTAAGCATAATCTGGTTAGTTATTTTCATTCTCTCCAATAAAAGGGATAGGCATAAACTAACAATTAAAATAATGATATTATTATATTATTTCTCAGTATAACTCAAAATTGTGTTCAATGTTAGATTTCAAAGAATCCCATTATTTCATGTTGAGTATGATATCTAACATAGAATCACCATTAAAGTAAAATTAAATTATAATTCACAAATATTAATAAATATGGAAATATTATATTCTTTATTTGCAGTGATGTTACAGCTCAGGTCTATAAGATTAATACTATAGATATTGAGAAATAATGTTCTTTATTTTATCATTACTAAACAAATAATGATTTGGTGAATAATGTTATCAATTCTAAAATATAAATTATAATGATAAACTTTATAAAAAATATAATAATAACTATTAAAATAAAAAAATTGGTTAATGATTTTCTTCTCACTATTAATGGTAACAATTTATCAATGTTTTTAGCATCAATAAAGGAGTTCCATTTATGAAAAGTGATAAAGATGAACTATATTAGGGCTCAAGTAAGCCCAGATGAAATCCTAATATGTAATAATCACAATTAGAAAGTGAGATTATTTTACAAAACATAAGATTTTTTAGTTTAAAAATAAAAAATATGAATGAAAAATAAAAATATTAAAAAAATAATTAAATTAGGAAAATATTATTATAAATATATATAATATTTTTTAAATAGTTAAGAAAAGAATGAAAATAAAACTGTATAAATATAAAAAAATATAAATTATTAAAAAATATTTATATAAACGTACTAAGTATAAAAGAATAAATAATATATTTTTAGAGATTTAAATAAAAATATATAAATTTAAAAATGAATAAATATTAAAAATGAGTAAATATTAATTACAAAAATTACAAAAATATTCAAAAAATTAAAATACAAATACAAATGTTTAATGTTTTTAAAAAAATCGAAGAAATTACAACAATATCTTAAGTATGTGTGTTTATGTGTATGTGTCTAGGTGTTCGTATATGTATTTCTTATGTATGTATATATAGGTGTGTATGTGTACATGTTTGTGTATGTGTATGTATTTTTTTGTATTCATAGCTATGTGTATGTATGTGTATGTATTTGTGTGTGTTTGTATTTATATTTCTATGTGTATATATTATTTTGTATGTGTATGCTATGAACCGGTCTCGGATAACCTATCACATCACCATGAACGATATACCAAAAGGTCTGGAAGGGATTCTCGGTCCTCATTAGTTGGAAATTAGTGTATTCGAATAAATAAAAAACTCTTGAAAATGGTTTCACCAACTTAGATATAATCACATAATTATAGAAACTTACTGATAATCTGGCATGATTCCTTACCACATTATACATCCACGTATACTAAATAAATAGATTTTAGAAAATAAATAGGATAAACAGGATATAAAACATGAAACAAACGATGATACATAATCATTTAAACTGATATTTTTTATCCTAGAATATACACAATACTATACAAAATATATCATTTAAATTCATAAAAAAAAATAAATAAATTAAAATCTGAAAAAACAAACCGGGATGAATTAAGAAATGCATAATCATCCTAAAAATATAATTGACTCCAGACACTACATGATGATCTCTAGGTGACCCACAATTAGTCAAACAATGTTTTAAATCCCTAAAAACACCAAAATAACATCACAACTGATGTCACCATATGGGAAGCTTCATGAGAACATGAGAGTTCACACAAACACACACAGAAATGATGACACACATAGGGTGTGAGCTAAAAATCCCATAGCATTTCACCGAAGTGTCTATGGAATATGTTTTGTTAATAAATTATTAAATGGTAGTTTTAACCTACACATAAAAAATTGTTTTCAATCTGTAATAAATAAAAAAACATGGATTATAAATAATTATTTTTTCAAAATCCAAAAAACAACTCTTGGAAAAATATATCACCTTTATGCTTCAAAAACATGATTAATAACCACCTTTTTCTTTCATTTTAAATCCAATTAAAAAAAACTTTTTATTCGAAGTGGTGGAATCTACCCTTTAAAAATAGGAAGCATATAAAATTATTAAGAGAGTGCCCAATTAAATATATATAATAAAAACATTCCATTTTCATTTTAATAAAACCTTTCATAAATTTATCTTTTCAAAAAATATTAGAAAAGTGAAACACCTCATAAATAAAGAAGGCCAATAAATAGTGGGAACCATACTATCAAGAGGTAATGTTAAAAAATAAAATATTTCAAATGGTTACACTAATCCATATGAACATAATAGGATTCAAATCATATATATAGTGGTAATCCCAAAAATGATTCCATAATAAAAAATTTAATTTCATGGGAAACTCTTTAAGTATAAATAAGATACAATCAAATAAAATACTCATGTAATAAACTATCATGATCATTCTTCCTTCTTAATAATACAGACTCCTAAATCTATATCAAAGTCGGCCGAGAATTTTTTAAAAAAAATTATAAACAATGGAACTATTTAGATAAAAATAAAAAATGGTACAATATTCCTGAATAATATACACATGAATCACTCTCATTGAATACCATTCATTAGAAAGAGTTCTTTAAGGATAGAGGTCCTTTAACTCTTTTTATTTTTATTTTTGTGTTTCAGGGGTGTATGGAGAAAGATCAAAGAAGTTTGGAGGGTATATGTATGTGTTAAGATGAAATAAATTATAAATATGTGAGTATACGATCATGATCCCTAGGCTTTGATTTTATGGCATTGGTTGCTGTGTGGGGAGATCATCTATTATAATGACTCAGATATTCGTTTGTTTTATTTTCAAAAATTAAAAGTGAAAATTACCAAACTCATCACTGAGATGACCCGTGAATTCAATGCCTAGTGTTCCTGGAGAAATTTGTTGAATGATGTTCAATTTTTAATAAATATCACATGTTTATTTACATTAAAACATTAATAAATCTTAATGGATGTTCGAGATAGGAATATTTGGAAAACAGTGCATTCAGAACAAAGGCATTACCTTAGGTGGGGCCTAACATCGACCAACTTTGGTCAATCAAGAAATTTATATTTATGATGTAAAAATCATTAAAATATTAAATAAAAATATTTTATTTTGACACAACATTATTTTTCATTTATTTTTTTCTCATTGTCATGAATTTAGGGTATTGAAATAACCAAGGAAATACTCTGAGGAAACGAGATGTAGATCCTTCTAATGAACTACGATGGAATGGGGAATCAAGATCGCCAATCCTCAGATTTGACGGATCGACATAAGATGATGATACAACTTATCCCTTCATCAACAACCCATCAAAAATTATATATAGGGTGTTGTTTCAATGTGATTCATTCCTCATTATTAACTTCAATTATGAATGTAGAATAACCCAAAAACAGGTTGATCCACTATTCGATCACTTACCAAATGAGTTTTTGTTTGTGGGGATTTAAAGTTGAGATAGATCTATGTTTTTCTTCATTGATCATGATCATTATAATAAGAATGGGTCATGGCCGACATGAATAAAGGCCAATATCCATTCTTTAGGTTTTCATGTGATTTATCTTCTCCCACAGTCTTCCTTGCATTCCACATTCTTCATGAAATATAAACTAAGGGTTGTTTCACATTCGATCCATGGGATAATGATATGAGACTGGTGATCTGAAACCGCAACAATAACATGGAGGTGTGATATTGAAGGCATGACACAAATCATCAAAGGAGTCATCTTGCGATGGTGCAATGCGGTGGTGGAGTCTATATACATCCTGACGAGGGTTGGACCGGGTGGAATGTATAAAGGGTGAGCCATCAGTGGAGGAGAGAGAGGTGGTCCTCGAGGTGATATCATGTGGGAGCCTATGGGAACCTGTGTCTAGAGCAGTTCTATAAGGGAGATGGCATACAATGGTTGAGTATGTAAGGATACCATGATGGAGGAGGATGAGGGTGATTTCGGAGGACATGTTGTTCTTCATTATTGACCATGTAAGCACCGTGTTGACTGGGAGAACATGGATGGGGTGGATGTGTGAGGGATAAGGGGGTCTCCCCACATGTAGTGGGTCAGGCTAAAAGTATGAGGACACGCCAACAGCTAGGCGGACTGGGTCCAGCAGCTCACCGCCCAACGGGATGGGCCCTGAGGCTCGACAGCCTAGACCAAGACCATTGGTTTGAGCCACATTAGGTTAGCCAGACCTTGCTAGGATTGGTCGATCAGATTGGGTCAGTCCTAGACCGCACCCAGGTCAGATGTTTTCCTTAAAATGGTCATAACATTAAAACTGATGGAACTTTTGAGGATACCTTATGGAATAGGGACCCTTGTGACAAGGCGGTCCTTTTGAGATAAATTATTTGGTGTTTTTACCTGTAATAGTATAGGTGGAGAGTCTCCCTAGATTCTTTTCTAGAGGGCTCATTATGATATTAGGTCCACATCATTGGGTCATAGACACCTCGGGAGGATCAGTCCCGGATATATTTGTGGTATCACACCTTGGGACTAGAGTGATCCCTAATCACCCATTATGAAATTTTGTGTGAATTGATGTGACCTCCGAGCACAGGGTGTTAGTCCCCTATATAGTGGGCCAAGTCGACATAGTTGTCGGTATTTTCTGAGAAAGATCCCCTATGATATGAGCCACATCATTAGTTTTATTGGTATTCTCTAAGAAGGATCCCATATGCTACTGGTTTATATATAATAGGTTTTTGGTATCCTCTGGGAAGGATCCCCTATTTGTATGATATGATCTTTGACCAGTGTTTTCCCCTTGGGGCGTGTCCTAATATTAGGAGAACGTTGTGGTGTCAATTGGTTATGACCCACCAATTTACATTGTTTCTAGCTATGAGAATACCTGGATATCCTTTGTATATGCGTAATAGAAATATACATGTGTTTAGTCGACTATACTATTAAATTTTAGTGTCTTCTTTTTGGTTTTTCTTCTATCATTTTGGGGTGTCATATTGAGTACTGTTTTACTTGCCTC
This sequence comes from Viscum album, assembly GCA_963277665.1. Taxonomy (NCBI): domain Eukaryota; kingdom Viridiplantae; phylum Streptophyta; class Magnoliopsida; order Santalales; family Viscaceae; genus Viscum; species Viscum album. The sequence goes on along the minus strand of OY728129.1, from coordinate 125,412,850 downwards.
TTCATAGGCTTTATCCACACATGAAATGTCTTGTGCAGCTAATCTATATATTTACAGAGTCCTAGGTAGACTTGGACTAGGTGATTCTTAGATATATCTATTGGACATTGTGTGATTATATGGCTTTAGAAAGTTTTCCTACACCTACTCCTTAGGTATGGTTTTCCACTTAAGAGATTTAGGAACATTTTCATTCACTTTTACCAACTACTTTTTTTGGTGGGCATGTATTTAAGACATGTATACTTTCCATTTTATTACTGACATACTCTATGGGTGGTATCCGAGGGTATGAATGCATATTTTATACATAATTTTTTTATACATTTCAGCATTTTTTCCTTGGAGATGGGTGCATCTGTACATGTACTTAGTAAAATGCCTCACATTTGTGGTATATGCCTACTCGGTGCTTGTCGCCAACATCTGGACTATCCAAGGAAAGATGGTGGTAGTCATGAAATGTGTCTATCTGGGACATGTCATGAGATAGTGGTATCAAAGAAAGATGGTTCTACTTCAGGACTGGGAGTCTATGAGGTTGGTTTGGGGAAATAGTGTGAAGTGTTTCGAGATCGTATTTTAGGATAGGGAATCCAGTGAAAGTGTGGGGGCTGACATATCCATACATCAAAACTCTAGACATGTACATTGAAACTCAGAACATAAAGACAGTGGTTTCAAGGAAAATAATAGTACATACATCGTATAAGAATTAGGTGTGTTCTTATGTACTTCTTATGTCGGCTCACCAGTTATACTGGACATACCAGGGTATATCTAGTTTCATTTCAGGATGCCTCCATGTAGACATCTATCAAGTGTTCAATTTTTTTGATGAAGAGGATTATCAACCTGGAAATGTGTTTTTGATATAGGGATACATACCAGAGATACTCCCTATAATAGAGATATGTATTTCTGGTGGTTTTCCAGTGATACCACCACCTATCAAGCAAAAGTTACTCCCAGCACTACCCGTTGAGGATGAACATAGGCTGAATGTGTTTAATGATTTCTAGAGGTAGTGACCTCCAATGTTTTGGGGTGATACATACCCCCAACTAGTTGAGGATTTTTTGGAGGTAGTTACATGTGTTTTAAACCTAGTAAGGATGCTTTCCAACCATAGGGTGGTCCTAGCCACGGGTATTCTTTAGGACTCAATGGGGTGATAGTAGAGCTTAGTCACCCAAAAACATGATGAGGAAACTCTTTACTAGTTAAAATTTTAGTGTCTCTTGATGGAGTAGTTATTTATAGAAATTTTGTGAAGTGTTCACATATAAGAGTTCCTATATCTATGGCAAGGAAATCAGAATGTGGAAAAGTACATGGTGAGGTTTAATGATATTTCTCACTAATCCATGGATATTGTGAATGAACCATTCATCAGAGATTAGACAACTAATAAGGGACAACACTATGAGATCAGGGTGTCCGTAATACCCCCTTACATTCCTATATATACTTGTGGTACTTGAGAGAGATCTACTAGTGTATAGATTTCTAGAAGAGAATACACTTGTAGTGGGAGCTACCATTAATCAAAAGGTGGACTAGACATTAGTTGTAAGTGGATGATGGCTATCATATTCACCCAGGTGGGTTAGGAACATTGGGAGATGACCCCAGGATATCAGGTCAATAGTTTTGGGCTCCCAGGGCATCTCAGGTCATCCTAGACACATGAGATGTTACACATGCTAGAGTAAGGAGAATTTAGATTGATATTTCCCAACGCAACGTAAGAATTATTGGTGGATGATCTAAGGATCACTAAGAAAGAAGAATAGACATGATAAAGGTGATATGTAGGGAAGATGATGTGGTAGAGGTTTAGGTAGAGTAGAAAGAGGTCAGTTATGTTTTTATTTGTTACCACCACCACCCCCAATTGGTCCTCACCACAGATTAAGAAAATGGTGGATAGAGATGAGGATGAGTGCATGAAATGGATTCTTATGACCCTAGTTCTATTGGAATGTGTATAGTTGTGATTTTTATGTTTTCCACCATGTATATAGTTTTCATAGACATTGGTTCCATTCATTCTTTTTAATTCCATGAACCTTATTCAAGGCCCGAAGATTTGTATTGAAGCATTCCAATGAACATTTATTTTAGATACTCCTACAGGAGGGTATTTTATGACCACATAATTATGCTAATAGTGTGACCCTACTCTTAGAAAAAATATTTTTTGTTGGGATCTATTAGTAGCAGCGTTGAATCCTTATGACGTCATTCTTCGTATGGACTATTTATCTACAGTCAAGGCTTAGATTAAATGTTTTAGTTATAGAGTGTGGTGTGTAAGTAGTGATGGACAAGGTATTCATTTGTTGGAGAAAAGAAAACACAAGAACTGCAAGATGTACTTACTCATAGGTGGGTATAGACGATTACTCACCAGTTGTCTAGCCTCACCCTCTGGGTAGTGGATTATAGGATTCCTCATTTTCATATAGTGGTCGAAGAGTATAAAGAAATCTTTCATGATGGTATCCCATAATTACCTCCCTTAAAGGCGGTGGAATTATTCATTAACCTATTCCTTGGTATGACATCGATATCTACCCCTACATATGGGATGGCTTCCAAAGAGCTTTTTTAGCTGGGGGTATAGTTGGAGGACCTTAAGAGGAAGGGATTCGTGCAGTAGGTTTTTCACCTTGGGCAACCCCATTTCTGTTTTCCAAGAAGGTAGAAATGATTTTAAGGTTATGTGTGGACTTCTAGCAACTAAATTAGGTGACCATGAAGAATAAATATCCACTACCAAGGATTTATGACCTCTCTGATAGATAAACAGATTAAGGTTATTATCAAATATTGAAATCATTTTGGGTATCACCATCATTGTATACGGGATTAGGATGTATCGAAGACAACCTTCAAATGTCAGTACAACCACTATGAGTACTCAGTGATGCTGTTTGGAATGAAACAACACTAGTAGTGTTCATGAGACACATGAACAAGATCGTTTCTCCTTACTTAGGTTGGTTCATGGTGATCTTCATTGATTATATCCTCATGTTCTTGGCATTCTAGGAGGTTCACGTGATATGAATGAGGATGGTTCTAGATAGACTCATAGATAATCCTCTATATGGTAATCTGTCAATGTTCTTTTTCTTTGATTCAGGAGTTCTACATTCCTCAACACATCATTTTAGAGGTTGCAGTTGCAGGGGATCCGGTGAATAGTGAGGCAACACCTTCTTGGGATCCAACTTAGAGTGTTACCCATGTGAGTGTTTCCTGGGTATGGTTGGGTACTATCGGAGTTTTTTACTCAACTTTTCTAGATTATTAATACCCTTGACCGCTTCTACATTGAATGGGAATCCTTTTATATGGATAAATAAGTTCCAGTAGAGCTTTCAAGGGCTAAGGCAAGGACTAACGACTGATCCCATATTGAGACTACTAAATGATGGTATCAGGTACGTACTGTTTTGCGATGCATCAGAGACTAGGATGTGTGGTGTTTTGATATAGGTACATGTGGTGATTGCCTATGGTTTGGGCCATTTGAGATAACATTAGACGAACTACATGACCCACTATCTTGAGCTAGAGGTGGTAGTATTTTCATTAAAGATGTGGAGACACTACCTGGTAGGCGAGCAGTTTATCATCTAATATAACAAAAATAGTCTCAAGTATATCATGTCTAGAAGGATATAAACTTGAGAGAGAGGTGATTCCTAGAGTTCCTCCAGAACTACGAATTTGAGATTTTCTATAATCTTGGGAATGGGAACATGGTGGTTGATACTCTCAATAGGATATCCGACTTTTAGTTGATGAGTGAGGTGTCATAGTAGTTGGTTGAGTAACATATATCCATTATGGTTTGTGATGGAGAAACATACATCCAATCGATGGTTTTCAACCCTCCACTATTGTAGCGAGTCAGGGAGGTACATTTTAGGGATATCAACTAAGAGACCCAACATGCTCAGTTGTACATAGGTCATTCCCCTGAGGGATATTCGATATGTGGGGAAAACATCATTATTTTGAAGGAGAAAATAGTTTTTCTAGTTGTATTGCAGGAGGACTTTCAGAGGGAGTTCCATTCATTCTCGTGAGGAACAAGAGTGGAAGTGGGATGGCATATTAATAAACTTCATGATGGGTTTTCCAAACACATCCACTAGAAACGATACTATCTAGGTGATCATTAACCAACTCACCATGTCTTCCCACATCCTACCCATGCATGCGCATAGTTCAGTAGAGAGACTGTGACCCCTCTATGTGAAGGAGATAGATGGACTCAATGGACTTCCATTGATGATAATTTCAGATCATAATGCTCATTTCACATCCCGATTGTGGAAAGGATGGATTGAGGTGTTTGGGACTCAATTATAATGGAAAATGAAATTCTACACCCTGAAAGAGAAAACCATTTAGCTTCTTAAGGATATGATGTGGGTCAGCATCTTGTACTTCCTTCATAGTTTGGAGGATAATCTACCATTATTGGAGTTTTCATACAACAATAGATACCAATTCACCATTGGTATGGCTATTTTCAAGGCCCTGTACTTGGGACCATGAAGGTCACCACATTTCATGACTAGCCCAAGAGAGTCAGAACTCATTGGTCCGGAGTTGGTGTGGGCTACCACTGAGAAGGTGTAGATCTTCCACAAGTGGATGAAGACTACACAGAGCTGACATGAAGTCATATCTTGAAAGGAAATAGAGGCCACTCGAGTTTGAGGAGGGAGGCCTTGTGTTCCTTCGAGTATCACCTCGATGGGGATTGTAGAGATTTGTCCATGGAGCATGTTATCCATGAGATACATCATAATTTTTAGATTATATGTTGAGTTGGAATATTAATGTACCACCTACCTCTACACCCAATGTTTCACCAGGTGCACGACATCTTCCATGTGTTGCAACTGAGGAGTTACATGCATGATCCAACACATGTCATCGACTAGGGAGTGCTTGAAATTGATGATGGGGTCACATTTGCAGAGTACTCGGGGGAGATCAGGGATCAACATGATAGGATCCTTCCTGGATAGTTGATTCCAATAGTGTGCATTCAGTACTAACATAGGAATCTCGAGGAGATAACTTGGGAGAGGGAAGGTAATATTTTTGCTCAATACACACATCTTTTTGTTTAGTAGGATTTGTTTTGGATTTCAAGGATATAAATCCCTAAGATGGGGTAAATGTAATGAAATGTATTTTCTATGTTTTTAATTTTATAAATTAATAGCGAAATGTATGAGATCGGGTGCTGAGACGGTGTGTGATTATAAGTCCCAGTGCGCCCAGAACAATTCATCGAATGCTATCCAGTTTTGTATAAAGCATGTGGGTGATTATTCTTTAAATTTGGAATAACAGTTAAACAACTATCAATGTCAGAGATATAAGGGAACCATTGTGTTTAAAACAATGACTTTACCATAGGGGAGGCCAAACATCGACCTGTGTGGGTCAACTGTGAATGTTATCTTTTGGATGTAAAAATTAATAAAATATTAAATAAAAATTATTTTATTTTGATGTAGCATTAGTTTTATTTTTAAATGTTTCTATTTTTCAGGGATATAGGGTTACAACATAACCACTTAAACCCTCTAAGGAATGGAGAATGAGTTACCTCCAACGAACGTTGATGGATTGGTCAATCATGATCAATGAACCTCACATTTGATCGATCGATGAACAATGACGATGAAACTTCTACCTTCATCAACAAACGATTGAAATTCCATAAAGGTTTCTATTATTTTCTATATTACTCATTATTAATTTATACTATGAACATGGACCAACACATAAATATGTTTACTAACAGTTCAATCACTTGCGGGATGGTTTTATGCTTTTAGGGATTTAAATTGGAGATAGATGTATCTGTTTCATCATTCTTTGAGATCTTGATAACATGAAAAATCAAGGACAACATTAACAACGGCTGATATCTATTCTTCATCTACTCATGTGATTTATTTTCTCTCCCCCAATAAATATCACCTTCTTCATTCTTTTTGAATGTTGAACCAATGATATTTTCTCTTTATATCAGTGGAACAAAGATCTGAGACTGGGGATCTCACACCGTAACAACACCATGGAGAGGCCATAGCAAAGGCATGGTGCAAATTTGCCAAGGGAGCAGGACGAGGGTGTGTATGGAATCATCCATAGTCATATATTTGGATGGTTAAAGTGGAGAACGTGGAAGATAGTGGGCCTCCAAAAGGGCGGCTGTTGGTGAAGATATCATAGGGCTTGGTGAGGGATATACTAAGAGGAGAGCGACGCGAATCGGTTTCCAGTCAGGTGACCAGCTACAGAGCGTATAGTGGCGGTCCATGAAGGACCGTGTGGGAAAAAATGGCACAGGTGGTGCCACAAGTGAGATGACATACATGGATAGGGTCCAAAATGAGATCACCACATTGGAGGCCACAATGGAGTACAAAGTATGTGGTGGCCAACTACATTGATTGTGGTGGTTCCGTGTTGACTATTAGCAAGTGGTCGGGTCGACCATGTGTAACAGAAGGGGGTGGGCCCGCTTGCAGTGGGCCAGGCAGAATGGATCAGTCCCCTCTAGGGACTAGGTTGGCTGGGCACATTAGTCTAGTGGGTCAGGCCAGGTCTGGTTAGCAGATTAGGCTTGGTTGGGTCAATTGGATTGGGTTGGGTCGGCGAGTCAGTCCAGGTCAGACCGGGACCAGACTCGGGTCATACCTTTTCACTAAAATGAATGAAACATTGAAATAGATGGTCTATTTGATGAGATTTCAGTGGAATGTGACCCTTACGATGAGGTTGACATTTTGATATGGATTAGTGTGGTTTTTAGAGTAGACTAGTATAACTGGAGTGCTTCCCCTGGATCTTTCTTCAAGGGTTCATATGGTATTATGTCCATATCATTGGATTGTTCTCCCCTCTAGAGATTGAGTCCCAGATAGATTTATAGTATCCCCCATTAGTACTAGAGAGATCTTTTTTCACCGCATATAGTTGTATGTGGGAATTGATGTGACCACTGATCACAGGGCGTTAGTCCTCCTTCTATTGGGTCGTGCTGATAGGGTTGATGGTATTCTATGAGAAAGATCCCCTATATTATGAGCCACATCAATATAGATGATGGTATTATCTATGAAAGAGACCCTACATTGAGGGTTTATATAGATTGGATTGATGGTATTCTATGGAAAGGATCCCTTATCTGTATGTTAAGATATTTGACATGTGGTTTCCACTTGGGAAGGGGCCCAAACATAGTAGAACCTGATGAATAAAGTTGGTTGTGGCTTTTCTCTTCACTTTGGGAATGTCTATGAGTAGACCTAGATATCATTGTTATATGTGGTACATACATATACCTATATTGAGACGACTATAAAATTCTCATGTAGTATTTTATTTGTGTTTTAGGGGTGTCCTACTGAGTATGGTTTTACTCACTAAAGTATGAGATTTTCTGACATGTGTCGTGTCTTGTGTAGTAAATTGAAGCTTTGATAAATCCTAGGGGGACTAGGACCCGATGGTTCTTAGAGAGATCAAATAGATGTGGTGTTCTTCTATGGATTCAAATAATTTTCCTCCAAATACTCTTCAGGAAAGGTTTTCTTGTGGATGAGTTTCAGAAAAATTTCATTAAATTTTATAGACTAATTAATTTTAGTGGGCTTGTATTCTAGCCCTATTTACATTCATGTTTCTTATTGTCTAACTCTGTTGTTGGTATCATCGTGTATACATTCATTCCCTACTTAGTTTTTTTTCATTAAAGTCTTTGGGCTCTGATATGTGTGTGTCTGTACATGTATTTAAGAAAGTGCCTCCCATTTGTGGTAGATTCCAACGTAGTGATACTCGCCAGCCCCTAGCCTAACAGAGGTGGGTTTGGGTTAGTCATGACATGCACCCCTCTTGGAAGGTTTGCGACATCTATATCGTAGGTTCACGTGAGGATGATTTTTGGTATTACTTCCATTTTTGGAATAGCTACAACATTGAGGTAGGCTTTAGTGTATTCCCTTCCTTTAATGTTGAGTAGCTATACTGTTGGGGGGTAGTACACAACATAGCCTCTTAAAAAAATATTTTATTTGGCGTAGAGGTTTTGGTTTTTTTATATTACCAACTATGATTTATAAGATATGCATTATGGATCTAAGACAAAATTTGACCTAGAAGGGTACAATTTGATACCTTGCACTATAAAGTAGTCCTCCATGTGTTATCCAGTTCTGTAGCAAGGTCTAGGAAGATTCATAGTAATCATCTAATTTAATATTAGCCTATAAATAACTTAACCACATCTAGACCTACATTTATCACACGTTTTCGTGTCAAACTGTATTTTTACCAAAGAGAAATTTTAATGCCCTGAACTGCATTTCAATCATAATCACCCCTCTTTCTAGGTATAGATCCTTAGTGATCCAATTTGAGTTATACACCTTTCATTTTTTAATTTCTTATCTTTTTATTATAGTTTCAATTCCATTTTTGTTTACATGCTATGAATTTTGATATCCAACTATTTAATAGTGTTTCCCAATTTTTGTTTGGCCGACTTATTGAATAATTTCTTTGGAGGGATGACGTTTCCTTGTGGGAGAGGTTATCGAACATCCATGTTATTGTTCCATTCTCACATGAAGAACAATAAATCATTGAGGTGGGGGATTTTTTAATTTCTACCTTTATATTTTCTGATATCATAAGGTTATCATGATTTTCATATATTTTTTGAAATGTAATTAACCATAATAAAGGATAAACTGAATTAAATAATAATTAGTATATCAATCATCTTTTTCCACCATGATAAAAAATTTACACTTGATTTAATAAATAGTTCCCTATATATGTTTTTCATTTGTAAGATGTGTTTTTATGCTTATGTTAGCAAGTGATTTTGATTAATTGTTATTAAATTTATATTTGTTAAATTATTAGTGGGATAAAGAGCTTAAAAATAAATGTTAAATGAAACTAATTTCTTCTTATAATTTGATGCAATTTATATTTATTCTCAATACATTTTTAATTAAACATTCTATTACATGTTTCATGGAATTGGATAGATAAGATGAAGCTATAATTATTTTTCTGATAATTATATTTTTTATTAATGATATTTTTTCTTCCCTAAGTCAGTTGAATCTAGAAGTGATGCTATAATGCATATTTAAATAATTTGATATCTTATGATTGCTAATGCCTTAGGATACCCATAATCAAAATACATGATAAATGAATTTGTTAATTAATGATTTAATAAGAACCACTTGATTGATAAAGATAAATATTTTAGGCCAAGGTTTTCCATTTTTATATGAAGGAAAAATTATATGTGTTGGGGTTGTGTGATCCAATTTTCATATAAAGTCTAAATGCCTTTTCAGGTTGTAGCTATCCTATTGAATATTTTGGTTATTTTATACCATCTATATTCTCTATACATGATAATTAACATGTGATGTGGTTTTCTTCTAGGGATGATGATTAGATATGGGTTTGGAGGTCAAAGGTTCTGGCAATAATTGATGCATGTGATGATGAGATGCATGGTGATATGCATGATTTTGTTAGGGATTGATCCCAGATGATAAAATTATTAGATTGTTGAATAACCTGTTATTGTGAATAAATATGGGCAAAATTCATTTTTGTTTTCTTCTTATATATATATATATATTAGTTTTTTATTTATATACATTGAATTTCCCACTTCTGGAGGCAGCATGATGTGCTTGGTTATACATCTCTTGATGGATGTTTATAATTATTTTTAGAGTACATCGAATTCTACAATGAAAAAATTCTTAATAAACTCTTTAAACCATGGGGAAGGTTCATTCTAGAATGAAAATACTATTGTTAATCATGGGAAACCATGGACTTTTTTGGATTATTCCATGAGTTAATGGACATTGCTTCGTGGTTAACACAATGTAACTGGAATAATTTTAATTAATGGATGTTAAATTAATTTTCAAAAGTATGAATTATTAAAATGAAAAGATGTAATTTAATAAAAGTCTTATTAAATTATTTTGTGCATACAGGATATCTAGTCCCGATAAATAGTAGTTGGGAGTCTGAGTGATGATAGTTATAATATATCTAAAGACTAAGATATTCCCATTGTGTTATTTTGTTTTATATTATATCATTTATGTTATATGTCTTCAAATGATACCCCACCCATATTTGTAGGAGATGATGAGACCAATTGGACTATAGGAGGGTTTTTTCCCAATCATCTAGGTTGGTGAGTGATGAATGACTGACTACTCCCTTGGCCCCACTATCATCCCTTAGAATTATTTTGTATTGGTCCACATGGTGGTTAGTTTCCCAATATATATGAATAGAGTAATCAAATAGATTGTGGTTATTTTGACACATGTATATTTGGATATATTTGCCTAAGGATTATTATATGTATGATGTGTACGGGTTGTCATGTCTCTTGGTGCATTACATGGTGTAAAGGATGTGATGACTTGAGGTATAATACCCAATGTATGGTACACATTAAATGGGTTTTGAAAGATCCAAAAACTACTCAATTACTATATAGAAATGTTCATGGAATGATGAGATGATGTGATAGATAAGATACATGCTATGATACATTATCATAACATTTTTTAGGAGGATGTATTTTGCAGAATGATGGCTCAAGACATATGAATTTGGGGAAGAGTTGTGATGAAGTGGGTAAGTGGTAGAGAGGTAACCATGTTTAGTTTTTTATATTACTTCTTGTTTGTGACACATGGTGATAGAACAACATATTGTGGTTTGGATCTTTATATACGTTTTTGTGTGATGAGTTTGATTTACTTATTTTTCACTAGTCTTTAGAATGATTTAATTGTCATTTTTATGACAGGATTTATGGAGGAACCTATGGATTTTACCTATTATTCTCACCGTAATGATATATAAACTATTTCTTCGATAAGTAGGATATGGTTATTGATTGTACTTGACATTAGTAGATCATGGTTATTCATGATAACATTGGGCTTCCTGGCCATTATCGAGTTTATAGATTTGTAGTTGTAGTCCATTAGAGTTTATATAGATTTGTATGAAATTACATGAATGTACATGGGATTCATTTATCTATATTAGAAAAGGTTGATTGGTGTACATTACTTATCTCCCTCTTCTTCTTTTTCTCTTAGTGGGGAATGCTATCCATTTTTATGTATCATACACTCTCTGTTACTGTCCCCAATCTATGTCCTTTTAGAGGTAGGCTTTGAGTAGTATCCATATAAATTATATAATTATTGTCTCTAGAGGGTTACCCATTAGGGGGAGGGGTTTATTGAATAGCGGTATCAATGATTCAGGTTGAGGGATATGATGGAGTTGGAAATATACATAGGTGAGACAACAAAGGTTGGTAGGGAAACAATGCTTGCTAAATTTTGTAAGAAATATAAATTAGGGTGACTGGCTAAGACAGAAGTTTTTAGGACCCCTGTTATTTTATGCATATACATTTATGTTCACTGGGATTCCAAATGGAGTTAATATTAGTTTTAGGTTAGTGGCCTAGTAAAGAATCAAGCATCATTCATTTTTACACCTTTTTTAAATAGATAATCCATTGGATTATGTTAAAAGATAAAAAAAATAAAGTAACAAACTAATGATAAATATTACATATTCTAGGTTTATGATTCTCTAACCGTATTTTATTTTGTAGGTAGAGATCATGGATGACGTCTACATTAGGTTTTTACAAAAGATATCATGAAGTAAATTCCAATAGATCATAATAGAGTATAGGTTGATGATAATGATACTCAGAGGAGGAAAGTATAATAGTTTTACATCCAAATTATGTAGATGTATGAGAGATCAATTCCAAACCCATAAAAATAAGATTAGTTGGAGGAGTTTGATATATCCTTTAGTTAGATTTATTCTCAGATAGAGCACTATTTTTAATTGGTCATGGAAATTCTCTATAGTGAAATGAGGAAATGTTGTATAGTTTTCCTTTTCGATCCTAAGGATTCAGTAGTATCATGAGAGATGTTACAAGACCCATTTAGAGCATTGTTTCATTCTTCAATAGTGAGGGAGGAATTTATCTGTGAGATTCTTACCCTTCGATAGGGATGTTCCATCATGAGAGAGTTTTCGATCCAAAAAAACCCATATTCAATATTCCTTAGCTTGTTTCTAGATGCGGAGGCTATGGTGAGGTTTTTTAAGAGTATTTGCATCCAATGATCGAGAAATGGGTCTCAAATTCTATGTTAACAATTTATATTAGTGTGATAGAATTATTATATGTTTTTCAGAAGAAATTATCTAGAATTGTGTTATCACAAGAGGTGAGTTTTGTAGCTTACACATGAAGAAGAGCAGTGATCTGGGGTTCCCAAGGTCCTAGAAAAAAGAAATTTTTATATACAAAGGGGTAAGACCTAGCCCTCATTATCTAATTCATTTGGGGGTGTTAGCACTTATTCCCTTTCCAAGGGGTAAGAATATTTCTCATTAGAGGCCTAGGAAATATATTGTGAGAGTTCCAAAAATTTCTGAGAAGGTAGTGTGCTTCAGGATTGTATCTTCAACTTCCACCATCAAAGAAGTTTTGGCCAATGTAGCTTCAAAAATATACTCTATCTTGGGATTAGTATAGGGGATAATAGGTGGGAATATTATATCTCTTATATTTTACTCATACTTAGATAGATGTTTTAGGACATAGAGTGGTCTTCATTATTTTTAGAGAGGTCTTGAAGAAGTTCATATATTTGTCATGCCCAATGTTTTCCAGCATCAGGTGAGCTAGAAATTGTTTGAGTTACCCTTTTATTTCTTTGAACATGGGTGCATGATTTTTTTATTATGGAGTGATTCACTCCTTCATATCACCTACCATAGTACAGTCATTTAATATGAGTTAGAGAGGCTTCATTTCCCTATGATTTTACTATAACAGTTGGAGTTTTATCATATTTGTAAGAAGTATGTAGAAATTTTGTGCTTTTAAAGTGGAAACACCACTATATGGGAGACACCAAATGATTATATCTAGATAAACTATGATTCCATACTCAATATGTATTGGAAATATTTGTTTTAGAGTATTTTTCATTACATTAGGAGGAAGGTTGTGTTCTATGATTATAATAGATAATTTGTAGTGTTTTTTTAAAAAATACCCTTAGATAGATGAGAGGGTTGTTTTATCCATGTCCTACTTGTTGTTTGATATGAAAAGAAGTTAATAGAAGGTTTATCTATTCATGTTTGGTAGAGTTATGGAAGATTATCGTGATGTTTCAGGAGGTAGTTTTGGAATTACTACCTTGATGGGAGATATATTTTGAGATAGAGGTACAACAATTAGTTTCTCTGATATTGTTTTATCCATATATTATGGAACATTATGAGTTACGAGATCTAAAAGTACATATTAATGATATACTGTGGTTAGGTTTTGATTGGTTTAGTGTTTTACATTGGGGTGCACTAGTTTTTTTCATAAAGATGTACGAGGGAAATATTCATCTTTGTATTGATTATTGTCACATGAACTAGGTGATAGTGAAGTACAATTGTACTCTTCCATAGATTGATGGTTTATTAGATCAATGGAAGGTATATATGTGGTTCTCTAATATTAATATATAATTAGGATATTATCAAATGTTGGTGAATGATGAGGATATTCTAAATACCGGTTTCTGATGTATTCATGGGAATTAGGAGTTTTCTGTGTTGTCTTGCATGAATATGAATAATTTTAGAGAGTTATGGAAGAAATATATATGATGAGTCTTAATGTGATAGGGGTTATTGTAATAGTTATTTAATGAATATAATTGTGGAATAACCTTATGTATAGTAGCAAGAGGTGTCACAACTAGGGGATTCTATGGTGGATATCGTGAGAGGCCAATTATTCCTTAGTGATTCCCATGATGGTTCGTTTGAGGATGAACATCACTGATTGTTATTCCAGGAGATGATTTTCTTCCCCTTGGAGATGAATGATGTGGTTCCCTATAAATTCCATACCTCAACCTGGTATGTATATCCTAGACTAATAATGATGTACTGGTATATAGGAGGATATTTTTCATATCATGTTCTAAGGTGTGTTGTTTCAGAGTTTGTGTCTCGATGCTAGGTCTTTCAAAAGGTGACAATCGAGAACCATTTTCCAAATGGTTATCTCCAATCATTAAATATTACTTAGTGGAAATTTGAGGACAAATCGATGGGTATCATTTCAGTTTATATCGATAATCGAGAGGGTTTTATTATATATGGGTTATATTATGCCATTTTAATGAAATCAACCAACCTTATTGTGGTTAAATAGTCATTCTTTGTGATGGTTTTTGAGGTAGAATGTAGAAGATGTGGTGAGATTTACTAGTGTCCTGAGGACGATCCTCTCTAATAGTGATCCTCATTTTACCACAATGGTGTATAGAGGTCTCTAGATTGTTTTTTCAATGTAGTTATGACTTAAAACTACATTCCATATGTAGATGGATGGTCAGATAGATTGGAGGATCCAAACTCATGAAGACATGATTCATTCCTATGTCATGATTTTTTAAGGTTAGTGTGTTACCCACCTACCCTTAGTCAGGTATTCGTAGAACAAGAGATTTTGCTGCCACATTGGTATGATAAAATTTCTTGATTTATATTTATTACCTTTTGTTTATCAATTATTTTAGACTAGATTCATGGGTTATCAATTCACATAGTATAATTATTGTAGAGCAAGAATGGGAAGATTTAGATAATTCGTGGAAGATTTAAAGTAGTCTAGGATTACCATAAGTCCTATGATGATCATAGTAGGACGCCTATAGTATTCATTTTTGGTGATCATGTGTTCTAGAAAGGGAATCCCCATCATGGGAAACACTTGTTTAGTCATTAGAGTAATCAATATTCATATTTTATTTTGCATTTTATGGTGATTTCTATTATTGTTGTCATGGTATATCTGGTAGTACTTCCCCCTCATATAATCTTTATATATGGTGTCTTCCATGTTTCATAGATCTTATGTAATCATAATTATGATTCCAAAAAAATTTATTGGTGATATATCATAATTTATGGTGATGAAACCTATGAGATGTAGCCAATGGAGATCCATGACTGTTGTGAGAAATTATTTAATGGGTGGGATAGTCCATTAGTAAATGTCTTGTGGAAGAATGGTGGTATGGATGAGAGAACATTGGAATATAAGTCACAGATATGTGCTTAGTACTATATGATTTTTGTTCATTACATCTTCTCTTGTACTGTGTTTCCTTCATGGTTGTTGGCCTTTTTGGTTAAATATAATTTTTCCTAATGTTTCCTTGTTAGTTGGTAACATTTATATTGTTTGAGAGGTATCTCCAACAAGAGGGTGTTTACGCGATATGTTTTTTTTGTGTATTTCTTATTTTTTTATTCAATATTTTGTGGATGAGCTCCTGTGATTGTCATATTATTAAGTTCTAACTCAAGGGGTGGTTGTTTGGAAACAAATTTTTTCCTTTGTCTCTATGTTTGGTTTTAAATTCATGGCGATGAGAATAGTCTCATAGGTATTTTAAGTATGAAACAAGATATTTGAATCTCTTACTTTTTGAGTTTGGGTGTTAGAAGATTTTGGATAGAGTTCCATTTTTTTAGTTTAAAGGTAGGAGTTGAGTTGAAATCTTAACTTAATATATGATTCAATGACATGGAATCACTGGTTTCACCGTAAGGGTAGTGGTTGCAGTAGGAAGTGACTAGTTGTAGTGTAGGGTCATGAGAGGATGAGTTTTGGAAAAACTAGAATTTTTGATATAACAACGACATTGTGGAATGATAATTCATAGGAAATTACATATATTTTTAGTATCTATGGGGTGAGGGATAGGTTACACTTCCACCAAATTCATGAAAAACAAGTTCTAAAATGTTGTGGTTTTGGATTCAAAGTATATCCTCCATAGATTTATTGAATTTTATAAATAGATAGAATATTTTGATTGACATAGAAGGTCATGACATGGTACCTTGAATTGTGTTGTAGTCCTCCCTATGTCAGACAATTCGATGGCATGGTCTTGGCTGTTGCATTATGGTATTTTAATTTTTAGTTGGTCTATAAATAGGCATACCACTTCCAAACCCACTTTTCTCTCAAGTTTTCCTCATTAATCCTATGTACCATGGAGACACATTCAAAGTAATTGAATCCCCCTTTAAATCAGTATCAATCCCCACCTCCAAGGATCAATCGGTGGTGATCCAACGTGAGTTTTACCTATTTCATCTCATGATTTTCCTATCATCTTAGCTACCATTCATCACATTCTTATATCCATTCTATGGAATTTGATATCCATTTTCAGTAGGGAGACTCTATTGTTTTTTTTCATGGTTATGGTGCATAATCCTTATATGTACATAGTTTTCTTATAAGAGGGGTCATTAGATATCCATGTTCATTTTATGTTCTTGGTAGAGGAACATTGAATCATTCTTTAGGGGATTTAATGCTTTTAATTTTATATATTTTTTCCTATAAAATAGTTATCATGTTTTAGATTCTTCATTTGGTGGGTTATTAACCACAATAAAGGAAAAATAGATTAAATATGAATTGTTGTATGGTTAGAAATCATTTTTTTTAAATATGATAATGTTTTACCTCTCCATTTATTAGATAGTTTGTTAAATTTTTTATAAATTATAAAAATTTCTCTATTCAATGGTTATCATGTTGTTTTGATGAATTGTAATGAAACATTAATAAGAAAATTTATTGGTTTACTAAAGATCACAAATTTTCATTTTAAATGAAAAAGTTGTTTCCTTTAAATTCATGGAATTTAAATTGATGCTCAATACATGATTACTTAATCATGTTATTCGATGAATTAATGGAATTTGATAAAAAATATTAATATAGAATAAATTTTTTAATAATGAAAGGTATTTTTATTGGGTTATGTCCCTACATATGTTGGTTGAAATTGGAATTGATGCTAAAGAGCTTATTTATATAATTTTGAAATCTCGTGATTTCTGATTCATTAGGATATCCATAATCCAAGCTTGTAATAAAATAACCATTTAATTGAAGATGGACTAATTATCAATTGTTTGATAAAGATTAATGTTTGGGTCCAAGGTTTCCTATTTTGTTATGAAGGATAAATTCACTTTTTAGATAAATGTTATTATGTTTGTGTATAAATTCTGAATGCATTGTTTTTAGGGATTAGTTTCCCTTGTGATAATGTTGGTTTTTATCCTTCTGTGGGATCTGGACGTTTTCCTTCCCAGGTCATGTGATGTTATCTTGGGATGGATGATGATAAATAGGAGAGGTTTAGTGAGGTTCTGTCATTATTTGATGCCTTTAATGGTGGGATGCATGGTGATATGCACGATAATCTTAAGGATGGATCTGGGATGATGGAATGAGTTGAATCTATGAATAAATGTTATTGTACTTAAAGTTAGGAAAAATTGTTGATAATTTTCACCATAATGTTGGATTGTGGGTTTTCTTTCTTTTTAACTACATTTATTCCCTCACAGGTTAAGTTAGATGGATATGATTGGTTTTGAAACTCTTTATTGTAGCTCAGGATATATCATAGTGTACCATGAATTATTATAATATATATGATTAATAAATTTTTAACCCATGGACGTGGTTATGTATAGAATCAAAATATTAATTCTAATCCAATTAAATCAAGGAATCGATGATATTATTCCTAGAGGGAATGTACATTACTATGTTATTAACGTATTGTAATTGGAATGAGTTTAATTAAAGGCTAATGAGTTAATCCACATAAGGATAAATTCTTATAAATGAAATAACTATTTTAATATATTTACTCATAATTGTTTATGTGGCTATTGGATACCCAGTCCCTTATAGTGGCACCTTGGTAGCCTATGGGATGATAGCTGAAATTGTGCCTAGGAATATGTTATGCATATAGTGTGGCTATGAGGGAAATTACATAGTGTTTTGTTTTAAGATTTCATATTCTACCAAATATTTTCTGGGATAAGGGACTAATACCTAGTGTACAATATGAATTAATTTAACCCTATATCCATGATAGAAAGGGATGGATGAAAGACTACCCCTTTGTCCATGCTCCCCTCTCTTGGCAGTATTATGTGTCGGTATACATAGTGGTACATTTCCCAGTTTATTTGTGTAATGGATGTAATGTTTTGTGTTTAATCCAGAAAAATGTCTCTAAACAAATAGTATCCTGTGAAATATTATATTATGATGTGTATGGGATGTGATGCCTCAAGGTATATTACATGATTTATGGGTTGTGATAGTGTGGTGTAAAATAACTAATATATGACACATGTGGCATGGGATATGATGGATCCCATAAACTACTTAGTTAGTATATGGAGAAGTGGGTCGAATGATGAGATTATGTGATGCACATGATGCATGTTATTATGATTTGGCGTATGTGGTTTAGTTTGACCTCTAAAATAGTGATAAGGCACATGATGTGTGATATTATCGAGAAAAAACCTAATGGGTTCTATATAATGTGTTTATCATGTTTCATTTCTATATTATATGATCTATTTTATATGATACATGGTGATAAATCTCTATGGTGAGTCTGTGAAAATTTTATACCTGTTTAGGTGAAGAGTTAGCTTAACTTGTTGTTTACTAGGATTTAGTATGTGTTATTTATCTTTTGAGATAGAGGCTCTAATGATGATCATACTAAGTATACATATTATGATCAATATATATATATATACTTGTGTGTGTGTGTGTTTATATATATGTATTGTATTTTTTCTAGTAAGAGAAGGTTTGAGATCATGTTGAATATTACATGCTTATGGTTATTCATGAGAAGATTGGGAATCATGGCTACTGCAAATTTTAACTTTTCGTTCCTATAGTTCTTTTTAGTTTTACCATATTTTTATGGAATAACATATATTTACATGAGTTTCATTTGTCTTTATAAGGAGTTCATTGGTGTAAATTTATTCTCTCTCCCTATCTACCAAATTATCTTTTAATGGATAACTCCACCCATTTTTATATATGATACAACCTTAGTTCATTTGGCAAACCCGTGGCCAATTATATGCGGGATTCGAGTGGTCACCATTTTCCTTTAATCATTTCTGAACCAGTATGGGTACCCGTTGGGGGCAGGGGATTCTGACAAGTTCATTATATAACACGTCACATCTCAATACAAAATCTACATTAGTACTATAGAAAATAGATCTATTATATAGACAGCTTTGGACCCCCAAGACATTGAAAAAATAGGGAGGTGATCTGTCGAAAAATACATGATCATTATATAAATAAATAATTAAAATGACTCTAAATAAATATCATCTCACATCCAAAATCTCCACAAAAAGATTCACCTCCCCAAATTACATAAAATAATAATAATAATAGTCAATTAAAATATGATAAATGGGACTGAAATTTTAGTGGGTTCAAATGATGTCCTTATAAAGACATTGGACAATTCATTTTGTACGGTTCCAAATGAACATTTTCATCAAAAATGAAAAACCATTGAGGAAATATTTTTTTAAAACCAATCAATATCCAATATATTAAAAACACTACATCCCTCCATCATGAGTCATTGAAATTCTAAAATACATATTTGGATTTAAAACACATATTTAAAATAGGTTACATCATTTGGAAAAAAAATTGGGTGATAAATCATAATTTTTCATCCAAACTATTTCATGTTATCCTCATAGGAATTTTAACAAACACTCGACAAAATGAAATTTTGACTAAAATGAGTAACTAAAAGTCTATTTATAAATACTCTATTTTATGTATTATAAGACATAAAATAATTTATTTAATCCCCCAAGGGCCTCAGGTATAGATATATATTTTAGAAAGGAATATTAAAATATTAAGTATCTAATGAATTGTTTTATAATGGAATTATATAGAAATACAAACACCAACCAAGAAGAAAAAGTCACCTATGATGGTGAAATCCTAAAAAATTAATTAAATTACCCATTAAAGAACTTAACATGAAGTGATACAAGATTATAGTAACCAAAAACCCTAAATTTACACCTCATGGGTGTTAATTTTCCCTGGAGAAATGAAAATCTATGTGAAATGGGATGTCCCAGACCAAAACAATTAGATCTAGTGCTAGAACATATTTTTATATACTGAATTTGAAAAAAAAGAAGCAACCTAAAAAAATAAATCTATATTTATAATATCAATAAAAAATATTTACTGACTTACATAAGAAAAACCATTTTGGTTTTGGTTTTTTGAGAAATAATAAAAACCATTCTTTTAAAAATGTAAAATATTTACCAAAAAAGAGTCATTATTCTTAAAAAACCATGTATTCCTTAATTTATGATAAGTATTCAACTTCTCCCACAAAATTCCCCACACATATACCCATATAGGCATGTCATAATATTCCTTATAAACAAGAGAAATTGAAGTAAATTATGGGTGAGATCAAATGTTCAATAATTTAAATCATAATTGACAATTAATCACAGATCATTAGAGATCATAAAATGATCATATTGGTATGACAGCATAATTTAAGTTAAATTAAATAAAATAATATAATCATACAAAATATAATATAGTTAATAAATAATTTTTCAAATCATAATTCATAATTCATAATACATTAATCATATATAATATTTCATGGGCCAAGAGTATATAACATGGGAATTAGAAAGTGGAATAAGAGTGTCGCAGAAATATAAGGAAATGGTACAAGTATAATAATATGAAAATATAACATTTTATAAAATGAAAACTTCAATATGGTTTTTAAATGTTTTTATAAACATGATATCAGGTCCAAAAATATATTTGTGAACATATAACTAGGTTCATAAAATAAATCCTTATATCACGAGATATAAAGAAATTCTAGTGAATTGGAGGGCTATATAAGACCCCAACCATCAAATAATGATAAACCATATATATGTTTTCTATATTAAAATAATCAAAATATCATCAATGTAATACAATTGAAAAATCATGGGTTTTTATTTTTTATCAAATGGTATGTCATATATTGTCATTAAGAGTTGATCAATTGATTCCAAAAATTTAATATCAATGAACGTTTATAAAATAACTTATATTATGGTCATAGGGAATGATATATAAGTAGTTGATCACTGGTAAGTAGAGAGTAAAATAAAATAGAATTTATGAAAAATTTAAAAACTTTTATAAAATGGATGTAAAAAACATAAAGAAACTATTTAAATGATGTGAAGAGAGGAAATTTAAAAACTATATTTTTATATAATTCTAGAAATTGAGACCTTAAAAATAAATTAAGTTATTATTATGAATTTCATTGGGGAAAATTAAAATATATCTTAAGTAGAATTAAATAACATAATTTATTCTTCAAAAACAATAATGGGTATTTTTAAAATTAAAAATACCCAAATAATGGGAATATATATTAATTTGGAAAACATTAAAAATTTAGAGAGGAAGTTTCTTAAAAATAAATGATTATAAAACTTTTAAAAGGTGTTCATAAATTATATATAAAAATGATATTCATTTCATAATTTTTTTATTAAAATAAAAAATTACTTGGGAGTAAAATTTAAAAAATATTCATTTTAAATATTTTTATTGGAAATCAATGACTGAAGAAAATTACCATAAAAAATAATTAAATTATAAAGATTAACGTATTTAATAGTTGTAAAAAATATAGAAATGGGAAAAATATCCATTAGAATGTATGAAAATAAACCTTAATAAGGTTATATTTTTATAAATAATGGATTAAATAATGGAGATGATTTTGGTTGAAAATATATTATTTCCCAAAAGAGATATGTAAGAAAACATTTTGAATACAAAAATTGTATAATAAAAATAATCATCGAAGAGAATAGTCTTTAGGAAATTTGTATAACCTAATGAAAATAAAATTGAGTAAAAAAATCTCTTAAAAACAAGATATTGTATGATAATTAAATTCACAAGGAATTAAAGGGGAACATAGATTTATTAAAAATATAATTTAAAAAATAAGGAAATAATTAAAATAATTTATTTTGGTTTATTGAATATAAATTGTGAAATATATAAACATTTCATGAAAAAAATGTATATATTTGAAAATTAACACTATACATAGATAATAACATATAAAATAATAATATATCAAGTAAGGTTTTATTAGGGAGAGATGTAAATCCCAAGAATGTAAGGAGTAAAATAAGAAATCATGGTGAAAAATATGAAACATGTCTCAAGGAATTGAAATTTAAAAAAATAACCCTTATCGCCGAAATCTGCTTGGTTGACCACATTCTCACTTCTTATCTCAAAAAACGTCTAATTAATCATTTATTATCGAACCTCATTCATGTGTAAAACCTTCTAAATTAATATATATGTATTTATTTATTTATTATTTATTATTTTTTTTGCATTTTTATTAATATTGATCAACAGTTTCTGATAATTTCAACTATTTCTTGTTTTTTTTGGAATAATTGTTTTTATTATCATTAAAATTTTCTAATTTCATCATCTATTTATTATTAAAGTAACTTTATTATAAGTTCCACGATGATTATGATTTTTTGGGATCACTCCATGGGAGTTTTAGGAATGATTCTTTAATATAAAATCCATAACACACTTGTTTAATAAATATTTGCTGAATAAATGGTGGTATATTAATAAAAAGTTAATTATTAATATTATCAGTATATAACTGAAAAAAATATTTTATAAATAATATCATATCATATTAATCAATATTCACCTATAACAATCCCTCCTATGAAATTATGACATCGTTCATATAGGTTATTAAACCTACAAAATCATGACTCTCTATAATCAATGGATTAATATGATTATGAAGGGATTGTAATATAATCATTATAAAAGAGTATAAATGGTATTTTAATTTTACTAAATATGTAAATTAGGATTTTAAATTGATTTATGATGAGGACAAATGAAAAAACAAAGAGAGGAATTTACTACTTACAATGAAGATATCATATCTCCTCATTGAAGACTTAATGGTCCTGAAAAAATAGGGAAATATATTGTGAAATGAAACTTCAAAATGTTTTATTGGGTTATTAGGGAAAAATATGGAATATTAAGGGTAGGATTTATAGTTTTAGGTGTGGGGTTTCAGGGTGGTGGTGGGGTGCTTTTATAAGTGAGGAGGGTAACATTTTTTGTAAATATTTACCACTTAATTACAAAAGATAAGATATTTTCAAGAACTTTTTTCTAATTTTCAATCCTAATGAAGATAAAAATGGTTTATACTAATCAATCCAATATAGATATATTTTTATGATATTTTTGGTGTTTACCCACAATTTAAAACCATTACCTTATTTTACCCTTTATCGTAGTGACTACATTTTACTTAGGTAAGTATTCAATATGAACAAAAATGAAATATAAAACTTCAACTAATTTATACATGACAATACAAGGTATGAGATATATTTTACTATATTTAACATCTAAAATTGATAAATATTAATTCAAAAGTAATTCATGAATAATACATAAAAATTATTTATAGAAAAATAAATTTCCAAGAATAGAAACTAATTTAGGCCAAAGATTATGTAAAATATTTAATTCCAATATATTTATAGGTTGATTATTAATAAAATAAATATTATGTTATTTTAAAATAGAAAAAGAGAATATAATATTTTGAATACCAATTTAATGGAAAATCACCAAAATTAGTTTTTATTATAATATAACATAACTTATGTTTTAAAATTTTAAGAATTGGTTTATAAAATTAAAATAAAAATTTTAATTGATTTATAATAAAATTTATATAATTATTTAGATAAAAAATAGTTTCATCATTTTTTGAGTCATTATTATAGCTTTATTAGGTCACAACTAAAATGGTGCTTGTAAGGACATTATATTTACTATTCACCCAAAAAATAAACCTCTATAGAAAAACCTCATATATTCACCATAAGGTAATTTTAAATCATTAATATACAAATGATGTTTCTATTAAAATTCAAATATTTAAATTTAGGTATTTACCTTTTAAATGAAATCATGAAATACAACAACCGATATTTTTTAGAAAATAAAATAATGTTATTTTATCACTCATTAATAAATTATAATTCATTTATTATTTCTTCAATTTTTTAATTTTATATAACAAATAAATTACTATATCTAATGAATCAATTTTACATGAATCATTCATTAAATGTAAAATTTTATGAAAAAAAAATATATTATAAAAAAAATTAGAATAAAAGGTATTTTTACAAATTTATTTGTATCTGATGATTTATTCTAAAATATTCTATTAAAAAAACAAAATTAATTATAATTAATATATATATATATGAATATATATAAACTATATAAAATTTATTTACATTAACTCTATACCAAGAATTATGAATTCCAAATATTATACTCATGGAATTTTTACAGTTTTAATTTATTCGTATCTTATACGGTTTATTTCATTGTCATGTTAAGAAACTTTATTAGACTAACCTTATATTAAATGGATATATGTTTTATGAAATGAAAATTTTTCCTAAAACAAAGGGTGTTACATTTTACCCCTTTAAAAAAACATTTTTACTGTAATTTTAATTTCTAAAATCGATTAAAATATAAGAGGTTCTTAATAATATTGTTATTTCTCATGATATAATTTCAATATATATATAAAAATAACTATATTATGTAAGACAAAAAAATTATATATCTCAAAAAATAGGCATATATTTATGTTTTCATTTATGAAAACCATGTTTATCCAATATAACGCCATTGATGGCTAGAAGAGTTTCTTGTTACATACCCTTTATAGATTAATTTCTAGGATCGTATAATGAACCAAATAATAAAATAATACATATTATGATAAAATTAGAGTAAATATGAGAAAATAATAATATGAGGGAATATCCTATGACACTATCACTTGATCCCATGGTACATTCCGTTCAAAAATGATAATATTGGTTCAAACTATAACTCGTTCAGTTCAAATCAGGTATCCATATGTTTTATCCTCATAATTCCTATAACCTAATCCCAAGAAATTAATGAATTTCAATTTACTAAGATCACACTATTGATATTATAAACCATAAATCATAGAAACCATTAACCCAAAAATAATCATATACTTTTTTCCATAAAAAAATAAAATCACATATACAAAAATAATGCATTAATCATGAATAATCCCAAAAATATTTCAACCTTTTACTAAAATACCCTAAATCACCATTTCACCAAATGACTTTTCATACCCAGGGATATCTATACTATTCAAAATATATTCCCAAAATTAATTAACCCATTTTCATAAATAACCACAAATTCATCAAAATCAAATAATATTTGAATCAAAAGGGTTATCAAATCCTCTGTTGGGAATTATTTTTGAATACCCAATAAAATGTGTAAAATATTATTATTCAAATTAAATTTTTTTTACATAACTGCTCAAACTGGTATATATTCCATTGAAATTATGATCAACATTGAACTTATTGACCCATGATAGTATCAAAAAATCATAAAATACCCTCATCTTATAATATAATAACCTCTAAAGTTATCTAAAATCTATTATAATACAAACTGAGATGCCCTAGACCTACACATTCAGATATATTGATTAAAAAATGTTATTTATATATTGTATTTGATACCAACCGAAGTAACCCATAAATAACCATCGATAATTAAAAAGTAAATAAAAAATAATTTGTTACTTACATACTTCTGAACTCTTAGGTTTAGTGTTTTAGAGAATTATGAAAAAATATTTATCTAAAAAACCAATATTTTTCAATCAGATTGAAATTTCTGAAAACAAAAGCAGGATTCCCTATTTTATGATATCAATTTAGCATATCAAACAATAATTACCATATAATTTTTTAATTTATAGATATCAAACATAATACTCATCTTCATTATAAGGGGAAATATAAACATAAGAAGAGTTGAGCTCAATTCCCAGTACGGGTAAACTTAAGATATAATAAATTGATGATCATAAATGAGAGTAATGGAAGAATATTTTGATGAGAATATAATCAATGTTAAATGATTTAACAAAACTAAATCATGAAAAATAGAATATAGATAATAAATCATGAGTAAAATTATAAATCTTTATTTGGAAGATGCAAATTAAAATGACCAATCCATATTGATATGATCACTGAGAGGAAGGGGGAATCAATGGCCTTCAATTTTTATGTTTCATTACTTACAAAAAACTTTCAAATTCATTTAGTGAAAGAATACTTCTATAGAAATAAAAACAATAAATCCCATAAAATAAAATAATTTACAATTCTCACTATTAAAGAAGATTAACTAGTCTATGAAATTTCTTTTATGTAATATAAAACCATGAAACCACTATAAAAAATCCATTTATTGGTTATAAAAAAAATAAAATCCATAACTTATATAAAACTATATTATTTCAACAATTCATGTGATACTCGTAGAAATACCGTTTTATAACAATATTTAACAACAATAGTAAGGGAATTTACCAATAGGAATTAGTATATCATCACTGTAAAATTGTACTTTCTTTACACTTTACCATTTTGAACGTTATTCCTTTTATTAAATTTCTTTCATAACATTTATAAAGAATATTAATCTATCAATTAGATGTATATCTAGTATGGTCCATTTGGCATACTTAGATTGGTCAAACTTTCTTTATTACCTTCAGTAACACTCAATCAAAAATCATTTATCGATACTTTTAACCCAGTATGTCTCCCCCATTTCTTCTTCAAAATGCTAATCTAATAAATATTTAAAGGAATATATATATATATCAACTATTAGTTTTATGTCAAAATATATGGCTCTTTGATATAGTATTTCAAAATATCTTTCATTGGCACCTTAATTCTTTATAAATTTACCCAGTAGTAATAACATCAGAAATTATCCCAATAATTTGTGCTAACCTTTCCATAAGAAAGAAAACAATGAAAATAAAGGTATATGGAAGACTTCAAAATCAAATATCCTACATCCAAATATGATTATCCCGCTAATATATTTCAACATTAGATATCATTTAAATTTCCTAAAAATAAGAGTCAAAAATTTGTTTATAAACCTTTCCTTAAATATCAAAATCAACCTTTTTAAATATTTCTTAATATCTTATCTATAATCAAGAATATTATTATAGTATTATTGGAGCATTGAATAATGAGCTGAGAAAATTAATTTTTAATGTATTTAAAAAACATTTCAACATTCACCAAACTTTAATCATCATATTTATACAAACTTATTTTGTTTTTGGAAAAACCCTAGCTGGCATCCTTTAGATTAGTCATATATTTAGACCCCCTTGACCCATTACGTGTAATGAATATATCTGATGAATTTTTGTTGTAAAACAAAGTTTGAACCTTATTTAAACATCTCTTTATCGAGATAATTCATAAAAATTATATATTTGATGATATTAACACGTTTTCGTTGTTCAAGTAATTTATTGAAAATTTTCTATAATCAATACAAAACATTCCTTCCATATGAAGAACTAAAAAATATGTATTCCCCTTTCCTTCTTACATCTTTTCTTCTGATCCATATTTTCCCACAATCCTCATGTTTATTCATCCAAAACATCTCTACATGATAGGGTATGTCTGATGAATCTTATTTTTTTTCCTGATATACCACTCACATTCATAATTGCAATGAACATATATATTTATAATTATCATAATTTCATAAACATCATGTTCACCACTTTATATTTTGATCTTAATGTAAGTCTATTTAGTAGATTTCATATATCATTTCACATAATTCAATTTCATCAATATCTCTAGAGGACTTATGTAATCCAGTTTTATAATTATTATTAATTCACAAAATCATAATCTTTTAATAATTAATACCATCATATAACCATTACATTTGAGAAAATTGAGGATCATAAAATAATCCCCTAATATACATAAAAAAATACATCTATCTCATAAAAATATGATTTAAATCGAATAAACTTATAGTTCCACACTCTAATATGATCACTTCTATTTATTAGACTCCATATGTTGGACACTATATCTTTTCTCCTTTTTGTGGAATATTCAACACTGGTATGTGATTTATATTTTTCAAAAAAAGTTATTATCGAATAAATCATTTATTCTTATCAAAAATATATTCTTCTGAATAGATCAACACATCTAAACTTCTTAGAATCAATAATCATCCCCTAGGAATTATTTTTTGAAACCAAAGAACATAAATCCATAAAATATTTTTATATATAAAAATTGCTCACTTATAAAAAATATATAAGAATACATGAGAGAACTCGGTGTAGGAAAGATGAATCATTGAACAAAAATACAATTGTATCTATATATAAGGATTAAAGAAAAATTTCTTAAAAACTAATTGAACTTCATTCATATTAAAAATTCATTATGAAAACTAACACTTATATGAAAAAATTATTGTATGTAAATTAATAAACTATTAAAATAGTTGGAATGTGATGAAATTATATATTAGTACATTTAAAAAGATCCCCTACATATAAACATTCCATCAAAAGGTAAAATACTTAAAAATGGATAGATTTAGGTAGTATTCCCCCCCTTTAAAATCCCTATAAAAATACAAGATGATAGAGGGGATAAATATTTCAATACATTACCATGGAAGAGAGTGAGGCTATTCACCCAAAACCTTTCATATTTTTTAAAATGTTATCTTCAGTGATGGTTTAATGAATATATCAGAAACAAAGTCAATTTCTGGGATGATTTCCATATTTATTTCATTATAATCAATAGTATATTTGATAAAATTAAATTTAATATCATAGTTTTTCAATCAGCCTTATTTAATCATATTCTTAATGATATTTTGTGAACATAGATTATCACAACCTATGATAAGGATAAACTTCACATAAACTCAAAAATACAGCACCTATGTGTTTATCCACATTGATTATGATGAATATTGACTGGTAGTATAATTATCAAATTTATCCATGTAGAGAGTTACAAAAGTTTTATTTATTTTATTGTTTAATCAATGAGATTTCTCCCAACAAGGAAAATACAACGTATGTAGATCTACAATCATCAACAAAACCAACCCATTCTATATTTGAATAACCAAACTATTTAAAAAAATTCTAGGGGTCATATTTCATTTTTAAAAACATTATTCTATTTATATATCATGGAATTATTATTTTTGGTGATAAGATGAGGTTTTTTTATTTCACATTGATACCTCGAAAAAAATTAAAATAATACACAATATGTGAACATGAAGCTACTAGATATTACATGCTTCCAACAAACATTCAAAACACATTTACATTTACCAACATTCCTTTCGAATATTTTTTGTGAAATGTTTTCTCACTACAATAGGTATAGATACAAACTTTGAATATTCCATTATAAACATCATTTGATGTTACTTAGAAATAGTTTCTTGATATAATAATTTTTTTATTAAGATATGTTTAATACCAGAATGTATTTCATTTATCCTTTCATAGATATTTCAAATAACCTATTCATCTCTTCTACAGTATTTCAAAACATTAATTCATTATTCTATGTAAATATGATATCATCTACAAAAACAATCTAGATGAGGGTAACCTCTTTCAATGATTTTATAAATACGGAAAAAAATTAAATTATCCTTTCCTAGAATTAATATTCTATAATAAGGTATCAAATTTATAATATCATTCTCTCATGGGTTTATCCAACCCATAATATGACTTCTTTAACTTTCACACATAGATTTTATATTTACTAAGCATGAATAATAACTGTTGTTAAATATTATGTTCTCTAACAATATCTTTATGAATAAAATATGAGTTAACATTCATCCAAAATATATTATCTCTTTTACATGTTGTGATAACAAGAAATATTATAATAGTTTCAATCAATTATATAAGAGAAAACATATCTTTAATATCAATGCATTAAATCTATGATAAAACCTTATAAACTACTCATTGCATGTATTAATCAATTCATATATTCCATTCAATATATTTCTAAAAATATATTTTATACCAATAATTTAATTATTCAATTTTTTTTAAGTTTCCATGTATCATTAATCTCAATCAGATCCAACCCATAATTTGTGTCATCATTATACTCTTAATTTATCAAATCATCTTCAATATATATTGGATAATCATGTGAATATAAATAAGATTATGTTACTATCCAAAATGCATGTCTGGTTCGAACTAATATTACTTAATCATTAGTGATGTCAATGAACTCCACTTTCCCCCTCTTCCTAGAATTAGATAAAAGAAACTGTCCATTATTACATCCTATTACAGAGTCAAATTACACTTCCTGAGAAAAGTCTATATTAGTACTCTATTAAATAAAATTTTCATTCTATTTAACTACAACGAATTCATCTTAACTTCATATAAAATATGTAAATAAATCTAGAAAACAATATTTAGAATGTTCTAGAAAATTCAAATAATCAAATTCAATAATCATTCTGGTTTGTTTAATATAAAAAATGTATTCTCTACTATTACGAGGTTATCATATAGAGACACCGTCAAAACCTCTTTGATCAAACGTCATATTATTATCACCCATGAATTTGATAAGGCATGGAATTCAAAAAAAACACTTAGTGATTTTAAACATCGGGATTCATAGTAATACATATCATAAGGAGTCGTATTAGAGTTTGGCACATAGAAACAAAAGTTATGAATATGAACTACTTATCCTTTATAATTCTTTCAAATAAAACAACAATTAACACGAATAATCAATATTTTTCATGCCTTAAAAATATATATTTACTTATGCCAAAAAACCATTCATGCGTGGTATGATTAATACACTAAATTCATGGTGAATGAAATTATTTTTAAGTTATACATTAATCCTCTCATTTTTTTAATTCAGCAGTATTAATAGTTAGATTATACTCCATTGAATAACCACATTCCCTTTTCAAACATCTCCTAAAACTCTTAAACATTTTGAGAGTATCTTACTTATGTCTCAAAAACATAATACATGTATTGTGAGTAAATTTCTCAATAAAATAAATAAAATAATTACCTATCATTTTTTCTATTTTTATAAGGGAAAAAATAAAAAAATTATAAACCAAAATATCTCTTCTTTAGACATGTTAAGAATTAGAATATTTCAAATAATATTTATATATCCTGGAGTAAAGACATAGTGAGAATCTGAGACCCAGGGATCCTAGTATGGATATTATAAAAATATTACATATATTAATATCATGAATGCATTTTTTTCCTAAAATAGTTAATAATTCACAAATAGTGACTCATATGTGAAATATAAGACTATTATTGGGTCCAAAACATGAGTTTTACAATTGTAACAACATAACCTTTTTTGATTCCATTTAGATAGTTAATGTATTTGTAGTGGGTACAGTAATAAATAATAAATTATTTACAAATATGGTATTTTTTATCCCAACAAGATTAAATTCCGTGGGGGTGTTAATCAAGTTTTGATATATTAAAAACCCCTTCAGATATAATTTCATTATAAAATGAGAAATTATTTCCTCTATTCCTCATTATAAATGTATGTGAATAAATAAAAGAATCCATAAGACACATTAATTTGACACGGTTCACCTATACTTGTCTATGTACATATTGAATACAATGGAAACATGCCTATGAACCA
This sequence comes from Viscum album, assembly GCA_963277665.1. Taxonomy (NCBI): domain Eukaryota; kingdom Viridiplantae; phylum Streptophyta; class Magnoliopsida; order Santalales; family Viscaceae; genus Viscum; species Viscum album. The sequence goes on along the minus strand of OY728129.1, from coordinate 125,380,954 downwards.
AATCCACCAATGTTAACTTCTATTACAATGTTTGGATTAAAATATCCATCCATCCAAGTTTATATCCTATGAATATTTTGAAGCTCACTACTCTATCAACTGAAGTGTGTTCATTGTTCCTTCATAATGATCTAATTTTGATCAGTTGAATCAAAATTTCTGACACCTTATTTGTTGAGTCATGAAGCTCAAAATTCATCTACCTGATGACGATTACATTACCCCAAAAACATAGGTAAAATATGTGTTGGTTTTCTAAAATTTATATTTTATGATAGCATTTCAAAAATCAGATGAAAATATACAAAATTTCATATATATATTTATTGAGTTTTTTTTCAAAACATTAAATTTGTCTAAATTCTTCAGCTCATCAAAAAACTCCCAATTTCCACACAACTATTATATTCTCATGAATATGGATTATTATTATAGTGAGAAGTTTCTTTTCCATGTGAAAATAACGTTTGTGTGGTTTCTTCATGCAATTAATATCTTCTCACATCTCTTAATAGATTCTGATCCCTAATATTCTCTATGGTTTGAGCTCACCAAATGAGGGGGATAACTCTCTGTTTATAGATGAGGCCAACCATTCACACAGTAACATTTCAATCATTTGACTATGCACCCACATTTTTGTGTGTAGTAAATATCAAATATTTAATATCTCCATTATAGTGAAACTCGCCACCAGCATGTATCCACATTACTATTTTATGGGCTCGTGAAACTATCCATGTGTCTTGATACTCTAACCGTCGTGATTTTTTAGAACTTGTGTGAAACCCTATTCTTTTCTATATTTTTTTGAGATAACCCTCAATATTCAATTATGTGTGACCTTGGGATACATCTTCACCCATTCCTGAAAATTCACATTTAAACGAAAGTTCTTCATTTTCAAAAAAGTAAATTTTTCTACGATATAAACCATTTCACATAATAATTTATAAAACACTACGAAAGGAAGAAAACTTATACATGAATATATGTGTACAACTTATAGTGCTTATATACCTCAATCCTGAAGATGTTTCAAGATTTTTGAACATACCTAGTAAAAAAAACATTTAAACTCAACATTAGACATCATAAATCTTATTTTCAAAAAACAATCAACAAAATAACACTGTAATGTTACCTATATAGATTTTATCCAACATTATTATTTTATTTTGCATGTACAAGATCGTCCTCCATTTGATCATGTTTTTTAGAAAATATCAGTGTTAGACACATAACCATGGATTATGGGAGAAACATGGAGGAAGGAATTGGTAGACATCAGACCATGTACTGACTGTCAAAACACTACGAGGATCACTATTGAAAATAAATATTGAGGATACCAAAAATAACATTAATGAAAATTCTACCTTTATTAGTAATAGGTCCTATCTGAGTTAAGGAATTGTAAATGGTACTTTATTTCCGTGTTTTTTTATCTCATGATTAATGTGAATAAAATCATCTGACATATAGATTTTTAGTTGATCATGTTGATGGTGAAGGTTTACTTAACAATGATTATGGGAACATTATTGTGGTTATTAATTTGATGGTTTTTTATTTTTTTTTTAATGTAAATAAATTAATAGTAACATCAAAAATAGACGAATATTATTACTCTATTGTGTTTAATGTATTTCATATATCAATATCCACTTGATTTATCAATGTTATTCCCTAGGTATATAGATTCGACCAAAAAAGGACATCTAATCGCTACACGATTTTTCTTCAATTCAACAGAATGATGATGCAAGATCAGGTTCTTAAATGATAGAGTGATTGAGGTGGAATAATAATAAAGGATGATCAGAGGTAGATCGAGATTATATTAGTATTTTCTTATGCGGGAATGTGGAAATTGAACCATGTTGTAGGGATGGTTTTTTAATCTAGTTGATTTCTGGAATCTAGTTTGTGGTGATGGAAGGTCTCAGTCTAATTGATATTAGCATTTATTAACATATTAGGTGACATTAATTCTAGTGGAAGCAGTGTGAGCATACACATGAAGCATGCCTAAACATTCAAAAAAATTGACTACATGGTGTGTAGTCCAATGAACACATGCCAATTAGTTCCCCTATGTAAATATAGAGATTATGTACAATGGAAATGATTGAAAACTATATGGTATATACCACATGTATTCTAACCTGATTCTATTGGCTCAGCCTATATACCAGAGCATATACTGGCATGAACACGACTAGGAAAATGGGAATGGTTGAATCACATGGAAAAATCTTAGTACCCGATCATAGACAAGTACATGTACAAGCCCAATTACATGAGAAAAACTTGTATACATGGTCTTGGGTATAAGAACATTGTTATGAACATGTGAAGGTCATAGTGTTAGGGTACACATACTCTACCTTATTAACACACCATATACTTCCTCTAATGTTGTGTGGAGACCTTACTTTATTTAGTAATGAAACAGTTTAGTTGAGTATGATTTCATCATCCATCCCTATTAGTGTATAATGGGTCATTACATCCTAAAAATAGGATTTTGATCCCCTCTATCAATTTTTACTTGGATAGAGTTATGTGTACCCCCATATCTGAGCAGGGTTGGATCCTCTACCATTCATTCCTTATCCTATATTGGGTTTTGGGTATATGTGTGACCAACTTGCTCAAATCATTAATCCCTTATCTATTAGGTTGATACAGTAGGTTTTGTGGTGTCCCAAAAGGTTCATGTCTATGATACCCTATTTATAAATTGAGATATTCAGAGTTCTATATTATACATCATGGAGAGGCCATATGAGAATGACCAATAAGATGAGTGTCTCCAATGACATCCCAGATCATGGTGTGAGTATTCTCGGATGAACATTTCCTTTAATCATTGAGTATAATAGTTTGGAAAGTAGTATTTTTTTTCACAAATTATGTTCGGTTTTATAAATCGAGTATATCAACGTTATTATTATCATCAGGTCTTATACCATGACAAAAATAGCATAAAATTGATGACTACATTTGATTCTTTTTATTTTCTGATTTTGGGTGGTACTACTATGTATTGTTGTACTCATCCTTTTGTGGGATCTTGGCACACAATTCATGTCTTATATTGACAATAATCCATCTAACGAAGACTTCGGAGGACCAAAAGTGGGAAGATCATAGTATGGGTTAGGAAGACTATGGTGTATATTGAGTGTGGTATTTTTTAGTATTCCCCTCCTTCTCATAAGGTTGGACTCTTTTTTAATTTTAATGGGATTATCTTTAGACCCATTATGTATTTCAGTACTATTTTATGGATCTATTTTGGTTTATTTATATAGTAATTCATTTGTATTAATTTTACACGACTTTCATCATTTTTTGAACATACATATGTGTGCCTGTGTAGAGGTACCATAAGAAAATTCTCACATATGTGTGATATTCCTACTCGGTGCTGGTCAATAGGCCCTAGATAATTGAAGTGGGGTTTTGGGATGTCACATGATGCTTATTTACAACTATGAGGGCCTTCGTGGGTCGGGTCACAACATAGTGGTATTATATATTCAGTTTAACCTTAGGTTCATAGGTTTGAGATTTTCTAGCTATGAGGTTTGGTTTGGGGTTTTATGAAAACATTTTTATTGTTTTTTAGTTCAACATTCATGGAAGAGACTCTAGTGTTTGTTTGGAATCCAACATTTCCATTCACTAAGAATCTAATAACCTTCTTATTGACTCAATACATGTAGTAACTGGTTGTATGGAAAATATTTGTACTGTTATCATTTAATAATTGTTTATAGTTCCCGTTTCCTTCTAGTTTTAGCTCCCATATATATTAATTGAATTTGATGAATATTTTCAATTTCATAATCTAACTATGAAGAAATCCATCTAGGATTCCATAGTATGATTATATGGATGATCCTCCAAGTCCTGAGGCTCTATTATAGGGTCTTAAACTGAAGGTGTTACCTCTGGGTAATTTTCTAGTTTTCCACCTCTATTTTAACAATAGGTTAGGCCAAAATTACCATATGAGGATGGAATAATTCTAAATTAACTCCATGTGTTTTAGAGATAGTTCCCACCCAGGTTTCAGGGTGATCTAGACCCCCAAGAAAATGAGGATTGGCTGTAGATACTCATCAATGTTTTCTACCTTTTGAGGTCACTTATAGATCATATCATGGTCCCAGAAATTATTCTTTTTTATTACTCCACAGAGAGGTGGTGGAGTTCTATGAATCAGACACATGATTATATGGATATCTCATGGTCATATTTCTGGCTTCTCTTTTGGAAGGAATTTTGTCTAGCCATTTTTTCATAAATTTACATTTATGTTATTCTAAATTAGTAGCAATGTGATATGAAATGGGAGAGTATTCGATGATGTTCACTAACCTCTCACAATAGTCTATGGATATGGCTCGTGATAAATTTTTACAAGCAGTGAAATTGAAGAAAGGCCTATGTTGAGACATTATTTAATTAGTCCCATATCTTTTTATTCACACCTTTTCTGTACTTCTTGTGTGTGCTTTAGAATTAGAGATATTCATATCATAGAGGTTACTGATAGTGGGTGTTAGTAGCATGCAAAAAATAGCTATGACCATAGAAGGTGGTAGCTGATGATAGTCATATGGTTATGAGTGTGAGAGAAACATTAAAAGGTTATCCTAGAATAGATTGTAGATGGTCCAAGGCTCTTATTATGGTTATCTCCAGCACATAGATAGTTATTGTTTCTCATGTGACAGTTAGGGACACGTCATGTGGGATTGTCTGACCTATCATGTATCACCATGATATTTTTATATTATTTTTTTCAAATGAATTTAATTTTTATGATATTTTACATAACACAAACACAAAGTTTAGTTTATGTTATATGATAAATTTTTTTCAATTTTTATTACATAAAACACTGAATGTGATTAAATTTAGATGTAAGATCAAGTTTTATCAAAACATTATATACTATTAAAATATTTTAATTTAACATATTAGTTATCACCAACAAATTAGAATAGTGGGTAGGAATATGATTATGTAAATTATGAAAATATATTTTTTACACATGTATGTATAATGAATTCAATTCTGATCAATTAATTATATATTAAAATAAAGACTATTTGAAAACCAATGAAATATTTTAATGAAAACTAATTTTATGCACACAAATTTGTTTTATCTAACTAAATTTAATAAATCATTTTACTTAATTATTTTAAAAAAAATAATACATTATAAATTCAATAAAAAATATAACACTCATCTTATGTGATTTTTATACAAGAGATAATAATTAGCCCATGTATTCACTTAAAAACTATATTTTTTTAAAATAGAATTTCACTTATGAACACTTATTCTATAATTATTATTTTCAATTTTTTTAAAATTAATTTCTAAATATGAAATTAATTCGGTAATTATCATCAAAAATTAATCATATTGTAAATGATTGCTAATTTTTAGAGAAGGTAATTATTTTTATGAATGGTAAAAATAATGGTTTTTATCAGGAATATTAATTTTTTTTAAGCTTTTAACAACAAATTTTTTTGTTAAAAATATTTATAATTGAAATTAGTTCACTTATATTTCTCTTTATTAAATTTAGGTCATTTTAATAAATTTCACATTGAATTTTGATATAAAATATTATTTAGTTTTTACACATTTTCTCTTTAGAAAATAGTTTTCTCATCACATCCGTGGGTTTAGTTTTAAATTAATATCTTCCATTTCTCTAAATTAAATTTTAGAAAGATTTATCCAATAATTTTCATCATAATAATTTATATTTTATGATAAGATTAACATAACATTTGACTATTATGAATAACAAAATAAGTAAAAATTAATTATTGTGGTTAATATTAAAATGTATGTATTCGGGGTTAAACTAAAATTATAAGTGGTAAAATGACCTATTAAATTGTCAAAATCCATTTTATGCAAATATATAGACATTATCAATTCTACGGTTCAATAATGGCCAATATTTGTTCCTTTGGGAAAGTGAACAATGTGTGTTTTCCTTTTTATTGTCAATAATTACAAGTGTGTCACCCACCTCAAGTAAAAAAGGTCACCCCTCTAATCGTATTTTACCACATTGAATACCAATTTGTTATTCCGATAAAAACTCTGATAAATTTATCAATTTCATTATATTATACTCTAATCCTTACTTTTTAACATATATATCCTAATAATCCTTTTGGTGGAAACTAAAAAAATTTCTTCTGAAAAAGAGGCAATGTCCAAACCCAATTATTTAATATTATTTCTTCGTATACCACCATAAAACATAATTAAGACATGATGATATAAAAACATTAGTATCTTCCATATACTTATATTTTATTTTGTCAATGTAATAACAAAAATCCTGCTTCACTTCCATCAAATGGGATAAGAAATCGTAACCCATGTGTAGTGCAGACTACCGCCTCACAAATCGATGTTCTTAGTTTTCCACAACCACCTCTCATGGATGGATAGAATGATTTATTTAAGGTCTATATATTTAATATTTGATATTATTAATCTTATTAAATTGTTATATCTCATATAATTTATAACCTTCCATTATGTAGGAATATTATAGTGTCAATTATGTGTACGACAGACTATTGCATCGTGAATTGATGTGATTAATTTATGATCTACATGGAATATAAAAATGATGGTATTAATTAAAATAATTGATATATGTTAGATAAAAAAGATTAAATAGTGGTAATATATTATTTACCTTTCTTTTCTTCAATCTTCCATGAAAATGGAGTCAATGTTCAGGCATATGGATGACCTATAATCTCAATGAATGGTGTACTTAATTTTAAATATATAAATTTTATGGATAACTAAAAATGAATAAATACTCAATATAAATGATATTAGTATCTTGTTTAACATTCTGTATATTATGAAACCATTAAAAATATAGGAGGACCAAAAATAATAAATGTAAACATGAATTAAAAACTATTTATTATACAAAACATGATTTTAATTAAGAATTATTAATAAATAGGTAATAAAGTGTCATAAGTAAATCATATATGATAATATATATATATGGTTATTTAATACATGTATAAAATATTTTATTAATTTTACATGAGTTTTTAATGTGTCCAAAATCAGGTGAGACTTAATGTAAAGGATTTTAGTCTCAATTTTTACATCTGTGAGGCTCATGCCATATTGACCACCTACATATTTTATGTGTTTTTTATACTTACCATTAATTTATTATGTTTTAATACTACTTAAAACAAAGTATATTTAAATATCCATTTGATTATCTCTCTTTTATGGGGTTTATGGTTCAAAATCTCCTAAAGAGGTTAATGATTTTTCGCTTAATTTTTCCTCTTCGGGACATATATTATGTCTGACACCTATATTATTTTTTGAGGTGTTTATGAATCCAAATTTACTATTAACAACATGAATTTATTTTTTATAATTATATTATATTTTTCATGTAATTTTATTCTTTTTTTGAGAGTATGATTCACAGTTACTAAAGTAGTAAAAGTTTTATGTTATAATCTCATCATTTATCAGAATTGTTTATGATTCTTCTTAAAATGGTCAAATATTAAGATTAATATCTTGATAAACAATTTAATTTATTATTTTCATGATATGTCAGGAGAATACATGTTTTCCATTCATTTAATTCCCCTTATGTACTCAAGAGACTGTGATAATGTTTTTATAAAAAATCCTTTTTATTTCTCTCCTCGATCAAAAATCTCTTTTCTTCCTAAATCATGTTTTCAAAAAATGTATTCAAAAAGGTTATTAATATTCTAAAAATGGATTATTATATATATTTTAATTGATATTTTAATATTTTAAGAACTATTTTTAAAATAATATTCATGTCATTTTCTTACCAATTCGTCTTTTTATTTTCCCGAAAATGAGAAATAGATCTTTGTTTAAACATATAAGGCATGAATAGTATTTTCTACCATCTTGACCAACACATTATTTTTTAATATTCCTCTATATGCGTTAATTCTTACTTCACCATAAAAATATTTCAATAATGTTTTATGACCTTTTACCTTTTAAAATGTGATTCTCAATGGAATAATATTTTCCTCGTGAGAATTTTAGATGATATTTACAGATTAATTTAAATTTGTCCAATGTTATTTTAAAAGAAATGGTTTTCGAAATATTTTTTGTTTTTTTTCAAATGGGATAGACTATTTTCCTCAATAAATGTTCTAAGTAATCTTTAAAAATCTTATTAATCACAGATGATTTTCCTTGATGTTATTTAGGTTTTACTATGGATAAGATTGAATTATACCATGCATATTCATTTATTGTATGGTTACTTTCTATATTGATGAAGTTTTTTCAAACCCCATGTATCGTTCATGGGTGGTGATATTTTTAATTGATGAAATTCTTATGAAACATAGTTTCTTTATACGTGTTATGATGTGATAATTTGATGAATTCTTTATGATATTGAGGCACACAGAAGTATAGTTTTAATTATGAGTTGGTTGGGACCTATATCATCCTCAAATTTATTTGGGTGATGTGTGATATATAATGAGATAACAATGAGAAACTAGTAAATGGAATTAATCTACTATAGTAAATAGGTTCTCATAATCCACTTTGGGAAATAGTTGGGTTTTAATCCCCAATATGAAATAAGTGACATGTAATGATCAACTCTATTGATCATCATGGTAGTTAACCTTGAAATATGATATGGATTTCAATATTTATGATAATTTTACACATTTAGGACATGATTTTATTGTTCATGATTGATTATAGATTATTTCTCACAATTATGGGATATTTCTTTCAAAAATAATGACGTTTTATTTCAGGAATCATGTTTATGATCTATAATAGGTTATGTATGAACATCATAAGTTATCATCATGGTCACATCCCCTTATTATTATATTATTTGTTTCACATGATCATATATTTATATTTGCTATTTTTATCATATTTTGTATCTAAGATCTCCATTTATTATATTACATTCCCCATGTTATGAAGAAAGGTTTTGGTAAGGTTTTCAAAATAATAGTACTATGTGAGATGTAATTTATGGAATATGTTGATGATATTTCATGAACTATGAATATTATGTTTGTATTCTATAATAATACTATAATATTACGGTCCTTAGACATGTGTTTAATAAATCTATTGAGTATTCAATATATAATATGTGATCTTTATGTATGAAAATATGGGATCATTATAGTTATAATTAGTTTATAATATTATTTAATCATTATATATTAGTAATAGAAAATCAATAATGTTGAATATAGGGGTAATTCTAAGTATAGGATAACATCATAATGTTTTGGTAGAAGTGATATTATGTGGTTTTCGTAGAAATATATCCATGTCTAGATAATTCAAATGCATATAGTTATGGAACATTGTTATGTGGAGGTCATCACTCTAAAAAATCCATGTCATGTTGGACTCAAGAATTACCCTGTACATGACAATGATCCTCATGATGAATCTGGTTTGACACTTCTATGGGATAGGCTTTTTAAATTCAGAAACTCTTTATCAACCATCCATAAGGATTTAAATAATGACCATGAATTACCTAGGTTAGGCCTAGGGTGTCATACATTGAAAATAAGGCATCATGATTTAGACATCTTATATGTTATTTTTCATTACAATGTTAGTTCCCACTATGAATTTTTGATACATACACTAATATTGTTTGTCTTAGTCAATGGAGTGACTGGAAGGTACTCGATTAACATTAAATGTGATAGTAAATGAATTAATGTGAATACAAATGGAATAATGATTGGGGTGAAACATAATATGATTACACCTATTTAGTTATCATAATAAATGTTATGTAACTTCAACCTTAACCAACTCTCAGACTCAGTAAAGAAGAGAAGGAAAATGTTCGTTTATAGATAAGGTGGTGAAGACCGTGGAGGAATGAAGATCAGGTTTTCTATATGTCATTAATGTGGGAACAATAACTCTATAAAATTTCCTAGAGGAATGAAAATATTCTTTATATGTAGAGAATAATGGAACAACGAAATTAATATCCAATGAAAATTTAATAGTTTTGTTAACATAATGGGTGGGAATATTGATCTCCTTAAGGTATTTTCAATGGATGAATGTTTCAATAATTGAAATTATAGGCATTATGAAAATCATTGTACTAGGGAGAAGTCTCAAGAATAAGACTAATAATGGGGTTCACATAATGGTTTTATTATTGATGACTAAGAGACTAAAAATGACATATAAATTGAAGGAGGTATAAAGGAATAAGATGATGAATCCTAGTAAATGGTTAAAGAATTTAGTATCTTGATTGACGTGTTTATGTATTAGAATTAATGATTTATGGAATACATAAATAATGTTAATTATAAATTTTCTTTAACGATTTTAATATCATGTTCAATGATGCTAATGGACTAAAAATAAGATTTAATGGCAAGCTAATATTTAATAGAAAACACATGATTAAGAGAAGATACCCCTTAATATGTTCTTGATGTGGAGATAAGGAAATTGGAATGAATAGATTATGGATATGAATAAAGTAAATTGTATAGTACTGATTACGTTAGATTTGTTTAATGATTTGTTAATAATGTATATTATGTTATCATTGATGTGGTTTACCACATTTTTGGATTTAAGGAACATGTCAAATAATGTATATATTTATTTAACGAATAAGGTGGAATGTGTGTTTTAAAAAAGTATTTATTGTAATTTGGCTTATTAACATGTTTCAAAAGAATACATGATGATGGTATTCAAATATTTCATATGTTACAATTAAGTTCTACTTTATTCTATTTGTGGTATTAATGATATTTTAATTTTGGAAGTTAGTGCAGTTATTTATATTGTTTTTTATTTTAATTTTTTGAATGAGTGATTAGATTAACGATTTATGAAACAATTTATGTAAAAAATTGGATGAGGTTTTATAGATTAATGTATCACTTCACCATATAAATATTTATGTATATTAGATAACAAATTATAACAATTTTTTATGATAACTAGATATATAAGGAATGAAATATTATTCTATAATGGATAGTGTGATCTGTTAGTGCTTCAGGGAATAAAAATTAAAATTCACTACTTTTAGTAGGGGATAAAGTGGAATTAGACCAAGGGAAAACCAAATTATGAGTATTGTCTTATGAAATGTTATTAAATCCCGAAATTTTATCTTCTCATGAATATTATTAAACATTAATAAAATTATATTGAAATAACCTTTTACCATATTACCATAATTTATGATAATATCAAAGAAATGTTTAACAAATATTTGTTATATTCTTTTTAGTTGTTGATTTTCACATGGTCATTCACGTTATATTTTTCAATGATCTCTATCGCTCTTCATCATCACATAGAATGTATGATTTTTTTCTAAGCCTAAATCATCACTTCCCACATGTGATATCTTATTTGGAAACTAGAATGTGTTATTCAAGATGTGATTTTCACATCCCTTTCTATCTTTTAATGGGAATGTTTTTTAACAATTTATATGACATTGGTTTATTAAATGGGGTTTAAACTGTTTAAAACATGTTTACTTAGCATAATTTCAAATTGTAGGGATGTAATTTAATTAAAGCAGATAGTGTGTAACATCCTTTGATTTAAGAAATTGTTTTTCAAATAAATTTTAACTTTTTTATATTTAGTGCTACAGGAAACCCTAATTTGATCTTATACTATAAGAAACACTAACTTAATCTTTCATTTAAAGTAACACTTCATGTACCTTGCTTTATACTCCATACTACATCTTAAAAAACATGAAATAATAACAAAATATTATTGATTAATATGATAGTTATCACCTACCATTGGAATGATGGGTATGAATATGATTAACTAATTCAGTAAAATATATGGTTTATACAAATATAAAGAGTTAATTATTTTATAACCAATTATTTATAAATGAAAATAAAAACCATTTGATAACAGGAGATATCGTTTTTAACTATTTTTATGTGAACTACTGTGTTTTATCTAAATCAATTAAATAAATACCTTTTTATAAATGATTTCAATGAAATTTATATATTATATATTCAATAATTTTATTTAATATTCATAATATGTGTTTTCTATATAATATATAAGAATAAATCATATTTTACATTTAAATTTTGTTTTTTTAAATACTATTTTTATCCTTTTGGAAAATTATTATAAAATAAAATTGCCCACTTTTAAAAAAATTATTTGAAAAAATAATATTCTTTTTTAAATCATTATTACAAAAAATATTGGGATTTTTTAGTGAATTTTTTGATAAGATAATGTTTTTGATTAATGGTGAAAAATACTGGATTTTTTAGAATTTTAATTTAATTTAAAACCTTTAAGAACAAAAAAATTATTCTAAAATGGTTTAAAAAGTATAATTTATACTATTATATATCTATTATTTCAATTTATATCATTTTAATCAATTTAATATTTGATTTTGATACAAGGAATTTTTATACTTTTGAACATTTTATCTTTACAAAACTCTTTTCCCATCAAGTCCACAGGTTTAATTTTAAATTAAAAATCTCATCTTATATAAATAAAATATTGGAAAAGTGTTTCAATATTTAAAATAAAAATAATATATATTGTCAATATAGTTCATCATACTTTTTGACCATTATAAATAGTAGAAGTAAATATTAATTAACATGGTTACAGTTTAAATGAGTTTACCCGGCAGTTAAAATAAACGTATATGGCGTACAATGAACTGGAAACATGTTGAAAACCAGTTTTGTGACATTATTTACACCATAACACCTCAAATATTCGTGAATGGACCATTTTAGAGAAATTTGGAATATGAAAAATGTTGGTATACATTTTTATTTTTAGAAATCATGTGTATGCCATTCGCATCACATAGAAATGGACACAACATCTAATCATCTATTCACACTTCCAAAACAATTTGGTTTGGAGAATACCTAACAATATTACTTCCTTTATTTGATCCTATCATCCTATAATCCTTAGTATGTTCATAAATTCATCCTGAGAATCCTTTTGGTTTAAATCAAATGAAGATGTCCGAACAAGAGAAAATGTCCCCAACAAACCATATTATTTTATTTTTTCATATTCCTCTATAAATTATTATAAAACCATTTTGATATAATATCATCAGTATATCCCATGTAGTTATATTTTATTATTAAAATTTCATAACATAAATCCTTTTTCTCTTCCATCAAATGGGATAATAATTCATAGATCGCGTGTATGGTGGACTATCACCTCGCAATCCAATGTTATTTATTTTCACTAAACACCTCTCAAGGATGGATATAATTATATACTTATTTTTTATATATTATATATATGATATTATTTTAATTTTTCATTATTATATCTCATATACCTTCTTTACTTTCCATTTTGTCGGAAAATGATAACGTCGCTTGTGTGTATGTCTGACTACTGCAGCCCGAAGTGATGTAATTCATTAAAAATTTATATAGATGATAATATGGTTGGGATTATTGAATATATGTGATTTATATTAAATAAAAAATATTTTGTAATGGTGCTATATTATTTATGTTTCTTTTATTCAATAAATCGAGAAAATGAATGTAATATTCATGTGTATATATGACCTACCATCTCCATAAATGATGTTTTAATTATCGATAAATAAATAATATGGATTAATTTGATTAAATATATAGTAAATATATATTATATTAATATTATCATTGTAATTATATATATTATATAAATATAAAAAAATAATAGGACAGAAAATAACAAATCAAAACATGGTTGGAAAACATATCAGTTATTATCTGAAATGTGATATTAATAAGTAATTGTTAATATATTGGAAATAAAATATCATATGTAAATAATATATTTTGTGATATATACAATAATAGTTGATTAATATATTTATAATAAACTTATATTTATTATATAGGATGTTCTAATGTAAACTAAATAAGTTCAGTCTCAAGGTAAGGGATTTTCAACTCACTTTTTTACTTCTGTGATACGCATTCCATATTCCACACCTATTTATTTTATGTGCTAAATATAGTGATATTGAATGTATTTTAGAGTTATTATTCAAAAATTAATGGGTATTTATGTATCCATTTCAGTATCTCTATTTCATGTTGTTTATAGTTCAAAACATACAAAAATAGTTTTGTATTTTTGTCTCAATTTTCCATCATTGAGACATATATCATGTTATGCACCTATATTATTTTTATGAAATATATATATACATATATAGAAAATTTTTGACATATAATATGATGAATTTTTTGTACCCATTTTATCCTACGATTCATTTAATGTTATTATTTCACCGTGATTATGATTCAATGATTCTAATGTCATATGGGTTTTATGTTATGATCTCAATGTTTATTGAGATTCATTATTATTCTGATTAAAATAGTAAATTATAATTATATATCTCACAATAATCCCATGAAATTTATTCTATAAAAATTATGTATTTAGAATAAATGTTTTCTAATAACATTCATCTATTTATATACTCAGTTGACCAAAATAATGGTTTGAAGAAAAATTGACATTATTTCTCTCATGGGAAAAAAATAATTTATATTATAAAATAATGTTTTTGGAGAATTTTTTAAAAATTATATAAATGATTTATTAATTTTTTTCCCCAATGTTCAACTTTTTTATTATTTTCTTTCAAGAGAAATATTCATTTAATTTTACAATCAATTCCCATTGGGTTTTTCTTGAAAATGTGAAAGGTTTTTATTAACTTGTATGACATGAAAAATATTTTCTATCATCATGATATAATCATTGATTTTAAATATTCACTAGTTTGTTTAAAATATAATTTTCAGTGATAATGATATCCAATTTATTAATTAATTTTTTATTTTAAAAAAATTATTTTCAATGAAAATATATTTTCCGAAATAAATCTTTTAAATGATAATCAATGAATCATTTATATGTTTCCAAGGATATTGATGGAGAAAAATATTTTAATCTTTTTTTTAAATATTTCTTTAAAATAGTAAATTCTATTTTAATCATGAAATGTTCTAATATGTCATTCAAAATCATTTTCTATATGTAATGACATCTTTTGATGTTACATATGCCTTATTAGGGATAAGATTGTATGATACAGTCTTCATTTTTTATCTAGTTATTTAGTTTATATATTGGTGAATTTTTTTTTAAAATACATGTACTTTTCATTGTTTATGTTATCGTGAATTAATGACATGTTTATGAAACAAAGTTACATTACAAAGGTTATGATGTGATGATGTGATGAATGTTTTATGATATTTTATCACACATCAGTATGGTTTTCACTTTGAGATGGGAGAGACCAATATCTCTCACTAATTCATTGGATTAAGATTTTAATCTCATGAAATAAAAATAGAGAATAAGTCAACAGGGTTGATCTACATTGGTTATGAGGTGTTTCCAGATCCACAGTATGAAATAGGTGCATTAAGATAAACAATGGGAAATATGTCCATCTTGATCAACAATGGGAAAGAGTTGATGATTCATAATCCACTATCTTTATAATCTTGGTAGTTGACCATGAAATATTTAATTGCAATAAATATTTATTATGGTTCTTCACTTTTATGACATAATCTCATGGTTCATGATCTATTGATGATTTTTTATCACAGTTATGGCTCATGATTTCGGAATTGATAATATTTTATACCATGAATCAAGTTTGTTATATATGAAAGGTTGGGTATGGACATCATATGTTATTTCTATGATCACAAACCCTTAATATTATCTTATGATTTCATATGATCATATATTTATATCTCTTATGTTTACCCTTACTGAGTGTCTAAGATCACCTTTTATAATGTTTCCATTCCTAGTTATGATGAAAGGATTATGTAGGTAATTCCTAATAGTATTCTATATGAACATATATTTTTGTAAGATATTTAAGTCCTTTAATTAAATGAGAAAATTATGTTTATATTCTCCAAACAAACTAAACTATTATGATCCTTATTCATGTGTTAATGAAATGTATTAAATATTCATCTAAAATGATCTGATATTTATGTATGAAATAAATAATAACTTATATATCATAATTAGGATAAAAATTTAATCAATAGACCACGCATATATAGACTACATGGACCAGAGTGGCCTGTAGGGTGGAAGATGTGGTAAAGGATAAGGTAGTTATGTAAGAGGTGAAAAACATTTTAACCTGTTTTAACCACCACCACAAGGTTCCCTGTTAGGCTCCGCAATCAAGTGGTGATAGATGGGGTTAGCTTTAGGTAGTGGAGGCCTATGACCACGAGGTTCATGCGATCATTATAGGTATGGTATATTTATTCTATACATTAGATATAGTATTGATAGAAATTTTCTTAAGATACTTTTTCTTTCCATCCCTCTTGTATGAGATTTAGAGTATGTAGTGGCTCCATTAGCTTGATCCTTGTGCTTGGAGACACGAAATAAAGCAGAATCTATGATCTGACATTGTTTCTAGATAGAGTAAAATAAGTCTTAGATGAGAGAGTTTCATATGGGATATCTTTTTAGAAGTAAATAGGCCTTATGAGGTCATATTAGGTATAAACTAGCTATCCCAAGTTTATTAAGATATTTATAATTTCAAGACAAGGATTTGATGTATCTGTGGTGATGGATCAGGGTTTTTCTTCATGGGTGACATGAAAAACTGAAAAAATTAGGACATTATTATACACATGAGGATGTGATATATTACTCATTAGTTTTCTTGTATTCCCCTGAGATATGTAGATTTTATAGCCTTTCTTACTTCTAGATGTGGTGGTCGAGTATGATGATTTCTTTCTTTAGGACATGACATGATTACCTCCCAATTGAGATATGGAATTATGAATATACATTAACCAAGGCAAGACCCCAAAATCCATGCCGGTATATCAGATTGATCCCATGGAACTTCAAGAGTTGAAGGTGAATTTGGAGGACTTGTAGAGGAAGGTAACTGTCATAACCAATGTTTCCCCATGGGTAGCCCTAGTGATGTTCAATAAGAACATGATCTACAGAATGAGGTTTTATATATATTACATGCTAAAAAACTAGGCTACTATAATGAATAAGTATCTACTACTAAGGATCAAAAATATCATCGATCCGTTGATAGGGGTGATATGGTTCTCAATTGTTGACCTCATATCAAGCTCTCACCAAATCAAAGTATGATTTGTGAATATATTGAGGATGACATTTTGATACCACTAAAATCATTATGAGTACTTGTTGTCTCTCTCTTTCATGATAAAAACCACAGTAGTGTCCATAAGACTCATGGACATGATCTTTCATCCATTATATGGCTTGTTTGTGGTGGTCTTCATCGATGAAAATTTATTGTACTCAACATCTGAGGAGGAGCAGGCAATATACTAGATGATTGTGCTATACATACTCAGAGATCACTTGATTTATGGGAATATCTTGATGTTTCAATTTTGGAATCAAGAGGTCCACTTTATAGGTTATTTAATTTTTGATAATTTAGTATTAGTGGATCCAATGAATGTCAAGAAAATTTTGGCATAGGAATAACCTAATAGTGTGACATATGTATAATGACTCCTTGGGTTGGGAGGTTACTATTAGAGATATGTACCCAATTTATCCATGATAGTATCTCCCTTTATTGCTTTTAACTAGATGGGAAAACCTTTCATGTGTATAAAAAGGAGTTATTAGGTTTTTACGATTTTAGGAAGTGGCTGATGAGTTCCCCCATGTTGAGAATTACATAGTACAGTGTCTAGTATGTTGTGTTCTGCAAAGTCATAGTGACCAGGCTTGGTTTTGTTTTTAGGAATGAAGTGATTGCTTATGGATCTTAGCTATTGAGATTTCATGATCATAAATATTCAATACATGATCCTGAGATATAAGTGGTGGTCTTTTATCTAGAGATGTGGTGACACAACATGAAGGGTGGGTGGTTTTTTGTCTATTCTAACAACAGGAGTCTCCAGTACATCTTCCATTATAAAGATCATAACTTTAGATAACGAATAAAGCTAGATTTTATCAATGATTATGACCTCTATATTGTATGTGATCATGGAAAATGGAATTTAGTGTCATATTATCTTCAAATTAAATCATGTTCATAGTTTTTGGCCAAGATTCCTGAGTAGTAATACTCATTTTAGTTTGCCTTAGTTGGTAAGGATGGTGTATCATACCTCCAGACGATGGTTGTTACCCCACAAATTCTACAACATGTTAGTATGATAATATTTGACATACTAAATTTGATAACTTATTTAATCACATATCCATAGGACATCCCCTTTATGGATTTTATAAAGGTGTGTAGTATGCCATCCTTTTTAATGGATGAACAATGGTATCGGTGACATTGTTTGGGGAGATGATAATAGAATTTCTATCATCCTATTTTGTGTTATATACAAATGTTGAAAAGATGTTATAGGTCAATTAATTTTAATTACTGTGTCAAGGTATGACATAGTGTTTATGAAGGTTTATCTATCGATGCCTTACTTTTCAATTCATGAAGGTTGAGCACCAATTTCATATGGGTCTAACTCAGGCCCATTGGGTTCAAAATTCAATGTAGGATATATATATATATATGGAGTTTGTCATAGGGATTCCACTATCATCTAGAGTAAAATATTACAACTAGATGATCATAGACTTACTCCACATGTCTTTAGAGTTCCTAGGTATAACAGAACATAGATCATATCTGATAGCGAGATTCCTTTACATGGAGGGGAATGAATAGATCCATAGAGTTCCCTTATAGATAATTTTAGACCGTGATGATTTCATCATATCATTATTATGGATAGTATTTTAGAAGGACTTTGATGCTCAATTGTATTTGAGCATTGTGTTTCTTCCCCATAATTATGACTAGAACAAGAAGACTATTCAGGTCCTAGATGACTTGTTGTTGTCTTTCATGTTGGAATTTGGTTGTAGTTAAGAGGATCACCTACCCTTGGTTGAGTTTTTATACAAAAACAGCTACCATTACACCATCATTATTGAACTATTTGGGTATTTTTATGGGAAACCATATAAGTCACCACTATGTTGAATAGATCTATATAAGTCATCACTCATGGGCGTAGAGTTTCTATGACACACAACCATGATGATCCAGATCATCCTGGATTTGATAAGGGCTAAAAAATACATCAGATGCCCAATTTGGAATGAATTCATAGTCCATTAGTGTTCATGGATGGAAACCATGTGTTCATGACAATCTCACCACAATGTAGATTTTAGAGATTTGGGGGAATTGTAAGGCTATATCTGAGATTCATTACACATTTCCAAAAAATCATAGGCTTTTTGATGTGTCATACTACTTTGACTAAACACTATAGTTAGGTAGGGTATGCAATATCATCCACAATTCGTAGTGTTGGTTTAATATTCATGACCTATCATATATTATCCACTGGGGTGATATAAGAAGAAATTATGGCGAAACCATTTTAGATTACACAATGTATATTTTAGATTTGCTTGAGACGAACCTTCATGAGAGATTGATTCCTTTATTGTTTGTTTAGTTGAAGTGAGAGAATATTTCTGAGAGCACCTATGAGTTGGAGACATAGATGTGATCTCAATACCAACAACTTTTTGTTGGAATTTTTTTCCTTTTTGGATGAATAGACATAAGGTGGGGAGAATTTAATGACTATATTATTTCCAGGTAATGCTTTTGAATATAAATAATAATATATTCATATATATAGACTGATATAGTGTGATATTCTATGGACCAATTAACTTGGTAATGGTATTATATAAAAAATAATAATATAAATTTAATTAATAAATAATTCACATTAAATAATGATGTAATTCCCAAATAGGGACTCATATAAGAAATTTGAGACAACTGTTGAGTTCAAAATATTAGTTTTACACTAGGAATGCGATAACCATATTCAGCATTATTTGGTTGTTTAATGTGTGGTCATGGGTAGAATATATAATAATAAAATTGTTGTTGATTAATTTAATATTTTATTATACATGTCTTATTACCTCTTTAATTTAATAAACATTGAATAAAATAATAGGATTATTTAGATAACCATGGATAATTGAGAATATATTGGAGGATAGAATTGGTGGATATCAGATCGTGGAATGAAAATACGAATAGAAAAAGGTTCGCTAGTGAAAATAGAGTTCAAGGATCCGATCAATGACAATGACATAAATTCATTATTCATCAGAAATGAATCAAAAAATGTGGTAGGGAATTTTCCTTCCATTATTTATTTCCCTGATTTATTATCCCATGATTAGTGTGAATAAAATGAACCAACAAATTGATTCATGGGTTAATCATGTTATTGGTGTAGGTGTACTTACCCTCGGATTATGGGGAATTTTTTTTGTTGTTTAATAGTTGGTTCTTGATTAATCTTTATAATAGAAAATCATCTTTGAAAAACTAAACAATAGTTAACATTTATTCTTATTTTGTGATTCATGGATTTATTCTCTCGTTATTCACACGATTCATCATCAACATTCCCTTGGATAGTGATTCAACCAATACATAGAATCTAACTGTTGTGTGACCATTATTCAATACAAGGATAAATTCAACAGTTTTAAGTTAATGATCAATAATTAAATTCATGTGTGACCACAATCATGGATGATTATAGGTATATCAAGAACTGATTGGTTTTTCCCTATTTGGGAAGGCTGTGATGGAATGATGTAATTGTGTTGGTTTTCTGATCGGATTAATGGGGGAAATCTGGTGGGCTATGATGGAAGGGATCAATCAGATTAAAATATACATTTATTATTATATTAGGATGTGATAATTATTATGTTAGTGGTGTGATTGTAGTTGTGAAGGTACCCCGAATGTTTTAGAAAATTAATGAAAACAAAATTTGTAGTCCTAAGAAAACATGCCTTGTAGTCCCCCTTATAAAGTTCTAGTGGTTATGCCTAAATTGACCACACACCTTGTGGTCCCTACCCCATAACTTGTGCCACAATGCAGGTATACTGGAATATATCCTGGATGATACACTAGTATTTATATGTCCAAAAACATGGTACAACCTATAACATGTGAATGATCCAGTACTAATACTAGAATAGGTACACAAACACAGACAATTACATGATCATGACCAGTGTACGTAGGCAGGATAAGAGGAAAATAGGCATTTTCCTGGTATGTTTTGAGTTTAGAGTTACACACTGTGTACCCTCTAAAGACATTGTGTACTACTTATAAGGTAGTTTGGATGACTTTATTTAATCTTTAGAGACCAGGTTCTACTTAGTGTAATTCTTATGTCCATCCTTATGATTTTAGAGTGGAGTAATAAACCATAAAAATGGGATTTCATTCCCTTCTATGTGGTTTATCTATCATTGTGTTTGGTCTATCCCCTTTTTTTGACCATGGTGTGATGTCATAAAATTCATTTTTATCCTATGTGGTGTTCACAATATTAGTATGAATTCCATGAATAGGCTACAAATACCCTATCTAGAATGTTTATCCAGTAGTGTGTTTAGTGTCACCTAGTGGTCCTAAGTGTGATCCCTTATCTGTTTATTTAGAAACTTATAGTTCTATTGAGTAATTTTTGACCAGGATATATGGACAAGACCACCAATATCAGTGTCTCCAGTGACATCAGGGCTCTTGCAGTGAGTCTCCCCAAACCATTATTATCTTGAAGCCTCTATATGTATCTAGTGGTTAGATGTATTAGTCGAGACCACTAAAAATAAATATTCTATTTTGAGTATATTTGGATTTTTATTATTGTTTTATCTCTTATAATGATTGATATACATGTGTATTGATAATATAAACACAATTAATTCATTACATTTAGTGATTTCAAGGTTTCAAACTGGGTGTTGATATAATAAACCTATCATGGGATCATCGCACACAAGTCCTATATTATATAGTATGCATACCCATTGATGGTGCCATGGGAGGACTGGGAGTAGGCATAACATAATCTTTTCTAGATAGACTGAGTTTCATAATAGTTGTTTCATTTGATAGTAGTCCCCTACTTTCGAGAAGTCCACACACTCTCATTTTTGTTGTTCTTTTATTTGACCCCTTTATTTCTTTCAGTAAATTTTTTAATACTCTTTTTATTGGATATTGATGAATCCTTGCATTGGTATCAATTTTTCAATACATTCAATATTGTATGGGTTTTGAGATGTGTAAATGAATACAAGTACCTTAGGATAGTGATTACCTTATGTTTGATATGAAAACTCCTTTACAATCATCATCCCCTAGCCTAATGGAAGTAGACTATTGATGTGAGAGTTAGCTTATCACTGGCCAGGTGGGACTTAGTGGGTCAAGTCATGATAGTATAAGATCTATGGGTAAATTTGATTATATATGAACTTTCTTATGTACTTATGTTGTAAAATTTTACTTATAAAAATTAAAAAACATAAATCTCTTCTTCCTATCATTTCAAGAAAATTAGAAAATATATTCCCACTTTTTATCATTCTTTATTAGTTAGGTCACATATTTTCAAGAATCATATGCAGTATGTGATATTATTACATCATGTATAGATATCATGAACCCTATTTATCACCAATATGAAATAATTTACCATAGGTTTATTTTCCTCTTGTTATAATATTCCTATATAAATTAATTTAATAAATACAACCTTCTCTCCCCAAAAAATATGTTTCCATTATTATAAATATTTGAATTAGTCAAATTTATAAATCCATTGATAGAAAAATGTCAAGATTTAAATTTCAAATTTCCAAATATTATAGATCAAATTAATTCAACTCGAAGGGAAAATTAATTTCAAAAGTCAATTTTTCATTATTTATAAAATTTTATATTCTGAATTTTTTCATATATCCTATCATATTTGAACAACCCCCACTATCCAATATCTGATTTCATTCACATTTTATTGTGTTTAGATAAGTTTCAATTACTACGTAATTTTTCATGTCTTTTTCTTCATTCACGTAAATATATTGAGATTTATCATTTTTTTATATAATAAGATAATAATAATTACATTTAAATAAGGTCTAGACTAATGACATCATTTAGAAATAATTCCAGGAGGATGAAATCAATTTAAAATTTTCAAATAGAAATTTTCATTTTCCATGCTTTATAATCAGTTATATTCTAGTTTTTTAAAAATATCCTATAATATGTAAATAACCCCCACTATCAAATATATGATTTAATTCTCATTTTACAATGTTTAGATAAGTTTTTGTAATGAATGAATTTTCTTGCATTTTTCTTCCTTCACTTACATATATTGATATTTATCATATAAATTGTATTCTGATAGTATGACAATAATAACTCCAATTGAATAAATATCTAGACTAATCAAATTGTTCCCAAATAGTTTCCAGAGGTTGAAATCTATTTAAAATTTTTAAACAGAATTTTTTAGGTTTCCTGTATTTAGTTGGTTGAATCCCCCTAAAACCCTATATCCAGTCCCCCTAGACTCACGATAGTTTTGAAAATTAAACCATAAAATTATTTTCATGAGCGCAAATCCTCCTTAGTACCAACAGTAACCATATAATACATATTTTCAACTGTATCTTTCATGTTTACCAGAAGAGTGCACCTGTTTTCCATATTCATTCTTGTTTTCCACCATTTCACATTGTAATTCACCAATATTGTGGTAGATTTCTAATATCTTTTATTTTAATTTTATATTTCTTATCATACTTACAATAAATAGAAATATTAAAACATTTATGTTACAATTTTGAATCCTAATAAAATTCATGTTTTTTTAACTTATTCTTGTTTCGTCTACATACATAGTTTTCTAATATATATTTTCCTTCTAAACATATATAATTTTTTTAATATATGAGGATAATTATTATATTTCCTTTTATGGTTTAAATTTAATAAATGTTTCTCCAACATTTATAAATATTCTTTGGAATTTTGTTATTCCTTAGTCCATTTCGACCAGTTCTTGTCGTACAATATCACATTTTTTCCCTGCTACCATTATCATTTGTTTAAAATTTAGTTTGAGGTTCTTCTCTAAATCATATTACATTTTAACCAATAAATCTAATTTAAATTCAGGGATTTATCATCTTAAAAATATTCTTCTTAATTTTCATGAAATAACTTCTTTATTAAACTTTCCCCCTTTTCGAGTCAAACAATCCTATGAATTTGTTTGAAACCTATTTTACGCATAACCACAATATGACCCACCAACTCTTCTTCTTTAGATCTACTCAATTCATCACTCATATAAATATCATCATTCCCATTTGAAATAATAATAATTTTCCCATCATTTTGAATAAATTTTTTAGATTCTACTACACTATAATCATCTTCCTCAAAATTAGATAGGATGATTATCTCATTATATTTAGATAATTTATTAACCATTAACTTTAAATTGTACATTGATTTATTTAATCTATCTTGATATATATTCATGATTTTATATCATATCCACCATTATATTTATTTGAATGTTTTGTAACACAATGTTTTATGGATCCATAGCCACAACACTTTGACACAAACATTCATTTTGTACTTATCTATACATCTTTTAACCATTTTATAAAACAAATACATAAATTCATAAAATTTATTACATACATCATCTTTGATTATATCATCACATAATTCATCTAACATAACATTATGAGATTTTCCTTCGTTAATAGGCTTGAGAAAAACATCCAAATCACATTTTTTTTACTTCATAACCATTTATATTCTCATTTATCATGTGATAAGAATTATATAAATATCCTTTTGAGATTGTGTTTCATGATCTTTATCTTTTAAAAATGAAAAAATCATATAAAATATTCCAAAAATAATTCAATGTATATTTTTTTGCAATATTCAAATCATCCAATATCTAACCAAGATATATAATTTATCATAAAATGTTATTAAACCCTATAAATAAGTCACAAAATGATTTATCATCACCATAATTAAATCACAGTGCATACATATATAGATCTATAGTTGTTCTTTCTTTAGTTTCTTATTTCCATAATAAATGTTACTCAAAATTTTCTAGATTTCATTAGTTATTCTAATACCTTTAAACCAAATGTCGTTACTTTAAGACAGTGATGAATTTATATAATGTATGGATATCTAATAATTTTCTAAAATGTTTTTATCAGAAACTATTAATGGAGTACCATTAGTATGAGATGGGATACCAATAGAAGAAGCATCATGAACTTCATTTCCAATAGATATAAGAAAGTGTAACACTGGTTACATAGAATATGAAAGTTGTTGACATTAAATTCATGAATCCCTTTAATTTCAATATATATTTGAACATTAATAGAAGAATTATTTTCGTCAAACTTCATAAAATATTTCACATAGGAACCATCAATTTGAAACCACTTAAAGGGACCAACTGGGGTCTGTGAGATTATTGAGAGGGGGATGGATGAATCAATTCTAATCTCTTTTTATGTTTTCTTACTCAATAAAAAATATTCACCTATTATTAGTGAGTAATGTCTCTACTTAAAATTAAAAAACGCCCCTATTTAAACAAAAGAATTTATAATTTCCACTACTAAATAAGAGTAGTTTTTTGTTATCATGGTTATAAAGTAATTCAAGACCATACATACATTTGAATAAAATCCTTATCGTGGATATGTAATGTAGGTAATATCCATCAACATCATGACACTATAGTCTATCAATAATTCATGTACTCCTTTTATAGATAATATAACATAACAATATTATGTAACAATAATAAGAACCAGCACCAATTGGAATTAGAATGATTTCACTATGATACTTGATAAATATTTACAAATTATTATCATTAAATATATTATTACTCTTTCATTTATTATATTATTTTGATCAAGTACTTTCATCCATAAAAAAGTCCATCCAGTAAGATCCATTATTTTTTATTTGTTTGATCATCCACTTTCTATTACCATAGATACCACACTATTTGACGTCCTTATTCCAATACACTACAATCAATCCATCTCAATTGATGCCTCTTCGCCCTGTTTTTCTGATATGAATTTATAGGAAGCACTTCCCAGCATAGAACCGTACAATATCACTATGTTTTATTATTGGACAAAAAATATTAGAAGCTCTTCCATAAACACCTCAATTCCTCAATAATTGTCCCATTAGTAATAAAATTAGTAACAATACTCAATATATCTGCATCACATTATATTGGAAACAGTGCTATGAAAATATAGGGAGATGTGTGAACTAAAATTTGAATCAAAGGCTTCCATATTTAATTATTCCACTTAAATATATCAAGATGTAACCAACTTAAAACACCCTAAAAGATAGAATCCAACATTTAATAATGGAATATTACATAAATATTAGCATCAAAATTATTCAAATATTTCAGATATCTTATCTAGAATCATGATTCTTATTATATGACTGTTGGAGTATTGAACAACCTTCTCAAAAATTTCAAAACTAATGTCATTAAAATACATTATAATGTTCCTCAATCCTTATTCACCATATTTATACAAACATATTTGTATTAAAACAACATTTTAGTAACTATTCAATCATTCTTATATAAATATCTCCTTGAGTAACTCTTTCTGATGACTCTTTCTGATAAAATTTATTTGGAAACCCCTATTTAATCATTCACCATACTTACTTTCACAAAAATATTCTATATAAACTTCTACATATGATAATATTTAGGTGTATCCGATGTCGTAGGACTTTGATAGGAATCATTTTGTAAAATATTTTGAAAATCCTCCTTTGTTAAAAAAACTAATAAATGATCATATGTATAGACTTCATAAATTTTTCCATATGATTCATTATTACCCATAGCCAATATGATTCATCATTTGGTACTTCTCTATTTGATAGAGTCACTCTTAAAACTATGTTTTTCTCAAAATAATGGATCCTTTAACATTATAAAATATGAAGAATATATATATATATATATATACTACTAGATTAACATAATACACTTCAACATCACCACAAATATTTTATCCTTTATAAAAATATTTCTGGACGACTACATACACTTACTCATCTGATCCTGCATCACATGTAGTTTCCACAACACTTCTTCCTACTAGTTTTCGAAGCATTCTTACTTAAAATAACATATTCATGAATCATTAATATTATTAGATAGACATGGTACTAAAGTAAATTGAAGACCAAAAGTTCATCTATAAATTTTATTGATCAATCATATCTTTGTAGAAGAAATATGAATGTAATCCTATAAGACTTTTGTTACACACACTTTATGATCACTTCAGTCCACTGTTATATGTTCGTTAGACTCAGCATAAGGGACAATCCACCTATTAACCATTATAAGGAATGATAACAATGATAATTGTTTTTTTGAAACAAATGTAGTACTTAAGAAAACCTTCATACCAACTCTACAATACCTATTGGCTTCAATATCAATTATGATTCCATAATCATGATACTTGACATAATAAAATTGGAATTACAATGTGAAAAAAGAGAGTCTCATAAACATAGGGATGTGGAACAAGCATAAGAATATTAAATAGCCCCATTATGGATAATGATAACCTCAATATTGTTTAGGAATATGGTTGTGAAAATGAATTTAGGTTTATGTATAGATATTTGAACATGTAACTAGGTTCACACATAACATCATTATGTCATGAGATATAAAAAATTGACAATGGATCATAGGGATATTGTACTCCAACCAGCACATAATGATAAAACATACATATGTTTACCAAATGAAACTAGTCATACATACCATCAATAATAATCCCAAGAATGAAATTGGATATCCAATCTTATTGAAAAGATATAATAGAAGATGAAATAAAAGGTAAACTAGTTGATACCCAAAATTCAATCTCAAAAAAAGAGTGTGAAATAATTTTGAGGATGGTAATGAAAAATACTCTACTTGTGGAAAATACTTTATAAATAGAGGGGAAAATGGGAGTCAAATAATAAAATAATTTTTCATAAAGACTTTATAAAATGGTTTTAAAAACAAATATCTAATCCAATTAAAAATAAATACATTTCAATTCATTGAAATGTGTAAATTTAATCTATTATTTTTATAGAATTATAAATAATTAAACAATGATATAAGATGATGTTAATGATAAAAAATTTGGATTGGAAGATAAAAAATAACATAATTATAATGACATAAGTTTACATCTTCTTCTAAAACATTATCCATTATTTTTAAAGAAAAAATTAACCAATTGAAGAGAAATTACATCATAGGAAAATTATATTTTTAAAAAGAAGTTTTATTTAAAAGAAAAATTCCAAGTGTGTTTAAATGTGTTCATTTAGTTAATATTAAAAATTATATTTTTTTTAAACAATTGTTATGAATGTTAAAAAAATTCCATGTCTGAAATACAATAAAAAGATTCCATTACAGTCATTTCAATGAAAAATAAATTTGGTGTAAAATGAATATAAAAAATCATTTTAGTATATAGTGTAACATTATTTAAACCTTAAATTAATTATGGAAATTGAAAAAAATTAGAATTATAAAGGATGAAAATTACCTTTGAAAACATCATTTTTTATAGATAATAGATTCCATTAATAAGTAAATTTTTATGAAATGATATAATTTCTATATATTGATATAAAAATAATATATATAATAGAGAGATGATATAATAAAAAAATTTCAGAATATTATAGTTAAGTAAAAATATTTATGAAAAAATGAAAATAAAAATATATAGATAATACTCTTACAAACAAAAAATGTTATGAACTATAATTCTATATGGATAGAAATAAGGCCATAAATTCAACATAAACGAATGTAAAATTGATATTTAATTTTTAAAATATAAAAATATTATTCATATATAAAAAATATTATATTTATGAACAATACATTAAAGAATTATATATTTTGAAAGGAACCCCTTACCATAATCATAACAAGTGAGGTAAAAATATATTTAGGAAGTGTTCATGATAAATAAATTTAAATCCAACGAATTGAAGTGGGGGATAAAATATAATGAAAAAATAGTTTTAAAGAAACTAAACTTTTATGGATGATGATCGAGAATAAATTTAATAACTTATTGAATGTAACATAAGATAAAAAACCCTTATGACATTGGTTTTGTATGTATCAAATGAATAAAAATGTGATATCTTGATATAAAAATTATAATATAATAAAATAATAAATTTTTAGTAAACTCAGACAATGGAAAATTAATTAAACTTTATAAAAGATAACATGGTTCACAAAACATATCACATAAAATTGAAATTGATAGAAATAACCCAATCCTCTGAATTCCACTTGATCAAATGATTTCTAACTACACATGTTGATAATTAATTCTGATTAATAATTTATTTTAGACACATATTAATGTAAATTTCATTAAATAATAATAATCTATTTTAATGTATTGAATTTTTATATCTTATATTTATATAATATTGATCATCATTTTTTTCACTTTTAACTGTTCTTTTTTTAGTATAATGGTCTCAGTTTTCACCTAATGTTCATAATTTCATCATATATATAATATTAAAGTCACTTTAATAAAACATTAATAATTAATAATTATTTTTCATGGTCAATCCACGTGAATTTTGGCTATGACTTGGGATGATAGAATCAATCTAGTGAAAATATTTGTATATTTTAATGAAAGAAGATATATATAGATAATGATCTAAATTCTAATAATACCCTTACAAAAAAATGATTATTTTTTTACTAATATACTATCATATTAATAATTTTTATTCATTAACCATCAACGTTAAAAACCAGGAGAAACATTCGTATTATTGGTAAAATAGTCTCGAACAATAATACACTATAATAAATTTATATGTATGAATATGAACTAATTATAAAATAATAAGAATAGAAGAAATTTTATATTTTTTACATGTTATTGGTGATATAAATTAGTATTGATAATTGGAGGATGAAGAAGATATATTAAAAATAATGATAAAATCTTATTACTTATATTGAATAAATCATATATTTTTTTGAAAATCGTCTTGGTTTTTAAGGAATTAGGGAAATATATAAGGAAAAGTATTTACTGAATGTGGTCGTGGATTATTTGGGGTTAAAATGTAGTAGAATAAAGAGAGGAATACAAATTCTATTTGTTATTGTAAATGGGTTGTAGGGGGGTTCTTTTTATAAGTGGGAAGAGTTAATTTTTTTATGTACATATGACATAATATAAAAAGAGATTTTATTTTAAAGTCATGTGTATCTAATTATGAAAAACAATTAAATAATATGGGGGAGGCCAAGAAATACATCATCCACTAATTTAATGATATTTTCATGATAATTTAGGACTTTACACCTTGATTTAACACCTTAAACTTATTTTAGCATTTACCATAGTGACTAATTGTTACCAATGTAAGTGATATTTAAGATAAAAAAAATAAAATTCAACAATTTAACTAATTGAAAATTTATAATTTAATATGTTAAATCAATTTTACTAAATTAAATTTCAAAACCTTATAAAAATTAGTTATAAATTAAAACAATTATAACAATTATAAAAAATTTTATAATATATATTCTTATGAATAAAAATATTTTTTCAGTAAAAATTATTACTTGTATTGATTTCCATGAAATTTTGTGGTTTGTGATAAATAAAAGGAATGCTAGTGACTTTAAAAAGAGGATAATACCCAATCTAATCTTTTCAATATATATATATATAACATAAAATAACATAAAATAATTTTTTATTATATTATAATAGTACACATATAGAATACTTTCTATTTTAGGTTTCACAATTAAACAAATTATATTTAAATGAATTATTTTTTGACTTATATATTTATTTGTTCAAGAACAAGGTATCATAAATTTTTAATTTATACTTGTAACATTATGATGTCATAAAATTTACATTTTTTGGGAAATATATATTATTTCAATTCCCCAAAAAACCGACCTTTTTAGAATAATCAAAAAAATAACCCTATGAGAATATTGAAAACATAAGTTAGAAAAATAATTTATTTAATGCAATTAAAAATATAAATTTTATGAGTTCAACTTTTAAATCAAAAGATAAAATATATAAAACAAATTTTTAATAAATGTAAAACAAATCCATTTTTCTAGGATTCATTAAATTTTAATACAATTTTTATTGTTTAATGTTACTTATTTATATTACTTATCATTAATTGTATTTCATGAATTCTTTTTATTGACAACATTTTTTAAATATAATAAACATAAAAAAATCATATTTTATAAAAATAATATTAATATTATAAAAACTATTTTTATATATAGACTACTTTATATTATTTTATTATAAAATAATTTATTTTTTTTCAAATAAACAATTCATAAAGAAAATAAAAATATTTAAGAACTAAATAAATATTATTTATATCACATGTAAACCCAAAAAATTGAAATCAGATCTATTATAATCAATATCCGTTTACCCTTTTAATTTGATTCATATCTTATATGATTTATTTCCATATCATGTTCAAATATTTTAGTATAATATATTTTTAATTTATAGTCATACTAATCGATGACTTAAAATGTGTAGCAAATTTGGGTGTGTAAACGGAAATGGAAGAATGTGAGATATGAGATAAGAAAAGAAGGGAAAAGAGAGTTTTAGCTAAAGAACAATAGAATTCAAGAGATAAGATCAAAAAATACAATGATATGGGGGGATATCTCCCTTAAATACAACCCTTGGTTAGATGAATGAGAGGGGATGAATGGATAGCCTAACCCCTAAAAATGAAGAGGGGAACATCAAGAAATTCACAAAATTTAACCTTTCTCTAGAAACATAATTGTACAACCTACCCTATTGGGTTGTGACTTAAAATATCATGGTGGGACATGATTATATATAAAATTCTGGATCATTTACCAATGTCACAATATAATGATACCCTAACAACATAACACGTCATCACCTATATGGGAGATCTTTTATGACATGACACTGGATCACAAAACCTCATCCTGAAAAACCCCATTTCATTGTTTGGTTCACAATGTGACCTCCCATGTCACAGTGAGAATCTTCCCTATATGTAAATTATGAAACACTAAACTCCAATCATTGTATGATCCATTTGTATAAAGGTGTTACCTATTGCAGCCAAAATTGATGAATACGAAAAACACCCATCACAATGTGACAGCACTTAATCTTAGTGAAATCAACTATATTTTATAACTACGTGTATCTCAAAATGATCATTGTACATTTATAAAACTATTTAATAGAACAGATCTTTGTATATAGAGATATAGAACTGCAGAAACAGTCAAAATATCCCCAATTCATGAAAATTAAGAGAATCATTAAAAAAATTATTAGTTATATAACAATTCAATACAACAATAATATATGGGTTTAAAAACTATCCACACCATGCAATTATATTGTGGAAGTATTGATCCAACAATATAATAATATATGGGTTTAAAAACTATCCACACCATGCAATTATATTTAGGAATAGTGATGGTTTTAAATTAGACTAAAATTTTATTTTCTTAATTATCATATGATTTTCATATTTTTCCAGAACCACTATCCATACGATTAAGTTTCATGTTAATGTGAGTATTAAGAACCTTTCTTTTGTATAGACTGTTAATTATGTAACCCTTTATTTGAACAGAACAATAGGTTTGAGAACCTTACTTTTGTCAACTACCATATGTTTGTGTAATTATTGTATGGTTCATCAATACAACTTTTGGAATCATCCATATATTTTAAACTGTAATATTGAAGATTATATGAACATATTGAAACTCTATGTTTGACCTAGTATTCTATGACAACAATATTGTGAATTAATTCTAGGATTTCAATAATGGTTTCCTTAGGGTTATATTATTTTTTTTTACTCTATTTTAAGATCGATTACAAGGTCATTATTCAAAAGATTAAATTATAACAATCTTAGATTTTTTAAAATAATTTTTTCAAATATATTTAACTTTTTCAATCTTGTGTTACTTTCAACACAATGTTTTAATGACACATAGAATACTATAGAAATATTATTATTTATTATTATAGTTATCTACTTTCCATTATAATGGTTGGTATGAATAGAATTAAATATATAATGAAAATATATGTTTCAAAAAATTATATAAATGAATTATTTTTTGACCAAATAGTTATAAATTAAAAATAAAATCCATTTTAATATAAAGGAAATCTTTTCCGGAAAATATTTTTTTTTGCGCATAAATGCATTTTATCCAAAATTTTTATAAATAACTTTTAGTGAAGTGTTTTTATTAATATATATATATATATATTCAATAAAAAATTTAACCTTTTTCTATTGATATTTCTAAGCATGAAATCTAATAAATGTGATTTTACAATTAATATATTTTTCTAAAAAGTTGTTTTGTCACATTTTGTGAACTAAATTTAAAATTATTTTTTGTCACATAAATAATGTTATTTATAAAAATTAACAAATTATTTGAGATTATAATGTTGAAATTATTTTATATTAAATTGTTTATTATTTTCCTGAAACGATTATTTTTTCCAAGAATAGTGAAAATAATAGTTTTTTTGAAAAACATCCTTTTAATAAAATGTATTTACAAGATAAATTTAATTGTATTATAATTTACAAAGAAACATTATTTTAATTATATATATATTAATTAAATTTAGGTCATTGGAATGAATTTCATATTTAATTTTTAGATAAAATTTATTAATCATTTAAAAATATTCTCTTTGGAAAACAACTTTTTTTCCCATATATGAGATTATTTGTTAAATAATTTTTTCGACTTCTATGAATGGAATTTTTAAAAATATATTTCATATTTATAATAAAAATAATTAATATTTTATAATATTTTTAAATTAATTTTTTTTCAAAATTAATAGTAATAATGAAAAAATTAATTACCGTCGTAATGGTTAAAACAGGTTTACCAGGGGTTAAACTAAAAATATATGGTGTAAAATGACATAGAAATAACTCCAAAACCAATTTTATGGCCCTATTTTATACCTTATAACCTCTATGGTTTTTTAATTACCAATTTTTGAGCCTTTTTAAATGTAAAAAATACGGGTACACTATATTATTTTCCATTCATTATTGTTATAAAATGCTAACCCCTCTCAACTCCTCTTCAAACTTCCAAAACAATTTTTGTAGAAAATAACATCTAAAATCTCCCAATTACTCCCCTTAACTCATATTATAAGGCTTATTTGGATTATTAACCCCTTATATGGTGGATTTAGGTATGAATATAAAGTCACTCTCTGAAGGTGATGTAAAATTCTTAAACATGCATTTTTAGATTTATATTTTCATCCACCTCCATCATGTATTATTAAAATATTATTATATAATAACACTGGTGTCTAATACATGATTATATTTTCTTTAAATTTAATAACCTATTTCCATATTTACTTATATTAAATGAGAAACAAAACTATCGATCCTGTGTACGATGAACTATTGCCTTATTAATTAATGTTATTCATTTTATATCACCAACTCTTATAGATAGATATAATGATTGGTTAAATTTTTATATATTTTATATATGATATTTTTGTAGAAATATAATGTTATTAAAACATCTAAATATTTACCTCCTAACCTGTTGAAAAATTATAATGTCTCTCATGTGTACAACGACCTATCACATAACGAATCGATCTGATGTGTATTTCATTATCTTTTAGTTGGATGGTAATAAAGATATATTAAATTATTAAAATTTGATAATTTTAATGTGAATAATTTTTTTAATTAGTATATAACATAAAAATTCTTAATTTTTATTTCGTTGGGGAAACTATGACATCGTTTGTGTGTGTATTGGACTACCACCTCACTATGTGATATGATTCATTTTTCACTAATTATTTTCATTGATGAAAATTATGGTAAATATAATGAATATATGTGATATATATAGCATAAAAATGATTATATAATTGTAATATATCATATACCATTCTTTTTCTTCCTCAGAGAAAATGGTAACAATATTCATGTGTTTGCATGACCTACCATCTCCATGAATATTTTATTGCATTTTCAATCACTAAATTTTATGTATTATAGTAAGTATATATATAATAAATATATAAGATATTTATTTCATAGTAAATGTTATGTATATGATGTATCTAAGATCAATATAAAAGCATAAAAAACAAATCAAAACATACAGGACAAACAATGACGATATTACCTGAAACGTGACTTTAACAGTGGGTTTTTAAAACATGATTAATAAAAGTTCATAAGTAAATACTATATGGTATTATATATATAATTATAGTTATTAAGTATATTGGTGATAAATTAATATTTATTATACATGAGTTTTGAATGTGTATAAAATAAATTAGGACTTAAAGTATGATATTTCTAGTCTCTCTATTATTTCTTGGATATATATTCCATATTCTACAATAATTTATTTTATGTGTTGTATATAATTCACATTTGAGATTTGTAAGTAAATATACTTATTTTAATTATATTTATGTTATCATTGTATATCATTCTTTATTTGTATGTATGATTCGATATTTTCTAAAGTGGTAAGCAATTTTCGTCTCACTTTTATATTTGTGGGACACATGACTTATAAAAAAAGTGTTTCATTTTTGTTGTGTGTATAATAACCATGAATGTATTTTATAATCCTTATAATGATATTTATGGTATATATATATATACATATAACTGTATTTATTTTATTGAGATTTCAAAAAAAATAGATATCAAAGTGGTGCATTTTTATATTATAATCGCATTGTTTATCAAAATTGTTAGTGATTATATTTCCAATATTTAAAAATTATTATCCATCTCTCAATAAAATACTGAATTTTATTCTCCTATATTTATTTATAGAAATTAAAAACATTATCATTAATTTTCTTATCCTAAATGAATAAATATACCAATCTGATTCTTAAAAAATCATCTTTATTTCCAATTTTGGTCAAAAACACTTTCTCATCTATATAAATGTTATAAAAATACATTTTAAGTAAACATATTTCTATGATAAAATTACTTTTTTAATTTATTTATGGCTATGTTTTTCAATGTTAGAAAATTGTTTAAAATGAATCTTTATTATGTTTTTCAAACAAGGCACTTTTTCCTTTTTACAAAATATGAAAGGAAATTATTTTTTAACATTTAAAACATGAATAAAATATTACATCATCATGACTGATAAATTATTTAATAATTCCTTAATATATTTCCACGTTTATTTTAAATGAATGGATTTGTATTTTTTTGGAAATTTTATTTTTAAAAAGTGATTTTCAAAGTTTAAAGGCAATGTTTCGCATGAAATTTTGTATGAGATAATTTAAAATAATTTTACATATAATATGAAAAGTATTTATGTTACATATAATTTACCAGGCATATTATCCAATTGTACCATAATTATTTTTTCTGTAGATTTTTGATTATTATGATGAATATTTGTCTATGAATCCCATTCTATATCTATGGGTTACGCTATGATGAATTGATAAGATGATTTTGAGACCCATTTCCTTTCTATAGGTTATTATACGATGAAATTTTAATGTTCCCCTTTTATTTTCATTTTTTATGATATGATTAATGAATCATAATATTATGGAGAACTTATGTATGGTTCTTAAGATGAAATGTCAGTTAGATTATAACCAAGGATAGTGGTTATGTTAAAAACATGGAATGTTGTCATGTTATAACCAAGGATGGATGGGAACTATATATCCCTCATATGTGATGGGTGGTGATTTATATCTCAAGATATAATTTTGGGTAAAACTTCTATAATCTTCATTCATAATAAGAAATAGGCCGATGGGATTTCTCTATAATGGAAAATAGGTGAAGCGGCATAATCCACTATGTTTGATGGTCTTGGTAGTTAAACGGGAATAATGAAATTGTTAATATGCCGATTTTATATCCAAACTATAGTGACATGTGTATATGGTTCATGAATTATGAAGATTTTACACTCAAATGAGTCATGTATTTGTGATTGAAAATTATTTACACCATCACTCAGGATTATGATATATGATATATTGGGTATGAACTATGTATGTAATAATCACGATCTCGTACCATGATGATTATATTAGGCTTTCATATGATGATAGAGTTATATCTCCCAAGTATACATGTACTAAGATTCTAAGCTCAACCATTCTTATGTTTCCTTTCTCAAGGTTATGAATAAATTTCTTAAGTGGGGGTATGTCTATAAATAGTATTAAATTGGATGTTGGTTTTCATAGAAATTTAGTATATTTTATAAAATAAGAAGATATTGTATCTAGTCTCCAAATACAATAAACCTATATGGTCCACAAGCATGTATTGGTGAATTATATTTATTATTTATCTAAAAAGATGTAATATTTATGTTTGAGAAAATTGGGACATTATATTTTCAATTAGGGAATGGTCTAGTAATCCATTCAAAAGTAGGATGATAAATGGTTAATTAGAAAACTAGGGATATGTTTAAAGATATGTATAAAGATAATTCTATGTATAAGAAAAAACATATAATATTGGTGAAATATTGAGTGGGTTTATTTGAAGTAGATATATCTATGTGTTGATACTACATGTGGTTGTGGTTCGAGAACAAATGTACCTAGGGGTAATAATTCTAAAAAAGGTGCATCAGGCTTCACACAAGAATTACCTGGTACATGAAAATGGGTCCTACTATGAACCTATATTGACATTTTCATGGGACATGCTTTGGAATGTAACAAAAATTTAATGAACCATCATAATGGATTTGAATAATAACTATAGGCGATTTATGTTAAGAATAAGGTTTCATAATTATAAAGGGAGGTGGTATAATTTAGACATCCTATAAGTTATTTTCATGATCATTTCGTTTCCCATTAAGGTAATTGTTTCTCACACTATACTTTTTAGTTTTAGTCAAAGACAAGAACATGGTGAGATTTGGATAACATTGAATGTGATTGAAAATGTGTTGATTGGAAACCAAATGGGAATATTACAGGAGTGAAATAGTATATGATTATTCATAATCAGTTACCATGATATATGTTTAACAACATTCACCTTAACAACTCTCATACTCATAAAATAAGCTAAGTACAGAGGTCATTTAGATCTCATGTGGTGATGACCATATATGAAAGAAGATTTAGCTTCTTATAAGTTGTGAATGTGGGACAGATATCCTAATTTATAATCTTATATGAATTTAACGATTATTAGAATGTGAAAAAATGACACAATGAATGAAATTTTCATGTAAAAATGACATGTTCAGTTAATGAAATGGTTTATAAAAATTGTATCCCAAAGATATCATAAACGTGTGAATATTTTTAATATGGAATGTATTGGAATTATGAAAATATATTTCATAGGGGGGAATAATGTGAATAAAATAAGAAAATTTGTATGATTAATGGATATAATACTGATTATGAAGAGACTATTAATGAAATACAAAAGGTTTGGGATATTCTAAATTTATTTTTTTACATTAACATCATGAAGCTTGATTAAATGGAGTTTGATGAATGGTAAATAATTATTCATGTTTCATATTGTATATAATAAGTATCAAGAATTAAGATTTTGAATAAATGGTAATGATTTAAGAATAAATTGGAATTATTTAATTGTTTATGAATTATAATTATAGTTACATTATATGGATATTGAAATATTATAGGATTGTTTAGTGTATGTTTTTTAATTTTTAATTTTCAAAAATATGTTGAATAGTATACATAAAATTGAAAATTAATTTAATGGAAAGTGATATTTAATTAAGAACACATGATTAAAGTAATATTACCCATTATGAGTTGTTAATGATGACAAATGGTGTTTTTTGGATAAACTAATTATTTATAAGGATAAATTAAATTGGATAGTATTAATGACCTCAGAACTAATTAATGATTCATTGATAATGTGGTTTATGTTATCATTAATGGATTTTACTAAAATTATTAATTTATTGGCTATAATAAAAAATTATATGATTTTATTTAATTAATGTGGCAGCTTTTATGTGTTCATTTAGGTTTTATGGTAATTCTAGTCATTACCATGATTTAAGATAATATATGACCAAGGAATTTAAATATTTGTCATGTTACAATTTGGATCCTGTTAATGATGTTTGGGGAACTAATATTATGTTTATTTTGGAAAATTTAATGACCTTCATTGTTAATTTCAAATTTTGGATGGTTCCTATAGTTAATCATTTAAGATATTTTTTATGTTGACCATTGGAAGAGGCTTTAGAGATTAATGTATTTTTTCAACATATAATGATATATGCATATTGAATAATCTTGGTATCAATTTTATTATTGATCATAAACTTATATTGAAGGAATGAATTATCATTGTTTAATGGATCTTGTGAGAAATTAGTGCATTAGGAATAAACAACTCATCATCATTTTTTATAGTAAGATATGATGTTGAAATTGATTGAATAAAAACCAAAGGATGAGATTGATATTATGAAATAGAAATAAATAAATTATGTAGATTTTATAACTTTCTCTATCATGATAGTAAACATTAAATAAAAATAAGGAATTATTTCCTTGGGAAAAAATATTTTCTTATTACGTTCATTTTAGTAGAATCATTAGTATTTTACTATGTCGTCTATTTATGGTTTTGTAGTCATTAACATTCCCGAGACAATGTTCTCTATCACTCATTATTTGTATTTTTTTATTATTTTTCACTTATATTCTTATATTTTCACATCCCACCAATTTTATCATATTTGGGAACCTATATAAATGATGACCATTAGAATATAATTTCCCTCTTTTCAATAAGATTTTTTATTAACTCTTTATTCTTATGTATGTTTTCCATGAACCAATTTTCAAATTTCAAACCATTTATTGTATATACAGTGGTCAAATTGCAAGGATACAATTTATTTAACTAGTATAATGTAACGTCTATGATTATATGAAATATTTTTTCAAATAAAAATAATGTAATTGTTATCTTGGAATACACTAATAAGATGTTTAAATTTTCATTCGAAAAAACACTTTTATGGAAATGTAAAAAATCAAAAGAGTTATTCAATGTATGTTAAAGACTATAAGAAATTAAAAAATCAATAAAAACAAGGCTGATATTTTTGGAGTCACTTACCATGTAGAGAATCCAAAAAAGAGAGTGCACCTTCATGTTAGATTCCTCTTGGAGTAGTTCTTCAATGTGTCCATCCAGCTTGTGGCATGTGTGATAATACTCGTCAAAATTAATCTTCCCCTCATGGAATCCTTGTGTCGTGATTCTAACTTTTTTACTAATCTAGTCATCTTTCTCCACATTAGCTTCCGCCAGATGGAGTCTTCCTGGGATTTTATACTTCTCTTTAACTATGGCCTTAAGTTTGAATGGCTCTATGGGTTGATCCTTATTAGAGTTTATAATTAGAGATAGATGGTTAGTTTCCATGTTATCTTCACCCACTTCCTTGGGACCTTTGAGATGAAAGTGTTTGGGTGAAGGGGACCCAATGAAATCAAATATTCTGACTCCCTGGTTCCTTATCACAATTTCAGAATGAAACTCCTTAGAACCTATATTCAATTTCAAAAAATTGTAAATAGAGTCTACATGGAATTCCTCAACTAGAAAACCCCCTTCTGCACTTCACTTCCTATAGGATCAGCTTCGATACTACTATTAAGCACTATGACAACTTTTCCCAGGCCTGTGAGGTGAAATGGAGTTCTATTAGACCTTTTCATCTGGAGGAGATCCTTATGAGGAATACACACTTTACAAAAGAAAACAACATCTTTCCCTAAGTCCACTAAACCAGAAACATATTCCTCTTTAGCCCAAGGGGCTTGCAACCAGAATTAGACACCCAGGTCCTGTTTCAGGAGGGAAAAAACATCCACCACCTTTAGGTTAGAAGCAAACTACCAATAAGGAATAAAAATCTTGTCTGAATCAGTAGAAAAATGGTCCTCCAATGTTGAATTTATCTCTAGTGGCCATAGTTTGTAATATTCCTCCCTTGAATATCTCGGATGAACTACATAGTAGAAATCCCAATTAAAAACCCTCTCATATGACATGTTCACTTTAATAAAGTAACACCTGTGAAGACCCCCTGATGCTAAGTGCCCAAGCTAACCACAAGAGACACAATAGTTAGTCCATGAATTATAGAAAACTACATAATTCTAACTAAATTCCTCTCCAACTAAAATACAAACCCAATCTAGTGGTGCCTTCATGTCATCCACCTATATCAAAATAAGGGGGAAAATAGGACGTCTAAAAGAATTTTCTCTACTATAAAAGCACATGAATCAACCAACATGATTCCCATGAACCTTCAAAATATAGGGAATTTGAAAGGTAATAGGGAGTTCTGTGAGACATACCCAAATCGATTAGGTCGAGGCATCCCGCTTCATGAGGAAATTGAAAGGCCTCCGGAAGAGGAAGAAGAAACAAATGTTGAATTTACAAGGGGATGTAGACCATACAGAAACCATATTTTTCTTAGTCGCAATCCTAATCATGAAGTGGTGACTTTTATGGTTTTGAACCACCAGATGATCTTTTAAACTCCAAGAGTCAAAGAAAAACCAATTAGGCTCATTGAACGATGGTCTTTGTTAATGAAACCCACCCACCAAAGTTAGGTTGATGAAATATAAATCATCAGAGAACTCAAAATGTGATAATGGAAGCAGAGGCGATCCATCATGAAAATATGGAACCTACAGGCCGAGTGGGATCTCTATAATAACTAGGAGAGTTTCTATGGTAGAGAAAAGAAGGAAATGGGGGTGGCGAGAAGAGGAGGATGGTGTTAGAAAGCCTACCCCCTCTAAGGAGGACGGGGAGCCAATCACGCCCCCATCAACACATATGGAATCATCATGGGGCAGATGGAAGGGAAGGTTGACAATTTTCATTACACGTAACACTGAGGTTTAACAAAACAAAACATTAATTAAATAATTATTTTTATTATGACAGTTATTTCATAGCCGTTGGAATGGATGATATGAATATGATATACTAAATTATATATATATATATATATATGGATTTCACATGTATATAAAATTAATTTTTTTGTGAAAAATTTTATAGAAATGAATTTTATAATACAATTTAAAATAAAGAATGTTTTTTTATTCTGAAAAACTATTTTTCTGCGCACAAACATGTTTTATCTCATTAATTCAAATTAATCAATTTTAGTGAATACCATTACTAAAATATATGTACTATTTATTCAATAAAATCACCATTATGGGTTAAATTATTTAGAATGGACTATTAGTGATGGAATCCCGTTGCAAAAAGTCGTTTACAATGTTATTACGTCACAAATGCACCATGGAAAAAACGGGGTCACAATTACAGTTATTTGTTAGGGTCCATTGAAAATAATTATTAATTATGACATATAAATCATTTATCACAAATAAGTGTTATAATGTATCTAAATAACAAACTATGAAAGATATTCATAGTTGATTATTTGCGACGGATGAAAAGTCTATCGAAAATAATAGTTTTTTTCAAAAAAAATCATATTTTAAAATAATTTAAAAAAATCAAAAAAAAATTAATATTATGTAATTTTTTATAAATAAATTATTTAGAAATAATTTATATAATAACAAAATAAGAATAATTATCACATTTTAAAAAAAATTAATGAAATATATTTTAAATGAATTAAACTATAAAAATTTATTGAAATTATTATTATAAAGGAAAATAATGTAAAAATTAATGTATTCGAATATAATTTGAAAAATGAAAATTATTTTAAAAAGTTAAAACATAATAAATATATAAAAAAAATTCAAAAATATAAAAAAATTTAAAATAGATATAAAAGTAATATATCATTTCAAACATAGTATGTTTGTTATACCAAATTACAAAATAGTCATAAAACATCAGAAATCATCAATTATCATTAGGTAGAGGAGAATCACTTGATGGTCCAGGGGAGGAAAATTTATATCAACTCCATGTGCAAGTTGTCACATATACTCCAATATCTTATCATATCTCCAACTCTATTGTTCACACTCCTCCTCCCTCCCTTTTTGCATCTACATTATCATATCACTATGAGATCTCAACCTTTGGTCATACTATGGAGCAGACGATTTCATCAATGATGAAATTCTATTATTTCCCTTGATTCTCAATGGTGCCATCATAGACGTACCATAATAATTATTAGGTGTCAGTCGAGAAGCAATATCAATCACTCATCCATTATCAACATTCTGAAAAGTAACACGTATCCAATACCCCTCATTGAATGTCGAATCACTAGTGGAATCATGTTCACTCTCGGCTTTACTCTCGCATGAATGTTAATTCACCATCTCATATTTTTTCCCTTAAAGATAATGAAAAATTATAACAACAATAAAATTAATATCTATGATATTTTTTAAAAAAATTACGAATAACATTATGGTGTAGTTGGCTACCAAAAACATCTCCTATATGGGGATCAATATTCATCACCTTATAAACTTCACAATCTATAATATATGGGGATGTATCAGCATGTATAAAAAAACATACATGTTATAGATAAACAAATATATTAATCAATAATATCACTTATAAAATTTCATCAATTTAGGACAAATTTATGAATTCATTCCCTATGTGTGACCTCATTCATCCCCCGTCTATATTATCCAGATGATGTCCTCCTCAAAAAATACCTAATAGCAAGAATAACCATAATAAATCCCTTACCAATGCTGAGATATAGTTATGTCAATGGGAGACACAAGACATGTTAAAACATTAGCATAATCTTTATCAGTAGCATACTTTTTGAGGCTACATGGAAACTGAAAACATAGCTCATGTATACAAATATCTCATGACTCTCAGATTGGACCATTCAGGCTATGAGGAATTAGAGAAAATAAATTATACAAGAAAATTAAAATATATATATAATCAATTAAAAAAATTTAAAAACTATATATTTTTTAATAATGTAAAATCATGTGGTTGAACATATAGTGAAGGATGTTGATGGGAACCATGTCCATTGAAACCCATGGCTCTGAAAAATAATTTCCTATAATCACAAAATCCTTCCTAACTGCTAAAAAATAAAAATCTATGAAAAAAATCATAAAATTATTACATAAAATAATTCAAAATGTCTATATAAAATAAAAAACTTAATCAATTAAACAAACCTCTATATATGATGATCCAAATAAATGTATGGTCATATCTCTGAAATAGGTTCTAGAATAATCAATTGATCAATAATGTACCCCCTCCAATAGGCACACTAGTGTGAGGATCAGCTAAGTGAGGCTCATCAGTATGAAGTCTGACATTAGTGAGAGAATGAAATATTTCATCAAGATCATCTACATC
The DNA here is from genome assembly GCA_963277665.1 of Viscum album. Taxonomy (NCBI): domain Eukaryota; kingdom Viridiplantae; phylum Streptophyta; class Magnoliopsida; order Santalales; family Viscaceae; genus Viscum; species Viscum album. The sequence goes on along the minus strand of OY728129.1, from coordinate 125,336,187 downwards.
CATCTGAACAAAGTATTATTACCTGTAAGGAATTTTTAATATATATATCAAATATAAAATAATAATAAATACCAAAATATCATAATCTTACATAAATAAATTGTTAATATAGATATAAAATAGGAAAAAAATTATAAATATCATAAAATAATAATTACCTGTAACTAAAGACATGAATATAATACTTTAATTATCATCATATACATCATTTTCATCGATATAGAATTCTTCATCCTCGCCTTCAGCATCATCACTATCCAAATAACATTCATTTTCATCATCACTTATTACTTCATCATTATTATATATATCATCAACACCTTACTAGGGGGTTTCATCATCGATTTTTAAATCTCACTGGGTAAGAGATATATTTTGTGATGTTTCTTGAAAATTTTAAATATGTTCCACTTCCACAAAAACATATTTATTTTCAAAGAAAAAATTTTCATGTCATTACATTTTTATCATACTCCACCAGTCCTTCTAATATATCAAAACATCAAAATATTTTTTATAATAAAATTTATGTTCTTGATGTGCCAAAATAAATGGTTATAAGTTGCAATAGGACTATCATATTTAACATTAATGACTCTATGTAATGGATGAACTCACAACCCATGATCGGTATCAAATAATTTTTATTTCAACATAGTTTAATAATTTGGTCCCAGCTAAAATAACTCAACTATTTTATCCAGTATAACATAAATTTCAATTTCACTTTCCCTATGATAGTATTTGTTAAAATAAACACCATTATTCCTAGATTTATTTGAGTCACCATATATGAATGTTTGGAATCAAAATCAATTAACCACATTCCCATTACAATATTTTATTAATTTCTATAGAGGGTTTCTAAGCACACATAATCGACTATCAAATTTAGTTTCATGTGTTGTTACATGTAAAAAGTTAAAATTATTAATAATATATACAATCTAAAAAATTTATTTATTATGATATTGAAATAAACATAACTTATCATTATTTCAAGCCAATATGAAAATTGTTTTGGTGGTGTTTTTATGAGTATCATAAGTAATTTTTATTTTTTATCATGTGATCATCATATAGTTTACAAAAAGGTAAATCTAAATATGGTTATATTTTATAAATAATAAAAATAATAATAAAAAATTTGTACATGCTCCAAAAATCATGTATTTTCTTCACAATTCACCAAGAAATATTTATGAGCTCCCTATAGTTTTTCATTTGGGAGCCATAATTCATTATAACACAAAAAACAGGAATTGGTTAATTAAAAATAGAAATCTGATGATCTATGACATCAACAAAATTTTCCTAATTTCGACCCTTGAGATTATGTTTTGAAAGATATTCTGACTGAAAAATAATAAGAGAAGAAATTTTAGATTTTCTCATCCAAGTACGCTTCTACAATCGACCCTTAAAGTGATGCCTTATTACATAATATCCACTTTTATTTTTTCATACAACTCTCAAATGGATACATTCATAAAAATTATGTTGGACCTACATATTTATCTTCATATGGAAAATAAAATATTAAATGTTCTGAAGAATCCTAGAAGCCTAAAAGGAATTTTTTCTCCAATTTATATAAAATTAAAATAATATATTTCTTCAAAAAATTAATGAACCATAAAAAGATAATTTCCATAAAAATATATCCGAAAAATATAACATTTTATTTCAATATATCCCATATTGAAAAATTCAATATCCCCCTTAGACCAAAAGGGAGTAATCATTCAATTATGACATTACATTAATAACATTTCAACATAGTAATATGTCCATTTATGAAACAACAAGTTAATTTATAAGAATAACCATTTAGTATCTTAAAATCTCTAATCTTTTTATATAATAAAAACTATTGTTCTTTAATAAGTGACTAATATTATTTTGGATCCATTAATTTTTTTGATCTTTCATCTTTAATTAATTTAAGTTGATGACACCTACAAATCTGGGACAATATAATCATTCCTCTAAATTATCATTTTTGAAACCAGGTGTGTGCAACATGGTATAAAGTATTTTATTATAAAAACTATCTACTCAATATACATGACTTTTAGTATTTGATTAACAAAAAAATCAGTCCAATATGGAAGATCCCATCAAATAATCTTCTTTATCCAATTTTTATTTGTCATAAAACCATTTATTATTTTCTCATTTATTATTGGTCTAAAATTAAGTGGTGGTAATATAGAGAAAATGGATTTTTCCAAATTTCTCCGAAGTACTATTATAGTTTTGTTTTTTTCAAATTCGACCATTTATAATATTATTTTTTTCATTAAAAAGGGTCATCCACAAGATGAATTATCTGATGACATTCAAAATAATTATCCTTTCTCCCATTACCATGAATAAATGATTTTTCATTAGCCATGAATTAATAAAAGGATTGTAGACAACATGTGCTCCATCTAGAAAACATACCATATGTCAGAAAGTCACTGATCATCGATCAAAATAAAAACATCACTATAAATGTTATATCTTCAACTATGCCAAATGTAATCACGCTGTTGTTCCATAACTACATTATCTAACCAATAAATGGATTCAAATAATCATCAATATTATTATTTGGATGTCCTATAATTAATAGCATCAAATATATATATGGTTTCTTAATCAATATCCATGTGTGTATGTTGTATGGATTATGCAGAACATATTAACAAGAATATTGGCTTCTGTAAGCAACAAATGGACAAAATCCATCCTGAAAAAGGCACAACCTTATGCTATGAGGTTTTGAAGAAAAAAAGGATGTGCCTGATCAAATTGTTTCCATAAATCATTGTTACCTAGATGATTTAAGCTGTTACTAATGGAAATATTTTATTTTTTCTATGTCATCAATCCAGTTGTGTTGCAAGACATAAATAAACCTTCTAAAAGTGTGGTAATTAGAAAATGCCTCATCTATTTCATATGAACTCTATAATTTCCTTGTTAATCCTCCTTATATCTTTATTATCCACATCATGGACAACCAACGGAGGATTCATAATCACCATAATATAGTATGAATTCATTTGAACATGAATTGAATATTTAATAACAATGAACCAAATTATGAAACAACCTCTAACATTAATATAAACATATAGGTAATGTATTTCACTCAAGTAGAATTTTTTTAACCAGAGATAAAATATGATCACAGAAACTATTTGAAATCCCAAAATCTAATTTAAAATAAATATTTTTTCTATTAACATCATGATTTCTCTTTTGGAATCAGAGATATAATGCCTCCTTTAAAAATTTCAACAAATTATATAACCAAGAAGATTTTGATTTAGTATTTTGAATATCATTTTGAGTTGTTGTTTCAATAATACTTGGACAACATACTCGTGATCTAAATTATAAAATTATGGATCTAGACACAATATCTATTATTTTCTATTGAATACATTTCACCATGTTGATAGAAAAAAAATTAAACTTTCTGAAAACTAATATGAAAAATATGATTTCCTATATTTTTAATTGTTTCCAATCACCAAAGATCACATTTCTTATATGGAAATAAAATTATTCAATAAAAAATTATAATTCTAGGATGAAAATGATATAAATGTTTCAGCACTATCAAATTAGACAAGATTTATACCGAATCTATTTGGATTTCTTTGATAATTTATCAAATCACGAACAATTAATAGAAACTTCATTCAAATTACTAAGTCCATAGTTTTCTAAAAATATATCAGAAATATAAATAAATATTAATCAGCACATTAAACAGTTAAAATTTATTTTTATATTTTACCACATTGAAATATTCATCATAATATGATTAGAGTGAGGTATTAGGTTAGAAATGGATTATAGGGCCCATAGAGCGTCTACAAAGATAGAATAAAAATATTAAATATATGATATAAGACATAGACAAAATTTTGGAGATAATATAATATATCTCGAACAATGTCTGATATTAAAAATCAGAGACCACTATTGGGTCTAGGATACATGGGTCATCATAAAAGCGAGATAAAATTTGTGAGAATCGTGTGATTAGTTTCATTTAACAGAAGAGAAAATAATTTTATATTTTAATTATAATTTATTATTAGAATTTAAAGTATCTTTCAAATAGTGTACCGTAGAAAAAATTAGGGACCACCAATGGGCATGTGATTTAGTGTTTTCTACCTATGGGGAATTATATTTCTGTCTGTCAGATGATTGGTAAAATCACATGCGAGGGAAATTAATTAAAATTTTTTATTATACTTTTTCATAATGATTTAATGTATCAACCAAACTGTGTATCATATGAAATATCGGAAACCACAGTTCGGTTAGAGATATGGAGTTAACCATATATATGACATATCATTATTTTCATTGAGCCTTTGGTAACAACATTCTTGATTGTAATCTTATTTAATATATTCATTATACTTTATCACAAAAACAATAGGTATATCTGTAACAGTTTTTCCAATCATTAATCAGAGACCACCGTTAGATCAGGGAATTTGAGTTTCGGCTAGGCATAGGATAACATTTTTGATCACCACGTGTTTGGTAACATCACACACGATGATACCATTTTTAATATTATATTAATAGTATATATATATATAATTATCTTATAATATTATAATATTTATACAAATTAATAATACAAATTATATTATGTAACATGACATGAACATGAATTTTTGTGAATTTTTAATAGTTTTTATTTTTTATATTCTTTGGAAAGTATTGATATACAATTTATAATTTATTAGAAATATTTTTAAAATTTTATGTTGTTTATAATTTTTTTTATTCCTACTATTAAATATAACTTTTATCTCTTATTGTTTTTATTTTTCCCATTTTTACATATTTTTGTAATTTCTTAAAATTTAGAAATTATTCATAATAATTTTTATCTAACACAAAATTTTACTAATTTTTAATAATATTTACTAATTATTTATTAAAAATAACAACTTATGTAATGATTATTATTAATTATTTAAATTATTAATACATTTGATTTAATTACAATATATATATCATGATTTCATTATTAATATAAATCTGTTAGATATATATTCAACCACTTCATTAAAAAAAATACATATATCCAATCTATATAAATATATATATCCATATATATAATTTATAAGTAATTCTATGTATGGATAATTTTTATTATAAATAAATTTGATTATATTGAAATAATCATTTATATAAATAAATAATTAATATTTTCGGGTTAATATTTTTTAAATAATATTTAAATGAAATGATATTTTTTTAATTGATATTTATTGAATTTTTAATTTTTACCTTTTATGCATTATAAGAGTTTTCCACGTGAGGAGTTCATACAAAATTTATATGAACTATTTATACTTATTATTATAATTAATACTATAATTATACAAATTATAGTGATTTTTTGTTAGTTGTTATAATTTTGTGTATTTTTTAAAAATTATTATTAATATTTATAAATACCCTAATATTTACATTTTATTAATAATAATGACTAAATTATTATTAATTATTATTTATCATATAAATTTTTATATCATTATTTAAATAAATAATACATTTTCAAAAATTTTATTCTTTACACTTTTTTATAGTTCTTGGTATTTTATATTTTTTATAAATAGCATTAAAAATTAGATTAATTTTTATTAATGATGTTTCTAATAAATACTATATATTTTCTATTGTTATTTTTTCATTAGACCAATTTTTTAATGTTTTTTAATAAAAACATATTACAAATAATGTTTTTAAAGGAAATCATCTCTTGAAAAGACAATTGACACCCAAATATAATGATATGCACATTATAAAATTAATTAAAATTTTAAAGATGAATGAACCCTAGAATAAAATATTTTACACTCAAATAGATATATATTTTGGAATACAAGAATTAAAAGCATTATAAAAAAATTTTGGTGATTAGTTTTGGGTGTTCAATTGTTTCATTTCCCCATTTATAAATGGCATAACATTATATAGGAAGTCTTCATATCCAAGGATATGCAACTTATGTGGTACTTTTATGTATGGATAACAAAAAAAGAGTTGGTACCTACCAAATCTAAGCAGAGTTATTTGAGGTGGTACTTTATTGTGGTTTGTAGAAGTGGGAGTAATGGAGGTGCTTGGAATCATTGTGTGGTAGAAAAACGAAGCGGTGCAGCAGAACAACAGAGTGGTGTGACAACAGGGAAGAGTAGTGGTGTAGAATGATGGCACATAGAGGACGAGGGGAGGAGGCATAGATAAGGCTATATGGGAGAGGAGTAAGAAAAGTTGAGGAATAAAAAGGGGGTTGTAGGTTAAATGAAATTACTATTTGTGGTGATCTATTTGCGATATAATTAATTCTGTCATAAATCGTTATTTGGTAAAAAGTATTTGGGATGCGAATTGAATTCCATTATAAATACTTCAGAGTTGACATGTATTTGTGATGGAGATAGTATTATATCAAAAAATACCATTAAAAAATTATTTGGAACCAGATGGAAAGAATCCCCACCAAAACTATTTGGGACAGAACATCTTATTCCATCATTAATAGTTATTATTTTTGAAAGAACTCTAATTCCATCACCAATAATCTGAGTCTGGGGATGTAACGCCCCGACCCTAGTTACCCAGAGTCGGTGCATTATTACATAACATTGGCATGCTCACAAGAAATATCATATCTCGAAAGACCGATTGGTTTAATAGCCTTGGAAACACTAGATATATTCATATGTCTTACATTAAATCATAAAAATGAAAGCTACAACAAAATATTTTCTTCATAGTCCACACTCATATCCCCACATACTATCCATGTAGGTCATTCTTCAATTACTTCTTCACATCCTGGGAAAAATAAAACATTGAAAGGGGTGAGCTCAAATGCCCAGTAAGCATAACAATATAGAGGAAACATTTCATAAATAATAATAAACATTTAAGGCAATGTATAACTAAAAAAAAATAATTTTAATCATGAACTTCAACATAGTATGGAAAAATGAAATAATTATTTACTTATTCACATGGATATTCTACTAATCGAATAATCACATGCAATATCAATAACCACCTTCATAATGATGGAATACATAATTCCGGACTATCATAACCACATAGCCAAGGCATCGTGCCAATACTACAAATAAGAATTTTCCAAGGCCTTGTGCCAAGACACTAGTTTGCCTCATTAGACCTACCGATGCATCAAGGAGCTATGGCTGGCTCCACCTGTCACATATTATGTCCAATGCATTCCGATATGAAAAGTTTTAAACATAACATAAACATTCGTATTAAAACTAAAATACGAAATGTAAATACTTTATCCATAAACTATGAACTGTATAAAAATAACACATCCACAGTCAAACATATCACAAAACCTTCAATACAATACAGATGTTTTGTATCATAATAAATCAACTTCAAATAAGCGTTAAATCCTTGAAAGGATGTTGACATAGATGAAATCAAAACTTTTTTTAGAGAAATATCTCCTTCTATTTTGATATCATTTAAGAGTCATATATTTATAAAATAAAACATTTTCTTTGAAAATATTCTGATAAGCTTGTAAGGGATGCTTCGATGATTTTAAAACGGTGGAAAATAGCCGCACCCGCCGTATAAGTTAAAAAAACATTCTTACCTTAATTCTGTCGAAAAGGTTGAATAGCACCTTGTTTGGAAAACGATGGAAAGATTCCTTTATAAAACTCTTATAAAAATTCAAACAAGGTTATAAATGACTCTAACCCATATTCTTGTAAATAGTAAAAAAAATTGAAATACATTTTTAAGAAACATGAATGTGGATGATAAAGAGATCCCAGTAGATTATTACGTATAAAGAACCTCGGATAATGGAGAGATTGCGAAATAAACCCTTACCTTGTACTTTTCCTTGGTTGGGGTAGGTTAACCTCCTATATAATGGTGAAATAATTGTTATTAAATTATAAAAGAATCATATACATTAATATGATATCATATATGATCTTTTAACATTGATTTGTTAATAATATCTTAGTATTATCGTTGTTTCGGGTGTTAACTTACTCATTTTATTTTATATGTTTTGTTATGTAAGCTGTGTTTTTCATCGATAGGTTGTATCATAATCATATCCAGAATGATATCAAGTCCTTAGATACTATTATTAATCATCAAATGAGAATTATACTTGAATGGATACGATGGAGAATGAATCTTATCGTGTTCGTAGAGACGGTAGTTCGTACGTACGCACGAGCAACAATATCATTCTTTTGACATTAAAATAATATATAATTGGATGTTATATCATATATAAATAATCATTATCATGTTATATTTATTATTTACATGAGTTACACATCATTATTATATGCATCCAAATAATAATTTATTGAATAACAATTACACCACGACGTGGAGATGGTAAGCCGTACGTACGCACGTATGGTGACATGTTATTCAAAGGATGGATATAATACTAAATTTGGTTGTACCATATTTATAATAACATCACAGTATATATAAGACACTGGAGTTATTATTTTAGAATGGTAATAACGAAGAAGGAAGAAGTGGAAGAAGAAAGGAACATGGAAAAGGGTGGTGAAATCATTACCTCTTCCTCGGGTTCATCTTTTTGATTTTATCAAAAGGGCTCTTAGGTTGGATTTATGAATAATGTAATTCCTCTAAGATGAAGTTACAGAATTTTAGATAGTATTTTGGCAGAGTTTGGCCGATCCAAAAGGCTTTGAAGGTGTGAATTAATGAGAAGGGGGAGTTCCCTTTTATAAGAGGTGTGAGGGGCACCTTTGGAAAATCTAGAAATATTATTTTATAATAAATTAATATTCGGTTTCTAGTGGCTCCAAAGTGGATTATTTAAAAGTTAAGGTGGGGATGGGTCGAAAACAACTCAACCAATAGAATTTAGACAGGTTTGGGTTACTATATTAACCTTATCATTATGTATTAGCTTTTAGTTAATTAGTTTCACTTTTACAATGTCTCTTTGTATTTTTATATTATATGGTTATAAACATACTATATACATCCCATTGACCCCAAAGTGGTCCATTAATGATACATCTATGATTATATAAGTCTCTTGGCCGAACCTTATATTTTTAGAAATTTAATATCAATTAATAATATGATATTTGTTTTAAAAACTATTTTATGTCAATTTTGACACTATTCAATAATTGATTTTTGTAAAAATCATAACAGAATTATTATATCGAAAAAAGTTAATTAAATCATTCCTCACATGTCATATTAATCTAGAAAATTATTTTAATTCATAAAAAGTCTCAAATTATATTTATCTGGGTATCTACAATATCGATCATTTTAATGTTTCACTATTATGATAATTACTGCATCAACATTGTGTCATAAATAAATTAAATTATTTAATGTCTAAAAATTATAAATAAAATACCATTATGTAGGAAATCGTTTTATCTTTCTAATGGAGATTTATAGTCTAAAATCCAACACACATAACCCTATGTAAAATTTTTTTTTCTAAAAGATATATGATTGTGTCATTTTTGTATTCATTTTAACTTAATTAAAATAAAGTTTCCCTATCACTTACAAGTGGCACCATGGTGTCCCAAAATCGACCCAAAGATGCCCATGGTTGCACATGTATCAACCAATAAGGTTAGGACACATTTTAGGGTAATGTTTTATTATTATATTATTATTTGTTTTAACCCTTATTTACCTGATTTTCCCTTTAACCATGGTAAATAAAATATTTACCGAAGTAATTATTCAAAATGTCTAAAAATAAAAGTTACCTATTTACACAATTTGAAAATCTTGATTCAAAATATGGAATCCATTTTTCCAAATTCAAAACACAGAAGTGGTAGAAATTAATTTAAAATTAATTTCCGCCGTCAAAACAAATAGCGTTTTTAAGATATAATAACTATCAAAAGATTGATATTTGGTTATGTTCGGTTTAATTGTGAAATTATGTCCAATGACCAACATTGTATTAAATGGTAATAATATATTCTAAATATACTTTAAAACCACTTGAATTCATAATTTATCACTATTAATTATTTTTATTAAAAAAGTTGTTTTTAATTAAAATTTAGTAATTTTCACTATTCATCAAAATATTAAAGTTATCTAAAAAGTACCGAAATTTCACCTTAGGATAAATTTGATACTCTGAATCAAAAAATGAAGTCCATCTTGAGATATAAAATCAATAAAATTAAAAAAATTAGGTATTACTATTCATAAAAGCTAGTTTGATCAGTTGTGGTGTGTGTTAGAACTCGATGATGCGTATAACACACGCTATTGCATTATTCAAAGAGAAGCGTACCGTAGAAGATTGGGGTGTTACATTCTCCCCTTCTTCAAATAATTTCGTCCTTGAAATTTCTAGAATACTACCGCCTGAAAAGATTCGAGTGGTTCTTCATCATAAGTTTCTCGGGTTCCCACGTTGCCTATTTCATCTTATGGTTTCTCCACAATACTTTTACCAGACGAGTCGTGCAGTTTCTCAGTACTTTTTCTCTTGTATCAAGAATCCTGACGGGCTCTTCGCAATAATACATATTGGGTTCCAGTTCTAATTCCTCATAGGAGAGTACATGTGTTGGGCCAAGCATGTATTTTCTCAATAGATATACTTGGAACACATCGTGAACTTTGGAGAGACTTGGCGGCATTGCGAATCGGTAAGCTAAAACACCAATTCGTTCTAGAATTTCGAAAGGTCCGATGTACCTGGGACTCAATTTACCTTTCTTACTAAAACGTATGACTCCCTTCCATGGAGATACCATTAGGAAAACATGATCACTGACTTGAAATTCCAAATCCTTCCTTCATTTATCAGCATAGCTCTTCTGCCTACTTTGAGCTCCTTTGATTTGATTTTGGATTACATTCACCTTTTCCATCATTTCCTCCACCAGTTCTGGGCCTACAAGTTTTCTTTAACCAACGTCATCCCAACAGGTTGGTATACGACATCTCTTTCCATAAAACGCTTCATATGGTGCCATCTGAATACTCGAATGGAAGCTATTATTATAGGAAAATTCTACCAGAGGTAAATATTGATCCCACAAACACTGAAAGTCAAGTGATCATGATCTCAACATGTCTTATAAGGTTTGAATAGTTCGTTTTGATTGTCCATCTATTTGAGGGTGGTAGGTAGTTCTCAAATGAAGTTTAGTATCCATGCCTTCCTGAAGACTTTTCTAGAATCTTTAAGTAAAATGGGGATCATGATCAGAAACAATCGATAGGGGTACTCCATGAAGTCTCAAAACTTCATCAATATATAGTCATCCTAGGCGTTCTAGTGGTAGATCTTCTCTTATATCAAGAAAATGTTCTGACTTAGTAAGACAATCATCAATGACCCATATTGCATCGTTCCTTATAAGAGTCTTTGGTAGCCCCATGACAAAGTCAATCCTAATATTGTCCCATTTCCACTCCGGTATGGGAAGAGGTTGCATGACTCCTCCAATATGTTGCCTTCCAGCTTTCACTTGTTGACAAACCATACATCTTGACACAAAATCAGAAATCTCCCTCTTCATGTTGTCCCACCAAAAATGTTCCTTCAAATCTCTATACATTTTGGTGCTCCCAGGGTGTATAGAGAAATTGGAACTCTAAGCATCATCCAACAATTCCCTTTTTAGATCAGGTATATCGGGAACACAAAGCCTCTTCCCTAATTTAAAAATTCCATCTTCATACACAACGACTCTCAATCTCCAATCATTCATAGGTTTAATCTTCTTTTTAAATTATTTATCATCGGTCTTAGAACTCTTAATCCTTTCTAGTAATGATGGTTTGGAAACCATTTGAAAAAGCATTGATGTTTCACCTTCACGGGTTATTCCCATGTCCATCTTCACTAGATCCATGAAAATTGGATCCCTTTCAATTCTCATATTGATCAAAACTCGATGGTCTTTTCTGATCAAAGAATCTGCCACCGTGTTTTCCTTCCACGGGTGGTAGTGTATCATGCAATAATAATCCTTGAATAATTCAAGCCATCTCTTTTGCCTCATGTTGAGTTATTTTTGTGAGATAATATACTTCGAACTCTTATTATCATTATAAATCTCACATTTTTCACCATAGAGGTAGTGCCTCCATATCTTCAAAGAAAAGATCACAGATGCTAACTCGAGATCATGAGTAGGACATTTTTAATCATGAATTTCCAACTATCGTGATGCATAGGCAATAACCATATCATTCTGCATAAGGAAACAAAAGTCCTTTCTTCTATGCATCACTATAAATAACGAACCCATCATTCCTCGATTGTAGAGTCAATATAATAGCATTGAATAATCTTCTCTTTAGTTCATTGAAACATTCTTCACACTCTTTTGTCCAAACAAATTTAACCCCTTTGAATGTGAGCTTCGTTAATGGGTTAACCAATCGGGAAAAATTCTAGACGAAACATCAATAATAACCTGCCAAACCAATAAAACTGCGTACCCCAGTTATACTCGTAGTTGCGTCCATTCTTGGATTGCCTTGGTCTTAGAATGATCAATAGAGATTCCATCTTTAGAGACAATATGGACAAGAAAAGAAATCTCAGGAATCCAGAATTCACACATGCTAAACATCTCATCTAATTCATGTCTTCTCAGAGTCTTCAGGATAATGCGCATGTGACATTCATAATATTCATAGCATTTAGATTATACCAAGATATCATCAATAAATACCAAAAAAAATTCATCGATTTGTTCCTTGAAAACTCTATTCATCAGATCCATTAATACAGTGGGTGCATTAGTCAATCCAGAAGGAATAATAGTAAACTCGTAATGCACGTACCTGGTTCGAAATGCTGTCTTTGGAATGTATTCCTTCTTTACTCACAACTGATGGAATCCAGATCGAAGTTCAATCTTTGAAAAGTATTGAGCTCCATCCAGTTGGTCAAATAAATCATCAATGTGAGGTAGGGGATACTTGTTCTTTATTATTATGTCATTGGTCTCTCTATAGTCGATACATAACCTCATAGATCCATCTTTCTTTTTAATAAAAAGAATAGGGGCTCCCCATGGAGAAACACTAGGGAGAATAAATCCCTTATTACTCAATTACTCTAGTTGTTTCTTTAGTTCAACTAATTCTATGGTGGCCATTCTATAAGGGGTCTTCGATATAGGCCTTGATCAATGAATTAAATCAATGGAAAACTCAACTTCTCGTTCTGGAGGATGTCCATGTAAATCTTCTGGAAATACATCTACATATTCTTTCACAGCACGTACATCCTCTATTTTAACGTTCCTTTCCTCACCCATAGTCATTTCATTCTCTTCCTCCCCAATAATTGAATTTAGTTGAGCTACTGGGGGTGGATCTAGATAAGAATTAGGTGGTGATGATTATGCTGTAAAGATAAGGTGTTCTTTATCATCATCATCAATAATCATAACCTCCTTCTTCTTACAATAAATCTTCGCATCATAGTACGAAACCGAATCCATACCAAGGATTATATCAAACTCAATCATAGGTATGACGATGAGATCAGCAGATAATGAACATTTATGTGCTCTAATGGGGACTGATTCACAAAACATTGTTGCAATGATACTTCCCTTAGGATTTTTAACTGACAACTCCCTTGTTAAATCAAATTGGAAATATCTAATTTTCATAGCAAACTAGGAAGATATGAAACAATGCGATGATCCAGAATCAAATAATGCATTTGTTAAATTTGAGGAAACCATTAAATTACCTGCCACCACGTCTTTTGGATCTTCTACCTCAGCAGTAGTGATAGCAAAATCTTGGCCTTGATCCCTTGGAATTTTCTGAGGTAAGTTCCCTTGATGATTAGGACATTCATTTGCATAATTTCCCATCTCCCTGAAATTGTAGCACTGAACATTGGTAGCTTCCTTCTTCCCTTAGCAATCACGAGCTTGGTGGCCTTTTTCACCACACTTGTAACAAACACCCATTCCCTTCAAGCAAGTACGAGGGTGTTTCTTCCCACATTTACCACATGATGGATATTCAAACATTCCCTTCTTCCCATTATTTCCATTCTCAGATTGATCAGCAGTTCTCTTCTTCTCTTGCTTTTCTTTAATGTCATAAGACATAGAGAATTCCTTTTCTGTCTTGATAGCACATGAGACAATGTCTTCGTACAACGAGAAGGATTGTGAGACTAATGCTCGATGGAGAAACGGTTTCAACCCATCAAAAAAATGATCAATCCTACTTCTTAGGATGCGTATATAATCCTCAGAATACCTTGCTAACCTTGTAAAGTTAGCCTCATACTTCGCAAAATTCTCATCCTCCTTTTGTCTCAGACTCAGAAATTGCCTTTCCATATCTGCTCGATGGTCACGAGGAAAGTATTTTTCTAAAAACAGATCTTTAAACTCGCTGCATTTCATATTTTATACTTCATCGTCTTCCTTAGTGTTTTGAATCAATGACCACCATTGATCAACATCTCCAGTGAGGCGGTAAACTGTCATGATAACTTTTTCCCTTTCACTACTCCATAAAGCCTGAAATATTTTCTCTAGGGAATTTATCCATTCCTTAGCTAATAAGGGATTTTTACTCCCATTGAACATTGGTGGTTGCTGCCTCATGATTTGATCTAACATTGATCCTCCACGATGTGGATCAGGGTTCCCCATACATGTAAGGTTATTATTCATAACCTGAGTGAGTTGCCCCAGTATGGTGATTAATTGATCGGCACCAGTTCCATCACCAGATCCACTATAATTATCTTGAGTAGGAGGGAAATCCCTACATGGAGTGCGTGCATTGATACGGTTTCCATTTCTTTCACTAGGCGCCATTTCTAAACAATGGCATAAACTAGATCAGTTTATGAATCAAAATACATAATTCCATACTTATAAAACACTTAACATAAATTGAACTATTTATGGATATAATCAATAATCATAAAAAAATTTCTTTGACAAAGTATATACTCATAATCCCTTCATAATGATTTTTAAATAAAATGAGAGTTATCCTAAGCATATCCCACGGGAGTGTCGTAACCAAGAGTGAAGCAAGGCCCGTTGTCGTGCACCAGTTCCCGTTCGAGTCTAGCTCAAAGCGATGTTTTCGGGTTTTAACCCTAGGTACATCTGTGCCAGAGCCGCCTCTACCTGCTCGTATCCAGACAGAGATTTATTTCTCGGAAAACTCACAAAATCTCTACAATAAATAAATTGTAGGATGTTCTTCTATACTAATCCTCAAAGTCCATCTTAAATCTATGTTCTCTAATCAGAGATTATCTAAATCTAGCTTCCAAGGCTAGTACTAAACTTCCTCTGATACCAACTGTAACTGTAACGCCCCGACCCCAGCTACCAAGAGCTAGTGCATTACTTCGTAACATTGGCATGATCACAAAAGATCAAGTCTCGAAAGACCGATTAGTTTAGTAGCCTTGGAACCACTAGATACATTCATAAATGTCACATTACATCACAAAGTGAAAAACTATAATAACATAGTCTCCATAGTCTACACTTCTATCCTCTTCGGACGATCCCTGTAGGTCATTCATAAAATAATTCTTCACATCCTGGAAAATATTAAAACATTGAAAGGGGAGATCTCAGATGCTTAGTAAGGATAACAATATTGCGAAAGCTTTCATAAATAAACATTAACATTTAAGGCAATGTATAACTAAAACAAAAGCCTTTTAAACATGAACTTCAACATAATATGGCAAAAGTAAAATGAGATAATGCCAATTACTTATTCACATGGATATTCTACTGGTTGAATAATCACATGCAATATCAATAACCACTTTCATAATGATGGAATGCATAATGCCAGACTATCATAACCACATAGCCAATGCCTCGTGCCAAGACCACAAATAAGATTTTGTCAAGGCCTCGTGCCAAGACACAAGTTTTTCTCATGAGACCTGCCGATGCATCAAGGAGCTATAGCGGGCTCCACCCGTCACATATTAAGTCCAATGCATTCCCATATGAAAAGGTCTAAACATAACATAAACATTCGTATTAAAACTATCATACGAAATGTCAATAATTTCACCATAAACTATGAATGGTATAAAAATAGCACATCCACAGTCAAACATATCACAAAACCTTCAATACAATATAGAAGTTTTGTATTATAATAAATCAACTTCAAATAAGCGTAAAATCCATCAAAGGATGTCGACATAGATGAAATCAAAACACTTTTTAGAGAAATATCTCTTTCTATTTTTGAAATCATTTAAGAGCCATATAAAACAAAAAATTTTCTTGAAAATATTCTTATAATCTTGTAAGGAAAGATTTTAAGATTTTATAATGGCAGAAAATAACCGCACCTGCCGTATAAGTTAAAAAACATTCTTACCTTAATTCTGTCGAAAAGGTTAAAAAGGACCTTGTTTTGAAAACGACGGAAAGATTCCTCTTATAAAAAGTCAAAAAGGGTATAAATGACTGTAACCCATATTCTTGTAAATAATAAAAAAAATTTGAAATACATTTTGAAGAAACATAGATGTGGATGATAAAGAGATCCCAGTAGATTATTACGTATAAACAACCTCGGATAATGAAGAGATTGTGAAATAACCCTTACCTTGCGTCCTTTCCTGACTCGACCGTTATTTAACCTCCTGAATAATAAAATAGAGTTAATTCCTATTTACTTATGAACCTTTTTCTTGTTCATTATTCCTTTTATATCCCTCATTACAATGTTATGAACATTATGTAATTATTTAAGTTAATAACATTCGTTTTGTCGATCTTTAGTACTTGAGTCAACAATAAACTTCTTATAATTACAAGTTGTTCATGTGGTAGAATATCCATTATATCCAGAATTATATTCATGATTTAGATGTCATATATATCTTATATATCCAGTATATACATTCATTTATAATATTACGTAACATTTAGAGGTAAGAAATGAAATGCACCGTTCATGGAGACGGTAATCCGTACGTACGCATGAACGCTACTTTCATTTCAATTTCATATTTAATGGAACAAAATCATAATGATATAAATGTATAATATAATTCCAGTATAATATACTGTATAATACCATTTACTCCATCCTTTATACATCCCACATATGGCATTAACGATTCAAATCACTTTGAGGGGGCGGTTGTCCGCAGTTCCTAAAATGAAATTATCGCGTTTTACCCATAATGGAAATCATAAAGTATGCCATAAATGAGAAATACAGAAGCATAAGTAAAACATAAACACATTATATATCATATATAAATATAGTGACATCTTAATGGCCACCTTTGAAGGTGTTATATGAGTGTTGAACAATCATCGTTTCGTGAGGCAGAAATTCACCATCCACAGAAACCGTATGTTCTTTAACCAATAGATGTAGGTGTGTGTAAGTGTAGCTCAAATACTTCATAGAACAACATCCTAGTATATTGAGGATACTAGTGTTGTTACAAAAGAAATGAATAAAAAGAGTTTAGGGGGTTGGAGAAGAAAAATAAAACAAAACAACATTAGAGAAGACATTACCTCATAATCGGGTAACTCTTTTTGATTTGAGCCAAAGGCTTCCATGGGAAGAGTTCTGACCAAATTGAGGATTCTAGGAGTAAGAGAGGGAATTTGGGAGAGTATTTTGGCAGAGGTTGGCCGAGCCAAATGGCTTGAAGGTGTAAATGAGGTGGGAGAGGTGGGGGCCTTTTATAAGTGGAGAGGAGGGGCTCTTTTGGAAAGATTGAAATGTTACATTATTTCACAATGCTTTTCGGATTCTAAAGGTCCCACACTTATATAATTCGTGGATAAGGTGATAAGGGTTCGAAATCTACCCATCCAATAGGCTTTGGACCAGTGTAAGCCTTGGATTTTACATTATCTTCTCATTTTATTTAAATCATTAAATAATGATGTCATCACTGCATCATCATGATGTCATAAATAATTTAATTTATTTAATGTCTAAAAATTATAAAAAAAATACTATGATGTAGGAAATATTTTTATTTTTCTAATGAATATTTATAGTCAAAAATATTACTTGTATAACCTCATGTAAAATTTTTTCTAGTAAAACATTTTATGTTTGTGTCATTTTTTACTTTAACATTAAATAAAAGGTATTTATGCCATTTTCTAACTAAAGTGGCTCCATGGGGTCCCCAAGTTGACCCATGGGTTTTCTTGGTCGGCCATGACTCATCCAATAGGAGTAGGACAAGTGTCAAGCTCATCTCATATTATTAAAACATTATTTTTACCTTAAACTACACTAATTACCTCTAATCGCGATTACGAACTTAAAAGTTACTCTTCACCAAAAAAATTATTTTAATCTCATTGAACCACATTTTACTTCTTAATGACAACCATGTATGTCGGATTTTTGAAAATCAAATCACAGAAGTGGTAATATTTCATTTAAACGAAAAATCAGTTATTTAACTACCACTTAGTGGTTTCACTATTCATCAAAAATTGAAGTTTTTCTGAACAATGCCAAAATTTCACCCTAAGCTATAATTGATATTCCGAATTCAAAAATGATGTCTATTTTACAAAATTCCAAACATATAAGTTGCATTGATTAATTTTATAACCAATTCCCGCTGTCACAAATAGCGTGTTTTTAAGAAACAATTTATATCAAAAGATTGGCAATTGTTTATGTCCAATTTCAATGTTAAATTAATTCTAATGACCACCATTGGATAAAATGGTAAAAATATATTCTAATTAAACTTTTAAACCACTAAATAGTATAATTTATCACAATAAATTATTTTGATTAAAAAAGTTGTTTTAAGTATTTATCACTATTCATAAAATATTGGAAGTTCTCAGAAAGTTGCAAAATATTAAACTTAGGATAATTTCGATATTACGAATTCAAAAATGAAGTCCATTTTGAAATATAAAATTTCTATAATTCTAAAAACTGATTATTACTATTCATAACGGCTGTTTTGATTAGTCACGGTGTGTTAGAACTCGAACTTGCGTACCATGCAAGCTATTGCATTATTAAATGACAAGCGTATCATGGAAGATCGGGGTGTTACATTCTCCCCTCCTTAAATAAATTGCGTCCTCGCAATTTGAAATTTTTATTTGAAAATAAATGGTTGAAAAGATAAAATACCTTTGTGGAAAACCCACATCGGAAATAAGGTTAATAAAATTTATCCTTAATAAGAGGGAAATGGAAATAAGAAAGTCACCACCAAATTATGATCTCGATAAGGAGAACATTGGTGGAAATTAGAGACATATAATTGGAGGAAAAACGTAAATATTTGTAGGGAGTGATTGAGGTCATCAATCCCAATCAACTGTCAAATTGAGGGCCTCAAAGCCTTCAATCTATGTTGATTTAAAATATCATCAGTTCAACAATACATAAAGTATTAGGATAACACATTTTTTTGTTTTAATATCCCTTTAATAAAGTTTAAGAATTAATTTATTCATTGAATAAGAGATAGGTATATATATATTTATGCTTGACAATTAGAGTTTCAACCTTCAACTCATCTTTCACTCAAAAAGATAATAGAACTCAAAAATATTATACTTATCCTAATTGTATAAGGTTCCAAATGTTAACACATACCATTTAGATTAGTAAAATTATTTTGTAATAACCATGGACTTCATGTAGGCTAGTGGTAGGAAATAATGGCTTGTCGCACTATGGTTGTGGGTTCGATTCCTGCAGCTTTGTCCGACGCGTCAGGTTATGCCCCACCCTGCCGGTTGTCCTTTTCCTAAAACTATAGTATTATAATATTCCATAAATAATCTTCATAATTTTTTTAACCTTAAACAATACTATACAAAGATCAACTTAATCCATTCCAACCTTTATAGTTATCCAAAATACTTCTTTCCAGCTCACAGTCCAAATTTTATAAGGAATGTAAACATAATGAAGATCCTTTTTTCCATGTAACAACATGTGAAAACCTTCATCATGTATTCTTTTTAAACATACTGAATTACCATGATCCCTTATTCCATATAGAATACTAGATATACTCCTCCTATCAAAAAAAATGTATACAAATCATCAATCAGTTTCAAGGAAGGTAAGAATATCCAATATAATTTATCCAAATCAATCACGTCTTATTCCAAAATCACTATCTCGGTATCAGAACCATATTATGGTTTATCTTTCTCTCAACCATATATTTTCCAAAAATTTAACCTACTGTGGAGTCACATTTCTTGGTTCCACACAATCTCAAGTCCTTGATGAAATAGTACTGCAGTACAATCCTTATATACTCCATAATTTTTATAACCAGTACATCATTGGTACAACACTCAAATTACAAAATTCATTAATAACAACATAAGAAATCTAATCATTACTCCTCATCTGTGGTAGTATCATAACTTGATTATTATCCAATAACATCATTTGGGGCATACTCTGATGATTTGGACATTGGTTTGCGTAGTGTCCCCAAACCTTGCAGAAGAAGCATTGTACATTTGAAACCATTTTCTTACCCTTGCAGTCACGCACTTTGTGTCCTTTTTCTCTACACTTATAAAAAACTCCCATTCCCTTTAGGCAAGTTCCATGATGTTTCTTCCCACAATTACCACATATTGGAAAATTCTTCTTTCCCCTCATCCCTTTATCCATCATTCTCTCTTCCATCCCTTTCGTCTCTTGCTTCGCTTCAAAGCCATAGGACTCAGAGAATTCTTTGCTTATCTTATTAACACATGATACTATTTCTTCATATGTTGAGAACACATGGGAGACTATTTCCCTTCGAAATGTTGGCTTAATACCATGAATGATACGATCCTTATTACTCTTTGGATCATACATATTGCTGGAGTTCACATTCCTTCTACTGGGCACCATTTCTATACAATGGCATAAACTAGGTTAGTTTATGAATCAATATACATAATCACATACTTATAAAACACTTAACATAAATTGAACTATTTATGGATATAATCCATAATCATAAAAATGTTTTCTTTTAGGAAGTATATACTCATAACCGTTCATAGTGGTTTGTAAAGAAAACTAGAATTATCCTAAGCATATCCCCCGGGTGTGTCGTATCCAAGAGTGCATCAAGGCGCGTTGTCATGCACCAGTTCCCGTTCGAGTCTAGCTTAAAGCGGTGTTTTTGGGTTTTACCCCTAGGTACATCTGTGCCAGAGCCGCTTCTACCTGCTTGTATCCAGACAGGGATGTATTGCTCGGAAAACTCACAAAATCTCTATAATACCAAAATTCTAGGAAGTTCTTCTATACTAATCCTCAAATTCTATCCTTGGGCTATGTGCTCTAATCAGAGTTTATCTAAATCTAGCTTCCAAGGTTAGTACTAAACTGCCTCTGATACCAACTGTAACGCCCCGACCCCAGCTACCAAGAGCCAGTGCATTACTTCGTAACATTGGCATGATCACAAAAGATCAAGTCTCGAAAGACCGATTAGTTTAGTAGCCTTGGAAACACTAGATACATTCACAAATGTTACATTACATCACAAAGTGAAAAACTATAATAACATAGTCTCCATAGTCTACAATTCTATCCTCTTCGGACTATCCCTGTAGGTCATTCATAAAATACTTCTTCACATCCTGGAAAATATTAAAACATTGAAAGGGGTGAGCTCAGATGCTCAGTAAGGATAACAATACTGCGGAAGCTTTCATAAATAAACATTAACATTTAAGGCAATGTATAACTAAAACAAAAGTCTTTTAAACATGAACTTCAACATAATATGGCAAAAGTAAAATGAGATAATGCCAATTACTTATTCACATGGATATTATACTGGTCGAATAATCACATGCAATATCAATAACCACTTTCATAATGATGTAATGCATAATGCCAGACTATCATAACCACGTAGCCAAGGCCTCGTGCCAAGACCACAAATAAGATTTTGTCAAGGCCTCGTGCCAAGACACTAGTTTGTCTCATGAGACCTGCCGATGCATCGAGGAGCTATAGAGGGCTCCACCCGTCACATATTAAGTCCAATGCATTCCCATATGAAAAGGTTTAAACATAATATAAACATTCGTATTAAAACTAGCATACGAAATGTCAATAATTTCACCATAAACTACGAATGGTATAAAAATAGCACATCCATAGTCAAACATATCACAAAACCTTCAATACAATATAGAAGTTTTGTATTATAATAAATCAAGTTCAAATAAGCGTAAAATCCATCAAAGGATGTTGACATAGATGAAATCAAAACACTTTTTAGAGAAATATCTCTTTCTATTTTTGAAATCATTTAAGAGCAATATAAAACAAAACATTTTCTTGAAAATATTCTTATAAGCTTGTAAGGAAAGCTTTTAAGATTTTATAATGGCGGAAAATAACCGCACCCGCCGTATAAGTTAAAAAAACATTCTTACCTTAATTCTATCGAAAAGGTTAAAAGGGACCTTGTTTTGAAAACTACGGAAAGATTCCTCTTATAAAAATTCAAAAAGGGTATAAATGACTGTAACCCATATTCTTGTAAATAATAAAAATGTTTTGAAATACATTTTGAAGAATCATGGATGTGGATGATAAAGAGATCCCAGTAGATTATTACGTATAAACAACCTCGGATAATGAAGAGATTGTGAAATAACCCTTACCTTGCGTCCTTTCCTGACTCGACCGTTCTTTAACCTCCTGAATAATAAAATAGAGTTAATTCCTATTTACTTAAGAACCTTTTTTATGTTCATTATTCCTTTTATATCCCTTATTACAATGTTATGAACATTATGTAATTATTTAAGTTAATAACGGTCGTTTTGTCGATCTTTGGTACTTGAGTCAACATTAAACTTCTTATAATTACAATTTGTTCATGTGGTAGAATATCCATTAAATCCAGAATTATATTCATGATTTATATGTCATATATATCTTATATATCCAGTGTATTCATTCATTTATAATATTATGTAACATTTAGAGGTAAGAAATGAAATGCACCGTTCATGGAGACGGTAAGCCGTACGTACGCATGAACGCTACTTTCATTTCAATTTCATATTTAATGGAACGAAATCATAATGATATAAATTTATAATATAATTCCAGTATAATATAGTGTATAATACCATTTACTCCATCCTTTATACATACCACATATGGCATTAACGATTCAAATCACTTTGAGGGGGCGGTAGTCCGCACTTCCTAAAATGAAATTATCGTGTTTTACCCATAATGGAAATCATAAAGTATGCCATAAATGAGAAATACAGAAGCATAAGTAAAACATAAACACATTATATATCATATATAAATATAGGGACATCTTAATGGCCACCTTTGAAGGTGTTATATGAGTGTTGAACAATCATCGTTTCGTGAGGCAGAAATCCTCCATCCACAGAAACCGTATGTTCTTTAACCATTAGATGTAGTTGTGTGTAAGTGTAGCTCGAATACTTCTTATAACAACATCCTAGTATATTGAGGATACTGTTGTTGTTACAAAATAAATGAATAAAAAGAGTTTATGGGGTTGTAGAAGAAAAATAAAACAAAACAACATTAGAGAAGACATTACCTCAAAATCGGGTAACTCTTTTTGATTTGAGCCAAAGGCTTCCTTGGGAAGAGTTCTGCCCAAAGTGAGTCTTCTAGGAGTAAGAGAGGGAATTTGGGAGAGTATTTGGGCTGAGGTTGGCCGAGCCAAATGGCTTGATGGTGTAAATGAGGTGGGAGAGGTGGGGGCCTTTTATAAGTGGAGAGGAGGGGCTCTTTTGGAAAGATTGAAATGTTACATTATTACACAATGATTTTAGGATTCTAAAGGTCCCACACTTATATAATTCGTGGATAAGGTGATTAGGGTTCTAAATCTACCCATACAATAGGCTTTGGACAAGTGTAAGCCATGGATTTTACATTATCTTCTCATTTTATTAAAAACGTTAAATAATGATGTCATCGCTTCATCATCATGATGTCATAAATAATTTAATTTATTTAATGTCTAAAAATTATAAAAAAATACTATGATGTTGGAAATCTTTTTATCTTTCCAATGAATATTTATAGTCAAAAATATGACTTGTATAACCCCATGTAAAAATTGTTCTAGTAAAACATTTTATGTTTGTGTCATTTTTTACTTTAACATTAAATAAAAGGTATTTATGTCATTTTCTAACTAAAGTGGCTCCATGGGGTCCCCAAGATGACCCATGGGTTGTCTTGGTCGGCCATGACTCATCCAATAGGAGTAGGACAAGTTTCAAGCTCATCTCATATTATTAAAACATTATTTTTACCTTAAACTACACTAATTACCTCTAATCGCGATTATGAACTTAAAAGTTACTATTCACCAAAAACTTATTTTAATCTCATTGAACCACATTTTACTTCTTAATAACAACCATGTATGTCGGATTTTTGAAAATCAAATCACAGAAGTGGTAATATTGCATTTAAACGAAAAATCAGTTATTTAACTACCACTTAGTGGTTTCACTATTCATCAAAAATTGAAGTTTTTCTGAACAATGCCAAAATTTCACCCTAAGCTATAATTGATATTCCGAATTAAAAAATGATGTCTATTTTAAAAAATTCCAAACATATAAGTTGCATTAATTAATTTTATAATCAATTCCCGCTGTCACAAATAGCGTGTTTTTAAGAAACAATTTATATCAAAAGATTGGTAATTGTTTATGTCCAATTTCAATGTTAAATTAATTCTAATGACCACCATTGGATAAAATGGTAAAAATATATTCTAATTATACATTGAAACCACTAAATATTATAATTTATCACAATAAATTATTTTTATTAAAAAAGTTGTTTTATGTATTTATCACTATTCATAAAATATTGGATGTTCTTAGAAAGTTGCAAAAAATTAAACTTAGGATAATTTCGATATTACGAATACAAAAATGAAGTCCATTTTGAAATATAAAATTTCTATAATTTTAAAAAGTGGTTATTACTATTCATAACGGCTACTTTGATTAGTCGTGGTGTGTTAGAACTCGAACTTGTGTACCATGCAAGCTATTGCATTATTAAATGACAAGCGTATCATGGAAGCTCGGGGTGTTACAGTAACACCCCGGCCCCAGTTACCCAGAGTCGATGCATTATTACATAACATTGGAATGATCACAAGAAAGATCAAATCTCGAAAGACCTATTGGTTTAATATCCTTGGAAACAGTTGATATATTCATAAGTCTTACATTACATCATAAAAATGAAAACTACAAAAACATATTTTCTTCATAGTCCACACTCATATCCCCACATACTATCCCTGCAGGTCATTCATAAATTACTTCTTCACAACCTAGGAAAAATAAAACATTGAAAGGGGTGAGCTCAAATGCCCAGTAAGGATAACAATATAGCAGAAACATTTCATAAATAAGAATAAACATTTAAGGCAATGTATAACAAAAACAAAAGCCTTTTAAACATGAACTTCAACATAGTATGGAAAAAAATTAAATAATTCCATTTACTTATTCACATGGATATTTTACTATTGAATAATCACATGCAATATCAATAACCACTTTCATAATGATGGAATGCATAATGCAAGACTATCATAACCACATAGCCAAGACCTCGTGCCAAGACTAAAAATAAGATTTTTCCAAGGCCTTGTGACAAGACCCTAGTTTGACTCATGAGTCCTACCGATGCATCGAGGATATATAGCGGACTCCACCAGTCACATATTAAGTCCAATGCATTCCCATATGAAAAGGTTTAAACATAACATAAACATTCGTATTAAAACTAGCATACGAAATGTAAATACTTCATCCATAAAATACGAATGGTATAAAAATAATACATCCACAGTCAAACATATCAAAAAACCTTCAATACAATACATAAGTTTTTTATCATAATAAATCAACTTCAAATAAGCATAAAATCCATCAAAGGATGTTGACATAGATGAAATTAAAACCTTTTTTAGAGAAATATATCTTTCTATTTTGAAATCATTTAATAGTCATATATTTATAAAATAAAACCTTTTATTTGAAAATATTCTTATAAGCTTGTAAGGGAAGCTTCTATGATTTTATAACGGTGGAAAATTGTCGCACCCTCAGTATAAGTTAAAAAAACATTCTTACCTTAATTCTGTCGAAAATGTTAAAAAACACCTTGTTTGGAAAACGACGGAAAGATTCCTTTATAAAACTCTTACAAAAAGTCAAGCAAGGGTATAAATGACTTTAACACATATTCTTTTAAATAGTAAAAATATTTTGAAATACATTTTTAAGAAACATGAATGTGGATGATAAAGAGATCCCAGTAGATTATTACGTATAAACAACCTCGGATAATGAAGAGATTGTGAAATAAACCCTTACCTTGTACTTTTCCTTGGTTGGGGTAGGTTAACCTCCTGTATAATGGTGAAATAATTGTTATTAAATTATACAATAATCATATACATTAATATGATATCATATATGATCTTTTAACATTGATTTGTTAATAATATATTTGTATAATCATTGTTTCAGGTGTTAACTTACTAATTTTCTTTTATATGTTTTGTTACATAAGTTGTGTTTGTCATGGACATGTTGTATATTAATCATATCCATAATTATATCACGTCCGTAGATACTATAATTAATCATCACATGAGAATTATAATTGAATGGATACGATGAAGAATGAATCTTATCGCATTCGTGGAGACGGTAGTCCGTACGTACGCACGAGCGACAATATCATTCTTTTGATATTAAAATAATATATAATTGGATGGTATATCATATATACAGAATAATTATCATGTTATATTTATTATTTACATGAGGTACACATCATTATTATACCCATCCAAATAATAATTTATTGAATAACAATTACACCACGACCTGGAGACGGTAAGCCATACGTACGCACGTATGGTGCCATGTTATTCAAAGGATGGATAGAATACTGAATATGGTTGTGCCATATTTATAATAACATCACAGTATATATAAGATACTGGTGTTATTATTTGATAATGTTAATAACAAAGATGGAAGAAGTGGTAGAGGAAAGGAACATGGAAAAAGGTGGTGAAATCATTACCTCTTCTTCGGGTTCTTCCTTTTTATATGATCAAAAGGGATCTTAGGTTCACTTTCTGCCTAAATTAATGCCTCTAGGATTTTTTGAGGGAATTTGAAAGAGTTTTTGGAAAGATTTTGGCCGAGCCAAAAGGCTTTGAAGGTGTGAATTAGTGAGAAGGGGGAGTGCCCTTTTATAAGAGGGGTGAGGGGCACCTTTGGAAAAGCTAGAAATATTATTTTATAATAAATTCATATTCCGATTCTAATGGTTCAAAAGTGGGTTATTTAAAATTTAAGGTGGGTATTGGTCGAAAAAAAATCAAACAATAGAATTTAGATAGGTTTGGGTTAATATATTAACATTATCATTAAGTATTAACTCTTAGTTAATTAGTTTCACTTTTACAATGTCTCTTTGTATTTTTATATTATAGGGTTAATAAACATATGATATATATCCAATAGACCCCCAATTGGACCATTAATTATACACCTATAATGATATAAGTATTTTGGCCGAACCTTATATTTTTAGAAATTTAATATCAATTAATAATATAATATTTGTTTTAAAAACCCTTTTATGTCAATTTTGACACTATTCAATAATTGATTTTTGTAAAACTCATAATAGAATGATTACATAGAAAAATGTTAATTAAATCATTCCTAACATGTCATATTAACCGAGAAAATTAGTGTAATTCACAAAAAGTCTCAAATTTTATTTATTTGGGTATCTACAATATCAATCATTTTAAGTTTTCCGTATTATGGTAATTACTGCATCACCATTGTGTCATAAATAAATTAAATTATTTAATGTCTAAAAAGTACGAATAAAATACCATTATGTATGAAATCGTTTTATCTTTATAATTAATATTTTTAGTCTAAAATCCAACATATATAACCCAATGTAAATGTTTTTTTCTAAAAGATATATGCTTGTGTAATTTTTGTATTCATTTTAACTTAATTAAAATAAAGTGTCCCTCTCACTTACAAGTGGCACCATGGGGTCCCAAAATCGACCCAAAGATGCCCATGGGCAGAAATGTATCAACCAATAAGGTTAGGACACGTTTTAGGGTAATTTGTATTATTATAATTTTAATTTTTTAACCCTTATTTACGGGATTTACCCTTTAACCATGGTAAATAAAATACTTAGAGAAGTAATTATTCAAAATGCCTAAAAATAAAAGTTACCTATTTACACAATTTGAACATCATGATTATAAATATTGAATCCATTTTTCCAAATTCAAAACACAGAATTGGTAGAAACTAATTTAAAATAAATTCCGTTGTCAAAACAAAAAGCGTGTTTTTAAGATATAATAACTATCAAAAGATTTATACATGTTTATGTTCGGTTTAATTGTGAAATTATGTCCAATTACCAACATTGTATTAAATGGTAAAAATATATTCTAAATATACTTTAAAACCACTCAAATTCATAATTTATCACTATTAATTATTTTGATTAAAAAAGTTGTTTTTAATTAAAATTTAGTAATTTTCACTATTCATCAAAATATTAATTTTATCCGAAAAGTACCAAAATGTCACCTTAGGCTAAATTCGATATTCCGAATCCAAAAATGAAGTCCATATTGAGAGATAAAATCTATAAAAATTAAAAAAATATGTATTACTATTCATAACGGCTAGTTTGATCGGTTGTTGTGTGTGTTAGAACTCGATGTTGCGTACAACACACGCTATTGCATTATTTAAAGAGAAGTGTGCCGTAGAAGCTTGGGGTGATAAAAGGGACTACATGCGACGTGTCATTTTTCTATCAGAAATTAATCATCACAAATTGTTTAATTTCTTGTAGTGAATCTTCAACATTCCTCTTTTGTTTTGTCTAGGTATGATATAAGAATAAGTCAAATTTTTATAATAAAAATTGTATTTTTCTAAAAATGTGGATATTTCAAATATATAATGCTTATTTGAAAATTTTATTTTGAAATTTTTTGAAGTTTTTTGAAAAAATTGAAATTAAATTTTAAAATCTTCATCTTAAACTAATATTATTGTGAATTATTTATAATTTTATGAAAAGATAAATTTTTTCTATGAATTGTGAAAAAATGATTGTTTTTATTAAAAAATTCTCTTTTAGTTAAAAAATTTACAAGCTATATATTATTTTTATATGGTTCTAAAAGTAATTTTTGTAAAATTTATATCCTTTTATCCAATTTATTCCATTCTAATCAATTTTATTTTTAATTTTTGTATAAAAGTTTCGAAGCTACTAAAAATTATATGTTTGGAAAACAACTTTTTCACAATGTCGGTGGGATTAATTTTAAATTAAACTTTTCTAGTTCTATTATTGGAATTTGTAAAAATGTTTTTCATATTTTTAATATGATTAATTATTATTTTATAATAAGGTAAAATTGGTTTTTCGTGAAAATGATAAGAAAAAAACAGAAAAAATTAATTACCCTTGTACAGGTTTAAACAAGTTTATCAGGGGTTAAATTAAAATGATAAGGTGAAACAATACATAGAAAATTTCCCATAGACATTTATTTGAGAATATTTATACCTTTTCACCACTATATATAGATAATGACACATTTGGGACCTTTTGGAATGTGGTAAATGTGGGTACACCTTATTCATTACAAATATTCAATGTGTGTCTTCTCCCCCCTTATAAAAGGCCACCCACTCTCATGTTCTCTTAAACATACAAAAACATTTTTTATCCAATCCATGGAAAAATATCTTCCTTAATTTACCACCTTCATCCTAGAGGATTTATTTTAATTATGAACTCCTTCTAGGAAAGATTTAGGTATTAACCTAAACAGGCTATCCCAAGAAGAGGTAAAAATCCAAATCATGTATTTGGTATTATTTATTCTCCCACATCAATAAAATATTCTTAAAAAATGTTTATTTTAATAAAACTATAACTAAAATTTTCTGATATTTTATTATGATAATGGTTGAACCTAAATCAGTATCCACAACAATCAAATGGGAAACGAAACTATCAATCATGTGTAAGGCACACAACAAGTCCCGTAAACAGGTGTTATTAGGATCCCATAACCACCTCTCACATATTGATAAAACATGGATTTAATGTTTTTATATGGTATTTTTGATATTATTATATCTCTATAATTAAAATACCATATATAACTTCTTACTTCCCAAACTGTTAGAAAATAATAACATCGCTCGGGTTTACGGTGGACTACTACCCTGCGAACCGATGTGATAGGGTTTTGATTTATGTTTCACTTTGTTAGTAATTTCGGTTGATTAAATAAATATTGATTATATTTGACACATAATTATACATACTTGTGATATCACATATACCGTTTTACTCTCCATTTGGTATTGGACATGATAACATTGTTTCTGTGTACAACAGACTACCGCCTCACGAAGTGAAGTGATTTGTTTTCACCAACCATTTTCAGGGAAGGTAATTAGGGTAAATGTAATGAATATTTGTTATATATTGTACATAAAATTGCATATATAATGTAAATATAATTCTTATAATTATTTTTTATGTTATATTAGAAAAATTAAATCAACATTCATGCGTGTGTATAGTCCACAGTCTACATGAACAATGTATTTAGTTGTATATATATAAATTTTATTTATTAATATAAATTAATATAATTACTGAAAATTAACCTTTTTTTATCAAAATAATTTTGAGGTAAAAGTGAAAAGCCACAGGATATAAACATTATAACCATTAATACCTTTAAAGAAGATTACCTAGATCAAGACTATAGGATCCACCCCTCCCAAGAAACTATTTCATGATGAGAATATGTCACCATTGCATTAACACTTGGCTAGCTATCTTGTGCAAAGCTGCACAGGCCTAGTACCAATGGTAGAGCCATATGCTCTCAAACATCTAAATCTGAATGGCATGATCGAGAGAAAGCTTCATGCTCTAATCCTTATCTAATGATGATCTATGTAGTGTGTTGGTTACAATCATATCCAAAATTCAACAATCAATCAAGAACATTAATGAAGTATCAAATTGTAGACTCCCATTGTTATTTATAGAATCAATAATTGATTTTCAAGATACATTAAATCCTTCATCATTTTAAATTTCTATTGCAAATTAGTTTTTCTTTCCCGTAGATAAAATCTTTGGGTAAGATCCATTGTCTTCATCCAAGCCCGAAGATTTAATAACCAAGTTACAATATTCCAAAAATAAACACCAAATAGAGTAGTATATGCTAATGCACAAAAAATACTTCAACCAGAATGAAATCATGAACAACACAGGTTCATAGCAAGCCTAATCAAAACAAAAGAATCATGCAGCACACTACAAGACTAACAGAAAATAAAATATAAAACCTTAATTTGATTCATGATCTCATGGGTTGAAATCCATCACCTTAACCAGCTACCCAAATGCCAACACTCCAGATATATGGTCCCACCACATTCAGACTTACAATCTCATCGCCACCTCCAAAACTGCACACAAAGCCCACAATGGATCTCCCACTGCGCCCTTATTAAACACTGAAATGAGGATTCAATCCTCATAAATGGGGATCAACCAAGAACATTGACTACATTGCCAATAAAATCCCTATCATATTTGAGGATAGATAAAGGAGGCCAGTCAATAGTAAAATCGTCAGTATGATCAAGTCTGCAATGTTGCGAGCCAAACATCATGAGCCACCGACCAAGCTGTGGGGAGAACACCGCTGATCATTTATTTTCAAAGGTGTATATACTTCCCGTTTAAAATTTAATATCATGAATCTCTCTATTTTAATGATATGTAAATTTTTATTTGATTTTATTCTATAATTGGAATTGTGATTGAAAATTTTCCAAAGTGGTATGTGAATTTCAGCTCACTTTTCTTTATATGCAACACATACCTTATACACTACTTGTGTCATTTGTATGGGGTATAAATTGATCCTGAATGTATTTTATGTTCCTTATCCTGATAATTATGGGATGTAAATTTACATATAATTTTCTCTCATTCATGGGGCTTATAATTCAAAATACACAAATGTTTTAAGGATTTATGTTACAATATCATTGTCATCATGATAGTATATTATTAATTTTATAAAGATGATATATTATGATCTATCTCTCAATAAACTCATGAATCATATTCTCCCATGTTTTTTTTGTAAAATAAATGTTTTCTTAGAATTTTCTTATCATAAATTATTATGAATACAAACATAATAGCTTTAAGAAAAACAATATTTATCAACTTGAACTAAAACTATTTTTCTTCCATTTCAATGTTTTTTTAAAATGTTTTATAGAAAGAATTTAATATTCTTCAATGATTTAATAATGATAATTTTACACATGGTTTAATTTTTTAAAAAATCATTTAAAATGACTCTTAATATCATTTTTGGAAGCATGGCCCTTTTGTATTTTTCCAAGATGTGAATAGAATCATTATTTTAATGTGTATTACATGATATAAATTTTACACCATCATGACTGATCAATTATTAAAATGATAGTTATTATGATTTGAAGGTTATTTTCATAGAAAGGTTTTTAGATAATGGTATTTGAAATTTTATTTTCAAAAACTTCTTTTTAAATGGAATGGTTATTTTTATAAAGAAATTTTCCAAGTGATATTTCAAGATAATTTTCCTTCTCAGATGATATCATTTGAAGATTATAATGATATAGTAGAGATGTGATCCAATTTTACCATAATTATTCTTTATGTAGATGGTTAAGGAATATTATAATGATATTTCTATGAAGCTCATTGATTTTACATAGGTTATGCAGTGATAAACTGATGTGAAGATTGTGCGACCGATTTCCTTTCTATGGGTTATTCTATAATGAAATGTTTATGAGACACATTTATTTTCACAGTTTATGATATGTTTATTTTCTATAATATTGTGGAACAATTATGTATGTTATTCAGTATGTGATGGTTATTACATTATATCCATCGATGGTGGTCATGTTATATCCAATGATGGGTGGGACCTATTTCTCCATTCAATGTATTATGAAATGATTTATATCTCTTGATATAAATATAGGAAACAATTAAAAAAGATTTATCCCAAATGGGAAATAGGATGATGGGATTGATCTATAATGGGAAACATGTGATGAGGATTTATCCTCTATGTTTAATTTATCTTGGAAGTTAACTCTAACAAATTAAATTTTTTTCATACAAATGTTGGTGCTGCATTTTTTCGACATGATTTTATGTTTCATGAATTATGATGATTTCCCACTATTAAGAATCATGTCATTTAAAATGAAAATTATTATTTCACTGGGACATTATTACGATCTATTATAGGTTGGGTATGTATTTTTTTAGTTTTTTTCCAATCTCATAACATTATTCTTATCTTATGATTTCATATGAACATGGAATAATATATCCCATGTCTACCATTTCTGAGTATATATGCTCACCAATTATTATGTGTAATTTTCCTAGGATATGGATAAAGGTTTAATGTAGGGTATTTTTAGGAACATTTCTAAATGGGATGTTATTTATTGGATACATTGAGGATCAGTCATGATAAAATAATATAGTGTGTCTAGTATCCAAATAAACTAAACCTATAAAGTCCATGGGAATGTATGTGTGAAATTTATTACATATTTATCTATAGATATGTAATATTTATAGATTATAATCAGAGGTTGTTATATAAATAATTTATATTTCAATGGAATGTTATGAATTTCCCAGGGCATGATCAAATTCAAATGATCACAATTTATAAGGTTGATTTTGTGGATTTGTTTAACCCAAATTAAATAATCTTCTTATAAAATAAAATGTGTTTTATTGTTATCAAATATAGTCATATAAATAATTTTATAACATCTTATCTAGTTATTAAAATAGATACACTTTGGATACATACATGTTTTTAACCTTTTATTTTTTATTATCATGCTGCCACTAGGATATTCTTTTTCAATCAATTGATGTACCTTTTTATTGAAACTATCATCTAAAATCATTAGAGACATACATGTTTAACATAATTAGTTAGTTCTATAAAATTATGTTTAATGGAAAATAAATCATGATCAATGTTTCCATTTATTGTTTCTCCAGATGCTGTGTTTTATTAAGGATCATTTCATCCATTGGTGGCTGATATAACATTGAACTGAACCAGTATTCGACCTCTATATCAAATCTTTCTTCATGTAGAGTTAGATAGTTGTACTTAGTTACTTCTAGTGTGTTAGAATCTCATACATTGATATGAATTTACTGGTTCTCTATAAAATAACTAAAATTACTTTTAGAATACCTATTGTAAGACTTCATCTACCTTCACATAGTTAATGAGGTATCTTGTAAAAGGATCTGATAGTGAAAATCACCAATTCATGGAGAGAGAATTTTTGGAGTGGAATAAGGTAGTTTTATGCCCAAACCTAATATACATTGACACATATTTTTCTTTCCTTTATTTTATATTTCACATTCATTATTATGAGAGATGAAAATAATCACTTTTTTTGAAGAGGGGTGTTTTGATTTTTTTTCAAGAATTTTAAAAATATAAAATATTTCAGAACTATTGTGTTTTCTCCTTTGTCATTCTAACCTAAAAATTAGTTTCAAAGGATAGGTTTAATTGTTTATATTATAGTATCTATGATAAATATTCTATTACTCCCATATAACATCTTTTGGTATCTGGGGTTGAAATCATGTTGATATATTTCTTCGGGATCTAACTAGTATATCTTAAATGTCCAAATAAAGTAAAAATCACAATGGATGATAATAGAAAATTTTAATAAATTATTCATGGTCCTTATTTTAATGGGGAAAATTATGGATCTATGAAAACACACATGATTCATTATTTTTAGAATCATCAAATAAGGGTTTATATGAAATTAGTTAATCCTTTTAAAATTCCTAATGAATACCAAGATAAGGGTAATATAACTTAATAAATTGATTATGATCTTAATTTGAGATCAATGAAAGATATGGTTTATAGATTTGGAATTTATGAATTCAATCAAGTTTCTATGTGTGCTATTGTATTTAAAATTTGGGAAATAGTAATTATTACTTGTGATGGAATGAAAAATGTTTGGATGTTACGTTATAATGTTTTCATATTAAATTTTTTTATATTCATGATGTATAATGGTGGAGTAATCACTCAAATTAATTGAAGATTCATTGAAATAGTCAATGGTGTGACTTCCTTTGGTGAAACAAATCATGAAAAGACTAGGAATTAAATGTTCTAATAGTTTTCCCCAAAAAATGGAAATTAATGTTTACTATGAAATAATAATAAAATATTCGTAAAATATATTAATAAAATAATTGATTGAATCCTAAAGGATGTTCGAATAAGATATGAATGTAGATGTTTAAAAAATTATATAAAAATGAAGATGCTACACTAAATGTTACAATAGATGAATGTTTAGATTATTGTATTTTAGGTTAAATTGACGATATAATATATCTTGAAAAAATATCACTATATTTTACAATAAGATACAAGATTGGTTAAAAGGAAATATATAAAATGAAGTAAGATGTAGTTAATATAATAAGAAAGGTCAAATGAGACCAAATTTCCCTACTCTAAAAGCCCAATAGAAATCTAATTATAACAGAAGATATAAAAAAAATTCAAAATTACTAATTAGAAATCGTATGAATATTCAATGAATGAATATACAACCAACTAATCCATACCTTATAGCACATGTTGATGATATACAATCTTCATTCGCTGAAAATTCTAATTCAGAAAATTTTTCTTATAATGAACATAATATATATATTTTTATCCATCAAGAAAAATAAAAAATATATAAAAATTACAAAAAAAACATAAAAAATTATCTAATTATTATTCCATTGAAAAGGAGTGTTTTAAAAATCATATATCATATTTAGGAACTGACACTTTTCAAAATTATTATGCTTTGAATGAAAGAAGTGATATAGAATTACTAAATGAAGATTATTGTTTAAAAAAATCATCTAGTATGATTATAAATGTAGTGAATTATTTAAAACAAATTTTTGGTAAAATTTAAATAGATATATGTGTTCTTGTTATCGGTAGTAATGGAGGAAATCCTAATTTATATAGAAATTATTTTGTTTCAGGATCTAAATGGAAAAGAATTTCTATTGAAGTGTAACATCTATGAAATTATGGAAATTATACTGACGAATGATATTTTAGAAATTAAAAATTTTGAAATGTAAAGAATGTTCATTATTTAAAATCCTTATTTAAATATAATTGTAAAATATCTTCTCAATGTAAACACATTTTGTTATCCATGTCTTTTATTTCTAATACTATCATAAAAAATAATATGGGTACCAAAACGAACTTATATTGGATTATTATCATATATATTCTACTAAATCCATTTTAATGGTAATACTATAAAGGATGAATAAAATTTTAGTATTTCTAGTTAATGAATATAAAACATAGTATACAAATATTGATCACCCCTGATATATTTTTTTATCTAAAAGGAATATAATTTAATGATTTAATTTCTAAAATGTTGGATTTATTTCATTTCAATTTTAACTCTAATATAATAATTTTTTTTTCTAAAATTGATAAATTTTTAAATGAATTATCTTTAATTACTCTACATTGGATTATTTCTATGTTTTGATGGTTAAAAATATTGTATTCAATTTATAATTATATTTTATGGAATATGATTTGAATATTATTGTCAAACCTAATGCATACTCGATATTATCATTAGAAATTGTAAATTTATTAAATGTTATTTTTATTTTAACCGTGTATTTTATCTCATGTTATTACATGTGTTATATAATGAATAAATTTACATTATGAAAAAGGTTTATTTACATAATAATATTTTAAATGTTTATAAAAATCCTGATTATTGTCTTTTCAAGGAAGCATTAATTGATGGGAATTATATAATGTTTCATGTATTGAAAATACAAATAGAGAATTTGGGATTATTTAATGAAAACCCTATTATTTTATTTCCTAGTCTAAACCTTATATTCATTATGTCATTCTATCTGAAATCATTTATTTTTATTTTTTATTCACTAAACTACATAAATTTATTTTAATGTTACTTATTTAATATTTTATATGATTTTTTTTTCAACTGTAAAGTATTAAATATTTACACAACATTTTTGGATTTAGAAACTGATACATCACAAGAGAATCATCAGAATGAAATCAAATCTTCTTATTCCTTGAAACCACAATCATAAATGATTCTCAAACCCTCTAAAAATTTCATATTATTTTTTTATATTGTAATACTCAAATGCATCTGATGAATCCATTCCAAGTAGAGAAATGAGACTAGGGATCTCCAGTTAATACAAATATATGCATAAAATTATAAGTATTCGAGGTTCTGAATGTTTTTTTAATATTTATTCATATTTTGATAATAATAATGAAACTAATAAAATATGTAAATACAATATTTCTCTACCCAGTTCATGAACTTATCTATTTGGATTGTAGTGTTTATCTTATATTGAAAAATAATTGGAAAAATCTTATAGAAAATCTATGAAAATTATTGGTTGTGGTGAACTAGAATTTTAATAACAATAAATTATTAATTTTGGATTACATTATGCAATTTAAATGAAAACTCCACATGATAATGATAAGAAATTTTTTATAGATAAGTTTTGTTAATTTTTTATGGAAATGTATTCAATGTTTAATCATTTAAAAGGGTAATAAATGAGGTTATATATAGAAGAAGAATGATCTAGAAAATATTTTTATAAGATGAAAAAATAATCTATTTCTATAAAAATATTTGAACCCCTTCAGGCATAGTATCAAATTTAGAAAGAAAGTTCAATCTGAGAAAAAGATTTTGATGCGTTTAAAATTGAAATTGTGTATTATGTGGTGAATATTAAATGGGGGGATGTCTTTAAATCAAGTCTTAATAAACAGAAAGTGTTCTTATTCAGTCGTTTTTCATCATCTTCAAGAGGATAAATATCTATAGATATTTAAATAATAATAGATCTAGCATTGATTTTATTATCCATAATGTGAAAATGAGTTCAAAATCTAGAGTGTTAATATGAACCCCCATGCCATTATAAAATAAACAATCATTTTTATCACCTTTCACCTTAGTCAATCAAAACACTTGATCCCAAAAAAAAAATTTAATCATGGTTGATTAATACAATATTCTATATTGTATCATATTTATTTTCTATTTACTAATTCTCATGAGTTCATATCTAATCATATTAATTATCTGAAATCATTTTTCATGGATTATTATATAGATAACTGAGTGTTTTTATCTATGATAATTATGCATTAATCCATTTCATACTATTTGTTTTATATCACAAAATGGTGATAAATATAGTGGACAGACACTAAATTTGTGTTTCTCTTTGGAAAAGAAATAGTTTATGAAATAACTATTTTTCTCTCAAAAATAAAGTATAAATACATCTCCATATTAAATATTAAAAGTCATATTATAAAATTTTATATTATTTTTGTTTTATTATTTTTGTTATTATAAAAAACAGTGAGATTATCGGGTGTGTGTTGATACAAAAATTTCATTGATTTATCATTGATTTTGATACTTAGAAACACAAAAATTAGTGTTACTAATGGGGTTTCATTTTATGGATTTCATGATAGTATTTATTTGGATAATTATTTTCTTATGGAAAATATTTAGTTTTAAAATTCAGCTAATGTTTGTTTTTATTGAAAATTCAGGGGTTTTTAATGTGTTCTAGAATAATTACTCATAACCGTACATTTAAACTGAATATATTGATAAAGAGACCTAATTTAATATGTATCACTACTTTTATAACACTATGTTTGATGTAAACATATTATTTAGAAATATTTATTTTGGAAGATACCATATCTTTGTATACTTAACATAAGGGTCATCAATATGACTTCTATAATCATCTGTACATTTTTTCCATACTTTTAAAGATTATTTTTATATAGTGAAACCATATATATTACCTATTCCTTGATGAGATTTTTATTTTCAATTATTTCTGATGCTTCCAAAATGGTTTCATTATAGTTATATTGTCATTTAAATATGATTGATGATTGATTCAAATGTCATTATTCGATGGATTAAATGGTTCATATTTGTAGAGACCCGAAGCTTGACGTACATGGACATTACATTACTTTTTCGGAATACTTAGTACATTACAAAAACACACACACAAGGACCGTAATAGTTTAGTGTCTTTGGAAACTCGGAATGTAATCATCTAATCATGGTGAAAGATCTTCAACATCTCCCATAAAGATCTTCCTTTTTTTTCATTCCTAAAACCTTTCTTTATATCCGGGGGAAAAGAAAACATAAAAGGGTGAGCTCAAATGCTCAGTAAGGGTAAACAAAAGAAATATCAATAACATCATATTCATAAGAACATATCTTTTAGAAATCTTAACCTGCAAAAGAGATCATAATTTCATAACTTGGGATAAATCATAGTAGTGAAATGTAATCCCAATACTAATAACCTAAAACATGAAACTTTGTGGAATACACAAATAATCATAGAGAATCATTTCTTATTATTCAAGACTCATTTCCATGACTATCTTAGTGGACAAAGTCCATTTCTGAACTGATTCACCCTCGTTTCAGTCCTGTTTCACTGAACCGGTATAACCTACCGTTCCAGCCCTGTCTATCTCATGAGATATAAAATCTTTACCCAATTCATTGGAGGGAGATATAGGTCCCACCCATCTCATAATGATACCATTCTTATGTGTGCCACAAAATCATAAACCATACATCCTAGCATAACCCATGAAATAAAAATGGGAATCTTAAACACAATGACATCATAAAACAATTCATATAAGATATAGGAATTCATAAAAATAATTCCATCACAACATAATCAAGTAAATGTAATAATAGGGATAGAAAAAGAACCCTATATTATCTTAGATGGAAAATAATTTTGATAAAACACTTGAACTCCATTCTTGAGGAAAATATCCTTTCTGATTCAAAAACATTTTTCTTTCTTAACATGTCATACAATTTTAAACTAAAAAAAGTTTATTAAAAATAAACTTGAAAACTTTTAAAGGAAGCTTCTTGGAAATAATGTTTTAAAAATCCATTCATGCCGTATAAGTTAAAAAAAATTCTTCTCATACTTTTGTCGGAAAAGTAAAAAAGTACCTCGTATGAAAAACAACAAAAGATTCATTTCATATCTTTTACTAAAAACTCACCGAAGGGTAAAATTGGATTTAAACAATTGTAGGTGGATGGAAATAAAATTACATATTGAAGAAACATGGATGTGGATGATAAAATACACCCCAGTAAATACCAAAGTATAAACAATCTCGGATAAAAATGAGATTGTGATATTTCCATTACCTTAGGTCCGTTTTGCTTCATAAGTGTCCAAAACTCCTGTATAATGATTTAAATAATGTTATTGACTTATTCCAGAATCATAATTATTTTTATGATATCATATATGGTCATTTTCTTAGCTTCTTAGTAGTAATATTTCATTGCTACTTGTTATTCGGGTGTTTATAACTTTTTGTTCTGATGCGTGTTTTGTCGAATAAATTATTATTCTTATATTTAGGTTATAGATACCTCATTTCTAGAATGGTAATATATATCATATTCATTCATTCAATTCATTTATATAATCATTATGAAATGAAGATCATGTTGAACGAGTCGCATCACATCGTGGAGACGGTATTCCGTACATACGCACGAGTGATGATATCGTTCCTATGATCGTGTAATTGTATTTGAGTGTATGTATACTATTTCAGAATCAGTATCACTTTATAATAGTCATATATAGTCATTATTTATACCATTATATCCATCCAAGTAAGGTGGTGGTGGAAAATAGATTACACCACGGCGTGGAGACGGTATTCCGTATGTACGCACGCGCGGTGATTTCTTTTTCCGTAGGGTGGACAGATGGTGAAATATTATTGTTTAATACATATAATAACATATCAGTATATGAGTGATACTGATTTTATTACTTCATAAAGAAACAACTAAAGAAGAAGAAGTGGAAGAAGAAATAAAGATGAAAGAATCGGTAACGGACATTACCTCTTCTTTGAAGTGCTTCTTTGAGACCTTCTTTTAGGGCACTAAAATTTGTCTTTGAAGAATAACGGGACCTATAGGATGTCTCTAGGGAAGTGGAGAGGAGGAATTGGTAGGGTTTTTCCAAGCTTGAAGGCTCAAAGTGGTGTGAGGAAGAGGGGGAGTAGGATCCCTTTTATAATGGAGGAGAGGGGTACCTTTGGGAAAACTAAAAATATTATTTTATTATAAAGTCAAGTTCGGTTTTAAATAGCTCAAATTGATATATTTCGAAGCTAAGGTAGGGATGGGACGAAAGCCTCTCATCCAATATAATTTAGACAAGTTTAGGTTCCTATTTTAACCTTATCATTTAGATTTAACATTAAGTTAAATAAGTTTACTTTTACCGTGTCTTCTTGTGTTCTTATACTATAAGGTTAATAAACATACTATAAGCAGCCAAACGAACCCCAAGTTGTTTATTATTAATATATATAACCTTATCTAAGTCATTTGGCCGAACCGTAGATTTTTAGGAATAAAATAACAATTACTAATATAATATTTGTTTTAAAAACTATTTTATGTCAATTTTGACACTATTTAGTAATTGATTTTTGTGAAAAATCATAACAGAATGATTAGTTCAAAAAATGTTAATTAAATCAATACTAACATGTCATATTAACCTAGAAAATTAGTGTAAGTCATAAAAAGTCTCAAATTACATTTATTAGGGCATTTATAACATCAATTATGTTAATATTTTCTTAAAAAGGTAATTACTGCATCATCATTGTGTCATAAATAAATTAAATTATTTAATTTCTAAAAATTACAAATAAAATATAATTATGTAGGAAATCTTTTTATATTTCTAATGAATATTTATAGTCGAATTTATCTTATGTATAACCCTATATTAAAAATTATTTACTTATTAAACATTGATTTTAACTATTTTAACCCCTCTTTAAATAAATTAATAATAATTGTCCTAATCTAATCCAAGTGGGGATAAATGGTCATATGTTATTCCTAAGTTTGTTTTTGGTCGAATTAGACTTGTCCAATAGAATTAGGACATGTGTTAGGGTAATAATAATATCATCTTTACCCTTAATTACCCTATTTACTTT
Organism: Viscum album; assembly: GCA_963277665.1. NCBI lineage: Eukaryota > Viridiplantae > Streptophyta > Magnoliopsida > Santalales > Viscaceae > Viscum > Viscum album. The sequence continues at coordinate 125,293,640 of OY728129.1, read as the reverse complement.
TAACCGTGGTAAAAAAAGTAAAAAGTTACTATTCCCCAAAAAAATTCATCTCATTGAACCACATTTTACATACTGACATCAACCGTGTCTCTCGGATTTTTGAAATTCCAATCACAGAAGCGGTAAAATTAAGTTTTCTGAAAAATTCTGTTTTTTAACTACCACTAAGTGGTTTCACTATTCATCAAAAATTGAATGTTTTCAGAAAAATACCAAAATTTCACCCTAGGCTAATCTCGATATTCCAAATCCAAAAATGAAGTCCATTTTGAAAAATAAAATTTATAAAATTTCAAAAAGTGGTTATTACTATTCATAACGGTTAGTTTTAATAATATTTTAATATCATATCGTTGTTTAGTGAAACTCAATATTGTGTACGACACAAGCTATCGAGGAAGGTCGTGATTTCATGTAAAGCAATCCAAGAAAGTGTTGTGTGTAGAAAAATATTCCTTTGATGATTTATAAAACATAAAAGTCTCAGGTGTTACATTCTACCCCCCTTAAAATGAATTCCGCCCTCGAAATTCGTCACTTTGTAACAAACAGATGAGGATACCTCTTCCTCATCATATCCTCAAGATCCCATGTAGCTTCTTCTAATTGGTGGTTCCTCCATAAAACTTTCACCAATCGAGTGGTCTTGTTTCATAGGAATTTTTCTCTACGATCTAGAATCTCTATCGGTTGTTCTTCATAAGAAAGATCTTGCTCCAGCGGTATAACTTCTGAGCTGAGTACATGTGAAGGATCAGGTATGTAATTTCTCAGGAGAGATACATGGAACACATCGTGAACTTGAGAGAGATTTGGTGGAAGCGCCAATCGGTAAGCTACCTTCCCAACACGATCCAGTATTTCGAAAGGATCGATATATCTAGGGCTCAACTTCCCCTTCTTTCCAAATTTCATGACTCTCTTCCAGGGAGATAACCGTAAGAACACTTTATCACCCACTTCAAACTCTTGGTCTTTTCTTCGGTTGTCGGCATAACTTTTCTGTCAACTCTGATCTTCTCTTATGTGTTGTTGAATAGATCTGACATTTTCTGTCATTTCATCTACGAGATCAGGTCCTAATAGATTTATTTCCCCAACTTCATCCCAGCAAGTTGGAGTCCTTCATTTCTTTCCATAGAGAGCTTCATAAGGAGCCATCTGAATACTGGAGTTAAAGCTATTATTATAAGAAAATTCCACCAAAGGTAGGTGTTGATCCCAACCTCCTTTGAAATCCATAGAGAAAGCTCTCAACATATCTTCTAGGGTTTGAATTGTTCTCTCAGACTGACCGTCTGTCTGAGGATGATAAGCAGTGCTGAAACTCAACTCTGTATCCAGAGTATAATAAAGACTTCACCAGAACTTCGAGGTAAATCTCAGATCCCGAGCAGATATAACAGAAAGTGGTACTCCATGAAATCATACCACTTAATTTACATATATCCTGGCAAGCTGATCCAAAGAGAAATCCTCTCTAATAGCAATGAAGTGTGCAGACTTTGTAAGACGATCGACTATGACCCAGATAGCATTATTGCCTTTGGATGTTTTAGGAAGTCCTGTGACAAAGTCCATAGTGATGATTTCCCATTTCCATTAGGGTATGGGTAATGGTTGTAACATCCCCTTAGACTTCTGTCTCTCAGCTTTAACTTGTTGACAAACCAAGCATCGAGAGACATATTCAGCAACATCTCTTTTCATCCCATCCCACCAGAAGTACTCTTTCAGGTCCCTATACATCTTCGTGCTTCCAGGATGAATAGAGAATGAAGAACAATGAGCCTCATCCAGCAGATCCTTCTTTAATTCGAGGATGGGAGGAACACAAACCCGATTCCTGAACTTTATTATCCCATCACAATCAAGGTTGAATTCAGGAAAATTTCTCACCTTCTTTTGTAACTCGACATCTTCTTTCTGTGCCTCTTTAATCTTCACATGTATAGATGGTTGAACATTAATTTGAGAAAGATAAGATTTTTCCCCATCCATTATAATTCCAAGATCCATCCTTTGTAAATCCATAAATATTGGATCTTTAGTGATCCTCATCATGGATAAACTAGCATGGTCTTGTCGAATTAATGCATCTTCCACCTTGTTTGCTTTCCCAGGGTGGTAATGGATTGAGCAGTCATAATCCTTAATCAGCTCCAACAATATTCCTTGACTCATATTCATCTCCTTTTGTGTGAAAATATACTTTAAACTTTTATGATCAGTATAAATATCACACCTTTCACCATAAAGGTAATGCCTCCAATTCTTTAATGAAAAGATTACCACAGCTAACTCCAAATCATGTGTTGGGTAAGTTTGCTCATGGATTTTCAACTCTCGTGAGGCATAAGCTATCACCATATCATTTTTCATAAGAACACACCCCAATCCCTTCTTGGATGCATCACTATAGATCACAAACCTTTCTCCACTACAAGGTAGTGTGAGCACAGGTGCACTGGATAACCTTCTTCTCAACTCCTTGAAATTCACTTCACATTCCTCCATCCAAACAAACTTAACTCCTTTCTGAGTCAACTTGGTCAGTGGATTAGATAATCATGAAAAATATTTCACAAAACGTCGATAATATCCAGCCAAACCAAGAAAACTTCGGATCTCAGTTATTGTTGTTGGTCTCGACCAACTTTCGATAACCTCTGTTTTTTCTAGATCCACAGATATCCCCTCTTTTGAGATTATGTGACCAAAAAATGCAACATTTTGAAGCCAAAATTCACAGTTGGTAAATTTGGCATAAAGATTCTCCTTTCTCAGGGTCTTAAATATAATTCTGAAGTGATCTTCATGTTATTCCTTGCTCTTTTAATAGACAAGAATATCGTCTATAATGACTACCACAAATTGATCAAGATAGTCTCTAAAGACTCTATTCATCAGACCAATGAAGATAGCATGGGCATTAGTAAGACCAAATGGCACCACTATAAATTCATAGTGTTCATACCTTGTATGGAAAGCCGTCTTTGGTATATCCTCTCTTTTGACCCTTAATTGATGATACCCTGAACGAAGATCAATCTTGGAAAAGTATTGAGCTCCGCGTAGTTGGTCAAATAAGTCATCAATGCGTGGGAGAGGATATTTGTTCTTGATAGTGATCTTGTTAAGTTCTCGATAATCAATGCAGAGTCTCATTGATCCATCTTTCTTCTTAACAAATAGAACAAGTGCTCCCCAAGGTGACGCACTAGGGCATATGAATCCCGTATCAAGATTCTCTTGGAGTTGCTTCTTCAATTCATGCAACTCAATTGGGGCCATTTTATAAGGTGTCTTTGAAATAGGCAAAGCACCCGGTACGAGTTCTATTGAAAACTCAACTTCACGATTCGGTGGAAGACCTGGTAATTCCTCCGGAAAGACATCATCAAACTCCCGTAAAATGGGAATATTCTTAGTCGTGAGTTTCTCACCAACCATTTGAGATAAATAACCTTCATTTAGTGGAATCAATACCCATAAAATGGATGATATTACCACCGGAAGGTTATGTTCATCCTTGGATTGATAGACGATCATAGATTGATCTGGAATATGAAATGTGACTTCCCTTCTTTGAAAATTGATATGAGCTCCATATAAAGAAAGCCAATCCATGCCAAGAATCACATCAAATTCCACTATAGGAAGGATCACAAGATTTGTAGGAAGCACTTTCCCACAATCTTCGATTGGAGAAGAATTATAAACTTTTGATGCGAATGTTGTGCCATTAGGTGTTGTCACAGCTAACTCAACATCTAATTGTTGAGGTAATACGGTGATACCCTTAGAAAATTCCTCAGAAATAAAAGAGTGCATGGATCTAGAATCAAATAAAACATTTTCTACTTTAGAGTGGATGGTAAGTGTACATTTCACCACATCGTTATCGTACTCCACATCACTGACAGAAATTGCATGTGACTTTCCTTTGTCTTTATCCTTAAGAGTTTTTTGACGTCGACCATCATCATCAACCCTTGGATTAGGGCATTTATTGGCATAATGCCCCATCTCCTTGCACTTGAACCATTGAAGTGTAGTAGGTTCATTCTGTGTATCCCTTCCTTTGTTTGCATCATTAGACATCTTCTTCCCATCATCACGACATTCAAATGCCCGATGACCTTCCTTTACACATTTGAAACTTTTACTTGTCCCATTAAGACAACTCCCTCCATGTTTCTTTCCACACTTTGAGCATAAGGGAAATCTCATCTTCTTTTCAGTGTGCTCTTTAGATTTTCCTTTGAATTCCATTTTCCTCTTCTTATCAAACCCATACGACTGATGGGTTACTCCAATCTCCATCTCGACTTTGAGAGCACATCGAACGATTTCCTCATAGCTATTGAAGTCCCTTATGGCTAACGCCCTTTGAAGACTTGGATTTAAGCCACTAAAGAATCGATCGATCTTACTCTCAGGTTGGATAATAATACCAGAAGCGTACCTTGCAAGTCTTGTAAAATTTTCTTCATAGGTACCAACAGATTCATCATCCTTTTGCTTCAGTTCAAGAAACACTTTCTCCATCTTTGTTCGGAGAATACGAGGGAAGTACTTATTGAAAAATAAGTTCTTGAACTCGTCCCATTCCATGGACTCAATTTCACCCCTTTGCCTCGTATTCTTAATAATATTCCACCATTGATCAGCATCTCCTTCCAAACGATACACTACTAGGATGACTTTATCATGTTCAGAACATTGATGAACTGAAAATATCTTTTTAGTAGTACTAATCCATTGTTCAGCAACTAATGGATCAGTAGACCCGCTGAAAGAAGGTGGACGCTGCCTCATGAAGGATTCAACAGAATGTTTCTCCTTCTTTTGCTCGATTGGAAGTCATGCATGATTCATAGCTTGAGAAAGTTGTGTGAGCATGGATATAAGATTTTTCATTCCAGCTCCCATAACGTTTTGTTGCTCAGGGGGACAATCATTGCATTGCCCGTCGCATTCCACATTAACACGGTTCCTTCGGGTTCCAGCCATTGACTAAAACCAAGAAGAATAGTGTGAGCAACACTAATTATAATAGGAAAACCACATAATCAAGAATAAAATTTCACACCTAAGGTCTTATCCTAGGTTATTCATGGCCATTTCTAAAACACTAAGATTGTGTTCTATGCTTAGACTTATCCTTAGGGTTCTTACTAAGGATTTCACATCCAAGTTTCCAAAGGTTGACAATACCTTTCCTATAATACCAAATATAGAGACCCGAAGCTTTATGTACATGGACATTACATTACTTTTGCGGAATACTTATTACATTACAAAAACACACACACATGGACCGTAATAGTTTAGTGTCTTTGGAAACTCGGAATGTAATCATCTAATCATGGTGAAAGATCTTCAGCATCTCCCATAAAGATCTTATTTTTTTTTTCTTACATAAAACCTTTCTTTATATCCTGGGGAAAAGAAAACATAAAAGGGTGAGCTCAAATTCTCATTAAGGGTAAACAAAAGAAATATCAATCACATCATATTCATAAGAAAATATCTTTTGGAAATCTTAACCTACAAAAGAGATCATAATTTCATAACGCGGGATAAATCATAGTAGTGAAATGTAATCCCAATAGTCATATCTTAAAACATGATACTTTGTGGAATACACACATAATCATAGAGAATCATTTCTTATTAGTCAAGACTCACTTCCAAGACTATCTTAGTGGACAAAGTCCATTTCTGAACCGAGTCACCCTCGTTTCAGTCTTGTTTCACTGAACCGGTATAACCTACCGTTCCAGCCATGTCTATCTCATGAGATATAAAATCTTTACACAATGCGTTGGAGGGAGATATAGGTCTCACCCATCTCATAATGATACCATTCTTATCTGTGCCACAAAATCATAAACCATACATCATAGCATAACCCGTGAAATAAAAATGGGAATCTTAAACATCATGATATCATAAAACAATTCATATAAGATAAAAGAATTCATAAAAATAATTCCATCACAACATAATCGAGTCAATGTAATAATAGGGATAGAAACAGAACCTGATATTATCTTAGATGGAAAATAATTTTGATAAAACACTTGAACTCCATTCTTGAGGAAAATATCCTTTCTGCTTCAAAAACATTTTCCTTTCTTAACATGTCATACAATTTTAAACTAAAAGAAGTTGATTAAAAATAAACTTGAAAACTTTTAAAGGAAGCTTCTTGGAAATAATGTTTTAAAAATCCATTCATGCCGTATGAGTTAAAAAAACATTCTTCTCATACTTTTGTCAGAAAAGTAAAAAAGTACCTCGTATGAAAAACGACAAAAGATTCCTTTCATATCTTTTACTAAAAACTCACCGAAGTGTAAAATTGGATTTAAAAAATTGTAGGTGGATGGAAATAAAATTACATATTGAAGAAACATGGATGTGGATGATAAAATACACCTCAGTAAATACCAAATTATAAACAATCTTGAATAAAAATGAGATTGTGATATTTCCCTTACCTTAGGTCCGTTTTGCTTCGTAATTGTCTGAACCTCCTGTATAATGATTTAAATAATGTTATTGACTTATTCCAGAATCACACTTATTTTTATGATATCATATATGGTCATTTTCTTATCTTCTTAGTAGTAATATTTCATTGCTACTTGTTATTCGGGTGTTTATAACTTTTTGTTCTTATGCGTGTTTTGTCGAATAAATTCTTATTCTTATATTTAGGTTATAGATACCTAATTTCCAGAATGGTAATATATATCATATTCATTCTTTCAATTCATTTATATAAACATTATGAAATAAAGATCATGTAGAACGAGTTGCATCACATCGTGGAGACGGTATTCCGTACGTACGCATGAGTGATGATATCGTTCCTATGATCGAATAATTGTATTGGAGTGTATGTATACTATTTAAGAATCAGTATCACTTTATAATAGTCATATATAGTCATTATTTACACCATTATACCCATCCAAGTAAGGTGGTGGTGGAAAATAGATTACACCATGGCGTGGAGACGGTATTCCGTACGTACGCACGCGCGGTGATTTCTTTTTCCGTAGGATTGATAGATGGTGAAATAGGGTTGTTTCATACTTATCATAACATATCAGTATTTGAATGATACTGATTTTATTACTTCATAATAAAACAACTAAAGAAGAAGAAGTGGAAGAAGAAATAAAAATGAAAGAATCGGTAACGGACATTACCTCTTCTTTGAAGTGCTTCTTTGAGACCTTCTTTTAGGGCACTAAAATTGGTCATTGAAGAAGACCAGGACCTCTAGGATGTCTCTAGGGAAGTGGAGTGGAGGAATTTTCAGGGGTTGGCCGAGCTTGAAGGCTCAAAGTGGTGTGAGGAAGAGGGGGAGGAGGTGCCCTTTTATAAGGGAGGAGAGGGGTACCTTTTGGAAAACTAAACATATTATTTTATTATAAAGTCAAGATCGGTTATAAATAGCTCCAAATTGATATATTTCGAAGATAAGGTAGAGATGTGTCGAAATCATCTCATAAAATAAAATTTAGACAAGTTTAGGTTCCTATTTTAGCCTTATCATTTAGATTTAACATTAAGTTAAATAAGTTTACTTTTACCGTGTCTTCTTGTGTTATTATACTATAAGGTTAATAAAATTACTATAAGAATCCAAACGAACCCCAAGTTGTTTATTATTAATATATAAAACCTTATCTAATTCATTTGGCTGAACCTTATATTTTTAGGAATAAAATAACAATTACTAATATAATATTTGTTTTAAAAACTATTTTATGTCAATTTTGACACTATTTAGTAATTGATTTTTGTGAAAATCATAAAAGAATGATTAGTTCAAAAAATAGTTAATTAAATCAATACTATCATGTCATATTAACCTATAAAATTAGTTTAAGTCATAAAAGTCTCAAATTACATTTATTTGGGCATTTATAACATCAATTATGTTAATATTTTCTTAAAAAGGTAATTACTGCATCATCGTTGTGTCATAAATAAATTAAATTATTTAATGTCTAAAAATTACAAATAAAATATCATTATGTAGGAAATATTTTTAGCTTTATATTTAATATTTATAGTCGAATTTATCTTATGTATAACCCTATATTAAAAATTATTTACTTATTAAACTTTGATTTTAACTATTTTAACCCCTCTTTAAATAAATTATTAATAAATGTCCTAATCTAATCCAAGTGGGCCTAAATGGTCATATTTTATTCGTAATTTTGTTTTTGGTCGAATTACACTTGTCCAATAGAATTAGGACATGTTTTATGGTAATAATAATATCATCTTTACCCTTAATTACCATATTTAGTTTTAACCGTGGTAAAAAAAGTAAAAAGTTACTATTCACCAAAAACTTTTTTCATCTCATTGAACCACATTTTACTTACTCACATCAACCGTGTCTCTCGGATTTTTGAAATTCTACTCACAGAAGCGGTAAAATTATGTTTTATGAAAAATTCAGTTTTTTAACTACCACTTATTGGTTTCACTATTCATCAAAAATTGAAAGTTTTCAGAAAAATACCAAAATTTCACCCTAGGATAATTTCGATATTCCGAATCCAAAAATGAAGTCCATTTTGAAAAAAAAATTATAAAATTTCAAAAAGTGGTTATTACTATTCATAATGGCTAGTTTTAATAATATTTTAATAGCATATCATTGTTTAGTGAAACTCGGTATTGCGTATGACGCAAGCTATCGAGGAAGGTCACGATTTCGTGTAAAGCAATCCATGAAAGTGTTGTGTGTAGAAAAATATTCCTTTGATGATTTATATAACATAAAATTCTTGGGTGTTACAATATTTCTAAGGTATGTCTTGTTTTTTATCATTATCTTTAAATTCCTATGATCATAATTTATCAGGAATATTTTTTAGATCTATTTGAGTTAACTAAATGAATATTCTTCTTTAATACCGATAGATTTCTACTTAATAAATATCAGAGTATTGATGATAGTGTGACATCATCTCTATTTCAAAAAATGCATACACTTTATAGATATACATGTTTTTAACCCTTTTAGTTTCATCATTGTGTTGTTGCTACTATATTAATTTTCAATCTCTCACTATAACTCATAAAATAACTTATGAAAGAAATACTATGTATTCATACATATTTATCAACAACATAGTTGTTTCTATACTGATGTTTAATGAAAAAAAATCATACTCATTTTTTATGAATATTTTTGGTGTTTCTCGGTTTTGTTAATGAATATTTCATTAGTCGATTGTTACTACAAATGTGAAATGAGACAATATTTAAACACTATATAAAATATTTTTTCTTAATGTTCTATCCTCTTGTACTTATCTATTGGGGAAGTGTTAGTTTCTCTTACTAAGCAGCTTATTTCTTAGATCCATGTGAAAGAATATAAATTCTATATAAAATACTTTTTGTATGGTTTTATCGTACTGTGCATTATTGTGGATCTCCATAATAAAAGGATATACTAGTGAAAATCACCATGAGCGAGGAGAGAGTGTTAGTGGAGTCGAAAAGGATATTTATGTGCCCCAAACAACTATACATTAATATGTACGATTCATTATTTTATTTATTAGCTTCTTCTCACTCTTTATTAAGAGATAATGAACAAACCACTTTATTTTAAGTGTAATTTTTTAAATTTGTCATGAATTTTAAAAAGACACAATTAAAACCCTATTTTATTTTGTTCATTTCAATTATAACCTAACACTTTATACTGACAAGACATTTTATAAAATAACATATATCATTTAAAATACAATACTTCCACATCACAACATAATAGTTTGGAGGGATGATCAAACTCTATATTGCATATTGAAAATGGAGCAGAATAAAAACCACATGATTCCTCAAAATTAGAGGATATGAATCCTCATATATAAAAAAATATTTACATAAATAATAAAAACCATAAAAAATGTTCACAAATATAAAATATCACGAAGACATGAAATTTCTCTCCTAAAAAATTTAAAATTCATTTAATTTTTAGATAATAAATAAACACCTCCTTGAAAATGATTCCACTATCAAAAACATGTTCCCTAAAATTATGTCAATAGAAATAATAACCCTCTATAATCCACCAAAACCATCACTGATATTCTCCAAAACTATTAATGGGAACTCAACCGAATAGTATATACAATGATCCTAAAAACGACCTCATTAAAGTAAAACATGGTCTCTCACTATAGTGACCCATTAATTTCAAATATTAATATTACATCTTATTATATGGGTATTCAATAAATAACATAATGATCCAAACTAGAATCGTATAGTCATAGTGAGTTTAAAAATATTTCTATAGAATAAATTGGAATTTAATTGATCTAAATATCTTCCCATGAAATTTATCAAAAATATATCCCTCCATTAAAATTTCAAACATAAAAACATTCTTTATAGCCAGGGAAAATATAACATAAGAATGGGTGATCAGATATTCTTAGTAAGGGTAAAAAGGGAGATATTTGTGATCACTAAAGAATAAGATGATCATAAGTTTTTGAGAACATGATCTAAACATTTTAAAAACATACCCAACATATCATAGACTGTAATATTAAATCATGGAAAAAAATAGTGGTTCACAATACATGATTCATTAAGGAATCACATAACATTGATCATGTTGGTATAACCTTGGAATAAAACATATGTTTGGGGAATACACATATTTGTAGAAAATAATTTATTTCGTCAATAATTACTTCTAATAAAATCATAGTGTATTGAGTTCACTCCCCATTCAATAATCTCCTTAATCAACCTTTACTCACATGAATATCATAGTGGATGAAGTCACATACTGAACAAGGCCAAGTCCCTATTACCAACTTTATTATACCTTGAGATATTAATCTATACAGAATAAATTGCAGTGATATATAATTCTATTCCCACTAATAAAATAATCAAAACCATATATATGTGTGCCACAATATCATAAATATTTTATCATATATCGTAAACAGTGGAATGAAACCATGTATAATAATCATTTAAATATTTCATCATAGTAGAAACCATGGACAATAAATAAATTTTCTAAACATGTCATTAAAATATTAATAAAACATAAAAATAATAATAATAAGAATGGTTCTATTGTATTATATCCATAGTAAAGGATAATTAACAACAAATAATTTAACAATATATGAAAAATACATTACAATATCACTCAGAATATTTCTTATAGAAAACACCCTATTCATTAGAAAATCACATCATTAAAATATAAAATTTACAAAATATTATGGAAAACATTTTATTTGAAATTATTTTCAAAACTAGTAATAGATGATTCAAAAAATTTGTGTGGTCATGATGTTAATAAATTATTTTCATTCCATAATCATAAATAATGACTCAATTCAAATTTTCAATCAAAATAAATCAATTTGAAATCAAAATGAATATTACATTAAAACATTTTTTTGGAAAGTAAAATATCAGTAAACATGAATTTAAAAATTCTTTGAATAATATTAAAAAATATTCTTGAAAACATTTTAAGGAAAAAAAGTCATTTTAGTAAAAGGATTATCGACCAAAGAGAGAAATAAATTTAGTTTTCCTTAAATATATTTTTTCAGCCTCTTGTGTTCTCAAATAGTGAAAATGAAAGTAAAAAAACTAATATCGATAAATAAACATAGGATAAAAAAATTCATTGGATTATTGATAAATAGTTTATTTAATTTCATCATCAGAAACTTAATGATAAATAATCCTGATAAATAATGAGAAATGTAACATATATCACTTACTTTATGTTTGAATGTCATCGAATGTCCTATAACCTCCAGTATAAAAATTTTAATTTATCAAAATTGTATAAAAAATAATTTTTATAATTTTTATATCATATATGATCCCATTAATACATTTTAATACCCACTTATTAATAATTACATATAAAAAAATATTTCTGGGTTTAAAATATTTCTTTTTTCCTTAAAATACCAGTTGGGATGTTGTGGTCTTTATACAAAAAAAGTGATTCCATCATATACATAATGTTAATAATTATATAAATTTCATGTATATTCAATATATACATATATATATATATTCATCTTAAAAATTATGATATAGAAAAATGAATTACATTTTTCATGGAGACAGTTGGTTGTATGTACACATTATAACTATTTTTACTTTCTGAAGAATGGAATAAAAAATATTAAATAATAATTAATCCTTATAAAACATTATTAATATATATATATATTATATTTATTAAATGTATCATTATTTCAATTAATTTAAATTTGAAATGAATAATTAATCCCATAATCTCTAGGAAATGATCGCATTTTGTAATACCATAATCTCTTGTATGTGTGGAAGGATGAAATGATGGTAATATGGAAGATATTTTCGGATTTGTGAGGCTTAAAATTTCAGACTAAGAGATGATTGGAGGTGCCCTTTTATATTTGATAAGAGGAGAACCCTGAGAATTAATTAATGTATTACTCTGGTATACATTTTATTTCCTGAAAAAATAGACCTAAATTGATGTAATCTTTATATAATATGACTAGGATTCAAAAAAAAACTGATCTACTAAAATTTAGAAAAGTTTTTCTATGTTTTCACCCTTTTATCTTATTTTCAACCACATATCAACCCTTTTGACAATTACCATGAAATAAATGTTTTTTATTTTCATGGGGTAATTAATGTAACTATAAAATGAACAGTTACCCATAAATGTACTATAATTGATATTTTATGCCATATATATTTCAATTTTCTAAATATATTATTTTTTTGAATTTTAATCATTTAATAAAGTAGTTTTTTCTATAAAAATTAATTAGTCATTTTTGAAACTATTAATTTTATTTGTCAACAAAAAAAAATAGGATATAAAGGAATTAAAATATAATAATTTCTTATATCACAAATATGTTATATTTTTTATATAACTCATGGTATAACATAACTCAAAGAAATATATATTTAATGTTTTTAATATTATTTAGATGATTTTTTTACTACTTGCACAATCATTGTATCAGCATTATGTAAGAATGTATGATACTATTTTATCATTAAAAATTAAAAATAACTTACCATGATATATATTTATTTATATTTCTGGAAATAATTTATAATCCAACACATGATGTTTCGACCATGATCAAAAAGTATTATAGATATTAAAAATGAGAATATGAAATTTTTGACTTTACCTATAACTTAATATTATATCGGTAAAAATAATTGTTAAATGGAAGTAAAATTTTATATTTTATATGTTATTAAGATAATGGATGAAAGGTAAAAATCCAATTAAATAAATTTAATTTCTGAAAAAAAAATTAAACCATATAGCATTAATTTTAACCCCAATTAAACCATTTTAACATTAGTGTGTGATCAAAAAATTAATATAGAATCTATTCATACTAATGAAAAATAAAAAGGGAACCATTTCTCAAATTTGGACCTCCTAATAACATATTTGGAATACATTTTTCAATATTCAATTTGTATAAGTTGATTAAATAAATTTTAAAATTAACCCACAAAACTCCAAGAAAATACTCCTTGTAGAAAAAAGTAATCATGTGTATTTATAGTTTTCTACTAAAATAAAATATAAAATTAATTATTATTACCTTAATTGGATAATTAATAATAAAAAATTCTAATTTAACTTTTACAAGAAATTTTAAAATGTAATTTATCACTTCATATTCATTAAATGAAAATCTGGTTAAAAACATTAGTTATTTTCACTATTTTTTGGAAAATCTATCCTTCTAGGGAATTCACACAAATTCATTATATTATAATATTTATAATATTAGGTTAAAAAATAAATTTTTTATGACAAAAATAATAATTCAATATGTGGATAAATTTATTTATATAATTTTATAAGAAAAAATACATTATTTTAAAAAAATATTTTTTTAAGAAATTTTAAATTTTTTGGAATATTTATTTATCAATATATTTTCATAATTTTCATAATTTAGTTACTCTTATTCATTCCAAAAATTTATTTACTATTTTAAAACTATATACTATATTGGAGTTCATTTAGACTCATGTTTATTCACATCAAAATATATTGATGTAATTAAATTTATTTATAGACAAACATATCATAAAATCTAGGGATGTTACACTCTACCCCACTTTAAATTAATTTCATACTCAAAATTCATTCACTCTAATATTAAAAAATTTTGATTTCTCAATTTCATCACAACCACAACTTTCTATATAGATTTATAGAATTTATGATTCATCTAGAGGGTATTGACCAAGTGAATAATCATGTTCTATAGAAATTCATCTCTCAGAACCCTGAGTTATACCTATTGTTCATAATAGAGATATCTTACTCAACTTGTATGAACAATGAGTTTTGTTTATACTAAAGATCTGGTATGTACTTCCTTGTTACATATATAAAGAACACATCATGATCTTGAGAGATATTCTTTAAAAGATCCAAACAATAAGCTATAATCCCGATGTGATGAATAATCTCAAAATGACTAATATATATAGGTTCTAACATTCAATTTTTAATGAATTTCATAAACATAATCCATGTTAAATTAAATGTAATACCTTACTTATAAATTTAAATTATAGAACTACAAGATGATTGTGAGTGTAACATATATGTCCACTTTGATATGCCTTGATGCATTACTGAGTGGCTCTAACTTTCTATTTCATTTCAATTTATATATTTCCCCAAATTCATCCCAAGAGATTGGGGTTACACAATTCTTTATATAGAGTTATTCATAAATATCCATCCAAATTCTTGATTGAGAACTATTTATTTTTGAAACATTAACTAGAAGATAGTGTTAATCTCAAACACCTTTTAATTATATAGAACTAGACCTTAGAATATCTGTCATGGTTTAAAAGGATTCATTATATTGACCATCATTATAGGGATGATAAGATATGATTTAACAAAACTCTAAATCAAGTTCTTGATAAACACATCATCAATATTTTGAGATAAACCTCAGATCTTGATCAATTTCAATAGAATTTAGTACTGCATGAAACCTTAATAATTCCATAATGGATATTATCGAAAGAAAACCAATAAATAAATATTCTCTAATAGAAATGAAGTGATTTGACTTCATAATATTATCATGAACAAGATAAATAAATTTATGGGATTTTGATGATTTGATGAGTTTGATGAAAAAGTACAGGTTGATGTTTTCCCATTTCCATTCTGGTATGGGTATTAGTTATAACATCCCCTTATAATTTAATCTCCCAATATTGACATACTGATAATCCAAGAACCATGATACATTCTTTAAAAATATATCTCTTTATTTTTTCCCACCATAAATACACATTTAGATATCAATTAATATTCACACATCAATGATGAATATATAATGTTTAATTATTACCTTCAACCAACAAATTATTATTTATATATTGTATAAAATAAACATATAAAATATTTATAAACCTTATCATCCCATAAAAACAGAGGTATAACTTAGGAAAATTTATCAGAAGATTTTTCAACATTATATATTCCTTCTATGAATTTTTAATTTTCACATGGATAGATAGTTGAATATTAATTTGTGCAATATACTATTTCACCCCTCCTTTCATGATTTATTGATCCATCATTTATAAATATATAAATATTGTATCATTTTTAATCCATATCATAAAAAATATTTCATGATCCTTTCACCTCAATGAATCACCCACATTGTTCACAATCCCTTGGTGGTAATGTATTGAGAAGTTATATTCCTTAATCAACTTCAAAAATCTTATCTATTGAATTTTTATCTTATTTTGAGTTAATATATACATAATATTTAATGACCAGTATATATATCACACATTTCTATTTAAAGATAATTCCTCTATATATTTAATTCAAAATTACTTTAGTTAACTCAATTCCATGTGTTTGGTAATTTTTCTCATGAACCTTCAATTGGTGTGAGGTATAAGCATCACTATATCTTTACGCAAGGGGTTTTATCCTCGTCACTTCATTAATACATCTTTATAGATCAGAAAACCATCTCCACTATAGGGTTGTATATGTAAATATTACCTTACCAACCGTCCATTCATTTTCACGGTTATTTTATCACATTCTTCTATCTAAAGGAATATTACTCCCTTTCAAGTTAATTTGGTAAGTGGATTATATAACACTGAGAAATTATCCACAAAGCATATATAATAACCATCTAATCTAATAATACTTTGTTTTTAAGTCATTGTGGTTGGTTTGGACCAATGTTCAATAGTTTGTTTCATTGATGAATCTACAATTATTCCCTATCGTAAGATTATATATCCCAAAAATGTAAATTTTTTTATAAAAAAATCAAACATGGTAAATTTTACATCCATGTTTTCCTTTCAATGGTTATTCAATACAATTAACAAGTGATATTGATTGTTCTATGCTTGTCTCTTGGAATATATAAAAATATTACCTATAAAAAATTACTCAAAATGATCAATGCTATCTTTAAATATTCTATTAATTAAATCCAAGAAGATAGATGGTAAATTAGTAAGTCCAAAAGGAACCATAATAAATGGATAGTGTCCATAATGTAGGTTCTACGAATAGTAGAAGCAAGAGATGGGTGCTGCCTAACATTACTATTATTTCATGGTTAATGATTAATCAATGATCTTGAGTGACGATAAATATCATATTTTATGGAAATGAATCAATGAATTCGTACATCATAAATCACAGTAGAATTAGAGAGTGGATAATCACATATTATTTATAAATAATTTAATTAAATAAGATTTACCTTAAAGGAATTATTTATTCACTGATGGATATGGTAATAGTTCTATGATGCATCGTTGTTGCCTTGTCGGAATTAAGTGTGAATTCCCTCTATTAGTGATCCAAATGAGTTCTACATATATCCAGAAATTGTAGAAAGAATCCATGGGTGCTAGCATGAAATATACTTACACATGAATTGTCTTTCTTTGATATCAATGGGAATTACTTCCAAATAGTTATCCCTGATCTGGTGCATGAAGATTTCTTTCATTTCTAGGGAGCGATCTTTGAGAATAGAGATCTCAAGGGCTTGAGATAATTCTCCTATTCTATTTTTCACAACCCAAATAAATTAAATTTAATCATAGAAAAATATATAATTGGTTGTATATGATACTATGCTTAAAATATAAAAATTGAATAAGTGGTTATATTTTTTATTTAACCTTTTCAGAACCCCATATCAAATAATAATAATAATATTTTTCTGAACATGTGCATAACATGAATATTAATATAAATATTATTTAATTAAATAATATTCAATATTTATTATTTTGAAATGAACTATTAAACATGGTCCTCCATTACTCCAAAATATTTATCATGACTTAAATAATGACTATATATTTATTAAATACATATCACTCCATTATTCTCTAATAAATAAATATATATTATATTCACATGGTAGAAAATAAATATTTATTAATTATTCCACTCACATTGAATTCTCTTGAATAATTGGTGATGAAATATATGCAATCAAACATATATGAATAATTATTATACCATATATTAGAATAATATTTATTCAATCCGTTATATAATAAACAATCATATATTATTTAATCAAGATTCTTGATACACTTAGTGTGTGACCCACTAGGCCTATTTCTTAGTGGATGTAGGAGAAGAATCATAAAGTCCAAGGTTTGCATCTAGCAACATGCCAAGTCACCCATAGGGAAAAAATCTAATACAGAAATGATAATACCTCATACTAAAACTTACAATGAAACATAATCTCTTTATCATGATATCTCTAATCAAATAGGTTACATGCTTGTTCCATCAACCTATGTTCACAATATAACATTCATTGATTCCCAGAAGTAGAACATGCCTATAGAACACTATTGAAATGGATTTGGTTAGGAAATTTCAAATATATAAAAGGTCCAAAGATATCAACTTACATTAAAGAATATAAGTGACCATTCTTTTCATAGATTATTAATTAATACAATATTATTTGTGATACACCCTATATATACTACACCGTTGTGAACATCTATCAGCCTGTTTCTTGTTAATACATCAATGTAAATGAATCACAATAATCATTAATAATAATATTAATGTCTAAGGACAAATACACACATCCATAGATTGGAACGTCTAATGAAACATATAAATGTGGATTCCTTTCGAGTAGGTCTCACTCCCATAATATCCTATTATATATAACCAAGTGCGTAAACCATAAGAAGGTGCCTCAAAGTCATATGAGTCTCCATCCCTAATAGACTATATCACGTGTGTCTGTTGAATGATTTAATCTATCTATAGAAAATATATGTAACAATGGTTTCATTGAACTTTCAGTTTCACATCAAATCGTGGAACTCCTGTGAAAGTTTTGTGTAACATCTACTCATGGGAAATTCTCCCACACTATGATATGTAGAAGAACACTCATCATGTGATAAGGAGTTTTTTAAAATTCGAAAACCATGAATAAAAGTTATCATAATGTACATAGTTGTTGGTTCGAGGGCACCAACTCTATTAGACTCCCACTTGCACTGGAGCCAACTACTAACAACTGTTGGTCAAGGGGTCCACCACCATCTCTTTCCTAGGATATCTAATTAGTATAAATTGAACTTTATAATTGAAATCACTCATGAGGTGATACATCCAAGGTTTTTTCATCATCCATTGTTGTGACCTTGGTTCTTTTACCAGAGAAACTTTTGTAGTATAATCCCAATACAATGTGGTAGATTATTTACTACTATGTGCCAAATCAAGCTCCTAGACAACGTTTCTAAACAAAATGGATTCCCTGGATGCATCAAAAGATTCTATATACTCATACTCCATATATGAATTAGTGAAAACTTGATGCTTTCAACATTTATAGAACACAAGTCCTCTATTGAGAAGGAAAAAATATCATGACTGGAACTTCATATCATTTTGATCTGTCTGAAAACTTTCTTTCGTATAACCCATGATGACTACCTCCTTATCTCATATATATAGTAGAAACATATTCTTAGTTATTCATACATTCATATGTATAACTTCAATAACAGATCAATTTTATTCACCTTGATCTTCATGATATATTCCTATCATGCTCAATGCATAAGAAAAATCATTTTTAGTACATAACATGGCACACATGATTGATCCTATTGCCACAACTGATAAGGCCATTCATATTCTCTCTTTATCCTTCTATTTAAGATGACACGTTTTATTTTAAATATGTTAACCCTGATATAATATAACCAATCCCATTTTGTATTGTTCCATTCATGTTCTATTTTTCATCTTGTCAATATATTTAATTTGAATTAATATAAGAAGCCTCTTTGAACTATCATTAATGATCTTGATCCGTAAAATGTACGTTTCTTCACCTATTTCATTCATGGAGAATGTAATGCCCCGACCCCAGTTACCCAAAGTTGGTGAATTATTCTGTAACATTGGTATGATCACAAAAGATCAAGTCTTGAAAGACTGATTAGTTTAGTATCCTTGGAAACAGTAGATACATTCATAAAAGAGAAATTACATCATAAAGTGAAAAAAATTACAATTACATAGTCTCCATAGTCCACACTCATATCACCTCTAGACTATCCTTGTAGGTCAGTCATAAAATATTTCTTCACATCCCGGGAAAATAAAACAGATAAAGGGGTGAGCTCAGATGCTTAGTAAGGATAACAATACAACAGGAAACATTTATAAATAAACATAAACATTTAAGGCAATTTAATACTAAAACAAAAGCCGTATAAACTTGAACATTAGCATAATATGAGAAAAATAAAATGAAATAATGCCATTTACTTATTTACATGGATATTCTACTAGTCGACTAATCACATGAAATATCAATAACCACATTCATAATGATGGAATGCATAATGCCAGACTATCATATCCACGTATCAAAGGCTTTGTGCCAAGACCACAAATATGATTTTTTCAAGGCCTTGTTCCAAGACACTAGTTTTTCTCATGATACATACCGATGCATCGAGGAGCTATAGCGAGCTCCACCCGTCCCTTATTAAGTCCAAAGCATTCCTCATATGAACATGTTTAAACATATCGTAAGCCATAACATAATCGTATCACATAAAAATATGCATAAAGGAAACATAACATTTCCTAATTTCAATGACAAGATATCAATAGAACACATTGATATAATAAAACATTATCAAAAACATTTTCAATTCCAAAATAAAAGAAGATTAAAACATTGTATTTATTTTTCATTTAAAAAAAGTTAAGGCTTGTGGAGGAAGCCGGAACTGAAATAATGGTCACAGTGGTGGAGAAGTTATTTTCACCTCATACGTACGACAAAAAAACATCCCCTTTTGTTATTTAGCAAAACGCTTCTTTTAAAAAAGATTCCTTTTGAATAAACATAAAATTCAAAGGGGTTTATACACCGTATAAAAGAAAGTTGTGTATAAAACAAAATATGCCTCAATGAAAGGAGATTGAGAAGAAGTCCCTTACAAATATCATTCTTTAAATAAAATATATCTATTATGTGTATTTAAAATAAGTGCACATAAATAATTTACAAATACAATATGGGACATAATAATATCATGACATAATTTGAAAGTAGGAGATTAACCCAAAGAACAGAAATTCGGTTAAGAAGTTCCCTTACAAAAAACATTTTTTAAATAAAATTGATCTATTATGTGTATTAAATAAAAGTACACATAAAGAAAGTACAAATACAGGATAGAACAAAATAATATCATGACATAATTTGAATGTAGGAGATTAACCCAAAGAACGGAAATTGGGTTAAGAAGTTCCCTTACCTCATGTCCGACTTGACTCGGTCGTTCTTTAATCTCTAGAATAATAAACTAGAGTTAGTCTCTACTTTCTTAAGAACCTTTTTAAAGTTCATTACCCCTTTTTATATCACTAATTACCATGTTATAAAAATTATGTAGTCATATAAGTTAATAACTGTCATTTTTTCAATCTTTGATACTTGAGTCAACAATTAAATTCTTATAATTTCAAGTTGTTTATGTGGTAGAATATCCATTATCTCCAGAATTATATTCAGGATGTAGATATAATATATATCATATCTATCCAATTAGTACATGAATTTATAAAATTGCATAACATTTAGAGGTAATAAATGAAATGCACCGTTCATGGAGACGGTAAGCCGTACTTACGCATGAATCCTACTTTCATTTCTATTTCGTATTGAATGGAATGAAATTATAATTATATAACGGTATATTATAATTCCAGTATAATATCACATAAAATATCATTAACTCCATCCTTTATACGTCCCACATATGGAATTAATGATTCAAATGACTTTGAGGGGGCGGTCTTCCGCACTTCCTAAAATGAAATTATCTCGTTTACCCATAGTGGAAATCACAAAGGCATGCCATAAATTAAAAATACAGAAGCATAAGGAAAAAATAAACATAATATATATCAGAAATAAATATTGGGACATCTTAATGGCTACCATGAAAGGTGTTAAAACAATATTGAACAATCATCCTTTCGTGAGGCAGTAATTCACCACCCACAGAAACAATATGTTCTTTAACTATTAGACAAAGGTGTGTGTAAGTGTAAAAAAAATAATTCTCATAACAACATCCTAGTATATTTAATATACTGGTGTTATTACAAAATAATGTAGTAGAAAGAGTTTAAGGTGTTGGAGAAGCAAGATAAAACAGAAGAACATAAGAGAAGACATTACCTTTAAATCGGGTAACTCTTTTTGAGTAGAGAAAAAGGTTTCCGTGGGAAAACTTCTACCCAAAGTGAGACTTCTAGGAGTAATAGAGGGATGTTGAGAGAGTATTTGGGCAGAGTTTTTCTGATTCAAATGGCTTTGAAGGTGTGAATAAGGTGGTAGAGGTGGGGGCCTTTTATAAGAGGAGAGGAGGGGCACTCTTTGAAAGTCATGAAATATTACATTATTATGAAATTATTTTCGGATTTTAGAGGTCCCAAAATTATATATTTCGAGTATAAGGTGATAAGGGTTAGTAATATACTCATCAAATTGGTTTTTGACAAGTTTATGTCTTATATTTTACATTATCGTTTCATTTTATTTAAATCGTTAATTAATGAGGTAATCGCTGCATCATCGTGGTGTCATAAATAAATTTATTTATTTAATTCCTAAAAGTTATAAAAAAAATTACCATGATGTAGAAAATATTTTTATATTTCCAATTAATATTTATAGTCGAAAAGTTAACTTATATATCCCGATGTAATAATTCTTTTAGTAAAAAAACACATGTTTGTGACAATTTTATTTATTTTTTAAATAAAAAGATATTAATGTCATTTTCTTACCCAAGTGGCTCCATGGGGTCCCCATGTTGACCCATGGATTTTTTTAGTCAGCCATGACTCGTCCAATAAGGGTAGGACAAGTTTAAAGGTAATTATATATTATTGTAACATTATATTTACCTTAAATTACACTAATTACCTTTAATCGTAATTAATAGAACTTAAAAGTTACTATTGACCAAAAATTATTTTAATCTCATTGAACCGCATTTTACTTCCTAATGACAACCATGTATGTCGGATTTTTGAAATTCAATTCATAGAAGTGGTAATGTTTCATCTAAATGAAAAATTAGTTTTTTTAACTACCACTTAGTGGTTTCACTATTCATCAAAAATTGAAATTTCTCAGAACAATACCAAAATTTCACCCTAAGCTATAATTTATATTCTGAATTTAAAAATGATTTCTATTTTACAAAATTCCAAACATATAAGTTGCATTAATTAATTTTATAATTAATTCCCGTTGTCAAAACAAATAGCGTGTTTTTCAAGAAATAATATCAATCAAAATATTGACAATTGTTTATGTCCAATTTCAAAGTGAAATTAATTATAATGACAATCATTGGATTAATTGGTAAAATTATATTCTAATTATACTTTAAAACCACTCAATAGTATAATTTATCACTATAACTCATTTTTATTTAAAAAGTTGTTTTTAAGTATTTTTTTTACTATTAATCAAAATTTTAAAGTTCTCAGAAAAATACCAAAATTTCAACATAGGCTAATTTTGATATTCCGAATCCAAAAATGATGTCCATTTTGAAATAAAAAATTTATATAATTTAAAAATGTGGGTATTACTATTCATAACGGCCACATTGATTGGTCGCGGTGTGTTAGAATCTCAAACTTGCATTCAATGAAAGCTATTGGATTATTAAAAGAGAAGCGTATCATGGAAGCTTGAAGTGTTACATTCTACCCTACATCAATAAATTGCGTCCTCACAATTTGATATTTTTCTTTGAAAATAAAAGGTTGAAAATAGAAAATACCTTTTGGGGAAAACCCACATTAGAAATAGGGTTAATAAAAATATAACTTTAAAAGAAAGAAATAGAAGTACAAAGGTCACCCGAAATATCCCATACTAGGATTCTATAAAAACATGGATATGGAGGAGAAAAAAATAATCAACGACTGGTGGATAGTTATAGAAAATAGGATTTGGATAAAGTTAACTACAAGAAAATCATAAACCTGTGATTGTTAAATGATCATTGATTCCCCAGTAGGAAAAGTTAACCAATAATGTTTTTGTTTGTAGTTACCTTTAATAAAGTTGAGGAATTTATTTAGGAGATTTAATAAGAATGTAATGAAATATACTTACTTGTTATGTATACATTCATTGATTAATAAATTTTTACCACAAACCCATCATTCACTCCAAAAGGTTATATAACTCAAAAATATTATATTTATCCTAATCGTAAAAGGTTACAAATATTAACTCATACCATTTAGATTATGAAAACTATTTTTTAATAACCAGGGACTTCATGTATGATAGTGGTAGGTAATAAAGGCCTGTCGCACTATGGTCGTGGGTTCGATTCTTGCAGCTTTTTCTGACGCGACAAGTTATCCCCGGACCTGCAGGTTATCATTTTCCTAAAACTATAATATTATAATATTCCAAAAATAATCCTCAAAAATATTTTAACCTTAAACAATACTATCCAAAGTTCAACTTAATCCATTCCAACCTTTATAGTTATCCAAAATACCTTTATCCAGACTTTCTCTAAAAGGTCTCTAAATTCCAAAATCTATTGTAGCATCAGATTCCCCAAAAAAATTAATGTTTTTCTTATTGTCACATACTAAAAATATGATTACCATCAGTATATTGAATCCTTAATGAAAACAAAAAGTACTACAGTACAATACTTATATATATATCACATTATTCTTATTACCAGAATAAAACACTTGAGTCCAAAAGCACCAATACCTTAATTATTCCTCTTCAATTGTAGTAACAACATAATATTGGGCTTGATCCCTTGGAATTTTCTGAGATATGTTTCCCTAACGCTTAGGACATTCATTTGCATAATGACCCGTTTCCCTATAATTGTAGCATTCAACATTGATAGCCTCTTTCTTTCCCTTGCAATAATGAGCCTAATGACCTTTTTCTCCACATTTATAACAAACTCCAATTCCTTTTAGGCTAGTACCGGGGCGATTCTTCCCACAATTATCACATAATGGAAAATCCATCTTTCCCTTTTTCCCTTCATCTGTCTCTTGTTCCACCGTTCTCTTATTCTCTTGTTTTACTTTATTGTCATAAGATTTGGAGAATTCCTTTCCTGTCTTGATAGCACACAAGACTATATCTTCATCTTTTGAGAAATATTGTGATACTAATGCTCGATGTAGAAATGGTTTTAACCCATTAATGAAACGATCAATCAATCTTCTTGGGTTATGTATATAATCTCTGGCATACCTCGCTAACCTTGTAAAGTTGGCCTCATACTTTGCGACATTCTCATCCTCCTTTTGTCTCAGACTGAGAAATTGCCTTTCCATATCTGCTCAGTGGTCACGAGGAAAGTATTTTTCTAAAAACAGATCTTTGAACACCCTCCATTTCATAATTGATACTTCATAATCTTTTTTTGTGTTTTTAATCAATGACCACCATTGATCAGCATCTCTAGTGAGGTGGTAAGCTGCCATGAATACTTTTTCCCTTTCAATACTCCCTAAAGCCTGAGATATTTTCTCTAGGGAATTTATCCATTGCCCATCCACTAATGGATTTGTACCCCCATTAAATGTTGGTGGTTGTTGCCTCATGAAGCGATCCAACATTGATCATCCACGTTGCGGGTTAGGTTGCTCCATACGAGTAAGGTTATTATTCATAACCTGAGTGAGTTGTCCATGTATGGTGATAAGATGATCAGCACCTGTTGTGTCACCAGATCCATTATAATTATCGTGAGCAGGTGGGAAATGCCTACATGGAGTGAGTGCATTGATATGGTTTCCATTCCTTCCACTAGGCACTATTTCTAAACAATAGCATAAACTAGATCAGTTTATGATTCAGAATAGATAATTCCACATTTGTAAGACACATAACATAAATTGAACAATTTATGGATATAATCCATAATCATAAAAATGTTTTATTTGAGTAATTATATACTCATAAACCCTTGATAATGGTTTGTAAAAAAATGAGAATTATCCTAAGCATATCCCCCAGGAGTGTCGTAACCAAGAGTGCAGCAAGGCCCGTTGTCGTGCACCAGTTCCCGTTCGAGTCTAGCTCAAAGAGGTGTTTTTGGGTGTTACCCCTAGGTACATCTGTGCTAGAGCCTCCTTTACCTACTCATCTCCAGACAAGAATTTATTGCTCAGAAAACTCACAAAATCTCTATAATACCAAAATTCTATGAAGTTATTTTATAGTAATCCTCAAAGTCTATCTTAGTTATATGGTCTCTAATCAGAGTTTTTCTAAATCTAGTTTCCAATGTTAGTACTAAACTACCTCTAGTACCAACTGTGACGCCCCAACCATAGTTACCCATAGTCGGTGCATTATGGCGTACCATTGGCATGATCACAAAAGATCATGTCTCAAATGACCGATTAGTTTAGTAGCCTTGGAAATACTAGATACATTCATAAAGGTGACATTACATCATAAAGTGAAAAAAATCACAATAACACAGTCTCCATAGTCCACAATCCAATCCCCTTCAGACTATCCCTGTAGGTCAGTCATAAAATATTTTTTTTCACATCCTGGGAAAATAAAACATAGAAAGAGGTGAGCTTAGATGCTCAGTAATTATAACAATACAGCGGAAACATTCATAAATAAACATAAACATTTAAGACAATGTATAACTAAAAAAAAATCCTTTTAAACATGAACTTCAGTATAATATGGAAAAAATAAAATGAAATAATTCCATTTACTTATTTACATGGATATTCAACTAGTCGAATAATAACATGAAATATTAATAACCACTTTCATAATGATGGAATGCATAATTCCAGACTATCATAACCACGAAGCCAAGGCCTCATGCCAAGACCAAAAATAATATTTTTTCAAGTACTCATGCCAAGACACTAGTTTGTCTCATGAGATATACCGATGAATTGAGGAGCTATAGTGGGCTCCACCTGTCACTTATTAAGTCCAATTCATTCCCCATATGAACAGGTTTAAAGATATCATTAGCCATAACATAATCATATGACATAAAACATGCATAAAGGAAACATACAATTTCCACATTTCAATCACAAGATATCGATACAACACATTGATATAATAAAACATTATCAAAACCATTTTCAATACCAAAATAAAATAAGATTAAAACGTTGTATTTATTTTTCATTTAAAAAAAGTTAAGGCTTGTGAAGGAATACGAAACTCAAATAATGGTCACGGTGGCGGAGAAGTCGTTGTCGCTGCATACGTACGACACAAAAACATTCCCTTTTGTCGTTTAGTAAAACGCTTCGTATAAAAAAGATTCTTTTTAAATAAACATAAAAGTCAAAGGGGTTTATACACCATATAAAAGAAAGTTGTGTATAAAACAAAATATGCCTCCATGAAAGGAGATTGAGGCGAAGTCTCTTACAAAGAGAATTTTTTAAATAAAATACATCTATTATGTGTATTCAATATAAGTACACATAAATAATTTACAAATACACGATAGGACATAATAATTTCATGACATAATTTGAAAGTAGGAGATTAACCCAATGAACGGAAATTGGGTTAATAAGTTCCCTTAAAAAGATCATTTTTGAAATAAAATAGATCTATTATGTGTATTCGCTATTAGTACACATAAATAAATTACAAATACAATATTGGAAATAATAATATCATGACATAATTTGAATGTAGGAGATTAACCCAGAGAACAGAAATTGGGTTAAGAAGTTCCCTTACATCGTGTCCGAATTGACTCAATCGTTCGCTAACCTCCTGAATAATAAACTAGAGTTAATCTCTACATGATTAAGAACCTTTTTCAAGTTCATTATCCGTTTTTATATCACTTATTACCATGTTTTGAAAATTATGTAGTCATTTAAATTAATAACGGCCATTTTGTCGATTTTTGGTACTTGAGTCAACAATAAACTTCTTATATTTGCAAGTTGTTTATGTGGTAGAATATACATTATCTCCAGAATTATATTCATGATGTAGATATAATATATATCATATATATCCAGTATATACATGCATTTATAATATTACAGAACATTTAGAGGTAAGAAATGAAATGCACCGTTCGTGGAGACGGTAAGCCGTACGTACGCATGAACACTACTTTCATTTCTATTTCATATTTAATGGAATGAAATAATAATTATATAAAGGTATATTATAATTCTAGTATAATATCATATATAATATCATTAATACCATCCTTTATACGTCCCGCTTATGGAATTAACGATTCAAATCACTTTGAGGGGGCGGTAGTCCGCACTTCTTAAAATAAAATTATCGCATTTACCCATAATGGAAATCATAAAGGCATGACATAAATGAAAAATACAGAAGAATGAGGAAAAAAATAAACATAATATATATCGTAAATAAATATAGTGACATATTAATGGCCACCTTGAAATGTGTTAAAAAAAGATTGAACAATCATCATTTCGTGAGGCAGTAATTCGCCACCCACAGAAACAGTATGTTTTTTAAACATTAGATGAAGGTGTGTGTAAGTGTAAATAAAATAATTCTCATAAAAACATCCTAGAATATTTAAAATACTTGTGTTGTTACAAAATAATGTAATATAAAGAGTTTAAGGGGTTGGAGAAGCAAAATAAATCTAAAGAACATAAGAAAAGACATTACCTTAAATTCGGGTAACTCTTTTTGATTTGAGCCAAAGGATTCTTTGGGAAGACTTCTTCCCAAAGTGAGGATTCTAGGAGTAATAGAGGGAAGTTTAGAGATTATTTGGGCAGATTTTGGCCGAGCCAAATGACTTTGACGTTGTGAATATGGTGGTAGAGGTGGGGGCCTTTTATAAGAGGGGAGGAGGGGCACTTTTGGAAAGTCAGGAAATATTACATTATTAAGAAATGATTTTCGGATTTTAGCGGTCCAAAAATTATATATTGAGAGTATAAGGTGATAAGGGTTCGAAATATACTCATCCAATAGGTTTTTGACAACTGTAAGTCTTATATTTTACATTATCTATTCATTTTATTTTAATCATTAATTAATGAGGAAACCGATGTATCATCGTGGTGTCATAAATAAATTTATTTATATAATGCCTAAAAATTATAAAACAATTACCATGATGTAGGAAATATTTTTATATTTCCAATTAATATTTATAGTCGAAATATTAACTTATATAACCCCATGTAATAATTTTTTTAGTAAAACAACACATGTTTGTGACTATTTTATTTTTACTTTAAATAAAAAGTTATTAATGTCATTTTCTTACCCAAGTAGCTCCATGGGGTCCCCATGTTGACCCATGGATTGTCTTGGCCAGACTTTACTCATCCAATAAGGTTAGGACAAGTGTAAAGGTAATTTCAAATTATTATAGCATTATTTTTACCTTAAATTACACTAATTACCTTTAATCGTGATTAATAGAACTTCAAAGTTACTATTCATCAAAAATTATTTTAATTCCATTGAACAAAATTTTACTTCTTAATGAAAAACATGTATGTATTAATTTTGAAATTAAATTCACAGAAGTGGTATAGTTTCATTTAAATTAAAAGTTAGTTTTTTTAACTACAACTCAGTGGTTTCACTATTCATCAAAAATGTAAATTTCTCAGAACGATACCAAAAATTCACCCTATTCTATAATTGATATTAAGATTTAAAAAATGATGTCTATTTTAAAAAATTACAAAAATATAATTTTCATTAATTAATTTTATAATTAATTCCCGTTGTCAAAATAAATAGCGTGTTTTTAAGAAACAATATCAATCAAAAGATTGACAATTGTTTATGTCCAATTTCAAAGTGAAATTAATTATAATGACCATAATTGGATAAAATGGTAAAATTATATTCTATTTATACTTTAAGACCACTCAATATTATAATTTATCACAATAAATTATTTTGATTAAAAAAGTTTTTTTAAGTTTTTTTACTATTCATCAAAAATTAGAAGTTCTCAGAAAAATACCAAAATTTCAACATAGGATAATTTCGATATTCCAAATGAAAAAATTAAGTAAATTTTGAAATATAAAATTTATATAATTTTAAAAGGTGCGTATTACTATTCATAACGTTCACTTTTATTGGTCGCGGTGTGTTAGAATCTCGAACTTGCATACAATGCAAGCTATTGCATTATTGAAATAGAAGTGTATCGTGGATGTTTGGGGTGTTATAGAGAAACTATTGTTTACCCTGTCTTTAACATACATTAATATTGGTATTTCATTTCCAATAATTAACATGTCTTAAGAATATAATACTTGTATAATGACCAAATTTACACAAATCCTCTTATAAAAAACAGGGATCACATTCATTCTTAATGAAACCAAATTATTTTATGGATTTAACGAATCAAATATTCCATGAACTAGATTCTTAATTCCATACATCACTGTATATATGCAACATAAAATACCATTTGTGTCCCAAGGTGTCCGAAACCCTTCTGGTTGTGTCATATATACATCCTACGCAAGATTCCCATTAAGGTATGTAGTTTTCACATCCATCATCCAAATATCATAGTCATTGTAAGATTCTGTAGAATGTAGAATCTCGATAGATTTAAACATTGAAACTAATAAATGGTTTCATTATTGAAATTTCCTTGATTTTGTTGAAACCCTTTTTCCAACATCCTTTCTTTATAGGTATATAATTTACCATCCATTTACAGTTTTTTCTGGAATGCCCATTTCCATCCAACAAGCATTATATCAACTGATGCATCGACCAGAACCCAATAACAGATCTGATACATGGGATCCATCTTAGAATTCATGGATTCTTTACAACCTACAACTTATGATATTTCAACTACTTACTTGTAATAGATATTTTCATCATTTTCAACAAAAAATGATTCACCATCTTGAATGACTAGAAAACCATATCTATTTGGTTCTCTTACCTCTCTTACACTCCTATGTAGTACTTTTTGTCTAGGGACTAATTTTTCCATAGAGCCATATGGTATCTATTCCAGTACCAACTCTTATGTATCATGAGCATAAAATCCATCAATGTTAGTCTTTCTCCCACTACCCCTTTTGAGGATGTTCTTTTTATAATGAAATATGGATTGACTAGAGATAATTACATTCTAATATAAGGGGTTGTATAAGTTGTATACCTTTATTTCATTGGGATACCCTATAAAGATACATTTTATTCATCCGGATTCTAGATTGTTTCAATTGAAGACCTTAATAATGGTATCCCATACCCATACTCTTCTTTTACAATAACGTTTTTTTATTTTCATTCCATAACTAAAAGAGATTCCATTTTCCACATTAGTTGGTACTCGGTTTAATGTGTATGTTTTAGCTTATAATCTATATTTCCAAAAAAAATAATGTACAATCTGAATGACTCATTATAAAACATACCAGGTTTAACAATGTACAATTCCTTCTCTCAATAAAATAAATCCATAGTGGTTTATAAGGAGGAGTGAGTTGAGATAGAATCCCAAACTCCCATAAGAAGATGATAATTTATCGTGTAATATAATCATCAGCACAATCTGATCAGTGAATATTTATCTTCTTTTCATGTTGATCTTCTAATTAATTCTTAAATTCCTTGAATTTATCAACGGACTATAATTATACCTCATCAAGAATACATAACTTCAACTCAATTCAACAGTAAAAGTTATGAAGTAATAACATCCACTACTATCTTCTTGCCACAAATGGTCCACAAAAATTAGTGTGTACCCATCCAATAATATCTATGGACTTCTCACCATCTCAACTAAATGGCAGCTTGGTCATTTTTTCTTATCAACAAGTGTGACATATTATATGTGGTTTTAGCTCAGAAGATGCTAATTACTCATCTAGAAAAAGCATTATAAAACACATCTAATTTACATGAACAAGATGGTGATGCCATATCTAGGATTTATATGAGTTGTGTAAACCTAATTCATTATCAATTTCAAATACATGGTTTTACAAAATTAAAAAATAATGACTGTTATTTAATTGTGACATACCATAACAATTGATGTCCTTATAAAAGAAACAAATTTTCCTTTAATACATGAAAATAAACCCATATACATATTGGCATGATAATGAAATTTTGTTATATGTAACCATAGATACATAATAAAAATCTTGTAAAACCAAAATCATTGTAGTTAGCAATGAAAGGTGGTAATCACCAATGTCTTGGGCAGCTGACCTCACACCATTAACAGCAATTAGATGCACCTCTACTCTTGAAATATTTCAAAATCTACTTGGTTCTTGTAATTGGATACATATTTGAGCACCAAAATCTATATCTAATAACTAATGTGTTGATATTGAAATATTACAATTGCTAATGATCACACCTCTCAATTCCCCTTACTTCTGGTTGCAGTTCCTCTTCCGGTGGCCATGCTGGACACATGAAAAACATAATTCCTATTTTTTCATTCCTTGTCTCTAGATCATTAACTTCTTGGAAGGATTATACTTATGAGGTATATACTTTTTATGAGTCTTGGGTCCCTTTTACTTAGTCTTCCTTTTCTTTTTCACCATAAGGACCATGGGTTTATCACTCCCCATGTACTTATCTATTTTGAGAATCAATTTAAGAAGATCCGAAATATTCTTATCATAATTACTCAAATTGTGATTAACAGTAAAACTAGAGAAGGTCATAATAAGTGAAAAATTTATGAGATCATTACACAAATCATCTAAGAATTAAATCCTTAATATTTTTCATTATTCAATTTATGAAATAATCTTTACTAATTGAGGGTTACATAGCTCAGAAGCTCCAAGAATAGTTTTATACAAATCGTTGGGGATCTTGTACCTCTCTTATATATACATATATTTATAGATATCCCAATGGTATGGCATCATGTTATACACATTCATGTCCTCATGTTGCTTTAAAAACTCATTGGACAAGGATGCTATCATGAAACACTGAACATATATGGAATCATTCAAAATTTAATCATAGAGTTTTAACCCTTTATCACTTTCCACATTTCCATGCACTTTATGAAAAAGGTCATCCATCAAATATAATTTCCTTTTATAGTGAACGTTGACACATAGATACCTTTTCCATTATTGGAAATTTCTGTTGGTGAGAAAGATTTTCTTTATCATGTATGGATCATAGTGATATATTTGATGTCATTTCTATTTTTGTTTCTACAAATTAGATAAGAAGAATTTTACTATGTTTTTTGAAAAAAATTATACAAATAAATAAATACATATGATATTTAAATTTATCCCACTATATTATCGACACCTAATATCGTTCACTATTGGATATAGAATATATTATTTCTTGTAAATTCTAGTGGAAGGGATCCATATTTCACTTCTCATTACCCAAACATTTTTTGGTCAAGAAACTAGAATGGTTTTATGTATGCATTCCAACATCCAAATACAATAACACATAATTCCTTGATTAGTTGAGTGGACTCCCCAATCCTAAAATCATTAAATTAGATGTCCTCAACTCTTTACTCATAGTTACACTAAGTCTTACTTTATAATCCAACTCGTGATGTAAAATAAGATAATTCACCCAAAACATCACATTTGAATTCCCTGATAATTGAAAGCACCCAACATGGGTTTCTCAAGCACATTGAACAATGGTTTGATTTTAACTGAAGTATTATAAGACAAATCAGACTTTATATGTATAAATGGGGGACTTTATACATTATGATTATATTTACAATTTTTGTCCTTATCACATGCTTTAAAATATTAAGTTTATTTTTTAAGTGATTAACAATCTATATGATAATATTTACTCATAATCCAATTCATCTATGTTCTATAAATAATTCTTGTTAATATCATTAATTCATGTTATCATGAAAAAAAACATCCATATTGAAATAACCAAGATACTATTAATAAATAAAATAATAAAGTGTTATGATCATGATCTTTTACTAATTGTTGGTTTGTCTAGCTATTGATAAACTAACTATAAACCTAGGGGAGAAACACCATGAACCAATTCAGTTTCCTATTGCATATTTTCACATGTCCACCATTGTATCTCTCATGGATTGGATTCACCTTAGCTCAAAACTTGAACCATTTCCACAACCATGGGAGATCCATAAATTATATATTCTTCTACTCAAAAACAAGTGAGGGGAAAGAGGTTTTTATAAAAGAAACCTTTGGAAAACATTACCAAACAAAATAAGAGGAGAGAAGGAATTCAAAACAACAATTTAATTTTATAATAAATTATATGAAACCAATCTCATTCAAAGGTTTGGTAAATTATCATGATCGTCCACATGCATGCAATGAATTACGCATTTATGAAATATTACATTCAATTCTAAATCGTTATTATTTAAGATAAATTGTGCTAAAATCAATTAATTATTATCCTTATTTAATTAGTTCTTTTATCGTAATTATAATGTAAATTTCCCTAAGACTCTCACAAATCATAATTTTAAACAAATAAAACAAATTTATTTAAAACCAACTGTATACATAAATATACCTTGAAGGAAATATAGTGGATACACATCTTATTCTACAGAACATCTATTATACTCATTTAATATTTACTCTAGAATCACACTTCATACATCCCTTATCACATACATGCATGACATGTACAATCAACTTAATGATTTCATGAATTAAATTTTTTTTCAGTCACATGTTATTCTTGAATTCATTAAGAGTAACTATTGTATTACGTTTTATACGTGATATGTAGATCTAAACATTACAACAATATTTATTAAACAGACACACACACATATATATATATATATCAAAACTCATCACATGGTGTTTCCTATCAACATAATGACTACACATAAGAACATGTCTGAATGCTTATATAATATAATAAATAAATTTTAAATGTAAGTATTTTTGTATAACTATAAAATGTGAACCAGCAAGATATACCATGTTTACATCTCTCACCATATATCTATGGTACACACTGAGTGAATCAATTTGAAAATCATACCATTTAATTAAATTGAGTAAAGAACATTTAATTGGGACTACACATCATGTGGACTCCAAGATATACAATAACCATTCAGGTAGGCTATGTATAAAACACATGGCCCATTTATGACGCTAAAAGGACTACACACCATGTGTATGGGAAACATGATGTGTAATCCGGTTGACCGAGAGCCATATTGTCCCGATCAACATCTTGTGTAACGTTTTTAATTCATATTGTGTAATTGATGCACATAGTTTGATTTAATTTGTAAATTAATTATTGATGAATTGACCCCAATTACAAGACATCTAATTCCAATTACATGGGTTGTACACCTATGTTATTCATCCTGAATCCATGACACCTACAGATGAGTTCCTCTATTTTATTTCCTTCACAAAATTAATCATATTCCTTAGATCTACGAGAAATGATGTAGGAAGAAGTAGATCTCACAATTTTGATTAAATGAATGATTAAACATGAATTGATAACTAAATTACAAAATCATAAATAAATTAACGGTCTTTAAATAATAATAAATAATTATTTGAATGCTCTAATGAAACTTCTAAGTTCCAGGATCTGTAAATGTGTGTGATGGGTAGTGCTCAAAATTGAGTTTTGTGAGGTTAAATAATCCATATTAGATCTATATGATAATAAGAATTGTACTAAATGGAATTGAATTAAAGAGTTTAGAAAACATTAAACACACTGGAACCAGAGAGAGTGGATCATCACATATTATTCAAATTTAATTTAGCCTGAATGGACTGAAGGCCATCATTTTTATTGATTTTTGATAACCCCTATTTCAAGCGATGAGGGGGAACCCTTAAAATCCTCGTAGGCTTAGAGATTACCTGGACCATAGGCTTTGGAGATTACATGACCCAAATGACATAATGAATTCAACAGGACTATATATAGGGAACTACCCATCCCTAGTATCTACATCATTATAGTAGCTCTCCACCTTCGCATGACCGTCTGGCTAAGCTTCCCGTGCAAGCACAGGTTAGTCCCGATGACATAGCCATACCCTCTCATTCTGAAAAATCCATTTGTCTCTTCTCTGGTGAGTTCACAAACTCTGAATCCTCTTCTGGGGCTGCTCATTTTTTAGTGTGTCTGGGGCAACTACATGTGGCCAGAAGGCCTTAAGGTGGCCCAAATTCCATAAAGGTGGCACAAAATCCCTACTAACCTGAAGACCTAGGTGTACCGAAAGACATAACGACATCAATCCCAAACAGGTGGCCCAAGGTGAATAGTTTCAGCAACTACAGTACCGAACATTGCCTGCTACAGTGCCTGCTACAGCAACCGCAAAGTGTATAGTTCTAGTACAGTACCTATACATTGTACAGTCTGCTATAGTACCCACATAGTATATCGTTTTCTACAGTACTGCAATAGTACCTTCAACTGTCTCTGCAATAGTACCTGCAACATTACCCCCCCCCCCCAAATATTCCTCTATCTTGATTGGAACCTAGGTCTTCTGGATTCACTTAAGAATACCTCACCAACTGGGTTGAGGATCATGTGCTCAAAATTAATTTAAATAAATAAGATTTCCCTTCATGTATTATTTCATCATTAATGTATCTACTAACAAATCAATGATGTGTCATCATTTCATTGAGTTAATAAATTGTATATCCCATATATGGGTGATCCACACATGTTCCCTGAATATATAAACATCGTCAAGAGAATGTTCGGGTGCTGACATAGATGATCCTTATGCTTGTGTCCTCCGGAATTGATATCTATGAGAATTACATCCAATGTGTTCTCCTTAATCTGGTGGAGGAAGAAATATATCCATTCATGGGAGAAATCTTGGATAAGAGAGATCTTAAGTGCATAAGAGAATTCTACAATTCCATTATGGATGACCCCAAAAACGAATTTTTCTCTTAGAAAATTATATAATTGGGTTTATATACTACTAGGGTTAAAATAGAATAAGATAAAATGTTCCCTTTATTTTTATTTATCCCATTCATAACTCCTTGTCAAATAATAATAAATTTATTATTTGTTGACATGTTTTTAACTTGTGAATTAAAATAAATATTACATAATCAAATAATAGTCAATATTTATTATTTATAACTCGACCATTAAAATTAGTACACCATTCCACCATAATACTTATCAGGCATTGAATGGTTAAAATTTATTTATTAAATAAATATCACTGCATTATTCACCAAAAAATAAATAAATATTATATTCACTTAAAAAGAAATGAATATTTATTAAATAGTCGATTATTATTATATTCCCTCAAATAAATGGTGATATGATATATGATATCAAGCATACATGAATTATTATTAAAACATTTTTGGGAATAATTTTTTTCCACCATATTAAATTATAAATAATAATATACTATTTAACTTATATTATAGATATACATAGTGTGTGACCCTATAGGCTTTTTTCTTATTGGAATTAGGTGAAGTAGCCTAAAGTATGAGGATGGAGTCTAAAAACATTTTAAGGCACCCATAAAAAATGAAGTTATTGTTTTAATGTCATAATACCTCATATGAAAAGTTATTTTGTAATATAATCACATTATCATGATATATCTAATCATGCAGGTTGAATGCTTATTTAATCAACCTATGTTATCAATGTATCTTTCTTTGACATCTCAGAAATGGACCTTTCCTATAGGAAACCATGGCCAGGAATTTATTTAGGCTAAATCATTTCCGTCAAATGGATAGGGATATAAGCATTTGTTAAAGACTTCAAAGTAAAAAATCATTTCTCACACTATTAATCAACATCATATTGCTCTTGACACACCCAATGTATCCTACCTCACTATGAACATATGTCATTACAGTTTTGGTAAATGCATCAAAGTAGATGAATCATAACACTCATAAATAATGAATTTGTTTCCTAAGGACAAATACACTTGTCCGCAGATAGGAACACCTAATGGAATATATAAATGTTGATTTCCTACTTGTGTGTATCATTGTCAAATTATCTTATAGGATATCACCAAGGGTGTGCACTATGAGAAGGTTCCACAAATTACTATAAGTATCTACCATTGATATCATGTATCGTATGTGTTCCTCAAATGATATCTTTCAAATATATAAAATATTTTTATGATTACTGTCATAGAACGTCTGAGTTCTCTCCATATAGGGGATCTACTTTGACCTTTTAGTGTGATAACTACTATTGGAACATTATTAAATACTATGTTATGAAAAAGAACAATCATGATGTGATATGAAGTTTATTAATATTCAAAAAACCAAGAATACTAGTTATCATAATGAACACTAAATTTTGTTATTGGTAACAAACTCTAACACATATATTGTGTAGAATGTTATCTTGAGTATATTCTCATTTTGACCATCAATAGATGATATACAGAATAATGATCAATATTAGAAAATATTGAACTCCATGTAGTTGATAAAATATGTCATTAATACATGGTAGAGGATTCTTATTATTGATTTATATATTTTTAGGTTCTTGATAACCAATATAGAGTCATATTCATAGATCATTATTCTTAATAAAAATAATAGGTGAATCCCAAGTTGACAAACATGGATGAATGAATAAATTTTAAATAATAAAATTTATTTTATTCTTTAATTAGTATAAATCAATAGGGTCCTTTTAATATAGAGTATTTGAAATAGGTGTATCACTATGTATGAATTTTATTGATAAATAAACATCACTATTCAATGGATGACTAAGAAACTCTTCTATAATGATATTAAAAAGATCTAATATAATAGATATATCTTTGATGTTGATTTTTCCCCAAACATCTAAGATAAAACCCCTTTTTAGTTGGAATCAAAACACAAACCACAAATGCAATTTCCATTGTTAGTTCGTATTTATCATTGCATTGATTGAGTATTATAGTATGGATCCAAATATGAAACGTGACTACTCTTCCATCGAAATTGACGTGGGATTTACATAAATAATTCCAATCCTTTCATATGATAAAATAAAATTCAAATAAATGGGGAATTATGATATTTTTAGGAAGAAAATTAATGTAAACATAAATTAGATGAAATTCATATACTTGAGATGTGATAATTATACCATTAGTGGTTTTAATTGGTAAATAAAAATCTAATGATTGAGGTGGTATTATGATATCCTTAGGAAATATTTAAGATATAAAATATTTGAGATATCAATAAATGAATATGACATTTGAGGTTCATGAGTGGATCATATGTGTACTTATCCCTAGTACATTATCATACTCTATATCCACAATCATGATCATGGGATATTTCCCTTTGACAATAGACTTAGGTGGATACTGATGTTATCGTCATAATTAACCTATATATTTCAGCACTAGTAAGTATATTTTTTATACACATTCCTTTAGAATAAATGATATTTGGATGTGGTACTATATGGTTCTTCTTTTGTATCTTTATATAAATTCTTCTTCCCGTCACATCAGTATTTGATTATCTGATGACGTTCCATTCCACACTTAAAACATTTACTAGTCCCCTAAAAAATTTCCCAGTATGTTTCATTCCACACTATGAGTATAAAAGAATGATAATAATATTCTCTCCATGATTTTTAATTTCATAATTTCATTTTAATTACATTATATTTTTCTTATCAAAACCATGTGAATGATGGGAAACTCCCATAACCATCTCAGCCTTCATAGAACATCAAATTATTTATTCATAGCTATTGAAGTATATAATGGATATAACCCACTATATAGTTGTTTTTAATCCATTTAACATTTGACCAATCTTGCATTGAGGTTGGATAAATATACTATAATCATACCTCACAAGTCTTTTAAAATTCTCCTCGTAGGTACTAATAGATTCGTCATCATTCTCCTTTACCGCAAGGAAGTCCTTTTCAATTTTTATATGAATAATAGGAGAAATTTACTAATACAAAAATAGTTTTCTAAAATCATACCATGGTATATATCAAATTATATTACATTTCCTCTTGTTATTGATAAGATTACAAAATATATCTACTTTTAATTCCAAAATGTAAACAAACACAATTAAAGTTTCATGTTTCTAGCATAGAGAATAGGAAATATATTTTATGTGGAATTGATAAATTATATCGGGACAAATAGATTTGTAAACCCACTTAAATAATTTCGAAATTGTCTCATGAAATACTTAATAGATATTTGTTCCCTCATTTTTTTTATTTGTAATATTGTCATGATTCGTATCTTGGGAATTATTTATAAGAATAAAAACAATATTTTTTGTTCATTCTCCCATAACATTTGATTTCTAACGTGGGAATTAACTACAATTTTCAACATATTTAACATTAATAGCATTACTTCATGTTATAGTAATTGAATAAAAAGGAAAATCAAAATTTGAGAAACAATAAACATGGTGAGAAACAACCAAATCATGAAAAACATTTATAGGATGTCTAAACCAGGACACATCATACTTAGTCCATATAATCATAGGTCTATCCTAGGTTATCCATAGTCATTACCAAAACATTATAATGATATCTTACACATATACTTATCCCTATTTTTTTAACCAATTTTTTCTATCCCTAATCTCCAAATATTATATAAATCTGACTCTAAAACCAACTATAGAGACCCATGATTTTCATATTTAAAAATTTCACACCATTAAATGAATATTAAATAAATAAAATAATGATAAAGGATAGAATCATATATGTTTAGTGAATTTGGATAATTGGATATAAAAACAACTATTTCATAATAGTTTTCATAATCTCTTATAATGTTCTTCATAACTATTACCATTCATAGAAATATCATACTTAAAACCTTTCAAATAAAATCTGGGGAATGTCAACATAAGAAAGAATGATCTTAGATGATCGGTAGTGGAAAAATGAGATATAAATGGTCATAAAAGTATAACATGAGCATAAGAGTAAGAGAAAATGAGCTTAACATTTTCGATATAAACCTATAATATCATATATAATAAAGATAAATCACGGAATAGACCTAGATAGTTCATAAGATATAAATTATAAAGGAATAAATGAATATGATCCATGAGAGCATTACATTGTCATATGAAAAATATTTTTACGTATACATAATAATAGAAAATTATTTCTATAGTCATGGATGACTTCTATTAATATCATAGTGTATTAAGTTATCTCTCTATTCCATCGTATCCATAGTCACGGTTTATTCCAAATACTACCACCATAGATAAAGTCCCTCACTAAACTATGTTAACTCCCCATTACGGTCCTTATTATCCCATGATATATCCATCTATACGTAATTCATTAGAGGGATATATAACTCTAGTACCATACACCAAATAATTTAAATAAAAAATATATGAGCCATAAGATTAGAAATCATTCATCATATATCATAAGTAGTGGAAAGGAAAAAATATTCATTAAAATTTCAACAATTCATCATAGCATAACGCATGTAAAATACATAGGTTTCACAAAAATATCATCATAATAATAAAAAAAATCTAGATAATTATATTATATGGAATCATTGGTTCATATCACTAATAATAGATATTTGAAATTAAATTATTTCATCTTATATACAATGTATTATAAAATACTATATGGAAAATTTCCTGAGAAAAATTCACTGTTTATATTGAAATCAATTCTCTAAAATCTAAAAATTTATAAAATATTTTTAAAAATATTTCCTAATGAAATAACTATTGATATATGTTATAGAGACTTAAAATCATTGAGTATC
This sequence comes from Viscum album, assembly GCA_963277665.1. Lineage (NCBI taxonomy): Eukaryota > Viridiplantae > Streptophyta > Magnoliopsida > Santalales > Viscaceae > Viscum > Viscum album. Next base: position 125,252,096 of record OY728129.1, on the reverse strand, counting down.
CATGACTAATGGAAAATCATTTCATTTCGTAGTTATTAAAAACATAAAATTTATATTTTTGAAAGAAGTACATCATTCAAATATGAGGATGAAGATTCCTTTGAAATATTTTTATAATAATTTAAAAAGGCTATAATTACATTAAAATATAAATTTAAAATTGTCCAAAAAATTTCAAAAAAACATATTATGTTAAACAAGGTCATGAATGAAAAAGGATTTCTGATCAAAATAAGAAATAATGTCAGTTTTCATTAAAACAATAATTATGCTCATTTTAGTTCCTATATAGAGAAATATGAAAGGAAAAATGTAATATCAACAAATAAAAAATAGATTATAAAAATTTATGGGATTCATTAGGCATATGTCTTAAAATTTTACCATCGAAACCTGAATCTTGTATGGTCTTGATTAATAAGGATATTATAACCCTGTCCCCATATATAATGTCCAACATTCATAAAAATATACAAAACATAATGTGTAGAAAACATAATTTTTTAATAATTATATACATTGATCATGGATGAAATTATAATATCAAATATCATCCACATATTTCATTTTTACACGCATTTATTAATAATGCATTATTAAAATCTTTATTTTTTTGGGGTTAGCTATTTTGTTTCTCATGAGATTTTATTCAGTAGATCTAGTAATTATACATTATTCATGTTACCATAATCAAGATAATTTTAATAATGATATAAAAATGATATGTTGGTATTACTGAGTATTTAATTAAGGGGATGAATTGAGTACCCGATTTTTTATTTTGTTAAAAATGGATTATTTTAAAATCCCCCAAATGATTAAATATAGGAATGTTTACCAAAATATATAGTATGATATAGATATTAATATCTCTAAATATTTCTCTAACGAATTATTAGTTATCAAAGGAATAATATATAATAATATTAAATCCTTTAAAATCAGTTTACTTCATTGAAAATCTATATGAACATGAATTAAGATAAATTATTAAAGTATGAATTTTGTTAGCAGGTAAAAGAAGTTATCAGTTTTAATGTAGAAATAATGTTCAACAAAATTAAATCACAAAACAGAAAGATTGAATAAAAAAGGATCAGTCTCATTTTTTCACCTATTCCTCTCCACTTGGTGATCACCTGCCACCATGTATATGACATAAACTCAATGATCCACAACCTGGATTGGGTTTTAAAATAGTTAACATTGTCTAGGTTATACATGAACTCTTCCACAGTTATTCATGGTAGTAAAAAAGAAACATTCCATAAAAAGACCTCTACCACTCTAATCTATGGGTGATGAAAAATAAGAAAATAATTTGATATGATATTAAGAATCGTATAGTTTAGTGCCAAATACTCTGTGAATATATAAAACAGAGTATAGAACAAACTACTCAAAATTAATAAATATCAATTGAAAAGGAAAATATATTAGTGTAGAGTTTTGAGATGATCAGTCTATTGCATTACAACTTGTGACACTCGATTTGAGTTATCAATGATGCATGAGCCAGGTCATTTCCAAACCATATATAAAATAGAGTGTCATAACTCTTCATTTCAGAATGGAGAAAAAGACAGATTAGATGATATTTTTCTTCATCAATTGAATGAACATATTAGGTGATATATTCATGCTTTAAATCAGGTTTTTTCTCTTTAACAATTACATATTCATGAATCATGAGCTCCTTCCATCCACACATTTTATATATTCAACATGTAATTCTCTATATATATCTGTTTCTCTATCTATATTCCATGAGGAATTATCCTCCAAATTTATCAATAGTAGCAGGGAAATCTGAATCAGGTTCTTCCTCGTATTTCTTGTTCGAACATTCTTGATGTTGAACATTTACGAAATAATCATTAAAATTTTAAATTGAATTAAATTAAATAAATATTGTTGTTAGAGTAATGCAATTATAAAATATGTAAGGTAATAAAAGTAATGATGTTGTCATAGGATATAGAGATATCCTGCTATAGTGATTTTCAAATCAAGTGGTTTCAAGCTCTGGTGGGGTCATGCTTTGGTTGTTTCAATGTCTAGTGGTGTGAAGATTTGGTAGTGTGACAATAAAGATGTGTTATACAAAGAAAAATTTCTCATATGTTGGTAATGTGTCGGGTAAAATTGTATGGTCTGACAGTGTATACTCTGAAGGTGTCTCAAAATAATGATTTTTTTGGTGTTGGTAGTATGAGTCAGATGATTTGATATTTACAGTGTCTCTTCTAGTCGTATTACATACGTTCCCACATTTTTATTCTAAATACATGATATCCTAGAGGTCTGTTGATCAAAAGTTTCTCATACTGTGTCAAAATATTTAGTCCAGTGGTATGACATTCTTACAGTGTTATTTCTTGATGGTATGACAAACTTAAGGATTTTTATTCTGGTAGTGTAGTAGTGAAAATGGTTTATTCCTCAATGCTTCCTCGTAATTGGAAAAATTTATCACTTACCTTCAGGAAATATATTTCTACGAGGAAAACATAAAACAGATATGTATTTTTAAAATCAGGATTTTTTTCTCTAAAACTATGATATCAATTGTCTCCCCATTTTTGATGATCAAAAATACTTGAATCAAGAGGATATTATAAATGTAAAAATAGATTATCATAGATATCACACAGGGTAAACCATGATATCCAAGATAAGATTCAAATATAAATTATGAGCTATCAATCATAGTATACGTAGACTGTTCAAGAAAAATAATAATAAAATATGAATTATCAAAGGTATGTATCATAAAGATCTTCTATGATAATAATGTTAGAAAAAATAAAAACATAAAAATTTATTAGAAACACAAATTCCATAAAAATTCTCCCCCCTTTGGGATTATCAAAAAGGTCAAGAATAGGAAAATACATAAAAATAATCCAAAATGGCATATATATATTGATAAGAATGTCAAGGAACATTCCTATAAAAAACAATAAAACAATGTTAATGTCTTCTCATTAGTATGTTTGATAGGTTCTTTCACCTTATCAGATATGATAGGAGTAAATTTTGAAGACTTAGGGTTAGTTTTCAGCACTATAGGAGGAGCATTTGTTGAGGAGGAAGGTAATTCTCTCTAAATAACTCACCTAAAATGACTGAATTCCTCAGTTGGAGACATGGAAAAATGTTTTAGTTTATGAGTTAAAGGTGTAAAGCGGTTAGTTACAATGAAAAAATGGTATTTTGGATGAGAATAATGTTGTGCATATCCAAAAGTGAGTCTAGCAGCAGTTGAAGGAATGTGGTTTGTATCTGGAGCTATAATGGAAGAGATATGAAATTCAAGACAAGGTTTCAATAGAATGACAAAATCCATAATGATCATTCAACCCCTTTATATAGAACTAAAAAATCCATCCTTCTCTTCTTAAACATGTTCAACATAAGGGTTATCTTCTTAAGATTTCTAACTTGACCTTTTAAGGCTTTAGACATAAGAGGCATTTGAGGATTCTAAACCAAGAAGTTGAAATTTTGTTCCCTAGAATACTTACTATATATTTGAGGGAATATTAATAAATATATTTAGTAATAGTTTCGCTTTAATTATTCATATCTTTGGAAAAGATGGAAACAAACTTGAGAATATTGTCAGAATTATACCAAATTCATCTCAAGGATTCATAGGGATGATTTGTGACACTATTAGAAGCATCAGTAGATGCAGCTCTATGATAATCTCTCACAACTAATCTCAACTGATCATCATAAGAGGAATAGTTCCATTAGAAGAATATGAGGAAGTATCCCCAAGAAATTTTTGGATAACATCTAAGGAAGCTTTAACTCATATCTCATATCATCAAGAAAATACTTGATAGAATCCAACTCATTTCCAATCCATTTATTTTCAATTTCCACCACCTATATATAATGCACAATTTTTGGTTGGATATTCAAAATAACAAACTAAAATAAGTAATGATAATCCTTATCACTTAGTTTTTTAAAAATAGAGTTTGGATTTATTATAAACTTGTGAAACTCTTACATTATCCTTTCACCAAAAACATTTAAGTTCACTTGGGTAAATAAATATATTGGAACAAATGGAGGAGCTGGAGCAGGTTCTCGTATAATAGGTCTCACATAATGAAACATTTCAATCATACCTTCATGATCAACTTGGTCTATTAATGATCTTTTATGATCACCTTCAATTCAATCTTCACGTTTATCATTACATAGAGGACATATTATAACATCTTAAATATTCCCCCATTAAGTTTCTATAAGGTCCATTAAATGGTCTAAAACAAATACTGAGGAAAGAGGTACCACACTGGAAAAAACAAATGAAACATCAAGATTTATCTGACCGTATGAACAGGAAGAATCTATTGTGGGATCATTACTGGAAGGTTAGACTCCCAAATATGTATCAATAATGGGTGCGTCTTTAATATCAAATATTGTTTGACAAAGAACATCAGTGGATTTACATTCCAAATTTTTATCCACAAGATACTTATGAACATATCGATCAACTATCTAATCATTTCCAAATTATTCTTTAATAAACACATTTTTCTCTTGTTTGGAAACATTCTATTTCACATCAGGTGGAAACTAAAGCAGCCTCAACATCATCAATAACTAAATATTTCTGACAGTTATCCACTAATGGGGAATGCTCCCTCTCAAAAAATAATTCCATAATCTCTGGAGGAATTTCCACATCCATCATATTGATTCAAAAACTGTCACCATTAGGTTCAGAATAAATCTCATCATATGAAACATATTCATCTTCCTTTTCTTCATCCTCATTATAATTATTTTCTTTAGACATGGAACATTTATATTGATACTATATATAAAGGCATTAGTCTGTTCATCATCACTTTTCACAATATTTTCTCTTTTTTGAAACCTCTATGTTGGACTTGGAGCTCCAATGTTAATGGTAGAATATTTTAGTGAGAGATCAAGGTCACTCCCTATAGAAAAATTTTATTCCTTCTCTGTTTCTTCATTAATAGATTCTAATTTATCTATGTATTCCATAACATCATCATGGTCAAAACTATGATCAACTTCATACTTAGGTTTTGTTGGATGATCAACGGGATTATATTCAGCATATATATTTTCACTATCCCCACCCATTGTTTCATTCCTTGGTTCCATATTATCATTATTCTTGAACATGTGGAACTAGTTATGTAGAAACCACTATGTTCAATCATAAAATTTTCATCATCATAATCATGGACCTTGGCTATCAACATGGAATTAACCATTATTGTGTATATCAACGAATTCGATCTAGATGAAGGTTAGATAATCTCATATATATGTACCACTAGATATCTACAAAGATTAATCTTGTGACACTATATCATATGAGATAGGATATAAACAACATGATAAAGTTGTGTTGAAAAAATATCATTTTCTAGTACATAACATAAGCTGTAATAACTTAAATAGAATCCTACATTCACCATCCAACTTTGAGGCAACATGCCTTATAGTTGAGCAATCTCTAGTGAGAACACCATGAACTTCCTCATAAATGAACATATCTCTAGATTATAGAATACATATTAGAGAATCATAAAATACTCCATCATGACATATGTTTAAACACTTATCCCATTTTATTGAATAAAAACCAAACACATGTCCTTTGACATGAATTTAAATTCAATCTCCAATATCTTTATTAAATTAAAACTCATTGTTTTGATAGAACTCATATACTAGCTTCAGGTACAAAGGCATTTTATTAGAAAAAAGAATCTCCAACCAAACATGATTTTGGATAACCTTAAGTAACAAATACTAACTCAACAATAGCCACATTGATTCAACTTCCTTTTCTACAATAACAAATCATCCAACAAGCTTTTTATTAAGCGAGGAAACTGGGGTAGGAACACTCGATTCCTTCATTCAGTTCCTTGATGATCTAGACTTAAATGGAGAATACACTAATGGTCACTTCATTCTTGTAAATAAAATATTTTTGAAAATATTTTTTTAAGGTAATGAAAGAGTTTGAAATGAAGGAGTCAAATGGTTTCACTAGGCTCAAGAGAGAGACATTCAAGTATCACATGTGGATAAAGGTATGTTTTGAATAGACGTATGCCTCAATAATATCATTTTAGATATTAGGTGTTCTAAAATAAAAATTACAATTGAAATAAAAATTAAAATCAAGAAAAAAACATGCAAATAGTTTTAGTAAAAACATAAACTGAGAAATAATCTAATGATTCATAAAATTGTAAAACATTAATACTTCATAAAGTCATAGAATTGATGATATGAAAAACTAATGGTGTGAAAAACCAACTGTATAACAATCCAATGGTTTGAAAACCCAGTGGTATGAAAAACCAAAGGTATAACAAACCCATGGTATGTCATCCCAATGGTATGAAAAAGAGAATCAAACATAAATGAAATTTATCATTTCTAACTCCTGCTTGATATTATTTATTCATAGAGATTTAAAAGGATTGTTGAATATATCATCAAAATGATGTTCTATACCAATTAATTCAAAAGAGATATCTCTATTTTCAAAAAAAAAATCTAAAAAGGTGATGTCTTATATAAATTTCCTTTATCCTAGAATGAGAAATAATATTCTTATAAATGATAATAGAACTTGTGTTGTCAATGTTTACAGGGACATGTGAGAATTGATATCTATTTTCCAATATAGTATGTTTCATCCACAAAATTTGTGCAAATAAACTACATGTATCTATGTATTCATCCTCATTAGTAAACAATGCAACAAATTTTCTTTTTACTACACCATGAAGCTAGAGATTTCTATAAAAAGAGACATTTTCTAGAGGTTCCCCTTCTATCTAACAAGTATCCAACTAAATATTTGTCAAAATAACATACTAAATCATAATATTGTCTTATTGGGTAAAAAAATAATAAATTAGTAATATATTTTAGGTATTTGAAAATTCAATTAATAGAATGTAACTGTAACTCCTTTAGGCTTGCATGTAAATGATCACACATGTACACACTAAACATAATATCTTGTTGACTATCAGTAAAATAGAGTAGAATTCCAATCACACCTATGTAACTTGTTTAATCAATTGTTTCCCCAGTTTCATCAAGATTTAATTTACAAGTGGTACACATAAGAGTATCACTAGTTTTAGTTATATCCATATTAAAAAGATTTAAATGATATTTTTTTTCTTTAGTTTGATTCAATATAGATCCTTATTTATTTTCAAAAATCATAATTCAAAAAAAAATATTTTCACTAATTAATCTCATTTCAAATTCGTTTTTAATTATTTTAGAGAAATTATTACGAAGAAATTTTTTTGAAGATATGAAAATAATATCACTACAAATATTTAAAATACAAATACAAATTTTGAAATTAATTATTTGAAAATTTTAGGATAAGTAAATCATTTTAAAAAACATTCTAAATTAGATAATTATTGATCATATCTTACCAAACTCAAAGAGCTTGTTTTAAAGCATATAAATCCTTGGTTAATTTCAGAACTTGATTTGAAATTTGAGGATTTTGAAAACTCGTGGTTATTCCCCAAAGACATATTCAATTATAATACTATCAAAGAATTATCTCTTGAAATCCTTTTAATAAGGATTGAAATCGAGATGATCTGCATACGGAAGAAGAATTCTTATAGACTCAAGTATTTCCATAGGTGAGGAGGTTTTATCATGGAAATAATAATACATATTTTGAAATTAAATTTTTTAAAAAGGGTGGTATCATCTATTCCTATTTAAAAATCATTTTGAGATATAAAATCATTTATCCTATCATACCATGATCTAGGATCTTGTTTTAAACCATATAATTATTTGGTTAATATGAAAACGTGACATGGAATGTGAGGATATTTATAACTATTGGTTAAAAAACACTCATCCTTAGTAATAAAAGCATTTAAGAATTCACTAATGAAATCCCTTTGATAAAAATTTAAATATAGATGATCTGTATAAGAATGAAGGATTCTTATAGACTCAATTATAGCCACAAGTGAAAGGATTTCCTCAATATTAATCCATTATTCCTAACAATTACCTTGTACTAAAATTCAATCATTATTTCTAATTAATTTTGAAAACACAACAACATTATTCCTAAACACCCATTTAGTGGAAATATTCAAGGTGTACATGGTTATTTCTAAAATTTCTCAAACTTTGTTCCTTTAAAACGAATTTATCTATTCTTACATCACTATTACCCAAAATTTGTTAATAATAGCTGTAAAGATGTTCTTAGGTTCATGCTCAATCAATAAAGCTTGATGTTCCACCTGGTTTCTAACAAAAGATTTATTTTGAGACCCTCTATTTAGATTACCTAAAATAGAATCAAATTTATGGTACTTAATAGTTCTAGTAGAACTACAAAATGAGGGGTTGGAAACTTTTTGATTTTTAGGTTTTGGTTCTTGATGTTTTGGAATTTCTTTAGAACTTGACAATTGTTCTGATTCTTTTATAGTAGAATCAAAGCATTTTCAATTTATATTAAGAGATGATAAATCATGCTCATCGATTTATAAGGAGTTATTAGGATGATGTGGATCAATTTCATCAAATTTTACATAAACTAACTCTACCACAGTTTTGTTCCTCTTATTGAGAGCTCTATAGGATTTACTGGAAATTGAATATCCTAGAAAAATACCTTCATCACTTTTGGAGGAAATGTTCCTAAATTATCCATAGTGTAATGAATTAATACTTTGAATTGAGGAACTCTAAATTAATTTACCTTAGGTTTCCTATTATTCCACAACTCATAATGGGTCCTTATAAGGATAGTTCTAATTAAATCTCTATTGATAATATAACAGTCTATAATAACATCTTCATACCAAAAAAAAAGATTTTTAGGTCAATCTCATTCAACATGGCTCGACCTATATCTTTTAAGGTTGGATTTCTTCTTGAAAAAATTTACAATCGATCTGGGTGTCCTAGTAGCATAATAGTTATAATTATAGCAAATTTGTGAGAAGAGTGATTCAAAATTATGATTTTCAAACTCACATCCATGGTCACTACTTAGATTTTTTATTATCAGCCCACTGATATTTTCTATACACATAGAATATATGGTAATGTAAGAGAAAAATTCCATTTTAAGCTAGAAATTATACCCAAGTGTGCTTAGACTAGACATATAATATAAAATAAACATAGTCCTTCGCATGATGTCATGAAACAATTGAATGTCCAAAAAAATCAACATGAACCAACTAATGTGGTTGAGAAGTTCAGAATTCATTATTTAATTTAAATGTAACTTCATGTTGTTTCCCTTTTTTTCTATGGTTACATCCTTTATCATTTGTGATCTCAGGCTTTGGTAGATCCCAAACTAACCTTCCCTGGTAATCTTTCTAAGAGAGTGAATTTTTCAATGGCCTAGTATATTATGACAATGCCATGATTTCCTTATAAAAAACACTTAATCATGGATTTTTTTTTGAAACTGAGGAATTAAAATCAACAACATTAACATTTTAATTTTGTTAATTAGTAAAAATTAAATCATTTTTTGAATAAAAAACATTCAAAGAATTATTCTCAAACCTAATATAAAAACCATAATCACAAAAATTAGAAATTTTAAACAGGATATACATTAAACCATCCATATGTAAAACATTAGAAATATAAAAAAATTTCTTATTAACAATATTGTCTAGGTTGAGGAATTTTCCTTTTTCCTTATCACCAATGGTGACTTACCTGCCATAAAGATTTATTTAGATATTAAAGAATGAATTTTGTCCTATAATATGTTTTTAAAAAACATTTTTCTTTGTACAATATACTTGTACTATAGTTCTTCAAGATATGTTGTTAAAAAACAATTTTTTAACATAAAATGGTTTTGGTACCAAAAAATGTTTGTGTCCATAAAAATTAACTATAAAATCTATGAGAACCTAAATATTCCTTCTATGATTCCAATAAATTGTTTGATAACTATTAAAAATAATAAAATTATTGGTTCCTTTTGAAAAATGTTTCACACTAGAGGTTTTAGGTCTAAATTTAGGAAATAAATTATTCTTAATTCTTCTCCTTTGTACAAGTTCATTTCCTATCCCAGTAACATATTTGGAGGAAACATGCTTTCCTAAAATTTGGGTAACTCTCTCTCCACTATTAGAACATTTTGAAGGTATTTATTCAATTTATTATTGGGCAGTATGATTTGGTTGTTCTCCTTGAGTAATTTAATTTTTTTCCTTTTCTATAAATAGTTCAAATATGGTATTTTCAGTTAATGTAATATCTCTTTCTTAAATCATCCACTTATCCTTTAATTTATTAATGGTATAATCTTTCTTGTTTCAAAATTCAAATAATTCATCATTTGACATATTATCATCATGATTTTCAATATCCTAATTATCCGATATATGCACATTAATAATTTTAGAATTAGTGGGTAAATAAAATACGTCATTGACTCTAGTCATAAATCACATATTTTCTCTACCAATATTTTCATTAGGTGATGAATCTGAGTCACATGAAATATATTTAGATGAACTATATTTTCTTTGATAGCCTTCCGGTATATTTTATCTACGTTTTAATATATTTTTTTTGTATTTTAGAATAGGATAGTCAGATATTATGTGTCCTTTTCTTTTTTATTCATAGTATAGAACATTCATTGAATCACCATCTTTTTTCTTCTAATTCCTTATGTTATCATATATTCATTTATAGATTTTATTCTAAATAATATTCATTTGATTAAACTTCATAATCATTCTATCTAGATATTATATTTTCTAATAACTATTAGAAGCAGGATCACTATCACTCGAACTTGAAGCCTCTACCTTATCATTTTCTTTGTCCCTTTTATTGTTTAGAGATAACTGTCTTGAAAGAAACTGATTTTTTTAAGCCCTTAATCTTCCTAATGGTTTTCCTGTAGATCATATTTTTTGTATCATTAACATACATATCAGCTCCTAGACTAGTAAATTACTAACATATCAGGATTCTCTGATTGATACCGAAGTGCCTCTCCATATTTCTGGTATACATCTTGACATTCTAATTATATGTTCCTTGTGAAATATAATATTTCTTTGTTATTTAAGGGAATTGAAAATATCATTTAACCTAAGGTACATATCAAAAATGGGTTAATCAGGTTACATTTGAAAATTATCATATTTAATATTATATGTATTTAGCCTCATCTATTTATCATTTGATGTTCCTTCATGTGAGACCCCTAGAGTATCACATATCTCAAAGGCAGTTTTACATGAAGAAATCATATTGAATTCTTCATCTAATAAAAAAAATTATAATTAATTCATTTATTTTATATTATTATTATACATGGCCTTAGTTGGATCATCTTAATTATTTCTAGCTGTAGTCGAAATTTTAATATTCATCTACTATGGAAGACCATAATTCAAAATCCATACATTCAATATAAATTTTCTCTTTTATTTTCCATTGGGAATTATTTGTCCCATTGAAATGTAGATTTATTTTAGTAGTAGCACCTTCCTATATATTATCCATATTAAAAGGCAAACAAATAAATATAATGATCTAACAATTTATAATTGAAAAAAATAATGATCTTTACCGTACAAATATAATCAAAGTTAAAAAAAATTAAATTATTTTAACTCCTCTGACAAAAAATGATTCATAGATTAAGTATAATAATAAGTGGTGAAATGAGTACTAAATAAAAATTTATGTTAAAAATGTTTTTTTTAAATCCCCCAAATGTAAAAATACATGAATTTTTACTAATAGAAGTACTATGATTTGGATACTAATATTTCTAATGATTTTTGTAATTATTAATTAGTTATTAGATGAATAATATATAATATTATTGAATCTATTTCAATCAATTTACTGAAAAAAATAGGAACAAAAACGAATTTAAGCAAACAAAGTATAAATTCTGTTTAGAGGAAAAACATTCCTCAGATTTATAGTGGAAATAAGGTATAACAAAATTAAAACACACCACAGAAAGACTGAATACAAGATTTTTAGCCTCAAATCAAGAATTATACCTCTCGAAATAGTTATCACCAACCACTAAGCAGTTTATATGATATAAATTCAATGACCAACCGATTGGATCAGGTTGTATAGTAGTTAACACTGTCAGGGTCAGACACAACCTGTTCCATAGTTATAAATGTGATTACAAAGAACCAGACCAGACAAGGACCTTTTCCACTCATATCCATGGGACAAATAAATAAGAAAAGAGTTTGAGAAGATATCATGTATCATCTTGTTTAGTACAGAAGAAAGTGTGGGTATATAATGTAAAGTATAGAATGAACTGCTCATAAATTTATAAATATAAGTTGAAAAGTGAAATCTAGGAGTGTAGAGTTTAGAGATGCTCGGTTTTTGAAATAGAACTTGGGGATCTTCATTTGAATCATTAATGAATCTTCAGTCAAGTTCATTTTAAAACGTGAGACAAAAGGAGTGGAGAAACTCTTGTTTTCTAAATGGAGAAAGGAACAAGAGGAGATGAGCTTTTCTTCGTCAATTGAATGAACTTAGCAGGTGATATATTCTTGTTTTCAATCAGGTTCAGCTCTTTATATCTCAAATATTAAATGAATCACAAGATCTTTCTTTCCACATGTTTTTCTATTCAACACTATTTTCTATATATGATAAGGGATTGTGATCCACCTCTATCAACAACAACATGAACATCAAAATCATTTGCTTCCTCATACTTGTAATCCTAACATGCTTTCAGTAGTAAATTTATGAAAAAATCATTAAAATAGTAAATGGATGTAAATTAGATAAATGTAGTTGTTAGAGTAATGTAATTAATAAATAGGTAAAGTTATATATATAGTGATGATGTCTTAGTGTTTGGTGGTGCCCCAATCTAGTGGTGTCATGCTCTAGTGTTGTCATGCTCTGGCAGTGTCAAGCTCTTGTGATCTGACACTGACATTAACTTATACATAACCAAAATTTTAGTATGCTGGTGGTGTCTCAGAAAATAGTCTATGGTTTAGTGGTGTATTCTCTGATAGTGTCTTGGACATATTAAATTATTTATTTTAGGTAATATGACTCTAACATGGTGATATTTATTATTCATCTACTAACGGTATCTCATACTTTTCCATATTTTCATTCCGATGACATGAAATCCTGGAAGTATGTCGATAAACAAAGTCTCATTATTTATAAAATCCTCATTCTGGTGGTATTAAACTTCAAAGGTGTGATTTCATAATAGTATCTCAGACTAAGGTATTTTTATACTAGTGGTGTGTCAAGGAAAATTGTTTTTGTCTCAACAGCATCTTAAAATTTGATGAATTTAACACCTGTTTCTATGAAAATAGACTGCTTACAGGAAAACAAGAAATAAATCAGTATTTTGAGAATCATGAGGTTGTGATAATTAAAACTAGAAATTTAACATCATATATATTTATTATATAAATAGGGAGATCCATCCATATAATGTTCGAATTGAAAAATTAATTACACCATTCTTGGAGATGGTAGGTCGTACATACACTGGAACACTGTTTTCAATTTTTTGTTGATGGATTAAAAGAAATTTAAATAATAATTCAACAATCCAGAATCATTATTTTATCTTATATTATAATATATATATATATATATATTAATTAAATTTATCCTTACTATCATTCATGTAAAACTTTAATTAAAAATAAATAACATCACTTCGTGGAGGTGGTTTTCCAACTATATGAATAAGAAAAATTATCATTTTCAAAAAGATTAGAAGAAAGAGGATAATGGTTGATCCCTATTGATAATGAAAATTTAGCATTTCTAAGATACTAAAATCTTTATTTTAGAATAGATAGTAATCATTTATATTTTTTTAGGAAGTGATAGATTTGAAAACATTTAGTTAATAATTATATAAGTTCATTGAGAAACCTATTTGTGATTACAGATTATGATTGAAAGGATGGTATTCTATAAGAAATAGAAGCTATATGATGTGGGGAAAGAATACAGGAATTTATTATGGAATATATTGGTAGATTTGTAAGGTTAAAAAAATTAGGAAGAGAGTATAGAAGGTACCCATTTATATGTGAGGGGAGGCGCACTCTAGGAGTTATTCAAAGTATTAAATAAATAAATATTAATTTTCATTGGAAAAATGGGGAAAATTGATATAATTATTAAATAATATGATAATGATTAAAAATAATATTATAAAATAATTTTTGACAGATTTTTGTTCTCTTTTGAATATTTTCTGTAACATTAAACACCATATTAACCAATTTCAATGATAAACTGATATTAATGTTTGGTCAATTCCGGGTCAATAAATTTACTATAAAAGGAAATGAGACCTATAAGTGGAAAAATATTTGTTTTCTATACCATATCACATTCAATTGGATAAGAAAAGTTTTTTTATTAACTTTAAATCAATTAATAAAACATAATTCATTGTAAGAAATCATTAATGTTATTTCTGAATCAATTTATTTAATTTGACATTTGAAACAAAATTATAGAGAATTAATTCACGTAAAAAACATTAGAACTTACCTAATATATAATATTTATCTTTTGAAAAAATATTACACTATAAGTAACTAAAAATAAATTTACATGTAGTTTTTTTAATATTTCATTTGATTTTTCTACTGTTTCAACAAGAACTCTGTCAATGTTCTATAATAATTGAAAAAAAACATTTTCGTCACTAAAAATTAAAAATAAATTAATATTATAAATAAAAGTATTTAATATATCAAATAACCCCTTATAAATGAATACAATTTATTTTTATCCTGGTCATAAATCATTGTAGATATTATAAAACATAAAGTGCCATTTTTTATTTTTCCTTTTAGTAAAATATTATACTGGTCAAAATCATAGTTAAATGTAAGAAAAAGATAGTATTTTAAATGTTTTGATGATTATGTATGATATATACACATAAAATGATATAAATGAATGTGTTTTAATCAATTTTAGGCTTTATCACACTAGTTTTGACCCTACATAACCCATTTTACATTTACGATAACAAAAGATTACTTTGTTTACAATTCACATTGATAAAAAAGAGAAGGGACTTATTTTGAAAATTTGTACCTTCTAATTAATAATATTGAATTAATATTTATATATTAAATATTTTTATTTGGAAGATATTATTTTTATAAATAACCCACAAAACATGACGAAAAACATTATTCTATAATGAATGTTTTCTTACGTATAATTTCATTTATAGAAGAATCCAATATAAAATTAATTATTGTGGCACTGATTGGATTATTCATAACAAAAATGAACATATTTTACTCTTTAAAAAATTTTATAATATAATGGATCTTTTAAAATTCATAAAATGAAAAATCATTTTCAATAAATGTGAGTGCTTTTACTATTTTTTGGAAAATCTATTTTGCATAAAATTTTCAAAAAAAGTGGAAAATAATTTCTAAATTAAAGTTTCAACATTGATGTTTTGTTTTTAAAATTTAATTTATTGAAGTCTAAAATTTAAATTTTCTTATTTTATCAAAAATAATAATAATATCATTTTGAAAATGAATGTAATTTTGATAAATTTACTAATAAATTGATTTTTTTTAATCAATATATTTTTATAATTTAAAAAAAGGAGTTCTTATTATTCATTAAACTAATATAATTTGTATTAAAATATGGTATAATATATTATTATTCATTGAGACTCATGTTTTACGATATAAAAAATCTATGAATGAAAGTTAATTTATTTGAAGAGAAATATATCATAAAATATTGGGGTGTTACACTCTCCTAATATAATGAAGGAAATTAAGAAATAATTTGGGAACTAACTCACCAAGAATTCCCCCAATGTATCATGATATTAATACAAACATTTTATAAACTCAAATTGAGTACCATCTATATCTCCATCTAAAGTGGTATATAATTCTTCATATTTACCCAATCACAACCCAATATTTACTAGTAAGAAACTAATAAAAAAATTTATAAATTGTACAAAAATACAAACCTCATGAGGCATAAAAAATAATGAGGCATGCCCATAAAAAATTCAATACCTTTACAAAAAACGAATAGAAGAAAAACCCAAAGGAAATTTAAATAATGAATTGCCACAAGGTAGTCAATATGATCTAAATTTAAGGAGCATAAATCAGAAAATTTATAGTCATCAATGTCCTTGTAAAATTTAAGAATATCTTTAAATCACATCCTAAAATGAAATTATGAAAAATCTAATAAGGCATGATATAATTTTTTGGAGGATACATATTGTAAGAAGTGAGATTTGATAATTTCATCTATGACTCATTTGAGAAAATAACAAAAAACCTGGGATACAATTGGCAAAATACATTACTAATTTCTCACCTAGATGATTTCTCACAAACATATTCAGTATCAAAATAGATATTCTATGGGCCTCTAGAAATTTTATTTTTAATCATACCTTTCCGTGCACACTATCACTTTAAGTGAACCATAACCACCATTGAATTATGATAGGTGATACCACAAGAATTCTAATAAAAAATAGATTTGTTGATCTACTAATCTATTTAATGTTTATATATTGTAAATAAATTGATTAATTACACTTCTATGATAATATTAATCACAATATGTTTCAATCTTATAAAAATACACTCTATATTCAGTTGAGACCTTTCTCAAAGGTATAATTTTATTAAAATGAAATGTGATCTAGAAATTCATATTTCCCAAAATACTACCATTTATCCGAATAAAAACATTCTATAAAACAGAAATCAAAATTTCACTAAATTAAAACTCACTAAAAAAAATATCCATAAAATTAAAAACATTTTCCAAATATCCAAAAACTCATTTTATAGATGCACACATGTTTTTAAAACATAATAATTCATTTATAAACAAATAAAAAAAATCATTTCATATGTTTTAGAATATTTAAAATATCAACTCTTATATATGGTAATACGGATACCTTTAAAAACCCACATTCATTATAATTTAAAAAAACATATAATTCATTTTACTTTCAAGAAAAATTCCATTAATCTATAATTAAAATCACCACTTTTGTAAATTTTTTTTTGGAAATTACCATTTCAAATAACCCACTAAAATTAGATTAAAAATAAAAAATATTTCATGAAACTCATTAAAAATAAAACTCTTATTCAAAATACAATTGTAAAAAACATCAAAACCACCCAAAACGCTCTTTATCAATCTCCAACAACTGGAAGTCACCCATAGAGAAATTAGAAAAACAGTGGTCTAATATAATTACTAGAGTAGTGTTAAAAGTGTTTTAATTTTATGTAATGGGGTTTCCAACAGTTCCCGAAACATATGATAACAAATAAAACATTCATATAACCATGTTTTCAATCTCCATACAGTTATTAAGGTAATGTGATACAATCATATTGCTCGGTGTCCTTTCCAATTTCAGCACAAAACTCAATGATACCTCAATATGTATAATATAACTCAATGTGGATCAAATATTTTTCTAATTAACCAAGAAATAAATCAAAATTCAAGAATCTGAAAGATAAACTCAATGGAAAATCACATTTCAAAATGAAAGGTATTTATAAAGAACATACTTAGGACATTAATCTTCAGTTTTGAAACTATTAATCTCTATACAACCAATACATACCCAAATAAAAAGTTGTCACTCCAATTCTATTTTATACTGAATCATACCAGGTCTACCATGCATGTCCCCTTGACCGATCATCCAAAATTCCCAGAGGGTGTACCGGATATCCACAAACATAAAACTCATTCATTATCATTAATGAAAAAATCATGGGAATGATTTATCCAAATTCATGACAATAATAAATCACTATACATTGACCAAGAATATTAAATGTTGTATTCATATATTGTACATCCACACAAATGAAATAAATAGATGAAAGTAAATAAATATCTAAAACATGTCATTATATTATAAACACGCAATTAAATATAATTATCTAAATTTATTACTCTCATCCTAGAATATACATAATACAATATAACCAATAAGAATTAATAACATTTCCTGTAATAAAAAATAAATGATAACCAAAATAAAAAATAAACCTTGATGAATTGAATTATAAAAATGTATCCAAAAATAAAAAATATCCCAACATACCACTCAAATACTTGTATGTGACCCATTCCCACTAACCACATCCTTGATTCCATCAATGAACCAAAATGTAGAACCCAGTTCATATCACCAACTCGGATCCAATTTTTATTCATGTGATCTAAGAGTACACCAATAAAAACGAACGTGTTTACTGGGTGCGAGTTAAAGAAGAATAACATGGTTTCACAAAAAAAATTATAAATTCTTTAGATAAACAGATAGTTAATTCTAGTTTGAATATATATTTATAACAAGGTTATCCAAATGTAATGAATAATTAAAAAATTATTATACATTTTATATTTTCCAAAATCAAGGGAAATCCCATTTTGGATGATAAAGTAACTTCCAATAAAAAAATATATTTAGAACCTCGTAATAAAAATAATAAATTTATTTAAATCAAATTTAATAATATCCTTTAATACCAAAGTATTTGTATCCATAACATAAAATAATAAGACACATTAAAATATTATTGATAATACACATCCAAATTTATATAAACCAAACCATTCCATTTCCAATATATAAAAATAATTCATAAATATATATTTTCAATAAAAAATATAATTGTAAAAGAACTCATAAATAATTATGATAATTAAATATATGAACCATCCCATCAAGAGATAATCTAAAAAAAAATTTTAATTCACATGGTACTATTAATTCAAAATATCATAAGTGGATGAATATTATATATTAAAATGATTATATTGAATGATCCCATAATCAAATGAATAAGTGTCATGAAAAGCACCTGTGGTACTAATATTTGATTATTTGTGTATACATAATAGGAAAACAAATACTATGCTAATGTTTTCT
This sequence comes from Viscum album, assembly GCA_963277665.1. Classification (NCBI taxonomy): domain Eukaryota; kingdom Viridiplantae; phylum Streptophyta; class Magnoliopsida; order Santalales; family Viscaceae; genus Viscum; species Viscum album. Next base: position 125,233,024 of record OY728129.1, on the reverse strand, counting down.
TCCTAAAAATATTGACACCAAAATCCCTTTCATTGATGCCCTTCCCTTCGCCAATGAACAATCTATATTAGAGAACTAGTTAGAAAAAAATAAAACTGAGTACTAAAAACATGATTGATATAACCATGAGTCACTCTCATTAGGGAAATTCCCATGTTTAGAGCGCAATCAAAATAAGGGAATAGGTTATTGAAATATCTACATCATTATGGTATAAAACAAATATCATACTTAGATACATTGGGACCGAATAACATAGAAAAAATATGGATGTGAGAAATAAAACAATCACATGACCATCACATAAATAAATATTTAAAAAGGATTATAATTAATATAATATCACCTCCAATAACTTAATAAACAACCACATTTTCGTATCATACAAGCACAAAATAATAATAATAATTAATTCACCTCTCATAAAAGGGAAAAACACAAGGGAAATATTGAGGGTATCTTAATAACTTTTATAAATTAATTTTATAAGTTGTAAAATAGTTTTTTTAATATAATGTGTAAATAAATATTAAAATATAATATTCAAAAATTTAATGTGTAAAAATAATTTAAAAACCATAAATTCTTCCATTATGAGTAACTAAAAATAAAAAACACGTCTTATGTTTAAATCAACCCTTTAAATTTGGATTACTTCATTTGGAAATAAAAATATTGGAGAAACCATCATTTATTATCCAAACCATCTCAAAATAACCTCATGTAATTTTATCAATCACATGAAAAAATACATTTTAGTATAAAAAAATATACTAAAAATCCATTTTGAAATATGTTATTCTATGTATTTGAAACTATAAAACATTATTATAAATCCATAAATGAAATAAAATGTATATATATCTTGATAATAAATGAATTATTAAATATTAATAACATTGTGAACTTTTAAATTATGTGCTTTTATATAAACACCAACCTCGATCATGGAAAATATGTTACCCACAATGTCAAAATCACGAACAAGAAAGGAAATTACACACATAATCCCTAAAACCCAAATCCCTATTATTATAACAACCCTTAACCCAATATTCATCCATCATGGTTGTTAGGGATTATGAGAGAAATAGAAAAATAGGGAAAATAGATGAACATATAGGAGGATAATAGGAATAGAGGCATCATAGATAATTTGTAATTACCTAAAATTTTAATATATGGTTTCTACTAATTAAGTCAGATAAGATCGATGGATAGTTACAAACACAACAAAAAAAGGAAATAAAACTGTTGTGTGTGTGTGTATATATATTATAAATATCAAATATGACTGTTAAAACTTTTAATTGAATTTGTAAATATGAATAGGTGTAACACAATTATGTAATATATTAATATATATATATAATAAAAAATTTAAGAGTGTAAATTTTTATGCGCTTCACTTTTTATAAAATATAAAAAATATAATTTTATTAAATTTATTTTCTTTTAAAATGTAATATTCATTAGTTATGTTAATATTTAGTATTAATTTTTTAGATTTAAATAATAAGATGGCCTATTATTTTCAAAACATATATTCCTATAAAATAATTTTCACTGTACATTATAATTTTTTTAAAAACATAAATTTACATATAATATAATGATAAATTTACCAAATCATTATTATTTTTTTATTCAACAATTAAAAATTAACTCAGGGTACAAAATTTAATTTTTTTCAAGAAGGATTGGTTTTAATATTAGGAGTTTAATATTCCATTTTAACAAATATTGTTTATTTTATTCCATTATTAACTTATAAGTATGTGTTGGAATTTTATGATATTTGTGTCCAAAAATATAAATTTTATAAGAGGTATTATAAATTTATAAATTTTTTATTTTTTACTTGCATATAATTGATATTTTAGAACATGAGTGATATTTTTATCATAAAATTAGTTTTACTAAATTATAAATTTATCATATTAAAATTAATTATTTTCAATAATAGAAATTGAATCAAATAAAATGGATTCAAAATTTGAAGTCATTAGGTCCAAATTATATAATAAGGGACATTTTTTGTTATAAATGTTAATTTACATTATGTAAAAAACTATTTACCATGAAAGAAGATAAATTTTAAAAGTTAAATATAATGGTCAAAGATTGAAAAAAATGATTTAAAACATGTGGGAATGGGTGGTTGATATGTATAATGACCTTAAATATTCCACTATATATTATTTCTCAATATTTTATCAAACTCTCCTTTATAGTAACTTCCTATTATTAATTTTTTTTTCTATTTAAAAAAATATCCTCCATATCCACTTTTAAAAGGGGCACTCAACAAATCAATTCTCCTCATGATAAACACACTTATATTTTTCCAAACTCATGCTTAATATGTCTCATTCATTTATATCCACCTAAAAGAGTTTGTGGTCTATTCATAAGATCATCTCTCAAAAGCATAACCCCCTTTAAAATGATAAAAACCTATAATAAGTGTTTAATAAATTTTTAACTACTCCAATTACATTTTAATTCATTAATGTTCACTTATTATTATAAAATTCCATCCCACTATCGTAAAATGATAAAATTATTTTATTTCTTAAATTTTTAATTATATTAATTTTCCAATCATTATCCACATGTCCCTTTTATATTATGTAAAGTGAATAATTCATTCATGCATTGTGCATACTACTTCTCCACAACACAATTTGTTTCATTTTTTACAACAAAAATTAATGACTATTGCTAATATGGAATTTAATTTATAATAATTTTATCTATGAAATATTATATATTTTGGAATCATAAACTATATTATACCTTTTCTCATCAATTGGAAACAAAATCATTTTTCATGAATATGTGCCAACTACCGCCTACATAGAACATTTCATTTATATTTTTCTTTGCATAAATGCCTCGAATGTATGGTCAAGATAAAAATTGTAATTTTTAAATAATAATTTTTTGAAATTCATATGGTTATAAAAATAAAACTGTAAAACATATTAAAAATTGGAGTAATAAATAATTGTGCTAAATTCAACTTTAAAAAAATAATTTCATTGAAGAATGATTTCATCATAGAAAGAAATAAATTTATATAGGTTATATTATTCATTTACATATTTAAATTATAATATAAAACAATAATACATAATAAATAATATATTAATTTTTTTATTATAAGGATATTACAACTAAATTACTTAATAATCATCCACTAGTTATTCTATGTCATTGTTTGGGTTGGTTTAACCACATACTTGATTAATTATGAATAAATTTATCTGGGATGACAATGTGAATTTAATTTATAGAAATTTATGATTTAAATAAGAAAATAATTATTTATTGTTGGTTATGTAATTTTCATGAAAACATAACTAATGATTTAATAAAACACCATTCATTTGTTAAGAATCATCAAAACTTGATCATTTCAAAATTCATATTTAATGATGGTAACCAATGCCCCAAAATAATGAAATTATAACATAAACAATAATTATATAACATCAATTACATTACCTATTATGATTTTTTAATGATGAAATTTAGTGGATGACTGAATAATAACACATATTTTAGGAAAGTGGTTGAATATAATCATGATTAGTCACATATGATATTGAAAATTGATAATAACTGAATATATACATGTACTGAATAATTATTATTATATTTTATAAAAAGTATTATATAATAAAAGTTTCTTAAATGGTTGATTATGATGTGATGTTTTTATAAAAAATGTTTTATTATTATTTTGAATAAGTAGGAATTAAGGTAATGGATTTTTGTCTCAAATTTTCACCACTTGAGACATATTACCTATTATACACCTTGATCACATTAGATTGGTGCACATAATAGATAATAACTTTAATTTACCATATTCATGAGGTTTTAGAGATACATATCATGTTCCACTTCAATTTAATTTTTATTCAAAAGATTCCAAATAATAAAAATTTATTTTTATGAAAATGTTCAGAAACTGTAGTGTTTTATTTGGATATCTTATTTCGAAATCAATATTCATTTTCAATGAAATTACAAAAGAAAATTCATTGTAAAACTTTTCATAAATTTATTTCGAGATTCATGGTTATTTACATTTTACATAAAAATTTATTTTCCCTTTAATTCATATTTAACATAAATTGTTTATTATAAGGAAAACCAACCCTACATCTTCCTTTTTGTTGGGAACGATCATTTTACATCTCCATATTCATTGTAGTTTTTTAATATGCCCTCATCTATTCTCCAATCATTTATTATGGTAATTTTCTACAACATTACATTTTTTTGAAAGATTTTTATGGGTATTTTTTCCTTAACATTTGAGATTCCACTCATTTTAAATATTATGTATGGATACATAATTCTCCCACATTTTTTGTTTTATTTGAAACTTTTTATATAAATATCATCGGTTATGACAGAGTTTATATTTCCCAAATATTTCTAAAATTACTATTTTAAAATGATTTCGAATGACCTTGGATATTTTTTATTTCTAATGTTATTTTATTAAACTCCTTAAAATTGTTCTTCATATAATTCGATCTCATTTGATACAAATTATGCTTGATCAAGTTTATTATTTTAATGATATTTTCAACCTAGTTTATTTATTTGGATCATGTATGTTGATTTATATTATAGATATGATCTATCTATACCATTTTTATTCCATTTATTTGATTGTTGTAAACCTAATTTATATTCCAATGTCTTCCCTCTATGAATACGCTCTTTTTGATTCTTTTTACTAATGTGTGTTCACCTAGATTCCATAAATATATTTATTAGGGAAATTAATTTTTTTATCCATTACACATTTATCTTTATAGTTTAAAAACCATATTATTTTTCATCTATATTTAATGTTATTTAACTAGAATGTTACTTGATGTAATTGGATACCCATTTATTATCCATGTATTTATCATAGGATGACTATTGATGGAATTATAAGTTTCTTTCTTATGTGATTTTATCTGAAAAGCGTTTGAAACCCATTTTATTCCTTGGATTATTTATAATATAATGTCTAAGGTTATGTATCACACATATGTATGGATGATGATGGGTGGGGACATATATCACCCTAAAATGAATATGTTTAAATGTTTGAGTACAAAAGGGTACAAATAAGGATTTATCATATGATATTGGGTCCAAGGGGTGTTTATCCAATTCCAAATGCTACATAGGGGGATTTTCCCCTTACTAAAGGGTTATATGGAAGGATTTATCTATGTCCCATGGTTACACATGAGGATTATCCCAAGTCCAATACGGTACACATGTGGTTAGAAAAAACCAATTATGTGATTAATTCCATTGTTGGTATCCATAACATATGGTTTTTATGCTTATGTTTTTTCTATATTTGAATTAATACATAGTCTTATGCTTTTTCTTATGACTATGTTAAACAATCATGGATGATGTTTATTAACACATGATTCCACAGACATTTTATCAGGGTATTCTTTTATATTAAGCCAAATTTCATGATTTGAAATATATTCTTTTTGAATTAAAAAAAATTATTATTATAATCAAATTCCCAACTTATTCCACATTATAATATTTGATGTTTATCACTTATATTTACCCTTACTGAAAATATAATATCACCCATGTCTTATTTTTCCATTTATCTATCTTATGATGAAAAATAATATGTATGATATATATAGAATTTTATCATGTGTGGATAATTTGTAGTAGATATTAAATAATAGTTATTGATTATGTACATTCAATTATAGTGAAAAAAAGTTAGTTATTTAAATAATTGGTTTTAGTTATTATTTTATCCCAATTAAAAAACTATTCAAATAAAAGGTATTTGGAACATAATTTTTTTCAATATTTTTTAATTCCTTGCAATTATGATGGAGAAAACTATGGATTGTTATAGATAGTATCATATAAGGGTAAAAATAACATTTGATATTTGGATTATATCATTTGAGGATAAAGTGGGAGTTTTAAATTTAATAGAATTTTTATAATTTATAGTTGATTATAATTTCATTGTTATATATAATCCTTTAGGTTGGTTAAGGTAATATTTTGGTTATTAGGATAAGATAATATTAGTAAAAACTATAGGTATTAGGCTGAGGTATAAGTTATTGTTTAGGATAACACCCTGAAATTTAAATAAAATATAGATTTTATTGTTTTCATAGAAATAACATCATTGTCTGGATACTACAAGTGAATGAATACTCTAGCACTGATGTACCAAGGGTAAATAAACCTAAAATGAAGTATCTGGTATTAACTCAATAATATATTGGTGCATGAAAAAGATTCATATTTTCACAGTTGGTTACCCATCACAGGGGATATTCTTTAGTCAATAAAATTCTATTTGTAAATTATTATGAAATATTTATTTCATTATGAATTTTAGGAGATAAGTTAAAAATTAAAATAGAGCCCGAATAATGAAACGTTTATTTAATTGGATGTTATAAATTATGAACTGATATAGTAGTATGATATATAATATAATGATTTAGTTTTCATGATCATTATCTCCAATTTTATTAATACAAATTATGATTTTTACTGTTTGGATAAACAATGATCACAAAACTGAAACTAGGAATGGTATGTATCTAGGAGTCACTATATCTTATAACAAATATGGGAGAATACTTGAGTGGTTGATAATATAAATATATTTATATTATTTTGGAAATGTTATGTTTCCTTGTCATATATAAGGAAGTGAGGCTAAAATTATAATAGAAATTAATAATATTTTCTAATATCACCAGTGAGTGATATTTTTTGGATATATAATTTTTTTAATAACAGATATGACAATTATGGAAAAACAATGATTTTTCTCTAAATTTATTTTATAGAAAAAATTACAAACAAATATTAAATGGTGTCAATAAAGAAAAAATTGATTTTATTAAATGGATTTGTTTTCAGTACAACTACTACAGAACACATGATTGAGGAATTTATATCCCATGTGATTAATATATTATTAATTACAAGGTAATAAAGTATTGAATAACATTGATAAATGTGTTTTAGAGTGTATTTATAGCCTAGGAATTGATTATATATTTAATGAAAATGTTTTCAAAGATATTTAATATAATCAATGTTTTTGAAATTTGACATATATTTATTGGTTTTTGAATTTATGATCATTATATTAATACATTTATGTGTTTATAATAGAGTTAATTTTCTAGGAATATATTATCTCATAGTGGTTTAATGTCTTGGGGAATCAAATTTATTTGACATAATTGTTTTATAAAGAATATATTATTCGGTTTTATATATACTGGGGTATATGATTATATGAATGGATAATGTTGTTTAATAAATGATGAGTCACTTGATATTGTAATGTATCTGTTATGTGAAAAGTTATATCCTAAATTATGAATATATTAATAGTACCGTAACATACATTCATTAGTGTGAAATAATTACAATTTCAAGGATGTAATTTATTTAATGGGTATAATGTAATGACCCATGAATTTAATATATGGTTTCCCCTAATTATGTCATGTACATTCTATAGCATACTCCACACACAACAGTAGGCTAAAATAATTATAATATATATGTAATACAAATTAAACATGTCTACTAAAACCTACCATTAAATTAGTATGTATGAATATATGTTACCAAAATATGAAAGATATTAACATATATTTATATATAATTGTTATTTTATAAAAATTAACATAATTAATTATTTTGTTTAAGAATCTATATTTTTATTCACAATTATTATAATAAATGGAATGTAATTATTTTCTTTTCAATTGATTATGTTAATAAAAAATATTATTTATTTATTAATTCTATCATTATTATTAATTTAAATAAATTATGTATAAGAACAACTAGTATATTAAAATTTTACATTATTATAAAAACAATTTCTCAATATTCTTTATGGTTGTATTTAATATATAATCGAATATTTTTTATTCTTATAAATTCAAAAGTAAAAACATCATTTTTTATTCAACCTAACAATCTTATCATAGAATAGATTTTTTTTATCTCAAAATAATTATGGATTTTTTGATAAATAGTCCAATATACCATATTCAAAAATACAATTCCATTTATGGAATTAATAGTTTCTATGTATGATTTGTAAATTTATGAAATCCATTTGAATCAAAAAAATATTTATTTAATATGTGAGATAAGACCAGAAGGATAATTTTTTTTAGAAACCAATAATCAATATTTTAGATCATTAGTCATATTTTTTTAAAACCATTTTAAACAAATTTTATCTTTAGTATTGTAAATATAATTTTTATTAAATTTTGAAATTTAATAAAATAAAATTCATTCATAATTAACAATCATTAGAACTAAATTATGTAATAAGGGCTATTTTATTTTTGTTCTTAAAGGATATATTACAACAGTTAAAAAATAGTTTCCATTGGAAATGTAAAAATCATAAAGGAGAAAATTATAAGTGTAATGAAGTGAAAACATATTTGAAACATGTTTGGGAATGGGTGTTTAAGGTATTTTGAGAACTTTTATGTTCACCCTTTAAATATTTGCCTTTTTGGGCGAATCATTCCAATATAGAGTCTTCTAATTAGTAATTTGTTTTGTATTTTCAAAAATTGCATCTCTTTTAACTTTTGAATGGGGCACTCATCTCCTCACTATGCCTCACCTGAAACAACACTTATTTCAGTGAAATTTTTTAAACATGCAATAAATATTCCTATACACCATTATGTTATTTTTTACATCTCCAAATACCATCCCTCTAAGGGGTTTCCCCCTTTACGAATAGGGTAATTCAAAAGTAAGGTATATATTTTTAACTACTCCTTTCTCATTTCAATTTATTTATGTATACATATTCATAATAATATTTAGATTCAACATATTAAATTGAAAAAACTATTATCAATTTGTTACTAATTTAATTTTATAATTTTTATAAGTATTTACCACTTTTACCGTTTATATTAATAAAACCAAAAATGGCATTCATGCACTGTGCAGACTATCGCCTCCAAAATGAATCAAATTTAGTTTTACTTCACTCACATATTAGGATAGTTCCAATAGTGAAACTAATATATAATAATTATTTTTATGAAATATTTTTTTTGTTTTAAATGATGTACCATATTTCTCCAATTTCTTATTCTATGGAAAACAAACTCATTATATTTGTGTATGTGTAGACTACCTCCTCCATGAGAAATTTGATTTTAGTATTTTGTTTCATCACATCCTTACATTATAGGTCATAACAATTCTTTTAATAGATTAATATTTTGATTATGAAATTATTAGTGTTTTTTAAATAAAAAATTGAGAAAATATATAAAATTTGAGAAAAAAACAAATGTGGTGAATTCAACTGTCCAGAATAGTGTTCTATAAGAAGAAATGATTTCATCATACCATGAAATAAAATCACATAGGTCATATTGTTATTATTAATAATTAAAATCTGTAAAATATTGATATAACACCCCAATATGAACAATATAAGATCATTATTCCTCTGTTATATGATATTAGCACTAAATCACTTCACAATCATTCTTAATTATGGTATATTTCTATTAGGGTTGGTTTAACCACCTACTTGAACAAGGATATATATATATCAATGATTAATATGGTAATTTAATTATTATTAATATATTACGTAAATAATTAAAAAATAAGTAATTATTGTTCTATAATTGTAATACAAACATTTAACTCATTATTTTTAAAAACACCATTCATTGGAAATGAATCACCAAAAAAAGATAATCACCAACTTCGTCTTAAATATAATAACAAAAAAAATTATAGAATTAAATTTTATCATTATAAATAATTAAAAAACCTAAATTCCATTACCTTTTATGATCTATTAATGATGAAAATTAAGAGAATAACGAATAACACCACCTTTAATTTGAAACTAGTTCAAGATTACTCGTACCCAGCATCGATAATAGATTATAATAAAAAAATTATTATAGAGAATACATATAAATGAATATTATAAAATGTTATTATAAAACCCCAATGTTTTATAAAAACAAATTGAAATTCTCAAAATAAATTTAAAATTTGATATTTATATGTAGCCTTTAAACATAATTTTTTTCTTCTATGTTATGAATTTCAAAAAATGTTCATCTACAATTGTGTTCCGTAAGTCATTTGGAGTCTAATGAAACAAACTTTTTTTGGTGAATAGTAACATTCCCTTATGAATATCAATATGAATAGTAATATGAACCTAAGGAATAGTAAATTGTATTATTATTTTATTTTCTTAAGGATTTATGTTGTTGACATCTTGATTAATTTTTAAATGTGATATAAAAGCAGTTATAGTTTTTAAATTATTAATTTTTGAACTATGTATGATTTTATTTAAATATTAAATTAATAATATTTAGAAACTTATTTTCAAGAAATGAAGTTCATTTTTGTATTCTACACATCGATAAATGTTTATGGTGAATTTTTGGGATTTTTCAAAAATGGTTGATTTTTCAGTGAATAGTAAAACTCGGTTTTGAGTTTTAGTGTGTTAGTGACACCATTAATGATGTAATGATGATGTAATAGATATGGTCGGATTTTTAACAATAAAATAAGTCATGAGTCTTCCCAAGTGTCTTATACCATGGGAAAATAACATGGGCAAGCCCATTGTTTTGCAAATACCACTAATGAGGTGTACCTTGGAAATTTTTAATATAATTCCTCAATTTTGATTTAAATACCAACCCATTCCTTCTATAACATCATTCAAAATTACCCATATACTAATATCTAGAATTCTTAAATCCCTATTTGTCCTCCCATGGTTTCCTAAATCTCCCGATGTCCCTACATTCTTGTTCTAGGAGTTACAGTACAAGTTAAGAAAATTCTCAATTTCGTTCTTTTTCCATTCAAGTTATCTTTTTTGTGGTATAACATTCTAGTTTCCATACCATGTTCTTATTTTAGTATTATTCATGATCTAAACTGTATTGTGATTCATTTCTGTATGTATGACCCTTGTCCCCTCTCTTTTTTATATTTTCCAAAACCATGTTGCATAGCTGTTTGGTTGCCGAATTTTTTGTAAGGGATTTCTCAATTATTCATTTATTTTGGGGTTACATTATTTATTATTATTTCATTATCTATTATTACCTAAGAGGCAAAAAATCTTCATAAATCATGTATATTATAGATTAACTCATGTTCAGGGAAAATTCATCATCATTCTTCTTCTCCTCTCCCACTTATTAAAGGATTAAAAACATTGTCTGTGACGTGTCAAATTTTTGACACCGTCGACAATGTGATTTCAATTTTCAATAATTCTTACATTTATAATCATGGAAACATTATTACAGTTGAAACAAGTTATAATATGTTTAATATGTCTCATCCATCGCTATGGAATTATTTTTTTATCATGGAATTAATTTATATGACAAAATGAGGCTATTTTTATCAAAGAACCTCTAAAATGATATAAACCAACAAAATTTATGTTTTAAATTATGAATCATACTCATATAAAACATCAAAATGATAAATGGTATAAATAATGGTACTAGAAATATTTAAATACCTTTCCATTCCAATTCTGTAGTTTCACATTCAATCGACAATAACGATCCTTCGCGAACCGATCATGAAAATCAGGTAATGAACTCCCCCAAAACAATGCACCGAACAAAATACTAACAATTAAAGGGTGAAATGAGGTATTAAATTGACATACAAGATTTTATAAAAATTAACATGTTGAAGTAAAATAATCATAACACTCTTTTATCCATTATACAAGAGGTTTAAACAAGTTTGAAGTAAGACAAACCCGAGTTAAGGGAATTCGTTACCTGATTTCCATTCTTGTGGTTAACCTTATACTTTTTTTATTTATGTGGTATTTAAATTATTTTTGTGATGGGTTTTGTTTAAATTTTTTTTAATTATGTTTATTTGTATTGTTTATACATATTCCATCCACTCTATAAAGTCTCACATCATTTATATGATACTTAAATGGACTTTTCTTTTAAAATCATATTTTAAAATTATGTTTTACAATATTCAAAATCAATGTTTTTATACTACTATTACTGTTGTATGATTATGTTCTCATTCATATGAATTTTTCATGAAGATTGGTGGGACCTATATTTCCCTCCAATTCATTGGGTATGTGTAACATGGTGGTCGGTTATATGGTTACTCCAAGTGTAACTACAATGATTACACAATTTGTAAGGTAGTTGTGAGGTTACAAGACTAGTTAAGTAAAGCCACATGTTACCTTTATGGTTCTACTTATTTTATTATATATTGTGGAATTATCATATTTCAAAATTGGAGTGTATATATACAGATTATATGTATGTCTTTTAAAAATTATTTCATATGTTATAAGTATTCATGGAATAATTTGTTCTCTCCATCTTTTTATTTCTCTTAATGAGATTTTGTGATAATGACATGTTTTTAAATGATTTTCACGGGTTAATGTTTCTGTATGAAAAAAATGAAACCTTTTTAAATGTTGAATAATTGTTAAGGAATCATGTTTTCTATTTTAATGTTTTTAATTTTGAAAAAATGGAAACTATATTTATGGTATCCACTATGTAACAATGTGTAACATTATGAATGTATTATGTCTCAATTATCTAATGGTCTAAACATGAAAATATCCTCATTGTAAAAGGAAGGGTTTTCTTGACTAAATTCGATATTATGTATTTTATAAGGCTAGGTCCTTATAGTTTTTATCAGAGGATGGTTTAAATATATTTAGGGGTTAGGATGGTGTTAAATTAATTCAATAAATGATTTTTACTCTATGATTAATTTTAAAGGTTGAAGCATTTAAATATTACCATGTTTCTTCATCTATGATATTTTTGTTTAGAATGGTGGTCCGTAGAAGTAACAAGGAAGCTGAAGAGGGGAGGAACCGATAGAATGACATCCTTCTGAATCTGTAGCCCAAAATGGTAGTGATTGGAAGCAAGTAGTTTTTTATAGTAATGGCTCAGAAAACACAATAAATAAATAGTGGTGGAATCCATGCAAGAGAACAACTAGAGGCACCACAAAAGAACATGACAATAGTGGAACATTTTATAAGACAACACCCTCCTGCATTCAATTGATCTTCTGACCTAGTAACGATTGAATGGTGGATTAAATCCCTTGAAAAAATATTTTATGTAATGGGTTGTTCAGATAATTAGAATGTATTTCTTTCCATTTATCATTTTACAGGTGATGTTTATCAGTGGTATTCAATGGTTAAGAATATCAGGGATAGAGAGGATATTGACGTCATTGAGTGGGATGAATTTAAAAGAATTATCCTTGAAAAATATTTTCCTATGGTTGTGTGACTTAAGATGGAGATACAATTCCTTTAATTGAAGAAAAAGTAGAACCATTCAGTGGCTGTTATGAAAAAAACTTTACCTGACTGGCGAGGTATGCTCAAAATCATATTCTGGATCTTCATAGCACAATTATCCATTTTTTCTTAGGATTTAAGGCTAGGTATTGAAGGGCGTTGACCTCCCATGAATTCAAAAGTTATGATAAAATTTTCTGATGTTCTGAGAGGGTGAATTTGGAGTTTTTTGATGATCATGTGCATTTTGGAAACAAAGAGAAAAAGAGGTCTAGTTGGCAAGAGATAGGTAAAAATCAACCAAAGAAATCTAATGGTAAGAAAATACAGATTCTAGCATGTGAATAGAGTGGAAAGAATCACCCTAGAGAATGTCTTAGACAAACATGGAAGTGTTTTAAATGTGGTGTGTTTGGAAATATGACCCAATATTATAATGAAATTAATCTAAATAATAATCCATATAAGAAAACTGTAAACTGTTTTAAATATGGTGAGATGGGTCACTATGAAAATTCATTCAAAAAGAGAGATCAAAATGATGCAAAGAATATAGACTATAAGATGGAAGGTGTAGTGAGATCCTTTATGACTATGTTAGTGGATGATTGGCCATCTAATGATGTTTTTTAGGTACATTGTTTGTTCACTGATATTTTTCTAATGTTTTTTTGATATAGAGTCTACACATTCCTTCATCTCTAAGAAATTTTCAGATAAATTGGAAATATCATATCAACAAATTAGACCATAACATGTGGTCAAAACACTGGGGGGAAATATTATAGAAAAGAGTAATTTTATGAGTCTTTCTATTGTGGTATTTATAATGAATTTGCCTGCAAACCATGTCATTTTACCCTTAGTCGAGTTTGATGTTATTCTGAGAATAGATTGGCTTTCTTTTTTTTCATGCTCAGATTGACTATAAATCTAAATAAGTTATTTTTCATAAATATTTTAAGTTTATATACAAGAACGAACCCTTACAATTTAAAAAATATCAAGATGATGAGAAACTATTGAAAGATGGAAATGAATGTTATCTTTCTCATATTGTTGAAAAAAAGTGAACTGGTCAAATTAATGTTGGGCTTGTGGTAATTCAATACCTTGATGTTTTTTCTGAAGAGTTACATGTTTTCATACCTAATTTTGAAGGTGAATTCACAATTGACTTAGTTTCTGTTGTTGAGCCAGTTTCAAAACCCCCATATCGTATGGCTCAAATAATAATTCTTGATTCCAAAAATAAGTTGTAGTAATTTCATGATAAATGCTTTATTCATCCTAGTACTTCACTATGGAGAGATTCTATTTTTTTTGTTAAAAATAAATATGGTTCCATGATACTTTTCAATTTATTATAGATCTTTGAATAATAGCACTGTTAAAAACAAGTATCATTTTCCTCATATATATGATTCTTTTATCACCTCTAGGGAGCTCATTACTTTTAAAAGATTGAATTGAGATCCAGATACCATGATCTCAAGGTTAGGGACGTTGACATCCCAAAACAACCTTTCCTACTTGATATAAAAATTAAGAATTTTTTGTTATTCCCTTTGGGTAAACTAATCCACCTGCTGTATTCATGAATCTTATGAATAGAGTATTTTATGAGTTCTTGGAAAATTTTGTGGTTGTATTTACTTATTACATTATGGTGTCTTCTAAAAATAAAGAGGAGCATGAAAAACATCTAAGGGTTGATTTACAAACCTTATAAGAATAGAAACTATATAGAAAATTCACAAAGTGTGATTTTTTGTTGCAACAGATTTTTTTTCTTGGGAACATTGTAGATAATAATTGAATAACAGTTGATCCTAACAAAACAAAAGTGGTTCATGAATGGTCCAAACCCACAAATGAAACAGATACTTGTAGTTTTTTGGGATTAGTGGGTAATTAGTGACAGTTTTTTAAGAACTATTCACGGTCATCTGGCTCAATAACTATGTTAACACGAAAAGAGGTTTAATTTTTTTGGATTGAATAATGAGATGTTTTTATTTCGGAATTGAATAAGAGATTGGTGAATGCTCCATTTTTTTTCCTTTCCTTTATGAAATGGTGATTTCATCATCTACATTGATGCTTTGATGAAGGGACTTGGTTGTGTTTTGATGTAGATTGACCAGATAATTGCTTATTCTTCAAGACAACTAAAACCACATGAGATAAATTATCCCACACTAGACATTGAATTGGGAGCTATGGTTTTTTCTTTGAAAAATTTCAGGCATCATTTATATAGAGCCAAATGTCAAAAATATACTGACAATAAAAGTATGTAGTATATATTCACTTAGAAGAAATTAATCACGAGGAATGGGAGGTGAAAATAACTAATAAAGGATTATGATTTCACGATCAATTACCATCTTAAAAAAGTAGACAAAGTGGAATATTCCTCGAGTCAAAAACATCATGCATCATTTACCATGTTATGTTTGGAACATGATTCCTTGATTAATGATTTGATGAATTTTGGATTAGAATTTGGTGGTGTATGGAATACATCTATTTTGTTTCATGTTTCAGTGTTGTCTTTGTTGTCAGATATATTTAAGCGAGAATAGAAGGAAGATCGTGAGCTAAAATTTTTTTAGAATTGGTTAAAATGGGTAAGCGTCCATAATTGAGCCTTGATAAATATTGTTTTTTAATAATTGTAAAAATATTTTGTGTGCCATGTAATTATTAATTGAAGATATATTTGTTGTATATAGCTCATAGTTGTCCATTTTCATTTCAACCTGGTAGTACTAAGATGTACAGATACCACCAGGAGTACTACTGGTGGGATGGAATGAAAAGAGATATTGCTGATTTTACCATGAAATGTTTGACATGTCTACATGTTAAATCTGAGAGACAATTACAAAAGGGGAATCTTCAGTCTTTTCTAGTTCCAGAGTGTAAATTGGAGAATGTATCTTTGTACTTTGTGGTGGGACTACCAAATACTTCATGATGTAACAATGTGATTTGGGTTATTATTGATCGGCTGACAAAATCAACACATGTTCTTTTCTATTCAAGATACAATGTTTTTGGATCATCTTTCTAGATTTTACAATAAGGAGATTGTTATGTCACATGGAGTTCCTCTTTTCATTATATTTGATCGGGATCCCAGGTTCACTTCTAACTTTTGGAAGGGACTTCAGAAGTCATTGGGCACCGAATTAAATTCATGTATAGCATTTCATTCTCAATTATATGGGCAGTCCGAACAAATGATTTATACTTTAGAGGATATTATTTGAGCTTTTTCAATGAACTACCATGGATGTTTGGATCAACATTATTCATTTGTGAAGTATTCTTATAATGACAGTTTTAATTCAAGTATTCAGATGGAACCTTTTGAGAATTTGTATGGGAATCAGTGATGGGCTCTAGTACTTTGGGGGGGAAGTCAGTGAATGAAATTTGATGGGGCCAGAATTAATAGAAGAAGTGGATGAGAAAGTGAATATGATCCTACAGTGCATGAGGGTAGCTCAGAGCAGGAAAAACATTTATACTAATAATAGAAGGAAAGGCTTATCTTTTGAGGTAGGTGACCATGTTTTCCTTAAAATATATCCTTGGAAAAGTGTGATACATTTTGGTAAGAAAGGAAAGATAAGTTCACGGTTCATAGGTACTTTTGAAATCATAGAGAAAGTTGGACCACTTGAATTCCGAGTAGAATTCCCTCCATGTTTGTCTCAGGTATATATAGTTTTTCATGTTTCGATGTTGAGGAAGTATGTGCTATATTCATCACATGTATTGAGCCTAGAAATAGTTCATCTAGAATAGATCCTTTCGTATGAAGAGAAACCAGTTTTAATTTTTGATCTAAGGGAACATGTATTGTGGTATAAGGTAATCCACTAGGTAAATAATTTTTTGGAGAAACCACATGGTTGATGATGTAACACGGGTGTCTAAAAATTCTATGAGGGAAGGGTACCCTCACTTGTTCAATAAGTAAATAAAATTATAGGGATGAAATTTCAAGAAGGTGGGGATAATGTAACACCCAAAGGATTTCAAAACAAAATTGATATTTTTTAAAGTAGATATTTATAAGTATCTTTTAAACATATGTTTTCTGGATCTATGTTTTTAATTTTGAAAAATGGTTAACTACAATTGTGTTTAGTAAGTCATTTGAAGTCTAACAAAACAAACATGTCTTTTTAGTGAATAATAACACACCTTTGTGAATAGAAATATTAATAGTAATATGACCCTAAGGAATAGAAAATTTTATTATTATTTTATTTTATTATGTATTTAAGATAACGACATCTTGAATAATTTTTAAATGTGATGTAAAAGATGTTATAGTTTTTAAATTTTTAATTTTTGAAATAAGTGTGATTTTATTTAAAAATTATATTAAAAATATTTAGAAACTTATTATCCAAAAATGGACTTCATTACTGAATTCTACAAACCAATAAATTGTTAGGGTGAATTTTGGGTATTTTTCTAATAAAGCTTCATTTTCCGGTGAATAGTTGAAAATACTACTTTGAGTTGCGGGGTGTTAGTGACATCATTAATGATGTAATGATGATGTAGTAAATCTGGTCAACTTTTTTAAAGTAAAATTTGTCATGTAGTTTCCCAAGTGTCTTATACAATGGGAAATACCATGGGAAAGCCCATTATTTTTCAAATACCCCTAATGAGGTGTCCCTTTGATGTTATTAAAATAATCCCTCAATTTTGCTATAAATACCAATCCATTCCTTCTTTAACATCATTCTAAATTCTGCATCGACAATTCTCTGGCCTCCTTACCTCCCTAGTAGTCCTCCAATGGTTTCATCAATCCCCCAGGGTCCTGACCTTCATGTTCTATGAGTAACTATACAAGGTAGGAAAATTCTCAATTTCTTTCTTTTTCCATTCATGTTCTCTTTTATGTGGTATATATTTCAAGTTTCAATATCATTTTCTTGTTTCCTTATTAATCATTATATTTACTGTATTATTATTAATTTATTGATGGGTTACCCTATTCCCATCTCTTTTTAATATTTTCTAAAACCATGACTCATAATTGTTATGATGTCAAATTCTTGTAAGGGATTTCTAAATTATTCTTTGATTTTCGGTTCCTTTATTTATTATTCTTTATTAATCTATTCTTAACAAATTTTCATGAAATATATATAAATAATTTATATTCTAGATTTTCTCATGTTCATGGAACATTCATCATCATTCTTCTCCTGCTCTCCCACTTATTCAAGGAATAAAAACATTGTCTGTAATGTGTCGAATTACTGACATCGTGGACGATGTGATTTCAATTTTTATTAATTAGTACAATAATTGTGAAGAATCTAGTATTATGGTTGATTCAAGTTATTATATATTTAATATTTAATATCAATTGTTCTGGAAGTCTTTTTTTACACATGTTTTTAATTTATATGACAAAATGAGGTGATTTTTATCAAAGAAACACTAAAATGATCTAAACGAACATCATTAATGTTGTAACTTATGTATCATCCTCATAAAAACCATCAAAATGGTAAATGGTATAAGTTTGGTTAATATAAATACTTGAATATCTTTCCATTCCAATTATTTAGTTTTACTTCCAATCGACAGGAATAGTCCATTATGTACCGACCATGAAAATCATGTAATGATCTCACCCAAAACAATGTAAGGAAAAAAATACAAACAATTAAAAGGAGATATGAGGTTACTAAATGATCATAAAATATGTTATAAATATGAAACATTTTCTGTAAAATATTAATAACACTCTTTTAATCATTATACAGGTGGTTTAAACAATTTTGAAGTAAGGAAAACCAGTGGTAAGGGAATTATTAACCTGATTTCCATTATTTGGGTTAACCTTATACTTTATAATTTATGTGTTATTTAAAATATTTGTGCGATGGGTATTATTTATATTATATTTAATTCTGTTAATTTATAGTTTTTATACATATTATATCTATTCTATTAATTCTCACTTCCATTCTATGATATTTATAAGTGAATTTTCTTTTCAAATCCTCTTTTAAAATTTTGTTTTACAAAAATCAAATGCAATTTTTTAGGCTATTATTAATGTTTTATGAAAATTTTCTTGTTCTTGGGAATTTTTTATGATGAATTTAGGGACCTATATCTCCCTCCAATGCATTGGGTATGTTTTAGTTGGAGGTTGGACGTATGGTTACTCAATGTTTAATTGTGATGGTTACACTATTAATAATGTAGTTGTGAGGGATACAAGGATAAATAAGTAATGCCCCAATATACCTTTATGGTGATAATTATATTATTATGTATTGTGGAAATATCATGTTTCAAAAATTGAGTATATATATACATAGGATATGTATGTCTCTTAAAAATGATTTCATATATTATAAGTATTCATGGACTAATGTTTTGTTTCAATCATTTATATCACTTACTAAGATTTTGTGCTCATCCCATGTTTTTAAATGATTTTAACAGGAAAATATATTTGTATGAAAAAGAATAAATCCATGTTAAATTTTGATTAATTGTCAATGAATTATGTTTTATGTTTTAATGTATCAAATTTTGAAAAAAAATAGAAACTATTTTTATTGTATCCACTCTGTAACAATTTGTAAGGTTATGAATGTATTATATCCAATTTCTCCAAATATATAAAACAAAAATATACTCAATATAAAAGGAATTATATTATTGACTAAATTCCTAATTTATTATGTGATACGGTCAAGTCATTAATGTTATATAAATTAAAAGGTTCTAAAATGGGTGATTAATTTAGTTATTTTTTATAATTAATGTCGGATAGAATTTATACTATGAATGAATTATGTTTTGAGATTTATCTCTCGAATTTTCACCACTTCAGACATATTTTCCATTATATAAATTTTTTCTTTCAAATGGTGTACCAACTTCCTAATGAATTCAATTTACAATATTAGTGGTTATTTAATATCTCATGTTCTCTTTTAAATGGATTTTTATTCCAAATATTCTTGATTAGAAAATAGGTTTTTGATTTAAAATTTACTCTAGACATAAGTTTTTTGTTGACAATATAATTCTAAAATAATTATTTTATTTAAAGTTAATATATATGGCTTATTTTTTCCCTCTCTAAAAACTATAACTGTATTTTTAGATATTCATGGTGTTTCAAATTTTCCCTCAAAATATATTTTCCCCATCACTCCATCTTTAACAAAAGCATTTATTACAAGCTATACTGACTCTTCCACTTGTTCTTGGTCAATAAGACTCCTTTTTCCATATCCATATTCATTATATAATTTTAAAAAAAATCCGTATATATGATCCAATTATGGATAATTATCATTTTGTACTACTTGAACCTCATTTAAATGCGTTTCTTTTTTTATATTTTTCTGTATGGGCCATTTTCATCAAAATGATAAAATATTATTTTTTTAATGTTTACATTTGAACATGTTGTTCATCCAAATTTATTGTTTCATGTAAAGAATTATTTATATTTTTCATGGCTTATATAGGAAATAATTTTTCTCTTATATTTATAAAAAATCTATTTTGATTTTATTTCAAAATAAAAAAGATATTTTATATTTCCAAAATCATTTTCCTAATAATGTAATTTTATTTCCATGTTATTCATTGTCATTATTACCTATTATAATTTATTGAGGATATTATTCAAATTATAAAATCTCACTTATTTACCCATATAGATTAAGAATGTTCTTTCCCATCATATAAATGGTATACCACTACCATTTTCATTCCTAGTAATTGAAGGTTTATAAACCTAATTTTTTTAAATATCATCCCTCTAGGAATACTCAATCATTTATTCCTTTGAATTCAGGATGTTCATGTAGAAAATATATGTCGATATATTGTGGAAAATATTTTCTTTTATATATACACATTATATATATTAGATAAATACCATATGATTTATTATCATGATTGAATGGTATTAGGCTATAAAGTTACTTGATTTTAATACATACCAATTTAATGTCCATGGGTTTATCATGTTATGATTTTTGATTAAATTATAAATTTTTTTCTTATGTGATTTAATTATAAATGTATTTGAAAACAATTTTTTATCCATATGTTAATAATTATATTATTAATTATATTGTGTAGAATACATATGTATAGATGATTATGGGTGTAGTATTATATCTCCATCAAATGAAATTGTTTATGTTTATGAGATCAATAGGGTATACGAGAGGATTTATTCAAAGCTAAAGGGTACAAAAAGGCTTTTTAATAAGTAAAACGGTACAAGGGAGAACTTATCTCAAGCCAACGATTACACAAGAAGATTTATTCAAAGCTAAAGGATACATGGTATGATTTATCTCTAGGTAAAGACATATATGGGAAGATTTATCCCATTCCCAATGGTATATGGAAGGATTATCCCAATATTATAATAATACATGAGACATCATACCCAGACAACTATGTGATAAATGTCTTGGTGGGTTACCTTGAAGGATGGAATTTATGTGTATGTATGTCTAATATTTGAATTATTCCACAATTCTTTTATTATTCTTTTTACTATGATATTCTCTTATGGATAACTTTTGTTGACTCATGTTTCCACCCTTATTTAATCCATGTATTTTTTCATTCCTAAAATTATTCCATGATTTATAATATATGTTGTTTAGGGTATAAAATTCTTGATTTTACTCAAAAACACATCTTATGATCATGTATGATCATTGATTATTATTTCAGGTTTTTATATTTTTATGCATCTCCCTATAATATGATAAAAAGTAATAATAAAACTGAATCTCGAATATTATCATTTTAGAAAATTTCTGGGATATATTAATGGCATTTTATCAATTTTGGTGTTTATTTTGTAGTGGGAATATTTTATTTAACAAAAAAACATTCATTTTTTCATAGGTTTTATCATAATTATCCAAAATAAAAATGTAAATTTTTCATTGGAATATATTGTACTGAACAAATTCTTTAATGTCATGTACTTTAGATATTCATTTCCTCATAATTCAATATTATTACCTTAAAAATAACATTAATACAAGATATGAGGTCCAAAAATATATGAATGGTGGAAAGTAGAGATCCCTCATCTGAATCCCTAGGTTGAATGGTTGAAAATATCAGAAATATGGGTTGAACGCCCTAAAAATCTATGAGGGGTGCAAATGTAAATTCTAAAAATTTAAAAATGAAATAGAAAAATCCAAGCTTTATAGACCATATCATAGCATGTCATATACCCTAGGAAGAAAAAAAATCATCCTTCCCAAGGACACATCATTCCATGGCCCTACCTAAATGAAATAATATACCCCATATGTGCACCCCGTTTTTGGGTGAAAATTTTCCTGGAAACACTCCATGAAACAACACTATGTTTGGGTGTAGTCATTTTGAAACCTCCTCTATCATGACATGACATTTAGCAAGGGTGAAAAATCCAAAAACCCAACACACATTATATAACAACTCATCTATATCATAATGGGGACAACTTCAAATAGTACTATATAAAACCAAAAACACCACTATGGTGATACTTTTAATGATTTAGGTGATACACAATGTAATCCAAAACAAGAGGTCACACAAAATTATCCCCATATCCTAGACCACATGTTTCCTACCACAACTCACTACATTCAAAGGTTATATATTTTAAAAATAGGGAAAAACAACAATTTTTACAAATTCCAATTTATGTCAAATTAAAACTCAATTAGTGTAACTCTAATGGTTTTATAATCATTAAAATAGAAGAGAAAATATTAACATGATTTAGTATTTTGATCCATATATTCTGGCCTTCAAGATGCAAATTATTAAGGCCATTATAGGATTTTTTGCCATAGGGCCTTTGATACACTATCAATTGAAAGTTGGATTCATTATAACACCACCAAAATATATTGGCATAATATGTAAATATTTTAGCAAGGTTACAAGAAATCATCTCTAGAATGGATACCTTGAATGATGGATGAATTCATTATAACCATTCATCTAAATTTATATCTTAATGTATTTTTGATATAGGAATAACATGTACCCTTCCATGTGACTATCTATACAGTTGGAAAACATTGTTCCACGATTTGACATTTATATGATGTTGTGAGGTTCCACGACAGCATCATTATATGGTTTGATCAAATAAGTGATGTGTGTGATAAAACCTATAATCCAACCCTTTTCACATATATATTTTCAATTTCAAATGAATTAGTTCCCTTCTATGGTATGTTGAAGGGAAGTATGATGAAACAACTCCTAGTGTGTAAGTGTCTTGCGGGGGGGGGGGTGATACAACTTTTAAAAATTTATCATTATGAAATTACTATCATCTAGGGTCCAAGGGTAGTGTGGTGTAATATTTGTGATATGACATGATGTAAGATGTTCGTTTAGGAGATCATGTTATCTCTATTATGGTCCATTGGTCCATATTCTACTATGGACTTTTGGCCATGATGAACTTGGACCCTCATGCATTTTTTATGTCATAAAATAGGTACAATATGTCTTATTCATTCATTATTGGTAGGGTTGAGTCGTGATCCACTAGGGTGCCAAGGTGTTTTTGTTATTTGTTTTTCATAATACCCTCATCCTAATATTACAAAAAGTGGGATTGGGTGTCACAATGTATGTGCGTATGTTTAAATGTTTATATGTGTACGTGTGTTTTTTATGTTTATATATATACATATATGTATGTGTATGTGTGTTTGTTTATGTATTTGTATGTATGTGCGTGTATGTGTATGGATATATGTTTGTATGTGTGTATGTATGTGAATGTATGCATGTGAATCCGTATATATGTACCTGTATGTGTATGTATTTGTATATATATATATATATATCTTTGTGTGTGTGTATTTGTATGTGTATGAGTATGAATGTTTGTGTGTTTGTATGAATGTGTAAGTGTGTATATGTTTGTTTATGTATGTCTATGTGTGCGTGTGTCTGTATGTACTTATGTATGTTTGTATGTTTGTATCATTATGTATGTGTATGGGTGTGACTCTATGTGAATGTGTATGCATTTATGTGTTTGTATGAGCTTGTGAATGTGTATGTATGTATGTATATATATATATATATATATATATTTGTGTGTGTGTGTGTGTCTGTGTATGTATGTGTATGTATGTGTAAATATTTGTATGTGTATGTGTATGAATGTAAGTGAATGTATGTGTTCATATGCCTATGTCTATATATGTATGTGTGTATTTCTATTTGTGTAGATTTCTGTATTAAATTATTGGATAAACAGATCAATATAATAGGTTGGTGGTGCAGCATGGCGTCAAGTAAGCGTTACCAGATTAGGGACACTGATAGAGGGATAAACACATTGCATCCTAACACTCAGACTTCTGTCCCCATGGATTTTTTATGTGGGATGGGGGTGATTTTCAATGTGACTATTTACATAATGGGACTAGTCTGACAATGTGGTTGGACATGAAGGCGATTTGGCCGGATTCCATTCTGGAATTGTTGGGTTGGTAAATCAAAATTGAGATGGGTATTTTGATGAATATCATTAGGCCCCCTCCCCACATGGTTGCATGATATGGATGTGAGGGGCTTCCAACCATACTGTGTTGAAGGTAAGAACCACATAATGATTCTTGGATGGGGTGAAACAACATCCAGAATGCTAACACAACATGATGACTACTGATAGGGGATGACATATCATATGATTGGTTACATGACATGATGTCGGCTCCACATTCAGGACTTTAGGTCATCTCCCCTAGTGATATTTCAGTTATATACAGCTAGGCATTAAGGTAAAAAAATATGTATTAAAATAGATGTATTGTAGTATTTCCATTCATTTTAGGAATTATTGCGGGTTAATTTACTTAACTGTGTTGGTGTGTGTGTTATTTTCATTTTTCAATCCCCTCAATATAATATATAGAGACATATATCAACAATTTTAAATCTATTTAACTAAAATTATTAAAATTCAAACATTTTTAATTTTTATAAAAAATAGTAGGTAGTGAATGATTGATAGTGAGGATAAATTCTAAATTCACACTGCCCACATGAAATATGTTTTGAAAATAATATATATTAACAAAATTAATTCAATTAATTTAGAAGATTATGGGTTCTTAATAACAAATTATTTTGGTAACACTCATGGATTATCCACCTAGTGTTATTCCTTCAAGGATGTTACTAACCTAGGTGGACCCTTCATCCTCAAGGGTTATCTCGGAAAACATTAGTGCAATAGTTTGATGAATTATTCTAAAAATACAATCTATAAAAACACTACAATGAATCTTTTCTAGAATACAATTTCAATATTGTGATTGGTAGATTTTTGGTATCATTGGTAGATCTTACACACTAGGTAAAAAATTCTCTTATTATAGGTTGTTTTATGTATTCTCTCTCTACATGCATCAAGGGTTATTTAAATGTTTTATGAAATGGATTCTCACACTGATGAAGAATTAGATTTCCATGAGTAACAAGACTAGCTCCTTTGAAAGGAGCGTAAAATTATTACATCAAAAAGTACACAATGGGAAATAGAAGCATGTTATAACGTCTTCAATGAAATCTAATTCAGGTTATCTTTCTCTGTATCTTGTGTAGTCTATATATAATGACCATACCATGAATTTGGGTTATATCTCTATGATTCCACTATTTTCTTAATGACTGATCATAACAGGTGGTTTTTTTGACTCCTAATAATAAAGCTTCCATCTTAAATATGGGGAATGTTGTGCATGGGGTCTTGTAGATTCCAATCATGTATTCTTCAAAATACAATTATGGAATGGTTAATGATATGATAGAGGTTTTCTATATTGTTACCCTGTCTGAGTAAAGGATATAATTCAACACCTCATGTCATATCCAATACTCTTTCAAATGAATTCTATATTGGTGTTCCTCTTACTTATAAACATAGATCAATGGTAAAGTTGATAGCATGTATATACATGAAGAAAATTTTCATCCTTCTAACAGAATTGTGTATAGCCCGAGAATTAGTCTTATTGATTTTCTCAATACTTCTCTTAAAGATAGTACCCCAAAGACAGTCTTCCATTCTGATTCTCCTATCAAATTCTTAAAAATTGGAAAGTTACCACCATCACAAGAAAGTGGTATGGTTCTCAAACCTAACCCTATTTAGTTTCTCTATAATGATAGTAGTTAAGATATTGGACAAAGAAGTGGATATGCACATGATATAGAAAATGTGATGGTTGATTTTTATGATGAACCTTGACCTGATGGACGTGGGACTTAATAGTGGCCCAAGACATAGAGGATGGGATGAAAACTTCATAGTTGGGGTGAAAGATCCTGTCATCACAACATGAGTACTAGATTTTTAGATTCTAGAAAAATCTATTCATTATGTTTTTGTCTTTTAGGGGGAAACTTTTTTCATCTTGATCCCTCTCATGGGAGATTGTTTGATTTTCCCTATTTTATGGTTGTCTATCATAAATTTGGAAGGATTTTTATATCAGACCCCATGCTTTTTCGGTTTCCTTTTTTTTAATAAAGGCGTTCTAACACCAACATGTTAAAATATAGATGTAAAAAATTAGAAAAAAATATTTTACATGTAGTATAGTAAAGAATAGTATGTTATTAATTTATATATATATTCTTAAAATAAGATTAATTTATTATTTTCATAAATATAGTTTATATAAATTTTAATATTATGTAATTATATATATGAAAATAGATTGGTTTAATTGAAACATAGTTATTAATATATATATATATACATTTTTCTACTATTAAATATTAATTTTTTAGGTAATTAATTAATGTATTTAAATATAATTAAAATCACCTCTACCAAATTATTATGAGTATTATATATAAAAATAATATTATATTTAAATACATAATAATAATTTTATAGAAAAGTAATTTTATATAATATAAAATTGTAATATTTATTCATTTTTTGAATATTTATTTAATTTTTAATTTCCTAATTTATGTTATTAATACTATTCATTCATTTTTTCAATATATTAGTAATTTATAAATTTTTTATAATTTTTTATTTAATAAAAAATTATTAATTTTTAATATCTATTTATTTTTGTTATTTTAAATACATTTATTTTCAATATATATTCATTTTATAATTTATTCTTTTAATATTTTTTAAAAAATTATATTTTTTAATATTTATCTATATAATTTAATTTTTGTTATTTTTTATTTTTTTAATTTTTTTAATTAATATATTTTTGTTTCTAAAATTTATTCATTTCTTATTTCTTTTGTTACAATTTTATTATTTATAAAATTATTTTATATTAATTATTAATGAATATTTTATTATAAATATTATAAATTTATATATAATTTTTAATAATTAACCATTATTATTTTAATATTTATTCTAATTTATTTTAAAATTTATTCATTTTTACTCTTTTTTAATCTGTATAAAAATTTTTATTTATTAACTATGTATATTTTTTTTTAAATATAATAATTATTAATACAATTAATGATATATTTTAAAATAAATTTATTCATTTATATAAATAATATTTTAAACCATTATCAGCCCCAAGGTTAATAAACCTCCCCAAATCATCCCTAAATCTAGTGTTGATATAAATCTAATACATAAGATTCAACCCTTGCATATCATGATTTGTCAATTATATTATCACGACCCATCCTCGGGGCCCGTGCCA
Organism: Viscum album; assembly: GCA_963277665.1. Classification (NCBI taxonomy): domain Eukaryota; kingdom Viridiplantae; phylum Streptophyta; class Magnoliopsida; order Santalales; family Viscaceae; genus Viscum; species Viscum album. The sequence goes on along the minus strand of OY728129.1, from coordinate 125,204,803 downwards.
TGTCTACCCCAAGCCCGCCTTCCATAGGCCAGGGGATGGTGACTAGAACCAAAGGCGTAAATCCCGATAAAAAGGGAAGGTATTGTCTTTATATAAGTAAAAACATACACAACAAAATACTCAAGTGAAGCAATCACTAAGTAAAACTGAGTACAAAAGTAAGTGCTGAAAAGTAAATGGGCCAGTATAATACCCAACTGAATGTACAGTACAACTGAGAAAGAAAGTACAATAAAATTAAAGTAAAGCAGCAACCACTGAGTTGTCCTCCGGATATCCCACCTGAAGGGTGGGTACAGACGGTCTCCTCAGCTCCCTCAGTCCGGTCGTCCGCTCCATGTACGTCTCGTCTAGTGGTCCACCTCCAAGTACCGTGCAGCTCTACAAGCCTCCACCTCGATCAGTGTTGTCCGTTGTCTGTATCCAACACAACGTACTGCGGGCAAAGCCCATGCTGGGGTGAGTATAAGATACTCAGTAGGGACCCCAAGACCCTCGGAGGTCTCCCATAATCCATGAAGGATAAACCACAATGGAAAGATACATACACGAAGTATCAACCAACTCTACTTTGGTATTTGCCCATACATATACCTAAGTCATCAATCTCAGTTCGACTCCAAATTCCGAGCCCTAGCATAATCCAGTCCATAGATGAATGAAGTCAATCATAACAATGATAGTGATTAAAGGCAAGACTCAGCTCAAACAGGCATACTACTCATGAAGAGGTGTGGAGATGATTATATGTGTCCTCTGAATCATCTCCTCTGCCGAACCTAGGTAGGATCCAAGTACAATAAACATCGCTGTTGAACCCAAATAGTATCCATGTACAGTCATCTTCATCGTCGAACCCACGGAGGATTCCAGCACGGTAGTCATCGCAGTCGCATCCATCACTAGGGTTCCTGCACACAGTGTACTAGATTCTAGGAGGGTCCGCTCCTCCAGTAAAGGGGTTGATATGTCAATTGTCATGATGTTCAGATTTGGTGTATCCCGATATTCCCTCTCATCAAAAGAATATCAACGCGACAGAAGGCGCATCAATCGGATGCCCGGTCTAAGAGATATTGGCTTTTTCATTGCAGGGGCCCGGTTGGAAATTTGCTCATTCAAAACCCGGACGTTTACCAATGTTTTCCAAAACTTACGTAGAGTATCAAAAAAGTGCCACCTCATCGAAAGGGTCCCAGTGCCGCAGACGGCGCATTGATCGGACGCACGATATTAAAGATAGTCACGTTTAAGAGAATAACGGGCCAGGCCCGATAAGCCCAGTGGGCTGGCAATTCGGGTCAGCCAGTTTTGGTGGGTCCGTCCTAGTAGGGGTGTCGGACCGGCCTGAAGGTTCGTGTTTTCAGGATTGAGGGGCGCTACCCGGCCCAAAGAGAGCGCAGCCCGTCGGGGCACGACCTAGCCCGGCCAGGCGCGACACGTCTTGGCGCGGGTCGGCTCGCTCGGCCAGCTAGCCGAGCAGTCCGAGGGGGCGCGGTCAATCGGCCTTATGGCGCAAGCAGCCCACACGAGCGGGTCGTGGGTTCTCCAGCGTGGTTCCCTCCTGGCACCGCGGCCTTACTCCGCCCGGCCGGCTGACGGGCATGCCGGTCTTTCCGCCAAAGAGGCAGGCAGTGTGGGCAGAAGTTCCTACTACACAGTCGGGGTGATGGCGCCAGCTTCCTCCGCCGCGGTCTGTGCTGGCCATGGCTCTGCATCGCTGGCATGGTATGACAGCTTTGTGCTTCCTCTGCCACGGCCTACTTGGCCTCAAATTTTCTTTGTGTGTGTGACGGTTGCCCTTGCACCGCCGGTCTCTTCCACATTCTGCCTCCTATCGTCGATTCCATAGAATTATACAAGATCAAATGGAGGGTTGTTGGGCTGTGTTCGTTTGGTCCACGATCTCCACGATAAGTGATAGAAATAGGACGAGAAAAATCAAGGATATACAACGACGAACCGAGGCACAATTTTAGTCCATTCAAATTGAACTTAATCCCCTAGCTCGATAATTGACGTCGCATGTCGAGCGTTGTGGAAGACGACGTCATGAGGAAAGCATTCGTAGGCGACGTCAGAGTGTGTCCGAGGAGGAAGCAGTGTCTCCTCACTTTTCACGGAGAAGAGAATGGTTGGCGCATCGTCGTTCTTCATGGAACCGGCGTTCTTTGTCGAAGAAGTCACCGTTCTTCATTGGAGAAGAAAACTCTCCTATCAAAAGCTCTCACTTCCTTAACACAACGAAATACCTCCCAAAATAAAATAATAATCTACCATCATTATTTTATTAACACAAGCCATTTAAAATTCAAAAATTCAAACACTTAATTAATTAAATGAAGAGGTTCCATTCATTAATTAAGGTATGTTGGAAAGTGTTAAAAAGAGGGAGATGGAGAGGAAAGGTCTTAATAAATTAATGGAGTTGTCAAGAATTAATGGAATTTGGGAGGTGGAGAGTTTGGAAATTAAGGTGATTTTTTCAATTTAATTAAGGGGGATTAAGAAGTTTAGGGGAAAATGAAATGTTGGGGCTCTTCTGGGCCCACCTATCAAACATCCACAGTTGGGTAGTTAGTTGGTTGTGGGTCCCACCCTTAACTCCCCTTTGTAGGATATAACTACCTCATATATAAATAAAATTGTACACGCCAATTTCGTTTATTTTAAGCTAATTCCCCAATTATTAACTTTCGACCCGCATAAAACGCAACTGCGGTGAAGGTCCCCTTAAAAGAATACCGGCAGTACGAGTTCATCGGTGCCCTCGGATTTCGATTCTGAGCAACAGTTCAAAAGATAGAAAAACCCGCTCATTCATTTACTTAACGTAGCCGAGCTAAACTTCAGAAACTGATTTCTAGCACACCAGGCCTCGGAATCAGGTGCTGTCAGAAGCCACATAATTGTAAAATTCCAAAGTATTTAAGAAAAAAAATTTACATAAAATTTCCAGGACTTTACATTACTCCCTCCCCAGGGATTTACATCCTCATAAAGCTAAAATATAAAATATGGAATAAATAAGGGTATTGAGCACACATTTCAGCCTCCTGCTCCCATGTTCTCTCCTAGAGGTTCTTGTGCTTCCAACGAATTCGCACCGAAGGAATCGACCGTACACATAGGACCCACTCCTATCGATCCTCGATATCCACTAGGACCTCTGAAAATGCCTCCCCGTCATTGATGTCTAGTTCCACATGATCAATGATGTGGGTCGGGTCATCCACATATCTCCTCAGCTGAGATACATAGAAGCCATTGTGCACCTGGTGCAATTGAGGTGGACGGACTGGCGGTAAGCCACCTCGCTTACCCTGCTGAGGACCTTGAATGGTCTGATGAAGCACGGAGATAACATGCCACCTCGGCCAAATCTCCGTAATCCACGTCGAGATGAGACCAGTAAGAAAATGTGGTCTCCATCCTCGACCTCCAGTGGTCCATGTCTCCTATCAGTATAGGAATTTTGTCTGCTCGGTGTAGTCCTCATCCACTCCTGGATGATCTGCACCTTCTCTCCCGTATCATGAACCATCCCTGGTCATACGAGTGCTGACTCCCCAGGGTCAGTCCATCACATAGGTGATCTTCATGATCGGCCATACAGAGCCTCTTATGGTGCCATCCCGGTGGTGGAGTGGTAGTTGTTGTTGTACTCAAACTCCACCAAGGGTAGGTGATGCTCCCTGCTACAACAAAATAAAAGGATGCATGCATGGAACATGTCCTCGAGTGTCTCAATGGTCCTCTCCGTCTGCCCATCCATCTGAGGATGAAAGGCAGTTTTCAGGCGTAGCTGCATCCCAAATGCCACCTACAACCCCTTCCACAGTTGGGATGTAAAATGAACATCTTTATCGTAGATGATAGATGATGGGACACCATGAAGCTGTACGATCTCCTAAACGTAGTGGTGTACCAAGCTCTCTACTGAGCCCTTCTCTCTGATCCGAAGAAAGTGGTCCGACTTGGTGAGTCGGTCGACCATCACCCAGATAGAATCGTGTCCCCTGGATGTACGTGGAAGCCCCATCACAAAATCCATGGATATCCCATCCCACTTCCACTCCGGAACCTCCAAGGGTTGTACCAAACTTGCTGGTACCTGGTGCTCCGCCTTCACTTGCTAGGAAGTGAGGCATCGTGAAACGAACTCTGCTACAACCGTCATCATACCCAACCACCAGTGTTGTCATCTAAGGTCCCGGTACATCTTTTCCACTCTAGGATGTACTGCTAGAGGGTATGTGTGAAACTCCCTCAGCACTTCCTCCTACAGTGCAACTGGTACCATGGTACGTCCCCTAAAGAGGATAACGTGCTCTCTTCCTTCAGAAAATCCATCAGGTCCCGGCCCTGTGGAAATCTGAACACATCACGCCTCACAGTCAACATCCCCACATTATGCCTCTCTGACCCAATATAGTAGTGGAGGAGTAACTGTGAGGGGCTGTTGAAAAGTTGTCCCCATCTTTATACATGAAAGATACCTAAAAAGCGGCTAACTGCTCTGTCTCCTCTCCAAGTAGTTGAATGACTGATCTCCTGCTGAGAGCATCAGCTACTTCGTTCCCCTTCCCATGATTATAGACTATCACAATGTCATAGCCCTGGAGGAACTCAAGCCATCAACGCTATCTCAGGTTCAGGTCCTTCTGTGAGAAAATGTACCTGAGACTCTAGTAGTCAGAGTAGATTTTAAAGCACTCACCCATCAGATAGTGCCACCACATATTCAGGGCGAAGACCACTAATGCTAACTCATGTTCATGGGTTGTGTAGTTCTGCTCGTGTTGCCTCAACTGTCCTGAACCATCGGCGATCATTGCTCGCTCATGCATCAGGATACACCCGAGTCTGGTCCCTAATGTGTCGTAGTAAACCACGTACCCAACGCCCTCCTCCGGTAGCCTCAAGATGGGTGCACTGGTCAATCTCAGCCTCAGCTCCTGGAGGCTCTGCTGGAATCTATCTGACAACACGATGGGTTTCCCATTCTTTTTCCATGCTTGAAGTGGCGCTGCAACTCTGGAGAAGTTTGGTAGAAAGCTTCAATAGTACCCAACCATACCTTGGAAACTCCGCACCTCCGTCATTCTCCTAGGTGGTTCTCATGCAAGTACTTCCTCGATCGACGTAGGATCCACTGTAACTCACGCCTCCGAGATGACATGCACCAAGAAGTGAACTTCTCGAATCCATAACTGGCACTTCAAGATCTTACCATAATGTTGGTGATCTCAGAGTGTGTTCAGTACGTCCCGTATGTGGTAGGCATGCTCCTCCTCAGTAGTCACGTAAATCAGTATGTCATTGATGAAGACCATGACATAACGATCGAGGTAAGGCTGGAAGATCCTGTTCATGAGACTCATGAACACTGCTGCCACGTTGGTTATAACGAAGGGCATAACCAAGAATGCGTAGTGGCCATACAGACACATGAAGGTTTTCCTCTGTACGTCCCCATCTCGAACTCTGAGCTGATGATAGCTTGACCTGAGGTCGATCTTCGAGAACCATCATGCTCCATTGAGCTGATCAAAGAGGTCATCAATCCTTGGGAGTGGGTCCTTGTTCTTTATGGTCACCTGATTTAGGCGACGGTAGTCGAAACATAGTCGTAAGCTGTAACACCCCGAGATTTTATGAAGAATGTTCTTTTTAATTTCATTAATGTCTTGTGTCATACGCTACACCAAAAGGAGCTTTTACAACACACATCTCTGACCTGGATTGAATTACACGCAATCCCAACCTTCCACGATAGCATGTGTTGTACGCAACCCCAAGTTTCGCTAAACAACGATATGCTATTAAAATATTATTAAAACTAGCCGTTATGAATAGTAATAACCACTTTTTTGAAATCTTGTAAATTTTATTTTTCAAAATGGACATAATTTTTTGATTCGGAATATCGAAATTTGCATAGGGTGAAATTTTGGTGATTTTCGGATAACTTTCATATTTTGATGAATAGTGAAAAATACTAAATTTTAATTAAAAACAACTTTTTCAATCGAAATAATTAATAGTGATATATTATTAATTTTAGTGGGTTTAAAGTATATTTAGAATATATTTTTACAATTTAATATAATGATGGTCATTGGATGTAATTTCACATTTAAACCAGTTATAAACAAGTTTCAATCTTTTGATAGTTATTATCTTTTAAAAACACGCTATTTGTTTTGACGACGGGAATTAATTTTTAAATTAGTTAATGCAACTGATATGTTTTGAATTTGGTCAAATAGGCATCATTTTTGAGTTCATAATATCAAATATATCTTAGGCCTAATTTTTGATATTTTTCTGAAAACTTTCGATTTTTGATGAATAGTGAAACCACTAAGTGGTAGTTAAAAAACTGAATTGTTCATAAAACTTAATTTTACCGCTTCTGTGAGGGGAATTTCTAAAATCCGAGAGACAGGGTTGATATCAATAAGTAAAATGTGGTTCAATGAGATCAAAATAATTTTTTGGTGAATAGTAACTTTTTACTTTTTTTACCACGGTTAAAAGTAAATAGGGTAATTAATGGAAGAAATGATATTGTTATTACCCTAAAACATGTTATAATTCTATTGGACAAGTGTAATTAGACCAAAAACAAACTTAGGAATAAAATATGACCATTTAGGCCCACATGGATTAGATTGGGACATTTATTATTAATTTATTTAAAGAAGGGTTAAAAGAGTTAAAATCAAAGTTTATATACTAAAACATTTTTAATATGGGGTTATAAATAAGATAAATTCTACTATAAATATTCATTAGAAATCTAAAAGGATTTACTACATAATCGTATTTTATTTGTAATTTTTATATATTAAATAATTTAATTTATTTATGACACAACAATGATGCAGTAATTATCTTATTAATGAAATATTGACATAATTGATGTTATAAATACCCAAAAATATATAATTTGAGACTTTTTATGAATTCCACTAATTTTCTAGGTTAATATGACATGTTAGTATTTATTTAATTAACTTTGTTTGAACTTATCATTCTGTTATGATTTTCACAAAAATCAATTACTAAATAGTGTCAAAATTGACATAAAATAGTTTTTAAAAATAATATTATATTATTAATTGTTATTTTATTCCTAAAAATCTAAGGATCGAAATAATGACTTAGATAAGGTTATATATATTAATAATAAACAACTTGGGGTTTGTTTGGCTTCTTATAGTATGTTTATTAACCATATAGTGTAACAATACAAGAAGACACGGTAAAAGTATAATTATTTAACTTAATGTTAAATCTAAATGATAAGGTTAAAATAGGAACATAAACTTCTCTAAATTATATTGTATTAGAGTATTTCTACCCATACCCACATTAGCCTCGAAATAAATCAATTTGGAGCTATTTAAAACTGAACATTACTTTATAATAAAATAATATTTTTAGTTTTTCCAAAGGAGCCCCTCTCCTCCCATATAAAAGGGCACCTCCTCCCTCTCTTCCTCACACAACTTTGAGCCTTCAAGCTCGTCCAACCCCTGAAAAATTCATTTCTCCACTTCCCTAGAAACATCCTAGAGGTTCTGGTCTTCCTCAAAGACCAATTGTAGTGCCCTAAGTGGAGGTCTCAAAGAGGCGCTTCAAAGAAGAGGTAATTTCCGTTACCGATTCTTTAACCTTTATTTCTTCTTCCACTTATTCATCTTAGGTTGTTTCATTATGAAGTAATAACATCAGTATCAATCATATACCTATATGTTATTATAAGTATTAAACAATCCTATTTCACCATCTATCCATCCTACGGAAAACGAAATCACCGGGTGTGCGTACGTACGGAATACCGTCTCCACGCCGTGGTGAAATCTATTTTCCACCACCACCATACTTGGATGGGTATAATGGTGTAAATAATAACTATATATTATTATTTTAAAGTGATATTGATTCTGAAATAGTATAAATACACTCCAATACAGTCCCATGATCATGAGAACGATATCATCGCTCGTGCGTACATACGGACTACCGTCTCCACGACGCGATGAGATTCATTCTCCACTTTAACCATTCATGAATGATTATAAAGTATATATAATAAGTAATCATGAAATATATTACATAATAACGATACTGGATTTATGTGTATATATATGAATGTCATCTACTTAATTCCGTTCAACTCAATAAGGAAACGAAAACAGTGTTCATGCGTACGTACGGCCTACTGTCTCCATGAATGGTGTATTTCTTTCCATTTACTGATTTATTATATATATGTATATTCTCAATATATATATATAAATCATGTTTTATATTCTGGAATTAAGTAATCATGATCTATGTAATCATATGAATAATTACAAGTCAAAACACGGACGACAAATGAAACAATTTTACCCAAAATGCTCTTTATCATGGAATTTACAAAAGAATGGGTAATATAAAGTCATAAGTGAACCATATATGATATAATAACAATGAATATGATTCTGTAATAAGTCAATGACATTATTTAAATCATTATACAGTAGGTTCAGACACTTACGAAGCAAATCGGACCTAAGGTAAGGGAAATATCACAATCTCATTTTTATCCGAGATTGTTTATACTTTGGTATTTACTGGGGCATATTTTATCATCCAAATCCATGTTTCATAAATATTTAATATTATTTCCATCCACCTACAATTTTTTTAAATCAAATTTTACCCTTCGGTGAGTTTTTATTAAAAGATATGAAAGGAATCTTTTGTCGTTTTTCGTACGAGGTACTTTTTGACTTTTCCGAGAAAAGTACGAGAAGAATGATTTTTTTAACTTATACAGCATGAATGGATTTTTAAAACATTATTTCAAAGAAGCTTCCTTTACATGTTTTCAAGTTTATTTTTAATCAACTTCTTTTAGTTTATAATTTTACGACATGTTAAGAAAGGAAAAGTGTTTTTGAAGCAGAAAGGATTTTTTCTTCAAGAATGGAGTTCAAGTGTTTTATCAAAATTATTTTCCATCTAAGATAATAAAGGGTTCTGTTTTTATCCCTATTATTAAATTGATTTGATTATGTTGTGATGGAATTATATTTTTATAAATTCCTTTATCTTATATGAATTGTTTTATGATGTCACGATGTTAAAGATTCCCATTTTTATTACATGGGTTATGAAATGATGTATGATTTATGATTTTGTGGCACACATAAGAATGGTATCATTATGAGACGGGTGGGACCTATATCTCCCTCCATTGCACTGGGTAAAGATTTTATATCTCATGAGATAGACATGGCTGGAATGGTAGGTTATACCGGTTCAGTGAAACAGGACTGAAACGAGGGTGACTCTGTTCAGAAAGGGACTTTGTCCACTAAGATAGTCTTGGAAATGAGTCTTGACTAACAAGAAATGATTCTTTATGATTATGTGTGCATGACACAATGTTTAATGTTTTATGTTATGATTATTGTGATTACATTTCACTTCCATGAGTTATCCCAGGTTATGAAATTATGATCTCTTTTACAGGTTAAGATTTCCAAAAGTTATGTGCTTATGTATATGATGTGATTGATATTTCTTTTATTTACCCATATTGAGAATTTGAGCTCACCCTTTTATGTTTACTTTTCCCTAGGATATAAAGAAATGTTTTACGTATAAAAAAAGAATGATCTTTATGGGAGATGTTGATGATCTTTCACCACGATTAGAAGATTATATTCTAAGTTTCCGAAGACACTAAACTATTACGGTCCATGTGTGTGTGTTTTTGTAATATACTATGTATTCCGCAAATGTAATGTAATGTCCATGTACGTTAAGCTTCGGGTCTCTACAGTTTGTATCAGAGGAAAGGTTTAGTTAAACTTTGGAAACTAGGATGCGAAAACGTTAGTGATATCCCTAGAGATATTTCTAAGGTATGTCTAGGGATGTCCCTAAGGAAAAGTATACGTATAGGATATAGTCCTAGAACTACGGTAACGATCTTAGAATTTATCCTAAGATGTTAGATATTGAGGGTGCTCCCCCTTTACTATGTTGTCTTCCCTAGCATGATTTCACCTCTCACAAAATTCTTTTTGTGTTTTAGTTAATGGAGGGAACCAGAAGGAATTCGGTTAACATTGAATCCAATGGACAAATTGGTGACTATGAGCAAAAAAATTGTGTAATGCCTAGAGATAAAGATATTGTGATTATGCTGAATCAGTCATCGCGATATATGATTAACAAGGTAAAATTTAGTGGTATGACTAATTCATCAAAGAAGAGGAAGATAAACTATTATGCATGTTTGCATGTTGAGGAGCATAAAGAAAGGAAGATTGAGATTTCTAAAGAAGGGAAGAAGAACCTTGAGGAATACCTCAAATGGAGGGACCGATGTTATCTGTGTGGAGAAAAGGGTCATAGAGTGACAGATTATTATGGATTTCAATGTCTTTTTTGTGGAGAACATGGGCATTACCCAACTCAATGCCCTGACCTAAAAAGTTACTTCTAAATCAAGGAAGGACTTATTCCAGGACAATCATTGAAGTGGATGGACTAAAGTATTTATGTATTGGTATTCATGAATAATGTTGTTGAGGTACTTTTATGGTGTACTGAAATATTTATGTATTGGTCTATTGTGGTTTTCAATAATTTTAAGGTACCGGTAACCATGAAAATTGATTCACATATTTTGGAAAGTAGATGATATGTGCATAATTAAGGGATAAGGAGAAAATGAAATGTTTGACAGTATTCATGAGCTCATTATTGATATAAGGACTAAGTGATATCATGGTTTGAGTATATAGAATTTTGAGGATTTTGGTATATAGAAAGTGTTAACTTTTAACTGCATTAATGTTTTCACTAAGGTTCAATGGGTATTCATTTTTCAAGAGAATACATGATTAAGGCCTTCTAATGTTTGTAATGTGACCAACAAGACATATCTCATGATATATGAGGATCAATGATGGTATTAACATGCTTGTTATATGAACTCTTTGGTAATCATTTTCACTATAATATGAGATTGGACAGCAGTATTATGAATAAGCATAAAGATTGGAATGGACTATGTCGGACATAAGTTAGTATTGTTTAAGGATTAAAGTTTTTTTCAATATTATTGATGGGATGTTATAGTAATGTAGTTTTAGAAAAAGTACAACCTGCAGGACGGGCGACAACCCATCGCTTCAGACAAGGCTGTGGGAATCGAACCCACCACCGAAGTGCGACTGGCCTTTATCACCTATCACTGGCCTACAGGAAGTCCATGTTTAGTTGAAACTAGTTTTATTATATTAAGAAGTATGATATATGAAGTATAAGTTCATTTTAGGAACCATATATCATTAATCTCACTATAGATGGACTTATGTATTTTTTTATAACTTTTCTAACCTTTTGTTTGAGACAGATGGAATGACCCGTCATTCTATCACATGATCTTCTAACACATCACGAATGACAAATTCAAATTCATTTCTTTAAGAGATGAAGTAAAAATTGTCCACAGAATGAAAAACATTGAGACTATACCAAAATCACAAAAGTATTTCTTCTAATTCCAATTTCATCAACTTTAGGGAAATGATCTTGAAAACAAAAAATGTTGTCCTAGTGCTCTTATATCTGATTAATCAGATGGTACCTTAGATCGTCAAAAATTAATGGATTTGTGATTGTTGGCTGTTCCATAGCCATGTTCTCTACCACTCTCCATCAGAACATGATGGTTAGATTTTTCTTCCATATCCATATTTTCACCTATATGGAAACCCAGTCATAAGTTTATTTGGGTAACCATTACGTTTCATACATTTGTTTTTAAAGATTGGTTTTGGTATTCCTTTTTACGATGTGGGTTTCTATTAAAGAAACTGTCAAGTAGTAAACCATTTATAACCCCGACGAATTTCGAGGGCGAAATTCATTTTAAGGGGGGTAGAATGTAACACCCCGAGATTTTATGAAAAATATTCTTTTTAATTTTATTAATGTCTTGTGTTATGCGCTACACCAAAAGTAGCTTTCACAAGAGACATATCTGACCTGGATTGAATTACACGCAATCGCGACCTTCCACGATAGCGTGTGTTGTACGCAACACCAAGTTTCGCTAAACAACGATATGCTATTAAAATATTATTAAAACTAGCCGTTATGAATAGTAATAACCACTTTTTTGAAATCTTGTAAATTTTATTTTTCAAAATGGACATAATTTTTTGATTCGGAATATCGAAATTAGATTAGGGTGAAATTTTGGTGATTTTTGGATAACTTTCATATTTTGACGAATAGTGAAAATTACTAAATTTTAATTAAAAACAACTTTTTCAATCGAAATAATTAATAGTGATAAATTATAAATTTTAGTGGTTTTAAAGTATATTTAGAATATATTTTTACAATTTAATACAATGATGGTTATTGGATGTAATTTCACATTTAAACCAGTTATAAACAAGTTTCAATCTTTTGATAGTTATTATCTCTTAAAAACACGTTATTTGTTTTGACGACGGGAATTAATTTTTAAATTAGTTAATGAAACTGATATGTTTTGAATTTGGTAAAATAGGCATAATTTTTGAGTTCATAATATCAAATATATCTTAGGCCTAATTTTTGGTATTTTTCTGAAAACTTTCGATTTTTGATGAATAGTGAAACCACTAAGTGGTAGTTAAAAAAACAGAATTGTTCATAAAACTTAATTTTACCGCTTCTGTGAGTGGAATTTCAAAAATACGAGAGACACCGTTGATGTCAGTAAGTAAAATGTGGTTCAATGAGATGAAAATAATTTTTGGTGAATAGTAACTTTTTACTTTTTTACCATGGTTAAAAGTAAATAGGGTAATTAAGCGTAGAAATGATATTATTATTACCCTAAAACATGTCCTAATTCTATTGGACAAGTTTAATTCGACCAAAAACAAACTTAGGAACAGAATATGACCATTTAGGCCCACTTGGATTAGATTAGGACATTTATTATTAATTTATTTAAAGAAGGGTTAAAAGAGTTAAAATCAACGTTTATTTACTAAAACATTTTTAATATGGGGTTATACATAAGATAAATTCGACTATAAATATTCATTAGAAAGCTAAAAGGATTTAATACATAATGGTATTTTATTTGTAATTTTTAGACATTAAATAATTTAATTTATTTATGAAACAACGATGATGCAGTAATTATCTTATTAATGAAATATTGACATAATTGATGTTATAAATACCCAAATAAATATAATTTGAGGGTTTTTATGAATTAATCTAATTTTATAGGTTAATATGACATGTTAGTTTTGATTTAATTAACTTTTTTAGAACTTATAATTATGTTATGATTTTCACAAAAATCAATTACTAAATAGTGTCAAACTTGAAATAAAATAGTTTTTAAAACAAATATTATATTATTAATTGTTATTTTATTCCTATAAATCTAAGGTTCGGAAAAATGACTTAGATATGGTTATATATATTAATAATAAACAACTTGGGGTTCGTTTGGCTTCTTATAGTAAGTTTATTAACCTTATAGTGTAAGAATACAAGAAGACACGGTAAAAGTAAAATTATTTAACTTAATGTTAAATCTAAATGATAAGGTTAAAATAGGAACCTAAACTTGTCTAAATTCTATTGGATGAGAGTATTTAGACCCATCCCCACCTTATCCTCGAAATAAATCAATTTGGAGCTATTTAAAACCGAACTTGACTTTATAATAAAATAATATTTTTAGTTTTTCCAAAGGAGCCTCTCTCCTCCCTTATCAAAGGGCACCTCCTCCCTCTCTTCCTCACACAACATTGAGCCTTCAAGATCGGCCAATCCCTGCCAAATTCATTTCTCCACTTCCCTAGAGACATCTTAGAGGTTCTGGTCTTCCTCAAAGACAAATTTTAGTGCCCTAAGAGGAGCTCTCAAAGAGGCGTTTCAAAGAAGAGGTAATTTCCGTTACAGATTCTTTCACCTTTATTTCTTCTTCCACTCCTTCTTCTTAGGTTGTTTCATTATGAACTAATAACATAAGTATCACTCATATACTTATATGTTATTATAAGTATGAAAGAATCCTATTTCACCATCTATCCATCCTACGGAAAATGAAAACACCGCGCGTGCGTACGTACGGAATACCGTCTGCACGCCGTGGTGAAATCTATTTTCCACCACCACCTTATTTGGATGGGTATAATGGTGTAAATAATAACTATATATTATTATTTTAAAGTGATATTGATTATGAAATAGTATACATACACTCCAATACAGTCCAATGATCATGAGAACGATATCATCACTCGTACGTACGTACGGACTACCGTCTCCACGATGCGATGAGATTCATTCTCCAATTTAACCATTCATGAATGATTATAAAGCATATATAATAAGTAATCCTGAAATATATGACATAATAATTATACTGGATTTATGTGTATATATATGAATTTCAACTACTTAGTTCCGTTCAACTCAATAAGGAAACAAAAACAGCGTTCATGCGTACGTATGGCCTACCATCTCCATGAACGGTGTATTTCTTTCCATTTACTGATTTATTATATATTTGTATATTCTGAATATATATATATATAAATCATGTTTTATATTCTGGAATTAAGTAATCATGATCTAAGTAATCATATGAATAATTACAAGTCAAAACACGGACGACAAATGAAACAATTTTACCCAAAACGCTCTTTAACATGGAATTTACAAAAGAACGGGTAATATAAATATATAAGTGAACCATATATGATATCATAACAATTAATATAATTCTATAATAAGTCAATGACATTATTTAAATCATTATACAGGAGGTTCGGACACTTACGAAGCAAATCGGACCTAAGGTAAGGGAAATATCACAATTTCATTTTTATCCGATATTGTTTATACTTTGGTATTTACTGGGGTGTATTTTATCATCAAAATCCATGTTTCCTAAATATGTAATATTATTTCCATCCACCTACAATTTTTTTAAATCAATTTTTACCCTTTGGTGAGTTTTTAGTAAAAGATATGAAAGGAATCTTTTGTCGTTTTCGTACGAGGTACTTTTTGACTTTTCCAACAAAAGTACGAGAAGAATGTTTTTTTAACTTATACGGCATGAATGGATTTTTAAAACATTATTTCAAAGAAGCTTCCTTTACAAGTTTTCAAGTTTATTTTTAATCAACTTCTTTTAGTTTATAATTGTACGGCATGTTAAGAAAGGAAAAGTGTTTTTGAAGCAGAAAGGATATTTTCCTCAAGAATGGAGTTCAAGTGTTTTATCAAAATTATTTTCCATATAAGATAATAAAGGGTTCTGTTTTTATCCCTATTATTAAATTGATTTGATTATGTTGTGATGGAATGATATTTTTATAAATTCCTTTATCTTATATGAATTGTTTTATGATGTCACGATGTTTAAGATTCCCATTTTTATTACATGGGTTATGAAATGATGTATGATTTATGATTTTGTGGCACACATAAGAATGGCATCATTATGAGACGGGTGGGACCTATATATCCCTCCAATGCATTGGGTAAATATTTTATATCTCATGAGATAGACATGGCTGGAATGGTAGGTTATACCGGTTCAGTGAAACAGGACTGAAACGAGGGTGACTCGGTTCAGAAAGGGACTTTGTCCACTAAGATAGTCTTGTCAATGAGTCTTGACTAACAAGAAATGATTCTCTATGATTATGTGTTCATGCCACAAGTTTAATGTTTTAAGTTATGATTATTGTAATTACATTTCACTGTCATGAGTTATCCCAGGTTATGAAATTATGATCTCTTTTACAGGTTACGATTTCCAAAAGTTATGTGCTTATGTATATGATGTGATTGATATTTCTTTTGTTTACCCTTACTGAGCATTTGAGCTCACCCTTTAATGTTTAATTTTCCCCAGGATGTAAAGAAAGGTTTTAGGTATAAAAAAAAGGAAGATCTTTATGGGAGATGTTGAAGATCTTTCACCACGATTAGAAGATTATATTCTGAGTATCCAAAGACACTAAAGTATTACGGTCCTTGTGTGTGTGTTTTTGTAATATAATAAGTATTCCGCAAAAGTAATGTAATGTCCATGTACGTTATGCTTCGGGTCTCTACATAAGCCCCCATCCACCTTCTTGGGGAATAAAATCTGAGAATCCCAGTGTGAAATAATGGGTTGGATGAATCCCTTTCCCTGTTAGTCCTCCAACTATACCCGCAGACCACAAATCTCAGCGGGAGCCATCCGATATGATGGAGTGGATATTAGTGTTGTCCTGGGTTATAGGTCAATGTATAAACTTACCTCTCTGTGAGGAGGTATTCCTGGAATGTCATCGGAAAAAACGTTCACATACTGAACCACCACAACAGGAAAACTTGGACTCCGCAAATCAACCGCTCCAAGGATCAGACTAGCCAACTGATTAGTGATCGGCTGCCCTATCCTCTGTGTATGTTCGTCCTATGCTGGAAAGGCTCCCTTCTCACTGGTGAAGGTGAACTTGGTCCCATCCATGCGGACACACCTCACTTTTCTCCTAAAACAGTTGATCTGGTCATGGACTGTAGATAACCAATCCATACCCAAGATGACGTCGTAAGTCCTCGACACTGATACATGAAGATCCCAACCAAATACCTTACCTCATATAGTATGCTCAAACTGCTAGTACCTGTGCGTAATAGTCGAGTATGCTCCCGTACGAGTCTCTAGTTGTAAGGATCGTGCCAACCACTCCGTCAGAATCTCTGAGCTCCGAAAAAGGGCAGCGGCTATAAAAGAATTGCTCGCTCATCTATCTATAAGAACTGCAGCAAGGGTGGACTAGACACAGATAGTACCTAGAATCATCTCAGGTGCGCGTGGTCATAGGCCTCGACCACCTGGAGATGAGCTTTCCCCCATCTGCCAAATCCCTATGGTCGGGGTGGTCCTCCTTGTGGTGGTGGTGGTAGAGCCTCAAATCATCTTCCACCACCCGTTGCTCGGCCTCCTCCTCTGCCTCGTCTGCCTGCTCCATGCGGACCACCACTGTCAAACCTTTTCCACTGCCTGGGAGGTCTCTCTACAATCTTCTTCTTACTCTGCATGGCAGGTCGGACACTCACAAGCCATGTGGCCTTACCCGCCACATGCATAGCACTGCATGACCCTCGTATGGCTAGCACTGCTCCGTGTGCCCCCCTCATCCGAACCAGTATCTTGAGGTCGCCCACCCGTTAGCCTTGTCCACTTGGACCTCTACAACATCTATCTACTTCCTGCTGCAGAACACTCCAATACATGTCACCCTACGGTGGGTCTCGCTGTTGGCGTTAGCTCAGCAAGAAAGATCTCCACAAAAAGGGGTCACTCTAGTACTCCTTCCTACGTCGGAATGCGGAGGGAGATCATTGAATCCATGATCACATTCCTCAGTCCCTGATCAAAGTTCCATGCCCAGAAGAATGGGTCATGTACCATGTCAATGGAGTAGCATGAGAGGTCAGTAAATCTCGCTGAGTACTGGTCTAATGTTAGGCTACCCTGCTGCAACTATCGTAACTCCTGGATGCGCACCGAACGAAGGGTGGCTGGAACAAAATCTGAGCAGAAGAGGATCTCTAAGGTTGTCCAATGTATAGATTCCTTGTCATGAACACGGAGCATCAGGCTCCACCATCTACCTGCTGTTGCGTGCAGTAGACTCATGACAAGGATCACCATAAGGTCTGCTAGTGTCCCTACCAATATGAAGACCCTACGATAGCCTCCAGCCAATCATCGGCTAACTGTGGGTCCGTCTCTCCACAAAACCTGGGTGGCCTCTCTCACTGAAACTCGTGAAACACACCCAGGAGGCGTGCAATCTCTATTACTGGGGCTAGTGGCATTAGTGGCTCAGCGGGTAATGGTAACGCTAGTGCCTCTGCTGTAATGAGGTCGTGCACTGAGGCCTCGTCGCTCTGTGGGCTTCCATCTCGTATGTAGCACGGAACCCTAGCTGGCAACCTATGTGGGGCCATCCTGAAAATAAATAGGTTCAGCATGGATTATACAATATATCTAGTGAGCTGACACAATGTAATAAAAAAAGAAAACTCTTGAAACACACATGAAATCAATGTTTTCGTGCACTGAGTCAGAAATCAGATGTTAGGGTCCTGGTGTATGGATACGTCAGCCGTCGCACCAACACTGGACTCTCTAGACTAAAAACCATACTCATTACACTTAACAATATTTCTTCACAATAGAGAATAACCAGAGTCCTATGTTCTGCGGTAGAACTGACTCTTCTGATACCAATTTGTCATGACCCGTCCTTGGGGCCCGTGCTGTGACTACCCCCAGCCCGCCTTCCATAGGCCAGGGGATGAAGAGTAGCACCAAAGGCATAAATCCCAATAAAATGGGAAGGCATTGCCTTTATAAAAGTAAAAATACACAACAGAGTATGCAAGTGAAGCGAGCACTAAGTAAAACTGAGTACAAAAGAAAGTGCTGAATATTAAATTGGCCAGTATACAAACCAAACTAAAAGTACATTACAACTGAGAATGAAACTACAACAGCCGTAATGTAATGTGGCATCCACTGAGTCTTCCTCTCTATATCCCACCTGAAGGGTTGGTACAGACGGTCTCCACAGCTCCCCGGGTCTGGTCATCTGCTCTGTGTACATCTTTTCTAGTGGTCCACCTCCGGGTACCGTCCAGATCTACAAGCCACCACCTCGATCAGTGATGTCCGTCATTTTCATCCAACACAACATAGTGCAGGCATAGCAGATGCTGGGGTGAGTATACGATACTCAGTAGGGACCCCAACACCCCTAAATGTCTCCCAGAATCCATGAAGGATAGACCACAATGGAAAGATACAAACATGAAGTGTACAACCAACTCTACTTAGGTATATCCCATACATTTACCTAAGTCATCAATCATAGTTCGGCTCCAACTTCCTAGCCCAAGAACAATCCATTCAACACAGGAAATAAGTCAATCATACCTACGATAATGATTGAAATACAAATCTCAGCTCACACAGGTATACTAATCACGAAGAGGGTTGGAGATGATTAAATGTATCCTCCGAATCATCTCCTCTGCCGAACCCACATATAATCCAAGTATAGAAGTCATCAATGCCGAACCCACATAGCATCCAGGTATAGTAACCATCACTGCCAAACCCACATAGGATCCAAGTACAATCACCATCTCTGTCGAACCCATGAAGGATCCAATTACAGTTGTCATCACTGTCGAACCCATGTAAGATACAAGTATAGTCGTCATCGTCGTCGAACCCATAGAGGATCCCAGAATGGTAGTCGCTGCAGTCGCAGCCAGCTCTAGGGCTTCCGCACACAGCGTAATCGATTCCAGGAGGGTCTGGTCCTCGAGTAAAGGGTTCGATACATCAACTGTCATGAAGTCTAGAGTTGACGTATCCCGAAGTTCTGTCTCATCAAAAGGAACTCAATGCGATAGACGGTGTGTCAATATGATGCCCGGTCTAAGAGATATTGGATTTTTTTCTAGGGGCCCGGTTGGAAATATTCTCGTTCCAAACCCGGACATTTACCAAATTCGTCCAAAAATGACTTAGACTATTGCAAAAGGACCTCCTAGTCGAAAGGGTCCCAGTTCCATAGATGGCACATCGATCGGACGCACGACCTTTAAGTCATTCATGTTTAAGTGATTAACAGGCCCGAACCAATATGCCCAATGGGCTGGCGGGTCGGGTCAACCAGTTTTGGTGGTCCGTCCCGATTGGGGTGTTGGACCAGTCCGATGGTTCTCGTGGTCCGGCCTGAGGGGACAAGGCCATCCCAAAGAAAGAATGGCCCAGCCCTGTGGGGCGCGACCGGGGGCGGCCGGGCACGGCCTTTCTCGGCATTGCCTAACAGGGCAAGGCCTGGCTGGGCGCATGGCCAGGAAGGCTCGGCCAGCTGTCCGAGCGGTCTGTGGGGGTACGACCCCCTGGCAGTCCGAACGGGCGGCGCCTTATGGCGCCGCCCTCCCTAACCGGTCGGCTAGGCTAGACGGCCTTTTGGCATTAGCGGCCCGCACGTGCGGGCCGCGGGTTCTCCGTCACGGTGCCCTCCTGGCGTCGCGGCCCGCTTGGCTGCGGATTTTCATTGCGTGTGCGATGGCGGCCCTTGCACCGCTGGTCTCATATGCCTTCATCCTCCTATCGTAGATTCCATATAATTAAACAAGATCAAATGGAGTTTCTTCGGGCCGTGTTCATTCGGCCCGCGCCCTCTACATTAAGTATTAGAAATTGGCTAATAAAAATCAATGTTATACAATGACGAACCGAGGAACAATTTTAATCCATTAAAATTGAACTTAATCCCCTACCTCGATAATTTATGTCACATGTCGGGCGTTTCGGAAGACGGCCTCATGAGGAAAGTATTCGTAGGCAACGTCGGAGTGTGTCCGAGGAGGAAGCAACGTCTCCTCACTTGTCGCGGAGAAGATAATGGTTGGCACATCTTCATTCTTCATAGAACCGACGTTCTACGTTGAAGAAGTCTCCGTTTTTCGTCGAAGAGGAAAACTATCCTCTTAAGAGCTCTCTCTTCCTTGACACAACGAAAGCCCTCCCAAAATAAAATAATAAGCTACCCTCATTATTTTATTAAAAAAAATCCATTTATAATTCAAACAATCAAACACTTAATTAATTAAATATAGAGGTTCCATTCATTAATTAAGGTATGATGGAAAGAGTTAAAGAGAGGGAGAGGGAGAGGAAAGGTCCTCATAAATTAAAGGATTTGTCAAGAATTTATGGAGTGAGGGAGGTGGAGAGTTTGGAAATTAAAGGGGTGTTTCCTATTTAATTAAGGGGGTTTATAGAGATTAGGGGAAAATGAAAGGTTGGGGCTTGTGTGGTCCCACCTCTCAGACATCCACACTTGGGTAGTTATGTGGAAGTGTGTCCCACCCTTAACTCCCCTTTTTATGATATAACTACCTCAGATATAAATAAAATTGTAAACACCAATTTAATTTATTTTATGCTAATTCCCCAATTATTAACATTCGAACCACATAAAAGGCAACTGTGGTGAAGGTCCCATTAAGGGAATACATAATCTACGAGTTCATCGGTGCCCTTGGATTTCGATTCCTATCACCAGTTCAAAAGATAGAAAAATCCACTCATTCGTTTACTGAATGTAACCGAGCTAATCTTAAGAAATTGATTCCAGGCACACCGAGCCTCGGAATCAAGTGTCGTTAGAAGCCACATACTGGTAAAATTCCAAAGCATTTAAGAAAAAAATTTCCTTGAAATTTTTAGGTCATTATAGATAAAACTATATTTATTTATAATATTTGTGCTAATATAATCATTATACTTACGTGTGAGACCATACATATCAAACATTTATTAACACAAATAAAAGAGTCATTTATCAATGAAAATGTACAATGGTAAAGTATTTCATTATTAGCGTGTAGTGTTTTAGCAGTGACAATCTTTATAAATTTAAAATTGTTAACAAATTTCTTTAACAATGATTTAATGATTTAGCATTGATAATGATTAAAATTTTAAAAACATTTTAGTAAGAATAGGTAAAACCCATTTTTTATTTTTAAAAGAACCCTAACAGTTTCACCACTGCATCTCATCATTCATGCTTTCACAAAACCCAAACACAACTGCCACCTAATTCAAATTTCTAGAATAATTTATCCTTAAAATTTTAATTTTTTTTACACATAACATGTTTTTATGTATTTTTAATAAATCTTTCATGATATTTCCATGAATTGTTTTGTTATTCTTCATATTTTATTTTGAAAATCTACATGATTCTTGAATATATATGTGTGTGAATATGTATATGTGTGTGTAAATATGGATTTATATATAGTCAAAGAGATTAATCTAGTCCCATATTATATTTTTTGTTCTTAACATAATCATATGTATGTATTTGTGAATATATACAGACACACACACACACACATATATATATATATATGGAATTTATATTATTATATATATAAATATATCTTTATTCATTTTCTTATGTGGTTATTTTTATATATGTGGTAGCGTGTATGTAGAAATTTATATATTTATATATTAAAAAAATTTATATTATATTATTTATTTATTTATTTCTTTCAAATTATATTTATAAATGAATATATTTATATATGAAAAAAAACATGATGCATATATATATATGTATATATTATCATGAAAATAATATTTTTTATATATAAATTAATTATAATAATATTAAATTTAAAACAAGATAGAAATAGGGTTGGACAATAACTATGGAAATTTGATTTGAGTACTAATTTTTTTTTAAAAACTAGAATATTTTATTAAATTCTCAAAACGATTCATATATCACAATAAATTCCCAATACCATTCTAAATTTTCATATTACACATAAATAGTAACAAATTCATAAAACACTTAATTTTGTTGGTAAATTCACAATTAAACACAAAAAGAAATTATAAACATAATAAAATTAGAGAAAATATACAACTATTTGAAATGTTACAAGGGTATCCAAATAAATAATGTACAATTTATGATCTAGATTAAATAATTAAAATATAAATAATAAAGGAATCAATATGTAAATAAACCAATATAATAATAATAAATATCTCATTAGGTTTACATTCGCTATCCATGAGAATGTATTAAATGACATGAAGTATTTGAAATATAATCGATGAAGAATTTCAGGTGGTCGATTGCCATACATACCATGATACCTCATAATCAAATCAAATTTTAAATAAACTTATAGGAATCATCTCTATCCACTAGTATTTGTTGGTCATTATAAGGCTACCATTCCCCTACTTGGGAAACAAATCCAATACATTGAATAGTATTTAAATGTTCATACATAGGTAAAAATACTCTAATATAATAAATAATATGTAACCTCTCCCATATATATAAATAAATTGGAATCTAACAAAGAGTTAGTAACCTTAATATTATATTGAATTACACTTTGAGATCATTTGTTTGGTATACTCGCCCTCAGGTGGGAGAGAACATTCGATTGATATAAAATAGGTAACCAAGTTCCCAGTGGTGGAAGTTATCATATATTGTGGTTGTGAAACCCTTTGAGTTACATTTATGTATTTAATATTTTATTTATTATATTTATTAATTAAATGTGTGTTTCATGAGTTGGGGGTTGAAGAATTAAAAAATTGGGAAAACAGGTTAGGGCACATGGTGAGTGCACTGTTAATGATATGTGTGTACCAAAATCATTTCTATTGTGTGGGGTATTTAGTACCTCTTTTCATGGTTTTCACATGGTTATCCATGTGATATGGCTTTTCAAGGGGTATGTTTTGGCCCTATTTTGTTCCCCAGGGCGAGACACATGATTGGAACATTGTTTACTGAATAGTTTTATCAAATCATGCAACATCAAAAGTTTTCATAAATATGTAATATGATCATTATTCCTTTCATATATTTTATTCTAATTCCCCTCTCATTTTCCCATTTTCATGACCATTCTTCCTCACAAACATGGATCCTTCATCTCCCTTAGCTAATAGTGATTTATCTCTGAATCTAATGGATTATTGAATGTAGACTCTTGATTCCACTTAGAATACTTCATCTTTCATTTTCTAATTCCATGAAATAATTTTGTTCCATAGTTTTCATTTCCTATATCAACATGGTGGTTGAGTTCATATCTAGGCATGAGTATATTATTATTTTATCTTGGGTTCTGTGTTTTTGGATATCTATCTCTTACCAATATTATGCAGTTTTACAGAATCAATGAATCCTCATTAAATTCAGGGTAATTTTATCTTATCCAAAGTATTTCCATTCGAACACCATTAGGGATTGGGGTTTCTTGGTCATTACATTCTTATTTTCAAATGAAACTCTAGTTGAAGATTTATTTTTTGTTTTCTTCATTTTTCAAGATTTTAGGTTGGAATGAGGGGGGGATTCTTTTGTCATCGACTATAAATAATGATATATTTCTACAATTTGTATGATAAAATGTTCCAAAGGGGGTAATTGTTGTAAATCAATTTAAAAGTAGCATTTTGAAAATTAATATTTTTTTATTGTAAATCATTTATATTTAAGACATGGACTTATGAAAAGGCTTTTTGGTTATAATGAATGCTAATGTTGGTTTTCTTATGTGACTCGGCTTATATGTATTGAAGTAATGAAACCATGGGTATTTTTTGATATTCTCAACTAGTGAAACTCATTATATGAGAGTGTTACCACTAAGGGTCATTTTTAGTGAGAATTAGAGTGTTCCCATGATTGGTTTATTTATTCTATATGATATAAGATAACTAGTGTTTTTTGAGGGATTCTTATTTATCATACCATGCTACGTTATTTCCCTTGGGGTGCATGTTTTTATATTGTGAATATTGAGATATGATTTCACCTCATGCTATGTTATTTTATTTGGTTATATTGATGATGAATACAATATATTTTATTAGATGCATTTATAATTTCCATGTGCATGTTATTGTGGAATATGTCTTGGACATGTCAAACCAAAGGATTTGTAATTTTATTTTTTATATTTTTTTTTATAAAATGGAAGGGGTTTATCCAAATCATTGTTTTCCAACTATAAAAAACTATGCTAAAATTGAACTATCATAATAATATACATGGTGTTATCTTACTAGGATTTGTCTCACACCCTAGATATTGCTTTCGGTATATACAGATATCATTATAGCAAATTCAAGTTAATAGAAAATATATGAATCATATGTTTGTACCTCTTGAAACTCATTATCCTTTAGATGGTGACAGTAGTGACCTGGAGTCATGGGGAGATAGATCATGTAAATTATTCTTGGGATCCTCTACTCTTATATTATTTTTTGGGTTCTTTTTTGTATAATCCATGAATACATTGACTATATTTTTTCAATTAAAAATATGATGT
The DNA here is from genome assembly GCA_963277665.1 of Viscum album. Taxonomy (NCBI): domain Eukaryota; kingdom Viridiplantae; phylum Streptophyta; class Magnoliopsida; order Santalales; family Viscaceae; genus Viscum; species Viscum album. The sequence goes on along the minus strand of OY728129.1, from coordinate 125,179,777 downwards.
TTGGGAATCTATTTAAATTATTTATGTATTGATGTTGGTTATTTATTTTTTTGTTCATTTTTCAAAAAACTATATTTAGATGTAATTTATTATTGTTTCTATATATTTAAATGCATGTATGTCTGTCATCTAGTAAGATAATACATGATTTTTTGGTGTAATACTTTTTGGGTTATATTATATTTCGTGCTAGAAATCATTCGGAATAGATTATCATTATAGTCTAGTTCATTCCACAAGCCCATAGTGATTAGGAACATTCATTAGTCCTAATGTGGAGTTGGGTATGGTGACACGTCAGGTCATCCATGGTTGATTTTTACAAATTTTTATAAAAGAAGCTTCTTGTTATTTGGGGAGTAAAGGTAGTATATAGTATGACTGTCAGGGCATGAGTTGGGTTTTTGGGAATTTCCTGACCAACTCTTTTTCATGTTAAACCTCGAGAAACTCTATATGGTCAAAAGTATTCCATGAATTGAGTTTAATTGTCCAATTGTGTTATATTATTTACTATAATAATATATTAAATGGTGATCCAATGGGTTAATTTGGAAAACAATATTCTGTTTTATCGATGAAATAGGAAGGTAACATGAGTTGTATAGTTTAGGTACATGATTTGACAAACCATTCTGTGACACTGTCAGTTGTACTCGATACCTCCAAATTACACTCACTTGATCGACACAAAGTGTAGAGACCTGAAGCTTATCATACATTGACATTACATTACTTTTGCGGAATACTTAGTACATAACAAAAACACACACACAAGGACCGTAATAGTTTAGTGTCTTTGGAAACTCGGAATATAATCTTCTAATCGTGGTGAAAGATCTTCAAAATCTCCCACAAAGATCTTCATTTTTTTACCTAAAACCTTTATTTATATCCTGGGGAAAAGAAAACATAAAAGGGTGAGCTCAAATGCTCAGTAAGGGTAAACAAAAGAAATATCAATCACATAATTTTCATAAGAACATAACATTTTTGGAAATCTTAACCTGCAAAAGAGAGCATAATTTCATAACATGGGATAAATCATAGTAGTGAAAATGAAACCCTTACTTAAAACATTACTCATTGTGTCATACACACATAATCATAGAGAATCATTTCTTGTTAGTCAAGACTCATTGCCAAGACTATCTTAGTGGACAAAGTCCCTTTCTGAATCGAGTATTCCTCGTTTCAGTCCTGTTTCACTGAACCGGTATAACCTACCATTCCAGCCATGTCTATCTCATGAGATATGAAATCTTTACCCAATGCATTGGAGGGAGATATAGGTCCCACCCATCTCTTAATGAATCATTTCTTATGTGTGCCACAAAATCATAAATCATACATCATTGCATAACCCATGTAATAAAAATGGGATTCTTAAACAACATGACATCATAAAACCATTCATATAAGATAAAGGAATTCATAAACATAATTCCATCACAACATAGTCAAATCAATGTAAAAATATGGACAGAAACAGAACCCTTAATTATCTTATATGGAAAATAATTTTGATAAAACACTTGAATTGAATTCTTGAGGAAAATATCCTTTCTTCTTCAAAATCAATTTCTTTTCACAAAACATCATGCAATTTTAAAAGAAAGAGATTTTATTGAAAATAGTCATGAAATATTTTAGAGGAAGCTTCATGAAAATAAGGCTTTATAAAACAGTATAAATCCGTTCGTGCTGTATAAGTTAAAAAAAACATTCTTCGTACTTTTGTCGGAAAAGTCAAAAAGTACCTCGTATAAAAAACGACAAAAGATTCCTTTCATACGTATTACTAAAAACTCACCGAAGGGTAAAAATGGATTTAAACAATTTTAGGTGGATGGAAATAATATTACATATTGATAAAACATGGATGTGGATGATAAAATGCACCCCAGTAAATACTTACGAATAAACAATCTCGGATAAAAATGAGATTGTGATATTTCCCTTACCTTAGGTCCGACTTGCTTTGTAAGTGTCCGAACCTCCTGTATAATGATTTAAATCATGTTATTGACTTATTACAGAATCATATTCATTGTTATGATATCATATATGGTTCACTTATGACATTATATTACCCGTTCTTTTGTAAACTCCATGTTAAAGAAGCGTTTTTGGTAAAATCGTTTCATTTATCGTAGGTGTTTTGACTTGTTGTTCTTGACATCATTATTACTTATATCATGATTTACTCACTTCCAGAATATAAAATATTATTTATATATCATATATATTCAGTATATATATATATAATAGGTAGATAAATAAAATGAAAAACATCGTTCATGGAGACGGTAGTCCGTACGTACGCATGAACGCTGTTTTCCTTTCCTTATTGTCTTGAAATGGAAGTAAGTAGATGACATAAATATGTATATATATACATAAATCCAGTATCTTTATAATGTAATATATTTCATTATTATTTCTTATATATACTTTATAATCATTCTTAAATGGTTAACATGGAGAATGAATCTCATCGCGTCGTGGAGACGGTAGTCCGTACGTACGCACGAGCGATGATATCATTTCTATAAATATTGAATTGAATTGGAGTGGATTATACAATATATCAGAATCAATATGATGTTGTAATAACTATGTATAGTTATTCTTTACACCATTATACCCATCCATGTAAGGTGGTGGTGGAAAATAGATTACACCACGGCGTGGAGACGGTATTCCGTACGTACGCACGCGCGGTGATTTCTTTTTCCGTAGGATGGATAGATGGTGAAATAGGGTTGTTTCATACTTATAATAACATATCAGTATATGAGTGATACTGATGTTATTACTTCATAATGAAACAACCTAAGAAGAAGAAGTGGAAGAAGAAATAAAGATGAAAGAATTGGTAACGGTAATTACCTCTTCTTTGAAGTGCCTCTTTGAGACCTCCTCTTAGGGCACTAAAATTGGTCTTTGAGGAAGACCAGAACCTCTAGGATGTTTCTAGGGAAGTGGAGAAGAGATTTTGGCAGGGGTTGGCCGAGCTTGAGTGCTCAAATTGGTGTGAGGAGGAGGGGGAGGAGGTGTCCTTTTATAAGGGAGGAGAGGGGCACCTTAGGAATACCTCAAAATATTATTTTATATTAAAGTCAAAATCGGTTTATAATGGTTCCAAAGGGTCTTATTTAGAAGATAAGGTGGGGAGGGGTCGAAATCCTATCAACCAATAGAATTTAGACAAGTTTAGGATATTATTTTAACCTTATCAATTAAATTTAACTCTAAGTTAAATAGTTTAACTTTTACCATGTCTTTTTGTTTTCTTTCACTATATGGTTAATAAACTTACTATAACATGCCAAACGAACCCCAAATTGTTTATTATTAATATATATATCCTTATCTAAGTCATTTGGCAGAACCTTAGATTTTTAGGAATACAATAACAATTAATAATATAACATTTGATTTAAAAACTATTTTGTGTCAATTTTGAAACTATTTGATATATGATTTTTTTGAAAGTCATAACAGAATTATATGTTCGAACCAAGTTGATTAAATCAATACTAATATATCATAGTAACCTAGAAAATTAGTGGAATTCATAAAAAGTCTCAAATTACATTTATTTTGGTGTTTATAACATCAATTATGTCAATATTTCATTAATAAGATAATTACTGCATCATCATTGTGTCATAAATAAATTATATTATTTGATGTCTAAAAATTACAAATAAAATACCATCATGTAGGAAATTTTTTTAGCTTTCTAATGAATATTTACAATCGAATTTATCTTATTTATAACCCCATATTAAAAATGATTTACTTATTAAACTTTGATTTTAACTATTTTAACCCTTCTTTAAATAAATTAATAATAAATGTCCTAATCTAATCCAAGTGGGCCTAAATGGTCATAGTTTATTCCTAAGTTTGTTTTTGGTCGAATTACACTTGTCCAATAGAATTAGGACATGTGTTAGGGTAATATTAATATCATATTTACCCTTAGTTACCCTATTTACTATTAACCGCGGTAAAAAAAGGTAAAAAGTTACTATTCACCAAAAATTATTTTCATCTCATTGAACCACATTTTAGTCCTTGATATTAACCGTGTCTCTCGGATTTTCGAAATTCCATTCACAGAAGCGGTAAAATTAAGTTTTATGCAAAATTCAGTTTTTAACCTACCACTTAGTAGTTTCACTATTCATCAAAAATTGATGTTTTTCAGAACAATGCCAAAATTTCATCCCAAGCTATATTTCATATTCCGAATTCAAAAATGAAGTCTATTTTACCAAATTCATAACATAAAAGTTGCATTAATTAATTTTATAATTAAATCCCGCTGTTAAAACAAATAGCGTGTTTTTAAGAAACAATATCTATCAAAAGATTGACACTTGTTTATGTCTAGTTTAAATGTGAAATTACATCCAATGACCAACATTGTATTAAATTGAAAAAATATATTCTAAATATACTTTAAAACCACTCAAATTAATGATTTATCACTATTAATTATTTCGATTAAAAAAAGTTGTTTTTAATTATAATTTAGTAATTTTCACTATTCATCAGAATATGAAAGTTATCCGAAAAGTACCAAAATTTCACCTTAGGCTAAATTCGATACTCCGAATCCAAAAATGAAGTCCATTTTGAGAGTAAAAATTTCTAAAATTTAAAAAGTAGTTATTACTATTCATAACGGCTAGTTTCAATAATATTTTAATAGCATATCATTGTTTCGTGAAACTCAGTATTACGTACCACACACGCTATCGAGGAAGGTTGCGATTGCGTGTAATGCAAGGCAAGTCAAGGATGCGTGTTGTGCAAGCTCCTTTTGGTGTAGCGTACAACACAAGACATTAATAAAATTAAAAAGAATATTTTTTTATAAAATCTTGGGCTGTTACATTCTACCCCCCTTAAAATGAATTTCGCCCTCGAAATTCGTCGGGGTTATAAATGGTTTACTATTTGAAAGTTTCTTTAATAGAAACCCACATCGTAAAAGGGAATACCCAAACTTGGCTTTAAAAACTAAAGTATGAAATGTAACGATTACCCAAATAAACTAATCACTGGGTTTCCACATAGGTGAAAATATGGATATGGAAGAGAAATCTAACCATCATGTTCTGATGGAGAGTGGTAGAGAACATGGCTATGGAAAAGCCAGTAATCACAAATCCATAGATTTGTGATGATATAAGGTACCATCTGATTCATCAGGTATAAGATCACTAGGACAACATTTTTGGTTTTCAAGATCATTTCCCTAAAGTTGAAAATTTGAATTAGAATAAATACTTAATTTATTTTGGTACAATCTCACTGTTGTTCGTGCCTTGAACAATTTCCACTTCATCTCTTAAATAAATGAAGTTGAATTTGTTATTAGCTGATCATGTGATAGAATGACGGGTCATTCCATCTGTCTCAAACAAAAGGTTAGCAAAAATTATGTGCATAAGTCGATCTATAGTGAGATTAATCATATATGGTTCCTAAAATGGACTTATACTTCATATATCATACTGCTTAATATAATAAAACTAGTTTCTACTAAACAGGGACTTCCTGTAGGCCAGTGGTAGGCGATAAAGGCCAGTCGCACTTCGGTTGTGGGTTCGATTCCCATAGCCTTGTCCGAAGCGATGGGTTGTCGCCCGTCCTGCAGGTTGTCCTTTTTCCAAAACTATATAACATCCCATCAATAATATCAAAAAAACATACAATACTAACTTATGTCCAACATAATCCATTCCAATCTTTTAGGCTTATCCATAATACTGCAGTCGACTCTCATAATATAGTGAAAATGATTACCAGAGATTTAACACCATCATCGATCCCCATATATCATAAGATATGCTTTGTTGGTCACATTCCAAACATTCAAAGTCCTTAATCGTGTATTCTCTTGAATACCTTAGTGAAAACATGAATGCAGTTAAAATTTAACGCCTTCCACATACTAAAATCCTCAAAATTCTATATACTCAAACCATGATATCACTTAGTCCTTATATCAATCATGAGCTCATGAATACTGTTAAACATTTCATTTTCTCGTTTTCCCTTCATTATGCGCATAATATCTCAATCACTTTGAATACCACATTAGACCAATACATAAATATTCCAATATTCCAAGATACAACATTATTTTGGAATCCCATTACATAAACACTTAATCATTCCACCACATCGTTGTCATATTCAACATTGCCAATAGTGATCGCATGTGACTTCCCTTTGTCCTTTTCCTTAAGCGGTTGCTCATGTCGATCATCACTAACCCTTGGATTAGGGCATTTATTAGCATAATGCCCCATTTCCTTGCACTTGAAGCATTGAAGTGTTGGTTGTACGTTCTCTGCAGTGTTTACTTTATTCACTTCATTAGAATCCCATTTTCCATTACTTCGACACTCAGCTGCTCGATGACCTTCTTTTCCACACTTAAAACATTTTCTAGTCCCTTTAAGACAATCTCCACCATGCTTCTTTCCACACTTTGTGCATAAGGAAACATTCATCTTCTTTTCACCATTATTCTGAGTTTTCTCCTTGAACTCCATCTTTCGTTTCTTGTCAAACCCATGAGATGGATATGTAACACCAACTTCCATTTCTACCTTGATAGCACAACGCACAATTTCTTCATAGCTACTGAAGTCTCTTATAGCTAATGCCCTTCGAAGACTTGGTTTTAAGCCACTGAAAAATCGATCAACTTTACTTTCAGGTTGGATGATAATACCAGAAGCGTACCTTGCAAGTCTTGTAAAATTCGCTTCATAGGTACCAACAGATTCATCATCCCTTTGCTTCAGTTCAAGAAACTCTTTCTCCATCTTTGTTCGGAGAATACGAGGGAAGTACTTATTGAAAAATAAGTTCTTGAACTCGTCCCATTCCATAGACTCAATTTCATCCCTTTGCCTCGTATTCTTAATAAGATTCCACCATTGATCAGCATCTCCTTCCAAACGATACACTGCTAGGATGACTTTATCATGTTCAGAACATTGAAGAACTGAAAATATCTTTTCAGTAGTACTAATCCATTGTTCAGCAACTAATGGATCAGTAGACCCACTGAAAGAAGGTGGACGCTGCCTCATGAAGGATTCAACAGAATGTTGCTCCTTCCTTTGCTTGTTTGGAAGTCCTGCATGATTCATAGCTTGAGAAAGTTGTGTGAGCATGGCTACAATATTTTGCATTCCAGCTCCCATATCGTTTGGTTGCTCAGGGGGACAATCATTGCATTGCCCATCGCATTCCGCATTAACACGGTTCCTTCGGGTTCCAGCCATCGTCTAAAACCCCAAAAGAATAGTATGAGAGGCAAAAATCATGCTAGGGAAAACAACATAATAAAGGGGTAGTACCCTCAATATCTAACATCTTAGGTTAAATTTGAAGATCGTTAGCGCAATTCTAGGACTATAACCTATACGTATACTTAACCTTAGAGACATCCCTAGACATACCTTAGAAATATCTCTAGGGATCTCACTAACGTTTTCGCATCCTAGTTTCCAAAGGTTGACTAAACCTTTCCTCTGATACCAACTGTAGAGACCCGAAGCTTATCATACATTGACATTACATTACTTTTGCGGAATACTTAGTACATAACAAAAACACACACACAAGGACCGTAATAGTTTAGTGTCTTTGGAAACTCGGAATATAATCTTCTAATCGTGGTGAAAGATCTTCAAAATCTCCCACAAAGATCTTCCTTTTTTTTACCTAAAACCTTTCTTTATATCCTGGGGAAAAGAAAACATAAAAGGGTGAGCTCAAATGCTCAGTAAGGGTAAACAAAAGAAATATCAATCACATAATTTTCATAAGAACATAACATTTTTGGAAATCTTACCCTGCAAAAGAGAGCATAATTTCATAACATGGGATAAATCATAGTAGTGAAAATGAAACCCTTACTTAAAACATTACTCATTGGGGCATACACACATAATCATAGAGAATCATTTCTTGTTAGTCAAGACTCATTGCCAAGACTATCTTAGTGGACAAAGTCCCTTTCTGAATCGAGTAATCCTCGTTTCAGTCCTGTTTCACTGAACCGGTATAACCTACCATTCCAGCCAAGTCTATCTCATGAGATATGAAATCTTTACCCAATGCATTGGAGGGAGATATAGGTCCCACCCATCTCTTAATGAATCCTTTCTTATGTGTGCCACAAAATCATAAATCATACATCATTGCATAACCCATGTAATAAAAATGGGATTCTTAAACAACATGACATCATAAAACCATTCATATAAGATAAAGGAATTCATAAACATAATTCCATCACAACATAGTCAAATCAATGTAAAAATATGGATAGAAACAGAACCCTTTATTATCTTATATGGAAAATAATTTTGATAAAACACTTGAATTGAATTCTTGAGGAAAATATCCTTTCTTCTTCAAAATCAATTTCTTTTCACAAAACATCATGCAATTTTAAAAGAAAGAGATTTTATTGAAAATAGTCATGAAATATTTTAGAGGAAGCTTCATGAAAATAAGGCTTTATAAAACAGTATAAATCCGTTCGTGCTGTATAAGTTAAAAAAAACATTCTTCGTACTTTTGTCGGAAAAGTCAAAAAGTACCTCGTATAAAAAACGACAAAAGATTCCTTTCATACGTATTACTAAAAACTCACCGAAGGGTAAAAATGGATTTAAACAATTTTAGGTGGATGGAAATAATATTACATATTGATAAAACATGGATGTGGATGATAAAATGCACCCCAGTAAATACTTACGAATAAACAATCTCGGATAAAAATGAGATTGTGATATTTCCCTTACCTTAGGTCCGACTTGCTTTGTAAGTGTCTGAACCTCCTGTATAATGATTTAAATCATGTTATTGACTTATTACAGAATCATATTCATTGTTATGATATCATATATGGTTCACTTATGACATTATATTACCCGTTCTTTTGTAAACTCCATGTTAAAGAAGCGTTTTGGGTAAAATCGTTTCATTTATCGTAGGTGTTTTGACTTGTTGTTCTTGACATCATTATTTCTTATATCATGATTTACTCACTTCCAGAATATAAAATATTATTTATATATCATATATATTCAGTATATATATATATAATAGGTAGATAAATAAAATGAAAAACATCGTTCATGGAGACGGTAGTCCGTACGTACGCATGAACGCTGTTTTCCTTTCCTTATTGTCTTGAAATGGAAGTAAGTAGATGACATAAATATGTATATATATACATAAATCCAGTATCTTTATAATGTAATATATTTCATTATTATTTCTTATATATACTTTATAATCATTCTTAAATGGTTAACATGGAGAATGAATCTCATCGCGTCGTGGAGACGGTAGTCCGTACGTACGCACGAGCGATGATATCATTTCTATAAATATTGAATTGAATTGGAGTGGATTATACAATATATCAGAATCAATATGATGTTGTAATAACTATGTATAGTTATTCTTTACACCATTATACCCATCCATGTAAGGTGGTGGTGGAAAATAGATTACACCACGGCGTGGAGACGGTATTCCGTACGTACGCACGCGCGGTGATTTCTTTTTCCGTAGGATGGATAGATGGTGAAATAGGGTTGTTTCATACTTATAATAACATATCAGTATATGAGTGATACTGATGTTATTACTTCATAATGAAACAACCTAAGAAGAAGAAGTGGAAGAAGAAATAAAGATGAAAGAATTGGTAACGGTAATTACCTCTTCTTTGAAGTGCCTCTTTGAGACCTCCTCTTAGGGCACTAAAATTGGTCTTTGAGGAAGACCAGAACCTCTAGGATGTTTCTAGGGAAGTGGAGAAGAGATTTTGGCAGGGGTTGGCCGAGCTTGAGTGCTCCAATTGGTGTGAGGAGGAGGGGGAGGAGGTGTCCTTTTATAAGGGAGGAGAGGGGCACCTTAGGAATACCTCAAAATATTATTTTATATTAAAGTCAAAATCGGTTTATAATGGTTCCAAAGGGTCTTATTTAGAAGATAAGGTGGGGAGGGGTCGAAATCCTATCAACCAATAGAATTTAGACAAGTTTAGGATATTATTTTAACCTTATCAATTAAATTTAACTCTAAGTTAAATAGTTTAACTTTTACCATGTCTTTTTGTTTTCTTTCACTATATGGTTAATAAACTTACTATAACATGCCAAACGAACCCCAAATTGTTTATTATTAATATATATATCCTTATCTAAGTCATTTGGCAGAACCTTAGATTTTTAGGAATACAATAACAATTAATAATATAACATTTGATTTAAAAACTATTTTGTGTCAATTTTGAAACTATTTGATATATGATTTTTTTGAAAGTCATAACAGAATTATATGTTCGAACCAAGTTGATTAAATCAATACTAATATATCATAGTAACCTAGAAAATTAGTGGAATTCATAAAAAGTCTCAAATTACATTTATTTTGGTGTTTATAACATCAATTATGTCAATATTTCATTAATAAGATAATTACTGCATCATCATTGTGTCATAAATAAATTATATTATTTGATGTCTAAAAATTACAAATAAAATACCATCATGTAGGAAATTTTTTTAGCTTTCTAATGAATATTTACAATCGAATTTATCTTATTTATAACCCCATATTAAAAATGATTTACTTATTAAACTTTGATTTTAACTATTTTAACCCTTCTTTAAATAAATTAATAATAAATGTCCTAATCTAATCCAAGTGGGCCTAAATGGTCATAGTTTATTCCTAAGTTTGTTTTTGGTCGAATTACACTTGTCCAATAGAATTAGGACATGTGTTAGGGTAATATTAATATCATATTTACCCTTAGTTACCCTATTTACTATTAACCGCGGTAAAAAAAGGTAAAAAGTTACTATTCACCAAAAATTATTTTCATCTCATTGAACCACATTTTAGTCCTTGATATTAACCGTGTCTCTCGGATTTTCGAAATTCCATTCACAGAAGCGGTAAAATTATGTTTTATGCAAAATTCAGTTTTTAACCTACCACTTAGTAGTTTCACTATTCATCAAAAATTGATGTTTTTCAGAACAATGCCAAAATTTCATCCCAAGCTATATTTCATATTCCGAATTCAAAAATGAAGTCTATTTTACCAAATTCATAACATAAAAGTTGCATTAATTAATTTTATAATTAAATCCCGCTGTTAAAACAAATAGCGTGTTTTTAAGAAACAATATCTATCAAAAGATTGACACTTGTTTATGTCTAGTTTAAATGTGAAATTACATCCAATGACCAACATTGTATTAAATTGTAAAAATATATTCTAAATATACTTTAAAACCACTCAAATTAATGATTTATCACTATTAATTGTTTCGATTAAAAAAAGTTGTTTTTAATTATAATTTAGTAATTTTCACTATTCATCAGAATATGAAAGTTATCCGAAAAGTACCAAAATTTCACCTTAGGCTAAATTCGATACTCCGAATCCAAAAATGAAGTCCATTTTGAGAGTAAAAATTTCTATAATTTAAAAAGTAGTTATTACTATTCATAACGGCTAGTTTCAATAATATTTTAATAGCATATCATTGTTTCGTGAAACTCAGTATTACGTACCACACACGCTATCGAGGAAGGTTGCGATTGCGTGTAATGCAAGGCAAGTCAAGGATGCGTGTTGTGCAAGCTCCTTTTGGTGTAGCGTACAACACAAGACATTAATAAAATTAAAAAGAATATTTTTTTATAAAATCTTGGGCTGTTACACAAAGTTTCCCAAAATGTGTGGGAAAAATATTCGGTTTGATTAAATGTTAATATTTTTTATATTTTCACCGCATTTTCCTTTTTAAATGGTTTTATATTTATTTTTAAAAAACAATTTGAGTAATAAATTTTATTTTTATGTAAAAAATTTAGGTCAATTATTTTTTGATTTGGTTTCATGTTTTATGATATATATATTATATCCCAAAGAAAATATACTATCAATTTCACAAAGGGATTTGTTGAGTATACACATTAGGATAACCCACATATGAATCATCATCACATCGAGTAAGTTATCATGATTATCTTGTATCTTTGATAATTTTGTGGTCTTCGGAAAGCTCATACAATGATTCATGGGAATGATTTTCCCATGAATATCCAAACCATATTTTGGGGTGACTGTGGGTGTCGAGAACTTAAACCGTGTATATAAAATATGAAAAAATTTAAATTTCCTTTAGAACATAGAGATGTCCAATTTCAGCTTCACTGCCTATATTTTGGGGTGACAACAAGAAGCTGTGAGACTCGTTCATGTTGGATATTTTCTATAAGTATCTCACTTAGACTATGTTCAAGGTGATGTTAATCAGAAATTTTACCAAGATACCATAATAGTAGAAAAGTACTACTATTTTGTTTTATTATATCAATAATATCAACATGTGATGGAAAATTCCACTCATGTTTCTGAGTTGGTCCTCCTTTACCTCGAGCATCTCATGATTGAAAACCAAGAATCTCACCATTTATATATGGAATTAAATCCTTCAATTACTTTTTGTATTAATATCCTTTGATTTATCACCTTAGAATATGAATTTTAAAAGATGTTATTATCTAGGTAGATATATCAGTTTTAACATGCATAGGGCTTTAACCTACTCCCATTAGGGGGTGAAGAAGATTACATATTCTAGTTACAAGAGCAATCATGATGATTCTTGGTAACATAAAGTATGATCTTGAACCATTCATTCGATTATACATTAATAAATTTATTAGGATATATATATTATGACTTAAATTATATTTTTATGGCTGGGAACACCGAGAAGTTTTTCTAGGATACTCTGACAAGTTTCCATTAATTTGGGAACTTCTGGAATATCAGTGTCTTTATTAGAACTCTCCTGGGATTGGTAATGTGGGGTTATCATTTATCATAGGTTCAATGGTGTAGTTAAATGAATATAAGGGACACTGTTCTTGTCCACATATGAATTGAGACTCTTATCATCCACAAAAACCATCAATTAGACCCATGTATAAGAATTTGTATGTGGTAGAGGACATTCTAGAAAATTATAAAGGTGGCCAACTACCATGATAGACATAGAATTATTTTCTTCATTTATTGATTAAAATTTATTTTATATAGGTGCATACAATTATTTAATTTCATTTATTTTATTGATTGTTTGGGGTTTTATCTTGATTTTATTTTTATATGATAGACCTATCCACTCATTTGGGAAATTGGGGTGTTTAAGGTTTTAAGATTCATGGGTTCTTATATTTTTTTGGTTAACCTAGATATTGTTTTGGATTTCAAGGATCTTGGATAGTATATTTAAACCTAAACATTTTCATATATTGGATAATTTCATCATGATATTTGAGAAATTATTTTCATTATAAGTTTTCATTCAACTATAATGGTACGTAGACTTAAATATTCCAGGGTGAGTGGGAACCAAGGTCAAGAATAGAAGGACATACTATTCGAAATATTTGATCAATCACTTTAATATATCTATATTTATTTTTGATGTAGTTTAATAGAGTATTTTTTATAAACATTTATTAGTATTCAAAAAGTATTCCAAGGATTTTCCTAGTGATTAATTTGTATTACTTCCAAAAAGATAGATGGATTTCCAGATTGATATACTCATTGTGAAAAGACCAATCTCATTTCCATATTATCAAATAACCACTTCCAATTTGAATGAATTTAAATTTTAATGATAAAATATTTAGGGAAATAATTTCTTTCTCCCTAATTTATCAGGAAGGGAATCATTGTTAATATATGATAATAAGAAAGAAAAAACATATTATATTTCATTAATTATTGGATGCTGAATATGGGGACTATTAAGAAAAAATACCACTTTCATCAGATTGATGATTCCTATAACCATCTCAAAAGAGCTATATGGTCTTCCAAGATATACCACATGTTGGAAAACCATCACCTAAGGGTGAGGGAAATAGAAAATCATAATTCCACATCATGAGTAAACATAATAATTTTATTAATTTTGTTATTATATTCATCCATACCAATTCTACCATTATTTTAATATCATTCATAAATCTTATTTAACACTAATATTACGACACGTATGATATAGAGAATTTTTCGATGATGTATTGGTTTATTTATATATGAAGGAAGAATATGATGGCAATTTGGAACTTATTTTAAGAACCTTGATTGAAAAGAAATTTTATATTGAATTTTTTAAAATCTAATTTTAGATCTGGAATTTAATGTTCTTAGGTTATGTCATATCTTGGAGAGGAATTCACTTTGAACCAAATAAGATCTTGATTGTGATATCCAAAGAGACTCCCATAAATTATTATTTTTTGTTAGAAGTTCCTTTTGAATCAAATGATAATATAGGATTTATATATATGATTTATAAATATTGGTATCCAAATTGTAATATTTATCATAAAAGGCCGATATATTGTATTAGGATGGAATGTTATATAGGGACATTAGGGAATTGAATCAATGGTTGATTCTAGTTATTATTCTAACCCTTATAGATTATTTCATGGGTTATTGTATGTATTTTTACAAATAAAAAATGGATTTCGTTTAGAGATGGAAAAATATTAAGTAGAACACTACTAACTCATTCATTGAATTATTCTAGGGAAGAGAATATTTTGATGATCTTATTCATTTGGTTTCATTTAGAGATGGAATAATAATATGAGAATTTTTTCATAAAAAGTGTGTACTTCACATCATCTCCATATGATTATATTTTCCTAGAGAACCTAATGGATAATTATTTTTAGTGTGATGGTGCAATTTTAAATGGTAGGGTGACATAAGGTGATTTGACCTAATCTATTGATAAAGCAATTTATTTCTATAGGTGATTAGTGGTTCATTTTATTTTAAAGAATGAGGTGATGTTTGTGGGAGCCTCTCTATCTAGGTCACTTACCTAGAGTTTACCATGATGTTTTATGATTTAAAATATTGGTACTGGTGTCTAGGATGAGGCAGACGATTATTTATTTTTTATCTCATACATTTACATGTTGAATGCTCAAGGTTATGTAAAAAAAGAATGTTGTTTGATTGAAACATTATTTTATTCTAGTAATATGGTGGGATGAGATTTGAAAGTATTTTTTATAGTCTTTTCTTAGTCTCCTTGTGGAAAAATACAATATGGGTAATTATTGATTGGTTCACAAAATTGTCCCACTTAATTTTAATTTTTTTAACAATTAACAAGTAAGATTTTGGAAGATTATATTTTCAATAAAAAGTGATGATTCATTACTAAACCATGGTTATTTCATTCAATGAAGACAAAAACTTCACATCCCACTTTTGGAATAGTCTTTGGAAATCCATGGGTCTTCAAATGAAATTGATCATGGCATATCACACTGAGAATGATGGGAAGATAGAATGAGCTAGTCAAATTTTCATGGATGTGTTTCATACTAGAATTATTGAATTTTGTGTCTATTGGTAGAATCAGTAATAATATGTGTATTTTTTATATAATGAACTTTTTTGTTTATCAATTAAAATGGATCCCTTAGAATCTGTTAATGGATGATCATGTTTGTCCCCTATCTTCTCTATTAAACTATAAGAGAAATCCTTATTGGGATTATGAATCATATAGTGGATGATGAGTAAGGTTTATCTGATCATGGTAATGTTGATGATGGTGGATAGTCTCTATAAAGCATAATCTTACCACCCTCATCATTTTTTCGAGCATATATTGGGTTACATTGTGTTTATTTGAGATTTTTCTTTGTGTGGTGAATAGTAAATTTAAAGATAATGGTCATTTTTTGCTCTAGTATATCGGTCCATTAGAGATTATGGAGAATCTCAATAATATAGAATAGATACAATGATTAACTTTTTAGATGATGTTCATTCTTGATGTTTTCCATATCCCAAAACCGAAGTGGTTCCATGTAGACCTGTATCATATGGTTGAGTGTGAGGGATTGAATTTATATCCCAACACCTCCTTATTTGAGAAAATTATTAACATCAAGGATCATCATGGAAGAGATATTTTGGGAAAATATACCACATAACTCCATGTGAAATTGAAATGTAGTAAATATTGTTGTAATAATGGGTAGTGTGAGGCCTTGGTTCGGGACTCGAGACCCCACTTGTTCTCTAAATTGGAGTGTTAGGGATTATTTATAGATGAATGTGGAATGGTAGGGAGAATTGTGACACCCAGTTGAAATTTTTTATTTATTAAATAATTATTATTTTTACATTATTTGAAAGTAGTTCTAGGAATTTGAGGTTATAAATTAGAAGACAGGAGAAAACTGGTTTGGGTGAATGATCAGTACATGGATAGTATAAACAATTTTCTCAAAGTTTTCATAAGAGTAGGGGCATCTTGATGATTTTTTAATAATTTGTAGAAGGGTCTCCAAGCCATTCATCATATTATGGGGAACCATAAAACCTTGTCATGTTCTAGGGTTGGGTCATTTAGTGGTTGCGTGAATTGTAAAATCATTCAAGTAGCCTATTTTTCATAAAAATGTAAAATTATACTTATTCCATTAATATATTCATTTCTAAAATTCCTCATATTTCCCCATTTATGAAACCTATCATCTTTTCTACTAGGGATCGCTTTTCATCCTTGATATATGTTGATTTATCATGGAATGTAGTGGATTATTCAAGGTAAAACCAAGATTCTACATGGATTTATCCATCCTTCTACAACAATATCCTTGATCTAATTTTATTCTATGGTTTCCATTCCCTATATCTCCATGATGGTCATGTTAATAAATAAGGATAGAGTTTAATGTGATTTATCATAGTTTCTACGTTCATTATAATACCTCTCTTGCCATTCTTTCATTGTTTATCAATGCTTATGATTCCTCATTTAATCGGATATATGTGTATCTACATCAAGTATCATTCGATTTTCAAGCCATTACATCATGGTTTTCTAATCCCTATAATTGATAATTTTTTTATTTAAATCGTGTTTGAAGACCAATTTGGATTTCCCATTGTTGTCATTTATTTTATGTTTATAACAGGGTTTATTTCTCTTCATTTTCACCTTAAAATAAAAAATTTATCCACAAATTGTGTAATACCATTTTTTTCAATGTATTTCATCATAATAATATATTCAATGTTTTTCGATCCATTCACCAAGACGGCATGAGATTTCAAGGTATGACGAGCATATAATTAATATTTGAATAATATTCAAAATATTAATATCAAATGCACATAGATTCCCTAAAATATTGCAATAACTTATAAAAAGATAATTGGATCATAAATCTCAAGCCGCTATTGTGTTTTGAGCATAGGATTTACCGTAGGTGTGACATAATCGTTGTCTGCATTGGGAGTTTCAAAAAGTGTATGCAGGTGCATATAATAAAATAAAATAATTTAATAGATTGATTTATTAATTTTGACATAGCAACCAATTATCATCTATTTAAAAATAGTTATAGCTAATCTCTATGGTTCTCTACATAATCTAGATATGGAATGTAGGTGTGGTAGGATCACTGGAAGCTGACATCATACCATGATCAGATCATGGATCAGGAACCAATGAAATTTCTACATCTAATTAATGGTGAAAATTTAAGGCCCTTCTTCACTAACAATAGATATAATATACAATTAAGATGTTTGAATAATGTTATTACATTGCATTATTTTATAACAAATGAACCCAGAACAATTCCATTAATAAGAATTTATCCATGCATGACTGTTTTTTTATTTAGATTAGATTTGTTTGTACATTTAATATTACCTCATCATTCATCTAATTATATCACAATATATCTTGGCTGAAGTAAAAAAGGGATGAATTTTATTCCTCATGTTTTGGGTTTATATATTTTTTCCAATGTTTCTTTGGACCTTCATCAAGGGAAATTTATTTATCCCATGGTTTAATGAATACCTAATATTTGATCACGGTGTTACCATTCATTGGCACAACAGATCCCTACCATGATTACATCTTGTGATTGAAGATGCGATTTGAGTATTTATGAAGATGTTGTGTTATTAAATGGTGATAAAGACTAGATCATAAGTTTCCATTTCTTTAAAGTAGTTCATGATGACGATATGGGGATGAAGGTGGTTTCTTGGTTTGATTTGGTTTCCAGAATCTTCCAATCATATGATGGAGAGACTTAGTTGTTCTAGGTAAGAGATGATGCAGTACTATTAGATGTAGATAAAGAATGTTTGAGTGAAATGTTGAACAACATATAATTTATCAAAAATTATTGACTACATGGTGAGTAATATGATGATCAAATCTCATGTAGTTCTTTATTTATGTAACATGTGTATTTGCAGAGAATAAAAGAGTGCACTTTGTGTAAGTCCCATCACATGTTGTGTCACCCATGCTAGAGGATCGACATATATCTCAAAGGATAAATGAGAAAAATAATGTTGGGTGTAAAGATACATATTCAAGGTACATGGGTAGAGCCATGTACTCAAACATGGCTTGGTGTACACATGTTTACACACGGGCATGGCCAGAAGTACATGGTCATGTACTTATGGAATAAATAGGGTTACAATAGAACTCAACATGTCATTGATCCTTACTTACACATTATATATATAGTTATCTACATGTCTTGTGATACAAAATCACACTAGAAGTCTAAGGGTTGTCTAGACACACTGTGTACCCATAGTACACACTGTATACCCACATATTGGGTATCTAGAGCCCATTATTTCATCATTTTGTATAAATATTTGTTGATTGTGTCCCCATATTCCATCCCCTTTAGTGTACAATGTGTAACTTCACCCATATATAAGTGTTTTTCCCCTTTAGAGGATGAGTAAAAAATAGTGTTTGTGGTGTACCTATGTGAGACCATAGTGTGATACTATTCCATTTATTCTCATACCATAGGTGGTGTTCCTAGAATCATGATGAAATCTTTGAGTGGGTAGGTGATCCTCCATATATAAGTCAATTTCTGTAGGTATGAAAGTATAGTTATCATACGATCCCCCTGTATAGTAGGTTGATCTAAATGGGGTTTCTGATTCCCCACTATGATCCCATGTGTGGTCCCCATTTGAGTATCATGATCATCAGAGGCTAGTGAGTTTTAATTGGTGGGGAATAATTATCATTAATTCATGAATGATTTCCCCTAGTGATATCATGGCTTGTGGAGTTGGTTCTTCTAGAATGATTAATGCCTAAGTGCTTTGAGAAAAACCATATGGCTGGCAGATTGGTTGAGATACCCTCGAGGTGTATTGTCTATCTTGAGTATATCTAGGTTTCCTTTGATTTATATATTCATTTTATGAGATGACTAATATTGAATCATTTTTAGTGTTTCCAAGGTTTTAAATGTTGATAATTGGTTGATTAAAAAAATTATTAACATAATTACTGTTTTGATGCTAAAAAACAATGATATTTATATTAATAATTAATTAACATTGATTAAATTTCATAAAAATATTATTTTTAAAAATATTTATTATGGAATTATATTCATGAAACCGATCCATTGAGATTTTTTTAATGTACTTGGGATGTTTTTTAACATATTCTACAAACATTGTTCATACACTGCATGTGAAAGAATAGTGTATGGAATTAACATTATATTTTGAAAAACACGCATGGATCACGTATCGTATGTTATTAGGAACGTAGTATTAAATAACCACACATTGGTATAAAGCCATTTGTTTTAGGAAACAATTTTATGGTATATAAAGCAGACTTTTTTATTCAACTGTATGTTTTACATCATACATTTGGTTTTTTTTCATCACATAAGGGAACCTTATGTTTGACAATTCAATGAAAGAGTTTTAAATCTCGGATATTAATAGTGATTTTAAAAATGGTATTGATGAAAATATATTTTTATTAATGTTTATTTTATGATAAATTCAAAAGATCAATATTTTTTGAGAAAATCATTTATTTTCTTATGCAAAGTTAAGACACTCATAACAGATTTTGAATTCAAATATTCATGATTTTTTTGTCCAATATTTCTACATATGGTTGAACATAGAGCTATTCAGACTACTGTATAACTATTGGTTCATTTTTCATTTGAAAAAATATATATAATATACATAGTAGATATACATAAGGAAAACCCATGTGTCATCGCCTTTAGAGACACACATTGGAGATATATCTGTCATTATCTATATAATGTACTTAAAATAGATATTATTCTCATTGCTAATATATTTTATTATTGCATATTCTTATACAAGAATTAAAAATAATTTTTCAAAGATACACTTTGGTGATATATATGTTTCTACATATGTCTGGTGTTTTCTCAATCACTATTTGAAGAAATCCAATGTTATGTTAATGGTATATTTTATGTTTTACATTATTGGATATATAAAATCATTTTTCATTTTCTCTTATAATAATGATGTTTAAAATCATTTCTCAAAAGATTCAAACTCTATTTATTTTGGAGAGTTTTTACTTCTAGTACTCAGTATTAGTAATGTTTCTGCTTCTTGCAATAAACTATCGATTAATGATTCCCTGTAAAAGAACCAGAATCCTTTGTAAAGTCTTACTATAAGATGTCAAATTCTTTAGCTACATTGTTTATTTTATGGTTTTAGGTTAATGGGGATTTTAGTAAATTCACCAAGCTCGTTGTGGTGAGAATTGGTGGAGTAGTCAAAGGGGTCTTTGTACCCTGAACCACTATACTTAATTATGTTCATTTGATTCATTTATTACCACTGCTCACTCAAGCTTAATAGAAATAGAACATTTATCTGCATAATAATTGAGGTGTTCTTAATATGTCAATGTTTTTGAAGAACATAATTCACCCATATTTTGTATTTGTTTTTCAATATAACTATACCAAACTAAAAATTGGTATCAATATAATTTCTCTACTAGTATATTTTATTCTTGAAATATTAATTTCCCTATACTAAATCAATAAATGATATGAAAATATTGTATTTAATATTTACTATCTCTAGATACCCTGAGTTATAGATTTGGACAAAAAAAATTAAAAATGCTTATCCTATAGTAGGTATTCCAATCATTTGTGAACCTTATTTTAATTTATCAAATTATCTATTTTGTAAAAACCCAATGAAAATTTATCTAAAAATTCATTTAATAAGGGTTTACTTAAACACTGTTAATCCTTCTGATATTCCTAAATAAGATTTCGAATATTGTAAAAATGACCAGGACAGTGATTATGATCTCAATTTAAAATATATGAATTCTATTGGGTGTGGTTTAAAAACTGATAAATTAAAAGGAGTATCATAATTCCCCACTACATATATGTTGTGTCAGAATATTTTGGTTACATATAAAGGAACTGGAAATATTATTCAATTAAAGTGCACTATTTTGAGAATAGAATTCGACATGTTCATAATTTTTAAGGAAGAATCTATTATTCAAATGAATGGAATATTGACATAGATTGTCAATAATATTATTACATTGGGAGATCCAATTTCAGAATCAGCTCAATCATTAAATGTACTCATAAATATACCATCTATATTGAATGGAATATCTAGAGCTATATGTTAATCTACACAAGTTATGAATTTATTTATAAAGGAATTGATTTATTCATTAATGATATTTAAAGTTGAGATTAAGGAAAAAATCATATAAAACATGGATAATTATATATTAAAACTATCAAAGATGAATCATCATATTCATGTCATCTATATTTGGACAATGATTTATCAAATATTACTGTTAGTTTTGAAAATTTTTATTAGAAGAAAAAAAAATGTATTGAACAAAATAAATTCTCTAATTGCAATGAAAAAGATCACAAAAAGAAAAACTATCCTTTACTCAAAGATTAATAGATATATTAAAACAAGTAAAAATGGAATGGAAATTATAAAGGATACTCAGAGTAATGCTTTTGTCATGTGTACAATCTTCTATAGACTCTAAGGCTAAGCATAAAATACATATGGTATTTATTATGACTCAGATTGATAAAGAGGTACAATTTTATATAATCTCAAAATTATAGTTAGGAAAATATATTTTATGATTAATGAAATAAATATTTAATTATTCTACAAGATTAATTTGAATTCTTAATGAAATATCAATAAAAAATTTATAAAATAATAAGACACTACTTTATTAGATAATTATTTTTAAAAAAATATATTATTGATTTAATATTTAATCCTTCAAAAGAATCATTTTATTTTCGAGATAAGAATATTAAATAACTATAGTATGATGTTAATAATTTTAAATTTCTCTCCAGTATGGTGATGATGGGAGAAAAATATTTAAATTTACTTCTTAGAAAAAATAAAACTTAGAATGAAAAAACTGGAATAGGAAGCAACCGTTAAAGACAAAAAAAATACAAGAATGATTTTATTCATGGATTAAATATAAAACATAAATCCACTATGAAATGATTCTATTATGGTGTAGAAGTTAATTATTAAAATTATTTCTTCTTTACAAAACCTAAAATTTCTGGTTTTTAAAAAGTTTATTGCACAATAGAATTGGTTAACACAAGTAGTAAAACTTCTACTCAAAATAGACATATTTTGTTATATATAAAATTAATTGATTACATTGTTGGACCCAAAAATAATATAGGTTCCAAAAATAACATGTATTTTATGTTTTATAGTATTATACCATAATGATGATTTATTAAATATTTATGTGGATGATTGATGGGTGTGAACAAATATAAAGAAGTTTGTTGTAAAAAAACCATATAACTAAAGTCATGGGTGCAAGTAGTAATTCATTTCTTTATATATATTATTTCAGATAATTAACTATTTTCTATAGGGGGAAATATATATCTCTCAATATTTTATATACAGTAAAACTAAATTTTAAAATATATCTAAAACATTATTTTAAATATTTTGGAAAAGATATTATTAATTTAATTTATAAAAATACTATATTTTCCATTTTTAAAACATTTTTGAAATATTCATTTTTTTATGTTCTTAAATTTTCATTTGTCACAAAAATGGAACATAATTATTAGAAAAACATGTATTTTCAAAAGATAAAATCATTAATGATTATTATGTTTCTTTTGGAAAAGAAATATGAAACAGTGCCAGTATGGTTAAACAAATGTATTATCTAATTCATAAAAAAATTATTCTTCTTGTTATTCATAATATCTTATTCCAAACATTCCGGTAAACTATAAAAAACATTGTGAATTAATCATGTTGGAAAATCATAGAATAATTGTTTTTTCACAAAACAGAAAAAGGTAATCCATCTGATTTGTTAGACGAACAATCAGTTTCATATGTTAAAGATTCATATGAAATATCTTGTGAATGAAACAAGTAATTTCATTGTCATGGTGAATTGGCTTTTTATTTATCTGAAATTTATTATGAAATGATTTCGGTTAAAATAACCATTTCAAATAGAGAAAAGGAAAGGCTAAAGTTTGTTTGGATATAGATAATAAATTTAATGAGGATTTATAGAAATTACTGGTGTCAAAAACAATTTTTAATTCATTATAAAAAGAATATAATAATATGAAGGATATAATAATCTCAAAATATGACTTTAAATCATTCAATATATTAATGCATAGTCAAATGGATTTTCTCAGAAGAGAATATCCTACCAAGAAAAATCTTGATAAAATAAAATATATTTTGGTTGAATAGTGTTTGTCTTGTTCTTATCAACGAACATAATTTGTTCAAAATATATTAGAAGAAATTTCAAGAGTTTTAACATCTTTAAGTGGAAAGGATCTATGTTTTGAATGTTCAAAAGAAAAATCCACTCCTTCTTAACCCTTTTATTTTATTTTCATCTTATTCTATTGGTTAATGATAATATTTTTTTTGTTTAGTGATAATATGTCTTGTATGTTTATTTGTAAATTATTTTTGTTTATTATCTTACATAATCATATAAAAATATTTTATTATTTCATAAAAAAATCTATTTGTGAAATCAATATTAGATGTATTTTTACATGTACATAATTTTTTTATTTTTTTTAATTCATTGAATATCATATTTTCTAGGAAGTTGGAGACATTTTAAGATATATAATAATTTAATAATTTAAATGTTTTATTATACTCGTGTTTGAATTTTTTTTCTTTTTAGGAAAGCATGAATTTAGTGGGAGACAATTTTATTACTGTTATCTTTTTAATGTCATAGAAGGGGTAAAGGTTTCTAGTTTAATATTTTTCCTTAAAGAGATAATTTTATTGTTTTATTTCAATTATTTATTATCATTAGGATAAATATGATAAGTTTCTTATTAATATTTATTTTCTACTCTTAACATGGGGGATACGTTTTCTTGTGAAAATTATAAATAATATTAAATTGATATAGGGAGAAAGATTAAATTACTTTTAAATATATTAATATTTTTATTGTTTTTATGACCATCAAAAGGGGGAAATTGTTGAGAATATTTTGATTCAAATATTTATATAATTTTTTTGGTTTTGATGTTCACAAATACTCACATTTTTGTTAATACTTAATTTAATTTAGTTGAATTTTAGAAAGTTATTCTTCTTCAGAATATTAATTTTGGAATTATATTTGATCCATTGATACACTAAGAATATTATTTAAATACTTAGGATATATTTTATCATATTATAAAAAACATGTTCGTACCCAACATGTGAAAGTGTATCATATAGAATCTGCCCTACATTTGGAAAAACACATAGGGATCATGTACCCTATGTTATTAGAAATGTACGGTTAAAGAACCCTATGTTTGTATGAAACCCTATGTTTGTGGAAACAAACATATGGTAGATCAACATGATTTTTAAAAACATTTGTATATTATCAACCATACATTTAGTGTTTTGTCTCCATATAAAGGAAACCAATGTATGAATATTCTATGAAGGTGTTTTAAATACATTATATTAACAGTATTTCTTATAAAGGGATTGATCAAAATAAAGTTTGACTGAAAACAATTTTATGATCGATTCAAAGGATCATATTTAATGAAGTAAATATTTTATATTGTTATGCAATATTGTGACCCTCGTAATTGATTTTGAATTCAAATATTCACAATTTATTTTGTGACATTTCTAGTGATAGTTTAACCTATATATTCTCAACATATTATATAAATATTATGATGATATTTATTAGAAAATATATATATAATATACATAGGAAATATACAAAAGGAATAATTTTATGTCGTTTCCTTGAAAGAGACACTTTGAAGACATGTACGTTTTGATCTATTTGATGTACTCATTGCATAAAAAATTATCATTTATAAATCATTTTATTGTTTCATCTTCTTATGTATGAATGAATAATAATATTTCCAAAATATACATTAGATACATACATTTTTATAAATTTTTTGGGTGCCTTCTCTAAAGATTTTTGTAGAAATACAATGCGGAGTTGATGATTTATTTTCTACTACACATTATTGAAGATGTAAATGAATATTTTATTTTGTGTTGTAACTATAAATTTAAACTTATTTTCTCAAAAGAATAAAAATCTATTGATATTTTGGCATTTCAATTGATCGTACACTATCATGGTTATGTCTCATCTTATTTAACTAAACTATTGATTTATATTTCCCCACAAGAGAACAATAAGGCACTCTAAAGTATTATTATAACATTTCATCTTCTTGCACTCAGTGGTTAATTTTAAGGTTATAGTAGAAGAGTACCTTCTATTAAGATCACCAACCTCTTGGAGTTGAGCATTGAAGTAATATATTAAGCAATCATTGTGCCCTAAACAACTATAATACATTATGGTCATTTCCATTATTTATTTCCATTTCTCAGTGGAATTTAAGATAAAAGGAAATGTTCAGTTCATAACAAGAGAGGTTTTCTAATTTATTCAATGTTTGTGAGGATCACTATTTACCCATTAATATGTCTTTGTGTACTTTATAACTATACCAACCTAACATCATACTTGGTATTTTTATACTCACCCCTACATGGGATCTACTAGGACAAGTCATGTCTTATATAGATGACGACCCATTATTTAATGTTTTGGGAGTATAGGGAGTAGGTGGAGCATAGATTGGCCCTGATAGAAAATGTATTTTTTCATTTAGATTCATATGATAGTGGTCCCCTCATTCTTAGATTTTTGGGCCCTCTTCCTTTTTTGGGGATTATATATGGACCCTTTACCACATTCAATACATTATTAATTATATTGTTTTGTTATAGATGTATGAATTAATTTGTATTATTTATTCTACAATTTATCATTTAAGGTCTATGATATGCGTGTATGTGTGCATGTAAATAAGTTTAATGCTTCCCGGGTGTGGGATATTCCTACTCGATGAAAGTCTCCAGTCCCTGGTCTATTGAAGGTGAGAATGGAGTTATCATGGATCGGGTACCAGTAGGTTGGGTCATGAAATAGTGGTATCCAAGGAGTTGGTTCTACCTTTGGACAGGTGTTATAAATATTTGTTTTGGGTTTGAGGAAATCATGTTAAAGTGATTTGAGTTCAGATTTCAGGCTGGGGTCCCCTTTGATGGGGTGGCAAATGATGTATCCATTCATCAGGACTCTGAAAACCTACTCATTTACTCAATAGATGTAAAAATTGGTTTTTGGGGAATCATTAGTACTTAAATCATATTTTAATGGGTTGTTCATTCCATGTCCTTGATTATGATGCATAGATATACTCTTTTACAGTGGTACATCTTGTTGATTTCAAGATACTGTCATGAAGACATCCAACGATGATTCCATTACTTGATCATGGGGAGGATCCACTAAGTGATGAATATTTATTATAAGGTATTTTATATTACATAGTACATGTAATTGGTTTACCAATTATACTACAACATTATGTGTAGTAATTAGTTCCTACAATCCTAGATGAGGATGCACACAGAATGAATGAGATGTGTCAGTTCCAAATGTAGGGAGCTCCCAAGTATAAAAGAGATCTAGACCAATGTGTTGATGAGGCCAGGATAGAGATACTCATGCGAATTATCACCTTTTATGATTCCTATGATTAGATGGATGT
Organism: Viscum album; assembly: GCA_963277665.1. Classification (NCBI taxonomy): domain Eukaryota; kingdom Viridiplantae; phylum Streptophyta; class Magnoliopsida; order Santalales; family Viscaceae; genus Viscum; species Viscum album. The sequence goes on along the minus strand of OY728129.1, from coordinate 125,152,597 downwards.
TCATACATTGGGTATTCATCAGGGACTCACTAGGCAATAGTGGAGTCTGGTGATTCAGTCACACGAAGAGAAAACAATCTCTAGGTTATGATTCAATAATATAATTAGGGATGAGTTTTATTCAGTCATGTTGTGATAATTATACATCATGAAGGATCTAAATCTTCATAAATGAATCATTATTAGGGAGTAGTATTTATTAAGGCTTATTGGTATCTCATGGTTCTCCATGGATATGGATGGATATTTTTTCTTGGGAACACAAAATACGAGTAGTGTTTATGATGAGATATCCTTTCTTCCGTGATATCTCTTTTAATTACAACCTATGCTGGAGTACATGACTAGGACATAGTAGTGTAGATATTCTTGTTAGAGCTGTCATAAAATGTGGGTACTAGTAGTGGGAACCTCTGGGTTGAGGCCTTGAAGGTATGTAGCTTATGTCAATCTAATGGATCCACATGTGTAAATCTCATCTGAAGATGATCCCACAATAGATAATCAGGGGCGCATAGATCTCAGGATTGGTTGAGTCAGTAGAGGGAGATCCAATGTGTCTAATATGATTATTGGGGATATATTTCATGAGATTGGATAACCCATGGTACTGATGACGAAGATACATTCGAGGAATTTACAAGGTATAAATAGTAGTTGGAAAAAGGGTAGAAAATGTTGAAAAGAGGCTATTAGAGTAGAAGTAGGTGGTTGGAGGTCTGACCTATTACCATTGGTTTCATAGATCATGTGTCCATGAATGATGATTGTTGTAGGATATGGAGTTATATGACCCTGAGGCTATAGGTATTTTCTTAGGTATGATATAGTTCTTTTCTACCATAGTTTCATTACATATAGACATTGGTGTGATTCATTCATTTATTTCCACTTATTTGGTTTGAGACATAGATATTATAGTGGATCCTTCGGCTCGACCCTTGTACTTAATGAATCCAAAAAGAGGGGACTCAGTGATTTCACACTGCTGATGATAGTGTGATCTGATTCTTGGAGGTGTGATATCCACTTAATATCTATTAATAAAATCCAAGAGGCCTTATAACATCAATTATGTATATACAAGGGATCCATATCTCATGACTAGATTTATTATCTTAGGAGGAGGATTCACTATTTCCATAATAATATGATGAGGTTTTTATTGTGGGTGAAAAGTAAACCTTGGCGGAGTAAGATATTCTTAAACATATAAGGTTGTAACTGATTACTCTTCAATTAGATATCATGAATCTTTGAGCAGGGAATTATATGAGATAATAGTTTCTTATGGTGGTGTTGGATTTTGAGGATGTCTTTAATTAAGATTTTCCCAGATTACATCCATACTGAAAGTTAGAAATTTGTATTGACATACACCACGAGATTACACTAATATCAATATCAGTATACTAGATAGCTCCTGTAGAGCTTCATGAGTTAGGGGTGATGTTATAGGAATTACAGAAGAATGGTTTCATGGGACCCGATTTTTTTACCTTTCTCATCTCTTGTATTGTTTTCCAAGAAGAATAATAAGATATTGAAGTTATTTGGGGATTAAAAATTATTTAATCATGTGAATTTTAAAGAATAAATATCACATGCCAAGGATTCTGTACTCTTTGATCATTTTTGAGAGTTCTAATGGTTCACAATGATTGACCTTAGATCATGCTATCACCATCTACAAGTATGATATTATTATTAACCAAAGATAACATTAATATGTTTCTATGTTAACTATGAGTAATTAGTTATTCCTTTTAAGTGTGAGGAACACCATGACAGTGTTTATAGGATTAATGAACCATATATTTCCGCCTATCATAGGCCGGTTTGTGGGGATATTAAACAAAAATATCCTAGTGTACTTGGCATCCATGGAGGAGGATGTCGAACGCTTGAGGATATTCTTGGAAACACTAAAAGAACACCATATTTGTGGGAATCTCATAAAGAGTTGGTTTTTTATTTGATATGTCTACATACTAGGAAATGTAATCCCAAAAGAATTATTTGTGGTGTATCTAGTAAAGGCTAAGGTAGTTATGACTTGGGATCCTCCAAAGAGTGTTTTTGAGGTGTGGATTTTCCTAGGCTTTGAAGGGAACTATCAGAAGGTTGTATGTAATTTCTCCAAAGGGTTATCACAATTTATATCGTTAACCTGATAGGAGAATCCTTTTATTTGGACAAAAGAGGTTTGATAATGTATTCCATAGTTGATTCAGAGGTACAAGATAGACCCCATATTGAAATTTTTAGAGGATCATGTTGAGTATGTAGTGTTCTATGTTGTCGTAGGGACTAAACTTGGATGTGTTAGGATACATAGGTAGGAAGTGATTTCCTATTATTCCATGACGTTGAGACCACATGAGTAGAACTATGTGACCCAATATCTTGACCTAGTGATGGTTGTCTTCACTCTGAAGATGTGGTGAGAATAACTTATGGGTGAGTGGTTTATAATTGACTCTAACCACAAAAATATCATGTATATCCTCACTCATGAGGATCATAAATTTTTATAGAGGTTATGGAGAGAGTTCATCCATGACTATGACTTCATGATTTTCTACACTCCTAGAAAAGGGAATGTGTCAGTAGACACTCTCAGTTGGATATACTTCTCTCATTTGTTGGTTGATGCACCAAATTAGTTAGCCTCATTATGGTTGTCATTAGTGAACAAATATTGTGAATAATATCATCAATAAATATTTATTAAACTAGAATTTTTACAATGTTTTAAGGAATATCATCATGGAGATATATATTGTGATACCCTACCTACTAAGATATCCATTAGATTTGCTAATGAAAGAATATCTTGATTTGGGGATCATGTTATCCTTTCATAGAAATTGGGATAGTACCTATTACATTGTGGGAGGATGTGATGAGTGATTTTCATACATCCCATTTGGATGTAAATCCAGTTGTATTGAAGATGTAGTATGACCTCTAATGTTAGTTTTGGTGGCTAGGCTTAATGTGATGTGTTGCATATTTTTTCATTTAATTACCCACTTGTCAGTAAGAGAAGGATGAGAACTAGGTTATTGCAGGTTATTCTATATGCCATGAGGATACCAACTAGAAGTGGTTTGGGGTATCCACTAAGAACCTGACAGGGTTACCATATATGTCCATAGGATATGATGCCATCTGGGTGATCATAGACTGACTCACTATTTCTAGCCACTTATTATATATTTGAGATAAGAATTCAATAGAGAATATGGGATTCTTGTACACAATGGAGGTAGTCCAAATTCATGATGCTAATGCAAACATTTCTTTAGACTATAATTCTCTTTTCACATCATGATTATGGAGATGTTTATAGGAGGCATTAGGACTTAGTTGTGTTTGAGCGTGGAGTCTCACCCATACACCAATGGCCAGACTAAGAGGACTATTTAGCACATGGTGTAAATGTTGCAATATTTCATGTTATAAGTTTTCTATAGTTGGGAGGATCTCCTTCCCAAGGTGGAGTTTTTGTATAACAATATCTTCCATTCCACCATTAGTATAACATAATTCGAGGGATTTTATGGGCAGCATTAGAGGTCGTTGTTCTTTTAAAATGATCCAAGTGATTCATCCATCATGGGCCTATACAAAGTGTTATCTTTGATAGATAAGCCTTATATAATATAGTAGTAGATGAGTCATATCCATCATATGTCCTATTTGGAGCAAATATGGAGGCCTTTTATTTTTTAGGATGAGGCAATATTTTACTACAGGCCTCACCTCATAGTAGATTTTAGAGAATTTACTAGGGTAAAAATCTATCTATCAGATTAATTTCCCCATTATAGATACTATATAGAGATGGTGAGGTGGGTTTTCGCTTAATTATTCCACCGTAGTTATATTGGGTAAATGATGTCACTCACATGTTGTAGACGAGGAGGCATGTGCATGGCCTATAACATGTAATCGGTTGGGGTGAACTGAAAATCGATGATGGGGCTAGAATTGATAATTGCCTAGTGGAGAATGAACATCCTTACTATTTTATCCTTCATGGGTGATTGATTATCCTTGTGTTTATTTGGTGGAAACATGATAATATCCATGGGAGTATCTAAATGTAGGATAATAAATGAGCGACTGGTTACATATTATTTTCTCTAGGTTTTTTCGATTATAGAAATGAAAATCCCAATGGTGGGGATAATTTAAATATTTAATTTTCCTATATATTACTTAAGAAAATTGTATGTGTTATTTTTTGAGCGATGCACTCTGATTATGTGATATTTCGAGGCCTTGTGAGCCTATAATTTATATTAGATAATTATTAAAAATATTAATATCATGAATACATAATTTCACTGAAATGTATAATAACTCCTGAATAGAAAATAAAATTACAAATCATATTCTACAAGTGATTTAGAATCATGGGCTTTACCAAAGGCATGGAATAATCATTTTTCACAATGGGAATTTTAGGAATTTTCTATCATAGGTGAAAATAATAAAATAAAAGAATTAATTTAATTTATTTCTTTGATTAGATGCAGTGAGAAAGCATCCTGTATTTAAAAATAGTTATGCCTAATCCCAAGGGTTTGTCCAAAAACCATGGTATTGAGGGGATCCATTTAAGTCGAGATGTTGGTGTATCATTTGTAGGAGACATCAAATCCAGATTAGATTGCAGATCACATGCCAATGAAGTTCATGGATCTTTCTAGGAACGATGCCTAATGAGCATTCTTCTTTATTGATTAATAAAAACTCTACATAGGATGGTTAATTTTTGTGATTCCATCCAATTGATGTGTTTTTTTAATGTGGATCAAATCCAAAAAGAATTATTTATTAATACATTAACGATTTATTTTTTAATGGTAGATTTATTTTTTCATTTATTATTCCCTCTTCAGTCATCTAATTCTTCAACAATGGATCGATCCTAAAATGAAAAAAGGATAAGGTTTACTCCCCATTTTTGGTTTTATTGATTTATCCTCATTTTCTTTATAATATAATTATATGAGGTTTTGTTTCAACGTGTTACAACAAATGCCCATTATTATATTGTTGTGTTACAATTATTTAGTGCAATGGATCAAAACCACAGGTAAGTCTTGCGATTGAGGCTGTGATTTGAAGATCAATGAAGAAGGTGGGGGATTTAAGGTGGAATGAGGCCAGATTAGAGTTTCATAATTTTATAAAGTGGTTCATAATGATGATGGGGTGATAGAGTTGGTTCCAGGATCTGATTTGGTGGTCAGAATCCAATGATCATATGAAAATAAGAATTTTTTTGAAAATATCTAATATCATTGTGTGTGATTTGTGGATAATGTAGTAAATCAAGGTTATGTGTTGAATAAACTAGAAAATCTTGGACATTCCTAAATATCAATTGTGAAGTTCAATGAACATACAATATTAATTTCTTTTTCTATAGCGCATGGTTATCCATGAAGAAGAAAAAATCACATGCCCTACTACAACCTTCATAGGCCATGTGAATTATGCTAACTTCTTCAAAAGTATCTGAGAGGATATATCGGAATGGGTAGGCTACTATACACTGACATGGTTAAAGAACATGGGAAGTGCTATGTAATTATACATATCTAGGTGTACATTGGTACTACTAGGTGTACACAAGTTGTTAAATGGTGGGAATTGATAGAAGTACACTAGTAGGGATAAATGGCATGGGAGGTGTGTTGGAAGATCCCAAAAAATGTTGTATCATTATGAATATGATGTTTATATGGGAGTATACATGTCATGTGAGACAGAAGAACATATGTAGACCAGTTTTTTGATAGACATGCCATGTACCCCTAGTACACACTATATACTACTATACAGGGTGTTAGGAGACCTTTTATTCTTCAGTTTGTACATGTATCAGAAGAGTGTGTCCCCCTGCCCCATCCCCTCTAGAGAGCATTATATAATTTTTTCCATAGAACATGATTATGATCCCCTCTATAAGAAGTTTCTTAGAAGGGGTTTTTTCTCCCTCTATTAGACTATAGTGTGATCCTATATCATTTCTTCCTATAATCTAGGTGGGGTTCACAGAATCGGTGTGTCCTCTATCCAGGTGGAATTGATCCAATATATACAAGGATGTTTAAGTATCATTCATGGTATCCTTGGAATATTATCCCCCATATAGCGGGTTGATTAAAATTGGGTATGTGGTGTCCCCCATAGGTTATAGGTGTGACCACCGTATCAATATCAAGATCTTCATAGATCATTGAGTTTTATTATGTAGGGCCTAATGATTGATCTCTTAGATGTCTTCCGCTAGTGATAACATGTCTCATATAGTGGATTCTACCAAAATGAACATTTCATAGGATATTTGATTAAAATCAGGTGGCCAATATTTTGGTTGAGGGGACATAGATGTGTGGTGTCCTTCCTGAGTATATCAAGGTTTTTCATTGATCTCTAAATGCAGGTTTTGAGCTGACTTCTCTTGATGATATGTGTTCAATGTTTTCTGGGTGTCTTACTCAGTATTACTCTACTCACCTTTCATTGAATCTTCCCACATGAGTCATGCATTAAAAATATGAAAACCCTTTTTATGGTGTCCTTGTATGGTAGAGAGTAGGTGGAGCATAGTTTGGAAAAGATAGAGTGATGTATTTTCCGAGTGGTTTCATTTTATAGTGGTCCCCTCCATGTGTGTATCTTTTTCAATCAATATATTTTTTTGGTCCCATATTTGAACCCTTTATCACATTGAAAAAATTATTTACATACTCTAATTGTGGAATTACAGATGTGTGAATGAATTATTTTAAGTTATTTTACATTTCATCATTGTATTATCATCGAAATGTGTGCATGAATTCAAGTACATTTGTATAATGTCTCCCATGTATGGGATATTCCAACTCAGTGTTGGATTCTTTCCCATTGCCTATTGTAGGTGGGATTGGGGTATTTGCAGATTGGGCACCGATTGTGCAAGTCATGGAACATTTTTAAATAAAATATGTCCAACGGTATTTTTATTCCAAATCAATTTCAAATACAGTTCTTAAAGGGGAATTTGTTTGTCAATAGAACATTCATGATTTTTAATCCATTTGCTTATTTAATGGCTTATCTAGAATTTTATTTTTTATGTTTTCACTGTTATGAGACATGGATTATATGTAATTAACATGAGAGATTTTTTTGTATTATATATAAATACAATCTAAACATGGCTTAAATAATATACAATTTTTTTGATTTAAAAAATTGATTTCCATAACAATTTCAAAAACCAAGGATATAAATTTTCATTATCACATTGATAAGTAATATAAATTTCTTGAACTACATACATTTCTCCGTAATCAAACTCTTCTATATTACCTTCTACAAATTCCATAAGTTATACTTATCTTCAAAGGATGGTGGACGGAAAATGTAAGAAATGATTAACTAAAACACATAGTATGTGAAAATTTATGAACATTTCACTGGGATCATACAATAAGTATATGATAAAACATGATCTGGGGATAAATTTATTATTAAAAAGAACATTTAACAATATGAATTACCATTACATCTAGATAGATTAATATGTAATCCCACATGAACAAACATATACCGTGGAAATAGTTTTTGGAATCATGATTCATTATACATTATTCAAGAAACATAATCATATAAAAAGGTTAATATATAAGAGTGTTCCATAAAAATAATAACATAAACCATATTTCAAGGCTACCCACCAAGACAATCATCACATAGTATTTTTGGCATAACCACAAATATAATTTCATATTCTTGGGGTAGTCCTCCCATCTACCCATTAGTATGGGATAAAACCTCTCATGTACCACATTAAAATTGGATAAATACCCCGCATGAATTCATTATCATGGGATAAATCCACCCATATACCCTTTGGATTTGGATAAATCTCATAGTGTACCATTTTGCATAGGATCAATACTCTTATGAATCCTTTGGAATATAGAAAATCCTATTGGGTTCCATTTTGAGCACATAATATGTAAAATTTAACCAATGTATTTATGATAGACATAGGAACCCACACATCATTCTTATATAATTATGACTGGAACATGAAAATAATTTCGTTATTACAACATAAATAACCCATGGAAAGAAAATTAATTTTGTAAAATGTTTAAATGAAAATAATTCACTGTTCATAAAGAACATAAAAAAATTAATGGGAATCAAAAAAATTCAATTTAAAATAATTCACCTTTCATATCATAATTTACCAATGGAAATAAAATTACATTTCAAAACATTTTCATATAGTATAAAATAACCACAAGAATTGAAATGATTGGCATAGAAAACATGATCCCCCAAAAATAATCACATAAAAACCAAATTGAAGGATGAAACATAAAACATAACTCTTTTGGAGATGGATATTTTTAAATATATAGAGGAAGTATATTAATAAATCCCAGAAGATCTTTCTTGAAAAAAATAGTAATCATCAATGTAAAATTAATAATAATGAGTCTCATTACAAAAATAAATCGTTGTTTTGTTAATCATATGTGGATAAATACATCATGGAAGTAGATTTGAGTTTAAAACTCTTTTTTCCAAAAAATAAATGTAGAAATTTAAAAATATATAGACTTAAAAAAATTCATTAAGAAATTTTATAACTCAAAGAAAGGAATTGGAGTTACCAAGTCCCATATATTTACACTAGATTTCCATAGATGTTATTTATTCTACTATATTTTTAATATATATATATATATTAATTACCTATTTAAAATACTTATTAATAATAATTTACAATTATAAAATTCCCTAATAACATTTCAATTTTTATATTAAGTTATTATAATTGCTTTTGAACATCTAGTGTTAATTTTATAACTATTTAGAAGTTGGTCTATAAAATTGTTTTCGATCTTCATTTTAATGTAAAAGTTTATCATTTATAATCTAATAAATGTACTAGATTTTTTTTATAATTATTTATATTTTTATTGATTCATTAAATGAACTTTTTAGTGGATTTTCATGAATCTGAAAACAATAATGGACTAGTTTCATGTTATTCACTAATATCGATAAAAACATTATAAATATATTTAATTTTAAAATTATACATAAAGAAAATTATTAATAATATATATCAATTATATATTTCAGACTTTATAATAAAATATAAACAAAAACCATCCATGAAAATTGTAGTGAGATATAGAATGCATCGTTCCATGGAAGTTGTATTCTGTACCTATGCATGGATGATGATTTTTTTAAGAATGGAGGAAGAAGAAAGTAAAATTGAATATAATATAAGATACTTAAATAAGATATATATTCAAACATATTCATATAATTTAAATTTTTTATAATCTGGGATTCTTAGTTAAGGAATACAAAAACATGTCACTTCATTGGAGGATTTAGTCCGCAAATAAACAAGAATCAGATTTAAATTTTTCTTAATGGAAAAGGGAATGTTGTTTAATGATCACACAAAATTTTTAATAACCTTAAAATAAACTAATTTCAATTACATTGTTATATTAATATGTTTTAATGAAATTTGAGAATGAATAAGTGAACATAAATAAACATTATTGAGAAAAATAGAAGAGAAAAAATTTATTCCTAACATTTTATATTATATCCATTGTAAAGGGTGTAAATCCATGGAAGGGTTGTTTTTTGAGAATATCAATATGTGTTAAAAGTGAAAAATAATTTTTAAAATATTTTTGAAATATAATTTTGGATAAAATAAGTGGGTTATGGTGTGATGGGAATTGGGGATTGGATTACCTATATGATAAGTGAAAAGGAAAAAAAATTTTAAAAATCCAAAATAATTTAAAGCTATGAGGTCACTCTCAATGAAATCATATTAAAATTTCAAAATAATGGGGGAGGTATGAGGACAATTATTTCATAAAATACCTATACAGAATCATTTTTTAAACATGTTTGTGGTATTTCCTTTCTTGTTAAAACATTTTACCACTTTTGTTTTTTACTGAGGTAACATCATTTTAGAAAATTTTTATACTATTAATAAATAAAAATAAAATGAAACATATGAAATAATTTGGAACTAATAATTTCCAATATGAAATAAATTTTATGAGAAAAAATTATATGTTTAAAAAAAATCTATTTTCATATTTGATCATGTTATGTGTAAAAACCCCATTCTTTTAGAATGTGTGTTTTTAAGCATAAATATATATCTGAAATATAATTATCAAAGTATTTGATTTTAATGATATAAATTACTTTTTTATAAATCTCATAAAATTTATGTTCCATTAAAATCAATCAAAAACTAAAAATTACTGAAATATTATTAAATTAAATGAATATACTAAATACAATTTTCATTGGAAACTATTACATAAGTTATATAAATGTTAAAAATAGGTTTTATAAATTTAAAAAAAATTATTATATATATATATATAATTACATATGTTGTAAAATTTTATCCCACTAGAAAGGTGTCATACACCTCTAGGTATTTTTGATATAATTATAATGTTTTAGTTTTAGTACAAATAATATTTTCACTATTAATCAAATAATAATTTATTTAAAAAAATATGAAATGTCACCAAAGGATAACATTGATACGTGGAATAAAAAAAAGTTAATTTATTAAAACCAATATTGTAAAATTTATAAATTTATCTTTGAATTGAAAATATAAGTAAAACAACTTGTAGAAAAATGAATTTTTAACCATTAAGTGTTCTTAATAACATATCATAACAATTTATTACATATTTATGTCATTATTTTATTTAATATATAAATATAATATGTTATCATCGAAAACATTTAAAAGTGATTTATTTTAATTTATTAATACACTAAACAATTTTTTGATCTTAGAAAATACATTGTGTGTTCTATAGTATAATAAAAACCATGGAGAGGGGGGGGGGGGTAAATCAGTGGTGATATTTGGTAATTTCCCATTTTATATAAATAACCCCAAAAACATGTTAGAGTTTCATCATTATTTTCATTACATATCAATTGCAAAAGATCGAAATTGTAGGAATGTAATTCAAGGCACACATGATTTACAAGGTTAGCCCCTAGTGTGCGTGATTACACCCTTACCTTGGAATCTCCCATCAAACCATACAAATTCACATTAATTGAAAAGTAAATATATTGAGCCATCTCTTGTTATAATCCTTCTATATCTTGACAGGAAATTATACTAACTCCCTTATGTTATAATGTTTGTATATGTTTCTAAACCAACACAAGAATGAGAAACTTTTGGAAACTACTCAGCACAATATCATCTAGAATTCTCCTATCTAATTTCACTATATGGTATAATACAAATGGTGCACCTTATGACTTCAACTAGAATACTCAATCATGTGGTACTCACAACTCTAGAGCTATGCTTTTTCCTCAATTAAATTAACAAAATAACTATTATTAACTAACTTTTTAGAATCATTGTCTAATGAAACTAATATCTGGTATCATGGAATAACATCTCTATAAATTAAAATTGATTGACACATCAATTTGAAGATTATATCTGATATGTTAGATTGAAATCTTGGTTTGATGGTTCTAACCAAAAATACCATCCAATATATATTCTTCAACTATAATGTTGTCTTCGTTAAAAACTCAGTGTCCCTAAATACCTTATATATTTTAGTACTCTCTCATATGGGTTAATAGTAAATTATATACTGTAACTTCACCTTATTTTTATATTTATTATTTTAGGGGAAAATTCAGGAACACAATTTCATTTTCGCACTCAATGAATACTAACATTTTAAAACTCATCCTCATTTGAAAATCGCATGATGCTACTCAAACATCCTAGTGTCTTCCTGATGCATTTTTGAAATTTCGTGCATCTGGAAACTTCTTCAAACATCTTTAACCTCTATGATAATGAACATATTAAAACATCCATATGGAAGCTATATAAATTTTTTTAATGAACATCTTAGCATCGTCATTATTAAGGTATTTTCAATGTTTTATAATATATCTCAAATACTAAATATGTAAATGATTGTATATTGGATTTATAGATCTTGTCCATCCAGTGTCACTCAACATCTCTAATAGATGCACACATATATTTTCTATATAAATTTTTTAGTTTGATGAGTAATTTTTACCCTAGTATTTTAATTCTACTGCATATAAGGACATCAAACACAACTTGGAATAAATGATATAGTCTGATACAAAATTACGAAATCATCAACCTGATGACAACATAATTTATTTGATTATTATCCTTCTGATAGATCTTTGAACTACCACATGAATTTATTTAACTCATTAATATAAAATTTTTGATCATTTAAATTTTTTTCTATTACACTTCCTTCTAACTATTCTTATAATGATGCTTGTACATGTACATCTGATGATATTTGTAAAGATCGCCAATAACTCTCCTTCTACTAGAGTGACTTCATTTCTATTGAACCATAATATCAGTAATATGGATATTTGTATGATGAACTCAATATGATGGACTTTACTATGAATTTCACTCCATGAAATCAAATTCCATACACATTTCATTATGATATCCATATTCATGAAAGCACTAAATGAATTTTCAAACTAAAAACTTCAATAGCACCAGTCTATTATATTAGAGTCCTTGATTATTGATAACAGTATTGCAACATATAAATAATATTTGAAAAATATGATTCTCCACCAATTTTAATATTCTAAATGTTTTATCACTCCCCATATTTCTATTTAAAATCTCTAAAATCCATCTGGTATCATTATGAAACATGCTTGACTGATCATAATAATATCTTCAACTTTGTTTCCTAAAGATCAACATCATATAAATCTTTATATTTGACAACTTCAGCCTTGGTCCATTTTATGTAAATTTTTGTTTCTACCACCATGAATGAAACTGTAGAGATTCATATAGGATTATGGGTTTCATTATGCTGTAATGAACATGAATAAAAATAGAGAATAATTTGACTAAATTAATTTTTTCTTAATAGAAATAAGGAAATATTTTCTTAACATCTTCAAAAACTCTTCCTCGAAAATATTAAAAAACCCTCAATACATGATATGTGACAAAAAATTTGTTATAGATAAATCCCAAAATATCATTAATCCTCTAATTTATATTTTATGGAAGTATTTGAAAAAACTCAAAAAAGTGAAAAAAAATCTTTTTCTCAATTATTTATTTAACCACATCATTCCCCATAGATAATGTTAAGACCTCACACTACTCGATAATGAAATTTCATTAATGGAATTCTATTCCTTAGTGATAATAATTTTTTGTCCCATGATAGGATGAACCCCCCTAATTATTTCTCTCTCCAAAATAAAATGATAACAAAAGAATCGTATTATTTAAAGAATGATTTGTATGCCTTATAATAATATTATAATTTCTCCCACTACTCACCCCTTCGACATCATAATCAAAAAATGGCTGGTATTTCATATTAAAAACATTAAGATGTAATTAGTGGAAGATAAACACGTTATAGTAGTATTAATTACGAGAATATTTCAGCTAGAATACATTTTTTCATTACATCAACAATTTTATACATTTTAAAATACACTCATGTGTAACAACACCACCATTAGCATTCTATATTATAAAATGGTACTGAATTTGTTTTCTCTTTGCATTGGAATTTACTTTATGGTTTTTTAAAATATCAATTTTAGATTTATTATCTCAAAGAACTTATAATGGTTTTCCATCATTCACATTCAATTATCCCGATTAAACATTTATACACAACATTTATACACAAGCTTCGGTGGTAGAAAAATCTTCCACTTGTACTGTAATCAATGTGAATATAATTTTATTCATAATGTGGTGGAACACTCAAAATTTTCCCAATAATAAATTTCCCCTGCATGTTGACTTTCTATCATTATAATCTAAAGCTCATTCAACATCAGTGTTTCTTTTTATGATTTGGTCACAAATTCTTCTATAAAACATCATATAAGTAGATGTTTCTTTAACAAACATGAGAATAATTTTTATTATAAGAATATGTGATTACATTAGATCACTCTATAATATTTTTGGAATATAAAAACATATAAAATTTATTTAATAAAATTTATGTTATAGATAAATCTTCCAAATAATATCCATAAATCATTATGATTGACAATTTTCTCAACTTCATCACTTCATAATTTCATGCCAACCAAAATTGGATTATAAACATATATAGAGTCTTATATGCCAATAATATTCAATAAATTTTTTAAATGCATTTTCTATGATATTTTGATATATATTTCCTTCTATTTAAATTGTAATCATAGAATGAGATTTGACTCTACAAGTCATAACATGTAAATATTTCTCTTAATCTTCTCATAAGATTCCTCTCATGTTTTATCCCTTCGAAAAATAAAAATTATAACATCCACATAAACAGTGATAATAAGGGTACCTATGATCATTTCCTTAATATACAGATTTTTATTAACATTTTCTTCAGAAATCTTCCCATAAATAATAATATTTCCACATTTAGTGTACCCTGCACGACTATTCTATTTTGATCCATAAAAACATTTCATTATATTACACGAAATGTTTCATTTTTTATCAATAATAAACCCACGAGGATTATCAATTAAAAAATGTTATTCAAATTCTTTATTCATGAAATATTACATAACACCCATATGATAAACATTGTAACAACAATGTGAAGTAAATCCCTGGAACATTCTTGTAGTTTTATGTATCAAAAGAGGAGAAAATGTTCTCCCAAATTAACTCTATATAAAACTGTGAAACATTACACCCACAAAGTTCTTTACTTTTTAATATTTCTTTATGTTCTTTGAGATTATTTCTCAACACAAACTTTGTTCATATAACATTATTCCGATATGGTCAAGGAATATGATCTCATGTGTTATTTTCTCAATTTTATCCAACTCTCCATTCTTCAGATTGATCCACACATTATGTTTAACTACCTAAGAATCTAATTCTGGTTCCTCCTTGTAATAAAAGTAATGTTTGATTCTATAACAACATCTTCCTTATATTCTAAACTAGATCTTTCTTGATTTCCAAAGATGTTATATGGTTCACAATTTTTTTGTAATGTTCACAATTTTATTGATTTTCATAAAATCATAAATTCCTTATGAAATCATTCATATAAACACTCTTGTAGAATATTTTTATCACATATATTTTTATTTTTATTATATTATTTTCATGTATTTAATATATACTTTATAATATCATCAATTGTTTTTCTAAATATACTATATTTTGGTGAATTTTCATATCGTAGGAATCAAACAAATTATGAAGTTGTTTATTCCAACATTTTCAACTTCATCCATCTGTTGAGTTGCCCATGATAATTTCATACTCATTATTCTCATTACTATTTCCAATACCCATTTTTTATCATTATTATTCAAGAGCTCCCAATAACATTGAATTATTTCAGTAATGGATTTTTCTTATACCACAACTGATAAGGAGTATTTTGTATTTCCAGTCATAACAAACATCTATTTTGTACATGAATAGTTGTTATTACAACTTATATCAATAATTTTTATAACAGATTATATTCATCAATAATTCTTCTCCGAATTACTACCAAAAATATATTCTTTCATTAATATACTATATTTTTTAGGAGTGTAGGGAGAACTATAGAAATTTTTTATTCCTTGATTTTGAAGATTAGATTCAAAATCATTGCATGTATCCTCCTTTATCAATATCAAATATTCAATTAAAATTTAAAAATCCCTTTTGAAATATCTAAATATCTATTCAAACTTTCATTTATGTTTTATAAACATTAATAGGTCAGCTGAGTAAAGTCATAAATGAATGTAATGTAGTATAAATCAACTTTTGTTGATTGATTTCCCGTCATCACACAAAAATAAAAGTTTATATGTTCAAAAGGTTTGGATGATTGGACTTCAATATTCCCATGTCTATTGGTAACAATATTATTTTCCCGAAAGGTTATGAAAACAAAATTATACTTCCTCATTGGTTTTAGAAATTTTATTAAAACAGCTTTCATAGATAGAATAATGATATATTTCTGGTTAATATTTTTAAGTTTTAGCTAGAACATCTTGTTTTCATTCTATAAAATTATGTATCATGAATTATAATGATCTCAAATATGATCAATATTTATGAATGATCTTTCTCTATTAGTAATAATATCTCTATCATTACAATATCTAATCATTCAAGAATTTCATCTAAAGATAAATTTCATACAACCATCACACTTTTGGCTAACACTTAGATTGTTTTTATTTATACCATCAATAGATTAAACATTCTTTTAAGTTATTTTATGATTTTCAATATCGGTTATTCTAATTACTTTAATTTTTAAAGAATTATCTTTTTTAAAAGTAACTTATCCCCTATCATGTTTCTTATATTTTTCAATATTTTCAAAACACATTTCATATGTGATGGACAAACACTATTAATGATCCATGGTTTTATCCTTATGAGATACATTAGTTTCATCTAAAAAATAAAATTATTTCCTCAATTTTCATTCATTATGCATCATTTTCTCTTGTAGTGTATGAAAGATTTCCCAAAAGTGTTATCATATATTCAAAATAATTTTTACATAGTTTGGGACATCTTCCACACACTTCTTTTAGAAAACAAAATATGTTTTTAAGTAGAAACATTCTACAATTTGATGAAATTTATATTCATTTTTCATAACAATTAAGAATGTTATGCTCTTATCATCCAATATTTCTCCCCCCTTTATTCATGGATATTTACATACAGAGACATGTTGGGAAAAAACTATATTCTTTATGTCTATTTATGACATGAATAAAACAATATCGAGTAAATATTGATTTTTTCTAGAACTAGAAACATTCCTTATAGGATTTTTATTAAAGGTATACATAATTTTAAGCATGTTCTTTATGTAGGCATGTTGAACCCTTGTGATTGTTAGAAATAATTTTATAAGTGAAATGCTTATCACACCCATTATAAATCCAAATTTTCCTAAAAATATTCCCAACACTTCAATGGTTAGAAAGATAAATTAAACAATTACATGTACTGAGAATATCTTTTATCGGATTTTTTGAATGAGTTTTCTCAATAGATTGGGATGTTTCATCGTATATCTCTAAATCCATATTAAAAATTTCACCCATATTCTTTATGGTATATCAAAACTCAAAAAAATCTCATTTATTTTTTATAAACATTAACTTTTTTAGAAGAATAGTTATTTGCTACGATCTTACAATATCTTTCCTTATTAATAAATATTTATTTTCAGGTTCTTAATATCCTAAATCTACACATCATCCAACATAGGAAGATCTTCCTTTCCTACATTCTTTTCTTTATCTTATTTGTTCTTCTTTCACATTTTTTCTTCAGTTTTCTTTAACCAACACATGTACTATGTTTTAATCTCAGAATATATTCTTTATATCATTCTTAACCTTATACTTCTTCGGTATTTGAGTAAGAATCCTTTCTATTAATATTTTTTAAATAACACTTAAATATCTCTATAATTTCATATTATGAAGAAATATTCTCAGTATATTCATAAAAAACATTCATACTCAACACAATTCTTCTCTTATTTCAGGTGAACAGTTTCTAACTTATAGTGGATGTTTTTCTCCACTTCATCGATTGGGGGATTTCATCTGAATCATCTTTATTTTCCCCAATTTTATTTTTTTTTGGAAATTCAATGGGAAATTACTAGTTCCACCATAATTTAAATGTTTAATAAGGATTTTTCCTCTAATTTATTCTTTCTATCTCCAATAATTTTTTAGAGAAATAATATTTTATTCATTTAACTATTTTCCATATCTTCTGAATCCCTACAGAAAAAGTTTTATTATCAATATCTTAAAATGGAAAGTCTCTAATAAAATTAAATTCTATTTCATCAATGATATATTTTTATTCCTGGAATGTTACTCATCGCAATAGAAATAATAATGTATTTTAATTCATCAAGAGATAAATCATCTTAATCTTATTAAGGGATCAGACTTATTTGCGATGATCCTTATATGCTTCCTACCAATGGAAGAATCATTGAAGACACCAATGATTCCTATGATGTTTCTAATAGATTCATTAACTATGGTGGAGTACTCCTCCATAGTTTCATCATTTTCAATGTTGATATATTTTAGTATTCATTTACATATTGTTAACCTTTTTCCCTTTTCATTGAAATTTTCTTCAATGACCCTTTTTCTTTTATCCCAAAGTTTCTTAGTTTCATTAAGACCCATCAACATCATATATAATTTATGAAAAGTTATCGATTTAATTTAAAATTTTTTCATATACTTAGTAAATTCATTTTTTAGTGTATGTTATAGGAGAATCATTCTCAATGTGTGAAAATTCAACTCCTACTACATCAATTTCTGATATATCATGATATATAAGTTATCATATCATTCAATTTTTATATCCAATATAATAGTTTCCATTAAAGGTATGAATAAATATATTATTCACTACTATTATATTATACATGATAAGTATATGAAAAGGGAACATTTGATATTATATCACTTGTTGTTCAATAAGATTGTGAGAACCACTAAAAATGGGGTGGATGTTGAATTAGTGGTGTCCTTTTAAAATTTCAATTTATTTGAAATTAACCCCTGTAACATGTTATAGTTTTATAATTATCAAATTTATATAACAATATCACAGTCATAAAAATATTAGAAATTAAGCATATAACCCATGATTTAGAAAGTTATCCTGCAGTGTTTGTGACAACATCCCTTCCATTGTGACTCCTATCAATCTATAGTAATTTACTATAAATATAATTTAATATAATGAAAACTTTTTGGTTTCATTCTTTTTATCTCTCAAGGGGAAATAATATTAACTTCCAAAGTTAAAATTATACTAACTCAAATAAGTTACTATTTTTTCTAATATTTCTGACCCAACATAAAAATGAAGCCATTTAGAAAAATGGTTATGATAATATTATTTTAAAATCAACCATATAATATACCTATATGGTACATTATATTTGATTATGCTTTTAACTTCTTCTGGTATACCTTATCTCATGTTCCTCCCAACTCTATTATTATGTTATATTTTATATCCAATGAACAAAAAATGTGCTTCAGTGTCTATCAAGAATAACTACCCAATATAACCTCTATCTAATATCTCTAACTGATGACTTTGTATAATTTCTTGATTAGAAACTTTTCTAATGTATCTATTTGATACCTCAAATAAATATCTATTCCCATTAAAACTAACTAGAATCTCCTGCATATAGGTCATCATTAACTAGAATTCTTTATTGGTTAGAAACTTAATCTACCAAAAGACAATCATTGTTTCAACCCTCTCTAATATAGTTAAATAGAATAGAACATATAGTATATTAAACTCATTTTTATAGGTTTAAATGTTTGATATAAGGTAGGAAATCAAATTCATTTTATCAGCCAATGAAAACTATAATTTTAAAACTCATGATCATTTAAAATTTGAATGATGCATCTGAAACATTCAAGTGTCTTTTCTAAGATTCTATGAAAACACAAGTTTCAATGACCTTTTTTAGTCGTCCATAACGTCATATTTGATTAACTTATTCAATAATTCATATGTCATATAGATTAAAAAAGATAAATGAGTAGTTTAGAATCTCTAAAATTAATTTCATTACAATATTAAATAATGATTATCAAAAAATCGATTGTTACATGTTTTTATAGTGACCCAAAAAAGCTTATTTGTCCTACGTAATCATACATCGCTGAAAAATAAACTAACATATGTTTCTATGAATTTTTCAATTTGATGAGTTGACAATAATATGTTTGGTTCATTCTTCCATAGCTAAAGACTTCAGGAACTACTTGTGACCCATAACTTATTCAGATAATACTTCATGAAATATTCTATATGTGGACATCATAATTGTTTGTATGGGTCTCATACATCAATTGAATCGTCCACTTGTCACATTAAATTAGATAACTCACCTGAATGTCATTATTAATCATTATCCTTCTAAATTTGTTTAACATCATTGTACATATTCATTTAATGAATTTTTAATAATATTCATAATAATATTTTTGAGGATCAGTATGATCTCACCTTCTAATAGAGTGATTTTATTTCTTTTCAAACTAATATTCAGTCTAATGGATCTTCGTATGAATCACTCAATCCAATGGGCTTTCTTAATAAGTGAACACCTTGAAATTTAGCATCACAAATCATTTTTTAAAATCTCTATCATCTTGATAAATCTATAAAACCATCTACATAAAGACCTTAGTAGCCTCTGTCTAGTGTACTCGATCCATTGACTATTGATAGCATTGTAGAAACTTCTTAAGACTACTAAAATATTTGAATTATTGATTTTATTATATTAAATTAAATTTGTATCACCCAACATTATTTGATTACTATGTTCCTACCCCATTTAATAAAATTTGGAAATATTCTTGAATAAAATCAATTGCACCTTAAACTTTGTATCATGAACTTCAACTTCATTCCAATATATGTCTAATAACATCATCCTGGCTATATCTTATGTTACATTTTTTACTTCTATACCCTTATAAATAAAAGTATATAGAGTCCTCTAGTATTATATATTTCTTTATGATGTTTGGAACTTTAAGAATGAAAAGTCATAATCTATATAAATGAATGTTTCTTACTAGGGTCAAAGAAAGGATTTATTAATAATTCCATTACTCTTTCCCTCCTGTATTACTAAATCGTTCACAATTATATATGTTGACATCCAACAATATTTTTATAAAATCATTTTAGAGGATATTCAATATCTACCTTATTGTTTCATGGAAGGATTTACAAAAAATATGATTTTTTTAGAAGATCATTTTTTAAACATTTTATGAAACTATATCGTTTTTGATAGAGAGTGTTATGACACTAGTAGGAACACCGAACTTTGATTCAGGTATGTTTTTCGTTTCTGGTTGTTTATTGAGAAAAAGAGGAGGTTTTGGAAATATTAGGAGTACACATCGTGTACTTATAAGTATACTCCATCTAATTGGTTTCCAGGAATGACTGTGTACTAGCTATTAGAGGGCCCAGTACATGGTCGTGGCTGGTGACCAGGACACCACCTAGTTTAGGTGCCGGTTAAGGCAAGTGCACACCATGTACAGTTTTTTTATTCAATAGACTGTGGGAACATCTATTTAGAATAACCATCTTCTTCTTTGGTTGTTTTGTCCAGGATCATCCGTACGGCGCGAATCTTCACCCAGCCCCTGATGTTATGTATGTTCATTGAATCAAACATTGTCAGTGGCTTTGGAATCGGTTCAGTGAGTTCTCCCTTCTTCTTGAAACTCATTTCCTGATTTTTCCACTTTCGCAATATATCCTTAGTTGAGTATTTTTAGCATTTTTGTAGATATACGGTGTCTGGGGATATTCAAGGACAGTTATTCATTTATATTGATCTCACGATACCTTGTTAGGTGGTTTGTACCTTTCGATAGACTGTATTTGAGTTATCTGTACAAAAGTGCCCAATACCCTTGTTGGGGGTATTGCATGTTTATGATTTCTATCCCTATTTTTGCCATTTATGCCTTTTTTGTTCGGTTAGAGGTTCATTGATGGTAATAGGGGTATATTTTCCATGTTATTGATGTTATTCCAATGTTTTTTTATGTTTACCATTGGTATAGCTTTCCTGTTCAGTTGCCTTAATTCCATCCCTAGTATTATAGGATGAAGTAATTTTATCTGATATGTTGTGATATGCTATAGAGTGTTTAGCCATGTTGTTCATGAGGTTTAATTTGGCCTCTATTTTATCATTTGTGTATGATGACTTTACATGAGGTTGTGGGAACCTAGTGTAGTGATACCATAGGGTTAATCAGGGTTGAGGGCTTTCCCGGAGTGTCTCTTATAATTGTCACACTGCGAGGCCATAGGGGTGATTGACATTGAGTTCTCCCTCACAGTGTTTATAGATAAGTTACAAAACCATAAGAGGAATTCATGTTGAGTTCTTCCTAAGAGTGCTTACAGTTTACCATTAAAATTCTGAAGGGGTAATAGACGGTGAGGGCTTCCTCTTAGAGTCTTCGTTGTATCCTTTTTTTAAATTTAACCAATGTGGTTGGGCTGTGAGAACTACCTAGAGGTTTACATGATATTGTTGTCTAAACTATAGGTAATAGGATGTGAGATCATTCCCTATATGGTTGATTTTATTGTAATTGATTTTTTGAATTGTTAAAAGTAAATGATTGTAATTGATAATATGGGACTGTTTACTTTTTATTACTTCCTTGTAATTAAATCTTTTGCACATTTCCTGCCATATATATTCACTGACTACTAAGAACAAATATTTGGAATGTTGCCTACCAGGATTATTCTCACACCCTATTTGGGTAATTATTTTGGGTGAAAACAGATTATATTGTTGCAAGTCTAGATAAGGTCATTCACCTTCTACTTAAGAAACATGACTGTGTTGGAGCTGGAGAGCATGTGACCAGGAAAAGGCTTGTGATACTGAGGAGTTTTCTACATGCCTTTCTTTTGTACTTTGGTTTAGTACTATATTCCAGCATTGTGACTTGTTTGGTTGTTTTCCTAGACATATGTATCATGCATCATTCATATATATGTATATATATATATATTTGTGCTCCAATTTATTTTTTCAAATCTTGTATAGTTTAATTTTTTATGGTCTTATTACTACATATAGTATTGTTGTATATTTTACTATAGTTGTGTTACTCTACCAATGATGGCATAGTTTCCCCACTAACACACCCATGTCCCTCGCTGATATTCGATAGCCTCTGGAATTCAAGGAAATGTGCTTGAGGTCATGTTACCATGTGGCTATTGGCCACCTCTAGGTGTCACTAGAACCGAGGCATTACAAAGTAGTTTCAGAGGAATTATTTTCATATTGACTTACTATTTAGAGCTTATAGAAAGGTATAAGACATAATATGTACTTGGTAATATGTTTTTCCCGAAATAGCTAACCTGTGTACATGGAAAATCCAATTTACCTCATATATTCAATTTTTCTGGTTTTTCAATTTTACATTTGATATGATTTTCACAGTTGGGTGATTCACATTTTTTGTGTTATTACTGTTGATATTTATTAGGTTCTATTTTTTTTGCAACACGATGAGATGAGGATATGCTATCTCACGAATCATATAAGAACATTCTAGAGATCACATGTTATGGATTCATTCCATGCCATTTAGGGTTCATTATTTATTGGATGTTGTTATGATAGATGTTGTTCTAGATATATGTGTTGTTGTGGTAGATGCCTTAATAATATACCACGTGTTTTATATCTAAATAAATTGTGTATGATTTTTTTGGATGAATGCCAAACATTGGTTCTTGAGGTGTTATGGGCCATCATGGATAAGAATTTGTTGGATTATTTCCTTTTTTCCTTGTTTATGTCATGTATAAGATTCCAAGCATTGATTCGTGAGGACTATGTGCCCTCACAAATCAGAATTTGTTACATTAATGTTTGTTTCAGTGTTTTTTTGGGTTCCGAAGTAGTTTCTAAGGCTTACTATCCAAGAAAACCCAGAATACATGGCATGTAATGATGAATAGATTCCATGTGTTATTTTGTTCGAGGACGATCTATTTTTCTTTAGTACACGCCATGTACTTTATGTACACATTGTGTAGTCTCTAACCATGTCACAGTCTGTGTGGGAAGAGACACGAGGTTGGGAAATATTTGGTAGGACATGCCGTTTAAGTGATGTACATCTCGTGTTGTAGAAATGTGTAACCAGGAGTGTGACTAACAACATGGGTCAGTGGATTCCTTTCTAGTACATGCCGTTTTTATCTAGAACACACCATGTAGAGTGATCTGTGTGACTAACAACACAGGTCGTTAGAGTTCTTCTATGTACATTCCATGTTTAGCATTAAAACGTCGTGTAGTCCCATTTTAATAAAAAACATATGGGTCAGTCATGTAAGGGAACATAAGTAGGGGAAGAGCATTCATGTACATGTCATGTAATCATGTTTTGAAAAACATGATTTCGTTAATTCTCATGTTACCATAATACACTTCTAGTTTCGGTCAATGATATTCATGATCTATGGTGTGCACATGACCTTGCAGAGTCATGAAACCGAGACATTCTATGGTTGTAGACCTGTTATCGTGCAGTGATCAGACACTAGACATGGCTGATTATGGACCACAAGCGGATCCTACAATCGTGCCCATCATGGAACCAGCCATTAAACCTGATAAAGGTGTCGATGCATAGTTATAAGATGGATTTATGGGGATGATGAAGGCTTTTCAGGGATCACCACCTCCTTCCATGTCGATTGAAGAATTGACACTGGTAATTTACCAGCATCATCATCCCACTTTCTTAGGGGATGGGGGACCCCAGGCTGCAGAGTTAGGGCTAGAATCCATGCTAATGATCTTCGAGCATCTGGAGACACCTAACGAGAGGAGTAATTTTATCTAATATAGACTCGAATGTGAACTGATGCAGGACAATGGGCCTTGCTGCAATTTTGGTTACGACACTCCTGGGCGATATGCTTAGGATAATTCTCAATTTTCATTACAAATCATTATTAAGGATTTACGAGTATATAACTCCACAATGAAAATATTTTTATGATTATTGATTATATTCATAAAGTGTTCAATTTCAGTTAGGTATTTTACAAGTTTGGAATTATTCATTGTAATTCTTAAACTGACCTAGTGCATTCCATTATATAGAAATGGTGCCCAGTAGAAGGAATGTGAACTCCAGTACTTTGTAAGATCCAAATATTAAGAAGGATCATATATTTCAAGGTGTTAAGAAAACATTTAGAAGGAAAATAGTCTCCTAAGTATTCTCAACATATGAATAAATAGTATCATGTGTTAATAAGATATGTAAATAATTTTCTGATTCCTATGGAATTGAAGGGAAGAAAGAATGAAAAGGATGGAAGAGAAAATTATGGATAAATGGAAGAGGGAAAAGAAGGATTTTCCTATAAGTGATAACTGTGGAAAGAATCACCTTGGTAAATGCTTGAAGGGAATGGCAGTTTGTTATAAGAGTGGAGAAAAAGACACCAAATATGTGATTGAAAGGGAAAGAAAATTGTTTCAAATGTACAACGCTTCTTCTGCAAGGAGTTGGGACACTACACAAATCAATGTCCAAATCATCAGAGTATACCCCAAATACTTCTATTAAATAATAATAAAGTTGTGATACTACCAAAGATGAAGAGGAACGATTAGATTTCTTATATTCATATTAATGTATTCTGTAATTTGAGTTATGTATTTATGATGTACATGTTATTAGAATTATAGAGTATATAAGGATTGTATTGTAGTACTATTTCATTAAGGACTTGAGATTGTGTGGAAACAATAAATGTGACCCAATGGCAGGTAATTTTTTTGGAAAATATATGGATGAGAGAAAGATAAACCATAATATTGTTCTGATACGGAGGTAGTGATTTTGGAATAATACATGATTGATTTGGATAAATTATATAGGATATTGTTGAAAACCTTGTAACGGATTAATTATTTTCATATTCCATCATTGTTCAAGTTTATAACATTTTTGGATAGAAGAAGTATATCTAGTATTATATAAGAAATAAGGGAGCATGAATGTAATAAATAAGGTATTATGGTAATTTAGGATGTTACAATGTTTTAAAAGAATACATGATGAAGGTGTTCACATGATATTACGTGGAAAAAAAGATCTTCATTTTGTTTTTCTTCCTTATAAATTTTAGACTATGAGTTTGAAAGAGTTATTATTGATAATTATAGTTTGATATTTTTTTGGATTTCCATAAAAAGGACAACCCATAGGTCGGACGATAACTCTTCGCGTCCGGCAAGGCCGCAAGACTGGAACCTACAACAGAATGGCAACAAGGGTGTATCGTCTACCACTGTCCCACGTGATGTCCTGTATTGAATAATTTAATTTTTTTTAAAAGGTCAGGTATATGAATTATAAATTAATTTTTTGGATCCCTA
Source organism: Viscum album (assembly GCA_963277665.1). Taxonomy (NCBI): domain Eukaryota; kingdom Viridiplantae; phylum Streptophyta; class Magnoliopsida; order Santalales; family Viscaceae; genus Viscum; species Viscum album. The sequence continues at coordinate 125,126,408 of OY728129.1, read as the reverse complement.
TACGAATAAGATAAATGGAATATTTTTTATGTTCTATTATCTTTTAGAGTGAAAGATGAGTTTGTGGTAGAAATTAGTTAAAGGATGGAACTCTACATGTCGAGTATATATATTATTTCTCTTATTCTATGATGAAATTAATTCTTAAACATTTAGTAATGGATATTAAAAATAAAAATGTGTTATCCTAATACATTCTGTTTTGTTGAACCGATGATATTTTAAATCATAATAGATTGATGGCTTTGAGGCCCTCAATTCTAAAATTGTTTGTGAATGATGACCTCAATCACTCCCTATAAATATTTAAATTTTCCTTCAAATTATTTGTCATTAATTCCCACCAATTTTCTCCTAATCGAGATAATAATTTGGTGGTCACTTTTTTATTCCCTTTTTCCTCGTATTGAGACAAGATTATATTAACCCAATTTCTGGTGTGGGTTTTCCCACAAAGGTATTTTCTATTTTCAACATTATATTTTTGAAGAAAAATTTCAAAATGTGAGGACTAAATTTATTGAAGGAACGAAGAATGTAACACCCCAAGATTTTATAGTACGTTATTTCTTCAAAGTAATTCAATAATCTGCACTACACACAACATTGAGTTCAAGTGCACCACGACATACCACAAAAGCAATTAAAAAGTATTTATGAATAATATTAACTAAATTGGAACGTTATATAATCCTTCTAATTTTAGAATCCATTTTATGAGTTTCTTATACATAATGTAAGAACAAATGATTTTTTTCAAATAAAACATGTATTTTTCAAAGAATGCAATTCTACCACCTTTTAATGGAGAAACATTTTTAAATCTAATATTTTAAACTTTTATATATTCAATTTGTCAAACAAAATTCTTCTTTAGAATCAGGACATACGAATTTAGTGTCAATAAATTTTTGGTATTTTTCTGATAACCTCTATATTTGGTTGAATAGTGAAAATACTATATTTTAACTGAAAAAATAATTTTTAATCCAAATAATTTATAGTGCTGAATTATAAATGTTAATGGTTTGGATGTATAATTTAATTATATTTTTATCATTTAATCCAATTATGGTTATTATAAGTAATTTTTCTTTGAAATTAGACATAAAGAAGTTCCAATCTGTTCATAGTTATTATTTCTAAAAAATGTTCTTTTTGGTTTTGACAATAGGAATTAATTTAAAATTAATTAATGAAACATATTTGTTTTGAAATTGGTATAATTGGATTCATTTATGAATTTGGAATATCAAAATTTTCTAAGTGAAAATTTCATTGTATTTTGCTGAAAACATTCAATTTTTTATGAATAGTGAAAAACACTGAGTTATTGTTTGAAACTGAATTTTTATTTAAAAGATAATTTATTTTATTTAAATTTATTTTACGTCAAAATAGAAACATAATAGCTATATATGTTCAATTAAATTTATTGGATTCTGTTTATAATAATTTTAGATTTATAAAAAAATTTACTGAACTTTTTACCATCTTTTACCCACCTCCTAAGAGCATTTGCAAATTTACATACAACTTTCGTTTACCACTTCTGTCAGTTTAGCTTCATAAATTCGAGAGCCATGCTTGATATCAGTATGTAATATTTGGTTCAATAATATGAAAATGATTTTTGGTGAATAGTAATTTTTTACTTTTATTTACAATGGTTAAAAGTAAATTAGGTAATTAATGGTAAAATTGATTTTATTATTACTCTAACACGTGTCCTAATTCAATTTTATAAGTGTAATTCAATCAGAAACAAACTTAGGAATAAAATATGAACCTATTGGGTCCACATAGATTATATTAGGACATTTATTATTATTTAATTCAGAGAATAGCTAAATGATTTAAATCAGAGTTTAATAACTAAATTATTTTTAATATAGGGTTAAATATAATATAAATTAGACTATAAATATTAATTATAAAGATAAAAATATTTCCTAAATAATATTATTTTATTTATATTTTTTAGAAATTATGTAATTTAATTTATTTGTGACACAATGATTATTAATTAATTGCCTTATTAATAAAAAATTAAAATAATTGATATTATAAATATAAAAATAAATATAATTTGAAATGTTTTATGAATTTTGATAATTTTCAATGTTAATATGACATTTTAGGGTTTTTTAGATGAATTTGTTTAGAAGTAATAATGCTGTTATGAATTTAGAAAAAACAAAATACCAAATAGTGTCAAAATTGACAAAAAGAGTTTTAAAAAAATATTATATTATTAATTGATATTCGATTCCTAAAAATATAATGATTTGAAAATTGACTTATATAATGATACTTGTATCATTAATGAACTACTAGGGTGTTTCTTGGAAGTGGGTATTAATTTTATTAAACATATAATATAAAAATACAAAGAGACGTGATAAATGTAAAACTATTTAACTAAGAGTTAAATCTAAAAGATATGGTTAATATGGTGACCCAAACCTATCTAAAACCTATTAGTTGACTGATTTTCGACCCATCCCCACATTATCCTTTATATAATCCATTTTAGATCCATTAGAAACTAAAAATGATTTTATTATAAAATAATATTTCAAGCTTTTCCTAAGGTTCCCCTCAACCCATCTTATAAAAGGGAACCCACTCTTCACTCTATTTCACACATTCAAAGCCATTTTTCTTAGCCAAACCCTAACTAAATACTCTCTAAATTTTTCTCACTTCATCCTAGATGCCTTCCTTTCTTCAGAAAGCCTTCCAATGGAGACCTTTTAATCAAATCAAAAGGAAGAACCCTAAGAAGAGGTTAATATTTCATCAACACTTTTCAGTTACTCTCTTCTTCCAATTCCTATTTCATTATTGTTTCCATTATAAAATAATAACTCAAGTATCATATATATATTGTGATTTTATTATAAATATGGTACAATAAAATTCATTATTCTATCCATACCTTGAATTAGATGTCATCATACGTGCGTACGTATGACTTACCCTCTCCATGTCGTTGTGTAATTGTTATTCAATACTTTATTATTTGGATGGGTATAATAATGATGTTTAATTCATGTAAATAAAAAATATAACATGATAATGATTCTGTATATATGATATAACATCCAATTATATATTACTTTAATATCAAAATGATTATATTTTTGTTCGTACGTATGTACGGATTACCGTCTCCACGAACGCGATGATATTAATTCCCCATCGTATCCATTCATGAAAAATTTTCATTATATGATTATAAATAATGTTCAAAGAATTAATATAATTCTTAATATTAATAAGATAAATCCCATCCATAAAAAGTATGACTCACATAACAAAGAATATAAAGGAAAACGAATTTGTTAATACCCGAAATGACGATAATACTAAGATATTATTAACAAAGCAATGATAAAAGATCATATATGATGTCATATTAATCCATATGATTATTTTATAATCTAATAACAATTATTTCACTATTATACAAGAGGTTAACCTACCCTCGACTAAGGAAAAGTACAAGGTAATGGTTAATTCCTCAATCTCATTATTATTCGAGATTGTTTATGGGTAACTTTTTACCGGGACATATTTATTATCCATGTCCATGATTCATACAAGAGTTTTCACTGGGATTATTTTAAGGGACACTTTTATAAAAACATCATTTTAAATGTTTAAAATATTTATTCTTCTAAATCATTATCAATAATTTCCATGTTTTCAAAATTGTTTTTAAGGATATATTTATATGGACAAGAATGTTATTAAATTGTTAATTCCATTAAAAAGATTCAATGTGGTATGGGATAATTTGATTCAAAAATGTCTTTAAATGTGTTCTATTCTAAATTGTGTGAATTTTAAATATTTTCATGAAAAAAGGATATTTCTCTCAATGAGTTTTAAAAATCATTTTTATCTATGTCAAAATGCATTGATGGCATTTTAAACTTTTTTGAAGTTGATTTATTATGATAAAAATAATCAATATTGTATTGAAGGTTTTGTGATATGTTTGATTGTGGATCTATTATTTTTATACTATTCATGGTTTATCGATAACTTATTGACATTTCATATGGTAGTTTTAATACGAATGTTTATGTTATGTTTAAACCTTTTCATACGAGTAATGCATTTGACTTAGTACGTGATAGGTGGATCCCACTATAGCTAATCGATGCATCGGTAGGTCTCATGAGACAAACTAGTGTCTTCGAACAAGGCCTTGACAAAATATTATTTGTAGTCATGGTACAAGTCCTTGACTATATGGATATGAAATCTGGCATTATGCATTCCATCATTATTAATGTGGCTATTTCTTTTGCATGTGATTATTCAACTAGTAGAATATATATGTGAGTAAGTAAATGGCATTATTTTGATTTATATTTTCCATATTATGCAGATGTTTATATTTCAAAATATTTTTTTTTAGTTTTATACATTTCCTTAAATGTTTATTCTTATTTTTGAAATCATATTCTATATTTTTATCCATAATGAGCATCTGAGCTCACCCCTTTATATGTTTTATATTTCCTAGGATGTGAAGATGTATATTTTGAATGACCTACAAGGATAGTCAATTGGATCTCAGTTTTTTCTATGGAAAAAATGTTGTTGTACTTTTTCTTTTTATGTGTTAATGTAAACATTATGAATGCATCTATTACTTCCAAGGCTACTAAACTAATCTATCATTCGAGACTTGATCTTTTGTGATCATGCAAATGATATGTAATAATGCACCGACTCTGGGCTTCTGGGGTCGGGGTGTTACAATTCTCATTGTTATTGATTAAATTTAATATATTATTTCAAACCATTAATGAAAAAAATGAATAACTTTTTTTTCACATAGTCATTAATAACACTTATAAATTACCAAAATAACATCGATAAATATCACTTCACTAATTAAAATTCATAAGTGTATCAGGAAAGAATTTATCTTATTAAATAAACCTAACTAAAAAATATAACATAAGAAAAGCTGCATTTTATATCAAAATTGGATTATAATTAAATTCATAACCAATTACATAATCTTCTTTGTTTAGTTATAATCCATAGTGATTTCTAGGTACATACCTTTTGATGCTTCATTCTAGTGATCAGGATTTAACCAAATTCTAAAACATAAAATGGTTATCAATAAAATAATTAAAATCCTAAATACATGGAAATTCTGTGATTTTTTTTAATTTGTGGTAATTTTATGAGTCCGCAGTTTCTGACAGTGCCTAATTCCGAGGCCCAGTGTGCTCGGAATCAATTTCTGATGTTTTGTTCGGGTACATTCAGTAAACGTATGAGTGGGATTTTATATCTTTTGAATCGGTGCTCGGAATTGAAATATGAGGGCACTGTTGAACTTGCAACGTCATTGATTTCTTAGAGAGACCCTCACTGCAGTTGCGTTTTAACGAGAATGGAAGTTAGTTTATGGTGTTTTTAGATAATTTAAATGAAAATAAAGGTGTTACTTTTTTTTATTTTTGGCGGTTTAGTCCTCCAAGGGGAGGTTGAAGGTGGGGACCACCTGCGAATAACCTCACTTGGGAGGAAATTATTTAGGTGGGGCCCACACTAGCTTTATACCCCCATTAACTCTCCATTATTAATTGGAAAACACTCTTCATTAATTGGAACTCCTCACCTTCTCTAAATTTTGAATTTGAACCATTCCCTACCATTAATTAAATATGATTACTCATTTAATTAAACACAACCTTGTGTTGTTGTTCCAAAAAATTAATAGAGAACGTCCTTTATTATTTTTTTGTTTGGCATAATCATTTTGGAGGCTTGAGAGAGGAGAGCTTCATTAACCCAATGAAGAAGCACCGAAGAATGATGAACTTTTCCTTTGATCTTCGACCAAGACAAAAGAGAAGGAGTCGCCCACGAAGAACGTCGATGACACTTTATCCTCGAATGCTTTCTGATGAAAATGAAACAAAGTCCACCCAATTGTGGAGACTTCATTAATGTTCCTTGAATCGAGGTAGGGGGATTGGAGTTTTTTAATGTATTAGTTTTATTTCTAATCCTTATCATTCAAGGATGTTTGACATATGATGATTGGTAACACCATAACGAGGAGGGCTTGGACCACACGAACACGGTCCGAACCCCCGTTGTTGTTCTCGTTGTGTTGACAGTGGAGGTGGAGAAATAGAGGCTGACATCGGGCCGACCGTGAAGAAAAACCGGTGGCGCAAGGTCACCGGGTCTCCAAGAGCGCGCAGCACCATCGAGCCGCGCGGAAGGGGAGTCGCGACCACTATGGGCGACGGTGGAGGCGCGCATCCCCATCGCTCTGCGTGGAGGCCAGTAGAGGTCCACGGCCAGTCAAGCCACAATGGAGGGGTGCAGTGCCGTTACTCCGTGCTTGTGATGCAGAACCACGTCCAGGGCGGGCCGCGGTGAAGGGGCGTGTTGCCGTCGCGTCATGCTGAAGAGGGACCGCGGCCAAAGGTTCTGGCGGTCGAAGGGAGGCGACCGGCTGAGAAGGTCGCCAGCGGCGCTCCACAACGCGGGACCTGAAGGGTCCCGCGACACTCTGAACCGGTCCATAGCGGTGGTTCCTTCGGGAGCCAGGGCAAGTCCTCCCCGACCCCCCACGGTGTGGCTAGCATGGCCACACGGTAAGCCAGCCAGGCCATGCGGGCTGCCAAGCCATGCCACGCAGACCGGCAAACTAGGCCATGTGGGCCACTCAACCGGGCCGAGTCGCCCCTTGGCTGGGCTGCTTACGGCCGGGACGCCGTCAGCCAGGACTCCCATAGGCCGAGCCGCCCTCGCGCCAGGCCGCCCCCTCGGGCCGGGCTGTTTTGTTGGACTAGGATGGACCCCTGTCTGGCCCGGGTCGGGCCGTGTCGCTCCGACTGGGTCGGACCGGACCCGGACATGCTATGGCCAGTTTTCAACATTCCACCCATATCATGTGCTTCATGTGTTTGATCGATGAACCACAATTGTAAATGGAAGGCTTGGACTGAGCCGATTCATTTGGAATACTCCACTTGATGTTTGGTCGTAGTTGGGGTAATGATGAGTTGGATTGAACCAAAAAAAACAATCGGGCCCCTGGAACGGAAATGCCAATAACTCATATACCTAGCATCTGATTGACTCGCCATCTATCGCGATGGGATTCTTTTCATGAGACGGAACTACGAGATACATCAAATCAATACTTTGTGGTAGTTTATCTATCGAAACTTGGCTCTAGGTGTGGACCCGCTGGAATCGGGTGTGTTGTGTGTGGGAACCTTAGGGCTGGCTGCGACTGAGATGATAGAATCCTACGTCGACCTACTACTATACCTGGATCCTACATGGGTATGACAATGAAGATATTGTACCATAATTTTTCATGGGTTCGACAATGAAGACTTTTTTACATGGATCCTTCATGGGTTCAACAGTGATGACTTCTGTACCGGGATACTCCGTGGGTTCGACTGCGCTGATACTGTTCCAGGATACTATGTGGGTTCGATGGAGGAGACGATTTAGAGGATACATCTAATCATCTCTAACCTCTTCATGAGTTTTATACCTTTTTTATCTATGTCTTTTCTTTTCATTGGTTATCATTTAGATTATTGATATTGCTTCCTTTGTGGAATGGGTTGTGCTTTCGCTTGAGTGTTGGAGCCAGACTGTGTTTGGTAACTTAGTTATATGTATGGGCATATACCTAAGTAGGGTTGGTTGATACATCATGAGTGTATCTTACTACTGTGGATTATCATTAGTGGATTTTGGGAGACCTTCGGGGGTATCAGGGTCCCTTGCTGAGTATTGTTACACTCACCCATGCACGGGCTTTGCCCGCACATTGTTTTGTTCGGTGCAGATGACAGTCAGTAGTGATCAGAGATAAGGGAGATGGGAGCATACTCAGAGATGGACTAGATGGGACATACCTCAGGGAGGAGTTGTTCGAGTTCTGTACATACCATTCATGTAGGATTCCCTGGTGGATGAACCAAGAGCTGAATTTCCCTTTTTACTTGTACTTGTACTTGTTGTTAGGTTGGGTTTGTATACTGGCCCACATACATCCAGAACACATTCCTTTTCTATATTAGTACTTGTTTCTTCTACTGCTTTTGTTCAGACAGTGTGTGTTACAGGTTTAAAGGCAATGTATTCCCTTTTTATTGGGGATTCGGCTTTGGTGATAGTCGCCAGTTGCTAAACTATGGAAGGCGGGATTGGGGTAGTCGGGGCATGGGCCCTGAGGATGGGTCATGACAAATTGGTATCAGAGGAGTCGGTTCTATGGTAGAAAATGAACTCTGATTCTTTTAATAGAAATAGTGTTAAGTGTTTTGGGTGTGGTTATCAGTTTAGGGAAACTGGTGTTGGTGCGGGGCCAACGTATCCATACACTAGGACTCTGACTTCTGATTTCTAACTTAGTGCGTGAAAACAATGATTTCATATGTGTTTCTTTTGAAAATTTTTCTTCATGATTACTTTTTGTCAGCTCCCCAGGTATATTATTTTGATCGTAGTGCACCTATTTGTTCAGGATGGCCCCACGTAGGTAGTACGTTAGGGTTCTGAGTTTCGTACAAGATGGTGGCCCACCGAGTGACGAGGACTCTGTGTAGGGCCCCATCACAGCAGAGGTACCAGCAGTACCACTACCTGCTAGGCCAGCGCTACCACCAGCACCAGCAGTAGAGAGTCCATGATGTCAGAGTGCGTTACATGAGTTTCAGCGCTAGATGCCGCCCAAGTTCAGGGGAGAGACGGACCCACAGGCAGTTGAGGATTGGCTGGAGGATATTGTGAGTGTTTTAGATTGGAAGGGACACCAGCAAACCTCATGGTGATCCTTGCCTCTTGTCTCCTACATGTAGTATCAGGAAGATGGTGGAGCCTAATGCTCTTGGAGCATGACAAGGAATCACTACTCTTGGCAGACCTCGAATGTCTCTTCCGGTCATAGTTTTTTCCATCCACCCTTCATGTGGTGCAGATTTAGGAGTTATTTCATCTGCAGTAGGGCATCATGAAAGTAGCTCAGTACTCAGCGAGGTTCTCTGACCTCTCACACTACTCAACAAATATAGTTTGGGACCCATTCATCAAGTCCTGGACCTTTGATAAGGGAAATATGCATGAGATCAGGGTTTCGATGATCTACCTCAGCATCCTGACGCAGCAGAGGGTGCTAGGGTTAGCCCTTCTAGTAGAGAGTTTTCACGTTGAGCAGTCACCAGCATCAAGACCCACAACAGGGTGACATATAGTAGAGACTTCCTTAGCCGAAAGTAGATAGATTTCACAGAGGTCCATGCGGACCAGGCCATCTGGTGGGCGACCCCAGGATATAGGTTCAGTTGTGCAGGGCACACGAGACTACGCCATCCATATAGGGAGTAGGCAGTGCAATGCATTCGGCGGTCAGGGTCACATGGCTCGTGACTTCCCAAACCACCATGCATATGAGTAGTAGACTGTAAAAAGACCTCCCGAGGAGAGGTATAGGTTCAACCGTGGTGGTCCGCTGGGATCAGGCAGACGTGGCAGAGGAGTTGGCCAAGCAGCAGGTGGTGGATGACATTTCAAGGCCCTACCACCACCACCACCAAGAAGTCCACCCCGACCACAGGGATCTGGCAGAAAGGGGCGGGCACATCTCCAAGCAGTTGAGGCCAATGACCACGGTGCACATGTGATGATTCGAGGTACTATCTGTGTCTACTCCACCCTTTCATTAGTAATTATCGACACATGTCTGAGTAATTTTTTTATTGTCGCTTCCCTCGTTCAGAGCTCGGAGATTCCGACGGAGCCATTGACTGGATCATTATAACTAGAGACTTCTACGATAGTAGACTCGACGATTACACACAGGTAAAGGTAGTGTGAGATTACTCTAGGATGCGAGAGCTTCAGCTAGGATGTCCTCGTAGCGGTGTCGAGGCCTTACAATGTCATCTTGGGTATTGAATGGTTATCCACAGTTCATGCTCAGATTGACTATATTAGGGGAAAAGTTTGGTGTTTCCGCGAGGATGGGATGAGGTTTACCTTCACCGGTGAGAAGGGAGCCTTTGCAGCGCATGATGGAATTACCCAGAAGAGGGGGCATCCGATCACACATCAACTTGCTAGCCTCATTCTCGGAGTGGTTGTTGTGCGGAGTCCGAGTATTGTTGTTGTGGTAGATCAGTATGTAGATGATTTCCCTAGAGATGTTCCAAGACTACCTCCTTGCAAGGGGTGTACTTATACATTGAAATGTACCCTATGATGGCACCGATATCTACTCCAGCATATCAGATGGCACCCACCGAGCTTCATGAGCTGCAGGTACAGCTGGAGGACTTGCAGGGGAAGGGAATTATCTGACCCTGAGATTCACCCAGGGCATCCTCGATTTTGTTTGCCAAGAAGGCCTGATGGGTGATTTTGAACATGTTTTTATTATTAGTTCCTGATCCAGGTGACCATGAAAAACAAGTACCCACTCCTGAGGATTGACGACCTCTTTGATCAGATCAAGGGAGAACGATTGTTCTTAAAGATAGACCTCAGATCAGGAAATCATCAGCTCAGAGTTCGAGATGGGGATGTGCAGAAGACGACCTTGAGTTGTCGGTGTGGCCACTAAGAGTTCTTGGTTAGGCCCTTCAGCATAACCAATGCTTCTGCAGTGTCCATGAGTCTCATGAAAAAGATCTTCCAGCCTTACCTCAATCGCTTCGTCGTAATCTTTATCGATGACAAACAGATCTACTCGACTACTAAGTAGGATCATGCCTACCATTTGCAGGTAGTACTGGACACAATCCGAGAGCATTAGCTTTTGGTAATATCTCAAAGTAAATTTTTTGGATTCGATAGGTTCACCTGTTAGGACACGTCATCTCGGAGGCTGGTGCATCGGTGGATCTAGTGAAGATCGAGTCAGTTCTTTCTTGGGAGACACTTAGTTGTGTGACGGATGTACGGAGTTTTCTCGGACTAGCTGGGTACTATCGTAGATTTGTCCAGACTTCTCTAGAGTTTCAGCACTGATTTCGGCATTTAAAAAGAAGGGGAAACCCTTCGTGTGGTCAGATAGATGACCATAGATATTTCATAAGAAGAGGAAGAGGTTTACTAGTGCCTATATCTTGAGGCTTCCATAGGAGGGCATAGGGTATGTAGTTTACTGCAATGCATCAGGGACTGGACATGGGTTTGTCCTGATGTAGGAGTGAGAATTGATCCCATATGGTTCTCATGAGCTGAGACAACATGAGAAGAACTACGCTTCCCATGACCTGGATATAGAATTATTGGTCTTCGCCTTAAAGATGTGGCAGCACTATCTGATGGGAAATAGTTTTACAGTCTACTCTGAGCACCAGAGTCTCATGTACATATTCTCACAAATGGATCTGAACTAGAGAAATAGATTATTTCTTGAGTTCCTCTAGGACTATGACTTTGAGATATTCTATACTCCTGATAAGGTAGACATTGTATCAGATTCTCTTAGCAGGAGATCATGCATTAATCTGCTAAGAGAGGTGACATAGTAGCTGGCCGCATTGCAGATATCCTTTGTGAATAAAGATGGAGAAACCTTTCTACAGTCTCTCACAGTCACTCCTACCCTACTTCAGCGAGTCAGGAAGGCACAATGTGGGGACTTTTACTATGAGAAGTGACGTGCTCAGATATCCATTGGGTAGGCACCTAATGGATTTTGTGAATGTGGGGGGCACATCATTCTCTTCAGAGGACGTACCATGGTACCAGTTTCACTTCAGGTGGAAGTGTTGAGGGAGTTCCACACATCTCTTTTAGCGTTACATCCAAGAGTGGCGAAGATGTATCAGGACCTCCGACGACAGCATTGGTGTCCAGGTACGAAGAAGGTAGTTGTATAGTTTGTCTCACGATGTCTCATCTGTCAGAAATTGAAGGCAGAGCACCAGGTACCAGCAGGCAAGGTACAACCCTTAGAGGTCCCAGAGTGGAAGTGGGATGGGATATCCATGGATTTTGTAATGGTACTTCCACGTACATCTAGAGGACAGGACTCTGTATGGGTGCTTGTCGAATGAATCATCATGTTGGACCACTTCCTACCGATCAAAGAGAAGGGTTCAGTAGAGAGCCTGGGATGCCTCTACGTACGGGAGATTGTACGGCTTCATGGTGTGGCATAGACAGTTGTTTCTGATCAAGATGCTCATTTCACTTCATAGTTATGGAAGGGGTTGCAGGGGGCTTCTGAGACGCAGCTTCACATGAGCACCGCCTTACATCCTCAAACATATATTCAGACTAAGAGGACCATTCAGACTCTCGAGGACATGCTCCGTGATTCCGCACTCGAAATTGGTCACAATTGGGAGGATCAATTACCCATGGTATAGTTTGAATATAACAAAAAATACAACTCCACCATCGAGATGGAATTTTTAGTGGCACTATACGGCCAACCTTGTAGATCGCCTCTGTGCGGGACTGACCCAGGGTAGTCAGTACTTATGGGACCAGAGATGGGGTAGGCTATGAAGGAGATGGTTCAGATCATCCTGGAGTGGATGAAGACTGCATAGATCTGACAGAAGTTCTATACTGATAGGATATGGAGACCACTAGATTTTGAGGATGGTGATCACGTCTTTCTATGGGTCTCACATAGATAAGGTCTATGGAGATTTGGCCGAGTCGGGAAGTTGTCTCTACGATTCATTAGACCTTTCCATGTCCTCAACAGCATAGGTGAGGTGGCTTTCCGCTTTTCTCTTCCACCTCAGTTGCACCGAGTGCATGATGTCTTCTACGTATATCAGCTGAGGAGATACGTGCATGAACCTTCTCATATCATCGACCATGGGGAGCTAGACATCGATGACGGGGTGTCTTTCATGGAGGATCCATTAGAGATTTAGGATCGACAAGAGTGGGTCCTACGTGGATGGTTGATTCCTATTGTGCACGTTCGCTAGTAGCACAGTAACCTCCAAGAGAGCACAAGAGAGTGTGAGACTCAGATGCATACTCAGTACCCCCATTTGTTTCCTTAGTGTGAGTTGTAACTGAGAGGGATGTAAATACCTGAGGTGGGGAGAATGTGAAGACCTGTAAATTCTATTAAAAAAATATTAAATTTGTGGGAATTTTATGAGTCCGCAATTTCTGACACCACCTGATTCCGAGGCCTGGTTTTCCTGGAATACATTTCTAAAGTTTTGTTCAAGTACGTTCAGTAAAAGTACAAGAAGGATTTTTCATCTTCTGAATTGGTGCTCGGAATTTAAATCTGAGAGCACTTTTGAACTCACAGCGTCGGTGATTTCTTAGTGAGATCCTCACCGTAGTTTAGTTTTAACAAGATTGGAATTTAGTTTATGGGGTTTTTAATAAAATTAAATAAAAATAAAGGTGTTAATTTTAAATTTATTTGTGGCAGTTTAATCCACAAAGGGGAGGTTGAATTTGAGGCTGACATGCAAATAACATCACTTGGGAGGATATTTTTAGGTGGAGGCTACATAAGCTTTTTACCCCCATTAACTCCCCATTATTAATTGGACAACTCTCTTCATTAATTGTAACTCCTCACCTTCTCTAATCATTAAATTTTAACCATTCCCTACCATTAAATAAATTAGTTTCCCTATTTAATTAAACACAACTTTTTGTTATTGTGTAATGAATTAATAGAGAAAGTCCTTTATTATTTTTGTGGATGGCATAGTCTTTGGGGAATCTTGAGAGAAGATAGATTCATTCTTCTAATGAAGAACCATCGAGGAATGATGAATTTTTCCTCTGATCATTGACCAAGCCAAAAGAGAAGGAGTCGCCCATGAATAACGTCGACGATGCTTTATTCTCAGACGCTTTCCAACATCAATGAAACAACGTCAGCCCTATTTCTGCGTCATCATCAACATTCATCGAATCGAGGTATGGGGATTTGAGTTGTTTTCTGTATGAGTTTTATTTTAAATCCCCATCGTTCAATTGTTGTAGAGATATGTTGATTGTTAACAACGTAAAAAGGAGGTCTCAGAAAGCACAGGAACAAGGTCCGACCCTCCCCCCTTGTGTTGTTCTTATTGTGTTGATGGCGGAGGCGGAGCAATTGCGGCCGGAATCTGCCCGACCGCGAATAACAACCGAAAACGCAAGGCAAACAGATTTTAAAGAGGATGTGACACCATCCTTCTTCGTAGTAGGAGAGTCCCGACCACGACGGGCCACGGCGTAGGCGCGCAGCGCCTTAGCAACGAGCAGCGGCCAGCAAAAGGCCGCGACCAGCTGGGTCGTGACAGAAGGGTGCGGCGCCGTCGCAGCGCGCTAGTGATGTAGAACTGCTGCCTGGGCGGGCCGCTATGAAGGGGCGCAGCACCGTCACCCTACGGTTGATAGGGACTACGGCCGGCTGAGCCAGCCGACTGCGACACTCTACAATGCGGGACCCAAAGGGTCCCCCGCCCCTCTGAAACGGTGCATAGCACCGGTTCCTCGTAAGCCCCCCCCCCCCCCCCATGGTGTGGCCTACATGGCCACATGGCTGGCTAGACAGGCCACGCGGGAAGACCCAACAGGCCACGTGGGCCAGCCAACCAGGCCACACAGACCGGAAAGCCATGCCACGTGGGTCGGTCATCTGGCCGGGCCCTATTAAGCAAGGCCGCCCCTAGACTGGGCCGCCTTAGCCCAGTCCACCTATAAGTGGGGCCTCTTTAGGCCAAGCTGCCCCTAGGTCTGGCAGCCTTAGGCCAGGGCGCCCCTAGGCCGGGACGACGTGGGCCGGGCCGCCCCTAGGTCGCGTTGTCGTCGTTCGGACCGCCCCTAGGCCGGGTCTCCCTCGGGCTAGGCCACCCTTCGGGCCGGTCCTCCACTTCGGGCTTGGCCGCCCCCTCGGGCCGGGCCATTTCCTCAGACTGGGTCGAGCCCTGGTCCAGACCGGGTTGGGCCGAGTCGCTCCGACTGGGTCAGACAAGACCCAGACCCGATATGGACAGTTTTCATCTTTCCACCGATATCTTGGGTTCCGGGTGTCCGATCGACAAACTGATTTTGGTGATGGAAGGCATGGAGCAAGACAATTCATTTGGAATACTCCAATTGAGGTTTGGACACAGTTGGGGTACAACCAGTTTGGTTTGAGCATAAAAAACAACCTGGCCCCTAGAACGGAAATACCAATAACTCATAGACTGGGTGTCATATTGACGCTTCTTCTATCACGATGGGTTCCTTTTGATGATATGGAACTACGGGATACATCATCTCAAGACACATTTGTAGTTTATGAATCAACACTTGGTTTGAGGAGCGGACCCTCCCCGAATTGATCGTTCTGTTTGCGGGAACCCTAGGGTAGGCTGTGACTAAGATGATAGGATCCTACATGGAGATAATACATTACCATGATCTTTCGTGGGTTCGACAATGATGATACTATACCAGTATCCTCTGTGGGTTTGACAACACTGACTTCTGTACCGGGATCCTCTGTGGGTTCGATAGTGATGAATTCTGTCCTGGGATCCTCTATGGGTTCGACAACACTGATACTGTTTTAGGATACTATGTGTATAACAACCCATACATTACATACATTGTTAATACATCAAATTTGAATTATACTTAAAACAACATATAACAAAACCATGAAAGGACTGTATGGGTATAGTGTCTCTAGAAACTGGGAAACATAAACAACTGGTTCATAAATCATCTACATTGTCTCCCATTTATTTCATCATATCTAGAGTCCCATTTGGAATATCCTACTAAATAACCTTCTTCTTGACATGGGGAAAGAAAAAATAAAAAAGGGTGATATCAAATGCTCAGTAAAGGTAAACAAAATAGATATCAATCACATCATATTCATAAGAACATAACATTTTGGAAATCTTAACCTGCAAAAGAGATCATAATTTCATAACATGGGATAAATCATAGTAGTGAAATGCAATCCCAATAATCATATCTTAAAACATGAAACTTTTTTTCATACAAACATAATCATATATAATCATTTGTTAGTATTCAAGACTCATTTCCAAGACTATCTTAGAAGACAAAGTCCATTTCTGAACCGAGTTCACTCCTCGTTTCAGTCCTGTTTCACTGAAACGGTTTAACCTGTCATTCCAGCCATGTCTATCTCATGAGATATAAATCATTACCCTTTGAATTGGATGGAGATATAGGTCCCACCCATCTCATAATTAAACCATTCTTATGTGTGCCACAAAATCGTAAATCATACATCATAGCATAACCAATGATATAAAAATTGGATTCTTAAACATCATGCCATCATAAGATAAAATGACATCATAAAACTAATTCCATCATAACATAATCAAATAAATGTAAAAATAGGGATAGATACCGAACCCTATATTATCTTAGATGGAAAATAATTTTGATAAAACGCTTGAACTCAATTCTTGAAGAAAATATCCTTTCGACTTCAAAAACGTTTTCCTTGTTTAAAATGTCATAAAATTTTAAACTAAAAGAAGTTGATTAAAAATAAACTTGAAAACATGTAAAGGATGCTTCATGTAAATAATTTTCTAGAAATCCATTCAGGCCGTATAAGTTAAAAAAACATTCTTCTTGTACTTTGGCCGGAAAAGTCAAAAAGTAACTTGTACGAAAAACAAGAAAAGATTCCTTTCATATCATTCACTAGAAACTCACTAATGGGAAAAATTGGATTTAAAAAATTGTAGTTTAAAGGAAATAATATTACATATCGGAGAAACATGTATGTGGATGATAACTATTACCCAGTAAATTCTGAATTATAAACAATCTCTGATAAAATTGAGATTGTGAGATTTTCCCTTACCTTAGGTCCCATTTGCTTCGTACGTGTCCGAACCTCCTGTATAATGATTTAAATAATGTTATTGAATTATTCCAGAATCATACTCATTATTATTATATCATATTTGGTCATATTTATGTCTTCTTATTAGTAATATTTCATTGTTACTTGTTATTCGGGTGTTTATTGCTTTTTGTTCTTATGAGTGTTTTGTCGAATAAATTCTTATTCTCATTTTAGGGTATATATACCTCATTTAAAAAAATTTATTAGTGTAATATATATCATATTTATTCATTAAATTAATTTATATAATCATTATGCAATGATGATCATGTAGAACGAATCGCATCACGTCGTGGAGACGGTAGGCCGTACGTACGCACGAGCGATGATATCATTCCCATGATCGTGGAATTTTATTGAAGTGTATGTATACTATTTCAGAATAAATATCACTTTAAAATAATCATATATAGTTTATCTTTACACCATTATACCCATCCATGTAAGGTGGTGGTGGAAAACTGATTACACCACGGCGTGGAGACGGTATTCCGTACGTACACACGTGTGATGATTTCGTATTCCATAGGATGGATAGAAGGTGAAAAATGGTTTTTTCATACTTATAATAACATATAATTATATGAGTGATACTTATTTTATTACTTAATAATCAAAAAACTAAAGAAGAATAAGTATAAGAAGAAATAAAGTTGAAAGAATCGGTAACAGACA
Source organism: Viscum album (assembly GCA_963277665.1). NCBI lineage: Eukaryota > Viridiplantae > Streptophyta > Magnoliopsida > Santalales > Viscaceae > Viscum > Viscum album. The sequence goes on along the minus strand of OY728129.1, from coordinate 125,108,833 downwards.
TTACCTCTTCTTTGAAGCACCTCTTATTAACCTCCTCTTAGGGCACTAAAGATGGTCTTTGAAGAAGACCAGGACGTCTAGAATGTTTCTATGGAAGTGGAGAAGATAAATTTGCAGGTGTTGGCCGTGCTTGAAGGCTCAAAGTGGTGCGAGGAAGAGAGGGAAGAGGTGCCCTTTTATATGTAAGGAGAGGAGAACCTAAGGAAAAACTAAAACTATTATTTTATTATCATGTCATATTTGGTTTTTAATAGCTCCAAATTGATTTATTTCGAAGCTAAGGTGGGTTTGGTTCGAAATACTATCATCAAATATAATTTAGACATGTTAAGGTTTCTATTTTAACCTTATCACTTAGATTTTACTTTAAGTTAAATAATTTTACGTTTACAATGTCTAAACTTACTATAACAAGCCAAAAGAACCCCAAGTTGTTTATTATTAATATATATAACGTTATCTATGTCATTTTTTCTATCCTTAGATTTTTAGGAATAAAATTAAAATTAATAATATAATATTTGTTTTAAAACTATTTTATGTAAATTTTGACACTATTTGGTAATTTATTTTTGTGAAAATCATAACAGACTGGTTAGTTATAAATAAGTTAATTAAATAAATTAACACATGTCATAGTAACCTATAATATTATTTTAATTCATAAAAAGTCTCAAATTACATTTATTTGGGTATTTATAACATCAATTATGTTAATATTTCATTAATAAGATAATTACAGCATCATCATTATGTCATAAATAAATTACATTATTTAATGTATAAAAATTATAAATAAAATAACATTATGTAGGAAATATTTTTATCTTTCTTATGAATATTTATAGTTTAATTTATTTTATGTATAACCCTATATAAAAAACGATTTAGTTATTAAACATTGATTTTAACTATTTTAACTATTCTTTAAATAAAATAATATTAAGTTTTCTAATCTAATCCATGTGGACCTAAATGGTCATATTTTATTACTAAGGTTGTTTTTGGTCGAATTACACTTATCCAATAGAATTAGGACATGTGTTAGTGTAATAATAATTTCAGTTTTACCCTTAATTACCCTATTTACTTTTAACCGTGTTAAAAAAAAGTAAAATGTTACTATTAAACAAAAATTATTTTCATCTCATTGAAACACATATTAGTCCTTTATATTAACCGTGTATCTCGGATTTTTGATATTTCACTCACAGAAGTGTTAAAATTATGTTTTATGTGAATTTGCAAATTCTCCTAGAAGGTGGCTAAAAGACGGTGAAAAGTTCAATAAAAGATATATATATATATATATAATTATTATAAAATAACTGAAATGAATTATGGTGAATATATATAGGTATTATGTATCAATTTTGATCAAAAATAAATTTAAATAAAATAAATAATTATTTAAAAAAAGTCGGTTTTTAAATAGTAACCTAGTGTTTTCACTATTCATCAAAAATTGAAAGTTTTCAGAAAAATACCAAAATTTCACCATAGGCTAATTTTGATATTCCAAATCCAAAAAATGAGGTCCATTTTGAAAAATAAAATTTCAAAAAGTGGGTATTACTATTCATAACGGCTAGTTTTAATAATATTTTAATAGCATATCTTTGTTTAGTGAAACTCGGTATTGCTTACAACGCAAGCTATCGAGGAAGGTCGTGATTGTGTGTAAAGTAAGGCAAGCTAGTTTTGTGTGTAAAGAAAGATTCTCTTGATGATGTATATAACATAAAAAGAAAATATTTCTCATAAAAATGTCGGGTGTTACATTATAACCCCCTTAAAATGAATTTCGCCCTCGCAATTCGTCACTTTGTAACAAACAGATGAGGATACCTCTCCCTCATCATATCCTCAAGCTCTCATGTAGCTTCTTCTAATTGTTGGTTCCTCCATGAAACTTTCACCAAGCGAGTGGTCTTGTTCCGTAGGGATTTCTCGCTACGATCCAAAATCTCTATTGGTTGTTCTTCATAAGATATATCTTTCTCCAGCGGTACAACTTCTTGAGCTGAGTACTTGTGAAGGAACAGTTATGTACTTTCTCAGGAGAGATACATGGAAAACCTCATGAACTTGAGAGATATTCAGTGAAAGCGCTACTTAGTAAGCTACTTTCCCAAAACAATCCAGTATTTCGAAAGGACCGATATACCTAAGGCTCAGATTTCCCATCTTTCCAAATCTCATTACTCTCTTCCAAGGAGATATTCGTAAGAACACATTATCACCCACATCAAACTCTAGGTCTTTTCTTTGGTTACAGGCATAACTTTTTTTCGACTCTCAACTGCTCTAATGTGTTGTTGAATAGATCTGACCTTTTCTGCCATCTCATCAACAGGATCAGGTCCTAATAGATTTCTTACCCCAACTTTATCCAATCAAGTTGGAGTTCGGCACTTTTTCCATAGAGAGATTTATAAGGAGCCATCTGAATACTGGAGTGAAAGATACTATTATAAAAAAATCCCACCAAAGGTAGGTGTTGATCCCAACCACCTTTGAAATCCATAGAGCAAGCTCTCAATATATCTTCTACAGTTTGAATTTTTCTCTAAGACTGACCCTCTATCTGAGGATGATAAGCAGTGCCGAAACTCAAATCTTTATCCAGAGCATGCTGAAGACTTCTCCAAAACATTGAGGTAAACCTCAGATCCTGATCAGATATAATGGAAAGTGGTACTCCATGCAATCTTACAATTCTTTTACATATATCCTGGAAAGCTGATCAAGAGAGAAATCCTCTCTAATAGAAATGAAGTGTGCTGACTTTGTAAGACGATCAACTATGACCCAGATAGCATTATTACCTTTGGATGTTTAGGAAGGCCAGTGACAAAGTCCATAGTGATGTTTTCCCATTTCCATTCAGGTATGGGTAATGGTTGTAACATACCCATAGTCTGATGTCTCTCAGCTTTAACTTGATGACAAACCAAGCATCGAGAGACATTTTTAGAAAAATCTCTTTTCATGCCATCCCACCCGAAGTACTCTTTTAGGTCCCTATACATCTGTGTGCTTCCTGAATGAATAGAGAATGAAGAAGTATGAGACTCCTCCAGTAGCTCCTTCTTTAATTCTGGGATGGGAGGAACACAAACCCGATTCCTGAACTTTATTATCCCATCACAATCAAGGTTGAATTCAGGAACATTTCTCACCTTCTTTTGTCACTCTACATCTTTTTTATGTTACACTTTAATCATCACATGTATAGATGGTTGAACATTTATTTTGTAAAGATGTGATTTTTCCCTTCCATTATAATTCCAAGATCCATCCTTTGTAAATCCATAAATATTGGATCTTTTGTTATCCTCATCATGGATAAGCTAGCATGATCTTGTCGACTTAATGCATTTGCCACCTTGTTTTCATTCCTATGGTGGTAATGAATTGAGCAGTCGTGATCCTTAATCAGCTCCAACCATCTTCTTTGGCACATATTCATCTCTTTTTGTGTGAAAATATACTTTAATATTTTATGATCAGTATAAATATCACACCTTTAACCATAATGATAATTCCTCCAAATATTTAATACAATGATTGCCGCAACTAACTCCAAATCATGAGTTCGGTAATTTTTCTCATGGATGTTAAAATGTCGTAAGGCATAAGCTATCACCATATCATTTTTCATAAGAACACACCTCAACCCCTTCTTGGATTCATCACTGTAGATCACAAACCTTTCTCCACTATAAGAAAGTGTGAGTACATGTGCACATGAAAACGTTCTTTTCATCTCCTTGAAACACTCTTCACATTCCTCTGTCCACACAAACGTAACTCCTTTTTGAGTCAACCTGGTGAGTGGGTTAGATAATCGTGACAACTCTTTCAATAAAAGTCGATAATATCCAACCAAACAAAGATAACATTGGATCTTGGTTGCTTTTGTTGGTGTCGACCATCTTTCGATAACCTCTGTTTTTGCTGGATCCATAGATATCCTCTATTTTGAGATTATGTGACCCAAAAATGCAACTTTTTGAAGGCAAAATTCACACTTGTTAAATTTTTCATAAAGATTCTCCTTTCTAAAAGTATTAAATAAAATTATCAAGTGATCTTAATGTTCTTCCTTACTCTTTGAATAGACAAGAATATCGTTTATAAAGACTACCACAAACTGATCAAGATAGTCCCTAAAGACTCTATTTATCAGATCCATGAAGATAATAGGGGCATTAGTATGACCAAATGGAATCACTATAAATTCATAGTGTCCAAACCTTTTACGGAAATATTTCTTTGGTAAATCGTCCCTTATGACCCTTAATTTATGATACCCTGAATGAACAACAATCTTGGAAAATTATTGAGGTCCGTGTAGTTGGTCAAATATGTCATCAATGCGTGGGAGAGGATATTTGTTCTTGATCGTGATCTTGTTAATTTCTCGATAATCAATGCAGAGTCTCATTGATCCATCTTTCTTCATAAAGAACTAGAATAGGTGCTCCCCAAGGTGATGCACTAGGGCATATGAATCCTTTATCAAGATTGTCTTCGAGTGGCTTCTTCAATTCCTGCAACTCAATTGCATCCATTCTATAAGGTGTCTTTGGAATAGGTAATGCACCCGGTACGATTTCTATTGAAAACTCAACATCACGATTTGGTGGAAGACCAGGATTTTCTTCCAAAAAGAGAAAGTCAAACTCCACGTAAAATGGGAATATTCTTAATCATGAGTTTCTCTCTAACCATTTGAGATAAATAACCTTCATTTATTGTAATCAAGACCCATAAGATGGAAGAAATTTCCACTGGAAGGTTATGTTCATCCTTGCATTGATAGACGATCATAGATTGATCTGGAATATGAAATGTGACTTCCTTTCACTGGCTACTGATATGAGCTCCATATAAAGAAATCCAATCCATGCCATGAATCACATAAAATTACACTGTAGGAAGGATCAAAAGATTTGTAGGAAGCATTTTCCCACAAACTTCAATCGGAGAATAATTAAAAACTTTTGATTCGATTTTTGATCCATTAGGGGTTGTCACAGCTTACTCAACATCTAATTGTTGAGGTAATACGGCGATACCCTTATAAAATTCTTTAGAAATAAATGAGTGGGTGGATTCAGAATCAAATAAAACATTTTCTACTTTAGAGTGGATGGTAAGTGTACCTTTCACTAATTCATTATCTTACTCCACATCGCTGATAGAAATTGCATGTGACCTTCCTTTTTCTTTATCCTAAAGAGTTTTTTGACGTCGATCAACATCAACAACCCTTGGATTAGGGAATTTATTAGCATAATTCCCCATTTCCTTGCACTTTTAACATTGAAGTGTAGGACGTGCACTCTGTGTGGCCTTTTCTTTGTTCGCATCACTAGACATCTTCTTCCCATCATTGCAGCATTCAAATACCCGATGAACTTCATTTACACATTTGAAACATTTACTTGTCTTTTTAAGGCAACTCCCTCCATGTTTCTTTCCACACTTTGAGCATATGGGAAAACTCATCTTCTTTTCAGTGTGCTCTTTAGATTTTCCTTTGAATTCCATTTTCCTCTTCTTATCAAACCCATATGAATGATGGGTTACCCCAATCTCCATCTCAACCTTGAGAGAAAATAAAATGATTTCCACGTAGCTTTTGAAGTCCCTTATGACAAACGCCCTTCGAAGACATGGTTTTATACCACTAAAAAATCGATCGATCTTACTCTCGGGTTGGATAATAATCTGAGAAGCGTACCTTGAAAGTCTTGTAAAATTTTCTTCGTAGGTACCTACAGATTCATCATCCTTTTACTTCAGTTTAAGAAACTCCTTCTCCATATTTGTTCAAATAATACGAGGGAAGTACTTGTTGAAAAATAAGTTCTTGAACTTTTCCCATTCCATGGACTCAATTTCATCTCTTGGCCTCGTATTCTTGATAAGATTCCACCATTGATCAACTTCACCTTCCAAACGATATAATGCTTAGATGACTTTATCATGTTCAGAACATCAAAGAACAAAAAATATCTTTTCAGTGGTACTGATCCATTGTTCATCCATTAATGGATCAGTAGACCCGCTGAATGACGGTGGACGTTGCGTCATGAAGGATTCAACAGAATGTTGCTCCATCCTTTGCACGTTTGGATTTCCAGCATGATTCATAGCTTGAGAACGTTGTGTGAGCATGGATACAAGATTTTACATTCCAGCTCCTATAACATTTGGTTGCTCAGGGGGACAATCATTTCATTGCCCATCGCATTCACGATAACACGGTTCCTTTGAGTTCTATCCATTGAATGAAACCATGAATAATAATGTGAGAAACAATAATTATATTAGAAAAAACACATAATCAAGAATAAAATTTCACACTGGAGGTCTTATCGTAGGATTTTCATGGACATTTTTAAAACACTAAAATTGTGTTTTATGCTTAGACTTACCCTTTGGGTTCTTACTATGGCTTTCACATCCTAGTTTCCAAAGGTTGACTATATATTTCCTCTGATACCAACTATAATGACCCATACATTAAATATATTGTTAATAATTCAATATTTAAGTATACTTATTACAACTTATAAAAAAACCTTGAAAGGAATGTATAGGTATAGTGCCTTTAGAAACTAGGAAACAAAAAAAACTGGTTCATAAATCATCTACGTTGTCTGCAATTTATTTCATCATATCTAGAGTCCATTTTGGCATATCCTACTTAATAAACTTCTTCATGACATGGGAAAAGAAAACATACAAAAGGGTGAGCTCAAATTCTCAGTAAGGGTCAACAAAAGAAATATCAATCATATCATATTCATATGAACATAACATTTTGGAAATGTTATCCTACAAAAGAGATCATAATTTCATAACATGGGATAAATCATAGTAGTGAAATGTAATCCCAATAATAATAACATAAAACATGAAACTTTGTGTCAAACACACATAATCAAAGAGAATAATTTCATAGTAGTGAAGACTCATTGACAAGACTATCTTAGCGGACAAAGTCCATTTCTGAACCGAGTTCACTCCTCATTACTGTCCTGTTTCGATGAACTGGTTTAACCTGTCCTTCCAACCATGTCTATCTCATGATATATAAATTCATTGGAGGTAGATATAGGTCCCACCCATATCATAATGAAACCATTCTTATGTGTGCCATAAAATCATAAATCATACATCATAGCATAACCTATGTAATAAAAATGGGATTCTTAAACATCAAGCCATCATAAGATAAAAGGAAATCATAAAAATAATTCCATCATAACATAATCAAATCAATGTAAAAATAGGGATAGAAATATAATGCTATATTATCTTAGATGGAAAATAATTTTGATAAAACGCTTGAACTCCATTCTTGATGAATATATCCTTTCTACTTCAAAAACATTTTCCTTGTTTAAAATGTCATATAATTTTAAACTAAGATAAGTTGATTAAAAATAAACATGAATACTTGTAAAGTAAGCTTCATTTAAATAATGTTATAAAAATCCATTCATGTCGTATAAGTTAAAAAAACATTCTTCTCGTACTTTGGCCGGAAAAGTCAAAAAGTACCTCGTACAAAAAACGAGAAAAGATTCCTTTCATATATTTTACTAAAAACTCACTAATGGGTAAAATTAGATTTAAACAATTGTAGGAGGAATTAAATAATATTACATATTTTCGAATCATGGAAGTGGATGATAAATATTCCCTTGTAAATCTTGAAGTATAAACAATCTCAGATAAAAAAGAGATTGTGAGATTTTTCCTTATCATAGGTCTGATTTGCTTCCTACGTGTCTGAACCTCCTATATAATGATTTAAATAATGTTATGGACTTATTAAGGAATCATAATCATTGTTATGATATTATATGTGGACAAATTCTTAGCTTGTTATTAGTAATATTTTATTGTTACTTGTTATTTGGGTGTTTATTTCTTTTTTTTCTTATGCGTGTTTTTTCAAATAAATTATTTTTCTTTTTTTAGGGTATAGATAACTCATCTCCAGAATGGTATTAGTGTAATATATATCATATTTATTCATTAAATTCATTTATATAATCATTCTGCAATTAAGATCATGTAGAACAAGTCACATCACATCGTGGAGATGGTAGGCCGTACGTACGCACGGGCGATGATATCGTTCCCATGATCATGGAATTGTATTTATGTGTATGTATACTATTTTAGAATCAATATCACATTAAAATAATCATATATAAGTATTCTTTACACCATTATACACATCCAAGTATGGTGGTGGTGGAAAACAAATTACACCACGGCGTGGAGACGGTATTCTATACGTACGCACACGCGATGATTTCGTTTTATTTTGGATTGATAGAAGGTGAAAAAGGGTTCTTTAATACTTATAATAACATGTAAGTATATGAGTGATACTGATGTTAATACTTAATAATGAATCAACTAAAGAATAATAAGTAGAAGAATAAATAATGTTGAATGAATCGGTAACAGACATTACCTCTTTTTTGAAGCACCTCATCATAACCTCCTCTTAGGGCACTAAAGATGGTCTTTCAAGAAGACCATGACATCTAGTATGTTTCTAGGGAAGTTTAGAAGATAAATATACCAGGGTTGGCCGATCATTAAAGCTCAATGTGGTGCGAGGAAGAGAGGGAGGAGGTTCCCTTTTATAAGGGAGTAGAGGGGCACCTTCGGAAAAACAAAAAATATTGTATTATTATAAAGTCATATTCGGTTTTTAATAGCCCCAAATTGATTTATTTCAAAGATAAGGTGGGGATGGGTAGAAATACTCTCATAAAATATAATTTATACAATTTTATGTTTCTATTTTAACGTTATAATTTAGATTTAACTTTAAGTTAAATAATTTTACTTTTACAGTGTCTTCTTGTTTTCTTATACTATAAGGTTAATAAACGTTCTATAACAAGATAAAAGAACCCCAAGTTGTTTATTATTAATATATATAACCTTATCTAAGTCATTTGGCCAAACCTTTGAATTTTAGGAATAAAATAAAAATTAATAATATAATATTTGTTTTAAAAACTATTTTATGTCAATTTTGACACTATTTGGTAATTGATTTTTGTGAAACTCATAACAGAATGATTAGTTCAAAAAAAGTTAATTTAATCAATAAAAACATGTCATATTAACCTATAAAATTATTGTAATTCATAAAAAGTTCAAATTACATTTATTTGGGTAATTATAACATCAATTATGTTAATATTTCATTAATAAGATAATTACTGCATCATCATTGTGTCATAAATAAATTAAATTATTTAATGTCTAAATATTATAAATAAATTACAATTATGTAGGAAAGATTTTTATATTTCTAATTAATATTTATAGTCGAATTTATCTTATGGATAACCCTATATTAAAAATGTTTTAGTTATTAAAATTTGATTTTAACTATTTTAACTATTCTTTAAATAAAATAATATTAAATGTCCTAATATAATCAATGTGGACCTAAATGGTCATATTTTACTACTAATGTTATTTTTCGTCAAATTACACTTATCCAATATAATTAGTACATGTGTTAGGGTAATAATAATATCATTTTTACCCTTAATTACCCTATTTACTTTTAACCGTGGGGAAAAAGTAAGAAGTTACTATTCATCAAAAATTATTTTATCTCACTGAACCACATTTTAGACCTTGATATTAACCGTGTCTCTCAGATTTTCGAAATTTCACTCAATAAAGTGGTAAAATTATGTTGTATGTGAATTTTCAAAATCACCTAGGAGGTGGGTAAAAGACGGTGAAAAGTTCAATAAAATTTTTATATATCTAAAATTATTATAAAATGACTCCAATGAATTACTTTGAACTTATATAGGTATTATGTATCAATTTTGACCTAAAATAAATTTAAATAAAATAAATAATTATTTAAAAAAAGTCGGTTTTTAAATAGTAACCCAGTGTTTTCACTATTTATTAAAATATGAATGTTTTCAGAAAAATACCAAAATTTCATGGTAGGGTAATTTCAATATTTCAAATCCAAAAATGAAGTCCATTTTGAAAAATAAAATTTCAAAAAGTGGGTATTACTATTCTTAATGTCTAGTTTGAATATTATTTTAATAGCATATCATTGTTTAGTGAAACTCGGTATTGCATACAACGCAAGATATCGAGGAATATCACGATTGCGTGTAAAGAAAGTCAAGATAGTGTTGTATGTAGTGAAATATTCCCTTTGATGGTATATATAACATAAAAACAAAATAATTATCATAAAAATCTCGGGTGTTACAATGTGGGTTCGACAGAGGAGATGATTCAGAGGTTGCATCTAATCATCACTACCCTCTTCATGAGTTGTATACCTCTGTGATCTGAGTCTTGTATTTCAGTTTTTATGATAAAGAATATTGATGTTACTTCCTTTGTGGAATGGGTTGTGCTTGGGATCGAGTGTTGGAGCCATACTGTGATTGGTAACTTAGGAATATGTATGTGTATATACCTAAGTTGGGATGGTTGATACTTCATGATTGTATCTTACTACTATGGTTTATACATTGTGGATTTTGGGAGACCTTCAGGGGTCTTGGGGTCCCCTACTGAGTATTGTTATACTCACCCCTACACAGGCTTCACCCGCACCTTATTGTGTTTTGTGTAGACGAATGTTAGTAGTTATCGAGGCTGAGGGATATGGGATGTTGCTCGAAGCGGGACTAGATGAAACGCACCTCAGGGAGGATTTGTTCGAGTTTTGTACCTACCCTTCAGGTATGATTCCCCGGTGGACGATCCAGGAGCTGAATTTCTCTTTTGAATTTCACTTGTACTTATTGTTCAATTGGGTTTGTATAATTTCCCACTTACTTCCAACACACATTCATTTTCTATATTAGTACTTACTTCTCCTGCTTCTTGTGTTCAGACTGTGCGTGTTACAGGTTTAAAGGAAATGCCTTCCCTTTTTATCATGGATTGACCTTTGGTTCTAGTTGCCAGCCCCTGGCCTATGGAAGACGGGCATGGGGAACTCAGGGTGTGGGCCCCGAGGATGGGTCATGACAAAAAAAACTAATATGAATATAAAAACTCAATCCTAATATAGATTCTCAAGAAAAACATTCATTTCAACCATTTCCATTTCCACTTCAATCTACCCTTCTTTAGGTTAGGCTCACTTGCACTTATATACCTAATACCTTAAAAGAATGTAGGGAAAATTATAATAATATATCATAATGGGATTGTGATTAAATAAATAATATAGCTTGTGGGGTGCCTATAGGTGTTAATTTTTAGCAATAATCATCATGAATTTGAGTAATGATTGAGTTAATGCTTAATAATCCCATTTACAGGGGATTAAACCTATGTGAACTTTATCCAAAAACATATCAACATTCTAGAATCTATATAGGGATGTATTTCTAGGAAAAAACACGTATAAAAAACTATACCAAAACATCATGATATTATCATATACAAGGAATCATATCTAGTGTTTTCATTATGGTTATCTAACCTTATCCCCAAATAAAATTTGTATTATTATCATAACATACATTTATATACATATCACAATGGGAATTTTAATCCTTCAAGAAAATGATAAAACCTAATGTATCAAACCATAAAGTTTCCTCATTAAATAGTATATTATAAGATTTTATCTAAACCATTCTTTTGATATCAATAGTGATACCTTACACCCACACTCTCATATCTGATTTCCATAGACACATAATTTAAAAACATTCTTTGATACCTGTTGTAAAAATATTAAATATAATCATCCATATATAAAAAATAAATAATTATTATGAAATATATTACACTATAAGTATTAATTCAAGTTTATAGATTTATTGAATTACTTTACACTATAATGTGATAAATCTTTTTTTCTTTGTATTAATCAACTTTTTTCCCATTATATATGAAACTACATAATATATTACAAGTCTATAATGTATCCCAAATATTCATTGACATGATTCATCCATTTAAACATGTAACATACACTAATAGTCTCCATACACTATGTAAATATAAACATTATATGAGGTGATAAAAAATTCTCAGTATAGGAAAAAATATCTTCAATAATCATGGCATAAATTGCATTGAAGAAATCATTATTCAAAAATAATCCATAATAAATCTGAAAATTGGAGCATTCTATATCCATGAAAATAAATGAAAAGTTGGATATTAATAATGTTGATCTTATAATAAAGGAATTCAAAATGAAGAACAAAAATCTATATTTAATGGTCTTTTTAAGACATTTATTTGACATTGAGACCATTGTCAATTCACATTTCTATCAAGGGATTATTCCAAAACAATATGTAGTTATGTAAAGTGGAATAAAAAACAACATGTTTGTCTCATGAGACCTTTATATGCATATAGGGGATATATAATGTTGATCCCCACATATCACTTGAGTATGTCCTATGTATTCACCATAAGAGTCAATAAGAAATTTCATATAATTACTAATTGAACCTATTAAGGTATAAAATAATTGTTCTATATATGATTAATAATACATAATATTGAAATATGATTAAATATTTCAAACATCCAATAATATTAAAGAATGCAAATATTTTTAACCGTGTGAAAAAAATAGACAGAAAGATCACAAATTGTCGTAAGAAAGTAGTTGAATGACCAAACAAGTCATAGTAAATATGCCAATAATAGTTTTTATTATAAGGCCAATATACAATAGATAGAAAAATTAACAGATAAATAGAATTCAATTCTGCATAGTTGAACATCATCCAATATATTTATATAAAATTTGATGTATGAACCATATAGTACAATAATGATATGGGAAATTCATTAGTGGAATATAATGATCATAAGCTATCTAGATAATGATGGTGGGTTGTTTAAAAAGAACATAACCCAATATGTAAGGAATAATAATAAGAGGGTTTATATGTTAAGAATATGTATCTATATTAAATAATTAAAAAATTAAACATAGTATAATCAAATTGAATAACCTTTCATACATATAAGTACAAAAGAATGATCATAACTCAATGAACAAATAATGAGTTACTGAAAATTCTCAATATTAGGGAAATAAATGAGTTAAGAGCCACAATTATTTTTTGGACACTAGATCCCATAAAATAAAATGAGTATTATAAACATATATCAATATTTAGTGAATAAATTTATAAAGAAAACATGGTCCAACAAATGTTTTAGATCTTAGAGTATCAATGTCGAGACTAAGAAAAAACTTTTGGCATGAGTAAAAATTTAATCCAAACCTTGTGGATGAGATGGCTTGTAATTAAACATAAAATAAAAAGTTTAAAAGAAAATTAATTATATTATATCCTAAATTTTTGGTATATACACAAAATTAAGGAAATTTTGTGTATAAATAAAGAAACATGTCTTAATGAAGGGAAAATGAGATGAAAACTCTTACTAATTTTCCTGAATTCCAAAAAATATCTATTTTAATAAAATAATTAAAAACCATAATCAAATCCATTTTTATTTATACACTTCATTTATATTCATTGTCTGGAATAATAATACCCATTTTCCACATTAGGTGATTAGAGTTTTGAATGTTTGTAATAGTTTCATAATTCCATTTTATGTGATGATTTTTTAATTAAAATTTAATCATTAATATATAATTGAACTTACATTTAAGTATTATTTATAATAATATTATATGTTTCATTGGAAATTCATGAGTGGTTTATTCAGTTTCATTTAATACGAATGTGATAACTAACATGTTTTTGAGATTCTTCAAGATCCAAGTGTGTTCTCTTATGAAATGAATGAAATATTAATATAACATCTCTAGACAAAAAATATTAATTATTTAATAATTTATATTATTTAATTATATTAAATATTTTTACATAGAAATTCATGATATAAATTCATTGTATTGTTACATTTGGTAGTCAAATTGAACCAAACGTTAACGTATACTGATTACATGAATGATTATGAGTTGGTTATAAATAATATCATAATACTGGAAGCATGTTGATTTTATTTACTATTTATTTGTGCGATTTATCATAATTTTTACTGATTATAATTACAAATAATAATATTCAATTTTTTTACAAATTAGATAAAATATTATCCTCTTAGTATAAATATTTTAAACAATTAAATCAATAATGAACAATTTTTGACCATATCAATAATAATTTCCTAAATTATTCAAGAAAACCATAATTATTTCATTCAAATAATATTTATCCTTAAAAAAATCCATACATCCATCCCTGTAAGTCTATGATAAAAAATAAAACATAATGCTACCTGGAGTTAGTAGTCTCCAAACCATACAAATGGTGGTTTTGTGTTTATTAATGGATGTGGTATACGGGTAAATAATCATAATATCTCTTATATAGTTACATTATAATATTTAAATGATACTTATATTTTTCTATTCATGAGGTTAGAATAGTTATTAATTAATTTAATTATGAATAAAACCTATGTAGTTTATAATACTCATGTTATGGACATGAATTATCATCGAAGTCGTAATCATAAATAAAGGTTATATTATAAATAATTGAGGATATATGATTTGGAAAGTGTAATTGGGTTATAGAAAAATAAAAATGTATTTAATTCAATGATAAATTCAAATGATATGTGTGTTGCGAAATAATAAACATGTTACCCTATTATAAGTGATGTAAAGTGTTGTTTTGGGAGAAATATTTATATTTTCCCTTTTGTATTGTCACTATTCAAGTGTCAAATGACAAAAAATGAGGAAAAATAAGAGGAATTTTTTATTTTAAAAAACTCCATACATGACTTTATTAGAAATCATTGTGTGTATTATGGATATTTATTAACTTTATATGTTTTACCCTAATTTACATTTACCTTATTAATTAATTAGTAACCTTAATAATCCATTTTAATGAAAAATATTAAAAATAAACATTTTAAGTATTTTTAAACTACAAATATTTAATTTTAAAATTATTTTATCAATTAAAATATCAAATTTCGTGACATGAAAATTCTAAAACAAGTACACATTATTGTATAGAAAATGTTTTTTGAGAAATAATAATGTTAATGATTTAAATTTATATAAAAGATAAAATTATATTGGACACTTATTATAATAGAATAATTTGAATAATTATAAAAAATAAGGGATCTAATACTTCTAAGGAAATTAAAAACTGAAGCTCTATTGAAAAATAATTCATTCAAATAAATTCTATAAAATAGATTTTATATTAATATAACATTTTAATTAGTTATAAAAATGTATTCCATTGGTTTTATAAGTTCATATAATATCTTAAAATGAAAATATTTAAATCATAAAATACATTTTTTGCTTCCTATAGAGTTTTATATGTTTATAGTTCATTTTTATTTAATAGTAATTTCCTAATAAATAAAAGTTTCATGAATAAAATATTTTTTACTACAAATGGATCATTTCAAAAAAAGATAAAAAATTCATAGAAATTGAATTTTCATATGAGAAATTCAAATATTAAGTTCATTTTAATTAATTAAAAAAAATTCAAAAAATCATAACATATTATTAAAAACATATTTTATTTAAAAATTTATATTTTAAAATATTATCAATTGTTATTATTATTTCATAACACATTCCAAGTTATTTTTTAACCAAATAAAAACATAAAAATTTATTTATCATTTGTAATATTCCTCTTAAAGTATATATTTTTATAACATATAAGTCAATTTTTTAGGAAATTATTCTTATAAAAAATAAACGATCCTATTATTCTTTTTTCATATACTAATTGAATTCCATTTGTAATAAAAGTTCCATTTTATTCTATATTTACATATAATTCATAAATATATTTTTCCAATTCCTTCATAAATGTTTAACAACTAGTTTTTTAATGTTAATTCTTAATTATTTATACTTTATCTAAAATTAGCATTATTACGTTTATGATTGGTGTTGTGTGAGGAGATAGCTACCGAACAAATAGTATTATTTAATTCTAATCATATATTAGAATCAAGAGGTGTTAATTTTATAATTTCATGAACATAAATATGATATTTATATCATTAATATTTGATTATTTTCTCCACAGTACCATCTAGGTTTAGAACTGAAGAATAATGAATCGTATTTATTTCTAAAGTTTGTAGTCCCCATGTACAAACGATTCACATTTTATTTTTCTCAAATAAAGAGGGAAATGTGGTTAATTATAATAATGTATTTATATAAACATTCTACTATACAATTTATTTTTATTTTATCAAATTATGGTGGTGTAATGAAATGTGGGAAATATTAATTTCACATAAATAAATAAAAATGATAAAATAGGAGTTAGAAATTTATATCACACTTCTTATATTATCTCCCATTAAAAGGGGGTTAACACTTTATGGATTGGAAATTTGATAATATAATATGATATTGAATTTGTAATAGAAGATTTAGGAGATACTTGTATATATTTTTGTCCAAAAAACGTGGATTTTCCTATGAGGGGATGTTAGAGAAGAGTACCCAATTTATAAGTGAAATGGGAAGAAATTTTTATAATCACCCAAAAAATATGAAAAATGGGAACGAAATATAAAGGAAACTAGATCCAAATATAGGAAATAATTTATCCTGTAAGATATTAGGTCGATCATGCATGGAACCACCCATCCCCATATATTTTATAAACATATTTTATCCCCCTTCCCTCTTACTTAAACCCTTTTGATGCATTTTGATTTTTAAGAAAACAATTTCCAAAGTAATTTAATTTTATTTAATTAAAATTTTATTTAAATTATTAAATAATGTTTAAATAATGAAAACAAATATGAAATAAAATTTTTTAGATAAAATTTATATTTGTACGGAAAATCAATATGATCATTAACTCAACTAACATATAGAAAATAATCTATAGAAAAATTATATTTTATGATTAAACATTATGTGTAGAATAAAATTATCAATTTAATTGATTTTTATTATTTAAATTGTTTTATTATATATAAAATTTCCTAAAAATTTCAATGAAATCGGGAAAAAATTTACATGAATATTATTTAATTAATGTAAAATACGAACGATTATTTTTATTTTGTAAAAAATTCTTAAGTTAGAAATAGTTCAATCTTAGGTTTTCTAAATAGTAGATAGTATTTTGAAAATTTATAATTTTAATTATTAAATACATATTTGAGTAATTAAAATTATTTTTAAACTTTTATGTCTTGCATATATAAATATAAAGACAATGTTTTGTCAATATTGATATTTCTACTATTCACCTAAAAATAAATTACTTTACAAAATTCATTAAAATTATTACTAGACAATTATTTTTATGTGTAATTAAAAATAAATTTCAATTTTTAAATCTCAGATCCTAATATTTATAAATTTATCATTGAAATAAAAATATAGGGAAAATCACTTTTACTAAAAAATAACAATCTTAACCACTAAGTGTTCATAGTACTATCTCATACCAACATTTAACATAATGATGTTAACATATTTGAAAATATATTGAAATTATAAATATAATATTTTTAAATTGAAAAACATTAACTTATTAAAACATTAAAAAATTACTCGATAATGTGTAATCTTTTTGAATATTAAATTATATTAATAATGTATCCTTTAAAAGGAAATAATTTATTATTTGTTAAAATCTATTTATTTATGTTTTTATTATCCATAAATTTTCATAAAAATAAATATGTAAATACAATATTATTTTGATGTTTCATGTAGACCAATATATTAAAAATATAATTATTTAAATAAATATCTACAAACATCATGATGTGTTACATACTGGTAACCTTGATTTATTCATAATCTATATTATTTGATGAATTTGATTAGGTCATTTCTACTGAGACTATGAGAACCCAAGAATATTGATTTATTTTTTCTTCATCACATAGGCCAACTACTATTTTTCTAGTATTTTCTTCTTTCAAAACCATACTAGGATAGAGCCCATAGTGTGTATGTCATTTAGGTTGTGATTATTATGAAATTAATAAATCTTACTCTTTTTTCTTTTATATGGATACGTTGAGGATATTTTCACCATATTTCCTAGGATTAATTGTTGTATTACTTATGCTAATTTTTTTAGAACATTTCATGACTTTGTAAAACTAAATGATTTTGTAAAATGATTTATAATATTTTTTATAAATAAAAAATAGTTTTTCTAAAACATTCTTTAAAAAATTAAATACTTGTGAGAAAAGTGAAAGTTGATTATATAGTCAAACTTGGTTTATCTAAAACCCTGCATATAAAATTCAGTGTGTCAAAACATGTTTATGACTGATTCAGGTAATGATTATGGAGTATTTTTGTATGGTGGATCCTCTTGATACTCATTATCCTTCCTTAGGATAGTGATGATGGTGACCATGAGTAATGATTAAATGGATTTTGTAGTTCATTCTAGGGATCCTTCATTCCAGGATTGTTGGTAATGATTTATATATCATCCATATTGGCCATTAACATATTTTTATATATGTATTATATGATACTAGTGTAAAAAATTACATTTAGTTATTGGTCGATGTTGGTTATAAATGTTTTTCTATGTTATGATATGGGTTGATTATGTTTATTAATATTTTTGTTTACTGATGTGAATTGATGTAAAACATTCAATCACATCTTGAAACATTTAATGTGGAATCCTTATTGTGTTTTGTTATATAATAGTGATGAAACCATTCCCACATTATTAACATTAATACCCTTGTGCTTGTCACCATCCTCATGTGATTGGGAACACACTTCAGATCTTATGTTGAGCTAGGATAAGTTATATATCAGGTCATCCGAGGCTATTTTGATATAGTTACACCAATTATCATAACTACTAAATTTATTTTATCCTCCCATACTCTATATACATATATATAAAATAATAATTATGTTAACTATATAAATATATTATTACATTTTAGTGTGTATAATAATTTTCAAGTATATTAATTTAAATTATAGTTTATACATTGAATGTTTTTATTCGTAAAAATATATATTTATATTTATACATGTATATTAATATTTTTACACACACAAATATAGTAATGTATTTACAAAAATATTTATTTTTTTACAAATATATGTATATATATTTTATAAAATTATTTTTATGTATTGAAAAAATATTACATACATATGTTTTTAAAATGTATTATAAAACAAAGGTTTTATAACTATTTTTTTAGACTTCATATATGTAGGTTTTATAATTTAATATTATATTTTCAATTGTTATAAATTAGATAATTTATTCCTGTAAAAAATTAATTCATTATAAGAATTATGTCGATGCATTTATTTATTTTTTGTTAAATATGAATATTAAAAAAACGGTGAAATTGAAAAAAAAATTGATGGATTTGAATATGATGAAAAAATAGAATGAGAATTGGGTTAAACTATTCATTAATATTTCAGTTTGTCATTCCAAAATATGCATTTCATGAGGGAGGTCGATGAAGGCACTACTAGTTTGAAACAAATTCGGGCCAAAATGATCCAAAAATGATTTATTGGACTAGTACACAATGTTTAAATGATATGTGAATGACTCATGTTCAAGGAAGTCACGAACTACATGATTCTTGAAGAGGTAAATTTCATGCAATGTAACTCTGGTTCATGTAATTTCATGTCCACACTAAGCTAAAAGTAGTAACTATCATGTAGTGTACCACTTGTTCATGGAACCATATCATTCCGTGAAGCTCATAATCATCCACAGAAGCCTCCATCATCATCATACTGAATATTATAGCTTTTATAGGAATATAAATACCCCCTATGTCTGACAATAAAGGGTTTATGACATTCCATATTCTGATAAAATCTCTGAACATATAAAACTCAAATGATTTACGAGTGAAAGGGGAGATGGATCCCTAAGGGTATAAATATATCATGAAACCACGTACCATGTGTTTTTGAGAACATAAACACATGGTGGATACAAATTTCTCTATGGTTTATGTCCTCCACATAACAATAAATTACAATGATGATCTTCTGGTTCTGTGAGATAATTATCTTTCATGAAACAAACCCCATGGGAACCAAGATTTCACTCTACGGAAGGGTCACCTGATTTCATGAAACATTTTATTCCATGAGACCCATGACCTTCATAAAAACCATACCTTACCAAATCCCCGAACATTTTTGAAACCCCAAATTTTGTAAAACCAAGATACTAGGCCTCCCCATGGTGTATCCTTTCATCTAATCTCATTTCATGAATATTGAGTGCTTAGGGCCATTTCACATTCCCAATTTTGGTTCAACAACACTTTAAATATATACACAACTTATATCGCCTACCCTTATGTCCACCCCCTTTACTTATAGTGAGACCTAGGCCACTCCCCTACCTATTGCACCTAGACATAGGTACACTAATTTTTATTTCACCAAATCATATGCATCCTAAAATAATAAGTCTTTAATTCCACACCTCCATAGTAGTGTTTACACCAAGCCATATCTAGAGGAACATGAGAAATTAACACGTAATCCCTATAGGTGGAATCACATAGGGAATTGACTTACCAATCTCGATAGAGATTTATTATTCTAGATCATCCTCTCACCATGATATATTCCCCTTCAATGTGTAGTCCCCATCCGTGTATGAACTACCTGATGAAAAAAATGTTTAGCTCTATGTCCTAGTCATACAATGTTAAACATTATGAAAATATCTGCATGAAATGACATTAAACATTAGTCCAAACCCATGTGATTAGCAACTGATTCCCATGTACAATCATCACGGGATTCCACATTCTCCATCATTATGGGGTAACCCTCCTCCTTCAGACAACTACTTCATATACTCCCCACACCATCCCTATTATAATTTAATTCTATTGTATAAGCATCCTTACTAAATTATGTTAAACTACATGGAAGGATCTTGTCACATGACCTTAAACTATGGTACCCAAATATGTTGGTTTGAGACCCTGTCTGTTAAATAGGGTCATATGACGCCTCCCTTAGGTTCAATATGAACACCCCAACAACACTACCAAACCCCAAATTGCGAAATCTTCCCCCCTTGGGACACAATTAACCAAATCCAATATGTGATGACAGTCCATCGGAAAAAACATAGCAATCCATCTACACCATCAAGATATTAAACCTGTGAACTACCTATCCTTGCAATGTGTTAAACCTACAACCCATCTATCTCCATCATACATTAAACCTCATAACCATCTCTCTCATATAGATGTCAAACATTCAACCCATTGGTCCCCATGAGACATTAAACATGTGACCCATATGTCCTTCTAAGATAATAACTCATTGAACCTTCTATTTCCAAGTGATGTTAATATTTTGACCCATCTATCCCAGCAAGATGTCAAAACCATGGCCCAATCATGAATTTATACCTTATATAATAAACGAGGCTTTCTTTAGGTAAAGAGTCTCAAAAGACACATTATCCATACATTAAATATTGTGTGGGTGACACATTATGCCTTAGGTTTTGCACCTAATATTCCTCACACATGATATGCCTCTAACATTAAAAGGCCATGACTTTGTAGTTTCCAAACAAACCCATTGCCTATAATTTCCATGATATTCCCAATGTTACTTCCTCATCTGGCAGAATGTTTCTTCTTTATTTAGATAGATGTATCATAATTTATCAGTTTCCACCTCATGATGGACCCAAGAACGAGTTTCATGAACATTACTTAATGTTATGAAGGAAAATTACTAGGGTATTATCTCTATGGTAGAATCCATAGAAGGTGTAATCAATATCCATTTATCATTTTTTTTCATAGATATTACATTTCTGATTAATGTGATGGAATTCACTTGGCTTTAGAAATCGAGAATGTGTGGCAGAAACATGCACAACACCCATCCTCAGTTGAATGTGTCGGAAAATGTAGAGAACATAATGTGAATATATTCTCCTTCAACTATAGGGACTAGTAGTTTTCAGTCCCAATCAGATTTTTATGTCACCTGATCAAGATATTTGGTTCCAAGTACAACGTAGAATATCATGGGCCCAATATTAAACTCATTTGTGACTTGGGCATATAATTATGGGCATCCATGGTCCATGAAATCATCATTGTATAATCCTTTTCTACTTCAGGAATAATGGGAAAAGAAGGGGTATTAGGAATAACCTTCACTATGTTTTTATTAAAAGAACTATTCCACATAATTTATAGGAATATAACAATAGGAAATCATTGATATAGAACCAAATGGATTGTGGGAAGGTAAAACAATGTAATGACAATCCCGCACAACTATACTCTTACCATGATATCCCCAGCATGTTTAGTTATTGATCTCCCACACCCCATTTAATTCGCTGATCTCATTCATAGGTTGGTGATCCACACACTTGTTCTCCAATGAATGAATTATGGGGTTATTCGAATCATAGTTCTCACCCTTCATGATCATAAGGCATCACCGCCTTTCCAATGTTGATTCCCCTAACAACTGTGTGGGGTGAAGCCACCCCACATTCTAATGGTGAACCACTTCAGGAGACTCTCCCTAGATGTTTCTTATAGCTCATTACCCTATGTTGAAGAGGAATAGAATGTTAAATTTGTTACTAACATAATCACAACTTAAGAGCTTACATAGAGGGATCCAACTAGGCCAGACCAACATCAACACCTACCAGTCCCACATGTCAATGAGTGGGTTGATTGCATCCCTGTTCCATTGGCCCCTATCCAAAATATGGAAAATATTTCCAAGATATGAACCTAAACATTTCCCAATAAAAGGAATATTATACAACTCTAGTGGCCCCTACCACTGTTTATTTATCCCATCTAATCCCCAATACATCTCAATGGGGAGCTATATTCTCATGACATGGATTAAGGCCCCATTACCTCTAAGAAAGACTTAGTTGACTCGATATGTCTTTTGTGCCAACGATAGTCATTATGATGCATCCAATTATCACAAATACTAGTGAAACAGATCTCTACATACCACCACAAACTAGTGTATAATTTTTCCCTATACAATCACAAAGCATTGAACTGGTCCTTCCAACACCACCACTAACCAATGTGGAGGTCCCCCCACATGACCACAAATGTTTGTGAAGGACAACCACACATCAACACTAACTAGTGAAGAGGTCCTCAAAATACCCAAATCGTCCTTCTTGGTGGTCCTATATGTGGTAGATAGAAGACCTACCCTAAAGATTCATCATGTGGAAGGTGTACGAGCACTATTTGTGGGTGATATTCATGTGGAACATGACACAACACCGATGGGGAAACCAAAGAGACTCTCAACAGCTCAAGATTTAGGAGTCCCATTCCACTATTAGCATGAACCTAGGAGGTTTCATGACATCATAGACCTCATAGACTCTAAATGAAAGGATGACTCAATCATGGAACCTTCACTCCAAGTAGATGTGTATTGGATAGAAGCCCGTCAATTTTGGATTATTGTCCGGGAATCATAAGTCCAAAAAATCTCTAAATCCCTCTATATACATATGTAGGAGGATGATGTTTTGTCCTCCTTCTTTGGACTCATAGTGAAAGAGTATCTGTCACCATCATATTCCTATCTCTCTACCTCCACAAAAAAAGTTATAGATTTTTCAAGGCCTAGTATAACCCACTCAGATGATGATAAGAACTTCAATGAGTCGTAATGGGGTTATTCCTCCATCATAGATGAGGAAGTGGAAAATACCCCATAAATCATAGACACGATATTGATATTGGCTCCACCTCGTAGTTAAATTCTAGAATATAATTGATATTTTACAAGTGAAATTCCACCTCACATGATAGATCAGTTTCAAAGATGGAAAATGTTAGTGCCACAACCCTTATCTCTTCCTTCACTAATCAGTTCTTGGGATGAGTAGAATATGTTCCCCTAAAGGAAGTAAAAACAAGGTATGTAATAGATTTTGTGTCACCAACATAATCCAATGGTTTTGGGTTCCGTACAATATTCGTATAGAAAAGACTCTAAATTTTAAGCTACAAATCTAAAGAAACTATATTTGATGTAAAACATTTGTTCTAACCATACTTCTCACTACCATGAATGTTAAAATGTGTAGATTAGGTCATTCAAGATGAAAAACTATAAAATATTTTATAATATGGTTGGAAAACAATGTTGGCCCAAAATTATCTCTAGAACCCTTTTGTCCTATCATATTACGACTCTAAATTCCACATAAGAAAACATATATTCTTTTGTGTATGAAATAACGCATTTCATACCATCTAGGATTAGTTTCTTTCACTTCAAATGATTAGTTCTGACTAGTATACCGTAGATAAAATTAAATAATATCGTCTAAGTGGGTTGTAATATCTTAAGGAAGATATGATTTCGGCCTCACATAACCGATAGAGAACCCATAAAAGGATAGTGGGAGAAACTAATATGAAGGTTTTCCTCTCCTCTTTACTTTGGGGTGACAAGGTACTCGATCTTAAAATTTTTATGATATAAGGAAAAACCACCAAATTTGGATTCCAAAATGGAAGGACATTAAATTATCCATAAGGTCAAACCTAATGGAGCATTATCTTCAATAACTATGGATGGAGAGAATATGACACCCCCACTAATGAAATGTTTCTCCTTAATTAGTACATGTGAATCCATTTTCCAAACTCTATAAACATAAACTAATATTCTCAGTCATATTTATAGGATCTTAAACTATAGAAAATATGATTAATGATATGTATCCTCAAATTAAAGAAACCATGGTCAATGATATGTGACCATAAAATGCAGCAATCAGGGTCAATTCTCTATAACTATAAACTAAAAACATTCCCTTTTATGAGGTTTATGAACTTAAATTACTAATATCCATAGTCTGAGTTTTATGAATTTAAATTTGACGGACCATTGTACTCTATTCCAAAATTTAAACGGTGGCCTTACCCTATAAAATAAATACAAGATGCATCACATACCAAGTGTTTAATAACAAAAATTCCCTTGAAACATGATGATATTATATATCCATAACATTTTTCATAAACATATGATGCATCATTGTAACTTTGAGAGTCTTTAATTCCCTCATTTGAACGAAAAACAACCTTATTCCAGCATTGGTCTTGTACCATGTCATAATAAATAATAACATGTGTGTTGATTCTCAGTTTTTAATGATATATAGTTATTTCCAGACCCCCTATCATAGGGGATTGCCATCAATTCATCATGAACCCTCCTTTATTGGGGGGGGGGGGAAGAAATATTAATATCACCAAAAATTTAGCTCATTTGTAAAACATTATTTCCAATCATTACATTCGTAATATATATGATGTTTTCTGTATAATATTTATGTGCAACAAGTAACTGCATCAACCCCCTTTCAAAACAGGTTTTACCTACATCCTTCCATAAAAACCCTAAAAAAAGATTTCCTATCCCTATAATCATGACTTTAAAATATTTTCCAAATCCAAAAGTACATACTGTTTGACCTTATACTCTATGAACTAGTTAGAATATATCTTTATGTTGTTTAGAGGCCATTTTTTCTCTCCTATATGATGGGATTTCATTCTTATAAACCACTATAAAAACCTCAATGTACTTACTCCAAGTAAAAGTATTATGACTTTAAACAATGTGAATCCAGCCCCCATTTGCATGGTTGGTTTCCTCCTTAGTGTTTCATTAAACCAATACCCCTAACTCCTTGTAGAGAATTGTGTGCATGATTACCATTACCATGGGATACGATGTGTTGCTTAGACCTCCTATATTAACGACTAACCCTAAACCCATCAAAAAACCCATTATGTGTGGTTATATCACACTGAAATTAATTTTTGAGACTCGTATTTAGGAAATATCCCCAATCACATTTGTTGGATCACTAGTGAAATGAGATGCCCCCAAAACCCGACATGAGGAGGAAAATAACCAGTAGCTTAGGGCGTAAGACCTTCCCAAATCCCCAAAAAAACATTATAGTATAGCAATACCCTATATAAATTTGGAATTCCTGGCATCAAAAATATTATATGATTCAATAACCATACATGAGAGGAAAACCTATTCAAACATTAGTCTCATACCTCACCATGTTTCAGAAATATGTACAACTAGATTCACATTCCCATATGATATATAGTGACACCCAAAACTTATATAAGGGGCCTAGCCTCTACATTCAACTATCCATGGGGGATTTCATTGCCTCAGTGTCATGTGGTCAACTCAGTTACAGTTTTTCTAGTTTTGTGTACAAAAAATTCTCATTTTCCATCCATTCACATCGATCCATCACTCTTTGATTTCATAGATTCCCACTTTGTAAAATGACACCCTTTATTACAAACTCAATTACCTTAAACTTGGAGATAATGTCCAATAATCATGACATTAAATTATGTGCATGTCTCCTTGGGAATGTGGAATGTGGCGTCGGGCCTCTAGATCCCTCAATGAATGTCTGGTTGAGACTCTTTCATTCCATTTAGGTCCATTTGGTCCATTCACCCTTCTTTTGGTTGAAAGATAATAACCATAAATGAGGGTCCCAAGTATATGAATAATGACAATAAATAGTTAATGAATTATCTTAGAGATTGGCCGAAAGACTGTAACCATAAATGAGGGTCCCATGTATATTAATAATGACCATAAATTGTGCTTGAGTTCTCTCAGTGATTTGTTATATAGAAGGGACTCCAATTATCATAATTTATGTTGGCTTATCCCTCCCATATGGCACATACATTCCACTGGGAAGTCCAACCCAGAGTCAAAGAATCATGACTGTAAATTGTTTTTGGCACAACTAAAATTCTTTTTCTCATTATAAAGCCTCATACGAACACCATTACCATTATTATTGAACCCACTATTTTATAAATTCATTTCTGGAGTGATCCCCTTCATGTTTAAGAATTATGATAACAAAAAAATTTGTAACTTCTTGGTACGACTGCTGTGACTATAAACTACCAAAGGAATGTGTAAAATATCAGTTTGAAATCCCATTGGAGAAACCTAATAAGGATTAAAAATACATCAACGAGGTTACACATGTGAACTGGGAAAAAATAATACAAAAATAAAGTGGTTAAAATCTAGTAAGGACCCACTACAGGCCTAGACAAAAAGCTAGCTACACTTGTTGAACCCATTATTTCTGGTAAATATATTATCCAAGTCATCAACTACCTTTTCCTCATGAGCTCCCCTGGAGAGAACTCCCATTTTTACCCTCTTAATACACCCATTATCTTTGTAGAACAAGTTTTATTCACAGTCCACCAAGCCAACCTTATCGTATGATGTTAAACTATGCATACATCATCCTCACCATATGATGTTAAGCTATATATACATCATCCTGACTGTATGACATTAAACTATGTATACATCACCCTTACCATATGATGTTAATATTCATTTGTATTATCCTCACTATATGACATTAAACCACATGTTCATCATCATCATCATCATATGATATTAATATTCATGTACATCATCTATACTATATCATGTTAAAGTGTTTATAAATCAATCTCATTAACAAATATTTAAACTATGTATATAACATCATCACCATATGAAATTAAACTATATATACATAAATTTAACTATATTAGGATATACTTCATGTACATCCTCCTTTCCATATGATGTTAAATTGTGTTTACATTTTCATCACTCTATGATGTTAAACTATATGTGAATCATCCTCTCCATATTATGTTAATGTATGTGTGAATTATCCTCTATATATTATTTTAAACTATGTGTACATCATTCTTGTCATATGATGTTAATATAAATATACATCATCCTCACCATATGATGTTAAACTATATGTACATCATCATTCCTTAATGAAATTAAACTGTGTGCACTTTATTTTTATCATATGTTGTTAAACTAAGTCTGCATCTCCCTCATTGTATGATGTTAAAATATGTGTCCATCATCCTAATTTCATGATAAAAAACTGAGTTTCATATGTATCCCTCTATTTATAATCATATTTCTCCCTTATATGTCGGTCGACTACTTCATTAATCATGTTCATTGATCATCACTCAACGTCCAAGATGAAGCTCCCCTAATAGATGAGTCTGTCCTTTTTCATACTCGTATACATACCCAATATACGTTATGTAATGGTTTCATAATTATTAGAGTGTTGGAAACCCTAAATACAAACCATATTTTCATACCCACAAATTTTATATCCCTTGATTTGGGTCCCCATAATT
Organism: Viscum album; assembly: GCA_963277665.1. Classification (NCBI taxonomy): domain Eukaryota; kingdom Viridiplantae; phylum Streptophyta; class Magnoliopsida; order Santalales; family Viscaceae; genus Viscum; species Viscum album. The sequence continues at coordinate 125,080,456 of OY728129.1, read as the reverse complement.
TTCTATGTCTGAATTGGGGCCTAAAAGGAAATGGTGTGTGGCAAGACCTGCTCATCTATTGTCTAAGAAACACACCCTGAAAGACTTATAAAAACATTTTTAGAGAGTTATTGTGTTCCTAAAATTGTAAATATTTTAACTTCAATTGTTTTCCCTATCCATGATAAAAAATATAATGGATTCCACATTTCAAACATGGTCAACAGTCATCCTCTATATCATGACAACTATATTTTTGTTGTAGATCATGGGCATATTGATTCACGCTGTTCATCACTTTTTTATTTGGGTAGAATTTAACATCCTTGTAAATACACAATTCATTCACTAGAGTATGTTGATAAAGAGATTTGGTAATCTAGAGTGTCTCTTGTTGTAGAAAAAAATTTCCCAATTCAGACACTCTCAGTGATTAATAAATTTTTCCAAACCACAAGTGTTCAACCCTTGTTCGATACTCTCATATAAATGAGAAATCATATATTTTCCCATGTTTCCTAGACAAATCAAAATTCAAACAGTCTTATGGATTCTTCATTTGTTTCCATATTAATTTGACAATAGATGTAGTAAAAAATAATGCATACATGGAATTAAAAAACAATTTTGAGAGTTAGGTAGGGTCATAAACATGTTGGGCGATCTATTTAATTTTATGATATGATAAAATTTCTTATTATTCATACCTATAAACTGAGTTCTCTAGATTAGACATCCTTAGTTGAATAGCATGTAGATTTTAATGAAGCTTAACCAGATCGGCCTCCTCCTCCTCTACAAAAGTATAATATTATTCAAAACTAATTCACACCCAATTTTTCTCAGCTTGGAACCGAAAAATAGAGATTCATATTCTATTCCATTAGCCTCATCTACCACTGAATGAGACCATAGTTATCTGATTATCTATACATAAGTAGTGACAAAATCCTCATTCTCTTTCGCATTCCCTTCATGGTGATAAATATTCTCTTCAGCATCGTAGAGAGCCAGAGTTCCCACAATCTTCTTGTTGTTCGAGGAGATATGAAACTCCTAGCACATGGAACATTTCAATTCGATATGTAATTCCTAATGTAATTCTTGAAGGCTACTAGAATCAACCCGACCAGTCTCTGAGCTTATTATAAAATTGAAAAGAGATACCTCTTTATATAAAAGATCAACTAGTAGAGCGTGAGTGATGAAATGACACCAACTCCTCTCCACCTTGCATCAGATGACTCAGTTATCCTCAGTGATATATGAGATGGAAACATCAAAATCATTAGTTAGTGAAACATCGTACATAGGGCAGACTAGTAATATTATTGTTGCGGGATTTTCTATAAGAAACTTTTCAGGTATTCTGAGCTGTATGTATAAGAAAAGAATATCCTCTCCAAACTCCTCCCCCAAAACAGAAGCCCCACTACCTTTTATGGGCCCTATTATATAGGCTCAACCACCCCAGCTTCCTCAATTTACTCCACGAGTGGCATGATCTTGACCAACATTGTTGAGGACACAGCTCGAGCATCCACTATTTATAGAACATCCAGGATAGGCATAGTCATCATTAACACACCAATTATCTTTTCATGGAATGATATTCACCTCCCCCATTATGGATTCAACTCTAGCGGCCACCTCTTGTGTCACTTGATTCTTAGTCCCACCCACCATGGAATCCTTGACCACCTTTGTTAACGGCATAGCCTTGTCTTCCAACACTACCCCATACTCCTGCATCTATATATGTAGAAGAGCTCCGAACATTGGTTTAACTACCATTTAATTACGATTCATTTAAGAGTCACCCAATGAGGTTAAATCCAATGGATATGTGAAAATAGGAATGGGTTTGCAAGAATGTAACAACTCTCTGAGAATCTCAGAAATATTCATGTGATGACCCAATAGAAACTATGTTCCCCCGGTATCTTTTTCATCAATTACAAGATCCACATATTCTGATTATTGTGTGCTTGTGACCGCAACATTTGGTAGAGGTCTTGAAATCTACATGTCAAGGGTTGAACCTCCATTAAATTCTTCCAAAATGTTTATCATAAACTGTAACACCCCAAGCTTCTATGGTATTATTCTCTTTCAATAATGCAATAGCTTTCATTGTATGCAAATTCGAGATTCTAACACACCACGACCAATCAAAGTAGCCGTTATGAATAGTAATACCCACTTTTTGAAATTATATAAAATTTATATTTCAAAATTTACTTCATTTTTGTATTTATAATATCAAAATTATCCTAAGTAGAATTTTTTTTATTTTTCTGAGAACTTCCAATTTTCTATGAATAGAAAAATACATAAAAACAACTTTTTTAATAAAAATAATTTATAGTGATAGATTATACTATTGAGTGGTATTAAATTATAATTAGAATATATTTTTACCATTTTATCCAATGGTGGTCATTATAATTAATCTCACTTTGAAATTGGACAAAAACAATTATCAATCTTTTGATATATATTAATTCTTAAAAACATGCTATTTGTTGAGACAGCGAGAAATAATTATTAAAATAATTAATTTAACTTATATGTTTTGAGTTTTGTAAAATATAAATAATTTTTGAATTAGGAATATCAAATATTGCTTTGGGTGATTCTTTTGGTATTTTTCGGAAAAACGTTAATTTTCGATGAATAGTGAAACCACTAAGTGGTAGTTAAAAAACTAATTTTTTGTTTAAATGAAACTTACCACTTATATGAATTGAATTTAAAAAATCCGACATACATGGTTGTCATTAGAATTTAAAATTTGGTTCAATAGGATGAAAATAATTTTTGATGAATAGTGACTTTTAAGTTTTATTAATCGCGATTAAAGGTGATTAGTATAATTAATGGTAAATATAATGTTATAATAATATAAAATTACCTTTAAACTTGTCCTAACCTTATTGGATGAGTAATGGACGACCAAGACAATCCATGGGTCAACTTGGGGACCCCATGGAGCCACTTGGGTAAGAAAATGACATTAATAACTTTTTATTTAAAGTAAAAATAAAATTGTCACAAACATGTGTTGTTTTTCTAAAAAAATTATTACATGGGGTTATATGAGTTAAAATTTAGACTATAAATATTAATTCAAAATATAAAAATAATTCATACATCATGGTGATTTTTTTTATAATTTTTAGGAATTAAATAAATGAAATTATTTATGACGCCATGATGATGTAGTGATTACCTCATTAATGAACAATTTAAATAGAATGAATAGATAAGGTAAAATATAAGAAATACACTTGTCTAAAACCTATTTGATTGGAATATTTTGAACCCTTATCACCTTATACTCGACATATATCATTTTGTGACATTTAAAATCTGAAAATCATTTCATAATAATGTAACATTTCTTGACATTCCAAAAGTTCCCCTCCTCTCCTCTTATAAAAGGCCCCCACCTCTACCACATTATTCACACCATCAAAGTCATTTGGCTTGTCCAACCTCTTCCCAAATACTCTCTAAGAATCCCTATATTACTCCTAGAAGTCTCACATTGGGCAGAAGCCTTCCCATGGAACCCTTTGGCTCAAATCAAAAAGAGTTACCCAATTTTAAGGTAATGTCTTCTCTTATGTTCTTTTGTTTTATTTTGCTTCTCCAACCCCTAAAACTCTTTTTATTCCTTTATTTTGAAACAACACCAGTGTTTTCAATATACTAGGATGTTTTTATGAGAAGTATTTGATTTAAACATACACACACCTTCGTCTAATGGTTAAAGAACATATTGTTTATGTGGGTGGTGAATTACTGCCTCACGAAACGACAATTGTTCAATATTCTTTTAACACCACTCATGGTGGCCATTAAGATGTAAATATATTTATATCTGATATATATTTTTTTAATGTCTTCTTATGCTTTTGTATTTTTTATTTATGGCATACCATTATTATTTCCATTATTGGTAATTGTGATAATTTCATTTTAGGAAGTGTGGACTACCGCCCCCTCAAAGTGATTTGAATCGTTAATGCCATATGCGGGATGTATAAAAGATGGAGTAAATAATATTATATATATGATATTATACTGGAATTATAATATACCTTTATATCATTATGATTTCATCCCATTAAATATGAAATAGAAATGAAAGTAGCGTTAATGCGTACGCACGAGTTACTGTCTCCATGAACGGTGCAGTTCATTTATTACCGCTAAATGTTGTGTAATATTAAAAATGCAAGAGTATACTTGATATATATGATATCTAGATCATGAATATAATTCTTTAAATAATGGATATTTTACCACATGAACAACTTGTAATTATAAGAAGTTAATTGTTGACTCATTTACCAAAGATCGACAACACGACTGTTATTAACTTAAATGTGTACATAATGTTCATAACATGGTATTAAGTGAAATAAAATGAATAATGAACTTGAAAAAGGTTCTTATGCATGTAGAAATTAACTCTGGTTTATTATTCAGGAGATTAAAGAACGACCGAGTCGAGTCGGACATTAGGTAAGGGACTTCGTCTCAATCTCCATTCTTTGAGGCATATTTTGTTTTTTACACAACTTTATTTTATACGGTGTATAAACCCCTTTGACTTTTATGATTATTCAAAGGAAATATTTTTATATGAAGAATTTTACTAAATGAAAAAAATGAATGTTTTTTTGTCGTACGTATGCGGCGACAACGACTTCTCTGCCACCGTGACCATTATTTGAATTTTTATTTCCACTACAAGCCATAACTTTTTTATAAAATGAAAAATAAATACCAAGTTTTACTTTTATTTTATTTTGGTATTCAAAATGTTTTGATCATATCAATGTTTTTTATTGATATCTTTTTATAGAAATGTGGAAATGATATGTTTCCATTACGCATGTTTCATGTGATACGATTATGTTATGGTATATGATACGTTTAAACATTTTCATATAAGGAATTCATTGGACATAGTATGTGACGGGTAGAGCCCGCTATAGCTACTAGATGCATCGGTATGTCTCATTAAGAAAACAAGTGTCTTGGCACAAGGCCTTGACAAAATCTTATTTGTAGTCTTGGCATAAACCTTGACTATGTGGTTATGATAGTCTGGAATTATGCATTCCATCATTATGAAAGTGGTTATTGATATTGCTTGTGATTATTCGACTAGTAGAATATCAATGTGAAAAAGTAAATGGCATTATTTCATTTTATATTTTCCATATTATTCTAAAGTTCATGTTTCAAAGGCTTTTTTTAGTTACACATTGCCTTAAATGTTTATGTATATTTATGAATGTTTCCGCTATATTGATACCCTTAATTAGCATCTGAGATCACCCCTTTCTATGTTTTATTTTTCCCAGGATGTGATGAAATATTTTATGACTGACCTGCATGGATTGTTTCAAGGGGATATGAGTGTGGACTATGGAGACCATGTTATTGTATTTTTTCACATTATTATTTAATGCAACATTTAAGAATGTATATAGTGTTTCCAAGAATACTAAACTAATCGGTCTTCCGAGACATAATCTTTTGTGATCATGCCAATGTTACGTAATAATGCACTGACTCTGGGTAACTGGGGTTCATGCATTATAGTTTCTATTAGAGGCATGTTAGTACGAACTTTGGAAGCTATATTTAGATAAACTCTGATTAGAGCACATAGCCCTAAGATAGATTTTGAGAATTAGTATGAAAGATCATCCTAGAATTTTGGTATTATCGAGATTTTATGAGTTTTCACAACAATAAATCCTTGTCTGGATACGAGCAGGTAGAGTCAGATCTGGCACAGATGTACCTAGGGTAAAACCCCAAAAACACTACTTTGAGCTAGACTCGAATGGGAATGGGTGCACGGCAACGTGATTTGCTACACTATTGGTTATAGCACTCCTGGGGGATATGCATAGTATAATTCTCATTTTCATTACAAACCATTATGAAGGGTTTATGAGTATATACATCCTCAAAGAATTTTTTTTATGATTATGGATTATATCAAAAAACTGTTCAATTTATGTTAAGTGCTTTACAAGTATAGAATTATGCATTTTTATTCATAAACGGATCTAGTTTATGCCATTGTTTAGAAATGGTGCCTAGTGGAAGAAATGGAAACTGTATCAATGCATGCACTCCATGTAGGGATTTTCCTCATGCTCAAGATAATTATAGTGGAACTGGTGATACAACTGGTGCCAATCAGCTTATCACCATTCTGGGACAACTCACTCAGGTTATGAATAATAACCTTACTTGCATGGAGCACCCTGATCGGCAACGTGGAGGATCAATGTCAGATCTCTTCATGGGGAAACAACCACCAACATTCAATGAGAGTAAAAATTCATTAGTATCTAAGCAATGGATAAATTCCCTAGAGAAAATATTTTAGGCTTTAGGGAGTAGTGAAAGAGAAAGAGTAGTCATGGCAGCTTACCGCCTCACAGGAGATGCTGATCAACGGTGGTCATTGATTCAAAACACATAGTAAGATGATGGGGTATCAAATATGGAATGGATGGAGTTCAAAGATATTTTCTTTGAAAAATAATTTCCTCGTGACCATCGAGCAGATATGGAAAGTAAATTTCTGAGTCTGAGAAAAAAAGAGAATGAGAATGTCGCAAAGTATGAGGCCAAATTTACAAGGTTAGCGAGGTATGCTGCAGATTATATACGTAACCCAAGAACTAATATTGATCGTTTCTTTGATGGGTTAAACCCATTTCTCCATCGAGCATTATTATCACATTCTTTCTCAACATACGAAGATATAGTCTCGTGTGATATCAAGACAGAAAAGGAGTTCTCTAATTCTTATGACAATAATGTAAAGCAAGAGAATAAGAGAACGGTGGAACAAGAGACAGATAAAGGAAAAAACTGAAAGAAGGTTTTTCCGTTTGCGATAATTATGGGAAGAATCACCCCAGTACTTTCCTAAAAGGAATGGGAGTTTGTTATAAATGTGTAGAAAAATGTCACCAAGCTCGTGATTGTATGGGAAAGAAAGAGGCTATCAATGTTGAATGTTACAATTGTAGAGAAATGGGGCATTATGCAAATGAATTCCCTAAGCCCCAAGGAAACATACCTCACAAAAGGCCAAGGGATCAAGGCCAAGCTTATGCTGTTACTACAGATGAAGTTGAATAATTATTGTATTTGTGTTTTTGGACTCAAGAACTATATTATGGTTATCAGAATAATGTGAAATATATATAAGGACTGTACTATAGTACTAGTTTTTTTCATTAGGGTTTTAATATGATGAAGGTAATCATATTTTTAGTATGTGACAATAAGAGAAACTTTACATTATTTTGGGAATCTAATGTTATAATTGATTTTGGAATTTAGAGACCTTTTAAAGAAAGTATAGACAAAAGTATTTTGGATAACTATAAATGATGGAATGGATTAAGATGAACTTTGGATAGTATTGTTTAAAGTTAAAACATTTCTGAAGATTATTTTTGGAATATTATAAAACTATAGTTTTAGGAAAAGGACAACCTGCAGGTCGGGGGATAACCCGTCTTATCGGACAAAGCTGCAGGAATCAAACCCAGAACCATAGTGTGACAGACCATTATTACATACCACTAGCCTACAGGAAGTCTCTAGTTATTAATAAATAATTTTCTTCATGGTATGTGTTAATATTTGGAACTTTATATGATTAAGATAAATATAATATTTTGGAGTTCTATTATCTTTTTGTGTGAAATATGTGTTTGTGGTATAAATCAGTTGAAGGATTAATTTCATCTTTTCAAGTGTATATATATATATATATATCTTATTTTATGAAGAAATTAATTCTTAAACTTTAGGTAATGGATATTAAAAAATATGTTATCCTAATATCTTATGTTTTGTTGAACTAATGATATTTTAAATCACCATAGATTGAAGGCGTTGAGGCCCTCAATTTTACACTTGTTGGTGATTGATGACCTCAATCACTCCCGAAAAATATTTACGTTTTTCCTCCAATTATGTGTCCTTAATTTCCACCAATGTTCTCTTAATTGAGATCATAATTTGGTGGTGACTTTTTCATTTCTGTTTCCCTCTTATTAAGACTAAATTTTATTAATGTTATTTCTGATGTGGGTTTTCCACAAAGGTATTTTCTACTTTCATCCTTTTATTTTAGAAGAACAATTTCAAATTTTGAGGACGCAATTTATTGAAGGAGAGGATAATTTAACACCCCAAGCTTCCATGGTATGCTTCCCTTTCAATAATGAAATAGCTTGCATGTACGCAAGTTTGATATTCTAACACACCGCGACCAATTATAGTAGACTTTATGAATAGTAATGCCCACTTTTGGAAATTATATAAATTTTATATTTCAAAATGGACTTCATTTTTGTATTCATAATATCGAAATTATCCTATGTTTAATTTTTTGTAATTTTTGGAGAACTTCCAAATTTTGTATGATTAGAAAAATACATAAAAACAAATTTTTTAATCAAAAAAATTTATAATTATAAATTATACAACTAAGTGGTTTTAAAGAATAATTAAAATATATTTTTACCATTTTATCCAATGGTTGTCATTATAATTAATTTCACTTTGAAATTGGTCATAAACAATTGTTAATCTTTTGATATATATTATTTCTTGAAAACACGCTATTTGTTGTGAAAGCGGGAATTAATTATTAAATTAATAAATTCAACTTATATGTTTTGAATTTTGTAAAATAGACATCATTTTTGAATTAGTAAAATCAAATATATCTTAGGGTTAGTTTTTGGTATTTTTCTGAAAAATATTAATTTTTGATAAATAGTGAAACCACTAAGTGGTAGTTAAAAAAATAATTTTTTGTTTAAATGAAATGTTACCACTTCTGTGAATTGAATTTCAAAATCCTGACATACATGGTTGTAATTAGTAATTAAAATTTGGTTCAATGGGATGAAAATAATTTTTGTTGAATAGTAACTTTTAAGTTTTATTAATCACGATTAAAAGTAATTAGTGTGATTTAATGTAAATATAATGTTATAATGATATGAAATTACCTTTACACATGTCCTACCATTATTGGATGAGTCATGGCCGACCATGAAAATCCATGGGTCAACTTGGGGACCCCATGGATCCACTTGGGTAAGAAAATGACATTAATAACTTTTTATTTAAAGTAAAAATAAAATTGTCACAAACATGTGTTGTTTTACTAAAAAAATTATTACATGGGGTTATATAAGATAACTTTTAGACTATAAATTTTCATTGGAAATATAAGAATATTTCCTAAATCATGGTAATTTTTATTATTATTTTTAGGCATTAAATAAATAAATTTATTTATGACAACATGATGATGTAGCGATTACCTCATTAATGACCAATTTTACTAAAATGGAAAGATAAGGTAAAATGTAAGACTTAAAATTGTCTAAAACATATTGGATCTGTATACATCGAACCCTTATCACCTTATCCTCTAAATATATCATTTTTGTACCTTTAAAATATGAAAATCATTTCATAATAAAGTTACATTTCAAGAATTTCCAAAAGTGCCCCTCCACTCCTCTTATAAATGGCCCCCACCTCTACCACATTATTCACACCGTAAAAGCCATTTGGCTCATCCAACCTCTACCAAAATACTCTCTCAACATCCCTATATTACTCCTATAAGCCTCACTTTGGGCACAAGTCTTCCAAGGAATCCTTTGGCTCAAATCAAAAAGAGGTATCCGATTTAAGGTAATGTCTTCTCTTATATTCTTTTGTTTTATTTTTCTTCTCCAACCCCATAAAAACTTTTTATTACAATATTTTCTAACAATACCAGTGTTTGAAATTTACTAGGATGTTTTTATGATAAGGATTTTATTTACACTTACACACACCTTCGTCAAATGGATAAAGAACATACTGTTTATGTGGGTGGTGAAATACTGCCTCACGAAACGATGATTGTTCAATATTTTCTTTTAGCACCTATCATGGTGGAAATTAAGATGTCACTATATTTATATATGATATATATTATGTTTATATCTTCCTTATGATTCTGTATTTTTCATTTATGGCATACCTTTATGATTTCCATTATGGGTAAACGCGATAATTTCATTTTAGGAAGTGCGGACTACCACCCCCACAAAGTGATTTGAATCGTTAATGCCATATGTGGGACGTATAAAGGATGGAGTAAATAATATTATATATTATATTATACTAGAATTATAATATACCTTTATATCATTATTATTTCATTCCATTAAATATGAAATAGAAATGAAAGTAGCGTTCATGCGTACGTACGGCTTAGCGCCTCCATAAACGGTGCATTTCATTTTTTTACCTCTAAATGTTATGTAATATTATAAATGAATGAATATAATGGATATATATATGATATATATGATATCTATATCATGAATGTAAATCTGGAGATAATGGATATTTTACCACATGAACAACTTGTAATTATAAGAAGTTTATTGATGACTCATGTACCAAAGATCGAAAAAATGACCGTTATTTACTTAAATGACTACATAATGTTCATAACATTGTAATAAGTTATATAAAAGGAATAATTAACAGGAAAAAATTTCTTAAGAAAGTAGAAATTAACTCTAGTTTATTATTTAGGAGATTAAAGAATGATCTAGTCGAGTCGGACAAGAGGTAAGGGACTTCGTCTCAATCTCCTTTCATTGATTCATATTTTGTTTTATACACAACTTTGTTTTATATGGTGTATAAACCCCTTTGACTTTTACATTTATTCAAAAAGAATCTTTTTATACAAATTGTTTTACTAAACGACAAAAAGGAATGTTTTTTTTTCGTACGCATGCGGCGACAACGACTTCTCCGCCGCCGTGAACATTATTTGAGTTTCGGCTTCCTCTACAAGTCATAACGTTTTTTACAAAATGAAAAATAAATACCATGTTTTACTTTTCTTTTATTTAGGTATTGAAAATGGTTGTATCATATCAATGTGTTTTATTGATATCTTGTGATTGAAATGTGGAAATTTGATGTTTCTATTATGCATGTTTTATGTGATACGATTATGTTATGGTTTATGATATGTTTAAACTTTTTCATATGTGAAATGAATTTGTCATAGTATGTGATGGGTGGAGCCTGATATAGCTCGTCGATGCATCAGTAGGTCTCATGAGACAAACTGGTGTCTTGGCACATGGCCTTGAAAAAAATCTTATTTGTAGTCTTGGCACAAGTCCTTGACTATGTGGTTATGATTGTCTGGAATTATGCATTCAATCATTATGAAAGTGGTTATTGATATTTCATGTGATTATTCGACTAGTATAATATCTATGTGAATATGTAAATGGAATTATTTCATTTTATTTTTTCCATATTATGTTGAAGTTAAAGTTTAAAAGGATTTTGTTTTAGTTACACATTGCCTTAAATGTTTATGTTTATTTATGAAAGTTTTCGCTATATTGTTATCCTTACTGAGCATTTAAGCTCACCCCTTTATATGTTTTATTTTTCCCAGGATGGGAAGAAATATTTTATGACAGACTTGCAGGGATAGTATAAAGGGGATATGAGTGTGGACTATGGAGACCATGTTATTTTAGTTTTTCACATTATGATGTAATGTAACATTTAAGAATGTATCTATGTTTCCAAGTCTACGAAACTAATCGGTCTTTTGAGACATGAACTTTTTTGATCATGCCAATTTTACATAATAATGCACCGACTATGGGTAATTGGGGTTAGGGCGTTACATAAACCACCCTTCCTTCATACTTTTTGATTCATAGAAAAATTCAAACTGGTTTTAGGTTGAAATCATAGGGGTTGGGTAATTTCCATTGCACACATGATCATATGCTTTATCTAATCAATAGTAGTATTTTCCTCCCCAAGGAATCCATAAAAGGAATCATTACACCATGTCACTTTTAATACTTTTCCCTCCTCCACACCAGTATCCACATGGCCCATGAGAGGACCGAGTGAATGATGAATTCCTAGAAACTCCTTCACTCTACTTTCGAGGGGACGTGTGATGTTGTGAGAGTAGATCAAGTTTTCCAACACCACCAAGTATAGAATCACCTCAATAACGGAAAACATGGAAGCATACCCTTACATTTTCCAATAAAATGTGAAATATTCTCTTAGTGTGGAGACAATTACTTATCTCATGATGAGATGTAATCTATTTTATGGATCCCCAAATACTACCAAGACTCTATAAAAGCCACATAATTGGGAACACTCTGTCGATGTAGTCACTTCCCTAGACATTGGATATTTTCCCTTGGGACTTCCCTAGATGGTCCACCTTCCACAAAAATATTCATACCTTGGAGTGTGAATCCTATTTCTTCTACACTTAATGGGGTTACTATCTATACAATACTATGAATTTTAAAATATATTGACACTTCTCTTCCCACATGGTTACTCTACCTCCACCACATTCCGTCCTCATCGTTCTCCCTCGGCCATATAGTTGTGGGACCACACCATACACTTCATACCATGTGGCTCCCTGACACAAAATATCCCCATGTTATTCACTCTCATAGCATAGAACATATTTGCGCATGATCCCATGGGCAGTAACGGGTAGTTGAAACACTTTTTGGCCCCTATCATCTTCACGAACAAAATTTATCAATTAGATTTGTAGACCAATTGGTGGAATTTGACATGTACTCCAATTTACAAAACCATGTTTATCCATTTAAGTAATTATAAAATCCATATAATGTAATGTGGGTGTAAAACATTATAATTATCTTTAATTTCACCCCACCACTAGTACCCCACATCCTTAGGTAATAATGTAAAACTGCTATTAATTTGTACCTATGCTATCATCTTCCATTTTTATCATAAACTGTTGAAAATATGAAATATAAAGGAGTATGCTAGCCCACGTAGGGTTAACACATCCACTGAGACCATGTTGAGAGGGAGATTCAAGATGATGTTTAGGAATGATGGTATGAAGTATATACTAGGAGGGGAGATGGTCATTGGATATTCATATCCCTCGTCTGTGGGATCACCCAACCATATAAATTGTGGAAGGGTCTAAACAGAAGAAATAGAGTCTTCCACTAGAGGATATGGTGGATAAATTTATATATCATCACTAATATTGGGACTAATTGGTTGATGTGTTTCCCCATCACCAGTGTCACTGCCATGATGAGGGTGCTTGTCTGCACCACCATGTCCCCATCCTACAATGGGAGCCTCCATCGACAAATCAAAATGATAATAAATACCACAATAATTAACACATGATCCTCAGGCCTTATGCTATTTCCCATAACTTCCACTCACTCACCTAAATATTCTCCAATATATGAGATAATTTCCTTTTTGTTCTGGCTTTTGACATTGATGTAGCCTATGGGGTAGTCTTTTCACTGGTTTATTCAAGAAGTTCCCAAATCATTTCACGATATGGATGTCCTTAATCCCTAGTTTAAAGTCACTTTTCACCTACAACATGTACAGAACAAACTTTTATTTGGTAGTAATATTCTCCTGGTCCTCCCAAATATCCCCTATGTAGAGGAATTTATCGTACATTTCTCCATGGATACAGATCCTAGAAATCTAGTATAGATCCCACAAGCTGATACAGACCTTCCCATAGAGTAGATGGAGAATTATAGTCCCAGGTGACCACTATCTAAATAACACCAGCATGACATAAATGTGATGGTATACATAAGATAAAAATTGTCGTACTACCTCATAATGTCTGACCTTCTTCAGATCGACAAACAATTCTGAATAGTACTAGCATACCCAATATTCCTAGGTCCATTCTAATGTAAATTTTCAACCCTAGTATCTGTCACATTACATATTATAGACTTTGAGAAGGTCTATTAGACACTCCCTAAGAATATGTTCACATTGAGGGGGATATTCCTCTACCTTAGACACCTCCCTAATGATGTTTTTCAATTTGTTCCATAGGGTGTGAACAATAAGGGACGCATGGCCCGTCATAATGTGGCCTCCAACAGAACTATGATAATATTTTTTATAGGTGTGATTCTAAACTAGTAGGTAGGATCACCAAGATTGGAACATGGATTGAACAAAGCATCCTTGAGTAAAGAACATTACTGTGGTAGTCTCATGAAAAATATGTATTTTTGTTGACCCTCTGTTTTCATTGAGGGGCGTATAAGATGATTTGAAGTAGTTCAAATATCTCCTCAATAATGTGATTTCATTCCATCTCCATTCATCCAATAGTGTAATATCCATCACCTTTGGATCCAATTTTATTAGAGATGTAAAAAATTCGAGAATGGTTTCATGATGTTCATATCGTAAAGTTCGAGTACATAATATGTTTCCAGGATCAGAAAAGTTTTCTGGTACATATGAATCTCATGGAAGATGTTTGTTTGGGAAGAGGTGAGGATTGAAATCACATTACAGTCACGAAGGTCTTTAGTTACATGAAAATAGAGCACTAACAAATCATTAATGAAATTTTTGGGGTACCGTAGAGATCCCAACCATATTAATACGCATAGGGTCAGTTCTAGTATTGTTAATAAAGATTTCCAATGCTAATTTAGGGTAGTTTTCCCTTTAATCTTACCCACCTCTCTATTAAAATTGAATTCTGATGGGAGGGTGGAATTTTTATATGATAAAATATATGTGTATGGGAAAGGTCATGGAAGGAATGGCCTTTTCAAAAAAATTAGTGAAATGAAAAAAAAAATACATTAAAGCGTCTAGTTTAGAAAGTTCTAATGCTTTCAAAATAGCCCCAGTTCATGGATGTCCCTTTCCATGTGATGCTATATGATGTAACCTCCATGAAGGATAACTCCAATTAATGGATTCCCCAATCGTGAAAAGCATTATGCGATATCCTTCGTGTAGAGTAACTCTTATTCACATAATCCCATCATTTTTTAAAGCTCAAATGTTTTTTTGGGAAGCCTCGATCTTTCCCAAAACTCATTTAATCACCTATGTTAGTTCTATAAATACCCCTTAAAACTGAATTTCATGGGGGGGATACCTTTTGCATTCTAAGAAAAGATCTAAACTCCCAATATATAGATGTTTTATTATTGAAAGTGGAGATGGATTTCCAAATTTATGCATCATTTGTGAAACCACCTACCATATTTTTTTGGGAACCCCAACACATGATGGATAAGAATTTAGTGACGGTCCATGGAATTCACATAAGAACAAATTGAGGACATTGGTGTTTCATTAAATATTAATGCTTCATGAAGTGAACCCCTTGGGAATCAATAATTCACTCTGATATCGGGTCACCCTGTTCCAAAAAAACATATTCTTCTTTAAGACTCATGATATTAATGAGACCCCTAAACATCACAACTCCTCTAACCATCATGAAATCCAAACATTCATGAATTTATGCTTCTAGGCCTCCCCATAGTGTCTCCTTTCTTCCAATTCCCTTTCAGATTGTGTTGAGTGAATAAGGCCATTGTACCTTCCCAAATCTCATTCAAACACACCATAAGTATCTATTCCACTGGAACCACCTACCATTGGGTCCTCCCAATTTTTATCAAGTGAATTTTGGGACATTACCCTACTTGATACTCTTAATCATAGGCACCCAAATGATTTTTTCTCCGAAACATTGGAACCCTTACATTGGACCTCATGATTTCCAGGTTTCTATGATAGATTTCACACCATTCCCCTTCCATAGGCACATGGGGGTGAACACATAATCCCTAAAGGTGAAATCATCAATTGAAACCACTAACCTATCTTGAGAGAGATTCCATTTTCTGTACCTTTTGATCATATTAATAGAGACCCCCTCAAGATGTAATCTCCATCCAAATCCAAGCTGGATGACATAAAACATCCCATCTCCCTAACCTAGTCATATGACGTTAAAATGTATAAAAACATCCTCAACACAAGAAAATATACTGTAGCCTTACAATGTGTGTTAATTATGGGATTCTCTATTTATGATCATCGTAGGATTACATCTTCTCTATATCCATGGGTTTAATCTCCTCCTTCAGACCTTTTTTATGCATAAGCACCACACCATCCCTTGGTGAATCTTCTTCTAGGACATGGTAATCATTATCTCCTGGAATTATGTATAACGGATCAATCATATAACGAGACATTAAACTATGATATCAAAATTCATTGGTTTTGATCCCTATATCTTAAATAGGGTATGTATGATGTCTACCTAAGGATCAATATCGACACCCCAACATCACCACCAGTACCCCCAAGTGTATAATATTCCCCCCCTTATGACACACTTATCTGAACCCAAAGAGTGAAATATCACCATTCTGGGACACTATTAGCAATCCATCTATCCCCCACAAGACATTAAACCTACGATCTGTCTTTAATCACATGTTGTTAAACCTGAAACCCATTTGTCCCAACAAGATGTTAAACCTTGGAACCATTTATCCCTAAAAGATGTTACACCTATGATCCATCTATCTTATTAAGAAGTCAAATATGAAACCCATATATCCAGACATCACATTAAATATATTACCCATCTATCTCCACAAAATTTTATTCATATAACTGATCTATCCCATATATATGTTAAATCTAGGTCTTATCTATCTCCACAAGACATTAAAATTGTGACCCACATGTCCTGAAAGATGTTAACCCAGTGACCCAATCCAAAATCTCAACCCCATATAATTAACTTAAGATACCTAAGGTAAAATTACCTAGTAGACTTATGCCCCTGGAGTCAATTACATGTTGTTCAACATTGTATTCCAAAGGTTTCTCACATAAGATGCCTCACACATGAGATTATTCTGACATAAAAAGGAGGAGACTTTATATAAGCCCAAAAAACCCAACATATATAAATTCCAAAATGTTACCAAGTATACAAACTCATCTAAACGAAGGTTTCTACCTTTTCATGAAAGAATCAATGTAATTAATTATCTTCCACCTCAAAATGACACTGAGAATGAGTTTCATGAACTTGCATTAAATCTATTAGGGATACCCTGACTAGGTGGTGAACACCAGGGAGGTATAAATTAAAGGAAGAACCAACATCACATCATACAACATTGGTCAAGGATATAACATCACCTAATAAATTGATGGATGTTTTCAGCCTTTCAAAAGAATCAATGTGGGGTAGAAGTGCATGCAACACATGACCCCAACAACATGAATCATAAAAAATAATAGATCTTCCCTTCTGAAAATAATTTCTCTATGTTTATGTTTTTCTATTCAATCCATATTTTTTCAAATGAGTTGTAAGAATGCTTGATATTTTTGTAAAATTGATATATGTGATAAATGTTAAAAGAATAATGTTGTAGATCTGAATGTAGCTAGTGTAATTAAAAAAACTATGGGTTATGCATCATTTGATATGACTTAAACTATATAAAATGATGGATATCATATTATGGAAATGAAAACAGAATTTTAAGATCACCTTCAGGGTGGTCCAAATATGTTTGAGAGTTTATGGAGGTATTAAAACAATAAATTATATATATTTTGTAATAAACATACAAAATTGATATATATTTTGAATCCATATAGTTTAAAATCACAATATATTAATATGGATAATGTCTTTACATAACTATTTTCTCTCTTGAATGATATATCTCATGAAGATAATGAACTTGTTTTTGAACATATAATGCCTAATGATTGTTATATTCCGTAGTTATTATCTATGAATGATTTAATTCTGGTCCAAATGAATGTTGATTGTTTTTCAAGGACAATGATTCACATAAATAAATTACATATGTGTGGCAGATCTATATATAAGAAAGATAAATAAATTCCATAAAAATGTGTAATATTGTTTCTAATAATTGTATGATAATAATGATATATTTGGGTGAGATTAATTTAAGGAACTTGACATGGAAAATGCATAAATAAATTCAATATAGAATAGTTCTTCACACAATAATGTCTCCTCAGTGGAATAAAATTGATATTGATTATCCTAAATCTATAAACGAGCTATGAATCCAATGTCATTCACTATATAACGATGGAATGAATCATTTTGATGGTTAATGTAGATCACATAGTACATGGTCACTCATATTGATAAATTATAACACATCATTGTGGCTATAAATTGAAATAAAATCCATTTTTTTTCTCTTCTTATATCTAGACCAAAACAACAACGTAATGATATTTATTTTTTTCGATCTATAGTTTGAATATATGATATTGATGTGGGATTATAGTTTTATGATACATGATTCTAATAGAAATTAAGAGTTAAGGATGAGATACATGTTGTTTAGAATGATAAATTAATTACTAGATTATGGAAAATTTTTAGGATATAGCTCTTTCCGACGCTTTCACCAGGGCACACACATCTGTCTTGTCTGGGGACGAGAGGACACGGTTTTGTTTCCCTGTATTCCATCTTTCCAAAGATGGGTGGAATCCTCTCCTTATTCAGGGATGACTATTCCTTGATCGAAACAGGATGATGGTATATCAGTTCTTCCTTCTATGGATTACTCCATAGAACTCGTCACTTAACCCGGGTCTCCCTTATAAATTTAATACGTTGTTCATGATACTCTTCCTAGTTCCATATCATCATGGACTCTAGTTAATTACACTATATTTCTTAGGACATTCCAAGGGGTTCGATTAGGGAAGCAACCATCAGTCAGGGGAGTAGTCACGTTGGGTATCACTAGCATGTCTGGATGCTGGGGGATTGGCATGTCTGTCTTCTATCCCTTAGTATAGGGATTCTCGAGGGCGTGGGAGCCCGAGGCATACCACATCGAACGCATGGATTCATATTCTATGGTCAGGTACCTTAGGTTTTCCTCAGCTTCCCATGTGTAATACAGGGTGTGCTACAAGTTTAATGTCCAGCGGAGATGGACCAAACTGATCAGAAAACTGACTGGAGTGGATCAGATGGGTGCAATCCCCTGGAGGGAACACCATTATTGGGGCCAACATGTGGGTGGATTCCTGAGTGCTGTTGAGGGGAATGGGGTATGTGGTGGCATGATCCCACCGGGATGTGGCGGCCTGGGTAAGAATCAGTATGGGTGATGGAGAATTTGAATGAAGTGGGTGGAGAATGGGATGGTACCGCCACGAGGATAACAATAGTTTTGGTATTGAGCCTTGAAAATGATTCATACATATCCCCATGTAAGGGAATGAAATTCCACGTAGTTCATCAGGCTATATCTTACCACTGATTAGGGTTCAATGGCTTACCACTGAATGGAGTGATAATAGATTACTGCTAAATGAGGTCCCCAATTTAACGTCATGCAGGATGGGGGGGGGCGAACCAACATGGAGGGGGTCAGAACTAATGGGTGTTGGGATTGAACCTTGTGGATTATTCCTATATACCCTACATTGGAAAGGATCAACGGTCTTATAGTTTAGGTTATGGGGGGGCTTGGTGCACCAATGTGAAGATGGTCGGGACCAATGGATAGTGGTGGGTTGAACCTCATGAAGTCTTCCTACGTACCCTGCCTAGGCATGGATAAAATTCCTCATAGTTCGGGTGATGTGGTGAACCGACGTGAAGGGGGTCAGAACGATTGGGTTTTTGGTGGGCTTGAACCTTCAAAAGGCTTCCTACGTACCTTACCTTATCAAGGATCAAAGTCCTCTTAGTTACGGTATGGGGAGGATTCTATGAAATGATGTGAATAAGGACATGGTGTCCAAGTGGATGGTGGGATTGAACCTCATGGAGGCTCCTGTGTACCTTGCCTTGGCAAGGATCAAAGACCTTGTAGACATGGTGGGGTTGGGTAACTGATTTGAAGACGGTTGGAATGACAGAGTGATAGGATTGAACCTCAGGGAGGCTTCCTACATTACTTACCTTAGTATGGATCAATGATCTCATAGTTCAGGTGGTGGCATGTGGGGTTTATGCTCTGAAGTAGCCTGAGGTGTCAGTGAACTGACATGGAGGAGTACATGGGGTCCAATGGTTGTTAGGCATGAACCTTGTTGAGGCTTCCTACATACCCTGCCTTAGCAAAGATCAAATTCCTCGTAGTTCGGATGGTTGGGAATTTACATGATGGTGGACCTGGTGTCTGATGGGTGGTGGGATTGAACATTGTGGATGCTTCCTATGTACCCTGCCTTGGAAAAGATTAAATACCTTGTTGTTCAGGTGGTGTGCATTTGGGGATTACGCTCTAAGGCAGCCCAAGGAAGATTTCATGGTCGGTGCTCACTCTAAACCTGCGTGAGTCATGCTCTGGGTGAGAAGCAATAGATAGTAGAGACCTGAAGATGACGTCGTGAAAGGTGCATCCAAGGGAAGTTGAGTGGGTCTTACATGTGATCACAACCCAAAGTGGAAACAAGGGCTTATACGTGGTTAGAAGCCCATGGATTTTGGGACATACTCTTGGATGTAGGCCTGATGGTGACAAAGCCCAGAGGAAGTGGGATTTGGAACCGAAGAAAGGTGGGGTCCGGTGTCCATTTCCCACCTAGTTAATGGGACCAAATAAGAAACGATGAGCAGGGATGCTGCCTCTAGAAAGAAAATATAGGGGATTACACCAAGATGTTCTCCATTTCCCGCGGAAAAATTCCACTCTGATAAGGATGATATCATCCCCTATGAGGGGAGATCTCATCGTCGTGGAGACCAGTGGGCATGAAGAATGTCCAAGGTGGGGTCACCCTGCGGGCGAGGCATGGGGGGGACATAGTTTAACATCATGTGCTGAGGGAAATGATTCTTGGCAGTTTAATGTCCTGTAGCTCGAACAAGGTGGGTTTTCTCCACACCACTAGGACATACATAACTGGTACCCTCTGCTCTTTGGTGTAGATAGGGTACATGAATAGTCATAAAAAGGGGGTGTCAGGGAGTGAACCCTTGGTGGTCCACGTTAGTGTGGTTGTTTCCTCTAGAAATGGGGATGATCATATCTGTTTAAGATTCAAACATTCCAATTAGTTTCAAATGGGTTTATTCGTAGAACTGGAAATATCCAATGATTCTATATTCATTTGGACCTAATTATCAAAGGCAGGTTCTCATTAGTTTTGGGTTAATGAGGCATAAGAATTTTCATTGCTACAGAGGATGGGAGGTCGGACTCGTCGCACCTTTTTGGGGGGAATTATTGTCTATTACGGGACTCTCTTTATAGATTTATGTTATGTTCATGAATCATTATTAAATCACCAAGTATGAAAATGAGATTTCATATAGATCTGACAATCAATGATTGATATGTATGAGATTTAGAGAATCTTTTATATGTATTTGAGGTTCTTCATCGATAGAGAATCATTTGTATTAGTTAGATATTCTTAGTCAATGGTATCCTTTGGTACATTATATTGAAATCTCTTGGTCATTATGATGACCATACTAGTTTTATAGCCACTTAGTGGGGCACATGAACTTTATTGTCATTCATAAGGACATGGATTATTTCAGAGTCCACATTGTACCAGAAGATGGGCTACCTACGTGTCCTTGTTTAGAAAAGGAATCAGAACCCACGTAGTTTGGGAATTAAGATATAGTTTAACGTCATATGGGACGGATGAGAATTAATGGGTGATAGTCTTGAACCTTTTGAAAGGCTTCCTATATACTCTACTATTAAGGAAGAGATCAAATTCCATGTAGTTCGATTAAGAATTGTGGGGATTACGTATGATTAATGGCCCAAAGAGATGTTTCATAGTTACTTTTACACTATAATCTCACGTGAGTCATGTTCGGTGTGAGAAACAAGAGGTATCAGTAAACCTAACAAATTTTTCCACAAAAGATGTAGTCACGAGAAATGATATGGTGCATATATACGTATGATTTCTCAAATAGATGAATATCAGGACAGACATTAGGGAAGAATCCAAGGAACAAGGTCCATAATGGCATATGCACATTATAGAGATTTGGATACTTATCTTAGGACTTAATCCTGAGAAGGATTCCCAAATTAGAGGGGACTTATTATTGGGTTTTATTTCTAAGAAGGAATCCCAAATCGAAAGAAATTAAGACTGGTTAAGAGAAATTATGACTAGGGATTACTCCTAATAAGGAGGCCTAGGTTAGGGAATTTGAGAATTTGGGGCTTACTACTAAGGGGGATGCCCATTTAAAGGGAACATGGACTGGGGCTTATTCCTGAAAAGGAGGCCCAGATTAAGAGACTTGTGATCTGGGTATTACTCTTAAAAATAAGGCCCATATCAAAAGAATTTATGACTTGGGGCTTACTCCTAAGGAGGATGCCCAAAATTAGGGAACTTGGGGATTAATCCTAATAAGGATTCCTAGATTAAATATCTACTCATCTTAGAGGATGAGGTTGAATGAATGAAATCTCTAACCTTAGTGTCATAAAGACATGTAAATCACTAGGTTTTGAGAGATTTTCCATAGAATTTATTTCAGATAATGAATCCAACAAAGGAACCATGTCATAAATGACGTTGAAAAGGATTTTGAATGCTAAATCATGGGGAGGAGTGGTGGATTGGACGAAAATAGTAGATTAAGAAGGAGGGGCACCCAAAAATGGTTAGGAGCACAAGTCCTGTTAGGACTCACAAGAATTGGCTGCGCAAGTATACTTGCACGACACATATATTCTTGTGTGATGGTCAAACCATAGGGTAATACTTGGGTGAGGCTTGGCTCAAGACCATAGTATTATACCTAGAGGCTTCCAAAAGTGTGGCACGCAAGTTCTGTTGAAGGGATAAGGAGGTGCTCAAGTGTGGCCATTTTTCCTTAAGGTTTAGACACTTAGGCATGCTAGTGTTGATGAATTCCAACAATTATGCCTTATTTCTACACTTTAGATCTTCCATTCTAGGTATGAAATTACCTTATAAGTGTTCAGAAGACTTCAAGTAGAGACTAGGGTGCCAAGAGCTTGAATCAAACTTTTGAAATTTTTCCTCTTCGAAATGGGGGGCCCAAAAGGGGTATTTATATGCTCCTAAAGACCTTGGGAGAAAATAAAACAGGGCGCACAAGTCACCTGCGCGACCAAAATTTGGAACGCAGATATACTTGTGCGACAACGATAAAACTTTTGTGTCCCATCTTTAAACAAATCCTTGTTCATGCCATTGTCAATTTTTGATGTTTCTTCAAATGATGAATCTCTTTAGGGAAATGTCTTCACCTTTTTCAGTTGTTAGACTCTGTGATGGAAATGAGCATCAACAAAAGTCCCCCATCAGAGTTGGATCTAAAAGGAAGGATGATTTGACTATGAGGTAAAGGAGAAAACCAAGGAACTTCCGTGGGAAAGCTTAGAGCGCACAAGTGGAGGCGCGCAGGTGAGAGCCGTGCAAGGTATGGCGTGATGTGTATAGGCTTGTCCTATAAATATGTGGCCATTCTTGTGAAAAGAAATTGGCTTACAAAACTTCACGCTCAGGCTGCGTAGGTTTGCTCTTGGAGAGCATGTTTCTCGGATTTCCGATTGTCTACACAGGTTGTTATTGTCCACAGTTCTTTGTTTCTGTTTATTCTGCACTTCTGCAGAGGTATTAGGAATTGCGCAGTGATAACTGTGCACCCAAACATTTACGACCATACTAGACTTCTGTGCCAATCATGAGACTTGTGTGCCTCAATGCCTTCGCCATTTTTTCTCTTTTCTTCACAAATTTTATTAAAAATCAACTTACTTAAGAGTTAATTATTCAACATTTGCGCAGATTCAAACGCTCCCAGAAGAATTGGATCGGCTAATGAACTAGCTATCAAGCCAATTGATGACATTATGAACATAGTTGGCCATGATTACTACAGTATCTTCGACATCACTCTCCCATATTTGGCCGATTACTTGAAGAAATATCATCTTAATTTTCCACATAGCATCTACTAGCCTCTGTATGGACATGGTCATCTGCAAGAAGTCAACATTCTAGATGCAATGAATTATATACCCTAGATTCAGTTGCACTGCTACTCCCCTATTTCAGTTATGTTGTGCATTAAGAGCAGTAACAATGGTGTGAACTTTCAAATTTTTTCTCCATGCCATTTCCCTGAGGATATGAAAATGGAAAACCATGGGATGATATGTTTTGCATTACCAGTTGATGGATAGAAGAATATCATGATATTACAAACAATATATGGAAATATTACTCTCTCCAAATGGATCTTTACTTCCAATGATCCATTCTCAAATCCATGTATCCATCTTTCAAGTCTCTTGGACAGAAATAGAGTCACTGTTTTATTAGTAGAAAATTTTCTCAAACCGCACTCAAGAACATTCTTTTACAATTGTTCAAAGAAGAGCTGGTATCACCGTGTCTCTTCTTGTATCCAGTTGAATGAATGAATTCCAGGTGGTTGATGATGAAGCTTGGGATTCCGTAAATCAAATGAAGAGTTATGTTGAAAGCCACTTGTAATTCCTGAAAAAGAGAAGAGACTCTAGTCTGTAGATTTCCTTATATCTCTTGTGAATCAATAAAAAACATTTTTGTCTTCAATAATTTGTGATTTCATTATTTTGTTACCTTCATTAAATATTTTTTACTTAAGCCAATGGTCCTAGTATGAATAGTTTGATTTTTTCTAGGATTATAAAAATAACCCTACAACATTTTAATTTTTTTATTGCTCAATATTACCTAAATCATACAAAATGTATGTTTAGTGAGTTGGTAATTGACTTTTGTTCATAGTTATCTTTTATTTTGTGGTAAGTTTAATGTCATGAACGTCGGACAAAAAAATGCTAATGATTAAGGTCGAAATAGCTTTGACCAAAGGGATTAAAATTTACTCAACTCCTTGATAATTTATCTAAAAACATATTACCATATACATGTGTGGGGGAAACTGTAAACTATGAATTACGAAATTTTGAATCTGAGGAATGATATGAAAAAAGGGATAAAAGGAATTAGAAGAAGTATTTCCCAAGAATGAAGTTACCACTATTTAACAAACCCGTTAGAGGGTTGAATTATGCAGGGCCGCTTAAGGGCATTGGCTGTATAGTCAAATAACATCATCTTTTGGGTGATAGATCTGTTTTGTAGATTACTTATGCAAGGCCGCCTAAAGGCACGTGCTTCATAGTCAGGAAAAAGAACTCTCAAAAATTTATCTTTTCTATTACTAAAAGCTAGTGAAAGTTTATGGAGATTTAATTTTTCCAAATCACAGAGTCTGTCGTATGGAGAGAGGTAGTTGAATATGGAGAGGATATTTTCAATCAAGACTATCTAAGAATTTGATGAATGTCACTTCTGTGAAGGTCGGACCCAAACGTAGGTAAGGGAAATATAAACCATATAATTGAATACTTTCAGATCATGAAAAAGAGTATAGGAAAAATATTTTATGGATGGCTAGTTTTGCAGATCCCTACATATTTTCATTAAGAGAAATAAGGACCAAAATGTTTTTCTTCCCAAGAATGAAGTAACCACTATTTGAAGAACCCGTTAGGGGGTTGAATTATGCAGGCCCACCTAAGGGAATTGTCTGCATAGTCAAATAATCGTATCTTTTGGCTGACATGTCTGTTATGTAGATTTTTTTGCAAGGCTACATAAGGGAACGTGTTTCATAGTCATGAAAAATAACTCTCAGATATTAGACATTTTTTTACCAAAATTCAAGAAAAGGGTTATGGATATCTAGAGTTATTTAAGGTTAGGAATATGACACATGAAAATGGACATTTTCCAATGCATGTGGGAGATACACATACCAATTCTAACCATAATCATATTGTGGATGGGTCCTGGATTAAGGTGATGGACTTCACTACATATCCCATAATGATGGGAATCAAGCCACACATAGTTCTTGAAGTATATTTTAACGTCATGTTGGATGAAGATTGTAGGATATCTTAGTTTAGGGTCATAGATCATTGACCATAATAAGAAATACACAGTGTGTGTTTTATAAACCTGATGTAAATGAAGACCAGGGTTTTCATACCACATTCATGTTTTCACAGGGGGACTTTTTAGCTAAGGGACTGAAAGTGGAAATTGGGGTTAGGCCCAAAGACTTGGGGCTGGTTTCGAGGGATTCTCAAACGTTCCTACATATCCCATAATGATTGGAATCAAGCCGCACATAGTTCTTGAAATACACTCTATACATATTTGGTTTGTACAAGTGAAGGGTGATAGGGGACTTTAGTGCAATGATGGTTTGACCCAATATTAAAAGTCCGGGCATTTCCATGTATGCACATAGTATTTGGAATATAAAATGATTGGAGATCAATGTAAATAATGATTTCCTCTCAGGTGAGGGTGTCAAAGAATGTTGTATTTTATATTCGTACATGAAAAAAATTTGAATAGTTTAACGTCATATAGTAAGGATGATGGTGAACCAATGTAAAAAAAATTGGTTATGGGGGTGGCTTCAAGAATCAACATCATATGAGATGGAGTTGAACCGATGTGAAGAGATTGGTTTTGGGCTTGAACATCAGGAGGATTCCTACATACCTAGCCTAGAAGGCAAGGATCAATGTTCGCGTATTTCGATTAAAGAATTAATTGGTGATCAAGTTGTTCTTGTGGACAACTACCTAAAAAATGGTGTCGGGAATTACACATGGTTAGTGGCCCAGAGAGGGTGTATTGGTTGAAGTTTACTCTAAGCTCAAGTGAGTCATACTAGGTGTGAGAAACAAGAGGTAGAAAAAACCTTAACGATGCACAATTTAACATCATGTTGAAAGAAGAGGGGACTATGCAGTTTAATTTCATGCAGTAAGGATAAAATAGGGGCTGTATAGTTTAATGTCACATAGCAAGGACGAGTGTTGTACCCTTTAGCGTCATGTAGCTAGGACATAAGGAAATGAAGTTTAATGTCTTACAGTGAGGAAAATGGGGACACAGTTTAATGTCATGTTGGGCAATTTAGGGACTTTTTCACAGTTTAACATCATGTGGGACGAATGAGTGCTTTACAGTTTAATGTAATGTAGCTAGGACATATGGATATGTAGTTTAATATCATGCAGTGTAGTCAAAAGAGACATAGTTCAACATCATCTTGGACGTAGAGTATTTGTGTTACACAAAATACATCTTCATAAATCTGGCATTGGTTGGAGTCATGTTGAGTTCTCCATCCATTGAGATTAAAGAATAAGCTCCATTGGAGTAGACCTTATTTATTGAGTAAGTTCCTCCCCACTTTGGTTCAAGCTTATGAGGTCTCATTCAAGGTATTATTGGAGTTCTGAGAACCAATACCAAGTCTCCATGAATGAATGAACGAAGACAAACTTTTTTTGTTGAAATCTCATCCTATTCGATTCTGATAGACTTCCAAGTGGTGTAGGGTGCACAATCGTTTTTCGTATAATTGTTCCAATTCTTCCAATCACATTTGAAATTTTTCATTTGTAGATAACTGATCACAATTAGAAACTCTAAGTGAGGGTAATTGAACCTCAATGAGAAATAATTCTTCTATTCCACAAACCAATGAATACGGATTTGACTGCGTTTCAGTGCGTGTGGTGGTCCGATAAGCCCACAAAGAATGAAAAAGATTATCAGGCCATAACTTCTTATCTTTATCCACCATATATTGTAGTATGATTGAAAGAGTCTTGTTGGAGGCTTCTATTTGGCCATTGGAAACTGAATGATACCAAAAGTAATGGTTGGATTTGATGTTGTATTCTTGATACAACTTCCTTACATCGGATGAACAGAAGTTAGTGCCATTGTCCATCAATATGGTATGAGGGACACCAAATCTGGTAATGATGTAAGACTTATTGAAGCGATCAATGCTTTTAAGAACTAACTTCTTTGAGAGGAATTCCCTCTGCCTATTTGGAAAAGTATTCAGTATCGGTAAGAATATTCTTAAACTGCTTGGATGTAGCCAAAGGATAAGGTCCTACTACATCCATTCCCCAGGTGGAAAATGGCCATGAGTATTTAGTTGTATGAAGAAACTATGGGGTTTGAAGAATGAAGTTGGAACATACTTGGAATTAATGACACTTCTTAGTGAAATCAAAATAATCTCGTATCATTGAAGTCCAAAAGTATCCAAGCCTTCGAATTTGATCAGATAGTCTATGTCCAGACTGATGGGAACCACTGACTCCTACATGCACTATTTTAATGATATCAATTGTCTCTTCACCATCAATGCATCATAAGAGAAATCCATCAAATCCTCTTTTGTAGAGAATTTTTTCTAGGTGATGTGAGATATCATAAAGCATGAAATTGACCACAAGTCACCGTATTTGTTCTTTCCCAGCTCAATCAGGTGGAAGTGTTCCATTTTGAAGGTATTCCCTAATTGGTGTCATCCATCCTGTAGTATGAATATATGGTTCAAAAATGGGACTAATTTCACTGATTTCCTCTATTCTGATTTGAACATAAGGTGAAATTGTATGACGTTGGGAAATACTGATGATTGTCTCATCTTGATTTGGATATTCCAGAGTTGTCGCTATATTAGCCAGTGCATCAGCTTGATCATTTTTTGATCTCAAGACAAAAAAATATATAGGTTCCGAAGGAAATTCCATCATTAACTCTCCGACATAATCATAAAACTGGATTAACTCTTCTTTTTCTGATGGCATAATCCCCATTGACTTGTTTGATTACCAGGTCTGAATCACCTTTCACCTTTAAGTGATTCAATTGTGCATGAAGAGCCAACTCTAATCCTACGATGAGAGATTGATATTCTACTTCATTATCTATACCACCTTCCCACAATAATAAGGAATATGGTAGCACTGCCTTTTCTAGATAAATGAGCACAATTCCTAACCCATCTTTTTTGAATTTAGGATCTTCCATTTTATTCCTTATTGGACTTCTGGAAGCACCTTCAATGTACATTTCCCATGATTGATGATTATGTTGAATATAGAAGACTTCATCATCAGGAAGTTTAGTATCTAAAGATGTAGCTTCTACTGAAGGATGTTCAACAAGGAAATCAGCCAGATCTTGTCCCATTATTGCCTTTTGAGAAACATACTGGATATCAACTTGTTGCAAAATAACTGCCCACCTTTATAGATGTTCTGTAAGCATTGGAAGGCTAAGGATGAATATGAGCGAGTTAGTGTGAGATACCAATTGGACCTCATGATGTTGCAGTTAGTTTCTCAACTTTTGAAATGAAAAGATTAACTCTAGGCAGCACATTTTAATACTTGAATATCAGGTTTCTGCTTCAAGCATAGTCCGACTATGATATTAAAGGTTGATTTCATTCCCACCATCATTCTTTTGGGCAAGGATGGCACCCAATGATCGCTCTAAAGATGTTACGTAAAGAATAAGTGGTCTTCCTTCAACAGGTGGAATTAATACAGTTGGACTCAAGAGATATTTCTTGAGATTTTGAATTCTTCTTGAAATTATTCAATCCACTTGTATGTGACTCCCTTATTCATCAATTTGGTGAGGGGTAAACTTTTTCCTGCCATATTGGCGATGAAATGCCGAATATAGGCCAAGTGTCCTTGAAGTCCTTTCAATTATTTCGAATTTCGAGGAGATGACATACCAATGTTTGTCTTTGTCTTCTCAGGATCGACTTTGATACCATGATGGCATACAAAAAAGCCGATAAATTTTTCTGAGGTTACCCCAAAATCACATTTCAAGTGGTTCGTCTTCAAATTGTGTTGTCGATGTTTTTGGAATATGACTTCCAAATCATCCAAGTAATTATAAAATTGTTTGTATTTAACCACCAAATCCTCCACATAAAATTCAACAAATTTCCCTAAAAAGGGTTTGAAGATATGGTGCATGACACGCTGATATGTTGTGCCTTCATTCTTCAAGCCAAAGGGCATTACCCGATAGCAAAACACATGATGAGGGGCTCTGAAAGTTGTAGATTATTAATCTTCTATATCCATTCAAATCTGATTATACCCAGAATATATATCCACGAAGGAAAGTGCTTCACAGCCCGCCGTTGCATCAATTAAGAGTTCTGTGATCAGAACTGGAAAATCGTCCTTGGGACAATGCTGATTAAGATCTCTCAAATCAATACAGAATCTAATTTTTCCATTCTTCTTTTTCACATGGACAATATTATCCAACCATTTGGGATATTGAACTTCTCTGACGATGTTATCTTTGATAAGATTATCCACTCCAGCTTCAATTTTTGAAGCATAATTTTGGTGTGTTCTTCTTGTGGCTTGCATCAATCTCCGATGCTCTTCTGGAAAACCCAAATGATGAGTAGCAACATCAGAATAAATCCTTTGCATTTCTATAAAATTCCCGGAAAATATATCTCAATTTTTCTTTAAAATTGAAATATATCTTTCTTGATCATCAAGAGTCATGGCTGCACTAATTAAACTGGGGCGTGGATCTTCTTTTTTACCCAGATTTATTTCTCTGTGTTCATCCACAGTGGTAGAGATACCATGTACAATAGCTGGAGAAGCATCCCTAAGATCTTCCTCTTCTTCTTCAACATGTGTTATCTCTTCTGTTTCTACATTCATATTATATGATGAAGCAAGTCTTCCATGATAAGAAGAGATGTTAAAATTTGAACATATTGAATAAGAGGCATCCATTTCTGACCCTATTTATGATGAAGGGTCTTCCTTGGGTAAATAGGAGATGATGGACTGAGAATTGACATCATCGTTCACCTGTGACATTGCTATAACTTCTTCTTGCCTAGTTGGAAAAGTATAATATTACTGAATTTCAGCAGAAGAATTGAAAACATCCCCATTTGAGCTTTCATCATTTCTCGGCGAGTCACCAATTTCTTCCATGTTGTCTGGATTGATTACTATAATTGAAATTATGGAAGTTTTCATATGATTTTTTGGATTTGGGTCTATCTGGTCAATTTGACTGATATGTAACATCTAATCTATACTCACATGTATGAATGGGTTTACTGGAATCTTTTCCAAACCATATAGAGCATTTAATTTTGTAAACTCCCTTGTTGTGGATTTCTCATTTCCCTCCATTTGATATAATTACACCTCAATGTATTGAGATTCACATGTTTTTAAATGGGATTTATCACCATTCAATGTCCAAATTTGACCATTGAAAAATATTTGAGACATTGATCGTATAATTAAGAGATAGCTGTGTGTTGATGTAGCCAAGGTCATCCATGAAAAATATTGAAGTTTGTGTCATGAAAAACAACCATGAAAACTGAATTGGATACAATATCTCCAAACTGAGTTCTGAGTGTGATCTTGCCCAGAGGTTTTTGTTCATTTTTACCAAATCCATGCAACATCAGAGTAGAAGAAGGTAAATCGGATTCGGTGAGGCCCATTCTATGAAGTGTTCAAATGGGGATGAGGTTGACTCCTGATCCATTATCAATGAAATCTCATTGGATGTCTACATCATTGACCTTTCCAGATAAATACAATGGTCGAATATGTCCATTCACAACATCATCACCATATTTATCTGTAAAAGATATCACTGCATGGCATTCTGCAGGATCATTATCAACATGGTAGACTTCAACTACAGCAATTTCAGTTGCGATTTTCTGAGGACTTTACAAAGCCTCAATGAGTGCCTCTCGGATATCCTTTGATAAATTCAAAGAATCCAAAATTGATAATTTTTCCGGTACATGGTCCAAATGATTCATGACATCTTACTTTATATCCAAAGGTCTGCGCTTTCCAACATGAACATGTGGTTTTGCATGTGCCTTAGAAGTTGATTCTTTGGAAGTAGATGCTTCTTGTATCAAGGTAGGAGTTGGAAATACTCCTGGATTTGGAAAATTAGACCAAATAGGTCTATTTAGTTGCTGAGAAGAAGAAGGTGTAACCTCTAACCGATCGTCTAGATTAATTGTTCCAGGATTGAATCTTCCTTGTGTGGAAGAACGTGTTTGTTCTTGTTGACCCCGTTGAAGGGCTCTGCCATGATTTTCTGCTGCATATACAGTTCTAGATGGGGTATAATTAAAATAGTGGCTTCAACGATATCCACATCATCCTCTATATCCCAGACCTCTGGAACTCTCTCTAATTCCTCTGTTTGATACATGGAATTCAGGCTCATCAAGATCGAAACTGTGATTGGCATAAATATCTATTAAGTGAATCATATTAACATAACCAAAAATCAACTCTTCATCTAACTAAGATTTTTCCTGATTAGCCTTTTTAGGCTATGCCATTTGGTGGCATGGTGCCCATGGCATTGAAGTATATCACCAAAAATCTACCAGAGTAAAAGAAAACTTGGGCATTGACACGAACTCGTCTTCTTCTGACTGTTCTTTTTTCATCGAATTATGCTGCTTCTTTGAGGATTTTCTATCTGATGAAGAGGGTTTCACTATATCATTCATAGAAGAAGACAAAATTAGTTTCTTCAATTGCGTTTTCAAAATAGCATGTGTTCGGTTGATCATTTTCATGACGATACAATCATTATATTTGTATGAATTTATGATTTTGAATTCTTCCCACTCGCCTTCTTCCTCTGGATTTATAGAATTAACAAATGCTATATGAGCTGAAGAACCATTCGGTTTTACCTGTCTCGAGTATACCAGCTTTTGTAGGAGGACTTTGAAGACAAAACACTCTTGAATGAGATGCCCCAACTGTTGTTGAAATGGGAAATAGTTGGAATGGTCTTCATCTCCTCCCTTGATTGGCCTTTTGGGCCTTAGCAACTGAACCAAATTATTTTCCAGAGCCAAAATGAAGTAACCATGAACATGTTCATTTCATAAAGAATAAACATTGCTCTTTAACTCCTCAAATTGTTTCTGTTTTTGATCTCTTTTATCATCTCGATGAAACAGCCTCTGTTGTTGATGCTCGTGAGGTGGATCCCTTCGATTAGATGAAGGTTTTGAGGTAGAATCAGGTATAGGTTCTTGTTTAAGCGTAACTGTAGAAGTCTCTACTTTAACCATTCTCCATCATAGAGTTGATGGAATTGCACGAGTTTTATAATTTGTCTTTTTAAGAGATTATTTGATCTACTGAGCAATCGAAGTAAGGTCTCGAAACCCTCCTGTGTATTTCATAGGGATCAACAGTGTGCGTAATTCATTAAAAAAAATTTCCACACAGATTGGGAACAACTCTTCTTGAGGGGGTTCTAAGATTAAGGAATATGTTAATACCTTCCAGTGAGAAAATAAGTCTGAAACCCTTTCATTCTTCCTTTGCTTACAATTTGTAACATCACGAACTATTGTCATTAGCAAAGTTGAGCTAAATTGAAGAAGGAATACTTGACGCAGATCCTCCCACATGGTAATTGACCGGGATGGAAAGCTTTTATACCTGACAAAAACAGGCCCTTGTAATGACTGTACAAATCACCCGAGCTTAACTGCTTCTTGTTGCTGAGGGGTTCTCATCACTGGATCACAACTAGAAACAAAATGTGTTAAGTGTTTTTCTGGGTCTCCCGAACCATTAAAGATTGGGAATGTGGTACTTTCAAAATTTTATGGGGGAGGAATTGCATAAACCCATTCAGGGTTAGCTCTCTTTTATGGTTGAATTTTTGCATGCTTTCCCTCCAAAGAATCCAACCGACCTGTTAATGACTCAATGGTAGTCATTAACTTTTGAGAAACATCCAGTTGATCTTGGACATGAGCAGGTGTATGAACTGGAGCTTGGACATGTGTGGTGGCTAGTAATGCAACTGATGGTAGCACCACCGTTTGTTTTTGTGCATGACTCATAGGATTAGACATGTGAGGGTGTACTGGTAAAGGAAGATACTTTTGATCCATATCAGTAGCTGCAAAAAAAATCCCTTAGCTTACTGACTCTAGAATGCTTAGTAGGAAGACTACCATGATGTAGTTCTGTATTCAACCTTCTCAACAACTTCATTTCTTCTTCCTAATGTGTGAATCTTTTCTCTTGTTAGAGTGATTGACCTTATATAGTGGAAGGGTGGAATGTAACCTGAATTTTTTTCCCCTTGCTGGATGCCTTTCAGAGAGGGGGAAGTTGGTTATTTGAATGAATTCCTAGGTAAGCCTTTGATTTCGTGTACGCAAACATTTTTCATTTTCATCTGTGTGCACAGCCTCTTGAGCAGGAACATCCTCATCTGATCCCTCTGAGTGAGACTCATGTTCTGGAGGATCAGAAACAATGGAATTGATGACATTTATTGATGCATAACACATTTCATCTCTTCTATCGGCATTTCTGCAATACTATCATTTTCCATGTCCCTGATGAGACACTGCCTTCTATTGAGTTGATCCCTCCGGAACTTCTTGACGAACTGTAATTTGGAGGGAATCTGCTGATATTTTGGCTCTTCGTTCCTCTTGAATCTCCTTCCCTAATCGATATAATATTACATTCCTTTGAGGAAGAGATTAAGGATTTGAAAAAGTCCCTGGTCCTGTGGACTGGGGATGTTCCTTCTCAAGTCCTCGAATCCTATTTGTTGATTCTGAAGGTCAGGCTAAAAGAGTCCCCAGTCTGGCAAGATGGGGTGGTTCTTGAGCTGTTATATCTACGAATTTCTTAAAATCCCTCATGATATTCCATATTTTAGTCCTGAAATTGGTTGGATGCATTAACCTACATATACTAAAATCATTCAAAAGACCGTTGGATTATTTCTAACACTCATGTCACCTCATGATGTGCACACTCTAAACGAGAGGCCTGTTCGATATTCTCGTTTACTGATGCAAGAGTAATTAGACACTTTTCCTCTATATTCTTGACTTTGAGAGGAACTAGTTGAGACCTGTTCTTGGGAGATCCTTTGATTATGCACAAAATCAGTTAGATGTGGCCAACTCTAGAAAACTACATTGCATGAGACCACCTTTGGTGGGATTTTTTGACTAGAGAGTACAGTGAAATGTAGTGCTCCATGAACACTTCATCCCCTGATATGAATACCAGATAAGGCATTGTAAATTAAGTGGTCCACTCTTTTTAGTGCACCAAGGCATGAATGCTGAAGGGCTCTTTGCTGCTTTTCAGCCTTCAGATATTGAGAAATTGAGAGAGATTCCAAATCAATTTGGCGTTGCGACCCTTCTATTATCTTTACATGAATTTCATATTCATCATAATATAATATTTTATTTTTCAATTGAAAAAGTGTTTTCCACATGTTAAGATGAATATCATTTATACAATCATCCATCAACATTTTTGGAATATCATACAGAGAGTCATCAAAGGCCAAAACATGACTGGTACTTCCCCTTTAGGAAGTTGTTTCCTCATATTCATCATTTCCTCTTTATCATTCGATGAATATTCTTCTACCTGATTAGACTAGAGCCAGTGCTTCTTTTTTGCTTCATCGAATTCAACAAGATAGGTAGAGAATTCATTTATCAAACTATAAGTTGAATGGCCTAGAGGCTGTTCAGATAAAGACCTACACCCTGGGCTATCGTCTTCTTGAGAAATTATTTCACCTGCTAATGGTAAAGCATCACACATGACTGGCTTCACATTTTTAAGTGCCTCAAGATAAGAGGGATTTCTCATCAATATATTTTCCATTGAATAATTTTCCAGGAAATGCGAATTAATATTGCGGAGAGGACTTTCGTAGCTAAATTCATCATCATGGGGAGGACCACCATGGTGGGTTACAACAAAGGATGATACATTTTGCTCCTTGATATTTTGGCGACGCAAAGGGTTATTATGTCTCTCATCTGAAGATGATACTTTGAGATCAACCAGACTATCATGAATAAATATTTCATGAGGAACTGTCTTATGATGACCTTCGGTATTATTGTTCCCACTATTGGGAAATGAGAGTGTATAATCTTGAGTTGCAATAGACAATTGTCTGAGTGCATCACGGTCTCCAGCATCGAGCAAGGCCTTATTATATATTGGCTCTTGATTTATTGACTGTGCTGAATGGGACTTTATCTTAGAATCCTTCTTAATCACTTTGCGTACCATTTGTTGAGAAAAGTAGTTATTATGGCCAGGTGTATTTTCTTGCTTATGAGAAATAGTCGGGTTAGGATGATTATCTCTATTCAAATTAGGTGTATGTGCCTGACTTGATTGTACGTATGACATGGGGGAGTATGCCCCCACAACCCTCTTGGACTGGAAAAAAAGTGTGTATATGTTTCAGAGTGATATGTTATTTGTCACTCCACTGGTAAGGATAGATTTGAATTTCATTCCCTATGATGCTAGTAAAGCTGTTATAATATTCTGGAAGGCATCCAATATATGAGCAGGGATTTGATTCTACTCTTTCACCATCATCAGAGTGTTCTTGGTGACTTCAACTACCAGAACGGGAATATACATCCATTCCATGCCTGGAGTAGGTTCATGTTTCTGCTCCATTCCTCCGTTTCCTGCCAGTGAATTCTGAAAGTACTCATGTGTGGGTGTAGAGAGTTGAGTCTGCTCCAATTTAGTCATCAAGGCCTTCCAACTGACTTCTCCGGATTCTACCAACTGAGACCATTGGTAGGCTTTATTAACAATGACTGGTGTGTGTTCCTTCTATGTATTCTTCTTCATTTATGGATGATGAATTTCCATCAATATTTGCAGGCGAGAATGCACATTGTATTGTTGATTGTAAATAGGTGTTTCCCTGCATATCAGTTTCCAACATATTATATTGGAGGGATTCGTTGGATGTAGTTAGACGAGCCTTCTAACTTGATTATGAGTTATAAATAGGTGTATATGCCTGCCTATAATACTCTGCCAGAATTGCCTGCCGGGATTGGTGGGTTGCTGCCAGACGAGTCTGCTGGGAAGTAAAATCAGGACGGACGATTGTATATGTCTGCTCATTATTTTCCATCAATTTTTCATGATGGACTTCTCCAGAGGGGTCAGAAATAAGAACCATATCCCTGTTGACCAGATTTCGCCACTGGTGGTTCGTCTTGCATGCTCGGTTCTGAGGAACCTGAGCCGAACCCCTAATTGTGATATCCTCATTCTATTGAGGGCACATTTCCAGATGATCGTGGTGGAGATAGTTGTTGGGAGCCCATGGGAAGAACTCATGTCTCCCTCAACTAAGGCCTTGAGTGACATTCTCATTCACCTCCTCATAATATGGGAGGGACTGGTGATTGCGTTTTGTGGATAACGACCAAAAATGGTTGGAGACGGTGGTTGGAACCACCTGTTTCTTGATCACTGGTCATCGCTGTCTAGATGACCATGGTGAATTATTGACATGGAGGTCTTGTTGAGCAGCCTCTAGAGTCGTAATGGTTCTGTGTTGATGGTATTCTTTATCCAGTGCATTTGAGACCAAGCGTTGAAGATGCTAAGTAGGTGATGTCATCCTTAGAGCGAATGAAGATCCCGTAGGAGTAGCAGTAGATGCATTCACATGTGTGAACATTAGCGAAGCCATTTCTGTAACGCATAGTGATCTTTAAAATGAGTTCTTTTTTGATATAACAGACATAATCAAGATATGTTCTGCCACTACATCTTTTGAATGAGCACATAATTTATTTATTTAATTGTTGTCATTCACATTATATCAAATAGGGGCCTAAAATAAGTAAACCATAATTTTAACATGGTTAAGGATTCACGTAGGGTTTTCCATTTTATGTTTCCTATTGAAATGGAGATGACCTTTTCCGTTTAAGATTAAAATACTCCAATCAGTTTCTAATGTGTTTATTCTTAGAACCGGAAACATCCAATGATTCTATATCTATTTGGACCTACTTTCCAAAGGCGGGTGCTCATTAGTTGTGGACCGATGAGGCTTAAGAATTAGCATTGGTCGAGAGGATGGGAGGTCGGACTCATCAAACATTTTTTGGGGGAATTATTGTCTACGCCAGGACTCTCTTTATAGATTTACGTTATGTTTGTGAATCCTTTTTAAATTACCAATTATGAAAATGATCTTTCCATTATATCTGACAATAAATGATTGATATTTCTGAGATTTAGAGAATATTTTATATGTATTTGAGGTTTTTAATCGATAGAGAATCATCCGTATTTGTTAGAGATTATTAGTCAATGGTATCCTTCAATACATTATATATAAATATCTTGGTCATTATGATGACCATACTGGTTTTAAGGCCACTCAGTGGGAAAATTGAGGTTTATTATCATTACTAGGACATGGATTATTTCAGAGTTGGGATCGTACCTACAGATGGACTACCTACGTATCCATGTTTAGAAAAAGAATCAAAACCTATGTAGTTCGGGAATTAAGATATAGTTTAAAGTCATATGGGGTGGATGAGAATTAATGGGTGATAGTCTTGAACCTTTATAAACACTTCCTATGTACTCTACTTTTAAGGGAGAGATCAAAGGCAACATAGTTCGATTAAAAATTTTGGGGCTTACGTATGATTAACACCCCAAAGTGATGTGTCGTGGTTACTTTTACACTCTAAGCTCATGTTAGTCATGCTCAGTGTGAGAAAAAAGAGTTAGAATGAAACCTAACAATTTTCTCTACAAAAGATGTAGTCATAAGAAATGATATGGGGCTTATATACATATGATTTCCTTAGGGAAGAAGCCCGAGAACAAGGTCCATAAAGTTATATGCGCATTATGGAGATTTGAATACTTAACTTAGGACTTAATCCTGAGAAGGATGTCCAAATTATAGGGGACTTATGATTGGGTTTTATTACTGAGAAGGAATCCCAAATCGAATGAAATTAAGAATGGTTAAGAGAAATTATGACTGGGGCTTACTCCTGAGAAGGAGGGCCAGGTTAAGAAATTTTAGAATTTGGGGCTTACTCCTAAAAAGGATGCCCATTTTAAGGGAACTTGGATAGGGTATTGTTCCTAAAAAGGAGGCCCAGGTTAGGGGAATTCTGATCTAATTCTTACTCCTAAAAATAAGGCCCATATCAAAAGAATTTAAGACATGGGGCTTACTCCTAAAAAGGATTCCCAAAATTAGGGAACTTGGGGCTTACTCCTAAGAAGGATGCCCAGATTAAGGAACTTATCATCTTAAAGGATGAGGTTGAATGAACTAAATATCTAACCATAGTGTCGTAAATACATGTAAATCACAAGATTTTGAGAGATTTTCTATAGAATTCCATTCAGATACGGAAGCCAAAATAGTAACGATAAATGAAAAGACTTTGAAAAGGGGTTTGAAGGATAAATCATGAAGAGGAGAGGTGGATTTGAAGAAAAGAGATGAATAACAAGGAGGGGCACCCAGAAAGATGTAGGCGCACAAGTCCTGTTGGGGAACGCAAGTATTGGTTGTGTAAGTATACTTGCGTGACACATATATAGTTGCACGACAGGCAACCCATAGAGAAATACTTGGGTGAGGCTTGGCTCATGCCCTTAGTATTATCCCTTGAGGCTTTCAAAAGAGTGGATTTCATGTTCTGTTGAAGGGATAAGGCGGTGGGCATGTGTGGCATTTTTTCATTAAGGGTTAGACACTTAGGCACGCAAGTGTTGATGAATTCCAACACTTAGGCCTTATTCATCCTCTTTAGATCTTCCATTCTATGTAAAAAATTACCTTAGAAGTGTTCAGAAGACTTCAAGTAGAGACTAGGGCACTGATATCTTGAATCTGACTTTTGGAATTTTTCCTCTTCAACATGGGGGGCCCACAAGGGGTTTTTATCTGCTAATGAAGACCTTGGGGGAAAATCAAACAAGGCGTGCATGTCACCTATTCAACCAATATGTGTCACGCAGGTATACCTGTGTGACCATGATGAAACTTGCACAGCCCATCATTAAACAAATATGTGTTCATGCCTTTGTCAATTATTGATGTTTCTTCAAAGGATGAATCTCTTTATGCTAAGGTATTCCCCATTGTCAGTCGTTAGACTCTGTGATGGAATGAATAGTCAATAGTGGTTATGCGATGAAGCAATGACCATTAGCGTTCCTATGTGATGAATCTTGAGGCGAAGCAATGCAATGGGAAGTATCATCTAGGGGACTTTTACGTTACATCATCCAAACCTGGAGGGTACCATGGGAAATGGAATTGCAATGAAGATTGGTTCATAGGAAGGGGCCTTGTGAAGATCTGTTTCTCCACATGGTGGAGGGTACTTGCAATGTGGTGTGCTTCGCAAAGTGGGGTGCCTCAGTCTAAGCATAGTGCAATGGTGCATTTGGGAGGTGCTTTACGAAATTGAATGTGATTCTTGGAGAACTACCTTGCGGAGAAAAGGTTCCTCGTAAAGCAATGCATTGTGAAGCAATTTTCATTGTGAAGTACATTAACCCTTCCTTATCATGTGGATCATATGTACATGAAGGGTGTTTGGTGAAGCATATATGATCTGCGACGACTCGGGTCCCCTTGGGGATACCCATATTTTGTAGAGGCACTTAGTCTCCATGAAAATCATCCCTCTCGGAAGAGGGGCTCAGAACGAGACAAAGGTGAGGCACTTCGCAGAGCAGAAGTCCCTTACACAGATCATGGTTCGCAGAGCAGAAGGGTGTATTACGATTCGGGAGCTAGGAAGTCGAAAAGTCAGATTTGCCACCACCTGAACTTGGGGGAGGCCAGTATTTATAAGGGAGAGGTGCCGGGAAGTAGTTCTCTCTTGGCACGAAGAAGAAGAAGTTTTCTCTGTGGTGCGTCATGAACGTTAAATTCGGTCATAGAGTGTTACCGCCTCCTTGCATCGTTGTGGGTCACGAATGTCAAGGGCAGTCATGGGGCATTACTGCCTCCTTTCTTTGCGACAGGTCACCAACATCAAGGGTGGTCGCAGAGCATTACCGCCTCCTTGATTCGCATCGGGTCGTGAACATCAAGGGCTATCACGGATCATTACTTCTTCCTATCTTCGTAGCGGGTCACGAATGTCAAGGGAGGTCATAGAGTGTTACCTCCTCCTTGCTTCGCGACTGGTTGTGAATGTCAAGGGAGTTTGTAAATCGTAATCGCATCCTTGCTTCGCGGAGGGTCTTGAACGTCAAGGGTGGCCGCGGAGAGTTACCGCCTCATTACATCCTGGCGGTGCGGTGCTGCCGGTTCTCCACGAATAGGCTTTGCGAGGAAGCCATCAGTCTTTTTTATTCTTCTCCTTCCAACATTTTTGCATCAACAAATCCCCCCCCCCCCCTCAGACATGGAGCTGCGGAAAATCAATGGTCTATGTTTGAGGGTTAATCGCCAAAAACCTCAGTCATTTGCAAAGCTTCCTCATGTAGAGGGCTCACCAAGCGAGAATGCGAAGCTCTAGCCGGATGCGTTGTAAAGCAGGCTTTGGCCTGGATGTGTTGTGAAGCTCCGAGGGTCCCTCCCCTATAAATAGGGTACCTGAACACTCTTTTTTCTCTTCTCGTATCTGCAATTATGAAATTTAGCGCTCTCGGTTCATGAAGCTCTGCATACTCTGTTACTGCTCTCCGCGAATGGGCTCTTCACTTCACGATGCACTTCGAGTTTTTGACTCCACTACAACACTTCGCGATCTCATGCATGAAGGCATGGTCAAGACACCATGAACAGGATTTGAGAACTCTCTCCGCGAACCGGCTTCGCCAATGGTCTCCACGAATGAGCATCGTGAACCAACATAAAAATCATCCAAGTTCAAAAACCGAATGGCTCACTAAGAAGCTACCGAGGGGGTTCTTACGGATGTCGACCGAAGTGGCGAGATGGAAAATAGTCTGGGTCTAGGGTAGTTCTTACGGATCCATTCAGACCATAGATCATTGGTGTAGTTACTATTATAGAGCTAGGTACTGGTGAGTTTTAGAGGACAACCAGTTTAAGACGTGGGGATTTAGCGTCAGCAACAAGAAAAAACCAATAGTTATGCTGGTGGCATTCATCAAGGCTCTGATCTGTGGTTGGATCTAACCATTGAGGATACTAACATTGGATTATTCCCTAGAAAATTCATCATGGCATCCACATTGGTGAAAGTAGGGCGGGTCAACCTAGGAATCCTGATGCTCGCCAAGCTGTATAAGGTGATGTGGCATATCAGCATGGGAAAAAGGCTGCATATGGTATGTGAGCCATTCCACCTCCGGTATGGGTAGATAACAGCACAAATCAGGGGGGTTTATGAAT
Organism: Viscum album; assembly: GCA_963277665.1. Taxonomy (NCBI): domain Eukaryota; kingdom Viridiplantae; phylum Streptophyta; class Magnoliopsida; order Santalales; family Viscaceae; genus Viscum; species Viscum album. The sequence goes on along the minus strand of OY728129.1, from coordinate 125,038,306 downwards.
ACCTAAAACCTCTCTCTCCTCTAGGAACAAACTTCTGCCCATCAATCCTGAACGGTGTCGGGAGCATTCTAGCCAAGCTGATCGCATATTCGGTTTTGGACAGGGAGTGGAGGGTGGAGGAATTCAATTTCCACATGTTTCTGTTGCCGATGGGGGTATATACTGATGATTCTTGGGAGTTTAAAGGGAACCGTGCCTATCTCCTAGCCTTTTGAGGTTGAGTCCTAGTGGCGAGGGTGGAACATGATCCCCTCTGCAAGCTGTATACCCCACACTAGTTTGCAAGGAAATTCTGATATATGCAGCGACATACCCCATAGGTCTCTCTAGAGGTCTGTTATGAAGAACACCCATGCGTGATGAGGCATATGTGGTTCATGTTCATACGGGAAGATGAAAAAATGTAGAACGAATTGCCTCTTCTGACCATCGTCCTCGGGCATGTAAAGTAATATGCCCAGAGCTAGGAGGTGGCTTTTCAAGGAAAGATTCTGAAGCAACAAACCATTCGGGTCAGTGATGGTGAGCTCTCCCAACCTCGGGGCTAGGCTTGAAAGGCAGGAAGGGTGTACCGTGGTGGCGGGGTCTCCATGCTGGTGATGCCTGCACCAGTTGAGGGTGAGGCAGCAGCCATATATCCTGCAGTGGTACCAGACCTGGTTGTTCCACCAGAACAAGGCCATCCAGAGGGGAGGCCGCTGAGAGGATTCTATAGGATACCTACACTGGATATGGGGAAGTAGCTGCTTCATATCGACATGTTGGAGGATGTTGTCTTCCTAGAATCCTAGAACATATGGGAAGTAAACAGGAAATTCCTCAACCCCACCGAGTTGTGGCAGTACCTAAACCATCTTGGAAAATATTTACCAAGGATTGGCCCAATCCGGGCTACTTTGCTGTGCCCCAGACGGAGGTAGAGTGGTACCTGGAAGAGTTGGAGGACATTGTGCATTCCCTGGGTGCCCCTCGTCCAATGACATATCGAGTCCAAGTGTTTCTTGATCAGACTACTCCCCCAGATTTGTCGGCCATTGATTTGAGACAACACTTACCTCTGCCAGAAGAATTAGAAGAGTCCTCTTTGGGAGACGAGGCCAGGAAAAGGAGCCTGTTGGAGGAGGCCGAAGTTGGAGGTCAAGTCTCAGATCTTGAAGAGTTCATAGAGGTGCTTGAGGAACAAATCTGATACCCCCTTCTTCGATACTTTCTTTGAGGCCATTCCAGAATCCTTCTTAACATATAGACCGTGCAACAGTGTCTTATATACAGAACTCATTCTCGTCCCTCAGTGGATGTAGATGCGGGAACTTCAAGATCCACGCCTACAACTGCATCTAATGTACCATCCAGCTGGGATAGGACACCTGAAGCAAGCCATCAGATGTTTTTAGACTTTATGACCATATACAGGGGGCCACACTTCGGGTTCCCAATGACAACATCCCGAGAGCGAGACCCGGGATTCGATCTCTATAGGCCCCCTCTACCAATTTTATGACTATCATTCCCTAACCATATTTACTGAAGTCTATGTCCTTTTTTGGCATGTGCAGTTCTTCAAATGGTGTGGGTCACCGTGGAGAGGTTGGTCGGGGCTTCTTGCAGCGTACTTTCTAGGGGAATGCCGGTGGTCATGGAAGCGGAGGTCTATAACTACCTAGCCGTAGTGCTTCCGATCACTGGTGGGACCATCAGCGGGGTTGAACCTGGTAACGTCGTGGTTTGATCTAATGATGAGGATCAATCAGATAATCCAAATCCCACCATACCCAATCAAACACCAAATGTGGACCCATCAGAAGAGTTCTTGGGGGGAATTCCCCACCTATGAGCCAACAAATCGTGGCGACTAGGACAAGACAGCCTCTGAAGAAGAGGATAGCAAGATAGTCTGTCACCGATCATGGAAGCTGATCACGCGCATCATCAATGAAACCCCCAAGCACTATGGTTGGATGAGATGGACATGAATCGCCCATGACTGCATGAACTATGTGCTGGGGGAGTGGATGCCTAGTGTCCTCACATTCTCATCTGTGATCTTATGGCATAAAAGATTCGGGAGTATGACCGTGGCCTCGGTGTGGGCTGGCAGTAGAGGAAAGAGGTAAACATCAAGAGGCTCTAAGAGTATAAAGATGAGGTTCAACGGCTACAGGCCCGAGAGGATGAGCATTATTCTTCCGTTGATGCTCAATCTGAGCTCATATCATGGATGTAATCCCAGCTAGCAGAGGCCGAATAGGGCATGAAGCAAGCTTTTGAAGAGATGGCCTACATTCAGACCAATGCAAAGCAGGCCCAGATCGTGGATGTTGAATTTCTCTCCATCGTTGCTGAAGTGTAGCGGGAGCTGAATATTCAGTATCAACTCTTGGATGCTACTGGCCAGAGGGTGGCGGAGCTGCTACGCTCTTTTGATGAGGTCAAACCGTCTTTTGGGGGCGTCAACCCTCAGGTACTATAGTGGTTACAAACACTCGAACATACATTCATGCCTTTATTGTTTTATGCCATAACATGCATGAGTTTCATTATTTATATTGGTGTATTGAATTCTTATGACATTAATGGATCATCCCACGATCATGGCCTAAGCACATGTGGGTCAGGCCCGATGTGAGAAACAAAGGATGGCCACTTTATCACCCAATTAAAATGTAGGAGTGCAAACAAATCTTCAGGAATCTGGGGTTTGAACAACCGGCCCAAATTACTGGGAGGAAATCAGAGAGACAAGACTGGGGAATGAAACCCTTAGAAAAGCTGAATTACTGTCTTCCCAGTGTGCTCTTTCGCACAAACGGGGTAATGCCAGGGGAGCTAGAATCAATCTGAAGAGATGGGATTGGAAGGTGTGAATCACGATACCCCGGATTCAGAACACTGTAGGGGTGGCGTTACAATAAATAATAATTGATGACTTTATTCGAAACACAGTATCATTATTGTTTTACCTTGGAATGGGGATAGAAAATATGGGCCAACTGCTGACCATGATCGAAAAATGGGGCCTGACTCAAAATGTCATCTGTTAGTCTTCCTGAACATTGGCCCAGGACAATAAGCAGGCCATCGGCCCATAATCCATACTATTAGGGGGTTCCATTAGACTTGAAATAGGATGAGGGTCCGAATACGGGGCACTGAAAGCATGGAATGTTGAGTGATGGTTTGTTTGGGATGAATCCAACACTCTCGAAACTATGCCACTGTGGTAAAGGCACATTAGATGGGTGTGTCAGTTTGATCATAGATCATCCATTATTTTAGATAGGACCTCTCTGGCGAGGGATATGTCGCTTCCCAATGTCATCATGGGGCATCCCAAACTTGTTCAGGGAAATGCATCAATTACATGGTTCCCAATAAGGGGTCAGGCCATGGGGCAGAAAATGAGGAGGAAAAGAAATTATGATTCCTGTGGCAGGACCCATGGTGAAATGCATGGGTGTCTCTACCTATCCCATGATTATCAGAATCAATCCATTCTTAGTTTTAAAAGAAATCTTATTTTATGGTCTTAGATCATGGACTACGGATGGTAGGAAACAGATTAGGAAAATGGTGGGGTAATTACAAAACCCAATGTAAATGGGAACATGGGGTTCCGAACACCACGTGTTCCCTAGGAAGGTTTTAGGTCACGAGACCAGAAATGAGAGTTATGTTGGGCCCGAGGAAAGGTGCACGACCGTTCCTACATACCCCATGAAGATTGGGATCAAGTTTCATGTAGTTCTAAGGGATGGAACAGTAGGGTAGCAGTTCCAGGTATAAAATGGGTGTGCGGGTGTGGCCCTTGCACCAAAAGAATCGGTATTTGATGTATCTTGTTTTTCCTTTAAGGTGAATGGTTTCATTGAAGCGACAAGCCTAGGATAGCAAGTCCCAACATCCCCACAAGAATCAATCCGTATTCAAGAATTGAAAAATGGTATGGTGCGTGACTGATACCAAACATGGTGTCCCCTTGAGTGAGGACATCACATTGTAGTGCCATTTTTTTCGTGCGGCTAGGATGATAATGTCATAGTTTAGGGTTATGTGATAGGACGATACATTATTTTTAAGATCATGCGGCACAGACATAGTAAAGATAAGGGTAATGGGGGAATGCGTATCGGGCAATAAAACATACACGATTGGAATGAGGACATAATACCATACCACACCGTATGCAATTCCGAGAAAGGAGCCTCTGGCCAATGGGCCTAAATAGAGGTTAGTGTGTGTGGGGTAGGAGAAAAAACCTCCCAATTGAACTGGACACGAAAAAGAGATGTCTGGGTGTTCCTACGTATCCCATAATGATGGGAATCAAGACACACGTAGTTCTAAAAGAGATCTCAGTTTATGGTTTAAGAGCTTGGACCAAGGAGAAGGGATGTCAGTGTGGAGCCTCGAATGACGCCTTTACTATGAATTTGTCCTCCTAACATGCAAATGCACACCGAGGGATAGTGTCCGGTGTGTTAAACATCTACATGGACATGATGGGGTGGACAATGATGTGAATCATGTAACCAACATTCAAGGCTTAAAGGGGTTGGAATGATGATAGAGGATGACTGTTGACCATGTTCGAAACATAGCATCCATATCACGTTAGCCAGTAATGTGGAAAACAAATGATCATCCGCCACTGTCCATACTCGTAATGCGGGACTTCTATCGATTTTTTGTCTGAAACCCTCGAGGATGTTGGCCTATGATGGTAGGATCGCCCTTGGGCCTAGCATCCATGCCATTCAGGGTCCCTTTGGGAGTGGAAGATTATGGAAGCCCAAATGAAGGGGAACACGAAGACTAAAAAATAGGTGAAATCATGTCCGCACTAAATCCAACACTCCAAACGCTGAACCAGAGTACTCTTAAGAAGATTGGTGAATTGAAAACATGGGTCGAGGAGGATTCTCAAATTTAGAGTAACCAATTTGAAGGGATGAGTATATAATAAAGGGATAGAGAACTCTTAGGAGAGAGAGGTATATTGCGTGGTTGTAACAAACCTGAAGTGAATGAGGACATAGTACCATACCACACCATATACTCCCCTCCTAGGAAAGGGTAGGCCAAGGGGCTGAGGTGAGAGGGAGATTACTAATAGATATATCTAGGCTTGTAGTTTAGGCATTCAGGTTGTCCTACATATCCCATGAGGATGGGAATCAAGATATACATATTTCTGCGAAGGGGAAATACGAAAAGATTTTAGTTTAAGGTATTAGAACTTAGAAAATGGAAAAGAAGGACTATACCAAGTAAAGGCGGACCTTAACCCAATCCCTAATCCAACGTGAGTTTAAATTGGTGTAGGAAACAAGGAAATATAAGGTATTTGCAATATGTGAGATACATGCAAAGGGGAAATTGGGGGAACACCGAATGATTACATCATCAATGATTTTTTCCTCCTAACGTGCAGATGCACACTGGGGAATAGTATCCAGAGTTTCGAAGTACTACATGGATATGATGAGTTGAAAAGGATTTGAATAATTTATCCAACATTTGGGGATTAATGGGATTGGCGTGTCGATAGAGGATGACTGTTGACCATGTTTGAAACACAACATCCATATCGCGTTAGACTGAAATAGGGAAAAAAATGAGTGCCAGCAGTTGACCATATTTTCAACGTGGGAATTGTTTCAATTTTTTGTCTGAAACCCTCGAGGACATTGGCATGTGATGGTAGGAGAGCCCTTAGGCCTAGCTTTCATGCCATTTAGGGGTCCCTGTAGGTGTGAATGGTGATGGAAGCCCTAATGAGGGGGAACATGAAACATGAAAATTTTTTGAATTAATGTCCGAGTAGAGTCCAACATTCTAGGTATTAAACCAGAGTAACCTTTGGCACATTGGTGAATCACCGAAGAGGACCGAGGGGCTCATCTTGAGAGCGACCGATTGGGAAAGACGAGGACATCACAAGAGTATGGAAAACCCTCATGAGGATGAGGTAAATGGCATGGTTGTTACAACAGCTGATCTGAGTGCGAGAATAATCCCATACCACAACAAATACTTCTGCCAGGGGAATGTGGTCCAATGGGCCAAGATTGGGCTGGACTAGTAGATTAGATGTTAGGTAGGTCTTACGTATCCCATGAGGATGGGAATCAAGCCATACGTAGTTCTGGAACCACACATAAGGATAAGGTACCCTAACGAGGGGGGTGGACGGAACAAAAAGTAACCTGATGTGAATGAGTGAATAATCCAATACCACACCATAAAACCCTAAATATGAATTTGGGTCAGGGCCTAATAAGGCCAGGGGCTAGATGATGGGCCTCTGTCAGAAAGGCTTGACTAGTTTGCAGTTTAAGGTCATGTAGTGAGGATGAAGAGAGGAGTAAGATACCCCAATCAAGGGAGTTGTACGACATAGAAAATAACCCGACATGAATGAGGTCATAATCCCATACCACACTATCCACTCCAGGTATGAACATGGATCGGGGACTGAGAAGGCCAAGGGGCCTAAGGCTGGGCCTTGTTCTGGAAGGGGCAACTAGTTTGCAGTTTTTCATCTTGTAGTGAGGAAGAATAGAGGATAAGGTATCTCATCTGAGGATTTGTACAACACATTGAGTTACCCGATGTGAATGAGGAAATAATCCCATACCAAACCGTACAACCCTAAATAGGAACTAGGGTCGGGGGCCCAAAAGGCCCAGGGGACTGAGGCTAGGACACAGATGGGAAGGCTCGGTCAATTCGTAATTTAACATCCTGTAGTGAGGAGGAATATATGGCTTAGATACCCCACACATGGGAGGTGTACGAAATGGAGAATAACCCAACCTGAATTAGGACATCATCCCATACAACACCGTACACTTAGGGTAAGAACTTGGGACACAACCCGATAAGGTTAAGGGGCCTAAGGCTGGGCCTCAGTCAGGAAGGCCTGACCAGTTTATAGTGTAACGTCTTGTAGAGAGGACGAAGATAGGATAAGGTATCTCATCTAGGGATGTGTATGGCATGGAGAGTAACCCAATGTGAATGATGACTTGAGCCCATACCACATCGTACAATCCCATAAGAGAGAACCTGGACAGGGGGCCCGAAACATCCAAGGGGCCAATGGTTGGGCCTCAGATGGGAAGGCCATACGTCCAATTGTACGGTTACCACCTCATCACAACTTCTAATCCCACGTGAGCAGTGCTCGTCGTGGGAAACAAGGAGCCAGTCTAGGATCTCCCCGTCATATAGGGGTCAAAAATATGGTTTTCCACGAAGGGAGTTCATCACATAGAGATAAAACCTGGAAGAATGAGCCACTACACTCAATTTTTGGGACATATTGGGGTGGCACAAAAGTCACAGGATAACTGTTGACCATTTCTAAAACACAGCATCCCTATAGTGACCAGAAATGGGAACAACAAATGAGAATCGACTATAGACCACATTCGAAACGCAAGACATGTATCGGCTTGTTGCTCAACATCCACGAGGGTGTTGGCCCGATATGGTAAGAGATCCTTTAATACTAGAATCCATACCATTCGGGGGCCCTTATGGACCAGAAAGATGATGGAGTCCCAATCAAAGGAGTGGGTGATGCATAGTTGTACCCATCTATGAAAGAGGTGAATGTCTCCATGGTGTGAGACACATGGCTGGATTGAGATTAGCTCGATGTGAATTTGGGAAAAAGTATGCCCCCTACCATATGTCTTGACCAAAGTGGAAGATATTGCATTTGGGATGGGCCAACAGATGAATTCTCCGGGCATTCATACATATCGGAATCAAGGCATACATAGTCCTTTATGGCCATGCAGTTTAACATCATGCAGTGAGGATGTGGGAGGATAGGAGAACGAGGAGTGGGAACATGGTCAACAATTATAATATTGGTATAAGTGGGCCAAAGGAATCCTACACCATACCATGTAATTTTCCCCCAAGAAAAAAATACCCAAAAGAAATAGTTAAAGGTAAGAATTTGGGGGTTGGGCTCAAGACGAAACACTTGAGCATTCCTACGTATCACATGCGGATGGAAATCAAGCCATACATAGTTCTAAGGGATAAATTTAAAATCTTTTGGGATGATTCATAGTTTGATGTCATGTAGGACTGAGCAGTTTAAAGTCATGCTAGACCATCATGCAATTTAGGGTCATGCGGGACCATCTAGTTTAAGGTCATAAATGACTAGTAGGCTCAGGTAAAGTATTACTCGAGGAACATGACATTGATTGGAGGAGTTATATGCTCACCATACATGGTCACTAGGGAATATTCTCCATTGGGGTAAACCTTGTTAATTATCTATGGACCATCCCATTTGGGATCCAGCTTGGGAGGTTCCCGACCAGGGATCATTGGTGCCCGGAGGTCCAATACCAAGTCACCTGGCAGAAAAGAGAGGAGGAAAACCACCTTGTTGAAGGTTCTATATACTTTATTATGATGCCTTTCAAAATTGTGTATGGAATGAAGCCTATTCTCGTCCAGTACTTACAATTTTGCCAGATGAATTTCAGCGCATTATCTTGTGCCTGCTGGTCATAGACCACTGTGCGTACTGAAGTTAGCTAGATCTTGGTGGGCAGCAAGGCCTTAGCTCCATACACAGGGGAATAGGGGGTCAACTGGGTGGAATTGTAAGTCGTCGTCTGATAGGCCCAGAGGGAATTATGGAGCTTTTCTGGCCAACTGTTCTTATTTTGACCAACCATTTTCTGCAAAATGTTAGAGATGGTTTTGTTGAACGCCTGAATCTTCCCATTTGCATGTGCATGATAGCGGGAGGTATGGATCGAATGGATCTTGTACATGGGATACAATTTCTTCAACTCAGATACATGAAAGTCAGTGTCGTTATTGGTGAGGATGGTGTGATGGAACCCAAACTGGTAGATGATACTGGAGATCATGAAGTTGATGATAGAATGATCCTTGACCTTCTTGAGCGGTACTGCCTCTGCTCATTTGGAAAATAAATCTGTGGCGGTCATGGTGAACCTGCATTGGTGAGCTGTCGTCAGTGGATATGGTCCCACAACATCGTGTCCCCAAACTGCAAATATCCAAGAGTACTTGGTGGAGTGGAGAGGTTCTCACATCTGATGCATGAAGTAAGCAAGAATTTGGCACGCATGACATCTCTTGGAAAACTCGGTACAATCATGGATCATGGAGGGCCAAAAGAACTCCAGTCTCTGGATCTGATGCGACAGATTCAGCCCATCCTTGTGAACCCTACAAGAACCAGTGTGAACCTCCTGCATGACCCAAAAATCTCAACTCCTTGGATGCATTTGAGGATAACACCATCAAACCCGCACTTGTAGTGGATATTCTCAAGACTAAGATGACTCTAGAGGTAAAACTACAGTGTGCGACATTGGATTCGCTCGCACTCAGCCCGATCAGCCAGGAGGAAACCATTTTGGAGATACTCGACAAAGGGGGCTCTCTAGTCGGGGGGTCACTTCAACCACTGCATCTGAGGAACCTGGAGCTCATGACGTGGTTGCTCTGGCGGTAAGATGGCTTACCCGTAGGCCATCATCATCATCTGAGGTGACAAGAGAAATGAATCTCCGATGTGCCACATGTATAATCAGATCATCCTTCCCAGGTTCTGCAATTGATGCAGCCATGCTAGGCAGGGCATCAGCTCGACCGTTCTGAGATTGAGGTACATGAGTACCTTTTGGCCGAGGAGGGAACTTGGTCATTAGCTGGAGGGTGCGCTCTAATAATGGTACGAGATCATGCTTTTTTACAACATAGTCAACTTTTATTTTCTTGATGACTAGTTCGAAATCCCCTTCACATGAAAATGGGGCACATCGATCTCAGGGGCCAGCTCGTGGACAATGATAAGAGCCTAATACTCTACCTCATTGTTGGTACAAAATTCCAACAACATGAATGAATACGGCAGAATGGCTTGCGCCAGGGTAATGAAGAAAATAACTAGGCCTACTCTATTGAGTCTTTGATCGTTGACTCTTCTACTGGTGGGGATTCGTGACGCACCATCAAATTGAATCTACCAACATGGGATGGAAGGAGTTACCGATAGTATTTTCGCTCATGGAAAATCTAGGTTCAGGGACTGTTCTGTAGGGGTTGGATGGGAATCAAAGAAGTCTTCCAGCACATGTCCCTTGATATCCTTCTGAGGGGAAAACCTGATGTCGAACTACTGGAGGATTACATCCCACCATTCTATATAGCCTATCAACATGGGGTAGTTCAGAATGTACTTCAGTGGATCTACCTGGGACACCAACTATACCTCATTGTGATATAGGTAATGTCATTATTTCTGTACTGTGTACAATAGTGCAATGCAGCTCTTTTCGATGGGGAGTATTTTGTATCCGTGTTGAGGAGCATGCAGTTGAGGTAGTATAGGATGTTTTTCATCCCCTCATTGTTCTTATGGGTGATAAGGGTGCCAAGATATCGTTCTAGGGTGGTGACGTATATGATTTGTTATTTTCTGGATATGGGTGGAATCAAGACCAGAGGTTTTAGTAGATATTGTTAGATTTCCTCGAACGTGGCCTGCACTATTCGTCCAACATGTATGAAGATCCTTTTTCATGATCCAAGAAAAGGTCTTACACTTTTCGGCCAGATTCACAATGAATCTGAGTATGTAGGCTAAGTTCCCTTGGAAACCTCGAAGCTCCCGAATATTTCTTGGGGGAGGCATATTACTGGTGGACATGATCTTTTCTATGTCGATGTTGATGCCCCGGTACCTGAAAAAAAAAGACAGTGATCTTCCCAGAGGTGACCCCGAAGGCACATTTCAACGGTTTCATATTCAGGTGGCAGGAATAGGGGAAGCCAAACACTTTCTCATGGTCCTTGAGATAGTCCTGGCACTGGCAAGATTTGACCACCAAATCATCCAGATATCATTACACTAATGTCCCAAGGATTGGCTTGAATATGTGGTGCATAGCCCACTGATAGGTGTCACCTACATTCTTCAGGCCGAAGGGAATAACCTTGTAACAGAAAGTACCTTGGGGCACTCTAAATGTTGTGGACTCTTCATCCTCAGGGGCCATCTAGGTCTGATTATATCCAGAGTAACTCTAACGACCCAACGTTTTTCAATGTAAATTCCCTTCTTAAATTTATGTCATATAAACACAAAATAATGAACTAATAAGTGATGAGTGATCTTTAAACATATGTTTTTCACACATATGTTTGGAATTTTGAAAATCTGACATAAACAGTTGTGTTCAAGATGATTTTTGGAGTCTAATGAAACAAAAATAATTTTTGGTGAATAGTAACGTACCCTTTGGAATAGTAACATACCCTTTCGAATTGTAATATGACCATTATGAATAGTAAATCATCCATCATTATAGTAACATTACCTATGAATAATAAAATAAAATTTAGATATCTTAGAAAGTGACAATTTGACATTAGTAAAAGTTTTGGTATTTTGTAAGTCATAAATAATTAATTATAATTAATTAATTAATTTAAAAAGAATATTTATTTGCCTAAAATGTATTATAAAATTATTTAATCAAGGTATTATTGTTTTCAGATAAATTTATAAGAGCCTACATAATTTTTGAAAGCACTATAAAATCACTTTTAATATTAAAAACTGTTTTTTAAGTAAATTATGATTTTAATTAAATATTAAATAAATAATATTTATAAAATTATTTTTTAAAAATGGACTTCATTTTTGGATTCTACACGTCGAAAAATGGTTGGGGTAAATTTTTGGGATTTTTCTGAGATACGTGAATTTTTTATAAATAGTGAAGTATCGTAATTTACAAAATAAGCTAAAAAAGCTAATTATCGGGTCATGTGTGATGTTCATGTGATGTAAGCCCACTTGTTTCGGTTTTACATTAATAAATTAATATTATTGGTCATTCAAGACTCACTATTCCTTTTCTTTTGGGGAAATAATAAACAAATGAATTTTATATTAAGGAAACCCCTCTCCCCTCGACTATAAAAGCTACCTTTCACACCCTCATTTCCTCACAACTCTCAATCTCCAAGACTTCTCTAAACTCTACCCAAACACCTTCCATATCCCCTACCCCACTTCCAAGAGCTACTGGTCTCATCAAAAGACCAAGCATAGGCACTTAAGGATGTTCTCAAGAGAAGGATTCAAGAGGTAATTTCCCTCACTCTTCTCCATTAATTTCTTTTCAAGTTCAAGTTAATTTCTTGATCTCTCACAACCTATAATCATCTAAATTGTATTAAAAATCCAGTATTATACATATAATGTAATTTTATTATTCTAATGGGACATTATATTATCCAAACCCCTTTCCCTCTTCCTTTTATTTTATTAAAGAAAAGGTTGTTCGTGAGGTGTTAATTTATCAACTTCAAGAACGACATGCTTTCTTCTTCCATTTCTACCGTCATATATGGTCATGAAACCATTTTTATGGTTGAAATAGAATTTGTTATATGTTTTATTTCCTATTAAAAGTTCTGGAAATAACGTATTTCCATTTTACTAAGTGATAAGTTAAAACAAGTTCGTTGTGATCCAAAAACCGCCCAAATTTACCAAAATAACCAACATTTAATTCTTATATAATGATTCATCCACATGGATCTAATATAATTGATTATAAGATCATTCAAGCTCCATTAATATCATTAATGAAATTTCATTTCATTTTCGTATGTTTACCCATGTTCTACCCGAACATCAATTTTAAGAATACAAGTGAACCACCCAAGAAAAACCATTAAAACGAACATCCCCGAACAGTGTTTCTAAACTCCATAAGTCATCAAAAAGAACATAATATGTCATAATGGAACCAGAATTAACCCTATTAATGTACACATGGTTCTGGATTTCTAATTAATTAATATAATTTCATTATACATGACATTAAAGAGAATGAAGCATTCGGGTAAAAGGTAAGGGGAAATTCTCGAAACCAACTTTCATCCTTCGGGTTCTACCTCGTTCACTCTATTTTTTGATATGGCCACTCCTTAAAGATAATTTTCTCATCATATTATTTATTTTTCTGGGATATATATGTTTTCTAATTATGTTTATGTCAATCCAAATGTTTTCCGAAAGAACTCTTCTCTTAAGAACTCAACTTTTACCTCTCATTCAAGGTTGATGGTTCTTGTAACAAGTATGTTGTTCCCTCTTTCTTTTGGGAACCCAAAGTTTATGAAGGTGTTATTATGAGATTAAACCCATTGATTTTCATGGGTTAGTTATGTTCATTTACGATATATGTTCATTGTGACATTCAAGATAAATGATAATGTTATGATGTGACGGGTGCACCTAGAATTATATAGTGCAATATGAATGTTTAATTGGGAAAGGTGTGCCCAGAATTATACAGAGATCCAATGCATTGGGTAATGTTATTAATCTCATGAGTAATTTTGAAATGATGTGTGAACATGATTCTAGCTTGGTTCACAAGTATGTGTTGTAGTTAACCACTAAGACATGATGTTTCATTTTTATGCACTGCCACATTTCAATTCTTTTATTTATGCTCCTCTCATGTTCATGATCTTTTTCCTGTGTTATGATTATTCTCACCCCATGCTATATTGTTCTTATATATCATATTACTGGGATTCTAGATCAACCCTTTTTATGTATATTCTGAGGTGGTTAAATTTACTAAGGAGAGGAAAAGTACCAATAAGAAGCTAGAGAAGAATAAATTAAATAAATGTTTATGGTTGATGTGGTATTTGTTATGTGTGGTCATAGAATGACCAAATCACTAAACCTTTGGATCCTCTATGTGTAATTATATTATTTTTTATCTTTAAAGTGATGTAATAGTAATGTATGAAAAGGCCAGGTCGCTATAGTTGGTATCAGAGTCAAGGATTAGTTAATTTGGGAATCAGGATTAGTGAACCATAGAGAAAACCTCTAGTATGATACTAAGTAAAAATATGCACCCAAGAATATTTACCTAGGGATCCCATATGTTATGTTTTTTTATAATTGTTTAATTGAATATGTTATTCATTACTTGTTTGGTTATGTTTTGTTCTATCCATTTCTATTTTAGAAAATGGTGGGAACCAAGAGAAATCAGGCCAACAACTCATGTGATGGCCAATGCAATGATTGCCCGAACAACATCCCTAATGATTTGGGAGGTGGAGTTAAAAACATCATGGCGAAGCATACCTAATTATCTCAAGTTATGAATAATAACCATAATAATGGAGAACTTCCTCCTTCACCAAAGAGGGAGAAAATGGATATTGAATTTTTTATGCAGCAAAAACCACAGACATTTTGTGGATCATTCAATCTACTAGTTGCGAAATAGTGGGTCAAATACAAGGAGAAGATCTTTTCTATGCTTCACTGTTCGGAGACGGAGAAGGTTACTGTAGTTTTTTATTATCTTGATGGAGAATCTTATCAATGGTGGGCTTTCATTAAGAACACCAATCCAAGGTAGGAAATTGAAGAGATGGAATGTGAAAACATTAAGATAATGTTTCTTAATAAGTATTTCCCATGAAATTTTTGCACGAAGATGAATAGAGAACTCACAGAGCTCAAGCAAAAAGAAGGAGAATCTATCACAACCTATGAAGAGAATTTCACAAGGCTCGTAATGTATGCTTCAAGTTTTGTTATCAATAATTATATCAAAATTGATAGATTATTTAGTGGATTAAAACCATGCCTTCGAAATGCTTTTGAAACTCGAGACTTTGGGAGTTATGAAGAATTTGTTCGGTGTACTCTCAAAGCGGAGATGGAGTTTGGATAATGGTCCCATGGTTTTGGGGATAAGAAACAAAAGAAGGAGTTTCAAGCCAGTGGATCTAGTGACAATGGTGGGAAGAAAAATCAACGACCCACATGCCAAAAAAGTTAGATGTTGCACCATGGGAACTGCCTCAAAGGGATTGGGAAATACTTCATGTGTGGGGAAAAAGGACACCATGCTCAAGAGTGTCGAAAAGGCATGAAAATGAAGGAGAATGTAGCCGATGAGAGGAGAGACCCACACATGGTTCAATGCTACAACTGTAAGGAGCTAGGGCACTATGCAAACCAGTGAACTAAACCTCGAGTTCTTGACGGTAATCAGCATCAGTAGCCACCACAGCCAAGTGAACAAGGGAATGCTTATGACATCACTACTACGGAGGTGGGGCATGATAATGAAGTCATAGAAGGTACACTTCCTATTCACTCAAGAATGGAAAATGTCTAATTTGATTCTGTTTCTACGAATAACTTTATATCATGCATGTTTTCTAGAACTATAGAATCGAAGCCCCATAACCTTGAAGTAGGGATATCTGTAAAAACACCAGGTGGTGCAATCATTGCAACCCAAGTGTTTGACTCTTATCATATTGGCATATGTGGGATAATTCTTCCAAAAAACTCGTAATACTTCCCTTTGTGGAATTCATGGCTATAATGGGAATGGATTGGCTCTCGTTATATAGAGTGCATATCAACTGTAGGGAAAAGAAAATATATTTTTATATTCCAAACCATCCCATGCTCCTATACAATTGCAATGAAGATCATGAATCTCCTTTGAAAAATTATTCAATGGTGTGGGTGTTGATTCTATATGGAGAAGCATACCTTGCCCAAATGGTTGAGTCGAAGGAAAGTTCCAACTTTGAGGAATTTCCCATCATGTGGGACTACGGTGATGTATTTCCTGAAATGATACCTGGAATTCCCCCGGATCTTGAGGTAGAGTTCTCAATTGAACTCATACCCTGAGCTACTCCTATCTCAATGTGCCCTTATAGGATGGCTCCTATCAAACTAGATAAGTTAAAGAAGCAGGTTTAAGAGCATCTGGAAAAAGGGTTCATATGCCCCCATGAATCACCTTGGGGTGCACCAGTGCTCTTTGTTAAGAATAAGGGTGGAACCATGAAGCTATGTATCGATTATCAGAAACTCAACAAGATCACCATAAAGAACAAGTATCATCTCCCCAGGATTTATGACTTGTTCGACCAGTTATGATGAGATCAATAATTTTCAAAGGTGGATCTTTGTTTAGGATATCATCAGGAAAAGGTGAAGAAGGAAGATATTAAGATGACTGCCTTCTGTACAAGGTATGGGCACTATGAGTTTTTGGTGATGCCCTTTGGACTTACTAATGACCCTACAATCTTCATGGATTTGTTGAATAGAGTCTTCAGACATTACCTCGACAAATTTTTGGTAGTGTTTATCGACGATATTCTCATCTACTCCAAGAGAAAGGAGGAACATGAAGAACAACTAAGACTTGTGTGGGTGACATTGAGAAATTATAAGTTGTACGCGAAGTTCAGCAAGTGTGGCTTTTGGATTAATTAAGTCACGTTCATGGGACATGTGATCACAAGTGAGGGAATTTCTTTGGATCCTTCAAAGACAAAGGCAATTGAGGAATGGCCCAGGCCATCTAGTGTCACAGAAATCCGTAGTTTTCTTAGATTAGCTGGTTACTGCCGATGTTTTCTGAGAAACTTGTAACACCCCAAGATTCCACGATATGCTTCTCTTTCAATAATGAAATAGCTTGCATTGTATGCTAGTTTGAGATTCTAACACACCGCGACCAATCAAAGTAGCCATTATGAATAGTAAAACCCACCTTTTGAATTATATAAATTTTATATTTCAAAATGGACTTCATTATTGTATTTAGAATATCGAAATTAGCCTATGATGAATTTTTGGTGTTTTTATGGGAACTTTCAATTTTCAATGAATAGAAAAAAATACTTAAAAACAAATTTTTTAATCAAAATAATTTATAGTGATAAATTATACTATTGAGTGGTTTTAAAGTATAATTAGAATATATTTTTACAATTTTTTCCATTGGTGATCATTAGAATTAATTTCACTTTGAAATTGGACATAAACACTTGTTAATCTTTTGATATTTATTATTTCTTAAAAACACACTATTTGTTGTGACAACGGGAATTAATTATTAAACTAATTAATTAAACTTATATGTTTTGAATTTAATAATATAGACATCATTTTTGAATTATGAATAACAAATATATCTTAGGGTGAATTTTTTGTATTTTTCTGAAAATCTTCAACTTTTGATGAATAGTGAAACCACTAAGTGGTTGTTAAAAAACTAATTTTTCATTTAAATGAAAAATTACCACTTCTGTGAATTGAATTTCAAAAATATGACATACATTGTTTTCATTATTAAGTAAAAAGTGGTTCACTGAGATGAAATTAAATTTTGGTGAATAGTAACTTTTAAATATTATTAATCGCGATTAAAGGTAATTAGTGTAATTTAAGGTAAATATAATGCTACAATAATATGCAATTACCATTACACTTGTCCTAACATTATTGGATGAGTCATGGATGACCGATAAAATCCATGGGTCAACTTGGGGAGCCGATGGAGCCACTTGGGTAAGAAAATGACATTAATAACTTTTTATTTAAAGTAAAAAAAAAATTGTCACAAACATGTGTTGTTTTACTAAAACAATTATTAAATGGGGTTATATAAGTTTAAATTTAGACTATAAATATTCATTGGAAAGATAAAACGATTTCATACATCATGGAAGTTTTTTTATAATTTTTAGACATTAAATAAATAAATTTATATATGACACCATGATGATGTAGTGATTACCTCATTAATGAACAATTTAAATAAAATTAAATGATAATGTAAAATATGAGAATTAAACATGTCAAAAACATATTGGATGAGTAGTTTCGAACCCCTATCAACTTATCCTAGAAATATATAATTTTGGGACCTTTAAAATCGTATGCTCAATATATAATAAAGTAAGATTTCTTGACTTTCGAAGAGTGCCCATCCTCTCCTCTTATAAAAGGCCCCCACCTCTACCACATTATTCACACCATCAAAGCCATTTTTCTCCGCCAACCTCTGTCCAAATACTCTATAAAATTTTCTATCTTACTCATAGTAGCCTCAATTTGGGCAGAAGTCATCCCAAGAATCCTTTGGCTCAAATCAAATAGAGTGACCCAATTTTAAGGTAATGTCTTCTCTTCTGTTATTTTCTTTTATTTTGCTTCTCCAACCCATTAATCTCTTTTTATTCCTTTCTTATGAAACAAAAATAGTATCTTCAATATACTATGATGTTTTTATGTCATGTTTTTGATTTACACTTACACACACCTTCGTCTAATGGTTAAAGAACATACTATTTCTGTGGGTGGCGAATTATTTCCTCACGAAACGATGATTGTTCAATATTCTTTTAACACCTCTCATGGTGGCCATTAAGATGTCAGTATATTTATATATGATATATATTATGTTTATGTTTTCCTTGTGCTTCTGTATTTTTCATTTATGGCATACCTTTAGGATTTCCATTATGGGTAAACACGATAATTTCATTTTAGGAAGTGCGGACTACTGCCCCTTCAAAGTGATTTGAATCATTATTGCCATATGTGGGACGTATAAAGGATGGAGTAAATGATATTATATATGATATTATACAAGAATTATAATATACCTTTATATCATTATGATTTCATTGTATTAAATATTAAATAGAAATGAAAGTAGCGTTTATGTGTACGTACAACTTACTGTCTCCATGAACAGTGCATTTCATTTCTTACCTCTAAATGTTATGTAATATTATAAATGTATTTATATAATGGATATATATTATATATATGATATCTAAATAATGAATATAATTCTAGATATAATGTATATTTTACCACATTAAAAAAATGTAATTATAAGAAGTTTATTTTTGACTCAGGTACCAAAGATTTACAAAACGACCGTTATTAACTTAAATAATTACATAATGTTCATAACATGGTAATAAGTGATATAAAACGAATAATGAACTTGAAAAATATTCTTAATAAAGTTTAAATTATCTCTAGTTTATTATTAAGGAGTTTAAATAACGATCGAGTCATGTCGGACACGAGGTAAGGGTATTCATCTACATCTCCTTTCATTGAGAAATATTTTGTTTTATACACAACCATATTTTATACGGTGTATAAACCCCTTTGACTTTTACGTTTATTTTAAAGGTGTATTTTTTATATGAAGTTATTTACTAAACGAAAAACGGAATGTTTTGTTATACGTATGCAGCGACAACGATTTCTCTGACGCCGTGACCATTATTTGAGTTTCGGCTTCCCCTAGGAGACATAAATTTTCCTAAATGAAAAATAAATACCAAGTTTTACTTTTCATTTATTTTGGTATTGAAAATGGTTTTATTATATCAATGTTTTGTATTTATATCTTGTTATTGAAATGTTTAAATGTTATGTTTCCTTTATTCATGTTTTATGTGATACGATTATGTTATTGATTATGATATGATTAAATATTTTCATATAAGGAATGCATTGGACTTAGTATGTGATAGGTGGATCCCGCTATAGCTCCTCGATGCATTAGTAGGTCTCACGAGACAAACTAGTGTCTTGGCATGGGGCCTTGACAAAATCTTATTTGTAGTCTTGGCACGAGGCCTTGGCTACGTGGTAATGATAGTCTGGCATTATGCATTCTATCATTATAAAAGTGGTTATTGATATTGCATGTAATTATTCAACTAGTAGAATATCCATGTGAATAAGTAAATGGAATTATTTCATTTTATTTTTTCCATATTATGATGATGTTAATGTTTAAAAGGATTTTGTTTCAGTTATACATTGCCTTAAATGTTTATATTTATTTATGAAAGCTTCTAATATATTGTTGTCCTTACTGAGCATCTGAGCTCACTCCTTTCAATGTTTTAATTTTTATAGGATCTGAAGAAGTATATTATGAATGACCAACAGGGATAGTATGAAGAGGATAAGAGTGTGGATTGTGGATAATATGTTATTGTGATTTTTTACTTTATGAAGTAATGTAACATTTATGAATGTATCAAGTGTTTCGAAGGCTACTAAACTAATCTGAATTTCAAGACTTGATATTTTCTGATCATGCCAATGTTATGTAATAATGCACCGACTCTGGGTAAATGGGGTCAGGAAATTACAGTTGGTATCAGAGGCAGTTTAGTACTACCCTTGCAAGATAGATTTAGATAAACATTGATTAGAGCACATAGCCCTATGATAGACTTTGGGGATTTGTATAGAAGAACATCCTAGAATTTTGTTAAAGAATAGATTTTGTGTAATTTCTGAGTAATACATCCCTGTCTGGATACGAGCAGGTAGAGGTAGCTTTGGCACAACTGTACCTAGGGGTAAAACCCGAAAACACCGCTTTGAGCTAGACTCGAACGAGAACTGGTGCACGATAACAGACCTTGCTGCACTCTTGGTTATGACACTCCCAGGGGATATGTTTAGGATAATTCTCATTTTCTTTACAAACCATTATGAATGGTTTATGAGTATATACTTCCTCAAAGAAAACATTTTTATGATTATGGATTATATCCATAAACTGTTCAATTTATGTTAAGTGTATTACAAGTATGGAATTCTATATTTTGATTCATTAACTGATCTAGTTTATGCCATTCTTTAGAAATGGTGCCTAGTTGATGGAATAGAAACCCGTATCAATGCACACACTCCATGTTGGGATTTCCCTCATGATCAAGATAATTATAATGGAGTTGGTGATACAACTGGTGCTGATCAGATTATCACCATACTGGGACAACTCACTCAGGTTATGAATAATAAACTTACTCGTATGTAGCAACCTGATCCACAACGTGGAGGATAAATGTTAGATCTCTTCATGAGGAAAAAACAACCAAAATTTAATGGGGGTACAAATCCATTAGTAGTTGAGAAATGGATAAATTCCCTAGATAAAATATTTCATGTTTTAGGGAGTAGTGAAAGGGTAAAAGTAGTCATGGCAGCTTACCGCCTCATTGGAGATGCTGATCAATGGGGGTCATTGATTCAAAACACATAGAAAGATGATGAAGTATCAAATATGGAATGGAGGGTGTTCAAAGAGCTTTTCATAGAAAAATACATACCTCGTGACCATAGAGAAGATATGGAAAGGCAAATCTTGATTCTGAGACAAAAGGAGGATGAAAATGTCGCAAAGTATGAGGCCATCTTTACAAGGTTAGCAAGGTATGCTCCAGATTATATACGTAACCCAAGAAGTAAGATTGATATTTTCTTTGATAGGTTAAAACCGTTTCTCCATCAAGCATTAGTATCACAATATTTCACAAAATATAACCATATAGTCTCATGTGCTATCAAGACAAAAAAGGAATTCTCTAGGTCTTATGACAACAAAGTAAAGAAATAGAAGAAGATAACCGTGGAACAAGAGACATCTAAAGGGAAAAAGGGGAAAAAGTATTTTTCATTATGTGATAATTATGGGAAGAATCACCCTGGTACTTGCCTAAAAGGAATGGGAGTTTTTTATAAATGTGGAGAAAAAGGTCACTGGGCTTGTGATTGCAAGGGAATGAAAGAGGTTGTAAATGTTGAATGCTACAATTGTAGAGAAATGGGGCATTATGCAAATGAATTCCCTAAGCGCCAAGGATACTTATTTCAGAAAAGGCCAAGGGATCAAGGCCAATCATATGATGTTACTACTATTGAAGTGGAATAATTAATGTATTGGTGATTTTGGACTCAAGGATTATATTCTGGTTATGTAACGCCCTGACCCCAGCTACCCAGAGTCGGTGCATTACTTCGTAACATTGGCATGATCACAAAAGATCAAGTCTTGAAAGACCGATTAGTTTAGTAGCCTTGGAAACACTAGATACATTCGTAAACGTTACATTACATCACAAAGTGAAAAACTATAATAACATAGTCTCCATAGTCCACACTTATATCCTCTTCGGACTATCCCTGTAGGTCATTCATAAAATACTTCTTCACATCCTGGAAAATATTAAAACATTGAAAGGGGTGAGCTCAGATGCTGAGTAAGGTTTACAATATAGCGGATGCTTTCATAAATAAAAATTAACATTTAAGGAAATAAATAACTAAAACAAAAGCCTTTTAAACTTGAACTTCAACATAATATGGCAAAAGTAAAATGAGATAATGCCATTTACTTCTTCACATGGATATTCTACTGGTCGAATAATCACATGCAATATCAATAACCACTTTCATAATGATGGAATGCATAATGCCAGACTATCATAACCACATAGTCAAGGCCTCGTGCCAAGACCACAAATAAGATTTTGTCAAGGCCTTGTGCCAAGACACTAGTTTGTCTCATGAGACCTGCCGATGCATCGAGGAGCTATAGCGGGCTCCACCCGTCACTTATTAAGTCCAATGCATTCCTCATATGAATAGGTTTAAACATATCATAAACCATAACATAATCATATGACATAAAACATGCATAAAGGAAATATAACATTTCCATATTTCAATCACAAGATATCAATACAACACATTGATATAATAAAAATGATTTCAAAACCATTTTGAATACCAAAATAAAAGAAAGTTAAAACTTTGTATTTATCTTTCATTAAAAAAATGATGGCTTGTAGAGGAATCCGAAACTCAAATAATGGTCACGGCAGTGGAGAAGTCGTTGTCGCCGCATAAGTATGGAAAGAAAGACATTCCCTTTTTGTCGTTTAGTAAAACGCTTCGTATAAAAAAGATTCCTTTTGAATAAACATAAAAGTCAAAGGGGTTTATACACCGTATAAAAGAAAGTTGTGTATAAAGCCAAATATGCCTCAATGAAAGGAGATTGAGATGAAGTCCTTAAAAAGATCATTTTTAAAATAAAATAGATCTATTATGTGTATTCACTATAGGTACACATAAAGAATGTACAAATACATAATAGGACATAATAATATCATGACATAATTTGGAAGTAGGAGATTAACCCAAAGAATGGAAGTTGGGTTAAGAAATTCCCTTACCTCGTGTCCGACTTGACTCAACCGTTCTTTAACCACCTGAATAATAAACTATATTTAATATATACGATATTAAGAACCATTTTTAATTTCAATATCCTTTTTATATCACTTATTACAATGTTATGAACATTATGTAATTATTTAAGTTAATAACGGTCGTTTTGTCGATCTTTGTTACTTGAGTCAACAATAAATTTCTTATAATTACAAGTTGTTTATGTGGTAGAATATCCATTATCTCCAGAATTATATTCATTATTTAAATGTCATATATATCATATATATCCAGTATATACATTCATTTATAATATTACGTAACATTTAGAGGTAAGAAATGAAATGCACCGTTCATGGAGACGGTAAGCCGTACGTACGCATGAACGCTACTTTCATTTCTATTTCATATTTAATGGAACGAAATCATAATGATATAAGTGTATAATATAATTCCAGTATAATATAGTGTATAATACCATTTACTCCATCCGTTATACATCCCACATATGGCATTAACGATTCAAATAACTTTGAGGGGGCGGTAGTCTGCACTTCCTAAAATGAAATTATCGTGTTTTACACATAATGGAAATCATAAATTATGCCATAAATGAGAAATACAGAAGAATAAGTAAAATATAAACATATTATATATCATATATAAAAATAGTGACATCTTAATGGCCACCTTTGAAGGTGTTATATGAGTGTTGAACAATCATCGTTTCGTGAGGCAGAAATTCGCCATCCACAGAAACCGTATGTTCTTTAACCATTAGATGTAGGTGTGCGTAAGTGTAGCTAGAATACTTATTATAACAACATCCTAGTATATTGAGGATACTGGTGTTGTTACAAAAGAAATGAATAAAAAGAGTTTAGGGGGTTGGAGAAGAAAAAAAAAACAAAACAACATTAGAGAAGACATTACCTCAAAATCGGGTAACTCATTTTGATTTGAGCCAAAGGCTTCCTTGGGAAGAGTTCTGCCCAAAGTGAGGCTTCTAGGAGTAAGAGAGGGATGTTGGGAGAGTATTTGGGCAGAGTATGGCCGAGCAAAATGGCTTGAAAGTGTAAATGAGGTGGGATAGGTGGGGGCATTTTATAAGTGGAGAGGAGGGGCTCTTTTGGAATGTTTGAAATGTTACATTATTATACAATGCTTTTCGGATTCTAAAGGTCCCACACTTATATAATTCGTGGATAAGGTGATAAGGGTTCGAAATATCTTCATCCAATAGGCTTTGGAAAAGTATAAGCCTTGTAATTTGCATTATCTTCTCATTTTATTTAAATCGTTAAATAATGAGGTCATCGCCACATCATAATGAGGTCATAAATAATTTAATTTATTTAATGTCTAAAAATTATTAAAAAATTGATATGATGTAGAAAATCTTTTTTTCTTTCTAATTAATATTTATAATCAAAATTTGGACTTGTGTAACCCCACGAAAAAATTGTTTTAGTAAAACATTTTATGTTTGTGTCATTTTTTACTTTAACATTAAATAAAATGTGTTTATGTCATTTTCTAACTAATGTGGCTCCATGGGGTCCCCAAGTTGACCCATGGGTTTTATTGGTCGGCCATGACTCATCCTATAGGAGTAGGACAAGTGTCATGCTCATCTCATATTATAAAAACATTGTTTTTACCTTAAACTACACTAATTAACTCTAATCGCGATGAAGAACTTAAAAGTTACTATTCACCAAAAAATTATTTTAATCTCATTGAACCACATTTTACTTCTTAATGAAAACCATGTATGTCGGATTTTTGAAAATCAAATCACAGAAGTGGTAATATTTCATTTAAACGAAAAATCAGTTATTTAACTACCACTTAGTGGTTTCACTATTCATCAAAAATTGAAGTTTTTCAAAACAAAGCCAAAATATCACCCTAAGCTATAATTGATATTCCAAATTCAAAAATGATGTCTATTTTACAAAATTCCAAACATATAAGTTGCATTAATTAATTTTATAATTAATTCCCGTTGTTACAACAAATAGCGTGTTTTTAAGAAACAATTTATATCAAAAGATTGGCAATTGTTTATGTCCAATTTCAATGTTAAATTAATTCTAATGACCACCAGTGGATAAAATTGTAAAAATATATTCTAATTATACTTTAAAACCACTCAATAGTATAACTTATCACTATAAATTATTTTGATTAAAAAAGTTGTTTTGAGTATTTTTCACTATTCATAAAAATTGGAAGTTCTCGGAAAATTACAAAAAATTCAACTTTGGAAAATTTCGATATTACGAATACAAAAATGAAGTTCATTTTGAAATATAAAATTTCTATAAATTTAAAAATTGGTTATTACTATTCATAATAGCTACTTTTATTAGTCGCGGTGTTTTAGAACTCGAAGTTGCGTACAATGCAAGTCATTGCATTATTGAATGAGAATCGTATCATGGAAGCTCGGGGTGTTACATTCTCCCCTCCGTCAATAAATTGCGTCCTCGCAATTTGAAATTTTTTTCTTTGAAAATAAAAGGTTGAAAAGAGAAAATACCTTTGTGGAAAACCCACATCGGAAATAAGATTAATAAAATTTAGCCTTAATAAGAGGGAAATGGAAATAATAAAGTCACCACCAAATTATGATCTCGATAAGGAGAACATTGGTGGCAATTAGAGACATATAATTGGAGGAAAAACGTAAATATTTGTAGGGAGTGATTGAGTTCATCAATCACAATCAACTGTCAAATTGAGGGCCTCAAAGCCTTCAATATATGTTGATTTAAAATATCATCAGTTCAACAAGACATAAGGTATTAGGATAACACATTTTTTTGTTTTAATATCCCTTTACTAAAGTTTAAGAATTAATTTATTCATTGAATAAGAGATAGGTATATATATTTTTATGCTTGACAATTAGAGTTTCATCCTTCAACTCATCTTTCACTCAAAATGATAATAGAACTCAAAAATATTATACTTATCCTAATTGTATAAGGTTCCAAATGTTAACACATACCATTTAGATTAGTAAAATTATTTTGTAATAACTGGGGACTTCTTCTAGGCTAGTGGTAGGAAATAAAGGCTTGTCGCACTATGATTGTGGGTTCGATTCCTGCAACTTTGTCCAACGCGACGGGTTATGCCCCACCCTGCAGGTTGTCCTTTTACTAAAACTATAGTATTATAATATTCCAAAAATAATCTTCAAAAATGTTTTAACCTTAAACAATACTATCCAAAGATCAACTTAATCCATTCCAACCTTTATAGTTATCCAAAATACTTCTGTCCAACTCACAGTCCAAATTTTATAATAAAGGTAAACATAATGAAGATCCTTTTTTCCATGTAACAACATGTGAACACCTTCATCATGTATTCTTTTTAAACATACTGAATTACCATGATCCCTTATTACTTATAGAATACTAGATATACTCCTTCTATCCAAAAATGTATACAAATCATCAATCAGTTTCAAGGAAGTTAAGAATATCCAATATAATTTATCCAAATCAATCACGTCTTATTCCAAAATCACTATCTCGGTATCAGAACAATATTATGGTTTATCTTTCTCTCTACCATATATTTTCCAAAAATTTAACCTACTGTGGAGTCACTTTTCTTGGTTCCACACAATCTCAAGTCCTCGATGAAATAGTAATACAGTACAATCCTTATATACTCCATAATTATTATAACCAGTACAACATTGATACAACACTAAAATTACAAAATTCTTTAATAAAAACATAAGAACTCTAATCATTACTCCTCATCTGTGGTAGTATCATAACTTGATTATTATCCAATAACATCATTTGGGGCATACTCTGATGATTTGGACATTGGTTTGCGTAGTGTCCCCAATCCTTGCAGAAGAATCATTGTACATTTGAAACCATTTTCTTACCCTTGCAGTCACGCACTTTGTGTCCTTTTTCTCTACACTTATAACAAACTCCCATTCCCTTTAGGCATGTTCCATGATGTTTCTTCCCACAATTACCGCATATTGGAATATTCTTCTTTCCCCTCATCCCTTTATCCATCATTCTCTCTTCCATCCCTTTCGTATCTTGCTTCGCTTCAAAGCCATAGGACTCAGAGAATTCTTTACTTATCTTATTAACACATGATACTATTTCTTCATATGTTGAGAACACATGGGAGACTATTTCCCTTCAAAATGTTGGCTTAATACCGTGAAAGATACGATCCTTCTTACTCTTTGGATCATACGTACTGCTAGAGTTCACATTCCTTCTACTGGGTGCCATTTCTATACAATGGCATAAACTAGATTAGTTTATGAATCAAAATACATAATTCAATACTTATAAAATACTTAACATAAATTGAACTATTTATGGATATAATCCATAATCATAAAAAGGTTTTCTTTGAGTAAGTATATACTCATAACCGTTCATAGTGGTTGGTAAAGAAAACGAGAATTATCCTAAGCATATCCCCCGGGAGTGTCGTAACCAAGAGTGCAGCAAGGCCCGTTTTCGTGCACCAGTTCCCGTTCGAGTCCATCTCAAAGCGGTGTTTTCGGGTTTTACCCCTAGGTACATCTGTGCCAGAGCCACCTCTACCTGCTCGTATCCAGACAGGGATGTATTGCTCGGAAAACTTACAAAATCTCTACAATAACAAAATTCTAGGACGTTCTTCTATACCAATCCTCAAAGTCTATCTCTGGGCTATGTGCTCTAATCAGAGTTTATCTAAATCTAGCTTCCAAAGTTAGTACTAAACTGCCTCTGATACCAACTGTAACGCCCCGACCCTAGCTACCCAGAGTCGGTGCATTACTTCGTAACATTGGCATGATCATGAAAGATCAAGTCTCGAAAGACCGAATAGTTTAGTAGCCTTGGAAACACTAGATACATTCGTAAACGTTACATTACATCACAAAGTGAAAAACTATAACAACATAGTCTCCGTAGTCCACACTTCTATCCTCTTCGGACTATCCCTGTAGGTTATTCATAAAATACTTCTTCACATCCTGGAAAATATTAAAACATTGAAAGGGGTGAGCTCAGATGCTCAGTAAGGTTAACAATATAGCGGAAGCTTTCATAAATAAAAATTAACATTTAAGGCAATGAATAACTAAAACAAAAGCCTTTTAAACTTGAACTTCAACATAATATGGAAAAAGTAAAATGAGATAATGCCATTTACTTCTTCACATGGATATTCTACTGGTCGAATAATCACATGCAATATCAATAACCACTTTCATAATGATGGAATGCATAATGTCAGACTATCATAACCACGTAGTCAAGGCCTCGTGCCAAGACTACAAATAAGATTTTGTCAAGGCCTTGTGCCAAGACACTAGTTTGTCTCATGAGACCTGCTGATGCATCGAGGAGCTATATCGGGCTCCACCCGTCACTTATTAAGTCCAATGCATTCCTCATATGAATAGGTTTAAACATATCATAAACCATAACATAATTGTATCACATAAAACATGCATAAAGGAAACATAACATTTCCATATTTCAATCACAAGATATCAATACAACTCATTGATATAATAAAAATGATTTCAAAACCATTTTCAATACCAAAATAAAAGAAAGTTAAAACTTTGTATTTATCTTTCATTAAAAAAAATGATGGCTTGTAGAGGAAGCCGAAACTCAAATAATGGTCACGGCGGCGGAGAAGTCGTTGTCGCCGCATAATTACGAAAAGAAAAACATTCCCTTTTTGTCGTTTAGTAAAACGCTTCGTATCAAAAAGATTCCTTTTGAATAAACATAAAAGTCAAAGGGGTTTATACACCGTATAAAAGAAAGTTGTGTATAAAGCCAAATATGCCTCAATGAAAGGAGATTGAGATGAAGTCCTTAAAAAGATCATTTTTAAAATAAAATAGATCTATTATGTGTATTCACTATAGGTACACATAAAGAATGTACAAATACAAAATAGGACATAATAATATCATGACATAATTTGGAAGTAGGAGATTAACCCAAAGAATGGAAGTTGGGATAAGAAATTACCTTACCTCGTGTCCGACTTGACTCAACCGTTCTTTAACCTCCTGAATAATAAACTAGAGTTAATATATACCTTATTAAGAACCATTTTTAATTTCATTATCCTTTTTATATCACTTATTACAATGTTATGAACATTATGTAATTATTTAAGTTAATAACGGTCATTTTGTCGATCTTTGTTACTTGGGTCAACAATAAATTTCTTATAATTACAAGTTGTTTATGTGGTAGAATATCCATTATCTCCAGAATTATATTCATGATTTAGATTTCATATATATCATATATATCCAGTATATACATTCATTTATAATATTACGTAACATTTAGAGGTAAGAAATGAAATGCACCGTTCATGGAGACGGTAAGCCGTACGTACGCATGAACGCTACTTTCATTTCTATTTCATATTTAATGGAACGAAATCATAATGATATAATTGTATAATATAATTCCAGTATAATATAGTGTATAATACCATTTACTCCATCCTTTATACATCCCACATATGGCATTAACGATTCAAATCACTTTGAGGGGGCGGTGGTCCGCACTTCCTAAAATGAAATTATCACGTTTTACCCATAATGGAAATCATAAAGTATGCCATAAATGAGAAATACAGAAGCATAAGTAAATTATAAACATATTATATATCATATATAAAAATAGTGACATATTAATGGCCACCTTTGAAGGTGTTATATGAGTGTTGAACAATCATCGTTTCGTGAGGCAGGAATTCGCCATCCACAGAAACCGTATGTTCTTTAACCATTAGATGTAGGTGTGTGTATGTGTAGCTAGAATACTTCTTATAAAAACATCCTAGTATATTGAGGATACTGGTGTTGTTACAAAAGAAATGAATAAAAAGAGTTTAGGGGGTTGGAGAAGAAAAACAAAACAAAACAACATTAGAGAAGACATTATCTCAAAATCGGGTAACTCTTTTTGATTTGAGGCAAAGGCTTCCTTGGAAAGAGTTCTTCCCAAAGTGAGGATTCTAGGAGTAAGAGAGGGATGTTGGGAGAGTATTTGGTCAGAGGATGGCCGATCCTAATGGCTTTAAAGTGTAAATGAGGTGGGATAGGTGGGGGCCTTTTATAAGTGGAGAGGAGGGGCTCTTTTGGAAAGATTGAAATGTTACATTATTATACAATGCTTTTCGTATTATAAAGGTCCCACACTTATATAATCCGTGTCTAAGGTGATAATGGTTCGAAATAGCTTCATCCAATAGGCTTTTGACAAGTGTATGCCTTGTATTTGGCATTATCTTCTCATTTTATTTAAATCGTTAAATAATGAGGTCATCGCCACATCATAATGATGTCATAAATAATTTAATTTATTTAATGTCTAAAAATTATAAAAAAATACTATGATGTAGGAAATAGTTTTATCTTTATAATGAATATTTATAATCAAAATGTGGACTTGTGTAACCCCACGTAAAAATTGTTTTAGTAAAACCTTTTATGTTTGTGTCATTTTTTACTTTAACATTAAATAAAAGGTGTTTATGTCATTTTCTAACTAAAGTGGCTCCATGGGGTCCCCAAGTTGACCCATGGGTTGTCTTGGTCGGCCACGACTCATCCAATAGGAGTAGGACAAGTGTCATGCCCATCTCATATTATAAAAACATTGTTTTTACCTTAAACTACACTAATTAACTCTAATCGCGATTAAGAACTTAAAAGTTACTATTCACCAAAAAATTATTTTATTCTCATTGAACCACATTTTACTTCTTAATGACAACCATGTATGTTGGATTTTTGAAAATCAAATCACAGAAGTGCTAATATTTCATTTAAATGAAAAATCAGTTATTTAACTACCACTTAGTGGTTTCACTATTCATCAAAAATTGAAGTTTTTCAGAACAAAGCCAAAATTTCACCCTAAGCTATAATTGATATTCCGAATTCAAAAATGATGTCTATTTTACAAAATTCCAAACATATAAGTTGCATTAATTAATTTTATAATTAATTCCCGCTGTTACAACAAATAGCGTGTTTTTAAGAAACAATTTATATCAAAAGATTGGCAATTGTTTATGTCCAATTTCAATGTTAAATTAATTCTAATGACCACCATTGGATAAAATGGTAAAAATATATTCTAATTATACTTTAAAAACAATCAATAGTATAACTTATCACTATAAATTATTTTGATTAAAAAAGTTGTTTTGAGTATTTTTCACTATTCATAAAAATTGGAAGTTCTCGGAAAATTACAAAAAATTCAACTTTGGATAATTTCGATATTACGAATACAAAAATGAAGTTCATTTTGAAATATAAAATTTCTATAAATTTAAAAAGTGGTTATTACTATTCATAATGGCTACTTTTATTAGTCGCGGTGTTTTAGAACTCGAAGTTGCGTACAATGCAAGTCATTGCATTATTGAATGAGAAGCGTATCATGGAAGCTCGGGGTGTTACAGGTTATAATAATAATGTGATATATATAAGGATTGTACTTTAGTACTTGTTGTTTTCATTAGGGTTTTAACATGACTATGGTAATGATATTTTTAGTATTTGACAATAAGAGAAACATTACTTTATTTAAGAAATATGATGTTAAAATTGATTTTGGGATTTAGAGACATTTTAGAGAATGTCTGGATAGAGGTATTTTGGATAACTATAAAGATTGAAATGGATTAAGTTGTAATTTGGATAGTATTTTTTAATGTTAAAACATTTCTGAAGATTATTTTTGGAATATTATAATACTATAGTTTTAGGAAAAGAATAACTACAGGTCGGGGGATAACCCGTCGCGTCGGACAAAGCTGCAGGAATCGAACCCACAACCATAGTGAGACAAGCCTTTATCACCTACCACTATCATACAGGAAGTCCCTAGTTTTTACAAAATAGTTTTCCGAATCTAAATGGTATGTGTTAATATTTGTAACCTAATAAGATTATGATAAATATAATATTTTTGAGTTATATTATCTTTTTGAATGAAAGTAGAGTTTCTGGTAGAAATTTGTTGAAGGTTGAAACTCTACATGTCAATCATATATAAATATATCCCTATCACTTATTCTATGAATAAATTAATTATTAAACTTTTTGAAAGGGATATTAAAACAAAAAAATGTGTTATCTTAATACCTTATATTTTGTTGAACTGATGATATTTTAAATCCACATAGATTGAAGGCTTTGGGGCCCTCAATTTTACACTTTTTTGTGATTGATGACCTCAATCACTACCTAAAAATATTTACGTTTTTCCTCCAATTATATGTCTCTAATTTCCACCAATGTTTTCTTAATCGAGTTCATAATTTGGTGGTGACTTTTTCATTTCCCTTAACCTCCTATTAAGACTAAATTTTATTAACAATATTTCCGATGTGCGTTTTCCAAAAATGTATTTTATACTTTCATAATTTTAGTTTCAAAGAACAATTTCAAATTGCGAGGACGCAATTTATTGAAGGAGTAGAGAATGTGACACTCCAAGCTTCCATGATACACTTCACTTTCAATAATGTAATAGCTTGCATTGTACGCTAGTTTGAGATTCTAACACAATGCGACCAATCAAAGTAGCCGTTATGAATAAGAATACCCACTTTTTGAAATATATAAATTTTATATTCCAAAATGGACTTTATTTTATGATTTGGAATATCAAAATTAGCCTATGTTGAATTTTTGGTGTTTTTCGAATAACTTCCAATTTTCTATGAATAGAAAAAATACACAAAAACAACTTCTTTTAATCAAAATAATTTATAGTGATAAAGTATACTATTGAGTGGTTTTAATGTATAATTAAAATATATTTTTACCATTTTATCCAATGGTGGTCATTAGAATTAATTTCACTTTGAAATTGGACATAAACAATTGTCAATATTTGGATATATATTTGTTTCGGTGCGGATGTGCGTCGGGTTACGCTGTTCCGCCAGGACGCGTTCGCGCGTGCACCCGTCAACCCGAGGGGATGGGCGCGCGGCTTGTGGTCCCGTAGTCCCGCTTTCCAAGGGCGGGCGGCATTCGTCCCTTATTCAGGGGCGTCTGCTCCTTGATCGAAACCGGGATGATGGGATGTCGGCTCCTCCTTCCTTGGACGTCTCCTTGGAACTCGTCGCCTAATCCGGGTCTCCCTCATAGACTTAAGAATGTTCGTGAATCTCGTTCCCGGCGCCATATCTTCATGGACACCGGTTAATTACGCTTCTTCCGCCCGGACGCTCCAAGGAGTCTGGTCGGGGCAGCAACCTGCGGTGAGAAGGCCGGGTGGCTCGGGGTGCTGGGGGCGTGTCGTAGCACTGCGGCTCTGCACGTCTGTCTTCCGTCCCTAATAGGGCTTCTCGAAGGCATGATGGCCTGAGACATCCCGTACTAGGTGCGGGGAACTGTGTCACCTGAGGTTTTCCTCAGCTTCCCATGTTTAACACGGGGTATGCCGCGAGTTTAACGTCCAGCGGGGACGGCATCGGACCGATCAACACGAAAAGTGGACCGGATGACAGAACCCCTTGCGGGGAACCTCCGACGCTGGGGCCAGCACATGGGCGGCTTCCCAAATGATGTGGAGTGGAGTGAAGTGGCATGACCCCACCGGGATGTGGCGGCCCGGGTAAGGATCAGGATGGATGATGGAGTGAAGAGCTTGGACCCCGTAGAGGCTTCCTACGTACCGCGCGTTAGCACGGATCAAAGTCAACGTAGTTCGGGTATACAGTTTAACGTCATGCTGGACGTCGGCAAGCCGACTCACGAAGAGGTCTAGGCCGCCGGGCGGAGGATTGAACCGAACCACCTCGCACAGAGGGGGATGGAACGGCCGGGTGGATCACATTTTCACGTCATGCTGGACGATAAAAAGAGAAATGGAAAAAGGGGCTGTGGGGAGGCACAGTGGAGATACACACGGGCAGTCTCCCACAGGGGCGGATTCATAGGTGAATCGACGCAAGCGTGAACCCTGGAGGGGTCCACTGATGGACGAACCGACGTAAATACGACCGGGACGACCAGGTGGCGGGCTTGGACCTCAGGGAGGCTTCCTATGTACCCTGTATAGAAGACAGGGATCAAAGTCCACGTAGTTCATTCTGTCAGGACTTACGCACTTGGGGCAGCCCGGATGCGGCAAAACTCAGTTGGAAGGGACTTGGACCGAAAGCAGAAGACACCTCGATCCCAGTCACACCCTCTACTGGCTTCGGCAGTGGGGAGGCGCAATGGAGATACACATGTGCAGCCTCCCACGAGAAACTAGGGGTTTGTAATACCCTGCCCCCGTAGGGAAAAGCCACTCCCATTAAATCGTCCCAAAAGGGGGACAATCCCGACATCCCTGCAGAGACGAGCGGGTGGGGGCCACGTCCAAACCGGGGGGAGACCCTGCATGCGAAGCACGGGATCGAATGATGCGGACGGTTTAACGTCTTTCCGGACGAAGTACAGTTTAACGTCGTGTGTTGAGGACGAAGCGGACGGTTTAACGTCTTGCCGGACGAAGTACAGTTTAACGTCGTGTGTTGAGGACGAAACACTTGGCAGTTTAACGTCTTGAAGCGCGGACGATGGGGGCTAGGCAGTTTAACGTCGTGCAGCCTGGACGTATACAGTTTAACGTCGTGCAGGACGTGGTGCAGTTTAGCGTCATGCTGGACGAATATGCAGTTTAACGTCATGTTGGACGAATGATTGCCGCCGACGGGTCCGTGTCACTTCGCACGAGCCTGGAAGGCTGCACGGGAAGACAGCGCACGGTGCGGGCACCTGCGATGAAGACCATCGGGCGCCACGCAGGCGGGTACCCAAAGGGTGTCAAGGGAGGCGACCCTGGCGGCTTGCGCGCAAAAGAGGAGCTTTGCGCGCAAAACCGCGGATCGGCGCGCAAAATGGCGGGCTGGCGCGCAATTGGGCCAGCGCTTTGCGCGCGGATGATTGGGATTGCGCGCACCGGGCTTCGGGTAGCGCGCGGGGGCAACAGCTCATTCTCTAACGAATGGCCACTTTGAAAATGGGGGGTGCGCGCAATCGGGTTGGATTGCGCGCACCCGGGGGGCAATTGCGCGCAAGAGGCTTCTTTTGCGCGCAAAGGCCTTCGGGTTGAAATTTATTCAAAGGAAATGAGCCTAGGGGATTGCGCGCGAAGGCGGACCCCAAGGCTCTATTGCGCGAAAGAAAGGAGGTTACCTGAAGATCGGCATTGCGCGCGGAAGGGGTTGAATTGCGCGCGCGGGAGACCGTTCGACTTCCAGCAACCTTTGAAACGTTGGGGGTCGCCTAGTATTTATAGGCAACCCCGGGCGCGGAATCCAAGGCGCGAGCGCGGAATTCTCCTCGCGGGCATGGAATCGGGCACGGCGCGCAAGGGAGTTGCGCGCATCTCGGGGGTTTTGCGCGCGGAACATCATCTTTGCGCGCAGACCTCTGAAATTCCGCGCAAGGCCTCCGGGCCCTCCGAAACATTCTTTCGACTCCAAATATGACCTCGCTTTCCGCATCCGGAGCTTCGTTTGGGAACAACGGACTTTTCCGGCGTCTACAAAAGCCCCCCCTCGGAATCTGATCGGCGAGAGGTCGCAACGATCGGGTTCCGAGGGAGACGCCGGAATGCCGAAGTCCTGGGCGGCGCGGGACTTAGGCGCGCAAAAAGGGGCGCCGGTCGCGAAATTCGCCGCTGCGGTCGCGCAAAGCGCTTTCCGCGCAGCGCGGACCCCGGCCTCACCTATAAATAGGGGCACTGGGTCCCTCCATGCCGTACACTGGCCTTCCGCGCGATAAGCATCTCTGCTCTCGTGCGCGAAATTGCCCTTTCCGGCGCGGAATTCGCCCGATCGGCGCGCAAAACCGTCCGGATTTCGCCTGTCTTTGCGCGAAAACCCGGAACTTTGCGCGACAGTCTTCCCAATTGCGCGCCGCCCACTTGGATTGCGCGCCAACCTTCAAACTTCTCTACCAGCCTCGTCCGATTCCGCACACTTCATCCCTTAACCCGCACGACTCCCGAAACTTCTGAGATGGCCGCGCATAGAGGAAATGAGGGGGATGCCGCCACTCGCAGGGCTGAGATGGCGACGAACGAGGAGGTTTACGGAGCCAAGGAGATTGTTTCCAACAATCAATCCTTGTTCGACTTACTGACGCCGGCCCAGAAGACATATCCACTGTCGGACAACCTGCCGCTCTGGAACTTCGGCATCCTAGATGAGGTCCTGGTGCCAGGGTTCGAGATTGATGCGCCGCGGACCTGGGTGACCCGGGAGGACGAGCTTCTCCGCTATAACATCACCAACAATGGGCATCCTGCCAGGGAGACCAGACACTTGGATGTCTATGTCCTGAACCCGAGGACGCGAACCATTGATGGGGGTGAGCCTACTGCGGAGAATTCTCCAGCCCTCTACTCGAGCATATATCGCCAGAGCGTCACGGACGACACCAAGGGCTGGCTGAAGGACTGGGACTTGCGGTCTGGGGGCAACTTCACCAGCGAGTGGGCCTGGGCGTTCTGGGTACGCCACACTTGCGATCACTTCGCAGAGGAGCTGCGGTACATCGGCCTGTTCGAGGCGGTGTGGACGTCGCAGTTCCACTTCTACCAGCAGTCCGAGCTCGGGCCGGAGCTGTTCACCCGATGGTCTCCGGATACCAACACCTTCCATCTTCACCATGGGGAGGTCGGCATCGGCCTCTGGGACATCCACTGCATCGGAGGTATCCCGCTGGAGGGCTACCAATACGATGAGTTCCTGCCACCGAAGAACATCTGGGAGGACAGGTCACGGACTCCCATCCTGACCTGGCATCTGCTTGACCTGGCTACGCAGCGGCTCGGGATCAAAGACTTCCAGAAGGACATAGCCTACAAGGAATGGTTCGGCCAGTTCTTGGAGCATGACCCGGCGGTCAAGATGCCAGGCAGGGGGAAGCGGTGCCCGACCGCAGCTCAGAGGAGCCGGAACGGGTCGTACTGGCGGGTCCTGGAGACGGGCGACTACCGCTCATGGGGGTACCGCGTCATCGAGGCCCGGGACCCAAATGTCCGGTACGCGGCGTTCCTGGCCTCCTTTCTGAGTGGGTGGCTCCTGCCAGTGCGGGACGCGAGAATGGGCGTTCGCCCGGCGACACTGGCGGTGGCGGGCGCTATGGCCGCCAACAAGAGATACAACCTCGGGGTCCCAGTGCTGGCGAGGCTGTATGCCATCCTGGGACGCATCTCACAAGGGGGGTCGCCACGAAGGATCTGTGGGCCCTTTCAGTTCTTCCACGGCTGGGTGGCTGCTCACCTCGGTGGGTACACGTTTCCGAACGCCATCATTCCTCCGGGCAACGGCCTGCGACCCTCCCTGCTGAACATCGCGGGGGTCGCTCCGATGACCCTAAGTGAGGAGGGCGTGCGGATCCGGATTGGAAATCATGCCAACTTCAACTTCAGTCCGTTCCCCACTCCCGTTGGCCAAATGATCGACAACTGGCAGTGTCCGCTGGAGCAGTATGAGTACTTCCTGAACATGCGGGGCGGGGTGCTCGTGGCTCGGATCGACGGGAAGGTGATCTGCGAGCCTTACGTGCCGACCCGTTTCGCCAGGCAGTTCGGGTGCCTTCAACGGATGCCGAAGAGGGTATTCACTGCCGTCCGGGAGGAGACGAACCCTTGCGTCCTTCGCCAGATGTGGCTGATGTTTGCCGCTTTCGGCTCTGGCGACGTCATCACTCTCCCTCCTACCGGAGTTGACGCAGGCTTGGCAACCGAGTACGCCGAACACTGGGCCATCGCGTACCCCGAGGGGCTCTTGCGGAAGCTAGTTCGGCGGCTCGAGGCTACCCGTGCGGAGACCGGGCGTCAAGGAAGGAGGCGAGGCGCCGCCACACGGGGGAGAACGGAGGCGCGCCAAGCAGCGGAGCCGGCGCGGGCAGGGACTTCGGCGGCGGGCACATCGCAGGCTGCCGCTACGACCTCGGCGCCCAGAGAGGGGGCACGCGTGGTGGTCGAAGAGCGGCCCGGGAAGCAGGTGAGACGTCTGCTCGAACCCTCCCACGATGCAGTCTTCCCGGCGCTGTGGTCGGCCTGGATGACCCTGCGGCAGTCACTGGGGACCGACGCCATCTGGCGAAAGATTCTCAGAGAAGAAATCCATCTGCCAGAGGTCGGGCGCCTCCACATTGCCGACAGGGTGGACTTCAACCGGCAGTATGCGTATCTGACGGCCATGGACGAGTACGCGCGCCAACGTGGTCAGCGCGCGGAGCCATCCCTTCTGGTGAAGGTGATGCTCGGTCTCGAGCCCGCTCCGGAACAGATGCCGCCGGAAGAAGACGACAGTAGCAACGACTCCGAAGAAGAGGAGGAAATGGGGGAGGATGAAGGCTCCGAGGGAAGATCCCATCAGGGGAGCCCACGGGAGAGCGGCGAGGTGGCCGGCTCTGACAACGTTGATGTCACTGAGCTCCTCGAGGTCCGCTTCTATCCCTACTCAATCTGCTTCATCCACTCTCTTATGCAGCTTCTAACCCATTTCTCCATCTTTCTCAGGAGCGCACGGATATTGGTCAGGCATCCTCAGCGGGAGTAGGAGGGGTGCCAGCAGGACAAGGCGGGGGGCAGACACCCATCATCGAATTGACAAGCGCTAAGGGGTCCCCTGCTGCAACTGTTCCTGCGGCGACCGGGGTAGCGGAAGATGATGCTCCGAACTCCCGTAAGTCTCCTTACTTTACTGCTGGTGCTTGCCGTTGACGATCCGTGACTAACCATGGCATGCCCCGCGCAGTGATCTCAACATTGGAGGCTCGTCGGGTTTCCGAACCCGGGCCATCTACGAGTGGACCAGTGGTGGACATGCCGCCTGCTCCGGAACAGACTTCCCAAACCGAGCCGGCCCCACCAACTGCTGATCAAGGGGCTCCGGACATCGGCGGTGCTGACATCGGAGAGAGGTTGGGGGCTGACGAGTGTGTCAGCGCCACTGGGGAGAGAGAAGAAGGTCGCCCGGATGTTGGGGAACCCATCCCTCGTGAGGACCTCCCAGGGGCGGACCCTGCAGCAGACCTGCTGGCTGCCTTCCCTGCCTACCGGCCTGCCGATCCCGAGGAGATGGACGACTCGGACGCGGAGGCGGTCGATGAGAGCCGGATAACGCGCCGCAGGGGGTGGAAGTGCATCCAACGCTTCCTCAAGCGAGACCCGTCGGAGTGGCTGGGGCGCATGGGATCACTTCAAACCTGGCTGCGCTTCCTGTGTGCCGGGGGAGCTGATGCTCAACGCCTCCATCTGACGGTCCGTGATTTCATGGCCGAAAAGATGCGCGAGAGCTGCCGGCGTGCCGACGCCACACAAAGTCGGGACATGTCGGAGAGCACGCGGGCGCTCCTCACGGCGGAGCAGGAAGTCCGGCGCCTCGAAGGGCAGGCGGCAGAGAAGGAGGCCTTCGTCGCAACGTGTACCGAGCTTGTGGAGCAACTAGCAGCTCAGCTGGTTGACGCCCAAGTACAGCTGACGGAGGCGGGCCAACAGATGGTCACAATTCAAGTCGAGCGGGAGCGTGCACAGGCCAGAATCGACGAACTGCGTGCTGCGACCGCCGACGAAGAGAGGGCACGCAGAGAGCGAGAAGCAGCTCTGGAGGCCACCAGCCAAAGGGTAGCGGCATTAGAAAGACTCATTCAGCACGCTAATCCCTAAGGGCTTTGTTTTGCCATTCCCAAAACATTTGCTTCCGCTACTTTGATCCATCTGTATGAATCAATATATTTATCTGCATCTTTTGGTTTAATATGCTCAACCACAATTCGTTGTCTTGCGGGAGTGTTAACCAAGCATCAGGCATCCATAATTGGGCCTGGATTTCTGGAGAAAAGAGGGAGGTCATTCCTAGGAAAGGAGACCTCAGACCTAACCAATGTATCATCCCCCAACTTGTTCCAACACACGAGCGGGACAACGCTAGGGGCGTTGAGATTTTATCCGAACATAGGGAAATGAGAAAGGGTGAATCGCGTGTCCCGAATCCGGACATCCACAACGGTCGGCCTTCCAGGAAATGCCCAAGACAGTAGGCGGACAGTGGATCGACCATAACAACTGCAATAGACGGACCGAAAAAGGCCATCATTCATATTGCAGGAGGCGGACCACATGTTATCATGAATACCGCTTTGGGGTTCCTTCAGACACAAGGGTGGAAAATCCAGATCAACAGGGCATGCGAAGCGTGGGGCGAAGTGACGATTTGTTCGGACAGAATCCAACGCTCTCAAAATTGTGCCACCGTGGGGAAAACGTATTAGGCGGATGCACTAATCTGGCCGTGAGTCACCTCAATTCTCAGACAGCACCTCTCTGACGAGGAAACTGTCGCTTCCCATCCTTGCGATGGGGCATCCCGAGCTGAATCGGGGAGAATATCACAACTGCACCACTCTACCCGAAGTCAGGCCAGACGGCCGGCGACGAGGAGGGGCGGGACTTAACGATCCCTGAGGCTGGACCCGAGTCGGAATGCCCGGGCGTTCCTACGTACTCCATCAGGCTGGAGATCAAGCCACACGTAGTTCTGAGAGTGCAGTTTAACGTCATGCAGGACGTAGAATCCCGTTTAGGGGAGATCTTAGTTTATGGTCGTAGAGCTCGGACCATAAGGGTAGATCTTAGTTTAAAGTCTTAGAGCTCGGACCATAAGGGGAGATCTTAGTTTAAGGTCTTAGAGCTCGGACCATAAGGGCTAGATCTTAGTTTAAGGTCTTAGAGCTCGGACCATAAGGAGAGATCTTAGTTTAAGGTCTTAGAGCTCGGACCATAAGGACCTCAAAGTACGCCGCATCTGGTCATATCCCCTGGATATGCGAAGATGCACTGAGGGATAGTGTCAAGAGTGTCGAGTTTTCGCCTGGTCAGAATGGGAGGTGGGAAATGTGAATCATGCGGCCATTCACTCGAGGACCGGGAGCACCGGCGTGACGATATGAGAGTACTGCCGACCGTGGCGGAAAAGCAGCATCAACATCGCACTAACCGTTGGTGGAATGAGGCAGCAAACGAGCATCGACCGCTCAATCGCAGTATTCATATCGATTTGCTGCCCGAGGCCATTAGGGGTACCGGCCCAAGTCGGTGGGAGAGCACTGAGGCATTGTGTCCGAACCGTTCACGGGGGCTCCACCCAGGGCGTAGACGATGGGTCCGAATGAAAGGGAGCACGAAGCCTGAAAAGCGGAGGAAACCTGACCAAGCGGATCCTGACCCTCCTGGCAATAAACCAGAGTACTCTTGACACCGGTGGACCACTGCAAGGGGTCGGGGAACACGCCTTGAGGGTGACCTGAAGGCGGCGGATTCCCCAGAGAAGGGGTAATCTCTAAGAGATGGGGGGCTGGACCCGAAGTTTCAAACATCCGGGCGTTCCTACGTATCCCATAAGGATGGGAATCAAGCCGCACGTAGTTCTTGAAGCGCGGCGCAACACAATCGGGCACCAGCGCGGGGAAGAGTGCGGGTCTGACCCTCGCACACAGAAGGAGCGGCATTTGATATTTCTTGTTTGTCCTTAAAGATGAATGGTTTTTCTTTGTGCGGCGACATGCCTGTGATTGAGAAATCTCTGGCGTCGCCACAATAATCAAGCCACGGAAGGCATTGATGAATGGCGTGGTTATTAACCAGCGCCCAACATGAGTGTCCCCTGAGGGGAACATCACGATGCAGTGCCGTTTTCTCGTCGGGCGGCCAAGACGATCACAGTTTATGGTCGTGTGGTAGGACCAGACAACACAGTTTAAGGTCGTGTGGTTCGGACCATGGAGGAATCTGCTTACCGCGGTACGGCGGACACAGCGGAGGTGGGAGCATACCCAGCCCTGCGGTCATGCACGATTCCAGGAGAAGAGTCTTGGGATGGGGGTCTGCGTATGTCCATCACCCGAGGGGCAGAGATGCTAGCCTCCAGACATACTGGGCTCAGTACGCGATTGTTCGAGCGACTCCTCCCTCCTTATGGGGACGAGGGTCCAGCTACGCATGGCCCTTGGGGAGAACATCCGCATATATCCTTGGTGCTCAGATCATGGGAGCCTCGAACGACATCATTACCTTGGTTGGTCTGCCTAACGTGTAAAGGTGTACTGAAGGTCAGTATGAAAAGAGTGTCCAGATTCCACTACGACGCATAATGGCGGAGTGTGATGAGGACTGCGCAACCAATGTTCAGAGCCTGAAGGAGCTGACATGGCGATCAAGGATGTTGCTGACGCATTCGCAACACAACATCCGATCGCGTCAGCCTAAGACGGGGCAAGCAAACGAGCATCAACCGCTCAATCGCAGGATTCATATCGATTTGCGGCCCAAGACCCGCCGGTAAATCGACCCGGAGCGGTGGGAGAGCACTGAGGCATCGTACCCAAACCGCTAACGAGGATCCCTTTGAGTGAAGGCTCGAATAAGAGGAAGCGCGAGGCCTGACAAGCAACACAGGACTTGTCGGGATTGAATCTGACACTACGAGTCATAGACCGAAGTACCCAAAACATGTTAACAGATCTCCGGAAAGGGTCGGAGGACTCACCCTGAGAGCAACCAAAAGAGGGCAGATCCCCGTGATCAACCAAGAGATGGGGCTGGACCTGAAACACAAGCGTCCAGGCGGTCCTACGTATCCCATAAGGATGGGAATCAAGCCATACGTAGTTCTTGAGAGGCAGTTTAACGTCATGCAGGACGATGAGGGGTGTGAGGTAGTCCCACACACGGGGGAGGCGTACGGCGCGGCCAGTAGACCGACGTGAATGAGGACATAATCCCCCGCTCACGCGATACGCCTCGCACAAAAAAGGAGGGGAACTGGGGCCAGAGGCCCAACGCGGGATAGAGATTCCCGGGAAATGGGGCTGGGCCTGAAACATGAATGTCCAGGCGGTCCTACGTATCCCATAAGGATGGGAATCAAGCCATACGTAGTTCTTGAAGTGCAGTTTAACGTCATGCAGGACGATGAGGAAAAAAGAAGGGGGGAGCAG
The DNA here is from genome assembly GCA_963277665.1 of Viscum album. Lineage (NCBI taxonomy): Eukaryota > Viridiplantae > Streptophyta > Magnoliopsida > Santalales > Viscaceae > Viscum > Viscum album. The sequence continues at coordinate 124,995,293 of OY728129.1, read as the reverse complement.
AAGGCATCCCCAAACGTGGGGGGGCGTACAGCGTGACGAGCAAACCGACGTGAATGAATTGATAGCCCCGCACTCACACCATACGCCGCACACCCGAGGGCAACTGGGCCAAGGGCCCGAGATGGGATGGAAATTCCCGAAGGATGGGGCTGGGCCTGAAACATGAATGTTCAGGCGGTCCTACGTATCCCATAAGGATGGGAATCAAGCCACACGTAGTTCTTGAGGGGCAGTTTTACGTCATGCAGGACGAATGCTGAACAGTTTAACGTCTTGTAGCTCGGACGTAGTGCAGTTTAGCGTCATGCAGGACGAAGCACTTGGCAGTTTAACGTCTTGCAGCGCGGACGAATGCTGAACAGTTTAACGTCTTGTAGCCTGGACGAATGCAGTTTAACGTCGTGCAGGACGTGGTGCAGTTTAACGTCATGCAGGACGAAGTGCAGTTTAGCGTCATGCGGGACGAATGTGCAGTTTAACGTCATGCTGGACAAATGTGCAGTTTAACGTCATGCTGGACGTAGTGCAGTTTAGCGTCATGCGGGACGAATGAACACTCAGGCAAAGTATTGCTTGAGGAACCTAGCGTTGGTGGGAGGAGTGGCACGCTCACCATCCATAGTCGCTAGGGAGTATGCGCCATTGGGATAGACCTTGTGGACAACAAACGGTCCCTCCCACTTGGGCTCCAACTTGGGTGGCTTCCTGCCGGGGATCATTGGTGCTCTTAGGGCTAGCACTAGATCACCCTGCAGGAAGGAGCGGAGGCGAACCTTCTTATTGAAAGCTCGAGCCATTCTGCTTTGATGCCTCTCCAAGTTGTGCAAAGCGCGAAGTCTATTCTCATCCAGTGCTTCCAACTCGACTAGACGGGCTTCAGCAACTCTGTCCGGCGCTTGCTAGTCGTAGACCGCAGTGCGCAAGGACGGTAACTGGATCTCGATGGGCAGGACGGCCTCAGCTCCATACACCAGGGAATAAGGGGTCATCTGGGTGGAATTGCGAGTCGTCGTCCGATAAGCCAAGAGGGCGTTGGGGAGCTTGTCCGGCCAACTCTTCTTGTTCTGACCAACTATCTTTTGCAGAATGTTAGAGAGGGTTTTGTTAAACGCCTCGATCTGTCCATTCACCTGCGCATGATAGCGAGATGTATGGTTCGAGCGAATGTTATACTTGGCGTACAACTTCTTCAACTCGGCTGCTCGGAAATTGGTTCCGTTATCCGTGAGGATAGCGTGAGGCACTCCAAATCGATGGACGATGTTGGAGGTCACGAAGTCAGCGATCGAACAGGATTTGACCTCTCTGAGCGGAATCGCCTCTGCCCATTTGGAGAAGAAGTCCGTAGCGGTCAGAATGAACCGGCACTGGCGAGCTGTCGCCGGTGGGTAAGGTCCCACAACGTCCAGTCCCCAGACTGCAAAGGGCCAGGAATACCTTGTGGTATGGAGAGGCTCCGGCGGCCGATGCACAAAGTTCTCATGAACCTGGCACGCATGGCACCTCCTGGCATACTCGATGCAGTCATGGATCATGGAGGGCCAGAAGTATCCTAACCTCCGAATCTGGTGGGACAGCTTCGGCCCAGTCTGGTGGGCGCCGCATGAACCAGCATGAACCTCTTGCATGACTCGTGGGATCTCAACTCCCTGAAGGCAACAGAGGAGAACACCATCAAATCCGCGTTTGTAGAGGATCTGCTCCAGGCCGGGACTGCTCTGGAGGACGAACTGCGATGCGCGGCGTCGAACTCGCTCGCGCTCGGCCCGATCCGATGGAAGAATGCCATGTTGGAGGTACTCAACCAAAGGCGTCCTCCAATCAGGGGCTGATCCGACTGTCATATTTGGAGTACTCGGGGCTCCGGGCATAGGGGCAACCGTGGTGAGGTTACTTACCAACGGGCCGCGATCTTCTTCCGGGATAACAGGAGCGATGAGCCTGCGGCGCGTCACGCGGACGATCAGGTTGTCCTGTTCAGGCTCCGCAAGTGACGCAGCGAGGCTGGCCAAAGCATCTGCTCGACCGTTCTGCGACCGGGGAACATGGACAATTTCCGGCCGAGAAGGGAACCGGGCCATCAGAAGGAGGGTGCACTCCAACAATGGCACAAGTTCCGGCTTCCTGACAACGTAGTCGCCATTGATCTGCTTAACGACCAGCTCGGAGTCCCCTTTCACGCACAGACGGGGCACGTCGATCTCAAGAGCCAACTCGAGGCCGGTGATGAGGGCATGGTATTCCGCCTCATTGTTGGTACAGCCCTCTGACAACAGGAAAGAGTATGGCAGCACGGCTCGCTCCGGGGTAATGAAGACGATACCCAAGCCCACTCTGTTGAGCTTAGGATTATCGAGTCTTCTACCGGTGGGGCTCCGGGAGGCACCGTCAAAGTGCATCTGCCAGCATGGATCGGCTCGATCAACCGAGAGAATGGTCTCATCAGGAAAGCCTAGATCCAGCGGCTGATCCGCGGAGGTCGGGTGAGCTGCCAGAAAGTCTGCCAATGCTTGCCCTTTGATGGCCTTCTGAGACACATACCTGATGTCGAACTGCTGGAGAATCACTGCCCACCGCGCTAGACGGCCAGTCAACATAGGTCGGCTCAGGATATATTTCAACGGGTCTACCCGAGAAACCAACTGTACCTCATGGTGCTGCAAGTAGTACCGTAATTTCTGTACGGCAAATATGAGCGCCAGGCAGCTCTTCTCGATGGGGGAATACCTAACTTCCGCATCGAGGAGCATGCGACTGAGGTAATAGAGGCTATTTTCTGTTCCCTCGTTGTTCTTCTGGGCGAGAAGGGCACCCAGGGACCGTTCCAGGGCGGTCACATAAAGGACCAGCGGCATTCCGGATACGGGCGGCATCAGGACCGGAGGTTGAAGCAGGTACTGCTTGATCTCCTCGAAAGCGGTCTGACACTCTTTATCCCATACATAGGTGGCACCTTTCTTCATGAGCCGAGAAAAGGGCTTACACTTGCCGGCCAGATTCGCGATGAATCGGCGTATATAGGCTAAGTGGCCTTGGAACCCTTGCAGTTCCCGGACGGTACCTGGGGGAGGCATCTGGCTAATCGCCCTGATTTTCTCTGGGTCGATCTCAATACCCCGGTATCTTACCACAAATCCAAGGAACTTTCCGGAGGTGACCCCAAAGGCACACTTCAACGGGTTCATCTTCAGGCAGCGAGACCGGAGGAAGCTGAACACTTTCTCAAGATCTTTGAGATGGTCCTGACGCTGGCGCGATTTGACAACCAAGTCGTCGACGTAGCATTCCACCAGTGTGCCGACGATTGGCTTGAATATGCGGTGCATCGCCCGTTGATAGGTGGCACCTGCATTCTTCAGGCCGAAAGGCATGACCTGGTAGCAAAAGGTACCTTGGGGGGCCCTGAAGGCAGTGAACTCCTCATCCTCAGGGGCCATCCGAATTTGGTTGTATCCGGAGTATCCATCCATGAAGGAGAGGGCTTGGAACCCTGCTGTGGCATCAATCAACAGCTCTGTCACTGGAAGGGGAAAATCATCCTTCGGGCAGTGGCGGTTGAGATCGCGGAAATCGATGCAGACTCTGATCTGCCCGTTCTTCTTCCTGACCGGCACAATGTTGGCCAGCCATTTGGGGTACTGAACTTCCCTCACGAAGTTGGATTTGATAAGCTTGTCAACTTCGGCCTCAACCATGGCACCGTGGGATGGGTGCATCTTCCTGGGAGGCTGCTTGAACCCGCGATGGTTCGCCGGGAGACCAAGGCGGTGGACGGCTACCTGAGGATCCAGCCCCGGCATCTCGTCATAGCCCCAAGCGAATACATCACGGTGCTGCCTGAGAAAGTCCACGTACTGCTGCCGCTCCTCAGAGGGCATGGCGGCACTAACCAATGTGGGTCTTGGATCGGCCTCGGTTCCAAGGTTCACCTGTATTAACTCATCGACCGTGGCGGGGACGCCCTCCTCAAAGGCTGGGAGTGCATCTTCCACGTCCTCTCCACTCGGGGAGGGATCGTCCACGGGAGAGACTGCGTTGGCAACTGCATTGGGGCTACCAGATCCTGCTGGGCCACTGGTGCTGGCGCGGGCGGTCGCGGCCATCTCATCAGGAGACTCGCGGACCGTCAAGACCATGGCGACGTCCAACCGTTGAATCGGGAGGACGTAAGCGTCATCCAGACTTGCCCAGGGATCACTTGCAACAGCGAGAGGCTCAACCTCACCTGCCAGGATCTGCTTATCCTTGCTCTTGTAATAGTCCGCGTCCAGATAGCGGGCTTCACATGAGGCAAAAGGAGAGGCATCTCCTTGAATCACACCTACTCGACCATTAAGGGAGTATTTGAGGCACTGGTGGTATGACGAGGGAACCGCCGCGTGAAGATGGAGCCATGGCCTGCCCATCAATGCGTTGTACGCAGTGTCCTGAGAGACTACCATGAATTCGGTGTTGGCAACCAAGTCACCGAACTGGGTCTTCAAACGTATCTTGCCGACCGGGGTTTTCTCGGTGCGATCGTACCCCTGGATCCTGAGGTCGGAGGGAATCAAGTCATCCTCAGACAACCCCAATCTCCGGAGCGTCCGAGTTGGAATCAGGTTAATCCCGGACCCCGTGTCGACAAGACAGCGCCGGACTTCAAGGCCATTGAACTGGCCAGTGACATACAGCGGACGAATGTGTCCCTGTATAGGAGGGTCTTCATCCTTACCAGAGAACGAGATAACTGCCTGACATTCGGCGTCCTCGATCGTTTCGGCGTGAAAAGCCTCTGCAGCCGCAACCTCTGTCTCAAACTGGAGGGGGCTTTTCAGGGCTTCAGCGAGTGCCTCGCGCATCTCAGATGACATGCGCAGAGCCTCAAGGATGGAGAGCCTTGCTGGGATGTCGTCCAAGTGCTTCAGGACATCATACTTTTTGGCCAAGCGCGAGCCCCTGGTTGCAGGAGGTTGCTCTGCGGTTGGTGGCCTGACGGGCCTTGCCGGTTGGATCGGCGGCCGACTGGTACTTGGCGCATCTCGCTGTTCACTGGTCGCAGTCCGGGAAATGGTCACCGTACTGGAGTCAGGAGGCCGGGATGGACTCGTGGCAGGGCGGAGCTGGTCGCGACGCGGCTGAGGCGGTTCTGCCTGGTCCCACACCACAAACAGTGGCGGAGGCGAATCCGTCATCCCCGGATGGGGGGGCTGCGCGCGCTGAGCTCGGTTTTGAGCCTGCTGCCTGGTCTCAGTGGCGTGCACGGCCTGGCTGGAGGTACCAACGGTTGTGCCCCGGCGACTCCTGTTGCTGCGGTTCTTCCGACGGTGGCGACGACTGGGGACACTAGGGAGGTCCACCTGGTGTTCTTCAACGTCGGGAACCGAAAAGGGATTTACCATCTCGACGGTGTTAACCGAAGCGTACCCAATACCGTCATCGGACGAATCATCCATCACCGGGCGGATCCGAGGAGGGACCCCCATCTCCGGGGGCATGAAATCGCCGAGAGTGCGGGATAGTGGCGGAACTGGCGGGGCGCGCTCTTCCTTCTTGAGCTGCCGCCGTTTGCTCCTCTTGGAAGAGGCAGGCTGGGACGACGATGCCGAAGCAGCACCCGCGGATTCTGGGGGCTCAGGCTGATTCAAGCGCGCACGGATGATTCCATGGGCGCGAATTGTCGTCTTGCGGGCCATCCAGTTATTATACTTCTGGGATCCGCGGTTGGAGACCAGCTGCCATTCGTCCTCGTTGCCACTATCGTCATCTGATCCCACGAACACGCCCGCCACTTGTGCTGGAGCTAGGCCCAACCTGATTACATTGTTGTTAATCTGGTCTTGGAGCCAATCCTTAAACACATAGCACCGCTGGATGGTGTGCCCCAGGGCCCGATGGTAGGGGCAGTAGCGGGGGTTATTCGTAAGATGTGCCTCCTCTGGCTTCCAACACTCAGGCAGTCGCACAATCCTCTGCTCCAGGGCGCTCCGGAAATAACCGGGGACCTGATCCTCATGGAATGAGTAAGTCAGGTGTCGCGGGCCCCTGGGAGCGTGGTCTTGACGAGGGGCTGGAGGGGCCTGCCGAGGAGGTGGACCCTGATTATCTCTCCTGGGTTGCGGCGGTACATTACGCGGAGGGGCCGGCCGGTTCTGAGGCTGCCGCTGCTGGGCCGGGAACTGAGCCCGTGGAGGCGGATTCCTGTGAGGCTGTGGAGCTGGCCTCACCGGCAGCAGCTCCAACGGCCTGGGGGCCTCTATCTGGGCAATAGCAGCGGGCTCAGCCCTACTGACTCTCCTTGCAGGAATCATAGGAGGCAGCGGGTGTGCCTGGCTGGCCTGTTGCAGGGCTTCCTCAAGACGTTGAGCTTTGTCTGAGAAGTCCCTGAACCCTCCGGGGTAATTCTGAGTAATCAGGGAAGGGACCAGCTCGGTCTTGACGTTCCCGACGCACATTGTCAGCAACTGCTCTTGAGTCAATGGCATGTCAAGGGAATACGTGAGACCCTTCCATCGGGCGACGAAGTCCGCGACTCGCTCATCAGGCCTCTGCTTGCACTTGAAGAGGTCTGCGATACTTGTCTTTCGGGTCGTGGAACTGAACTGGTAGAGGAACTATCTACGGAGGTCCTCCCAGCTGGTTACCGACCCGACGGGGAGCTGGCTGTACCAGACAAATGCTGGCCCTTCCAGTGTCTGAACAAAGCAGCGAAGCTTAGCGGCCTCCTGCTGCGCCGGAGTCCCCAACATAGGCCCGCACCTCGAGTTGAAGTGGGCTAAATGCTGTGGCGGATCTCCAGTCCCGTTGAAGGGGGAAAAAGTGGGATTCCCGAATCCCGGAGGCGCCGGCATGTCATCCACCCATGCTGGGTAGGGCTTGCCGTCCGGTGGGATCGCCACCTGCCGAGTCTCCAAGGCTTCCAAGCGGGCAATGAGTGCCGCCATCGGATCGTCCGGACATGGGTTCCAGTCCTGGCGAGGATCTCTAACCACGAGCGCATTGCATGGCCCTTCAATCGGGTCGTCGACCGGGTCGTCGAACTCGGCAGCTCGTGGGATGGCGGGCGGAGGGGCCCTTGGGGCAGCGGGAGGAATCCGAGCGGGATCTCTCAGGTAGTCACGCCGCTCGGGAGGGTGTGGCGAAACATACCGCTCCCTCTTGCCATAGGCAATGGCCTCTCTCCTGTCGGCGAACACGGCGTAATCACGGTTGCCCGGGAGAGTCTCATCGAGGAGCGGTTGTTCCGGTCCCTGCTGTCCTGGCCTAGGATCACCGTAGTCAGGCCGCCGTTCTGCAGCGCGCTCGGCGAGGAGCTGGTCAACCAGCCTCTTCTGTTCGGCGAGGTGCTGACTTAGCATAGCCTTCTCGGGATCCTCCTCTGCCCTTTGCATGGAGGCAGATGGGTCGGCGGGCTTTATAGCCTCGCTGTGCTCTTTTCCTTTGCTGACGTTTCGGCTTAACGTCAGTGCTTCAGTGGGTGCGGGGAGCCCCAGGAGGTTTCTCTGATGACGAGTAACTCTCACTGATGGATCTGACGACGGCTTGTCTTCGGGGGGGAAGCCCCCGTCGAGAAGTTCCAAGTCGTTCCCCTCTCCCGACAGGTCAGCCATATGGACCGTTCCTGTCCCTGGGGATATACCCTCAGGGCCACCCAGCGAATCGGGCTGTCGGCGGATCACACTGAAGCGTAGGGCAGCGTACTGCCCCCATCCACGGATATACACGTGGGTAGTGGCTTCCTCGATAACTTTGCGGAGTACTTGAAAACACTCAACGCATCGTTGTTGGAGGGCCTCGTGGCGCTCAAATGACCCGGGGTGCCGAACCGCGGGGAGCATGGCCAGGTCAATTTGACGGCACTGCTCACCAATATCCTCCAGGTGCGCTTGACTCCCGGGGTATGGCATTTGTAGGCGGTGAAGACAGGAGCGAGTCTCCCGGAGAGTTCGGCGGAAGCATTCGAACTCATCCGGGGTGAGCGATTCGGGTGCATCAAAGCCCGGTCCTGCGACTGGCCAAAACTTCTCAGGGAAGTGGCCCTCTGCAAGGACGGTCCAGAAGCCCCATGACTCAAACTCGGGACCCAGATCTCCTTGGTCCTCTTCCATGGCTGGGAACGGACGGGGAACGGGTAGTGGTGCCGAGGCGGGCCGCCGGGCTGACGGGCTGGCCGGCGGTGAATACGGCGAACAGGCCGATTGGCCTCCATATCCTGGGCCGCCCTCTGAGGGTGGCGGTGCCCTGGCTACCACATCACGATAGGACGGGACGGCGAGCGAACATCCTGCCGTAGCATCGGTGCTCGCCGAGGGTGCACCAGATCGTGGTTCGACCGTCGATCCCCAGAAAAAGTCTCCAGCTTCTCCGATCGAGGCTGAAGGCACTTCCGGAGGGGCCGGTACCAACCGCAAGCTTGATCCTTGGGGGTCTACCAGGCCCTCGTTACTCCGGATATACCTTCGGAGAGGAGCGGGGATCACATCGATCTCGCTCTCGGGGAGCACGAGGCTGACGTGCCGCATTCCTACCCCTGCCCTTGACTGGCGGGATTGGGGAAGGGGCTCTGTCGCCGAATCGTACTCCGCCTCTGAGTCAGAGAAGCAAACCGGTCGGATCTCCGTCCGGAATTCCGTAACATTCTTCCCTCGGCGTCGATGCCTTGCCTTCCTGCCCCTGGGTGGTTCTTCGAGGCAGGGCTGATCTCTGTCCTGGCGTCCTCCGGCCGCACTGGTGCTGGGGCCAAGAGGACTGGGAACCAAGGTGCGAGGGGCACCGGGACAGATATCAAAGGGGACGCGGGGAGAGATGATTCCGGGCAGGACTCCGGGCCGGGATCGGAAGGTGGGATGACCCATGCCTCCTGGATCGGCCACACAGAGTAGATCCTGCCGGTGAATAGCGCTACCGCGAGGTGGTCCGCGGTGGCTACTGCCAGTGCCAGCAACCGGGAGAGTCGACCCAACCTGCCTTTGGGGCGGTCGGGGCCTCGATCCAGGTCGGGCATAGGAGTTCCCCTGCTCAGGATGCGCAGAGGCCTGGCGACTGGAGCCAGCAGTGGCTTGGGCCAATGCGGCCGCTGTTGCTAGAGCCCCAAGGTGGGCATCCTCTTCCGCTCGTGCCCGACGTTGGCGTCGAGACAGACGAGTCGGGATGAGCGGCGCGGGCAGGTGGAGAGCCCGCTCTTCGACTGGAGAGGCCTGGCGGCGGTGTCGCCGTGGCCTGGCGGGAGTCCTTACCGTAGATCCCTGGAGCGAATCCCGGATAGGATGATCCCGGGCCTCTTCCACCTCATCCGCGTAGGGAAGGGAACTGTCAGAGCGCTCCGGGGATAAGCTCCCGAAGCGGTTGGACGTTGAGGTAGGCAGCGGTGCCTCCCTGCGCGGCCCTCGGGGGCGGTGGTGGTGGCGAGGCACAGCCTCCTCAAGGTCTAGGCGAGCCATTTCCCTAGTGGGGATGACTCCCTCTTCCTCGTATCTCCGCACCAGGGTGTTGATCACCCTTCTCTGGATGACCTCCGAGGGGGAGAGAGGGCGTGGTCATCCCGCAATTGCGGCTGCTGGGACGGCTGTGGAACGGGCGGGACCGCGCGGAGTAGCCGCGTCGGTGTTCCCCCTGTCCCTGCACCAGTGGGCGGGTGGTGATCGGGCACTGGATCGGGCGACCTGATTTCTGAAAGCAGGGAGAATGACCCATTAACACTGACAGGAAAAAGGAATCGACAACCAACCATTAGCGCCACGACGCCTTCCGTGGGGGGAACCCATGCCCTCGACGTTGCGAGACGGAGTGCCCGATGTCCCTTCCCTAGCCCCTGGCGGGTAAGACTGAATGCTTGGCCGGGCAACACGCCGGTCTTCCAACACCTCTGAAAGCCATCGGTCTTCGTATCGAGGAGAAGAGATTCACGTCGGGTTCACCATTTTTCTGTTTCGGTGCGGATGTGCGTCGGGTTACGCTGTTCCGCCAGGACGCGTTCGCGCGTGCACCCGTCAACCCGAGGGGATGGGCGCGCGGCTTGTGGTCCCCCAGTCCCGCTTTCCAAGGGCGGGCGGCATTCGTCCCTTATTCAGGGGCGTCTGCTCCTTGATCGAAACCGGGATGATGGGATGTCGGCTCCTCCTTCCTTGGACGTCTCCTTGGAACTCGTCGCCTAATCCGGGTCTCCCTCATAGACTTAAGAATGTTCGTGAATCTCGTTCCCGGCGCCATATCTTCATGGACACCGGTTAATTACGCTGCTTCTGCCCGGACGCTCCAAGGAGTCTGGTCGGGGCAGCAACCTGCGGTGAGAAGGCCGGGTGGCTCGGGGTGCTGGGGGCGTGTCGTAGCACTGCGGCTCTGCACGTCTGTCTTCCGTCCCTAATAGGGCTTCTCGAAGGCATGATGGCCTGAGGCATCCCGTACTAGGTGCGGGGAACTGTGTCACCTGAGGTTTTCCTCAGCTTCCCATGTTTAACACGGGGTATGCCGCGAGTTTAACGTCCAGCGGGGACGGCATCGGACCGATCAACACGAAAAGTGGACCGGATGACAGAACCCCTTGCGGGGAACCTCCGACGCTGGGGCCAGCACATGGGCGGCTTCCCAAATGATGTGGAGTGGAGTGAAGTGGCATGACCCCACCGGGATATGGCGGCCCGGGTAAGGATCAGGATGGATGATGGAGTGAAGAGCTTGGACCCCGTAGAGGCTTCCTACGTACCGCGCGTTAGCACGGATCAAAGTCAACGTAGTTTGGGTATACAGTTTAACGTCATGCTGGACGTCGGCAAGCCGACTCACGAAGAGGTCTAGGCCGCCGGGCGGAGGATTGAACCGAACCACCTCGCACAGAGGGGGATGGAACGGCCGGGTGGATCACAGTTTCACGTCATGCTGGACGATAAAAAGAGAAATGGAAAAAGGGGCTGTGGGGAGGCACAGTGGAGATACACACGGGCAGTCTCCCACAGGGGCGGATTCATAGGTGAATCGACGCAAGCGTGAACCCTGGAGGGGTCCACTGATGGACGAACCGACGTAAATACGACCGGGATGACCAGGTGGCGGGCTTGGACCTCAGGGAGGCTTCCTACGTACCCTGTATAGAAGACAGGGATCAAAGTCCACGTAGTTCATTCTGTCAGGACTTACGCACTTGGGGCAGCCCGGATGCGGCAAAACTCAGTTGGAAGGGACTTGGACCGAAAGCAGAAGACACCTCGATCCCAGTCACACCCTCTACTGGCTTCGGCAGTGGGGAGGCGTAATGGAGATACACATGTGCAGCCTCCCACGAGAAACTAGGGGTTTGTAATACCCTGCCCCCGTAGGGAAAAGCCACTCCCATTAAATCGTCCCAAAAGGGGGACAATCCCGACATCCCTGCAGAGACGAGCGGGTGGGGGCCACGTCCAAACCGGGGGGAGACCCTGCGTGCGAAGCACGGGATCGAATGATGCGGACGGTTTAACGTCTTGCCGGACGAAGTACAGTTTAACGTCGTGTGTTGAGGACGAAGCGGACGGTTTAACGTCTTTCCGGACGAAGTACAGTTTAACGTCGTGTGTTGAGGACGAAACACTTGGCAGTTTAACGTCTTGCAGCGCGGACGATGGGGGCTAGGCAGTTTAACGTCGTGCAGCCTGGACGTATACAGTTTAACGTCGTGAAGGACATGGTGCAGTTTAGCGTCATGCTGGACGAATATGCAGTTTAACGTCATGCTGGACGAATGATTGCCGCCGACGGGTCCGTGTCACTTCGCACGAGCCTGGAAGGCTGCACGGGAAGACAGCGCACGGTGCGGGCACCTGCGATGAAGACCATCGGGCGCCACGCAGGCGGGTACCCAAAGGGTGTCAAGGGAGGCGACCCTGGCGGCTTGCGCGCAAAAGAGGAGCTTTGCGCGCAAAACCGCGGATCGGCGCGCAAAATGGCGGGCTGGCGCGCAATTGGGCCAGGGCTTTGCGCGCGGATGATTGGGATTGCGCGCACCGGGCTTCGGGTAGCGCGCGGGGGCAACGGCTCATTCTCTAACGAATGGCCACTTTGAAAATGGGGGGTGCGCGCAATCGGGTTGGATTGCGCGCACCCGGGGGGCAATTGCGCGCAAGAGGCTTCTTTTGCGCGCAAAGGCCTTCGGGTTGAAATTTATTCAAAGGAAATGAGCCAAGGGGATTGCGCGCGAAGGCGGACCCCAAGGCTCTATTGCGCGAAAGAAAGGAGGTTACCTGAAGATCGGCATTGCGCGCGGAAGGGGTTGAATTGCGCGCGCGGGAGACCGTTCGACTTCCAGCAACCTTTGAAACGTTGGGGGTCGCCTAGTATTTATAGGCAACCCCGGGCGCGGAATCCAAGGCGTGAGCGCGGAATTCTCCTCGCGGGCGCGGAATCGGGCACGGCGCGCAAGGGAGTTGCGCGCATCCCGGGGGTTTTGCGCACGGAACATCATCTTTGCGCGCAGACCTCTGAAATTCCGCGCAAGGCCTCCGGGCCCTCCGAAACATTCTTCCGACTCCGAATATGACCTCGCTTTCCGCATCCGGAGCTTCGTTTGGGAACAACGGACTTTTCCGGCGTCTACAATATTGTTTCTTAAAAACACACTATTTGTTGTGACATTGGGAATTAATTATGAAACTAATTAATTCACATTATATGTTTTGAATTTAGTAAAATAGACATTGTTTTTGAATTAGGAATATCAAATATAGCTTAGGGTGATTTTTTGGTATTTTTCTGAAAAACTTAAATTTTCGATGAATAGTGAAACCACTAAGTGGTAGTTAAAAAGATAATTTTTCGTTTAAATGAAACATTACCAATTCTGTGAATTGAATTTCAAAAATATGACATACATGGTTGTCATTAGTAAGTAAAATGTGGTTCAATGAGATGAAAATAATTTTTGGTGAATAGTAACTTTTAATTATTATTAATCGCGATTAAAAGTAATTAGTATAATTTAAGGTAAATATAATGTTATAATAATATTAGATTACCTTTAAACATGTCCTACCCTTATTGGATGAGTCATATCCGACCAAGAGAAATCATGGGTCAACTTGGGGACCCCATGGAGCCACGTGGGTAAGAAAATGGCATTAATATCTTTTTATTTAAAGTAAAAATAAAATTGTCCGAAACAAGTGTTGTTATACTAAAACAATTATTAATTGGGGTTATATAAGTTAACGTTTCGACAATAAATTTTCATTGGAAATCTAAAAAGATTTCCTACATCATGGTAATATTTTTATAATTTTTAGACATTAAATAAATAAATTTATTTATGACACTATGATGATGTAGTGATTACCTCATTAATGAAAAATTTAGATAAAATGAAAACATAATGTAAAATATAAGACATAAACATGTCAAAAACCTATTGTATGAGTATATTTAGAACCCTTATAACTGTATCCTCGAAATATATAATTTTGGGACCTTTAAAATCCTAACCTCATTATATAATAAAGTATCATTTCTTGACTTTCCAAGAGTGCCTCTCCTCTCCTCTTATAAAAGCCCCCACCTCTACCACCTTATTCACACCATCAAGCCATTTGGATCAGCCAACCTCTTCCCTAATACTCTCTCAACTTCCATCTATTACTCCTAGAATCATCACTTTGGGAAGAAGTCTTCCCAAGGAAGCCTTTGGCTCAAATCAAAAAGAGTTACCCGATTTTAAGGTAATGTCTTCTCTTATGTTCTTTTGTTTTATTTTGCTTCTCCAACCCCTTAAACTCTTTTTATTCCTTTCTTATGTAACAAAAATAGTATCTTATATATACTAGGATGTTTTTATGAGATGTATTTTATTTACACTTATACACACCTTCGTCTAATGGTTAAAGAACATACTGCTTCTGTGGGTGGCGAATTAATGGCTCACGAAATGATGATTGTTCAAACTTCTTTTAACCCCTCTCATAGTGGCCATTAAGATGTCACTATATTTATATATGATATATATTATGTTTATTTTTTCCTTATGCTACTGTATTTTTCATTTATGGAATACCTTTATGATTTCCATTATTGGTAAACACGATAATTTCATTTTAGGAAGTGCGGACTACCGCCCCCTCAAAGTGATTTGAATCGTTAATGCCATATATGGGATCTATAAAGGATGGAGTAAATTATATTATATATGATATTATACTATAATTATAATATACCTTTATATCATTATGATTTCATTCCATTAAATACGAAATATAAATGAAAGTAACGTTCATGCGTACGTACAGCTTACCGTCTCCATGAATGATGCATTTCATTTCTTACCTCTAAATGTGATGTATTATTATAAATGAATTTATATACTGGATATATATGATATATAATATATCTACATCATGAATAAAATTCTGGATATAATGGATATTTTACCACAAGAACAACTTTTAATTATAAGAAGTTTATTTTTGACTCAAGTACCAAAGATTTACAAAACAACTGTTATAAACATAAATAATTACATAATGTTCATAACATGGTAATAAGTGATATAAAATGAATAATGACCTTGAAAAAGATTCTTAATCAAGTAGAAATTAATTCTAGTTTATTATTCAGAAGGATAAATAACGATCGAGTCAAGTCGGACACGAGGTAAGGGACTTCGTCTAAATCTCCTTTCATTGAGGCATATTTTGTTTTATACACAACCTTCTTTTATATGGTGTATAAACCCCTTTGAATTTTATGTTTATTAAAAATGAATATTTTTTATACGAAGAGGTTTACTAAACTACAAAAGGGAATGTTTTGTCGTACGTATGCGGTGACAACGATTTCTCCGCAGTTGTGACCATTATTTGAGTTTCCGCTTCCCCTATGAGACATAACGTTTTTTAAATGAAAAATAAATACCATGTTTTACTTTTCTTTTATTTTGGTATGGAAAATGGTTTTATTATATCAATGTTTTCTATTTATATGTTTTGATTGAAATGTGGATATGTTATGTTTCCTTTATTCATGTTTTATGTGATACGATTATGTTATGGTTTATGATATGTTTAAACCTTTTCATATAATGAATGAATTTGACTTAGTATATTACGGGTGGATCCCGCTATAGCTCCATGATGCATCAGTAGGTCTCATGAGACAAACTAGTGTCTTGGCACGAGGCCTTGACAAAATCTTATTTGTAGTCTTGGAACGAGGCCTTGGCTAGGTGGTTATTATTGTCTGGAATTATGCATTCTATCATTATGAAAGTGTTTATTTATATTGCATGTGATTATTCAACTAGTAGAATATCCATGTGAATAATTAAATGGAATTATTTCATTTTATTTTTTCCACATTATGATGAATTTCATGTTTAAAATGCTTTTGTTTTAGTTGTACATTGCCTCAAATTTTTATGTTTATTTATGAAAGCTTCTGCTATATTGCTATCCTTACTGAGCATCTGAGCTGACCCATTTCAATGTTTTATTTTCTATAGGATGTTAAGCAGTATTTTATGAATGACCTACAGGGATAGTCTGAAGAGGATAAGAGTGTGGAATATGGAGACTATTTTATTGTGATTTTTCACATTATGATGTAATGTAACATTTATTAATGTATCTAGTGTTTTCAAGGATACTAAACTAATCAGTCTTTCGAGACTTGGTATTTTGTGATCATTCCAATGTTACGTAATAATGCACCGACTCTGGGTAACTGGAATCAGGGCGTTCCAAAACATCTCATGATTTTAATGCCCACTAACTAAGTTAACAGGGAAAGGGGTAAAGTATGTATGGACGGAAGAATGTGAGGGAAGCTTCATGGATCTAAAGAGAAGGCTAATCACTGCACCTGTACTCACACTACCGAAAAGTGGAGAAAGTGTTATGATATACAGTGATGCTTCAAAGAAAGGCTTGGGTTGTGTACTCATGAAAAATGATAATGTGATAGCCTACGCCTCACGAAAGCTGATGATCCATGAGCAGAACTACCCAACGCATGATCTAGATATAGCACCCGTGATTTTTTCTTTGAAAATCCGGTGACACTAACATTATGGAGAGAAGTGTGACATATACATCGACCACAAGAGCCTGATGTATTTATTAACACACAATTATCTCAAAATGCATCAATGGAGATGGTTAGAGATAATCAAGGATTATGATTGCTCTATTCACTATCATCCTGGAAAGGTGAAAAAGGAAGATGATGATCTAAGAAGAAAAGAACCTGCTACTCTATCCATGCTGTGGATTGAGAAAGACCCTGTCTTCATGGATATGCCAAGAATGGATTTGGAAATCATAATGGCAGGGGATACATCCTACCTTTCCCAAATGATTGTGCAACCTTCCATCCAGGAGAAGATTAAGGATGTACAAATGGATGATGTGGAGATACAAAATAGGGTGAATGCAATAAAGGAAGGGAAGTTTCAGGAGTTCCATATCGACGATGATGGTGTGATTCGATTTGGAACACGAATTTTTGTTCCTTCATAACCCTGGATAAAAAAGGATCTATTGGATAATGCACATAGATCAACGTTCTCTATCCATCCTTAGAGTACCAAGATGTATCGAGATCTCCGAGAACACTTCTGGTGGGATAACATGATGAAGAAGATTGCAGAATATATATCAAGGAGCTTGGTATGTCATCAAGATAAAGCTGAGTGACCAAATTCTAAAGGTATGATGCATCTGTTGCCTATACCTATGTGGAAATGGGAAAATGCTACTATGGACTTTGTCAAGGTTCTCCCGAAGATATCAAAGGAAAATAATGCGATATGGGTTGTGGTTGACTGACTCACCAAGACTACCAATTTTATCACTATTCGGGAATACATCTCGCTTGAAAAACTTGCCAATATATATGTGAAGGAGGTGGTGAGACATCATAGTGTTACATTATCAATTGTCTCTAACCGGGATCCATGGTTCATATCTAAATTATAGAGGAGCCTTCAACATGCTTTGAGTACTGAATTAAATTTCAGCACGGCCTATCACACCCAAACTGATGGCTAGTCTGGAAGGACTATCCAGACACTTGAAGATATGCTAAGAGCATTATCTCTTAAATTCAAAGGTGATTGGGATCAGTATCTCCCATTGGTAGAGTTCTCATACAACAATAGATTCCACTCGAGAATTCAGATGGCTCAGTATGAAGCTCTGTATGGAAAGTGATGTAGATTTCCAACAAGCTGGGATGTAGATGGAGAAAGAAGGCTACTTGGACCTGATCTTGTTCAAAAGATGATAGAGAAGTTTCAAGTCTTCCAGAAACACATCAAAGATGCTAAAAGTTGGAAAAAGAGCTATGATGACAACCATCGAAGGTACTTGGAGTTCGATGTTGGAGATAAAGACTTCCTTCGAATATCTGCATGGAAGAGAGTCATGCGATTCGGGAAGAAAGGGAAGCTAAGCCCAAGGTATATTGGCCCCTGTGAGATCCTTGACCAGATAGGAGTCGTGGCCTTTCTTCTTGCACTTACACCGAATATGGATCATGTTCATGATGTATTTCATATATCACTGTTGATGAAGTACATACCAGACCCCTCACATATACTAAACTCAGAGTTGGTGCAGCTGGAAGATGATCTCTCCTATGAGGAGCAGCCAGTAAGGATTTTGGATCAGAGAGATAAGGTCTACGAAACAAGACAACCCATCTTGTCAAAGTGTTGTGGAGGAACCATAAGTTTGACGAATCATCTTCGGAACCAGAAGAGGAAATGAAAGAGAAACACCCTGACCTGTTTGTGTAATGTGAAATTTCGGGGGTAAAAGTTCTTAAGGGGGGAAGAATGTAACGACACAAAGTTTTTCAATGGATGTTCCCTTATTATATTTACGTCATAAAAACACAGAATAATGAACTAATAAGTGGTAAGTGACCTTTAAACATAATTTTGTGACTCCTATGTTCCGAATTTTAAAAATCTGACATACACAGTTGTGTTCAAGATGATTTTTGCAGTCTAATGAAACAAAAATAATTTTTGGTGAATAGTTACGTACCCATAGGAATAGTAACATACCCTTATTAATATTAATATTACCCTTATTAATATTTAATCATCCAACATAAAATTAACATTACCTATGAATAAAAAAAATAAAATTTAGACATCTTAGAAATTGTCAATTTGACCATAGTAAACGTTTTGGTATTTTTTAAGTCATAAATAATTAATTATAATTAATTAATTAATTTAAAATAAAATTTATTTCCATAAAATGTATTAAAAAATTATCGAATCAATATCTAATAGTTTTTAGATAATTTTTAAGACCCTACATAAATTTTAAAATCAATATAAAATCAGTTTTAATCTTAAAAACAGTTTTTAAGTAAATTATGATTTTAATTAAATATTAAATTAATAATATTTATAAAATTATTTTTGAAAAATGTACTTCATTTTTGGATTCTATATGTTGAAAAATAGTTGGGGTAAATATTTGTGATTTTTCTGAGAAACATGAATTTTTGATGAATAGTGAGATACAGTAATTTACAAAATAATCTAAATAAGCTAATTATAGGGTCATGTGTGATGTTCTGCTGATGTAAGGCCACTTGGTTTGGGATTACATTATAAAATTACAATTATTGGTCATTCATGACACACTATACCTAGTCTTTTAGGGAAATAATAAACTAATGAATTTTATATTAAGGAAACCCCTCTCCCCTCCATTATAAAAGCCACCCTTCACACCCTCATTTCCTCACACCTCTCAAGCACCAATCCTTATCTAAAATCTCCCCAAACACCTTCCCTTGCCCCTCCCCCACATACAAGATATTTTAGTCTCATCAAAAGTCCAGGCATATGCCCTTAAGGAGGTTCTAAAGAGAAGGATTCAAGAGGTAATTTCCCTCCCTCTTCTCCTTTAATTTCCTTTCAAGTTCATGTTCATTTCGTGATATCTCCCCACGTATCTTCATCAAAATTGGTTTTTAACTCCATTATTATACATATAATGTAATTTTTTGATTATAATGGGACATCATATCATCCATCCCCATTTTCCTCTTTCTTTTATTATATTAACGAGAACGTTGTTCGTGAGGTTTTAATTCATCACTTTCAAGAACGACATGCTTTCTTCTTCCATTTATACCTACAGATCTGGTTGTGAAACAATTTTTATGGTTGAACCAGAATATTTTTTATTTTTTGTTTCCTATTTAATGTTCTGTAAATAACTTGTTTTCATATTACTATATGATAAGTTAAAACAAGTTCGTTTTGATCAAAAAACCGCCCAAATTTAACCAAATAACCATCATTTAATTCTTATCTAATGATAATACACATGGATCTAGTATAATTAATTATAAGATCATTAAAACCAATTTAATATCATTAATGACATGTAAAATCATTTCTGTATGTTTACCCATGTTCTACATGAACTTCAATTTAAGAATACAAGTGAACCACCCAAGAAAAACCATAAAAACGAACATCCCCGAACAGTGTTTCTAAACTCTATAAGTCATCCAAAAGATCATAATATGACATAATGAAACCATAATGAACACTATTAATTTACACATGTTTGTGGATTTCTAATTAATGAATATAATGTCATTATACAGTACATTAAAGAGAAGGAAGCCTTCGGGTACAAGGTAAGGGGAAATTATCGAACCCAACTTTAATGCTTCAGGTTCTACCTCTTTCACTCCATTTTTGATATGGGTAATACTTAAAGATAATTTTGTCATCATTTTATTTCATTTTCTGGGATATAAAAGTTTTTAATGAAGTTTATGTCAATCCAAATTTTTTCCGAAATAACTCTTCTCTTAATAACTCAACTTTTACCTCTCATTCAAGGATTATGGTTCTTGTATCAAGTATATTGTTCCCTATTTCTTTTGGGAACCCAATGTTTATGAATGTGTTCTTATGAGATGAAACAAATTACTTTTAACGGATTAGTTATGTTCATTTATGTTATATGTTCATTGTGGCATGCATGATAAATGATAATGTTATGATGTGACAGGTGAACCCGAAATTATAGCACGCTCCAATGCATTGGGTAATGTGATGAATCTCATGAGTAATTGTGAAATGAGGTGTGAACAAGATTCTGTCTTGTTTCACAAGTATGTGTGGTAGTTAACCACTAATACATGATTTTAAATTTTTATGCATTGCCACATTTCAAGTCTTTTATTTATTATCCTCTCATGTTCAGGATCTTTTGACTTTGTTATGATTATTCTAACCCTATGCTATATCGTTCTTATCTATCTTCTTATTGGGTTTCCAGATCACCCCTTTTGATGTATATTCTCAGGTGCTTACATGTACTAAGGAGAGGAAAATTATCAATAAGAATCTAGAGAAGAAGAAATGAAATAAATGTTTATGGTTGATGTTGTATTTTTTATATGTTGTCCTAGTTTTCCCAAGACACTAAAACATTGGATCCTCTATGTGTTATACTATTATGTTGTTTATCTTTGAAATGATGTAATAGTAATTTATGAAAAGGCATGGTTGCTATAGTAAACATCAATGAAGTAGAGGGCTTGGAATCCGGCAATATCATCGATCAACAATTCTGTCACCTGAAGGGGAAAATCATCCTTCAGATAGTGATGGATGAGATCTTGAAAGTTGATGCAGACTCTGGTCTGTCCGTTCTTCTTCCTGACTGGCATAATGTTGGCAGGCCACTTGGGGTACTGGACCACCTTGATGAAGATGGCTCTGATTAGATTGTCTACTTCGACCTTGTCCATGGCACCAAGAGAAGGGTGCATCTTCTTGGGAGGCTGCTTGAACCCGCGATGATTTGTTGGGAGACTTAGGTGGTGGATGGCTACCTAAGGATCTAGACCTGGAATCTCCTCATAACTCTAGGAAATGATTTCAAGGTGCTGTTTAAGGAAGTCCACGTACCACTGCTACTCTTCGAAAGACATGGCGGCACTGATGAATGTGGGTCTCGGATCTGCCTCACTAACAACGTTCAACTATACCAGTTCATCGACAATGGCAGAGAACCCTTCTTCAAGGGTGGGGGGAGCATCCTCCAAATCCTCTTCTTCTTTTTCGAAGGACTTATTCCAAGTGGGTGAAGCTTTATATGGGTCTTAAGAACCTAATGTGATGTTAGTACCAGCCCGGGTAGAAGTGGATAGAATATTAAGAGATTCACGCGCCGCTGCGACCATAGCAATGAAGGCAGTTGATCTGATCTCATCAAGTCTTCGGCCCAAGGGGCCACACTAGATGATATCAAAGCTATAGTGAGGTGTTGATTTGAGCCGGTAAATCGCATCCCAACAAAATAGACACATATGATGTACAATCATTTCCATGGGAAAGACATCTTGATATTGTATGGGGGTAGGAGGCTACAAGATCACCTGAGCCTAGTTTTTTTATGAGTATGAGGTGATTTTCTGTCATCACGTGGACATGGGAACACGCTTCCCTATTGTACAAGATACAACAAAGCATTGCCCCATATTGGGGGTTGTGGCCACTGATCGATGGATCGGGAAGAGGTAGGTGTCATCTAGACCTGCCCAGGGGTCAGTTGCGACCGAGATGCGTTCTACCTCACTCACAAGAATCTGTTTGTTCATGCTCTTGTAATCATTGGAATCCAGGTAGTGGGCTTCACAAGATGTGAAAGGAGATGCATCACCTTGAAGTACCATTGACTATCACATGAAGAGTCATCCACTACTGGGTGGATTCTGGGAAAAATTTCCATCTCCAGGGGCATAAATTCACTGAGAGTGTGGGACAAAGATGACCTTGGTGGGGTGCATTACATTCCCTTACACCACCGATGCATGCTATTCTGGGAAGAGGCCGATTAAGATGATGATGCGGAAGTGGTGGCTGCAGATTCTGAAGGCTCCGGCTGATTCAAGAATTCCCGAATGATTCCTTGGGCATGAGAAACCATCTTGCAAGCGATCCAGTCATCATAATTCAGGGACCTGTGGTTAGAAACCTGCTGCCACTCACCTTAGCTGTCGCTACAATTGTCTGGCCTTACAAATACACCCGCCACATGTTCTGGGGAAGAGACTAGCTTGACTATGTTGTTAACAACCTGGTTTTGAATCCATTCTTTGACAACATTGTTCTGTTTGATGGTGTGACCCAGAATCGGATGATAGGGGCAGTATTTGAGGCGATCAATGAGGTTGTCCACGTATGGTCTTCTAAACTTAGTGAAACGCCCGACCCCTAGTTCCAAGGCACTTCTGAAATAGCATGGAACCTGATTCTCGTTGTACAAGTAGGTCCGGTTTCTTCTTTCTGGAAAGGTGGCCTTTAGAGCCTAGCGCTGGCGCGGAGCAGGATGATCCTGTCGAGGAGGTGGACCATGGTTGTCCCACCTAGGTGGTGGCGGCGCATTATGCAGGGGCTGTAACATTTCAGATATTTTACAAAATTAATAAATGGATTGTAGTTTTTTAAAAAAAATGTTATGAAATATATTTTTATTGCATTTATTCAAAACGAATTTTTTTATTATGATATATTATTCAAAGAAATCATATTTTGTTTATACATGACTAACAGAGATTAATTTAGATTTTAAAATATATATATATATGTAGATTTCAAATGTTGTTAAATAAATTATTATAAGATTTAAATTCTATTTAATATTTTGAAATTATAAATAATGATTGTTCTTAATATGTGATATTATTTTAGTTAAAAATTAATCTATTATAAATTATTAATTTGCATTTTTATATAAAAAAAATTTAATATGTAATAAAATAATTATGTTTTTATATTAAAATTAATTTGAGTTACTTTATATATATTAATGATTGATAAATAATAAGTTTTATATTTTTAATTTTGGATTTTGAATAATGTATTCATTGTAATTATTAATTTCTTTAATAAGACAATCTTTTGAAAATCACTAAAAAATTAAAATAATATATATATATATATATTATACATTATGATTAATATGTAATGAATATATATATATATACACATATATGATACTGGATTTAATAAAAACATGTTGATCTCTTTATGTTAGAAAAAATATAATAATATAAAATGTAATGATTAATTTGACAATCGATTCATTAAAAACATGGTGATTGATTTATGTTCAAGAAAAATATAATAATAAAAAGTGTAATTATTTCTTTGAAAAACATTATTGATATGATGCGAGAAAGTAAAATTATAAGATTAAAAAAATGTAAACTACATCCTTTAAAAAATTGTGAATTTAATTAATATTATTTAGAAAAACGAATTAAATATATATATTTAAATAAAAACATTTTAATTACCTGTATATCAATATAAAATACTAATTGGTATATATAAAGATATGATTACATTTTTCTGTATTGAATATATATATAATTATTTCGTTAAAAAATCATATTTAAAGAAACGTGATTTGATGAATTTAAAAATGAACTTTTGATAATTTGTATTTTAAAAAAACATTCAATAATGTAATAAAATTAAAAAAACAAAATGAAAAAAATAAAAATGTTCATTTGAAAAAAACGCTAAAAATAATAGAAAACAAAATTAGATGTATTGTTTTAAAAATGATAAAACAAATTACAATGATGAGATTGATAATTGATGTCATATAAAATAATAATAAGTAATGATTATAACCTAACATGTTATAATTTAATAATGATACAATACTATCTTAAAATTATAAAATAGACATCGTGGAAGATGAAAGATAACTCATGTTTTTGGATGCCATTGAAAAACAATGACCACCCATCATCACGCAACACTATTTTCTTCATAATTTTTTTTTAAAAATAAATATCCTAGATTCTCCATAAAGTTCAGTCCATATAAAATTTATATTTAAACCATTTATTATTTGGGAGGACTCCATTCATATTCATTGAAGGAGAAACCTTACCAGAGCCAAACTTTTCTTATTGAATGACAGCTCAAGCAACAACAAAATCATTTTATTGGTTTTCCACCAAGCATGTAATGGTTTTATTAGTTTCAAATTTATTTTCTAAGGAAATTTTATGATTTTAGTTTTATTTTGTAAAGGTATATATATATATATATTGTGATATAAGTATATATATTCATGTAAAACCATATTTTTTTAATAGAAAAGTCATTTAAGATTATCTTCTTGTTTTAAATGTTTATACCTAGAATCTAACAATATCAAGGGTATGATTTTGATTATCAAAAAAAGATGTTTTTTGTTGACATAGAATTACATGTATGTATACATCTGTATACACACACATATGTATCTCAATATTTTCATTGTTTTTATCCTTAATCTTGATGATGGGTCTTTTGCATTGAAGGATATTTCTAAACACCTAAGTTTATTTTGATGTTATCATGGTTGATATATATATATACGTATTTAATTATACACAAAATAAGATTAGTTAGTCCTTCAAATCTATTTTAATATTATAAGGTTGTTTATTTTCTGGTGTGTTTAAAACTCTATATAAACATTTCTTTCTAAAATATCATGGGACAAACTTATTATTTTATGTGAAATTACGGAATAAGTTATCAATCCATGTGTGTACTTACATCTTCATTTTCTGTCATGTTTTTCATGTATTGGTATTGCCATCATCTACACATGCATGCCATAATTATCATTTTTTAATCATGCACACATTTAAATAATGTGACTAGAATTTATGGTTCATAATTTATAAGGGTTTTCAAGTATAGGGTTCTCTCTAAATGATTGTTTAAATTTTTGTGAAAATTTCAATGATACACATTTGAGTGAAATGATACTTTATTGGTATTTTGAAAATGTTTTGGGACAGAGATAAGAATGGTAGGTCTATGGGAAAATATATTTTTTGAAAATCATACATTGGTGAATTAAGAGATGTTATGGGGAGTGAACCTGTAAGTCTATGTTACGAACTATGGCCTTATGTTATGGATTTTAGCCATCAACTGCAATGTATTGTTACCATCCAACAACAAAATTAATATTTTTAAAAGAGAATCCCCAAGGACATTTCAATTGTAAATTATTTTACAAAATATTGTGTGTGTATATATATATGTATGTATGTCTGTATTCAAGTGTTTGTTAAAAACCTTTTTTTTGTATGATTATAAAATTTTCAAGAATTATTAAAAGGGTTTTTATCAGTTTTTTTAAACCCCTTACAGGGAATTCGTATGTTCACCCTATGTTCTATAATAACATTTACAAGTTTAGTATACTTGTTTCTTTGAAACTCTATTGTGGAAGAAACACACTGAATAATCATTGTTTCAATTTTTTTATTTTTATTGCAATGTAAGTAATGTATATAATATTCCAAAACCTAGATCGGTAAAAGTTCCTCTGTTGCAATTAATTTTTAGTATTTGTTCATGTTTTTTTAATAAAAAAACACACAACATTTGTATGGATTGAACCAAGGTTTCGAGTTTCGGTCTTTATAATTGGTTTAAGAGGCACAGTTTAGATAATTTTGGAAAATTAAAACAAATTGAAAAAAATACACATCTCTCGTGTAATATTTTTTTCCCTATTTGTATGATTGAATTGCGGGGACACAATTCAATTAAGGGGGAGAATGTAACATCTTAGATGTTTTACGTAATTAATAAATGGATTATAGTTCAAAAAAATGTTATGAAATATATTTTAATTACATTTATTCAAAACCAAATTTATTTATTTTGATATATTATTCAAAGACATCATATTTTTTAAATACATGATTAAAAAAGATTAATTTCGATTAAATATATATATATATAGATGTAGATTTTAAATTTTGTTAAAAGATTTATTATTAGATTTAAATTCTAATTAATATTTTGAAATTATAAATAATTATTTTTTAATATGTGATATTATTTTGGTTGAATATTACATTATTATAAAGTATTTATTTGTTTTTTTATTAAAAAATTATATTAATTTGTAAAAAACATAATTATGTTTTTATTTTAAAATTAATGTGAGTTAATTTATATATATGAATTATTGATAAATAATAAGTTTTAGATTTTTACTTTTGGGATTTTTAATAATGTATTTCTGGTAATTATTAATTTATTAAATGAGACAATCTTATAAAAATCACTAAAAATTTAAAATTAAATTATATATATATATATATATATATATATATTTATTTATTTATTTTATACATTTTTATTAATATATATTTAATATATATATACACACATATATGATACACGATAAAATAAAAACATAGTGATCTCTTTATGTTCAAAAAAAATATAATAATAATAAGTGTAATGATTAATTTGATAGTCAATTCATTAAAAACATGGTGATTGATTTATGTTCTAGAAAAATATAATAATTCAAAGTTTAATGATTACTTGGTAAAATATAATTGGTATTACTTGAGAAGAATAACTATAAGATTAAAAAAATGTAAACAACATCCTTTAAAAAAATTGTGAATTTAATAATTATTATTTAAAAATAATTAATTATATATATATAATTAAAAATGTTAAAATTACATGTATATCTATATATAAAACGAATTAAAACATTTAAAAATGATTATTTTTTTAAATATATATATAATTACTTCTTTTAAAAATCATATTTAAAGAAACGTGATTTGATAAATTTTAAAAAAACATTGCATAATTTTATTTGTTAAAAAAGAGTTCAATCTTGTAATAAAATTAACGAATAAAAATGAAAATATAGATAAAATGTTCATTTGAAAAAAATTGCTAAAAATAATTTAAAACAAAATTACATGTATTGTTTAAAAAAAAGATAAAACAAATTATAATGATGAGAATGATAATTGATGTCATATAAAATAATAATAAGTAATGATTATAACCTAACATGTTATAATTTAATAATGATACAATAATATCTTATAATAATCAAATAGGCAACGTGGTAAATGAAAGAAAACTCATGTTTTCATATGCCTTTGAAAAACAACAGACAACCAACATCATGCAACACCATTTTCACCACAAACCTTTTAAAAAAATATATATCCTAGCTTCTCCATGAAGCTCAATCCATGTAAAATATCATTTTTTAATTTTCCTGATTTGGGAGGACTCCATTCAAATTCTTGGAAGAAGAAACCTTACCCACGCCAACCTTTTATTCTTGAAAGATACCTCATGCAATAAGAAAAACATTTTATTAGTGTTCCATCAAACAAGTAATGGATTTATTAGTTTCAAATTTTTTTTCTAAGGGAATTTTATGATTTTTGTTTGATTTTGTAAAGGTAAACACACACACACAAACACACATATATATATTGATATACATATATATATATATATATATGTAAAACCATATTTTGTTAATCGGAATTTCATTTAAGATTTTGTTCTTGTATTAAATGTTTATCCCTAAAATCTAATAATTTTAGGGGTATGATTTTGATTATCAATAAAGGATTTTTTTTTTGTTGACAAATAATTACATGTGTGTATACATATGTATACAGACACATATGTAACTCAATATTTTCATTGTTTTTATCCATAATCATGATGAGGGTTCTTTTGCATTTAAGGGTATTTCTAAATACCTAGGTTTATTTTGTTATTATCATGGTTGATATATATATATATATTTGTGTGTGTTTGTGTGTTTATATCTATATACACACACACACACATGTATACATATATTTATTTGTATTTAAGTAGAAACAACATTAGATTAGTTATTCCTTCACATCTATTTTAATATAATAAGGATGTTTATTTTCTAGTAAATTTAAAACCCTATATAAACATTGTTTTCTAAAATAGCATGGGACAAGCTTATTATTTTATGTGAAATTACGAAATGAGTTATCATTTCATGTGTGTACTTACACTTGCATTGTATGTCGTGTTGTTCATGTATTGGTATATCCACCATCAACACATACATGACATAATTAGCATTTTGTAATCATTCACACATTTAATTAATTTGATTATAATTTATGGTTCTTCATTTTTAATGGTTTTCAAGCATGTGGTTCCTCTAAATTATTTCATAAACTTTTGTGAAAATTTCAATGATACACATTTGAGTGAAATGATCATATGTTGGTATTCTGAAATTTTTTTGGGCAGAGAAGAGAATGGTAGGTCGATGAGAAAATATTTTTTTGAAAATCTTGGATATGTGAATTAAGAGATGTTATAGGGAGTGAACCCGTAAGTCTATGTTATGAACTGTAGCCTTATGTTATGGATTTTAGCCATATACTGGAAAGTATTGTTACTATCCCACAACAAAATTAATATTTTTAAAGGAGAATCCCCAATGTATTTTCAAGTGTAAATTATTTTATGAAATATTGTGTCTGTGTGTCTATATATATATATGTATATATGTATGTATTCATGTGTTTGTGAAAAACTTTTTTTTATGATTCTAAATTTTTTAAGAATTACTAAAAGGGGTTTTATCAGTTTTAACCCCTTACTGGGTATTCGTATGCTCACCCTATGTTCTATAAACACTTTTACATGTTTAGCATACTAGCTGCGTTGAAATTCTATTGTGGAAGAAACACACTAAAGAATCATTGTTTTCAAATTGTATATTTTTTTATTGCAATGTAAGTAATGTATCTAATCTTCCAGAACCTAGACCAGTAAAAGTTTCTCTTTTTTTGATTAATTTATTGTATTTATTCTTGTTTTTTTATAAAAAAAACACACTGAATTTGTAAGGACTGAACCTGGGTTTCGAGTTCAGGTCATTATAGGGGTGCTTCCTCTTTCGGAGGCAGACGCTGCTGAGCTGGAGGCAGCACCTGAGGTGGAGGGCCTCTCCAAGGTTTTGGTGCTGGTGCCACTGGTAGTAACTTTAGATTTTTGGGGGCTTCTATTTGGGTTACTGTGGAAAGCATGGATTTGGAAGACCTTCTTGCTGGAATTACATGTGGCAACATATGTGCCTGGATGGATAGTTGTAGGGCTTCCTCCAAGCACTGGGTCTTATCGGAGAAGTTTCGTAACCCTCGAGGGTAGTTTTCGGAGATTAGAGAAGGAACTAGTTCCTTTATGACGTTCCCTATCCACATCGTCCGTAATTGCTCCGGAGTCATTAGCATGTCAGGGGAGTATGAAAGCCCCTTCCACCATGCTATAAAGTCCTCTACATGGTCATTGGGCCATTGTTTTCACTTGAAAAGGTATTTGATTCTCATTTTCCAGGTGGTGGAATTGAACTAGTAAAAGAATTTCCTACGATGGTCCTCCCAGTTGGTTACGGATCCAACGGGGAGCTGGCTATACCGGACGAATGTTGGCCCCTCCAATGTCTAAAAAAACATTAGATCATGGTAGCCTCCTGCTGCGCTGGAGTTCCTTACATGGGCCCACACCATGAGTTGAAGTGGGACAGGTGCTGTGGTGGGTCCCACATTTCGTTAAAGGGGGAGAAAGTGGGATTCTCAAAACGTAGAGGTGCCAGCATATCATCCAGCCATGCCGGATATGGCTTACCATCATGGAGGATCACCACCAGCCACATTTCCAATGCCTCAAGGTGGGCTATGAGCACTGTCATAGGATCATCTAGGAATGGGTCCCTATATTGATGTGGATCCCTAACTACGATCGTGTTGGCGGGTTCTTCAACACAGTAGACAAGGTCAGAAGCTCCTGGATTGTCTAGTGGAGTGGCCTGCGGGGCAGCTAGGGGAACCCGGGCTAGATTCCTTTGATTGTCGCACTGTTCAAGAGGGTTTTTTGAGACATATAGTGCCCTCTATCCATGAGCTCAAGATTTATCCATGTTTTTTGGGGAAGCATGATTAGGGTTTCAAGGGGGCAGCTAACCAAGGGGATGTTGTTCCTGCCCCTACAGTACTGGCCTAGGATTGTTGTAGTCGGGCCGCCACTCTGTAGTGCATTTATCTATGAGTTCGTCGACAAAATTCTTCAAATCAGCAAGCTGTTGGCGCAACATGGCCTTCTCGGGGTCCTCCTCCGTCTTCTGCACTGAAGTGGATGGGTCGGAGTGTTTGGTAGCTCCGATGTGCTCTTTTCCTTTACCAGAATTCCGGCTAAGTACCAATGCTTCGGTGGGTGAAGGGAGACCTAGTAGGTTCCTCTATTGAAGAGAAATCCATCCTGATGGGTCCAATAGTAGTGGAACACCCTCGGTGGGTAAGTCTCCATCGATAAATCCAGCTCGTCCTCCTTTTCCACTTGGTCAGCCATATTGACCGTATATGAGGCATGTCCTCGATATCACCTAGCTAGTCGGGCTGCCGCCGAATAGGAATGAAGAGGAGGGAAGCATACTACCCCCAACCACAGATTTTCACATGGGGGTAGCCTCCTTGATAATTTTGCATCGTATATTGATACTCTGAATGCAATGCTACTGGGGGGCCTCACGACGACCCAGTTACATGGGGCACTGAGCCATAGGGAGTGCTACCAGATCAACCCAACATCATTTCTCACTAATATCTTCGAAATGAGTTTGGCTCCTTGGATAAACCACATGCTGATGAAGAAGACTGAAATGTGTCACCCAGAGGGTGTAGCAGAAACACTCAACTTCTTCCGGATTGAGGGATTCCAGTATGCAAAAATTCTACGCTACCACAAGGAAGAACATATCAAGGAAGTGGTTCGCTGCGAGGATGTTCTAGAAGATCCTCGGCTCAGATTCCAGGTCTAGCCATTGATTGCCCCATTCATCAACTAGAGGTGGTTGATGAATTGGTAGTGATACTAAGGAAGACCACTAGGACGGCAGGCTGCCGGTCGTGAGTAGGTCGAATGGGCTGACTGGCCGCCATATCTCAGGGTTTCTTCCAAAAAGAGTAGAGACCAGACCGCTACGTCATGATAGTATGGGATGATGGCCACAGTTCCTGGCTCAGAAGCTAGGACTATTGGTGATTGTTCGTGATGATTCTCGCCTACTATTGGTCCCTAAAATAGCTCTTTGTGATCTCTTGTGGAGGTAGAGAGTTATTACGGTGGTTGTGGTGGTGATTTCACAACCGTAACCTGCGGGGTAACTCGATTTTCATCCTCATGGATATACTTGTGGAGTGAGGCATGAATCATATGAACCTCGTATTTCAGGAGCACCAGGCTGATGTGCGTCATCCCTATCCTGGCCCTTGACTCAGATAAGCAAGGGTAGGGTTCCCGAGCTAAGTCATATTCTAATTTAGAGTCTGAGAATTGGACCGGTCTGAGCTCTTTCCGGACCTCTCTAAGAGTCTTCTTGGGATGGCGTCGGCCCGCCTTCCTGCCTCTGGGTGGCTCCTTATGACATGGATTATTTCTGACATGGGGTCCTTTAACCGCACTGGTATTGGGGCGAAGAGGGTTTCCACCCGAGAATGCCGAGGTGTGAGGAACACTGGGAAAAATGTTGAAGGGGGCATGGGGTGGACCTCCATAGATATCACTGGACCAAGAAACACCTCTGATGGGACTAGAAGGATCATGGGGAAGACCTCCATGCTTGTTTTCCCATGCTTCTTCAGTGCGACGAGGGCCCTTACACTGGTCCGGCTACACATGGGTAGGACATATGTGTTGGGTGAGGGTGGGGCGAGGCTGGCCTTCACCCCTCTGGTTACCGAGGCGAGGATGAACTTCACCAGCTGAGGAGAGGATGTTGGGTGGATCCCCAAGATGGAGATAGACCTGGTGGGAAATTTCCCTACATCGACAGTCGAGGGAAAGTGGAATGACTCCACACCTAGTGTAATGGGAATGAGAGAGGATTATGTGCCGAGTATCACTACCGCGTGGCAGACCTTCATTCAGATTGGGGTGGCATGGGGTGAAACTCCATGCTGAGCCCCAAAGCAGAGAAGGTCCACACTCTTTGTGGTAGTGGTATGGGGAGGACCTCTGTACGGGGTGGCATCAATGTGGGTTGGTTCACAGTGACCACTACTCATGAAGGAAACCAAGAGAGTCGACCCAGGCATCCTGTGGGGTGGTTGGGGACTCGATATCGGTTGGGTGTATAAGTGCCCCTACTCATTGTATGCATGGAACTAATGATGTGCATCGGCAGTGGCTCGGGCCATAGCAGTTGCAGACATTGACGCCCCTTGGCGGCTGTCCTCAGCTTGCACCCCATGTGGGCGTCGGGTCGGACAAATTGGGCCACTGGTGTAGGTGTGTAGCTTACCTGCTCTTCTTTTGGTAGGACCTGGTGGCTGTGCTGACACAGCTGAGTGGGAGCCCTTTCTAGGAGCCCCTGGATTTGGACTCTAACCAAGATTGGCTAGACGCCACCTACTTCATCAGTGTAAGGCTGGGAGTCATCAAAGAGCTACGAGGACAAGCTCTCTAAACGGTTGTATGTCGGGGAGGGGAGCAATGGCTCCCTGTGTGGCTCTTAGGGGTGGCATTGTCAATGAGGCACAAATTCCTCAATATCCAGATGGGCTATTTCCTAGGTTGGGATTATGCCATCCTCCTCGTAACGATGCACGAGGATGTTGATTACCCTCCATTGGATGACCTCAAATGGGGAGAGGGGTCATGGGTTCCCCATGGTCATAAAAGTAGAGGCCGTCATGGGAGAGGCGGAGCCGTGTGGAAAGGCCATATTGGCATTGCTCCAGCCCCTACGCCGATGGGAAGGTGGTGATCATGTCCATGTTGCAGCGACCTGATTTCTGAGATGTAGGGAGATGAACTCGTCAGTGATGAAGGAAAAAGGAATTTACGACCAATTCCCTAGAACAATCTCATCTATTTTGACTAGTAAGAGGGATATATGATGGCAACATCATAGAACGGTATGTCAAACGTTCTACTTCCCCAACTTCCGGTGAGTTTTGTGATAGGCCAGCTATTTGCATGGAGGGTCCTGGTGCTGGAAAACAGGATCCGGTGACAATAAAATCTGTTTATGACTCGAGCGCTACTAATCATCATATTTAGGAGAAGAACATCACATTAGGTTCACCACTTCTATTTCCGATGGTTTCTATGGGGCGCGCGCGTCTGTCTTCTTCGAGGACCAAAGTGTGCGGTTTTGTTTCCCCGCATTCCCGCATTCCAATGGCTGGTGGGATCTTCTCCTTATTCGGAGATGTCTACTCCTTGATCTAAACGAGATGATTAGATGTCTGTTCTTCCTTCTGTGGATTCATCCTCTGAACTTGTCACATAGTCCGGTTCTCCCTTATAGATTTAATATGTTGTTTGTGAAACTATTCCTAGCACCATATCTTCATGGACACAAGGTAAATACACCGCTTCTTTTGGGACATTCCAAGGGGTCCAGTCAGGGCAGCAACCTTCAGTCAGGGGAGTAGTCACGTTGGGAATCACTAGCGTGTCTGGATGCTGGGGGATTGGCATGTATGTCTTATGTTTCTTAATATAGGTCTTCTCGATGTCGTAGGATCCTGAGGCATCCATTGTCAAATGTAGGGAATCATATTCCATGGTCATGTGCATGAGGTTTTCCACAGCTTCCCATGTTTAACATAGGGTGTGTCGCAAGTTTAATGTCTAGTGGAGAAGGACCATACTAATCAAAAAAATGATAAGAGTGGATAAAATGGGTGCAATCCCCTGGAGAGAACACGATATTGGGGGCAACATGTCGGTGGCTTCCTGAGTTCTAGTTCGGGGAATGGGGTATGAGATGTCATGATCCCACCAGGATGTGGCGGCCTAGGTAAAAATCAAGATAGTTGATGGAGCGTTTGAATGAAGTGGGTGGTGAATGGGATGGAACCGACATGAGGATGATGATTGTTTTGGGATTTAGCCTTGAGGAGGCATCCAATGTATCCTCATGGAAGGAAATCAAAGTCCGTGTAGTTAATCTGATGAAAAATTACTGTCGATTGGGGTTCAATGGCTTACCGCTGAATGAAGTGACCACACCTTACCATTGAATGAGGTCTACAATTTAACATCATATAGGACAGGGGGGACCCACGTAAAGGGGGTCGAAACTACTGGGTGTTGGGATTGAACCACATTGAGGCTTCCTACATACCATGCCATGGAAAGGATCAAAGACCTCATAGTTCGGGTTATGGGGGTGGGGGTTGGTGCACTGTCATAAAGATGGTCGGGACCAATGGATGGTGGTGGGATTGAACCTTTGGATGGCTTCCTACGTACCCTATCTTGGAATGGATCAAATTCCACATAGTTCGATGATGTGGTGAACTAACGTGAAAGGGGTCATAACGATCAGGTGTTTAGTGGGATTAAACCATAGGGAGGCTTCTTACATACCTTACCTTAGAAAAGATCAAAGTACTCATAGTTCAGGTATGGGGAGAAGTTGGTGAACCATTGTGAATAAGGACCAGTTGTCCAGGTGGATAGTGGGCTTGAACCTCATGGAGGCTTCCTATGTACCTTGCCTTGGCAATGATCAAAAAGCTCGTAGTTCTGGTGGGGTTGGAGAACGGAGGTGAAGATGGTCAGAACGACCTGGTGTTGGGCTCGAACCTCAGGGATGTTGTTTACATACATTACTATAGTAAGGATTATTGTTCTCATAGTTCAAGTCGTGGCATGTGGGGATTATGCTCTAAGGTGGCCCAGGGTGTCGGTGAACCAACATGGAGGAGGACCTAGCGTCCAATGTTTATTGGGATTAAACCTTGTGGAATATTTCTACATACCCTACTTTGGAATGGATAAAATTCCTCATAGTTTAGATGGTTGGGACTTGAAGTGTAGGTGGACCTGGGGTCCAATTGGTGCTGCGCTTGAGCCTTGGGGAGGCTTCCTCCATTCCTTGCCTTGGAAATGATCAAAGACCTCATAGTTCAGGTGGTGTGCATTTGGGGCTTACCCTCAGAGGTGGCCCAAGGAAGATGTGATGGTTGGTGCTCACTCTAAGCCCATGTGTGTCATGATCGATGCGAGAAACAAGTGATAGCAGAGAGCCGAAGATCATGTCGTGAATGGTGCGTCCATGGGAAGTGGAGTGGGGCTTACGCATGATAGTGGCCCAAAGAAGAAACAAGGGATTATGTGTGGATAGAATCCCGTGGAGGTTGGGACTAACTCCAAGATGGAGGCATGATGGAAACAAATCCCAACAGGGGAGGTATTTAGCACCGAGGAAAGGTGGGATCATGTGTCCATTTCCCACCTGGTCCTTGGTACCGAAGAAGAAAGGAGGAGCAAGGATGCTGCCTCTAGCAAGAAAATCTATGGTCTAACACCAAGATTTGCATCCTTTCCCCACAGATAAACACCACTCTGAGAAGGAGGATATCATCCCATGTTAGGAGAGATCTCGTCCGGATGTAGACCAGTGGGCGTGTATAATGTCCAAGGTGGGGGAACCCCGTGTGTGAGGCATGGGGAAAGGTCATAGATTAACGTCATGTGTTGAGGACGATGGTGCTTGTCAATTTAACATCTTGCAGCCCAAACTAGGTGGGTTTTCTCCGCACCCTAGGACATACATATCTGGTACTCTTTTCTCCTTGGTGCATAGAGGGGACATGCAATGCCTTGAAAAGGGGGTGTCATGGAGTGAACCATCGGGGGGTCCACATTAGTGTGTCAATGCGATGAAGCAATAACAGTTAGCATGCCTATGTGAAGAAGTATGAGGTGAAGAAAAGCAATGGGAAGTATAGTCAAGGGTACTTTGATGTTACACCGTGCAAACCTGGTGGGTCTCACAGGAAAAGGAATTGAAAAGCAGAGGGTATCATAGGCAGGGGCCTTGTGAAGCTCTGTTGCTCCACATGGTGGATGGTACATGCGAAGGGGTGTGCTTCACAAAGCAGGACACCTCAGCCTAATCATAGGGGAAAGGTGCATATAGGAGGTGCTTCACGAAGTGGGAAGGGATTCATGGAGCACTGCCTTGTAGAGAAAAGGTTCGTCATGAAGCATGGAATTATGAAGCAATGTTATCCGCAAAGTACAGTGACCCTACCATGTCATGTGTATTATGTGTACATGAAGGGTGTTTCACGAATCATAAACGCTACGCAAAAACACAGGTCCCCTAGGGGACCACCTTCTTTTGAGGAGGACCTTGGGCTCCGCTAAATGCATACCTCTTGGAAGAGGGGCTCAAAACGAGAGAAAGGGGAGGCACTTAGCAGAGCAGAAGTACCTCTCACATCTCATGGTTCGCAGAGCATAAGGGTGCTTCACGATTTGGAATCTAGGAAGTCAAAAGGTTGGATTGTACGCCTCCTGAACATACATAGAGGATTGTGTTTATAGGGTAGAGGCGTTGTGAAGCAGCACTCCCTCAGTATAAAGAGAAAGTCGTTTTCTCTGTGACATATTGCGAATGTCAAATGCGGTAGCGGAGCATTACTGCCTCCTTGCTTTACGGCGGGTCACGAACGTCAGGGGAAACCACAGAGCATTACCAACTCTAAGATTTGGGGTGGGTCGCGAACATCAAGGGCAATCATGGAGCGTTACCACCTCCTTGCTTTGTGAAGGGTCACGAACGTCAAGGGAATTCATGGGGAGTTACACCCTCCTTACTTCGTGGTGGTTTGTCAATGTCATGGCCGATCGTGGAGTGTTAGCACCTCCTTGATGTGTAGCGGGTCACGAACATCAAGGGAGGTCGCAGAGCGTTACCACCTCCTTACATCACGGAGGCGTGGTGCAGCCGGTTCTTTGTGAATGGGCTTCGCAAGGCATCCATAGGGATTGTGTATTCTAATCGTTCCAACATTTTGGCGTTAACAATTGCATTAAAGGAATATTACGGTGTCCCAATTGTGGTGAAGGTAAAAACATAGTTTTCTTGAAACATTATTCGAAGATAGTGTTTCTAAGTCATCATAATGTTTTTGGATGACATAAATCCTAATATTTGAGACAAAATTATATAAAATCCATAAGAAGTTAAAAACAACCACCATTAATAGATAATAAAACAATTGTAAATCTAAATGGTAATGTTTCCAATTTTTTTTAACCCATTTTAAAAAACCATAGGAAATTGTTTTTGAAAAATATTTCATGTTTTATGATTTACTATATTGAAATTATTTTTGTGTCAAACATTTTATCGATGTCATGCACATAGGAAACAATATAATTGATAGTCTTAGTGGAATGTAACACAATACTCCAAGTAAAAAAAACTATGACATTAGGTCTTGGTTTTATATGTTTAATATGGTTCTATAGGAAGAGGTTTTAATGGGGAAGGGTGAAAGATATACATTTAATCTTTTAGTTCCATGCACTCTTTCCTAGAATGTGATATTTTGGTTTTTCTAATTCCCTAATTATTTAAGGGGTTCTCTGGGGTATTCATAAAATAATGATAATATATTTTTGATGGCTGATTCAAAGATAATGTTCTAAAAATTAAATAAAAATAATTTGTTGATATAATATTTAGTGAAACTGTATTTCCATTTAATTATACCTATGTATATATAACACGCATTAACTATGATTTTCTTCTTTTTAAATAATTATCTAAAGCATGGTTATATTCAATGATATTTTTCCAACAATGTAAATATAAATTTAAATCATATTAGGTGAATTAGAGATTCACATACCACCTTTATTCATTGATATAATTATTCAATTAATTGTTCACTTGGTTAGATATATATAACAATATGGTCCAATAAATAAAATATTTATGTACCACCATTGAATTATATATTAGGATTTGAAAGGGTACATCCAAAAATAAGCCATCCTGATGGTTTCTTTTTAGAGGTATGTTTTAATAATATAGTGATTTTTTCACAATCTACTTATCCTAGGTGGATAGAATTAGTCTCCCAAAATATCATCAAAGGTGGCTTGAAAGGGGTCTTGGAATTTTTTGATGAGATGTTTTTGAAAGTACCAATACATATCAAAAATGGTATCAACTTTTAGTACTGCATAATATTATAGAGGATGCACCATATGATGAATCTCACAATGTAAGTCTTGGGTATTTTAACACATAAAAGTAAAATTTATGGATATGAAATACACATACTAAATATGATATTAGAGATATTTGAGACCATATTTCTATGTAGTTGTCCAAAAATATGAATTCAATCTCAAAACCACATCGATAGATAACTTAAGTTCCAAATGGGCTTGTATTATTTTATATTTTTTATACAATTAATATTTAAATGTTCTATATAATGAAATTTAATGAAGATAATACGTTGAAAAATACGATTTTAACTCTTCATCGAGGAGTGATGTATGTGTCTAGTGCTAAGTATATAAATCCAATTTAGAAAAATAGCTCATATATTGGAATCAACAAAAAATATAATATTTGGATTTTATAACATTTCAAGTACTTATTTTTTAATGAGAATGTGTTGATAGTAGGAGTGAAATTAAAATCCATGAATTGAAATTCATCAAAGAAAATTCTAGTAAGGAAGGGTTTAAGGATAATCCATTTATAATGGAATCATATATATTACAAGTATTTTATACCCTAGATACTGAAAAAACTATCTGTTCAATTGTTCTGTTATCGACAAAAACAACTATCAATTCCAAAAAAATCCCTTCTAGATTCCCCATAAATTATATCTTCATAAAAGTTTTGTGGAGTTCTCAGTAGATATTGTGACTTATATGTCATTGGGGGACCAAAATTAGTGTATTTTAAGACATTATAGAGTATAATAAACTAGTTGGTGACATCCGAATAAAATAGAACCCAACCCTACCTCCAACTGTCTCTAAGGTAATTATCAATAAACATATACTAGATACTCGATTATATGAATCCCAAAAACATCTTTTGGAATTATTTCACCATTGAAATAAATTTAATTTAATCTAGATATGGGAAAACATAAATCATCAAACCAAAAATTTAATAATTAATCAAAATTCATATAAGGACAAAAATATTAATTGAATGAAAAATTAACGAAAGTAAAAAAACCAAGATAAAATTGCTTATCTAAAATCCCAAATAGATAAAAGAACATGGAAACTAAGTAACACTAGCATCACCTCCAGTTACCCCTAATTGATTATCATATCTCTCCATCTATTCATGGACTATCAAGAACATCAATAATTTAAATAGAAAGGGAACCTGAAACCTATACATATTTATATAGGCGTGAGAAAAAAATATCAGCAATGCACAACCCAAAAAAATATGGAAATAAGTATATAACATAGTTTATAAATTCTACTATAAATATAAGATATAAAATGGGGTCTTTACGTTCTTACCAAACAATCGAAATAACCTGCCACTTGTACCTTTATATGCAACCACAAACTAAATAAAATAGAACATGAATGGATATGAATTTTAATAACATAACTAATATAATGGAAATAGGGCCATTAAAATTACATAAATATAAAAACCAGTCATCCCCCTTTCAAAACAATTGTTGAAAAATATATTTTTTCATAAACTACATCAATGAAAAAACGTTTCTAAAAAAACATCTAAGAAATATTTAAAAAAATCATTTGAAATTCTTTATATCAAATAATTTCCAAATAAAATATATAATATTAATACAAAAATTACATAAGGTGATACAAAACTCTATGATACACCATCCTATATAGGAATAATAAAAAATATATCATATAACAGTCGATTCCGCATAATAAATCAATCTATGTGATATAATCAAATCATGAAAAAAAACCACAAAAACAACATGAAAAGGAATAGATTTTCATGGTAATAATACCAATGACCGATTAATAAATACATAAACTAGCAGTAATAATCCTTGGACAACAATTTTGATCATCTCCATATCACTGGTAGTCCGGTCATAACTTCCTAAAATAAACCTCTTTGGAGAATAAAATTACCATGGAAAATAATAAGGTCTATATATCAGATGGCATTCCACCCCTCTCAATCTAATTAGTGAGGTATATAGAAAAATAGTTTTGTAGATAAAATATCACTAAAAACCTGGTATTAGTGTCATACAAGTCTTCTACTTTCATCGATGACCAAACATTACAATTCCAATAGTACGAGTCCACATAAAGCATCACATGGAAAAAAATATAATGGGTTCAAAATAACCCAAACAACATATCATACACCCACATAAGAAAAAATACATTTCACATCAAATAATATATGATATATAAATATATAATTTTAAAAAACATCATTGAATAGATCCCAATTCCCATAAAGAATAACAATTGTTATATGGGGCTCAAAGAGGATCTCACACATTTGTTAAAGAATTATTAAAAGGTTACAATTTAGATATCAAAAATGTCTCATAAATCCAATACATTATCACTCCATTTAAAAACCTGATTTAAAATTTCTTTGTACAATAATTTATAAAAAATAACATTAAATCCCATTTCAGGATATAACTATTTCAAATACTACTTTGTTAATAAAAGGCACCCCTTTATTTTGGAAATTAATTTTTTCTAAGAACCCTCACAACTTCACACATCCATTCCTCAAGCATTCAAGGAATATCGGGGACATAATGTTCACTAACATTTAATACAGGGGCCAAGACTATAGGTTATAAAATACATTCCTTCAAACAACATACATATATTTATAAAATGGAACAAATGGAAAATATTTTTTTTTCCAAAAATATAACCCCATTTAGAAAAAAAATCAATCCAGAATTTTAATGAACAATGGGAAAAAGACCCATCTCTATGCCAATTTTTAAACCATTTAAAATATTTTTGAATTTTTTTAGTATGTAGGACATTAAAAATTTCATAATAAAATTATTTCCAACCCATAAAGTAATTTAAAGGAGACACACCAGAATTAGCATTGCACTTAGCATGCAACACATCCATGACATGATTAAGATCCATTTGAAAAATAATTTCAATACTGATGAGGGATTAAAATAATAATTTTAAATATAAAAAAATTTATTTTAAAGAACATAATGTATTTAATACAATATTCACAACTGAATTACAAAGAAACAACTACCCCTTTATAGGATGATCCATCCAGATCATTTCAACTTCAAAGAAAAATGCACAACTAACACAATAAACTACATCTCCGAACACACAAAACCCAAATATCAATAATTAGAACCTTTATGAACCATAATACCATCCAAAAATGTTTTTTTTGGTTCATAGGAGAAATAAATATTATGGGAGAAGGAAAGGGAATAAGAAAAGAGAATAAAATATGAAGAAAATAGGGCTTACATGCTTGAAATTTAGAAGAACAGTGCTCTAAATCACTAGGGGAGAAATGTGAAGCTCCACCAATGTAAAAACTATTTAATTGAGTGAGACATAAATGAAAAGGCAACAAAATATGAAAACTAGAGGAGAAATAATGTCAATTTACACCTTTAATGAAATCTAGGACGATCATTTGGTTTTTCCACACAGTTATAAAAACCATGTTCCAACCATGCACATTTTTCTTTATAAGAAGAAGACCATACATGAGTAGGTTTAAGGGTTTAAAAACTATGTTCCTTATATGAAGAAAGAAGAATAAAACACTACATACATTATCACACACATGTCGCATGGCCTCCAATAACTGTGTCCATGTCATGACCTCATACCCTTACTCTTAAAAGTCCATAAATAGTTTCCACAAGGTCTCCCATGATTTGAATAGAACCACGTGATACAATTTTATACCCAGAGTGTGCATAATATAAATAATTAGTAGTAACCTTATGTAACAGTACTCATGTGGTTTCCCATAATCCATTCATGTAAATTTTATACTAACGGAAAAATTATACACATTCCATGTTTTGGGCCAAATCTTCTTTGAAACATAAAAGACCTCATGGTAGAATAAAATAATTTAAAGTAAATGAAAATGGTTACATGATAGGTTCAAAATTATCTCTACCATAAAGCATTACCCCCCAATAAATTCTATATTCCTGTAAATGAAGTTGGGGATAAAGAAGATCCATCAATTCTTCACACAAAGTGGGGAGTGTCAGAAATAGATCAAAGGCACAAAAAAACACGATCCCCAATCAGAATCAATTCTACAAAATTCCTTCTAAAATCCTAAAAAACATTAATTACCTAGAATATGAAACCATCATGCGAATCTAATAACATGATCCAAATGAAGGGAGACAGAATAAGGGTCTCCATACCATTTAAAATTAATCTAAACCATGGAGCATAAAACAGACACTCTCTTACCTAGAGTGTCATTAAGTAAACTGTGATTCCATAAAACCATAAGATATAAATGAATATTACCGAAATAAATTATATCAAAAATCTAGATTAAATATAAAAAGGTACAACCAAAAAAGAAATACCCAAGATAATAAGATTGGGTCATCAAAACGAACCAGAACCAATATATCCAAAACATTTGAAGACCAAGAGACCTGGGTATAAGAATTATTCATACCTCAAACAGTTAGGGAGAAAAATTACCATAAATATACCTCAGTCAGGAATGAGACATGGGCTCTAATGATAAATATTACTATAAAAGAAGGTTTGAAAATGGACATCGTACCTAGGTTACCCTATAAAAAAAGCTGAACTGGATTTAAACTTACATCATCTACTTCGTAGTCTCAATTGGTAATGTGAATCTCCTCTCCACATTATACACACAACCATGGTTACCACACATAATCATAATGAAAAAAAAACCCAACCATATCCCTCACTATAAGTCGTTCATCACCAAAATAGAAATTCAAGTAACAAAGAATAATGAGGCATGAACACAACCAAATAATGACCACTCAAATAAGAGAATCCAAAAGTGATCCAAAAGACCGCACATACAAAAATACACCTAAAAAGTTTAGGGTCTATAATCCTCAATAATAAATCCAAAAAATAAAATATTACTGAAAAATAAAAGGATATTATGCCCCATCAATTAACCTAGCTATCTTACCATGAATCAGAAAGCCTAGTATCCCAAATAGTATCTAAACTAATGGTTAACACATCACTACTATTGAAAATGGAGATATGATTCTTTCCTCTAGATTGGATTCTATGAAAGAGAAATGAATTATAAATGAATTTACACTACATAAAAATAGACCACTCTTACCTATGACCATTATATGAGTCAAACATTATATAAAATAAAATAAAAACCCAACTCGGTCAATCATCCTAAATCACATCTACTACTAAAAATTATACATGGATGAATATAATTTTCAAATATAGAATTCAATCAAGCAAAATCACAATCCAGAAATTCATTCCTTTTTGAAAACTGCTACATTTGTTATGGAATAAAATTTAATTTTCCCAAAACATGGTATTTTACAAAAAGAACCCAACCATTTGAAAATAATATAATTAATTTAAAATTAAAATACCCCCTATGTAATTGCAAAAATAATAACATAGTTTGATAAACTACCTACACCATTGAAAAATAAGGATTCCAATAATTTTTCTCAAATATAATACTATAAAAAAGTTCAAAATATTTAATAAATTATTTCCATTAAATCAAGGAAATTATATAATAAATTCTCTACTAGAGATTCAAAAACCTCTATAACTAAAATCCACTACCAATTATAAAATGAAAATTTATTTCAGAATCTATAATAAAATGATCCAATTTAGAAACCAATAGGTGTTCCATATCCATTCTAGAATGATCATTCAATTTAAAAA
This sequence comes from Viscum album, assembly GCA_963277665.1. Classification (NCBI taxonomy): domain Eukaryota; kingdom Viridiplantae; phylum Streptophyta; class Magnoliopsida; order Santalales; family Viscaceae; genus Viscum; species Viscum album. Next base: position 124,951,723 of record OY728129.1, on the reverse strand, counting down.
AAGGCATGGAGGCTTAATTCCCAACCAAAAATAGGTTCATTAAATGTAAAGTAGTTTTTATATACAATTCTAAATTCTCTTTTCCAATGCAAAAACATTTTTCATAAAATATTAATTTTTTAAAGAAGATCCCAATTTCTTCATAATAATAACATAAAAATATGCACACATAAAATCGATATAAAATAAATTCTAAATTACACAAATATCACATGCCCTACCTTGAATTATCCTCTATCGTTAGGTATTTCTCAATAGTTTTTTAAGAAACAATACAAAAATGATATGAAACTATTATTGAGACAAAAACATGGTTTGATAATCCATGGTAATTTCTTGAAAGAATCCTTATAATTTATTTTTGATCAATCATTTTGACACTTATAGGTTTTTTACACTTCGTAAACAGGCCTTACACTACAAATTATTATTTTTTATTTTCATCACAAAATCTATCCCTCCACCCAAGGAAACACACTCTATGAAAATAAAGATAATAATTTCCTCATTTATACATCCAATATAATTATGAATTAAAAATAAAAAAACTACCCATGGTAACTGAAGCATCATTATGATGAGTGGTGACCAAACACCCACTCATGAACATCCCACTATGTCAAGAGGATAATACTAAATCAATTTTACCAAAACACCTAAAATAAAATGAGAGTGATTCAAGACCAATGTCGGTAAAAAATAACATGGACTCCGGTATCATTTGGAAACAAAACATCCAAATAAATCTATCGTAAAATTCATCCAACCCTACCTAACACTACACTAAAGAGCCATATTAGTAACAATAGGATTTAATATATTACACTAACATCATGAAACAAACATTGAGAATAATATCACCTATGATATTTAAATAAAATAAACATATATTAAAAGTAGATAAAAAATCCAAAGAAAGATAGTATAACTTATAAACATTCTAAATTAATAAGAAACTAAAATGAATATAAGATGAAAGTGTAAATAAAAAACCCTATCCCAAATAGATGATACAACATAACAAATAGATATATGATGCTGGAACTAGAAAATATCAAACATATCCACTAGTGACCCCCAATCACTCATTACATCACACCATACATATATGGACCATCCCAAACATTATGAATTGAAAAACCATTGGGAACCTCAAACCCATAAAATATCTATATCAATGATAGTTAAATAGCCCAGTAAGTCATAACCTGTCAAAAATATATAAATACATTTATAAAACAGTTTATAAAACATAGTTTGAATTGAATATATAAAATATAGTTTTATATGATTAAGAAAAAAGTGAAATAACATGAAAATTACACCTTTATAAAAACCACCCTTTTAATAAAATAAAACATGAATGGTTATGAAATTGAAAAACACAACACCAAATGGAAAATATGACATTTTAAATCACATAAAAAAAGTTAAATCCCAATTCATACCTCTTTCTGAACATTTGTGGGAACTTATTTTATATTAATCAATCTCAAGGAATTTTTTTTCTTAAAACTTCTTTTGGAAATTTAGAAATCTTTTTCAATTTTTAATAAAAATTATAAACAATTTAAAAAACATTTTTTTAGTAATCCCAAACTCACTTGAGGTGATACAAAAGTAAAAAAACATAGAAACATATCAAGGATCTAAAATAAAGAGAACAAATAAATAATTTCTCCAAAAACTCAATCAAGCTATGGGATAAATTTGAATCATGAAAAAACATGTAAATATCCCTGAGAATTACCTAAGATTCATGGGAATCTACCTATGTCTCCAGTAACCGAGGAATGAAATGAGGACAATGAACCCAAGATAACACTACTAATACTTCCCACATGATCATTAATCCCAATGAAATATCCTAAATGAACCTTATAAAAGCCTACCACTACCACTTTCAATAGTAAGGTCTATAAAAAACATATATTTCTATCCCTACGAGTTTAATAGATGAGGTATAGTCAGGAAACATTCCCAATTCATTCAACTACTAAACATTATAGATATATTTTGTATAGTTAACTTACTATCTTCCAACAACTCTATAAGGACCCGACCTTATTACTTACATAATCATGAGTTTAGTTAAGAAAAAACTTTCTTTTACATTGAGGATCATTTCAAGTTTAGATCATTAGATATATATATCAAAACATTCATAACATTACACATTGTTACCGAGTGGATACCATAAAAACATTTTCCATTTTTCTCAAAATATAAAACATTAAAACATAAAACAACAGTCCTTGAAAATTCTTCAACATATAATGTGTCTTCCATCCTTGTATTACACATCAATTAACCTTTGAAAAATCATTTAAAAAATGTGGATGAGCACAGATCTCAGAAACGGATGAAAAAGTAATGAAATATCACATTAGTCCATAAATACTCGTAACATATCAAAAAAAATCAGAAGACATGATTGTCACTCATATATAATTACATTGTGTAACATGATATTCACACAATATCCACACAATCATGAGAAAAAAAATATAATCATATAGGTATCTTGGTGAATTACTTACATAATCATGTAACCATTCTTGGCTACCTTATAATCTATAACCCTCATAGTTACCTTACTTTCTGTAACCATCACAGTTACACTTGGAATAACCATACGGCCGACCTCCAACATACTCATACCCAATGAATTGTAGGGAGATATAGTTCCCACCATTAATCATAATTAATTCCCAATAACCAAAACATAATCATTCAACATGAATAATTCTATAAAAACATTACATTGTAATTTCATAAAAATGAATTTTAAAAAGCGGATTTTTAAAGATAAGCCTCTTATAAATATAATTAAATTTAAAAGAGACTTAATAGATTGTATGGAGTAGGTATATAAACTGTAAATACATATAATAAATCATAATATAAACAGAACCCATCGGACAAGCAATTTAAATAGCACATAAATAATGAAGTAGAAGGTTAACCCAAAGAATGGAAATCTGGTTAAGAATTCCCTTACGTCAGGTTTGTCTTACATAAAACTTGTCTATTTTTCTTGTATAATGGTTAAAAGAGTGTTATTAATATTTTACAAAAACATTTTCACGTTTATAACATCTTATAAGATCATTTAATAACATCTTTTCACCCTTAATTGTTAGTATTTTTTCCCATGCATTGTCTTTGGTTGAATTCTTTAAATGGTTTATATGATTGGTTTATTGTGGACATTTTTGTTGATGGGAAGTGAAACTACAGAATTGGAATGGAGTAGTATTTTAATATAACCAGTTACATAAATTATTCCATTTCTAATTTTGAATTCTTACATGATAATGATTCATAAGTTAGAACATTAATGATGTTCATTTAGATCCTTTTGGTGGTTCTTTGACAATAACAATCTCGTTTTGTCTTATAAATTAGAACCATGATTAAAAAATAATTCTAGAACTATGGGTGAGTCATAAAAAATATATTTTAACATGGTGTAACCATATAAATGGTTTCATGACAAGACTTGGAATAATTAATTCAAATTGAAATCACATCGTCCACGATGTCGATAATTCGACACAAACGGACAATGTTTTTATTCTATAATTAAGTGGTATAAGAGAAGAATAAAGATGATTAATTTTTCATAAACATGATAAATTCTAGATTATACATTATTTCTAGAGATTTCATGCCTCTTGGATAATAAGTCATGAAGAAAGAATAAGAAAGGAAGTCAAAATAAAAGAAAACGTGAGAAATCTCTTACAATAATTCGGTAGCCTAACAGCTACACATCATGGTTTTAGAAAAATATTAAAAAGAGAGGGGAAAAGGTTCACCCATCCATAATTAAATCATAATATATAGAATATAATTAATAAGAAGGAAATAAGGACATGGTATAGATACATTAAAGATATACAACATAAAAGGGTACTTGAATGGAAAAAATAATGAACTGGAAAATTATCATACTTTGTAGAGTAAACCAAAGAACGTGATGGTTGGGTCCTTGGGGGCATGAGGAATCTTTTAGAGGACTAATATGAATGTATGGATTCCAGATCATCTTTGAGGGAGAATTGGGAATGAATTCAATGAACGGAATAGTTGGTACTTATAGTAAAAGTGAGGGATTATTTTAATAATTTTCAAGGGACACCTCATGAGTGGTATTTACAAAACCATGGGATTTCCCATGGTATTTTCCCTTGGTATAATCCAATTGGGGCACCTCACATATTATTTAACTATACACAAGTTGAACAGATTTAATACATCATTAATATATCATTAATGATGTCATTAACACACTGAAACTGAAAAATGTATTTTTTTTACGATTCACCAAAAAATCAATTGTTTCAAAAACATTCCCAAAATTCACCCTAACCATTTATCAACCTATAGATTTCAAAAATGATTTATATTTTTTGAAAATACTTTTCTAAATATTAGTAATATCATTTTTTTAAAAAAATCATACTTAATTCAAAAATTAACAGTTCTAATTCTACAACTACTTTTTTATCACAATGAAAAATTAACCAAGATGTTATTATGTTCAAGCCTTAAGAAAATAAAATAATAATAAAATTAACTATTGATTCGGGTCATATTACTATTAATATTAATATTCATTAGGGTATGTTACTATTCACCAAAAAATATGTTGGTTCCAATAGACTCCATATAACATACTAAAAGCAATTTTATATGAAAGTTTCATGAAATTAAAAACATAGAAGTGGAAAAGTTATGTTACAATGATAGTTATAAATATCTACTCAAAACCAAGTTCCATGCATTTATATTTATTTTTAGAAATACTTGGGGTGTTACATTATCCCCACCTTTTTGAAATTGTGTCCTCACAATTTTATTTAATTATTAAACAACTGAGGGTATTTTTCTCTCATATCATTTTCAGACTCCCATGTTACTTCTTCAACCTTGTGGTTCCTCCACAAAACCTTTACCTAGTGCATCTCCTTATTCCACAGTAATTTTTCACTTCGATCAAGAATATGAACTTGTTTTTCTTCATAAGAAAGGTTCTCTTCCTGCTGAACTTATTTTGGGCTCAAGACATGTGATGAATCTGGCACATACTTTATCAACATCGAAACAAGAAAAACATTATTTTCTTGAAACAAACTTGGAGGCAAAGCTACGCGGTATGAAAATATTCCAACTTTATCCTAGATTTAAAAAGCATTGATGTACTGTGGACATAGCTTCCATTTCTTACTGAAAGACATCACACTTTTCAAAGGAGAGACTTTATGGAAAACATGGTCACCTACCCTTAAAGAGAAGTATTTACTTATATTATCTTCATAACTTTTCTACCTGCTCTGAGTTATCCTCGTATGATGCTGGATCATCCTAACTTTCGTATCCACTTCTTCAACTAATTCTAGCCCCATCAACTTTATTTCACCGACTTCATCCCAAAACGCTGGAGTACAACACCGATTTTCATACAAGGCCTCAAAAGGTGCCATCTGAATACTAGAATGAAAACTGTTATTATATGAAAACTCAACTAATGAAATATGTTGATTTAAACTTCCCTGATAGTCCATTAAACAAGCTAGATGCATATCCTCCAAAGTTTGAATTGTTTGTTCTGACTGGCAATCTAATTGAGAAAGAAATGTTGTACTGAAATTTAACTCTCTGCCCAGTGAATTCTGATGTCCCTTCCAAAAGTTATAAGTGAACGTGGTATCTCGGTCAGATAAAATGGAAATAGTAACTCCATGTAACCTGAAAATCACTTTGAGGTACAATTGAGAAACCTGATCTAAGGACATTGTATCTCAAATTGATAGAAAATGTGCAGACTTTGTTAGTTGATCAACAATAACCCAAATATCATCATTACCTTTAAAAGTCTTCAGTAGACCCACCACAAATTCCCTGGTTACATTCTCCCATTTCCACTCTAGCATTGGAAAAGGATGAGGTATCCACTTCGTTAACTATCAGACTTCTTTAAATTTTTGACACGTCAAACATTTCATGGTAAAATCAGCAATATCTCTTTTCATTCCATCCCACCAATAATAATCTTTAAGGATTCTGTATATCTTAGTACTAACAGGATGAAGAGAAAATGGATAACTTTGAGCTTCACGCAACAATTATTTCATTAACTTGCAATCATAAGGCACACAGAACCTTTTTTCCAAATCATAAAACAAAACCTTTATCAAGATTGAATTCTGGCAACATACCCATTTTAACCAATTCTACCAATTTCTGTAGCTCACTGTCTTCCTTCTGCGCCTGCTTAATTCTGTCTGACAATGAAGACTGCACTGAAGCATGAAACAAAACAGATTTATTCCTATCACCAACAAATTCTAAGCCAAAATTCATCAATTCATTAATCAAGGGATCATGTTCCAAACGTTTCATGGTTAATGACGCATGATGTTTCCGACATAAGGCATCCCCTACATTGTTTGCTTTTCCAGGATGGTAATTGATCATGCAATCATAATCCTCTATCAGTTCTTGCCATCTTTTCTGCCACATTTTTAATTCATTTTGAGTGAATATATACTTTAGACATTTCTGGTCAGAATATATTTGGATATTTTTTCTGTATAGATGATGCCTCCATATTTTCAAAGCAAAAACCACAGCTGCAAATTCCAAATAATGTGTTGGATAAAATAGCTCAGGGGGTTAAAGTTTCTCAAAGCATAGAAAATTACCTGATAATTCTTCATCAAAACACAACCATGCCCCTTCAAAGAAGCATCATAATAGATGAAAAACTCACTATTCCGGGAAGGTAGGGCCAAAACTGGAGCATTCACCAATCTCATCTTCAGTTACTAAAAACAAACATCACATTCCTCTGTCCAAACAAATTTAACACCATTTTGTGTTAACTTAGTAATCAGGATAGATAACCATGAAAACTCCTTAACAAATCACCAGTAATAACTTTCTAAGCCCAGGAAACTATGAATCTCTCTAATATTTTTGGTTCTTGTCCATTCATCAACTACTTTTTTTGGAAGGATCAACTATTATTCCTTCCCTATTTACAATGTTCCCAAGAAAATAAATCTATTGCAACCAAAAATCACACTTTCTGACTTTTCCATATAGCAACTTTTCTTTTATTGTTTGTAAAACAACCCTTAGATGGTTTTCATGTTCCTCTTTATTTTTAGAAAATGACAGAATTTCATCAATAAATACAACCACAATCTTATCCAAACACTAATGAAATACACTATTGATAAGATTCATGAATACAACAGGTGAATTAGTTAATCCAAATTGCATAAAAAAAATTCATAATTCCCATATCTAGTATAAAAGGTTGTTTTCGGGATGTCATCTTCCATCTCCTTCAGCTGGTGGTATCAGGATCTTAGGTCAATGATGGAAAATGAAGTGCCCAGATCAGTGTGAATCACTGAGAGGGGGAGGGGGTGAATCAGTTATCCTTTAAAACTTTTTACTAATTGATTCTTAATCAATTAAACCTCTATGGCTGGTTAAAGCCTCGATCCACTCTTCTTGTATCTCTCAACCTTTCCCGGATAATGCAGTAATGAAAAGGAACAGGACACAAGGATTTACAAGGTTCGGCACCAAAGGCCTACATCCTTGCCATGCTCTCCCAGCATGGATTCTCCCATTATAACATGTTAAAATTACAATGGTCGATACAGAGTCTCACTGTATCTCTCCTGAGTCCCACAGGAGGGTCTTTATACTGCGTCCCACAGTGTTACCAGAGTCCCACTGGCCTGCTCCAGAATCCCACTGAGGTATTCTTCTCCCTGAGTCCCACAGGGTCTTCTCTTGGCTCCTCGAGTCACACGAGTAGCTCTTCTTCTCTTCATGTTCTTCAAGTATCCTCAGCAGCCTGGGATAAAGGCTGCTGGCCTTGCTCTGTACCTCTGCTCACTTGTGGTGAACATGTCTTCTCATCTTGCTCGGGCTTTATCACCTTCTTCTAAGGATGACCCGGCTTCTCTCTTCAAGAATCTTCAACAGCCTCTGGTAAGGTCTGTTGGTCTTGCTCAGCAACTTCTGATCACTTCTATTGATCAGGCTCTTCTCAAATACTGAAAACTCAGACAACTGATATCTCTCCTTTCAGTCTGGCTCAGTCTCACTTCAATTCAACTTCATGCACTGAGTGCATGGCAACTCTGCTTCCTCATGCACTGATTGCATGGTTTCTCAAATTCTTCAAGAACCTCCTGGTCTTGGATTACTCAGATGCACACCACTGATTTGACTTTCTTCACATGTGCACGTGCAAGCATGCATGCATGCACTCTCCTTCTCTTTCATCTAGGTGCAGTAATTCCACAAAGGGTGTAGTCACTTTAATCACACACCTTCTTCCTCCATCACACACTTTATCCAATATGTTTACACACATAGAGTGTGTTATACTTTAGTGTGGATGTCCTTATTCCTCCAAGTGTATACACTCTTAGTGCACACTTAGGTTCGGCCTTTTAGTTCTTTTGCACACAAAAATTCCTATGGCCTTCTTCCCTTCTTGTACTCTTCCACATTGCACACACACTTTGTTTTTCTCTTTTAATCTTCAAGTGTGCACAACCTCCAAGGGCTACGGCCTCTTCTTGTTCTTTTTGCACACAAGGCTCAAAGGCCTCGGCCTTCTTCTTGTTTTGCACACACACAAATGTGGTGGCCTTCCACTCCTCCTTGCACACAACCCGTAGGTGTGCACTCACTTGGCTAGGGTGTATTATCCATAAGCACACACACAGAAGGTGTGTAATTCACATCACCCGAACACCTACTACCCTTCTTTGCACTTAGCACACACACAAGGGGAAATGTGGCTACGGCCTTCTTGGATTCTTCTTGCACACACCTGAACTCCCTTGTCCTTCAAAGGAGGCGCGCAAGGTCTCGGTGCAAGGGGCTGCCGTGGGTCGTGCAAGTCACAAGGGTGCAAGCGGCCTCATTCGCACAAGCCTCAAATGGCCACGCAAGTGCTACTGCCCTTAGGCGCGCAAGTGCTTTAGCCGCGGGCTCTAACCAAGGGTGCGCAAGGCTTGGTGCAACCCCGGTTCTTCCTGCCGCGCAAGTAAGGCGCGCAGGGAACTCCTCCTCCTCCTTCTTCTTGTCGCGCAAAGAGGTAGCGCGCAAGGAACTTCAGCCACGCAAGATACTTGCATGGGGCTTCAAACTCTTCGCGAGGCAGAGCACTAACGGGTCTTCAAAAATTCAGCACATCAGCAAGCTTCTCCAATTCCTCGGCCTCTCCTTTTATAGGCGAGGAGAGCCTCTGCCTTCCGCGTGGGATAAATCTCGAATCCCCGAAATCTTCGGATCTTTAAAGATTTTTTCAAATCTCGTTTCTTCATCTGTTTCATGCGGGTTCTCTCATTTTTCATTCCTCCTTGTGCATGCGATTTATAACGCATGCACGACCTCTGTTTAAACCCAATCCATGCAAAGGCACGAACCCATGAAGCCTCGACAACTTCGTTTGCCTCGGCATTGCTTCGAATTCTCCTCTCATCCCATGCACTCCCATTTTTATACATGGTTGTGTTCAGTAGGGCCGGACGAACTCATTGGAGCCTTCAGATCAAACAATGGTGGCCGGGAGCTCGAAAATAGGTCTTCGGAGGGCTCGGGTTCAGCGGCTGCTCGCAGGTGGCTTCAGGGTGTCCTCGGCTCGAGCTCGAGGTGGAAGACGAGCCACGGCCGTCGGATCAGGCGATGGAGATACATCGGACGGCCTGGATCAGATCGCCTCGCCGCGGATTAGTTGAGCGGCTGAGATCTGGCGCGCGATCGATCGTGCGGCCAGGATCACTCCCGTGGAAAAAATCTGCGTCCCACATCAAAACGGCCTCCGATTTTTCCGCAGCTTATTACCCAAGCGCTCCCTCAACCCCGCAATTGAATCTTCTCCCCTCCCGGTGCCACCCCGCACCGGGTTCTCTCTGCGGGCGCGCTCTGCGCCCACTCTGCTCCCTGCGGGCGCGCTCCTAGCGCCCACTATGCATCCTTCGGGCGCGCGGGTTTCACCACCGCGTGTCCTCGGGGGCTTACACACGGCCCCTCTTCCGCCTTGTGCTTGCACCATGGGATCCCCCATGGGCGTGGCGCCTTAGGCCCACAAGTGCCTTGGGGTTGAACCCATGGGCTGGCCTTGGCTGGCCTAATTTTTGGCAAAGTAAATATAGGGTACTTTGTATAAAAACAAAGTAACAACATACATTATGTGAAATGCCAAGAGCCACTCCAAGCCTTCTTCCTCATTTCTCCTTCTTCCTTTCTTCTTCTTCATTTGAAATGCCTCCATTATCTTCAACATGTATTCATCACATAGGAATGGAATTTCAAACGGTTTCCATATGTGTTCAATACTTAGGAGGGACTTCCGAAGGTTCTTCATCAACCGAGCCCTTGAATCACATAAAATCTCCAATGTCCTTCATTGATCCAATCAGAGATCAAGTTGGATCATCTTCTAATTCACATGCACTAAGAGTTAGTACATGGACTTCTTTAATCCACTTCATCCACTTAGAAGTTGTGGATGGATCTCTTGCTTCTCCTCATGCATTGTCAATACAATACATGGCCTTCTAACATTGTTGTGACTTTGTATCATCAGGATACAAGTTCTATGAACTTAAAGACCAGTTCAAAAATCGTCTGATGTTCATGGAGAATGTTTCAACCACAATTTCCAATACCACTTAGTGAATCTCCTAAGTGACATGCATCTTAGTACCATGGCCATTCTCCTTCACCACCAATACCATCACAACCTTTGTCATTCATCTCTTGTCATTCCTTGACTTCCATTCATTCCAAGACAACTTCATGCCTCATTGACAACAAATGCAACACAATTCACTTCAATCTCCCCCTTTGTATTTGTTGTCAATACACTCCTTCAGCACATATGAATGGGTCAATATGTGTGCCAATATTTTCTCCCCCTTATTGGCAATCAAATGTAAAGGTGTGGTGTGGTTCACTTTCAAAAATATCTTCCTCCCTTTGAATAGCATATTCTTGAAAATCACTAAGAGAGGGATGATGCCACATTTTCTTCTTTAGCAAAGAACCTTTAGTAAATCAACTCTAAGTCTACTTGGGCTAACCCGGTGTAGAAAACAAGAGTGATATAACCAAGGAATTCAAAGCTGTCCATAATTCTCTACACATGTGAGATCATGCTTGAGGGGTTTGAAATTTTAAGATATTCAATGAATTTGCTAAATCCTGCACAACTTCAAAAAACTCATTAGAAAGTTCAGTGCAATGATAAAGCTCCCCCTTTCATCCATTTTCCTTCAATCCATACTCCCCCTTAATTGACAAGATAAACTCAATTAAGAAACAAGGGATGAAAGTATGATTGGAATACCTTCACTTTTCTCAAGATGATATTAAATCTTAGAATACCATCTTCTCCAGATTGGCTCCCCCTCAAGGGGTGCACTCCATTCTTTCCAAACCATCCTCCAGTTGAGAATGATCATCATCTTCAATTCCCTGCAATGTCAGCACATGTAAATACCAATAGTATAAGGGAATAAGATGGAACCTCCTTGGTTCATCAATGTGAACAACAAGGTTGAGAAGATTCTCTCAACCGAGATGTCCCATTTTCACCATTCTTCACACTTGCACATTTGATCTTCAATGATGTTTGTGCTGGTGTGGATCTCAATACATCTTCATGTGAAATATTTTTCTTCCCTTTTGCCTTAGCAATTGCCAGAACTTCATCTTCAGCTCTTCGCAGATCTTTGGAAAGTTGCAACTGATTTGGCCATATGACTAGTAAATCATTTGGAAGTGTGGCCTCAGTTCTGGATATTCCACATGGTTCCTTTGATGCTGTCATGCTACCTCTCTTAGTCAACTTGTTTTCAATCAATCCCTTCTGCTTCTTTTGGATTGATTGTCTGTTTGAGTTCAGTTGGCTTCTATTTATTTCCATGGCTTGTTTGCAAAGATCCATGGCATGACCTTTCTTTCCACAGTAGAAGCATATTTTCTTGGTGGTCCTTCTAGATGACTCACCCTTCTTGGACTTAGACTCCAAGGACTTCTCTTCCTTTTTCAACATCTTCTTGGGAGCTTTTTCAGCTTTCTTCTTCTTGCTTCCCAAGGATTCTTTCTGAGCCAGGTTCTGTGATCTTTTCTTCTTTCCATCTTTGGATACAGTTGGAGATTGACATGTATCTTTTTGACCACTTTTTCAATCATCCCAGATGTTGTCAAGTAATCCAAATCTGTTAGCAGTAAATAGATGTCTCTGGACCTGTGGATGTTGCTTATTTCCATCTGGCTTGCTCCCCCTTGGCATGGGCTTCCTCTGTGCTTTGGCATTCAGTGGATTGTACCAACAATCCTTTGCACAATGCCCATACTTGTTACAACACCTGCATTGTCCCACGAATCTTGACCTCTTCAGTCCTTCTGATTGTAGGGTACTTTTCTTGACCTGTTGTGCTGTTTCAGGAGAGCTCTGCTTCTTCATTTTCTTCATCCATACTTGTTTGGAATTATTTTTCCATCCTGCACTTTTTGTGGAAACACAATTAGAAGCATCAGTACAAGATGGTATGGATGGTACCTTATTTCTAGAAGATGTTGCACTTTTATTAGAGGATGTCTTTCTCCTAGAATCATCCTGCTCAAAGCATACTTGAGTAGCAACATGTCTTCTTCCAGCTAACTGGGAGGATTCAGCTTTAGGTGATTGCAGATGTTTCAATATCACCTCCAGTTCTAAGTATTTCATGTTGAGGGAGTTCTTCTCATCCTCAACAGTTCTTAGCTTTCCTTCCCAATTCTCCACCAGTTGTTTCATCTGGTCTTCATGCACCTTCTTCAATTCTTGCAATGAATTGTCCAGCTCCTTCACCAATTTGACTTTTTCTTCAAGTTGTGCATCTTTGACATTCATTGAAACTTTGTGCCTCTTTTCCAGTGCATGGACAACATCTTTGACTATTATCATAAAGAATTCTTTCTCAGAAAGGCTTCTTTGCAATTCTTCAGCAGTGTCTTCATATCTTTCATTGCAAAGAGATACTGTTTCATCTTTGGCATTTACCAGCTTTCTGAGAGTGTTGGTTATGCCAACCCTTTTTGCCAGCTGATCTTCCATAGCATTGGATTATTCTTCTAACTATGATTTTTCTTCATGAAGATCATGGATGCCTGTAGCTATACACTTTGCCACATCCATGGGAACTGTCTTCTGAAGATATTTGAGTGCACTCTGAAGATCATTCATTATTTCAACTTCATCACAGCTAGGACAGGCTTTCTTCATCTTCTTGGCCTGTTTCTTCTTTCTATTTTTCTGAGTCTTGGCAGATATCTCCATTTGAGGCTGGTCGCTCGTTTCCTCAAATCTGCACTTCATAAAGACTCTATTGGATCTTTTAGAGGTAACCTTCGCTCTGATACCAATTGAAGTGCCCAGATCAGTGTGAATCACTGAGAGGGGGAGGGGGTGAATCAGTGATCCTTTAAAACTTTTTACTAATTGATTCTTAATCAATTAAACCTCTATGGCTGGTTAAATCATCGATCCACTCTTCTTGTATCTCTCAACCTTTCCCGGATAATGCAGTAATGAAAAGGCACAGGACACAAGGATTTACAAGGTTCGGAACCAAAGGCCTACATCCTTGCCATGCTCTCCCAGCATGGATTCTCCCATTATAACCTGTTAAAATTACAATGGTCGATACAGAGTCTCACTGTATCTCTCCTGAGTCCCACAGGAGGGTCTTTATACCGCGTCCCACAGTGTTACCAGAGTCCCACTGGCCTGCTCCAGAATCCCTCTGAAGACTTCTTCTCCCTGAGTCCCACAGGGTCTTCTCTTGGCTCCTCGAGTCACACGAGTAGCTCTTCTTCTCTTCAAGTTCTTCAAGTATCCTCAGCAGCCTGGGATAAAGGCTACTGGCTTTTCTCTGTACCTCTGCTCACTTGTGGTGAACAGGTCTTCTCATCTTGCTCGGGCTTTATCACCTTCTTCTAAGGATGACCCGGCTTCTCTCTTCAAGAATCTTCAACAGCCTCTGGTAAGGTCTGTTGGTCTTGCTTAGCAACTTCTGATCACTTCTGTTGATCAGGCTCTTCTCAAATACTGAAAACTCAGACAACTGATATCTCTCCTTTCAGTCTGGCTCAGTCTCACTTCAATTCAACTTCATGCACTGAGTGCATGGAAACTCTGCTTCCTCATGCACTGATTGCATGGTTTCTCAAATTCTTCAAGAACCTCCTGGTCTTGGATTACTCAGATGCACACCACTGATTTGACTTTCTTCACATGTGCACGTGCATGCATGCATGCATGCACTCTCCTTCTCTTTCTTCTAGGTGCAGTAATTCCACAAAGGGTGTAGTCACTTTAAGCACACACCTTCTTCCTCCTTCACACACTTTATCCAATATGTTTACACACTTAGAGTGTGTTATACTTTAGTGTGGATGTCCTTATTCCTCCAAGTGTATACACTCTTAGTGCACACTTAGGTTTGGCCTTTTAGTTCTTTTGCACACACAAATGCCTATGGCCTTCTTCCCTTCTTGTACTCTTCCACATTGCACACACACTTTGTTTTTCTCTTTTAATCTTCAAGTGTGCACAACCTCCAAGGGCTACGGCCTCTTCTTGTTCTTTTTGCACACAAGGCTCAAAGGCCTCGGCCTTCTTCTTGTTTTGCACACACACAAATGTGGTGGCCTTCCACTCCTCCTTGCACACAACCCGTAGGTGTGCACTCACTTGGATAGGGTGTATTATCCTTAAGCACACACACACAAGGTGTGTAATTCACATCACCCGAACACCTACTGCCCTTCTTTGCACTTAGCACACACACAAGGGGAAATGTGGCTACGGCCTTCTTGGATTCTTCTTGCACACACCTGAACTCCCTTGTCCTTCAAAGGAGGTGCGCAAGGTCTCGGTGCAAGGGGCTGCCGTGGGTCGCACAAGTCACAAGGGTGCAAGTGGCCTCATTCGCACAAGCCTCAAATGGCCACGCAAGTGCTACTTCCCTTAGGCGCGCAAGTGCTTTAGCCGCGGGCTCCAACCAAGGGTGCGCAAGGCTTGGTGCAACCCCGGTTCTTCCTGCCGCGCAAGTAAGGCGCGCAGGGAACTCCTCCTCCTCCTTCTTCTTGTCGCGCAAAGAGGTAGCGCGCAAGGAACTTCAGCCGCGCAAGATACTTGCACGGGGCTTCAAACTCTTCGCGAGGCAGAGCACTCACGGGTCTTCAAAAATTCAGCACATCAGCAAGCTTCTCCAATGCCTCGGCCTCTCCTTTTATAGGAGAGGAGAGCCTCTGCCTTCCGCGTGGGATAAATCTCGAATCCCCGAAATCTTCGGATCATTAAAGATTTTTTCAAATCTCGTTTCTTCATCTGTTTCACGCGGGTTCTCTCATTTTTCTTTCCTCTTCGTGCATGCGATTTATAACGCATGCACGGCCTCTGTTTAAACCCAATCCATGCAAAGGCACGAACCCATGAAGCCTCGGCAACTTCGTTTGCCTCGACATTGCTTCGAATTCTCCTCTCATCCCATGCACTCCCATTTTTATACATGGTTGTGTTCAGTAGGGCCGGACGAACTCATTGGAGCCTTCGGATCAAACAATGGTGGCCGGGAGCTCGAAAACAGGTCGTCGGAGGGCTCGGGTTCAGCGGCTGCTCGCGGGTGGCTTCGGGATGTCCTCGGCTCGAGCTCGAGGTGGAAGATGAGCCACGGCCGTCAGATCAGGCGATGGAGATACATCGGACGGCCTGGATCAGATCGCCTCGCTGCGGATTAGTTGAGCGGCCGAGATCTGGCGCGCGATCGATCGTGCGGCCAGGATCACTCCCGCGGAAAAAATCCTCGTCCCACATCGAAACGGCCTCCGATTTTTCCGCAGCTTATTACCCAAGCGCTCCCTCAACCCCGCAATTGAATCTTCTCCCCTCCCGGTGCCGCCCCGCACCGGGTTCTCTCTGCGGGCGCGCTCTGCGCCCACTCTGCTCCCTGCGGGCCCGCTCCTAGCGTCCACTATGCATCCTTCGGGCGCGCGGGTTTCACCACCGCGTGTCCTCGGGGGCTTACACACGGCCCCTCTGCCACCTTGTTCTTGCACCATGGGATCCCCCATGGGCGTGGCGCCTTAGGCCCACAAGTGCCTTGGGGTTGAACCCGTGGGCTGGCCTTGGCTGGCCTAATTTTTGGCAATGTAAATATAGGGTACTTTGTATAAAAACAAAGTAACCACATACATTATGTGAAATGCCAAGAGCCACTCCAAGCCTTCTTCTTCATTTCTCCTTCTTCCTTTCTTCTTCTTCATTTGAAATTCCTCCATTATCTTCAACATGTATTCATCACTTAGGAATGGAATTTCAAACGGTTTCCATATGTGTTCAATACTTAGGAGGGACTTCCGAAGGTTCTTCATCTACCGAGCTCTTGAATCACATAAAATCTCCAATGTCCTTCATTGATCCAATCAGAGATCATGTTGGATCATCTTCTAATTCACATGCACTAAGAGTTAGTACATGGACTTCTTTAATCCACTTCATCCACTTAGAAGTTGTGGATTGATCTCTTGCTTCTCCTCATGAATTGTCAATACAATACATGGTCTTCTAACATTGTTGTGACTTTGTATCATCAGGATACAAGTTCTATGAACATAAAGACCAGTTCAACAATCGTCTGATGTTCATGGAGAATGTTTCAACCACAATTTCCAATACCACTTAGTGAATCTCCTAAGTGACATGCATCATAGTACCATGGCCATTCTCCTTCACCACCAACACCATCCCAACCTTTGTCATTCATCTCTTGTCATTCATTGACTTCCATTCATTCCAAGACAACTTCATGCCTCATTGACAACAAATGCAACACAATGAACTTCAGAAAAGTATTGAGCTCCCTAGAGCAGATAAAACAAGTAATCAGCATGAGGCAATGAATAATTTTTTTAATAGTTATGTTATTAAATGCTATGTAATCAATTCAAAGTCTCATGGAAAAATATTTCTTTTTAACAAACAAAACATGGGCTCCCCATGGTGAAGTGCTAGGATGAATGAAGGCTTTGTCAGGAAAATCCTGCAACTGATTTTTCAATTCAAGAAGTTATATTGGAGCCATACGATATAGGGGTTTTGAAATTGGCTTAGTATCAGGAAATAAGTCAATTGTGACTTCGAATTATCGATCAGAAATGACACCAATTAAAACATCACAAAAAACATAAAAGTATTCATTTACCACTGGCACATCATTAATTTGAATAGTTCTAATTTTTTCAACAATATGAGCATGATAACATTAATTTCCATATTTCAATATTTTCTCACCTTCTTGAAATGTTATCAATTGTATGGGTTCATTCTTTTATAAAAACTGAAACTATTTCTGAAAAACAACTTCTTTAGCTCTATAGTAAATCTTAGAATGATAAAAATAAAGCCAGTCCATCCACAGAATAACATCAAACTCGACTAAGGGTAAAACAATGAGGTATGCAGGTAAAGTCTTTCCACAGACCACAATAGAAAGATTATTATAATTACTCTTTGCTATAAAATTTCCCCCTGGTGTTTTAACAACAAGTTCACGTCTCATTTGTTGAGGTGATATTTCCAATTTACTAGAAAATTTCTCAGAGATGAAGGAATGTGTAGACCCCGTATCAAACAAAACATTAGAAAAATATGAGTGAACAAACAATGTACCTAATACAATATCATTGGATGGACCAACATCTGCTGACGTAGTCACAAAGGATCTCACTACACTTTTCTGCTTGTAATCTGGCTTCTTTGCATCAGTCAGATCTCTTTTTCGGAAGATGTTTGCATATTGATCCATCTCAGCACATTTAAAACACTTTACAGTTTACATATCATGATTATTCATAGGATCATTTTCATTTCAATATCATGCCATATGTCCAATCTTACCGCATTTAAAACACATTCCATTTTTTATAAGATATTCCACAGGGTGTTTCTTGCCACACTTTTCACAAACTGGAAATTGGATTTTCTTACCATCAGATATCTTTTGTTGATTCTTACCCATTGCTTTCCAACTGGACCCCTTCTTCTCTTTGTTTTCAAAATACTCGTTATCATCAGCAAACTCCATCTCTACCCTCTCAGCACATCGGACAAGTTTCTCATAACTTCGGAATTCACGAGAGGCCAACGCCCTTTGATACCTTGGCTTCAATACTGAGTAAAAGCAGTTGATTTTTCTATCAAGATCTAGAATAAGATTTTGAGAATACCTTTCCAGTCGGGTGAAGTTAGCTTTATACACAGCCATTGAATCTTCCTCCTTCTTTTTCAATGTAATGAATTGCTTCTCCATTCTTAGTCGCCCCACCTTAGGAAAATATTTTTCAAGGAAAAGACATTTAAATGCATCCCTCTCTAAGGAATCAAAATCCTCTCTATCATTGATATTACATACCATTGACCACCACTGAACAACTTCCCCTTCAAAACGTTAAAAGTAAAAAACTTACTTTTTGATTATCTAAACATACCATAACATCAAATATCTTTTCACGGGCTTTGATCCATCCTTCAGCTGCTACTGGGTCAGAAGATCCCTTGATTACAGGAGGATGTTGTCTCATAACATATTCCACTATTGTCATGTTCCGTTGTGGTACCTCTATTGGATCTCTTGCATAGATGCCACCACCGTTTATTTCCTGTGTTAGCTAACCCCTTGCTGTCACAAACTGCTCAGTTCCAATCCCTACCATTCCCGGCTATAATTCCGAAAGGATTTCATTCTGTCGGTGCCTCTCCTCCTCAGCATCCCTGTTCCTTCTGCATACAACCATTCTGAAAAAATGTCCTAGTTGAAGCAACATGGTAATATTTAAATTCTATAAAAATTTAAAATAAAAATAGAGTGAAATTAATTTATGGTATTATATTAACATCACCCTATCCGCTAAAGTTATCTACACCATCCTCTGATACCAACTATAAGGACCGGAAATTATTACATACATAATCTTGAGTTTAGTTAAGAAAACACATGATTTTACATTGAGGATACATTCAAGTTTAGATCCTTAGAGAATTAGGACAAAACATTCATAACATAACACATTGTTACATAGTGGATACCATAAAAATAGTTTCCATTTTTTCTCAAAATATAAAACATTAAAACTTAAAACCAGACTCATTGACAATTCTTCAACATTAAACATGTCTTCATTCCTTGTATTACACATAAATTAACCTGTGAAAATTCATTTAAAAACTAGGGATGAGCACCAAGATTACTAATGGATGAAAAAGTAAGGAAAGAGCACATTAGTCCATAAATACTCGTAACATATCAAAACATTTTCAAACGTCATGATTTTCACTCATATATACTTACTTTGTGTAACATGAGGTTCACAGAAGATCCACAAAAACATGAGAACATAAATATAATCATAGAGGTATCTTGGGGCATTACTTACATAATCTTGTAACCATTCTTGGCTACCTTATAATCTGTAACCCTCACTTCTACCTTACTTTGTGTAACCATCGCAATTACACTTGGAGTAACCATACGGCCGACCTCCAACTTACTCATAACCAATGAATTGGATGGATATACAGGTCCAATTCTTTTATCATAAATATTTCATAAGAACCAAAACATAATCATACAACATGAATAATTCTATAAAAACATTACTTTGGAATTTCATATAACTGAATTTTAAAAATAGGATTTTTAAAGAAAAGCCTCTTATAAATATCATTCAATTGTAACGATACTTAGTAGAGTGGATGGAGTATGTATATACATTGTATATAAATATAATAATTACTTATATAAATAGAACCCATCACAAAAACAATTTAAATAGAACATAAATACTGAAGTTGAACGTTAACCTAAAGAATGGAAATCAGTTTAAGAATTCCCTTACCTGGTGTTTTTCTTACTTCCCACTTGTTTAAACCTCCAATATAATGGTTAAAAGTGTGTTATAAATATTTTACAGAAATATTTTCATGTTTATAAAATCTTATATGATCATTTAACAACATCCTTTCACCCTTAATTGTTATTATTTTTTCCCTTGCACTGTTTTTGGTTGAATTCTTTACATTGGAATGGAGTATTATTTTTATATAACCAGTAACATAAATTATTAAATTTGTCATTTTGAATTCTTACATTATGATTATTCATAATTAAGAACATTAATGATGTTCGTTTAGATCATTTTAGTGGTTCTTTGATAATAACAACCTCGTATTGTCTCAAAAATTAGAACCATGAGTACAATATAATTCTAGAACCATGGGTGAGTCATAAAACATATATTTTAACCTGGTTCAACCATATAAATGGTTTTATGACCAGACTTGAAATAATTAAAGGAAATTGAAATCACATCACAGATGATGTCGATAATTCGACACAAACAGACAATGCTTTTATTCATTAAATAAGTGGGAGAGGAGAAGAATAAATATGAGTAATTTTTAATAAACATGATAAAATATAGAGTATAAATGATTTATGGATATTTCATGACTCTTGGGTAACGATATATGAATAAATAATAAGGAAGGAATTCAAAATAAATGAAAAAGTGAGAAATCTTTTAAAAAAATCAGCAACCGAACGGTTACACAACATGGTTTTAGAAAAATATTAAAAAAAGTGGGTACAAGGGTCACCCATCCAAAAATGAAACATAATATATATAATATCATGAATAAGAAGGAAATAATAACATGGTATAGAAACTTGAATGATATACCACATAAAAGAGAACTTGAATGGAAATAAGAAAGATCTTGAGAATTTTCTCACTATGTAGAGTAACCTTTAGAACATGATGGATGGGACCTTGGGGCTTGAGAAAACCATGAGAGTACTAATATGAAGTTAATGAGGCCATAGAATGATAATTTAGAATGAATTCAATGAAGGGAAGAGTTGGAATTTATAGGAAAAGTGAAGGATTATTTTAAAAAATTTCAAGCGAAGCCTCATGAGTGGTATTTAAAAAACCATGGGCCTGCCCTTGGTATATGCCCATGGTATATTACACATGGGACAAATCACATCTTATTTAACAATACACAAGTTTACCAGATTTATTCCATCATTATTATATCATTAATGATGTCATTAATACACCGAAACAAAAAACTATATTTTTTTACTATTCACCTAACAATCATGTGTTTCAGAAAAATTTCCAAAATTCACCCTAACCATTTATCGACGTGTAGATTTCAAAAATGAAGTCCATTTTTTAATATAATTTTATAAATATTATTAATTTAATTTTTAAATAAAATCATACTCAATTCAAAAATTAACAGTTCTAATTCTATAGATAATTCTTTATCATAATGAAAAAATAACCAAGATGTTATTATCTTCTAGCCTTAAGAATGTAAAATAAAATGAAAATTTCTATTAATTATAGTCATATTACTAGTCATTAGGGTATGTTACTATTCACTAAAAAATAATTTGGTTACAATAGACTAAAAATAACATACTGAACACAATTGTAGATGAAAGTTTCTTGAAATTCAAAACATAGAAGTTGATAAATTATGTTAAAAGTATAGTTATAAATGTCTCCTCAAAACAAAGTTCCATGCATTTATATTTATTTTTAGAGAAACTTGGGGTGTTAAAAAATCCCATGAAAAGGAAAATTTATGTGTAAACACTAAAAAATCACATGAATGGAATATAAATAATTTGGAATAACTCAAAAAGCACCCAAAAACCCACTATAAGAACCAACCACTTTCTTATAATAGATCAATGATTTGACTATCTAAATTACCTGATATAAAGAAAATATTTCATTATAATACATTCTTATTTCCTTTTGGGTTTTGAGTTTAAGGTACTTAATAGAAAAACTTAACTATTAAACCTTATGTCTTTTTCAACTAATGGAACGATTTCACCTATTTAAGAAACAACACCATAATTTACTAGTATTAAACACCACAAACTAATTAATTATATAAGACAATAATATAGACATTACATAATTAACATATCATTATAACTGGGTGAAATATATAAATAAAAATGGATTGAGCTTAGATTCCATGAAAGGCTAAACATATGTGATAACAATTGAATATCATAAGAAAGAATAATATGAGCACTTGAGGATAAGCATAATATGAAATAAATGAATACCCAATAAAAAAGTGATCATAAATCATGACACATATTATTATTACATCATAAATATTATACATATCATAGAAAAA
Organism: Viscum album; assembly: GCA_963277665.1. Taxonomy (NCBI): domain Eukaryota; kingdom Viridiplantae; phylum Streptophyta; class Magnoliopsida; order Santalales; family Viscaceae; genus Viscum; species Viscum album. The sequence continues at coordinate 124,929,396 of OY728129.1, read as the reverse complement.
ATGCATACATTATAATTTTGGAACATCCAAAAGAATATAAATCCTAACATAATTGATTAGGGGTCACGTCAAACATCCCATAGTTTATCAGGCTTCCCTCACATGTATCCTTTTACGGATAAGGTACCACTCAACTATTTCCCATTGTGGATCATGAATCACTCACCTATTTCTCATGGTGGATTGACTCATAAAATATATTTTCCCATTATTAAATGTTATATAAAACCTTAATAAATGCATTGGAGGTTGATATAAAATTCCTCCTTTACCAAGTTATATATTTTTATGACCCATAAAATAAATCATCATCATACCATAAAGAACCAATGGAATGATAATGGGTTTCATGTACTTTTAAAATGTAATCAAATAATGAAATCATTATTAATTAAAACGATAATGGTAACATTATATACCCATGAAAAATTAATGTATATGAAAATATATTCAGTTACATTAATGATAAATACTATTCAAAAAAGATAGTAGAGCATACAGTATGTTCTCCTTATAGATGAATGTATATAATTAAGTCAATAATTTCCACAATAAATAATTGTATAACCTCTAAGTTAAAACCTGTAAATCAATGTATGTAAATCTAGATTATTCACAAAGAAAAGGCATTGTATGAAATGTTATTACTATTAATAATGGACAGTTGATAATGTGAGTTATAGTTATAGATCGTAAAATTAATAGAAAAGAACATTTCATAATCCATATTGAGAAGGAAGGAGTATAGTTTCAAAACTATAAATAATTAGTGTAACAAAGGAAGCATATTAGTATTTTTACATTGAAGAAAAATTTCCATGAAAATGAATGATTTGAACTATATCACAAAAAAGGGAAAAATTGAATTATTTGATACAATGAGACCAATCAACCCAAATTCTAAATATATACATTTTTTAACATATCAGGTAACGTAAATTCCATGAGTGTACATCCTTTATAATTTTAAAATTAAACTAGAGTTGGAAACATAAAAAATGTTTAAAAATTACATTTACATAATATAATAACATACATGTCGCATTTAAAAATTAACATCTAAAATAATGAAGTGAAATGTTTTAAAATTATTTTATTTTATAAATAATCTATAGTAATGGATTATTGAAAATTTTATTATGTTTTCTATAGAATATTTTGTTCCAATGGTATACCATTTTATTATAAAAGGTACTTTTAATACATCTAAATTACCTTTGCTGAAAACTCATATGGAAAAAAGAGTAATAAAAATATATTTTTATTAATACAAAATTTTCCAACGGAGAATTATAAATTTAATATAAAAAAATTAGTATTGGAGAACCAAAGAATTATATAACAAGGGTTAATATAAAAAATTATAACTCAAATAAAGTATATTTGAGTTATCGATATCCCTTATGGGAAACATACTCTTAGAATAATGAAATATTTTTTACATGGTTTTATCTATTAAAAATGTAAAAAACATTAGAATACATATTATAAAATAATATATTATATTATTCCCAATATATATGAAATAATTTTAAGATAATGATTCTAATTCAATGAATGATAATTGGGTTACCAAAAACACTTATGATATGGGTATCACTGGATTCAAATGGAATTTGAGGAAATGAAAATTAGTTGGTCTAATGTAACACAAGAATTAAAAATATGTAATGTATAATACATTACTGTCATATTAAATCAATATGACATCATAATGTTGAATCATTTTTCATAACATGTAAAATTTCTCAAATAATTTGAATTAAGACCAAGAAAACAAACAGTTAATTTGCCTATATAGTTAAATATATTCTAACCTCCTTCATAAAGAACATAAACATATTAATTAGATATTTCAGAACATTATTCATATATATAAACTTTTATAAAAAAATTTAAAATTATTATCTATAAGTATACTAGTTAGTTATTATCTATTTTTAGTATCAAGGGTGTGTAATCATGTTCATGTTTAACTTGTTCCATAAACAACGTTTTTCTCTTTATTAATCTAAAAACGTTAAACATTATTAGGTCATGAATTTAATGGAATTAATTCAATTTAATTATTTATAATTTTATAATTTCTGTAAATATTATTTCTATTTATGATCCTTTAATAAGAATTTATAAAAAAAATATGTTTTAAATGTTCTTATTGAATGAAGGTTGTTTTATAAAATATAAGTTATATTTTTATATTAAAATTATATAAATAAATAAACCCAATATTTACTTATTTATATAATATATTAAATAATATTAAATTATTAGAGTCATTATTTATATAAATTTATAGCTTTGTTCATGTAGGTTGTTAAACCAAACAAAACAAGAATATACCATAATTAATGGATGATTATTAAGTGAATTAGTTGTGATGTAACTATTACTATATCATGTAGAACATATTAATTGTTTATTACTATGATATATTATTATTTTAAATATAAATGATAATAATAATAACATTACAATGTAATTCCATAGTGAAAATAAATATGTTTTTCCCTTAGAATGCTCGTTTGGACGGCTGAATTTTCTACAGTTTCTTAGTACTCATATTATTAATAAGTTTTTCAATTTTTCATTAAAAGAATATGATAATTTAATAAAAATAATATTTATCCATTAAAAAAAATTTCATAACCACCCATGAATAATGGTGATGGAAATAAAAATTTAAATCCATCATTTTGTAGAGGCAATAGTCCACATGTATGAATGGATTATAATCTATGTTTTCATTGAACATGGGGGAGGATTAATATGGTTTATCGTATTCAAATTATAAATATCTTATATAAATAATAATTTCATATTAAATTTCCATTTTTAACCGTCCATGTTAGGAAGTGGAGGAAAATGAACAGTTACTTTGTAGAGGCAGTAGTCTGCACAATGCATGAACAATAGTTTCATTTTTCTTAATGGATAAGATAAATGTGGTGAATTATTGTTACATAATTTTAATAATAGGAATTTATACTAATTATAATTTATTTTATTTATTTTTAATATAGTTTATTATAATTTTTCTAAGATTAATTGTACATAATGAAATCGAAAAAGATAAATGTGTAGTTAAAAATTTGTACCTCACTTCTTGGATAGTGTCAATTGTAAAAGGTGTAAAACATTTGATAGATACACATTTGAGAATAATATGCACTATTCATGGTGTATATGAATTATTAAGAACTGGTTTAATATATTTTGGATTGAATTATGTTTTTTTAGAGGATAATTGAGTAGAGGAGTTCCCCTTTTATAAGTGAAAGAGATAAAATTTTCAAAAATACCAAATAAAAATTATGAAATGGAATTCAATCTTAAGGAAAGTATGTATGAATTATAGAAATAATATTTTTTTTAATATATGAGGTTGATATTGATCTCAAATACCCATTCCAAAATAGGTTTTAATATTTATCTCAACTCACTACCATGATATTTTTCACTTTCAACATTTTGGATTTTACTATGGTAACTAATTTTTACATAACATTACTCAACCTTTATGAAAAAAAATAAAATGGCCTTGTTACATAATTTGGAACTAATAATTCTAAACTTTAAATATATTTTATTTTATTGATTTATAAATGGGATACAAAATTATTTTTAGATACTTAGTTTATAACGTATTAAAAATAATTTTCAAAAAATATAATAACCATGTTATAAATTGTAAAAAATAGGTTTTTATACTAGATGTAAATATTAATAAATTTATAATTCCACTTATAAAATACTTGTTTTATACAACAAATTATTTTCATAAGTTTATTAATAATATTTAGAGACTAATAATACAATAAAAGGAATAACATTCATGAAAATGGTATAGTTCACTATTTACTATTAAATAAATCATTCAAAAAAATACTAAATAATTTATCCTGAGCTAATATTTTATTGATGAATCCATAAATTATGTTTATTTTTTCAATTTAACACTCAAAAATATATAAATATATATTTTAAATATAATAGTAAATCATAGAAAAATATGTTTTATAGGAATTTAATTATCTAAAATATGAGATGTTCTTATTCTTAATTTCTATAGAACACTAATAAAGATATAATTATTAGATAAATTTTATATATTATTTACCTAAATATTTAAAAATATTATACGTAGTTTTATTTTTTAAAAATTATAGTGTATAAAAATATAGATTCTTAAAAACAATACTAAATTAATTATATTTTTTAAAATAATCTTTATACATACATATATATAAATATAATTAATAGTTTGGTAACTTCAATTCATATCTTCAATCTTAATTTCTAGTTTTAGAAAAAATAGTTAATATTTATAATATATATATTTATATATTTATATATTGGGGCTTCATTTTAGTTAGATGCTGCATGTAGAGAAAGCTATCAAACGTATTGAACTTCATTAGAAGAAAACATATATTAAAAAATTGGGACAATTCATTTTACATATATTCATAATCAATATATAAATATATATTAATAAAGAATATCCCCTATGGGATATTAAGAAAATAGGGTTTAATAATAGACACACGAGGATTAAAGATAGTATCACACATATTTAAAAGAACTATTTAAAGGTTCAAAGTTGGATTTCATGAAACATACCTCGAGAGAAAAGAAATTTTTACTCCATTTGAAAAAAAATTAAAATTTTCATTGTAAATAAATTAAAAATATTCACATTAAATGCCATACTAAAATAAAACTATTTCAACAACCAAAATTTAAAGACGGAACACACAATTCCTTTAAAAATATATTTTTTATAATAACACTTTCACAAAAACACACTACCCCTCAATGAATAGTAAATTAAAATTTAAAACTCAATGTACATTAAAATTAAAAGCATGGGAAAAAACTCATAGTTTTTATAACCTACCTTTAAAAAATCACAAATAATTTTTTAAAATGGATCCAATAGTAAATATGTTTTCCAAACATTTAATACTCTTAGGGGAAAACCCCTCTCCCATTTTAAAAAACACATGGAATGTGGTCAATGTCTATGAAAACTGTTCAAACCATTTCAAATACTTTTAAAAAAAGTGGGTATGCTCAAATTTATAAACCCATATAAAAAACATTTAAACACTATGATTCAATTTAACGGATGTAATTTTGAAATTTCACAATCACTTGGTATACAACATTTCCATGAAAAGCACAAATTCCATTTGAAAATAATTTATAGCCTAAAACCATATTAAAATATTCATGTAGAATCATATGACATAATTATAAAACAAAAAAACTAACATTATTTACAAGTTTAACTCATTGAAGTGTATCTATATGAAACATTGAACTTTTAAAAATTAATGCACAAAGAAACAAACAAAATACCACATTAACACCAAAAAACATAAATTTCAATTTATTAGTACTTCTCCAAAAAATAATATCACACCAAAAATGGATAGTATTTGTGAAATGGATAAAAATTGATTGATATGATGAGCAATGAAGATATAGGAATAAAAGAGCATGAAAATATGGCTTTCCCATAGGAATTAGAGAAGAATGCACATCTAAATTAGTGGAGAAAGAGAGGTATATCTCCCCCATTATGAACCCTAGCTCATATGAGAAATAGGTGGATCATATTAGGCAAATAAATAAAAAATGAATGGTAAATAAAGAAAATTTATGCCATTAATGAAATCTTGTCAAGCCATACATTTTGGATACACAATTTTCCAAACATTGTACATATCCAAAAGTATGAACTACCTAAGAAAGATGAAATATCATTATTATAATGCATAGGTTAATAGCCATGAAAAAACTATGAAAAAACTACTATCTAACAATCACTTATTGGTCACATACTTGTTTCATGGTATCCTCTGACTATCTATAAGTCATGCTTCAATACTCTTACTCCTAAAACATCCTCCATAATTTTTCCTAGGATTTTAATTATTTGGACCAAAAAATATGATACCTATGATGATAAACTATTTATAGAACAAAACTAACAATAAATTAACCAATTTAAGGGAGGCTGCATAGTTACCCATAAAATATGCATGAAAACCATAAAAATAATTATAAAATCTAGATTTTCTGTTATTAAGAAAAGATATATAAAAAATTAAAAATAATCATAGATAGAATAAAATAATATAAAGATAAAGTTAATAGTTAAATACATACTTCACATATAGGGTCCACATTCATTCAATATTTAATAAGAAAAAAGTGTTCATTGAATAGGTCAAATGCATCTGATTTGTGTTTTGTATATATATTTTGTTTTCTCATAATATGATTTGTTCATTAATGTATTTATATTATATTAAGCAAGGGTTTATCTAAATGTTTATTTAATATATTGTCTAGTTGTAATTTTTAATAATATCAAGGAAAAATATATTAATGATGTGGAAATTTAGAAAATGTTAGTAGAAAAATAATATATTGTTGAAGAAATAGGAGTGGTGTAGAATGGGAGTGTTAGAAAAAAAACTATTAATGTAAGAACTAAAATAATATATTCAAGGTTGGGAAAAATTCTTTTGGGAAACCTATTGACCCCATAAATTCTATTTTCATTAGTTAAATTAGTTTCAACACCTAAATACATATATCAATTGATATACATGTATTCCATAATTATATTTCCATGTTAATGGAATAATTTTGGAACACATTGGGGTAACATTATGACGTACATTATCCATTTTATAAAAAAATAAAATAATTAAATGTTGATCTACTATTCATTATCCATTGTAGTTTAAATATATATAAAAATAAATTTGTATTTGAATAGTACTTATGTTGAATGGAAATGATTATATATAATTTTAGACACTACTAAGGAAAGATCAACATAGGGATATTTAGGTGAAAATGACACCCAACCTACCATATATATAGTAAAAAATCATAAACTAATAAAAAAGGACACTTTTTTTGGTTTTTCAGAAGCGTAATCATTTAACATAGATTTTAATTGGTTTTATTTTAATTTGAAATATGTATATTAATAATATTAATTTAAATTTATTAATTTATAAAATATAAAACGAGTGTATAAAATAAAAGGAGTAAATTGAAACCAACACACCCATATTGTAAATACAAGATGGTGTATGATTTACTTATATAAATAATGATATGTTTTCCTAATATAATATATACATATATATTATGTTATAAGAAACAAACAAAACATTGCGTTACTTGTGCATAAGAAGATTTACGAATCAGAATTTTCAGAAACTTCTAGTCCACACCATGTGCAATGGAAGGAGTCTCATCTAAATTAGAAGGAAAATATAATCGTTGAAAACATAATAAAATCATGGGAATCATGTGTTAGTATAACATAATTATAATTTCATATATATTAAATTAATATTAAATTAAAATGAAAAACTATTCTCTAATATTATTTTTCATATTTTGACATAATAATCACATATTGTGCACAATGAAAATAACATTTATAAATTTGAACCATCCAGATCAGAATAGTCTTATTAGGGATTAATTTATTGTAGTTTCCCTCGACGAAATGTGATATAGATAAGAAATCAGGGAATATTTAATGAGAAAATAGAAAAAATGTAAGAAATTGTAGATTCTTTATAAGAAAATATCTGTTGGGAGAATGTTTCAATATACCAATTACTTTTTAACGGATCAATAAAATTAATTAACACATTTGTAACAACACCATTAAGGGACACCATCCTGCTTTGATTTTAGTCATTCCCCTCAATGACCTACCTTAAATAAACTAATTTATTTTTTTAGAATTATATCTAATTTTTTTTAATCAAACAACTATTTATATATTTCATGTATTGTATGTTTAAATGGGGAAATAATTTTGGTTTATATATATCATCACCTATTAATCACCTTATTGTGAGAGTTATAATGTGTAATATTCAGGGAAATATGTAATATTAAAAAAAAATTAAAAAGATTATATGAGATTTTGGATTCATATAACTCACAACAAGAGTGTCTAGCTACTTATTCCCTTTGGTAATATCAATTTTCACATTATAGAAGTGTCTATTAGAAGATTCATAGCATAGTCATTTAATATTGTGAAGATACATAATGACAATCAGGTGTATCATTTTATAAATTATTTTATATGAAAATCCTTAATAATTAATTGAAAAATGTACAAATTGAGGTATGTTATTATAGTAGGTGAATCATGTGGGAAAAAATTTTTGAGTTTAGGAATTTTAAAGTATCAATTAAAATATTGAGGGGGCCTTCCAGGTGTAACCTTACCCTGGTAATTTAACTTCATTATTTTTTGAAATTTCATGTTCAAATAGTTAAAAAATTACAATATAAAAATATAACCTTAATTGAATTTAAGGAACCAATGTTTAGATATTTCATTACTTGTGTAATTGGTCTTAATAATGTAAATGAAAATCTCAAGCATGAATGGTCAGGAGCCCCAATTGTGAATCTATTCAAGATATAAATTTTCATATCGGTTTTCCAAATAATTTATCAACAATGTTAATTATAGTATGATATTATTAATAGTTTCTCTAGGCACTTATATAATAAAAATGTAATGGAAATAACCTATAAAAAGAAAAGTTTATATTTTTGTTTCCTCATGTCTACCATTCAAAAAGTACATCAATGGAGATAAATTAATTTTTTTAAAGAGAACATTAAGTATCCTCAATGTTCTAATATAAAATAATAGATAAAAGGATCTTATTAATACCGATAATGTAGTAGAAAACTCTACATAATAATCATACAAAATATATTTTGATTTTATCTATTAAAAACACCATTTTTATCTGTCATTAGACACTCATTATAATCAGTTTTGATAATTAAATGGATTCTTTTTTGGATCCAAAAAATATATATGTAATAAACTGACCACATAAAATTCCCTTTATAGATTTTTAATACTCAACATTCTAAAAAATGTAATAAAATGTTTTTACATGTTTTAACAATCATTTTTTCATGATAGGGTGGTGTTTATTTATCTCAAAACCATGTTTTGAGGATTTCGAATATGCACTATAAGACTATGAATTCCCTCAACTTGAAATATATATATGTACATATAATAATATATCACAACCAGAAAAGTAAATATTTTTCCCAATGTTGCTATAGTGTCTAAAAATAATAATTTCAATCAATTATGATAATTACATTTTTATATTTTCGAATGATATATTATCCCATTAAAAATAGAATAATATATGATATATTTATTATGATAATTATAATTTCCAATAAAATATTTATTATATATTATTTTTCTATATTTATCATTTAATAGCATAGAATTATTCATTATATATATTCAAATGATGAAAAATATTTTTTCCCAAATGAGTAAGAAAAATATATGGTGATAGAATTCTTGTGCAAATCATAATGATTTGTTTTATAATCAATTTTTTTTTAAAATTTCATAGAGATCATGAATAATTGGTTTATCTACTTTTTATTTAATTTATTTATCTATCAATTTATGATAGAGTTATGGGATGAAATATGGATTTCTTCTAGAAATTAGGATGTTTCGGTGGACATGAGTTACTCTATACCTATCTGTGTAACTTCTATAAAGAATTTAGGCCTTCAGTTTTATTTTTTTAGATGATTTACATTCAAGTAGACGTGTATATCTCACTCTTGGGAGGTCATCATGGATATCGGGGCTGCTCCATTAGGTGTGATTGGGAAGTCTCTCTCTACAGTAGCTTATATGTAGACATATATTGTTGGGAAGTGTTAATGTATATAGTTACTAAATCAATTCTCACAATTATGCTATAGTGCTATGGATTGAAATGTGATTGATTGGTGAAAAAAGATAGAACTGAAGAGGAAAATGATAATTTTCTAGGATAAAATTTTGGATATATAAATAAAACAGGAATCATGTGGTGTGTTTTTTCTAGTATAAGAACTCTTGATAAGGGTTTTAAAAGAAATTTTTCATATGAGGTATCATCAGAGCAATAAAATGAAGCTTGGGATGATTATTAAAATTGACCCAAAAGTAATAAATGAATGAATAGTGTCCCCAATAGAGTAAAATATATAGTTGTAAAAACTATTAAATATGGATTTCATAAAATTTACACCGACCTTTAAAAGGTGACTACTAAAATATAAATTTGTAAGGCACTTTACACCATGTTATTTGTTCATTTAAATATAATGGATCATAAGGAGGAGGATAATTCAAACCAAAGAATCATGAATGGATCTAAAACGCCTCCCTTTAAGTAGATAGCTCCTCTTCTTGTGGCATGTATTATAAGCGCTAAGATAATTAATAAAGGTCTGGAAGTAAAGGTACATAAGAATATCCTCTCCCCTCTATGATTTTCTGATATGATAAATGTATTATACTATAATTATAGAATGACTTCAGTGGAATAATTCAAAATATAAAAATATAATAGATTTAATTAACATTAGAGGAATAATAAAAAGTGAGTAAGGAGATATATCCCCACTCTATCATTGAAGATAAAAGGAAATGGTATAAATCAGAATTTTCTATTATATTCCAAGAATTTCAAGATAATCTCCCCCTTGAGGATAATCTTTTGGTATTTTAATTTTTAAGGATTAATAATGATAAATTTTTATAGAATAACCATGATTATTACTCCATGGATCTATCATGGAAATACTACCATTAAATTCAGTAATGTTTGTTGCAGTATTATTTTATTTGGTTATTTATATCTAGAATTATTCGTGATAAATAATAGTAAATCATGTGGGGGTTCCCACTAATACAATAAAATTTAATTTTCAATGGCCCATTAACATATGATTGGAAGGACAGATGCATTAATATCTAATGGTTTCTATATTAGTGGGGATAAGGACAATTATATGAAGCTTAATTTTAGCAATGGATTTTATATTAATATTAATAATGTGATAATGGGAGTGTGAGATATTTTTATGAGATTGATTAAATTTTTTTATCCTGAGATATAATTAATTATAGAAATAAATTATTTCTATATAGGATTATAGAGAATTTTTATTCCAATCCTAATAGAGATTCCCTCTATAGGCCTAAGGAAAAGATATCCTTACTAAGAGAAATTACTAAATTGCAGACCTCCCAAACCCCACCCCTATATATTCTCACCAGGAAATAAAACTATGAAAATGTAAAATAAAATACTTCCCTAGGAATTGAATCTTATGTATCAACAACACCCTAGTTCCCTAATATATCAGAATCTACACCCTATCAAGGAGAAAAAGTTATTACAAAAGATGACCATTTTTTATATGTAGAATCATTTCTATAACTTAACAAAGATATTAAGAAAAATTCTTGTAATAGGGTCTGATTATTTTGTTCTTTAAATTTAAAAGTGACATTTAAGTATGAAAACATTCATAACATACTCAAAAATAAGAGAAAAAAACTTGTATTAACATTATTATCAGTAAAATGATTTCTTAATCATTAGTGACATGTAATAATTACCATCAAATTATTCTAATACATGATGATTTCATTAGTGATTGAATGTGAATATTTTCATTTAAAAATAAATTTTTAGTGCAAAACAAATGGAAGTTGGTCAAAAAAAAAATTTACACTATATTTATACATTATAAAAAACATTCCATCTTACATTACTGAAATTTATGAATTACTCTCACATCAATATGACACTTCATATAGTTAGTATGATAGAAACTATGTGATTCAGTTAGAAAGTGGGTTTTTTAGTTCAAAACGTGTATAACAAACTCAAAATAATAAAAAACATCTATATTGTCTTGATATTATAGGAAATATATCAATAATTCATTAGCGACATATATTAATTAACAACACATAAATTGGACTCATGATATGGCTAGTATGATTAATGGTGTGTGTTTTTATTTAAAGGTGAAATTTTAGTTAAAAAAACATTGCATACTCTAAACTAAGTAAAGACACATGAATTGTCATGATAAATTAGAGAAATGATTAATTATTCAATTTTGGATTCTAAGAAGTATCCTCATGTCAATCCAACGAACTATGCGGTGGATATAACAAAAAGTTTGTGTTTTTATTTTAATGTGAAATATTTTCATGAAACATGCATAACATAATAAAAACACATAATACAAACTCATATTTTCTTTATATTTTTTTAAAATATTAGTTATTTATTTATCACATGTATGAACTAACAACATTTCAAGCTGACACAAAAAGTGGTCGGCATGACTAAAAGAGTGAATTTTACTTTAAAAATGACATTTTTTTGAAAATTCTGTCACATACTAAAAATGAAAAAAAAACAATGAAACTGTGTTGAAATTTTAGTATAAAAGATCAATAATTTATTTAAAATTTTTAATAATTAACCCTAATAAATCTAACTGATGTTGTATTTGGTTTGACTAAAATTTATGCTTTCATTTTATAGAAGAATTTTGTTTTCCAAAATAGACATTATATACTCATAATAGGTAAAAATAATATGTATTTTCCTAATAATATATTATAAATATATATAATTCAATAGTGAGATATAGGAATTAACCTCAAAATAATCTAACGCATGGTAGGGCCGATGCGACATAAAGTATGCGTTTTCATAAAATGTAATTTTTTTGTTTAAAAAAATTATCACACAATCAAAGTAGAGAATAAAGAATATAATTTTCATGAGACATTACAAATAAATATAATTAATTATTGTGTTATGAGTAGGAATTAACATAAACTCAAATCAATACCTAGTGATTCTAGTTTGAAAGAATGTGCATCTTTTCATTTTAAAAATACATTTCAGTTCAATATATGTGTTATATACTCACAAAAAATGCTCATATTTTCTTGATTATTAAGGGAAATAATAAATAATTGAATTGGAAAATTAAGTAATGAAACTCACATATATCTGAAAAATAGTGTGGTTGGTATCACTGAATGTGTTTGATTTCATTTAATAATGTAATTTAATTCACAACATGTGTCATGTACTCAACAACAATAAAAAAAACTCTTATTGTAATGATAATTTAGAAAAATAACCAATAATTCATTTGAGACATGTAATATGTATCCACATATAATTCAAATTTAAATTTATCATTTATTATATAACATTACAAAAATTATTTCTATTTATATTTTATAAAGTATTAATAAAATAAAAATTTGTTTCATTAGAAGATGTGTTTTATTTTTTACGATGTTGAGTTGATCATCATATAAGGAATACTATGATATTTTTTTGTGTGATGCTTGTAATTAATTTTATTCATAAGTTAAATTTACATCGATGTAAATATACTATATATAAATTACATAATTCAATATTTTTGATGAAATAATGTTTTAATGTAAATAACACATTAAATATATAGAAGTATTAAATTAACCCATTTCAATTTTTTTTATTTTAATCATTATAGTGTTATATGTATTTGTACTAGTAAAATTCATCATTTGATAATGGATTTTATCAAAATTTGATGTAGTGCTGATTAAGGCCCATTTTATCAAGGTTAAAGTTAATGCTAATGTTGACAACCTTTATCAATTATAAATATAATAGTAATTAAATTCTTACTTTATTATCACTAAAAAAATGTGTTAAAAAGGCTATCTTTATCAGTGGGTTTTTGGCACAAATGAAAGCCTAAATTTTATAATTACCCAAAACATTTATACCGTTTTATCATTTATAAATTTAATTTATAGAGATTTTAATGTCCTTATTTGTAGTTGTGACCCAACTGAATTATATCAAAAAGTATGATATATATTAAAGAATAGTTGATCCCACTTGAAGGGGTTATGGGGTTCTATATTAATATTTTGCGTTTAAAAATATACCCAAAGGAAAATCCCAAATTTTATGTTGATGGATTCCACTATTTGACGATCTTGAAGAGTAAGTGATAAGACAACCAAAAAAATAGTATTGAGTTGAGAATATCTGGACTTATAGAAGTCCTTGATCCATCCAATAAAAAAACTAATCATTTTCAAGGTCCTATGTTTCTCTATAGTAGAGAAGTGAAAATATTTATACAAATGTAGATGAATGAAATTAGTTTGGCTCATAATTCCAATAATGGTGGGTTCTACCATACCTAACAACAAATTAACATGATATTCAAAAAAATACTAGTAAAAAACATCATTAAATTTATTATAGAAATACAATGATATGATAGTGGGTATTTATATTTATTTAATGTAAGAAAAGCATTAAATTTTCATTGATTATATATACAAAATTTTATTTCCAGAAAGAATATCATTATCTAAATCTCATTAGAAATTTTGAATGAATCATGATAGTGATCGAAATCTAGACTGATAACATATAAATGTGTGTATACAACTTAAAATAAATGACACGGTAAAATAAACACAAATAATAGATATAATAGTGGATCTATATATAATTATTCATTATCATATCACTATATATATGGGATACATGATAATATAATCAACACTCTAGAATAATAATTTTCTTCAATGTAAAATCCAACAATGGGAATAATAAAATTGTGAATGTTAAAAGATAGAATTCGTTAGAGTTGGTAATTAATTCCCTTTTAATCCCATCATGTATTGGGATAATGAAATCCTAAAAAATTCATAACACTACCCCTATGACTCCATGAATTTAATTTGATTTTATTTACCATTCTCTTAAAAAACTATATGTTAAAAAATTTAGTGACCCCTACCACAAGAGCTAAGAGCCAATGTCGACATTATTAAGTTTTCATATGATTCAATGAATATAATTCTGAATTATGGTATTGTTTAGTAGTCTGGGTAATCTAGATACATACATGATTCCCATATTACATTTTAATGAATGGATTACATCATTTTTTATAGGAATATAATAATTCCCTATGGTATATCATTTCATATCATTAATAGTATAATTCTAGTATTCCATGGAAATGAAACAGAATAATTACGAGATAAAATTATCAATAAGGGTTAACTATATGGGAATCTGTCATGAATAAACAATCATAATCCACATGGAATGTTAAATAACTAAATACACATTCCATTTATAAAATTTTCCTATCATTATTAGAGAATAAATAATTAGTAATGAAACATGACTAACTGAATACACATGAAATTTAATAAATAACATGACTATCCTGTATAGTTTAGTAATAAAACTATATAATGGTAAAAAAGGTGAACTAAAATTTCATTTATTCAATAACTTGACAATACTAAATAGTTACAACATAATAAATATGGACTTTTAAATAACTTAAACACACATTCATCTTAATAAATAAATTTGGAATGAAATGCATACATAGATAATATAATTAATAAAATCACATTGATAATAAAAATAATAACTAAATACTCAATGAATAAAATTATTAATTATTTGATTTCATGATATTAGTCATCATAATATCTCCCTTGTCATGACCAGTCACAAGAGAGCATACAACTATTTGGTAGGTATACATTATAAACCCATTTTACAAAATTTATCCAAATGATTGTCTATAGATACAATTAATTCATCGAGGGTCTATCTATATCCAATCACCAATATTATCTATGTATCCATATAATTCCTCATATATCAAATAATCTATTTAATTCATGACCAATATACCTTATCATCCAATATCTATAAGGAGTAATGGATACATGTTTATCAATATTTCCCCTGTGAATCAAATAACATTCAAAATAAAATACCATATTTTCAAATGATGTATATTATAAGAAATAAGTATATCCATGATAAATAATGTGGATATTTCTGGGAAATTTAATGTCTAATGAACAGAATAAAGTGTATATTTCATGGGAAAGTTAATGAATGATAAAATAATTCAAGAAAGTTAATTTTAGTACCCTATTGGGTAAAAATGATCATGAAACATCCATATAAAGAATTTGGATTGAATTCCTACAACATATCATTTGTGGAGTACATGTAAAATAAAGGGTTGTTATTATTGATGAATATAAATACTTTAAAATGATCATTGAAAACATTGTGAAGGAAAATGTCCTTTTCATTTTGATAATCACTTTTAAAAAATAAAATTTCAAAAAAAATTTAAAATAATTTGTTTAGAAAATATACTTTAATAATTATAAATTATGATTTAATAAATTGAGTGGTAATTATGGTAGGAAATTCCATATAAGATGTACATGTTCAATAAAATATTCCTTCCACATTTTCTATAAAATTCAAATGGGGATTGTTTGGAAAAAAATGTGAATATTCCATTAAAAAAAATTAAATTAAAACATTGGAAAAAAGTTAATAATTAGTTTTTGTAATGTAAAAAAATGAAATTTTTTTATAAGAAAACGTTTTAGAATAAAAACAGTTTTCGGTATAAGATAAATATTCAATCAGATTTTCTTAAAACTATTTTCTCAGTAATTTTAAGTACCAATGAGTTGGAAATTGGTAAAATTATTTGAAAACTTCTTTAATATATATAGAAGAATAAAATAAAATTATTATATTATCCAATTATCAAATGATTTCCTTCTATGAAAAATCAAGCATAAACAATCCCAAATAAAATGAGGTTATGAAATAAACCCTCAAAACGATCATATAATTGAATTCATAATTAATAAATTAATTACTTATTTATATAAAATATGAATCCAAATTTAAATAATTAAAATTAACTATAATTTAAAAAAAATTCACGACACACATAATCATATAATATCAAAAATAACTAAGAAGTGATATAACCTAATGAAAATAAATTGAATTATGAAATTCTTTACCAAATTTTTATTTTAAATTCTAATCCCCATGGATGAAATCATTAAAATTAAAATATAAAATACCATGGAGTATTAGATAATCATTATATTACAAGTCACATATAAAATATATGCAACATATAAATTAAATCTGGTATATAACATTACTATATAACTTAATGAAGGGAAATTAAAATGAAGTACCTTACCCCAGGATTCATTTTAGTCGAACATTCTATAATATCCTATATATTGTCTTTAATAAGGTTATTAACTAATAATATAACCATAAAAATATTTATAATATAATATATGATCTTTTATTACATCTTATCACCAATTCATTAATAATCATTCATTATTTTCATTGTTTCTTGTGTTATTTCCTGGTTTTTGCATGCGTGTTTTGGAATGAATGTTCCCGTTCATGTCTATAAGATATATACACATCATATAAATATTTTTAATAATTTAATACATACTATATTTAATAATTATGTGCATCGTTATAACTATAATTAAAATTTGGTCATTGTAAATTAATCACATCACTTTTTGGAGATTGTGGTTCGTAGGTAGGCACGAGTGATGATATCATTCCCCCAACTAGTGAAACAGTAAAGGAGTGTTTTCTATATTAATTTTCAAAATTTATTTCATGTCATATATACCACATATATGACATTAAAGGTATAGTTATTACCATCAATGTAAGGCATATCGTGAAAAATAATCACATCACTTTGTGAGTAGGTAGTATGTCATACCCAAGGGAGACATTGTCGTATTTTAAACCGAATTGAAACAAAGAATGTAGATGTAAATTTAAAATTAAAGAAGTATATTTATATAATGAATATATATATATATATATATATTAAATCCAACCTTGGACACTATTATGAGATGTTTTTATGGAAAATTAGTTACATCTGTTTGTGAGATAGTATTCCACCAAACACACAATCGACAATTTCATTTCACATTTGATAGAGAAGTATAAAGATAAATATTCGTCTAAAAAAATAATAAAATCACATTATATGGTAGGTGTTTTTGTTATTATATTGTATACTTAAATACATAATTGACGGTGGAAAAGTATATAATAAAAACGAAAAATCTTTCTTAAGAAAATGACCTTCTCATTGAGAATCCATCTATAAATATCCTCTTAAGGATAGTCAAGTATGTATATTTGGAAGATATAATGTTCTAAAACGTGGTTAAGGATTATGGTGAGAGATTAGGATAAAATATAGCCAGTCTAAAGTGCGTGATAGGCATGGATAAGTTATGGGAGTGATTTCCCTTTTATATGTGGGGAAAGTGGACGTTCTAGAAAATTACATGGAAACACTAGAGGAAAAATAATTATTTGCGACGAGTTATTTGAGATAGATAAGGGTATTATCACAAATATTCTATTTGGAGGTAATATGTGAGATGGGAGGTTACACTTATGGAACTTAACCGTTGGTTGTTTTTAGTGTTTGAGATTGGATTTATCCCATGTCAAAAATACTATGTTGGAACATATGTATTTGCGGCAGGTCCTTTCGAAAATACTCCCATCATGAATAATCTATCATATACATTCCCCATCCATTAGGAGGTACTATATTTAATAGTACAATATTATCATTTCAAATAACTAATTAGTTATGATACGAATAGTTATATTTTCACAATTAGTTTGGAACGCGGTGTGCGCCAAACTGCATGAAGAGTAATTGCAACGGGAGTTTACACCTGTCACAAAGACCCTTTGGTGGTTTTTAGTGTTTGAAATGATATTTATCTCCCATATGAAATACTATGTCAGTAGGTATGTATTTAAAATAGGTCTTTTTATAACTACTATATCGGCAGGTAGGTAATTGTGATGGGTCTCTATTTGTGCCAAAAATTCGAACCTTGAAATAAATCAGCATGGGTCAAAGAAAATTGTCCAAAGAAAAGGGTGCCCCACAAAGCTCCTCTATAAAGCCCCCAACACCAAAAATCTATGAAACCGCATGGATTGCACCTTTGATACCAATATCGATAATGTGATGGTCTCATATAGGAGTTTATAGAAGATGATAGGAGACCCGAGCCTCTGCGACTACTGTAGAGGGAGTGATAGACTCAGTGATTTTGAGAAACATGAAGGATAAACCTATGGATTCAATGTAAAAATTGCTTCGCTGCATTATATCAGCACTACATTCCCCCATAACCTATAAATAGACAGTCCCCTCACTCCAAAAGATCAAGACCCCAACCTTTCCCCTTTAAAACTATCATATTGTGAAGCATTATTTTCTCTGTGAACTATCGAGAAAATTAATCTTCTGAGGTAATTTAGAATTGTAAAACACTTTTTCCTATTCTCATATATATCCCTTCTTCAAACTGGGGTGCCCATCATGAAGCCTTTTTTCAATTGTGAATGAAGTAGATCCCATTGGGTACTTAGAATATTGCAAAGCGCTCAGCCTTTGTGAAGAATCCTCCAAGCACATGTAATCTAAATGCCTAGGCTATGTCACTATTCTTTGTGAAACAACCTCCTTCGCAAAGCCCCTTCAATTTGGAAGCACATGTGATTCTCCAAGCCCCTCTCAGTGAGGCCTTATTCTTCTCAAACCACCCTTATGTGTGGCCCTACAGGAAAGTACACAATGATTTTGTGTTCCCCTATGTAGTGATTCATATGGTTTTTCCCTACCTTGTGCTTCTTCGCATAGGAATGCTAATGGATCTTGGTTATTTTCAAAGTCACACTAAGGTGGAACCCTCAATGAATCAATCCACAACCCCATCAATCCATGACATTGATGGTGTCTTCCCTTCACCATGGTTTAAGGTGTGTAAATTATGTAAGTCCTAGTGGTGAGGGGTGAATCCTCATCATCACAGCTATAGGATGTTAAAATATAAAGCTCCATTGTCCATGAAACATGTTGTTAAATTGTTATCACCACACAAGTGAAAATCCTCCAGAAGACCGTGATAGAGATGGGAACCAACGCCCACTCACTCCCCTCTCCCTCTGAACTTTGTCACTATTTGTACATTGGTTAGTCTTTATCTATTCCCCAAACCAACATGACAAGGTTCTCCATGTATTGTGTCCATATCCTACTCATACATATAGACCACTACATAAGATTCCCTTTTAGAGTAAGCCCATGATTCCCCTTTAGGCTGCTAACCACGTGTAATCCCACTACATTCCTCACAAACACACTATTCATGACATGATTGACAAGTCTTTTGTTACATTTTTTTAATCACACAGATCATGACCCACGTACGGTTAGAGTACGCATCGACCATGACAGTCAAATGGGCCACCATATCATGTATGTTGTATGCCCCTCCATACCAAACTACATTGAAATTGATCCATTCCCTTTCCAAGCATGGTACATTGGAAGTCTCTCTGAGGATCAAGCCCATTACCCATCAGACCCAATAACTTCATGTTGGTTTAAACTTATATTTAATAATGTTAAGATATATTTCTTTTTCGTCCCATGGGATGATAAATAGTATTCTTTAAAACTATGTGGGTTTTGATCCATATCTTCTATACAAGGTATGTACGAAGCCTCCCTAAGGTCCAACCCAGTAAATTGGTAAACTGTGGTGTTTTCTTTGATGTGACCCACATACTTGGTCCACCCTTAGTGGTGTCAGACCAGTTCACAAGAAATATCAGTGCTTAATCCACACATTAAATCTATTATCCTCTAACCATGTGTCCCCCTGTCGTGATCGGTTGTTAACCACGTGTACGCCCCAACATGTATTTAAGTTGTTTTTCATTCTTTACACTCTGATTCTAGGACCCATCTTGAACTACATGGACTTTTATTCCCTACTACAAGGATGTGTATGAAGACTCCCTAAGGCTCAAGACCATCACCAATGTCCCTTCCCAGTCTCTCCCTTGAGCCTTAGAGTTTCGGGAAGATCGTGAATTAACCTATTTCTTTCATTTCCATTGGGTCCCCCATCGAATTTTCCAATCCCACGATACACCTCCTCAGGTGACACATCACCCTAGTCCAAAACAAAGTGTACTTTTATTCCCAACCACTTAAATACATAGGAACCCACCATGAGGATCAGGCCCAACATTTTAATCTTCACACTGGTCCTCGGTTTCATCCCTTCTCATTGCATCGTTAGGTAGTTCATCTATATCCATCCTGACTCCACCCAGGCTATCACATCCTAGTTAAATCGTGACATAAAATCAGGAAGATAACCATGTGTAATCCCCATTCATCACATTTCCCTTTGTGGCACCTGGTATACTAACCACACGTAAGCCCAGACATGTCTTTGGGATATTTTCTATTGTGTACACCCTAGTCCCATGACTCACCCTCATAAACTAAGTGGGGTTACATATCTATCTTATATAAAGGATATGTAGGAAGCCTCTATGAGGTTCAACCCCATCCAAGGTAACCCTTTGTGTCCCCTTTGTGTGGAACCATTCCCCTCTCTGTTTCATCTGTTATGGTGTCTAAATCTGTATTTAGGTTGTGAAACTTTCCCCATTGTGGTATATTCCATCATGGGTTCGTCCTAATTGGTTGTTCTGATCCACCGAAATAGTTAACATTCTATGTAATCCATTATAGGGATAAACCCATTTTATCTAATCCCATTAATATTCTAATCAGTCTGATTTGTCTCTAAAAGAAACTAAACATGAGGCATACCCCTTGACAAACATGGGAAGCTAAGGAAAACATCAGAGACATGCCACCACCATGTAATTCATTGCATTATACCTGGGATTACTCAGTCTTCCATGCTCTCAATAATCCCTATGATAAGGGAAAATTCATGTGTACTAGTGTTCTGGCGTCTAGACACACCAGTGATTCCCAACGTGACTACTCCGCCAACCGATGGTTGCTACACTAAGATAAGATATTATAATGTCCTAATAGGAGCAGTGTAATTAATCAGTATCAACAAGGATATTGAACCTAGAAGAGTTTCATGAAAAAAGTATTAATATTAAAGGATACCCAGATTAAGAGATGAGTTCTGAGGAGTAATCCATGGAAGGAGAGACTGACATCCCATCAACCCATATCGATCAAGGAAAAAACATTGCTAAAGAAGTGATGAATTCCATCTGCATTTGGAATGTGGGATTATGGGGCCACATACGGATTCACACCCTGATGAAAGAATCAAAAAAAGAAATGGTGAACCTAACTTTTAGATTTTCTCCTAAAACCATGGAGTTTATTCATGTAGGGAATTAGAACAGAGAATGTACTCATACCCATGCCAGATCACCAATAGAAATGGTGAACCAAAAAAGAATTTATTCTACTCAAAATGTGGATTATTATCATTCGATATATCAGAAGATAAGTGTGTCACCGTATCCAGTTACCTGATGCCAGGTAACACAATGAAAATAGTGGTTTTGGAGAGAAACACACTAGGATTTGGGGCAGTTAATAATTTGGAATTCCAGTCTACGATGTTGTTAGTGTGTATTAATCTATCCAGTCATAGGAGACTAAATGACAGTGTGTCATTAGGTATCGATTACCTATTATTTGTACTAATGGATGAATCTTTCTACATTGTAGGAGCCAAGCTACAGCTGCATGAAACCAATCACCTCTCGCATGTAGACTTAGAGGAAAGGGAAATAAAAATGCATAAATCCTGCATAGCTTCAACTCTTATACAATGACTCCCATCAACTTAGATAATGGCTTCCACACCCCATCCCACCCATTGATTTTATTAAAATGAGGGATATCGATACTCCTGTCTGTCAATACGAACAAGAGGGATTCATCTTGACTAGGGATATGGGTCGCCAAGCTACAGAGTCCTTAGC
Source organism: Viscum album (assembly GCA_963277665.1). Lineage (NCBI taxonomy): Eukaryota > Viridiplantae > Streptophyta > Magnoliopsida > Santalales > Viscaceae > Viscum > Viscum album. Next base: position 124,906,729 of record OY728129.1, on the reverse strand, counting down.
ACTACTACATTTCAACCGCCCCTAAGGGTTGTGCAATGACCCACTTCTCTCCACATCGACCTTGAATGGTTTCTAGAGCCTCTACCTAGAACACTTATATGAATCTCTCCCTTATTCTTAAAAATTAATGGGCATCGAGTCCATCTAGATGTGACATTGTCCACGTGACCGCCATGGACTGATCCCACTTGGCCACATCAGCACTGTCAGTTGGTCCATAGACTGAGCATGTGGTCCATACCCCATCAATGCCATCCCTAGCTCGGCCTACTCAATGACAACATCGGGCATCCGCTTAAGAGGATTCCCTCCTTATGGAATCATCTTCTAAGACTTTAGTGGCCCATGATACCACTGATGTGGGTAATCAGCTCGCTATTAGTATAAAACATGGGAACTACTATGCCATCTCAATATTGAGTTCCTAACCACCCCATTGGAAGGCATGTGTCTTTTTCAATCACCGGCATAAGCATTATTCATCACAGGCCGACACATAGTGATGCCATTATGTATGGAGGTCCTCCCAATACCACCACCATCAATCTAGGAGGATGCTTTCTCCATCTTATTGTACATGGAGCGAAGGTCCTCCCTGTATCCCTAGTCCCAGGTATAGAGGGCACCCCCATATTAAATTTTATCAATGTAATGGTCCCCCTCACATCATTACCATCTCAAGTGGAGTCCCTCCCCATGGCAGCATCAACTAGAGCGATGGTCCTCCTAACCCTGTCACCTACCAGCATTGTGGTCCCTCTGTGTCCCATTCTAAATTTTCCTAGTTACCCCTTTTACTTCATCTCATCGGACTAGATGTCCTCCCCTTGTCAATGATCTACCATGTCCTATGAAAATATCCCAGGGTAGGAGGGTGGGTTGGCCCCACAAGAGCATGAACCCTAAGAATCCTCAAATCTCAATCAAACCCTTCCACATTTCATAGTCTGAATTGGAGTGTGATTCAATATTGGGACCTTAACCATGATCCTCTATGTTAGGGACTAGGCATAGAACTAGGTATATGAGCTTGTTCCTCCTGGAAAACAAGATGCACCAGATCTATGAGGCCCTCTGAATATACCTACATGAGGAGAAAGTTTTTTCTCATTTATAGGGAATGGCCATGCAATCCTCCTTATTGTCAACAGTAACATTCTCCACCTCAACAAGAGACCATGGAGAATTGTTCTGGGGACTAGTCGATGATGAGAACCAGCCTGATCTACCACCTATGTCCACCACCCCTATGCAAAAAGAAATTGTCAGAACACTATACAATATGGATTTGGTGATACAGTTAGTGTATTCTACAGAAGATAGCACAAGATGCAGTAGCGACTTGATAACACATGCACCGTACTCTCCAACAGCCAGTTCCCCATAATAGGGGTCCATGTCAATGTTGTTACCAGTTATTGAACAACCCCATCCAATGAATGGAGAAGACAAGGGCTATATCCTTAGTCTGATTTGAGAAGTTTTTGGGAAATTCACATAGCTAACCATTTCCTCGAGATGTTATGGACAATTGCAGGAGAAAAATTCAATGTTCTAGTGTCCGTCGTCTAGGATGAGGTTTTGTGCTTCTCTCTAAACCTTAGGAATGATGCATTTATGTCTCTATAGTCAATGGTTATCTTAACCATAAGGTTGGGAATACTTTAATTACATCAGCTAGCAATGCCTCATGGTCGAGTTGGATACACTCCCAGCCATGCAGTACCATGTGTGACCCAGTTATCATCGGACACATAAACAATGATGCATTCAAATAATTGCAGTCCTACAGAGAATTATTTAGAAGGCTTCCCCACATGTCTAGATCAATGTATGGGGGAACTATTTTTCCCTAAATTTTTGTCTCATCCTACAACAACCAGGTATACTCAGTGATATTAAGGAAATGACTTCGGGTATCATCCCAGTGAACAAGATCATTCTTAATATATACCTGAAATGGGGAATCGGCTCATGTCCTAGAGAAGAGGAATATCCTACTAGGGTATCACAACACTTGATATAACCTACATGTGTCCACAATCACCAATATTGATCTCCACTTTGCCTTCATGGAAAATCCTTATCATTTCCTCTTAGTCGAGACCTCAGCATGGTTAGAGAGAATGTTGGTATAGTGAATAATTTTGATCAATCTGGTTTAATACAGATGATATAAGAGGATCCTAAAAATGTCTGATTACATCCATATCTCACAAAACAAAGGAATATCATTGACATGATCCCCATCGAGCATGTCAATGAATGAAGACTGAATTACAATATCCCTCGACTGGGGAAGCTGTGTAGGTACAACTTCCCCCTAACGAGTTTCTTCTATGTGATCTCAATAATTATATCGATCTAGATAGAGTATAAGCTACAATTTAAGGAAAATGGAAATGATATGTGTCACCAAATCTACAAAACCTATTAGAGAATCATCCTTAGGACCCGAAATGGGTTCCACCGGCTGCTCCATAGGTTCTTCCAGCCACTCTACAGGTCCCACTTGCTGGTTTAGAGGTTATTCTCCATACTCCTCAAGTAATTTCACCAATCGCTTCATGATATACTGGGCCGAATTACCATGTTAATGACCCTTCCAATGCATTAGTGGTTAGGGACCCCCTATCAAGATCAAAATCCACATCCAGATGATCGGATAGAACACTCATTTCCCACAATGAGTCTCTTGAAAATCGATATGTGGTAATCCCGCCTAATGGAAGTCTATATCTGGAATGGCTTGAAGATATGTCTGCACCACCAGGTTTCAAAAATCCTTCCTTCTCCCCCTTTAATGGGATGAGAGATCCACTATATAACCTAACCCACATTATTTCAAGGTTTGGACCCATGATGGGGAATCCAGCATAATAGGAAGCTACGAAGCTCCGTTGTTTCCTATAAACAATGGAAGGGCCCACATTGTTCTGGTATAACGACATAACCATTGGGTCAATTTTTGGTTGGGAGGATCTTCCTAGGCAGTTTCTATACCAGTTCAGTTGCACAACCCAGAAGATAAGTATTATAGTCCTCTTCATGTTCAAGTAGAGGCCTGACGAGCGCATCGTAAACATTAACACTTGGTGGAAGGGGATCACATATTCACTCAATATTCCAGTAACTCAATAAAAACTACTAATTATGTGAGTAGGGAATGTGAATATAGAACCCGATCCTTCCCTCATCACTCAAAACATCCCAGGTGGGTTCTGGTATTTCTCAGACAAAGCTCAATGTTTAGATGAATCCTTATTTCTAGCCTTCCAAACACGTCTGTTTCCTCCTGTAGCTCCCACAAGAAGAGCCACAAAGGCCAAGACCGTTGTGGTTGAGTAGTTAGATGACCTTAGATAGCTGGAATTATTACCATATAATAACATATGTTTCTTCACTAAGTGCCGCTACCACAGGCTCAGCCTTTGGATCATAATTTTCCGCCTCAGAATCTGCAACCACCGCCATGTAATGCACCGCCACCACTTAAGAGAGACACCATATTCCACCTCCTCATCAAGACATTATATCCTCTCATCGGGGATAGGCTCCCAGAACCCATTTTCTTGATCGGAGGAACCGAACCTACTCCTTTAAAAAGGTTAAGGTTCACGATTATTTCCAATGATCCTTGGACTAGTGAATCCTACGATTCCAGAATGCAAGAGGCCTGAAGAGGCAGATCTCACAGATCGCCCAAATTACTACCCCTATCACAAATTTCATGGACACATCCTTAATTAGTGAAATGTGTTTAAAGGATAGCTCTGAGACTAGGTTGATACCAACATAACTACATTGGTTCTAGCACAGGAATAGGTGGTGTGTGTGTCTATAAATTCTGATAGTGATACAGAGGGTAAATGGAAGCAGGTTTCTAACCGCAAGTCTCAGTAGTTTGATGATTGGATAGATCTAAAAGGATTTCACTCATTCCCATGTTATTATTTGTGAAGGTCTAAATTTAATTGAGCCTTCAAAATTTGTTATGCTACATTTTTCTGCCATCATTGCATCTATAACTCAACCTTAATCATCTCAGGAAGGAAAACATTGATGACGACAGGGAAAGTGAAATCCTTTATCGGTTCCAACATCATCTCATACTCTCGATGACTTTATGACCATATATATGGGAATTTACCCCAATATCCTACCATAAGACACTTCTAGAGATGATTAAGAGTACGCCTTGGTAAATAACTTCAATTTAGGGGACCCATACATGATCCTCAAGGACGATATATGTTAGAAAGACCCTCCAAATGTCCCTAGGAGATGCCGGCATCGACGAATCCATGCATATGTGATTCATTGGAATTCATTGGACAATGCATCCGACCAAGCCGTGCAAGCCACCGAGACTAGAAAGTAGGTCTATTGTAGAGTCCAACATGTGTATCCTCCTCACCTTGTCTAATAATACTCACCACACCACTGTTCACATTACGTGATCAGGAAGAACCACCACGACTGTGCCATGACGAACTGAATTCTATTGTAGACATGCCTCATTCATATGGTCGTCTACTGATGGATAATCTACATGGTTCGACTAGTTAACTACATGGAATTCCTAGAACCAATTATAATCTACTAGTTTGACCAGTAGTTCCCATCAGGCATTCTACCATTGAAAAACCTCCCATCATCAAAAATATGCATCTAGAAGAAAAGTATGATGTCCTCAAGAACCTTCCCAATTTTCTTATGAGGCTCTTAATCATCAAGGATCTATACCTATCCATAAATATGCATGAAGCCCTACCATAATATTTGAGAAGCCCCCTCCAGTTCGAAACAGAGGTGGAGACTGTAGAAACCATCCCTGATGAGGAAGTTGAGCATGCAGAATGTCAATCCATCATTTCATTATATGGAGAGGATGAAGGATTCCCCATACAAGGGAACATCTTACCACTATACATCATTGTCCAGTTCAGTGGCATGGATTATAGCCGTTGTCTCATCATAATAGTTTATGGGATCAATATTATACCCACCCAGATGCTTTTAATGATGGGACTATCTGAAACAGACTTGAACCCCTATGACAAGATGTTTCAAGATTATTATAGGAAAAAGCCGACTCATTTTGGAAAAATCATTTTGAAGACCCAGTTCAATGGCCTGATTGCTTGTTTAGAGTTCATGATTGTCACGTAGGACACCACTTACAATGTGTTGATGTTTTTAACATGGATGCACCATAATGCGACAATCCCTTAGTCATATCACCAATGCCTTATGTACACCCTCAATGGTCGAGAGGATGTTCTCTAGGGTAATGACCCTCCCTTGGAATCTTTTGAAGCCTGTTGTTTAGATGTGGACTACCACAAGAACCTGGAAAATATGATTTGGGATAATGAGGTTGAACACAATAATGTTGTGGTCGACACATGGACAGACATGGATAATGCCTAAGATCTTCCAATTCATCGATTGGTGGCAACAACCCCAAACCTGGGGCACTATTTTGCCATCTCAGGGACAAGGGGAAAGGTCATTCCCTGACACATGGAATTAAAAATATAACTTCATTATATTATATGATTCAGGATCGATTGATCATGGATCCCCTTACCCCATATAAAGTACATGGATGTTCTCCCCATGGAAACAATAATATGTCCTACTTGTTTTTTCTACAGGATGGGATAAACTAGATCAAGTAGATGCGATATTATTGCTATGATATTATCAAGAATAGCACCTTGGCTTGAAGACCATATGGGATTGGATTGAAAACTTTTTTCGTCATGGTTTCAATAGAGTTGGGTTCCCCTAAATAGGATTACACCGCTTCTCAGGCCAGCACCAGCATTCCATTAGGATCTATCAAAATGGAATAGTTTCCCCTAATGGTGATACTCTCGACATAGATGATGAGCATGATTTAGGAAATTCCCTTCCTATATTTGAAGGAGGTGTCTCAACCACTGTTGATGTATTGGTAGTAGTGATTCTCGGTACTAACACATATCTGATACCAACACTAATCAGCGCAACAATGCCCACAAAAAAGAAACAATAGTGTCTAGATTTCCTGAAGCAGCATGAGGATGTATTCACCTAAAGCTATGATGATATTTTGGGTCTGGGTCTTTTGTTCTATGTCCACCGCCTTGGTCTCCCGATAAGCCATCGCAAGTTCAAATAGCCTACCAGGAAGATGCACCACTCTAACAGTTCCATGGTCAAGGTCAAATTTGATAATATCATTAAATCCAAATTCATCATGGAAATATAGTACCCAAAATGTAATGCAAACATTTTTATCATCAAAAATTTGAATGGACATATCAGAGTCAGCATCGATATTTATGACCTCAACCACCACTGTCCAAAGAATGAATTTCCATTCCTGTGACAGATTTATTGATCGAAGATACCTCTAGATTCCACGATCTCTTTTTCAAGCATAGTTATTCCTGATAGAATTATATATGAATGGCCCTCAGGGGTGTACATTTCACTTCCTTTATATCACTACATGGTGATTTTTGTTTCTAGGTAATTCCTTTTGGTTTGAAGAATTCAAGTGACACTTATTAGAATTCCATGCACCGCATATTTGAGCTGATTCTGAGGGACATTGGTGGAATGATATGTAGATTATTTTTTAATTAAATATCATCAGTGTCAGAACCATCTCAATGATAATGATAACATCTTCAACTTTCTCGGTTCCCGCTATCTGGAGATGAAACCCTTAATGATTGCCTTTGGGGTTACATTTGGAAAGTTTATCTTATTCGTCGTTAGGTATACATGTATTGAGATCAAACTAATAAATGATCAAGGTCATCATTAAGAGGCCTCTTCCGAGTAACATTTTGGATCTTTGAGTATTTCAAGGAAAATTATCCTATATACGTTGTTTCATTAAGGATTTAGTTGGAAAGTGTAATCCCATCTCCAAACACATAAAAATGAAATCTACTACTAGTGGGACGAATAATGTTAGGGTACCTATGAGGATATCACAATGTATATACTGTAGTGTCTACTTTTGATGCCACCCATATCCAAAAATCTGCTAGTCCTTTATGTGACCTCTTTGGTATGGACCCTCGACACCCTTCTCGCTCAAAAGAAAAATGATGGAACGTAGAATAGTTTATACTATCTCATCCACATGATCCTTGACACAGAGAATATATATTACTTTTTCGAGAAGATACTTCTTACACTGGTAATCATAGTGTAGAAGATATAACATTACATACATCACCATGAGATATAGCTAGTGTATCACATTGACTCGCTAATGTATATTCTGAACCACCCCATATTGACTGGACCTCTATCTTTTTGTACAGTGATCATTCAGTAGTTTGACATCAGGTGTATTTCAACGAATGATGTCATGGGTCACGCACTGGTAGTCTTTCTTGCAACCCATCTAGCCCTTATAGTGAAAAATCTAGTTCTTGACTTTCTAGATGAACCCATCCATTCGGTCGATCAATCTGTAAAATGTTGTAAGATTCAATTTGATGGAAATTCTTGAATCCCTAATCGAATAAGACTCAAGGATCCTAAATTTAATAGTGTAGGTCTGAGTATCATCTTCAACATGCCTGCGCAAGCTATCCTTACCTAATCATTCATGTGGTCAAAAGGCTGTAAAAATAATGAGCCCAAGTATCAGGATCTCGTCACCTTTCTCAAGCTATCCCTCAAGATTGATGGTCCCCATTTACAAATGAAAGGGGACTCTGATCTATTCATCAAAAAGATAAATGAGGACAATGTGGTCATGAATTTGGAGTATATACCCCTGATAGAGTGCACTCACCAACTAACAACCCATTTACCTTCTCCATGAATGATTAGAAACATTCCCCATTCGTAGAATGGTCGAGCCAATGCCTTGTCCATCCATACTACGTCTCGTGTAGTTCCTGACCAGAACAACCCCATTATCCATGTGGTGCACCAAAAATTCATTCCTCTTGTTTCTTTGGATTATGATGGTAGCCTACAAGTAATCCATCATACCACCGACACATCCACATCGATACATCCATGTCAACATGTGAGAGTATTAGAAGAGACCCATAATTAGACAACTCCTTTATTGAGTGTCTACAGAACGGTAATATCCCATTACATAATGATGAAGGTGAGTGAGTCCATCGGCGCATAGTGTAGTTAACCCCCAGAGTTGTCCCAATATGGAATAGATTCTCTACAAATATTTGTTTGATGTTTTTTTCTCCACTTCATTTAAGGATATGAGGTTCCCCAGGTCATCAAGAAAGATCATGCTGGTTCTCGTAGAGCTCATCAGGTCGGGCCAAAACTCCCTCATCATATCCTAAGGTGGGGATATTTTTGTCCCACTATGATCCATAATTGTATCATGTGTTTTTAAGATGTTCTACACATTCCACATCCATGTTAATTCTGTGAATAGGCTGCCAACACCTCTCCATTATACCAATTACTCATACCCCTTTGCGGTCTGGGAAAATGATGTATTGGGACCATGTTCACCAGTAATGGCTCGCAATTGCAGGTTCAACCAGACCACTATAGATTTATTTTACATGTGGGAAGAGGTGGTTCTGCTAAAGGAAGTCATGTCCCATTCCATCATTGATTTTGAGAGCACCAATATCATCCACTGATTCAGAGTGCCTCACACATTCCTCATCAATAACGACACCTACATCTGTCTAACTGAGAGAAAGAAATTGTACGCCATATATAACAACTATTCTAATCATACCTCTAGCTATCAGGCACAAGAAAAATGGAAGATCAAGGTGTCCAAAAAACCCTCTCTAACATCTTATATACGATGGTTTTTCAGAACAAGAAAAGACTATTGGAAAATCTCCCCAAGAATCTATGGGATTAATAAACAACAACTCATAATTCCACCATGGTGACTCCATATTCCCTATTGTATAGAACAAAGGCAGTCCTTCAATTGAGATTCTATTACCATCTCTCTACACAACCTTCTACATTCATCAGACATTACAGAGAGTAGCGGAAGTCCCTCTGGATAAATTAGAAGTCCTTGATGAGAATATACTTCGTGCCTTTCACTATCTAGAGAGGCATCAGAACAAAATAGCTAGAGCTTTCAATAAGAAATATCATATGTGTTCATTCTTTCGAGGTGACATGTTATTGTCCTAGAAAACACGATTGATACCCAAATGGAAACCACCAATGTAAGAGGGAAAATTTGAGGGAACATAAATCATTCATTAGGTTTACCCCAATGGAACATACTATGTTGTCACTACGGATGGTGAGTACATCACTCCTTCCACCAATTTCAAATTTCTCAACCAGTAAATTCCCTAATTAGATCCATTTCTTCTTAAATGATTTTAAAATTTATATTTCCTGATCTCTATGAAAATAAACTAATATATCGTTCTTCCTTTATGATGATAATTTGAAAGTAGTAAACCTATGCTATTTTCCATGCTCTATGAAATTAATCTAAAATCACCCTTCTCCTTAATGCAAGATGCTAAACTTCAGGGATACCATTGTGCTTCATGGATCCCTTGAGTTGGGTCTCCATCAATTTTTACTTCTAAATGGACTCACCTAATAGTCTGGTCTCATGCCACCCTGGATCACCTACCATTTTGGTCTAACTTCCCAAAGGATCTCGAACTACAATTTGACACAAGTCACACATTTGAAATACGGTTAGTGATTGATTCTCAATTTTTATTCCCCATTATAGGCCACATGAGATGGTTACTATGTTGAGAATATTTTTATTTGTTATTCTCAATTGTTATCACTATCCCCATGGTGTCTCAAATATTGGGCAGGGTGATTATCCTTTTTCTAGACTTCTATATCATGCACATGACCATAACTAGGAACCTATGTTCTGAGCTCTATGACATGATGCTATGATCTCCCTCATTCTAACCACATGACATTAAACTGCATGAAATTTCAAGAACTACATGTGGCTTGATTCCCATCCTTATGGGATATGTAGGAACACATGAACATTTCATGTCTTGGTCTAATCCCTATCCCCTCGATCTTTTTTGGCCCCTTGTCCTGAGGTTCCTCATTGGGATTATGAATAGTGTGGTGTTGACATTTACTTTCCTCATTAATTGTGAGTATTCTTTATCATTCCATGTGTATTCCATTTAGGACCACATTCTTCCTCACTTTTCTAAACCATATGAAATTAAACAATATTGCCTCATCCAAAATGACATTAATCTTCTGTTTCTTTACCGCACTATGGTAAAGTGAATGGGCTTGTTGGATTATATGCCTTTAAACTATGACAATATCATCATGGTCACATGATGAGAAAACTACACCACATTATCTTATCAATGCTTGAGAGGGCATCATGATTGGAATTTTTCACTACCATGCCAATTTTCGAGATCTAAACAATCCTTGATTCCAACAGCCACACTCAAAATTTCCATCATAGGCTAGTTGCTCAAAAATATCACACAAATAAAAGAACAAAAAAGAAATATCTAATGTATATTCCTTATGTTCATAGGTCAAACCTACACAACAACATTTCCCCTTGAATTGGTACCCTACAATCCCATTTCAACAACTATTTGTGGTTTAATTACTACCCTCATAGGATACGTAGTGACACCTAGATCATCAATCTTGGGTCCAACCTCGGTATTATTTTCCCTCTATCTACATCCTTACCGCATGAAGCTAAACTGCATGGTGTTTCATAACTACATGTGGATTGATTCCCATCCCAAGGGGATATGTTGGAATGCCCAAAAATTTTATATTTGGGTCCAGCCTCATGTTCCCCTTTTCATTGAACCTTAGCCTAAGATTCTCTTAGGAGTGCATGATTTGGTGTGGACATCTTTCTTCGACATTCACATCTGTTATATCATAACCACAACAATGTAATTCCCTTCATGGATCTACCCTCTATCTTATTCCTCCATTCCACATGACTTTATACTATAAGGTTCTTTATAAGAACATATGTAATTATTCCCATACTCAAGGTATATGTAGGAATGCCTAAAATTGTTTTCCTTGGGTCTATCCCTAGGTTCATCAACCCATTTTACCACTTTTCCAACACCCTCCTTCTCAATTTTTTCACCCATAATTGGGCCCCTCAAAATTTTTTATGCCTCTTACATGTACTCATATGATCAATGATTTTGGACCTAGAGTGTTGGATTCTTCATAGAAATGCTTTCGTTCCATTTCCATACTTCTCGAGTCCCATTACATTGGTTTCCATCACCTTTCACATTTGAATGGACCGCCTAATGATATGGATTCTATGCTGTATGGCTCACCTACTATTCTAGGCCAATATCCTAGATGATTTCAAACATCATTTTGAGAATAGTTTTGCATTTTGAATATGGTCAACAGCCGACCCTCAGGTTTTCATTCCCAGTTTAAGTCACATGATATGGATATTGTTCATTGAATATGGCCCATAGTTATCCTCTGTCATTATTATATCCTCATTATGACATAAATATTGGACTTGTGAATCAAAACCCTCCCCAAATCATCTTGTTCAGGTGGAACCTAATCACCCTCAGTGTTATCCCTCCATGAACCATTGGGCACTATGTCGATGAATCTATGTTGTGGGGCCATCCTTGATTCTACATCATTCCCCCTATTGTGTGTCTTATGCATTATAATGATACTTTCTGCCTATGTTTCCCATACCGATCATAGCTCATGTGGTATTAGATATTTGGTCGAGGTTTATACCCACATGGAATAATCTCACTTCCTTATGGTCTGATATTTATGACCATAAAATAAGATCCCATACGTCTTTATCATACAACTCTAAAATATATATTCCTTATCCAAGCTATGTAATGATAAATGAGCCAGCCATATGATGTCTTCACTGAAGAAGGAATTTCCCCTTTTTAGTATTGGACACCTTCCATACCACCTTCAATAACTACTTGTGGCTAGATTCCCATTCTTATGGGATATATTTTGATGCCCAAACTATTTTTTGTGGTCTATCCACATCACCATGAACAATCTTGCTCCATTTTGGCTTGATTTTCCTCAAAATCATGTGGTGTGGTGTGAATATCTTTCCTCATTCCTGTCAGGTTTGAAAAATCCACACCACACACCTGACTTGAAAATCTCTCCATATTATTCATCCTTATCTAATGATGATAATCTACATGAGTATGTCCCACAAAAATGACATTAAACTCATCACCTTACAGTCTGAGCTCTATGACAATAAAGTAATATTCTTACTATCTATGTTCAAAAGATGTTAAACTGAATAACAACTCTGATGTTTCTCTCTTGAGAGGGTATCTCAAAACTTTTGGTATAGGTATTATGTCATGTAATTCTCAAGAAATACATTCGGGTTGATTATTTCACTTGTAGGATATGTAGGGACACCAGGCATCTCACCTCAATCCCATCCACATGTTCATTAAACCATCCAACTCACCACCCCTTGTTACAGTTCATGATATATAACCCCAAATTAGGGATCTCAAGTCCATGTAACACAACATTAAACTATTAACTAGGGTCTATTCAGTATGGCCTTAAAATTATGTGCAACGTCCTGGTCATATGTTGTTAAACAGTTCTTTATCCTCACTATATGACTTTAAAACTACACATCTATTTTACTCATTTTAATGATGTAAGACAATGAGGAATTATTTTCCCTCACCATAGAGGTCCGGTTTTGGAGTAGGTTTGATCTTTTCTCATCCATATATGCTCACTTAATGTACTTTCATCACATTGGTTTAATTTCTTGAGTGTCGGACTTTATTTGAACTGTGGATCATTCCATCAACATGATTTATGTTCCCTCTATTATGGATCCTCATTCCCCTTCATATTTGAAGCAATCCCCTAATGGTTAGGATGATTGGACTAAAGGATCACCTACCATCTTGGGACAATTTTATGAAAGACATCTAATGACACATTGAGTTTGGTCCCGTGTTTTCGAATATGGTCAGCGGTTTGACGTCATTTACTGGTTCCCATTTCATGATAAAGAAATGCGATCATAGTACTATAAATATGGAAAATAGTTATCATCTACAATAATTCCATACATACTATGTTCTAAATTATGGGTATCACAATTCAAAAATCTCATCCCCCTTCATTGGTATTTATTTCAACACCCTTGGTGTTATCCCTCTTATACGCTAGATCATGTTGGGAAACAGAAGTATGACTATTTTGAGAACTCTATCATTTAACCATGGCCCCATATTTCTTCCTAGAAACATCGGGTGGTCATTCAGACATTGAATAATTGGTGATTGGATGGATATATCATATTCATGGTGAATGATTATGTGGTCATCCCTTGTTTCTCACACCAGGCATGACCCACATGATCTTAGGGATTGATCGATGGTTATTTCATAGATATGATTGAGTTGCATAATCAAAATAGATAAAAAGACTCATGCATGAAAGTGAAATAAAATATAAAATATGAAATTATGTTTATGAGTTTATACCAATATATCCCCCATGGATTAACCCTTATGATAGATGGGTTGACCTCTTCAATGGAGTGTCCCATCTCCACTACTCTTTGGCTTGTGGCCTCTAGTATTTGCTTCAGCCTTCTAAGCTCCCTCTCTTTTTCACAAGTTTTGGTGAATTTTTCATCATCCCTAATCCATTCACCATATTCATTAGCAAGGTTGTTATGCATTTCTTTTGATTCTATCCTCATCGTATACTTAGCCTCTACTAATTGTGCATTCAATTGCGATATGAGTTCTTATTCAGAATTTATGAAGGAAGAGTGTTCATTCCCCCACGTCTTAATGTGTTGGATATCTTGATCGACCTTATGATGTCTTTTGGTGTTTACCAACCTCATCCACTCCCAACTGACACCTAATCCATAGTCATATTCTCATATTTTCTCTGCCATTTCATCTTGAATGAGAATATAAAGTTGTCAGGAATCCACTCCTCTAACACATAGTTCATGAAATTAGGAATAATATCTCCTCATATATTTTACGCACTCTGGATATAGGGACCCTTTATTTGAAAACATTTACATTACTTAACATTTGCGTAATATATAAAAATTATACAAAAAGACACCCTAAGGTCTTAGTTGGAATAGTGCCTTTGGAAACATGGAAACATAAAACCTGGTACAAATTTGAGATACATCATCTCCAACTAGGTTCATATTGACTAGAAACCTTCTTAGGCATATCAAATATTGTACATATCATCATAACCTATGTAAAGGAAACATAAAATGAGGGAGCACAAATTCTCGGTATATGTAAACATGGGAGAATGTCATAAGGGTATGAGAATGTGATCATGAATGTAAAAGACCATTCCCTGAATATCAAAGATCATGTACAAGAATCATTCCATAGTGTTTGGAAGTTCATAAGACATGAATAAAAAGGAATTAAATGACATAATCCATGAAAGTATAATATGGGAGTAAGACATGGAATTGTGGATACACATGCACATATAAGGATTTCCACAGTATCCAAGGTATCAATGCCAATACCATATTAGTGAAAAAAGTCCATTAAATAAATTGGTAAAACCCCATTGCATCCCTATATTACTGAATCGACTAAACCCTTGATCCATACCTTTATTAAAGAACTAAGTAAAACCTCGTTCTAGCCTAGAATTACTAAATTGAGTAAACCTTCATTTCTACACTATATTATTGAACTGAGTAAACAATCACTCCAACATCGTATTACTGAACTAAGTAAACCCGCATTCCAGACATGTATTACTTACTTGAGTAAACACTTATTCTTATCCTATATTACTAAACTGAGTATACCCTCCTTCCAGCCCTCTATTACTGAACCGAGTAAACACGTATTAAATATTTATCTACCTTATGAGATAAAAATCATTACATATTCATTTGATGAAGATATAGGTCCCACCTGTGACATAATGAAGTCATACATACATGTTCAACATGATCATAAATAATCATATCATTACCCATGAAATGAAATTATTATAATAAACATGTAAACATTTCAAAATCTGTAGCAAGATATGGGTTTCATAATTAGTTCATCATAAACATAACATTTGAAAAGAATTGGGTTTTAAAATCATATAACCCATGAAATATAAACGGGTTTTATAAACATATTACACATGAAGAATAAATTGGTTTCATAAAGACCATGAAAATAATCATAATTCATTAACATAAAGTACACAAGTGGAGCCTTTGGATCATTTCTTAGAAAGGTATGAGTAACATCAATAGACATCATCTTAATTTGAAAATATTTTTATAATATAATATAAAAACATTTCTTGAAGAAAACATCATTTCCTATTTGAAAAATGGTTTTTAAAACATAAACCTATTTTAAAATAATTTTAATATAAAATACCTTCAAAACATATATAGAATATGTTAAATCATTTTTAAAAACTTTTTCCTTGAAAATATTTAAAATATGCTTCAATACATTTTAAAAACCATTTTATTTGAAATCAATTGAAATTTCTTAAAGAATGCTTGAAAATGTTTTTAAAAACATTTTTTTAAAATACATTGAAAAAATATAATGAAATCTTGATAAATTTTGGAAAATACTTTTTCTAGAAAACATAAAAAGAAGTATAAAAATTTTTGGAAAACTATTTCATTAAAATCAATTTGAATACATGTAAATCAGACTTGAAAACAATTTAAAAAAGTTTCCCAGGAAAACATATAAAATATGCGTGAACTCATTTTGATATAAATTTCCTTGACAATTACTTTTTAAATAAAGTTTCATTAAAATTTTAATTTTTTAATAATTCAAAGGGATATTTTATGAAAATATGGTGGGTAAATACATACATGTTGTATGAGTTAAAAAGAAAATTATTTTTGCATAGAAAAAAGTATATAAAAGTACCTTATTTAGATAGAAAAAATAATATTCCCATGAAGATATTGGTAAAAGGAAAAATGCGTAGAATTTTTTTTAAATATTATAGGGTAATGGTTAAATATTCAACAAAACAAATTTTAGAAAACATATACTTTCGACTGAAGAGAGGTTAAATTTTGGTTTTCTTAAAAACACATTCTTAAATATATTATGTACCAAAGTGTAGTAAATTGTAGCAATACATGAGTGTTTCATGAAATAAAAGATGATATGTAAACTCATGAATATACTAGAGAGATGGATCATAATATTTCATCAAAGGAAGTACAAACATTAATATTCTCAAAAAAAATGAGATCTTATCAATAAACTCTTATAACATGGTATCATTGGATCATGATCTCCATGTATGTAAAGGGAATTAAATGAAGCATATAATATCATTAAAATATTTATATTAAGGATATGAAATGTGAAATGGATGTTTTTTAACCTTTAAGAGTTTTTTAGGTGGATAATAAAATAGGAGTCTTAGTGAAGGAAAATTGAGAAAAAACTATTTTACTCATTTGGAAAGTTTTGAAAGATAAAAACCATGAAAAAAGGATCATATAATGGATATGTTAATACCCATAAATTTAATTACATGATACATATAATACAATCATGTTTAGTATATACACCACACAAAAGGAAAGAGTGGTGAACATAGCTTTTATATCACAAGAAATAATAGTGAGATGAAAATCCCCTTACCTTGTGTCTTGACTCAATCCGTATTCATACTAGCATCCTATATAATATATATAAGTTTATTATAGATATTTTACAAATTAATATTCTTTTATATGTTACAATATATGATTTTATTAAGAATTTATATTACCAACTTGTTATTGATCCTATGTCAAGGATTCACTTCGGGTAAAATTCCTTTTGTTCTTCACATGTGTCTCAATTTGTTATATTGTAGACCCTTATACATATATAGTGATTAAAGAATGTCGATAATGATGTAAATATTAGTTATATTCAGTATATGTATATTATAATAATATATATCATGATGGAGTATGGAGTGTAATACACCATTCATTGAGATGATAAGACAAATGTATGCATGAACGTTGTTTTACTTTTTTATTGTCATATTGAAATAATGCATGTAAACGACATAAGTATATATATATATTTATGTATATATATAATTATTAAATTAAAATTAATATATCATATATATGAAATAATTTCATTAAGCCCATCCTTAAAACCTTCAATGTGGTGTGTGAACGAACCCGATCTCTTTGAGGGGCGGTAGTCCACACTTCCTCAAATGATATTATCGTATTAACACCAAATGGAAGGGAAAAATGGTGTGTTTTAATGGGAATAAAGAATCATAATGACATAATAAATATAATATTTTACATATATAAATATATTTTCCAACATAATATCCACTATTATTGGTGGTAAAGGAAAATGAACAATCATCATTTCGTGAGGTAGTAGTTCACCGTACACAAAAAAAGTATGTTCAACATCCCTCAGATGGAGGTGTGTATATGTGTATTTAAGAAACATTTAATAAAAACATCCTAATATATTTTTTATAATATATTTTAACATAATATGGTAATAAATAGTGTGGAAGGGTGGAGAAGGAAAAGAATGGAATGGAGCTTGAGAGAAGATGTTATCTCTTAATCGGGTAACCACATTTTGTTTGTGCGAAAGGAATCCTTGAGAGGGTTTTATCTCAAAGGGAGGATTCAAGGATGAAGGGAGAATATTTTGGAGGATAATTTGGTATATTGTGAACTAAATTAAAATGTTTTAGTTGTGTGAGGAATGTGTATAGGTGGTGGCCTTTTATAGGGTAGAAAAATGACTCACACAGAATTATTAGAAAACAAATTATGTGTGAATTTGTTCTTACGTAAAAGAAATCTTACTAAAATCAATAATCTCAAGATATTAAGGTGTATAAATAAAATATGGACATAAAATGGGTTTTGTAAAATATTCAAGGTTATTTGGGCCCGTATTTTTAAATTTTAGTCCCAAATTATGTTTAATTTGGCCTTAACAATTGTGATTAATTTTAATCACTTTTATTAAAAATTTAGGTCCAAAATTAATATTTTATTTTTAGACTATAAATTTTAGTTGGAATAAAAATTTTTAGGTATTATTTTTGAAATTACAATCATATATGCGAATTAATTAATATTAGATATAATCCCACAGACGGGATTAAATAACATGGTTTTAATGTTGGAAGAAGTTCAAAAGTTTGTTAAGCTTTTTGTAATTAGTTTCAAAGTATAGATTATTATAATGAAAATATTTTATTAATATATGTAATATTAATGTAATTACCCCTTAAAAATAATTTTGATAACATTTATCATTAATATTTAATTATACAAAAAGACAATTTTTAACTAAAGTCTTATTTTTCACTATTCATCAAAAAATGATGTTTCTAAGAACAATCCCAAAAATTCACCCTTGTCTAATTTATATGTTTTAAATTAAAAAATTAATTTTATTTTATCCAATTAAATTTCTATATGTCTAGAAAAATATTTTTATTATTAAATGTAATTCATTCATGAAAACAATATTTTTAACATAATATGACATTACTAAAAAATATTATCTTTCATTGTCAATATTATATATATATTTATATATATAATATTTGAAACATAGTAATTAATAATATAATTAATAAGTTATAATTTTATTATTTAAAAAATTAAAAGAATTAAAATAGTTGATTCCTTGAAACTCAGTGTTATGTGCATCATAAACCACGTCGGTGTTTCTTATAGCGCAATCCATGTTGGTATTGCGTGTAGCGCATGCTAAGTTTGTATTTAATGTAAAAAAAATTATTGAATTATTATTTTAATATATATATATATATCTAGTATAATTTTAAATGAGAAATGTTCAAAAGTCAAATTAATTCAAAAAATTCTCAAAATCTCGAGCTATTAAATTCTATACCCCTTAAAATGAATTTCTCTCTCAAAATAAATCTTGGTTATAAAATTTTGAATACTTTAAAGTTTCATTCATATAAACCCACATCATAAAAACTGATACTAAAAATCTGTAAAATGGCAATTTGGAACCATATCATTTACCAAATTTAACAAATAACATGGTTTCCACATAAGAGAACATAGATTAAGTGCAAACATTTGATATATAGGAAATGTGTAAATATTTATTTATATTGATTGAGGTCATAAATCACAAATAGGTAAATGATAAAAGGAATGTTTAGGGCCTAAAAATCATAAATCATTGATGATTTAAAAGGCCATTATATCATTAAAAATTAAGGTATTTTGGAAACAATTTTTTTGATAACTTTTAGAATGTTGAATAGTAATTGATAAATTTCTGTATACCAAATTTCATTCTTGGGTTTTTCTTTCAAAAATTATATTAAATCAATTACCTCATGGAATGAATGTATATAAATAAACATTGATGATTAAATCACCAAAATATGATTTTAACATATATTAAGTGAAATAATATGATAAAAAGTCTAAATATTTGTCTACTAAAAAACAACATGCATTAATCTATATAATGTAATTATAATATTTCATCATAAAAATTTATTCAATAAAAATAAATATACATTAACCAAGACATCATGTAGGCCAGTGGTAGGCATGAAAACCTTATCATCCTTCGGTTATGGTTCAAGACCCATGGCCTTACCTAATGTGATTGGTGGTGACCCAACATACAAGACGTCCTTTCAGCAAAAAAAATATAACTAATGAGAATCCTTGAAATAATTTTAATCAATGATTATACATCTAACCATGGTTTACAACAAAAAATAAGTGCACAAATACTTCTCCAGACATTAACGTAATATTTCCATGAATGCTCAGCCTTATAACCCCTCTCAAACGTGAAAGTACGAAACTGTAGAATGAGAGTCCCATAATTTGATGAAAATTGATTCCCATGTTTAACATAAAGAACCTCTTGGTTGTCAAATTCCAAGAATGTGAATAACCTCATCATATATTCTATTGAAACAGAGTAACAACTTGAATTACCATAAATCCTTTTGGAAAACATCCATTCTTCCTGATTCCAATGTATATTGGATTTATTATTTTAATAAAAAAATGTTATAAAATCCATTAGGGGTATCATGAACCACTTATAAATAGGTCCTTAATTACTTCCATGGTAATTAATACTATCTAATGTACTTAATCATATCTGACATATTTTTCTCCATATTACATTATCCTGACATAAAGAAAAAGTTAAGGGATTCCTTCCCTTTGTAAAAATGTTAAAATTCATTAGAGAACTTTTTTTGTCCATCGTTACCATTAAATATATTCTTGTAAATCCTTAGAGAAAACATCAATTAAACAATCCGTACATAAATCACCATTATTAATTCTTGAATCCAAATACATAAATACTTTAATCCTTCAACATTAATTTTTGTAAAGGAAGAGATTATTACTTGGTTTAGAAGTAAATCCCTAGATTAGGGCATTGTGCTGGATATTTCCCATGTTCTACATTGATAAGACAATGATATATGTGACAACTCGTCACTCTATTAGCCTTTTTCCCGCATAAATAATTTCTTCCCCTTCATTAGAGGTATTACTCAGGGTTCTTCATCCCTTTTTATTAACATTGAAGAAACTGAATCTTATTTCCTCTATGATCCTTACAATCAAAGTACATATTTCTCTATTTCGACCTTATAGAAATATCCCCAGAGATAACATTGTTAATTATATAGCACAATAGATTATTTAGCATAATCGCAATATCTATTTCTCCACTGACCATCACATTTGACCGCACCTAGGAAAATATTCCATCACTTTCAACATTAATCCAGTTCTTTATGGTTCCCTCCATTGACAAAAACCGGAAGATAATCATGAGATTTACTTATCATAGAAAAAAATTACATAGTAATGAAAAGAATTACGTATATTATGTCTAAATCACGACACCTTCCATAATATAGGACACCCGTGGTTTATTCTATGTTATTTATAGCTAAAATATATCTAAATCCATCATGATGGTTCATGAAGAGTTTTTTAATTCCATAATCATATCCTCTAGGAGTCTCAAATGAGGTGTGTCGCAAGGACCGTTTTCATGTATCATATTTCCTCGAGTCAAGCTCGAAACATATTTTCAGAGTTGTTACCCCTCGGTACATCTATTCTAGAGCCACATCCACAAGTTATATCTAGAAAGGGATGTATTTCATGGAATCCACTCACTCTATAATTTACCAAAATTCACTGGAATTTTCTTAAATGTTAAATCATCCTTATACTTACCATTGGAGACATCCCCTAACATATTTATAGAAATATACTTAGGGGTCTCAAAGGATTTCTCATCCTAGTTTCCAATGGTTAGATATACATTTATTCTGATACCAACTATAGAAACCCTCTCTATACAAAAATTTTCATTATATAACTTTTTTTGGAATCCTTAAACATTATATATAAAATTTGATGAAATATTGTAGTTGGTAGAGTGCCTTCGGAAACATAGAAACATAAAAACTACTATATATTTGAGAAATATCATCTCCTACTATGTTCTTCTTGACTATAACCCTTCATAGACATATCATATATAATATATATCATCATAACTAGTTGGAAAGAAAACATTAAAGGGGTGATATCAAATGCACAGTAAGGGAAAACAAGGGAGACATATAAGCACAAACATGATCACAAGGGTATGAGAATGTTATCATGAAAATATAAGATCAAATCTAACATATCAAAGATCACGTACATGAATCATGGAATAATTCTCGGAAGTTTATAAGACATGAATCAAAAGGAAGTAATGGACATAATCCCTGAATGAAATACAAAGGAGTAAGAAATGGAATTGTGGAAACACATACGCATATACTGATTTCTATAATAGCCAAGGCATCAATGCCAAGACCATCTTAGTGGAAAAATACCTTTATTGAACTGGGTGGACCTTCATTATATCCATGTATTCTAGAACTTAGTAAAAGATAATTCTAGAACTATAATATTGAACCAAGTAAACCCTCATTCTAGTCATGTATTACTGGATTGACTAAACCAGCATTTCAGTTCTGTATTATTGAACTGAGTAAACCCTCTTTCTAGACATGTATTACTAAACTGGATACCCTTTTTTATATCCATGTATTACTCAACTTAGTAAATCCATATTATCGCCCTGTTTATCTCATTAGATATAAATCATTACCCAATGCATTGGATGGAGATGTTGGTCCCACCCATCACATAATTAATCATATATGCATGTTACACAAGACCATAAATAATCATATCATTACCCATTCAATGAAATGGTTATCATAAACATGAAAACATATCATAACCTATGGATAGATAAATGTCTCATAATCATTTCATCATAATCAAATCTTTTGAAATGAAGTGAATTTCAAAAGAATATAACCCACGAATGAGAAAAGGGTTTCATAAACATATTACCCATTAAAGAGAAATTTTATCGTAAACACCATGGAATTAATCATAACTCATTAATAGAAATAATATGACTAGAACCTTATGATCATTTCCTAGAAATGAATGTGTAACATTAATAAACATCCTATAATGTGGAAAATAGTTGTGAAATACAGTCTAAAAACATTTTTTATGGGAAGATATTCATTCTTGTTTGAAAAATACTTTTTAATACATAAAATTACTTCAAAATTGTTTTCATAGAAATTGCTTCAATAAAATAAAGAAGACCTGAAATCATTTTGAAATATATTTTCCTTTATAATATTAATAATATGATTCAAAAACTTTTCAAAACCTTTTTCATTGAAAATAGAAAACAATTAAATAAAGCCTGAGAATGTTTTGAAATTTTTTTTCAAATATTATGATAACTTATAATGAAATATTGAAATTTTTTTCAAATTCATTTTTCTTGAAAACTTATAAAAAATCTTGAAAACGATTTGAAAACTGTTTCTTTAAAAATCACTTTCATAACTTTAAAATAAGACATTAAATCACAATGAAAATAGTTTTCCTTGAAAACATATCAAATATGATTGAAACCATTCAGAAAAAATCCCTTGAAAATTACTTTTTAAATCCATTTTCTTAAATATTAACATTTTTAAAAAATTAAATAGAACATTGAATAAATGACGATGGGTAAATCTATACATGTCATACGACGTCAAAAGAACATTCATTTTTCATGGTAAAAAGGATAGACATGTGTTTCATTGGGAAAGGGAAAAAATCATTCCCTTGAAGAGATTGGTGAAAGATAAAAATGGTATAATTATTTTTTGATATTTTAGGGGATTGGTATAATATTTTTGGATTCTCTTTTTTGAAAACATTGATTTCTGACTAAAGAGAGGATAAAGTCGGGTTTTCCTAAAATGAATTTCATAACTATATAATGTAACAAGGAGTTGAAAATTGTACCAATACATGAGAGTATCATGAAATAATAGATGATAATTAAACTTATAGAATATTCTTGAGAGATGTATCAAAATATTTCATTAATGGAAGCATCGATATAAACAATCTTGAAAAGTACTGAGATTGTCACAATAAACTTGTATAACTTGGTATCTTTGGATCGTTATATCCTTATAAATAGAGGAAATTAAATGAATTATATAATATCATGAAAATATTTAGATTCATTTTATTTTAGGTAAAATGTTAGTTAATTCACCTAGGATACGATTTTAGGTGCATAGAAAAATTGGAGTCTCAAAGAAGAAAAAATGAGACAAAACTGTTTTACCGATTTGGTTACTTTTCTAAGTTATACCCCATGAAAGGAATATAATAGAATGGATTTTTGAATAACCAAAACTTTAATTACAATAAATGTATAATACAATCATGGAATGTATATAAACTGTATAAAAGGTAAGAGTAGAGAACATAGCTTGTATCTCACACCAATTAATAGTGAGAAGAAAATCCCCTTACCTTTTGTCTTGACTCTCTCTATACTCATACAAGCTTCATGTATAATAAATATATGTTTGTTAAACATATTTTTATGATTACTTTTATTATATCTATTACCATACATGTGTTTATTATTACTTTATATTACCAACTTGTTAATGATCATATGGTAAGGTTTCACATTTGGTAATATTCGCTTTGTTCTTCACTTCTGTCTTAATTTGTTATATCGTTGATCCTTATTATTATATAATGAATCTAGAATGAATAACATGATATAAATTTTAGTTATATTCATTATAAGTATATTATAATATTGTATACCATAATGTAGTATTTAATGGAATATATTTTACATGGAGACTGTAAGACGTACGTACGCATGCATGTTGTTTTCCGTTTTTATTGTCATATTGAAAGAAAGTATGTTAATGAAATATGTATATCAATGTATGTAAGTATATATCATTATTATAGTATCATAAATATATAATATATATTATATAAGTTCATTAATCTTATCTTTAATACACTCTATCTGGTGTGTGAATGAATCACATCGCTTTAAGGGGCGGTTGTCCACACATTGTCAAACGAGATTATCGTATTAACACCAAACAGAAGGTAAAAATATGGCTATTATAATATTAATAAATAATAATAAAGATATAATAAATATAATATATTACATATATAATTTTTTTATCATAATATCCACCATGATTGGTGGTAATAGAGAAATAAACAGTCATCAGTTCGTGAGGAAGTATTTCTCCATACACAAAAATAGTATGTCCAAAATCCATTAGATAGCGTGGTAGTATCTTGTAGATGGGGTAATACTTTTTCCCATCAGACAGTAATGCTGCCCGAGAGATGTGATCAGAATGGTTTCATACATATTCTCTGATCCCTTGATTATCCTTCATCACTTCCCTTCAAGCAGTATGTTCATGGACCTCCCAATCAACTTCTTGGTTGGTCGTTCCGTCCCAAATAATGTTATCTTTTTCATTCATGATTACAATGTTAGATCACATAGTTCAATCACAGTGAACTATCGCAATGAATAGCCTGAAAGCTACATCATAGAGCGCATTCTCAAAAATGTGACTCGTAGAGTGCATGGTCGTAGAGCCTAAGGACTCGCTACACTTTAGTCATCCAAAAGGGATCACATAGCCTAAATACTCTTAAAGAGCATTCACAGAGCACGTGAGATTTGTAAATAAATCTATCTACATGTTATTTCACAAGGTGAGATGTGGGAAAAATGTTCCTAGCACTCTATTTATAGGTGATGAACCCCCCCCCCCCCGAGTATTACAATGATCTTCACTAATAGGAGATTCATGGATCTCTAAACATGTGCTCAACCTTCCCGCTACGCAATCCACCTAATTTTTGGTGATCTACCCCTAGAATATGACCCTCGTTTTCTTATCAGTTCCCATTCTTTGGGGGGTGAATTTATTAGTGATAAAAAAGCCAAGTCATGGAATAAATTAGCAAGGGACAAGAAAAAATTCCAATGAAAAGGGTGACCTACATTGCTCATCTATAAAGCCCCCAAATATGTAAAGTCATGATGCTTGCTGGATTTCGCCTCTGATACCGCCATAGAGATTGTTAAAGACTCCTATCCAAGTATGGGGAACATGAGAGGAGATGCAAGCCTCTGTAACCACCATATAGGGATTTATAGACTCCTCTATATCCATCCAACATTACCATTTTTATTCTAAAAAAGGAAATTAAAATAGAGAGAGATCCAATTTCTAGGGGGGTCTAAAGTAATGAAGACCGAGGACATCGACCCGTATCAAATTCACCCCATCCAGTTTAAAATGGGAATCATTAGTATGAAAACAGACCATGTTACTGGGGGATTCCATAGAGGCCAAGTGATTTGCCACCTTGTTTCCCTCCCTCCACATGTGAGTGACTCCGGTGCTACTTTCAAGCAATGCTTTACATTTCGGAATAGTGTATGAAATGGACCTGGGGTAGATAAATTTACCATGAAAAGCATCATGAATTACCATATAATCAGTCTCAACATGGGATATGGCAAGCACCCATTTCATAAAAATTGTGATACTTATGAGCAATGCTTTTTCCTCGGCCAACATAGAATTCCCATAACCATAGTACGTCGAGAAAGCCAAGGCCACACTTCCCCTAGGATTACAGACCACGCCGCCACCACACAACTCTCATAGAACACAAGAGTCGTCGGTATTCAGTTTGAAGCTAGCTTCAAGAGGATTCCACCAAACTTAGTGCCCTTGATGTCTAGTTGCTGACCGCTGGGCCACGCTGTGAGGTACAAATAACATGCAAAGGTAGCGTGTCTGCTTCCACACTTCATCAGTGCCACACAAATCCACTAGAATACATTGTACTCTTGCTGTAACGGATCTCCTCGTAGATGCGAGCCCCTCGAACCTGGACCGGTTCCTCGCTTTCCATACACTCCTCTAAAATTATAAGAAACATGACATATCGACCTCTAGTTTCGAGGCACAAATTTCATCACAGCACGCCCTCAACACATCGCCCCTGGTTCTTATAAATACTCATCTCCCCTCACTCTAAAGGATTGATACCCTGACCATTAATCTTCTGAAAAGTAAAATCATGAATCATTCCTCTCCCTATGAACCATCAAGAAAGTGAATCATTTAAGGTATTTGGGTGTTGCAATACCCTTTGTCCTTTGGTAAAATTTATTCACCTGTCAAAGAAGGATTCCCTTTGTGAAGCCTTCCAGTCATCTTGAAGGAAGTTGTCCCCTTTGGGTAGTTGGAACATCGTGGGGAACCCTCGAACGACATGTAGAATCCATTCCTAGTTTGGGTCACTATGTTTCACAAAGCTCCCTCCTTCGTGAAGTCCATTCACATTGTGATGCACATGATATTTTTGAAGACCCTCCCTTTGAGGCCTTCTACTTCACAAACCCCCCTTCCATAGGGCACTCCGGGAAAGTATGTAGTGATTTCATAGTCCACGAGTTAGTTTTCAATTTGAATTACCCTTTTTTGTGCTTCTTATCATAGGCACGCTACCAGCTATTTCTTCTTCACATAGCCATGCTAATGTGGACCCCTCAATGGATCTCTCCACTACCCCATCGATCCATGACATTGCTGGTGCCATCCCTTCACCAAGGGTTAATGTTAACAATTTATGAATGTCTTAGGGGGTGAGTAGTCAATCCTTTTCATCTAAGAAACATGATGTTAAAATTCATTGAAATCACATCTATGACACATGATGTAAAACTATGATCACCGCAGAAGTGAAAATCCGTGAGAGGACCGTGAAGGGGATGGGAACCAGTACCCAATCACTCCCCTCTCCCTATAAGCTTTTTCTCCATGCATACCTTGGGAAATATCTATATAAGCCCTGACGCAACTTGATAGGGTACTCATTGTACGGTGCCTATTTCCCCATACATCTAGACCCCTACTGGGGCTTCCATGTTGGTGTAAGCCCATGTTTTCTATTTAGGTTGTTAACTATGCATAAGCCCTACTACATTAATCAAGGATGCACCATTCGTGACGTGATTGTCTGAAAATTTGTTGTTTCACGTTTCTCACACTGAGGATGACTCACATGGGCTTAGATTAAGTATTGACAATGACGTTCTATTGGGACTCCATAGTTTGTAAGCCATATTTCCCTCTATACCAAACTTTGTCGACTTTGATCATTTCCCTTTCCAGGCATGGTATGTTGGAAGCTTCTTTGAAGTTCAATCCCATCACCTATCAGTCCCAATCACTTCACATTAGTTCACCCTAATCTAGTATGACTTTAAACTATATGACTCTTTCATCCGGCCTGACATTATACTATATGATTCAAACTATGTCGGTTTTGATCCATGTCATCTATTCAAGGTACGTAAGAATCATCCCTGAGGTCCAACCCCAGACATTTTAAACCTTAGTGTCCAATTTGTTGGAACCCATATCCTTGTTCTACCTTTAGAGTTGTAAGACCGGTTCATGTGTCATCTCATTACATAATCCCACCTCCAAATCCATACACCTACAACCAAGACTTCCCCTCTTGTGATGGGATGATAACCTTGTGTAAGCCCCAACATGTGTTTAGGATGTTGTCCTTTGTGTACACATCGATTCCATGCCCCATCCGAAAATACATGACATTGATTCCATTCCACTTGGATATGAAGGAAGCCTATATTAGGTTCAAGACCATCACCCATGTTCCATCCTATTCACTCCCTTGATCCTTTTTTTTGGGATGATCATGAATTAATTAGCTGCTTCCATTTCCTTTGGGTCCCCTTCTACTCATCCATTCTCGAGAGCCACCTCCTCTAGTGACTCATCACCCCGGTCCAGAACTATATAAACATTGATTCCCTACAACTGTGATACATAGGAAACCTCCCCGAGGATCATGGCATGCACCGTCACCTTCCCACTGGTCCTCAGTTCCATCCCAACTCATTCCATAATTCAACATTTCGTCCATATCAATCCTGATTCCACCTAGGCAGCCACATCCCGGTGAAGTCATGTCGTCCCTTCAGGTTTCTAACCATGTGTAAGCCCCATTCATCTCAATTCTATTTGTAGAACCCATGCTGATAAACATGCATTATCCCCAGCATGCATTCTTGTTGTAGTCCATTACGTAAAGCCTAATCCCAGGACTCACCTTACCGAACTACGTGGGTTTTTATCCCTATCTTCAATACAGGTTACATATAAAGCCTCCAAGGTGTTCAACCCCGACCAATGTTAAACTCATGTAATACCCAATGTTAAACATGGGATGCCTAGGAAAACCATGAAGACATGCATTCGTTATATAATTCCACACATTCGATGTGGGAATGCTCGGGCTTCCGCACCCTCGAGAAGCCCTCCGATAAAAGAAAATCTAGGTGTACAAATGTTCTAGCATATAGACAGGCCGGTGATGCCCAACATGACTACTCCCCTAATAGAAGGATGAAACCCTGACTTGGCCCCTTGGAATGTCTTGATAAGAGTGGTGTAATTAACCAGAATCCACAAGGATATGGCACCAGGAAGAGTTTCACGAAAAACATTATAATCTTTAGGGAGCCCTGGATTAGGCGATGACTTCTAAGGTGGAATCCACAAAAGCAGAGACCAACATCCCATCAACCCATTTCGATCAAGGAGAAATCATAGATGAAGAAGTGATGAATGTATCCCACCTTTGGAAACCGGGAATGCGAGCCACAACTAGCGTGTCCCCACAGACAGATGTGCACCCTGGAAAAAGTGTCAGAAACAGACTCGTCAGAAATACCTTTTTAACCATCACCGCTAATTAATTGGGGGTTATCATTTTCCACAGGATTCCAAGTGCAAATACTCCCATTATAAGTAATCTAACATATATATACCCCATCCGGGTTGTTTCCCATTTCACAACTCTTACAACTCCTCTCTCCCTCTATACTCTCATATTATTCTCTTAAATTTTTTCAAAGTTTAAAATTTCAGATTAGAGACATTTTCAGGCATCACATCATACAAAATATTCTATTTTATGGGATTTATCATTTACTTTTATTTTTTAGTTAATTTGTTTTATATAATGTTTGTTATAATTCCTGTTTATTAGAGATGATTAATTTAAATTAGTATTAGATAGTTTCATTTTGCATTATTTTTTTTACAAATATATTCTTTCATTAAGATTTATTTTTTATTTAAAAGTTAATAGTATTAATTTGTCATAATTTTGTTCAACCATAATTATATAATAATAATTATTTGTAATTATAAATAATAATTATTAATTATTATTATTAATTATTAATTATAGTCAATTAGTAGTAATTAGTTGTAATTATAAATAATAAGTAATAAATATTAATAAATTGCAATAATTAGTGGTAATTAGTAATAATTAGTGTTAATTAGGAATAATTAGCGGTAATTAGAAATAATTATCGATAATTAATAATAAATACAAATTATTAGCATAAATTTGTAAAAAATGGTGGTAATTTCTAATAAATAGTAATAAACATTCTATAAATAGTAATAATTAGTAATAATTAGTAATAATTAGTAATAAGAAGCATTAATTTATAATAATATGTTATAATTAGAAATAATTGATGATAATTAGTAATAAATAGTAATAATTATTAATAAATAGTAAAAAATTGTAATAATTAGTAATAATTATTAACAATTAGTAATAATCATCGGAAATTATGAATAAATAGCGAGAAATAGAAATAATTAGTGGAAAATACCAAAAAAATTCGGTAATTAGTAATAAATAGTAACATATATTTATGACTAGTAATGAATAGTAATAATTGTTAATAAATATTAATGATTAGTAACAATTAGTAATAAATAGTAATAATAAGTAATATTTAGCGGTAATTATAAATAATAAATAGAAATAATAAGTAATAATTTGCATCAATTAGTAATATTTAGCAGTAATAAGTAATGATTATCAGTAGTTAGTTATAATTAGCGATAAATAGTGGTAATTAGCAGTAATTATCAATAATTAAGAATAATTTGCTGTAGTTAGTAATAATTAGTGGTAACTAGTAATAATTAGTAGTGATTAGTAACAAATAGCAGTAATTATTAATAAATAGCGGTATTTATTAATATATAATATCAATTAGTAATAAATAACATTTATTGGTAATAATTAACAGTAACTTGTAATAAATTGGAGTAAATAGAAATAAATTGTAATAATTTTTAATAAATCTAAATAATTAGAAAAAATAGTAATAACTAGTAATAAATATTAATAATTAGTAATAAATAGTAATAATTAGTAATAAATAGTAATTATTAGTAATAAATAGAAATAATTACTAATAATTAGTAAAAATTAGCTATGATTTGTAATAAATAGTGGTAATTATAAATAATTCGTAGTAATTTGTAATAATTAGCAGTAATTTGTAATAATTAGCCACCGTTAGTAATAATTAGTAGTAATTACTAATAATTAATAGTAATTAGAAATAAATAGTAATAAATATTAATAAATAGCAATAATTAGTAATAGAAAGTAATAAATTGTAATAAATGGTAATAAATAGTAATAAATAGTAATAAATACCAATAAATAGTAATAAATAGTAATGAATGGTAATATATATATCTAAATAGTAATAAGTAGCAATAATGTAACAGCCCGAGATTTTATGAAAAATATTCCTTTTTATTTTACTAATGTCTTGTGTTGTACGCTACACCAAAAGGAGCTTGCACAACACACATCCTTGACTTGCCTTGCATTACACGCAATCGCGACCTTCCTCGATAGCGTGTGTAATACGCGATACTGAGTTTTATTAAACAACGATATGCTATTAAAATAATATTAAAACTAGCCGTTATGAAAAGTAATAACCACTTTTTAAAATTCTATAAATCTTATTTTTTTAAAATAAACTTCATTTTTGGATTCGGAATATCGAAATTAGCTTAGGTTGAAATTTTGGTGATTTTCGGATAACTTTCATATTTTGATGAATAGTGAAAATTACTAAATTATAATTAAAAACAACTTTTTTAATCGAAATATTTGATAGTGATAAATCATTAATTTGAGTGGTTTTAAAGTATATTGAGAATATATTTTTACAATTTAATACAATGTTGGTCATTGGATGTAGTTTCACATTTAAACTAGACATAAACAAGTGTCAATCTTTTGATAGATATTGTTTCTTAAAAACACGCTATTTGTTTTAACAGCGGGATTTAATTATAAAATTAATTAATGCAACTTTTATGTTATGAATTTGGTAAAATAGACTTCATTTTTGAATTCGGAATATGAAATATAGCTTGGGATGAAATTTTGGCATTGTTCTGAAAAACATCAATTTTTGATGAATAGTGAAACTACTAAGTGGTAGGTTAAAAACTGAATTTTGCATAAAACTTAATTTTACCGCTTCTGTGAATGGAATTTTGAAAATCCGAGAGACACGGTTAATATCAAGGACTAAAATGTGGTTCAATGAGATGAAAATAATTTTTGGTGAATAGTAACTTTTTACTTTTTTTTACCGCGGTTAATAGTAAATAGGGTGACTAAGGGTAAATATGATATTAATATTACCCTAAAACGTGTCCTAATTCTATTGGAAAAGTGTAATTCGACCAAAAACAAACTTAGGAATAAAATATGACCATTTAGGCCCACTTGGATTAGATTAGGACATTTATTATTAATTTATTTAAAGAAGGGTTAAAATAGATAAAATCAAAGTTTAATAAGTAAATCATTTTTAATATGGGGTTATACATAAGATAAATTCGACTATAAATATTCATTAGAAAGCTAAAAAGATTTCTACATGATGGTATTTTATTTGTAATTTTTAGACATCAAATAATATAATTTATTTATGACACAAAGATGATGCAGTAATTATCTTATTAATGAAATATTGACATAATTGATAATATAAATACCAAAATAAATGTAATTTAAGACTTTTTATGAATTCCACTAATTTTCTAGGTTACTATGCTATATTAATGTTGATGTAATCAACTTGGTTCGAACATTTAATTCTGTTATGACTTTCACAAAAATCATATATCAAATAGTGTCAAAATTGACACAAAATAGTTTTTAAATCAAATATTATATTACTAATTGTTATTTTATTCATAAAAATCTATGGTTCGTCCAAATGACTTAGATAAGGATATATATATTAATAATAAACAATTTGGGGTTCGTTTGGCATGTTATAGTAAGTGTATTAACCATATAGTGAAAGAAAACAAAAAGACACGGTAAAAGTTAAATTATTTAACTTAGAGTTAAATCTAATTGATAAGGTTTAAAATAATATCCAAACATGTCTAAATTTGATTGGTTGATGAGATTACAACCCTATCTCATCTAATCTTTGAATATGAGTCATTTTTGGAGGTTTTTAAGTGGGGTTAGATTTATTATAAATTAATATTTTTAAGAATTCCTAAGGTGCCCCTCTCCTCCCCTACAAAAGGACACCTCCTCCCCTTCCTCCTCACACCAATTTGAGCACTCAAGCTCGGCCAACCCCTGCCAAAATCTCTTCTCCACTTACCTAGAAACATCCTAGAGGTTCTGGTCTTCCTCAAAGACCAATTCAAGTGCCCTAAGAGGAGGTCTCAAAGAGGCACATCAAAGAAGAGGTGATTACCGTTACCAATTCTTTCATCTTTATTTCTTCTTCCACTTCTTCTTCTTAGGTTGTTTCATTATGAAGTAATAACATCAGTATCACTCATATACTGATATGTTATTATAAGTATGAAACAACCCTATTTCACCATCTATCCATCCTATGGAAAAAGAAATCACCGCACGTGCGTACGTACGGAATACCGTCTCCACGCCGTGGTGTAATCTATTTTCCACCACCACCTTACATGGATGGGTATAATGGTGTAAAGAATAACTATACATAGTTATTACAACATCATATTGATTCTGATATATTGTATAATCCACTCCAATTCAATTCAATATTTATAGAAATGATATCATCGCTCGTGCGTACGTACGGAATACCGTCTCCACGACGCGATGAGATTCATTCTCCATGTTAACCATTTAAGAATGATTATAATGTATATATAAGAAATAATAATGAAATATATGACATTATAAAGCTACTGGATTTATGTATATATATACATATGTATGTCATCTACTTACTTCCATTTCAAGACAATAAGGAAAGGAAAACAGCGTTCATGCGTACGTACGGACTACCGTCTCCATGAACGGTGTTTTTCATTTTATTTATCTACCTATTATATATATATATACTTAATATATATGATATATAAATCATATTTTATATTCTGGAAGTAAGTAAATCGTGATATAAGTAATAATGATGTCAAGAACAACAAGTCAAAACACCTACGATAAATGAAACGATTTTACCCAAAACGCTTCTTTAACATGGAATTTACAAAAGAACGGGTAATATAATGTCATAAGTGAACGATATATGATATCATAACAATGAATATGATTCTGTA
Organism: Viscum album; assembly: GCA_963277665.1. Taxonomy (NCBI): domain Eukaryota; kingdom Viridiplantae; phylum Streptophyta; class Magnoliopsida; order Santalales; family Viscaceae; genus Viscum; species Viscum album. The sequence continues at coordinate 124,872,715 of OY728129.1, read as the reverse complement.
ATAAGTCAATAACATGATTTAAATCATTATACAGGAGTTTCGGACACGAACAAAGCAAATCGGACCTAAGGTAAGGGAAATATCACAATCTCATTTTTATCCGAGATTGTTTATTCATAAGTATTTACTGGGGTGTATTTTATCATCCACATCCATGTTTCATCAATATGTAATATTATTTCCATCCACCTACAATTGTTTAAATCCATTTTTACCCTTCGGTGAGTTTTTAGTAAAAGAAATGAAAGGAATCTTTTGATGTTTTTCATACGAGGTACTTTTGACTTTTCCGACCAAAGTACGAAGAATGTTTTTTTTAACTTATACGGCACGAACGGATTTCTACTGTTTTATAAAGCCTTATTTTCATGAAGCTTCCTCTAAAATATTTCATGACTATTTTCAACAAGATCTCTTTCTTTTAAAATTTCATGATGTTTTGTGAAAAGAAATTGATTTTGAAGAAGAAAGGATATTTTCCTCAAGAATTCATTTCAAGTGTTTTTTCAAACTTATTTTCCATCTAAGATAATAAAGGGTTCTGTTTTTATCCCTATTATTACATGGATTTGATTATGTTGTGATGGAAATATTTTTATGAATTCCTTTATCTTATATGAATTGTTTTATGATGTCATGTTGTTTAAGAATCCCATTTTTATTACATGGGTTATGAAATGATGTATGGTTTATGATTTTGTGGCACACATAAGAATGGTATCATTATGAGATGGGTGGGACCTATATCTCCCTCAAATGCATTGGGTAAAGATTTTATATCTCATGAGATAGACATGGCTGGAATGGTAGGTTATACCGGTTCAGTGAAACAGGACTGAAACGAGGGTTGCTCGATTCAGAAAGGGACTTTGTCCACTAAGATAGTCTTGGCAATGAGTCATGACTAACAAGAAATGATTCTCTATGATTATGTGTGTATGCCACAAAGTTCCATGTTTTATGTTATGATTATTGTGATTACATTTCACTGCCATGATTTACCCCATGTTATGATATTATGAGCTCTTTTGCAGGTTAAGATTTCCAAAAGCTATGTATATGATGTGATTGATTTTTTTTTTCTTTTGTTTACCCTTACTGAGCATTTGAGCTCACCCTTTTATGTTTTCTTTTCCCCAGGATATAAAGAAAGGTTTTAGGTAGAAAAAAGGGATGACCTTTATGAGAGATATTGAAGAACTTTCACCACGATTAGAAGATTACGTTCCGATTTTCCAAAGACACTAAACTATTACGATCCTTTAGTGTGTGTTTTTGTTATGTACTAAGTATTCCGCAAATGTAATGTAATGTCCATGTACGTCAAGCTTCGGGTCTCTACAGTTGGTATCAGAGGAAAGGTTTAGTCAACCTTTGGAAACTAGGACGCGAAAACATTAGTGAGATCCCTAGAGATATTTCTAAGGTATGTCTAGGGATGACCCTAAGGATAAGTATACGTATAGGATATATTCTTAGAACTACGGTAACGATCTTAGAATTTAACCTAATATGTTAGATATTGAGGGTGCTCCCTCTTTACTATGTTGTCTTCCCTAGCATGATTTCGCCTCTCACAAAATTCTTTTTGTGTTTTAGTTAATGGAGGGAACCAGAAGGAATTTGGTTAACATTGAATCCAATGGACAAATTGGTGACTATGAGCAACAAAATTGTGTAATGCCTAAAGATAAAGATATTGTGATTATGCCGAATCAGTCATCGCGATATATGATTAACAAGGTGAAATTTAGTGGTATGACTAATTCATCAAAGAAGAGGAAGATAAACTATTATGCATATTCGCATGTTGAGGATCATAAAAAAAGGAAGATTGAGATTTCTAAAGAAGGGAAGAAGAACCTTGAGGAATACCTCAAATGGAGGGACCGATGTTATCTGTGTGGAGAAAAGGGTCATAGAGTGACAGATTGTTATGGAGTTCAATGTCTTATTTGTGGAGAACATGGGCATTACCCAACTCAATGCCCTGACCTAAAAAGATACTTCTAAATCAAGGAAGGACTTATTCCAGGACAGCCATTGAAGTGGATGGACTGAAGTGTTTATGTATTGGTATTCAAGAATAATGTTGTTGAGGTACTTTTATGGTGTATTGGAATATTTATGTATTGCTCTAATGTGGTATTCGAAGTGATTGAGGTATTTTTGGAAAAAAGATGATATGCGCATAATGAAGGGAAAATAGGAAAATGAAATATTTGACAGTATTCATGAGCTCATGATTGATATAAGGACTAAGTGATATCATGGTTTGAGTATATAGAATTTTGAGGATTTTGGTATGTGGGAAGTGTTAACTTTTAACTGCACTCATGTTTTCACTAAGGTATTCAAGAGAATACACGATTAAGGACTTTGAATGTTTGGAATGTGACCAACAAGACATATCTTATGATATGTGGGGATCAACGACAGTATTAAATCTCTGGTAATCGATGTCACTATATTATGAGAGTGGACTGCAGTATTATGTATAAGCCTAAAGATTAGACTGGATTATGTTGGACATAAGTTAGTATTGTTTAAGGATATAAGATGGGATGTTATAGTAACGTAGTTTTAGAAAAAGGGACAACCTGCAGGACGGGCGACAACCCATCGCTTCGGACAAGGCTGTAGGAATCGAACCCACAACCGAAGTGCGACTGGCCTTTATCGCCTACCACTGGCCTACAGGAAGTCCCTGTTTAGTAGAAATTAGTTTTGTTATATTAAGCAGTATGATATATGAAGTATAAGTCCATTTTAGGAACCATATATGATTAATCTTACTATAGAATGACTTATGTATATTTAATAACTTTTGCTAACCTTTTGTTTGAAACAGATGGAATGACCCTTCATTCTATCACATGATCTGCTAACACTTCACGAATAACAAATTCAACTTCATTTATTTAAGAGATGAAGTAGAAATTGTTCAAGGCACGAACAAAAGTGAGATTGTACCAAAATAAAGTAAGTATTTATTTTAAGCAAATTTTCAACTTTAGGGAAATGATCTTGAAAACCAAAAATGTTGTCCTTGTGATCTTATACCTGATAAATCAGATGGTACCTTATATCGTCACAAATTTATGGATTTGTGATTACTGGCTTTTCCATAGCCATGTTCTCTACCACTCTCCATCAGAACATGATGGTTAGATTTCTCTTCCATATCCATATTTTCACCTATGTGGAAACCCAGTGATTAGTTTATTTGGGTAATCGTTACATTTCATACTTTAGTTTTTAAAGCCAAGTTTTGGTATTCCCTTTTACGATGTGGGTTTCTATTAAAGAAACTTTCGAATAGTAAACCATTTATAACCCCGACGAATTTCGAGGGCGAAATTCATTTTAAGGGGGGTAGAATGTAACAGCCCGAGATTTTATGAAAAATATTCCTTTTTATTTTACTAATGTCTTGTGTTGTACGCTACACCAAAAGGAGCTTGCACAACACACATCCTTGACTTGCCTTGCATTACACGCAATCGCGACCTTCCTCGATAGCGTGTGTAATACGCGATACTGAGTTTTATTAAACAACGATATGCTATTAAAATATTATTAAAACTAGCCGTTATGAAAAGTAATAACCACTTTTTAAAATTCTATAAATCTTATTTTTTAAAATAAACTTCATTTTTGGATTCGGAATATCGAAATTATCTTAGGTTGAAATTTTGGTGATTTTCGGATAACTTTCATATTTTGATGAATAGTGAAAATTACTAAATTATAATTAAAAACAACTTTTTTAATCGAAATATTTGATAGTGATAAATCATTAATTTGAGTGGTTTTAAAGTATATTGAGAATATATTTTTACAATTTAATACAATGTTGGTCATTGGATGTAGTTTCACATTTAAACTAGACATAAACAAGTGTCAATCTTTTGATAGATATTGTTTCTTAAAAACACGCTATTTGTTTTAACAGCGGGATTTAATTATAAAATTAATTAATGCAACTTTTATGTTATGAATTTGGTAAAATAGACTTCATTTTTGAATTCGGAATATGAAATATAGCTTGGGATGAAATTTTGGCATTGTTCTGAAAAACATCAATTTTTGATGAATAGTGAAACTACTAAGTGGTAGGTTAAAAACTGAATTTTGCATAAAACTTAATTTTACCGCTTCTGTGAATGGAATTTCGAAAATCCGAGAGACACGGTTAATATCAAGGACTAAAATGTGGTTCAATGAGATGAAAATAATTTTTGGTGAATAGTAACTTTTTACTTTTTTTTACCGCGGTTAATAGTAAATAGGGTGACTAAGGGTAAATATGATATTAATATTACCCTAACACGTGTCCTAATTCTATTGGAAAAGTGTAATTCGACCAAAAACAAACTTAGGAATAAAATATGACCATTTAGGCCCACTTGGATTAGATTAGGACATTTATTATTAATTTATTTAAAGAAGGGTTAAAATAGATAAAATCAAAGTTTAATAAGTAAATCATTTTTAATATGGGGTTATACATAAGATAAATTCTACTATAAATATTCATTAGAAAGCTAAAACGATTTCCTACATGATGGTATTTTATTTGTAATTTTTAGACATCAAATAATATAATTTATGTATGACACAAAGATGATGCAGTAATTATCTTATTAATGAAATATTGACATAATTGATAATATAAATACCAAAATAAATGTAATTTAAGACTTTTTATGAATTCCACTAATTTTCTAGGTTACTATGCTATATTAATGTTGATGTAATCAACTTGTTTCGAACATTTAATTCTGTTATGACTTTCACAAAAATCATATATCAAATAGTGTCAAAATTGACACAAAATAGTTTTTAAATCAAATATTATATTACTAATTGTTATTTTATTCATAAAAATCTATGGTTCGGCCAAATGACTTAGATAAGGATATATATATTAATAATAAACAATTTGGGGTTCGTTTGGCATGTTATAGTAAGTGTATTAACCATATAGTGAAAGAAAACAAAAAGACACGGTAAAAGTTAAATTATTTAACTTAGAGTTAAATCTAATTGATAAGGTTTAAAATAATATCCAAACATGTCTAAATTTGATTGGTTGATGAGATTACAACCCTATATCATCTAATCTTCGAATATGAGTCATTTTTGGAGGTTTTTAAGTGGGGTTAGATTTATTATAAATTAATATTTTTAAGAATTCCTAAGGTGCCCCTCTCCTCCCCTACAAAAGGACACCTCCTCCCCTTCCTCCTCACACCAATTTGAGCACTCAAGCTCGGCCAACCCCTGCCAAAATCTCTTCTCCACTTCCCTAGAAACATCCTAGAGGTTCTGGTCTTCCTCAAAGACCAATTCAAGTGCCCTAAGAGGAGGTCTCAAAGAGGCACTTCAAAGAAGAGGTGATTACCGTTACCAATTCTTTCATCTTTATTTCTTCTTCCACTTCTTCTTCTTAGGTTGTTTCATTATGAAGTAATAACATCAGTATCACTCATATACTGATATGTTATTATAAGTATGAAACAACCCTATTTCACCATCTATCCATCCTACGGAAAAAGAAATCACCGCACGTGCGTACGTACGGAATACCGTCTCCACGCCGTGGTGTAATCTATTTTCCACCACCACCTTACATGGATGGGTATAATGGTGTAAAGAATAACTATACATAGTTATTACAACATCATATTGATTCTGATATATTGTATAATCCACTCCAATTCAATTCAATATTTATAGAAATGATATCATCGCTCGTGCGTACGTACGGAATACCGTCTCCACGACGCGATGAGATTCATTCTCCATGTTAACCATTTAAGAATGATTATAATGTATATATAAGAAATAATAATGAAATATATGACATTATAAAGCTACTGGATTTATGTATATATATACATATGTATGTCATCTACTTACTTCCATTTCAAGACAATAAGGAAAGGAAAACAGCGTTCATGCGTACGTACGGACTACCGTCTCCATGAACGGTGTTTTTCATTTTATTTATCTACCTATTATATATATATATACATAATATATATGATATATAAATCATATTTTATATTCTGGAAGTAAGTAAATCATGATATAAGTAATAATGATGTCAAGAACAACAAGTCAAAACACCTACGATAAATGAAACGATTTTACCCAAAACGCTTCTTTAACATGGAATTTACAAAAGAACGGGTAATATAATGTCATAAGTGAACCATATATGATATCATAACAATGAATATGATTCTGTAATAAGTCAATAACATGATTTAAATCATTATACAGGAGTTTCGGACACGAACAAAGCAAATCGGACCTAAGGTAAGGGAAATATCACAATCTCATTTTTATCCGAGATTGTTTATTCATAAGTATTTACTGGGGTGTATTTTATCATCCACATCCATGTTTCATCAATATGTAATATTATTTCCATCCAACTACAATTGTTTAAATCCATTTTTACCCTTCGGTGAGTTTTTAGTAAAAGAAATGAAAGGAATCTTTTGATGTTTTTCGTACGAGGTACTTTTGACTTTTCCGACCAAAGTACGAAGAATGTTTTTTTAACTTATACGGCACGAACGGATTTCTACTGTTTTATAAAGCCTTATTTTCATGAAGCTTCCTCTAAAAGATTTCATGACTATTTTCAACAAGATCTCTTTCTTTTAAAATTTCATGATGTTTTGTGAAAAGAAATTGATTTTGAAGAAGAAAGGATATTTTCCTCAAGAATTCATTTCAAGTGTTTTGTCAAACTTATTTTCCATCTAAGATAATAAAGGGTTCTGTTTTTATCCCTATTATTACATGGATTTGATTATGTTGTGATGGAAATATTTTTATGAATTCCTTTATCTTATATGAATTGTTTTATGATGTCATGTTGTTTAAGAATCCCATTTTTATTACATGGGTTATGAAATGATGTATGGTTTATGATTTTGTGGCACACATAAGAATGGTATCATTATGAGATGGGTGGGACCTATATCTCCCTCCAATGCATTGGGTAAAGATTTTATATCTCATGAGATAGACATGGCTGGAATGGTAGGTTATACCGGTTCAGTGAAACAGGACTGAAACGAGGGTTGCTCGATTCAGAAAGGGACTTTGTCCACTAAGATAGTCTTGGCAATGAGTCATGACTAACAAGAAATGATTCTCTATGATTATGTGTGTATGCCACAAAGTTCCATGTTTTATGTTATGATTATTGTGATTACATTTCACTGCCATGATTTACCCCATGTTATGATATTATGAGCTCTTTTGCAGGTTAAGATTTCCAAAAGCTATGTATATGATGTGATTGATTTTTTTTTCTTTTGTTTACCCTTACTGAGCATTTGAGCTCACCCTTTTATGTTTTCTTTTCCCCAGGATATAAAGAAAGGTTTTAGGTAGAAAAAAGGGATGACCTTTATGAGAGATATTGAAGAACTTTCACCACGATTAGAAGATTACGTTCCGAGTTTCCAAAGACACTAAACTATTACGATCCTTTAGTGTGTGTTTTTGTTATGTACTAAGTATTCCGCAAATGTAATGTAATGTCCATGTACGTCAAGCTTCGGGTCTCTACAAATAAATAGTTCTAAATAGTAATAATTAGCAGTAAATAGAAATAATTAGTAATTATTAGTAAATATTAGGAATAATTTGATATTATTAGTAATAATTAGTAATAAATAGAAATATATAGAAACAGAAAGTAATAAATAGTAATAAATAATAATAAATATTAATAATTTGTACTAATAGTTAATAATTAAGTGTAATTAGTAATAATAAAAAAAATAGCAGTAATTACTAGTAATTAGTAATAATTAGATGAAATTAGTAATAAGAATTAGTAATTAGTAATAATTACCCTTAACTTGTAATAATTAGTTGTAATTAGTAATAAATACTAATAAATAGTAATAAATAAAAATAAATATTCAAAAATAGAACTAAAAAGTAATATATAGAATAATTAGGAATAATTAAGAATAATTAGTATTAATTGGTATTAATTACTAATAATTAACCATAATTAGTAATAAATACTAATATATATGAATAATTAGTAATAAATGGTGATAAATAGTAATAAATAGTAATAAATATAAATAATTATTAATAATTACTAATACATGTTAATAATTAGTAATAATTATTGCTAATTAGTAATAAATATCTGTAATTCGTAATAAATAGTGGTAATTAGTCATAAATAAGAATAATTAGTCGCAAATAAGAGTAATTAGTGATAATTAGTGATTGCTAGTAATAAGTAGTGACAATTAGTAATAATTAGTTATAGTTAGTTATAATTAGTAAGAATTATTAATAAATAGTTATAATTAGAAATTAACACCGTTATTGGTAATAAACATTGGTAATTGTTAATAAATAATCTTAATATGTAATAAATTGTGGAAATTAGTTGTACTTCGTAATTAATATTAACAAGTAATTATAATATTAATAAATACACATGAATAGTAATAAATAATAAAAAATAGTAATAAAAAGAGTAAAAAAATAATAAACAGGAATAAATAGTAGTAATTAGTAATAATTTTGAATAAATATCCGTAATTTGTAATAAATTGTAATAATTAGTAATCAATTGTAATAATAATGAATATATATTAAAAATAGTAATAATGAGAAAACAATTTCTAATAATTAGTAATATTTAGTAATAATTAGTATTAATTTGTGGTAATTAGTAATAATTAGCGATAATTAGGAATAATTAGCGGTAATTAGGAATAATTAGCGGTAATTACCAATAATTATTATAAATTAGAAATAATTTCTAATAATTTTCCAATAATTAGCATTAATTATAAATAAATAAAAATAAATTTGAATAATTATAAATAATTAAGTATATGTTGAAATAATTTACAAATTTGTTTCTTTTTTTGGATCATGTTTTTGTTATATAAAATTAATCACTAAAAAACTGATTATTTTACCTTTTTTAGAGAAATATGGACCATGGAAGTAAAAAATAGTCATTATTAGATGATCTTTCATGGATAAATTAGCGTAAGAATCCAAATGGTTCTTATATAAATAATGTATATATTGAGGGTGTTATAATTTTATTATCATTCACATCATAAAAACCATAATTTGTTTTAGAAGGTTAAATTAGCTGTCTAGGTTAAAAATATGGTTTGATTACGTTTGACACATTTGAAAGCATTGGGGGTCAACAATTGCATTTTAAATTTCCAAAAAAGTATGTTTTTTGTATGAATATGGTCAATTCAGTTCATGATAAGATAATCGAAATTTATATTTAGATACATCCCTATTTCAAAATTTAGTACATAATGTAGTAGGTTCATATTTTCAACAAACTAAAACTCAGAATGATATTGATTTAACTACTGATTTGGAACCATCTCAATTTTTGAGTTGTTGAGGTCCATAAATGATGACTTATATCCTAGTTGTAATGTAATAAAATATAAAGTACTTGGGAAATTTATTGTTGTTAAATCAGATAATGGAATATAAAATAACTATTTTGATCAGATATTCTCTTTGGTTAAAAATATGTTACCTTAAGGAAATGTGTTTGCTACAAATTTCTATGAGAGAAAGTGGGTTGTTTATAATATGGTTCTTAGTTATCAGAAGATTCATGAATGTTCAAATTATTTCACTTATATTATGGTGAAAAGAGTTGTTGGATATTTGTCCAACATGTGGAAAATCGAGGTATAAATAATCTCAACTAGGAAATTTTAGATTGATTCCTATAAAATAGTTGAGGTATTCCCAATTACACATATATTTTAGCATTTATTTATGTCATAGAACACAACATCACTTATGTCATGGAAAAAACCCATAATTCATCTATTAAAATCATAAATATTCAATCTAATGGAGATTTGGGTAATTATTTTGAACATGTACAACAATATTTTATATCAAAAGACCGAAACGTGTGATTGGGTCCTTAGAGTAACAATTTAGGTACATTTGGTTCTTATGGTAGTCAATATTCTTATTTCCATGTCTTTATATCTCTCTAAAATTTACCTCTTTGCATTCTGGTGAATGAGTGATATATCTTTTTGACCATATTTATTCAATGACATATAAAAAAGAATATTAAGGTTTATTATAATCTATTTATTGAGGAGTTAGTTTTATTATGGAGTCATTGTGTCAGTACATATGATGTTGCTGGAAAACCAAATTGCATACTAAAGGATACATTGATATGAAACATTAGTGGATTCCCATCATATGGATCATTATCTTGGTGGAGTACACATGGTCCAAAATCATGTCTATAAATAATGAGAGACAACAAAATGTTTATGATCGTCAATGGATGAAAACCGCATTTTTCAACTGTCATTGCAGATTCCTTCAAACTGATATTCCTTTTCAGAAGAACAATATCATTTTAGAAAAGAAAAAATTTAAAGAGAGAGACCTATAAAAATGATTTCATTTATTTAGATAAAACAATCTATCTCTTCATTATCTCCCATTAAATTTTGACCAACTATGAACCAACAAAAAATTGATGGCTTTGGGAAAGAACAATATTGGATAAAATAGATAATTTTCAGGATCTTCTATATTGGTCTGATTTAGTGGTAAGTGACATTTTGGATTTCATTCATCTTGAGAATAACTGTTTTGATAATATATTTTATTTAATTATTTGATAAAACAGGTAAGACCGAAGGTAATGTCAAAGAACTATTAAATCTTACCCAACTATTTAGGTAACGAGAACCAGAACTATTTGAAACTGTTAGATCACAAAAGTTAATGAAGCTGAAACCAGATAATATAATTTCCAAATAAAATATTTTATTATTTTTCTATTGGAATGAAAATGATAGACTTCCATATAGTTATACTTCCAATTTGGTCAGATGATTCAAAAATGATCATTTCACCAGACTAAAAAGTCTTGAGTGTCACATTATAATAGGAATGATTATACTTATTGCATTAATAGTTTTGTTGAATTCAATGATTTGGGATGTGCTAACGGACATATAATATTTCTTCCAACAAATTTTCTTGGCAAAAAGATACTATGATGAACTAATTATACAACACCAAGATTTTTTTTAAATCTATGTTAACTATAAAAAAATTCTTATCTATTTTTTGTGACTGAATAGAACATTTCAAGTAAAATTTATATAGGAAGAAAAATTTGGTGGTCTGATACAGCTCTGATTGATGTACCTATTCAAGTGATGCATGAAGAAATTCAGGAAAAATGTATGTAACAAAGTGTTAGATGAGTGATCAATTGTAGAAACTTATTTATAAGAAGAAATTTTTTGTTTATTCTATTATTATTTTAAATCTAAATATCCCTCATAACATAAAAAATGGAATGTAATGAGTGAAATGTTGATGTGTAATAGAAAATAAATTTTCAGTTGTTAATTAGATGGAACTCACCTTCGATGGAGTTCATGAATGATAGTTTTTTGATGATTAACATCAAAATACCCATATATAATTTCTTCTCAAATGTGATGAAATAAAACCATTATTATAGTGAGTTATTATATATTTTATTCTATAATAATTTTTTGAGTAAATTAACATGATTTTAGTAGTAGGTTAAATGATAATCACATTATGTTACAATTTCCACAAATGAAAACAGCTACTCTAAAATAATGTCGGCAAATAAAATTTTCCAACTAGTTTAAAAAACCGGTAAAATAAATTAATTATGGTTTAACATATAAAACCAATTTATTAGGTGTTATATTGATTATTGTTTAAAAAATATTCACGAATCTTAACATGATGATAAAATTGATAATTGATTTTTTTTTAATTTAGTAACCCACCATCCAAAATATTAAATATTATAATGTATATGTGTTGAATGGTTTTTGATTTCATACACGTGAATATATGGGATAAAAAAATAGTAGTGTTTTCTTGAGTGGATGTCATCATTAAGAATTTAAAGTTGGATTTTATAGAATGTTGGATGAAATAATTGAGCAATTTTATCTAGGATTGAATTACATGATGATGTTTAAATTTTAGTGGTTGGATACTGATAGAGTCTAGCATGTTCATCCCAACCTTAGAATCATCAATATTAAATATATAATCCTTCTTGCTATAAATAAATCATTTTTTAGATCCACAGGCATAAAAAAATTATTATGTAAAATATATTTCTACTTCAAGTGAGTTGAGTGATTGGTGGAACATAATAAAAATGAAATGTTGGAAAAATAAGTTTATTCAAAGTGAATATGGTTCATCTTAAGTGCAAGGAATTGAATTTTTTCAAGTGACTACACCAAATCTATATTTTACACAAAGATTCACAAATATCAATGAAGAAACCACATAATTAGTGGTCAATGTTGATGATAATGTTATTCATGTAACAAATGAATTTAAAATGACAACAGATGATGAAATTTTATCTCCTATGGAAATTGATTATACTGAGGAGGAATATGAATAAGTTAACACATTATGATTTGAATATTACGATGGATATTAATATATACACAGTTAAATGATGGTTATAATAATAAATACATATATATATATAAACATTTTCAACTATTTTCTAAAAATAATTATTATTGTATTTTAGTTGGAATCAGATTTGTTTCACGAGTTCAAAGAAGCTAATCTACCTAATGAAAAACATGATATTGAATCATCTAACCCTCATATTACTGGCCTTTCAGTGACGAATCAGAGTAGCCATATCCTTGAAATATTGATAATTCTTGGCCCTATCCTAGATTAATGTCCACGTCTTGGATTTATTCCACACTTGTAGAGGTATGTTTACATGAGTATTTTAGTTAGTTTTCATTAATTATCATGAATTTATTTATATAATAATTGTTTTTTATTTGTTCTTTCTTCCCAACTTTTCATATATTTTTGTTGGACATGGGAGTTATATATTACAATATTATTTTTTCTAGAGGATGAGTTACATGGTATTGGATTCCCATTGATGTTAAAAACCACATGTTTGATCAACGAATTGTTTGTTAATAAGTATTATTTATTTTGAAATTTATTTAATTAATAACATGATATTATTAATTGTTTTTAGGGTTTATGTTTCCCCATAGATGAGATCATTTTTGACTCAATATGGTAGGCATGTAAGGTATGAATGCATGATCATTGCTATCTGATTTTTAAAAATTTGAAGAGGACATTAATTAAGATAGTAGTAGTTACAAAGTTTGATCATTATTATTGTGCCCACCGACCTGATTATATTTCATCTCAAGTTTGTGTTGGATTTTTTTCACACGGTATTAGTGGTCATTTTCATAGGAGATCAATAATAGGTGAGGAAATCAGTAGAGATAGGAGGTGACACATCGAGCTAGCAGTCATACATTCAGTACTCCTATAGAACATAGGATAAGTACCTTTTTAATTAATTTATATAACATTAGATGTAAATGTTTTCTTTTATATTCATTTAGGTTGTCGAGCAACATGATATTACAATGTCAGAAATTTATATAAGGATGTATAGTGATCCCATCATTTGAGATATTGGAGGTGATCGCCACCATCAAATTATGGACAGTATAATATGTTTTTGAATTTTAAAAATTAGAACAATTAATATTTTAAATATTTTAACATTAAATTGAAATTTAATGAGTAATATGAGGTCCTGAAATATCATAAATAGACTGAGATTCTGGCTGAGGATGAGGATCTGACTAGTGAAACAACATTTGATGAGGCAACATTGATACAGGTGACCAAATATGTATTTGAAAAAGATAGAGTTGTAGCTATCAGCTCTCAATAGACTCTTGAGAGTTGTTATAATTCCATTGTGATGTCTGAATGCAGCTTGATAAGATCTTTTAGAGAGTCATCATGAGTAGGTTTGTAGTATCAGAAGTAGGTGTGAGCTAAGGGTGAGTTTATAGAGAATATTCATAGAGAGCAGGAAGAGATAAGTTAACCACAACATCAACAATAGGAGGTGATGCATCGATGAAAGAAACAATAGAACTAGAAAAATGTAGTAGATGCGACAACTAACTCATGGTTTGAGGATGGATTTCTCTCTGTCATCTCCTCTAGTTCTTCCAGAAGACCCCCCAGTGATGTATTTATCTTCATGATAACACATTTGAATGTAAATGTTTTTGTAATATAAAATATTTATACATCGATATAGTGCATTTTCAAATTTGATTCAAATACTTTCTTTTTTATTATTTAATTATTTCATTAATTTTTTATTTGTTTATTAATATTTTTATTTTTATCATTTTATTAATATTTATATTTTTATCATTTTATTATTATTATTACTATTTTATTTAAAAAAATTTATGAATATTGAGGATTTATTATGTTATGATTATATTATTATTATTATTATTATTAATTTTATTAATATTGTTTTATAAATATTAGTAATAATATTACTATAATTTATTAATATTTTATAAATATTTTTTTATTATTACTATTATTATATTAATATATATTATATTATTATTATTAATATTGTTATTTTATTAATATTATATTTTTATTTTATTATTTAATATTATTTATTTACAATCATTATTATTATTTTATTTAATTTTATTTATGTCAATTTTTTAAGTTTTTTTTGTGTCAGGCTCGTTGCAATAGTATTTTTAAAAGCTCAAAGAAACTATTTGCGACACCATTTTCTATAATAGGACATTCATGATGGGACCCCTTCATAAATGACCATTGGTGAGGTCCCATCGCAAAATCCACATTGCAAATAACTCAATTTCTAGTACTGAAATATCCCAAAATAATCCAAAATGATAAATTAATTATAATGAAAAATGATTCTAATTAACCATATACTCGAAGGTGGAATGGATAAGATAGATATATTTCCTAAGAATATAAATTTCGCAAGATGGTAGGTTATTTAAAAACATGTCTTCTCAGTTTAACACCTAGTAAACATGTTTTTACCTTAACTATATTAAATAATTTTTAATGCTTTTAATATTAATTATTTTCAATAATTATGCTTAAATAATTATATAATATAAAATATTTTAATTCAAAATTGGGAATATGTTTTCCAATTTCATTTATTATAAGTGGTAGAAACCGATTTAAAATTATACCCATAATGTAAAGATATAAATATTCCATATAATGTTTTTTAAATTGTACTAGATTATTATGAGGGTGAAAATTGACAGGGCTTGATTCTGAGGCCCGGTGTGTCCAGAAATGAAATTTGAACATTTTTTTAATGGTACATTCAGTAAATGCGCGGGCGACATTTTTTTCTCTTTTGAACCAGTTCTCAGATTAAAAATCTGAGGGCACCATTGAATCCGCAACACCTGGATTCTCAAAGGGGGGGGCTTATCTTTGACCTCAGTTCTAGGGAGAAAAATATAGTTTTTTCAACTTTTAAATAAATAATAAAATAACATAAAAATTTTAATTTTATTATCCTACATCTTGTTGAGTGGCAGTGGTCGGATCGATGGGTTTTCAATCCATTTAATGGATTGACTCTTTAGTTTGTAACCACACCATTGAGTGATTAAGTGGTTCATTCATTAATGAACATAATTAATTTCTCATTGTGTTATCCTCCTTTCCTCCTCTATTTAATTGAGGCTCATTTTGGGTTATGGGGACGACTGTGAGGAGCATCGGGTGAAGTAATGCAGCATCCTCCAACCATAGAGGACAGAAGCATGTGAAACAATGATCTGGGATCGACGAACGCTGATGACCTCATCCAATGAGGAATTTGTTTCCACCACAATTATAGCATCACCCAAAAGATCTCGAGGTAGGGGTTTAGTTATTAAATTCAATACTAACATTTATTTCCCACATTATTCAATGAATGATGAATCATAGATGTAATATAATATATCAATGTTGAATTAATTGCTCTTGTTTGATAAAATGCTAACACGGAGGATGTGGGAAAAACGAACAAGGCCCTGACCCTCCGCTCCTTTGGTAATTTTATTGTTATTTAGATATGAATTTCCAACATGGAAGAAATTCGAATTTGGATGCCACATAGTGACAGCAGCAACCCAAGAGTCCCGTAGGTACATTTTGAAGGGAGAAGGGACCACCAGAGCTTTCTAAGTGGACCGCGAAAGACACACTGGTGCGGTAGCGCATTGTCATGCACCTCAAAGGGGATCTGGAACATCAAGATGTGTCAACTAAAGAAGATGGTCAGCCCTCATCTGTCTGTGTTGGTGGAGACGGGTGTGCCATCCCATGCCGCAGGAGGGGGCAGCGGCTTCGAAGCCATGACGAAAGGTTCTCAGACCCCATAGGTCCTACTGCCAGCTGAGGTGGTGCCACGTGGCACCACCGGTTAAACCTACTTAATGGATTTTCTATTAGGTAAGAGGGAGAGACCCCCAGATAGCTCCCAACTTGCGGACTACACAGGCCATTGGGCTGAGGAACCCGGTAGGCAGCACCCAGCTGAGGTGTGCCCGGCTGATCATAGCCCAACTGGTTCAGTTCGGGGGCTAGGTCGGACCCAGACCAGGTTAGTTGTACCCAAACTAGGTTGGTTTGGCCCATGACTGGGTGGGTCGGTTTTGTCCGACTGGGTCGGACCGGACCCATACCATTTATGGACCATTTCCACTTAAAAGGACTTATCTTACAAACCAGATGAACATTTGATGAGCCGTCTAAGGAATTGAAAACCATTGTATTAGAAGGTCCTTTTGAGATACTCTACTTGTGTTTTGGTTAATGTTGGAGTATTTCGAGGTTGGATCGTACTCGAGTCCAACCGGGCCCTCGACACTAAAATGCCTCTAAATCTCAGACCGGGTGTCCGATTGGAGCACCATATTTTGCATTGGAACCCTTATGACATGAAAAATCATTGGGATACATCTTCATGGGACTTTATTCTTATTTGAGTACCACTAGTGGATTAAGAATATGATCCTCCTAGAATCCAGCGTACTATGTACAAAATTTCTGTGGCTAGATGAGATGTGAAGAATGAATAACAATATTGTGTGAATTCTCACCTAGAGATCCTTTTTGGATCATCACATAGGGATCCAGTGTGGATCAGAACCTAGAGATCCTATGTGGATCATCACCTATTGATACTATGTGGATAATCATCTAGGGATCTAATGTCGATCAGTACCTAGGGATCCTGTGTGGATCAGCACAGAGAAATCCTGTGCGGATCAGTAGAAGAACCCTTGAGATAATAAGATGTTCTATCTTTATAACTAATCACATGTACTTCTATACTTATTTTATACATGTTTTGAGTTGAGTATCTTTTTTTGTGCTTTGTTATTGAGTTCATACTTTGTGGTTTTCTATTTTGGAATTCAGAGAGACATTCAGGGGTCTCGGGGTCGCTAATGGGTAATGTTACACTCACCCATTCATGGGATTTGCTCGCACCTTGTTATGTCTTATGCAAATAATGTGCAGTATGGATGAGTATCTAAGATCAAAGACTAGGTGGTACATAGAGGTGTTCTGCTGGCATGGAGAGATATGGAGATGACTCATACCAACCCTTCAGGTAGGATACAAGTGGGATGATCTCAGAAGATATTTTCTATTGTAATTGTATCTTTTAGTTGGTCTTGTATTCTGTCCCCTTAAATTTTAGTACACACTTTTACTACAATATTTTTACTTAATAGTTTCATCTTATTGTGTTATTGGACTGAGTTTTTGTATAGGTTTAATGGAAAATTCCTTCATGTTTAATGGATATTCCTTTCCTGTTCTAGTCTCCAACCCCTATCTTATGGAATGAGGTTTGGGATAGTTACGAAACAGGCCCTGAGGGACGATTCATGACAATGTGGTATCAGACGAGTCAGTTATACAGAATAACAAGGACTTTGATCCTTCCAATAGAGAAATAGTGTTACGTTTTTTTAGTGTGGTTTTCATTTTGGGAAATCTAGTGTTTGTGTGGTGGCTGATGTATCCATAAACTAGGACCCTGAAATTTTGATTTCTGACTCAGTGCTTAAAAACATTGATTGCTTGTGTTTTGATTTTTTTACTTTTAATCTCCTTATAAACATGTCACTAGGTATAACTTAATGATATTGGCACACATGTTTCTTTTTGGGATGCCTCCGTGTAGAAAGTCATCCAGGATTATGGAGACATTACACGATGATAGCCAACAGAGCAATGAGTATTTGGTGTAGGGACATCTTATTGTGTTTGTATCTCTGAGTGGTCTACCATTAGAACCTCCACTCTGATGGAACCAGTTGCCACCAGACCCACTAGAAAACTGTTCATGATGACTGAGCTCATAACATGTGTTCGAGAGATAGAGGCCTCCAAGGTTTCGGGGGGAATCAAATCCCCAGGTAACTGAGGACTGGCTCGAGGATGGGGCAAGGGTGATTCTCTAAGTTAATATTCTATTAGATCATGTGGTGATACTAGTTGTTATCCTCTTATAGGACACAATAGGGATATGGTGTATTCTAGCACACTAGACGAATGAGGAGGCGAGACTCTATTGTTTGTAATTCGAGACCCTCTTTAGGGTGGAGTTCGATCTAGTGACATTACTCGCAGTGTGTATCGAGGACCTACTGCACCTACAGTAGGGTTTCTCGTCAATGGACATGTACTCGATGAGATTCCCTAAACTCTCACGGTACACCACCGATATGGTATGACACCCATTCATCATGGTCCAAACCTTTGATCTAGGTCTCTGACGAGATAATATAGTGTCTATGATATCACTTAATATCCTGATAAAGTCTGGAGTGCTCAAGCAAGCATTATTGGTGGAGATATTATTAGATGATAAGGCACTGATAGTGAGAGCCACCACAAGATGATAGGTATCCATGTCATCTACAGGAGTAGGTAGGTAGGTGAAGCATAGGTCCTAGAATGCCAATCCATCTATTGTATGACCTAAGGATGTATGGTCGGAGGTGCGGAGCTCCTGAGGAAGAGGATGTCTTCTGAGTACTAAAGCCTATTAATCTTGTGGTGGATATGGACACATGGCTCACGATAATCCAACTACCCATATAGATGATCAACGGATGACCAAGGGATAGCCGAAGAAGAGTTAGTTGTTCAAGCAAGGAGTTCCATAGGCCAGTGGACGTGGAAGCGGAGCATGTCGTGCAGTAGGTGGTGGGAGGTGATTTGAGGTTCTAACACCACCACCTCCAGGTGGTCCACCCCGA
Organism: Viscum album; assembly: GCA_963277665.1. NCBI lineage: Eukaryota > Viridiplantae > Streptophyta > Magnoliopsida > Santalales > Viscaceae > Viscum > Viscum album. Next base: position 124,853,462 of record OY728129.1, on the reverse strand, counting down.
CCTCTAGAAATAGGCGGATAGGGACGAGAAAATATTTAAGAAACTGAGGCCAACGACCACAGTTTTGGAATGATAATTCAAGGTACAATCTAATTCTACTGCACCCTAGTTGTAGTACATATAAGCATAGGTGACAATCACTCATTAATTGACACAACTCTCGTTCGGAGCTCGAATATCTTGGTAAATCCTTTTTCTTGATCCTTAATATTAGAGAACTTACGAGAGAGGGTTTGAGGATTACATAGTGTTGCCGACTCTGTGTGATTACTCTAGAAGGTGAGAGATTTGTGTAGGAATGCATAGTAGCATTGTCAAGGCCTTATGATGTCATCTTGGTTATGGATTGGTTATCCATGGTCCATGCTCAAATTTATTGTTTTATGCACATATTGTGGTGTGTCTGCAAGGATGGAATCAGGTTTTCATTCAGCAGTGAGTAGGAAACCTTTTTATCATAGGACAGACTCTCTCCAAGGAGGGTACAACCGATCCCTTATTAGTAGGATAGCCTTACCCTCAAAGTAGTTAATGTAATGTGTTCGAGTTATCCTGTAGTGGTGGACCCATATGCTGGTGTCTTTACTAATGATGTTCTTGGACTACCTCCCCATTTAGAGGTAGAATTATACATCTTCATATACCCGGGATGTCACTAATATCTAAAGCAATATATTGGATGGATCCGATAGGTTTTCTTGAGTTTCTGGTACAATTGGAGGACTTGCACAGGTAGGGATTCATAAAGACCAGTGCTTCTCCATGGGCATCCCCAATTTTGTTTTCCCAGAAGGAATATTGGATTCTGAAGCATTTTGTAGACTATCAGTTACTGAACCAGGTGAACATTATGAATAAGTATCCACTCCCAAGGATTGATGATCTCTTAGACAAGTTGATGGGAGCTCGATTGTTTTCAAAGAAATATCTCAGATTAAGTTATCATCACCTCAGGGTATGAGATGAGGGCGTACTGAAGACAACCTTCAGATGTCGGTATAGCCTTTATGTGTTCTTGGTGGTGACCTTCAGCATGACCAACACTCTGGTAGTTGTTCATGGGGATCAAGTACAGGATCATCCAGCCTTACTTTGATCGCTTTTTCGCGGTCTTGATTAATGACATCTTGATATACTCAGTGTTGGTGGAGGATCATGCCACACACCTATATATAGTTATGGATACACTATGACATCAATAGATTTAAGGAAATAACTCAAAGTGCCACTTATGGATATGGGAAGTCAACATTTGGGGCATGTTATATTGGTGTCTAGAGTTGTAGTGGATCTGGTGAAGATAGAGGTAATGCATTTTTGTGAGCCACCTAGGAGTGTGACTGAGGTGCAGAGTTTTTTGGTATTGGCTAGGTACTATCAAAGATTTGTACCCGACCTTTCTAGAGTTGCGACACCCTTGTCAGCTTTGACAATAATGGGAGAACCCTTTATATGGACGAAGATATTATAGTAGAGTTTTCAAGAGCTGAGGTAGAGACTGATAAGTTCCCCTATCTTGAGGCGACCAGAAGATGGCATTGGGTATGTAGACTACTGCGACACATCAGGGACCAGGATACATAATTTCCTGATGCAGGAGCAAGGAGTGATCACCTACAGCTCATGGCTATTGAGACATCATGAGAAGAACTATGCTAACCATGACCTAGAGTTATAAGAAGTGATATTTATGATGAAGAGGTAGCAGAACTACATGATGGGTGAAATTTTTACATTCTACTCTGATCACAAGAGTCTTAGGTATATCTTATCATGGAAGGCCCTAAACTCGAGGTAATTATAATGGCTATAGTTCCTCAAGGACTAAAAATTTGAGATAGTCTACACTCCTGGAATGAGGAATGTACCAGAAGGAAAACATAACAGAAGGTCTGGTCTACAGTTTTTGAGTGAGGTGATAGAGTAGCTAGCTGTGTTACAATTATCCTTTGTGGATATTAATGGAGCATCTTATCTCTAGTTTATGATAGTTAGTCCCCCAATCCTTTAGCAAGTCAGGGAGACACAACATGGGGATTTAGATTTTGATGCCTAACATGATCATATATACTAGGGATAGGCTATTAATGGATTTTCTAATGGTGGGGACCACATTATTTTCTTCATAGGATGCAATATGGTACTGGTGACGATACGAGAGGAAGTGTTGAGGGAGTTCCAAACATCCCCTTTGGTGGTACATCCTAGAGTGGAGAAGATGTACTAGGACCTCCAGTGTTAGTACTAGTGGATAGGGATGAAGAAAGAGGTGGTGGAGTTCATATCACGATGCCTCACTAGTAAGAAAGTGATGGAATCAGGTACCAGTAGGCTTAGCTCAGCTGCCTGAGGTACCGGAGTGGAAGTGGGATGGTATATACATGGGCATCATGATGAGGCTACCATGTACATATATGGGCCATGATTCCATCTAGGAGAGCATTGACTGACTGAACATGTTTTCCCACTTCATACCCATCTGATACTTGGTATTAGTATAGAGCTTGTGATGTATCTACAATGACTTCAAGAGGTGGCATCGACGATCATCTCAGATCATGACTCTCATTTTACATCACGTTTGTGGAATGTGTTACAGGAGGCGTCTGGGACTTAGCTGTGCTTCATAACCATCTTTCATCCTTAAAAAGATGTCCAGATGGAGTGGACCATACATACACATGAGGAAATGCTTTGTTCTTGTGTCCTTGATTTTGGCCACAGTTCGGAGGACCACCTACCACAGGTGGAGTTCACATACAACAATAGTTATCACTCCCCCATCGGCATGGCTCCAATTGAGGCCCTACAAGGATGACTGTTCATATCAACAATTTTCCGGATAGACCTAGGGGAGTCATCACTTATGTGTCCAAAGTTGGTACTTTCTACCATGGAGAAGGTGAAGATCATCCATGAGAGGATGAGGACTGCACAAACCTGGAAGAAGTCTTTCGCCGATAAGAAACAAGGACCCCTGGAATTTTAGGAGATAGACCTCGTCTTCCTAGAGGTCTCACCTCGATGAGTATTATATTGGTTTGGCCAGGGTGAAAAGTTATATCAGAGGTTCATTGGACCTTTTCAGATCCTCAAAACTTAATGATATGTGTTGAATTGTGTAGATCTTACCCTATAGATGCACTAGGTGCATAATGTATTTCATGTGTGACAATATAGGAGGTACATGCATGGTCCATCATAGGTCATGAAATTGTGTGAGTTGGAAATAGTTGATGTGGTGATGTTTAAATAGTTCTCAGTGGAGATAGATGATTAACAGGAGCAGATCCTGTGTGGGTAGTAGATTTCATTAGTGCGATTTTGTTTACCACACAGGAATATCCGGGAAATAACATGAGAGATGAGGGCTCAGATACGTTCTCAGTACCCCCATCTATTCCCCTATTTTTTTTAGCTTTCAGGGTTGAAAATAATTATCATGGGGAGAATTTATGGACTCAAAAATTCTATATATATATATATTTTTTAAATTATTTTCAATTATTACGAGTCTGTGAAATTTAACGGTGCTTGGTTCTGATGCTGAATGTGCCCAAAAGGGAATTTTGAACTTTTTTTAAAGGTGCGTTATGTAAATGCATGGGCAGAGTTTTCTATCTTTTGAACTCGGGCTCAGATTAAAAATCTGAGGGAACCATTGAATCTACACTGCTAGGATTCTCTTAATGGAGGCTTAACAACGACCGTAGTTGTTCGGGTGAAAAAGTTAGTTTTTGCGACCTTTAACAAAATAATAAAAAAACATAAATAATGTTATTTTATTTTCAAACCTCATGTTGAGTGGTGGTGGTGGGACCAATGGGTTTTCAATCCATTTAATGTCTTGAATCTATAGTTTGTAACCACAACTTTGAGAGATTAAAAGGTTCATTCATTAATGAACCTCATCAATTTCTCATTGAGTTAACATACATTACCCCTCTATTTAATTGAGGATTGGGTTGGGGTTATGTGTATGGCTATGCGGAACCTCTGGAAATGAACTGTGGAAACATCAATTGATGGAGGATGGATGTTTGGGTTGCAATGATCCAGGATCGACGAACGCCAAAGAACTCCTCCAATAGGGAATTTTCTTCTACCACAATCGCAGCATCACCAAACAGATCTTGAGTTACAGAGTTTGTTATTAAATTCATGAGTAGCATTTGTTTCCCTCACTCTTGAAATAATTCTGAATATCTAGAGTAATATAGTTTATTATTTTAGAATTAGTTACTCTTGTTTGATAAAATGCTAACGCGGAGGGCACATGCCAAATGAACAAGGCCCCGACCCTCTGCCCCTTTGGTATTTTACTTGTTCTTTAGAGATGAATTAAAAAAATGACCTAAATTCGAATTTTGTAGCCGTGTTATTATGGATGAAACCCTGGAGGCCCGTAGGTGTGTTTATAAGGGAAAAAAGACCACCAGATCTCACTCGATGGATCGTTGAAGATCCACCGGCATGACTGCAGTAGGCGGTGTGTCATCGCACGCTAAGTATGGGAGCCACATCATCATGTCATGGTGGATGAAAAATGGGGACGATCCTCGTCCGTCTCTATGGTGGAGATAGGTGTGACGTCACACGCTATGGGAGGTGGTTGTAGCTTCAAAGCTGCGACAATGGAGACCCGTGCATTTCAGGTCTCGTGGAATGTCGAGGCGGTGCCCCATCGCACCTCCGGTTACACCAAATGAACCGATATTATTTTCAGGAACTGGGAAAAACACTCGTACGATCGCCCGGCTGGCGGGCCGTGAGGGCCATCGGGTCGGGCCGCCCCTGTGGGTCACACCCCACATAGGTGGGATGGGCTAGTTCGCGTCCCAATGGTCTGAGCTCGATGAAGCCCATCCCACTCGGGCCAGCCGAGATGGTTCAAGCCGGGCCAGGTTAGACATGGATCAGGTCAGACTCGGACTGGGTTCAGTCTTCCTAGGATGGGGCAGGCCGGGTCGGTTCGATCGGGTCGGGTTGGACCTAGACCCTTTATGGACTTGTTTCACTTAAAGGCCATTTCATGCAAACCAGACGTTCGTCTGAAAAGCTGTATGTGGTGCTGGAATCATTGGGATGATATGTTCCTTTTGAGATACCTTGTTTGAGTTTTGGTGAATTTGGGAGTATGACCAGGTTGGATCATACACGAATCCAACCAATGCCTCAGCACTAAAATTCCGATAACTCTTGGATTGGGCGTCTTATTAATGCGCTTTTTGTTGCATTCGAACCCTTATGTCATGCCAGATCATTTGGTTACTTCTTTTTGGGACTCCATTCCCATTGATGTGCATCCGATGGATTAAGGAGTTGATCCTCCAAAAATCAGGAATACCATAAACCATAATCCTGTGGCTAGGAGAGACATGAAGAACGAATAGTGATCCTGTGTCGATCAGCACCTAGAGATCCAATGTGGATATGCACCAAGAGATATTATATGGATCAGAACCTAGTTATCATATGTGGATAAACACCTAGAGATCTTTTTTGGATTAGTAGCTAGGGATTCTTTGCGGATAAGCACGTAGTGATCCTTTGTGCATTGGTACCTAGAGATCCTCTGTGGATCTGCACTAAGAGACCTTATGTGGGTTAGAAGTATAACCCTTGATATAATAAGATGATCTAGGTTTACGACTAATCATCAATACTTCTTTGCATAATTTATACAAGTTATTTGTGGAGTCTTTTTGTATGTTATTTGTGATTGAGATAATGCTTTGTGGGGTTCATTTTTGGAATTATGAGAGACCTTCAGGGGTCTCGGGGTCCCTACTAGGTATTATTATACTTAACCCTGTATGCGATTCACCCGCACCTTCTTGTGTCTTGTACAGATGATGAGTAGATTGGATGAGTCTATAGGAGACGGGACCAGGCGGTACATAGAGGTGTCTGGCTGACATGGAGAGCTATGGAGATATGGTGTACCTACCCTTTATGTATGATCCATGGTAGAAAATCTCAGTAGATGTTTTCTATTGTAGTTATATCTTGCAGTTGGGCTTGTATTTTGGCCCCGTTACTTTCAGTACACAATTTTTGTCCTGTAGTTTTACTTTGAGGATGCATCTTGTTGTGTTCTTACACTGATTGTTTGTACCCGACTAAAGGTAATGAATTCCTAATTTAGGGATATACCTTTCTAATTCTAGTCGCAAACCCAAGGCCAATATAAGGTGGTGTTGGGATAATCACGACATGAGCCCTGGGGTACATGTCGTGACACGTAGGGGGTGATGAAAACCTGTTATTCCAAAGAGAGAATTCACATAACTATTAATGTTCGTAATATCAAATTTGAATGGGAAATTAATTACACTTATCTAAATTAAATTTATTTTAATATAATTTAACTTTTTTTACTTTAAAACCAATTTAAAATATAATTTAAATTTTTAAATAATTTAAATAAAAAGGTAGTTTTCAACCAGGATCTGTATTTTTCACTATTCATGGAAAAAATGAAACTTCTCAAAAAATATCAAAATATTCACTGGAAGATATTTTGGTATAATGATATTAAAATTGATGTTTATTTTATAAATTTAATTTTTTAAAAGTGTTGAAAGGCAATTTTATAATGAGTTATCCCGAAGATATGAAACCATTTTCTTTGAAAAAAACTATTTAAAAAAAATTTATTTTACCATCGAATGATTCTTATTTCTATTGTTAATCAATATATAATCAGAGAAAATAATTGGAAAACATATTTTTCATAATTTAGAAATTCATATTAATACCCTCCTATTTAAAAGAATTTTAAAATCGCCATCTTTAAATAATAATTTAATAGATTATTTTGTTATGTTTAAACGAGATGTTGCATGCATCACAAGATATAAATGTGATTGAATTTATTTAAATGGAATTAAATCATAAAGTATCAGGGTTTTACTTCATTTTCTAATATCTATATTTATTTTTATAGATTAAATTAGACCACATAAAAATATTTAAAAATATAGAGGTGTTATATTCTCTCCAACATCAATAAATTACATCCTCAAAATGTAAACATGATCTTGAATATCAGGGGTTCTAAATTTTTAAATTTCAATGCTGAAAAACACTCATTGTAAAAGGGTTAAAAAGTCAAATTAAAATAGGGAATGGGAAATAGAAAAGGTCATCTATAAGAACAAATCACATGAATTCCATGTAGGTAAAAATATGTGGGATGTTAATATATATACATAAGTGAAAAGTGTAATGTCCTAATAATGAAGGAGGGTGACAGAGGTAATTGATCACAAGAATGTGAATGATTAAGAGAAAGTTAGAAAAAAAACTAATAAATATTTGATGAGTCAAAAGGATATTAATCCTCATATATGAATGTAATAGGAATACATTTTTTTAATATCCTTTTACCAAAGTTAATAAATTCTTCCATTATCTAATAATGTAATGAAATATACTAACATCCAATGTGTCTATTTCATAAGATATATTTCATCCCATGGTTGGAATACTATAAATTTACATGTTATTCTTACTCCAAGAAATGAATATCAAAAAACAATCATTATTCATGAAGAAATACAATTATGTTTTGATCGATTATAATATCCATAAAAGTGTCACATGTATTTCCACCAATTTATAAATATTTTCCAAAACAAAATTGTTTTCCCATTGTTGTTAACATCTACACATAAATAATAATGTAACTTTTTCATCATTAATATTTATTCATAAAACTATCTATGTAACAAAAATGGCATATTAACTAGAACATCACATAGGCCAGTCGTAGGAGCTATACCTGTATCATCCTTCACTTGTGGGTTTAAGCCCTTTGGCCTTCACCAAATCAAACAAGTTATCCTTTTTCAAAAACTATATTAATATAATTCATATAATGTTCCCAAATTTTGATGAACATAATTTACTACATCATAAAAGAAAATATAATCCTTAATGGATACTAATACCATTAATATTATGTTCAAAAAAATGAAAAGTGATTATTCGTCAAATAAATTTTTTATATACCAAACAAATGGGTTATATTCTAATAAATATTTTGAAAAAATATATTTAATTATGTTATATTCATAATTTTTTTATAAATGTGGTTTTTATGAATTTTAAATTATGATTAACATTAAACTCATATACCCTTAATGGTAAACATAATTATTACATTAAGGAATCCATATATGCTTCAAAATTTGAAAAAATCCCTTGATATTTTATGATTCTTATAAAAAATATACCACTGGAAAAAATAATTCAAATATTTAATTCATGAATCCCAATAGATAAAAACATCAAACATTTTTGTTATTCATAAGGCCTTCCTTGGCCTAGTGGTTAACATTTAGAGGAGGTAATTGACTCGGATAATGACCAAGTTTCCCATATTTAATACAATAAAGTATAAATTTATACCTATAAAGAAATTTATTTTATTTCATTATAATCTTCTGTTTTTCTTGGGATGTCATTGATTTATACCAATATTTTCTCCAACAAAACATTTTCTAATTAATTTGAGACACATTCCTTAGTGTCTCATTCAACATATATGATATGAAGGAAATCAATTTCTCTTTTCTCTATGATTCCAACTACAGGATTTCTTATGTAATTCTATCATTCAATTCTTTAGTGAGTTAGACATTTGGTTAAGGTATAGGTTCTTAAGCATATCCTCATACAAATTATTAGGTATAGTTCTGATATCTTTTACTCAAGTCATTATTATATTGATTTTCTCAAAGTTACCACATATTCCTTCATTTTCAATTTTAAAACGTTTATTTTAGGTTCCAACCATTGAATAAAACCAAAAATCATAGTGTGGGAAACAATAATCCATGGTAAACAACCTAATCATGAAAAATAATTTTTTGTATTTATAAATCATGAAAACTACTTTTAAATCTAAGACACCTTATGTTTTACATTTGTCATTTATTGTCAAAAAATATTTAAATCATTTTTAATGGTTTCCAAATTAAATGTGAATAATAATAATAATAACCCATAAGATTTTTGAACATGGTGCATATTTAGTCGAATTATTGTGCACCAAATGATGATCATGTTATGCCCAATGCTCTATTTTTTTGAGTTATTAACCTTATGTACAATTGTTCCAAAACCATTTCCACTAATATAATATATACATGTATGTATTTCCTTCATAATAAACGCAATTTATTCCTCAAAAAACATTGGTATGTTCTTATATACATATCCTCAAAGTTTATCATAGGTTTATTTACCCTAATATATGTTTTCTTAAATCCAATTCCCAAAGATTCTACTAGATTTCCTATGGTATTGTCTGTAGATAACCTAACACTAATAGCTTAAATTTAGTGTCTAATTTATTATATCGGTATAGGATATATGGAATCACATCCCAAACGATATAATAGTTTATAATACTTAGTAAATTAGATATATACATGTTTCTTATATTATATTTGAATAATAAAATAATAAATTATTTTTTGTAAATGTCATTATTTCTCCTAGAATATTATTTCTTATCAATCAATGTTTACTTATAGGATTCTTGGGATAGGAAATAAAATAATGGTGAGATAAAATTCAATTTAAGGGTTTTGTATAATGGAATATTTCATGATTCAATAAGCATAATCAACAAGGCATGGTAGAAAACTAAATACACATGTCATTTAAATAATTTAACTATCATGATTACATGGAGAATTATAAATATGAAAAGGAAGACAACTAATCAAACATTACATTTAATCAATAACGTAACTATCATTGATTGATAATGAATAATAAATATGAAAGGTTAAATAACTTAACAACAATTTTATTTAATCAATATCATTAATATCATGAGTAGATAAGCCATATTTAACATGAAAAGATAAATAACATAACCCATGTACCATTTACTTATTAACATTATAATTGATTGATTCTACAAGGAATATCATTTTAAAAATCATTTGGATAGTAATAATAATAATGTTCTCAATGAAGGAAATGATTAATTATTGGATTTCATGATCTCATGCATCATGATACCTCTATTTTCAATACATTTCATAATAATGATTAAAATTTATGTTTTGGTTTTTATGAATACTCATTTTACTCATGATAGCTGACTAATTTGTCACATGAGACTACAAATTCATCTGGGTGATATATATATATAACTAGGCCCCACTAATATATGTATATGCAAATCATTATTCGTATATTAAATAATCAATTTTACTTATGAACAATATACCTCATCATAAAATATATATTGGGTGACGGGGATATATTAATTTTTATTTTACCAAGAAATAAAATAACATTAAATTTTTTAAAAAAATATTTAGAAATGATATATGCTTTAAGAAATAAGCATATTAATGAAAATTAATATGTATATTTTGGGGAGGTTTAATGTCCAAAGATCACTATAAAGTGAATATTTTAATAGAATGGTTATGACTACAAAAATGACTCAAGGAATGGAATGTAAAATGTTTAATAGAAAAAATGATCATAAATAATCGATAAAAATAATAATATGGTATCAAAACAACATTTCCCTAGTAGAGTATAATTAGAAAATTGGGTTTTTTCCATTTAAAAATAGAAATACCATTAAAATACCATTAAAACAATTATGAACAAAATATCCTTTTAATTTTGAAAAAAACCATTTAAAATTAAAAGTCCACAATATATTTCTAAAATAATTTTATTTGAAAATAAAATTTTATAATTTTACTGGAATCTTTGTAACATTGAGTGTACTTAACAGTATAAAAATATGCACATGTCTTCTATGTTAAAATAAATATTCCTCTAAATTTTTTATCAAAATCCAAATAGTCCTTGTTTTGAAAATTACTTGTATATTTCTTTCAATTATATTTCAAAATTCAGACATTGTTAAAACATTAGTTGATAAATAATTTTGAAAAAATTAAAAAAAAATTTGAAGTTTTTTCAACACATGGTTTAGGAAGAAAAATTACATTTGACCGGTTAGAGAAATAATGATAGATTTTCAAAAAGGTATTTCCTCAATAATGTTGTGTACCATGTATTGGAATAGATATCAATATTACTGGAAAAACATGAATAAATATATCATAAGAAACTTTATGGTTTTTATCATCCAATGAAAAATAAATCACGTCATTGGTAATTCCAGAAATAATAATATTGATTAAAATTTGATTATGAAATTAACCCTCACAACGATCATAAAATTGAGTTGAGAGTTAATTAATAAATATATTAGGTTAATAAAATGTAAATAAATATAAAAAAATTAAAATAAATCATAAGATAATAAAAAATTATTTCACACATAATCGTAGATTATCATTGAAAATGACTAAGTAATATATCCATATAAAAGAAAATTGAGACATGAAAATCATTACCACTTGGTAATTTCCAAGTCTAATCACCATGGATGAAATAAGGAAAATTGAATAATAAAAACCATTAATTATAAAATATTCACGATATTAAATAAAAAATTGGTAATATGTACACCATATAAAATATAATATGTGTAGAACATTACATAATGTCTTGTTGAAGAGTAATCGAGATGATGGCCCTTACCTCATGCTTATTATTCACTGAACATAATTTAATATCGTGTATACTGGTTAAAATCATGTAATTAACTTATAAAATAATTATACCAATATTTATATTAATATATATTATACTTTATTACATCTTTTCATTCATTCATTAATAATCATTAATTATTTTCATTGTTTTGGGTGTCAATTTCCATGTTTTCCCATGCATGTTTTGTCATGGAAGTTTTAGTTATTTTATGTGAGATATAGATACATAATATCCTAATTGATAATAATTTTAGTAATATCATATTTACCCATTAAATTCATTTTTATAACCCTTCTTAAATGTTTTTATGGAAAATGAATCTCATCGTTTCATGGAGACATTAGGCCCTACGTATGCACAAGCGACGATATAATTCCTTTAATGGGTGAAAGGGTACTATAGAATATGATATATTAATTTTTTTATAATTTATATAATTTTGTATATATTATATATATTCATTAAATTTATGCATATAACCATCTACGTAATGAATAACTGAAAATCAAATCTTATCAATTCATAAGGTGACAATTTCTTGTACACACATACGACATCATTATATTTTAAATGGAATAGAATGTAAGAAGGTGTCTATGATATTATAATTCAATAAATATTTTAATATCACAATTATTATATATATATACATTTAATCCATATTTATATACAATCAAGAATAGTGTTGTTGGAAAATTATTTATATCAGTTCGCGATGTGGTAGTTTGTTGCACACTCAGTCAATTATTTTATTCCCATTTGAAGTATGATTAATTGGATCATCATTTTGAAATAAATATAAAAAAATCTCCAAAAGATTTTATTATAATTTTATTATATATTATTTGTTAATATATAATTTAATTTAGAAAAATAAGAAATAAAATAAATATATTTAATAGGATGATTACCTTCTCATAAAGAAACCATCTTTGGACCTTCTCTTAAGAACCCTGCGGTTGGTCTATTAGGATGGCCATTATCTATAGATTTTAGAAAATAGTGTCGGTGAGAGATTTTGGTTGGTTTTTTTGAAACAAATATCTTATGATATGGGGATAAGGGAAGGGAGTTAGTACCCTTTTATATGTGGGGTAAGTGGACCTTCATGGAAATTACTTGAAAAAGTTTCCAAAACAATACATATTTATCAGAAACATCCAATTAAAAATGATTTAGAGTGAACATATAATATAATATAGGATTTTTATGTTCTAAATTCGTCTATTATAATTAAATTTTCAAGTTTCTAATTCATTTAAACACTTATTTTCTCAGTTTCACCCCATGGTAATGCCTTTTCACCATAAAATGAGTAAATAATTTTTATTGATTTCACTATTTATTATTTTAATGAATTATGATAAAATTATTATATAATATAAATTATTATTATTACAAATATGGAATACATTTTTCTATATTACATATATATATTTCTTTGAATCCAATTTAAAATTATTCCAATAGTTTTGTAAAAAAAGAGGGTTTCCAAAGATAAAATTATCTTAAGTTTTGATTGTTTTAATATAAAAATTCAATATAAAAGTCATTCCAATTAAATAAATTGTTTTTATTGTAATATATTTTATTGGTAGAATGGAAATTTATTAAAGAGAAAAGAAAAACAGAACAAGAAAAATACAAACAAAAAACACCAAAACCATAAAAAATGGTTAAGGTGAAAAGGAAAGAAACCAAAGCAGACAACAACCGTGGTCATTATTATCCAAAAAATAGCAACCAAAAAACCTTCCTTCTACCAAATGAATCCAGCAACTAAACCTCCAGCCAAGAAAAACTCCAGCTATCCGGCTTTAAAGCAGTAACCACAGAAATCCAGCTTTGTAACTGAATTATGATCACAGTACTGCCCAGCTTCAAGCCCTGTGAAAGTATCCAGGTATGAAGCAATAATAACAACTTATTTATCATCCTCTGAAACCAGACTTCAAACCAATCATGCCTCAAACCAACAACAACGTGAAAAAACATCTCCTGTAAAATGAAGAACCAGACCCCCAAAAAATAGTTCCCAATCCCTAAAGGTAGTCTCCTGCTGTGACAAAAGACAAAGCTGGAATCAAAAAGCCAGCATGATCCCACTGAAACAACTTTTTTTAAAAAATATAATTTTTCAGAAAATAGCACATTTTTTATTATAATGTTTTTTATTTTGATTTTTAATTAATATATAATCAATTAAAATATTTAAAATATATATTTTACATAATTTAGTTATTCATATTAATTCCCACTAATTTAACAGATATGTTCTAATGGTAATGTTTAAATAATATTTTAATAGCATATCAGGTTTCTTTTAAACCTGGTGTTGTGTGCATTTTTAACTATCAAAGATGTCATATTTATTTAAAAGTATATAAATTTCAAATTATAAGGTTATAAAATAATATTATAAGATCCAATTTTCATGCAATATATACTATTCAACCGAACAATTATTTTTAAAATCTTGAGGTGTTATAAAAAACAATGGAGGGAAAAAATGGAATTTAATTCCAAATTTATTAGCGTTATTGAAACCCTTATTAAGAAATCCTTGTGAGAAAAAATATTATATATGGAAAAAATTAAAATATTCCCAACCCCACTAGATTAAATTATTTAATACTTTTTATTCATTAAATGTTAATTTTATAAATAAAAATCTCCAAACAACTTTTTGGTAATGAATTTGTGAATAATATTATATTATTATAATATGATCTACTTTTTGGGATATCCATACCCTTATTTTATAGAGGAATAAGGTTAAAAAATAAAAAATAGTGACAAATTGTTTTACTGAGCACCTTTTAAATACCCACCCTTCTTTTTATATATGAAATATTTTTATCTTCATGTGTTGTAGTGAGAATGACATTATTCAAATGTTTTCCAAAACAATATTTACAGTGATGAATAAATGGTCTCAAAAAAATACATTCATTAATTACCACCAAAATTCAAATTTACTCAACATGATTTTGGATATTTGATGAAGAAATTTTTTTATGTTACAACATGATATGGTCATTCCACCATATATGAATAAATATATGGGTTTGAGATCTCTCTTTATATAGAAAATACAATATCAAGATCCCTAAAAATATATAAACGCTTCCTCTAAATTTTAGAACATGAAATAATGTATACACATTAAATCTCAAAGATATTGACATGAAAAACTACATTCATCAAAATCAACAGAATTTGTTCAAATAATATTTTTAATGTACATATCAAATTTTTCATTAATATCACATTGGTATAAATAAAATGTGTATTTATATTTAATTATATAAATAAAAATATGATCTTTGTTATCCCCTCATTCCTGAAATATATCAGAATTTAATGTAATGTATTTAATAATTCTGGAATTGTATTTTTATGTATATATAAAATCATTCCAAAATTTAAATATTTAGTCATTATAATGATAATTTAAAAAATGAAATGACTGTCCTTGTCATTTGATGATAAAATATCTCAATGCTTATAGAAACACTTCAAGTGTTTTAATTTTAATCAAATATCTTGATTATATAATGATTTATTTGAATTCATTGGATCACACAAACCAAATTATGATAAAAAATTATATTCTTCCTACATTAAATGGTTATATCATATGTCTCATTTAGTTAAACCCATAAAAAATATATCTAGTTGTGTTAAAAATCATAATTATAAAATTTTACCAATCATTTTAAACCATTTATGGATTCTTATATAGAATATCTACTAAATAATTTCTAAAGAAATATCGAATAAATAACAATATCATTAGAATTAAATAGTCTCAGTGGTTTGGATAACCATCGTGAAACATCCTGTGATGAATATATCGACATAAATATTGAAAAAATACTTTAATAAACTTGATTTATTTTTGGTTGTATCATATTTTACTATATAAAGTATGTTATAGTATACAAAAATCATGATGTCAAGGGTTGTTTTATTCCATGTACTGGGATAAAAATATGGAACGACACATAGGTATCTTACTACTATATTACCTATATCATAATATAAAGTACCCACATATCAAAGTGATGTTATATTTTTAAACAATATAGTGAAGATAAATATGAAGTAAAATATTAATTGTTTATGTCTAAGTATCATACTTGTATGGTTATCAATGATCATTGAAAATTCATATTTTCAAATAGTTTGGGAAATCAAATGCATGAATTTACTTGTTAATAACATGAAAAACCAAATATATTAAAAGTGTTTTTAATTAAAGGATTACACAAATTTTTTTTATGTTTCAGTAAAAGATAAAAATGTTTGAATAGGGTCATTCATGCCAATATAAATGGGTGTCGAGGCCATTAAAATTTTATGAAATCTTAGTAAACATTTCAATATTTAATCTTAAACTGATGAATTCTTCTCCTTTTTCCTTTTCACCCAAGGAACTAAAAAACCATGGTTTAAATAAGATTCATGTGAAAATTTTAAATGGTTCATGAACCCATGTACTCCCTAGGAAGACGCATTCCATTGGTTTCTTCAATGTGATATTCCTTAACTGTGTCATTGAGGGCCATAGTCCTTGCCAAATTCAAAGTATGATATGTTCTTCATTATATAATACAGATAGTTTCCATTTCAAAGCAGTTATAATTAGGGTTTATGGTTTCTTAGGTCTTTTAAAATTTGAAAAAGTATTATATTTTAGGGAAAAATTTCTCATGGATGTCGTGTTAGTGTTTTTGGGGTGACTTTGTTTGTTGAATAAACTATTTAACTGTATTTTAGTATGGTTGGTGTTGCCGAAGAATATGTTTAAGGGGAACCATTTTGATGTTTTTTTCTAAATTTATGGGCCAAAAAAATTTGGTAGTTTTATTTATAAAATAACGTTTTCCAAAATGGAGTTCACATTTAACATTTCATAGAACATGAAGCATGGATATTTTAGACCTCATAAAAGTGTAGTTATGCTACGTGGACCGAAATGGAGGTTTGTGAACTACAAAGAACACTACATGAACCATCTAGTGAAATCAGCTAATGAGAGGATCATCCATCATAGGTGGCTCATCATTTGTGGATTTAGGTGGTGATTTAAGGAGACTCAATGTTTTTTTGAAGATGATATTTTCCACAAAAATGAAATATATGCTTTACTGACCAGATATAATGTATGTGGTAAAGGATATACCACATCATAGTTTTGGGTATTTATGTTTAGAGCGGTTTTTTGGATTTATTTACTTATATAAAGAACCATAGTTAAATCATTATAAATATAGAATTTAAATAGACCAGATTATCACTAGAAGAATTCAGATGTGTCCTAAATTTGAATGTGGAGGAGGAAGTGGTTTCTAGAGGGTGATGTAATGCATGATAAAGGAATTCTGTGAAGGAGATAGAGTTTTTTTGATGGGGATTACATGAAGGAAAATTTCACGAGGGAGGATTTCACAAAGGCACAGTTTTCGAAATAGGATTCTTTGCATAGAACTATAACTTGAATAGGAATTGTGATTTGTTAGGAATTATCTATCTATTATGTGAAGGCCATCCATGAAACAGAGGATCCTTGAGATGAAGTCATGCTACATGGTGTAAGGTGGTTCCTTATGAAGATGTCTCCTAAATTATGTGGTTCAGGAAGAGTTTCTGTAATGGAAAATAATGTTTATAAAAGGACTCTCGTCAAGGAAATCAGTATGTGGAGAAGTTTATTTCAACTCTCTAGAGAAAATAATAATTCATGGTACAATTACATGTAAAACAACACTAAGGGTGTCACACAAGGAGATACATTCTTAGATTATCATTTGTAAACTATCATGATCATATCTAAATTATTAATAAGAACAAATTAGAGGATATGCATCATTATGATATATTTGATAAAGGGGTTTTTCGACCACTACATTCAATAATATTAATATAACATGTTTAATACCTTGATGATCTTTTAAAATTTGACTTAATTAATGTTTATATAGTAAATAGAAAGCCATTATAGTTGTCTGGAAAGTGTAAGTATTGAATCATAGTGTTTTCACAGTAGTTAAGGTGATGTCCGTAAAGAATATAAATAAGGAATTTATCAACAAATTAGGATTCATTCATTATTGTTAATGATTGTACCTAAATTTCTATAAACTCTGTGTGAATCCATTATAGGATCGTGATAAATGGAAGTGAAAAAAATGAAATCCTTTCAAATGACAGCGAGTCTTCAAATGAAAGAATAAGGGAGTTACCATTGGTAAGTACTGAGTCATCCTAAAACATTGTAATGTCATTTAAATAGGGAATATAAGTGATCTAGCTCGAATCATGTACTGTAAGTGAGCCTTAGAGGATTTAGTATAATTTTGAACATTTAAATTATAAGCCACATGAAGATAAAACATTTTAAAATAATCAAATATCATTAGTATAGATATAATATTAATACAAAAATTCAAAGGGTCTATATAGACACTTTTTAAAATAATGATGGTTCATATCATCAAGAAATGTCTCATTGAAACGAGATTGAGACAAAATCCCTTACCTTGTGTTAGAATAATCACGTAAAATATATATAATCCCCAATAATAAACTTAGTTTAATTTATATATAAATGATAAAAAAATTTATATTTATTATTCCTTTTATATCACTTATTAACATGTTATAAAATTATTTAATTATTTAAGTTCATATCTGAGGTTTTGTCGATATTCAGTACACGAGTCGTAAGTGACCTTATTTTTGATATTAATTTTCCAAGTGTTCATAACTCCAAAATCTCCAAAATATAAAATGTGACATAAATATCTTATATATTCATTAAATAATAAAAGTTAATAATATTTTAGGGAAAACTAATAACATCGTTCATGGAGATGGTAGGCTG
Organism: Viscum album; assembly: GCA_963277665.1. NCBI lineage: Eukaryota > Viridiplantae > Streptophyta > Magnoliopsida > Santalales > Viscaceae > Viscum > Viscum album. The sequence goes on along the minus strand of OY728129.1, from coordinate 124,834,963 downwards.
TACATATGCAGGAGTGCTATTTTTGTTTATCTTGTCATATTGAATAAGTGAAATTAAATTAAATTAATATAAATATGTAAACACATTTAATATAATTATAATATAATTAATATTTAATTTATATAATATTTTTTTAAAATGATTTTTAATACATTCCATGTGATGTGTGAACGAATCACATCATTTTGGGGAGGCAGTAGTCCATACATCCCAAACAAATTTATCATTGAAAAACATTATAGAAAGCCTGAAGGAATGTTTAATATATGAAAAAAATATTAAATGTGTTTTAATACACATATTAAACTATTATTTTACCAGAATAATGTTTTTAAGACAATCCCAGATGGTGGTAATGAAAATAGAAAAAAAAACTTTATCCACAGAGGTGATTAACCGGCATAACCTGGAAAACAATTACATTTATCTAAATAAGTGGATTTGAGTAATGAAATATGTATAATATATTCATTTATATACATAAAAATATATTATTTAAATGATTCTATATTAATCATTCATTTATGGATGAAATAGTTTGGGAGAAATTAAAAAAATAAAAGAAATTATGATAGGAACTTTTGGAAAATTACCTCTGGGCTATCCCATCCTTGAAAATCTCTTGAGGACATTGAGTTTTGTATTTTGGTGATCAAATAATCACTTTAATTTTTGGATTGTAAGGATAAGTGTTTTGGTTAAATATTTGAGGATCTCTATGGTTTATTGGTTAGAAAATTGGAGGAGGAGTGATGATATTTATACTTCAGGAGAGGTGGGTTCATGTGATTTTTTTATTGATTATCTTATATCACAAGACAACCATATATATATTTGTCATTAAATTAAACGAATTTTGATTGTAAATAATGTTTTATAGGATGTTTATGGTCTATCCAAACCTCAACCACACTTTAAATGTTGTATTTGTTGGTAGCTTATGATATTAAATATTAATTTTAACCCTTATCATCTTTTTAATTTCATTACTGGAAATAATTTTTTTAGCATGGTAAATTTTTATAAATTAAAATTAAATTACCCTTTAGATGTAATTTTGACGTTATTATTTAAAATATGGAATCCATTTTTCTTAATTCAATTCATTAAATTTGTAAAATTAAATTTAAAATTAATTCCACAGACGAAACTAAAAAGACGGGGTTTAAAGCTAAATATTCAAAAAAAATTAATGGGTTTTAAAACTAATTTCAAATTTAAATGGATTAAAAAGAATATTTTTTGGATTACATGATAAAAAATTTTATTCAAATACACATTAAAATATTTTAAAATTATCTTCTAATAATATATTTAAAATAAATGAAAAATCATTTTTGAATTAAAACATAGTATTTTTCAATAGTCATTAAAATATGAATTTTATTAGAAAAATAGCAAAACATTATAAAAACTAAATTATGATGTATTTATTTCAAATAATTAGTTAATTTTGTCAAAAATAACTTATTACTGTTTCAAAAACTAGATATTAAATGTTTTCTCGATAGAAAGGAGATAAAAATGTATTTTCTGAAAAATAATTCTTCTAGTAATCAAATTGATTTTGTTCTAATTTCATGTCTAGAAAGTAGATAATCTAAATTTTAAACATAATAGCGAGTTTATATTTCAGTATTATAATCCAAAAATGGTGATATTATTATTTTATAAATACAATTATTTTCATTTAAATAGTTTTTCATAAAAACACATCCCTTATAATAAATTTGTTTTATTTCCATTTATAATTGATTTTTTAATAGGTTAATCATAATATAAACTTTTGTAAACCGTATTTTTATAATATAGTTAATACCATTCATTCCCACCATTCCAACATCTAGTTTATAATGGTAACATTTAAATAATAATATTTAGTTGTTTTTTTATGCTCGATGTAGCATATCATAAGTACTATCGAATATAGTATTTATTTCCTAAAATTCAGGATGATACATCCTCCCCCATTAAAAAACAATTTTCCACACAAAATTATTTGGGTTCTAGTAACTAAGTTATGAATTTTTCAAATTATATCATTGATATCCAACATCAGAAAAATTGTAATAAAACATCTACTTTAATAGAGACAATGTAATGTACAAAGGTATCCAAAGATAACACGTACTTGGATTCCTTGTCTGAAATCATTGATATAGAAGGAAAACTAAATATCATATTCAGATGGAGAGTGAAAGAAAAAATTTCTCGGGGAAAGATATCAATAATGAAACATATATTTTTGATGGGTTAAATGGTCTTGGAGTATATATTAGAATAAATAAACAGAAAATGATTTTATTTTATGATCCTTTCCATAATGTGGTGGAATTAATTTACAAGATTGAATATAAACCTAAGGAAACATACAATGTTACCATGTATAGTTTCATCCATTAATATATTTCCACAAAAAACTCATCTTTTTCTCCATACAATGAGTATCGAAGATGAATTATCTTTTATATAATCACATAATCCAGAAAAGGTTAACTATCTTTTTCTCCTATCTTTAAGCATTAACAAAAATTTATATAGTTATTACATGACAAGTTAATTCCCAAAAATAATAAACCATATTTTAAATTTAACCTACTTCTAATATCAAAATTTTGATAGTAATACCCAGTTTAATTATAGAACATTCAATAAACAATGTTCCTTAAAATTAATTGAAATAAACCAAACTAATATCGAAACTCAAAATTACAAGGATTTGATAAAATTCATTTCGAAGATAAATTTTATCATTTTTGTCCAAATATAATCCATCAATATCAATGTCTCATTCCAAAAAAGTAATTACCAAAATCAAATATTCTCCAAGATAAGTTAATTATTTCTATAAATAACTCAAATAGCCGGAAGTACTCTTTAAAAAAATAGATTCTTCCAAAATAAAATTCAACAATTACTCCTCAAATAGAATCCCATAGTATTATGGTTTCCATAGGTATAAAGGTTTCCCAAAATAGTGAATGACTTCCAAAATAATATTTATGAATTAATTCCCAAATCAGTTTTTAATACAAAGTATATCCATTTGATAAAACATAAGATCCCTAAATCAACTATGTGAATATTCCATAAATATATTTTACTAAAAAGAAAAAGTTACACTAACTAGTAAAATCACATAGGATAGTGTAAGATGATGAACCCTTGTCTTCCTTTAGTTGTGGGTTTGATTTCTACGACCTTTCTGGACATGATAGGTTATCACCTATCTTGCAGGTTGTCCATTTTTATAAAAATCAAAAATAACCATAACATGTTTTAACCTCAAAATTTGTCTTATACCTCTCATTTTCAACCAATATCATAATGACCACGACATATTAATTCTTGATGTATTATATATGTTGATTTTTTTTAAATTTCACCTCCACTATAATTTAATAAAACTATACCCAAAAGAAAGAACATTATACATTTGTCATAGTATCCACCTGGTTTCATCATCACTTTTCCACATATATAGAAGGACCATCCATTAAAAAAATTATATAAAGATTATTTATAATAACAATATTCATTTTTCAAATACACCTTTTACAAATGGGCAGGTATGGGTGTTCGTAGAGGAATAGTTTTGAGAAAGAGTATCGTATGACATATAATTTTAATGTATTAAATAATACATGATTTTCATAAAACATTCAGGCTGAGTTTGTCTTGAAACATTAAATAAAAGGTTGTTTTAAAATAACATAATTATGGTATTAATGAATATATTTTAAAATTGATTATAAATAAGATGCGCATTGGTCTCTTTCTTTAGTAGCTTTTTTCAAAATCTGAATATCCTTCACAATATTGTGATAGGGTAAACCATTTAAAAATTCATTGATAATATTTACCTTTCTTGAAAATATGAGATTATTGAGAAAATAGGATTTTATTAAAAATAAACCATGTTTTACAATGGTGTAGAGGTATAGAGGAGGTTTTTGATATCTCATACAACTGTTTTCATGATATTTGTATGTTAGAAAAAGTTTTAGAATCATCTAAACATGAGTTTTCAATAATTATTACAAGTATATCATCAGGGAGATATATTAATATTGGGTGATATCATCTTCCATCCATTATATTCAACTTCCCTCAATATGAAAAATTTATAGAACATGGATTTAACAAAAAATAATAGACATATTAACTTATCATATGCTTAACCAAAATATATATTACTTAAAGTTTCCCAAACATTTCCTTTGATACGAACTATAAAGCCCCAACCCTAAAAATTACATAATATTGAGTTAAGATAGAAATTAATGTTGATGATCTTTTAAGGATTAGAGTTTTAGTGAATTAGGCCATAACTATTACATAACATTTCATATTTTAAAAGTAAACATATCTACACACCAACCTTTTCCACTTTATTTATGACATTTAAAAAACGCTAAAATCTTTTCCTTGATAAAAAACATCAAAACATTCATCATTACTTATTGTTTTCTCTTACCCATCCATATAATCTATGGAAACCATTTCAAAAATCATGTATGAGAACAAAACACATAGTAAGGGACATAAAGAAAGTAAATCCGTAGCCTTGTGAAAACATGAAAACCCATTAAATTAATTTTCCCAGAAACCTATTATAAATCATAGAAAATCATATAGGTGACATAGGGAATCATTACCATATCACTCATACAACCACCCTTAAAAATATAATAACAATATAATCATATTCTACCTCCAGAATACACAGTGCATTATTGAAATATAGTGGGGATCACCCTTCGTATAAGCTATATCTGGATCACGTATTTTCTTGGAGCTATGATACGGATCAAGCCTTTGTATAAGCTATATCGAGCTCACCTATGATATATAATTAGTATCACCCCCACCATATAATCTATATCGGAATCAACCATTAAATTTTTATGTAACACCACATATACGCATTCAATTTTCAACAAGCCACTCCTAAAATTTCAATTTCCATCATATGATAACCAATACATTTTGAAAAACTAATTAAACAAATTATAAAATCATGTTTTGAATCAAAGTGTCACACACCAATTTGTATCATTTAAAATAAATTATAGAATTAGAATTTAATTTTGTTTTCAAATAAATAAATCCATAAAATTAGTTTGAAAACATGGAAAATAATTAGAATGATTTATATGAATAAATCATTGAAACAATTAAAATGATGTTTTAGTTAAAGATTCATTTAACATTTTGATCATTTAATTTATAAGAGACATGAATGTATAAAGTTAAAAAAAATATTAAAAAACATGAGTATAGATAATATATGGATATAAAAACTAAAAAATGTTGTATATACACTTTATAAAAGAACAAAGGTTTATAATATAAAGAAATGTCTCGATGAATGGAGATTGAGACGAAATCCCTTACCTTGAGTCCGACTCATCACATAAAATACTTATAATCCTAAATAATAAACTTAGGTTAATTTATAATTTCATAAGAACCTTTTTTATGTGTATTATTCATGTTATATGGCTTATTACCATCTTATAAAAATTACATAATTATTTAACTTCATATTAGATGGTAATATGATATTCAGTACTTGAGTTGAAAATGAACTTGTTCATGATGTAAATTGTCCATGTGGTCATAAGTCAAACATATCCAAAATATAAAACCTGATATAAATATCATATATATTCATTATTTAAGTTTTTATAATAATCATTGAAGAAAAACTAAAAACATTGTTCCTCGAGATGGTAGGTCATACGTATGAATCAATGCTATTTTCATTTTTCATATCGTGTTGAAAGAGTGAAATTAAATGAAATGTATAAATATATGTATAAATATATAATATAAATTCTATTTTAATTAATATTTCAATTATATCATATATTTTTTCTAAAAAAATCCTTAATACATTTGATGTGTTGTGTGAACAAATCACATCATTTGGAGGAGGCAGTAGTCCATATATCCCCAAACCAAGTTATCATATATCAAAAATATGGAAAGCACGAAGGTTTGTTTAATATAAAATATAAAGAATATTAAAAAGGTAATAACTTAAATATTAAAATATTATTTTACCAAAATATGGGTTTTAAGACCATCCATTAATGAGGTATTGTAAAAAAGAACAAAAATAATATTCATTGAGGCGATTAACTGGCATAACTTGGAAAACATTCATTTATTTGAATAATAGGATGTGAGAAATGAAATAGATTTGAGATATTAAATTATAAAAATAAAACTATAGTATATAGATAATCTTGTATTAATCATTCATTTATGTATGGAGATGGGGGAGAAAATAGAAATAAAAAAAAATATAAGAGAAGTACTTATTGAAAATTACCACTTGAATATCCCCTCCCTATAAGAACCTTGAGAACCGTGAGATTGGTATTTTGGTGATAACATAAGCACATATACATGGAAATATTGAGTAGGAGTGGTTTGTGTAGATATTTGAGGAGCTAAATGGATTTGTAGTTTGAAAATGGGAGGTGGAGTGATGGTATTTATACTTGAGGAGAGGTGGATTCAAGTGATTAGTTTGTTGATTATCTTATATTTAATGAAAAACACATAGTGGTCGAATTAAATTACACTATTTTTTCATTTCATTAATGTTTTCAATGTTGGTTAGGTCTTAAGGACACCTTAATCACTCTTCAGATGTTGTAGTTTTAAGGTAGGTTAAGCTTTTAACTTTTATTTTTAACCCAAGTCAAAAATTTACATTTATTATGGTAAATAATTTTTTTACCATGGTAATTTTTTATACCTAAAAATTAAATTGACCATACAACATAATATTGACCTTATGAAACCAAATATTTAATCCATTTAACCTAATAAAATTCAAATATTTAGGAAAATTATATTTCAAATTAATTCTACATAGAAAACAAAAAAGATCGTTTTTAAAGTGAAACATTCAAAATTTGAAATGTTTTTATATCTTATTTAAATTTGAAATTGATTATAATGATAGAAATTTGATTAAATGACAAAATATTTCCCAAAATATACTTGGAAACTTATTAAAATTATCTTCTAACAATATAAATAAATTATATGAAAAGCTAATTTTCAATTAAAACAATATATGTTTCACTATTATTGAAATATAAATGTTATCATAAAATTACCAAAACTAAATCCAGACTAAATTAAGATGTCTATTTATCATATAACAGGTTTATTATTTCAAATAGAACTTAGTATTATGTCAAAAACAAGATTTCAAATTTGTTCTCCATCAATAGGTAGTAAAAATGCATATTTTTAAATACATTTTTATGAAATGAATTGATTATGTCCATACATCATGTCGAGAAAACATATAATTTGAATTTTAAACATTATATTTGGTTTATATTTAATTAAAATAATCCAAAAAAAGTTATATGATTATTTTATAAGCACAATTATATTTAATTAAATAGTTTTTCCAAAAAACACATCCATTATATTCTATTGGTTTTTATTTCCATTTCTAAATATTTGGTATCCACTGAATTATTATATAAATATTTGTAAACCATATTTTCATTATACAATTAACATAATTTATTCCATCCATTCCATCATCAAGTCTAAAATGGTATCAATTAAATAATAATATATGTGTAATTAAAAAGTAAAAATGAAATTAAGAGTAATTAATATATTATTTAAAAATATTTTAAAATATAATTCAATTATTTTTATTAAGAAGAATAATAATTATTAATAAGTGTTTCTATTAAAAAAATTTATTAATTTTTTATATTATATTAATAATTATAATGGTTAATCATAAAAATGTAATTACGTATAATAAATAAAAATTAAATTGGCATTATTATTTATTAAAATATTTATTATGTATATATCTTATTAATTAACTTATTAATTATTAATAAGTAATGATAATTAATAATAAATAATAATGTGTTGTAACCAAATATTATGTTCAATAAATTAAATCATTAATATTATTTATCAAATTATAAAATAAATTATTATGATTATTTAATTATTATTTCGTATAATTTAATTATGTACTAATTATTATTAATTACAATATTTTTAATAACTAGATATCTCTTGGGAAATTACTGGTAGGGAAATCAGTATATGATGGCATTTATTGATTGATATGTTTTTTTGATGGGTGGTTGTCACTAATCTCGGTCTCTCTTATCTTGGGTCAACGTATAATACTTAGGTGGTAAATGGTTGATATAATGACAAGATATTGTTTAGGAAATATAGGGAAAGATCTCTAAGGCTGTGGTTATTCCCTCTGCCTCAGTCAAATATAGGATTTAAAAATTTTTTATATGATAGTTATCATTTATCTTTTCTCACTCAATTTTAAAATAATTTCTAAAAGACATTATTATCTTAAGAAATTAATTATTTCATGTGTTTATTTAGTAAATGGTGCAATGTCATGGAAGGTTAATGATCAGGTTTTTAATTTAACTTTGATTAGTGGATTTAATAACTAGAAATACTTATCTTTTTTCATGATGATTTCACATTTCATTCACTCTTGAGAACTGAATGGGATTTTTGGGCGATATTTTTTGTAAACCTAGAACGCGGCACTATACGGATTCATGAATGGTGCAGCGACCTAAGACCCATGCTTCTAGATCCAGTACAAAAATAATTATGTTTATATTTTTATAGTGTAAAATTGAAATATAAATCCCATTATACATATGATGATCTATTATGGTCTAGGATTCGAAGAAAAGGATAAAACAATCACAAAATATCATATTTTACCTCACTATTTTTATTTGTGCTCGTGTAAGGTTTTTAATGAAACAAAAATCCTCTAAATCATATAAATGATCTTGAAACTAATTTTATAAAACATATGGCGAGGAATAAATTTATTAATAATGGGTTATAAAAACCGAGGGAAACATTTTTCAAAAACTATTTAAAAACACATTTTATTTTTTTAAAATATTTTTCCATTATATGAAAACATTTTATTTTATAAAATATACACTAGGATTATCAAAATATATACAATTTAAATTAAAAATTTTGTTTAACATATATATTTTTATTGAAACATATTAAAAAATCTAATAACCATTGAAAATAGTTATTTCCTCAAAAAAATTATTTTGAAAACAATTTTCCAAAATATAAGTAACTTTGAAATTATTTATTTATTTAAAATTCTATTATGAAGACACTTTTCCAAAAAATTACATTGAAAATAATTATTTATTTGAAAATATAATTTTCAAAACAACTTTTTATATTATTATAGTAATATTAAATAAACATTTCTTTGAAATTATTATTCGTAATATAATTTTAAAAAATATAATCACCTTCAAAAATACATGTATTTCTACTTTGTGTTCTACAAAAAATTATTCTTGAAAATAATAAGTTCTATGGATGAACAACAATAATTGGAAACACATAAGAAATCCATATTTCCACATATTATTTCAATTGTTTGGACAACTTCTATTTTAGGCAATGAGTTGACTCCCCATTCATCAATTTCACTTTTAATTCCCATGTGATGAGTTTTTATAAATTTTTATGGTTCCTTTTATAATTTTACCTCCCACTAAATCATAGTTTAAAGAATTATTTCCAGAAGAAATAATTATATATCAAACATACTTTTAAGAAAAACATTCTTAAAAAAAACCATTTTCATATTTGCTAAAAATATGGAGAAATCCATATTTTATAATTGATAAATTGAAAAATACATTCTGTAAAGTAATATAATATGCACATGTTTATATATATATATATATTTATAAACGTACAAAATATCATGAATAAATATAATGTATGGCCATAATTATGATCATTATTTATATTAATATGTTTAAATATAAAACCTCATACATAAAATGATAACATTAAAAATCCATTTTAACTAAAAAGTAATTTTAAAACAATAAAGAAACATGAAATGATAAATATTATAATTTTAAGAAAAAATAACTTCTGTATAAAGAAATGTAATTTATATTTTTAATAACAAGCTTAATTTAAAAATACGTTTTTGGAAACATCATTTCCAAACATAAATAATAGATTGATGTCATAAAATTTTATTACATAAAATTATAATAATTTTTATTTTTTTATTAATATAAAATAATAATTTTAAAATATTGATTCTAAATTACATAAATAATCATAAACACATTATTTTTGAAAATATATATTCAATTGTAAATTTGAAATAAATAATTTTGTAAATCAATCACCCCTATATAAATGAGGTCATTTTGGAAAATTATCGATAAAATAATAAGTTTTCAAATTAAAATATCCTTTTGAAATCAATTATGAATGAAATCATAATTTTGAATTTTTATTTTGAAAACATAAAATCTTCATACATAAAATTGTATTATTTTCAAAATAAAACTACTCCTTTCCAAAAACCGGTTTTAAAATTAGGAGTTTCACTTTGAAAATTTGGTTTTCAAAAAACATACATCTTCTATACATATAGATTTTTTAGAACCATATAATCTTATACTTGTGAAAGTAAACATATACACACTTATATGTTTTATAGATAAGAGTAATCGACTACCTGCTTGTGGTGCCCAAACTAGGTGAGAGGGTGAGGGACTTTATGGTTCATGGGTCTCTAATGAGTGATGTTAGTGGCCTTCCATCACATTAAATATAGGTATGGGGAGATAATGAAGAGAGGAGGAATGTTGAAAGGGTTTTCTAGTCATGGACATGCTTCCTCTATATATAGGCATAAAAACATTATAAATATATAGGGAGGAAAGATACCCATACATGATTAAATATAAGCTAAAGAGTAAATCCATTGACATATTAATAGTAAAACAATATTCAAAGATTCCACAATCGTTATTTCTTCTACACCATTTAAACTTTGATAAAACATAAACATATTTTGATTATGAATAATAAAAAATAAACTATTTTAATTTTTGATAACCATTTTTACCAATTTCTTGATGTGTGTAAAAACGATTTCCAAGATACCTAAAAAATAATGTATCACCACTTGTGATTCAAGGTTTTTTGCAGGTTAAGATCCAATGAAGACGGTTCTAATGCATGGTTTTGGAACCAAGGAACATAGAAAGATTTAGTAGATTACTCTGTGTAGGTTGTTTTTTATATTTTTACCTTTAGGTTGTTATAGATGGTAGTGAAATTGGTAGAAGATAATGAAAAAGAGGATAAATACATAGACTTGGGTGTTGCATATTAAGAAAGAAGGCTAAATAGTAGATGACCTCAAAAAAGATTAAACAAGATTAGAATGAAGGTCTATAAATAATTTAATAGGATTCCCATGATACAACGAATATTTTTGAAACATTTGAACAATATACACCCTAATAGATTAAACAATAAAGAATTAAATGATTCCACAGTCACATATAAGTGAATTTATAACTATGAAGTGTAAAAAGAGATTATGAGGTACAATCCCAATCATACACACACAAACACATACAGGTGATAACCTACCGACCCATGTGCCCGTGACCCTACACATATCCCTGGGGGTAAATAGTACAAACCATGCTCTACCACCTCCATGCGATGGGACATACCTACCCGGCCGCTACTCAGGACAGGCAGGGTTGAACCTTTCACCTGGTTGACCCATTTGGGTCTTAGATGTGGGTTGAAGGTTTTATATGGTTGGTTTAGAGTAGTTGGCCATTTTTTATAAATTGCTAAAACATAAACTATTATTTATTGAAATTTATTTTCTTCTATACACTTCCCTATATTTTATTTTCCAAATAATTTTTAACTAGATATTATATTTTTTGATAGATTACCATGTAACTTATTTTAAACTTAATAAAAAATTTATCACTTGCAACATCTATTAAGATTTGATTTTTGTTATTTAGAAGTTAACATTATCCTTTAATGTCTCCATGATTACTTACTTAAATTTAAAAAAAATTATAATAGTATCATAACTATGATACATTTTTATTATTTATATAATTTATATTTTCATTTTAAATTGAATAATAACATATATATTCAACTATAGATATAGGTATACTTTAACAAATAACTATATTATATTTTCTTAATGAATATACTTTTTTATTAAAAGATGGTTCACCAACTACTTATACCAATGAACAATTTTTTTCCAATTAATAAATAGCATAACATACTATTTACTAAACTATACGTGCTTGAAAAAATCTTGTTTGGGAATATGGTTCTTATCTTTATCCTTCGATGAATTATAACTCTCAATATTTTTGGAGGATTCTTAATCATGGAAGATCTAGAGAAATATGGACATAGACTTACTCTTCTAATATTAATCAGATCATGCCCCTTATTATTAAAAATGAATTCAATAAGTTTAATTTCATTATATTTAGTTATAATAATTTGTAACATGATTTACTTGTATCATGTTATGTGTTTTTACCTTATTTTAAAAATAATTACTCTATTATGGTCTGATTTTTCAAGACATATCTCATTAATTTACAAACAAACTACAATAAAAATGATCGGGTGTTACATTATACCCCATTAATTATAATTTCTACCAAACAATTCTTCTGTACTCTAATTACAAATTACAATGATTTAATCAAGAGGTTATACAAACCTACAAAATAAATTTATTAATATCAGTAAACATATAAAATGGATTAAATAATTCCCCTTAAAAAACCTTTACTTTTAACACTGTCTTCAACATTCACATATCTCATGATGTGTAATAGTCCTCAAATGAAAATTGAACCTCACGGAATTTAAAAATATAGTTTCTAATTTTCCAAAATATAATTTGTGATATTTGGATCAATTAGATGAAGTCAATCATAATTATGTAAAAATGTGTAATTATTTATATATGATTTTTGGATGTTCATTTAAACATGATTTTTATAACATAATCTCATTTAATTGTTTTCAATGGATTCACGATTATATTTGATACTTCTATAAATTTAAAAAACTAATGGTTGACACATATATGTTGCACATAAGTCACTATATTCTATATGTCCTCCAAAACTATGGATTACTTTATATTCCTTAGTTTGGGTAAAAATTTTAAAAATAAATTACTATTACCTTCCACACACTGTATTGATGGAAAGATTACAATACAAGATCTATCCATAGATAAAACACGATCTTGAAAATAATTGTGGAATAATAGATGTGTTAGATTTCTTGTAGAGTTTTTTTCTTGTGACTTGAATGTTTTTATGTGTTTCGAAGGCATATGAGCATGACTTCTAGACGTCCCTTGAAATAATATCCACAAGAAGAGATGGATGATTCATTCGAGATATTCTTCCTATTTTTATGCTTATCCATAACTGAAAAAATATACAGTAAGGGATTATCTAAAAAGAAATATACTTTATAAATTGAAACTATTTTTCAGCAAGATGTCATAATCCAAAAAAAATTCATTGTTACCATGATTCCATGTGTACTGATCTGAGACCCATTCTCCAAGATCTAAAACAAAAAAAATAATGTAATTTTTTATAAAAGAAACTGAAATTATATTGTTCATTATACATCTAATGAACATTTCTGATCAAGGAATTGGAGGAAAAGAACATAATAATTATAAAATTCCATAGTTTAAAAGACTATTATTTTACCATTCCACCTCTTTAATGTAGATAAACTAATTTGGGACTTATAAATGCTCTGAAAAATAATTTTTTAGAAACATAGTGTGAGCATGAAATTTACCGGTAAGGGGTTTTAAAAACTAGAGGAAAATATTTTTTGAAAATACTATTTCATACAGATTCAAATTATTTTTGAAACATACATTTCTTTTATATCATAAAATTTTTCCTAATAAAATATACAATAGGGTTTTAAAAATATATAGAAAATAATTTTGAAAAGTCCTTTGAATATACATATTACTATGAATGAATTTTGAAAAATATAAGATCCTTTTAAAATACATTTCACTTTGAAAATAATATTTTGAAAACACATTTTTAAAAATAAAATAACCATGTAAAATAATTATTTCTTTGAAAAAAACATTTTGAAAACAATTTTCCAAAATATAATAACCATTTAAAATACTTATTATGTTGAAAAAAATATATTAAAAAAACATTTCATAAATATAATAATAATTTCAATGAATTTTTTGTTTGAAAAAATTATTTTTAAAATATTTCTCCAAAATATTATAACCATTGATAATTATTATTACTCTGAAATCCATATTTTGAAAACACATTCCCAAAATTCAGTAACATTGAAAAAACATGAATTTCTCAATTAAATTTATGAAAACAATATTTTTGAAAGTAATAACTTTAATGGAATGAATATGATAATTTGAAAGCAAAAATAAATATATAAGGACAATTATTGTATAAAATTTACGGACATGGTCCATTTGCGGCCATGGATTCACACCCCGACCCTCGTTTTAAATTTTTTTAAACCAATGGATGAGTTTTTATAATTTTCTTATTATGGTTGATTTTTCCAATTTAAATTCCTATAAAATATCTTTTGAAAACTATATAAATTATATTCTGGAGAAAAGTATTTACTGTTCAATATAATTTTGAAAAATACCACATTCACGAAGAAATTTTTTTTGTTTTTTTAATTTTTTTGGGGAAATCCATATTTTGTAATTGATGTTTTGAAAAAATGATTTTTATAACAGAATATTTGTTTCAAATTTTTATATATATACATATATGTGTGTGTGTTTTTATATATGTATGTAATTACATTAATAAATACAATATATGGCCACAATTATGATCATGAATGAAATTCATATGTTGTAATGAAAAAAATATATATCAAATGATACCTTTAAACATCCATATGAATGTGAGAATAATTTTACATTAATATTGGAAGATAAAATTATAATCTTTATTATTTTAATATTATTCACCTTTTAAAAAAATTATTTTTTACCGAGTTTATTAATTTGAAGTAGTGAGTGTGGAATCATCATTTACATACATAACTAGAAGCTTGAAGTAACTTTTATTAATCACATAAAATAATAATTACTTTCATTATTATTCCTTACATAAAATAATACATCAAAAATATATATTCTTATTTACGTAAATAATGAAGGAAACTTTTTTCAAAAATAATTATTCTATTATAATTTTCAAAATAATATTTTTGGAAATCTCACTCCATTACATAAAGTAGATATTTTAGGAAAATTATACTTAAAATATAAAAATTTAAAATTAAATTATCTTTTGGAAATCAACCTTCAATGAAATAATAATTTTAAATTCATGTTTTTCAAATATAAATCATCATACAAAAAATAGTTAATATTTTCATAATAAATCTAATCCCTTTCATAATATTGATTTTAAAAATTAAGAGTTGCTCTCTGAAAATACTTTTTTTTAGAAAAACACAACACCCATATAGATTATTTTTTTAAAACTATATAATCATATAATTTTTAAATTATATATATACATCCCCTTACATCTTTTGGAGATAAGAGTTAGTGGGTTCCTTCTTGGGGTGCCTGAACTATATGGTAGAGTGAGGGAGTGTATGTTTAGTGGGTCTTTAATAATTAAAGGCATTGACTTTCCTTCACTTCCAATGATAGTATGGGGAGAAAATAAAGATACAAGGAATGTGGAAAGGGATTTCTAGTGACAGTCTAGTTCCATCTATTCATATTAAACATATATATATACATATATATGATTGGATACATATAAAGTACATAAGAGAAGATAAATAGGGCACCCATTGACATGTCAATAGCATAAATATGTTCTATGATGCCTTAAATGAGACTTATAATAATATATATAAATTGGGTTAAAAAATAAATAAATCTGTTTGTGAATAAGAAAAAAGTACCTGATTTCATTTTTGACAGAACACTATGCATATGAGTTGATGTGTTTTGAAAGGATTTCAAAGATACCTTGTTATGTAATCTTCACATTTTATTAATTGAGGTATTCTATAGACCTAGGACCTATAATGATCTTTCAAGGGAATGTTATTTTGTCACATAACATTGATAGTGGGGGTAGGTTATTGTGTGTATGTCATTCAATAAAATTTTACTTTTCATTGAATAGAGTTTGCAATGACATTTCTTGAAGCAAAATACATTGATAATGGTGAAATCATCTTAGTTTTGGAATACAGAAGAATAAGGGTAAATATTATATTTCCTTGAAAACATTTTCATGGGAATATATCAAATGACCATAAAGAATTATATTTAATGAAAACGATCTAAATGGTGTTTTTAAAACATGTGAATTGTAACTACCTCATTTGATCCCACATTGGATAATTGGAAAATTCCATGTTCTCATATTTATTAATTTATAACTTTCTGTTGAAAGAAGTGATAATGGGGTACATTTCTGAACACACACACACACACACATATGGGTTGTATCCCACGAAACCCATGAGCTTATGGGCCAACACATAGCCATGCAGGCTATCTGGACTATAACATTCTCTAATACCTCTATATGAGTGGATCATCCTTCTAAACTACTACATAGGATAGCTAATGTGGGCCTTTTCGTGTTGTTTTCATAGTTGGTCCCACATATGTGTTTAGGGGTCCCCAAGGTTGCAATAGAGTGGTTGGTATTTATTTATAAATTTCTAAAATAGAAACCGTTAGGTATGAACAATTAATGTTTTTATATAATCTTATAAATAAAATTTTTATAAATTTATTCTTAACTAGATGTTATAATTTTAGATTAACGCTTATGTCACTTATTTTATCCTTTGAAATATATTTATCAGTTTCTATATCTTTTAACATTTTATTTTACTTACTCAAAAGTTATCATTCTCATTTAACATCTCCAAGAATACCCACCTAAATTTACTAATCAATTATAAAGGTATCATAGATATGATACATTGTGAATTATATATATAATTTAAAATTTAATCATAAATTGAATCATTGAATATAATTTCCTCTACAAATATTTTTTTTGATTTATCAATGACTAGTTTTTATATTCATAATGACAATAATTTTTTAATTATTTAAAAGAAGACTCAATAGCTATTTAAAAAATTTCCCAAAAAAAATCATTAAAATACATATCTTAATAGAAAAATTACTAAAAATTATGTTCCTAAAACCATATCACTCTCAAAGATAGTTCCTATCATTCTCCTTCTATGTATTTTTATCATCATTCTTTTTGGAGGATTTATTCTCATGGAGGATGCAACTGAATATCACTATAATTTTTTTATAATGTTCATCAGTGCCTACATATTTTATTACTATTGTATATAACTAGTTTAATATAATATTATTTGGTTTAAAACATTTGTAAGGAATTCTCCTTGTATCAATTTCTGATTTTCTGTCTTATTTTAAAATGTACTCTACTCTATTATGAGTTTTCAAGACATGACTCATTAATTTAATTGAAAATTCCACTAAAAATATTGGGGTGTTACAAATGGAGTATAAATTTTGACCTTAAAGAATATAAATAAACTTATCTGAATGTTTTTTTAATTCTTGTTTTTAAATGGGGATTATGGAATCCCACTATACTGTTTTATATTTACTCTTCTATTAAAATTTCTATAAATATAGAAAGTGAAACTGAACAATTTATTTTTGTTTATTTTGGGAACTTATTTGTTGAGTATGTATTACTTATAATATAACTAATAATCTGTCCACTTTATTGCTCATAATGTAGTTAGACATAGGATTGAGTATGAAAGGGTTACTCCCTTCTATTTTTCTTGTATAATTATGGGGTACATGAAATATAATTGTAGGAATGATGTTATTGGTGATTTTTTAATTTCACAGAATGACATTTTAATCTCTATAAAAGGAAAAAATGAATTAATAAACATGGGGGAGGTCATGGATAGGCAATCTAATGATAATAAATAATCTAATATAATTATTGCAAAGGTTCTTTGAAATAGGAGGTCTTACAACATAATGGATGATAAGAATTCTTATATTGAAATTGATACTCATCAAGGATATTATATAGTTCATGATACAATTCACATTGGGGATTGGTTGAATTTGGAAATGATTGATACTGGGAGGACCCTTATATTTTATGATATATTTTTTTCCAATTTTTTTTTATGATAATTTACAATACAAACAACAAAGTTTCTAAATGAACCATAATATAGTATATTGTTAGTTACTAGTCATTAAATTCGGGGTTATTAATAGGAATAAATAAATTATGAAATATATGAGATTAACACATGTATGAAATCAATTTATTATTTATCAATTGAATTGAAATGAGAATAGACATTCCATTTTAATGTAAATGAAATGTTTTTTTCTAAAAAATTGCAATAGGTGTGGCTTCTGTATTTATTCCTATATAATTATATTAATCACTATTGGTGAATGGTTATAATAAAATTTATATATTATATATATTATATCTACTTTTTTATCATTTATATACTTTTTTCATGCTTTTATATCAAATAATGTGTTATAATTAAAAAAGAAATTTAATAAACAATTATTTTTTCATATGTCATGAATTAATTTTTGAAATTAATATTTAACATTTTCATATTATATATTTTAAAAAATTAACTTAATTTGTTAAATTATCATATTGGAATTATCTTATAGTGATTTTTTTAGAATTATCCTAGAAGATTAATTCATCAATTAATATTGAAAAATAATAATATTGTTTAAAAATATAGTTCATTCAAAGAATTCATGAAGCTATAATTTTATTGAAAATGAAATAAAAAGTAAAATTATTTCAATTTTATTTTTTAAATTCCAATTTAGGTGTTTGTAATCAATTTTTTGATAAATTATGATATAATGTGATTTTATAATTAGGGAAGCATTTTCATTGAATAATTACTTTCGATGCGTCTATTGGATTAATATTAAATTATATTATTCCACTTATATGATTTGTATTTGATAAAATAGATTCTAAGTTAAAAATTTTGATAAATAGCATTAGGTAATAAGGTCAAAATTTATTTTTTATCATAATGAATAGTAATGATAGCAAATATCTATTATAACAGTTATGTGTAAAATATGTTTACATGGGGGGTTAAAGTAAAAGTTATAATGATTAAAATTAAATAAACAAATTATAGAACCCCATTGGTTTGTTATATATCTATATTAACCTTATAAAATCCAAATATAATCAATATTTCTGCCTTTTTTCATGAAAATGACTTACCATTATTTTAAAATGTTTTAAAATTACAAGTATGTCACTCACCTCAATTATAAAATAATACCCCCTATCATTGTCTATATATACATAAAGAGATATTTTTTTATAATTATACACTTAATAAATTATTATAAATCTATCACATGTTATATATTTCTTGTTTTGACCATAAAACCAAATAACACTGGCTATAAGTATAAACCTAAATAGGTTATTAGATGAAGATGTATTGTTTATAACCCTGCATTTTCATTTTGTTTCTTCTTATATATCCTTGATATATTATTCAAATATTGTTACATAATAACACCAATATCATCAATATAATCATATTTTTTTATGTTAATAGAATAACCTCTATAAATATTCTATTATATCAAATGGGAAATGAAAATATCAATCATGTGTACGGGGTACTACCACCTCACGAACTGATATATTTTCTTTTCCATCACTACCTCTCACATATGGATATAATGATGAATTTAATTTAAATATTTAAATATATGTTGTAATTATAATTTTATAATTATAATATCACATATACCTTCTTTTTATCCAATCTATTGAAAATTGATAATTTCATGCATGCATACGTGTAGACTACCACTTCCACGAAGTGATATGATTAATTTTTCCCTAAAATTTTACATGTATGTTAATAATTAGGGATTGGAATAATATCTATGATTTATATTATATAATATTTAATATTTACTAGGGAATTATTATTTACCTATCTTTTTTCCATCTTTTGAAACATGAATACATCATTCATGCATATGTACGACCAACCATCTTCATGAATAGTGTAATTAATTTTTCTCTACATAACTATTATAGCTAATAATAAACATTTATATAATGACAACATATTATATTTATATCATGATTAATATTATGTATATGATGTATCCATGATAAGAGTAAAAGGACATAAACTACCAACCCAATACATATATGAAAAATGAAGGAGTTATGACATAGAGTAGTGATTTTAATAAATAATTACTAATAAATCTGTGATAATAGGATATAAGTAAATAATTTATTGTATGATATATAATATTATGGTTATATAATATATTATTTCTAAATATATAATTATTATACAATTGGTTCGAACATTTACAATGAAATTCAGACATGATGTAATGGATTTATGTTACATTATAATTGTTTATCGATGATGTTATTATTATGATTATGATTAAATTTATTGATACACCTCCCAATAATCACATTAATTATATTCTAATTTTTTTATTTCTAGAGAATAAATAATTTCCATTCATTTTATAGTCTTTAATCACTACATAGTCGAGAACATTTGTTTTAATGAAAATAAACTATATTTCTCTCTTCGATAAAAAATGTATTCACTTGTCAGTTTTTTGTTAAAATGATTACATGAATGTTATTACTAATCTCAAATTATTTTTAAATTCATTTTTAACTAATTTTTACGTTTTAAAATATGTTCTAAAATGAATCATATTCCACTTTCCAATCATGGTACTTTTAATTTTTTACTGAAAATTTGAAATCAATCTTTCATTTAATGTATACATCATGAACAACATTTCAGGCCACCATGAACACTCTAATATATAAATATTAATATATATTATTAAAATTTTATTTATAATTTAAATGTATTATCATAATGTTTGGTGAACATTTATTGAATTTAATAATGTTTTTTTCAATCGTTAAAAATTATTTCCCTTATAAATATTTTATTACTATTTTAATAAAGTATATATTAACCAATGAAAAAAACCGTTGAACATACATATGATATACTAGGTATATAATAAAATGATACTATCCTTATTATTTATATTATTTATGGTTATGATTTCAAAATTTTAATGAAGTTATTTCTTTTCTATGGGTTATGCCCTGATAAGATGTTCCAAAAACCTATTTTTTCATGGGTTATGATATGATTATTTTTTTTTTGATATTTTCTCACACATATGAGTTGGTTCAATTATTTTTTTTAATGATACCAGAATTATATATCCATACAATGCATTGGGTAAGGAATTATATATTTTTATATAAATTTGGGAGGAAAGTTGATATGATTGAACAACTATGGGAAACAAGTCAATGTACTTGTTCCACCATGCGTTATAGGTTGTGATTACACATTAGTTAGGATATGGTAAATATATAGGGATTCCTCATTAACTATTATTTGATGGTCTTAATAGATAAACATGATATTTGAAATTGTTTCTGTACCTATTATGGGTCCCACATTTTATGACACGAACATATGGTTCATGATTGATTTATGTTGATTTTTCACTCTTAAGATTAATTTCATTTTAATTGATAAATCATTATCCAATGAATTATGCTTATGATATTTTAGAGTACTTGTATTAACATTATAATTTTAAACATGATATAATAACCTAATGATTAACTTCTTCATTAATATGATCATCTATTAACATATCCCATGTTTACCCTTATTGAGAATTTATGATCACCCATTCTTATATTTCATTTTCCCATGTTTTGAAAAAAAGATTAATGTAGGTAATGTATATAAATAATAGTAATTGGGAAGTTCATTTTTGGGTTATGTTTAACAAATTATCTGGAATACAAATATTTTTTATGTGCTCCCTAGAGGCATAAAAATTTTATTATCCTCGAGTGTGTATTTAGAAACTATATTGAACTTTCATCTAAATAGTTGTAAATTTTTCTGTACAAAAATAGGTAACAATAATTTTTCTCAATGTAAGGATTAGTCAATAATTAGAGATAAGGGTTATAAAACATTGGTGAAAACCCCGGGTATAAGTCTATGTATAGGATAACAACCTATATTTTATATAAGTAAATGATTATGTTTGTATCCTATAAATACATCACTATCTGGATACTATATGTGGATGTCATTTTAGAAAAAACTATTATAGGGGTTACAACATAAAAAAAGTGTTTTCCATGTATATATGAACCAATATTCTAGTGCATATTGAGTGTTCTATTATTATGCACGTGATTTGACATTCCTGAGAGATATTATTGCGTAAATTCCCATTTTCTATACAAAACATTATAAAGGAGTTCTATAAATGCTGACCATGGATGACCGGGGTTAAACATATAATGTAATAAGATGAAAATAAGGTGTCATGATTTTTAAATAATATAAATTTTACATTATCAAGTGGTTTCCAAATACGATTAATAATTATCAAACCTTTCTTTTTGGAGATTGAAATGATTTTTCAATTGAGCTAAAAAAATTTGTAGGATATGGTATAAAGAATATTGTTTCATTACTCAAAAAAATTTATTAGGATATGAATCATGCTTATCATCATAATAATCATAGCATTAAACAAGTATTTTTGAGTAATTCATGGGGAACATAAACCTTATTTTAGTGGTTTTTATGAACCACTTGTTGCTGAGCAATGTATATGCACCATTGAGAATATATTTTAAGTTCTATAATCCTCAAAAAATTATAATATTCTCATATACATTTATCATTTTGAAGGATAATAATGTCAATGATGAATCCTTATTAAGATTATGAGACAAAAGGAGGAAATTGGATATTTATAATGCGATTAATTTAAGAGGATATTTTTCTATAAGTACTTACCTCTTATTCCATGTAGAAATTTTGATATGAAAATTCATGATATAAAAAAATGTAGGGTGAATACATTGATAGGTATGAGGAGAATTTTTACAAACTTTCAAAGTATTCTACTTGTTTAGTTATTATTCTTGAAAGAAAAATTGAAAAACTATTCGGTGTCCAAAAAACATGCCTATGAATTCCATAAACTATAATAGACATTAGAATCGTAGATTAAATTTATTTATGTATAAAAAATGTATAAATTGAAATTAGTGATTCCAACGATTACCATGGTTCTGATAAGTAAAGGATGATCGAGTCTTAGGAAGACTTGAATAAATCACATGATGGAAGGAAATTCCACCCATCTATATACCAAAAATCAGTGAATAAACAACTTGTGAATTTCTTTAATGAGTCTGGGAGGATATTTAAATGTAATAGTCCAATTCATAGGGAATGTGAATGTCGAAATCCATGAATGTTATGATTAAGGCAATAGAAGAGAAAAATACAACAATAGTTTCACTACCCACACACTAATGCTTCTAATGAAAAGTGTATTCGAATTATCCCAACCATCACATGAATCCAATGGTTTATGAAGGTTTTCAGTGTAAGAAACCTCATATGATCAAATAAAAAGGTAAATATCCTATTATCATTACTACCAAATTAGGATACGATATTTTTATAGTGAAAGGTACACTTACCATCTACTCTTAAACTATTAATGTATTAATCGACTTGAGATCTACTCACTCATTTCTATTTGAATTATTCAATAAGGTCATAAAAATGAAACCCCAATGATTATATGATTAATTATTATGGAAAACCCCCAATGGTATAATGATTAGATTTTATGTTATTAATTACTCTTTGGTTGAATTATGTGGCAAAGAGTTTCTTCTAAATCTTTTTATTCTCCCTCTAGTTGAATTTTTTGTTATCAATAACATGGATTGGATTTTTTCAAAATAAATACCATGTCTATTTATGAGTAATGGAAGACATGTTTTAAATTAATAACAAACCTAGACCTCCCATCAATGAAAAAATGATTATAAACATCCAATGGAAATGAAATTATTTGTATTGTTCATGATTCCTATTCAAAATGGTTGTCTATCTCAGATGGTTGGTGAGAAACGCAACCAATATTCCTTCCATGTGGGAGTTTTTAATGTATTTATAGAAGAGTTTTTATGTCTTTTAAAGAACTGTGAACTCCTAGTTAGGCTATGGTTCCTCTATTTAGGCGGAATCTAAAGTGATTATCATGGGTATTACCCGTTTTTTTTTCAGCAGGGGTCTTGATATTATTTAGGATGAAATAGATTCTAAAATTCTTCATGATGCCCGGAATGATTTATTCCTTCCTCCATGGTCCATTTTATATATTATTAGAAAGTGTACATGTATTCTCTCTGATAAAACTAAAATCATCCATTCCTGGCATGAGGGTGACGAAGTGGCAGACCACCTTTCTTTGTTGGATGTTCTTGCTTCTAATCTGATACGCATGCATGATTTTTCTACATTGAATCCCTAAGGAGTCAATTTGATCAGAGGGGATTCCCTTGGCATGCATTATTTTAGTATTACTTAGTATTTTTTCAGCTGTATGTATGTTTGAATGTTTTTTTATTCTCAATAAAAAAGTAAGAATGATGATTAATGAATTGTGAACATGAGTTCACAATATAAATCATACAGGGTGTTAATCCTATTTTATTGACTTCATATAGAATAGTCATGATTAAGTAGCAGGAATTGAAGAAGAAACCCTAAAAGAATCTTGAAAAGGTATTTTTACATCAAAGTATGTCACCTTATGGTGCCCAGGTTTTTTAAGAAGAAATATACATTAATGTAGCTCTAAAATTGTTATTGGGAACATAAATAGATCTGTATAAAGAATAAATATCTTATACCCAATATTGATTACATTTCTGATCAATTTTAGGGAGATAAATAAATTTACATGATTGAACATCACCATGAATATCATTAATTGAGGGTTAATAAGGATTATATACACAACATATCATTCCATATTATTTTTTTACAATATGAGTATATTGTTATTACATTTGGTATTACTAATTCCCATTCTATCTTTATTGATTTAATAAATATTGCCTTTTGATATTTCCATGATCAGCTATTCACAGTCTTCACATATATGATATTATCACAGAATCAAAGAGAAAGGAGGAGAATGATGATCACATAAGGATTGTAATGTTTATCATTTGGAAGGATAATTTATATGAAAAATTTACCATATGTGGATTTTTTCTACATAGTGTTTCATTATTGACTCATGTAATCCAAAGTGAGGGTATATCTATGCATCTATATATGAAATAACTTATTAAGCATTGTCCTAGTTGAACCATAGTCTCTAAGATCCATATTTTTTTGTTATATTTGTTTATTATAAATTATTTCTTTTAACATTTCTCATGAAATTCCAATAAACTCACTAATATGAATTAGAGGGGGGCATGTTTTGTTGGATTGATGAATTTGTAAAACATTACAAGGAATTGAAGATAAAGTAAATCAATACACCTATACATTATTTAAGTTGTTGTAGAGAAGGATTTGTAATTAGTAGTGGTTCATAAAATAATGGAATCATTTTAATTGTCTTACATAATGATATGGTGATAGCTTATGCATCACAACAATTGACGTTCTATGAAACAAATTACCTAAATCACGATTTGGAGTTCGTAGTGATATTTTTTTCATTATTGATATTTTAGGGTAATGTTTATGGTAAAATATGTGACTAATTTATAGATCAATAATTTTAATTTATATTTTCCCATACAAATAGTTGAATATATTCAATAACAAATTATTGAACTTATTAAAGACTAAAAAAATTCAATATATTAACACCCTATGATAGAAAAAAAGGTGTAAGATTGTTTTAGTTGAATGGTCCATGATATCTTATATAAAATGAGTGTAATAAAAGATATTATATTTTTGGTATTTATACTGATAGATCATGAAATAGTAATGGATGAGGATAAATTTTATCTTTCTCAAATGACTGTTCAACCATATCCCCAATTGAAGATTAAAGAGGCATAGAAGGAAGATATAGAGATGTAGAGCAAGTTGAGAAATTTTCTAGAGAGTAACCTTGAAAGTGATGGAATGATATGTTTTGGAAACATGGTATTTTTCCAATATATAAATAATTTTGGGAATGATCATTTGGATAAATATCATATATCATTATTTTATGTTCATCATGGAAGTACCAATTTGTGTAAATATTTGAAAGTGTATTTATGTTATGACTAGAAGAAAAGGGGTATTTTATAATATATATATATATATATCAGTGCTTGGTATTTAGAAAATGTAGTAAAGACAAAAAATTCAAGTTGATGTTACAAAAATTACATATACCATAATATAAATCAGAAAACATCAGAAAAGATTTTTTCATTGGACATCCAAAAACATCTGAAGGCCGTAAGGCTATTTATTTTGTAATCAACCACCTTATGAAGTCACCACACTTCATTTACAATATATAAGATATATATCTAGATAATAATTCCAAGATATGAATTAAATAATTATAAATGACCCATGAAATTCCATATTCTATTGTAGTTGATTGGGGTATGATGGTTATATCAATGTTCTGGTGAAGGCTTCTATAGGCTCTAGATATAGAGATGACATTAAATAATACATACCATCCTTCGACAGAGGGTATATCTTAGAAAACTATTCAAACCATATAATATATTTTGATATATTTTTATTTGTATTTTAGAGGAGTTTGGGGTCAACACCTTCCTCCATTATATTTTTCATACAAAAATAGCATTCACTCGATCATTCAGATGGATCCTTTTGAAGCCATCTATGGAATGGAGAGTAATGATCCAATGTGATGATATTTAGTTGGATAAAGAAATCTATTAGTACAAAAAAGAGATAATTAAATGGTATATTATGTTAAATCCATTCAATAACATATCAATGAATCTCATTGTTGATAGCAAATTTTTAATCATAACTATTGGCATAATCTTGAATTTGATATTGGTGAGAATTTTTTTCAATTAAATTTTTCATCAAATAATATTATTTGATTTATAATTAAGGGGAAGATGACCCATATTTATCTTTTCCAATTTGATATTCTTGATCAAGTTTGGATAATAGCTTATCTTTTTGTGCTTCTATCAATCCTCTCTCATGATCAGAATGTATTATATTTGTCTCTCCTTAAGAAGTACATAGATGAACCATTACATAGAATGAACTCAAATTCCCTACCCCTTGACAATGAAATTTACTATGAATTAATACAAGTAAAAATATTTTCAAATAGTTATAAACTACTAAGGAACATGAATACACACCAAGTTAATGCCATGTGGAGTAATCATAAATTCGATGAAGCTCTATGGGAAATTGGGGATGTGATGTGTAGAGATATCCGCTTTTGTTTGTATTAGAATAATAAAATTTCAAGGGTAAAATCCTTTTTGATTGAGGTAAAATTTTACACCATGATATTTTCAGATATCTTTGATTTTAAATAAATTTAATCTCTTCAAAAACTTAGAGTACATGCAACACCGAGTCTAAATTATGTGTAATACGGTATACCATTGTTACATAATCGTTAAATTCGTGTTTATTAATGGAAAACATTATTAAAATTATATGGTTACAAAATGTATAAAATAAATTCATTGGTTATCAATTGATTATAAATAAAAAATTAAAATAAATAAAATGTTATTTTATGAAAAAAACTATTTTTATGTGCCCAATGAGTATCAAATATTAATAATTAAAATTTATCACTATTGGTGAATTACTTTAATGAAACATATATTTTAGATATTCAATAATTTTTTTCATCAATAACTTAATATTTTTTTAGGAAAAAGGTAATAATAAATCGGGTGTTATGCTTTAAAAAGAATTATTTTCTGATAATGATTTCACCATAATTTAGACATTTATTATACAAATTAATATATTAAAAATCAATAAAATTTATTTTAAATAATGAACTTTTATATGAAATCAAACTATAAAAATTATATTATACGGAATTATTTAGTCTTTTCATAAGTCATTAATATTTTGATGAAATGTGACAAATAATGATTTTTATTAAAACATTACTTGTAGTTTAAATATTTTTCATTTTTTATTTCTTTAGATTGGATTAAAACATAATGTTTTTCAATTATAATATTATTAATCGAATTTAAGTCTTTGGAATCAATTTTATGATAATGTTTTACAAAAAACATTTTATACATAATGAAAATTATTCATTGGAAAACAAATTTTCGACACATTTTTTGGATTAATTTTAAGTAAAATTTTAAAATTTATGTATATTGAATTTTATAATAATATCCCATATTTGAAATCAAAATAATTAACACTATATAATAAGTTCAAATTTTTTTGACCATAATGAATGGAAAAAATAGTAAAAATCTATAACCATCGTTAATGTCAAAATAGGTTTAGTGGGTGTTAAAATAAATACATAGAGTCTAGTATGAACATAAAAAATTCTGTGACCCCATTGGATGGTCTTATATGTATTTTAAACTTATCACCTCTGAATTTGATCAAAATCGGAGTCTTGTGTCTACGAAATTGACATGATATTATTTTCATTCTTTGAAACATTACAAGTTTTCCACTCACCTCAATTATAAAAGGGCACCCCCTCTCCGCTGGTATCCATACATAAAATCAATTTTATTCCACCAAACCATGGAAAAATTCAATAATTAAATCAATCTAAATGAACTTGAGTCCCTATATTGTTTATAAAATCATCATATGAAATATTAAACAATAAACATAAAGGGTCATCCAATGAAGAGGTAAAGATCTTAACAATGCGTTTTCTTTTTATTTATTCTTCTAAATCATTAAAATATTAAAAAAAATTTATTAAATAATAACACCATAAAATTAAATATACATATATATTATTATATTAATTAAATTTCCTATATACATATCCTCTATCATCAAATTTAAAACAAAAATGTTCATCATTTTTAAGGTGGACTACCGTCTCAAAATCTGATGTAATTCTTTTTCAATCACAAACTCTCATAAACATATATAAAAATATATTTAATGTATATATATTATATTTTTGACCTAATTAAACTTATATTTTTTATGCACTTCTTATTTCTTATCAACCAATCTTTTGGAAAATGATAATTGCGTTCTTGTGTACTGGTGGGCTACAACCTCTACAAAATGATCAACTACATTTTTTCATTTTTGTTTTACATTTGTGGTAATAAAGATTTATTTTATGAATATATACAATTTATATAATATAAAAAATATTCTATAAAGGTGAATTATAATTTTACATTATTTCATTTCATCCATCAAAAAATGAAATGAAGATTCATGAATACTTTTATCCAACCATCTTTATGAACTATGTAATTTATTTTTTATATATAACTATTATAGATGAATATATATATTTATATAATGAATATATATGATATTTACACCAATATTAATATTTTGGAGATGAGGGAACAAAAATAAAATTTTAATGACCACAATTACCATAGCAAAACATATACAAGAAATGAAGAAATTATCGCTTGAAATAATGAATTTGAAGAAGAGTAGTTTATAAATGGGTGATTAAAGGTTCTAAATAAATAATATATATTATTATATATATATATATTATGAATAGATTTATAATAAACAAATATTAATTATACAGCAGTTTCAAACAAAAATGATGTAATTCCATCCATATGTAAAGGGTAATGTTACATTCCCATTATTTATCATGGTTATATAAATTATGCTTTGGTTGATGAAATTTATTTATATAACACTAAATAATATCATTATTTTTATTCCCCTATTGTTATTTTTGAATTAAATTTTATTCCCTTTCATTTTCATCTCTCTAATAACTAACAAGACCAAAAGAACTATTTTAAGGGAAATTGACATTGTTTCTATCCTCAATCTAAAATATATTCCCTTCTATGTCCATGATTTTAAAATATGTTTTCAAGAATTTTTTTACTAATCTTTAATGATTTTTGAAATTCATTTTTACAATCATTTTATTTTTAAAAAATGGTTCAATTATTGTATTATTTTTATTATCTGAATGAGTTAGTTTGAATTAATACCAAAAATTTGAAAAGAATATTAATTTTAATGTATATGACATAAAGGGAATTTTCCAATGTCATGACTAATTAATATCAATGAAAATTCCATTTTAATTTACACTGTTTTTTTTCAATGAAAAAATAGTTTCATAATTTTTTCTGTATGTTTTAATTTTCGAATGATAATTTTCAAGTTTGAAATGACATTTTTCAGTTGATTTTTTTTATGTTATTTGAAAGGTATTTCTATGCATTAAATATAACATCCAATGAGAATACATATTCTATACTAGGGATACGATCTAATGTTACAATCCTTATTGTTTCTTTAGATGGTTTATGGTTATCGTGACAAAATTTTTATAAAATAGGTTTTTTCAGTGGTTATAGAATAATACGGTTTTTATAAAACTCATTTCTTTTATCATGAGTTATAATATGATTATTATTTTATAATATTTTGGAACATATATGTATAGTTTTTGTTTTGTGATTGGTGGAACCGTAATTTTCCATCCATCCAATTCTTTGGGTAATGATTTGTATCTCATAAGATAATTATGGATGTATATCAATGTCTTTGATCCACTGTAGGAAAAAAGTTGTTTTGCATGATCCAATATATTCTTAAGGTAGTAATACGATATTCGTTCTGATATTGAATATAGGTAAGGATGAATGATCTACACATTTATTCCATGAACTTATTGTTCATGATTTATTTATGATGATTTATCAGTCATATGATTCATGAAATATAAAATGATAATGATTTATTTTATGACTCATGTTTATGATTTTTTATAGATTAGTTTTGAACATTGGATGTTATGGTCATTATCTTATACCATTATACTTATCTAATTCTTTCAAATGACCATCAATTGATATATCCCATGTTTACCTTTACTGGGAATCTATTCTCAACCATAAATATGTTTCCTTTCTGTCTGATATAAATAATGTGTCTATATAGGGTATTCCTATGAATTGAAATAAAAGAGAAGATATTTGAGGGAGATATTGAGGATATTTCATGGAATAATAATATTGTGTATCTAGTTTCTAATGATGCTAATCATTTATGGTTATCTTGTGTGTATTTTTGGAATGTGTTGAACATTAATTTAGAAAGATCTAATATTTATTAGTGAATAGGTGGGGAAATTAGAATACTATGAATGAAAAATGCATATCAAATTGGGAAAGTAGTATTTCAATACAATTATAGTTTCAGAAGCATGGGATTCCACTTTTCAAGTGTAAGAGATACAAAATTGAAAAGATAATGTCAAATCACCGAATTCACGGGTGCCTTGATCAAAAATTAGAGTAGATTAAGGTGTTATCATAGGCCCATGATCATCCATCTATATCACAATATTTTAATGGGTCCAATAAGTAATCAAAAGGCCCATCAAATTTGATGCAGTATGGGAAAATATGATTTATATAGCAGTTACCTTGTGACATTCACTAACTAAACATATAGGGTGTTCAAAATGAAGATGAAATTGATTATGAGGAGGATGACTAAGATCTACATACATAATAAGATGAGGAATTAGAACCCTGTAAAGTGGATAATTTTGTATTTCATAAAGGTTATAAAGTAAAAAAATGATAATGGTTGTTCCTTATCCTATAAGTTTTATGTCATAGAAGTGTTCCCATTCATTTTAATATTGTTATATTTTAATAGGAATCCTCTTTTCCACTAGGGTATGAAGAATTTGGATTTCACTGGAATAATATCAATGACATTATTTTCTCTAATTAAACTTTTTGATAGAACTATGTAGGATCTAGATTGGAATATTTTTAATGATATAAAGGTGGTGGAACTTACTTCTGATGTCGTTAAGGATATTGGAAATTTTTTTGTATCAAAGAAGAATGTGGATGGTGCTGTTGATGTAATAGGTTGTTAGGACATTGAAAAAGGTTTTGGGGTGATAGATTATTCCATATCCAATAAAATTACTCATCGAATTGGTTCATATAAAAATTAATTATAGTCATTGAGATGTAGTGAAAATAAAAACTAGGGTAGGGTTACCTCTATATAAGAAGCTACTATTCCAATTATAATGATGTTTTTCTTGTTTCTCATAATTTATTTCTAGTACTAGTTAGTGTGATTTGTTCCACTATTAAAATTTTTTTGCTAACATTCATGATGTTGAAGGTTAGTAGGATAAGGTTGCTTCAACTAGTTGGATGAATCCATCTCAAGAAACATTCAAGGAACATTCTAAGAACACAATAACACTAAAATAATACATTTATAATTATATAGACAAGTTTCCCTTGTTGTATGGTTTTACCGATTGAGAAATACTATCAATATCTAGAAATTTTATTAACTCTGGAAAAAAACATGTTGTCTCTACTAATAAAGTGGATATTCATCCAACATTTGTTAATGTCTTTATTCATCAAACATATATGGAGGAAACTGAAATTGTGATTGTTTTAGAGGAGGTTCCCCTTATTTTTAGATATTCTACATGCACTAAAAGGGACTATGAGGATTATCCTTGGAAAATGGTGAAAAATTGGAGACAATGACATTATCATTATTATTGGAAAGGTTAGGGGGAACATCACAATATAACTCATCATTATTAGGATTTGTATTTTTAGAATTTTGTTCCATAACATGTGATGGGTCTTCTTGATCAATTTATATGGATGGTGCAGTCTGTGTAAGTATCTGGGAACTTTGAACCAAGGCTCGGTTGTAGCCTTGGTGGCTCATACATTAGAGCTGGTTTCATGACATGTATAGGATTTTATGTGTCACATTTCCACATTCCATATCCCTTATACATTTTCATTATTTTAATAATTATGAACTAAGCATTTCATTTACAATTCCCTCTAACTAGTATATATAATAAAAATTTAAAAACAGAAATTAATAATTTAATTAAATATCTTTAATAATATAATTTTAAATAATCATAATTGTTGAAAAAATTATAAATTCATAAAAATTATTAATTATTACTTTTATTTTAGTTATTGAAATAAATAAAAATATTAAAAAAATTATTTAATAATCATATCAGTTATATTAAGGTTAATAATTATTAATATTAATAAATTAGTAGTCATTATTTTTAATTATAGTAAAGACAATAAATCTTATTATTTATAAAAAAGATTTAAATAAATAATATTTACTAATATATCTTTAAGTATTTTCATCAAATTACTATAAATAATAGTAATTATTAATTAATAATAATTATTAAATAATTTTTATAATTATTAACTAATGATTATGAAATATTAAATATTATTTTTATAATAAATATATTTATTAATTTTTTCTTTTTTAATAATAATTAATACTATCATTAGATGTTTCTTTGAGTGGTAAAGTTATACATTATTTCTACATATAATAGTAGTAAAGATCATAGAAGCCTCCCTTAGGGGGGATTTATGGGCCATTAATTTCCATGGGTATAGGTGACGACACACACAAGGGTGAAATCCCAAGTACACTCTGGAATAATGCATGACATAGTTAGGGTTGTTTGGGCTAGGATTATTGGAGTATTCTGACCATAAATGGTGGGATTTTAAACATTAAAATTTTATGAACAATGTTATGGAGTGGTTCGACCCATAGAGGGGGTGGGATATGTCCTTGTTGGCCTAGAAGTTTGTGTTGTTTCATTTATTTCAACCACCAAGACCATAAATATATAATAATAAATTGATTACTAAAAATAATTACAGTTAATTTTATAAAAACCATTGTAAAAAAATTATGTTAATAAATATTATTATTAAAATCACTTATCATTAATGATTAATAATAAAAATCGATCTCTGACCATAGTCAAATCACACATAGGATTTCTGGATGGATGCATAAAGGAATGTTAAAATTCTATCCTAGATGCTTTATCAACCTCTCAGATAGAAAAAATAATAGTTTTGTTGACATGAGAAATATATTGGTAGTGATTCAGGGTTCGATGACAAGGAAATTATTTCCCCTGGTAAATGTAATTTATATATCATATTTTAATTTCTTGATTATAAAAGAAATAATTAGATCTTCAAGTTCGTCTCCCTAAAATTGATTTTTGGATTATTCATGAATGGGATCGTAATTATTATTCAATAAAGGAAATACAATTAATTATAAAATTGTGGATGCGCATTCGAGAGTTTAGCCGGTTCTTCTAGCACCACCAAATTCAATGGCAGGTCACTTCCACTAGGTGAGCTCTCATTTGATTTGATCGTGAAACCAAGTGAGCTAAGTATAGAAACATTTCCATGGTCCTTATTGATATTTATTTATTCTCTCCTCTAATTGATACATCTTCCATTCCTGCTACTAAAATAGAAATAATATTTTGATTGATTTTGAGAAATTAAATGATTTATACATCTGCAACTATAATATTTGCCATGATTAAAGTAATTTTCATTGTGTATTGATCTATTAATTTATTAATAAATCTATCCATTTAATTATGAATTTAATAAAATAAAAAAAATTATGTGGTTCATTAATGGTTCCTCCTGAGAATTTTATGTTTCATGATTCATAATCAATTGATATTTTAGAGATAAGTGGATAGAATGAGATTCAGGTTGCAAAACATGATATTTATATGCCTCTATACTTAGAGGAGATAAAACAATTCCACATATCCTAAATTACGTAGTCCTCATCAACAATCAAGGGCTTTCATAGTTATCGGATTCCCTTCCTCTAGAATAATTTTAGCATATTGGTAGGATTTCTTGGTCATGGGCT
This sequence comes from Viscum album, assembly GCA_963277665.1. NCBI lineage: Eukaryota > Viridiplantae > Streptophyta > Magnoliopsida > Santalales > Viscaceae > Viscum > Viscum album. Next base: position 124,800,106 of record OY728129.1, on the reverse strand, counting down.
AACACCAATGATGGAAAACATGATTCCCAAGTAGTATTAACCTTTAGGGATATTCTTTGAAATGTTATTTTGTTGGATATAAATAGTTAAGAACATAGATATTTATAGTGAGTTAATTATATTTTGAGATAAAAGGATATAGATCAACAATTGTGGTCGCTGAAAAATTTTGTATCATCAAATAGACATAGATGAAATGATAAAATGGATGAATCTTCTCCTATAAGAAATATTTCTAGGAATTATCCATAGTATAAATGAACTTCTTAGATAGTGTTCAGTGCTTCTATGATGGTGAATAACGATGACAATGAAATGGATATTATAGTTTCTTCTAGAAATAATTTCTCTCATTTGATGGTTTAAATTCCAGGATATGCCAATTCTATGTCTCTTTGGAGGATTTTATTATCAAATTTTCTGTATAAGTCTTTGATATTGGACAAAATCATGAGAAGATATTCTGATGGGATGTATGTAATATTTTCTACACATAATCCCATTGAGATGTTGGACACTACATTGGAGGAGTCAAGTTTGGATAACAATGAAGTAGAGTGTTTTCTTTCCCCTTTCCCAAGTATGATCTCTTCTGTCAATATTGAGTTGGGTTTAAATTGTGCTCCACACTTTAATAAAACATATGGAGGCTATAATGTATGACATGATGAATTAGTAATTTTTTTTGGGGATTTTGATATATATATTGATCGAAGATCCCTAGGAATAGAGGATATTCCACCTCCCCCCTTAGAGAGAACCACTGTAAAAGATATTGAGTTTGATAAATCTAGGATTAATTTTAAACTAAAGACAAATTTTTATATAAGGATGGGGAACAATCCCCATGTTGAAAAATATTCTCAAACTACTAAAGTAGACTTGGTGAAAGATGATGAGGCTACTAAGTCATGGTCATTTGATAAAGAAAATACCAAACTCCCTAATGAAAAATAAAATTAATTGAAGTAAGAAAGGTCTTTTGTGTCTAATATTGTTGATTTTATGGAAAAATATTCAAAAGATACATATCCCACTAATAGTTCTCAGGTTAAACTTGTGAAGGGAACCCCAAATATAACAACTACAAACGAACAGACTTTGATTGTGATTCAATGTAATATTATTTATAAGGAAAACTCATTGAGTATTTGAAGAGAACATTGAATTGTTTATGATACATCTTCAAATTTGTATCTATAAAGAGACTGCCACTCACTCATATTCTCTAGAATCTATATATAAAACACAAACCTTAAAGGGGAAAAGGGTTGATAATAAATTGGTGGGTGATGATGGGATTTCCATGTTATCATACGAAGATCAAGATCCATTAATGTAATCTAATATGTGGAGGAGAGTCCAATATGTGCAATATATAGGTAATCTGGTTTATAGAAAGTCTATCGAGAGACGAAAATTATGTCATTGGTTATTGATTGATTTTTAATTCGGGTTTTATATTTTTCAATTGTTTATGTCCATCATATCATTTGTATAATTGTTTCTTTCTTTATTAAAGAAGCCTCAATGCCTCAATTTATTTTAAAAACTATTTAGAATTAAGAATTTAATTTTAATAATAATAATAATAAATTAAAACAAAAATATATTTTATTATGTTAATTTTTAAATTTTTTAATTACACTATTTTGTAATTTATTAAAACTAATTATTTGTAATTATTTTTCTTATAAATAATAAATATCTATCTCAACATCTATCAGCTCTATTGGTCAGGGGTTTTTATTTATTTTAACTGATTAAGGGTTCGACCCTCTAACATTTCATATTATTGGGTAGAGAAAGATAATATGGAAAGGGGGAGACTTTCATTTATAAAAATGGAATAATAACCCATAAAAGAAAAAACCCAATTTTTAAATAAAAATTAATTATTAAATAAAAAATTAATTGTGTTTGATTAATTATTAAAGTGTAAAATTATAAGTATATATGTATGAATATTTAAAAATCAATTTTTTTAGAATAATGGAAATAAAATGACTATGAATATGACAATTGAAATATATAATTGTAGTAAATATATAACAATTAAGTGAGTTATAAATAATAAAATTGAAGAATAAATGTTTCAATATAGAGGAATTTAAAAACTAATATATTGAAGCCTAAAATAAATATGGAAAATGATTTTATAAGTCCCCAACCCAGATTCCATAGAACTGGTTCCATGATCCAGTGCTCCACATTTCCTCATGATTGAATCCTCGTATGGTAGAGTCTAAAGACTAATTGAGAGGTCCAGTGAATGTTTATATGAGTAAATTATTACCTTATTACTTGTGTTTAAAATATAAATATATGTATATAATTTTGATAATACACTATATATAAGAATAAAATATATAAAAATAAATGAAATCTACTAAAATAAAAATTCACATCCCATGCAATGACAAAATTATGCTACATTAAACATTCATGCATATATTTTAGTCAAGTTATATACAACCATCCCAAAAGTAAATATATGGAACTATACCAAAAGACAATATAATCTAGGTTATCCTAATCTATATCATATCTCACATATATAAAGCTTAAAACTAGCAAATAATCAACCATTACATCAAGACATTCCCTAAACAACTAAGCTACAACCATTATGTATCTACTCATAAACCCAATGGATATGGTGTCCTGTGAATTGTGTGAGTACAACTATATAGGACACCTAATAATGTGTGTAATAAGAATCTAGTATAAAAGACAAAATAAAAACATGTTCCAAAAATAAATGAAACTATTTTAATAATAATTTATATAACTTGTTGGAACCATATAGATCCTGAACTATCAACATGAAAACCTTGGATGAAACTACCTACTCGGCTAACACCTATCTATAAACAGGGTGGAAGCATCTTTTCACAACTTAGTTCTAAGGTGGATAACCCACGAAAACATAACGACGATATCCTAGAGGAATACACATTTCTTGTTAGGGAATACCTCTTAGAAATTCTAATTAAAACCATCACGTGAGTTTAAACTGAATGAACCAACCTTAATATTCAGAAGAAGTAATACATTAAAATACTTGTCACACACTTGAGGAATTACTTACCAATATTAATTGAACCAAATCCAGGGAGCTCATCCCAGAAAATTAAATAAAGGTTGCTCTAAAAATCCATGCAATTAAAAATTTTAATTCAATAAATATAGAAATTACCGGAATACGAGGTGGATCCACCCCATGGAATTCATCTAAATGAATCTATATAGATTCCACTATCTTGCTTGAATAATTCCATGACATTATAATTCATTTAATTAAAATATTTTCTCTCTCCCAAAAATCATTTAAGTAACCTAGTGTAATCCACGGCTCATCCATATCATTATAGAACAATGAAAATCTTATGGAATCTTTGGCGTGACTCTAAGTCATTCTAATCTCAAAATGAATTCCAAAATTATCAAACAGTTCATTAATCTAGGAATCAAACATAATAAAATTGAACATTTATAGCCTAGATTCAAATCTATTTTTCATTCTACATAATTTTTTTTAACACTATAATCTATGACACATATAAAATTAATTCCCCAATTTCAATAAATATTTTCCAGGCCAGGACAACAACTTGTTTGAAATGGACATATTTGGAAACCGATACTTCTAATTTAATCAACACATAATCGATGGAAGTCATAACCCACCAAAATTAAATCATATATTTCCAAGGTACTAGATTTAACAACCACATTAATATTTCCAAAAAATATCTAAATATTCCTACATCCATTACTAAGTATGAGGGGGTGTTAACAACCTCAACATAAACTAACAATTCAATATTATTATTTGGTTATGTTTCTGCTAAGTCGACGTGAATAAAAAACTATAATGAAAAAAAATGGTAATAAATTAAATGAAAAGCATTATACACATACCTAAATCACATATAGACATACTCATGAAATATCAACATTTTCTTCTATATAAAATGAGATAACCATAAGATCAAAAAAATCCATAATAATAAGTAATTTTATCATTAAATGATGAAACCCCAACTGAAAGCCGGAGAAACAAATAGAGGAAGGGATATGGATATTAGACTCAACTAAATCTCTCTAACACATCTATAGGAATCCAAACGCTCAAAGAAAATATAAGATCCTCTATTGGAAAATATTGGAGAATAAGAGCCCCAATGTGGCTTGAAATGGCCAACAACTAGGAAAACTATAGGGCACTGATGGAAGGGGAAAATGGTGAAATTATTCTTCCACCCTACCCGTTAAAAAATATACTAAAAACCAGATAACCACATATGGGTATCACTAATGAGCTAGTGCATACTAAAATACCTTTATACATACAAGAAGGACACAAACTACCCAGTGGCCTCCGACCAACATTCTAGTTGCATTATAGCCCATTGGTCGCATTCCCAAACCACCTCCCAACATTCTTGTACATATCTGAGGCTACCCAAATCCCTATATAACTTTATTCCATGTTGAAAATGGATATTTTTTTGGTTATAGACCATGAAATTAGAATTTCAAATCTAATTAAAAATATGACTCATCCACTAAATGAAACTATAACTTTCCATAAAAATAAAAAACTCATAACAAAATGTGGTCAATCCATCACACAACTCAAAAATGATACCCAACCAATGCTAGAATACCCAATATCTTGATTCAATAATGTCACACCTCCTAGTTTATGAAATTAGTTTCAAACATGACAGTCTCAGCTGAATGTACCTCCAAATTCATGTTCTACCTTCCATGACTATTTATTACATAATGACTCACCACAACACTTCCATCAAATTCCACATCAAAACTAATGACTCTAATAAACCCAATACCATAACTATCTTGACTCTTGATACTTTTATTCAATATGAACACCTAACCATCATCCCATAACTAACAATCACTAGATCAAACCACATGATCTTATCCAATTATTATTAACTAACAAAAGTACCTAGATTTATTATAAAACATAATACCAATAGAATTGATTCATTAAGATGTTGTTCTTGATGTTGTCCAAAACCATTTATAATTGAGCACTATGATCCCAACTAGTCCATGTTATAATTATAACTATAAAAAACACATTTTCATTTCTCTATGATTATAACCCTATCTGAAATACATTGTCATCCTGCACTAGAAGTCCCTTTACTCACTCACATTACTAGATCATGTCATCAACCCAATCCTAATCAGGGTTATATTAAAATAGATTTGACCCACACGACACCTTTCAAAACTAATAAATACCACCCATTTCTACTATGTGTAGAAATATCAACACTAGGTTCCAATAGGAGGCACTAAACTCTTAGATGTCGCCCCAGTAAAGATCTAGTAAAACTCCACATTTCGAGTCCTAGACAAAACTTATTATTTCCCCCATCCCCCACTCATATGGTATAGACACACTATTTTTCCTTGGATTACTAATTAAAAATTTAAATATGCAATTTTTAATAAATATTATTCTTATTAATATATCTACAATTAGTTATATCAATTCATAAAAAAATCCACTACGATAACATCATATGTAGATTATTTTGAATGCCAGTGTGTACCCACTTAAACATCACTAAAGGAGAAAATAAAAAAATTATTCCCAATATTAACCCCATGACCCTCTAGAATAATCTTAAATATGTACACCCCAATCATTTACTGAAACTCCCAATGATGTCTCCAAATATATGAGTTCATCATTGTGCTCTATCACAAAAATTGGAACCCCGAACCTCAAATTCACCCTCAAACCATTTCTAAAATGTCCTGAGATGAAAAATAATCAAGAACAACATATGACATCACATCATAATTCTCTCCTAAAATCCCCCTAGGATCTAGATACTCCATATACACCATCTGAATGACTAGTATCCTAACACTTATGAAATATTAACAAATTGGTGAAATATTTTGTGATGGATTTTATGTTCCCAATTCAGGAGTGCCTTTTTAATCACAAAATGAGAAAAAATATTGATCTCCATAGCCCATGCCTAGTTTTCTACTGATAACAATGACTTGAAATGGCCCTCAACCTCAGAAACATGCACCACACATGATTCAACATTAACTACTCATTTCTGACATAAAAGTACATCATCCATGTAATCCATCAAAACATTACTCAAAATTAGGATTAGACACCCTAACATATTGTGGTACACTCCCAACCACCTGACATCACTTATACCACTTCTGAATGAAAACTCAACATGATTAACAAAAAACATATGCATGTCGATTCCTCGAAGACATGCTCAGCCACATCATCTACCACTGATGTCCTAATAATGACCATTTAGGATCAATGGTTCTAGATTCCCTTCATACTATGTGACATCAAAACCATCCCAAAGGATAAATACCCAATTAAATAAAAATCCTACATTAGTAATTATCAAATCCATCAAAAATTCCTTTATCACCTCCCACCATGTTAAAGATTCTAATTGAAACCAATATGGCTCAATTACACGACTTGATTAAGTCATTAACCTATGATCATTTTGAAACATCCACTATTGTAATTTTAAGATCCGTTTAGGAATGAATGATTTACCACAAACCTGTATGAATCCTTCTTAACTAATAAAAAATTAGTAGAAAATATAAAAATCCAACACAAAACACTATGATCTAAAGGAAAAAAAATAGGTGCTCTTTTAACTTCCATCTATTCACAACACCTAAGAAACACCACACCCAATAAATATGTTCTTTAAAAATTCTATTTTCTAGAAAATTATGGTTATATGTTATTAATTAACCTATTTGAATCCTTGACTAACAATCCCTTAATCCGCACAACATCAACACTCACTCTCGCATTGAGTTAAGCATATGATAATGATATAACTATCCCATAACCATGCATAAACCTAGAGTCACTCTGGTAATGTGTTTCCAACCCCTCTCATCGCATACTATAATGTATCAAAAAAATATATAGGAACATTAATAACACTAATTCCAACCTCATTTCTCACCTAAACACCATGAGCACTCGTTAAACCCTTCTAATCAAATTATCAAGTCATACCATTCCTACACTACAAATTTTTTAGAAATTATGTAGATTGGTTCAAACCTATAGAATTTTAATAAGCTTCAATTATCTGATTAAGTACCATATAATACCATCACTGACCACTATATAGAAACTACAGTAGAAGATAACCTACTAGTCATATGAATAATCTTGCATTCCTATGTCAATATTAAACTAATGGTATTGGAATACAAAGAAATATTCCTCAAAAATACTAATTCAATAAAATAATCACAATAATACACATGATATCTCATCAAATGCATCGATTCCATAAGTTGAATCACCTAAAAAAACATCATGCATCAAATCAAATACAAGAATGTGTAATCCCCCGATGGGCCATCCTGGCAGATTGCTAAGAGTCGACCCCCTATGATCTTGGGTCACACATAGGGGTCACTAGGACATTTCATATATCATAAAAACATTAAATTAATCCATATCCTTGTGGTATCATCCTCAAAAACCTCTAAAGATCACATGACACAAAACATGCCAAACTAACGACTACAATCAAGGATCTCATTTATGTACAAAAAAACACAAACATTATAATGGTATTAAAAACCAAATTCAGTCACTAGCCCAACTGTCCTGCAATCCAGGTCATCTTCTATCATATAAGGCCATAATATGGAAACCCCCCAAGGCTTTCCTACCACTCCAAAAAATCAATCATTACATGGGAAGTATTTATAATTTTATCATTTGTTAATGAATCTCTTAATTTCCAAGTTTTTTACATTTATGAATTTTTTTATCAATTTTTACATCAATATGCTTGGTAAAATAAGATTGCATTCCCATGTATTGAGGTAAAACACCTAATGAGTTTCTCACTTCAATTTTATATAACCAAATCATTCATTTAAATAGATCCTGCTCTCAAATAGTGTATATATTTATGTATTTAACATTTATATGTTCCCTTAAATTTTTAAATCCCACACTCAAAATGCCACTATATGATGATTTGATCACAAGATATAGAAGAAAGCACCCTTTAAATCATGATCGACTCTCTATTAAACTAACAATAATGTAAATTAAAATTTAGAGGCCATAGTGAAAGTGTAACTATATATAATGTCAATACCACATTTTTATAACATAACGGCTCTATCAATCCATATTCACTATCCAAAGACAATATAGCATTATAGCCATGGTGTCCCATATTATCCCTTCTTCATTATTCAATATAATTCCACACATTTACCATTAATTATTTGTATTGATATCACAACCCCTTGTTTTTTAATAGGATGGAATTCACATGTTTTCAAGGAAAACACTTTAAAATTGTCATAATGGAACAATATTTAAGAAAAAATCTTACTTTAATAACCAATTTATATCTGCCCAGAATTTACATGTGTCACTCAAATAGATGGGCATGTACAATTCCACCATTCAATTATATGTGGCTAAATCCTTATGAATTGCTGTAAAAAAATAAAATAACTAAATACTTTCAATTATTTAAATTAATTATAATATGAATATCACAAGAAAACAGAAGTCGAATACAATAAGTAGAACAATAGAATATGTAAATCTTAGTTAACTGTCAATTAAAGCTGTCATAATGATAACATATAAGTCCATTATGCCTAGAATGATGCATGAACCCACAAACCGTTTTATCATTACTACAAAGATTAAAAATAAAATAAATCTTTAACATCACACCCATTTCCCCCAGTTGAGGTAGAGATTAATCCACTATAAAAGAATAAAGTATGAATAAAATTTATCATCCTCTGGGAAATAGATTTTCCCCAATATGTGGGTCTGCATCTCCCAAGTGTGAGATTATTACCATGCCCTGAATATAATATGGTCTCATATACACTATACCCAAATATAAAAAAAAGTAATGGAGGCTATGATACCACGTTTTAATTCCTCAAGCCAGATTCCACTATGTTTTTTCCTCTAAAAATTTACTATATGTGTAACACCCGAGATTTTTATGAGTAATATTTTGTTTTTACGTTATATATATATCATCAAAGGAATCTTTCACTACACACTATCTTGGCTTACTTTACACGCAATCACGACCTTCCTCGATAGCTTGCGTTGTACGCAATACCGAGTTTCACTAAACGACGATATGCTATTAAAATATTATTTAAAATAGCCGTTATGAATAGTAATAACCAATTTGTGAAATTTTATCTTTCAAAATGGACTTCATTTTTGGATTCAGGATAACGAAATTATCCTAGGGTGAAATTTTGGTATTTTTCTGAAAACTTTCAATTTTTGATGAATAGTGAAACCACTAAGTGGTAGGTTAAAAACTGAATTTTGCATAAAGCTTAATTTTACCGCTTTTGTGAATGGAATTTCGAAAATCCAATAGACACAGTTGATATCAGTAAGTAAAATGTGGTTCAATGAGATAAAAATAATTTTTTGGTGAATAGTAACTTTTTACTTTTTTTACCGCGGTTAATAGTAAATAGGGTAATTGAGGGTAAATATGATATTACTTTTACCCTAACACATGTCCTAATTCTATTGTATATGTTTAATTCGACCAAAAACAACCTTATGAATATAATATGACCATTTAGGTCCACTTGGATTAGATTATGACATCTAATATTATTTTATTTAATGAATAGTTAAAATAGTTAAAATCAATATTTAATAACTAAAACATTTTTAATCTGGGTTTATACATAAGATAAATTAGATTATAAATATTACATAGAAAGATAAAAAGATTTACTACATAATGATATTTTATTTATAATTTTTTGACTTTAAATAAATTAATTTATTTATGACACAATGATGATGTAGTAATTACGCTTTTAAGGAAATGTTAACATCATTGATGTTATAAATGCCCAAATAAATGTAATTTGAGACTTTCTATGAATTACAATAATTTTATAGGTTACTATGACATATTATTGTTGATTTAATCAACTTGGTTCAAACATATAATTCTTTTATGACTTTCACAAAAATCATATATCAAATAGTGACAAAATTGACAAAAATAGTTTTTAAATAAAATATTATATTATTAATTGTTATTTTATTCCTAAAAATATATGGTTCGGCAAAAGGACTTAGATAAGGATATATATATTTATAATAAACAACTTGGGGTTCGTTTTGCATGTTATAGTAAGTGTATTAACCATATATTGTAAGAAAACAAAAAGACACGGTAAAAGTTAAATTATTTAACTTAGAGTTAAATCTAATTGATAAGGTTAAAATAATAACCTGAACTTGTATAATTCATATTGGTTGATAGGATTTAGACTCATCCCCACTTTACCTTCGAAATAAGACCCTTTGGAACCATTATAAACCGATTTTGACTTTAATATAAAATAATATTTTGAGATATTCCTAAGGTGCCCCTCTCCTCCCTTATAAAAGGGGACCTCCTCCCCCTCCTCCTCACACCAATTTGAGCACTCAAGCTCGGCCAAACCCTGAAAAAATCCCTTCTCCACTTCCCTAGAATAATCCTAGAGGTCCTGGTCTTCTTCAAAGACCAATCTTAGATCCCTAAGTGGAGGATTCAAAGAGGCGTTTCAAAGAAGAGGTAATATCCATTACCGATCTTTTCAATTTCTTTCTTCTTCAACTTTTTCGTATTTAGTTAAAAGTAATAACATCAGTATTAATTACATACTGATATGTTATTATAAATATGAAACGACCCTAATTCACCTTCTATCCATTCTACGGAAAAATTAAATCACCGCGCGTGCGTACATACGGAATACCGTCTCCACGCCGTGGTGTAATATATTTTCCACCATCAACTTACAAGGATGGGTATAATGGTGTAATGAGTAACTATATATGATTATTATAAAGTGATATTGATACTGAAAAAGTATAAATACACTTAAATACAATTCCACGATCATGGGAACAATGTCATCGCTCGTACGTACGTACGAAATACCGTCTCCACGATGTGATGTGACTCGTTCTACATGATCATCATTACATAGTAATTATATAAATGAATTTACTGAATAAATATGATATATGTTACACTAATACCATATTGGATATAAGGTATCTATAACCTTAAAATAAGTATAAGAATTTATTCGGCAAAACACGCATAAGAACAAAAGGCAATAAAGACCCGAGTAACAAGTAACAATGAAATATTTATAATAAGATGCTAACAATATGACCATATATTATATCATATCAATATGTATGATTCTGGAATAAGTCAATAACATTATTTAAACAATTATACAGGAGATTTGGATACGTAAAAAGCAAATCGGACCTAAGGTAAGGGAAATATCACAATCTCATTTTTATCCAAGATTGTTTATACTTTGGTATTTACTGGGGTGTATTTCATCATCCACATCCATGTTTACTCAATATGTAATATTATTTCCATCCACCTAAAATTTTTTAATTCCAATTTTACCCTTCGATGAGTTTTTAGTAAAGGATATGAAAGGAATCTTTTGTAGTTTTTCGTACGAGGTACTTTTTGACTTTTTCGACAAAAGTACGAAGAATGTTTTTTTAACTTATACGGAAAAAATGGATTTTTAAAACATTATTTCCAAGAATCATCCTTTATAATTTTTCATGTTTATTTTTAATCAACTTCTTTTAGTTTATAATTGTATGACATGTTAATAAAAGAAATGTGTTTTTGAAATAGAAAGGATATTTTCCTCAAGAATGGAGTTCAAATGTTTTATCAAAATTATTTTCCATCTAAGATAATATAGGGTTCTGTTTTTATCCCTATTATTACATTTATTTGATTATGTTGTGAGGGAATTATTTTTATGAAGTCATTTACCTTATATGATTTGTTTTATGATGTCATGATGTTTCAAGAATCCCATTTTTCTTACATGTGTTATGAGATGATGTATGATTTATGATTATGTGGCACACATAAGAAAGGATTCATTATAAGATGGGTGGGACCTATATCTCCCTCCAATGCATTGGGTAAAGATTTATATCTCATGAGATAGACTTGGCTGGAACGGAAGGTTATTTCGGTTCAGTGATACAGGACTAAAACAAGAAGTGAACTCGGTTCATAAATGGACTTTGTCCGCTAAGATAGTCTTGGCAATGAGTCATGACTAACAAGAAATTATTTTCCATGATTATGTGTGCATGCCACAAAGTTTCAAGTTTTATGTTATGATTATGGGGATATCATTTTCACTTCTATGATTTATTCCATGTTAAGATATTATGATCTCTTTTGTAGGTTATGATTTTCAAAAAGATATGATATGATTTTTATTTCCTTTATTTTCCCTTGCTGAGCATTTGAGCTCACCCTTTTTTATATGTTTTCTTTTCCCCAGGTCAGGAAGATGGATATTAAGTATAATATGCTAAAAGGTACCATAGATATGATGAAATAAATGGGAGACACTGTAGAAGATTTATGAACCTGTTGTTTATGTTTCCCAGTTTCTAAAGACACTATACCTATACGGTCCTTTGTGGTTTTGTCATATGTTGTAATAAGTGTGCTTCAATTTTGATGTATTAACAATGTATGTAAAGTCTGTGTCGTTATAGTTGGTATTAGAGGAAAGGTATAGTCAACCTTTGGAAACTAGGATGTGAAAGCCATAGTAAGAACCCTATGGATAAGTCTATGCATAGAATGCAATCTTAGTGTTTTAGAAATAGACATGAATAACCCAGGATAAGACCTTAAGCGTGAAAATTTTATTCATGAATTATGTGGTTTTCCTATTATAATTAGTGTTGCTCACACTATTCTTCTTGGTTTTAGTCAATGACTGGAACCCGAAGGAACCGTGTTAATGCGGAATGCGATGGGCAATGCAATGATTGTCCCCCTGAGCAACCAAACGATATGGGAGCTGGAATGCAAAATCTTGTAGCCATGCTCACACAACTTTCTCAAGCTATGAATCATGCATGACTTCCAAACGAGCAAAGGAAGGACCAAAATTCTATTGAATCCTTCATGAGGCAGTGTCCACCTTCTTTCAGTGGGTCTACTAATCCATTATTTGCTGAACAATGGATTAGTACTACTGAAAAGATATTATCAGTTCATCAATGTTCTGAACAAGATAAAGTCATCCTAGCAGTGTATCGTTTGGAAGGAGATTCTGATCAATGGTGGAATCTTATTAAGAATACGAGGCAAAGGGATGAAATTGAGTCCATGGAATGGGACGAGTTCAAGAAGTTATTTTTCAATAAGTACTTACCTCGTATTCTCCGAACAAAGATGGAGAAAGAGTTTCTTGAACTGAAGCAAAGGGATGATGAATCTGTTGGTACCTATGAAGAAAATTTTACAAGACTTCCAAGGTACGCTTCTGGTATTATTATCCAACCTGAGAGTAAGAACGATCGATTTTTTAGTGGCTTAAAACCAAGTCTTCGAAGTGCGTTAGCCATAAGGGACTTCAATAGATACGAGGAGATCGTTGGATGCGCTCTCAAAGTCGAGATGGAGATTGGAGTAACCCATCAGTCATATGGGTTTGATAAGAAGAGGAAAATGGAATTCAAAGGAAAATCTAAAGAGCACACTGAAAAGAAGATTTTCTTTCCCTTATGCTCAATGTGTGGAAAGAAACATGGAGGGAGTTGTCTTAAAGGGACAAGTAAATGTTTCAAATGTGGAAAGGAAGGTCATCGGGCATTTGAATTCCGCGATGATGGGAATAAGATGTCTAATGATGCAAACAAAGGAAGGGATACACCGAATGAACCTACTACACTTCAACGATTCAAGTGCAAGGAGATGGGGAATTATGCCAATAAATGCCCTAATCCAAGGGTTGATGATGATGGTCGATGTCAAGAAACTCTCAAGGATAAAGACAAAGGAAAGTCACATGCAATTTCTATCAGCGATGTGGAGTACGATAACGATGTGGTGAAAGGTACATTTACCATCCACTCTAAAGAAGCAACTGTTTTATTTGATTCTGGATCCACCCACTCTTTTATTTTTTAAGAATTTTCTAAGGGTATCACCGTATTACCTCAACAATTAGATGTTGAGTTAGCTATGACAACAACTAATGGCACAACAGTCGCATCAAAAGTTTATAATTCTTCTCCGATTGAAGTTTGTGGGAAAGTGATTCCTGAAAATCTTGTGATCCTTCCTATAGTGGAATTTGATGTGATTCGTGGAATGGATTGGCTTTCATTATATTGAGCTCATATCAATTGACAAAGAAGGGAAGTCAAATTTCATATTCCAGATCAATCTATGATCGTTTATCAATGCAAGGATGAACATAACCTTCCAGTGGAAATTTCATCCATTTTATGGGTATTGATTCCACTAAATGAAGGCTATTTATCTCAAATGGTTTGTGATAAACTCACAATTAAGAATATTCCCATTGTACGGGAGTTTGATGATGTCTTTCCGGAGGAATTACCAGGACTTCCACCAAATCATGAAGTTGAGTTCTCAATAGAACTCGTACCGGGTGCTTTGCCTACTTCAAAGACACCTTATAGAATGGCCCCAATTGAGTTGCAGGAATTGAAGAAGAAACTCCAAGAGAATCTTGACAAGGGATTCATACGCTCTAGTGTGTCACCTTGGGGAGAACCTGTTCTATTTTTTAAGAAGAAAGATGGATCAATGAGACACTGCATTGATTATTGAGAACTTAACAAGATCACTATCAAGAACAAATATCCTCTCCCACGCATTGATGACCTATTTGACCAACTATGCGGAGCTCAATACTTTTCCAAGATTGATCTTCGTTCAGGGTATCATCAATTAAGGGTCAAAAGGGAGGATATACCAAAGACGGCTTTCCGTACAAGGTATGGACACTATGAATTTATAGTGATTCCATTTTGTCTTACTAATGCCCCTACTATCTTCATAGATCTGATGAATAGAGTCTTTAGAGACTATCATGATCAATTAGTGGTAGTCTTTATAGACGATATTATTGTCTATTCAAATAGCAAGGAAGAACATGAAGATCACTTGAGAATTATATTGAAGACCCTGAGAAAGGAGAAGCTTTATGCCAAATTTAAAAAGTGTGAATTTTGGCATCAAAAAGTTGCATTTTTGGGTCACATAATCTCAAAAGAGGGGATATCTGTGGATCCAGCAAAAACAGAGGTTATCGAAAGATGGTCGAGACCAACAATAGTAACTAAGATCCGAAGTTTTCTTGGTTTGGAAGGATATTATCGACGTTTTGTGAACGATTTTTCACGATTATCTAATCCACTCACCAAGTTGACTCGGAAAAGAGTTAAGTTTGTCTGGACAGAAGAATTTGAAGAGAATTTCAAGGAATGTTCAACCATCTATACTTGTGATGATTAAAGAGGCACAGAAATAAGATGTCGAGTTACAAAAGAAGGTGAGAAATGTTCCTGAATTCAACCTTGATTGTGATGGGATATTAAAGTTCAGGAATCGGGTTTGTGTTCCTCCCATCCCCGAATTAAAGAAGTAGCTGCTGGATGGGGCTCATAGTTCTTCATTCTCTATTCATCCTGGAAGCACGAAGATGTATAGGGACCAGAAGGAGTACTTCTGGTGGGATGGCATGAAAAGAGATGTTGCTGAATATGTCTCTCGATGCTTGGTTTGTCAACAAGTTAAAGCTGAGAGACAGAAGTCTAAGGGGATGTTACAACCATTACCCATACCCGAATGGAAATGGGAAAATATTACTATGGACTTTGTCACAGGACTTCCTAAAACATCCAAAGTCAATAATGCTATCTGGGTCATAGTTGATCGTCTTACGAAGTCTGCACACTTCATTTCTATTAGAGAGGATTTCTCTCTAGATCATCTTGCCAGGATATATGTAAAAGAATTGGTAAGATTGCATGGAGTACCACTTTCTATTATATCTGATCGGGATCTGAGATTTACCTCGAAGTTCTGGCGAAGTCTTCAGCATACTCTGGATACAGAGTTGAGTTTCAGCACGGCTTATCATCCTCAAACAGACGGTCAGTCTGAGAGAACAATTCAAACCCTAGAAGATATGTTGAGAGCTTTCTCTATGGATTTCAAAGGAGGTTGGGATCAACACCTACCTTTGGTGGAATTTTCTTATATTAATAGCTTTCACTCCAGTATTCATATGGCCCCTTATGAAGCTCTCTATGGAAAGAAATGCAGGACTCAAACTTGCTGGCATGAAGTTGGTGAAAGAAATCTATTAGGACCTGATCTCATTGATGAAATGGAAGAAAAGGTCAGATCTATTCAACAACACATAAGAGCAGCTCAGAGTCGATAGAAAAGTTATGCCGACAACCGAAGAAAAGACCTAGTGTTTGAAGTGGGTGATAAAGTGTTCTTACGAATATCTCCCTGGAAGAGGGTTATGAGATTTGGAAAGAAGGGGAAGTTGAGCCCTAGATATATCGGTCCTTTCGAAATACTGGATCGTGTTGGAAAGGTAGCTTACCGATTGGCGCTTCCACCAAATCTCTCTCAAGTTCACGATGTGTTCCATGTATCTCTCCTGATAAAGTACATACCTGATCCTTCACATGTACTCAGCTCAGAAGTTATACCGTTGGAGCAAAATCTTTCTTATGAAGAACAACCGATAGAGATTCTGGATCGTAGCGAAAAATTCATACGAAACAAGACCACTCGATTGGTGAAAGTTTTATGGAGGAACCACCAACTTGAAGAAGCTACATGGGAGCTTGAGGATATGATGAGGGAGAAGTATCCTCATCTGTTTGTTACAAAGTGAAGAATTTCGAGGGCGAAATTCTTTTTAAGGGGGGTAGAATGTAACACCCGCGATTTTTATGAGTAATAATTTGTTTTTATGTTATATATATATATCATCAAAGGAATCTTTCACTACACACTAGCTTGGCTTACTTTACATGCAATCACGACCGTCCTTGATAGCTTGCGCTGTACGCAATACCGAGTTTCACTAAACGACGATATGCTATTAAAATATTATTTAAAATAGCCATTATGAATAGTAATAAGCACTTTTTGAAATTTTATCTTTCAAAATGGACTTCATTTTTGGATTCAGGATACCGAAATTAGCCTAGGGTGAAATTTTGGTGTTTTTCTGAAAACTTTCAATTTTTTATGAATAGTGAAACCACTATGTGGTAAGTTAAAAACTGAATTTTGCATAAAACATAATTTTACTGCTTCTGTGAATGGAATTTCAAAAATCCGACAGACACGGTTGATATCCGTAAGTAAAATGTGGTTCAATGAGATAAAAATATTTTTTTTGTGAATAGTAACTTTTTACTTTTTTTACCGCGGTTAATAGTAAATAGGGTAACTAAGGGTAAATATGATATTACTATTACCCTAACACATGTCCTAATTCTATTGGATAAGTGTAATTCGACCAAAAACAACCTTATGAATTTAATATGACCATTTAGGTCCACTTGGATTAGATTATGACATTTAATATTATTTTATTTAATGAATAGTTAAAATAGTTAAAATCAAAGTTTAATAACTAAAACATTTTTAATATGGGTTTATACATAAGATAAATTAGATTATAAATATTCATTAGAAAGATAAAAATATTTCCTACATAATGATATTTTATTTATAATTTTTAGATTTTATATAAATTAATTTATTTATGACACAACGATAATGCAGTAATTAACCTTTTATGGAAATGTTAACATAATTGATGTTATAAATGCCCAAATAAATGTAATTTGAGACTTTTTATGAATTCCAATAATTTTCTAGGTTACTATGATATATTAGTGTTTATTTAATCAACTTGTTTCGAACATATAATTCTGTTATGACTTTCACAAAAATCATATATCAAATAGTGACAAAATTGACACAAAATAGTTTTTAAATCAAATATTATATTATTAATTGTTATTTTATTCCTAAAAATCTAAGGTTTGGCCAAATGACTTAGATAAATATATATATATATTAATAATAAACAACTTGGGGTTTGTTTGGCATGTTATAGTAAGTGTATTAACCATATAGTGTAAGAAAACAAAAAGACACGGCAAAAGTTAAATTATTTAACTTAGAGTTAAATCTAATTGATAAGGTTAAAATAATAACCTAAACTTGTCTAAATCATATTGGTTGATAGTATTTCGACCCATCCCCACTTTACCATCGAAATAAGACCCTTTAGAACCATTATAAACCGATTTTGACTTTAATATAAAATAATATTTTGAGATATTCCTAAGGTGCCCCTCTCCTCCCTTATAAAAGGGGACCTCCTCCCCCTCCTCCTCACACCAATTTGAGCACTCAAGCTCGTCAAAACCCTGACAAAATCCCTTATCCACTTCCCTATAATAATCCTAGAGGTCCTGGTCTTCTTCAAAGACCAATCTTAGTTCCCTAAGTGGAGGATTCAAAGAGGTGTTTCAAAGAACAGGTAATATCCATTACCGATCTTTTCAATTTCTTTCTTCTTCAACTTCTTCTTCATTAGTTAAAAGTAATAACATCAGTATTACATACATACTTATATGTTATTATAAATATTAGACAACCCTAATTCACCTTCTATCCATCCTACGGAAAAATGAAATCACCGCGCGTGCGTACGTACAGAATACCGTCTCCACGCCGTGGTGTAATCTATTTTCCACCATCACCTTACAAGGATGGGTATAATGGTGTAATGAGTAACTATATATAATTATTATAAAGTGATATTGATACTGAAATAGTATAAATACACTTAAATACAATTTCACGATCATGGGAACAATATCATCGCTCGTGCGTACGTACAGAATACCGTCTCCACGATGTGATGCGACTCGTTCTACATGATCATCATTACATAGTAATTATATTAATGAATTGAATGAATAAATATGATATATGTTATAGTAATACCATTATGGATATAAGGTATATATAACCTTAAAATAAGAATAAGAATTTATTTGACAAAACACGCATAAGAACAAAAGGCAATAAAGACCCGAGTAACAAGTAACAATGAAATATTACTAATAAGAAGATAAGAATATGACAATATATGATATCATATCAATATGTATGATTCTGGAATAATTCAATAACATTATTTAAACCATTATACAGGAGCTTCGGACACGTACAAATCAAATCGGACCTAAGGTAAGGGAAATATCACATCTCATTTTTATCGGAGATTGTTTATACTTTGGTATTTACTAGGGTGTATTTTATCATCCACATCCATGTTTACTCAATATGTAATATTATTTCCATCCACCTAAAATTGTTTAATTCCAATTTTACCCTTCGGTGAGTTTTTAGTAAAGGATATGAATGGAATCTTTTGTAGTTTTTCGTACGAGGCACTTTTTGACTTTTCCGAAAAAAGTACGAAGAATGTTTTTTTAACTTATACGGAAAGAATGGATTTTTAAAACATTATTTCCAAGAATCATCCTTTATAATTTTTCATTTTTATTTTTAATCAACTTCGTTTAGTTTATAATTGTATGACATGTTAAGAAAAGAAATGTGTTTTTGAAATAGAAATGATATTTTCCTCAAGAATGGAGTTCAAATCTTTTATCAAAATTATTTTCCATCTAAGATAATATAGGGTTATGTTTTTATCCCTATTATTACATTGATTTGATTATGTTGTGAGGGAATTATTTTTATGAAGTCATTTACCTTATATGATTTGTTTTATGATGTCATGATGTTTCAAGAATCCCATTTTTTGTTACATGTGTTATGTGATGATGTATGATTTATGATTATGTGGCACACATAAGAAAGGATTCATTATAAGATGGGTGGGACCTATATCTCCCTCCAATGCATTGGGTAAAGATTTATATCTCATGAGATAGACTTGGATGGAACGGAAGGTTATTTCGGTTCAGTGATACAGGACTGAAACGAGCAGTGAACTCGGTTCAAAAATGGACATTGTCCGCTAAGATAGTCTTGGCAATGAGTCATGACTAACAAGAAATTATTTTCCATGATTATGTGTGCATGCCAAAAAGTTTCAAGTTTTATGTTATGATTATGGGGATCTCATTTTCACTTCTATGATTTATTCCATGTTAAGATATTATGATCTCTTTTGCAGGTTATCATTTTCAAAAAGATATGATATGATTTTTATTTCCTTTATTTTCCCTTGCTGAGCATTTGAGCTCACCCTTTTTGTATGTTTTCTTTTCCCTAGGTTAGGAAGATGGATATTAAGTAGAATATGCTAAAAGGGACCCTAGATATGATGAAATAAATGGGAGACACTGTAGAAGATTTATGAACCAGTTTTTTATGTTTCCCAGTTTCTAAAGACACTATACCTATACGGTCCTTTGTGGTTTTGTCATATGTTGTAATAAGTGTGCTTCAATTTTGAAGTATTAACAATGTATGTAAAGTATGAGTCGTTATAATATGGCCTCAAAAAGATCTTCCCATATGCCAAATGATTTCAATCTGCGTTGAGGTCCTATGAGGTTACCATGAAGAGACAATTTTCTTGTTACTATAGTGTAAAAAATAAAAAATTAGTAACTAAATAAGACACAACACACTATAAAATAATCTCATCAAGGTAAATAATTGACAGGTTATAAAATAATAAATCACATCCCATGAAATATCATAATGATTCTATATAAAAAATGAATATAAACATATCAATCAAGTCAAGTATGACCTACCAAAAAGTATTTATATCGAAAAATAACAAATATAGAATATCCTCGGATTTTACATGCTCTAACCTATCTCCTAGCTCTCAACCATTAACCTAACCAAACAATTAAGCATTACAACCAGAATTTACTTAAAACTATATCCTATGATCAATAAGAAACATATTTAGTTCGAAAGTGTTATTGAGGACCATAAAGGATATGAGTAAAACTCAATAGGCTATCACCAATGGTGTCTAATAAAACTATAGAATTTCAATATAAAATCATAATGGAATTCCATACAAAAAATATTAATAATAATATGTTTTCGATATAATTATAAAAATTCAATCCTAAGTCTCAGGATTAGATCGAAGGCTAACACTACATTCTCAACCAATTCTGGTCTCTAAATATAGTATAAACATCATGTATCAACTTAGTTCTATAGACAAGAACCATGAAAATCATTACCATGTGTCCCTAGAGGAATCCAAATGGGTCATATGGGCATTACCTCCTAGAAATTCCAAATAAATCCAATATTTGAGTTATAAATAAATAGAACACCCTTGATATTTGGAAGCATGGATCAATTGATATCCAAGGATTTCCAATGAGGAATTCTATACATATAATAATCAAACTAAATTATAGGATCTCATATTAAAATTTTAAATAACTGTACAGATCAAGAATCGATGGAATTAAAAAATATAGTCTTTTCCCAAATCTAAGGGTCATCCACCCCCATGTATTTAGTTATATTAAATCAAAGTAAAATGTACCAACCCACTCAAGGAGTTCAATAATATTGGACATATTTGAATCCAATTAATTTTTTACTCATGTCATTAACATCAATCCCATATTAGAATATATAGATATTATATAGAATTATACACAAATAAAAATGATAAGGAATCTAGGGAGTCTTCCAAATGAAATCCAATATCACATTAAAGTTTCAGTAATATCAAACTACTAATTAATAAAATATTAAAATTTAAAATAATTGAAAATCGGAAATAATGATTCACCACATTTTTCCATTTCACATATAAACAATTATAGCACTATAAGATAGGATTGACATAAAATTAAATCACAAATCCCTTTAATTATTTCCAAGTCCACAATAACTACTATTTTTTAGGGTCATCCTATAAAACCACAATTCCAAATTAATTCTTCAAATTACTGAGGGTACTTTTAAACAGCCAAAATTAATTCATCCAACTCCAAGGCACTATAATGACCCGAAAATTAAATAGTTCCAATAAATATATACCAATTCAAACATAAAATACTCTTTCAAATGGGTTTTTCATGACACCAAAAGGGAAACTAATATTTTAATTTGATTATTAGGTGAATAATCTGATAATCCACCAATATTATACAAAACAGAACACAATATGAAGGATGGACATTAAGGGAAATGAAAGAGGGCACATAACATCACCTTAAAGAGACCCACTCATATAATATCAACCTTCAGTTTTAACAAATATCATAAAACACTATGAACCATTGGAAGGCCATTAAAATTGGGAATATTAGCCATAGAAAAAGAAAAAATACATAATAATGAGAGAAAAAAATAATGAAAGATAAGGGAATATTAGGATCACCTCAAGATCTCTTAGAAATATGGCATATATCCAAATTTAAATGAAATAGATTAGATCCACCATTGAAATGAATAATAGAAGGAGGTATCCTACTAGGATCAAAATGGATAACAACTGGGGAAAGATCAAGTTATGAAAGAAGGGGTGAGGGGGTGAAATGATATATTTACCCTTTTTAAGAAAAAAAAAAAGAAACCATAACCAAATATTATTCTGGTGGACCACAGACTAGTCGTTTATTCCATTTATACTTGAACAATAATTGGTAGGCCATGAGCTAACAAGATCCTCTTACTGGCTCCCTTGTGGGACTGAAGCCCCAGAATTTCATGCTATGCCCACCTCTCATACATTCCATGAACCTATGATGCACCTAAACCACATATAACATATTATTTCATATTAAAATGGCTTTTTTGGGGGTTCCAAACATTATAATTCATGTCCAAAATCCATTATAAAAATCAACGCATCTACAAATAAAAACTCAATAATTCCTAAAAATAACAAATGCCTCTATGAAATGGGGTTTTGTATTTTTATAATAAAATACACCTAATGCTCATTTATTATTCCGTATATCTCCTACCCCAATTTAATGTGGGTTAAAGTATTTTAGTACTTGACATTAATGGTACCAAGATAGAAAATTTCCCATTCGTTTTAATTAGATATAATAAGAAGATAGAATTATAATCAATCCTATGATTTTAATTGTTATTGAAAAAAATCTAAAAAATAATGAAATACCTTTCCTTTTAAATGCATTATAAAGAATATTCAATCCCTCATTTTTAATTGTTGTTAGTATCAAAATAGAATCATGGATTAATAGGGTGATCTTTTTAGGAATAATTGTTACAAACGAGCCCTAGATGGACTCCCATGTCACAAGATCAATCTCACTACAAGGTTTTAATCATGCCTTACCAAACCCTAATGGATACTGAATAGTGGAGATGGTATAAAAAAACTAGTTTGGAGACTATTCCAAATATTTAGAAATAAATTATACTAGAAAATTACTAAACTCATATAATGTGATTAATATCAGAGTGCACTTGATAAATAACTAAAACAGAAGCATAAAATAATAAACTGAATGAAACAGATAGTCATATAGACTCACACACATGAAAATCATATAACAGAAGGTCACCCACTAGGGAAAACACATATAAAAATGAAAAAAATTATAATAAAAAAATTGGATTTACTTACAACATTGAGCCAAACCATATACCTAATCGCTATGATGCACGAGTTATATGAGCTCGATCATGAGACTCTACATGAGTAGCTCTACTCAATCAAGAAATATAGGTCTTAGACCCCATGATCAAAAAACCATTGATCCAACATGATTCAAGACATCATGTCTACACATACACACTAAGGTATCATAACTAAGGGTAAGAACTAAATCATAATATGTTATTTCCAATGGTGATCTGATAATCTGATGTCGTAATAAGTATATCCACATGTGATATTCTCATACCAGAAAAATAAAATAAGTGATGCAGAAAAGAACAAATGCATAATGAAAGGGGAAAATCAAAATAAGTAAAACAACCAACCATGGTTTCTATCCTAACACCATAGGTTAATAAAACCACATTATGGCCCACACTATAGGATTTATATCATTTAGCTCAACCAACCACATTCCATCTAAGGAATATAAAATATCTAAATAAAATCTATGAAAATATAAATAGAATGACCGAATGTTAGAAACTAAAATGTAACCATATGATTCTATATAAAAAGCACATCCACTAGGCTTTGGGACTCCAACAGCACGATCTAAAATAGCTAAATGAATATCAAGGACAAAAAAACTAGAGAACCCTTCAGTCCCAAAGATCATAAACAATTAAGTATGAACCATTTATAGACCCAACATGGAGGGATCAATATATAACCCTGAGAGAGAAACCACTTCCAATAGCCCTAATGAGAAACCATGCCTGAATAATAAAAATAACACCCACTCTGTGATAGTCTCAACACATTATCATCCTGAATCAACTCCAGCTACTATGAATAATAAACTATTGTGTGGTTTCACTTATCCATGTCGACCATTACTTACCAAATACCTTAAAACTATAGAAAATAAATAGAAGTGAAAAATATATCAAACATTGAGGTTATTCCTGATCCCATACTCTATATTGGTATACATGTCATGTTAATGTATTGAGAGAAAAACATACTCAAACATCCTGACCAATCATCTAAATGAACATGGGATGATTCGATCACAACCACATTGTCAAAACAGCTGAATTAAGACTGTCGGTATAATCTTGTCCAACAGAGCACATGGCCTCTCCCAACTCCCATATCTTATCCTCCACAAAATATCCATCACAAGCTCTCAGTTCCCATCATTAGGTCCAAAACAATATTAGGCTTCCCATTGTCCCTATGGTCAAAGAATAAAGAGATAACCAAGTAGGGAATCCCCTAATGAACCCAATGTCTCAGTCTACCCCCATCCAAATATATAAGAACATCTGACAAGACACATAATGTTCAGAAATCACAAAAATAGGTTCCTTTATCTCATTCAAATAAAATTAAATTTCTTGTGAGGAAACATGAAAATGTCCCTCAGTGTCCTCAAACTGATCCTCAATCAATAACTCACATAAAAGATCATCCAAAATTCTAGGCTCGCTAATAGGGTAATTCTAAAAGGTCATCATGACCGAATCAATATTAGGAAACCCTAATAGGGGATACTCATATAGAAAACCCATTTCATATGGGCATTCTTGACCACTAAATATGGAAAAAAACTGATCAATTTATCAGTAACCTTCACAATAGGTCATCCTCAAGAGTCCATTAGACATGTCACAACATCACAATGACAGCTGACTATAACCACCACCCATGACGTAAACACATACCAATGTATCCAGCAGCTATGACCATTAACAATTTGAACTAAACCTCAACTAATTTATCCTCAAAAAGTAATGTGATAAAAATATTATTTAAGATCTTATTATAGGATAAACTAAAATATTCAAAAAAAACTTATGGGAAAAAAATTTTAAATTTACAAATATTTTCAGAACCTATGATGACATGAGGAATTAAAAAATACCCAACACAAAATCCTATTTCCCATTATAATTTTCCATGGTAAACCTGTATCCATTCTCTCTCCGAGGCACAAACGTATCCAACACTAGGTCAACAATACAATAACTAGTCTTATAGTTTCCAAAACACTCTCCCAATATGAATGAAATAAAACTAGGAATAATCTAAAGATACCCAGAATATGAGTATCTCTATCATCACCATGAATTCAAAATAAACAACCAAATGTCCCTCTATACATCCATCATGAAACAAGATGGACATAAATGTCCAAATAACTCACACATGAATTCTATAAAAAAATACATTGTTGTCCTACCATGAACAAAAACTTCAATTCTAAAAATAATTATAGAGACTCCTTAACTCTAAAATAATTTTATGCACTCCCCACCACAAGTATTTTATTAAACCACTCTTCAATGAGCATCAAGACATGCAAAGATGGTAAACTTCCAATTAAAACTTGGAAAATTTTCCTAAAACCATTGACCATGCTCCTCACTTATGCCAGTACCAATGAACAAGAAAACCATATACACTCATATCTAGAGATTTGGTATCTCATTCATGACATGATAAACCACATTACCACCCACCACGCATGACTCACTCCAGAACAGAAATCCTTTAAACATGCTTTCAATGTTCTTCCCAAGGCGCAACTAAAATATATACGGATAGGGGTCTAACCAAACATTACCTCTCAAGCCAGCCATGAGAAAAGAAGAAATCATATTTTAAAACATCTCATCCTTAATTAATCCTCATGCCTAACCATATCCTATTCAATGATATCCTTAAACACCCACCAAGTAAGAACATCCATTCCCAACCAAGCCATCTGTGATTTCAAGCATAAGAGCCCCATAAATAGACTCGAAATACAAAATATTATAATAAAAACTCCTTTCGAAGGAAATCTATATTAGTACTTAAAGGGAAGAACCACCCAATAGAAACTCACACATGATTGCATGATTCCTCATGCATCCTTACCATTACCATTCCATTAAAATGGAACTCAGAGACCACTACAAACCCACCAAGGATTCCATGAATCCCTCGATGAAGGGTCTATATCACTATCACCAATGAAACTCTCTTCACATGATCAACATGAAAAATCACTATAATAAAATATATATATATATATATGTAATTATATTAAGTATAATTCCACAAATAATATATATAATAAAACACTGAATGATTAGTTTCTGACACATTAAATAACTTATCATCCATTATCAATAAAACATAATAGACATTAATATGTCATGGGAATCCTATGTTACTATAAATATTGATAGACACTAGCTTATTACCCCTAGTACATGATATTAGAAGAAAAAATAAATCATAAATACACAAATTAATGTTCATAAAACTAGGTGAAATGATGCAACTATAAAAACAGAATCCAGGAACAACAATACCATGTCCTAAAAACATAGAAATAATGTTGGAAAATGTCTTCATGAAACATCAGTCTGATATCCATCAAATTCTTTAACACATTCCTAAACATTTTTTCTACCAAATACAAAAACAATAAAACCAATAAACAGTGATACCATTTTTTAAGGAACCATCATAGGTAGACTAGACACGTCACCCGATCGGGCTTTCCAAAAGTTCTCAAGTCCATCTCCCAAAATTCTAGAGTGTGACAACCAGTGGTGGGGGACTAAATATGAATTGTGTATACTATACCCTCTAGATAAAGGGTACTAATATGAAAAAATTACTAAACTTATACAAAAGGATAAAAATATGAGTACGAATAACAAATAAATGAAAAAGAATTATGCTAAAATAAATGGAATGAATCTAAAGTGTGGATGATTATCACTATTGACCAATAAAGGTTTTATAACTCTTCTTTTGTTTATAGAAACACTCAGGTATTATCCTTAGTGATTGTACTTTTTTAGAGTTTATGGTTTTTTTATTTGTCTTCTCAATGGGGTGTATGTTTGTAGAGCATAATTAAATTTTTTAATTCAATATGCTTGATTTAAAATTTTGATAATTATTTAGTTATGTACAATATGGGGTATTTAATATTATTACATCTTTTATAATTGTTTCAAATTACATTAAATTAAATCACACATACCAAGAAGATTTTGATTGGAGTTCCCTATTGTAATGGCTTTAATCTAAATCATATCATAACTAGAATTACCATCTCAATCAAAACTTGTTTATGTTAGTTTTTTTATTGTTCCAATAATCCATTCAACACATTTTTAAACATAACATTTCATTAATCTAATAAATATTATTTTTATCAGACACGATGTTATGATAAAGAATATTTAATGAGAAAAATATTTAAATCACAAAACATGATGAAATTGTGATTCATACTTATGGGATATTCTCTTAGACAATCAGATGATTAGAAATTTGGTTTATGATTTTTTGGGTGTTTAGTTAAAAATAGAATAAAATGAATGGGACACAATAAGAGTAGTGCAACAAACACAAACATAAGCTGTGAAGAAAATTAAACCTGAAAAATTAATTGAAAAAATAAATAAAATAAGCTAACGATTTTCCACATTATTTAAACAATTTTAACAAAAATAATTTTAAAAAAGAAATGGTGGATGATAAATACAATTTATGATGAAGAAGTATGCATTAATAATTAATTAAAGTGAAATCAAATTTACTTGATTACAATTCAAAACAAGGGAAAATGAACATGAAATATAACATAGATGTGGTGTAATTTTGATGAAAAATGAGAATAAAAATTATAGTAAGACCATATTAAGAGATATTAACATTCCAATTATTCTATTCAATTCCAAAAAATCATCTTCTTTCTAGGATAGGAGGGGAGTGTATATATATCCCATAGTGGTGGACTATTTTACTTCAAAAACTACCACTCATGTTTGATTGAATATTATTATATTTAAACAGTATAATCTCAAGACATAAACATCATAAATTTTTAATATTGTATGTAAAAAGTTAAACCTCCAAATTTTGAGTCCATATGACTTCTGGACCATAAAATATGGATATTTTACTAAACAATATATTATTGTCCGGTTTTTGTCGATTTTTTCCATTATCATGATGTAAAATCATTTATGGGTATAAATATTCTGTCCAATATGACCCATTATTTCTATAAAGTTTATATACAATACAAAAAATATGTCAACAGAAAATTATATCCCCATTATAATTTTATATTTGTAGAAAATTAATTAATTGTGGGATATTTTAAAAAACCCAGATATAATTGTGGGCACATGTTCATGCATAAATTTATCCCCTTATTTACTGACTTGGGGCTTGAAATTTTTTCCCATTTTTAATATATCTTCCCAGAAAAAATGGTAGAGAATAAAATAATTTGAACATCTAGATCAAGCTTATAAGAAAAAATATATCATCCAAGCAAGTGTAGTTTCTTTAGATGATTAAATGGGCCTTCTTTTGTTGTCCATATAGACTTCCAAATATTCAAATTAGAACAAGATCCAGTTAAATGATTTGTTGTAATACACATATGGAACCCTAAAAACAATATTAAAACAATTGTTGTATAAGGGTGATATTTATGATTAATCACCAAACCAACCTTTTTCTAGGTTATTTTAAACAATGATCGCAAATTATTTTAAATATTAAAATGACTGCCTTTCTCAACAGTTATGAACAGTTCATTGAAAACAAGTGAAAGGATTAGATAAACAATTATGAATAAGTTAACTAAAATACACTCTTCAATACTTATTCATGAGAATATCCTCAAATAAAACATAATAAAACAAAAAAAATTCATTTTCACTAACCAAAAAATATTTAAAAAAAATTTCACCTATTAGGAGGTCTAGAATAGTTCACACATCGAAAAATAATTCCACAACAATTTGGTATGAAAATGTTTTTTTTCAAAAACAATTTCACATGTTAAAAATTTTATTTAGTATATGGGGGTACTCATTACTTACTCCTATCAATATGATATATATTTATTCGAGTAGGTTCACTCATTCACTATACAAAAATGAAAATCATAATACCTACAAAAGGTCTCAGATTCATTTCCATATTATAATGTTTATATAAAATCATATGTATTCGGGGGAGGGGGTTTAGTGGATATATTACGGTAGGAATATATTGGAATGAATACAAAAAAGAGGGGAAAACACTAACATGAAAAGAGAAATATTAAATGTTTCTAATAAGACATGGAAGGTTAGAGAAACACATATTTACAAGGGAATAAATTTCCAAGGGAACAGAAGAGAATGACAGAGAGAAAATAAAATCGGGTGAAAATATAAAATTTGTATAAAACAAATAAATTCTATAAATTACAAAAGAAAAGATAATTTCAGTGATCATTTTTTCATTTTTTGGGAAGTGGATCAAGAATCATATCTCACACTCACATATCCGGAACTGTTTTATCTCTTTATAAATATAATTTTTATAGTTATAACAAGATAAAATTTGGGGAAGAATTAGTTTTGACCCCCCCCCCCACCAAGACATAACCTAGTAGTTGTTTCATTTTCATTGTTTTCATATTTTTTTGACATAATTTGAATAAAATTTGTATAAAATTACATAATCATTAATCTATTCCAAAAAAAATATCCATTTGGAAAAGTATCCCAATAACATAAATGGTTTTCTTCCCTCAATCATATAATGAAACATTTTAAATGATTGAATGTATTCCAAAAAATAATATCATTCCCCCCCCCCACAAATAAAATTTTAATAAATCATGCAATTAAAATAAAATTATATGATGGGAGGGACATGGCTTTGGCCTTGTAATGTGGTTATACAAAAGTTTTTTATTTTCATGAATAGGATTTCAAATGGAGATTAAATATAAGGGTAATGAATGTAATATTGGCTATTTTGATTCACATGTCATTTAGAAAATAAATATTTCATAGTAATGTAAGTTAATGTTAAAAATTAAACCTGAAGCTCAACAACCTCAATACCCACAATCATGGGTAAAAAATCACACAATAGAAAAATATGGTACTAGGTAACCTTTGTATGAAATATGATGTTGGTCGTCATATAAGGGGAATACATTTCCTAAATAAAAACTGAGTTCTCAAAAATTATTAGTACTGACACAAAACTGTTCATCCATTTTTATGATTAAAATACTAAAAAATTTCAATGAAAACAAGTCATTGGACTCCCCAAAATATTTTGAGAAATAAATTAACAAATAATGGTGTGTAATTGTGATTCTTTTTGTGTTTTATTTTTTTTTTGTTTTTTAATACACACCCACACAAAATACCAAAAAAAGACAATGTTTTTTACGACGTAAGTGGTAAAAAAAGGTGAGAAATAAGGATGAAGAAGTGTATAGGAATAGAGAGAGACAGAGATAGGAGAATAAGGAAGAGATGAGGTGGGTGTTAAAGGTAAAGAGGTTCCCCCTAGTCTGAATATTATGGATCACCATCTCCATCTAGTGGTGGGTGAGGGGAAGTAGATGTGGTCCTCGAGTATGTGTCCTATTTACATATTCTTTAGAAAAATAAATTACCTAATTGATAATAAAAAATAAAACAAACATTATTAATTTATTGAATAAAATTAAATGAAACTAAAATTTCATTAAATTAAAAGAAAACATGGTTTACTTACCAAGTAGCGTTATAGTTATTTTTTCAATTGTGGACAATTTTTGTGGACTACTGATATTACAATCATGGCCAATGTATCTTTTTAACCCCATAGTACATCCCAAAATACATGTCTTTTTGAATGCCCGGTTTTTCATTAGACAATTTCTTCCCTTTTTTGTTGTTGTTCATGAAATTCAATAGGGCTGGAGAGAAAATCTGGGAATCATTCCAATTCTATTAATCATGATTAATTATATAGTTCATCAAGTGTTGATTTTAGATTATTGGAAGTTAAGTAATATGTTTCAATTATGATGGTGCATTTAAGTGTGTTTTAGAAAATATGAAACTAGAGTATGACATCTTTGTTTCTTTGACTCAATTTTCATATCTTTTTAATGTGGAGTAATGATGTTCAATGGGGACATGAGACTAAATATATTTTTCAAGTTCATTTATATTAATGTTTTTAAATAAAATGATAAGTTTCAACCTCACTAGTGATCACCTTATTAATTTGGTAAACAATATCATATAAAAAACTCTTATTGGAAAAAGATAATCACATTTTATTTGGTTTAATCTCACATATAAGAGAATTTACAGAATCATGGACAAGTAATTATGAATGTTGGATAATATAATTTGAGTTATGAAATGTGAATTATAATTAATTGACCTTATTAAAATCAATATTGGAGTAGTGGACAGCATATGAAAGATGTGATTCCAAGGTATTTTCAATATCACTGATATCGATGGAGTTTAAATGTGAAATGTCATCATCAACTTCTCCCTTTATGACTTGGTTACTGAGGATGAGAAATTCACAATGTCAAATTATAATAGAAACAGATGGGCATGATGGATCAGGGATCAACACAGTATTAGATATAATTTTTTGAATCATGGAAACAAAATATAGATTGATTCTATGATGGTTATCACATGGCTTGAAATATAGTAAACATGAAAATTTGGTCCCAAAACTACATGGATAAGATGCCACAATGGACATCAATTTTGGTTCTATAAACAATAAGGAATGGTCTTCATAGAATCAATAGATATTGGAATGAAGCAATCTCAGCTTACCTAAAAAGGGTATAAAAATCATCTATAAAGATAAGATAATTGACCCAAATAAGGAAATCCTCAATTAGCCCCACATGAAATGTTTTTTTATTGATTAACTAACTATACGACAACACCCATTAGGTGAAAGGAACCAATACCATGGTTTGATAAGGTATATTTAATAATATCATTTAAGAGGATATTAGGCCAATCAATGCATCATCAAAGTTGTAACTTCCTATATAGAATAGACCATTCAATGTACATCGATCCTTGCTCTTTATAGGAATGGACAGTTGGGTTGAAACATATTTAATGATCCTATGTTGTCTTTTGTGGGGAATAATTTAATAAAAAATATTCATACATAGGGAATTTTTAATATAATATAATATGGGAATGTTCCCTTTGACATCAATAAGCATTATACGAATTATAGAATTTGGTTCAAAAATAATTTCATAGGCTTATGGATAGCATGAGGAAAAGTAATTGGGTTTTTATATGTATATAATGAATTGAGGGAGTGGATTCAGGTTCATTTTTTGGACGTTTTTTTAAATAATAATTTGAAAGGGTTTTGAGGATTCATCACGAGGAATATAAATTTTATTTCTAGATCCAAAATATATTTCACTTACCTTACCCTCAGGGTTGTGAAATGGTTATTCTGGGAGGTTGGAAGAATAGAACTATTGTCACTTGTTGATGTGGGATTCAAGTTGTCCAATTTTGTTTCCAATGATATTGATACTAGAGAGGGTAATTGAATAAATATATTCCAAATTGAATTCCCATGTTTTCTTAAAGGATGAGGCATGTGCCGCATTGGTATTTACTTTATATTTATTATTGGGAAATCGATTGTATTGGATGGGGTATTGATAAGGCTTACTAGGATAGTGGATACTATGGGGATTATTTCTCCTTTGATGATGAGGTAAAAAGGATATTCTTGTTATATGATACTGCCATTTTCACATTTTTAGAATTGATTAGTATTTTGATGAGGGAAATGAGGGGGATGAGGGATGGGATTGAACTTCCTCTAACCGGATTTATTGGTTGAAGAGAAGGGCTTATAGTTAGGATGGTTGGAGATTCTAATGAACAGACCATATAGTTGAGGGTTGATTTTATACTGATATTTTTTGAGCTTTATTAGACCAGAATAATCTATTGGTTAGTCTTGTTGTGGTGGACATGTGTCTGTTTCATGAGCTAGTGTGCTGCAGATTCCTCAATTTTAGATCAGTCTATGGAACAATGACATTGGAGAACATGTGGATGGGGCTTTCACAGCCACCACTAGTTTTTTCACATGACATGTAAGTTCACTAATCCACTATGTAATATTATTAATTTATACATATTTATTCTCATAAACATGTTTGATTTTAGAATGAACATATGTATGAAATTGATGTGTATTTACAGCCATTTTTCTTATAAGTATCATAAAGGCAGAAGATCTTTTTCAACAAGAGAACCACCACTTACTGCATTTATGATAGTTCAATTCATACCCAATATACACTCATAGAAATATTTGATCAAGATATAGTAAGGGTTTTTATTGTTTCAAAATGTCTCCACAATAATATTGAACCTCCACCAATACACATAGAGTAATTAATTAGGTAATTTTTGGATACCACTATTATCAATTTGGATATATTCATTTAATAAGTGGGAAATAATTTCTATAGTAAGACTCAAGTCATGTCATTCATTCTATTTATGGATCTAGCGGGGAGTTAAAAGATCCACAATATAGAGTATTCTTCTTGGGATATATGGAATGCTCTATGTTTGATATGTTCTTCAGAATCCCCTTGAAAAATCATAGAAGGGAACACTTCTTGGATCTCATTGAGGTGAGCACATGGATTCTCATTGGATATCCCATGGAAATAATAAAGATGTTAAATCAATCCCAATTTGATATCAAAATCAGTCTCGATGTTTACATATTGAATTCTAAGTGTTTTTTAATTAATATCAAGTGTAGAAAGTTATTTAAGGGATTGTTCCCTATAATTGGCCAAATATAGTTCAATTGGATTGTAAAATAATTTTTCGGGAGTTATTTGTTTGTCCCTAAAATTATACCTAATTTAATTTATATTTTTCAGAATTTCATGGCCAAGAAAATAAAATAGATTTTTTGAGAGGATAAGAGGAATTCAGATAAATTTTGTAATGATATGTAATGTGGGATTTTCTTGGGGGTTTTTCAAAACTTGTTTAAAATTTTTTTTATTTAGAAAATATATATTGAATGACTATATAAGGCCCCGGCCATAAACACTGTTTATTATTGAATTAAATGAATAATTCACATTGATGATCTTTTCAGGTTTAGAGTTTTAGAGAATTAGGACATAACTATTACATCTCAACGATTACAAAGTAAACACTTATACTAAATTTCCATAAAATTAAAACTCTTAAAAAGAAACATGTCTAGTTCAATGTTTTTGATAGCATGTCTTTCCTTGATCCCATCCTTAACCTTATTCATCTTTAAGTCATGTGGAAAACATTTCAAAAACTTGGGATGAGCATTAAAATACCAGTAATGGATACACAAAGAAGGAAAACTATTATTTTTTCAAAACAACAATTAAACCAAGAATACTTTATCAAAGTAATAATTTTCACCATTATGAAGTAGTAAGAAAACCTCTTCACTGAATAAAACATTATTACTTACCCCTATTGTAACCAAAAGATTACCATAAAATCCCATATAAAGAACACATAACATATAAAGGTAACTTGGGACATAAACATACTTAAATGGAATAACCATACGGTCGACTTCCACACATATCACTTAATGGAATAGTCATACGGTCGACTTCCATACCCAATGCATTGGAGGTTATAACGTAACCACCCGTCCTGGTATTCATGACACCACCCGTCATATGGTTTATCACGTAACCACCCATAAAATGTCTAAGTACCATAATTACACATAAAATATTGAAAATATAAACATTTCAATAAAAACATTTCATTTTCAATCACAATAAGTAATTCCAAGATATTGAATTAATCAATCCATTTTCAAAAACCATTTAAAAGAGATTTTTGAATCAAAGTGTCCCATACCACATAGAATCTTTTAATGGAATTATAAATTTAAAACATTAATGTACATGTAAATAAATACTGAAAACCATTTTGAAAACATGAAAATTAATGATAAAGATTTAGAATAATGACTCTTTAAAACATTTAAAACGATATTTTTGTTAAAGAGTTTTTAACAAAATGAGAGACTCTTGAATACAAATAATTTCGGAATAACATTTAATCTGAGCTTTATAATATCATGAGAATAAAGGGATTCATGATATAATATGTCAAAGGACAGTATACAAACCATATTAGAGTGAATTGGTGCATAACAATAATGAAGTCTCAATGGAAATGGAAATTGAGATGAAATCAATTATAAAGATGGTATCCTTAAATTATGGATAAATATATCACATAAGAATGTGTGGAAAATATAAATACACCCAATATAAGTGGATATTATTTGTGAAACAATCAGAGGTTATTCACACATAATCTTGGAAAAACAAAACCAATGACATAGATATTTAACACAATGAAATGAGATTGAGTTATGATTTCCCATACAAGTTCGTAAGAATTTATCAATGACTTGATTATGTGTAGAAATAGTTTATCTACACAATGGTTTGCGGAAATTACAACATATATATTCCACACATAATCTTGGAATAATAAAATCAAGAAGTATAGGTTTAATCCAAAGAATTGAAAGTGGGTTAAGAAGTTCCCTTACAGAAATCCGATAGCTTAACAACGTCACTTTAAAATTCAGAAAATGAGTTGATGAGAGAGGAAATGGTATCTCATCACTTGGGCATAAAATTTACATAAATAAGGATATATAAGAACATATCCTAACATAATTGTATGTTAATTAAAAGACATAACAAAAGAAGTCTCTTAAAACGAGGAGGGTGAATGGTTCCCTTACCAACTTGGGTACCTTTCGAAACATACAACCCCTAGAAGAAGGGTAATACAATGAAGATGTAAATACCCATAATTGAAATTATACTACACAAAGAGTATAATAATGTGTAGTACATACACCAATCAAAGTAAATGGTGGCTAACGTAATATAAATGTCACGGGAATAAAAGGGAGATGAAAAATCCTTTACGAAAACTTGGAAGCCTAACGACGCCAATTAAATGTTCCAAAAATGTATTGATGAGATCAAATAGGGTATCTCATAATATTAACAAAAAGTGTACAGAAAGAGGAATATAAAATAACATCCCCTAGCAAAAAAATGTGGAGCTTAAAATAAGTGACATAAATGAGAGTACTTAAAAAGAGAGAGATTGGATCTCTTACGAAAATTCGACAGCCTAACGGCGCCACTCAAAACTTTCAAAATGAATTGATGAGAGAAAATAGGGTCTCTCATCATATGAAAATAAAAGGTAAAAAATGGTAATATAAAATAACATCCCAATCATAAGAAAGATGAGCTTAAAAGGAATGACATAAAAGAGTGTACTTAAAAAGAAAGAGAGGGGTAGGATTCCTTACCTCGTGTCCGACATGACTCGATCGTTCTTCAATCTCCTGAATAATAAAATTTGGTCAATTTATAATTTCCTAAGTACCTCCTTTAAATATTATTATTCAGTTCATATCACATATTATAATTTTATAATAATTTGTTAATAAAGTGAGTTCATATCATACGTTTTTGTTGATGTTCGGTACATGAGTAAAAATTGAAGTTGTTGGAAAAGAATTTTCCATGTAGTTATGGGTACATCATCTCCAGAATAGTATTAATGTTTTAAATATCATATATATCTTGTATATATTCGTTTTTTACTATTCCATAACATTTTGAGATAAAAATTAAAAGCATCGTTCATGGAGACGGTAGGCCGTACGTACGCATGAACGCTACTTTCATTTTTTTTTTCATATTAATGGAATTAAAGTAAAAAGAGAGAGAAATATATATTATAATTCCAGAATTATATCCATCATTTAGATGTAATATATGACATATATATCTATTATATATATGTACTTATAATAGTACATAACATTTTATGATAATAAATGAAATGTACCATTCATGGAGACGGTAAGCCGTACGTACGCATGAACGCTACTTTCATTTTTTGGAAAATTAATGGAATTAAAACTATATGAGATATATATATATATATATTATAATTATAGGATAATATATATGTTATATATATCACATAAGTTCATCAATTCCATTCTTTATACATTCCATGTATTCCATGAACGGGTCACATCACTTGAGGGGGCGGTAGTCCACACTTCCTCAAATGAAATTATCTCATTTGCACAACATGAAAAGAATAAATTTATGTCTTAAATATAAAATACAGAAGAATAGGGAGGTAATAAATATAATATATATCATAAATAAATATAGTTCCATCATAATGGCCACCATGAGAGGTGGTATGAGAAGATAGAACAATCATCATTTCATGAGGCAGTAATTCACCATCCATAGAAAAAATATGTTATTTATTCCTTAGATAGAGGTGTATGTTAGTGTAGCTCTAATCCTCCTCATAACAACATACTTATATATTTAAGATACTTGTTCTGTGATAAAAGAAATAAATAAAAATATTTTAGGGGTTGGAGATGCAAAATAAAACCGAAGAACATTAGGGAAGACATTGCCTTTAAAACGAGTAACTCTTTTTGATTTGAGCTCAAAGGCATCCTTGGGAAGACTTATACCCAAAGTGAGGCTTCTAGGAGTAATATATGGGTGTGGAGAGACAAAATGGGTAGTGTTTGGCCGATCCAAAGGCTTGATAGGTTTGGGTATGGTGGTAGAGGTGGGGGCCTTTTATAAGCTGATAGAAGGTGCACTCTTGGAAAGTTATAAAAGCTTACGTTATTATAAAATGATTTTCGGATTTTAAAGGTCCCAAATTTATATATTTCTATGATAAGGTAATAGGTGTTCAAATTACACCAATCCAATAGGTTTTTGACCTGTGTAGGTCTTATATTTTACATTATCTTTTCATTTTATTTAAATTGTTAAATAATAAGGTAATCGCTGCATCATCATGGTGTCATAAATAATTTAATTTATTTAATGTCTAAAAATTATAAAAAAAATATCATGATGTAGGAAATAGTTTAAGATTTTTAATTAATATTTATATTTAAAAATATTACTTTCATAACCCCATTTAAAAATTTCTTTAGTAAAACAACTCATGGTTGTGACATTTTTATTTTAGCTTTAAATAAAAAGTTATTTATGTAATTTTCCAACCAAAGTGGCTCCATGGGGTCCCCAAGTTGACCCATGGATTTTCTTGGTCGGCCATGACACATCCAATGAAGGTAGAACATGCTTCTATGTCATTTCATATTATTAAAACATTATTTTTACCAAAAATTACACTAATTACCTCTAATCGCGATTAATAAAACTTAAAAGTTACTATTCACCAAAAAATTATTTTAATCCCATTGAACCAAATTTTACTTCTTAATGAAAACCATGTATGTCAGATTTTTGAAAATAAAATCACAGATGTGGAAAATGTTAATTTAAATGAAAAATCGATTTCTTTAACTACCACTTAAGTGATTTCACTATACATCAAAAATTGAAGTTTTTCAGAAAAATACCAAAAATTCAGCCTAAGCTATATTTGATATTCCAAATTCAAAAATGATGTCTATATTAAAAAATTCAAAACATATAAGTTGAATTAATTAATTTAATAATTAATTCCTGTTATCAAAACAAATAGCGTGTGTTTAAGAAACAATATCTATTAAAAGTTTGACACTAGTTTAACTCCAATTTCAAAGTGAAATTAATTCCAATGACCACCATTGGATTGAATGGTAAAAATATATTCTAAATACACTTTAATATCAATTGAAAATATAATATACCCATATAAATAAATCAGATTAAAAGGAGGTTTTGAATTAAAATGCAACATTTTCAATAAAAATTATCTTTATCGGAAAAATAACAAAAATTTACACAAAGTAAATTTTGATGTCCAGATTGTAAAGAAGGATTTTATTTTGTCAAATACAACATATAAAATTGTCAAAAGTATATTTAAAAAGGGTTCTCCATCAAAAGGTGGTTAATCGACCTTTTAAAGAATATTAGAAGATTTATGCCTAAAATTGGATTAATTTGCATTTTAAGCTTCTAACATTTATTGGATAAAAGTAAAAATATTTGAAAACATATATAATCATTTTTTAGTTAGTTCTGTTCATTCCCTCCATTACAACGGCTAGGCGTTAACTACCTTTTAAAATAATATTATTTTATTATTATAGTGCAATTTAAGATTTCAAATAAACTCGTTGTTGCGTATTGGGTACTCCATCAAGCATAGCGTTCCATTTAAAGTAATATGAATATTTTATTCACAAATATGGATAAATATGAAAATTTCATATTCCTTATTTACCGGGGGTGTTACATCCTTCCCCCCTTTGTGGTAATTGCATCCTCGCAATTTTAAAAACTGGGCTTGGAAACTTCATTGAAAATCCCAAATCAGAACAAGAGTCAGTAAAACTATCACTTTAAAATAAGGAAAGAGAAGTACAAAGGTCATCCGAGTTAACCCATACTAGGATTCCATGTAGGAAAACATGTACATGGAGGAGAAAACAAAGGGTCATGTTCTGAGGGACAGTGATAGGAAACATGTTTAGGAGAATGTTAACCACTAGAAAATCACTAACTTGTGATGGGTTAAACAGTATTTGATTCCCTAGTAGGAAAAATTAACAGAAAACATTTTTGTTTTACGTTGCTTTTCATTGAGTAATTTATTTATGAGCTTAACTAAAACATAAGGAAACATACTTACTTGTCATGTTGACTTTCAAATTTTACTATATTTCTTACACGAACTCATATTTTCTCCAATAGATGAGTCTTTAGGATGACTGGTTCACATTAAGAGAGATATAATAAACTTCTAGAGAACCACCTAATCCACAAAAGAGAACTATATACTACCCATGTATTTAGACCATAACCAAAACTAAAACCAAAAAGGTTAGTATGAGATCAGATAATACCCAAAAAGGATAATCCTTTATAAAAAAAATATATTCTGAATCTCCAAAATATGTCAAACAATACCCAAAGTTCAACAAAGACCATTCAATAAAAATATATCCATAAAATTCTTCAATGTAATAAAAAATAAGACTGAAACCCAAATCTCTAAATGATTTAATCACATATTCTTCCAAGATAATCATTAACATTTATCTCCAAATAACATCAGTCACTCTTAAAGTCTCAAACTGAAAAGTAATTAACCTAATCACATATCCTCCTTGATAGGTTAATAATTTCCATATATAACCCAAAATAAATTTACTCTTGATTCCTAAAATCATCTAACTAAAAATAATTAGTCAAACTAACTAGGGAATTCACGTAGTCCAGTGGTAGGCAATAAATACCAGTCGCACTTTGGTTGTGGGTTCGATTCCCACAGCTTTGTCCGACGCGACAGGTTGTCACACGGTCTGCATGTTGTCCTTTTTCCAAAACTACATAATTCTTAAAACATTCCCCAAAAAGAGATAAAATCTTTAAAAATGATCATAACATATTTTAACCTCAAGGTTATCTCATGCCTTTCATTTTCCATAATATCATAGAGTAACCCATAATTACCTAAAAAGTAAGGATTATATAAACCCTAATGTTTACCTTTATAATTATTACATGAAATTCCATGTCGAGTTTCTTCTCTCGTACATGATGCATTAGAGAACTCAATAAGGTTCAAGTGGTTGATCATGACTCCTGATAGTTGGTTTAGAATAACCACGATATTTCTCATTGAATCCCCCATTTCATTCTTTCTCTTAATCAGAGAACCACCACAGTTTCCATCGAACCCATTTTCAAATTGGTTCCTGTTATATCCATCCATTTACTAAATCCAAAACTGTCAGTGTGAGTATATCAACAAAATCATCATGTACTAATTAAAAAGATAATCACTAAGATATATTTACTCATTCAATTTATCTAAAAACTATGACTCTTTCTGAAATCCTAGCCATTATGGTAATGTCACTTATGCTTATAGAATACCCTAACCTCTAAAGTTATCTAAATCGACCTTTGATACCAACTATAAGGCCCCAACCTTAAATATTACTTATTATTGAATTAAATGATTAATTCACATTGAGGATCTTTTCAGGTTTAGAGTTTTAGAGAATTGGGACATTACTATTACATCTCAAATATTACAAAGTATACACTTCTACTAAGTTTCCATAAAATAAAAACTCTTAAAAAGAAACATGTCTAGTTCCATGTTTTAGATAGCATGTCTTTCTTTGATCCCATCCTTGACTCTATTCATCATTAAGCCCAGTGGAAAACATTTCAAAAACATGGGATGAGCATAAAAATCCCAGTAAAGGATACACAAAGAAGGAAAACGTTTAGTTTTTGAAAACAACAAGTAAACCAAGAATACTTTATCAAAGTAATACTTTTCACCTTTATGAAGTACTAAAAAAACACTTCACTGAATAAAATATCATTACTTACTCCTTTAGTTACCAAAAGATTACCATGAAAACCCATATAAAGAACACATAACATATAAAGGTAACTTCAGACATAAACATACTTAAATGGAATAACCATACGGTCGACTTCCACACATATCACTTAATGGAACAGACATACAACCGAATTCCATACCCAATGCATTGTAGGTTATAACGTAACCACCCGTCCTAGTATTCACGACACCACCCGTCATATGGTTTATCACGCCAACACCCGTAAAATGTCCAAGTACCATCATTACACATAAAATATTAAAAATATAAACATTAAATAACAACATTTCATTTGCAATCACAATAAGTAATTCCAAGATATTGAATTAATCAATCCATTTTCAAAAACCATTTAAAGGATATTTTTGAATCAATGTTTCTCATACCACTTTGAATCTTTTAATGGAATTATAATTTTAAAACATTAATTTCTATATAAATAAATACTAAATACCATTTTTAAAACATGGACATTAAAGATAAATATTTATAATAATGAATCTTTAAAACATTTAAAATGATATTTTTGTTGAAGAGTTTTTAACAAAATGAGAGACTTTTGAATAAAAATAATTGCAGAATAACATTTAATCTGAGAATTATAATATCATGTTAATAAGTGGATTCATGATATAATATGTCAAAGGATTTTATACACACCATATAAGAGTTAATTTGTGCATAACAACAATGAAGTCTCAATGGAAATGTAAATTGAGATGAAATCCATTATAAAGATGGTATCCTTAAATTAAGGATAAATCTATCACATAAATATGTGTGAGAAATTTAAATACAACCAATATAAGTGGATATTAAGTGTGAAACAATCATATTTCATTCACACATAATATTACAAAAACAAAACCAATGACATAGATATTTAACTCAATGAAATGAGATCGAGTTATGATTTCCCATACAAGTTCGTAAGAATTTATCAATGAGATGATTATGTGTAGAAATAGTATATCTACAGAAAGGTTTGTGGAATTACAAAATAGATATTCCACACATAATCTTGGCATAATAAAATCAAGAAGTAGAGGTTTATCCCAATGAATTGAATGTGGGTTAAGAAGTTCCCTTACAGAAATCCGACAGCCTAACGGCGTCACTTTAAAATTCTGAAAATGAGTAGATGATAGAGAAAATGGTATCTCATCACTTGGACATAAAATTTACATAAATAAGGATATATAAGAACATATACCAACATAATATTATGTTAATTAAATGGCATAAAAAAATAAGTCTTTTAAAAAGAGGAGGGTGAAAGGTTCCCTTGTCGACTTGGGTACCTTTCGAAACGTACACCACATGGAAGAATGTTCATACAATGAATATTTAAATACACATAATTGAAATTATACTACAAAAAGAGTATAATAATGTTAATTACATACAACAATCAAAGGAAATGGTGGCAAACATAGTATAAATGTCACGAGAAGAAAAGGGATATGAAAAATCCCTTACGAAAACTCGGCAGCATAACGACGCCACTTAAAACTTCCAAAAATGGATTGATGAGATCAAATAGGGTATCTCATCATATTAACATAACGTGTACATAAATAAAAATATAAAATAACATCCCCCAACATAACAATGATGAGATTAAAATAAGTTACATAAAGGAGAGTACTTAAAAAGAGAGAGATTGGATCTCTTACAAAAATTCGGCAGCCTAACAGCGCCACTCAAAACTTCAAAAATTAATTGATGAGAGAAAATAGGGTCTCTCATAATATTAACATAAAAATTAATGTTATATTAATATAAAATAACATCCAAATCATAAGAAATATGATCTTAAAAGTAATTACATAAAAGAGAGTACTTAAAAAATAGAGGGGTAGGATCCCTTACCTCGTGTCCGACATGACTCGATCGTTCTTTAATCTCCAGAATAATAATATTTGGTAAATTTATAATTGCTTAAGGACCTCATTTAAATATTATTATTCAGTTAATATCACATATTATAATGTAATAATAATTGGTTAATAAAGTGAGCTCATATGAGACGTTTTTGTTGATGTTCGGTACATGAGTAAAAATTGATCTTGTTGGAAAAGAATTTTCCATGTAGTTATAGGTACATAATCTCCAGAATATTATTAATGTTTTAAATATAATATATATCCAGTATATATTCATTTTTTAATATTCCATTCCATTTGGAGATAAAATTAAAAGCACGATTGAGGGAGACGGTAGTCCGTACGTACGCATGAACGCTACTTTCATTTTTTTGACATATTAATGGAATTAAAGTTAAAAGAGAGATATATATATATTATAATTCCATAATTATATCCATAATTTTGATGTAATATATGACATATATATCCATTATATATATTTACTTATAATATTACATAACATTTGAAGATAAGAAATGAAATGTACCGTTCATGGAGACGGTAAGCCGTACGTACACATGAATGCTACTTTCATTTCTTTGGCACATTAATGGAATTAAAACTAGATAAGAGAGATATATATATATATATATATTATAATTCCAGTATAATATATATTTTATATATATCACATAAGTTCATCAATTTCATTCTTTATACATTCCATTTATTGCATGAACGGGTCACATTACTTGAGGGGCGGTAGTCCACACTTCCTCAAATGATATTATCGCATTTTCACAACAAGCAAAGCATATGAGTATGTATTAAATATAAAATACATAAGAATAGAGAGGAAATAAATATAATATATATCGTAAATATATATAGTTCTGTCATAATGGCCACCATGAGAGGTGGTATGAGAAGATAGAACAATCATCGTTTCGTGAGACAGTGATTCGACATCAACAGAAACAGTATGTTATTTAACTATTAGATGGAGGTGTGTGTTAGTGTAGCTAG
Source organism: Viscum album (assembly GCA_963277665.1). Taxonomy (NCBI): domain Eukaryota; kingdom Viridiplantae; phylum Streptophyta; class Magnoliopsida; order Santalales; family Viscaceae; genus Viscum; species Viscum album. The sequence goes on along the minus strand of OY728129.1, from coordinate 124,755,293 downwards.
AATCCTACTCATAAAAACATCATAGTATATTGAATATACTGGTGTTTTTTACAAAATAAATAAATAAAAAGAGTTTAGGTGGTTGGAGAAGCAAAATAAAACAAAAGAACACTAGGGAAGACATTACCTTTAAAACGTGTAACTCTTTTTGATTTGAGCTCAAAAGCTTCCTTGGGAAGACTTCTGCCAAAAGTGAGGCTTCTAGGAGTAAAAAATGGACTTGGAGAGACAAAATGGGCAGGTTTGGGAAGAGCCAAAGTCTTGATATGTGTGGGTAAGGTGGTAGAGGTGGGGGCCTTTTATAAGAGGATAGGAGGTGCACTCTTGGAATGTTATAAAAGGTTACTTTATTATAAAATGCTTTTCAGATTTTAAAAGTCCCAAAATTATATATTTCGAGGATAAGGTGATAGGAGTTCTAAATACACCAATCCAATATGTTTTTGACATGTTTAGGTCTTAGATTTTATATTATCTTTTCATTTTATTTTAATCGTTAAATAACGAGGTAATCGCTGTATCATCATGGTTTTATAAATAATTTAATTTATTTAATGTTTAAAAATTATAAAAAAATATCATGATGTAGGAAATATTTTTTTATTTCTAATGAATATATTTATAGTAAAAAATATGACTTGTATAACCCCATTTAAAAGTTGTTTTAGTAAAAAAACTCATGTTTGTGACATTATTATTTTAGCTTTAAATAAAAAGTTATTTGTGTCATTTTCCTACCAATGTGGCTCCATGGGGTCCCCAAGTTGACCCATGGATTGTCTTGGTCGTCCATGACACATCCAATGAGGGTAGGACATGTTTCTAGGTCATTTCATATTATTAAAACATTATTTTGACCTTAAATTACAATAATCACCGTTAATCGCGATTAATAAAACTTAAAAGTTACTATTCACCAAAAAATTATTTTAATACCATTGAACCACATTTTACTTCTTAGTTACAACCATGTATGTTGTATTTTTGAAAATTAAATCATAGAAGTGGCAATGTTTCATTTAAACGAAAAATCAGTTTCTTTAACTACAACATAGTGGTTTCACTATTCATCAAAAATTGATGTTTTTCAGAAAAATACCAAATATTCAACCTAAGTTATATTTGATATTCTGAATTAAAAAATGATGCCTATTTTCAAAATTAAAAACATATAAGTTGCATTAATTAATTTATTAATTAATTCCCTCTATCAAAACAAATAGTGTGTTTTTAAGAAACAATATCTATTAAAAGATTGACACTAGTTTAAGTCCAATTTCAAAGTGAAATTAATTCCAAAGACCACCATTGGTTTAAAAGGTAAAAATATATTCTAAATACAATTTAATATCAATTAAAAATATAATCTATCCATATAAATAAATCATATTAAAAAGAGGATTTCTATTAAAATGCAACATTTACAATAAAAATGATATTCACCGGAAAAATAACAAACATTTACACAAAGTAAATTTTGATGTCCAGATTATAAAGAAGGATTTTATTTTGTCAAATACAACATATAAAATTGTCAAAATTATATTTAAAAGGGTTCTCCATCAAAAGGTGGTTAATCGACCTTTTAAATAATATTAGGAGATTTATGCTTAAAATTGGATTCATTTCCATTTTAAGCCTCTAACATTTATTGGATAAAAGAAAAAATATTTGAAAAATATATATAATAATTTTGTAGTTAGTTCCTTTTATTCCCTCCATTACAATTGCTAGGCATTAACTACCTTTTAAAATAATATTATTTTATTATTAGAGTGCAACGTAAGATTTCAAAGAAACTCGTTGTTGCGTATTTGGTATGACATCAAGCATAGTGTTCCCTTTAAGGTAATATTTATATTTTATTCACAAATATGGATAAATATGAAAATTTCATATTCTTTATTTACCTGGGTGTTACAGACTACTTAATGAAACATCACTAACAATAGTTCCATTTGAATTGAGGAAATTTTTTTTTCTATCGAACATTTTATATTCTGGTTCAGTTCTAATGTGTATATCAATCCTTATATCGAATACTAAGTGATGGTACTATTTTTTTAGAGTCGATTGTTTTTAATTATAATTTTAAATCAAATTTTTTGCATTTATTAATTGTTTTTTCATGGATTAAGTTTTATTTAAAAAATATGTACATATTGGGTTTAGTTAATTATTGGTTACTAAAAATTATTATATCCTTTATCATTTCATTTTATTTCATAAAATTAACACCCACTTCACAAGATGATTTTGATCAAAATTCAAAATTATTGTGCATTTAATATATGCCTAAAATTAAATAGGGTTCTTACCCAATCAATAATTGTTTATTATAGTGTATTTATGGTTCTAATAATCCATAGAATACACATGTTAAACAATACATGTCATTAATCCATGAAATCATTTTTTTAACATAAAAATTGTTATCCTATGAATATGTATTGGTAAAAAGCTCTCGGTCGCATAAATTCTATAAATTATGACACATACCAAAGGTATATTTACTAAGAATTTGTTATGGTTATTAATGTGGTTTATTATGTTTTACAGGTTGACTTAAAAATATAATAAAAATAATGGTAAATTATAGGAGTAGTGCATCAAAGTAACACACAATAAATGAAGAAACTTAAACACGATATTTTGATTGAATATGAAAATAAAGGAATGGAATATTTTTCAAATTAATTTAACCAATTTAGATAAATTTAATATTAAGAAACATTGGGTGAAAAATAATTATATATAATGATGAAGAAACATGCATTAATATTCAATTGAAATGAAAACAATCATACATGATTATAATTGAAGTAAGTAAAAATGAACACGAAGATGAAATTGGAGGAGATGTTTCTATTGTTGAAACATAGGAATGGATTTTCTTACTAGGACCCTTTAAATTTTATTGTGATGAAAAAAACCTATTTTATTTCTAGAAATTACAACTTCTTGTATGGAGAAGAGGGGAGTGTATTTACAAACCAAGGTCATGGAATGTTTGTCTTCCAAAACATCCCCTCAAGTTGGATCAAATATTTTACCATTCAGATAGATGCATAAAGAGAAATATATAACTTTAATTGTGTTATATATGATTTTTAATTTTCAATGTACAAATCAAGAATCCATTGGACTTATTTAGCTAATATTATGGTTATTTTAGTAAATAGTGATCTTTTTTCTAGTTTTGTGTTGAATTTTTCCATTGTTTAAATCTGATTGAATTTTTGGCAATGAATATCTTTCATATATGAATAATATATTCTAAAATGTTTTTATAATATATCGTTACTTTCTCTCCATAAAATTATATATCAATTGGAATTCAATATTGGGATAAATGTCTTGAATTATGGGTTGTTTTTAAATCTCATGTAGAATTCTTGGATGGACTACCATGCATCAGTTGCGCCCCATATTGGTCATGTTGGGCCTTGAAAATTTCTCCCATGTTAAATTGTAATCTCATTGGAAACATGATATATATTCAATGAATTGTAACATCTACATTTAGCCTAGAAAATATAATATCCATGTTGGTCTAATTTCATCGATATATTCAATTGGCTATCTTTTGTAGTCTATATAGAACACCAAATGAATGAATTAGAAAAAATAAAAAGTTGAATGATTTTTTGAAACATGAATAAGAAATGATAGAATATAATCAAAAATGTGTATCTGTGGGTAGAGAGTTATGATTAAAATATTTAATTGAACTGAATCTGTTTTATATTGGACAATGATAACAAATTGTATTTAATAACAAAACATCAGCATTTCACAATTATTATGAAAATTTCCTATAAAATTATTTATTGGAGTAGGAAAATAATTATTAATAATTGAATAAACATAGTAATATACTATTATAAAAAATCACATGCATGAAAAAATACAATAAAAACCAACTCACTAATAAGACCATGTAAAAAATAAATAATTTGAAAATAAAATACTACAATATATACTGCCGACACTGAGGTAAAAAACATACATAGTATTTATGATGATGAATATTTTCCAACCTCATCATAAGAGTCCACATAAGTGGATCCACTCGATCAAGAAACATAGGGCCTCATGCCATCTATCACAAAACATATTTTCCATCCTACAGACAGAGATTGAGTCGGCATGCACACTGAGGCTCATGTAAAGGGGGTAATAAATAAATCTAAATAGGCCACCCAAATGGATAACATATAATATTATTTCATAAAATGTTCATGCACATGTGATATAACCATACTAGTAAGAAATACTTATAGGTAGCATAAAGAACAACTTTCTAAATTAAGGGGTTTAACCAAATCTAAGAAAAATGAGAACTACCGATTTTAGCCAAACACCCTATGTAAAACTACCCCTTCATTGTTCCACCCCATTGGATTAATAGAATGCATCCAAATCAGACACGAAAAAACTATTACATAAAAAAATATACATTGGATCTCCAAATCAGTAAATGGAATATAATGAATTCTTAAACTTAGGGTATAACCATTGTTATCCATTTGATAAACTAAATCTATAGGGCCCTAAGACTCGAATAGAGAAATTTGAATTAGAAAAAAGAACATTTTTCCGAATGCAAGTAGAGAAAGGATAAGTTTCAATGGACCTACATAATGAATCATTCATCTTCTATGGACCCAAAATACTCTGCTCCATACATAACCCAAGGATTGCCACTACATCTAAGAGCATTGAAAAGCCTGAGCATTCTCAACTATTGAATATGGTAACCATTGATAACATGAGCAGCATATAACTCATAATAGAATCCTCATGATTCTCCTAGACTAATTTCAATATAACGATGTACCCCCTATATACCCACTATCCTATGGTGTAATCCCACCACAAAGGCTCTAACAGCTCTGTTCCTCAACCAATGGAGATCAAACAAAACATCTCTACCATTAAGATACCAGAACTAACATGAATGAATAAGAAAACATCCCATTATAGATATTTCATGATCCTAAGGCCTATAATCCATACAAAGGTACCAAAAATAAATCACCAAGGAACAGCTAATATGGAGTGATGAATGATCTCAAACCATCCACTACGGAATCAAATTTCACAAGACTACCCTGAGGTGATTATGAATCCAATCCATAATGATATCCCACTACAAATAGTCAACCATACAAAAGGACTATAAAAACTAAAAGGATCACACCATATTAATGTACATGAGAAAATTCCTGGAATGAAATACTCAAAAGTCTAGTTCAACACCATGGTGAAAAATATGAAAAGGAAGCAAAAGAAATAAAAGTTTCTTAGTGTGTATTTTAGGTTTGCAGTGTGTGTCCACAAATTTATTCCAAATACATGTTACACTATCCACATGGAATATACTTTTCTAATGTACATAGTGTGTATTCTATGAAAACATCATGTCCCCCCCTATGGGTTTCTTCCTGTGTACCTCATACTGCACTTGTTGTCGACCCCACCTAAATAAATGGGGTGTTACCCTAGTACAATACATGTATTTTTACATGGGGTAACTACTTATGTACCACAACAAGAATTTACATGTGTTATGACTTTCAGTTTTTTCCAACATGGCATGTATAACACTTAGGGTATAGTTGTGTACTTAAGACTTCCAATCAACCCCACAATGGTCGTCGGGCAGGAAACATTTATGTACCCCACAAAGAAACTTCATAGTCTGTAATCCAATGTAAATGGAATTTATTAGTAAAAAATATATTCCAAATATAATAATAACACATGGCATGTTTTATATGAGCTACACAACTTTTACATCGGTTCTCCAGTTCGAAAAACACCAAGCATGATCAAAAATGAGATATTCATCCCAAAAAAATCAGATCAACCCTTAAAGGATCCCAAAAACCCAAAAAGTATTAAGAACAATAACTAAAAATTCAATCTATGGTGATTTGTGGTGGAAACATATAAATGGGCTGAAATCCGATTGAAAACTATCATAGCGTCAATCCAGTCCCAAAATCGCAACAACTGCACTACAGTGTTGCATGACTCGAGCTCGATAGAAGCTCCTCCTCCTATCCATATCAATGTCTGCTCTCACTCTCAATCAATCTAATGAATACCAAAATGAGATAATATCCACAAGAATATTTGTAAATGTAATGGAACATGTAATATGGGAGAACACATATAATGAAGAGAAATTGAAATGGGGCCATGGACCGACCCTAGAGGAAGATGCATGTTTATGACTTCCGGTAGAAACCCCAACAAATTTAACTCAAATACAAAGATGGAATTACAATCCAAAAAATTATTAAAAGTATATGAATAAACAAACACATAGGCATAAATTAATGTTTAATTAATTAAATTATAAGTATTTTGTGAAAATTCCATTGGCGTGGATTTACACCAAACTCCAATACCAGGGTAAACACCCAATTTTAGGGCCAAGAGAGTGGTCATAAAAATTATCCAAGATCATATAACAGAAAAATATACTTCCCCCCCCCCAGAAACACTACCATGAATACGATGTTTGAATTCCCCATGATTTTCACAACAAGAGATGATGCAAGGCATAACAACAATCCATTTTTATATTTTCCTATATCTCTCAAGTAATAATAAATGAAAATATGGGAGAAATCGAATATAATATAATAAGTGATAATTATATATAAATATTGAACACTTTTTTTTATAATTATGATCTCAATCAGAAACTATTAGAAATTAATTATGTTTGAGATTCATCATTGAGAATTCTAAGTATCCTTGCCTTCAAATGGTCTATTTAAACACTAAGGTCTTTGGGATTCTTCCTGATTTTATTTAGGGTCATGGAATTCATGGGTAAGGAATGTAATTAATTTTACACCATAATAAATAATTATGATGAAATACTACCTCTACACTATCCGCTAGATGGTAGCTACCACCAGATTCATGGTGAGATACCTACAGATATGGATGTTCTATCCAGTTCCATTAGTTGTATTGTGACACTCTGTTGGGAACCTAGTGAGCTTATAGATGGTAGGTTTCATTTTTTATTCCATAATCTTGTTGTTGATGCCCCACTACATTTCTGGTTGTAGAAAACAATGTGACATCTTCCTTTGATCTCCTTTATTCACAATAAAGTATTAATTATCTCTATTAACATCCTATATCTATTCTTAAAACTAAATACTGAAATACATGCAATTGAAAAGGTTTGATCACATAAAAATTATTTGTGACCATTAAATTATTATGTAAGTATAAGTTATTACAATATCACCATTCTGTATGTCCACAAACATTTTAGCATAAATATTCAATGTTTAACATGAAATTTAAAAAATATTAATAACAATATTTTACAAAATCATTTTCATATAGAAAAAGATATTTTTCAAACAAAATTCAATTCCTAACCTTTTTAAATAATTTATACCTTAAATACCAAGAATATATTTTCATAAATATACCCCCTTTGAAAAAAAAAATTCTATAAAACCATAAAGAAATAAAGAAACCAAAAAATATATCCCCCATTAGATAAGTAATATTTCTAAAAAAAATAATAAACAATGTAAGTAGAGTGCATCACATTCCTAACATTTCTAGTGAACCCCTATTTATAATTATCGAATAAAATTTGTAAATAATTTAGATGGGTAATTAATAGAAAATGTTATACACATAATAGAAACATAATGCGCTTGTAAAATTTATGTTATCCATTATAAATGATCCTAATATATTGAAAATTTAATATATTATTAACTTTGAAATTTTTTATCTACAAATAATTCAAAATAAAACTAATTTCCAAAAATTTATAAATTTGTAAATTATTATTAATATATAAAATAGTTTTCAATGATAAATTAAAATAATTTTCATGACAAAAATAACACATTACAAAACATTTTTTTAAATATGTTTAATATTTGAAAATTTTTATCAACTATAGGAACATTTTGGTGATATAACTATGAGCTCCCCCTCAATAAAGTCATTATAAATATTAGGATACACTTAGTAGTATTTATTTTGAAAACTAATATACTAAAACAATTAAAAAAATTATACTATATTATTTTACCATCGAGAAAGAACATGAAAAATAATGAATTGAGGGTTAAATATGAATATAATGTTTTAAACTAGAATTTAAATTCCATCATTATGGTTTAACAAATTTTATATTAATAAACAAAATAAAATTACTCAAATATGTCAAACCAGGTTTATTGTATAGTACCACTTATCATGTCCATGGTGAAGATCGAATTAAAAACACAACCATCCCTTTTCAATATAATAACCTATATGTGTGTTTGGTACAAGAAAAACATCTATTTATTTGTATCCAAAGAATAGTTTTGTATAGAAGTATCACACTAACATAACATTACAGAAATTTTGGAATGTTTGAAAACAATATTCTTGTGATTATTTTTTGTAAACATTTATTGTGGACATTTTTTTAAAAAATTACTAATCTTTTTTAAACACTAATTCATACCAATGTTAAGGATGATATATCACAAGACAACGAAACAAAACACACCATTTATAATTTCAATTCAATCAAGATAATGATGTTTAGTAATGATATTGGGTAATTGGAAATTGGTTCAAATAAAATCAAAATGATATATAATTTTTTGATAGTTATCTTTATAAAATGGTTTCTCTAATCAATGTTATCTTGTTAGTGAAATAATGTTGGATAATATTTTTTAATATAAGAATTTCTCTAATATTTTCATACTTAATATGGAAAATTAGTCATATACACATATAGTACATGAGAGTATGTTTCATCCCTATTATGTGAAGTTAACAAATCCAAAAAACTATATATCATAATTTAACTATAGAATGAGAAATAGATTTCTTCCTCTTACTACCCCATTAGATGAGGTATTATTCTACATTGTGGAATGTAAAACTAGTAGCTTTTATATCTATATATAATCCTCTAAAAATATCCCAAATATAAGATTAAAATATGTATCTATTTAATAAAACAACATGTTGTTTTTAATTCAATTAAAATATCAATACATTATTTTAAGATCAATAATATGATATTCCTTTTGATTTGATTGAATACAAACACAATGGAAAAAACTAAATATGATGTTAGGAAGAGTTGTAGTAAGGTAATTAATAATACCAATCACAACTCTTTAATTATTGTTTTCAATTGGTTTATTAGCTTCATCCAATGTTAGTTTATAGGTAGTACACATGTTCGTAACTATTTCATTATCAATATCCATTGGGGAAAAATTTAAAATACCATTATTGTATTTACTTTTGTTTAGAAAATATCCAAAACATTATTGAGAAATTTTAAAAATGAGAAAGAATTTTAGTTCTCCCATAAATCTCATTTAAAACTATTAATTAATTAGATTTAAAAATATATTACAATGTTACTCTTCAGTTGAGATGAAAATAAATTCATCAACATAAAATTAAAAAATGAATAAATCAATTTATTTTTTTAAAAAAATTATTAGAATCATAGTTTACCATTTTAAAATTATTTGATAAAATTTAGTTTGTTAATATTTCATACCAAGACCGAGGGGGTTGTATTAAACCATAGAGATATTTGCTTAATCTGAAAAAAAATTATTTGGAATATTGAGATCTTCAAAAACAAGCTGCATCCCCATAAAATTAATTTAATAAAAAACCATTTATAAAATCCAATTTTACATTAATTTGAAAATGTTTAAAAACAAAGTAAAAAGTGAATATAAATAAACAATAATTGATACAATATGATTAAATAAGTGAAAATTTTCCAACATAATAAATTACTTCATCATGATTATATCCTTTACTAACAAGTATATATTTATTAAATGTGACATTAACATGCTCATTTATATTATTTAAAAAAATATGTTACTTATAAGGGAATGATCGTTGGTTCATTCCAAGAGAGTAATAATTAATTCCTTGTAAATTTGTTCAGTAACTATTTCATAAAATGAATACAATTTTCATTATTAATAGAAATATCATGTGTTTAAGGATCATGTGAGAGATAAAAATATGATGTTCAACATCAATTAAGACTAAAACTCTAGTACAAGTTCTATATTGTAATTCACTGATAACATTCTATAAGAGGTGGTATTCTGATTCATTCTATGCTTCAGGTAATGGAGTATATTGGGGATCTTTTCACATTGATTTTTTCATATGTTTCTGATATAAGAATTTTAAACATTATTGGTCAATTCCATAATCCCTTTGAGGATAATATTTAGGTATATTCTCATCATAAAAGATGGGAATCGACTGTTCTTGGGATCTCAGACACTTATTAATGACTTGATAGGATTTACATGAGTTAGAGTACCCAAAAATTATACCATTATTACCTTTTTTTAAAAGTATGTGGTTTTCTTGGGTGTCAATGATAAGAAAATGTACCCCCAACGACCTTAAAATATCTATGTTTTGGATGTTTTCCTCCCCAAAGTTGATATGGGTTTATTCTAAGGATTTATCTTATGAAAACATGGTTAATGATATTACAAGTTTTATTAACCAGCTACACTAAATAGTAATGAGATGTTATAAATTCAATTTAAATCATTATTGAAAACTCTTAAAGGGTATAATTTAATCTTGGGAAAACCCCATTTGGTTGAGCTGTTCTTGGAGAATAGATGGAATGATGATAACCTTGAGATGTACAAAGATCATCAAACTTCCCATGAAGTTAAACTCTAAGGGATTAGCTGTTGTATACTTTTTTTATATGAGTTTATAGGAATATTTTGTAAATAATTTATATGTAGCCTTTTTATGAGCCGAAAAAAACCCATGTATATCATGTATAATAATTGATTATTAAAATGGTGTATGATTTTCCTCCTAATATATCAACATGAGTTGATTCAAAAAGATTGAGGTATACATTTTATATTGATATAGTAGAGGAAACCAAATTATTAGATCTAGAAGAATATATTAGATTTCTACTTAGTTGTAATAGTTTATATTTAGTGTTATATTTTAATGAAAATTTCAATAAATCTCATACCAGATTATAACAGTTGTGCTTGATTAGTGTACATATGAAACAATGACAATGAGTATTGGATGAACCTAATCCACTATCTTGTGTATATAAAAACATAAAATTTAAAATTGGAATATATTTTAAATATATGATATATAAATTTCAAATATGATATGTGTTAAATAAATTTTTTCATTTATAAATTAAGGCATGGGAAATTATAATTTTGAAAATTAATTCTAAAAAAATAAATCATATAATTGAGTTACACTTAGTAAATTGTCTTTTATGATGTTAACAAAAACAATTAGGTAAATAATTTTTGGCACTGTTATCAATACTAATACAAATGATTTCACTTTTTCAATCATCTCTTAGAATGTTATTTCCTCTTTATATTTATTCAAAATGATTAAATTCAAATGTTTCACCATAGATGTGCCTCAAACACCTGTTATCTATATACAAAGTATCTCCTAATTTTTTGTTATTAAGATAACTTTCCTATAAAATATCAAAACAATAATTCTTTTTCTACCCATATTTTGGATCCGCATAAGATAGAAAAGAAACAAATTAGAATCCAAACTTGTATAGAAAGTGAATTTTATATTATAAATGTGTGGTGAGAGATAAATACCTTTTATTATACCACAAATATAAGTCTTAAAATGTAATTAATAATTTATAATACAAAATTTACTACAACAATTAAAAAAATCATGTGAAAATTCTCATATAAAATAATCGTATTGATTTTATTAGAAAGAATATATTTTTTTGAGAAACCAAATCTAGAATTAATTTTATCAAAATGATTATATCCAGTAAATATATTTAAAATTTTTCAACAGGGTTATTTGGGAAGTATTATCCTTGAGATAATTAATTTAATATTATAAATTCTAAACATTTAGTTCTTCTTTTAGTTTTAAAAACAAAGCACAATTCTTTTTATCGGTTGATATTATTCAAAAACAACAAATTATACCTATTTTTAAGATCCTTAAATTGTGATGTTTTTTCAAAAAATATATTATGATTTTTATATGTAGCATAAATGAGATCATAATGACTCATATAAAGTGTTTCAAAAGTATGAAAAGAAGTGTGAGGAGTGGAAATAATTAATGTTCTTTCATCACAAACCTCTTTTATGGAAATAAGGCATTTTTCATATTTTTTCGTGATTCATATGATGAAAGGGAGTCATCACCATCACTATAAGTTCATTATTTGGAAACTGAATAATATAACTTTTGATTCATGATTTTTATTCTTAGTTATGTAGTTGGATCATTTATTTTTCATAAATGTCATTATTTTATTATAAGTATGAGTGAATTTGGGGATTATTTTGAATGAGTCAAAGTTGATAACCTTTTAAGAAATTGAAATTTTGATATCTTTACTTCTATATCCTTTTTACTATATTTTCCCTTCAATGTTATCACAAAGGTCATGAGAGAACTGCTAAATTACTCAACCAGTTGGTTCTTTATGTCATTAACTTCTTTTATCAACATCACTTTAGGTGCCCAATTTCTGGGTAAATTCCAATTGATTTTCATGAATAATGTTTCTGTTAAAAATATGAAATCAATGAATTCTCTAACATTGTAAATATTTTTAAATCATTAAAATGTTTTGGTTATACACTAATTAATATTCATACTAAAGCATTTATGTATTATCTATACATATCTAATATTATATTTTAAACTTTTTTGTTCCTTCATGGGAGAATTTTAATAGTTTCAATATTTCTGGAGTAGTTTTTCATATAGATTTATGAATAAAATCATTTTGGTTTAAACCAAAAGGATTTAATCCATAACTTTAACATCTAATTAAAAAATATTAATATGACTCAGTGAAAATTATTTATGTTTTTCAATTTCTTGATTATAATCAGGATTGAAAAAATTAAATAAAAGACAATCAATATATATCACAAATTTTGACATACATGTCCCCATATAACTATTGTTGGTATCGTCAAATTATGGTGAAAAACTAATATATTTCTCTTCCGAAGAACAATAGTTATAAGATGTAAATTCTATTAAAAAAATTACATGAAAAAATAGTGAAATGTTAAGAAAAAAAATTAAATATTTGAATAATTTGAAAAGGAGATAAAGGAAATGAAGAACTATAATTTTGAATTAATCAATACATTTGATACCAAATATAGGTCAGAGTGGGATAACATGGTGGAGGTGAATTCTTATTTAAAAACCAAAATTGAGGAAATTTTATTAAAATAAAAACCCTTTTATTTTAAAATTAAAACATTAAATAATGGAGTTAGAATGTTGGATTAATTATAAAAATATAAGAGCAGAATAATATAAGTATTTGTATTAAAAATAAAATGTTTCAGAGAAAATGAAAAGAAAGGACGATGCATATCAAAATTTAAATATATAAGCGAAATAATGATAAAACAATTTAGATAATTTTTAGTTATCATATTAAGGATGAAATATGGATCATTGTGTAAATTAAAAATATAATCAAGTAAATCATGAAATAAATAATGAACATTACCTAGGTATTGTACAATAATTTATTAAGTCTTTGTTGTATTAGTCCTTATCTTTTAAAATAAAGTAAAACAAAAAACTCATTAACTTTTTTAATTCATTATTTTATAAAATTTTATTTCAAATAGACCATGTATTTTCTAAGATTGTAGCGAGAAACCTAAAAAATTATGAAATTTTTGTGGTTCTATAAAAAAACTAAATCCATAACTTTTAATGTTTGTGATAAATGAAATAGAATAAAATAATAAGAGAGAGAACTAATTAGGCATGACTTCTATTAACCTTAGTCTCAATATCTAAAAGAATATGAAGGGAAACTATGAGGAGTAGAAAATAATTTATAGAATGTGAGAGTGATTTAAAATGAGTGCACACATTTTATTAGAATTGAGAGAGAAAGAGAAAATAAAAAGAAATTGACGATTAGATGGATTTTTCATTGAGGATTGTGTTTTTTCATACATTCAAGGAGTATATTTATATGATCCAAGGTCACTAGGAATCATTATGAACTGTTATAGGGTTTAAGATGACATGAAAGGGATATTAAACAATTTTTTACTACACTAAAAGCTTCTTTTGACTGCCTACCTTGACATAATCTAGTATCTATTAGGACCATGTTGGCAGAAGGTAGGTTTTGGATAAGGTTATAATGATTTTTTTGCCTTATTTTGTTAAGAAAAAATTGCCACATTTTTTTAGTTTTGATGATCTTTCCAAAATAATGAAAGGTTTCTCAGTAATCCAAAAATAAGACACACTTTTGATAAGAGTGTTCCATGGTGTTCATTTTCTATTCTGAATACTTTTTGTGGAAGAATTTGTTCTTAGGACATAAGATGTGTGTGGAATGTTTAATTCAATTGGTATAAATGAGTATCATAGTCTGAATGTATCCATACTAAATTTAACTTTGTTTTGATGATCTTGGATTTATCATAAATCACAAATTGTATGGGAAACTTGTAATTCAAGCCTTATGAAAATGGGAGAAAATTTATATGAGTTTTTGAAATCATATTGAGTATTGGATGGAATAGCATATTATTCCAGAAGGATAAAAATTAATGGAAACAGTACAATATAAATCAGATGATTCTATGATGATCTTAATGTTTCTCAAAGTTATTAGGAAATCATTATTACAAGTAGGAGTTTGTGGAAGAAGAGTGTACACAAAGTCATGTTTTATGATCATTGTTCATCAATGTGAGATCACCATGAATAGGAATTGAGGAAGGATATGATGTTTTTTTAAAACAGGAGAATATAAGGATTTTGGTTTTTAGTCAAACCAATAATCCACAGTATTCAAATCATTAGATAAAAAATATTTGTTTACTATAAGTATGTTAATACTGTAACTAAAAAAAGAAAGAGGTTTCTGCTAATACTGGTCTATTGGATGTGGCATGCCACTGATCAATCAGAGGTAGGAAATATTATTGATACATATAAGTTTTCATTGTTTTTTTGGGACCAATGAACAATGATAGTGAGAGTTATTGGGACTAATGAATAGGATAATGATCAATAATGAAATAATTTTTTTATCAAGTTGAATAGTTCATTTCATTGGTTGAAGAGTCATCATACATGAAGTGGTCATGATTTAATGGACAGGTGGTATCTCTGATACATTAGAGTAAGATAGACATGAATCCATTAGGCACATGTTGACACAGGTAATGCATTGAAGAGTAGACTTCATTGGACATATGATCATCGGTCTGAATATTTGAAGAAAAAAATGAATACATTGATGTCAAATTAGACGCGCTATCAAAATGATTTTTGCATCCAATGGATTATCAAAGGGGTTTTCAAATTCTTCAGAACATGAAAATATTTTTATAGTGGTATGTTTTTCAGTTTTATACTCTTTAGTTTTAATGGTGTATTGGAATGGGAAGTGATTTGATTGTCTTAAATTTTTTTACATATCATCTTAATGATGAATCTATAGTATTAAATATAATTACATTGTAATTTAGCAAATATAATGAAATGTGTAGCATACTAAAATAATTTAGAAGGTTCCAAGAAGGATTAAGTATTGATAAGGTTCGAGATGTGCTGATAAATGATGAAATGTGTTGAAGTCGTATAATTTGATTTTTAAAAAGACAGTCGAATTCAAATAAATTTAAATTTCATTGAGTTGGAAAATGAAATAAATTTCCCATGATTTACACTATTGGAGAAACTATGGAAGGAATTTTATACATTATAAAATCTTATTGATCATAAAATAATTCATCTGTTGATAAATAGGTTGAATTTATAATTTTTTAGTGAGGAGATGTTTCTAGAAGGGATTTACATGATGATGTTTTCCAAATAAAAGTATGTAAGTGGGCAGTGCTTCTCAGATAAGACTGGGCCATTGGATAGAGACATTATAATAATTGTTTTCTTATCATAGAAGGAATCAATTTAGAGTTTATTTATTTTTATTCTAGCGGGATTATATTTATAGACAATTCTATCATACCAAATATTCAGATTGAGCCCTTAGACTCAGTGGTTTTATGAATTTTTTTCTACCTACTACTAGTTTTAAAAGTGGAAAATTATTCATTAAATATTTAATAAGTAAAATATGATAAGGAAACAGAATAAACTATTTTTAACTGGCTAGTGAAGGTTCCATTACTTATCACATACACTTCTATTAAATCATTTTGGATAATAAAAATACATGCATTGTAGTATTGATCATAGCTTTACATAAGTGTAAGGGTATATATCACATTCTTGTAACCACAGTAAAAAAATTTCAATAGGATAATGCTTTATTTGATTGTTTCTTGATTAGTAAAAGGATGTAGATACCCTTATTGAGTAGTGATTTTTAAAAATTATTTTGTTTAAATGGATGTGTGATTGTTTTTTTTCATCAAAGTTAAAATTATTTAACAAGTTCTAAATGTTGTTTCAAAATAAAGGAAACATAAAATAAAAAGATATACTCGATTCACCCCAACCCCATATCTATGATATATTATTAATGTTTAGGCAATATCAATGGGTATCAAATCGAAGGCTCACTTAATTTACTCTTTTATAATTTATTTGATGTGGTCTTATTATAGATAATATGAATTCTGTAAAAAGAAAGCGGATTCCGATAATAAATGGTAAGAACAATATGTATATAAATATATAATGTTATATTATATTATATCTCTTATGTATAATGTTTTGGATTAATATAAATATGGATTTACTTTTTTTGATGAAAAATTTCCTCTCATATCTATGGATTTGAAGAATCTTGAGAATGTTGGATGATATATGAATAATTTACTCACATCACTAACTAAAATAGAGTTTCTAACATTGGAGGGAGTTTATTCTACCAAAGTTATCTTGGAAATGTTTAATTACTTTTATGATAGTAATTAAAAGGTGAATAAATACAAGTTACAAATATATGGAATGAAGTATGAGTATATTAAATTGAGTGATTATGAATTAGTTGGTGAAAATTTCACAAGGGTGAAGGATATTATAATCACCATAATATGTTTTAACGAAAATATAGAAGGCTCAACTTTTGTTGAGATGAACTTGATAAATCATCCTATTAATTTTATGCCAATGTTTTATCTTTTGAAGATATATATCCTAAAACTATATATTTGGTTGAACTTCATAGTACTCCAATTACTTATGATATTAGAAGGGAGAAATTTGTTAAAGGAAAATTAAATGTTTATAAACAAATTTCATTTAGGGATACAAATAAAGGATTGTATGAGATGAATCTTGAAGAATACAAATATGCTAATTTTGAATTAAAAAATGTGGTATGTAACAATATTGATGAGTTTTTATCCTTGTTTTTAAAAGAATGTTAAAAGAGGTACAGAAATTATAAAGGGAAACATCCATCAAAATGCTTTGAATATGGTGATATTTGTCACTGTGCTGTGAATTTATAAAAAATAATGAATGAACGTAATATTGATAAATATGTTAGAAGGTAGATAAGGTCATGGAATAAATATGGGATAATGTTAAACCTTTTAAAATTGAAATGATAAAACTAATCAAAATCAAAATGGATAATTTTTTTGACTGACGATGATGAAGATGAATATAGTGAAGTTAAAGATGAAACGTTTCCTAAGATAACTAAATAATATACATTCAATGAAATATTTAATGATGAAGAGTTTCGATGTATTAGTTATAAATATGATGAAAAAGAGTTAGAGTTTCTTCTGAATTTATAACTAAAGGAATGTATGAGAATGATTATATTACTAGAAAGAATAAATTAAAAGTAAAAGAAGGAAATTCCAATGGGAATCAATAAATACATTCTTCCTGAATAGAAACTTAAGTTACTCAAATAAATTATGTTTATAAATAATTATCATGAGAGGGAAAAGAATCCATATTAACATCATAATGTAATACTGAAGGAAAAGAAATATGAGTTTTAATTTTTTAACCAATATCATTCAAAATTTATGTATATAGTTACAAGATTCCAGAATTTCATCACTATTTTTTTTGAATATTCATGAAAGGGTTAACTTGGGAAGGAACAAAAGTAACCTTCAATGGATTAAAGAAAATTTGAAGAAGTTTCTATGAAGAAGAAAGCTGAGAATTTCATATTTGTGGGAAAAACCAAAAAAAAGTATAGAAGTCAATTGTTTCTAAAAATTCTATGTTTAAAAACGTATCTTCCATTTCTAATTCCAATAAGGACAAAAACATATCTGATTTGATGAAGAGTAACCTTAGTGATAATTGATGTGATGGTGTTCAATAATGTTCTAATTTGAAAGATAAGAAGGTTGCTGAGTAACAAGTCCACAACTACGAATAATTTGAAATTTACAGAGGAATATAATCCATATATGGTCACTAGTAGTATTGTGGTGGATTCAGACATATATAATGTATGTGTCGGTTTAATCAACAACATTACAACTATTCAAAACGTTTTAGAATGTAAAGATAAATGTTGCGTCAATCCTTTCAAAAAAAGAAATCCATGAAGGATGATTTGAAATAACAGAACAAGTTCCAACAATTGGGAACTAGTTTGGAAATATGTAAGAAACTAAGGAATCTTGAAAGCGGGTTTCTTTTTTTATTACTCGAAAAAATTTATAACAATTCATTGAATATAGATACAAATAATGATTAATGGAAGAAAAATTCACTTTTGTTTAAAACCACTCTCAATGTTACAAAAGGAGAAGGGATTTTGTTCATGGATAATGGGTGTTCTTATCATATTATAAGAGATTTGAAATAGTTGAAGAATATTAAATACATCCATGAATGAATATTGAAATTGGAAAATTATGAATCTCTCAGAATTAAAGGATTTGGATTTTCTATTAATTGAGAAGAAAAATTTAAATCCAATAAATCATTTTTTCTGGATATTTTGAAACAAAATCTATTGAGTTCTTCCAAACATTGGGATGAAGGAAATAATTTTATTGGAAAAAATTGTTTTGTTGTGAAAAGATAAGATGATGGAATTATTTCTTCCTAGGATAAAATAAAATATGTTCTTTCTTATATTTTGGATGGCTAGAAATCATGTTACTTAAGAATGATGGAATAAAATAACTTGTGGAAAAAATGATAAGATATATGTGTCATAGAAACATATTAATTTCATAAAAGAAAGATATTTTCTATTTTATTCCTAACATGTTAAGAAGAATATATTAATTTTTCACAATTTATCAAAAATTAATGAAAACAAACTCTATGAATAAGTATGTTTATATACATTCAACTACACCTATGGAACATATCAATTTTGATATATATAGTCCTATGAAAAAATAATTATTATCTTGATGTAAGTAACTCATTTATTTTATCGATGATTTTCTTCTCATTATCTATGATATATATTTAAACCATGATATTGAAGTTGTAAATATGATTAAAATTTCTAAGATAAATGACGAGAAGGAATGTGTGTATTCTTTAGAGAAGACAGAAATGGAAAATGGTGGTGAATAAAATAATTAAGAGTTCAAATAATAACTTGAAAAACATGGATGTTTGTATGATATCATTATACTATACACAACATAAGAAAATTGTTGTTTAAAGGGATAATATAAGTTTGGTTGAAATTGAGAGAACTATATTAATCTAACACGGTCCATCTTATTTATTTAGCAAGATATACAAGAGTACATCTATTTATATTCAAAGCTGTTGTTTATAATATCCTTGTCCGGATATGGCTTTTTAAGAAATGTTTTTTTGGAACAACTCTATTTTTGGAACACTTATAATTTTTATGGAGCCCCTACATCATAATTAACAAAGGTGGAATCCATGTTAGGTTTTATTAGAGAGTTCAAGATAGAATAATTATTGGCTATCATCTATAAGGAATATTATATAGATGTATCAAAAAAAAGACGTGACGATTTTTTGACTCTGTTTATGTGAATGTTTTTGGAAAAACCAAGGATGTATCTAAACAAAACATGAAGATAATATAGATAAACATGATGAAATATTTTTTTGTTAAAAGCCTTGATAAGGATGAAAACAATTGTTATAATTATAAATAAGAAGAATCAGACATAGTTGTTACTAGAGTTTAAGAATAATATAAAATATATCATCCTAGTTGTAGGAGAAAAGTGGAATCTCAAAACATAATTGGTGATCAACATCAAAAGGTTCACACAAGAAGAACAAAAAATGATATTACACATTCTTATTTTTATTCAAAAGTCGATATGAAATATTTGAATGATTCTTTTGTTCATATGTAATTGTTTTATGATATGAAATAAGAGTTGGTTTTGGATGAGAATAATGATACTTGGGAACGCATACCTAAACCAATGGACAATAATGATATTAGTACAATGTTGGAACAAGTTGAATTAATATGGTGTAATTACATTATATAACAGAATAGTTTGTCTACAAATTTTACTCAGAGATAAAGGGAATTCACTTGGATGAGAATTATTATCTAGTGAAAATGTTAGAGTCAGTTAGACTCCTTCTTGTTATTATTGCAAAAAAGTCACATAATATTTTAGATGGATGTGAAGTCAGAAGTTCTAAATACAGAACATGATAAAGATGTTTATATTGCACATATATGAGGCTTTGTTTTTTTAAGGATAATAGTTAATTTTTATGGATAAATAATGCCTTTTATGGTATAAATTAATCTCCAAGAGCATTGTATTCCAAATTCTATAGATTCATGAGAAAGTTTAATTTTATGAACGGAATGTTAGATAGTAATATATATATATATATATCAAATAATGTCATAAGATTATTATCATTTTAATTTTATATATTGATGATATAATCATTGATGGCAATGATGAATGATCTTGTGAATGTTTTTCTGATGAGATGTAAGAGTAATTTGAAATTTGCATACTTGGTGAAATTAAATTTATTCCTAGGATAAAAACTCACAAAAAACACATATTTCATTCTTCAAAACATTATGATAAGTAACTTATTTTTATGTTTGTCATAGAAAATTACAAAATTATTTCCACACTAACATTAGTTGGAACGAAGTTGAATAAACATATAAAAGGTAATGATGTTGACTATATAGAGTTTCTGGAGCTGATTGGATGTTTTTTATATCTAGCTTACACATGAATAGAAATTGTTTATTTTGTTACCTTATGATAAATATTCCAATAATCCCTAAAAATAATATCACATAACAGTTATAATAATAACTATCACATATACTAAAGTAATAAAAGATTTGTTAATCGTATATAATAGCATATAATGTATTGATTTATTTGGATATAAAGTTATTGATTGGGAGAAATAATTTGATGAAAGAAGATCCACATTATCTGAAATTTTATTTCTATGGAATTTTTTTTTAATTTTCATAATAAGAAAAAAAATTCATTACAGCTTAGCATGATTGAATATATGTATGTTTCTACCACTCAAGATACAGACTAACTTATGTAGATTAACACTTAGTTAGAATACATACTTTTTGATGTAATGTGACCATTTCTCTTGGGTTGTGATATTTCGAGTGCTATAAATCATAAGATAATCCCATTACGACATTTCCATTTTAAAATTTTTTGATATAAAATATAATTTTATAAAATATCATGTGGAGAATAATGAATTGAACATAGAGTAATTTATTACATCAAAATAAGATGCTGATGTATTCAAAAAACTGCACTAAAAAATCATTATACATGTTTAGGATGATCATGGGTGTCCACAATATTTCTCCATAAGGTTTAGGTATGTGTATTTGTCCTTGATATTGTATTTTAATAGTGTTTTCAAGGGGGTAGATGATTTATAAATATATCCATTGATATCTACTAAAACTTATAATGAAGAATTTATTTAGGGTGAGTTGTCGGTAAGATGTGAACTTAGAATGTTAATGTGTGAACTATTTTAATAGTTTTATGAAGTTTGTTGGAAACCTAAAAGAATGTAAATGTATTTTTTTAAAGGATAAAGACAAAGAAGTATTGGATGTTAAGGAATTGTTGTAATTCTCGACTTATATACATCATGGTTTCACTGTAAATAATTCTTATTTACTATAATGATTTATCCTATATTTGATTAGAAGTATTGATAAGTAATTTATTTCTCAATCTTAACATGTTCAGTGATTGATGAACCATAGTTGAAAGAAAAATACAAAGCGGGATATTGTTGTGAGAAAGTAGAGTGAAGGTGGTTTTTAGACAATTGATGAAGTTTCTGTTGAATGTTTTGTATTATCATGTGATTAAATTAAATCACCATACTTTTTAAAGTTTTGATGAATTGTTGAAAATAATGAATGATTGATTGTAATTATGAAATAAGACACACTTGTGATAAGAATGCTTCTTTGTATCATATTTCTACTATCAATATGTTTTGTGGGAGAAAAAGTTTTTTGGACTCAACTTGGGACAAGAATGTTTTTTTCAATCATAATGAATGATTATTAGAATCTTAATGTATGCATACTAAATCTGATGATTCATTTCTGAACATGGAGTTCTCATAAATAATAAGATGCATGAAAAACACGTGAAACAATACTTATGAACAAAATGAAGAAATGGTTCCTGAGTTTTCATAATAGGATTGAGATTTTGATGGAATGAAAAAACATAATAAACAAATGGAGTGTAATAGAAAATTTATAATGTATTATAGTTGATTATATGCCAATCCTAAATGTCCTCAAAGTCAAGAGTAATTCCCGATTACATGAATGAGTTTGTGGAAGAAGAAATTTGATGAAGACATGCTTTCTATTCATTTTTCATCGATGTGATTTCACTAGATGTATAATTTTTTGAATAATAGGAAGTCTTTTATTAAATGTGATAAGAAGAAGATTCTAGTTTTCAGTTAGAATAATAATACAAAAAATAAAAAACATTGCAGAAAGAAGTGGGTATCTGCTGGAAGTCTGTTGGTACCGTATTCATAAAATAAATGATGTTACTACAAATACTGGTCCATCAGACGTAGTATTCCATTGATCAGTCATAAGAAGGAATGTTTGTGGATGATGATATGTTTGAGGAGTTTTATGGGACAGATTAATAAATAATGGTGTAGTTTTTGAGACTGATCAACCGAATGATGTTCATCAGTGTTGTCAACCATTTTCATCAGGGTTAGTTGTTCTTAAATTGGTTCAATATTCATTGGAAAATATGTGGTGATAATTAATTAGACTCTCATTGACACTAATACATTGCAGTAAGTCATAAATTGATCCCAGATATGCATATTGAAACTGATAATTAATCAAACACTGGACATCATCAGAGGTTGGATCATCGGTCGAGGGATTCAATTAAAAGGATACATTGAATACATATCGGATGTGTGTTCAATATAGTTTTTTATAACCTAAATATTGACAGAGGGGTTTTAAATACTTCATAAGTTCAACTAAATTTATTGAAGAATTGTTTCAAGGTGTTATGTTCTCTAGTTAGTATGGATCAACATAATGAGAATTGATTCATTGTCTTAGAAGTTGATACATAGTAATTTAATGATTAGTCATTTGACTTACATATGTTTCATTCATATTAAAGACAATGAAAATGGAATGTGTATTGAAGCTCATAATTTTTAAAAAGTTAAAAAAAATTATGTCATTTTGATAATGTTTGAGAGGAATATATAAGTGAATGGAATTTCTTAAATATCCCATGATGAGTTCAAAATGAATGTTAAATTCAGAGAATTGGAAAAAAAAAATTAGAGGTAAAATAAAAGTAAGTTCCCAACATTTCTAATTTTTGTGAACCTATAAAAAGAAGGAAGTACAATATACATTCTGATGGGTCATAACACTATTTACATATAGATTATGAGAGAGATGATCTGATGTTTTGGTAAGGTTATGTTTTGGGATAGATTTTACCTCACAATGTTTTCTAAAAAGAATAAACTAAGTTGTAAATGATTCATAGATCATAATGGATCACCAGAAAGAGACATCAGATTGAAATGTTTTTAGACTAAGAATGAAGAAGGACAAAAAAAATTTAGTTTTATTCTTGTAGATTTATATATTTGGATTGATTAATCAGGCTAAATAATTCGAAAAATCCATTAGATAGAGTGTTTGAATGATGGTTGTTTCTACCTGCTACTAGGTAGGAAACTGAAGAATTGTGGTTTGAATGTAAAATAAGTAAAAATTTATAAGGAATCATAATAATATTTTTTGATCCAAAAGATGTTGTTTTAATTAAATGTTAAAAACACTTTCATGACATCATTTCTTCTCAAAGAATCACTGTAGTTATTGTATAATCATAGTGCTACAAAAGTGTAAGGGTATACCCTACTTGTTTATATCCATGCAAATTGATTTTTCCTAGTGGATTGTGTGGTAATGAATTATATCCATAACCATGACAAAGATGTGGCTACTCATGTTGAGTAGTAAACCTTGTAAATTAATATGTTCCTGGGGATGTATGATTTATTTTCATTTCCAAAAAGTTATAAATGTTTATCAACAGTTGAAAGTTGTTTCAAGAGAATAGAATGATAAAAGAAGAAATATCACTAGTTCGCCCTAAATTTATCTATAAAACATTTATCCTATCAAAAAATATATTTTTCTTTAGGTGACGGTTGATATGTAGGTGTGGTACCATGGATTGAGTGAATTCAAAAACCCTGCATCATGTAGCATCTATTATCCAATGTGTAAATTATGAGATACCTATATATCTATATGATCTATCCAATTAAACTAGTTGTATAGTGACTCTCCACCAATTTATATATGAGATTTCAAAAGTTATTGTGTTTCTATCAATTCCACACACTACATGATGACTGTAAAACCCCTAGATTTTGTATACATACTTTTCATTTAAAATAATAATGACATATTCGATTGATTTTTTTACATGAAACCCTTATAAATGAAATATGATATAGTAAAGTATTATAACCTAGATTTTGTAATGGAATATATGAATATGATTTATCACATTATAAAAAATATATATAATGGATAATGAATAATAAATAAGTACTCGATCTTCAATAATGTTATTTTATGCTTTAAAGTTATGTTTTCATAAAAAATGGTGTTAGTTACATTTTATGGGAAGAAATTATAATTAATTTATTCCATTTTTTGAAATTATATGTAATAAAATTGATTTAATTTTTGTACTTATTATCTTACTATTTTTTTCATATTTTTCTAAAAATATTTATTTTTAAGCAGATAGTGAAAAATATCGATTCTTATAAAACTTTCATTTTTATATCTAGTGAAGAAATTAAAAGGTATCATTATTTTATAAATTTTATCGTAAAGTAAAATACATATCATTTTATTATAAATAATATAATAAATTAATATTTAATCAACATTTATTTCAATTTGGTGTATGTAAATTTTTGGGTTTACAAATACATTTTTCTAATAATTATTTTTTATCGTGTATTGCAGGATTTTTTTAAATTTAAAAAATCCACTTATATAAAAATAAATTTATATAATTTACATAAAAATTTTAATTATAATATATAAATTTTTTAATTAAGGAACTATTAATTTTGGTCATAATTAATTGCCACCAATGTAAACATTCAATACTACATTAAAAGTTAAAAAATGATTAACATGGGGTAAACTAAAATGATAAGAGACTAAGTTACATAAAATAGTGTATGAATACTATTTCATCAATATAGTCTGATATGATCTATTAGTAACTTCTAATATAGTCTAATTTGGATCTATATTCCTCGATTAATACATTGATATATTTTAATCATTTAGAAATTTCCAATGTGTCCTCTATCTCCCTTCTAAACTGATATTTCCACTCTTATCTTCATAAATCCTCAAAAGATCATCAAGTAACTACCCAAAAACCTTCATACAATCCATCTATAAGATATTTATGTTTTTTATTAATTAAAATTATATTCTTATAATGATTACGGTTTAAGACAAATGTTGTTGTCCAAAGAATATATATAGCTCTTATCCGAGTGTTATCATTTTATTTCATCATAAACATTCTTCACATAAATATTGACCATAATGATATGATAACAAAAATAAATCACATAAAATGAGATGTTATAATTTCAATTTACATATTTTTAATCATATCCTTCTCCATAAAAAGTGAAATGAAAATATAATTCATGTATACATGCTGGAAAAAACCATGAGAATCGTTGTATTTCATTAATCATCGCTACCAATCATGGTTGGTAGTTAGTATGCATTGAATTTTATACATAACATTTATGAAAAAATTATACTTTTATAATAATATTATCTTAAATAACTTCTCAATATTTCATCAGTTACAAAATTATAATGTTTCCCATGTGTACGTGTAGACTACTACTGCCACAAAGTGATGTGATTCATTTTTTCATTTACATTTTCCATGGGTGATAATAGTGATCTATTCAAATACTATATAATATATTTTTAGTCATTATTATTCTATAGAGGTGAATTATTATTTAACATTATTTCATTCCATAGATAAAAAAGTGGAGGCATCACTTTTCCATATGCAAATACTATCATCTCTATGAAGTGATGTAATTTATTTATGATAAAAAGTTTATATTAATTGGTATAATTGATTATAGAATCACTAAATATGAAACTTATTCCATGATTAATAATATGGAGATGATGAAACCATCACCATGGGGGAATTTATAGTACCTTCGAACCAAAACATGAAACAGAATGAATTATTTTTCCCCCAAATGTCCATTTTAAGTAAGAATTTTTATTAACGAGATAATTGGAGAATATAAAGTAAGGTTGCATCAATATTTTTCTTGGATTATGGATATCTAATAAATTTAAAATAAATTTATATTTATTAAAATTGGATATTTTAATTGTTTTAATGATTTTATGATTACTCACTATGATTATCATTTTACCTTCTATTTTATAGTTTTATTAAATGGTTGGAAATAGTGGGAATCGTGTTAAAGAAATGTGATAAATAGTGAAATAATTTTCATCATGAGAAACCGAAAAATTGGTGTTGGAATAAAATACCTTTTGATTATTCCTAATTAGTTATCACATGATATGAATAATATCCACATCAAGGTAAGTTTTCTAAAACATCAAATAAGAGAATAATATATTTTCATTAGCATTAAATTGATGAATACTATAGATAAAAGTTGACTCATGTTCCAAAATGTAGACAATTTTGTACAAAGAAAAAGTAAAAATATCTCAACGGAATAGGTAGATGTTGTGTGTGTGGAAAATATGGGCAAAAATTATTAATTTTTTAATGAAAAATAAAGAGATTGATGGTGGAAAATAATATACAACCTATGGTACAAATTACTGATCATTGTATTATATTTGATGAAATTTAGAATTTTCTTTTTCAATTACCTTATCCTATAGAAAAGTACAAGATAATGGATGGAAATATGTTTTTCAACCATTGAAGTAGATCATTCAGGTTAAGTACCACTTATATTACACTCTATAGTTAGGTATTTCATGTTCAATGTTGTATGGATGTTCCCGATGAAAATTTTATTATTCATTATTTAGTGGCATTTGATATGTTTTTTTTGTATTGATTAAATATATATAGATAAAATCAATTAATAATTCTATTAAAATGAAATAAAATTTGATACTTTAAGTCAATAAATGATCAAATATATATTTGAGGATGAATATAAAATTACAATAGAAAATAATTTCATAATGTGGGTATTATTACATATTACTGGGGGATACATATCTCAAATGGTTGGAGATAAATTTAATAATGAATAAATAACAATTTTTTTAAAACACAATGACGTATTTACTAAAGAATTTTATATTTCCTTGTATATTTGAATTTGATATTTCAATATAAACCATACCGTGTGCTACACCTATTTCACTAACTCCATATAGAGTGGATGTAACTGATTTATAGGAATTAATGAACCAACTCTAGGAGAATATTTTTAAGGGATTCATATTCCAATGTGTGACACCATGGTATGCACCTATTATTATTTTTAATAATAATGATGAGTAAATGCATATTTTCCATGATTATTGAGTAATTAAAATGACCAAAATCATTGGAAAGTGTCATCTACACCCTATTGTTGGTTTGTTCGATAAACTATATAGATTCCAATACTTATCCATGATTGACCATTAATCTTGATATCATTATTTGAGGTCAATAAGGTGGATATTTCGATGATAATATTTTTATTCCATCATTATTCATGTAAAAATATAAAATTTTGATAATTAATTTCAATTTTTTAAAATAAATTTCCAATGTAATAATTTTTTTATTAAAATGGGGATTTTTTACATCTCTAAAATTTATATAAAGAAAAATAAATGTAAATATTAAATTTGTATTTATTATTTTTCTAAATAAATTTTGGTAGAAGCTTTTTACCCTTATGTATTGTCTAGGGCCAATGTAGGGGTAAAATATATTCTACCATTACATGGGGGTGTTTTAAGGTTCCATATTTGGGTATGTTCTACTATTTATAAATTCAATAAGGGTAACTAAAAATTTCTAAAGGTTTTATAATATTTTTTCTTCCACTTCATGATGATAGAATAATACCCAAGACCCGTGTGGGGTAGGCTACTTCAATTTATTTCCCTTTCTGTTATAGTTTTTGGTTCCCTTATTATGTAATTCATTTTCATATTTTTATTATAGTATTTATTCAATTCCACACACACACTCCCACTCTCTCATATTATCCATGATGATCTCTTATACTCCTAATTTTGAGTAACTAAATAGAGGAATATCATATAATAGTATTCCAATATTGAACTAGATTCCACGTTTTTGAAATTTATTTTTTCATTTTGAAGATGATTTTCAATGGAATAAATCAACATTATGTTTATCAAGAGGATAATATCTTATTCTTAACCCAGTATCCATTAATTGAAGAGTTGGAAGAATAGAGTATTTTTTTTTATCTTCACTTTACATGGAAAACATTGGTATAATAATGTATAAAAACATTTGATCGAGTATCTCTATTAGGTATATTTAAAATAAGATAATGATGTTTCCCTAACGATGAATCTCTAATGATGACACTGTTTTTTTTGAACTCGCATTCATTCTTGTTTTAATTTCTTATTCATGTTAGGTTATAGTTTTTCATTGCCATTATATTTTCCCATATTTTAATTTATTTTTACAAAATATGAAAAAAATAAAAAGACAATAATTGAGAAAGGAATCAATGAGTGATCATCTATGAATCTCCTTAAGTGAGATATACATGGTCAAGCACCATTTTGAAATAAGGAATAAATTTTAGCCTTTACATTGCCCTGTGATAAACACATCAAATTTTTTTTGTTGTTTCTATGGTACAAGTGGTTGATCAATTACGTTTTCATTTCAATTTTTAAATAGGTATAATTATTTTTTTAATGAAATCACAAAAAAATATCATTCCCCATCTTTTATTAAAATTAGAATTACCATGTATGAGTATGATACTCATATGTGCTAGGATAAGTTTTTCTTGATGATGTTAAATCCATCGTAAAGACATTAATGTTATAATTGATTTTCCCAGACATATATTTAATGATCAAATTATAAGACTCCCTTTTAATGAACTATTGGATATATATAATCAAGTCGTAATTGATTATAAAATACTAAATTACATGGAGAATGTACCATTGGATAAGGAACAAAAACACTTCCCTTATTCCCACACTATTTTTTGATAAAGTTTGAAAGGATGAGGACTTATGTGAAGATTATCAATACAACAACCATCTTAAAATCTAGATCAAAATCTAACATAATGATATAGAGTGTGATGATAAATACCCTTGTGATGACATACATCTGAGTTATCAATAATATTCAAATTAATTATGGTGTAATTTTTCGGTAATTATATTTCATATAATCTCCCCATATTCAAAGAATATAAATTCACAGGTTTCATTCTCACTCTGACTATAGAAGTTGAATCATCCAAATTGGTGCAGTTCAATGAATGAATTGAGGATATTAACTATATAGCCCAATTTAGTAAAATTAAACTATATAACTCACTTTCCATTAATGAAAAATTGAATCTAAACCAACATATTATGTTAATGTCATATTGGAGGTTTTGACATCTAATTTTTTTGAAAATGAATTGGGTATCACCAACCATTATTTTGAATTTAAAAATTTATCCAATTCATTTTTTTACTTGGAGGATGATGATGAATATGATGATTCACCAGATGAGAAAAAATAAAGATCCCCAAACATTTTGAACATAAATCCAAGTAAGTATATAAATAGATCTGTGTTGCATTACCTAATGAAAATGAGACAAACATTATTTACATTAAAATAGAAAATTTTAATATCAATTCATCATGCTTTAATTTTATCAAATAAAAAACAATTCCGATTTTCCCTTATATTATTCCATTGATGAGACATATCTTAAGAAATCACTAGATTATGAGTATTTGTGGAAGAAGCAATCAAAAACTATGGTCACCCATTCTTTATCCTACCCCTACATGAAAAATAATATTTCATTAATATGGATGTGGATTTTATGTACTCTATCATTGGGGTAGTTAGTAAAAATTATGAAGGAATATAGTATTAAACAATTAATAGTCTTGACTAGAAATCAGATAAACAAAACCCACCATTGGATTTTCGAAAACAACATGTATTTCTCATCATGGGGAAGTCAAAACCTAGGGACTACATGGGGACAAAAGTAAGAAATTTTTTCATTTATTTTAATTTTCATTCTAGGAAATTTGTTTTCTTTATTTGGAATTAGATTTTGGAATATATTAGGAAGAGGCCCAACCCACCTTATTTATTTTGAGTTTTAAATTCATGGTCCTTAGGATATAATGGGTTATTTTTATAGGTCTATAAATGATATTATCACAATGTTTCCAGGAAATAGTAATGAGAAATACTAGATATTCATGGGTGATTGAGTTAACTTCTATAATAAATATCTTTTAAATCCCTAATTTTTTTGAAAATTTATTTTGAGCTCCAAAAGAGAATTTTCATTCCCACACTAAAACATTCTTCTTTACTTGATTAATATAGGAGACATGATATTCTTAAGAATCCTATGATGAAATGGTCTATATATCAATGATAAATTGATCTAATTATAATGATATATAATTGAATTAATAGATAAAATAATAAATGTTAATTTGATGAATACTCATTTAGATAATTGGTTGATTCACGTAAATAAAATTTCCCTACCATTTTTCATGCATTGAATTTCTTAAATTCATGTGCATTGATTTGATATTATTTTTTCATTCGAAATTTTATTGTGTAAATTCATATGTATCATTCCCAAGAGGTATTATAGACCTATTAATTTCGATTTTTTCTCAAGATTATTTCTTGAGTGATCTTGGGCCATGTCACCAACTTGATAGTGAATTAAAACTAGTCAAAGATATGTTTTTATAGTAACATTTATTATAATTGATGAATTTTTATACAAACAAATTAACCTTGAGACAACCATTTACATGAAACATTATTTATCCCAGAGAAATAATGAACTAACAAGTTATTAATGAGAGAATTATTATCCAATTATATCTATTCATAATCTACTTTCTATGTTTTGATTTATTTTTAATGATGATGTATTTGGGCGAGGTAAGTCATTGTGGAATGGATGAATTACAATGAAATTAATAAGTATTGGGGGTGTTATTTTGGATATCGGAAAATTTTTATTATTCAGAATTATTAAGTTATACTTCTTCCCTCTAAAATATACAAATGTTATGAACCAACCATGGTAATCCCTAGATAGAACACTCAAACTGATTCTCGACAAGGGAATATGGGTCTCTTAAATCATCATTGGATTACAATGAATGTCTGAGAATCACAATATAAATGGATCATGATGATTTTACAAAATAATTTAAACCATAAAACAAAATTGATCATTCATCACAACCCAGATAGATAAATATATATACATATTAGAATATCTTAATATCACAATAAAATATACCAAAAATAAAACTACAACCAAGCAAAAACCATGGCTGATCTCCCTGTGACATCTTGGTCACCACTATAAAAAAATCAACCCGACAACATGAGAAAACCTGTTTGACTTGTTGAACCTTTAAAATAGCTCAGGTCTACTGACATTAATTAGCATAAGTAGGGTGTGATAGTACAAAAATATAGTGGGAAAGCACCACAGAATACATACATTTCCTTTTCAAAACATTCAACATACACTGTATTTAAAATATATATTGAATACATTTTATATAATTTAAACAACATTATAAAACTTCTCAAAATCAACATTAAAAAATGGATTTCTTTTAAAATAGATTAATAGTTTCAAAATCCAATTTTGAAAGAAAATTCCAATAAGAAAAAACATAACCCGATTAAGTGTATAAATAAGAATGATCAAAACTGAACACAACCAGTAGGGTATGTATGATAAAAAATACCATATGAAGGGGGTGAAACACAAAAAAAATGTAAATAAATAAAGAAACCAATGTTCACAAAACCAGAATAGATCAGACATTGTACATAATCTTGGGAATATACTAAATGTATTGAGGGGTGATACTAGACATACATAGTCCAACACCATCTAACTGTTCTAATGATGTGATCCATAATCTATCACCAATATGGCATCTCTCAACTGGCCTCTCTAGTGGCATAATCCACCATTTTCATTCACCTACCTTGTGGATCTAGTAAATCTTATCAAGAACTACGTTATAACTATTTCACATCTATATAGATGAAATATAGGATCCCGTGATAATATAAAGGCATGTTAGGAGGTCATAACATGATTTATATTAACCATAACCCATATATTCCAATGTACATGCCTTTCTTACTCCGTGACACCATTCATGTGAAGTCCCCCCTACAATAGTAAATCCACCGTTAGAGTACACATAATACTGAATTTATTTCTAATGTCCAACATGGACAACACATATTCATATTTCAAATCCATCCCCATGAGTCGTCTGAATATATGAAACCACCTGTAACATTTAAAATCCAAAATCATTTTTGAGAAAAATATTCATATAAAACTATTCTGAAAACCTAGGTGGTGATCCAAACACAATTTCCAAGGATCTAAATGGGACATTGAATAATGGGTATTGGAATGAAGACTGTTAAAATCAATGTAGAGTGACATAGAATATAAGTTACCATTTTGAGAACATTTAGGAATTTAAATATCAATTGAGAAAAATCATGGTTTTAAAAGGTGGAAATTCTATGTAATTTTACTTTTATATTCTTGTGCAAATCCATATATACAAATCATGAACATATGGATGTGCACACATAACAATAGAATATATATGTACATATATATGAATATAAATGGTTCAGTGAAGGAATAAAATTAAGAATCACAATGAAACATAAGAGTTCTCACACATGCACCAAATCCATAATTAGGCCAAAAAACATTACAATGAACAATTTCACTAGAAAACCAATTTTAGAAAAAAATACACATTTTTTGAAAACCCAAATACATTTAAAATTAGTGATGGAAAATTATAAAATACCTAGCATACATATACATTGAATAAAAATTGGAATAACTAGGGGAATCCTTTCCCAAATACATTTTCATCCTACCAACAACATTGAAATCAAAAAAAAACTTATATAAATCCAAGAACATGAATAAAAAAATTGGAATTCATTTAGGATAGCTCATTCATTACATGGATTATTTTCAAAATAAATGGATGGATGCTCCTATCTCTATAATGCATGAATGAAATTGAATCCATGAATTTGGAAGATCTAATCGTAAGAGGCAAACCACACAATCTAATATCAAAATAAAATAATCACATAATAAAAACCTCAACCCTAGAGTATATATAATAAAGAACCAAGAAATGTTGATAATGAAAAAAGATGAAATGAGAATAAGGAGATGAAATCAGACCCAAAAGTGAATACTGTAATAAACCATTACAAATTCTACTTATTGGGATTAGGGAATAATTGAGAAGTCTAAGAGTGGTACCTAGGATATGACGATTGAAGTGGGGGGCTAAGGGTGGAATCTCTGAATAAAGGGATCTAAAAGAAAAAAAATACCTTTTTAAGGTTTTTATCATGGTTTACTGTCATGTTTTACAAAACTGTATATTAAGAACGAATATCTCTAATGTAAAAATGATTTGGAAGCAATATTCTTAGGATGCACCATTAGTTTAATCTTGCTTCTTAACTATGAGACCTAGAAAATTCCTCATTTTTTCACATTTTTAGATCAAATCACCACAAACATAAGGATCCAATCCATCCAAACCCCCCCCCCCCCCAAAGTGAATTTGGGGTGTCATAATTATCAGTATCATGTAACTTTATTACACTAGAATTTCCTCATCCTCAAGAAAAGACATAAAACTATAGCTCTAAAACACATATGGAGAAGTATAAGGAAGAGAAAACCATACCAAACCTAAAAATGGGAAAACAATTCCTAAACGATTAACCCCAGAAACAATAAATGACAAATGATCAGTCTAATAGTGAAAAATGATGAGTTTCATAGTGGATATTCCAACAATTAATAAGTTACTAGTACAACGGTTGAACATGGAAGGGAACTCAACAAACCCACCAACCTCAATCATGAGAACAACCCAACCAAAGAAATTTAAGCAGAACACTATGGAGATCTATAAATTATAATTCCACATAACACATTTGTCCCCAAATAGTAAAATGATAATGAATCACCCATGGAATTACTCAAAAAAGGACTACCTCGTTAGGAATTCCAGATGAAAATAAGATTTTATTAACGGAGAAAAATGTATTGGAAAAGTGGATTTCCTAAATAATTTGGAGTTGAAAGATTTTAGGATCCAAAATTTCCTTTGATTTATTTTTCTTCTACATAGGTCCTACCCAGTATATTTTTTGAAGATGACTCAGCTGACTATACCAATGTTAGGTCATCATAGTGTTAATAAATAATGACTTAGAATTTGAAAACTGACCATAATAGAAGCACATGAGTGAGGTTCCCATTAAAATAGAAAAAATAACCCATAAAGAAGACTCATAAGTAATTTATCTATCTAGTTTACACTCATTACCATATGGGGAACACTTAATATCATCAAAAGAAAAAATAGACAAAAACACACTGGGATTCCCTCTGAAAACAATATTGATTAGAGAAGCCTCATCCAAACAAAATTTTTAAAAAAATATAATCTTTTGATTAAAATAAGTCCTTAATCTTTGTAAGGTTACCCCACATGAAAAGATAAGATTTCAATAGATCAATCAGGTTATTTCGGAAGAAACAGTGACCAAGTCATTTATATTTTCAATATATCACTTCACCATTCATTTACCTTGTTAAAAAACCAACATCTATACCACTTTTTACAACTATACATTCTCATGGAAAAGTAATTGGATAAAACACATATTATGGATATCGTATGTAACCTCTTCTGATAATGAAGGTAGAATGATCAGCTTCCACTAATCCACACTTAGTCCTTAAAATAGACCAAAGATAATATTCAACCTGAAGTATTCATCAGTCCTAAAGTTCCTATTGATACATTGAATTACTTTTAGACACTCAACAACCTTTGGTAGTAATTAAAAACCATGTAATATAGGATAAATTTATAGAAAAAATGGATCCCTCACTTCACACCGATTCTAGGAAAAGTAAAAAACTGAATGACACTACTTATAAACCCTTGGAAACTTTTAGGGTCGAATAATTTAAATAGAATGAAAACATAAAAATAAATCAATATCAAATTAAATCTCAAACAGAACTCAAATAATATAACACATTAAATGAAAATACCAAGTAAATGTATATAACATTTTAAATAATGGTGTAAAATTACTCATTCAAAATACGCCACATCTATTTCCAATTAACACCCATTTCACTTAAAAAACATTATAAATATGAAACACCATTACAAAATACCATTTCCTACCCGAAAAATCCCACATGAAAATCATTAAAAACAATTTCCATATCGCATACATAAAATTTAAAACCCCATATATTCCTTTATTTCTTTTTAAAATAACTTTAATTAGTAAAGAATACCTATTTAAATATTTTATAATTCTAAAATACTATTCATTTAAATCCCAATCACACTATCCAAAATAAAACCAATAACACTGATATCAGAAAATCCTCTTAAATAGGGGACATGTGGTGATGGATGACATGTATACATGGAATAAATGACCATGTGTAAGTGTCCATTTAAAAATAATATCATTTTAAAATTTTCAGTCATGCTGCATATGGTTTTTTATGACACGAAAGGTCACCGAAAATTTACCCCCATTATCATCTCCTAAATGATGAAAACCGTTCATATCATACAATGAACTAGAAACATAAATCCACAATCAGAATTAAAAACTCCAAACCTAACTATACCAGGTAAGTAATGTCTTAGGATAAGTAAGTGTTCCTGACCCTCTCATTGTACATACCCCTGAAGTTCATACAACTGGATCCCTAGATTACCTAACACCCCAAATAATTAAATAATTCACTAAAAACATTTTTCATGAACTATCCTCGGTCATCCTTTTGTAAGAAACCCCAACCATTTTTCAATAATTCATGAAGCACATCCCTAATCCCCATGGGATGATAATAAGAATTAATGAATCACAATATTTATTGATGGGGAATATTTTTCTTACTAATTAAAACCATAAAAAATATATTGGGAAACACAACCATGATCCCTAAAGATAGAAACATAATAAAAATTCTCAACATCCATACAGAAGATTCGAAAAATAAAACTACAACTGAACTAGATAAAAAAAAGATCTCTATGTGAACTCTTAGTCCCCACATTCCAAAAAATGACCCTACTCTATGGGTGAATCTGCACGATAAATTTAACTTCCAAAATATCTAGAGTCTACCAACACTGATAAATAAATGTAGGGTGTGAGCATATAATAGCTCATTAGGGAATCACAATAGAATCCATAAATGTTTTCCAACATATTCCAAATTTGAAGATTAATAATTCATATAGAAAATAGTATTTTATCACTTAAATAACTAATAAAAGAATAGAAAATTAAATTATCAAAAAAGAAACAATTATGGATATATTTTAAAAATGAGTTACAGTTTTATATTCCTGTTTTGAAAACCAGTTACAAGAAGAAAAACAAAAACCAAGTTTTTGAATAAACAAGAAGGATGAAAATAAAACATAAAAATTATGTTATATTTGATAAAAATACCAAAATTAAAGGACCCAAAAATAACATAAATATGAAATAGAAAACAATGAATGAAAACAATGTTCTACAATTCCAAAACTGAACATCATATGTACATAATTATGCAAAATTCCCAAGAATATCAAAAGGTTACCATAGACATAATCTGTAATGATCAATATAGAAGTCATATTAATGAAAACAACAGTCTATAGCCAAATTGGATTGCCTTAATAAGCCACACTAGTGGCACAACACACAATTTCCATTTTGTTACTATAGGGATCCGGTCAATCACATTGGGATCTAGGTATTAACTATCTATCAACCCTATATTTGATGTTTTTTAACCATGTAAATAGTATTAATTTGTCAGTTAGGAGATTATCAGACTCAATAAATTATCTATAACCCATATATTCCAATGTACATTGATTTCCCACTCACTGACACTGTCCTTGAAAATACCATACCTAACTAGAGGAAAACCATTGGAGTTCCCATAAAAAAGATAACATTTTACAAGATCCAACCATGCCTACTGATTTTGATATTTCATAACCATTCCCTAATAATCATATCAATGTAACAAACAAACATTAGTTTTTAAAATCCAATGCAGTTTTCTAGAAAAGTCAATTTTAATCTCAACCCATTAAGAAAACCAATATTGTGATCTATGACCAATTTTAAATATTTTAAATGGTACATGGATGCCTGGAATTTATAATAACATACATTATTTAGAATTTGAAGTTATTTAAAATCCAATATATAATTTAGAAATCATTTAGGAATACAAAATAGTTTTGAGAAAATTCCTAATTTTAGAAAGAATAAATTTTATGAAATTTTCCATTTATATGCATGTACACATTTATATATAGACCTCGTGCCCATATGGATTCCCACATACATCATATCTGTATATATGGACATTCATATTAATTTAAATGGTT
Organism: Viscum album; assembly: GCA_963277665.1. Classification (NCBI taxonomy): domain Eukaryota; kingdom Viridiplantae; phylum Streptophyta; class Magnoliopsida; order Santalales; family Viscaceae; genus Viscum; species Viscum album. Next base: position 124,716,874 of record OY728129.1, on the reverse strand, counting down.
AAAAAGGAACCAAAATAAGTATCATAATTCAATAGATGAGTGATCACACGAGCAAACAATTCCTAATGATGAATAAATCCATAAAATAATTTCCACTACTAGGTTTTTTATAGAAGCACCAAAAAGGTTAAACATAATTTTATAAATCCAAAATCCATTTTAATGGACACTTGGAATTTTATCAAATATATATATAAAATATATCATGAATACATTTAGTAATTTCTAAGGAAATCATTTGGAAAACCCATTTTCATCAGACCACAAACATAAAAATCCGTCTAAAATCTTTTTAAAAAAACACAGGAATGAAGAACACATTCAAAATTCATTTATAAAAGCTTAAGAATGACATTGATAAATATATAATGGAAACAATCATATAAAATTTCTTTGTAGTTATGAAAAAATGTTGAAAATATAGAATCAATATGAACTATGACCTAGAGAAAACTACACACCATAACATCAAATAATGCATCCCATATAAGACAAGACTCACCCTATGATTTATCAATGTGAGAACCAATCCATGAAGAATAGATATGCAAGAGGAAAAAGGAATAAAACGGAGAAAAAATCATACCCAAGAGGGAATCCACCATAAATCAACCTTAGAGGGAATGAGGAGGAAGGGAGAGGGCTGGGAGAGATGCCTAGGTCGTGGGGTTTGAAGTGGAAGACCTAAAGAAAGAAACCATAATAGAAAAATGATCCAAAAGATAAAAATTATTGTCTTAATTTGTGGTTAATGGTGCAATAATATGGTTATCCAAACCATACTGTAACCATGAAAATACCAGATGTAAAAAATTTTAGTCTGCTAAACACTTAGGATAAAATAATTGGTTAACCATAATACATAACCCTGTGACCATGAAAAATTACCAAATGTTTCAAATTTTTATCCCAAAACAACTCAAACTTGATGGGCTAAGCTATTCAACAAACAACCACACATAAAAGGGACATAAGGGTTTTATATAAAAAAGGGGGAATAAGAATATGGGTTGTTATTTGAGAGAATAAAATAAAAAATTATTAGACCAATGATTTTATCATATTGTAATAGGTTGTGGATGTGAGGTTTTTTTCAACAATAATTTTATAAAAAAAATAAAATATATTTGAAAATCAATTTTGAAAAAAGAAGAAAATGAATATAAAATTCAATAGGATGTAAATTATTCATTGATTGTACATTGTGTCATGACATTTATATTGAACTTTGGAAGATAGTGTTTTGTTTTAAAGGGGATATTATTATTGTAGTATTATTCTAATATCATGAATTAGGATTTAGATTTAACCTTCTATTTTATCCTAAATTTTTTAAAACATAAAAACATACTCTTTTAAAGCCTCAATGACATTGGAACCCTTATTTCTAGTCCTTTTGTTTTCTTTTTATTATTATCTCTACAATGTGTAAAATGCAGGTGCAAAGTATGCCTATGGGGTGATCATGTTTTCTTGTTATGAGAAAAAACAAGTTCAATTTTCGATCTCGAGTGATGAGATAAATAGATTAAAGTGTTGTAAATCATGAATTTTTATACATAATAATAATATGTTGATATTCCTGAATTGAAGGAAAGATATGGCCCATCAAATTTCAAATGGGGAAAATTTAAATACTTGGGTTGATTATTACATTGAAAAAGTTTGATGTTGATTTGATTTTTAATGCGGAACATGAATGTTTGTTTAACATTGATAATAATTTTCTTTTAATTACTTTTAAATTTAAATATTTCTTAAATTGTGTTTCATAATGATATATATTGAGATTCAATTCTTGATGAAAAACGAACGTCATGTTTGGGGATATTTAATTACTTTAATTTTCTTGATATATTATTTATATTATTATAATGAATTTAATTTTTTAAATCCAATTTCCTTATATAATTTATTTTTTTAATAAAATATTAGTGATTAGGATCTTAAAAATTAATAAAAATAAAAATAAAGGGAAATGTCTAATTTGGATGTTTAATTTTCTTATGAAATTTTGTTTTAATTTTTTTATTTCCTTCAAAAATAGAATACGTCCTATATCAGGGTAACATAAATTCTACCTATAGATAGGAGGGTATCAAGGTGTAGTTTAAGGGTATGTGATATATTTTATATGTGGAAAAGGGTTATATATAAATTCCTAATTTTTTCATAATGGTGTGTTTTTTCACAGTAGGGGGATCAATCAATACCCTATACCCATGGGTAGTAGGCTGCTACTATTTATTTACTTCAGGGATATTGTGAATGATTCCCTTGTCATGTAATTCATATATATATTATTCTTACAATGCTTCACCCCTTTCTCTCTCTCTCTCTCATTCTCCACTAGGAACTCTATTACTCATTTATGTGATTAACTAACATAAATAATATCTTTGGGTACTAATTATGTTTTAAACAAAAGTATATGTTTAAATTCACATTTAGGTTAATCTATGGATGATCTCGTGGGTGGTGGAATCACCATTGAGTTATTTTTAATGTTAACCTCTTATTCTAATCCCATTATCCATTGATTAGAGAGGTGGATGTTTAATTTTCTTATCCATTTTTGAGTGAACTATACATTCACAACTTGGATAGAATAAGGGGTTTACATATATAATGGAGTGTTTTCATAAAGTATAATTAATATAGAATGACGAAGGTTATCTATAGATGAATATCTATAGATAATTTACTTTCTTCTCTAACATTAATTCATTCTTTTTTTATTATTCATGTTAGGATCAATTTTTTCATTCCCATTCTCCTTTTTCATCTTTTCATTTATTTACATAGATGAATAAGAACACCAAAAAGGTAGTATGTGATCTCGAAATCCAGGAGTGATCAACTGTGAAGCTCCTTATGTGAGACGATCATGGTTAGCAATTTTACTACACAGGAAAATAAATTATATATTTTGTAATATCCAATAAAAATATTGTCACCTTTCATACACATTATGTTCATTATGAATTTATATAAATTTTATTTTGAAAAACTAAGTCCATCCTTATCATCATGGATTTAATTAATAATGAGTTTGGAGATTACATTTATTAATTTTTCAATGTCACAATAGATTATATTCTTATATATTCCAAGAGAATGTAAGAGCATTAAGATCATTTTTTTCTGTTTAAGACCCTAATAAAAGATAATTTTATACAAAATTTATCATGTTTGAATTCTAGATAAAAAAAATTCATTCATGGAACATGTAATCTCATGTGAGGGTATATCAGTGCATCCTTTCAAGATGGATGTTAATGAGAAATGTCCTCAACAAACCACAATTATTAATATCTATAGTTTTTTTTGGTTATATGGATAAAATAATACTTTTGTGGGTTTGTCAGGGATATATAATCTATTAAATATATTCCCACATAAAGAAGATATGTTACATAGTTAAGATGAATGTGATTAAAATTTCAATGAGTAGAAAATGATTGTTTTTAAACTAACCTATTTTTATACTAACCTATAATGGAGAAGGGAATATGATCTATAGTTACATGTAAATAATGAGACAAATAAGAATCATCATATTGAATGGTATGGTGATACATATTCCTCATTCAAATACATTATTCATTAGAAAATTTACCCAAATCGTAATTTGGAATTAGAAGTTGTAATTTTTTCATTAGAAACATTAGGAAATTATCATAATGATGAAAGGTGTGATATAAGTATTGACCATTAAATAATTATGTATTTTTTTTACAAAGTGTTAAAAGTTACCAAAAGGTTATGGTTTGAGTTAATTAATCATTGTGAATTTTAATACATGACAAACCTCATAAGGTGATCATGGTTGATGATACAATTATCCAAAATGAAAAAGATATTTTTTTCAACTTAAGGATTGAAAATGGTCTGATATTTATGGAATTAATGAATATAAAGATTTAAATAATGATAAAATGGATATATCTTATCTTTATCCTATTAATTTTTAACCATCCATCCATTTTTGAAAAGGTGTTAAATTTATTCATTAGTTAAACTTCGATATTAATTGAATGATAAAATTCATGAATATTTTATGTGTCTCATTAATATAATATGTGAAGAAGGGGATATAATATATTGATCATATTTCATCATTCTCAATTTATCCAAGATGTATGAATATTTATATATATCTAATAGAGTACTTTTACTAGTATAACATGGAAAGTGATATTAAAGTGTTTTTATCTTCATTCCTAGTATGTAAACATGTTATAGGTGAGTGATGTAAGTCTAATTGTGTGTTACACCCATTACACTTTCTAGAATATAAATCGTAAAACAATAAAATTGATTTTATCACCATACCCCACAACCATCTAAAGTGAACAATACTATTTTGGCTATAGTCGGTTACCTTATGAAAACAACACATTTCATCCCATTTATAGAATATTTGTATCATGATCATCTTTTTAGGATATGAATTATGGAAGGGGTAATGTTTTATGGAGTTCTATATTCTATTGTATCTGATTAGGATACAAGATATACATAGATGATATAGATAATTATAAAACATGAATTGAATATAGATTTGAACATTTGAACTACATATCATCCTCCAATAGATGGTCATTCTGATAGGAACATTCAAACCGTAGAGGATATGTTGAGATCATATTTTGTGGAATTCAACAGTGGTTTGGATCAACACCTTCCTTTGGTAGAACTTTCTTACAAAAATATCTGTCACTCGACAATTTAGTTGGATTCTTTTGATTCCATCTGTGATAGGAATTATTGAAGTACAACATACTGGGAAGAAGTTAGAGAAAAAAACAAATTTTTTGACCTTATATTTTTTAGGAAATTATAGGGAATGAAAAATCAATTCAAGAACAGATTAACATATCTTAGATTAAATAATAAATTACATCCGTAAATAATTTTTAAAATATATATTCCATTGTTTTTGAGAATATATTACTATGAATATCTCCATAGATGAATCTTAAGAGATTTTGAATGAATGGAAAGATGATCCCTTTAGATATTGGCCCATAAAAAATTATTGATCATATTAGGATGGTTTATTATCGCTTGGAACATCAAACTAATCTCACTTGATTTCATGATGTCTTCCATGAATCTCTCATGATAAAGTAAATACCTAATCATTCACATGTAATGAACATTGATGTTATTCCATTATATCATAGTCTATATTTATGAGAAACAAGTCGTGTTGATTTTGGATCAAATAGATAATTTTTTGACCATTTCAATGTTTTATACTAATAATTATCATCTGGTCCTCCCTCTACATGAAAGTGCTTCTCTTCCTCATTATGTCGGTCCATCATGGAACAACTTCTTTGCAGGGGAAATAAATCTGTTGCGAGGTAATTCATTATTTCTTGTCTGGAAGGGGGAAATGAGACATATTTAATTATTTATATTTATTTTTTCTAACCAGTGGACACTAGGGACCATAATCTTTTAGGGCATTATTTTCATAACGAATTTTCCTCAGTAAATTTAATGGGTTCCCAATTTTCATAGATTCCAAAATAGTTCATTCTTATGTTCAATCAAGGCGGATTTACCCTCAACCTATTAATAAAATACACATTAGGTTATGAATTATTATATAATGATACACTAAATGTAATATCAAATTATCATGAGGTCTATTGTCATTTTGAAACTAGATATATAGAACAATAACTTGGAAAATGGTTACAACAACATTATTTACAACTCTAAATACATTCCCCTATATTCCATTAATCTGATTATACTACAAAGGTTAAGGTGGGGATGATCAAAAAACATTAGTGAACAATAAAGCCAAGTAATGGAATAATCAAAGTAAAACATATAGTAATGTTGAATATTCAAGTAAATAAGAAAAACATGAGAACATAAAAGGGTAATAACAATAAAAATGAACATCAAAAAATATTATTAGACGATAGCATCAAGGGAACATTATAATATGGAATCAATATAAAATATGACGTCATAAGAATTTTCCCAGGACAAAATTTATGAAATCATAACATAGTGTTATTATACAAACCACCCATTAACCATTCATGGTATCTCTTGAGAAAAAATCATTACAAAATTTATTTTAGAGATATATAATTTTTCGCCTACACATCACATTTATATTTTGTATATTCATTTATGTGGCATGTAGATTATAATACATAATAATTTATTTTAAAAAAATTAATCCCTTTCTTATAGAGTTTTGGTTATATATATGGTAGTATAAAATTAATGAATTATGGGTATATATGAATGTCTAAAAATGATTGGAAATGGGGGTGGGTATTCAAAAGACAAATGTTGGTCATGGATAATCATTAGATAATTTCGGCAGTATAATGGGTGTGCAGAAAGGTTCTTGGAATGATTTAATTAGAGTTAAATGTGGTCTATCATTACATGGTAATAATATGGCAAAAAAATGGATGTGTAAAAATACATAAAAGTATTTAAAATTGAAAATAAAGAGTCTAAATATGAATAATACACATGATAAAAGGGAATAAGGTAATCACATACATGATGAGATTCTTCTAAAATCATGGGAGGAGATTCTTATGAGATTAAGAACACTTTGGGAGCACATTATAGAGGGATGGGGTTATGAATTTCTTTCAAAGTGGGAATTTAAGGAATAAGAATGGGGGTTCTTGTAGGTATTTATAGAAAAAGAGATGTGAAATGTTTATTAATTTTTGAACTAGTGTTTTAGGGTCAAAGTTAAAAAAAATAATTAACACCACAATAAAACAATGAAGGTTTTTGTATTAGTTACACCAAATAGAAATGGTTTTAAATATTTTATTTGGATAGGAACTGAACTCATTAAAATAATTCCAGAAAGGATATTGTAGTGAGTTATGTTTATAATGAATAATATTTAAAACCTAAAAATGCAATATATTTGATGGAATATTCATTATATAATTGTATAATTAATCAAATAATTAAAAATATTATTTTATTGAAAATATATATTTTGGTTCATATAATTAGTTTATAGTATTTTTCATAGAATTTATTGATTATGATGTCATAATGCATACTGTATATTTCTATAATATTCTATTTTACCCAAAACATTGACCTCCTTAGAAAATTATAAAAAATTTACAATTGAAAAATTTGGATGTGCGGATTTCAAATTAATATTTATTTTCCCAAAATAGTTTTTTTAATATTTGAATTTCCACTATTAAATAAACAACATTATTTACTATGAAATGTGAAATTTTAAGATGCTAACTACATTCCAATCCTTATAAAAATTACATTGGACTTTAAGAAATTTAATTATTATCAATATTTAAAAAATTATTATTTATGAAAAAATTATATAGAATAAAATGTATATCAAATATTTTGAATTTATATAAAACAGTTATTAATACAAACAAAATATTTCATGAAAAAAATATTTGGTTTCATTGTATCAAAATCAAATTTTTATCAATCAAATATCATTATAATTTCAATTAAAAATAAAATGCAAAAATAACTTTTTTATTTTATTAATTTTTTAAATATATGACTTCAAACTATGGGGATCTAGATACATAACCCCTTATTACTCATGTGTATACCATAATGGTACAGTGTGTGATGGTTGTACATTGATGAGGTTGTTTTAAAAATATGGTTGGAGAGGTGATCAATATAATCTTGAATATCCCCAAAAAAATGGTTCTTCTCATTTTTAGTTGTTGAATATCATCTTGGGATTGATCTAATGAAATCAATATTAATCCAATCTCTATGATATTCTTCGATAAATGGGATTCATAGCGTAAAATTATATTGTCTAATGCTATAACATCTTACATCTCTGTAAACTAAACTTTTTAATAACCCATAATATATACTAATCTGAATTATCACTATAGATTGGATATATTATCAATGATTAAATTCTTAATAAAAAATTATTCCCTTAAGAAAATAAAAAATTAAATATATTTATTTTTGTTTCTAAAACTACATTACATAATATGGAATTTATTCATTTAGATGGGAATTTCATTTATAAATATTTTAGTGATTACATTCCTCCTCCCATTTGAAATTGTTTCCTCAGAATTTCATTTCATACAGTATAATAGATTACAATATTTTTTACATTTACTCATCCAATTGTTTTGTTGTCTCTTAAAACATATGGTTCATCTATTATACTTTGACTAGGTAAGATGATTATCACGTATAACTTTGTCTCTACAATTTAAGATCATGACCGGCTACTCCATGTATGAACTATCTTTCTCTAATGGTTGCACATCTATATTTAGTACAAGTGAGGGGTTTTGTATGTGATTCTTTATGAAGGATACATGGAATACATCATGTTCTTGATATTGGATAGGGGTAGTCAAAGTAAATATTCCTTAACTCTGATGAAATCAATGATCTCAATGGGGGAAATGAATCTAGAGCTACAATTTCCCTTTTTTCAAAGGTTTATGAATTTCTTCCTTAGATATTTATGAAGCAACACATTATATCTTTTCTCAAAATATAGGTCCCACCAATAATTATATTCTTAGATTTTATATCAACTTTTTATGGATTTTATATGAAAATAAATGGTTTTAAAAATATCTATCATCACATTGATAAGATCGAGTCCCATCAGCTTTTACACTTTTGCATCATCATATCATATTGTATCCGAACACTTTTTCCCATATATAGTGTAATAAGGTAATATTTTAACGATATAATGTAAGACATTATTCTTTGAGAACTCCATTTGTTGTTGCTATTAATCACAACATCCTTGGAAATCCATTAAAAAGGATCCTAGAATATCCTCTAGAGTTTTAATTGTTTTTTTGTCCGTACATTATTCTAAGGGAGAAAAATATTTCTGAAACATAACATTTTATCTAACTCTGGTTGAAGGATTCTTCAAAACCCTTAGTTGGGCCTCATACCTTGATAAGAACAATGGAGAGTGGTACTCTGAATAGTCATTTCAATTCTAATATATATATCACAGTGTATTGGTCAAGGGAGAAAAATTACTTGATAGTTATTAAATGTGATTACATTTAATTTTGATCGACTACCACTAAAATTTAAATATTTACTTTAGAAGTTTCAAGTTAGTCCTATGATAAAAGTCATGGCCATGTTTTCCTATTTCTATATTAGTATGGGAAATATTTACATCACACCCTAAATTTTATACCAAATTCCCTTAACATGATGGAATACCATGAATCAAGATACAAATTATGAAATATCTCCCCTTATGTTATCCCAACAATAGTTTTTCTTCAAATCTCTATATATCTCAGGGGATCTTGGATTAATATTGAAGGATGATCTATGTGTGTCATTGAAACATTACCTCTTCAGTTATTATTTTGATGAGAAACATATCTTGGTTAATCCTTATAACCAAATCTTATACAAAGTTGAACTTTGAAATATTCAAAAACGTTCTTTGTAGTAAATCATCATCGTATTGGGCCTCCCTAAACTTCTCAAGAATAGATTGTTGAGAAGTTATGTGGGAAAGGTATGATGATGTTCTTTTTATGATTCCCATTTTCATCATATTCATTTCCATGAGTATTTGATCCTTCAATATCATAATAATAGATTTGATTATAATATTTTTTTCAACTAAGATAATCTAATACATTATTCACCCTCATAGGTTGGTAATGGATTAAATAGTCACAATATTTTTCTGTCTCTAAACACCATTTTAGCACCTATTGAGCTAATTTTTTGTGACTATATAAATTAGGATTTATTGATATGTATATATTTAAATAAATTATCCATATAGGTATTTTCACCATATCTTTAATGTGAATATCACTACATCTAATTATATATCGTGTGTCAAATAGATCTTCTCAAGGATATTTAATTAGTGGGAGGAATATGCTATCAAGTATTCATTTTCCCTCTGTACACAACTCGTGATATTTTTAGATGAAAAACTACAGATTATAAAAACAACCCCACTAGTGGATAATGTGAGAATAGGTGCAGTTATTTACATATTATTAAACTCTTTAAATCACTCTTAATACTCATCAATCCTGATTGACATCACCCCCTTACATTTTTCCATGGTTAGTTCAATTGACGGTTGTGATAAAGTTTTAACAAATAAATTATACTACTCTTCTAATATAAGGAAACTATAGTTTTCAATCATCGATGCTAGTATGCGACATAATTTTATATCCAATAGTCATATAGATACATATATATCCCTTTATTGTTGATGACATGTGTTATGAATGTTACATACTCCATCTGGAATACTATTTTTTTATAAACTGCACATAAATTTTCCTTTACAAGGCCCTTAGTCAAACCATCCAAATTCTCATCATGTTACTTATTACTTTTAGATTATATATGAATATCATATATGAAATATATAATTTTACTCCATGGTCGCTCCTGCTTCTCCCTCCCGATCGATTCCCTAGATCTAATGCCGCCAGTTTCGGCTCCCCCCTCCCGATCAGAGGGGGGAGACTTGCAATTTTGTCCGTAGGAGGAGAATCTGTTTGATCATGGATAGATTCTGCCCTTCCCGAGAATATTTATTTCCCCAAAGTTCCATGTTCTCTTCTAAGAGGCTCCTCATCTTTCTTTGCCTCCAGTGGATTTAAATGGTGCCTATGATCTTTTTAAGTTTACAATGGTTGCCTGCTTCCATCTCTAGTAGCCCTCTATCAAATCTTTTGAATGATTCGTCTCTTAGTCTTGGAAGCAATAGGAGTGCGTGGTCGTCAGTATTCTTGATCGAAGGCATTTCATGATTCACTTTGGATTGTAGGAGGATTTAATCTACACCTGGTCGAAGTCCCCTCGAAGATTCAATGGGGCATATTTCTACCTATTCCAATGGAATTTTGACTTTCACATGTGGAATGACCCTTTGACATTCACAACATGGGTAAGTATTCTAGGGTTTCCTCTCTCGTTTCAGAATCGTTCTATATTGTGTGCAATTGGGAACATGATTGGTAGGTATATTTGCTCTAATTGGCATACTGAGTCTTTTTGTCATCTTATCTGCCATAGAATTTGCGTCAAAGATTATGTTACACGTTTGATGGTCCGATGCATTTGGATTACAGATGAACAAGATTTTCACTGGAAGCAAGAGGTGGTTTTTGATTCATTGATGCATTATTGTGTGTCTTGCAACTAGTGTGGTCACCTGGCTCTGAATTGTCACAGCGGGAGGGTGAATGGTTACCCAGAATTGATGGGGATAAGTCAAAGGGGAGGGTGTGCTGCTTCTGGTATGGATAAGGACATTAGAATGGGTCATTTTTATGATAGTTTGATAGAAATAAGGGGTGAGTCTCGAGGTAAGATGACTGTTGAGGAGAGAGTTCGGTGTTTTGGGCATGAAGTTGTTGCTGAGAAGGATTCTAGGATGGGAGAACCTACAAATGGAAGTGAAGAAATAGAGGAGACAATGGCATCATCTCTCCTAAAGGGGGTGGTCTGAGAGCCTGTGGATGGAAATGTATTGGTAGATGAGCCAACATCCATAGTACTGATGTAGGGGATGACCTAGAATGGTACTGAGGTGGCTCATGTTTTCCCTTCTGATGAAATACTGGTCATCCAAGTGGGAGAACTAGTTACTGATAAGGCTGATGATTCCGAATCAGGTCCTGAGAACTCAGTACAGGGTTACACAATGAAGACTGTGGAGTATAGGCCACAATATCCACGGTTAAGCAGGTCTATGATCATTTGAAGTGTAACCTTGGGATTGAAAATACAGAAACAGTGGATGGGCAGGAAGTGGATGCTTGAGGAAGGGTAATCATGGTATCTACTAGCAATAGAATCCTTGAACCTGAAAATTTGAAAGAACTGAATGACAAGGAGAATGAGTCAAGGGATGAAGGTGGCCTCCTACAGCTTGCTATTTCTCTGTTGGTTGCTGCAACTGAGGAATATGTACATAACCTTGTGGATCAGCGACAATGTCTTGCATTAGTGGATGATAATAGTAAGGTTCAGTAGAAGGATATTATTGGCATTGCAGTAGTGGGGGAGCAGTAGGATCTAGTTATTTTGGAGGGAATGAGTCGTTCTGCTACTATTTTGGTGATCTCCAGACAGTTTGTGGCTAAGGATGTGGGGTATACTGGCCATGGGACCAAATTGCAGTAGATGGATTGAAATTACATGAACCCAGAGTTGGTGAGTGATTCTATGATGGAGGATGGTTATTAAGATGTGTAAATATTGGGAAAGTGGGTGATATCTCAGATAGTGACATGGAAAAGGATAGTGGTGTGGTACACCCTTCTTATAATAATGTTTTTCAGGGTTAAAGGATGAATGAGCAGGGGGATGAAGGTGCTCAGACTACCCCACCACGGCGTAGACCAAAGAATGGCTATTGTAATCTTCCAAGGCCAGTGTCCACCAGATCTTCTGTTGGGAGGGAAAAATGGGCTATGTAATCCTTAAATGAATTTATGTCCTTGGAGAAGCTAAATCTCAGATGGAAATATTCCAAGGTTCTTAAAAAATAAGAAATCTCAGAGTGGGAAACGGATAAAGCAGATGATTTAGTCTCTAAAGGGGGTGGTGATGAGTATGATTCTACAATATGAAGTTGTTCTGGACTTCTTGTACCAACATTGATTATATTTTATTAATAAATGGTCAGCAGCTTGCCAATGGCTGAGAGTTTCTTGTATTAATATCATAAATATACACAACAACAAATTTTTTGAGATAATCCCTAAAGAATCCATTCATTAATTCAATGAAGATTACTTAATCGTAGTGAGTCTAAATAGGATGAAAATTAAATCATATTACCCATACCTTGTGTGAAAAAAACCACGTGGATTTCCTCCTTCATCACCTTTTCAATATAATATAAGGGCTAATGATATAATTTTTAAAAGTAATATAATCCATGTATCAGATCGAATAATTAATCAATCTAAGGTAGTGGATACATGTTCATTAACATGATCTTGTTGAATTGAAGATAATAAATAAAAATTCACATTTTCTCATTAATCTTCTTGATTAAAATGACCAAAGCACCCCACTCTAAAGAACTTGGGAGTGTAAGCACTTTATCTAGATTTTCTTATCGTTTCTTCTTTATATATTAAATTTTAATAATGGGTATTTTATATGTAGTCCAAGATATTTTAAAATATCTAAGAATAATTTGGATGGAGAACTCAATATATTTTCTTAGAGGATGGTTATGGAATTATTTGGAAAACACAACTACATATTCATGAATAATGTAAATATAATCAAGGGTGATGTTTTTCGTAGTCTCAACCCATTGAGAAGGATACTATTTCCCAAAATGAAATACTATATCTACTTGGGAGGATGATTATATAATATAATTATCCTCCTTCTTGAACATTTATAGAATATGAGGGAGATTCATAATATGGAGGGGGATTTCCATCTATCAATAGTTTTTTTGGATGTGTATTGAGAAATCCAATACAAACCAAAAATAGATTTTATATACACTAATTGGAGTATCACATGGTTTTCTTATAAATTAATCCTAAAAATATTTACAGGGGAGATGTAATATTTTTTGATGAAATAATTAACCCATTATTCATCTGGCTCAACAACTCAACTTCTTTGTTTTGAGGTTACTCTTTAATAGTTCTACTAAAATTTCATGAAATAAAAGAATTCATAGAAATATAATCATACAGTATGTTCTCTTTACATAAATATATATCTATAATTACTCTCACATCATCATTTTTATGATCATCCTCAGTAGTTATGGTGAAATATTCTCTCCCTCTTTCACTAGGTCTTTATTATTTATTCATATATTATCATAGACACCCCTTTTCTCCATGCATTAGTTTGAATAGTGTCTTTGTTCCCTATACTTAAGATATTAGATAGTAGGCTAAGGGTTAATTATAGAACTCTGGTCTTCTATAACATTGGTGGGTTTATCATACATATATCATCGATCTAGGTTTAATTCCTTCTGACATTGAAATCATTTCTATGTCATTGTAAAAAATTTAAGGATACTTCTTCTAACACTTTTAACATGTGGGATATTGCAATTGATTACCCCGGATAGATTTCTCCATCACTCCACTAGAAATAAACAATATTTTCCACATCCTATGTCTAAAATTATGAATCCATTTTGATTCTTGTATCACTATTTCAGCGTTAAGGGAACATCATTCAATGTATTTATATATATCAATTTCTTAAATTTATTAATCATTTCATTGATTTATCTTTAAATCAATAATGAAGTTTTCTATATTAATTTCTGCGTTAGAGAAAAATAATGAGGCATATCATGCAAGCCTTTTGAGTTTTTTCAAATATTCCCTGATGATTTATCATCCATTCTCTTCTTTCCATGGAATTACCTCTCCTTTTTATAATAAAATGGTAATGGAAATTATTCTATTTTATCATATATAAACTAGTACCTAGAAGGGTTATAAAATGATAATTTACCAATGAAAAATAGAAAATATATTATAAAAGAAAATAAAATCATATTTACTAATAAAAACCTATATTAGAAATAAATACCAACATCACATAAAATAGGAAGGATTTCATACCATTAAGTGAAAAAACAAAAGAGTTATAAAAGGGTAAACCTCTCATTCTATAATCACACAAAATTTTGACCATCTATAAGAATGGTATAAATTATGAAGTGGGAATAAGAAGGCATTATAAATTAAAAAGAAGAAAATAGGGAAAAATGAAGAACATAAAATTTCTCCTTAATAATCCATCATCCACAAGTTTTCTCATGTTATTCCAAACAAACTATTGAAAATTTTTGTGGTCTCTTTTTATAGTTTTTTTAATTTCGTTTTTTATTGAACCCTAATATTTAAAGTAATTTGGACATGTTAGGGGAATATTATAACAAAATTACTCAGGCATACATTTTATGGACGGATAGACTATTCAACTTCCTCTAATTGTTTGTATTTAATCGACTATATAGGGATATATATTCTCTATGGAATGTATTGTTAAATTTATAATCAATTAATCATTCAAATACAACATGAATAATCTAATTTGTATGTATTTATGTAATTAAATGTCTCAATAAATAAGGTGGGGTCTGTTTTATTGGATTGAAATATTTTTAATGTTGATTTATTTATTTTTTTTCATCCTATGCATTCTGAATTTTACCAAGGTCAAGAATAATAAGTTGAATCCCATAAATAATGTAGGAATATAAAATAATTTTTCATACTTTATAAAAGTCGTAAAAGTTTCTCTCAACATTTATAAGTGATCAAAAATTGTAAAAAACATTGAATTAATCAATTTTCACAGTTCAGCCTAAAATTCACTAGAAATCCAAAAATGATGCAACGTATATCTAATTGAAAAAATTGTGGGGATTATATAATTGAAAAACAAATGAGAAAATTGATGAAATTATTAGCTGTATAAAAATGATACTAACTGTACATTACCTAAATGTTATGAAAATGCATTGGATATCAAAATTGATGAGGAGTTGACAGTTATAGATTTAAATAAAAATGCATATTATATAGAAATGGGTGTCTACATCGAAGAGGTGTATTCATTGAATTACTTAAAATCTCTAATGGATTTTAATAACATAATTGCATTTTATCTCTTTATTTGTAAATAAAGTGTTTTTATATATACATGAGAAGATTATATTAATTTATATAGTTTATGATTTATGTATTTCTAGTGGTTATTTTTGAAAAAGAGAAAAGGATAAACTAATTTTTTCATTATAAATTTTTTTATCATGTTATTTGTTAAAAAATTAAGGAAACTGATTCCCTAATAAATGGTGGAATATTTTAAATAATGATTTTTTAATATATTACTTAAAATACATTTAATATCTTATGATATATAGTTTTTAATAGTTTTATGATGAAATATTCACACATAATGAATTATATATTCCTTTAGAAAATTATATTTTTTCATAGGAAAATCATCTTGAGAAATATATTTTTGGAAAGGGTAGTGTTAATATGTATTATTTAAATAAGTTTAAAGGGTAATAAATATATGAATATAATACTATAATTCAATGTTAATAGCACATAATTATAAATGATATTAAGAGGCATTAGAACTCAGAGATAATGTAAAGCATAATATTATGTTAAAAAATTATCTCAAAGAAATATCGAATTGAAATAACTACTCAAAAGGTGCTGATGGTGAACATTGAAAGTGTTATTAGTATAAAAAAAATTCATTAATGCCATAAAATTGGATTTTTGATAGTTAATGTGTTTTAATACTTTTTTAAGAATTAAAAATTAGATATAAGATCCACAGTCTCACTATTTTTTCCAATAAAATTTCTTCATATATATTTGGGAATAATGGTGTTCAAATGCAGTGATTATCAAATGATCATACAATAATACATGTAGATTAACAAAAAACTACATGTTCTGAAAACATAAGGATTATCTAGTTTTCTATATGAGGGGATATGATTTGAGGTGTACTTATATAACATTTCATTATCATTATTAAATGAGTTTATGACAACTCAATATACCATTTTATGAAAAATAAAGTCTCTAATTTATCATGCATTCATGTTTTTAATGTATAATAATGAAATGAAATGATAATTTACCTCTTATAGTAATAAATTGGGTAATCTATAAAAAATATTCATCCGGGAGTATTATAGGTTATATAGAAATGTCAACGTTAACATAGATAATATTTCTTCTATGGATATCGAATATTTGCATGATACATGAAAGAGATATTTTTTTATATTTTATTACCAACAAAGTGTACCTCATTGAGTGTTATTGACAAATTATTTGGTATATTAGCGATCCATGTTCTATATTGAATCCACATACAATTGTAAAACATGACATATATCATGTGATCATTTATCATTTCATACCATAGTGTTCTATCCTTGATAATGACCTAACCAAGGGATGGTCCGATATGTTGTTGACTATGTCATTGTTTATAGTATAACCAATTTAAGGTTTATCCTATGTATTAAAACATGAAATTTTACCCATTGAATTCAATAGGTTAAAGGTGGAATCATGATAAATATATAAGTGTTATTTGATTACATTTTATAGTCTGTTATGGTCACATGATATTCTCATCTATCAATGTGAATGATAATGGTTATGTTCATATTTTTGGTCAATATATATTTTAAGAATCAAGAATTTATGAGTGGGTATATGAGATAAACGCTCCCCTTATCCCCTGATTATTAAATTTCTTTTATAAAGGGACTATATGATTATCTATACTTGTTTTTGGTATAGATGGTGGGAATATGTATAGAGATACAAGTTTCTTACGATGCTCATACTAGATCCCTTTGTAGCTTGAGTAGCATAGAGGGTTTTCCTAAAAATTAATTATATTTTCATTTCCAAAATGAGGTAATTTCATGGATTTTTACCAAAAATGAAAATGGAATATTTGTAGTAATGTATGCAGCATGAATTTAATATTCTCTCCTCAATGACTACACATTTTATGAATCTATTAAAATTTAATAAATTTAATTTCAATGAAACTTACTTTCTTAATATTATTTAAATTTAATTACATATATTTGATTTCTGAAGTGAAAATGGAATTTTATTCAAAATGGATGTAATGAACTTTTTATGGTATTTATATTTATCAACGAAAACGAAACATTATTT
Source organism: Viscum album (assembly GCA_963277665.1). Lineage (NCBI taxonomy): Eukaryota > Viridiplantae > Streptophyta > Magnoliopsida > Santalales > Viscaceae > Viscum > Viscum album. The sequence goes on along the minus strand of OY728129.1, from coordinate 124,699,124 downwards.
TACATATACTCTACTTGGGTATATGTTTTCATGATACCATACTTTTTAATTTATTAAATGGTTAATAATTAGTTTTAAAATAGAAATTATTTAGATTTCTTTTAGTCTTTATCATTGTCTTGAAACGTTCACTTTCAAATAAACATTGAACATTACATGTCTCATAGAAGTCTATAATATTTGTATCATGAATATGATTACATACTTTACCACAAACCGTTTGTACATACATTGTTTTATTATGGATTTTATTTGATTGGATGGAGTAAATTTTGATAAATTTGTATTCATTACACAATATAGATATCTATGGATAATGTATATTTTTATGAATTAAATTGATCAATAGATATATGAGGAATGCATTAAACATGCACTTATGGGTGGGGCCAAGAATTATATATCCAATCAATGCATTAACATATCACATGAGGTAAAGTAGTAAACTAGTAGAAAATGGGTCTTTACCCATAGATTTAATTTGTCTTGGTCAAATGCATTGAAGATAAAGATATCATGATTTTTGAAACCATGAGATCTAATATAAATAATTTCATTCATTGAAAATTTTGTTATTATTATCCATGAGATTAATGAACTGATATTATACAAGGGTTAACTTCACTGATATGTTATTATTTATATTTAATCATTAGATAATCATTAATTACTTAAATATTATTATTCATGCTCATGTAATTGATTAAATGGAACATTATTTGAGTTATTTACCTTACCATATTTTTTTTATTTTTATTCTTGATAGCCTCCACTATATGTAACCCTTATTGAGAATATCATAACAGACATATTTTCCCTTTTCTAAGCATAGGAAGAAGGAATAATTGAATGAGTTCTAGGATACATATTTTTTTACAATCACTATTTGTATTTCATGTTTTCAAATGTAATGTCAAATTCAAGTATGTATCTAATTTAATATGAAATTGAAAATATTTAATCATTCATGATACGATCACTTGTATATTATGAAACATTAGTAACATAACCATCGGCTCTAGGATACCAGGTTCATGTTCATTACATAATATATTTAATAGTATATTTTTACATCCATAAATAATTATTACTAGGAATGTGATAAATTTATTTTATTCTCAAAATAACCATTTTTCTTATAATTGTTTTTGTGTCATTTGATTTATATATAAAATATTTTTTAAAACTTTTAGAAGTTAAATATAATAAAATTATATTCGTATTTTTTAATAGAATTCTAAAATTAGTTATTTACATAAATTTCATTTTTATACCTAAAAATAATATAAGGGTATTAAAGTAAGTTACCACAATAATGGTAAATGGTTATGTTTTAAAACAAATTTCCACAAGTATTTGTTATTTTTTATGTAATCAATTTAAATTGATAAATTTAAAAGAAAATTATCTAAGTTGATCATTAAACATGTAAAAAAATATTTCAACAATAATTCCATTAATAAATTAACACAAATAATCCTAATTGTACTTAATATTCAAAAAAATAATTTTCTTTTAAAAACTATTTATATTATATATAAAATTTCTATTTAAAAGTTAAATTCTAATTTTTCATATTTTAAATTAGATTAAATTAATTTAATTATTATATTTTTCATAACCTAATTAGCATAGGAATAATTTTGGTTATTTTTTGTAATGATTTATTTTTATGGGAATCAAAAATAATAATTTTTTTTACCAATACCATGTTATTTATGGAATAATTTGGATATATGAATGACATAAAATTTTGTGAATTTTTTTTAAAAATAATTTATTTAATTAGAATAGTTATAAATTTAAATACATTATTTTTAATTTACCAACATATATTTGAAATTTTTGAACAAATGTTTTATCTTACTCTAAGGAATTTCATAACGTGTTAAGAATTTATTATTTTAAAATAAATATTTATCAATTTTATAAATTATATAAAATAATATTTTTTATTGGTAATTATATGGTCATAATTATTTAATTAGGTCAATTTTATTTTTAGGAATAAAAATAAATCACTTAGTTAAAAATTAATTACCATGGTAAAATAATAAATCATAAAAGGATAAATCAAAGCATAAAAGGAAACAAAATGATACAAAAATTTCTCCAAATTAGGGTTTAATTCTTTTATAGACCTTACCATATCCACATATTCCTTATTCTAAACTTTTATATCCTCTTTCATTGATTTGTGCAACAATTACTATAAAAAGTCCACTCTTATCACTTATAAATTGATCCCTTCACCAATTACATCTCCACACACCAAAAGAACATTATTTCAGCCACATTATACCAAGATACCTCCTCAAAACTCATATTAACACTGTATGTGATCTTTGTCTCCAAAATTTGATCCCATAAATGCTTAATCCAATTATCATAGGAGCAATTCTGGTGAGTAAGGTAAAAATTTGTAATCACTCATTTTCAGGTATATTTTTTATAGGCTTATTCATCTATATCCTAGTATGTTATATATTAATAAAATAATAACATCATTATAATTATCAAACTAAAATTTAATTATATTTGTGGAATAATTATTAACTTCATTTCACCATTCTCCATCGAAAAATTATATCTTTATTTATGCATATGTGATCACTATCGCCTCCATAGATGACACACTTAATTTTTCATCCCCAAAATACATGGTTAATTATAAATGAGTATTTAATGAATATATATGACACATATAAGATAATAATTATTCTGAAAAGATAACCAATTTTTTACCTTCTTACAATTTTATGGAAAATGAAAAAGTCATTTGTGTGAACAAGAATACCACCGCCTCCAGGAATTATTTATTTTGGTTCTCATCACTACATTAGATGGTTGGTTATAAAAAATATTGAATAAATAAATATGATATGATGTTTTAATATATGTAATTAATATGATTATTAAAGTATGACACCATATTTAACGATGATTGTAATGTAATTTCATGATTCAATAAATTTCCCAAAACAAGCTCATCATGGATTCCTTTATCACAAATCTTGTCCATAGTTTCCATCAAATGAATAATTGTTTGGATAAATAATTTAAAATGGATTAAATAAATTTTATAATTTGGTAATTATGAAAATGGTTTCAATGAATGGGGTTCAATGTCTCCATTATAAAACATATTTAAAGGTTCCGAAAATTCGAACATCTAATGATGAAAATAAACATTAACTAATTAATGTATATATAATGAATGATTATAATTATTGTTTATAAATGGTAATAAATATGTATAGTTTTATTTAATAGGTAATTAATATTGTTATTTTTATTATATATGAGGATAAAGAGCTTTTGTTAATGTTTGGGGTAAAAGATAAGGGTTATTGTGAACTCAAATTATTTCTAATGAGTTATGATAACTATTTTGGAAATATATTATTTTAAATTTATTATATTATTTAATTTTATTTTATTTTATTGAATTTCATCCTTTTTATTTGTGTTTATTTTTTTCACATAAGTCCTTTTTGAAATGATTTGTACTTCATGAACTATGATGTTGGTAAGTGTTTCTCCTCTCAATTTTCATTCTTTCAGACCTATATCACATTCACCAACAGTTTTAATTTGTGGTGGTTTATATACCACCAATGTAGTACCTTTTGACATATCTTCCATGAAATTAATGTTATTTAAAAAATTCACCTCATGTTCCCTTTTCATGGGATTAGGATTCCCATGTCACTAAGGTTATATAGGGTTTTTTAGAGTAAACATCTTTTCATGGGTCATAATTATTTATCTTTGAATATTGTTTTAAAAGATTGATTTATTCTATTCTATGATGATATTATATTTACATTACTCCAGATTTTATAGAGAACAACATTTTTATATTAAATACATCTTTTTTTATAGATTTCATTCTTCTAAAAAATAGAAAATTCCATGAATAATTCTCATCATCTCAATATAAGACCTTTGGTTAGAAAGTTTTGGGATACCATTTTGAAATAATATTAAACTTGCTATCTTTTAATTGGTTTTTACGATATGATGAATTGTTGATATCTTATGGAACACATATGTATGGATTTAAATGGGAAGGGTCCTACATCAATGAATAATGTTTTGATTATGGTTCTACATCTCGGAATATATAAATGGGAAATGAGTAGTGATGCTTGAGTAACTATTGAGACATAAGTTATGATGCTAGACTCACTAGTTGGTCGTCATATTTAGTGAAAGAGACAAGATTTAATGGGTCATAGGATTTTGATGAAATAACTAATATTTAATGTTTTCTTATTATTATATTTGCTTTGTAGTTCCCAATAATAATATGTTTCCCTGATATGCCCCATTTTTTTCATTTGATAACAATTGTTATCATTAGGTAATGTTTATTATATCACACTCTTATTCCATAGTACATGTTTATTAATTTTAAATTTCATTTACATATATCATGCCTAATAGATAACTTTTATTCTTTCATATTATCATTAATAAAATATTTTTCTTATGGTGTTGTTTTCTAATGTTATTATTACCTATCTCTTGATGAAATGTTGATGAGTTGTTACTGTTGGTCGGAGTGGACTCTCAAGAGGTGGGTGAATTGAGTTCCTATTAAAATTTCTGCTAAAAATAATTTCTATTAAAATCCCCCAATTTCAAAAACAGATTAAACTGTAGTGAATTTATACATATTATAAAGGTTCAATTAGTTTCTCAAAGATTGATTAGTTCTTATTTAACTTAATCTTATGATTAATTTAACTTTTGAAACTAACTTATTGGTTTACAATAAATATAAACACTTGCGAGTTTAACTATCAAGGTAACCTTGAAAATAAATTATATTTCAAAGTAATAGCAGCGGAATATGAAATAGATATGTATTTTATGGATATAAACTTTAACTAAAAACATAGAGAAGTTAACCAAGAGGTTCAGTCTCAAGCCGAGACTTAGTCCTCTCAAAAGTTTATATAAAGATGATCCACACCCTAGATCGGGGTTCAACAGTTTACAACTATCCAGGTCCAAGACCTCTACCACTGTTATCCGTGGGAAACAAAACAACAGCAACCAGCTGTACAGGTCACACACAACCTCTACAACTATCCATAGTGGGAAAAAGAATGAAAAGATAGTGAGTGAAGATTTTCAAATCCTTCAGTTAAGGTTCAGGAGACAGTGTGTGTGTAAAATACAATAGATAACACACACTGCTCGTAATGATAAAAGTAAATCACAGAGATAAAGATTTAGAGATTAGAAAAGGCTCTAGTGATCTTGGTGCAGCTCTCGACTCCTTTTGTTGATCAGAATTCGTTCTGAGTCTTCTTATGGTTTTTGTCTGGAAAACAGAGTACCATCTGCTTCCTTGACTTCCAGGTTCAGCTTGCTTATTGGCTCAAAGAATGATGAGTTTTGTGTGGTTCTTCTTTAGCATAGATTGCTTGATGTATTCTCTATGTTCTGGAGGCTGGTAGTAGTAGTCTCGTGAGTGAAAGTTCTCCAGCAGTTGTTCTTGGCACGTTTTGAGCTTGATCGCCAGTATGTTCTGTGTGCTTGATTTCCTTTTGGTCTAGTGTCTCTCTCTTTCATTGATACATACACGATGTCCTTTTTATGCCACTACTTTTTTGTATTTCTGAGGAGGAATTATTAGGCTTTTTTTATCGTACTTGGTACGGTTTCCTGAAATGGCAACACAAATCATTTAATAACATTAAATGCATCAAAAGTAACAAATGTAACCGTTAGTATAATAAACAAATAGGGTCGAGGATATAGGATTTGACTCTGTAGTTCATTAAAGGTAGCCATTTGTTTGTATACGAGTACGGTTGACTCAGTGTAGGGATCTTCCATCGGTAGCTCTTCAAACTCTTATCGGTGGCTCTTATCGGTAGCTCTTATCGGTAGCTCCCTGTGTGCATCAGTAGCTCTGTGTGCAGCGGTAGCTCTGTGTGCATCGGTAGCTCTGTGTGCACCGATAGCTCTGGCTATCGGTAGCTCTGGCTATCGGTAGCTCTGGCTATCGGTAGCTCTGGCTATCGGTAGCTCTGGCTATCGGTAGCTCTGGCTATCGGAAGTTCTGGCTATCAGTAGCTATGGCTATCGGTAGCTCTGGCTATCGGTAGCTCTGGCTATCGGTAGCTCTAGTTCTTATGCAAACCACATTTAATTGACTTAGAATTGTTTCAAAGTTAAACAGGGATAATCGAGATTAACATAAATCAGAGATTATTTAAACATTATTATTAGCTTGATCACTGATTTGAAAGAATTAAAATTTAAATCATTAATAATTGAGAGTAGCATAATATATGAACACATAATTGGGATTATCAATACAGGTGAGGTCAACAATCTCCCCCTTTCTGATAATCACAACTTATGATATGACCAAAAATAGTGAGAATATGGTATAAGAGAATATAACGTTTATATTCTAATTTCTCAAAGAAAGAAATCAGAGGAAATAAAGGAAATATTAATAGAATGAAATAGATCAAAAATTATCATAGGATGTATTAAATACAATAGTATCAGAGATAATCTTTGAAAGATTTGGTACCAAATAAGGAAATGTAAGAATAGTAGAAAAGGCTCAAAATTTCTCCCCTTTGATATTTCCCCCTCCTCTCTTTATATTTTCTCCCCCTTTATAATTTTCTCCCCCTTTGTGATAATCAAAAAGTGGGAAAGAAGACAGAGAGAACTGAGAAACAGAGATAGTGTAAAGAAAAGCATTTGTATTAGACCAGAAAAAACTTACAGAAACAGAATAGAAAAAAAATAAAAAAAAAAGACAATTCCTATCAAACAGCCTGGCCACTTCAGCAATTCGGATCATCAACATGAGTTTTTCCTTTTGGATCAGAAGAGGAGGCAGGTGGTGAGGATGTGAGTGAGGGATTTGGAATTCCAGAAATGATCACAGGAGGCTGAGCCACTGATACAGTGCCTGGCCTGTATTGCGAAGTTTGTTGAGTGATCATAAGTGTGAGGCTTCAGATGGCCAGAGCAGGAGTCATCTGGACTGGAGACTTAGTAGAGGCCGAGGTAGGCAAGGCAGGAGGGACAATAACTGGTCTAGCATCAACATGCAAAAAGGGCAGCAACAGATTTCTAAAATCCATAATGATTCCTCCCCCTCTTTCCATAGCAGATATAAAATCATCTTTGTTCTCCATAAAGTTTTCTAATGCAGGAGTCATCTCTCTTAGCTTTCTCACTTGTTTGCGGAAGGCTTGAGTTACAGGGGGTAATTTCATGTTTTCCAACATCATCTTGAAATGATGGGTGAGTTGTTGCTTGGTAAAAATCCTTTGGAAATAATAATCCACCTTGTTCTTGATTTCCTCCTGAGAGGAAGAGGCCTCTTTCATAGTGTCGTGGATGATTTTCATTATTTCCCTTACTGAATCTCTTGTAGAGAGCACTACCCGGCTTAGATCTGATGTGTCCATAGAGCCACCGGTTGAAATAGAACCAAGCTCCTCCTTCATCATAGCTCGTAATTGATTCAAATAAAATGCAGGTTTTAAAGCAAGAGGACCAACCGAGAAAGATACAGTTTCTTTGAAACTTTTGGTCAAACCACAAATCAGAGCTTTCATTTGAGAGTCCTGATTTTTAACATGATCCTTTATAGAAGATTTGAAATCTTCAAATACTGAGACCATTTGTCTTACAACACTTTTCACATAGGCTAAATCCTTATCAGCTTGAGGCTTTGAGCTCATGTAGGAATCTAAGGTAGTAACAGACTTTTTCAAGGCATCAAGATCTGCTTCTATTCTAGAAGATTGGGTCTGGCACTCTTTGACTGCTTCCATTAGCTCACCCATAAACGTTGACAGATTGAAACCAAGAGAAAGCTCATGAGATTGTTCTAACAACTTCATTTCTTCATGAAAACAGTGCTTCATCTTAGTAACTGAGGCACTGAAGGATTCTTTCAGCTCATGCTTCAGGGATTCAAGATCAGACTTTGTAACAAAATCAGTAGGAGAAACTGTAGTAGATACTCTTGCAGAAGCTAACCTGACAACCGAATCATTCATGACTGATTGAATCGAGGAAACTAAAAAAGATTCCATTGTCTTTACTTCTACAAAACTGACTTTGAGATTTTCTTTCAGCATATCTAAATCATGTACTCGGACCACATCATCCGGTAATAACTCATAATTGATGTCATAGCTGATCTTTGGTCTATTCAAGGATACTTCATTATCTGAATCAGGATAATCCAAACCACAGACTATAAAACATGGGTCTTCTACCCAGTCTTAAATCTCAACAGCCACTGTAACATTTCCAAGATTGGAATGATGCTCCCCCTCAATGGGTGCATTCCTATGTACAACAACTACATTTTCTGCTGGACTTTCTTCATCAGAATATTCCACAACAACTTCCATCTCAGCAGCAGTAAGGAGATTTTCTGAAACAGGTACAGCTTCTTCTCTTTCTTTTTCTACTTCATCAGTAGGATCAACTGAGTTTTCAATCAATGGACTCAGACTCAACCTAGCAGAATCAGATGATTCAGATACATTATCTTTTTCTCCTTCCTGCTGAGGAACTGGCTGGTCTTCCTCATGAATAGCTAACACTTCCACTACTTTTCCTTTTCTTGAGTATACAAACTCAGTAACAGGACTTGGGGGCAAGTCTGGATCTCCTCCAATATCCATAGGAGTTTCTTCCTCTTCTTCTTCTTCTTCTTCTTCTTCTGACTCATCACTGTACTCGGGTTCCTCTTCATCAGATCCTAAACCTGGATCTCTTTTGTCCTTTGGCCTTGAAGGATAATCCACATGATTAAATTTATCATACACCTTCTAGTCATCGCTAACCCATTCTCCTTTCCAAGGGTTCCAATTGATTTTCATGTACTTACAAACTGTAGTAGTGATATAGATGTTATTCTTAACTACAACTATCTCATCCTGAGACTCAGCTATCCCTTTCACTTTTATCATCACAGAGATCATTTTGGCAAAGAATAAAGCATTAGTCTTTGATTTTGGCCTAATCATGTCTTCCATTTGATTCAACAGCATTTTGCACAGATTAACTTTCACACCATGTCTTAACAGATGTAGAAGATAAATATCTTGATATCTTAGATTAGAAAAATCTCCTCTCCTCGGTATCAAAACATGTTGAACAAATTTGAAAAGCAGTCTGTTCTCTCCATCCAATTCAGTAGCAACCAGTTTCCTTTGACTTCCATTACCCGTTAGCTCCTTTAAAGCGGTCTCATAGTCAATGATGTTACTGGTAGGTGGAATTTCTCTTAAGACATACCCGGATACACCTTCATGTGGGACTTTTAAACATTCTGCCCACTCTACTAAAGAAAACGACATTTCTTTTCCATTTAATAAAGAACTTACCGGATTCTCATTTTCAGACTTCTCGAAGCTTACGAATTCGTAGAACTGTTTCACAAACTTCGGGTAGTAGGGACCATTGTTATTTGAAAAATAATCTACCCATTTCTGATCTTCCAGAATTGCAAGCACTAATGACTTGCTTGGTAGCAGCCAATCTACGCATAGCTCCTTTTCAATCACAATATCTCTATTCTGCAAATGAGGGTTTACTGGTCTCTTTCCCGACCTAGTTCTGACATTACTTCCATGATCTTCTTGCTGCACTTTCTGCTTCTTTGTTTTAGGCTCTACACTGTCATCTCTGTTGGCAGGAATCTTGGTTTTTGCCATCGCAGATTTAGGGTTCTCAGTCGATTAGGGAGCTAGGATTCAAAGGTGAAAGGTTTTGGGTCCGGTGGAGTGAGAAGTGATTTAGGCTTAGTTTTATCATGTAGGAATCATAAATAAACGAATAAAGTAAAATAACATAAAAGTAAAACGATTCATATTCATGGCGGCAGACAAAAGTTTTAAAATATAGCACCAGTGAGAATTTCAACATCGGTGAGAATTTCACATCGGTGAGAATTTCACATCAGTGAGGATTTCAGCATCGGTGAGAATTTCAAATCGTTGAGGATTTCAGCATCGGTGAGAATTTCACATCGGTGAGGATTTCAGCATCGGTGAGAATTTCAGCATCGGTGAGGATTTCAGCATCGGTGAAAATTTCAGCATCGATGAGAATTTCACATCGGTGAGAATTTCACATCGCTGATAATTTCAGCATCGGTGATAATTTATCATCCCCACCTCGTGCCTAATGTAACTTAACATATCAGAACTTAAAGGTTTAGTGAAAATATCGGCCAATTGATGTTCAGTGCAAATAAATTCAAGAGTAATATCACCTTTTTGATAATGATCTCTCATAAATGATGTCTTACATCTATGTGTTTGGTTCTAGAGTGAGATATAGGTTTCTTAGATATGTTTATTGCACTAGTGTTGTCACAGTTAATTGAAACATGTTTAAACTCAAATCCATAGTCCAATAAAGTGTGTTTCATCCACAGAATTTGTGCACAGCAACTACCAGCAGCTATATACTCTGCTTCGGCAGTAGAAAATGCAACTGAGTTCTGTTTCTTACTACACCATGACACTAGGGATTTACCAAGTAAATGACATGTTCCAGATATCCTCTTCCTTTATAACATACATCCAGCAAAGTCAGCATCTGAATATCTAGTTAGGTCAAATGATTTTCCTTTTGGATAAAACAAACCTAAATGTACAGTATGCTTAAGATATTTAAAAATCCTTTTAACAGCCAGTAAGTGTGATTCTTTAGGATTAGCTTGAAATCTAGCGCACATGCATACACTGAACATAATGTCTGGTCGACTAGTAGTAAGATAAAGTAAGCTCCCAATCATACCTCTGTAATTGGTTTGATCCACTGGTTTCCCAGCTTCATCTGTATCCAATTTACAGGTAGTAGTCATAGGTGTATCACTTTCCTTAGTACTATCCAATCCAAAATGTTTTAAAAGATCTTTTGTATATTTACTTTGATTTAAAATAATTCCATCTCTAGTTTGAAAAATTTGAAAACCAAGAATATACTTATGCTCTCCCAATAATCTCATTTAAAATTCATTTTGCATATTTTTGAAAAATCAGTACATAGAGAGTGTTTTGAAGATCCAAATATAATATCATCAACATAGATTTGTACAACTAAAACATCTTTAGAAATTCTTTTAATAAAGAGAGTTGGATCAGCGATCCCTTTAGTAAAACCTTTTGAAATATGAAAATTGCTGAGTCTATCATACCAAGCTCTTGGAGCTTGTTTTAAACCATATAAAGCTTTAGAAAGTTTAAAAACTTGATTTGGAAAATGAGGGTTTGTAAATCCAGGTGGTTGTTCCACAAAAACATCTTCAATTATAAAACCATTTAGAAATGCACTTTTGACATCCATTTGATATAACTTGAAATTCAGATGTGATGCATATGCAAGTAAGATCCTAATAGCTTCCAGTCGAGCTACAGGTGCAAAAGTTTCTCCATAGTCTATACCCTCTTCTTGACTATATCCCTGTGCAACTAGTCTAGCTTTGTTTCTAACTATGTTTCCTGATTTATCAACTTTATTTCTAAAGACCAATTTTGTGCCTATTTTCGTGGTGTCCTTGGTTCTGTCAACTAATTCCCAGACTTTTTTTCTTTCAAATTGATTCAACTCTTCTTGCATGGCTATTACCCAGAATTCATCATTGATAGCATCATTGATATTTTTGGGTTCTAGCTGTGACAAAAAAGATTGATGTTCAACCTGGTTCCTTAGAGAAGCTCGATTTTGTGTTCCTCTATCAAGATTACCAACAACAGCATCTAAAGGATGATTCTTTAGAATCTTAGTCGATTTGGTAAAGATTGGACTAGAAACTTCAGGTTCATCTTTAGATTCGGGTTCAACAGAAGAAGATTCTAGAGAAAGTCCAGAACTGGATGTTTTTATAACAGGTTCTTTAGATTTATCATTAAGGTCCAGAATAGACAAATCTTCTTCAAGATTATCAAGATAGGTTTTAGGCTCATGTGGATCAGTTTCATCAAATTTGATGTGAACATATTCTTCCACACATTTGGTTCTCTTATTGAAAACTCTATAAGCTTTACTTGAAATAGAGTAACCCAGAAAAATTCCTTCATCGCTTTTGGGAACAAACTTATCCAGATTATCTTTAGTATTATGTATAAAGACTTTTCAACCAAAAACTCTGAAGTAATTAACCTTAGGCTTTCTATTGTTCCACAAATCATAAGGTATTTTCTTAAGAACATGTCTGATTAAGACTCTATTGATAACATAACAAGCTGTATTAACAGCTTCAGCCCAAAAGTAAATAGGCAGTTCATATTCATTGAGCATGGTTCTAGCTATTTCTTGAAGGGTTCGGTTTCTCCTTTCTACTATACCATTTTGTTGGGGTGTCCTAGGGGCAGAAAAATTGTGACTATAGCCATTGTGTGAGCAATAAGATTCAAACTCAGGATTTTCAAACTCATGACCATGATCACTTCTTAGGGTTTTAATCTTATGTCCACTAAGGATCTCTACAGACTTGAAATATTTAATAAATTAAGGACAAGATTTACTTTTGTGAACTAGAAAGTATACCCAAGTATATCTAGAAAAGTCATCTACAAGGACATGGACATAATGCTTCCCATTTAAACTAGAAACTCTTGATGGTCCAAATAAATCCATGTGAACCAACTCAAGTGGTTGAGAAGTTGAGATTTCTTTCATTGATTTAAAAAAAATGTTGTGTTGTTTTCCCTTTTGGCAGGGATTACACACTTTGTCATTTGGGAATTCTAAATTAGGTAAGTCTCTAACTAAGTTTTTCCTAGCCAGTTTTCTAAGTGAGTGAATGTTGCAGTTTCCTAATCTTCTGTTCCATAGCCTAGATTCTTTATGAAAAGCATTCAAACAAGAGATATTTTGTTTGGCTAAAGAGTTTAAATCAACAGCATAAACATTTTCATTCCTTAGAGCAGATTATACTAAAGAATTTTTGGAGTTAAAAACATCACACGAATCATTTTCAAACTTGACATTGAAACCGTCATCACATAATTGAGATATACTAAGCAAGTTATATTTATGTCCATCAACGAATAAAACTTTAGAAATTAATACTGAGTCAATGTTACCAATCTGGCCTAGGCCGATGATTTTTCCTTTAGAGTTGTCACCAAATGTGACATGACCTCCATCAACCTTTATTAAGCTCTTAAAGTACGAATAATCTCCAGTCATGTGTCTTGAGCACCCACTGTCTAAATACCATATCTTCTTGTGACAGCTCTTCAAGCAGGTCTCCTCAGAAGTATTTGTCATGAAACACATGTTGGCTTGATTCCTTTCAGAGTCCGAAGATTCTGCTTCACTAGTGCTATCTTCTGAAGCACTACAGGTAGCCTTCATGGCTTTCTTGTACTTCTTGTCTTTGTAATCATATTTCTTTTTGAATCTTAACTTTGGACAGTCTGCTTTGATATGTCCTTTTCGCTTGCATTCATAGCAGACAACTTCATCAGTCCTGTCAGCCTTCTTCCAATCCTTTTTCCATTTGCCTTGTTGATCATACTTTCCTTTGTAATTTGTTTTCCTAAAGAATTTCTTTTTCCTATAAAACTTCTTGAATCTCCTGGCTATTTGAGCCATCTCAGAATCACTGTCAGATTCTGAATTTTCACTCATTGAACTCTCAGTCTCCATTTGTAGTTTATCCTTGTCTTTACTCTTAAAGGCAGTAGTTTTAAGCGCTACAGGTTTTCTTTTGGGTTCCTCATCTTCTTCTTTATTTACTTTAATCTCTTCTTCATACATCATCAGCTTACCAATTAACTCCTTGACAGGAAGTGTTCCAATGTCACAGGATTCTCTAATTGAAACGGATGTACCTCTCCATCTATCTGGAAAACATCTCAGTATTCTCATAATTTGTTCTTTTGTAGGAACAATCTTTCCGAGTGAGCTCATTGTGTTTACTATCTCATTGAACCTGAGATACACGTCAGAAATAGGTTCATCAGGCTTCATTTTGAAATTATCATATTTAATAGTATAAGTGTTTAATCTCATTTCTTTAACATTGGTTGTTCCTTCGTGAGAAACAGCCAAGGTATCCCAAATTTCAAAAGCAATTTTACATGCAGAAATTCTATTAAATTCTTCATCTCCTAGATCACAGTACAGAGCATTCATAGCTTTACAATTATTATTGTAAGCAGTCTTTGTAGGTTCATCCCAAGTAGATCTATCAGTAGTGGGAACTTTATATTCAGATTCAATAGCAGTACAAATATCAAAGATCATGATTTCTAGATGAATTTTCATTTTACGTTTCCAATGAGCATAGTTATTTCCCTTAAAGAATGGTGGTCAGTTAGTAGCAGCACCCTCAAGTCTATTATCCATTGTAAACAAAATCAAAAGAGAAAAAAATTTAGAAATAACAGAAATTTTAAGAACTTTAAAATACAACTAAAATCACAGTTGAAAACAGAGTAATTTAGAAGGTATTAATAAAACCTCTGATACCAAATGTTGGTCAGAGTGGACACTCAAGAGGAGGGTGAATTGAGTTCCAATTAAAATTTCTGCTAAAAACAATTTCTATTAAAATCCCCCAATTTCAAAAACAGATTAAACTGTAGTGAATTTATACAGATTATAAAGGTTCAATTAGTTTCTCAAAGATTGATTAGTTCTCAGTTAACTTAATCTTATGATTAATTTAACTTTTGAAACTAACTTACTGGTTTACAATAAATATAAACACTTGTGAGTTTAAATATCAAAGTAACCTTGAAAATAAATTATATTTCAAAGTAATAGTAGGGGAATATGAAATAGATATGTATTGTATGGATATAAACTTTAACTAAAAACATAGTGGAGTTAACCAAGAGGTTCAGTCTCAAGCCGAGACTTAGTCCTCTCAAAAGTTTATATAAGGATGATCCACACCCTGGATCGGGGTTCAACAGTTTACAACTGTCTAGGTCCAAGACCTCTACCACTGTTATCCATGGGAAACAAAACAATAGCAACCAGCTGTCCAGGTCACACACAACCTCCACTACTATCCACAGTGGGAAAAAGAATGAAAAGATAGTGAGTGAAGATTTTCAAATCCTCCAGTTAAGGTTCAGGAGACAGTGTGTGTGTAAAATACAACAGATAACACACACTACTCGTAATGTTAAAAGTAAGTCACAGAGATAAAGATTTAGAGATTAGAAAAGGCTCTAGTGATCTTTGTGCAGCTCTCGACTCCTTTTGTTGATCAGAATTCGTTCTGAGTATTCCTCTGGTTTTTTTCTGGAAAACAGAGTACCATCTGCTTCCTTGACTTCTAGGTTCAGCTTGCTTATTGGCTCAAAGAATGATGAGTTTTGTGTGGTTCTTCTTTATCATAGATTGCTTGATGTATGATCTATGTTCTGGAGGCTGGTAGTAGTAGTCTCGTGAGTGCATGTTCTCCAGCAGTTGTTCTTGGCACGTTTTGAGCTTGATCGCCAATATGTTCTGTGTTCTTGATTTCCTTTTGGTCTAGTGTCTCTCTCTTTATTTGATACATACATGATGTCCTTTTTATGCCACTGCTTTTTTGTATTTCTTAGGAGGAATGATTATGCTTTTTGATCATACTTGGTACTGTTTCCTGAAATGGAAACACAAATAATTTAATAACATTAAATGCATCAAAAGTAACAAATGTAACTATTAGTATAATAAACAAATAGGGTCGAGGATATAGGATTTGAATCCATAGTTCATTATAGGTAGTCGTTTGTTTGTAGATGAGTACGGTTGACTCGGTGTAGGGATCTTCCATCGGTAGCTCTTCAAACTCTTATCGGTGGCTCTTATCAGTAGCTCTTATCGGTAGCTCCCTGTGTGCATCGGTAGCTTTGTGTGCATCGGTAGCTCTGTGTGCATCGGTAGCTCTGGCTATCGGTAGCTCTGGCTATCGGTAGCTCTGGCTATCGGTAGCTCTGGCTATCGGTAGCTCTCGCTATCGGTAGCTCTGGCTATCGGTAGCTCTGGCTATCGGTAGCTCTAGCTCTTATGCAAACCACATCTAATTGACATAGAATTGTTTCAAAGCTAAACAGGGATAATCGAGATTAACATAAATCAGAGATTATTTAAACATTATTATTAGCTTGATTACTGATTTGAAGGAATTAAAATGTAAATCATCAGTAATTGAGAGTAGCATAATTTATGAACACATAATTGGGATTATCAAAACAGGTGAGGACAACAGTTACCTTACTGATCATTAAATATTATCCCTTATTTATGTTTCCATTCCATAAATATATAGATGATTATATCTTATAATATTTTTATATTGGTCAATGTGAGTATCTCAAATGTATGGGTGAATGATTTTATGAATAAAATTTTCTCTCAGAAATAGTTTGAAATAAAATCCAAAAATAGAATTTAAATAGCCTAGTTAATAAAATTAAAAGATAAATAAATGTTTTTATATTTAAATAGATTTCTCAAATATTGACTATGTCTCAGTTAAGTTTTGTTAAAACCTTTTTTCTTATGAAATTATTTTACATAATCAAAACATTATATAAATACTAATTAGGACTAACTATCAAAGTATTTTTTTTGCTTATAATTTAAAAAAAACTCATTTTTAAAGTATTGAAATATATCTAAAAATTACATAGCGAGATAAATACTAGAGGTTCAGTCTCACGATGAGACATAATCTTCTCCAATTGAAAATCATCGACTTCCATGAATATTATATAAAATAATCTATGATCCAAAACCTAGTTTTGGTGTACAATATAAAAGTTTTCTAGGACACACATGGACCTATTAAACAATACTCACAGGAATAAAATAAACATATTCCACAAAGGGACCTCTTACACAACACATGGAAAAATAGTTATATAGAGTGTTTAATAATTATCAAGTATCCTCTTGATAAAGAACACGAGACAATGTGTTTGTTAAATTCATAGTATACAAACACAACATACAATGTAAAGAAAATAGATAGGGAGAGAAAATAAATATATGTAGAAATATTGTTGTTTCGCCTCAAAGGTGGCACATTTCGGGTGATGAGGAAATGGTCTGACAGGAATCATCACTGTTCTATTGTTCTAAATATGTTTTCTTGTCAAATTAACCATTTCTTTTATTTCAACCCATTCAATGTCATTATCCTTTACAAGTGGATGTTGAATTAATCCAGTGGGGACTTGGTAATTCACCCCTTCTGTACTTTGAAAGTGATTCCACTATCAGATGGTCCCAACGGGCGATTTCATGGTGTCATGTACATGTGAAATCGGTCCTCCTAGGATATGACTTCATAAGATGGTATCCAGTAGGTTTATTCGTGGTGCTAGAAACAACCAACAGCCTGGGTATCCATGATTCATTTTCCTGATTTCCAAATGTAGGCGCTCATGGGTTGATGATTCAACCAATGACACTTAAGGAATCCATTGGTCGATAGGATGGGAAATCATGCCCATTGTTCAATTTTGGGGGAGTAATATTTCCAATTTACGGTTTGTCATATAGATTTATGTCATGTTCAAATGTTAATGAATCCTTGGTTCATTCCCAAAGAGTTTTCCTGTGGGCAACCCCGTCTTTCTAGAATCATCATAGGTATACATGGATTTGCTGCTATCGAGGAAATGAAAACATAAGCAGTTAAATAAGGTTATATGGAGTATATTGTCATCCAAGGGGGGCGAAAGGTGACTTGAATGTGGGATCAGAAACATAAGATGGATTTCCCATGTATCAGTGGGAGAGGAATCAGAACCCACATAGTTTAGAATGGTTGGGGCTTACACATGGAATCTGCTCATATGTGGGGGACACTATCAGATGAAACCTTATAAAAGGGAACCCTTTTATGCTCGGGTGTTCATGCATGAATCTTCTAAAAGGGCACCCAAAGTGGTATGCAGGTAGAGGGGTCATCTGCATACTGATGCGGTATGCGATCATGGGAATAGACTGCCATGCACTGTAGTGGTATGTGGTCCTAGTAGTTTTCTTTCATGCCGCTCATGGTTCAATCTTCTTACTGATGTATTACGTGAAGCTGAGTTGAATCTGTGTAGAGATACACTATGCGGAACAACATTTTGAAGGGGGGTTAGGGGGATTATCATTCATTAGGAATTAATCCACAACAAATATGGGGTTCATGCTTCTATTATTATTATTATTATCATGTTCCCATTTTTTATGGTTCATGGATGGATATACCTATGGGGAGCATGGTTTGAAATTCAAATTTTTTTGATGATTTGAGACTGAAGCTGTAATCTTCTCTGAATGATTTCTTCCAACCTCTAGGGTCCCATTGGTGCTTCTTTCATCCATCCTCCTCAATTCCTTCTATGATCCTTTTATAGAGAATTGGAGAAAACGTATCTATGGGCATGTGGAACCATTTTCAAAGGCCCGTGAAGAGATATTCTGAATAGCAGTAGACTTAGTCAACTAGGGTTTGGAGAGGTTTTGGTTCAAGGGTCAAGGTTTGTGGAACCCTGCTAGTTTTCTTAGTTCGGGAACTGTTGAGTTCATGAGATTATATGAAAATTGAATCTGCAAGCATTATTCCTTCCACAATGTTCTTTTAATCCACAAGTTTCACTACCCATCACTTCATGGTCCATTTCCCCACACATGTTTCTATATTATGGTGATTCATGCTCTAGGCGGTTCACAAACCCTTCCTGGTGCTAGTACATGGGCCACTTAAAATCCTTTGAAAACTTGAATTCCTTCTTGTTCCGTCGGAAAATTGTTACTCATTTTGAGATTATTCACATTTTTAGACATGTAGAAATGATTAATTCCTTCAGTAAAGTGATTGTTGGCGAATTTACATCCCTTAGTGGAATTTTCAGGACCCCTCATATTCCCTCCATCGGAATGGGGTCTGTTCACAACAAAATGGGGACTATTCCGATGTAGAAGTGGTCCTGAACTAAAATAGTGCACGGTAGAATAGATAGGCCTGGTAATAGGGGACCACACCTTTATGTTGGAGGCCATTCCATTTTTCTTTTACTATTTCATACAGAAAAATGTGCTATCAACTCCCCTGAATTCCTCTACATTTGTGTATTATTTCTTTTGTGAAAACCCTATTCGTAAACTACTTTGTATGTTCAGCGTACTGAACATTTCACCATTTTTCTATTCAAGAACCACATTTTATACTTCATGAAAGGCATGGTGGAAATTTAAAATTTAAAATTGGATTCCATGTAGGAGAACACAATGCTGCTCATGTGTCTGCATACCTAGATTGAACTGAGAAACCACACTATAAGAAGTAATAAAAAAAACATAACATTTTAATCCACAATTATTTAAAATGAACATAACGAGGCCAAGGTTTATAGTTTCCTCCTTCGTTAAACCCTTCTATTCACCTGTCAACACTCTTAAGGCCATCGCCTCGTTGTTTCTTTTCGTTCCACGGTTGTACGCAGTGTAACATTTCTGAATACCATAGTTGTATGTAGTGGTTGATTTCGTTAATTATGCAGTATGTGGGATATGGAAAACACATATAGTTTTTGGGAACAGTTTATGAAACCTTCTGCAGATGTATTTTTAACTCATTTATCCCTTTCTTTGTACCATGTATCCAACTACTTTCATTAGAATAAATTTTTTTATCCTCATGTGCATGCTTAAATGGCTTATTCATATGCCATAATGAAATCAAGATAGATGAGGGAGACCATGGTATTGGATAGTGAAGATAATATTTGATCCTACATTATTCATTATCAAAGATTCTTAAAATAACTCTTGACACTTGATCTCTTAGCATACTCATTGTCTCTGTAGTTTCCACTTTAGGGCTTTGGTCATCCAAACGATGTTCCTCTAATGTTGGATGATCTTAATACCCCTTTCATTTTCTTAGAAGCACCACAATGAAATGATGAAGTCATCATTACCCCAATAGGAGAAGTTAAAACTACTCCAATTTAGAAAAACATCTTCATACTGGGAGTCTTAACATGGAATCAGGGAAATAGCAGGTGTCACTGTGCTGTCCTGAAACTATTCACCCAAAAGTACCCATCTATTATCAATATTTTACAAGAAAACCCTAACGGACGGTGGATCACCAAGTGATATCTATGGGTTAGAGGATGTTTCTATGATGAATGGACATTGGAATTCTGGGTACATCAGACCTATTGGGAGTCCCCTGACCAGTTGAAGGTGGCGAGCTTATATCAGGCAACCAGGGTTTCTCAATTCACATCCATCCCCCCCAGATGAAATCCTTCTTGAGATACGGAGTCATTGGTCTTCAAGAACCAATAGTTTCCTTTTTACACATGAGGAGGTGGGAATCATCTTATGGGACATCCATCAACTTGGATGACTCCCCATCCATAGCGTGATTTATGAAAACATTCTCCCAATACCCGCTACATGGAATGAAACTTACCACATATCCTCTTTGACAAATAGTATACTAGTAATAGAAGAGGGATTACTAGAACAACCCCTCCATGAATGCTCTCTTATACCATTTGTGGCATGAATAGGGTTATTATTACAGGGGAACAAACCTAACATGAGGGATCACCATAGTAAATACAATCCATCCTGTCAGTCCTGACAGACTCTGGGGCCATATTGAGCCACCCTTGAACAGGGATGATATACCACATGCGGATATGAGAATCAACCAGATGTGTCACCTGATCATAGATTATTAGGTTTCCATTCCATGTTTTTGAGTGGATAGATTTTCCCATCCATTGATGTATATACCAAGGTTTGGGCCTGTACTTTGATGATGGCAGCTATGCTGGCAGAGGGTCGACCAATTAATTTTTCCCCTAATACTCTCAAACATCTTTATGTGTTGTTTGAAAAAATACAGGAAGGTAGGCCCCCACAAAGTCTCAGCGAACCTTTTCAATTCTTATATGGGTGGATGACAGAAGACATTTCGTATTATGAATATTATTATACTGTAAAGGTTCTTAATTCTGACTTTCAACCCGCCCTTCTCAGCATTATTGGTGTTAGTCCCAAGACTCTATGTTATATTGATGTGGTTGTACTGCTGAATGACACTTATCCCTTACCATTTTCACCTCATCCAACCCCTCAAGGGTCCTTAAGTGATTATTGGGGATGTTCTATAGAAGAATGATCATACATCATTGCGCTATGGGATGGGATGGTCACTAATCTTATAGATAGAGTGGTCATTTGTGAGTCATACATCCTATACAAGGTTTCTAGGATGTTTGGGTACCTTCAACAAGCCACACTTCTTCTTGGTGCTCAGTTAAATGGAGAGTCTCATCCTGTACTTCTTCACTATTTGTGTCTTATGATGATGCGGGAATGTGCTGCTATAGAATTCATCATCCCCAGTATGAAATGATCCACTTTTATGTCATTGTAATATAATCAATTACGGGTGGATGGTTACCCCGATGGGGTTCTAAGAAAACTATTATGGCGGGTGCAGAATCCTCAAACCATTCTTTTCTCGTACTCACCCTATTGATTGTACCAAACATTCCTTCTTTTATGATGAGTCCGATGTAAATGTATTCTACTCGTGTCCCTATGACAACTATGATGGTTACGCCACATATTTCTACCCTTGTGGTAAGAAGATGCACAAATTTCCACCAGAAGCGTCTGGAATGGGCTTCATCGGTACAAACTATTTTAGTGGGGAGTGATTTAGACTGCTCCCCTCCCACAAATACTACAAATGACCATAATTAGGTAGGACCTAGTATAGTATCACTGGCCACCCTAGAATCCACTTCTCATCCTCTACACCCAGCTCTAGCAGTCGATCCTTATGAGGTAAATGAGTGCCCCCCCCCCCCCTCTTGGGGAACCTATATAAGGTCCCTTCCTACTCCTATGATGACACTTACATCTTATAGACACATTGCGGTGGGAGAGGATAAAGGTACTGGTTCCACGAGGGGGAACCATGGTGTGAGAAAGTAGGCATGGACCTAGTTATGTGCTTTTTCTGCGGAGACAACAATAGCCAATTTTGTGGACAATACTGAAATTTTTTGGAGATTATTCGATGATCTGGGTTCCTGTTTCTTTTATTATCAGCACCTACACCTCCTCATCTACCAAATCCTCACAGCCCATGAAGAACTTGCTTCTTTTGAGGAAAATCATGCCATGTTCAATTCTTCCCATCATTGGGTGATGACCATCCGAGATGCTTCACAGGAACTTGATCAACTAACATCTGAAGAAGTGAAAGCTCATGATTTAGTGTTTTTTAAAAATGATGTGTTGTAGGAGTGTGAGGCCCATGTAGTAATGTTACGGGATCAACAAGCCTCTTTGCATGACAACTATGAATCTATCCAGAATAAAGCGCGGAACCTTAAAGTTGTTATGGAACATGTGTGTCCAATGGTCAAGGCTGAAGCAGAGGAGAGCGATTATTTGGAGAAAACTCTTGATGGCCTATGAAAATCACATGTCATATTTCTGGAAAGGGAAATATGAGCCTTATTTTATCTCCAACCCATATTATGATATATAATTTTATTTTTTTGATACATTAGAGAGACTCCAAACTGGGGATGTTCATACATATTTTTCTCAACTCAATGAATATCATTTCCTTCAAATACATATTCCTTATCTTTTCCTTTCAAATAAATTGATCACAGTCCATCATATAAAAATAATTTTAATCAGATATTAATTTTAAAACATGATTCGAAATGGTAAATTGAAATAACCAAACCGGCCTCTAATTTTTTCTGGAGATGTGGGACTCAACGAGCGTAGTTATACTATTGATGAGGTTTTATAGAACACCTAATGAACCATTATAACTTTTCAATGTTACCATGATTTTATCCTCATCATATTTGAAATATTCTTACTGAGTATAAATTGATTTTTTCTTAGGCCGCCCTTTTTGGGTTTTTGACCAAACAAGTTTACATCTCTTTTGATGGCTCAACATTTAATTTACTAAACCATACATGATGTAGGTTTATGAAAATGATACTTTAATTTTATCTAGGGTAACCCTTTACAAACATTCACTTTAGAATGTATAGAATCTTTTTTGCTGATAGTTCATAGTCTTTCCAATCAAAGGTATTACTAATGTTTTAGGTAGAACATCATTGACTAAATGTAATAGGGAAGGGACACCAATTGAGGAGCTGTCAGATGGTAATGTTATAATATTATTTATACAAGGATTATGGATTCTACATGACATTCTTTTTTGAATTTTGGACATGAATGAGGCATGGGATAAACATTAGGTGTACAAAAGGTAGAAAAGGACTCTCCTACGAAAAAATTTGACTTTGATTGATGACCGTTTTGTAGGAGACATATGCAGATCCACATGGGCATGATGTGCCTAATCAAACAATGATTTCCATAGGATAGTGTCCTTATATCTCTCATGGACTAGTAGGGTTTTCAAAAAAATTGAATTTATTTTGATGTTAGGAGCCAAATTGGGAGGCCTGTATGAGAAATGGTGTCTGAAAATATTAAAGACATTCATATCTACTCTGAGAAAATAAATATCCACAAATAATTATTACTTGAATAAGGGAGTGTTGGTGAATGTAATGTTCAGTTATTAATCATTTTTATGTTACAGAAATTTGAAAAAATGAAGGTATGTAAGCTGTTATCCAGGGGTTATCCAAATATGGGGGTGTGATAGGACATGAATGTCATTTGATCATATGGAAGATGGAAAGGACTATCCTGAGATTGAATTTCCCATTGATTGATATCTGTTTTTAGGAAATTTATGATGAGCCACCGGGTCATGATGTGCATTGTCAAACAACTATTTTTTTAGGACACAAGACTTCCATCTATGATAGCTATGAATGATTATGGAGATTGGAAATTTTCTAAAAATGGTACATGATCTTCATCCTGGGGAGAACCTAAACATGAAAAGGGAAATTTCTTTTAACTGAAATACTCCTGGAAACCCAGAGATGTGTGGGGTACTTTTATTTTATATGGGGATCAACAACATGCATATGGATAGGGAAACTTTATTTTATTGAAACCTCAAAGGAGACCAAAGATGAATTGGGCCCACATGTTCTGATTGAGAGGACTAGTTTCGGATATACCTAACACTGAGAGGGGGGTGAATTAGTGTTGGGGACATTTTAAACCAATTAAAATTTTTATCCTTGTTCCTCTTGACCAGTTAAGATTTTGATTCTCTTATTCTCTTTTACTTGTCGCATTAAATAATAGAAAGCTGTAAAAATATTCACATGATATCTTTACAAGGTCCACCACTCAATAAGAGTAGATTCATCCTTTCCATCCATGGGGATGATTAGTTAATTGATTCTCTACTATGATGTGATATTCTATTATAGTGGAACGGCTAGTAAAAAATCCTCTAGCCAGTGTGAGTCCCTACACATTAAAGGGTGGTGGGAAAAAATCCTCTTCCCTGGACTGGTGATATCCTAGCCCCACTTGCAGCCTGTAGCTGGTTCTTTATACTGCCTATGGAAATAGTCTTTATATTTCATCAGAAGGTAGTTTCTTGTCTTGATCAATTTCAGTGATCTTCACTTGATTACTTGGAAACCAGTAGGCAAGAAATTCTCTTCTTTCTTTCAATATTCTCTAGTGAAAAAACCAACTGCAATGGTTCTTCTTCATTCATATTATAAGTGAAACAACTGACTGCACCAATCATCTTCCTTCTTTAGAATGAATCACATACACCAATTTGATTATTTAAAATTTAAATATTAACTCAAATAGAATCATTTGAATTAAATTGGACTTAATAATTTTCAGCATTCATTTGGGAATACTCTATTCTTCTTCTACTTCTTGTCTTCTTTCTCTTTGACATGATATAATAAGGAATAGTACTGTAGTGTCTTAATCTCATTATTCAATTATCAATAACAAAAAATGTTTGTGTTGGTATATTTCCTTCTTCCATTGTGTAGATATAAATTTATTTAAACATCTAGTTCTTCCTCAATTCTCAAAGAACATTGAGACTGTTAAACACCAGTCTTGTGAGTGCAGTTCTACTTCTTTTCATGATACCGAATGGTTCACGATTCTTCCTACTTTGCAAAGTAACTTCAAGAGTTTTATACACACATCAAAGGCCTGAAGGACCCCAATCATTCACTCACCCCTTTTTGTTGACTTGTGTGCAACTTTAATGACTTGTGCACAACATGAAACTTTTGTCATGGAAGACATCTTGCGCACAACTTAAATCATGCATGCATCTCTATTATTGCGCACATAAATCCTTTCATGTGCACAACTATTAATTATTTCACACAAATACCTTTAGTTATATTTATTATGTGCTTCATGGATCTGAAATCTTCTATGTGTTGAGAATATCCAATGTGAGGGGTCACCTCTTATTTATAGACCTCATTCACCCATGTGCACAAAAACCCCGATGTGACGCGGAAGATCCCGATGAGTCGTGCAAAACCCCATTTGACGTCGCATTGGGAACATAAGTCTCCTTTGCGATTACCTCATCTTTCATGCAATTTTTTGAATCTTTTTCACAATTCATGGCTTTACCATTTTTTTTGAACCTCAAAACATGCCTCACGTGCAAAACCCCATTTTATGTCACCTTTGGCGCGTAAGACTCTTTCACACTGACCATTTCATTCTCGCACTTATTGTATCATCAACATGATTTCTTCCTTTTCCATTTTTCAATGTTTTTACCTAGAATCTTTCATTGTGCGAATGATTCCAAACTACCTTCAATCTTGCACACAAAAACCAATCTTGCACATAAAACCCCAATCTTTCACGCAATCCTCTCCTTTTATAGTTTTAGATGTTCAGATCATAGAACACAACTTGTACAGAACATACTAATCCATCTTTAAACTTTCATGCAACATCCTTTTCCTATAACAAAATTCTAATCTCTTGATTTTCAGGCCCTAAAATTTGGAAAACAAGAGAAGACGGCACCACCCTAATACATTCTTTTGTGTCGCCCCTATGGAATTATTTCCTTTCTCGTGTTCTCTCTTCACCACATCCCATAACCATTAATCCAATTTAATATCGAAATACACTATTCTAATATGTATCCATCTATTGAACAACTTCAGAATCGTCAGATTTTCAACCGAATGTACTAAAACTTCTCTCTCTTCCACTCTCATTTTTCATTCCAATCAAAACTGAATATTACTGGAATCACCTTTTACTCCCCGTTTATATCATAAGGCCTGCATCACAATTTCTCCTCACATATGATATTTGTGATATAAAAATCAGGAAAGCATCGTCTGATTTTATGTCCATTCTCTTTAGAATATGAATTCCAAAGTACTTTTTTATCATTACTTCATATCTTCAATTCCATTTGGAGTGTTAATTCCAAAAAACTCCAATCACCTCGCTTCATCCAAATGTGGAGTCATGAGGCTTCTTCAAACACATTCAATGTTGTAGACATTGGATCACCTTTGATACATGTGTTATGAACTTTTAAGCATAGTGAAACAGTTGTCTAACTTCAAGGAAATGTGTAATGCTTGACTATCTTAGAATGCCAAGACTTTAGGCACTCTATCTTCTTCTTCAACCATCATTATCTACATCATGAAGATCATATGATTCATTTCCTCAAGTAAGAACTTTCAGGGTTCTCATGCAATCATGAAGCATTGTATGGTCTTCTTAAAATCCTCATTCTTTGTCAACCATCCGTTGATGGATTCTACTACACCATTATTCACTGTTGTAAACAATTTCTCACCTTTGACACAAGTTCTTTTAACTTTGGATCCATTCAAAAATCATCTGTATTTACTTCATTGAGTATTATCAAAGCATGACATCCAATTCTATTATTACAAAATAATTCTCCTGGAATCCTCACTTCAGCTGATCTCTATTGACATTGGAGTCCTTCTTCATCTCCTTCATCATTTTAAACAACATTGAAAAATGTTGACAAAAAATACATTCTTCATACACAATGTTGTCCCAACACTGATATATCCATGATGTGTTTAAAAAGAATAAAGTAAACCTTGACATTTAAGGCCCTTTAATTGAGAGGGCTGGCATGGGATTGGAAGCCTATTGGGTATAACGAGGTAGGAAAGGACTCTCCTGGGGATGAATATTCTTTTTCTTTATGGTCTTTTTTTGGGAAAAATATGCAGAGCCACTGGGGCATGTTGTGGAGAGCCAAAAAAGGGTATATGCAGGACAGTGGCCTTCTGTCTCAGATGGACATGAAGGTTTATTAAGATTCAATATCACTTAGACAACACATTTTTAGGTATTCAAGGAGTGATTCCTAACATATTGGAGACATTTTGGCTACGATTTACTCATGGAATTTGATATCCCTTTCATAGATCTGACTCACACGCATGGTGATGCATTCATCACATATATGGGATACCCAATCATTTAATGTTGTATGGCCATGACATATGGTTCCTAATGGGATATTAAATCCTAACATTCCTTTTAGAGTCACCATCCTAGGACAATATAGTTGGAATATTTTTATATAATGTCATGGTGTATCTCTCGCTAAGATCCATAAGCTTGCGTGAGCTATGCTCGGTTTGAGAAAAAAGGGACTATATGGATTTCGGTTCATCACCTATTAATAGAAAATTCAACATCAGGGATAATTTTAGGATTAATCCAATTCTATAAATTCAAACACCATATAGTAAGGATGATTTTGGCCTTACAGTTAAATATCATGCAGTGAGGACATGATGCTATCATAGAATCATTAATATAATTTTACTAATCGAAATCAAGATGTTCTAGTGTTCCATAGAAGTGAGTGATGATTGAAGGTGTAAACCATAGTCTCAGTGGAAACTCGAATCAGGAGGGTTGTCATGGGTCTTGAAATCCATTGGGCATACTTAAATGGAAGACAACACTCATGGGAACACATTTTACTATTATTGACAGCGGTTTTTGAGGGAAAAATATGCAGATCCATTGGGGAATGATGTGCAATGCCAAAAAAGGTGTTTATAGGACACTATCCTTCCATATCATATGGCTAGGATTGATTATGGGGATCCATGTTTTCCAAGAATATGGAGTTTGACAAATGGGAAAAAATTTCTTAGTAACATAAGAAATAATCGGACCTTAATGAAATGTGAACTATTTCATCATACACCTAGATCTAACTCATGTGTATAGTGTAATCAAGATATTTCGACTTCTTATGGGTGGGAGTCATGTGAGGGATCTTGTAATATTGAAAATTGGGCCACACATAACTCTTGAAGAATTTTTTAGTTTACTTTCTTGTTGTTAGGACCTTTCATGGATTCTCATACAAGTCTGAACGTTGTACAGGGAAAGGGAAATTTTTTATGGTGGATGGTCTAGGATGCCAAATTCATGCATCACGATGTATCCTTCACGGGAAGTAATCAATCCATATGTAGTTTTGAATGTTCCCCATATTGAACTGGCTCGGTCCATGTGTAGGGACATGTGATTGTATTTTTTTTTCAATGGATGGACCGGGATGCCAAATTCAGGAATCACTACGTATCCTTCAAGGGTGTGAATCAATCCAGACGTAGTTCTAAACATTCCCCATACCAATATGGCTCAAATATAGTGGTAGAACATTTTTATTTCATTCTTTATGGGTGTTGGGTCTACCATAATTCTCTACAAAGTCATTTTATAAAGGAATTAGTACCACTGATCATAAGGTCATGTGAGTTATATTCAATGTGAGAAATAAGGCGTGAAAAGAGTTTACCGTGTCAGTGTTGGGAAATAGAGGATATGATAGAGGCATTTTTTGGTGGGGGTGGTCCATTATCAATGACCGGGGCGCCCCTACAAGTCCTTCAAGGGTAGGAATCAAGCTATGAGTAGGTTTTTGAGAGATCATGTAGTGTATCGTAATGCAATTAGGTCACATTTTTTCATGCTTTTTAACATCTTACAGTGAGTACATGAGTCCTAGTTTAATGTCATGTTTCTGGGATGAGTTACCGACACATTAACATCATGTGGATAGGAATATTACTCAAAGATTAAGGTCATTTATTTATTAACAAGGCATGGTTGTACTATAACTCATAGTTTAGTGTCATAAAGTTAATACCATGACTTGGTTGTACTACAACTCATAGTTTAGGGTCATTGATTTGGGACCAGGACAATGAAGTACTACAAATCGAAGTACTTATTTAATACAATTTCATTTTGTGGGAGTCGTGATGAGCTATTTGTTCATTGATATTATGGCATAATCTCCATTGGAATAGACCCTATGTATGTCATATGGTCCCTACCACTATGGTTTATGCTTTAGTGGCTTCTTACCAAGTAACATTGTGGTCCATATGACTTACACCATTTCTCGATCAAGGAAATATTGAAGGTGAACCTTTTTGTTGAAGGATCATGCTATCCAATTTTGGCAGATTTCCAAATGGTGTAAATTGTGTAGAATTTTCTCATCAAGATGCTCCAACTCATAAAACCATCATTGGGATTTCTCATCAATAGAAAGTTGATCTCAAATGGCCACAAGAAGTGATGTCACTTGAATTTAGATAGGTAGAACTACCTATTCCCCATATAATATTGAGTACAGGGTCCCCTGAGTGGTAGTGTGGGTGATGGTTTGGTAGGCCCATAAAGAATGAAAGAGTTTATCTAGACACAATTTCATGTCATTATCTATTATCTTGTGGAGTTTTTTGGATAGAGCCTTCTTGAAAGCCTTTATCTGCCCATTATCCACTACATGATACTGGGATGAATGGCTAGATTTGATTCTATACTCCTGGTATAACATGTCCATCTCAGGAGAGAAGAATTTGGTCTCGTTGTCTGTCAGTATTGTGTGGGGGACACCAAATCAGGTAACGATGTTTTCCTTCATAAAGCAATCGATGTTTTTCATCTTGACTTCTTTAAGGGGTATGGATTCGGCCCACTTAAAAAATAAGTTGGTTGTTGTGAGTATGAACATGAATTGTCTGGCTCTAGTAGGAGGATATCATCGCATAACATCCATCCCATAGGTGGTGAATGGCCAAGAGTATTTAGCTGTATGAAGTACCTTTTGGGGTCGGTGTATACAAATAGAATGAACATGGAAGGAATGGCACTTCTTGGAAAATACAGCACAATCTTGTATCATAGTTTTCCAGTAATACCCAATCCTTTGGATTTGGCGAGAGAGCTTGGTTGCTGATTGGTGCACTACACAAGCTCTGGTGTGCACTTCTTTCATGTCAGCAGTAGTCTCTTCCCCATGAATGCACTCGAGGACTCTATAAAGGCCACTTTTGTATAGAATAATTTCTTGGTTAACCCCATTGTACATAGAAATTTTGACTACCTCTCTTTGAACCTATTCCCTACCAGCCCTACCTAGTGGGAGTTCCCACTTCTAAAGGTAATTTTCAATGGGCGTTATCCAGCCTATGGTGTTACAATAATGCTCAAAAATAGGGCTAATTTCATTAATCCCCCCAATATTTTTTTGGATAAAAGGTAATACTATTAGGTGATGAAAAATTCTAACGGCCATTTATTCTTGGTATGGATCAGCCATGGTCATGGCGGCATTTTCCAAAGCATTAGATTGAGAATTCTATGACTTGGGGATATAGTTCAATGTTTGTTATGATGATAATTATTCTATTATTTCTCAAACATGGGTCATCAAGGGGGACAATAATTATTTCTTAATTTAATAGTCACCATTGACATATTTTTTGACTAGATATGAACCA
The DNA here is from genome assembly GCA_963277665.1 of Viscum album. Classification (NCBI taxonomy): domain Eukaryota; kingdom Viridiplantae; phylum Streptophyta; class Magnoliopsida; order Santalales; family Viscaceae; genus Viscum; species Viscum album. The sequence goes on along the minus strand of OY728129.1, from coordinate 124,668,321 downwards.
CCCTTTATTATTAGGTGTTTGTATTCCACTTGAATTTCTAGTTCTAGGACCGCAAAGTTGGTAGATATTCTGCTTCATTATGTGTACACCCTTCCTAATGAAAGAAATAACAAATAAGGACAAAATTCTTGGGGATATGAGTAAAACATCTTTCAGCACTTTATTATTCTTGGGAAACTCCATTCATTTTCCTTTCGGGATTCTGGAGTCACCAACAAAGTAATGTTCCCATGTCTGGGGGACCACCATGACAAAGAACAATTCTTCATATGGAAGTTCTTCATCCAACTGTGTTGTTTATTTCAAGGGGTACACTTCCAAGAAGTCTCCTATGACCTAGCCTTTGATGGCCTTCTGGGGTACGTACCATATGTGTAACAACCTGATATTTTATTAGAATTGTTCTTTTTTATTTCATTGATGTCTTCTGTTGTACACTACACCAAAATTATCTTGAGCTATACGCAACATCGTATTAGCTTGCAGTATACACAACACTATTCGTGGCTCATGTTACACACAATTTCAAGTTCTTTTTGTATAAATTATTCTACATAACATTATGTATAGATTTTTTAATGTATAAATAAAATATGGTTGTATTTTGTTATACTCAAAATCAAAGGAGTCTTGCACTACACGTCACCCTGACTTGGCTTGGATTACACGGAATCACGACCTTCGTCGATAGCGTGTGTAGTACGCAATACCGGGTTTCACTAAACAATGATATATTGTTATAATGTTATAATGGACTAGCCATTATGAATAGTATTAACTAAATTTTAAATTTTGTAACATTATTATAAATCTTACATATTTTCTAGAACATAGTATAAGAACAAAATAATTTTTTTGGGTAAAATAAGTATTTTAAAAAAATTGCAGTTTTGATGCCTTTTGATGGCACACCCCCATTAAATATAGTTTTTGAAATATTTATACATTCAATATGAAAAAATAAAATTTTTCCTTGGAATCAGGTTATAAAAATTTAATGTGGATAAAATTCTCATATTATTCTGATAACTTTCATATTTTAATGAATAAAAAAAACACACACTCTTTTAATTAAAAACAACTTTTTTCATCGCAAAAATTTATATGGTTAGACTATATTTTTAATTGTTTTAAATTGTAATTATAATATATTTTTTACCATTTAATCCAATGTTGGCCATTGGAATTAATTTCACTTTGAATTTTGACATAAACATGTGTCTATCTTTTGATAGTTATTATTTCTTAAAAACATACTATTTGTTTTGATAACAGGAATTAGTTTTAAAATTAATTTATTGAACTTCTATGTTTTTAATTTTGAAAATAGACATCATTTTTGAATTCAGAATATCAAATATTGCTTAGGCTTAATTTTTTGTATTTTTCTGAAAAACATCAATTTTTGATGAATAGTGAGAACACTGAGTTTTTGGTTAAACCCGAATTTTTATTTAAAAATTAATTTATTTGATTTATACTTATTTCAGGTAAAAATAGATATGTAAGACATATATAAGTTCAATGAAATTAATTGGAGTCATTTTATAACAATTTTAGATTTTTAAAAATTGTATTGAACTTTTCACTGTCTTTTACCCACATCCTAGGAGCTTTTTCAATTGTTCATAAAACTTAATTTTACAGCTTATTTGAGTTGAATTTCGAAAATCTGAGAGACACGGTTAATATCAAGGAGTAAAATGTGGTTCAATTAGATAAAAATAATTTTTGGTGAATAGTAACGTTTTACTTTTATTTACCACTGTTAAAAGTAAATAGTGTAGTTCACGGTTAAAAGAATATTATAATAGTTAAAAATTACCTTAACACATGTCCTAACCTTATTGGATGAGTAGTGTCCGACCATGGTCATCCTTGTGTTGATTTTGGGTCCCCATTGAGCCACTTGTTAGTGATGATGATAATTTGGATTAATTAATTTAACGTAAAGTCAAAATTGACATTAACAAATATATTTTAGTAAATTAAATTTTATATGGTGTTATATAAGTCATATTTTAGGCTATAAATATTAATTATAAATATAAAAAGGTTTCCTACATCATGTTATTTTTTCATAATTTTAAGATATTAAATGTATTAAATTATTTATGACACAACAATGATGCAGTATTTACCTCATTAATAAATGATTTAAATAAATAATATTATAATGATTAAAATATTATACAAAACATGTCCAATTATGATTGGATGATTTTATTTCGACCATTTGTCATCTTATCATCATATTTAATGATTTGTGGACATTCTGAGACTGAAGATAAATTTGTAATAAGAAAATATTTTCACACTTTCCAAAAGATCCCCTCCTCCCCCTTATAAAAGGAGACCATTTCTATCCAATTCCTCACACCTCTCAAGACATTTGTCTCGTCTATCCTCTATTCAATTAAGCTCCCTACATCCCTCTCCTCCCCCTAGAAGACTTACATTAGGCATAAGGCACTTCAAGAAGTCCTTTCGGTTCAAACCAAAGGAAGTTTCCCAAATTAAAGGTAACATTTTCTCTTAAGTTGTTTTCTTTTATTCTACTTCTCCTACACACAAACTCTTTTTAATAATTTATTTTTTAACAAAACTAGTATCCTCAATATACTTGGATGTTTTTATGAAAAGTATTATAACTACACTTACACAATTATCCATCTAGTGGATGAAGAACACAATGATTTTGTGGATGGAAAACTAAAGCCTCACGAAACGATGATTGTTCGATTTTCTCCTACCGCCTGTCATTGTTGCCATTATGATGGAACTGTATTCATATATGATATATATTATGTTTATGATTTCCTTATTCTTCTTTACTTCCCAATTATATCATGCCCTTATGGTTTCCACAGTCGGTAAATACGATAATCTCATTTAGGGAAGTGCGTACTACCGCCCCCTCAAAGTGATGTGATTCGTTAATACCTTATGTGGGATGTATAAAGGATGTGGTTAATGATATTATATATGATATTATACTGGAATTATAATATAAATAAGTATCATTATGTTTTAATTCCTTTAAAATATTAAATAGAAATGAAAGTAGCGTTCATGCGTACGTACGGCTTACCGTCTCCATGAACGGTGCATTTCATTTCATACCTCCATATGCTATATACTATTATAAATACATGTATATGCTGGATATATAATTAATATATATGATATATAAATCATGATTTACATTCTGGAAGTAAGTAAATCCTGATATAATTAATAATAACATCAAGAACAACAAAGTCCAAACACGTATGATAAATAAGATGATTTTACCCAAAACATTGGTTTAACAAGGGATTTCTAAAAGAAGGGTAATATAAAGTCATAAGTGAACAATATATGATATCATAACAATTAATATGATTTTTTAATTAGTCAATGATATTATTTAAATCATTATACAGGATGTTCAGATACGTACGAAGCATATCAGACCTAAGGTAAGGGATAACGTTTCCAATCTCATTTTTATTCGAGATTGTTTATTCGTAAGTATTCACTAGGGTTATATTTAGCATCCATGTTCCTGCTTTCTAATAATGGTTTCATGGATGTTTAAAGCCATTTTTACTCATTTTTGACTTTTACTACATGTTATTTAAGGAATCTTTCTTTTGTTTACATTACGAGGTACTTTTTTGAGATTTCTAGTAAATGAACGAGAAGAATGTTTTTTTAACTTATACGGCATAAAAAGATTTTTACGGTTTCATAATGTGTTATTTTCATGAATCTTACTCAACAATATTTCATAATTATTTTCAAAAAAATCCTTTTCTTTTAAAATTTCATGGCATTATGTGAAAAGGAAATGTTTTTGAAGAAGAAAGGATATTTTCCTCAAGAATTCATTTCAAGTGTATTTTCAAAACTATTTTCCATATAAGATGACATTATTTAGTATGATTATGTTTAAAGTATAATGTATCTATGATTTACATGGTTTCACATTTATTGTGATGAAATTATATCCATTTTTTTAATTTGATTATGTTATGATGGGATGATGTTTATGAAACCCATTTTATTCTTTGGGTTATGATGAGTGATTTATGTTTATGTTGTGGCACAAGTAAGAATGATTTAATTATGATATGTGTGGGACATATATCTCCCTACAATTCATTGGGTAAAGATTTATATATCATGATATAGAAATGGATGAAACAGAAAGTAAATATGGTTCAGTAATACAGGGCTGGAACGGCTAGTAAACCTAGTTCAGTAAGGGACTTTGTCCACTAAGATGGTCTTGGCAACAATGCCTTGGCTACTATATAAATAATATCATGTGATTAAAGTTTTTCCACAATTGCAAGTTTTATTCCCATGCCATTTTATCATGATTTATGTTCCATTATGATCTATGCCTTATATACTTCAATGTTTTATCTCATTGCTCAAGATTTTCATGTTTCAACATTATGGTCATGTTTTTAAGTTTGAATGTGTATGGTTTGTTTTATTTTCTCCATGCTTACCCTTACTGACAATTGAGATCACTCTTTATATGTTTTCTTTTAACATGATATAAATAATGGTTTTAGGTAAGAAAACCATAGGGGAAGATCTTTATGGGATATGTTAAAGATCTTTCACCATGATTAGAAGATTATTTTCTAGGTTTCCAAAGACAGTAAACTATTACGTTCTTTGGGTGTTGGTTTTTGTTATGTATTAAGTATTTAGCAAAAATAATGTAATTTCCATGTATTTAAATCACAGGGTCTCTACAGTTGGTATCAAAGGAAAGGATTAGTTAACCTTTTAAAACTAGGATGCGAAAACTTTAATGAGATCCATAAAGATATTTCTAAGGTATGTCTAGGGATGTCCCTAAGGCTAAGTATAAGTATAGGTTATAATCCTATAATTATGATAACGATATTAGAATTAAACCTAAGATGATAGATATTGAAGGTACTCCCCCTTTATTATGTTGTTTTCCCAAGCATGATTTTTGCCTCTCACGCTATTCTTTTTGGGTTTTAGATGATGGTTGGAACCCGAAGGAATCGTGTTGATCAATGTAATGGACAATGCAATGATTGTCCTCCTGAACAAAAAAATGTGATTGGAGATGGAGTACAAAATCTTATTTCTATACTTACACAAGCTAAGAATCATTATAGACTTCTAAATGAGTAGAGAAGGGAACAATATTATATTCAGTCTTTCATGAGGAAACGTCCACCTTTATTCAGTGGGTCTTCTTATCCACTTGTTTCTAAACAATGGATCTGTACCATTGAAAAGATATTTTCTATACTTCACTATTCGGATCATGAAAAAGTCATTTTGGGTGTTTACTGTTTAGAAGGTGAATCAGATCAGTGGTTGACTCTAATTAAGAATAGAATTCCGTAAGATGAAATAGAATCCATTGAATGGGATGAGTTCAAGAACTTATTTTTCAATAAATAATTCCCTTGTATTCTTCGAACAGAGATGGAAAGGATTTACTTGATCTTAAGAAAAAGGATGAGGAATCTGTTGGTATATACGAGGAAAATATTATAAGGCTTAAAAGGTATTCATCTAGATTTATCATCCAACCTGAAAGTAAAGTTGATTGATTCTTCAGTGGCTTAAAACCAAGTCTTTGAAGGGAATTAGCTATAAGAGACTACAGTAGCTATGAAGAAATTGTGTGTTGTGCTATCAATGTAGAACTAGAAGTTGGTGTTACATATCCTTCTCATGGTTTTTACATGAAATGAAAGATGAAGTTCAAGGAGAAATCATAGAAAATTTGTGAAAAGAATATGAAGGTTTCTTTATGCTCAAAGTGTGGAAAGAAGAATGGTGTAGATTACCTAAAAGGTACTAGAAAATCTTTTAAGTGTGGAAAACAAGTCCATCGAGTAGTTGATTGTCGATGTAATGGGAAATATTTTTCTAATGATGTGAATAGAGAAAAGACTACAGATAACTCTCCACCAAAACATCAAAGATTCATGTGTAAGGAAATGGGGAATTGTTCTAATAAAAGATCTAATCCACGAGTTAATGATGATCAACGTGAGAAACCTCTTAAGGAAAAGGATAAATGGTAGTCTCATGCAATCACTATTTGTGATGTTGAGTATGAAAATCATGTTGTTTAATTATCAAGAGTTTATGTAATGGGATTTCAAAATAGTATCATGGAATCTCATTTATGGTATTGTGGAATTTTGGAATATCTATGTATTGGTTTTAAATAATTATATGGTACCTGTAACCATGAAAAAATTATTAAAATATTTTTTGAAAGCATATGAAATGCACATAATGAAGGGATAAGGAGAAAATAATATGATAGTAATCATGAGATCATGACTGAAATATGGAAAAAGTTATATCATGGTTTGAGTATATAGAAATTTTTGAATTTTGGGATGTGGAAAGAGTTAACTTTTGACATAATTCATGTTTTCACTAAGGTTCAATGGGTATTCTTTTTTTCAAGAGAATACATGATTAAGGTATTCACATTATTGGAATCTGATCAACAAGATATATTGGGGATAAATGATGGTATTCACAGGCTCGGTAGATGACATTTCTAGTAATTGTTTTCTTTATACTATAAGCTTGGACAAAAGTATTTTGGATAAGCCTAAAGATTTGAAATGGATTATGTTGGACATAAGTTAGTATTGTTTAAGTCTAGAAATGTTTTTGATATTATCTATGGAATGTCATAGTGATGTAATTTTAGAAAAAGGACAACCTGTAGGACGGGCGACAACTCGTCGCGTCGGACAAGGCTGTGGGAATCGAACCCAAAACTGATGTGTGACATGACTTTATCGCCTACCAATGGCCTACATGAAGTCCTTGGTTAGTATAAACTAGTTTTATTTTATTATGTGGTATGATACATGAAGTATAAGTCCATTTTTGGAACCAAATATGAATAATATCGCCATAGATGGACTTATGTATATAACCTTTGCTAACCTTATGTGTGAGACAGATGGAATGACCTATCATTATATCGCATGATCCATTAAAACTTCATGGAAAACAAATTCAACATCATTTCTTTAAGAGATGAAGTGGAAATTTTTCAATACATGAACAACAATGAGATTTTACCAAAATCAAGTAAGAATTTATTTTAATTCAAAAACTCTTCAACATTAGGAAAATGATCTTGACAACCAAATTTTTTTTCCTAGTGCTGTTATATCCACTGAATCAGATGGTACCTTAGATCATCACAAATTTATGGCTTTGTGATTTTTGGATTTTTCATAGCCATGTTCTCTACCACTCTCCATCAGAACATGATGGTTATATTTTTCTTCCATATCCATATTTTCACCTATGTTCTCCTATATGGAAACCTAGTGAGGAGTTACTTTGGTTAACCGTTATGTTTCATAATTTAGTTTTTAAAGTTATGTTTTGGTATTCCTTTTTACGATGTGGGATTCTATTAATGAAACTTTCAAGTATTAAATGATTTATAACCCTGACGAATTTCGAGGGAGAAATTGATTTTAAGGGGGGTAGAATGTAACAACCCGATATTTTATTAGAAGTATTCTTTTTAATTTCATTGATGTCTTCTTTTTTATGCTACACCAATATTATATTGCGCTATACACAACCCTGTATTAGCACGCAGTATACGCAACACTATTCTTGGCTCGTGTTACACACAATTTTTAGTTCGTTTTGTAGAAATTATTCTACGTAACATTATGTATGGATTTTTTTAATGTATAAATGAAATATGGTGGTATATTATTATACGCAACAAAAAAGGAGTCTTTCACTACACGTCACCCTGACTTGGCTTGCATTTCACGCAATCACGACCTTCCTCAATAGCGTGTGCAGTACGCAATACCTGGTTTCACTAAACAACGATATATTGTTATAATATTATTATGGACTAGCCGTTATGAATAGTTTTATCTAAATTTTGAATTTTATAACATTATTATTAATCTTACATATTTTCAAGAACATGGTATTAGAACAAAATAATTTTTTCGGTTAAAATAACTATTTTTAAATAAATGCAGTTTTGTCTCCTTTTAATGGCGCACCCACATTAAATCTAGTTTTTAACATGTTTATAAGTTAAATTTGACAAAATATAATTCTTCCTAGGAATAAGGATATAAAAATTTAATTTGTATAAATTTTTCATATTATTCTGATAACTTTCATATTTTAATGAATAGTAAAAACACACTATATTTTAATTAAAACAAATTTTTTCATCTCAATAATTTATATATTTAGATTATCTTTTTAATTGGTTTTAAAGTGTAATTAGAATATATTTTTACCATTTAATCCAATTTTTTTCATTGTAATTAATTTCACTTTGAATTTGGACATAAACAACTGTCGATCTTTTGATAGTTATTGTTTCTTAAAAACACGCTATTTGTTTTGATAATGGGAATTAATTTTAAAATTAATTAATTACACTTATATGTTTAGAATTTGGAAAAATAGACATCATTTTTGAATTTGGAATATCAAATATATCTTAGGCTGAATTTTTGGTATTTTTCTGAAAAACATCAATTTTTGATGAATAGTGAAAACACTGAGTTTTTGGTTAAAACCAAGTTTTTATTTAAATAATAATTTAGTTGATTTAAATTTATTTTAGGTCAAAATTGATACATAATACTTATATATGTTCAATGAAATTAATTGGAGTCATTTTATAATAATTTTAGATTTTTAAAAATTGTATTGAACTTTTAACCGTCTTTTACCCACCTCCTAGGAGCTTTTGCAATTGTTCATAAAACATAATTTTACCTCTTCTATGAGTTTAATTTCGAAATTCCGAGAGACACGGTTAATATCATGGAGTAAAATGTGGTTTAATTAGATAAAAATAATTTTTGCTGAATAATAACTTTTTACTTTTATTTACCACGGTTAATAGTAAATATGGTAGATCAAGGTTAAAAGAATATTATAATAGTTAAAATTACCTTAATATTTGTCCTAACCTTATTGTATGAGTAGTGGCCAACCATGGTCATCATTGGGTAGATTTGGGGACCCCATTGAGCCACATGGTAGTGATAATGACAATTTGGATTAATTAATTTAACGTAAAGACAAAATTGACATTAACAAAAAACTTTTAGTAAAATAATATTTTCACAATTTGGATGATTTTACCTCGACCATGATTCATCTAATCATCATATTTAATTATTTTTGGACCTTTTGAAACCCAATATATGTTTATAATGAAATAATATTTTCACACTTTCCAAAAGAGCCCCTCCTCCCCCTTATAAAAGAAGACCATTTCTATCCAATTATTCACACCTCTCAAGCCATTTGGCTCGTCCAAACTCTGTCCAATTAATCTCTCTACATCCCTATCCTCAATCTAGAATCCTTATATTAGGAAAAAGTCACTTCAAGAATTCATTTTGGTTCAAACCAAAGGAAGTTACCCAAATTAATGGTAACAGTTTCTCTTAAGTTGTTTTCTCTTATTCTACTTCTCCAACCCCTAAACTCTTTTTAATCCTTTATATTTTAACAACACTAGTATCCTAAATATACTACTATGTTGTTATGAGAATTATTAGAACTAAACTTACAGAAACATCCATCTAATTGATGAAGAACACAATGTTTCTGTGGATGGAAAACTGACACCTCATGAAATGATGATTGTTTGATTTTCTCCTACCGCTTCTCATGGTGGCCACTATGACGGCACTGTATTCATATATTATATATATTATGTTTATTATTTCCTTATTCTTCTTTACTTCCCAATTATATCAATCCTTTATGGTTTCCATAGTCGGTAAATACGATAATCTCATTTGAGGAAGTGCGGACTACCACCCCCTCAAAGTGATGTGATTCGTTAATACCTTATGTGGGATGTATAAAGGATGTGGTTAATGATATTATATATGATATTATACTGGAATTATAATATAAATAAGTATCATTATGTTTTAATTCCATTAAAATAAGAAATATAAATGAAAGTAGCATTCATGCGTACGTATGGCTTACCGTCTCCTTGAACGGTGCATTTCATTTCTTACTTCCATATGTTATGTACTATTTTAAATACATGTATATGCTGGATATATAATGAATATATATGATATATAAATCATGATTTAAATTCTGTAAGTAAGTAAATCGTGAAATAATTAATAATAACATCACGAAAAACAAAGTCCAAACACGTACAATAAATAAGATGATTTTACGCAAAACGTTGCTTTAATAAGGGATTTACAAAAAAGGGGTAATATAAAGTCATAAGTGAACCATATATGATATCATAACAATTAATATGATTCTCTAATAATTAAATTAAATTATTTAAATCATTATACAGTAGGTTCGTATACGTATGAAACATATCAGAACTAAGGTAAGGGATAACTTTTCCAATCTTGTTTTTATTAGACATTGTTTATTCATAAGTATTCACTGGGGTTATATTTATAATACATGTTCCTGCTTTATAAAAATGGTTTCATGATTTTTTAATGTATTTTTTACCAATTTTATACTTTTACTACATGGTATATAAGGAATCTTTCTTCTGTTTATATTACGAGGTACTTTTTTGACTTTTCTGGAAAAGAAGGAGAATAATGTTTTTATAACTTATAATGCATGAACTGATTTTTACGGTTTCATAATGCATTATTTTCATTAATATTAATCTACAATATTTAATAAGTTTTTTCAATAAAAATCCTTTTCTTTTAAAATTTCATTGCATTTTGTGAAAATAAAATGTTTTTGAAGAAGAAAGGATATATTCCTCAAAAATTCATTTCATGTGTTTTTTCAAAACTATATTCCATATAAGATTACATTATTTAGTATGATTATGTTTTAAGTATAATGTATCTATGATTTACATGGTTTCACAATTATTATGATGAAATTATATCCATTTGTTTTATATGGATTATCTTATGATGGGATGATGTTTATGAAACCCATTTTATTCTTTGGGTTGCGATAAATGATTTATGTTTAGGTTGTGGCACAAGTAAGAATGATTTCAATATGAGATGGGTGGGACCTATATCTCCCTACAATTCATTGGGTAATGATTTATATCTCATGAGATAGAAATGGCTGAAAAGGAAAGTAAATCGGGTTCAGTAATACAGTGCTGGAACGACATGTAAACCCGGTTCAGTAAGGGACATTGTCCACTAAGATGGTCTTGGAAGCAATTCCTTGGCTACTATGGAAATCATATCATGTGCTTACTTTTTTTCCACAATTACATGTTTTATTCCCATGATATTTTATCATGATGGATGTTTCATTATGATTTATTCCTTATGTACTTCCATGTTTTATCTCATTGCTCAAGATTTTCATGTTTAAACATTATGGTCATGTTTTTATGTTCAAATGTGTATGGTTTGTTTTATTTTTTCCATGCTTACCCTTACTGATAATTTGAGCTCACCCTTTATATGTTTTCTTTTCCCCAGGATATAAAGAAAGGGTTTAGGTAAGAAAACAAAAGGGAATGATCTTTATGGGAGATGTTGAAGATCTTTCACCATGATTAGAAGATTATGTTCCAAGTTTACAAAGACACTAAACTAGTACGGTCCTTGAGTGTTGGTTTTTGTTATGTATTAAGTATTTCCCAAAAGTAATGTAATGTCAATGTATGTCAAGATCTGGGTCTCTACAATAGGTCATACTATTATAGGATAACCACTCACCGTGATAGGCAACCATTTAGCATGAGATGATTGAGGATATATTTGAGCAGGTTATAGTGGGAGAACAGGTGGAACTCATGGTTCTATAGGTAATTCCTGAGATTCTGAAATGTGAATATTAGGGTCATGCAGTTCTTTTCAATTATTGAATACTAAGTTTCAACATCAGTCATTGTTCAGCTGATTTAATAGATGTGTTTCTCAATATCGGCATCATTATTCTCAACGAAGAAGGTTCCTAATGACCATTCTAAGGCGGTTACATAAAATTGAGTGGCCTCCCCACAAATAGAGGTATTATCAATGGTTTTCTATGGAGATATACTTTTACATTGTCAAAAAATTCTTGTAAATGATTATCCCACTCATAAGTATCCCCTTTCATCATTAACATGGTTATATGTAAATATTTACCTTCCAAGTTGGATACGAAGCACTAGATATTGGACACATTCCCCTGGATACCTCTCAACTAGTAAGTATGAAAGGTTGGGACATTCCAATGATGGCTTATTTATTATCAGGTTCGACTTCAAGGCCACGATGGAATACGATGAAACTGAGGAATTTTCCAAAGGTAATGTGAAAGGCACATTTTAAGGGATTCATCATTAAACTGTGTTGTCATAGTTTTTTTAAGACGGATTCAAGATCATCTAGGTGGTTTGAGTACTGTCTTTATGTAACCACCAGATCTTCAACATAACACTCGATGAATATTCCCAAGAAGTGATTGAAGATGCAATGCAGGGCACACTGATATGTGGTGCTAGAATTTTTCAGATGAAATTGAATCACATTATAATAGAACACACCCTGAGTAGACCTAAAAGTAGTATCTTCTTCATCTATTTGGGCCACCCAGATCTAGTTGTATCTAGAATATCAATCAATAAAATAGAGGGAATCATATCCAATAATTTCATCGATCAATAGTTCTATGATCGGGACTTGGAAATCGTCTTTCAGGTAATGCAAATTGAGGTCGCAGAAGTTTATATAGATTCTAATATTTCAATATTTCTTTTTGAATGGGACATTGTTTTCCAAAAATATCGGATATTGGACATCCCATATGAAGATAGCTCTGATCATCTTGTCAACTCCAGTCACTATTTTGTATCCATGTGTCTGATGGGTTCTCCAAGTAGTCTTTTTTTAGCCGTGATGGTCTTCTGGTTGACCTACATGATGAGTTAAAACCATAGGATCAAGGCCTAAAATTTATGTATAGTTCTAGGAAAACATATCTTGATTCTTCTTTAGGAAGAGGGTATATTTCTTCTGCTCCTCAATAGGCATATCCATACTGATCTTAGTGGGTCGCGGGACATCATAAGTGCCTAGTTTTAACTCTTTTTATTCATCAATTGGGGTGGAGGAACCTTCTTCGAACATGGGAGAGGAAACTCTGAGGTCTTCTTCTTATTCTTCCACGTATACTTCATCCTCTTATGATGTAGAGAGGATTATCAAGATTACCTCTCCAATTTTGTGAGAGAAATTGTCTATATGTTTAGTGAGAAAGTCGATGGTAGTTCGGGGAACCGTGGATAGGATAGTAGTGTCATTGGTAGGTCATTTCTTATCATCATAGGTGTTATCATGCTATTTCGTGTCTTTGGACATGGTGGTCGTAACAGAGATCATGTAGACAAATGAGTCTGCATCAAGACATGCACTAATGCATTAAAATTTGATGATGAGTAACACATACTCTTCCCCAAGCTGTTTTAGGGGGTTATCAGGAGCCATTTCCAATCCAGTTGGGGTTGTAATCCAATAAATGTCGTTGGTTGAAGGATGTTTTTCATAAGATTTATAGAACCCTATATTGATTTAATGTGACCCACATGACCCAAATGGGGATTTATCATCATGCGGTGTCCCATTTTTCCCAGGAGTAAAGTATTTGATGCACTAATGGTATGATGATGGAATTGTTGGGTGATGTTGCATCCAAGTCCTCCCAAACATGAAGTTGAAGGTCATACGTTTCCCGCACAACCAAGAAAATTGAATCTGACATGAGGTCTCCAAGAAGAGATTTAATCATGATTCATCCCAACAGTTTATGATCACTTTTATTAATTCCAATAAAAGTTGTTCTAAAGGGTTTCAAGATGTTTTCATCATAGCCCAATGGACGAAGCGTTCATAGGGGAGGAGATTGAATCCAGATTCAGTGTCGATGAAAATACTCCAAAAATAAATTCAATTTTTCTTGATGAATACATATAAGGGTTTAATGTTCCCTTGTATGATGGTGTCTTCATCCTTATCTCTAAAGGAGATGGCAGAGTGACATTCATCCAGATTCGTCTCTGTCTGATAGACTTCAACTGCTGCTACATCGGCCTCAAACTCTTGGGGACTTAGTAAGGCTTCGATGAGCACCTCTCTAAGATCTACGGATAGAATTCCATCATCTAGGACTGATCGGTTTGTTGGTAATGAAGCCAGATTCTTTAGAATATAATTTTTCTTCTCTAAGGGTTGTTTCTTCCCATCTTGGGTTCCTCTTTCAAAGAAACTTTAGGGCCATGAGCTTTGGATGTAGACGGTCCAGCCTCTATGAATGGAGTCGGTGCTTTTACGGTCCTCTTCGGGTATAGCTTGACTGGTTCGCCAGTATTCCATGGGTAAATTGATATTTTTTCTTCCATTAATGGATATTCCAAGATAACTAGACATATATTTCATTCATTAGGTGTGGAGGAGAATTCCAGTTCTTGTAGTGTCTTCCAGAGGGTCCTTCAACAAGATTATGTGATGTTAACAGTTTGAGTTAATGTTTGTGCAATAATTTGACTCTTACAACAATCATTTCTTCTAGGAATCCATCAACCTCTTCAGACTCTTCCTCCATCTCTGGATTTGAAAATTGGGAATTTGGGTTCATGGCCATAGCCTCCATCTAATAAGGGGTCCATCAAGTGAATGACATTATTGGAACCAAAGATCATTTCTTGATCGGATAGTCTTTATGTTTAACTGTCTCCCTCTAATGGGATCATTTGGAAGGGAAGTGCCTATTGTACCATTTGGTAGGGTGGTTCCCATTTTACTGTTTGGCAGGACGACGCCAGTTATATAGTTTGGTGGGGCGGTTCCCATTGTACCCTTTGGCAGGGTGGTTCCCATTGTACCGTTTAGTGGGGTGGTGACCATTGTACCAAGTCTATTGGAATGAAATCCACATGTTTCATTAATTACTTCATATTTACTGTCATCCAATATTCATTCTCCTATTTTTTACTTTATGGCCTCTAGTTGACATCAGGGCCGATGGAGACAGTTGTGTTGTATCAGGAACATTTCAGGGCATTGTTGGTTGTTTAAACTTCACCTAATGGATTCCATGGGCTTTGTTGACTATCTTATGGGTCACCCAATTGTTAAAAAATTTTCTCTGTTTTACTAGATACTATTATCTATTCATCTTCCCCTATTGATTCTGAGGTGGAAATATATGCCACATGTCATTTCAATAGTCCCAATGTTACTTTCTCAAAATCCATCATCTTTTGTAGTCGATCCTTTAAAATGGAGAATTCCTGGATTTTTTGTCCCAGTATCTAGTGATATGGACAATAATTTGGAATATCTTCAAGACCCACTTCATTGGATCACTTTGGCTTGGGTAGCCGGAGCATGTTTCAATTCATGTCGGATATGAAATAGTTGTGGTCCTGGTCATCTCAGACTGAGTAGAATTTGTTTTTTCATTAATTTTACAGATTTATTTTAGAGCCATGTTTCTCGTTTTCCAGAGGTGGTGTGGCTATTAGCATCAAGGGGGTCCTGTATGGTTCGATGGGGGACTCACAACTGGGGATGGTGCCATGGGTGGATTAAGCCTGAAAGAAGCCGCTACATCTTTTCCTATTATTTTCCTTAGGGATAATGGGGTAACTCAGAACCTGATAATTGTTTGTTCCAAGTAGTCATCGGACCTTTGGGAAATGGTGAATAAATCTCTAAACCCACTTATGTACTTCAACAGGATGAGTGGTGTTCATAATTCATCATAATGTTTGTCGATACATATGAGAGCATTTCATCTTGGAGAAGTGGAAGGTTCAGGGACTAAATTAGGCTTTTCCATATTTTATTGAGGTCCAAGACTCTTTCATTCTCTTACTGCATATAGTTCATGAGATCACTAACCAACTTCTCAGGCAGCGTTGAAATAAACTAGATGAGTAATTGTCACTCGAGGACCTCCCAGCCTCTGATTTCGTTAGTTGGAAAGCTAGTGTACCATTTGAATGTTGAGAACTACAAGGTTCCTATGAAACACCTCATTTTTACTACTTCTTGTTGTTCTAGAGTTCCCATCATGGAGTCACAATAAAAGGCATAGTGCATTACATTTTATTTTGGGTCCCCTAAGCCATTGAATAAGAGAAATATAGTGTTTTCGAAATTTGGAGGAGGCAGAATATTGCTCACCCAATAAGGGGATGGTTTTCACTTTGGTTGTATCATATCGTTATTACCCTCCATGGATTCTAGTCGAACCGTCAGTTTCTTGATGATGTTCAAGGGACATTGATGCATATCATATAGGGTTGGAGCTTAGGCTAGTGCAGTAGGGGCCAATGCTGGGAGTGTTAGTGCTGCTGGAATTTGGGATGGATATCCAGCATGGGGTATCCATTGTGGGTTTACCTGAATATATAATGTTTTCATTCTTAGTGGAGAGATGTCTTGATGTCTTTCTAGTGCCAGGTTTAAGTAGGATGATGGACCCGGTGCTGGGATGGATGGGGATCCAAGATTTAATTTATTAACTATGATGAGTTCATGTTGAAAGGGAACCTCTTCTAGGAACACCTACTGATATTCTGTAGGGGGAACACATACGGTGAGGCACCTCCCTCAACACAACTCATCATTGATTCACCTGATCTCTTTCATTTCTTCCTCCTGTTTTGAAAACCTTTCTTCAAGGGTAGTTTACTCATTGTCATGGGGAGGTGGATATGGGTCATTGAATCCCAAGGATTTATTGTTCCCCTTATTGAGTTTTTTCAAGGGAGGTAGTGATAGATTAACTGAGAGGGTTCCCAAATTTATGATTTCTCTCTGGTTCTGGGTATGTACAAAATCAGGCACAGTCTGTGATACCTCTAGGAGGGAGAAATATTTCTTTGGCTCTTCTCCATCTATACCATTTACAGTGAGATCCATGGGGTTTAAGTTTTCCACATTCTGTGATTCAAACCACATAGGAGGTGTTGTACCCGATGTCGAATGGTAGGAAGTATTTCTACACCCTTTTCAAGATTTTCTTTTTCTATTCTACGGTATTATTCAGGTTTATTGATGAAGATTGATCCAATAGGAGCCCTAATCCGACTACATAATGTTCCTATATATCAGAGGGTAAAATACATGAGAATGAGTGGAATGGGTGACTCCTATTCCCATTATTATTCCTAAATGGGAGAAGACTGATGTGCGTTGTGCATGGACTTGATATAAAAATTCATCCAGCCCTGCAGGATGGGGTTTTTTCCATTATTCAGTTGATTAACTATGGCATGGATTTTTCGGTTTTATTGAGGGATTTTGATTTTAAAATTCACTCATCACTATGGAGTGGGGTTCTTCATACATTGTGGTGGTAGTCGATGCTTTATACGCCTTTTCAATTTCACATACTCTCGCGTGGGTGTGATCTGAGTATGGCAGGGGGTTTGCATGGAATCTATGGTATTTTGAAGACATGAGAACTACTTACTAGTTAGATTCCCTTAGGTGGGATTCTTACTAGTTGTTCTTTGTTTTTCTTCTCCACCTTTTATTATTATCAATACTTTAAAATAAAATGGGAAATGAATAAGAACAAAATACAAATAAGATAATTCCCATTATAAAAAAATTCAATATAAGCGAAAAAGTTAAAATAGAATGTTATTCAAATTAAATTCCCATCTATGAAAAAATTATAATCATCATTTTTGTTCTAGATGGCTCAAAGGATTCAAAGGTAATTTTCCCTTTACTTTTTCTGAAGGTGATGTCTCATTATCAGAATACAAATTTTCAACAGGAATGGATATAGGATCATCTGTGAGAGAGAAATGATCTCAAATAATGATTGAACTAATATTTTAAATAAATTCTCGTGGATACATTATTAATTGATGGAAATAAATAGTCAAGGGTTCATTTTGGTCTCTATTTACGCTGGGTATGATGAAATAATGAATACAAACTCGAGGGGTTAGATGACCTATAATAAAAATGGAATCTTGAAACACTACATCAGTTCAAGACACACAAAAAATGGATTCATGAGATATAGGAGATCTATGATTATGTATCCTCCTATATCCATAGACTGAAATAAATCATTATTCTCTTCCATAAAAATCAATAACACTACATTCATGACCATTAATATATTCACATGCTCATTAAATACTTGGGTTATTTGAGGAATCCTTAAATTATCTTCTGGTTACATGAAATGATAATTCAACTCATGCATATTGAAAATCAGATACATATAAAATTTTATATCTTTTTTGATGGTTTATTAGATATAATTCATGTCAATTTTATACCCCCAAACCATCATTAGAACATGGATACTATTATGCCTAATTTTTTAGAAGTCTCCTAAGGTTGGTCAAAAAAATCACATGAAGCATCTCAATGATATTATGTTACAATAGATCTGATCATTTTTGTATAAAAAGTAGGACAAGGAGGATCAATTTATGATAATTCAACAAAATTAAGATTACATATCCTCTCTCGAAATGCATCCATGGATTATGTAAATGAAAACCTCATTTCATCCCCAATGGCTCTCAAAGATTCCATTTCATTTGTGAACCTTCTATTTTGTAGCTCTACATCACAAATGTGAATCATAATCTTGGGATGAATATGTTGAATCACAAGACCAATAAAATTCCTTGAATCCATATCATTTTTCTTTATAAACAAGAGAGTTTTATTCTTCTTCAAAAACCCTAAATTATAGAGTTTATTTTTTCTAAAATAATGAATACCATCGCTGGTTACCACATAAATTGGAACTCATATAACAAAATGTGTAGAAACACCCTCAGAATAAAACCTCTGTAACTCACAAGTCGAACCAATCAGATCGACCATTGATCCCTCATGATCCCTCAGATCTTAACTAGTAGGTCCACCAAGTTTCAGTTGACTACCAGGAAACATATCCCATTCTTCAAAAATTGGTTCCATCCAACTTATTGATTTTTTTCTTGGTGATTGAACACCTTGATAAATAGAAACTATAGACACAACGAATTCATGTACAAAAATCATCTGCACAAAAAAAATATAAACAATAATTATCTGAACAACAACAGTAGGCTCAAATTCCATCATCTCACTAACAGATAATTCCAAAAAAATTTCTTAGAAGCAGTTCATAAATTAGCAACAAGCGAAACAAGATCCCTAAAAATAGGGTGACTATCTAGACATGGATATTTATCCCCCTCAACTAATTCACACTTCTTTTCTCATGATGATCTATCAAAAACTTCAAAAAGTCAGGATCTATCTTCAGATATGGAGACCGATAAATGTAGAGAAGTGATCAGATCCTAAGGCATCTCACAACCTTATCTCTAATACAACCACTGGGACCATCAGGACCAACATATCTATCATCTCTATCTCCATCTCCATGAGTTTCCTCATCCATTCCTCCTTCCTATACATATTTCTCATCTTTGTCACCATTTCCATTTTCTTAAGATGATATGGAAGATCTTTTGATCGGTTCCTAAATTGATATTTATGTTTCTTTGCCCTAAATTCCTCCTTTTAAGAGTTTTTATCTAACAATAAGAGACATTTGTGGATTGGGAAACCAAAATATATAGGATGGGATCACTGATGTAAATCTGGACCACTAGAATTATCTACTAATAATTGATATTCCTTCTCACTATAGGTAGTATAATCCTCATCTTAACCAATAGAATAATAAAAAAAATTAATCTTGCTCCAAGATGGGGTCCAAAAGATCCTTTTGTCTATATGGATGAAAAACTTCTTGAATTATTCAAGAATCCTTTCACCATCATCCATCCATTATCTTCTTCAATAATTCAATCTAATTTTAATCCTTTTAAAAATAATTCTAGTGATGAAAAACAATCCACCATTAAATATTAAATCATCACCTTCATCAACTACATCATTTTCTTCTTGAATATACGAAATAAACACTAGGTAGATTAAGGAATTTGATCATGAGTAAGTATTTGACATCACCATCATATGATGCAATAGATATCTACACAAGTTGATCTCAAAACTCTTTTATAAGACTTTTAAGATAAACATCTTGATACCTCATGAAGGTAAAGTCACCTTTTCTTGAAAAGGATTATACTAAATGAATTTGAAATATGAGTGAAATTTTGAATCAATTTCTGAAGAAGATGGTCTTCTTAGAATCCCATCACCAGACAAATCATGTAAAGCATATTCATAAACATAAGTGACATTGCTGTCTAGAATAGTTCATTGATAATCATTTTTATCTCCTTATTTAGAAACATTAAAACATTTAGACCACTTAAATGTAGAAAATAAAACCTTATGGAAATTAATACAACTTCATTCCTGATCATCATTTTCATCGAAAATGTACTCAATGTTTTGAAACAATATGCACCATCCTAGGATTGAGGGGCCTTTTGTTAAACAAAAAAAAATCTACCCATCCTTGGTCCTGTAAATCCATGAGCACTAAATACATCATAGAAATAAATTCCTATTATTGAACCTATTTATCGGGTACCACAATTCTAATAGAACTATCATGATTCATCAGATCAACAGAAGAATGAATCATATAACATTTCAACGTCTTTTTATGTCATGAATCCTCCAATGAAGAAACAATAGGACCATTCATTGTAGCCATAGAGATCAATTCTATAGGATTAGGTGAATGTGAGGGATCTTATATGGTCATGAGGGAATGATTCCTAACACAACTCAAAAGGAAAGGAATGATGGAGTGAGGGATGTAATTAAAAAAATATTTACATATATCATTTAAGGTTTTTAGGGAATCATGAAATCAAAAATAGAAATATCATTTGAATTGGATTAATAATTAATTAATTAATTAAATTTTTAAAAAAAATTAGAAACATAAACATAAAAAATATTGGGAATGTATCAGGGGAATATAAATACCAATCATACGCAAACCTAGAGTTGAGTAAAATGAATGGTGAAAAATTATAATGTTGAGAAGAACTAAATGGTTTGTAAAACACAATAGCATGTAACACTCAATAGTGGGTAAAACACAACTGTGGGTAAAAATCAACACTGATTAAAACTCAATTGTTGTTGAAACACAACTGTGAGTCCCAAAAAATAACCATAATAAAAATTAAAAATTCTTAATTTATCTTTTCATATATTT
The DNA here is from genome assembly GCA_963277665.1 of Viscum album. Taxonomy (NCBI): domain Eukaryota; kingdom Viridiplantae; phylum Streptophyta; class Magnoliopsida; order Santalales; family Viscaceae; genus Viscum; species Viscum album. The sequence goes on along the minus strand of OY728129.1, from coordinate 124,647,138 downwards.
TAATATCATTTATATTAAAGGATTAATAATAATGGAATAAGGATAATATTGAGTAACAATTTATTCGAAAGTTATATCACTATTTTGAAAATTTTCTCTCAAAAAGTGATTTATTACATCAATTTGTTTTGTTCTAGAGTGAGATATTAGTTTCTTAGGAATTTTTATAGAACTTGTATTCTCACAATTTATAAGGACATGTTGGAATTGATATCAATTGATTTTATTGCGGGTTTCATTGCCAAAATTTGATCAGAACATCTACATGAAGATATGTATTGAATTTCAGTAGTAGAGAGTGAATTAAATTGTTTCATACTACACCAAGAAACTAGATACTTTCCCGAAATATTCCATGTACAAAATGTTCTTTTTCTACCTAACTTAAAACCATCAAAATCAGCATCTTAATAATGAAAAATATCATATTATTATCCTATTAGATAGAACCATTATAAATGTTTATTATACTTGATCTATTTAAAAATTATTTTTATAATATGTAACTATTACCCTTTTGGGTTTTCTTGAAAATGATCACACATACAAATTCTAATCAAAATTTTTTGTCAGGTAGTAAATAAGTAGAAGGGAATACCAATCATATGTCTATAACTGGTTTGATCCACTAATTTCCCAGCATTATCAAGATCTAAATTATCAGTGGTACTCATAGGAGTGTCACAACTATTAGTGTTACTCAAATTAAAATCATTTAAAAATTATTGAGTATATTTACTTTGATTTAAAATAATTCCTTTTTTATTTGTAAAAATTTGAAATCCAAAGAAGAATTTCAGTTCACCCCTCAAAATAATTACAATAATTTTTTATAAATTTTTAAAAAATATTATATAATGAATTTTTAAAAGATCCAAAAAAATTATGATAAACATAAATTTTAAAAAATAAAAAAACTTTTGAAATTATTTTAATAAATAGGTTTAAATACTTATACTTTTTACAGACCATTTTTAAAATAAGAAAAGAGAAAAGCCTATCATACAAAGACCTAGGATCTTGTTTTAACCAAAAAATATTTTGTTTACTTAAAAAAAGGTTTGGAAAATGAGAATTTTGAAATCATTGGGTTTTCTCAACCAAAACATAATCAAATTCATATCCAATTATGAATTAATATGTGACATTTATTTGTTATAGTTTAAAATCACGATGTGTTCCCGAGGAAATTATTACTATGATGGATTCATTTCTAGATATAGGGTAAAATGTCTCTTCATATTCTTTAACCTCTTCATGATTATACCCTTGTGCAGCTAGTATAGCCTTATTCCTCATTATAGGTCCAGATTCATCAATGTTGTCTCTAAATACCCATTGAGTTCCTATAGTAATGTATTTTTTGTGTTTGTCAACAATTTCCCAAACTTTATTTAATTCTAATTGATTAATTTCTTCTTTCATTATTATTACATATAAATAATCATTTATATAAATATTAATGTTCTTAGGTTAAAGATGTTATAAGAATTCGTGATGTTGAACTCAATTTTTTAGAGTTTTTCAAGTTTTTGTACATCTATCTATGTCTACAACAAGAGTATCTAAATTATGGTATTTACAAGTCCAAATAGCTCTAGAAAAATTATGGTTGATCACCTCATGGAATTTTACAGGTTCAGGTTTTGGAAGTTCCTCTGAAGTGGAGGATGTTTCTACTTGATTTATAATATAATAAAATGTTTTGAAATTTAATTTTAGAGTGGATAAATCATCCACGAAATTTACTATTGGGGTATTATGTAGGTGTGGATTGGCCTCATTAAATATTAAAGGAACATATTCTTATATAGTCTTGGTTTTTTTTTAATTTTTACTGTATTTACTTGAAGTTTAATAACCCAAGAAGATTATTTCATCACTTTTAGAGGATAACATATCGATATTATTCTTAATGTTGGAAATAATGAGTTTTAAACTAAAATTTTAATGTAATTAACCCTTGGATTAATACTCTTACAAAGTTAATAAGGTGTTTTATTCAATATATGTCTTATTAAAACTATATTTACTATATAACTATCAATGATCATTTTATTTTCCCAAAAGAATATAGGTAAGTCATATTCCTGATGTTTAGTTTGGGTGATCTCTTGAAGTGTTCTATTTCAACTTTCTGTAACACCATACTATTGAGGGGTCCTAGGTGTAGAGAAGTTATGTTTATACCCATTTTGTGAGAATATAGATTCAATGTCTTTATTCTAAAACTCACATCCATGGTCACTTCTTATAGAATTAATTCTAATTCCACTTTGGTTTTCAACAAATATATTATAATTTTTAAAATAATAACATGATTCACATTTGAGAGCTAAAACCAATACCATAGTATATGTAGAATAGTAATATACTAGTACATGGATATTGTAAATCCCATTTAAACTTTAAATACTATTTTGTCAAAACAAATTCATTTGAAACAACACTAGAGGATGAAATGTTGAAAATAATTTCTTTAATTTAAAATAAATCATGTGCTTTTACCCTTTTTAACAGGGGTTAAAAACATCATAATTTTTGAATTCATGTTTGGTTAGATCCTTAACTAACCCTTACCTATTAATAATTCTATGTGAGTGAATATTATAGTATCCTTACTCCAATTCCACATAAAATATTCTCTATGAATTAAACTAAAAGAATAATTTTTTTGAGAAATTAAATAATCAACATTAACAGAACAAAAATTATCAATTCTTAATGAAATAATTGCTAAAGTGTTTTTGGAGTTAAAAACGATACATGATTTATTTTCAAACATCATATGAAATCCATCATCCTATAATTGTGATCCTCTACGAATATTATATTTTAAATAATCATTATAAATTACTTTAGAAATTAATAATGAATTAGTGTTGCCAATTTTGAAAACGATTATGAACATTCCTTTACTAGTGTCAACAATGGTGACATGGACACCATCAACCTTTAAAAGGATATTGAAACATGAATAGTCAACAGTAATATTCCAAAAATATACACTATCTAAATACCACAAATTCATACTAGAGTTATCCTACAAGATTTCCTACAAAAAAATGTACACCAAAAATGAATTTGGAAGGAATATTTTATTGTGTCTAGATATGTGAGTGATTAGGTCCTTAAGTATCAATATATTTTATAGGTTTTGTAAAAGAATTTTTTAAACTCTTTTAAATAAAATAATTATTTAATGCTTTTGAAAAATAATTAGAAGAAGATTTTCTTTAAGTAGATTTTGGAACAAATATACTATTACAAACTCTTAACTTTCTATGTCGATATCCTAGAGCATTAATTTATATAGATAAATTTGATTTCATAATATTTAGATGAGATTTTCACTAAAAATTTTTAATCATTCTATATATTTATTTAGTTTCTAATTTTACAAATTCAATTTAGTATAATCTATGAATAATTGAGGATTCATCTTTTTTTTATAGTGGGATCCATTATAATATTAAAAAAACAAAAAATGTAATTTATTTAAAAATAATATTTTTCTTTGAGCTCAAAAAAATTATATTCAATCCTGTTTTAGTGTTCAATAATTTTCATTAGAAATATCAACATCATTTTCAATTTCTATGTGATCAGAATCAATTATAGAAGATATTATTAAAACCTCCTAAATATTTTTCATGAATCACATGTTGGATCTATCTTGTTTCTCTTAATGTGTTGAGTCAGTGTCCCTGGATCATTCTATATAGGAACTCCATGTGGATTTCATGGATTTATTATACTTAATTTCATTATCCTAATTGTTTTTCTTATATTTTAACTTTGGACATTCCACCATAACATGCCCTTTTCTCTTACATTCATAACATATAATCTAATATGAGTTTTCATATATTTTCCAGCTTGTTTTCATATTTCCTCTGTTTTCATACATTCTTTTATAATATTTTTTATAGAATATTTTATTATTCTTATAGAACTTATTAAAACTTCTGGCCAAATGGGCCATTTTTTCATCAATATCATGTGGTGTTTCTAATTCACAAGAACTTTTATCTTCAAATTCGTCTTTTTTCTTATTTTGAATAAGTAGTCTTAATGACTACATATTTTCACTTTGTATCATAATCCTCTTCAAGATTGACTTTGACCTCTCCCTAATACATCATCATCTTCACAATCCATTCCTTGAAATATAGCTTATTGATGTCACGTGATTCACTTATTGACACATATGTCCAACTCCATCTCTTTAGACTCTATCTTAGTAGTCTCGTGATTTGGGGTTTTTTAGACATTAGATTTCTAAAGGATACCATTGCAATTAATATTTAATTGAACATGAGATACATATCAAAAATGAGCTCATCATGTTTTATTTTGAATTATTCAAATTATTTTGTATTAGAATTAAATTTCATTTCTTTAACATTAATTATCCCTTAACATTAAATAGATAAATTATCCCAAAGTTCATATGATTATTTACTAGAAGATATTCTATTGAATTTTTAAACTCATAAATAATTGTAAATATCACTCATTGCATTTAAATTATAAATATAGTAATGTTTTTTTGTAATATCCTATGTATTTATTGTAGTCATATGTAACTAACATGTATCCTCTATAAAATACATTATTTCAAAACAATTACTCTCTATATGAATTTTTACCTTTATCATCTGCTATTCATAGTTATTTCATAAAAAATTGAGGTTTATTCATAGAAGAATAGTATTTTTGTTATCCATTTAATGAATTAAATTTATAAATGTAAGAAATTTATGATTTTTGAAACATAACTAAATGAAGTTTAAATAAAATACTTTAATTTAATTAAAACAATAGAATTCATCAAAATATAAGATCAAAATATGATATTATAATTTTAAAGATTTATACAATATTTATTAATTCATAGATAAATTAATTTTAAAACTCCATGAACTTTGGAAAAAAAAATTACGTAATCAAAATCTTATATCACAACTACAAACATGGCCTTTGTAAGCATCAAAAATGGCCTTTATCAGTGCTAGAAAAGCGCTAAAACGAAAGCACTGATAAAGGACTGCCAATCGGGGGGGTTTTATAGCGCTTAAACCCCCCCCCCCCCCCCTTTTACAGCGCTTTTCGGCCCCTATACAACACCCCACGCACCCCACGCACCCCCCTCCACCCTTTAACAGCGCTTGCTCTAATATTCCCCATGCGCTCGCACCCCTGCCTCCACCAGGACTTGAACATGAGACCTCCCCCCTACGCGCCTAAGCCCTTACCACTACTCTATTTTGATTTGCTTTCCAATTCATGATATCTCTATATATATATATTTATATATTTAGTTATATTTATTCGTATAGTAATATATATTTATATTAATATATATATAGTTATATTATAATATTTGTATATATAGTTATATTATAATATATATAGTAATATTAATATATATATAGTGGTATTAATATATATCTATATCTATATATTTATATTTAGTTATATTTATTCGTATAGTAATATATATTTATATTAATATATATATATATATATATAGTTATATTAACATATATATAGTTATATTAACATATATATAGTTATATTAACATATATATTGTTATATGAATATATATTTATATAGTTATATTAATATATATATATATAGTGATATTAGTATATATATTTATGGTGATATTAATATATATATATATAGTAATACTAATATATATATATATGTAGTTATATTAATATTTATATAGTTATTAGATTAATATATATATAGTTAGATTAATATATAGGTATATAAATATTCATATATTTGTATTTTAAATAAAATGGATATTAGTTATTATTTAGATAATGCTAATATATTTTATATGTAAATATGTTTAATTATTTATTTAAAAAATTTAATTTTTAGGTGCGAATATATAAAAAATATGTACATATAGTTATATATTTGATTATAAATAGCAGTTAATTATAAAAAAGAATGAAATTTCAAATACATAATATCAATATGAATGTAATACCTTGGAATAAATTCAGTTCCTCTTAAGAAAAGCCTATAATACCCCATTAAATGAGTTTGAAAATCCACAAAATGTTAAAAAATTTGGTTACCCCGACAAAAAACTCAGTTTTGGAGGCCTTCTGGGCCTCTTTTGGGCTCGAAAAACGCTTGACTAGGTTTCCTTGATCAGACCGACGTAGGGCTCGTCACAGGCTTCGATTTGATATGTGGTAGAGCTCAAATGGACACCCGGATCAAAAGTTATGGTCGTTTGAAGTTTGAGTTGTGTTTTCAACATATTTTGGATCTTTTTTTATTTTTGTTTAAATTTTTTTGTCCTCAAATTGTTATTAAATGAATATTACTCCATAATGATTATCAAATTATTAATTAAAAATATTTTTTTAATTTTTTAAGAAGTCATTTTCACTAAATATCTTATATATTAAGTATAATAAGTGGAAATGTACATTTATACTTATCTAAAATATAATTAAAAATTATATATTATATTTATATAACTATATAACTATATTTATATATTAAAATATTTTTAAAAACTTTTTTTTGAAGCCGACCCTTTATCAGCACTAAAAAAAGCGCTGATAAAGGCACCCCTTTATCAGCGCTACGAAACAAGCGCTGATAAAGGGGGCGCTGCGAAAAACTGTTTTTGTGGTAGTGTATAAACACTAATTATGACTAACTATAAAAGTCTTGGATTTTATAATGTTTAATAGAAATTTATTTTTTAATAATATAAATAAAAAAATTATAAATTTAAGATTATAAATACAATAATATAAGTCTCAACCTGAGACATAGTCCCCTCTTGTTTGAAATAACCTACAACTAAGAAAATTATATAAAATAATATATGATTCACTACAAAGATTTGATGTACCATACCAAATCGTTATTGGATATACATGACCCTATTATGCATTACCAATGGAAATAATATTAACACAATCCTTGTAAGGACCTCTTCCATAACACATTAGAAAACATGTGTAAAAATATTTTAATAAGATATCGAGTTTCATCCAGATAAACTGAAAGGGAATGTGTTTTTATAAAATAAATAGTATTCAAACACTTCTTGTAATGTAAATAAAACACATAGATAGTGAAAATAATGATATGTAGAAATATTATGTTTCACTATCTGATATGGTCTATATTTTGTGACTCCTTCAGTGTAGTTTTAAATGAAGCTCGAGTCATGTTTCTGAAAATTGATATAAAACGAACTGCTGTGAACTCTTTTTTTCTAACTGTGTAAAGGAACAAGATATTTTGTAGGATCCAATATTTCTCAGTCCGTTTAAGAATGGTTGTTTCATCATATCTTCTCAATAAGTGGGTCTCTTCATGTTCATGCAATATAATTTCAGCTCACTTAACATGTAATTGTGTTTCCCTCCCTATATCACATGGCTCTTCACTTGTCTATATTCACACATAAGAGCCTATTATTTATTTTTATAGAAGCATGTAGGAAGAATCATTTAGATGATTTGATCATTTTACAGGATAAATAAAATAATTTAATTATTCTATGAAATAGTTTAAGACAATCCAAGAAAATAACTATTGAGATTATATTCGATAATATATCCATTAGATATATTTAATACAAGAATATAAAAAACAGTGGAACTGTGTCTTCCGGAATGGTGATACAATCTATTGTATAGAGCCATAAAAACAATGAATTATGATGGAAGTGATACATTCCAAGAAATTTCCAAATTTATTTTCTTGTTGTAGGTCATCATCAATAGTGACTTAGGTCTGGTAGTAGGTATTTCTGATAAAATAGAAAATCTACATAGGTCACCGCTAATGGTAGGTTTTTTCCATACTTTGGAAAATTTATGTACTGAAGGGAAGTCATCCATTGATGGTGAATCATTCCCATAAATTTCCAAAAATCCATTCTACCGATGACACATAGATGACAGTTGGTGTTTCTAAAACATAACCATTTTTATGCATCACCAATGGTGATTCATGTGTTCCAACAATTCCTCCCTGGTCGTGACTCATCGTCAATCGTAATTCATACATAGACAAATTTCTATAATCAAAATAATATTGTAAAATTTGATAATAAAAAATAAACACATATAAATCATAATAAACATGATTTAGTGATCATTAAACCAAGGGGTCCAATGGTCTGTAAAGAAGTCATGTGCGGTTTGAATATGGAGAAGTGTTCAAAAGTATTGTCAAATAAATTTACATTGTAGCTAATTTTTAAAAGTCACTAGACCAATAGGTTCTAGTATTGTATGATTATTTATGATATGTAGTTTTTAAATTATATAAATACATTTAATAATGGCTTGAGAAGTTAAAAATCATATCAAATCTAGAGATGAAGAAATTATCACCACATTCGGGAGTGCAGGTCTCAGGAACCTCATTCATTTCATCCATAATTATAAAAATATATACGTTCACATCCGGAAATGAAATAATTTTTTAATTAATATCCAAATAAACATTTTGGAATGGAATAAAATTATTCCAATGGGATTTATGGTGATTAATTGCCTATATATGAAATTCAACATTTTTAATGATGTATAATAGAACAAAATGGAAGACATATATAAATAGTAAAATAATTTAGAGTATAAAAAATTTATGTTATGTATTAAAACATTAAAAATATAGATACAATATCCTAAATGTGAACTTACATATTCACATTATAATCAAAACATTTTGGGTTTAAAAAATAGTTATATATGTAAATATTAATTATATCATTATCAGACTTCTTACCTAGGTCATGAAAGTGAATTTCAATGATTTTTCCTTTGGTTTTCACTAATTGTTGTAATGATCACCAAAATACTTTATCATACAACAGGTGTAAGTACCATGACCATATAACGACCCAAACATTCATCAATAAAAATTAATCATGGTCTAATTAAATGTATTGTTATGTAAAATGGTTATATAACTTATGCACTTATTTTTTATTATGATTTATGGATTTTAAAATACCATTATGAACTAATAATGTTGCTAATATAGCTGTTTAATAGTGATCACAATATTAGTATAAATATAGGGCTTGAAAAATCCAATTTACTCTGACAAAAGAAGTGATAGCCTCATCTTGTAAAATTGCCCCATATGAATACAATTTTTCATATCTCAGAAAGGATGTGGCATCATTGGGATTCCCTCTTGACCAAGCCCATGAAAAGCTTGAATATGTTAAGCATGAGCAGAACCACCAAAGGGAGAAGTAGAAGTTGATAGATTTTACCACTTGAGCGATGTTTTCTGATCCATCCCAAGATTCTATCACCATCTCAAACCTTACCCTAAGGTCTTGTGTGGGTGTTTTAAGGGGTTATGTAACAAGACCCTAGCAATATGACTTTGTATATTATTTTTTCATAAAGAATATTCATTAATTTTATTATTTTTACTTTGTATATTGTTTTTAAATGAACAAATAGTATTTTTTTCAGTTAATATTCAACTAAGAAATCTATTTTTATAAATTATTAGATTTTTTAATTAAATAATATTTTAGTCAAATATTATTATTATTAACATAATTTTTTTCAAATATAAATTATCATATAATTTTTTTGAATACAATTTTAATTTTTATTAATGTTTGAAAGCAATTTTTTCAAAAACTCTTGAATTTTTGATAAATATAAATTTTAATTTTAAAAGTAAAAATTCAAATATATAGGAAATATTTTCATAAAATGAATATTATTTTTTGAATAAGTAAATTTAAATTATCCAATTGTGAATTTTTCATAATTTTTAGAGATAGTCGGATTTTTTAGTAAAAATTAAATACTATTTATTTATATAATGTGTTTTATGACATCATAAGGACCCAATATTGATGTAACAAAATACTATAAGTGAGTTTTTTGGAAAATATATGTTTTACTATTAAAATAATTTGATTTTGGGTTTGTTTGACTTATTTTACAAAACATTAGTGGACCCCCCTAGAGTTATAAATCATTTTAGCTTTTTAAATTTATTTCTTTGAGAATATGACTCACCTCAAAATAGGAAACCCTATTATTATAAGAATTTATTCCATTGGCCTCAAAAAATATTGTTTTCCACTTCCCTTTGGAAAAATAAACTGGAAAATACCATGGGCTGGTTTGTGGTTTTGATTAGTTTAATGATTGGTGTCCCAAACGTAAATAATAAAAATCCCCCCTCCTTTCCTATATAATCCCACCCAAGAACCCACTTCATATTCACTCAAAGCCATTTGAGTTCGTCCAAACTCTACCCTACTCTCTCTAGAATCCTCCCATGAATCCCCAATCTCTCAATAAGCCTCTCTCTAGCCCCTCCCAAGAATTTGGGATCACACATCCAAGTAAGGTATTCATCGCTTTCTCATTTTATCCAAGTTTCTTAATAATGTTATGTCCTTTTGTTTTCAAATATAAATGTTGGGGTATGATTTACCAACTTCCCTATACACCCCTATTTATGTTTTAAATAATGGGAGACCCCTTTCTTACTCATTTATTCGTCCCTTGTACACCTGTTACCATGCAAAAATTCCGTAAGGAATTTCCTTTTTCACATTTACATTCAAGCAATTATTTTGTATTATGAATCTAAATTCCATTACATATGTTGGGAAATGTATCTATATAACCCCCATATTTTCCATTTCATGTTAATACATTGAGAGTCCCTTTTATCTCCAATCATCCATTTTTATGAAGTCTTATGTCACGTCGTTATGCGGCTGAAATTGCACCGCCTTTTTCCAAGTCGTGATCATTATGCAGTGAATACCCTACCCCTGTCTCTATCAAGGGTATTAACCATTATGAAGATAAAAATATTTAATGTTACTTTAATGTATTTATTAAACATTGCATAATCATGGAATAACATATGATGTTAAATGATTCTATGTTATACGATCCATGCGGCACACTTATTCATGAAATGAAATGTTTAAGAAGGGTGTACCCTAATAGCGCTCTAATACATTGGGTAAGTATTAGTATCATGATACGTCGTGTGAAAGGAGGGTCTAATCTTTATAATTCACGTTCAATGAGGTTTTACTCTTAATCCATGTGCAATGACCCTTGGATATTGCTAATATAATGTTAAATGTTGTTGTCACATTTCCATGTTATGTTAATAGTGTTATATAATGCCTTTATGTTAATGTTTCTCTTATACTCTATTGATATTCCTATTTCCTAACATATATTGAATCCTTCTTGTTATTCCATGTTTAATCCCTTACTGTAGTTTATAGATCACCCATTTTTTATGCATGTCCTCTGGTTATCCCATGAAATGATAAGTATGAGGGAATGTAGTGGTCATGTAAAGGATGTTTTCAATAAAAATGTTGGGTTTTATATTCTAAGTTTTTATGTAATGTTCCTAATTTTTTAATACACAATACCTCTCAATCCTGATAGTTATCTTAAGTGAAATTGTATGTAATAATTCATGTTTAAGTGTGTAATAAATAGTAGGGTTGTTATAGTTTTTATAAGAGGATAGGTTTAGTTATTTTTGGGATTTGGATTAGAACACCCTAGTGAAGCCTTAGGGATAAGACTAAGTTTAATAAAAACATTCCTAAATTTTGGTGAATATTGAGTAAGTTTCTTATAAAGAAAATACATATCTATCTGGATACGAGTAGGTTGAGGATACTCAAGCACATATGTACCTAGGAGTGAAAACATAGACAATGAGTTTTGGGCTTGACCTGAGGTATGCTAGTACACGAAAACGGGCCTTGTTGCACCCTTGGTTAGGATATCCAAAGGGATATTCATTGGTAAATTCATAAGAATAGTATAAACCATTATTAATGGAATAAAATATCCCCTAAGAATATATATTTGTAAGTAGATCATGGATAACATATATTGAAGCCTATAAATTTGTAACTTATATAATTAAATGTAATTTATAAGCAATCCCTTTTTGTCATTGGATTCCCCATTATGTGTCTGATAGTTTAAGGTAAACATCCTTAAGTCTATATGGATAGAGTAGAACAAGAATAAAATATTTAAAGGTTTGGTTATCATACATAGTTCTACACATTCTTTTATATCCCTAATGTTTAGTAGAACAATCCCATCACCACAAAACCTCATGGAATTAAAGATGTTGATGAGTTTGTTAAATGGGAAAATCATTAAATCCCATGAATATAACTCCTCCCCTGTCATAATTTATTTATTTAACTTCCTAAAGATCCTTGTAAAACTCTCTCTGGTTGAATTTGACGCAATTCTTGGCATGGATTGGCTATCCTTATTTAGAGCCAATATAAATTACCATGAGAGGGAAATCACTCTCCATGTGGAGAATCGACCCCAGATTCTATACAAGTGAAAGGAAGAGAATGAATCTTCTTTAACTCCATCATCTCACGTGTGGATATTACTTCCCTATGAGCATGCGTATCTAGATTATATTATTGATTCAATGGAATTAATCATTCTTGAATACATGCCTATTGTGATGGAATTCGTTAAAGTGTTTCTTAAGGAATATATTGGTCTTCCTCTGAGAAGATATTTTGAATTCTCAATTGATCTTATACCTATGGGGTTTCCAAAATCCATGAATATGTATAAAATGGCTGATGTAGGGCTTGATGAGCTAAAGAACAAACTATTATAGATTCTGGATAAAGGTTTTATAGGCCCAATTGCGTCACCATGTGGTGCACTAGTCCTCTTCATCCAGAAGAAGGAAGGGTCAATGCGCCTTTGAATGAATTATTTTGAGCTCAAAAAATCAGGATAAAGAAAAAGTATCCTATGACACTAACTGATGGTATATTGAATTAGCTACATAGAACTGAATATTACTCCAAGGTGGATCTGTTGTTGGGATGTTACCAAGTATGGGTGAAGAAGGTAGATATCCCCAAGATTGTGTTTCGTACAATATACGAGCACTATGAATTCATCGTAATTATTTTTGGACTCACTAATTTTCCAAAAATCTTCATGGACATGATGAATAGAGTCTTTAGAGATTACCTTGACAATTATTGGTAGTATTTATTGACGATATTCTAATATACCCTATAACTAAGTAGGGGAATAAGGAGGATCTAAGAACTATACTCGAGACATTGTGAAATGAGAATCTCTTACAATGTACATCAATCGTGAGTTCTTGTTGAAAGATGTCTCATTATTGGGTCATATAATCATTATAAATGTTATATATTTGTATCCCTCGATGAAAACTAAAATAGAAGGATAGTCAAGACCAACATTAGTAATGAATATCTATAGCTTCTTGGTGTTAGTAGATATTATCGCCGATTTGTGAGAAATTTATCACTATTGTCAAACTCTATTACCAAGCTAACTCGGAAGGGGAGTCATGTTTTATTGGAGTGATTAATGTGAATAAAGCTTCAAGGAGTTGAAAAAGTGTCTTCTCACTATGTTCATACTCACACTACCCACATGTGGATAACATTCTATGGTATTTAGTGATGCTTCAAAAAAGTTACTCGATTGTGTGTTAATGAAAAATGACAAATTTATTGCCTATTATTCAAGGGAATTGAATGTTCCTAAGTAGAAATATCAAACACAAGAGATAGAGTTGGCTACGGTGATCTGGGATTTAAAAATTTGGAATCATTATCTCTTTGGGGATAAGTGTGAAATATATACGGACAGAAAAAGCCTCAAGTATATATTCACATAGAAAGAGCTTCATATGTACAAACAAAGATGATTATAGTTGATCAAGGACTACGACTTCTCACTCTATTACAACCCTGGGAAAGCGAACAATGTGTCGGATGCTATATATAAAAAGGATCCGGAAATTCTATCATTTATGAGAATTTAAAAGGATCCAATATTCTTAGATTTAATAAGATAAACAGGGGAATCATAAAAAAAGGAACATCATCAATACTTTCACAAATGATTCATCAGTCGTCTCTTTTGGAAAGGTTAAAGGATGCTCAAAGGAAGGATGTGGGAATTATAAAATGGGTGGAAGCAATCATAAATGGGAAATCCCTAGTGTTTGTGGTTGACAAGGATGGAATTGTGAGGTTTGTCTCACGATTATGTGTACCATCTGATCTAGAGAGAAATAATGAGCTTCTGAATGACTCACAAAGCTCAAACTTCTCTATTCACCTGGGGAGCACAATGATGTATCGAGATCACCAAGAAAACATTTTGTGGGACAATATGAAAAGGGAGGTTTTTGAATATACATCAAAGTTCCTGGTATGTCATCATGTGAAGGATGAGAGGAAAATTTATATGGGGTTGATGCAACCACTACCCATACCAACATGGAAGTGGGACAACATTATCATTGACTTTTCCACTAGACTTACAATGACATATAGACGAAACAATACTATATGGATCGTTGTGGATCGTCTTACGAATATAGCTCACTTTATTGAGATTTGAGAGGAATTCTCATTGGATCAACTAGGATGTATTTTCACCAAAGAAGTGGTATGGCTGCATGTAGTACCACTATCTATTATATCAGATCGTGATCCGAGATTCACCTCAATGTTCGGGAAAATACTCCAATATGCTTTAAGAACTGAACTGAACTTAAATACGGCCTATAATCCTCAAACTGATGGACAATCGGAGCGAACAATTCCGAAAATATTAGATATGTTAAGATCATGTTTTATAGACTACAAAGGATGATGGGAAAAACATCTTCCACTAGTTGAATTCTCATACAATAACAGTTTCCAATCGGGCATCCAAATGAAACCATTTGAAGCCTTGTATGGGAAAAGGTGATGAACACTAGCGTGTTGGGATGAATTCAGTGAGCATAAGCTTTTAGGACCTAAAATGGTCAATGGAATAGTGGATAAGGGGAAAACAATTCAGTAGAATATCACGAAAGCCCAATGTTGACCGAAGAGTTATGCAAATAACTATCGATTAAACCTTCAGTTAAAAGATGGAGACATGGTATTTCTATGCATATTTCCATGGAAGAAGTACATGTGGAATGGAAAGAAAGGGAATTTATGTCTTAAGTACATCAACCCCTTTGAGATTGTTGATCCTGTCTGGGCTGTGGCCTATCGACTAGCACTTCCACCTACCATGGCCAAAGTACATGATATCTTTCATGTCTCTATCTTAATGAAGTACATACTAGACCCTTCACATGTAATCACTTTAGAGGTATTATAGATAGAGGATGATCTTTCTTATGTCGAGAAAGTCGTGTTGATCATAGATCAAAGAGAAAAGTTCAATGATATAAAACAATGTTTTCCAGCAAGGTTTTGTGGTGAAACAACATTTTTGAAGAAGCAATGAGGGAATAAGATGAATTGATGAAGTAGAGTTACCCACATCTATTTTAGTGAGGGAAAATGAAATTTCGATGGTGAAATTTTTTAAAGGGGGAAGATTTTAATGACCCAAACATTTATCAATGAAAATTTCTCTTGATCTAATTAACTGTATTATTATGTAAAATTTTTATATAACCTACAAAATTTTTTGGTTTTATGATTTTGGATTTTGAAATTCCATTTTGAATTGTGATCGTTGCTTATTTATCCATTGAACAATGATCACATGATTAGTATAAATATAAGGCTTTAGCAAATCAAATTTACCTAGAAAAAGGAAGTGATGGCATAATCCAGTATAATTTCCCCATACAAAGCCCATTTTTGGGTGCACGGAAAGGATGTGGAATAATTGGGATTCACTCTAGACCATGCCCAAACCAAGTTTGAAT
The DNA here is from genome assembly GCA_963277665.1 of Viscum album. NCBI lineage: Eukaryota > Viridiplantae > Streptophyta > Magnoliopsida > Santalales > Viscaceae > Viscum > Viscum album. The sequence goes on along the minus strand of OY728129.1, from coordinate 124,631,348 downwards.
ATGTTATTATTGAGCGAAACCGCATACGGGACAAGTGGAAGTGGATATATATTACCAGTCAACCGATGTTATATGAGCCACCCCAAGAGTCTGTCACTATCATGCACCTTACCCTAAGGTCTTAAGTAGGTGTTTTAAGGGGTTATGTAACAAAACACTAGCACTATGACTATGTAAATTATTTTTGTATAAATAATATACATTCATTTTATTATTGTTACTTTTTATATAGTTCTTAAAGGCACACATAATATTTTTTAGTTAATATTCAACTGTGAAATATATTTTGATAAATTAATAGATTTCTTAATTAAATAATACTTTAATAAAATATTATTATTATTAAAGAACTTTTTATAAAATATAAGTGACCATATAATTTTTATGAATAAAATTGTAATTTTTTAAGGGTTGAATGCTTTTTTTTCAAAACCCATGAATTTTCGATAAATATCAGTTTTTATTTTAAAAGTGAAAATTCACATATTTAGAAAATTATTTGGATAAAATGAATATTATTTTGGAATTGGGATGTCGAAATTATCCAATAGAGAATTTGTTATTATTTTCATAGATGGTTGAATTTTTGGGTAAAAATTAAATACCTTTTAATTATATAATGTGTTTAATGACATCATAATGACCCAATAATGATGTAATAAAATAATATAGGTGATTTGGTCAACCAATAAATGTTTTAACGTTAAAAACATTTGATATTGGGTTGTTTTGATTTATATTACAAAACATTATTGGACCCTCAAAGAGGTATAAACATTTAGATTATTAAATCTATTTCCATGACAGTGTGACTCACCTCCACATTTGGTAAAAAAGGTGATGGTTTGGGGTTTTCATTTTTTTAATGAGTTGTGTGAAAAACCTAAATAATAAATAATTGCTTCTCCTTTCCTATATAAACCCACCCTAGCTCCCACTTCCTCTTCACTCAATGCCTTTGGAGTTCATCCAATCTCTATCCTTCTATCTCTATAATCCTCAAAAGGTTCCCCAATCTCTAATTAAACCTCTATCAAGACTCTCCCAAGACTTTGGTATCACACTTCCAAGTAAGGGATTCATTCATTTCTCATTTTATCCACGTTTCTTAATAATGTCATGTCCTTTTATTTTCAATTATAAATGTTGGGGTATGATTTCACACCTCCCATATATTACCCTCTTTATGTTTTAAGTAATGAGATACATCTTTCCCTTTCATTAATTCCTGCTAGGTACACCCTTTACCATGTCAAAATTCCATAAGGAATTTCCCTCTTCTCATTTACATTCAAGCAATTATTTTGTTTCATGAAGCGAAATTCCATTACATATATTGGTACATGCAAATATATAACCCTGTTACTTTCCATTACATGTACATATAATGAGATACCCATTTATCTTTCATTAACCATTTTTATGAATTCTTATTTCATGATGTTATGCTATGGAAATTGCACCGTGTCTTTTAAAGAAAATATCATTTTGTAGTGAATACCATGCCCAAGTCTCTATCAAGGTTATTCAGTTTTATGTACATATAGATATTTCATGGTACATTCATGTATATATTCCACATTCCTTAATAATGTATTAACATATGGTGTTCAATTATTCCATGTTATATGATCCATGTGGCACACCTATTCATGAAATGAAATGTTTAAGAAGGGTGTGTCGTGATAGCACTCAAATGCATTGGGTAAATATTAGTATCATGATACATCAAGTGGAATGAGCGTATACTCAAGATAATTAATGTAAAATGAGGGTTTACTTATGATCCATGTGAAATGAGCCTTGGATCATGCAAATATCATGTAAAATGTTGTTGCCACATTTCCATGTTATGTTAATCATGTTATATCATGCTGTTATGTTCATGTTTCTCTTATTCTATATTGATCTTCTTATTGCCTAACATGTATTGTATTTTTTATTTTATTCCTTATTTAATCCCTTACTGGGATTTTTATCTCACCCATTTCTTATTCATGTCGTCATGTTATCTCATGCAACGCTACGTACGAGGGATTATAGTGGTCATGTAAAGGGAGTTTTCAGTAAAGATGTTGTGTTTTATGTTATAATTTGTTATGTAATGTTCCTAATTTCCAAATACACTAGACCTATCGATCATAAGAGCTGTATTAAGTGCATGTTAATGTAATAAATCATGTTTATGTGTGTAATAAATATAAGTTTTTATATAAACCTACATATAATGACCAATTTTGGTTGAGTATTTCCCAATCACTACTACAAATACGCCTTTTATCAGCGCTAAAAATGACTTTTAACAGCGCTAGAAAAGCGCTGTTAATGCCAGCGAAGACAATGGGGGGGTTCCCTTTATTAGTGCTAAAAAAACCACTAACAAATACCCCTTTTATCAACACTAAAAAAGTGCTGATAAATGGGGTCTTTTATCAGTGCTCAATTAAGTGCTGAAAAAAGTTCCCCTTTATAAGCAATCTTTTTAGCGCTGATAAAGGGGTCATTAATCAGCGCTTCCTTTATCAGCGCTTTCATTTTAGTGCTGATAATGTACCCTTTGATCAGCGCATTTAAAAATGCGGTGATAAAAGTTAAATTTTTTTAAAAAATTAATAAAATTTAAAAAAAATTACAAAAAATTACCAAAAATTAAAATAATTGTGCCAATCCGGGGGGTCTTTTATAGCCCTTGATCCCCCTTTTAACAGCTCTTCCCACCCCATCTAGTGCCCCGCACGAACCCCCTCCACCCTTTATCAGTGCTAGCCCCTACATCTAACCCCATGCATGGGCCTCTGCCTCCACCAGGTTTTGAACTCCAGACCTCCCCTCTGCGCGACGAAGCCCTTACCACTACTCTATTTTAATTTTTTTACCATTTCATGATATCTATATATATATATATATATACACTTATATTTATTTTTATAGTAATATGTATTTATATTAATATATATACATAGTTATATTAATATATATAGTTATATTAATATAAACATCTATTTATATATATATAGTTTTATTTATTCGTATATTAATATATATTTATATTAATATATATAGTTATATAGTAATATGAATATATATCTATATAGTTATATTTATATATATCTCGATTTATATATATTTATTTAGTTATATTTATTTGTATAGTAATATATATTTATATTAATATATATATATATAGTTATATGAGTATATATATTTATAGTGATATTAATATATATATTTATAGTGATATTAATATATATATTTATAGTAATATTAATATATATGTAGTTATATGAATATATATATATATGTAGATTAATATATATATATATAGTCAGATTAACATATAGGTATATAAATATTCATATATTTGTATTTTAAATAAAATGGATATTAGTTATTATTTAGATAAATCTAATATATTTTATATGTAAATATATTTTATTATTTATATTTATAATTAATTTTTATGTGTTAATATATAAAAAATATGTATATATTTTTATATATTTGATTATAAATAGCAGTGAATTATAAAAAACGATAAAGTATCAAAGACATAGTATCAATATGAGTGTAATACATTGGAATAAATTCATTACTCACCAAAAAAAGCCAATAATAGCCCCTTAAATGAGGCTGAAAATCCACGAAATTTTTAAAAATCGGAGTACCACGACTAATAACTCGGTTTTGGAGGCCTTATGGGCCTTTTGGCCTCTAAAAATGTGACTGAGGCTTCCACTAATTTATTAGCACGTAGAGGTCGTCGTAGGCTTCGATTTGATATGCTGTAGAGCTTAAACGGATACCCGGATCCAAAGTTATGGCCATTTGAAGTTTGAGTTCAATTTTAAACATATTTTATATCTTTTATTAATTGTTTTGATTTTTTGTGACTTCAAATTGTTATTAAATGATTTTTAATTGATAATAATAAGCAAAATATTAATTAAAAATATTTTTTAAAATTTTTAAGAATTCATTTTCACTAAATATCTTATATATTAAGTATATTAAGTGTAAATGTACATTTATACTTATCTAAAATATATTTAATAATTATATATTATATTTATATATTAATATATTAATATATTATTTTTAGTTTTTTTTAAGACGACCCTTTTATCAGAGCATTTAAAAAAAGTGCTGATAAAGGACCCCCCCCCCCCTTATCAGCTCTACTAAATAAGAACTGATAAAGGGGGTCCCTTTATTAGCACAAAAAAAAGCATTTATAAAGGGGGGTACCTTTATCAGTGCTAAAAAAACCGCTGATAAAGGGGTACATTTATCCGTGATTTTTTTAGCACTGTTAAAGGTACCCTTTATCAGCACTTTTTTGAGCACTGATAAAGGTACCCCCTTTATCAACACTTTTTTGTTAGCACTGATAAAAGTGTGGCGCTGGGAAAAATTATTTCTGTGGTAGTGAATTTACATTAAATTTAAGAAAAAACCGATTATAATATGATGATAAACTTTGAACAAGACGATTTTTAAAAAGATCTCAATTATTTTCCTATTCTCTTCAGGGAATGAGGATGATTTAATTGACCGGGTTTGTTCATTATTATTCTGTAAGTTATGATGGATATTTTTTTATATCAGTATAAGGATATATATATATATATATATCAATAATATTATATAAGAAACTTTTTTTAAGAACGTTCACCATGGAAAGTATGACTTAACTACTAAGAACATATTTTTTTGGTAATTAGAACATATTTAGATAAATATTTGTGAAAACTATGTTTAAATCCAAAAAGAATGTTCAAATTATGGTTTCATTGGAACCTCATTAACAATATCAAATGAATCATGATATCTATTGAATGTGGGAGTAAAATAATGATTACAAGTATTCAATTTGAATGAAAAAATAAGGAAAATGAATATAAATTTTCAAAATAATAATAGTCTAAACAGTCTCCTTTCCTTAACATTTCCCCACATATATATGGAATACATTAAAATATAGTCAATGGTATTTTTAAATCCCTACCTTCTATATCACATTCAATTATTTTTATATAAAGAGTTTGTTTGTTAAAGGTTGGATTAGGTTGGTGTTAGGAAATAATGTCATGATAATATCCTAATGTATGGGGATTGGTGACATCCAAAATAATTCAGGGCACTATATATATATATATAAACTACAAATTTTGTGTGTCTTTGTTTTTATGTTTATATATTTTTAAATGTTTTTTTAACTTAATATATTACTAGTTTAATATATATATATATATATGTAATCATTTAAATATCATATTCACACACTAACACACATTTATAATTTTATGTGCGTGTGTGTAATTTTGTTTATATATATATTGACACTCACACATATATATGTATATATAATTGAAGACTTGTTTTCTCATCACTAAAAAATGTGTAGATAAATTTTCACATTTAACAATGTTTATTTTCATGTTTATGAAAGGGGTGTATTTCTCAGCTTTAAAAAATCCTTGATAAATATAGTGGAATGATTTAAAAGTTTTTAGTAGTTTTTTAATATAAATTATATTCTGAAATATGATAATTATTATAATAAATTATCAAATTGATAAATAAATCAACCACCGACTATAAAACATTCTTTAATGTTTAAAAATACCAATATAAATACAATCAGATTATTATAAGTTTTAGGTGAATTTTAAATTAAATGATGTTTAATGATGTCAAATATATGACTTGTGTTTGAGAATTTTTTTAATGAAAAATGAAAAATATATTTTTTATATTAAATTTTAAATTATTAATATAATATAAAATTTATTGTGGCTTTGAAATTACATGAACATAAATATTTTTGGCAGAACAATAAATTTGTGATCAAAAGAAAAAAAATGTCACGATAGTATATATACGAATAAAAATGAAGAATGAACCACAATAACTAAACAATTAATAACCAAGTCCACGAGTCCATATCCCTACATTGTTATGTCACCATAATTTTATATAACATAATTTTCCATCAATGCATGCCATAGTTTACAACAACTATAAGCTCATCATTATCATTGGATAAAATTTCTATGTAAACGAACTACTGCACAATGGTAAAAAAAAATTTTTTTTTGGGGATCCCTCTATTTATTAGCAAGGGTTTGGTAGTGTTTTCTACAGTGATCTCTATACACACCAACTGTGTGATATGACTTAACATCACTATCTATTGTGAATTTTCAATTATTTCATCCCTTCTACATCTTATTATCATTACAATCCATCCACCATAAATTTTTGTTTCTTTAAAAAATAATCTCTAATTATAAGGTTCTTGGTTCCCATAATTCAATCCATCATAGATCTTAGATGGTGAAATATAACTTTTTTCCCAAACCTCACACAAATCTCACATCAATCTAACGAATAACATGATTATTTACCCCCTAATAAGTGACAAATTTTTATCCTTTTATTTTTTTGGACGTACATATTATGGATATTTATTTATCTTAGAGGGTAGTTCTAAAGATGAATTAAACCACTATAGAATTTTTTTCACTACAATGTCAGCCACAATGGGTTGTATTGGTGTTTCTTTTTTATTTATTTCAATTGACATTGATTTATAAAATTTTTTACTCATTTGTTTCCCATTATCCACTTGTGACCCCTCTAGTTTTCATATCTATTATCGAAGTGTTTCAATTACAATATTAAATTCTGTATTTTTCCTTATCTTTTTTATATAAAATTGGATTCCCAAGATTCATTCTTTGTTTAATTAGAGAGTTCATTCGAGACTTTTAACCATATTTATCGAAAAAACGCTGTGTGGTTTCAGTATACTTCCATGATGTGTTTCCTCTATCTTACCTTTTCAGCTCAATCCCATCCCTGCCTAGTGACCCCGCACATGATTATGTTTTTCCGACCACACTATGACACCTACGGTTATTAAATTTTCATACTCTATATTAGTTTTTTTCTTTCATCATCATATACACCTCACCTATACTACCCATCACCTATCAAATGAATCATTATTTCTCACTAAATTTATTTTTCAACATTCGATTTGATCTCCTCATTCAGTCTACATTGTGTCTAGTGATAATAGATTGAAACCCTATGGGTTTTTTTGTGTGATATTAATATATTTTGTTGTTTTTTCTTGGTGCTTATATTTATGATTCTCTACAGCTGGATTACTCATCTATGGGAGACTCGGTGAATACATCATCACGAAAATAGAGCTACTGAATACTTTCACCTGATTAGTGGCTGTATTCTTCTTCATTAAATCATAATAATGTTTTTTTAATGAAATCCAACTCTACAAGTGATTCATTTTTTAAGTCTTTTTTTGTATCCTTTATGTTATGTGAATGTGTGAGTCCATACATAAAGGGATGAAGATAACACTTCACGAGGGCGTTCATCACATATACTTGGTTCAACCTACTAAGTATCATCACATTTTTTATGTAGTATTATATCAAGTATCCAGGTCTATATTTATTATTTTTCTTCTTTAGTATTATATATCTTATGTAGGGGTTTTCTTATCATGCATGTTGGATCATGTGAATCAAAATATGTTACATATTGGATATATTTTCTGTTTTTCTTATTTTCCTTTGTATAAACATTCAACTTGTAATTGGTTTCAGTTTTTCTAGACAAAACAATTTTTATTATCACATTTTTACCCATAAAAATTAATTATTGGATCTTTGATATTCTTATGAATATACACTTAAATTATTCACTCATTAATTATCATATGATCTATTTGAAACATTTAGGATGGTGTCTACAAAAATATAAATTTCAACGATTTATGGAAAAATTTATTTCAACATATAGAGAATTATGATGAATTTAATTTTTTATCATATTAAATTAGATAATTCTATTATAGGACCTAAAAAAATAAGGTTACCAAGTATCCATAACCCCATGATGTATATACCACTACTACATAAGTTTATATCTCTAATGATGTTATTAAGAAATCCAATCGTCTTATTCTCTTATCATTGGGTAATAAATTTCTTAGTAAAGTATATTTTTAATATTCTAATACTAGTATATGGTCCAAATTAAAATCCTTATATATAAAAAAGTCTTTAGTTAGATTATTTTATAATAATATATGGCTCTACACATTCAAGATACATCTCAGGTCTATAATTTTCACCCATCCTGATGATTTCAATATAATCCTATAGGATTTTTCTATCTTAGAAATGGAAATAGGGGATGTGGAACAATAAATGATTCTTCTATAATCATTGTATTTTTCATACATATATATTAAGGACATGATGATGTATTTTAGGGATTATATATCTTTTAGGAATGTTATTTATGCTATTTTGGGAAAATAGTTTCAAATGTAATAAACTATGAAGAGTGAGGAAATTGGTTTCAACATTAGAGGTAGGAGTGAGAATAAGGATAAGAAGTGATAGTGGATTCATTCATGAAATTAGTCATCTAAATTAAATAGCAATGATTCATTGAATATGGTGATGAGATGATTCCATGGCAAAAAAACCTATACACATGAAAATAAAATGTCTTAATATGAATATCATATATAATGAAAATAATAATGATCATTGTTTGAGAGATAATAAATATTTTTACATAGATGATTTATTAAATATTTGGTATCATCAAACATCTCTGGAATAGATCCTATATTTAGGATTGACTTTTCATATTTGTGCTTATTTGGGGTTCTTCACCAAATTACTGTAGAATTAATTGACTGATGTCTATATACGAAATAATATGAATTTTCACATTATGGGTATAGATTATGTGTAATAAAAAATTCATGATGGAATGTGTATAACTATAGATGAACTTATGGGGGTACTAGAACATAAATTAATTGTTTTTTCCTTAGGTATTCTAGACCGAAAGGGGAATACTTCTACTTCTAGTTTTGGTAGTCATAGAATTGATTTTGTTTCTATTATTGTATAATGAGGAACTATCATAAATAGAATATATGTTCCAAAAGTCAGTACATAAATGATAAAATTCAATGTCTCTCATGTTCCAAAATTATACAATACTACCTTTTTTCATAGGAGGCTTAGAAACATGAGTATCCGGGGTCTTAATATGTTTTGTAAGAAAATACTATTTACCAATGTAAATCTAAGTAGCCTAAATCCCTATGATACTTTTTTTGTATGGTATGTTTATGCATAATAGTTTTAATAATAAATCAAAAAAATCTAAATGACCTCTATTATGTGACCACACAGGTCTTTGGGTCCTTTTACGACTACCTCCCAAGGTGGAGGAAAATATTTTTTCCCGTTTAGAGATAATTACTCCCACATGGTTTGGATTTACATACTAAAACACAAGTCTGATTCCTTTTATATATTTATGAATTTAAAAGATAATATATAAAATAAAACATTAGTGAAGCTGAAGGATTTTTGAACTGATAATGGTTTAATGTATTTTCCCACCAAAATTTGATGATTTTTGTATCTCCGATAGAATTCATAGGTGCCATACGATTTTGGAAACTCCACAAAATAATGGGTTATATAAAAGAATGAATATGACCATTGTAGAAAGGGTTAGATGTATCGTATCTTATTCTAATATACTGAGGCCCTTCTGGGATTAGGTAGCCACCCTGACAATATACCTGATTCATCATTTTCCATCCACCACTAATGCTTTTAAAACACTACATGAGCTCTGGATAGGAAAACCACCTAGTATTTCTCACCATTGGGTATTTGGATCGACAAATTATACACATTATAAAAATTATAAACTAGAACGAAGAGCTCACCAGTGAATATTTATTAGTTATATGGAATGTAACATTCGATAGAGGCTATGTATAGAAAAACTGAGCTATTAAAAATGCATCATCAGACATGATGTTATTTTTCATGAGTTTTTTTCTTCACATATGGAAGACTGTTGAGTATCATGAAGTTGGTACACCTCATCCTTTTCCCTTTATGGTTAGTTATGAGTCTAGTTCCCACTTAGATCATATTTCAATCATTGTTGGTCCATCCCTGTAGGATGAAAACCTATATGATAATGATACTAGTTATAAACTAGAGAAAAATGGATGTAACCATAGAGAGTACTGGTAAACTAGATACAGATCTAGGATGATTTATTAATCTCCCCCTCATTTTAACCATTATGACATGGTTTTATATTCTATTAATTTTTCTCAATATATAAACAATGGGGAATTTCTAACATTCAAGCCTATCTTAAAATCCAATAAATCCCGAAAATAGATAGCTTTCATGAATGACTAAATAAATTCCCTCATTATTAACCACACATGTGATATTGTATACAAACCCTTAGAAGAATTATTTTTTTTGGAAAATATATTTAAAATTAAAATATATAACACTAGGGATCTTATAATCATTTTTAAATCCATGTCGGTTTCCAAGGGATTCCATCAATATGTTGGAGTTCATGATGGTGAAATTTTTTACCTTATGTTAAACATTCATCTATTTGGATTATGCATCATTATTCTAATAGGAATGGTTTCCATATAGAATAGTTAGATGATAAAATAGAATTTTTACAAGGAAATTTGGATGAATCAATTTATATGTGGCCACCTAAGGTTTTTTTAAATGAAATGAATGTAATTTTTATTTTGAAAAAATTTATGTATAGTTTAAAATAGTCTTCAAGACAGTGGTATAAATGTATTAATTATTTTATTATAAAAATTGATTTTAATATATTTATGTATGATGCGTGTGTTTATGTTATGCATTTTAAGGTTGATATGATTTTCTTTTTTTCAATATTTTCACCAAGAAAGTTATTTTCAAGAACTTGAGGTTGATTAGTCAAATAAAATACCAATTTATTTTCTTTTAAATGGCATATTTACGAAATTCAAAATAAATTTGTGAAATGAAATAATTATACATAGAAAAGGTTGAACCATGTGTTTATCAAAAAATTATAATGTTAAAAAGTTATAAAATATTATTTGATTGAATACATTAATCTAGTTATCATGCCTCTAGGGAAGAAGTTTAAATTGTTCCTCAATTAGTCCCATTTTAATGAACATGAGGATGATTTGATGAACAAGATCCTTTATGTTAATGTAGTTGTTTTTCTTTTGCAGGTAATGGTTTTCTCTAGACCAAAAATTCCTTTTTTCGTGTGTACTCGTGTTTGGGTTTATGGAAATCCTGAGAAACCATAATTTCATTATATGAAATGTATCTTTGGTATATTTTAATTTTTTTTGTTTTCTCATTTGGTATGGTAAAAAGGACAGTTTTTTTGAACACATCATAGGTTTTCTTTATTCAGATTATGATGATAATATAGACACTTGTAAATCAACTACTAATTATGTTTTCCTTGATTATGGAACTCTAGTTTCAAATAAATGTAATATGAAATCCATAGTTTCTATCCCCCATTAAGGATGAATAATATTTTACATTTCATCTATTAAAGAATATATATGATTAAAAGGAGTAATTAATGAGAATTAGTTGTCTTCATCTAGTGTAATCATAGACAATGATTGTCTGTCATCTTAACATTTTTCAAAAAACAATGTTTTATATCATAGATTGAAACATATCATTAGGCTTCCTAATGTTAGTGAAATTAATGAGTCTGTGGCAGTGTATATAACCATGATACACACTAAGGATAACTATAATTATAGTTTAAATAAAGTTGTGCCCCTATTTATCATTATGCATTCTTTACATATTCTGAACTTAGAACCAGTTAAATAGTAGAGGTTGCAAGTAGACAAACAATAAATCCAATAAAAGTGAAATGAAGAGATTTGTTTTATTATTGATGTATTTTTTTTCTCAAATTAAATTGATTTATAGAAATTTCTTCTCTTTACATTAATTGACTTGAATCATGAACCCCCAAATTTTAAATGATTTTATGGAATTATTTCAATTAATATATTATATTTCAGATATATATATATATATTTAACATGGATTTAAAGATTTTATTTTCTATTAAATTAACATGTTGATTCAGGACCATTGATTATTTTGATCTAATGGTCCCTTCTTGGTTTTCACAATCTTTTGTTGTGTGTTTCCTCTATATATCCTTTTAGCCATAATCCACATTATAGTAGGCTGAAAAATCATGTTCTTCCACATTTATGAGTTACTTGTACTACCCATAGTTCTTCAAGAGACCTCTTATATCATGGTTCTTTATGTGATATCATATTACACACCTCGCATGCATCTCCCATCACCTCTCTTGTGCAATATCATTGCTCACTGACTTCATCCTTCAACATTATATTCAAAATCCTTTCACATTTTGGATTTGGAATGGAATGAGATTAAACAACCCCTTTGGTTTTTGGTGAGATATCAAAGGTGAAGAAGGGGATTATTAGTTATTCCATAAACCTAAAATCTATGATCCCTTATAACTAGATCAACAATCCATTAGATAATAAATTGATAATTTCGTGTGAAATTGGATCAGGGTGACCCTTGGATAAGATTTGTGGTTTCCAACATCATCCTTTAATCATAACTACATTTCAGTAACAAAATCAGGCTCTATAAGAAATTCATTTTTCATTATTAATGTTATTTATTATATCATTTATACTGTTTATGTGAATATGATTATTTGGGAGTGCGTGGTGCTAAATCCTCATCATTGAGTTCTTCACCACCACCTGTTTTATCTTGGTTGACCACATCAACTAGTTTAATTTGTATTCATTATTACATTTGAGACTATATTTATTACTTTTCTTAATTAGAAATATTTTATACCTACAGTTTTTCTATTTCCATTCTTGTAGGATCAATATGATATTAAGCACATAATCTCATATTTCTATAACATTTTCTCTTATCTATTACCATAAAAACATTCATGATGTAATATGTTTCATGTTTTATAGAGGAATGGTTTCTCTAATAACATTCTAATACATATAAATAGAATAAATGGATGTTGGTAGTTCTTATGGTTAGATAAATCAACATAAACATTAACACATTAACATCTTGGGTTCTATCACTTGTTCTATTTTTAATGGTCATATTGTTGGGAATCATCAATATTATTATTGCTGGAAGTTATCCTCCTGAGGATTCCACATAGAGGAAAAAAATATTCTAGAAGTTCACTGAGGACATGGTGAGTCATTGTATATAATGACCTCATAACCTAATTGATACCTTGAAATTCAATCACACACTCAATAAAAACTATGAATTACACAAAAATTTAAGAGAGAAAAATGAAATAAACACATTGGTTTTATGTGGTTCGGATATGGGTCTTACATCCATTAGAGAACACTGCATTCATTCTTATTGACATACATACTATATAAATAGTTACAATAATAGTTGATAATTATTGAAATTATATAACCTTCTATATATGATTCATAATTCCATGTGTACATGTTATCTCAACCAGTATAAATTTTGTGGCCCAACATATCAACCGATCTCACAAATATTTGAAATTAATGGGGTCCTTTCATTATAGATGATGAATACCAATCCACTGTAGTAATGTGTACTTTAAAACTATATCTTGGAAGAAATCCAGGTTACCCTTACAAAGTCCACCGATGAACCTACACTTCAAACCTTTTGCATGAAACATGATCCTGATGATTTCAACATAAATAATATAATATTATACTCATAATATTCATAAAAACTATTTACCATCATCAACACTAGTACCTATAAAACATTAGAAGTTGACATCGTCAAACTAGTCTAACCCACTAGATATTTAGATACCATGATACAAAGCATCATGAATGATCATTTCATTTAGTATTCCACATTCATATAATTCTGAAAAATATTGATCAAATTCAGATTCTAGTCGATATCCCTTTTTGGAGAAGCATTGAAATAGTTGTCCTTTGAACTATCTAAGAATCAATGATTAATTAATATATGCTAAAAAGTTTTTAAAAAGTTGTTTTGTATAGAAAACATGAATCATATTTATAGAAGAATGTTATTTTAGAAGTAAATAAGGAAATGAGTAGTGAAAACTAAGATATAATATGTGTCATATCATGTTGATCCAACATTCATGGGGATAACACCACTCTATACAATCATTATTACTAAAAGAAGAAAAACATGAGCTATAGACACGAATGGAAGGAAAAATTCATGATATACTTCTATAAGATGTCTTTTATGACGAAACCGGTGGTGGTTATGAAATTTATCATGATGAGTGATCACCATTAACTCTTGGAAAAAATCACTCATTCACCCATCATAATGAATAGTAAATATGACATCAAAAAATAAGAAGGAAATATGTATTAGATTGAAATTTATGTGATGAAATATAGATATATTATAATTATATAATCATTAAAACCTGAAATATTTATAAAAGGAGTGTACTTCACCAGTACCACAATTCCTTCTACATTGAATCTCTATAAGAATAGATATCCAGTTATAGGGATTGGTAAACCAAATGTTATGGAGAAGTCTACAACTTTTAACCACAGATCATATCCACCATGTCAATATATCATTAGAAACCATAATGCTTACACTCTAATCCCACTAATAAAAACTAAATAGAATAATGCAATGGAATAAAATTATGATTAATGAAGGTACATATAAATGAGTATTCATAGATAAACTGATATGGGATGAGGACATGGTTAGTGATGAATGGAAAACATAGAAGAAAAAAGATAATTGGAATAAAAAAAAGGAGGACCTAGCAGTGGAATGAGGCACAACTGGATAATCAATTGAGGCGAGACATATAGTGTCTCAAAACTAAGAGAGGCATGAAAAAAATGGAACAATACCAAGAAACACAATTTGTGTCCTTTAATCTATTAGATCAAACAACTATATTTAACCACTAATAAAAGGATAAAAGATAAATTTGTGATGAATAATAAAATACAAGGAAGATAATATATTTGTAAATTTTTTGAATAAATTCTTGTAAACAGTGAAGGAGGGCCATGTATTTGTTGAAATATATCAAACTAATTAGGGTAAGAAAAATATAATCATGAATGCATATGGAATTTACTAAATCAATTTTGGAAGAACAATATGAATGTATTAAAAATTAAAAAAATATCCACAATTCAGTTAAAATTATTTGTTGAAGATGTTCTTGAAACCTACACTATTGAGATGGGAATAAGTTCATTATATTCAAACAAAGGTTAATCATAGACTAAGTCTCGAAAATACTTAAACTATCTATCACATTATCCCAAATTTGTATATTTTTAACACAATCAATCCAATTATAAATATCATCCCTAAAAAAGTGAATCATAATGTCAATATGATTTGATCAACCATGAGAAAAATTGTTATTGGATAAATACAAAGCATATTAACTATCACAATGTAAAAATACATAATCATAAGATAAATGGATCTCATTATTAAAACATTTAACCAATATTATTCTTCCTTGGATTCAGTTAATGAAATTTATTTAGCCATAGTGGTGGATAATGTTTCTACTAACTTCAAATTGAATTTCCTTGAAACGGGACCAATATAATTAAAAAAAGAACTATTCATATATTTAAGTGTTTGTATTAATTGTATAATTAGAATATACAATTCCTACAATATATATTATATAACTATCATTTTTACCAAACTTATTTGATAAATCAGAATACATTAAAACATAACTAAGGAGCCAAATTAGAGCCTGCTTGTGTGGATTCCCATGTTTTCCAATAAAACGTCATAGATTACACGCATCCAATGAAATATTAACTATAAAATATACCATAGTATAAAAAACACCCAACAATATTAGTGTAAGTTATATAACTAGGGAATTCAACATTAGCCTCACTAATATGAGACTAATTTGGGATAAATTAATCTGTTATCCTAAGGGTGTGATAATAGGATAACTATGATAAAAAATTCATTTTAAAACATTTTCAACATAATCATGTTGAGACAAGTTCAATTTCTTGTCCATTCTAAGACAAATTATTTCTAGTACAAGAAATTATTTTCCATTTCACAAATCGAAAAATTCAATTAAAATTGAGTTGGAATTTTATATGGTTAATTAACATTTCATTTTTATAGATATCTATAGTTTCATCAATATATAAATTTATGTAATTCATTTCATCATTAATATTATAGGAATAAATAAATGAATTGTATTTACATATATTGACAAAATTTATAAACATAATTGACTCAAAATGTCTATATATTTTTCTTGCATTTTTCATTCATATTTTAAAAATAATTTTTTAAAATAAAAACCTAATTTTTATTGACAACATTTGAAAAACATTCAAGAGGACTCATATAAATTTGTTGAACAATTTTACTAGAAAAAATAATTTATTAACATCTAACTATTCAATATAAAAATAATTCCTACCCATAAAAGAATGAATAATCTATATAAATCAATGCATAAAATTGGAACTAAAATATTAAAATAGTAAACTCTATCACATTTTAGAAATAATTTAGAAACAAAAATGGATTTATACATAACATTTAACACTCTAGTCTAATATTATTTGTTCTTAAATATCCATTTGATACTAATCATTTTTTAATTTAAGGGATTTGTCACAATCCTCAAGATCATTTTCTTTTGAAGTTAATTCATCTCATCATTTATTGAGATTAAATATTTCTGTATTCTATCGATTTTAATTTTTATTTGAATGTTTTAATTAATAATATATTATAAAATTATTAAAAATAAATAATATAGAACCATTACAATATAGTTGAATTTATTAGGAGGTATGATAGTCATCCTAACTATATCTTGAAGACAGTAGTACTCTCTAAGATTAACTCCCTCTGCCACCGGTTCAAAAACATAAGTAGAATAAAATTCACATTGAGAATTTGGGAATGATCAATGTAACACCCCATGAATCAATGGTACGTTTCCCTTTGAATAATGCATTAGATTACACTGTATGCAACTTCAAGATTCTAACACACTACGACCTATCAAACTTGCCGTTATGAATAGTAATACCAAATTTTAAAATTTTATAAATTTTATTTTTCAAAATGGTCTTCATTTTGTTTATTCAGAATATCAAAATTAGATTAGGGTGAATTTTTGGTATTTTCATAAAACATTCAATTTTTGATGAATATTGAAAAACATTGTGTTTTTTCTTAAAACAAACTTTTTATATAAATAATTATTTATTTTATTTAAATTTATTTTATGTAAAAATAGGTACACAATACCTATATATGTTCAATTTAATTCTTTTGAATCATTTTATATTATGTTCAAATATATAAAAATTTTATTGAACTTTTTATCGTCTTTTACCCACCTCCTAGGAGATTTTTCAAAGTTTCATAAAACTTAACTTTACCATTTATATGAATTGAAATTCAAAAATCCGAGATACATGGTTGATATCAGTACGTAAAATGTTGTTCAATAAGATGAAAATATTTTTTTTGTAAATAGTAACTTTTATCTTTTATTTACCACGATTAAAAGTAAATAGGGAAATTAAAGGTAAAAATGATATTATAATTAACCTAACACATGTCATAATTCTATTGGATAAGTGTTATTCGACCAAAACCAACCTTATTAATAAAATATGATCCTTTAGGTCCACTTGGATTATATTATTACATTTATTATTATTTAATTTAAAGAAGAGTTAAAAGTGTTAAATTCAAGTTTTTATAACTAAATCATTTTTAATTTAAGGTTATACATAAGATAAATTCGACATCAAATATTCATTAGAAATATAAAATGATTTATTACATAATGATATCTTATTTAAAATTTTTAGAAATTAAATAATTAAATTTATATATGACACAATGTTGATGCAGTAATTACCTTATTAATGAATGATTAAAATAATGGATATTATAAATATCTAATTAAATTTAATTTTCTACTTTTGATAATTTAAACTACTTTTCTAGGTTTTCATAACATTATAGGGTTAATTAAATGAATTTTTTTTGAAGTAATCATGTTGTTTTGACTTAAAAAAACAAAATACAAAATAGTGTCAAAATTGACATAAAAGTTTTTTTCAAAACAAATATTATATTATTAAATGATATAATATTCCTAAAAAAATAATGTTTGGAAAAAGGAATTAAATAATGATATATATGTCATTAATGAACCACTTGAGGTTCACTTGGCATTTTATAATAATTTTATTAACCGTATAATATAAAAATAGAAGGAGACATGGTAAATGTGAAACTATTTAACTAAGAGTTAAATCTATAAGAGAAGGTTAATATGGTGATCCAAACCTATCTAAATCCTATTGTTTGATAGGTTTCATACCCATTTCCACCATATCCTCGAAATAAATCATTTTGAAGTCATTTTAAACTGAATATTATTTTATAATAAAATAATATTTCACATTTTTCCTAAAGTGGACCTCACCTCTCTTATAAAAGGGCACGTCCCATTCTATTACTTTCACACCTCCAAAGCCATTTTTCATGGCCAAACCCTATACAAATATCCTCCCAACTATCCTCACATAGACCTAGTGACCTTATTTTGATCAGAAAGCCAACCTATGGATCCCTTTTGATCAAATCAAAAGGAAGAACCTGAAGAAGAGGTAAATATTTCATCACCTCAATAATGTTATTTTCTTATTTCACTTCCTCTTTCTTTTTGGATTTCATTAGAAAATAATAACTCCAGAATCTATTACATACTTTGATGTTATTATAAAAAAGTTACAACCATATTCATTATTCTATCCATCCTGTGAATGACATATCACCATACATACATATGCACAGCTTACCGACTCCACATCGTGGTGTAGTTGATATTCAAAACATTATTATTTGTATGGGTATAATAATGATTTATAATTGATGTAAATAGTTAATTAAACATGATAATGATTCTGTACATATTATATACCATCTATTTACAAAAATTTTTAATATCAATATAATGATATTGTCACACGTGCGTACGTACAGATTACCGTCTCCTCGAATGCGATGAGATTCATTTCCCCATCATAACCGTTCAAGAAAAAGATTCATTTGAAGTTTAAAACTAATGTTTAAAAACTTAATAAAATTCTTGATATTAATAAAATACATCTTATCCATAAAAAATGACTCATGTAACAAAACATATAAAGAAAAATGAATCATTTAACACCCGAAAAGATGATAATACTAAAATATTATTAACAAAGAAATATTATGAGATCATATATGAGATCATATTTCTGTATATGGTTCTTTTATAAATTAATAACAATGATTTAACTATTATACAAGAGGTTAATTTACCCTTTTCCATGTAAAAGTACTAGGTAAGGGTTAATTTCACAATCTCTTTCTTATCAATGATTGTTTTTACGTAAGCATCTACTAGGACCTCTTTATCATCCACATGAAGGTTTTCTAAAAATAAATATCAAAAAATTTCTACTATGAATTAAATTCATTTATATGCTTATTTGACCTTATATTTTTTGAAATGAATCTTTCCGTCCTTTTCCAAACAAGGTACCTTATGACCTTTTTGACAAAATTAATGTAAGAATACTTTTTAAAATTATATGTCGGGTGAGGATATTTTCCCTCATTATAACATCATCAAATCTTCCCTTAAAAGATTATAAGAATAATTTCAAAATAAATGTTTCCTTTTATAATTATTTGACTTATAAATTATTCCAAAATAGAATGATATATTTTTCTCAAATAATTTTGATTTCATCTATGTCAACATCCATTGATAAATTTTACACTTGTTTGAAGTGTATTTATTATGATAAAACTATTCTATATTGTATTTATGTTTTTGTGATATGTTTGATTGTGGTTGTGTTATTGTTATACCATTCATGGTTTATGGTTAAAGTGTTGAAATTTTGTATTCTAGTTTTAATTCAAATATTTATGTTGTATTTCAACCTTTTCATATGAGGATTGTATTAGACATGGAATGTAATGGGTGGATCCTGCTATAGCTCCTCGATGCATCGGTAGGTCTCCTAAGAAAATTATACATGTAATTGAATGAGGCTTTTCACAATTTGATATATGGTTTTTGATGAGGCTTAAATCATTTTTATATGTCTTTTCCAAGGCATTGAAAATAAGTTTCAAAATGTTTGGAATTATACATTCCATCATTATAAAAATAATAAGTATGGATAATGGGGTTATTAGACTAGTAGAACACCAATGTCTATGTTTTATTATGGATTTATTTACTCAAATCATATTCCTACCATGAAGTGTTCATGTTTATTATTTTTAAAGGCATGTGTTTTTAATTTTTCACCATGCCTAATGTTTGTGTTATCTTATGTTGTATTTCTTACCCTTACTGAGAATTTACGCTCTCCCATTTCTTATGTTTCATTTTCCCAGGATATGAATAAGTTAGTTATGAGTGACTTTCAGGAACAATCTATGAGGCTTGGATGTTTCTAATGGAATAAATTATTCTTTTATTTTTTCAAGGTGTAATGTTGACTTATGTATGTATATGGTTTCCAATAATACTAAACTGATTGGTCTTTCGGGACATAATTCCATTTATCATGCCAATGTTATGTAATAAAGCACCAACTCTAGGTAACTGGGGTTGGGGCATTATAGTTGGTATCATAAGATTTTTAGTACAGACCTTGTAAACTATATTTGGAAAAACTATGATTATGTCACATTATCCAATGATATACTTTGAGGATTAGTATAGAAGAACATCCTAGAATTTTGGTAATGTAGTGATTTTTTGTATTTTTTCATGAAACACATCTCTGTTTGGATGCGAGTAAGTAGAGGCGGCTCTAGTATAGATGTACCAAGGAGTGAAAACTCTGAAAAAAAGTTTTGATATTTACCCGAGATATCCTGGTACATGACAATACTCCTTGCTCCACTCTTGGTCACAACACTCTCGAGGGACATGCTTCTGATAATTCAAATTTATTTTACAAACCATTATGAAGTATTTCTGAGTATATACCTCCTAAAAGAAAACATTTTTATGATTATGGATTATATCCATAAACCATTCAATTTATATTAAGTGTTTTACAAGTT
Organism: Viscum album; assembly: GCA_963277665.1. NCBI lineage: Eukaryota > Viridiplantae > Streptophyta > Magnoliopsida > Santalales > Viscaceae > Viscum > Viscum album. The sequence goes on along the minus strand of OY728129.1, from coordinate 124,610,235 downwards.
TTGAATTATGTATTGCGATTCATAAACTAATCTATTGTAATCCATTATTTTGAAATGGTGCCTTGTGGAAGAAATGGAAATTGTATCAACACACATAATCCGTGTAGGGATTTCCCTCATACTAAAGAAAATTATAGTGGAGATAGTGATACAAGTGGTGTTGATCAGCTAATCACTATACTAGGACAACTCACTTAGGATATGAATAACAACTTTACCCATATGTAGCACCCTGATCCACAATACTGATGATCAATGTTAGAACGCTTCATAGGTAAACAACCACTAACATTCCATGGGACATCAAATCCACTTGTAGATGAGAAGTGGATGTGTTCCTTAGAGAAAATATTTCATGGTTTGGGGAGTAGCGAAAGGGAAAAAGCATTCATGGAAGTTTATCGCCTCACAAGAGATGTAGATAAATGGTGGTCATTGATTCAAAACAAAAATTAAGTCGATGAAGTGTAAAATATGGAATGGAGGGTTTTTAAAGATCTTTTCATAGAAAAGTATTTTCGTCATGACCATCAAGTGGATATGGAAAGTCAATTTTTGAGTCTAAGGAAAAAGGAGGATTAGAATGTCGCAAAGAATGAGGCAAAATTTTCATGGTTTTAAAGGCATGTAGAAGATTATATATGTAACCCAAAGAGTAATATTGATTGATTATTTGATGTGTTAAAACCATCTCTTCATTGAGAATTAGTCTCACAATCCTTCTCATCATACGATAATATTGTCTCACGTGTTATCAAGAGAGAAAAAAAATTACCTAAGACTTACGACTTTAAAGTAAAGAAAGAGAAGAAGAGATCTGTTGAACACTCTGGGAAAGGAAATAAGGAAACAAGGAAGAAGGGAAGAATTGAATTTTCACCCTGTGATAATTGTTAATGGAAGCACCACAGTGCCTGTCTAAAAGGAAAAAAAGTATTCTACAAGTGTGGACCGAAATACCATCTTGCTAGTGATTGTAAGGGGATGAATGAATCTACCAATGTTCAATGATACAATTGCTTGGAGATGGGACATTATGAAAAAAAATGTCATGAGCGTCAGTGAAACATAGTCAGGAAAAGGGAAAGGGATCAGGCCCAAGCTTATGAGATCAGTACTGTTGAGGTTGAGGCTCTGAAAGATGTTGTGGCAGGTAATTTAATGGTTTCTTCAAGATTATCCAATGCTTTATTTGATTCTTGATCATCACATTATTTCATATCTTCCCTGTTTGTTATGAAAAATAGATATTTCCATTTTGATTTAACCAAGTATTTGTCAGTAAAACTCTTAAGGGAAGTATCATTGCAATAATGTTTTGTGAATAAGTCTCCATCAAAGAATATAAAAGATATTTATCTATTAATCTCATCCTCATACCCATGATTTAATTTGATATAATCCTCGGTATAGACGGGTGTTCAGAACATTATGAAAAATTTATTTTAAGAAGAAGGAGGTTACAATTTGAAATGATGATAAGGAGTACCTTATCTTTATTGCAGAAACGTCACCATCTAATTCTTATCTAGATCCACCACTAGTAGCTCTACTAAATTCAATTATAGGGGAGGAAGTGAATGAAATAAATATGGATGAAGAAAGGAAATTTTCAATAGAGGATGTGCATATTGTACATGGTTATGTGGATGTTTTCTAGAGTATTTACCTGGACATACTCCAGAACAAGAAATTTAGTTTTCCATTGACTTAATTCTAGGTTTAAGGGCCATATCGACTACCCATTATAGAATGGACACTATGGAATTATAGGAACTAAAGAAAAAACTATAGGATTTGAGCAATAAGGTATTTATTAACCCTAGTGTTTCTCCATGGGGAGCCCCTTTTATTTTTGTTAAGAAGAAAGATGGATCTATGAGATTGTGCATTGACTATAGGGAGATCAATGCTATAACAATAAAGAAAAAGTATCCCCTACACTGCATTGATGATTTATTCAACAAACATCATGGAGCTCATTATTTTTCAAAGATTCCCCTATGATCAGGATATCATCATTTGAGTGTTAAGAAGGAAGATATTCTGAAAACAACATTTTGAACCAGGTATGGGAATTTCGAGTTTATAGTAATGCCTTTTGGGTTGATTAATGCACCCTTTGTTTTCATGTGTCTACTTAAGAGTGTATTTATGGAATATCATGAGGAATTTTTAGTGTAATTTATTGATGATATCATGGTATTCCCCAAAATATACTAATATCCGGAAACTCACATTCGCATTATCCTAAATACTCTTAGAAGAAACGAATTATATGGGAAGTTTAGCTAGTGTGAATTCTGGTTTCCAGATATTTCTTTTCATGGATATATTTTATCTAAGGTTGGAATCTATGTTGATCTTTCTATGATAAGAGTAATACAATAATGGCCATCACAGACATGTACAACTGAGATACACAGTTTTATTGGTTTAGTAGGGTATTATCGATGTTTCGTCTAGAAATTTGCCTGATTGGCAAACCCATGAACCAAGCTCAAATATAGAGGGGTTAAATATGTTTGGAAGAAAGTTTGTGAAGAATGTTTTGATGAACTTACATGAATAATAGTTAATGATCCTATATTGAATCTACCATCAAGGAATGATGGGTTTGTTATTTATAGTGATTCTTCAAAGAAAGGACTTGGTTGTGTCCTTATGCAGAATGATAGAGTTTTTGCCTATGCAACACGACAGCTAAAAAATTCATGGACACAACTATCCTACTTGTGATCTTGAGTTAGAAGCTGCAATATTTTCTTGGAAGATATGAAGACACTATCTCTATAGTGAAAATGTGAGATATATACCGATCGCAAGAGTTTGAAGTATATTTTCTCACATAATGAACTCAACATGATGAAAAGGTGATGGATTCAACTACTCAAAGATTATGATTGCACTATACACTACCACCCGGGGATGGCAAATAAGGTGCCAGATGCTTTGAGCAGAAAAGATCATGGAGTTATGAATAGTATAAGAATTTAAAGGGTTCCTATGTACATGGATCTTGTATAAATGGATATGGAAATAATCATAGAAAATGAAATGTCGATACTTTTTCAAATGGTTTCCCAACCATATTTATCAGAAAGGATAAAAAGATCTATGGATAATGATGAGGAGTTTCAAAAAAAATTTAAAGGTGTGAATGATGAAAGATTGATTGACTTCATATATGAATATGGAATTTTGAAATTTGGGAAGATACTTTGTGTTACCGATATAACTTATCTGAAAAGTTAATTGATAGATGATGTTCATAGCTCCAATTTCTCTATACACCAAAGTAGCACTAGGATGTATTGAGATTTTAAAGAAAATTTTTGTTGAGACCACATGAAGAGTGAGATTTATGATTTTTTGTTGAGATGTATGGTTTTCCAATAAGTGAAAGCTGGAAGAAAACATCCTAGTGGAGCCATGCAACCTCTTCTCACACCTGAGTGTAAATGGGATTATATTATGATAGAAATTGTCATGGGAATACCAAAGAATCCTAGAATAACTGATGAAATATTGGTCATTGTTGATCATATTACCATGTCAGAACATTTTATTTCTATAAAAGAAGATTTACCACTTGAATTTTTACTATGAATATATATTAATTAACTCTTAATACTTTATGGAGTACCCATTTTGAATGATTCTGATCATGATCCCCGTTTTACATCATGATTATGGAAAATTATTCTGAAAGCCTTGCATATTGAACTTCGTTTGAGCACTACATACCACCCTCAAAATGATGGACTATCAAAATAGACTATTCAAACCTTAGAATACATGTTGAGATCTTACTCACTTAACTTTCAATGTATGTGGGTTTAATATTTACCTCTGGTATAATTTTCTTTTAACGATATCTTCCATTCAAGTATTTAGATGGCACCATATGAAGTGTTATATGTATAGAGATGTTCCATATCATCTTGTTAGGATGATGTTGGTGAAAGAAAACTCGTAGTCCCAGAACTTTTTGAGAAAACGATGGAAAATGGGAAGGTTATCCAAACACATATCAAAGCAGCTCAAAGTATGAATAAGAGTTATGTCAATAACCGAAAGAATGATTTGAAATTTCATGTTGGATATAAGTTTATCTTGAAGGTATTTCCATGGAAGGGAGTAACACAATTCTCTAAGAAGGGTAAATTAAGTCCTAGGTATGTTGGACCTCTCGATGTTCTATAATGAATTGGGGTTGTAGCTTACCATTTGACAATGCAGCCAAGCTTTTCCAATGTTCATGATGTGTTCCACATTTCACTTTTGAGAAAATACATGCCTAACCCAATTCATGTACTCACCTATGAGGAAATTGAACTGGAACATGATTTTTCTTATTTTGAAGAGCCTGTCATGATTCTAGATACTAGAGAACTATTGTTGAGAAACTTGGCAACTCGTCTGGTAAAAGTTCTATAGAGAAACCATTAGATGGAAGAGGCGACGTGGGAACCCGATGAACTTATGGGGAAGAACCACCCAAATTTTTTTATGCGATAGTATTCTATAAATTTCAAGGATGAAATTATTTTGAGGGAAGAATGGAAGACCCCAATCTTCCTTGGTACGTTTCCTTTTAAAGAATGCAATTTCTTGCATTGTACGCAATATGATGGTTCTAAAACACTATGACCATTCAAACTAGCTGTTATGAATAGTAATACCCACATTTTGTAATTTTATGAATTTTATTTCTCAAAATGAACTTCATTTTTTGAATTTGGAATATTGAAATTAGATTAGGGTGATTGTTTAGTATTTTTCTGAAAACATTACATTTCTGATGAATAGTAAAAAACACTGCGTTATTGGTTAGAAATGATTTTTTATATAAATAATTATTTATTTAATTTAAATTTCTGTTATGTAAAAATTGATACATAATACCTATATATGTTTAATTTAATTCATTTGAGCCATTTTATAATAAGTTTAGATATATAAATATTTTATTGATCTTTTTTCTATCTTTACCCACCTCTTAGAAGCATCTACAAATTTGCATAAAAATTAATTTCATCGCTTCTATGAATTGATTTCAAAAATCTAAGAGACATAGTTGATATCATTAAATAAAATTCAGTTCAATAACGTGAAAATATTTTTTGGTGAATAGTGAATTTTAACTTTTATTTACCACGGTTAAAAAAAATAGGGTAAATAAGGGAAATGATGTTATAATTACCCTAAAATATGTCCTAATTCTATTAGTTAAGTGTAATTTGACAAAAAAACAGCCATATGAAAAACATATGATCCTTTAGGACCACTTTGATTAGAATAGGTCATTCATTATTATTAAATTTTAAGTAGAGTTAAAAGTGTTCAATTCAAGTGTTCTAAACTAATTTTTTTTAAATATTTGGTTATACAGAAGATAAATTAGACCAAAAAAATTCATTATAAATATAAGAAGATTTCATATATATTGTCATTTTATTTATATTTTTTTGACATTAACTTATTATATTTATATATGACACAAAGATGATGCAGTAATTACCTTATTAATGATTGATTAAAATAGTTGATATTATAAATATCTAAATAAATTTAATTTAAGAATTTTGGTGAAATAAAAAAAAATTATAGGTTAGTATGACATTTTAGGGTTGATTAAATGAATTTTTTTCGAAGTAATCATGCTGTTATGACATTAACAAAAACAAAATACCAAATAGTGTCAAATTTTATATAAAAGAGTTTTTTAAAAAAATATTATATTATTAAATGATATAATCTTTTTAAAAATCTAAGGATTGGCCAGAGGACTTAAGTAATGATATATATGTCATAAATGAATCACATGGGGTTCTCTGGTCATTTTTTAGTATGTTTATTAACCATAAAATATTAAAATACAAGATGACATGGTAAATGTTAAACTTTTTAACTGAGAGTTATATCTAAAAGATAAGGTTAATATGGTGATCCAATCCTATATAAAACATATTTGTTGGAATTTTTTCAACACATCCATACCTTATCCTCAAAATAAATATTTTTCGATCCATTATAAACTGAAAATTATTGAATAATAAAATAATATTTCATGTTTTTTCTAATGTGACCCTCACCTCTCTTAAAAAAGGGAACTACCCCTTCTATTAATTTCACAACCCCAAATAAATTTCGATCTATCAAAACCTATACCAATATCCTTCCAACTATCCTCAGTTTTACCTAGTGGCCTTTTTTTGATCATAATTCCAACCTAAGGACCCCCTTTGATCAAATCAAAAGGAAGAACTCAAAGAAGAGGTAAATATTTCATCACCTCTTCCATGTTCTATTCTACTTCCACTTCCTATTTCCTTGTTGATTCCATTCTAAATTAAACAAACATGTATCTCCTACATACATTGATGTTATTATAAACATGGTACAACCATATTCATTATTTTTTCTATCCTATAAATTACATGTCACCATACGTGCGTACATACAGCTTACCGTCTCCAAGTAGTGGTGTCGTTGTTATTCAATACATTATTATTTTGATGTGAATAATAATGATGTATAATTGATGTAAATAAAAAATATATCATGTTAATTATTCTTAATATATTATATAACATCTATTTAAATATAATTTTCATATCAATATAATGATATTGTCGCTCGTGCGTACGTACGGATTACCGTCTCCACGATCGCGATGCGATTTATTTCCCCATCGTAACCATTCAAGAATAATTTTCATTTTATGATTACAAATAATGTTTATGAACTTAATATCATTCTGGATATGAATCAAATACATATGATCTATAACAATAATGTCTTAGGTAAGATAACATATATAGGAAAACGAATTAGTTAACACATGAAACGATGATAATACTAAAATATTATTAACAATGAAATATTAGAAGATCATATATGATTTCATATGTATGTATATGGTTATTGAATAATTTAATTAATATTATTTAACTATTATACATGATGTTAATTCACCCATGACCAACTAAAAGTACATGGTAAGGGTTTATAGCATCCCACCTTTTTATCACATAAACTTTCATTACATTTAACAAAACCGAGGATCTTTAATGTTTAGTGTCTTGGAAACCAAGAACTTAAAACCAGAAAACATAAATAATTATTCTTAAAAACTTTAAAGGCTTCTCTTCATGTTCATCCTAGGTCCATTACTGCATCTCATAACCTGGGGACATACATCAAATGAAAGGGTGAGTAGAAGGCCCAGTAAGGGAAACAAGAGAAACATTTTACATGTGAACTTGAGATACTTCAATAAGGTCATGAAAAAAACTTTAAGGCATGAAAAATAAATCATTAGATATATCATAATAAAAATAACATTTTTCATAACTTGAGGATGTGGATACAACATTTAACATTGAAAATCATTTCGTTTCACCAAGTTCCATCCCCAATGTGTCATTAAAAAATTACAAAGGTTATTCACCAAGGTATCAGTCTAAAAGGTCATCTCTAGAGATTAAGTCTTTACCTAATGCATTGGAGCACTATCTAGGCGCACCCTTGAAATGTATTTATTATCATGTGAGCCACATATATAATCATCAATACTTTCATAAACAACCCATATAGCATAAAATAAATTGGTTCCATTTCATAATCATAACGTTTTAAAAACTACTTTAAAGACAAGATCTTTATGTCACTTTAAACCCACAGAAAAGGGAAAGCTGGTTTCATGTATGTAAATCCCAGAATTTAAATATATAACATTTTGATATATATGTGGATACCCCTGTAGAAATATAATATTTGAGTATTCACTTAATAATATGAAGTAATTTTGAGAAAAATAGAGTGGCATTTTGAGACGATAATTCTGCAGCACAACGGCTACGTTACAGGGTTTTAGAAAATGTTGAAAAGAGAGGGGACATTGGTCAAAAATTCATAAATGACCTATAAAACAGTAGAGGGGAAGAATATAAGGGATTTAATAACATGGTAATGAAATTTAAAAATATACCATATGAAATGAAGAACATGAAAGGAAGACAAAAATAAGATTTCTCTTATGAAAATTTGGCAGCCTAATGACGTCACATAAACATCAACCAAAAATGAATTGATAAGATCAAATAGGGTATCTCATCATATTAATATAAAAGATAATTATGATAGATATATAGATCATACCCCAACATTATAAAAAGGAACATGCAAGACCTGACATGGAATTAGAACTTTGAAAAAGGAGAAAGGTGAAAGAACCACTTAAAAATTCGTTAGCCTAACGGTGCCACTTAAAACTACAAAATACTGAATTGAAGAGATCAAAAGGGGTCTATCATCTTATGATCATAAAAGATCATAATGATAGATATTGAGATCATACCCCAACATAATAAAAAGGAACTTGAAAGACTTGACATGAAAGTAGAACTTGAAAATGAGAAGTGTGAAAGAACCACATAAACATTCGGCAGCCTAACAGCGCCACTTAAAACTTGAAAATACTGAATTGAAGAGATCAAATAGGGTCTATAATCATATGAACATAAGAGTTCAGTATGTCATATATATAGATAATACCCAAACATAATAAAAATTAACTTTCAATACTTGACATGAAAGTAGAACTTGAAAACGAGAAGGGTGAAAGAAACACCTAAAAATTCGGCAGCCTAACGGCATCACTTAAAACTTCAAAAATACTGAATTGAAGAGATCAAATGGGGTATATAATCATATGATCCTAAAATATCAGTATGATAGATAGATATATCATACCCTAACATAATAAAAAGGAACTTGAAAGATTGACAAGAAAATAGAACTTGAAAATGAGAAGGGTGAAAGAATCTGTTACAAAGATTTCGACAGCCTAACGACGAACTAAAAATTAATAAAATGAAATGATGATGGTAAGAGGGGGTCTCTCATAATATGAACATAAAAAATAAAGTATAATGAATATAAAAGAACATCCTCTAACATAAGAACACGGAGCATGAAAGTAATGACATAAAAGAGATTACTTGAAAAGAAAGAGAGGTTGGATCTCTTACCTTAAAACATAACTCTTAAAACTCAATGGTTTGGACCATAAGGGGCTTGAGGGAAACTTGGGAGGACTCGTTGGGAAGTAAAAAGACCATAACTCCGTTGGGAATGATTTCGGAGTCCAAATTATGAGAGAATGGCTTGGTATTTATAGGTAAAGTGAGGGGACAAGGCATTAACGGCCAAGGGACACCTCATAAGTGGGTTTCTCAAAACCATGTGCTCTCCCAAGATATTTCCCATGAAGTTAGGCCACATGGGGCCCCCAATACAATAATTCATCACCTTTGGTTGTACAACCCTTAAAATATCTCATGACATCACCATGACACAACTATGATGTCATTAAACATACCAAAACCCTAAAACTATATTTTTACTATTCACTGAAAATTCAACTTTCTCAGAAAAATATCAAAATTTCACATTAACCAAATATCAATGCTCTGATTTCAAAAATGAACTCCATTTTTTGAAAATAATTTTCTAAATATTTTTAAGTTAATTTTTAAATAAATACACTATTCACCAAAAATTCATTTTTCCAGAAAAAACCCCAAAAATTACCTTAACATAATATCGATACTCTGAGTTCAAAAATGAAATCCATTTTATAAAAAAAATTTTATAAATATTTTTAATTTAATTTTTAATTAAAAAAACACTATTCACCTGAAAAAACTAATACTTGAATAATAATTTATGAAACCGTTATTTAACCATTTTATTGAATCACATTACCTAATCAAGGTGCCTAGATTATATTAATACTTTCTTTATGTGAGATTACTAATCCATTTTGTCACATTACTAATCCTAAGCATAAAATCACTATTCATAATTTACTATTCTTCAAAAAATATGTTGATCTTATTGGACTCTAAATTTCGTACAGAACATAATTGTAGAAGACCATTTCTTCAAAATCATAACACATTTGTAATTATTTAAGGTTTACATAAACATTTTTAAAATATCCTTTCTCTAAAATTCAACAAAAATATGCATACTATATTTATCCTGAAATTTGAAAATTCATAAACTTAATCATAAGAAGAAATCAAAATTTTATTTTCAACAAAGGATTACACAAGAAAATTACGGTCTCCTTACATAGCCCCTTGTCACCCCCGCATTTGACCTAAGTGTAAGGTGTGCTATGGTGAGATATTCCAAGGGAGGCTCGGCCAACATCGCACGAGTTGTAATTTCTATCAGTTTGAACTTCTCAAGAAGGCGATTCCGTTATAGCTTCAAATGATGAAGTTCGGCTAGGGTTTGGCCCAGTGCAAAGCCCAGTGGTGCTACCTCCTTCCCAAGTTCTGTTAGATGGGCTTCGATCGGTCCAAGACTACTGGGTGAGGCCATTGAATCTTCTTTCTATATTAATTAACCAAGATTACTTGTATTTAGAGACAATAATCGAAATGTTTAGTTTCCAGCGGTCATATTTAACAATGGTCATATAACAGTAAAAACCCAATGGTCTCATTTTAATTATACTCATGTTATCAAATGAAACAGTTTTATTGTGTATAAAAAAATTAAAATAACACACAAAATTAGGAAACAAGATTTATTCAAAATTTCTAGTTGTTACAATCTTACCCCCTTAAGAAATTGCGTCCTCACAATTTTTAAAATTGGGTTTTGAAATTTCATTGAAAGTCCTACATCGGAAAAGGATTTATTAAAACTATTACTTTAAACGAAAGAAAGGGAAGTACAAAGGTCACCTGAGTTAACCCACACTAGGATTACATGTAGGAAAACATGGACATGGAGGAGAAAACAAAGGGTCAAGTTCTGAGGGAGAGTGATAGAAAACATGATTAGGAGAAAGTTAACCACGAGAAAATCCCAAACTTATGATGTGTGTACACGGTCTTTGATTACCTAGTAGGAAACATAAACCAACAACGTTTTTGTTTTACGTTCCTTTTCATAATTTTGAGGAATTAATTTACTACATATAACAAAAACATAAGGAAATATACCTACCTTCAAGTAGAGTTTAATCCTTTAATAAGTCTCTTCCAAAACTAATCTTTTATCCAAACGATGAGAATTCAAAAACACTTGGTCTCATCAAAAGCACAAGAATCATCTTCTAGAGAATCATATAATTCTCAAAAGATTAACTATATATTTATTCTATATTTAAACATTATCCCAAAAACAGAAAGGGTAAGGTAAAACAGCTCTTCAAAAATAAATAGTCCCATAGGAATGAAAACTACTTTTAAATCATCAAAGTTCCACGGTACTACCCAAAGTTCATCATAGACCATTCCATAAATAAAGGTCCTTAAAATTCCTTAAAAAACAAACTAAGATTGAAACCCAAATACAAGAAGGATTTGATAACATAGTCTTCCAAAATAAACTTCATTGTTCATTTCCAAACAACATCAACCACACCAAACATCTTATAATAAAAGTGGCCAACCTAAACATATTTTACCCAAGATAGGTTAATAATTTCCATAAGTAACCTAAATTACTATAAGTCCACCTTAAATTCATAGATTCGTTAAAATATAAGTCAACCTTACTCCTCAATGAAAATACCGTAGTAATCTATTTATGTTGATCATATAGAGTTCCCAAAATAGTGAACGTCTTCCAAAATAATAATCATCGTTTAATCCCCTAATCATCTCTGTCATATTAATATGGAAATCATCGCATTTCCTATCACATTGGTTGTTGGGACATGTTCTTCCATTTCCCACCATTAACTGAGAAAAGAAACTGTAATTAGGGGCTTAAATACTTAGCCAATAATCATGAAATAGAAACTTTAAGCATAAAAGGATAAACTTGTATAATAAAAGTATATCCTAACTTGTGATCCCCTAGGTTCCAATCTAGGTTATCCATGATCATATATTCTTATGTGAATCTTTATTTTATTTTATCATTGTTCCTTTAATAATGGTTCATACTAAGCTTATGAATTTACCAAGGCATATCCCCCGGGAGTGTCATAACCAAGAGTGAAGCAAGGCCCGTTGTCGTGTACCAGTTCCCGTTTGAGTCTAGCTCAAAGCGGTTTTTTCGGGTATTACCCCTATGTACAGATGTTCCAGAGCCACCTCTACCAGCTCATGTCCAAATAGGGATGTATTTTCTTGGAATCCTTTTACTCAATACTCACCAAAATACCAGGAAGATTTCCTAAATTTAAACTTTTCTATAGGGTTCTTCCTAGAGTTTTCATATCCTAATTTCCACAAATAACTAAACCATCCTTTGATACCAACTATAGAATCCCGCCTTTTCATCACATAAACTTTCATTACATTTTACAAAACCAAGGATCTTTAATGTATAGTTTCTTGGAAACCAAGAACATAAAACATGAAAACATAAAACATTCTTCTTAAAGACTTGAAAGTATTCTCCTCATGTTCATCCTAGGTTCATTACTGTATCTCATAACCTAGGGACATACATAAAATGAAAGGGTGAGCAGAAGGCCCAGTAAGGGAAACAAGAGACACATTTTACATGTGAACTAGAGATAATCCAATAAGGTCGTGAAAAAAACATTAATGCATGAGAAAGAAATCATGAGATATATCATAATAAAAATAACATTTTTCATAACTTTAGTATGTGGCTACAACATTAAATATTGACAATCATTTCGTTTCACCAAGGTCCATCCCCAAGGTGTCATTAAAAAATTACCAAGGTTATTCACCAAGGTATTAGTCTAAAAGGTCATCTCTAGAGATTAAGTCTTTACCCAATGCATTAGAGTGATATCTGGGCGCACCCTTGACATGTATTTATTATCATGTGAGCCACATATTCATCATAAATCATTTCATAAACAAACCATATAGCATAAAATAAATGGGTTTCATTTCATAATCATAACATTTTAAAAACTGCTTTAAAGACATGATCTTTATGTTACTTTAAACCCACAGAAAAGGGAAAGTGAGGTTCATGTATGTAAATCCAAGAATTTAAAAAATAGAACATTTTGATATATATTTGATTAACCCTGTAGAAATAAGATCTTTGTGTATTCACTTAATAACATCAATTAATTTTGATAAAAAGAGAGAGGCATTTTGAGACGAAAATTCTGCAGCACAACGGCTATGTTACAAGGTTTTAGACAATGTTGAAAAGAGAGGGGACATGGGTCAAACATTAATAAATTACACATAAAATATTAGAGGGGCATATTATAAGGGATTTAAGAAAATGGTAATGAAATTTTAAAATATACCATATGAAATGAAGAACATGAAAGGAAGAAAAAAATAAGATTTCTCTTATGAAAATTCGGCAGCCTAACGGCGTCACATAAACTTCAACCAAAAATGAATTGATGAGATCAAATAGGGTCTCTCATCATATTAACATAAACGATAAGTATGATATATATAGAGATCATACCCCAATATAATAAAAAGGAACTTTCAAGACTTGACATGGAATTAGAACTTTGAAAAAGAAGAAAGGTGAAAGAACTACATAACAATTCGGCAGCCTAACGACGCCACGTAAAACATCAAAATACTGAATTGAAGAGATCAAATGGGGTCTCTCATCATATGATCATAAAATATCAGTATGATAGATATAGAGATCATAACCCAACATAATAAAAAAAACTTGAAAGACTTGACATGAAAGTAGAACTTGAAAACGAGAAGGGTGAAAGAACCACTTAAAAATTCGGCAGCCTAATGGCGCCACATAAAACTTCAAAATACTGAATTGAAGAGATCAAATAGTGTATCTCATAATATTAATATATGATTTTAGTATTATAGATATAGAGATAATACCCCAACATAATAAAAAGGAACTTGCAAGACTTGACATGAATGTAGAACTTGAAAACGAGAAGGGTGAAAGAACCACTTAAACATTCGGCAGCCTAACGGCATCACTTAAAACGTCAAAACTATTGAATTGAAGAGATCAAATGGGGTCTCTCATCATATGATCATAAAAGATCAGTATGATAGATATTGAGATCATACCCCAACATAATAATAAGTAACTTGAAAGACTTGACAAGAAAATAGAACTTGAAAATGAGAAGGGTGAAAGAATCTGTTACAAAACTTTCGGCATCCTAACGACGCCACATAAACATTCATAAAATGAAATGATGAGAGTAAAAGGGGGTCTATCATCATATGAACATAAAAAGGAAAGTATAATGAATATAAAATAACAACCTACAACATAAGAACATGGATCATAAAAGGAATGACATAAAAGAGATTACTTGAAAAGAAAGTGAGAGGTCGGATCCCTTACCTTAAAACGTAACTCTTAAAACTCAATGGTTTGGACCTTTAGGGGCTTTAGGGAACCTTGGGGGGACTCTTTGGGAGTTAAAGAGACCTTAACTTCGTTGTTAATGATTTTGGAGTCCAAATGATTAGAGAATGGCTTGGTATTTATAGGGAAAGTGAGGGGACAAGGCATTAATGGTCAAGGGACACCTAATAAGTGGGTTTCTCAAAACCATGTGCTCTCCCAAGATATTTCCCTTGAAGTTAGGCCACATGGGGCCCCCAATACAATACTTCATCACCTTTGGTCGGCCAAACCTTAAAATATCTCATGACATCACCATGACACAGCTATGATGTCATTAAACATACCGAAACCCTAAAACTGTATTTTTACTATTCACTGAAAATTCAACTTTCTTAGAAAAATCTCAAAATTTCACATTAACCAAATATTAATGCTCTGATTTGAAAAATGATCTCCATTTTATAAAAATATTTTTATAAATATTTTTAATTTAATTTTTAAATAAATTCACTATTTACCAAAAATTCATTTTTTCAGAAAAAACCCCAAAAATTACCTTAACATAATATCGATGCTCTGAGTTCAAAAATTAAATCCATTTTAGAAAAATAATTTTCTAAATATTTTTAATTTAATTTTTAATTAAAAAAAATTATTCACCCCAAAAATCTAGTACTTGAATAATAATTTATGTAACCGTTGTTTAACGATTTTATTGAATCACATTACTTAATCAAGGTTCCTAGATTATATTAATACTTTCTTTAAGTGAGATTACTAATCCACTTAGTCACATTACTAATCCTAAGAATAAAATCACTATTCATAATTTACTATTCATCAAAAATTAAGTTGATCTTATTAGACACTAAATTGCGTACTGAACATAATTTATGAAGACCATTTTTTGAAAATCATTACACATTTTTAATTATTTAAGGTTTACATAAACTTTTTTAAAATATCCTTTCTCTAAAATTCATCAATAATATGCATACTATATTTATCCGGACATTTGAAAATTCATAAACTTCATCATAAGAAGAAATAAAAAAAATTAAATAAAGGATGACACAAGAAAATTACGGTCTCCTTACATAGCCCCTTATCACACCAGCATATGACCTAAGTGTAAGGTGTGCTAAGGTGAGAGAATCTGAGGGAGGCTTAGCCAACATCACACGAGTAGTAATTTCTATCAGTTTGAGCTTCTCGCGAAGGCGATTCTGTTCTAGATTCACACGATGAAGTCCAGCTTTGGTTTGGTCCAGAGAAAATCCCAATGGTGCTACCTCCTTCCCAAGTTTTATTAGATGGGCTTCGATCGGTCCAAGACTACTGGGTGAGTCCATCAAATCTTCTTTCTATATTAATTAACCAAGATTACTTATATTTAGAGACAATAATCGAAATGTTTAGTTTCCAACAGTCATATTGACCAATGGTCATATAAAAGTCAAAACCCAACGGTCTCATTTTAATTATACTTATGTTATCAAATGAAATAGTTTTATTGAGTATAAAAAAATAAAATTACACACAAAATTAGGAAACTATATTTATTCAAAATTTCGGGTCGTTCCAGGGTTAATTTCCCAATCTCTTTTATTATCCGAGATTGTTATCACGTTAGCATCTACTGGGATCCCTTTATCATCCACATTCAAGTTTTCTTAGAAAAATATTTATATTTTATTTACTATGAGTTAAATTCATTAATACATTTTTTTGACCTTATATGTTTTGAACAGAATCATTCTGTCATTTTCCAAACATAGTACCTTATGACCTTTTCGACAAAATTAGGGTAAGAATATTTTTTTTTACTTATACGGAGGGAGTGGCTATTTTCTGCCATTATAACATTGTCGAAGCTTCCCATACAATTTTTTAAGAATATTTTCAAAAGAATGTTTTCTTTTATAACTATGTGACTATAAAATGATTTCAAAATTGAAAGAGATATTTCTCTCAAATAGTTTTGATTTCATCTATGTCAAAATCCTTCGATAAATTTTACCCTTGTTTGAAGTTGATTTATTATGATAAAAATATTCCATATTTTATTTAAGGTTTTGTGACATGTTTGTCTATGGATGTGTTATTTTTATACCATTCAAAGTCTATGGTTAAAGTATTGGCATTTCTTATGATAGTCTTAATACAAATTTTTATGTTATGTTTCATCCTTTTTATACGAGGAATGTAATGGATTTAGAATTTAATTGGTGGACCCTACTATACCTCCTTGATGTATCAATAGGTCTCATGAGAATATTAGATGTGGAATTGAATGAGTCCTTTCCCATTTTGATATATGGTTTTGGTCGATTCCTAAATCAGTTTTAGACATCCTGGTCTAGGCCTTGACAAGATGTTTTAGAATGTCAGGAATTATACATTCCATCATTATGAAAATAATAATGATGGTTCATGTGGTTATTCGATGAGTAGACTATAGATGACTACGTTTTATTATGGCATTATTTACTCAGCTCATCTTCCTTCAATGAATTGTTCATGTTTATTATTTTAAAAGAAATGAGTTTTTAGTTATTCACCATGACTAATGTTTATTTTATCTTCCGTTGTATTTCTTACCCTTACTGAGCATTGGAGCCCACATCTTTCTTATTTTTGGTTTTCCTAGGATATGAATAAGTTATTTTTGAGTGAAATTATGGAATAATTTATGAGGCTTGGATGTTTCTAATGTAATAAATTTGTGTTTTATTTCTTTTCAAGTTGTAATGTTGAACCTATGTATGTATCTTGTTTCCAATAATAATAAATTGATCATACTTTCAGGACATGATTCCTTGTATCATGCCAATGTCATGTAATAAAGCACCGTCTCTAGGTAATTGGGGTTGGGGCATTACATTTGGTATCATAGGAACATTATTACAAACCTTGGAAACTAGATTTAGATAAACTCTGATTAGAGCACATTACTCTAACTTAGACTTTGAGGATTAGTATTGAATAAATTATTAGAATTTTGGTAATGTAGAGATTTTTGTGTATTTTTACTATCAATAAATTCCTATCTGGATATGATTAGGTAGAGGCGGCTCTATTACATAAGAGGTAAAACGCTGACAAAGTATTTTGGGCTTGACCCGGGGTATCCGGGTACACAACAACAGGCCTTGCTGCACTCTTGGTTACGACACTCTTAGGGGATATGATTATGATAATTTAAATTTTCTTTAAAACCCATTAAAAAGGATTTATGAGTATATACATCCTCAAAGAAATCATTTTTATTATTTTAGATTATATCTATAAACTATTCAATTTATATTAAGTGTTTTACCCATTTTGAATTATATACTGTGATTCATAAACTAATCTAATGTATGCCATTGTTTAGAAATGGCACCTAGTAGAAGAAATTGAAGTCATATCAACGCATGTAAACCATGTAGGTATTTTCCTCCAACTCAAGAAAATTATTGTGGAGGTAGTGATGCTAGTGGTGTTAATTAACTTATCACTTTACTGGGAATAATTACTTAGGTTATGAATAATAACCATACCCATATGGGACACCCTAATCTACAATGTGGAGGATCAATGATAGACATCTTCATGCGACAACAACCAGAAACATTCAATGGGACTAAAAATACATTCTTATTTGATTAATAGATATGTTCCTTATAGAAAACATTTCAGGCTTTGGGGATTAGAAAAATAGAAAAGGTTGTTTTGGCATTTTATCACCACACATGAGATATAGATAAATGGTGGTCATTGATTAAAACCACAAAGGAATACGACCAAGTATCAAATATAGAATGGATGGTGTTCAAAGATGTTTTCATAGAAAAATATTTTCCTTGTCACCATCGGGTGGATATGGAAGGTCAATTTCTGAGTCTAGGGAAAAAGGAAGATGAAAATGTCACAAGGTATGAGGCTAACTTTAAAAGGTTAGAAAGGCATGTGAAAGATTATATACGTAACCCAAGGAGTAATATTGATCGATTATTTGATGGGTTAAAACCATTTCATCATCAAGTACTATTCCAAAAATCCTTCTCTTCATACAAAAATATTGTCTCATGTGCTATCAAGACAGAAAAGGAATTCTTTAATTCTTACAATGTTAAATCATATCAAGAGGAGAATAGATCTGATGAACCCTCTTGAAAAGTAAAAAAATAATGAATAAGGGAAGGGTTAAATTTCCACCCTGTATTAATTGTGGAAGGAAGCATCATGTTGCATGTCTAAAATGAAAGGGAGTACGCCACAAATGGCTATAAAAATTACATCTTTCTTGAGATTGTATGGGGAAGAAAGAAGCTTCCAATTCTCAACGCTACATTTACATGGATATGGTACATTATGAAAACAAATGTCATATGTGTCATGGAAACTTACCCCAAAAAGGCCAAGGGATCAATGCCAAGCTTATGTGATCATTATTGCTGAGCTTAAAGATCTGAAAGACGTTGTGGCATGTAATTTAATGGTTTCCTCACGTTTATAAAATGCTTTATTTGATTTGGGATCATCGCATTGTTTCATATCTTCCCAGTATCCTAAAAAAATTAGATATTTCCAATTTTATTTAACGAGGGAGTTGTGAGTAAAAACTCTTAATGGATGTATCATTACAACATTGTTTTTTGAATATGTCCCAATTAAGGCATATATAAAATATTTACCTATTGAACTCGTCATCATACAAAAGATTGAATTTTATATAATCCTCGGTATGGATTGGCTTTCAGACCATGATGTGAAAATTTATTTTATGAAGGAGGAGGTTAAAATACTCGATGATGAAAAAGAGTACCTTATCTTTAGAGTAGATATGTCACCCTCTGATTCTTTTATAGATCTCCCAAAAATAGCTCTACTAAATTCAATTATTTGGGAGGAAGAGAATAAAATAACTATGGATGAGGAAAGGAATGTTCAAATAGTGTATGTACCTACTGTGAATGATTATGTTGATGTGTTTCCAGAGGATTTACCTAGACAGCCTCCAGAACGATAAATTGTGTTTTCCATTGAATTAATTCCTGGTTTGAGGCCCATATTGAAGACCTCTTATAGAATGGACACTAGGGAGTTAGTCGGACTATTGAAACAACTAGATGAATTGAGTAATAAGAAATTTATTCTCCCTAGTGATTCTCCCTGGGGAGACCCTATTCTTTTTGTTATGAAGAAAGATGGATCTATGAGATTGTGTATTGACTCTAGGGAGATCGATGCTATAACAATGAACAACAAATATCCCCTACCTTGCATTAATGATTTATTAAAACTACTTCATGGAGCTCAATATTTTTCAATGATTGACCTACGATTTGGATATCATCAGTTGTTTGTGAGGAAAAAAGACATTCAAAAAATAACATTTCAAACCAGGTACAAGCATTACATGTTTACAGAAATGTCATTAGGGATAATTAATGAACCCTTTATTTTCATGGATCTAATGGACAGAGTTTTAATAGAATATATTAATTTTTATGAAGTGTTATTCACTGATGATAACAAGGTATGATCCACAAGCTATGAAGATCATGAAAATCAATTGTGCACTATTATACAGACTCTTAGAAGAAATGAATTATATGAGAAGTTTATAAAGAAGGAATTCTGGTTTAAGGATATTTATTTTCATTTGAAAATTTTCTCTAATGATTGAATCTCTATTTATCCTTCTAAGACAGGAACAATACAAGAATGGCCAGCACCGATTATTATAACTTAGGTATGCGGTTTTATTGGTTTAAAGGTTATTATCGATATTTCATACAGAATTTTTCCTAATTGGAAAACCCATTAACTAAGGTCACACGTAAAGGGGTTAAATTTGTTTGGATAAAAGTTTGTGAAGACTGTTATGAATAAATGAAGAGAATATTAGTCAATTCTCTTCTATTAACTCTACTATCAGGGAATTATGGGTTTGTTATTTATAGTGATACTTTAAAAAGGTCTTGGTTGCGTCTTTATACATAATGATAGAGTTATTGACTATGCGTCACAACAGCTAAAAAATTTATGAAAAAATCTATCCTACTAATGATCTTGTGTTAACAGCTGTAATCATTGCTTTGATGATATGGAAACACTATCACTATTTTTAAAATTGCGAGATATATACTGATTACAAGAGTTTTAAGTATATTTTATCATAGAAGGAACTCAACATGCTGAAAAGGCGATGGCTTCAACTACTCAAAGATCATGATTCCACTATTAAATACCACTTGGGGAAGGAAAATAAGGTTCTAGATGCTTTCATCCGAATGAATCATGGAGTTCTGAATAAGATGCGAGTTGAAAGTGATCCTATGTATACAGATATTTTAAAAATGGATATGGGAATAATCATGGAAGGTGAAACATCGATACTTTTTCAAATGGTTCCCAAAACAACTTTACTGGGAAGGATTAAAAATTTCTGAGGCTAATGATGAGTAGTTTAAAAAAATTAACGCTGTGAATGATGTGAGATTGATCGACTTCAAATATGAAGATGGGATTTTGAAATTTGGAAAGATACTTTATGTTCCCGATATACCTGATTTAAAAAGGGATTTGTTAGATGATTCTCATAGATCCAATTTCTCTATATGCCCTGGTAGATCATTGATTTATAGATATTTGAAAGAACATTTTTATCAAGACAACATGAAGAGTGAGATTTCTGATTTTATGTCGAGATTTATGGTTTTCCAACAAGTTAAAGCTGTAACACAATATCCTAGATGAGTCATGGAACCTCTTCCCATACTTGAGTGGAAATGGGATGATATTATGATGGACTTTTCCATGGTACTACCAATGACTCCAAGAAGAAATGATGCAATATGGGTCATTTTTTATCGTCTTACCAAGTCATCACATTTTCTTGCTATAAGAGAAGATTTACCACATGATCGTTTAAAAAGACTATATATTAATGATGTTGTAAGACTTTATGGAGTACCCCTATCGATTGTTTATGATCATGATCCCCATTATACATCATGATTATAGAAAAGTATTTTGAATGCTATGGATACTGAATTTCGTTTGAGCACTTCCTACAACCCTCAAATTGATGGACAATCAGAATGGACTATTCAAACCTTAGAAGACATGTTCAGATCTTACTCACATGACATTCAAGGTTTGTGGGATCAACTTTAACCCTTGGGGAAATATTCCTATAACAATATCTTCAATTAATGTATTCATATGGCACCATATAAAGTGTTATATAGAAAGATATGTCGCACAATAACTTTTTGGGATTATGTCAGTGAAAGAAAATTAATAGGCCCAGAACTTGTTGAGGAAATGATGAAAAAGGAGAAGGTTATCCTAACCCACATCAAAGAAATTCAAAATATGTATAAGAGCTATGATGATAACCGAAGGAAGGATTTGGAATTTTAGGTAGGAGATCATGTTTTCATGAATGTATCTTCATGTAAGGGAGTTATACGATTTGGTAAGAAGGGTAAATTGAGTCCCAGGTACATCGGACCATTCAAAATTCTAGAATGATTTGGGGTTGTAGCTTGCCGTTTGGGAATTCCTCCATGTCTCTCCAAAGTTCACGATGTGTTTCACATATCACTATGGAAAAAATACATGCCTTACTCAACGCATGTACTCACCTATGATGAAATTGAACTAGAATTTGATCTGTTATATTGTGAAGAGCCTATCCAGATCTTACATACCAGAGATCAAGTGTTGAGAAATAGGACGACTCGCCTTCTATGGAGAAACCATAAGATGGGAGAGACGATGTGGGATCTCGAGGAAGTTATGATGACGAACCACCCAAATCTTTTTGGGCGATATTATTCCAGAAATTTCAAGGACAAAATCATTTGATGGAGGAAATAATGTAACACCCTAAGCATTCATGGTATGTTTCCCATTGAATAATTCATTATCTTGCATTGTACAAAACATTGAGAGTCTATCACACTGCGACCAATCCAACTAGCTGTTATGAATAGTAATAACCACTTTTTGAAATTTTATAAAATTTATTTTCTAAAATGGTCTTCATTTTGGAATTTTGATATCGAAATTAGGTTAGGGATAATTTTTGGTATTTTTCTAGAAACATTAAATTTTTTATGAATAGTGAAAAACACTGTGTTATTGGTTAAAAACTATTTTTTAAATAATTATTTATTTATTTAAATTTATTTTTGGTAAAAATAGATACATAATACCTATATAAGTTCAATGTAATTCATTCGAGTCATTTTATCATTTTTTAGCTATATAAAACTTTTAATGATCTTTTTACCGTCATTTTTCCACCTCCTAGGAGCATTTGAAAATTTGTATAAAACATAATTTTATTGTTTCTGTGAATTGAAATTTAAAAATATGAGAGACAAGGTTGATATCAGTAAGTAAAATTTAGTTCAATAAGATGAAAATTTATTTGGTGTATAGTAACATTTAACTTATCTTTACCACATTAAAAGTAAATAAGGTAATAAGGTAAATATGATATTATAATTACCGAAACACATTTCCTAATTCTATTGGATAAGTTAAATTCAACCAATCAAAAAATTAGGAGTAAAATATGATTTTTAGGTCCACATGGATTAGATTAGGTCATTTATTATCAATTAATTTAAAGAAGAGTTAAAAGTGTTAAATTATAGTTTTCCTAACTAAAAATTTTTTAATATAGGGATATACATAAGATAAATTCTACTAAAAATATTCATTAGAAAGATAAAAGTATTTCCTACATAATGGTTGTTTATTTATAATTTTTAGACATTAAATAATTAAATTTCTATATGACACAAAGATGAGACATTAATTAACTTATTAAGGAATGATTAAAAAGTTGATTTTATAAATATCCAAATAAATGTAATTTGAGACTTTTGATGAATTGAACTAATTTTCTAGGTTACTATGACATTTTAGGGTTGATTCAATGAATTCAATTCAAATTAATCATGCTTTTATGACATTAACCATAAAAAAATACCAAATTCTATCAAAATTGAAATAAAAGTGTTTTTAAAACAAATCTTATATTATTAAATGATATAACATTCCTAAAAATTTATGGTTCTTAAAAATGACTTAAATAATGAAATATATGTCATTAATTCACCACATTGGCTTATCTTGACATTTTATAGTATGTTTATTAACCAAATAATATAAAAATACATGGAGACATGGTTAATATTAAACTATTTTACTAAGAGTTAAATATGAAAGATAAGGTTAATAGGGTGACCCAAACCTATCTAAAACCTATTGGTTTAGTGGTTTTTGACCCATCCCCACATTATCTACGAAATTCATCATTTTGGAGAAATTATTACTTGAATAAGATTGTATAATAAAATAATACTTCATATTTTTGTTAATGTGACACTCACCTCTCTTATAAAAGGGAACTTCGCCTTCATTTAATTTCACACCTCCAAAAACATTTGGGTCAGCCAAAACCTGCACAAATATCCTCCCAACTATCCTCACTTCTACCTAGGGTCCATAGTTTGATAATAAAGAATAACCATAGGTGCCCTTTTTATCAAATCAAAAGGATGAACCCGAAGAAGAGGTAAATACTTCATCATCTCTTTTAAGTTCTTTTCTTCTTCCGCTTCCTCTTTCATTGTTGTTTCCATTATAAAATAATATCTCCAGTATATCCTAAATGCTGTGATGTCATTATAAAAATGGTAAAACTATATTCATTATTCTATCTAGCCTATGAATGACAAGTAACTATACGTGCGTACGTATGGAATAAAGTCCTCAGGTCATGGTGTAGTTCTGATTCAATAAATTATTATTTGGATGTGTATAATAATGAAGTATAATTGATGTAAATAAAAAATATAACATGTTAATTATGCTATATATATTATATAACATCTATTAACATACATTTATAATATCAATATCCTGATATTTTTTCTCCTACGTGCGTATAGATTACCATTTCCATGAACGTGATGAGATTCATTTTACCATCATAACCATTCAAGAATAATTTTCATTTGATGATTAAAATTAATGTTTAAAAACATAATATCATTCTGGATATTAATCAAATACATTCTATACATAAAAAACATTGCTTATGTAACAAAACATATAATGGAAAATGAATCTGTTAACACCCAAAACAACGATAATACTAAAATATTATTAACAAAGAAATATTAGAACATCATATATGATATCATATTTATGTATATGGTTCTTGTATAATTTAAAAACAATTATTTGACTATTATACATGTGGATAACATACCGTCTACCAAGGAAAAGTACAAGGAAAGAGTTAATATAAAAATCTTTTTTTTATCCGAGATTGTTTTTATGTAAGCATATACTCAGACCTCTTTATCATCCACATCCTGGTTTTCAGAAAAACGTATTAAAAAACATTTTTACTATGGGTTAAATTCTTTTATAACCTTATTCGAACTTATATATTTTGAAAGGAATCATTATATCATTTTCCAAAGAAGGTACCTTATGACATTTTTGACATAATTAAGGTAAGAATATTTTTTTAAACTTATAAGTCAGGTACGACTATTTTAAACCATTATAACATCATCAAAGATTCCCATACAAGCTTATAAAAATAATTTCATAATAAATGATTTCTTTTATAATTATGTGAATGTTAAATTATTTCTAAATAGAAAGATATATTTCTCTCAAATATTTTTTATTTCATCTATGTCAACTTCCTTTGATAAATTTTACACTTGTTTGAAGTTGATTTATTATGATATAAATATCCCATATTGTATTTAAGGTTTTGTGATATATTTTTATGTGGATGTGTTATTTTTATACCATTCATGGTTTATGGATAATGTATTGAAATTTCGTATTCTATTTTTAATACTAATGTTTATATTATGTTTCAACCATTTCATATGATAAATGTATTGGACTTGGTATGTGATGGGTGGAGCCCGCTATAGCTCCTCAATGCATAGGTAGGTCTCCTGTTAAATTTTTTAATGACCCATATTTTTCAATTTAACTGTTTTAATAATATGAGAATATTTAAAGTCTTTAAAAATTGTCGGTGTGTGATTCTGAGGCCCCAAGTTCTTGGAATTATTTTTTGAACCTTTTTTAGGTACGTTCAGTAAACGTACGAGCATGTTATTGTAACTTTTGAACCAGAGCTCAAAATTGAAATTTCTAGGCACTGTTGAACACACAATGTCGATATTCACTTAAGGAGACCATCAATTCGATCTACTTAGGTCACGGGTGAAAGTAATTTTTTCTATTTTTTGTGGGAGAGTTAAAAGAAATAATAACATAAAACAAACTAGTTTTATTTTATTTATCTGAAACCTCATTTTTTAATTTAGTGTTGGGGACCACCTGAGCATGAAACTTACCATTTGAAATTAGTGATTGGGACCACCAGACCCTTGAACTCCCTCTTTAATATGGGTTGACTGTTGGTTTCTGCCCCAAATTAATTGTTCCAACTTCAATTTAATTAATGTGCCAACTTTAACTAAATTAATAAACATAATTTACTAAGTTGGCTCCCAATTTTATTGAGTTTGGGAAAGCATTGGAAAAGGGAGAACTGGGGAGATATTTGCAGAACATTCTCAAAAAAAGGAGTTCCTTAAATGAAGAATGTCTTTTAGAATCAAAGAATGAGGCTCCAACCTTGGAGCTTCTTGCGGGAGTGATGAACGCCGACATCAATCTCCATCAACTTCACCTTCTTTCTTACACCGTCTCTAAGAAAAAGTTAGGTTTTTTAATATGATTGAATTTATTTGATAGTTATTTATATTTTGGTTTCTCAATGACGATGGCCAAACTAACATGTCCATCATCCCGCACATATACCTTGCCCATTATCTTTTATTATTCTCTCGTTCTTCATGCGTTCTTCGATGTCAAATATTTAATGATGCTGGAAACATATTGTTTTGTAGAGAACAACATATGGACACAGAGTCCTTGACCAAAGGATCGTGAAAATGTGAATGGAATAATTTTATATCTTAGAAGGAAGTTTTGATGGCACGTTGAATAAGGTAGGGGCCGACCCTGGCCAACCGCGAGGAAGGTGGGGCCACATCCATCCACGCCGCATGTTTAGCAGGATGAAGCGGCCCGTCAGCCGCGACTGAGAAGGATGGTGACCAGCATCACTCTGTTCACGTGGTGAAGTGACGGTGCACATCCGCACTGCCGGTTTAGTAGGAGGTTGTGACCCATCGGTCGTGCCTGAGAAGGATGGTGACCAACATCCCTCTGTCCATTAGGTGAAGTGGAGGCGTGCATTCGCACCACCGGAGCAGGAGGCCGAATGGCGGCTGACACCCGGCATGCTGTAGAGGGCAGTTATGCCATCGAGCCGCTGGGAGGAGGAGGGCCAGTCCGTGAACCAGCCAGTCATGTTGTACCAATCCGGACCTGCTCTAGTGGGTCCCACTTCCAAAAAAACCGAACAACCCTTTGGCCATTCGGGTGACTTGGGAGGTGCCTCCCTCCAGGGTTCGGCTAGGGCAGACCCCACCAAGGCAGTCCACCCAACAGTGAGTTGTGCCCAGCGGGCCGGGCCGGGCTACCCCCTTCACGGACAGGTCCCATCGAGGCCCCACCCAACTAGGCCAAACCCTAACCGGGTCGGGTGGGGTCGGTCTGACTGGGTCCGATCGGAAATGGGCACATCTTTACCCAGTTTCTCTTTCTTGTCCATATCTTGAGATCCAAGAGTTTGTTTGATGAACCATCTATGGAGATGTAATCATTGGGTCGAGATGGTCCTTCTGGTATATTCTTTTTGAGTTTTGGATAATTTTTGAGTAAGGCCTCGTTGGATCAAACCCCAAATACAACTGGGCCCTCAGAATAGAAACACTAATGACATACAGACTAGGGCGTCTAATTGACGCGCCATCAGTTGCATGGGGTCCCATTTGATGAGACAAACCGTTGGGATACTTCTCCATGGGACAACGTGGCGTTCGAGGTACGACAGATATATTGAGGGACATATTCTATGGAACTCGAGTGCATGAGGTGTGAGGAATCTAGTGGCAGGCATTGAGGTGGAGGTTGGAGACATATAATATGGAGGTTATTTACCTATTGACTCTATGCGGGTCAGATCCTGTGTGGGTCACTGCAGGTGTTAGTACCTATCGATCCTCTATGGGTCAGTGCTCGGTGATCTTATGTGGGTCAACGCATACCGATCTTGTGTGGGTGAGATCCTGTGTGGGTCAATGCTCAGCAATCCTGTGTGGGTAATAATAGACATATCCTTTGTGGGATGGATCCTGTGTGGGTCATTGTGAGGGATAGTACCTATTGATCTTTTGTGGGTCAGACTTAGTATAATCAATAGTAGTGCCTCTTGACAGAATAAGATGATCTAGCTTTGTGACTAATCATATGTACTTCTATACATCACTAATACTAGTGTGATCTGGGACTTATATCTTTATGGTGTCACCTTTGCGGTAATCTTTACTCATGTGTGAGATGCGTTTATCTTGATAACATAGGTATATGTATGGGCATATACATAAGTATGGTTTTCCTGTTGTTTCCATGATATTTGGTTTATTCTTTGTAGATTTGAGAGAACATCGAGGGTCTCGGGTTCCCTACCGAGTATCATTATACTCACCCCTGCTCGGGCTATGCCCGAACCTTTTTTAGTATGGGGAAGAAGACAGACATCACTAACTGCGGACGAGGGTACGAGGACTGGATGCTGCTCGGAGGTCAGCAATAGATGATATGATCTACATAGATGACCATTCTAGAGCAATACCAACCCTTTTGGTATGGTCCTTGAGGGTTTTCATAGGATCCATTTTAAGTTTAGTTGTACATTCCAGTTTTTACTTGTACATTTCAGTTTGGCTTGTATTCTGGCCCCTTTACTTTCTGTACAAACCATGTTCACTATATAGTTTAATTCGTTCTTGTATCATTTTGTGTTCTTGGTGTTGTGTGGGTTTACTATTTATAAAGGAAATGGCTTCCCATTTTAGATGGCTTATGGAAGGTAGGCTTGGGGTAGTCACAACACATGCCCTGGGATATGGGTCATGAAAAATCGGTATCAGAGGAGTCCTATTCTATAGAAGGAAAAGAACCTTCATCATTTCTATGTGGAAAAAATGTTATGTGTGATGAGTGTGGTTTTCAGTTTAATGAGTTCAGAGTTAGTTCATCGGGTAACGTCTCCATACACCAGGACCCCGACTTCTGATTTCCAACTCAGTGCATGAATACGCTGATTGTGTGTGTGTTTTGAAAATCTCTCATTGTGAACTCTTTGAGTTTGCTCACTATGTATAACTTATTTACAGTGGAGCACCTGTTTCATTTCAGGATACCTCTATTAAGATAGCTATTAAGGGGTCTAGTTGGAGTACATGATTACAGCCCACTGGGCGATGATGCTTTGGGGCAAGGCCCCCTTACACCAGTTGTACCATCGGGTGGTGTACCAGTAGCACCACTACCCATTGGGAAGTCGATACCTCCAGCCCCAAAAGTGGTGGGTGCATTCCTCTTGAGCATGTTGCACAATTTCCCGCACTATAGTCCACCAAGGTTCCATGGTAAGATAGATGGACAAATGGCTGAGGATTGGATGGAGGCTGTGGTTAGAGTTTTTTACAGGTAGGGACACCATCTGATCTCACAATGATCATTTTAACTAGTCTTCTTTCGGAAGCTATGGGAAGATGATGGAGATTGATGCTCCAGTTCCATGATGAGGTCACTCTCATCTGGCCAGACATTGAGAGCCTTTTTAGGGTAGAGTTTTCCCAAGCTACATTACGCTAAGTGCATATGTAGGAGCTTCTCCACCTAAAGTAGGGTTGCAAGACTGTAGCTCAGTATTCGGCAAGGTTGACTGACCTCTCATGATACTCCAGTAACATGGGGTGGGTCCCTTTTATCTAGGCCCAGACCTTCGACCAGCAAATCAGACGGGAGATTAGAGCCTCGATGATTTCTCTCAGCATCCCGATGTAGGAAGTGGTGTTAAAGAGATCACTTTTAGTGGAGATATTACTTGATAAGTAGTCACCGGCAGCGAGACCCACCACCGGACAACAGGTAGTAGAGTAATCTACTGCTGGGAGCAGACAGATGACATAGAGGTCTAATATATCCTGACCTACAGGTGGAAAACTGCACGATGCAGGGTCGGTGGTGTGAGGATCTAGAGATAGAGCCAGACCGGCGTGGAACAAATAGTGTTATTCGTGTGGCGGGTAGAGTCACATGGCTTGAAACTGCCCGACTCACCGTACAGACGACCAACAGATGATCAACAAACTGCATAGGTAGAGGCAAAGATTCGATCAAGGAGGTCCACAGGTAGGAGGCAGACGCGTCAGAGGAGCAGGCCGTGTAGCAGGCAGTGGGTGGTCAATTTATTAAGTTGGCCCCTCAATTTCTTGAGTTTCGGAAAGAGTTGGAAATGGGATAATTGGGTAGACATTGGAGAACATTATCCAACAATGTAGATCCTGCAAAGAATAACTTCATCTAGAATCTATGAACGAGTAACTAACCATGGAGCGTCTTGCCGGAGTAACGAACACATATGTCAATCTCCATCGACTTCATCTTCTTCCTCACGCCGTCCCCAAAAATAAGGAATTAGTTTGTTTTTAATATGATTCAATTTATTTGATAATTCTTCATATTCTGGTTTCTCAACGATGATGGCCAAACTAACATGTCCATCATCCCATGAATATACCATTTCTATTATCTTTTGTTCTTCGCATGTTCATCAGGCGTTCTTCTATTCCAAAAACTTAATGATCCTAGAAACACAATGTTTTGTCGAGCACGACATATGAATGAGGATCCCTCAACCCAAGGATTGTGAATATTAAAATAACATAATTTTCAAGATTAGAACGAATCTGTGATGGCACGTGATAAAAGGCGGTGGCCGACACCTAGCTAGCCACAAAGAAGGTGGGGCGGTGCACGTCCAGGCCACCAGTGGAGCTGGAGGCCATGACCTGTCGGTCGTGGTGGAGTAGGATGGCGGCCATCATACGACAGGCCGTGTGGGGAATAAGTGAAGCACGTCCACACTTCCAGAGCAAGAGGCCTCTACCACTGGGCCTCGGGGGAGGCCGAAGGGCAGATGACACCCAGCTGGCCACGGAGGGCACCAGCACCACCGCACCACTAGGAGGAGGAGGACGGGCTGACGAACTGGTCGACCATGGTATACTAAGCCGGACCCACTATGGCAAGTCCCGTATTCAATAAAATCCAAATGGACCACTGTCTGTTTGGGTCACATATGAGGTTCCTCTCTCCCAGATTTGGCTAGGGCAGACCCCACCACAGTGGTCCACCCGACTGTAGGCCGCATCGCGTGTCGTGCCCAGCATGTGTCGCACTGTGCCCAGTGGGCCTGGCTGGGCCGCCCCCTTCGCAAACCGAGCCTGACAAAGGCCCAACGGGCCAGGCCCAGCGAGGCCTAGCCCAACCGGGATGGTCTCGAACCAAGTCGATTCGGCCCAGGCCAGGTAGGTTTGGGTCGGTCCATCCAGGTTGGGCCAGACTCAGGCCCATCATGACCGAGTTTCACCTTTTTTCCATATCTTGAGAACCAGGCATCTGTTTGACGAACCATCTATGGAGCCAGAATCTTATGATCGAGACAGTCCTTTTTTAATATTAATCTTGAGTTTCTGATAAAGTTGTAGTCTATACGGTTTGGATCAAACCCTAAATCCAACCGGGCCCTCGGGACAGAAACACTAATTACTTATAGACCAGGCGTCCAATTGACGCGCCTCAGTTGCGTTGGGTCCCGTTTAACGAGACAGCCCATTGGGATACTTCTCTATGGGAATACGTAGCATTTGAGGTATGACCAATATCTAGAGGTTTAGATACTATGGAACTCGAGCGCACCGAGTGAAAAAAAATCCAGTGACTGACAGAGAGGTGGATGTTAGAGACGAATAATATGGAGGTTAGTTACCTATCAACTCTTGTTGGGTCAGATCCTGTGGGGGTCATTGTGTGGGTTAGTAACTATCGATCCTATGTGGATCAGCCCTCATCGATCCTATATTGGTCAGTGTATAACGATTCTGTGTGGGATAGTGATAAGTGATC
This sequence comes from Viscum album, assembly GCA_963277665.1. NCBI lineage: Eukaryota > Viridiplantae > Streptophyta > Magnoliopsida > Santalales > Viscaceae > Viscum > Viscum album. The sequence continues at coordinate 124,578,741 of OY728129.1, read as the reverse complement.
CTATGTGGGTCAGCACAAACCAATCCTATGTGGGTCAGATCTTGTGTGGGTCAGTGCTCAGCGATCCAATTTGGGTCAGTGCATACTGGTATGATGTAGGTTAGATCTTGTGTGGTTCATTGTGGGGGTTATTACCTATTGATCATATGTGTCTCAAACTCTGTATAATCAGCAGCAGTGCCTATTAACAGAATAAGATTATCTAGCTATGAATGTGGCTTGATTGGGATCTGATTGAATCTATTCATGATAGTGAGTTCTTACTTAACAAACGAAAGTAATCAAAATATAAAAATAAAAACGAGTTAATTCAACAATCCCCTATCATAAAACCAATCGAAGGAATGAAAAATACACATGTCGCCTGTACATCATGTAACTAGACATGCACACCTATGAAACAACCTGGAAACCAAACAAAGATAGCAAAAGAAACTGAAATTCCATTAAAACAATGGAATTGAATATGCAGCCAAAACAAATAAAAACCAACCATCAATGAAAATGAATCCAAACTAAATTTGAGGCCAAAAAATTACTTACCAACCATCAAAAATTAAAACTATTCTATGCATTTATAATCATAAACAAAAAAAATAGTCATTTTTTATTTATACTCAAAACATTCAATATGCAGCCTGAAATAAATGAATACGAAGAAAAAACAATAAATCCCTTAGTATGTCAATAATGGGAATCAAATTGTAAATACACAACCAAAACTGTAGGATATATAATCTAAAATACATATATTTATATATTTTCACTGAACATGGAACTGTAATGTGAAAACAATGATCTAAAATACATATATCCAGATTTTTTCACTGACCGTGGAATAGGAATGTGAAAACATGGTGTAATCATAACAACTACACTAAACTATTTCAGAGCATCATCTAACCCTCTCCATGTTGAACATACAATGTTTTAATGGCTTAGATTAAACATTTTTCTTCAGATTTGTAGACAATAACCACCAGCTCTTAGTTTTCCATCTTCTTATAATTTAAACATTGACTGCATTGCATCATTTAGAACCTAATAACTCAACACAAACAATGATTTATTGTTTTCCTTGTTTTTTATTATCTTTTAACAACTATGGCTATATTTACATTAACAAAATGTAATGCATAAAAATATTTCATAATCTGAAAAGACCATTACCAACATGACATGACTTCTCATGTAATATGAAGTCAATGAAATGTTTGTTCTATGTCAAAATGTGTTTTATGTCGATTGAAATAATTACAGTTTTAAGAAAATAGAATTAAAACAATTAAGTTGTTATGGAATTTATGGAAGTAGTGCATTCAAATTATTTAGAAAGAAACATGAATATGATTGTGGCATTAGCACTATGAATCAGCCGGAAATAAAGAAATATATGTTACTTAGAATAAATAAATAGATTAAGATATGAATGCTCTTTAAAAAAAACTTTTGGACATGATATTTGAACATTAATTGTTCTACCAAATCAAACTCAATGAGTTCCCTCTATGGATCAACGATAGTAAAAAAACACTAGGGATATTGTTTAAAAAACACCTTCAATGAAAATTGAAAAAATATTAGAAGGGAAATATAAATGTTAAACCTATAAATTTCAATTTGTTAGGCGAAGCCACAAGAACAAATTTAATTCATTCATAAACCCTAAAAAGAAGAAAACAATAAAAAAAGGGTAGCTGAAGAAAGTAAAAATATATATTTCAAACTTAATGAAAAGTTCAAAATACCAAAATATTGAATTATACTAATAAATTAATTATTAATGCATAAGATATGTATGGATATCAATTCAAATTCACAGGATTAAGAAGTGATGATAATACTAATAGTGAAATCATATTAGAAATTATATAGAACAAATGAAGAACCGGGGTCTTAGAATCCCTACCTAATGAAATCCCCTACCCATCCACTACTATCTTTACAATAATCACATTCCATGATTTCAATTATTTTAACCCAAACTAGAGTTGATCTAATGTACATAAGACTTGATAGGTAAAAGACATGATCTCCTTACATTCAACCTATAAGATGTGTAGGATTTAAAAACAATGTTTAAAACCATATCTTTTTGAAGTGTTCCATTTTCAATGATAGTAGTTAAAATTTGTTTTGAAAAATTAAAAGTAATGAAGAGGGTATGATTCAATGAGTATGGAATTTAGAAAATAGTTGATGCTACTACAACTCAAATGGAATACCTATGAGTTTTTACATGAGCATTTAGTTATAGTAAACAGTGAATATTATAGTAAAATGGAAGGCTTGTGAGTTAACCACATAAGCTTAGAGTTCAACATGGTTCATTGTTGTACACATATATTATATGAATGTCCAAAAATCAACAGTAAACCCACATAAGATGAACAAATACCTTCACATCCTATTTTATAGCACCTTCTACCTACTTTAGTCACTTAAACACTACTACTAAAAAAACATAAAATGATTTTTAAAACTACATATTAAAAATAATAAATAATTAGGAAAACATTGAAATACCTCATGTCTCTAGGCAGTATGCTCAATGCTGAAATGAAATGAAAACTTGGGGAACCTCAATATGACATATCAAAGGCCCTGAAAAAAATAAATAAAATATTAATAATCATTCCTAAATCATAAAAATAATAAAACAATACCATTTTAATAAGTCATGTGAAACAAAAACTGAAACAAAATAATAAAAAACATTATAGTATTTTGTCTCGACATTAATTTTCAATCCAAATTAATACAAATTTCAGACATTTGTAATTCATGGTATTTGTTGACTTGAATGTGATATTAATAAGTATCCTCGAATCAAATAAAAATAACATTAAACTAAAATAATTTGTATTTGATATCATTATACAAATATAAAACAAAACTCTATTCCCAACAAAAATACGAGGTGGAGAAAAAATATTCATTTTGACACAAATTCTATTAACTGTTGGATGCTTTGTAGAGGGATTATGACAATTATCATTAAAAAATTTCATAAACGGATTCCCCATGATTTTTAGCCTTACCAAGTTTTGAAATGGAGGAGGGAGACCAGGTAACCACACACACATCGTTTTAGTTATAGTTTCTTGCGTCATGAGAAAGGTGAACATCTACCTAAAGACAAGGAAATAGAAGTATTCAAGAGAATGGGAATAATGTGACCATATCTTCATTGATTAAGAAACAAATAAGAAAAAATCGATTGAAGCAAAGCACACAACTATGTGATGTTACTGACATGAAATATAATTAAAATGCTTATTGGATACTTTCACCATAGGCTGATGGTGTTCAGAAAGGGAGATCAATAAAGAATAAATCTTAGAATATGCTTTAGAAACTTCTAAAGAGTGGGAACCACTAATGTCCTCCAATTCCATTTTTTTATTTTTCTAAACAGGAAACGTTTTGGTTTAGTGGGAACCATGCCCAACTCCAAAAAATAAGAGAAGACATTGCATCCCCTCATCAACACTGAAAAAATCCAATAAAACATCACTCTCCTAGGGCTAGAACCAGACAACAGATCACATTTCAGTCTACCTGATCACTAGCTTCCCAAACTATCCATTGTTGCTGCAACATTTCAGGTTGTCCACGTCATTAATCAATGCACAATAATTAATTGATTCCAGTTTAACCATCCACTCTGAGAAAACATCCTTCTAGTGACCTTGTTTCCCACTCACGAAATAGCAAAACGACCAGTAACACAAAGACTCAGAATAATAAGATAGATTTGAACTCTAATTTGACACACTAAACATGCTACCAACAGAATCACCGGCATCTTGAGTGACAAATTATACCCATATTAAATAGCTACATTAAGAATACGTACCAACGATCAGTATATGACATATGTTTGATCCACGACACTGAACCCTTCAGTGCACCAGGATCCATTGTTTTCAAGTACCATAACCACTATTGAAAAACACCAGGACCCCAATACATGTCCTCTATCTTCACTGATTGGAAAATAATCCACCACAAAAACCTCAAAAAGAACTCAAAACCACCACAGATTCAACCAAATCTAAACAATGTCTCCCACCAACATGAACAGAAATAACGCATGAGGGAAGCAACCAGAGGTCAAACATGTGCCAGGAACCATTGATATATTACCATTGAATACCTTTTTAACCTTCATAAATTGTTCGATTTAAGGAAGATCCACTGATAGAAAATATGAATCGAGCCCTTCCAGTGCGACTAACCCCTTGGAGATGAAAGAGATTTTAGGGGAACATCCATCGCTGATCAAGGGACCTGATTCATTAGATAAAATCCACTAATGTTAATTTTACATATTTTATTTATTAAAATTATTTTCATTAAATTTATTTATATATTTTAAATTTTAATATAAAAGGAAATTTCCAAATATAGATAGTGAATATACAAGTATATGTAAATATATAAAATATTATAATGGTTTAAATTAATTTTTATATAACATTATTTAAATATTTATTAAATGATGAAATTTGAAAACTACACTGTAATGATATTTAAATAAAATTTAAATTTAAAATAAAATAATGAGATATTATTAACAAAACCCAAAAAATAGATATTTAATATGCTGTAATAATTATTATTTTTTAATAAAATTGGTTTCTCTTGATTGGTTATTGATAAAATCATTGTTGAAATTTTTTAGAATAAAAAATTTATTGATGAATTTTTTTTGTAATAGTTATTATTAATAATAAATTTATGTGTTAGTAAAAAAATGCCAGAAAAAGTAATAGATTTTAGTGTTTGAAAAATATGTGTTGGTATTGAATGATCAAGACCAATAGATATATCTGTTGGTAAAATCATGTGTTGGTAATTAATATTAATAAAAACAAAAATTAATATTTGTTGGAATTACTCATTTTTTCCAATAGATATATTATATGACAAAATATATCTATTAGTATAAATAATTTATTTATTGTGGATAGAGATGATCAGATGTAGTCATGGATTTATCTTAGTTGTTGGACCCACACATGATACAAGACTAGTTAAGTAGTCAGACCCACACAGGATACAAGACCAGCTACTCTGTCGGACCCTCACAGGATACAAGTACATAGGTCAATACTGCCAGACGCACACAGGATACAAGAACAATAGTCATCACCGTCGAACCCACAGAAGATTATAGTACGGTATTCGTCACTGTCGAACCCCCAGAGGATTCCAGTAGTGTAGTCGATGCAGTCATAGCCAGTTCTAGGGTTCCCGCACACAACACGCTCGATTTCGAGAGTGTCCGCTCCTCATGCCAAGGGGTCGATACATAAACTATCACTAAGTCTACAGTTGATGTATCCCGAAGTTCCGTCTCATCAAAAGGAACCCAACACAACAGACGGCGCGTCAATCGGACGCACGGTCTGAGAGTTATTGGATTTTCTGTTCTAGGGGCCCAGTTGGAATTACGCTCGTTCCAAACCCGTAAATTTTTTCAAATTTATCCAAAACTCACATAGATTATCGCAAAAGGACTTCCCCATCGTAAGGGTCCCAGTGCTGCAGACGTTACATCGATCAGATGAACAGTCAAGAAGTTATTCACATTTAAAAGAAACGGGCCCAGCCCGTCAAGCCCGGTGGGCAGGTAGGTCACCCTGACCTGGTTTGGTAGGTCTGACCTGGATAATGGGTCGGCCCGACCCAGTGGGGAACGGCCCGGCCTGGCCGGCATGGCCTGACCTGGCTCGGCTGGTCACAGCCCGGCCCGACTGGTGTAGCCCGACCCAGCTCGGCACGACCCGGATCAGTGGGGCACGTCCCGGCCTGCGGTTGGCCGCGGCTCAGCCAGCTGGCCGAACAAATTGGGGGTATGGACCCTGGTCTTCCAAAATAGTGGTGTCGCCCTCCTGTCCAGTTAGCAGAAGTCTTCCGGTCTTCCCAGCACGAGCGGCCAGTACGGGCGGGCCGCGGTTCTCGCACGCGACACCTGCGCGTTTCGTGGCCTCCTTCAACCTGGCCAGCAGAAGGCCGGCCGGTTTGCCTCCATAGCGGCCGGTGGAGCGCGGGCTATGGTCCTCCAGAGTGCGGCGCCCTCATGGCACCACGGTTTCTTCGGCCTAGCCGGTTTTAGCTGGCCGGTTCTTCATCGGCCGAGCGGCCCACTGATGAGGGATTTAGTTCTTCTCTATGCGGCTGGCACACATCTTCCGCATCCTTTAGTCTCCATCGTCTCCGATTTCCTCCTCCAAAATAGTCAAGAACCATTGGAGGATATTCGGGCAGTGTTGGTTTGGCCCATTCCCTCTGTGTTAATCGATAACATAAGGTTGAAAACAACAAATAAATTCAATGAAGAACAGGGTACCAATTATTCATTTAAAATTGAACAAACCCCTACCTCGAATTCAAGCACATTGCATGTCGACGAGCCGCAGAAGATGAGCATCATGGAGTTCAGGTGTTGTGGAATTCGGACGTCGATTCCATTGATGTCAGGGTGCATCCGAATAGGAAGCCTCATTAGAGAAGTTCTTCACACTCTTCGCTGGAGATGTTCTTCGTTGAGAGAAGAACACTATTCCTCTATTTTTCTAGAGCTTTCCCAAAGTTCTACCAACACAACGAGTGCCCCAAACGAAAAAAATATATGGAATTATTTTATTTACACATTAATTTAAAAATTCAAAAACATTAATTAATTAATTGTAGAGTTCAATTCATTAATTAAAAAGTGCTGCAAAAAATTTATGGGAGTGTGAAGGAGATGGAAAGTCACAATTAAATAGGGGAGTTGTCAAAATAAATAATGGGGAGTGAATGGGGAGTTTAAGGGTTATGGCTCTTGTGGGCCCCAACTCTCAAATATCATCTCATGGGCGGTTATGTGGGGTGTGGGCCCCACCTATAACATCCCCTTGTAGAAAATAACCACTACCAAAAAATAGTTTGTGTAACACAACTAATTATTTATATTATTATGAAACCCCAAAATATAACTTCTCCTCCCGTCCAAATGAAACTGTAGTAAAGGTCCCTTTAGATGAATACTGACGCTGCAAGTTCATCGGTGCCCTCAGATTTTCATTCTGAGCACCTATTCAAAAGATAGAAAAACCCACACGTACGTTTACTGAATGTAACCAAACAAAACATCATAAATTGATTCCAGGAACACCGGGCCTCGGAATCAGGCGCCGTCAGAAACTGAGGAATCATAAAATTCCAAACTATTTATGAAAAAACATTTTTCATATTTCTATGTCTTTACACAATTTATCAATTAAATTCGTCTCATGGTGAAATAAAATATTTTGTAGTCAGTTCAACCACACTATTGGTGATAATAATAAACATAACAGCCTATTGATTTTAACAAATTACAACTATATAATTCATGTATGTGTTTGAGAATATAATAATAGATTTTGGTTGATAATTTTTTATAAAGTAGGTGATGCTCAATATTTATTTAAACAATAATGAAAAACATGGTATTTATATTTTACAATAGTTAATAAATCATTGACCATTTCACAAAAAAAATTTATAAAACATTTAAAAGGTTCAAATGGTTGGACGAAATAACATATATATTCAATGCTTAAAATCTAATTATAAATTTTTTTCACTACATTAAATTGAAGTCTATGAAACATTTTTGATGAATAAATATGATATCAATGAGTAATATATTTCATTAATATGGTGTTTATACTATGACAGAAAATTTAAGTTTCCTTGTAAAGTAATATGTTCAAATCAGAAAATTAACCGAAACAAGATCATCATGGGTTTCGTTATCCCAAACCATGGATATAGGTTATATTTAATGAACATGGGTTTGAATAAATAATTAACCAAAATAATTTTAATTAAATTTAAAAAAAATTAAAAATTAAAATTTCCAACAATGAGTTGGGTTTAATGTCTCCTCGATAAAATATTTGTGAAACAATAAAAAATACTAACATCCAATGATGATATTAAACATTGAATAGTTAATGAATATATAATAAAATTTTATAATTAAATACTATAAATGGTAATATAAATTAATATGGTTCTTAAATTGGATATTAATACCATTATGTTACTATACATGATTTTATAGATCATTCATGGAATTTGAAATTAAATGGTAATGGTTTTTTGTTAACTCAATTTTTTTCATTGAGTCCGGATCATTATTCCTGAAATTTATTTTTATATATTGGGTACATTCTTCCCTATGAGTTTTTTATTTAGTAATCTGTATTTTTTATAGCTAGTTGTTTTATCAAATAAACCCCTTTCATCAAGAATTATGATTTCCATAAGGGTTCTCATCTCTATTTTTTCATTGAGACATATATGTATTATTCACCAATTGATTGATTTTATGTGTATAATATAATATCCTATTACAATATTTTATCATAACAGTCATTAAATTATTGGTATTTAAAAAATATATATTATTTTCCATATTCATGGATTTTTTATTCAAATGATAGGAAAATCATAAAGGGTTTTCTTTAGTAAACATATATTCTTAATTTAAAAATTAGTTTTCTTTCAATATTTTTTAAAATATTATTTCTTATATAATATGATATAATTATATTTATATCCATCTTTATTTAGTATAGAATTACATTTTTACCTCGAATACTTCTTTTTTGAAACATTTCATTATTTATAAAATTTCATGAGGTGAAGAATAATTATCATTCTTCCTAAATAAGATTGTTTTAATCTAGGCCCTAATTCACTAATCTTCCAAAAATATTCATTAGTATTTTAAAATCCAAATATTTTTTATTCATAGCGATATTAATTTTTTTCATTAAATGTTTTCAATTAGAATATTTGTTACTCAATTTATGATGTTTTTTTAAATAATGGAATTTTTATACTGAAATGAATTTTCATTTCACGGTTATATTTTATATTTTACTCACCATTTTCATTTGAAAACCTATATTTCCATTTGAAGGATTATTTTTTTGGTATTTCCTATTAAATAATGTTATAAAATTTAAATATAAAAAATTATAAAAAATGATATTTTAAAATATAACTAATAATAATAATAGTTTTTATAATATTATGCAACATTTTATAAATTCATTTTTTAAAATATTCAAATCCATTTTGATATTTAAATATAATAAATATCACTCTAATGGTGTCACGAAATATTAATAACCATATAAATTCCTTAATTAGATAAACCATTTAGATGCTTGGATTTTTCATATTAACATATCATCTTTTCCTTTCATGTAATGTGGTACCATTTAGAAATTGAATTCAACAATTTTTACTACCGTGGACTTTCATGATATGATAAATGATTGATATCTTATAGAATATATTTATATATGGAAGTAATGAGTGGTGTCCTATGTTATGGAAGAATGTATAGATGAAAGTTCTATATCTCATGAGTTATAAATGTTTAGAGACTTATGATACTAAAGTCTCTAATGGGATAAGTGTTATATTTTGGAATCACTATTAGGTCAGAAAAATAAATGACAGCGCCAACATATAATGGGTTATGGGATTCTAATGCATGAACCAATATATATTATTTTCCAATGACAATGTTTTTTCTATAGTTATCTATTATCTATTTTTTCCCTGAAATATTCATTTGATTATGCACTAAGGTTCATGTTTAATATCTTACACTATTATTAAATTCTACATATTCTTTAATTTTATATTACATGTTCTAATATCATTACCCATGGAATACTCTTATTTTTTCTTGTTATTTTTCATAAAATATGATTCTCATGCTCATGTTTTCTCATATACTTATTATTTAACCATTAATGACATGTTGATCAGTTCATCTCTTACTAAATTTATTATCTCATCCATTTCTTATCTTTCTATTCCCCGAGTTATGAAGATGAGTATAAATACGATATTTACAAAATGGGCTCAAGTGTTGGTCGATTATGGAGAATATAACCCAAGTATTGTAAAATAAATTTCCCCTGTAACTGAACCTCAGATATAGTAATGCATTTTGTTCTTGGACTGTGAGATTATTTTTGAGATGTAATGTTTACATTAATGAAATATATTTATGTTTCATTAAAATAGTCACATCAATTATAAAATCTTGAAATGAAATAAATTTTTATCACTAAATTTTGTAGTGTCATTCTAGGGTGCCTCATTCATTGTGGTGTTAGTTATAAAAATATTAATATTCACTTTGTGTAATGGATTAAATTAATTTTTATAAATATTAAAACAATGTTCAGGGAATGGAATAAAATTATTTAATCAAGAATTATCAGTATTAATTACATAAATACATAATTCAAAATTTTTAGTCATTTATGATAAATGAAAATGTAATATACATATGTATATATAAATAATACATAATTGAAAAATATATATACTATTTATAAAAAAATAAAAAAAATCAAGACAATAAACTTCATGAGGACTTATATATTCATATTTTTATAAATAAAATGAAGTTGTAAAAAATAATTGATGATGTTTTAATTTTTAAAAAATTCTAAAATTGAGGCCCAAGTAAAGAATGTTTGTATAAATTCTTTTATCAAAGATATAAATTAGTTTTTTTACACAGATCAATAAAATACTTCTCATAGAACTAGTATCCAACCACTACCCATACATCATTTTACCTCTTATAGTTGTGCATTTACATATTTAACATTAAATGTAAGAGAAAATTGATTATAATATTTAGAGAAATTTTAACCATGTTGACTTCTTTATAATATCACATAATTTCACATTTTTTAAAGTGAATGAGGTTGATCTACTTGACCATGTTTGTTGATGACTCTTAAGAATTTGATTATGGATAAATAATTTGTTATGTTATAATAAGAAAAAATAATATTTAATTTTGAATGATTTTAGTAGAGTCCACCTAGTTTAACAATATGCATTATAAAATGTATGAAATCTCTGAATAGAGTAATCTTTTTATCCCAGAAGAAGATGGGCATTTAACTTGTTATGAAATCAATTTTGAAACACTAATCAAAAGTTAAAAGGTATAGTTTCATCAAAACCAGATTAAAAATTATAATTAATCATGAAATCTATTGAATTATATATTGATGAAAAATGAATATGATCATAAAATATAAATTAAAAAACAACAGAAAATGAATGAAAATATTCTAATGAATAATAGTGTGAAAATTCTCCACTCATTATCATATCATTACATATCTATAGGCTACAAGATAATATAATATATTGAATAGGTTAATACCTTTCTTCCAATTCAAATCCAGCTATTATAATATGAAAATTCCTAGTATTAAATGTTATAATATGTTGGAGATGGAAAATAATATCCTGGTAATCATCCACTTTTTGGGGAATGATGAAATCCAAAATTATTATTCACACTATATATATATTTATCTAAAAAAAATTGTGTGCATTTGTATATGTATATATTTTTTAATTCATATATATAATAATATCTTAATATTTATATAAATAATATATATTTGTATGTGTGAAAACATTTAAATATCAGTCCCATACAGTCGCAAACATTTATAATTTTGTGTGTGTGTGTAAATGAAATATAGTTCTGTAGTTTGATGACATACTATGATGGGACACATAAAATGCAGACCGTTAAGTGCGAGTACTTGTTAGCAGATGTGACTTCCTCTCATTAAGTTCAAACTAGGTAATCTCTAAGATAGGAGATTATAAGAACAGACCCATTAGTTGTAATTCTGCATGATTTTGTTTCATCGGATATTTCTATATGAGAGATTCTGTAATGATCCTTAGAATATTAATTTTTCATTATTACGTTTCATGACTCACGCAATTTGATTTTCTGGTCAAAACTATCATGTAGAAAGTTGGCCAGAAGTAGGGTATGTTGGGTGCATCATGAGTGGCATGTTATTAATGGAAAAGTCATGGAATTATTTTTCCCTTCTATTTGTGGAATTTGAAATCTCATCCCTTTAAATGAAATATAATCATCGTGCGGAATTATGTGGTCGTGGTGTAACGATGAGTTTATTTTACGTATTCAAAGAACGACATATCAAGCATAAAAGTTTATGAAACTATCATGAAACATCCTTGATAAGATATTGTGAAAAAGGAATTATATTATAAATTTGTTATTTTTATCTAGATGTCATTGTTATGACTTTACATTCACTCTCTTGGGTGCCTTGACCCATTCCTAGACAATACTCTTGGACTTTAGGCATGCCTACCTAATGCCAACAAGAAATAATTCTAGAGAGTCACACAGTTAGGTTTTCTGGTTGTATCAGTTAAATTATATTTTAATTTAATTAATGAAATAAATATTAATCTCAATACCATGAAATAATTTTATTCAAGTAAAAATGATAACATAAATTAAATAAAATTTATTTATTTATTTTATTAAACATTTAATATATATTTATTTACTAGTTTGTAAATGAAATATTCATTTAAGAGAATAAATTTTTTATTTATTTATTTTGGTGTTGAATAAATGGATGTGGAGTTCAAGTGGGCCAAGGCTAGTCTGGTAATAAAATAATTATTTAGGAGATGTTAAATAATTATTTAACTAGTTGGCATGATTTAAAAAAATAATGACACTACTAATACTTTTTGACATAGAATTTTATTTATAATTTTTTTTTGCGCAAGTTGGCGCACCATAAATAATGGAATTGGATTATTAAGAGAATGGGTTTTCTTTAAGTTCATGAATGAATTTAAATTATATTATTCAACTAATTATTGTAACTAAATATCCATACATATAAATAGAGAAGTATGCCTATTGTTCCGGAGAACACACGACATCGCATGCTTGGTGAATTGAGAATTGATGAGCTAGAAAATTTCTCTCTCAAATCCTCTTCTTCCCCCTCTCAAGAGTGGGAGACATTATTCACGTCTGAAGGACAAGCGATCATGAGTGACCGACAAAAGACACTTTATTAACCGCATTAGCACCTGAAAGTGAGAAGTGTCGATTGGAGGACATTGGAGCATGTGTGCATCACAGATAGAGGGATTCTAGTTTGGATCCTTATAAGCGCAATGTGATAATCCAGAAGGGTCAATCTGGATGATCAACATCATCGAAAAAAATACCTAAGATCCATATATTATTTTCATTACAAAATTAATTAAATTAATTATAAACATGATGTGAAAGATCTCATCTAATGGTTATGTTCCTCTTCCTTGTTTATCAAAAAAGTTTAATATATTTTGTAGAAACTAGCATTCATCATCATATTGTTCCAAGAATAATCATTGATCATGGTAAAAATAAAAGATGGGTACCATCCCAACTATGATTTCATTGCACATGAATCCTCCAAGTGGTATTATAGGGGTTACATCATAGTTTATAATTATTTAATTATTTCATTGATGATTTACGTATTTAATAATTTAGTTGTTTCAATTCATGTTATTCATTCTGCACATCTGAATATCAAGATCTTTTCTTCCTAATTCGTTTATCGTTCACCTTAAAGAAATTATATTTTCTTTTAATTTTGATTAAGATAAAATATAGGATCTCATTCAAAGTTTCCAAAGTTGCTTGTCTATACAACACCATAACACATGATGTGTATTCAGCAGTACAGGCTGTGTAGTCAAGATTAAATGCATCAGACCAGTCCACCAAATCCGGTCCTGTGTTGTATTCTTCCTAAGTCTTAAATGAATCTTTGTGTTGAACAAGAATAGGTGGCACATGGTTTCTGGATTACACATCATGTAGTCCACTAGACATGACGTGTTGTCCCTTTGGGATAGGGTTGGACCATAAACCCCGTACACGGCTTTCTCGGATAGAAACCATGTAATGCGGATACTACATGGCGTGTGGCCCACTGAACAGGTTGTGTACTCCAATGATTTCTGATGTACACTCACATGTCATTTCCTCGGGCATCTATTTTGGATGGATGCTGAAAAATAGTACACATCAAGTTGTTATAACGACACACTGTTTGCTCGTCCAAATTACATAGATTTGTTAAATTATGTTATTATATTTGTACAAAACCTTGATACATGTACCATCATGCAGGTTTAAAGATGGGGCACAATAATGTTTTATATATATATATTTAATTTAACAATTTTTTAATGTTCATTTCACCTATATTGGTAGTTATGAAGAGGGATCCTTAAGAATAGAAAATTGTGATATCAAGAGAACATGCCCTATGCGTCGTCAGATCCTCAAATTCCAATGTCGTCGCTCTTTGATCCTGGTTCCTCAGATTCCCTTGAATCACTATGATATCCCTTGATGGTTATTAGACAGGAGGGACGGTGTGAATCCCTGTCTTTCAAGGATGCCCTTTTGGCTCATTAGGGATCACAATATTCAGGTTTTTCCAGAGACCCAACCGATTAAACCATCGATCTGTAGGAATGATTCTAGTTTGATGGTGGAGATTCCATCAGATTCCAATTATGAAGTTTTTGAATGCCTAATGTGGACTCTTATTGCGCGATTTGGTCTGGTGAAGCCACCCCATTTTGTTTTCAAGAAGTTCATTGATTTTTGGGGTCTTTCTGAGATGGTTTAGGTATCAGTTATTTATAGGACTTCATTTTTCCATTTTTTTAGAAAGGTGGAAAATTTTATTCATGCATAGTGTAAGGATCCACGTATTATGAGTCGATAGGGATTCAATTTGAACAAGTGGTCCTTGGATGTGCATGAATGGAATGAAAGTTCTCATGCGGTTATGTGGATTTCCCTCTCAGGTTTACCGATACCTTTTCACAATGGTTCCCTTCTCAAAGCCATTAGATACTCTCTCGAGGGCATCTTGTGTTCCGATGTTCATAATCATAGTGATTTTGATACTTCATTGGTGAAGATTTTTGTAGAGCATGACTTTTCAATGCCTCTTCTAGAAATGATTTTTTTAAGAGTTAAGGGTTCGATTTGTTAGAGTCAGGATATTGTATATCCTATAGTGCCAATATTGTTTGCTCACTTTTCCCTTCAAGACCATTCGGTGAAAAATTATAGGAAGAGACATCAAGGGTACCTTGGTCACTCTAACAATGGCCCAGAGGACATGCCTAGTCCTGATACTTCACCTAATGATTTCGAGAAGGTTTCTTTATCTTGGGGTAAAAATCTAGATCCAGTCTTCAGAAATGAATCTGTGGGGTCGAATGTACCAATGATAATGGGTGTTTCTTCTTGTACAGCCTCAGTGAAAAGTACTTTTAATTTACAAATGGTAGTGGGTTGTTATTTTTTCTCAACCTCGATGCAAATTACTTCGTATTTACCAATGATATTGGGTTGTTCTTCATGCTCATCCTCGGTGCAAAGTACTTGGAATTCTTTTTTTATATCACCGTCTATTTCCATTATTTGTAATCAACAAAACATTCAAGGTATCAAAATATACTGGGAAAATTTAAACTTTATTTTATCCTTGACGAGTTTAATAGCTATTACATCCATGCATTATATCTATAATATCACAGCTGCTTTTATAGTTAATCTTATTCAAGAGGGTCCATACTTGAAGGAGTCAGATGATCACATGTAAAATTGGATTGATATCAAAATACACAGGATTAGTTGTATTCGATCCCCATAGATTAAGAGGGAAGGAAGGGCTATGAGGAGACTCGCTTATTCCATTTCTACCATAAATTATTTTTTTGCCGAAAACCAATGGAGTGTGCACTAGAGCGAAACATTGATACATACAAGAGTTCTTATCATCTAATCATAACATGACCAAGGTGTGTGAGTCTATAACTAGGGAAAAAATGTGTGAATGATTCAAATAATCATTTGGATCACTCGAGGCCTAGGATAATGGTGGAAGAATGATTTTTTAGCAATGAAAATTAAGAAATAAAAGGTTTATATTATTGATGTGTTGGAGCATAAACAACATAAGTCAAAGATAAAGGATTTTTCCCAGTAAATCAGAATGCATGTGAGTGTGCATGCTGATCCAAAGAACCATCATATATGGATTTTTATAGAAAAGGGATATTTCAATGGATCTAGTCAAAGCTGGAGATCAATATATTACAGTGAAAGTAAATATGGGTTGTGATTATCTTTTCATCTCATTCGTTAATGGATGTTGTGATGAACAAAGGAGAGAATGTCTATCGTAGGATTTGAATGACTTTGACTCGGAGGAATACCCATGGATTGTTGGATGGGATTTCAAAATTATTTTGGACACATCTTATAAGAAAGGAAGGGGAGTTTTTCTGCATGTGGATAGCATGAGTTTTTCTAGAGTCATTGCAGGTAAGGGTATTTTTGACATGGGTTATTATGGAGACTGTTTTACATGGTGTAAAAACCAAAATGGTAGTTGTCGTTGCTGCAGTCATATGTACCGGTGCTTGGAGAATGTGCAAGTTATCTCCGTGTTTCCCAATGCTAAATTTGATCATCTTATTCATGGAGTCAAAGATAACTCACCTTTTCTGGTCTCTTTATCACCTTGGTGGGATGGTCATGAAAGTTATCGATTTTATGCTCATTGGGTTGGTTTGGATGGTTACCATCATCTTGTTGATGACAGTTTGATGGAGTATACTCAAGGATTTTCTAGGGTTTCTTTTCACAACAAGTTAAGGCGGCTCAAACATATATTACAAAACTGGGCGAATGACATTCCTCCTATTGACCAAGTTGTGGATAATCTTAAATAAGAGGTTGAGAGGTTGGAAATAGGTCTGAAAGATTCATGGGATGAGATGGTCTTTGAATATATTTCTATTAAGGAAAATATTATCGAAGAATTGATTCTAAAATAAGAGTGCATTGCTCAGGAAGGTTCGAGGGTGAAATGTCTTCATGAAGGGGATAGAAATTCAGCCTACTTTTATGCATGTATTAAAGAATGAATATGGGTTGTTAAACCTAATATTAATCTTGAATATTGATCATATTAGAATGACAGAAACTTGGTTGGTAATATGGACTTTTCTATTTTCAAATATTTACATGCAGGTCCTAACCATATTATGGAAGATGGGTATCCTAGGGGGAATGTTGAACTTTTGAGGTAATTCCTAACATGATGTCTGAAAATGATAATTATTTCTTGGAAGTAATTACTAGTGAGAAAGATATTTATGATTCTATGTTGAACCTCAACCTGAAGATTGATCCAGGCCCGGGTGGCTTTCTAGGTCCATTCTATAGAGGGTCAAGGGAGGTGATTAACGATGCTATAATGATGGCCATTCAAGACTTCTTCATGGGTGGTATAATTCCAAGGGTGGCGGGTGTAACAACTCTGGTTGTGCATCCAATTATCAAAGAGACAAATTCCATTCATAACTATAGGTTGATTAAAATGTGTAATTTCACTTATAAAATTTTATCAAGCATTATCAACTCATGACTGTCCAATTCTGTTCCTCGGTGGATATCCCTTGAGAAACATGGTTTTTTTAAAGGATGGTATATTCAGGGAGCAGTGGGCTTGTCCCAAGAGATGATTTGGGATATTAACTTCAAAACAGGTGGATTAAATTTGTCTTTAAAGTTGGACATGAATAAAGTGTATGACCGCATTGAATGGGGTTTTATTAATAGGGTGCTCAAATGTATGGGTCATTCCACTTGGGCTGCTGATATTATTATTAGATGTTTTAATTCTTTTTAGATAGCAGTTTTTTATGGGAAAAACATATGGTTTTTTCAAAACATATCATGGGCTCAGACATGGGGACCCTATATCTCCGACCATCTTCATCCTCATGTAAGATCCCCTAAGATGAATTATAAATAAAAATATATTAATGGAATAACTGATTCCATACTAAAGGAAAATGAATAAGCCTTCAATATCTCATCTAATGTTTGTTGATGACAGGCTTATTTTTATGAATGCATGTGGGAGATCTGTTTGTGTGTTATCTAACATACTGGATGAATACTATTTATGGAGTGGGGAGCTGATCCAATGATCCAAGAATAACATATATATTTCAAACAAATGTGGAGACATACAAGATTATTCCTTATATAATAGTCTGAATATGAGAAGGGGAAATTTTCGGGTGGTTTATCATGGATCTCTTATTACTCCTAGAGAAATCTGTATCCATTATTTTGATAGTATTTTTAATAAGATTATATGTCATGTACTCAATTGGATGATTATCTTCTTATCATTTGGAGGTCAGATAACTCTAATTAACAGTGTTTTATCGGCCTTCCCTATCCATTCATTCTCAGCATGAAAGGTACCAAAGGGTGTTCTCTATTATATTGACAATGTTCTAGAAATCTTTATTTGGGATGAGAAAACTGAGGGGAATTGATATTGGAATTCTTGGGCTGGACTGGGAAGACCTGTTATGAGGGCAGAATAAATGTTCAATGTCTGACAGATAGTGTTCAATGCATGCTTGCAAGGCTGACATGGGAAGTCGTGGAAAAACATACTCTTTGGGGGAAATTTATATCTTAAAAAGACGACAGGTTTGTAGATAAGGTTAGTAATCATGGATATCCTTTATGGTTATTAATAGATGACATGATAACAAGAATTAGAATACATTCTCAATGGATTATTGGAAGAGGGGATATATCATTCTCGCATCAAAACTGGGCTGGTTCGATAATTAGCTTCTCAAGATGTCCTGTCACATTGATTTATTTTTTTTAGGCTAGAATTTATTCAATATTCATTAACACAATCCTGGATAAGGACCAACGGGAGGTTTTTTATCTCATTGATTTAAATTCTGACCATGATATATGTGTTTTTACTACTTCTAGTTCTGGGAACTTTTTTACAAAGGACTTTTGCAGGATTTGTTTTTCTCAAAGACAGCAGGACTCTTGGAATAATCTAATATGGTGTGATAGTATTCCAACTAAGTTAAACTTCCTCTTACGGAGGATCAAGTATCAGGTTTTACCCATTGATGGTAATTTGAGGATGATGGTTATCATAATTGTATCCAGATGCCATTATTGCAAGGTATATAATTAGGAGAGGTTAGATCATTTGTTTTTTCAAGGTGAATATGCTATGGAAGTTTGGAGGTTCGTTTGTGAGGTCACTAGTTTTTTATCTGCTAAACAATTTGGTGCTTTTTTTCTTGAAAAATGGTTTCATGGTTCAATCTGCAAGGGACAAAAAAAAGTGGCAAGATAGATGATTTTAAATGATGGATGTTGGTGCATCTGGAAGAAGAGAAATAAGGCCAGATTTGAAGGGATTTCTTCTTCATGGGATTCTATTATCATGAGAACAAAATCCCCATTAATTTATCATGTTAGCAGTATTACAAATTAGTGTAATTATCCTTCATTGAGAGCCATGCAGGTGGATGTAGTGGTTATGCAGTAATATTGTCCTATAATAAGAGGTATGTGGGTGTGCTGGTTACTACCTATTAGGTGTTTCAAACTTAACATTGATGGTTCGTGTATTTTAGGTATTATGCGTGACGGTGGAGTGTTTAGGGACTACAGGGGAAGTGTCCTACTGGTTTTTTCTGAATATTATTGGAGTTTAAGCTACATCCAAGCATAAGAAAAGGCTATGTATTCGGGTCTTAGATTGTGTGCTCAGAATGAGATTTATTTGAATCAAATTGAAACAGAGTCTATGGAAATTAATGATTTCATGCAGGGAAAAATCTCTCCTCCTTGGTCGATAGCCTATATCATCAGGAGGTGTCGTTCCAACCTTAGGAACAGCAAGATCTAGGTGGTGCACACGTGGAGCGATGGTAATAAGGTGGCGTACTATTTTTATTCCTTGGATGGAGAAGAACAAGGTACTTACATTAATTGTTTCCCGAATTCCAATATTTTTGAATGAGAGGGAGTGAATTTTATTAGGGGAGACCATCTTGGTCGTCACTACTTTGGACCTCCCTATGCTTGTATCTTTAATGTTTCCCATGACTTTTTTATGCATGTTATTTTCGTTTTTTAATAATAATTCAATCTATGGTGATGATGGTAGTTATGAAGAGGAAATCACTAGGTTTCTCCCATGGTAAAAGTTTCATAAAAATATAATTTTAAATGAATTTATTTTTTAAAAAATTTGATGGATGAGAATCTCAAGGAAATTCAGCTATGGGTTTAAGATTAATGGATTGATTAATTAAATATGATAATTAATTGATTCGAGAAAGATTTATCTTAAAGAAAATATTAAGTAATTGAATGGTAGTTTTCTTTATGTGTAAATATCATTTCTTGTATTGATGATAAAGAGCTAGACCATGTCCTTGAAATGTGGATGGTTTCATTTAATTTCATTATATGAATTAAATTTGATGGCAAGGGAGCCTTCTCCTCATTAATATATAGGTCTTGCGTTCCCCAGGTTTCTTTTTTGTAAAACCCCGTTTTTAGCCCTCACCTATATGTGAGTCAAAAAAATTAATATGTTATGGATAGAACTCCAAAGCTAGTGGAGTAAGGTCAAGCTGGAGATGAGACGAAACAAATCCCCTGATATACATAGGTGGGCAGGTGGAAGCTGTGAACACAAACCGAAAAGGATCAAGGTGTTTCTCCCCCAAGCCTTGGTTAGTTTAACAACCACTAGATAAACTAACCATTATAAAATCTCATGATCATTCCATTTACTTTATTTTAATTTTCTCATTTGTAGGGTTTATCATTGTGGATTTGTTGTCACGATCGCATAATTAATGAATTAAATAGGCATGCAATATGGAATTAAAATAAAAAATCTTATGCGTAAATATAGTCAATATATGGTTAATCACTTATGTAAGTTCTACATTATATTAACAATCATGTGGCAATGATAATAAAAAATTCACACATAAGAGAAAAAATCCCTTAAATAAAATATTACTTTAGATCAAGCCTTTTATTACTTTGTTTAGGGAAAAACACAATAAGACTATGTGTTTGACCAAACTTTGTTGGGAAAATTACTCTTATATAGTAAGCCCTTTATGAAAGGTTTTAGGTTGACTTAACCATATTACATCAAGAGGAGTGTCTCATGCTAGACATGGTGTAATATTAGAGGAAATAGTTTAGGAAATACAAAGCCATTATTTCAAGATTAGAGAGTCCACTCAACAGACTAAGGAGTTGTAAGCCCATAGTTTGCAATGACATGCCTACCTAAATACCTTCAAATAGATTGACCAAACCTTTTTTGGGATATATGAAAAGGATTATGGGTCCCTGCCACTAGATTTTCATGACAACTGGACATTCCAATTTCAATGGTGAGGTCCATATAGACATGATAAAATAGTGGGACACTTAATAAAAAAAAATTATTTCTCATAAAATGTAATAAAGAATGTACTAATGATATGATAATTTAATTGTAGAATTAAAATAGAGAACTCATTAACCACACTATCCCTACAATCAGTTCTTGATAAAGACAACACCCCCACCACCAGTAACTTCTAGGAATGATTTATATTCCATTGGGTTATCCTACGCCATTAATAAATGTCTTATATGCTGGAGTCAGTATTACCAAATCCAACTTCCAAATAGGTGAGTGATGAGGCTTTCCTTGTCTATGAGAAATATATGAACGACGTGGTCAATGTTCAATGTTTGATGCTATCATCAATGTCTAGTGAGATCATGAAATCTCATGAAAACATTGATTCTTATACCATGCTCAAGCACCTATATGTTCTTTACTAGGAGAGAGATAGACAGTAAAGGTTTGTGATCTCTAAGGAACTCTTATAGAGTAACCTGGGAGAAGGTTCCCTAATTCAGCCTCATGTTTTCAAGCACATTAGATACATTGAACACATGGAGGTTCTAGGGATAAAACTCTATGAAGAACTAGGCACCGATATCATTCTCAGATCACTCACTCAGAGATTCTCTAACTTTTTTGTCCATTTCAATATGAACATCATTGAGAGGTATCTATCTAATAATCTTATCCTCATTAGCTATGTGGACAAAGATATGATGCATGAAAATCCATTTGTCCTTATGGTGAATAATAGGAAAGGGAAGGTGAAGAGCATTAAGCCCAAAGAATCTTCTCAACCTTCCATGAAAAGGAAGATCAAAGGGGAATAAAGGTAATATGAGGCTTTTTGATTCACATGTGGAAAAAAGGGATACTAGAAGATGAATTGCACCTAGCCTATGAAGAAAGGTGAAGCTTCAGGTGCATTTGTTATCAAATGAAATCAATCTGTTGCTAAAAAAATTGGGTATTAGATTTATCTTGTGGTTCTCACATATGTATCCAAATATAGGAACCATGTATATTCATGAAGATTGATCAAGGAGAGGTAGATTTATGAGTAGCCAATGGGGCCAGATTTTTGTTGTAGATTTCAGGGACTACCACCTCACTTTTCCAACAAAGATGATCTTGGTGTGAAAGGGTTGTTTTTATGTGCCTTATGAAATAAAAAACATAATTTCTCTATCCATGCTAGATATAGATGGATTTGTTTTCAATTTTTTAAATGAATGTTGCATTTTTTATAATGATAGCATTTGTTTTGGTAGGGCACATTTATACAATGTTATTTATGTGTTGGATTACATAAACAAAGTAATGGTAATCGATGACAAATATATATCACATGAATCATACCACACCAAACATTGGCATCACTGACTAGGTCATGTAAATGCGAAACACTTGACAAAGTTACATCAAGATGGATATTTAGATTCTTTTGAACTAAACCCACTGGGCGTATGTCATGAAAGATTACAAGTCAAAATGACCAAAGCCCCATTTGGTGGGAAATTTGAAAGGGATAAAGAGCTTCATGAATTGGTTCATACCGGTGTTTGTCGAACATTTACAGTTGAAGTTAGGGGTGGGTACACATACTTTATAACTTTTACTAATGATTTGAGTGGATATGTATATATATACTTAATGAGGAATAAGTCAGATTACATTGGTAATATCAAGGAATAAAATAATGAAGTTGAGAACTAGCTTGGTAAGAATATTAAGATTCTACGCTCAGACCGAGGTGGGGAATATCTTAACCAGGACTTCATTAATTACTTATGAGAGTTTCGGATCCTATCTCAACTCACTCATTACATGCCTCAACGAAAATGGTGTATGTGAAAGGAGGAACTGAACCTTATATGACATGGTGAGATCAATGATGATTCATGAAGGTTTTCCACTACACTTATGGGGGTATGTGTTACAAAATGCGAGACAAATACTATAGCAAGTACCAACTAAATAAATAAATGGTATTTCATACGAGTTTTAGAGTGAAAGAAAATAAATTTTATTGAATTTACATCTGCGGGGTAGAAAAGTGTTTGTTATGGCCTATTCTGGTAACAAACATGCACCTCGAGGCACAAAGTGTACGTTTATAGGATAACCCAAGGAAACAAGAGGATATTACCTAAACAATACCTAAGAAAAAAAGTTTATAGTTGTAAGACATGCCATATTCCTTGAAATGGAGTACATATCCAAAAGAGAATGTGGGAGTAAGATAGACTTCGATGATGTTGAGGCTCATGGAATACAAGAGTTGGTACATGAATGTATTCCTCAAAGCTCCGGGGAAGAAGAATATGGTCTAGAGACGCAAGTACTGCATAGAAGTACAATAGAGGTTAGAGAATTTGAATGGTGTAGTTTTCTAGTTACTTAGGATGGTGACTCATTATTATTTGATAACAATGATCCTTTAACCTACAAGGATGTAATAAGTGGCACAGACACTGCCATGTGTCAAGAAGCCATGAATTCTGAAATGGAATCCACATACCAAATCCAAGTCTATATTTTGGTATATCCTCAAGTTGATGTAAAATACTGTTGGTTGTAAATTGGTATTCAATAATAAAATGGACATGGAAGGATAAGTTAGTACCTATAAGGCCCGAATGGTTGCAAAAGGGTTTAAGCAACATCAAGAAGTTTTCTTCCATGAAACCTTTTCACTATTTACAATGCTGAAATCCATCAGAGTATTGCTTGACATTGTAGCTTAACATGACTATGATATTTGGCAAATGGATTTTAAAATAGAAATACTTAATGGGATCCTTTAGGAAGATGTCTACGTGAAACAACCTGTTGGGTTTTTGACTCCAAAGGATGCCAGTAAGGTATGCAAGTTGTAGAATTCCATTTATGGATTAAATAAAGAATCCATGGCATGGATCATTCATTTTGATAAATCCATAACAGAATTTGGTTTGATTAAGAATAAATGTGAGCCTTGTGTCTACAAAAGATTTAGTGGGAGTGTAGTTGTTTTCTTAATAGTATATGTCGATGACATATTACATATTGGAAATGAGATACAAGTTTTACAGTCTATTAAGTCATGGTTGAATCAATGTTTCTCCATGAAATACATGGGTGAGGTAGAAAATATTCTTGTGATTAAGATCCATCATGATAGATCAATGAGATTGATGGGCCTATGTCAAAGTAAATACATTGATAATATACTAAAGATATTCAGTAAGAAACAATCCATCATGGGATTATTTCTATCATCACATGGAATTCTTTTTTCCATGAAAATGTGTACTCAAACACATGAGTAAATAAAGAGAATGGAAAGGAATCCATGCACATCGTCGATTGGGCCAGTCCTGTATGTCATGCTACGTACTCTGTAGGATGTCACCTATGCATTGAGTGTGGTAGGCAAATATGAAGCTGAACAAGTGACCACCATTGGATGGCAGTCAATACTTTCCTAAAGTATCAGAGGCATAATAAGGATATGTTTCTGGTTTATGGATGAGATGAGGAACTAGTCATCAGAGGATATGTAGATGCCAGTTTCCAGACTGACCAAGATGACATGAAATCAAAAACAGTATACATCTCCACATTTAATAGAGGTTCTGTGAGCTGGAAGAGCTCAAAGCAGAGTGTGGTCCCAAATTCTACCATAGATTCCGAGTATATTTCATCTTTTGAAGTAGCTAAAGAAGCAGTTTGGGTGTAAAGATTCAATGAGGAGAAATATGTGACACCTAGAAGTAAAGATTCATCACAATGTACTTTGATAAGACTGAAGCGATGGATCTTACAAAATATCCAAGGTCACATCAGCAGACGAATCACATACATCGTAAGTATCATATATTGAAGGATTTTTCTCAGAGTGGTGAAGATGTAGTGATCCGTATTTCCATGGAAGACAACGTGGTAGACCCCTTGACTAAAGAGTTGAATCAGTTGAAACATGATCACCATGTGAGGTCTAGCGGACTGAATTTCATAGGTAGTTGGATCGAGTCTATGTGTGTGTTTTTAAAAGTAGGTTTCCAAGAACCAACTTGTTTTACATTGATTACATGGATATTTAATGTATTATTACATATTGTTCATTGTTCCGCATGACTATTGTGTAATAATGTCCTAGAGTATTTTTTGAATTGATAAGGTCATTGAAGTTCCCTGCTATGATGAGAACCATGATTTTATATAACAATATTATCAGATATAGTTCTCCAGTTGGATGACATATTATTACAGGACACATAGAACACAGACCTTCAGATGCAAGTACTCGTAATAAGATGAGACTTCCTCTCATGAATATTAAACATTGTAATCACCAAGATATGAGATTATATGAATAGACCCTCTAGTAGGAATTATGCATGTTTCGGTGACATCAGATACTTCTATACGTGAGCATTGTAATGATTTTGATACTTTAAGATTATCATTAATACATGTGATGACTCATGAACTTTGATTTACTGATGAAAATATTCATGCAGATAGTTGGCGAGAAGTAGGGTATACTGGGCGCGTCATGAGTGGCATTTTATTAATGGATAAGTCGAGGAAGGATTCCCCCTTCATTTATTGAAGTTGATATATTGGCCCTTTGATTGATATAGAACAATCACAAAAAATTTAGTGGCCATGGTGTAACGGCGAGTTTATTTGAGGTAGTCAAATATCAACATATCAAGCATAATGTTTTATGACACTATCATTAAACATTCTTCTTGATATATTACAACAAAGGGATTATATTACACAGTGAGGATTTGTATGTGGGTTTTATTGTTGAAACCTTATATTCTTTCTCTTAGGAGCCTTGTACGGTTACTAGATAGTAATCTTGGACGTTAGGCGAGCTAATATAATTCCAATGAGAAAGAACCCTAGAGGGTCACACACTAAGTGTTTTTGGTGGTCTCAGTTATATTCTATTTGAATTTAATTAATGAAATAAATATTATTCTCAAGACCGTGGAATAATTGTATTCATGTTAAAATGATCACATAAATTAAATAACATTTATTTATTTATTTTATTGAACATTTAATAAATATTTATGTGATAGTTTGTAAAAAAATTATTTAAGACAATAAATTATTTATTTATTCATTCGGGTGTTCAATAATTGGAAGTGGAGTTTGATCAGACCAAGGTCGATCCGGTAGAAAAATAATAATTTCCAAGATGTTAATTAATTATTAACTAGTTAGCACATGTTAAAATAATGATGATGATGTTATTATTTTCTATCGTAGAATATTATTTATAATTCTGTTTTTCATAAGTTGGCACACCATAAACAATGATGTGGTATTATTAAGAGCATGGTTTTTTCTATGTTCATAAATTTATTGAATTTCGATTATGAAATTAAATATTATAATTTAAGACCCATGCAAAAAAATATAAATGTATGCATATTGTGCCAGATAACACAAGACACAAAAAGCTTTGTGAAATGACAAATGTTAAGCCAGAAAATTTCCCTCTCAAACCCCCCTCTTTCCCATCATAAGAACAAGAGACGTTCTTCAAGTCTGAAGAATTTAAGATCAAGAATGACCGATACAAGAAACTCACTACATCACGATAGCACCCAGAAAACGATCGATGTCGATCAGAGGCCATCGCATCACTTTTGGATCACCGCTAGAGGTATTTTAGTTTGGATCCTTACTAGTGAAATGATATATTCCTGAAGGTTCATTCTAGGTGATCAAAAACATTAACGAATAAAATACTAGAGATCTAGGTATAATTTTCTTTATAAAAATAATTAAATTAATTATAAACATGATGTAAAAGATCCTCTCTATAGGTTTTGGGCCTCTCCCTTGTTTATATAAATCTTTGATTCTATTCTATGGAGACTGGCGTTTGTCATCGTATTGATCCCAGAATAATCATTGATCATCGTAAAAATAAATGTTGGGTAATGTCCAAACCATGCTTCTGCTGCACTCGGATGCTTCATTACCTACTATATTTTTAATTTATGTCATTATATCATAAATATATTTTATTAATTAACAAAAAAATTATATAATCACTCATACCCATTGATATTGGCAGGTTCTTAAGGGAATACTCTTATCATTGTCCACAAAAACTTGGTATTAAAAAATTTATTAAATCATGTCAACAAAATGGTTCAAAATCAATCATTTGTATGGATAAAATGAAATCAATATATAAATATATGAATAATATTATATCCTTTTTGGTTTAAAAAGGAGTAATTTATTTCTTTTTTGGGCCTAATAATCCTATTGTTACTATCTCTGAAACTGGAAATATCTTTGTTGTTAATGAAGATGTATCCCCAAATGTTCTAGTTAAGTCAAAAAGTTCTATTCTTCTTTATTTAGTTGTTAATTGTCTTAGATAATTTTCTTTGAAAACCATTACTATTGGTATATGTCTAATGTTAGTGAAATAATAGTTGATAGATTCACTTTTTGGAAGGATTTATAAGAAGCACAATAAATTAACCAATGAAAGTATCCCCAAAGTGAGTGGTTACTTTATTAACTTGGAACTAGACAACATAAATAAAATCTCAAAGGACAAAATATTTTATTATTATTGAAAAACTAGATACAATCACGATATTCACTTAAAAATTTTAAAATAAATAATACATTATGTATTTTTTTTATAACACCATTGTTTTTATTAGCATATCCATACATATCAATCACAAATCATATACATATATTCTAGTAAAAAATAAAAAATATAAACTGGTGAGATATATTACATAGTAATGGTAATTATACTGTGAAATCAATGAATAAATAATTCATAAAAATATGGAAAGATAAAAACTATAACACATACCAATTAATCAATAACTAGAGAATAATCTGTCATGAATAAATGATGATCCAATAATTCCATAAAAATAATCACATAAGAATGAAACCTAACAGTGATTTGTTTGAATAATTAAAAAATCATAAGGAATATCAATTAATGAATTCGTAATTGTAGAATTCATCATGCCGAACATATAAAAAATACTATCTACGATTTGTTATAAAAAACTAAATAAAGGGGTAAGGCCTTGGCCAAAAATCTAATCTATTTTATATAATTAGACCTATAGATTCATCAAGGGGATATCACCAGACCATAAACTCACATACTAAGTCTAATTCATTCTTAATATCATATTAAGGGATCAAAATCAACATAAAATTCATTCTGAAAAACTACAATAAGAAATGTTAATACATTCCTCAATTAATCAAAATAATCATAAACCATTTAGTGTAATATGATGAATTGTAATAACATTATAAATAATAAATCAAACTATTTATAAACCATATAAAGAAATAATAAATATGATATAAATAAATCATTTCCCAATTTTATTATATGTATAATCAAGTTTTTATGTTGTCGATGAATAAAAATTCTATAAAAATTTCATCATAAACAATATTGAGGAAAATAAAATTTTCATTATAGAAATAATTGTAAAACATGATTTTCAAAAATTACATTGAAACAATTTTCATTGAAAATAAGTTTTTCAAACCTGAAAAACAACCATTAAAACATTTAGTGGTAATAACAACGGATAATTTTTTTCATTCCCTACATGTTAAAAAATATATTTCATTCATATTTTTGATTATAGAAAAATATGAATTATAGGAAAAAATACATAAATATTCTATTCAAAAAGATATAAAAAAGTAAAAAAGGGTAAAACATTATACAATATTTGATTTTTATAATTTAAAAAAAAATATTAAAAAAAATTTATAAATCAGGGTTTAGGAAGAAAATTGATTTTTGAATGAATAGAAAAATGATGATGGATTAAAAAACGTTTCCCATTCATTTTATGTATCAAAGACTGAAAAATTGATATTAATTATAGAGATAATGAATAAATATATGAGAATATAATATATTAATTTTATTATTTTAATATCATATAATTTTATTGAGGGATACATAAACATTAACAATCCTAATTAATGATGAGATTGTATAATAAACCCATACCATTTTGGTAACATTTGAATCATAAGGACCATGAAAGAAATCACATTAAGTGAAAACTTAAACACCGTGAATATAAATTTATTCATGATATAACATATCAAACGGGTTTGTATATACTTCACATAAAGGAATGGGTGGTTTATATGGTGTATGTCTTATTGAAGTTAAAGTGATATGAGAAACCCCTACAGATGGTTTGAAATCCATTGTATATATTCAAAATTCATATATAATAAATATATGTTTGTTATATATATATATATATATATTGTATAACTATAACCATATATATCATACTATATATAATTTACTTATAGTCTTTTATCATCAGTTTCTAAACAATTATTTGTTATAATAACTTCTTTATGTGATTATTGCTTCATTTTTCATGTCTGTTTTAGTTCAGTAAATTTGGTGCTATTAATTTTACCATGGTTACATCAGATACACAATTTTAAAATTTGTATTAATACAATATATATTGTTTATATATATTTTTATAGTAATCCTTAAATGATATAGTTATAAAATTGATGACCCCCTTCATGGAGACAGTAGGTCGTGTGTACGCTTGAACATGGTTTCCATTTTTCTCAAAAGAAAGAATAAAAGGAAAATAAATATCAATTAATCATTATAGAATAATTATTATGTTATATATATCACTTATATTAATAAAATACATACTTATTACAAGACATTTTAATAAAATTTAATACATTTCAGATAGCCACGTGGTGGTGGTGGTCGTCATGTGTGAAGGGGAGGTGTTATTATTTTACAACAAATTAGAAGGTAAGAAGTCAAATGTGGTATTATATTTCTATAATTATTATTAGGTCATAAATATTACAAATATTCATTAAATTTATCCTCAATACCTTATATGTAATTATTAAAGGAGTAATGAGTCACATCTCTTTGTGAGGTGATACTCTTCTGTACTCATGAATGACGTTTTCATATCCCCCACAGAATGAAAATAAATAAGGTATAAGTTATATTATAATTGTATAAGTATATAAATTTCATAAATATAATATAAATACTATAAATCCATATTTATATCTCACATTTAATGGTGGTTATGGAAAATGAATTACATTATTTCATGAGGCAGTAGACCACCATACACACAATCGACGGTTTCAATTCCCATTTGATGGAAGAGGAGAAAAATATATTTCGTTACATTAAATTAATAAAATTTATTTAGATGAAATTTAATGGTGTTATTATATTAACATATATAAATTATATTATAAGTATTTATATGAATTGTTAAAATTAAACTAGTTGTTAAAAACAATACCTCTTCTTTAGGAAACCACTTTAGGCTTAAACTAAATCCATTGTAGATTGAATTTAGGACCATTCAAAGGACTATAGAAAATTGGGAGGGATTTAATTAACATATTTTGGTATGTATGTTGTGATACAAATTGTTTTTGAAGTGTGAATAGGGGATGGTAGTTGTGGCCTTTTATACGTGGGTCAAAGGACACATTTGGTATTTTTGAAAAGAATCAATTATCCCCTTGTTTTTATCTTTCTGAAAACCAAAAAAATGGTTACCTATAAAACCATATATATTATTTTGTATAAATAAGTTAAATATATGTGTTTTTTAATATTTTTCTGGTCATTATAACACTTATCGTTTTGGTTTGAATCCCCAATAATCCATTTTCTACCTTAACTTTGGAAAATATTTTTTTAATTTTCGTAATTTATTATGGTCAGCAGTAAAGTTGAACATTTTATATAATATAAATTATTATTATTTCAAATATTAAAATAATTATTCCTAATTCAATCCATATATTTTGTTGAATTCAATTTAATATTAAACCTATATTGGTGATGAAAAAGTGGTTTTTCCAAAGGAAAACTCTCAAATGTTTAAAAAAATATAAAAAGATTAAGTATCAAATTGATTCAATGAGCTAATTAGAGAGCTTTAATTAAACATTCAATAATTTTAATTTAAAACCAATTCAAAATAAAATTTATCCTCGTAAAAAATTTAAATAGAAAGGAATATTTCAATAAGAATCGTTATTTTTTATTAGACATCAAAAGTTTAATATTTTTAATAAAATTTTCAAAAATAAACCCACATATAATTTAATCATGTAGATTTTAAAAAGTAATATTTTCTAAAATAAAAATGATAAAATATTTATAAATTAATTATACATTATGTGTGTACAATGTGACTAAACAACCATTTAGAAAGTATTATTTTTTGAATACATTTATTTTTTCAAAAAATTGTTATTTTATTTCTAATCAATATCTTATCACATAATTTATTATAAAATTTTAGAAACAAAAAACTTTTTATGATTTAGTTATTATTATTAATACCTTCCCACTTACGGGATAGGATATAATTATTATGGCTATTAAAAAATATTTTAATATAGTATCATATTTTCTTAAAACTCAATGTTCCATGAATCCTATGATATGAGAGAGATTGAATTAATTTAGAAAGAAATATATCATAATTTATTGGGGTTATAAATTATATTATATTTTATTTTTTTGTGTAATATATTCTATCAAACATGATTTTACTCTTCTAAAATATTTTGGTTGTTTTTTTCCAACATAAACAAATTCCATGATTGTGGTTTAATATTGATCTTGGAAATCAAGTCTTTGACATTGTAAAATAACCTTATTGAAACTTGACATAAAAAAACTGTTAACATCTCATAGATAAGAGTTTAATTGAATTATAAAGGTCATATTTAAATAAAAAGTAATTGGTTTTTAGAAATAATAAAATTGGTGGAAATTGAAGATATCGATATGGATGAAAAAACTAACACCCAATGATTCATAGAGAGTGATAGAGATCGTTGATAAAAAAATTGAATGATCATAAGAAAGTTCACAACAAAAGATCAATAAATATATAATTTAAATGATGGTAATTTGATACCATTTTCACTTAAATACACTTTTCATAATATTGAAGGATTCTACTATGATCAAGACTATTACTATAATAAAATATACTTACTCAATATATTTTTATTTTATAGTAATGATTTATTCATTTTGGTATTCTTTTATAATTTTTTCATATTAATTATTAGTACAACTAATGTATATTCAATATTATTTTTTTATTCATAAAGAACCAAAATTTAATTTTATTATATGATTCATAAAATAGTTACAAGACATTTCATAAACATTAATATATAAACTTCAATATTAACCCCAAAAGGTTAACTTAATATATTCCATAAGTATTTATCCATAAACTTATTTCATTATAATCAATGTATTATTAATCGAATCATCATTTAGGCTAGTGGTTGGTAAATCACCCTTATAACTCATCATTTGTGGGTTCAAGCCCCATAGATATTCTAGTTTCGAAGGGTGTTCACCCGACATGCAGGTATACCTTTTCCAAAAACCATTTTAATATAATTTTAATATTGTTGAAAAATTGAAAAAACACATAATTACATCAATATCAAATATTATATAAACCATATAGGTTACCAATAACATTATAAAAAAACTATCATTATTATTTCAACATCAGGCACATATTAATGGTTATGCTCCATTAATCATGGGTTTTCAAAGAAGTTAAACTTTTAAAAAAATTAATTTCCCTATTAATCGGTCGCATTAAATATATGAACTCAAACATGAAATTAATTAATTCTATAGTAAAATACTTATAGATTTCATAATTCTTATAAATATATTATCATTGGATAAAAAAATACTCCCATAGAATGATTTTTTATCAATAAATAAGCAAAATCAACATTCTAATTCATATGTAATAATAACATAAGATTGACTCTGATACCTTAACTTATATTGAGGTATATTTACTTGATTATTAATGAATTAATTTTCATATTTCCCCATATAATTTTATTTTAAACATTACACATTTTTATATTCTTTATTTCCCTTTATATCATGATCAAGGAGGTCTTTTTCTCCACATTGGATGAAAAATAATTCTCTTTACATTCATGTACCAATGAGTTTCCATCCACAAGTATCATATATTGGAGAATATTTTTTTCCATCTTTACCCTTATCTATATTATCTTCCATCATCCTGGACTTTTCTAGAATCACTTTAAATCCATAAGACTTGGATACTTATTTCTCTACCTTGATATAACATGATACTATTTCATAATATTATGAGAATGTTTAGAAGACTAGTTTCATTCAAAAGATTGTATTAATCAAATCAAATAAATTGTAAATATTTCATGATAAATTACGTGCATAGGCCAAAAAATTCTTTAATATCCTTATGAAGGTGGTTCATACTTTCAATCATTTTCCTCTTCTTTTTGTCTCAGATTCAAAAATTATCTTTCTATATCCACTCATTTCTCTTAAAGAAAATATTTTTTCGATAATAATACCTTAAAAAACTTCCATTCAATGGTTTTTTATTTTCTACACATACATAATGTTTTGAATTAATAACCACCATTGATCAAAACCCCATAAAAGAAAATAAATTTAAATGATAATATTTTACCTTTTATTACTTCTCAGAGAATGAAATATCTTATCTAAGTAACTTATCCATTCCTTAGCAATTAATGGGTTCGTAGTCCTATTGAATGATGGGGTTTCTACTTTATTATATGGTCTAAAATTGATACATTGTGTGGAGTATGAATTAAATACACTATATTGGAAATGTTATTTCCATAAATTAAGTTAGTTTCACTATCCTGGTTATGATTTTATCAGTTCTATCTTTTGTTCTAGCTCCAAATTTATTATATTTCCAAAGGGAATGCCTATATACAGTACATCAATTTAGACGGTTATGATTTCTTCCAATAAGATCCATTTCTAAAAAAATTATACAACATATAAGATCATAATATTATGAATCATAATGTAAAATTCCAAAACAACTAAAAAACATAACAAAAATTGAAAAAAGTATTCACAGCCAAACTCATAATGAAAAACTTAGATTCCTTTGGATTGTTTACAAATAATAAAAATATTACTAATTCCTTCATAATTTGTTTTAATGAAAATTTAAATTATCCCAAGATTACCTCATGTGACTCTCTAACAAGGTATACATTAAGGCCCATTTTCATGTACTAGGTAATGCTCGAGTCTTGCCCGACATACCTTCTTCAATGATATTACCCCTCAGAACATTTTTTATAGAACCACGTCAACTTATTGTATGAATATATAGTTTTATTACATTTAAAAAAACATAGTATTTCCCTTACCAAAACATAATAATGTTATCCTATAATTAGACTTATCATTAAATTGCATCAAAGGTTTTTACTAACTAATCGTTGTTTTCATAAATCTAGTTCCTAAGCGTTCTACCACACATTATCTTATAAAAAGTATAAATACCTCAACCTTAGTATCATACAGTTGTTGGATAACTTATTATATTGAAATAATATAAAAGTAATTAAATCCTAAAGGAAAACATAGTCTATTATTCTTGGAAAATAGTTGCATACTTGAAATTCATATTACATTTAAAAAAAGAATTTTATTTGAGAATTCCATTTTCCCACTTAGTGTATCCTTAAATATTAATCACAAAACGCTTCCTAGTATTACGAGGAAAATAAAATCATAATAAAGGGGTGAGTTCAGATACTCAGAATGGACAATCAAAAATAAAAATCAATTAATTAATTAAGAATAATCCATATGGAGAGGTAAAAAATGAAACACATTCCATTTAATCAATAATGTGGGAATAATATGGAATAAATAAATACTCATAAAATAATTCCATATAAATAGTAAAATGAGATTCAAATTTATCAAAGGATATTTAAACTGATTGAATAATCACATGGAATATGAATAAGTAAATTCATAAGAAATAAATTCATGATTTTATACATTTGAAACATACCATTGAGGCCTTATGTGAAGAAATCTAAATAAATAAGTATTTCCTTAGCGAAAACCCAATTTACATTGTCTCAACATACCTACCGATGCATCGAGGGGCTATTATCAGCCCCTCCCATCACATAATATGTAAAAAAATTCCTTATATTAATGGGGTGAAACAAAATCCGCGTAAATATTTTTATTGAGAAACTATATTATCAAATGTAAAATATTTACCTAATAAATAAAACTATTCATAACAATACAGAGTGATTTAATGAATGGTGATAAAATTGTAAATAAGTGGTCACTAGAAAATAAACTACCCAATGACATAATAAGGATGATATTAATCCAACATATCACTAGTGGATCAAAAATACAATGAAGTGTTGATGTCTTTGATGAATAAAAATTCAATAAAATTTTCATTAAAAACATTCTCAAGGCGAATAACATTTTCATTATGATTTGTTTTAAACAATATCTTCAAAAAAATTGAAAATAATTTTATTTTTAAATAGAATTTCATAACATATAGAATAATTTTTAAAAAATTTAATTTTCATGAAGGAAGAAAACTCGATTAATTTCATGCACATTAAAATAAATATTACATTCATATTTTCAATAAAATTAAAATGGTTATTGTTTTTAAAAATACATAAATATTAGTTTCAAAAAAAATTGATAAAAAATTAGTCATCGTGAAAATTTATTTCATAAATCATTTCTATAAATTTAAAAATATTTTTGCATAAATTTTTATAAATCAATAATTTGGATGAAAAATTATTTTTAACTATAGAGAGAATTGATGTCATATTTTATTAAAAACATTTTCCATAATTTTAAGTACTAAAGAGTTGAAATTTATACTATTACATGAACTGCTCATTAAAAACCATATGAGATTAAAATATATATATATTTTAATAGGATTATCAGATAAATCTTCCAAGGGATACATAATCATTAACAAGCCTGAATAATGATAAAATTATAAGATAAACCCTTACCACATTGGTAAAATAAGAATCATAAGCCTCATGAAAGAAATAAACTTATATGAAACATTAAATACCATAAATATATGTCTATTCATAATATAACATATCAAAAGGGAATATATATACACTACACACAAGAATAATTTGTGAATATGGTGTATCTATCATAGAAGAAAAAGTGAGATGAGAAACCCTTACCTTATGTCCATCTTCCTTTATAGCTTTCCAATAATATTTTATAATAAATATATGTTTATGATAAATATATTATTGAAAAAAATCCATATATCTAAAAATATATATGATTTACTTATATTATTTTATTATACATTTCATAACAATTCTATGTTAAAATAATTATTTTTAGTGATGATTGCTTCGTTTTTCATGTATATGTTAGTACGTTAATTTTGTACTTCTGAATTTTATTATGTTTAAAACATGTCAATAAAAATTTACCATGAGTTTAATATTATGTATAATCATTATATATGTCATTATAGTGATCTATAAATGTTATAGATAGAAAATGGATAACACTATTCATGGAGATGTTTGGTCCTATGTAGGAATACATTTTTTTCCATTTTTATTGACAGATGGAAATAAAGGAAATTATATTTTTATTTATCATTCTAAGATAATAATTATATTATAAATATCATTTAGATTAATAAAATCCATCATTATTACCAACCATATAAAAATAATATGAAAAACATTTGATTGTTATGTTGCGGCGGTAGCCCACATGTATGTACGAGTAACATTTTTTAACAACATATTGTAAATTAAGAAGTCTGATGTGGAATAATTTTTAAAAAATTATTAATATGTCATAAATATCATAGGTATTTATTAATTTTATTCTTACTATCTTCATTGTATTGGGTAAGTGTAAACCAAATCACATTGCTTCGTAAGTCGGTAGCCCACCTAACATGCGACTGCGGTTATAATATCCACCATAAAATGAATGTAAGAAGATACATGAGATATAATGATTCAATAAGTTTAATACTTTTATAAATCTCATATAAATATTTTAAATACATCATTATATCCGGCCATGATATTTTGTGATTGAAAACAACATACATCAAACCACGAGGCAGTAGTTCTTTGTACCCACGATCGATGTTTTTATTTCCCATTTTTTGAAAGAACATACTTATATATGCAATGAAATTAGCATAATTGAATATTAGTTTTTTTATATTTTGGTTTTATTATGTTATTAATTATAAATAAAATTATAATACACTATAAGAATATGTAAAATGAAAATGCTATGTTAACAACATTACTTATTCATCAGGAAACCTCTTTAGGTTTATACTAAACCATTCCAAGATAGAATATATGATATATAAATGGCCATTTTGAAATTTTTATGGAATTAATGAATACATTTTTAAGTTACTTTCAAAACTAAAAGGTCTTTAAAGTGTATATATGGTAGGAGTTGGTGTTTCCTTTAATAAGTGGGACGGAGAACACACTTGGTAATTTAGAAAAGAATAATTTTCACTCATGTTTTTATCATTAATAAAGCTTCCAAAATGGGCTATGATAGAACAAGAGTCGATATAAGGTATATATATGGCCATGAAATACGTTTTTGAAAAGATTTTAGTCAATTTTAATGCTTGTATTTTTAGTGTACCCCCCCCCCCCTCGGTGAACATAATTTTACCTCAAATACTAAAAATAATTTTTTTTGTTTTCACTATTCATTATTAGAAAAAATATATTTTACTTTATTATATAATATAAATTATTTTGATTAAAAATGTGAAGTCCATTTTGTGAAATTCAATTCATAGATGTGGAAAAATTCAATGTAAAATGAAACCTTGAGACGTGACCAATAGGGACGTTTTACTAAGGCAAACATACAGATGATTAAAATGATTATATATCCCAATTTAATATAAAATTGATTACAATGTCCAAATTTTTTTATATTTCAATATATTTGATATATATTTACATTAAAAACAATTCAAAATATTATTTAACTTTTCAATTAATTTAAATCTATTGTATTTTATTATAAAAGTCTTTAGTCTTCACTTTCATCAAAAAAATAATATTTTAACAAAATTCGTACAAATTCAAATAAATATAATTTGGTAATATAGGTTTAAAAAATATAATTTATTTTTTAAAATAATGTTTCAAAAATAATTAGAAACTATTTTTACATTTTGTGTGTAAATCACAACTATGAAGACCTTTAAAAAATAATATATTATTGAAAACATGTTATTTTCTTTCAAATGATTGTTATTTTATTTCCCAAAAATATATAATTCTTGAAATTATTTCATACATATGTTAACTTTATAATTCTCATAATTAATTTGGTATTACTCATAACCACTAACATAACAACTAGATTACAATTGTGAAGTTTAAATAATAATATTTTAATAGAATACAGAGTTTTGATTTATACTTAGTGTTGTGTTCATCATAAGATATCAATGATATTCCCTTTTCAAAAACGAAATATTTCATAATGTATAAAGGTGTAACATTCTCTTATATTATTTGTGTTT
Organism: Viscum album; assembly: GCA_963277665.1. NCBI lineage: Eukaryota > Viridiplantae > Streptophyta > Magnoliopsida > Santalales > Viscaceae > Viscum > Viscum album. Next base: position 124,539,974 of record OY728129.1, on the reverse strand, counting down.
CATTCCAAATTGTCTATCTAGCAATATGACCCTCTTTTGAAATCAATGGTTGTTACAAAAAATGCATGTTTACATTCTAAATTAAACCAGTTAATTCAATTAAATCCCACTCATAAGAATTAAATAATGGAATTTTGGATCTAACCAACATTAATGTTACTATTAATGATGATCATTAGGAAAAAAAATATTTCACTTAATTTAGATAATTTCTTCAACACCTTATTATAGACAGTAATATGTGATCATGACTCTTTAACCCTAGAAGTGGTTATGTCTTACTTGTTCTCTTTGAATTATATTCTAATCCCTAAGTGAACTGTGAGGAATATATAATTTTCACAAGAGATAGAACACAATGTAGGGGTAATAAGATATATTATAATAAGGATAAAAGAAATAACACTAAAAACCCAATACTATTTCAATGATTGAGTAAGTAAAATTGTTTACTTCCATTATAAAAATCATAGGAATAGTATCCCAAGTGAAAAAGATATTACAAGACTTGGAGATGTAAAACCTACAGACCAGTCTTGTCCAGTGGATTCTGGTTATGACACTCTTCAAGTGTTGAATGTTCCTGTCCATTAACCCACCCATTGGTGGGTCTTAAGTTCATAATACTCATTGAATATGTGTACTTTTATGTAGTATTTACTTGATTTGGTAGAAATCGTATAAGGAGATGTTCTTTTAGGGAATAATAGGTGGTTTCATGTAAAAGTAAGAAGTTATGTTTTAATAGAAATAGTTGACTACTATATCATTACATGTTTATATGTTATATGGGTTCCTGACTTCTTGAGAAATATTATATAAATAATAATTTTAGAAAACAAAAATTGCTTTTACAACTAAATCAGATTGAATAAAAATATCCAAAGTCTCTAGAACTATCATTATGGGTTCCCATGGAAATGGGTTGTATGTTTAAAATGGAAAGATCCATTAAATATAGTTTTATAGTGTGTATAATACAAACAGTAATAGCACATTTTTGTGTCATTTGAGACTAAGGAATGTAAGATAAAAGGTATAGAGGAACATAATAAATAGTGGATGTTGAATGAAATTACACCTAGTAAGCTTCCCATTTATAGAGAGAGTGTAATGGTTAAATCAAAGATATTTAGATTCAGTTGGACTACTTTTATAGCTAATTATTCTTAAGATTATATATATTTTTATTTAAGGGTACCATCTAAAACATCCTCACATTATGGAGGGACCTATTTAGATACGTTTATAGATGAATACTCATGAAAGGTTTGTAATTACATTCTCATCAGAAAATCAAAGGTTTTTTAAACTTTTATGACATTGAAAAATCCTTTAATAAAATAAGGAAGTAATGAAACTCAAATCAATGAGAACCGACAATGGATTAAAATTCATCTCTGGTAAGTTGATACAATTATATCAATCTTATGGAATTACAAGACGCTGGATTGTTAGGTAAATCCCTAAAAAATGGACATGCAGAAATAATTATTAGAATTAATATTGACAGTGTCTAAAGAATGATATCTTCCTTGGCCTTCCCAAATCCTTACAAGAAGACGCTTCCATTATTGAAGTGTATCTTATAAATGGATTCCTGTCATTTTAAAATGTATATATATCCCTAGAGAATATTTGGAATAAAAAACCACCCAATTATTATCATCTATCAGTCTTCGGATGCACCACATGTTCAAATGTCAAGACTGATATGATTGAACAAAGAGATCATATGCACATTTTTTGGGAAATACTAATGGTGTCAAAGGTTATATACTATACATTTATAGACCTAGTTAAAAATGAGTAATTAGTAGTGGTGTGATGTTTTATGAGTATTTTAATCCATAATCTAAATCTGTCACACCTAAAAGAACTATAAAACCATTTATGGTGCTTTTGAAATTGGTCCATCAATATAATTTGGGGAAACTATATAGCCTCCTCTACTCAATCCTCAGACTATAAGCTGAGCTAAAATTATATCTTGTTTTGATTTATATTTATATAATGAACCACATAACAATAATATTGATTTCTAGTTCACTTATGATAGATTTTAGAGGGTCACTTGACCTACTCTTTGGTTTATCCAATACTATATAGCTTCTTATTCCATTCATGTTTCCCAGGATCTTATTGATAATGATTATTAGAATTATAAGTAATACTATAATGATTAATACACAAAATAGTTGATCTTTTCCAAGAATGAAGAAATGAAATTGTTAAATTAAAAATCAAACTTTGTCTATCACATATAAACCACCAAATTATAATGTTATTAGTTCTAAGTTGATTTTTAAACAAAAAGAGGATAAGAACAATAAAAATTTCAAATTTAAAACAGGAATAGTCTCTTAGGGATTCCTTTAAAATGAAGAATATAATATTATGAATTTTTTTATAAGTTTAAAATTACTCTTGAATAAGGAAGAAATATACTATTTATACATAGAATAATCATCACATTGAACGACAAGATTTGAAAAAATCTTTCTATCATTGTAAACATAATGAAAAAAATACATTAATTTTCCTAATGGTTACTATTTGGAATAAAAATATATGAAAATTTTACATTTAAATAACACATTATATGTTTTAAAAGAATACTCATGTAAATGGTATAGATAATTTGATTCTTTTCTTCTTATTAACCAAATTTTAGGAGCCAATATAAATCTTGTGTTTATTTCATGTCCATCTAAAAATGAATGTTTTATATTAAATTATATGTTGATGATATGATTATTTTATGCAATAACATGAAACTTATTACTATTGTTAAATATTAATTATATATTTTTTTAAAAGAATTAATTAATGTAAACTAAAAATTCATAATGTAGAAATAATTATGGAGAGCCCAAATAAAGAGTTATATTTCTCAAAACATGCTTATATTTTGAGTGTTCTTAAAATATATCCCTTTAAATCTATCAAAACATTTGTTGTACCTTTTGGAAAACAATTTATTATTAATTAAATCAAGTAACCATTGATTTTACTGATATTAAGTCTATGTCTAAAATTACTTATACCAATATAGTTGGTTGCATCATGTATTCAATGATATTAACTACACGTTGTATAGGTTTTATTATCCAAACCCCTATAATATTAATGGATAGTCGAGGGTAGCCAAATTGGACATTTAAAAAATGGTTCCTATCAAATTATTCATGTACATTTTATCTATCATTGTGATATGGTAAAAATTTTGATGCTTCAAAAATAATAGTTAGATATGTAGATGATAACTATGAAGAAAATTTTGAAACATAAAAATCATTAACTGTGTTTGTTTTCACTACATGTGTAGGCCTCTTATCCTATAAATGAAATATATAGTCTATAGTCTCTCTTTTAACCATCAAATCAAAACATATTTCTTTAAATGTGGCTATTTAGGAAGAATTATATCTCAAGGGTTTTTATTATGAACTCAAACATTATAATTATGTTATTACTATTTTTATAGATAGTCAATATTTTATACATTTATTTAATAATTTTTATTCCATGTTAAATCCAAACACATAGATATATTAATACATTTCATTAGATAAGTTATTGAATATATAATTTTATGTGTCCATAGGATACATATTGATAACAACCTAGAAGATAGTTTGAATAAAAATGTTGTATTTTCTAAATTCAAATATCATTTAGATTAGATGAATTTGGTTATGAATTAATAACATTTGGTGAAATAACATTACAAATTTCAATTGAAAATGGTGGATATTTGAGAAATTTGGTGGTTTATATTGTTCTCAGTTTGAAATATTCCTATTAAATTCTTTTCAAATGAATAAATTTATTATTTATTCATGAATAAATTAGCGTTAATTTTAGTTTTATTATTATTAATTTTCTCAAATCATTTTTTGGAACTTTTATCGTTGATGGGATGTTATTACCCAAATAGGCATCCAATTTTGGCATGTTCTTGTGTTCCTTTACTAGGCCTCATGTTTTTTTCCTTCAACCCATATCATCCTTTGAAAACATAGATACAGATCAAGGTTTTTTTATTTATTGTTCAATGATCTTTTTTCTTCCCTTTTGATCAAAACCTTCCCTCTATGCATCCTTGCTCTAGTGTTCCTCTAGAGTTTTGGGTCAGCATGGCTCTGTTGAACATTATGGTTGGATGACTGGTTTTGAGACATATAATATGTCAGAAGAATTGATCACCCCTACCAACCTTCACATCACCTCATTCACTATATTTTTCATACTTTTTTTCCTCTTTCTTTGGATTAAGGGTCCCAAGATTCAATTTATTCATTTTCATCAAATATTAATCTCTATTTCCACTATCCTCTATAGTACACTGATGGTGTTCTAGTTATATGGAATTCCAATGGATTCCTCTATTAAATAAGATGTGGGGTTGAGTTATAGAATGATGAAAATCTGACATCCATCCCAGGTGACTTCTTCAACCTCTGTGTGGTAAAATAATTTAATTGGATTCTGGATTACTATTTGGAGAGAATATATATCCAGACTAGTTTTTCTGGTGTTTTAATATTAACATTATTTTTATCATTTTTCTAGATTTAGTTCATTAAAACTGATATCTCACATTCTTTGGAGGTTGAACCTATATGTAGTAAAACATGTTCTTTAGAAAATAATCAAATGATTGTCTGTTTGTGGGTGGTGTTTTTTCCATTCACATCGACCCTAACTTGACTAAGGTGGGATATATCCTTATGATGCTTTTAAAAATTTCTTTCATTTAATTTTTGTTGAATTTTAAGATTATATATTATTGGGATACTTTAAGAATACCAAATCCATAGAATTTTGATTCATGTGAAAATTATAATTCTAGAAAACCTCCCCCAACAAAACCACCATCTATAACTATTATCAGGAAGTAATTTTTTGTGATAAAAATGGTCATGTTACCCATATTTCACTTTCTTCAAAGGAATTGTCCCAATACAATGTGACCTCTTTGAATCCTTTCATTTTTTGAAGTTTCTTTATGTGATATTTAATTATCATGTAAGGATATTCTAAACTAGTTTTATACAATTAGGTAATTTGGTTCACAAAAATATTAGTCATAATGAATTTTATTGATGTTTCTTTTGTAGTGTTTTTATTGAATTTGAATTATATAAACTTGTGTTAATTTCATTCCCAATATCGGCCAATGATTCCTTTGAATTTCATGGCCTACATAACACAGTTTCAATTACATTATTAATTTTTTTATATCTTTAATTTAATCATTCATTCATAGATATTAATTTTGATTTTTTAGCATCTTCATTTGAGGACATTGACCATATTGATCCAATGGATCGTAAGTGGGTTTCAAATGACTCCATGGTGTGTTTCCTCTTTCTCGCAATTTCGACTTGATCTGATTACATATCTATGACATCTCACATGATTTTACATGTATAACCAATCTCATTCATCAATGGTTATTCCAATAACACCATATGTATATGATTTATGTGTGTCACCATACTATACACCTCAAATTCACTACCCATAACCACACCTAGAATACATCATTTCTCCACAACAATTTCTTTCATCAATCAATTTTAATTCATAATTTGGTATGTTTTTTGTCTAATGATAGTAGTGAGAAACCCTATGGTTTCCAATGAGATCTGAAAAGCCTTATTATTTTCTCCCTAGAATAAGGACTTCTAATCCTCATAAATGAGATAACTCATCCAGTGTGGACTCCTTGAAAACATCATTGTAGAACTAAAGCTATATGATCCTTCCACAAGAATAATGGATGTTAAATTATTCATTAAAATATTACACTATTTATGTAAATAAATATAGTTTTTTAAGTGATTCATTTTCTTTTAGCAAGTCTATTTTTATCCTTTATGTTTAGGTCTTGTGTGACTCCATCCAGGAACTGAAAATGATAACTCCTCATGATGGAGATCATTACTACCTCTTGGTCTAGCTTGGTCAACCACTATGTATAGTTTCATTAGTATTACTTCATGTATTTGAGGATGTATTTAATATTTATATTTTTTAATAATTATATATTCTTATATTTTTGTTCATGTCATCCATGTAGGATTAGGCGATTTGAAGCATGTTACATCTTGGAATTCTTTAGAACTTTAATTATTTTATTCTACAACAACATTCATATTTTAATTGGTTTCACATTTAATAGACAAATTTATTTTCTAGTCACATAATAACCCATATAAAATTAATCAATGTGTCTTAGTTGTTCTTGAGAATGGCCACATAAAAATTTTCCACAATAATTGATGTCTGAGCTATCTCAAATATCTATAATGTGATCTATAATGATTGAAATAGAAAACTTGGATAAGGAAAATGATTTCATCCCTTATAAAACTATGATAACTAATATTTTGGATTGTAATTAATTAATTAAAGCACTTGGTGGACTTAAAATGAATTTTAACACAGTTCCATTGAATGGATAGATCGTTACTACTGACGTTGATATCTATGATGATGTTCATAGAAATTAATAAAGTATTACATTGATGTATTTGGTTGATAATGTACTTTGGGAAGCATCATGATAGTTTATTTGTTATATTATATAGTCTATATTAGAATCCTACTATATAAATATGTCCTTAGTTGGAATATTATAGATGAAAATGATATTTAAAACCTTGAAGATGCATCATAGAACTGCAATCAAGACACATCTTGTTGTTTTCAATATATTCTTATTGGGTAATTCAAATATAGATATTGAAATAGGTGATGAGGACCATGAAATTATTATTTAACATCATTAGATTATTCTAAAACTTTTGTATATACATGATGACATATCCTATGAATTATTTAACTCTTGAAGAAGGTAAGTCTTCATGGTTATGAAAAGAGTATGAAATGAAAAGAACTATTTAGAGAAAGTAAAAGGGTTTATATTTTCAAGGAAAGAGTAATAATATAGATAAACCCCAAGAGAGGATTCATTATATTATGAATTGATCGGAATCCAAAAAAAAAGAGTCCAAAAATATGGTGTTTAAGAGATTCAACTATAAATAATATAGTAATTTGAAAAAGAGAAATTCCTAATAAGAAAAATGTCTATCATGAAAAATAGGGATCATTATTTATAAAATGAAAAATATTTTGACATTGATGATATGTACAATTATCTTCATCACCATAACTTATAGTAATGGAGCATAAATATTGGATGTTCTCTTCATATGTATCATAATAGGGAGTGTTTCCATGAATTAAAGCAGATCTGATTGAGTGATGTAGAACTAGGAAATAATAGCTGTTATCACATAATAGGTATAGGTTCTATGTATTTGGAAATTCATGATGGGCTAGTTATACCGTTAGAAATTGTTATTTTGGTCAGAGGACATAATAAAATCCCCATTTCCTAAGGTATTATAGAACAAAATAGGGTTACATTTAGTTTTATTTTTTGTAGTCAAAGAATTTCATGTTGCTCCCTTACTGTGATAAAAGGAACTATTATAAATGGATTGTATATTCTAAAAATGGAAAAAATGAAACAACATAATGTCGATCGTTTTATAGTTTTCCAAAATACTACCCAATGTAATAGGAGACTCATGAAGATGATTGTCTTGGGTATTTATATGCTTAAGAAGAAATGAATGTTAACCAAAGTATATCATAGCAACCATCCATTCAATAGTGATTGTGTGTATGCTATTCATAAGTTGATGATTTTTAGTAAGTCATAAAGAAATTCAAATAACTCTTTAATGATTCTAAACTATTCTTTATAGTACATTTAGAAATACCTCTCGGGGTTGAAGGAATTACTTGGTCACATTTATAAATTATTACTCCCATACGAATTGGATTTAGATATTAAACCCCATATATGATACATTTAAGACATTTATGAATTGTAATGTTAATATTTAAAATAATTATAATAATAATATGAAAGCTTTAAGAATTGATAACTGTTTAGATAATTCTTTATTGAATTTGTTAATTTCTATATCTATGAGGTCATCTATATTTACTAAACCATTTTTGGAAACATGGAAGCTGAATGGTTTAGATGAAAGAAAGAATATGACCATTCTTGAAATAGTGATAAGTATTATTTCCTAATCTAGTATGCTTATGTATTTTTTGTTAGAGATGGACTCCATTAATGTTTACCGAATTAATCATTTCATATCCTCTGTTATTTCCATTAAAATACTATAGGGGATCTGTCTGGGAAACCCACCCGGTCTTTCACAAAATAAGGTTTTGAAATCCATAAATTATACACATTCTATGAATGATTAACAAGATCATAAATTTATCAAGTTCATATTTATTAGTTATCTAGAAGGTGTACTAGGATATATTTTTTGATAGAAAAACTGGGTATCAAAAATGTATCATCAGTCATGATGTTGTGTTCAGTGAGTCTTTTCATCTCAAAGGAAATATGATCGAGTCTAATGAAACTAAAAACATCAAAATTTGGGTTCCAAGCATAGTTCTAAGTCTAGAGACCACATAAATTCATATACTGTATCTATCTATCCTTATATATAGTGTCAACATCAATTTGAGTTTGATGCTGGATTTATATCGGTGACTGAGGAAGGTAACAATTGAATGTACTAGCTTACTAAAGAATGACCTTAGAGGATCAACATAACTACTTTTCAGTTTAGTAAATTTGAAATAATTTTTTATGATTTTTATGTAGAATATGACATAAGAAACTAAGAGCAGAAACATTTCAAGAATGAATTTTAATCCAATGAAACTGAATAATAGTTAACTGTCATTAATGATAAAATGTGTTCTCTTATCAAAAAAAAACTCAGTTTGTTGTAAACAAACCCTTAAATATAAAAAAAAATTATTTTAAATGGATATTTAAGATGAAAATAATAACACAAGGAATTTAAAAATATTTTTTAAATCATTATTATATTATAAGGGATTCCTTCAAAATTTGGGTGTTGACTTTTGTGATACATTTCCTTATTACTAAAAATCCATCTATTTGGATTATTATATCTTATTCTACTGATAATGATTTCCATATTTAATAGTAAGATGTGAAAAAAATCATTTTTTTTGTGTATAATTGGATGAAAATATTATATGTGTCATCCTAAGTGTTTTTTAAGAAAATTTAAAATGATTCATATTTTTAAATAATAATAAAATTTTTATTTTTATTAACAATATTCATTGAAGTGGATTAATCATTTCTTATATTTTATGATTGTAAATGTTTTAATGAAATAATGTATGATGAATGTGCTTATTTTATTCTTGTTAAACTTCATACGACTTACCTGCTTTAACATGTTCATGCCATGTTATTTATTTACATGTACATAAATATAATTATTCATATAAATTCCAAATTGAATTTTAATTTTTAAATGAAGAATATACCCATGGAAAAAATATATTATGCCAATGAAATAAATTATATGTATAAAGGATAGAATAATGTGTTTAGTGAAGTATTTTTATGTTAAAATTTTTAAAAAATGGTATTTTTTATTACATTATTCATCTTAACATACCCCTGGTAAAGCACTTTAAATTATCCATAAATTAATCCCCAATTAGTAATATTGAGTAATATTTCACGAGTAAGATCCCTTATGCTAATTTAGTTGGGATTATTATATACACATTGGTTTTTTTGAATGGTTATATCTTTTTTCATGTGTTCTCTGTGTAGGATTACAAGGAAAAAATGGAATCCACACTATCATTATGTAAAATGGTTCCAAGGATATGAATTAATTTACTCCATTTTATGTGTTCAGTATGGAAAAAGATATTTATATAGATTTTAAATAATAGGTTTTGTATGTTATGATAATTATATCAATATAAAAACTTGTAAATCAATTACTATTTTTGTTTTCCTTGTTTGTGGTGGTCTGGTTTCTTGTATATGTGACATGAAATCATTAGTTTCACTATCCACCCTCAATGTTGAATAAGATTCATTAATTAAATCAATTAAATATGATATAGGTTTAAAATGACTTATTAAAGAGTTTTCATTATACTCATCCACTATAATTACAAACTGTGAAAGTTAGTCTCCATTAAATGTGTATAAAAACTATGATTTCTATTATAGATTGAAGAATATAAGAATAAGAATCCTTTTTATGGGAAATTACTGAGTCTAGGATAGTGCGTGTAACCAAGATAGACACTAGGGATAACTCAACCCATAGTTTGAGTAATTTCACGGCCCTATCTATATTTAAAAATAGTTTAAATATTATGAACTTATTACCAGTTAAATAGTAGAGGCTATAAGGACAATATTAGTAAATAATTTTAAATTTAAATGTTTGGATTGGTTTTAATAGATATTTATGTGTTTTGTTTAAATATAAATTTATTTTTATAAATTATTTATCATTTTATACCATTCAGTATTCTATTATACCTCTATTTTTCCTAGATTTCATTGAATTATTTCATATATAATTTTAATTAATGGATTTTTTATTTATGTATTTCATTTAAACCTAGATTTGAATATTTTGTTTTCTGTTTATTTAGAAGGTTTATTTAGGACTATTAAAATATTGTTCAAATAACCCTTTCAGGGTTTCTTTATCTTTCCATATTGTGTTTCCTCTATCTCCCCTTTTTTGATCGATCCACATCTTATCCCCATAACCACTCATGATCTTCTTTACGTCCATGGTAGAAAAACCTCCAATGAATATTTGAACATCCTGTTTCATCTAGGTCTTCAGGAGAAGAAAAAGGGAAATGGGTATATGAACCTAGGGGTTTCTCCATAGACCTCAGAGTTGAAATCCACAACAACTAGATTACTAGTTTATTAGAGACCAATTAGAGACTTTATCATTGAACCAAATCAAAATGATTCTTGAAAAATCTTTGTGACTACAAACTTCCTCTATCAATCATAATTATAATTCATCATATAAATAATTATCTGTAAGCAATAAATTTTAATTTTGTGAATTTTCAAGTTACATCCTTTATACTTTGGGTGCAAATGATTCCATATAAGAGTGGATGATGATAAATCTTCTTGATGGAGTTAATAAAAAACACTATGTTTTTTTGCTCAAACTCTATAAACAGTTTCTATTTCCTTCTTACTTAAAGTCAAGTCCATATTTATTTATTTTCTTATTTATTTTATGTCATTCATGGAGTAGTGTTATTAGAGTAAATATAGGATCAATCAGATTCAATATTTCTCGATTTTCATTACCATTTTTCTTCTCTACTTATATAAGTACATTCATCCTATAATTGGATTTATTTTTTATAAACAAAATGGTTTCCTATTCACATTATAATCCATATAAAATACATCATTAATTCTGGGTTTCATAAGGGTAACTGCATCAACACTTCCCTTAACAAAAATTTGTTCTTAGGTTATATCTCTTATACAATTTTTGATGGGAATGTTATTGGGAATAAGAAAACATTATATTACAAGATGTATCTCCCTAATGATTCCATATTGGAGGAATTTTCAAGGAAGTGCCCCCATGACATTATGTATCAGAAAATAAGAAGACCTCACAACCTACTGACCACAACAAAATTTGAGTAAACACTCAACAAAAGATAATGACTCAAGAAATAATTTAATAGAAAAAAATAAAAGGAAAAGAATATATTAAATTTAGCATGTTTTGGATATAATTCGTACATCCATAGGAGAAAATTACTATAATTCAAATTACTATTAAAAGGTAGTAAGAATGATAATCACAATCAGTAATAAATAATATTAGTGCACCTTCTCCCTTTGTGTCATAATTTCACGTGTATAAATTATCCCACACCAAATAAATATTTTTTCCTAGTTAGTAAACAAATCGAACCAACCTATAAAATTAATGGGGATCCATTAATTCTAGATTATGACTACTAACCCTATATAGCAATCAACACCTGACCTCCATTGCTGGTTAACAATCTATGAAACCCTAATGAAATCCACCAATTCCCCTTATACTTGAATCATTTTCCAAAAAATGTGATTTGGATTATTTCAATATAAACAATTTAATTTTAAACATATAACCATCAGAAATATTATTTACTATCATCCAAACCACTACTTGTACACCATTCGAAAATATCATCCTCCAGTTAATGTTTCAACCACTACATATTATTCCAATTCTACAATGTAATTAACACTTGATTATATATTATACTATTCAACCATATTGTAAAAAAATATAACCAATAAAAGATTCATATTCATAAAATTCTTCTTATCTTGTGTAGAATTGATGCTGGTGTTGTTATGAAATAGTTAAGATCCACAAATACATTATTATAGGTTAAGAAGTGATTTAAAAAATAATTTTTTAAATGAATCTAATTAATATATAAATGTTAATTTAGAATAAGATAAAAGTTGATATGAAATAATATATTTGAACACATTATATAAAGAATTAATTTTGAAGATCAAAAATATAGAGAAGGATGTTGAATATTTGAAGATAATAACTCTAAATATTATTGAATAATTGTATAGACCTTTATAAAAAAATATCTTAAGGGTCTATGATAATAATTTTCTATACACGAAAACAAAAAGGAAGAAATAAATAATGATTAGATTGGTAAATGGGGAGTTCTATGAGATATGGGGATTAATTATTTTTTACATCATTTACTTTTCTTCATAGAAAATCATTATTTTGTGACTTTCATAAAGGGAATGATTTTTAATTTAAATTAATATATTTAATCATCTTTTAAAATTATATTTAAAATCAAAATAACATTCCTTATAATTTTATATTTTACCATATTTTATACGACCATATTTATAATAATGTTTTTTAAGAAATAAATTTGTTTCTATATTGATAAATATCAGTTTATTAGAAAGAATTGTTTTTTATAATCAGGCGTATATACATTGGAACGTTAGAATGATGATTATATATTTAATATTATGTACATGCATAGGAACATTGATATTATGATTACATATTCCATAGGATGAATATTTATACAATTTCAACATAAAACATATAAAAATTTCCACCAAAAAATATTATATTGAAACTATTTGATGAATTCCATCAGATGAAGTCAGATATGATCCCCAGATGAATATTCATTAAATCCATTAGGTGGTGAAGCATCAAATTACTAGACAAAAAGATTCCATCCCAAACAAATTGAATTCATATAAACTGTAATGGTGTAGAAAACAACGACCATTAGATGAACGTGATGAGAAAAATTCTTTCAGGTAATGAGGATTTTTTCCCATGTCTATTAAAACCACCCCTAATATTTGTGGATATATATATTGGTAACTATATTATAAATAGATGAAGTGTTAATGCAGGTCGATGATTTTTGTAACCATGACTATATAAACTTATTGTGAAGTGATTGTACACTCTTATTACTTTGATATTTCTTCACTGTAATATTTTCGAGAGTCTTTTTTTAATGAATCTGTGATATGATATTTTGAAAACATCATATAAAGGTCTATATTTTTCATTTTCTTTACCATCATACTGATATATGGATTATAATGATAATAGGATTTTGGTGTGTTTGATCATTTTGATCGTGGGATTCATGGGATATGATTACATGGCTATGTCCGATCATAATATCTAGGGAATTTATGTTGTAATAAAAACTGTCCTTATAGTTTGGTTGAAACTATGGATACCCAATGTGAGGGTTTATTAATTCCATAATATTTAATGTTAAAGTGTGTATTTTTTATAAATCTTTTCTAGGACCTTCATAATATATTTATGATCTTTATTATATAATGTTTTCAGATGATTCCTTATTTTGTTGTGCATTACGTAATGAATGTTTACTTCACTATTATTTTTTAATAAATCTAAAAATATATTTCTGAAAAAAATTTATTCCAATTAACATACATGATGAGGTTAGGAATATTAGTGTTTTTATTTTAAAAACTATAATTCACCCCATACTTTTAGTGCAATTACATACTCTTTTATTCTTATAATACAGAAATCAATAAAGGGCATTATGATATAACGTGGTTTAGATCATTGTGATCCAACTTGAATGGTTAAAACACCACTCCAACAAATCTACATTACTAAATGCAATGATTAAAGAGTTGTATAGTTGAAATAATGAAAAAACTAGAGAATATATCTAAGAAGAATATCCATGCTAAACTTGGTGGTGGTGATGAACTATGTCTTGATGAAGTAGTATTGTCCACTACTGGATAGAATCACACATGTAATAATGATAAATGATTCAATATAATAAATCATAAAATAAAACTGAATACACTTTAAAAGGAATATTTCTACACTGAAATCTAGTTAATATTAAATGATAAATAAAATTCAACCTCCAAGCATCATGCACAATGATTTCGTTAATATTACCACATTATCTCCTATAATGATTGTCCATTAGAATAGATATACAGTTAGATGTAATGGTACAATAGAGGTAAGGTATCATGATTTAGTTGGAAAAAATAATTCTTCTTCATATTCATCATGATCTCACTGAAAACCACATAGTTTCATCTATACTCTTACTAAAAAACTATCCAAATTGACTAATTTGAGTAGAATACTTGAGGATAAACAAAAATGGTGATAAAATTCTCATATAATGTTATCGTCAAGGTGAAAAGGATAAGAAACACATTGAAAAACTAGATGAAAATGATTATTTGTATAAGAAATACAGAGGAGATGTCGATGTCCAATGGTACAACAATATATATAGTGGAGAAGAGATAAAAATCATCTCAAAAGTGTGAGAATAAATGAGAACAAAGAATAAGAAATAGGTCCCACATAGATGTTCATTATATCTTAGAGATCAATGTCCTAAATTTAACCATTAATCAAAGTAAAATATATAAAATCATGACGAATAATAAATTATAGGGATAATAAGATATATATAAATTTACGTACTAAAAGATGTTAATCACTGCTTTAGAGCCACACATGCATGGATTTATATAAAACCAATCATGTCAAATAGTAAATAATCACGAGGATATATAGAATTAACTAAATCAATATAACTGAAACTCTATTAATGTAGTAATAATTCATAGAATATCCACCTTGTAATTAAAATGATCTCATGATGATTTTATCACAATGTACATGATTTATTCGGGACTATGTTCATTATATTTAGACAATTCTTTAACATAGAAAAGGTTCTAACTTCAGTCACACTATCTATTATATTATCATTAGTATATATCTTTATAAAAAACAAGATCCCATTCGTGATCACATCCCTAAAAAAAGTGAATCAAAGAGTATATATGATTCGATCTTCCATGGAAAATATAATCTTTGGATCATACATCCCATCCAACATTATGAAAGTTTTACTGAATGTAGGTCCAAGGGCCAAAAAGGTTAGGGTGGTCTAAAATAATGAATCCCTATTGGATTTCCCTTTCTTTTCCAAATGATTCCCATTACAAGAATTTTTTTTCATTTATAAAATCATTCATTTCATAAAAAAATTGAGTTCGACTATTATATGGATAATCAACCTTGTGTTATTATACATAACTATAATTTCATCATCATTGAAAAGAAACTGAATTATTTCATACTTAACATGAGTGTAATAAAAACAAGAATTAAATTTACATGTATTAAAAAATTACAATTATTAACGAATCAAAACATCTATACCATTAACATAAATATTGTTTTGAACCGAAAAAATATTTTATAATATAAACCATGATTTTTTAATAACTTTTGAAAAATACTTAGGGGGATTCATATAAATTATTTCATCCATTATTTCATTCAAAAATAAAGTATTATCATTTAACTAATCAATATGAAAATAAATCATAGCGAAGAAAGAAAGCATAATTTGAATAATTAAATATTTAAAAATGGGGGATGATATCACCATTGTTAATTCCCTCACATTGATCAGATCCACTAACAACTAACCATGATTGATATTTGACTTTTTTCTACATAGTGTTATCTTCATTATTTTTAAAGACATGTTTACTACCAATAATTTAATTATTTATGTGGTTGGTCACAAATTTCCAATTATTATTCATAAAAACTAAATTGATATCATTATTCATTAACATTAACTATTTTTGGTAATCTAATGATTTTGAATATTTATTTAAAATTTTTGATTTCAGTAGTGATTTTTCCTTGAGAAAATTAAATTTATATATATCCATATCAATATGGTTCAATTTAGTAATAGGATTGATTTTCTACCTAACTCTATATTGTTTAAACAGATACTCTTTTAGATTAACACCCTATGCCTCTAGATCAAGACCATTATTAGAATCAGATTCACTTAGACCATGTGAGGAAGGGTTAATATGAACAATATCAGGTTCCAAATAGTGTTTAGACTCAAAATTAACCTCAATATCCAAATCCTGGAAGTGCACCCACCTTATCATACTTAACAGTACTAAATGTTTGTATTGTATACTCACAAAACACATCAACCCACTTATGATGAATTTTTTATACCCTTCTATTTCTATCCAAGAAATTGTAACCCTTAATCCCTTCTAGAAAACTAATGAAGATGAAATCGAAGACCATGGTTTCATGTTTATCATTTTTATATTGTTTATAATCATTGGATACAAACAATCTTAAGTGATAAATTCTATATGTATCTCCAATGAATATTTCAAATGGTGTTTTAAATTATATTAAAATGGGATAGTAAATAGTAAATGATTTATACTTCCATACTTTCAGCCTTAGACCATATTGATATGTGTATAAAAGACTTATACAATATTCATCTCATCCAATATATAAAGGGAATATTCATTCTATCAATTAAACCATTCTATTATGAACTATCCATAACATATGAGAACCTATGGATACCCTTAGATCGACAAAACTCAATGAATCCAGTGGAAAATTATTCCAACCCACTATTAGTTCATAAATACCCAAGTTCCCAACCAAATTTAATTTATACTCTCTATTTGTAATTCAGGAATGTCAAAAAGGTATAATACTTTCTTTTCTAAATGTATATCCAGACAATAATGTACTAATTGTCTCTACATGTGACAAAGAAATAGCCTCAATCATATGAAAAAGTTGTATTGGGACCCAAAATATCAGAGTGGACATACGAACGAGGTATTCTATCTTTGAATGATGACTCACTAAAACTCATCCTATTAGATATACAATAAACCCAGTCAACCAAAAAATTTAGACGTATAGGTTTGAAAATTTTCAACATTACTTTAATTTTATGATTATCTAGAACCTTATCAGTCTCAAGAAAAATTTTCATATATCAAATGGTGGAATTATCTAACACTATGAAATGATAAAAATAAAGTTATTTAATGTGATTCATTTATTCTATGTAATGCAATCCATTCAATAGAGTATTTTCTTCCACATTAAGGTATCCATGTAAAAATATTAGACTACCAAAACTAGACCTTAAATTATACCCATTATGATCATGTATTACTATGTAAATGGGGATTATTTTTATTTTTTATATGCACAAAACTTATTCTAGAGTTTTAACTATCCCATCATGAATTTATAGATACACATAACATATACATCTAATGTAAAAAATAACAATATTTCATAGGTATATATCACATGAATCACTCTTTATTAACTCAATAAAGAACCCACTGTTAAAAAACATTTAAAAGGATCATCTTGAGTCTAAGATCCACTCCTAATATATGGGATGATCACATACATTTATTACATTGTCTGTACAACAATCAGCCTCAAAAAATAACTACTTATCATTATTTTTTTCATTATAGTCATTCTTATTTTTTGGATGACTTCTTTTCATGTTTTCTGGTTTTTTATAATGGAATAATTTAAACATCATGTTATTAGATTCTTTATTCATTGATTTAGATATATTTAAACTAAATTAAATTCTCTATAACTCTTTATCTCATTTCTCACTCATGCCTCCAATGTTAATACCCTGAGTCCCACTCTTAATAGTGCCTTTCATTTAAAGTACTTTTTCCAACTAATTATACATGAAATTATCAATAGTTACAGTATCTCTACCATTTATTATTGAATATTTATGAGATTTAATAGACTCATAATGTGATGTTAGAATAATTATATATATTTTATCATCCACTTCTCCACCATCTATATTTGAATTATTTGATAATATTTTATCAAAGTTTTCTGGATGGGACCTGACTGTAGTTATAGGATGTATCTTAAAGGTGCTATATCAAATTTTCATGAAAAATATTACAACTAATAATTATTTATTATAAAGGTCCAATAATGTAAATGATATTCTAGGAATAGTATACTGAAAGGATACTTCACTTATAACTCTATCATCTAAAGATATAAAAAAATACAATGATCTTTCCTAAATAACATTATCAGAGAAATCAATATATGTATAAGTGGTATATCCACAAAGGGACATGTTGGTAACCTAATTTCTAGGTCCACTATGAGAATTATGAATTTCCATATGATCCAAGAGTGTGTTCATCTTAAATCAAAATTTGTTGAAATCATTTTCCCTCTCATAGTTTTCTATTTAAAACATATTAGAATCTCCTAAAATTTTAAAAGGCTTTGATTCCAATTATTAATTATAAAATTTATGTGGCTCTCTTTATGAACCAAAAAAATTTCAATTAATCCATATTATGGGTTTTCAGGTGATGTGAAATATCAATTTTTTATAAAATGTGATTTTGATTAATAGATTAATATTATTTATGATAAATATATAGAAATTAGTAAAAAAACACCATGATTTAAATTTGTTCATATCTCATTGATCTTGCATGCATAGAAAGAACACCACCCCAAAAAATTAATTTTTATAAATAGTTAAAACTATAATATAAATTTACTCAATTTTATGAAATAAAAAATAGAGAAACTATATGATTATGTTTTCGATTCTAAACCAATTGGGGGTGATGAACTCTATTATAAAGAGTCAATTCCATCCAAGAAACAACCCAGAAAAGGTTATTTATTTAATAAAGCATCTATTTAAACTAAATAAATTTTTATTGTGATTTAAAATATAATTAAATAGAAAAAAATTAAAATGTTCTAATATTATTGAATATCATGTGTTGATATGAACTAGTTCAACTTGGAATAGTATCAGAATGGAAAAAACATACTAAAAACCAACATAACTTTATTTAATTAATTTAGAATGTTTCAATTAGCCTAAAAAACACCCAATTTCATAAAATATATTTTAATTAGAAGATAAATAGAGTAAAAATAATATTAAATATAAAAGTTGGGTCTACGTGGATCCCCTAGAGTCATTACACACATTAACATTACTATAATTGTATAAAATAGACTTAGAAATAAAATTATTATTTTGAATATGATATTGAACATTGATTCGAATCAGCATGAATGGTGAAGAGTAATACAGATGGTGTATTTATGGGTAAATATTATCATCATTATTTATGTTTGTAAACTTATATAGTCTACTGACATTATTTCCATTGTTCAAGATAACATTATTTTGTTATTGTTTTTGGTTAGGTCGATGTATTTAAATTATCGTCAGGACTATTTAAAAAGATATATTGTATTATTTTAGTTGAATATAAACATATTATATTAAAGTAGGTTTTATGTTTGAGTCTTTAATAAAAACATTATTCATGAAATATTTTTCTATTATTATTTTTTAATTATAATATATTTTAGTGATTCCCAATATAATATTTATAATGGTTATCATGTTTTTATTATTAAATTGTTAATTTTCATAAAAATCATGATTTACTTAAAATATAAAATTATTATGCACAGAGAACAAGTTTTATTAAATAAAATTTCCTTTGGACTCGACATATAAAATTTAGCTTAGTGTGATTTTTAGTGAATTTTCTAACACAGATGAATTATCAGTGAAAAAGTGAAAACATTAAATTTATTAGAAGTATGATTTCATGGAATCATTATTATGTAAATATGATTAATTTTTTTGCATCATTTTATTAAAAAAAAATAACTGTTGGTGCCAAAATGTTGGATGAAAAACAAGAAAAGAAAGAGGCCCCACGGCAGGATTCGCGAAGCCACATCGTGGAGTTCCACCAAGCAACGCCGCCGCCATGAAGCAAAAGAGGTGGTACCCTCCGCAAACTCCCCTGACATTTGTGATCCCGCCGCAAAGCAAAGGAGGCAGTACCCTTCTCGAACAACCCTGACCATTGCGAGCCTGCCACAAATCAAAAGAGGTGGTACCCTCCATGAACGCCCCTGACATTTGCACCCACCGCGAAGCAACCCAATCCCTCTTTGTGTCATGAAAGCTCTGCTTAGAGGTTCCTCTTTCCTACAAATAACGAGATCCCCTTATCCCTCTAGACGGATAATTCGACATTTCGGCTTCTCATCTCCCAAATCAGGAAGCACCCTTTTCTTTGCGAATCATGAGCTACGCGAGGTATTTTTGTTTTGTGAGATGCCACCGCCTTGCCTCATTTTGATCACCTATTCCAAGAGGGATTCCCTTCACAAAGCCTATGGTCCTCCGCGAAGGAAGGGTATCCCTTGGGGACAATAGTTTTCACGGAGCGTTTATGCTTCGCGAAGCACCCCTCACGTACATGTGATCTAAATGCCATGGCAGGATCAATGTACTTCACGAAGCACCTTGCATCACGACACTTCACTTCGTGAGGCGCCTATTCTCCATGAGGTAGTCCTCATTGAACAACATTCCACTTCACGAAGAACCTCCCATATGCACCTCCACCCCAAGATAAGGCTAGGGCACCCCATTTTGAGATGCACACCCCTTTTCCAGTGCCCTTCACCATGCAGAGCAACCGATCTCCATAAGGCCCATGCCTATGGACTCCACTATTTGAAAATTATTTTTCCTGTGAGACCCTCCAGGTTTGCACGATGTGACTTCAAAGTCCCCCGGACGATACTTCCAGTGGAGTTGCTTTTCCTAATGCTTTTTCTCATAGTCATGCTAATGGCTATTATTTCTTTGCATATCCATGATAACGTGGACCCCTAGATAGTTCACTCTATGACCCCCCTTCAGTATAGAATTGCCGGTACCTTCCCTCCCAAAAAAAGTAGAGGGTACTGGTTATGTCTGTCCTAGGGGTGCAGAGTAAACCCACCTCATCCAAGCTGCATGATGTTAAACTGCTATGTTCTCTCATCCTCAATAATAGACGCCAAACAGGGACATCTCCACGTGCCTCTCATGTGGGGTGCCCCCTCCTTAGACATTCTCCACGCCCCTTGGTCTCCAGAGGGGATGATATCCTCCTTCTTGGAGTGGCATTTGTCCACAGGGAAGTATAACCACCTTGGAATAAGCCCCTATCTTTTCATGCAGGAGGCCACAACCCTGATCCTCCTCACTTCCTTGGGGCTATGTCCAGTGGAGGGTGTGATAATGGACCAGGCCTCCATCCGGGAGTAAGTCCCAATCCCCCTCTCCCGCTGTGCTTTGTCGCCCTCGAGCCTCCATCATGGAGTATGTCCCAGCACCATGGGCCGCCCAACGCACAAGTCCCTCTTCATTTCCCATGGACGCGCCCTTCGCGACATGATCATCAGGTCCATGCATCATCTTATTTCCCACCCTGAGCATGACTCCCAGGGGCTTAGAGTGAGAACCGACCAGGACACACCTTGGGCCGCCTCATAGCGTAAGCCCCAAATGCCTCGTCATGCATGACGTTAAACTGTACACCCGAACTATGAGGACATTGATCCATGTCAAGGCATGGTACATAGGAAGACTCCATGGGGTTCAATCCCACCACTAGTGGACCTTCGGGTTCAACATCATGTCATTTCATTGACAATACCCTTCCTGAACTATGAGGACCTTGATCAATGTCAAGGCATGGTACATAGGAATCATCCTTGAGGTTCAAGCCAGTCACCCATCGGACCAAGGTCCTTGTTCACGTCGGTTCACCGACATCTGCATCCCATCCCGTAATACGTGGACTTTGATCCATGTCATGGCATGGTATATAGGAAGCCTCCATTAGATTCAATCCCACTACCCACATGGACCAAGGTCCTTATTCACCTTGGTTCTCCAACACGCCACTGTCCCGCATGACATTAAACTGCATCCCAATCCAGCGGTAATCCGTTTTGATTCCACCATCCAGTCATTCTGACACCTCTTCACGTCAGCTCAACAACCCCTTATCATCATATCAAGGTCCTCATTCCTGTCGGTTTTCTGACATAACCATCTCCCGAACTACGAGGTCGTTGATCCATGCTATGGGATGGTACGTAGGAAGCCTCACGATGTTCAATCCCTCCACCTGGTCTTTCTGATCTCCTTCACATCTTCTCACCAACACTAGGGAATCCTAAAGTGTAATCCCCATACATTAATTCTCTAACTAGGAGGGATTTGATCCATAATAAGGCATGGTACGTTGGAAGTCTCTTCATGTCTAAAGACCAAAACCATAATCCATCCTGATTCTTACCTAGGCCTCCACATCTCTGAGAGATCATGCCACCTCATTCCCCTCCACAATACTCGAAATGCCGCCCATGTGTTGGCCCCAGTATCGGTGTTCCCTCAAGGGGGTTCTTCAATCTGATCCACTCTATCTAGTGTTCTGATCAGCATGATCCGTCTCCGCTCGACATTAAACTTGAGGCATACCCAGTGTTGAACTTGAGAAGTTGAGAAAAACCTCATATAAATGGATATGGCATGTGATTCCTCGCGCTCAATGTGGGATTCCTCGGGCTTCCACTCCCTAGAGAAGACCTATAATAAGGGACAAAAGACATACACCAATTCCCCAGTGTCCAGACACGCCAGTGATGGGTCAATGTGACTACCCTCCAAACTGAAGGTTGTCGCCCTGACCAAACCCCTTGGAATGTCCTAATAGAAGTAGCGTAATTATCTAGTGTCCATGAATGTATGGCATTGGGATGAGTTTCATGAACAACGTATAAAATCTATAATGGGACCCGAACTAGGTTAAAAGTTCTTAGGAGGAATCCATGGAAAGAAGAACCGGCATCGCATCATCTTGTTTTGATCATGGAGCAAGCATCCCTGAACATGGAGAAAATGTTGTCCGCATTTGGAAAGTGGGAATGCAGGGAAACTAAAGCCGCGCCTGTCGCAATTAAGCAGACGGACACGTGCGCCCCGGCGAAATCATTGGAAATAGAAATGGAGAACCCGATGTGAAGATATTCTCCTCAATGTGGAGATTAGTAGTGATCGATACATCAGTAGAGTGACATGTCACCAGAATCAGATATCTGGCGTCGGGTCATGCCTAGAACATAGTGGTCCTGGAGTGAAACTCACTAGAAGTTGGGGTAGTCAAAACGTTGGGCATCTCGGTATGTGACATTGTCAGCGTGGATACCTCTTACCAACCATGAAAGACGGAATGACGCTAGGGAACTAGGTGTACATTTCTGTTTCTTTCAGTACTAATGAGCTGATCTCCCTACCTCCAAGAGCCTAGTTGCTGCATCCAGAACCCGATCACCTCCTACCCATCAAGGCGGGGGAAGGAGAAATCTCAACACGGCTACCTCGCGCAATTTTGCCTCTTCTGTGATGGCCTCGATTGTCATCACAACTAGGTGCCCACGCCCCCTTTCCCCATCAGTCATTATACAGCAGAGATTAATCAATGACCCTGTATATAGGTACGAGGAGGAGGGGGTCATCCCTATGAGGGACATGGACTGCTTGGATTTAGAGGCGTTTGTGCCTCTCCATCAAAGCTGCCCCCAAGGGCCGCGTAGGGAGCGGCTGCTCCCCTCTCCAACCTTTAATCATTTTGGGGGCTTATCCTCGAAATACCTCGACGACTCTATGCCATACACTGATGAGGTAGGGGATGTTCGGGCCCGCCTGGCCAGAGTTTCGTCCAGGGGTTCCCAGCGAGGGCCCCCACAAGGCCGCGCCAGCGCTGCCACCCGGTTCCCTGAGCTGAAGAGTAGGTGGATTACCTACCTACACCATCGTTACTAGCCAAACTAACCCAACTACAGCTTCAAGAATAGCTCGAGGAGGAAACCCATCAAGGGGCGTCAACGTCAGCGGCTACTATGGCCTAATCCACTGCCGACTTGCATCATCAACCCCCTGCATACGATGAGCAGGGACAACTATATGCCCGACTCAGATCGAGGTCCCAACCACCCCACGGGTAGGTTGGGTCAACTCTCCTAGTTGCAAGCACATGCAGTGGCCACCGCGAACAAACCCGCAGTAATGCCATCCACTACGGGGGCCCTCCCCTTGCAACCACCATAGAGGATGCAGGCCTTTCCATTTCCGAGGCCCAGCTCGGTGGTATTCCCCATGCCACCTTCGACCCGAATGAGGGCCTTCCCCGTGGTTGCAACACCTCATATGGGAGCCTCTCCCATGCTCATTACACTGGATACAGAGTCGTCCCTTCGGCCACAGACCGTCGGGGTGGGGGCGTTGCATAGCCAGTCACTCTCCGATGTGAGGATCCTCCTCACGTCCTTGTAGCAGCCGATGATGGAACTATTCATCATGTCAACCAGAGGGGTGGAGATCAACTTCACTTCTCCATTACCCAACATAGAGGTCATACCCGTGTTCTGTCCGATCAGTATAGGGACCTGCCACACACAAACATCACAAAGGGAACCAGGCATAGAGGTCCTACCCATTCTCCCGTCAGTTCCAGTGGGGGTCCCTCCTTTACCAGTATCCAGCACGGAGGTCCTCCCTATGTCTCCTTTGACATCTGCCCCGGTGCTCCTCGCACCCTGACCCACTCAGGTGGATGCACTCCCATCCCCTAAACTAGTACGATAGATAGAATTTATTGTTCCGATAATTTTTCCTTCCCCGAAGAACCATCTCGGGGAAGGAAGGTGGGTCGTTGCAGCCGTAAAAAGAATACCGAAAATCATCATACTGAGATTAAACTGGTCTTTTTCTCAAATTCTAAAGCATAGCATGACTCAGTGGTAGAACCATCCCCTTGGTCCTCTGTGTCAAGGACCGTGGAAGGAACAAGGCATATCAGCCTCATCCTTCTAGAGTGTGAAGTCCACCGAATTCCCACCTCTCTTCTTAGGTACATCCAGGAGGAGGAAAGTTTGGGAGTCCCACTAGTTCTGATCATGCAATCACCACCATCATCACTAGGGGCACCATCTACCTCGACCAGAGATCATGGAAAGATATTTTGGTGACCGATGGTGGTTGAACAACAGTGTGATCCATCGCCGATAAGAATGATCCCTACACCAGAAGATGTGGCTATAAGCCTTTTGTATCATGACATTGTGGTTAAATAACTGCACTCCTCGAAGGATGGCCCATAATTTGGCGGCATGTCGGCTCGTTCATCGTATTCTCCACCGCCCAGTTTATTTTCTCAGTGGTCCACCTCAGTACCGCTACCGATTCCTCATCCGCCTCCTATTGATGAGTGGGTAAATATGAGGCCATACCCTGAATCCGATCCAAGGATCTTTTGGAAAATTCTTTGGGCAGATCACTTCCTAGAGAAGTTCTGGCCGACCGCAGCATCAAAATTCTGTGCACCTGAATCCCTCTCCCCAGAGGAAGTCAAGTGCTTCCGCCAAACCCTATGGGTAATACACTTCTGTCCTCATTATCATCAGGTGTTGTACCCTAGGAGTGAAGTGCACTTCATGGAAATCGGCGATCAATGTCGTCTGGTCGATTTGGCCGCACTCCCTATGGCCTAGTGCCCTGAGTGACCAGGTCGCCAGAGGACCTTCCAACAAAAATACATTCAGTGCATAAGGGTACTCCAAAAAATCATCAGGGAGGCTACCCCCCATGTGTAAGTCTGTGGATGGGGGAAGTACATTTCCCTCTTCTTCAGCCCTATTCGACGGCTTCCTGACTTGATATGCGATATTGAAGACATGCCCCCAGGAAGGGTCACAGTCCATATGGCCGATGACATGGACAAGGAGGATGACCTGAAATTTCTAGATTGAGACTTACCCCCTGAGGATGTGCCACCATTGTTGGACCTATCAGAAAGGATTACTCATAAGCAGAGGAACCTCCTAGGACTCCTTGCGCCCACCGAGTTATTGGTACTCAGTCGGAATTCTGGTAAGCGTAATGAGCATGTCGGAGCTGTCAAGAACTCTGACCCATCTGCCTCTGTGCAGAAGACATAGGAAGACCCCGAGAAGGCCGCGTTGCGCCATTAACTTTCTGATCAGAAGAGGCTGGTCGATGAACTCGTGGCTGAACGCGCTATAGAGAGACGACCCGACTACGTCAATCCTAGGTCGGGGCAGCAGGGGCATGAACAACTCCCCCCTGCGAGATGCCTCTATGAAACCCTGATTATACCACTCCCACAGACAAGATTGAAGCCGGAACTCATGGAAAGAGGGTGAAATACGTCTTATTAAACCCTCCCGAACGACACGCCAATCCAAGGAATCCAGCCCAGGTTCCCCCAGCTGCCCCACAGGCCATTACACCAGTCGCTCCACGAGCCGCTGAACCCATCTACCATGTCGAAGAGCATGGAAACACACTCGTGGTTATGGATCCCTATAACGATAGGGAACCCTGCCCGGAAAATCCAATGGCGGCACTCATCGTCCTCCTCGAGGCGTTGGAAACGCGGTAGGTGGTAGTCCCACCCGATGGCAAGCCGTATCCAGTGTGGATGGATGATATGCACACACCCACAGGTTTTGGAAATCCAACATTATCACCCTTTAACAGGATATGGGACTAGCCACAACACATGTCCCACTTTTCCTCTAGGAGTGGCCCCATGTTGGGGACTCTAGCACAGTAGGAAGCCACCAAACATTGATGTTTTGTGCAGACATTGGAAGAACCTGCTTTTGTCTGGTACAACCATCTCCCCATTGGATCGGTGACCGGTTGGGAGGATCTTAGGTAGAAATTCCTATTCTAGTTCAGCTCCACCACACGAAATACCAACATCGCAGACCACTTCAGATGCAAGAAAAGTCCTGATGAGTGAGTCACAGACTTCATCACCCAGTGGAATAGGCTCACATACTCCCTCGACATTCCACTAACCCAAAAGCAATTACGGACTGTGTGTAAGGGGAATGAAAAAAGAGAACTGGTTCCTTTCTTGAAAACTCAGAACTACCCCGAAGGGTTCATAGAATTTTCATATAAGGCCCAGTGCCTCGAGGAGGCTCTACAATAGGATAGTTGGGCATGTCCATTGTCCCCTATGATCCCAGAAAGGGGGGGCCCCAGAGTCCAGTCCACCGTAGTGGCCCAAATAGAATCCCACAAGTAGATATAATTGTTTCCAGTTGCACCGGCTCTGCAACCCCGCAAGGTCCGTCCACCTCAGGCACATCCTTCTTCCTAGCAGCGACTGCCTCATAATTGGCAGGTTCCCCCACGCAATGCTCCACCGCATCCTAGGGGAGATAATCACGATTCTCCTCCTCGAAAGGCTCCTCCGGACCCTCGTCAATGCCAGGTTCTTAGAGAACCCTATCTAGATAAAATACACCAGACTTACCCGTTCTACGAGGATCCGGTCCCCAGTTACTTCTGTAGTTCCCTAGATCAGGGGAATGTGCGCTTACCTGAGTGCAGAAGGCTGGCAGAGGTGAATCTCACAGATCTCCCCAACTACAATGCCTATCATCAGATTATGGGGAACACCCTCAAGTAGTTCTATGTGTTTAAATACTGTCTCCAAGACCAGGTCGACAACAACATATTCAGGCTGGGCCCGGCCCCGACACAAGTGGCAGTGTCTTTGTGAGGTCAGGAAGCGGTAGCGACGACGAAGGTGAGTGGAAGCAGGTTCCCAGCTGTGGATCCTAGAAGTAAAAGGACTGGATGGCTCAAAAAATAGTCTCCCGCACCCATGGTATTATCCGGGAAAGCCTAAATTTGCCAAGGACTTTAGAATCTGCGACTACCACCTCTACATCATCATCTCAGCCAGACTCTTCCCTGAAGAGAAAGCATCGACGATGCAAGAAGAAGCAGCGTGATCATCCAATTACGTCTTAATCCCACACTATCATTGACTTAATGCCCCCTGAGATGGGGATCCCTACCAAAATCCACCCAGTTGTGGATGATTCTTCAAGAAACAGTGAAGGTTACACTTCGGTTAATACTGTGGAGTTGGTAAATCCCTATATGACTCCCGATGAGGGGGAATGCCAGGAGAACCTCCCCAACGTCCCCACCCGACACCAACGTCGGTGGAACCTAGACCATATAGGTCATCATGTCACATTAGTTAGCACATTCAACCATGCCATGAATTCCACTAAGACAAGACAGCAGGCCCAGCACAGAGCTCAGCACACACAACTTCCTCTTCTGGTGTCCTCAGATCTACCTCCACTGCCATTTGTGCTACTAGATCAGGAAGAGCTACCTCGTCTGTACGACGGCCAGTCTATCCCTACTACAGGACAATCTCAGTTGTCTGGTCGTCATTCGGTAGCTACTCTTTAGGCCTCGAAATGTTAGCAATGAGACATGCCTAGCACTAACCAACTGTTGGTCTTGCCGGTAGGGCCTGTCGTGCCTCTGATCGTAGAGAGGCCTCGAGTAAGACGAATCACATGGTTGGCGCAGAAGTATGATGTCCTCAAGCACCTTTCCAGCATCCCAGTGATTCTTTCTATTCTTGAGGCTCTTAGCCTATAATCATACATGCGTGAGGCGCTTGCGAGGCCCTAAGAAGACCCATCCAGTTTCAGACGGAGGTAGAATTTTTAGAAGCCTTTCACGCTGAGGAAATTGAGAATTCTGAATGCCATGTAGTTATCTCATTCTCTGGTGAAGCCGAAGACCCTCCCATACAGGGGAAAATTTTTCCATTTTACATCACTGGACATTTCAATGGTGTCGAATTCCACCATTGTCTTATTGACACGGGCTCTGAGATTAACCTAATCTCGACTTGGACACTACAGATACTGGGGTTGTCTGAGGATGATTTAACTCCATCCAACTTAAGAATCATGGGATCCTATAGGACTGAGTAGACCCCGGTCACCAAGATCCATTTGAAGACCTAGTTCAGTGGCCTAGTTTCCAATACCAAATTCAGGGTTGTCTCCGAAGACACTGCGTGAAACGCATTGATGGGAAGGCCATGGCTCCACATGCATGAAGTAGTCCCTTCATCATATCATCAATGCTTCAAATACTCCCTCAATGGTCGAGTAGGCATGATCCACGGAGATGAATCTCCTTTCACATCTTTTGAATCTCGTTATCTTGACACTGACTATTATAATAGTTAGGATAAGCAGATTCTGGCAAGTGAGGTTGAATAGACCCCGATCAAAAGTGATCCCTCGGTAGGTCTGGATGACACATATGCCTTCCCAATCCATCGACTAGAGGCCACGACCCCTGAAACAAGGAAGTGTTTTGTTGTTTTAGATTCAAGATGAAGTCATATTCCCAGGTCTGAGAGACGGTGAAGAATCACCTCATACTCCTACACCAACTAGGCTTGGGTGGTCTGGGAACCTCCTACCCATGTACAGTATCGGGATTCCTACCCCATGGAAATGGAAATATGTCATATGTGTTTGTTTTGTTGGGATAGGATTAACCAGACCATGTCGATGTGCCACTATTTCTTTGACATCATCAAGCGTGGCCCTCAAGGCTGAAGACCATATGGGATTGGATCAACTAACTTCATCTCCATGGTCTCAGGAGCTCATGAATCTCCTGATGTGCTGACCAATGCCGCTCATGCTGGATCTAGCCTCCCATCAAAGTCTGGTGGATCCGAAGTGACTCCCCCAACGGAAGATACCTCCATATGTGGAGAAGATGATCTAGAGGATTATACCCCTACCTTTGAAGAAGGTGTCTCTACCACAGTCGACGAACTGGTATAGGTGATCTTTGCTAGCAAGGGAGACCTGAGACCCACGTTGATCAATGCCGCCATGTCCCTCGAGGAGCAGCAGCGGTACGTGGAAATCCTTAAATAGAACTGTGATGTGTTCACCTGGATTTATTGTGAGATTCCAAGACTAGATCCCCAGGTAGCCATCCACCGCCTTGGTCTCCCGACATACCATCACGAGTTCAAGTAGCCTCCCAAAAAGATGCACCCATCTCACAGTGATATGGTTGAGGCCGATGTTGACAAGCTCGTCCGAGAAAATTTTGTCACGGATGTCCAGTATCCCAAGTGTCTATCCAACATTATGTTAGTCAGGAAGAAGAATGGGTAGATTAGAGTCTGTATCGACTTCCACGATCTCAACTGGCACTGTACAAAGGATGATTTTCCCCTTCTAGTGACAGATTTGTTGATTGATGCTACGGTCGGGTTCCACGCCCTATTTTTCATGGATGGGTACTCTGGATACAACCAGATCTAATTGGCCTCCGAAGACGAGGATTACATGCTTTTAGGGCCCCCAAGGTACTTTCTATTACCAGGTTATTCCCTTCATCCTAAAAAATACAAGTTCCACCTATCAGCGGCCCATGCATCACATATTCAAGCTGATCTTGGGAATATTGGTGGAGTGCTATGTGGATGATCTGGTGGTCCAATCTTGCCAATGCCAGGACCATCTCAAGGAACTTGAGGAAGTATTCAGTTTCCTCCATTCCCTCCACCTAAAGATGAACCCGTTTAATTGTGCCTTTGGGGTCACTTCTAAGAAGTTTTTTGGATTTTTTTTTAGGTACTGAGTCATTGAGATCGACCACGAGAGGGTCAAGGCCATCATCCAGATGCCTCCCCTTAGCAATATTCGAATGTTTTGATGTTTTCAAGGCAACATAGACAACATATGTTGATTCATCACAAATCTGGCAGGCATGTGTATGCCCTATTCTCGGCTCATGAAGAAGGGCACCACCTATGAATGGGAAGAAGAGTGTCAGACCACATTCGAGGAAGTCATGTAATATTTGATCCAGCATCCAGTCCTGATTCCACCCATCTCCGGGATGCCACTGATTCTCTATGTTTCTGCCCTGGATCGGTCTCTCGGTACCCTTATCACCGAGAAGAATAATGAGGGGATAGAGAATATCCTCTACTATCTCAGCCGCATGCTCCTTGATACAGAGACATGATACTCCCCAATAAAGAAGATATTCCTTGAACTGATATTTTCTATACAAAAGTTGCGACATTACCTGTTGCGTAATGAGGTACAGTTGGTCTCTCAGGTAGTCCCACTGAAGTACATCTTGAACCACCCCATGTTGACTGGCCGACTAGCGTGGGGAGCAGTAATTCTCTAATAGTTTGACATCAGGTTCGTGCCTTAGAATTCCATCGAGGGGTAGGCGTTGGCAGACTTCCTAGCAGCCCATCCAACCTCCGTGGATCAATCCCTGGAACAAAATTTTTCCTGATGAAGCAATCCGATCAATCGACCATGTCATCCCATTTTGGAAAATGCACATCTCCGGTGCCTCCTGGAGTCCCACCGGTAGAAGGCTCAGTGATCCTAAGCTCAAAAGAGTGGGAATGGGTATCGTCTTCATCACCATGGTGCAAGACATTCTGCCATACTCATTCCTATTGTCAAAAGGTTGCACCAACAATGAGGCATAATATCAGGCTCTCATCAATGACCTCAATATGGCCCTTGAGATCGATGTGCCCCATTTTCATGTGAAAGGGGATTCCGAAAAAGTCATCAATCAATTCAATGAAGACTATGTTGTCAGGAAGCCAGAGCTCGTGTCGTTGTTGGAGTGGACCCTCTATCAAATGGCCCACTTCCCTTCTCGACCGGAGGTTACCCATGTCCCTCGGTCACAGAATGGTCGACCGGAAGCTTTGGCTGGCTTAGCTGCATCACTTGCAGAACCCAAGAAGGATGATCTTATTATACATGTAGCACACGAGAGAGTCATTTATTCCGTCTCCCCATAGGATGACGACGGCCTGTGAGTAATCCATATTACTGCTGCATCCTCCATGGCAGGAGCCCCAGGTTCCTCAAATGCAGTGGTTGAAACGACTCTCGACTGGAGAGCACCTTTTGTCAAGTATCTCCAAAATGGTTGCCTCCCATCTGATTGGCCCGAGAGTGAGAAAATATGATGCCGCACGCTGTAGTTTACCCTACAGAGTGGTCATAGCCTTCAGAAAATCCTCCACAAGAGTGGTTTTGATATTTTTCTCTTCTGTTGCATTCAAGGAGTCAATATTTTAAGGTCATGTAAGAGGTTCATGCCGGTTCCTACGGTGCCAACCAGGATATGCCAAAGATTTCCCATTAGATCCGGAGACTGGGGTACATCTAGCCCTCTATGATCCAAGATTGTATCAGGTTCTCTAAGAGATGTCACACATGCCATGTAAATGCTAATTTTCTGCATCAGCCGCCAAAACTGCTCCACTCCACCATGTACTCTTGGACATCTGTGGCATGGGGACTTGATGTTGTGGGACCCTATCCACCAGTGATAGCTCGGAAGTGTAGTTTTATCCTGACCGATACATATTTCTTCTCGAGGTGGGATGAAGTAATCCCTCTCAAGGAAGTGAAGGCTCGATCTATTTTTTATTTTGTGATCTCCAACAACAACTAATGATTTGGAGTCCCTCACGCAGTCCTCACTGATAATGGCACCAACATCCGAGCAGTTGAGCTAATGATGTTGTACTCCAAGTAAAACATTCACACCAACCATACCTTCCACTATCACACGTATGAAAACATGCAGATCAAGGCGTTTAACAAAACCCTCTCTAACATTTTGTAGAAAATGGTTGGCCAGAATAAGAAGAGTAGGCCGGACAAGCTCCACAATGGCCTCTGGGCTTATCGGACGATGAATCGCGATTCCACCCAGGTGACCCCATATTTCGTGGTGTATAGGGCTGAGGCCATCATACCCATCGAGATCTAGCTTCCATTGTTACGCACTACAGTCTATAACCAGCTGGTGCTAGATAAGGTGGCCGAAATCCGTCTAGCTGAATTTGAAGCACTCAACGAGCGTAGGGTATGTGACCTGTAAAATCTGGAAAGACATCAGAATAGGATAGCTAGAGCCTTCAACAAGAAGACTCACCTCTGATCATTCCTACAAGGAGACCTAGTATTGGCTCTTCGAGCACCAATTATCGGTAGAAGGAAAACACCTATGTTGGAGCCCAAATGGGAAGGACCCTACATCATTCATATGGTTTACCCCAATGGAGCATACTCCATGGTGACCATGGATGGTGAACGCATAATTCCTCCCACCAACGCCAAGTTCCTCAAGATTACTTTGCCTGAGCCCTAAGGTCTGGCAGTGACCTTAAACTGTATGGTCTGACATGACCATAAACTGTACGGTCCTATGTGACCTTAAACAGAACAGTACTGCATTACTTTAAACAGTCCATCATCCTGTATGACATTAAACTACATTTTTAGAACTACATGCGGCTTGGTTCCCATCCTCATGGGATATGTAGGAATGCTCATATTATTTGTTTTGAGTCCATCCCCAAACTCATCTCTTCGACTATCCCCCAGGGGTATAGTTTTCTTGTAGTATCCATGGATGATATGGTGTAGGCTTCCATAGCCCCACTCAAACAAGGATTATAAGGGTCGCACCTTGCACCCTCTCTTGTTCTTATATCCTCCCAAGTCTTCACCGCACGACGTTAAACTTCATGGCCTTCTAGAACTACATGTGTCTTGATTCCCATCATTATGGTTTACATAGGAATGCCCAGACATTTCGTCCTTTGGCCCAGCCCAAATGCTAGAATCTTCCCCTTGGTTTAAGATGTATGGCGAAGGTGTCCTTTTTCCCCAATTCATGTCAAGCTAACCTCGATCCGGCCATACGTCCCACTCCATGGAGATGTTCGACTCTTTGAGAGTTGGGTATAGATATGCTTCACCGACTCTTTGACTAGAATTCCTTCACCTTCCCCATTCGGAAGGGACCCTAAATGGTATGAATTCTAGGCCTAAGGGATCTCTCTTAACACTTCGGGCCA
This sequence comes from Viscum album, assembly GCA_963277665.1. Classification (NCBI taxonomy): domain Eukaryota; kingdom Viridiplantae; phylum Streptophyta; class Magnoliopsida; order Santalales; family Viscaceae; genus Viscum; species Viscum album. Next base: position 124,505,911 of record OY728129.1, on the reverse strand, counting down.
ATTCCCTCGAGGATGTCAAGCAAAAAATTGATACAAATACTGCGTTTCGAATATGGTCAGCGGTCGATGCTCATTTGTTGCTCCTAACGCTGTGTTTTGAACATGGTCAACAGTTATCTTGGATCGTTAGGTCCACCCCAAGATTTCCTAAACATCGAGTGTAGTGTGTAATGTCTCGGACCCGGGTTCCATGCAACGGGTGCCCCGAGACTCGTTCTCTACGTGACCTCAAGGAAATTTCCCCAAAGGCCAGAGGCTGCCGACCAACAGCGAGGGCCTGGGTATGATAGTGAGGAAACTATGCCCTCATTTATCAAAGTGTAGCGCAGCAGAATACTAAATACAACATAAAACAAACCACAGAAGCAGTAAACCATACACAAGGCAGTGAATATAACCAACAGTGTATAACTAATGATGCTACATGTCTCATGTTCTACGAAAACATCCAGAACATGTTATACATAAATACAGTACAGTAAACAGCAGAGTACAGCAAAACAAAGAAGACAGCTGGCAGCGGCATCGCGAGCCTAGTCTCGGTCCCATTCCCTCCTACTCCACAGCAACAGTCAAGTACCTGTATAGGGGCCCTTGCCCCTATCTACACCTGCAGCAACGTAATATATTTAGACCGAAAGGCGTGACCCAAACAGGGTGTGAGAAATATATCTCAGTAGGTACCCACCAAAGGCTCGTGCCCAACTGCATGTAAGCATGCAACAATAGTGTGCAGTAGTAAAATGAAAATAAGTAAGAAGTACTCAAAAGTAACCCATTACCAGTTATATTTCCATTTTATTATCCATTTAATCCATTTAATATAAGAAATCACCACAGTGCATTTCTAGTAAACAACTAGTGTCCTCAGACACGTAAACTCCTACCCTCGGGTAATGTTGTTCCAAAACAAGAATCTTCCCTTAGGCATAACAGAATTTGGCCTCAGGCGTAGGTAGTGTTTCCCTCAGGCACAGAATCAGCTGCCCACAGGCATAGAAGAAGTTTCCCTCAGGCCGAAATAACTACAGCCCTCGGGCTAAACAGTGCAATGCCCACCGGCTATTCACAATAGCTCCCTCAGGCTAAACAGGTAACCGGGCCATGCCCAACATATCAAAATGCAGTAAAAAATCAATTCCTCTCAAGGAAATTCTACAATTACTATATTTAAGGCATACCCTCGGGTATCCTGGCCAAATGGATAAACAGAGGAACACACCTCCGGGGTGGTTCCGGATCCAAGAAACGATCCCAACCAACATTTTATTATCACAATTAAATCACCTATGCAATTCTAGGCATTAAACATAGGAACGGCTTCATCCACACGACACCCCAACATGGGTTCATGGCACAGAAACGCACAAAACACACAACAAATGGAAAATAAACACAAAGCCACCTACCTTATACGTCAACGAGCGATATACCCGAACGCCGACTCCAAAAACGCCCAAGAACAGCGTAGATCTGATGAAGAACAAAACCCATTCAAATGTAAATAACTTACGTTAGGAGAAAAATTGGAAAGAACGGTACCAGGAGAGGAGAGGGCTTACCCATTCGGTTCCAACAAGATTGTCCGAAGCCAAATCGGATTACAGACGAACGCCTAGTGGATCTTCAAAGATCCGGCCTCCTCCTTTGGCTCCAAAATGGCTCAAATGCCTCCTCTGCCAAATGAGGAGGCTACTGCCTGTTTGATGCCAAAAAAACAAAGTACACGGCGTGTACTTCCAGGTACACGGCGTGTACTTCTAGGTACACGGCGTGTACTCAATTAAATTAATTGTTCATTTGGCGGCACCTCCACACTATTGATCCGTCGACATGAGTACACGACATGTACTCTCGGGTACACGGTGTGTACTGTTGCCCAGATGGCCATGACTCCATCACCTTACTGTTTATGCTTGCCGACTGACTACACGGCGTGTAAGGTACCACTACACATCGTGTAGTCGGTTCCTACACCCCTCGTCACCAGCATGGCTACACTCCTCGTGTAGTCATCCCAACACGGCCAAAAGTACACGACGTGTGGATAAAGTACACGGCGTGTAGTTCCAAAATTCAGGATTTTTCTCCATTTTCCATATTTTCTCAAAAACACATAAGGAAAATGGAAAGAAGAAGCCCGTACCTCTAAAATAAGAACTGGGTTCTTACATAGTGGTTCATTCTGACCTATTGTATCTTCAAGAGACGCACTTCCTCCAGGTGATGCAAACCCTCAGGCCCCTTGGCCATCTCGGGCCCCTAGCCCTCGTCATCACTACTGGACGTTAAACTGAAAACTGGTCAGGCCATCCTGACTGAGTCCTTGCCTTAGGCCATTTGTATTTTTTGGGCCCCTCGCCTAATATCTCCCTCATGGGATTGTGTGGTGTGGTGTGGGATTGTTTCCTCATTCACGTCGGGTTTCTTGCCTTGCCGTACATATCCCCAGATGAGATACCTTACCCCAGCCCTCGTCCTCACTACAAGATGCTAAACTGGAAACTGGTTAGGCCTTCCTTACCGAGGCCCTGCCACAGGCCCTTCGTCCTTTTCGGGCCCCTGGCCACAGTTCTCTCACATGGGATTGTGTAGTGTGGTGTGGGATTATTTCATCATTCATGTTGGGTTACTCTCCATGTCGTACACTTCCTCTTTAGTGGATCCTACCCTCTGGTATCATCGAGAACTATGAATGTCTTGATTCCCATCCTTATGGGATATGTAGGACCATCCGAAAGTCTAGACATTGGGTCGCACCCCATCTCTCAGAAATCTCCATTTCACCTTGGCCCCTATGCCTACCCTCTTCTTCCTAGACACCAACATCAACACTCTTCGGCGGTTCACCAGTGTGCTTAAGGGTACTATGGTTTAGTACCTAGAATGTCGGACTATTCCTGAACATGCTTCCACCCAATTTTCAGGCTTTTGTTTCTCTTCATTAGGGCTTCCAAAACCTTTCACACCCAAAGGGACCCCCGAGTGGCATGAATGCTAGGAATAAGGGCTCTTCTACCATTACAGACCAACGCCCCCATAGGTCGCATACAACAAATAGATATAAATCCCATTTTTCAAAAATTTTCAGTGGTTGATGCTCATTTGTTGTTCCCAATTCGGGGTAATGCGATATAGATACTGCATTTCTGCCACAGTCAATAGTTATCCTCCATCGCCACTCCAACCACATTAAGCCCAAAATTTCGGTTACATGATTCACATCCTTCTCCACCTCATAATGTCCAAGTAGAACTTCAAGACTCTTGGTACTATTCCTCAGTGCACATCTGCGCGTTAGGAGGACAAGATCCGCCATTGGGGCTCCGCACCGATTTCCCTTTGGTGTGTGTCCCTTATGTTGCAATAGACATCTTCCTCCCTTTTTTCCCACACTGAGTTAGAATCAGATGGGTTTAGGGATTGGGTTATGGTCTACACATACTTGGAAGGTTTTCATCCACCTATGGTCTGAGCTCTAAGACCATAATCTATGATCTTCTCAAAACTACATTTAGCTGGAATCCCATCCCCATGGGTTACGTAGGAATGCCCAGACCTCTTGTCTTTGGGTCCAGCCTATGTTTTTATAATTTGTCTTTCTTGTCCCACCTTCTGAACATCGACTATAGGACCACGTGACATTGTATGAGATTATGTCCTCATTAACCTTGGGTTTGCAATAGCCACACCACGCTTACCCCATTCTAAAAATTAGACCTCCTTTTCCTGTCCCAGTAGTCCCTCACGACACTAAAAGTCATCCTCCAGAACTATTTTTAGCTTGATTCCCAACCTCATGGGATATGTAGGACCACCCAAACGCGTCTTTTTCAGCTCCAACTCATCTAGGAGCTAGTTTCTCCAGCCCCTTTCCTTTCACCCCTATCTTGTCTCCTTGGCCTGAAGTTCTCCTCTTGGAATTGCATACGGTGTGATGTGGGATCATGTCCCCATTCATGCTGGTTATGTTTCATTGCACCATACACATTTCCCACCTAGCATCGTCTCTGCTACGTCAGCACTGCGTGATGTTAAAATGTATGCCATGTCCCATTACATGACCCTAAACTGTGATATTATCGTCCTGGAAACACGATGAAAAACAACATTGCATTTTGATAACTTCATTGTAGAGGACGTCACGATTGGTATTGGTCATACGCCATGCCATTTTTCAATGCCTACTACGGCTTAATTCTTGTGGTGACTCCGGGGCATGTTACCCTAGGCTTGTCGCTTCCCAAAAAAAACCACTCACCTTAAAGGACAAACATGTTTTATCAAATACCGCATCTTTTGGTGTGTGGCCCATGTCCACACACCTCTTTTATCCTCAACACGGGTACCTCATTGTTCCCCCTTTTCATGAACTACGTGCAGCATGATCCACATCCTCATAGGGTATGTAGGAACACCATTTCACATTGCCTCAGGCCTAGCTCAACTCTCGTTTTTTGGTCCCCTGACCTAAAACCTCTTCCCAGGAACACGTGGTGGTTGGAACCCCTGGTTCCCATTCACGTCGTATTTTTTGAAATTACTCACCATGAATCTCTAGCATTTCTTCCCATCCATGGCCTGAACTCTATGAACCTAATCTAAGATCTCCCTATGGGAAGGGACTCAACTACCTCTTTCACATACTTCTCGTTGACATATTCAGATGCATCAGCAAAGAGCCCGAAGTGTGGAATTTTCATAGAGACATTCCTCTCGTCCCATGTCCAAGGTTCGTGGGCTCTCTATTTGTATCATCATCCTATTCCACATCCAAAAGGACACTTAGATGACATGGATTCTAGGCCTAAGGGATCACCATGTATGCTAGGCCTAATGTACCTCCCATCATTTCGGGCCACCGTCTCTAAGGATCTCGTATGACATTTGCGACTGGTCTCATGTTTCAAACATGGTCAATGGTCGACCCTCATTTGGTCGTCCCAATTCTTGGCTAACACGATTTGGATACTGAATTTCTTCCACGGTTAACGGTTATCCTCCATCGTCACGACACCATCATTTTGATCCATATTTCGAGCTTCATGATTCACACATTCCAACTCTCCCATGTTCAAGTGGAATTACGACCTACTCAACTCTATCTCTTCTCGCATATTTGAGTGCTTCTTGGATGAGTTAGCATCATTGGGCTGGTATTCACAGAGTGTCCCTTTGTCCTAACATGCCCCTTCCAGTGTCGGGAAATTCCCACTATTACTTCATGTTTCCCACACAGATCACGACTCACATGGGCTTAGTAGTTTTGGTAGGATGTGTACCAAAGCGGACAATCTTATCATCACCCCGCAGGATGTTAAATTGCTCTCTAAGAACTACGTATGGCTTGATTCCCATCTTTATGGGGTACGTAGGAACGCCTGACCACTCTGCTTTGGGCACATCCTAATTCTCACTCTTGGTCCCTCGACCTGAAGAGTTTCTTCCAGGGTTACATGGTGTGATTTTGACTCCAATTCCTCATTCACGTCAGTTTCATAGAAACCACAACACATACTCTATGGGCTCTTCCCTTTCATTATACATCCTATCGTATGACGTTAAACAACTGGAGTCCATATGTCGTCAACGCATGAGACTAAACATTGGTTCTACCCTGAACAATTTTAGAATTCCCCATGTTGACCATGGGATGCACCAAAGCCTCTACTAAAGAGGATTTCACCTGTCAATGTTGGTCTATGACTACACTACGCTTCCAGAACTATGTACGGCTTGATTCCCATCTTCATGGGATACATAGGGACACCAAGTCATTTCACCTCGTGTCCAACCTATTGAATCGAAAGATCCTATTCATCCCCATTTCTGGCTCATGTCTTGACCACTCGTGAGGGACCATGTAACTGTAACTGTTCCACAAACAAGTCTGGGATGCCCCAAGATGACATTGGGAAGCAACGGCTCCCTCTCCAGAGAGGTCCTGTCTGAAAGAAGGAATGATCCATGATCAAACTGATGAGCCCATCTAGTGTGCTTCTGCCACGGTGGTGTAATTTCAAGAGTGTTGGATTTTGTTCGAACAAAACCTCACTCCACATTCCACGCTTTGAGTGTCCCTTATTAGGACCCTCATCCTCTTTCATGTTTGAAGGGACCCCTTAATAGTATAGATGCTCTGCCTATGTCCCACCTATTGTCCTGGTCCAACGTTCTAGAAGACTAATAGATTGAATTTTGAGTAAGGTCATTTGTTTCGAACATGGTCAGAGGTCGGCCCCTATTTGTTATCCCCATTTCAGGAAAACTCAATAAGGATACTGTGTTTCGAACCTGTTCAACAGTTATCATTCATTATCACACCACCCTCCATAGCGTTCAAGATTTTTGGGTATCATGATTCACACCTTCCACTTCCCTGTGTTCGGACTAATCCCAACGCCCCTGACATTACCCCATTTGTGCACCATTGCACATCAGAAGATCGGATCGTCGATTATTCCAAGGTCCTAATCCTCCGATCGGGCCTCTCCCATGTCTTACCGGAAGATCCGGATTAGTAACATAAACCCCGGGTACCCGAAGCATGGTCGACACATTATAATTTGATGGAATTTCATGGTTTATCACATTGGGCTCAACCCATGTGAGCTTAGGGACTGACTAATGGATATTTCATGAATATAATAGACGTGTGTGAAGCCAACCTCGATAATGAAACTCATGCATGATATGACATAAAATAAATCAAAACATGAATGTTCATTTGAGATTTTGTGATCCTTACAGCACTCAGGGGTTTGTCCCTCCCATGGATGGGTTGATCCCGTCAATAGAATGATGCAGTTCCACCACCCTTAGACTTGTGCCATCCAGGTGTTGCTGCCACCGGCTCAACTCCCGATCTTACTCAGTAGTGATGGGGCTCAGTTCATTAGCCTCAGTTTGGGCCCACATTATTTCAGCCTGAATGACGACCATTTCATCAGAATCATGCCTCATATGCTCTTCTACCTCTTCCAGCTGGGCCTTCAATCTCAAGATCAACTCTAATTGTAAGTTAAGAGAGGCTGGGTGCCCATCCGCCCGTATCTATAGCTGTTAGACTTAATCTTCAGCCTCCAGGAGTTTCATGATGTTCATCGCCTTCCTCCGCTACCGGCCCATGCTGAGGCCGTGATCATACTCCCAGATCTTCTCTGCCATGAGATCTCGGATGACCAGATGAGGACGTTGGGCATCCACTCCCCCAATGCACAGATCGTGCAGCTGCGAGTGACGTCTGTCCATGTCGACTAGCCATAATTCATGTGGGGTCTTTTTGATAAAGTGCACGATCAGCTTCCATTATCGGTGGTGAACTATATTATTGTCCTCTTCATCATAGGCCATCTCATCCTAGTCCACGCTGTTAGCAGGATCGTATGCGGGATACGCCCTCTGGAATTCATCAGCGGGATCAGCGCCTGGCATTGGATCAAGGGAGGCATCTGGCGTCGGATCAGGTGTGGCGGGACTTGGGTCGACCGGTTGATCCTCATCGTCAAAACCCACCTCAATGACCTCAGGCATGACCCTGCTGGTGTTCCCCCCAATGATAGGGAGCGTTGTAGCTCAGGTGGGCTGGGTAACTATCTCCACGATTACTGGCATGTCTCTGGGAGGGGTGCTGCCAGAAATCCCGACCAACCTTGTCGTAGCAGGCCATGCCAGTTGAAGGACTGTGCGTGACAGAAAAGGGTATGGACGTTAGTTGGAATGATCAGCATGTGGCCACAATGAGTTAAATAGAGAAGACATATAGGTATCAAACTCTTGGTGCTGCTCCTTAGATGATGTTTATAGGACCCTGAAGTGTTGTAACACCCCAAGATTCCACTGTACACTTCTAATTGAATAATACAGTAGCGTGTATTGTACGTAACATCGAGTTCTAATACACACCACAACCAATCAAACTAGCTGTTTTGAAAAGTAATACCCACTTTTTGAAATTTTATAAATTTTATATTTCAAAATGGAATTAATTTTTGGGTTTGGAATATCTAAATTAGCTTAGAGTGAATTTTATTAATTTTCTAAAAACACTCAATATTTGATGAATAGTGAAAAAACACTGAGTTATAGTTTAAAACCAAATTTTTATTTATATAATTATTTATTTAATTTAAATTTATTTTATGTCAAAATATATACATAATACCTATATAAGTTCAATTTAATACATTGGAGTCAGTTTATAATAATTTTAGATATATAAAAATTTTATTGAACTTTTCACCGCATTTTGCCCATCTCCTTGGAGAATATGCAAATTCACATAAAACATAATTTTACCACTTTTGTGAGTGGAATTTCAAAAATATGAGAGACACAGTTAATATCAAGGTGTAAAATTTGGTTCAATAAGATAAAAATATTTTTTTGTGAATAGTATCTTTTTACTTTTATTTACCACGATTCAAAGTAAATAGTGTAATTAAGGGTAAAAATGATATTATTATTACCCTAACACATGTCCTAATTCTATTGGCTAAGTATATTTCGAAAAAAACAACCTTATAAATAAAATATGATCCTCTTTGGTCCACTTGGATTAGATTAGGGCATTTATTATTATTTAATTCCAAGAATAGTTAAAAGAGTTAAATCAAAGTTTAATTACTAAAACATTATAAATATAGGGTTATAAATAAGATAAATTAGATTATAAATATTCATTAGAAAGCTAGAAAAATTTCCTACATAATGGTATTTTATTTATAATTTTTATAGATCATATAATTTAATTTATGTATGACACAATGGTGATATAGTAATTAACGAATTAATGAAATATTAAAATAATTCGTATTATAAATATCCAAATAAATGTAATTTGATAATTTTTATGCATTAAACTAATTTTATAGGTTAATATGACATATTAGAAAAAAGTTATATTAATTTTTTTCTAAGTAATAATGCAGAAATGAATTTATCAAAAACAAAATACACAATAGTGTCAAAATTGACATAAAAGTGTTTTTAAAACAAATATTATATTATTAATTGATATTCTACTCCTAAAAATCTATTGTTTTTCCAAAAGACATGTATTATGATATCTGTATCATTTATAGAATTGTTTGAGGTCTCTTTAAGTTTAATGTACGATTATAATCTATATAATATAAAAATACAAAGAGACATGGTAAATGTCAAACTAATTAACTACGAGTTAAAACTAGAAGATAAGGTTAATAAAGTGACCCAAACCTGTCTAAAACCTACTGGTTGAGTTGATTTCGTCCAATACCCACCTTATCCTCAAAATAAATTATTTTGGATCCATTAGAAACCGAATATAAATTAATTATAAAATAATATTTCTAACTTTTCCAAATGTGCCCCTTACCCCTCTTATAAAAGGGCACTCCCCCTTCTCTCTAATCCATACCTTCAAAGACATTTGTCTCGTCCAGACCCTGCCCAAATATTCTTTCAACTTCCCACATTTAAACCTAGAGGCCTTATATTGATCATAAATCCATCCTAAGGATCCTTTTTGATCAAATCAACGGGAAGAACCCGAAGAAGAAGTAATGTTTTCATCACCCCCTTTCAAGTTCCTTTCATTTTCAACTTATTCTATCTTTGTTATTTCCATTATAAATAATAACTCCAAAAACTTATATATACTATGATGTTATTATAAATATGGTACAACCATATTCAGTATTCTATTCATCCTTTGAATGACATGTCACCATACATGCGTACGTACGACTTACCGTCTCCAGGTCGTGGTGTAATTGTAATTCAAAACTTTATTATCTGGATGGTTATGATAATGATGTTTAATTGATGTAAATAATAAATATAATAAGATAATGATTCTGTATATATGATATACCATCCAATTATATATTATTTTAATATCAAAAGAATGATATTGTCGCTCGTGCGTACGTACGGACTACCGTCTCCACAAACGCGATTAGATTTATCCTCCATCATATCCATTCAAGTATAACTCTCATTTAATGATTAAAAATAATGTATAAGGACTTGATATCATTCTGGATATGAATTATAAACAACCTATTTATAAAAAACATGGCTTACATAACAAAACATATAAAAGAAAATGAGTACCTTAACACCCGAAACAACGATACTACTAGGATATTATTAACAAAGCAAAGTTAAAAGATCATATATGATATAATATTAACATAAATGATTATATTATAATTTAATAACAATTATATCACCATTATAAAGGATCTTAACCTACCCTAGACCAAGGAAAGGTACAAGATAAGGGTTTATTTCACAATCTCTTCATTATCTGAGGTTGTTTATATGTAATTATCTACTGGGACATTTTTATCATCCACATCCATGATTCTTAAAAATGTATTTCAAATAATTATTAATATTTTATAGACTATGGGTTAAAGTCATTTATACCATATTTTAATTTTTATAATATGTTTATAAAGTAATATTTCCGTCGTTTTCCAAACAAGGTCGTTTTTTAACCTTTTCAACAGAATTAAGGTAAGAATGTTTTTTTCATTTATATGGCGGGTGTAGCTATTTTCCAACGTTATAAAATCGGAGAAGCTTCCCATACAAGATTATAAGAATATTTTTAAATTAAATTTTTTATTTTATAATTATGTGACTTTTAAATGATTTAAAAAAAGAGATATTTCTCTCAAAAAGTTTTGATTTCATTTATCTCAATATCTATTGATAGATTTTAAGCTTATTAGAAGATGATTTATTATGATACAAAACTTTTGTATTTTATTGAAGGTTGTGTGATATTTTTGAATGTAGATGTGTTATTTTTATACCATTCATGGTTTATGGAGAAATTATTGACATTTTATAATCTTGTTTTAATACAAATTTTTATGTTATGTTTATACCTGTTCATATGATGAATGAATTGGACTTAATAAGTGATGGGTGGAGCACCCTATAGCTCCTATATGCATTGGTAGGTCTCATGATACAAACTAGTGTCTTCGCACAAGGCCTTGAAAAAATCTTATTTGTAGTCTTGGCACAAGGCCTTGACTATGCGGTTATGATATTATGGAATTATGCATTCCATCATTTTGAAAGTGGTTATTGATATTGTATGTGATTATTTGACATGTAGAATATCAATGTAAATAAGTAAATGGCACTATTTAATTTTATTTTTTCCATATTATAATTATGTTCATGTTTAAAATGATTTTTTTTAGTTATACATTGCCTTAAATGTTTATGCGTATTTATGAAATTTTCCGCTATATTGTTATCCTTACTGGGCATTTGAGATCACCCCTTTCATGTTATATTTTTTCCTTGGATGTGAAGAAGTATTTTATGAATGACCTGTAGAGATATTATAAGGGGATATGATTGTGGAGACAAGGTGTTGTTGTAGTTTTCACTTTATGATGTAATGTAAACTTTAGGAATGTATCTAGTTATTACAAGGCTACTAAAATAATCGGTCTTTTGAGACTTGAACTTTTGTGATCATGCCAATGTTATGTATGTGACAACCCTGCTTTTTTATTACAACTTAAACATGATTTATTACATAAAACTTCACTTGATACAACAATGAATATCGATAGGTTTAGTTTATTTGGGGCTTAGGATCATTACATAAAAACATAGAACATGAAATACAACATCTTTATTGAAAACTTCCTTTACATTACCACTACATTCCCTCATACTTAGCATTGCATGGGATGACCTGAGGACATGCATAAGAAAAGGGTGAGCTATAAAGCCTAGTAAGGGAGTACACATGAAATAACATGAGAAGTACAATACATGTTAGAAAATAGGCATATCAAAAGAGCATAAAAGAAACATGAACATAAAGGCATGATAAAGCCTGATAATCATAACATGGAAATATGGGAACAATACTTAACATGGAATTAGCATGAGCCAAGGCTCATTGCACATAAATCATGAGTAAATCCACATTGCACATAAAGCAATAGTAAACCCTAGTTGCACTTGAATTAGCATGAGTGAACACTCATTTCACATGACTTATCATGATACTATACTTTACCTAATGCATTGGAGCGCTATAAGGGCGCACCCTTCTTAAACAATTCATTTCATGCATACGTGTGCCACATGGATCATAAAACATAGATTCATAAAACATAATAATTAATTCCATGATAAAGGAATGTGGAATTAACACATAAAACTTTACAATCAATAAGTAAATGTGCATAAATGTGAATACCATTGATGGAGAAATGGGGATGGTATCCACTACACAATGACATTGGCTTAGAAAATCGGTGCGATTTCGGCAGCGTAACGTCGTGATATTAGAATTCATGAAAAATGGTTTATGAGAGAGAAAGGGGTTCCTCATCATAATTACATGTAATGGAAAGTAAGGAGGTCATATACATACATGTCCCAACAATTGAAATGGAATTTAGATTCATGATACAAAAGTATTGCTTGAATGTAAAAGAAGAGAGAGGAGTTCCTTTCAGAATTTCAGCATAGTAACAGGTGTACATGGGAGGCATTTAATGAGAGAGAAATGGGTCTCCCATCATTAAAACAATAATAGGGTAGTATGGGGGAGGTGAGAAACCATACCCCAACATTCATAATTGAAATTAAAAGGGAAAAACAACTTAATGAAAATTGACAAAAATGAGAAAGGAAGAAAAAACCCTTACTTGGAAGTGTGCTTCCAAAGGATAGAGAGAGGCTTGTCAAAGGATTCTTGGGAGATTGGGGAACCTTGGGAGGATTCTAGAGAGATTATGTCAGAGATTGGACGAACTCCAAGGGAAATTAGTGAGGAGGAAGTGGGAGCTTGGGTGGGTTTATATATGAAAAGTGATGGAATTCTTTATTATTTAGGTTTGGGACCCCTTATATTAAATTAATCCAAACCACAAACCATACCATGGTTTTTTCCCATGGTTTTTATCAAAGGTAAGAGTAAAAAATTATTTTATAATTCCAAAGTCCCAACTTCTTAAAATAATAAGGTTGCTTATGTGGAGGTGAGTCACACTCCCCTAGAAAATTAATTTAGAAAGGCAAAGTCATGAATATGTCATGAGGGGTCCATTAATGCTTTGAAAAGTAAGTCAAACAAGCCCAAAATTACATTATTTTAATGATAAAACATATATTGGCCGAACATAAGGATTATGGTATTTTATTACATCACCATTGGGTCATTATTATGTCATAAAACACATTATATATTTAAACAGTATTTAATTTTTACCCAAATATTTGTCTGTCTTGGAAAATTATGAAAAATTCACCGTCGGATAATTTTGACGTCCTGATTACAGAAATGAAATTTATTTTATCTAAAAAAATTAAAAATATGTTAATTTTCACTTTTAAAATAAAAACTGACATTTATCGAAAATTCACGGGTTTTGACAAAAATTGCTTTCAAACCTTAATAAATAATTTTAATTTCATTCATAAAATTATAAGATCATTTATATTTAATAAAAACAATTAATTTAATAATATTATTAATATTTTATTAAAATATTATTTAATTCAAAAATCCCTTAATTTAATAAAATAGATTTCTTAATTCAATAAGAACTAAAAACCCATTTGTACTTTTAAAAACTATTTCCAATGTACCAAAAATGACTAGAAATTATATTCATTATTATATACGAAAATAATGTACATGAACATAGTAATACTTATTTGTTACATAACCCCTTAAAACAGCCGCATAAGACCTAAGGGTAAGGTGTGCGATGGTGACAGACTCTTGGGGCGGCTCGGATAACATCGCTCGAGTGGTAATCTCTATCAATATCCACTTTTCCCGTAGATGGTCCCGTTCGAGCTTGACATGGTGAAGATCATATTGGGCTTGGTCAAGGGCGAAGCCCAAGGATTCCACCTCTTTTCCGAGCTCTGACAAATGGGGTTCGAATGGGGCAATTCTACTGGATGAGGCCATCACTTCTTTTTTCTGAGTAAATTGGATTTGTTAAGGTCTTATATTTATACTAATCATGTGATCACTGTTCAACGATTATATTAACAATGGTCACAATTCTTAACATAAAACCAAAGAAGTTTAAATCTTATAATTTTTTTTCATAAATAGACATTTAACTTGATCAAGAGGGATTTCCATTAATAAAAATTTGGGTCGTTACAATATTCCCCCCTTAAGAAATTTCGCCATCGAAATTTTCCTTTTCCCACACTAAAACAAATGTGTGTAACTCAGCTTCATCATATCCTCCGATTCTCATGTCACTTCTTCAGACTTGTGGTTTCTCCACAACACCTTGACAAGGGGCATTGTTTTATTTTGTAGAACTTTTTCTCTACGATATAAGATCTTCACTGGTTTCTCCTCATAAGAAATATCGTCTTCCAATTGTACCACCTCAGAAGAGAGTACATGTGAAGGGTCCGGTATGTACTTCCTTAAGAGGGATACATGAAAGACATCATGTACTTTGGCCATAGTAGGTGGAAGTGCTAGTCGATAGGCCACAACCATGACACGATCAAGAATATCGAAGGGGCCGATGTACCTTGGACTCAACTTCCCTTTCTTTCCAAACCTCATGACCTTCTTCCACGGAGATATGCGTAGAAACACCATGTATCCAACTTTAAACTCAAGGTCTCGTCGATGATTATCTGCATAACTCTTCTGTCAACTATGGGCTGCCTTGATATGCTCCTGAATGGTTTTCACCTTCTCCACCATTTCCTCGACCATTTCTGATCCAAGCATCCTACATTCAGCGACTTCATCCTAACATGTCAGTGTTCTGCACCTTTTCCCATATAGGGCTTCATATGGTTCCATTTGGATGCTCGAGTGGAAACTGTTATTATAAGAGAACTCAACAAGAGGAAGATGTTTATCCCATCCTTCTTTAAAGTCCATTGAGCAGGCTCCCAACATATCCTCAAGTGTTTGGATAGTCCGCTCGGATTGGCCATCAGTTTGAGGATGATAGGCTGTATTGAAGTTTAGTTCATTAATTAGAGCATGTTGAAGACTCTTCCAAAACATAGAGGTGAATCTTGGATCTCGCTCAGACACAGTAGATAGTGGTACACCATGCAACCTTACCACTTCCCTGATATATATCAGTGCTAGTTGATCCAAAGAGAAATCCTCCTAAATAGAAATGAAGTGTGCAATCTTTGTAAGATGATCCACAACAACCCATATCGCATTGTTCCCTTTGGATTTCCTCGGAAGTCTGGTGACAAAGTCCATGGTGATGTTTTCCCATTTCCATTCTGGTATGGGAAATGGTTGCATAATCCCCTTATACTTCTTCCTCTCTTCCTTCACTTGCTGACACACCAGGCACTTTGATGTATATTCAGTGATCTCCTTCTTCATATTATCCCACCAAAAGTTTTCTCGGAGATCTCGATACATCTTTGTGCTCCCTGGGTGAATAGAGAAATTTGAAATATTTGCATAATCCAAAAGTTCCTTCTTCAGCTCCAGACATGATGGAACATATACTCTTTTCCCAAACCACACAATTCCTTCTTCATTAACATTAAACTATGAGGATTTACCTTTTTTGATAGCTTCCACCTTTTCTTGAATTCCCACATCATCCGTTTGAGAATCCTTTAACCATTCCAGAAGAGATGGTTGAGCAATCATTTGTGAAAGGATTGATAATGTTCCCCTCTTTATGATTCCCACGTCCATCTTCATCAAGTCTATGAAGATTGGATCCTTCTCAATGCTCATCATTGATAGAATTGCTGGGTCCTTTCTACTTAGGGCATCTTCCAGCTTGTTCGCTTTCCCAGGGTGGTAATGTATTGAACAGTCATAATCCTTGATGAGATCTATCCATCTACTTGGTCTCATATTAATCTCTTTCTGCGTGAATATATATTTAAGACTCTTATGGTTGGTATATATCTCACATTTCTCTTCATAGAGATAATGCCGCAAAATTTTCAAGGCAAAAATCACAGCCGCCAACTCCAGATCATGCGTTGGATAGTTTCGCTCATGGATTTTCAACCACCTTGAGCCATAGGATATCACATTATCATTCTCCAGCAGCACACAGCCTAAGCCCTTCTTTGAAGCATCACTGAATACCACAAAAAGATTCCCACTTGTGGGTAAAGTGAGCACGGGCGCAGTGATAAGCCTCCTTTTCAACTTATTGAATCATTATTAGCATTCATCACTCCAAGAAAACTTTACTCCCTTTCGAGTTAGCTTGGTAAGAGGGTTTAACAATCGTGAGAAATTTCTCACAAATTTTCTATAATATCCAGCTACCCCCAAGAAGCTACAGATATCTGTTACCGATGTTGGCCTCGGTCATCCCTCAATTGCATCTGTTTTGGTGGGGTCCATAGATATCCCATTGCGTGTGATGATATGGTCCAAGAATGGGACCTCCTTCAACCAGAACACACACTTGATGTACTTATCATAGAGCTTCTCCTTTCGTAAAGTCTCTAGTACAGATTTTAAATGCTCCTCATGATCCTCCTTGGTTTTGGAGTATATCAGAATATTATCTATAAAGACTACCAAAAATTTGTCAAGGTAATCTCTAAAGACTCTATTCATCAAGTCCATGAATATTGTTGGAGCATTGGTGAGTCCAAAAGGCATTACTATGAATTCATAGTGCCCATATCTTGTACGAAAAGCAGTCTTGGGGACATCTTCCTTCTTCACCCTTACTTGATAATATCCCGACCGCAAGTACACCTTGGAGAAGTATTGTGATCCATGCAGCTGATCAAACATGTCATCGATTCTTGGGAGAGGATACTTGTTCTTTATCATGATTTTGTTAAGTTCACGATAATCGATGCAAAGCCGCATTGACCCATCCTTCTTCTTAATGAAGAGGATTGGTGCACCCCATGGTGAAGCACTTGGGCGTATAAACCCTTTATCCAGATTCTACTGTAGTTGTTTCTTCATCTCTTCAAGCTCTACAATAGCCATTCTATATGGAGTATTGGATATTTGTAGCGCCCCAGGTATAAGGTCAATTGAAAACTCAACATATCTTCTTGGAGGAAGACCAGACAGTTCCTTGGGAAACACTTTAGCGAATTCTCTCACAATAGGCATTTCTTCAAAGATGGTTTCTTCCTTGGACTCAATCATCTGAGCCAGATATACATGCTCATAAGGCAGTAATACCTATGCTTGAGATGATAGAGCTAAAGGAGATTCATCTTCCTACTGACACTTGTAACGAATTGGGGGTCGATTTTCCATATATAGTGTGATTTCCCTCTCTTGACAATTTATGTTGGCTCTATATAAGGAAAGCCAATCCATGCGAAGAATTGCATTAAATTCCACCATATGGAGTATGACGAGGTTTTCTGAGAAATTCAATCCACAGATTATAACAGGGTAGGACTTATATTCATGGGATGCAATGATTTCCCCATTTTCTATACTCACTGACATCTTTACTTCCATGATTTGTGGTGGTGCTGGGATTGTTCTACTAAACTTTCAAGATATAAAAGAATGTGTAGAACCTGAATAAAAAAGTACGTCCGCGAGTCTTTAATGAATAACTAGCGTACCTGTCACCACTTCGTTGTCGGGGTTCACTTCGGTAGAAGTGATGAAAAATCTCTTCCTTGATGCCTTGGAGGTTGTTGGTTGTCTCCGAAAACCCTTGGATTTGGGAACTGATTTGCAAAATGAACCGGTTCTTTGCATTTGTAGCATTGAACGACGCCTTGAGGTTCCAACAGAGCGTTCCTCTCCTCTGTCGCAGCCACAGGTCCTTCTTGTCGACAGTTAACAGCTAGGTGCCCTTCTCATCCACATCTGAAGCATTTTCTCGTCCCCTTAAGGCAATTTCTAGGGTGCTTCTTTCCGCACATTGTGCAAGTGGGGTGCTGGATCTTCTTAGCACCGTTGGATTTATCCATCGGACCACCAGCATTGAAGTCCACCTTACGCTTCTTGTCCCAATGATACCCATGTGATTCCCCGATCTCTATTTCAACCATGAGGGCACATCAGAAAATTTCCTCATAGCTGTCGAAGTCACGGATTGCTAATGCTTTCCGCAAGCTAGGCTTTAGCCCACCAAAGAAGTTGTCAACCTTGCATTCGGGGGTAGCGACAAAACTAGTAGCGTATCGTGCAAGCCTCATGAAGTTTTCCTCATACGCTCCAACAGATTCGTCATCTTTTTGCTTGAGGGAAAGGAAGTCTTTTTCCATCTTAAGCCGGAGGGTGGGGGGAAAATATTTATCGAAAAACATCTTCCCGAAATACTTCCATTCCAACACCTCGATCTCCTCCTCAGGCTTCGTATTTTTCATCAACATCCACCATTGATCAGCTTCACCCTCCATACGATAAGTATCTAAGAGAACCTTCTCTTATTCAGAACATTGAAGGATGGAGAAGATCTTTTCAATGGAGTTGATCCATTGTTCAGCGATCGTGGGATCGGGTGATCCACTAAAAGTAGGAGGCCTTTGTCTAATGAAGCTCTCGATAGTGACTTGTTCTTTCTTAGGGGGATTTTAACTTTCATCTTGACCTGTGTTTCTATTCAAAACTTGAGTTAGCTGAGAGAGAAGCCTGACAAAGTTTGTGATTCCAGCTCCCATTGGATTTGGCATCTCATTAGTACATTCATCACACTGATCTTCACAACGGTTGTTAGCCCGAGTCCTCCTATTACCGGCCATTGGCTAGAATAAAAAGAAAGTGAGGGGTAACACATAAAGGGTAATCCAAAGACAAAATATGATGACTTATAAATAAACTTTCATTTCCTTAACTCATGAGTCTATAGGGTTCAATCTAGGCTTTTCATGATCTACTTTCTAACATATATTATTAGGGGAATTTTTTTAATTCCCATAGTAAGGGTTCATACTAAGCTTGTGAATTTATCAAAACATATCCCCCGGGAGTGTCTTAACCAAGAGTGAAGCAATGCCCATTGTCGTGCACCAGTTCCCGTTCGAGTCTAGCTCCAAGCGGTGTTTTCGGGTTTTACCCCTAGGATACATATGTGCCAGAGTCGCCTCTACCTCCTCGTATCCAGACAGGGATGTATTTGTTTGATAAACCACTTACTTAGTATTTACCAAAACCTAGGGATGTTTTTATTATACTTAGTTTTGAATCTATGGCTTTACTAGGGTTTCCTAATCCCAAAAATAACTAAACCTATCCTCTGATACCAACTGTGACAACCCTGCTTTTTATTACAACTTAAAAATGATTTACTACATAAAAATTCACTTGATACAACAAATAATATCGAGAGTTTTAGTGTCTTGGGGGCTTAGGATCATTACATAAAAACTTAGAACATGAAATAGAACATCTTTATTGAAAACTTCCTTAACATGACCACTACATTCCCTCGTACTTAGCATTGCATGGGATAACCTGAGGACATGCATAAGAAAAGGGTGAGCTATAAAGCCCAGTAAGGTAGTACACATTGAATAACATGAGGCGTACAATACATGTTAGACAATAGGAATATCAAAAGAGAATAAAAGAAACATGAACATAAAGGTAGGTTAAAGCATGATAATCATAACATGGAAATGTGGCAACAACACTAAACATGGAATTAGCATGAGCCAAGGCTCATAGCACATAAAGCTTGAGTAAATCCTCATTAAACATAAAGCACGAGTAAACCCTTGTTGAAATTGAATTATCATGAGTCAACACTCATTGCACATGACGTATCATTATATTATACTTTACCTAATGCATTAGAGCGCTATAAGGGCGCACCCTTCTTAAACATTTCATTTCATGCATAAGTGTGCCACATGGATCATAAAACATGGGTTCATAAAACATAATCATTCCTTCCATGATAAAAAATGTAGAATTAATACATGAAACTTTTCAATAAATAAGTAAATGTGCATAAAGGTGAATACCCTTGATGGAGAAATGGGCATGGTATCTACTACACAATGACATTGGCAGAGAAAATCGGTGCGATTTCGGCAGCGTAACGGTGTGACATAAGAATTCGTAAAAAATGGTTGATGAGAGAGAAATGGGTTCCTCATCATATTTAAATGTAATGGACAGTAATGAAGTCATATAGATACATGTCCCAACAATTGAAATTGAATTTATATTCATGATACAAAAGAATTTCTTGAATGTAAAAGAAGAGAGAGAAGTTCCTTTCGGAATTTCGGCATAGTAACAGGTGTACATGGGAGGAATTTAATGAGAGAGAAAGGGGTCTCCCATCATTGAAACAATAAGAGGGAAGTATGTGGGAGGTGAGAAACCATACCCCAACATTCATAATTGAAATTAAAGGGAAAAACAACTTAAAGAAAATTGACAAAAATGAGAAAGGAAGAAAAAACCCTTACTTGGAAGTGTGCTTGCAAAGGCTAGAGAGAGGCTTGTGAGAGGCTTCTTGGGAGCTTGGGGAACCTTGGGAGGATTATAGAGAGAGTAGGAAAGATATTGGACGAACTGCAAGAGATTTTAGTGAGGAGGAAGTGGGAGCTTGGGTGGTTTTATGTAGGAAAGGTGATGGAATTCTTTATTATTTAGGTTTGGGACCCCTTATATTAAATTAATCCAAACCACAAACCATCCCATGGTTTTTGTCCATGGTTTTTGGAAAAGGGAATAGGAAAACATTATTTTATAATGCCAAAGTCCGAACTTCTTAAAATTATACGGTTGCTTATATTGAGGTGAGTCACACTTCCACGGAAATTAATTTAAAAACGAAAAGTGTTGAATATGTCTTGAGGGGTCCATTAATGCTTTGAAAAGTAAGTCAAACAAACCAAAAATCATATTCTTTTAATTATAAAACATATATTGGACGAACATAAGTATTATGGTATTTTATTACATCACCATTTGGTCATTATGATGTCATAAAACACATTATATATTTAAACAGTTTTTAATTTTTACCCAAAAATTTGACTGTCTCAGAAAATTATGAAAAATTCACCATTGGATAATTTCGATGACCTGATTCCAGAAATGACATTTATTTTATTTAAAATATGTTAATTTTCACTTTTAAAATAATAACCGACATTTATCGAAAATTCACGGGTTTTGACAAAAATGGCTTTCAAACCCTAATAAAAAAATTTAATTGCATTCAAAAAATTATAAGATAATTTATAATTAATAAAAAAATTAATTTAATAATAATAATAATAATTTATTAAAATATTATTTATTTCAAAAATCCATTAATTTAATAAAATATATTTTCGTAATTAAATAATAACTAAAAACACCATTTTTTACTTTTAAAAACTATTTACAATGTACCAAAAATGACTAGAAATTATATTCATTATTATATAAAAAAAATAATGTTCATGAACATAGTATTACTTATTTGTTACATAACCCCTTAAAACAGCCGCATAAGACCTAAGGGTAAGGTGTGCTATGGTGACAGACTCTTGGGGCGGCTCGGATAACATCGCTCGAGTGGTAATCTCTATCAACATCCACTTTTCCCGTAGACGGTCCCGTTCAAGATTGACATGGTGAAGTTCAGCTTGGGCTTGGTCAAGGGCCAAGGCCAAGGATGCCACCTCTTTTCCGAGCTCCGACAAATGGGCTTCGTATAGGGAAATTCTACTGGATGAGGCCATCACTTCTTTTGTCTGAGTAAATTGGATTTGTTAAGGTCTTATATTTATACTAATCATGTGATCACTGTTCAATGGCTATATTAACAACGGTCACAATTATTAACATAAAACCAAAGAAGATGACATCTTATAAAAACATTTTTCATAAAGGTACATTTAACTGGATCAAGAGGGATTTCTATTAATGAAACTTTGGGTCGTTACAATGTAATAATGCACCAATTCTTGGTAACTGGGTTCAGGGTGTTACAGTTGGTATCAGAGGAAGTTTTGTACAAAACATGGGAGCAATATTTAGATAGACCTAGATTAGAGCACATAGACCTAAGATGCACTTTGACGATTAGTATAGAATAACTTCCTAAAATTTTGGTATTGTAAAGATTTTTTGAGTTTTTCGAAAAAATACATCCCTGTCTGGATATGAGCAGGTAGAGGTGGCTTTGGAATAGATGTACCTAGGGGTATAACCTGAAAACAACACTTTGAGCTAGACTCGAATGGGAACCGATTGACGACAACAGGCTTTGCTTCACTCTTGGTTATTACACTCCCGGGGGATATTCATGGGATAATTATAATTTTCATTAAAACCATTCTAAAGGGTTTATGAGTATATACTTCCTCAAAGAAAATATTATTATGATTATGGATTATATCCATAAACTGTTAATTCATGTTAAGGGTTTTACAAGTTTGGATTTATGTATTGTGATTCATAAACTAATCTATGGTATTCCATTGTTTAGAAATTTGACATAGTGGAAGAAATGGAAATTGTATCAATGCACGCACTCCATATAGGGATTGCACTCCTGCTCAAGATAATTATAGTGGAGCTAGTGATGAAAAAGGTGTTGATCAGCTAATCAACCTACTGGGACAACTCACTCAGGTTATGAATAATAACCTTACCCAAATGGAGCACCCAGATCCACAGCGTGGAAGATAAATGTAAGATCGCTTCATCATAAAACAACCACCAAAAATCCATTGGAGTACCAATCCCTTAGTAGCTGATCAATGGATAAATTCCTTAGAGAAAATATTCCATGCCTTGGCGAGTAGTGAAAGGGAAAACGTAATCATGGTAGTTTACCGCCTAACTGGAGATACTGACCAATGGTGGTCATTGATTCAAAAAAATGTAGGAATATTATGAAGTATCAAATATGGAATGTAGGGATTTTAATGATATTTTCTTAGAAAAATAATTTCCTCATGACTATTAAGCAGATATGGAAAGGCAATTTATTAGTCTGAGAAAAAACGAGGATGAGAATGTCGTAAAGTTTGAGGCTAACTTTAAAAGGATAGAGTGGCATGAAGCAGATTATATAAGTAACCCAAGGAGTAATATTTTTCATTTCTTTGATGGGTTAAATACATTTCTCCATCGAGCATTAGTCTCACAATCCTTCTCGTCGTATGAAGATATTTTATCATGTGCTATTAAGACAGAAAAGGAATTCTCTAAGTCTTATGACATTAAAGAAAAGAAAGAGAAGAAGAGATCTACATATCCCTCTGGGAATGGAAATAAGGGGAAGAAAGGAAATGTTAAATATCCATCCTCTAGTAAATTTGGGAAGAAACATCATGGTACTTTCTTCAAGGGAATGGGAGTATATTACAAGTTTGGTGAAAAAGGCCAACAAGCTCGTGGTTGCAAGGGGAAGAAAAAAGCTACCGATGATCAATACTACAATTGAAGGGAGATGGGACATTATTCAAATGAATTTCCTAAGAGTCAAGGAAAATTATCTGAGAAAAGTCCAAGGGATCAAGGCCAAGCATATGTTATCACTACTGCTGAGGTAGATGCTTCGAAAGATGTGGTGGCAGGTAATTTAATAGTTTCGTCAAGTTTAGCAAATTCATTATTTGATTCTAGATCATCGAATTGTTTCATATCTTCCCAGTTTGCAAAGAAAATCAGATATATCCAATTTGATTTAACAAGGGAGTTTTCAGTTAAATATCCTAAGGGAAGTATCATCGCAACAATGTTTTGTGAATTCGTTCCCATTAGAGCATATAAATGTTCTTTATATACTGATCTCATCATCATACCTATGATTGAGTTTGATTTAATCCTCAGTATGGATTGTATTTCATACCATGATGCAATGATTTATTATTAGAATAAGGAGGTTACAATTTTTTAGGATGATGATAAGGAACACCTTATCTTTAGAGCAGAATAATCACTACCTAATTGTTATCTAGATCCACCCAGAGTAGCTCAACTAATTTCATTTATTGGGGGGGGAAGAGAATGAAATGACTGTGTGTGAGTAAAGGAATGTTCAAAAAGAGGATGTACCTATTGTGAGAGAATATGTGGATGTGTTTCTAGAAGATTTATCTGGACATCCTCTTGAATAAGAAATTCAGTTTTTCATTGATTTAATTCCTTGATCAAGGCCTATATCAAAGACCACTTATAGAATGTCAAATGTGTAATTAGAAGAACTAAAGAAACAACTAGAGGAATTGAGTAATAATTGATTTAGTATCCCTGGTGTTTATACATGGGGATCCCCTATCCTTTTTGTTAAGAAGAAAGATGGATCTATGAGGTTATGTATCGACTACAGGGAGATCAATGCTATAACAATAAAGAACAAGTATCCCCTACCTCGCATTGATGATTTATTTGAACAACTACATGCAGATCAATAATTTTCAAATATTGACCATCGATTGTGATATCATTAGTTGTGTGTGAAGAAGGAAGACATTCCGAAGACAAAATTTTGAACTAGGTACGGGAATTATGAGTTTACAATAATTCCTTTTGGGAAGACTAATGAACCCACTGTTTTCATGGATTTAATGAACGGAGTTTTCAAGGAATATCTTGATGAATTTTTAGTGGTATTTTTGATGATATCTTGGTATACTCTAAAAGCTAAGAAGATCATGAAACTAACTTGTGCATTATTCTAAAGACCCTTAGAAGACATGAATTATATGGGATGTTTAGAAAGTGTGAATTCTGGCTTCAGGAGATATCATTTCTTGGCCATATTGTCTCTAAAGATGGAATCTCTATTGATCCTTCTAAAACCATGGCAATCCAAGAATGGCCAGAACTGATGAGTATAACTGTGGTGCATAGTTTTATTGGTTTAGCATGTTATTATCGACGTTTCGTCCAGAATATTTCCCGGTTGGCAAACCCATTAACAAAGCTGACACGTAAAGGGGGAACTTTTGTTTGGACCAAATTGTGTGAAGAATGTTTTGAGGAACTAAAGATAAGATTAGTCAATGATCCTATATTGACTCTACCATTAGGGAATGACAGGTTTTTTATTTATAGTGATGCTTCGAATAAAGCACTTGGTTGTGTCCTTATGCAGAATGACAGAGTTATTGAATATGCATCATGACAGCTTAAAATTCAAGAGAAAAACTATCCAACACTTGATCTTGAGTTAGCTCCTATAATTATTTCCTTAATGATTTGTAGAAACTATCTCTATGGTGAAAAATGTGAGATTTATACTGATCACAAGAGTATAAAGTATATTTTATCATAGAAAAAACACAACATAAGGAAAAGGAGATGGCTCGAACTACTCAAGGAGAATGATTTCACTATACACTACCACCTGGGGAGGAAAATAAGGTGGAATATGCTTTGAGTATAAAGGATCATGGAGTTTTTAATTAAATGAGAGTTGAAAGGGATCCAATTTTCATGGATCTAGTAAATTTTGATATGGGAATAACCATGGAAGGTGAAACATCGATACATTTTCAAATGGTTTCCAAACCATTTTTACTAGAAAGGATTTAGAGTTCTCAGAACAATGATTAAGAATTTCAAAAAATATTAAAGGTGTGAATGATGGGATATTGAGTGAATTTTTGTATAAAGATGGAATTTCAATATCTTGGAAGAGACTTTGTGTTCCTGATATGCCTGATTTAAAAATGGAATTGTTAGATGATTCTCATAGTTCCAATTTCCTTATAAACCCTAGAATCACCAAAATGTATAGACATTTGAAGGAACATTTTTGGTGGGATAACATGAAGAGGGAGATTTCTGATTTTTTGTCAAGATGTATGGTTTTTCAACAAGTGAAATCTAGAAGGAAACATCCTGGAAGAGTCTTGCAACCTCTTCCCATACCTGAGTGTAAATGGGATAATATCACGATGGACTTTGTCATTGGATTACCAAAGACTCCTAGAAGGGACGATGCAGTATGGGCCATTGTTGATTGTCTTACGAAGTCAGCATATTTTATTGCTATAAGAGAAGATCTACCACCTGAACGTCTAGTAAGAATACATATTAATGAAGTTGTGAGACTTCATGGAGTATCCTTATCTATTGTTTCTGATCGTGATCACCGTTTTACTTCATGATTGTGGAAAAGTCTTCAGAAAGCCCTAGATAGTGAACTTCATTTGAGCACTTCATACCACCCCCAAACTAATGGAATATCAGAACGGACTATTAAAACCTTAGAGGACATGCTGAGATCATGCTCACTTGACTTTCAGGGTATGTGGGATCAATATTTACCCGTGGTAGAATTTTCATATTACAATAGCTTGCATTAGAGAATTCAGATGGCACCATATGAAGCTTTATACAGAAAGTGATGCCGCACACCAACCTGTTGGGATGACATTGGTGAATGAAAACTTGTAGGCCCAGAAATAGTGGAGGAAATGATGGAAAAGGTTAAGGTAATCCAAAACCACATCAAAGTAGCTCAGTGTAGGAAGAAGTGCTATGCTGGCAACCGAAGGAAGGATTTGGAATTTCAGGTAGGGGATCATGTTTTCCTGAAGGTATCTCAAATAAAGGGTGTTATATGTTTTGTTAAGAAGATAAAATTGAGTCCTAGGTACATCGGACCATAAGAAATACTAGAACGAATTGGGGTTGTAGCTTACCATTTGGCAATGCTGCCAAGTCTCACCAAAGTTCACGATGTGTTCCACATATCCCTGTTGAGAAAATACATGCCTAAACCAACGCATATACTCACCTATGAAGAATTAGAACTGGAACCTGATCTATCTTATTGTGAAGAGCCTTTCATGATTCTTGATACTAGAGAACAAGTGCTGAGAAACCGGATGACTCGTCTGGTAAAAGTTCTATGGAGAAACCATAAGATGGAAGAGGCAATGTGATAACCCGAGGAACTTATGTTGAAGAACCACCCGAGTCATTTTATGCAGTAGTATTATAGAAATTTCGAGGATGAAATTATTTGAAGGAGGGGAGAATGTAACACCCCAAGCTTCCATGGAACCCTTCTCTTTGAAAAATATTGTAGCGTGTGTTGTACACAACATTGAGTTCTAACACACACCAAAACCAATCAAACTAGCCGTTATGAATAGTAATAAACACTTTTTGAGAAATTTATAAATTTTATCATTAAAAATTGACTTCATATTTGGATTCGGAATATTGAAATTAGCTTAGGGTGAGTTTTTGGTATTTTTCTTAAATCATCAAATTTTTTATGAATAATGAAAAAACACTAAGTTATTGTTTGAAACCAATTTTTTTTAAATAATTATATATTAAATTTAAATTTATTTTAAGTTAAAATAGATACATAATAACTATATAAGTTTAATGTAATTCGTTGGAGTCAGTGGATAATAATTTTAGATATATAAAAATTTTATTGAACTTTTCACTCTCTTTTACGCATCTCCTTGGAGAATTTGTAAATTCACATTAAACTTATTTTTAATGCTTCTAGGAGTGTAATTTCAAAAATTTGAGAGACACGGTTAATATCAAGGAGTAAAATGTGGTTCAATAAGACAAAGATAATTTTTGGTGAATAGTAACTTTTTTCTTTTATTTACAATGGTTGAAAGTAAATAGGGTAATTAATGGTAAAAATGATATTATTATTACCCTAAAACTAGTCTTAATTCTATTGGCTAAGTATAATTCGACCAAAAACTACCTTATGAATAAAATATTAACCTCTTTGGTCTACTTGGTTTAGAATAGGACATTTATTATTATTTAATTCAAAGAAGAGTTAAAAGAGTTAAAATAAATGTTTAATTATTAAAACATTTTAAATATAGGGTTATACATAAGATAAATTCGATTATAAATATTAATTAGAATGATAAAAATTCTTTCTACATAATGTTATTTTATTTATAATTTTTAGACATCATATAATTTAATTTATTTATGACATAATAGTGATACAATAATTACTTAATTAATGAAATATTAAAATAATTGATATTATAAATATCCAAATAAATGTAATTTATATCTTTTTATAAATTAAACTAATTATCTATCTTAATATGACATATTATTACTAGTTATATGAAATTTTTTCTAGTAATAACGTTCTTATGAATTTATCAAAAACACAATACCCAATAGTGACAAAATTGACATAAAAGAGTGTTTAAAACAAATATTATATTAATAATTCATATTCTATTCCAACAAATCTATGGTCTAGCCAAAAGACATATATAATTATAGTTGTATAATTAATGGACCACTTGGGTGTCTCTTGAAAGTATATAGTAATATTATTTACTATATAATATAAAAATACAAAGAGACATGATAAATGTCAAACTAATTAACTAAGAGCTAAAACTAAATAATAAGGTTAATAAAGTGACACAAACCTATATAAAACCTATTGGTTGAGTTTTTTTCAACCCATCCCCACCTTAGCCTCTAAATAAATCAGGTTGGAGCCATTATAAAGTGAATATAAATTTATAATAAAATAATATTTCTAGCGTTTCCAAAGGTTCTCGTCATCGCTCTTATAAAAGGGAACTCACCTTCTCTTTAATTCATACCATCAAAGCCATTTTGATCGGCCAACACCTACCCAAATATTTTCTCAACTTACCTCACTTCAACCTAGATGCCTTAGTTTGATCATAAATCTTACCTATAGATCCGTTTTGATCAAATCAAAAGGAAGAACCAGAAGAAGAGGTAATGTTTTCACCACCCTCTTTCAAGTTCCTTTCTTCTTCAATGTCTTCATTCTTTGTTATTTACATTCTAAAATAATAAATACAGTATCTTCTATATACTATGATGTTATAATAAATATGGTACAACCATATTTAGTATTATATCCATCCATTAAATGACATGTCACCATACGAGCGTACGCACGACTTACCGTCACCACGTCGTGGTGTAATTGTTATTCAAAACATTATTATTTGGATGGGTATGATAATTATGTGTAATTGATATAAATAATAAATATAACAATATAATGATTCTATATATATGATATAACATTCAATTATATATTATTTTAATATCAAAAGAATGATATTGTCGCTTGTACGCACATACGGACTACCGTCTCCACGAACGCGATGAGATTCATTCCGCAACGTATCCATGCAAGACTAAATCTCATTTAATGATTAAAAATAATTTTTAAGTACTTTATATCATTATATATATGAATAAGATACAACCTATCCCTAAAAAACATGGCTTATGTAATAAAACATATAAAAGAACATCCCAGATATCCCAGGCCTTCGGTAAAACAACATCCTCTAGTATGTCGATATGGCATAGCCACTTCCCAGGGGCCTGAGTGGATATCCTGCGAAATCCCATCAGTGGACACCCCTCCAGATGGATCTTCACTCCTAGGACCACTGGGTCCACTGCCGTTGTTGGATTGCCGCTGCTGCCTCACCCTCAGCTGGTGTAGGCTGCGCATCCACGTCAGCCTCTCCACCGCGAGAGGACCTTGTCGCTTTATGACCCCGACCTCGAGATAGGGGAGTCCCGCCATCACCAACTCGAATAGTTGACATTTTCAACATTTCCCCCAAATAACCTGCCTCCCATCTTATGGTGTACTCCTTCACCAGTCCAAAGGTGGTAGTAGGTGAAGGAAATGTATTTCTCATTTTCTTGTCTTCCCATGTGAACATGAGCCACATTTTCCTCATCACACACGAGTGCTCCTTATGGAACACCTCTCAGTGGACCTACAGATTCAGTCGCTACAGGCACCAAAATTTCCTTGCAAACCTGTGTGGGGTGTACAGCTCACAGAGAGGCTTGCGGTCTACCCTTACCACCAATACTCCACCTCAAAAGGCCAGGAGATAGGCCTGATGCTTTTTCGACCCCGAACCATCATTGGTGAGTACCCATAACAGAAATGGGAATGGGTGGATATTAAACTCGTCCACCTTCCACACCCATTTCAGTAAGAACGGTACAATTAATTTTGCCGGAAAGCTCCCGACAACATTCAGAATGGAAAGGTGGAAGTTTGAACCCAAGGCGAGATGGGGTTTGGATATTCGTAAACCCCCCTAATGTGTGTCGTGATCCATCCATAAAGAAGATGGAAGGGCCCTCATGTCCTCAACATCCTCTTGCCCTCACTAACATGTCGTAGCATATTGTACAATTGGGAAAGCATCAGAATACCCAGATTTACCCTCCCTCCTATGTCCATCATGGATTCCAGGAGGAATGAGTTGGGCTGCACCCCAATGGTGGTATCCCTCACTGGTAGGATCCAACCATAGATAAGGGTCGCGATAAACTCCACCAGTATGACTTTCGGTTGTTGTTCAGTGTTGACATGGAAACCCCAAGTCTTCCATTGGATTTCCTCTAAGATCCAACAATACGAATTCTCCTTGCCCTATTGATCCTCCTTTGTGCAAGTTCATGGCCTCGAGGGAAACTCTCGATCCTTTGGGAACCACTTCTTAAAGTGGACATCCCTCACTGCTTCTTTATCTTCTCCGAGGACCAGCCCATCAATGCCAGCGCCAGCTGCAACATCTCCTCTAGATCCTCCCACACACTCATGATGGGGAGGGACTCATCATACATAGCCCCAAAATTGGGACCCCTAAAATTTTATGGACATCCCACAGACTGATTCTAACCTCCCCATAGTTCCTGTGAAAAGTGTAGGTCCCAGATGACCATCACTTCAATAGCTCCGGCATCAGCTATTTCGGTTGACAAATGTGGAATTGGGAGGCCCATGCCGCCTCATACAAACCCACTCTCCTCAACTAAGATCCAAACTCCTCGCATGAGGTGCCTACCCAGAAGGCCCATGCCCAATCGTTTGTGATGTTACCGCCCTAGCGAAGATCCCACTCATCGGACCACCCCTTTTTCGAATCCCTCAAGGACACCATCAGTACTATGTGTTACATGGGAGGGGACGTCTTCGGCAGTAATGGCTTCCCATCAACATTATTCAGATGATTCTACTAGAAGTCGGCAGTGACATGTGTGAAGTCTTCCCACGCATGACCATCAACTGCCCTGAACCATTGGTGTTGGCACAGTGTGCTCCTGAACCAGTAAGCCGGTTCGTCCCTACTCACCTATGGAACAAAGACGTCATCCCTCAGCCCGAATCCAGACAAGGGAAGCCTCTTTCACAATGGATAGTTATTTGGGATCTCTAATAGCAACTCCGTCAATGAATTATGGTCTATGTGGCTATGGACCAACTCTCCTAGGCCAAGACGATTTACCATCTCACCCCTCCGGGAGGCATCTGCAAGCACCCACAGTGCAGCTTGTTGATGGGCCATTGGGTTTCAGAACTCGGATAAATTTCATGCCAGGTCGCGAAGCCTGTTCAGGAAGATTGTTCACTAAGACGAATCGCGGGGCCTGGCCTTGGCTTGCAAGCGCACGTTCTCTTGACGATGACGCGGATTCAAAGACTGGCAGTTCGTCGCGAAGCCCGATTCATGGAGAGCAGGTGCAGAGTACGCGGAGCTTCGCGAATCGAGACCACAAAAGGAAAAAATTGTGGGGAACGGAAAGGAAAAAATAGATGGATATACCCCTATTTATAGGTGGTGGCCTTCAGATCTTCGCGGCGCATCGAGTCCGCACAGAGCTTTGCGGCGCGCCCGGCCCGTGCGATCCATGTCCGCCTCTTGCACCCTCTTAACGAGTCAGCACTACGATGGGCTGATGATTTTGGAAATTTCTCGCAGACTTCGACCTTTTATCCCTTTGTGGCTCCATGTCTGAGGGGGGGGGAATTTTTGGCGCTAAAATTTTGGAACAAAAGAATGAATAGAAAGATTCCCCACATCCAGCTTCGCGAAGCCACTTTGCGTAGTCCAACCAAGCAACGCGGCCACCGTGAAGAAAAGGAGGTGGTACCCTCCGCGGACACACCTGATGTTCGCAAGACCACCACAAATAAAATGAGGCGGTACCCTCTATGAACTCCCTTGAAGTTCGTGAGCCCGCCACTAAGAAAAGGTTGTGGTACCCTTCGCAAATGCCCTATACGTTCACATCCCGCCTCGAAGAAACCCAATCCCTCTTTGCGCCACGTAATCTCTGCTTCGCGGCGCCTCTTGCCTATAAATACGGAGCTCCCCATGATCCCTCGATATGGAAACTCTGACCATTCGTCTTCTGATCTTCCAAATCGCGAAGTACCCTTTGCCCTACGAATCCAGAGCTACGCGAGGTATTTTTGCTTCATGAGATGCCTTCGCCTTGCCTCGTTTTGATCCACTCTTCCAATAGGGATGCCTTTCGCGAAGCCTAAGGGCCTTCACGAAGGAAGGGGACACGGGTTCTCTCAGAGCGTTTATTCTTCCCAAAGCACCCCTCACATATTTGTGATCGACATTCCAAGGCAGGATCACTGTACTTCGTGATGCACCTTGCTTCCCGACACTTCGCTTCACGAGGCACCTATGCTTCATGAGGTAGTGCTCCATGACCACCTTTCCACTTCGCGATGCACCTCCCATGTGCACCTCTTCCTAATGCTAAGGCTAAGGAACCCCATTCCGTGAAGCACACCCCTTCGCTAGTGGCCTTCACCGTGCAGAGCAACCGAGCTCTACAAGGCCCCTGCATATGGACTCCTCTGCTTGGAAATTCCTTTTCCCATGTGACCCTCCAGGTTTTCACGATGTGACTTCAGAGTCCCCCGGTTGATACCACCCGTGGAGTTTCATTTCTTAATTCTTATTCTCATAGGCACGCTAATGAATATTTATTCTTTGCATAGCCACACTAATGTAGACCCCTCAATGGGTTTCTCTGTTACCCCTTTTTAGTATGACATTGCATGTACCTTCCCTCCAACAAGGAGTAGAGGTTATTGGTTATGTATGTACTAGGGGTGTGGAGTAAACCCTCCTCGTCCGAGATGCAGGATGTTAAACTGCCATGTTCCCTCATCCTCAATGCATGAAGTTAAACTGTGACATTTCCCCATGCCTCTCACATGGGGTACCCCCACCATTGACATTCTCCAAGGACCTTGGTCTCCACAGGGGATGATATCCTCCTTCTTAGAGTGGTGTTTGTCCACAGGGAAGGGCAGCCACCTTGGAAAAAGGCCCTAGCTTTTCATGCAGGAGGCGGTACCCTTGCTCCACCTCCCATCCTTGGTGCCAAGTACAGCGGAGGGTGTAATAGGGAACCGGTCCTCCATCCTGGAGTAAGTCCCAACACCATGGGCCGCGCAACACATAAACCCCTCTTTATTTCCCATAGACGCACCCTTCAAGACGTGATCGTCAGGTCCCTGCAACCTATAGTTTCTCACATAGAGCATGGATCTCGTGGGCTAAGAGTGAGCACCGGACATGACACACCTTGGGCTGCCTCAGAGCGTAAGCCACAAATGCCCCATCCCGCATGATGTTAAACTCCACACCTGAACTACAAGGACATTGATCAATGTCAAGGAATGGATTGTAGGAACCCTCCATGAGGTTCAATCCCACCACCAGTGGACCCCCCGGTTCACCTTCACATTGTTTCATTGACGAAACCCATCTAGAACTATGAGGACTTTGATCCATGTCAAGGAATGGTACGTAGGAAGCCTGCCTGAGGTTCAAGCCCATCACCCATCGGACCAAGGTCATTGTTCAAGTCGGTTTTCCGACATCCACATCCCATACTAAACTATGGGGACTGTGATCCATGTCACAGCGTGGTACATAGGAAGCCTCTAAAAGGTTAAATCCCACTACCCACATAGACCAAGGTCCTTATTCATGTCGGTTCTCGGACACGACCCTGTCCCGCATGACATTAAACTGCATCCCAATCCAGAAATAAGTCGTTGCGATCCCACCATCCAGTCGTTCCGACACCTCTTCACATTGTTTCAACATCCCCTTTTCATCAAAACAATGTCCTCATTCATGTTGGGTTTCCGACACACCCATCTCCCGAACTACGGGGCCATTGATCCATGTTAAGACAAGGTACTTATGAAGCCTCACTAGGTTCAAGCCCACTAACTAGTCTTTCTGATCTCCTTCACATTGGCTCACCAACACCCAGACAACCTATAGTGTAATCCCCACACATTCATTATCGAACTAAGAGGGGTATGATCCATTCTAAGGCATGGTATGTAGGAAGTCTCTTCGAGGCCCAAGACCAAAACCACAGTCCATCCTGATTCTTACCTGGGCCACCACATCCCGGTGAGATCATGCCACCTCATTCCACTCCACAGTACTCGGGAAGCCACCCACATGTCAGCCCCAATATCGGCATTCCCTCAAGGAGGATCTTCAATTTGATCCACTCTAGGCTGTGTTCTGATCATCCCGATCCATCCCCACTGGACATAAAACTTGAGGCATACCCTGTGTTGAAAATTAGAAGATGAGGAAAACCTCAGATAAATTCATATGGAATATGATTCCCCGCAATCTATGTGAGATTCCTCGGGCTTATGCACCCTCGAGAAGCCCTATAATAAAGGAAAAAAGACAGACACTCCAATTCCCCAATGTCCAGACATGCCATTGATGACTCAACATGACTACTCCCCCAACTGAAGGTTGTTGCCCTGTCCGGACCCCATTGAATGTTTTGATAGAATCATTCTCTATCATGTCGATATGGAATATCGGCATCCCATAGGCTTGAGTGGATATCATGCGGAATCCCCTCGGTGGCCGCCCCTTCGGATGGCTCTGCACTCCTGGGACCACAGGGTCCACTGCCGTTGTTGGATCTGCCGCCGCTACCTTACCCTCAGTTTGTGCAGGCTGTGCCGCCATGTCAGCCTCACCACTGCGAGAGTCCCTTGTCACTTTATGACCCCGACCTCGAGATAGGGGAGGACTGCCATTACAAGCGCAAATAGTTGTCTTTTTCAATATTTCCCCCAAATAAGATGCCTCCCAGCATATGGCGTACTCCTTCACCAGTCCAAAGCCAACAGTAGGTGAAGGAAATGTATTTCTCATTTTCTCGTCTTCCGATGTGAACATGAGCCACAATTTCCTCATCACACGTGGGTGCTCTTTGTGACACACCTCCCAGTGGACCTGCGGGGTCAGCCGCTGCAGGCACCAGAATTGCCTTGCGAACTGGTGTGGGGTGTAAAGATCACAAAGAGGCTCGCGGTCCACCCTTACCACCAATACTCCACCTCATAAGGCCAGGAGATAGGCCTAATGCTTTTCTGTCCCTTAACCATCTTCGGTGAGTACCCCCAATAGAAATTGGAATGGGTGGATATTAAACTCATCCACCGTCCACACCCAGTTCAGTACCAATGGTACAATTAATTTGGCCGGAAAGCTCCTGGAAGCATTCAGAATGGAAGGGTGGAATTTTGAACCCAAAGGCGAGATGGGGTTTGGATATTCATAATACCCCCTAATGTGTGTCGTGATCCACCCATACAGAAGATGGAAGGGCCCTCTAATCCTCAATGGGCTCTTCCCCTCGCTAACATGCCGTAGCATATTTTACAATCTGGCGAGCATCGGAATCCCCAGATTGAACCTCCCTCCTATGGCCATCATGGATGCCATGAGGAATGAGTTGGAATACACCCCAATGTTGGAATCCCTCACTGGTAGGATGCAACCATAGATAAGGGTCGTTATAAACTCCACCAGTCTGACTATCGGTTGTTGTTCAGTGTTGACATGGAAACCCCAGGTCTTCCATTGGTTGTCCTCCATGATCCACCAATACGAATGCTCCTTGCCCTGTTGATCCCCCTTCATTCATGTTATAGGCCTCAAGGGAAACTCTAGATCCTTTGGGATTTTTAGGAACTTCTTGATCCACTTTTTAAAGTGGACATCCCTCACTGCTTCTTTATCTTCTCCGGGGACCAGCCCATCAATGACAGTGCCAGCTGCAACATCTGCTCTGGATCCTCCCACGCACTCATGATGGGGAGGAACTCATCATACATAAGCCCCAAGACTGATACCCCTGAAATCTAATGGACATCCCACAGAGTGATGCTAACCTCCCCATGGTTACTGTGAAAAGTGTTGGTCCTAGACGACCATCTCCTCAACAGTTCCGGCATCAGCTGTTTCAGTTGATAAATGTGGAATTGGGAGGCCCATGCCGCCTCATACAAACCCACTATCCTCAGCTCAGATCCAAACACCTCACATGAGTTGCCTACCCAGTAGTCCCAAGCCCAATCGTTTGTGAGGCTTCCACCCTAGCACATATCCCACTCATCAGACCACCCCTTCTTCGAATCCCTCAAGGCCACCTTTACTACTATGTGGTACATGGGAGGGGATGTCTCCAACTGTAATGGCTTCCCATCAACATTATTCAGATGATTTTACTAGAAGTCGGTGGTTAATGGTATGAAGTCTTCCCACGCATGACTATCAGCCGCCCTGAACCATTGGCATTGGCACGGTGTACTCCTGAACCAGTAAGTCAGTTCGTCCCTACTCACCTAAGGAATGAAGGCGTCATCCCTCATCCCGAAGCCAGACAAGGGTAGCCTCTTTCACAATGGATAGTTATTTGGGCTCTCTGATAGCAGCTCTGTCAATAAATTATGGTCTAAGTGTCTACGGACCAACTCTCCTAGGCCCAGATGATTTACAATCTCATCCCTCCAGGCAGCGTCAATAAGAACCCCCAGCACAGCTTCTTGATGGGCCATTGGGTTTCAGAACTCGGAAAAATTTCAGGCCAGGTCATGAAGCCTACTCAGGAATATTTTTCATGAAGACAAATCACTGGGCCTGGCCTCGGATTGCAAGGGCATGTTCTCTTGACGATGATGTGGATTCAGAGACGGACGGTTCGCCGCAAAGCCCGATTCACGGAGAGCAGGCGCAGAGTACGTGGAGCTTCGTGAATCGAGAGAAAAAAAGGAAAAATCGTGGGGAAGGGAAAGCAAAAACTATATTGATATACCCCTATTTATAGGTGGTGGCCTTCGGAGCTTCGCGGCGCATCCAGTCCGCACGGAGCTTCGCGGCGCACCCGGCCCGTGCGATCCATGTCCGCCTCGCGCACCCTCTTCGCGAGTGAGCACTGTGAAGGGCCGATGATTTTGGAAATTTTTCGCAGAATTCGACCCATGATCCCTTCGTGGCTCCATTTCTGGGGTGGGAATTTTTTGGAGCCAAAATGTTGGATGAAAAGAATGAAGATAAAGATGCCCCACGACCAGCTTCGCAAATCCACTTTGTGGAGTCCAACCAAGCAATGTGGCCGCCGTGAAGCAAAGGAGGCGGTACCCTCCGCGAATGTACCTTAGGATCGCGATCCCGCCACAAATCAAATGAGGCAGTACCCTCTGTGAACTCCCCTGAAGTTCGCAAGCCCACCGTGATGAAAAGGTTGTGGTACCCTCTACGAACGCCCCAGACGTTCGCATCCCGCCTCAAAGCAACCCAATCCCTCCTTGTGCCGCGTAAGCTCTGCTTCGCGGAGCCTCTTGCCTATAAATACTGAGCTCCCCCTGAGCCCCTGAGATGGAAAATATGACTATTCGGCTTATCAGCTCCCAAATCGTGAAGCACCCTTTGCTCTACAAATCAGGAGCTACGCGAGGTATTTTTGCATCACGAGATGCCTTTGCCTTGCCTCGTTTTGATCCACTCTTCTGATTGGGATGCCTTTCGCGAAGCCTAAGGGCCTTCACGAAGGAAGGGGATCCCCAAGGGGACCCGGGTTGTCTCAGAGAATTTATTATTCCAGATGCACCCCTCACATACGTGTGATCGACATGCCAAGGCAGGAGCACTGTACTTTGTGAAGCACCTTGCTTCACGACACTTTGTTTCATGAGGCGCCTGTTCTCCATGAAGTAGTGCTCCATGAACACCTTTCCACTTCACAACACACATCCCATGTGCACCTAGGCCCAATGATAAGGCTAAGGAACCCCATTTTGCGAAGCACACCCCTTCGCTAGTGCCCTTCAGCATGCAGAGCAACGGAGCTCCACAAGGCCCATTAATATGGACTCCTCTGCTTGGAAATTCCTTTTCCCATGCGACCCTCCAGGTTTTCCCGATGTGACTTCAAAGTCCCCCGGATGATACTACCCATGGATTTTCTTTGCTTAATGCTTATTCTCATAGGAACGCTAATGTCTATTGATTCATTGCATAGCCATGCTAAATTAGACCACTCGATGGTTCTCTCTGTGACCCCTTTTCAGTACGACATTGCTTGTACCTTCCCTCCAACCTGGAGCAGAGGGTATCGGTTATGTATGTCCTAGGGGTGTGGAGTAAACCCACCTCATTCGAGCTGTAGGATGTTAAACTACCATGTTCTCTTGTCCTCAACGCATGACGTTAAACTGTGAAATTTCCCCATGCCTCTCACACGGGGTTCCCCCACCATTGAAATTCTCCAAGTCCCTAGGTCTCTACAGGGGATGATATCCTCCTTCTTCGAGTGGCGTTTGTCCATAGGGAAGGGTAGCCACCTTGGAAAAAGCCCCTAGCTTTTCTTATAGGATGCGGCACCCATGCTCCACCTCCCATCCTCGGTGCCAAGTCCATTGGAGGGTTTTATAGGGCACCGGTCCTCCATCCTGGAGTAAGTCCCAACATCATGGGCCGCACAACACATAATCCCCTCTTCATTTCCCACAGACGCACCCTTCGAGACGTGATCCTCAGGTCCCTGCAACCTCTTGTTTCTCACATAGAGCATGGCTCCCGTGGGCTATGAGTGAGCACCGACCATGACACACCTTGGGCTGCCTAAGAGTGTAAGCCACAAATTCCCCATCCCGCATGACGTTAAACTCTACACCCGAACTACAAGGACATTGATCAATTTCAAGGCATGGTATGTAGGAACCCTCAATGAGGTTCAATCCCACCACCAGTGGACCCCCTGGGTTCAGCTTTACATAATTTCATTGATGAAACCCTTTTCGATCTCTGAGGACTTCGATCCATGTCAAGGCATGGTACGTAGGAAGCCTGCCAGAGGTTCAAGCCCATCACTCATCAGACCAAGGTTATTGTTCAAGTTAGTTTTCTGACATCCACATTCCATCTTTAACTACAGGGACTGTGATCCATGTCAAGGTGTGGTACGTAGGAAGCCTCCATAATGTTCAATCCCACTACCCACATAGACCTAGGTCCTTATTCTTGTCGGTTCTCGGACACGACCCCGTCCCACATGACATTCAACTGCATCCCAATCCATCAATAAGTCGTTGTGATCACACCATCCAGTCGTTCTGACACCTCCTCACATTGGTTCAACATCCCCTTTTCATCAGACCAATGTCCTCATTCACGTCGGGTTTCCCAAAAAAAAATTTCCCTAACAAAACCATCAAAGGAGGGCCAGTTGAACCTCATATGGTTGAAAATATGTACCCCATGGGTAACAGCCCATGGATGGGAATACAAAGAGGATGAATAAAGAACCTTAATGGGAAGGAAGGTAGCAGGAATACAAAGTGGCCATAAGGATTACATAAGAGGGTACATAGTGTGAAACAATTAAACATATGTAAATTTATGGGTGGCAAAAAATGCTATGTTGTGGCCCCTGAGTGGTGAGTGTATATGTGTGCTTGGGTAATAAACTCATTATCGACTCGAGAAACTGAGAAATAGGGAGGCTTATATTATGGTGCTAGACATTAGGAAACTCTAATATTAGATGAGAAAGTACAAGATAATATACATCAATTTAATAATATATGGATGTAACATTATCTATCTGATCACATGATAATGAATAGTTTGATCATATTAGGCCTTCTTCTTCAACCACATAGAAACACTAGCTCGGATACATGATGAATTTACAGTCCATTATGTCCTCTACCTTTGACGATCATGTGACTATAAATCTATGCTCTAATTTGATCACTAGATAATGAGACTAAAAACCATTATGTATGTTAGTGTCACTTTACATGAAATTATCTATATGAAGAATGAGTATCCAAGTAGAAAATAGTGATTTTTAGTGTAACATTAATTTTTCCAAACATATGGATGATTTTGAACATTTAAATGAGATAATTTATATACTGGTTAGCACATGAATGTGAGAAATCAATCACAAAAAAAGAGGCACCAAGATTTTTGGTTCCATGTTATGGAAACCTATGTGATGTCTAAAATATAGATTGTTTTGGAAATATAAATATTGATCCATGACTCCAATAATTTTATGGGATGAAAAATAGATACTTAATGTTGAATTTAACCCAATGTAAAGGCAGTGATCCACATTAATAAATACCAAGGGATGGAGCCCAAGGGTTCTTTATATTATTTAAGATTTCAAGAGCTCTTGTTTTTTAATGAAAATTATAGAACCTCCTCACCTTCACTTGTGTGGTGAAAAATTGACATGCCCCCTTTGATATATTAACATTGAATCAGGTTCTATAAGCCACTAAATTGTCTGAAGAAGAGGTTTAATTCATAAATCTTTCCTAAATAAGAATCTTGAACAATCCTAGTTATGTGATGTAATAATATGCATTCCTTTTTCATGAGAAAATACAGATGAAGAAAAAACGTTATTCCCAGAGTAGAACATATATCAGATTTTATTTCTAAGCACACATTCTATGAAGTAAAATACATCACAAACTCATTAATACCTCTTCAAATTTTGTATACCTTTTGGTGAAAAAGAACTATGTATACATAAAGGTCATACCATTAATCCTTCCTATCTTGATAATAAAAAAGAAGTTGTTTCTATGTGGGATAATAACCAATATACATCAAGGATTTAGACATATGCATTGGAGATTAAACTCATTATGGAAACCTGATGTTCCTTGTACTTTATTTTTTTGTGTGTGAAGGCTTACTAAATATAGCTGAATATAATAAGAGAAATATTAACTAAATAAATAAAATATGTATTATAATTGGATTAATTTTTTAATGTGGAAGAAATTTATCCCGCACTAATTCATCCACTCTAAGTGTTGTCATCCCAAAGTGATCCTAAAAATGTTTCTTAGTTTGATATATCTCATCAAATTGAATTATTCTATTTGAATCATATTGAAGATATTATTTATATTCAATCTTAATAATAGAATGAAAACATGGAGGAGTTGTATATACCATAGATCAAAAGTCTATCTAAACCAAGATCATAATGAATAGAAAGAATAAATAATTTATAAATAATATAAAGTAATCCCTCATGTGTAAAGAGGAAAATTAAGTATCTTCCCAATGATTTAAATCACATATTGAAATTTCATGAATCAGAGTCAAAGATATGATATTTTAGTCTAATACAAAATATATTGACAAAATTTATACTTCATATGCTGATAAAGATATATCAAATAAATTTCCATAATATTCTCCAAAAAAACCCAAGAAATGATGTTAACGATATTTTCATTGAAAATAATGATTTCAATGTCTGAGGAATCTTTTACAAGAAAGATAAATTATTTTTAAGAATAATATTATAAGAGATATATTGAATTAGCATGGTGGGTGATGATAGGTGTGGTTATCACAATAAAATGTAATCTCAAAAGAGTAAAAATCATCAAACATGAAGAATCATGTACAAAAGTTAAGAAGCATTGGTTAGAATAAGCACATAAGAATGACACAAGCATGGAGTGTATATATGAGAAGTTGCATCCATTAAAAGAAAAATAGAATAATGGAATTGATGTTAATAATTCTCAATATGAGAATAAGAAAAATAAGTTCAATAATCTGGATACATTACTATAATAGAAATAAATTCATGTTGATGAAATTAAAAAGATTAAGAAAAATATGAGATCAATTTCATGTTATTGGAGGAGGATAAATTCATCTTAAAAATGGTATTATTTTATGTATCTGTGAAATTGAAAAATTATGTAAATACATTAGTTGAGTCTTCACATCAATCTGATATAGGAGCAATTACTACCTTAACTATCACCACAAAATCGTGCAAAAAATATTCCTACTCTAATAGTCCTAAAATATGTGAAAAGAAAAAGTTTAAATAAATTAGTTTTTAGTCTCAGTAATTATCTAAAAATGATATTCAATCCAATTAATATATTTGTTTTATGAAAATTCTTGTTTTATACTTTTTTCAGGGTCCAAATCACAACCTATGAAAAAGTGGATGAGGAATGAAAATGAAGAGACCACAATTAAATTTGAGGTTAATAAAAATAATTGCAAAATAATTTTTCCCATAAATAGAAGCATCAAAATAAGGAAATGAAACAAAATTAGTAAGCATTAAAAAATATTCATACTGAAATATAAAATCAAGGAACATGATTTATTGGAAACTTTTTGTGTTGTTAAAGATTTGGGCACATAGCATGTTCTTGGTGATATAATATGTTAGTTCCAAAAAATCGATGAATTTCTAAATCAAGGGGGGAAATTCTGAGGAATCAAAGAACTCATATTAGTGGAGAGAACCGGTATGGTATAATTTTTTTTTGATATTTTTATGAAACTATATGTTATTTGTTATGGAAGTTGTCATAGTGAAGATGTATACAAGTTTGAAACATTTAAGAATTCCAAAAATATCAAATGAAAAGGCACAAGATCTAGATAATGATGTAAAGTAAAAAATTTATCAGATCCATAGGAAAACTATTTTTAATAAATAAAAAAGTAAAAAGATAATTTATCTTTATGTGAAAATCATATGAATCTCGATGCACAATATAAATCCATGAATAATAAACAGTGTGTTACAAATAATAGAATAATATGCTTAATTTGTGGGAGAAGACGTTACAACATGAAAATCACAATGAATGGATTCATTCTTACACAATAAAAGGATATACAGATACATGATAATAATAATAATAAATGTTATGTAATTTAAATGAGCATAGTTGAGATACTATGTTGAAAAAATAAGGAATATTTTTTCATTCAAAAGGATATACAAGTTAAATGGAATTTTTTTAAAGAGTACGAAAATTTGAATAATCATCAATGATATAGTAATCTAATAAAAAACATGACATTTCACATGAAGAAACTGAATTTCATGAGAGTTGTAATAAAATGGAAACAAAATTTTCATAGAAGTTCTGTATGGAAGGAACAAAAAGTTTTGACATGTCTATGATGATTTCTTCTCTATAACAGAAAAAAGAAATAATAAATAATAATCAAACGTGACAAATTGAAATATTTTGTTTTATGAAAATTTTTGACATGAAAAATCTACAAAATGTTACTACTAATTATTATAGTGATTCCATGATATTGAATTCCTCTAAGAAACATAGTGTAGTCAGCATCAAGATTTCACCATCAAATGAATAAAAAAAGTAATTTAATTGTTGATAAATGATTATTATTCTTGTTTCTCTCTTTAAAAATGAATATAAGATCCACCTTATTCCCATAAACTTTTTTTGTTCATTACATGTAGATAATTGAAGGTGATGTACATACACATGGGCATAAATGAGTTGATGAAATTAGATTTTGACATCTTCAAGAAGTAATATTCATCAAAATATTTTTTGGAAGCTACTATCCTATATGAGATCACCACTACTGATATTCACATTAATTGTTATATTAATGAAAATAAATCAATACATCTATCTTGATGTTGTGTAATTAGAGATCATGCCTTCTGTGGGGCGTATATAAATAAATTCATTCAGAATTATATTTCTCTCAGAGTTGATATCTAAATAAGGTACATGTTGAAGAGAGCATTGAAGAGGTGTGTGGGAATAATCACCCACTCATATTCAAAAAAATAAATGAAAACTGATCTTAATGATTGATATTAAATTAGACAATGAAATGAACAAATTAATCTTGAAGAATCTCTAGTATTGATTTCATGAGCATTAAATTCTTATTATAAT
This sequence comes from Viscum album, assembly GCA_963277665.1. Classification (NCBI taxonomy): domain Eukaryota; kingdom Viridiplantae; phylum Streptophyta; class Magnoliopsida; order Santalales; family Viscaceae; genus Viscum; species Viscum album. Next base: position 124,462,127 of record OY728129.1, on the reverse strand, counting down.
TCAATGTTTTTTATATGTCTATTTAAATGAGTGAAGGAATTCCAAGTTGAATGTGTCTTGAAAATGTTCCTTCCATGTTGTATTAGAAAAATTCCAATTTATTCTATCAATTGGAATCATTTAGCTACCTTCATCCTGAAAAGAATTTGAAGGGTCACTAATAAAGGATGCAACTTATGGAATATTAAATGGTTTCATCTCTTGAATTGAGAATTGATATCATTTCTATACAATTAGACATTCTTTTTGCCTATATATTGGTTTCAAAATTAGCCTTATAGTTGAGTAATTCATGTAACATTTATTGAGAAATAAATGATACAATCCACTCTCAAGAACATTTCAATTATTATCAATAAAGGTACGAGGATAATTTTTTTTTAATAAATAAAGACAACATACTGACATCCCATTTATTATATTGATATTGACAAAAAATACCAAGTTGTAGATTAATAATCCTATATTATGTTTTAATTTTATTTGTTTTCAAATTTTTATTACGTGATAAAGCACTAGATGTTAATATGGATTTTTTAATAAAAAATATCTTGGATGTTCATTGGTCTTCCAAATCATTTCTTTTTTGAATATTGGTGTGATGTTCCACTGAAAGAAAGTCTATTATGTTGACCATTACTCTGTGATGATAAATGGTTGATTAATGTATCATAGACATGTTTATAGTATTAAAAAATAATATTCTTAGAAGATATAAATATATTTGGAAAATAAATATTTGATGTAGTTAGAGATTTGAGTAAATTCTATCCATGAAAGATCAAAGGTGAAATTTAAATTTTATTTGGATAAAGTGTATTTAATTATGATGAATGTTGACCTATTGTTAATGTTGAATGATATGGTCTGATTGAACATGGAGGTTGAATATTATTGACAACATTAAAAAATGGAATGACCTAGAAAATTATTATTTTCATTAAAATATATTTATGATGAGTGTCCATCCAATATATAAAGATGAGGAATAAAAGAAGACCATGAAATATTTAATTATTTGACGAGGACTGTGAAAAATATTAAATACCCTGAAAATATTCATTTTCATGAATAATTTAAAATTGATTATGGAATAGTTGGTTTGATTTAAATATAAAAATATTGGTATTTTTGCATGCATATTTATTGATTAGAAATTGAGAAAATGAAAAAATTTCCTAGTGTTAAATTATATAAATAGAATTATTTATTGTATTACTTTTTGTAAAAAATTATCAAAAAATTAGGCCAACCACAATCATTTATGGAGGGATAGATCAACCATATAAGGGATCCAGTATCAACCATGTGGGAGGTATCACAGGTATAGGTAGACATGGTGGTTGAGGGATGTTCATGAACAGGTATGCATGTATTGGACATGCATAACACCCATATGTAGGGAGAAGTAAGGTGAATGATGTGCACAAATAGAATATAGGTCGAAGCCCATGGGAATAAAAAATGGTGTTGTGTGGCCAATGAGGGGAATCTGTCTAGGTGTGTCTGGGTGCTGACCTCAGTGTCAGCTTGAAGTGTTGAAGAAATAAGAAGGAATATTTTATGGAACTCAATAGATAGAAACTCAAATGTGTGACAATAGGAGATGAGATTCTTTTCGTCTAATTAAATGTGATAAAAAATAACCATAGTCATCTGATCTTATGATCTTACTTCATTTGATCAAGACAAGCCTTTATCTTAAACCTCACAACAACCCCAACTCAACAACATTGGGTATTTCTTTGTTATGGCTTCCTCTGTCTCCAGCAATAATTTTATTATCAATCCAAATATTAATGAATGGATCTCGTGATAATGAGACCAAAATCCATCATGAAAGCAATATTTACATTGTGAGAAATCATCAGTCCAAAGGATGGTCTATCTATGCATTACTAAAATATTTATAGTGTTCTGTTCATTCTTACAAATATATGTATGATTTAAAGATTTTAAATGAGATTATTCATGTGATCATTGACACATGTATGTGAGAATTATATCACGTAAGAATAGGTGACATGTTTATTAGAATCATGTGATGGAAAAATTCTTGAAGTATAAAACAAAAAATGATTTTGTAATATTAATATAAACACATAAAACAAAATGTTTCATGGGAATTTAATTCAATACTCGATTCAAAATGTAACCAGGTGGAAAGGGGGTTAACCACATCTATATATAAAGAGGGATCTATGCCGAGAGTGCCTTTTACCATTCAGGATTTTGAGATCTCCCATTGTTTATAGGAATAAAAAATTACTTCCATAACTTAACTTGTGAAAATGAATCATACATAAGCCTCCATGGTTATATGATGGGGGAAGAAAGTTCCTTGAGACACTGAACTATGAGAAGAAGAGGTTTCACAAACAACAATTGTGAAAAAATAACCAAAAACATTATTCTTCATGTGAAGAAATAATTTGGGTGACTTATTCATCTAATAAAGTAGAAGAATATATAATAATATTTTATACTAGAAAATAGGAAACTAAAAATGGGTTTTCAATCACATGTTGTATGATGTAAAAGAGATAATATACATTTATCTATTGAAAAACACTATGGTTTCTCATACATGATCAAATTTGAAGAAAAAGGTTGTGGTTTCTTGTATATATACATATGTGAGTAAGTTTGAAAAAAAAAATATAAATTTGTATACCATTATGGGAATGATAAATGATACAACATGTATTAGGGTCCAGTTTACACTAAGAGGGAGGATGCAGTATGAGGCAATGATATTCGAAGTTATAACCCAAAAATATTAACTATAATACATTTTATGGAATTGGGTTTTCTTGATAAATCCATGTAAAAAAATAATGTTGAAAAAATGACATGAAATATTGATTTTATGCCTATTTAGTAAGGATAAGACATTATTAAAATGTGTAATTACATCTTGATTGTGAACTTAATTGATTGAGAACATATATTAATTACCACTTTATAATTCATATGTCAAATCTCAAAGGTAGAAAGAGATTTTATGATTGGGACATTATTTTTATATCATAATTTGGATCAAAGGTATCTAGGATATATTTCCTGAGAAATATTGTTAACATTCAAATTAGAGAAGAGAAATAGATTACCTAGTTATCAATTTATTATTATTCGGGAATGAATATCTAATTTAGACAATTCATTTTTTATTTGAGGATGTACATAAAGATTCTACTAATAGTGGATGTTGATCATAATTTAATGATGTATATTTAAGAGATCTTGTTATATAATTACTAATCACGTCTGGAGGGATAAGAGGATATCCTATTACATTTTTCATCAATGGGAAATTATGCATTTTATTTGGTTGGTTCTTGGAAAATGATTTCAATGTCAAACCATTTCTCATTCATTTCATCATAATAAATGAGAAGCATTGTTTGAAGGAGACAATAACCATAATAAACTGAGGATGTAGTCATCTACATTATAGGGGAACCCCATTAACAAACCCTTCTGTTCCGTGTACATTAGACTTTTATATGTGTGATTTTTAATCACAGTTGAAGAAGATAAGAGAAACATTCACTAAATAATTTATTATGGTATTATATGGGATAAAAATTTAAATTGGTAAAAAATCTTCGCATAGTACTTCACCCTCATCTTAGTGTGTTCATGCTATGTGATCCTAAAACTATGATTTTTTTAGTTCAAATGTGATCCCAATATCCATGTGATAATACAAATTCCATTCTCATTACTATAATAAGATCTAATGAATAACAGTCATAATAAGTAATTTTTTATATTACTGTAACATCCCAAAATGATAAAGGGTTAAATGTCTAAATGATATGACTCAGGTCAACAAGGTGCACCTTCCTTTTTAGGATCCTGTTTGATTATAACTCCACAGTTAAGAGTGCATGGCCTTGGGTAGTGATCAGGATGGGTGACCTTCTGGGAAGTTTCTCAGGGTGTGTGTGAGTGAGGACAAAGCACACTAGAAAGGACAATTGTTGGCCTGTGGGGACAATCATTAGCCAGATGATCCGTTCATGCATATGGGTGGACCCTAGGGTGGGCCCCACGTGTCTGCGGGGCAACTGGTGGTACTTGGTTGGCCATGACCTGACGGCCATGTTAAAGTAGGGTGGTTGTGCTCTCACCGGGACCCGATTGTCACATTTGGTATCAGAGGAGGAACCCAGCCTTAAGCGTGGTGCACTACCTGGGTTGAGATGCGGGGCCCACAACGAGGGTATTGTGCTCTAAAGGGGGGGTTGATTGTAACATACCCAAATGATAAAGGGTTAAATGACTAAATGATATGACTCATGTCAACAAGGTGCACCTTCCTTTTCAGGAGCCTATCTGATTAGAACTCCACAGTTAAACATGCTTGGCCTGGAGTAGTGATCAGGATGGGTGACCTTCTGTGAAGTTTCCTAGGGTGTGTGTGAGTGAGGAAAAATCACACTAGAAAGTACATGTGTTGACCTATGGGGACAATCATTAGCCAGATTACCCATTCAGGCATGTGGGTGGACCCTGGGGTGGGCCCCATGTGTCTGCGGGGCAACTGGTGGTACTTGGTGGGCTAGGACACAAAGACCATGTTAAGGCGGGGTGATTGTGCTGTCACCAGGACCCGATTATTTCAATTACACTGCCTTCTCTATCTGATTCTCGGTCACACATGCACATGATGTCCCACCCAACTAATATTGTGGGGCCTATATGGTAAATATATCACACCTACCTCTAATATTCATGGGAGTCTTTATGTTCTTCTTAATGAATACCAATCCAACATATCAATCGACACCAGACCATTGTATCTGGTGAAAAATCACACACACCCTTACCAAATCCACTATTGAATGAAAAACTTCAATTATTATCCTTACACATGCATTATATTATTTTATTTTAAATAAAAAAAGTATAAACTCATAATAATCATAACATTTGGTCACTAACATCCTATTTATTTTGATTATTCCATCAAATAACTCATTATCTGATCAAAATTCCACATATAAGAGATTATACTACCTCACCCCTGAAAATCAAGGATGAGCATAATTTTTAGTATTCGTCCATACATTCATTGAACTAAACCTGAATAAGATCAAATATTTTTTTAAAAAAATTTGTTTATTATTAGATTTCCTAATAAGAGGATGCCATCGAGGGTTTGAGAATGGTCATGGTTATAGGTATTTAATTCATTAATTGAGAAATTTTTCTATAGTTTTATAAATAATATATAGTGACTTCATATTAGAAAATTTAAATTAACTTCAAATAATATCATGGGTTCCATATACAACTTCATAGTTCTCCTTTATAAACTCTTTCGAAATAAATAATCAACTACAAAAATCTCAAGCAACTAAGTCATTTGGAGAACTCATTTCTTAGGAACATTATAGATAATAATTTCTCAAATTTATAGCATCTTACCAAGCATGATATTGTACATTATTACCTTTGATAATCCAAGATTCCATAAATTTTCCATACTATAATACATATATGGAATACTGGAGTTTTAGTGATCTCATTAATCTTTAAAAACAAGTAATTACACAATGTTGACCTAGTGGGATTCCAAAATATCTTACTTCTATCCATTAACTACTATGCGCTCATGGGTTAGGTTCTCACATGGTTAAAAAACTCTATGAGATAAGGGTGTTGGATTTTAGTAAAAATAAAATTAATGGTTCCATACGTAGATGGATAGGGACTCTCCAATGAATCGTATCCATAAAATTATAGTGTAACATTATTTTAGGTCAATTTCATCAAATAGACCCCACCCTATAATTATTGATACACTATTTCTCTATTACTGACGATAGTTATCTTCACATCCCAATAATTCATCCAATTTAAATTCCAATGTTTCAATGAGAATCTAGGAGAACATAAAATATTATTTCCAAAATGTAAGTAAGGATAAATTTGCACATAAATGAAATATTAAACTTGATCCCCCTAACATTGGACAATGGAAACATATCAAATTATTAGAATTAGCAACAATAATTTCTCTAGAAAAATACATTAATTGAATATATGTTTATTCCACCCTCTAGATCATGGAAAAATCATAGAAATATTTTTCATTAGATATATTTTTGTTGTATGGATGTATCAATTTAATATCACATTTCAATTCATTGTTCAATAACTATTAGGGGCTATTCCTAGGGGACACACAATTTTTTTCTTGATATATTAGAATTTTTGAGGAGAAATAGTGTATGATTATTCCCATACCAATAAAAATAGTTCTAAAAGTCCTTTTATAGATACGGATAATAATGATAATGACAAAAAACATACTATGATGATGATAGGATATATTTGATTTTGAGAATGGGTTTTTGGTTGGGTTTTGTGAAATGAGTGGTAGATTGTGAGTGAATCCATAGAGGAGGATTGTATGGTTTAAATATGTGAAGTCATGGACTGATGAGAGTAGTGGGTTAGATGATCACTCTCATTCTTCTTCTTATTGATACATGAATTATTTTTTTCCTAGTCTGATGATAGTGAATGAAAATGGGAATACTAGCTGCTACACCTCAATTATGTAAACATTTAAAGAACTATGGTGTTTCCTCTTCCATAAAAATTTTCTCTATACATGATTCCATTAATAATCATAGTTTTGACAAGATATAGCTTGAGATATGTGATATTGAATGTAATAGTAATAGGAGGACCACCTCTCCCATTATGATCATTATCTAATCACTAACAAGCCTCTATTCATTGATGGAAAATGTAGCTCAATTATTATTAAGGGTGCCACTAATAATGTTCATTAAGTACCACCACTAAAATATGTTTTATAATACTTTTTGTAGGATATAAAGTTTTTTATGGAACATAATTATGAAAATGATAAATTTAAGGAATAATCAGAAGATCCTAATCCAAATAAGGTTGTGGATGATACCCCTAGTGAGTTAAATGAAGCCTCCAGCCATCCCCCACCAAGGTATGTTACAACAAAATATGAATTATTCAAGGGAAAAGCAACATATAGTGAATCTAGTTTATCTCCAAGTGAAAAGCATGAGTCATCGTTTAATCAAAAGACTACATGGTTGGCCCATGAGAATTATAGGATAGGTGGTCACCCAACATGTTAGGTCGGTACTCTAGATATGGTATGAGGGAATGAAAATTGAATTATTTATATGTCAATATAGATTATGTTGTTGAAAAAGGATTCAAGAGTTTTTTTCATGAATTTTGTAAAAAATATTTTATTTTGGTTGTTATATTAACATTTATTAATTTTTTTATAGATAGTGGAGTTTGTGGGACATATCTCTCGAGAAAAATCCACCTTGTAACCTTTTGTGTGTGCATGCGTTTTTTATCAATAATTTTTTCATAAAATTTTGTTTGGGTTTCCAAATATCTGGTTAATTACATTTCAAATTATGAATTGCTAGACATATCAGTATCTATACCCAATTCCTTTTTATTTTTTTTGTAATATGGGAGGGTTTCATATTCTATTTAAAAGAATATTATTATGACATTGAATCATCTATAAATAAATTTTTTTTATTAATAGATTATAGTATTTAATCTATTTTTAAGAATTGATAATTGGTATCAAATTTAAAAATAAAGTAATTCTTAGTAATAATATAATATTTTCATCTAGGTATAAAAATATTTCTATCCTATTATTATCAAGGAAAAATTTTACATAATATTGAGTCACTATCCATCTAGAAAATATTCATGATATAATTTTTCCACTAGTTGATTGGTCTAAAAATAAAATGAATGATGAGAATTACATTAAAATATTCGCACATGTGAATACATTAATATTTAAAAAAAATAGTTGTGCATATCATTAAAAATAATAAATGTATCAAAAATTAATTAATATTTTCCATATATATTGTTGCATTCACCAAAATTCCAGGTTAAGATAAAAAAAGGTATAATTTATTTTAAAACTATCCTCATTTTAATATATATATTAGTTTTTTAGTAGAGACTATACTAAAAAATATTCATATCTTTTTCAAAAGTAATTTATAAATAAATTTCATTTAAATTTTAAATTATTATAATATGATTATAATTTTTATTTTATATATAAATTAATTGGAGTAAATCTAAAACATGGGGGGTGGATTCATATTAGAAAATAATTTATTAGTGGAATAACTCTAAATTCTGGTGTAACACATAGATGAATTAATTATGAATATGAAAGTACAAATTTTATATATATATATTTATGGGATTTCGGGGAATATGGGGAAGGAAATATTTTAATGGGAGGTTAATACTATTGGTAATAGTTTATAAAAATAGTTTTCATTCTTACATGATAAAAATATATAACCATTTATTTTTCTGGTAAATTAGAAGGTAAGAACTTATGTTCTAAATTTAATAAAAGGAAAAATATCTAGGAGGATTTGTATGAATAATGTGGTTTATATCAACCAAATATATGATGGTAGAAATATTAATTTCTTTAACATTATTCTTATATTATAAATGAGTGTATAATAAACATGGATTCTAATATGGATGGGGTTGTCATGTTAACTTAATGACTAATTTACTATAGAATTTTGAGAGAAATATATATTTTAAGATGTTAGTGTAATGAGGGTTAATTAATTACAATTACATTCATTCATAGAATAATTAGAAGTTTCTAAATATCATGATATTACAATCAATGATATGTAGGATGGGGGAAATATGTTCTTCCATAGTTCACATATAAACAAAAATATAAACTAGAGCCCATGGAGGAGGAAAGATCTTGTGGTTTTTAGAGATGTAAATGACACCACACATAGTGTAAAAATATAAAAAATTAATTTTTTTGAGGATAATTGGAAAATTTGAGAAAATATAAAACATTATTATGAATTAATCATTATATATATTGAAGAGGTGATGGTTTGAGATGTCCAACACTGACTCGGGCATTGTGGATTTTATGTTGAGGTTCTAAAATACATGGAAACTACTAAAAAATTTGAGTAATCAATGTTTTTTATATATTCACAATTATATTAATAAAATATAATTTGGTATAATATTGTAAAACCCCCAAAAATAAATAATGTAATAACATAAGTAGAATGGAGAATCAGTACGAAGAAATTTAACCAGGAAAATGTTGAACTATGTTATTGTCTACATTTTATAATCAAACATACTCTTAATTACCTTAAGTATTATTCATCGTAAATATATTGATTTATGTTACTAATTATTTTACATGAGTGATTTCATGATAATTAATTAATTAAGTGAATTATTTCATTATTTTCTATGTCTGAAATTTATTTAAATGAGAATTTAATATTTTTACAGAATTTTAAATTTTGAGAAGAATTTTAAAATTTTATATAAGTTAGAATATTATTCTTGGTGAATCATGTTTAAAATTATACCACGTATAGAATTTTTCATAAACTTTTTTAACTCAATAATATTATATTTACATTGATGTTCATAAATATTCTTAGATATTGTTACAATTATAAAACCATCTATGTAAATCATGTTATGTTGAGTTGTGAAAATATTAGGTTTTAGGATTATAAGAATTTCACAATGTATGATATATTTCAAATCTAGTTAAAGATTTGTAAAAACATTCATTGATATTTTAACTGAATAAATTTTATTATATTTATTCAATGGAGTAATTATAGTATATTACACATTGTGTTTCAGTTATCAAAAATGGAACACATTTCACAAGAGTTGAAAAAATTATATAACACAATGAATTTTATTATATGGAATTATATAATATATCAACTAGGGATATATTATGCAATTCAAGGATGTTTTTTAAATAATTTTTTTTATTAATCGTTTCAGATTTGTAGTGTCATTATTTATTTAAAGGGTGTCATGTTATGGAGAATGGGTCATGTTACAACAGTTTTATAACTTGATGAAAATAATGAGTTATGTATAAATTTTCATGGAATATTATTTATGAGTATTATCTTATTTTTTATAATATTTCAAAATTAATGTGATTTTATTTTTTGAATGAAGCTGTTCTGTGAGATTTTAGGGATTCATCAAAAAATAAAAATGATTATTAAAATACATAAAACATGGATAAATATATATAAATTTGTTGAATTAATGATTCTACTTTTATTATCATATGGATAATTTCATAAATAATTTTCTATTTTTATGGAGTTTATTTCAAAATTACTATAAATTGTATTATATATCATGAGATAAAAGGTGAAAAAATATTAATTTAGACAATATTTTTAATAATATTGCAAAGTATTTTAGGATATGGTTTCAAAATATATTATTTATGAAAAAAAATATGTTGAAATAACAAAAGGGGTATAAGGATTTAGTGCAAGTTGGTGAATATTGAGAAATTCCCTAATGATATATATAAATATGATATATTTTAACTATATCACATTTTTTGGTATGGGCTGTCCTACAATTTATGATATACATAAATCCAAGGAATATCATATTCCATGGAATGGAATATCATAAGGTGTGATATAAAACTATTTCACCATTACTTGACCTATATCACATAATTCTGATATGTGTTAATATTTTAGAATAAATAACATTGTATTTGAATACTATGTTTTAGAATTAGGTTATCATCAATGTATAGATATAATTAATTATAGGTGTTTCATATGATGAAATGATTGAGAGAATCAAATGATTTCATTTAAATGTTAAATACATGGATGAGCAACAGTTTGACAATTATTTTTAATTAAAGGCCTTACTTGGACAATTCAAAGCATTCGAGTAAATGCATGATAGAATAAGAAGATTCCCTAAGAACTATATTATAGTGGGTAAAGTCATGAAAATGATATCAATTCTGAGTGAATGTTCTATTTATTCATCCAAATATAAATATTTCTTATGACTATTCAACTAAAAAGGGCTTTTAGCATACTATGGTTTAAACAAGGATCCTAAAAATAGTTGGGTGATATATCAACATATAAATACCCTAGGATGAAATTGTTCTTTGGATTATTCGAAATTAACATCTTCAAACTCATGAATGAAGACAGGAGGATTTCCCATCAATAGTGTTTGGTATGTCATTCATTCCATATTTTTCATGACAATATATTCAAATCATGGATGATCATTTATTGTTCTCTTATATTCCTTCAACATCATGAATAAGAGTTATATGATCCTATGTCAACATCTTATATATTAAAAATTCCATCAAATGTTTTTAGAAAATTATTTCAATATCAACATACATTAAAACATAATATTATCAAGTATTGTTGAATGAATTCAAAAAATCATCCAAAACATTTTGTAAGATCTCATAATTTACTTGGTACCACGGTCACGTGTGGGAAACATGAAAATGACTTATTATTGAATATTTTTTACACTATGGTGAAATTATTTATTTATAAATTGTGAATAATTTTGAAGAATGGTTATATGTAATAATTTTGTCCACACTCTTATAGACAACAATAAACATATGGGACTGTGAATTTTAACATTTAAAAAAAAAATTCATGAAAGTGTTTTTGAAATCATATTAATTATTCTGTTGTATCATTTTGTGTAATTATGTGACACACAATATTTATTGAAATTAATATATAAGAAATGTGTTATATATTGAGTAACAAATAATAATACATGTGATCTTTTCATAGATTCATTTTTTATAAAACATTTAAATGGTTATCATGGTTACTGAGAGAACCCATAAATATTACATTATTGAATCATAACATAGATATTGTAGATTTACATTTGATATAACTTATCATTGTTATAAATAATTAATATTAATAATAGAAAATATTATTCAAATCATAATTTAATGAGAATTCATAATAACATAAAGAGAATGAAATTTTTTTTATATGTGCTAAATTATTATTGATACATCAATAAAATGAATCCCCCATTCCCCCCATATGAATGTCTAAAATTTATCAATAGTTTTATCGTCATATAAAATTATATCAAAAAAATCATCTTAATTACCCAGGGATGACCCTAATGGTAAATTCATTAAGTAAATATACTAGGAATAATAAACTTGTAGTATACTATATTTGCTTCATCTATGAAAATAATCACACGATAAAAATAAATATAAACCTTTTTATTGAATAAATTGTGTTTTATATTATAAATTATTGTTATGTATAGAGGCATATAACACCTCTTTCTTCTACGGTCTTCATATGATATTCATTTCCATGAATATCATTATATCTTAATGGTTTTCATTTAGACGTAAGAAAAAATGAAGAATTATATAATATATATTTTACACTATTATTTGTGCATATATTCACTCTTCTAGAGTGTTCGATTAATTTTCCACTCCCAGTTAAGGTACTCACTTGAGTATATAGAAAATATTCAAGATCTTTGGATAATAATATACATAGATGATTTATTTTAATTAAAATAATAATTGGAAAAAACTTTCTTCTAGAAATACATATATATGATTCTTGATATATTTCATTATATATAATTAAAAATTTTATAGAAAACTAAAATACTCAAATTTTTCCTTATATTTACAAACATCCCCATTTATCATTGATTTTTTATCCTGATTAAAATTATAATTTTATCATGTTTGGACCATCACTAGGTCTATATTATATGATTTGAAAATTCTAGGATTTTTTTTAAAATATATCTTTTATGGAGAGGATACCCCACATATTTTTAAGGTGGACGAATATAGTGTAAGAAGAAATACATATAAATCTTTATGTTTCCGAACATATCCTTCATCGATACACTTATTATAAATAATAAACTATATTTGTTAATATTATTCATTTTAGAGAATGAATAAAAACCTCTTTGATAAAAATATATGATCTCTGAAATATTCATTTTTAATAATATATATTTTATAAAAAAATAAAGTTAAATTTAATTTTGTTTTAGGAATGAAACAAAACAAAAAAAATTATTCTCACCAAGGAATGAATTTGATTAATTATGTATTAGTTTTCATAATTCATGTATAAGGATTTTTTACATATCAATAATGATAATCATATACAAAATAACATATTTTTTATAATTATCATGTTAGTTAAAATAATTTAGATAGTAAAATTAGTAATATAAAAATATTTGATCAAGAAAAATACTGGTCCAATAGAAATTATAAGAAAATAGCATTAACTTATATGAATGATGTCAATTCGATTACAATAGATTATATTGTAATTTAATATGTACATAATAATAAAGTTGTATTTTTGAAAATTATTACTCATTGAATTTTTTTGAAAAATAGAAAGATACTTCAACATAGTTTCAAGATCATATCTTTTCTAAGTATGTACTAGTTTGAGATATATCTAAATCAATTTTATCTGGGTTATTTCTAATTTTCAACCATGAGGGATGAACCTTTTCTTTGGGGAAGGAGTAGTTTTACTGGGTAAAATTGTAGATACCAAAAGATTGAAGTACATGTAAATTACATTATTTGTGCGGAATAATTAATACATAATGAAAACAGACACATAAGGACCGTAATAGTTTAGTGTCCTTGGAAACTCGGAAGACAATATTCTAATCTTGGTGAAAGATCTTCAACATCTCCCATAAAGATCTTCCTTTTTTTTCTAACCTAAAACCTTTCTTTATATCTTGGGAAAAACATATAAATGGTGAGCTCAAATTCTCATTAAGGGTAAGCATGAAGAAAATAAAACCAACCATATAAATTTGAACTTCAAATCATGAACATAATATTTAAACATCAAAATCTTGAGAAATGACATAAAACATGGAAGTACGTAAGGCATAGATCATAAAAAAAAATTAATCCTGATAAAATATCATGAGAATAAAACATGTAATTTTGGAAACCATTAATCACATGTTATGATTTCCATGTATCCAAGTAATTGCTTCCAAGACCATGTTAGTGGACAAAGTCCCTTTCTGAATCGAGTTCACTCCTCGTTTAAGTCCTGTAACACTGAACCGGATTAACTTACCGTTCCAGCCATGTCTATCTCCAGAGATATAAAGATTTACCCAATTAATTGGAGGGAGATATAGGTCACACCCATCTCATAATGAAATCATTCTTACTTGTTCCACAAAATAAACTTGAAACATTCATCATAACCCAAAGAATAAAATGGGTTTCATAAACATCATCCCATCAAAACATAATCCATATAAAACAAATGGATATTTCATCATAAGAAAGTTTAAATCATATAAATCATAGAGACATTATACTTGAAACATAAACATATTAAATAATGTCATTTTAGATTGAAAATGGTTTTGATAAAACAATTGAAATTAATTATTTAGGAAAATATCCTTTCTTCTTCAAAATCATTTTCTTTTAAAAAAATGCCATGCAAATTTGAAAGAAATAGGTTTTATTGAAAATAATCATGAAATATTGTAGAGTAATATTTATGAAAATAATGAGTTATACAACGAAAAAAATCCCTTCATGCCATATAAGTTAAAAAAACATTCTCCTTGTACTTTTGTCGGAAAAGTCAAAAAGTACTTCATATGGTAAACAAAAAAAAGATTCTTTTCAAACATTGTGGTAAAAGTCATAAAAGTGTAAAAATTACTTTAAACATACATGTAAGAATACTAAACATTTTATGAAAACATTTTCCGAAAACATGGACATGGATGATAAACATAACCCCAGTAAATACTTATGAATAAATAATCTTGGATAAGAATGAGATTGGAATAATTATCCCTTACCTTAGTTCTGATATGCTTCATACGTATCTGAACCTCCTGTATAATGATTTAAATAATGTCATTGACTTATTACAGAATCATATTCATTGTTGTGATATCATATATGGTTCACTTATGCCTTTATATTACCCGTTATTTTGTAAATCCATGTTAAAGCTGCATTTTGGGTAAAATCGTTTCATTTATCGTACATTTTTGGACTTGTTGTTCTTGATATTTTTATTTATTATATCATGATTTAATTAATTAAATTATGTGAATAATGATTTATATATCATTTATATTCAGTATATGTATATATATATATAATAGATATACAAATTAAATGAAACACACCGTTCATTGAGACTATAGGCCCTACGTACGCATGAACACTGTTTTCCTTTCCTTATTGACTTGAATGGAAGTAAGTAGATGACATATATATATATATATATATATATTTATATACATAAATCCTGTAGAATTTTCATGACATATATTTCATTATTATTCATTATATATACTTAATAATCATTCTTGAGTGGTAAACCTGGAGAATGAATCTCATCGCGTCGTGGAAATTGTAATCCGTACGTATGCACGAGCGATTATATCATTCCCATATTTATTCAATAGAATTGGATTGGATGATACAATATATAAGACTCAGTATGATGTTATAATAACTATTTATAGTTATTCTTCACACCATTATACCCATCCAAGTAAGGTGGTGTTGGAAAAACAGATTACACCACGTCGTGGAGACGGTATTCTGTACGTACGCACGCGCGGTGATTTCGTTTTCCGTAGGATGGTAGAAGGTGAAATGGGGTTGTTTCATATTTATAATAACTTATCAGTATATTAGTGATACTGATTTTATTACTTTATAATGAAACAACTAAATAAGAAGTATTTTAAGAAGAAATAAGCATGAAAGACTCGGTAGAAGAGATTACCTCTTCTTCGATGGACCTCCTTTAAACTTCTTCTTAGGGCACCAGGGTTGGTATTTTTATAATACTAGAACCTATATGATATAACTAGAGAGGTTTATAAAAGTAATTGTCAGGTTTTGGCCATGATTCAAGTCTCAAAAGGGTGTGAAGAGAAGTGGGAAGGGGTTCCCTTTTTATAAGGGGGGAGAGGGGCACCTTTGGAAATCTTAAAATTATTAATTTATAATAAATCTAAACCCACGTAAAAACAACCAAAAATGACTCATATTCAAAGATTAGATGTGATATGGTTTTAATATCATCAACCAATAAAATTTAGACATGTAGGGATTTTATATTAATCATTATAAACTAGATTTATCCTTATTTAATCTATTAAATTTTATTTGTGGTAATAAAACTCTAAATTTTAAATTGTTATAAATAATTACATATGTGCTGTGAATTATCCATAATTAGATACTTTATGACATTATCGACTATATAAAATTTAATTTATAATTTTTTAAAATTTTTGTGATTTTTAAACAATTTAATAATATGTTATTTTTATAAAATAGAAATAGTGTCAATTTTGACACTATAAATTTATTTGAATTTAAATAAACTCCACATAGAGGATATATTCGAAATAAAATATTTAATAGGTTCCTAACATGTCATAGTAATCTATTAAATTAGTGTCGAACATTTAATAGTTAACATAATATTTATTTTACTATTTGAAAACCTAATTATTTGATATTTATCTTAATAAACGAATTACTACAACATTTTTGTATAATTATTAAATATACTTGTTTTTTTCATAAAAAATAAAAATAAAATACTAGGATTAAGATAAATCTTATATCTTTCATAATAATACATTTAGTTGGATTTATCCTCTAAAACACCCAAATTTTAAAATGTTATATTTATTAAATTATGAAGGTGACAACTTTGACATCATATAAAAAATAATAATATAAGTGTCATAATCAATTCTATAAGACTCCAAACTGTCATATAGTCAGCAATTGGATGATTATGGTGTATATATACACTACCAATAGGTTTTGGTCAGGTTATTAAACCCTTTAATATGTATTGCTATTTCAATAAAAACAATATTATTGATTTTTTTACTAAATAAATAATTTCTGTATCATTAATGTATAAGCTAATAAGGTAATTAAATAACTCGTAAAAATTACAAATAAATAACCATGATAAAGAAAAAACATTTAGCTTTGAAATGAGTTTTTATAACCGAATTTAGATTCTGTATAACCTTATATTAAAAATAATTTAATTATTAATGTTTGAGTGAGACATATTTCACTTTCCTTTAAATAAAATGAACTAAAGGTCTTAATCACCTCCACATGGGTTCTAATGGATTCCATTTCGACCCAAATATGACTTATGACGAGACATAATCATAGAATTGTATTAAGACAAGTGTTATAGTAATTTTATAATATTATATTTACCCTTAATTACCCGATTTAACTTTTACTATGGTAAATAAAATTTACAGTAGTTACTATTCATGATGCCCAAAAATAAAAAGTAGTCTATTAATATAATTTGGACCCACTGATTCTAAAAATGGAATCCATTTTTCCAAATTCAATACAGAGAATTTGAAGAAATTAAATTAATATTAATCTCGTTGTCGAAAGAAAACGGTTTTTTTAAAACATTGCAAAAGATTGAATTGATTTAACCTACGAATTCAATGTAAAATCAATGATATTGACATAAATTATATTAAATGGTAAAAATATATTCTATTTATACTTTAAAACGATTCGATATAATAATTTAACCACATAAATTATTACGATGAAAAAATTTATTTTTAATTAAAATATAGCGTGTTTTTACTATTCATTAAAATATGAAAGTTATCAGAATAATATGAAAATTTTATCCAAGGTAAAATTTTATATCCTGATTCCAATAAATAATTTTATTTTGTAAAATTAAACTTATAAACATTTCAAACTCTAGATTTAATGTGGGTGCACCATC
Source organism: Viscum album (assembly GCA_963277665.1). Taxonomy (NCBI): domain Eukaryota; kingdom Viridiplantae; phylum Streptophyta; class Magnoliopsida; order Santalales; family Viscaceae; genus Viscum; species Viscum album. The sequence goes on along the minus strand of OY728129.1, from coordinate 124,444,380 downwards.
AAAAGGCGGCAAAAATGAATTTTTTGAAAAATAATTATTTTACTGGAAAAATTTATTTTATTCTCATACCATGTTCTATAAAATGAGTAAGATGAATAATAATGTTATAAAATTAAAAATTTATTTAATACTATTCATAACGGTTAGTTCGTGATAACCATGTTCTATAAAACACACCGTTCATGGAGACGGTAGGTCGTACGTACGCATGAACGTTGTTTTCCTTTCCTTGTTGACTTGAATTGAAGTAAGTAGATGACATATATATATATTTATATACATAAATCCAGTAGCATTATCATGTCATATATTTCATTATTATTCATTATATATACTTAATAATCATTCTTGAGTGGTAAAAATGGAGAATGAATCTCATCGCGTCGTGGAGACGATAATCTGTACGTACGCACTAGCGATGATATCGTTCCCATATTTATTGAATGGAATTGGAGTGGATGATAAAATATATCATAATCAATATGATTTTATGATAACTATGTATAGTTATTCATTACACCATTATACCCAACCAAGTATGGTGGTGTTGGAAAAACAGATTACACCATGTTGTGGAGACGGTATTCCGTACGTACGCACGTGCGGTGATTTCGTTTTTCATAGGATGGATAGAAGGTGAAATGTGGTTGTTTCATATTTATAATAACATATCAGTATATTAGTGATACTGGATTTATTAATTTATAATGAAATAAATAAAGAAGAATAATTTTAAGAAGAAAGAAGCTTGAAAGACTCGGTAGAAGAGATTACATATTCTTCGACGCACCTCCTTTAAACATCTTCTTAGGAAACTAGGGTTGGTCTTTTGATAAGATCAGAACCTATATGATATAAATAGAGAGGTTGAGAAGAGTAATCTGCAGGTTTTGGACGAGCTTTAAGGCTCAAAAGGGTATGAAGAGAAGTGGGAAGGGGTTCCCTTTTTATAAGGGGGGAGTGAGGCACCTTTGGAAATCTTAAAAATATTAATTTATAATAAATAGAACCCCACGTAAAAACCTCAAAAAATGAATCATATTCGAATATTAGATGAGACAATGTTGTAATATCATCAACCAATATTATTTAGACATGTAGGGAATTTATTTTAAACATTATCAACTAGATTTATCATTATTTAATCTATTAAATTTTATCTGTGCTAATAAGATTCTAAATTTTAAATTGTTATAAATAATTACATATGTTATATGAATTATCAAGAATTATATCATTTATTAAATTTTTGACTATATAAATTTTAATTTATAATTTTTAAATATTTTTGTGATTTCTAAACAATTTAATAATATGTTAGTTTTATAAAATAAAAATAGTGTCAATTCTGACACTATTCATTTATTTGAATTTAAATAAAATCCACACAAAGGATATATTAGAAATAAAATATTTAATAGGATCCTAACATGTCATAGTAATATAGAAAATTAGTTTAGCACATTTAACAGTTCATATAATATTTATTTTACTATTTTTAAAACCATTTATTTAATATTCCTCTTAATAAAAGAATTACTACAACATTTTTGTATAATTATTAAATATACTTATTTTTTTGAATAAAAATTAAAAATAAAATACTAGGATTAAGATAAATCTTATATATTTTATAAGAATACATTCAGTCAGATTTATCTTCTAAAACACTCAAATTTTAAATTTTTATATTTATTAAATTATGAAGGTGACAACTTTGACATCATATAAAATAAAATAATATAAGTGTCATAATCACTTTTATAAGACTCCAAACGGTCATATATTCAGTAATTGGATGATTATGGTGTATATATACACTAAAAATAAGTTTTGGTCCAGTTTTCGATCCCTTTAATATGTATTACTATTTCAATAAAAACAATATTAATGATTTTTTAACTAAATAAATAATTTCTGTATGATTAATGTATAAACTAATAAGGTAATTAAATAACTCCAAAAAATTACAAATAAATTACCATGATAAAGAAAAACATTTTAGATTTAAAATGAGTATTTATAACCGAATTTATATTTTGTATAACATTATATTAAAAATACTTTAATTAATAAAGTTTGAGTGAGGCATTTCACTTTCCTTTAAATAAAATAAAGTAAAGGTCTTAATCACCTCCAAGTGGGTTCTAATGAATTCCATTTCGACCCAAATATTACTTATGACGAAATATAATCAACCAATTGTATTAAGTCAAGTGTTAGGGTAATTTTATAATATTTTATTTACCCTTAAATACCCGATTTACCTTTTAGTATTATAAATAAAATTTACGATAGTTACTATTCATGATGCCCAAAAATAAAAAGTAGTCTATTAATATAATTTGGATCCAATGATTCAAAATATGGATTCCATTTTTTCTAATTCAATACACAAAAGTTTCAGAAATTAAAGTAAAATTAATCCCGTTGTCGAAAGAAAACTGGTTTTTGTTTAAAACATTGGAAAAGATTGAATTGATTTAACCTACGAATTCAATGTAAAATAAATGCTAATGACATAAAATATATTAAATGGTAAAAATATATTCTATTTATACTTTAAAGACATTAAATATTATAATTAAACCACATAAATTATTATGATGAAAAAAGATGTTTTTAATTAAAATATAGCGTGTTTTTACTATTCATTAAAATATGAAAGTTATCAGAATAATATGAAAATTTTAACCATGGTAAAATTTTATATCCTGATTCCAAAGAATAATTATATTTTGTAAAATTATACTTATAAACATGTCAAAATCTATATTTAATGTGGGTGCGCCATCAAAAGGTTGCAAAACTGCATTTTTTAAACAATAATTAGTTTACCTGAAAAATTTATTTTATTATCATACCATGTTATAGAAAATGAGTAAGATTATTAATAATGTTATAATATTCAAAAATTAGTTAATAATATTCATAATGGCTAGTTTGTGATAACCATATATCGTTGTTTAGTGATACCCGGTATTACGTACAACACACGCTATCGAGGAAGGTCCTGATTACCTGTAATTTAAGCCAGATCCGGGTTGTGTGTAGTGAAATATCGATTAGTTGTTGCGTATAACATAAGACATCAATTAAATTAAAAAGAATATTTTTCATGAAATCTCGGTGTGTTACAAAAATAACCTAATGTTTAGGGATGTATGTTTGTCTGAATTAGTGGAGTCTGGGTAAAAATATTTTGATTGTCACAAGGGGTTTATCCTTATGATCTGGTGGAGTAGAATGATTTTTGGTATTTTCTATTGGAATTTGTTTTTAATAATTCATATATGAAATATTCACACTGTGTAAGTAAATCACATTGTATAAGTAATTCATGATTTGAATTCGTTACTTATAGGAATCCATAAAATAGTTTCTAGATGTTAATAGTATATATGTCATGAATTATTTATTTCCATGAATATGTTGATCAGTCTATTTTTAACCCAAGGTGACACTATTTTGGGGGTATATAGAATTCATGCTATGAAATGAGTTCCTGATGGGAATTAATTGGGGCCAATATTATTAAATCATGTCACAGTCATTTGGCATGCCTCATTAGTTATATAGTCTGCTCTCTCAAACCCTAGGGAGGATCCATGTGATTTTTTTTGGAAATTTCATCTCTCATAGATATATTAGTCTTTAATTTGGTACCTGGGGTGTTCCCTAAATTTTGGTTATTCACTTTCTTTTTCTATCATTCATTATAACATTGTAATCATCTGAGTGTTATTGAATCGGGATTTGAACTTAATTCTTCTAAGATTTTGGTTTCCCATATTAGTTTTATTTCCACCGTTATTTGTTGTAGTTTCCTATTAATACTATTTAATTGATTTTCTAATAAAGCTAGGTGGTTAATAAGAATGTCATATTTTCTATTTTGATTTTTTAAATTTTTTGAAATACTATGAGGTCACACCAAAATAATGTGTTCATTAACTAGCGGTATATTGAGTGATGAATATCATGTGATTGGACAACTTCATAAATCCATTTGGATCCAATAGTAATGAGACTTATATTGTAGAAGCTTATCAGGTGAACATACCCTTGAACGATTCTGAATGAGTTATTGGAATGAAGCCTGAATTGTCATGACATGAAACCTTAGGTGATGTCTTGTGATAAGATCAATTTTTAAAATAGTTTACTTGTTAATTGAAAAGGCTTGGTATCCAGTGATATGATATGGGTGAATACACTGTAATGATAATGGATTAATACATAAATTGATGAATTAAATGGTAATTGAAATATAAAACATAATTAGACAAATTGAACATTATGTCTTGTGTTGTGTTGTTTTTTTCATTATAAAATTTTCTAGTTTTTTTGCTGAAATGTTTTTGTGGAGTTCTTGGCCAAGTTCTTCTGAAATGATTACATAGAGGGAATTAAATGGTTATGTTGAAATTATTATATAGAGGTATTGGCCTAAATTTTTGAAAAATTATTATATAGATAGCTTGACCTAGTTATACATAAATTCATAGATATAATATTTCCATGGTAATTCTAAATGATTATATGTAGGTCATGGGTTATTTTTTATGAAATAATTATATGGATGGATTTTCCTTGTTATATATTATTTCATACGATATTAGTTATTTTTTTCATTCTATTTCAATATTCTTATTGAGTGTCTGGAATGGTACTAAAGTATTTTAATTGTTATGATGTGCTAATTGATAAATTAATATCCATTTTAATCTTCCTAGTTCATGAATTGATTATCAGACTGGTTTTTTCAGATGAGGTGGAATCAAATTACTTAGTTTTACCCACACCCTATTCAGGCCACCATCTAGCACTAGAAAAAATTTCATAGATCTAGGGTTGGATAAGGGGAAATGACCATGTTGTTAATTTTTTCTTAATAGATGGGTAGGATCTAGAAGAAGAGACTAACATAGGGATCTAGACTGGGGTATTTAGTGTATTAATTTTTATTCATTAGTCATTCATATGTATTACACCTAGATCAACACATATATAGTTTCTAACCTGTCATTTGATTATAATTTTTTTATTTTTCAATATAATTAGTTTCTTACACTATTTGGTCTAACATTGGTTATTTTAATATTTACACTATTTAAATTACTAGGATGTTTTCCCCACTATTATTGAAATATTATTCCTTGAGGTATAGTCTCCCCACTATGCTACTTAGACCCCGATAACTAATCAACCTCCTCTAGGATATGTGGAGGCAGACATGATTTCTAGTATCCAACCTGGTTTGGCCACTTGAGAGAGTGTCAGATCGGGGAGTGTTATAAGGTTGACATTTCTGCATTAGGGGCATTTCATGGAGGTATAATATGAATGTATTTCTTTTTTTCCTTGATATTTGGGAATATTCTAAACGATATTAGAAACATTTGGGTGATTGATAATGATCTTGTGCATTAGATTACCTAACCCATATATGGAGAAATTCTGGGTACCCATTTATGGGATTTCTATTCATGTTGTTCACTAGAAATGGTTGATATTATTTCACCTTGGGTGATTCACATGTTGTGTGATATTAATTTTTATAATGATTTATACTTTTTTCCTATTATGGAGTTATATTAGTATATATAAAGCATGATAAAAATGTATGGATGTGTATTTACATGCATCGCTCAAGATAGGGACATATTTATTTCATGTGATATAATTCTCTAAACGAACTGTGAAATTATTTCAATATTATATCAGAAGAGAAAGGAAATATATGAACATTAACGTCATGATAATTCCCATGCCAATCCATGTTCAGGGATACCCTGAGCCCATGTTTATATATTGTTGTAACCTGCTGTCATCAGCCATCAGGTTTATCTAATGTTCATGGAGTTCATTCTCTTATAGAGAAAATTCATCATTGTCATCTTTAAATTTAGTGTCATGGGAGCGTCAATCAGCATGATATTAATAAAAATTAACCAGATCCTTTTATAGATCCTGAGAATTAGATTGATATTCAGATTTAAGAAAACTACCTAAGGTTTATATGATCAATTGATATGGATATTTTTTTCACTATAACATTAATGTCTGAGATGAAAAAAGAGTTTCAACTACGTCATCCTACAAAAATCAATGGGGAGGGTGGCCCCCAGGAAGATGAGTTTTAGACTGAGTCTATCCATGTTATTTTCAAGAACCTCGATGAACCCACATATATGAGGGTGAAGCTTACTACATACATGGTTCATGGACCTTCCAATAATTTGAGGGATTCTATGGAGCATGTTGGATAGCCAGAGGACTTATCCTAGATATATTTCAATATGATGTTTTTGAGAAATTTCTACCTAAATAATTGACATATAAGATGACTTCGGAGTTCTTGAACTTGATACATGAAGTCATGATAGTGATGGACTATTTTGGACATTTCACCTACTTATTGTTCTTTTCAGCATCCTTAGTGGATGATGATATTACCAGGGTGTGAAATTTATAGGATGGACTTCTATATGATATAAATTCAAAGGTGAAAATCTATATCATGATTAGTATTTCAGTTGTGATGAATCAAACTGAAACTATTTAATGGAATATAATAGAGTCCTCGAGTAGGAGCTATGATATTTCAGCAGGGAGAATTGGAGACTCTACATCTAGTGAAAGGAAGTTATTCTAAGATAGTTATCACCATGAAAACATTAGGAGAAACCTCTATGGTGGTGGCCATCCATATTATGTCCATGTTTCCTTTTAGTGCTATCAGTATGGAATGTTTGGCTATAAGAGGATACATTGTCCAAACCCTATATCTATGTGATGTGATTTTGGTATATTGATCCACCTTTCGAGGTTTTATTGTGGCATACATAAACTGATTTGTGGTAGGGGATCTTGATTGGTACCCGATTCGTGGAAGCACTCTGCTAACCCTCAACATATGGGTAGATTGAGATTCATTGTAAATTATAGTCAAGGAAGTGGTCATGGTAACCTGATGGAGGAGTGGTAGTATCATATAGAGGTATCAATATATGGGTGTCATATTAAAACCAATGGAAAATGGGAATGTAAGTTTCATGCTATGTTTTCTATTCTAAGTAGTTTTGATTCATGCCTTTTTTCCATCATAGGTATGAATCTTGTATCATCATCCCTATCATGTGTTTTGATAGATATCAGAGAATCAAAATCCGATATATCTACTCTGTTTAAAAAAATGGGACTTGTTTTGAATTTCATGGATGTTTTTTACTATTAACACACCACTGGGAATGCTTTCATAGAATATCAATTTTTGTAAATAATTTTCTCAAGAAATTGTGGGTTTATATTTCTTTTGGGAAATATTTATTATCGAAATGATAGGTTTTTATTTTATTCTAGATATTTATTTATCAGTTTTTTACCAGTCTTGCATTTATTGTTACCCTATGAGATTTAACTTTTTATATCCATAAAGAGGAATCTATTTTCATAGGGTCAGTGGGATCATAAGGCTAGTCATGCAGGAAATTTTTTTTATATATTTGATTTTCTCAGCGATCAGAGAGAAATAATTTCCCTAGATAATGGTGTAATGGATTAGGATACATTTTCTTTAGTGGTAGACCATTTTAATAATTATCTTGTTGATTATATCTATAACATAACACCTAAAAAGGATATTGAGTTCTTGACCGAGATGGTTTGAGGAGAATATCTAGTTTATATCCCTCCTTATTGGATGACACTAGTAAGAAAATTGTGAATTCAATGTTTATTTATAATATCTAGAATATTAGGGTTTCAAATGACCTAGTATGTAACCATGAGTTCTCTGATGATTTTTTCCAGGACTTCTGATGGGACCATGAGCTTTTGTGTGTACTATTGATTATTAATATAGATAATTCTCAAGAGTTAGAATCATTTTTTGGATACTAATATTCTCTTCGATCATATGAGTGGTCACCAAGTTTTCTTTAAGATTAAATTGATATTTGGATACCATTAGTTAAGAGTGAGACCATCTGAAATACATATGATTGTATTGAGAAATAGGTATTAATTTTATGATTTCATGGTGATGTCGTTCAGTTTGAAAAAAATTCCTTTGGAAATCAAGGCCTTGATGAACCAAATTTGAAATCTTTTCTTGGGTCATATTTTGGATATTTTTATTTGATGAATTCTTTTTTTACTCTATGTCTTCATAATAACTTTACCAACATCTTGACATGTTCATGAGTACATTAAGGGATCATTGGATAACCCCAACATAACCAAATAATATTTTTTGATTGAAAAAGTGCACATCATATTAATGTCATCTCAGAGGAAGGAGTGGATGTAGACCCCAAGAAAGTTTAAGATGTAGTATAATATGTGCGCCCCAAAAATAACATTTAGATTCAATGTTTTATTGGTATAGTATGTTAGTATCGATGTGTAATCTAGGACTTCTCATGTATAGCTGCACCGATGTCCGGGATGAAAAATAAAGAAGTTATATTTTTCTATTCAAATTCATATGAGAGAGTATTTCTAAAGATTTAGAGAGGAATATCCTTAGAACAAATTACCACATTTCCTATGATGTGAAAGGATTTGCCCATGTACAATGAAAAATCAAGAGTTTTATTAGGAACCTTTTCGATGTAGAAGGATCTAGTGGTCACTTATATCTCAAGATAGTTGAGATCGTATGAGTGTAATTACCCAACTCACAATCTCTAAATTGATATAGTAATACACTCCCTATGATGCTATATGCACTATATATTGGATGAGAGGTTTATGGTGTACATGGACCACAAGTGACTCAGGTACATCTTTTCTCAGTGGGACCTAAAACATAAGTAGGGGTGGTGGGTCATGTAACAATTGTCTTTCAACTACAAGATGTCTTGTACACTGAGTAAATATAATTTTATTTCAGATTCCTTTATATGAAATAAGTAAAAAAAGGTCAGGAATAATTCTTATGATTAGTGTAAGATAATGAAACTCTTTTAAAATATGCCTCAAGATGTTCATGAGTCGTAGATGAAAGTAACTCTAACTTTGATTTTTGTGTTACCCATTCTTTGGGACCTGATCAATGTTGACTTGTTATTCAATGAACATTGATTAATTCTATGGGAAGATTATATGGCAGGGAGACACCATCTAGTAGGTCTCATGGAAGTGGTAATTATCTTTTTTTCATGTCTTAGTATTGGATCCGATGGGCTTGAATGATGATATGATGGAGGAGTTTTATGCTTCTAAATGGGTGGTATACCCAGGAGTGACAAAGTTATATCGTGATCTCCAGAGATGTTACTGGTGGACACAAATAAAAAAGGTGATAGTGGGATTCTTGGCTAGATGATTCACCAATCAGGAGGTGAAGTTATAGAATTTGAGGCATGTTGTGATATGGTAGCCTCTTCCCATTCTAGAATTGAAATGAGATTATGTTCATATGTACCTCATAACAGAAATACCCAAGACACCTCATATATTTTTTGTAGTGTGGGTGATTTTAGATCATTTGATGAAGGTATAAATCTTATTTCCCATCAAGGAGAAATTTAATATTGATTATTTGTATTGTGTATACATTCAGGAGTTATATCAACTACATGATATTTTTAGGAATATACTTTCCAATAATGATCCTCATTTCACGTCTTGGTTATAAATGATTCTTGGGAATCTTGTGGGATCACGTGTTCGTCTAACTATAGCATATCATCCCAAAACTAAAGCCCATTTGGAATGGTTTATTTAGATTCTATAAGATTTATTGTAGGATTGTGAATTGGATTTTGGTGTTTTATGGGAGAATCATATTCAACTCGTAGAGTGTTAGTATAATAAAAACTTTCAGGAATCAATCTAGATGGACCCCATAGAGACTTTGTGTATAAGGTCATTCCATTCACCTATTTTTTTGGTTAGATGTAGGTGAGATAGTTTTTGTTGGACCTAGTCTCATATAGGAGACATCTGAGATGTTTCTGTTGACCAAGAAGCAGTTGGTGACCATGAAATGTAAGAATCAATCTTACACTAACCAGTGAAAAGGATAATTGAAGTCAGATGTGGGTCATCATGTTTTCTTCTGGGTTCCAACATGGATGGGGAAACACAATATCAAGAAATATGAAAATATACCACATAGGTTTGTTAGTACATTTGATATAGTGGAATGAGACGGTCCAATGGCATACAGATTTTCCCTTCTATATCACTACCTTTCCATTAACAATGTTTCTCACATATTGCAACATAATAGATATAATCATGACCCTTCACACATAATGGGAATTGATGATATTGATTTTTGTGTAGATTAATCCATTTATGAGCATCCGATATGTATTGTGGAAATTATTGAGATGTATCCTAGGGGAAAGGACATACCTCTAGTCTGAGTATGGTGGAAACATTGGTGTGTTCAAGAGCAGACCTGGGAGAGTGAGACCGATGTGCGAGCATAGTAGAAAAACAATTTTATAACCAAAAATGAATCATGGATAGGCTCAGGGATGATCTATTATATAGTTCTGATGTTTTTAGATCTCATATATTCAAGGTACGTCCCACTTTGTGTCCTTTTTTGCCTCTTTTATTTAGGTTTTTTTCTATTAAGCCTTTATGTCCGAACATTTTCTTTGGCGATGGTGATATTTTTCATGGGAAAATTACCTAATGTTCAGGGATGTAAAATTATTTTAATTACTAGGGTCGATGTATAATTTTTTTAAGGATTAAAGGGGGTTATTCTTATGATCACGTGGAGTTGAAGGCTTTTTTAGTATTTTTTAACAGGAATATATTGTTACTACTTATTTAAGGACATATTAATGTAATGTAAGTAATTTATATCATGTATGTATTTCAAGAAAAAAATATTTTCCTTAGAATAATCAATGAAATAGTTTCAGTATGGGAATATTATACAATCCATGAATCCATTACATGTTGTGAGAAGGTTTATGGGTGAATTTTTAACATGAGATGAATCATTTTTGAGTGTATATATAACTTGTGATGTGAAAGGGTTTATCAAAATGAATTCATTAGGACCAACATTTATAAATCACACTACAAATTTTAATATTAACCAATTCATTTCAAATAATCATATATCAAACCCTTGTGGGACACCATGTTATTTTTTCGAAATTTCTTTCCTTCTAGATGTCTCAATATAGCGTTGGATCTTTGGTGAGGTTCTTTGCCATGGGTTATTCATTTCTTCCACTATCCTTCTCTATATAGGTTTGATATCATAAACACCATTGAATATTGATTTGGTAATGATGCTATTTGATCTAATTTTTTCCTTTTCGATCTCTTTTACCTCAATTCTTAATTGTTGTTCGCTATTGGGAGTGTTTCCATGATCACTCAATAAAGGTATAAAGTCAATAACAAATCCCTATGGTCCGTTTCTATTTGTTTATGTGTGTGAAATACTATGAAATCATTCCAACTGAATGTGAATGTTATCCAATGGTACAATGGGTTAGGAGAATCACTAGTTTGGACCACTCTTGGATCCCTCGGTATCCAACATTGTTGATAACTTTCTTGTGGACACATGTGGTAAGCCTACCGTTGAACTAAAATTAAATAGATATAATCTTAAAACATGAATTTGAATGACATGAGACCTTAGGGTGTTTATTTTCATAGGTATACATTGGTCAATGTGTCAATTATTAATTCAAATAACTTGTGATTCCTAGATATGAGAAGGGAGTGAGTGTTAACATGATAACATCTTAATCATAACTTTACTAATGAAATGGTAATTGAATGATACAAGGTAAATGCTTGAATGGAAATTTTGGGATTATGACAATTTTTTTATTATCACCATTATGACTTGTGTATTATGTTACACTAAACTTCTTATATAGAGGGCTTGTCAAGGTTATGTTTAAATTCTTATATAGAGGGATTGACCTAATTAAGATGAAATTATTATATAGAGGGACTGACCTACTTTTGTACTAAAATTCTTATATTGATGGTTTGGATTGGTTATGTAGATATGATAATATAGAAGAATGATACCAATTATTCTATAATGGTTTATAAAGATATTTTACCAATTATGATGAAATTATTATATAGAGGTTTTGGCCTAGTTTTATGCTAAAATGATTACATAGAGGTATTTTCTCAGTTATGTATTATGACATGTGGTTGTGGTTGTGGTTTTTATGGTGTTGAAACATGATCAAATATTATATGGAATGGTTCTAGAAAATGTTAGTTGTTATATCACATTTATTGAATAATTAAAACCACTATTAATAACCCTATTATATTCACTTACTATCTGACTGGTTTTCTTTCGACATGATGGTGTTGACCTACCAAGTCTTAATCACACCCTATTTGAATGAAATTATATTAATTACACATTAATTCATAATTTATTACACTATGTTACACATTATACAACCCAAAATATAGATATTTCGAGTGTAATAGGGAATTAGGTATATAGACTAACATCATGAACATGTGATACATCATCATTATTGAAAACTTCATTAATATGCTCTTATAAATCATTTGTAGCACCCCAACCTTCCACAATACTTTTCTCTTTGAATAATACAATTTCTTGTGTTGAACGTAGTTTCGAGTACTAGAACACCAAAACTAATCATACTAACCATTTAAAAAGTAGTTATAAATAGTAATATCCACTTTTTGAAATTTTATAAATTTTATTTTTTAAAATAGACTTCATTTTTTGGATTTGGAATATCAAAATTAGTTTATGGTTGATTTTTGGTATTTTTTCTGAAAACAACTTATTTTTGACGAATACTGAAAAACACTACGTTATTGTTTAAAAACTGACATCTTATATATATAATTTTTTTATTTATATTTATTTTATATTCAACATAAATACATAATTTTTACCCACCTTCTCGGCACATTTTCAAAATTTACATAAAATGTAATTTTACCACGTCTATGAATTTAATTTAAAAATTACAATGGAAATGTTTATATTTAGTAATTAAAATTTGTTTCAATATTATGAAAATAATTTTTGGTGAATAATAACTTTTGATTTTTATTTAACATGGATGAAAGGAAATATATTAATTAATGGTTGAAATAATAGTATAATAATATAAAATTACCCCAACACATGTACTAATTCTATTGAATAATTGGTTTCAACCAAAATCAACTATATTAAAAAACAAGATCATTTTTTATTCATTTGGGTTAGATTATGACATTTATTATATTTTATTTAAAGAATAGTTGAAAGTGTAAAATTCAAAGTCTAATAATAGAACCATTTTTAATATAGGGTTACACATAAGATATATTCAACTATAAATATTCATTAGAAATATAAAAATATTTCCTACAACATGATATTTTATTTATGAATTTTAGATATTATATAATTAAATTTATTTATGACACAATGATGATGTAGTAAATACCATATTAATGAATGAAAAAAATAAATGATATTATAAATATTAAAATAAATTTAAATTGAATCTATAGATTCCATACACGAATTTTATAGGATAATATGACTTTTTGGGGTTGATTAAATGTATTTTTTTCTAAGTAATAATGTTATTATGACTTTCACAAAAAAATACTAAATACTGTCAATATTTACAATAACAATTTTTTAAAACAAATACTATTTTATTAAAGTATATAATTGTCATAATAATATAAGATTCGGGAAAATGACTTATATAATGTTACATATGTCATTAATGATCCAATTTAGGTTCTCTTGTTATTTTATAGTTAATATATTTACCACGTATTATAATATGACATGAAGATATCAAAAATGTTAAACTATTTAACTAAGGGTTAAGTATAAAATATAAGGATAATATGGTGACATAAAAATGTATAAAACCTATTTATTGGGACAATTTCAACCCATACCCACAATATCCTCGAAATAAATCCATTTAAAGGTATTATAAATCAAAAAAAAAATTGTAATAAATTAATATTTCATTCTTTTCCTAGTGTACCCCTCAACACTCTTATAAAAGGGTACATCCACTTCTCTTAAATTCACACCTCAAAATCCATTTGGCTCGGCCAAATCCTACTCAAATATCCTCCCTACTACCCTCAATTCATCCTAGAGTCCTTAATTTGATCACACAACCATCTTATATAGACATTTTTTTCAAATCAAATGGAAGCACCCGAAAAGAGGTAATTATTTTATCACCTATTTCAAAGTGCTTTTCTTCTTGTACTTCCTATTTCCTTGTTGTTTCCATACTAAAATAATAATTCTAGTACCTTCTACATTCTGAGATGTTATTATAGATTTGGTAAAACCATATTCAATATTCTATCCATCCCACGATTGACAATGTCACCAGACGTGTTTACGTACGACTTACCATCTCCACATCGTGGTGTAGTTTGTTATTCAACACTTAATTATTTGGATGGGTATAATAATGAGTATAATTGATTTAAATAATAAATATAACTTGTTAATTATTATTTATATATAATATATCATCCAATTAAATATTATATTATCATAAATAGAATGATATTGTCGCTCATGCGTACGTACGGATTACCGTCTCCATGACACGATGAGATTTCATTACCCATCGTAATAATTCAAGAATAATTTCCATTTTATGAATAAAAAATAATTTTTTATAACATAATATAATTTTGGATATGAATCAAATTCATTTTATCCATAATTGGCATGACTTACATAACAAAACATATAGGGGAAAATGAATCAGTTAATGCATTAAACAATGATACTACTGAAATAATATTAACAAAGAAATATTAGAGGATAAATTTGGAATCATATTTATAAATGGGGTTATTTTATAATTTAATAACAATTATTTAACATTTATGTAGGATTTTAATGTACCCTAGACTAAGGAAAATTACAATATAAGGGTTAATTTAACAATCATATAATTATCTGAGGTTGTTTCTACGTGAGTATCTATTGAGACCTCTTTGTCTTCCCCACCCATGATTCTTAAAAATTTATTTCAAAACATTTTGAATATTTCCTAGACTATGGATTAATGTCATTTATACCCTATTTATTATTTTGTAAATTTTTTGAAATGAATATTTCAATCATTTTCCAAGCAACGTACTTTATGAACATTTATTAAAATTAAGGAAAGAATGTATTTTTATCTTATACGGAGGGTGTGAATATTTACCACAATTTTAAAACTTTTCAGGATTCCCTAAAAAGCTTATAAGAATATTTTCAAAATAAATTATTTCATTACATTTAAATGATTTCAAAGTGGAAATAGATATTTAACTCAAATAGTTTTTGGATTGATTTCATCCTTGTCTGCATCCATTGTCGGATTTTACGCTTGTTTGAAGTTGATTTATTATGATACAATATTCTATATTGTATTAGAGGTTTTATGATATGTTTGATTTTGTATATTCTATTTTTATGTAATTTATGGTTTATTGTTAATGAATTAACATTTCAAATGTTAGTTTAATGCAAATGTTAATGTTATGTTTCACACTTTTCATATGAGGAATGCATTGGACATAGTAAGTGACAGGAGGGGTCCGTTGTAGCCTCTTAACACTTCAATAGGTCTCGTGAGACAAACTAGTGTCTTGGAAAAAGGCCTTGAAATTATTTTTTATTTGTAGAATTGGCAAGATTCCTAGACTATGTGGTTATGATGTCCGATATTATTCATTCTACAGTAATGAAATTAGCTATTGTTATTACATGTTATTATGCTACTAGTAGAATATCCATGTGAATAAGAAAATGAAATTATTTTGATTTTTCATTTCCATATTCTACAGAATTTTATGTTTAAAAGTCTTATATTTTAGTCTTAAACATTTCCTTAAATTTTTATGCTTATTTATTATAGTTTTCGCTATATTCCTATCATTACTGATCTTTTGAGATCACACCTTTCTTATGTTTTTTTCTGGGAAGAGAAGAATTATATTATGACTAACCTATAAGGATTGGAAAAAGGATATGACAGTGTTAAAAGGATACCCAATGTTGTGTTCTTTATTTCATAATCTAATGTAAAACTAATTTATGTAACTAGTATTTCCAAGGCGATAAAACTAATCGATCATTCTGGACGTGATCTATTGTGATCTTGAAAATGATATGTAATAATGCACCAACTATTGGTAACTAGGGTCAGGTCCTTACAGTTAGTATCTGATGAAGTTTATCACAATCCTTGGAAACTATATTTAATAAAACATCTGATTATAGAATATTACCCTAAGATATAATTGAATTATTAGTAGAGAAAAACATAAAAAATTGTAATATATATATTATGTGGGTTTTCCAGGAAATACATCCCTATCATGATACAATAACTGGATGTGGTTCGAGCACAAATGTACCTCAGAGTGAATACTCTGATATAGAGTTTCAGGTTTGTCCCGGGGTCTCCTGTTTTGTGATAATGGGCCTTACTATGCACCTTGTTTGACACTCTCAGGGGATATGTTAAGGATTAGTCACATTTACATTACAATTAATTATGAAGGATATATGAGTAAATACTTACATTAAGAAAAACTTTTTTTTATTATGGATTATATATATAAACTATTCATTTGTGTTAGGTTTTTTACATTTTTGGAATTATGAATTGTGATTCAAAAACTGACCTAGCGTATGTCAGTATTTAGAAATGGCACCCAATGGACACAATGGAAACATTATTAATGCATGTAATCTATTTTGGGATTTCCCTACTACTCAAGATACATATAGTCGATCTAGTGATGAAACTAGTTTTGAACAACTGATAACCATATTGGGACAACTCACTCGGGTTATGAATAATAACCTTACTCGTATGGAGCACCCTGATCCACAACACTGAAGATCAATGTTAGACCACTTCATAGGGAAACAACCACCAACATTCATTGTGACTACAAATATATTTGTATCTCATCAATGGATATGCTCCATAGAGAAAATATGTCATGCTTTGGGGAGTAGTAAAATGGAAAAAGTCGTCATGGTAGTTTATCGCCTCTCAGTAGTTACAGATCAATGGTGGTCATTAATTCAAAACACAAAAGAGGAAGAAGAATTATCAAATATTTAATGGATGGAGTTTAAAGATGTTTTCTTAGAAAAATCCTTTCCTCATGAACATTGAGCAGATATGGAAAGTAAATTTATAATTCTGAGGCAAAAGGAGGTTGAGAATGTCACAAAGTAAGACGCTAATATTATGAGGTTAGTAAGGCATGATGCTAATTATATGTGTAAAATGAAAAGTAATATTGATCTACTATTTTTTGGGATAATAACATTTCTTTTTTGATCATTAGTCTCGCAATCCTTATCATCATATGAAGATAAAGTATCATGTGTTATCAAGACAAAAATGGAATTATCTATGTCTTAGTAATTTAATGTGAAGCAAGAGAAGAAGAGATCTACTAAAAAATTTTAAAATGAAATAAGGGGAAAAGGGGGAAACATAAATTATCAACTTGTAGTAATTGTGGGATGAAACATCCTGGTATATGCCTAAAGGTGTTCATATTTTGTTAAATGTGTAGAGAAAAAGGCAACCATGCTCATGATTTCAAGGGGAAGAAAGTGGATATCAATGTTGAAAGCTACAATTATAAAGAAAGTGGGAATTATTTAAATGAATTTCCTATGTTTTAAGGAATCATACCATAGAAAAGTCTGTGGGAGTAAGGAAAATATTATGCGGTCACAAATACTGAGGTTGAAGTTCCAAATGAAGTGGTGGCAGGTACATTAATCATTTCCTCAAAATTAGCCAATGCATTATTTGATTCTGGATCATCGGATTCCTTCTTATCTTCCCAGTTTTCCAAAAAAATATAGATTTCCAATTTGACTTATTAAGGTATTTTTCAGTCAAAACTGCTAAGTGAAGTATCATTGCAACAATGTTATGTCAATAAGTTTCTATTATGGCATATAAACATGCTTTATCATATGATCTTATTTTCAAACCCATGATTGAATTTTATATAATCCTTAGTATTGATTTGATTTTATACCATGATTTTACTATTTTTTTTAAGAAAAAGGAGGTTACAATTTTTGTTAATGATAAGGAATCCCTTATATTTAGAGAATAATCATCATCGTCTAATTCTCTTCTAGATCATCCATAGTAACCCTAATAAATTCAATTAGTGAGGTAGAAGGGAGTGAAATAAAAATGGGTGGGGAAAGGATTGTTCAAATAGAGGATATACTTATTGTTCACAAATATGTTGAAGTGTTTCTAGATGATTGACATGTACATCCTCTAGAACATGAAATTGAGTTTTACATTGACCTAATTACTTGTTCAATAACCATATTGAAGACCCCTTATAGAATGAACACTGTGGAATTAGTTGAACTAAAGAAACATATCGATCAATTGAGTAATAAAGGATTAATTTTCCCTGGTGTTTCTCCAAGGGAGGACCCTATTCTTTTTTTATAAAGAAATATGGATCTATGATTTTGTGCATTGACTATAGGGAGATCAATGATATAACAAAAAAGATCGTGTTTACCCTACCTCACATTGATGATTTATTTTATCAACATCCTTGAGCTCTATATTTTTCAAATATAGACCTTCAATATGGATATCATCAGTTTTGTGTGAAGAAGGAATACAATCCAAATACAACATTTCGAACCAGTTATTGGCATTATGAGTTTATAGTAATGACTTTTGGACTGACTAATGCACCCTCTATTTTCACAAATCTAATGAATAGAACTATCAAGGAATATCTTGATGAATTGATAGTGGTATTTATTTATAATATCTTCGTATACTCCAAAATCTATGATGATCATGAAAATCACTTGCGCACTATTCTAATGATTATTATATGAAATAAATTATATGGGATGTTTAGAAAGTGTGAATTCTGGATTTATGTGATTTTATTTCCTGGCCATATTGTATCTAAGGATGGAGTCTCTATTGATCCTTGAATGAAAAGGGAAATACCAAAATGGAATACACTGACGAGTATTATTGAGGTATATAGTTTAATTGATTGAGAAGGTTACTGTCGGCATTTCGTCCAGAATTTTTCCTGATTCACGAACCCATTTACCAAGCTCACATATAACGATGTTAAATTTTATTGGACAAAATAATGTTAAGAATTGTTTTATGAATTGAAGAGAATATTAGTCAAGGATCCTATATTGAATCTACCATTCGGGAATGATTGGTTTGTTATTTATAGTGATGCATCATAAAAAGGAATTGGTTGTGTTCTTTTGAAGAATGATAATGTTATTGTATATGCATAATGATAGCTAAAACCTCATGAACAAAACAATGCTACTCATGATCTTGAGTTGGAAATTGTTATCATTGCTCTAAAGATATGGAGATACTATCTCTATGGTGAAAATGTGAGATATATACTAATAATTAGAGTTTGAAGTATATTTTCTCATAGAAAGAACTCATCATGAAGAAAAGAAAATGTCTCAAACTACTCAAGGATTATGATTCCACAATACAATAACTCCAAGGGAAGGAAACAAGGCTGTCAGATGCTTTGATTAGAAAGGATTGTGGATTTCTGAACAAGATGAAAGATGAAAGTGATCCTATGTTCATGGATATATTAAAGATTGATATGGGAATAATCATTGAAGGTGAAACATCAATAATTCATCCAATTGTTGTGAAATAATATTTATTGGAAAGGATAAAATGTTCCCAGACTGATGATGAGAAATTTCAAAATAAAATTAAATATGTGAATGATGGGAGATTGATTAGCTTCATATACAAAGATGAAACATTGAACTTTGGGAGAAGGCTTTGTGATCTCGATAGACCTGATCTAAAAATGGAATTGTTGGATGATGATCATAGCTTCAATATCTCTATAAAACCTATTAAAACTATTATGTATAGATATTTCAAGGAACATTTTTTTGGGAGAAAATGAACAGGTAGGTTGCTAATTATGTGTCAAGATGTGTAGATTTTCAAATGTTTAAGGAAAGAATAAAACATCTTAAAGGAGTCATTAAACCTATTCCCATACCTGAGTGGAAATGGGATGATATTATGATACACACTGTTATGGGGATACCAAATAATCCTAGAAGGAATGATGCAATATGGGTCATTTTTTATCATCTTACCATGTTAGCACATTTTCTTTCTATAAGTGAATATTTACCACTTAAACAATTAGAGATACTATATATAAATGAAGTTATAAGACTTCATGGAGTATCTATATCAATTGTTTATAATTGTGATCCACATTTTACATCAATATTTTGGAAAATTCTTCAGAAATCCCTGGATACTGAACTTCATTTGAGTAGTTCCTACCACGCTAAAACTGATGTACAAACACAATGGACTATAGACACCTTATAAAACATGTTGTGATCTTGATAACATGACTTTAAAGGTATGAGGGATTAGTATTTACCACTAGTATATTTTTCATATAATAGTATCTTCCATTAAAGTATTCATATGGCACCATATGAAGCATTATATGGAAATAGATGTCTCACACCATCTTGTTTGGATGATGTTGGTGACAAAAAAACTCGTAGGGCTGGAACGTTTTTTAGGAATCAATAGAAAAGGTGAATATTTTTAAAACCAACATCAAACTAGCTCAAAGTTTGAAAATAGCTATGCAAATAATTGAAGGATGGATTTGGAATTTCAAGTGTGTGGTCATGTCTTCTTGAAGGTATCTCCATGGAAGGGTGTTATATGATTTAGTATGAAGGGAAAATTAAGTCCCTTGTACATAAAACCTTCTGAACATTTAGAATGAATTAGAGTTGTAGCTTACTTTTTGGCAATGCTTCCATTATCTCCAAAGTTTAGGATATGTTCCATTGGGAAAATACATGCCAGAAACAATGCATATACTCACCTATGAATAAATAAAACTAGAACCTAATTTGTCACATTGTGAAGAGTCTATCAAGATTCCTAATACCAGATACCAAGTGTTGAGAATCCAGACAACTCATCTGGTAAATGGAATTTGGAGAAACCATAAAAGGGAAGAGGTAGTGTGAGAGACTGAGGAGTTATGATAAAGAACCACCAAAATATTTTTATACAGTAATATTATATAGACTTCATGGAAAAATTACTTGAAGGAGGGAAGAATGTAACACCACAATCTTATATGGTACATTTCTCTTTAAATAATACAATAGCTTGTGTTGTATATAGCTTCGAGTACTAGTACACCACGACCAATAAAACTAGCTATTTAAAAAGTAGTTATGAATAATAATAACTACTTTTTAAAATTTTATTTTTTAAAATGGACTTTTTTTTGGATTTGGAGTATCAAAAATATCTTATGGTGAATTTTTGGTATTTTTCTAAAAAAATGAATTTTATGATGAATAGTGAAAAACAATGTCTTGTTGTTTAAAAACTAACATTTTATTTAATGTTTTTTTATTTAAAAGTATTTTATAGTCAAAATAGATACATCATTTTAATATTAGTCCAATTAAATTAATTGGATTCATTTTATAATAATATTAGATATATAAAATAATATTGAACTATTTAACATCTTTTACCCACCTTCTATGGACATTTACAAATTTTCATAAAACATTATTATACCACTTCTTGGAATTGAATTTCAAAAATATGACAAACACCGTTTTCATCAGTATATAAAATTTGGTTCAATAGGATGAAAATAATTTTTCGTTAATAGTAACGTTTTATATTTATTTACCACTGATAAAAACAAATCGGGTAATTAAAGGTAGAAATAATACTATAATAATATAAAATTACATCAACACATGTCGTAATTCTACTGGATTAGTGTTTTTCGACCGAAATCGTCCTTACTAAAAAATAAGATTCTTTTTTATTCATTTGGGATAGATGAGGATATTTTTTGTATTTTATTTAAAGAAGAGTTTAAAAGTGTTAAATTCCAAGTTTAGTAACTAAAAAAATTTTAATATAGGGTTACAAATAAGATAAATTATACTATCAATATTAATTAGAAATAAGAAACTATTTCCTACATCATGGTATTTTATTTATAATTTTTAGACATTAAATAATTAAATATATTTATGACACAATGATGATGGAGTAATTACCTTATTAATAAAATATTAAAATAAATGATATTATAATTATAAAAGTAAATGGAAATGGAAAATTTTGATGACATCCAAAAAATTTATAGGTGAATATGAAATGTTAGGGCTGATTCAATGTATTTTTTTCAATGTAATCAAGTTGTTATATTTTTCACAAAAAAACAAATACTAAATAGGTTCAAAATTGACATAAATGAGTATTTAAAAAATAATATTTTTTGAAATTATATAATAATCCTAAAAATATAAGATTCGACCAAATGACTTAGATAATGTTATATATTTCATCAGTGAATTAATTTAAGTTATCTTTTCATTTTCTATATACAATATCAACCATGTATTGTAATAACAAAATAATACATCGTAAAAGTTAAACTATTTAAAAAAGGCTAAAGTATAAAAGATAATGTTAACATGGTGATCGTAAAATGTTTAAAACCAATTGTTTAGAGAATTTCGACCCATACCCATCTTGGACACGAAATATATCAATTTGGAGCTATTAGAAACTTAAAATAATTTTATAATAAGTTGATATTTCAAGCTTTTCCTAAAGTGCCCATCACATCTCTTATAAAAGGGTGCTTCCCCTTCTCCTGAATACACACCTCCAAACAAATTTTTCATGGCCAATACCTTTTCAAATATCCCCAGAAATACTCTAAATAAAATATAGTGGCATTAAGGTGATCAAGAAACCATCCTAAAGAGCCCTTTTTTTCAAATAAAAAGGATGCACCTGAAGAATGGGTAATAAATTTATCACATCTTTCAATGTTCTTTTCTTATTCTACTTCCACTTTCTATGTTGTTTCTATAATAAAATAATAAATCAAGTACCTTTTACAGGATGAGATGTTATTATAGATACATTACAACCATATTTATTATTCTATCCATCCCACAAATGAAAAAGTCTCCATTCTTGCGTACGTACAGCTTACTGTCTCCACGTTATGGTGTAGTTTGTTATTCAACACTACATTATTTGGATGTGTATAATAATGAGTAAAACTGATTTAAATAATTAATATAACATATTAATGATTTTATATATATATATATATATATAATATACCATCTAATTAGTTACTACTTTACCATCAATAGAATGATATTGTCTCTCGTGCGTATGTATGTCTTACTATCTTCATGATGCGATGAGATTTCATTCCCCATTGTTACCATTCAAGAATAATTTTCATTTGATGATTAAAAAATAATGTTTAATAACATAATATAATTATGGATATTAATAAAATAATTCCTATCCATAAATTACATGACATATGTAACAGAACATATAAATGAAAATGAATCAATTAACACCTGAAACAATGATACAACTGAAATATTATTAACAACGAAATATTAAACTCTCATATGTGGTAGCATATTTATGTATGTGGTTATTGTATGATTTAATAAAAATTATTTAAACATTATACAAGATGTTAATATACCATTGACTAAGGAAATGTTCCAGGTAAGGATTAATTTTGCAAACTCTTTATTATCGAAGTTTGTTTATATGTGAGTATCTATTGGGACCTCTTTATCATCCACATTCGTGTTTATAAAAAATGTATTTCAAAACGTTTTTACTATTTCTTACATTGTGGTTTAATGTTATTTATAAACTTTTTTTACTTTTTATAAATAAAAATTGATTGGAATATTTCGGTCGTTTTCCAAACAATGTACATTATGATGTTTTTGAAAAATTACGGAAATAATGTTTTTTTAACTTATACGGATGGTGTGAAAATTTTCTTCCATTATAACACCTTTGAAACATACCTTACATGCTTATGAGAATATTTTAAAAATAACCATTTTATTTAACTTTAAATGATTTCAAAATAGAAAAATATATTTCAATCAAATAGTTTTTTGATTGATTTCATCTATGTTCACATCCTTTGTTGGATTTTACTCTTTTTTGAAGATGATTTATTATTATAAAAATTTACATATTTTTTGAAGGTTTTATGATATGTTTGACTGTAGATTTTCTATTTTTATGTCATTAATTGTTTACGGTTAATTTATTAACATTTTGTATGTTATTTTAATACATATGTATATGTTATGTTTCACCATTTTCATATGAGGAATACATTGGATGTCGTAAGTGATGGGAGGGGCCCGATATAGCCACTTGATGCATCGGTAGGGCTCACGAGACATTATAGTTTATTATCCTAAGGCCTTGAAAAAAAATTATTTGTAGTATTGGAATGATCCCTTGAATATTTTGTTATTATTTCCAACATTATACATTCCATCAATAGGAAATTAGCTATTGATATTACATGTGATTATTTAACAAGTAGAATATCCATGTGAATAAGTAAAAGGAATTATTTGATTTATCTGTTCCACGTAATGATAAAGATTAAGTTTAAAAGTATTGTTTTTTAGTGTTATACATTAAATTAAATTTTTATTCTTATTTATTATAGTTTATGCTATATTGTAATAATTACTCAGTATCTGATCTCACCCCTTTCTTATATATAAATTTTCCCAGGAAATGAAATGTATATTATGACTGACCTACAGGGATAGGCTAAGAGATATGAGTGTCTTCAAATGATACATAATGTTTTTTTAATTTCCTATTGTTATGTAATACTTATTGATGTATCAAGTACATATAATGATACTAAACTGGTAGGTCTTTCTGGGCTCGATCTCTTGTGATCATGATAATGTTCTGTAATAATACAGTGACTCTGGGTAACTGGGGTTGGGGTGTTACATCTTAATTATTATAAAACTACATTGGATAACATGATGACATATATAATATAGGTGTGATATATAAATATCAGTAAAGGAAAAAAATAAAATAATAACATGATGATGGTATTACATGTTAGGAAATACCCATATTAATGGGACTCAAAAGGGGTGAGAGTCATAAATATTAACAATGAGGCATGATATAGAATAATAACAAAAAAAATAACATGAGAATGGGAAACAACATTAAATATGAAATCGAAAACATAGGTCAAGGATAAACACCAAAAACTACCAACATAATCAAATTAGCATAACCTCAAACTCACCAAACATGCCGTCTTATGACACTTAAACATTACCCAGTGCATTAGAGATCTATCTAGGTGAACCCATCATAAACATATCATGTACATACATAAGTTTTCCACAAAGATCATATAAAATATGAACATAATTCATAATATTTATTCCCATGATACTATATAGTGGGGGTATATACTTATAATCAATCTAAGATGTATATGGGCTTAAATATGAACACCCTTGATAGGAAATTGGTATGGGAATTCACTACACTATTTTTTGGCATGGAATATCATAGTGAAATAGTTGAGTCAATAAGGTTTTCCTTATGACTTTTCCATTCTTTCGTACATAGGGGAGATTGTTAAGTAATTAAGGAATTATTTATGACATTACCATTTCTATTTGTTTTGAAAATCAAAAACACCTTCTCTCATGGAAAATGTCTTTTACCTTGTGTTTTGTTTCAATCAGGAAAATTTTCTTCCCCAAGGAAATTTAGAATTACCATGTTTTCATTGTTCATATCATAATTATTCGAAGTGTAAAATTCATTTTGAAAAGAAAAACCTCAGAATCTTATAAATACTTATATACAAAGCATTCTATTTTAGTATCCGAATTCTCTGAATTCTAGATATGAACTCTTCTGTTTTCTGACTCCGAATTATGATTATGAATTATGGTTATGAACTCTTCTGAGTCTTTACTCCAAATTCTGAATCCGAATTCTGGTTATGAACATTCTAAGTGCTGACTCCAAATTCTGATTACAAATTCATGTTTTGAACTTTTTAAGTTCTGACACTGAATTCTGATTACGAATTATGGATACAAACTTTCTGAGTTCTGAATCTATGTTCTCTGAATACAGACTCTGAACTCTAATGAGTTCAATCTCTGAATTATTATGAACTCTGACTGTGAACTTTGTGAGTTTTGGTTCTTCATTATTGTGAATCTAGACTCTGAATTTCTATGAAATTCAGACTCTGTAATTCTATAGAATTCAGGTTCTTAATTCCTAGAAAACAGAATCAAGATATCCATGTATTTTAGACTCTAAATTTAATTTTTTTAGACTCTGAACATTCATTTATTTTCATTCCTAATATCATTATTTAGCCATGATTACACTTGTTTTGTTATAAAACGATGTCCTTCTTTCAGTTACTCAAAAACCATTGTTTGAGTGGCATGTGTACAGGTCCCTCCAAAAATTAAGGAAAAATATGTAACGCCCCGACCCAGCTACCCAGAGTCGGTGCATTATTACATAACATTGGCATGATCACAAGAAAGATCAAATCTCGAAAGACCGATTGGTTTAGTAGCCTTGGAAACACTAGATACATTCATAAGTCTTACATTACATCATAAAGTGAAAAACTAATAACAAAGTCTTCATAGTCCACACTCATATCCTCTTCTGACTATCCCTGCAGGTCATTCATAAAATACTTCTTCACATCCTAGAAAATATTAAAACATTGAAAGGGGTGAGCTCAGATGCTCAGTAAGGATAACAATAATGCGGAAGCTTTCATAAATAAACATTAACATCTAAGGCAATGTATAACTAAAACAAAAGCCTTTTTAAACATGAACCTCAGCATAATATGGCAAAAATAAAATTAAATAATGTCATTTACTTACTCACATGGACATTCTACTAGTCGAATAATCACATGAAATATCAATAACCACTTTCATAATGATAGAATGCAAAATGATGAACTTTAATTTCTTTTTCAAGGCCCCATCCCAAGGCCTTGGGGCTAACTATAGCCGGAACCCAACCCAGAGTGCCTCTAATAAACGGACACCAACCCGGAGTGCCTCTAATAACTGGACACCAACCCGGAGTCCTTCTAATAACCGGAGACCAAACCGGAGTTCCTCTAATAACTGGAGACCAAACCGGAGTTCCTCTAATAACCGGAGACCAAACCGGAGGGCTTACTTTTACCGGTCCCCAACCCGGAACATACTTGTCTAACACATTCATCTGAATGAAAGGTTGAAATATAACATAAACATTTGGATTAAAAATAACATATAAAATGTCAATACATTAAACAAAAACCATGAGTGACATAAGAATAACTTATCCACAGTCAAAAATATCACAAAACCTTCAATAAAATAGGGATGTTTTGTATCATAATAAATCAACTTCAAATAAGCTTAAAATCCATCAAAGGATGTTGACATAGATGAAATCAAAACTATTTTAGAGAAATATCTCTTTTTTTTTAAATCATTTTAAAAGTAACATAATTATAAAATAATACATTCAATTTGAAAATATTCTTATAAGCTTGTAAGGGAAGCTTTGATGATTTTATAACGGCGATAAATAGCCGCACCCTCCGTATAAGTTAAAAAAACATTCTTACCTTAAATTTGTCGAAAAGGTTAAAAGTGCCTTGTTTGGAAAATGACGGAAAGATTCCTTTCGAAACACATAAGGTTATAAATTACTATAACCCATATTCTTGTAAATAGTAAAAATGTTTTGAAATATATTATTAAGAAACGTGGATGTGGATGATAAAGAGATCCCAGTAGATTATTACGTATAAACAACCTCAGATAGTGAAGAGATTGTGAAATAACCCTTACCAATTTGGTAACGAATGAAACATACAACCCATGAATGAGTTATCATACAATGAATATGTAAATACATATAAATTATAGTGTATTACACAAATAATATAATTATGGGCAGTACATACACCACACAAAAGGTGATGGTGGCAATATGGCATGAATCTCACAAGAATAAGGAGTGAGAAGAAAACCCATTACCTTGTACTTTTCCTTGGTTGGGGTAGGTCAAACTCCTGTATAATGGTGAAATAATTGTTATTAAATTATTCAAGAATCATATACATTAATATGATATCATATATGATCTTTTAATATTGATTTGATAATAATATCTTAGTATTATCGTTGTTTTGGGTGTTAACTTACTTGTGTTCTTTTAAATGTTTTGTTACGTAAGCCATGTTTGTAACGGATAGGTTGTATATTATTCATATCCATAATTATATCAAGTCCTTAAACATCATTTTTAAATCATCAAATGATAATTATAATTGAATGGATACAATGGAGAATGAATCTCATCGCGTTCGTGGAGACGGTAGTCCGTACGAACGCACGAGCGACAATATCATTCTTTTGATATTAAAATAATATATAAATGAATGGTATATCATATATACAGAATCATTAACATGTTATATTTATTATTTACATGAGTTACACATCATTATTATACCCATCCAAATAATAATATATTGAATAACAATTACACCACGACGTGGAGACGGTAAGTCGTACGTACGCACGTATGGTGACATGTTATTCAAAGGGTGGATAGAATACTGAATATGGTTGTACCATATTTATAATAACATCACAGTATATGTGAGATACTGGAGTTATTATTTTAGAATGGTAAGAACAAAGAAAGAAGAAGTGGAAGAAGAAAGGAACTTGAAAAGGGTTGGTGAAAACATTACCTCTTCTTCGGTTTCTTCCTTTTGATTTGATCAAAAGGGCTCCATAGGTTGGATTTCTGATAAAACTAAGGTCTCTAGATTCTAGTGAGGGATTTTGGGAGAGTATTTGGGCAGATTTTGGCCGAACCAAAAGGCTTTGAAGGTGTGAAGAAATGGGAAGGAGGAGTGCCCTTTTATAAGAGGGGTGAGGGGCACCTTTGGAAAATCTAGAAATATTAATTTATAATAAATTCATATTCGGTTTATAATGGATCAAAAGTTGATTATTCAAAGTTTAAGGTGGGGATGGGTCGAAAACAACTCAACCAATAGAATTTAGACAGGTTTGGGTACTTATATTAACCTTATCTTTAAGTATTAACTCTAAGTTAATTAGTTTCAATTTTACAATGTCTCTTTGTATTTTTATAAAATATGGTTAATAAACATACTACATATATCTAAGAGACCCCCAAGTGGTCCATTAATGATTAACCTATCATGATATAAGTCTCTTGGCCAAACCTTAGATTTTTAGGAATTTAATATCAATTAATAATATAATATTTGTTTTAAGAACTCTTTTATGTCAATTTTGACACTATTCAATAGTTGATTTTTGTGAAACTCATAACAAATTGATTACTTCAAAAAAAAAGTCACTTAAATCAATCCTAATATATCATATTATACTAGAAAATTAGTTTACTTCATTAAAAGTTTCATATTATATTTATTTGGATATTTATAATATCAATTATTTTAATTTTTCACTATTATAGTAATTACTGCATCATCATTGTGTCATAAATAAAATAAATTATTTAATGTCTAAAATTTATAAATAAAATATCATTATATTGTAAATCGTTTTATCTTTCTAATGAATATTTATAATCTAAAATCCAAAATATATAACCCTATGTAACAATTGTTTTTTTAAAAGATATATGCTTGTGTCATTTTTGTATTCATTTTAACTTAATTAAAATATAGTGTCAATATCACTTACAAGTGGATCCATGGGGTCCCCAAATCGACCCAAAGATGACCATCGTCGACCATGTATCAACCAATAGGGTTAAGATACGTTTTAGGATAATTTAGTATTGTTATAATATTATTTTTTAACCCTTATTTACCGGATTTACCCTTAACCATGGTAAATAAAATATTTACCGCAGTAATTATTCAAAATGTATAAAAATAAAAGTTACCTATTTACACAATTTGAACATACTGATTCCAAATATGAAATCCATTTTCCTAAATTCAAAACACAGAAGTGGCAGAAATTAATTTAAAATTAATTCCCGCTGTCAAAACAAAAAGCGTGTTTTTAAGAGATAATAACTACCAAAAGATTGACACTTGTTTATGTTTGGTTTAATTGTAAAATTATGTCCAATGACCAACATTATATTAAATGGTAAAAATAGATTATAAATATACTTTAAAACCACTCAAATTCATAATTTATCACTATTAATTATTTTGATTAAAAAAGTTGTTTTTAATTAAAATTTAGTAATTTTCACTATTCATCAAAATATGAAAGTTATCCGAAAAGTACCAAAATTTCACCTTAGGCTAAATTAGATATTCCGAATCCAAAAATGAAGTCCATTTTGAAATATAATATTTATATAATTTCAAAAATTAGGTATTACTATTCATAACGGCTAGTTTGATTTGTTGTGGTGTGTGTTAAAACTCAAGGTTGCGTACAACACACGCTACTGTATTATTCAAAGAAAGTGTACCACGGAAGCTTGGGATGTTTCAGTTTAAAATTGTGATGTCCCCATTTAGTCAAAAAGTTTAAAATATTGTATTTAAAAAGGGTTCACTATTAAAAGGTGATAAAAGTGCAATACTGAAAATGAATTTGTTCTTGCATTATGTCTAAGATACTAATAATATGGAAAAATTATAAGGATTATATAAAGATTAAAATTTAGTTAATACTATTCATAACCTCTTTTTAACGGCTTTTTGGTATGTCATGGTGCAATTGAACTCGGTGTCGCGTGTAGTGCAAGTTATTGAATTATTTTGAAGAAATAACACATTATGAATTCTTGGGGTGTTACATTCTCCCCTCCTTCAAAAAATTTCGTCCTCGCAATTTGAAATTGTTCTTCGAAAATAAAAGGTTGAAAGTAGAAAATATATTTGTGGGAAAACCCACATCGGAAATTGGGTTACTAAAATTTAGTCTTAATATGAGGAAAAGAGAAATCAAAGGGTCACCACCAAATTATGATCTCGATTAGGAGAACATTGGAGGCAATTAGAGACATATAATTGGAGGAAAACGTAAATATTTATAGGTAGTGATTGAGGTCATCAATCAAAAACAAGTGTAAAATTGAGGTCCTTAAATTCATCAATCTATGATGATTTGAAATACCATCGGTTCAACAAAACATAGGGTATTAGGATAACACATTTTTGACGTTTCAAAATATCTTAGTTGAAATCCCACATCGAAAAATGAATTAATGAGGCCTCTATTTAAAATAAAGTGTCGAAAGTATGAAGATTATCGAAAATAACACATTCTAGGGTTCCATGTAGGAAAATATGGATATGGAAGAAAAATCTAACCATCAATTATCTGATGGAGAGTGGTAGAGAACATGGCTATGAAAAGGCCAACAATCCCAAAGCCATAAATTAGTGATGATTTAAGGTACTATCTAGGAAAACATTTTTGTTCTAAGTTGCTTTTCTTAATGTTGATTTATTTATGAGATTGGCTATGATCATAAGGAGATATACTTACTTTTTAATTAGAGTTTTATCCATTAATAAATTTCTACCACAAACTCATCTTTCACTCTAAAAGATAATAGAATGTAAAATATTCTATTTACACTATTCGTATAGGGTTCCAAAATAAACGAATTTATAATTCATCTACAAGATCTTTTAAAAAAACTACATTATTTAATCCAGGACATCTCGTGGGCCAGTGGTAGGAGATACACCCTTGTCGCCCTTCGGTTGCGGGTTCAAGTCTCGCAGCCTTGCCGGACGCGGCGGGTTGCCGCCCGACCTCCGGGTTGTCCTTTTATGGCAATCCAAAATAATCCAAACTAGAACTATCCAAAATACTTCTTTCCAAACTCACATTCCAACATTTATAAGGAAGGTAAACATAATATAGATCCTTTTTACCCCGTAATAGCATATGGATACCTTCATCATGTATTACCATATTCCTTATTGATTACATTCATGCTCCCTTATTCCATATAGAATGCTGGATATACTTCATTAATCCAAAAATGTTTTAAACCCCAAAAATGATGGAATATACAAATCATTAATCAGTTCCAAGGTAGTCAAGAATATCCAATATAATTTATCCAAAACAATCACATATTATTCCAAAATCACTACCTCAGTATCAGAACTATATTATGATTTATCATTCTATCAACCATATATTTTCCAAAAATTTATCCTGCTATTGAGTCACTTTTCTTTGTTCCACACAATCTCAAGTCCTTAATGAAATAGTACTTCAGTACAATCCTTATATACTCCATAATTATTATAACAAGTACATTGTTGATACAACACTCAATTGACATAATCAACATAAGAACTCTAATCATTCCTCTTCATCGGTGGTAGTATCATAAATTGATTATTATCCAATAACATCATTTGCGGCATAGTCTGACGACTGGGACATAGGTTCGCGTAGTGTCCAAACTCCTTTCAAATGAAGCATTGTACATTTGAAACCATTTTCTTACCCTTGCAGTCACGTACTTTGTGCCCTTTTCCTCCACACTTATAACAAACTCCCATTCCTTTCAGGCAAGTTCCAGGGTGATTCTTTCCACATTTACCACATATGGGAAAATTCTTCTTTTCCATCTTCCCTTTATCCATCATTATCTCTTCCATCCTTTTCTTCTCTTTCTTCCCTTTAAAGCCATAGGACTCAGAAAACTCTTTACTTATCTTATCAACACATGATATTATTTCTTCATATGATGATAACACATGGGAGACTATTTCTCTTATAAATTCTAGCTTAAGACCATGAAAGATATGCTCCTTCCTTCTCTTTGGATCATGTGCATTTCTGGAGTTCTCATTCCTTCTACTGGGCGCCATTTCTAAACAATGGCATAAACTAGATCAGTTTATGAATCAAAATACATAATCCCATACTTATAAAACACTTATCATAAATTGAACTATTTATGGATATAATCCATAATCATAAAAATGTCTCCATTGAGGATGTATAAACTCATAAACCCTTCATAATGGTTTGTAAAGAAAATGAGAATTATCCTAAGCATATCCCCCGGGAGTGTTGTAACCAAGAGTGCAGCAAGGCCCGTTGTCGTGCACCAGTTCCCGTTCGAGTCTAGCTCAAAGCGGTGTTTTCGGGTTTTACCCCTAGGTACATCTGTGCCAGAGCCGCCTCTACCTTCTCGTATCCAGACAGGGATGTATTGCTCGGAAAACTCACAAAATCTCTACAATACCAAAATTCTAGGAAGTTCTTCTATACTAATCCTCAAAGTTCATCTTAGGTCTAATTGCTCTAATCAGATTTTATCTAAATCTAGTTTCCAAGGTTTGTACTAAACATCCTCTGATACCAACTATAACGCCCCGACCCCAGCTACCCAGAGTCGGTGCATTATTACATAACATTGGCATGATCCCAAGAAAGATCAAATCTCGAAAGACCGATTGGTTTAGTAGCCTTGGAAACACTAGATACATTCATAAGTCTTACATTACATCATAAAGTGAAAAACTAATAACAAAGTCTTCATAGTCCACACTCATATCCTCTTCTGACTATCCCTGCAGGTCATTCATAAAATACTTCTTCACATCCTGGAAAATATTAAAACATTGAAAGGGGAGAGCTCAGATGCTCAGTAAGGATAACAATAATGCGGAAGCTTTCATAAATAAACATTAACATATAAGGCAATGTATAACTAAAACAAAAGCCTTTTTAAACATGAAGTTCAACATAATATGGCAAAAATAAAATTAAATAATGCCATTTACTTACTCACATGGATATTCTACTAGTCGAATAATCACATGAAATATCAATAACCACTTTCATAATGATAGAATTCATAATGCTGAACTTTAATTTCATTGTCAAGGCCCCATCCCAAGACCTTGGGGCTAACTGTAACCGGAACCCAACCCGGAGTGCCTCTAATAACCGGTCACCAACCCGGAGTGCCTCTAATAACCGGACACCAACCTGGAGTCCTTCTAATAACCGGAGACCAAACCTGAGTTCCTCTAATAACCGGAGACCAAACTGGAGTTCCTCTAATAACCGGAGACCAAACTGGAGGGCTTACTTTTACCGGTCCCCAACCCGGAACATACATGTCTAACACATTCATCTGAATGAAAGGTTGAAATATAACATAAAAATTTGGATTAAAAATAACATATAAAATGTCAATACATTAAACAAAAACCATGAGTGACATAAGAATAACTTATCCACAGTAAAAAATATCACAAAACATTCAATAAAATAGGGATGTTTTGTATCATAATAAATCAACTTCAAATAAGCTTAAAATTCATCAAAGGATGTTAACATAGATGAAATCAAAACTATTTTAGAGAAAAATCTCTTTTTTTTGAAATCATTTTAAAAGTAACATAATTATAAAATAATACATTCAATTTTAAAATATTCGTAAAAGCTTGTAAGGGAAGCTTTGACGATTTTATAACGGCGACAAATAGCCGCACCCGCCGTATAAGTTAAAAAAACATTCTTACCTTAAATTTGTCGAAAAGGTTAAAAGTGCCTTGTTTGGAAAACGACGGAAAGATTCCTTTAGAAACACATAAGGGTATAAATTACTTTAACCCATATTCTTGTAAATAGTAAAAATGTTTTGAAATACATTATTAAGAAACATGGATGTGGATGATAAAGTGATCCCAGTAGATTATTACGTATAAACAACCTCGGATAGTGAAGAGATTGTGAAATAACCCTTACCAATTTGGTATCTTATGAAACATACAACCCATGAAAGAGGAATCATACAATGAATATGTAAATACACATAAATTAGAGTGTATTACACAAAGAATATAATTATGGGCAGTACATACACCACACAAAAGGTGATGGTGGCAATATGGCATGAATCTCACAGGAATAAGGAGTGAGATGAAAACCCCTTACCCTGTACTTTTCCTTGGTTGGGGTAGGTTAAACTCCTTTATAATGGTGAAATAATTGTTATTAAATTATTCAAGAATCATATAAATTAATATGATATCATATATGATCTTTTAATATTGATTTGATAATAATATCTTAGTATTATCGTTGTTTCGGGTGTTAACTTACTTGTGTTCTTTTATATGTTTTGTTACGTAAGACGTGTTTGTAACGGATAGGTTGTATATTATTCATATCCAGAATTATATCAAGTCCTTAAACCTCATTTTTAAATCATCAAATGATAATTATACTTGAATGGATACGATGGAGAATGAATCTCATCGCGTTCGTGGAGACGGTAGTCCGTACGAACGCACGAGCGACAATATCATTCCTTTGATATTAAAATAATATATAAATGGATGGTATATCATATATAAAGAATCATTAACATGTTATATTTATTATTTACATGAGTTACACATCATTATTATACTCATCCAAATAATAATTTATTGAATAACAATTACACCACGACGTGGAGACGGTAAGCCGTACGTACGCACGTTTGGTGACATGTTATTCAAAGGGTGGAAAGAATACTGAATATGGTTGTACCATATTTATAATAACATCACAGTATATGTTAGATACTGGAGTTATTATTTTAGAATGGTAAGAATAAATAAAGAAGAAGTGGAAGAAGAAAGGAACTTGAAAAGGGGTGGTGAAAACATTACCTCTTCTTCGGGTTCTTCCTTTTGATTTGATCAAAAGGGCTCCTTAGGTTGGATTTATGATCAATCTAAGGTCTCTAGGTTGTACTGAGGGAAGTTGGGAGAGTATTTGGGCAGAGTTTGGCCGATCCAAAAGGCTTTGATGGTGTGAAGAAATGAGAAGGAGGAGTGCCCTTTTATAAGAAGGGTGAGGGGCACCTTTGGAAAATCTAGAAATATTAATTTATAATAAATTCATATTCGTTTTCTAATGGATCCAAAGTTTATTATTCAAAGGTTAAGGTGGGGATGAGTCGAAAACAACTCAACCAATAGAATTTAGATAGGTTTGGGTACTTATATTAACCTTATCTTTAAGTATTAACTCTAAGTTAATTAGTTTCACTTTTACAATGTCTCTTTGTATTTTTATATAATATGGTTAATAAACATACTAAATATATCCAAGAGACCCCCAAGTGGTCCATTAATGATGAACCTATCATGATATAAGTCTCGTGGCAAAACCTTATATTTTTAGGAATTTAATATCAATTAATAATATAATATTTGTTTTAAGAACTCTTTTATGTCAATTTTGACACTATTCAATAGTTGATTTTTTTGAAACTCATAACAGATTGATTACTTCGAACAAAGTCAATTAAATCAATCCTAATATATAATATTATCCTAAAAAATTAGTTTAATTCTTTAAAAGCTTCATATTATATTTATTTGGGTATTTATAATATCAATTATTTTAATTTTTCACTATTATAGTAATTACTACATCATCATTGTGTCATAAATAAAATAAATTATTTAATGTCTAAAAATAATAAATAAAATATCATTATATAGGAAATATTTTTATATTTCTAATGAATATTTATAATCTAAAATCCAACATATATAACCCTATGTAACAATTGTTTTTCTAAAAGATATATGCTTGTGTCATTTTTGTATTCATTTTAACTTAATTAAAATAAAGTGTCATTATCACTTACAAGTGGATCCATGGGGTCCCAAAATCGACCCAAAGATGCCCATGGTCGACCCTGTATCAACCAATAGGGTTAAGACACGTTTTAGGGTAATTTAGTATTATTATAATATAATTTTTTAACCCTTATTTACCTGATTTACCCTTAACCATGGTAAATAAAATATTTACCGCAGTAATTATTCAAAATGTCTAAAAATAAAAGTTACCTATTTACACAATTTGAACATCCTGATTCCAAATATGGAATCCATTTTCCTAAATTCAAAACACATAAGTTGCAGAAATTAATTTAAAATTAATTCCCACTGTCAAAACAAAAAGCGTGTTTTTAAGAGATAATAACTACCAAAAGATTGACACTTGTTTATGTTTGGTTTAATTGTAAAATTATGTCCAATGACCAACATTATATTTAATGGTAAAAATATATTATAAATATACTTTAAAACCACTCAAATTCATAATTTATCACTATTAATTATTTTGATTAAAAAAGTTGTTTTTAATTAAAATTTAGTAATTTTCACTATTCATCAAAATATGAAAGTTATCCGAAAAGTACCAAAGTTTCACCTTAGGCTAAATTAGATATTCCGAATCCAAAAATGAAGGCAATTTTGAAATATAATATATATATAATTTCAATAATTAGGTATTACTATTCATAACGGCTAGTTTGATTGGTTGTGGTGTGTGTTAAAACTCAAGGTTGCGTACAACACACGCTACTGTATTATTCAAAGAAAGTGTACCATGGAAGTTTGGGATGTTTCATTTTAAAATTTTGATGTCCCCATTTAGTCAAAAAGTTCAAAATATTGTATTTAAAAGGGTTCACTATTAAAATGTGATAAAAGTGCAACACTGAAAATGAATTTGTTCTTGCATTATGTCTAAGATACTCATAATATGGAAAAATTATAAGGATTATATAAAGTTTAAAATTTATTTAATACTATTCATAACCTATTTTGAATGGATTTTTGGTAATTCATGGTGCAATTAAACTCGGTGTTGCGTGTAGTGCAAGTTATTGAATTATTTTGAAGAAATAAGACATTATGAATTCTTGGGGTGTTACAAAATATGACCGTTGGAGGATGGAGTTGACCATTGAAGTCATGCCTATAAATATGAGCTCATTTAAAAGAGTTCCATACTATTCTATGAATCTAGATATTAAACACTATTGAAGTGATTTCTAGATAGAGACTCCCGTTTCCTTGTGCGTACTGGACTTCTTTTTCAGATTTTCTTTGCGCGACTTCAAATGTTGCTGAGTACATTCGGGGGATTCTGGGGATAGGAAGATAGAGGCGCCGACTACCTTGAAGTTGAGGGCTTCCTTGCTGAGGAAGATAGAGGTACCAACTACCATGAAGTTTAGGGCTTGCGGGGTTGCAAGATAGTCTCTGATCTTCGTATCGAGGGCTTACCCTGGTTTTGGTAAGATAGAATTTCATGAAAGTATAAATCAAGAAACCATTATCCAAGGATGTTGGATACTGTTCTCTTTGGTTTAAAAGAGTTACTACTTATTACTTGTAGTATTTATTTTTTTCACTGAATTTGTATTTTTGAGGAAATTATAATCTTCTTGTACTTCCTTAGACTTATACTCTGATTGTATAGGATTCTATATGCTTTAATGTAGAATCTTAGTTGTTGTAATCTTTTGTTATGTTTCATTTCTGGAATCAATTTTCTAGAATCAAGCATGTTATTAGAGCTTAGAGGTTTTGTGAATTTCAGTTATGCAAAATTTCCATAGAGGTTTTTTCTATACAATTCACCCCCCTCTTGTATTTGAGCATCTCATCTTTACATATTCAATCGTAGAATTGGTATCAGAGGATTTGTTCAATGTGACTTAATCTCATGATTAGATTCAGAAGAGAATTCATCTTCCTTTTTATTTTAGATTCATATTTATTTCAGACTCGTATATTTCAGATTCATTTTTGATTAGAGATACTATTTCTATATCATTTTCTTTCCTTATAAATATTTTGGTTTTTTACAAACTTTTTCTATTAAAATGTTCTGTGGGGAAAGAATATTCTTTAAGATGGTATGAATCAATGTTGGTACCATAGACAATCGCAATCCATCTTGACCACTTATCTTTAATTGAAATGATTACAAATATTGTAGAGATCGAATGAAGACTTTCATTATCAATACTCGTGTTAATAAATTTGTAATGCTTACTAGAGGATACAAAATCTCTGACAAAGAAGTTATTACCTTTTCCAAACAAGAAAAGGATGAATATTAACTGAATTATAAGGTACGCAATACTTTTCTTTTCTCCATGACTAGAAATATATATATCCAAATTTCATCTTTTGAGGAAACAAACAATAATTTGAAGAAACTTGAAGTTACATATCTTGGTACTTCTAACGATATGAATACTAGAAGAGCTATTCTCAAAGATGAACTCCACGACCTTAAATTTCATTATGGAGAACACATATATAAGGTACAACAATGATTCATGACTATTGTGAATAATTTACAATCAATGGAAGAGAAAGGATTAGATGATGAAGCTATTGTTGACAAGATCATAGACATCATGCCGAATGAGTGGGAATCCAAGAGGACTACTATTGATGAGAACAGAAAGGTTACTCAGATTACTCTCAATGAAATCTTAGGAAATGTTCTACCACATGATACTAGAATGAAGAGAGATATTGATAATATAAAGAAGAACAATGGAAATGGAATTGTTGATTTTACTATAACATCTAATCATATGATAGCTATGATTCCTGAGAGAGTAACTAGACCCAAATCTATGAATGTTGTTATCCAATCTGAATCTAGTGGAAGTTCATCAGAAAATGAGTTAGAAAGTATTGCTCGAATGATGAACAAGATAACAGGACATATGAGCTTTCAATCCAGATATATGAAAACGGAAAGGAAAGATAAGATTGATTCAGAAGTTACATGTTATGAATGAAAGAGAGTTGGACACAAAAGACATGATTTTCCCATGCTTAAGAGAATAGATAGAAAGGAAAAGCATTCTGAGAGAAAAAAAATAATTATTACAAGGATAAAGCTAAGAAATTCTTGAAATCTAATGACACCTGGAGTGCCAGTGGTGGAGACTCTTCAGATGAATCATCAGATTATGAATCTTATGGACAAAATAATCTTGGGATAATAGCCAGACTACCTATTGAAAATCATTACTTTATAGCTAAGGTACACAATGCTGAATATATGACCAATATATCTTTGAATGATAATGATAGTAAATATTATGACTCTTCAGATGATGAATCCCATTCTGATGAATATAATACTTTACCTTATTATGAAGAAGTTTCTAGGATTTCCAAACTTCTTGAGATTGAGAATTCAAAACTCATGAAAAACCTTGATAAGGAAAAATCTAGGAATACTATTCTTACTAAAGAGACATTAGATCTTTATAATGATCTTGATAATAAAACTGATGAATTTGAAGGTATTTCAAAAAATTTTGAGGAAGTATGTTGGGGGAAGAATAATCTTTCTAAAGATCTAGAAAATGTAATTTCTACGAAAAATGGTTTCGAGCCTAACTATAGTTCAAAGTCAAATGTTTTAGAAGACAAGAACCTGGTTATCAAACTCAAATCTGAAATATTTTCCTTGAGGAAGTGTTTATCAAACATTAACTTAGGTGAGGAAAATTTTGATAAGATGTATTCACAAATCCGACCTCTAAGGAATGTTTCTAGTTTTGGTTATACAATTTCTAAACCAATTTTTAGTAACAATTACTTTATTCCTCAATGCAGACTATTCTATAATAAGTGTTAGTGTGGTGGACATTCAGAAAATAATTGTTCTCTAAACAAAACCCAGTCTTTGGGAATTCATAAAGCCTATTTTTCTAAAAATATGTGGGTGCCTAAAATTTTTCTTTCTATGAAATCAAGATCCAAGCAAGTTTGGATTCCGAAAACCTAAATTTTTCTTATTTTCAGAAAAATAGAGAATATACCAACAACAATACATGATATATGGATATTGGATGTTCTAGGCATATGACTGGTAACAAAAACTATTTTTAAAAGATTGTCATGATGAAAATAGGAAAAGTAACTTTCAGAGATAATGATCAGGGAGAAATTATTGGTATATGTAATATCATTTTACTTAGAAAAACATTTATTTCAAATGTTTTATTCATTAAGAGTCTTAAGCACAATCTCATTAGCATAAGTCAGTTATGTGACAAAGGCTACCTTGTAAATTTTAAGAATGATAAGTGGTTAGTACACAATTCCATAGAAGAGTTTATTCTTTCTTCCCATAGGCAAGAGAATGAATACACACTAAACATAGAAGACCATAAGAGCCAAGACCTACCTTTCCTTAGTGAAATGGAAGATCATTCTTGGTCGTGGAATAGAAGGACATGACACTGTAACCTTAGGAACTTATTAAAACTTTCTATGAAGAGATTTGTTAAGGACCTACTAGAGCTTAGATTTGATTCTTCAAAAGTTTATGACCCATGTCAATATAGAAAGAAACATAAATCATGTTTTAAATTAGTTAGTGAAGTCTCAACTACCGATTCATTACAGCTAGTGCATATTGATCTTTTCGGTCGTACAAAACATAGAAGCATTGGAGGCATTTACTATGTATTTGTTCTAGATGATGATTACACTAGATTAACGTGGGTCTATTTTCTAGAAAATAAGTTTGATGATTTTTCTTATTTCAAAAGTTTTAGATCCCATGTTAAAAATGAGAAAAACCTTCCTTTGAAAACTATCCATAGTGATCATGGAGGAGAATTTCAAAATTATGATTTTGAAACTTTTTGTAATAGAAAAGGAATTAGCCACAATTTCTCAACAACCAGAAAAACTCAATATAATGGTGTTGTTGAAAGAAGAAATAGAATTATTTAAGTGATAACTAGAACCATGTTAAGTGAGTATTATGTAACCAACCATTTTTTGGGATGAAGCTGTAAGTACTGCTTGTTATACTATAAATCATGTTTTGATTAGAGCTTTTCTTAATAAAACACCTTATGGGTTATGGAATGGTAGAAAACATAGAATTTCACACTTTATGGTTTTTGGTTGCAAGGTATTCATATTGAATACCAAATATAATCTACATAAATTCACACCAAAATCTAATGAAGGGATTTTCTTAGGATAATCCATATCTTTTAAGGAATATATTGTTTTAAACAAAAACACATATACTGTTGAGGAGACAATACATGTTAAATTTGAAGAAACTGATCCGTTTGTTTTTAAACAACACCAACCTACATCCCAGAATGTGTTTTCAAATTTATTATCAACCAATGTTAGAATATCCTTATGGTGAGTAAAATTTCCATGAAGATAATTCTGAAACATTTACCCCAGAAGATTTCCTACCCAATTTTGATGAACAGGTCTAAAAAAATCCAAATCAGTTGTTTCTTAAGAATCATACTAGTGATAGCATCATTGGTGATGTAAATCAACCTGTATGGACAAGGATTTCCTTTAGAAATGAAGTAGAATATCTAGCATTCCTTTCCCAATTATAACCTAAAAGCAGGGATGAAGCTTTAGGTGATAATGATTGGATAAAATGTATGCATGATAAACTAAATGAATTCAAAAGGAATAACGTCTAGACTATGTTTGAAAGACCTAAAGAAAACTTATGTTATTGGTGTAAAATGGATCTTCAGAAATAAGTGTGATGAAAATGGAATCATTCTAAGAGATAAAGCTAGATTAGTTTCTAAAGGCTATAATCAACAAGAAATAATAGAATATGAAGAAACCTATGCTCTTATATCATGAATTGTATCTATTCATATTTTACTTACCTTTGCTGTAGAGACCCAAAACATGACGTACATGGACATTACATTACTTTTGCGGAATACTTAGTACATAACAAAAACACACACACAAGGATCGTAATAGTTTAGTGTCATTGGAAACTCGGAATATAATCTTCTAATCGTGGTGAAAGATCTTCAACATCTCCCATAAAGATCTTCCTTTTTTTACATAAAACCTTTCTTTATATCCTGGGGAAAAGAAAACATAAAAGGGTGAGCTAAAATTCTCAGTAAGGGTAAACAAAAGAAATATCAATCACATCATATTCATAAGAACATAACATTTTGTAAATCTTAACCTGCAAAAGAGAGCATAATTTCATAACATGGGATAAATCATAGTAGTGAAATTAAATCCCAATAATCATAACATAAAACATGAAACTTTGTGGCATACACACATAATCATGGAGAATCAATTCATATTAGTCAAGACTCATTTCCAAGACTATCGTAGTGGACAAAGTCCCTTTCTGAACCGAGTCACCCTCGTTTCAGTCATGTTTCACTGAACCGGTATAAACTACCATTCCAGCCATGTCTATGTCATTAGATATAAAATCTTTACCCAATGCATTGGAGGGAGATATAGGTCCCACCTATCTCATAATTATACCATTCTTATGTGTTCCACAAAATCATAAACCATACATCATAGCCTATCCCATGTAATAAAAATGGGAA
The DNA here is from genome assembly GCA_963277665.1 of Viscum album. NCBI lineage: Eukaryota > Viridiplantae > Streptophyta > Magnoliopsida > Santalales > Viscaceae > Viscum > Viscum album. The sequence continues at coordinate 124,401,157 of OY728129.1, read as the reverse complement.
TCTTAAACATCATGACATCATAAAACAATTCATATAAGATAAAGGAATTCATAAAAATAATTCCATCACAACATAGTCAAATAAATGTAATAATAGGGTTAGAAACAGAATCCTTTATTATCATAGATGGAAAATAATTTTGATGAAACACTTGAACTTCATTCTTAAGGAAAATATCCTTTCTACTTCAAAAACATTTTCCTTTCTTAACATGTCATACAATTTTAAACTAAAAGAAGTTGATTTAAAATAAACTAGAAAACTTGTAAAGGAAGATTCTTGGAAATAATTTTTTAAAAATCCATTCATGCCGTATATGTTAAAAAAAATTCTTCTTACTTTTGTCGGAAAAGTCAAAAAGTACCTCGTATGAAAAACGACAAAAGATTCCTTTCATATCTTTTACTAAAAACTCACCGAAGGGTAAAATTGGATTTAAACAATTGTAGGTGGATGGAAATAATATTACATTTTGAGGAAACATGGATATGGATGATAAAATACACCCCAGTAAATTCCAAAGTATAAACAATCTCGGATAAAAATTGAGATTGCGAGATTTTCCCTTACCTTAGGTCCGATTTTCTTCGTAAGTGTCCGAACCTCCTGTATAATGATTTAAATAATGTCATTTACTTATTCCAGAATCATACTCATTGTTATGTTATCATATATGGTTCACTTATGACATTATATTACCCTTTCTTTTGTAAATTCTATGTTAAAGAGCATTTTGGGTAAAATTGTTTCATTTGTCCTCCGTGTTTTGACTTGTAATTATTCATATGATTGCTTAGATCATAATTACTTAATTCCATGATTTATATATAATCTATATTCAGAATATACATATATATAATAAATTATTAAATGGAAAAAATACACCGTTCATGGAGACGGTAGGCCGTACGTACGCATGAACGTTGTTTTCATTTTCTTATTGAGTTGAATGGAATTAAGTAGATGACATACATATATACATAAATCAAGTAGCTTTATAATGTCATATATTTCATTATTATTTCTTATATATACTTTATAATCATTCTTAAATGGTTAACATGGAGAATGAATCTCATCGCGTCATGGAGACGGTAGTCCGTACATACGCACGAGTGATGATATCGTTTCCATAATTATTGAATTGAATTGTAGTGGATGATACAATATATCAGAATCAATATGATGTTCTAATAACTATGTATAGTTATTCTTTACACCATTATTCCCATCCACGTAAGGTGGTGGTGGAAAATAGATTACACCACGGCGTGGAGACGATATTCCGTACGTACGCACGCGTGGTGATATCTTTTTCTGTAGGATGGATAGATGGTGAAATAAGGTTGTTTCATACTTATAATAACATATCAGTATATGAGTGATACTGATGTTATTACTTCATAATGAAACACCCTAATAAGAAGAAGTGGAAGAAGAAATAAAGATGAAAGAATCGGTAATGGACATTACCTCTTCTTTGAAGTGCTTCTTTGAGACGTCCTTTTAGGGAACTAAAATGGGTCTTTGAAGAAGACCAGAACCTATATGATGTTTCTAGGGAAGTTGAGAAGAGAATTTGGCAGGGTTTGGCTGAGCATGAAGGCTCAAAGTTGTGTGAGGAAGAGAGGGAGGAGGTCCCCTTTTATAAGGGAGGAGAGGGGCTCCTTTGGAAAAACTAAAAATATTATTTTATTATAAAGTCATGTTCGGTTTTAAACAGCTCCAAATTGATTTATTTCGAGGATAAGGTGGGGATGGGTCTAAATCTTCTCATCCAATATAATTTAGACAAGTTTAGGTTCCTATTTTAACCTTATCATTTAGATTTAACATTAAGTTAAATAATATTACTTTTACCGTGTCTTCTTGTATTCTTACACTATAAGGATAATAAACGTACTATAAGAAGCCAAACGAACCCCAAGTTGTTTATTATTAATATATATAACCTTATCTAAGTAGTTTGGCCGAACCATAGATTTTTAAGAATAAAATAACAATTAATAATATAATATTTGTTTTAAAAACTATTTTATGTCAATTTTGACACTATTTAGTAATTGATTTTTGTGAAAATCATAACAGAATGATAAGTTCGAAAAAAGTTAATTAAATCAATACTAACATGTCATATTAACCTAGAAAATTAGTGTAATTCATAAAAAGTCTAAAATTGTATTTATTTGGGTATTTATAACATCAATTATGTCAATATTTCATTAATAATATAATTACTGCATAATCGTTGTGTCATAAATAAATTAAACATATATAATTTTTAAAAATTACTAATAAAATACCATTATGTAGGAAATCGTTTTAGCTTTCTAATGAATACTAATAGTCGAATTTATCTTATGTATAACCCCATATTAAAAATGTTTTATTAAATAAACTTTGATTTTAACTCTTTTAACCCTTCTTTAAATAAATTAATAATAAATGTCCTAATCTAATCCAAGTGGGCCTAAATGGTAATATTTTATTCCTAAGTTTGTTTTTGGTCGAATTACAATTGTCCAATAGAATTAGGACATGTGTTAGTGTAATAATAATATCATTTCTACCCTTAATTACCCTATTTACTTTTAACCGTGGTAAAAAAAAGTAAAAAGTTACTATTCACCAAAAAATAATTTTCATATTATTGAACGGCATTTTCATTACTGACAACAACCGTGTCTCTCGGATTTTTAAAATTCCACTCATAGAAGCGGTAAAATTATGTTTTATGAACAATTCAGTTTTTTTAACTACCACTTAGTGGTTTCACTATTCATCAAAAATTGAAAGTTTTTAGAAAAATACCAAATATTAGGCCTAAGCTATATTTGATATAATGAACTCAAAAATGATGTCTATTTTACCAAATTCAAAAAATATCAGTTTCATTAACTAATTTAAAAATTAATTCCCGTCGTCAAAACAAATAGCATGTTTTTAAGAGATAATAACTATCAAAAGATTGAAACTTGTTTATAACTGGTTTAAATGTGAAATTACATCCAATGACCATCATTGTATTAAATTGTAAAAATATATTCTAAATATAATTTAAAACCAATAAAATTTATAATTTATCACTATTAATTATTTCGATTGAAAAAGTTGTTTTTAATTAAAATTTAGTAATTTCCATTATTCATCAAAATATGAAAGTTTTCTGAAAATTACCAAAATTTCACCCTAAGCTAATTTCGATATTCCGAATCCAAAAATGAAGTCCATTTTGAAAAATAAAATTTACAAAATTTCAAAAAGTGGTTATTACTATTCATAACTGCTAGTTTTAATAATATTTTAATAGCATATTGTTGTTTAGTGAAACACGGTATTACGTACTACACACGCTATCAAGGAAGGTCGCGATTGCGTGTAATGAAAGGCAAGTCAAGGTTGCATGTTGTGCAAGCTCCTTTTGGTGTAGAGTACAACACAAGACATTAATAAAATTAAAAAGAACATTTTTCATAAAATCTCGGGGTGTTACATTCTACCCCATTTAGAATGAATTTCTCCCTCGAAATTCGTCGGGGTTATAAATGGTTTACTATTCGAAAAGTAAACCAAATAAGAGCACTAAGACAACATTTTTGGTTTTCAAGATCATTTCCCTAAAGTCGATGAAATTGGAATTAGAATAAATACTTTCGTGATTTTGGTATAGTCTCACCGTTTGTCATTCTTTGGACAATTTCCACTTCATCTCTTAAAGAAATGAAGTTGAATTTGTCATTCATGATGTGTTAGCAGATCATGTGATAGAATGATGGGTCATTCCATCTCTTTCAAACAAAAGGTTAGAAAAAGTTATAAGTTCATCTTATGGTTAATCGTATATGGTTCCAAAAATGAACTTATACTTCATATATCATACCGCTTAATAAAATAAAACTAGTTTCTACTAACCAGGGACTTCCTGTAGGCCAGTGGTAGGCGATAAAGGCCAGTCGCACTTCGGTTGTGGGTTCGATTCCCACAGCCTTGTCCGGCGCGATGGGCTGTCGCCCATCCTACATGTTGTCCTTTTTCTAAAACTATATTACTATAACATCCCATCAATTATATCGAAAAAAATCTTCTATCCTAAAACAATACTAACTTATGTCCAACATAATCCATTCCAATCATTCGGCTTATCCATAATACTACAGTCACTCTCATAACATAGTGAAAACGATTACCAGAGATTTAATACCATCGTTGATCCCCATATATCATTAGATATGTTTTTTTGGTCACATTCCAAACATTCAATGTCCTTAATCATGTATTCTCTAGAATACCCATTTAACCTTAGTGAAACATGAATGCAGTTAAAAGATAACACCTTCCACATACCAAAATTCTCAAAATTCTATATACTCAAGCCATGATATCACTTAGTCCTTATATCAATCATGAGCTCGTGAATACTGTCAAATATTTCATTTTCTCGTTTTCCCTTCATTATGTGCATATCATTATTTTTCCAATAATATCTCAATCACTTTCCATGGTTACTGGTACCATAAAATTATTGAAAACCACAATAGACCAATACATGAATATTCCAATATTCCACGATACTATATACAACACTATTTTGGAATCCCATTACATAAACACTAAATCATTCCACCACATCATTGTCATATTCAACATCGCCAATAGTGATCGCATGTGACTTTCCTTTTTCCTTTTCCTTAAGTGGTTGCTCATGTTGATCATCACTAACCCTTGGATTAGGGCATTTGTTAGCATAATGCCCCATTTCCTTGCACTTGAATCATTGAAGTGTTGGTGATACGTTCTCTATAGTCATTTCTTTATTCACATCATTAGAAACCCTTTTTCCATTACTTCGACACTCAGATGCTCGATGACCTTATTTTCCACACTTAAAACATTATCTAGTCCCTTTAAGACAATCTCCACCGTGCTTCTTTCCACACATTGAGCATAAGGAAACATTTATCATCTTTTCACCATTATTCGGAGATTTCTCCTTGAACTCCATCTTTCATTTATTTTCAAAACCATTAGATGGATATGTAACACCAACTTCCATTTCTACCTTGATAGCACAACGCACAATTTCATCATAGCTACTGAAGTCTCTTATAGCTAATGCCCTTTGAAGACTTGGTTTTAAGCCACTGAAAAATCGATCAACTTTACTTTCAGGTTGGATGATAATGCCAGGTGTATACCTTGCAAGTCTTGTAAAATTCGCTTCGTATATACCAACAGATTCATCATCCTTCTACTTCAGCTCAAGAAACTCCTTTTCCATCTTTGTTCGAAGAATACGAGGGAAGTACTTACTGAAAAACAAGTTCTTGAACTCGTCCCATTCCAAGGACTCAATTTCATCTCTTGGCCTCGTTTTGTTGATAATATTCCACCATTGATCAGCTTCACCTTTCAAACGATATACTGCTAAGATGACTTTATCATGTTCAGAACATTGAAGAACTGAAAATATCTTTTCAGTGGTACTGATCCATTTTTCAGCAACAAGTGGATCGGAAGACCCAAAGAAAGAAGGTGGATGTTGCCTCATGAAGGACTCAATAGAATATTGTTCCCTTCTCTGCTCATTTGGAAGTCCATAATGATTCATAGCTTGTGTAAGTATAGCAATAAGATTTTGCACTCCATCTCCCATAACACTTGTTTGTTCAGGAGGACAATCATTGCATTGTCCATTACATTGATCAACACGGTTCCTTCGGGCTCCATCCATCGTCTAAAACCCAAAAAGAATAATGTGAGAGGAAAAAATCATGTTAGGGAAAACAATATAATAAAGGGGGATTAACCTCAATATCTAACATCATAGGTTAAATTCTAAGATCGTTAGTGCAATTCTAGGACTATAACCTATACGTATACTTAACCTTAGAGACATCCCTATACATACCTTAGAAATATCTGTAGGGATCTCACTAAAGTTCTCGCATCCTAGTTTCCAAAGGTTGACTAAACCATTCCTCTAATACCAACTGTACAGACCCGAAACTTGACATACATGGACATTACATTAATTTTGCGGAATACTTTGTACATAACAAAAACACACATACAAGGATCGTAATAGTTTAGTGTCTTTGGAAACTCGGAATATAATATTCTAATCGTGGTGAATGTTCTTCAACATCTCCCATAAAGATCTTCCTTTTTTTTACCTAAAACCATTATTTATATCCTTGGGAAAAGAAAACAAAAAAGGGTGAGCTCAAATTCTCAGTAAGGGTAAACAAAAGAAATATCAATCACATTATATTCATAAGAACATAACATTTTGGAAATCTTAACCTGCAAAAGAGAGCATAATTTCATAACATGGGATAAATCTTAGTAGTGAAATGAAATCCCAATAATCATAACTTAAAACATGAAACTTTGTGGCATACACACATAATCATAGAGAATCATTTCTTATTAGTCAAGACTCATTTCCAAGACTATATTAGTGGACAAAGTCCCTTTCTGAACCGAGTCACCCTCATTTCAGTCTTGTTTCACTGAACCGGTATAACCTACAATTCCAGCCATGTATATCTCATGAAATATAAAATCTTTACCCAATGCATTGGAGAGAGATATAGGTCCCACCCATCTCATAATGATACCATTCTTATGTGTGCCACAAAATCATAAACCATACATCATAGGATAACCCATGTAATAAAAATGGGAATCTTAAACATCATGACATCATAAAACAATTCATATAAGATAAAGGAATTCATAAAAATAATTCCATCACAACATAGTCAAATCAATGTAATAATAGGGTTAGAAACAGTATCCTTTATTATCATAGATGGGAAATAATTTTTATAAAACACTTGAAGTTCATTCTTGAGGAAAATATCCTTTCTACTTCAAAAACATTTTCCTTTCTTAACATGTCATACAATTTTAAACTAAAAGATGTTTATTAAAAATAAACATGAAAACTTGTAAAGGAAGCTTCTTGTAAATAATGTTTTTAAAATCCATTCATGCCGTATAAGTTAAAAAAAACATTCTTCGTACTTTTATTGGAAAAGTCAAAAAGTACCTCGTACGAAAAACGACAAAATATTCCTTTCATGTCATTTACTAAAAACTCACCCAAGGGTAAAATTGGATTTAAACAATTGTAGGTGGATGTAAATAATATTACATTTTGAGGAAACATGGATATGGATGATAAAATACACCCCAGTAAATTCCAAAGTATAAACAATCTAGGATAAAAATTGAGATTGCGAGATTTTCCCATACCTTAGGTCCGATTTTCTTCATAGGTGTCCAAACCTCTTGTATAATGATTTAAATAATGTCATCGACTTATTCCAGAATCATACTCATTGTTATGATATCATATATGGTTCACTTATGACTTTATATTACCCTTTCTTTTGTAAATTCTATGTTAAAGAGCATTTTGGGTAAAATTGTTTCATTTGTCGTCCGTGTTTTGACTTGTAATTATTCATATGATTGCTTAGATCATAATTACATAATTACATGATTTATATATAATATATATTCAGAATATACATATATATAATAAATTATTAAATGGAAATAAATACACCGTTCATGGAGACGGTAGGTCGTACGTACGCATGAACGCTGTTTTCATTTCCTTATTGAGTTGAATGGAATTAAGTAGATGACATACATATATACATAAATCCAGTAGCTTTATAATGTCATATATTTCATTATTATTTCTTATATATACTTTATAATCATTCTTAAATGGTTAACCTGGAGAATGAATCTCATCGCGTCGTGGAGACGATAGTCCGTACGTACGCACGAGCGATGATATCATTTCCATAATTATTGAATTGAATTGGAGTGAATGATACAATATATAAGAATAAATATGATGTTATAATAACTATGTATAGTTATTCTTTACACCATTATACCCATCCATGTAAGGTGGTGGTGGAAAATAGATTACACCACGGCGTGGAGACGGTATTCCGTACGTACGCACACGTAGTGATTTCTTTTTCCGTAGGATAGATAGATAGTGAAATAAGGTTGTTTCATACATATAATAACATATCAGTATATGAGTGATACTGATGTTATTACTTCATAATGAAACAACCTAATAAGAAGAAGTGGAATAAGAAAATAAAAATGAAAGAATCGGTAACGGACATTACCTCTTATTTGAAGTGCTTCTTTGAGACCTCCTTTTAGGGCACTAAAATGGGTATTTTGAAGAAGACCAGAACATCTAGGATGTTTCTAGGAAAGTGGAGAAGATAATTTGGCAGAGGTTTTCCGAGATTTAAGGCTCAAAGTTGTGTGAGGAAGAGAGGGAGGAGGTTCCCTTTTATAAGGGAGGAGAGGGGCTCCTTTGGAAAAACAAAAAATATTATTTTATTATAAAGTCAAGTTCGGTTTTAAATAGCTCCAAATTGATTTATTTCGATGCTAAGGTGGGGATGGGTAGAAATAATCTCATCTAATAGAATTTAGACAAGTTTAGGTTCCTATTTTAACCTTATCATTTAGATTTAACATTATGTTAAATAATTTAACTTTTACCGTGTCTTCTTGTGTTCTGACACTATAAGGTTAATAAACATACTATAAGAATCCAAACGAACCCAAAGTTATTTATTATTAATATATATAACCTTATATAAGTAATTTCTTTCAACATTAGATTTTTAGGAATAAAATAACAATTAATATTATAATATTTGTTTTAAAAACTATTTTATGTCATTTCTGACACTATTTAGTAATTGATTTTTGTGAAAATCATAACAGAATGATAAGTTCTAACAAAGTTAATTAAATCAATACTAACATGTCATATTAACCTAAAAAATTAGGGGAATTCATAAAAAGTATCAAATTATATTTATTTGGGTATTTATAACATCAATTATGTCAATATTTCATTAATAAGATAATTACATCATAATCGTTGAGTCATAAATAAATTAAATTATTTAATGTCTAAAAATTACAAATAAAATACCATTATGTAGGAAATCGTTTTATCTTTCTAATGAATATTTATATTCTAATTTATCTTATGTATAATCCCATATTAAAAATTTTTTAGTAAATAAACCTTTTTTTAACTCTTTTAACCCTTCTTTAAATAAATTAATAATAAATGTCCTAATCTAATCCAAGTGGGCCTAAATGGTCATATATTATTCCTAATTTTGTATTTGGTCGAATTACACTTGTCTAATAGAATTAGGACATGTGTTAGGGTACTAATAAAATCATTTCTACCCTTAATTACCCTATTTACTTTTAACCGTGGTAAAAAAAAGTAAAAAGTTACTATTCACCAAAAAATTATTTTCATCTCATTGAACCACATTTTACTTACTGACATCAACCGTGTCTCTCGAAATTTTGAAATTTCACTCAAAGAAGCGGTAAAATTAAGTTTTATGAACAATTCAGTTTTTTTAACTACCACTTAGTGGTTTCACTATTCATCAAAAATTGAATGTTTTCAGAAAAATACAAAAAATTAGGCCTAAGCTATATTTGATATTATGAACTCAAAAATGATGTCTATTTTACAAAATTCAAAACATATCAGTTGCATTAACTAATTTAAATATTAATTCCCGTCGTCAAAACAAATAGCGTGTTTTTAAGAGATAATAACTATCAAAAGATTGAAACTTGTTTATAACTGGTTTAAATGTGAAATTACATCCAATGACCATCATTGTATTAAATTGTAAAAATATACTCTAAATATACTTTAAAACCACTAAAATTAAGAATTTATCACTATTAATTATTTCGATTGAAAAAGTTCTTTTTAATTAAAATTTAGTAATTTCCACTATTCATCAAAATATGAAAGTTATCCGAAAATTACCAAAATTTTACCCTAAGATAATTTCGATTTTACGAATCCAAAAATGAAGTCCATTTTGAAAAATAAAATTTACAAAATTTCAAAAATTGGTTATTACTATTCATAATGGCTAGTTTTAATAATATTTTAATAGCATATCGTTGTTTAGTGAAACTCGGTATTGCGTACTACACACGCTATCAAGGAAGGTCGTGATTGCATGTAAAGAAAGGAAAGTCAAGGGCGCGTGTTGTACAAGCTCCTTTTGGTGTAGCGTACAACACAAGACATTAATGAAATTAAAAAGAGTATTTTTCATAAAATATCGGGGTGTTACATTTGCAGCATTCTTCAATTTCAAACTATTTCAAATGGATGTGAAATGTTCTTTCATTAACATTTACATTCAAGAGAATGTTTTTGTTGAACAACCACTTGATTTTGAAGATACAAAACATCCTGATCATGTTTTTAGACTTACCAGAACTTTGTGTGGTCTTAAACAAGACCCTAGAGCCTGGTATGATAGATTTATAGGATTTTTGGTTCAAAATAACTATGTTAATGGAAATGCAGATCAAACTCTTTTTATAAAGAAAGATAAGAAAAATGGTTTAATTGTCAAAATTTATGATGATGACCTTATATTTGGTTTAACTCAAAAATCTTTAACTAATTCCATTGCGGATCTAATGAAATCTGAGTTAGAAATGAGTATGATGGGTGAGTTAACATTTTTCATTGGTTTTCAAATTTCTCATAAACTAGAAAAAATATATATATATCAAATTATTTATATTAAAGATCTTCTAAAAAAGTATGGATATGACAACACTAAGAGTTTAAGTACTTCCATTGGTACCTCAAACACACTTGATCTTGATGAAGATGGGAAACTAGTAGATCAATCATCTTTTAGAGGTATAATAGGAATCATACTTTACATGACAGCTAGTCATTCCGAATTAATATTTTCAGCATGCTTATGTGCAAGATATCAATCCAATACTATGGAATCTCACTTAAATGCAGTGAAATGAATTTTTCACTACTCAAAGAGAACCTTGGATTTATGACTGTTTTATTCCTTTAGACATGATTTTTTTTTGAAAAGTTTTTCAGGATCTAACTTTGGTGGATGTAGAATGGATAGAAAGAGTACATCCAGAACATGTTCTTTCTTAGGAAATTCATTAGATTCTCGGTCATTCAAGAACCAACACTCGGTAGCACTTTCCACTGCTGAAGTTGAATATATAGTAGCTCGAAGTTGATGTGCTCAAGTGTTCTAGATGCAACACACACTCACAGACTATGGTATGAGTTTACCAAACCACAAATTTTGTGTGATAATACAAGTGCCATAACCCTTAGTAAAAACCCTTAACATCACTCTCATGAAAAACACATAGATATTAGCCATCACATTCATAGGGACCACACACAAAAAAGAGATATCATTCTTCAATTCACTGGAAAACAAGATCAACTTGTTGATATTTTCAGAAAATCCTTACCTTCTAATAGATTTGAATACATTAAAAAACAGTTAGGATTGATAATCGTAAGGTAATCCTCCATATTAACTTTATATTGAAATCAATCTCCTTACAATAATAACCTTTTTTTCATATGTGGCGTACATTTTCTTGTATGTGTTTAATATTTTTCGTAATGTTTTTTTTTCATATTTTTCTTCATGAAGTTTTTCATATTTTTTCGTAATTAAATTTTTCATATTTTTCATAATGAAGTTTTTCTTATTTTTTCGTAATGTTGTTTATCATATTTTTCTTAATGTTGTTTTTCGTATTTTTTGTAAATATTTTTTTCATATTTTTCGTAATGATGTTTTTCATATTTTTCGTAATGAAATTTTTTCATATTTTTCTTAATGATGTTTTTTCATATTATGAATTTTTCATATTTTTTTCATAATGATGTTTTTAAGTTTTTTTATCTTAGACTTTCTTGTTTTTCGTAAAAAAATTTATGTACCAGAAATTTTTGTAATGAAAATTTTCATACATAATAATTTCTTAATTATGATTTTCATACTTGAAATTTTCGTAATGGAAATTTTGGTACTTAAAATTTTTTGTAATGGAAATTTTTGAACTTGAAATTTTTGTGAAGGTAATTTTCATATTAAATTTTTCGTAGTCATGTTTTTTGTACCAAATATTTTCGTAATGAAGATTTTCATAATAGAAATTTTCGTAATGACAATCAGTGTACTAAATTTTGTTTCCATACTCAATTTTTTTGGAATCTAAAGTATTTCAAGAGGAGTTTTCCTCAATATGAATAATTCTCCTAACAATCTGAAAGGTATGTTTCATTCTTGAGTTTTCATAATAACCTTTTACTTGCAGTTAGTTTCATTTGTTTTTAAAATTTAACGGATTCTAGTTTCCTTAAATCCAAATGTTTTCCTTAAAAACCTCAAATGAATGGATTCTACAAAATTTTCATGCGGATAAAATTTCAAACTTCAGATCAGATTTGAAGAATTCTCAGCCATTGGATTGAAATGGGAAGACAAACTGTCGCTTCAACACCTATAAAAGGTGACCCCTGATAGTTTTCCCACATTAGTTTTGAAATCTTGTGCCTGTCGAAGCTCTGTCCCTCTACAAAATTCCTTTCCAAATTTTGTAGAAGTGCTCAATTTCGAATGTCTGCAGAAGTTCCATCTCAATATATCTCTTCTGTCAAGCCTATTTTGGAGTGGAAAATATATATATGGAGAGTTTATTGCATCCAAAAATATTCAACAAGTATGACTCCATTATCTACATGAACATCATGCTTAATATATGGGAGAGTGTATCCATATCAAAGAAAGGAGCTCAAGATGTTGTGTATCCAGATTTGCTGATATATTTTTATGAATTAGTTTGTTTTTTCAAGGAATGTGGTAGGGAAAAATTTTCCTTTAAGAGTTATGGAAAATCATATGCTTTATATTACACTATGGAAGCCAACATAGAGGGAGTTCCATATGAAGTGGAAGCCGAGTTTTGTTTCCACAAGCTGCCAGATGTTCAAGGGAGTTTTGTAAAAGTGAAGGCTATGCAATGTCTTGGACTTATAGATTTGAAGACCACAAAAATTTCCCACTTATCTACCAACAATCAGATCCTATATTATTGGGTTCAGGGTCTTATCGTACCGAGAGAGGGTGACCATGACACTCTGAAAAAATTAATATATATATCTTATATTTTTTGGTAAATCTATGGAAAATCAATCTGATGAATCATATTATCATTACTATAGAGAATATGATGAATGAGAATCTAAGAGCACATATAATCATGTTTCATGCCCTACATTCCAAATTGATAGTTCGGTGCCTCGAATCTTTCAAGGTCCCTGGTAGTTCTAAGTCGAGGAATTGAAATGTAATGCTAATCATCGATGATACCCTCAAGAGGATGAAGGTTTTTTTCTCTAAGTAATCGGATGAATTTTATGATCTACCAGAGGATGAGGTACAAGATGTTTTGAAAAATGATAAATAGGTTGAACCATATAAGAAAGCTGGAAAGAAGAGGAAATTAAAGGAAATGGAAGAAACAAAGAAAACCCCTAAGGCCAAGGAAACTGAATCTGCACCTCCAAATACCAGGAAATAGAAATCATATCCGAATGAGGTAGTAGAAAAATGGAGGGAGGATAAAAAGAATCATAAGGAAGGCGAGCCACAGTTTGGCCTAGACCCTGGAGAGGCTAATGCATTTAAAGAGAAATCTGCTGATGAGCTTGAGAATCATGACATGGAAAAGAAGCTTAAAAAGAAGATTTCTGAGGGAGATATTGTGTAATCTCTTTTGAAAGCTACAGAAGTAGTATCTGAGAACATTCCCGTACCGAAAAATTTCCTAGTAGAACAATTAACCGAGACTCCTAGAAAAAATTTCATGACTCAGGAAAAATCCAACGAGATGGATGTTGAAAAATAACCTATGGAATACATAAAATAATATGAAATCATTGAATATACATCTAATAAGATAAAGAAGGTAGAAGAAATTCATGAGAAGGAATGTGAATTTAAAAAATTGTCAATCCGGACTTCTCAAACCGGATCTTCAAGACTTGCTACTCCTAGAGTTGATGAAAACGATGAAGAGGAAGTGAACAAGTTGTTTGAGGAAGAGAGTCATAATAATGACTTTATCCATCCTGAAGATATTGAGGTTGTAGTTGAGAAGGAAAAATTTGATGAAGATAAGGTTGTTTAGTTTTCTGAAAGTGAGCATGTGTCTCTAGATGAGGAAGTCATTCCAAAAACGGAGAAGGGGAAACAAGTGGTTGTTGATACTCCATATAATGAAATTCTAAGAAAGAAAGAAGCTGGTGTATATTCTAAGAGGAAGCTAGTTGAGCTAGAGGAAGAACCATCACCATGTAATGTTTCAGATTTAGAGTCATCGGCTTTAGTGCATTACATTGTCATTCAGTATTTGAAGAATCTAGTGGACACCATTATGATCTTTCCATCAATTGAATCCAGATTCCAGATGATCTATCATATCATTAATTAGAAGACATGCTTTGTATCCATGGTTATGGATATGTGTGTTAATATTGAGGCTGAACACAAGAATTTCCTTATTAACTATGAATCCCGCATAAAATCTTGCAAGAAAATGACTAGCTGGTTGAAGAATATCGTTGAAGATTTGTGAGAGGTTGATCAATTTCAAGAAGATGTCAAGGAATATTTTTATACTGAAGACACCAAAATCAAGGATCTCACAAATAGCATTAAGGAAAAGCTAAATCTTGAATAGAATACCTGAATTCAAGATTTCAAAGAACATAATGGGATGTTGAATTTTGTTGTCCAAAGTTGGAATACAGAAAGGGATATCCGGATAGAGATTCAAGAAATGATAGTGAAGAAAGGTGAATTGCTGAAGGCTTAGGAAAAGTCTATAAAGTCTCAGGAAGATAGGATCAAAGCATTAGAAAAGCAAGCCGAGGAGGATCACAAAGAGCTAATGAAGCTGAAAATCATTGTAATGAAGCTGATACCCACAGAAAAAGAACCAAAATAGATCCAAATCCAATCTTTTGTTGATTTTGTTTTTCTTGGTAAAAATTATTCCAATCATAATGAAATTGTAGTTTCTTGTTTTTCTTTATTTTATTTACTAATATTTTCGATACAAAATTTCTTTTCCATTCTATAAATTTCTTTTTGAAAATCACAAAGGGGGAGAAAGGAAAAATAATTTCAAGTAAAGAATAAATATCCTTATGTAAGGGTTGAGTTTATCTAAGGGGGAGTTCTCACTACGATGATTTCCATACTCAAGATAATAAAAATTTCTCACTATGGAAATATAGAATATGATCCTTAGTGTTCCAAAGCCTAAGTGGGAGTTAGTTGTATTCATCTTTGTCAATGTAAAAAGGGAGATATGTTTTATTTGGAAAGTATAGAAAAATATAGTATATGTCCTTTTATTCTTTTCCGTAAGGATGTATGTGCTTTCCAAAAAGGAGGAGATTGTTCAGTAAATAATATTTTCCTTATGACTCTTCCATTCCTTCATACATAGGGGATATTATTATTTCAATAAGTCTTTCCTTACGACTTTACTATTTCTTCTTGTTTTGAAAATCAAAAACACCTTATCTCAAGGAAAATTTCATTTTACCCTTTGTTTTGCTTCTATAATGAAAATTTCCTTCCCTGAGGAAATTTATCATTACCAAGTTTTCATTGTTCATATCATAATTTTTCTGTGTGTAAAATTCGGTTTGAACACCAAAACCTCGAAATCCTATAAATACATATATATGAAGTATTCTGTTTTAGGATCCAAATTCTCAGAATTCTGGATATTAACTCTTCTGAGTTCTGAATCTGAATTCTGATTATGAATTCTAGCTACGAACTCTTATATGTTCTGACACTGAATTATGAATAAGAATTTTGTTTACAAACTTTCTATGTTCTGAATCCGAATTCTGATTACAAATTCTGGTTATGAACTTTATGAGTTCTGACTCCGAATTCTGATTATGAATTTTGGATACGAACTTTTTGAGTTCTGACTCCGAGTTCCCTAAATACAGACTCCAAACACTTATGAGTTCTGACTCTGAATTGTTATGAACTCTGAATCTGAACTTTTCGATATCTGGTTCTGAATTCTTGTGAATCTAGACTCTGAATTTTCTTAAAATTTAGACTCCAGAATTTTATAGAATTCAGGTTACGAATTTCTAGAAAAAATAATCTGAATATCATTGTATTGTAGACTCTGAATTAAATTTTGGTTAGACTTGGAACTTTCATTTCCTAACATTCATAATATCAGAATTTTTTCGTGCTTACACTTGTTTTGTTATAAAACGATGTCATGCTTTCAGTTACTCACTAACCGTTGTTTGAATGAAACGTGTACATGTCCCTTCAGAATTCAAGGAAAACTATGACCGTTGGAGGACGAAGACGACCGTTGAAGCTGTGCCTGTAAAAAAATGATATCATTTGAAAGAGGTCTATACTAATCTATGACTCTAGATATTACACACTTTTAAAGTGATTTCCAGAGAGAGACTCGCATTGCCTTATGTGTACTGAACTTCTTGTTCATTATTCTTTGTGCGACTCTGAATATTGTTGACTACATTCAAGGGATTCTGGGGATATGAAGACAGAGGTGCCTATTACCTTGAAGTTGAGGGATTCCTTGCTGAGGAAGATAGAGGTACCAACTATCATGAAGTTGAGGGCTTGTGGGGATAGCAATACAGTCTCTGATCTTCATAATGAGGGATTACCCTATTGTGGGTAAGACTGACTTTCTTGAATGTATGAATCAAGGGACCTTTATCCAAGGTTGTTGGATACCCTTCTCTTTAGGTTAAAAGAGTTTCTACTTGTTACTTTTAGTATTTCTATTTTTTTTCTGCTACATTTGCATTATTGAGGAAAGTATAATCTTTTTATACTTCCTTAGACTTATACTCTGATTATATAGGATTCTATACACCTCAAGGTAGAATCATAGTTTTTGGAAAATTTTGTTATGTTTCATTTCCAGAATCACTTTTTTGGAATCAAGAAAGTTATTAGTGTTTAGAGGTGTTGTAAATTTTGGTTATGTAAAATTTCCTTATATTTTTTTTATACAATTCACCGCCCTCTTGTATTTGAGCATCTCATATTTACATACTAGATCCTGCAGAAATTTCATCAGCATAAAGGGGAACATAAATGTTCATGGGAGGGAATAATTAGAGTGAAAGGGGCATATAACCATTTAGATATCATTAGGTTAGTCTGTGAGATATGTAATTTTATATACCAACATTATTAATTGGAGAAAAAATGAAATGGAGAACCAAAATTTTGAATAAATAGAAGATTGGGAGGACCCCTTACCTCAAGAGGGTGATTCCAAGATCATGGGTGGAGATTTTTTAGAGCTTGTATAAACCGTGCGAAGGATTTATAGTGAGGAGGTAAGAGTAAGTATGCGATCCAAATTTTTTTATTGACAATAATAAGGGGATTGTGTGGGTTTATATAGGAAAAGAGAGGGTAATTCTTTATTATTTCCCAATCAGAGGTTGTTGAATCAATAAAATAATATAACCAAATATAAAAAACCATCTCATATTTTTTCATTATTTTTCATTTAAAGATGGGTGGTTTTAATTATATTTTAAGTCAAAGGGATAAATGAATTAAAATATTACCCTTAGTGATGTGGAAGTGAGGCATGTCCATAAATAAATGATTTCCAAACCTTAAAATATACTATATGTTTTAGAATATTCATAAAGACGATAAAATTATTCAAATAAAACTAAAATAAGATTATTATAAATGGGAAATGATTATTTTGTCTTGGATAACCATAATTGAAATTTTTACATCACTTTTGGGGTATTATGATGTCGTAATACACACCATATATTTATACCATTTTGAATATTTACACAAAAATTATTTCATATAGGGAAATTAAGTAAAATTAACCACTGGATAATTTTGATATGCTGATTCAAAAAATAATTTTTTTATCAAAATAACTTTATATTTATGTGAATTTTAACTTTTAACTTAGAATCAACATTTATTAGGAAATTCTAGGGGTTTTTTAAAATAACATTATTTGAACCCTTATAAAAATTTCATTTTACCTCATGAAAATTATATTATCATTTATATATAATAAAAATTATTTAATAATTACATTATATTAAAATATAACTTATTTTAATAATTCCATAATTCATTAGTAGTATTTTTAAATTTTTAATTTTTTTCCCAGAAATCAAATTTTTCTTTTATCATATAAAAATGAAAGTTATTTATAAAGTATAAACAATAATAACTAAATATAAAAAATATTATATTTAACTAATATAAATATATATTCATATTATTATGGTCTTGATTCATATCCCTTTAGTACACTATAAAATTCCCTAAGGGTAAGGTGTAGGATGTTGAGACATTCACAGCGTGGTTCATCGTACGTGGTATGGGTTGTGGTTCAGTGTGTAGTAAAATCTCTTATAGAAGTTTTCTCAATTGATTTAGATGTTGGATATCATATTAGGATTAGTCAATGTAAGATTCTAGTGATTATATATCCCTTGTAATCTTTGATAAATGAGCTTTATGGTGATTGATCCTACTATTCGAGGCTATCACTTCTGTTATCTATGTAAATTAGATTTTTCAATATATCATACTAATACTAAAAATTTTATCACTTTTAAAAAACAATTTTATCAAATATTAGGACTCTTAATGGTCTCTTAGATTAAATTGGATATAATAAAACAAAATCTTGCATGAATTTTCTATAATGATTATATGAAATTTAATTCATTTATAAGTGGAGTTTTAATTATAATAGTTTGTGTTATTACACCCTAGGTGTGCCAGCGTAGGGTACTTAGGAAGATTATAGGGAAGGAGTTTTGGACAAGGTAAAAGGACCTTATTGTTTATTTTTTCACATTAGAGTGGTTCATGCTTGGAGATGGGAGTGAATCGAGGATTGGGACCAGGGTATTTGTTGTTTGGTTTGAGTTTCATTGGTCCTAAATATGTATTAATCCTAACATGAAACATAGAGACATTACATCCTATCATTTAATTTTTTTGAATTAATTAATTTCCTTAAAATTTATGTTTATCTAATATTATTGAACCATTTCTATTATTTTCATTTCACTGATTTTTTTTACTTTTATCATAATATTATACATGTGCTTATTGTATCCCCACTTTGTCATTTTATTCCTCACTACTAGTCGAAAGACTCTATCCTACGGAGGCGCATGCTTGAGGTCTTGTAACCTGGCTGATTTGGAAATGTGATAGAGGTCCATATCGGGGGATACTACAATAATGTTATGAAAAATAATATTTATAATATAAATTACGGACATAAAAATTAATATTAATGCCAACATTATATAGTAAAATATTTTCATTCACATTGGGGAATGAAATAAAAATTTTCTAATAAATTATTACTTACTCTTTAGGGGATTGAAGAAAATTATAAAATTTGGATTCATGGAGAGTAATAAAATAAATATAAAATAAAAATATTTTATTCATGTATTATACGACAATATGGAATACATATTTTAATAGTAAAATAAAATATAATGAAGTTAAAATATATAATATTTATTAAAACATTACAGAAAATATGGAAAATCACTTTTTTGATTACTTTCATATTCTTATTTTGGTGAATATATTTAGTGTTTCCAACAAAATTGGAGATGTTAAATATCTTTCTGTAATTGTATCAATTTATGCTCAGTGTAGAAAAAAAATTCATTAATTTGACCATTTTTTTATTAAACATATAATTTCATGAGTTTTAAAGTTATTTTATAGCCTTGGGTGGAACCTAGGTCATTACTCAAGGAGTTATGGATGTTTATAGTGCATACTTTTAATATAAATGACTATAAAGTGTAGTGTTTTTAAAAATATATTTAAAAATAAAATTATTTTACTAATGAGTCTAATAGTTGAAAAAAATGTTTTTGTTTTTATAATTATAATAGTGGAATATAATTTCATGTTAACTATACATATTTTTATGTTCATTATTCTTAAAATTCCACATGGTTTAATGGAATCCTTTGGTTGAGGGTAATCAAGATATTGATTCCCCTCATGGATTTTGAATTTCTTCCCAATGAAACAACCCTTGACACAACCATAATGTTTTAAAGATTTGGTCCTTAAGCATAGAATGAGGGATTCTAAAGCATACTAAAATGACAAGCATGTGTGAGAAAAAAAAGGATTCATGTGTCTCCTAATCTAAAAAAACAATATTCTAACTCTAAATTTCAACCCAAATAGTGTTGATAAAAATAGTGTTTCACATGATTAAACCAAAAACATTAATTGAAATTTGAATAATGTTATTATTAAAGATAAATAAAATGTTTTACACATAATTAAACAAAAAAAGATCATGAAAAAGTGTCATAAATCCCTCTCTATGTGTCTATAGCTCCCTCAAAATTTTCATCCACCCTATAACTCACCATCCAAAGGAGGAAGAGACTTGGGTGGAACATTTCCTTCATCCTTGATCATCCAAAGATAATAGGGGCCTATATAACATTAATGATGAGGATAATAGTCCATCCGGTCTCCAAAATGGATGATCATTTCCCCTTGGTCGAGCCTACAAATGAGGTTTTCAAGGATCTAATTTATAAGTAATGTGATCGGTGGGTTTCTCCATATATATTTTGAGATACTACTTAGTCTATGGTTTTAGGAATGTATACAAAATTATTTTTCCTATAAAAATTTCTACAATGTTTTCTCAACTCCTCTTGAATGTCACTATTTAAAATTTCGAATCCATCTAATGAATAAAATGTGATATATTTCCAAAAATAATAACCAATATTTTGATTTCTAGAAGTGTTTATTTTATAGATAGATCTATTAGATTGGCCCAATCATTAGACAAATTGGGCTTGAGTGTTTTCAAAATATTTATATCCCACTGAATTTCAGATTGGTCCAAAAATATTTAGCCCCATTGGAATCAAGGATTGGCTTCAGTGTTCGTTTGATTCCAAAAGTGTTTTTTGGATATTATACTTTTTCCCTGGTTTTCTTAAACTTCTTCCTAGGTCCTCCAAATATACTCCATAAAAAATTAAATCATCAAGACAGGTGAAACAATCCATTTTAATAGTGATGAATATTAAATAATTGAGTCAAA
This sequence comes from Viscum album, assembly GCA_963277665.1. Taxonomy (NCBI): domain Eukaryota; kingdom Viridiplantae; phylum Streptophyta; class Magnoliopsida; order Santalales; family Viscaceae; genus Viscum; species Viscum album. The sequence goes on along the minus strand of OY728129.1, from coordinate 124,380,049 downwards.
CATGATGCGATAATTTTTACAATAATTTTAACATACAATAAAAAATTAGTTTAATATAGTAGAATAAAAGCTGAAATCAATAGTTAATCGATATAGGATCACACCCCCAAACCTAAAAATTATCACTCCTGTGAAAATTTATATTTTCAAAAATTGTGCAATGATATATTCCCAATATCATGAGGAATACTCATTGATATAAAATTTAATTCTTCATTTAAATGTGATCAAAGAATAAACCACACCAAGGAGTTAGTTTCAGTCATCATGAAAAAAGATGTCTCATGAATTGAATAAAAACAAAATTCAATAGGATGTATGATATTAGTTATAGAAATAAACTAAAAAGGAAATAATGTCACTAACTCTACACATTAGTGTATGCAAACCATTTCGTGGAATTATTTATACTTTCTGTCTAGTAAATATAGGTTATTATAAAACATTTTCCCAAACTAATTCATTCCACTAAACCATACATACATCATTTTCTATCAAATTTCAGGACCTAATCACATAATAATTCCCAATGTAAATATTTAATCTCCTATCCTAGATATCCCAATACATTTTAAATTACATTTCTCCCCTCAATAATTTTTTTGTTTTCTTTTTTGGGATACAAATGGCAGATAATAGGTACACACTCATTGGTAAATCTGGTTCAATAATGAAAATATTTGATAATCAATGGACATATGGAAAAATAATCCTGGAAATCTGATAAATATTTACCAAATTTATATTTACCTTCTATATAGTAATAAATATTCTTACTTCATGGTTTATTGGAATGGGGTGTGGATATATTAGGTGAAATTATTAATCCATAATATACTCACATGAAGGGTATCATTCATCTAAAAGGTTGCATAGATATACAACCACATATATCTTCAATAAATAATAAATTTACTAAATATTCAATCCTAAATGTTAAATTCGTGTTAAAACTCACATGTAACAAATGAATGATTTTCCCATTAAACCACAAAAAACATCGAATCTTTAAAATAACGATGCATTTTCAAAAATTTCCTTCATTAAGTGGGTATAAAAAATGATTAATAATATACAAAAATGTTTGGGGTAATGTTAATATACTATGTAGTAAGATAAAATAAGAAAAATAAGAAAAATGATGAAAATATTAATGAACATATGAAACTAGGGAAACACAATAATGATATGCATAAAACAAAAAAAGGGAAAATGAATTTAGGATGATAAAATACCTAAATAACATGTTAATTTATCACCCCCCACCCACATCAAGAGTGTATAGTGTCCTCACTATATGAAAATATAATGCGGGGATGGAGGATAAAACCATGTAGGTGTCACTAGTAGGTTGCTTCTTGGTGGTGGAGTTCCTCCATTGGGGACTACAGAATTGTTTCTACAAAGTGGTTCATTCACTTCCAATTAATATTTTTTTTTACATTTTGAACATTAAAAATACAAATAGATTAATAGTAAAAAAATTTATAATCCAAAACAATTGTAACGAAGGTAACCTGGGTAAAACATTAACCTTGCATTTTAATGGTGGACTTTCTTCCAAATATAGAATTGATGTTGAAGGATTATGAAATCATGAAAACCCTTGGTTCTCACCTTATATATCTGAGAGTTTTCATATTTTCCCATTAAAATTTCCTCCATCTTCGGAATCCACAACTTCTTATGCTCACATGCATCTAAGAGGTTGATATTAATTTTTTTACAACATAATATGCACAGTTCTATACCTCCATATAAAGGTGAAAATGTATTCTAAAAAAAATTTGATATGTTGAAATAACTATTGTGGTTTTAAAAACATCTTGGTATGTCTAATGGGCATAATTCAAGAACAAACACCACAATTTACTACTGGGTTATACCTTTTTTTCATCATTTTCTAAACATACTGATTATAAATGCATGAATTTATATTAATTTACGGATGATATAAAATAGATAAATTATGTAAATCCCCATACATAAGGAGAAATTCTATCTTTTATTGATTATTAAAATTTCAATCCTTATCAATAATTATGAATCTTGGAAATCCAATCTTGTAAAAAATGTGAAATATCACATAATCAAATACAACTCATGATTATTTTATCCTTATAGCCTTTTCCTAACCCATTTAGTGATATAATCTCTATATAATAATATTTATACAAATACAAATGAATTTGTAAAAAAAATTATGAAGTTTTTCCCATATGCATCGAACATCTCACAAAATAAAATGGGTTGTTAATCCATTTCATTCATCTTATAGATATTCCCTATGAATTGAAATCATGTGCATGCCTTAAAAATCTGATGGGCATCACTATAAAATTTGGTCTTATAAAATATAGAGTAAACAATCTCTAAAGCTAAATTTTGAGAGAAAAACTAGTTCCTAAATTCCAAATTGTTTCAGAAGCTCAAAAAATAGTTGAACTCATAGTCAGGGACACACCAACGAACATCCAGGTCACTAAAAGATTCACATAAGTATGTGTAATTCCAAGTGTTCCATTAAGACTCATGTTTATGTCTTTTTGGAAATGAAGTTCTAAAATTATTTCGGACCCAATATGCTACCCAAAAATTGAATATATATATATATATATATATACCAAGGAGCCACATCAATTACATCACAAAGGTGTTCATCATTGAAGAATTATGTAATAAAGATGGATGAGTCAACACTGTGATCTATTGAGGGGTAAATCCTAATAATGGGGCCATCTAATATATTTTCGACTCATCTCTAATCATTAATCTCAAGGATAACTCTTGTATGAGGAGAATCCACCATATGTGGTAGGGTTTAGCTTCGGTAAACTTAAGGAAGAACGGAAGGGAATCATGATCAGAAAATACATTGACGTATAACCTAAGGATATATGAATGAATGTTTTTCAAGGTAAATACTATATATTAATGTTCCTTTTCAGTTGAATTGTAGTTATCATGGGTAGGGTCAAGGGTACATGTGAAATTTGTAATTACATAAGGATCCGTATCAACCCTTTTTTATAAGACTACCTCAACTATTGAGTTAGTGGAATCAAACATATGATTAAAAGGGAGATCTAGTGGTTGGAAAATTGGAGGTGATGTGAGAATCCTTTTTAGTTAATTAAAAACCTCCACACTATTTTTAAAAAAGAAGTCTGAAAATTTTTGTAAAAATCAATACAAGGGAAGTGAAATCTTCCTAAATTCATTAATGAATCGATAGAAAAACCAAGAGAATAAAAATGATCTCACCTCACGAACACTTTTTGGATATGGATGGGGGGATGATTTCAATTTTTTATTTATGAAAATTAATTACCTTACTCAAAATAACATGCTTTAGAACTATCCATGATCTCCCATAAAATGGAATTAACAATAATTTAATATGAGATATGAATCAGTGCTATTTTAGTGGGTATAACTTAGGTTATCCAAACAAAATTTTTACAAGAGGAACCCTAAACTATGAAATTACCCTTAAAAACCTCCATACAATTCTTAGGTTGAATAGAAAATATACTCAACATAAAATGATGAAATGTACTAGGAGAATTACAGAGAACAAATAAAATCCTCATTTATGAAAATGTTTCAAATAGAGTGGTAAATTTTTACATTTATTCATCCTCAAGGGATATATGTATTTAAAAATAACCTGAATATCCATCAAGAAAATAATAATGGTTGTTAAAATCCATTTTCTCTGTAATTTTTTCATTGAAAATTATTGGAAAGTAGCCTTTTCTTGGGTCATGATTTAGTCAACCATAGACAATACATACTCGCCAACTATTTTTCACACATTTTATAATTAATTGATTCCATTCATTTGACACTAGCATTATTCAACTTTTAATAGGAAATTTTATTATATAGATATCCCATTTACTGTTAGTTATAGCAGATTTGATCACAACAACCTATCATTTAATGACATTAAATTTTACTGCTTTAATGACGGTGGGAATAAACTAGTGTTGAGCTTGAATTAAAATCATAATATTATTATATAAAAGTAAATGGTGAATGAAAATAAATTTTATAATACAATGAATATTATATAATTCACATCATATCTCCATTTCAGACACTATAAAGATGTCTATATGTTTTATTACATTATTTGGAGAGAGGTTATTGGAAAAAATGGAATAAATAAGTCATTTCCCTTAAAATGGGAAATTTTGGAATTATATAGAAGAGTTTTTAATTAAAATAACAATTATTTATGGGTATAGGGAAGATATTTATGGGGTGTAAGCTCCATGGAACTATCGGTCACTTAAATAAAATTCTCTATACAAATAGAACCAATGAAGAGGATATTTATAGAATAATCAATGGTCATGTGTACCTTAGAATGAACACACACATCAATTAAAATAAAAATATACACTCTTCCAAACCCATAAAACATTATAAAGATTAATTACATCCCAAATCATCACTGAGTGGGTAGAAAAAAATATATTAGGGTATGGGTTGGGGAGAGAATGTTTTCTGTTTGTGTCTATAGAGTGAACTTCCACAAAATAAATAGTGAGAGTGGAGTTCTGTTTAATAGGGTGTTTCATAACACCAATGATTTTAAACATACCTTTTCTCCAAACAAAATTCTCAGTACATCAAACAATTTTTAATGTTGATGATGTTATTTTATATCTTAGGGAATTTCATTCCTTATATGAGTTGATTTTGTCCTTGGGTCTACTTATATTCCTTGTCAAGAACATAGAAGTCAGTAGGGAAGATAATATCCTTTATAAGCATGAGTACATACTCTATCACTATTATTGTGTGTGTTGCACACTGGTTTAAAAGTTACATGATTATGACCATTAGTTTAATATATCATAACTATAGAGAAGTATACATAGAGTGAGGCATTAAATTAATCGAATCTCTTAAATCAAGAAATGAATTAGTAAATATAGTCTCTTATTTGTTGTAAGGTATCATTAAAGTTTGAAAATCCTTGTATTAGATTGCAATTGATAGTTTTATCGAGGATGAGAAATGCTTTCCAAGGATAAACATCTCATTCCTTTTTATTTGTTGTTTATGGGTATAATGTTCTTTTATAAATTTGGAATTGTGAGAAATTTGTTTAACTGTATTCATGAGAGGAATTTTCTCCTGTTCATTTTTAAATGTATCTATGATCTCATTATCAATTTCATTATAAATTATTTACTTGAATTTAGAGAGTCTTTGGGGAATGAGAAAAAGAATGTATTTTCAAGGGAATACTCATTGATAACTTCTATACCCATTTTTATTCAATTGAATGTTTTTAGGGAATAGAAATAGCGTTTTTAGGAGAAGAACATACCTAATGTGTTTAATCATTCAATGAAGAATGTTCTTCTCCACTATGAAGTGTGATAACATATACATGTCCTATATCCTAGGGATTGGAGACATCTTGGGATGGTAGTCATCAAGACACATGACATTGGATTTCATCCACTATGTTAGCATGTTCCCTTGGCTAACTAGGTCATATATAGATGACTTTGTAGTTAGTTGGAATTGGAGGTAATTTGTAGAGATTTTTTCATCATGTTTTTAAGTCTAGGATCAAGTCATCGAGGGGCTGTTGGAAAGGAATTTTTGGTTGTTGAGGATTTTTGGGTGCTTGTTAGGGTGGACTACAGTACCCTTGGTGGTTCCATGACTATTGAGGATGGTTGTAATACCCCATAATCATACATCCAAAATACCAATGTTCAAATACGGGAATTTACCTTGGGGGATTTATAATGAAGTCAGTGATGAAGGAATGACGTAGGACAGTAGTCACATAGGCATGACATAGGTAGTCAGTGATGTAGGTATGATGGTGTATGAATGATGCTACACTGTCCCTTCAAGCCATGATCATGGGCCACATAGCCTTAATTTTATGATCTATGTAATGGGGTTTCCTATAAACACATATAAATAGGTCATTAAATTTAACATAAAAAGAGTATTTTCCTCAAACTTTTAAAAAAAGGACATTACCTTTTTACTAAGGATTGGCTACAGTTTGGGATGGAAGCCTTCTAAACAGTAGACTTTGGGTTTCTCCCACTGATATAGAGAGTTTACCTAATTATGTTTTTAGGACTTTTAAGAATTATTGGGTAGTTTTTTGGAATTAGATTTTATTTTTACCCATTTTTTCATTATATCCTGAAGGATGGGCTTGTGTTTTGGAGGGTGGATATTACTAAGGCCTTTATTTTTATTCAAGATTTATAGGTGTTGGTTGGGTTTTACTACCATGAGCTTTTTGGTTCTAGGAATATTGATGTTTTTTTATAATCCCCTCTTCTTGTAGGATTAGTTATCCTTCCTTCCATAGTTGGATGGATAGAATGGTTCTTTCCTAATAGGATAGTTATAAGCATGAATTGGGATTATATCCTCACAACTACGAGAAGTTTTTCTCAATTGAGGGAGTTGGGAAACATAATGGGTGTTGGGGGTGTGGATTCTATAATTAATTAGAGGTGGTGTATATTATTTCCATGGGGAAAGAGAATGTTTCCATCATAAGATACTTAACTCTTCAAACTTCACATCCACATTCATCTAAAATGTGGAACATTTCACCTCATAGACACCTTGAAGGGGTATACTCTACCTTGAACAGAATTATTTATTATTTTGAGACATGTTATAAATTTGGTTCTTTATAGTGATTGGGATCTTTTCACTATGGTTACACTTATAGAAGAATTAATCATATTGTGATTAATTGGAATTAAACCTTCCAAAATGTATTGTATTAAAAGTTTTTTATTTGATATGACGGTGAAGATAGCTTGAGAATAACATTTTATATCATTCATAGTATTCATAAATTGTATCCCCTTGTGAATTTTTTATTCCAAAAATTCATTTCCTTATTGTTTATATTTGGGAGGGTTTGACGTATTTTTCAAGAAAAAAGAATTTCATGGTCACTTACCCACTAAATAAGGATCTAAGAAATTATTACCTATTATTTGAAGTGTGTTCTACTGGAAATAGTAATTCTATAATATTTAACCAACTCTCTATCCTAACTAATATGTCTTAAAACTGAACATATTTTATGGAAGTCATTTTATTCCTTATGTGGGCCTTCGCTAGTTAGAAGATGGAATTTCTTTAATAAATGAATGAGTCAATATTTATGGTCTAAATTGGGTTCTTTTCCTTTTATTTTAATGTATATAGGTTGGATATCTACATCGGGAGAGGTTTTTTATTTTAATATATTGTTATTTTCGTTAATAATATTATATTTTATTTCAGTCATTATGTTGGTTTTAGAAGAAGAATAAATATTGAAAATATTTTCGAGGTTTTCTGCATCCTCTTTCATGGGATGGTGCAGTTCTTCTTAGTGTTGATGATTTAAGATCCTATTGATAATTTTTTTGAAGGAACTAGTTCGTCCAATGATTATCACATTATTAATTAGTCTTAATAAAGTATTATTTCATAAAAAAAATAATTTTTTTTTAAGAACATAAGAATATAAGTATTTATGAAATACAAAATTTATTTAGAAATAAATACACTAAAACCCAAAGATCTTCCAATAAAAATTGGTAAAATTTGACTATTTTGGAATGAGAATTCAAATTGATTGAGTTTTTAAGGATTATTTATTTCATTGGGTAGATTATAAGCCATATATCAAGCATCTTAAGAGTTTTAATGTGCATATATTTTAAAAAATCACAAAAATTGTGGGGTCATTTTGAAAACAATTTTAAAAATGAATGGATATAATAGATGATAATGAAAGGTTGTCTTTTTAGAATTTTGAGTGAAGGATTTCATTTGAAGATCACAAGCCATATTGTGTAGTTTTTTTTCTGAAAAAATAAAATATTTTAATGGCATACTTTGGTTGACAGTAATCAATATCTCAATTCACCTCTTTCATTTTAAAATGATTCACCAAGAACCAAAATTTGACAAAACTATCGTGTTGTCAAGAAATAGAAATCATGAATGGAATGAGGGCTGCCAAAGTATTATAAAATCACATATATTTGTGAGATAAAATGATTTATGTGTCTTCTAATTGGAAAAACCCAAGATTCCCACTTGAAATATCAACCCAATCATTGTTGAGATAAATATTGTTTCACTTGAATAAACCAAAAAATGCAATCAAAGAAGATGATTGTTATGGCAAAAATAAAATGAAATGTTTCAAAAAAAATTGAAAAAACTATTAGAATAAAAATTTAAGTAAACCCCTCTCCATGTGTTTGTATCTCTATCAAAATGAATGTCAATTATTAAGCTCTCCATCTAGAGGATGGGAGGCTGAAGTGGAACTTCTCCTTCATCCTTGATCCCTATATGAGAATAGGGGCCTATAGAAATTATTATATTAGGAGAGGATTACATTGGGTCTAAAAATTGTATTGATTTTCCACTTGGTTGATCTTCAAAATTGGGTACCCCATGTTCCATTGTATAGGCAATATCAGAGGTTATTTAGGAACCCAAATTTTGTGATTCCACTTTACCCATGGTTTGGGGTAGGTATAAATTTGTATCTAACATTAAAAAAACATAAAAATTTATTTAACCACCTATTTAATATATATCTATCAAATTTAGTGTCCATGTAATGTATGAAATAATATATATTTATAAAATTCAGAACCAAAATATTGACATTGAGAAGATTTAGTTTCATCGATAGATCAGTTCAATTGGGTCCCTTTTTAGATGATGCGGGATTGTGTGTCTTCAAAATAGTTTTACCACACATAATTTTGGATCATCCTACAATATATCATCCAAATTTGATCTGGATTTTATCTAAAGTGTTTATTTGATTCTAAATGTGTTCTTGGGATCTTGCATAGTTTGGCCTATTTTTATTCGACATCATCTTGGGTCATCCACATCACCTCTACCTATAATGAAACAATAAAAAAAGTGAAATGAAAATTTTTAACAATGAGAAAAATTATTTATTTTAATAAAAATTAACTGAAATTTATTATTACATTATTAATTTAAAATAAAATACTTATTTAACAATTTTATATAGGGGTGGAAGTTAATATTGAATCGCTACAAAATCACACTTTTCTCATTGATTTTAATAAATTGTTGATAGGGTTGAAAAAATAAAACATCATAAAATAGCTATGTGATGTGTTCCCCTTTATCATGTGATTAAACCTAGTGGAATTATTCTTTATTTAAATTTTGTTCATCAAATATTTTATTATAATATTTATTTCAACATTGATCAAGTTTATTATTTCCATGATCATGAGTATAGTCACATTATCATTAGGGAAGTAGATGATTTATTTAATAAATTTTTCTATGACACTATAAGAGATGATGGTGTAGAAATATTTTTGCCGAGTAATTAGAACAAAAAAATAATATATATTATTCGTTGATTTTAGACGGGGGTCTCAGTTTGAATGTATTTACCAAGGAAATACTAATTACCAAATTAGAATAATATTTTTAGACTTATAGAACACATGGTGGTAACATGTTGTGAAATGGATGTTGAAAAAGTAATATAATGTTAAATGTATGTTCTCATTGAGACCGTTTTATTAATTAAGAATAAATTATTATTTCTATTGATAGATAGAATGTAGAAAACTGAATGTGAGTATACAATTTCAAAGAAACAAATAACTGAAAATTAGCACAAATATTAGAAAGATTAATACTTAAAAAGTATCTTTTAATTATCATAACACCAAATATATATGGACAAAACTTAAATAAAATCAATGTTCTAGGATAATCCATATTTTCCAGGAAAATTCTATTTAGTCGAATATGAAAATTGTTAGTATTAAAGGATTTATTGTTTTGGAGATGGGAAATGATTCTATAGTGATCCTCCCACGTACAAGGATTAGTAATATTCATAATAATTCATTATATTATATTTATTTATTTATTTACCCACCCAATATAGTTAATTAATATGTATCTTAATATTTATGTTTTTTATTTTTTAAAATTAATATTAAGATCTTACTATTTATAAAAATAAAATATATGTCTATGTGTGTAATAATTTAAATATCATGTGACCACAGTGAAAAAAAATTATTCCTTAGTCTATTTATTATTTTCATTATATATACATGTAAAAACACACACACATATATATATAGACAATTATAGAAAAAATATAAAATATAAAAAAAAATTATAGAAATTTTGACATTTATCAATGTTTGTTTCTAGGGATGAGAAAGGGGGACTTTCAATGTGTTAAAAAAACATTCATCATTCCCTCGAGTCAATTTCCACATTCTGTAATATTGAATATTTAATGTAAAATCATTGTAAAATTATAATAATAATTGTAATAAATTAATAAAAAAAATTAAAAAACAATAAATATTACAATCAATTATAATAAGAATAACATATAACAATATCTGAAAAAATAAATACATTATATGATAATTATAAAATCAAATTTGTGAGATGATATATAATATATGAATATGGTCTATGAAAATTATAAATAAATATTGAAAAATATACTTTTTATGTTTATTTTTAAATTAAAGAGAAAATATAATAGTATTTTATTACAATAAAAATTCATGAATAGACATATTTTTAATATTAATATAAATTTTAAATGAAATAATAAAATATATTTATCTCATACTTTTTCTTATGAAAAAAAATTAAAACACCATATTATGTGGGATACATTTTATCATGATATCCATACATATAAGAAAAATGAATGAGAAAAATACATTTCCAAAAAAAATTCATTCCAAGGAATGAAAGTTGAAATGAAATGAAAATGGATAAAATTTGAGTTTTATATCAATAAAGTACAATTTATTTTTAAATTATCTATTTATTATAATCGTGTGACGTCCTTGATTGGTAGAAATATTTTTACCCATTAGCATTCTCAACATTAAAATTTTAATTATTGAATCTGGGAAACCCAGTAATCATTTAATAGGAAATTAAACAATTCTTTGATAATATATTTTAGAATAAAACTAAATATTAAATCAAAATTACTCAATAATCAATTACTGAGTTAATAAGTTCAGCTGTAATAGCCCATGTCTTCAAAATATATTTTCCTTTAAATAAATATTGTATTCGATATCTTTCTTCACAAGATGCGCTGAACTAAAATGAATCACACAATTTCTTTAATCATTAAAATGTATATTTTCATTTGGTGGGGGAAATATAGAGGTAATAATTTTATGAACTATATATAAATAAAAATATATATCATTTTTTAATTTTAGTTTAATTATATAGTTCAATTAGTATAGAAACATAACAAATAAAATCAGTTTATGTATAGAAAATACAATCCTAAAAATCACTTTTTCGGTATTGATGGTGATTACTATATAATGTAAAAATAATGGTTAAAAAGTATTTATAGATAATATATAATATAGAATAATTTAACATTTAATCAATAGTTATTACTAGGTATGTAATGAATTTATTTTATGCTTAAAAGGTATAATGTCTATATAATTGTTTTTGTGTTATGAATAATTATAATAAAATTGATTTTTATCACTTTTATAAAATGAATCCCTTATTCATCATTTTCAAATTTTTTAATATCATTAAAATCATTTCTATGAAGAAAATAATTTTAACAAAATAAATTCAATTTATTATGGTAAACCATTTATTTTATAAGGAATGATATTGTTCTAAATATTTCGCATTTAAATTAAATTTCCTTATTTAAAAAAAATACTCTAATAATTTTTTTATAAATATATAAATAAAAAATAACAGTCATCTAATTAGTAATTAATGTTAAATTAGATCAAAGCACTAACGAATTATAACATTATATTTCTATATATTCTATTTTTCAACACCATATGTGTTTTGATTTAAGAGATGAATATATGATATTTAGAAATAGAATTTTGTTAAATATAGGCCAAATTAAAATTTAGGATGACAATTTTTTTTAAAAACGTTCATATTAAAATTTTAATGAAAATATATTAACCTTTTTTAATATTTATGGAATATTAATAATTTTTATAATGGGTAATCTAATGTGGATCGATTATTACAAAATCAATTTGACACATAGACCATATAGAATACATTTTATATGTTTTGTGGTCATACTTATATGTCTCACCAACACTTCCATAACTAAATCATCTAACTCCCCAAACCCACCAAACCCCAATGTGATATCATTATTTTCCTATACCTATGTTTTGTTTTCATTAGGAGTCCTCTCATTATCAGATGTAAAAGGAGCTCACTCCCACACGTTATCTCACCACCCTCCACCCAGAAGAAATTTATCATAAATTTACACTCTTCATCCCTACCTAAATCAATCCTAATGAGTTACTACGGTTATAAGGAGTCCTACCAAGCTTTAAGAATCTACTCTATATGCTAAGGGCCCTCCTCATCCTTCTTTTTATTCAAGTACATCTTTTCTGATATTCAGTTTTATTTTCAATTGTTTATGATTTAATGTGTTTATAATAAATTATTAACTATCCAAATGATTCACTATATTTTAAAGGCTATCCTACTATTTCATTTGAAACATTCCATAATCCTTATTGTATACTAGATAGGCTACTAAAATCATTACATTAATTTCATAAAATATCTAAGTTTTGTGATTAACCACATCTAAAACCTTTTCAACAGTATGTATGTTGTACGATCATTTTAATACAAAATGTCTTCCATATTCAAACTCCAACAAGGATTATATCATGTTATTATTTGGTTGGTTTCACCACCTATATAAACTATGCTATGAATTTCTATCACAGATGTATTTTGAAATTAAATATTTTATATTAATAGTAAATACTTATTTTTTATTATTCTATATTGCTAATAGAATCTGTTAACTCAATAATTAATACTTCACTATTTTTTCATTATAAATTACCAATAAAATATCATCACTGACTATTTCATCATTTAGAATAACTACAATACAAATTAAATGAAATTATAATCTTATAAATGATGATTTATCATAAATATAATTTTATTTAATGATGTTGGAATGAAAACATTGGGAGATGACTGAATAACAACACCACCATAACAATAATAGTTCAAAATGATCAATATTACTCACACCTGATATTGAATGTATATAAATATTAATTAATATAAAAATAAATAATTATTATCATTAATGTGTGTTGATAGTTATGGTTATTAATAAGGTTGTGAAATAATTAATTAAGTGATATTTTGGAATATATAGGATGTTTGAGTGATTTTGACGAAATCAAGATAAAAAGACAATTTTTCATCTCTATAAACCATTATTAAGGTTTTTTTGATGTTAATAACCAATATTCCTTAATATGGTTTAATTAATTACCATTACCATGTGATATCCTAAATTTATTTTGATCCTTAAAACATAACATCAATTTAGGATCTTCCATTCTGGAAATTATGATTTATATATTCCATAAAATATAATGGTTTTTCATAACTCAATCTGATTTTTTGGATTTATAATATTTCCCCATGAGTTTCATCTTTCATTTCATAATTTATAACCTATTATTAACTCATGTGATAATATATAATTAAGATCATCTTTATTGATGATTTAAATTCATTCATTAACATATAACCATGTGGACAATAATTCTCATCCTCTAAAAGGATGGTTTATCACCCATTTCCATGTTTTCGATATCCCAACAATGTTATTACATCATATTTTAAAACCCTATTATGTATTAAATATTTTTAATATCATCTTTCTAGTTACCCCAATTCAGAAATAATGTTTATTACCTCTTTTTAATGTCTCTTACCGACCAACGTATATTTAAAAATATCAAATGGTTTTCCCTTCCATTGTCAAGTGTATTACCTTACAAAAAAAATGAATTTGGATATAGTTATATATTTATAACTAATATATTATTTTATATTCTATTTAAATTAAATATTTTCAAAATTTCAACTTAATCATATTTAAATGAAATTTGAAACAGTCCCGTAATATTGTCATCTATGACAATGTTAAAAATGTTTCATAAAACTCTTTTACGATATAATTTAAATTTCCCTTTTATTTTTAAAAAATATTTAAAAGATTAGGCTTCATGTTTCATTAAATAACTATTAATAATATTATCATTTTATCTATGAAAATTATTAAAGCGAGTAATCCAATTCTTGATCCTTTTTATGTGGAATCATTTGAAGTATTCTTTTTTCAACGGTTTCATTTCATCTATGCCAACAACATTGTATGTTAATTTTGTAAATATGTTTTTCTTTAATATATGACCTTATTTATTTATATGGTTTACAGTCATGTTTGGTGGAAACCCTCATGAGACCCATTTATTTCTCATGTTAATGAAGCTTTGAGGAAATTTTGTACTTTTTTCTATGTGGGACTCTTTTCATTTACATGATATAATGTTATGGGTTGGACAAGAATTATATATACCTCCAATGGATTTTTTAGAGAATTATATAGAATTAGTTTTTATTATATTAGAAAATGAACCTAATACTCTATTAGATTCTATCAATAATGTGATTCTGGATGGGCCTAAAATTAAATATTTATCTAATTCATTGGGTAAATATTTATATCTCACGTGATTTTATATATATGATTAAGGACTGATCAAAATATACTATGGGATGTTTTAAACTATGTGACGTTGGACATTAGATTAGAATATAAAAAATTGTTATAATTTTATGAAATATATCATGGTCACAATCATATGATTCCAAGGTCTTTTGATATCGTTTTATTTATGAAAAATCCAAAAGCTAGGATTCCAACGTTATTGTCCATGTTTTATTGTGTTTTAATTCTATATATTATTTTTCATGTTCCTTTTCTCCATTCTTTTTTCAAGTACTCAAATTATGCTCACATATGCTCCATAATTTATTTTCTTTTGTGCTTCCCCTTACTTAGTGTTCGAGCTCAACCCTTCTCAAGTTTCCATTCCGTAAGGGAATGAAGAAAAGTAATAAATCTCGTATATCTATAAGATTATATTGTATATAAAATTAATAATGGAAATTTTATACAATAAATTGTTTAATTTTTTTTAATATTGTGAAACATATTCTATTGGAAGTGAAAAACATGAGATTTTATTAGTTAAGGGGTTACCTAATTCTTCTTAATAAACTGTTCTTCTCTATCAATAGATTGTATTTGTTATGAAGTTTTATTTTTAATATAATTTAATATAATGTGTTTAAGGATTTGGTCACTTTTTTATTAGAAGTAGGGTATAGTTATTTTGGAGATTAGGATGAGATAGCATTAATGAAAACCCTAGGCATAAGTATAATAATATGACAACATCCTATAGTTTTAATAATGTTGACATCATTTGGTTCTTATAGAAATAGAATCCCTATCTAAATACAATATGTGGATGTAGGCTTTGGAAAAGATGCCATGAGTGGTAATAACCCTAAAAATGGTATGTTGGCTATTTACTCAATCATTATAGGATTTATGACAAAGAGTCCTGACTATATACTAGGTTTGAAACTATTTATTTATATTCATTAGTTAATTAAATTATATTTATAATCTATTCTAATGTATAGATTATGTTAATGAATTAGAAAAAAATAATGATATAACCCAGTTAAAAGAAACCTAGGTTAAACTGAGAGGGATCTGGGTTGAATTGGATGCTAATGTGATGGTTAAAAAGATTATTAAAATTAAAATTTGAGTATTTCATAATATAATTTATGATAATTATATTGTGATTTTAATTATACATCAGTCATGATAACCTCTTTCTTTTATTTTAAGGAAGAAATCCTAAAGAAACCAAGATACACATTTATTCTATATATAATATGGAGATTAAATCAATGATAAGTCAAATGGGATAAAAGTTGTATTATGAAATATTATTATTATTCCAATACACCTTTTAATAACTATGATCAAAATTATAAATATAATAAAATCCCAAAAAACTAAATAATATAAGGATAGAGTCTCGAGAATTTTTATGTGGCAAAGTTGATTAAGGAAGGAATATTTAATTTTCTTCTTGCAAAAAATATGATAATAAAAACCCAAAATAATGTCTCAAAAAATTATTATTTTTTATATATGGTAAAGGAGATAATAGAACAACTAATTTACAAGTACAAATGAATTTATTAGTTGAAAAAGTGAATGCAAAAATAGTTCACCCCGAGTTACCACTAATAGTTCAATGTAGTAAATGTGGGGAACATAAGAATTATCCAATATTGTGCCCCAATATAATGAATGATAATAAATATAGATATTTATAGATTCAATTTAAAATGGAATAATGAAAATCCTATATAACTATAACAACTGATGTATTTTTCAAAAATAATGTGGAGTGAGGAACCCTGATCATGCAGTAACAATATGAGACTGTTGTGTGTTTATCATATTCAACTCACTTCTTTCTAACCTTATTTTTTTCAAATGATATAAAATTTTAACCTCTTTGAGTAGATGTTTTTTATAAAAAAAACAAACACTAGTCGTATGATTATTTTATCTCAAGTACATAACTCCTCTCTAATAGATTTATATAAGAATTTTATTCCTATTACATCATTTTACCCTTCTATTAGTCAAATTTCATGAGATGTTCGGAATGGATTAAACATCTTAATATAGATACCATTAATATTTCAAAGATATCTTAAATATATTTAAAATCATAAGTAATCACATGATCACTTACAGGCACAATGTTGATTATATACTACCTATAAAAACATTACACCCATTAAGTTTTGATATTTGGAAAAAATGGATAGAGAAAAAATCCTTGGTAATTATATTACTATAATAAGGGTAAATATGATTTCACTCTGTTAAATTAAGATTGTATGGAGAAAACCTCACAATAAATAAAATCATGATCCATGTCTATCTTCTAAATACCCATATATATTCTCATATATGATTAATAATTAAAATTGTAATGATGTAATTTATTTAATGTGGGAGACTGTAACACCCCATGACTTCAAAAAATATTTTCTTTTAAATATATAATTTTTCTGATACACTGCTTTACATGGAACACCGAACCAAAAAGATTAAGTGAACGTTATATAACCATCAAAATATAGCAATTTATTTGTGGGTAAATATAGAGGTTATTTAATTATGATATCATATATATATATGTAAATTTTTTAATACGAATTCATATTTAAAATTCAAATACTATAATTAGGTAAATAATAAAATCCTTTTATTCTTAAAAAATATATTTAATCAATAATTTCATTTTTATGTACTATGAAATTTATTATATTATTCATAATAATGGTTTAAATTGAATGGAATTATCATATATAATAATATTAGCTATCATTAATAAAATAGTTTTTAATAGGAAAGTAATTTATTTATTATTGGTTTATTTAATAAATGTTCCATCGGATTATTTTTATGCCTCATTTCTGCTTATATTGATATTTATTTTTATCAATTTTAGAATTTAAATACTGTAAAATGGTTTTCATATTTGTAATAACAATTTAAAAATTAATTAATTATGAAAATTCAAGATTTATGAATAAAGATATATAACCAAGATAATTATTAGTCACCATGTTAAACCAATTCTTTTTCAAGGAATAATAATTTTCAAAATATTGTGAAATTAAAGGAAATTGATATATTTTAAAATAAATACTTTAATATGATTTTTATACATTTATAAAAAATAATTTATCAAATTATTAATTATATAATTAATGTTTAAGTAAATTAAGAACACCTAATAATTAATATTTCATCTTTCTACAGAATTAGTTGTTCAACATAATATATATTTTAAATGAAAAGATAATTTTATCATATTTTGTAGTTGAATTTGGTTGAATAGATCCCAAATTTAGATACATGACATTAATATTTGGTATGAAGATTCATCATAAATTTATTGTGATAAAATAATACCCATGATTAATATTTTACCAATATGAATAATTGTTTAAATGGGTAATATATCATGGATTAAATTTTAATAAATCTATTTCAGACATAAACCATCTAGAATACATTTTTTGGGTTGGAAATACATACCTACAAGTAACAAAAAAATATTCCAACAAATTCCACATAACTATCTATACACACATAACCGCCATGTGATACCATTCATACCCCTTTCCCAACTATATGTTTCACAAAAACTCTCATCTTTCACCTATATACAAAGCTCTCACCCAACTATTTTATCATCCAACACAATCCCAAATGTTTGTATCATGAATTTAAATTCTATTTACTTCTACAAATACATATGATGTAGTTTATATTGTTTTATAGAGTCCACATAGGAATTAAAAAGATACTTAGTAAGGTAAGGTTTATCATTGTGATTCAAATTCTTATTTTGTGATAAGATCTTAGAATTTAAATTGATGATTCTATCATATGTTTATAATAAATACATTACTATTAAAATGAAAACCTTTTTTATGAGATACTAATCATCCCTATCATTAGATATATTCCACAATCCATCATGTATACTCTTTATGATATTGAAATCATTCATTGAATTTATTTAACAAACCATCATGTTGTGAATACCCACCTCCAATCCCATTATTAATATATATATATATATATATAATTAAATCCATATAATTAATATAATTAAATTTTATTATATTTATCTTATAACATTTATCTATTCCCCTCACTTTCAATCAAAAAATTGAAATTGTTACCCAATTTTGCGTGCGGACTACCGCCTCCATGAATGACACATTTCTTTTTTCATCCCCAAATTTATAGTCTAGTTATTGAATTAGTTTTGTGAATTTAAAATTTATTTATTTCCTAATATATATTTTTGAAATAAAAAATTATCACTCTAAATGTAATATTATAAATAATATATCATGGTAAAACATACCACCTAAAACGAACATACCAAGATGTAATGATATTTTTTTTACGTGTTAAATTCACTTTTATTAAACTTCACCATTTAAATATTAAAAATAATGATTCACCACAATAAAAAAATAAAAAAAAATTCATAATAATTTTTATTATTATGATATTATAAAAAAAATATCTTCCAAATCCAAACACACACATAGATTATAGTATGTTTTTATTAGGCCAGTTTAACCATTTTAATTAACAATGATATAAATTTTTATCATGTATGTATTAAAAATATAATATTATATATTGATAAGTAATAAATTATTTTTAGGTTTTTTATTTTTAATTTTAACATTTAACTCATTTATTAATAAAAATATGTTTGTTAAAAAAACTCCACACAATATTTTCACTAACAATGTCATCAAATATTACAATTGAGTTACATAGGGAATAAAATTATATAAAATTATAAAAAATATATGATAGTAACTTTTATGATATTGGAATGGTGAATTTTTAGATAATAATGAATTTTAACACCATTATTATGAATCTTGTTCAAAATGATCAAGATTACCCACATTTGATATTGAAAGATGATAATTTATAGTTAAGATTCACATAAAGAATTATTTTAAATGGGAATTATAAATGGTGATTACTATGAATAAGGATTAGAAATAAGTAATTAAGGTAGTTAGATTAATTATATAGGATGTTACACTACATTTATGGAATCAAGATAAAAGGTCTGCCTCAATCAAACGTTTTTTTAGAAATGTTTTTATATAATGAAAAAATATTATTTTGTATGGTGAAGGTACCGAACCTTGTATTATAATATATTAAATTATTATTGATATTATAAACATTATTTCCATTCATGATCTACATTTATTAGGGTTATTAATTTTATCATCCCAGAAATAGATAATGGTTTTAATCTCTCAATCTATATTCTTGAGATATAATGTTTCCATATAATTTAAAACTTCCATTTACTTTGTAATATAATATTTCAATTTTAGGAGATAACATTTGATTGAAATAAATAATATTAATTAATTTTTTTTTGAAAATGAAACCATGTAATGAATATTTATCATCCCCTTAAATGTAGGTTTTTAACCATGTCTAAGTTTTCCTCTTCACACAAATGTTCACTAACATTATTTTGAAACCCTATTATGTATCTACTCTAGTATATATCATATTTAATTTTATCCCTTTTCAAAAAGAAATTGGGTAGTCTCTTTTTATGATGCAGTTTTTCATCCAATTTATTTTTTTAACATATTAAAATAATTTTAAATCCACGATCAAATGATTTATCATCCATTACACATTTCCTTTGAGTACCTTTATATCTTTTCCAATGATCTATTAATGGGTATTTCTTTCAAATTAAATATTTTCAATTTTTTCAATAAAAATTTTGGAAATGGATTTTCAAAAGTGACCCATAAATTTTTATTGGCCAAAAATTCTAAATTTGTTTTCTATAACTCTTTGAAGAGTTTTTTCACTTTAATTTTTAAAAGGATATAGTTTCATGGGGTTTTGTTTCATAAATTTACCAATAATAATTTTTATTCTTTGGGTTATTAAACAAATGGAATCAATCAATCTAATTCTTCATCTGTTCTTACATGGTTCTATTTGAAGGATTATTTTAGCATGGGTTTTTTTCCATCTATTTCAACATAGATATTGGTTTCTTTTGATAATTGAAAACATTTTCTTTTATAGAAATACACATTATTTATTTTTATGGCTTATTGACATGTTCTGTGGTAATAATCATGAAACCAATTTATTCCTCAGGTCAATGATTCTTTTGAAAAAAATTCTATGTTTTACTATGGGAACCCATGTGCATATACATTATAATGGGTGATGCGTGATACCAAAATTATATATCCATATAATTAATTTTTTAATGTGTTATATCCCATGAAATGTTATAGGATTTGATATTTAACCTAATACACTATGGAAATCATTATATTATCTGATGGAAGGAAGGGATGAATTTATATAACCCTTGAATGCAATGGAGAAAGGATTATATCTCATGATTTGTTATGTATGGGGTTGGGGAGTGAACATATTCAACTATGGGTCATTTCTCACTATGTAATGATGGTCTTTGGAGTGAACATTGATTTATACTAATTATTTCATTCATTATTTTGTAGTTAAAATATTTTAATGCCAATATCCTTTGATTTAAATTTCTTTATGAAAAATGATCATGATATAACACTTAGAATATGATAAATATTTTATATCATATGAATTAAATATATTATAATAATTTCCATTTTTTACATTCTCTTATGATGTGAAAATATTACGCACACTTTTGATCTATGATCGTTATCTCTTTTCCTTTTCCTTAATAATAATTTGAGCTCATCCCTTCTTATGTTTCCATCTCACTTGGTAGTGAAGGAATTTAATACATGTGTTATGTATATAATATAATCTTTTATGTTAAATTTGTCGAAGAATTTTGTGAGTTATTATGGTTTAACCAATTTTTAGTATATGGAAAAAGTCCATTGAATGAGAAAGAAAAGTGTTTTTTGTTAGATAAAAGTTATTTTCCCCTAATTATATGAAAGACACTAGGCATTTGAATCCTTGGTTTATTTTCAATATGTAATTTAATGTATAAAATAAGAAAATATAATGTGTTTAATGATTGGGTAATTATATGATCCCTATACTTTCAAATCACCATTATTTACTATAACATCATAGTATATTAAAGAACCATCATTTAGAGAAACCTAATTTTCTATCTAATCACAACATAATTTACTACATATACACATTATCCTCTATAATTTCCTAAAAGTTTTTTATAAATGAAACACATTTATTATAATGTGAGTCATGTGCACCATGTTTTTTTGTATCAATAGTGGTCAAGACGATCAATGGCATTTCTCACTATGGATATATTTTAGTTAAAGACTAATATTTTTGGACTAGAGGATACAATAATATATTTTCACGAACTTCAATTATTTATACATTCACATGTAAATTTGAAATCATTATTCCTCTGAGATCCTATATCCATTATTCTTTACCTTACATGACATCACCCTTAACAACAATCATCAACGCTAGTTGTGGTAGTGATTTTCTTCGTTGACCATTATGTCGATAAAGTGTGACAAATGAATCAACACCAATATCAATTTTTTTTCATTATTTAATTCCTTCCACCTCTATTTTTATTAAATTGACATCCACCATTGATTAGTGTTACTATAAATGAATTTTATACAATAAAAAATGTTATATTACCCATATTCCACTTTGATTAAAGGTTTCGTAGGGGGAATATCCCCTTTTATTTTAAAACGTGGATGGATATCTTACATAAAACATCCAAATAATATATTATGTGGTTATTAGATATCTCATTTTAGAAGAGGATTAATATTTTAGGAGGATGTAGTTCCTCATGTTGAGTTTGGAAAAGGTCCTCACTTTAATCCTTTTATATTTTTCCAATATATGACCGAAGTTATCCTATATACATGAATTATATGCCGATGTTTTATTGTAATGTTATCTGATATAAACCATCTACATGAAAACCAATATTCACCGAGGGGTCCCATATTTATCTATAAATAGTAAAATTAGCTCCATATTCATACATTTTTTGAATTTGAAGAGAAAAACTGAAGCTATTATCACCCTTGTCTTTCCTTGAAGTCATAAAATCCATTTTGGGTTAATATTAAACCCTAATACTAGTGTAAATAACAAAGATATTTAGAAATAGAGTTTATTAATGTTTTGAAATACTACAAACATTCATGTGATACCACATCCTACATAGTTCATAAAAACTAGAGAGAAGGACCCTTACTCAATGATACTCAGTAGAATGGTCCATCTAAGGGAATGTGTGGAGATGTCATATTTTTAAAGAAATGATGAAACCATGTTATGTACCCTAGAGAATAATTTATCCCTAGTTCCACTAGGGTATCACGAAACCCTAAATCACTATGGTAAAGCCTCTTATTATCCGCTCTTCTAGAGAACTGATTATATTAGATTCAATATGGTGCATACCAATGTCGATCCTCAGTCAGTTGAACCACTTTTCACATACTCACTTTGGAAAATTCTCAGTTTATCTCTTCATATGGGTGAACCAACCTCTTCTTCTACAATACAATGATATAATGAAAACCTTAGCCTCAATGTTATAGCATTCCTTTACACATGTCTATGAAAAAAACCTCAAATTATCATGATGTATTATAATACAACTAGATAAACATGATCGGGATATTTGGAATGCTAAAGTTTTCACCCTTAGTTCACAAACATCATTGATAAAATGCTGTCTTCAAAATTTATTCCCTAACCAAAAGGGATATTGGGTAATTTTAAATCATGAATTCCATTTATAATAGGGGTTTACAATAAAAGTACATCAGTGAGACCATAGTAAGGCAATAAAATCTAATAATTATTCTATTTTATTATGTATAATTGGCATGGAAACTTGGAGGATTTCTGATTATATTCATTAATCATGGAATCTAAAGCTGATAAAAGGATGACTTTTAACCTTCCAACCCCCAATATGGGAGTGTGTTGCCTCAATATTGTAAGACCATATTTCCTAATCATACTTCTTAAGAGGATATATTAATTGTTATCCTGAAAAATAAGTCACCACAACATGATATTAATCCTTTTCTCCAATGTCCTAATCACATGATATAAAACATCACAACAACAATCATAACGCATGATATAGACCTACATGGAATGGTCATGTCACATAGCCTTAAGCTATGTATCATAAACTATGTTGGATTTGATTACTATTATATAGGACAAATAAGATACCTCTAATTGGTTAAATCCCAACATCAGCAATATTCTACATCCATCCACATGGGTTAATAATCCATGTGAGGCCACTTATTTTTTCGCTTTTTAGGATATATTCCATATGTGTCTAGAATTCAATATTATTTGCGATATATTACCTTCCCAATATTTCTTAATAAATCCATATTATCAATAACACCATTCACCACCTAAACAGGAGTATTCCCTATATGTAATTCAATATTTCCTTTGTATTCTATATTCTAAAAGAATCCATATTCAACATAGTGGGCCATATTCCAATTAAAAAACCAACCCAATATATATTTCGGATTTATACATTTTAAAATAAACACAACCTTAGTAGGAAATATTCCATTTTAGGTCTATAGAAAATTTATATTTGAGATTAAGTCTTCCAAAAAACTATCATTATGAACCACTCACCTGATCGTCCATTCCACGTGATGTTAAACTGCATGGGCATGCTCTTAATCACATAACCTAAAAAATTATGATATATTACCTTAAGTGGTGCTGAATTAATTGGGTTAATATTTATTGAATCGATATTTCTATAGATATCCTTTAATGGGATTGATCTCAAAAAATCAACCACCTATCATTTCTAAGGATAATGATGATCTCAAAAGTGCACAACTCTCTAGCTAAAAACCATAGTACATTATTTACAAAAATATACTAACAAATAAAAGAAAATTATGGGGATACTATAATATATATAGATATTAACATTGATAAATGTTAATTAACAACTATTTCCATGGGTGTAACCATTCCGACAATGGTATTTAGGAATGAGTCATTAAAATGACATAAATCTACAAAAGAGGCCATGAGATGTGAAAACTCACCTCAAAATGTGTAAAGTTCCCAAAATACTACTTTATCAACCAAAATTCAATCCATAGTGTTACTAGTAAGAAACCATAGTGAATTTTATCCATTCAAAATTAATTACAAAATGAAATTCACAGAGAATCATCAATAATGATGATTTCACATTGAATTGTTTTAAAACAACAATGGAGAATAGGGGTGATTAATTTAATAGTAAAACTGATTGGTCAAATGTAATTTTACATGATATGTTTCAATGATTAATTTTTTCATTGATTATTGTCAATATTTTCAAAAATTACAGAGAAATCTCAACTTTTAATCCAAAAAAACATCACCTCGGTGACCAACATATTCCTTGGATTTTATAAAAGCTATGGTCTGGGAAAGGGGGAATGTGTTGTCTCCAATGTAGAAAATGTAGGATTAGGTTACCAACACATTGGTGAGGGAGTATCACCACAACTCTACCATCCACATCTTGGAAGATACACA
The DNA here is from genome assembly GCA_963277665.1 of Viscum album. Taxonomy (NCBI): domain Eukaryota; kingdom Viridiplantae; phylum Streptophyta; class Magnoliopsida; order Santalales; family Viscaceae; genus Viscum; species Viscum album. The sequence goes on along the minus strand of OY728129.1, from coordinate 124,354,863 downwards.
AGAGATCCCAACAACCATCAATCCACTTAGATAACCTTGATAGTAGTGGAAGACTACAAAGATGAAAGTGGATACTATGCTTGCCTCCAACTGTTTTGGAAGTATCTCCTCATAACATAGTAACACATACATTATTTATCATTTATAGGTATACCAATTGGTTGGTTGTGACCTCATTGAAGATTATGATTCACCTTAAAAGGCTCATGCCAACCCCCATTTTTGTCAGTACCATGTTGCTCCATTTTCTAAGGATCACACTACGAAAGATGTCCTCAATACCCAAAATGTGACCATCGATGCCTGAGAACCTAGATTTATGTCTAGCCTACCACATTAGAACCATAAAAATGGGAGTAGTTCTTTATTTTTTTTCTTATTCATAAATCAATTAACATATACTAGTAAAAGAACATGACTATACTATTTCCCCCACTCATCAACCCCATCCACACAATCTTCTATCGTTAAGAGGATCATGTTGGAATATCTCACCAATAAACATAGAGCTATCACATATGCTCTTCCCTCCGCATATATCCCTTTGAAATATCTTGAGGATAACTACAGAAAAAAATTAAGCTCATATTTCCACTCCAATTGAATAATAAGCCTATATTATTATTCCTATAAAACAATATCATCAAAAAATACTTATAATTATTGAATGGTAGGCTTATTTCTATACTCAAACCCTATGAGAATGTCTCTATATTTGGAAACAGCCATAGAAGGCCATATTTTTCATATCTCTATGTTCGATAGTGAGAAGGAACATATCTCTACCACCACTGCAAGATTAGTTCAAAAACATAAAATTTATGCTACTCAAAAGTAAGAAAATATTCCTTCTCCCATTCATGAAGATCTTTCAAATATTTTGGAGAAAAATTAATAACATTAATGATGAAAAATACCCATTACAACTACAGTTCATTATCCCATTTAAGGGGCCACTTAAAAACAGGATCATAATCTATCCAAAATTACAAAATCTCATCGGTATATTCTAATATAAACATGTTATTGACATAGTATTTCCCACATATGAGATGGTTGTTGTGTGAAACACAAGAAAAAACCACAAAAAGAATAGAATCTATGAGAAAGCCTCATTATGGAAACCCATTGTATGAGAATAGGTTCATATCCCTTACATATCTATTGGTGGTGTTATTGATACCCTCCAATTGTTGAGTGTATTCCAACCAATTTGATTATATTATTTATAATTTATAAAAACCTATCAATAATTTTATTTCTTATTATTTATAATATTATTCAACTAAAATTATTCATTTTTAATATTTATTATTAATTATTTTTTATATTTTATTATTTTATAATTTATTTCATTCTCGAACTAATACATAGAATTTTATATTGATATATTTTCCAGTATTATAAAGAATCGTTATCATTTATTTAGAAAAAAATTATATTATTTTTAATAGATATTGATTCATAATTTTTAAATTGAACCCCATATATGGAAGTTATAACCCCCATGATTGGGAATAGATGTTGGGTATCATCATCACATTTGGTTCCACATAATGGAAATCATCATCATATTGGGGAACCTCACATTTGTAATAAACCTCGCATTTTAAATTTCATGTTTGGAATAAATTTCATGAATAGAACAACACATTTTGAATATACTTATTCTTTTAGATCCTCACAACGGTGATATACCTCATGTCATTGAGAATCTTTTAATGAATTCTGAAGACTCAAGATTTTATCAGGCATCATTATAGTCTTTATTAAAGTTCCATGATAATTTTATAATCTAATTAATTTTATTATGAATTTAATAATATATCTCTATGGAATTAACTATTATCTTTAATAATTTAATTATTATAAAGACTAGAGAATTTATCTTCTCATCCTATGTGTTTCAAATTTTATTATATATTTGTATTTTGCTTATAAGATGATATTCAGCCCTCAAAATTGAATGATTATTATTGACGTGGATATTTAAGAAGTTTATCATCACTTAATTAAACTAAATGGATGGATGAAAACGTGATTTGTGATCTTGAAAAATTAATCAAATTCACATCAATGATTACATAATTCTATAGTTTTTATATTATGTTAGCTACATAAAATTTTGATGACATATCAATATATGTAAGAATGACTGATAATTTTCCAAATCCATTGTAAATTAATTTAAATTAAATAAATATTATAATTATATTGTTAATATTGAATTATATGTTTTCAGGTCCTAAAAATTGAGTTAATCTTGTGAAATCAGTCGGGTGTGAATTTTCTGATAATTCTAAATGATATAATTAAGTAATTATTTGGAAGGATTTAAAAATTCAAATTCAAATAACTAAATTGTGATATTAGTTTTTTTTTAATTTTGTTGATGATATATTTTAATGGAAATTATTATGGGGAATGGTTTAGAACACTATATTCAAAATTCCAATTTCAATATTTCAATATTGGATAAATTATTTGTTAGAAAAATCCTAGAATATTTCAGTTACAAAAATTCAGTGATATTTGGGGGAATCCAATTTTTTATAATCAAATTCAAAATTTGAATATTAATTATTTCTCGTTATTATATGAGATTTTTTTGGGGGATATTATTTTTTTGATAGGATTCGATGTGCAGAAATAATATAAGAGATAATTTTGTAAATTATATTAAAATTTGAAATTTGAAATTTGAATGATTTATGGAGGATTAGTTATAAAATTATCACAGAATCTATCAAACCATTTTATAGAAATTAAATTTCTATAATATTTTAATTTTTCCATGGAAATGTGATTATTTTCTTAGTGACTAAATTAGAGAGTATCCTTAAATGTAAACAAACTATTTGAAATCAAAAATATTGTTATTTTATGTTTTTATTATTATCCGTTGAATTTATTTTAGGAATACTTGAATAGTAGCACTGTAATTATGGAGAAAATTATAGATTCCCTTAAACCCAATTAAATTGAAATACATTTAAAGATGGTGAAATAATCTAAAATAGCTTATGATGTTGTACTATATATTCAAAATGACAATGGTGATGATGATACTAATCAAATGAAACAATGAAGAAACTCTTGACATGAAAAATAATTATTTTATTATTTTATTTTTGTTTCAATAATTGAAGGAGTCATACACTCATATAATATCTATTAGTTATTGATTTTAGTTATTGAATATCAAAATATATATTAGTTTTAGAGAAAGCATTGAGAAAATGATCTTCAACATTCTACATCTCTTCAACTTTATTCAAGTATAAACTGCATGTACTCTCTCTTGGTGGAGTGTTGGCTTCTTGGGATATGTTGTAGAAGTTCCCTGTAATGGATGATGATTTGTTATAAGGATTCAAGTAACAACACTCATTGTTGAGTTATGTAGATAAAAGGACCATATTGGTGAAAATCACCAAACTCATGGAGAAAGTGTTTGTGGAGCGGGGTAGGGGATCTATGTGCCCTGAAAAACTATACATCACTATTTAATTATTTTTATTTTATTTAATGTCTACTACATTACATGATATTAATATGAAAGGATATAATAACAGTATTTCAAAAGAGATGATTTAAATTTTTCAATATTTTTAAAAGGTCATGATTCACTCCCTATTGTGTCTTTAACATCATAATCCCAATCAAAAAATTTGTATCGAAGGGAAAAATTATTTTTTGTAAATTTTTTAAGATATAATATTTTTATACTAGATAACAAAAAAAAATTTCCATGGGGAAACTGTCATTTGGGAAATAATTAATGAAATACTATTATTTTTACCTAACACCAATAAGTGATATCATAGGAAATGTTCTATTGGATAATAGGAAATATTTTTTTTAATAAAAAAAATGAGTAAAATATTCTTATCAAGACTAATTTAAAATGATGATCATAGGGACTGTATTCCAATGATCTATTCTTCTAATTTCAATGGAGATAATTAAAGTTTCTATAAATTTTGTATGATTATATATTTCATGAATCATGAATTTACTTTGAATTTCACTATTATCAAACCATATAAAATTCTTGAAGGTGATCATGAATAGTGGATTACTTCACAAGTAGCTGATTATGTCCTTATATCAAGGGAGATGAATGATATTATTTATGGATTATAAAATAACAAATTTAATCATGTTTCTCAATTTTATCTAGCTTATAAAATATGGGATGTCATACCCCGACCCCACACTTTGTGGTCATTTTTTTTATTTTTCAGTTCCTATATAATTTTATTCCACTCTAATCCTTTTTTAAAATCAAATCATTTGAGTTGAAAAATAATTAAACTAAAATAATAATAACAAAAAACCCTTATACAATATTCTACCCCTATCCCCCTATCTTGCTCGGTGATGTCCCCCCCACCTTTGATCTCCCGATGTGATCCCCCCCCCCATCCCAGTCTTTCTGCCATGCTCCCTCATTCTTGAAAACCTCTTTTATCCACGTCCTCTCCCTCATCTCGCCTAGGTAAGTTCACCACTCCCCCTCTCTTATGCTTCAGATTTATTTCCCCTCTTCTCTTAGCCCTATTCCATCTGGCCAGACCACAGGGTTTTGTGTGATATGATTTATGACTATTTTATTTCGTTTAGGGTGTGTGCTGGGTCTCTATCGTCATCCTCATGCATGTTTCAGAGTACACCACTAAAGTTGAAGCACTTCTGTTTATTATGTTTCATCCGCCAAAATATAATATTAATTTCTCATACCCACATATGTACATTTCAGTTTATTTATATTCTTTGGTGGTTCTTTGGGTCCATATATGTAAATTAGTTAGTCTAGTGTCTCCTAGAAGGGTTACACACACATCAATACATACTTATAAATATAAAAATCCCCGGTACACATATTCAAACATGTTTTGTGGAATATGTGTATTGTATTAAGGTGTATATATATTTTTATAAGACTATATGTGCATGAAATTGTGGATTGATCTTTGTCAATGGTGTTGAGTGCCGAATTGTTCATCTTGGTTCTCTCCACTTGAGTTAAGTCCCCTTTGTATTTGCCTTTAAATTTAAGTATATATTGATATCTTTTCCTTTTTCACATGTACTTAATGTTAGTTTGTGGTATATGGTTTTTAAAGTAAATGTTTTTGTGAAATAATGTATGAACCTCTTTTTATTTGAATTACATGAAATTATATTATTGAATGTTCATGCTAATTGTTTATAAAATTTCCCAGTTGGCCATTGTAAATAAATTGTGGTTTTTGAATAATGGATTTTGTTGTAATATGCGGGGGTTTCCCAACATATATTTATTAAATGGGGTTCTGTATTTTTTTGAAATTGGAATTGGTGTTTAGTTTATTTATTAGAATTGATTATTTGTTGTGAAATGTAGTGGGTTCTCCCTTATTTTGTGATAAATCTAATTGTTTTATTAAATTTTTCACAACATGCATTCGGTGAAATTTCTAGTTGTATTTTTTGATCAATTTGAGGTATGTAAAGTATGATTTAAATTTATAAAAGTTTAATGATATATGAATAGATTGTTTGTGTTTATTGAATGGGGCATCCAAGTGGTTTTGGATTTAAATAAAATGTGTATATGGCTTTGAAAAATAGTTTGGCATGTGTTGGTATTGCGTGGCCCATTTCAAAATATTCATAAAAGTGGTTCTGATGTAAAAATTGATGAAAATTCTTTAAATATGATTTTTCATAAATAATTGTGATGTGGAAAATGGTATATTTGCACATGGATTTGATTCTTGAAAAAGGTGATGATTTTGTGAGTCTGTGTGTGGTCCATTTGTAACTTTTGTGGAAATGGTGAAAATTTATTATTATGAAAACCCTCATTGGATACTCACTTTCCTTGTTTATGTTAAATGGTTGGGATGTCTTTACTACGGAATATTCGGGGCCAATTTACTTTTATGATTTTATGTAAAGGGGTACTCATTGGGGTGACTCGAGAGATGCCTCTAGTGGATTGTTATTATTATATCTATGTATGTGATTAGGTGATTGTTTGGAATAGGTTTGATAAAAATCCATATACATATTGACATGGGAACCTAGAATAATGAGCGTATATTCTACGAATAATTTCTACATTTTTTATATTACACAATAGCTTGTGCCCCATAGCATGGGAATATATTTAGTTTTACTTCTATGGGATTGGTCCCCTCAGTCTGTACCTGTGAGGTGTTGCTGAGCGTATTTGGTTATTTTATATCATCAAGTGGGGAATGCTTTCCATGATGAGTGAACATATATTATTATGTTTTGGATTATTCATGAGCTCCTTGGTTTCACCCATGTCTATTAGCACTAATTTTTTAACGCAGTGTTTTCTAGATAATCTTTTGTGTTATTTCACAATTCCATTATTGTATGATTGTTGAGGTTGTAGTTGGAATAGTATGGATTATTGGAAAAATTGAAAATGTAATTTCAAATGGTTGTGGAAAAATGTTTTCAAAATGTTTTTTACTTACTCTCTCCTTTATAATTGGAATTTCATCTCGCTTTTAAAATTCATATGGTTATCCTTATCAAAGAACATGGATTTCAATGGTAGAAAGATCAAGGGACAGTGTTTGGAATTATAGTGTATATTTTTTGAAAAAAATTATTGCTTTATATTGTAGTTAAAACATGAAATTTATGTTTTTTTATTTAAAGGAAATTCATTTTAGAATATATTACATGGGAATGCCTGCTCTGTTTTAATAATCACAACTATACTTTATTATTTTTTTACTATCTGGTATAGGTTTTAGTTTTATGTTGATCACCATGGAAGATTTTGAGTCTTGGGATATGATAATTTCTCATACGGTCACTGTAACACCCCAAGTATCCACGGTATGTTTCCCTTTAAATAATGCAATAGCTTGTGTTGTATGCAACATGAAGTTTTAACACACCAAGACCAATCAAACAAGCTATTATGAATAGTATTACCCACTTTTGAAAATTTTGTAGATTTTATTTTCCAAAATGGACATCATTTTTGGTTTTAGATTATCAATATTAGATTAGGGTGGATTTTTGGTATTATTCTGAAAACATTCAATTTTTGATGAATAGTGAAAAACACTGTGTTATTGTTTAAAACAGAGTTTTTCTTTAAAAAATTATTTATTTTATTTAAATTTATTTTTAGTACAAATAGATACATAATACCTATATTTTTTCAATGTAATTCATTGAAGTCATTTTAAAATATTATTAGATATATAAAATTGTATTGAACGATTTACCGCATTTTACCCACCTTCTAGGAGCATTTGAAAATTTGCATAAAACATAATTTTACTACTTCAATGAATTGTATTTAAAAAATATAAGAGACAAGGTGGATGTCATTAAGTAAAATTTGGTTCAATAAGATTACCATAATTTTTGGTGAATAAAAACATGTGACTTTTATTTTCCATGGTAAAAAGTAAATAGGGAAATTAAAGGTAAAAATTAAATTATAATTACACTAACACATGTCCAAATTCTATTGGATAAGTGTAATTGAAAAATAAAAACAGCCTTAGGAAATAAATATGATCTTTTTGGTCCACTTGGATTAGATTAGGACATTTATTATTATTTTATTTGAAGAAGAGTTAAAAGTGATAAATTCAAATTTTAATAACACAACCATTTTTAATATAATGTTATACATAAGATAAATTCAAGTCTAAATATTTATTATAAATATAAAAATATTTCCTACATAATTGTATTTTATTTATAATTTTTGTTCATTAAATAAATAAATTTATTTATTACATAATGATGATGCAGTAATTACCATATTAACGAAAGATTAAAATAATTAATATTTTAAAAATCTAAATAAATATAATTTGAGACTTTTGATGAATTCCACTAATTTTCTTGGTTAATATTACATTTTATAGTTTATTGAATTAATATTTTGTGAAGTAATCAAGCTGTAATGACATAAACAAAAACAAAATACCAAATAATGTCAAAATTTACATAAAACTGTTTTTAAAACAAATACTATATTATTATATGATATAATATTGCTATAAATATAAGGTTTATAAAAAGGACTTATATAATGATATATATCATTAATTAACAACTTTAGGGTATCATTTCATTTTATAGTATGTTTATTAACCATTTATTATAATAATTCAAGAAGACATGGTAAAAGTTAAGCTATTCAACTAAGAGTTAAAACTAAAAGATAAGGTTAATATGGTGACCTAATCCTATCTAAAACCTATTGGTCAAGAGTTTTTTTACCAATACCCACCTTATCCTCAAAATAAATAATTTTATATACTTTATAAATTATAAATTATTTTAAAATAAAATAATATTTCAATCTTTTCCTAAGGTTCCCCTCACCTCTCTTATAAATGGGAACTTCACCTTATCTTAATTTAACACCTCAAAATCAAATTTTGTTTGCCAAACCATACCCAAATATACTCCCAACATCACTCAATTAAACCTAAAGTCTTTACTTTGATAACAAATCCAAGCTATGGAGCCCTTTTGATCAACTCAAAATGAAACACTCGAAGAAGAGATAATAATTTCAGCACCCTATTTCAAGTTCTTTTCTTCTTCCACTTCCTATTTATTTGTTGTTTCAATTCCAAAATAATGTCTCCATAATCTTCTACATACTGTGATGGTATTATAAATATGGTACAACCATATTCATTATACTATCCATCCTATGAATGACAAGTCACCATACGTGCGTACGTACAGCTTACCGTCTCAACGGCGTGGTGTAGTTTGTTATTCAAACACTATGTTATTTGGATGGGTATAATAATGATTATAACTAATTTAAATAATAAATGTTACATTTTAATTATTCTTTATATATGATATTCCATCAAATTACATACGATTTTACCATAAATATAATGATATTGTCTCGCATGCATGCGTACGGTTTACCGTCTCCACGACGTGGTGACATGTCATTCCCCATATTAACCATTAAATAATAATTTTCATTTTATGGCCAAAGATAATTTTTAAAGACATTATATAATTCTAGATACGAATAAATTTCATCCTATCAATAACAGACATGAATTACATAACAAAGCATATAAAGGAAAATGAATCAGTTAACACCAGAAACTATGATACTATTGTAATATCATTAACAAGGAAAAATTAGAAGATCACATATGATATCATATTAATGTATATGGTTCGTTTATAATTTAATAAAAATTATTTCACCATTATAAAGGATGTTAACCAACCACCGATTAAGGAAATGTACAAGGTAAAGGTTAATTTTAAAATCTCTTTATTATCTAAGGTTTTTAATACGTAAGTATCTACTGGGATCACTTTATCATTCACATTCAAGTTTTTCTGAAAAATTATTTTCAAAACATTTTTACAATTTCCTATACTATGGTTTAAAGTCATTTATACTTTTGTTTTAATTTTTATAAAATGTATTGAATGGAATCTATCTGTTGTTTTCCAAACAATTTACTTTGTGAAATATTTTAAAAAAAAATTTAAAGAATTTTTTTTAACTTATACTGCAGGTACATATATTTTCCTCCATTATAACACCTTATAAGTTTCCCATACAAGATTATAAGAATATTTCAGAAATAAATGTTTTCTTATATAATTATGTGACATTTAAATGGTTTAAAAATTAAAAGAGGTACTTCATTTAAATAATTTTCATTTCATCTATGTCAACGTCCTTTAATGGATTTTAAACTTGATTGAAGTTGATTTATTATGTTACAAATCATCCATATTGTATTGCAGGTTTTTTGATATGTTTAAATGTGGATGTTTTATTTTTATACCATTCATGGTTTATAAATAATGTATTGACATTTTGTATTCTGGTTTAATACAAATGTTTATGTAATGTATAAACCTTTCATATGAGGAATGCATTGGACTTAGTAAGTGACAGGTGGAACCCGCTATAACACCTAGAAGCATCATTAGTATCATAAGACAAACTTGTGTCTTGGGACAAGGCATTTATACAATCTTATTTGAAGTCTTGGCATGAGGCCTTGACTATGTGGTTATGATGTTCAGCATTATTCATTCCATCATTATGAAATTGGATATTGATATTGCAAGTGATTATTCGACCAGTAAAATATCGATGTGAATAAGTAAATGGCATTATTTGATTTTTATTTGCCATATTATTGTGAATTTTATGTTTAAAATTCTTATGTTTTAGTCTTATACAATTTCGTAAATGTTTATACATATTTAAGAAATTTGCCACTATATTTTTATCATTACTGAGCATCTGATCTCACCCCTTTCTATGTTTTATTTTTTCCAGGATGTGAAGAAGTATATTATGGCCGACCAACAGTGATAGTCTAAGGGATATGAATGTGGTCAATAGATTCAATGGTGTTTTTGTTCTCATTTTATAATGTAATGTAAAACTTATGAAGGTATCTAGTACTTACAAGGCTACTATACTGATATGTATTTTGGGATTTGATCCCTTGTGTTCATGCCAATGTTACATAATAATGCACCGGTTATAGGTAGCTAGGGTCGGGGCATTATTGTTGGTATCATATGATGTTTATTACAAACCTTGGATACTAGATTTAGAAATACTATGATTAGATAACATTATTCTAAGATTGAATTTGAGGTTATGTATAGAAGAAAATCCTAGAATATTGGTATTGTAGAGATTTAGTGAGTTGCCTAAGAAAAAAAATACCAGTTTGGATACGAGTAGGTAGAGGTAGATCTGGCGTAGATGTACCTAGGAGTGAAAACTCTTACAAGGAGTTTTGGGCTTGACCCAGGGTATCTTGGTACACGACAACGGGCCTTGATGCACTATTGGTTATGACACTCCGGAAGGATATGATTTGGATAATTAACATTTTCATTACAAACCATAATGAAATATTTCTGAGTAAATACATCCTCAAAGAAAACATTTTTTTGATAATGGGTTATATCCATAAACTGTTCAATTTATGTTTAGTGTTATACAAGTTTAGAATTATGTATTGTGATTCATAATCTAATATACTGTATTCCATTGTTTAGAAATGGTGACTAGTGGAAGGACTAGAAACTTTATTAATGCACATAATATATGTATGAATTTTCCACCTAATCTAGAAAATTATAGTAGAGCTGTTGATACATGTAGTGCTGATCAGCTTATCACTATTCTGAGACAACTCACTCAGGTTATGAATAATATCCTTACCCGTATGGAGCACCCTGATCCACAATGTTGGGGATCAATGTTAGACCATTTCATGAGGAAAAAACCACAAACATTATATGGGACTAAAAATCCATTTGTAGCTGAGTAATGTCTAAGTTCTTAGAGAAACTATTTCATGTTTTGGGGAGTAGCGAAAGGGAATATATGGTCATGGCAGTCTATCACTTGACATGAGATATAGATAAATTGTGTTCATTGATTTAAAAAACAAAGGAATATGATAAAGTAAAAATATGGAATGGAGGGACTTTAAATAGATTTAATTATAAAAATACTTTCCTCGTGACCATCGAGCGGTTATGGAAATACAATTTCTGAGTCTGAGGAAAAATGAGGATGAAAATGTCACAATGTATGAGTCTAAATTTACATGGTTAGCAAGACATGCTGCATATTATATATGTTACCCAAGGAGTAATATTGATCGATTATTTGATTGGTTAAAAAAATTAATCCATCAAGCATTAGTCTCACATTCCATCTCATTATATGGACCTATTGTCTCATGTGCTATCAAGACAGAAAATGAATTCTCTACGTCTTATGACATTAATGCAAAGAAAGAGAAGAAAGGACCTTCTGAACACTCTAGAAATGTAATTAAGGGGAATAAGGGGAATTTTGAATATCCATCATGTGGTAAATATTGGAAGAAACACGCTGGTACTTACCTAAAATGAATGGGAATCTATTACAAGTGAGGTGAAAAAGGCCACCAAGATCATTATTGGAAGGGGAAGAAAAAGGTTATCAATGTTAAATGATATGATTATAATGAAATGAGACATTATACAAATGAATTCCCAAAGTTCTGAGGAAAATTACCTCAGAAAAGGCCATGGGATAAAGGAAAAGCTTATGTGATCACTACTGCTAAGGTTGAAGCTCCGAATGATGTAGTGGCAGGTAATTTAAAGGTTTCTTCAAATTTAGCCAATGCATTATTTGATTTTATATCATCACATTGTTTAATATAAAGGGAGTTGTCAGTCAAAACTCTTATGTGAAGTATAATTTCGACAATTGTTTTTCAATCAGTTCCCATTAAGTCATATAATCATTATTTATCATCTGATCACATCATCATAGCCATGATTGAATTTGATATAATCCTCCGTATGGATTGGATTTTATAGCAAGATGCAATTTTTTTGTTAGAATAAAGAGGTTACAATTTTCAATGAAAATAATAAGTACATTATTTTTAGATAAGAAATGTCACCATCTGATTCCTATATAGAACCACCCCGAGTAGCTCTACAAAATTCAATTATTGTGGAGAAAGTGGATGAAATAACTATGGGTGAGGAAATTAATTCTCAAATAGATGATGTACCTATTGTGCAAGAATATGTTGATGTGTTTCCTGAAAATTTACCTGGATATCCTCCAGAATGAGAAATTGAGTTTTCCATTGATTTAATTCCGGGTTCAAGGACCATATCGAATACCCCTTATAGAATGGACACTATGGAACTAGTGTAACTAAAGAAACTACTAGATGATTTGAGTAATAAAGGATTTATTTACCTCAGTGTTTCACTGTAGGGAGCACTTATTCATTTTTTTAAAAATAATGATGGATCTCTGATGTAATGTATTTACTACAGGGAGATCAATTCTATAACAATAAAGAACTAGTATCCCCTACCTTTCATTGATTATTTTTTTGATCAACATCATGGAGCTACATATTTTTCAATGATTGATATTCGATCTGGATATCAATAGTTGTGTGTGAAGAAGAAATAAATTATATAGACAACATTTCGAACCATGTATGGGAATTATAAGTTTACAATAATTCCTTTTGGACTGACTAATGCACACTCTCTTTTTAAGGATCTAATGAAAATAGTTTTCAAGGAATATCCTGATGAAATTTTAGTGGTATTTATTGATGATATCTTGGTATAATCCAAAATCTATGAATATCATGAAAAATCACATGCGCATTATCCTGAAGACTCTTAGAATAAATGAATTTTATGGGATGTTTAACAAGTGTGAATGATGGCTTCAGGAGATTTCTTTTCTTCATCATATTGTCTTTAAGTATGGAATATTTGTTGAACCTTCTAAGACAAGAGAAATACAATAATGGACAACAACGACGAGTATAGATGAGGTATTTGGTTTTATTGGTTGAGCAGGTTATTATCGACATTTCTTTTAGAATTTTTCCTGATTGGAAACCCCATTAACCAAGACCACATGTGAAGGGGTTAAATCTTCTTGGAAAAATTAGTGTGAAGAATGTTTTGAAGAACTAGAGAGAATATTAGTCATTGATCCTATCTTCACTATACCATCGGGGAATGATGGGTTTGTAATTTATAGTGATGATTCAAAAAAAGGACTTAGTTGTGTCCTTATATAGAATGATAGAGTTATTCCATATGCATCACGATAGCTAAAAATTCATGAACAAAACTATCCCACTCATGATCTTAAGTTAGCAGTTATAATATTTTCTTTGAAGATATGCAGAAACTATCTCTTTGGTGACAATTGTAAGATATATGACGATCACAAGAGTTTGAAGTATATTTTCTCATTGAATAAACTCAACATGAGGAAATAATGATTTCTTGATCTACTCAACGATTATGATTTCACTAAATACTACAATCTGAGGAAGGAAAATAAGGTTGCATATGCTTTGACTTGAAAGGATCATGGAGTTTTGAACAAGATTAGAGTTTAAAGGGATCCTATTTTCATGGATCTAGTAATGATGGATATGGGAATAATCATAGAAGGGGAAACATCAATAATTTTTCAAATGGTTTCCAAACCATCTTTACTATAAATGTGAAAATGTTCTCACACTGATGATGAAGAGTTTAAAAAGAAAATTAAAGCTGTGAAAGATGGGAGATTGATCTAATTCGTATATGAAGTTGGGTGTTTCCAACCCTTTTGTCAGTATGCGCGTGTTTTTCATGTTCAGGGGACATCAGTACTGTTCTATTTCCCCACATTCTTGCTTTCCAAAGTCGGGTGGCATCCGTTCCTTGTTTGGGGAAGTTTGATCCTCGATTGAAATGGGATGATGGGATACCTGTCCTTCCTTCTATTAATTCCTCCTCGAAATTCATCACCTAGTCTGAGTCTCCCTTATTTATTAAGACGTAGTTTGTGAAACTCTTCCCAATGCCAAGGTTTCATGATTTCCAGTTAATTACACTACTTCTGTCAGGACATTACAAGGGGTCCAGTCGGGGCACCAACCTTCAGTTTGGGGATTAGTCACGTTGAGGCATCACTGATGTGTCTAGACACTGGAAGATTGGTTTGTCTATCTTTTTTCCCTTATTATAGGGCTTCTCGATGGTGCGGAAGCCCATGGAATCCCACATCGAATGTGGGAAATCATATTCCATAGGCATGTATCTGAGTTTTTCCTCATCTTCCCATGTTTAACATAGGGTATGCCGCAAGTTTAACGTCCATCGGAGACTGATCAGACTGATCAGAAAACTATCTAGAGTGGATCAGATTGAAGAACCCCCTTGAGGGAACACTGATATTAGGGCCAACACAGGGGTCAGATTCCTGAATGCTTTGGAAGGGAATGGGGTGGCTTTATCTCACCGGGATATGGCGGCCCGGGTAAAAATCAGGATGGGTGATGGTTTTGGATTTGAGCCTCAAAGAGATTTCCTACGTATCCCTGTATCAGGGAATCAATGTCGGCTTAGTTCGGGTAAAAATGGGGGATCGGCACACTGACACTAAGGTAGTCGGGGGCAATGATTATTGGGTTTTAACCTCGAGGAGGCTTCCTGCATACCATGCATTAACATGGATCAATGTCCCTGTAGTTCGGGTGATGGTAGTATCGGAGAACCGACATGAATAAGGACCTTTTTCCATGGGGATGATGGGCTTGAACTTCAGGGAGGCTTCCTACGTACCTTTCCTTAGCAAGGATCAATGTCCCCATAGTTCAGTTCGAAAAGGGGTTGTTGAACCAACATGAAGGGGTGTCAGAACAACTGGATGGTGGGCTTGAACCTCATGAGGCTTCCTACGTAACATGCCTTGACATGGATCACAGTCCTCGTTGTTCGGGTGTACAATTTAACGTCATGCGGGACAGGGATGGTGCCAGTGAGCCAACTTGAATGAGAACCATAGTCCAAGTGGGTGGTGGACTTGAACCTCATGGAGGATTCCAATGTACCATGCCTTGGAAAGGATAAAGGACCTTGTAGTTTGGGTGGGGAGTATTGGCGAACCGATGTGAAGATGGACCGAGGGTCTAATGGGTTTTGGGCTTGAACCTCGTGAGGCTTCCTATGTACCATGCCTTATCATGGATCAAAGTCTACGTAGTTATGGTGGGGGAATGTCAGCGAACCAACGTGAGGATACACACATGGTGTGATGGGTGATGGGCTTGAACCTCGTAAGGATTCCTACGAACCATGCCTTAACATGGATCAAAGTCCTCATAGTTTTGGTAGGTCACAACCGCTTACCACTAGATTGGAATGCAGTTTAACGTCATGTGGGGTGGGGATGGTGTCATGGTCGATGCATTCTCCAATCCCAAATGAGTCGTGCTCGGTGTGAGAAACGAGAAGCAGCAAAGGCCTAACGACCACGTCGTGAAAGGTGTATCTTTTTGTACTGAAGAGGAGTGGGGATTATGCTCTGAGGTGGCCCATGGTTCTAGGACATACTCTATGATGGAGGCCCATGGGCAACAAAGCACAGCGGGGTATGGACTTGGGCCAGAAGAAAGGATGAGCCTCGTTCCTTATCACTCCCTTCGCTAGCCTTGGGACTGAGGAAGTGAGGAGGGGTTGGGGTTCCACCTCCTACAAGAAAAACTAGGGGGTCTTAAATCAAGGTGGTTGCCCTTCCCCTACAGACAAACACCACTCCCAGAAAAAGGAAATCATTCCCTGTGGAGACCAGGGGGTGTGGAGAATTTCCAAGGTGGGGGCACCCCGTGTGAGAGGCACAAGGTGATTTCAAAGTTTAACATCGTTTATTGAAGATGAGGGTGCTTGGAAATTTAACGTCATGTAGCTCATATGAGGTGGTTTTACTCTGCACCCCTCGGACATACATAACTGATACCCTATCCTCCTTGTGGGAGGGAATGTACCAGCAATGCCATGGTGAGGGGGTGTCACGGAGAGAACCATCGAGGTGTCCATGTTAGCATGGCTATGCGAAGAAACAATAGTTGTTACTGTGTCTATTCACATAAGCATTAGGAGAAGTAATGCAACGGGAGGTATCATCCAGGTGACTTTGTAATCACATCATGAAAATCTGGAGGGTCGCACGAGAAAATGATTTTCCAACCAAAGGGGTCCATATGCAGGGGCCTTGTAGAGCTCAATTTCTCTGCGTAGTGGAGGGAACTTGAGAAGGGGTGTGCTTCACAAAGTGGGGTGCCTTATCCTTAGCGTGAGGCGGAGGTCCAAATGGGAGGTTCTTCGTGAAGTCGAAATACATTCACAGAGCACTACTTCATGGAGCATAGGCGCCTCACAAAATAAAGTGTCGTGAAGCAATGTACTACACAAAGTATAGTGACCCTTCCTTGGCATGGAGATCACATGTACATGAGGGGTGTTTCGCAAAGCATAAACACTCTGCAATGATCTGGGTCCCCTTGGGGATCCCCTTCCAACGCGAATTCCCTTAAGCTTCATGAAATTCATCCCTCTCGGATGATGGGATTAAAACGAGGCAAGGGGAGGCACTTCACGGAGAAAAAGTACCTCTCATAGCTTAGGATTCACAGAGAAAAGGTTTCTTCATGATTTAAGACCTAGGAAGTTGAAAGGTTGGATTGTCCATCCATTGGGCTTGACAGTAGCCCGATATTTATTGGTAAGAGGTTCTGTGATGAAGAGCGTATGCGGTGCAAAGAGTCCTTTGGTTGCTTCGCAGCTAGTCTCGAACATCAAATGCGTTCGTGGAGGGGTCCATCCCCTTGCTTCGTGGAGCGTCGCGAACGTCAAATGCGTTTGCGGAGGGGTCTTCCTCTGCGAAGTGGCTTCATGAGGCAGTTCGCGGCGCCTCTCCTCTTCTTTCTCTTCCAACATTTTGGCACCCACAAATGCCCCCCCCCCCCTCAAAATTGGATCTGTGGAGAACTCAAGGGTTGAAGTCTGAGAGTCAATCACCAAAATCTTCAGCTATTCACGGAGATGGATCACGAAGAAGGCTCATGAGGTGGACAACCGACGCACAGGCCGCATGATCCGTGAAGCTCAACACGATCCAGATGTGCCGCGAAGCTCCAAAGGCCGTTGCTTATAAATAGGGGAGGCTGACCTATCTTTTTTCATTTCCCTTATCTGTGAATTTTTCCTTTTTCACTATGGATTCGCAATGCTCCGCGTACTCCGTGACTGCTCTCCGCAAATCAGGCATCGCAGTGAACTGCGAGTCTTTGACTCCGTGACAGAGCTACGTGAGAGTGCTCTTGCAGGATGAGGCTATGCTCCACGATTCGGATTTGCAAATGAGGTTTCCGAATAAGCTTCATGGCCTGAGATGAAAATTTTCCTAGTCATTAACCCAAATGGCCCATCAAGAAGCTTCCCAAGGGGTGCTTGCAGATTCCACCCAGAGGGATGAGATGGAAAATTCATTGGGTCTTGGAGAGTTGTTCTGTAGCCACTCGGACCATAATTCATTTACGGAGCTTCTATCGGAGAGCCATAAGAACTATCCACTGTGTAGGAGTCTACCCTTGTATTGCTTTGGGGAGAGGGATGATGTCTACATTTCTGAGGCAAGTAGGGATGAACCATCTTGCTGGTTCAGGAGCACGACATGTCAGTACCAGTGGTTCAGGGTGGCTAATGGTAATGTGTAGGAGGACATCACACCCATCATTGTTGACTTCCTGTAAAACCACATGAACAACTTTGATGATAAGGAATTTCAACTGGAGACATCTCCTCCTCTGTACCATACAATACTAAAGGAAAACATGATGGATTTTAATAAGGGTTGGTATGAGGAGTGGGACCTATTCTAGGGTGGCAACTACACAGACGATTGGGCATGGGCCTATAGGAATGGTGCCTCGTGTGAGGAGTTTGGAGTCGAGTTGATGAGAGTGGGTTTGTATGAGGCGGCTTGGGCCTCCCAATTCCACACATATCAACCAAAATAGCTGATGCCAGAGTTGTTGAGAAGATGGTCGTCTAGGACCAACACGTTTCACCTACACTATGGGGAGGTTGGCATCAGTCTGTGGGATGTCCATCAGATTTTAGGGGTCCTAATCTTGGGGGTTATGTATGATTTGTTCCTCCCCATCATGATTGTGTGGGAGGATCTGGAGCAGATGTCTTAACTGGCGATGGCACTGATGGGGCTGGTCCCCGGAGAAGACAAAGAAGTACTGAGAGACTTACACTATAGGCAGTGGTTCAAGCAGTTCTGGAACTTCCCAGTGGATCGAGTGTTTCCTGCGAGGACACAAACATTCCCAAATTGGGATCAATAGGGCAAGGAGAACTCGTATTGGATGCTCATGGAGAACAGCCAGTAGAAGACTGGGGGTTTTAGTGTTAATACTGAACAGCATCCAATAGTCAGGTTGGCGGCGTTTATCGCGGCCCTTATCTGTGGTTGAATCCTACTAGTGAGGGACACCAACATGGGGTGCAGCCTAATACATTTATCATGGAATCCATGCTGGCCACAGGGGGGCGAGTCAATATGGGGATTCCGATGCTTTCCAGATTGTACAAGATGCTATGGCATGTTAGCGATGGAAAAAGGCCGCAGAGGATATGCATGCCCTTCCATCTTCTGTATGGGTGGATCGCGGAACACATCAGGGGGGTTTATGAATATCCGAACCCCATCTCGCCTCTAGGGTCAAACTTCTCCCCATCCATCTTGAATGCCACTGGAAGATTTCCAACCAAATTGACATTACCGTTGGTACTAAACCGGGTGTGGAAGGTGGAAGAGTTCAATTTTCACCTGTTTACATTACCGACGGGGCTACTCAACAACGAAAGTCGGGGGACTGAACAGTACCAGGCCGATCTCATGGCCTTTCAATGTGGAGTATTGGTGGAAAGGGAGGACCGCAAGCCTCTATGTGAGTTGTACACCCCACACCAGTTTGCAAGTTAATTTTGGTGTGTGCACTGACTGACTCCGTGAGGTCTACTGGGAGGTGCTCCACGAGGATAACCCATGTGTGATGAGTAAATTTTGGATCATGTTCACATGGGAAGAGGAGAAAATGCGGAATTCAATGCCTCCTCTTACTGTCGCCTTCAGACTGGTGAAGGTGTACACCATATGCTGGGAGGCAGCTTATCCAAGGGAAATGATGAAGCAACCAACTGTTCGAGCTGGTGATGGCGGGCCTTCCCTATCTCTAGGTCATTGTCGGAAGGCGGCATGGGCCTCTCATGGTGGCAGGGCTACCCTGGCGGTGAGACCTTCACCTGCTGAGGGTGAGGCCGCGGCAGTGGATCCAAAAGTGGTTGCGGATCCAATGGTCCTAAGAGAGCAATGTCATCCATGGGGAGGCTACCGAGGGGATTCTGCAGGATACCTACTCAGGCCCCGGGAAAACGGTTGTTCCATTTAGACATGCCAGATAATGCTATTTTCCTGGAGGCCTGTGACATTTTGGATGTAAACCGGAAATTCCTCGGCCCACCCGAGATGTGGAAACACCTGAACCATCGCAGGATAGATTTACCGGGTATCAGCCCTGTCTGGGCTGGTTTCGCAGTATCCTCGGCAGAGGTGGGGGAATATCTGGCTGAGTTGGAGGACTTCGTTCATTCCAGGGGTGCCCCACATCTAATGACAAACTGGTTGAGGGTACTCCTGGATCAGATGGTTCCCCCGCAGCTGTCATCCGTTGATCTGAGAGAGTGCTTCCCCCTACCGGAAGAATCTGATGAATCATTTGGGGGGGGGGGGCGAGGCTGGTAGAGGGAGCCCATTGGAGGAAGGCAAAGTTGGTGATCAAGACTCGGGTCTTGACGTTTTCACAAAGGCTTTCGAGGTAACATTCCAAGTCTCATTCCACAGGGTCTGCTCTCAGGTTATTATGGAATTCTTACCAACTTCTGAACCATGCATGAAGACCTTGAGCACAGACCTTGTTCTGCCCCTCAGTGGGTACTGATGCAGGATCCTCGGAACCCACACCTATAGCCGCATCCAGTTGACTGGAGGGGATTGGAAACCTGAGGTGGCTGCTCCAGAATCTCCGGACCTTCCGAAAATATATAGAGGGAACACTTCGAGGTCCTGTCAACATCAACTCAGGAGAGACAGTAGGAGTTCGATCTCTCTAAGTCCTCTCTACTGAGCTCATTACTGACACACGTTGATCGTTCCAACAAAGGTCAATTCCCTTATAGGTTACTTATAGTTCTTCGACTAGAATGGGCCACTGTGTCAAGGATGGTCGGGATCTCTGGTGGCACCCCTCCCAGGGGCATGCCAGTAATCGTGTAGATAGTTTCCCAGCCCACCCAAGCTGCAACACTCCCCATCATAGGCAGGACCGCCAGTGGGGTCATGCCCAATGTTATTAAGGTGGGGACCGATGATGAGGATCGACCGGTCAACCCAAGTCCTCACACACCTAATCTGACGTCAGATGTCAGACCTGATCCAACACCAGACGCAAATCCCACTAATGATTTCCTGACGTCGTAGCCCACATATGAGCATTCCAATCTCGCGGACTGGGATGAGACGACCTCTGATGAAGAGGACAGCGAAATAGTTTGTCACTGATCATGGAAGCTGATCGTGCACTTTATTAAACAGACCCCCAAATAATTATGTCTAGACGAGATGGATAGATTTCGCTCGTGGTTGTGTGAACTGTGTGTTGGGGAGTGGATTCCTAGCGCCCTCACTGGCTCATCTGAGATCTTATGGTGGAGAATATCTGGGAGTATGATCACGGCCTCAGTTTGGGATGGCAGTGGAGGAAGGCGATAAACATCAAGAGGCTCTAGGGGGCTGAAAATGTTATCCAATGGCTAATGTTTCAGGTGGATTTGCACTCAACCTCTCTTAATGCACAATCAGAGCTGATCTTGTGATTGATGGCCCATCTGGGAGAGGCAGAAGAGTGTATGTGGCAAGAATATGAAGAAATGGTCATCATTCAGGATGATGTAAAGCTGTCCCAAACTGAGGCTGATGAATTTTACCCCATCGCTATTGTGGAGGATTAGGAGTTGAGCTGGAGGCAGCAACTCCTAGACTCCACAGGTCAGAGGGTTGTAGAACTACAACTCTCTTTTGACTGGGTCAACCCGTCCATGGGAGAGATAGACCCCCGAGTGCTATAAGGATCACAAACACTCAAACTTACATTCTTGTTTTTATTTATTTGATTCCATAGCATAGAGTAGTTTCATTATCGAGGTTGGATTTTTACACATCTATTATATTCGTGAAATGTCAAGTGTTCAGTCCCTATGCTCACGCAGGTTGAGCCCAATTTCATAAATAAGGGTTGATCACCATGCTATTACATCTGAACATAATGCGTCGACCATGGTTCGGGCATCTGAAGTTTAGTTTACCAATTCCGATCTTTTTGAAAGACATGGGAGAGGCCCGATTGAAGGATTAAGACCTGAGAACAATCGACGAACCGTTCTTACGCTGTGTTCTAGTGCATGATCAGGGGTGATGCCAGGGGAGTTTGTATTAGTCCGAACATAGTGAAGTGGAAGGTGTGAATCACGATACCAAAAACCCAGAACACTATGGGGGTGGTGTGATAATGAAAGATAACTATTGAACATGTTAAAAACATAGTATCCTTGTTGTGTTATCCTGAAATGAGGATGAATCATGAGATTAGACCGCTGGCCATGTTCGAAACACGGTGCCTGACTCGAAGTGCCATCCATTTGTCTTTCAGAACATTGGCCCAGGACAGCAGGTGAGCCATAGTCCAAGCATCCATACTGTTAGGCGGTTCCTCTAGTCATGAAAGAGGATAAGGGTCCGAATAAAGGGCACACATAGCATGGAATTTTAAATGATGGGTTTTTCGAATGGAATCCAACACTCTTGAAATCACAACACTGTGGTGGAAACACATTATTTGGGTGTATCGCTCTGATCATGGATCATTACTTCTATTAGAAAGCACCTCTCTGGCGAGGGAGCCGCCACCTACCAAAGTAATCTTGGGGCATCCCTAACTTTTCTAGGGCAGAGTTACTGTTGTACGGTTCCCCACAAAGGGTTGGGCCAGGGGGTTGAAAATGAGGAAGAACAGGATTTATGAATCTTGTGGCTACACCGTATGAGAAATACCAGGGTGTCTCTACGTATCCCATAATTATGAGAATCAAGCCATACATAGTACTAGAAGCATAGTTTAACATCTTGTGGGACGATGAGAAGCATGGCTGCGTCGGTGCACATCCTCCCAAAACTACAAAGCATGTGTGAGTCATTCTCGATGTGGGAAAGAACAAGTAATTGTGGACTTTCCCCGCATAGGAAGAATATGTAAGGTTGAAAAGACACTCGGTGAATACTGACCAAATGATGCTAACATGTCTATGTATCGCACCTAGACATGTGAAGAGATAAAGCTGAGTTTGTCGAAGTTCCACCTGAACTTGAGGAACTGGAAATGTATGAATCATGAATCTCGAAATTTGTACCACAATGATGAAAGAATGAATATAGAGGATAACTATTGACTATGGTGGAAACAATGTATCCATATCGTGTTAGCCTGGAATAGGGATAGACAAATGAGGGTCGATCGTTGACCATGTTCGAAACACGAGACCTATCGCAAATGTCGTTCAAGATCCTTTGGGATGTTGGCTCGAAATGATAAGAGATCTCATTGGACCAGCCTCCATGGAGATCCCTTAAGCCTATCATCCATGTCATCCGAGGGTCCTTTTGGATGTGGAAGACGATGAGGATCCAAATAGCGAGCCCATGATGCATGGACATGGAACGAGAAAAATGTCTCCAATAAAATTCCACACTTTGGGCTCTTTTTCAAAATGCATCGGAATACGAAAATGAGATGTATTAGATAGAGGGAGTCGAGTCCATTACCATAGGGAGATCTTAGTTTACTGTCATATAATTCTGACAATGGATGGGAGGAACACGGGAGACTTGTGGCAGGTAATTACAAAAACCCGACGTGAATGGGAACTGGGGGTTCAGACTACTACATGTTCCTTGGGAGAGGTTTTAGGTCAATGGACCAAAAATGACAGTTGATATGGGCCTGAGGCTAAGTAAAAAAGTTGTTCTAATGTACCCCATGAGGATGGGGATCAGGCTGCACGTAGTTCATGAGGTGGGGCATGGTGAGGTATGAGTTCCAAGGATAAAAGGGTTGTGCGGGCATGGCCAACGCACCAAAAGAAGCGGTATTTGATCAATCTTGTTTGTCCTTTAAGGTGAGTGAATTTTTTTGTGAAGCGACAAGCCTAGGGTGGAAGGCCTTAGAAACACCACAAGAATCAATCCTTAGTAGGCATTGACATATTTTATGGTAAATAACTGATACCCATCATGATGTCCTCTACAATGAGGTCATCACAATGAATTTCTTTTTTCATCGTGCGGCTTGGACAATAATGTCACAGATTAGGGTCGTCTGATAGGACCACACATTCATTTTAACATCATGTAGCATAGACATAACAGAGACAATTCTAGGTGTGGAGTGTGTACAGTGCAATAAAACATAACCGGCGTGAATGGGGACATGATCCCACATCACACCATATGATACTCTGATAGGGGAACCTCAGGCCAAGGGGGCCAGATAGGGGTGAGTGTGAAAGGGCCGGAGAAACTAGCTCCCATCTGAGCTGGAACCGAAAATTAGATATCCAGGTTGTCCTAAATATCCCATATGGATGGGAATCAATCCACGCATAGTTTCATAGGGTTCCTTTTAATGACGTACGGGACAACATACAGTTTAATGTCATGTGGGAGAGGAAACAAGAGGGCTAATTTTTAGAATGGGGTGCGCGTGGTGCAGCTATGAAAACCCGAAGTGAATGAGGAGGTACTCCCATAACAAGTCACGTGGTCTCGTAGTCATGGTTTAGAAGGTGGGATAGAAATGGAAAATTATCAAAACTCAGGCTGGACCCAAAGGCAATAGGTCCGGGTGTTCCTACGTTTCCCATGAGGATGAGAATCAACACACTCGCAGTTCTAGGGATATCTTAGTTTATGGTCTTATATCTTGGACCATGGAGAGATGGAAGCCTTCCAAGTAAGGGCAGACCACGACCCAATCCCTCATCCTGTATGAGTCAAACTCGGTGTGGTAAACAAGGGAGGAAGATATTTATTACAATACCTCGAATTCCCATCAATGGGAAATCGGTGCGTAGCTTCGAATGATGCCCTTACTGTGACCTTGTTCTCCTAACGTGCAGATGCGCACTATGGAATAGTTTCAAGAGTGTTAGAGGTTTACTTGGACATGATGAGTTGGAGAAATATGTTAATCATGTAACAGACACTTTGGGCTTAATGAGGTTGGTGTGGCGATTGAGGATAACTGTTGATCGTGGAGGAAACACAATATCTCTATCATGTTACCTGAAATGGGAACAATAAACGAGCATCAACCGCTGAATGTATTCGCAACGGGAGACTTGTATCAGTTCGTTGTCCGACCCCCTCAAGGACGTCGGCCCGGGATGGTAGGAGGGCCCTTTGGCCGAGCATCCATTCCATTTAGGGATCTATTTGGATTTGAAATGTGATGGAAGCCCTAATGAAGGGGAACAAGATGCCTAGGAAATGGGTGGAAGCATGTCCAAGTATTACCCAACATTCCAGGTACTAAACCAGTGTACCCTTTAGACACATTGGTTAATTGCCGAAGAGGGTCGGTGAGTGGTGCTCAACATGAGAGTAACTGATTTGAAGTGATGTGTATAGAGTAAATATATAGATAACTTTGAGGAGGTGGTAAATGGCATGGTCATCACAAACTCGATTTGAGTAAATAAATAGTTCCATACCACATTATATACTCCTCTCCCTGGGGATGGGTAGGCCAAGGGGGCCAGATAACAGGGAAATTTTTAAGATATGGGGCTGGACCCAGAGTCTAGACATTCAGGTGGTCCTATTTGTCCCATAAGGATGGGAATCAAGACATACATAGTTCTTGAAGGTATACAAATAGGGGCAGGATACCCCAAAAAATGAGGTGTACGACGTGGTGAGTAACTTGACGTGAATGGGGACATGATCCTGTATCATACCGTACAACCCACGAGAATTTGGGCTAGGGGCCGAAAAGGGGGCCAGGGGGCCCGAGGAAAGACTCTAGAGTCTGGGGTGGGCCAATAGGAGAACAGGATGTGCGATCGTATGTATCCCGTAAGTATGGGAATCAAGCCACATGTAGTTCTTGAAGACACATGGGGGTAAGATACCCTATAAAAAAAGGGGGTGTACATCACAACGTACATCCCGACGTGAATGATGACATAATCCCACACCACACCATACAATCCCATAAATGAACCTATACCGAGGGCCTAGGAAGGCCAAGGGGCCTAAGGCTGGACCTCGGTCAGGAAGGCCTGACCAGCTCGCATTTTAACATCTTGTAGTGAGAACAGGGACCGGGGAAGGTCTCATCCGGGGATTTGAACGACATGGTGAGCAATTCAATGTAAATGAGTACATAATCCCACACCACACTGTAAAATCCTAGAAGAGAGGACTCGGTCCATATGGAAGGTCATACTCCTTCTTCTATGGGTACCGCCTCATCACAGCTTCTAAGCCCACATGAGCGATGGTCGGTGTGGGAAACAAGGAGACGGTCTCAGCTAGTCCTGTCCAACGAGGCCTGATAGGTGACTTCTCCAGAAAGGAGTATGTCACTTTGATAAAACTATGCATAATGAACCACTACACTCAATGTTTGGGACATCTTGGGGTGGTCCTAACGATTCAGGAATACTGTTGACCGTGCTCGAAACCCAACATCCTTATAGTGACATGAAATGGGAGCAACAAACGTGCATTGTTTGCTAACTATATTCGAAATGTGGGACTTGTATCAATTTGTTTCTCAACACCCTTGAGGGAATTGGCCCAATGTGGTAAGAGAGCCTGTTGTCCTAGCATCTACACCATTTAGGGGCCCTTCCGGATGGGGAAGGTGATGGAATCACAGTCAAGGAGTGGGTGAAGCATAGATGTACCCATCTATGAAAGAGGAGAAGGTCTCTGGGGAGAAAAACGTATGGCCAGATCGAGGCTAGCTCGACGTGAATTGGGGAAAAATTATGTACCCACCATATTTCATGACCTGAGGGGAAGATTCTGGCGTTTGGGCTAGGCCAATAGAATAAATTTCCAAGTATTCCTATATATCTCATGAAGTTGGGAATCAAGACATTCATAGTTCTTGAAGGCCATGCAGTTTACGTCGTGCGGTGAAGATGTGGGAGGATAGAATAATGGGAGTGGGAACATTGTGTGATAATTATAATCCTCGTATGAGTGGGGCTAGGGAAGACTACTCCATATCATACAAGGATCCTCCAAGGAAGCTACACCGAGGGGTAATATTCAAAGAGAAGAGCTCAAGGTTGGGCTCAAGATGAGGCGTCTGAGTATTCCTATGTATCCCATGCTGATGGAAATCAATCCACATGTAGTTCTCAAAAATGAAGTTTAAAGTCATGAAAGACTGGACAGTTCATGGTAATGTGGGACTGGCATGCAGTTTAGGGTCGTACAGGACCATACAGATTAAGGTCATGCAGGTCCGACATGCAGTTTAGGGTCGTGCAGGATCAGACATTTTAAGGTCATGCGGGACCAGCATGCAGTTTAGGGTCCTGCAGGAATGGAAAGTTTAAGGTCATGTGGGACTGCCATGTAGTTTAGGATCATGCATGAATAGACATTTTAAGGTCTTGCGGGACCGGCAAGCAGTTTAGGGTCATGCAGGACTGGACAATTTAAGGTCACGTGGGACAGGCATGCAGTTTAAGGTCCTGTAGGACCGAACAGTTTAAGGTCATGCGGGACCGGCATGCAGTTTAGGGTCATGCAGGACTGGACAATTTATGTTCATGCGGTACTGGCATGCCGTTTAGGGTCATGCAAGACCAGAGAGTTTAAGGTCACGTGTGACCGCTATGCAGTTAAGGGTCGTGCAGGACCGGACAGTTTAAGGTCATGCGGGACCGACATGCAGTTTAGGGTCGTGCAGGACTGGATAGTTTAAGGTAATGTGGGACCAACATGAATTTTAGTGTCGTGTAGGACTAGAAAGTTTAAGGTCATGCGAGACCGGCATGCAGTTTAGGGTAGTGTAGGACCGGACAGTTTAAGGTCATGTGGGAGTGGCATGTAGTTTAGGGTCATGCAAGACATGACAGTTTAAGGTCATGCGGGACTGACATGCTATTTAGGGTCGTGTAGGACTATGAAGCTAAGGCAAAGTATTGAATGAGGAACTTGGCATTGGTGGGAGGAGTTATACACACACAATCCATGGTCACCAAGGAGTGTGCTCCATTGGAGTAAACCTTGTGAATGATGTAAGTTCCTTCCCATTTCAGCTCCAATATAGGTGGCTTCCTGCCGAGTATCATTGGATTCATGAGGGCCAATACCATATTAGCATGTAAGAAGGAGCATATGTGACCTTTCTTGTTGAAGGCTTTGGCAATCTTGTTCTGCTGCCTCTCCAGATTATGCCGGGCACGAACCCTATTCTCGTCAAGTGCATCCAATTTAGCCAGACGGATTTCAGCTACATTATCTAACACCTGCTGATCATAGACTGTTTTTCACTATGAGGGCAGCTGAATCTCAATGGGCAGTATGGACTCAGTTCTGTACACCAGGTAATATGGGGTAACCCGGGTAGAATTGCGATCCGTTGTCCGATAAGCCCAAAGGGCATTGGGGATCTTGTCTGACCAACTCTTCTTTTTCTAACCATCATTTTCTGAAAAATGTTAGAGAGAGTCTTTTTGAATTCCTCGATCTATCCATTTTCCTGCGCATGATAGTGGGATGTGTGGTTTGGATGGATATTTTACTTGGCATACAATTTCTTCAACTCAGCTGCTTGGAAGTTCGTGCCCTTATCGGTGAGCACGATATGAGGGACTCCAAATCGGTAGATGATGTTGGAACTCTCAAAATTGACAATGGATCGAGCATTAATAACCGTGGGTGGAACTACCTCTTCCCACATGGGGAAGAAATATGTAGCCGTCAGTATGAACTGGTACTGTCTAGCTATCACCGGTGGATATGGTCCCACGACATCAAGTCCCAACACCGCAATGGGCCAAGAGTACTTGGTAGTGTGAAGGGGATATGGTGGCCATTGTATGATGTTGGAATGAACTAGACATTCATGAAACATTTTAGCAAACTCGATGTAGTCATGGATCATGGAGGGGCAAAAATAACCCAATCTCTGGACCTGGTGAGATAGTTTCATCCCAGCCTGGTGGGCACTGCAAGAACCGCCATGAACCTCCTGCATGACCTGTGGAATCTCGACTCCTTGAATGAAATGGAGGAGAATAACATCAAACCCGCACATTTATAGGATCCTCTCAAGACTGGGAACATCCTGGAGGGTAAATTGTAATGCACAGAATCGGATTATCTCATGCTCGGACCGATCAGCTGGGAGGTAACCATTTTGGAGGTACTCGACAAAAGGGGCCCTCTAGTCGGGAATCACTTCAACCACTACATCTTGGGGACCTAGGGGTCCTGACATGGAGGTGCATGCAGTCAAGTGACTTACCTGTGGGCCGTTACTAATATTCGGAGAGACAAGAGAAACCACCCTCAGATTTTCCACATGGATAATCAGGTCATCCTGCTTGGGCTCTGCAAGTGACACAGCTAGGCCAGCCAGGGCATTATCTAGACCATTCTGAAATTGGGGGATGTGAGCCACATTCGGCCGAGAAGAGAACTGGGCCATTAGTTGGAGATTGTGCTCCAACAATGGTACGAGTACTGGCTTCCTGACAACATATCCATAGTTGACCTGCTTAATAACTAGCTCGATGTCCCCTTTCACATCCAAATTGGGAACGTCGATCTCGAGGGCAAGCTCGAGGCTAGTAATGAGGGCCTAATAATCTTCCTCATTATTTGTGCAGCCTTCCAACAGTATGAACGAGTGCAGAAGAATGACTTGTGCCATGGTAATGAAGAAAATACCCAAGCCTACCTTGTTGAGCCGAGGATCATTTAGCCTCCGGCTGTTGGGGCTTCGGGCAGCTCCATTGAAATGAATCTACCAACACGACATATCTTGATCCACCGATAGGATTGCCTCATCAGGGAAATTGAGGTCCATGGATTGGTCAGAAGGAGCCAAATGGGCAGTGAGGAAGTATTCCAACTCTTGTCCCTTAAGGGCCTTCTGGGGGACAAACCTTAAGTCAAACTACAGATGAATCATTTCCCACATAGCTAGACGGCCTATCAACATGGGGTAGTTTAGGATGTACTCCAGTGGGTCTACCCAAGAGTCCAACTGTACCTCATGGTGCTATAGGTAATGTCATAATTTCTGTACAGAAAACACAAGCACAAGGCATCTCTTCTCAATGGGTGAGTATCTGGTCTTTATATCGAGGAGCATGTTGCTGAGGTAGAAGAGGTTGTTCTATGTCCCCTCATGGTTCTTCAGGGAGAGAAGGGCACTGAGGGATCGTACCAAGGTGGTCACATAAAGGCCCAATTACTTTCCGGTGATGGGTGGAATCAAGACCGGAGACTGTAGAAGATACCTCTTGACTTCCTCAAACGCGGTCTCACACTCTTCATCCCATTCATAGGCGGTGCCCTTCCTCACGAGCCGGGAAAAGGGCTTGCACTTTCTGGCTAGCTTCGTGATGAATCAGCGTGTGTAGGATAAGTGGCCTTGAAATCATAAAAGCTCCCAAATATTGCTCGGGGCGATATTTGGTTGATGGCCTTGATTATATCTAGGTTAATATTAATTCCCCGGTATCTAACAACAAAGTCAAGAAACTTTCCGGAGGTGACCCCAAAGGCACATTTAAGTGGTTTCATATACAGGTTGCGGGAATAGTGGAAATGAAACACTTTCTCAAGGTCCCAGAGATGGTCCTGTCACATGCGATATTTGACCACCAAATTATCCACATAGCATTCCACCAATGATCCATGAATTGTCTTGAATATGCGGTGCATGGCCCGCTGATTGGTGGAGCCTTCATTTTTTAGGCCAAAGGGAATAGCCTGGTAGGAGGAGGTACCATGGGGGCCCTGAAAGTGGTGGACTCCTCGTCTTTGGGGGCCATCCAAATCTAGTTGTACCCAGAATAACCATCCATGAAGGAGAGGGCATGTATCCTAGTCATAGAATCAATCAATAATTCTGTCACTGGAAGGAGAAAATCATACTTTAGACAGTGGCAGTTGAGATCATGGAAGTCAATACAGACTTCGATCTGCCCGTTCTTCTTCCTGACTGGCACAATGTTGGCCAGCCACTTTGTGTACTAGACCTCCTTAACAAACTTGGATCTAATGAGCTTGTCAACCTCGGCCTTGACCGTGGTGTTGTGAGAAGGGTGCATCTTTCTCGAAGGCTTCTTGAACCCGTGATGGTTTGTCGGGAGACCAAGGCGGTGGATGGCTACCTGGGGATCTAGTCCTAGCATCTCATCGTAACACCAGGAGAACACATCATGGTGCTTCTTAAAGAAGTTCACATACCTCTTCTACTCCTCAAGAGACATGGAGGCACTGATCAATGTGGGTCTCGGATCTGCCTTGCTACCAAGGCTCACATGTACCAATTCATCAACCGTTGTAAAGATGCCATCTTCAAAGTTAGGGGGAGAATCCTTTAGATCCTCTTCTCCACTTATAAAAGTATCTTCCATGGGGGAAGTTTCTTCTGAGCCACCAGACCACGAAGGGAGTATGGTTCCAGCTTGATCGGCAGAGGTCAGCATATCCTGAGATTCATGTGCTACTGAGACCATGGCGATGAAGGTGGTTGATCTGATCCCATATGGTCTTTGGCCTATGGGGCCACATTTGATAACATCAAATCAGTAGTGGTACGTTGGCTTGAGTAGGTTAATTCCATCCCAGAGAAACAGACACGTATGATGTACCACCGTTTCCATGAGTCGGACGTCCCAATACCGTACAGGGGTAGGAGGTTCTGGGACCACCCTTTCCTGGTTTGTATAGGAGTATGAGGTGATTTTATGTCATCACATGGAATTGGTAATATTCCTTCCTCTTGTACCCTAAATGAAAAATCATTTCCCAATGTCAAGGGTCGTGGCCTCCAAAAAACGGATCCGAAAGATGTAAGCATTATGCAGACCTTCCCTGGGATCACTTGTGACAATGGCGGGCTCAATCTCACTTTCTTGAATCTTCTTATCCTTTCTCTTGTAATAGTCAGCATCTAGAAAGTGGGTTTCACAAGAGGAAAAAGGAGACACATATCCTTAGAGAAAATTTACTCGATCATTGAGGGTGTATTTAAGGCATTGGTGATAAGATTAAGGGATGGCTACATGCAGGTGGATCCATGGTATTCCAATCAATGTGTTGTATGTGCTATCCTAGGAAACAACCATGAATTCCGAACTAGAATCTAGGACACCGAACTGGGTCTTCAAAAGGATCTTGCCGATTGGGGTCTACTCAGTCCTGTCATATCCCTGGATTCTTAGGTCAGATAGAGTTAAATCATCCTCAAACAACCCCATCTTCCATAGTTTCCGAGTTGGGATTAGGTTAATCCTAGAGCTCGTGTCAACAAGAAAGTGGTGTACTTCCACGCCATTGAACTGGACAGTGATGTACAATGGGTGAATGTTCCCCTATATGGGAGGGTTTTCATCTTCACCAGAGAAAGAGATAATTTCCTGGCATTTGACATTCTCAATTTCCTCACAGTGGATGGCTTCTGTAGCTGCTACCTCCATCTCAAACTGGAAGGGGATCTTTAGAGCCTCGACGAGCACCTCACGCATGTCTAACAATATATAAAGAGACTAAAGGATTGAAATCCTAGCTGGGATGCCATTAAGGTGACTGTGGAAATCATACTTTTGTTCCAAGAACGAAATTCTTCTTACAGGAGGCCGCTCTTCGATTGGAGACATGGCGGACCCTACCGGTTGGACCGGCGGCTGGAGAGTGCTAGGTACGTCTCGTTGCTCACTAGTCTAGGACTAAAGAGTAGCTTCCAGATGGGGACCAGAAAAATTATATTAGCCTATAGTAGGGTGATACTAGCCACGGTACAGATGAAGTAGCTCAGCCAATTCCAGTAGCACAAACGACGGTGGAGGTAGACCAAAGGACACCAGATGAGGAGGTTGTGCATGCTAAGCTCTTCCATGGGCATACTATATTATCTTAGTGGAATGAATGGCCTGGCTAAAAGTGCTAGATTGTGTGACTTCACAACCCACATGGTCGCGACTCCACCGACATTTATGTCGGATGGGGACGTTGGGGAGGTTCTCCTGGCATTCCCCTTCGTCGGGAGTCATATAGGGTTTTACCAACTCCACGGTATTAACTGAAGCGTACCCCTGACTGTCACTTGGTGAATCATACACCACTGGGCGGATTCTGGGTGGGATCCCCATTTTAGAGGTCATGTAATCACCGAGAGTGTGAGATGACAACGACATCGGTGGAGTGAGTTACTTCTTCTTATGCCTCTAATGCTTGCTCTTTTGGGAAGAGGTCGGTTGAGATGATGATGCAGAGGTGCTGGCCGCAACTTCTGAAGGCTCCGGCTAATTCAGGCATCCTCAAATAATATAATGGGCACAAGCGACTATTTTACAGTCCATCCAGTTGTCGTACTTCTGGGATTCGTTACTAGGAACATGCTTCCACTCACCTTCGTCGTCGCTACCACTTTCTGACCTCGCAAAGACACCTGCCACTTGTGTCGGGGCCGGGCCTAGCCTAAATATGTTTTTATTGACCTAGTCTTGGATCCAGTCTTTAAACACATAGCACTGCTTGAGGGTGTGCCCCAAGATCCAATGATAGGGGTAGTAATGGAGAGATCAGTGAGATTCACCTCTGCCAGCCTTCAACACTCTAGTAAGTGTACAATTCCCTACTCTAGGGCACTACAAAAGTAACCGGGGACCTAATTATTGCTGAATGAGTAAGCCTGGTGTCTTCTTTCAAGATAGATGGCTTTGGTATCCTGGTTCTGACAAGGGGTCGGAGTAGTCTGTTGAGGAGGCAGAGCCTGATTATACTGCCTAGGCAATGGTGGTGCTTTGCGCGGGGGAACCTACCGATTCTAAGGCGGTTGCTGCAGGGTAGGAGGCTAGGCCTGTGGTGGAGGGCCTCTACGATGATGCGGAGCCGATGCTACTGGTAGCAATTCTAGCTGCCTGGGGGATTCAATTTGGTCAACCACAGCGGGCTCGGCTTTAGAATACCTCCTTGCTGGGATCATAGTGGGAACAACCTGTGTCTGAATATCCTATTATAGTGCTTTCGTGAGGCGTTGGGCCTTATATAAGAAGTCTTGGAACCCTCCGGGGTAGTTCTCAGTGATTTGGGAAGGAACCCGTTCTATTTTGACATTCCCTATGCACATAGTTAGTAATTCCTTTTGAGTCGGTGACATGTCGAGGGAGTATGTGAGCCCCTTCCACTAGGCGATAAAGTCTGCGAATCTCTCATCAGGCCTTTGTTTGCACTTGAAGAGGTCTGTGATGATGGTTTTCTATGTGGTGGAGCTGAACTGGTATATAAATTGTCGTCAATGATCCTCTCAGTCAGTCACCGATCCAATGGGGAGCTGGTTGAACCATACAAATGAAGGGTCTTCCAATGTCTCCACAAAACATCGGAGTGTGGAGGCTTCCTGATGTGATGGAGTCCCCAACATGGGGCCACACCTTGAGTAAAATTGGGCCAGGTGCTGCGGCAGGTCCCCTGTCCCATTAAAGGGTGATAAAGTGGGATTCCCAAAACCCAGGAGTGCAGGCATATCATATACCCACGCTGGATATGGCTTGTCGTCGGGTGGGACTGCCACCTGTCATGTTTCCAACGCCTCAAGGAAGGCGATGAGTTCCACCATTGGATCATCTGGGAGGGGGTCCCAGTCTTGACGGGGATCCCTAACCACGAGTGAGTTGTAGGGATCTTTAACACTATAGATGGGTTCAACGGCTCATGGAGTGACTCGTGGAGCGGCATGCGGGGATGCTGAGGGAACCCAAGACGGATTCCTCGGATTGTCATGCCGTTCAGGAGGGTTTTGTGAGACGTATCACACCTTCTTTCCATGAGTTCCAGCTTCAACCTTGTCTACTAGAGCATTACGATCATGGTTTCCCAAAGCCATCTCACTGGGGAGAAATTGTTCAGGCCCCTATTTCCCAGGCCTAGGATCACCATAGTCAGGTAATCTCTCTATAGCGCATTCATCCAGTAGTTCGTCGACCAACCATTTCTGCTCAACATGTTTCTGGCACAACACGGTGTTCTCGGAGTCTTCACCCATCTTCTGCATTGAGGCGGATGGTTCAGAGTTCTTGACAGCTCCAACATGGTCTTTACCCTTACCAACATTCCGGCTGAGTACCAATTTCTTGGTGGGTGCAGGGAGACCAAGGAAGTTCCACTTCTGACGAGTAATTCATTCTGGTGTGTCTAACAGGGGTGGAACACCCTCAGTGGGTAAGCCTCTATCAAGAAACACCAGCTCTTCCTCCTTGTCTACGACGTCGGCCATGTGGACCATGACCCTTCCCAGGGGCATGTCCTCAATATCGCATAGTGAGTCGGGCTTCCATCGAATAGGATTGAAGAGGAGGGAAGATTACTTCCCCAATCTGTGAAAATGCATGTGGGGGGTAGCCTCCCGGATGATTTTGCTGAGTACCTTGAAACTCTGAATGCATATGTGTTGGAGGGTACTCTGGCGACCTCATGACTCAGGGCGCTGGGCCATGAGGAGTGCAGCCAAATTGAATAAACAGAATTGCTCGCCTATTTCTTCAAAGAGCACTTGGATCCTGGGGTACACCACCCGATGATAACGAATACCGGTGGGCGTCACCCATAGGGTTTGATGGAAGCACTCGACATCCTCTGGGTGGGGGATTCTGGCACACAGAAGTTCGACGTTTCCATCGACTAGAACATCTCCGAGAAGTGATCTGCTGAAAGAATGTCCTATAAGCTCCTGGGATCGGATTCAGGGTCTAGCCCCCTATTTCCCCACTCATCAACTAGAGGCGGCTGAGGAACCTGTAGCTGTATTGAGGCGGACCACTTTGACAGTAGACTTGGCGGCGGAGAATACGGCGAACGAGCCGACTGGCCACCTAATTCCAGGCCATCCTCCGAGGAGTGTGGTGACTTAGCCATAATGTCACGATACGAAGGGCTTGAAGCCACAGTTTTTGGTGCAGGGATTATGGTTTCCAGGGATGGGTCACACCATTTCTCAGCAGCCATTGGTCCCCAAAAAAGATCTCCATGATCTCTGGTTGAGGTAGAGGGCACTTCTAGTGATGATGGTGGTCAATGCATGGTCGGAACCTGTGGGATTCCCAAAATTTCCTCCTCCTGGATGTACCTGTGAAGATAGGAAGGAATCTGGTGGACTTCACAATCCTGAAGGATGATACTGATATGCCTTGTTCCTACCCCGATCCTTGACACGGAGGACCAAGGGGAGGGTTCCACTACTGAGTCATACTCTGTTTCAGAATCTAAGAAACAGACTGGTTTGATCTTATTCAGAAGCCTTTCGGTTTTCTTCTTAAGGCAACGAAGACCCGCCTTCCTGCCCCGGAATGGCTCTTCGAGGAAGGGAAAATTCCTAGCATGAGGAGGTCCTTTCACAGTACTAGTGTTGGGGCGGGGAGTATTTCCGCATGTGTGGGATAGGGTGCGAGGAGCACTAGGGAAGATGCCAAAGGGGATATGGGGAGGACCTCCGTGCTGGGTGGTGGGGTGGGTAGGACACCTGCTGGAACTGACGGGAGCATAGGTAGGACCTCCATGCATAGTTCCCTTGGTGACATGAGTGTGATGCAGGTCCCCATACTGATCGGACCGAACACGGTTAGGACCTATGTGCTGGGTTTTGGTGAAGTGGAGTTGATATCCACCCCTACGGTTTCTAGAACTAGTAGGAACTCTGTTGGCTGCTATGAGGATGTGAGGAAGGTCCTCACATCGAAGAGATACTCGATGTGCAACGTCCTTAGCCCAGCGGACCATGGTAATTGGGATGTATCCATACCCAGTGTAATGAGCATGGGAGAGGCTCCCATATGGGGGGTTTCTACCATGAGGAAGGCCCTCATTTGGGTCGAAGGTGGCATGGGGCATACCTCTGAGTTGGTCCTGGGAGCGGGAAAGGACCACGTCTTCCATGGTACTTTCACGGGGAGGGCCCCCGTACTGGGTGGCATTACTGCGGGTTAGTTTGCGGTGGCCACTGCCTGTGACTGCAACCAAGAGAGTCGACCCAGCCTGACTGTGGGGTTGGTGGGGCCTCGATCTAGGTTGGGCATATAGATTCCCATTCTTGGTGTATATAGGGGGTTGATGATGCATGTCAGAAGTGGCTCAGGCTATAGTAGCCACTGACGTTGACACCCCTTATTGGGCATCCTCCTCAGCCTGTCCCTGACACTGGCATCGAGTCATCCAGGCTGGTACCGGTGGTGCAGGTAGGTAGTCAACTTGCTCTTCAGCTTGGGGAACTGGGTGGCAGTGCTGGCGAGGCCTGGTGGGGGCCCTCACTGGGAATCCCTGGGATGTAACTATGGTCGGGCTTGCTCGAACATCCCCTTCCTCATCAGCATAGGGTATGGAGTCATAGAGGCATTCCGAGGAGAGGAATTTGAAACGATTGAAGGTTGGAGTGTAGAGCATCATCTACCTATGTGGAACTTAGGGGTAGTGTTGACAGCGAGGCACATACGCCTCTAAATCTAGGCGGGCCATGTCCCTCATAAGGATGACCCCTACTCCTTGTACCTACGTACAAGGTCATTGATTACCATTCATTGGATATTTTCTGATGGGGAGAGGGGGAGTGGGAACCCATTAGTCAAGTCAGTCATGGCCATTATAGAAGAAGAAGAACAGTTCGGGGTAGCAGCATTGATATTGCCCCTGCCCGTGCCTCGGTGGGATGGAGGTGATCGGGTTCCGGATGCATCAACTGGGTTCCTGAAAGCAGGGAGATCAACTGATTAGTACTGATAGAAACAGAAATCGACGTCCAGTTCCCCAGCGCCATTCCTTCATCCCTGACCAGACAGATGGATCCATGCCAACAACTTTGTAGACTGAGATGCTCAACATTTTGACTGCCCCAACTTCTGGTGAGTTTCACACCAGGCCCACTATTCTCATGGCAGGCCCCGATGCCGGATATCAGGATCCAGTGACACGTCACTCTACTGATGTCTCGAGCACTACTAATCTCCACATTAAGGAGAATAATTTTAATTTGGGATCACCATTTCTGTTTTCGACGCTTTCGCCGGGGTGCGCGCGTCCGTCATGTTCGGGGGACGTAAGTGTCGTTCTCTTGCCCCGCATTCCCAATTTCCAAAGGTGTGCGGCATCTGCTCCCTGTTTGGGGATGTTTTCTCCTTGATCGAAATGAGATGATGGGATGTCGGTCCTTCCTTCCATGGATTCCTCCTCGAAATTCATCACATAGTCCGGGTATCCCTTATAGATTAAGACGTAGTTCATGAAACTTTTCCTAGTGCCATGTATTCATGGATTCCAGTTAATTGCACTACTTCTGTCAAGAAAGTACAAGGGTTCTTGTCAGGGAATCAACCTTCAGCTTGTGGATTAGTCACATTGAGGCATCACTGACGAGTCTGGATGCTGAGGAATTGGAGTGTCTGTCTTTTTTCCCTTATTATAGGGATTCTCGAAGGCGGGGAAGCCCAAGGTATCCCACATATAATTTGGGGAATCCTATACCATAAGCTTGTATTTGAGGTTTTCTTTATCTTCCCATGTTTAACATAATGTATGCCACAAGTTTAACATCCAGTGGAGACAAATCAGACTGATCAGAACACTAGCTAGAGTGGATCAGATTGAAGAACCCCCTTGAGGGAACACCGATATTGGGGACAACATGTGGGTGGCTTTCCGAATGCTGTAAAGGGGAATGGGGTTTCATGATCTCATAGGGATGTGTTGGCCCAGGTAATAACCAGGATGGATGATGGTTTTGGTCTTGAGCCTCGAAGAGACTTCCTACGTATCCCCGTAGCAAGGAATAAAAGATTGTGTAGTTCGGGTAAAAAGGGGGGCATGACACGTTGTCACGGAGGTGGTCGGGGCAATTGATTATTGGGCGTGAACCTCATGAAGGCTTCCTACGTACCATGCCTTAAGATGGATCAAAGGCCCCATAGTTCGGGTGATGGTAGTTTCGTAGAACTGACGTGAATTAGGACATTAGTCGAAGAGGATGATGAGATTGAATCTCGGAGAGGCTTCCTATGTACCTTGCCTTAGAAAGGATCAAAGTCCCCATAATTCGTGATGAAAATAGGATGTTTAACTGACATGAAGGGGTGTCGAAACAACTGAATGGTGGGCTTGAACCTTGTGATACTTCCTACGCACCATGCCTTGAGATGGATCAAAGTCCTCGTAGTTCTATTGTACAGTTTAACATCATGCGGGATGGGGATGGTGTCGGTGAACCGACGTGAATGAGGACCTTCTACCAGGTGGGTGGTGGGCTTGAACCTCGTAAATGTTTCTTAAGTACCATGCCTTGGCAAGGATCAAAGTCCATGTAGTTCAGGTGGGTGCATGTCAGCGAACCGATGTGAAGATAGACCAGGGGTCTGATGGGTGTTGGGCTTGAACCCTGTGAGGCTTCCTACATACCATGCCTTAACATGGATCAAAGTCCTCGTAGTTTGGGTGGGGGTGTGTCATCTAACCGATGTGAATATTGACCGAGCATCTGATGGGTTTTGGGCTTGAACCACGTGAGGCTTCATACATACCATGCCTTAACATGGATAAAATTCCCCATAGTTATGGTAGGTCACAACGGCTTACTGTTGGATTGGAATGCAGTTTAACGTCATGTGGGATGGGGATGGTGTCATGGTAGATGCTTACTCTAAGCCTACATGAATCGGGCTCGGTGTGAGAAATAAGAGGTAGCAAAGGCCTGATGACCATGTCATGAAAGGTGCGTCTATGGGATGTGAAGAAGAGTGGGGCTTATGCTTTGAGGTGGACCATGGTGGTGGGGCTTACTCCAGGATGGAGGCCCATGGGAGACAAATTGTAGTTGGAGGAGGACTTGGGACCAAATAAAGGAGGATCCTTGTTCCCTATCACGCCCTCTGCTAGCCTTGGCACCGAGGAAGTGAGGAGGGGTGGGGGTACCACCTCCTGCAAGAAAAACTTTGGGGGCTTACACAGAGGTGGTTGCCCTTACCCCATTGACAAACACTACTCCTAGAAAGAGGATATAATCCCATGTGGAGAACAAGGGGCATGGAGAATGGCCATGGTGGGGGCACCACATTTGAGAGGCATGGGGCGATGTCACAGTTTAACGTCGTCTGTTGATGACGATGGTTCATGGTAGTTTAACGTCTTGCAGGTCAGATGAGGTGGGTTTACTCCTCACCCCTAGGACTTACATAACCAGTACCCTCTACTCCTTGTGGGAGGGAAGGTACCAGCAATGTCGTGGTGACGGGGTGTCATATAGAAAACCTTAGAGGGTTCCTCATTAGCTTGGTTATGCAAAGAAGAAATAGTTTTTAGCGTGCCTATGTGAATAATCATTAGGAGATGCAACGAAACGGGCGGTATCATCCAGGGGACTTTGTAATAACATCGTGGAAACATGGAGGGTCTCACTGGAAAAGGATTTTCCAAGCAGAGGGGTCCATAGGTAGTGGCCTTGTGGATCTAAGTTCCTCTGCATGGTGGAGGGCACTTGCGAAGGGGTGTGCATCATGATGTGGGGTGGTTTAGCCTTAGAGTGAGGTGGAGGTTCAAATGGGAGGTGTTTCAAGAAGTGGAAAGGAATTTTCAGAGCACTGCCTCATAGAGCACCAGAGCCTCGTGAAGCAAAGTGTCATGAAGCAATGTTCTTCGCGAAGTATAGTGAACCATCCTTGGCCTGCGGATCACGTGTACATGAGGGTTGTTTCGCAAATCATAAATGCTCCGTGATGACCCGGGTCCCCTTGGGGATCCACTTCCTTTGAGAAATCCCTTAATCTTCGTGAAAGTCATCCCCCTCAGATGAGGGGATTAAAATGAGGCAAGGTGGAGGCACTTCGCGGAGAAAAAGTACCACGCATAGCTCATTATTCATAGAGCAAAGGGTGTTTTACTATTTGATAGCTAGTAAGTTGAAAGGATAGATTGTCCATCCGTTGGGATCAGGGGGAGCCCGATATTTATAGGTAAGAGGTTCTATGAAGCACATCATACACAGCACAAAGAATTCTTTGGTTGCTTCATTGTGGGTCGCGAACGTAAAATGCGTTCACGGAGGGGTCTGCCTCCTTGCTTCGTGGAGGGTCGCGAACTTCAAATGAATTTGTAGAAGGGTACACCTATTTGATGTGGCTTCGTGAGTCAGTTCACGGTGCTTCTTCTCTTCTTTATCTTCAAACATTTTGGCACCAAAAATGGGATTTTGAAATTTGGGAAGATGATTTGTGTTCCTGAAAAACCTAATATGAAGAAGGATTTGATGGATAATTCTCATAGATCTAATTTCTCAATACACCCTAGTAGCAATAAGATGAATAGAGATATGAAAGAAAATTTTTGGTGGGACAACATGAAGAGAGAGATTGCTGATTATGTGTCAAGATGTATGGTTTTTTTCATCAAGTGAAAGCTGGAAGTCCAGATCCTATAGTAGTCATCAAACCTCTTCCCATACCGGAGCTGAAATGGGATTATATTACAATGGACATTTTCAAGGGCTACCAAAGACTCATAAAAAATGATGCAATATTGGTCATTGTTGATCGTCTTACAAAGTAAGCTCATTTGGATGATATAATAGATGATTTACCACCTCAATGTTTTGAAAGAATATATATTAATGATTTTGTATGACTTCATGGAGTACCCTTATCGATTTTTTCTTAATTGTGATCCCCTTTTTACATTAATATTCTAGAAAAGTCTTCAGAAGGCCTTGGATACTGAACATTGTTTGAGCACCGCCTACCACCCTCAAACTGAAGGAAAATCAGAATGGACTATTCAAACCTAAAAAGACATGTTCAAATATTTCTCACTTGACTTTCAAGGATTCTGGGATCAATATTTACCTCTGGTAGAATTTTCCTATACTAATAGATTCCATTCAAGTATTCTAGATGGCATCATATGAAGCGTTATATGGAAAGAGATGTCGCACACCAACTTGTCGAGATGATGGTGGTAAAAGAAAACTCGTAGGCCAAGAACATGATGAGGAAACAATGGAGAAGTTGAAGGTCATCCAAACCAATATCAAAGAAGCTCAATGTAGGAAAAAGATTAATGCGGACAACCGAAGGAAGGACATGTAATTTCAAGTAGGTGATCATGTTCTCTTGAAGGTATCTCCTTGGAAGGGTGTTATATGATTCAGTAAGAATGGAAAATTATGTCCTACGTACATTGGACATTTTGAAATTCTAGAATAAATTGGAGTTTTAGCATTCTGTTTAGCAATTCCTCCAAGTCCCTCTAATGTTGATGATGTGTTTAATGTATCACCATTGAGAAAATGCATGACAAACCCAACGCATGTACACAACTATAAATAAATAAAACTGGAACTCAATTTGTCTTATTGTGAAGAGTCTGTCAAGATTCTTGATACTAGAGAACAAGTGTAGAGAAACTGGATGACTCATCTGGTAAAAGTTCTATGGAGAAACAATAGTATGGAAGAGGAAACCTGGGAACTCGGGGAACTTCTAATGAAGAACCACCTGAATATTTTTATGCAATAATATTCTAGAAACTTCAAGGAAGAAATTATTTTAAGGAGGGGAGAATGTAACACTCAAATCATCCACGGTGCATTTCCCTTTGAATAATGTAATAACTTGCGTTGTACGCAACATGGAGTTTTAACACACAACGACCAATCAAACTAGCTGTTATGAATAGTAATACCAACTTTTTAAAATTTTATAAATTTTATTTTTCAAAATGGTCTTCATTTTTGGATTCCTAATATCAAAATTATCTTAGGGTGAATTTTTGGTATTTTTCTGAAAACATTCAATTTTTGATGCATCGTGAAAAACAATGCGTTATTGGTTAAAACCAACTTTTTATTTAAATAATTTTTTATCTTATTTAAATTTATTAAAAGTCAAAATAGATAAATTATTCCTATATTATATCAATTTAATTCATTGAATTCATTTTATATTAATATTATATATATAATTTTATAGAACTTTTTACCGTCTTTTACACACATTTTCGGTGCATTTAAAAATTTGCATAAAATGTAATTTTACCGCTTCTATTAATTTAATATCAAATATCTGAGAGACACAGTATATATCAGTAAGTAAAATTTTGTTCAATAAGATGGAAATTATTTTTTGTGAATACTAACTTTTGACTTTTATTTACCATGGTTAAAAGTATGTAGGGTAACTAAAGGTAAATATTATATTATAATTACCCTAACACATGCCCTAACTCTATTGGATTAGTATAATTCAACAAAAAAAACATAGGAATAAAATATGATCCCTTTGGTCCACTTGTATTAGATAAGGATATTTATTATTATTTTATTTAAAGAGGTGTTAAATGTGTTAACTCAAAGTTTAAAAACAAAACCATTTTCAATATAGGGTCATACATATGATAAATTCGACTATAAATATTCATTAGAAAGATAAAACGATTTACTACATAATGGTATTTTATATATAATTTTTAGATATTAAATAATAAAATTTATTTATGACACAATTATGATGCAGTAATTACGTTATTAATGAAAGATTAAACTAATTGATATTATAAATATTCAAATAAATTTAATTTGAGACTTTTCATAAATTACACTAATTTTATTGTTTAACAT
Organism: Viscum album; assembly: GCA_963277665.1. Lineage (NCBI taxonomy): Eukaryota > Viridiplantae > Streptophyta > Magnoliopsida > Santalales > Viscaceae > Viscum > Viscum album. Next base: position 124,311,430 of record OY728129.1, on the reverse strand, counting down.
GAAATTTTAGTGTTGATTCAATGAATTTTTTTCGAATTATTCATTCTCTTATGACTTTAACAAAAACCAAATAACAAATAGTGTCAAAATTGTCATAAAAGAGTTTTTAAAACAAATACTATATTATTAAATGATATAATATTCCCACAAAAAAATGGTTAAACCAAAGGAATTATAAAATGATATATATATATATATATTATTAATTAACCAGTTTAGGGTCTCATGGAATTTTATAGTATGTTTTTTAACCATTTATTATAATAATACAAGAACACATGGTAAAAGTTAAACTATTTAACTAAGAGTTAAAACTTAAGAATACTATTAATATGGTTACCTAAAGCTATCTAAAACCTATTGGTTGAGGGTTTCAGACCCCTTACTATCTTAGATTTGAAGTAAATCATTTTTGATCCTTTATAAACTGTAAATGATTTTTTAATTAAATAATATTTCAATCTTTTCCTATGGCACCTCTCACATCTCGTATAAAAGGGAACTTCTCCTTATCTTAATTTCACACATCTAAATGCATTTGGATCAGCCAAAACCTTCCCAAATATCCTCCTAAATATCATAAATTCATCTTAGATTATTTACATTGATTGTAAATGCAACCTATGGAGCCCCTTTGATCAACTCAAAAGAAAACACTTGAAGAAGAGGTAATAATTTCACAACCCTCTTCCAAGTTCTTTTGTTATTACACTTTCTATTTAATTGTTGTTTACATAACAAAATAATAACTACAGAATATTATAGAAAATATGATTTTATTATATATATGGTACAACAATATTCATTATTCTATCCATCCTACGAATGACAAGTCACCATACGTGTGCACGTACGACTTAAGGTCCCAACGTTGTGGTGTAGTTTGTAATTCAAACACTTTTTTATTTGGATGGGTATAACATTCAGTATAAATGATGTAAATAATAAATATATCATTTTAATGATTATTTATATATGATATATCATATAGTTAATTATGATTTAACCATCAATATAATGATATAGTCTCTTGTGCGTACGTACGGCTTACTGTCTCCACGACGTGATGACATGTCAATCCCCATCGTAACCATTAAAGACTAATTTTTATTTTATGATTAAATATAATGATTAAAGGCTTGATATCATTATGGATATGAATAATATACATCCTATTCATAACAAGCATGACTTACCTAACAAATCATATAAAGGAAAACTAATCAGCTAAAACACAAAATGATGATACTATTGATATATCATGATCAAAGAAATATTAAAAGATCATATAGGATATCATATTAATGTATATGGTTCTTTTATAATTTAATAAAAATTATTTCACCATTATACATGAGTTTAACCTACCCTCAACCAATGAAATGTACAAGGTAAGGGTTAATTTTATAATTTCTTTATTATTCGAGGTTGTTAATACATAAGAAAATACTGGGACCTCTTTATCATCCACACATATGTTTTTATTAAAAAAGAATTTCAAAACATTTTTATTACTTTTTTTGAGAACGATGAGCACTTAGTATCTTTCATAATATAAAGAAAAGGTTACACAATTCAGAAGGATGGAATTTTACATTTATCTCTTAGTAAGAGAGAGGACATTTCTTCAGGTAAGCTGGTTGTGTGTTGGCAGTGTTCCGCATAAACACCCTTGTTAGCTAACCCATCAGTAATTTGGTTCGCTTCCCTATAGGAGTGAGTTATAAAGTTGTTCATCAATGACATCATTTTAAGGTAGTTTACCCATTTAGCGACCAGCTTCCATGAAAGATGTTTTTTCCCTACTCTAACCACTTGAACCAGAGTTGTGGAGTCCCATTCAAACCATATATTATTCAATTTCTTTTTGCAGTAAGTATCCACCGTAATTATCAGTCCCATCATCTCAGATTCATGTTCTATAGACATACCACAAGTCCCATAAATGCATTCAACAACATTCCCATTCTCATCTCTGAAGACCGCTCCATATCCAGAGGGGCCTGGATTTCCCTTGGCAACTCCATCCGTGATACAGTTAATCTATCTTGGATTTTTACTATTTACATTACTATGGTTTAAAGAAATTTATACCCTTGTTTTACTTTTTATAAAATGTATGTAAAGGAATCTTTCTGTCATTTTCCAAAAAAGTTACTTTGTGACCTTTTCAACAAAAATAAGGAAATTATTATTTTTAACATAAACGGTGAGGGAGGATATTTTCTGCTGTTATAGAACCTTCATAGTTTCCCTTACAAGATGATAAGAATATTTCGAAAATAAATGTTTTCATTTTTAATTATGTCACTTCTTAATGGTTTCAAAATAAAAAGAGGAATTTCTTATAAATTGATTTCATTATATCTATGTCAACATCCTTTGATGTATTTTAAACTTGTTTGATGTTTATTTATTATGATACAAATCTTCCATAATGTATTGAAGGTTTTCTGATATGTTTGAATATGGGTGTATTATTTTTGTACCATTCATGGTTTATGGATAAGGTATTGACATTTTCTATGATGGTTTTAATACAAATGTTAATGTCATATTTAAAATATTTTATATGTGGAATGGATTGGACTTAGTATGTGACGAGTGGAGTCCACTATAGCTCCTCAATGCATTGACAGGTATCATTAGACAAACTAGTGTATTGGAACAAGTCCTTGAAAAAGTCTTATTTGTAGTCATGGCACGAGGCTTTGACTATGTGGTTATGATGTCCGACATTATGCATTCCATCATTATGGAATTGGATATTGATATCGCATGTGACTATTCGATAAGTAGAATATCCATGTGAATAAGAAAATGGTATTATTTGATTTTAATTTTCCTAATTATTCTGAAGTTCATGTTTAAAAGGCTTAGGATTTAGTCATATACATTGCCTTAAATGTTTATTCTTATTTATGAAAGTTTGTGCTATATTGTTATCATTACTGAGCATCTGAGCCCACCCCTTTATATTTATTATTTTTCCTAGGACGCGAAGAATTATATTATGAATAACCTTCAGGGTTAGTCTAATGGATATGAATGTGGTCAATGGAGACACTGTTTTTGTTTTTTTCTTTTTATAGTGTAATGTAAAACTTATGAATGTATCTAGTAATTCTGAGGCTACTAAACTGATCGGCCTTTCAAGACTTGATCCCTTGTGATCATGCTAATGTTATGTAATAATGCACCGAATCTGGGTAACTAGGGTCGGGGTGTTATAGTGACATGAAATTTAGTGGTCATTAGGTTCGGTTAGTTTTATTTTTCATCCCTTGTTTATTATTTTTTTCCTTTATATTGGGTTATTCTTTTATTATTCCAAATCTTTATGTTTATTTATATTAGTAAAAATCATTCCCATCGTCACTATATTGATGCCGTTGGAGCTTATTTCCAAACAAGGGGGATCTGGATCATCTATTGGGCCTTGTCATGGGCCGGCTTGGGTGACCTGTTTAGGGTCCACATGGGTTGGTTTTTGAAAAAAAAGGTATTAAATGGAGGTTCTTTTGAGGACCTAGATTTCATAAAACCCTTTGTTATTTTAGTTGTCATGGTAGATTATGTAGGAGTACTGAAGCTTGGGGAGTAGTTCTATGGGAGTGTTTGGCCAACACTTTCTAGACTAACCCTTGATTTACCATATAAATTATGGGTTTTCTTAGTTTATCTGGTTCTTTATGGGTTCTTAGTATATGGGGAAATGAAACCAGTGTCATGTCGGTTGTCTTAGTGAGAATTAAGGCCTAGAAAACCATATGGATCTGGAATTATGTCCATGAGAGACTCTCTGTAATGGTGGTTTTATTGGTATATGGCTGCCAACCACATAGCTAAGTCAGCCATTAACACTAGTTTCCCTTGTTGTGCTTTTTTGGGTCCTTTTGAGGCTTTAATATTTTTGACCCATTGAACGGTATGTCACATTCGTTGTTACTGAATTAAGGTCGATATGGTATTGGGGAGTTCTTATTTAAATATTTAAATGATTTTTGGTTTAACAAAATGAAGATTGGGTTTTCAAAAACTATGTTTCCAAAACCAAAACATTGAATCCTTTGGAGTGTGAAAGGGTTTGTTTTGAAAATGGGAGTCATTTTTGAAAATGTTTTAGTGGTTTTTGAAATGTTTTTTTATTGATAAATTGGAAAATGAATGTGTAATTTGAAAAGGTTTTTTCTGATGATAAAGTTGTTCTAAAATTGGTTTTGGTAATTTTTTTGGGGTTTTAAAAGTGATAATGTTTTTTATCTAACTCTTTCCATTCTACTGAGTGTTAACATATATGTATATGGATACATATATGTGGTATGTGTATGGGTGATTGAGCTAGCATGCGAATTTATATGTGTGAGAATTCACGAAATAATAATGGGGAGTGTTTGGTTTGTAAGGATTTTAGTGTTTACAAAAAATGTTATTCAGTAAGGGAGGAACTTTCAATGCTTTAAAAAGTGGGAGAGTGTTATGCTGCCTTTTCATGTTCGGACTATTCATTTTTTGTCCTTGGTTTTTATGTGTTGAAGGTGTGATTGAATTTTTTTTTGAGTTAGGGTTTTTGATTTGAAAATGGGATATGGAATTTTGATTTATGATATGTTCTGATTTGGTTCTGTGCACCCTGTTTTCAGATTACATCCCCAATGAGTTCTAAAGGGATTTTGAGAATCATTTGTAGGTGGCTCTTTAATCATGTATCTTTAGGTTGATCTAGTATTGTTTTTATCATTTTATGATATAGATCTTAGTGCTTCTCAATATCTGGAGTTAATCCAGAGGTTCCGAGAGTAGAACCCTCCTAATTTCCTTTGGTAGTCGGGAACCAGGGAAAGATGAAAAATGGATACAATATATTGAGGATATCATTGTTTGGATGGAGCCTCATAAGATTATCAAGCTGGATCTTACCACCTTGTTATTAGAAGGCATATGTCCAGAATTCAAAAAATCCATTATCCAGGCCAAACCACCGATGAATTACTCATGGGAATGATTTATATCCTTGTTCATCCAAAAATACTTCCCCAATGATGTAAATATACTGATCGGTTCAAGGTTGTACGATATTGAAAAGGTTCATTTAACCGTTTTGAATTATTCTATGAGCTTTGCTGAGCAGGTTCCATTTCTTAGAAACCACATTATGGTTGAATTTTTAAAATTTGGATTCATTGATAGGGGTCTCTGATCATAATTCATGCAAGTAGTGTCTTCATTCACTGATGATTATAAAGAAGTCATGAGGTAGGATCCTCATGTCAGATATTATTCAGCATCTTCTGGTCAGTTGAGAAGTGTTATAAAAATGAAGTTATTTTATGCTTCACCAGATTCATCTGAGAAGAAATTTTTGCTATGTTTTAAGTGTGGGATGCCTAGACATAATATATTTTCATGTCAGGAAGCACCTAATATCTATCATACATGAGAACATTTAGGTCATTTGCAAAGGTTTTTCTAGGGTTGTGCCTAGAAGTGAAATGTACCAAGATCCACTCCTTTGGAGAACCTTCCTACCGATTTGGATGAACAAAGGGATGGCACCAGCTCAGTCTTAATCTTCTTTTGTTATAAATGTCCTTTTTTTAATTAATCTAATCTATTGGCATGTCCACTATTAGGTGTTGAGAATGATATTGTAGGTCTTATGGGAAATTATTTTAATGGAAATGTCATTTTAAAATATTTAATATTGTTAACTTAGATTTTTGTCATTTTTTGTCCCACACCTCATTGCTATGTGTTTTTCTTGCCTTTATCCAGATTTGAGAGTTTTATTCTAGCTTGAAAAATCATTTTTTTTGGATTCCTACTATAGTGGGGAGACCACCATGGGATGAGATCATGATGAATCCAACTCCCATGTGTTCTTGATAGTGAAATTTCATTTTTCTTCTCTTCCTAGCCCCGATCATAGTTGTTCATCGACATGAATAGTGGGATGTGTAACAGATATTTGTAGAGATCTCATATTTTCCATGAGTAGTTTCTTCGATGGTTTCTATGTTAGGGGTTGAGTTTTTCCTTGTTGGTTTGTGTTTAGAAAATATCATGTCTTCTCTTTGTAATTTAATTGTTTTTGTTTTACCTCTTTGGGATTGTGTGATGTTTTACTTGGATACAAGTTTCTTTTATGGCCGGTCTTGTAGTTTCTTTTGGGAATCTGTAGTTCCAGATTTTTAATGAAAGCGAGTATTGGTTGTTTGGTATTTTATTTTTCATGTTTTTCTATTGGTTGTAGTTCATATTTGTTTTGGTCCTAATCATCTGAATATCGTGGGACTTTCATGGAGAATAATTCTTCAGAGAGGGGAGAATTTTCAAACCCCAACATGACAGTTTGTTGTTATTGAATTTATTTATGAGTTCCTATTTAATTTTATTCATTTGTGAAAATTTTATTTAAAAAAATTAAATTAATTAATATAAAAATAAAATAATAATAATAATAATAATAATAACCCTAAACTATCATCTCCCACCTCCCATATCTCACTCAAATCTGCCCCCTCCTTCGATCACACGATGTCGACCCCCCATCTTGGACCTCCAGTCATGCTCCGTCCTTTCGATGAACTTCCCATCTCTACGACCCCTCCCCCAGCTTTCCCAGTTAGGGTCTTCGCTCCCCATATCTTGTGATTTTGTAGTAATTACCTTCTTCCCAAAGCCCCATTTGGTCTATAAAAACCCTTGGTTATTGTATGCAGTGATTTTTTATGCTTCACTTATTTTTAGGGTCTGTGATGGGTCTCTCGGGACTTCATCGTTTGTGTTTCATGTCTATCATTGAAGGCAAAGTGCTTTGATCTATTCTGGTTCATCCACCAATGTTGAGATTTATTTTTCTTATCCTCCATTGTATTTTTCAATTTTTATAGAGTCTTTGGTGATTCTTTGGGTCCCTATAGGTTAATTAGCTTGATTAGTGGCCTCTCGAAGGGTTGCACCCACATACATATGTACGTATATCAATATATATATATATATATGTATATACTCCTTTTACATATTCCCTCATGGTGTGGGGAAAATTTGAATTATATCAAGGGGTATATATATATGAGTGTATGTGCATTAAATTGTGGAGGGGTCTTCATCAATGTCTTCGTGTTCCAAAATCTTTGGCTTGGTTCTCTCATTTTGAGGTAGACCCCCTTATCATTTTCCTTTAAAGTTTATGATATATTTATTGCTTTTCGTTCAAAAAACTATTTAATTATATTTAATGATGTATGGTTTTTAGAATAAAAGATTTGAGTGAAATAATTTAAGTTCCTCTTTGTATTTGAATTTAATGAAACTGTTTTATTGATTGTGCAAGCTAATTGTTTATCGAATTATCTGGTTGGACTTTATATATAAATTTTGGTTTTCCAATAATGGATTGGGTTGTAAATGTGTGTGGGTTTCCCAAAATATATTTATTAAATAGGGTTCCATATTAATTTGAAATGATAATTTGTCTTTATTTTATTCATTAGAAAATAATTTTTAGTTTGAAAAGTAGTGGTTTCTCCCATATTTTTTAATAAATGGAGTCTTTTGTTAAATATTGTACACGGAGCATTTGATGAAATGTATAGTTGAATTTTGTGAGTAATTTTCGATATTTAAATCCTGATTTGAATTTTTAAATGTGTTATGACATATGAAAATATGGTTGAGGTTTTTTTAATGACTCCTCTATGTTGTTTTGAATTTAATGGAAATGTTTTTTTGTCTTTGAAAAATGTTTTGGAATGTGTTGGTGGTGCATGGCCCATTTTTTCATTTTCATGATAGTGGTTTTGGCGTAAAAATGGGATTCATACTATATAAAAATGATTTATCTTAAATGATTGTGAATCGGAAAATAGAATCTTTGTACAGGGATTTGATTCTAGAAATATGTGATGATTTTCTGCGTGTTTTTGGGGACCATTTGGAACATTTCTGGAAAGGGTGAATGACTATTATTATGAAAACCATCTATAGATAGCCTCTTGCCTTTTTTATGTTAAATGGTTGGGATGTCCTCACTATAGATTCTGTGTGACCCATTTACATTGATGTGTTTAAAGAAAGGGGTAATCCTTTGGGTGACTCAAGTGATTCTTATTATGGAGTATTATAATATATGTGTATACGATTGGATGCTCGGTTGGAATCGGTTGGATAACCCTATTTATACATCTTGACATGAAAACCTAGAATAGTGAGTGAATATTTGGAGAAATATTAGTGAACAATTATATCCCACACTAGCTAGTGTCATGTAGCATGCTGATATATTTAATTTTATTACTATGGAATTGGGCCCCCCCAATTTGTACCAGTGAATTGTTGATGGGTGTATTGGGGGTCTTGATTTCCTCGAGTGGGGAAATCAATACAACACAATTCGACATGTATTAGTATGTTATCTATAATTCACAAGATCCTAGGTGTCAACCACATATAATAGCATGAATGATTTGATGCATTGTTGGATAGATACTCTTGTGTGTTATTTCCCATTCCCCTTATTGTATGACTGTTGATCTTTCTCCTTGAATAGTGTGGATTATTGTCTAAAATGATAAAGTGCTCACAAATAGTTATTAAAAATGGGTTTGAACATGTTTTATAATCACTATCTTTATTATCACAGGAATGTCATCTCTCTTTTAAAATGAATATGGTTCTTCCTTTTGAAAAAACATGGATTTGAATGGTAAATAGGGAAATAGACATTTTTTCCATTAAAGTATAAAATGTTTGAAAAAAATTTATTTTCTATATTGTTGTTCAAACATGAAATTGATTATTATTTATTTAAAGGAAATGAATTTGTGAATAGATTACTTGGGAATGTCTACTGAATTTCAATACTCATGTCTATCCATCATTCTTATTTTTAGTCTCAGGTGTATGTTTCATTTTGATCACGATCACCATGGGTGATGATGATGTCACATCCCATCCCCCGGGGCCCATGCTGCAACTACCCCAATCCAACCTCTCAAAGTCCAAGGGCTGGAAACTAGCACTGAAGGCATTATACTACAAATGGGAGGCATTTTCCAAGTACCTAGACACACACACACACACACACTTACTAACCCAGCACACAAAGATGAGAAGTAAAAACTAAGTAAATGATACATGAAACCACTAAGTAAACCACAACCATAGTACAATAGAATGTAATGTACAAGGTGTAAAACTAGGCTAGTATACAATCCCACCAAAATAAAGACATAACACAAGTAAGACACCAAGTCTCTGAAAACTCGTCTGGAGAGAACCCAACCTAAAGGGTATGTAGAGGTTTACTACCTAAAGTCATAGGAGTATGACTCACATATCTTCTCTCATTCAACACCACATGGTCCTAGTCCCGGTCCTCTATTGAATCAGTAAAAGTATCAGTCGTCTACACAAGACACAACACGTATAGGAAAATACCTTGAAGGGGTGAGTAAAACAATACTCAGTAGGAGATCCTAAAACCACAATGATAAATCTCAAGATATAATCCAAATTGAAATGCGCATTCAGCACTACTTAGGTGTGTTCTCATACATATACCATGAACATAAATATATAATCTTCTCAACAACTACTAATCATAAGGACCCATCCTTATAACCAGCATCAATATTCTCAACAATGATTCGAACAGTAACACATAAACCATGAGAACATGCTCCACAAGTATATACATGCCTGATATCACTGTTTGAGAGATAATCTCCATCATGTACAAATCTACCATTCCTAATGGTTTGTTCGAGAGAACATGCTCTATTATGAACATTCTACATGGTTCAGATCCAGTGCTCAGCAATAGAGGTCCAGTCATCACTGTCTTGCACTAAATAAAATACTAATGAAACCCATGTGATGATGCCTACTCCTCCCCATTGCACTCATTTCCGGGAGAACTACTCCACACTAACCTATGATACCTCAGTCTCTCCTATAAAGAGTGTCTCGTACCTCAATCCATTGAGGGTGGACGATCTGTGATATAGGAATCGTTCTCATAAAATGGATATGCCCACTCCTCGCTACTACATTCAATACCTTAGGGAGACCCAACTCCAAACAAGGACCTTTACACCACCTGGTAGGGGAGTAATACATAGTGACTATAGGACCCGCACCTTAGTACGATAGGGGAGTACCTACTCTGTATATTCGTGTGTGGAGGATCTGAAACCTATTAAAATAGAGGAGTACCAAATCTAATCAAATAGAACCTACACCCTACCCAATAGGGGAGTACAGACTCTATTAGATCATGTGTGGGGGACCCACTCCCTGAAATAGCAGGGGAGTACCGACTCCTATCATAGAGGACCCACACCCTACCTGGTTGGGGTATACCAACACTATACACATAAGATGTTGAGGACCCAAGCCTTAGTCCTATATGGGAGTACCGACTCCATGGATAGATGATCCACTCCCTGGTTCCATAGGGGAGTACATAAACTACATTCAGAAACATCTTCCAGAACGCACACCCTAATCCTATAATGGATTAACACCCTAGGGGGAGACCCCTCAAAGGAAATGTACTTGTACCCTTGACATGGGGAGTCCCATCTCATCCTAATCATAGGGATAAGGAGTAAATGTTCCATGAGACTTTAAGGGAGTAACCTTCTTAAAATTTCTTATAAGGACGACCCTGATTCTGCCCAAAGTCTGATTGTACTATGAGATCCAACTATTAAAACCAATATTACATACTCCAAATAAATCAAAAACACACTTATAGTATTATTAAGAAGGAAATTCTCATCGGAAGGGTCATAAAACCTCTGACGGTACGACAATAAGACACCCGGTCTGAGAGATATTAGAATATTTGTAAATAGGGGCTAGTTGGGTCCGTGCCTGGTCTGACCTGGTTAAACTGACCCGACAAATCTGACCCAAGGGTCCCATATGAACCGACTCTTTTCAGCTGACTTGACCCAACTCGATTGGTTTTGGTTTGGAATGGTCTGTCAGGTTTCCGGACCATGTAATTTGGGCCTTGCTGGACCAGACATGGTGGGCCATTGGTCCATCTTACCAGGTCACCTAACGACCTTGTTCTATTCGATCAGGACTACACTGGCTGGCTGGTTTAGTTCGCAACCTGATTCACAGTACTAGCTCATCCTCTTGAGAAATAGGTTTTTTCTAGTCGTGTGAATAGGCCGGAGGTCATCCCAGCCCTCGAAATTACATTTATTACTACTACACTTGTATAGTAGCGCAATGTCGATCCATAGAGAAGGCAGACGAAAATTCTAAGGTTTTTGACCATTAAACCCCCACTGTTGTCAGCTGTGGGGAAAACATGTTTTTACTCAATTTTTTTTTTCAATTGATGAAATGGAAACATGATGAGGAAAAAATATTTTCTATGAAGGAGCTAAAGTTACACTAAGTTCTATTAAACTAATAATTATATCAAACTAACATTACGTAGCAAAGACAAGGAGATAAAAACAATTATTTTCTCTGGAATTCCAAACTTGATGGTTAAAAGGATAACTCTCCACTAAATTTAATTGAATCACACCTTAGAAATTTATTGATATATCTTCCTCGATAGAAGACACATCAAACAAAGTTATGAATTTTAGAGTTCACCACTATAAATATCATCGTCTAGTAAATTTTTTGAAAAAGATTACAGTTGAAGTTGAACTCGCCATAAAACTCCAACTGTAATGGCATTAATGCATCAACAAGTTGATGATCAAGTTCAATCTCACCGAATGATCTTGAAACTATGAATTTTTTAGAGATTGTAAGGTGTGAAAAATTAACACGATCAATACAATTGATCTCAATGACCAATTCTAATGTCAAAAAAGCATAACGTGAAGAATTTTGAAGAATAAACCAACAAAATATGAAATTTCCGAGTTTAACTATTCAACCTATGATCAAAATGAAATCGAATGTTGAAAACATCTGAAATCAGAGTATAAGAATTTAAGAAAGGGGAAGGATTAACTCCCCAAGTGTTGCACTGCCTTTGGGCTCCATGGTCCCCTGCTCGTCTCCAGTGCTGCTCCTCGGAGTCTTCTCTCAGATAGATGTGGTTGTGGAATGAGAATGAGAGTCCACCGAATTCTGCTGCTTGCTCTTCTTAAATACCTTGCTGTCATCCACTGCACATCACCACTTTCCTTCCACCGACATCATGTTTCCTTCACGAGCACACTGCACACGTGCGTTTCTTTCGTGACAGGCATGTGGCGCTGGAATTTCCCTTGTAACTAACTACCGATGAGTTAGTTACATGCACCTGGACGTGTACTTGAATGAGGTATGAACCTGCACATAATATGAAATAAAGCAGTTAAAACTCAAAGACAAAAGTAAACTAAAGTTAATTAATAAATATTAAGTTAATACGATTTAATTAAATTAATACATATAAATACTAAATAATAATTTTTTAAGTTTATCATATTTAACTAAATCATAACAATTTAATATCATAAGTAAATAAGTAATTTGAAATTTAATAATTTAGAATGTATTAATAATTTTATTATTACCATTTATGAAATTAAATTGCACGATTAATTTATTAATTAGTTAATTTTAATTTAGTAATTAGAATTAATATTTTATTTTTAAATATTTTAAATTAATAAGTATATTTTATAATTTAATTATAATTATTAGTTATAACATAATTATACTATTAATAGTGTATTAATTTATTATTAAGATTTTTTAATTATGTATTGTGTTTTAATTTATGATTTATCTTTTTATTAGTATTATAATTATTTAAATATATAAATTTTATAAATTATTTTCTAATTATTTGTCTTGGTAATGTAAACTTTAACATTAACTTTTATTTTAATATTTTTTTATTACTTTACTTTTATATTAATTTTATTATTATATCTTTTTATTATATATTTTTTTAACTACTCTTCCTTCCCCCTCCTTCCAATTACGGCGCACAGTAGGAAGGAGATCAGGGATTTGTTGTTCTTCTTCACCGTGGCGCAACAGGGGGAGGACTTCATCTTTGGAGAGTTTAGAAAGCTACCTGGTGTATCGCCTTCACGGCGGAAAGCCTGCTCGGCCTCTCTTCAAAGCAGCAATGTATCGGCCTCCTTAGCCATCAACTCGACCTCCTGAAGTACAGTGCAATGGCTGGTTAATGGCAGCACGAAGTAGAAAATGCAACAGATCTCTTCCTCAGCTCCACAGCAACGCAGGTTCCTCTTCGCGGCGGACAGCAGCGGCTTCTTCCGACGGCGGACAACAAAACAAACCTATTGCGGATTCTACTTCAGCGACCTGGCAGAAGCATCGGCGGACAACACAGGTGCATCACAACTCCAAAACTCGGTGGCTTCGACTCCTCCTTAGGCGGCAAAGCTACACCTCCATTACGATCACCAAACACCAGTAGAGACTCGGCGGTTCTTCCCTCCTCCAGTGTGTGGCGCAATGGTGAGACCGCATGGAGGGTATCACGGTGGCTGTTTAAGAGGATTCACGGTGAGACCGTGAGGTTATGGTGAGACAACAGATGGGATTGATGGTGGCACTGGTTTGGATCCAGCGTGAGGTGAAAGGGAATCACGGTGAGACCGTGAAAAGCGGTTACGGTGCAATGGAGTATGGTACGACCGTGAACCTGCATAAAAAAGAGAAAAAAATTAAATTAAAACTTAAAAAAAATAAGAAAATATAATTAATAAAAGCTAAAATTGAATTAAATAATTTAAACCTTACATAAAATGTAAACATTAATATATTTATAAAACCATTCAACTTATGTTAATTTATTAATAACTACAATAAGTAAATTTTAATTTTCTACAAAATTAAAACTGAAATAAAAAATTATCTAACTAAATAAAGATTTAGGTTATATTAAACATATAAAAACCAATGTAAAATTATTTAAATTAATTAATTTTAAAAATTCAATTAATTTAAAGTAGATAGATAATTATTATATTATTAAACCATTATGTTAATTAACGAAATTTAAATAAAAGGTTTAATAATACTAAAATAACTTTATAATCTTATATTTTAATTAATAAATATTTGAAATAAATCTATTAATTGGGTTATATTAAACCAATTTTTAGTACATACAATGTCATATTGAGTCTGCATATTTAAAGTGCACAAATCAAACTAATTAATTATTTCATGTAAATTATTAACTATGTCGACAAAAACAACAATCTAAATAAATAGTTATTAGTCTATAAAATTAAATTATGAAATAAATTAATTATTTTAAGGCTTGAAATACACTATTAATTATAAAAATTGACTAATTATTAAAATTAATAATAAAAATACAAAAGAACCACTATTTATTAAAAAGCCATAAAATAAGTAATTAAATTAATAAAAATTAATTAAAAAATGAGGCAAAACATGTGTTTTTAAGGCCACATCAAATTCCCTCACACTTAAACATTGTTTGTCCTCAAACAATCCCATGTTTTTTATCATTGATAAATAGGTAAATGTTTTTTATTTAGATCAAAATGTAACATATCGAGGACATTAAATAAAGGACTTGAAAAACATTTCAAAACGCTTTTAGAAACAAAATTGCTCATATGAACCCTACCTTAAGCAAATACTCACTGGTAGTCTTGAAAACTATGAATCATCAAGTAATGAAGATGTCATACCACATATGTGGTACAACTTAATGACTCACTTCAATCCAGTCTCATGTTCTAAATCCAAGAATGACAGGGGATAAAACATCAATGGAATTCATACCATAACCATGGAACATTGTACTTTGACATTTTCACCTTGGTTCCAAAGAATAAATACTTTTTTTTGAATCACCTCAATGATACAACATAAATGATTTCCATATTAACCAATTGATCCCTTCTTCATCTTGCGTTCATCATTCCCCTCACCTAAATGAGAACATTTTTGACCCTAAACAATTTATTTATTTTTCCCAATCCATGTTTCATTGCACTAAGAACTGTGAAAATGCAGTTATTTAAAGTGTACAGAGGGCTATGAGAAAACAGAAACACACCCAGCATCTAGGGTCTCAGAGACTCACCAAGGCTTCCCAAATGCCCAAATTACTCAAGTTTCAAAATATTTCTATAAAAAGTCATTTACATTAGCTCATTAAGGTAACTATTTTAATAAATTAAAGAAAATAAAGTAACATATGATCAAAGTGAAACTTCCAATTCCATGAGTTATGATCAAAATTCCATTAAAAAGGTACCCATGTCACTCTCAGACGTAATTCCTAAACCAAAATTTCCATTAGATCACTATGATAGACCACTCAGAAATCATCCATTATAATTAATTTCAGATTCAAAGCAGCTCTTAACTACCAGTAAGGAACTTATCTTAAGGCAAGACCCAATTGAGTAAAGTGTAGAGCCTAAAATTATGCAAGAATTTTGAAAAATTTAATCCATTTTTTCCATTTTTTACAAACAATTTGAAATTAGGTGGGAACTGATTGGATTTAATTAATGCACAGTTTATCACATTCAATAATTGACCCCCTCCCCCACACTTAAAACCCATGTTTGTCCCGAAAGATGACTTCAAAAAGTGGATAAGAACAATTAAACAATTAAAGATCAAAATAGATTTTCAATTTAGTAGATTAATGACATGTATAAAGGGTCCCAATTAAGTTCAAAAAAATAGTTTGCAACAATAAATAAATAAATATCAGGTTAATTATCAAGTACATGTACTAACATTTATGTCCTGTGACACAGATTTTCATTTCTGCTCAAAATATATCATGTAGTTTGTAGGTGTACAATGGATATGATGAAATCATGTTTTAACAGAATTAATTTAGTTGGATAATCAAATAAGCATAAAAAGTGAATGTTAAAAACACCCAAACATAAATCAGATTCAACATACCAGTAACATGTAACCCCCCCCCCCACATAATTTCATGCAATGAATGAGTTTTTAAAAAAAATGCAATTTAGTTTTTTAAGCAAGAGGCACATGCAGATTTTATGTCTAAATAGTGACATGCTACAGAATTTATTATATAAGCAATTTATACAGCAAATTTTCAACAAATAAGTAGTAGAATTTTTTTAATACATGCAGAATTTCTCAAGTGAGGAAAATTCATTCTTCTAAAGCATTAATGAGAAGAAAAATGAAATGTAGCAATAATCGTGAGACACTTCCCTGACTATGTTTTCCATTACTCCTTCAGCATGGGAATTCCACTCCTTAAATGACATAGCAGCATCATCCTAGAAACACAGAATATGTAAACAAAGGAAAAATACCCAGTAGAGGCAGAACAAATAGTAGGCAGAAATGCTTCACATTATTTAGCACAAAACAGTACAAAAAATGAAAACAAAGAAGAAGCATGGGTTGAATCCCATGAAGCACTGATTTTAATGTCTTCAAGTAGACTTTATTTAATCACAATTATTTTATTTATTAACACAACAAAAACCATGTGTTTCCTCCCATGTAGCGCTAGGTTAATAGTCCCCAGCCAGACTCACCTGGAAACTATCCATAGTCACTAGGTGGATTTGGTTTCCTTAATAGAAACCACCACATATTTTTGGACCAATTATTTTTAAAACAAAGATGATCATTGTGGGATCTGCAACTCAAAAAAACCAAAATTGAATTTTCATAGCCTAAAATAACCCCTAAGTAGCACCCTTTAACAGTTGTTGTCATAGTTTTGTCTACTTCCAGAATAAGTTCAGACATTTCAGGATTTGAATACACATGAAGGGAAAACATAGGATTGGGTGCTTCAAAGGATGTGGCATTATTCTCATGACTATCTCTCTCAACTACATCACTAACGTATTCACATTCAAAGGTGCTCATGGGTGAGTGTTGATTAGCAGGCTCTAGTGGGAATTCAATAGAGTACTGAACAAAATTATGAACATTAGAACTCACATGTGATTTCCCCTCTGAACTAATATCAGTATCATGAGAAGACTCGTCACCCTTCACAGTTTAGGAAGGAAGTGACAGATAGGGAAGAGAATTTATTTGACAAGTAAAAAAATCAGGTTGAACAATATTGTAAATCTATTCCAAAAGTTCCTCATCATTGAGTGAACAATGAACATCTACTGCTTCTATAAAATCAATTCTGAAATCATCATCAAATGTGTGTTCAACCTCTACTTTAAGTTCAAGTTCAAAAGAATCACTTTCAAAAACCAAGTTTGTAAGGTGTTCCAAAAAGTTCAGTTTAGGGGGAATAATTTTCAACTCAGCATCAATAAACTCATGTTCAAGATTTATTGAATTTAGTGTGTCTTTTTCATGTATATCAAAACTGTTTTCTATTTTAGTACAAACAGTTTCAGAAATGTGGTTACAATGAGAATAGGGAAATGAAAACTCATCAGTAAGTCCTTCTTTATATATCATTCCCTCGTCCTCATCATCCAACAAAATTTTAGAAATTACTGGGTTTACAGCTTCAAAACATGGAAGATAATTTTTCAACTGAAGTTCAAATATTAAAGATTCCATGTTATCCAGCTTAAGGTTCTCTTCCAAAGTGTTCCCAATTTGATGTTCAGGCTCATTGTTCAGAATTTCAGAAAGATTGGGTGAAGACTTTTTAACATTAAATTTTTCAGTTTCATGTTTGACTTCAACCTGAGTGACTTCATTTTCAAAACATCTAAAACAATGATTTTTCTCAAGTGTAGGAATTATGAAAAGAATCGTGCTATCTTTTTCAATCTATTTAAATTCATCTTAAAAGTTTTCCAACTCAATTCCATTAAAGTTATTTATTGGAATTTCAATGATGTGTTCTTTATTTAATGAGTTGGTTATTTCTAAATTTGGTTCAACAGTTTTAGATTCCTCAAAGTAAATGGGTTCTTGTCCAGTTTCACTTTCACTCTCCTCTTGCACTTTATTTTGAAATCTTTTAAAAACTTTTTCTTTTACTTTTTCTTCAAATTCGTTTTCTTCTTTAACCCTTTGTTGTAATTCAAAAAGCATATTTTCTAATCTTTTCATTCATTGATCTCGCTCTTGAGATTCTCTAAGTTGAATTTCATGGGTTTTAGTTAACCAATTGTTAATTAATTCCACCATAGCATCTAGTTTAGAATAAATTAGTTCAATTTTAGCTAGGGTGTCAGGATTAGATTCAAAATTTTCATTTTCTTCAATATAAACATCCTATTGTTGCTGGTTATAGACACACTGCCAGGCAGTCTACCCATAATAGCCACAACATACACAATGTGGCCCCGGTTGATTCCAGTTTTCATGAACATCCATTTTTAAACAAAAACCAGGTGAGGTTAAACACACAACAGTTCACGGTGAAGCAGATTGTTTTCAAAAACACGCAAACAGTAGGTTCCAGTTCAAAGTAGTTGTTTTAATGAAGATTTTTTTATATATGATTTTTTTATGTTTTTTTACTGTTTTTTTTTATTTTTTTCAAAACCTAGACTCTCAGTGCGTGCCTTCCCCGGCAATGACACCAAATTTTGAACAGGACAGAGGTCGTTACAGTGCTCAATATTACGTTTATTACTCCTACACTAGTATAGTAGCGTAGGGTCGATCCACAGAGAAGGAAGACAAAAATTCTATGGTTTTTAAACTTTAAACCCCTACCATTGTCATACGTAGGGAAAACATCCTTTTACTCTATATTTTTATTCTATTGATGAAATGGAAACAGGATGAGGAAAAAATATTTTCTAAGAAGGAGCTAAAATTACACTAAGTACTATTAAACTAATAATTATATCAAACTAACATTAAGCAGCAAAGATAAAGAGCTAAGAACAACTATTTTCTCGGGAATTCCAAACAATATGGTTAAAAGGAAAACTCTCCACTAAATTTAATTGAATCACACCTTATAAATTGGTTGATATATCTTCCTATCCAAAAGAAACATCAAACAGAGTTATGAACTTTAGAGTTCTCCACTCTAAATATCATCATCTGTTAAAATTTTGAAAAAGAATACAGTTGAAGATAAACTCGCCATAAAACTCCAACTGTAATGACATTAATGCATCAACAAGTTGATGATCAAGTTCAATATCGCTAATTGAACTTGAAACTATGAATTTTTTAAAGATTTTAAGGTGTGAACAATTAACAAGATCAATAAAATTGATCTTTCCGACCAATTCTAATGTCAAAAAAATAAAATGAAGAATTTGGAAGAATAAAACAACAAAATATGAAATTCCTGAGTTTAACAATTCAGCCTATGATCATAATGAAATATAACATTGAAAACATCTGAAAGTAGATTATAAGAATTCAAGAAAGGGGAATGATGAACTCCACATGTACTGCTCTACCTTCAGGCTCCTTGGTCTCCTGCTCATCTCCAGTGCTGCTCCTCGGAGTCTTCTCTTAGTTAGATGTGGTCGTGGAATGAGAATGAGAGTCCCCCCGAATTCTGCTTCTTTCTTTGCTTAAATACCTTGCTGTCATCCGCTGCACATAACCACTTTCCTTCCACCGACATCAAGTTTCCTTCACGAGCACACAGCACGCGTGCGTTTCTTTCGTAACAGGCACGTGGGGCTAGAATTTCCCTTGTAAATATCTACCTTTGAGTTAGTTACATGCAACTGGATGTGTACTTGACCTAGGTATGAACCTCGTCCTAATATGAAATAAAGCAGTTAAAACTCAAAGACAAAAGTAAACTAATGTTAATTAATAAATATTTAAGTTAATATGATTTAATTAAAATATTAAATATAAATAATAAATACTATTTTTTTAGTTTATCAAATTTAACTAAATCATTACAATTTAATATCATAAGAAAATAAGTAATTAGAAATTGAATAATTTAGAATGTATTAATAATTTTATTATTACCATTTAAGAAATTAAATTGAAAGATTAATTTATTAATTAATTTATTTTAATATAGTAATTAGAATTAATATTTTATTTATAAATATTTTAAATTAATAAGTATATTTTATAATTTACTTATAATTATTATTTAAACTTAATTATTCTATTAAGAGTGTATTAATTTATTATTAACAATTATTAATTATGTATTATATTTTAATTTAAGATTTATCTTTTTATTAGTATTATAATTATTTAAATCTATAACTTTTATAAATTATTTTATAATTATTTGACTTGGTAAAGTAAACTTTAACTTTAACTTTTATTTTTATATTTTTTTATTACATTACTTTTATATTACTTATATTATTATAACAATTTATTATATTTTTTTAAACTATTCTCCATTCCCCCTCCTTAGAATTACGGCGCACAGTAGGAAGGAGAGTAGGGATTTGTTGTTCTTCATCACTGTGGCGCTATAGGGGGAGGAATTCATCATTGGAGAGTTCTAAAAGCAGCCTAGTGTAGCGCCTTCAAGGCGGCAAGCCTGCTCGGCCTCAATTCAAAGCAGCAATGTATCGGCCTCCATAGGCATCAGCTCGATATTCTGAACTACAGTGCAATGGTTGGTTCACGGCGGCACGAAGCAGCAGATGCAGCGAATCTCTTCCCCAACTCCACAGCGATGCGGGTTCCTTTTCGTGGCGGACAATAGTAGATTCTTCCGACGGTGGACAGCAAAACAAACCTGTTGCGGCTTCTACTTCAGTGAACCAGTGGCAGCATCGGCGGACAACACAGGTGCATCGCGACTCCAAAACTCGATGGCTTCGAATCCTCCTCAGGCGGCATAGCTACACCTCCATTACGATCACCAAACATCAGCAGAGACCTGGTGGTTCTTCCCTCCTCCAGTGCGTGGCGCAACGGTTAGACCCCAGGAGGGTATCATGGTGGTTGTTTAAGAGGTTTCACGGTGAGACCGTGAGGTTACGGTGAGACAACAGATGGGATTGACGGTGGCACTAGTTTGGATCCCGTGCGTGGTGAAAGTGAATCACGGTGAGACCGTGAAAAACAATTACGGTGCAATGGATTATGGTACGACCGTGAACCTGTAGAAAAAAAACAAACAGATTAAACAATTAAATTAAATCTTAAATAAAATAAGAAAAAATAATTAATAAAACATAAAACTGAATTAAACAATTTAAAACTTAAATAAAATGTTAACTTAAATAAATTTATAAAACTAATCATCTTAACTTTATTTATTAATAACTATAATAAGTAAATATTAAATTTCTACAAAATTAATATTAAAATTAAAAATCAACTAACTAAATAAATATTTAGGTTATATTAAACATTTAAATAACAATGTAAAATTATATAAATTAGTTACTTTAACAAATTCAAATAATTTAAAGTAGGAAGATAATTATTATGTTATTAAACCATTATGTAAATTAATGAAATTTAACTAAAAGTCTTAATAATACTAAAATAAGTTAACAATCATATATTTTAATTAATGAATTATTGAAATAAATCTATTAATTAGGTTATATTAAACCAATTTTTTGTACATAAAATGTCAGATTAATTCTACATATTTTAAGTAAAAAAATCAAACTAATTAATTATTTAATGTAAATTATTAACTATGCAGACAAAAACAACAATTCAAATAAATAGTTCTTAGTCTATAAAATTAAAGTAAGAAATAAATTATTTATTTTAAGGGATGAAATACACTATTAATTATAAAAATTGATTAATTCATAAAATTAATAATAAAAATAAAAAAACTATTATTTATTAAAAATCATTAAACCAAGTAAATAAATTAATAATAATTAGTTAAAAAATGTGGCAAAACATGTGTTTTTAAGGCCACATCATCGGGAAGACATTTTCATTGACTGTGTATCCCCTCTCCCTATCAATGCGGAATAAGCCACGTTGACCTACTCCCTATGGCCAATTGCCATGGGGGTTCACCCACAGGAACAACGCGGTCAACCCGCATTCCTGGTGGCCGATCTGCGTGCCCTGAACTAACCCACAACGATGTCGTGGGTCCAATGTCTGCCACATCTTCTTGTTGAGGCCCATCTCTACCTCCCATGGCCTAGGTAATTCAGTCTTGTCCTCCTCCTCCACGGCCTTGGTGCTTCGGCCTTACGCCGCATCCAACAGCCGAACTCTATGTCGCCAGCTCCTGCTGCAGCCGTAGCACACTACCAGTGCACTGCCTTCCTCTTAATTCCTCATCTGAGTTGTTGGGGCCTGGTGCTGCCACCATGGATGTGTGTCGCAGCCTCCTACCACCACTGTGGTCTCACATCGCATCCCCTCACCCGTGTCACAACTCTCCTGGTCACGACCCTTCTGCTTGGCATCTCCTCGGTCGATGAATCACCACCATTGCGTCATGACGAATGTAGAAAGAGAGACATGGAGTGATGAAGTGGATCACAAGAACACCCAAATTAACAACCATCCTTTTTGTGAAAGATGAATTACAATGTATAAATTATAATCATTAAGAATTAATCCTGATATCACCCATAGTTATATTTCCAAACACGACAAGGGAAATCATACTAATGATCAACTTGTTAGAGAGTTTATCTATGTTATTCTTTTATAGGGGATAATGAAAAAAAAATTCACTAAGAAAAATAAACCCCTACCTGGGAAAGGAGATTGCTCGAGGATGATCATTATCGAATATCGATCATCGGTCCCAAATCTTCCCTCTAGGGTGTCTTTGTCAAAGCGATCTATCTTTGAAATTCCTTGATCCCCATTTGATGAATAGACCTCTCTAAGAGAAGGGGTAGTGTTCAATGTCATTGGCTATCATCGTTCATAATACATCATTCATCAATGACTATCCTCCAGAGATTCAATGTATTCTCCCTACGTGCCAACAACACACCCCTGATTAAAACATTAAAGGAGGAAAGGATTTTCTGTTATCGTTGGGTCACAATGGTGTTATGCTAATTCATTAATGAGGATAATTAATGGGATTAATTTAATGAGATTATTCATCTCCTCCTCTTTGCACCACACTATTAACATTCCACCACTCAGTGGTGAAGAAAACAAATAAAATACATGTTTGTGTTATTTTTTTTCTTCCTAAAAGTATGAAAATTATCTTTTCTGGTCGACCCTCATTGGTCGATGCTAATACCTTTCCAAGTGAATCTAAACATTATGAGTTCAATGGTGCCATCAAGTTTATGATCCAAGCATCAGTTTAATATTTAGAAAAACCGACCATATATTTTTTAAAATTAAAATTAAAATGGTTTTAAAATTAACTTTTTCCCTTGGCCCGCACTAGTCGTGGTTGAGTGCCACTTAAGGAGGGAATCTCATTACTAAATGAATATTTTTATCAAATTTTTAATCCGAGTTACCATTTCTGAGTTATGAGGATTCGAAAATAAAACAACTTTTATTTAAATTATTTTATTTAAGTTTTGGTTCCAAAAACAAAATTTCACAGCCATCCCGCACCGACCGATGCTCGGATCAACCTAAGAGAATCAAACCCTTACAAGTACAACCCTGGTCTCATATTTTTAATTTTAGTAATTGTTTATGAGTGATAAGGATTTGAAAATAAAATATCATTTTTCTATTATTTTATTTATCGCAAAAACTAAATTCCATTGTTTACCAATTCTAGCCAATGTTAGGATCATCCTAAGGAAATAATACCCTCATGAGATCAACGATGGTCTCATATTTTCAATATGAGTCATCATTCGTGAGTTATAAGGATTTTAAAATAAAATAAATTTATTGAATTATTTATTACAACCAAAAACTATGTTCCACTATTGACCCATGTTAGCCAATGTTAGGATCTTCCTAAAGAAATCATACACTCACGAGCTCAATGGTGGTCTCATAATTTCAATCTGAGTATATATTCGTGAGCTATAAGGATATGAAAAAAAATATTTAATTATTTTATTAACAATTATTCAATTTTTTTGTTTTCTCACTAGAGACCCACACCGACTAAACTTAAGCCGCTCCAATGGTAGACCTGCCATCCTAACCCCAATGGTGCCCCTGGATTTCTACTCCAGGGAACAATATGAGAGTTATTTCAATTTTTCTAAAAAAATCACACACACAAAATTTAAAAACAAAACATTTTTCGATGGACCATTCTAGGCACACCAGGCCTCAGAATCGCACATTGTATCAGTGCCTAGTATCAGAATAATACCATTTAATTTTCAATAAAAATCATGGAATTTTGTTGTATTACATTACTCCCCCTTTAGAGATTTACATCCTCATAAGCCAAAACAAGGGATAATCAAATGAATGGGGTACTGAGCATGAATCTCAGCTTCCCACTCCCACATGCTCTCTTGGAAATCCCTGTGATGCCAACAAACACGCACCTGAGGAATAAACCACCCATGAAGGATCCTCTCCATCCAATCCATTATCTCCACTACGTACTTTTTGAATGTTGGCCTACCCAAATATCTATATCCCTCAATGAGGAGAGACCCATAGGAACACATGGACTCCCCAACATCGAACTCAATGGTCTCCATATCAAATCGGCATAGGGCTTCTATCACATGTATTCATTCTTCATCAACTCTTGGATGACCTGCACCTTCTTAGTGGTAACATGTACCATCTTTAGACCCATGAGTGCTGACTCCCCTGTGTCTTTCCAGCACAATGGTGACTTGCGTGGTCGTGCATATTGTACCTTGTAGGGTTCCATAATGATGATCGTGTGCAGTTGTCCTTATCCATGTCCTCCAACTCCCTGAGTCTGGAATAGACCACTTGTTTCTCTTCTAACACCTTCACATAAATCCTCATCTTGTAGAACCCATAGTTCCAATCATTGTATGTGACAAGGAAGATCATTATCCAGATCCCTCTCAGCGGCACAACTGGTCAGAAAATCAATAGTGAGATGCCCCCAAACATTGCAAGTGTAACACTACCTCTCCGGTGGATGATTTGTCCCTAAACGCTGCTCCTACACCACAGTCACACATGTCTGAGTTCAGGAATGGGTATGCCTCCTACACCATGATCCTGTCATCTGTCATTTGCAAGCTCCCATAGAAACCTATACCTCATGACCTCTGTTGTGGGTCACATCCATATGAACCATGGCAAGAAAAATATTGATCATCAGGGCTCACACCAACAACCCATCATATGAAGGAATATTATATGGAACCAATGATGACCTGATCCCTCGACATAATTCCTGATCTATGGTTAGAGCTCTAAAAAACTGGTCTCGTACCATGTAAAGGGAGTACCGCGAGAATTCAGTGTACCTCACCGAAAATTTCCTCCACTATCACATTGCCATGTCTAAGCTATAGAAGATCGTGGAAATATATTGACCTCTACATGGATGGGTATAAATATTTCTTAAAGAGTTTTTCTAACTCCTCTCAAGTGAGTTTCACCTTATCATGAGACTATATTACCAAGATCCACCACCATCTTGCCGAGCCCTGAGGAAGTGTCACGGATAGGACCACCATCTGATCAGGAGGTGTAATCACATAGAGGGAAACTCAAGTGATGTACTGGATCCAGTCATCTACTGCCTAGGGGTTTGGGTCACCATGTTATTTTAAAGGTCACTACCACTGGTTCCTATATAGCACACTCAGCCTATGTGCATCCTCGGCCCGAACTACCAGTAAAATGTGTAGCTGTCCTGGATGTGGCCCCACCGGTAGACCACTCGGGGGAAACTCCATATGACTCATGCCCTACACAAAACCCTCATCTTGGGGAGATCTTCATCACAATAACACTGAATATTCTTATCTAGATATCAATGTGGTGGAATCCTAAAATGGATCAGGATGAACCACAGTTAGTAGTGTATATTTGGAGAGCTGACTGATAAAGGACATAAAAAACAAAAACTATTCCTATATGATTATTGTAACATTTATTTCTCGTCATCCAATGTCCTAATGTAAAAAGTTGAAATGAAGGTTATCAGAGTCCTAGTGAATGGATCTGTCAGCTGCCACACTAACACTAGATCCTCTGTCCTGAGAGCCGAACTCAAAACATCTTAACACTGCCACTATGAAACCCAAATCCAGCTCATGACACTGCGGTCATATGGTAGAATCGACCACCTCTGATACCAATTTTTCACGACCCATCCCCAAAGTCCCATACAATGAATACCCCAAGCCCACCTCCCTATGGTCAGGGGCTGGTAACTAGCGCTGAAGGCATTATCCTACAAGTGTGAGACATTTTCCATGTACATGTACGCACACACACTCACAACCCCAACCCAAAAAGATGAACAATAAAAACTAAGAAAACAATGCATGAAATAACTATGTAAATAAAAAATAGAGTAAAATAGAACGTAAAGTACAAAATGGTAAACCAAGATAGTGTACATGCCCACAACAAAATAGAAGACAAGTAAGACCCTTTCTCTCTAAAACGCGTCTGCTCAGAACTATACCTGAAGGGTAGGTAGAGGGTATCTTCCCGAAGCCATAACAGTATGCCTCATCTGTATTCTCTCCCTAAACCCCACCTGTTCATGATCATGGTTCTCTATGGACTTCATCAAAGTGTCATCCGACTTCACAATACACAACACATGCAGGAAAAGCTCGTGTCGAGGTGAGTAAAACAATACGAAGTAGGGGATCCTGAAACCAAAATGATAAATCACAAGATAAAACCATGAATAAATTCACAATAACCTCTACATAAGTAATTTCCCATAAATATACCATGAAAATCTAGATATACTCCTCTCATCCACTAAGAAACACAAGGTCCCAAACTAATAACCAGCATCAGAATTCTCACCAATGATTCGAAAGGTAACACATAATCTAGGAGAACATGTTCCAGAAGCGTAGATATCCCTGATGTCATTGTCAAAGAGATACACTTAATCAAGTACAGCTATATCATTCCTAATGGTACATCTGAGAGAACGTGCTCCATTGGGAACATTCTACTAGGTCCAACACCAGTGCCAAACAATATAGGCCAAATCCGTACTGTATGACACCCAATACAAGTATAAGGAAACCCATGTGATGAGGCCAAATCCTCTCCACTGCACTGAGTTGAGGGATAATTTCTCCATAATAACATGTGATAACTTAGACACTCTTATAAGGAGTGGCCCACAACTCATTCCATCGAGGGAGAACGAGCACATATCTATGTATCATTCTCATAAAGTGGATGGGCATGTTCCTCGCTACTACATATGAAAGTTTAGGGTGATCGAACTCCAAATGAGAACCTACACAAAATCATAAAGGGGAGTAACAGTCAGTGACTAGAGGACCCAAACCCTGGTATGACCGGGGAGTACCGACTCTATCAGTTCATGTGTAGAGGACCCGCACCATGGTACAATAGGGGCATACCGACACCTATCATAGAGGACTCGCACCATACCCAGTAGGGGAGTATCAACTCTATTTGATCATGTCTGGAGGACCCACACCTTTAAATAGTATTGATGTACTGACTCATATCATAGAGGACCCACACCCTACCCGGTAAGGGTTTACCAACTCTATGTGGGTGAGATGTGGGGGACCAACACCCTAGTCCCATAGGGTAGTACAAACTCTATGGATAGAGGACCTTGTTCTTAGTTCCGCTAAGGATTACCTACTATTACTTCACAAACATCACTAAGATCCCACACCCAAATCCTACCGGGGAGTAACACCCCTGGAGGAAACCCCTCAAAGGAAATGAACCCGCACCCTTGACGTGTGGAGTCCCATCTTTGCCTAATCATACGGATAATGAGTATATAACGGCCCATACATTACATACATTGTTAATACTTCAAAATTGAAGCATACTTATTACAACATATAACAAAACCATGAAAGGACCGTATAGGTATAATGTCTTTAGAAACTGCGAAACATAAACAATAGGTTCATAAAGCGTCTACACTGTCTCCCATTTATTTCATCATATCTATAGTCCATTTTGGCATATCTTACTTCATAACCTTCTTCCTGACCTGGGGAAAGAAAACATACAAAAGGGTGATCTAAAATGCTCAGTAAGGGTAAACAAAAGAAATATCAATCACTTCATATACATAAGCACATAACTTTTGGAAATCTTAACCTGCAAAAGAGATCATAATTTAATAACATGGAATAAATCATGTCAGTGAAATATAATCACAATAATCATAACTTAAAACATGAAACTTTGTGGAATATACACATAATCATAGAGAATCATATCTTATTAGTCAAGACTCATTGCCAAGATTATCTTAGTGGACAATGTCCTTTTTTGAACTGAGTCTCCCTCATTTCAGTCCTGTTTCACTAAACCGATATAACCTACCATTCCAGCCATGTCTATCTACTGAGATATAAAATCATTACCCAATGCATTGGAGGGAGATATAGGTCCCACCCATCTCATAATGATACCATTCTTATGTGAACCACAAAAACATAAATCATACATCATTGCATAACCCATGTAATACAAATGGGAATCTTAAACATCATGACAACATAAAACAATTCATATAAGATAAAGGAATTTATAAAAATAATTCCATCACAACATAATCAAATAAATGTAATAATAGGGATAAAAACATAACCCTTTATTATCTTAGATGGAAAATAATTTTGATAAAACACTTGAACTCCATTCTTGAGGAAAATATCCTTTCTACATCAAAAACATTTTCCTTTCTTAACATGTCATAAAATTTTAAACTAAACGAAGTTGATTAAAAATAAACTTGAAAACTTGTAAAAAATTCAGTTTTTTAACAACCACTTAGTGGTTTCACTATTCATCAAAAATTGAATGTTTTCAGAAAAATACCAAAATTTCACCCTAGGCTAATCTCGATATTCCGATTCCAAAAATGAAGTCCATTTTGAAAAATAAAATTTATAAAATTTCAAAAAGTGGTTATTACTATTCATAACGGCTAGTTTTAATAATATTTTAATAGCATATCGTTGTTTAGTGAAACTCAGTATTGCGTACGACGCAAGCTATCGAGGATGGTCGCGATTTCGTTTAAAGAAAGCCAAGAAAGTGTTGTGAGTAGAAGAATATTACTTTGATGATTTATATAACATAAAAGTCTCGGGTGTTACATTCTACCTCCCTTAATATGAATTTCTCCCTCGAAATTCGTCACTTTGTAACAAACAGATGAGGATACCTCTCCCTCATCATATCTTCAAGATCCCATGTAGCTTCTTATAATTGGGGGTTCCTACATAAAACTTTCACCAATCGAGTGGTCTTGTTTTGAAGGACTTTTTCGCTACGATCCAGAATCTCTATCGGCTGTTCTTCATAAGAAAGATCTTGCTCCAGTGGTATAACTTCTGAGCTGAGTACATGTGAAGGATCAGGTATGTACTTTCTCAAGAGAGATACATGGAACACATCGTGAACTTGAGAGAGATTCGTTGGAAGCGCCAATCGGTAAGATACCTTCCCAACACGATCCAGTATTTCGAAAGGACCGATATATCTAGCGCTCAACTTCCCCTTCTTTCCAAATCTCATAACTCTCTTCCAGGGAGATATTCGTAAGAACACTTTATCACCCACTTCAAACTCTAGGTCTTTTCTTCGGTTGTCGGCATAACTTTTCTGTCGACTCTGAACTGCTCTTATGTGTTGTTGAATAGATCTGACCTTTTCTGCCATTTCATAAATGAGATCAGGTCATAATCGCTTTCTTTCCCCAACTTCATCCCAGAAAGTTGGAGTCCTGCATTTATTTCCATAGAGAGCTTCATAAGGAGCCATCTGAATACTGGAGTGAAAGCAGTTATTATAAGAAAATTCCACCAAAGGTAGGTGTTGATCCCAACCACCTTTGAAGTCCATAGAGAAAGCTCTCAACATATCTTCTAGGATTTGAATTGTTCTCTCAGACTGACCGTCTATCTGAGGATGATAAGTAGTGCTGAAACTCAACTCTGCATCCAGAGTATGCTGAAGACTTCGCCAGAACTTCGAGGTAAATCTCGGATCCTGATCAGATATAATAGAAAGTGGTACTCCATGCAATCTTACCACGTCCTTTACATATATCCTGGCAAGCTGATCCAGAGAGAAATCCTCTCTAATAGCAATGAAATGTGCAGACTTGGTAAGACGATCAACTATGACCCAGATAGCATTATTGACTTTGGACATTTTAGGATGTCCTGTGACAAAGTCCATAGTGATGTTTTCCCATTTCCATTTGGGTATGGGTAATGGCTGTAACATCCCCTTAGACTTCTGTCTCTCAACTTTAACTTGTTGACAATCCAAGAATCGAGAGACATATTCAGCAACATCTCTTTTCAACCCATCCCACCAGAAGTACTCTTTCAGGTCCCTATACATCTTCGTGCTTCCAGGATGAATAGAGAATGAAGAACTATGAGCCTCATCTAGCAGCTCCTTCTTTAATTTGGGGATGGGAGGAACACAAACCTGTTTCCTGAACATTATTATCCCATCACAATCAAGGTTGAATTCAGGAACATTTATCACCTTCTTTTGTAACTCGACATCTTCTTTCTGTGCCTCTTTAATCTTCACATGTTTAGATGGTTGAACATTAATTTGAGAAATATACGATTTCCCCCCTTCCATTATAATTCCAAGATCCATTCTTTGTAAATCCATAAATATTGGATCTTTTGTGATCCTCATCATGGATAAACTGGCATGGTCTTGTCGACTTAATGCATATGCCACCTTGTTTTCTTACCCATGATGGTAATGGATTGAGCAGTCATAATCCTTAATCAGCTCCATCCATCTTCTTTGGCGCATATTCATCTCCTTTTGTGTGAAAATATACTTTAAACATTTATGATCAGTATAAATATCACACCTTACACCATAAAGGTAATGCCTCCAAATCTTTAATGCAAAGATTACCGCAGCTAACTCCAAATCATGTGTTGGGTAATTTTGCTCATAGATTTTCAACTGTCGTGAGGCATAAGCTATCACCATATCATTTTGCATAAGAACACACCCCAATACCTTCTTGGATGCATCACTATAGATCACAAACATTTCTCCACTACAAGGCAGTGTGAGAAAAGGTGCACTGGATAACCTTCTTTTCAACTCCTTGAAATTCTCTTCACATTCCTCCATCCAAACAAACTTAACTCCTTTCCGAGTCAACTTGGTGAGTGGATTAGATAATCGTGAAAAATCATTCACAACACGTCGATAATATCCAGCCAAACCAAGAAAACATCGGATCTCAGTCACTGTTGTTGGTCTCAACCATCTTTTGATAACCTCTGTTTTTGCTGGATCCACAAATATCCCCTCTTATGAGATTATGTGACCCAAAAATTCAACTTTTTGAAGCCAAAATTCACACTTGCTAAATTTGGCCTAAAGCTTTTCCTTTCTCAGGGTCTTCAATATAATTCTCATGTGATCTCCATGTTCTTCCTTTCTCTTTGAATAAACAAGAATATCATCTATTAAGACTACCACAAACTGATCAAGATAGTCTCTAAAGAATCTATTCATTAGATCCATGAAGACAGTATGGGAATTAGTAAGACCAAATGGCATCACTATAAATTCATAGTGTCCATACCTTGTACGGAAAGCCATCTTTGGTATATCCTCCCTTTTTACCCTTAATTGATGATACCCTGAACGAAGATCAATATTGGAAAAGTATTGATCTCCACGTAGTTGGTCAAATAGGCCATCAATGCACGGGAGGGGATATTTTTTCTTGATAGTGATCTTGCTATGTTCTCAATAATCAATTCAGAGTCTCATTGATCCATCTTTCTTCTTAACAAACAGAACAGGTGCTCCCCAAGGTGACGCACTAGGGCGTATGAACCCCTTATCAAGATTCTCTTGGAGTTTCTTCTTCAATTATTGCAACTCAATTGGGGACATTCTATAAGGTTTCTTTGAAATAGGCAAAGCACCAGGTACGAGTTCTATTGAAAACTCAACATCACGATTCGGTGGAAGACATGGTAATTCCTCCGTAAAGACATCATCAAACTCCCGTACAATGGGCATATTCTTTATTGTGAGTTTCTCACCAACCATTTGAGATAAACAACCTTCATTTAGTGGAATCAAGATCCATAAGATGAAAGGAATTTCCACTAGAAGGTTATGTTCATCCTTGCATCGATAGACGATCATAGATTGATCTGGAATATGAAATGCGACTTCCCTTCTTTGGAAATTGATATGAGCTCCATGTAGAGAAAGAAAATCCATGCCAAGAATCACATCAAATTACACTATAGGAAGGATCACAAGATTTACAGGAAGCACTTTCCCACAAACTTCAATCGGAGAAGAATTATAAACATTTGATGCGACTGTTGTGCCATAAGGGGTTGTCACAGCTAACTCAACATCTAACTGTTGAGGTAATATGGTGATATCCTTAGAAAATTCTTCAAAAATAAAGGAGTGGGTGGATCCAGAATCAAATAAAACATTTGCTACTTTAGAGTGGATGGTAAGTGTACCTTTCACCACATCGTTATCGTACTCCACATCGCTGATAGAAATTTCATGTGACTTTCCATTGTCTTTAGCCTTAAGAGTTTGTTGACGTCGACCATCATCATCAACCCTTGAATTAGGGCATTTATTGGCATAATTCCTCATCTCCTTGCACTTGAAACATTGAAGTGTAGTAGGTTCATTCTGTGTATCCCTTACTTTGTTTGCATCATTAGACATATTCTTCCCATCATCGCGGCATTCAAATGCCTGATGACCTTCCTTTCCAAATTTGAAACATTTACTTGTCCCTTTAAGACAACTACCTCCATGTTTCTTTCCACACTTTGAGCATAAGGGAAAGCTCATCTTCTTTTCTGTGTGCTCTTTAGATTTTCCTTTGAATTCCATTTTCCTCTTCTTATCAAACCCATATGACTGATGGGTTACTCCAATCTCCATCTCGACTTTGAGAGCACATCGAACGATTTCCTCGTAGATATTGAAGTCCCTTATGGCTAACGCCCTTTGAAGACTTGGTTTTAAGCCACTAGAGAATCGATCGATCTTACACTCAGGTTGGATAATAATACCAGAAGCGTCCCTTGCAAGTCTTGTAAAATATTCTTCATAGGTACCAACAGATTCATCATCCTTTTGCTTCAGTTCAAGAAACTCTTTATCCATCTTTTTTCGGAGAATACGAGGGAAGTACTTATTGAAAAATAAGTTCTTGAACTCGTCCCATTCCATGGACTCAATTTCATCCCTTTGCCTCGTATTGTTAATATGATTCCACCATTGATCAGCATATGCTTCCAAACGATACACTGATAGGATGACTTTATCATGTTCCGAACATTGAATAACTGAAAATATCTTTTCTGTATTACTAATCCATTGTTCAGCAACTAATGGATCAGTAGACCCGCTGAAAGAAGGTGGACGCTGACTCATGAAGGATTCAACAGAATGTTGCTCCTTCCTTTGCTCGTTTGGAAGTCCTGCATGATTCATAGCTTGAGAAAGTTGTGTGAGCAAGGCTACAAGATTTTTCATTCCATCTCCCATAACGTTTGGTTGCTCAGGGGGACAATCATTGCATTTCCCGTCGCATTCCGCATTAACACGGTTCCTTCGGGTTCCAGCCATTGACTAAAGCCAAGAAGAATAGTGTGAGCAACACTAATTATAATAGGAAAACCACATAATCAAGAATAAAATTTCACACTTAAGATCTTATCCTTGGTTATTCATGGCCATTTCTAAAACACTAAGATTGTGTTCTATGCTTAGAATTATCCTTAGGGTTCTTACTAAGGCTTTCACATCCTAGTTTCCAACGGTTGACTATACCTTTCCTCTGATTCCAACTATAACGACCCATACATTACATACATTGTTAATACATCAAAATTGAAGCATACTTATTACAACATATAACAAAACCATGAAAGGACCGTATAGGTATAGTGTCTTTAGAAACTGTGAAACATAAACAACTGGTTCATAAAGCGTCTACATTGTCTCCCATTTATTTCATCATATCTATAGTCCCTTTTGGCATATCTTACTTAATAACCTTCTTCCTGACCTGGGGAAAGAAAACATACAAAAGGATGAGCTAAAATGCTCAGTAAGGGTAAACAAAAGAAATATAAATCACATCATATACATAAGCGCATTACTTTTGGAAATCGTAACCTGCAAAAAAGATCATAATTTCATAACATGGAATAAATCATGGAAGTGAAATGTAATCACAATAATCATAACATAAAACATGAAACATTGTGGAATACACACATAATCATAGATAATCATATCTTATTAGTCAAGACTCATTGCCAAGATTATCTTAGTGGAAAAATTCCATTTCTGCACTGAGTCACCCTCATTTCAGTCTTGTTTCACTGAACCGGTATAACATACCGTTCCAGCCATGTCTATATCATGAGATATAAAATCTTTACCCAATGCATTGGAGGGAGATATAGGTCCCACTCATCTCATAATGATACCATTCTTATGTGTGCCACAAAATCATAAATCATACATCATTGCATAACCCATGTAATAAAAATGTGAATCTTAAACATAATGACATCATAAAACAATTCATATAAGATAAAGGAATTCATAAAAATAATTCCTTCACAACATAATCAAATCAATGTAAAAATAGGGATAAAAAAATAACCCTTTATTATCTTAGATGGAAAATAAATTTGATAAAACACTTGAACTCCATTCTTGAGGAAAATATCCTTTCTACTTCAAAAACATTTTCCTTTCTTAACATGTCATAAAATTTTAAACTAAAAGAAGTTGATTAAAAATAAACATGAAAACTTGTAAATTAATCTTCTTGGAATTAACTTTTTTAAAAAATCCATTCATGCCGTATAATTTTAAAAAAACATTCTTCATACTTTTGTCGGAAAAGTCAAAAAGTACCTCGTACGAAAAACGACAAAATATTCCTTTCATATTCTTTACTAAAAACTCACCGAAGGGTAAAATTGGATTTAAAAAATTGTAGGTGGATGGAAATAAAATTACATATTCAGGAAACATATATGTGGATGATAAAATACACCCCAGTAAATACTAAAGTATAAACAATCTCGGATAAAAATGAGATTGTGATATTTCCCTTACCTTAGGTCTGATATGCTTTGTATGTGTCCGAACCTCCTGTATAATGATTTAAATGATGTTATTGACTTATTCCAGAATCATACCAATTTTTATGATATCATATATGGTCATATTATTAGCGTCTTAGTAGTAATATTTCATTGCTACTTGTTATTCGGGTGTTTATAACTTTTTGTTCTTATGCGTGTTTTGTCGAATAAATTCTTATTCTTCTCTTCAGGTTATAGATACCTCATTTCCAGAATGTTATTTGTGTAATATATATCATATTCATTCATTCAATTCATTTATATAATCATTATGAAATTAATATCACGTAGAATGAGTCGTATCACATCGTGGAGATGGTATTCCGTACGTACGCACGAGTGATGATATCATTCCGATGATCGTGGAATTGTATTGTAGTGTATGTATACTATTTCAGAATCAATATCACTTTATAATAGTCATATATAGTCATTATTTACACCATTATACCCATCCAAGTAAGGTGGTAGTGGAAAATAGATTACACCACGGCGTGGAGACGTTATTCCGTACGTACGCATGCGCGGTGATTTATTTTTCCGTAGGATGGATAGATGGTGAAATAGGGTTGTTTCATAAATATAATAACATATCAGTATATGAGTGATACTGATGTTATTACTTCATAATGAAACAACTAAAGAAGAAGAAGTGGAAGAAGAAATAAAGATGAAAGAATCGGTAACGGACATTACCTCTTATTTGAAGTGCTTCTTTGAGACCTTCTTTTAGGGCACTAAAATTGGTCTTTGAAGAAGACCAAGACCTCTAGGATATCTCTAGAAAAGTGGAGAAGAGAATGTGTCAGGGTTTGGCCAAGATTGAAGGCTCAAAGTGGTGTGAGGAAGAGAGGGAGGAGGTTCCCTTTTATAAGGGAGGAGAGGGGCACCTTTGGAATAACTAAAAATATTATTTTATTATAAAGTCAAGTTCGGTTTTAAATAATTCCAAATTGAATTATTTCGAGGCTAAGGTGGGTATGGGTCGAAATCCTCTCATCCAATAGAATTTATACATGTTTAGGTTCCTATTTTAACCTTATCATTTAGATTTAACATTAAGTTAAATAATTTTACTTTTACCGTGTCTTCTTGTGTTCTTATACTATATGATTAATAAACATACTATATCAAGCCAAAAAAACCCCAAGTTGTTTAGTATTAATATATATAACCTTATGTAAGTCATTTGGCCGAACCTTAGATTTTTAGGAATAAAATAACAATTAATAATATAATATTGGTTTTAAAAACTATTTTATGTCAATTTTGACACTATTTAGTAATTGATTTTTGTGAAAATTTTAATAGAATGATAAGTTCGACCAAAGTTACTTAAATCAATACTAACATGTCATATTACCCTAGAAAATTAGTGTAATTCATAAAAAGGCTCAAATTATATTTATTTGGGTATTTATAACATCAATTATGTCAATATTTCATTAATATGATATTTACTGCATCATTGTTGCATCATAAATAAATTAAATTATTTAATGTCTAAAAATTAAAAATAAAATACCATTATGTAGGAAATATTTTTATCTTTCTATGGAATATTTATAGTCTAATTTATCTTATGTATAACCCCATATTAAAAATTATTTACTTATTAAACATTGATTTTAACTATTTTAACCCTTCTATAAATAAATTTATAATAAATGTCCTAATCTAATCCAAGTGGGCCTAAATGGTCATATTGTATTCCTAAGGTTGTTTTTGGTCGAATTACACTTGTCCAATAGAATTTTTACATGTGTTAGGGTAATAATAATATCATTGTTACCCTTAATTACCCTATTTACTTTTAACCGTGGTAAAAAAAGTAAAAAGTTACTATTCATCAAAAAAATTATTTTCATCTCATTGAACCACATTTTACTAAATGACATCAACCGTGTCTCTCGGAATTTTGAAGATTCCACTCACAGAAGCGATAAAATTATGTTTTATGAAATATTCATTTTTTTAACTACCACTTAGTGGTTTCACTATTCATCAAAAATTGAATGTTTTCAGAAAAATACCAAAATTTCACTCTAGGCTAATTTCGATATTCCGAATCCAAAAATGAAGTCCATTTTGAAAAATAAAATTTATAAAATTTCAATAAGTGGTTATTACTATTCATAACAGCTAGTTTTAATATTATTTTAATAGCATATCATTGTTTAGTGAAACTCGGTATTGCGTACGACGCAAGCTATCGAGGAAGGTCGTGATTTCGTGTAAAGCAAGTCAAGAAAGTGTTGTGTGTAGAAAAATATTCCTTTGATGATTTATATAACATAAAAGTCTCGGGTGTTACAGAATACATGCCCCTGATTATTTAAAGAACCAACCTTCCTAAATATTGTTTATAAGAACGAACATGATTCTGCCCAAATCTGCTTGTCCCAAGAGATCCTACCCTTCCAACCTATAGGCCACCCTAAAACATCCCGAAAAAACTCACTTAGAGTATTTATAAAATACTGTCTCATTATAAGGGTACTGAAGATGTAGGCGGTACGTTAATAAGATGATCATTCTAAGAGATATTATAATTTTATTAAACATGGGCCAGTTGTGTCTATAACAAGTCCTACTTGGTCAGACTGACCCGATCAACCTATCCCAGGTGTCCCGCATGACCCGACCCTATTTGGATGACATGACCCGACCCAGTTTGTGTCTAGGTCGGCCCGATCCAACCTAGTCACTGGGCCAGGCCCATGGGCAATTGCAAGACCAGGTCGGGTGGGCCATTGGTCCAGCCTACTGGGTCGCCCTATGACATGATACAATACGGGCCAACCCGCACTGGCGGGCCGGTTTTTTCTACAGCCCGGTTTTCCACACTAGCCCAACATCTTGAGCAGCTAGAGTTTTCCAGGTTTGTTGACATGGTTATTGACCGTGTCTCCCCTCTCCCTATCATTGCAGCATAAGCAGAGTTGACCCGCTCCCTACTGTCAATTTCCATGGTGGTTTTCCTGCATAACAAATGCGGTCAACCCACATTCTAGGCGGCTGATCCGTGTTTCCATCACCGACCCACATCACTGTCACGGGTCCCCCCATCCGCAATTACTTTCTATCAGTTTCCTTGGGATCTTCATCCACTATTACATGAGTGTTGAGGCCATACATACCATCCAGCCACCTGCCTCCACATTGGTGGCTCCTATTGTAGCTGTAGCATGCTACCAGTGCACCGCCTCCCCCCTGCTTCCACGGGCGGGGTTTTCTGGCCACGTACCTCTTCCAGAACCTTCTGTCATGGACTCCTACCTCCATCGTGGCCTCACATCATATCATATCAGTAATTTCATGGCCCACATGGCCGGGGACCATCCACCTAGCCGCGGGACGTCCAACTGGCGTCTCCTCGGCCGATGCGTCACTGCCGCTGCACCGTGAAGAATGTGGAGAGAGATATATATATATATGGAGAACTAGATGGGATCACAAGAACACTCAAATGAACTACTGGCCTCTGTACAAGTTACCAGGATCACAACATATAAATTATAATCATTATGATTTAATCCCGATATCACCCGTAATTTTATTTCCCAACCTCGCAAGGGAAATATTACCATCAATCAACTTGTTAGGGAGTTGATCTATGTTATTCATTTAGAGTGGAGAATGGGGATAACAATTAAATCATAAAAATAAAACCCTAAAGGGTAAATAATATTTCTCGATGATGATCTTTATCATTTTTTGATCTCTGGTTCCAAATCTACCCTCTCGGGTGTCATCGTCGAACTGATCTGTCAGCGAAAGTCCTCAATCCGCCATTAATGAAGAGACTACATGAAGAGAGGGGGAGTGTTCTACGTTGTTGGGGATATTAAGTCATCATTCTTAATTTTCCTTTTTTTACATTGATCCTCCATAGATTTAATGTATTCTCCCCACATGCCAATGATGCACCCCCTAATTAAAACATTAAAGGAGGAAAGGCTTTTCCGTTATCATTGTATCACAACAGTGTTATGATGATTCATTAGTGAGCATCATTAATGTGATTTATTGAATGAGATTATTTGTCACCTCATCGCCTAACCGTAGGGATGAATTTCAATAGCTAAGTGGTGAATAAAATGAATAAATAACTTTTTCTGTTATTTTTTTTCTTCCTAAAAGGCTGAAAACTTTCTTTTCTAGTCGACCCTTACTGGTCGATGCTAATCCCTTTCTAGGTAAAAATCTCGATTTTCAGAGTTCAATGGTACCCTCATATTTTTGATCTGAGTACCGGTTTAATAGTTGAAAAATCCAACTCACACATTTATTTAAATGAACTTTAAAATAGTTTGAAAATTATATTTACCCCTCAACCTGTGTTAGTTATGTTTAAGTCCTTATTATGGAGAACATCACATTAAGAACTCAATGGTGGTATCATATTTTTAATCTAAGTTACCATTTGTGATTTATGAAAAATATAAAATAAAATAACTTTTATTTAAATTATTTTATTTATTGTTACATACCAACAACTAAAATTCATTGCTGGCTTGTACCAGCCAATATTAGGTTCTACCTCAGGGAAGCGTACCCTCATAAGATCAACGTTGGTTTAATATTTTCAATATGTGTTACAATTTATGATTTGTATGGATTTGAAAATAAAATAAAACCATTCAATTGTTTTATTTACGTAAAAAAATTACCTTCTACTGTTTACCAGTGCCGGTAAATGTTAGGATCATTAAATGGAAGTAATACCATCACGATCTCAATGGTGGTATCATATTTTTAATCCGAGTAACTATTCAGGAGTTATAAGTATTTGATAATAAAATAACATTATTCAATTATTTTACTGACAACTAAAAACTATTTTCCACTTTTGACCCTGATCGGCCAATGTTAGACTCTACCTAAGGAAAACATGCCCTCACAAGCACAACAGTGGTCTAAAAATTTTAATTTGATCCATCATCCACGAGTTATAAGGATATACAATATAAAATTATTTTATTTAATTATTTTATTAACGTTTATTCCATTTTGGGTTTTCTCACTGGATCCCCACATTGACTAATCTTTAGTCTCTCCAAGGGTAAACCCACCATCTTGAACACAATGGTGCCCTTGGATTTCTGATTTGGGCACCCGTTTGAGTGATAATTAACTTTTTCATGAAAACCACTATTGTGTACAATTTATAGAATTAAAATTTTTCAACAGACCAATCCAGGCACATCAGGCTGAAGAATCTCACATTGTCTTCGTGCCTTGTCTCGAAATAATCCCATTTAATTTTTTTTTAAAATCATGGAATTCCAAGGTATTACATTACTACCTATAGAGGGTTTTACATTCACAAAATCCAAAAGAAGATCTAATCAAAGGGGTACTGAGCACGAATCTGAGCCACCCACTCCAATGTGCTCTCCTGGAGATCCCTATGCTAGAAACGGACATGCACCAGATGAATTGATCATCCATAAAGTATCCTCTTCTCCCAATCCATTATTTCCACTGGGTACTTACAGAATGTCACTACAACAAAATATATGTGTCCCTCATTTAAGAGAGACCTGTAGGAATAAATTTCCCACCCTCTTTGAACTCCAAGGGTCTTTGTCACCTATTAGAATAGGACATTTATTGGCTCTATGTGGTCTTCATCCACTCTCGGAAGACCCGCACCTTCTCAGTGGTAGCATGTACCATCTATTGACCCATGAGTGTTGTCATTCCTGATTCTGTCCAACATAACGATGATATGTGTGGTCTTCTATAAAATACCTCGAACTGTGTCATACCGATGACCACATCTAGTTTCCCTCACCCAAGTCCTCCATCTCCCCAAACCTGGCATGGACAAATATTTGGTCTTCCAGATCTTCTGCCTTGCCTTCCATCTTATAGAACTTCATGATACAAGCATTGTCTCTATCATGGAATCTCTTTAGGCAGCTCCCTCTCAGTGGCATGACGGTTTGGAAAATCTCTAGCAATATTCCATTGAACATTGTAAGCATAAAAACTCATATCCTGAAGATGACTTGTCCCTCAGTGATGCTCCTGCACCACATTCCCCCATATCTGAGTTCGTTAAATGGAATTCCTTTTATTCCGCAATCCTGTAACATGTCTTCCACTAGCTTATATAGAAGCCTCTACCTGGTGACCTCTTCTGTAGGTCAAATCAATCTGTTCCTAAAACATAAAACTCTTGTCCACCAGGGTTCACTCTAGTACAGCAGCATGGGGGGAATATTATGTAAAACCACCAACACCCAAATCTCTCAGTGTGAGCCCCTATTGAAGGTTAAATCTCTAAAAAATTGGTCTTGAACTACGTCCATGGAGTACCGCGACAAGTCAGTGAATCCCACTAAAAAATCCTCCACTGTCTTGCTGCCCTGTCGAAGATGTAGAAGCTCTTGGATATGTACTGACCTTACTGTGGTTGTGTAAAAATATTCCTTGAAGAGTTGTCTTAACTACCCCCAAGGTAGTTTCATCTCATCATGCGACTATACTACCAAGCTCCACCATCATCCCACTATGCCCAGAAGAAGGTTTGTGGCTAGGACCACCATCTGATCGAGAGGTATCGTCACATAGCAGAATAGTCGAGTGATTGACCCAAGCCGGTTATCTGCTACCTAGGGGTCTATATCTCCGTGGTATTTCAATGGTTGCTTCCAATGGAACTCGTGTTGCGCACTCATCCTATGTGCATCATTGGCACAAACTACCAATAAAACAGGCAATTTGTAGATGAAGGGAAACCACTTGGACAAAGTCAGCTCCATAAAAAGGAAATGATCCTAGACTGGTTAAGTAGGTGATATGTGGGGAAGCAATGGATGATAGAAAATAGGAAACATTATTTCCCTCATTCTAAGAGTGAAGGATCTACATGACATTGTTTATGAGCCTTACATCTGAATGTGCGATTAGTGATATTCCAAGGGATAAGCCATATCCTAAGAAAAGGGTTGTGAAGGATTTTGGTATATATTTCCATTGCTTACATATTACTATTTTTTCTAAAGCATAGCTCTAATCCCATCGTGATTTACCATTCATTTTCCTATATAGAATTTCCATAGCCAAATGATATATAAAAAGTGAGAACAAATAATCCTATTATATCATCAACAAAACCACATCCCCACATCATTGACATACTTCAAGAACCGTCCGTATTTTGTTTAAGATCAAATCCCTGGGGGTGAAAACAGATCCACCGACCCGGGGGATTGTTTTTATCACTATGATTTGACCTAATATTAGGAATATCCCTCAGCAATGGGGCCTCCATTCTATTGGGAATGAGATGAATCATGTCTAGTAACATGTTTCATTCTCAAAAAAATGTGATAGGGAGGAAGTCGTACCCTAATAGAATGATTTGTTTCTAGTATCTCATCTACTCCGGTAGCCTAAAAAGAGGACACATGCTCTAGCCTTCTATTCCAGTGTTTTTTTATCAGCACCTTAGAACCATCTTGTTGGAAAATATTCACTAGAATAGGCTTATGAGTTGGGTCCTGTGAACTATCCATACATCTACCACACCTCTCGAGCCTAGCCACACTCAGAAAATAAGTTACTTG
Organism: Viscum album; assembly: GCA_963277665.1. NCBI lineage: Eukaryota > Viridiplantae > Streptophyta > Magnoliopsida > Santalales > Viscaceae > Viscum > Viscum album. The sequence continues at coordinate 124,268,727 of OY728129.1, read as the reverse complement.
GAGTCTCTTCCTAATGAATTCCATATGAAGAACACATGGAAAAAATATTGATGATGATGTATTTCACTTGGTAATCTATGGGTAATGTTCCATTATGGATGTGCCAAACCACGAGGTTTAGTTTTTTTTGTATTTCATTACACTAGATAGATTCTCCCCAATCATCCTACATGGTAAGAGAAGATTGGATCTTATAATACCCTCCCCATGAAAAAAAAGTAGTCAAAATCCCTGTAAAAACACATTTATCTAGTAGAGGTGATAAATCGTTGAGAATGACGAGGGTTCACTGTTCCTCTTGTATCATAGAATGGGTGAATCCTGGATGATTTTTGGCTTTCTTAAATTCCATGTATGGGGAAGGGAATATTTTAAATCCCAGAATGGTGCCTGACTATTTAAGATTCCATAAATTGAGATCTCCCATACAAACTATCTAGTGAGAAATATGTTAAAGGTGATGGAAATTGGGGTGGTTAGCAATCGATAATGGATAGGGGGTTTAGCCACATTATTTGGTATGTTTACATATTTTATCTTTATAGGGCGCCCCCAGAGTGTACATCCCTCTATAACCTACCACGCTAGCTTAGAATGAAGCCCAAGTATCTCACCAAAAACACTCATGATGTTGTTACCTCCCTTACTGGAAGTCCATTCCATCCTAGACTATGAATCCCAATATCGTTTAACTTCTGAGTGGGAGTCCCAAATGAAGGTGGCCATAAAAAGATAAAAAACTGGGTTTTCTAGTAATTGATTTGACCCATGATATATTTGATCCCCCAGTTGAAGTGATTTATGTGAATTATACCTATAAATATCCGATCTCCAAGGCATTCCATTAAGATGTGCCCCCATAAATTTCCCAGACATATTTTCATGTTTTTAGATCATCTCTCTAATCACCGAGAGGAGATGAAAAGGCTAATATTTTCTTTGTTAACAACTTTTCCACTCAAATTACAATATTTTCCCAAGAGATTTTGGATTCTGTGAATGGATCCGCTACTAGAGTTTCAGAAAATTATGGTGTTATCTACATACATGTGGTGAGAGACACCACTGATGTGTTTTCTGCAACTGAATAGGAGAATTGAACCATCTCTAAGGATTCTGTTGATATAGCTACTAAGGTAAATTTTCATGACAATAAATAAGCGAGGAGAGTTAGGATTTCATTGTTGAAGACTATTCACTAGATTGAAGAAACTACAGATTATTCCCATGAAGGGAAAATCTATCCAAGAAGAGCTGAAACACCTATACAGCTGATCCGATAACAAAGAAGAGAATCCCATTATAGATAGGACACTAAGGATGAAATTTTACTGAATCCTATAATAGTATTTTTTTCATTTACATCATAATAAAAACATTGTATCCCATCGCATAGAGGTTGATGTCCCTCACCATCTCTGGTGCTAGATTAATAGCTCTTTGAATCAACCTCCACTTAATGAACATATGTTGTCTAGCCATAGTCCAGTCTAGTAGGATGGTAATAATACTTCTATTGATTATACAATATAGGACTTCATATGGGATGTTAACAATGCTGATAGTCATATAGTTACTGGATGATTAAGGGTGTTTGATTTTTGGTATTAGCTATTGTTTTGTAGAACTAGCCATATGAGGAAGGTATCCACCTTAGAAGTAATATTGCACAACCTATATAACATCTCACTTGACCAGATCCCATGAGTAAATGTATAAATAACCAAGGCACTCATCCATCCCTGGTGAGATATCTGGGTTGAGAACATGCACAGATTCTGAGATCTCCTTTTAGTTCAGAACTCACATAGGAAAAGTGTTATCATGAGTGGAGACCAGGTGGGGAATGTCATAAAGGATCTCGTATCCCCCAAGATATACACCTTGAATTTGGGAGTTAGGTTATGAATGAAGGGGTTCGGAAAATATCTTTTCCATATTTCTCACCTCATCGTGATCAGTGGTGAAAGAGACATCATCAAGGTGAATATTTTTCTTTAGAAGATTTCTGCTTTCATTAATGCATGCATAAAAAAACCTGATATTTCTGTATCCTTCTATGATCTATCTAATTATGGATTTCTCATGAAATGATTTCCCCTATTCCTATATAATTTTAGACAATGTGTTATTCCTAGAATCCATGTCAGTAAATATAATTTCATATGAGTTATATTCGAACAATGATTCAATTTTTGGGATCACTGAGATAATTAGTTGAAATCCTAGAAGCGGTAAGGTTAGTTATTGGCCCATGAGTGAAGATCGATTTTGATACTTCTTATTTTGTTATGAAATCCAGTATAGAAACACCATCCGTGATGTTGTAACCACCTCCGGATAATCTGGTGTCGGGGTCTAGTGTCAAAAAAAGAAGAATCATGCCTCTTGACTAGTCCTGGAGCTTAAGGTAGCTACTAGAGTGGAGTGATCTAATAGAACTCAGGGAATATTTGTCACCTTCACATCAGGGAATAACCTAAATGAATGCATGTTCCCAAGGAACTGATCAAGATGAAACCATGATCTATTGATTATTTTATGAATGTTTCACCAGGTGATGTGATACTGATATATTCCATGTCAGGAAGACAGAAACCATCTATAAATTAAATGATGTCCTGGATCTCCATAGGTGATATCCCACCACACTAATTTGTTTTTTTATTTATGTCCATATTCACATTAACATCACTTCCCATGATCCATGGATGGTCTCCTGGGTCCAAACTCCCCATTCCTCTGATATAGTCTCTCTATCATTCATGTCGCATTTTTCATAGATGAAAAAAAGATAACACTATGCTTACATATGATCACCTGAAATTTTGGTATTACTATTGAATTTTAGAGATTAATGTGTTTTTCCTCATTTGAAGGATTATCAATTATAGTAATAAAAATTCCTTTTTCTTACCATTTTTTGTTCATAATTTATGAATATAGTAATAATAACTTATTATCATTTTTTTTAATTTTTGATCATTAGAATTCTATTATATTACATTAGGAATGAAAAATTTATACTAATCATTTAGAAAAAAGGATATGTTTATGGTTGAAATTTAATAAAGGATAAAAATATACTTTGAATGTAATTATATTTCTTTATTTTCATACTCGAGGAGAATTCCTCAACTCTAGGAAAAATATTTTGGACTAAAAATGATATATATTTAACTTTCTTATAGGGAAATAAATAATCTTTTAACCCATCATAGATTTATGGTTTTGTAATTGTTAACATTATCAAGATCATGTTCTATATAACTCTCCATTAGTTCATGGAAGATTTTTTTTCTTCCATATCCATGTTTTCAATTCCAATAAATCTTTTCCTATATAGAATCCAATTAGTTGTTATTTCCAATGAACTTTTTACTCCCCTTTCCATCTTTTAGAGATGAAGCTTTATTGACCCTTTTCCTATGTGGGAATTCCGAAAAGTTATATTGCAGATTCAAACCCTAGTTATTGAGAAAATTTTAAAATTTTATGCTAGAAATTTATTAAATCAATGGAAAATTTATTATCTAGATATTTTATAAGGAAATACTATGTTCGATATTTTATAAGATATACAACAACAAGATTAATGAAACAATAAAATATTATTATTTAAATGTGACCATTATAACCTAGCTATTAAGTTAGAATATATGAATATGAATAACTAATTTTTGAAACAAATATAAACTTCCAAATAAATATGAATTTATTATTAAATTATTAGATAAAAAGTCATTAATTTTTATATAGACATTTTATTGTTCATAAAATGTTTTTTTTTAAATATGCGGTTTCATAATTTTTATGAGTTAATATTTTAATTAATTTCATGATGTTTTAGACAATGTAAATTGTAAAATTAATTTCATTTGTCATTATAGAATTTCAAAAAAAAATATTAGGATTAATATTTGTTAATTTTTTAAGAAGTTTGAATTTAAAATGAATAGTAAAAAATTACTTGTTTTTCATCGAAAATATAATTTTTCTTTTAAGAACATCTAAAAAGTAAAATTACATTTTGTATTACTTTTAAGAATTAAAATTTAGCTTTTTATAAATTATTGTTTAGAAATGTTCTTTAAAATGAATTTTTTTCCTGAATTTAGTATAATTACATCTCATAAATAAAAAGAGATTTTTTTTTGAAAAATTGTTTTTCAATGCATTTTTAAATTTTAATTATAGATTAATTTAGGATTTATTTACATTGAATTTTTTAAAAATGGATTAAATATTTGTAATCTAGAGTTCCCAATTTATTTAATACACCACTTTAGTCTGTATAAATTGTAACAATGGTAATTTTTTTTACCACAATAAAAGATAAATCAGGTAATTAAGGGAAAAAAATTAATTCATAAGGAATATGAAATGATCGTAAAAATAACTAATATTTTTAATATGATTAATTTTAATCCCTAATCATTCATCATTAGGTTATAGGATCATTTTTTCCATTTGAATGACACTATGAACTTTATAATATTTTTATTTCAAGAAAAGTAAAAAATGTCATACTCTTCTTTTTGATAACTATCAAATTAATAATATGTTATTATCCAAAAAAATATTTTGGACAATAAATAATCATTTTAAATATAAAATATTTATCTTCATTATTTTATTTTTTAAATTTTTATTGAAAAATAATTTTCATCAATGCCTATACAACACTACCGCTATAATTATTTAATTATTGGAAAATTAAAATAAATGATATTTAAATATATTAAAATAAATACAATTTGAGATATTTAATGTTATCCACGCATTTTATAGATGACCATGAAATTTTGGGGATGTGTGAATACAATATTTCTAAATTACTCATGTTTTATTAATGTTATTAAAGTCAAAGTAATGAATAGAATCAAAATTGACACTAAAGATATTTTACAAAAAAAATATTTCATTAAAATATTTAAAAACATAAAAATGAGGAAAAAAGGGATTATTTATTGTCTAAAATGTACATAATTGGAAATTTATGATCCAATTTACACCTTGTATTTAAAAATTACGTCCTTTTAAAATTTAAAATGTTATCACCGTATTCAAAATTAAAATATGAGAACTAAGGGTTAATCGAAATGATAGGGTTTATAAGTACACCAAAAATGGTATAAAACATGTTTTTTGATTGGATTAAAAATCTATCACATATTTTCTATGAATCCATTTCAATTTTTTGTGTTTTTTTTAATATTTAATTATATAATAAATAAATATTTCATGAAATTAGAAACGTTTCCCTCACCTCAGTTATAAAAGGACACCTCCTCCCTCATTTTAGTTCACCACTTTGAAACATTTATATCAACTATCCCTTATAAATTTCACTTCAAAAGATTCTTATACACATTCTAGGGGGGATATTCCTAGAATTTTAAACCTTGATCCCATTAGTGGAGTTCTAAAGGAGTCATTTGGAAAAATAGTTAATCACTAAAACTAATCAATTTCTTTTTCCACTCGTCTATACCATCTATAAATATATTATATAAACCATGAAGTTATAATTTCATTATACTCCATAATCATTATTATTATTATTATTATTAAAAAATATTAGACACCCTCTTTCCCATAAAATACTAAGTTCATGTATCACTCGTGCGTACATATAGCTTACCTTATCGACATAGCGATACAATATATTTTTTATCACTATATTTTATTGATGAGCATTTTGATGGGTTTTATATTTATATAACATATTCATGAAATAATTATAATTATGTAATTATAATATCATATCTACCTTCTTATCAACCATTTCTTTGATAAACAATAACATCCCTTGTGGGTACTTATGGACTACCATCTTCGCGATACGATGTGATTCATTTTTCACTTATATTTCACATGGATTATAATAAGGATGAATTTTGTGAAATATATGTTATATATATATATAATATTAATAATTCTGTAATGTTTTACGTTTATTTACATTTCATTTATTCCATTATATAAAAAAGGATGTAACATTCATGCGTACGTACAACCTACTTTCTCCATAAACGGTGTAGTTCATTTTTCATTTATATTTTTTATTAATTATTATAAAAATGTATATAATTATTATATATTATTTTTAAACCATTGTTAATATTTTATTAATAATTGGATTATGATAAAAGTATTAGGATAGGGACTACTGAATAAAACCAGGTTTTGAAAGTGAAACAGTTATCACCCAAAACGGTGGTTTTAATAACACATTATTTAAAAAAGCTGATAAAATGTAATTAAAAAATCATACAATGTTTGATATATAAATATATATACTCTTATGGAATAAATTTATAGAAAATTAATATTTATTATACAAGTTGATTGGATATGAACTAAGAAATTTGAGACTTTTGGTAAGGGATTTATTGACTCAAATTCTTTCCATTGGGATAAAATTATACTCCATTGGTTATGTCATGCTAAGATTATGTTTGAAATATCTATTTACTCTATTATGTTTTATATTCACCTTTTCAAGTGGATTTTTAGTAGATTCACATAATCGACTACTTTTATTAATGTTTTCTTTAATTATATGATCTTTATATGGTTTTTTTGTCTCAATTAGACTTTTGTCAAACACAAAATTTATAAAATAATAATTTCTTTTGACTTGTTTATATACATTCCACAAACTTATTTAATGATTATTATCCTAAAAATTGTTGGATTCAAATATTAATATATGTTTCTTTCTTTCTTTGGGATTAAGATTCAAATGATAAAAAATCAGTAATGATTTATTTCGAAATCTCATTATTTTTCAGGATTGTTTATTTTTATGTCTTTGTTGTGGAATATTTATCATACATGACCATGTATTAAAAAATAATGTTTTAAAAAAATATCACTATTCTCCAAAACAATTTTTCATATTTATCCATTCATTAATTTTTAAAACATGTTTTAGAAGGAATTTTCCTTTAATTTTTGGAACAAGGAACCTTTTTAATTTTCATACAAAAGTGTGGAAAGATTATTTTTATAACTTATATGGAATGAGAATGTATTACAGCATTCAGGATGATATAATTTTTTAAATATTCCATTATATTATTACAATTTTTTTCAATAAAATGTTTTAAATTATAATTTTGATGATCTTGAAAAAATGATTTCAAACAAAATAGTATATTTTCCAAAATAATTATTTCAATTGATATTTCAGAATTATTTTCCATAAAAGATATCATTGTTTCATGATATATATTCTTTAATAGGAATATTATCCAAGGATACTTTCTTTATTAGTTCAATAGATGGTTTATGCTTATTATTTCATGATGTTTAGGAATTCAGTTTCTTTTCCCTGAGTTATGCTATGATTCAAACCCATTCCATTTTATGCAATGTGATATGATGACATGTTTCTTAACTTGTGGTAAATATATGTATTATTTTCATTATGTGTTTTCTTGGACCTATGTCTTCTTATAATTTATTTTTTGATGATTTGTATATCATGAGAAAAATATAATAGGAAAGGTTAGTGAACCTAGTTCATATAAACATAACTGGAACTAAGAGTGAACCATGGTCAATAAGAGAATGTTCCCTCCACGATGGTATTGGGAGTTAACCTTGACTACTATGATGGTGTTTTTAGTGACCCCATTCAACTATTTTGAAAGGGATTCTATTGAAAATGTTTTTGGGTCTCACCCTGGAGGTGAAACCACCCATAGAGTGCCCTTATATGTTTTGGAAATGGTCCTTGACTAATAAAGTAATGATTTTCAACTCTTATGTCTGTACTAAAACTCAGTATATTCTATTATTATCTCTTGGATTATGTTAATTTATTATTTTACGATTTTTTATATGAAAATTCTTGATTTATTCTTGGAATCATGATTATAATATTTGATATATTAGGTAGAAGTTTCAAATGTTATGTTCATGTTATTATAGAATTATACTCATGTTATGCTTATGTAATATTTAATATCTACTATTTCTAGCCGTAATAAGATTCTGTGATCACCCTTTATGATGTTTCCTTTTCCCTAGGTAATGAATAATGGTTTTATGTGGGATAACTCTATTACTATTTCTAGGCATGAAGAAATTACAGGATCTTATATATATGTTTCGGGTCTAGTTACTTATTTTTATGATATATATATATATAATAGCATCTCATGATTCTATAACAATATAATCCTAAAGGTCTTATCGTTATATGGGTGATCCAATATTTCATTTTTCATTTTAATTTTTTATGGAAATAATATGGTCACATTTATAATGTTTTTGTTTTTAGAATCAGGTTTGGAAGTGTGGATTTGGGTTTGGAATTTAAAATTCATGTCTATTATAATCCTAAGGTTCTTTTTTTCCTTTCATTTTCTTATGTATGATTCATAGATATTTTTTTCAAAAATAATTATCAAGTATTTAAAAACTAGCAGTGTTTGAAATTTCTATAAGGGAAAAAAATTCATAAAAGTAAATGAGATCACTTATTCAACCCCTCTCATTCTCAATGATCGTAAATAATATGTGTACTTAAATCTGTAACTTTAGGAGAACTTATATAAATATCCTCTTAGTGATGATGGATAAATAATTTTTTTTTAAACCATATGAATTCCTACGTTGGATGAAAAAAACTATCAGGGATGTAAATATCTTATGGTATCATATCTTATATTTCTTGTCCTAATAGTTATAGATATGGAAACTATTGGATTCTTATATAGAAAAAGATATAAAAATAATAGTTTTTTATAAAATAAGTCTTGAAGTTGATGGTAATGCTTGTAATTATATTCTTATGTCTTTGTTAGATAATATTTATTCAAAGGATATGGGTCATTATGAATCCAAAGATACTTGGAACAAACTTTTATGTATTTTTGATGTAAATGTAAAATTAAGGGAAGGACCACATTAGATATGGAGAAGATTTTTGTATCATATAATAATGGAATAAGAAGAGTCTCTATATTAGTAATTAAATATGTTGTGTGATATTGTTTTCAATATTATTTCATTTAAAGAGAAATTATCATATTCAACTATTTTAAAAAATTTGGTGAGAAATTTCCTAGATCTATTTGATTCAAAAATAGAAGCCTTAAAATAGAGAGAGAGGAGTCAGCTCTAGTTGAGTTACATGACATACTCATAACCTATGAGATGAGAAATCTAATTTTTAATGAAAAATAAAAAAAATGAGATGATATTTTATTCAATAAGAAATGAAAAAATTACGGTTGTAAATTTTGTTGACTAAAAAATTTAAAAAGATGAGGAAGGGGAATACGAAATCAATAAAATTGTTTCTATTATATAATTTTTTTTAGGAAAAGTATAATAGAAGGGAAATAACAAAAAATATATTAAATTTACTAGATTTTTGGGGATCTTGGTCCATTTTTTTGATTTCCCTATGAATAAAATAGAATAATCTAAAATTGAGTTGATTTATGAGAGGATATTAAAACTAATACAGGCTATGAAGAAGAAGAAACATTCAAGGGGAAAGAAAAGGAATTTGATTATCTTTTTTGAGAAATATGATTCATAATCAAGTAACTATTTATATAATGAGATGAATTTTCTCTTTTTGGTTGAAAAGGGTTTTGATACATCTTGTAGTGATGATGTTGGAGAAGGTAAAACTGAACTATAATAGAAAATAAAGCGTAATATTGAAGCAAGTATTGAGAAGGATTCAAAACGGATGAATGAAAAAAAATTATAAAACGAGAAAAATAAGGTTGTTGATCGAAATATAGATTTTAAAAAAATATAAGAAGGTTATCATGAGGAAATTAATGAACTCAATATTAAAATCATTGAGAAAAAAATGATATTAAATGTTCATGATGACAGAATCTATATGTAACAAAAATATTTATAAAAGGATCAATTAATATTTTAGGTATCTTCAAAGTCCTCGATGAAGCTGAATTCTTATTGTTTCATAGAAAGAAATGTTAAAATCAATTCATCAATAAAATTTTGTGAATCCCTCATTCATAAAGATGTTTAAACCAAATGTTATTTTTCTAATGTGACTGAATTTATATCAAAAAAGTTTCAAGTTCAATGATTTGGAAGGAAGAAAATAAGTATTTGATAATTTCTTCCACTAATAAGAAATATTTGGAATTGAAGGTGAATACTTTTTATTCCCATGAATAATCATATAGAGACTTTATATTCAACAAATAAAATAATATTCTATGATAATGGATAGAGGATGACGCATTTTTGGAAGAACCACTATTGTAATACCCCTAATAAATACAATTATAAGGGATTACAATTTCATGGGTATTATTAGTGTTTCATAACATTTTATCACAAATCATATGATTATTGGTTCCATGTTTCTCTACCAGGTAAGGGGAAATATCCAAGGGGAGTTCATGTTAGAAAATAAGGACTCATTTCATGAAATAACTAGTTTTTATTAGAAATACATCTAATGTGCTTGAGAAACATAAACATGATATTTTGAAGACATTTTGTGATAGGTGAGTATTAGTATGTCATAATGATAACAATTTCCTACAAGTACTCATGATGGAGTTTCTTATGATGTAGGAAAGAATTAAAATTCTGATTATTGTAATGGAAAATTCATATTATTGTAATTATTAATAGAAATACTGTAAGAAAATAAAATATGATGAAACTCAACATAAAGGCAAAGGATATAATGTTGTGTCAAATGAGAATAAATATATTCTTGAGGATTCATCCATAAGAGGTGATTTGATGATTCCTAATAATAGTGAAGATATCTTTAGGAAATAAATTCCAAGGTTGTTATGAAATGCTTAGTTTGAATGTTTCTTTTAATAACAAAATATGTTCCTCTTTATTCATTATTAGTTTATGTGTTTTTAAACTATCACGTAGGGAATTAATATAGATTCATGGGTATTTAATTGGCATTATTTTAAGAATATTGAATCCTCATAAAGTTATCTAAACTAACATGAAGAAGAGAAAATTAGTTTATCCCTTGAGGGGATGATTAAATTTGGAAAATGGTTTCAAAAGATATCATATTAGGAAAAAGTTAAATACATATTTAACATGGGGTTTCATAGTAACAATACCATACATTATTTTTTAATTTATTAATTAAAAATGATTCTTTAGATAATTTTATGTTGTAATAATGTGTGTGTTTATTTTTGTAACCATGAAAATTCAGATGTGTTTTAAGAAGTGTGTGTTTGAACATTAATTCCATTCAAATAATTATTATGTGCTATACCTAAAAGGAGAATTCAAAGTTACTGATCATGGTATGCCATGTGAGTATGTTTATGGAATGTTTATAAAATATTATATATATATATATGTATATATTATTTTTTTCATTGTGTATTCCAACATATAATTAATGTTTATTAAATGAAATCTCATTTCTAAGAAAAATGTGAATTATTTTTGAGAAATATTTTGGTACAACCCTATGTTATACATTTAATTTTATTTCAAATAAGTGGATAAATAAATAATCCCACATATTTACTTTCAGTATGTGTGGTGATATTGAAAATGAAAATAAATGGGGATTTTTTTTTCTCCAAGTATTTGGGTAGTATTTGTTTTCAATATTTCAATATCTGATTGAAGGGAAATGAGTCTTTTAAGGAGTTTCTATAAGGAATTCATATAATGTTTTATAGATCACAATAATACTAATGAATCTTTTCTAGTTGTAAAAGTTCCAAAACTCATGTTTCCAAATTATAATTCATGATTACAGAAGATTTTGTTAAAAGGCTAGTTTTTTTTGATAAATAAGACTATTTGGAAGGTGAAAAGTAAGTCTACAAGATGACATCTCATAAGAACCAGTATGAGTTCACTTGATGGAGTTTCATAAGAACCATTGTGAGATCTCAAAAAGTATATCATCCATAAGAACATAAGTTAATTAAAAAAAGGATTTCAAGAAGAGAATGATTATAATGAATTTTTTATAAGATTATATGTGAGTTCTATATATATAAAAATTTCAATTAATATAAGGAATTATGAAAAAATAAATTTGAATAGATGGAAATCTAGAAGGAGAAGTTATTATCTTACTATAATGATAAAATACATGTGTAGATTTCAATATGAATAACCTGATGATTCTTCCAGAACAAACATCCACATATAAAATACATCATAATGTGAAGGCTATAGCATCCCACTAGGGATGACACTTAATGTTCCCTCAATATGGTGGCCCACAATACATCAAGAATATCTCCATGAATGCTAGAAAAAATGGACAAGTAGTGGGGGCCTTAGGAGTGTATCTAGAGAGACTATTCCCTCATTGATCAAAGTGGATCAAATAAATATATATATTTATACATAATAAGAAATATAAAAAGTGATAACAATAGTCCAATAGTAGTGAAAAAATAATAATAACACAATGAAATGAATAATTGGGATTAGTGATGTAAAATAAGATGATGAACATTGTGATGTAGCTATAAAAAATATTTATATGCAAGGGGATGGGGATACAAGCCTATACTGCATGCCAACCAAAATACAAAAAAAAAAAAAATTTATAAGACTAGAATCCCGAGTATAGTCTTGTTACTCTACTATATACTGTATACTAGTAATGTAAATCAAACATCAGAAGTTGGCCTCTTACCATTATCAATTTCTACAACCACAAAATATGTTTGGATACCAAAGGCTTCCAAACTTGGGTGTGAGAAACAATCTCATATGGCCACCATCAAAGGTGTCTAGATCAGTCCTGTACATAAATTATAAAATGAATATTTCTCCATATTTGTTAAATGAAAAATAGAAATGAATAAATAAGTATATTGGACTAAATTATACATGGACACCTATCCAATTTACATATTTTGGCCTAAGCTAGTGATCTCAAACCAAGGTAATATTCATAGGCAAAGTGAGTGGAAGAACGACCAAGGAGATTAACTATCCCAAATCATTTGATTGAACATGGATGACACATCCCAATGTTTCCAAAACCAAAGGAGCATTCCCCATTTGAATCCATTCATTTACATTTTAAATTGAATAGAAATCCCCTTTATAAAACAGAGAGTCACCCTAATCCCATCCATGGCACATCAAATTAAATTTTCAACAATCACTTTAGAGGCATAATATATTATCATTTCATATGGATTCAATTCAAGGTTACCCAAGAATAAAGTCCCAAGTTTCGTATTAGGTATGGGGTTAAAATTTCAATAAAAAACCTCTGAGTTTGTACATAGTATCACATGTCGGGGCCTGAGTCTCTTTAATGGCGTGTTAAAACCATTTTTCCATCAAGACCATTAATGGTGTCTCCCCCATGTAACCATTGTCACATGTATGGAGGTGAAATAGATAAAACATGGTGATACCATACTATGTAGAGTTAGTGTCACTCACAAAATATTTACAATCCATTAATAGATTCTAACAATGAAAGAATGAAGAGTCCTTACAAGGGGTCCTTAAGTCATAACATCTTATATTACACTCGCACTGAGGTGAAATAATTTAATGAATAATTTATTTCATAAATTAATGATTTGACCATGTCATTAAATTAACCATCCATTTTAGGCATGGGTGAATTGCATTAGCACCTGGCCAATTCACTAAGACAACAATTCTATTCCTTTATGGAGTGATGTGTAGGGTCTATCGCATGGTTCATCAACAAATTAAATATAACTAATCTATTTATGATAATTATGATGGTAAAACCCCCTAAATGGATGTTATTAGAATTAGAAAAAGTAAAAAATAGTACACTAAGGAGGAGAACACCCATTGGGGTGTCCTAACTCAAAGTGATCAACCTACGATGTGAATAACCGCTATCTTAGGCCACTAATGGCATGAAAAGTCTTTTAATTTAATTTAATTTTAAAAATAGGAGATACAAAAAAAAATATTCTGGATCATGTCATAATGACTCAAATTATAAATAAAATGAAACAAGGGGAAATAACACATAACACCTACTTTATCCCCATAGTGATTCCCACATCAAGAGTCGGCCATTGATTCACGAAAGAATGGAAAAAAAGGTGGAGATATCATGATCCCTTGATAATGAGATATGATGATTATTATGTGAGGAGGAGGGATAATCTGATAGAGAAAAGTGGGGGAGGAATGAAGAAAAGGATTAAAACATTAATGAGGGGGGAAAATGGGAATTTCAACGTCATAGTAAAGGGGGCATGGTTCGGCCAAAAGTTAGTACAAGCCATGGACCAACCATGTTCCAAGACACAATATAATGTTATAATCTCTTCATTGAGATACATGGTTCTCCTATCTATGTTCCAAATATCAAAAAATCCTCTATCAAAAACTATATATGGATCACATGGTTAGGTACATTGGGTTTCAAGGTTGCAGACAAACCATGCAGCCACAGGTCTGCACTGCCTAAACATTCTTGATTTTATGAAATTGTGTGGGAAAGGCAGCATAGTTTCTTCTAATTGATCATCCTAGTCTACAACAATTACTTTCAGGGAATGGGATATGAATGGGGACCGAACTCCCTGAAACCACCACAGATCCCTTATTAAACATTATTATGGTTAAAAACATAGTTAAAACGAAAAACATTGTATGTTTATTTGATAAAAGATGGGAAATTACTTTCTCCCCTCCCTAAGTCAACTCATCCTTGATTTTCCCTCCTAAAGGGGGTAGAGCATCTTCTGAGAAAAATTCCAACCAATGTTCATGTATATTAGCTTTCTACACCCATGACTCATAATGTACGCATCTGTATTGTCCATACACTAAGACCAAAGGAACTAACCAGCCTTGGGGACCCTTTTTTCTCCAATCAATGAGATGTATTAGATGATACTAAAACGATACATCCCCATCCAGCTCAATATCCTCATGGTTTAGCGAATGTGACATGTCAGGATGACACTAGCAATGCTATTATATGTGGAAGACATCATGCATGGAAATGTAAATCTGATGTAACCACAAATGATAGGCTACCAACCCAACTCTCCCAACTATCTAAAAAGTCCTGATAGATCACAGTGATAACGTTCCTATCATTGGGATTTTCTATGACACAATCTAGGTGATACACATAGAAAGGTGTGATGTACCATCTCAAAATATAAGAGTCTACAGTGACAATTAGTATATGACTAATTCCTAGACTGAGTTATACACATACACTTGTGAATCATCTAAACATGCTCTGAAGTCTCCTAAATGATTTGAGGACCCAAGGGTTCTGCATCACCTACCTCTAACCATCATAAAGGGGAATAAAATGGCCTATAGTACATGACCCCATATAGATACATCTAAATTGGTACCTAAAAACTATAGTTGTGGGATAAATCAACTAGAGGTATTTTTTTCCAAAAAAACCACAAAAATCAAGGATACATTCCTGAAGAATATCATGTAACACCTGTATCATGCACTTAGACTAACCATCAGTCTAAGGGTGATATGATGTAATCCAGAATACCTATGAACCTGGTTCCTCTAAAAACCATTCCAGAACCTTGATGTAAATTTGTTGTCTTATCCAAATACGATAGAACAAGGAACACCATGACGTTTCACTATATCATAGATATAAATTCTTCCTAGCCCATCAACATATAAGGTATCCCAGATTGTAAAGAAGTGTTAAACCTTGTTCATCCTATGGATGATAACCCTTGCTGAATCACTTCCCTGAGGGGATCATGATAATCTCATCACAAAAACCATGGTGACGTCGTACTATTTACACTTAACATTTGAGAGAGGATGTAGAAGTTCAAAAGGTCTCTTTTTCCCTTCTTTAACCTACTAAAAGGTCAGGAACTGAGTGATAAATCATATAATCAACCCCATCATACCTATCCACCAATGCTGATGTAATATGTATTGGTACATATTAGTTAGACTATGGTGAACGGCGTAAATAGATGTAGGAGATTCCTTCATCCTGAAATCGCATATATCATAAGGCACTCCAACATTGAAATTGTAAATTTGAGTCTCATTCATATCAATTACCCATACAGTTGGTGGGTTATCTGCTATGATGATATCTGTAATAACAAGGAACTCATAATCAGAAAACTACCTCATCTGGACCAACTCTAGAAGGGAGCATGTTACTCACAAAGCCATTGAGGAGGTATTCTATTTATTTTACTAAACCTTATAGTTTATAATAGAGAAATTATCCATCAAAAACCACTCACTGATGAGCACTTTGTTATATTGTGTCTAATACTTCTAACTCAAGACATCAGCTAAAACATTACCTTTTCCAACTATGTGAGCAAGATCAAAGCCAAATGATATAAGGTATTCAGCCCCCCTACACTACCTGAGATTCATTTCTCACTATGTGGATATTTATTTTAAATTTTTTTATCTATGTAAATAATTAACCACTCCCCAAACATGTATTTTCTTTAATAGCACAGATTATGAACCACTACTGCAAATTTGAGGACATGTATAGGGTAATTCTTTTCAGGAGGCATGAGCTAGTGTTACCTATTCTGTAACACCCTGATATTTTATAAGATATATAATTTGTAATTTCTTTGATGTCTTCTATTATACACTACACCAAGATTAGATTGTACTATATGCAACACCGTATTAGCTTGCAGTATACGCAATGCTATTATTGGCTCGTGTTACACACAATTTCAAGTTAATTTTGTGGAAACTATTCTACGCAAAATTAAGTATAGATTTTGTTTAATGTATAAATGAAATAATTTTGATTATGTTATTCGCATCACCAAACAGAGTTTTCACTACACGCAGCCCTGACTTGGCTTTCATTATAGGCAATCAAGACCTTCTTCGATAGCATGTGTAGTATGCAATACAATGTTTCATTAAAAGAGATATTATTATAATATTATTACAAACTAGCCATTATGAATAGTAATACCCACTTTTTGAAATTATAATAATATTATCTTTCAAAATGTACTTCATTTTTGGATTCGAAATATCGAAATTATCCTAGGGTGAATAGTTGATATTTTTCTGAAAACTTCCAAATTTTAAAGAATCGTGAAAACACTAGGTTACTATTTAAAAACAAACTTTTTATTTAAATATTTATTTATTTTATTTAAACTTTTTTAGGTAAAAATTGATACATAATAACAATATAAGTTCAATGTAATTCATTTAAGTCATTTTAGAATAATTTTAGATATATAAAAATTTTATTGAACTTTTCACCGTCTTTTACCCACCTCCTAGGAGAATTTGAAAATATTCATAAAACATAATTTTACCGCTTCTATGAGTCAAATTTCGAAAATCTGAGAGACATGGTTAATATCAAGGTGTAAAATGTGGTTCAATAAGATAAATATAATTTTAGGTGAATAGTAACCTTTTGCTTTTATTTACCACTGTTAAAAGTAAATAGGGAAATTAGTGGTAAAAATGATATTATTAGTACCCTAAAACATGTTATAATTCTATTGGATAAGTTTAATTCGTTTAAAAACAACCTTAGGAATAAAATATTACCCTTTAGGTCCACTTGGATTAGAATATGACACTTATTATTATTTTATTTAAAGAAGAGTTAAAATACTTAAAATCAAAGTTTAATAACTAAAACTTTTTAAATATATTGTTATAATTATGATAAATTAGTCTATAAGTATTCATTATAAATATAAAAATATTTCCTAAATAATGGTATTTTATTTATAATTTTTAGACTTTATATAATTTAATTTATTTATGACACAATGATGATGTAGTAATTACCTTATTAAGGAAATATTACCATAATTGATATTATAAATACCCAAATAAATGTAATTTAAGACTTTTAATGAATTAAACTAATTTTAAAGGTTAATATGACATATAATTATTGATTTAATTAAAGGTTTTAGAACTAATCATGCTGTTATGATTTTCCCAAAAATCAAATACCAAATTGTGTCAAAATTGACCTAAAATAGTATTTAAAACAAATATTATATTATTAATTGTTATTTTATTTCAAAAAATATAAGGATCATACAAATGACTTATATAAGGTTATATATATTAATAATTAACCACTTGGGGTTCTTTTGGCTTGTTATAGTAAGTTTATTAACCATATAGTGTAAGAAAACAAGAAGACACAATAAATGTAAAATTATATAACTTAATGTTAAATCTAAATGATATGATTAAAATAGTAACCTAAACTTGTATAAATTATATTTTTTGAGAGGATTTCTACCCATACCCACTTTATATTTTAAATAAATCAATTTGGAGCTATTATAAACCGAATATTACATTATTATAAAATAATATTTTGAGTTTTTCCAAAGGTTCCCCTCTCCTCCATTATAAAAGGGAACCCCTTCCCTCTTCTCTTCACACCATATTGATCCTTTAAGATCGTCCAACCCTTAATAATTACTCACCTCTCTAGTTATATAACATAGGTTATGGTCTTCTCAAAAGACCAACTCTAGTGCCCTAATAATAAGTTTAAAAGAGGTGTGTCGAGGAAGATGTAATCTCTTCTAACGACTCTTTCAAGTTTCTTTCTTCTTCTACTTCCTATTCTTTAGTTTTTTCATTATAAATTAATAACATAAGTATTATTTATATACTGATATGTTTTTATAAATATGGAACAACCCTTTTTTACCTTTTATCCATCATACAGAAAATGAAATCACCGCGCGTGCGTACGTACATAATACCGTCTCCACGCCATGGTGTAATCTGTTTTTCCACCACCACCTTACTTGGATGGGTATAATGGTGTTATTATAACATCATACTGATTATGAGATATTATATCATCCACTCTAATTTAATTCAACAAATATGGGAACTATATCACCACTCGTGCATACGTACGGATTACCGTCTCCACGACACGATGAGATTCATTTTCCATGTTAACAATTCAAGAATGATTCTAATTTATATATAATAAGTAATCATGAAATATATGAAATAATAATTCTACTAGATTTATATATATATATTTTTATGTCATTAACATAATTCCATTCAATTCAATAAGGAAACGAAAAACAGCGTTCATTCGTACGTACGACCTACAGTCTCCATGAACAGTGTATTTCATTTCATTTATCTATCTTATATACATATATATATTAAATATATATGATATATAAATCATGATTTACATTCTGGAAGTAATTAAATCGTGATATAAGTAATAATAATATCAATAACAACATGTCCAAACATGTACGATAAATAAAACGATTTTACCCAAAACGCTGCTTTAACATTGAATTTACAAAAGAACGAGTAATATAAAGTCATAAGTGAACCATATATGATAATATAACAATGAATATGATTATTTAGTAAGTAAATGAAATTATTTAAATCATTATACAGGAGGTTTAGATATGTATTAAGCATATCAGACCTAAGGTAAGGGATAACTATTCCTATCTCATTCTTATCCGAGATTGTTATTCGTATGTATTTATTGGGGCTATTGTTATCATCCATGTCCATGTTTTCTAAAACAATTCATGTATTTTTAAAGTAATTTTTACCCATTTTTTAAATTTACCTCATGTTATGAAAGGAATCTTAATTTTTTTTACTACATGAGGAACTCTTTGACTTTTCGGAAAAAAGTACAAGAAGAATGTTATTTTTAACTTATATGATGTGAATGGATTTTTATGGTTTCATAATGCCTCTTTTTCATGAAGCTTACTCTACAGAATTTTATGTGTATTTTCAAAAAAAAAATTTCTATTAAAAATTCAAGGCATTTTGGGAAAAGAAAATGATTTTGATGAAGGAAGGATATTTTCCTCAATAATTCATTTCAAGTGTTTTATCAAAACCATTTTCCATCTATGATGACATTATTTCATATGTGTATGTTTCAAGTATAATGTCACTATGATTTACATGGTTTATCTTTTCTTATGATGAAATATCGATTTCTTTTATATGGTTTATGTGATGATGTGATGATGTTTATGAAACCCATTTTATTAATTGGGTTGTGATTAATGTTTTATGTTAATTTTGTTGCACAAGTAAGAATGATTTTATTATGAGATGGGTGGGACCTATATCTCCCTCCAATTCATTGGGTAAAAATTTATATCTCATGAGTTAGACATGGATGGAACAGTAAGTTAATCCAGTTCAGTGTGATAGGACTGAAACGAGGAGTGAACTCGATTTAGAAAGGGACTTTGTCCACTAAGATAGTCTTGGTAGAAATGCATTGGCTACTATGGAAATCATAACATGTGCTTAATGGTTTCCAAAATTACCTATTTTATTCTGATGTTATTTTATCAGGATTAATGTTTCCTTATGATCTTTTCCTTACGTACTGCCATGTTTTATGTCATTTCTCAAGATTTTAATGTTTAAACATTATGTTCAGGTATTTAATTTCAAATGTATATGATTTGTTTTATTTTCTCCATGCTTACCTTTACTGAGAGTTTGGTCTCACCCTTTTATATGATTTTCCCCTAGGATATAAAGAAAGGTTTTAGGTAAGAAAAAAAAAGGGGAAGATCATTATGGGAGAAGCTGAAGATCATTCACCACGATTAGAAGATTATGTTCTGAATTTCCAAAGATACTAAACTATTACGGTCCTTGAGTGTTGGTTCTTGTTACGTATTAAGTATTCCAAAAAAGTAATGTAATGTCCATGTACATCAAGCTTTGTGTCTCTACAGTTGGTATTAGAGGAAAGGTTTAGTTAACCTTTGGAAAATAGGATGCAAAATCTTTAGTGATATCCCTAGAGATATTTCTAAGGTATGTCTGGGGATGTCCCTAAGGTTAAGTATACATATAGGTTATAGTCTTAGAATCATGTTAACGATCATAGAATTAACCCTAATATGTTAGATATTGAAGGTACTCCCCCGTTAGTATGTTGTTTTCCCTAGCATGATTTTTGCCTCTCACACTATTCTTTTTGGGTTTTAGAGGATGGCTGGAACCCGAAGGAACCGTGTTGATCAATGTAATAGACAATGAAATGATTTTCATCCAGAACAAACCAATGTTATGGGAGATAGAGTGAAAAATATTATTGCTATACTTACACAAGCAATGAATCATTCTGTACATCCAAATGAGTAGAAAAGGGAACAATATTCTATTGAGTCCTTCATGAGGCAACGTCCACCTTCTTTCAGTGGGTCTACTGATCCACTTGTTGCTGAACAATGGATCAGTACAATTGAAAAGATATTTTACATACTTTGATGTTCGGAACATGAAAATGTCATTTTGGCTATTTACCGTATAAAAGGTGATGCAAATCAATGGTGGACTCTAATTAAGAATACAAGGCCCCAATATGAATTTGAATCCATGGAATATGATGAGTTCAAGAACTTGTTTTTCACTAAGTACTTACCTCATATTCTTCGAAAAAAGATGGAAAAGGAGTTCCTTGAGCTTGAGCAGATGGATGATGAATCTGTAGGTATATACGAAGTGAATTTTACAAGACTTGCAAGGTATGCATCTGGGTTTATCATCCAACATGAACGTAAAGATGATCGATTCATCAGTGGATTAAAACCAAGTCTTTGAATGTTATTAGCTATAAGAGACTTTAGTACCTATGAAGAAATTGTGTGTTGTTCTATCAGGGTAGAAATAGAATATGGTGTTAAATATCTATCTCATGGTTTTGACAAGAAATGAAAGATGGATTTAAATGAGAAATATCAGAATAATAGTGAAAATAAGATGAATGTTTCTTTATGCTCAATGTTTGTAAAGAAGCATGGTGGAGATTGTCTTAAATGGACTATAAAATGTTTTAAGTGTGGAAAAGAAGTTCATCGAGCAGCTGAGTGTCAAAGTAATGGAAAAATGGTTGCTAATGATGTGAATAAAGAAAAGACTACAGAAAATGCACCACCAACACTTCAATGATTCATGTGCAAGGAAATGGGGCATTATGCTAATCAATGCCCTAATCCAAGGTAATGATGATCAATGTGAGCAACCACTTAAGGAAAAGGATAAAGGGAAGTCACATGCGATCAATATTTGTAATGTTGAGTATGAAAATAATGTTGTGTAATGATTAAGAGTTTATGTAATGGGATTTCAAAATTGTATCATGGAATCTCATTTATGGTATCGTGGAATTTTGGAATATCTATGTATTGGTTTTCAATAATTATATGGTACCTGTAACCATGAAAATGATTGAAATATTTTTGGAAGGAAGATGAAATTAACATAATGAAGGGATAAAGAGAAAAGGAAATGATCTGATGACTGATAACATGGTTTGATTATATTGAAATTTTGAGATTTTGGTATGTGGAAAGAGTTAACTTATGATAGCATTCATTTTTCACTATGGTTCAATGGTAATTCATGTAGCAAGAGAATACAAGATTAAGGTATTCACATGCTTGGAAGGCAATCAATAAGATATATCTTATGATATATGTGGGATAAATGATGGTATTCACATGCTTGCTTGATGACCATTTTAGTAATCATTCTCTTTATACTATGAGATTGGAAAGAAGTATTTTGGATAAATCATAAGGATAGACTAGATTATATTGGGAATCAGATAGTATTGTTTAAGGCTAGATCTTTTTTCGATATTATTGCAGGAATGTTATAATAATATTGTATTTGAAAAATTAAAACCCATAGGATGAGAGACAACCCATCGCGTCAGACAAGGATGCGGGAATCGAACCCACAACCGAAGTGTGACAGGTCTTTCTCGTCTACCACTGGCCTACAAGAAGTCCCTGGTTAGTAGAAACTAGTTTTATTATGTTATGAAGTTTGATATATGAAGTATACGTCCATTTTAGGAACCATATATGATTAATCTCACTATAGATGGACTTATGTATATTTGAAAACTTATGCTAACCTTTTGTTTGAGACAGATGGAATGGCCTGTCATTATATCACATGATCAGCTAACACTTCACAAATGGAAAATTCGACTTCATTTTTTAAGTGATGAAGTGTAAATTTTCCAAGGAACAACCAACGGTGAGATTGTACCAAAATCAAGAAAGTATTTCTTCTAATTCAAATTTCTTCAACTTTAGGGAAATAATCTTGATAACCAAAATTGTTGTCCTAGTGCCCTTATATCCGATGAATCAGATGGTACCTTAGATCATAAAAAATTTATAGCTTTGTGATTGTTGGCTTTTTTATAGCCATGTTATTTACCACTCCCCATTATAACTTGATGGTTAGGTTTCCCTTCCATATCCATATTTTCACCTATGTTATCCTATGTGGAAACCCAGTGATGAGTCAATTTGGGTAACCAATATGTTTCATACTTCACTTTTTAAAATGATGTTTTAGTACTCCTTTTTACGATGTTGGTTTCTATGAATGAAACATTCAAGTAGTTAACCATTTAGAACCCCGACGAATTTCTAGGGTGAAATTCATTTTAAGGGTGGATGAATTTAACACCCCGAGATTGTATGAGATATATTATTTTTAATTTCTTTGATGTCTTCTATCACACAATAAACCAAGATTATCTTGTACTATACACAACACCGTATTTTCTTGCAGTATATGCAACACTATTCTTGGCTCGTGTTACACACAATTTCAAGTTCATTTTGTGGAAATTATTCTACACAAAATTATGTATAGATTTTGTTTAATGTATAAATGAAATAATTTTGATTATGTTATATGCAACATCAAACAGTGCTTTCACTACATGCAACCCTATATTGGCTTGCATTACATGCAATCAAGACCTTCTTCGATAGCGTGTGTAGTACGCAATACCATGGTTCACTAAAAGAGATATTATTATAATATTATTTTTAACTAGCCGTTATGCATAGTAATTCCCACTTTTTGTAATTTTATAAATTTTATCTTTCAAAATGGACTACATTTTAGGATGCAGAATATCGAAATTACCCTAGGGTGAATTTTTGGAATTTTTCTGAAAACTTTCAATTTTTGATGAATAGTGAAAACACTAGGTTACTATTTAAAAACCGAATTTTTATTTAAATAATTATTTATTTTATTTAAATTTATTTTAGGTAAAAACTGATACATAATACCTATATAATTACAATGTAATTCGTTGATTTCATTTTAGAATAATTTTAGATATATAAAATTTTTATTGAACTTTTCACCCTCTTTTATCTACCTTCTTGGAGAACTTGAAAATATACATAAAACATAATCTTATTGCTTCTGTGAGTGGAATTAGGAAAATCCTAGAGACATGGTTAATATCAATGAGTAATATTTGGTTCAATCAGATAATTGTTTTTGTGAAGCGTTAATTTTTTCTTTTATTTACCATTATTAAATGTAAATAGGGTAATTAAGGGTAAAAATGATATTATTATTACACTAAACATGTCATAATTCTATTGTATAAGTTTAATTATATAAAAAACCATTTTAGTAATAAAATATTACCCTTTAGGTCCACATGGATTAGATTAGGACACTTATTATTATTTTATTTCAAGAAGAGTTAAAACGGTTTAAATCAATGTATAATAACTAAAACATTTTAAATATAGGGTTATACATAAAAACAATTCGACTATAAATATTAATTAAAAATATAATACTATTTCCTACATATTTGTATTTTATTTATAATTTTTATACTTTAAATAATTTAATTTATTTATGACACAATGATGATGTAGTAATTACCTTATTAAGGAAATTTGAATATAGTTGATATTATAAATACACAAATAAATGTAATTTGAGACTTTTAATGAATTAAAATAATTTTAATGGTTAGTATGACATATTAGTATTTCTTTAATAAACCTTTTTTGAACTAAACATTCTGTTATAATTTTAAAAAAAAAATAAATTACCAAATAGTGTCAAAATTGACATAAAATAGTTTTTAAAACAAATATTATATTATTAATTGTTATTTTATTCCTAAAAATCTAAGGTTCGGCCAAATGACTTATATAAGGTTGCATATATTAATAATTAACCACTTGGGATTATTTTTGGTTGTTATAGTATGTTTATAAACTATATTGTGTAAGAAAACAGGAAGACACGGTAAAAGTAAAATTATTTAACTTAAAGTTAAATCTAATTGATAAGCTTAAAATAGTTACAAAAACATGTCTAAATTATATTGGTTGATAGGATTGTGACCCATACCCACATTAGATTCTAAATAAATCAATTTGGAGCTATTATAAACCGAATTTGACTTTATTATAAAATAATATTTTATGTTTTTCCAAAGGTACCCATCTCCTGTCTTATAAAAAGGGCACCCCTTCCCTCTACTCTTCACAGCCTTTTGATCCTTGAATCTTGGCCAAACCATAAAAATTCATCTTCTAAACCTCTCTAGTTATATCACAGAGGTTCTGGTCTTCTCAAAAGACCAACTCTAGTGCCCTAAGAAGAAGTTTAAAAGAGGTGCGTTGAGGAAGAGGTAATGTCTTCTACCGACTCTTTCAAGTTTCATTCTTCTTATACTTACTCTTCTTTAGTTGTTTCATTATAAAGTAATAAAATAAGTCTTATTTATATACTGATATGTTGTTATAAATATGTAACAACCCTTTTTCACCTTCTATCCATCCTATGGAAAATGAAATCACCGCGCCTGCATATGTACGAAATACCATCTCTACGCCATGGTGTAATCTTTTTGTCCACCACCACCTTATTTGGATGGGTATAATGGTGTTATTATAACATCATACTGATTATGAGATATTATATCATACACTCCAATTCAATTCAATAAATATGGGAATGATATCACTGCTCGTGCATACGTACGGATTACTGTCTCCACGATGTGATGAGATTCATTTTCCATGTTAACCATTCCAGAATGACTATAAAGTATATATAATAAGTAATCATGTAATAAATGAAATAATACAGATACTAGATTTATATATATATATATTTATTTCATCTACATAATTTCATTCAATTCAATAAGGAAATGAAAAACATCGTTCATTCGTACGTACGACATACCATCTCCCTGAACGATGTATTTCATTTCATTTATCTATTTTATATATCATATATATTGAATATATATGATATATAAATCATGATTTACATTATGGAAGTAATTAAATCATGATATAAGTAATAATAATATAAGGAACAACAAGTCCAAACATGTATGATAAATAAAACGATTTTACCCAAAACACTGCTTTAACATGAAATTTACAAAAGAACGGGTAATATAAAGTCATAAGTGAACCATATATTATATCATTACAATGAATTTGATTCTGTAATAGGTCAATGACATTATTTAAATCATTATACAAGAGGTTCAGATACATACGAATCATATCAGACCTAAGGTGAGGGATAACTATTCCAAGTTCGTTCATATCCGAGATTCTTATTCGTAAGTATTAACTAGGGTTATTGTTATCATCCATGCCCATGTTTTCTAAAAATGTTTTCATGTATTTTTAAAGTCCTTTTTACCCATTTTTTAAATTTACCACATGTTATGAAATGAATATTACATTTGTTTACCACAAGAGGAACACTTTGACTTTTCTGACAAAAGTACGAGAAGAATGTGATTTTTAACTTATACGGCGTGAACAGATTTTTCCGGTTTCATAACGCCTCATTTTCATGAAGCTTAATCTACAAGATTTTATGAATATTTTAAACAAAATACTTTTCATTTAAAATTTCATGACATTTTGTGAAAAGAAAATGATTTTTGAAAAGAAAGTATATTTTCCTCAAGAATTCATTTCATGTGTTTTATCAAAACCATTTTCCATCTAAGATGACATTATTTTGTATGTGTATGTTTCAAGTATAATGTCACTATAATTTACATGGTTTAACTTTTCTTATGATGAAATATCCATTTGATTTATATGTATTATGTGATGATGGGATGATGTTTATGAAACCCATTTTATTCATTGGGTTATGATGAATGTTTTATGTTTATTTTTTGGCACAAGTAAGAATGATTTAATTATGAGATGGGTGGGACCTATATCTCCCTCTAGTGCATTAGGTAAATATTTACATCAAATGAGATACACATGGATGGAATTTTATGTTAATCCGGTTCAGTGTTACAGGACTGATACGAGCAGTGAACTCGATTCAGAAAGAGACATTGTCCACTAAGATGGTCTTGGTAGCAATGCCTTGGCTACAATGGAAATCATAACATGTTCTTAAATGGTTTCCATAATTACATGTTTTATTCTCATGCTATTTTATCAGGATTAATGTGTCCATATGATCTATTCCTTACGTACTGCCATGTTTTATGTCATTGCTGAAGATCTTGATGTTTAAACATTATGTTCTTGTATTTAAGTTCAAATGTATATGATTTGTTTTATTTTCTCCGTGCCTACCCTTACAGAGCATTTGAGCTCCCCCTTTTATATGTTTTCTTTTCTCTAGTATTTAAAGAATGGTTTTAGTTAAGAAAAAAAGGGGAAGATCTTAATGGGAGATGTTGAAGATCTTTCACCACGATTAGAAGATTGTGTTCTGAGTTTCCAAAGACACTAAACTATTACGAGCCTTGAGTGTTGGTTCTTGTTATGCATTATGTATTCCGAAAAAGTAATGTAATGTCCGTGTATGTCATGATTTGGGTCTCTACTTATTCACCCTTAACGAACCACACTACATCAAAAATTCTCCTAGCATAATCCCTGAAGAATCATATTAGACTATATAAACTTTTCCCAGCTCTAGAAGAATTAGGACTGGTGCTGAAGATAGAATTCACTTTAACTCTTGAAATAACATGCTTCAGTCTAATCAAATTTCTCTCTTGTTTTGTTCATGCTTATATTTGGGGTTGCCAATTGTGAGAATTCCAGATTGAATCACCTTTACTTGCTAATGAGTCTTCAGAAGTTTTGTATGTCAAACAGATTATTTGTTTGTTTCCATGAATCCACATCTCTCACCTTCTCTAGGTAAATATAAATTCCTTCCTCATATATGAAATGACTATTTAAGTGAAACATACTAATCCAAAATTGGACTTTTTAAGATTTTCATATAGTTGGTTATCTCTTTGTGTACTCATTATGATCTCAGGATGGTTTGAATGGTGGTGTATAGTGCACAAATAATATATGAAGTTTACTGTGAAGACTACCAAATAATATTAATGATACTGGTGGACAACCCGATTCAGCAGATCCATGAAGTATTCTAGAACATTCTTACGGATGAATGGAATAAACTGATACTCATTTAAGTCTTACAATGTTTATAATGTTTTACATGGAATATGTAATGTCCTCACATGAACCGAATGGTAGTCAGACTACATATTGATCATAGAGAAATCTATTTCTCCTCGGAGATGGTCAAATAGGTCATTTATACATGAAAATGGATATTGGTTCTTCCCCATATGTTGGCTCAGTTATAGGTAATCCACAAAAATCTAAGGTAACCATCATGCTTCATGGAGGATAGGACTAGTGTAACCCATTGAGATGTGATGGGTCGGATAAAACCCTTAGCCTCGGTATCTTCAAGAAACTTCTTAGAGTTCCTGGTTCTCTATAAGTGTCGTAATATACAGTGGAATGGAAAATTCTATCACACCTATAACAATCTCAATGGTGAAATCAAAATCTCCATTATTATGTATGCTGTAGAAATATTCAGGGAATACACCCTTTAAATGATCCACAACATATGAAAATTCAATGAGATGTATTCCCTAATCACTCATAAAGAGACTAGCTATCTGGGCTGTTACTCTGCGTAGCCCTATAAACTTTAGTATAGATCTAATTTTATATATATTCCATTCAACATTATATACATATGTTCTATCCTTGGGTAATGTCAACAACACTTGGATGATATATCAATCCACATGGGCTCGATAAAGCCCAAGCTACTCCATACCTAGAATGAAATCAAAATCAGTCATCTTGAGGGTGAAGAAACTACACAGAAAATGGTACCCATATACATTGAGTGGTTACTCTGTACACAAGAATATACCAATAGACCGAACTCTAAATGGTTCGTTAATAGTCATAACACCATATGATTACACTATTACTAGGCCCAAACATCCCTTTATTAGAGTAGGTAAAAAGAGTGTGATTCGCCTATATCAAACTCGGCAGATACTAAAGTAGTGGTAACCAGAATAGTACCCCTAACTGTTGATGGTCATATACTATAATCCCTAGGGATAAGATATAAAACATAGATATGGCCTGAACCACAACCCAAATATGCCACTAGAGTATCATATGAATGTCCACTCAATTGATGATGAAATCTAATCCCTGATTACCAGATCCACACCCACCTTCTTGGCCCTAATGATACATATAAGAAAAAATACATTTCCAAAGTGGATTCATTGATCATGTACCTCAATGTGTTACATGCACAAATACCTATTCACTTGGAACTGAAGGAAAGGTTTAGCAGAAACACTAGTGGTGACCCATCCTATTTAAATCCCAATAGTCAATCACGTTCCTCATATACATGGTATTTTATAAACTTATCTACCACACTTGTGACACACCTAATAACTTTCATTACATTACACCTAGATGGTACTACCCCAAATGTGTACCCTTAAAACGTCTCTTCCATACACTATATAATCCACATCTTTGTTTGGAAGTTGAACATCCATGTTTCACATCACATGATTTCCACATGTTCAACTCAGTAATGTGGGCCTGGTTCACTATGTATGAAATTGTGGTTATTATAAAGACATTCACCAATGAGTTGATGGAATATGAAATCCTATCCTCAAATCTCCTCATATTATTCATCTCTTCACTGATAAATGTTCATTTTAAATGTTGTAATTGTTTGAACTGAGCAGAGTATTCTATCACTATAATTTCACCTTGTTGTAGGTGCATGATTTCCCAAATGTGATCTACTCTCAAGGTTTTCAAGAAGAAGTATAAAAAATGGGTTTTTGGAAGTCCTCGCAGACCATTCCTTGTTATTGAACAAAATGTTTAAGAATTTCCACCAATTCTTGGTGGATTCATGTTGTATATAGGTTTTGATAATGAACCGTCATTATGGAGGGGTCTTTATGTGCCTAATGATCGATATCATAGAATCTATCACTGATTCAGTAGATAGAGGATCTCCATTCCCTAAGAAGGTTAGTGAACTCTACTATTGGAACTCCCACGGCTTATTTTCCATAGAAGGGGCATGGTGAGAAGCATACTTCATATACTGATAAATAGAATTAATCTTCCTAATAAATGAGGATCAATACTCAGTGGGATATTTTCAAGAAGTTTCCTCATGTGGAAATATATGAGGTACCATAGGTGGATCAGGGAATACCACCTCTAGATTATTTTCATCCCGACATTCCTAGCATAAATCACAAGGACTTCACTGTGGCATAACTCTATAGTTTCTGAAAACATGACTCAGATTGTATTTACCAGAGATTGATGAAACGATAAATAATGGATTGGTATAAGGCATTCCTATGACATGGAATATCCCTTTTCCTACTCTAGGATTTAGGTCCAGTTGATAAGAACAAGTCACATAAGGACCATAATAGAAATGGAATGCCGCCCACTACTTAGTCAGGTCAGGGTTAAGGTTTCTTTTTACATATATAAGGGATACATTTCATACTAATGTTTGTATTCATTTTAATTTATTTATGAATTTTCAATACCTTTATATGGATTGGTACACGGCCTTCAAATTGTATTTTTTAGTATTTAATGGAAATAATTGGAACCTTAACATGTATAAAAAAAAGTATTGTTAGGCATTCCAAAAGATTAAAAAATATAAATAACATGAAAATATGTAGTGTGCTTGGAAAAGTACATATTTTATGTCAAATTCCTGAAATCTAAATTCTAGACTACCTAGTATGATACATGCTTGAATGTGCCCTCATATCATGGGGACAATGATAACAATCCTTATTAATAACATCAATATTAATAATAATGAAAATCAATTTAGTCACCCAGTGGTTAAATCTATGATACAATGACAAAAAAATTACAACATTTACCCATCCTAGGAAATTTAGTTTCCCCCTATATGTGGGTTAGATACCTCTAATCCCAAGATCATCACCAAATACCAATATCATAGTCTGCAGTATAAACCCATAAATTAAGAGAAAATAAAAAGAACCTATGATACTAAATTGTTGTTTTCCACCCTTGATTCCACATAACGTTTCCCCTAGACTGTGGGCGACATGACCCCGAGTGCATCTCTCTCAATGACAGAGTGTGCCGACTAGCATCGAGTGACTTAGGAGTGTCCGTAGGGATATTATACCCTCACTGATCAGAGTGTAGTGCAGTAATATATATATATACACAAATAATATGAAACAACATAAATAGTAATGATATAACAATAATTGAATAAATGAATAAATAATGCATGGCAGTAAATAATTGGTAATGATAAACAATATGAAGGTACAATAAGACATTGATCATGGGTATGTATCTATAAAAAATGAATATTAATAGGGTATGGGATACAAGCATATACCATATACCAACAAAAATATACAAAAAATTCCAAAAACAACAACAACTAGTACCTCGAGTAAATGCTCAGTCCATTACCCCATTCCTTATCCTTTTAACGTGAATCAAAAATTGGAATCTAGCCACTTACATTAATCAATACCTATAACCATGATGTGTACATTGGCACCAAAGGATTCCCTTGCATGGTGTGAGATAAAATCTTAGTAGGCCCCTATGAATGATTTTTAGATCAATCTAGTATATGATTTATGAAATGAGAATGGTTACATAGCTAATAAATGAAAAAAATGAATAAATGACTACATTGGACTGGGATCCACTTGGACATCAAACTAATTAACCTACTACAACCAAAGACAATGAGTTTGAAGCAATGGTTCCTACAAATGTAATGTGAGTGGTATAAAGTGTATGGAGATATACTATCATTGATATTATGATTAGGATTGCAGGACACATCGTAATGTTTCCATAACCAAAGGATCCTTCTTCTAT
Source organism: Viscum album (assembly GCA_963277665.1). NCBI lineage: Eukaryota > Viridiplantae > Streptophyta > Magnoliopsida > Santalales > Viscaceae > Viscum > Viscum album. Next base: position 124,236,637 of record OY728129.1, on the reverse strand, counting down.
TAAAGCTAATGATTTCCTTTTTTAATTTTATTAAAAGCATCGTTATAATAATAGTGATTCACCATGTTCACACACATGTCACTTCAGAGATAATTCCCAAGTATCACTCAATGGGGTCAGTTTATGACCAATTCATAGGTAGTCCGCCAAAGGATACCTGAGATTGATGTCCCTTGATTCACTCCATAAATGTTGAGATAATGTAGAGAAATAACATCTATGTCCATATCAAGTATCACTTGTGGTGTCGAATATCTCTATCATAGAATGGTAAAAACATCGTTCCATCGATCTTGTCCATGATGTGTCCCCAAGGGAACCAATTAAACTCATGTCAAATAAAAAAAATATAATACAGACCAAGCCCACACCAGGAAAAGCTACTGTTTCTCCTATTGTCTTTACAAAACCATTAATAGATTCTAACAAATAAGGTATGAAGAGTTTTTCCAATGGGACCTTAGGTTAGAACCATTTGTATCACCCTCTAAACTAATGTGAAAGAATTTAAATATGCATTTATATCATAAATTAATCAGTTAACCATGACATTTATTTGACAATCCATTTGATGCATGGTTGAAATTTACAATCACTTGAACAATTCCCTCAGTCAAAAATTCCATTCATTTAATAATTGAGGTGTATGGTATACCTAATGGTTCATCTCCTTATTCAATCAATTTAATAATTTTAATATAATTATGATAGAAAAAACCCCCTCAAGGATTGTCATTAAATTTAATAAAAGGGCAAATTTTGCCTCTAAGGTCAAGCACACCCATTGGGACGCATAACATAGGGAGATCAATCGAAGGAGTTCGTTCATGGCTAGCTCATTTTACCAATGACACAATAAGAATATAAATTTAACTTAATTTAACCAAAATTTGTGAGGTCAGAAGGGTCCAACTTATGGAACAATGAAATATATTATATAACTCAATAAAAATGAGGGGAAAGATGCTAGACCACCATCCTTAGACTCATGGTGGCTCCATCATCCAGAATCCTCATACGATTGGATATATAATAATAGGAATCAAAGCAACCATCAAAATCCCTGAAAATAGGTAAAATATGATTTTCATTAAGAAAAAAACAATAGATAAGAGGAGAATCATGAAATGAAAGAGATACGATTGAGGATCTTACATTTGGATTCCCAATTGATCTGATGGTGAGAGAAATAGACAATGAATCATGAAAGTCTTTTGATCCCTATATTGTGAGAGGGGATGGTCCTTAATGGATGAAGATGGCTAGTCCACTGGAGAAATGTGGGGACGAAAGAAGTAAGGGGTTAAACTATTAAAGTGGGTGAAATGTAATTTCACCAACATAAGAAAGTGTGCACTATTTGGCCATACGATTTTCCAAACCATAAGCTAAATGTGTGTTATGCCACTGCTAAAGAGGATCCCCACATGGTTGAGATGCACAATTTCCATAACCATGATTCAATAGTGAAAAAATAATAAATAAAAAAACTAAATATGGGTTTCATGGTCATGAGACTTGGGTCGCATGGTAACAATAAATCTGTGTGGCCACCTGGACTCCACTGCCTGAAGATGCACAATTTAGCGAAACCATATCGGCTGGGTTGCATGGTTTCTACTAACTATGCAGCCTAGTCTTCCTCTTTTAGTTTTAGGGCATCAAGCTCTAATATAGCCTTGGAATCCCCCAAAACCACCTTGAATCCGTTGGTAAACATGACTAGGGAAAAATAATTATAAATGAAAAAATGATCTATACCTTTGATAAAATCTGGGATGTTTCAAAGGCTATGTTCACCGAAGGATCTATAGTTCAGTTTATTTTAGGAATGTTATGAGATACAACTCAAACTAAAAATTAAATACATGAATATATGAGTTTTAGAACGAAGAACCATAAATATAATATTAATTACCTTATATAAAATTTTATATAAAGAGTGTTATAAGGAAATTACATTATTTTATTCTCAATCCTTATAATGATGCAAAGTTTTACATTCAATGTTCATTGTTGACAAAAGCATGTTCATGGTTATAGTTGAGTTTTGAGATTGTTTTTAAATAATAGATAATGCCTATATTAAGTGATGAGTTGATAAATATTGTTATCAAATAAATTATAGTATATTATGAATGGTCATAAACCAATAATTTGAACATGATAAAGGATCATATGTTGGATATTTTAGAAGAAATGATGAAGGTACTCAAAATGATATTTTGATATCCATAGAATTTAAATATTTGAATTCAATTAATTTATCAGGAAAGATGATCATATAAAAAGGATAATTACGTTTATATAAAATGGTGTATGTGTACTAAATTTTGGTTGTGGTATTTTGAGAATTCTATTGAAAGGATTTTGTGATGTTAATTGGTTGAAGAACAATAACTAGAAGGATATGGTATTGAAATAAGAATGTTGACTAGATCATGATAATCCATGATTCAGAAGAAATTTCAAGACAAACATGTCTTTCTTAAAATATATTTAATGTCATTAAGAAGTTTTACACAAGATAAAGTGATAAAAACTTCTAACGGATGAAAACCGTTTATGAAGAGATTCATTCAACAACAGATCATCTCTGAAATTGAGCTTGTGGTTGGTCTTTATAATTAAGAGATGGAGTCCTGTGATTAGGGTGTATTACATGTCACTGATGTAATTTTAAATTTGGATTTATAACCAATTGTTGATGATGTTTTGGGGCTTATATCACATTAAAGGAAGATTTTATTTGGGGTTTATAACCAATTTCTATTGAGGTTTTTGGATAATCCAAATTAGTGTTTATATCTACAAAGTAAAGGATTAAGAATTTATGCTAAAACATTTAAATCCTTATGTTATTGTATTATTCATTTATTTTAAAATATTGGACAAGATGTTGAGTTTTAAATTAATATTGGATTAAATCAATAACCAACCATATAAGTTGATGTTCCTAAAAGAAATTAACATTGTAAAATTAAAATACAGCAATAATGCAACACTCCCTCTCTCAGTGATCCTATAGAATGTGGGTACATAAATTTTTAATGTATGTTGTATTCAGAATAAAATAAGTGGTTCATTATTAAAATTAAGAAATTATGTACTGAATATTATTTATGAAATAAATAAATGAATTAATGTGAAATTATGCAACATTATGGGAAATATTTTACATCCCATATTAAGCATGAATAGTTCTGAATGTTATGAATTAAATTTTCAAATCATATATTATGATAAGATTTATATAAGTATAAATCATGAAATGAAAACCTTTTGATATTACGTCATTATTTGAATTCATGATAAGATATTAAAAAACAATGGAATATTGTGAAATTGTTTTAGGGAACTGTCCTATGTTATCCTGACCCAACAGTTAAGCTTGCATGCAACATGTCCAAATGAACATTCCTGATTTCCATGGGATATTGACAACCAATAGGGAATCACAAACTTCTTTGGGAATAATTTATCCCTTGTAAATATGATATTAACAATCAATGAATTGGGTGGTCACACTAATAAAAAATATGGTCAATAGATATAAATATACAAAAGAGTGAAGCCAATAATGAATAAAGGAATATATCATAAAACCCACTAAATTAATATGTATAACTAGTTTTATACAAGACATATATATTATCTCTTTATACAAAATCATCAAATTCAAAATATCGATCAAGACCTAATTGGTATATACATCCCATCCTACCGGTATGAAAATCACAGAAATAGATTCTCTTGAGATAAACCCATGAGACCACATCTCCTCCAATATAAAAACCCCAAACTATGGTAATCATGAGGAGTGTCTAAAATTCAAAGTGCATGTGACAATATATGTGTTATATGAAACATACTATATATATTACAAAAGACAAATATTGGGTGAGAGGAAAAAATCCCATTAGCATATCACTATGAATCTATATAAGTATTTTAACCACAAAAACCAATAAGTCCAATTTAAAACTCATTTGCCAAAAAAAATTCACTTTTTAAAAATTGATCAATTAAAGACACGATTCTTTTTTAAAACACTTTGGTTTGTCTCAAATCATCATATGATCTAAACAAGATAAAATATGTATCATTAACATGATAGATCCATATAGAATAATCATGTTCAACACCTCCAGTCAAGGAAACAAAGGCACACTTTTATGTAATATGATATAACCAAATAAGTATAAATAGGTATTACACATGATATATAAATCAATACAGAAACTAATATATTTCATGACATCATCTAAATCAATTAGAAACATGAAACATTCAACATGTTCTCTAACTTAAAGGGTCTAGTGGGATTGAAACTAAACCACATTTTACAAGATAGTTAACAAAGTGTAACATAGTTGAAGATATATAAGACATTCATGGGACAAAACATAAATGATCACACATCGAATCTTGGTTAATTTTCTATAATCTCACTCATTAATCCTCACATTGGCTCACTCAGTGCCCTGGAAAATACATTAGAAGCTCACATACATTGAAGTATTCTCATGGGTTACTCCATGACAAATATTTCACCATTATAAATTTTGAATCATAAAATCCATTTCAAATTCAAATTTTACAATCCATTATTTAAATATGAATTCAATCATTAATATCATGAATTAAATCTATAATAATATTTCTAAAACTAAATTGATATTATAAAAATCTCTTTGAGACATTTTGACAAACATATGGAGTGAATTAAATCCAAATCCTTTTGAAAACATGTATTTATCAATAAAATTACCAATACAAACCATGCATCACATAGAAAATTTTAAATCATCAATCATGAATAAATTTAAATTCCATTAAATAGATTATAACAAATAGAAAAATTAGTTTTAGGTTTATTATGAAAAATTACAAAAATTAGAATAACTTTCATTGAAATCGATTGTAAACTTGTCACACTCAATGGATACCACTATATTCAAGAAGAACTTATCCTCACACACCTAAAACACATAAAAAAAATACAAAATCCATTTTAACAAACATTTACCCATCCATGGGTAATTTTATGGTTTTACACATCAAATAAAAAGGATGAACAAAGGTATAATATGGGAAATAAAATAGAAATCATAAATAAATGTTTTTACATAATGAATAAATCATCACGAACCAGGAGGATTCTAAAATATTTTTTGTGGGAAATATCCCAAGACATTAGAAATAAGTTTTATAGGATGGGGGGAAGAATGGAGTGGTTGTGTCATAAAAACTCAAAAAGGGATTTTTGAAATAAATCATTTTTTAATGATCACAGTGAATCAGGTGAGAACCTAGTGGGGTCAATTTCTCCTAATATTTTTCATAATTTCTATTAAAACAAGAATGGTTAGAAAAACTATGATCATGCAATGAAAAATAGATCTACCCCCCAACATACTACTCACATGGATATATTCACGATTAGATACACAATGTAATAACCCTACACTAGTTCCATTGTCCCAAAAAAATTGATTTTTCAACCCTCGAAACCTGCTAAATCTATAAATGAATAAATAGACAAATAAATACTCATATAAGACATACCCATGACATAGTTGTTGTCACAAAACTCACCCACATGTAGAATTATACACCCAAAAGTTCCTCATGAATCCTCATAAAAACAAGAGAGGACACTACTATGTCACAATGGATTCTTGCTTCCATGTCTTGTTGCTATTAACACCGTGATTCCAAAGGACATGGAATAGTAGGATGTATTCACCTTAGGTTACTTTGTTTTGATAATCCAAGATATGAATATTCTACTCCATAATAATGGAATTGATCTCTACCTCCAAAAAATTACACTATATTCCATGAGATGGGTTAGGATTATATCATTAAAAATATCATACATGAAATACATCGTGAGTCATGGTCAGCCATGGTAAAAACTCCAACTGATAGATTTACTACAAAAGATGATACACAATATATATTCGCTAGATATAATATAGTGAACATTTACACTTCTTTCTAAATTGATAGTGTCCCATTGGAATATATACCATACGAAACACATAATAACATACCTCAAACTATAACAGGTGATAACAATAAATGGGGTATGATTTCTAGAGACCCTAAGAAGACTATATCCTTTACCTAACAAACCAAACTTTCTCCATCACCTCCTAGATGAGTCTCATACCTAATAAAGAATGCTCCCATACCTAAGCCAAAGACAAAAAGTACTAGAACAGTTTCCCATATAATACCTCATATTTTAATTTCCTGGTCAATGACTGATAATTTTCATTGTATGAAAACTCATCCAATGACATATTTATTTTTAATGAAACCTTGAAGTCAATAATAAAAAACCGGAGCATATCCATGAGAGTCTAGATTGTTGGATTAGACTGACCATCTAAATATAGATCATATGTTGTGGTTAACTTCATCTTGGTTCTCAATAGTTCACAGAGTCCCTTCTAAAACCACGAGGTGAAACAAGCATCATGATGAGAAACTAACATTAAGGAAACTCTTTGAATCATAAAATCTTTATATACATAATGGTTCCAAATATACTCATCAATCGTCAATTATCTAATCGAAATAAAATGCGTTAAGATGGTCAAATGATCAACAATCACCCATATATAATATTTCTTATTATGTGTACATGGTTTGAAAATCGCAAAATCCCTAAATATTTCAACTCACTTCCTTACTGTAATAGGAAGGGACAAAAAAACCAGGAATGTTCTAATGGTCATCTTTGATCCCCTAGAAGGTTAAAGAATGGGAAACAAAATCACTAACTGATCACCTCATCTTGGGCCAAAAATCTCAAATAAATATGGAATAAAACATATTTGTATCCTAATGTTAGAGAACACAACTAGAATGACTCCCCTAATGCATCACCACTATCCTCAAGGTTAAAGAAATAACCAACCACTTCCTAAAAATGAGAGAACCCCTAAGTGACTAAGACCAATCACCTAAGGTCTCCCAAAAATTTCAAGATATTGTAATCTTATGAAAATAAGGGTCATATTTCGTCTCAATGTGAACATAATTGATAATAAAGTGTTTCACATTTACACTATGTTGGGTTTGAAGTTTTTTCTTCTTAATTGTCCATTCCTTCATTTTCTGAAATCACATACACTCTATTAAAACATTGTTTACTAACATTCTTTTTTCCCATGTATTTCATTATATTTTTTAGAAAACATTAATTTATACCAAATATATAAATGTTATAATATATTATAAATATAAAATTTAAATTAATAAAAATGGTACATCAGATAGACGGTGAACTCGATTATCGAAATGAATTTTGTTTAGAGTAGTGGTTAGACTAATGTTTTTTCTACCTGACTAACAAAAGTATAGACCATAGGACTAACCATGGTACCGATATATTAGTACAATATTCATTTATTTAGTCAAATTGATAATAAATAATGAATTCCATCATACTAAATGATGTTTATAATCAGATGCATGTTGGTATTATTTATATAGTAAGGATTACTTTTAGAATTGCAATGGGGTAAAAGAAATATGATTCCAGAAATTTAGTTGTTCGATAACATTGTGAGAAATAAATAATCCCTATCTATGAAACCATAAAATACAATCACTAATATTATCACTCTATATTTCCTTTAAATATTTAGTTATATTAAGAGTTTGGATTTGATCACATTATGTACTTAATCTGTCTAAACATTTCACTTCATGAACATCTTCTTCCAAATTATTTTTAATACTTTTTAGAGTTTTAGTTCAAATTAATCTTTTTCATAATTATTTACTTTATAATGGATTTACTTTTTTAATCACATTCTTGGTCAGTTTTATGATTGAGGTCTTATGTGTATAGGAAGATGGTGAATCTGATCCATCGGATCAAGGGATTCCAAGGATCATATGATAGACAATGATCATCAAATTGAAAATTTCTGAACATTGAAAAATAGATCATATTCCAATAATCGTATTGAGGGATTTTTTTGTAACTATAATCAAAATTAAATAAGTATAAAATTATGGAAAACATTAGTCATGGTTTTCTACTACCTTCACTCTTAAGGGTAAAAGATTGAAATATTTTAATATAGTTCTTGAGTCATTTTTCCTTTTACTATCTATTTTATTACATTTTTTTACATGTATATTTCAATGTGATTGTAATAGAAGGTTATTATTCATACTTAGAATTAGATACATTTTTTTGGTTTATCTATGAACATAATAAGAACAAAAACTGATATAATTATATCAACTATGATTCAGATTCATTAACTCTAATCATTGGAAAAAGTCTCAGTCTCATAATATTACTTTAAGAGGTATTGGGTTTTCGTTAGTTTATAATTTTAAACTAAAATTCAACCCCACCACTTGAAAGTATAGATATCGTTTCTACTCTTTAGATCCTATAATTGGTATCAATGAAGGTTTCTACTTATTATATAATTTATAATGTCTTTATATTCTATACATACTTCATGATGTTTCAGTTTTTTATCAACTTTTTGTTTATTTAAATATTTTTACACTATCTTTTATTTGTAGAAAAACGTTTCTATTATTTTAAGATGGAAAGTGTGAATATTAGATCTATCAAAAATATTAATCCTATTAGAACTCAAATATTTTATTATAATTACTATGAATATTGGAGAGAGATAATGAAAACTTTTTTGATCAACACTAGAGTTAATGAATTCTTAATGGTTACTAGAAAATATATGATTACTAATTAGGAATTTTCTTCTTTTAAAAATGTTGAGATGTTAGAAGATCAATTGAACTAAAAAGTTAGAAATAATTTATTGTGTTCTATATTGAAGAATATATATAATTAAAAATCATCTTATGAAGCTGTAAATATTATTTTGTAGTAAATTGGAAGTTATGGATTTCAGTACATTAAATGTTCTAGAAACAAGAATATATATTCATAGAGATGATTAATATGCCTTTGTTTTTATTCTAGGAAAGATTGTCTCAATGATTCCGTAAATGTTCATGAAAAATATTACTATTTTATTATCTCATACTGAAAAAGTTCATAGAGATGAAATTTTTCGTGAAAAGTTTATAGACATAATTCCCAAATAGCGGGAATAAAAAAAATATGGATGATACCCGAAAGCATACTAATATTACACTTGATTATTTGATTGGTACTCTCATACTATATGAGTTAATATTATAATATATGATAAAAAATAATAAAATAAAAAGTTTGGATTTTCTTTTTGTAAAACATTGATTATACCTTCTATAGTTAAGTCATCAGATAATGTAGTGAAATATTAAAGAAATAAATTGATGTTGTTGAATCTTATTCAATTTTATCACCATCTTCAGAAAATGAGTTAGAAAACCAAGACAGAAGGATGAACAAGATTGTTAGGAAGAAATACATTAAATATAGATACAAAAATCCCCATAAGGATAAATATGATAAGAAGGATTCTGATGTTTTTATGAATGTAAGAAAGCAAGACATATTTGAATAGATTATCCAAATACAGAAAGGAAATACAAGAAGAGAAGAAATTTAGACCAAAATTCAATGAAATTTTATAATCCAAAAGGAATATTTTTTTTTGAAATCTTCTGACACATATAGTGCTAGTGGGGAGATTCTGTTGAAAAATACTCTGATAATGAATGCTCTTAAAAATGGATCATTGGTCTTTTTAAAAAAATTCTATGGTAAATCAATGTCTATTGGTGAAGGTAGATACAATTGTATACCTGACTAATTTGTCTCTAAATGAAAATAATCCTGACGAGAAAAAACCTACATATTTTTATTAATAATATTCTTTAGGAGAAAATAATACTTAACCTGACTATGGTTAAGTTTCTTGATATACAATACTATTAGAAAATTAAAATTGTAAGATTTATAAAAAGGATGATAATGATAAATAAAATGTTTCTATGGAATATTAAAGAATATTTATTTTAACTAATGAAATGTTATATCATTATAAATATCTTGAAATGATGAATTTTTTTAAAAAATATATTAGTTTAATGGTTTTTATTGAATTCTGAGAAAAATTGTTCACAAAATAGTTTTGATAAAATTAGTACAAAAAAATACTAGCAATGAGGATTAAAATTTAGTTTCAAAACTAAAATATGAAAATTCTTTATGAAAGAATCATTTATCCATTTTTACCATTGGTAAGGAAAACATTAATAAAATTAATAAAATACAATTTTCATTATAGAGATTGTAAATACCCCAATCCCAGTAGCATGGAGTTGATCCCTCAATTTATTACATTTGCATAGATACAAGATATGAATCCCAAAGGACTGATTTTTTTTGGAATATTGATTATATACATGATCCTTAAATTATAATTTAAAATATAAAATCCAACATAGAAAATCCATTGGCAATGCCATTATTCTCTTAGATTAACCATGCATATCAGGCATTATACACCTCTTAGCATCCTAGGAAAATAAATCATAATAACGGGTTGAGCTCTGATTCTCTTTAATGGTAATAATATAGAAGAAAATATTATGAATAATAAGAATAAACATTTAGGAAAGCTTTATAATTAAAATAAAATCCATTTTAACAAAATACTGTGTATAATATGGCCAGAATAAATGAAAATCATATTTTTAAATATAAATAATAACATGGATATTCTATTAATCAAAAAATCCCAATGAATGTCAATAAATAATCTCATAATGTGGGAATTTAAAATATCAGGCATCATAAACTCACTATCAATGCTTCAACGAAGACACCATACATAAACAGGTAACACATTATCCAATACCAAAACTAGTTTGTATCATGAGACCTGTAGATACATCAATGAGATATAGTGGGACCCACCCATAACAAACTAAGTCCAATTCATTCCTCATATGAAAATGATGAAACATAAGTTAGATAATTTTTTAAAAAAAGATCATATGAAATGTGAATACATCATATATAAACCATGAATGGTATCAAAATAGCACATCCACAGCCAGGCTGATCATAAACACTTCAGTAAAATATAGAATATGGGATCATAATAGGTCAAACATATTCACACATATGATCCCATAAATGATGTTGGCATATATGAAAATACACAAATAAAATAATTAAAAATTCCTTGAGAGAAATAACCATTTATACTTTGAAATATTTTATTTAAGAGGTTGATAAATTATAAATTAAAACATTTTTATTGAAAATAAATGTGACAACATGTTAATGATGCTTAAAAATATTTTTTAATAATGATGGTGAAAAAATCCTCTAATTGTTTATATGTTAAAAAAACAATCCATCCATATTATTTATGAAGACTCATAAAGCACCTCATTTAGAAAAAAAAATATTATTCCTAAACTATTTTATAAGAAGTCAATCATGGAAAATAGAAATTAATAATTCAAAGGATAATCATAATATATTTTTGGAAAACTTTTATAATATATGTGGACATGGATGATAATTATTCCCAAGAAGAAACATACATATAAACAATCCCAAACCATAATTAAATTCTGAAATTAACCATTATCTTATAATTTTATTTAAATCAATTTGATTTAACCACCTGTATAATGGTTTCAATAATTTTTTTTATTTATAACAAACCCATATCCAAATTTATGATGTCATATGTGATCTTATTATATCATTTTGTTAAAATATTTTGTTATTTCTCATGTTTTTGGGTGTTAACTTATTTATTTTCCTATGCATGTTTTATCGTATAAGTCATTTTTCTTTTGTATAGGATATACATATATATATATATCATCTAAATAATGATACTAAAATAATTTAAATTATATTTAATCGTCATATAATTTTTTATAATCATTCTTGAATGGTTAACATGGAAAAAATGAATCCTATCATGTTGTGGAGACGGCAGGCCGTACACATGCACAAGTGATAGTATCATTCCCTTAATGGTGGAAGGGTAAGTAATTGGATATTATATTCAATATACATAATCAAAATAATGTATTATTTATTATTTATTTTCATTATATCCATCATTTTACTAATCCAAATAATTCAGTGATGAAAAAAAATTGTACCACAACATGGAGACGATATGTTGTATGTACGCACGTGTGGTGCTTTTTTAATATGATAGATAAAAGGGGGAATATGGTTTCAATATAATCATAATAAAATATAAACATATATATAATTCTGTATTTATCACATTATTAAGGAAACAACACATGAATAGGAAGTAGAAGAAGAAATGAAATTGAATGAGTTGGTAAAACAATTAACTCTTTTTGTTGGAATTCCTTTAGATACCTTATAAAAGGATATATATTTTGACTTTATAGATTAATAATACCAATATAACATGGAAAATTATGTTGGGGGATAAATGGTTAGGGGTTTATTGAGTTAGAAGGATAAAATTCGTGTGAATATGTGAGAGAAGATGTTCCCATTTATAATTTAGGTGGGGGAATGTTTAGAAACCCTCAAAATATTAAATATATATCAGTTAATTTTTAATTAAAAATGGCTAAAAAGTGACTTATATCAAATATACGATGATTATGGGTTGGATTCCTCTAAACCAACAATTTTTAGATAGCTGTAGGTTTCATTACTACCTGTGTCATTTTTCGTTAATACTTATTTGATCTTATTAACTCTTACCATGACAACAAGTGTTTTTACTACGTAAGAGATAATATGGATATTAAAAAATGTCAAAAAAGCATAAATGATTCATAGATGAAATTTATAAATTTATAATAATAATTTGGACAAATTTCATATTTTTAGTAATTTTATATAATTTAATAAAAATTTATTAATTTTTATATAGCATTAATGTCAATTTTAATTCTATTCATAACATGAATTTTATATAATATTATAACAACATGATATCTTTGAAGAAAAACATATAATTCATCCATAATATATCTATTCCATCTCTAATATTCTCAAATTTCATTAGTTATATAAAATTATATAATATTTTCAATATCAATTATTTGATATTTCCCTTAATTAAATAATTACTATATCATCATTATATAAGACATTAAGGTAATTATTTATTTCTTAAAAATATAAAATAAATTATTTTTATGAATAAAAACATTTATATTTCAATTTATTGTTTATATTCGAATTTGTCTTCATATAAAACTATATTAAAACTGATATAATTAATAAAAATATGACTATAAAAATTTTAACATCTCTTTAAATGTAAAATAATTAATGTCATACTCACATAAAAGTAGACACAAAAGGTTCTAATCTTAGGGAATGGATGTTTTAGGTATAATCCCACTTATCCAATGAGATTTGGAAAAGTTTTAGGGTAATTTACTAATATTTATAATATTATGTTCTCCATTATTTACTCGATTTACAATTAACTCTGTTAACAAAAAATTACTAAAGTTACTACTCATAAATCCCAAAAATAAAAAAAATGTTTGCCAAATCTAGACCCACTGATTCCAAATATTGATTGCATTTTTCAATACTCAAAACAAAGAAGTTTCAATAACTAATTTAAAACTAATCTCAATGATGGAACAAGAAAACTAATTTCTAATGTGAAATGTTCCAAAAAAATTAAAAGTTTCTATATTCAAATTCAGTGAGAAATTGTTTCCAATGACTTACATTGGATTAAATGTTAAATTAATATAATTTTAATTTAAAAAAATTAAAAATATAATTTAACACTATAAATTATTTTAATGAAATGTTATTTCAATTAAAATGAAATATTTTATCATTATTCATTAAAATATAAAACATATTATAAAAATAAAAAAACAACTAAATTCAATTTGATTATTAATTTATCAAATAAGAAGATAATTTTTTCAACTATTATTTATAAATGTGTTAAAATTATATTTAAAACAAGGCCATAAAAATGTGGTAAAACAGCCTTTATAAAAATATAGCTTTTAAATGCATAAAATTGGATTCGTTGTTATATTATGCCAATAAAATCTTTCATATGAATGTAAAAAATTAAATATAAAAATTTTATCATGTTTTTAATACTATTAAATCCATAAATTTTAACATATAGGCTATAAAAATCATTTATTAATAGATCACGGTGCATTCGAACTCGGTCTTGCATACATAAAAAGCAATTAAATTTATTGAAAACGAAAAAGTGTCATTAAATCTTAGTGTGTTACATTATTACCTACTTCAAAAACATTTCTTCCTGAATATTTCCAAAATATCACCTCATAATAATATTTTGAATAGGTCTTCATCAAAATTTCCCCTGGTCCCCACATCGCCTCTTCTAATTTATTATTTTTCAATAACACATTTACAAGACAAACCATCCATTCTACATTAATTGTTCTGTAGTTTTCAAAATCAGGGTAGGACATTCACAGTAAGAAAATTAGGTTCATATTCTATTTCATCAACAATGAGAACAGGCATTGGGTTTGGAATTCACTTCTTTAGTAAATAGATATTCATCACATCCTGCACATTATAAAGTATATGTGGCATTTTCAAATGAGAATCTTGTGTTACAATTCATTCTAGAATTTCAAAAGTTCAAATGTACTAGGGAATTATTTTTTATTTCTTACCAAATCATATAACACCCTTCTATGGGGATACCTTGAGGAAAACATGGTCTCCCTCTTGAAAAAAAAAATCCTTCCTTCAATGATCAACATGGATTATTTTCTAACATTGAGCTTCTTCGATATGGGTTTGAATAATATTCACCTTTTCCACTGTTAACATAACAAGTTTCGGGCCAATAACTTTACTTTCATTATCATAATCAAAACTAGATGGTGTATGACATCACTTTCAATATAATTATTCATATTTTTCCATTTGAATACTTGAATTGAAGCTATTGTTATAAGAAAATTCTACCAAATGTTAATATTTATAACACAAAACTTGAATTTAAAGTGAGCAGTACCTCAAAATATATTATAATGTTTATATAGTCCCTTTTAACTGCATATCACTTTGAGGGTTGTAGGACATTCTCAAATGAAGCATAGTGACTAGGGAATTTTGAATAATTTTCTAGCATTGTAATATAAATTGTGGATCACGATCAAACACTAGTGAAAGTGGTGATCCATGATGTCATAAATATTCATTAATAAAGAACCATTATAGGAATTCAAGTGGTAAATATTCTCTTCTAGAAATAAAATTTAGTTGATATTATAGGGTGATAAACTATAACCCATATCACACAATTCCTTATGGGATTCTTCTGTAGTCTAGTAAAAAATTAAATCATAAAATCATCCCATTTCTACAAAGGTAAAGGAAAAGGATACATGAATCTGATAGGATGTAGTCTCACATCCATCACTTATAGATAAACTAGACATCATGAAACAAATTCAACAATTTCACATTTTATATTGTCCCACAAAAAATATTCCTTCAAATGTCAATACATCATCATGCCACCAGTGTGTATTGAGAAATTTAAGCTACGAGCATCATACAATAACTACCCTCCAAAAAAATATGGTTTGGAAAAAATTTGAAAAAATAGTGATGATTCACCTTCATCGATAATTCCTATATCCATCTTTATTAGATCCAAGATCACCATATCCAGGTTTATCTTTTTTGTTGAGAACTACATGAACCTTCTGACTCAATGAATCTTAAATATTATTTTCCTTCCATGAGCGATAGATTATAGAACTATCAAAATCCATTATTAGTTAGAACCATCTTCTTTGCCTCATGTTAATATATTTATATTAGAATATATATATTAAACTCCTATGATCTGTATATATCTCAATTATTTTCCCATAGATACCATTTCTCCATATCTTCAAATAACATATTATAACTAATAAAAAAAATATCATGAGAAGGGTAGTTCTATTTCTTAGTTTTGAACATCCTAGATGCATATGAAATTGCTATATCATTCTACGTGAGGATATAACCACGTCCTTTGCATGCGGTCTCACAATAAATCACAAATCCACTATTTCCAAATGGTAAATTTAAGATCGGATCATTCACCAAGATTATCTTCAATTCTTAGAAACATTCTTAAAATTATTTTGTACATACAAACATAACCCATTTATATGTGAGCTTGACTAATGGATTAGCCAATCATAAGAAATTATGAAAGAAATTTTCATATTAACCTGCTAAACCAATTAAACTATATACCTTGGTTATTGTCATTAGTGTAGGAAATTTATGGATTTTCATTATCTTTATATGATTAAAAATGATTCCATCCTTGAAGACAATATGGCCAAGAAAATAAATTTCATGAAACCATATTTCAATGTTTCAAATTTTATTATATAACCCTTCCAATTTAAGAGTCTCAATAATTGTCCCCAAGGGATTCTCATTATATTCATAGATTATATAATTGACCATAATTTCATAAATTAATACCAAAAAAATAACCAAGATAATACTTGAATAATTTTTTCTTTAAATCCCAAAAAATATAGAGTTCATTAGTCAATAAAAATGGAATTACTATAAATTAATAATGTATATACCTAATCTAAATATATGTCTTTGAAATTTATTTTTTATTACTCATAGTTGATGATATCTATAATGAAGGTCAATCATCAAAAAATGTGATTTTTGAGGTTTCTCAATTAAATAATAAATGCGAGGAAGAGGATACTTCTTCATTATATTAAGAGCATTTATTTCAATATAATCAACAAACATCCTCATCGATCCATCGTTATTATTAAAAAAGTGGATATGGGATCCCCTTGGATATACACTACGGTGAATGAATCCCTTTTCTCCGAAGTTTTTATGTTGTTTCGTCAGCTCTATTAATTCCACTGTGTCCATTCAACATGGATTCTTTGATATTGGTATTTTATCAGGAACTAAAAGAATATAATACTCAACTTTATATTCTAGCTGTGTCTAGGTAATTCGTTATGAAATAATTAAATTTATTCATACATAATAGGTACATCATCAATTTAAAGATTACATTATATATATATATATATATGTTTCTTTCTCTTCCTCCCCATGAATTTCATTCAGTAGTGCTTCTAGGTGTGGATCTAGAAAAGAATCAGATTATGAAGTTTCTTCTCTAAGGATAATGGATTCTTCGTCTTCTTCTTAACAAATCATATATTCATTCCTCTCACAAAACATTTTTTTATCATTTTTTGAAATACTGTAGACACTGAGGTTTATATCATAGTCAACCATAGGTATTATAATAAGGACTTTAAGTAATGAAAATATCATTGTCATAAAGGTGACTGACTGGCAGATCTTTGTTGTAATGAGGCATCCCTAATGAGTGTGAATTGAAAACTCCATTATTTAATCAAAATGTAAATGTCTATAATTCCTGAAAAAATAAGAATATATAAAATAATGTGATGATACAAAATAAAATAAAGCATTAGATATGTTTGAGGATAACATTAAATTACCTACAACGAAATCCTTAGGAACTTCATCCTCAGTAATTTTGATCACATAATCTTGGCCTTTATCAATTAGTTGTTACTAGGAAATGTTTCCTTAACTCTTAGAATAATAATTTTCATAGTTTCCCATATCATTATTGTTAAAAAACAACACATTACTAAATTATTTTTATCCCTTTCAATAACAGGCTTTGGGGACTTTTATCCATAGATGTAACAAACACCAATACCTAATTGTAATGTTTTATGATGTTTACTTCCTAATTTTCTATAGGATTTAAATTAAACTCTTTATTTCTTCCCCTTTATCTTATTTCGTTCTCCATGGTGTTCATCAACCCCCTTTTTCTCTTAATTTCCATTAAATTCATAATAAATATAGAAATATTTTTCTATCAAGATAACACATGAAAATATATCTGTATATGATGAAATTTTTTGGGAGATGAGTTCCCTTCAGAGTAATGGTTTTATCCCATAAAATAATTGATAAATATTTCCCTTTAGACTATTTATGTGAGTCATAGAACGTCTTGATAGATTTTAGAAGACGGTATCATTTTTGGAAACATTATAATATTTATTTTTTCATCAGATTCATGTATTATTTCTCTATATTCACCCTCCATTCACTGGGGAAATATTTTTCCAAGAAAAGTTCCTTAAAATCCACTCATTAAATGTTTTCTATTTCTCTCTCCTCCTTTATTTTTTTAATTTATGAATAAATTTATTTTCATATCCCAAGAGATGACAAACATCTATGAAAACATTCTCTCTTTCATTTTATCTCAAAGTAATAAATTTAAACTCTAAATAACTTTTACATTTTTCAGCCATAAATTGATTGGTAGTTGAATTAAATAATAAAGGTTGTTGTATAATGAAGTTTAGTAAAATTGTTCTTACATTTTTTGGACCAATATGATCTATATAGGTGAGGATATTGTTCATAACATGATTTAGATATCCTATTATGGTTTTAAGTAGTTTTTGTACCAATTGCAACTCCATCTCCAACATTATTATCTTACATTGGAGGGATATCACTATATGTATTATGTTTTTTGATATGGTTTTCATTCCATCCACATGGAACAATTTTAAAATAATAGAATACATTAAATTAGGTTATGAATTATAATTCATAATTTTAAAATCATAAAACACTTGACATTAGTTGTATAATCATGTACAGTTATCATAAATCATAAAAATGATTTCATTGGGGTCATATTTACTTTTAACTCCATCATAATGGTTTGTATAGAATATTTTATGTGTCCTAGAAAAATATTAAAGTTGGGCCAAACCAAGTTTGTGTAGGGCCCATTGTCATGTACCATATTATGCTAAATCAGGCCCTACACATATTATCAGTGTCGTTAGCCCCAAGTACATCTATTCTGGAATCACGTCAACTTGCAGTATCTATACATTGATGTATTTTTAGTTGTAACCACATAATATCTACCTTAACAAACTTCTCGGATGTTCTTATATAATTATACTCAATGTATATCTTAGGGTTATGTTCCCGAATCCTTGTTTTCAAAATATAGTTACCAAGGTTCCTACTAAACTTTCTCTAATACCAATTATAAAGACCATAACCCCAATAACCCAAATTTAGTGACCCAATTTATTACATTGAATCATATACATAATTTGAATATAAAAGGACCAATAAGTTTATATGTTCTGGATACTAGATTACATACATGAACATTTTATTATAATTTGAAACATAAAATACAACATAGAAAGTCAATTAAGAATTATATAAATCTCTATGATTAACCCAGTATATCAGTCAAAATAAACAACTTGGAATCCTAGGAAAATAAAACATAATAAATGGGTGACATAATATGTTTAGTAAGTTTAATGTTATTTCTAAATCTATTATGAATAATAATCATACACAATAAGGAAATTTGTATAGCTAAAACACAATCAATTTAAACATAATATTTAGAAAAATATGGAAAGAATAAATGAAAATAATATAATGAAATATAAATAATCCCATGGATATAATATTAGTAGAATAATTATATTGAATATAAATAAATCTTTTCATAATGGGGGAATTCTTAATATGGGACATCATAAACACATCGTTAAGGCTTCGGCCAAGACACCATACATAAACGGGTAAGACATCATCCAATACACAAATGGGAATTTGTCATGAGACCTACTGATTAATAGAGGTGATATAGTGGGCCCCTACAATAACATCCTAATTCTAATGCATTCCTCATATGAAAAGTGTGAAACATAAAGAACATAATCATTTATATTGAAAAACTATCATTCAAAATGTGAATACATCAACCATAATCCATGAATGGTATCAAAATAAAACATCCAGATTCAAATTGATCATAAAACCTTCAAAAAAATATTGTATATTTTATCATAAGAGGTCAAACTAAATATAAAATAAGATACAACAATGTATTTTAATGTAGATAAAAATACTCTAATAAAATCAATTAAAATTTAATGAGGGAAATTCCCATATTTAAAAATTGAAATAATTTATTTATAAGGACACATTATTTTAAACGAAATAATTTTAATTGAAATAAACCATTTAAACATGTAAATGATGATTCCAAACATTATTTTGTCAGGACAGAATAAAAATTCACTCAAGCCGCATAACATTAAAAAACATTCCTCGGTATTTTTGTTGAAAAATCATAAACTATATCGTTCAAATATGTCGAAAGTATTCTTTGAAAACCTTTTTATTTAAATTAAAACATTGTAAAAACACATTGAAGATTTTATGTATAATATAATAAATATTTGGGAAAAAATATATATGAAACATGGAAATGAATGGTAAATATTTCACAATATACACTTATTTATTAACAATCCTAAATTATAATGAGATTGTAAAATTAACCCTTACCATGTACTTTCTATTAGTGGAATGTGATTTCATCTCATTTATAATGATCCATATAATTTTATTAATTTATACCAAAACTTAATCCATATTTATTAAATCATATATGATCTTATTATATCATTTTGTTAACAATATATTGTTATTACCCCTGTTTTGGTTGTTAATAGCTTCATTTTACTACACATGTGTTGTTGTGTAAGTCATGTTTCATATGCATGGGATATATATATATCATCAACATAATGATATTACGTTCCTAAAAATAATATTTACAAATTATATACATTTTTATAATCATTATTGAATGGTTAATGTGGAAAATGAATCTCATCTCGTCACCAAGATGGTAGACCGTACGTACGCAAGAGCGACAGTATCATTCCATTAATGGTGAATAGGTAAATAATTGGTCAGTATAATAATTATAAATAATATATATCAAGTCAGATGTATTATTTATTTCCATTATAACCATCATTACACCGATCCAAATAAAGTGGCGATGAAAACAATACACCATGATGTGGAGACAATAAGCCGTACGGACACACATGGTGGTTTTGTTTTTTGTATGATTGATAAAATTTATAATATTATTATACCATAAAAATAATAACATCTCATAATATATATTATTCTTTAGTTTTAATTAATTATTGGAAAAACACATGAAGAGGATATAGAATAAGAAATGTACTTGAATGAGGTGGTACCATAATTACCTATTTTTAAGTGTAATTTATTTAGATCTCTTCTAAAGGGATATATAGTTTGTATTTTTAGAATAATAAAACCTCAAAACATGTATTAAGACGTTGGGGGATAAATGGATAGTGTTTTTACAAGATATAAGTCTCTGTGTGGTGTGAAAAAATAATAAAGGAGGTGCCCTTTTTTAATTGAGGAGGGGAGGGGGCTATTGGAAACTCAAAAAATATTAAAATAATATAGTATAATTTTTAATTCCAAATATCTAAAAAGTATATTATTTATAATATAATATGAGTATGGGTCAAATTATGCTCAAAAAATAATTTTTATACGTGTTTATGTCACATTATTACCCTTATCGTTTTTCTTCAACACTTATTTAATCTCTTTTACTCTTACTGTGACAACATGTGATTTTACTACTTAATGGATAATATAGTTAATATAAAATGTAAAAAGAACAAAAAAGTGTTATATTTCAATTTTTTTTCATTATACCAACTATGTTTTCTAATCATAAATTTTTAAGAATTTTATATCATTTAATAAATTATTATTTATTTTAATTTAAAATCAATTTCAATTGTGATACCATTAATTTCATGACTTTTTTAAAATATCATAAAAACATGATAAATTTTACAAAAAAACATTAATAAATTCATAATGTTAATTGTATTTCTTTAACATTCTTGGATTTCATTAATTATATCAAATTATATTTATTTTTGTATTTTTAATATAATTTATTTGATAATTCCTCAAATTAAATTATTTATAAATCATCTTTCTATAAGACATTAAGGTAATTATTTATTTAATAAAAATTGGAAATAAATTTTCATGATGATGATGAAAATTTTATCTTTCAATTTAATATTAATATTTTAATTTATATTCCTTATAAACATATATTAAAAATTATATAGTTATTAAAAATATGAGTATAACATTTTTAACACCTCTTTAAATAAAATATAATAAATATAATATTCTAATACAATTAGATTACAAAGGAAATAACCATGGTAAAGGGATTACATTGGTTGAATCCCATTTATCCAATGATATTTAGACAAATATATTTGTAATTTAATTGTTTTTACAATATTTTTACACATAATTACTCGATTTAACTTAAAAAATGATTGTAAAAAAATTACCAAAGATACAATTCATAATGCACAAAAGTAATAGAAACCTATTTACATAATTTCTACACACTAATTACAAATATGGAATCAATTTTTCAAAATTTTAAAAAATAGTTATTAGTAATGAATTTAAAAGTAATCTCATTAACATAATGAGAAAACCAATGTTTTAAGTGAAACATTCAAAATATTAGAATTTTTTATATCCAAATACTATATGAGTTTCATTATAATGTCCTAAATTAGATAAAATTATAAAATTATAATATAATTTTTCTCTAAAAAAATTAAATATATATTTTAACAATATAAATTATTTGTATGAAAATATGTTTTCAACTAAAATGAAATATTTTTTCACCATTAATAAAAACATAAAACATATTTTAAAAATATAAAAAAATCAATTTAATTTGGTTTTTATATTCTTATTTTAAAAAAAGTTTATTTTGTCCAATATAATTTATAAAAGTGTCAAAAACAAGATATATAACATGTGTTCCATCAAAACGTGGTAAAACTATCTTTAGAAAAATAAAACCATTTAATGTGTAAAATTTGATTCGTTATTATATTATGACTATTAAAACCTTAAATTTTAAATTATCATAATTTTGTTAAAACTATTCATTCACACAGTTTAAACATCTAGTTTATAATATTCATTTGTAAATACATCTGGTTTGTTCGAAGACAGTGTTACTAGAAATTCATGATAAAAATTTATTTAAAAAAGAAAACATACTGTAAAATCTTGGGGTGTTATAGTGATAATATTAGAATGGGTTTTACCAAATAATACATATTTTTAGTAACAATTACTTTGTTCCTTAAATAGAACCTTTTTTCAAAATGTTTCAATGTGGTGGCCACTTAATGAAAGATTAGTGTTCAAACTGAGTACAATATTTATTATTTTATAATGCTTATTTTTTATGAAAAAGGAATTTAGA
Organism: Viscum album; assembly: GCA_963277665.1. NCBI lineage: Eukaryota > Viridiplantae > Streptophyta > Magnoliopsida > Santalales > Viscaceae > Viscum > Viscum album. Next base: position 124,213,418 of record OY728129.1, on the reverse strand, counting down.
TAAAAAAATGTAAATTTGGAAAATTTTGGTGACCCAAATTTCTATTTTGTAATAATATCAGACCCAAGAAGTTTTAGATTCTGAAAAATAAATTTTTTGTTTTCAGAAAAATAAATAAAGTACCACCAACAATAAAAGTTTGTACATGTGTAGAATAAGTACATCTAGAAAATTACAATTCATATAAGATTATCTATTTTCATTTTAAATTATGAAACAACACTCAATATAACATTCCATTTCTTAATTTGAATATGTTTACACTAGATGTTGTTTTGCTCATGTGTTGCGGATGGAATACACACCCACAAACTTTGGAAAGAGTTTTACTAAAACTAAAAAATAGAAGTGACATTGATTTAAGTAAAAACCAAGAACATACCTCACGTGTTAAAAACATAGACATCATACACCATTTCCTTCATCATCACATACCTAATGAAGATATAATTATAAAATATATCAAGGGGAAACAAGAACTTATTGATAATTTTCGAAACCCCTTTTTTCTATTATATTTGAATAAATTAAATATAATCTAGGAACATTCAATGTAATATGATTATTCATATATATATTTCTTGTCAAACCATCTCATTTCACTAATAAAGTCTTTTTTATAGGGGAATTATGTATGTTTTTTTTTCAAAACCCTTTTTTTCATAAAAAAAATTTGTTTTCTAAACAAAAATATCTAAATTTTTTTTCATAATAATCTTTCGAGATACAATATTTACAAAAAATTTAGATTCATAATTTATAAATTAAATTTTTTAATCAAAATTTATCATAAAATTTCCATAATCATAATTTGTTGCAAAATATAATAATATGTTTTCTTTTTTACTATCATAATCATTTTTTCTAATAAAAATATCATAATCAATTTTTTTTACAAAACTATTATAATTTGTTTATTAATAAAAATGAATGTGTTAATGAGACATATTAAACATTATAATCCAAAAGGTACTCTTTTATTCATTACTTTTTTCAGAAATTTGTTATATTAATTTATAGTTAGTATTGTAGTTCAATGTTTTATTTTAACTAAAACATTGGTTTGTTTTAAAAATACTTAAATTTTATTTAATCAAAATGAATCTCAATTCGATAAAATTTATAAAACCTAGAGAGATCAAATAAAAATATAATACATTATTTTTTTATGTATTGATCATCATATAAGATATGGATTTAATCTCAACCATTAGTGTCTTATCATAAGATGAATTGTTGCATCAAACGCCAATAAAAGGGTGGGACTAACCCTTTACCACCTCATATTCCATAATTTTTAATGCCGAATCATTCCCCCAATCAATTACCTTAATATGAGTTTTTATCATCTGATCGCCAGTGTTAGATCTGATTATGATGAAAAAAATAACATTGTGACAAGGGGTGTGTTTCCATGGAAAGACTCATTCAAAAAAAATTGTTTTCTAATTTTAACGCATCTATAAAAAGGATAATAACTTTTCAATGTTGGGAATGTGTCTATGTTGAAAAAAAAACTATTTTGAACATTATTATATAGAAATGGTTAGATAATGTTATTATTCTATTCAGCTCATTAATAAAGATGGTGAAGATAAATTTTCCATCAACATGTATAGGAAGAGGAACAGTCATTCATTCAAAAGACATGTAAATTTGGATGTTCGTTATTCTAATGTGGAAGCATATTTTACTTCTCATTGGTTATGAGATAGTCTTTTAAATCTCCTGAAAAATATGTATAATGATTCTTTGTTTTCTTTCCATGAGAAAGTAAGAAAATATTAACATATGACTCCAGAAAAAAATTTATTTCATTGTGGATTAATGGTTAAGTTATCCCTAGGAAAGGTGGTTGGGATAAAATGAGAGTTTATAATTTATTTTTTCTGAACTATTTTGATAACATGATAATGATAGATTTGGTAAATTTTACTTTCATTATAGTGTAAAATATAAAAAGTGCTTCCATAATGTTTATGATAATAATGGTTCCAATATTTTTTAGAAATATGATACAAAATTTTATAGAGGTGTTTAAGTTTAATAATAAATCTTATCCACTCAAAGAGACGAAATACTTCATTGGTGAAGATACATTGTCAAGGATGAATATGGATTTTGATACTAAATCACATATTTTTTTTGAAAAATACGAAGGAGTGGTTTCTGAAGCCCAACTATCAAATAAATTGGATGAAGTTAAAAATAAAAACATGTATAAAAATTATATGTCTTTAATGAATAATAAAGTAATGAAAATGATTGATGATTTTTTTTAAAAACCCAAGGATCGTAAGTCAAAAAGGATGTAAAGGGGACTATAGTTTTGAATTGAACCTATTAAGGATATGAACTTAGAAAATCAGGCCACATATTAATTAGAGGAAGAAGAAACAACAATGAAGAAAAATAAGAGACTTCTTGATGCCATAATAGTAATGATCACAAAGAAAGACATTGAAAATGCTTCTAAGAATCTAGTTCTTCTTATTTCTCACACTAATCGTGTTACTCTGAATGATGGATTTGTTTTTGAAGAATAATTAGTAAATACAATAGATATTCCTTTAGTTGGTGATAATAGAAAAGGAAAACATGATGTTAAAGAATATCCACCAACCATTCTTGAGAAATATTTGTATGTAATCATATAGAAATAGATATTTTGGAATATAAAGGCAATTATAAGACGATATTGAGCAGTAATTTGAATTAGAAGTCAAAATATAATTTAATGGAGACAAAATAGAAGAAGATATAAATGTATAAGTAGAAAAATAAGAAGATAAAAACGAAAAAATGAAAGATGGTGATGTGGAAGAAATCCAATCAGATAAGGGAATAATAGAAAATGAATCATTGAAATCATCATCATCATATTTGACCACACAATCTCATAAGGATGAAAATAAAAAAATATTCAAGAAGTATCACCATCTGAATAAAATCATCCACTAAGGAAGAAGAACCTGAAATACATTCCAATAAAAAAAATCAAGGATAAGCTAAAATCAAATAGAGATTTTGATATTATGATTATTTTAGATGAACTAAATTTTCTGAAAAATTTTCATGAATTTTTTTAAAAAAATGTGGAAAGGAATGGTAAATAATTTTATTTTTGAATGAGATGACCAAGAACACCATATGTTGATCCTGATTAATTATACTAAAAAAGATATAATTACTCAAAAGAGTATTAATTTTATTTCCCATAACATGGAAAGGATAACTATTTAGATTCCATATTATGAAAACATTGAATCAATATGAATGTTATGATTGGAATCTATGAATGAGAAATCAGAATGACTTTAAATTTTTGACTGAATATATGGTCAGGATTGAGGAGGAATTAAAATATTTTTCAATAAATTTTTAAAGATCAAAAGTAATCATACAATATGATGGTGAAATGGTCGACCAAAATATATAATAATAACTATGATCACGAGGATTAGTTTTTAGAAGTGAAGAAACGAATTTTAGAAATAATTAAATCCTTCATCATGTTATCCATTGATATGGTCGATATTGTAAATATTGTTGATGAATTATGAGATACTATGGATGATCATATAGAAGAATTGATTGTCATGGATGAAAAGGTTCACAATTTGGAATTGGAAAATAGTATATCAGGATCATGTGAATAAGATTTGATCCTTATAAAGAAAGAGGTTCAAGGATTCAAAAATAATGTTCTTAAGAATGCCTCTTTGGAAGAAAACATCATAAACCAGAGGATTGGTCGACATGAGTTCCAAAAGATTAAGGATTTTTTAAATACCAATGTGAAGAAAGAATTACTAATTTTGTTTTTGAACTATCAATATTTTCTTATCAAAAATATAAATCGTGGATGAATTTAATTTTCTTTTCATTAAAATTAATCATTCTTGAATGTTTTCAAATTATGATTGGAAATATGTTCTTATATATTAATCACGGATGATTAGTTAGTTCAATATTTTTTTGTATATTATTTTTTAAACAATTCAAGAAATATCAATTTCCTCCGCATTACCTTTTTAAAATAAAAATGGGGGAGAATGTTTTATAAAATTGGATAATATTTTATAATGGGTGATATGTTATACATAGGGGGGAGATTTTTTCATTAAAGGGAAGAAGTATTCAAAGAGGGATATATTAAATAAATTCATTTGTATTAATAAGGAATTTTAAACTCGGGGTGAGTTATAAATTATATCTTCAAAGTTATTAAAATAATTATGTATTATATGTTTTTCAAGTTATATTTTTTGTTTAAGTGCTTGTGGATTCTGATTTCTAAAAACAGGGTGATTTTTGAGACAAAAGTTTTATTCTTACGTGTCTATTCCTTTATTTTTGGAAGTCATAAACAGTCTCATAAAAGTTTGTTTAATAAATTTTTTATCTGTATTTTTATATGTATTTTTACAAAACACTAATTTCTATCGTACATAGAATTTTTTTTAATTTATTAGATATATAAACATTACACTAATGAATATGATACATTAGAATAATGGTGAATCTAATTATTAGAATGAATTTTATTTTGACCAATTTCTCAACTTATGTTTCTTATACTTGAATGAAAAAATCAATATATATCAAACATCCCTTGGTACTGATAGATTAGAACAATGTTCATTCATTTAATCATATGGATAACTAATAGATAATTCCATCAGAATAAATAAAGTTAATAAATGGATGCACATAATAATTATTTCTGTAATTAGGAATAATTTTATCATTATAATGGTGATGAAGCAAAATGACATCAGAAATTTAGTTATTCAAAAAAATTGTGATCTATTAAAGAGGAAGTTATCCAAGTCCATTATAAAAAACTAAAAAATTTGACTATTATAGATTCACCTATAAATCACAAGTTGTTTTAGATTTTAATACCAGTCTCATTTTAAAATCAATCTTTCTAAAGTTTCCACTACATGAAAATATCATTCCAAAGTCTTTGTAATACATTATAGAGTTATAGTTGCTTGTATTTCATGCGAGGGTTGTTTCCTTTATGTGAAATTTTCTTTTATAATCCCATGTTTGATCATTGTTATTATTGAGGGTTAATATGATATAAAGATGGTGAATATAATCAGTCGTATCGAGGGATTATAGGGATGGGAAGATAGACACTAATCATCATATCATGGGATTTTTAGGCTTTGAAGAAATATCTTATTCTGGTCATCATATCGATGTATTTCTTGGTAAAAAAATAAGAATTTTATAATAAGTATAAAATTGTGGATACCATTATTCAAGATTATTGATTATCTTCACTCTTTAGTTTAAAGAGATAAATAATATATTATATCTTTTAATTCATTATTACTTTTACTAGATATTGTATTACATGTTTTTAGAAGACTATTTTGTTTTGTATGTAATGGAATTTTAGTATTCATACATAGAATTCTATAATGTTTATTATATCTATGTATCAGTGAATATAATATGAATATAAACTGATATAATCATATCCACAGTGATTTTAATTCTTTAACTCTAAATGTCAAACAATGTCTGAGTCTGATAATATTACTTTAAGAGTTATTATGTTTTTATTGGTTTAAACTTTTTAAAATAATATCCTCCACTCTTGTGTGTACATCCATCTGACCTAATATTATGATCATACACACTATCCAAAATTACACACAATATATCCTCCTTCACCTCTAGATATATATTAGAAAATAGATTAATAAAACCCCACTCATCCACTGATCCTCAAATATAATTAACCAGAAACTTCCTTATCAATGTGTCAGTAACAACATTACCCTTCCCGGGGTATAGGATATATCAAAGATATTGGACTTATGATACACTACCAAGAATTGCTACATGATGTTTAAATCCCTCAGCGTAAAAATATTATTCTGGAACATCTGATTCAAGTAATATATAAAAATTTTTCTGAAGAGGTAATAAATCCATGAAACCAACACATTTATCATAGCTACAAATTTGAGATAATGATGGGATAATCCAACGCATTTTTATGTAGATATTATGATCCATAGTATTCCATATAATTTATTTATATAAGATCACACCCCATCCCCACACCCAATCCATAACCATTCAATGAATAAGCTATCCTATGTCTTGGAAGAATTTGAACAGGTTTGTATCCTATAATTAATTAAATGAGCTATGGAAATTCTCACTCCTATAAAAAATCATACCTTCTTGATTCAACATTGTTAATGGAGAATCTATTCTAGGTAAGTTGCAATAAAAATGTCTATAATACCCATCAAAACCCAAAAAGATGTTATTATCAAACATATTTTTGGGTTTTTACTATGGTATATCTACTTGGATCTTATTGGGATCCATTGAAAACCTTTCTCAAAAATCATAATTTTCTATAACATTACCTCTTAGATCCTAAACTAACATTTAGATAAATTTGAATATAGTCAATGATCTCTCTATATCTCAAAAAACCTTCATATGGTCTTTGTGGTCCTTCTCTAACAATGAATACACAATACAATCTTAGAAGAACAATAAAAACTTCTTATATAATAAAAAAACATAGTTATGGGTAACTAGTATTTAAAAATTATTTTAACCTAATTAAGTTTCTCGTGTTCTATTTAAATTTGGTTACCCACATTATCCTTCTTTGTAAATAAAATTGGTGACACCCATAGTGACATTCTAGGGTTAATAAATCCTTCACACTCAATTTCCTCAAATTTAAATTTTAACTCTTTTGACATGGATGAATGAATTTTTTATGATGGTAATGAAATGCTGATCATCTCTGGGACCATGTAGACGGTGAAGTCGAGATCTCACTAGGGTGGCATCCTAGAAAAATCATTTATAAGTACATTAATGTACTAGTCCACAAACACTGGAAAATAAGTAATCTATACCATTGATGTGATCAACACTGTCTCGGTCCAACATGTAAAAATACCACACAAATTCAAAACAAGATAATTAAAATAATCCACTATGGTAATATAACACCTTTCTCCACCCTCCTTTCAAATTGGGAAATAAAATTCATCAAAAATAGCATCAACTCATCTCATATTCTCAATACATTATGAAATCTTAAAAAAATATAAGTGGGATGAACATGAATCATATAAAAATAATTCTATGGAAGAAGAAATTAACACCATACCAATATTAGTGGTTGCCAAAATTTTCTTTCATTAGGTTCCATATATTTTATGTAAAGTCATCATGACTGAGGATAGCCTAAAGCCTTCTTCACCTGGTGAGAATTACCATTTGTGTGAGGGAAAGATCATGCACCCTTATAATCACATGACCACACCAGTGAACCCTTAAAAAATGTATAACAAAAAACACTCCCTTACTAGGGAGTCTTAAAGATTCATTGAAGATAACTTGGATTCCCACACCAGTGGAATTCCATCAAACCCCCAGGGAAATCTGGTCTTGTATTGAAAATCATCCCACACTAGTAACATATCCCCAAATTACAAAATTATGAATCCAATGAATTATAGCCTGGTGATTTATGGGAAATCCTTCTACTTCTCTAATAAGTCCTATCCCACATCCATTATAGAAAAATAGAGAACTCTAGAAAACTACCCATTTAAGGAACACCACTGAGATTTTTCATCCTTAACATGTACACCATATATAGAGCTACATTTTTAATGACCATAGTGTAGGTTATCAAACAAATAAGGATATGAATATATATGATCTCATCCTTAAATCCCATTTTAATATGCCATGATTATGGTTAATCATTAATGAGGTGTTTATAATACAGATGAACAATCATGGAAAACCGAGAAGATAATTGCATCATCAAATAGTTTCTTTTCTCTATCATCACTTACTCATGGACTTTTTCTTACCCTAATGTCTTTGGATAAAACTATTGTTTACGTTCTACTTTAACAAAAACAATTCATGAGGAATATCATTTTTATTTCTCATTATTGAGTGGAAGAAATAAGGAGGAGTCAAGATAAAATTTTTTTATGCCCAAGAATTCTCAAATCAATAATTTTGGATACAATACAAAATTATCATAATGGCCTATTTGTAAAGATATAGTTTAGGTTAAAATAACGGTTTAAATGCATTTCATCCCATAAATAATATAATAATCTCTAATAAATCCTCTTCTATATAATGTTATTATTATTATTATTATTATTTTGTGCAATTTTCCCACTTACATATTGAAAAAATATTATTTAATTGGATTGATAATTCATATTTTTCACCAAACATAGCCTTTTTCCGTTCTAACTCCTCCAAAATTTACAAAATTCCAAAATAAATATTTTATTTCAATATTTCATTCATAAATAAATATTATCTAAAGATAAAATATGACTAAAATTATCAGTCATTCTTGAGAATAATATTTATTCAATTAATTAAATGAAAATAGAATTTAATCGATATCACTGGTAACACTTAGTGTGTGACCCTCTAGGATTATTTATCACTAGAATTAGGAGGGATTTCCTAGAGCCTTAAATTTATTTTCTGAAATTGGTCAATGAACCCAATAGAAATAAATTAATATCACAATGAAAAAAACAACATATGCATGATCAATATGTAATATAATCCCCTTATCATATCATATCATCAAACAACTTGAATGTCATTTTCACTAAACTATTCGCTCGATATGTGTTTCTATAACTATCTGAAATATGAAAAATTATTACACCATGGAAATGGGATTTTGGGATGTTTTTCTGTTATATTAAACGGCCTGAGATATCAAAATCTATAAATATTGAATGGAAAAATCCTACCTCAACTTATCCAATAATGAACTGAAAATAATGCACAACCACCACACCCTACCTCACTGTGAACATATGGAAACATAATTATTGTTAAAAAATCTATTTGTTTGTGTCATTTCAAGAATTGATTGAAATATTAATGTATATGGACTATCAAACACAATCATATATAGGAACATAATATGACACCAAAAGTTGATGAATTATAATTCTTAGGTCTTCTCTCATAATCACTTATCATATAGATTACCAAGAGAAAACTTAATGAGTATAATCATCATCCACTTATGGGTAATCTTGCCTAATATTTTCTGTATTGTGTGTCATATCATAATACATTATCCAAATAATGAAAATTTTATAATAATATTGTCATAACACTTCAAGGTTATTATAATTTTGTTGAAAGAAAAATAATTATTTGTATGTTAATGAAATATTTGAATGGGTTGATGTATGGTTGAAGAGAATGGTATTCAAAATTGGATACTACATTAAGGAATTAATACACAAAGAAAAGAATATTTTCTTAGAACTTATACATAAAATAAAATCAATTTGTTTCCCTCATTGTTATTTTTTTTATTTTGATGATATTATCTTTGCAAGGAATGATAATGAAACATTTGTAATGTTTTCTAAGGAGATGATGAAGTTATTTGAAAATTTTCTTGTTCAGATAAATTAAATATTTTATTATCTTAAATACATCACAAATGAAGAAATATATTTTCCTCCAATGAGAGAAGTATGGTAACAAACCTATTTATAAATTTTACTTGGTGGTTTTAATGTGAGTTTCTAACCCAATTTTTGGGGTAAAAGTTGTACAAAGATGGTGATAGAGATTTATTAGATCATATAGAGATTCAGAATTTTGTATGAATATTTTATATCTAATAGTTAAAAGATCATACATTGTGTATGATATTAATTTATCTGTATATTAACATTGATAATAAAAAGAATGAATTCTCATGAAAGGAAAAAAATAATTATCATGTATATCAAAAGAAGAACTACTTTTTTCATATAATTGGACTTCTCAAGAAATATTGATCTGATTGCTGATATATTTTCTGATTAGGAATGAATTTTTGATGATATAAGATCAACATATAGAAGTGTTATCTTTTTTGGATAAATTTTTGGTAGTTTGAATATATAGAAACAAAATTATGTAACTCTTAGCATGAATGAAGTTGAATATATGGCTACCACTAAATCTGTAACACGACATATGTTGATGAACACTCAATTGACTATTTTTTATTTTATTTATTGTCACCACTAATATTGGGTTGTTATAATAAAAGTTATATAAATATCACTAAATCTCCAATAAAACATTGTCATTCGAATCCTATTGATATCTAATATCACCTCATAAAATATTATGTGGAGATGAATGAAATAAAAGATAAATACATTCCTAAAATGAAACAATTTTATTATATATTCACTAATTAAATTCCAAAAGAAAGATTTAATATATTGAGGATGAACATGGGTGCATAACCTCCATCTCTTCAGGGATAGGGTATTTGAAGTCATCTCGTATCTCATCTTTTCATTTGATAGTCCTATCAATGTGTAGAAAATTATAAATAAATATATATATTAGTATTTGATTAACCTTTTAAAGATGGAAAATAATTATGGCGAGTTCCTAGATGGGGTAATTATTGATTTTATTATTTGTGATTTGTTTGAATTTTTTTTTTAAATTTGATACAGGAACCATTTATTATAAAAGAAAAAAAATTATAAGTTGTGATTTCTCGAGGAGTTGCATAAAAAGAAGTTTCCTAAGTCCCTATTAATGGAAAACATGTTTATTTTGTTCATTAATTAATTATTCCTACATTGAGTTCACTCTTGTTGGATTTGAATTATTTGATATGTAATTAAAATCTTGGGTTTTATAGATTTATTTATCATTCATTCTTGATTTATAATAAAATACATAGTGCCATTTTTTGGGACCAAGTTGGGTGAAAGAGTTCTTGAGGTTACTGGAAGTTTCCAGGATAATGTTTGGTTGTCTTGTTTATGAAAAGGAATTTTTTTTGGAAATATTAATATTTTTTGTCTTAAATGAATCATCTCAATTGGCAATGTTTTTTATGTAAATGTAATGATGATGTAATCCAAATAAGAGGATCAAATTAAGGTTTCCTAGACTGGTTCCATCAGATGAAATTTTTATAATCAGGGATATATTATGATGTTTTGTGTGGAATTTTTATCTTATAATGTTTCCAATGATCCATAAGATGAATTATTCGATAACCAAATCTGATAATGGTTTTTGGTTTGAATGTTTCATAGATACATAGTTATGAAAGATATTATAATCTATGAGTTTAGTATTACATGTGATAATATTTTTTAGTTGTAAAGAGTTATATTTTCTATGTTATGATGAATTCAACTAATTAACAAAATCAAAAAGGATTGTAAATGAAATTTGTTTGGGTTTTTAATTTGTTTTTGCACTATGAAAGGTTTACTAGCGTAATTATTTAAGGGAGAATATCATTTCCCTTTAAAAGAAGTTATTATTTTTATGTTTAACAATTTTAAAAGTTGTGCTTGTATGATATTTTTTATGGATATTTTTATGTCAATTAGATAGAGGAAATATTTTGAGGTACAAACGGAGATACAAATAAATGTCATCAAATGAAATCCAAATCAAATGAAGTCCAATAGAATAAAATTCTATACAATGTTTTTAAGACAATATTCTATGATTTTTTGAATTTGAATTTTATAAAAGATGATAAGAAAGAATATATGTATAAAAGTCATTTGATATAGACTAGAAAATAATGGATGTGAAATGAGTTCTGTTGTAAGTCATCAGATAAGAAATATTCCAGGACAAGTCCTAGAACAACAGATGGAGAATTTCACCAGATGAAGAAACTCATTGATGTTTTTGGACACACGTTTTCCATATAATGTTTTTTAAAGTGATGTTTTTTTGAAAACCTTTGTAAAGGTATAAAATATGATGTTGATGTGTTGATTTATCAAAGTCCCAAACATAATGGGAGAAAATTTAATGATACATTAAATGTTTTAAAGAAATTTGAAGTAGGGTGCAGCTGTTTATGTTTCTCATATGAATTAAATAATATTCTATAATTGTTAAAATGATTTCAAAGAATTGTTTTGAAAGGTAGTTTAAAATTTCAAGCTATTGTTGTGAGAGAAGTATAAAATATAATTCACACCTATTCATCATCAAATATTTCTATATAAAGGGTGAATGTATGAGTATAACAATGTATACTAATTATGTGTGGAAAAAAGCTGAACTGTAGAAAAAATATTTCCAGATGAACACATTAGATGAAATTATTGAATAATGATTTTAAATCCATAATTTCATCGGTGATGTTTCATTCCTTCAAATCTCTTTATTGAGAAATAAAATTCAAGTAATCAGAGTATTTTTTATCTGAGGGACCATACAGAGCTCACCTGACAAGGTTTCACAACATGTGGAATCATTTGAATATGGTATAAGGATGTTAAAGTATTTTTTCAAAGGAAATGAATGAGTTTTCTAAACATAACCACCTGATGAATATTCCTAAAAAACACTTCTGATGGAAAACCAACTATTTGAATAAGTAATTATCTGATACTTGTTATGAAAGTGATTATTAATTTTTTTCATGAATAAGAAAAATAATTTTTATATAGGTAAGATAGTGGAAATATATTGAGACTATTTTTATGGTTTCTTAACTTATTTTAAAAATATTTGTTAAATATTTATCTTTTTATAGAGCACATGAACTATATTGTTGATCATACTACAAAAAAAGTGAAAGTATGTTCATGTATTTATATAAATACATCAATGTGATTTTTTCAATTAGATTGTGTGATATAGGATTATATCCAGCCAATGCCAAGGAGTAGCTAATCACATTGAGTAGTGAGAATTATAAATGATTTTATTCATTGTCATGGAGTTTGAATCTTTATTTACATAAAATTAATATATCATTAATAGTAAGTGGATGTTATTTAAATATAAATAATGATACCAAAAAAACATTCACTGACTCACCCCCTCTCCCTCTTATTGATTATATTGTCCCTTTCAATATCAACATTGAAAAGTGTTTGTCTGAAATACATTTTAAAAGATAATTAAACAAACTAACACTCCCATTTCATTTCAAGAATCAATATCATGCAATAAGTGTTTAGAAACACATCTAGAGAATAATTTGAAATCATAAAATAACATTGATACATTTTAAAAAACACATAGAGTGAATTAAATCTAATTCCATTTAAAACTCATTTTAATATAGTGAATTTCCTACACAAACCACGAATCACATAAAATATCAATAAATCATTAATAATAAATCAATTTAAAGGGATCTTGATAGATAAAAGATGAAAAGTGATTATTTATTTTATGTTACCCATGGAAAATTCCCTTAAATAGAGACACTTTCCAATAAAATACATTCCAAAATTTTCTCCTTCAATAAAAATGACTATAATCATGTAGGAGGGGTCCCTATACACCAAAAATAAAAAGTAAAAAAAAACATATTCTCCATTAACGTTTCCAGATTTTCCCTTGGAGCATTCGAGTGTTTCCGAAACACCTAAAAAATAATATAAAAGGTAGAATAGGGGAAGGTAAGGAGAAACCATTATGTAATAATATGACTTCCATATTAGATCAATAATATATATGACAAATCCAAAAATATTGAAGAGAGAGAGTTTCCAAGGCTTGGATAATAAGATGTTTATGATGAGGAGAATAAATAATGGACTATATTGTAAAAACTCATAAGGGGATTTTGGTAAACATACATGTTTTTAATGACATTGGAAAACTACATTTTTTTCACGCGATTAGTAAAACCGTATGCCAAGTATGATAGAGACACTATCTCCTAAAAAAATAACATGGTTACTACATTAAATAACATATTCAGAAAAATAATTTCCATTACATGAAAAATGAGTCTCTACCCCTAACAAACCTCTCCCATGGAAAGTTATATGATTTGAAAAACTATTTTTCAGCCATTCACCAAGGCCTATTTTCCCCCAAAACAATATTTTCCAACCCCCAACACCCAAGAACTCCATGAATGAATGAATAAATAAATAAATAAATAAATAATACATAATGGTGACCTCATGGGTGTAAAAAATAATGCTATGTGATAACTATAATCATGTTATAATTATGAAAGTACTATACAAGAAGCATATAAGGATAAAATCCCATGTGATGTGGTTATAATGTTGTGTGTTGATTTTTTTGGTACTATGTTTCCCTTAACATGTTTAACATTAAATTGAATTCCATTATTATCATTGAAATTCATAACATGCAGAATGATTTATATGATCATAAATTTATTCTTGGGTAATCATATTCTATGGTTCTTAAAACCATCATAAAAAATTTCCTTAATATATATTCATAACTATTAGAATGAAATGAATTTATTTAGGCCCATGATTAGATATATGTTATTCTTCTTCCATGTGTTGGACTCTATTTATGAAGTATTACATGTATGTTTCATGACCCAACCCATCGGGGTTTTCATAGATTTTCAAAGTCTAATTATGACAACACTAATCCCAAATCCAAAGGAATAAGGGCTAGAGACATGATTCAAGAAGTAATAACTAAAATGGGAGGCCTTTAACTAATGTATATGTGCACTCACACTAAATTATCTACATGATAAATTTCATAAGAATAATAAAAAGGAATACAACATAGAGAGTAAACCAGTACAAGAAAAATCCACAAGGGAATACACCCGAGTATGGAAGAATACGACCAAAGTGTAAAGGGTAAACATAAACACATAAACAGAAATGTAGTCTCAGCCTAAAAACATGAATAAAGTGAAACTAAGAGTTCCCAACTCTGGATCTCAATGAATGACAATTTTACAAAGACTATGCACTCAGGTATAAATATGCTCTACTAATATCACCTTATAAATACAATTAATATGTATAATACCTGAATCATGTGGGATAATCCCATGAAGGGCTGAGTATATACATACCATATAGGACTCCCTAAAAAATGAGCATTAAAGAGATTCAATTGAAGTTAGATAAAACAAAAGAAAGAGGGAAATTAAACCTAATATATATATATATATAAACTCATATCAATCCCAAGCATGAGGGAAAGGTGGGTCCTCATCTCCATATACCATCCTAGGATGATAAGTCTCCATGCATATCCATTGGTCCATCTTGGATAACCCACCATCTCACGTGTCTGTGCAAGTAAGTAATGTAGAAGACCCACTCCTCCCTACTATGCCACACATTCAAGGTGGAACAATTTCAAATAGAATAAATGTACAATAGTATAATTGGGTGTTTTACTAAGTAGATATGTGAATAAAGGACCCACACTGAAGTGTGTCAGGTGGGGGGTTCCACTCAGTTGTCAGAGGGCTCACACCTTAGTTCATTAGGGGGTACCACTTACTAGATATGCGAATAGAGGAACCGCACTCTAATAAATTGGTGGGGTGCCACATAGTGGGTAGAGGACTCATTCCCCAGTGTGCTTGGGGGTGGAACTTAGTAGAATGATAAGAATATTTGGGACACAAGGCCTACTGAGATAGGGTGGTTTACAACCCTAAAATCTCTCAGAAGATCCCACCCAATCAAAACTATCAATAAAGGAAACTATGTAATTATGAGACACTCTTTTATTTCTCCTAAGTAAGAACCACATCAATAAATTCCACATTTATAGCTAATCCATGATCAGAGATGAAATTCCCAAAAATCATGAACCTTGCATGTTGTAAACTATAACTTCAACAGATTACCATAATGATGCTTCTCCCAGAGTGAGTCTTGGACCATCCATAGATGCTCTATATGATCCTCATAAAATTATTAGTAAATGAGTATGAAATAAATGAATAAAACCACCAATCGGTCCATGTATAGATTGAATACCAAATTCATAAGAGCCGTAAAAACTTTTAGGCATTTTTCACATCGAAAGAAATCACCAGTGAATCATAGTTATATTGTGGAATCATAATTATAGCCTCAAAATATCATCCTCACAAACCCTAAACTAAATATAGTCAAAACTATGATTGCACTTCAAGAACCAACTCTAAAATATCAACAGGTTATAATGTTCATGAATACTCATGATGAGGTACTTTTACTTTATCATTACCTAGTTTAAGCGATGATCATATAATCAATGCCAAAATATCTTATCATCTATATACATTAACAAAACTAAAGGTGCTTTAGGGGACACACTATTTATAATGAAACCATTATCTTAAAGGTCTTATAACTATACCCTCATATCCTAGAGAATTATAAGATCTATATGATATTCCACAGAAGATATAATTGTATTCATGTGGTGAAAGTCATTCATAATACCATCTCCTGCTATAGAGGTAGTCCCATAACATGATCAGAGAAGACATCCATATATTCCTCCATTACTAAGGGAATCTAGATTCATGGGGATCACAATATTCCAATGGTAAAAATTTCTAATTGATGAGTTATGGATTGAAGGTTACTACTCGCATGGCCCACTCACTCATCCATTATATCTATCTCACCTATAAAGGAGAATCAATCCCTATATATCGGAAGTCATCGAACTCAACTGTTGGGACATCCAATCATGGAATGAAACATAGATGGATATTTGATATTGTAGATGAAGTAATAATTTTTAATCATGATGGAGAATATGTACCATGATAAACTTTTTCCACTAAGAGCTAGCTCACATTGAAATATGTTATGTGATATCGATGAATCGCTCCATATGGGAACCTCTATCCATACTTGATGGGATAAAGACTCCAAAGGATTATCAATCTATAACATAAGAGATAATGAAATAATGAAGCGACTAACACTTATATATAATTATACATGGGAATTATTAAAAAATTCATTATACCTCAAATCATTTCATGTGTAGGCTGGTCATAGGAATCCATAACATGCGTCAGCCCATGGCCCTGACTGCTAGCTCTCTAAGACTGGAATGAGCCACTTGGTGGTGGTTGTCGAAGTATCTCACAACATCACCATCCATTAAAATCATCTCTCTCTAGAGCTCAAATTACTACTAATTCAGTACTTCGTCCCAATTGGACTCCCTAACCATTCCTAGGAGATCCATGATCATAGGCATTCCTCTTCAATGGTGGTCCATTCCCTACTTGTCTACCCTTTATATAAATTCATGTTGGGTAATCAGGTTCCATGTGATTTATGTAATCACACTAATAGAAACACCCCTCTCATGGATGACTAGATCCTCTATTCAGACCCTACACTATATATCCACATGCATGGGTCCTATTATGGGGTGTTTACCTACACTGATAAATTTACAAAAAAGGTCCACTATATGTTGTAGATGACTTACCCATATGATGAACACTACTATCTCCATCCGCTCGGTGTCCCTATTCTAATAATATCTCTTATAAATTTAATTAACTCTATTTATCCAGAACAATTAGGTGTATATATGGAGATAATGATTGTAAAAATGATTATAAAGAGACCTTACTTAAATATATGACCCAAGAAAGAACCATCTCATTCCATATTGAGGGAGTATCATGTGAGTGCATTGAATATAAAAACATACTCAATAACTAAAATATTAGCATGTTGTATTGTAGTAGGCTTTTTAATCCACATGGGTCCTAATAATGATGTGTATTAATCATCACAAAATATATGTTAGAAGATTATAATGACAGAATCATCTCACCATGGGCATACAACATCAGAAAATAATAGAACTATGCTACTCCATGAACAGGAATGGCTACCATCAAAACCATCTGATCGATGGGGTCCACACATGCTAGAAAACTCATATGACCAACTCTATCCAATCATATGATACCTTATGTTCAGGATTTCCATGTATCCTCACTAATCTATAATGATATAATTCACTAAGAACACTTATCTTTCGATATTCATATTCCTGAGATAATGGTACAATATGGTGCTCGATAAGCGAGGGTTCTACTCCCTGATCACATAGGTGAACCAACTCATGATATGGTCCCTAAAATGAGGCATCATCACTCAAAAAATCATCATCATGATCTCATATCAGTAGCCTCTATAGTTTAATTCCAAAAGGAATCTTGATAGTGATCAATATGTACTATGGTTTGATGAGTATATATTCGGGGTGATGATTCATGAAGGCAATCCAAAGGAATCAATAATATATGATGCATCAATCACTATTCTCTATAACCAATGTCTTGACATGCCAAGTCAACATATAGTTATTCTATTTTTTTCATAATAGTTGCATTAGGAACCACAACAAAACTAGGATCCCTAGCATTATAGCCATAATTGATACATTTTGATACCATTTATGAAAGTATAAACCAATCCAAAAAATGTTAAAAATCTAAAAAATATCCAAATTAATGGACTCCTAAGATACCACGATGCTAGGACCCAACCTACTTTGGCCTTCCTAGCAGGAAGAAGGTCGTGTATGACATCCCCAATCTTGACACTAGTACACAAAGGGAAGGTGACAAGTGCTGAGAAGGAATAAATGAAACGATAGGCCATTTCTTAATGTACCTATATTAATTCACCCAACCATATTAGTGAAAACTAATGAGGAATAATAAAATGGCCTGTAATATCTAGAGTAGAACCATGCATGTAATAAAATCTATGGAATGCATTATAGTATGGTAGAATAAAAAACATATAGTGACGGAAAATAAATTCCCAATAATATATGAAATACTGACCTTACGATAATTATAATAAAAGAAACATGAGAGAGGAAAGCTCCTAATATAAATGTCTAACCACCATATGTGACCTTTGAACCCATGTATCATTATGCACCACTTATATCGCCACTAAATTTCTTTTCCTCTTCATAATATATGACACATGTGGGAAAATACCATATAGGGGGTGACTATAAACATACCCAATAAGCACCCCAAACACTAAAAAGGGAGAAATAGAATGTTATAGTTGAAGTTAACTCAATGAAATGTAAGAAGGAAATGAATAAAAATATATATTTATATATATAAATACATATATTCTCATAAGAAACATGGATTATTGAGTAAGGGTACATCCATCTCTAATTCATAGCCCATGATGTTGAGTCTGCCTGTTGCTTTAGGGGTCCGTCTCTAATGCCCAACCTATCATGTGCTTGTTCAAGTAGGTCGTGTGGAGGACCCTCTCATTACAACAGTGCTCCACATATGAGGTGGGATAATCTCTAATAGATTACCCACTCCCCATTAAGATAGGTGGTTCTACATAGTTTACTGGTGAAAAGAGGACATTCCCCTAAGTGATTTCGGTGGTTTTACTATGTAGGTAGAGGACCTACAACTTAGTTAGTCAATGAGATAACACTCCATAAGTAAGTGAATAGAGGACTCAATCCCTAGAGAATCAGGGGTTCCACACTATAGGTAGATAACCCTCTCTCTAGTTCATTATGTGGGCATCAACCAATAGATTTAGATGAATATAGGGGACCCATGACTTAGTGTTTCCGGGGGTTCGAACCCAAACATACCTATGAGGATCCCTCCAGATAAATGATATCTTTCAATCATCACCCAAAAATGATTCATTCTAAAAAAACCTCACAACATATATCTAGGACAACAATGAAAGAAACCATTACATTATACAGGGAAAACTAATAAAGATAAGCTATATGTTGGCCAAAATCAGAGTCTAGAAGAAGTGGATATGTGAGGTGGAACTTCATGAGAAATATTTATGACATGTACCTGGTGTGGCACAGTGTGTGACCTCACCTGAAAACCCTATCATTTCCTCAACTGCAGATGGATTTTGGAAAATTTTCAACTACACATCATGTCTTGGCTACCCAGGGTATGCTTATTGTTTCCTAACAATTTCCATGAACATCAACCTGTGACATTGGTCATATGGTCATGCCTATGTACATGGGATCTTGCCTATGTATTAGGCTACGTCTGTGTACCTGTTCATGCATGATTACTCCTAGTCATGAAAGTGTTTCTAGTAATGTATATACATGGGTAAATAGTGTACAAATTGAGACACTACTATAGGTTTTCATGTCATTTAGGACTCCATACATGGTGTGTGATATTTAGCTTCTCAATGACCCTCTAAACCATCAGTCAGAGACTACATGACATGTGTTACATGACTAAATGTCATGCGGTCATGTATTTCAATGAATCCATGGAATATGTCAAATGTATCATTATGCCATTTTCACTTCATTTATTGTAGAAAATCATGATGAGGTTCCAAATATAGGGCTTTCCATGCATAACCAGTCAACAGTGGAAGTTGCATCCACTCAAACATTGTAGGGATATATTCGTCGCACCACACCACTTTTATTGTTGACCTTCTTCCTAAATCTATAAAGGCATCATCTGAAACCCAATGTCACCCTTTATTAACCTAAAAATATTGATCTTATATATCATTTAAATAACCATCATTAATTTGGGAGTTTTGATAATGCATGAACCCATCATGATAATGTGTAACCGCAACCCCTGGGTCCAATGGTAATGAATGTGAAGAACAATTGGGGATGAAGCACATGAAAAAAGTAAATTTTACACCAAACAAGTGATGCCATCCATAATCATAAAGTTGTTCTTTCCAGGACTGATATAAATGTCCATTAATGAATAATCGAATCAATAATATCAATGAAAAATGAAAGGGTTCATGAGGATATCCATAAATCATAGATCAAATATGTAGATAATTATCAACCTATTATTGTGAAATTGGATAGGGAAGAAAACATAATATGTGGGTACCTGCCTCATTTAACCACCC
Source organism: Viscum album (assembly GCA_963277665.1). Classification (NCBI taxonomy): domain Eukaryota; kingdom Viridiplantae; phylum Streptophyta; class Magnoliopsida; order Santalales; family Viscaceae; genus Viscum; species Viscum album. The sequence continues at coordinate 124,192,689 of OY728129.1, read as the reverse complement.
ATAATTAATGAATAATTCATTTTATGGCAATTAATATCTCCTTTTTGAACTATATTCCTATCGATTCACCTTGATGTGATTATCGTTCATCGTCTGATCCTGATCCTCCAATGAAAAATGGGCCCCTACCCCTCAAATACTCCAATAGATATGTGGATAACCATGTCAATTTTCCAAAAAATTATATTGAATGATGGATTTAGTTTGTCAGTAATAAATTATTGAATGAAGTAAATACATTACTTAATCAAATTAATGTACCTGTTAACAGCCTCCACAACCGAATATCTTGTGAAAACGATCAATATGCGTCTCCTAGGGTAAAACCATCATTAAAAAATAAACCATTTCCCAAGATATTTCATATGTGGTATCCAATAATGGGAAAAAAATAAAACTAAAACTATTTTTACACATACAATAAAATAAATAAATATATTTTGATATATTAATTCTGGGGTCCCAAGACACACAAACAACATGGTATCACCATGGATACATCTAAATTTATGCATATAATCATTCAAAAGACTAGATACACAAAACTAGAGTCATTGAATTATGAAATAAGTATTTTTTATAAGGATTTTCCTTTTTCATTTATTTCTATAATCCCTAAAACAAGAAAACAATTAGTAGTAATAACCCAACAGAATTTTGAATAATCTTATATAAAGGGAACCATTAATTATTTTCTATCATGGATGATGTTTTGAGATGTAAAATTATTTATGTAATATTAATTTAGTTTTGAATTACATATATAGTTTAGTTGTCTAGAAACAAATGGAATGGTTTAAGGGTAGGATTTTGACTTTTTATTATGTGGAAAAAGTCTAGAGCTAAAAAATATTTCAATTATTTTTTAGAGGACCAAAGTAATAATCATTTGAAGATTCTGTTGTACTAGGTATTCCAAACCAAAACATGGATTTAAAATAATTTACCCATAAATATGACATAAAATAATGTTTTGTTAGAGTAAAAATGTTTAAAACATGTTTAATGAATTCATTTTAACTATAACACATGACGATAATTCATTTTCATATTTTATTTTGGTAGAATGACAATGTAATATTTTTGACGTATCTGATAGGTTGATTCATTAAATATGATTCTATGGAAATATTAAAATATATAATGAGTGATGTGGTACATTAGAGTAATTCTAATATGGATATACATTAATATTTTAAATAATTACTAGTTATAATGTTTAAATTCAAGGTATTTTGATTTCTTTTAATTATGAGTTGGTAATGTTGGGTGTTGTATATGTTGTGATTTATGATGACTTGGTTCCATGAAATGTTATTATTTACTCACTAAAAATATTTTTTCACAATTTTAAAATGAGATTCTAAAGTATTTATAACATTAAATGACTTTTCAATTGAACACAAGAATAGAAATAATATGAAGATTTAATAAAATTGGTGTTATGTGATGGTATTATTTGTTGTTGTGTTGTGTTTATTATATGATTGGAATGTTGAAATCATCTTACATAAAAGTATGATCAGGTAGAAGTATTATGTAAAACCATTTTTTTATTCTAAATGTGGGTGATAATATTCTTTATAGACACACTAAATTAATGTGATAAAAATGTTAATAAGGTGTCTGACTAATATTTTTTTTGTTGGATTTTATAAGGATTTATGTGTAGTATTTATTATGGTTTGTGTGAATTTAATTCGAAATTTTTCTTAACTAGTTTGGTAATGATATTAATTTGTACATGAGAAAAATAATGGTTTAGTAGGTGAGTATGATATATGTAACACCCCGAGATTTTATGAAAAATATTCTTTTTAATTTCATTAATGTCTTGTGTTATATGCTACACCAAAAGGAGCTTGCACAACATGCATCCTTGACATGCCTTGCATTACAAGCAATCACGACCTTCCTCGATAGCGTGTGTAGTACGCAATAACGAGCATCACTAAACAACAATATGCTATTAAAATATTATTAAAACTAGCCGTTATGAATAGTAATAACCACTTTTTGAAATTTTTTAAATTTTATTTTTCCAAATGGACTTCATTTTTGGATTCGGAATATTGAAATTAGCTTAGGGTGAAATTTTGGTACTTTTCGGATAACTTTCATATTCTGATGAATAGTGAAAATTACTAAATTTTAATTAAAAACAACTTTTTTAATCAAAATAATAAATAGTGATAAATTGTTAATTTGATTGGTTTTAAAGTATATTTAGAATATATTTTTACAATTTAATACAATGATGGTCATTGGATGTAATTTCACATTTAAACCAGTTATAAACAAGTTTCAATCTTTCGATAGTTATTATCTCTTAAAAACACGCTATTTGTTTTGACGAAGGGAATTAATCTTTAAATTAGTTAATGCAACTGATATGTTTTGAATTTGGTAAGATAGGCATCATTTTTGAGTTCATAATATCAAATATATCTTAGGCCTAATTTTTGGTATTTTTCTAAAAACTTTCGATTTTGATGAATTGTGAAACCACTAAGTGGTAGTTAAAAAAACTGAATTGTTCATAAAAATTAATTTTACCGCTTCTATGAGTGAAATTTCAAAAATCTGAGAGACACGTTTGATGTCATTAAGTAAAATTTGGTTCAATGAGATGAAAATAATTTTTTGGTGAATAGTAACTTTTTACTTTTTTTACCACGGTTAAAAGTAAATAGGGTAATTAAGGGTAGAAATGATAATATTATTACCCTAAAACATGTCTTATTTCTATTGGACAAGTGTAATTCGACCAAAAATAAACATAGGAATAAAATATGACCATTTAGGTCCACTTGGATTAGATTAGGACATTTATTATTAATTTATTTAAAGAAGGGTTAAAAGAGTTAAAATCAAAGTTTATTCACTAAAACATTTTTAATATGGGGATATACATAAGATAAATTCTACTATAAATATTAATTAGAAAGATAAATGGATTTCCTACATAATGGTATTTTATTTTTAATTTTTAGACATTAAATAATTTAATTTATTTATGACACAACGATGATACAGTAATTATCTTATTAATGAAATATTGACATAATTGTTGTTATAAATACCCAAATAAATATAATTTGAGACTTTTTATGAATTCCACTAATTTTCTAGGTTAATATGACATGTTATTATTTATTTAATTAACTTTTTTAGAACTTATCATTCTGTTATGAGTTTCACAAAAATCAATTACTAAATAGTGTCAAATTTGACATAAAATAGTTTTTAAAACAAATATTATATTATTAATTGTTATTTTATTCCTAAAAATCTAAGGTTCGAAAAAATGACTTAGATAAGGTTATATATATTAATAATAAACAACTTGGGGTTCTTTTGGCTTGATATAGTAAGTTTATTAACATTATAATATAAGAACACAAGAAGACACGGTAAAAGTAAAATTATTTAACTTAATGTTAAATCTAAATGATAAGGTTAAAATAGACACCTAAACTTGTCTAAATTCTATTGGATGAGATTATTTCGACCCATCCCCAACTTAGCCTCGAAATAAATCAATTTGGAGCTATTTAAAACCGAATATGACATTATAATAAAATAATATTTTTAGTTTTCCAAAGGAGCCCCTCTCCTCCCTTATAAAAGGGAACCTCCTCCCTCTCTTCCTCACACAACATTGAGCCTTCACGCTCGGCCAACCCCTGAAAAATTCTCTTCTCCACTTCCCTAGAAACATCCTAGAGGTTCTGGTCTTCCTCAAAGACTAATTTTACTTCCCAAAGAGGAGGTCTCAAAAAGGTGCCTCAAAGAAGAGGTAATTTCCGTTACCGATTCTTTCACCTTTATTTCTTCTTCCACTTCTTCTTCTTAGGTTGTTTCATTATGAAGTAATAATATCAGTATCACTCATATACAGATATGTTATTATAATTATGAAACAATCCTAATTCACCATCTATCCATCCTACGGAAAACGAAATCACCGCGCGTGCGTACGTACGGAATACCGTCTCCACGCCGTGGTGTAATCTGTTTTTCCACCAACACCTTACATGGATGGGTATTATGGTGTAAAGAATAAATATACATAGTTATTATAACATCATAATGATTCTGATATATTGTATCATCCACTCCAATTCAATTCAATAATTATGGAAATGATATCATCGCTCGTGCATACGTACAGACTACCGTCTCCACGACGCGATGAGATTCATTCTCTATGTTAACCATTTAAGAATGATTATAAAGTATATATAAGAAATAATAATGAAATATATGACATTATAAAGCTAATAGATTTATGTGTATATATATGTATGTCATCTACTTAATTCCACTCAATTCAATGAGGAAACGAAAACAGCGTTCATGCGTACGTATGGCCTACCGTCTCCATGAACGGTGTATTTCTTTCCATTTATCGATACATTATATATATGTATATTCTGAATATATATTATATATAAATCATGTTTTATATTCTATAATTAAGTAATAATGATCTAAGTAATCATATAAATAATTACAAGTCAAAACAGGGATGACAAATGAGACGATTTTACCCAAAACGCTACTTTAACATGAATTTACAAAAGAACCGGTAATGTAAAGTCATAAATGAACCATATATGATATCATAACAATGACTATGATTCTTTAATAAGTCAATGACATTATTTAAATCATTATACAGGAGTTTCGGACACTTACGAAGCAAATCAGACCTAAGGTAAGCGAAATATTACAATCTCACTTTTATCCGAGATTGTTTTTACTTTGGTAATTACAGGGGTGTATTTTATCATCCACATCCATGTTCCCTAAATATGTAATATTATTTGCATCCTTCTAAAATAGTTTATACCCAATTTTACCATTCGGTAAGTTTTTTGTAAATGATATGAAAGGAATCTTTTTTCGTTTTTCGTACGAGGTACTTTTTTACTTTTTCGACAAAAGTACGAAGAATGTTTTTTTTAACTTATACGGCATGAATGGATTTTTAAAACATTATTTCCAAGAAGCTTCCTTTAAATGTTTTCAAGTTTATTTTTAATCAACTTCTTTTAGTTTATAATTTCATGACATATTAAGAAAGGAAATGTGTTTTTGAAGAAGAAAGGATATTTTCCTCAAGAATTCATTTCAAGTGTTTTATCAAAATTATTTTCCATCTAAGATAATATAGGGTTCTGTTTTTATCCCTATTATTACATTGATTTGATTATGTTGTGATGGAATAATTTTTATGAATTCCATTATCTTATTTGAATTGTTTTATGATGTCATGATGTTTAAGAATTCCATTTTTATTACATGGGTTATTAAATGATGTATGATGTATGATTTTGTGGCACACATAAGAATGGTATCATTATGAGATTGGTGGGACCTATATCTCCCTACAATGCATTGGGTAATGATTTTATATCTCATGAGATAGACATTGCTGTAATGGTAGGTTATACCGGTTCAGTGAAACAGGACTGAAACGAGGGTGGCTCGGTTCAGAAAGGGACTTTGTCCACTAAGATAGTCTTGGAAATGAGTCTTGACTAACAAGAAATGATTCTTTATGATTATGTGTGTATGACGAAAAGTTTCTTGTTTTAAGTTATGATTATTGTGATTACATTTCACTGCCATGAGTTATCCCAGGTTATGAAATTATGATCTCTTTTACAGGTTAAGATTTCCAAAAGTTATGTGCTTATGTATATGATGTGATTGATATTTCTATTGTTTACCCTTACTGAGCATTTGATCTCACCCTTTTAGGTTTTATTTTCCCCAGGATATAAAGAAATGTTTTATGTATAAAAAAAGAAGATCATTATGGGAGATGTTGAAGATCTTTCCCCAGAATTAGAAGATTATATTCCGAGTTTTCAAAGACACTAAACTATTACAATCCTTGTGTGTGTGTTTTTGTGTGTTTTATTAAAATTATTTTCCATCTAAAATAATAAAGGGTTCTGTTTTATCCCTATTATTACATTGATTCGATTATGTTGTGATGGAATTATATTTTTATGAATTCCTTTATCTTACATGAATTGTTTTATGATGTCACGATATTTAAGATTCCCATTTTTATTACTTCGGTTATGAAATGATGTATGATTTTTGATTTTGTGGCACACATAATAATGGTATCATTATGAGATGGGTGGGACTTATACCTCCCTCCAATGCATTGGGTAATGATTTTATATCTCATGAGATAGACATGGCTGGAACGGTAGGTTATACCGGTTCAGTGAAACAGGACTGAAACGAGGGTGACTCGATTCAGAAAGGGACTTTGTCCACTAAGATAGTCTTGGAAATGAGTCTTGACTAACAAGAAATGATTCTCTATTATTATGTTTGTATTCTACAAAGTTTCATGTTTTATGTTATGATTACTGTGATTACATTTCACTGCCATGATTTATCCCATGTTATGAAATTATTCTCTCTTTTACAGGTTATGATTTCCAAAATGTTATGTTCTTATGAATATGATGTGATTGATATTTATTTTGTCTACCCTTACTGATCATTTGATCTCACCCTTTTATGTTTTCTTTTCCCTAGGATATAAAGAATGGTTTTAGGTAAAAAAAGGAAGCTCTTTATGGGAGATGTTGAAGATCTTTCACCACGATTAGAAGATTATATTCTGAGTTTCCAAATACACTAAACTATTACGATCCTTGTGTGTGTGTTTTTGTTATGTACTAAGTATTCCGAAAAAGTAATGTAATGTCCATGTACTTCAGGCTTCGGGTCTCTACAGTTGGTATCAGAGGAAAGGTTTAGTCAACCTTTGGAAACTAGGATACGAGAACTTTAGTGAGATCCCTAGAGCTATTTCTATGGTATGTCTAGGGATGTCTCTAAGGTTAAGTATACGTATAGGTTATAGTCCTAGAATTGCGCTAATGATCTTAAAATTTAACCTAAGATATTAGATAGTGAGGGTACTCCCCCTTTATTATGTTGTTTTCCCTAGCATGATATTTGCATCTCACACTATTCTTTTTGGGTTTTAGAAAATGGCTGGAAACAAGATGATTCATGATAATGGAGGATATGATGGAAAATGGAATGATATTATTCATAAGCAATCAAATGAAATGGGATTTGGAAGTCCAAACATCATTATTTTTTCGAATCAGCAATCTCATAATATGATCAATAAAGTAAAATTTGGTAAGTTTCCTGACTCGGCTAATAAGAGAAAGATGGAGTTTCATGATGATCATAGAGGAAAAAAAGTTCAATTTCCCCTATGTAAATCATGTTGGAAGTGGCATCAAGGAGAATGTTTCAAAGGAACTGGAAGATGCTTTGGGTGTGGAAAAGAAGGACACAAAGCCAGTAAGTGCAGTGGAAAAGTTTCAGTTAACACCATGGATGAGGTTAATGGTATTGCTACGACATCAACAATGGTTAAATGTTTTAAATGTGGAATGTACGGGCATTATGAAAACCAATTCCCTAAGGGAATGTCTCATGAAGAGAATCAGTATGGTCGTATGGGTCGTATTTTTGATGATGATGATGAAGAGACTACAAATGATATGTGAAATGAAAGAATTGTTGAAGCTCAGTAAATGGTTTAAGAAGGTAGTGGAATGATTACATGTTTATCAAGTGTAATGTTGTACTGTAGAATAAAAAGACATCTAAGGATTGTTACACTATTGTCTTTCCTTATGTTTCGAAAGTTTATGATGAATGGTATGAGTAACAATGAAAGGTTATTCAAATATTTTTTTTGGGAAAGTGGCTGATATGCACATAATGCAGTATTAATGAGTTCATGATTGATATAAGGACTAAGTGATATCATGGTTTGATTATAAATATTTTTGAGGATTTTGGTTTGTGGAAAGTGTTAACTTTTAACTGCATTCATGTTTTCACTAAGGTTCAATGGAATACATGATTAAGGCCTTCGAATGAATGGAATGTGACCAACAAGTTAGGAATACAGTATTACTATATATAGGGATCAACGATGGTATTAAATCTCTGGTAATCGTTTTCACTATGTTATGAGAGTGGACCGAAGTATTTTAGATAAGCCTAAAGATTGGAATGGATTATGTTGGACATAAGTTAGTATTGTTTAAGGATAGAACTTTTTTTTGATATTATTGATGGGATGTTATAGTAATGTCGTTTTAGAAAAAGGACAACCTGCAGGATGGGCGACAACCCATCGCGTCGGACAAGGCTGTGGGAATCGAACCCACAACCGAAGTGCGACTGGCCTTTATCGCCTACCACTGGCCTACAGGAAGTCCCTATTTAGTAGAAACTAGTTTTATTATATTAAGCAGTATGATATATGAAGTATAAGTTCATTTTAGGAACCATATATCATTAATCTCACTATAGATGGACTTATGTATTTTTTTTATAACTTTTCTAACCTTTTGTTTGAGACAGATGGAATGACCCATCATTCTATCACATGATCTGCTAACACATCACGAATGAAAAATTCAAATTAATTTCTTTAAGAGATGAAGTAGAAATTGTCCAAAGAACAAAAAACAGTGAGACTATACCAAAATCACGAATGTATTTCTTCTAATTCCAATTTCATCAACTTTAGGGAAATGATCTTGAAAACCAAAAATGTTGTCCTAGTGCTCTTATATCTGATTAATCATATGGTACCTTAGATCGTCACAAATTTATGGATTTGAGATTGTTGGCTTTTCCATATCCATGTTCTCTACCACTCTCCATCAGAACATGATGGTTAAATTTTTCTTCCATATCCATATTTTCACCTATGTGGAAACCCAATGATTAGTTTATTTGGGTAACCGTTATGTTTCATACTTTTGTTTTTAAAGATTGGTTTTGGTATTCCTTTTTACGATGTGGGTTTCTATTAAAGAAACTTTCGAGTAGTAAACCATTTATAACCCCGACGAATTTCGAGGGCGAAATTCATTTTAAGGTGGGTAGAATGTAACACACCGAGATTTTATGAAAAATATTTTTTTTAATTTCATTAATGTCTTGTGTTATACGCTATACCAAAAGGATCATGCAAAACACGCATCCTTGACTTGCCTTTCATTACACGCAATCACGACCTTCCTCAATAGCGTGTGTAGTATGCAATAACGAGCTTCACTAAACAACAATATGCTATTAAAATATTATTAAAACTAGCCGTTATGAATAGTAATAACCACTTTTTGAAATTTTGTAAATTTTATTTTTCAAAATGGACTTCATTTTTGGATTTGGAATATCGAAATTATCTTAGGGTGAAATTTTGGTACTTTTCGGATAACTTTCATAATCTGATGAATAGTGAAAATTACTAAATTTTAATTAAAAACAACTTTTTTAATCAAAATAATTAATAGTGATAAATTATTAATTTTATTGGTTTTAAAGAATATTTAGAATATATTTTTCCAATTTAATACAATGATGGTCATTGGATGTAATTTCACATTTAAACCAGTTATAAACAAGTTTCAATCTTTTGATAGTTATTATCTCTTAAAAACACACTATTTGTTTTGACGACGGGAATTAATTTTTAAATTAGTTAATGCAACTGATATGTTTTGAATTTGGTAAAATAGGCATCATTTTTGAGTTCATAATATCAAATATAGCTTAGGCCTAATTTTTGGTATTTTTCTGAAAACTTTCGATTTTTGATGAATAGTGAAACCACTAAGTGGTAGTTAAAAAAAATGAATTTTTCATAAAACTTAATTTTACCGCTTCTGTGAGTGGAATTTCAAAAATCCAAGAGACACGGTTGATGTCAGTATGTAAAATGTGGTTCAATGAGATGAAAATAATTTTTTGGTGAATAGTAACTTTTTACTTTTTTTACCACGGTTAAAAGTAAATAGGGTAATTAAGGGTAGAAATGATATTATTATTACCCTAAAACATGTCCTAACTCTATTGGACAAGTGTAATTCGACCAAAAACAAACTTATGAATAAAATATGACCATTTAGGCCCACTTGGATTAGATTAGGACATTTATTATTAATTTATTTATAGAAGGGTTAATAGAGTTAAAATCAATGTTTATTTACTAAAACATTTTTAATATGGGGTTATACATAAGATAAATTCAACTATAAATATTCATTAGAAATCTAAAAGGATTTCCTACATAATGGTATTTTATTTGTAATTTTTAGACATTAAATAATTTAATTTATTTATGACACAACGATGATGCAGTAATTATCTTATTAATGAAATATTGACATAATTGATGTTATAAATACCCAAATAAATATAATTTGAGACTTTTTATGAATTCAACTAATTTTATTGGTTAATATGACATGTTATTATTGATTTAATTAACTTTTTTCGAACTTATCATTCTGTTATGATTTTTAAAAAAATGAATTACTAAATAGTGTCAAAATTGACATAAAATATTTTTTAAAACATATATTATATTATTAATTGTTAGTTTATTCCTACAAATCTAAGGTTCTGAAAAATGACTTAAATTAGGTTATATATATTAATAATAAACAACTTGGGGTTCGTTTGTCTTGATATAGTATGTTTATTAACCTTATAGTATAAGAACACAAGAAGACACGGTAAAAGTAAAATTATTTAACTTAATGTTAAATCTAAATGATAAGGATAAAATAGGAACCTAAACTTGTCTAAATTATATTGTATGAGAGGCTTTCTACCCATCCCCACCTTATCCTATAAATAAATCAATTTGGAGCTATTTAAAACCGAATATGACTTTATAATAAAATAATATTTTTAGTTTTCCAAAGGAGCCCCTCTCCTCCCTTATAAAAGGGCACCTCCTCCCTCTCTTCCTCACACAACTTTGAGCCTACAAGCTCGGCCAACCCCTGCCAAATTCTCTTCTCCACTTCCCTAGAAACATCCTAGAGGTTCTTTTCTTACTCAAAGACTAATTTTAGTTCCCTAAGAGGAGGTCTCAAAAAGGCGCTTCAAAGAAGAGGTAATTTCTGTTACCGATTCTTTCACCTTTATTTCTTCTTCCACTTCTTCTTCTTAGGTTGTTTCATTATTAAGTAATAAAATCAGCATCACTAATATACTGATATTTTATTATAAGTATGAAACAATCCTAATTCACCATCTATCCATCCTACGGAAAACGAAATCACCGCGCGTGCGTACGTACGGAATACCGTCTCCACGTCGTGGTGTAATATGTTTTTCCACCAACACCTTACATGGATGGGTATTATGATGTAAAGAATATCTATAAATAGTTATTATAAAATCATAATGATTCTGATATATTTTATCATCCACTCCAATTCAATTCAATAATTATAGAAATGATATCATCGCTCGTGCGTACGTACGGACTACCGTCTCCACGACGCGATGAGATTCATTCTCCATGTTAACCATTTAAGAATGATTATAAAGTATATATAAGCAATAATAATGAAATATATGACATTATAAATCTACTAGATTTATTTGTATATATATGTATGTCATCTACTTAATTCCACTCAATTCAATGAGGAAACGAAAACAGCGTTCATGCGTACGTACGACCTACCGTCTCCATGAACGGTGTATTTCATTCCATTTATCGATCCATTATATATATGTATATTCTGAATATATATTATATATAAATCATGTTTTATATTCTATAATTAAGTAATAATGATCTAAGTAATCATATGAATAATTACAAGTTAAAACACGAACGACAAATGAGACGATTTTACCCAAAACGCTACTTTAACATGAATTTACAAAAGAACGGGTAATATAAAGTTATAAGTGAACCATATATGATATAATAACAATGAATATGATTCTGTAATAAGTCTATTACATTATTTGAATCATTATACATGAGATTTGGACACTTACGAAGCAAATCGGAACTAAGGTAAGGGAAATATCACAATCTCATTTTTATCCGAGATTGCTTATACTTTGGCATTTACTGGGGTTTATTTTATCATGAAAATCCATGTTTCCTCAATATGTAATATTTTTTCCATCCACCTACAATTTTTTAAATCCAATTTTACCCTTAGGTGAGTTTTCTAGTAAAGGATATGAAAGGAATCTTTTGTCGTTTTTCGTACGAGGTACTTTTTGACTTTTCCGACAAAAGTACGGGAAGAATGTTTTTTTTAACTTATACGGCATGAATGGATTTTTAAAAAATTATTTCCAAGAATCTTCCTTTACAAGTTTTCAAGTTTATTTTTAATCAACTTCTTTTAGTTTATGATTGTACGACATGTTATGAAAGGAAAAGTGTTTTTCAAGCAGAAAGGATATTTTCCTCAAGAATGGAGTTCAAGTGTTTTATCAAAATTATTTTCCATCTAAAATAATAAAGGGTTCTGTTTTATCCCTATTATTACATTGATTTTATTATGTTGTGGTGGAATTATATTTTTATGAATTCCTTTATCTTACATTAATTGTTTTATGATGTCACGATATTTAAGATTCCCATTTTTATTACATGGGTTATGAAATGATGTATGATTTATGATTTTGTGGAACACATAAGAAAGGTATCATTATGAGATGGGTGGGACCTATATCTCCCTCCAATGCATTGGGTAAATATTTTATATCTCATGAGATAGAAATGGCTAGAACGGTAGGTTATACCGGTTCAGTGAAACAGGACTGAAATGAGGGTGACTCGGTTCAGAAAGGGACTTTGTCCACTAAGATAGTCGTGGCAATGAGTCTTCACTAACAAGAAATGATTCTCTGTGATTATGTGTGTATCCCACAAAGTTTCATGTTTTAATTTATGATTACTGTGATTACATTTCACTGCCATGATTTATCCCATGTTATGAAATTATGCTCTCTTTTGCAGGTTAAGATTTCAAAAATGTTATGTTCTTATGAATATGATGTGATTGATATTTATTTTGTTTACCCTTACTAAGAATTTGAGCTCACCCTTTTATATTTTCTTTTCCCCAGGATATAAATAAAGGTTTTAGGTAAAAAAAGGAATATCTTTATGGAAGATGTTGATGATCTTTCACCACGATTAGAAGATTATATTCCGAGTTTCAAAAGACACTAAACTATTACGATCCTTGTGTGTGTGTTTTTGTTATGTACTAAGTATTCTGCAAAAGTAATGTAATGTCCATGTACTTCAGGATTCGGGTCTCTACAATATATTTATTCTCATGGGGATTTACTGAATAATAAAAATTTGGATATGTGTAAAATCTATAAGTCATTGATATTATGTTATGACTTGTGTTTCATTAGTGGAGTCATTTTATATCATAGTTGCATTATATTTGGGTGTGGTTTGGGATGATATTGTGTATTTATCTTTAGTGATTTGTCCTCCTTATATTCTTATCATGTTCTTTTCACAATTATATTCTTGGGAGGTATCTTGTGGTAAGTCTTTTATAATATTATTTTCCCCATTTCTCTATGTTTTTAATTGTTTTCAAGGAATAGAATCATTTGATTGGTATATAATGAGATGGTAAGTATTTGATTCCTCTTATTTGGTTCTAGTTTGGATGTTAGGGGTTCCGAGTGGAGTCTTGATGAAAAAATGTTTGAATGGGAGATGTAATCTCTTTTGGTGTATGAGGTTGTGGTGAGGGTATGTGAACAACAATGTAGTGGAGTCCCTTTTATTATAATATATTCATTGTAGTTTTAAGGCTTACTGTGATGGTAATTTGTTCCTCTACCAATTCTATCATAAATGAAATGTGAGGGAGAGTTGTTACATGGTGTTGTTTTTTATATGGGTCTTATGGTGAAGAGTTGTTCTTATATCTTGGAAGAATGATGGGATAGGTTTCAATTTCCTACACATTTTATGAGGTGGATACAATGTAAATAATAGTTGTGATGCAGATCCCAATAGAGGTAAGTTCTATATCATTATCGATTTTTAGTTTTCTATTGTTTGTATATGTTTTAGTGTCATATCCTTACCACAGGTAAATAAGATCAGGGATTTGACTACACCATGGATTTTTAAAGCCAGTTAGACTAGGGGTTTCTATTTCATAGAAACCTATATTGTTCCATTATCTTATGTGAAAACCAAATAATTATAAATGATATATGGGTAATATTCCATCGTATTTTAATCTATAATCATGGTATAAATTTGAAACTCCCTTCAAAACTCATCATTATTTAGACTTTTTTATTGAATCTTGGATGACCTAGGTCTTTTAGTTGGTACTGTAGAAATAAATAATGTATTCATTATGATTATTAGTACTCATAGTTTTTTCAATTACTAAATTACATATCACATCATGATTTTTCTCCTATAAAATAGTGTATCTGATAATGTTCAATGAGGATTTGTCTAACTAAAATATCATAGTTGTTTTCTACTATGATGAGAACGTAGAACTACCACGATATTATTATCAAATATATGTTCTTTAGAAAAATTAAATCATTAATGGGAACAAATTAAATGCACTATTATGGGTTCATACTCATTTTACATTGAAAAATCATTTCATGGTGTACCCACTTGAAAATTTCCAGTATACGATATAATAAAAACATGACCCTCCATTAAGTAATCAATAGTTATATGTGTCATTCTATAGTCCTATCTATCAATGTGTGTATTCATCATTTAAATTTACGATTATTATTTGTGGACATTATTCATCACTTGAATTTATGAATTGATGAAAAAAGTTATGACATATGTCTATAGTGTAGTAATATATGTTGGGTATGTCATGAGTAATATTTAATTATTGAATAGTGTGAGAAATGATTTTCGCCACATTTATTTAAAATAGTATGATCTTCCAAGATTATTTATGGAAATTATACACCATAAATAAATATGTGGCCATGGGGTTATATGAGAATGTTCATTTTCCAAAAGTCAAAGAAGGTTACATCGAGCACAATGGTTGATGACACCAGCAAGAAAACTACATGATAAGAGATATCATGATAAAGGGATTATATTACTCAAAAATCACATGTATTAGATTTTTTGTCATGCTGAGGTTAAATTATTTCATTATGTGCATATTTTCATGTTCCTTGATGGTAACCTTGGACTTTGGGCTGCTTCATCTAATGTAATTGTGAAATATGCCTAGAGTGTCACAAAAAAAGTGTATCCAGAACCTCTACTAAATAATAATATTATTTATTATTTAACATGTAGAAAAAATATTATCCTTATACATGGTATAATTATTATTAATTTCTTCTTGATAACAAATATTTTTTTCACAAGTTATTTAAGAGAATATATTTTGATCATAATATTTATTAAATATTTACTTGAAATTCAGTAAATATAATATTTATTTATTTATTGGTTAATAATGTAGTGATATTTATTTATTAAATAATTGTTCATTATTGAAGTGATGATAAATACTGTGGAGGAATGATGGACCATTCTTAAATGTCCAGAGAGAATAATTTAAATTAAATATTTTTAAATTAATAAAAATTAATTAATTCAAAAGTTATACAGATGTAACAAAATATTATCATTATCATTTTTATTATCATTATTATAGTTATTATTATTATAGACATTAGGTTCCACATGGATAAAATAAATAATAAATCTGTCTGTACAATTATTATTTTCTAACCCTAGTACTATTGAAATCAAATTATACAATTTCCAACCCTAAGGGATTCTATTTATATTGTTATGAAAAACAACATCTGTAGAATTTTATAAATTCTTTAGAGAGATCCCGCTCGAAAAAATCTTCAAATAAGATAAATTGATACTCCATCAACACCACTATCAATTCTAGATATATCGAAAAGAGTATTTCATCCATTCTTAAGGTAATCAATGTCGAACGACACATGTATTGGGATTTACCGTGATAGCACCAGGAAATTACTACGTAAATGTTTATGGGTTTTTGTATCCCATGTGGATCATTTCTAAAGGGAATATACACTTTATTACTACAATGCATGGATGGTATGATGTAAATACATATTTTGATTCATTAATGAAGAAATAATTCATCACAACGTCATTCATTAATATTTAAAATTAATTATAATTAATATGGTGATGCTCTAATATTATAGTCCTATAATTCTCATGTCTATTAATAATTGATTCAATTGTATTGTTCGTGATTATTATCATCAAGGTATATCTCAATTTTATCATTGATTATGAATAAATACATGTTGTGAATGCCCCATATCTCTCTTTAATTGTTCCTAGAATCTTAATGTGGTATCAGATTTGTCACGTAATTATTTATAATTATTTAAATATTTTTGAATGATTTATTCATTTATAATTATTTATCAATTATTGTTTAATATTTATTTATTGTCAATCAAGTGATATAATATGATTCCCTTTCGTTCAAGTAAATTTAATCAAAATCAAATAATTTTATGAATGAATAACATTCAATGAACTTATTTAGAGATGTCAAGGATTCTAGTCAAATAGAAAAAGAGTACACATCATGTAGCCCATTGGTAAATGTCTGGTACCAATGTTCAATTAATTGTGTAAATTCATGATTTAAATTAGAATTAATTCAATCAATTTAAATTTATTACATATGGTGTGTTTCTAAACACACCACATGTTGACTTGGACATCCCGATGCATGTTATTACAAACAACATATCCTATAAAATCTGTACACAATGTGTAGTCTATTAGTCAAATAATATTCATGTATCTTCTTATACAACCTTCTTGAATAGAAACCATTTATCATCAAGACCACATGATTTATAACCCATGTAGACATAATTTATTCAATTAATTTTCATGAAAAATATCCCACCAACTCTCTTGGTGTGTTCCACGGATAAATAGTGAGAAATATACATGAAATGTGGAGGGATTGTATGCATTGTGCATATTAAATTTTTTTATACAATTATAAACTAATTTATTATACATCATAAACATTATTTTTATGTGTTTTATGTTTCATTTATTTTATTATGGACACATAATGTGTTGTGTTTTATATATACATAATTTATAATTAATTTCTATGAAATATTTGGATTTTCATATCATGTTTAGGTAATTTTATAGTAATTACTCTATGTACATTGAAAAAATATACTACATAAATAACATGTGTTCTATGTTTTATTAAATTGACCCATAAATTCTCTAAAATTACCTGATAATTCATGTATGTTACAATTCACATGACTATAAAATATACAAATATAAAAAAACTGGGTAGTAAGAAAAGTTATTCACCATGTTTCATCCATGGTATAATATTTAAGCATAGATAATTTTAAATAAATTTAATTTATTTATTTAAAATAAAAATGGATGAGAACCTCAAGAAAGATCAGATAAAAATTATTATAAAACTATTGATCAATTAAATATAAAAATTAATTTATTCGAATGATATTTATCTTAAATAAGGATGATTGTAATTTAGTTCTAATTTTATTGAAGACATAATTCATTTCATGTTTATGGATTTTCATGTTTATATACAAGAACGTTTTCTAGATTGGGTTTATTTTATTTTATTAATATATTAAATGTATGGAATTCACATCTTTCATCCTCTAATTATGTAAGTTATTGTGTGCCCATGGTTTCATCCTACATAAACACCTTAACCAGTATTTTGTTTCCCCACACTTGTGTGCGAGTGAAATATTATTTAATGGATGTAAATCCCAAGAGAGTGGAGGTAGTTTATGTTTGGAAATGAGGTTAAATCAATCCAAGTGGTATGTTGGTGGACATGTAGAAATATGAAAAAATGAACAAGGTATGGTTCATGGATTTTCCACTAGGCCGACGAATAGTTTATCATCATATATATAAAATGACCATTAATAAAATCTCAAGATCATACCACACATGTTATTTTATTTTTGTTAAGTAAAATTATAAATTTCAATATGGTTGTTTTTCCTGATCACATGAATTAATGTATTATCATTGATGTAAGAATGAATTTAAATAAATAGGATTATAAATAATAATTATCTAATACATGGTTATTCACCTACGTAAATCAACTTAATATTAACAATAATTTCATAATGATAAAGAGAACCATTTTCATATAAAGTTAAAAATCCCACATTTATATATATTAGATCAATATTACCTTCCACTAAATAATTTAAAATCATACCATAGTTTAAAGTGCTTAACCATCCCATGTCGGGTGATCTCAATTATTGAGGAATTTATACATAATGTTTTGGGTTGACTTATCTTAGTTCACATCATGGGTTGAATTCCCAATAATGATATGGTGTAACTAGGAGTAAAATGATGATGAAACCTAATTTTATGATTCCAATATTGGGGATTTCCCTTTATATATAAAGGAATGATGATTTCATTCTCTCTGAAATTTTATGTCTACCAAAACCAATTCAAATAACATTTCAGGGAAAATTCTATGTTATGAGGAGGGGGGTGCTTATTATTTTCACTGGAATGTCCAAGAAAGAAGATATTATGAAGCTAATGGTGAGGGTTAATGGGACTCAATAAAATAGTGGGATATCGACAAAAATAATATTTATTATATATTTTTATCAGATAATGTATTACAATTATTCTCTACTTTTTTGAGAAATGAAAATAAATATTTCTTCAAAAAAATCACTACGATCCAAAATTGATAAGGTTAAAAATATCACTAGAACTAACTTCCAAGTATGAAAAAACCAATTACATGTTATCACATGCCTCAAAAAATAATAAATATGTTATTGAAAATCCAATTCTTAATGTTCCTAGTCAAGAGGATTGTGAGGAATTGTCGTCTCTGAGAAAAATTTGGATGATTCCAAAGATATTCAAGGATTCATGTATCACCCACATCCATTGAGCATAAAATGTGACTTAAGGACATGGGTATGTGTAAGATGATTCTATACTTTGATGATCTATATCAGTAGAAGGTAATACAAAAGATCTGTATGATCTACAATGAATTTATTACATGCATTCTTAGAGCTCAATCACTACTTTGGCCTCATATAATCTATATTTTTTAATACATATAATTATTAGACATCTTCGACATTAAATAACCATATTATTGGTACATTGATCTCATTCATACCTCACATACAAAGTCATTATCTAGTTTTATTTTTAATTATAATATGATTAATAATTATATGATTATATCATAAATCCTTACACTCATTATCTACGTCATCAATGACATGGGATGTAACTAACCCATATTCATTATGGTAAACATGGAAATTAATAACAACAAAGAGTGTCCTACAGATTTATAAAAAGTATAAATATTCCATGAACATTTCTACCAAGTAGAGGAAGACCCAATGTTAAGTGAAAGAAAAGGAAGTTGTGTGTTCTACATGGAGAATGAAAATCCATTGGAAGAGGAACTAACCCCAATAGAAAGGGGAAGGTAAAGGTGTGTTCTTTGATGAGTGTGATCATTATATACCAACACATTAGTTATTATATAAAACTTATGGTGCTAATATATATATATATATTTAATTGTCCGAACCAAGTTGATTCTACATGATTTCTAGAGGAGAAGTGGATTTGTGGGATTCCAATATTGAGGGGATGGATTCTCAATCCATTATAGAAAACCACCTTTCATATCCAAAACAATGTATCTTGTTTTAAAAAGATTGTTATTATGTAAATACTATAATAAAAAACATAATTTATAAATGATTCCTTGATACAGATGGTTTTATTTTCATATTTGGAAATAAAAGATATTTCTTTTATAAAAATGATATATTTTATAGTATGGAACATTTAAATAATGGAATATTGGAATTAAATTATAAAAAAGTGGTGGAAATTGATAATGAATCATGTTTATATGACTTATATAAAACCCAGATATGTAATCACCATTCTGGTTATATAAATAAGAAAAATTAGAATCATGATGGTTATTTATACTCTTGTAAACTAAATCAACGTGAAATATTTCAAGATTGAATTCAATGAAAATTAAACAAATCCCCACTTAGTGGATAGGGTGAATGGGACACAATACTTCTAATATTGATACACACTAATGTGTGTAGACCATTTCTTGTAGAATAAAGATATGGGTGTTCTTACATAAAAATAGTTACTTATTACTTGAGTATATATGAATAAGTCATCTTGATTCTATATAAGTCTAATTCCTTTATGAAAATTGAATTATTCAAGATTGACATAGATAAGTAACATTGAAATAATGACAATAATATCTGAACTGATTGATGTCGTGAATATATTAAAAGAGATTTTATATGAATTCTATGAGTATTTGGGATTCTATCTAAACACACTCCACCAAACACACCACAGTGGAATGGTATATGTGAAAGGAGTAGCGATACCTTTTTATACATGGTAGGATTGATGATGAGTTATGGAGTTCTTCTATTATCCTTTTGGGGATATTCATTACAAACTACAATATACATACTAAACTAAGAACCAGCTATATCTGAAAATAGACTTACTATTATGTTATAGTGTGTAAAGAATCTTTTTTTTGTCACATACAGGTGTATGGGGTTTCAAGTTGTTTGATAAGGCTATATCTGGAAATAAAAAAGCATCCCAGGGCAAAGAATGTATCATTATAGGCTATCCTATGGAAACTAACGGGTAATTCCTAAATAACCCCTTAGATAAAAAGATGATTTTCTCTAGAAAATACTTAATTTTTTAGGAGGAGAAAATATTCATGAAATATTGTAGGAGAATGATTGGATTTGGTGACATTTTTTCTGAACATATATAGGTTTTGGTAGTAGAACATATTATAATTTCGCTATAGAAGAAGTAATTTCTGAAACAATGGTACTATGTAAGAGAACCAAAGAGGTAAGAGAACTAGGGAGATATAGTTTTCTACACATAAAATATGCTTACTCATTATAGGTTAATAATAATGAACCTAACCCCTATAAAGAGGAAATTGAGAGCTCAAAAGTTACAAGATTATAATAATCAATGAAATATGAAATAGATTCCATGTATTAGATTCATGTCCAAAATCTGGTCGATCCTTCAATTCATGTAAAACCTCTTGTGTAAATATGAGTACTTAAGAGAAAACTAGACATGTATTGTAATTTAATTACCCATAAATAAGGAATAGTGGATAAAGGGATTAAATATAGTGAATCTATTCACTTTGATGATACCCTTTATCATGTTTACATGATTAAATAAATCACAATTACACTTGATATTCCATCTTACCATGATAATGAAATTTAAAAGATTGATTTAACAACATCATTCCATATTGGGTACCTTCAGTAAGACTTATATATGACACAACGTGAAGGGTTTGTGACTCCAAGTCAATCCAAAAGGATATGGAATTAGTAGCGATCAATTTATAGATTGTACAATGAATCTAGGTTAGGGAACAATTATTTTGATGGAGCTATAAATAATTTTGACTCATTAATAATGAATATGAAACACATGATTGCAATAGGTTTAGATAGAATACAGTCATTATCTTAATAGTATATGTTACTAAAATATAACTTATTGGAAATGACATATTGGTCTTATAGTCAGCCTAGGATTTGTTAGATATGTGTATTTATATGACGTACATAGGTTAGCTAACCAATATTCTAGGGATCAATATCTTTTAGGACTATTCGAAGAGGCTTCTTTGACCAACTCAAAGGAAAAAAATTGACCAGATACTAATGTGTTTTAGTATGGAACAAACAAAGAGTGGATAAGTTGTATTGTGATTTGTTATAGATATTTCTTAAAAATTGTATCCTTATACACAATAAGAGAAATCGATAATGAGTAATATACCATTAAATTTGGTTATAGGATCAATAATGTATAAAATACTATATACTTTACTTGATGATACCTATTCATTTAGTATGGAAATCATATATCAAGATGATATCGATTAAAAAAATTTATATTCTATTAAATATATCTTTTTTATTTAAGAAAAACTACGGATATGTTCCTCATTTATAGAGTACAAAATGATCTAAGAATCATGGGTTATGAAAATTCTTGTTCACAAGATTATGAAAATGATTTGATGTCATGTTATGGATATGTCATCAGTCCCAATGGAGGAGTTATCAGCAATAAGAGTTCAAAGAATGTAATTTTATCCTTTATTAAAATAGAGTTAGAGTTTATAAAAGATATTGACTTGGAAATTTTCTCAAATAAGGTATAGTGAGAATGTTATCATTATTATAGTATATATGTTGATGACATATTCCTTATTGGAAATGAAATACCAATAATATAGTTTATAAAGGTCTATTTAAATACGAATTTCCCCTTAAAGGACTTAGGAGAAGCTTCCTATATTCTAAGGATCAAGATCATTTTTTATAAATCCAATAGGCTACTTAGAAAAATTCAAGGTACATACATTGAATAGATTGTAAAGTGATTTAATAGGGAACAATCAAATATGGGATTGGTTCCATTTTAACTTTGTATACATAATTCAATGAAAATGTGTACTCGGACACAATAGGAGGGAGAGATAATGAGTATCAATTATTATACATCACTAATAAGATCAATCATGCATGCCTTGTTATGCACTAAAAATGATACTTCCAAAACAGTATGTATGATATAATGATATCAAGCTAATCCATGTGAACAACATTGGTTAATATTAAGGTTACACTCATGTATCTAAGAAGAACTAAGGATGTGATCCTGGTGTATAGTAGAGATAATGAGATGGTCATCAAGGGATATACTAATTCTATTTTTCTAAGAGATCACAATTATTTGAATTCATATTGATGATTTTTCTTGAGTCCCAACAAAGGATCTGTGACCTAGAAGTGTTCAATATATCCCATTATTACTGTTTATACAACACAAAACTAGTATATAGATTATTTATATTTATAATAAAAATCTATTTGGATATGATACATTATCCAAGTGGTTGAGTTTGTACCTAGAATTAAAGACACTATCAGATTATATTGTTATAATACTATAATAGTGGATCTTTAGAAAGAGTCAATGTCTCTCTAACAGACAGAGTACATACTCTTAATGTATCACTTATTGATATTTTTTGAGGGGTAGGGATTCAGTATGATGGGTGTCAATGGAATAAATAAATGGAGGACCACATGACTCAATCATTATCTCTTTATATGAATGAGTGTAATGTAAGAGAAAGAAAAATAAATGTTGTTATCTGTTGGCTTTAGTGGATATGGGAGTCTATTGGAGTTGGTTCCTTAGAACAAAATTCTGTATAATTTTAGATTATATGTATTCATATATTTTTATTTTAATACAATACATATCACATTACAATTTATCTTCTATGTAACATAGTATGTGATAATGTACTAAGAGTATATCTCACATTATAAGTTCATAGAAGTTCTCAATGATTCAGAGAACCCAGAAGTTCCATGAATGTATTTTAAAATATATGATCTATAGTTGTATAAAATAATTTTAAGGGGAGATACTGATAGGAAATTGATGCACCTTCTCATGGTGTATGCCCTTAGTAATTTTTTATGTATGAGATTATAAGAATGAGGCCCACATATAGGGAATCCATATTTACATATGTCATTGTATTATCTTATCTTTAGATGTGTGTATTGATATATATTATTTAATATTATTATTAATAGATATTACTATTAATCATCTTTGACGTATTGACAAAATCTGTGAGGAAATATGATCATGGTGAAGTAAGATATGATGAGTATGTCAAAAATAATATTTTATTAATGAAAAAATAGGAAAGTATTTCACCATTAATTTATTTAAAAGAATTTTATATCAAAGGTCATTTTATAAAAATGATATAACCTAAATAAATTCATGATCATGGTGTTCTGTGGGAATGTTTTTTTTGAAAAATTCAAAGAAAGAGACATCGTGCACATTTTTTGATGACACCAGCATGAACCCTGCATGATAAGAGATATCTCTATTGAGAAATTATATTAAATAGTAAGTGTTGTAAGAGGTTTTATATCATTATAACATTGTCTTATTTCTCTATTGGTTTCTTGGAATGTTTCTAGATGCTAACCATTGAAGTTGGGCTACACCATGTGTTTCCACTGGAAAAAAGGCCTAAAGGGTCATATAGTAAGTGTACCTAAAAGTGTAGTTAAAAATAATATTATATATTATTTCACAAGTTAAATAAATATTATTCCTTCATGTTGTTAAATAATTATTAAATTTCTCTTAATAAAATATATTCATCCACTAGTTATTTGATAGAATAATTTGTGAGTAAATTTTTTAATATATATTTATTTTCTATTTTGTGAATATACTATTTAGTTATTTATTTTTTATATTTATAGTGATATTTATTTATGAAATAAATATTCACTATTCAAGAAAAAAAAAATATTGTAAAGGGGGACTAACTTTAAAAGTATATTGAAAAATAATATATAGTAAATATTAGTTGAATATATAATATTTAATTATATATCTCCTTGTGAGCATGTAAATAAATAATAATATTATTATAATTATAGACATGAGGTCATGCATGGAATATGAAAATAATAAGTGTGTGTTTAATTTTTATTTCCTATCCCTAGTACTATTTAAACCGAATTTTATTATTTCGAATACTAATGGTTGAAATTTGTTTTGTTGTGAACAACAACATCCTAATAATTTTCCCAAATCCATAGAGATATTCCTCTCCAAAAGTCTACCAAACATAGAGAATGAGCCTCCTCCACCACCACTATCAATTAAAGATATATCATGAAGAATTTTATAAAATTGATTCTCAATGTGATAAATGAAATATGATGTAGGAATTATGATCTACTTTGGTAGTACCTAGATAGTAATACTGAGATGATTAGAAGTTTTTGGATCACAACTATATCACTATTGGAGTGAATATATACTTTTACCTATGATGTAAAGGTGTTATAACATTGATAAATTGTTATAATTATAAACAAATGAATAATCCATAATAATATAATTCTTTAATTTTTTAAATGAACTATAAATAAATGGTTTGATGGACTTGTGTTTTGGTTCTACAATTCTCACATTAATTAATCATTGAAACAATTCTTTTAGAAATTGCATTTCTCGTGGACATACATCTATTATTAATCATCAATTATGAAATATATACGTTTTGGGAGTGCCCCATATGGTACTTCCACTACACCAAGAACATTCACTAGGTTCATCCTTGGGAGTTATTTCCCCTACATCCAAGGTATTTAATATATTACCTCGAGGGATTGGTTATTGAAGATATATGGGAGTTCATCATCATTTCTCTCTTGTTTTATGTGGAAAGACCCGGAAATTTCAAGGAATTTTTTTTCTTAATTTTCAATGGAATTTTACAAGAACGCAGTTTCTAACGGTGCCTGATTCCGAGGCCCGGAGTGCTCGGAATCAATTTTCCAAAGTCTGGCTTGGGTACGTTCAGTGAACTAACGAGTGGGTATTCTTATCTTTTGAACCAGTGCTCGGAATTGAAATCTGATGGCACCGATGAACTCGCAACGCTGGTAATTTCTTAAGGGAACCTTTACCGTAGTTGCGTTTGTGCGGGTGAAGAAGTTAAATTAATGGTGTTTAATTAAAAAAAAGTAAATAAAATTGTTGAATCAATTTTATTTCTTTTCAAGGAGGTTAATTTCTCCCATGGGAAGATGTTGGTGGGGCCCAAATCTACCCAACATCCCATGTGTGGATAATTGAAAGGGTGGGGCCCACACGAACTCCCCACCTTTTCAAATCCCTTAACTCCTCTTAACCCCTCACCTTCCTAACTCTACATTAACTCACTTTCATTAATTTTTGACAACTTGCTATAATTAATAAAGTGTGTTACTTAATTTCAAACTCTTGAAATTTAAATGGTTAGGTTGTGTTAATAAATTAAGACTTGGTATTATTTTATTATTGTTAGAGTTTTTTCCACCATGAGAGGTTTGGGAAGCATGAAGTCTTCTTCTTCTTCAACCTCGACGAAGAATGCGAAGAACACCGTTCTTCAACGAAGAACATCTCCGATGAAGAACTCGACGTCTTCTTCCAACGAAATTTCCTCTTAGAACGCACCTCGACGTTAACAGAAACGACGTTCGTTTTCCGCGACGCCCGATTTCTGTGACGCTCGTCTTTCGAGGATCGTTGACGTGCACCGTTCCTGAACCGAGGTAGGGAATTTAATTTGTGATTGTTCATGAACCCTCATTTACTCCCTTCTAAATCTAAGAATGCCGATCAACTAAATATTATTTTGATCCGTGAAGATTAATTTGCGGGTTGGGATTATTGTTAGGATCCTTTTTATTTATGAGGTTGTAGGGGATTTATGTTTTTTTACGTGATTTCTCTTCCATCTTTTATCCGCGTATTTTCGGACCGCTTGATATCGATTAACGGGAGGAGGTCGGACCCCCCAAACACGGCCACCCCCTCCCTTATTATTTATTTCTTGTCGTTGCGGATGGAATGGATGTGACGCAGTGCCGTTGCACCATGCAGAATCGTGAGGTAAGAATGTGCGATGTCGTCATGCCACACAATCAATTTATTTTTGAATCAATTCCACGGCGCCGTCGCGTCGCGTCGAAAAACCGCAAAAGAACCATGGTCAGAGTCGGGCCGCGGCACCATCGGGTCATGCTGGAAAACCACAAAGACGACGCTATTTGTTTTGATGTGCGGATTGACGGGTGACGACGAAGCATGCCACTATGGCGTTTGAATTCGTTCGCAGTGAAGGTCGGGTCCCGGGGGGACCATAGGCGAAGACGATAGGAGAAACGGAACACCGGAGTGCATCCGGTGGTCCGCGGAAGGCGGCGGCGGTGCGCCACTGGAGGGTTGGTGGGCGACGGATCCGCCGCCGGCCTCAATTAGCGGCGGGCGGAGGAGTCGCGCACCCCACTCCGCGATTCGGCTCGGCCACGCTGGCCGAGTCACGGCCGGCCGGTCCGGCCGGACCGAACCGGACCGAGCCGGGCCGGGCTAGGCCCAGCCGGGGAGGAACCGGGTCAGGCGACCCGGTTCGGGCTGACCCAAGTCGGGTCGGGCCGGGTCAACTCGGGCCCAGACCCAGGGGGGTCGGGCCGGGTCAGCCCGGGCCCAGACCCCCCGATTTCGGACCAAATTCGGTCAAATGCCCATATCTTGGGCTACAGACCTCCGATCGACGCACCGTCAGTTGCGTAGACATCCTTGGAACGAGACAATCGTTTCTGTATATTGCACTCAAGGTTTTAGAATACTTTGAGTTCGGTCGGGTTGGTTGGTACACGAAACTAACCGGGCCCTCGGTGTGGAAACGCTCATATCTTGAGCTTCGGATGTCCGATCGACGTACCGTCGACTACATTGAATTCCTCTAAGTGAGACGGAACTTTTGGCATACTCCGCCCAAGGTTTGGATGCAGGTGGAGTACGGTCGGGATGGTTTTGCCTTAAAACCCAACCGGGCCCCTGGGACGAAAAAACCAGTAACTCTCAGACCGGGCATCCGATTGACGCGCCCTCTGCGACGTGAAGTTCCTGTTGACGATACGGAACATTTGGATACATAAAATCTGGACGTTGTTTCAGTTGAGGTATCAGCCTCTCGGCTCATGGAGCGGACCCTCCCAAACGATCTTGCTGTGTGCGGGAACCCTAGTGCTGGCTGCGACTTCGACGACGACGATTGTGCAGAGATCCTCAGTGGACTGCGATGATGAAGAGATCTGGTCTTGTATCCTATGTCGGTCCTAGCTGTGCTGGTCTTGTATCATATGTGGGTCCCAGCTTAGATTATTCAATACTGGTCTTGTATCCTATATGGGTCCCATTATAGATGAATCAATGAAGACAGCTGGTCTTGTATCCTATGTGGGTCCTAGCTATACTGGTCTTGTATCCTATGTGGATCCCAGCATAGATGATTCAATACTGGTCTTGTATCCTATGTGGGTCCCAATATAGATGAATCAATGAAGACAGCTGGTCTTGTATCCTTTGTGGGTCCTAGTTGTGCTGGTCTTCTATCCTATGTGGGTCCCAGTTTAGATAATTCAATACTGGTCTTGTATCTTATGTGGGTCCCAGTATAGATGAATCAATGAAGACAACTGGTCTTGTATCCTATGTGGGTCCTAGCTGTGCTGGTCTTGTATCCTATGTGGGTCCCATCTTTGATGATTCAGTGCTGGTCTTGTATCCTATGTGGGTCCCAGCATAGATGAAACAATGAAGATGGCTGGTCTTGTATCCTATGTGGGTCCCAACTTAGATGATTCAGTATCTATGTCTAATCATCTCTTTCACCTTTTCGATGATGTATACCTATGTGAGATGAATCCTGTTTTCTTTCCTGTGTGGATTGTGTTGTGCTATCCTGTGTGGATTACGTTTTTCTTTCCTGTGTGGAATACGTATACTTTCCTGTGTGGACTGAGTTGTACTTGGGCTCGGAGGTTGGAGCATATTGGAATTGTTGACTTAGGTATATGTATGGGAATATACCTAAGTAGTGTCGGTTGTTAATTCGTGATTGTATCTTTCCTTGTGGTTTATCTTTTGTGGATTTTGGGATACCTTCGGGGGTCTCGGGGTCCCTAATGAGTAGCTTATACTCAACCCTACATAGGCTATGCCCGCACTACGTTGTGTTGGTTGCAGACGACGGACAACATTGATCGTGGTTGAGGCTTGCAGAGGAAGATGGTACCTGGAGGAGGACCACTAGGCGAGACGTACTCGGAGCAGACGGCGGGACACGAGGAGCAGTGGAGCTATCTATACCCACCCTTCAGGTGGGATTTCCAGTGGACAGCTCGGCGTAGCGGCTTTTACTTTTCAGTTGATGTTTTCCCTTTCGAGTTGTACTTTACCTTCAGTAGGGGTTTGTATTCTGGCCCACTTACTTTCCGCACTTTCAGTTGTACTCTGTTTTTACTTAATGTTTACTTTGTTCCACTTGCTTACTCTGAGGTGCTTGTTTACTTTACAAAGGAAATTCCTTCCCATTTACTGGGATTTACGCCCTGGTGCTAGTCGCCAGCCCCTGGCCTATGGAAGGCGGGCTTGGTGTAGTCACGACACGGGCCCCGAGGACGGGTCGTGACAAATTGGTATCATAGGAGTTCGGTTCTACAGCAGACTATGATCTTTCTTCTATGTGAAGCAATAGTGTTTAGCATATTGGGTGTGGTTATCAGTCTAGGGAGTCTGGTGTTAGTGCAGCGACCGACGTATCCGTACACCAGGACACTGACTTCTAATTTCCGACTTAATGCATGAAAACATTGATTGCGTGTGTGTTTCAAGTATTCTTTGTGATTACTTGTGTCATCTCACCAGGTATACTGTTTGACCGTGGCACACCTATTTCTTTTCAGGATGGCACCATGATGGAAGTCAGCTAGGGTTCTGAGAGTTGAGTGTGACGACAACCCACCGAGCGATGAGGCCTCGGTGCAGGGCCCTTTGTCAGCAGTGGCACCAGCGGTAGCTCTACCCACCGAGCCACCGATGCTTCCAGCACCAGCCGCTGACGATGCACGTCGCCTCAGTGCACTGCATGAGTTACAACGCCAGGGACCGCCCAGGTTCCGCGGGGAGAAGGACCCCCAGGAAGCCGAGGACTGGCTGGAGGCAGTGGTGAGAGTTTTCAGGTTAGTGAGGACACCAGCAGACCTCATGGTGATCCTCACAGCGAACCTCCTGCACGCGGCAGCAGGCAGATGGTGGAGCTTGCTGCTCCAGGTGCACGACGAGACATCTCTTCTCTGGAAGGACTTTGATAGCATCTTCCGCTCCGAGATCATCCCATCCACCCTCCGTGCTGTGCGCATTCAGGAGCTTCTTCAACTGCGACAGAGAAGCTTGTCAGTGGCCCAGTACATGGCGAGATTTACTGATCTCTTCCGCTACTCCACAGATATGATACGGGACCCATTCTTCTGGGCCCAGACCTTCGAGCAGGGACTGAGGCATGAGATCAGGGCTTCGATGATCTCCCTCAACATTCCGACGCATGTAGAGGTGTTGGAGAGAGCCCTTCTAGTGGAGAGTTTTCTCGCCGAGCAGGATCCAGTGACAGGGCCCTCCGCAGGACGGACCGTAGCAGGGTCTTCGGTAGTTGGCAGTAGACAGGTGACGCAGAGGTCTAAACAGGCCAGACCATCAGATGGGCAGTCAGTGGACGCAGATTCAGTTGTGCGGGGAACACGAAGGAGAGTCAGCTACACAAGGGGCAGGAATTGCTACACATGTGGCGGGCAAGGTCACATGGCTCGAGACTTCCCGACTCTTCTTACAGATGAGCAGCAGGTGGTAGAGGGACCTCCCAGATAGAGGTTCGGCCACGGTCGTCCGCAGGGTGCAGGTGGATGAGGTAGAGGAGTTGGCCGAGCCGTAGGTGGTGGACGACTCTTCGAGGTGTTGCCACCACCACCACCAGGAGGTCCTCCCCGACTGCAGGAAGTTGGTGGACATGGGAGACCTCAGCTTCAGGCAGCTGAGGCCTTCGATCATGGAGCTCTGGGAGCAAATGGACAGGAGCCTAACTAGTGGATACGTCTTTTGTACTTCTAGTTCTTTGTTGCTATTGTGTAGCATCTTTTTATTATGAGCTGCAATAATAAAAGACGCATACCTTTGTGATATTTTCATTCTTTTCCTCTTTTGTGTTGTTACTAAGAGGTTCCAGTTTTGAATGTTGACTTGACCCTCACTTGTGAGACATCTACTAGGGGAGACCCAGTTACCACACACTGATACCGACAGTGTGAATCAACCCTTGGAGGTGAGATTAACGGTTGGATCTCTTGGTAGTAGCGTCGAGGCCTTACAACGTCCTCCTTGGTATGGATTAGTATCATCCATTTCGAGATTGACGGTATTAGGAAAGGTACATGGTTCATCCAAGGGATGAGACATGATTTATCTTAATCGGAAAAGAAGAAATCATAGCAGCTCTTGTGGGACCAGAGGTGGTCCAGGCCACAATAGAGAAGGTCCAGGTCATCTAGGAGCGGATGAAGACAGCTCAAGGCCGACAGAAGTCTTTCGCTGACAGGAGGCAGAGGCCACTAGAGTTTAACGATGTCGACCATGTCTTCATGCGGGTCTCACCTCGACGTGGATTACGGAGATTTGGCCAAGGTGGAAAATTGTCTCCATGCTTCATCGGACCCTTCCAGGTCCTCAGCAGGATTGACGAGGTGGCTTACCGCCTAGCTCTACCGCCTTTGTATCACTAGTTTGTGTTGAAGCTTTACGGGGACGTAAAGCCCTGTGGTGGGAGTAATGTAAAGTCCCATAAAATTCATAGAAATTTTTTTCTTAATTTCCTTTGGAATTTTACAAGAACACAATTTCTGACGGCGCCTGATTCTGAGGCCCGAAGTGCCCGGAATCAATTTCCAAAGTCTGGCTTGGGTACGTTCAGTGAAGTAACGAGCGGGATTTCCTATCTTTTGAACCAGTGCTCGGAATTGAAATCCGATGGAACCGATGAACTCGCAACGTCGGTAATCGCTTAAGGGAACCTTTACCATAGTTGCGTTTGTGGGGGTGAAGAAGTTAAATTAATGGGGTTTAATTAAAAAAAGTAAATAAAATTGTTGAATCAATTTTATTTCATTTTAAGTTGGTTAATTTCTCCCATGGGAAGTTGGTGGTGGGCCCACATCCACCCAACTTCCCATGTGTGGATAATTGAATGGGTGGGGCCCACACGAACCCCACCTTTTCAAATCCCTTAACTCCTCTTAACCCCTCACCATCCTAACTCCCAATTAACTCACATTGATTAATTTTTGACAACTTGATATAATTAATAAAGTGAGTTACTTAATTTAAAACACTTAAAATTCAAATGGTTAAGTTGTGTTAATAAATTAAGACTTCTCTTATTTTATTATTGTTAGAGTTTTTGCCACCTTGAGAGGTTTGGGAAGCGTGACGTCTTCCTCTTCTCAACCTTGATGAAGAACGCGAAGAACACCGTTCTTCAACGAAGAACATCTCCGATGAAGAACGTGACGTCTTCTTCCAACGACATTTCCTCTTCGAACGCACCTCGATGTTAACAGAAACGACGTTCGTTTCCCGCGACGCCCGATTTCCGCGACGCTCGTCTTCCGAGGATCGTTGATGTGCACCGTTCCTGAACTGAGGTAGGGAATTTAAATTGTGATTATTGGTGAACCCTTGTTTACTCCCTTCTAAATCTAAGAACGCGGATCAACTAAATATTACGTTGATCTGCGAAGATTAATTTGCAGGTTGGGATTATTGTTATGATCCTTTTTATTTATGAGGTTGTAGGGGATTTATGTTTTTCATTACGTGATTTATCTTTCGTCTTTTATCCGCGTATTTTTGGACCGCTTGATATCGATTAATGGGAGGAGGCCGAACCACACAAACATGGCTGCCCCCTCCTTTATTATTTATTTCTTCTTGTTGCGGATGGAATGGAAGTGACGCGGTGCCGTCGCACCACGCGGAATCGTGAGGCAAGAATGTGCGATGTCGTCACTCCATGCAATCAATTAATTTTTGAATCAATTCCGTGGTGCCGTCGCGTCGCACCGAAAAACCGCAAAAGAACCGCGGTCAGATTTGGGTTGCGGAAAAGGGGCTTGGCGCCATCGGGTCACGCTGGAAAACAAAAAAGACGACGCTATTCGTTTTGACGTGCGGATTGACGGGCGATGACGAAGCAGACCACTATGGTGTTTGAATTCCTTCGCAGTGAAGGTCGGGTCCCGGGGGGACCATAGGCGAAAATGACAGGAGAAACGGACCACCGGAGCGCGTCTGGTGGTCCGTGGAAGGCAGCGGCGGCACTCCGCCGGAGGGTTGGTGGCCGGCGGATCCGCCGCCGGCCTCAATTAGCGGCGGGCGGGGGAGTCGCGCACCCCGCTCCGCGATTCGGCTCGGCCACGCTGGCCGAGTCACGGCCGGCCAGTCGGGCCGGACGGAGACAGACCGAGCCGGGCCGGGCTGAGCTGGGCCCATCCGGGTTGGGTCGACCCGGTTTGGGCCGACCCAGGGGGGGTCTGGCCGGGTCAGCCCGGGCCCAGACCCCCCGATTTCAGACCAAATTCGGTCAAATGCCCATATCTTGGTCTACGGACCTCCGATCGACTCACCATCAGTTGTGTAGCGATCCTCGGAATGAGACGGTCGTTTCGGTATATTGAACTCAAGGTTTTGGAATACTTTGAGTTCGGCCGGGTTGGTTCGTACATGAAACCAACCGAGCCCTCGGTGTGGAAACACTCATATCTTGAGCTTCGGACGTCCGATCGACGTACCGTCGACTTCATTGAATTCCTCTAAGTGAGACAGAACTTTTGGAATACTCTGACCGAGGTTTGGATGCAGGTGGAGTACAGTCGGGTTGGTTTTGCCTTAAAAACCAACCTGGGCCCTGGGACGAAAAAGCCAGTAACTCTTAGACCGGGCGTCCGATTGACGCGCCATCTGCGACATGATGTTCCTGTTGACGATACGGAACATTTGGATACATCAACTATGGACCTTGTGTCAGTTGATGTATCAGCCTCTCGGCTCGTGGAGCGGACCCTTCCAAACGAGCTTGTTGTGTGAGGGAACCCTAGTGCTGGCTGCGACTTCGATGACGACGATTGTGCAGAGATCCTCAGTGGACTGCGACGATGAAGAGGGCTGGTCTTGTATCCTATGTGGGTCCTAGATATTCTGGTCTTGTATCCTATGTGGTTCCCAGTTTAGATGTTCCTATACTGGTCTTGTATCCTATGTGGGTCCCAGTATATATGAATCAATGAAGACAGCTGGTCTTGTATCCTATATGGGTCCTAGCTGTGCTGGTCTTGTATCCTATGTGGGTACCAATGTAGATGATTCAATACTGGTCTTGTATCCTATGTGGGTCCCAGTATAGATGAATCAATGAAGAAAGCTGGTCTTGTATCCTATGTGGGTCCTAGCTGTGCTGGTCTTGTATCCTATGTGAGTCACAGCTTAGATGATCCAATACTGGTCTTGTATCCTATGTGGGTCCCAGTATAGATGAATCAATGAAGATAGCTGGTCTTGTATCCTATGTGGGTCCTAGCTGTGCTGGTCTTGTATCCTATGTGGGTCCCAGCTTTGATGATTCAGTGCTGGTCTTGTATCCTATGTGGGTCCCAACATAGATGAAACAATGAAGACGGCTGTTCATGTATCCTATGTGGGTCCTAGATTAGATGATTCAGTATCTATGTCTGATCATCTCTTTCACCTTTTCGATGATGTATACCTGTGTGAGCTGAATCCCATTTTCATTCCTGTGTGGATTGTGTTGTGCTATCCTGTGTGGATTACGTTTTGCTTTCATGTGTGGAATACGTATACTTTCCTATGTGGACGGAGTTGTACATGGGCTCGGAGGTTGGAGCGTATTGGAATTGTTGACTTAGGTATATTTATGGGCATATACCTAAGCAGTGTCGGTTGTTATTTCGTGATTGTATCTTTCCTTGTGGTTTAACCTTTGTGGATTTTGGGGGACCTTCGGGGGTCTTGGGGTCCCTACTGAGTAGCTTATACTCACCCCTGCACGGGCTATGCCCGTACTACATTGTGTTGGTTGCAGATGATGGGCAACGTTGATCGTGGTTGAGGCTTTCAGAGTAGGACGATACCTGAAGGAGGACCACTAGGTGAGACGTACTCGGAGTGGACGGCGGGACCCGAGGAGCAGTGGAGCTCTCTGTACCCACCTTTCAGGTGGTATTTCCAGTGGACAGCTCGGCGTAGCGGCATTTACTTTTCAGTTGCTGTTTTCTCTTTCGAGTTGTACTTTACTTTCAGTAGGGGTTTGTATTCTGGACCACTTGCTTTCTTCACTTTCAGTTGTACTCTGTTTTTACTTAGTGTTTACTTTTATCCGCTTGCTTACTCTGAGGTTCTTGTTTACTTTACAAAGGCAATGCCTTCCCTTTTACCGGGATTTACGCCTTGGTGCTAGTCGCCAGCCCCTGGCCTATGGAAGGCGGGCTTGGGGTAGTCACCGCACGGGCCCCGAGGTTGCGTCATGACATTACTCCTCTTTACTTGTCTATAGAATCCTATGGTTATCATCATGTATTTTTAGGTCCTCTTTTGTATAAATACTGACGGGGAATGGTATGTTTTTTTATACTATATAGGAGTGATCTTTGTCTTGTTATCATATTATTCTTTCTTAGATCTTATGTAGTGATTTTAAAAGTCTAAATTAAGGCTGGGGATCCTTTTTTATCCATATTATTTTGTATATATGGATATAGAATTATTTGTATTACTTTTGGGTGGATATTGTGGATGATGTTCATAATTATTGAACTAGATGAAATAAAATCGAAGAAGAATGGGATGAGTTCATATGTGTTTATTTTTTTAACATGTTATTTCCACTTTTCTTCCTTGATGCTTTATATTACTAAGATAAACATTTATTTTTTATATTAAATATATGTCTCGTTATGGGTTATGAACCATTTATGTTGTTGATTATCTAAACCCACCATTAATAAACGTTTATGCATATATATATATATGGCTAATGAATCGTTTTTATATAAATAATTGGTTAGAGAAACATTGTAAGAGTTGATTTAATGCTGTGAAGGATCCCCTGGAAACAAAACTATTGGAGACTATGAAAGATGAAATATGAGGATATGTGTGTTGGTTTATTTTCTATAATTCTATATTGGTTATGAAATCCTTTTGGGGATTTTTTGATGATGGTGGTGTCCGGATCTTGAGTGGAATATGTTGAGGAAACAGGATTACGGTCGTTTGGAAGGAGATAAATTGTAAGAAGACTTATAATGTTTGGGTTGTAGATATTTTTCTGTTATGGTAGGGATATTGTGATGGTCTTTGCATGAGATGTGGCACTGTAATTATGAGATTAATGTTTTATTATATAGAATGAGATGTTTTTTTGTTTCAAGTTACCTATAAGTTGTAATGATGACACTGTATGGATATGAGAAAAAATTGAATAAGTGTGGAATGTAATTTTTTATGTGGTAATTAATTAATGAATTAAACAATGATAAATTAATTTCAAAAAATTGGGTGATGTCTAGATTGGTTTTTACATTAAATAAATAATTAAACGTCTTAATGAATAGAACTTAGTTTATATGTTTTAGAATATTGAAATATGATTAAACATTAAATTAAGAATGAAATTATGGGCAATGATTTTCTTATTCAAGTAGTAATTTTCATTCAGTGGTGGAAATAATTGGTGGTGGATATCATGAGGCGATGTTAGTTATGATGGGGGTGTTTTATATGAACCCTTAGACTAGGCATTGTGTGTTTCATTTATAAAATGAATTTTCTTGTGATTTCTTTATACAACTTTCCGGAATGGGATATCATAATGGATGAGTAATTATTTTGTGATCTAGATATTTTTACCAAACATCCATGTTGGTGAGGGAAGATGGATGACTAAACCCTCTTCTCCACTCCCCCTATAGAAGTATTACTCTCTTTATGGTGGCTAATGGTAGCGATGATTATTGATTGGTATATAATATGCAATGGGGGTTATTCAAGGTAAGAGTATTTCATGAAGTTGATTTCCTTCATGTTAATGAAATGATACAATGCTGGATTTCTGGTATTTCATTGTTAATGATGATAGTAATACAATATATGTATGACGATATGACTATGGTATGTTACAAATGGATATTACCTAATTAGAGAACAAGATGTCATGGCTTGTAGGTGGTTAGAATAGATAGCGATACATGATGACCAATATCACACTAGAATGGGATCATTGTCATGATGGTTAAATATGGGGTTTGAGAGATGAAAATTAATGGGGAAGTGGTTGCTAGAAGCCATGATTAATTTTATTTTGATATTATCTTTATATTTTGAATACATTATTCAATGTGCGAGCCATGGTGAGGTTGGGGTGGATTAGTTGGAATATTTTAGCATTGTGTGTAATACTGTTTGTTCATTAGAGAATTATTATTCTCTTTTTAAATTTTTATGAGATACCTTGGGTAGTATCCTACTGAGAATACATATTATTCTTTCCCTATATACACATAATTGTTTTATGGTTTTCAGGAGGGTTTTGAAGATAATGTTTGATATTACTATCTTCGAGGTCAGAGCTATTTTGGAATTTCATCATTTGGATTTCTCCTTGGTTTTATTTTATTTAGGGGTTTTATTTTTATTTATTACCTCCATTGTGATATATGGGTAAATGTATATTTATGAGATGGTATTGATCAGTGTCATTCATATTATCACTATTACATGACTTATATTTTGAGTTCAGTGCCTTTAATTGAATGTTCTTTGCACATGATGATATATTCCAACTCATGTCCTATTCTAGTTGAGTTTAAGAGGTCACTTCTGGCCTAAGTGGGGTTTCAGTGGAAGGGGGGTTGTGAAATGTTTTCATTTTTATAGTATTTATAGTATGGTTAAAAATTATTATGGATTATTCTGTAATGAAAATTTAGTGTGTTCAATTTCCCTGATTTCTATATTTCTTTGTATCATTTTATTTAATTATGATGTAGTCAAATTCATGAATGATGAAGATAACTACATAAGTTATTGAATGTAGTTGAGGCAGAGAGATAAATGATAAGGGATGAGGGTGGATGTTGGATATATTCAATATTTATGATAACTGAGTGAATTAATTTGACATTTGACCTAATACAGTGGATGTGGAGAGGTATATGCAGGTTTTAGATACATTTTTTTATATTGATGTATATATATGTTTTTATTTAATTATTTTTTATAAATTCTTTTTTGTAAATTTATTTTTTAGAATATTTATTGTTTTAAATGTTTATCAAAGGATTATATGTTTTTAATTAAGTAATATTTTTCTTCATTTTCTGCTTAATATATTATTCATTAATATATACATATATTCATTTATTTATTTATTTTAAATATTTAGGGGTAGTTTATGTAATTCACCATCAAAATTAAAAATATTTTTTAAAATTCCCATATTTAATTGACTTATTAGTAAATAAATACTAATAAGAACAATCACAAAATTATTTATAGGTTGTTAGTTTATTATTCAACATTTTTTTTAATATAAAATATGATTTCAAAAAACGCTTCTATATTTTAGAAAAATACACTTCCCTAAACCACATAATATTTTATTCAAAATTTCATTAATTTATTGTTAATAGTAAAAGAAAAGGGAGATACATAACCATTACTAGATTGTTTTTATGAAGTTTGAACTATATTTAATTGAAAAAAAACATAGATAAAGAACGTTTTGTAAATTTAGTGATATATAGGCAAGTTCTTAGTTCTCCATTTGAACCTCACTACCATTGACCTCTAATCAAATAACATATGTGGAAAACCCCATGTGATTTTGGAATGTTTTCTAATTTCAAAAGTTTATTCCTAAATATTTAAACTTTAGTGGTAATCTAGATAATTATTCAATGAAATACATAATTATAAATAAGGAGAATCTTCTAAAATACCCATTTCAAGGAACATGAAACATTTAGATTTATATAATTTAAAAGAGGCTGAAATCCTCGAAATTTGTTATAACTACTTTACAATCCAATTTGTAAAAATTATTCATTCATCAAATTCATTAAATTAGTTTAGATTATCAGAAAATAATTTGGGAGTGAATATTATAGTGCACCTGAAGGATCTAAATTTCCTTATATTCTATAAAGTTTATTCTATTGGATTAACCAATACTTCAGAAATTCATAGGATTCTAATTCAATTTATAATCTCAAATTTCTAGTGATTTAATTGAAATTTGAACATGGGAATTACCTAATAATTATAATACGATTGTCTTCGAAAACATCCATATTATACGAAATGATGACTTCTATTTCATGGTTCATGTGCCCATTCTGTTAAAAAATCTCCACATGTTAAGTGTCTTGAAGTTGATAATAACGAACTCAATGGTTCCATAAAATTCAAGATTGGGACTCTCTCAAATCATTTATTTATCAACTTAAATGATGATTTTATTTCATGATAATTTCATTGAACACATACCACCCTACCTACACAACTATAAAATTTCTCCCCCCACTTAAAATATTTATCCAGTCCTTCGAATAATTCATCCAAATCCATTGTAAATGATTTGATGGAATTCCATAATAACATTTAATATGATTTACATCATTCTGAAAATAATATATTTTCACAAAACAACCTTTAATACGTAATCCATATCATGATAGATTGAAAAATTGTCTTGTAAAATTGGATTAAAAAATTAATCGATTCTTAGAAAAATTACCAAATGAAATCTCAACACTTTCAAAACATGTTATTTTTTCCTATCCAAAAACAATATTCTAGGGTAAATCTCATAGTCACTAGGGGGGCTAAATATATTACCATAGATAAATATTTTTTTTCAACAATACATTATGGCCAATTTATGGAGCCACACATGCTTGGATGCATCGTGATTTTTAGGGAATGTAGGGTTGTGTGTTTCTCCATTTATCAAATGCAACAGTGCTAAAAAAATTCAGAAAGAAGAGGAATAGTGATGGTGATAGTCACAAATTGTGGTATGAGGATTTTTTTATATATTTTATAGGGACCCTAGAATTTTACACTATCATTACATGATTTTAAATGCATTTTAATGTCAATGTACATTCCAAGGATCATAGAGTCTAGTGTTGTAGAAGACTAGTAAAAAAATTGAAAACGTGAGACTAAAAAAATATTTTATATTTAATCATCATAAAGACCTTCTAAATTCCTTTGATCCCTTACATCAACATAGGATACCCTGGATAGAACATGAACAAAGGGATGATCTAAAAGACTAGTCTGGAAGAAGAAAAAAGAATAATAAAGCTTAACACATGGGTTAGAAGGAATAACATAATGATATAAAGTGGCATGGCCCATGATTAAACACAAAGAATCCTAACATTTAAAACAGGAGATCATATAATCATGGAATCATATAAACATTGAATCGTAGTAATGTTCTAGCAACATTAAACATTAATTTACAATTAGTGAAGGCTCGTTTCATATAGAGTATCATGATTCAATGCTCATTGCACATAGAGGATCACATGTCAAGGATAACCACAAAGACCATTGCACATGGAGCCCAATTCAAGTCAAACCACCAAGACCATTGCACATAACATCAAATGAGCCTAACCATTACCCATTTTATTAGAGTTCTGTCAAGTTTCACCCATCTTAACATGTTCAATAATATTTTTTCCACACATA
This sequence comes from Viscum album, assembly GCA_963277665.1. Taxonomy (NCBI): domain Eukaryota; kingdom Viridiplantae; phylum Streptophyta; class Magnoliopsida; order Santalales; family Viscaceae; genus Viscum; species Viscum album. Next base: position 124,152,362 of record OY728129.1, on the reverse strand, counting down.
GATTCATACATAATCAATCACACATAGACATAAGGGTATCCATGGATAGAAATTGGTGTCATTGTCATGTAGTACAGAATAATAAATGTGTGTATTATACAAGTTTATATGAATGAAATGAACTAATATATACATGGAAATTCATAAGGGATAATAGAAATATATCATGGTAAGTTATGTCAAACATAAGTGATAAAATGTATGAAGAGTATTTAAGAAATACCAGCATTAAAAAAATTTAGTTCGGTTTTAAGGAAAATAATAAAGAGAATTTAAAATAAGAATGGGAATAATATTATATATAAAACCATAATTAATGAAATAAGTTTATCATAAATAATATAATGATATTTGAAAAATAATTCTAGCTTAAAACAGATGATAGAGTGCACTTGAAAATGGGTAAGAATTTGAGAAATTCTTTCAAAATGGGCTTTCTTATTAGGAAGAATTGAGAAGGGAACCACATTAATATATTTATATCCCAGGAAGATAATGATTAATGGATCTTGAAAAATCAATTTTTATCATCTACGCAATATTTATAAAATTTAAATAAAATTAAAATTTAACTTTGTTTGTGTAAAATGAATGATAGTGCAACTTGAAGGAATAATAGAGGTTTTGGTAGAATCCAATACCTTATGTCTGATGGTGTTGTTCACATGATCATAATTTCCCCAATAATAAAATTATATTCATTAAAGATAATTAAATAACCCATTATACAAGTAATTTATTTACTATAACCTTATTATGTTAATTTATGTCCTTTTAGATGGGTTAATAGATTCAATAACATCATTTGGGAGCATTGGTTTATTTTTCATTCATGATCGGATTACTTGTACACAAGTAAGTAAATACATATAAAATGGGAATGGTTTCCTAGAAGTGTAATTTTATTATATTAATGAATATCCAGAAGATAAAATGAATATAAAATTCATTTGATTATATGGTATGTGGATGAATCATTAGATAAAATTTTAATGGTAAACGATTGGATTAATTTGGAAATTTTTCAATCACAACGAACTCATTTTTTTATAAGATAATATCATATGTAAAAATTAATACATAAAGTAACATAAGATATAATAAATATATTATAATCTATTTCAACCTTACATTTTTTTTCATGACCAAATTTGAAGACGATAATAGAAATTTAATACCGATCACTCTTTAATGTGACAAATTAACACATATCAAATGGTATTTTTATTTCAAGTATACATAGAGGGTAAAAGAGTGATATTGATGAAATATTACATAAATGTGAAACCATTCCATTATATATGAGAAAATAGAGTTTATAGTACTTTTGTATGAGGGTAGGTGAAGTGATAAAAAGAAAAAAAATTATCTTGAAAGAGAAAATAAAATAAAGTGGATGATTGCCTCTTAATTACTCCAACTTGAGAACCTCCATAAAGGGATTGTTTTTTGTCTTTTGATAAAAACAAGATTTCTTGGACATGGGGGAGGATCCTGAGAAAATGTTTTAGCATAATTAAGTCATGTGAAAAGGATTGTGATCTGTGAGTAAATAAGGGGGTGAGGGGTGGTTTTTGTAGTGGTTGAGAGGAGGGTTTTCTCAATATTTTATTCATTATTTTATTAATTTCTTCAATATAAGAAATAAAATGGATTCTTGTGATAAAAAAAGTAATATTTGAATTTTATTTTTGAACCGAAGGTTATGACCTCAAAATAACATTATCCATAACTATATAAATCATGTATTTTTCATTAATCATAAATTATCTTATTTTACTATTCACTAATAATTCAATTATTTCAAAAAAAAATCATAATAACTAACACTAAACATTTCTCTATGTGTAGAATCCAAAAATGAGCTCCATTTTATGAAAACAGTTTTTTTAAATATTAGAAATTTAATATCTAATTAAAACAATTATTTAGTTGAAAAGTAAAAATTTTATTATTAAAACTAATTTTATAACACATTAGAAAATTAATTAAGATCTCATATAATTTTTATATAATCATAAGACATCAAAATACTAGTTTATAAATAAATTTTATGAAAATAAATTTTCTTTTAAAATATTAAATTAATCATATTTTAGTAATTAAACATTTATGAGGTATAAAAATACCAATACTATGATATAATTATATCATATTATCCTTTAAAAAATTGATAAATATTATTTATAATTTAATAATTAAGGTTACTTACTCACTTGGACAATTAACTATTCATAAGGGTCATATTAATATCCATAAAGGTTTCAATACTATTCATAAGGTTAATTTACGATTCCTGAAAAATGAAGTTTGTCCTATTGAACACCAAACATATTGTTGATAGTAACCATTTATGTAAGATTTTTTAAATTCAAATACCAGAATAGGAAAACTTATTTCTAAAGGTAAAAAGTATTTACTATTCCATTTAAGAATTATGTGGCATTTTATCATCATTTTATTTTATATTATTATTCTATGTGACATGATTATAAGAAGGTAATATCCACAGAAAAAACTTTTGGTCATTAAATTATGCCCCCATAGGAAATTTTTCCATCAAAATTTCATTTCACTATTTATACTCAAAATAGTTGTGCGTACTTTTCCTTCATCTCCACTACCAGTTCCCATGTTTCCTATTCATAAATATGGTTTCCCCATAGTTCTTTGGACAAGTGAGTAGTCTTGTTTCATAGAACATTATATCTACGATCCAAGATCTTCCCTCCCTCGTCCTTGTAAGAAAGATAATTATTCAACTATACCACCTCTGAAGATAGTACATGTGAAGGATCTGGTATGTACTTTCTTAAAGGGGATACATGGAATACATAATGTACTTTAGACATGGTATGTGGAAGTAACAGTCGATAGGACATAGCACCAACATTATCAAGGATCTCGAAGGGGCCAATGTAACTAGGACATATCTTTCCTTTATTCCAAAATAGCATAACCTATTTCCATGAAGATATGCGAAGGAATACCATGTCTCTAATATTGAACTCATGGTCTGATTTATGATTATATTAATAACACTTTTGTCGACCTTTGGATGCCTTTATGTGTTGTTGAATAGTGTTCATCTTCCCCACTATTTCTCCAGCCAATTCGGGTCCTAAAAGTTTATGCTCACTGATATCATCTTAACACACATTTTTTACCTTTTCCCTATAATGTGAATCATATAGATCCATTTGGAGGCTATAATCGAAACTGTTGTTGTAGGATAATTGAACCAGTGGAAGATATTGGTCCCATCCTCCTTTGATGTCCATAAAATCTTCTCTCAACATGTCTTTTAGTGTTTTAATAGTTCGCTCAAATGGGACATATGTTTGAGGATGATAGGCCCTACTAAAGTTCCAATCATTACAAAGAGCATGTTGGGGACTCTTTCAGATCATTAAGGTGATCGTTATATCTTGGTTGGATACAATCAATATTGGTAAAATATGTTACCTTAACACCTCTTTGATATATATCTGTGCATTTTGATCTAATGAGAATTCCTCTTGAATTGTGATAAAGTGAACTATCATTGTAAGAAGATCCACAATGACACATATATCATTGTTTCCTCTATATGTACTTGGAATTACAGTGCCACCATACATTATAATGTTATCCCACACCCATGTTGTTATGGGTAGTGGTTTAATTATCCCATTATACTTTTGAATCTATGCCTTCACTTATTAACATACCAGGTACTTTGATGTACATTCAACAATATCATTTTTCATATTTTCCCACAAATAGTTCCCTAAATGATCTAAATACATCTTTGTGCTCCCTGGGTGTCTAGTGAATGTTGATCTATCTGCATAATTCATAAGATCATTATTTATCATTGGATAATATGGTACACATAGTCATGAACCAATTCTTATAACTCCTTCCTCATCAATCATGAACTTAGAGGACTTACCATTTCTAATAGATTCCACCAATTTTAGAATTTAAACAACTTTTCTTTGATCATCCTTTGTTTTCTCAAAGATATATGGTTAACAAATCATTTGAGGAAGGATTGATGATGTTCCAACCTTAATTATTTTAATTTCAATCCTTTGTAAATCTAAAAAGATTGGATCCATCTCAATTCTCATCATTAATAAAGATGCAGGATCCTTTCTGCAACACCCTAGAATAATAATGGGTTAAATGACTATATGATATGAGTCAATTCAACTAGGTGCATATTCCTTTTTAGGAGCCTCTATGATTAGAAATCCATAGATAATCATGCTTGGTATGGAGTAGTGATTAGGATGTTTGACCTTCTGAGACGTTTTCCAAGGTGTGTGTGAGTGAAGAAAAGTCACACTAGAAATGACTTGTGTTGTCCTATGGGGATTTTCATTAGACATATGACCTGCTCAGGAAATTGGGCGGGCCCCAGGGTGGGGATCATGTGTCTTCAAGTTAAATATTGGTAAACGGTAGGCCAGGACCCAAAAACCACGTTAAAGGTAGGGTGTTTGTGCTGTCATCGGGACCTAGTTTCCATAATTGGTACCAGTGAAGAAACCCACCCTTAAGTGAAGTGCACAACCTAGTTTGATATGTGAGGCCCACCATGAGGATGTTTTTGTCAAATTGGTTGGGTGAATGTTACACCACAAAATGATAAAGGGTTAAATGACTAAATGATATGACTGATTTCAACAAGGTGCACCTTCTTTTTCGAGAGCATAATTGATTAGAACCCCATAGTTAAGAATTATTGGCTTGGTGTTCTGAAAATGATGGGTGACCTTATGGGTAGTTTCTAAGAGTGTGAGTGAGTGGGGAAAAAGCACAATGTTAAAGACATGTGTTGGCCTGTGGGCACTGTCATTAGTTAGATGATCCATTCAAGCATGTGGGTGGGCTTGAGGGTGGGGACCACATGTCTGTGGAGATACTAGTGGTACCTAGAGGTCCAAGACCCGACGACCAAGTTAATGGTGGGGTGTTTGTGTTGTCACCAGGACCAAGTTGTCACACTTTCTACTTAGATCACCTACTACATTATTTACATTACCAAGCTGGTAGTGGATTGAGAAATCATAATCCTTGATGAGATTTAACCATATTTAGTGGTATATATTAATATCCTTATATGTGAATATATATTTAACACTCTTTTGGTCCGTATATATGATATAAAACTAAATTATTGAATATTTTATTGATAATAAATGATATAATTTCCTCACATTGTGTTAAATATGTCCAATTAGAATGTATTTGGGATTAGATCTTTCATTTGAATATTTGATGAAAATTCCAGTTTTACCCTTTCAAAATCATTGTAGTATTTCAATCATAAATATTTTTATTTGAATTATTTGAAATTAAAATTTTGTAACTATGTTCCATACTTCATGGGATATAACTTTAATTCAGGACACTATATCAAAAGAATCCATTTGGATGGAGTAAGTGGGACATAAAGTCAAAGGTGGGGTGGACATGCTAGAATGGGGAAGCTTCTGTATTTTGGCCATAACTCCTTCATCTAGTCTTGGATTGAGCCCAAATATTTAGAGGAGAAATAGGACCCATATCTGCACATATGATCCTTCTGGAAGGCTAGAAAATTCACGCGTTATGTGGTCAAATGGGTGGTACATGTTGGCATAAACCTTTTGGCCAAGATTCCCCATTCACACTTGAATGCACTTTGAACCTAGCCTCCACACCACACTATAAATTGATTTTTTTCACATTTTTTGGGGTTGGGACGCGTATTACGAATTTTAGGGCAGAGGAGAAGAGGTTCAACTCCAATTCTCCAAGAAATTAAATAAGGTTAGCTCTTGAAGTAAGTATCCCTTCTTCGAAACCCTATTCTTCTTCCTCATGTTGTAATGTTTGTGTTTTCATAATAAACTTCTTTGTTTTTCTTTTATTTATTCTCTTTTCTTCTGTTTTGTTTAAATTTATTATTCTATTAATCTTCCTCTTTGGGATGGAATTCTTGAGTAGAAGCTTTATTGGGTTATACCCATTATAAACCTTTGCACATGCAAAACACTTCTACGATGATTACACCACCCATGGAAGAGTAGTTATTTTTAGTAATCGATCGACCTATATCCTTATTCATTCATTTATTTTGAATAAATGAGATACTGTAATTCAATTAATATGATCCATGAATTGTGTTTTTAAATTTTAAGAAACTAAGAAAGCAATTGAACAATTAACACAAAAACACGCGAGGTCGTGATTTTGTGTAAATTGTGAGAGCGCGGTCTTAATCGGTAATACAAGACCATAAGGGATAAATTTGTAGAGTTAAAATATAATCCATAAACAAAATTCATCATTATTTCCAGAATGGATATGTGCCTTAATTTACCACTGACCACAAGCTATCCTTAGAACATCAATCAATGCAGGGTGTTGTGATTGCATGTTCCGAAGTTATCCTAAGGTTAAATTCACTTCATCATTGTGGTAAGGTTAATTATCGTAGGGTTTGGGGGTTAACAAATTAAGGGATCATAATTAATTGAATATTAATTTAAATTATAATGATTAATAAATTATTTAATAGGTAGAGTTATATTGATTATTTCTTTTAATTATTGTCTAAAAAACATCTTTTTGTTTTGTCATTTTAATCGAACTTCATTTCAAAACTAAAAACAAAAAAAATAGAATCTTCTTCCACCAAACTTCTTCTAGATTTATAAACTATAAACAACCCCCATACTTTCAAGTAGTGTTTTTATTCTCTTTTATTTTATTTTTAGAATACCTTTAAAAAGTTGTTTTAAATCTACTTCCTCTATTGAGAGACGACCTTGGTCATCCACTCTGTTGCACCTCAGTACCCAAAAATCACATTAATTATTTGAGGGTTCCCATGATAGCGCTCTTTCAAATTGGCACCGTTGTTGGGGAGGAAAGTAATTTATTCAACCATTTAGAGGTATTTCTTTTATTTTTTATTTTATTATTTTCTTCACCGCTCTCATTCAGCTTTCCCCTTTCTCAACATTTCAATTTTTTTTCTCATCCTCTTCTTTTCTTTTTAGACCATCAAATAAAACTTATCATTTTTATTTTACAATGGTACACATTCATTTTTTCCATTTTGATTTGATTTATGACACGAACTAATCCCGAAGATCTCTTAGATCTTGACCATGAGATTGAACGTGGCCTTAGGTCTCGAATCAGACATTTTCAATCTACAGGAAGTTTTAATATTCAACCAGTTGGTGAAAACCTCTCTTCTGGAAACATTGAAATTGGAAGCAATTCAAATTCAAACATAAAAGAAGAACCAATGGATGGAAATATTAGAAATAGACTTAATATAACCATTATATAATTGGATACACCTGATATTAACTATCAACCAAATTGTATTGCATACCCGAATCTCAAATCAGACTTTGAGTTAAAATCTGGGTTAATTCACCTTCTTCCAAAATTTCATGGCTTATCTGGTGAGGATCCAAACAAAATCCTAAAAGAATTCAATGTTGTTTCCTCAACCCTTAAACCTAGAAATTTCTCTGAAGATCAAATCAAATTAAGATCATTCCTATTTTCACTTGATGGAGCTGCAAAGGAATGGATGTACTATTTTCAAGCTGAAGATGTAACATGTTGGAATGATTTGAAACGTCTTTTATTGCAGAAATTTTTTCCAGAATCAAGGACCACTTCAATTCGTATAAAGAACTCAAGGATCAAGCAGGAACAAGGGGAATCAATGTATGAGTATTGGGAGCGATTCAAGAAGTTGTGTGCAAGCTATCCACATCACCAAATTAGTGAGAAACTCCTCATTCAGTACTTCTATGAAGGACTCACACCTATGGAGAGGAGCATGGTGGATACTGCGACTAGAGGAGCATTGGTGGACAAGACACCAGTAGCTGCACGTGCATTGATCGAAAAGATGTTCCAAAACTCCCAACAATTTGGTGATCGAGGTACACCACATGTCATGGGATTACATCAGTTAAGTCCTTATTCTCTTGAGAGTCATTTGATTGATTCCAAGCTAGAATAATTGACCACTATGGTGAGGTATATTGCATTGGATCAAAAGACATCCCAACCCCCTCCTTCAAGGCCATTTGGCATTTTCCCTGAGACAAGACACCCAACTGACTGTTGCCCATAACTACAAGAGAAAGAGGATTGCATAGCAGTATTCCTAGGGAGACCATTTCAGCAACAACAACAACCATATCCCCAAAAGAATATTAATTCATTTGATCTAACATACAACCAAGGGTGGAAATATCAACCGGACATGAGGTATGGCTTTGGAAAACAACAAAGGCCACCCTTTTAATAAAACATCCAGCAGCCTTCGCCTTACCAGTAGGGTTTCCAACAACCCCAAAGGAGATTTTAAGCCCAAGAATCAACAATCCAACAAAAAAGGAATCCCCCACCAAAGGTAGATTCTAATACTGATGATATTTTGAAGAAAATTGTCTTAATCAACAAAATGAGATGAAGAGTCAATGTTCAGATTTGAGGGAGTTCAAGACTCAAATGAGACAGATTCCCACCACCCTCCACGAACTTGTAAGTAAGAATTCTGGAAATCTACCTTCCCAACCCACTGCAATTCCAAAGGGGAATGTTAGTGCCATCACTTTGAGAAGTGGGAAGAAAATGAACGATACATCTATACCTACCATTCCACCAGGATTCATCTATACTCCAGAGAAGCCGCATTCTATACCAACTGATAAGCAATCCAAGGAGAAAGATAAAGGTAAGAAAACGATTGATGATGTTCCTCCTAAACCCATTCCTTTTCCAAATATGGTTGTTCAAACCAAGAATATGTCTGAAGAAGCAATGAAAAAGAAGGTTTGGGACACATTATAACGTGTGGAGATCAACATTCCTCTACATGAAGACATTAAGCAAATTCCAAGGTATTCGAAATTCTTAAAATAACTTTTTACCAATCGAAGAGTGCTCAAGAGAAATGAGAGGATCAATCTTGGAAGGAATGTGTCATCACTCATTACACCAACTCTAGCAATACCGACAATGTGAAAGGATCCAGGGACCTTCACTATCCCATGCACCATAGGAGAGTTGCACTTTTCTGATGCACTTTTTGATTTTGGAGGTTCCATAAGTGTGATGCCTCACTCTGTATTCTCTTCTTTACAGGTTGGTGAGTTGAAGCCGACGAGAGTGGTGGTGAAACTGGCAAATAGAGCTACGACATATCTAGCGGGAGTTCTTGAGGATGTACTTGTCCAGGTAAGAGACATGATCTTTCCAGCAGACTTCTATGTGCTTAACATGGAGGATGAAAAGGTAAGTTCTCATTCCCGCATTATCTTAGGTAGTCCGTTCCTCAAAACTGAAAAAAAATATCATAAATGTCATTGAGGGTACACTTTCCATGGAGTTTGGAGATGAAGTTGTGATATTTAATGTTATGGATTCCATGAAGTACCCCTCAGAGGACCATTCTGCTTTTTTTAATCTCCCATTTTGAACCACCAAATAAAAACTCCATGGAATTTGATTGTCCTATGCTTAGGGAGATTATGAGTATTGGTTCAAGTTTGATGTCTAAGAGAACTTTCACACATGTTACTGATAAACAATCCTCTCTTGGATTTGATTTTGAAATGGAATCATACTATGATTTTGATCAGGTAAACTCTGATTATAACATGGCTCTGGAGTATGCTGATGGAATTGATTCTTTATTCTCTGATTTTGATTATGTATATTCTGATACTGATGCTCTTTGTGCACATATTTCAGTTCCTTCCATGTCTCCATCCATACACCACCCCCTACACTGGAAATCAAGCCATTTCCATCAAATATCAAATACTCATACTTGTTGAGTGGTGAGAAATTACCTGTTAACATTGATAACAATATCCCTTTTGAACATGATGAAAAACTTTTGAATCTTTTGAGGGAGAACATTAGGGAGATTGGGTGGACCTTGGGTGACATATCAGGTATTAGCCCATCCATTTGCATATATAGGATTCTTTTGGAGGATGGGGCTAAACCGGTGTGACAGCCACAAAGGAGACTCAATCCCACCCACCTAGAAGTTGTTAAAAAAGAATTTGAGAAATTGCTCACTGCTAGTATAATATTTCCCATTTCAGATTCTCAGTGGGTAAGTCCTACTCAGGTTGTTCCCAAGAAGAGTGGTGTTACTGTTGTTAAAAATGAGAAAGATGAGTTAGTTCCAATGAGGGTACGAAATAGTTGGCGCGTGTGTATTGATTATAGGAAACTAAATCAGTCCACTTGCAAGGACCATTTCCCCCCTCCCATTTATTGATCAAAAGCTTGAGAGACTAGCTGGGAAAACACACTATTGTTTCTTGGATGGTTTTTCAGGATATTTTTAGGTTCCTATAGCTCCAGAGGATCAGAAGAATAATACATTCACCTGTTCCATTGGCACATTTTCCTACCGGAGGATGCCATTTGGACTTTGCAATGCCCCAGGTACCTTCTAGAGATGCATGGTGAGTATTTTTTCAGATTTTATTAAGACCTGCATGAAGGTATTTATGGATGATTTTATAGTGTATGGATCCTCATTTTATGAATGTATAAATAGTTTGGGAAAGGTATTGAATCATTGTATTGAGAAGAATCTGGTCCTGAACTTTGAAAAGTGTCATTTCATGGTAGAGCATCGAATTTTCTTAGGGAATGTAGTGTCAAAACATGGGATAGAGGTTGATAGATCTAAGATAGACATTATTTAATCCTTACCATATCCTTCATGTGTGTGTGATGTTAGATCTTTCCTAGGGCATGCAGGATTTTATCGACGCTTCATCAAAGATTTTAGTAAGATTGCTCTTCCTATGTCACGATTACTCCAAAAGGATTCGCATTTTTTGTTTGATGATTCTTGAAGGAAATACTTTGATGAGCTAAAGAAGTGTCTAAACACTCCACCGATCATACATCCCCCACGGTGGGAGATTACTTTTGAGCTTATGTGTGATGCCTCCAACTTCACGGTTGGAGCTGTCTTTTCTCAAAGGGTGGATGGACATTCACATGTGATTGCCTATGCATCAAGGACACTAGATTCAGCACAATAAAACTACAAAACCACAGAAAATGAGTTTCTTTATGTAATATTTGCTTTAGATAAATTCCGTTCATATTTATTGGGCTTTAAAGTAGTTGTTTTTTCTGACCATGCAGCTTTGAGGTACGTCCTGAAGAAGCCAGATGCAAAGCCATGACTTATCCGTTGGATGCTCCTTCTTCAAGAGTTTTACCTTGTGATAAAGGAAAAGAAGGGGTCAGAAAATTTTGTGGCAGACCACATGAGTAGGCTTACTCACACACTAGAGGATGACACCTTAAACTAGGTACCACTTCGGGACACTTTTCCCAATGAGAATCTTTATTCCATCTCAGGTACGCATCCTTGGTATGATGATTTAGTGAACTATCATGTTTCCTCTGAAAAACCTACAAATTTAATGGAGCATCAACTCCAAAAATTAAAATGTGAGTCTAGGTTTTATGTGTGGGATGATCCTTACCTCTGGCGCATGTGTAGTGACCAAGTCATTAGGAGGTGTGTTCTCGATCATGAGTTTGAGTCTGTTTTGCATTTCAGTCATACAATTGCTTGTGGTGGACACTTTGGACCCCAACAGAATGATAGGAAAGTCTTGGAATCTGGATTATATTATCCTAGCTTATTCCATGATGCCCATGTGTTTTGTAAGTAATGCTCTCGTTTCCAACACACTGGGAACATTTATAGGATACATGAGATGCCAGAATAACCCATACTATTCTGTGAGATTTTTTATGTATGGGGCATCGATTTTCTGGGTCCTTTTCCTAGTTCACTTGGGTTTTTATATATTTTGGATTCTGTTGATTATGTGAGTAAATGGGTGGAGGCTAAGGCCACCAGGACTGATGATTCACATGTTGTTGTGGAATTTGTCAAAGCACAGATTTTTTGCAGGTTTGGAGTACCGAAGTCCATCATCAGTGACCAAGGTATACACTTCTGTAATCAGAATCTTGCTTACCTTCTTCGAAAGTATGGGTTTACACACAAAACATCAACACCATACCACCCCCAAACAAATGTCCAGGCAGAGGTCTCAAATCACGAGTTGAAACAAATTTTGGAGAAAACTATGCATCCAAATAGGAAGGATTGGATCAAGGGCTTGGATGATGCATTGTGGGCTTATAGGACAGAATACAAGACAACCATTGGTATGTTCCCATTTCGGATTGTTTTAGGGAAATCACGTCATCTCTCAGTAGAAGTTGATCATTGGGCTTATTGGGCAATAAAGAAATGCAACATGGATTTGGCCCAAGATGGAATCCAAAGGAAGATGAAAATTCAAGAGCTTGAGGAGATTCGATTGTCATCATATGTGAACTCAAGGCTCTACAAGGAAAGATCAAAAGCAGCTGATGACAAAATTATCCACCAAAGAGAGTTTCATGTTGGAGAGAAAGTACTTCTCTATAGTTCACGACTCAAGATGATGCCTAGTAAGTTGCATTCCATATGGTTAGGTCCTTATGTTGTGATTAATGTTTTTCCTTATGGTGAAGTGGAGATCACACAAAAGGACACAGGAAGGATATTTACAGTAAATGGGTAACGTTTGAAGAGATATATTGACGGACTTCCTACTAATGCAGTGGATTTTATCACACTGCATGACCCCATTATTACTTGAGCACATCAGGCTGTTCCTAACCCTTTAACTTTTATATTATTTTTCCAATATAAAGATTCTACATTTCATGTGCATATATCATATCATGGGTACATATTGAGGACAATTCAATATTTTAAGTGTGGGGGAGGGGACCTTTTAGTTTAGTAATTTCAATTATTTTCCTGATTGAAAAAAAAACAAAAACAATTGTGTGTGTTTTTTCAAATTTTTTGTGTTTGTTTTTCAATTTTCTGTGTGTTTTTGAAACTTTTGAGCTGAAATGATTCTCATCACAATTTTGAAATGCATATAAATGAGTGAAACAATTTATCCGTTGAAACTATGCTTAAATGAATGCTGAAATGACTTTGTTTCAAGTTCAAATATTTAGTAATTTCCAGAAAAGTACACTGAATTTTGAATCCCATGCCACATCTCACTGTCTTTATATTTGAAATCACATTCCTGTGAGGCTTCTGAACCATTATTTTCATATTATTTACATTCAACTCACTTCTTGAGATAACCAAACCATGCTTAATTTAACACGAATTTGATTTATTTCTGTCAAAACTTGAGGGTTTGACGTACTTATGTTTAAATTATTGAGGCATTTGTTTGGTATTAAAGCCCCTATTTCAAAGAATCCTTTTTATAATGGCCTACCATGAACATTTAATCCTTTTATCCCTTAGAATACATGCACAACCTGTTAGGTTAGAGACATTACAAGCCAATTTTCCCTATCCAACCAACTCTCGAAGTGAAATTTCATAATATAGTTGAGCTTAAGTGTGAGGGAAACTATCTTGTGTTGTGATACCACATTATGTGATACTTTGGGTGGAAAATTAAAATTTGAAGAGATGTGTTTGCTGCTGAAGAAAATCATTATATTGAAAGATGTTCTTTTTCTGGAGATTTCATGACAAGTGAAGCTGTGCCTTTTCTAGAGCTTTCATGACAAGTGAAGTTGTGCCTTTTCTGGAGCTTCTAATTGAGGTGGAAAGTTATGCCTATCTGGAGCTTCCAAGAAAATCGTGTTTGAGAAGATTGACATTTTCACTGTAGAAATGTTGAATAGTGTGAAAATTCCATTATTTTTCATGATGATAGAGATGAATTGATACTATGGGGATTGTGGAGAAGTCCATATTTAAGTGAAAATTAGATTAATGCAATTTTTCTTAAAAAAGAGTCAAGCCCTCCTCATTCAGCCTTAGAATTTTTCACATCTAAATCCTACCAACCAAAATCCACAGAACAACCCTGAAAAGTCCTCATGATAAACATATGTCCTTGACTCACATGAGGTGGTGATTTAGGAATTTATCAAGCCTTTGGTGACCCTTGTCTGAGTATGGATGAGAAATACATTGCAAAAAACATTGATATTTGTGTGATAAGAGAAAATTCAAGCGAGGTAAGTGTTTTTTGCATGAGAGGATAAATGAAGTGGAAATACATTGAATGATATAAATGGATAACTTGAAATAAGGTTTTTTATGAGGCATGATATCTTTGATTCATGGTGTGGAATTGATTGATCTTAAGGATATGTGTTTTAAAATTTGTTTTGATTTGATATTAATATATATTTGAAATGAGGTTTTTCTCAGGAGTGAAAAAGGGTAAGTGTGGGGGAGTTGATAAAACATTATTTTATTAAAAAATATATTGATAATAAATGATATAATTTCCTCACATTGTGTTAAATATGTTCAATTAGAAAGTATTTAGGATTAGATCATTCATTTGAATATTTGATGAAAATTCCAGTTTTACCATTTCAAAATCACTATAGTACTTAAATCATAAAATTTTTATTTTAATTATTTGAAGATTATTGTTTTTAGCTATGTTCCTTAATTCATGGGCTACAAATTTAATTCAGGACACTAGATCAAAAGAATTCATTTGGATGGAGTAATTGGCCCATAAAGTCAATGGTGGGATGGACACACCAGAATGGAAAAGCTTCTGTATTTTGTCCATAACTCCTTCATATGGGATTGGATTGAGCCCAAATATTTATAGGAGATATATGACCCATATCCTAAAAATATAATCCTTCTGGAAGGCCGGCCAATTAACGCGTTTAGGTGGACAAATGGGCTGTGTAATTTGGAATAAAATATTTTTCCGAGATTCCCCATTCACACTTGAAACCACATTGAACCTAGCCTCCCCACCACACTATAAATTGGCGTTTTTCTCATTTTGTGGGATTCGGTCATGCATTAGGAATTTTATGACAGAGGAGAAGAGGTTCCACTCCAATTATCCAAGTAATTAAATAATGGTAGCTCTTGAAGCAAGGATCCCTTCGTCGAAGCCCTATTCTTCTTCCTCATGTTGTAATGTTTGTGTTTTCTTAATAAACTTATTTGTTCTTATTTTATTTATTCTCTTTTAATCGGTTTTGTTAAAATTTATTATTATCTTAATATTCCTCTTTGGTATGGAATTCATGAGTAGAAGTGTTACTGGGTTATACCCATTATAAACCTTTGCACATGCAAAATGCTTCTACGATGATTACGCCACCCAAGGAAGAGTGGTTCTTTTTAGTAATCGATAGACCTATATCCTTATTCATTAATTTATTTTGAATCAATGAGATACTGTAATTAAATTAATATGATCCATTAATTGAGTTTTTAAATTGTAATAAACTATGAAAGCAATTGTACAATTAACACAAAAACACGCGAGGTCAGGATTTTGTTTAAATTGTGAGAGTGTCATCTTAATCGGTAATACAAGACCATACGGTATAAATTTGTAGAGTTCAAATATAATCCCTAAACACAATTCATCCTCATTTCCAGAATGGATATGTGCCTTAATTTATAACTGATCATAAGATATCCTTAGAACATCAATCAAAGCAGGTTGAGCGATTGCATGTTCCATAGTTAGCCTAAGGTTAAATTCACTTCATCTCTGTGGTAAGGTTAATTCTCGTAGGGTTCGGTGGTTAAAAATTACAGGATCATAATTAAGGGAATATTAATTTAAATGATAATTATTAATAAATTATTGAAGAGGTAGAGATAGATCGATTATGTCTTTTAAATATTTTCTAAAAAAACATCTTTTTGTTGTGTCATTTTAATCGAACTTCATTTAAAAACAAAAACAAAAAAATACAATCTTCTTCCAGCAAACTTGTTCTAGATTCAAAAACTATAACCAACCCCCATCCTTTCAAGTACTGTTTTTATTCTCTATTATTTTATTTTTAGAAAACCTTTAAAATGATATTTGAAATCTACTTCCTCCTTTGAGAGACGACCATGGTCAGCCACTCTGCTGCACCTAAGTACCCCAAAATCACATTAATCATTTGAGGGCACCCACGAAAGCACTCTTTCAATATATCTCACACTTCTCCCCATAGAGATAATTCCGCTAGATTTTCATCATAAAGATCACAACTTCCAACTCCATATCATATGTGGGATAGTTTTTCTAATTAATTTTCAACTTCAATGAGGCATAGTCTATCACTTTATCATTTTTCTTTAGTACACATCGTAATACATTTTTTTAGGTATCATTGTACACCACAAATAATTCTTCACTTTTTAGGAGTGTGAGTATTATCATAGGGATAAGCATTTATTTATACTCCTTAATGCTTTCCTCACATTCTTGGGTCCAAAAAAACATCACTCACTTTTGTTTCAACTTACTTATTGGGTTTTAAAGTCATGATAAGTTCTTTACAAATAATCAGCAATACGTAGATACACCAAGAATGATTTAGATCATCATTAATGCTGATGGCCAGAGCCACTCCATGATTACCTTTGCCTTGTAAGTGTAGAGACCCGTAGCTTAACGTACATGGACATTACATTACATTTGCGGAATACTTAGTACATAACAAAAAAACACACACACAAGGATCGTAATAGTTTAGTGTCTTTGGAAACTCGGAACGTAATCTTATAATCGTGGTGAAAGATCTTCAACATATCCCATAAAGATTTTATTTTTTTTATACCTAAAACCTTTCTTTATATCCTGGGGAAAAGAAAACATAAAAGGGTGAGCTCAAATGCTCAGTAAGGGTAAACAAAAGAAATATCAATCACATCATATACATAAGCACATAACTTTTGGAAATCTTAACCTACAAAAGAGATCATAATTTCATAACATGGGGTAAATCATGGCAGTGAAATATAATCACAATAATCATAACTTAAAACATGAAACATTGTGGCATTCACACATAATCATAGAGAATCATTTCTTGTTAGTCAAGAATCATTTCCAAGACTATCTTAGTGGACAATGTCCCTTTCTGAATCGAGTAACCCTTGTTTCAGTCCTGTTTCACTGAACTGGTATAACCTACTGTTCCAGCCCTGTCAATCTCATGAGATATAAAATCTTTACCCAATGCATTGGAGGGAGATATAGGTCCCACCCATCTTATAATGAATCCTTTCTTATGTGTGCCACATAATCATAAATCATACATCATTGCATAACCCATGTAATAAAAATGGGATTCTTAAACAACATGACATCATAAAACAATTCATATAAGATAAAGGAATTCATAAAAATATTTCCATCACAACATAATCAAATCCATGTAATAATAAGGATAATAACAGAACCCTTTTATTATCTTATATGGAAAATAATTTTGATAAAATACTTGAACTCCATTCTTGAGGAAAATATCTTTTCTACTTCAAAAACACCTTTCCTTTCTTAACATGTCATACAATTTTAAACTAAAATAAGTTGATTAATAATAAACTTGAAAACTTGTAAAGTAATCTTCTTGGAAATAATGTTTTAAAAATCTATTCATGCCGTATAAGTTAAAAAAAACATTCTTCGTACTTTTGTCGGAAAAGTCAAAAAGTACCTTGTACGAAAAACAACAAAAGATTTCTTTCATACATATTACTAAAAACTAACCGAAGGGTAAAAATGGATTTAAACAATTGTAGGTGGATGGAAATAATATTACATATTGATGAAACATGGATGTGGATGATAAAATACACCCTAGTAAATATCAAAGTATAAACAATCTCGGATAAAAATGAGATTGTGATATTTCCCATACCTTAGGTCCGATTTGCTTCGTATGTGTCCGAACCTCTTGTATAATGATTTAAATAATGTCATTGACTTATTACAAAATCATATTCATTGTTATGATATCATATATGGTTCACTTATGACATTATATTACCCGTTCTTTTGTAAATTCCATGTTAAAGAAGCGTTTTGGGTAAAATCGTTTCATTTATTGTAGGTGTTTTGACTTGTTGTTCTTGACATTATTATTACTTATATCATGATTTACTTACTTCCAGAATATAAAATATGATTTATATATTCAGTATATATATATATATAATAGATAGATAAATGAAATGAAAAACACCGTTCATGGAGACGGTAGTCCGTACGTACGCATGAACGCTGTTTTCCTTTCCATATTGTCTTGAATGGAAGTAAGTAGATGACATACATATATATATATATAAAAAAATCCAGTAGCTTTATAATGTCATATATTTCATTATTATTTCTTATATATACTTTATAATCATTCTTAAATGGTTAACATGGAGAATGAATCTCATCGCGTCGTGGAGACGGTAGTCCGTACGTACGCACGAGCGATGATATCATTTCCATAAATATTGAATTGAATTGGAGTGGATTATACAATATATCAGAATCAATATGATGTTGTAATAGCTATTTATAGTTATTCTTTACACCATTATACCCATCCATGTAAGGTGGTGGTGGAAAATAGATTACACCACGGCGTGGAGACGGTATTCCGTACGTACGCACGCGCAGTGATTTCTTTTTACGTAGGATAGATAGATGGTGAAATAGGGTTGTTTCATACTTATAATAACATATCAGTATATGAGTGATACTGATGTTATTACTTAATAATGAAACAACCTAAGAATAAGAAGTGGAAGAAGAAATAAAGATGAAAGAATTGGTAACGGTAATTACCTCTTCTTTGAAGCGCCTCTTTGAGACCTCCTCAAAGGGCACTAAAATTGGTCTTTTAGGAAGACCAGAACCTCTAGGATGTTTATAGGGAAGTGTAGAAGATATTTTGGTAGGGGTTGGCCGAGCTTGAGTGCTCAAATTGGTGTGAGGAGGAGGGGGAGGAGGTGTCCTTTTATAAGGGAGGAGAGGGGCACCTTAGGAATACCTCAAAATATTATTTTATATTAATGTGAAAATCGGTTTATAATGGTTCCAAAGGGTCTTATTTCAAATCTAAAGTGGGTATGGGTCGAAATAATATCAACCAATAGGATTTAGACAAGTTTAGGGTATTATTGTAACCTTATCAATTAGATTTAACTCTAAGTTAAATAATTTAACTTTTACCGTGTCTTTTTGTTTTCATTCACTATATGGTTAATACACTTACTATAACATGCCAAAAGAACCCCAAATTGTTTATTATTAATATATATGTCCTTATCTAAGTCATTTGGCCGAACCTTAGATTTTTTGGAATAAAATAACAATTAATAATATAATATTTGATTTAAAAACTATTTTGTGTCAATTTTCACACTATTTGATATATGATTTTTTTGAAAGTCATAACAAAATTATATGTTCAAACCAAATTGATTAAATCCACACTAATATAACATAGTAACCTATAAAATTAGTAGAA
The DNA here is from genome assembly GCA_963277665.1 of Viscum album. Lineage (NCBI taxonomy): Eukaryota > Viridiplantae > Streptophyta > Magnoliopsida > Santalales > Viscaceae > Viscum > Viscum album. The sequence goes on along the minus strand of OY728129.1, from coordinate 124,132,961 downwards.
TTCATAAAAATTCTTAAATTACTTTTATTTTGGTATATATAATATCAATTATGTCAATATTTCATTAATAAGATAATTAATGCATCATCGTTGTGTCATAAATAAATTACATTATTTGATGTCTAAAAATTACAAATAAAATACCATCATGTAGGAAATCTTTTTAGATTTCTTATGAATATTTACAATCGAATTTATCTTATGTAAAAGCCTATATTAAAAATGTTTTAGTAAATAAACTTTGATTTTAACTCTTTTAACTCTTCTTTGAATTAAATAATAATAAATGTCCTAATCTAATCCAAGTAGGCCTAAATGGTCATATTTTATTCCTAAGCTTGTTTTTGGTCGAATTACACTTGTCCAATAGAATTAGGACTTGTGTTAGGGTAATAATAATATCATTTTTACGCTTAATTACCCTATTTACTTTTAACCGTGGTAAATAAAAGTAAATAGTTACTATTCACCAAAAATTATTTTCATCTCATTGAACCACATTTTGCTTATTGAAATCAACCGTGTCTCTTGGATTTTTGAAATTCCATTAACAGAAGCGGTAAAATTAAGATTTATGAAGAAATTAATTTTTTTAACTACCACTTAGTAGTTTCACTATTCATCAAAAATGGATGTTTTTCAGAACAATGCCAAAATTTCATCCTAAGATATATTTCATATTCCGAATTCAAAAATGAATTCTATTTTACCAAATTCATATCATAGAAGTTGCATTAATTAATTTTATAATTAAATCCCGATGTTAAAACAAAGAGCGTGTTTTTAAGAAACAATATCTATCAAAAGATTGACACTTGTTTATGTCTGGTTTAAATGTGAAATTACATCCAATGACCAAAATTGTATTAAATTGTAAAAATATATTCTAAATATACTTTAAAACCACTCAAATTAATAATTTATCACTATTAATTATTTCAACTGAAAAAGTTGTTTTTAACTAAAATTTAGTAATTTTCACTATTCATCAGAATATGAAAGTTATCCGAAAAGTACCAAAATTTCACCTTAGGCTAAATTCGATACTCCGAATCCAAAAATGAAGTCTATTTTGAGAGCTAAAATTTCTAAAATTTTAAAAGGATGTTATTACTATTCATAACGACTAGTTATAATAATATTTTAATAGCATATCGTTGTTTAGTGAAACTCGGTATTGCGTACTACACATGCTATCGAGGAAGGTCGTGATTGCATGTAATGCAAGGCAAGTTAAGGATGTGTGTTGTGCAAGCTTTTTTTGGTGTAGCATACAACACAATAAATTAATAAAATTAAAAAGAATATTTTTCATAAAATCTCGGGCTGTTACATTCTACCCCCCTTAAAATGAATTTCGCCCTCGAAATTTGTCGGGGTTATAAATGGTTTACTATTCGAAAGTTTCTTTATTATAAAACCACATCGTAAAAAGGAATATCAAAACCAATCTTTAAAAACAAAAGTATGAAACGTACCGGTTACCCAAATAAACTAGTCACTTGGTTTCCACATAGGTGAAAATATGGATATGGAAGAGAAATATAACCATCATGTTTTGATGGAGAGTGGTAGAGAACATGGCTATGGAAAATCCAGTTATCACAAATCCATAAATTTGTGACGATCTAAGGTACCATCTGATTCATCAGGTATAAGATCACTAGGACAACATTTTGGGTTTTCAAGATCATTTCCCTAAAGTTGAAAATTTGAATTAGAATAAATACTTTCTTTATTTTGATACAATCTCACTGTTTTTCATGACTTGACAAATTTCCACTTCATCTCTTAAATAAATGAAGTTGAATTTGTTATTTGTGAAGTGTTAGCAGATCATGTGATAGAATGACGGGTCATTCCATCTGTCTCAAACAAAAGGTTAGCAAAAATTATATACATAAGTCGATCTATAGTGAGATTAATCACATATGGTTCCTAAAATGTACTTATACATCATATGTCATACAACTTAATATAATAAAACTAGTTTCTACTAAACAGGGACTTCCTATAGGCCAGTGATAGGCGATAAAGGCCAGTCGCACTTCGGTTGTGGGTTCGATTCCCACATCCTTGTCCGACGCGATGGGCTGTCGCCCGTTCTGCAGGTTGTCCTTTTTCTAAAACTATAATACTATAACATCCCATCAATAATATCGAAAGAAAACTTCTATCCTTAAACAATACTAACTTATGTCCAACATAATCCATTCCAATCTTTAGGCTTATCCATAATACTACAGTCCACACTCATAACATAGTGAAAATGATTACCAGAGATTTAACACCATCGTCGATCCCCATATATCATAAGATATGTTTTTTTGGTCACATTCCAAACATTCAAAGTCCTTAATCATGTATTCTCTTGAATACCTTAGTGAAAACATGAATGCAGTTTAAAGTTAACACTTTCCACATACCAAAATCCTCAAAATTTTATATACTCAAACCATGATATCACTTAGTCCTTATACCAATCATGAGCTCATGAATACTATGAAACATTTCGTTTTCTCGTTTTCCCTTCATTATGCGCATATCATCTTATTTCCAAAAATATCTCAATTACTTTGAATACCACATTAGACCCATACATAAATATTCCAATACTTCATGATATAATATTATTTTGGAATCCCATTACATAAACACTTAATCATTCCACCACATCGTTGTCATATTCAACATCGCCAATAGTGATCGCATGTGACTTCCCTTTGTCCTTTGCCTTAAGTGGTTGCTCATGTTGATCATCACTAACCCTTGGATTAGGGCATTTATTAGCATAATACCCCATTTCCTTGCACTTGAAGCATTGAAGTGTTGGTGGTGCGTTCTCTGCAGTGTTTGATTTATTCACATAATTAGAAACCCTTTTTCCATTACTTCAACACTCAGCTGCTCGATGACCTTCTTTTCCACACTTAAAACATTTTCTAGTCCCTTTAAGACAATCTCCACCCTGCTTCATTCCACACTTTGTGCATAAGGAAACATTAATCTTCTTTTCACCATTATTTTGAGATTTCTCCTTGAACACCATCTTTCGTTTCTTGTCAAAAATATGAGATGGATAAGTAACACCAACTTCCATTTATAATTTGATAGTACAACGCACAATTTCTTCATAGCTACTGAAGTCTCTTATAGCTAATGCCCTTAGAAGACTTGGTTTTAAGCCACTGAAAAATCGATCAACTTTACTTTCAGGTTGGATGATAATGCCAGATGCATACCTTGCAAGTCTTGTAAAATTCTCTTCGTATATACCAATAGATTCACCATCCTTCTGCTTCAGCTCAAGAAACTCCTTTTCCATCTTTGTTTGAAGAATACGAGGGAAGTACTTACTGAAAAACAAGTTCTTGAACTCGTCCCATTCCATGGACTCAATTTCATCTCTTGGCCTCGTATTCTTGATAAGATTCCACCATTGATCAGTTTCACCTTCCAAACGATATACTGCTATGATGACTTTATCATGTTCAGAACATTGAAGAACTGAAAATATCTTTTCAGTGGTACTGATCCATTGTTCAGCAACAAGTGGATCAGAAGTCCCACTGAAAGAAGGTGGGCGTTGCCTCATGAAGGACTCAATAGAATATTGTTCCCTTCTCTACTCATTTGGAAGTCCAGAATGATTCATATCTTGTGTAAGTATAGAAATAAGATTTTTCACTCCATCTCCCATAACATTTGTTTGTTCAGGAGGGCAATCATTGCATTGTCCATTGCATTGATCAACACGGTTCCTTCGGGTTCCAGCCATCGTCTCAAACCCAAAAAGAATAGTGTGAGAGGCAAAAATAATGCTAGGGAAAACAACATAGTAAAGGGGAAGTACCCTTAATATCTAACATATTAGGTTAAATTCTAAGATCGTTACCGTAGTTCTAGGACCATATCTTATACGTATACTTATCCTTAGGGACATCCCTAGACATACCTTAAAAATATCTCTAGGGATCTCACTAACGTTTTCGCATCCTAGTTTCCAAAGGTTGACAAAACTTTTCCTCTGATACCAACTGTATAGACCCGTAGATTAACATACATGGACATTACATTACATTTGCGGAATACTTAGTACATAACAAAAACACACACACAAGGATCGTAATAGTTTAGTGTCTTTGGAAACTCGGAACGTAATCTTCTAATCGTGCTGAAAGATCTTCAACAACTCCCATAAAGATCTTCTTTTTTTTACCTAAAAACTTTCTTTATATCCTGGGGAAAAGAAAACATAAAAGGGTGAGCTCAAATGCTCAGTAAGGGTAAACAAAAGAAATATCAATCACATCATATACATAAGCACATAACTTTTGGAAATCTTAACCTACAAAAGAGATCATAATTTCATAACATGGGGTAAATCATGGCAGTGAAATGTAATCACGATAATCATAACATAAAACATGAAACTTTGTGGCATTCACACATAATCATAGAGAATCATTTCTTGTTAGTCAAGACTCATTTCCAAGACTATCTTAGTGGACAAAGTCCCTTTCTGAATCGAGTAACCCTCGTTTCAGTCCTGTTTCACTAAACCGGTATAACTTACCATTCCAGCCCTGTCTATCTCATGAGATATAAAATCTTTACCCAATGCATTGGAGGGAGATATATGTCCCACCCATCTTATAATGAATCCTTTCTTATGTGTGCCACATAATCATAAATCATACATCATCGCATAACCCATGAAATAAAAATGGGATTCTTAAACAACATGGCATCAAAAAACAATTCATATAAGATAAAGGAATTCATAAAAATATTTCCATCACAACAGAATCAAATCCATGTAATAATAGGGATAAAAACAGAACCCTTTTATTATCTTAGATGGAAAATAATTTTGATAAAATACTTGAACTCCATTCTTGAAGAAAATATCCTTTCTACTTCAAAAACACTTTTCCTTTCTTAACATGTCATACAATTTTAAACTAAAAGAAGTTGATTAAAAATAAACTTGAAAACTTGTAAAGGAATCTTATTGGAAATAATGTTTTAATAATCCATTCATGCTGTATAAGTTAAAAAAACATTCTTCGTACTTTTGTCGGAAAAGTCAAAAAGTACCTCGTACGAAAAACGACAAAAGATTCCTTTCATACATATTACTAAAAACTCACCAAAGGTTAAAAATGGATTTAAACAATTGTAGGTGGATGGAAATAATATTACATATTGATGAAACATGGATGTGGATGATAAAATACACCCTAGTAAATACCAAAGTATAAACAATCTCAGATAAAAATGAGATTGTGATATTTCCCTTACCTTAGGTCCGATTTGCTTCGTATGTGTCCGAACCTCCTGTATAATGATTTAAATAATGTCATTGACTTATTACAGAATCATATTCATTGTTATGATATCATATATGTTTCACTTATGACATTATATTACCCGTTCTTTTATAAATTCCATGTTAAAGAAGCGTTTTGGGTAAAATCGTTTCATTTATCGTAGGTGTTTTGACTTGTTGTTCTTGACATTATTATTACTTATATCATGATTTACATACTTCCAGAATATAAAATATGATTTATATATTCAGTATATATATATATAATAGATAGATAAATGAAATGAAAAACACCGTTCATGGAGACGGTAGTCCGTACGTACGCATGAACGCTGTTTTCCTTTCCTTATTGTCTTGAATGGAAGTAAGTAGATGACATACATATATATATATACATAAATCCAGTAGCTTTATAATGTCATATATTTCATTATTATTTCTTATATATACTTTATAATCATTCTTAATTGGTTAACATGGAGAATGAATCACATCGCGTCGTGGAGACGGTAGTCCGTACGTACGCACGAGCGATGATATCATTTCCATAAATATTGAATTGAATTGGAGTGGATTATACAATATATAAGAATCAATATGATGTTGTAATAACTATTTATAGTTATTCTTTACACCATTATACCCATCCATGTAAGGTGGTGGTGGAAAATAGATTACACCACGACGTGGAGACGGTATTCGGTACGTACGCACGCGCGGTGATTTCTTTTTCCGTAGGATGGATAGATGGTGAAATATGGTTGTTTCATACTTATAATAACATATCAGTATATAAGTGATATTGATGTTATTACTTAATAATGAAAAAACCTAAGAAGAAGAAGTGGAAGAAGAAATAAAGATGATAGAATTGGTAACGGTAATTACCTCTTCTTTGAAGCGCTTCTTTGAGACCTCCTCTTAGGGCACTAAAATTGGTCTTTTAGGAAGACCAGAACCTCTAAGATGTTGCTAGGGAAGTGAAGAAGAGATTTTGGCAGGGTTTGGACGATCTTGAGTGCTCAAATTGGTGTGAGGAGGAGGGGGAGGAGGTGTCCTTTTATAAGGGAGGAGAGGGGCACCTTTGGAATACCTCAAAATATTATTTTATATTAATGACAAAATCGGTTTATAATGGTTCCAAAGGGTCTTATATCGAAGCTAAAGTGGGGATGGGTCTAAATACTATCAACCAATAGGATTTAGACAAGTTTAGGGTATTATTTTAACCTTATCAATTAGATTTACCTCTAAGTTAAATAATTTAACTTTTACCGTGTCTTTTTGTTTTCTTTCACTATATGGTTAATAAACTTACTATAACATGCCAAACGAACCCCAAATTGTTTATTATTAATATATATATCCTTATCTAAGTCATTTGGCCGAACCTTAGATTTTTAGGAATAACATAACAATTAATAATATAATATTTGATTTAAAAACTATTTTGTGTCAATTTTGACACTATTTGATATATGATTTTTTTGAAAGTCATAACAGAATTATATGTTCGAACAAAATTGATTATATCCACACTAATATATCATAGTAACCTATAAAATTAGTGTAATTCATAAAAAATCTTAAATTACATTTATTTTGGTATTTATAATATCAATTATGTCAATATTTCATTAATAAGATAATTACTGCATCATCTTTGTGTCATAAATAAATTAAATTATTTGATGTCTAAAAATTACAAATAAAATACCATCATTTAGGAAATCGTATTATCTTTCTAATGAATATTTAAAATCTAATTTATCTTATGTAAAACCCTATATTAAAAATGTTTTATTAAATAAACTTTGATTTTAACTTTTTTAACACTTCTTTGAATTAAATAATAATAAATGTCCTAATCTAATCCAAGTGGGCCTAAATGGTCATATTTTATTCCTAAGCTTGTTTGTGGTCGAATTAAACTTGTCCAATAGAATTAGGACATGTATTAGGGTAATAATAATATCATTTTTACCCTTAATTACCGTATTTACTTTTAACCGTGGTAAATAAAAGTAAATAGTTACTATTCACCAAAAATTATTTTTATCTCATTGAACCACATTTTACTTACTGAAATCAACCATGTCTCTCGGATTTTTGAAATTCATTCACAGAAGCGGTAAAATTAAGATTTATGAAGAAATTAATTTTTTTAACTACCACTTAGTAGTTTCACTATTCATCAAAAATTGATGTTTTTCAGAACAATGCCAAAATTTCATCCTAAGCTATATTTCATATTCCGAATTCAAAAATGAAGTCTATTTTACCAAATTCATATCCTAGAAGTTTCATTAATTAATTTTATAATTAAATCCCGCTGTTAAAACAAAGAGCGTGTTTTTAAGAAACAATATCTATCAAAAGATTGACACTTGTTTATGTCTGGTTTAAATGTGAAATTACATCCAATGACCAACATTGTATTAAATTGTAAAAATATATTCTAAATATACTTTAAAACCACTCAAATTAATAATTTATCACTATTAATTATTTCGATTGAAAAAGTTGTTTTTAACTAAAATTTAGTAATTTTCACTATTCATCAGAATATGAAAGTTATCCGAAAAGTACCAAAATTTCACCTTAGGCTAAATTCGATAATCCGAATCCAAAAATGAAGTCTATTTTGAGAGATAAAATTTCTAAAATTTTAAAAGGTGGTTATTACTATTCATAACGGCTAGTTATAATAATATTTTAATAGCATATCGTTTTTTAGTGAAACTCGGTATTGCGTACTACACATGCTATCGAGGAAGGTCGCGATTGCGTGTAATGCAAGGCAAGTCAAGGATGCGTGTTGTGTAAGCTCTTTTTGGTGTAGCGTACAACAGAAGACATTAATAAAATTAAAAAGAATATTTTTCATAAAATCTCGGGCTGTTACAGTAAGGGTCTATAGATATCCCTTTCTAGTGAAAACGTACCCCAATGTTGATACTTCATCCATCCAGAACTCATGTTTACTATACTTTTCATAATTTTTATCCCTTTATTAAGTATTCAGTATTGTATTAAAATAAACTGAATTTTCCCCATTAATCTTGAAGTATATTAGAATTTCTTTGATAAAGACTACCATAATTTTTTTATGTAACCTCTAAACACACTATTCATTAAATCCATGAATATTTTTGGGGAATTAGTTAGATCAAAGGTCATCCCTATGAACCCAATGTGTTCATACATCATTCAAAGGATAGTCTTGGGAATATCTTCTTTCCTAACCATTAATTAGTGATAACTCTACCAAATGTCTACCTTTGATGAGTAAGTAAGCCCACATAGCTAATCAAACAAGTAATAAATCTAATGCATGGGATACATATTCTTTATCATGATTTATATTGAGTTGATGAAAATAAACCAAGAGGAACATTGATTCATCCATATTTTTAACAAAGAGGATTGGCGCACCACATGGTGAAGCACATGAGTGTATAAAACCCTTCTCAAGATTCTCATGTAAATTCTTTATCAGCTTTTCAAGCTCAATGGTGGCCATTGTATAAGGTTACATTGATATTGGTAGAGATCCAAGAATATGATCAATTGAGAACGAAACTTCTAGGTTAGGTGAAAGACCAAGTAACTTGTTAGGAAACACATCAGTGTAATCCCTCATGATGGGCATGTCAGAGTCTGAATATCTCTTTTTTATCAATCATATGAACAATATATGATTCCTTATAAAAAAAATATCCACACTTGAGAAAATTATTCAAAAGGAGATTCATATTCCTCCTTACACTTGTACAAGAATGGATGATGCTCCGGGATATGAAGAGTGATCTCTATTTCCCAAAATTTGATGTTGGATTTATATATAGACATTCAATCCATACCCAAAATAGCACCAAACTCAACCAAAGTATGAAGATGTTTTATGAGAGTATCAATCCACAAACATTAACCTGTGATATGTTTTATACATTGGATGCAATAATTTCACCATTTGTTGTTCTAACAGATAACAAAACACACAAATTATGAGGTGGTGATTAAATAGATCTTCTAAATTTGCATGATATGAAAGAATGTGTATAACCATAATCAAATAATATGTTTTCTATTATTTATTGAATGACCAGAGTACATGTGACCACATTGTTGTCTAACACCGCCTCATTAGTGGTGATATCAAAAGCACTTCCTTCTTTCCATTGAGGTGGTTGTTGGTTTCCTCTCACAAACCTTGTATTTTGGAAATTGATCACATAATTACCATTATTATTATAGTTGTAGTACTAAACTAAAGGCTTAGTGTTCATCTGAACCTTCCTTTCTTTTTCCACATTAGTTGAATTCTCAATATCCCTTCATCAGGTATTTTCCAAATTCCCTATATTTTAACATTTGAATCATTTCCTAGTTATATTCAGATAGTTCCTTGGATGATTCTTCCCATAATTTTAACATGTGTTATATTTTATCCACTTTACCTCATGGGATTTATTTACTGATCCACCCATATTATACTCTACATTTTTTTCTCACCGGGCCCCCGAGGCCACTGAGAGTCTCTAATATCTATTTCAACCTTAAGGGAACAACAAAAAATGTGTTCATAACTTTTGAAGTCATGGATCATCAATTCTTTTCATAGACTCGGCTTTAGTCTTCTGATGAAGTGATCCACCTTGTATTCAGTGTCCATGACAAAGCTGGAGCCGTACATTTCAAGCCTTGTATATTTTTCTTTATACGCCTAGATAGACACATCTTCCTTCTTCATAGGTCTGAGGAACACACCTTCTATATTGGGATGGAGGGTTTAAGGGAAGTATTTATTGAAAATTATTTTCATGAATTCCTCCAAATACATGGAATCAATTTCCTCCATGGAGTTTCTATTCTTTATTACTTTCAACCATAGATCAGTTTCCCCATTAAAATGATAGATCTCCAGCGTAACTTTCTTTTCTTCTAAGCGCTGGAGGACTAAAGAATATTTTTTAGTTGATTTAGTCCATTATTCTCTAAGGAGTTGATCAAAATATACACTAAACATGGAAGGCCTTTTTCACATGAAGTATTTGATATAAACTCTCCCTTTACATGGGGAAATAGGTATTTCTACAAGATTAGAGTAATAAATCATAAGTTGGGATAGTTGAGAAAGTATTATCAGGACGTTTTGAGAAAATGTTGCCATCATATTTGGCATATCATTAGGGAACTCTTCAAATTCCCCATCCCATTTATTTTTGACATGTGTTCTTCTATTTAAAACCATTAACTAAAAAATAACATACCATTAGGGGGCTTCAATACTTAGATAATAATCATAAAAGGCAATGTTGAACAAAAATGATAAACTTGTTAAGGAAAATTATATCTTAACTTCTGATTACCTAGATTTCAATCTAGGTTATCCTTGATCTATTTCATAATATATATTCTTATGAGATCTTTTATTCCATTAATAATGTTTGATAATGATCTTATGAATTTACCAAAGCATATCCCATGGGGGTGTCAAACTAGGTGCGTAATAAGGCCCATTGTCGTGTACCAGGTTACCCAGAGTCATGCCCGAAACACATTGTTAGAGTTGTTACTCCTAGGTACAACGATTCCATAACCACATCCACCTATAGTATTGATATTGGGATGTATTTTATTAATAAAACACATACTATAGACTTTCTAAAATTGTGGGATGTTTTCTTATACATAATCTTATCCTAAGGTTCTTACTAAAGATCTATAATCCTAATATCTAGAAATATCAAGACATTTCTTGAATTCCAACTATAGAGACCATATCCATTTACAAATATCATTAAATTATTTTAAATTTATTTTAACATCAAATTACAATCCAAGGATCATAGAATCTAGTGTATTCTAATACTAGGTATATGAAACGTAAAACATAGGGCTAAATAAAAAATTACATTATTTAATATTCCTAAAGATATCCTAAATTCCATTGAAACCATACATTGGAAACGGATAACCTGGGGATAACATGAACACATGGATTAGATAAAATCCTAATAAGGGAATATGAAAAAGTATAAATCTTAGTACATGGTTTAGAAGTCATAACATAATTATATAAAGAGGCATAATACACGATTAAACATAAGAAATCATAATATTTAGAACATGGGATCATATAATCATGAAATCATATAAACATGAAATCATAGTAATGTGTAGACGACATTAAACATCAATTTAGCATGATTCAAGGATTTTTTCACATAGAGGATCATGATTCAAGGAACATAGCACATAGCAGTGTATGATTTAAGGCAAACCACCAAGACCAATTCACATAGAGCACTAGTCAAGGCTAATAACAAAGACCATTTCACAAAACGTCTCATGAGAAAAAACATTACTCAATGATTAGAGTGATATTTTGGCACACCTATCATAACATGTTCATGAGTATGTCTTCCACATAATTAGTCAGACATAATCAATCATATATAAACATAAGGGTGGCCATGGAAAGAAATGGGAATCATAATCATCTCATTAATCATAATAAATGGGTGTATCGTACAAGTGTTCTTGAAATAATGTAGTTAAAACATACATGGTAATTCATAAGGGATAATAGGAATATTTCAGGTTAAGTGTTATAAAAAATAAGTGATAACATGTTGGGTGAGTATTTAAGAAATTTTATCATTAAATATTTTTATTGTAGTTTTAGTGAAATTTCTAAAGAGAATTTAAAATAAAAATTGTAATAATATTTTATATAAAACCATTAATGAAATAAATACAGTTTTCATAAATAAAAGACTGATTTTATAAAAAAAAGGTTTCTTAAAACATATGATAATGTTCACTTAAAAGTGGGTAATAATTCATGATGTTCACCTAAAATGGGCTTTCTTATAAAGATGAATTGAGAGGGGAACCACTTAAAATAATTTATATCCCCAAAAGGTAATGATGAATGGATCTTGGTACATGATTATATAACATATACATAGAATTTAGAATATGTACATAAAATTAAATTATTAGTTGATTTTTTGTAAAAGGAATGATATAACAACCCAAAGGAATAAAAACGGTTCGAGTAGAGTCCATTTCCTTATATTTGAAGGTGTTCCTCACTTGATCTTAATGTCCTGGGAAATAAATTAGTTTCAATAATTAATAATTATACAACCATATCTATATAAAATTTATTTATTATAACCATATTATTTTTATTTATGACCTTTTAGATGGGTTAAGTTATTTAATAACATCATTTGGGAGTGTTGGATTTTTTGGTTTTCATGATCGGTTAAGTTTTACACAATTATGGAAGTTCATATAAATGGGAATGGTTTTCCAGTAGTGTAAATATAATATATTAATTATCGTTAATAAGATAAAATGGTTATAAAATTCATTTGATTATATGTTATGGGTATGAATTATTAGATAAAATTTTAATGATAATCTCTTGGATTAATTTGGTGGTTTTTCGATCCCAACAAACACTTTTTGTTTTATAAATTAATATGATGTGTAAGAATTCTTCTAGAACATTCAGTAATGTATAATAAATATATTATAATCTATATCAACAAATAAATGGTTTAATTACTAGAATTGGAGAGGACAATAGAAATTGAAAACACATCGCCCTTTAATGTGATAAATTATCAAATCTCAGATGGTGCATTCATTACAGGTATATAAGGAGGGGAAATGAGAGATAATGATGAAACATTACATAAAAATGATACAATTAAATTTTATATAAGATATTTTAGTTTTCATTCCTTTTAGATGATGGGAGGTGGATATTTAAAAGTAAACAAAAGGGACTTGAAAACAAATAAAAGAAAAGAAAGGGGATGACTACCTCTTGAATACACTTCCTTAATAACCTCTTGAAGCATATTGTTTTAGATATTTTTCTAACACCAAGAGCTCATAGACATGGGGTAGAAACATGGTTAGATATTTGATCATAATTTATAACAGAAATATGGCTAGATAATTTTCATGGAATGGGCGGGTGGGTTATTTTTATAGAGGAGTATAAGAGGGTCTTCTCAATATTTTATTCAATATTTTAATATTTTTCTCAATAAAAGAAATAGTATTGATTATTGAGAAAAAACAAATATTAACATGTTAATGTGAATAATAAACCAAGGTGTTTACCTTATCATAACCTCATCTATGACTCAATAAATCATGTATTTATCATTATTTGTAAATTATGTTATTTTACTATTCATCAAAAATTCATGTATTTCAGAAAAATCCCAAAAATTCACCATAAAAAATTTATAACATATAAATTCCAAAAATGAACTCCATTTTATCAAAATATTTTTAAAAATATGAGAAATATAATTTTTATTAAAAATAATAAAATTTACCTGAAAAATACAAATTTTAAAATTAAAACTGATTTTATAACTCTTTGGAAAATAAGTTAAGGTCTCAAAAAATTATCATATAACCAAAAGACATTAAAATTATGGGTTATGTATACATTTTATTAAAATAAATTATATTTTAAAATATTAAATTAATCATAAATGTGTAGTAAAATATTTATAACTTACAAAAATACCAACACTATGATTTAATTACATCATATTGTCACTTACAAGATGGGTAAATTTTATTTATACTTTCATTGGTAAGCTTACTTATTCACTTTGTTGATTTACTATTCATAAGGGTCGTATTAATAATCATAAGGGTTACATTACTATTCATATGAGTAAGTTACTATTAAATTAAAATTATGTTTGTCCTATTAGAATCCAAACATCGTACTGATCACAACCATGTATGTCTGTTTTTTGAAATTCAAATCATAAATGTGAAAAAATAATTTTTAATTGTCACATAGTATTTAATATTTCATTTAATAATGATGTTGAATTCAATTTATTAATGTGATTTTATGTGATTATTTTGTATGAAATAATTAAAAGAAGGGAATCTCCACTGATAAAACATTGGGTTGTTATATTCTTCACCCTTATGAAATTTCTCCCTTGAAAATTCATTTTAAAATATCAGATGAAAATAGATGTGATTAATTTTCTTTCATCACCACCTCCAGTTCCCATGTTACCACTTCGTACTAATGGTTTCACCATAGTAATTTGACCAAGCAAGTAGTCTTGTTGTGTAGAGGATTATCTCTACAATCGAAGATATTAACTACAAAATCCTTATATGAAATATCATTCTCCATCTATACCACCTATAAATATAGTACATGTTATGGATCTAGTATGTACTTCGTTAAGAGGAATACATGGAATACAACAATTACTTTAGACACAGTATGAGGACATGCTAGTCAATAGGCCACAACTCTTACATGATCAAGGATCACCAAGGGGCCGATGTACTTGGGAATTATCATTCAATTATTCCCAAATTACAAGACCTTCTTCTATAGAGATATATAGAGGAATTATATGTATCCAACTTTGAACTCTAGTTCATGACAATAATTACCTGCATATCTATTTTTTCAACATTGGGATGCTTTGATGTGCTGCTAAATGGTTTTCACCTTCCCCGCCATTTCTCTAACCATTTCAGGTCCTAGCATCTTAGTCTAGTTGACTTCATCCCAGTACTCCAGTGTTTAACCCCTTTTCCCAAACCAGGCTTCATATGGATCCATTCAGATGTTGAAGTGGGAACTATTATTGTAGGATAATTCAACCGGTGGAAGTTGTTGGTCCCATCTTCATTTGATTTCCATATAACCCGCTCTCAACACGTCACCCATTATCTAAATAGTTCACATAGATTGGTCTTCAGTTTGAGGTTGATAGGTTGTTGTGATGTTCAACTCAGTTCTTATATCATGTTTGAGGCTTTTCTAAAAAATTTATGTGAACCACGTATATCAACCAGATACAATCAATAGTGGTACTCCCTATAGCCTTACCACCTCTTTGATATATATCTATGCGGGTTGATTCAATGAAAAGTCTTATCGAATTTTGATAAAGTGATATGTATTTGTAAGATGATCCCCAATGACCCATATATCATTTTTTCCTCTAGATGTCATTAGAAATCTAGTGACAATGTCTATAGTAATGTTATCCCACTTACATGTTATTATGGATAGTGGTTGCACCATCCCCTTATTCTTTTCCCTTTTAACTTTCACTTATTGACATACTAGGCACTTTGATGTAAATTTAGCAATATATTTATTGATATTTTCCCACTAATATTTCTCTCAAAAATATCGATACGCCATTGTGCTCCCTATGTTTATAGAGATGGTTGACCTATGTGTGTAATTCAGAAGCTAATTTTTAACCTACAGATCAGATGGTACACATAGTTGTGACCCAAATCCTACAAATCCTTTCTCATCAATCCTTAACTAAGAGTATTTCCTATTTATAATAGCATCCACCGTTTTAATAATTTTCATATATCTTTTTTGATCATCCTTTGTTTTCTCCATGATGGATGGTTGTGAAATCATTTTGAAAAGGACTAATGATGTTCCTCCATTAATGATTTATGTGACCATCCTCTATAACTCTCAGAAGATTGGATCCTTCTTGATCCTCATTATTAATAAATATGCATGATCTTTTCTACTCAAAACATCTTTTACCTTATTTTTTTTACTAGGATGGTATTGGATTGATCAGTCATAATCCCTGATGAGCTCTAACAATCATCACTGGTGCATATTATTCTCCTTATGTGTGAATATATATTTTTCACTCTTGTTTTCAGTATATATCTTGAACATCTCCCCATATAGATAATGCCACCATAATTTTTACTCAGTGATCACAACTTCAAACTCCAAATCATTTTTGGTACAATTTTTCTAATGAATTTTCAACTGACTTGAGGGAAAGTCTGTCACTTTATAATTTTCCATCAATACAATACCTATGAACTTATTTAAAGAATCATTGTACACCACCAAATAGTTCTCTACTTATTAGGAGTGTGAGTACTAGAATAGTGATAATGCTATTTTTGGGTTCCGTAAATCATTCCTCACTTTCTTTTGTCTATACAAACTTCTCCCCTTTCAGTGTCATCTTAGTTATTGGGTTTGAAACCTATTAGAAGTTATTTTAAAATCACTGGTAATACCCAGGTAGATCATGAAAGCTATGGATATCTATTAAAGATAATGTCATGGGCCACTCTTCGATTTCCTTTTTTCATCGAAGGGTCTACATATATCCCATTTTTGGTGATAATGTTCCCCATGAATGATATTTCTACCATCCAGAACTCACATTGGTTGTACTTTTTATAAAGTTTCTCCCTTTGGAAAGTACTCATCATAGTAATCAAATTATATTCATGTTCCTCCTAGATCTTGTAGTATATTTGAATATCAGGGATAAGGACTCCCAAAAATATATCAATGTAATCTCTAATGACTCTATTCATTAAATCCATAATACCTTTTTGAGCATTAATGAGTCTGAAGTGCATCACCATGATCATATTGTGTCTATACCTCATCTGAAAGGTAGTATTGAGAATATATTCCTTCCTCACCATTAATTTTTGATATCCCGACTGAAGTTCCACCATAGAAAAATATCTGGCCCCATGCAGCTGATCGAACAAGTAATCTATCAATGGTAGTTGATACATTTTCTGTATCATGATATTATTGATCTCACGATGGTCAATGTAAAGGTGTATTAATCAATACTTCTTCTTAATAAAAAGAATTGGTGCACCCCATGGTGAAGAACAAGGGATTATAAAACCCTTCTCCAGATTCTCCTTTAACTACATCTTCATCTCTTCCTACTAAACAAGGGCCATTTTATAAGGTGTATTTGATATAGGCAGAGATCCAAGAATTAGTCCAATTGAGAACTCAACATCTTAATTAGGAGGAAGACCATGAAACTCATCAGGTAATATATCAATTTACTCCCTAACAATGTTTATGTATTCAAGCATTAATTTATCCATTTTTATAATTATTTTACCTATATATGATTTCTCATAAGGTAAAAATATACCGACATGATAAAATGATTCAAAATGAGATTCATATTCCACCGTACACTTGATCAAGATTGGAGGATTCTCTAGTATTTGATGATTTATATTCATTTACTAATAATTGATATTAGCATTATATAATGATATCCAATACAGGCCCGATATTGAATCAAAATATACCAAAGGAAATATGATGATATTTTCTAGGAGGTTAAGTCCACATAATTATCCAAGGAGGAGTTATTTACATTGGATTAAATATTATTCCCATTTGTTGTTCTCACAAAAACTTAAAATCTAAATTTTGAGGTGTTTATTGAATAGTTATACAAAACTTGAATGATACAAAATAATTCTTCAACCAGAATAAAATAATATATTTTCTATCCTTGAATGAATAACTATAGTACCGGCCACCACATCATTGTCCGTATCCACCTTAGTATCTGTGATAGAAAAATACCTTCCTTATTTCCATGGAGTTTGTTGTTAATTTCCTCTAACAACCCTTGTCATATGGAAATTGTTCACATAATGCCCATGTTCCTTATAATTTTAACATTGTTCTATAAACTAAGTGTTGTTCTAAACCATCCTTTCTTATTCCACATTAGTGGAATTATTCATATACCTTTAATAGTTCTTAGAATGATTCCTCATTCTTCCACATTTGAAGAATTTTATATTTCTCTTCAGATAGTTATTAGAATGCCTTTTCCCACAATTTTGACATGTGGAATACTCAGTATTATTTCCCTCACGGGATTTATTTTCTAATCCACCAATATGAGGCTCTATTTTTTTTTTAATTTTTTCACTAGGCCTATGAGAAAACTAAGATTCTCTGATTTCCATTTCATCCTTAAGGAAAAACATACAGTCTCTTAATAATTGACAATGTCATGAATCTGTAATGATTCTTATAGACCCGGATTTAGTCCACTAAGGAAGTTATCCACCATTCATTAATTTTTTATGAAAAAATGAGAGGTGTACCATGAAGGACTTTTAAATATTTCTTCAAACATCCTGATAGACTCATCATCCATCTACTCAAGTCTAAGAAACCTTCTTCCTACCATGAGTCATATGTTTTGGGGAACATATTTATTGATAAACGTTTTATTGAATTCCTCCCAATCCATAGAACCAATTTCATCCAAAGAATACATATTAAGGATTTTTTTTCACCACTGATAAGATTCCCCATTAAAATGATAGACCACACGCACAATTATTTATTCTTATGATAATTAAAGGATAGATAATATCATTACAATGGAGTTAATCCACTCTTCTGTGAGGAGGGGATCATAAGATCCAATAAACATGGGAGGCCTTTACTACATGAAAGATTTGATAGAAACTTGATCTTTACTTATGGAAGGAGGTCTTTCCACATTATTCATGTTTTTTATAACATTATAAAGTTGATAAATAACATTCATGATGTTTTTAGCATATATCCCCATCATATATGGCAAATCAATAGGAAAATTTTAAAATTCCCTATCACATTGATTATTGGAAGGTATTCTTCTCTTTCCATCCATTAACTAAAAAAATAATGTTCTATTTGGGGGCTAGAATACTTAGTTAATAATCAAAAAAGGAAACTTTGAACATAAAAGAATAAACTTGTAACGGAAAAGTATAGCCTATTTTCTATTTCCCTAGGATTAAATCTTGGTTATCCTTGATCAAATTTCAAACATATACTCTTATGAGATTTTTTGTTTCTTAAATAATGGTTTTTAATAAGATTATGAATTTACCAATTCATATCAGCAATGATTGTCAAACCAAGTGCACAGTAAGGCCCATTTCCATGTAGCAAGTCACCTAGAGTCAGGCACAGAACACATTGTTAGAGTTTTTACTCCTAGGTACATATATTTCAGAAACACGCCAACTTTTAGTATCTAGACAAGGATATAAATTCTTGATAATACACTTACTCTATTATTATAAAAATAGAGGGAAATTTTATTATAATTAGTTTTATCCTTAAGGTTCGTACTAATGTTCTCTCTCCCAAATATCTAAAAATAACTAGACCTTGTTATGACACCAACTGTAGAGAACCTAGCCTTTTACACACATCATTACACAACATTAAATGATTTTAAAAATATTTTACATGCCAAGGATCATAGAGTCTAGTTTCTTGGAAGACTAGCTACATACAACTGAAAACGTGGCAATAAATAAACCATTTTTTCATTTAATATTCATAAAGTGCTCCTAACATCTTTTGATCCATTAAGTAGTCATTAGATAACCTAGGGATAAAATGAACAAAGAGATGTGCTAAAATACCATTAAGGAAATAAGCATAAGAAAAAGCCATAGCACATGGGTTAGAAGACATAACATAATGATCTAAAGAGGCATGGAAATTTATTAATCAAAATGAATCATAACATTTAGAACATGGGATCATATAATAATAGAATCATATAAACATGGAATCATAGAAATGTGGAAACAAAGGTAAACATGACTTGAGAATGAGTCAAGGATCATTACACATAGAGGATCATGTGTCAAGGATTATTTCACATAGTGGAGCACGAGTCGAGGATAACCACCAAAACCATTGAAAATTGAGCACGAGTCAAGTCTAACCACCATGATCACTGCAAATAACCTCTCATTAGACTATGCTTTACCCAATTCACTGAAGAGAAAATTGGGAACACCCAACTTAACATGTCCAGGAATATGATTTCTATATAAATATTCATACATGAATAGTCATACATAAACATAAGGGCGCCCATGTAAAGTAATGGGTATCATAATCAAGTTATAAATCATAATAAATCGGTGTATCATACAAGTGTAAATGAAAGAAATGAATTAAAAAATACATGGAAAATAATAAGGGATTGTTTTCATATATCATGGTAGGTGATATCAAATATAATTGATAAAATGTAAGATGATTGTTTAAGAGTTTTTTTCATTAAAACATTGTAGTGCAGTTTTAATGAAAATACTAAAGAGCATTCAAGATACAAATGGGAATAATATTTTATATAAAATCATAAGTGAAACAATAATTTTTTAAAAAATAAATAAATTATTTTATATAATCAATGGTGTATTAAAATATATTATATAGTTCACATTAAATAGGGTAAGAAATCGGGAAGTTCCCTTAAACCTGGCTTGCTTATCAAGAATAATTGGGAAGGGAACCACTTGAAAACAAGGATATAACTGAAAGAGAATGATGAAGGGATCTTGTTACATGAGTTTTAAAAATATTTAATGAATTTATAATATATAGATAAATATAATAGAAAAAATCATTTGGGTAGTAACCTGAATAAATAATGGAGGTTCAGGTAGAATCCCTTATCCTACGTCTGATTGTCTTCTTCAAATGATCTTAATTTCCAAGATAATATATTTATATTAAATAATTAATAAGTAAAAAACCTATTATACATTAAATTTATTTATTATAACGTTATTTATTTCGTTCATGGCCTTTTAGATGGGTTAATATATTCAATATCATCATTTCAGAGTGTTGGTTTCCTTGGTTTTCATGATCAGCTTACTTATACACATGTAAGGGAGTTTATATAAAATAAGAATGGTTTTCTTGGAGTGTAATTATTTTATGTTACTGAACCTAAATATTATAAATTTTTTATAAAAATAATTTTATTATATGGTATGTGAACGAGTCATTAGATAATATTTAAATGAATATTTCTTGTATAAATTTGGCAGTTTTTCATACACAACGAACTCACTTAGTTTTATCAATTAATATCACGTGTAACAGATGATTCCATTATATTAAATAATATATAATAAATTTAATATAATCTTGTTATACCCTAAAAATAGTCTCGGGACAGTAATTTATGATAAAAATAAAAATTGAAACCCCATTGTCCTTGAATGCGATAAGTTAACATATCTCAAATAATGTTTTTATTTCAAGTATACAACGAGGGAAAGGAGAGATGATGATAAAATATTCCATAACCTAATAGAATTATATTATAAATGAGATAATGGAGTTTTTGGTCATTTTTAATGAGGGGAGGTGATGAGTGAATAACTAACAATGGGAACTTGAAAAGAAATAAAATAAAATAAAGACGATGATTACCTCTTGATTACTCCTCCTTGAGAACCTCTTTATGGGGATTGTTTTTGGTATTTTGGTAAGACCAAAAGCTCTAGAACATGGGGAAGATCTTCGGAGTATATTTGATTATAATTTATACAATGTAAAATTCTTGAGAAGTGTGAGTAAAAGAAGTGGTGTGGGGTGGTTTTTATAGTGGAGGAAAGACGGGTATTCTCAATGTTTTATTCAATGTTTTAATATTTTTCTCAACACAAGAAATAGTATCAATTATTGTGATAAAAAATAGTAATATGTGAATGGTAGTTCTATCAAATAGTTCTTACATCACTATAACATCATCTATAACTCAATAAATCCACTATTTAGCATTTATCGTAAATTATCTTCTTTTACTATTCACAAAAAATTCAAGTATTTCAGAAAAATACAAATAAGTCACCCCAAAACAAATTCGATATGTTGAATCCAAAAATGAACTATTTTTTATGAAAATAATTTTATTAATATGAGAAACATAAATTCTAATAAATACCATAAATTAATTCAATAATAAAACTTTTAAAAATAAATCTGATTTTATAACACATTGGAAAATTACTTAAGGTCACATTAAATTATCATATAATCATAAGTCATGAAAATAACATTTAATGAATGCATTTTATGAAAATAAATTTAATTTAAAAAAATTAAATTAATCTTAAAATTATAATGATATATTTATGACTTTCAAAAATACATACACTATGATATAATTATATCATATTGTCACTTGTAAGTTGGATAATTTTTATTTATTTATTAATTGGAAAGATATGTTACTCGATTGGATGATTTAATATTCACGATGGTCATATTAAAATTCATAATTGTTACATTACAATTCATAAGGGTATGTTACTAATCACCAATAATTAATTTTTTCCTATTAGACTCCAAACATCTTACTGATCGCAACCCTGTATATCAAATTTTTGATATTCAAATCATAAAAGTGGAAAAATTATGTTTAAAGGTCACATAATATTTATAATTGCATTTAATCATGATGTGGAATTGTGTTTAATAATTTAATTTTATGTGATTATTTTATATGATATAATAATAATAAGGTAATATCCACTGATAAAATATTGGTCATTTCATATGTGATAGTGTGAGTGGAATGTTTCCTGGTTTTTATGTATTCGGTGTGACTTTGTAGGTGAATCATTGGTGCATTCATGCATGATCTAAATATATAAGGTGTTAGGATGAAATTCACACATCTCAAACCTTCAAGAACCAACACATATTCCTATATAGGGAATTATCCTAAAACCAATTACTGATAGGAGGAGGAGTTCATCCAATATTATATATTAGAAACTACTCCTAACTGAAACCAATGTGGGATTTTCTTTACTCCAAAATATGCTCCCATTAATCTAAAGAACACATATATGACCCTTCCCTTAAAAAAATAATCCTCAAGATCTAATAACATTTCAGTAATACCTATATTTTTTCTTCATTGCTGAGATAGTCCATTAAGAAACTATTTTCTCGATATCATTTGACCGGGGACACCACCATAGATCAACGCTCAAACTGATCCACCATATAATTGTAAATTTTATTCAAGGATCTTTCACCCAAATATGACATGGGTAATATCATGGCTCTAATAGCATTTTTTAGGATCTTAATACTTTCTCATAGACCTTACATCTTTAATAAATAATCCATTATTGGGTTTTATTCTAAAATTTATTGGTCATTGGTGGAGTAGGTCATTCATATGGAGTAGCTTATTTTGTCACTACTTTTTTCTCTAAAAATTAAAAGATAAAGTAGAAATAAAAATTAAGGGTGTAAAAAAATATATTGAAACAAATTATAATAAAATTACATATGTTTTATCATTAAAATTGATAATTTATTCAAAAAATAAAAATTAATTGATTAATAACATTTGAAATCAATAATTATACTCATCCATGTATTTTCTAATACATATGTCAAGACATAATTTATTTTTTCCTCTATTCCAATATCTATTTTAGATAATACATCCCCTAACTCATGATTCTCTTATCCTCATTTCACCCTCCTCACCTCTACACTTATACTCCTCTCTTCCCCCACCACCACCTCTACCTCTACATCATCACCACTACCTCCTACACATTCTTCTTATCCCCTCCACTTCCTACTCTATATCATCAACTCCATATTTCTCTCCTATTAATAAGGGTTTCATATATCAATAACTTCATATATTTTTCACCCTAATAATCACCTCACAACATCTAGATTATTATATCCACTGTATGCATCAATTCTCTTCCTCATTACTTATCTCTCCCCAAGATCTTAATTATTTTAAAGTGATTATATATACCTTTTTTATATTTTATTCGATGTTATCTCGCTACCCTATATAGAATGTAAAATTATGTTTGTTAATGAATGATATTTCAAAACTATACAAAGTTTTATGTTCTTGAATGTCATGAATTTCATTGTTTTTAGTGATGGTAAATCCATACATGTATGCCCTTGACAATATTTTCCTTTGTAAACTAATTAATTTCTAATTTTTCCTTCAAATTTTATTTGGAAGTTTTTTCATCAATTAATTCTATATATTATGATTTCTCTCCAAAAAAATTTTCATGTTATATATATACACTCAATTTTCATTTTATATTTATTATTCAATATATTCTATATGCATTTCTGCAATGTTTTTCTAGTATTCATTATATATATGGAATTATAGTTGTTTTATTCATTTAAAACAAGAATATTATATATTCACATTTAATTTAACTCATTTTTATTTTAATTTACTTTCAGTTTGAATGCTTGAATAATATAATCTCAGTGTGTCTTATCATCAAGTTACAATAATTAGTGAATGTTTTCCTTGTGAATTATTGATATTTTTTTTTAAAAAAAAACCACTTATGTTTCTTTAAACACATGTTATTTCTTATTATTTTCATCCATTTCATATATTAATTCTTCAATTACATTTTTATTAATTTAATGTTTGTGGGGTATTTGTTAATTTTATTATAAATTCTCTGCAAAACTAAATCATTAATCAAATTTGTTCAAATATTTTCATACAGTATCATATTTTTCATCAAAATAATTGATTCTAATTCAATATATAGGTAAATATTACATTATTGTAAAAAAAAATTATTAACAATAATTTTATCATTTTTTCATCTTTTTCATATGTATTCATAAAATTTAATGTATATTAACAAAACAATAGCTCCCTAGCCCTATGACCATTAAATATTTGGCTTATTAGATATTCAATTATTTTGGTGTATTAATAAGTGAATAATTGTGAACAAAATGATTGATTTCTCTTAATTTTATAATTATATATTTTTCAAATTATTTCATTTTAATTTTTTATACAGGTTCATATTTTTCCAATACGAGTTCATATTTTTCAAGAAAATTTGAATTTTGAAATAAACAATTGATTTTACATTATTATATAGGTTCATATTTTTTCAATTTGTTTGTTTAAAAATTCATATTCTAATTATATGTTTATATTTTTTCATAACTTTTAAACGTAAATATAAAATTTCACAGAAGTTTAGAATTTTATGTACATGTTTATTTTATTTAATAAATTTATCGATTCCATATCATTTTATAATTTCATATTTTATTATTATTTATTCATATTTTTTATTTATATTTGTTAACGTAGGTTTATATTTTTTATCAAAATAATTGATTCCCATTAAATATAGAGGTTAATGTTTGTTTATTATTTTATATCATTAATTGTTTCTTAATAATAGCTTTTACATAGGTTTTTATATTTCTATATTATTCTTAATGATTCATATTTGTTAAAAAAATAATTGATTTCACAAAAATATTTTTCGTAATATTTTTTTCATATTTTTTAATACAATGATTCGTATTCTAAATATTTTTTATAATGTTTTCATATTTTTCATACAGGTTCACAATTTTTAACAATATAGGACAACTTTATTAATAGTGTCCTTTTTCTAATATATATATATATTTTTTATATATATGATAGATTGAATATTTTGAGGTCAAATATTTCTTCCTATTGATTTATCATTATTCATTTCTCCTAATCATTTCTCTTAGGTATATAATTTAAGAACTTGTTCAAATCTAATGTGATACAGATGACCTAGCGAAAAATATTTCATCGTAGTGGATGTCATCAAAGATGTAATCATTAAAATAGAATCCAAACACACCCTCTAACTACCAATACAGATGGTATGTTACTCATTCATGGATTGATAATATTTATTATATTTAGACTTTTTATTTTCATCCATATTTCAATTTTTAAAATTTAGGCCTGCTATAATTATATATTTTTTCTCAGTAATGGTTACACCATTGAGGGGATGTTTGATATATTATACTCTTCTAACATATGTATATTCATCTTATTTAAATCTGGATATACATTATTCTTATTTGATTTACCGAAAACTAAAAATATATCAATTCAATAAATTTTAGTTAAAATATAATGTTAATAGTATCGAATTGTTCTAACATTATTCATCATCACTATTGGTGAAATGTTTCTAACATTGTCCTGCACCAAATGTTTTTTATCATGAAGTACATGATTTTTTTTATTATCTTGGAATTAATATTGATGATACTATTTCAGGTTCATTAGTATCCAAGTATTTTTTATTGTAGGTAATGAGATTGTTACCATCATCAATTTCATCTAAAAAATATGCATAAAAATATTATATTTTTTTAATTTTTTTTCATATATATACACATGTTATAACATGAATATATCCATGATTTCACTGTAACATGTTTGAAAAATTCGTTTTGGTATACCAAATTTATATTTTTTATACTCAGAACTTTGTGAGAATTGATAATTATTGTTAACTACCTGGATTAGCTTCTTGGTTTGGGAATAAATGAGCCATGATAATATAATTTTAGAGATGATAAAATAAAAACCTATTCCTTTTCACATTTAATGTCATGAACCAATCCAAGTAATTATCTGAACTAGTCCCCGAACCAGTCCATGGAAAGGCCAGAAGGGTGTTCCCATTCCCAAGGAGCTAGCACAAGGTCCTAGGTATCATAAACAAGCAATTTGGAATAATTTAACTGAACATAAAAAAACAAAACTATAAAATAAACCAATCCTAGAAAACCAAACAAAATAAGACTTTACAAGGTTTTATAATTATGTCTATAAGTTAATAACTAACAAAAGAGAGTGATAATACAAAAAGGGACACTATGTCCATCTCTAAAAACCACAACAAGGAAAGGGGTACGTCTCCCTAAATACATCATCGCAACACTTCCCAAATGAGATATATAATCCTGAGCCGCCACCACCAAAATCATTACCCTTACCTATATAAAACATGACCATGTTTGTTTACACCCAAGGTTGTAGGTAGTGCGTGATCTATTTCCCAATATGATTCCACACAAATAGATTCCATGCTTTAAAAAATATATGAAAAATATATTTGTATGTTTAATAAATTATATAAATTATAGAATAATTTAATGAAAAATAGTTTTAATGAATTGTTTTTTAAGAAATTGCATCTTTAAATAAAACACCTTTACAGTTGTTGTAACAAAAAAAACACACTATATGCCTACGATGAGGGAAAAATAGTCCATAGAACCAAAACTTTGAGAGTTCTTACAGGTAATAGATTGTGATGGGACCCTAGAACCTTGTGTCTCTGTGAAATGTGGTATATGAACCATAACCATCTATATTTTCATGCACAATCCATAAGCTAGGAGAATCATCCAATATTTTAATGTTCTCTGATCATCATCAATATTTAGTTAGTGTTTTAATCGTTGATCCCTCTAAGTGAAACATGGCTAGATCCTCTTCTATATCACTAGCACACAAGTCCTCCTCTTCCTTCCTATATACTCGGGCTTCCTGTATTTTTTTATAATCGAGTTTAATTTTCCACAAGATACACTAAATTTAGACACACAATCCAAACATCGAACTACACACACCAAAAGCCACTATTCTAAAAAAACAGGTATTTCAAAAACCAAACTCCCACAAAAACCATTACAACCATGATTTAAATTAAAAAAACTACTTAATAAATCATTTAATAAATTAATAAAACATTTCAAAAGAACACAACAAGGGATTGCTTCAAGATTACACCAATTACACATTTAATTACCATTTTAAAATCAGTGAGATATAATATATTTTTAGAAACTAATTTAACATCACACTTATAACTCATAAAACATGCTAATAAACAGATGAAATTATAATAAAATCATCAAGAAACATTTAAGCACAAATTCACCTACTACGGGAGGAGACTGTTTAGAAAATCAATGTGAAATTCTAACTGCACCTCGACCGCACCACAAGGATGCCTAATAAAACACAAATATAATATATCGAAACAAAAATATCAACATATAACCCTATGATTAAACCCCTGGGATGGAGAAGAGGAATCCCCCATAATATGTGATGAAACCCAAGAATATAGGGTGATTAGGAGAGAAAAGACGACTTACTAGACAATTCGAGGAAGAACCACACTAAATATGGAAAAAGTCATATAACTAGGGTATTAGAAAGGGGGGATGTTCTCCTATGGTAGGAAATTACAAAAGGGAAAGGAGAATGAGGGTTAAGGAAGTTAAAATCAAGATGAGAGGGAAATTCTAATGACATGGTCGCCGCACACGGTTAGTCTGCACAGTTTGGTAAATCATGTCGTAAACATGAGAGGCATTCTATATGAGTGAAGAACTTTGCATGGATAACTAGACCAAAGTGTGTGGTCGTGCGGAGGACATGTGATAGGTTCTATCTATTACCACATGGTAAGCTGGGATGTGTGCGAGGTTACAACTAATTGTGTGCCAAATGTGCGATTGGGCCTATCAAACCATGATCCTCAATTTTCCTCAAAAGTACAATGGAAAACCAAGGGATATGGTATAGAAACAAATAGAAAATTTCCTAAAAAAAGATCTCATATATGACATTTATTCCCACAATGAATTTTTTCCACCCTTAGAATGTCAACATGAAAGTTGATCATAAAATAGAAATTAGTACTATTGATTGACCCTGGACTCTCTCTCCCAAGTATCAAGAGTATCATTCACATTCTACCAAAGGACACAAACCAATGAGAGAGAATTCACTTGAAGAAACTTCTCATTGGAATCCACTATCCATATTGGATGTTCAAACAATAATACATAGGGCTCCAACTCCAAATCCTCCCAATTCGACAAATGAGATGGGTCTGGATTATTCTTTATCAGTTAAGAGATGTGTAACACATCATGAATTGAAAGAAAATAAGAGGTAAAATCTAACTTCTATTCTAACTTGATAATTCTCTAAAATATTCCTAAAGGCCCGATGTACCTTGAAATTAGCATTACCTACTTCCCCAAGTGATGATTACTTATGTGAGGTGCCACATTCAGGAATAACCATTCACCCATGGAGAACATGAGATCGTGACTTCATTGGTCGGCATATGATTTATGGAAACTCTAAGCTGTAAATAACCTCTACCTAATCAGCATGACTTTTTGAAACATATCTTGCACAACACTCGGTCCCATAAGTGAGGTCTCCCCTACCTCAATCCATCATAATGGAGGGAGAAAATTTCAACCATATAGTTCCTCAATATAAGCCATTCAAATTGAGTATTCAAAACAATTATTATAAGTAAATTACATATGTACCAAATGGAAATCCCATCAACCTCTGAAATCCAAAATGCATGCATGAATGATTTATTAAAATACATGACATTCCATATTTGTTTTACAATCCTTTTGGGTGTGGTATGATGTTCTCATCGTGAATTGTGACCCCAACACATTCTAAAGGCATTCCCATAACCAATTGGTAAATTAGGGGGTATCTATTAGAATCCATCACTGAAAACAAACCATGAATCTTGACCACTTCATGAATATTAAACTGTCCCAACTCACCCACCTTCACAAAAAATTTGATTGGGATAAAGTGGGAAGATTTGGTCAAACGGTCAAGCACTGCACAAATAGTGTTCCTTCCGTGAGGTGTGTGAGTAAAACCGATGATGAAAATACATTCTGACCTTATCCGACTTCGGGGTTTGAATGGGTAATGGTTGGAGCAAGATAGTGCATTTCATTCACTACTTTCAACTAGTGACAAGTATAATATCTCAATATGAAGTCAGATATGTCTTGTCTCATACCTAGACACTATATTTTCCAATGAACATCATAATAAATCTTGGTTGCACCAGGATAGACAGTCACCTAATACTGGTGGGTATCCTACATCACCACCTTCCATAGAGAAAGCTGAACCACACAATGGCCCTTGAAACACAGAGTTCCCTCGAGAGACAACAACCAATCAGATGATGTCTCCCCACCATGATGAAACTGCATATACCACTGATGAAGCTCACATTTTCATATATTTTATACTGTAAAACATTGTTTATAATCCCACAAAAGTGTTATTGAATGGTTAATTATCATGTTTTTAGGTTTTAGTGCTATTTTGAACCCAAATGTGAAAAAAGACTAATTCTGGATTTTTGACAGAATTTTACATCAGGGGTATTTTGGTCATTTCAGGAAAAATAAAATTCCAAATTTTCTGATTAAAATTTTGTTATAATCCTTATTTTATTTCCTTCATTTTTGTCTTCTGGACCAGGAGCTGATTCGGTCATCTAAAGGGTCTAAAAAATCATTGAATATTGGAATTTTTTTGGGCGGACAGCATGGACCCACCCAAAGTAACGGACCTCAAACGCGGCCTACACATATCCAAATGATGTGTTTCCACCTGGAATACCTTGAGGACAGATAGGGACGTCTCTACATTAAATTTGGAGGATGTTGGAGATCATTAACGAGGCTATTGAACGACATTAGTTTGGAGGAACCTTCCTGGATGCTTCGTCCATAAACAGTAACCGAGAATGAAAAATTAATAACTCCTACATACGGTTTCCAAATCAGCTGCAATTTGGAGAGGAGACGTCCAAGACATTTATGAACAACATTTATGAAGGGTGGAACGCGTGAATATGTCATTAAATGGGTCTACAATGCGTCGACATTTGAGAGACAAATTCTGCCTATAAAAGGAGGCTCTCACCTCCTCCTCAAATCATCCCATTCTCCATCCATTTCTTCAAGGCACCAAGGAGGAGATCTCCACCGAGGGAGGCCGGCCGCAAATCTTTCACCTTTATTTTTATTTTATTTCTTTTCTTTATTTTTAGTTTTTAATTGTAATTTAGATTTCTAATAAATTCATGCATTGTTTTTATTTTTGTGTCCACCGATTCACCCTCTTTTCTTCCTCTCATCTTACCATCGTGAACTATAATACTCATGATCATGAGTAACTAATCCGAGAAATATCCCAAGGGAGTAATCAGGTTCTTGAACCCAAGACCATCTTGTTAATATTCTTTGAGTTAATTCTAAGGATAATTTATAGTGGGTGTAATCCTCACTGTGGTTGTCTAAAGGTTAACTTCTTAATCTACAACCATTTTCCCTCGATTGAGGAGGTGGATGGAGGGTGTGCATGGCGATCACTAAGTAGGCTTTTCATTCACAACAGGGGTAGAATAAGGTGTGCACACATACGATGGAGTGTGTACACTAAGAATATTTGAATCTGGCCAATGAAGGTGCTCCCTGAATATTCTCTCGGGAGAACTTTCTTTCTTCCTTAATTACATTCTGTTTAGAATTGCATGGTAATTTATAATTAAATTTTAGTTTCTTCAGATTTATTAATTTCATTTATTTTATTAAATTACATTTATTTCATAAAATATTAAACAACAAAAAAAGAATTAGATTAGGTGGAATAGAAGTAGTGATTTATTAACCACAAAAGCTCCTCAAGAGAACGACCTTGGTCAGCCCCTGTGCTGCACTTAGCTATAAATATTTTTGAGAGCGTGCACGAAAACGCTTCGTCAAATTGGCGCCGTTGCTGGGGAGCCAAGTGGTTTTCATTCACTATTTTTATTCACACTGTGTAAATAATTTTCCTTTCATTTAAAAAAAACAACAAAAAATTCATAAATTTCAAAAAATAAAAAAAAATCTTCTTTGTTCATGATGTATTCAAATTATGATTATTATGCATGGACTGATCAATCTCAAGTGCAAGAAAATTTTTATAATGAACTAGATGCACAATTTCATAGGATTAGTGATATAGTGAAAAACATGGAGGGCCAAATAGAATTGATTGCAGAATATGTACGCGCATCCCAAGAACAACCGAAACCTGAACCAGAACCTGAACCAGAACGAGTGGTGGAAGAGATTTCACCCATCATTTTTTATGCTAAAGAACCTGAGGAGGGTGAGAAAGAACTTCTAAAAGAACTTATCACATCATCTCGCACTCAACCATTGCTCAAGGAGGTCCCAGAAGTACACATTTCAACTGATGCACTGATGGGAGGTCAACATTTTTTCAAAGAATCTTGGATTAACATTGTCGAAGATAACTTGAAACATGATCTTCCCATGCTTGATATTGAACAATCAGTACCTTTTGACCTCACTATTGCTTTGGAAGATAAAGAAGAAGATGCACCTGCTGAGATGGAGTTTCCAATGGTCATGCCTGAAGAGATCAATTACCAAGTTGAATTACTTGAAAGGGAAGATTTCTTTATTGATTCGTCATGTTTTAATTTTATTCAAACTGAATTGTTTTCTGACTTCTCCTTTCCTGAAATTTCAGATACAACACAAATGGATCAGGCCTTGGATTTTGATGATGTTACCACCAATGTGGTGGTAATCGAGGAAGAAGATCTGAAGAAGCTGGTGGTAGTGCGACTACCTCCTCAACAAAAATTTGCATACCATATGGAGGAGGACACCGCTAAAGTTAACAGGGAGAATCCTTATCTTTTATTCCTTCCCACTTCGAACCTCAAATTTCTTCTTTATTCTTTCTCGGTGGTTGGTAACATTCTTATCTTATTTGGGGTTCTCTACTTTCAGTGTTTAATCATGGACATCGGGAAAACTCACATGTGGTGGTTCATCTCAATGAAACCACACCCACCTTCTGATTGGGGATAATCTACTGAAACTGCCTGACTAGGGGCAGTAAAAACCTAGCACCCGCTTGGGGGTCTAAACCAAGCATTATCTCTTTTCTTTTCCCTTTCTCATTCTTTTTATTTATTTTTCTTATGTATTTTCATTACTTTCATATAGTTTTAAAGTGGCTGCTTCTAGGAGCTTAACTCAAGGCATCCACCTCTAAAATAATGTCAGGTTGTATCTTTCCTTCCCTTTGAATTTCCATATTTATATTTATATTTTGTTGAGTTGAAATAAGGGGTAGTTAAATTTAAGTGTGGGGGAGTTTCAACCTCCTTAGTTCTTCTTGTGTTCTTTTCATTTTTTTTATATTTTTAGGATTTTTGAGCTTTAATGAATATTCTTATCACTTTTCACACATCAATTTATTTTGAAAGAGTTGAAATGATTTTTGAAATAATGGATTTTAAATGATTGTTGATGTGAAAACATTTTTCTTGAATTGGATTATCAATCATTTTTATGAGTTTGACTGATTTTTGAAATCCATGACCATGAAACACTGACGCAAAATATTTTTCCAATCCTGTGAGGTATTCTAAACCACTTTTACATATTCTTCCTAATACCCACACTTTCTTGAGGGAAACTTGAATTTTGTGTGAGAACTAGAATTTGTGAATATTCTCTTTTGAAGCTTTGGATTTCATGGAATGTATTTAAAATGATTGAGGCATCTCTTTGGCTAGCCACATTTTATCATGAGACCCACCATTACATTTATCATTCGTAAGCCCTTAGATGCCATGAATTGCCTTATAGGTTTAAGCCACATTACAAGCCAATTTTTCCATACCTACCCGCACATTTAGTATTTTTGCATGGATATTTCAAGTTTGAGTGTGGGGGAAGGGCCTTTCATGTGCTTTCATTGGGATTTTTATCATTTATGGGTAGTGTGAAGTGTGTGTCAATATTTTGGGCTGTGGAAAATAAGAGAATTGGGCATGTGCCATCATTTCATTGTGCTTTATTTGGTTCATCCATTTCTCCTAAAAATAAGAAAACAAAAAATGGAGATGAGCTTGAATTCCTCATTGTACATTCTTTTATGACTCATGTCCCTCCCACAAAAATCAAGGGCATGAATTGTCATTCATTCATTTTATTCAATTTTCAGCTCATCCTCCATAAAAAAAAGAAAAAAAAAATAAAGCTGTGCCTTTCTGGAGCTTTAAAAAAAAAGAGGAGAACTTAGATGATATCATTCATTATAATCACTTATTGGCTCATGTACCATGTCATAAAGATGGGTGGGGTTGTTTTTCACATTTACAAGTAGTACTGAGTGAGGAATTTCCTGTGTTTTCACTTGATTTAATCATGCATTATATTTAAAAGTTCAACCTCCTCTTTCAAGCTTGGAACATTTTTCAATCATTTTACCACCGACCCTAAGCCACAGAATAATTTGAACCTTTAATTAAATCCCTCATGATTAAATTCATTTTCATGTTTCACGCTGTGGATAAATGATAATTTTCACAAACCTATGGTGATACATGTGATTTTCAAGTATGAGCATAACTCCAGAATCAATTTCTCTTGAGTGAAGAGTGACATAAAAATCAATGTGAGGTAGGTTGTGATTGGGACATGGATTGATTTATGAGGTTGAACAAATTTTAATGATTGAAATGAAAATGAGTGAATTATTATTCATAAATGAGATATGATGGAATTCTATTTTGGATAAAATCATTGATATTTTCTCATTTTTGATTGTTGTGTGGATTTTGATTTGGATGTAAGATGATTGCCCAGGAGTGCAATGTTTAAGTGTGGGGGAGTGATGAAGCTCACATTTTCATATATTTTATACTGTAAAACATTGTTTATAATCCCACAAAAGTGTTATTGAATGGTTAATTATCATGTTTTTAGGTTTTAGTGCTATTTTGAACCCAAATGTGAAAAAAGACTAATTCTGGATTTTTGACAGAATTTTACATCAGGGGTATTTTGGTCATTTCAGGAAAAATAAAATTCCAAATTTTCTGATTAAAATTTTTTTAGAATCCTTCTTTTATTTCCTTCATTTTTGTCTTCTGGACCAGGAGCTGATTCGGTCATCTAAAGGGTCTAAAAAATCATTGAAGATTGGAATTTTTTCGGGCGGACAGCATGGACCCACCCAAAGTAACGGACCTCAAACGCGGCCTACACATATCCAAATGATGTGTTTCCACCTGGAATACCTTGAGGACAGATAGGGCCGTCTCTAAATTAAATTTGGAGGATGTTGGAGATCATTAACGAGGCTATTGAACGACATTATTTTGGAGGAACCTTCCTGGATGCTTCGTCCATAAATAGTAACCGAGAATGAAAAATTAATAACTCCTACATAAGGTTTCCAAATCAGCTGAAATTTGGAGAGGAGACGGCCAAGACATTTATGAACAACATTTATGAAGGGTGGAACGCGTGAATATGTCATTAAATGGGTCTACAATGCGTCGACATTTGAGAGACAAATTCTTCCTATAAAAGGAGGCTCTCACCTCCTCCTCAAATCATCCCATTCTCCATCCATTTCTTCAAGGCACCAAGGAGGAGATCTCCACCGAGGGAGGCCGGCCGCAAATCTTTCACCTATCTTTTTATTTTATTTCTTTTCTTTATTTTTAGTTTTTAATTGTAATTTAGATTTCTAATAAATTCATGCATTGTTTTTATTTTTGTGTCCACCGATTCACCCTCTTTTCTTCCTCTCATCTTACCATCGTGAACTATAATACTCATGATCATGAGTAACTAATCCGAGAAATATCCCAAGGGAGTAATCAGGTTCTTGAACCCAAGACCATCTTGTTAATATTCTTTGAGTTAATTCTAAGGATAATTTGTAGTGGGTGTAATCCTCACTGTGGTTGTCTAAAGGTTAACTTCTTAATCTACAACCATTTTCCCTCGATTGAGGAGGTGGATGGAGGGTGTGCTTGGCGATCGCTAAGTAGGCTTTTCATTCACAACAGGGGTAGAATAAGGTGTGCACACATACGATGGAGTGTGTACACTAAGAATATTTGAAGCTGGCCAATGAAGGTGCTCCCTGAATATTCTCTCGGGAGAACTTTCTTTCTTCCTTAATTACATTCTGTTTAGAATTGCATGGTAATTTATAATTAAATTTTAGTTTCTTCAGATTTATGAATTTCATTTATTTTATTAAATTACATTTATTTCATAAAATATTAAACAACAAAAAAAGAATTAGATTAGGTGGAATAGAAGTAGTGATTTATTAACCACAAAAGCTCCTCAAGAGAACGACCTTGGTCAGCCCCTGTGCTGCACTTAGCTATAAATATTTTTGAGAGCGTGCACGACAACGCTTCGTCAACCACTAACACAGATCATCACCACGATTCTCCCACTGAACTAGCCCCAGAATATATGGAGCCAACTGCACACTCTATATAAATTTACCTCCAATGTGCTCCTTGGCCTCTAAGTGCATTAGAGAAAAAGAGAACCATCAAGGTTCACTCATCATTGGACTTTTTTAATGCCTGCACTAGAACATCCAAAATCAAGGTTTTTGCTACCACATTGCCCATGCCCAGGGTATAGAAGATATCAATGTCAAAACCCTACATATATTTGATCCAACAATGTTTCCTTAGATTGAGAACATTTTGTGAGAATATGTAGGCTATGCTCTTATTACCAGAGTAGACTACAAACGTCTCCCCAAAGATGTAGTGACACCATTTCTACAAATCATGCATCACTGCTACTAACTCCAAGATGTGGTTTGAGTATTTCTTCTTATGTTGTCAGTGTTGGATAGAACCGTACACCACCACGTGATCATCCATCATAAACACAAACCTAATACCCATACATGAAGTGTCTCAAAAAACCATATACTTCTTTCCTAATTTCTACAAGATACACATGAGTGTGATAATCAACCACCCCTTCGGCTCCACAAAATATGCTTGAAATTCTGGAATCCATTCAAACTTCACCCCCTTCTGGGTGAGTGAGGTCATAGATGATGCTAGTAATGAAAAATCCCAAACCAAAGGCATTTCATACCCCACCATTCCAAGGAAACTCCGGATCTCAAACATGTTATTCAGCTATTCCGATGAAATAACCTCTCTGATCATCTTGAGGTCCACTGAAACCACTTCCTCCAATATGACATGTCCTAGAAACGTTTCTTACCCAAACAAAAAAGTGTACTTTTGAAGATATCATGAAGGAGATGATCTCAAAAAGTTCCCATAAGAATCCATAAATGATTCTCATGCTCTTCTTTATATCTGGAGTAGACTAGGTTGTCATAAACATATACAAAATTGAAGTATTTGTGATATTGGTGAAACACCCTATTCATAAGTTCCATAAACACAATTGGATCAATTTTCAATCCAAAAGGAATGACTAGATACTCGAAGAGGCCATACATGATTCAAAAATCTGTTTCTAAGATATCCACTTCTTCTACCCAATGTAGAGGTAACACAAACACAAATAAATCATGGATAACCACTTTGTCCCTTTCAGTTGGTCAAACAAATCTTCAATCCATAGAAAAGGGTAATTATTCTTGATGATTACCTCATTAATCTTTCGGTAGTCGATTTAAAACTGGGGAGATCCATCATCCTTATTCATGAACAAAATTGGTGTATCCCAAGAAGACATGCTCGGATGAATAAAACCTTTGGATTCTAAATCATCCATATGTATCATTAATTCCATCAATTAGGTTCGGGAAATATGATATGCGGGAATATATATCATTTGTGTTATCGGTGCCAAATCAATTGAAAACTCTGCATCCCATCTAAGAGAAAACATTGAAAAATCATCTTGGAATACCTCTGGAACTCATCCACTATGTGAGGTAACCCACCCCTAGGATTACATCCATTTTCCTTTAATATGAGCGATGATAATTGAAAGGAACGATGTCCCAACTATGGGAGTAGAGGTCAAGATTGACCATACCGAGGGTCCCATTCTTTGAGGAAGACTCGAGTACTCTCATTCTATGTCATGAAACATACATGTCACCAAAAAAACAAAGTCTTCTTGTAAATGCACCATCCATTCCATGTCAAGGATCACATGAAACATGTTGATATTCTAGAACTAGAAATCCCATTCCATATCATCCCCAGACATGGAAGGAGTAGAAGATAGTCACCTAGGGCTCTGTTCCTTCTTCTTCCCAAACTACACCACCAAATCCATCACAAATGAAAATAGGTAGGTTAACAAATTCAATATTTTCATAAGACAGACAGATATAGAAGACACTAATGAACCATTATCAAATAAAATTTTAGTTGTAGAAGATGTAATTAGAATGGTACATTGAACAGTTGTGGGCCTTAAATACTATCCCAGAAGTGCTTTCTCCATATGATAAAGGTTCCTGGTATCTTTCATTGGAATCCCATTAACACTGGACCATAACTCTGCTATGACTTATCTCTAACCCGAAGAAGATCTGTTCCTATAGCCTTGACCACCAAACCAAGATCGCATCAACCGGGAAGGATGTGAATCAACTATTGTACCTCTATAAACCTCTAATATTTCACCTCTTGTTAAGAACATGTATCTCTGTATAATTTCTACATGTGCCCCATTCTCATCACCAATGATAGGATTTGGGAGGAGACTTCTTGATGGTCGAATGTGTCCCAACATCATGCATTGGTAGAACATGATGGACCCTATATCTGAATTCACATATGAATATTTCCTGGAAGGATGGCCTGAAATACCACTAACCATATACCCTTTCTCTTCTTTCTTCCTCTTCCTCTACGAAGAACTACCACTTCCCATTACTCAAATAATATCAGTGTTTTTTACAATTTCCTTATGGTCAATATCCACCATACAGGCTTGGTCAACCACTTCAATATTAGTCTTAAACATGAACAAAAAATCATGAAAATAGATATATGGCCATATCCTTTTCTAAAACCTCTGAGCTTTCATCTTCTCATTACAGACACTGATAAGGGCATACCGAACTAGCTTAGAAAACGGCTGGCATACTCCCTCAATGACTAGTCCCACTAAAAATGATCCATAAACTCCTAGGATCTAGAATATTTCATGACCTTAGGGAAGTACTAGTCATTAGAGACCTCCTTGAAGTCCTTCTAGCTTATCATCTCATGCTTCCAAGCATGATTCGCTGAGTCCCACCACCTTCGGATGGGACCCTCTAGCAGAAAAGAAACACACTTCACCCTAACCTCATCATGAGTGTCTAGGAACTTGACCATGTACCCAATATTCTAAATACACTCCTATTTATCATGATGATCCAAGATACCTTATAAATAAAGAGGTTTATTATTCTAGAATTCATGGTCTATGTCATTCCATGAGCCAGGTTCAGTTTCCCTGAATAGAGAAAGAGCAGAGTCTACTCCATGTCCTGGGGCCTGAATAGCTTTGACCATAGCATGTACCAATCTCTGATCAAGTGGCGAGGTAGAACTCTCTTCGGATTATTCCCATTGTTTTAGGGTAACTCTCTAGGGAGGCATACTTCTACAAAAATCAACAATCACATAAGAAAATCATTAACCCAACATATCTAATGAATTTTGGAAATAAACACAAACCCAATAAATCAAACATGCCAAAGAAACATAATAACTGAACAACATCACCCCCACCTAGTGTCAATATATAGTATGTAGCCTAAATGAAGCCAACTAGAGGAGAAGCCAAACCAATGTCCCATCATCCCATGTAGACTCGAGGTCTATCATGAGATGTTCTAGCTAAGCACTTTACATGGGACAAAAACTCTGATCCCCAAAAGTCCTAAATCTTATTTATCCAGACTTATCCAAACATACATGGCCCAAATAGTTGAACCTTAATTGATACCTTTTTGTCATGAACCAAGCTGGGTCATCATCTGAAACGATGCCCGACCCAGTGTGTGGTAAGGCCCGAAGGGTGTTCTTAATCCCCATGGGCTAGAACAGATTCTCTGGTATAATAAATAAAAAGGTATAACTATTTAACTAGACATAAAATTATAAAACAACCAAAAATATAAAATCAACCAAATCAGTAAAACCAAACAATACAAGTCTTTAAAAGGTTTCAGATTTAATTCGGTATGTTTATAAAAAACCAAAGATATGTATAATACATAAAAGGGACCCAAAGACCATCTCCAAAAACCAACACAAGAAAATGGAGACATATCCCTCAAGATATCTCCACAACACAAGGCTAGAGGATCACTAGCATCATGATCAAAAGTCACCAAATGGATCACCCATACCTATATTAGACATTACCTAGTTCGCTTACACTCGATGGAATATGCATGGTGTTAGATATTTCCTAAAAATATTCATCCCAAAAATATTCCATGCTCTAAATATTAAATTTAAAATTAACTTGCATGATTAATAAATTAATGGGAATACTAGAATAATATAAAAGAAAATAGTTTCGTTGAAAAAATATATTATTGGAATGAAACATTAAACAAAACACCAATATGATATATGTAACCAAAAAAGCACACTGTATGTCATTGGTGAGGGAAACGTAGTCAATAGAACCAAACATAGGAGATTCCCTATGGGCACTAACTAGTGATGGGAACCTAAAACCTCATGTCTCAGAGAGAATTGGTGTAGGAAACACAACCATCTACATTCCAGTGCATGACCCACTACAGAGGAGAAAAATATAATACTATAGTGGTCTCTGATCATCATAAATATTTATTTAGTACTGTGATCATAAATCCTGATAAGTGAAGATAGTTCCGAGCCACTTATGTATCACTGTAACACTAGTCCTAGTCCACTCTCCTAGAAACCTGGGCATCCTATAGTGTGCTCAATCTTGTTTCATTTTCCACAAGATACACCCCATTCACACATACATAATAGAAAAAGAATTACACAAACCAAATCCACCTTTTTCACACCCAAGCCCTGTCTCAAAAACTAAAATCACACTAAAACCATTCCAACCATGATTTTCACTGAAACACAACTTAAAAAATTAATTACCCAACAAATAAAACATTTCAAAGGAACACAATATGGGAATGCATAAAGAATACACTAATTTAACATGTAAGGTCCATTTTAAAATAAATCTCATATCAAATCCATTCATAAACTACATTCTAACCGCACTTATAACTCATAAAACATGATAATGAACCGAAGGAAGCATGATTAATTTATCAAGAAACATTTAATCATCAAATCGCCTACCTCAGGTAGAAAATGTTCCAAAAACTGGTGTGAAACTCCATCCACACCTCGACTGCACCCCAAGGATGCCAAATTAAACCATAATACATTATATTGAACCATAAATATAAAAATAGAAAACTACAATCATAACCATAGGGATGGAGAAGAGGAATCACCCAAAATAAGAGAGGAAACTCTAGAATATATGGAGATTAAGAGAAGAAAGATGGATTATATGATGATTCAACCATGAACCACACCAAATCTAGCTTGAAATTGAATATCCTGGAGAGGACGAAGGGGGTGATGAATTTCTAGGGTGGTAAATCCAGAAGGGGAGGAGAAAATGAGGGTAAGGGGTGTTAAAATTGAGAGGAGAGATAAATTTTAATGGCTTGGATGCCTTACTCCGTACAGTTTGGTAAACCATGCGATGCATATTTCATATTCTAAATACTAAAATCCATTTTAGAGAAATTTAGAATTTTTAAGGGAAATATGAATACATAATAATATATTCAAGTGGGTATTTTATTTTCTTCCCAAATTTATAGAATAATAGGTTTTTTTATTTTTTCCATATACCAAGTATATATATTCAGAAGAAATTAATTAGTAAATGTCTGGTGATTTTTTAGTCACAGACAATATCAACTAGTTTCTGTTAAATTTTTAGCATGGTGTTCAAGTACATCCCTACGACTTATTCAACATTATTTATGTATAAAAACACTAATTTAGTTATGTATTTTATTAACACTATAAATTTCATTTATCAGTGATGACAAAGAACTGAAAAAGGAAACCATTATCACTACTAAATAAGATATAATAAATGGGACCCTTATTATAGTGTTGTTAACAATAATAAATTTAAAATTTATGATAAATAATTTCCAGGGCTATTATAACTGATAATATTTAAAAAAAATCCATTATTCAAAAACCATAAATTTTATCAGCATCGTTGTTAGTGTAGATAAATTCCACTTTAATCAGTACTGATTTCTTCACTAAAAAACCCTCAAAAAAGTTACAAAATCTGGGATGAAAACAACCACTATATCCCCCACTATCAATGCTTATTACACACTATATTATAATATATGAAACAAATAAATTCCTTAAAAACCCTCCTCTAAATTGTGTTCCCATAGAGAATCGAATCAGAGACATCCTTATGCATGGTCAATTCCCTTACCCTTACTCAATCATGTTTCCCATTCAGAACGATTTTTTCTCTTTTTTTATATCCTATATAAAATAAAATATTTAAAATATTATAAGTTATTTAAACTAAATTTATAAATGTTATTTCAAAATTTGAGGATATTCAAACTGTAAGTAAAATATCTACATAAGATGATGTGGATAACAAACAATGGATGGAAAATAAACATTCAATTATTAATGTTAAGGTGAAACCAATGTTTTTTTCATGTTATTAAATAACAATTTCTAAATAGTTTCCTTTATCTAGACCTAATCAAGCTAGAATAAGATCTTCTACCTTTAAAAAGAGATAGTTAGGGATTGGAGATGGATTTATTGATGTGAGATTACAGTATTGTACATGATAATGCTCTATTATTGTTATTTTTTTAGTGTTTTCTTTTGTTTTTTCATGATTTATTGATGTGAGATTATAGTATTGTACATGAAGATTGGATTTATAGAGCATGTTGTGTTGCTGATGAAATGCTTAGTTGATTTTATTTTCATGATGGAATGAGATGTATTAGAAAAACATAGGATACGATATCATCATGGTTGGTTGTAGACTCTTGTAGCATATTATAACTTAGTTGAGAATGAAATGTTACATTTGATGATTGTATGCATCAATGTAGTTTGTACTCATTCATTTGTAGCTATAGTTTTTTTATGATTTGAACATCAAGGATGGTGTTTCCTCGATTACATATAGTCAATTTGTTGGTCATTTTTATGGTTTATATTATGTTAGTATCAGATGTAAACAATTTCATTTTGGATTTTTCCAAGGGTATGTTCTACCTTGTAATTCTAAATTTTATGTTGTATGTGTGTGTGTTCATTCAATAAATTTTTTAAGCCCATGGATTAGGTTTTTCAAATACATTGATCGCATTATTTTGAATTTTTTATAAAATATTTTTACATATGTACATATATATATATATGTACATATATATATTTTTTTGAAATAAATTAATCTATTTGAATATATATTTATAAATTTAAATATAATTTTATATTTAATTTTTAAATTTTTTATAATTTATTTATAAAATTCATATTTATTGTAAATATATCTTTGTGTGTATAATTATATATTTTTGTGTATGTGTGTGACTATCTATATATGTATATATATGTGTGTGTGCTTGTTTTTGTTTGTTTGTGTTTTTATATGTGTTTACATATATATATATGCGTAGGTGTGTTTGTGTGTGTAAAGATATATGAATGTATATGTACTTTTATTTTTATTTCCTACAACATATAAAGTTATATACATATATATAGGCAACAAAAAATCACACATACCACTAGCCTAGAGTATTGTCCTTATTATATACATGTATATATATGTATATATATTTTTTCAATATATAATTATTTTAATATATATATATATATATTTAAATATATGAAAAAATTATATACCGAAATAAATATTTTTTATTAGTACTCAAACACACACACAAATATTACTATAAAAACATTATATATACATTTAAAAGGTATATATATGTCACAATCCAACCTAGATAACCTAGTACTCTAATACCCGAGAAAACATTAACATTACCCAAAGGGATTTCCCAATCCCCAGAGGTTGGAGACTAGCACCTAGAATTATAAAAGTCAAATATGTGGGAATAATATTTCCACAAACAGTGGAAGATAATAAAAACATATATGTATGATCAAAATCTCCCAATGGAGATAGTACTGGGAATCAAACAGATATATAAGAATCAGAATTGTTAATCATCAAAGTACTAAATGTGGAAAAGATAAAACTCAAAAATCCCTAAGGAATAAAAACTCCAATCCCAAAGGATCAGGAACATCCACATCCTCCAAGAGTCACCTTCCATTTACTTGAAAATAGAAGCATAAAATCTACAAACATCCTAATCCAAAGTTTGGGTGTGAGGTAAAATCATAGATGGGAATCACCATGTGTTATATAATATGCTAACACAATAAATATACCAAATAATTCATTCAATTTTATACAAAATATGAATGGTAGTTCAATTTCATATTTAAATCAAAACATGCTTTTCATTTCAAATGATCAAAACATTTCAAATT
Source organism: Viscum album (assembly GCA_963277665.1). Taxonomy (NCBI): domain Eukaryota; kingdom Viridiplantae; phylum Streptophyta; class Magnoliopsida; order Santalales; family Viscaceae; genus Viscum; species Viscum album. The sequence continues at coordinate 124,088,800 of OY728129.1, read as the reverse complement.
GTGGATTAATATTAATTTTAATTAAAATAGTTTATATAAACCAAAAGGCATGAATGAAGTAGTTCAAAATGAATGGTGTATATATATATCAATCAAATAACTCATGGAACTCACACGTAAAAGAAAATTAAATCCTCTCTTACACAACGGAAAATTTCATACAATCCCATGGGAAAATGAAATCCACTCACACATAATGAAATATTATACCAACTCCCATATGAGGGAAAATAAAATCCATCCCATATAAGGTAAACTACATAAAATCCCACTTAAGGGAGAATTACATCCAATAGATTTACAATCAATCATTTTACAAAACATTAAAATATTCATTCCAAATATAAATTCCAATATGCCAATTAAATTATAATAACATGATTTTTTTCATATAATTACTTTTTAAAACAATCCAAATCATTTATTTTGGAAAATCAATGTAATTCATTTTCTTAAATAAATTTTATGCTAAATTTACAGTTGCAATTAATTTATAGAGCACACCCCAAATTTTATTTCTATTGGAATTGTGGGGTTTTCGTAAAATCCATACCAAACAAATTCAAATTGTAATTAACATGGAATTAATTTTTCATAATTAAATTTTAATAAATTTAATTTAAATAAATACAATCAAGGTTTTATTCCATGAAAAATATCAATAGAACCACCTACATTTAATCAGGGTATCAAAAATCAATACCCAAAATATGAATTTCCAACGAAGAACGATAGAACTAGAGATCATGAAATCCAACCTACAATCATGATTAAATTCAATAGATTTCTGATCCATCAATAACATGATGATCTAAAACACCATAAGTATTAAATAAAAAGATTGAGGGGAGAGGTAATGAGAGAATAACAACTTACTAGACTGGATAGAATGAGATATTATGTGCTTTGATCCACCTACGAAGGGTTTAAAAGGAGACAAAAGGGATTCTTGAGAGCCTCTATGACCATTTCTTTCTTAGTACACCATATTTGTTAGATTTAGAGGCGAAATGGGGGTTCTATATTTTTTGAAATAATTTTCAGAATAAAAAATTCCACACACATGGTTAACCAGGTAGGGCCGGACAATTTTTAAAATTGTGTGTGGTAACCATAAGCCCATATAATGGGGTTCACAGTTTCTACAAGGTGGGTGAATGATTTTCTCAAGATGACCCCTACTGTGGAAACTCCCACTATATGGGATTTCATGGTTTAGACTATGTAGGCACATAGTTTGGGAAAACAAAGCGATAACCATCCACGATCTAGAATTATCTAAAAATATAAAAAATTCACCCAAAGAACCCCTAAAAGATACCCATACAAATAATGGTCAGAAAGCAGTTCGATGATTACCTTAAAAAAAGTAATATTATGTTACAACCTCCCCACCATAAAATCATTATGTCCCTATAATGTATGTCCCCTAGTCACCATATCAAAAAAATTATGCCACTCCTCCCTAATTTGTGTGTCCATATCCCATGAATCAGATGTATCAGAAACACTCAACCCAAAGATATCATCCTCCCATGAAGTACCTTGGATTTAAAATCAACTATCCTAGCTAGATTATCAGTCATAGATAAATCATGCTCAATATCAAGATCACTCTATCTCAAAACATGAGATTGATTAGAATGATATTTCTATTGATTTAATACATTGACCACATTATGTATCAACATCAACTATGAAGTAAGTGATAAATAGTAATACAGTTTACTCACCTTCTCAACAATCTCAAAAGGTCCCTAAAATTGAGGATATTACCTTGCCTCCCAAGCCATCGATGACCTGAACAAGGTGAAACATTGAAGAAATCTTAGTCACCAACTGAAAACTCCAACCATCTATGTAGACAACCCACATAACATTTATACCAAATATATGAAACAAAAGATTTATGATGAATCAACTAAATCTATTTTTTCATCTCTTTATCCACTATCATTCCAACAATGAATCTTTCACCGATATCTGACCAGCAAAACATAGATTTATAAGGTTACAAATACAAGGCCTCAAAAAGTGATATTATGATTGTGAACTAGAAGCTAATATTATAAGTAAACTCTAATAGTCCCAAATGTTCATCCTAAGTTCCAAAAAAGATTATAACACATGCAACAAGCATATCCTCAGGAATTTTTATATCCCGCTTTGTCTGGCCATCCATCTATGTGTGGTATTAAATTCCTAAAAAAACCTTTGATATTATTACCTCTTAAAGGACATTCCAAAATCGACAAGTATAATGACGATCTATACAATATAATATAACATATTGAACTTTATTAAAACTAATAATCACTCTCATAATGATATTTCACATACCCTCAACATCGGTTATATCAAGAATGGATGTAATGTGAGATGATTTGGTTAGATTATTGTTCAAAAACCATATCACATTCTTCTTTTTTGGTTATGATGCAACACAAAATTTTTTTTTACATAGATCTTATCCCACTACCATGTTTTCATTGGAAATGGATGGTGACAATTTGACGGTCATTGTTACTTGGCCTTGAGTTATTGGAAAATATAATAATGAGATAAAAACTTATCAATCCCATGTATCATACATGGCCACCAGAATTGATATCTTATGTACTATATCTTCTTTGTGATTTCTTGGTGAACAACCCATGAGAAATTATGGAAATCCCCCCATCACATCTTTCTTCATAGATAACATAAAGACACACAAATTCTGAAAACATAGAACACCCTCCATCGGGAAAGACCACTTAGCGATGGTCTTCCCACCATAAAAAAAAGTATCTAATGCTATAAAACACATCATCAAGATATAGTTATAGAAGAATAAACATGAGAATATAGGAGTTTAATTGAACAATGGCCAATAAAATCTCAAACCATGTTTCCCAAACTCTTATATGTAATTGTGCATAAATGTCTATCATGTTCTACTCTTTTGATGATTCTTTCACACCTTGGGTTAGATGTTTCCTACTCAACGATTATTTGATGATATTCCCTTTCCTAGTCATTTAAGAGGTGTCAAAATCAAATAATTTATCATACTCCACCAAATTACTCTAGCATAGATTCCAATATTTTAGATAATATATATAATTCGAACTCCTGTGTTCAGAATACCTAGTAAACCTTTTTCGTAAAAGGAATGGTCACCAACTCTTAAGTTCATGAATCAATAATATGAGTTCAAGTTCATGGGTCTAGTATTTTTTTCATATGGACTATACTTCTGAGAGTCATAAGCAATGATGTGGTCATCCTATATAAGAACATAGGCCAAGCCCAAAAATGATGCATCACAAAATACCATGTACCATTCCCAGACTTTGTAAGAATAAACACTTTAGTAGTATTTAATAATTACAATCAACAAAATAACTATGGAATTTCTCATCCAAGACAAACTTCACACCCTTATGAATTATAGAATTGATCCAAAAATCCATCCTAGCTAAATTATTTAAGAATCAACGATACAAACCAAAAAAACCAAAGAAAGTATGAATATTAAAAATAATATATGGTTTCTCCCATTTCACAATAGATTTCAACAACTAAGGATCAATTCAGATAACATATTCTAACACCTTGTGTCCCAAGAACATCCCTTCCCAAATCTAGAAATCATATTTCGGTAGATTTACAAAAACATAGTTATTTATCAAAAATTCTGAGACTGCTCTTAGATAACCCACGCGATCCTCCTCATATATATAGTAATTATAGATTTCATCCAAAACAACAAACATGAATGTATCAAGATGCTCATGGAAGATAAAATTAATCAAATCTATAAAGACTGCAGGAGAATTGGTAAGATAAAATGTCAGAAAAAATTACCCATAATGGCTATACATGCTCTAAATGGAAATCTTATAAATGTCAGATTCTATTATTCTCATAAAATTTTAACCAGATGAAAGATAAAACATTTGGAACCACTTATCCCCCTTTAAACATGTCAAATAGATCATAAATATAGGGAAATATATATTTTTTATTATAACTTGGTTGAGTTTCCACTAATCATTACATTGGTAAATATTTCCATCATCTTTTATAGAAAAGACAACATGTTCTACCCATAGTGACTCACTCAGGCATATAAAGAATTTCTCTAAAAGGGAACCCAACTGAGTCTTTAAATCATTTATTTTGGTATTTTCCATAATGTAAGAGGGTATAGACCCCAGTTATATACCAGTAAATAGATCAATAAAAACCTCAACCTCCATTACTGATGAAAATAAAGAGATATCAAAAGGAAAAATATTGGTAAACTCAACAAAAAGTAGAGGGAGAATGTCCCTCAAAAATTGTTACTCTATATTAAAATAAAAAATTAATATTAATTTCCCTTAATTCTGATAAAGGGTAAAATAGCTACACATCTTCATGTCCCATTCTCCCTAAAAGACATGACACACCCCATCAGGCATAGGAATAGAGACCCATAAAAGATAAAAATCAATTCACTATATATTAGAAATGATCCAATCCATCCGAAAAATAAAATAATGTGGTTTCATGTTTGATAAATAGAATATAATAAGTATGATATGTCTATCAGAAATTGGAGACACATTCAGTACAATGGAGACCCTTCTCCCTCTTCGTTCCATGGGGTATAGTGTCATCAATCACAAAAGTTAAAAGATTCATAGGATGATTTGGATGATTACAAATAAAAGTCAAAACGAGTCAATGACATACACCAATATCAAATAATTCCATCACTAAATATAAAGCTATAGTGATAGTACATATCACAGTTGATGGACCTATATCTACTTCCTCTATAGACCCTTCCACGATGTGAAGAAGAATCATTATTGATTACTATGGATGGAACCCCTTAATTTTTGAAGCATATGATTTCAATGAAAAATAATTAGGTACTATTGATCTGATGAAACTACATGGAATATAATATTTATGATAGAATATCTAGGTGTTTCATGATCATTCGTATGAGCCACATATGTTGGGTACCTCAGTGAAAACCCATTTCCAGTGCCTAGGCTTGCCACACTAGAAGAAATTTAATGGACATATTACAGGCACTATAGGAGGTCTAAAAGAACCCTACAATCAGAAAACACCATGAGACCCATCATGATACTTATTTCATTTAAATGAACTCACAAAACTACCATTTGGAGAAAATAGAACTCTCGTCAACCTTGATTTATCGTATAGGTATAACTCAACCATCAATTCTCGATCGAGAACGTTAGTATAAGAGGAGAGCATCATCAAGAAAACATTTGAAAAAATATCAGATAGAAGTCCCATCTCAAAACATAAAATATTTATAGTATTTTTTTATATAATTTTAGGTGAAAACTTCACAAGCATGGTAAATTGTTTTTTATATTAAATTACAATCATGTCAGCCTACTCACGTTTGAAAAACACCTACCCTTAGATATTACCATAGAACCTAGATTAAACTATTCATTGAAAATAAATTTAAATTTATTCTATTTTAATTCTATCGTTTCTTATACATATCCATCGATTCCCACCATATTCTGCTAGGTATCACTATATCAAAGGTGGAAATTTCACCTTCATCAAATAAGGTGTCTCGATGATCTAAAAAAGAATAATCATTCTTGAATGATCAAAAAAATCTTGAGGATTATTAATGATATAGAATTATGAAATCTTTTATTTAATAAAATACTAATCATGATTCAAGAAACAATCACTCTGAGGTTATATAGTTGGAGCTCGAATGGGAATGAGTTCATGTGTGTATCACCAATCACAGACAAAATGCACAATAACCCCAACTATATTATGGTACACATGATGATTTTCACATTATGGTTCATCAAAACTCCATCCAAGATCAAATTGACATGTATTTTATGAGGAATGATAGTACACTACATCATCAACTAACATTGAAGATGTCATAATGTTTAATCACATCCACAACTCAATAAGAGAAAATGGGAAATTGATCCCATCAGATAGATAACATGATTCTGATATATAGTTATCTAAATATAAAGAATGAAAAATAATAGAACTAATCCTCATGGATCCTTTCCCAAACCACCCATGGTAACTTAAGGCACTCTATAATGAGATCTATCTAAGAACTAACTAATAACTACCTAATTTGTCCTGAGAATATCTCTCAATAATATAATAACAGCAAAGAATGATACACAACCTATAAATCTATTAAAACATTCTCATGAACCATCCCATATACCCCGAAACTCTGATACCAGATCTGGCACTTATAAATACCGAAGCATAGTCTTGATCCCCCTGGGTTAGAGGATAACACCTAACAACTTATAAGAAGAATGTGGGAATGGGTTTTCCACAAATAGGGAAAGATAAATAAACATATTAGTATGCTAAAAATTCAAAAAGAAATTGTTCTAGGAATCCAAGGTATATAAAAAACAAAAAACAACATCATCAATATACGAAAATCTTGAAAGATATAACTCAAACATCAAGATGTTCTGAAAAATCCAAACAGAAAGGGTCAATAACATTTAACTCCTCCAATAGGTCTTTTCCCTTTACCTAAATCCAGCAGCTAAAAATCTACATACACCAAAAGGAAAAATTATTGTGTTAGCTAAAATCATAGTATGTCCTCAATGTGTTTTCCATAATATGATGCAATAATAAATAGAAAAAATGTTTCTTTAATTTTAAAAATAAAAGACATGGAAGTAAAACTTCATAATTATATAACATGGTTTCATTTCATAGAAAATAAATATTTCAAAAAATATATTAATAAATATTTTATAATAAATAGTTTATATAAAATATGCATGAATAAATAAGTTCACAATCTATGGAATATAATTATATATAACACAACTCATGGAACTCCCATTTATGGTAAAATTACTTCTTCTCCAAACTAAGGGTGAATTATTTTCACTTCTACTACATGTAAAATTACATTCACAATCACTTAAGTGATAATTACATCCACTCAAACTTAAAGAAAAATTAAATCCAGCACCATGTAATGGAAAACTACGGCCACTTCTACTCATAGGAAAATTACATCTGATATGTTAACAATAAAACATTTTAAAACACCTTGAAATTTGACTACCCAGTCTCAATTCCAATATGCCAATTAAATTAAAAACCCAAATTACATGTGTTTCATCAGTTAATTCCATTTCAAAAAAAAAATAAATCATATAATTTTCTTAAATCAAGTTAGTACATATGGTATGTAGTACTGTCAGTGATAAAGGGTGTCAAAAACTGACTACACATCGTGTACTTAGTATATACACATCGTGTACTCAGTCATCAGGTGACCAGTAAGGTGGTAAGAGTAGGCACCAGTAGAGCAGTATTACATGCCGTGTACTCAGAAATACACAGCGTTTAATCATGTCGACAGATGAACAGTGAGGTGCTGGAAAGTATCCTCCAGTAGAACAATTAAAAAAATGAAAAGTACACGTCCTGTACTTGAGAGTACATTTTTTGAAGTTATGTTATTTTTCTTAAAACATACAATAGTATACACCATCAACTAGTAAATATTAGAACACCCAAGTAATATAGGAGAGAAGGGTCGGAACTTGGAGAAGCTCTTGACCGCACACTAGGAATTGAATTCATCCGTCGTCGATCATGTTGGAACCGCACGGGTGAGTTCTTCCCTATACGTGAGTCTTTATTGCTAATTATTCCTCTAAGGGATGTTATTTGGGTTTGAAAAAAGTATTTCTTTATCAGATCTACATCATTCTCGGTTGTTTCAGGGTGCACCATTCGCGTATATCGATGAGGGGAGATCGAGGTAGGTGGTCTGATGTATAATGCCAACTGTCATGTTGTTTTTGTGTACCATTGTTCTACACGTCCATTTTTGGGGTGTCATATGTCTGATACGTTGATTAATTATGATATATAAAATTGCATAGATAATCTGATGATATGTATAACTACTGTTTCTGATCGTTACATGGATCTAGGGCCACCCCATGGGTGTGTTTCCCTTGTTTAGATGTTTGTCTAAGATACGCAAGGGTATTACATGTTTTTAGCATGCTCTGAGTTTTATAGAGAGGAAATGTATATGAACTGTTTGTTTATGTGTTGGGCTCAGCCTGATTACTTGTTTATGCTCGAGGGAAGTGTTTTGCTTGGCATGTGGGAAGCGTTTTGTTTAGCTTAGGGGAAGTATTTGTTTACCATGAGTGCAATGTTTCCTATGCCTGAGGCCAGTTTCTTCTGTTCCTGAGTTAATTATCTCGTATTCTTGAAGAAAATATTAGTTATTCCTAAGGGAAATCACCTAAGGGTTTTTACTCTGATTAGCATGAGGGCATGGTTCTGATTACATGAGGGTATGGTTTTCCATGTCTGAGGACTCTGTTTACATAGTATATTCATTGTGGTGGTTTTACATGCTATACCTGCCAAGCTAAATCACAGGCATGGTATTGCTTTTCCTCATACTTGTTAGATATCTTCTTGTAGTTTTGCTGCAACACTGTATAAGAGATTGTTGGCTGAGGTCGGGTCTCAGAAACATATAATTAAATAATATTGAATTGTTAAATAATAATAAAATGGAAGTGGAACTTGTAGGAGTAGTTGATTTTGAGTACTACCTAGTTTACTGTATTTTGATTACTATACACAACTGTTGCACAACCTCACTGACAGTTGGGAATGAGGCTTTGGTTGTTACATACTAGGATTTATTTCTCACACCCTTTTTGGGTCATGTCTTGGGCCCAACTAGATTATTTTTCTACAGGTGTAAATAATGGAAAGAGTCCTTATACTGGTTCTTGATTGTTATATAGGAGTAGGAGAGCATGGGACTGATCCTTGTCTTGCGATGCTGCTGAGTTCCGGCTGCACTATCTTACTTTTCTTTGTTGTATTTTTCCCTTGTATAATAATGTTTCTCACTACAGTGTATCCTATTTTGGCTGCATCGTTATACTTAAAGACATATTGCATCATTATATATGACTGTTGGTATTTTCTTTATTTTGGTTTTTATTCCATTTCAGCATTGGTATTGTTTACTGCTTCAACATTTTGTATATTTATATCTATTTCTGCTACAGTACACTTTGAAAAATGAGGGTATAGTTTCCCCACTACCAAACCTAGGCCCTCACTACTAGTCAGTAGCCCCTGGCATTTGGGGAAATGTGCTTGAGTTTATGTGAGCAACTGGGTTCGGGGCACTCTTTGTATGGCACCTGGACCCAGGACGTTAAAAAATCTACCGCCATGTAATGGGAAACTACATCCACTTCCACATAACGGAAAATTATATCTGATATTTGAACAATAAATCATTTTAAAAGACCTTAAAATTTGATTACCTAGTTTCAATTCCAATATTCTAATTAAAATCCAAACCCAAAATACATTATTTTCATAAAATAAATCCATTTTAAACAAAATCAATCATATAATTTTATCAATTCAATTTAGAATATTTTTTAAAATCAATTATAAAATAATTTCAAAACTTCCATTGATTTCAAAATCACTCCCCAAATACCAATTCCATTGGAATTGGGGTGTTTTCTAAAAATCAATACCAAACCAATTCAAATTCCAATTCACATCGAATTTGTTTTTCATTTTTTAGTGGAAAAAAATTCAATTTAAATAAATAAAATAATGATTTAATTCCAAGGAAAATATCAATAGAAGAACCTACCTTTAATCACAGTATCAAAGCTTAACACCCACTATAATAATTAACTACAACGAATAATGGAAAAAGAGATCTAGAAATTCGAGTAAGATTCAAGATTCAATTCAAACATGTTCGGATCCATTAAAATCATTATGATATAACATGCCATATAAGAAAATTATTGAGTTAGTGGGAGTGAAAGAATAATAGAGAGGACTTGAATGAGATCAGATGCACTTCGATATGCCTAAGAATGGGTTTGGAGGATTCAAAAAGGAAATATTAAGAGAATCCTAATACATATTATTTTGAAATACCATTATTTATTGTTGTGCAGAAGTTTAAATTAGAGTTTATGAATTTTTAAAATAGTTTTTAGAATTAAAAAATTTTATGTTCATGGTTAGCTAGGAAAGGTCGTCAGGGTTATTAAAATGTTCACCCTAACTATTCGCCCCTATAATGGGGAGCACAATTATACTTGTCGGGTAAATGGTTGTTAAATATGTGATATAACCATAAAAACCACCACTATCTAGGTTTTTATGGTTTACACTTGGTGGGTACACTGTTTTGGAAAGTCATTTTCCATCTTTGGAGAACCCAAAATTTTCCATAAAATTTTATAATTTCACTCAAACCACCACTAATGGAGACACAACAAAATCATGATAAAAAATATTTTTGAGGCATATCAATAAAATAGTAACAATATTTTACAATATATATTCATAATTTTTGATAAAGTTAATAAAGTAGATAATTTTGTATTTTAAAGAAAATGGTTTATAAAATTTCATTTCAATATGGTTTTTATATTTAAAATTAATTTTTTTATTTTAATATTTTTAATTTTTTTTATAAAATTATAATATTATATGTAATTATATGAATGTATATATATATAGAATAATTTATAAGTATAATATATATATGAATAATGTTAAAAATTTAACATCATAATATCTATAGGAAGGTACTCTTATGGAATAAATTCATTCTATACTGAAAAAAGGAATGAATATTGTATTAAATGAATTTTAAATTCCATTGCATATTCCAAAATTATGGTATCCCAAATTAAAAAGATATTTTTGAGGCTCTCTAGGACTTTTTTATCATGAAAATTTAGATATTTTTTGAATACCAAATAATAATTGTCGTAGGAATCTTCACAATCATTGATTTGATTACTCATACAGCCCAAACAGACACACAGATTAAAGTTATAGTTGTTTTATGTATAATTACTATTTAAAAAATATATTATATTATTAATAGTTTTAATTGTATATTTTATAACCATAATGATATTTTGTATAAATTAATCAATAATAATATGTAAATTATTCATTAATATTAATTTATAATAATTTTATATACCAATTCTAAATAAATTTGTTAAATATTATTTGTAAATAGATATTTAGTGATATATAAATAATATTTAATAGAATATATTATATTTATTTCAATATATATATATATTATTATGTTGTAATATGATATTAATAATATATAATGTGTGATTTTATGAATTTCACCTTTTATTAATGATAAAAAAAGTTCATTAATGTTGATAAGTCACACCATTATTTGTTCTAAAAAACCATTCACAAAGGAAGACCATTTATCAATTTTTTGCACTAATATTTGATGAAATTATCAAAAAAAATTAGTATGGAAAATACCCCTTTTATTAATGCTTTTTAGTTCCAAAAAGAAAAAAATATGAAATATTTTGGAGTTAGTTATCATACAGATTCAACTACTTTTTATCGAAAATATACAATCCTATTATCTTTTCATGCTTCATTTTACATCTTTTTTTCTCTTCGGAATACAGTTGTATAAAAATTTTGGATCCAATATGATATAAATAATATGAGGAAAACAAATTCATGGTATGTGATTTCATCAAGAAGCTTATCATTAATCTAGAAACCAAAAACATTATCTAAAATCCTATACAAATGGTATGTTATACCATGGATTGATATTTATTTATCATACTGAAACATTTCCTTTTGAAACCTATTTCATTTTATTAAATATTAGCTGATTGTATGTATAATTAATTTTGATTGAATGTAAAACAGGTGATAATAATATTGATATCTTGGAATATTCTAACATATGTAGATTTATGATATATCCCTTGGTTTTCTCAGTTATATTACTTTGAACCTAATATTCATACAATAAAACATGTACCCATGCATCATTACTGTTGTAATAGGTACTACTCTATGAAAAACATTTGACCTCATTGAGCTCATCTTAGAGTCAGATTGTTGTGTATTTACTGGTTCCCATTCATAAATGTTTTCTGTAAAAGGGTACTGGTGAGTGACTATAGATTACAGTGATATAGATCCCTAGGGGATATCTTGTGGAACTCAGAAATCCTTATTAGATTCACATTTATCACTTTGTGATTTATAAATATAGTGCTCCCCATGGATGAAAAATCATGTAAATGGAAATCCACTAGGTGTAAACTGTTTGGAGATCCCTCTGTGCTTCTTCCAGACCACCTACCCATAACTCTTCAGGGTCAAAATTTCCTTATCAGTGGCCATAGGGGTTCAGAATCAATGGTTATGAATTGAATTAAAGATCATAGATTTTTATTATTGTATTATGGAGAATTTTGAAGGTAAAGAATAATGATTTACATTAATGTACCAGTTACACTCAAACTACTCTTGTTTTCAGATAAAAAACCCTTATGGTGTAACTTGATTGACTCCTCCCAAACTAGTATGATGCCTCATCCTTATGTCAATACATGGATGATAGAGTCGTACATACCAGTAGCTTTAGAGGTAATCAACGATGGTGGGTTCGTTGGATTCTATATGGAGGTGGGATTAATCTAAAAATAGATGGCTCATGCATTTCTAGTATCATACAAGGAGGACGTGTGGTTCAGGACCACTATGGTTCTATTTTCATTGAATTCAAGACCTACATTGGTAGTATAGACCCTGTTAAAGACAAATCCAATGTGATTCCCACTGGTCTATGCTTGTGTCATGAGGGGAATGTTGAACATTCTATGGTGGAAATAGAATCCTCAACAATCCACAGCTCCTTTCTAGGATTGAGGTCTGTCCCTGGCCTTTTCCAACAATATCTATAAATAAAGGGTATTTCATAGTAATCACATTGACATTCATTATATCTGGAATGAATGTGACAAAGTTATTTCTTTTCTCACTTCTATGTCTACATAATATGTGTCTTTCACTCAATCATACAGCCTTAGATCCTTTTCGTACATGTGGAGTGAACATTTTTAGAGGGGGTTCCCTAGGTATCTATTATTTTCGACTGCTGTAGTTCATTATGCCTCATTGTTACATTTTTTTATATATTTTCCCCCCTTTTCATCATAAAATATTTAATTTTGTGTCTGTATATGTTAATAAATTTTGGATAAAATATAAAGTTATTAGTATCTTACATGTTTTAACATTACTCATCATCACTATTGGTGAAATAATACTAACATAAACCTCTTACCATGGTATGTTATTATGATGTATATTATTCTAATGTTATTTATTCCCATGGAATAAATTTTTATTAAATTGTTTTTTGTTAAATAAAATCATCAATTTTTTGTTGTTGTAGGAATTGATTGAGTTATCATCAAAAATTGTTTCTAAAAAATATGAAAAATAGTAAGTTTTATAAATTATGGTCCTTTACATTCACTTTTAATCTCTCATCTATAACCATGAGTGCACTGAATTTGGTGGTAAACATTCTTTTAGTGCAACATTTTTCTATTTTTGTTCTGATGCATGTATATTTGTACATATATGCTAGTGTTTCAAATTATCATAATTTTATTCATGGATTTTTTATTAATGATTCTTATTAATCTAATATTTTTATGAAATATTGAAAATATTTACTTTCTCACATGAATCCAAAGGGTTTATATTTAAATATATAATAATATATGGAATCCCTCATATATATCTAAAGAATATAAAATTATGGCTAGAACTGGATACCTATTACATTTTTCATTTCTAGACATTTGTGAAATGAGTGTAAAAATAATCTATATATTTTTAGTGTTTAATTTCATGAGAACAATTGTTTAATTTATAAAATTAGAATTTTCATGATTAGATATGAGTAGTTTGGGTGATATCACTATTTAATGTTAATTTATGGGTGTATATATAAAAATTATTTCTGATATAAAGTGTTATACAAAACAAAGTCACAACAAAAAAAATATTATTTCTATTTACTTTTTTTATTTCAATAATTTTTTTACACTAACATATTATTTGAATTTATAATAATTTATTTTCATTTAAAATAATAAAATGTTAAATAGTTATTCGTTTTCATAGGAATATTTTCTTATCAATGAATTTTTCATGTTATTTCCATTCGGGTAATCAATACATGTGTGTTTACAAATAATATTTTCTTACACTCTCTTTTCATTACTTTATATAATGACAATATCATCTATGTATTTATTTTTTACTCAAATGGACTGATGGATTGAATGGTTTTGTATTTATTATTTATTTTATAAATAGTTTTGACATCCCATTCACATCCTTTTTTTCCATTAATATTAAGGATTTTTCACCCATATTTAGTCTTCTAATGTCTTCTGAATTTATATCAAAATATGAGTCCCTATTGGAACATAGGTTTTTATTAAAAATGAATAATTAGAGTTGAATTACATTATGGTTTTTTCTAAATTCTATATATTTTTAATTTTTCTATTTTTCTATAGAACATTTATATTTTTGTGGATTATGTATAATTTTTTTTTTCAGAAGTTTGGAGTGTGATTAATTATTTTGGTCATTTATTTTGGAAACCATTTTATTGGGTTTGGTTATTTTTTGTTATATCCTTACTGGTATGAAAATTTATTTTTTATTCATTATTCGTGTATCTTCTAAGTTCTGATGCAATAGTATCAGTTATCCCTTACTCTAAATTTACTATAACAATAAATATTTATCAAATATTATTATTATGTTTTATTTTATTGATATTCCTTTTTTCATTAAATTTCAACTTTAATTGGTCATATTACTTCATGAATATATAAAATAACATATGGTCACTTTCATATATTATTAGAACCTTAGGGTGTTTATTTTTTTTATATAAAATTTTATCTAACATGAAATATTTATCTCATGTCACAAATCCAAAATGTTTATTTTGATTTTATAAAAATTTTATTATTGGGAATGTTTATTTTCAACAGGTTTAACTCAGGGATGGAATAGAATTACTGGGAATTCTATATAAAAATTTCCTACATGTAGTGATATAGGGGACCTAAATTGATAACTTTATGATTATCCACAAGATATTCATATATCACATATAAAACTATCCTCAAAGGAGGATGTATCATTCATGTTGTTCTTTTCATGTGCCTCTAACGATATAAAATTTCATTATGATGGCTCCTCAAGGTATACTCTAGAAAGGGATAATCATTCAGATAAAATTATTTTCATTCCAAAAAACCCCTGTTATATTTTCTTTTCATTCATTAATATTATTATATATTTAATTTTCCTCTATATAATAAAGGCCAATGACATGATGAAAATAAATCATACCAGGGTCATAGTGGATGCTCAATCTCTACTCCTTGTACATGATCTGCATTACTGCATTTATTTGATTTATCATTTTATGGTTCATTAGTTATTTTAGATAATTAATTTTAAAGCCTCTATTTTATTTCATCTGAAGAGGATTTCAAATGGTTGTGTTAATATTTACTTTTAACATGGGGTGTATTTATTTTTTGTTTCTCTATATTTTGATTAAATAATTTTTTAAAATAATATTATTTCAAATACATTGTAACGTTATTAATACATTTTATGTTATGATATAGATGTGGCATTAAGACTAATCAATTTAATAATGAGGAATAGTTCTCTTATAATTTTTTATATAGTTTCATGAAATAGTATATGATATTGTTTTATTGAATCATATTGAATTTATGGCCTATTTTAATTTTTCAAATGCCTAATTCTATTAATTGATTTTGTAAAATTTGATCTTTTTAGAATGTCACATATTTCTGTTATAAAAAAATTATAATGAAAAAAATATAATAATTTCTAGAGGGATAAGAATTATTCATATTTTAAGTACTATAAGGAAATTTTGAAACAATATTTTCATAATAAAGATGATTAAATAATCATATGTTCAAGTGGAACGTTTATTTTCTACAAAAATAAATAAATAATTTTTCATTCTCTAGTTTTCCATAAAATTAGTTGGTATATTTACCCAATACATACTCAATAAGTTAATTTGTTGATGTCCGAGGAATTTTTGGTTACCCACAATCTCTATTATTTCTAGGTGAAATTTTAGTGGAATATTAAAATTGATACAATAACCCAATTAAAAATTATTATTTTATAAGAAAACTAATGTAGATAGTTATTTTATTAACAAAAGAAATTTTTTAATCGGTTCTCAAAAAGAACTAATAAATCCTAAATTTGAAAAAACTAAAAAGCATTGGTAAATTGGGCCATTATCAAAATTTGTTTACACTTGTAAAGGTGATTTTTTTGAGCACTGATTTCTAGCATGGATAAGATAAAAAATACTTTCAAAAATAAATATCTATGCTCTAATAACTATAACCATTATAAATTTTGTTTTTAGAACATATAATGTATATTTTATCAGTGCTAATTTATTTCTCTAATAAAACTAAAAAATAACACTTGGGATTCCAAAAAATCTCTATAGCCTCCCCCACTATCCTGGATTATTCCACCCAATATTAGAACATATAAAATAAAAAAATTCCATCAAAACCCTACTCAATGATGTGTTCCAATGAGGAATTGAACCATTTATAACCTTGTCCATGGTGAGCGCCCTTACCACTTCAATATCTTATTTTATCTTCTGAAGTAGTTCTTTTCTTTTCAGGAATCTTCCAAAACCTTAAATATATATAATAATATAATTATTTTATATATATTTCTAAAATATTTTTTTATCTCTAAAGATGTTCGAAATGGTAGGGAACTGTTTGCACAATATGATGTGGAATATGAACTATGACAAAAACATAAACATTCCTATGTTAATGGTTATGGAAAATCTAAGTTTGTTTCTTTCTATTAAATGATAAATATAAATATTTGCCTTTTATATGGATCTATCTTGGATGTAATAATCTCTTCCTCTAGAGAATAAATAAATATGGGGGTTTACTATGATTCTATTCACACACAGGATCCAACCTATATCTGTCCTTCTATGAAGTCATATTCCATTACGAATACAGACCTGAGAATTAACAAAATTAGGGACGTGGGTGTGGAAAAGAAATTAGTTAGAAATAAAAAATTTATAAGTATTCACTATGGAGTTTTCTTATCCATGTTTGATGGGTTATAATTTTATGGACTAGAATTTTCCTCTTCTCATGAGTATGATGTATCCAAATCCAAAAAAGATGTCAATATGATACTCCAAATGTATATATCCAAGGAAGGATATATACATTTAATCATGAAGGATTGTAGTTTTCAACAGTCTATGAGCACAACACCACTAGTTAATCAGGTAGCTATTAGTGTTCAACATAGCAGAGCTGACCATTTTGCATCTGGTCATATACCTATGAACTAGGTGCTTCTAATATAGGATAGTCTAATGTTAATAAAATGGTAACTCTATGTTATATTTATTCATCAACTCTAGAATCTTTTAAAGGACTTAACAAACTTTATCAACTTCTTTAATGAAAGGTGACATGTCAGGTAACAACTGTTATGTTATTTGATATTCTCGATCCATACTCAGCTATTCGAAATAATATTTTTTTACCAATAATTACTATAAGAATACCATTTTTGAGGTTTTGGACTCTTACATTGGTGATTTTATTAAATAGGATTATTCAAATTATCAATATAATCAGTGGAAACCTAATAGATAATATATAAGAGGTCAACACCCTAGTGGTCAAGGTGGTCATGCGGATCACTATAACATGTGTATTCAATCTCAGACTTATTTTTTATGTTATATTTAGCCTAATATAAATGATTTCTATCAATTTTTTTATTATTATATTCCGTAGTAGAATAATGTTACAATTTTAGTGAGAGGTGATGACTTTGGGATGATGTAGATCTAGTTTGGTTTGAATTTGAGGAATCCTTAGAATGATATTGAGGCATGATATCACATTTTATTTCTAATAATATATTGTGAATAATTGCTTCAATTTTATTATTGGGTGATAATACTAGTAGTGAATTTACACTTTTGGAATATTAAATAATCCCAATGAATGGTAGTCATTTTTATTGTTACTGTGGGTGTGGATGCCTTTAAAATATTTCTATTAACAACATGGATTCTCATGTGGATTTGAATTGTGAGGAAGAGGATCTATGTGTTTAGTGTAGTTATTAGTTTCTATTCTTCATTGTTTTATATTCTTCTTCATAGATATATGAAGGATTAATTTGTATGGGAGTTTTTCTATTATTTTTTAGTCTATATGGGGGCATGAAAGGGATACATAGGATATCAAAGATTTAGTATTTTTATTTTTGTAGTTATTAGTATGTTGGGTTATACATACCTAGTTATATCATAGTGTTAGATTTATTTCATAGTTGTTGATGGAATTATTGGTCTCTATAATTCAATTTTTTTTCTATATGTAATGGTTATTGATTGTTCAGACCATGTGATTGATCAATCATATGGTAAATATACTTTTTCTTTAATTTATATTATTAGACCATGGGGTCATCTCTGTATATTATTTAAAAGATCTATTAACATGAAGTATCACTTTTTTTATTTAAGATATTGATACTCATTTGTGTTGTTTCATGATTATGCTCTCTTATTTTTATTTCTGTTTGGATTTTTTTGGATTTCATGTTGAACAGATGCGGGATTACTCTATTTTCTATAAAGATTAATATTAGTGGGAATTTTGTGGTCCTAATAACATGTGTGGTTTATTTTATTTGAAACCTAGAATATAATTTTTTTAATAAAACACTAGAGTGGATATCAACTTGGATGGTTACAGGCTCATGTAGCTGATTGTGATGCAGTGAAGAATAATTTTTTTCATTTGATGATCACAGACATCAATTTCGTGTCCACTCTTTCATTTCCATTCAAAGTTTGATGATTATTTGAAGATCCAGGATGGTATTACATGGATTATATAAAGATTATATATTTTTTGTGTTTATTGGATTTTATTTTGTCATTCGATTTAAAAGTTATTATTTTGGATTTTCCTATGGGTAAGTTGTACATGGTAATATTCAATTTTATGTTACACATTTGAATTTTTAATAAAAGATTATGGGTATAGGGATTTTTTTAAAATTTGTTGATCACATCATTTCTAAAAAAATTATAAAATATGTTTATATATTTACATATGTATTTATATATATATTTATATATTTTGGTATAATTTTATATTTACAGATAATTTATTTAAATTTATTTGTAAATCTCATATTTATTGTAAATACATTTATTTTTATGTTTATATATATTTGATGTGTGTGTGTGACATTATATATATATGTGTATGTGTGTAAATAGTTATAAATGTATATATATTTTAATATAGTTTTTTAAAAATTTATAAAGATACAAGCCCATATATAGGCACACAATAATAACACATTCCACTAGCCTATATGGTTTTACTGGATATATATATATATACATATTTATTCATATGTATATATATTATTTAATCTATACTAATTTTAATATATATATATATTAATATTGAATTAATAATATTATTAAAAAATATTCATAAATATATATTTTTTTATCAATTATCACAGACATATATTCATACCAAAACATTATATATACTTTTTAATATGTATAAATATATATATATATATATTCATAATTTTCCATAAGGAATATAAATGGATAATTTTTTCTTTTAAATACAATGTTTAATAAATGTTCATTTTTGTATGGTTTATATATTTGAAAATAACCATTACCTGCTAATATGATTATAAATTTATTTGTACAATTGTTTATTTATATGTAAATACATAATAATATGTATGTATATATATATATATATATATTATCTTTAAATAACGAAACAATTAGAAAAATGTTAAACTTTTAAGACCATAACATCTATATGAATGTAAGTCTAGAAAATTATTATAGTATCAACTAAAAAAATTCCAAGTCTATATAAAACATTGTTTAAATTCCATTGAATGTTCAATAATTAGGGTATCCCAACTTACAACATAGTTTTAGGGGTCCTTCAGTCTTTTTTGAAAAATGAAAAAATGAGATATCTTGTAAACCTTATTATACATTTCATTGATCTATTTGAAATATTTTATGTGACAACTATTTGATCACAAATGGACACTAAGATCAAAATTTATAACCATTTAATGTTCAAGTCACTTTAAAAACACATCTAAATATGTTAATTAATTTATTGAATATTACTATCACCAAATTTTTATTAAATATCTATTAGTCAATACTAATTACAAATTTTTCATTGATATTATTTTTTAATTATTTTATATATTTATATTCATTAAATATAATATATATATTTATGTTTAATACATATTTAGTATTATATAAATCATAGTTAATAACATATATCACATTTATTTCAATATTAATATATTTTTATTCTATAATATGATATTTAATTTTATATAAAGTATTTTTTACTAATTAAACCTTTAATCATGGCTAAAAAATTTCCATGAACTATTATATGTAAGGCACTCGTCCTATGACGACATTAAATAGAGGGAGATAATGACCCTGAGTCTCAACATTAGTAGGACTGTGGTCTGTTACTAGCATCAAGGATTTAGAAATCTCACTTATGGATGGAATTACTCATAATAATTCAATAAGAGTTAAAAGATATGATAAATATCCACCAATACACTCAATCACATAATATAAAATGAGAAACTCAACCATCCTATAATTTAATAACAATGTCAACAAATAAAATAAAAGTCTAAAAAATAATAAGAAAATATAAGTCCTACTGCACTGACTAAACAACAGCTCCAAAATACAAGATAGTAATTTCTATATTGATCCCTGATATCCTCCAGGATACATAAAAATGTTTTATGCATGCATAGGGTGATAATAAAAAATATACATAGTATTATCATACAAATGGTCTCTCATGCACATGTGAAAAAATCTTATTAAAACACCAGTGACTAAACAGCAGAACCAATATGCACCAAAACAGGTCAACTTTCAAATCACTATCTCACCATGGAATACTAAACTAATAATTCACCCTCTATAGTATCATAGTATCAAAATAACATAAACCAATGATTCAAAACAAACACATATCCTCTGATTTTCCTCTATCATGTTCCATTGTTGAACATCATGTTCTCTCATCCTTTCCAAGAATATAAAATCCTATAATCGTCCATCTCTAATTTTTGTTGGGATTAATCCCTACCTACATCACCCTTGCAAATCCTAACATCTTATGTTGTCATCATTCATCATCCACAAATCATATCCTGATTACATCATCACATCTCATGTCTTGGGAGATAGTATATCATGAACATGTAAGATATCCACATCATTCCCTCCTCCAACCACACATGTCCCACACCACATGTCACATCCTCATAATTAGTGGGAAATATACAATACATTCCTATCATCAATTTGTGATCTCCAACACCAACACATATCATCATGACTACTTTTATAGTATGAACAGTGAAGACGAGGTCTCTGACCATCCAATTCCCCATCATCATGGATGTTGGAGAAAATACCCAGATCCCAAAACAAGTGGGTGTTGGTAAGGTTATACATCATTGGTTGGGTTTTTATAGAAACAATATTAAAATACAAGGTAGATATATATCACACAGCACCCTACCTAGTGTTTAACATCATCTATATTATTATGCTCTAGAACACCCCCACTACACCTCAAAATTTCATCCAAAACTACTTCCACCACTAAATGAATCACAAAAAACAACCACGAAATTTCATCTTTCTATTACAGATTTATCCATTTCATAGAATTTACCAATTATAATACAAACCCCTTCTTTTATATTCACATTAAAAACTAAATTTTCAAAAATTATATTTCATCCCATGCCTCATTCATTTACCAACCCTTATCATCTATCATTTGATTCATTTATGCTAGTTACCACAAATCCATTCCATACCATACTAATTTAAATTATGATAATGATACATTGATTTAAATAATCAAATTAATTCCATGGATATTCACGAAACATACACATGAACCCCAAATAATATCTCTCCCATTTCCCAACAAACATTTCCACAATATCACATATACTAATAAAGAACCATTACCCAACCATCTCATCACAAAAAACACATAACAAAAACAACATAAATAAAATTTATCACATTTTATCTCATCACATACCATGTCAATCAACCAAATCTTCACCAATCAACACATTCCGCATCAAATCTATTCACCCGCATCAGTGAAAAAAAACCACATGCTTCCCACACATCACATGTGACAACAAATTAAGAACATCAACACAAAACAACACATTATAGCTTCCAAAAATATCCAAAAATTCATATTAAATTCATATGGATTTTGTTACTTTAATTCATTATATAGCATATGTATTCTCACACAATTCTATAATTACATGGGAATCTAATTCATTAGCCATGTATAATATCATAGCATTATATTTAGGGTGATATCAAAATATTTACAAAATAATACTGTGTAATCATACAACTTTAACCCAATAAATGCTCTCAATATTTGTGAATTTCAACAATAGTAACTGAAATGTATAGGCACATTATAAATATCAAAAAACAAATAACTACATATTAATAAGACCTTACGATTAAATTTCTATTTAATCAAATTTTTTTTCTTTTTATAATAACCCATAATATCCACTAAAAAGAATACATGATCCTTAATTCTCTACATACACATAAATAGGATAGAATAAGGATCCCTTACCTCGAAAAAGCTTTTCAAATCAATTTCTAAAATGAGGTGAGGATGGAACAATCAAAAGACCACAAACAAAAAATAATCCCTTAGTAAACCAAAATCATAGTAATTGATCATCAAAATAGCAGTTCCAAAAACACCTAAAATCAAAAAAACTTAATAACCAAGAATTTACCAATATAGAAATATAAGGAATCAGAGGAGAGAAGAGGTAAACTAAAAATCGATCACCAAAGATAAAACTAGAAAATAAAATGATAAAATATATATAAAATGAATGGGATGTTCCCCTAAAATTGATTATGAATCACCCAAACACAAAGAGGAATGATAGAAATTTGGAGAGCACATGATTTTAAAGAAAATATGGAATTTGGTACAATCATGATGTAAAACAATGATTAAAACTATGAATTTTCATGATACCCCAAAATTGAGGCTATTGAATTAATTAGAGACATCATGAAACAATTAAGCATAAAATTACATTCTAAAACATTAATATGTGAATCATATGTGTAAATATATGAATTACCAGTCATTTCATTAACATAGTTTCACACAATGAACAACCTTATATAGTATAATTGCATCCTTAAAAACAATCAGTACCTCCTCAATACTCCTTTTAACTCCACAAAATCCAAACCGTGAAATTTAGCAGGATGATGAGGAATATACAATTACATTAGATACCTCTAAATTGATTCTATTCCTCAAGAATCAAAACCAAACCCATACCAAGAATAAAGACTGTCAAACTATAAACATAATTTTAGGGATGTCCAAATAACTATCTTATGTGATACCTCTCAGGGATATAATTACAACTAAAAAACAACAATGAGCACAACATAACATGTAAGGGGAAAAGGTACATATCAATAATTAGCAATATTTCTGCATTCCATCATCAATGGAAAATAAAAAACGGAAAAAAATGAAAACTATAAGTAATGGGAATGCATATGTTTCTCATGCTCATATGTACTCTCCACCGTGATAACATTTATCCACACCTCTAAACCAAAGGGAAATGTTTTTTCACATTGAAACTTGTATTGATGTTTTTGTATATCTACTAGTAGCTCTGTGAATGTTGTGTAATCCTTGATATCCAACTCTCCCTAGTCAAAGACATGTGATTCATCAAGAAGATTGTAATGGAGATGTGACTTGTGGAATATGTCCTAGATCATGTCTAGTTTTGGTCGGAGTGCTAACCAATATGTCTCCATTCCAATGCACTGTTATAAACAAGAAGTCCAAATGAACTCGGGGGGGGGGGGGGGGGAGGCCCCCTATCAAATCTGTACTTCCCACAATGATAATAACCCCTCCAGAACATATAGTCTACAACCTCAAACTCTTAGGGCCTCCGCCAACAATCTGTATCATCCTTCTAACTATCATTTTCTACCCTCATCCTCTCTTGGAACATCTAAATATTATCATTATTGTCCAAAACTATATTAGATGGAGAAATTATTACTCCCCAATCTCATTCTATCATAATACAGAATAAAATGGCCACCCATAAAATTCCTCAAATGTGGCCATTCTAATGGATGAGTGAGGAATATTATTATTGTAAAACTATACTAGAGGTAAAAGATTCATACATGATAGAAAATAATTAAATTTTCAGGAAACGATACATATTAGAAATACTACAATACACAAATATGGGTGATATGTAAGACTCATAGGGAAATCCATTATGAGTCACCAATAGAAAAAATAAAATCCTTTCAAAAAACATTTGGTTCTTACCATCCCCAATTAATCCCTCTAAATTATCACGATAAAACACAAAATTTCACATCACCTAAAACTCTATTTCTCCCCACTGATAATCCTCCACCTTATACATCTATAATGATTCAATTTTCATCAAATAAGTACATCCTCTATAATTGAATTCACTAAAATTGGGAAGCATTGTCATACTCTCCTTCATCCCATCTAAACATCCATAGACTCTTGAAATACATCTCCATGGGACTTTTGGATCATCATATCAACAATTACATTCCAATTTAATACTGTATAGGAGATTATAAAATCCTAATCCACAAGAAACTACAACCATATTCACTGATGCGAATTTAGATACCATTGTGTGAAAATAAATTTTAGTCCTTAATGGTCTGTGAAAACCATAAATTCATCATCGACGAGGTATTGAGTCCACATAATTAGTGAATATACAATAACCTCTAACTCTAGAAAAGGGGTGGAATAGTTATGATCATGGGAATATAATTACATATATGAAAAATAGATTACTTCCATATATTGTATGAATATGAATCGCAAACACTTATGTGAAGCATCATAAAGAACCTCAAACATCAACACTTTTTCAAGCAGATGATGCATTAGAAAATCAAAAAACCTCTCCTTTAGTTAACCGAACACAGATTGGCAGTAATCATTCTAAATAATTACTAAATTTTCCATTTTAGAGTGGTAAATATGAACACAATCATAGATAAATAAGACAAAAAACTATAGTAATAGCACACAAGAACAAGGAAACTATGATCATGTACCATGTTATTAGGTTTTTACCATGAAAAGACTACCTAAATAAATGAAGGTTTCCTAGTTACACCTTACTGAGAAATTATATTCCAATGGAAATTAACAACTAATATCCAAAACATTCACATTCATAGATTTCCATAGATTTGGTGGTGTTGAAGGAACTGAAAGGCATATATGAGATGGTTAGAATGATCCTCCCCTAACTTAGATTATATCAAGATAGTATTGAAGTACATGACTATGAAATGGTCTAGGAACTCACAGAACATGGATTTAATGAGACCCATGAACACTATTGGATCATTAATGACATTGAATGGAATGTCAATGAACATGAAGCTCCCATATATGCACTTGAAGGATGATTTAATTATTTAATCATCCTCCACCAAAATATAATGACATCCAAATCATAGATCAATATTTTAAAACCAAGTAGCTCCCATCACTAGGTAGAACTGATCACCAATCCCTAGAAGGGGTAATGGTTTTTCACCATCCCCTGATTCAACATATGGTATTCTATGTACATCCTCAGGAAATATTCTTCTGTCATAAAAAATATGTGACCCATAATAATATACACTTATCCAAATGAAACTCAACATCATCACATCATAAATCTATACTACCAACTCACACAGCTTCATATAAACCATTTGATATGTAGCCATCAAAATTAGAGATGTTCCCAGTTTTACCTCTATCTAGAAATCTATGTCACGTCGAGAGGGTTGTGGTCACATCATCATCTTGGAAAATGTCAATAAATTCCTCTATAATCTTATTAATTTCCTCTTCCTATGACCCCACAAACACCTCCACCAATGGATATAACAGCGGGTCCACTTAAATATCTCCCATATGATAACTCTACTCACCAACAAATGAAACCTATTGCCCCTCCACATCAAAAAATAAAAATATCATCTAGATATTATTTATAATTTAATGTGTATGATGTACATAATCCACGGGAATTATAACATTTAATTATTTTATCTACAATAAGAATAAATACCCCCAAAAATTGTGTGTCACAATTACTACTATACATCCTTGCCACACATCAACCAATGAATATATACCATCAACAGGTGTAGATAGAACTAGAGGAACTGGAGGTCTCCCCACCTGTACCAAAAATAAGTTTTATTTTAAATTGATCGTACCTCGTAAAATATTTGGCCCTACTAGTAAGGGAATCTCCATCACATGTAATTTCCCACACCTATATACTCTTCCTCTCTATTAATGTCCTCCATCTCCATGTTATGGTATTCGTTTATATGGATGGGAACCATGGAGATATTTATCAAAAAAATCTCTATCTTCTCTCGTCAAACAAATTCATACTACCTATGATGTTGATCAAATGATAACATCCCTTGGAACTAATAATACATCAATGGAAATTGTTCTTACCGCAAAAACATTTTCCTGAACACCCGTCTAATTTTGAACCCCTTATGTTTTTAGATAGAAAACATGATATATGCCATTATCCCCATAAAACTGTCATAAAATGAGGATCCCCTGGTAGAATCTCAGAATCCACCAACCCCAAATAAGAGTGAGAACATTTGTCGAGGTTCGTTACCTACTAGTTGGAACCCTTACAAACTAGAAATCTACACCCCACTAGATAAATCACTTCTCTTCAACAATACCTTATGACTACCTTCTCTATACTCACCCACAAATAATGAAGTTTCACTATAACCTTCACCTCCTTCTTCATTTCCAAATATATAGGATGCATAAATTGGGTGAATGCATATATAATAATTGGGTGTAACAACTCCTCTAGAATTTATTATATTATATACTCATCTCGGATGATATTAGGAGAAAAATTATATTGGTCCTTAAACTTTACCACAATATATCACACACTAAGGCTCCCCTTCTAAATGAAGAGAAGAACCTGAATCTCTTACACATTCATCATCAACTATAAGAATTAAAAACTGAACTCATTCTGAAAATTTAAAGACACAACATCTTTAATGCATTGATCACTAAGATAGATAATCCACCACTAATGTGTTTCTATTAATATCTAATTCACCACTATAGACACCCATAACTCAACTCAATGTTTAATTACACGAGATGAAATCAAAAACTATTCGAACTAGCGCTCTATCTTCTAATAAAAGATTATTCCATCATAATTTCCCATGATTTATCCTTAAAAGGAATGAAATGGAATGTTTCAATACTCATTATCCACTTTTTGTTAAATGTTTTGAAATTAAATATATAATAATACTGAACCTCTACTACCTCAGATGAACTATGATACTGATCAGGACACAATATTTTGAAAGAAAAGAGAAAACCTAATCCTAATCTCATAGAATTTTCTCAATGTTCATTTAATAAAATTAATTTTATTCAAAAAAATTCATCTAATTAAAACATAACTACAAAAAACATGATTCATGTACCTTTATAATGTCTCTACCCTAGAAGAGTAACCACTAGACTTGGTTGTTTGGTGGACTCGGGGTTGCTAAACTGGATCACATGGGAGGCCAAAAATACTAATTCCAAGCTAGTCCTCCTAGCCACTATCACTCACCATAATCAAATAGCATAATTTTATCACTAACCAATTCAATACTCATAGTTACCAACTTTAAAAGTCTTATTACCTCTCAAGAATTACATTAATTCAACATTGTCATAACCCCCCCCCCCTTATGACACCGCTCCTAGACATCAATTAAAGGACATGGATAATGACACTCTGGTCCCACCATTAGTATTTCCATGATTAGTGACTAGCACCGAGGGTACAAAAATATCACATATAGGAGGAATTGCACTAAATAATATAATGTCGGTTGGGAGATAGGATTAATAGCCACTATTCAACTACAAATAAAATATTAAAATCAAAACTCAACCATCCAAAAATAATTTTTTTTTGGAAAATATAAAATAACGTATCTAAATAAATACTTAGAATTGAAAATTCCTACGGTTATGGATCAATTGCAGCTCCAGAATCGATGATAGTTATATCCATCTCGGTCCCTAAAATCCTCCAGGAATCCTAAAATCATACTATATATATATGGTGAGAATGATATTTATAATCATAAGGATCATACCCAATGTCTCTCATTCACATGTGAAAAGAGTTTAGTAATTCACCAGTAAATGAAAAAAAGAACCAACATGCACCTAAACTATTCAAAAAAACTACAATTAGTCTCATTGTGGTATGATGACTAAATAATGCACCCAATATAGTATGATATCATAAAAACATCATAATGAAAGGGAATAATGAAACCACTTCCCACCGATTTTCCAAATTCATACCACAACATCAAATGTCATTTTCATGTATGCATTTCAGGAATATCACATCAAATAACTATCCATATCTAATGTGTGTTGGAAAACATACCTACCTACCCCACCCTCTCAAGGCCTTAAATCTCTTGTGAGAATCAGTCATCATCCACATATCATAACATCATCACATCAACATGTATCATATCTTGGGATGTTGGGAATCACTAATGTGAATGACATAAACCTCATTCCCTCCACTTAGAATGAATTACCCCTATAACTACCAAAAAACCATTATCATTGGATGATATATACAAAAAACACATCCTCAATGTGACATCTACAACACTAACCCATATCAATATCATTAATTTTGGAAGAGGAGTGGGTAATAGGGGGTAACCATCCATTTGACTCACCACCATCCTAGATGATTGGGTAAACACACAGAATCCAATAAATTTTGGCATTGGTACGTAATCCATTTTAAAAACACATGTTATAATATGGTAAGAAAACCTAGCAGAAACGCTGAAGGTGACCCATCTTGTCGCAAGATCATCACTCCAAGGGGTCCCTTTGGAACGGCGGCCTCGTGTGCCCTGACCGGCCACACGGGTAGCATGTCCCCTGGCTACTTGGTGATGCATCATGCTTCCTAAGGTCACCGCACGTAGGCTCTCTATGGCACTTCTTGCTGTCATATAGAGGAAGACTAGCTATGGATGCAGAACCGCTCTGGATCATAGCTCTAGAGTCTCTCAGATTGCCCTTTGCAATCAGTGCCTGGTTAAAGATGGATGTGATGGAAGTCAGCTGGATGATTTTTACTTGCGAGAAGATCTCCCTCCTGAGGCCATCATCAAATTTCTATGCTATGAACACCCCACATTCTTCCTAGAGGGGTGTGAAACACTGCAGGTCAGTAAAGTGAGAGGAATACTACATGACAGAGAGAGTACCCTACTCTAAGATCATGAACTCGTGGGCTCGATCGGCCCTCAGGGTACCTGGGTAGAAGTAGTCATAGAACATGCGTTGGAACTCCACCCAAGCCATAGCATGATATTGAACCGCCTGTGAGATCACGTCCCACCACCTCTTGGCGGAGTCTCAGAGCATGTAGGTGGCGAGCATGACTCACCTCTCTGTAGGTGTCTCCATATGGTCGAAAATGGTCAGCATGGCTTCCCTTCATGACTCTGCAGCCTGAGGTCCTCCTTCCCTCGAGAACGTGGGAGGATTATGTTGCTGAGAAACTCACATCAGGTCTTCCATAGTCGTGGAAAGAGGCAGTGATCCCTGGAAGGTTTTCATCATCCTCAAAAAACCTTCTCTGAACTGCACATCAGCTTCTGTGACTGGTATGACAGCCGGTTCCAAGGCTGACCTGACTAGAGGATCGACAGGATGTCCTTGATCAGCCCTATCTGACAACTGATCACTGCCTGACAATAGACGTATGACCAGAGGACGTCTCAGAGGCATACCTCTGAAAGATAAAAAGTACACCTTAGATCAGTTAAACAAGGACAGAGAACACAAGAGTACAATATAGAAACATGGGATGTAAAACACACAAGTTTACAAAACTTGTCTACACGGTGTGTATAAAAACCACACGGTGTGTTTTCTCAAGCCACTGACATGGGAATGTACTCCTACCCTACAAGTCGTGTAGACCTCAAACTACACGGCATGTTGCGCCCACCCACGAGATGTAGTTGAAACTATTCCCTTGCCAGAGTCTCTTTACACGGCTAACCCACACGGTTTTCTTAAACTGAGACTACATGACGTGTTCTCTACGGAAATGGCCTGTAGTGGACAAGGCTTCAGCAGCCCGTTTTGTTAAACACATGGTCGTCTACATGGATGAACCTTACACGGTGTGCTCCAAAAAAACACGTCGTGTATAGGAAGGGTGTCATCGTCCCGTGTTGTTCGGGACACGGCCAGGTACCTGGCAAGACTACACGACATGATCCAAGAGCAACATGGAGTGTCTGAGAGAAGGTCACGCCGACCTGTGTTGTTCGGGACATGGCCGGGGCCTAGAAGGGACTACACGACATGTTCTGTTACAACACGACGTGTGCTACATGTGCTTCCCCGACCCGTGTTGTTAGTGACACGGTCGGGTAAACTTCTCATTACTACAGGACATGTACCTAACATACACGGCGTGTACCTAACATACACTGCGTGTTCCTAATGTTAATTTAATGAAACCGTGTTCTGCTCACATGGTCAGTAACACGGCCTGAAAACTACACAGCATGTATCCAACAATTACATGCCCTGTATTCTGGGTCTCTCTGGGCAGTAGCTCAGAAAATGCACAGAACCCTAGAAACAATAAAAACAAGGCAAATAGGTGCCATGTTCCGATTCGTGAGGGCCCATACTCCCCACGAATCAAAGCTTGGAATCTCCTATAGTCACATATAAGGGAAAAACAACAACTCTCTAACATAATAGAAGGGATTTTATCAAGCATCTATCACAACAGCATGCATAATCTACACAGAGTTTATCACAACAACATGAAATCGCTAATGCACCATAGATGGCATGGAAAGAATGCATGGAATGTGATTTATATAAGTGCTTATATGATGCATGAGATGAAATACCCTCATCTCATCGGGTTGTGACAGAAATAGAACCGAAATATCCAAACTATAACTACAAAAGTCATGAAAATCACTCTAGGTGAAAACATATCAACCATAAAAACACAAAACCAGCAAACTGCAATTAACGAGGTAGTATAGATTTTCCCAATACACGGGTTAGCTACTCCCGAGCATAGCTTAATACCAAGTACCGAGTTTTTCCTATCCCTGGATAAAGTCTCTAAATAGTAAATCAAGAGAAAAGAACTCCTTTGATACAACTTTGTAAGGTCCTAAATCTGCAGCCCCTCCACTGGTGCCCCATACCCGGTTCGCCACATGACCTCAAGCGCGTTTCCCCAAACGCCAGAGGCTACCGACTAGCAGTGAGGGCCTTGGTGAGTCACGGGGGAAACCATTCCCTTATTCGATAAAGTATACAGTGGAGAAACAAACAACCACAATAGCAGAAATAATCAACAGCATACAACAATTGAAGTAAACAGCAGAAGCAATGGATACATAATAATGATGTAACATAGTACATATGTCTATGGAAAGCAGTAAACAAACCAACTTACTGAAGTACAAAAAAATGTGCAATATAAAACAATTGAAACCCCTTATCATCGTAAGCCTCATCTCGGTCACATGCTCTCCAACTCTAGTGAATCAAGAACCTGAAGTAGAAGGGCTCTTGCCCTTATCTACATCTGTAACAACATAGTCTGCTTGGACGCAAAAGCATGGCCCAAAAAGGGTGTGAGATAAAATCCCAGTAGGCAATCTCCCAATGTTCTGTGCCTAACAATCAATGAATGCATAACAGTAATAAAATAAGAAACAGTAAGCAGAGACACAAGTAGCTACAATCTATAGTTCTAACAAAATAAGTGCACAAGTAAAAAACCAGAAACAAAGGTAAAAAATTAACCCTCTGGGTAGGTCTCATAGCCTAACCCCTATTGTTCAACCTATAAGTACTAGCAACCCTCTGGGTGGCACACCCAGTTTCTCCCCTCTGATACAGTTATGAAATTATTAGACTCTTTGGGGAACCACTCACTCTAAATTCCCCCAATATTCTCATATCGTACTAAAGGCTCTCTGGGGAAGCACTCAACGTCAATTACCCATGTGGCCCATGTCGAGGAACTACAGACTCTCTAAGGAAGCAATCAATGCCAATTCCCCCTGTGGTATCGCATCGTATTTAAAGATACTCTGGAGAAGCCCTTACGTCAATTCCCCCTTTGGACTACTACCCTAGGTTATCACATTCCTATGTGAAAATAAACATGCTCAGCGCGCGTACATCATCCATGTAAATCTCAAAAACTACTTGGCTATCATTATATGGCTCAAACGTAATAAAGTAGTAGTTCCACTATCCAACGGCTGGGCATGACAATAGGAAAAACCGAAAATAGGTAGAAAAACCATGGAAAAGGATCCTAAGCACAAAATAAATTACTCTACTTACAAGCATAAACCTCTACCACAACAATCAAGCAACTAAGGGGAAAAAAATGGGAAAAACAGGAAACCCACAATTCCCCGCCCAAGGGAATTTGTGGAATTTGCACAAAATACTCATTGACGTTCAACAAAATTGCACAAACCACCTACCTCGATTCTAAGACATAGATATATGTGAATCAAGATGCTTGATTCCCCTTAGAACTTCGTAGATCTATGAAAACGCACAAAACGATCAACCCATGATAACTCGGAAATGAAGAGGAATCTGAAAACAAAGCTCAGGTAGAAGGATGATATTACCGTTGTGATTCCAATGCAATAGACCATGCTTGAATCAGAGATCATACAAAGGGGTGGGAGATTGTAGATGATTCGGTCGTACGGGTCACTCTCGGATGAACGGGACCTAGAAGGAGGTGTTTCTATCCATCAAGCGCGACCCCGGTTCATTTAGAAAAAAATGAAAGTACACGACGTGTACTTTTAGAGTACACAACGTGTACTGGGTCTTTTCCGTACTCTGCCAAAATCGGCCTCCACGTCACCCCTACACACCATGTGTGTGGCCCGGTCATGGCCAAGACAAGGCCTCAATCCGGAGAAGAGTACACAGCGTGTACTCAGAATGTACACGGTGTGTACTTTGAAATTTTCCAAAAAGTTCAATTTTCTTAAATACTCCAAAAAAAGGAAAAAAATACCTGAAAAAAAGATCTGGGTTCTTACATCAAAGAAAAAACATTTCAAAAGATTTATTTTAAATAATTGATTGAAATTAGATTTAGTATAAATTCATAAAACACCATGAAAAATATTTATTAGAAAAAAATTATTTTTAATCCAAAAAATGAGCATATAAAAAATCAAGTATAATAACAATTCCAATGTAGTTAACTAGATTTATTAGAAATAAAGTATTCATATTTAATTTAATATCATATAACGTGACTAATGGTACATTTAAATTAAATGAAAATATAGTTCTAAAAAAATGTAAACACTGATAGTTTAACCTTTCACTGAAAAATCACTCATTTCAAAAAAATATAGAAATCTCACACCAAGTTAATTTTGATATGACTATATACAAAACGAAGTTCAATATTAAATTTAAATTCTATTAAATTTATTAATATTTATTAATATTTTTTATCAAAAAATTGTATTTAGATAATTTTGGGAAAAAATTAGAATAAATTTAATTTAATTAAAATTGACTGATTATTTCTTAATATATAATAGATAAAAATTTATTGAGTACGGTAATGATATATATATTTCATATGGTGTTTAATATTATTCAAATGTAACAATTTAGAAACAAATCAATAACTGTAATATATAAATAATAATATTTCATTGATTGTTTATGCTAAATGTTGAATATTATATACACTATCGAACATATTGTTCATTTAAAATATAAGGGTTTTATAGTTATATACTTGAAAGTGAACCATGATGATAAAAAACTAGAAGTTTGAGATATTACCATAATGATAGTGTCTTAATAAATATTCTAGGAGAATCCTCCAATGCGTTGCATGCTCCACTTATGATGATTATATGAGAGTTTCATCGATGAAGACAAACTATGAATCGATCCAAGTATGGATGGAAGATCTGGTTTCTAAGATACAAGAATAAAATGGGGTAAATATTCCTAGAAAAAAGAATCATAATGAAATCACAATGTATTTTTTTATATTGGAATTTTGACAATGGAATATCATCCACACGAACCCTCTGATGATGGTAGCGAAACCTGAGATCGATCACTGAAAACAAACTCTCACCATTAAACTAATCAAAATGGTTTTCAATCATCAAAAATTGGTACTTGTTCATAATATTTTTTTGATATTTTTTATTTTAGAAAACACAAATCATCAAAATCTCATACATATTTTCAGGAAAAAAATAGATTCCCAAGAGTGCACAATAGGTCTAATAAAATCTATCTCTCGATGGTCATCCAACTACACCCTCATCTTCAGACCATAGTGGTGGCCATACAGTATATTATAGAATATATAGTTATAATATAATGGTGGAATTCAAAATAAAAATCAATTTAACACCATGGTGGTAGTATCAGGACATCATCAGGAAAGACATGAATATAATCCTCTACTACTATCAGAGAAGAAATGTCTGAATACCCACTACACTAAGGGAAAAAATCACTATCTAAGGGGTGATATGTTCTATAATTCTTCTCATAAACCCCTATTTCTTAGCCAAAATATTTTTTCTCTCCAAATAAGATGAATCTCATCCAATCATTATGGAGGCATATAAATCACCTATTATGAAAGTCTATCTATGCTTGCATTGTAGGAAACTAATATATACCTATAATGATATCATAAGGTTTTATCAAGATGATGAAAAATCTCCAATGATTAACTCTATCCACTGAGCTCCAAATCACACTACATGAAGTTGTGTGATATAGAATAAATTCTCTTTGTCAGAAACACTAGAAATGATTGTTGGGATAAAGACTCCACAACATGCTTTTTCCCTCTCACATGGAATGTACAGATAAATAAATGAATCATATTTATATTTGTAAATACTGAAGATAGCGTAGAAAAGAAATAGTTAATACATCAAATCACTCATGAGAAACCTAATCATATCCCTCAATAGGTTGTATCTATATACACCCTTAACAGCTAGTTCTCTATTCCTAGAGTGGTCCACAAGGTTATGGTAGTTGGATTATGTCAAAGAATAACCATACACATATAGATTGTCCCATTAGAACTCAATATACTCGTCAATCAGTGCCTCCTCCCTCAGGGTTTCCCTAATGAGTCCTAATGGATCCCTGCTCATGGTGCTACAACTACTGTGATAATCTATCCACTATCTGTCTACCCTCATCAGCATATGGTGTCCGAGAATCTTCACCCATGTGACATCATCGGTCACTATCAAAGAAAAACCCCTCTCTTATATGACTACATCATCTATGTAAAACATATTACATAAATCAACATGACAAGGTCATGGAATGAGTATGCCTCCTACAAAAAGACACTGAATACTGATAGCTTATAGAAGATGTAGAAGCCTTATACCTTTGATGTGCACTATTGGTTCTATCCACCCAACATCCCAAAACTAAGAAGATCTATGTATCTAAATCCTAATCCAGTACTCCAACATAAGTTGGAATGCACAAGTAGACCATGCTAGAATGCATTTATATCAAAAGGACATACACAAACATATGTTACTAGAATAATCCATCTTAAACCATATCAGGAGAGTGAAACATAAGGTCTGTAAACCTCATGGAATACTCAGAAACTGATATATCTCCATATTATAGCTTGAGAGGATGTTGTATCCATGTATAGTGCATGGTCAAAGGGTAATACTGTTAATAGAACAAATATTTTAATTATAACCAAAAAATATTTATCTCATCATGGTTTCATGTGATCAAACATCACCAGATCCCTGATGCTCTATAAATAATAATATCCATAAGCATGTCCATTAAATCATCTCGGTTCTGTATAAGCAAAAACATCAAACCAACCCCATAATAAAATCTTATTCTACCAACTACTTTGTATATCTATGAGATCCTAGTGATCAATATCACTAGAAATCATGTACAGTGCTAAGACTGTGTGCATCATTTTATATAACATATTAAAGCTATCAATAGATCAATATAATGTGGAACTTTTCTACTCCTACCAGGAGACACACCTCA
The DNA here is from genome assembly GCA_963277665.1 of Viscum album. Lineage (NCBI taxonomy): Eukaryota > Viridiplantae > Streptophyta > Magnoliopsida > Santalales > Viscaceae > Viscum > Viscum album. The sequence continues at coordinate 124,052,312 of OY728129.1, read as the reverse complement.
TGAGTTTGTTCCCTTAAGTGATGCCCCATTTCTAAACTGATATTTGTTATGAACTTATACAACTATCCTAGCTATCTATATTCTCAAAAGTGTCATGAAATTTATAAAACATAATTTTATTATATTATAATATATGGTGAGAAATGATAAATTAGTAAATCAATGTAAAAAAGACCGAATACTATATAATTCATGTACCATTGTTTTCCAACGTCCTATGTCTCAACAGTTTTAGTCAACATCCTGGTAGTCAGATTCATAGTGTATGAATACATCGGTCTCCACACCATTATTGGGCCCCCTATCCTTATATTAAAACATAATATAATATGAAATAATTTCTATATTTTCAAAAAATCCCCATGACATATACGAATCCAAACTCTAACTAGTGGAATGGAAACCTCTGATACCGCTTTGTCACAACATGGCCCACTGAGACGAACTTGGCTGAAGAAAATTTGACTTTGACACCCTAATACCACCTCCAATTTTATAGGGTCTACTAACAAGTGGCATGTATTCATAACACACATGGGAGGTCATAGAATATGTACATGTACGAATGCACCCAACCCACGACATGAAACAATGTAGATATATAATAAAACATTGAAACATATAGATTACAAACCATTTATGAAACAACCTCTAGGAAATTTATATCAAAGTGATTTAGCATAATAAAAATAGTATAAAGGGGAAAAATACAATACTAAAAATGGAATGGTTTCCCAAAATGAAAACATCTGGTGAAAGGGAAGAACGATGAGAACCCAACTCACTATTTACAAGGCCAACCAGCAAAACATGACTAGTACCAAGAACTACAATACTCCAATAATACCATGTCCATGAAGATCACTATTGAATTTTCTATTATGTTAATAAGATGCACCAAATGTATAAAAGGCATGTATAAAGGTGAGTATATACATGCCACGTGGGATACCCTGAAAACCAAAATGGGGGAATAAAAACAGAAACTGACAATCATATCAACTAATAAAGTAATAGGGTAATGAAATCCAACACTCGATATGCTAAAAATAAAACAAAGGGAAGAGATAAAGTAAATATCCAACTCCACATCCCATCTAATAATAATGTTTTGATCTACTATTCCCAAAGATCCCTCTCTGATGCCTAGAACCATGTGAAAAATCACAAAATGTAGTGCAGAGGTTCTTCTCCTCACTAGTATGCTCCACAACAAATAAATAACTAACTCACATTGAGGAATTACCCCCACTGAAACTCCTTGATGGGGGAGTAATGCACTATTGAAATAGGACCATCACTCTTGGAAATGTGGTTGAGTACCATCTATACATGTGTAAATAGTATAAGGGACCAAGAACCTGGTAAGTCATGTGGGTACAAACCCCAACATCACTATACTAGTCAAACCATATTACTACCATCATCCAAGAATCACTGATGGAAGTTTCATGCTCATATCTCTTCATGTTTTATCTTTGATTCCAAATTAAAAGAAACCATCACATCTTAAGTGGAAGGCTACTCAAGAATGTATATTAATGTTCTTGAATATGAGTCCAGTGAAGGATATATATGAAAGGTTGAATTCCCATGGAAAAGGTTTCATTGTGTGTATAGTGTATACATGGAATGTATCTAATACCTTAGGCATCCCCATGTAAAATATATTGTTCTAGTGTACTATATCTTCTGCCCATATATTCTAGTCATGAACATATAATCTACTAAAACCCATTTACTCTCATTATGCTAGTGTGTGACGGTAATGTCGAAGTACACAAATCAAGTTCATGAATGGTTACTATTGGGTTCACACTAAGATTCAAACACTATGTTACATGGAATGAATGTGATATACTAGGCGAGTGATATTTATCTTTACATGAAACCCATTCGATAACAGAAGGGGGATAGACATAGCTTTTTCTTTGGGAAAAAATGATGTGTAGTTAGATTTTCATCAAAGAATGACACCATGGTCTTCACCGAGATTCTAGATCTACAATCTACACTAATACACATGACATTTGACTTGTCCTGATATACTAAAACTGAAGGGGATTCCTAAAATCACTGATTTATGGACCTCTGATTGAGGGAGATCAAAACTATGTTCACCCATTCCAAGACTTTTCAGCTTCTACTACTACTATAGGTCAAAAGTCCGTATCTTCCACACCCACATCTATTATTATGTCATGATACATCTTCCAAAAATAGATCCTTCCATTTCTCTTTCAACCATCATGAATCTAGGGGTTTGATTTCACTAAAAATATAACCATGAAATTTTTAATTGCCTAACCTAATGGAAAATAATAAATAAAATGAAGAACAATGGGAGAAAATACCAAGACAAATGTGATAAACATCAGAGGGTAATGTGGTAATGACCAGTGATTATAATGTGTGGAAAATAGGGGTAAATCATTGAACACAAAAAACAATAAATCTTTATCTCATCGTGATTTATTTGCATTTTGTGTGATTAATGGGATCAAAGATAAATCAAGAAGGTAAATCTGAATCCATGCTCAATAATCAATAAAGGGGGGTAACAACATAAAATAACAAGTCCTACATTGGGATTATATCTATTGTTGACGATGGACACATTCTCTAGTGATGAAGAATGATCTTGCTGCATTTTTTCAGTCACCTAACGTATCATTTGATTGAATGTTGTCGATCGACACCCTCAGTTTTTCTAATGAAAATGAAGTACACTTCCTTCTCATATGAAATCATTTAGAGTTTTACAGATATCCATTGGTATTTTCTATAATATATTTTATATAGAAGAGGTCCTAGTCATAGTTTATAAAATAAATAAATTTAATTGATTGATTAATTTACAAACCTCACCCTCCAACAGCCTTATTCGACGAAATTTATAACAACTACCAACATTATGTCATTCCTAATTTAAACTACATGTTCCAAAAAATAACTACATTTTCATATTTTCTCTATAAGGTCCCAATCATTGGGAAAACCATTTGTTCCAAATATATAGATTTATTTTATTCAATATATGTTAATATTTATAAAATATTAATTCCATGGTCCTGTAAAACCACAAGAATTTGTTGTCTCTTACAAAAAAATCCATAGATATATATAGAAATATTCAAATGACTGGTCTACACACACCAATATCATTACACAAGTCTCACAATAGCTATGATTTTTAGAAATAGAAACTGGAAGGTATAATTCCATTAAAAAAATTACAAAACCATTAAATACCTGTTAATACACTCCTCCACATCCATCTAAATTTTAATATAATTAATTATCTTCTTAATATAACCCATATTATCCTTACAATGTAATTAAAGATCATACAATCACCCCCACACACACATTAAATAGTGGGAATATGAATCCCCAAACTCAAAAAAACATTTTGAATCACCACTTACAATGGAGTAAAGAGGGAACAATCTGAAGAACACATTATTAGATGGATAACCTAGATCATCCATAATGACACTAATAGATCATCATAATAACTGCCCAAAAATCCCCTTAAATCCAAAAAACATCACTACTATGAATTCCCCAATAGAATGAAATTATATATCGAAGGATCAAGGAGGTGAACTCACTACAGATCGCTAAAGATCAAATTCCTATAGCTATGTATCAAATACAAACAAAGGGGAATGGAAGATCCAAAAAAATCAGTTAGAGTGTGGCTAAACACTTATAGGAATGAAATAAAACTGATGATCTTTAGATTTAAAAAAAAGTTGGAATTTGACACAATCACGGCATGAATCACTGATTCATTCCCAGAATATTCTTGATGGATATCAATTTATGTTATGAGATATGTTTAGCACATGAATGAATTTAATTTTATTCCTAGTGATTATCTAACAAATTTAAAGGTTCCTCAAGATGGAATTAATTCACCCTTTGTATACTAATTTCACATGATGAATCAATTAAGAAAAGTATTCCCCTAAAAAAAATCATGTCAAAAATCCAAAACCTATAGGTTGTGAACAACAATTTATAACATGAAAAATGGATCATTCCATTAACAACCATCTACATCATAATTTCATATTTAAACTCCATCAGAACCTCCTTGAGACTCCTCCAAACACCTCTAACACTCCAACATTAACATTAACGTGCTGAGAAGGCATGTGCCATTACAGTAACACTGATAAATGACACACCATTATCAATGATAAAAAATGACTGAAAATGGGCTCCCATTTATGAATACTTTTTTATGAGCTAATAAAGGGTATCTTTATCTACACTTTATATAGTTCTGATAAAAGTATCACCTTTATATCAACACTTATAGTTAATGTAGATAAAATTACCCACCTTATCAGATCTTTTTAGCACTATATATTTTCAAATGTATAATATTTCATGTTGTTCATAAGAAAATTACATGTGAAGCATCTAGTTTTAGGCCTTAAATTTCATATTTTAAATCACTATATTATTGTGGATATGAGATTTAGTTTTCAAGGAATATCTATAGGAAGGCAAAACTATTGTTCTTTTTTTGTTCATGAACTATGATACTAAAATTAGGCATAATTACACTTTAGATATACTAAAACCATTCATTTATATTATATAACACATTCTATAAAAATAGAATAGTCTTTGATATTTTGGAATAAAAATTAAATTTAGTTAACTTCCATAAACTTATTTTTATTTTTGATTATTTTTTTCATAAAAAATTTATGTATTTAATAATTATATGAAATTGGGTTCTCACAAATTATCATAATTGAGAACATTTTTACCTCTTTTTTCCTTATAAAATTTGGTTATTTAGTTTCATTACAATATTTATGTTTTTATATAATTTTTTGTTTTCCCAATTCACTCATATCCCTTAAATAGAAATGTTATATTTTACATCCACATTGTTCGAATAGTGGTTTCTAATCCATTTGGATGAATTTTGGTTGAATAATACTGTCTTGGACTATAATCCAAACTAAAATCCTAGGTTTTGACTACATCAATGAGGTCATTGGTGGTTTCAGCATGTAGGGTGATCCTTAAATGGGGTCTGGGGGCGTTCATCAATTGCTCCATTTTTTTTGGAACTTTAGCAATGATGAAACATTATAGTAGAGTTTAACAGTGACACTAATAAGACACCAATTCTATGAAGACTTACTATAGCATCATCAGACAGTGGTATTTTTGTTTTTCATACATCTATCCACCAAACCTATATATTCTTAGACTTGGGTGGCATCGATTATGTATTATAGTGGTCATATTGTGTTCTTACTGTCACAATTACATCATATTCTTTATAATATCATTCAATCTGGGGATTCATTGTGTCTGAAACTCTAAAAAATTCCTTGTAATACATCTCCCAATAATATTGATATTTTTGCATCTTTTTGTACATGATGATCATTTCTCAAACCACATAAATCATTGTTTCTTTTGACATTCTACACATTCTTTTGTTCTTTCTTGCTTCATTTGAAACTGTTTTAATACTATAAATCCTAGAATTTCTAAAACAAATATAATATGATTCACACAACATATAGGTAATTATATTTCATTATTTACTCTTTTATGCATTATGGAATTTATTTACCATTTAAAATTACTAAATAAATTTACATTTATATGTGTAAATGCATTGATGATTCAACACCACAAAATACTTTTTCAATATTGTATCTTGTCTCTTAAATTTTTTAATATGTTCTTCAAAGAGTAATATGATACATGATTTTTATGAAAAAAGTATTCTATAAAGATATGATCATGTCACTTATTTCGAAGTTAGATCATCAATATCTACTGATATAAAAATATTAATTCACTTTAATGAAATACCTAAATAAAAAGATAGAAAATAATGAGTAAATAACCTTTAATATCTCCATGTGTTTCTGTAGTGTTTTATTCTACATGACACAAACCCCTCCTCATTTTATTTCACACTCAATGAAATCTGTAACATTTTATTTAATTAATTTTAATTATAGAATTTGTCTAACTTTTTATATTCAATTTGAATATTATTTTTTAAAAACAAATTTTATTTTTATCTGTCATAGACACCACGACGTCCATTGAAAATAGATGGGAATTACAAGTATATATATATATATATTTTTTCTCTCAAGTATGAACATAAACTACACTATGTTTATTATTTATTTTAATAATTTTTTTATAAACAAAATTATTTTTTAACCAATATTTTTTTAAATTGGAAATAAATATATTTTTTTAATGTAAACTATTATTAATTTTCTAAAATGCTAAATTTTCTATTATACATCCGGGTAATTGTGAATACTGCTTCATGGTTGTCTATAATGGTCAATATATTATATATATATATATATATTGTTGTGGTTAGCTAATAAGGAAGTAGGGATGGTGGCGATGATGGTTGTCGGGGGAGTTTCCAACTGGGATATGGTCATAAAAAAGTTAGGTGGGAAAAACTACAGCTACATAGCCAACGATGGATGTTGCATCAATATGGGTGTAAGGCATGGGGCACAATAGATAGCGGGGATGAGTTACACATCTGCAATGGCATGGGCTAGACACTAATATATAATGTCCCTTTGAAATTAGTAAAATAATTTTTATTAATGCTAATAATGTACGGATAATCTAATAGATGTTAAATGTCAAATTTTATCATTGTTTTTTAGTCTAGATAATGGGTTAATTTATCAGCATTTTCTTATCAGTAAAAAATGATACATTGATCATCACTAAACAAGAACTAATAAAGGGTGTCTTTATTAGAATTTTTTTAGCACCGATAAAGACACCCTTTGTCGATGCATTTTTATAATACTGATAAAATTTGAAAAAATATTCTTTCACGCACCCCTCACCCCTTTTATGCATTCAAAAGGACTATTATCAGTGCTATACACTCCCCCATCCTCCCTTCACCCACTCTCATGCATGCCCACCACCCTTTAACAGTGCTCATGACCCCCTTTCTCAATGCTAGAAATCTGGTCACCCACCCACACACGCCTTGACTCGACCTATAACATACCTCCTATAATAAGAACCTATTTACCACTTCCCTACCTTGATTTAGTCTACATATTTTGTGATTTATATTTATTTATATATATGTATGCAAATCTTTTTTATTCATATATATATATATATATAATTTTTATATTCATTTATAAAATATATATATTTTTTGTGAGTGAGTGTGTGTTAGATATATATATATATATATACATATAATTATTATTTTTTAAATATATTATATATTAATATTAATTTACATATATTAGTGTATAAATATTAATATATATTTATTTAATAATATGGACACACACACATATATATAATGATTATATATTCATTGGTATAATAAAAATATATATTCATGTATTTTTATATTGTAAAATAATGGGTCAATATTATTTTATATAAAATTTATAATTAATAATTTCACACGGTTTATATAATCATATATTAAAAAATTTATAAAATAGGCCTTTATATTGAATATTTTGACATAAATTTTATACATTACAAATATATTTTTATGTATATATATTTAGATATATATAGATACATATTTACATATAATTGACTATTTTGATATAAATTTCATATATTGTATTTTTAAAAATTTAATGTAAATACATTTATGTACTATATTTAAGGATAATGATAGATTTATAAAAATACATTTACATCTGACTTATATACACAATACATAGACACATATTGACCCAAATAGGCACACATTTATATTTCTCACATACACACACAAATGTTTACATATATGTATTTATTTACACATATTTGATTATACATATAAATATAAATTTTTTTATTGACACAGACATGTTTATATATGAAATTTACTTAGGTATATATATATTAATGTTTTTTATAATTTAAATAAAATGGATAATTTATTATATTAAATTAATATATTAATATTTCCATAAGGTTTTTATATTTAAAAATTCATTTTAATTTAAATATGATTAAATGTGTACTTGTTGAATTTACTTATTATTTATAAATGTATGAAAATATGCATATATTTAATTATAAATAAAACTACAATATGAAAATGATAAAAATTCAAAACCATAATATGTATACGAATGAAATCCTTGGGAATTAGTTTAGTCTCCACTAAAAACGGACAGAAAGACAATCTTAAATAAATTTTATGTGCCATTGACTTTGAAAAAATTAGGTTACCTCGACTAAAATATTTTATTTTTAGGCCGTTTAATACTTTTTTTCCTTGAAAAAATAGTGACCCAAATATCCTTGATCAAAATGGTGTATATTTCATTACAATCTCTAATTTTATATATTGTAGAGCTCAAACAAGCACTCGGACCACAATTTATGATCGTTTTATGTTTAATTAATGTTTTAAACTTATCATAGATTGTTTATCTATTTCTGTAATTTTTATGTGTTCCAATTGTTACTAAATGACTATTACCCAATAATCATTAGAATTTTTATTTTAGAAAATTAATTTTTTTTATTATTATGCTTTCACTAAATATCTTATATATTATGTTTAAATGTGTATTTATCATTATATAAATTATATTTAATAAAAAAAATTAAATTTATGATAAAAATATATATTATTTTTAGTGATTAATTTTATTTATGAAATATATCTTCTAACTGCACTATAAAAAATGCTTAAAAAGGGGACTTTGTTAACTCTAAAACAAAATCACTAAAAATGGAACAAATTTTCCATCATTTTTTACTAGCTCCCATAAAAGGTTCATTTATCTGTGTTTTATTAGAATTGATAAAAGATGAGTTTATCATTGCTAGTAAAAAATGATGATAATCAAGAGCCTTTATATGTGTATAAAAAACATTCATAAGGGGTGTATCAGTGTTAAATAAATTGATGATAAATCCCCATATCAATTATTTTTTAGCACTGATAAATTCCCCCATTATCAAATATTTTTTCTGATATTGATAAATGTTAGAACTAGATTTTTTCTGATTTGTTGTAGTGGGAGAAGAATCAGAACTATGCAACATTTTCATGAGTGAACATTTTGGTTATGTGTGATTGAGACGGTGGGATCATGTGGTGGTTTGAGGGGGGAAATGATAATAACAGTGTGTAGGGATGTGGTAATGATAATGGGAGGACATATAAATGACAACGATTTCGAAAAGTAAGGGTTATAGAGAGGGGAATTGAAGGAGGTGAAGGAGGTTGTAGAGAGTAATATGTGGGGAGGTTTGTCACAACATCATCCAATAGTAATTGGTATAGGAAAAGGCATACGAGGCATCTTGGATTGCATTCTACATTCGTTGTACATTTATGAATTTGATCAATTTTTATATCTTGTGATTTCTTTTGCATCATGGTAATTGCCTTTGGTTGCTTATTATGAATCTAGTCATCAATATATTATTTTTTTCTTCTATATATATTCAAATTTATTTAGTTGTATTCATTGGTATTTTGTATCATCCTCACCAATCATGATTTATTTATCGTTATTGTACATCCGGTAACCTATATCAGTATTACTATATTACATCAAAGTTAGTGTATTCTAGGTTTGTTGTAATTTATTCATAGGTACTTTTTGATAACCTTGCTTTTTATAAATACAATATGAAACTTGAGTGATTGGTGCTATGGGATCCATATTGTGAATACGTTGTAGGTTATGCAAAAAAACTGATGAAGTCATTTGAAAATGAGTTAGATATGTATTCATAAAAAAATATTCGCTAACATGTTGAATCTATGGGGACATGTGATCCTGTTTCATCACTATAAAAAATTATCATTTAGTGAAATTTTATTATCCATGGTTCTTATAATTTCCACTAATTAAAATTTATTGAAATTTATTTTAAATATAGTGGCAGTTTGATAAAATTGATGTTAGTCATTTAACATAAAAGCCTAATTAACCCCTCTCCTCCCCGAACCCCGGCTCCGATCCTGACCCCTGCTATGAAAACCCATATCTTTAATAAACTTTACTTCATTATTTAATGCATAAAAACACATTTTAAGACCCAAAATATCATGAATACTGGTGTCTTTGAGAAATTAGGTACATAGAACATCAACTTGATAAATGGATACAACAAAATTTTATAAAAATTAATAAACATGATTCAAATATTACAATGCTTTTAAAATACTTTGGTATATCCTTGGGACAGAAATAAGAAATGGGTGAACTACAAAGAAAAGTATTGTAATAATCAAAGCCTTGCATGATGAATTTATTACATGTTAGTTACAAAAATTTAATGTGATATTAAAGGGGTAAGAATCATAATATTTAACCATTAGGAATCATACACCATGATTTTATAATGAATCCTTGAAAATGTGGTAATATCATTAAAGGAGATATCATAGCATATGTTAAGGTTATCCTCCATGAAATAATTTAATGGTCAGAAAAGTTTAAAAATGGATTCGTTTCACTCCCTAATCTCATACATGATGTCTCATGAGACTAAAACATTACCAAATACAGTAGAACACTTTATAAATTCATGTGCACCCATAACATTCATTTCATGTACATGCATTAGCGTTCCATATAGATCACTCAAAATAAGATAATATTTTTCCAAATTTAATCCCATGATTATGGAGTGTGGAATACATACATTGAATTCCTTAATAATGTAATTATTTTCTATCTTGGTGGAATACCCTTGAGTGGTAATGGAGATGGTATTCACAATACAAAGTTTCAGCATGAAAAAAATAATAGGATAATTTGAACAACATAAAGGGGGTACATAATGAGTCATGGGATAGAATAATGTGATTTAAAGGGTTCACTAATAACTTTTACATCAAAAGGGAATTAATAGAGATGTGGAAAATCATGTCTCATCAATAGTAATTAGAAGAAAAAGGCATTACATAATGACGATTCTTGAATAAATAGGAGAAGGATATGATTCCTTACCTTGATAGAGTGTTCCCAAAAACATTGATGGTATTTTAAGTGGAAATGAAATAGAATACTCATGATCTATTGAAATTTAGTGATGTCAAAAGTGGTTTTGGGTGGGTTTATATATCAAAAGGCATGAGTGTTCCTTATTATTTTTTGAACATTGGTTTTGGACTCTATACAATAATGTAATCAAAACCACAAACTATACCATGGGGTTTCTAAAGGTTTCATCCAAATATGAGTAGTTTTCAATATTATATAAGTCCATGAACTGAGTACATTAATATAATACCCTTGGTGATATGGAAGTGAGTCATGTTTACAAAGATTATATTTTAAAACCATAAAATATAATATATTTTTTGTAGGATTCAAAAATGTATTGAAAATCATTCAAATAAAAAAATTATTTTAATAGATAAATAAATATTTGGTTGTGGATACCTTTTTATATATATATTACATCACTTTTGAGTAATTATGATTTCATGTTACATACTGTATATTTACACCATATTTATTTTTTCCCAAAAATATGATGGTATATGAAAATTATAAAAAAATGAACATTTGTTAATTTTTAATTACTGATTCCAAAAATATTATTTGTTTTATAGAAATTAATTATAATAATATAAATAATTAAAATTATAAATTAAAATCCTTTTTTATTGTAAAATACTAATTTTTTTGACAATTATAGTTTTATATCCCATATAAAAATTACATTTTCACTTAATAAAATTATATTTTAATTTATATTCAATATGTAATAATAATATTATTATTTTTTAAAAATAAAATTTATTTCTAAATTTCATGAATTCACCATAATTTTGTGTTTATAGAGACAATATATTACCCAGAATACCAATTGGGGTTTATAGTATCAAAATCTAATTTTTTAAAACTAAATATAAATTAAATATGAGAGGGAATAATTATAATAATTATTTTATTTAAAATAAAATATAAATATTCATAATTTTAGGGTCTACATACATATCCATTTATTACACCATTGAATGCTCTAAGGGTAAGGTTTGTGACAATATGATTTTCTTGGGGTGGTTCGGTGAATGTAGTTGGTTATGTGATCTCAATGTGCATGAACATATCCCATAAAAAATTCTCTAATGATTTATTTGGATAATCATGGAGTGGGTTTGATCAAGGTAAAATACCAGTGATGTTATCTTCTTTCATAGAAGTAATAATTGGGATTCATATGATATGATCTAAGTGGTTGACACCATCACTTATTTCTTCTCTTTTAATTAGATTTATCATAACCCTTAATATATATTAATAATATGATCACTGATCTATAATTAAACAACCCTATTTGATCTAACACATCACTTAAGTTAACATGTTACATTGTCAGAACCTACTTCTTGATCTCCATAGGCTGGTGATAAGCATCAAGAATAACCAACAAAAACTAGGGAATGGTGTAACCAATGATAAACTCAAATGGTCCATCCAAAAAATGGGATGACCACATCATGTCATTAGAGTGAAATATATAAGATAATATGATACAGTAAGCAATTATAGGCATCAACATAAGAAATCCATATCTAAACAAATACATATAGTATCTCAAAAGAAAAACCCAAATCTCAATAGAATTGGTAAATGACCAAAAAAGGCCCACATAAACATACCATGTGATAAAAATAACAAAAATACATTATATGATCCAAAACTTTTGAGACAATTTCTCCTATAGAATACACTATATCTCGATAATCAGGAAGAGTCACCTTGGAACATGGTTCCCTTACAATTACATGTGTCATGAAAAAAATCTATAAATGCCCCAAAAGGGCCCAATTTGGTTGGGAGGAAGAAATCCCAATAGGACACCACCATGAATATATTTAAGGAATTTACCCATTAAAAACAAAAAATAAATAATTTGAAAATAATCTCAAAACTAAACCAAATTATAAATTCAACAATTTCAAGTATACCTTTAAAATCCATTTTGTTTTCCATTTTAAACGAAATTTTTTTTATAAAATAATTTCTAACCATGGATCAAATGAATAATAAATTCTATAAGTCACATCATGCTAAATATAATATAAAATTATAACCAAGGATAAAAATGATTACAATGTAAACAAACATCTAAATTAAAATAAAATAAAATGTGAATAACATCACATCACATCAAAATGGAACTAATCAAATGAAAAAAACATATCAACCAGACTTGTATGAGTAAAGTTCACATAAGTATCTTACCATTATTCATTTCATGGGTGATTAAACTAGTATTCCACCAAGATAAGAAAATTGAATCTCTCATGGTATTCCTAAGTCCCAACTCCAAGTGCTCACACTGTCCCTTGGAAATGAATATGGAAGCTCAAGCAGTCTTCCAGTCCAAAGGCTTAGTTGGTAACTTTTAAGACAAGTGGAGGCTCACATGGTCCTCCCACTGATGTCTCATGTAGTCCCTTGAGAAAATACCCCACTAACACCCCACTTAACCCATGTTCTTCTCTATGCCAAAATATCACATTTATGTTCCCATATCAATCAATCCATAACAAATTCCATTTCAGAATCCATATTCACAAACAGTAATCTCATTAGATAAAAAACCCATAAAGATGGTAAATAAATTCTAAAATTAAAATAGAAATTCATTTAAACACAGAAAACAACTTTATTCCATTTTATCAAACACCCATGGTGCACACATGCCTCCCCTATTTGGAATACCCTCTTTAAACCCCAAAATTTAAAAAAAAATCCATATAACACAGAAAACATAGAATAAATACAAATTATAAATCATTTATATAGAAATTTAATAAATAGAAACCAGTTTTGATTCGTTAATTAAAGATAAAGCAACAAACACACCCTTAAATTGAGACACCTATATTAGATTCAGTCCAACGATTATATCCCTTGATAAATACTACATGGAGAAGGTATAACAAGGAATTTCACACCTAATCCACCATAAAAAAACAAAATCTCCATTACACATCAAATTTTGAGAAAATATCTATAATAGGGTCCCACAACTCCTTGAAAATGGATAAACAAGGGTAATAATGAGGGTGGGGGAGATTAAAACTCAATTAAATAATCTTTCCTCATCCCAACCCATCATGAATTCAAGAGAATATCACCAAGGAGTGAATGGGAGATCCCAGCCACCAAAGACAGAGGGATGTGAGTGATTGGGGAGGTGATAGATCCCCAAAAAGGAAAAAAATAAGATGGATAGATGGGTAACATCATAATATTTATGTTGGATGGACATGGGCCTACAATTTCGCCACACAGTTAGGAAAATTGTCCACCAACCATAAAAGATTCACTTTCCTCCAAAATTAAGCCACATAGTTTACAAAGTGGTGTCACAAGGATTGATAACCTATGGTCAAATAGTTTAAAACTATACTCTCAAAACATAACCACCCCTCGCATAGTTACCAAATTTGTTTGAAAAACCCATGCATTAATTGTGCTCTATGATCATTCTCATCAAATCTCCTAGTTTTTATGCTAAAAAACTAAGAAATCCAGGAATATACACAACTATAAATAAAACTCACAATAAGAAACCCCAATGACATTTTGGTTTTCAAAAACTACTCTCCATACAACTTTCTACACCAACAAAGACATCAGGTTTCACTCGAAGAAAATAGGTGAGGACTTTGCTCCATCAACCAACCATCCTTATCTCATGCCTCGTATATATTACAACCACGTTGTTGAGAAAATAAACCAAATGGATAGATCTACCAGGGATCAAATTATTGTGATGAAACTATATATAAACATGATTCTCCACCATAGAGTTATCTGGCCCATGCTCTAACTCTTCCCACTCTGACACTTGATATGGGTCTGTATGGTATCGCTTAAATGGGAGATTTAAAATATTTCATAGATCGAGGTAATCCATGATGGTAACTCCAACCAATAGGATACCTTCACAACAATCCACAAAACACAAAATTTTCCTACGTATGGTGGTTCCAATTTCCCAGATTACCTAGGTGAGGATGCCCCAGGTGAACTGATACCAACAGAAACACATGATCACTTACCTGAAACTCCAACGAATGATGACGATGATCATCATATAAATTTTGGTGACTCTAATATTTAACTATACATTTATAAATTATCTACACTATATTTTTTTATCTTATATGAGGCTTGTTCCAACCAAATAATTCACCCCCACCATAGCCCAATACATTGGGGATTGGCATGGATGCCCATGAAGTGCCTTAAAAAGGGACATCCTGATCGATGCCTAATATTTTTTATTATAAGAAAACTCATACATTGGAATAACCCTTTACCACAAACCCCCAAAATAACAAACACATGATAACAACATATCATTTATAGTCTATATTGTACACCTAGACTAGCCATCGATTTTACTGTTGAACACTATGCTGAACTTCAACTAGGATCCCAAAGCCCCTGGAGTCCCTTCAAGAAATGATAAGTAAAATAGGAATCCAGATTAGAAACTATCATCGGGGGAACTATATAAATATATATAAACTATCGAACATATAGTCTTATGAGGTCCTATACATTCATTGACACCAATAATGGAAGAAATCAGGATATGTTTTTTAGATGATAGATAATCATCCAAATAAATCATTCCCACACAGAGTACATGGTTACACAATTAAAAAATCTATAGAGATATAGTCCCACATCCTCATAATAATTAAATGTAGCTTAAATAACTAGGATAGTATGCAATGCTTCAATTTGATCCTTTGGTAGGTCAACTATCTAGAAACATAGTTTTCCACTACACATCTCATACCGAGACACCAATACTCACCTCTCAAGTTATATAATGTCTTTGTTTTCTAGAGTAAATAACCCAAGTTGAATTATATGCCTCATGTATCACCCCAAACACATTCTCAAATAAATAACTAGAAATTTACAAAAATAGAGGAGAACTATCAGAAGACTGAGACCAATCACCCAATGTATCACCAGGATTTAAGGAACTATTAATCTATTGGAATATCAGGCCAGATAAATTCTCAGTCGTAACCCAACTGATGGGAGAGGGAGTATCTTACACAGTTTTTAAGAATAATTATCCCCTATATTCCTAGATTTCAAACCTCAGATCACAAAAAAACCCATTAGACCCCACTCGTCCCTTGATTCCCAAATAGCATGCCCCAAAAGATTCATACTCAAAGTATCAGTGAACACATTACCCTTCTCGAGCATATATGAAATATAAAAATAAAAAGTCTATAGATACTACACCCAACATATCAATCTATGGTTCAAGTCTCTCTCATTGAAAATATAATTTAGTCTCCTATGATCTGAATACACTGTAAAACACTCCTCTACGAGGTAGTGTCACCATGTTTGTAGTGCATGCATAACAAATTCTCATTCCATATCAAGGGTGAGATAATTCTACTCATTTGGGTATAGATACCAGGATCCATAGGCCAACACATGGTCATCCTACATCAGCACACATACCTAAAAAATGTCACAAGCATCACAATAGACAACATAATCCCTCCCATGATTTGGATGAATCAAAATTGGTGTAGATTTCAAACGAGCCTGCAACTGATCAAAAACACTATTTAACATCTCATTTCATTCAATCCTCACTCCGTTATTGGTCAAGGATATCAAGGGTGACTCTTGTCTAGAGAAGACCTGAACAAATCTCCTATAATACTGTATCATGACCAGAAAATTTGGAATCCTGAACACATTATTCCGCGACTCCAAGGATATGAATTCTCAAACATTATCTAGGTCCACTAAAACTCCTAACATGGAAATCATATGTCCTAAAAAAATAACATCCAAAAGACAAAAATTATACTTGGATAATGTAGAATATAGATATTGATCTGTCAAAAAACCCATAACAACATTTGAATTGTTAGTATGCTCCTCTTCTATATTTTAATTCTCAAATATTTAATCTATAAAGATGAATATGAAGGAGTACAAAAATTGATGAATGATCTGGTTCATTAGCAACATGAAAATAGTCAGGGAATTATTACAAATTTTTTTATAACTATGTACTAAAGATTACCATACCTCCATAAAAAGGTGGTCTAGGGAACATCGACTTCCCAGAACCTGAACTGGTGGTACCCTAATCTCATATAAATATTTGAAAACCAGTGGGATCTCATCACCTAATTATAGAAACCATGAATCCTAGATAATGGTTATTTATTCTTTACTATCACATGATTAAGATTATGAAAGTGTATGCATAGTTAGGGGTCACCGTCCCCCTTCTTTACCAATATAATAGGTGAAACCCATAGTGGCATGCTAGTGAGAATAAAACCATTACTCATAAGATCATATAGTTGGACTTTTATCATTTTCAAAATTAGTCAGATCTATGTGGTATGTTTTCAAGGAAATTATACTCATCCAATGGTGATTGTCTGGGGTAAAATTCACCCAACCCTTGGGAGAAAATACCAAAAAAAATCATATCCAAACACATCTAGGTATCCATCGAAGACCACTGGATGTTTACAGGTTGAACAATTATCAACAACCTCAAGAAATAGCTCAGAAAACATGCATGAGATCAACCCCAACTCCAAAAAAAAAACTAGTCTTCCCCACACTAATTATAGATTCCACTCACATGAATTACATGAGTGATCTCATAAGTTGTAAGTAACTAGTCCTTATAGTGTTAATTGTCAACCAATACATCAAATATTATTAGCTAATATATGTTGATAATGAAGTTGAATAAGTTATGGTTGAATACTAGGAAGACCCAAACGACCTCCACACTAGCTGCCATAACACAAAACCGGTGGACCATGACACCATTCTCATTATTTGTACCAAATGGTGTTATATAACCCATAACATAATGTATAAACTCAACTAAAATACCCATATAACCATTATTCCTATGTGAAATGAAATGTTAGGATGAACTTGTGTTAGTTAAAAGTGATGCAATAAAAGAACTGATAATATTCATACCTATAAAGCTAGTCAGACCAGAATTGGAGTTTGTTGGTTTGACCTCCACTTCATGAAGAGGCACAAGTTCAAACCGACCCAATTCCTTTTTTCCATAGTGAGAACCCCATTTAACATAATATAAATATCATCCACCCTTTGAAGCCTATGACTACACCTGTGGTCCATTAAATAAAATGGTGTGTACACTGCACCCTTGTGTATCCAACTCATTGATGCACTTCAGATGATCTAGATGTTTACACTAGTGGAACACCATTGAACTCAATAATAAATTGAGCATGTTGTTTCTATCTTCCCCACACTGGTTACATATAAGTGTTCTATTCCCTGTAGATGCTAGAGGATCAGAACATGAATACTAGTGTATACTCTTTAAATTACCTCTATAAGACTCGTATTTCTTCTCCTTCTACCCCAATGAAGAAATTTCATAGCTACCAACAAAAGGAACCAACTGAGGCTATATTTCCATTCAAATCAACCTCCTCAATATCTATATAGTAAACCACCTTTGTATATGGTAGTAGATATAAATTATGAGTATATATATGGTCTTTATCCATAAGACCATATAAAAACACTAATTCTTGGGGTAATAAATCATGACAAGATCCATAGGGACATGAACCTATGTAGTTATTATAGATTCATACTCTATCACTAAAAAATCACCCTTCTCCACCTTCAAGAAATAACAGACCATTTCCACCCGCAAGGTCTTTGGGTTTAACTACTAATTGAAATCCACCTTAATCTTGGTCTAGGTGTGATCCTCATGCTTTCTTGAAAGCACCGTCATCTACCACCTATTTCTAATTGTTTATTGCAACATATAAAGGGTAAATATCACCATTGAGGATGTAAGGATCATTAAGAACTTGAATAAATTCTTAATTTTATGTATCCACTCTATGGGATCATTGAGTCCCTTGTTTCCTTGATGTGATAGTGTTTTTTTCCTTGAAAACTATAACCCATTGTCCCTGATAAATTTTTGTTCATGACCACCCACCTGACCTAATTTATAAATTGTATGAATGATATAATCCACCAAAATTTGGATCAATAGTAGGGTTTTCCTATGGGGTACTCTCTTTCAAAACCTTTCTAATCTTGGATGAGGTCATTAAGAACTATTCAATCCCATACCACAGTAAAAGGGAAAAATAAACCCTCAATATGGGATTCAACCTGAATCATAAGCATCACAAGACGATTCATTTAAAATAGGTCCAAAAAATCATAAAAACATCCATAAACAGGATAAAATAGAACCACAATTCCTAGACCTCCCAAGGCAACATGAGGTTCGACATGAAGAATATTTCTATAGGAACTCCTTCATTACAACCTCTTGAGTCTCAATGGTCTTAACTCTTATCTACTGCTTACTAATAAGATAAAAATGATATAATTATTTTTTGTAAAAAATAATATCTTCAAACCAACATTTTCTCTGAGTTATCCTACCACACGGCCCAAAGCGGATTCCCGATCACCATGGGCTGGCAACGAGAAACAGACATTATCTATAAAAACATGGGAATTGTTTTTCTAATATTATACTAGTATGAACCATCCATAAAATTGAATGGAAAAACCATAAAATAAATTTCAACAACATTATATAAATAGATACTATAAAAATGACGTTCATCATTTCAATCATTACCTAAATGAACATATTCATATGGTATCTCAAAAGAAAAAACCTAAGTCTCAAAAAAATTGGTACATTACCAATTAAGGCCCACATATACAACCCATCAGATACAATATACTAAAACAAATATACATTATAAAACACTATGAGACCACATATCCTCCATAAAATACTATATTTTATTAATAAAGAAGAGTCACTATAGAACATGATTCCCTTACCTTTACTTATGTCAAATAAAATAAAATTTTCAAATTCCCACAACGTCCGAGAAGGGTGTGAGGCCTGAAACCCAATAGGGTACCTCCATGAATCAGTTTATGTATATTAACACTTAAAACAATATACTATTTTGAAAAATATTTTCAAAACTAAACCTCATTGAATACACACCATTTTAATGTAAACCTTTAAAATCCATTTGGTTATCCATTTTAAATAAAACATGTTTTTAAAAAATATTTTCCCCACATGGATCAAATATATAAACAAGTCAAAATAGGACATCATGCTTAATATAAAAAACAAGCCTAACCAAGGGTGATCATAATTAGAAATTCAATATATATCTAATTGGAAAGGAATGAAAATGGGTACAACAACACATTATAACAAAATTGAATTAATCAAATACATTAATCTTATCATCCAATCTAGCATGAGAAATGTGCACCAAGGGATATATCCATTAGACCTATCATCGGTGAGTAAAAATGTATGATATCATGTTATGAAAGTATATATCGTCATAATCTTCCTATCGACAAACTTCGTGACCTCACATGGTGTCTATAATCATCATAGAAGCTCACAAGATCTTCCAACCCAAAGGATCAATTGGTCCCTCTGAAAAAAATGGAGGCTCGCATGGTCCTCCATCAAAAGGATCACATGTTCACTTAAAAAATCTCTTGGTCACACCTCGATTATCCCATGTGGTACATCATGCCAAAAAATAAAAAATAATGTATCTCTATTAGTTTATGCATATCACAATCCATATCTTAAGCCATTATCACAAATAATGGTCCAATTTTATTGAAATTCCTTCAACAAGGTAATTTTTTTTTATAAAACCACATTATAATTCTATTAAAACCATAAAACATCATTTTGATATTTAATCATACACTTTGGGGGGAAACATGCCACACCATTTGGAAAACCTTTTTCAACACCCAAATTTCAATATTAATCCATGAAAAACATCAAATAGGGAATATGAACAATGCATAAATCATTTTCATGGTAACTTAATAAAAAAACCAAGGTAAATTCATAATTTAAAGATAAGAAATAAAATAAATCCTTAAATATAGACACATACCTATTATTTGGTCCAAATCATGTCTCACTTGACAAAGACTACCTAAAAGAGGAAGAATATGGTCGCACACCCCAAAGCCACCTGACAAAAAACCCAAAATAACCATTATACACCATAGATTATACCACCAAACTAATAAGGGTTCCACACCAATATGAGGATTGAATTACATGGTTAAAAAATGGGAAGAAGAAGAAAACTCAAAAAAAATCAACACACCTCAAGCCAGGACACCTTGAATACATGATAAAATCACAATGGAATGTTGGGGAGTGCTCCACCGTCAAGGGAGGAGGGTTGAACATGATTTGGGAGGATAATCTATCCCAAAAATTAAAAACCCAATAGATATATTTTGTAAAATTGACAATTTATATGTCAGATGTTTTAGGACACAATGTTTGGCCACATGGTTTAGAAAATTGTGATCCATCTTTGTTGGTGCCATTGTCCACAAAAATTAAGTTACATTATTTACTTGGGTTGACGTAAGGTTTTAAAAAC
Source organism: Viscum album (assembly GCA_963277665.1). Taxonomy (NCBI): domain Eukaryota; kingdom Viridiplantae; phylum Streptophyta; class Magnoliopsida; order Santalales; family Viscaceae; genus Viscum; species Viscum album. Next base: position 124,030,804 of record OY728129.1, on the reverse strand, counting down.
TATGTGAAACTGTAATGTCAAAAACACAACAACCCTCATGTAGTTATGAAATGTTTTATAAAAACTATGTAATAACCATGAAACCTTGTCTATCTCCCAAAAAAATATGGTTTCAATACCTATCACCGAGGAACTCTATGAACACACTCAAAGGTAGATAAATCTCAAAATACTATGTAAAAATGTCATAGAGGGTGTCATAGTCACACTAGGTATATTATTAATGGTCATGACTCATTACATTCTTTAAATATATAAGGAACTAACCAAATAAGTGAATGTCTTTTCTATGATCCCATTATATAATATGGTATTTATTTAAATCACATAGGGGAAATTATTTATAATTGTCTGGTTTATTACATTATTCCCCCATTAAAAATTTCACCTGTGAAATTTTCATTTCATATACTAGATTATATGTGGGTACTTCTATTTCATCACCTATTATTGTACCCATGTTACTTCCTCAAACATGTGGTTTCACTATAACACATTGACCAGGTGATTTTTCTTTTTTCAAAAAACATTTTCTATATGATCTAAGATATTATCTGAATTCTCCCCATAATAAATATAATTATCCCACGGTACCACCTTTGGATTCAGTACGTGTGAGGGTTTTGGCATCCACTTTCACAATATGGATACATATAACACATAATTTAGTTGAGATAGGTTATGTTGGAGTGCAATCCGAATGGCCACCACTCATCTATGATCAAGGATCACAAATGGGTTTATGTACCAAGTACTATGTTTAACTTCTTCCCAAAACTCATTAAATTCTTCAATTTTGGTATAAAAACAAACACTTTAACTCCAACCTCAAAATCTAGATCACTCCAATGATGGTCAACATAGAATTTCTATCGACTTTGTAACAATTTTTTTGGCACTGAATGGTTAAAACATTTTATTTCATTTCTTAGATATTATCAGGTCCCATAAAATAAAATTCTACAATTTGATCCCAACATCTTGGTATCCGAATCCCCTTCCCATATACAGGCTCATAAGGTTCTATTTGAATGCTATAATTGAAAATCTTGTTAAATGAGATATCTACTATGGGAAGGTGATGGTCCCAACAACCATAGAAATCCAATGACCATTATCTCAACATATCTTTTATATTTTGAATGTTCATTTCTAATTGAATATCATTCTATGTGTGATAAAAAGAGTTTACATTCAATTATATATAAAATTATTACAAAAGTCTTCTCCATAAGGTTGAGGTAAACCTAGGATATCGATTAACAATAATATAGTTTAAAAATATATTTCTTCTTAAAATAAATAATTGGTATATCATGTTATGTTTTTTAAGAGTGAAATATTTCTTTATAACAATGAAATTATTTGACTTTTTAAGGGGATTGACTACCATCGAGATGGCATTACAGCCTTTATGTGTTTTGGGGAGTCCTATAAATAAATCAATGGTTATGTTTTCCCATTTCAATAATATTAGAGGATGTGTTTGAATCAAACTCCTAGACTTCTGTCACTTCTATTTGACTTTGTTTCCTTCCAAGAATCAAGATAAAAACCCCACAATGTCTTTATTCATGTTACCCCACCATAAATTTTTCTTCAATACTCTATACAACTTATTTCATCCTAGATGAATAGAGAAGTACAATCTATAAGAGTCATTCGTATTTTACATCCCATTTATGGATATTATGGGACACAAATCTGGGTTCAAACCCATAAAACTCTATCTTAATATAATTTAAAACTATTGAATATTCGCTACAATATTATATAGCCAAAAAAAATTTATCCTGATTGATCCACTAAAGAATATATGGTTCTGAATTTATTTGATAATTTTATGAAGACTATCCTATTATTAATCCCATATCTATCCTTATCATATACATGAAGATTAAATCCATTAAAATCTTCTTTATGGATAGATTTGCAGGATCCTTTCGACTTAGAGAACCTACCACTTTGTATTATTTCCCAGGATAGTAATGGATTGAATAATCAGAGTCATTAATTTTCTTTAATAAAATCTAGTGGTACATATTAAGATATTTTATTTTTAATATATAATTGAGACTATTATAATTAATATATATTTTACCCAGATCCCTATACAAATAATGTTCCCAAATCATGGATGTGAATATCACATTGTATAATTGTAGATCATGGTTTGGGTAGTTGTTCTCATGGATATTTAGTTTAAGGGAGACATAGGATATCACGTTATCATTTTTAATGATTACACAACCTAAGTAATTTTTTTAGTCATTTCTGTAGATCACAAATCCTTCCCCACTAATGGGTAATTTTCTCATTGGTGTAGTGATTAACCTCTTCATATTATCTATAAAACATCCCTTACATTCATCATTCTAGAAAAACATGACTCATTTATATGATTTTTGGTTAGTGTGATTGATAATCGTTAGATGTTTCTCTTGAATCATTTATAATACCCATCAAATTCATGTATACTACAAAATTTCCCTTATATAGGTTTTTTTAAGACTCCCTTCAATCATCTCCATTTTTGAAGGTCCATAGATAACCCTTTTCTAGTGATGATATGTCATAGGAAGGTTACATTATATAACTATAAATAACATTTCTTATACTTTACAGACATTGTTTATATCTACATGGTCTTCAATAAAGTATTCAAATGATCATCATATTCCTCCATTTATTCGAGTAAAAAATAATATCGTCATTAAAGAATACCCTAAATTTGTTGAAGTAGTCATTAAAAACACTATTCATCACATATTTGATGATTTGAGGAGAACTAAGGAGTTAAAAAATTACTATGAACCCATAGTACCAATACCTTATAAGAAAATCCGATTTTGGGATATCCTCCTACATTATATTTACATTATAATATCCTTAACGAAGATATATCTTAGTTAAATAATGAGATCTATTTTTCTAAATGAAAAATTAATCAATATATGGTAGAGGATAATGGTTATTTATCTTTATCTTGTTGAGAACAATATAATAAATGTAGTTGTGCATTGACCCATCCTTCTTCCTGATGAGGAGGACTAGAGCATCACACAGTGAAGAAATTTGGTGTAGAAGACTATTATTCAGATTATTCCAAAGTTGTTTCTTTAACTCCTCATGTTAAACAATGACCATTCTATATGGAGTCTTCGGTATATGGAAATCCTCGGGTATATGTTAGAATTAAAATTCAACCTCTTTGCTTTGATGAAGACCATGCAATAATTTTCGAAACACATTAGTGTATTACCTCACTGTGGTCCTGACATCATGGATTATCTTTTCCTTAGACGCAATCATTTGAGATAGATACACCTTATCACAGTGCAATAATATTCATGCTTGAGATGATGGTACCAAATAAGATTCATCCTCCCTAAACATGTATAGAATCAGAGGGTGATTTTTAGTATGGAGAGTAATTTCTTTCTCTTAGAAATATATGGTGGATCTATATAAAGAACACCAATCTATACCCTAAATTCAATAAAATTATACTTATGGTAGTGTGAAAATGATCACTAGGAATTTTATCTTGCAAATATTGATAGGGTTGGAGTTATATTCATGGGATGAAATAATTATCCCATTTTCCATCCTCATAGATAGTTATAATTCTATGATTTGTAGTGGTTTTCAAATAGTTTAACTATATTCAGGATATATCAAATAATTCATAGAACTAGAACAAAATGTATTCTCACTATTCATGAATGATTAACTAGCATACCATTCACCACTTCATTTTTAGGATCCACATCTTCTATTGTAATGGAAAAATATCACCCTTGATCTCTAGGGAGTGGGGGTTTCTATTTTCATTTGTTGTTGAAAACCCATAGAAAAGTCCATTAACTCACATAGTGCTGATATTCCATACAATTTAAACATATGACCATGGGTTGAGGATTTACTAGAGCATTCCTTTCTTCCATCAAATTTATAGTTTTCTCCCATTAATAAATATTAGTTAGGTTACCTTTATTCCCTATCCTAAATTATTTCCTCACCACCTTCTGGAAAATTTTGGGATGCATTTTATCACACTTTTGATAAGTGAGATATTAATATTTCATTCCACCATTAGATTTCTCCATCGCACCTCCAAAATTAAACAAGAGTTTAAACTTATTAACCTTGTGAACCTCTTGACGGTAAATGATCTTTATTTTGACTTTGATAGTGCATTAGAAAATTTCCTTATAATTTTCAATGTCTTGAATGCATATAGATTTTCATAGACAAAACTTAAATCCACCAAGGAAGAGGTTAACAATATATTTGGGGTAATGAAAAAGCTCGAGCGATGTTTTACAAGTCATTTAATGTTATCCTAATACACCTTGATATTTGTTTTCATCATTCTCGAGGCTAAGGAACTACCTCTCCCTTTTTAGTCAGGGAGTGTGGGAAGATTATTTATGGAAAACATTTTCAATAATTCCTTCCACTCCACCACTCTGATCTTCCCCTTGGGGTTTTTATTATTGACCTATTTCCACTATTAGTCAATTTCTCCTTCCATAATATAATCAATTTTCATGATCATCTCTTACTCAGAGCATTGAAGGAAATATAAGATATTTTCAGTTGAGATGATCCATTATTCCACAATTAAAGGATCAGAACATCCACTGAAATTTTGAGGCCTTTTTGATAAAGGCCTCAATTTTAACTTTCAGTTTTTAGGGGGTTTTCGTTATTCTTCCTTTTTCATTTTTCAGTTCAATAAATTATTGAATTGAGAAAGTACAGTCAAGATGTTCATGATTCCTACTCCTATCGTGTTATGAAAATTGTTTGGGAAGTGATCACATTTCCTATCACATTTATTATTGACTCAATTATTTCTGTTTACATCAATTGACTAAAATAATGGAAAAATTATGGATGGTAAATTTTAAATTATTATACACATAAATGGGAAACAATGAAAATTAAAGAGATAAAAAATAAATAACTTATATTCCATCACCTATAATTTTATAGCATTAATCTATGTTACCAATTATATTTTTCCAAATATAATATCATAGTGGAATTTTGGTTCTCATTATAATGGTTCATAAAAATATTTTTATTTTAACAAATCTTACCACTACGGAGTGTTAATCCAAGTGTGTAGCAAGGCCTATTTATATGCACCAATTTACAATCATGTATGGATAAATATGTTGTTTCTAGTGTTGTTACCCCTAGTAACATATCTTCTAGATCCACAACAACCTGTAGTATCCAAAAACATATGTATTTTTATAAAAACCACTTTCTCTATATATTAACAAAAATCTAGGGATGTTTTATTACATTTAATATTATCTCTAAGTACCAATATATTGTTTTATAATCTTAATCCAAAAAATAAATATACATACCTTTGATACCAACTATGAGTACCAATATCTTTAAAACACTTTATTTCCAAATTAAATACATAAAAACACACTTACTACAACCTAGATAATCATGAATACAAATGTCTTTGTGAAATTAGGTACATTGCACATCAACTTGATACATTGAGGAAAATACATTATTGAAAACTAAATTAAAAAACTTCTAATATTCCAAATATTTTATAACATAATGGGATAACTAGGGAACATACATATGAAAGGGGTGATATATAAATCCTAATAAAGGAAAAAACAAGGAATGACATGATGAAATTATTTCATGTCATTAAATATCTATTTTAATAGGACATATACTCGTTTAGGATCAAAATCTATATCAATGGTGTATGATACTACATAATAGAATAAAGGTAAAATGGGAATGTTGAAACATCAATAAACATGAAATCATTAATAAAGGCCAATACTAGCTAAAAATATATTATAACATGATGGGAAAATTCCATATTTGATTAGTTTTACTCCATAATCCCTTTACATGATGTCTCATTATATTAAAACATTACCCAATGTATTAGGGTTTTACATAACTATAGGTACACCAATTGCATTAATATCATATACATGCATAAGAGTGACATATAGATCTTTCAAAATAAGATTATATTTCTTTACATTAAATCCCATGATTAAGTAGTGTATAATTTTTATATTGAATTCAAATATAGAAGAATGATTGGTATTTCTAGGTTAATACCCTTGAGTGGAAATGGCTATGGTATTCACTATACAATGGTTCGAAATAAAAAAAAAGAAGGATAATTTCCAAAGCATAATAGTGGTACATAATAAATAATGGGATTGATTAATGAGATTGAATGGGGGCTATAAATACTCAGAAATCATAGGAGCAGTAAGATGGATTTGGAAAATCATATCTCATCGATAGTAATTGGATGAAAAAAAGACATTACATAAAGAAGGTGCTTTAATAAGGGGGAGGAAAAGATCCCTTACCTTGAGAGGGTGTTTCCAAAATCCTCGGAGGAGATTACTAGTGTAAATACCCAAAGCTTGACGTACATGGACATTACATTACATTTGCGGAATACTTAGTACATAACAAAAACACACACACAAGGATCGTAATAGTTTAGTGTCTTTGGAAACTTGGAACGTAATCTTCTAATCGTGGTGAAAGATCTTCAATATCTCCCATAAAGATCTTCCCTTTTTTTTCCTAAAACCTTTCTTTATATCCTGGGGAAAAGAAATCATAAAAGGGTGAGCTAAAATGCTCAGTAAGGGTAAACAAAAGAAAAATCAATCACATCATATTCATAAGAACATAACTTTTGGAAATCTTAACCTGCAAAAGAGAGCATAATTTCATAACATGGGATAAATCATAGTAGTGAAATGAAATCCCAATAATCATAACTTAAAACATGAAACTTTGTGGCATACACACATAATCATAGAGAATCATTTCTTGTTAGTCAGGACTCATTTCCAAGACTATCTTAGTGGACAAAGTCCCTTTCTGAATCGAGTAACCCTCGTTTCAGTCCTGTTTCAGTGAACCGGTATAACCTACCATTTCAGCCATGTTTATCTCATGAGATATAAAATCTTTACCCAATGAATTGGAGGGAGATATAGGTCCCACCCATCTCATAATGATACCATTCTTATGTGTGCCACAAAATCATAAATCATACATCATTTCATAACCCATGTAATAAAAATGGGATTCTTAAACAACATGACATCATAAAACAATTCATATATGATAAAGGAATTCATAAAAATATTTCCATCACAACATAATCAAATCCATGTAACAATAGGGATAGAAACAGAACCCTTTATTATCTTAGATGGAAAATAATTTTGATAAAACACTTGAAATCCATTCTTGAGGAAAATATCCTTTCTACTTCAAAAACATTTTCCTTTCTTAACATGTCTTACAATTTAAAACTAAAAGACGTTGATTAAAAATAAACTTGAAAACTTGTAAAGGAATCTTCTTGGAAATAATTTTTTAAAAATCCATTCATGCCGTATAAGTTAAAAAAACATTCTTCTCGTACTTTTGTCGGAAACGTCAAAAAAGTACCTCGTACGAAAAACGACAAAAGATTCCTTTCATATCCTTTACTAAAAACTCACCGAAGGGTAAACTTGGATTTAAACAATTGTAGGTGGATGGAAATAATATTAAATATTGAGGAAATATGGATGTGGATGATAAAATACACCCCAGTAAATACTAAAGTATAAACAATCTCGGATAAAAATGAGATTGTGATATTTCCCTTACCTTAGGTCCGATTTGCTTCGTAAGTGTCCGAACCTCCTGTATAATGATTTAAATCATGTTATTGACTTATTCCAGAATCATATTCATTTTTATTATATCATATATGGTCCACTAATGACTTTATATTACCCGTTGTATTGTAAATTCCTGTTAAAGAAGCATTTTGGGTAAAATCGTTTCATTTATCGTAGGTGTTTTTAACTTGTAATTATTAATATGATTACTTGGATCATGATTACTTATATCCAGAATGTAAAAAATTATTTATATATCATATATATTCAGAATATACATATATATATATATAATATATTGATAAATGGAATAAAATACACCATTCATGGAGACGGTAATCCGTACGTACGCATGAACGCTGTTTTCGTTTCCTTATTGAATTGAATAGAATTAAGTAGATGACATACATATAAATATACATAAATATAGTATCATTATTATGTCATATATTTCATTAGTACTTATTATATATAATTTATAATCATTCATGAATGGTTAATCATTGAGAATGAATCTCATCGCGTCGTGGAGACGGTAGTCTGTACGTACGCACGAGCGATGATATCGTTCCCATGGTTGTGGAATTGTGTTGAAGTGTATGTATACTATTTCAGTATTAATATAACTTTATAATAATCATATATAGTAACTAATTACACCTTTATACCCATCCAATTAATGTGGTGGCGGAAAATAGATTACACCACGGCGTGGAGACGGTATTCCGTACGTACGCACGCGCGTTGATTTCCTTTTTCCGAAGGATGGATAGAAGGTTAATTAGAGTTGTTTCATATTTATAATAACATATCAGTATATAAGAAATACTGATGTTATTACTTTATCATGAAACAACTAAAGAAGAAGAAGTTTAAGAAGAAAGAAATTGAAAAAGATTGGTAATGGATATTACCTCTTTTTGACGCGCCTTTTCTTAGCCTCCACTTAAAGAACTAAGGATGGTCTTTGAAGAAGACCAAGACCTCTAGGATGATACTAGGGAAGTGGAGAAAAGATTTTGGCAGGGTTTGGCCGATCTTGAGTGCTCAAATTGGTGTGAGGAGGAGGGGGAAGAGGTGTCCTTTTATAAGGGAGGAGAGGGGCACCTTAGGAATATCTCAAAATATTATTTTATATTAAAGTCAAAATCGGTTTATACTGGTTCCAAAGGGTCTTATTTCGAAGCTAATGTGGGTATGAGTCTCAATACTATCAACCAATAGGATTTAGACAAGTTTAGGTTATTATTTTAACCTTATCAATTAGATTTAACTTTAAGTTAAATAATTTAACTTTTACCGTGTCTTTTTGTTTTCTTACACTATATGGTTAATACACTTACAATAACATGCCAAACGAACCCCAAATTGTTTATTATTAATATATATATCCTTATCTAAGTCATTTTACCGAACCTTAGATTTTTATGAATAAAATAACAATTAATAATATAATATTTGATTTAAAAACTATTTTGTGTCAATTTTGACACTATTTGATATATGATTTTTGTGAAAGTCATAACATAATTATATGTTCAAACCAAGTTAATTAAATAAACACTAATATATCATAGTAACCTAGAAAATTAGTGTAATTCATAAAAAGTCTTAAATTACATTTATTTTGGTATTTATAATATTAATTATGTCAATATTTCATTAATAAGATAATAACTGCATCATCTTTGTGTCATAAATAAATTAAATTATTTGATGTCTAAAAATTACAAATAAAATACCATCATGTAGGAAATCTTTTTAAATTTCTAATGAATATTTAAAATCGAATTTATCTTATGTAAAACCCTATATTAATAATGTTTTAGTAAATATACTTTGATTTTAACTCTTTTAACTCTTCTTTGAATTAAATAATAATAAATGTCTTAATCTAATCCAAGTGGGCCTAAATGATAATATTTTACACTTAAGTTTGTTTTTGGTCGAGATACACTTGTCCAATAGAATTAGGACATGTGTTAGGGTAATATTAATATCATTTTTACCCTTAATTACCCTATTTACTTTTAACCGTGGTAAATAAAAGTAAAAGGTTACTATTCACCAAAACTTATTTTCATCTCATTGAACCACATTTTACTTACTGACATCAACTGTGTCTCTCGGATTTTTGAAATTACATTCACAGAAGCGGTAAAATTAAGTTTTATGAAAAATTCAGTTTTTTAACTACCACTTAGTAGTTTCACTATTCATCAAAAATTGATGTTTTTCAGAACAATGCCAAAATTTCATCCTAAGCTATATTTCATATTCCAAATTCAAAAATGTAGTCTATTTTAACAAATTCATAACATAGAAGTTGAATTAATTAATTTTATAATTAAATCCCACTTTTAAAACAAATAGCGTGTTTTTGAGAAACAATATCTATTAAAAGATTGACACTTGATTATGTCTGGTTTAAATGTGAAATTACAACCAATGACCAACATTGTATTAAATTGTAAAAATATATTCTAAATATACTTTAAAACCACTCAAATTAATAATTTATCACTATTAATTATTTTGATTAAAAAAGATGTTTTTAATTATAATTTAGTAATTTTCACTATTCATCAGAATATGAAAGTTATCCGAAAGGTACCAAAATTTCACCTTAGGCTAAATTCGATACTCCGAATCCAAAAATGAAGTCCATTTTTAGAGCTAAAATTTCTAAAATTTTAAAAGGTGGTTATTACTATTCATAACGGCTAGTTATAATAATATTTTAATAGCATATCGTTGTTTAGTGAAACTCGGTATTGCGTACTACACACGCTATCGAGGAAGGTCGCGATTGCGTGTAATGCAAGGCAAGTAAAAGATGCGTGTTGTGCAAGCTTCTTTTGGTGTAGCGTACAACACAAGACATTAATAAAATTAAAAAGAATATTTTTCATAAAATATCGGGCTGTTACATTCTACCCCCCTTAAAATGAATTTCGCCCTCGAAATTCGTCGGGGTTATAAATGGTTTACTATTCGAAAGTTTCATTAATAGAAACCCACATCGTAAAAAGGAATATCAAAACCAATCTTTAAAAACAAAAGTATGAAACGTAATGGTTACCCAAATAAACTAATCAGTGGGTTTCGACATAGGTGAAAATATGGATATGGAAGAGAAATCTAACCATCATGTTCTGATGGAGAGTGGTAGAGAACATGGCTATGGAAAATCCAGCAATCACAAAGCCATAAATTTGTGACGATCTAAGGTACCATCTAATTCATCAGATATAAGATCACTAGGACAACATTTTTGGTTTTCATGATCATTTCCCTAAAGTTGAAGAATTTGAATTAGAATAAATACTTACTTTATTTTGGTACAATCTCACTGTTGTTCGTTCCTTTAACAATTTCCACTCCATATCTTAAAGAAATGAAGTTGAATTTGGTATTTGTGAAGTTTTACCAGATCATGTGATAGAATGACGGGTCATTCCATCTGTCTCAAACAAAAGGTTAGCAAAAATTATATACATAAGTCGATCTATAGTGAGATTAATCATATATGGTTCCTAAAATGGACTTATACTTCATATATCATACTGCGTAATATAATAAAACTAGTTTCTACTAAACAGGGACTTGCTGTAGGCCAGTGGTAGGTGGTAAAGGCCAGTCGCACTTTGGTTGTGGGTTCGATTCCGACAGCCTTGTCCGACGCCATGGGCTGTCGCCCGTCCTGCAGGTTGTCCTTTTTATAAAACTATATTACTATAACATCCCATCAATAATATCGAAAAAACTTTTATCCTTAAATAATACTAACTTATGTCCAACATAATCCATTCCAATCTTTAGGCTTATCAATAATAATGCAGTCTACTCTCATAACATAGTGAAAACGATTACGAGAGATTTAACACCATCGTCGATCCCCATATATCATAAGGTATTTTTTGTTGGTAACATTCCAAACATTCAAAGACCTTAATCATGTATTCTCTTGAATACCTTAGTGAAAACATGAATGCAGTTAAAATTTAACACTTTACACATACCTAAATCCTGAAAATTCTATATACTCAAACCATGATATCACATAGTCCTTATATTAATCATGAGCTCATGAATACCGTCAAGCATTTCATTTTCTCTTTATCACTTCATTATGCGCATATCATCCACTTTCCAAAAAATATCTGAATAACCTTTCATTGTTACTCATACCATTCTTCATAAACTTTCAAAACATAAGGAAAGACAACAGTGTAACAATCCTTAGATGACTTTTTATTCTATAGTACAACATTACACTTGATAAACATGTAATCATTCCACTACCTTCTTAAACCATTGACCGAGCTTCAACAATTCTTTCATCTCACATATCATTTGTAGTCTCTTCATCATCATCAACAAAAATACTACCCATACGACCATACTGATTCTCTTCATTAGACATTCCCTTAGGGAATTGGTTTGCATAATGCCCGTACATTCCACATTTAAAACATTTAACCATTGTTGATGTTGTAGCAATACCATTAACCTCATCCATGGTGTTAACTGAAACTTTTCCATTGCACTTACTGGCTTTGTGTCCTTCTTTTCCACACCCAAAGCATCTTCCAGTTCCTTTGAAACATTCTCCTTGATGCCTCTTCCCACAAGATTTACATAGGGGAAATTGAACTTTTTTTCCTCTATGATCATCATGAAACTCCATCTTTCTATTATTAGCCGAGTCAGGAAACATAACAAATTTTACTTTATTGATCATATTATGAGATTGATGATTCGGAATAATAATGATGTTTGGAATTCCAAATCCCATTTCATTTGATTGCTTATGAAGAATATCATTCCATTGTCCATCATATCCTCCATTATCGTGAATCATCTTGTTTCCAGCCATTTTCTAAAACCCAAAAAGAATAGTGTTAGATGCAAAAATCATAATAAAGGGGGAGTAACTTCAATATCTAACATCTTAGGTTAAATTCTAATATCATTACCATAGTGCTAGGAATATATCCTATATGTATACATATCCTTAGGGACATCCCTAGACATACCTTATAAATATCTCTATGGATCTCACTAACATTTTCGCGTCCTAGTTTCCAAAGGTTGACTAAACCATTCCTTTGATACCAACTATAATAGTCTGGAATTACTTCCAGTGGACTATAGTCGATACCAATCAGGGCACTCCATGTGTGGCTACACCCCTTGGGCGGGACACACCACCATCCCCAGTGGTAGCCATTTCCTCATGAAGCCCTTGGGCGGAGAGCCAGGCTTCGTCCAACACTCACATGTGAGAGTTCCCAAGGATCGGATACATTCCTACCTCCTTTGCCTCTGATACCAACTGTAAAGACCCGAAGCTTGACGTACATGGACATTACATTACATTTGCGGAATACTTAGTACATAACAAAAACACACACACAAGGATCATAATAGTTTAGTGTCTTTGGAAACTTGGAACGTAATCTTCTAATCGTGGTGAAAGATCTTACCTTTTTTTACCTAAAACCTTTCTTTATATCCTAGGGAAAAGAAAACATAAAAGTGTGAGCTCAAATGCTCATTAAGGGTAAACAAAAGAAAAATCAATCACATCATATTCATAAGAACATAACTTTTGGAAATCTTAACCTGCAAAACAGAGCATAATTTCATAACATGGGATAAATCATAGTAGTGAAATGAAATCCCAATAATCATAACCTAAAACATCAAACTTTGTGGAATACACAAATAATCATAGAGAATCATTTCTTGTTAGTCAAGACTCATTGCAAAGACTATCTTAGTGGACAAAGTCCCCTTCCGAATCGAGTAACCCTCGTTTCAGTCCTGTTTCACTGAACCGGTATAACCTACCATTTCAGCCATGTCTATCTCATGAGGTATAAAATCTTTACCCAATGCATTGGAGGGATATATAGGTCCCACCCATCTCATAATGATACCATTCTTATGTGTTCCACAAAATCAAAAATCATACATCATTGCATAACCCATGTAATAAAAATGGGATTCTTAAACAACATAACATCATAAAACAATTAATATAAGATAAAGGAATTCATAAAAATATTTCCATCACAACATAATCAAATCCATGTAATAATAGGGATAGAAACAGAACCCTTTATTATCTTAGATGGAAAATAACTTTGATAAAACACTTGAAATCCATTCTTGAGGAAAATATCCTTTCTACTTCAAAAACATTTTCCTTTCTTAACATGTCTTACAATTTAAAACTAAAAGAAGTTGATTAAAAATAAACTTGAAAACTTGTAAAGGAATCTTCTTGGAAATAATGTTTTAAAAATCCATTCATGCCGTATAAGTTAAAAAAGACATTCTTCTCGTACTTTTGTCGGAAAAGTCAAAAAAGTACCTCGTAAGAAGAACGAAAAAAGATTCATTTCATATCTTTTACTAAAAACTCACCGAAGGGTAAAATTGGATTTAAAAAATTGTAGGTGGATGGAAATAATATTACATATTGAGGAAATATGGATGTGGATGATAAAATACACCCCAGTAAATACTATAGTATAAACAATCTCGGATAAAAATGAGATTGTGATATTTCCCTTACCTTAGGTCCGATTTGCTTCGTAAGTGTCCGAACCTCCTGTATAATGATTTAAATCATGTTATTGACTTATTCCATAATCATATTCATTTTTATTATATCATATATGGTCCACTTATGACTTTATATTACCCGTTCTTTTGTAAATTCATGTTTAAGAAGAGTTTTGGGTAAAATCGTTTCATTTATCGTAGGTGTTTTTAACTTGTAATTATTAATATGATTACTTGGATCATGATTACTTATATCCAGAATGTAAAACATGATTTATATATCATATATATTCAGAATATACATATATATAATATATTGATAAATGGAATGAAATACACCATTCATGGAGACGGTAGTCCGTACATACGCATGAACGTTGTTTTCATTTCCTTATTGAATTGAATAGAATTAAGTAGATGAAATACAAATAAATATACATAATACAGTATAATTATTATGTCATATATTTCATTAGTAATTATTATACATACTTTATAATCATTCATGAATGGTTAATCATTGAGAATGAATCTCATCGCGTCATGGAGACGGTAGTCCGTACGTACGCACGAGCGATGATATCATTCCCATGGTTGTGGAATTGTGTTGAAGTGTATGTATACTATTTAAGTATAAATATCACTTTATAATAATCATATATAGTTACTAATTACACCTTTATACCCATCCAATTAAGTTGGTGGCGGAAAATAGATTACACCACGGCGTGGAGACGGTATTCCGTACGTACGCACGCGCGGTGATTTCCTTTTTCCGTAGGATGGATAGAAGGTTAATTAGAGTTGTTTCATATTTATAATAACATATCAGTATATAAAAAATAATGATGTTATTACTTTATCATGAAACAACTAAATAAGATGAAGTTGAAGAAGAAAGAAATTGAAAAAGATCGGTAATGGATATTACCTCTTTTTGACGCGCCTTTTCTTAGCCTCCACTTAAAGAACTACAGATGGTCTTTGAAGAATACCATGACCTCTAGGATGATACTAGGGAATTGTATAAGGGATTTTGGCAGGGGTAGGCCGAGCTTGAGTGCTCAAATTGGTGTGAGGAGGAGGGGAGGAGGTGTCCTTTTATAAGGGAGGAGAGGGGCACCTTAGGAATATCTCAAAATATTATTTTATATTAAAGTCAAAATCGGTTTATAATGGTTCCAAAGGGTATTATTTCGAAGTTAAAGTGGGTATGGGTCGAAATCCTATCAACCAATAGGATTTAGACAACTTTAGGTTATTATTTTAACCTTATCAATTAGATTTAACTTTAAGTTAAATAATTTAACTTTTACCGTTTCTTTTTGTTTTCTTACACTACATGGTTAATACACTTCCTATAACATGCCAAAAGAACCCAAAATTGTTTATTATTAATATATATATCCTTATATAAGTCATTTGGCCGAACCTTAGATTTTTAGGAATAAAATAACAATTAATAATATAATATTTTATTTAAAAACTATTTTGGGTCAATTTTGACACTATTTGATATATGATTTTTGTGAAAGTCATAACAGAATTATTTGTTCAAACCAAGTTGATTAACTCAACAATAATATATCATAGTAACCTATAAAATTAGTGGAATTCATAAAAAGTCTTAAATTACATTTATTTTTGTATTTATAATATCAATTATGTCAATATTTCATTAATAAGATAATTACTGCATCATCATTGTGTCATAGATAAATTAAATAATTGGATGTCTAAAAATTACAAATAAAATACCATAATGTAGGAAATCTTTTTATCTCTCTAATTAATATTTACAATCGAATTTAGCTTATGTAAAACCCTATATTAAAAATGTTTTAGTAAATATACATTGATTTTAACTCTTTTAACTCTTCTTTGAATTAAATAATAATAAATGTCCTAATCTAATCCAAGTGGGCCTAAATGATAATATTTTACACTTAAGGTTGTTTTTGGTCGAGATACACTGGTCCAATAGAATTAAGACATGTGTTAGGGTAATATTAAAATCATTCTTACCCTTAATTACCCTATTTACTTTTAACCGTGGTAAATAAAAGTAAAAAGTTACTATTCACCAAAAATTATTTTCATCTCATTGAACCACATTTTACTAACTGAAATCAACCGTGTCTCTCGTATTTTTGAAATTTCATTCACAGAAGCGGTAAAATTAAGTTTTATGAAAAATTCGGGTTTTTAACTACCACTTAGTAGTTTCACTATTCATCAAAAATTGATGTTTTTCAGAACAATGCCAAAATTTCATCCTAAGCTATATT
Source organism: Viscum album (assembly GCA_963277665.1). Classification (NCBI taxonomy): domain Eukaryota; kingdom Viridiplantae; phylum Streptophyta; class Magnoliopsida; order Santalales; family Viscaceae; genus Viscum; species Viscum album. The sequence goes on along the minus strand of OY728129.1, from coordinate 124,014,231 downwards.
TCATATTCCGAATTCAAAAATGAAGTCTATTTTACCAAATTCATAACATAGAAGTTGCATTAATTAATTTTATAATTAAATCCCACTGTTAAAACAAATAGCGTGTTTTTAAGAAACAATATTTATCAAATGATTGACACTTGATTATGTCTGGTTTAAATGTGAAATTACAACCAATGACCAAAATTGTATTAAATTGTAAAAATATATTCTAAATATACTTTAAAACCACTCAAATTAATAATTTATCACTAATAATTATTTTTATTAAAAAATTTGTTTTTAATTATAATTTAGTAATTTTCACTATTCATCAGAATATTAAAGTTATCCGAAAGGTACCAAAATTTCACCTTAGGCTAAATTCGATACTCCGGATCCAAAAATGAAGTCCATTTTGAGAGCTAAAATTTCTAAAATTTTAAAATGTGGTTATTACTATTCATAACGGCTAGTTATAATAATATTTTAATAGCATATCGTTGTTTAGTGAAACACGGTATTGCATACTACACATGCTATCGAGGAAGGTCGCGATTGCGTGTAATGCAAGGAAAGTCAAAGATGCGTGTTGTGCAAGATCCTTTTGGTGTAGCGTACAACACAAGACATTAATAAAATTAAAAAGAATATTTTTCATAAAATCTCGGGCTGTTACAACTAGGATCTTTGGGGACCCATGTGAGGGATCATGGAATGAAATATAAAGTTATATTAAGGATCCAATAGTTTTGAATAAAGAGGAATGGTTTTTTGGGAGGGACTATATAGAAAAAGAGATCGGCATTTTTTATTATTTTCCAAAAATAGATTTTGGACTCTATACAATAAATTATTCAAACGCACAAACCATATCTTGGTTTTTTATATTGTCTTCTACCAAATCAGATTTTTTATGTATATTATAAGTCTCAGAACCGATAACATTAAAATAATACCCCTGGTGATGTGGAAGTGAGTGATGTTTATAAAGAAATTATTTTGAAACCATTAAATATAATATAGGTTTTGAAGGATTAATAAAGGGTTTATAAATATAATCTAATAACCTAGAACCACATTATTTTAAATTCTAAATACATATTTGGTCATGTGAAAATTTTATGGTAAATATTTCATCACTTTTGGCCATTATGATGTCATAATACATACCATATATTTATACCGTATTTAATTTTAACCTAAAAATTCAAGTATCTAATAAAATTATTAAAAATTAACTGTTGGAAAATACCAAAGTACTAATTCAAAAAATAAAATTTATTTTACCATAATAAATATCTAAATATGATAAATTATACATTAAAATAAAAAACCTAATTTATTGTAAAATGATGACTTTCTTTACAATAACACTATTCTGACCCTTAAAAAAATTAGACTTTCAGTTCATAAAATTAAACTGTAATTTATATTTAATATATAAAATTAATAATAATATTATATTTAAATATATTATATTTTATAAATTCATAAATTCGTAAAAACAATGCCTTCATTGAAATTATATTTTCCTTATAATACAATTTATGTTCTATCATGTCAAAATCGATGTTTTATTAAAATCATTTATTTTATAATTTATAAAGATAAAAAATAAGAAATAATTATAGTAGTTATTTTATTGAGAATAAAATATAAATATTCAAACTAATATGGTTTAGATACATATCCCATTATTATACCAGTGAATTCTATATGTGTATGGTGTGAACTAGTGAGATATTCTTTGGGTGGTTCGCCGAACATGGTTTTGGTTGTGATCTTGATAAGAATGAACTTATCTCATAAGTGGTTTCACTCCTTGTTTAGTTGTTCAATCATGTATTGTGATTTTTCAATGGAATCCCTAACAATGTTATATCTTTTATAAGAATTGATAAATGAGCTTCACAGAGAATCGTCATACTGGTCAAAGCCATTAATTCATTCATATGTATAACTTAAATTTATCATAACCCTTATTATATATGAATAATTTGATCATTGTTCAAGGGATATATTATAAAAGGTCATTATTCATAAAGGTATTTCAAATCTAACATGATATAACTATAGAAGTACATGTTTTTCTATAACCACATTACATAATAGGGCATTTAATTCAATCACAAAAGGATTTTTTTATAGATTCTTAGGTCATTACACCTATGCCTTCCCTGACCACACCTCCTCTTTAATTGAACTGTGTACATGAACCATAAAATAACGTAATGAAAACCCCTTCCATAATCTATTTATACTAACCAAAAACTCCCTCCATCAACGCTGATTGGTGACCCCTGTTGACGCCTGACCCCCCCCCTTGATGTTAGTAGTTACAACACCCCCTACAACTCTTCTCCATACAAAATCACCCATATTTCCTCTTTCATAACAACCACAACCCCCAATAAATTATTATCCCTATCAAATTCCCCATTATAATGTACTCCTCCATACCTCCCCAATTTCCCCAAATTCTGTCAGAGTCGGACTTTGCAAGGATAGTATCACTGACCTCCATATTTTTCATTTCCCACTCCTCCACTCAGTGAACTTATTTCAAAACATCTTATCATGTTATTGTGTGGGGTAAAATTTATACATGTATTCAGTTTATATGTTCCTACTCAAATTGAATCATTTTTATATTAATTTTGATTTCTGTTGAATCAAGAAACTACCCGAGTTAATGAAGAAATTGGGGGATGATAAAATTTTATTGTATCTAATTATTTGTAAATTTATTTATTTATATCTATATGTATTGGTAGAAGAGTTAAAATAGAATACCTATGGATAAAATTTTGATTAATTTACCTTGAAAAACACCTCGGTATTCAATGGATTTGGAATCATTTCTGGATTATACAATTATTAATTTATCAATGGATGGTAGAATAAAATGTATATTTACAGATTATAAATTCAATCACTGGTAAAATATAAACGAAGTATAAGAAAACTTTATATTTATATAGATTCATTATTGATATTTATGTTGCGTTCTTCAGGTTGAATTGAATATTATATATAGTCAAAAAAAATTTATCCTATCAATGAAACACAAAATGACTTATCATATAATAATTCAATTCAAAAAATGAAAAATGATGAATTTGGAACTATAGGATGGAACATACATGATTTTAGTTGATCAAAAAAATCTTTAGTTGATTATGAGTATGTTACTCATGATCTTAACATCAATGAAAACATTAATGAGTATTTTCAATTTGTTTAAAATAGAAAATAAGAATTGTAATATGGGTGGCCCATGTGTTTGATGTCGTCTTTTCTACATTATTTGTATCATATCATGAGTATCTGTGAAATTATTCACCATTCAGTGTACATGATTTTATATTTTATTCATGATGAATTTAGTAAAGATAAAATCCATACATCATTATAAGAGATGATAAAAATAAAAAAAAAACCCAGTTATGATTATAAAAATATACCTAGATACTATAAGGATTTTATTCCTTACATTGGAGATGAGTATAATAAATAAAAATGAATATTATTTCATCCAGGATGATGGATGTCTATGAGAAACAATGAGAGTAAATATCACTACCACCCCAGGAAGAAACAGTATAATAAAACTACCCTAAATGTATTGTGTTAATTTCCTCTGAAACCACACATTGAAGGATTATTATGGGAATCTAAGTCTATATACGACATCAATTGACATTCTCATGATAGTAACAGTGATGGAATGATGATGTATCCAAATGATTCAAAGTCATGGATATCTTATGATTCAATATATCAATATATTTATTTGGATACTATGAATGTATGTTTGGGATTGTATTCTAATTGTTTTATCCCTTTAGGTACTTTTTTTTAAAACTTATAGAATATGGCTAGTTTTTTTTATCCCATGTAATCTATCTCCATAGAGGTGTATAAAGAAAAATTCACTGATTCATTTGATGATTATTCTAGTAATTAAAATTCCTCAAATTGACCTTGATGTATACCCTCAACCTCTAATTAATGAATTATTATAATAATGGGATGATGGAGTGGAAAAATCTGATACTTCAATGAGAAAACAATTAAAAATCCATGATCTTTTAATTTATAAAATTATGACTTACCTGGACTAAGAAACTTTTCTGGTTTGGGCACTCAAACTAGTTTGGCTAGTCCAATTTTCAATTTTTCTTTCTAAACTCAATTGTTTCCCCTTTGTAAATTTTTTTTTATCTTCCATCAATGATTTCTTGATGGATCCCCTAAATTTAGGTTTAAAAACACAAAATTAATGGGATATATTAAATTGAGAAAAACCTTGACGGTGTCATCTCATACATAAATATTTGGATAATTAATAAATATCACTATAGAATACGGAAAATTTAACCAGTTTATAGTAGGGGAAACTAGAAAAATGTAGAATATCAAAAGATGTTTGATAAAATAGTTGAAGAAAATGAGTATTCATTCAAGGTTATTTATTTGGATGTTTAGTTTTGATGCATTATAATCTTTAAATATTGAATTTTGAGATGAATACTTGTGAAAATGTAAATTTTACATTTCTTAGTGAGAGGTTAAGTTTATGGATTACATTAAAGCGTGTAAGGATTATGAATTTGTGAATATAAAAAATGGTTTGTGGTAAAATGAGAATTAATGTTATCCTTTGGTATTATTTCAATTAAAAATCATGATATAGTTTTATTCCTTCATAAATTAAAAGATGTAAAAGTTCCAAATTGATATTCATATAAGATTACAAGATTTTATGACTTAAAATATTTAGCACCATTTAAATTTAAAATTCTTGACTCATATACTATAATGGGGATATTGTTTCTATTTTTGTTCCATAATATGTTACTAGAAAAAATTAACTACAATTATAGTTGAGTTGTGTACTTTATTCAGAGAGATTTGTAGGAAACACCTAAAATAATATGATCTTGAAAAACATAAATACATAATTACTTTTAATCTTTATAGTTTTTCGATGTTATTTCCCCCTTTATTTTTTACAGTCATGATATATTTGACTATTCATTTGGTTGAAGAATCTAAACTTTGAGGACTGGTGCAGTATAGATGGATGTTTCCAATTCAGGGATATGTTAATATTATTTATAATATTATTTATGACTTCTATTTTATCAATTCTTTGTTTAAATAATTTTATTTTATTTATCATTTTTGAAAGGTAAATAGGTTAATTGAACACATATTTGAGAAATAAATCTCAATCCGAAGGCTATATTCCTAATTGTTAATTAGAATAATAGTTCATGGACATATTTTATAGGTATTTGAATGGGATTAAGTCTACTTTCATTCGCGTTGGATTTGATGAAAATATATCTACTAATTCTCAGTTTGAAAACTAGTCATCGGTGTGTCCAACTATTAGATGACCAGTTTGAAATGGGTCAAACTTTAAATTGACTAAATTGGACTTACTAAAAGTGGATACAAATTTTCAACACAATAGTCTTATTACAAATCCATTTATGGGTAAATTGGGATTGAAAACCAAAATGGGTCTAAGGGGTTGAGCATAAATTGAATTGAATTAAAAAATTATGTTAATAAGTATATTATCTAAGAGTTTACCCATCATGTAAGTATATACTCATATTTATATTATTGAAATGTAGTTATTTTTTACATTTTAAAAGTAACACATTATATCTTCTTATATAGATAATAAATTTTGGGAATCTAGTTGAAATGTCAAATTATGTGATGATTTGGGGTTGGGGTTCTCTAAGTCTGGCTAAGTGATTTGATCCCTAAAATATTCATGGCTTCATGTTTTATAGAATTTATTGTGAATAAGACATGAAAACTAAAAATATTGGTGTATTTACACTTATAGAGGTTGGATAATATTGAAATCTTCTTCATATAATAAAATTAAATTCTCATGATCCATAATCATTTTTCTTATTCAAACGTAGATCGGTCAACATTTATAGGGGTATGAAGAAGGATTCATTAGATGTTAATTATGTAAACCTCTCTCGCATGATCCACATCAGGGACCATATAGAGAACGATCCATTTATATTTTATTTATATGAAAAGCTGGTTTATTATGTGGATGATGAAATACACGAAGGTTTAAGTATTATGGTAGACATACAATAAAAATACATGTATGATATGGTAGATAAAGGTCAATTTGCGCTTTGGGACAATGAACCTCATTAATAAAAAAATATTTAATATTTTTTCCCTTAAATTATTGAATCAATATAACCAAAAATAGAGGTCTAAAATGAAGTACACATTACAGTGGAGGTTGATAAAAATGATGATAATTAAGATGAAGATAATTGAATTTATAAATTGTTAATGAATCTATATTAAAATTTCTCATTTATAAGTTTTTATATATATATAAAGTATTATATTTTTTGGAATTTATTAAAAAAATTTACTTCTGTGTGTATTATAAATTAAATATATTATGAACCATTTAAACTACATAAATTCAATGAAAAAATAATATTCAAGATACTAATGGATTGATATTTATCATCACACCAACAATAACATTAACATCAGTGGATCTGAGTGCTTCCATTTTAACAAAGACTTCATGTGAGATATTTTTCCCCCATATTTCATTGATATCCTACTGTCTGATGCACCTCTAGTGATAGATCATTTGGTCACCCCTCCATAAAGATAATATTGGTGAGTTACCATTACATTGATTTATTTCATTATACAAAAACTATATGTTTTTTTAATTTTATAATAAGTTTTTCATAAAGATATAGAAAACAACATAATATATATAAATATGAACACGTAATATGTAATGGACCTAAATTACATGAAATGTATCTCCCATTTGATGTTTTTGTTTTGCCTAGTAGTATTTTGTTTAAATTATGGATAGAATCCTGGGTAATATTCTTACGAGAAAGTGAAATTTACCATTAATTATAAATATTGGAGAAATATTACCACACCATGGAATGTGTGGTGTTTAATAACCATGCGATGATAATATTAATTTAATATTTCTTGATAACAAATTTAAATGGAATACATAATGTTATTAAAATATTTATAATGTTTAATGTGATCTATTTCAATTTTTTTTTCTTTTTTGTGTCTCTGACTCTGTTTCATGCACATAAAATCTGGAAAATTTTGTGTAAGAAATGTATGGATTTTAAATTGATATTATGGAATCATTTTACAGATATGTCTTTGAGCTTTTAAAAAATGTATAAGAAAGTCACTAAAGGCATTTCTTGTGAGTAGTGAATGATGTTTATCAATATTAATAGTGATGCGTCTCATTATGTAATTCAATATTATACAATATCTTAAAAATATAAACACATCCAAAAATAATTTTTGTTAATATAGTTATTTTTTATAGGAATTATCTAAAACAAATGCATAAATCAACAAAAATATGTAATTATACAAAACACTATGTCTCGTAGTTTTTTAGAAAAAATAACAACATTGGTTGTATTTTATCCATTATTATATATATTATTTTATTATAAGTCAATTTTTTCTTCTAACTTGTATATTTATTTTCTATAAAGGATAATGAAATAGGTTACTCTTTTGGATGAACAGATATGATTCCTAATGTTGATCAGATACCAGAGGATAGTTTTGTGAATGAACCTACCAAATATATTGGAGTAAGTACATTTAATTACTATTTAATGTTATATCATGACAATAAACAAATAATAATGAAAAATATATGATTACAAAGACAATCCTTAAATCCAGTTAAATAGGCTAAGCTACATAGATCAAATGGCGCCAGTAGGGCTAATTAACACTATTTGATCCTTGTAATCTACCCAATTTAATTTGGTTTATAGATTTTCTATTGTTATAATTTATTATTCATTATAATGTTATTATAATAATGATATAAAATTAAATGTAAATGAAAAAATTATGAATTAGATATTATTATAATGTACAAATTATTTACAAAACATTGTAAATATTTCTTTATTAATAGGGTAAAATTAAAGAATCCTCGGATGTGAACCCTTTATAATCACCCTCATTTTACAAAAACAATGTACATGTAATAATGTTATGGAAGGAGAATCCTAGGAAGGTGTAAGGGATGGGTTCTGGGCCTTCTCTATCATCTATCTTTGGTAGGGCATCGTCCTCATTTACTGTTATATCCATTAGAGTTTTGAGTTATTTCATTGATTATGAAGCATGTATAGAAATTTCATGTTTGAAAGAAAATTTTTAATAACACGAATCTGATAGGAAAATACAAGATTAGTGGGGCTCAATAATGTAAATTTCATTAGTATTTGTATTTCCCTGCATTACTAAAACAATCTCTAAGAAAATTCCCATAGTCATATTTCATCCTGCTGTAGTAAATTCTAAACTATATAGATTATTCAGAAATTCACACATTTTGATTGTTTTCAAACATTTGGATGAACTATTAGCTCATATGATCATTTTTTTATGTCATATGCATTTTAAAGTACAAGGACTATTATATTGAAAACATGCACTTCAAGTCAGACCAGGAACTTCTTGTGTCCCATTGATATGTCATCAATTTATAAATGTCATAAATGAATCATGGATCATTTTTGTGAAGATTGAATACATTCCCATCTCATGCTACCTATTTTCACAATTTTACATATCTTTTAAACAAAAATGAATCTTTAATATTGAAACCATGAAATTCAAGTCATACAATCAATGTCGTGTGTCAGATTGATGTGTGGTCATTTCTCACATATCAAAAATGAAATATGTATTGTTTTCAGATTTTCCAAAAACAATATGATATCATTTTCCTTGATTGAGATGTATGATAGTAATTTTAATGTAAAATGACTCTTACATTAAAAACATGCACATAGAGTCATACCACCCACTTGTGTGATTGATTTCCATGAAATCTTAGTAAAATGGTTTTATATTGATTTTCAAAATTTATGAAATTATGTCACATAAATATGAGTTATGGTATTCTTGGGATGACCTCAAATGATTTTCTAGTGTTCTAAAATAGTAAAATTTTTATTTAATAGACAAAACCATATAAATTGAGGTCATCATTATGTATAATCATGAGAAATCCTCTAATTAATTATTTATTATGTGTATGTGTATACAACACATCCACTTGATGTACATCGTTCTCAAAATGACTCAATAAATTTTTTTAAAAGATATCTTTGTCCTTCATAACATGTTATATGTTGTCAATAACAAGAAAATAATTTTGAAAAGACATTAAACAGTAAAAATGTTACCATATTTTTATTTTTGAAATATTAGAAGAAAAAAATGTCAATCTGAGTTACAGTTTTCCCATAAACTTATTTGTAGTATTTTAAACTACTAAATGATGCATCTAATAATCAAATGCATATAAAAAAACCTCATATTGACATGAAAATTTTGGGAAACCAACCATGTAAATACATTTGTTGTATGCATATAAAACACATACATCTCACGTTTGGTTTTCCCTAAATGATTTAGTAAGATTTTTTAAAAGATATCAAAGTCTTTAAAATGTGTTTCAAGGTATCGAATCAAATTAAAAATAATCTCATGGATGTAAAATCATTGTATTATAACCATATAATTATTTTTTAAATGTAGGAACTGATGATATTTCAATCGGATTTATGGTTTTCCTGGAATGACAGTAAACCTGTATTGATTGATTCAGAAAACTGAAATATTCATATGACAATCAAAAAAATAACAAACTACCTCATATTTACATGAAAGCATGTAAAAACAACCATTGAATTATTTTTTATGTGTATGAATGGAGAAAATGTAAATATTATTTGATTTTTTCTAAGAATGACTCTATCCGTACATATAAAAGAAACCAAAAAAATTTAATAACAGGTCTTATGAGGTTAGAACCGACAAAACAACATTTAAGGGTTATTAAATCATAGAAAATTTACTTTTTATTATTTTTTTAAATATAGGAACTCACAATTCATCAATTCCAATTACATTTTTTCCAAGTTTCCCATGAATGTGTTTTTTGTTTTTAAAAAACTAACACATATGTGTAATGGTAAAAACCAATTAAAATTACATCATAATGATATTAAATTGTGGGAAAACTAATGTTTAATTATTTTTTATGTTTTAAACAAAGAAACACATACATCTAATTTGATGTGTTCTCAAAATGAGTTAAAATTAGTTTTAAAATATATGAATGTAATTATAAACACATGATAGAGTGTCAATACCAAGAAAAAATAACTGGATGGATTTGAAATCATATAAAATTACCCTATATTGATTATTGAAATTTAATAACTGATGACACATCATTCCAACTAAGAGTTTCTCTATGATTCCTATAAACATGTTAAAACAGATAAACATGTGTTTAACAGTAAAAACAATATAAAATATCTTCATATATATGTGAAATAATGGGAAAACCACGATTGAATTATTTGTGATATGTACGTGTAGAAAAAAGTTCAATATTATGTGAGGTGTGCTCAGAATGATTCAATAGTCTACTTTAAAAGATACCAATGTTTTTAAAAACATGTTCCATGGGGTCAAAGCCATGAAAATTATGTCATATGGATGTGAAATCATAAGATAATGACCATATAATTATTTGTTAAATATATTAACTTATTGTATTGCAATCAAATTTATGTTTTTCTTAGGATGCCTGTATATGAATTTTATGTGTTTTAGAACACTAAAACATTAATGCGATAGTTAAAACCATGATAAAAACCTTGGATTGAAATGAATTCATGGGACAAAAACCATTGAAATATTTATAAAATATAGTTAATGAAAACATATCAAAGTATTTAAAAAATTATGAAGTTATTTCAATAACACCACACGTAAATGTAAAAAATGATTAGATTTTTATATTCTTATCCCTTTCAATTCCATGTGTTGAATCATATCTTAATTAGGTAACTTTTCATTTTAAATGTGTTGTGTATGATATATTTTTTTTATGTTAAAATGTCTTTTTTTATTAATAATATAATAAATTTTATGTACAATATTCTGAATATTTTTTGTGTTTATTCTTTTTTAAGTTTATTTTCAAATTTTTCTTTCTTTATATTAGATTTCGGTAGTAGGTAGGAGGTTTACCAGTTTGACACATCGCATGTTTCAAAATGAATTCATGGGGGTTCTTTGTTTCTATGGTATGGTAAAATGTTATCAATGATTCTATTGTATTTTTGATTTTATATGATTAGTTTTTATTTTTATATTCTCTTTATTACAGTTGCTGATGTGATGTGGTAGGCTTTACATATAATGGTAATAGATATGGATGTAGGTGGATACAATGGAGTTCATGGGATATACATATTGGAAATGGATTAATATTTTTTTTGGACATATTTCTTTTTTATTTATTTATTATTGATGTTGTGGGTTGACTGAGGTTGTATACATGACCGTGGATGCCTTTTTGTGTATGTATGATGGTTTAGATTATGATATGAGGGAGTTTTTTAAAAAAATTGAACATTTTTTTAAAGATAATTTTTTTTGTAAAATACTTAGTGTTGATTTATGTGAACTGCTTCTAAATAGATAAAATAAATTCTATTTAGTGGTCTTTTCGACTAAACATAACCATCATTGCATTTCTTAGTGGTACTTATGTTAATTCTCTAATTTTCTTTTTGAACTATTTTTTATTTGAAAATATATTCCAACTAAATAAATAACCACCAATTTGTACCCATAAAACGACAGATATTAAATGCACTTGTAAAATAATAATCTACTACCAAATGATTATCGATCATAAAATACACAGTGGTTTATATAACAACCAAAAAAATGTAGTTGTAGTTTAAGACACCACATATATTAAAAAATCAAATGATCCCTCATTTTTGTACTGTAACCACAAGGATTAATTTATATTTTCAAAAGGCCTTTTAAATACCATGTTTCTATTGAAACTTTATTTTAGTGTCTAGTTATATTTTATTGAGTTTAACATTCAATTTTTTCTGGAATTAATTTTTCCTCGCCTTATAGAAATCTCATCGTTGTATGTGTTACAATAAAGGGTAGCCTTTTATACCTTGATTTACAATGTAATTATAACATGAATATTCATAATGGTATTAACATAATTGTTATAAGTGAAATTATTCTATGTTATTGTATTGGATATTAGGTCATATGTCCACATTATCTTCTACAAAATTGAATAAATTGAGTGGTTCCCTCACTAATACAGATTTCACTTTTTAAAGCAATACAAATTGGATTTTTCAGTTCTAAAAAAGTGTTGACAAGATAACCACCATTAGTAGTACACAGTCTTTATCAGTGCTAAAAATTCTAATAAAGGCATGCTTTACCAGCTCTTTTTTTCTTATAAAGTTTTAAAAATATTTTTTAAAATTTTCCGATTGGACGAGAGCTTTTATCAACAATAAAAAATCCAATTTATGAGTTCAATATGTTCATACTTACCCACCCAAAGTGTTTCATTCGCCCCATTTTTTCACTTTTTTATAATATAAGCCTCCCATAGGATATGAACAATGAACCTATTGCCTTCATTTATAATGACTTTTCCACATCACCATCAAGGGTTGTTTAATATTTTATGATGGATCTATATATATATATACATAATAAATTTCTATCAATATATTTATTTATATAAATATGAATTTATATAAATAATTTTAAATAATTTTTAAAAATATTTCTTTATATTTTATATTTATATTTAAATTACATACATATTTACATTTATTTATATGTCAATATATTAACATATATATATAATCATGTAATTGTATATTTTCATATAATTTCTTTTTAATTTATTTATAATTATTTATCCAAAATATGTATATATGTCACATTTAATTGTAATGACATGTTTAAAAAAATACAATTATATATGATGTATTTCTACAACTTTGAAACATAAAAACATGCACAAATATATACATATTTACACAGACATACACATTTATATTTCTCTCATAAACACATAAATATTTAGATATATATTTATTTATTTACACATATTAGAATGCACACAAAAATATATTTTTATTCATTAACAAAAACAAATTTATATATAAACATCACTTATATAGGTATATATATATATTTATTATAATATGGTAAAAAATGGATAATTATTTATTTTAAATAATATGATTAATAAATATTTATTTCTATATGGTTTTTATATTACAAAATACATTTTTATGTAATTATTTTTAAATATTTATTTTCATTTGATTTATTATATTTAAATATATGAAAATATGTATATATTTAGTTATAAATAACTCTAAAATATGATGAAAACAATGAAATTAAATCACTATAATGTCTATATAAGTGTAATAGATGATAATAAATTCATCATCTGTTGTAAAAATACATGAAGCCCCCCCTTAAAAAGGATGGAATTCCATAAAATGCTAAAAAAATAAAGGTAACATAAAAAAGACTCAGTTTTAGAGTCCTTATAAGCCATTTTTAATGTTGAAATAACACAAATCCAACCTTCCCCTAATCACTCTATCATATAACTTTTCACTGCATTCAATTTGTTATGTGGTAGAACTCAAACAGACACCTGTATTAAAAGTTATGGCCTTTTGATGTTGAAGTCATATTTTCAACTTATCATAAATCATTCATTAATTTCATTAACATTTTCGTCATTCAATTATTATTAAATGACTATTAATCAATAGTAAATCACAAATTATTAATTAATATTAATTTTTAATTATTTTATACGTCATTTTCTCTAAATATCATCTATATTAATTGTAAACGCATATTCTATATTATATAAATTATATTTAATAAAATGAATTATATTTATATCCATAAAAATATATTTATATTTGAATATAATATTTGTTTAATGATATAATGTTTATAGGAATTATACCTTTTATCAAAACTAAAATATGCCTGGTAATTACCACCCATTTTTAGTACTGAAAAAGCACTGAAAAATGGGCTCCATCGTCAGCGATTTCTTTAACAATGTTAAAGGTACTCATTGTTAGAGTTCTAAACTAGTTTTGATAAAGGAACTCCCTTTATTAGTTCTTTTAGATAGTGTGAGAAAATGGTAGCATTGTTTATCAGGCATTTATAGCAGTGTCTTTATCATTGCTAAAAGAACCCCGGTAAAGTGAGTCTTTAATAGCGTTAAAATAGCAGTAATGAAATTAGCACATTTATAAGAACATTATTTTAGAGCAGATAATGGTTCAAATTATCAACACTTTTATCTAGTAATAATAATAGTTATATTTATAAACATGTAATTTAGCACATATAAGAGGTGATCTTCTTAGAAAAAATTATATATTATTAAAGACCATATTTAATATGGATATATATTTACATTGTAGTTTATATATATAACATTTACACCTTTTGGGGTGTAGTTCAGTGGTTATGCCCCTACTGTACCCATTTCGGTGAGTTGATGTGGTCTTGGTTTCAACTCTCCATGTATGCACTTTTCCTTCATTTGTATCTCCACCCCCAGACCTACCATGTATATATATTAGACATTTACTTAAAGATGATTTATAAAATGATAAATATTTAATTAAACTTTATATGTTATATATTTAGTGAAAATGGTTTATAATTTAACTGAGAATTGATATTAATTGAAAATTTTAACAAATTAATATGAATAGACATTTGATAACAATTTTTTTTATCAATCGAATTTGTTTTTTTCCATTAGACATATTTCAAACATGTGTACATATAAATAAGTAAATTTCCCATGTCCATATTTACAAAATTAATTCAGTTTTATTCAAAAACATAGAAACACGTAGTATTTTTTGGAAAATGTTATCAATATAAATTTTAATTTATTAATATACGATATTTTATATATTATGTTTTAAATTATTTTTTTAATCACTTATTTATATTATTATTTAAAATATAATTTTTATTACATTTTAATACATATAGTTAATTTGATCACTTTTATTATTTATTTCATTATTATGTTTTTAATTTTATTAACATATATTCTTTTTTTGTTTAATTTTTATTAATTTTAGTCTATTTTAATATTTATTTATATATATTTAATGACTAACATTTAATGTGGAAAATATATTTATAATTTAAATAATTAATATTTTTTTATTTTAATATATAATAATTTTTTATTTGTTTTTTATTTATTAAATTAATAACTCTTATTCAATTTTTAATATTTTTTAAATTTATTCATTTTACCTAAATTTTACACATTTTTTACACTCAATATTTAGTATTATTTATCCATTAATAATTTCTTTTCTTTTAAATACTTTTTGAAAATTTATTGATTTTTATTATTTTTTTATTTTATATTTTTTAAATTTGATCATTTATTTTTTTAAAAATATTA
The DNA here is from genome assembly GCA_963277665.1 of Viscum album. Classification (NCBI taxonomy): domain Eukaryota; kingdom Viridiplantae; phylum Streptophyta; class Magnoliopsida; order Santalales; family Viscaceae; genus Viscum; species Viscum album. Next base: position 123,998,807 of record OY728129.1, on the reverse strand, counting down.
TACATTTTTATTCATTAATATTTTTTTATAAAGAAATATTGTTATATTGATATATATATATATATATATATGTATGTATGTATATAATATTATTTCAAATGTGATTTATATAATACAAAAAATGTATTTACACTTAATATAGCATGTATTTTGTGAAAAATGGTTTATAAATTTTTTAAAAATTAATATTAATTAAAAATGATGACTAATTACCATCAATTAATATAAATTATATCAGATGTTATATAAATTCAAAATATTTTTTCAATTTTCTCTATATCAGACATATGTTATATATTTATACTAATTTCATAAATAAATATACATAGTTAATGAAAATTTATATAAAAACATGCACAGACATAAACAATAATTCTGTGATTTATTCAAAATTTAATATTAAATTAAAAAAATTTCTCTATATTTAATATTTAGTATATTATGGTTTTAATTGGTAATTAAATTTTATTCATTTGTAATAATTTTATTTAATATGTACTAGGTATAAATATTGAATATTTTTTTAAGTTTAGTTTTTTATATTATTTATTCATTTAACAATTATAATTTATTAATTTTTTTAGTAATTTATAAATTTTATATTTTGATTCATTTAAATTTTTTGTTATTTTATCCATTTTTAATATTTATTTTTTAACATTCGATATTTTTAATATGGTTCTAACTAATATAACCAAAATTGTTTAATTTTTATATTAATATATGTTCATTTCATATTTGTTTAATGATCAATATAATTAATAAAACTTATTCATTTTTAATATTTTTAATATTTTTTGATTTTTAATTATTAAACATCACTCTTTGTTTACATTTATTCATTTAATATTATATTTTCATCAACATTTGTTAGTTTTTTTTAATTATTTTGTAATTTATTATTTTTAAATATTTATTTATACTTATTCATTGTTTAATATTTTATGTTTTTAATATTTTTTAAAGTAACAAAATTACTATGTATTCATTTTCATTTATTATTTATTCATTTTTAAAATTATAAATAATTTGTATAATTAATAAAACATTTTCATTTTCAATATTTTTGAATTCTATTCATTTTAAATTATTAAATTTCCTTCATTTTTAACATTCATTCCTTTAATATTATATTGAAAAATTTTGGGTTTAGACCAGATCATTGAAAATAGGAAAAGGCTAGCTCTATTTTTACTAGGTTAGGGGACAATGGAAAGACTAAAGAATCAATCTAAATGTTTAGAAGGCCCCAAAAAAAATTTCTAAAAGCCAAAGCATTCATATATTACAATAAGGCTCGAAGGCCTAGAAAAATATAACACGGTTTGAAGAACCATAATTAAATGAACATAAAAAAGTCTGATGTCCTAAGGGTTTTGAGTCTGAATTTTTATATAATTTATTAATTTTTTTTAAATGGCTAGGTCAAAAATATTATAAATAATCTGTGTGAATGGAAATAGGGGATGTGCTGCATTTCGGTTAAGTCGAAATGTGGTAGGGCCTATACCACCTTTTAGCCGAAATAAAAAAAATTACTATCATAAATATACTATTTTGTATATTGAAAATATTTTATTATTATATATATATATAAGAAAAAAATTAGCATAATTTATCTTCTATTTAATATCTTCCATTACTGACATTATAATAGTAAAGAATTTTGACAGAAACCATCACATATGGCTCACTTTTATAAGAGGGCTTGTCGTGAAAATCATTTTGTATTTTTGATGTGGGATTCAGGTTATTCCGTTCCATTAGATAATTACTAATATATTATTATTAATAATTTTTATTAAATTTATTAATATTATTAATTACAATTTAACAATATTAAAAAACAACTAATTAATTTCTATATAGTTAATAATATATAATAGGTTATAATTAATTAAAAATTATATAATAAATAATTATTAAAAAATATCTCAATTTTTTCCGCCTTTCACATGTATTTTTTTAAATATTTTTGACATTGCAATTATTTAAAAAAATAAATCAAAAAACATATATTAAAAACTCTTTTGTGTACCGTAATTTTTCTACCACCACCTTAAAAAACCCTAGTTGTCACTGTTCACAAATTATCACTGGCCCACAAAATGAATAAGGGTTTTCATTCACCAATGAAACCCGTGATTGGCATGAATTTGTATGCACTATCATTGTCCAATCTTTAATGTTGAGTCAGAATTTGGCTTTCACCACTATGTCACCCTAAAAACATGAGTCCTTATATGCTATAGGGAAACCTCATGCAGGAGGATTGTTACCACTGAACCCCCTCCAAGCTAGTATTTTCCATCTCAGGCATGTCCCCTTAGAGAGCAGGGGTATGGATCTCACCAACTATCTCACTGAAAACCTAAAAATACTTATTTAGAAACATTTTCATTAAGTAGATGTCTTTATTTTTAGTGACACATGGCCTTCTGTTACCTTTGGGAGTATTATCAGATATCTCTAATCCACACCGATTCAACTATGACCTTCCTATTCTTAGCATGCTACAACATGACACTGTGATAGGGTTTCACACTATAGCATATCACGGTATGCCCCAGATGTGTAGTCTCCAATGTTATTTTATATATATTTTTTTCTATTTTCAAAATGATTAAAATAAAAATATTTCTCTTCTATGTGAAAAAGGATGAATTATGTCTAACACCTTTTGGTTAATGTGAAATACTGCAATCCCCCTTTTGACATACATGAAATATAAATATTTTTTATAAAATCAAAATGTTTAGGACTGAGCATACTCATCCGTAAAGAAATTTTGGAAAGTAAGAATGAAAAATAAACGACCACAAAATATGTAGTACAATAAATACCACCCATCACCACCTAAAAACACATGGTCCAATGACCCATTAAATAGTCACAAAATTGTAAAAACACTTGCTCTATAACACCCAAGATAGCAGTCAAACTGCTTGTAAACCATGTGCCCCACTTTAGGCAGAAGCCACAGAAGTACCTAAAATAATGAAATACAGGCTGTTGACAGCCTGTATTGAAACTCACATTCTGAGGCCATCTGCATTGAATGGTCATCCCATGACCTAGTAGTATAATCCCCGATAAAGACATACAATGAGGCAGACATCATGTCCCCATCATCATTAGCCGACACACTCTCAACCCAGGCACAACCCAAACGCCATCAGGATCCCAGATCTGAACCTTATCGCTGAGATGCAACTCCTTACACGCAATCGCCATTGTCTTGAACCAAAAATCATTCACTGCCAAACGAGATCCATCATCATCCCTAAAATACACCATTGGTTGTCATCCCACTAACATCTCCATAGTGTGGTTCCACGCCATCGTCGGTCACCCCTCCCACTGTCCACCTGGATCTCTGTTTGCGACCTGCAACTTCATCAGTTATACCCCACTGGGATCCCAAAACAAATGTGCTTTATCCCTAACTCTTAGTCTCTATCGCCAAATACCTAGACACACCACCATCGAGAAAAAATACATGCCTTACTTGTCACAGATCCCACCAACCCCAATACCTTATCACTGTTGGTAGTTCCTTAGCGTTGCATAATTCACAATGCCATGAATCTTCTTATCCTTCTTATTCTTCTTATTCTTGGCAACCCATTTCCCTTACGAGAACTTATCACATTTCACCATAATCATCCTCTTTATCTCCAACTTCATAGGGAGATTAAGGGATTTTTTATAAATGGGTTTTTTGAAAAAAAAAACAATTATCCAAAAGGGTTAGGGTTACAAGTTTTTTTTAAAATGGGCCTTGAGATGCGTGAACTCTGTTCACGCATCACCGTACATGAGAATATGCATGAACAGGGTTCACGCATCATAAGCACGGTGAACGATGCGTGAACCCCATTCACGCATCCTTCACGAAGCTGATAAAGGATGCGTTAACGAGGTTCACACATCCTACACAATCTTATTTTTTACTAATTTTTTTTAAAAAAAAATTTATTTTTATTTTGTTTTGTTATGTTTATATATATATATATATATAACAAAAAAATTTCAGAATAATTTATCTACTATTTAATATCTAGTAGTATTAGAATTACACAAGTCTGTATTTTGATAGAAACCCTCCCCAAGAGCTCCCTTTTATAAGAGAGAATGCCCATGAAATCATTCTGCATTTCTGATGTGGGATTCAGGCACTCCTTTTCCATCCAAGAACATTTTGCATTTCTAATTTGAGATTATATTTCAAGTACATGTCTTTGAAAGACAATATAATAAAAACTATAAGACCAATATAAATGAAACATAAAACATTGATAAAACATATATGAAATAGTTGAATGTTAATATAATTTCACAAAAATAGCTGACTAATAAAAATTTATAAGCTTCCAAAACCACTATCATTAAAATTAAAAAAATTTCAAGTACGTGTTTTTGAAAGATTATAAAATACAAAATATAAAAAAATATGAATTAAACTAAAAATATGGATTACAAATATAAGAAATATTAGAAAATAGAAATAATTTCGTAAAAAATGTTGTTGAAAAATAATTTATAAGCTTTCAAATCCACCAACATGAAACTTAAAAATGTAGAAAGTATGTGGCTTTGAAAGCCTAAAAAATAAAATCTATAATACCAATATGAATGAAACATTAAATACAAATTTAACAAATAAGAAATATTTGAAAATAAAAAAAAATTGAAAAAAATGTTGACAAAAAATAATTTATATTCATTCAAAACCATGAACAAGAAATTTAAAAATGTATACGCGGCTTTGAAGGCCGATAAAATAGAAACTATAAAACGAATTTAAAGAAGAACTAAAACATTGATTAAACATATAAGAAATAGTTAATGATTAATTAGTTAATTTTTAATATAATTATTAATTATTTAATAATTAATATAATTATTTAATAATTAATATAATTATTAATAATTAATTACTAATATGTAATATTTAATTGATTAATTAGAAATATAATTATATAATAATTAATTATTTAATTGGGAATATAATTATTAAATTCTAATTACTTAGTTAATTAGTAATATAATTATTAATTATAATTATTAATTATTAATTATTAATTATTAATTATTAATTATTAATTATTAATTATTAATTATTAATTATTAATTATTAATTATTAATTATTAATTATATAATAGTTAATTTGTTAATTAGTAATATAATTATTAATTATATTTATTAATTATTTATTATATAATAATTATTCAGTTAATTAGTAATATATTTTTTAATTATATAATAATTTATTAGTTAAGTAGTAATATCATGATTAATTATAATTAGTAATATGATTAGTAAGTATAATTACAAATTATTAATTATAAAATAATTAATTAGTTAATTAGTAATAAAATTATATAATAAATAATTAGTTAACTGGTAATATCACTATTAATTGTACAATAATTAATTAATAATATGATTATTAATTATAATGATTAAATATATTTATTAATTATTAATTATATACTTATTAATTATTTAATAAGTAAAATTTTTTTTAATTATAATTATTATTATAATTACTAGTTATAATTATTAATTATTAATTACATAAGTATTAATTAGTAATATAATTATTCATTATAATTATTCATTATAATTTTAAATTTTAAATTTTAAATTGTTAATTATATAATAAATATTTAGTTAATTAGTAATATAATTATTAAATATATAATAAATAATTAATTAATTAGTAATTTAATTATTTATTATAATTATAATTATAATTATTAATTATAATTAGGTTTATAATTTTTAATTTTATTTTTTAATTTTTCAATTTATAATAATTATTAAGTTAATTACCAATATAATTATTAATTATAAAAATTTAATTATATAATAATTATTTAGTTAATTAGTAATATAAATATTAATTATAATTATTAAACATTAATTATATAATAATTACTTAGTTTATTAGTAATTTAATTATTTATTATATAATTAATACTTACAATTATAATTAAAAATTATATTACTAATTAACTAATTACTTATTTTATAATTAATAATTATATGACAATCTAACTAAATAATTTTTATATAATTAATTATTAATAATTAATAGCTAATAATTATAATGAAAAATTATAATTGCTTATTATATTACTAATTTACTAATTAACTAATCAATTATTATATAATTTATAAATATATTAATAATTAACTAATAAATTATTATATAATTAACTAATTAATTATTATATATTTAATAATTATATTACTAATTAACTAATTAATTATTAACTAATTAATAATTATATTACTAAATAATTATTATACAATTAATATTGATATTAAAAATTAAAATAATAATTTTATAATTAATAAATATATTGATAATTTACAAATTATGTGTTACCTATTTATTAAATGTTTAATTCATGTTTTAATTTTAATTTATATTGGACTTATAGTTTTTATTTTATGGACTTTCAATGAAACGTACTTTAAACGTTTTTAAGTTTCAAATTAGTGGATTTGAAATCTTATAAATTATTTTTCATCAACATTTTTTACAAAATTATTTCTATTTTCAAATACATCTTATATGTTTAATCCATATTTTTAGTTTCATTCATATTTGTTTTAAAGTTTGTATTTTATAGTCCTTTAAAAACACATACATGAATCATTTTTAATTTTCAAGTCGGTGGTTTTGAAAACATATAAATTATTATTCGTCAGCCATTATTATGAAATTACTTTTATTTTCTACTATTTCTTATATGTTTAATCCATGTTTTATGATTCATTAATATTGGTCTTATAGTTTGTATTTTATAGTCTTTCAAAGACATGTACTTGAAATAGAATCACACATAAAAATTTCAGAATGTTCTGCGCATGAATCGGAGAACCAGAATCCCACATCAGAAATGCAGAATGATTTCAGGGGCTTGCTCTCTTATAATAGGGAGCTCTGGGTGAGGGTTTCTGTCAGATTACAGACTATCGTAATGGTAGTACAGCTGGATAGTAAATAGTAGATAAATTCTGATGAAATTTTTTGTTATATCATTATATATATATATAACAAAGCAATAAATATAAATAATTTTTTTAAAAGTAGTAAAAAGAAATGTTTTTGTAGGATGCGTGAACCCCGTTCAGGCATCCTTTATCAGCTTTGTAAAGTATGCGTTAACGGGTGTCACACATCTTTCAGTTCAACTATGATGCGTGAACCCCATTCACGCATATTCCCAGGTTCGGTGATGTGGGAACAAGGTTTATGCATCTCCAGACCCATTTTAAAAAATACTTGCAACCCTAACCCTTTTGGATAATTTGTTTTTTCAAAAAACTCATTTCTAAAAAAAACCAGATCAAGGTCACCTGCCTGAATCGTAATTTTTCAAAATGATACCTTCCCGCTAGTAGCATGATTCGATTATATTTTCACGTAGATGTGGGTTGTCTTTACGACATCCTAGATGTGGCTCGGTCAGTGGTACGAGCCCGAAGAGGGCCTGTTAGCAGCGCGACACCATGTCATCTTCAGGCGGGTGATGGACATCATGAAAATAATATCTACATGTGTTGGGCACCTGGGGTACATGCTTTAGAAGGGACTTTATGCCACAGGGTATTCCGGTGAACAAAAATGGGTTGGTTATCCATTGGGGGGCTATGACATACCCTTTAGGTTATGTATGTTTCATTTCTAAGTTTTATTGTAAATGTAACCCTATGTGCCTAATATATATATATATATATATATATAACAAAAGTCTCAATCAGAATATATCTACTATTTAATATTCAACATTACTGTCTTTATTACAGTCTATGATTCAGATAGAAACTCTCACCCACAGTTTCCTATTATAAGAGGGGTTTCCCTCAAAATCATTCGGTATTTCCGATGTGGGATTCATGTTCTCCATTTATTAAAAGGAATTAATAATATTCTATTACTAATCACATTCAATAAATTAACTAATACTACTAACTATTATTTAATAGTATTATTAAACAACTAATGAATTTCTAAATAGTTATTAATAAATAGTGGGTATTACTTTATTAAAAATTAAATAATATATTATTCATAAAAATAGTGTTAATAATAACTATATAAAAAATAATAACTATATAATGTATAATCATTATAAAAGGTAATTAGTAATCAAAGCCTAATTTTATATATTTATTAGTAATTAATGTTTATTAGAAATCAATATTTTTAAATAGTACTTAATATTATTTAATTAATATTATTTGGTAATTAAAATTAATTAAAAACAATTATTTAATTAAATAATAATAATTTACCAATTTATTAGTTAAAAATAATAACTAATTAACAATTGGTAACTAATAAATAAAATAATATTACTTAGAATATAATAATATTAATTTCTAATAAATATTAATTATTAGTTAACAATAATTTCTAATTGTTATTAAATTTTTTTTTTCAAAAATAAAATCCATTTTATTAATTATTAATTAATAATCAATTAATCAATATTTAATTATTTATTAAATATAGTACGTAATAATTAACTAATTAATTATTAAGTAATTATGAATTAATTAATAAGTAAAAATAATTATTTTTATTCTATTATTAATTAATATTTAAAATTATCATTTAGTTACTAAATATTAATAACAATGATTAAATTATAAAATTACTAGTTGTTAATTAATTATTATTATATTAGTATTAATCAATCATCTCATTTTTGATAATAAATAACAATTACTAATTAATATTAATTAAATAATATGACTTAATAGCTAATCATTTTAATTTCACATAAATATTAATTACTATGTAATGTTAATTACTTATAAATATATATAATTATTATTTAGATACACATTTTAAAAAAAGTAATATTATTATTAATTATTAATTAATTAGAATTTATATAATAGGTAATTAATTACTAATAATATTAAGTAAAAAGTAACTGAAAATTAATTAATAATTAATAATTATTATTTCTATAAAATTACTAATTCATATTTAAGAATTTTATTTAGTTACTGAATATTATTAATAATGACTAAATTAGAATAATGGTAACCATTAATTAGTGATTATTAATTTATTATTATTTAGTTGAATAATTGTTTGTAATTATTATTAATTAATAAAAAATCTTAATTAAATAAGATTAATTACAATTTAAAAGTAATAATTACTGATGAATAATAATTACATTAAAATATTATAGTATATTATTCAGATACTAATTAATAATAATTATTAGGATACATTATATATTGTATATTTATTATTTAGTTAATAATATTATTAATTTTTTTTAATTTTTATATTATTTAATTTAAAATTCATTAAAAAATATTATTAATTATTAATTATTTAAAAAATAATAATTTATTTATTAATATTAGTAAATATAAATTAATAGAAATATTTAATTGATTGAAAATAACTGGAAAGAATATATTATTAATTCTGCAGAGCGAAGGGAGACCATGAATCCCACATCGAAAGTGCAGAATGATTTTTAGGGAAAACCCAATTATAAATGGTCGCACTCATTGAGGATTTGTGTTTTAATTTCAAACAGCTTTAATGGCAGTAATGATGGATACTAATTTACAAAAAATTCTATAGAAAATTATTGTTTTATTTATATGTATATAAAAACAAAAAACAAAAAAAAAAATTAATGTACAAAACATTAAACTTAATATATATATATATATATATATTTGTTTGTATATATATATATATATATTTGTTGAATGGTGGTAGGGTGGCTGCAACCTTTCCACTTAACTGAAAGGTGGTAGGAACCCAATTTCCTTTATGACACAAGTTTCTTAAAAAAATTAACCAAAAAAAATTATAACAAAAATTAGAAAACACAAAAAAATCTATTCTCCATCCTCCCATTCGTTAATTTAATATTTTTTATTCATTTATAATACATATTATATTTATAATTTTTTATAATTTAGTCGTATCTAATTTATATTAATTTATTATTTTTGTAGTATATTTTTAAGTGTATTGATCATTTCTTTAATAACTAATGTCTGAAATATGATTTTATCAGTTCTAAAATGAAAAAATATAATTAAACATTTTTTTATATGCTCTAAAATGTTTGTGTGGTTAAATATTTGTTTTATCCACTCTTTTAAATTTATCAGGAAAAAATTCATTTTATATCGGAACTTTTTTGAAATCAGTAGTAAAATTCATTACGATGTTTTACCCCCCCCAAATAGAAGCACCACCCACTCACATCATTAAAGTTCCCATAGAACTTGAGTTATTCCACTGCTCCCCAGCAAATTTCTTAGATGAATCTAGTCCCCCAAAACTAAATCTAAAATATTCATTATACTCGTTTTTATTTGGTCTTTTATTGCCTCACATTTTTTTCCGTCTTATTCTATAATTGATCTATGAAACTATTGATTTGAATCCCTTATTTTAATAATATTATCCAATGTGTGTTGAGAAATGTTTTCTTAAATCCAAGGGGGTTTCACTTTGGACATATAGGATTCCCTCTATATTTGAATCACACTTTTCATTTTGAAAATTTTGAACACAGTATTGACCATTACATCGATTTGTATAATGTTTCTTTTATCTCTATCTCTCTATCTATGTATATGTATATATTTAAATATTTGAAAAATTATAATGAAATAAAATAATTTAAATGAAACTATATATATTTAAATATATACATTATATATATATAACAAAATTTATTTATGGTATAGTAGTTAAACTACATCATTATAAAATTACTTATCATGTTGATATAAAACTATTTATTGAGAAAACTATAATTTTATATAATTTTTTTCTTTATAAATTTTATTTTGGTTTTCTTTATTGGGTTTCATATGTGATTATAACCTTTTTCTAATGAAAATAATCAAATTTCATAGAAGTAAAAATATCTTTGTCCTTATATTATGATTATATTGTACTTTATTAAAACACTCGCATTAAATATTTACAAAAAAATATGTTCACCCTCACACATATACATATATTTATATTCACATTATAATTGTAATTCTTTGATTGCATATAAATAAATATATACATTGTATGTATACCTAGTGTGTATATATTAATTTTTTTTGTAAAAAATGAATATTGATAAACTTAATATGATGTATATGAATTTAAAATGGATAAATTATAATCATATGACCACTAAGTTCAAGATAGAGTTAATGAGTTCATCTTGTTTGCAATAGAGGATGTATATGACGCTTCTCAAATACTCTGTTCAGGTTTATGTTTCTTTTCAAGATGAATTCGTCCATAAGATTTTGAATAATACTTTATTTGTCCTAAAATAGTTCAAATAAATGAATGTTGGAATAAAAATTGGTATTTAACTTTTTTATTGGGATGATTATGACATCTATGGATCATTTGATATGAATTATAGTGTAAATGATTATGGTTTCCATATGAGAGAAATGAAATTATAAATTTAAGAAAACCTTCATGAGTTTCCAAAGATATTTGAGAAGATAATTAGATGTGAAAATATAACACTGTATACGAGTTGTACTAAATATAAAACATTGTAAGCTATATTGAACATATGAAATATGAAAGATAGAAACATATAGAGTGGAACTGGATTTATAGAACTATTTGGTATGTAAAATTATATTCCCCCAGAGTAAAATGATCTTCCTTATTGAACATATGATGTTAAATGAATGATTTTTTCAATGGGTATGATCACTAAAAAAATGAAACATGTCCCAATGATTTCACATTATTTCATAAGTACCACGAATCACAAAAAAAACTGTCCTATGTGTGGAAAAAATTAATATAAGGAATATCAATCAATTTATTAGAATTTTTTATGTTACCTTTCTATCATTATAAGGTTTAATTGATTATATTGATGACATGAATTGACTTGAAAATTAACATGGAATGAAGATAAAATAATTTAGAATGATAAATATATTCACCATGAAGACTCTCCTCAGTGGAAGAATATTTATTATGAGTATAAAAAACTAATAAAAAAATGATAATCCTCCATATTTCATATCTATAGATGGAATGAATCCTTTTGAATACAATGTAGTAACCAGTGTACATGGATAATTGTGTTGGTAAATTATAACATGTCACTGTGCTTATTCATGAATCACAAATAAATTTTATTATATCTACTTATATATTGATTGAAAAACATAATAAGGATACTGATGTGTGTTTTCATCCATTTATCAATGACATGAACTTTATGTGGGATAATGCTGGTACACAATATGATGCTCATAGAAGAGAGGTGTTCACATTGAAATCCATGTTATATAAGATCTTAAATGACATTCATGAATATGTAAATATGCCATTTTATAACCCTAATGTAATTTTAGACTCTCCAATTGGTGTATAAAGTACACACTCAGTTTGGCTGAAAAATTCCTCAGAGGATAAGTTTTTAGAATATCAAATACATTTACTCCGACGACATAAATACTGATCTTGGATGATAACATTTGATGGATATACAGAATAAGGTACAAAACCATATCTAATAGTGGGTGATCAAGATTTCAAAAATTTAAAAGATATTGACACAATTTTTAGTAAATCTTTTTTTTTGAAAAACATTAATAAATCTGGATGAAAAAACCGATAAGTTTTCTTTGGATTTCCGTACCAAAATAGTTTGTGCGTGATACATTTTCATGATTTCGTTATCCTAAAAAATGAATGTGATAGTGTTTTTGGAACATTACTGAATGCACTAGACAAAATAAAAGGTGGAATTAAGGCTAGTTTTGAAATGATTTACATGGGGATAAGGGATGAGTTAGAACTGGTCATGGGTGAAAGAAGAAGTTTTTTCCTCCAATAATTTACACTATATCTAGATAATAACATTTTCAAATTTTTTACTTCCATGATGGTCTAAATGTTCAATAGGGTATTCATCAAATATCTATAATGTCATGTTAGTGCATAATATGAATTTAAATGGGAAAAAATAAAATTATAATCATGTTTTAATACAATATTTAATTCTTTTATCTTTTCATTTCATTCTACCTGAAAATGTACAAAATACATTAACATGAAATTGATTTCTTTTCAAATCCATATGCTCTAAATTTATAGGCTTACTAAACTCACAATAATGAATAAAAAAATTGAATTCATATTATGTGAATGGGATATGTTCTTCCCTCCATCATTCATTGATATGATGGTCCAACAAATGGTTCACTTAGTTATAGATATTCAACTATGTAGTCATGTACATTAAATACGGATATACCTCATTAAATGATATTTGTAGATTTTGAAAGGGTGTATTAAGATTATAATTCCACACAAATATTTTACTAGAAATATGAATATTTTCAATGAATATAATGAATTCTATACTTAGTACTGATAAGATTTTTAGAGGATTTGGCTCCCAAAATATCATCATAGCAGACACCTTATGGTTGAAGGTATTTTCAGATGAGATATTGTTACAATTACAATTACATAGTGGGAGCAACCAAACCATTACATTTTACATAATTTTCCAATGTATTCTTCATATGATTAAGCCCACAATGCAATTATTTGACATTGAAATCCATCATGGGATGAATGATAGAAATTAAATACACATAATAAATAGTTTTTATGATTGTTTCAAGATCATATTTATAAGAAGATATCTACAAATCCGAATTCAATCATTGAACTACATTGAAAACTAGTGAGAGGAAAAAATATAAATGTATTACCATATAATGAAACTACAATTAATGGTCATATAATCTACACAATGGAACAAGATGAACCAAATATTGTGAGAAATAATGGTGTTAAACTTTTGGAATAAGTGATGAACGTATCCCATTCCAAGGATATAAATCTTATTTATTTGAATATTTTAAAATTTAACATCATGGATCAAATATATGATTTGGATTATATAACATTTCAAATGTATGTTTTCTATTATAAGTGGTTTAACAAATGGATGGAATTTAATTTAAATAAATCAAACTTCACGAATCCAAATTTCAGTGCAAAAGGGTTACAAAGATGAACCATTCAAAATGATATCAAAATATGTTAATTTGTTTTATGTCCCAGATCATGAAAATTAAAAAAAATCAACTATTTTTTTGATGACAGAAAAATGTAGGTATAAATGAAAATTAAATTGAGAATGAGTATTTTATTAAGAGATCACAATAATTTCATGATGGTCACAATTATATAGTCTGTCGTATATCATAGGGTTCTATAAGGAGGGATCTTGGATACTCGATAGAGGAGCCAAATCCCTTCAACCATTAAAAAAAATATTTAATGAACAAGTTAAAGTCTTTTTTAAAATGATATATTTTTTCCACATAATATTATGTGTTATCTACTATATTTATATAACATAAGATAAATGTTTAACTACTCATGTAGATAATTATTTCTCCAGACATTTATGTTACGATTCCAAAGGTAGCACACAATATCGATGGTGAAAATGTCTAATTTTTAGGGGATCAAAAACATGTGACTGAAAAAACAAGACTGGTGCTGCTTCACCATGTAAACTATTATTATTAATGAAATAATAAAAGTAATTAAATTTGAGATTTGATAAAATTAACATATCCAACATGATGACCCACATAAGTTTTTGTTCATTAGTTATATTGGGTTCATAACTCGAATGCATGTGCTGATTGATATTAATATGTTGCACAATATCATGCATTCATTGAGGGAAATAACTTTGAAGATATTAGGGTATCATAATTAAATACCATCTCCATTTTAAAAAATATATATAATGTGTGTTGATTAACTTTTCATTATCCCTTGTAAAATTATTTTATTTTAGATGGTTTTTAAAATAATTTTTTATTAATGGTCACTAGAAAAGATCATTGATCTATTCAGACACATCTGAAAAAGAATAATCTTAGGTATATTGAAGGGAATGTAAACCCCCACCCACACAAGCTATGACTACACACATTATATTCCATGAAACATGGAAATATTTTTTTAGTATCCATGATACAGAATCATGTCAAGAGAAATGTAATTAATACTATTTCAGTTGAAATTTTTAATTTTATGATCATTGATTCAAAAATTTTAATTTATAAAATATTAAATTAGTAAAATAAATAATTACTGTGTAGGATAACCACTGTAACCCTACCATAAAACAAGGACAGAGTACACATCACATGAACGGAAAATGGTATATATTTTAAATATACCGTAAATATTTTATCTGATATGAAAAAAATATGTTCCTTTTTTACATATATATATATATATATATATAAATTAGAATACAATTTTGTATCCATCCCACATCATGTGTTATTGAAGGAGGATCATGTAAATAAAAAAGGAAAATTAGTTGATGAGAAAACAAGTAGTGTGGGAATCATGTGTAAAAATGACATAATATTGATTTATTATTCATTAAAATGATTTTTCAAAAAAATGTTTTTGTATGTTCATATGAATTTTATATGTTTGAGACATAAAATTCGTCATCTTATGTACCTGAAAGAAAACTTATTTCAGTTTCATTGAAATAGCTAGAAAAATATGGTTGTGTTTCTGTGTAGTTTTTGGATTGCAACCTTGAGCATATTTTGAGAAGGAAAAGTTGCAAGGGGATACATATGAGATGATGAAAGACACAAATACATAAATATTTTCATAAAAATATATTATTTTTTTTCTTTTTTGTGGACTACTATATGAAAAGGGTCAAAGAAAACTCATAGTAAAATAATTATTAGTACACGAAGAGACACATTGTAACATCCTAGGTAAATAAAGTATAATACATTTTCATATTTATTAATATTTTTGAACTAAATATTAATTTACTATAAATGGGATTCTATGTTCGATGGCATACCCGATACGCAACAATGAGTTTCTTTGACATCTTTCATTGCACTAAAGGTTGAGTTATACTGAAAAATAATAATGTAATATTATTATTTTAAATGGTAGTTAATGTCTAGTCATTGTAATGACAAGAATGAATAGACCTAACTAAATTATGATTATATATGTTTGTTAAATATTTTTACATTTATCCAATTAAAGTTAGTGGCTTAAAATGACAATGAATCTAATTTTAAGTATAAATACACAAATATTCTTTAAAAGGTCGATTTATCACCATTTGATGGAGAACACTCTTTAAATCTAGTTTTTCTCACGTTAATAGGTTTCATTTGACAAAAAAATATTCTTTAGAATTGGGACATAAAAAGTTTCTTTCAGAATTTTTTTTGTATTTCTCAGATAAAATTCATTTTTAATGAATATAGAAAAATACTATATTTTAATTAAAAATTGTCTTTTAATCTAATTTATGTAAATGGTTAGATTATTTTTTAATTGGTTTTAAAGTGTAATTATCTTATATTTTTACATTTAATCCAATTTTTTGATTAGAAGTAATTTCACTTTGGAATTGGATATAAACAAGTGTCGATTTTTTGATAGTTATTATTTTTTAAAAAGCATGCTTTTTTTGACAATGGGAATTAAATTTAAATTTATTAATGAAAATTATATGTTTTTATTTTTTTAAAATAGAAATAATTTTTTAATTTATTATATAAAATATAGCTTAGTCTGAATTTTTTTTATTTTTCTCAAACCCTTCAATTTTTGATGAATAGTTAAAACACTCAGTAGTAGTTAAAAACTGACTTCTTCATTTAAATGATATTTTACCGCTTCTATGAATTTAATTTTGAAAATAAAACATACATGGTTGTAATCAGTATGTAAACTGTCGTTAAGTAAGATAAAAATAATTTTTGGTGAATAATAACTTTTTCCTTTTATTTACCGCGGTTAAAGGTAAATAGTTTAATTCAATGTAAAAATAATATTATAATAATATAAAATTACATCGAAACTTGCCTATACTTATTAGATGATTCATGGTCGACAAATAAAATCCTTGGATAAGATATTTGTCCTTTTAAATCCATTTTTGTAAGATAATTACATTAATAAATTTTTATTTAAAGTAAAAATAAAAATATTATAAACATGTATTTTTTTGATAAACCAATTTTTATGTGGGGTTATATAAATTCTATATTTGAATACTAATATTAATTAAAAATTTTGAAATATTTATTACATCATGGTATTTTTTTACAATTTTTACATATCAAATAAATAAACTTATTTATAACAAAATAATGATGTGGTGTTTTCCTCATTAATGAATGATTAAATAAATAAGATTATAAAGAATAAAAATATCCAAAACCAGTCAAATGGTTATTGGATGACTTTATCTCGAACATGATTCATCCTATATTCGACTTTAATAAGTTTTGGACCTTTATAAATCGAAAATCATTATATAATAATATAATATTTTCAAACTTACTTAAAGAGGCCCTCCTCCCATTATAATAATCCCACACCTCTAACCCATTACTAACTCCTCTCATGCCCCTTGAATGAACCAATATCTCTCCAAATAATTTGTCATGATATCTCTCTTCCACCTATAATCATTACCTTAGGTAGAAGGCACTTATAGAAATCATTTTGGTTCAAACCAAAGAAAGTTACCTGATTTAAATGTAGCATCTTCCCTTAAGTTATTTTCTTTTATTTTACTTCTCCAATCCCCTAAAATCTTTTTATTACATTCTTTTATAACAACACCAGTATACTAAATATACTTGAATGTTGTTATGAGAAGTATTTGAACTAGACATACACACACCTCCATCCAATGGGTAAATAACATATTGTTTTTATGGACGACGAACCATTGCCTCACAAAACAATGAATGTTCAATTATATCCAAATTCCTATCATGGGGGCCATTATGATGGAATCTTATTTATATGTGATATATATTATATTTATATTATATCTATAATTTTTTATTTTTCACTTATATCATAACCTTATTGTTTCCATAATGGGTTAATATACTAATTTCATTTGATGATGTACAGACTACCGCCCCCTCAAAGTGATATGACTCATTAATGCTATACATTAGACATATAAATGATGGAACTAATGAAATTTTATATGATATTATACTAGAATTATAATATACCTATTTATCATTTGGTTTTCATTCCTTCAAAAATTTAAAAAAAAGTAATGGAAGTACTGTTCATTCGTACATACGACCTACCGTCTCTATGAACAGTGCATTTTATTTTCATATATCTATATTATATAGACTATTAAAAATTCAAATATATAATAGATATATATGATTTATATTATATGTAAATCATGAATATATTTCTGTATATATTGGACAATTGATCACATAGACAACTTATAATTATATGAAGTTCATTTTCGATTCAAATACCAAAAATTAACAAATTGATTGTTATTAACATAAATGATTACATAATGTTTATATCATAATAATAAGTTGTATTAAAGGAATGATAAACTTGAAAAAGGTTTTAAAGAAGTTTAAATTCTCTTCGGTTTTTTATTCAGGAGATTAAGGAACGAAGGTATCATGTTGGACAAGAGGTAAGGGACTTCTTTTCAATCTCTTTTCATTGAGGGATATTTTATTTTATACACGACATTATTTTTTATGATGTATAAACAACTTTTAATTTTTACTTCCTTAAAAGGTAATCATTTTCTATGAAGCATTTTACTAAATGACAAAAAGAAATGTTTCTTTCTAACATATGTGGTGAAAACAGTCTTTTCCACCGCCACGAGTATTATTTGATCTTTGGATTCCTTAACAAGCCGTAGTGTTTTTGAATGGAAAAATAAATACCATATAATTTTTTTATTTATTTTTGTATTGAAAATGATTTTTAGAAATCATTTATTGTTTCAATATCTTGAGATGATATATTATGATAGAAAATTTGGAAATATTATATTTCCTTTATGCTTTTATTATGTGTTATGAATATGTTATGGTTAACGGGAATTTTTTACATATACAAGTGATTCCGTGGTAAATCGATGGAAAGTGAGCCTGAGAAGGCTCTCCAATGGATTGGGTTATGTGAAAAGGGTAAATGATAATGTTTCTCCTAAGAAATTTAGGGAATATACAATGATGGTTAATCCAAATGTAACTCCTTACATAGTTGTGAAAGCTACAACTTATGTATGTTATGGATGCCACACATTACAATTAAGATTTATTTTTTCTATGTGTTATTCATAAATCTTATCATTTCACGAGGTATATTAAAAATGTATGTTTTTATGGACTTATGTTTCCTTTCATTATTTAATAATCCATACTGAGCATTTTATGCTCATCCCATGGTTTGAAATTTTTTTAATAGGACTAAAAGATGAATAGGTTCAAGGATGGGATCAAAAAAAAGTCATGCTATCTATAACATGGAACTAGACATGACTCATTTTTCAGGATTTATTATTTTATGAAAAAAAGGAAACTGAGTAGAAGTGTCTACTTTGTAATTATTGAGATGTAATGTAATAGTAATGGCTAAATTCACTAAATCATTAAACTTGAATATATCCTCAATGTTAATTAATAATTTAATTCAAAATTATGTAATCTTTTAAGGTTGGGTCATTATATTTGGTATTAGAGGCCAGATTAGAAAATTTTAGAGTTAGGATATTGTTAAATTGAATCAATAAATTAATTTATGGTATAATATAAATGATATAGAATTTATATATTACCATGTTGCAGAGAATAAGATATAATTGTATTCGGAATGGTTTTCCACGTAGGAATCATGGTAGCTATGATGGGATGACATCAGGAGGAAGAAAACGTTCCATATCAGCAACCTGAGATGGTCAGATTTGAAACAGAATAGTTTGTTGCAGTGACGAAAAAGTTGAATCAATCAATAAATGGTGGTGGTATACATCCACGAGATCGTCCAGATCAACCAAAGTAGATCATGTTAATAGAGGATCATTTCATGCGGTAACATACCCCATAATTCAGAAGATCTACTAACCATGTGATAGAAGAAGGGTGGATTAAAGCACTAGAAAAGATTTTTCATTTCATTGGTTATTTAGAACATCAAAATGTTAGTCTTGTTGTTTACCATTTTGAAGGAGAATCCAATCAGTGGTGGTCAATGGAGAAAAATATCAGGGATATTGTGGATATTGATGCACTAGATAGGGATTAATTAATAGGTATGTTTCTTGAGAAATATTTTCCTAATGTGGTTCAACTTAGAATGGAAAAAAATTGGAATTGAGGAAAGAGAATGACTCAGTGGGAATTTATAAAGCAAAATTCACTCGTCTAGAAAGGTATGCCCCAAATTTCATAGCATATCATGATAGTAAAATCAACCATCTCTACTCAATATTAAAGACAAACTATCTAGGGGCATTAGATTCTCGTGAGTTTGAAGGTTAAGAAAAACATTCTCATTGTGTGGAAAAGGTGGAAATGGAGTTTGCTCATTATCAGGTGTTCTTTGAAAAAATAAATAAGTGGTTGAGGTTGCAGATGAAAGGGACAAACTCTTCAAAAAAAGCCTCATCGTAAGAAACATATTTCTACAGTTTGTGAGAATTGTAGTAAAAATCATGCTGTGGAATGTCTCTTGAATTCTGGTATGTTTTATTGATGTGGTAAAGTGGCACATGAGGCTCATAATTTCACTAAAAAATATTTGGTTAATGGTATGAAAAAATTTGATTTACAGTCAGTAAAATGTTTTGTGTGAAATGAATTGGGTCATTATGAAAATGAGTGTCGAACGAAGAACTCAAATGGGGGAAAGCATCCAGAAAAAAAGCATAAAGGGGTGTCAAAATCCTTTGCAACTACTTCAGAATATATAAGACTATCGAATAAAGTAGTAGTATGTACATTGTTTTTTTCAAATTATTCCAATGTTTTATTTGATTTAGGGTCTACAAATTCATTCATTTCTGAGAAATTTTCTAGTAAATTGGGAATTCCATCTCTAGATATGATTCATGAACTTATGGTAGAAATACTGGGAGGAAATGTTGAAATAAAAAAGATATCATAAGAACTTTTTTCCCTTGTGTGTGGAAAGAATCTACCTGAAAACCTTATTGTTTTGTCTCTAGTAGATATTGTTTTTATTTTGGGTATGGATTGGATTTATGTTTATCATGCTATGATTGAATGCAGTTCTAAATTGGTTTCTTTTCAGAAATAATTTCTGTTTGTGTACAAGAATGAACCCTTACTTTTGGTAACATATCAAGAATATGAGAAACTTGTAAAAGATGGAAATGAATGCCCCATTTCAAATATTGATGAAAACTAAGGAACAGTTAAGATTAATGAGGAGCCAGTTGTAAATGAGTACATTGATGTTTTACCAAATGAGTTTCCTGGTATAATACCTGATTAGGAAGTTCAATTTTCTATTGACTTAGTTCCAGATTCTATGATAATTTCAAAACCCCCTTAACGAATGGCTCAAATTGACCTTTTAGAGTTAAAGAAACAATTTAAGGAGTTATTAGATAATGGTTTTGTTCCACCTATCAGATCACCATGGGGTTCCCCTATCTTGTTTGTTAAAAAGAAATATGGTTTAATGAGACTTTTCATTGATTATAGAGCATTGAATAACATCATTGTTGAGAACATGTATCCTTTTCCTCAGATTGATGATTTTTTTGATCAGATCCAAGGATCTGAGTATTTTTTGAAGATTAAATTGAGGTCTGGGTACAATCAGTTTAATGTAAAGGAAGAAGACATTCCAATGACTATCTTTTGTGCTAGATATGACCATTATAAATTTGTAGTTATAACTTTATGGTTAACCAATTCACCTAATGTTTTCATGGATCATTAATGAGGAACATGAAAGTCATTTAACGGTTGACTTGGAAAACATAAAACTAAACAAACTGTATGGGAAATTTATCATGTATGAGTTTGGGTTAAAAAAAATTTTATTCCTTGGTCACATTTTCTCAAACAATGGCATAACTGATGATCCTGTTAAAATAGTGGTTGTTGATGAATGGCCAAGACCCACTAATATAACTGAGATCCATAGTTTTCATTGTTTAGAATTTTATTACCAGAGGTTCATTGTATATTTTGAACAGTTATCTAGACCACTAAAAAAGTTAACTCAAGATGGTTTTATGTTCATCTAGAAAAAAGAATGTGATTATTGTTTTTAGGAATGGACAATAAGACTTGTGAATGATTCTTATTTTAGAACTACCTTCCAAAAATAGTTAGTTTCTTATCTATAGTGATTTTTCATCGAATGGACTTGGCTATGTCCTTATGAAGAATGATCAGGTAATTGCTTATGCTTCATGTCAATTGAAACCTCTTGAGTTAAATTACCCAACACATGATTTGGAATTAGCTTTTGTTATTTTTTATTTATAAATTTGGAGCCATAATTTGTATAGAGTAAAATGTGAAATATATACTGATTAAAAAAGATTGAATTATATATTCACCTAGAAGGAATTAGACATGAGTCATAGGAGATGGTTGGAAGAAATCAAGGATTATGATTTCACAACCCATTAACATCTGGGAAAAGAAAATAAAGTGGCTGATGCTTTGAGTTAAAAAAATAATTCAACATTAACTGTGATACTTTTAGAACAAGATCCTTTGGTTGTTTGATTTGATGAAATTTGGAATTGAATTTGTTGGTGAAAGAACTTAATCTCTTTTGTTTCTGGTGTTAGTGAAATCATCTCAATCAGACAGAATTAAGCATGCATAGAAGGAAGACAGTGAGTTGCAGGAAAAGGTTGATTTGGTTAAGAAGGGTATGTTGTCTGATTTTAACATTGATATTGATTGTATTTTGAGATTTTGTTAGATATTACGTGTTCCTTGTGATTCACAGTTGAAGAATGAGTTGTTATGTGAAGCTCATATTTCTCCGTTTTCAGTTCATCCTGGATGTACTATGATGCACATAGATCCTCAGGAGAATTAATGGTGGGATAGAATGAAAAGAGATATTGATGACTTTAATTTAATTTTTTTGACTTTTTAATAGGTAAATGAATAGAGACAGTTACTGAAAGTGTTGTTTCAGTCTTTACTAGTGCCAGAGTGGAAATGGGAAAATATATCTGTGGACTTTGTTCTAGGATTACTGAGGACATCTCAAGGTAACAATGAAATCTGGGTTATTATTGACCAACTGACTAAATCTGCTTATTTCCATCTTATTCAAGATACAATGTATCTAGATCATCTTTCTCTGATGTATGTTAGAAAGATAATTAGGTTTCATGGAGTTCCCTTTTCTATGGTATCTGATTTTGATCCCAGGTTGACTTTCAACTTTTGGAACGGCCTTCATAAGTCGTTGGGTAATGAATTAAATATTAATACATCTTTTCATCCTCAATCAGATTGGCAGTCAATATGAAAAATTAATTCCTTTTAAGATATGCTCATTCTTATTCACTGGATTACCAGGGCATTTGGGAGAAATATCTTACATTGGTTGAATTTTATTTTTACAACTGTTTTTATTCTAGTATACACATGGCCCTATTGGAGGAATTATGTGGCTAGAAGTGTCAAACTCTAGATTTTTGGGATGAAGTAGATGAAAGGAAGTTGATGGGACCGGAATTGGTAGAAGAGATGGCAGAAAAAGTTTAGTTGATTTGGAAGAACATGAGAATAGCTCAGAGCAGGTAGAAAAACTATACGGATAACCGAAGGAAGGATCTTTCTCTTGAGGAAGGTGATCATGTCATTCACAAAGTTTCTCCATGTAAAGGTGTGATTCATTTTGGTATGAAGGGAATGTTGAGTCCGAGGATTATTGGACCTTATAAAATCCTAGAGAATGTAGGATCAATTGTGTACTAGGAGTATTATCTCCAAGATTATTCTACGTATAAAATTTTATTTATTTTTTAATGTTGAGAATGTATATTCCACATCCATCTCATGTTTTGGGACCAGAGGTAGTTTAGATGGAAGAGAATCTCTCTTATGAGGAACAACCAGTCCAGATCATTGACTGAAGAGAGAAAGTGTTGCGAAATTAGGTAATTCATCAGGGAATGTTTTTTTGGAAAAACTATATGTTTGAAGAGGAAATGTGGGAATCTAAAAATGCTATGAGGGATAAATACCCCCCCACTAATTTTGTTAAGTGAATTAAATTGTGAGGTCAAAATTCAAAAAAGGGAGGAGGGATGTAACATCCCAGGTAAATAAAAATAAGTCATTTTCATATTTATTAATATTTTGGAATTAAATATTAATTTTACTTTAAAGGGGATGCTATGTTCGATGGCATACCTGATATGTAACAAATGGTTTCTTTGAAATCATACGTTTCACACAACATTGAGTTATACTAAAAAATAATAATATAGTATAATTATTTTAAATGGTAATTAAATCCTAGACATTGAAATGGCGGGAATAAGAATAAAAAACTAAAATATGATTATATATGTTTTTCAAATGTTTTTACATTTATCAAATAAATGTTAGTGGCTGAAAATGTGAATGAATCTAAATTTAAGTACAAACACTATAATATTCATTAAAAGGCCAATTTCCCACCTTTTGATGGAGAACCCTCTTAAAATCTAGTTTTGGTCACTCTTATATGTTCCGTTTGACAAAAAAATTCTTATTTAGAATCGGGATATCAAAATTTTCTTTGGGAAAATGTTTTGTATTTTTATGATAAAACGCATTTTTTAATGAATAGTGAAAAATACTGAATTTTAATTCAAAACTGCCTTTTCATCTAATTAATTTATATGGTTATACAATATTTTTAACTAGTTTTGAAGTTTAATTAGATTATATTTTTACCATTTAATCAAATTTTGTATATTGGATGTAATATCACTTTGACATTGAACAAAAACAAGTGACAATCTTTTGATAGTTATTATTTCTGAAAAACACCATTCTTTTGACAAAGGGAATTAATATTAAATTAATAAATTCAACAACTATGTTTTTAATTTGGTAAAATAGACAAAAAAATTTAATTTGGGAAATCAATTTTAGACTAGGTTGAATTTTTGGTATTTTTTTGAAAACCATCAATTTTTGATGAATATTGAAAACACTGAGTAGTAGTTAAAAACCGACTTCTTCATTTATATGAAATTTTGCCACTTCTGTGAATTGAGTTTTGAAAATAAGACATGCATGGTTGTTATCAGTAGATAAAATTTGGTTCAATAAGATGAAAATAATTTTTGTTTAATAGTAACTTTTGACCTTTATTTAGCGTAGTTAAAGATAATAGGGTAATTCAAGGAAAAAATAATATTATAATAATATAAAATTACATTAAACTTGTCCAATAATTATATTATTAGTCATGGATAACCAATAAAATTATTTTTTGAGATTTTTGGCCTTTAATTCTATTTGGGTAAGATAATGACATTGATTAATTTTTTATTTTAAGTAAAAATAAAAATATCACAAACATGTATTTTCTTGATAAATAAATTTCAATGTTTAGTTATATTATTGGTATATTTGACTATAAATATTAATTAAAAATATAACAATATTTTCTACTTTATGGTAATTTATTTATAATTTCTAGAAATCAAATAAATAAAATTACTTATGACACAATTATGCTGCAGAGTTTACCCCATTCATGAATGATTTAAATAAATAAGACTATAAAGATTAAAACAATATTCAAAACCTGTCCAATTATTATTGGATGATTTTATTTTGAACAATATTATTCTTATATTTTAGTTTAATATGTTTTTGACCTTTTGAAACAGTAACTCATTATATAATAAAATAATATTTTCAAACATTCTTAAAGAGCCCCTCCCCCCCTTATAAAAAGACCTCACCTCTAACCCATTACTCACACATCTCAAGCCCCTTGGATCATCCATCCTCTGCCAAAATAAGCTCTCAAGATCCCTATATTCCACCTAGAAGACTTACCTTTGGCATAATGCACTTCAAGAAATTCATTTGGTTCAAACCAAATAGAGTTACCCGATATAAAGGTAACATAATCTCTTAGGTTCTATTATTTTATTTTACTTATCCAACCCCCTAATTTTTTTTATCTTTTCATTTATAAATAAACTAGTATACTCAATATAATAGTATTTTTTATGAAAATACTTCTAAATAAAATTTAATTTGACAATATATTGGAATTATAATATACTTATTTATCATTTGTTTTCAATCCTTTAAAATTGAAAAAAATAATTGAAAGTAGGGTTCATGCGTACGTACAACTTACCGTCTCCATGAATGGTTCATTTCATTTTCATATCTCTAAATGATATGGACTATTATACATACATATATATACTGGATATATATGATTTATATAATATGTAAACAATGAATATCATTTTGTGTATATTGGACTTTTGACCACATAGACATCTTGTAATTATAAGATGTTCATTTTTTACTCAAATACCAAAAATCAACAACATGAATATTATTAACATAAATGATTATATAACTTTAATAACATGGTAATAAGTAATATAAAATGAATAATAATGGATAAAAAGTTTTTGAAGAAATTAAAAATTCACTTTAGTTTATTATTTATGAGATTAAAGAACGGATGGGTCAAATCAGAAACGAGGTAAGGGACTTCGTCTCTATCTCCTTTCATTGAGGAATATTTTGATTTATACATGGAATTATTTTTTATGATGGATAAAAACCTTTGATTTTTACTTCATTCAAAGGAAATATTTTTCTACAAAGCATTTTACTGAACGACAAAAAGGAATGTTTCTTTTTAAAGTATGTTTTGACAGCAACTTTTTCCACCACTGTGGGTATTATTTGATCTTTGGCTTATTTAACGAGCCTTAGTGTTTTTGAAATGAAAAATAAATACCGTATACCATTTTTATGTATTTTGGTATTGAAAATTATTTTTAGAAATCATTGATTTTTTCAATATCTTGAGATGATATATTGAGATAGCAAAATTGGAAATGTTATATTTCATTTGTACTTGTTTTATGTGTTATGATTATGTTATGGTTCTTGGGAATTGTTTACATATACAAGTGATTCTATGATAATCCTAGGGTTGGTGAACTCGAGATGGATGTACAATGCATTGGGATACGTGACAGAGGTAAATGATAATGTTTCTCCTAAGAAATTTAGGGAATATACTGTGATGGGTAATCCAAATGTAACTACCTACGTAGCAGTGAAATATAGAACTTCTTTATGTTATTGATGCCACACGTTACCATTAAGATTTATTTTTTCTATGTGTTATTCATAAATATTACCATTTCATGAGGTATGTTAAAAATATTATGTTTTGATGGACTAATGTTCCCTTTCTTTATTTTATAACCCTTACTGATCGTTTTATTCTTATCCGATGTTTTAAAAAAAATTTCACAGGACTTAAAGATGAATAGGGTAAATGATAGGATCAAGTAAAAGTCATGTTGTTTAAAACCCAAGAATGAGACATGAATCTTTTTTTCAAAAATATTTATTTTATAAAGAAATGGTAAATGAGTATAATTGTATAATTTGTAATTTTTGAGATGTAATGTAACAGTAATACCCTAATTACCTAAAACTCTAAACCTAAAAATATCCATAATGTAAATTTTTCATTTAATTGAAGATTATGTAATGTTTTGAGGCTGGGTCCTTATACACACGACTCCACTATCTATGGGGCTAGCCATTAAACTCAACCACCTTCCATAACCATGGTAATAATTTTTTTCAAAAAACTATTAATTAAATGTGAATCAAACAATGACCGATAAATGTATATTAGTAAAATTATAAAGGGGGAACTATATATGATTTATATCTATCATCACCCACATATATCTTTATAGTGAGGGGTATTATTTAAATTATCCAAGGTGTCTTTCTACAAAATAAAAAACTCATACAAGATGATATGAGAGTTAGTATTGAATTATCTCCGGAGCAAAGGCCCATGATTCATATTCTTGTTGGTGATTTTCATATTAATAGGGTTTATATGACTATTGAAACATTGACATCATTTTGACTTAATCTTATAATAATTTATGGCGATAATGAGGTAAATCATTTATTTTTTTTCAAAATTAAAATCCCTTAAAATTTGATAAAATCTTTTTCAAATGAGGGCTAGTATTGTAAATAGAAAAAATGAAAGGAAAATTAAAGTCAGATAAAAATAATTTATTTGATCATCAAAGAAATAAAAAGGACCTTTTGAGAGTACCTTTATCCCAAAAATTACACTTCCACATATGTTATGACTTTATGTTCATGAGAATACAACATTAAATTATGTAAATGTATTTTATATTGAAAATGAAAATGAAATATGTAGATACTATATTATTTACATGAAGAGTAGAATTGAAATTATCATGTTTAAATGGATGGGAGTTTGAGTTGTGAATACATACATGAGGTATATATACAGAGTCTTTTGATCCAAAAAATGAATTAATATATTCATTAAAGTTAAAAAATAGTCATATTTTCTTTTGTCAACTATATCACTACAATATAAAATGAAATCCCATAAAATCAAAATATGGAAAATTCAATCATACTATAATATCTTATCTAGATGCAAACATGAAAAATGAATAAATTAAAAAATATTTTGAGTATGGTATTTTTGAATAAATTAACCAATGAAAAACTCTTCTCTATGTCAATAATGTTTGGGT
Organism: Viscum album; assembly: GCA_963277665.1. Classification (NCBI taxonomy): domain Eukaryota; kingdom Viridiplantae; phylum Streptophyta; class Magnoliopsida; order Santalales; family Viscaceae; genus Viscum; species Viscum album. Next base: position 123,970,097 of record OY728129.1, on the reverse strand, counting down.
AAAACTCCCCAATATAATCATATAAAATATATTTTTTATTTTTTCAATTAATGTTTTTAGAAGCACTGGATACACATTGATTTTAATTTTGATAACCTAAAAGTTTTTTTTGGATCTAAATAATGGATTTCTTAAAAATAAACAGCTCATGATTTCCATTGTGAATTTCTAATTCAGAACAATTAACATTACCTAAATAAACATCAAATTATATATTTTAGTTTTTTTAATGAGAAATTTTTTAAGATATCATGATATATAAATATTATCTAAATCAAGGTATCTAGTCATTGAATGAATATAATAATCATATAGATTTAAAAAAATTGAGACAAAATTAAGGTATGTATAGTAATATTTACCTATCAAAACATATTTCAAAACAATTTACTTATTTAGGCTTGTGTTTCTATAATGCTTGAAACGAAATAATATATATTATTTCTTATGTTACATTTTTTAATTTATGAAAGATATAATATAACCTCAACAAACTATCATACATGAAAATATATTTATGAATGTAATAACAAATAAATTTAATATATGTGGACATCATTTTTTATATTTGCAGTGTACAACCAGTATATCTGACAACAAAAATAAAGAAAACAAGATTATATTATATTATGAAATTATTAAATTGATCTATAATTCATATTTAATGCATTAGAATCATCCTGACATCAATATGATACATAATATGGATTATCTAACTCCACGTGATTATTTTCACATTAAAATTTTTTAGTTCATTCTCAAAATGAATCACATTTCCATAATTGAGAAAATATGATTTATTAGAATGATAAATTACAATAAATAACTATAATTTTATTTTTTTATATTAATTGATCAAACATTAAAAAAGAACGTAGTGTTTTAGTTATAACTCAAAATGTTTTTTCATCTTAAAAGTGGGATTTTAGTGTAAAATGAGATTTAGATTGGAAAAAAATAAGAAAAATTCATTTATTATATTTATAATTTAGATAAATTATCCATAATTCATTTTTTACATTTAGTAATTGACATCACATCAATCAGACACAAGATATGGCTGGTATGACTCAAAGTTAATTTTTTCAATATAAAAGTCTCATTTTATTCCAAAAAATGATTTACATAGCTAAAAATGATAGTAATCAACTTTATTGTATTGATAATTTCAGAAAATGATCCATATTTTATTTTTATGTATGGTAATAAACCTCTCATTTTTTGACACTCAATTATGGAAGTATGACTCAAAGTGCGTGTTTTCACATTTAAAAAGTTCCTTTTTACTCTAAAACACACAACACATGATGAAAATAGAGAAAATTAACTCTAATATTACTGATACTTTAGTAAAATTACCCATAACTAATTTTTTATAAGTAGGATTTTACTTTAGATAAATATGAGACACAATGTGGTCTACATGACTCAAAGTGAATGTTTTCACATTAAAAAGGTGCAACTCTAGTGTAAAACCTGATTCACATAGCCAATATCAATAAAAAAATCTCAAATTGTCTTTATAATTTTGTATAAAGATTTATAAGTCATTTGAGACATGTAATAATAGACCTCACATCAACTCAACACTCAATTATGCTGGTATGACTGAAAGAGCATGTTTTCAATATAAAAGTGTCATTTTACTCTAAAATTAAATTCATATAGAAAAAAAATAGAAAATGTGCTTTGATTAATATTATACATTTGGAAAATAGTCCATACCTAATCTATGATGTAGGGTAATTGACATCATTTAAATCTAACTCATGATGTGTCTGTAATGACTCAAAGTGTGTCTTCTCAAAATAAAAGTTCCATTTTAGAATAAAAACACCTCACATAAGAAAAGTTGAAAAAACATGATTGGATTGTCTTATCACTATTGTCAAATGATATATAATTTTTTTTGTGATGTTTTTAAATTTACCACACATTAATATGAAACATGAGGTGTTTCATATGACTCAAAGGGAATGTTTTTAATATATTAGTTTTATTTTGACGAAAATGAGATTCATATATCCAAAAACAAGAAAAAAGAACACATTTTACCAATAATTTATAAACAAATACAAAATTAATTTATGAAGTGAATGAAATCACTACACATCAATCTAACAGATGATGTGGCTGAAATGACTTAGTGTGACTGTTTTCATTATAAAAGTGTCTTTTTGGTATCAAACATAATTCACATAACCAAAATCAAGAAAAAATGATTTTATTTTCTTGATTCCTTAGGTAAAATGACCCATAATTCATTTTTTTACATGTTTGAATTGACCACGCATAAATCTGACACACGATGTGCCACATAAGACCCAATGTTCATGTTTTCAATATAAAAGATTTATTTTAGTCTAAAACATGATTCATGTATCCAAAACTGAGAAAATTAGCATTGATTGTCATGGATATATAGGTCAATAATTCCTAAAAGTGTCATTTTTTTAAATGAACCCCCCACATTACAAACAAATAAAAACAATGGTATATATGAAAACATTAGTAAAATTATACATACATAATTTTTTATCTATATGAAATGAATTCACATTAATCTTACACATGATGTGGCTACTCTGACTCAAAGTGCATATTTTTATATAACTGTGATATTTTAGTGTAATACGTGATTCCGATTGTTGGAATTGTGCATAAAATATTTTATTGTGTTGATACATTTAGAAAATGCTCCATAATTTATTTGTGACATGTAGTAATTAACATAACATAAATCTAAGACACGATGTAGCTAGTAAGGCTCAATGTACATATTTTCAATATAAAAGTGTCACTTTAGTATGAAACATGATTCACATTGAAAAGTAGAGAAAATGAGATTTAATTGTCTAGATAACTTGAAAATGATCTATAATTAATTCTTGATGTTTTGTAATTTTTTTCACATCATGCCAGTATATTATATGGTTGGTATGACTCAAACTTTATGTTTTAAATATGAAATTGTCATTTTATTCGAAAACATGATTCACATTTCCAAAACTATGAAAAAAATCATGGACTATTTTGATAATTTAGTATAATGACACATAATTCCTTTTTTTGTATGAGAATCGAATTCACATCTATAAGACTCGTGATGTGTCAAATATGACTCATAGTGTTTTTTTAAAACTAAATGTATCTTTTTAGTTTAAAACTCATACCGTGTTAATAAAAATATGAAAATTTGCATTATTTGTATTTAAATATTTGACAATGATCTATATTTTAAAAATTGAGCATTAGGATGTGTGAATAGATACCCCCAATAGAAGGCATGAACCACATTCACATATGGTGTAAAAGATATAATAACTTATAATATAATTAATGTAATTAATAATATAAATAACCAACAATAAAAAGTATGTAATTAATATAAATACAAATAATAATATAATTAATAATTTATAATGAAATTGAAATATTAGTAATCAATGAAATAATTTTAAATAAGTGTTTATGTAATAATGGTAATTAATAACTAATAATAAAATTAATATTTTAAAAAATTATCAATATATTTTATATAGACTACTAATTTACAATGTAATTGATAAGTCATTATATAGTTATTAATTAATATTTTAATTAATAACCAATAATAGAGTTTTCATTATAATCATTAATAAGATAATTAACAGTATAACTGATAATATCATTACCATATTTAGTAATTAATAATACATAATATATTTTTGGATTATAGAACCATAAAATTATAATTTGTCTATTTTTATGTATTATTACTTAAATAAACTTTGATTTTTATATAGGGACACACATTTGATCAGAGATTGGTTTAATATTGAAAAAAACTTTCTATAATAGCATTTCTTTTGTATTGGGTTTTATTTTTTTAGAATAATTGTAAATATTAAATAAAAGTAATTTTTTTATATTCAATAATTTAAATAATGAATTTAACTGATCATGTAACGTAATATTTGTATTGAAATTATTTTTAGTAGTTACCTTTAAAATGATTGTTCGATAATTACAAATTTACAATTTTCTATTTGGTCTATTATTGGGTTATAGTTATGTAGTAGTTGGTGTGGCCTTTATCCACACAATCAAAAGAGTTGATAAATTCTACCGTTATTAATGTTGAAATAAACCTCTGATAAAGGGAATGAGTTTTTTTGGTTCCTATCATGTTAGAACATTTTACACTAACATGACTATTTCTAATGCAATCTTTGGCCCTATATTTAGTAGTAAAAATTGTTTTATATTAATTAAAAAATGGGTACTGAGTAATCTTTATATTAATGAAATTAAAACAAGTGTGAATGTCATTGGGGAAAAGAAAACCAATAAATCAATAAAATGATGAAAATAATGTTCTACTATATTGGAAATCATATATATAGGTATCTTTATCGCAAACATGGATTTACATGGCCGTAAATACATCACTTCATACATTAATGGCAATTTATCATATATGTGTCTCTATTTTCTTTATAATTAAAATGAAGTGTTTGAGTCCTTTAATGTATTTATGGTTGATGTAGAGAAATAATTTTGAAACAAATTAATATAATGAGTTCAGATTGAGGTAGAGAATATTATTATAGATTCATTGAGGAGAGACAATTACCCAGTCCATTTGTTGGGGTTCTTCATGAAAAAGGAATAGTTTTTCAATACACTATGCCTAGTCTACAAGACTAAAATGTTTTAACTGAAGGATGAAACATAAATTTAATGGACATGGTACAAAGTAAAATGGGTAATTCTAAGTTACCTCTATTCTTATGAATTAACACACATAGAATAATCCATTTTGGATCAGGTTCCAAGAAATGTTGTTTAAAAACACATTTTCAAATGTATGAGCGTTGTAAATTGAATTTGTGAAAAGTGAATATTTGGGTATTTCCTTTATAAGTGTGATTTTAATACACATATGAAAAGAAGTTGGATCCCTTTACATTTTATACCATACAACCACAACCACTGAGTCCAATATAGAGTGTCATATAACCTCATTTGTGCATCCCTATATGTAAAAGGTTGACCACTATTGGAGAGGTTTTAAAGTAACATGGGGAGATTATTCCCTCTATAATCAAAACTATCACTAGATAATAATAACATAAATATATTCCAAATAAAAAACACAAAAATATAAAAAAAATTACTAGAATTCATTCAATTCTATATAAGTGAAATCAAATAGACCCCCTATGTTGTAGGCCAAAAGTATAATATTACAACAAAAAAGCTAATAAATTGCAGTGTAACGAAAACTACCCAAAGTATATCCTAGTACAGAATCCATCTTCTATCTGTATGATCCTTAGATACTTACCTCATGACCCTTACCCATCATCAAATCCCATATCATGAAGTCTATATGTGCACTGAGATTCCCATGTAGGGGGTGAGTAAATAACAAATATGAAATCACCATTGAATCTTTAAAATAGTTTTCAAATGGTTTGAGCTGTTTTCCATGATAATATATATTCATAATCATGAAACATACAGTAATGTTTCATGTAGTCATCGTCTAACAATATTCCACAATATAATGACCATTACCTACTTCAGCTTCATACTAGATGAAAAATCATTACAAAAGTCACGATCAGTGGTATACAATAAGGTAACCTCACCAATCCTTGATTAGAAACAAGGATAAAGAGTCACTTATCATTCCAAAAGTCTATCCTTCATCGTATCTCTCATGGGTAAATCTACATGTTCTTCATATCCTAATTCTACATTTGGTTAGTCCATAAGGTCATCATATATTAGTACTATGTCTTGGGTCAAATAACAAGGTCCTCATAACTATTCTTCATGCCTCTTTCAATTATTTTAAATGTTTCATGTCGAGTGTTAACTTAAACTATGTCTAACTAAGACATGTGTTTCCACCATGAATTTTTTACCATAAGAAATTCCTCTAATGGCAATAAATATAAACATTGTATGGAATAAAACAAATATGGAATGAATAATACATCAAGTGTGAGGATAAGTAGCCAAACACAAACACATATGTGATCAACATAAAACATGGGTATGATGGCCTACACATGCACACACATGTGAGCAAACTCATGCATGGGTCTCAAATAAAACAATAAACTACCAACATATAATTCCAAAAATAATATACAAGGACGTTATATGGTATGTATCTCCCTACTTTTAGTGTGATGAAACCAATTTATAAGACCCACCAGAGGACAACACCTGGATCACACTCATGCACTAATGATCAATAGGTAAAAATTCAATCCATCATCATAAATTCTAAAGAATTTAAATTCTATGTTAAGATCATGACATGAGTTTAAATCCACTATAACTTAAAAAAGGATTCAATATCAATGAATGATCTACGACAGGTTAAATAGAGGCCACCATAACTCATGATCTAACATTGATCTATTAATCAAGAATTAGTTCTCTCTTATATGCAGTAGGAGATCCATAAATTTGTCCATAATAGTTGAGATGATATATTGAATCTAAATAAATTGGAAGAAATTGGATTCAAATGGATGGATCTGACATCAAATGTCTCCCCAAATTGATCTAGACTTCAAGTATCCAAGAGGACAGAAAGGGGATTCCTAGAGCACTACGGGAGAGATCACTATGAGGTTTCATTTTCATTAAACTTAAAATTAGGTCAGGATGAGTATAATAATACTATTATTGTAAAAATATGAGAACACTCTAACATAATCCTTAATATGGCTACCATCGGCCAGCTAGTGCTAGTCCACCGAAAATCTAGCTTGGCTAACAGAATTATATACATTCTTCTTTACCCATTGTCTAGACATTTGTATCAGTATAAATGATGATCCCTCTTCCAACACCACATAATAGTTTTTATCATTGTTTTAGAATCAAAACATCCAATTATGTATTTCAACCCCCATAACACAATTATGAGTCCCTTTTACCTCCAATAATACCATCCATGTAAAAAATAGAACATGGTACAAAAAAAATTATTAAAACATGCATTGAAAAGTTGAGGATATTAAAATTAAACCATTCAATGACTTCTCATCCCTAGGAAGATCCCCTAAAGGTCTTGATCATGAAACATAGGCCACTATTTACAAACATCATCCTCACAATCCTATGTCTCCTATTTAATACATACAAAATACCAATGAAATTTGACAAGTGGAATATATTTTCCATAGAACACCTTCTCACTATAATCTATGACCCATAGCAGGCATTGTACAAATAATGTGTCATGATCTAGCTCAATGTCTTCACATTCAATCAGATGTATAGGATTGGGAATTTACCTATAATTCTCATATACAAGGAAAACATCATGCATACCTTGATAATATAGAGGAAGGCCCTATTTATAGTGTATTGTCTTGATACACTCGATAATATTTAACAATCCAATGAATGTTGACGATATATTACTTTACTTCTAAAATTATCAATCCCCTAGTCGATGAGTCACCCCTAGTAAATTCATTTTCCAACAATGAAAGGGTTCCCTACTAAAGTTGGAATATGATAATTGTATCTGCTGAGTGGTGATTAAATACTTAAATATCAGTTTCACTCTATTTGACGATGCACTTATAAAACTTACCCCTATAACTACTTCCTCACTAGCCTCATTCTAACACAGTGATGAGAGACACTATCGGAAATAAAGAGCATCAAATTTGTCATCTCAATTCATATCTAGAATCTATTATTATTAGAAAATTCAACCAATTCTATGTGATTTTCCTATGATCTACTAATGTATAAAATTCATTCCCATAACGTATCCTCTAAATTATGGATCATCTTCCCTTACTATCCATCATTCTATGGATGATACACAATACTTTGACTCAGCTGGGTAACTGACACATTCAATATTCTATGAAAATACAATGATGTAAAACCCTGGTCTTGGTCCAACATGATTCTTATAGGATCTATATGAATGTGTATAATCTCCCATACTTATATCTTTTTTAACTCATCCATATAAATGGTCTCTCAAATCATCATGAAATGGGCCACTTTTTTCATCCGATCAAAAACTACCCATATAGAATCACAAATCCTCATGGTCCTAGGTGACCCTATCATGAAGTCCATCATCACATTTTACTAATTCCAAATATGTTCCATATGTTTCTAAAGTAAGACAACTGGACACTGATGCTCAAATTTATCCTATGGAAGGCAAGCCATTGCTAAACAAACCCGATGATGTCTCTCTTCATACATGTCCCCAAAAAGTGAGGTATGATATAAATGTACATATTTATCTTATATAAATTTACAACCCTATTAAAATCATGATAGTCTCTCATCATCTCCTCCCTCAATGAGGATAGAACTCCAAAAATCCTATGAACATAAGTCAAACTATTATTATCTATGGTCCACCAATTAACTATGTCAATATTTTCCAAACATTTCTGCATAACCTTACACTCACGATATCCCTCATAGATGGCCTTCTACCTATCCACTAATGAATAAATATAAATAAACTGTCACATTTCATAACTCCATGATCTTCAAATGCATCAACCAGCCACTCACCCATCAAACTCATTAGAGGTCACACCTCCAAATAAGGTCACTCTCCAACATACAATGTCTCTAACATTTTCATAAAAAGATAATGTATAATGACATTAACATTTCATAGATCATTGTCCATATCAATGTCATATATAGTATGATACTACACCCAATTCATAAATCTCATATTGATATCCTTCTGATATAATACATATCGCAATATCTTGTTGTTAGTATAGATGATAATCCTCTCAGAAAAGTGATAATTTATCTAACACATCATAGTGTATACCATATCAACCCATTTATGCCATGTGTTGTGTAATTCCTCCCATGAGGCCTCAACTAGAATGACCCATAAGCTAATATATAATCTCTATGCATCAACATATATCCCACCCCAAAACATGAGGCTTCACAAAATACTATGTATCCAATCCGAAGATATAGAAGAAACAAAATGGATTATTTCATAAATATCCTCTTTAAATATTGGATCGCCTCTACACAATTATCATACCACTCAATATTTTCCAATTTTTTGTTTATTCTGTCATCAATTTATCAAAAAAAAGAGAAGGCAAGGGTGAAATTTCTATAACACCACAAAATCACATAGAAGCTCTTAATCATGAACAAATTTGTGGGATATTCCGATGAAATCAGGACCTATACCTTATATGGGTCTAATGAAATCCCTGCCTCAGAAATAAATTTAACATGTAACCTCAACTCCTAAATCTAGAAGTGGTACATTAATATTTTGGAATAAAGAGTACTTTCTCGATGTATACTCAAGAGAATATCAAGGTGCATAACATACATATATAACATATTATAATATATCATGTTTTATTTTATAAAAACAACAATTAATGGATTGTGGTAGGGATGTAAAATCATATTCATTGGGGCTATAAACACAAATATAGAATTTTTCTTTGATACAGGATTGAAAATATACTCATATATTCCACATATACTCCAAAACCATATCTACAAAATTTCCTCTTCTATGTACCACTATTGATGGTATTCTAAATAAAGATCAATCTTGGAAAACCAATACACTTCAAATAAATGGGAAAAAAGATCATCAATATTAGGTAAAGTATATTTGGTGTTCGTTATTACATGATTTATCGTTTTATAGCCTAGAAAAGTCCATATATGTTTGTCTTCTATCTCAGAATACAACACCAGATTACCACAAGGAGATGTGGTTATTTGAACGAATCACATCACCACCAAATCCTCTAACTAGAACATTAACTCTCTCAACTCAGTTGGAGCCATATGATAAGGTGGAATTGGTATAGGTAGTTCACTAAGAAAAAGTTCAAAGTCAAACTCCAATCCATTATCTAGATGAATACCACATAATTCATTAGGGAATATATACCCACAACGATGAACAAGTAATTGAAAGATAAAGGGGGTACTACTAATTAAGCAGTGACGACTAATCCAACTACATAAAACATGGAAGATCCAATATGAAATAGTTTTCTTCCCATCCTCCCTAATATATCATCCAAATCACTGGTCAAGAAGAACCTATCACAACATAGAATGTTGAAAGACACACATATCTAGTAAAAGTTGATATGAACATGATCACTGAATAACTAGTCCATTCTAAATATCACATCAAAACTATTAATATCTAATATTATGAAGTCACATAATAAAAACCATGTAAATCATATAGAATCATTGGATATGATCAAAATTCATTCCGAAAGGAATGTCTATATATAGAAATTCATTAGATAAATTAACAGGTCAATCTACGTCACCAATAAATTAAAAATATTTAAAGGAATGAGATGATTTTTTATTAAAAAAAATGGAATAATATATTTGTTATAAGTAAAAAACAATTAAAAATAGAATTTCCCTCTCTACTGGAATATAAACCGCATCTCTCACATAAATTCTACCAGTCTTTATCGAAATACCCTACCTCTGGGGTGTATGATTCGATAGAGTCACGGGTATCTGTAGTGCCATGGTATATTACTGAGGATCCCGTCCAAATATCTAGGTCATGTAAAACATCTACAATATAACCATATCAGATCATACCTATAATTTCTGCAAACAAAATTGCTATTAATGTAACATATTTCGATAATCGTGGAACCTGGTTATAGATATTGGTAAAAATTTACAATAATTCCCACTCTGTCCATAGTTGAAACATAGGGACCAATCACCCCCAGAAAAGAGACAAAATAAAAAACTACTCTTCTATGACCTCCATCTACCATAACGTAACTCCTTATCCAACATCTTCCTACAAATGGAAGAGGCACTTTCTATAGTACTAGGAAATTTTGTCTTCCACCCACTATGATCTAGAAGAGAAAATGTAAGCATGTAATATTATGCGTAGTTCTCAAAGTTTACAGACTTAAGAATTATATCAACCTAAGTCATCAAATCAAGTTCTAATACATGATGTATAATATCTCGATGATGTTCTATATCGAACATCAAATACTTTTATGCCTTTTCCCATCTAAAAGAGAAGAAAAATGATGAAACTTTATAAAACAAGAGGATTAAGATGAATTTGTCACCATATCCTATTGATGTTCGATAAAATCAGGATCTCATTCCAACTTCATTATGTTATAAATGAAGCCATAAAAGAATATTTCAGTGAAGGCCTCCCATGTAAGACCCTCAAACCTCTGTTCATATCCCTTGATACCCCACCACCTCCATGCAGGTCCCTAAAGCATAAAAGTTTTTAGTTTCACCTTCTTATACATGGGAGTCTCTAATATGTCCAATATTCCAATAATAATGTTAATCCAGTCTATAGAATTCTAAAGACCACCAGTTCCATGGAATTCAAGATAATGTGGGTGATGAAAATCTTAGGAATAGTCAATCAACATCTTTTCCTCTAGGCAAAATGTATGTTATAACTGTAAGACTCCATAATTGGGAGGGTTTACAAACATAACTACAAGATCATGTTTTGGTGGCATTCTCAATTACATCCTTCAAAATAGACATTGGTGGAATGGGTGTGAAATCCTTAAAAAGAGATTTCTAGAACCTATAAGGTGGATGTTCTTAAAAAAAATTACAAATGAACATTAAAAATCTTAAAAGTAATTCACTATGAGAACGATATATGAAAATATAATTCAAGAATACATAATATTGATTAAATTTTGTACCATAGTATATACCCAATGACATGGTATAACCCTTAAAGTACTACCCAAGGATCAATAATAAACCTTTATATTTTCACATTTTTCATACACATAAATATAAAAAAATACTACCATTCTCAAATTCTAAAAACTAATTCATGTACATATATGTTCCAATATAAGAAAATACCGACATATCAAATAAAAAATCATGAAACATGGAATTTAATTAAATTAATACTATACAATAAAAAATTTATATATATATATATAAAGTGATCCTATGTTCTTACTCAGGATTCATGAACATACCCATATCCCATTAAACTCTTACACGAATCACATCATTAGTAACTCAAAGGACAATTACACATAAGTTGGCCAGGAACATGGAAACTTCCTTACCCAATTTTCACACACGCTATCTCATTTCTACCATAACCCCATAATAAATTAGATTAAACCATAGGTATTTTATACCATTCATTACACCCCAAACCATACCACTAGTCTTTGTTGGAGGGCCACATGACCTCATGAAATCCCCCTCATATGAATGGGGATTCTATCTAGTGGTGAGTTTATAATGTAGTACGGAGAGAATAAATATGTAGTTACCATATCCATAAATGGATGATATTAACATAAATATAATCCAAATAAACAACACAATAATAGATATTAAAAATAAATGCTATAATAGATTTCATTAAAATTCCTAAAAGTGTAATAAAAAGACACACAATGTGTCAAGTCAATAACTATAATAGTACAACTAGAAATGGAAATAAATAAATTTTTTTTTGAAATCATTGGGATTAAGCTACAGTACTAATCCATCTATTAACACTAGCCTCCTCAGTAATATGGCACAAGGCCCTTTCTCTTCGATGGTTCCCTAGTCATAAATGCACACCAAGGTTGTTATGATTTATGTGATTATAAACCATGTATCCCACCCCATATGTGTCTTTAACATAGGTGAACATTCATAAAATTTGTTTTGGATTATTATATGTAAATTTCAAAACGTAAATTAGAAAATTATGTTCTGAGTTGTTATGCGCTAACTAGTCCTCCATGAATACCCAACCATACCTATATCAACTCCACGCTGAATGAATGGTCATCAAAAAAGTAATGATTAGAGGTTTAACACATGTTCACCTCACTTATATATTTTCATCCATAGGGACAATGAGTCATGGTTTTACCATAAGACCATCCTGCCCCTTATCTCTCATGGTTCAAGCTACCAGGTTATTGTATCCCAACACTACCTCAGTTTTGGACACAAATATGCCTTAATACAACACCACATATCGATTCATGCCACAATGATATCATACCCATACCATGCATCTTAGTCCATCATCTTCAACATTTCATGTCGCATATGCTCCCCCTCTAAGGCTACAAAATCCATAATGGCCAACCTATCATGTGATAGAATAATAAATTATTCGAAATTCGATATATACAAACAGAATAGGGAATAACACAGAGAGGGAAAACATATCACATCAAGTGTGAGTATTTTTATCCATACACACATACATGTGATCAACATCAAACATTGGTCCTATGGGACACAGAAACACACTTTTGATGGAACTCAAGCATGGGTGTCAAATTTCATATGAACATAACAACATATCATGACAACAACCATATAAAATAGAATTATATGGTTAGGAACATCCTACATAGATCATGGTGAAGACAATTCTTGTGATACACTAAGGAATTATTACCAGATCATGCTCATGCAAAAAAACTCACTAGATCATGACCCAATCCATCATCATGTAGTCTATAGAATTTGAATTCTATGATGAGATAATTTTTAGAGATGGATGATTGAAAATTTTATTTTTTATTTTCAAAATATACACTTTGAGGTTAAGCGTTAACCACATAATTAATGCAGGATACAAAAATACAATATTCATATATGAAAATTGAAATTCAAATACAGACACCCACCTTGGGGAGGTCTCAAGACATGAACCACCCATGATAGTCAGAGAATTGTCACCAAATATTATCCATTATCATCCTGTTGAACCAATGTTGTCCTAATATCCATCGATCAGCACCAGAGATGATAAATAGAGTAAAAAACAAGATATTCCTTCAACCAAACTAAAAAACTTCAAAAATCATCACTGTCATCATCAACTTCCTATGAATTCTATTGTCACCGACGTCCAAACATCACATATCGAAGATCAACAGAGGCCTTAAAATCACATCAAATGCATAAAAATAAATTAAAACCAAACCATAAATGAAACCATCACTAATAACATCAAAACCTTTCTTTGATGAAAGAAATACAAAAAACTAAACTAGATCCAAATTTAATGCTAAAATCACTAGTGAGAAATACTTCAGACCTCAACATCAAAACTATTGATATTGAAAAGGATTGAGAATCACCACAGCTCGGATTGATTCCTTGAATCGCCTCCTCGAACACCATAATTGAATAAGAAAACATATGATATCCTTCCTGAATCCATCAAAACAATTTAACCTGAGAGTGATAAAGGAATAAGATGTCGATGAATATGACATGGCCTCAACATGGAGCATCTCTAGGACCACCAATCTAAACTCTTAAAGCCACCACAAGATAGAAATTACAGTTGTAACTACATTGAATAAAACTAAAACCAACAAAAAATAGAGAACCGAGAAATATGTGGCTGGATACAATCCATAGACCTTTAAAACACACGAAAATCAGCCTACACTTTTAAAACCATCCCCAGAAGAATCGACACTCCAAGATAGAGTGGGGTTAGAAATGCGGCCAACCTGGAGTTCATATGAGAGGAAGATCTGATGTGGGATCCACGGGGGGCCACGGATGCCATGAAAATAAGATGGAAGTGAAGGAGATGGGAAATCGGAACAAAGAGAGAATAGAGGGGAGAAGGGATGGGAAGGGTGAAAGGGGGAAGGAGGAAGAGGAGTGGAACATGAGGAGATGATATTAGAGATGGAGCATAGGTCTTTCCCCTCTGAAATGATTAACTATCATTTTTATATATATGATTCATAAAATCGAGTCCTCTAGGCCATTTTATACAAAATTGATTGATCAATTTAGTGAGGAATATACATTAGATATTTGTGAAGATCTATAGATATATCCCACTATATATATATAATGAAATCTAAATAAGAATGTTGAAATAGGCTTTGAGAAGTTAGATATACCCTTAAATGAGTCCATATATCGATATAGAATTCATATATTCCATAGGAGAGTATAAGGATGCCTAGATCACTATGGTATAGATCATTGAATGGTTCTATTCATATCATGGCTAGAATTAGGTGACAGTTAGTTTAATAATGATATTATTGGAATATTTATAACAAAACCATTAAATAATCCTGAATTTAGGTACCACCGATTGGACAATCTTCCTATTAGAAATTCAGAAATTCTACATCAACCACAAGCTAGCTGGTGTATGCCACCAGTTAGCAGGTGGGCTCATTTCATCAACCAAGCATGCTATTAATTCCCCAAAACACCATAAATTTGTTTTCCCATTTTAACCATTAGAAACCCTTTATGGAACGAAATTGAACAAGATATATCAAACCGTATAACAAAATACCTTGAAAATATTAGGATGTTACACCATTAGTTGGTACATAATTAGATATATTGAACAATTAAAATGATTTTGTTTCTATCGTCCACCATTGAAATATAGAATTAATAAATCAATATATGAATATTTTCATAAAAATGTACTAATTAGTGGGATTAATCTTATCTGATATTTTCTATACGATGATCATTTATTTTATCACCTATCTATCTTGGATGATTGATTGATAATTATTAATAAAAATCCTTTGTTATAGACATATATTCAAAAAACATCTTTCAAAAAATGCTTTATAATCATCCCATAGATTAGGTAGTCTAATAATAAAATACTCTTGAAAAAATTATTAAAATATAATTTTCTCTACAAAATAAGGAAGAAATGTTTAAAAGATCCCCAAATATGAGTAATTAATTAATTTCAAGAGATTATATAGTTTTCCAATAATGATGTTAGAAAAATATTTTATACAATAATTACCCTAAAATATTTCCATTATCTAGTAGATGCAAAGAGTTAAAAAAAATGTGGTATGAAGACATGACCGAGGAGAAGAATCCCATGAAGTGTAATGATGTTTCATAGGTTGTTTAGTTTCCCCATAGTTAATAACATATAGGATGTTAATGGTTTTTTAAATACAATAAATATTCATTTTGGGAAATTGAGAGATACATAGCCTGATCGGTTGATAAAGGATTCACACAGAAGGAAGCGGTCATTTATACATATACATGTTATTATGTACATAAAAACTATTTCTTACAAATTTTATTTCCATTGATAGATCATTTTTATTTGGAATTATAATAAATTAATTTGAAGAATACATTTCCAAATTTTAACCTATATAAAGAGGTTTAAATTAGTCAACCTGAATGATTCATCTATTCTAATTGAGTACATTTAGTGTGCATGTTAAAAAGGTAAATCAAGGGTATAAAAAACATCAGAAAATGGTATTTATGATTTCAAAAAGTAATTACTTATTTTGTTTTCAAATCTAAAATTATGTATCAATGTATATATAATAAGGATAGTGGGAATAAACCATTCTTTCATTATTCATATGTT
This sequence comes from Viscum album, assembly GCA_963277665.1. Taxonomy (NCBI): domain Eukaryota; kingdom Viridiplantae; phylum Streptophyta; class Magnoliopsida; order Santalales; family Viscaceae; genus Viscum; species Viscum album. The sequence goes on along the minus strand of OY728129.1, from coordinate 123,953,665 downwards.
GATGAAATTTTACTTTTCACTAGTGATATAGGTGATATAGTTTCTCTTAAAAAGATTTGACATGAATATGTCGGTGATGCCTCAAACATAACTGGATTAAATATTTTTAGATATTGGTAGAGAGAAATTATTATTTTTATCTATGAAACCAATGTTAATAATTTTATATAGATATTTTGAAAGAAATTTTATGACCAAATTATATTACTTGTTATTATGGGTAATAAATTCAACCTGAACTAATTTACAAAAAATGATTTTGAAAGAGAACTAATGAAATTCATAGAAAAAATTCTACTTAAAACAGTCTCATAGAGATTCATAAGTAATTAAATCAAGGAGAAATCATGGGCAGAGATATGGGTAAGATATTATATATATATTGTTGTAATTATATGAATTAAAATGTTCATTTCAGTTTCAGTTTAACTATACTGATATTCAATATACTAATTTCCAATGGTTTAATGAAATTGGGTGGTTTTTGGGATCATATAAGCATGACCAATAAGTTTTTTCTTTGAATATAGTTAGATTTAATTTACGGGGTTTTCCAATATTCACCAACTATTTAACAATGAAATAACAAGAAATGTTTATATATTAAAAGAGTAATGAGTTTATGATATTCTTAATCATGAATGGTTTTTATTGAATGATTAATTCTAATTAATTTTATTAATAGTTCTAGGATGTGTTCGAAAAAAAAGGAAGCAATGATGTATATGAACAATTTGGGCGCACTACAATGTCGTTGTATGATAAGTGTCATGTGCTTTTATGACAAATTATGTTTTAATATGAACATATTTACTAAATTTATATCGAGTAGTTCTATGTAAAAATAATTTTTTTTAAATAATGTAAATAAAAATATGTCTAAAATGGGATTCAACTGCAGACCATCTCCAATAATTGGGATGAATTGTCAAATAATATGTGTTGTGAAATAGTTCCTTCAAATTAAAAATATCAAACATTATACGATACATAATAGTTTCTGAAGAATTACTTACCAATTTTACAATTGAAACCTAATTATAAAAGGGAATAATTCTCACTCATGTTATGTTGAGTAGGAATGAGACGTTTGTTTTTTACTATTGTGTGAATTAGAGGGTGGATTAATGACCTTGGTTGGGATAATGAATATGAAGAAAATTTACTAAGATACTTTGATACGAATAGAAATAATATCTATATTTAAATTATTACATAAGTCTATGGGATTTGTTTGATGAATATAAAATTTTTTGGGGTATTTTTTATCCACCATTTAATCATTTTTCCATTTAGTTAGATAGTCTAGTATAATGTATTATATTTATATAATTTACATGGACACCATAAATAAATTATGATCATAAATTTGTTTACTAGAGTGATTCATTAATTATGAATAGTATATAATTAGGACACCACAGAGAAAGCCAAACAAATTATGGTCTATTAATTTAGATAATGAAAAATGTATAGATCATTGTATATTCATGTTAGTAAAAGACAATGTATTTATTTACAAAACATTTGGTATTTTACTTTTATATTTTAATGAACTTGTTCAAATACATGAACAAATAGATGAATGGGAGAGTTAATGGATATATCAAAAAAATGCAACATAATCTATTAAATATGTAATAACTTTATAATATAAAATAAATGTTTCAAAACATTCTGAGTTTGTGACATTTTTTGTTCAAATATTTCATATTCTATCAAAGCCAAAAAAACCATAAAAAAATTTATTTTAATATTATAAATTTCATTCCACATTAAATGGTTTTTATATAGATTTTAAAAAATTATTATAATTGATATAATTATATAGACCGACAAAGTTATGACTATAAATTTGGCTAGTGATGAATCAAAAAAACACGATGATGTGATTTTGAATGCCAAGTTCTGAAATTTAGGATTTATAATAGACTTATTTTGGATAACTAATAATGTTGACGGAGAAGTCTAGATTAACCCCATTGGTAATATAACCATTTCATTATATGTCTTTCCAAAGGTTTTCTAAGTAATACATAAACCATGTATTCGCTATGTTTTCATAAAAATGTAGAAGAATCATGCCATCAAAAAGTTTGGTATTATTTAATTTAGACCACTATGATCATGTATACATTTTTAATGGATAAATAAAATTAATAATCATCCATTTTTATATGGAACTAGACCTCTCTAACAAGAAGGGTCATTAGGATCCATCTTTTTCTCACATTAAAAAATAATTTTGAGCAGAAAAATTAGTGGTCATTATGCTAGCCTATATATAATAAACATAAGAAGAACTCATTTGGGGGTATGTAGGAAAATACTATTGAGTTATTATAATAATAACATATATTTCCACACTTATAATCATCAAGAACTATTTAACATTGATAATATGGATGTCACGACCAGAAAATAAATAATAGTAGTTGAGTATAACATAATATAAATCATCAAGAGATGATACGAGAAAGTGATAGGAAACAACCATATTTTAAAGTAACCAAAAGTGTACAAAATACATATCACTAGGTAAAAACATGATATGATTAGGTCAAAAAGCCAAATGTGCCCTAAATAGAAAACTTGGTTATCCTTTGTTTGAAAATTCATATTGAATTACTCCATGGTTAGAACTAGTTCCACATTCATGTCCTCTCATGAAATTGATACAAAGATAGAACCTAAACTCCACACTCTATTTGTGAATATGTCCCACACTTGGTGCTTAACCATTAACTTTTTCACTTAAAAATTTACTTTTCCACATATCAACATTTCTTGTTAATTTATTTAAAACTAAAAATCATTATATTTCTCATTAGAATCATATAATTTTTATTTTGAAATATAGTATTTTTAGAGGGGCCTTTAGGTGTGTCAAAAGTGCCGAAATCCTAAATTAAATGATCAATTTGATATAATAATCTATGATAAAATATGAAACTATTACAAAGTTAATTGGTTCATGTTTTAACACTAGATAGTTTTATACAACTATAACAACAAATATATATTTTTTTGAATAAAACTACCATTTGTTAAGTGGAAACTAAATAGATAGCCCACCAATAAACTCACCAATATATATTTACAAATACAACCACATGAAAACATCCCAATATAAAAAATAATAAATCTCATCCAATGCTTATAGAAATAAATATACCCACAATGGTGAATAAATGGATCACAACAAAAATTTCTAGCATTCCAGATTTATTTTTAAAAAATCAATGAAATGGATTACCAAAAAGATGAACTGCCTATTGAACTATCCAATTCACCATGAATGATCCACACATTGACCATTCTGTAACATGTTTGATGCATATTAAAAGAAAATGAGTCTTAAATCTCCAACCATTAACAAAACAATTGCTAACTGTCTAAAGCTGTCAGGTCTAGATCTTGATATAATGAACCATGTATCAATAATCTAAAAATATCCTTTACAACAGCCAAAACAAAATAATATATCATGAAGAACATCACATTATCCTGAAAAGAGATAAATGAAACAATTTATCCTTCACAGGTGAAAAAGTGGAATCCAACAAATGATAATTTAAATAAACTACACACTATCATAATAATATATCATTTATATAAAAAACAATTAATATAGAATTATAAATACTAGAAAAGAACTATAAATATGAAATGTTCTGTGGTTTATATATAACAGTGTATCAGTGAACACTATTTTAGCTATTGATGGATAGATACCATGAAGTTAACTGATATTGTTTTCATTTTTGAATTATATAATACGATCATGTTATTTTATAATTAGAAATAACTTATGGATAGGGACCTTGAGGTTCACTGATATGATTTTCATTAATGAATTAGAGCATATGATCATGCTATATATTCTTCTTTATTTTATATATTTCTTCAAACTATAGAGTTTAAATTAATTATAGGTCTTGTTGAACTTGAAAATATTTTAAATTGATTACTTTAAAATAATTCTCCCCCTATATTATTAATCTAACATAGATTTTTTCCTTTCATAGGATTCCCATTTGAGTTTGACTTTCACTTAATCACTTATACATTGATTCCCCAAATTCTTAATATAATTTTAGAATTGAATTTAATAACACATTATGAATGAATACAATAATTTAATCAAATGTGGGAAAGAATTAACTTTATGATAGTATATTATTAATCTCATGTGTATTCACATTCCAATTTTGGGATTTTGTTTTTTCAATTTCATATCATTAAATATTTTTCAATTATAGTAATCAATGTCACTTTTCGAAAGTGAAGTTAGTCATCTAAGGTCATGTTCCACAAGGATTTTTTATGTCTAGTAGGAGGAAAAAGTATAGAAGTGTTGTAAATGCATAGAAACAAGAGACGACTATAAGTGTTTTTATTGATATTTCAAATTTTTTATGTAATTCATAATTAAATATAATATTTTTATTTTAAATAGTGTTTGTTATAGGCACTTGATGAGAAAGAAGATGAAAACATTGGTCAAATTATTATTTGAGGTAGCAAGTAGGTGAGGAGGACCAAGGGATAGTCAGTTGTCGAATCTATAAAAGGATCATCCTGACTAGGTATTGGACCTCATTAAGTGCATATCAATGCTCTCACACCACCAAATGAAAATCACCTATACAGATGATGTGGAGGCCGAAAAATAGCTATACATGATAATGAATGAGGTAAACTGGTCACCAAATAGTTCCTAAAGTCAATGATAGTTATGTTTCTATCAATTCCATCAGAGGCTACTAATGTTTTTTTTCATGTTCGGAAAAAATTGTGATTTTTATATGACACACTGAGTAAGGTCAATAAAGTTATTATGGTGGTTGACGTGATGATACTCATGGTGATTATGTTAATGATGATGTTAAATAAGATGATACTAGTTTTCCATGAGATAATGCTAATAAGGATGTTAGTGATGATTATTATGAAACTAGTGGTGATGAGGGATATATTGATCCCCAACATTTCATAGATGATAGTAAAGAGGCAAGTGAGGATGATGTTTAATGACCAAAATTGAATGATTGTGTGGATTTTATTTATATGTTATAGTATGTAAATGGTTTAAAACTATTGACAACCAGCTAGATAAATTCTATGTATATAAAAATTTTACATCCTAAAATGTGTATCATAATTTGTAATTTATTTATAGGTTTTGTAAGAGGTGTAGGATGGTGCTAATGTGGATTTGGGATAGGAATCTATAATATAGGTTCATATAACCATAGGTATGAAACACTATTGGGAAATAATCTATAACAATTGATTCCTCAACCATTGGTATAAATGTATACCCATAGTTTACTTCAAATCGTGGGTACTCAGTTTTTATCCTAATCTATACCCATGATTTCAAATAAAATGATTGATGTATCACTATATCAAGGTCTATAATCACCAAGACTCGTAGAACTATTGTTATAGGCTTTACCAATTATTCTGGGGATTATTTGAGAAATTCTAAACCATTGGTATAGGGTAGTTTTCTAGTAATGATATAGACAGTTAATTTGGTTGTTTTTAGATACATAGTTATATACTTTTCTAGTTTTGTTTTTTTACACATATAAACCTCATGTTACACCATTATGATGTATGGAAGACCAATGTCATATGTAATTTTTAAGTATATTTTATTGGATACTTATACTATAGAAGCTGAGTTCAATGCTTGTTTTGAGACTATTTCACATGGTTTATGGATAAGAATCCTTATTTATAACCATAAAATTATTGATTTTTTTTATAGGTTATTAATGATTTTTTGTGAAAATTTTGATTTTGTCTTTGAGGATAAGAATATAAATATTTGGAATCAATGTAATCACATCAACATTATGTACTTATCCATAAAAGAAAATGTTAATGAGAAGAAATGATTTATTTAGAATATCAATAAAAAATTGATGATTTAAAATCCATTGAAGAAAGGAATACCGACATTTAAATATAAGTATAATTTAGTATATAAGATATTATGTTATTCCAGTTAATTTTTTTGTTGGAAAAAAAATTTTATATGAAACTATATATATTTAAATATTTCATTCATCAGTTTTTTGGTATAGATTCATTACTTGAGAAGTATTTTTGGGCTATAAAATATAACACGTACTTAAGGTTTATTCATAATGACAATAAAAATAGTAGATAAAATTAATTCATATGGTTGTTTACCATACCTGATACAATGTGATACATTGAATATAATATTCATTATTTTGGGGAAGTACTTCTATGATTCAAGTGTTACATGTTTCTGTAAAGAGATATATTGAATTTATATATTCTCATTAATTGGTAAAGATCATGTGGATATATAAAACTGATGTCCTGTAAAATTAACTATAATATAATTAGTTATGTGCTACAAAATTAATTTTACTAATTAAGTTAACATAATAAATTATAGTCTATGAAATTAATTATTTTGATGGCAATAAAACACCCATTCATTGACTCTCTATATCAATGGAGAGATTTTTGTTGGTTTCGTAATGGAAAAATTCAACATAAATATCAAGGCTCTTATAATAAATAGATAAAAGGTAAATAAACCATCTAAACCCCATCAATAGTGTAGAAGTAATTCTATTATTTTTATTCTATTTTATATTTTCTTTTGAAATGAATTTTGGTAAGTACCCATTTTTTATTAACAAGAAAATAAAAAATTTATATATTTAATTTTCATTAAATTATCTATCATTTTCTATATTTAGATATCTACATAAAGTGGTTTCTTCTACATTGGGTAGATTTTCATCAATGGTGTATTCTATATCATGCCATTAATATATGATTGGTATATTCAATATATAGTCCCTAGCATAGGTATTTTGTATCATATGCATGGTTCATGATTTCTTTATTATTATTCTGTATTGGGCGATTTCTATCATTTATTCTATATTAGACATTCGATGGTGTATTCAACTTCGGTCATGAATTCATCATTAGTTTTCTATTTTTTCACTTTCATTGGTGTTAAACACCATGGATTCTTCAATAACATCCACTCCAAACTTATCTATCGTGATTTATTCTACATAATTTACATTAGTTTTGATTTATTCAATGATTAATGATTATTTTCCTCATCGAGTCTGCATTGTTTATTCTATATCATACACATCAGTCATGGAAGATTGTTGTTTTATTAAAATATTTCTTCTATATCATTTATATTCTTATTCTATATTATTTTTTTATATTGTCTGAATGAGAATATGGGACAAATATTTGAATTTTATTCTAGTTAAATACCAATACAATTATTTGAATAGTAAAAATAATAATTATTAAAGTTATTTCACTAGAATTATCATTTAGTTTTAGACCCCCATTATAGTTGTCAATTTTATGTATCATGACACATTGGTCCTCTGTATAGGGTTGATTTTGAAGTTCAATTAATTTAATTGTGGTGAGTTTATCTAAATATTTAGCTTCATCTGGTCAGTGGTATAATTTTATAATGGTTGAAAACATAATTGGTCAATTATATTTAGTAATAATAATTTCTAAAATTAAACATATGATGATTTAATGTCAGAATTATCATAGTCTTGGTAATATTTATATATAACTCAATGGTTTAGGATGAAAAAATCTGTATCATTTATGGGTGAAATTACCAGACATAAGTTAAAAGGATTTAACTATAATTTTTTGGGTTCATACACATTACCAAATCTCTAAGTACAACCACTTCACAAATTCATTCTAAAAAAAATAAAAGTCACACCCAACACCAAAGGATCTATTTCTAATACCATGGTATTTAAAAGATAAATATTTTTTTGTAGAATAAAAATTCATTGTGGTGAATAATAATTCACCTCACATGTTTAAATTTATTCTCAATTAAATTGTTCAAAAATTATCACAAAATTGAATAAATCATTTTACCATGTGTCATAACTTCTCATTAATTTACTAACAAAAAAATATCCCACTTGGATATATGATTAATGATTAACCATATTTCAACATATCCTTTCTATATTTCCTAATCATAAAATTATGTTTCAATAAAAGCACATGATGATCTAAATGAAAAAAAACAACATTGGGGTTTTTAACTTTTTTAGAAAAATATATTAGAATTTCATTTGTCTGAGTTTAATATATGCTCACACTTCATCAACCACATCATAAAAAATATTGTATTGTATTATGATTTATTTTATTCCCATCTTAAAATATAGTTTCTTTAGAGTAAGAAAAGACTTTTAACTATCACATAATAATAAAATATACTAATTTCTATGTTTAAGATATATAAACAATAATATCATCAAAATGTAATATTTTTAAGATCTTTTAGATGCCACTAAAAAAGAAAATTAGGAATGTTTCTAAATGTAAAAAATGAATTTACCCATATTTCTAAAAATTCAGAAAATATGTGAATGGATAAATTCTGTCATGTTTGTAACAAAATTTACCTACATTCATACAAAAAACACTAATTTAAATTAAATTTATGCATGATGTATAGAAACATGATTATGTTAAGCTTTTTTAAATTTTATTTCAAAATGATGAAAAAAAATGTTTCAACATGCCTCTCACCCTACCCGAGGAAGAGATTTATCATGAAATTATTTAAATTTATTTATTTTTAAATAATTAAACAATAGTGGAGCACCCTAGATTGATATCAAGTATGATTTATCTCTTTCATCATTTCTATGTGACTTTATTTTTTATTATATAAAGAATATTGGGATTGGTAATGAAAAATATGGAAAGGTACAATTAAATAAAATGAAAAATAATTGAACTTTTTTAGAAATTAAAATATTTATATATTATAAAATTTTCCAACCTAGATTGAACCATTCATGTTTTTTCCATACAAGTATAATACCTTCTCATGAGTAATTATTTTAAATGAAATAATCTGTAAGTGTGAACATAAAATTTATATAGTTAAAAAATGGATCACTTTTTCTGTCAAAATATGTCATTTATTTTTATATACAAATATATTATACATTTTGAAACTACGTATTAATATTCAATTAAGAAAAAACTACCCTCAAAACTATGACCATGTGTTAAGAAATTTTATTAGTATACATGAAATTTATTCTAGTATTATTTGGATTGAATTGACGAATGAAATTTACCAAATTTGTACATATCAATAAATTGAAATATAATAGATAAATGGGAATGATGTAATCAATGTTATTAAAGATAGATTATAGATTTAGAAAAAATATCATTTATTTTTCATATTCAACTATAAAAAAAAATTAATGAAAATAAATTTAAATGAATTGCATGATAAAGATATCAACAAACTTATCTAAAGGTTTTGTTGTAAGGAAGATCACTCACAATGATGTAAATTTACCAACCATATATTTCATCTTCACTGCACATAACAAGTATAACATTCCCACCCTTGGAATGACCCCCTAAAAAATCTAATGATCTGTATAAAAAAATATATGATTATTTTATGTATATGGCCCTTTTAACAATTTTAGATAATGAATCATTTCAATCATTCATATGATATCCTTTATCATCTATATTATTTGGATGTAGTGATTCTTGAAAAAAAATTAGATTCTTTTGTAAGATTTATGCACATCATCATCTTCCCCTTCTTTAATTATGAAATTAATCAATAGAAAAATTACCCTTTATGATTCATGAAGGTAATGAGATAAGCCACATCATCACTCTAGGGAATAATATCTATTTTTAATCAGTTATCCTCACTAATGGATGTAATAATTTTTCTTATCTAGTCAGATTTAACTTTAAAGTCGTGTTCATGTCAGTATCTATTTCCTTCAGCCCTAGGTTCTCAAGGCCCAACACATAATCCCTTGGGGTCCATACTAAAACCCATGTTTTCTATGATGAATTTCCCATTTAATATTATATGTTATCTGCCATCATTTTTTGGAAAACAATGTGTAATTGGGTTGGTACCCAAATATACTCCCCTCAATCTAAAGACCATACAATTGGGCCTTCCCTTAAAAGATAATCCCCCAAATCTAAATTATCGTTAACATTCATTGCAATTTATCTCAACATTGGGGAACATATTTTTCCCAATGTTATCAAATATAATTTTGATAAAAGGATACACCATAGATTCACATGATATAACCCAATCCATCATTAAAATACTCAAACTATTTTGGGGGCATCTATATCACACATAGGCTTCACCATTCCTATAATACCACCTTTTATAATTTGTTTCCTTCAACTATAGGTCTTCCCTTCCTAACATATAATCCCTTATGGGTTTCTATACTAAAACCCATTGTTTCTTGAAGGATGTTTCTGTATAATATTAAATTGTTTCCACCATTTTTTTTGGAAACCGATGTGATGTTGGGTATTCACCAAATAGTTCAAACTCACTCAGACTCCCCTTCATCCTATAAATCATTATGATCGTTTATTCTTAAGTAAAATAGAATTCATTATGGATTTAACATCATGTAAATCGTCTCACAAACTAATTATTCTTACATGAGAGTTCAACATAAACTAAATAGTTCATACATGAAGACTCAAGTTTATACTTTCAAAAGATTCAAGAAACTATTTTAATGTTTTGTATCTTAAAATTTTGAAAATTTATTAGCATATAGATCATGGTTATTCTTACATATCAAAAAACCCTCCTATTAAATCTCTTGTGACAATTGAGAACCATGATAATTCTTATATAGATCAGGTTCTATCAATTTTATCTAACACTAACCTCATAAATTCTAAAATTCATTACATAAAAACATTGAAATATATACAACTATTACATGTCTACATGGAATTATATATTAATCATACATTAGAAACCATATCATGTAGAAAACATTAAATATCATACCTCATAAAATATAAAAATTAATCATTAAATCCATACTTAGAATGAAATAGTGTGATTACAAAAGACATTAAAAATACATGAATTTTCAGTTTAGTATATCAATTAAAATCAAAATTCCTAAATGATGTTCAAAAAATAATAAAGAATAAAAATTCAGAACACCAATCATTTAAGAATAAAAAATTCACGTTTTGAACAGATTTAATAATGAATATATATTTTAACGTAGATTATTAAAATAAAATGAATTTATTTTTAATAACCCATTCTATCACAAAATTATTAATAGATAACATGAATATTAATGTTTACAACATGATAAAATAGTCACACTACAAATTCCCCAACACATAATCTATTACTTTTTTATAAATAATAAAAAATATCCAACAAGAATAAAAAATCAGGGAAAAAAATTCATATTACATGGAAATTAAAGATTTTAAAATAATATTCTATCAGTTGTATTCAACATGTGAAAGTGAATCATCATTAAATAAATCAAAATTCCTTGACTCTTACCTTTTTAGGGTTTAAAAATTATTATCAAAACATCGATAAATGATGGGAATAAAAAAAATGATTCATTTTTCTATGATATTCATCACAATTACCCTTCTCTCTATATTTGATTACTCCCTTAATAATTAAACCTAAAATTTACTCCACATTTTAAATTAATGAATGAATTTTTTTACATTGATGGATTTTGAATCAATTTACCATTAATTCCAATATTAAATTAAATCTCGATTCCCCTTAAACTTTAACCATGAAGTGAGATTAATCACCTTTAGACCAGCACATTTATTAAGTGCAGAAGGTGTATGCAATATAAAAAAATTTATCAAATTATCTCATCCACAACTAACTCAAACATAAAAACACTCATTACATGTTCATGTATTCAATATATTTCAATTTTATCTTGAGCTCCATAGATAATTCCATCGAATTATTCAATACTCATATATTACGTCTCATTAATTGGAAATCATAAGAATAAGTAGTCTTTCTAGATCAAATATAATCCATCATCATTTTATATATTATACTTACATGGATCAAATCATTGGTCATGGTTTATTAATCTATATTTCTAAAAATCATAATTTGAACGGTTTTTTTCACTAAACACCTCATATTAAATTTAAATGAATATAACATATTCTTTAATAACAATGAGAATAAAATATTGAGATAATTATATGTTGTAAAAATCCAAATTCATTCAATGAGATATGAAAATAATTTATTGTACAAGAGCCTATAATTATATACAAAAACATCTAGAAGGAAATATCACGAAGTATTATATCAAATTATTGAATTCAATGAATTTTTATAATTTTATGTTTATTTGAGTTTTTGAATGAAGGATATTGAATATCAAAAAAAAAAATTAAACCCTTCGCCAATACTTATTTTCATCATTATCCCCAATTTTTAGTCATAAATATGGTGCAAATTTCGGAAATAAATTTCATTATTTCTTTCATGTAAACACATAAAATAATATTCTCATGATATTTCAAAAATAAAATCTTCATTGAATATTTGAAAAATTCAAATTAACCCCATCATGATTTTAAGAAATGTTGGGGGTTGATTTAATGGATGTGATTAATCCCATGTCATTGAAACTTGTTCTCTTAAATAAAAATATTAAAATAAACTCCCTTTTATTTTAATTTCTAACCAGGTTTCTCCCATTTAGTTACATTAATGGAGAAAAATTTGACATCTTATATAAGAAATAATGTTTATGAAGTGAAAAAAAAGTTTAAGGTGATGATATATGAAGTGCATAGTCCTTGAATATATCCTGAACCCCTTTTTAAAAATAGTTGTTTTTGTTTTTATTTTATTTAAGATGAAAATGATTCAAAATAAAAAACGATGAAAATATTTAACAGATTCCTAAGTAACTCACTAAAAATGAAAATCCGACCGAGCAATGAATTTGACATATTACTCTGTTGAAAGTGGGTGCCCTAGGCGCAACATGTGTTATTCTTTGATTACCAGTACCTGTTTGCAATTTTTTATATGTACATGCGTTTATCTTTCCTTAATTGGGTAAATAATTCCGCATCCACATTTATTATGTCAATGTCCATAGGTTTCATGTCATATCAAAGGGTTATAGTAGATCCCAGGCTATAATGAGATCCCCGATATGCCATGACAGTAATATTGATGTAACATCCTATGGTACCGTTAAATAATTTTGAATTCACAGTAATGATGTGTGAATATAAAGGGCTAGGGGTTCAAAAGCATTGAGTCTTCTTCTCATAGAGTTCTCACATGATAATCTATAGTAGATTAGATCATGGGGACTGACCCGCATAATAGAAACACCACTTGTTTTAGGTTTTATTTTTTGTTCCTATCTATATATATGTGTAATGGTTGCTAAACATGAGATCATTGTCAATGTATGTCATTTAAATGTGTACTTTATTGCAAGGTGAAAACCACGACAACAAAATTGTGTGAGGTTGTTTGTGTTGGATACGTCATTGGTGACATGAAATTTATAGAATGATCAAGATATGATTTGTCACTTCTATGTTGAGGAAGGGATATCTCAGGCCTAGTTGATTATGATGGTTATAGCATCATTAAATTCATGACCATGGAAGATGAAGGTAAGACCATCCAGATAGATCAGAAAATAAAATAAAGCAAGATAAAGGATGATGACACTAGTGTGCATCTTGTTTTATTGAGATATTAATGAGGAAGAGATTATATTATATAGACAATGTTTGTAGGAAGGTAGTTATTTCTTTGACTTTACCTTATGTCTATAGGGTCCTCAATGGGTTCCTAGACCCCACTCTTTGTGGTTGAATATTATTCACTACTATTAAGTTAAGGGCCTAGAGGGTCACACACTATAGCGCTTTGAGAATCTTCTATATTCTGTGGAATTGGAATATAGAAATTGGTGCCCCCCCATGGGGTTTGAGTAGTATCCAAGTTCAATGGATCACCAAGTAATAAATAAATTCATTAATTATTCATTTTTGGAATAGTTTTTTGAATTTATTTATAACATGTATTTAAAAGAGATTAAGTATATACAAAGATAAAATATTATTAAAAATGATTTAAATATCCTAGTTTCGTTTAATATTTTTAGGAGAAGTGAGTCAAGTTATAGACTCAATATTATCACTCAATATATATTTAAAATATATACATATATGTTTTTTTAGTGATAAAATTATAAATATTATTTATGGCATGACTTAATCTTTCAAAAATAAATACTTGTAATACTTATACTATGAATATCTATTATACGAGGGCCAAGAACCCATACATGGTATATTAGATATTCCCAATATATGTAAGAGAGAGGCACTTCCAATAATGTTTTTCATATGTTGTAATTGAGAGCCTCTCTCACCTTTGGATTTATAGAGTGAGACACTCTCAAGAAAGAACGATCTTCAATGTTCCTTCTTATTGGATCAAAGACTCTTACGTGCAGTGATCACCATTGTCTTGAAGAGCTCATTGGTGCACCACACTATCAATCAGATTCTAACCAATGACGCATGAGCAGATTTAAGAAACGTGTGCAGATGATCTAGAGGGCTTTGACGTCGTAGTCTTCGAGAAATGGTTTTCGACATCCTACGACAGACATGCACAAATCAGATCCGAACAAGGTATATGTTTGATTTTATTTTGTTCTCTATCAAATCCACACATGGTCATGAGACCATAATGGGATAAGATCACATGGAGGTGATGTTGTTACATCAATACAGTGAAGCAATTTCTTTCCCATATCAATCAGATTCTCATGCCCGTCCCAGTACCTAATAGTGGTATCAGAGGGCTGCGTGGTTTCTCAGAGTGGAAGAAAACACTAAATTAAGTTAAATTTATGTATGATGAATGAAATCACATCTAATGGATATGATTGTATGTCGATTCATTTCTGAATGGCCATGTTACGACCATTTAGAAATTTTAATTAGATCGATGTTGTCAATTTTATGTGATTCCAATTATTTTTTTTATGAAGAACACGTTTTTAATTTTTAATTTATGTGTTTATCAATGTACTGAAATCCAGCAATGCTTTGGCTAGAATTCGGTTGCTGGAATTTATCTGATGGGCTTGTTTTATGAGATAAATAAAATATATTATAATATACAATTATTTTATTTTTTTCATTTTTTAAAAGGGAAGTCCTTTAGACATTGTGTCAATTCGTATATGTCTTTTTTTAATTATTAATGTCTTTATACTTTTTAAATTTAAATAAAAGACACACACAAATGTAGAGACCAAGACCCCAAGTCTTCTCTTTTATATTAAAAATTGGATTGGGGTTTGTTTTTTCAATAGAAAAAATTTATAAAAAAATGAAGACCACAAATGGCCTTATCCTTCCACGCAGAGTGCCAATCCTAGCCCCTATCCCCTTTCTGCTGGACCATGACACCCCGCCTCCCTGCTACACTGGATTGCTTTATCACAAAGGACCTTACTGTTGTTGTTGCAGCCAGACCGCACTACCGTGGGACAGCCTCCCCATCACGGCCAAACGAGCAGCAGGCCGCTGCCCTGTGTCTCGCCAGAGCTCTGTGCTAACTGTTATCAGCTCTGCCTCCCTGTCCCGGTCGCAATGCAGTTCCCGACCTCCTTTGAGACTCACTAGAACCGATCCGAGTGCCTTGAATTGAAATCATCAGAGCAGCATGCCACTACACTCATGACTCATCAGAGGAGTCTACCATGGGCCATGTCTGGTCTCGCCTCGCTTTAGGATTGTGTTGTAGTGGGGGTGTTGTTGGATCGGTCGGACATGTCATGGTCACGCCACAGTCACATCACAGTCTGGTCGCGGTCATTCCATGGTAACTTTGCAGTCGTACCACTGTCATGTCGTGATTCAGCCCTACTCCAGTAATACATTCTCCCGACAGTTCACTATCCTACCAAAATCCTTTCTCAACTAAATGTAATCCTAATAATTAGATTTCATTAATTTAGTTTTTTAAATTAAATTAATTATAATTTAATTGTTTTTTATTTTTAAGTAGAATTTGAAAAATTAATCATTTAAGATTAAAATTAAATTAATGGTTTAATTTAATTTTTCGAATTAAATGTAAATTCATCAATTAGAACTAATAAATCATTTAAATTAATTTATTAAAACACCATCATTATATTTAAATTTTTTGTAGTTTAATTGTAATTGAGATTTATTTATACTAACTGGTCTTGAGCAAGCAACTGAACCATTCATGTCTAGTTTATTTATTTAATTATTTATTAAATTTTCTTGATGATTATAATAATTAATTTTATAAATGATGGTCTTTGAATCTTCATTTCATTCAAATGTGTATAAGTACCTTCTTTTCCAATGCACAAGTTGTATTTTGTGCCCCTAGACCCCCTCACCTATGTTAAGTATATTTGTAATTATACATTGATGATCTAATAGATAGTCCCCACCATGTCGAGGCTGTAATCCATAAGGGAGCCTAACTCTTTGATATGGGGCTAGATTCTATATGATTTATGTGTCGAATCAGTTATGGATTCCCCAGGGTGATGATTGATCTATTATGTACTGATCATAATAGAATTCTTAGGCCAACTGGATTTCATGATTAACATTTATGCATTGTTTATTATTTTATGCGAGCTCGTTATAGTTTCTTGATCACAAAGAATATTAAAAATGATACAAAATGCATAATGATGTGGCAAATGTATTTCTATTGGAAGCTTAGTTGAGAGCGCAACAATATAGTTTGAACATTAAAATTGAAATGTATTATATCCGTTAATAAATATCAAAATTTATCAAATATATATTGAATCATAAATTCTTTCTATTACTCACATTCAAACAAAATAGGTTTTTGGGGGGATTGTAAGATGTAGTTGAGAGTGACTCTTGTTAACATGGTGTTTTTATTTGAGAACTAGGATGACTTCACTAAAGTGAGTATTTGATGACTCACCATAGCTAACTTGCTATAACATTAGAGATATGATGTTGAGGGAATCAAGATCTGATTCCAATATCTATGAATTTACTCAACAATAAAAGGATCCCTTGGTAAAGTGATTATCCATCCTGGTGCCTACCTAGAGACCCTACGAGTAGTAGAATAGCCATAGATTGTAGACTATGATGGTGGTTTCGATGATGCTTTCCACCAGAGTACTCAAGCAACAGAGTATTCTGGATATAATAGTTATGGCTAATAAGGTTCTCTAAAATAGGAAGAGGAATTAAAAGGATATAATAATTTATTAATAATAAATGTCAAAAGGAAATCAAGACAAAGAACTAACTACTAATGTTTATATGATGTAGATTTAAAAATGGAAATCAACAATACCACATGTACTTTATCACTGCGATCAATTCTAGATTAAGAAAATATCCTGACTCGCAATAATTTCTAGGAGTGGTACAGGAACTTGCGCTTAGTACTATGCCATAAAAGGAAGTTATATGTTCTTTAATCCTATGTTCTTGATGAGCCTCCTCATGGAGACAGTAATGTGGAATAATATAAATGTAAAAAACATGTAGACGATGAACTTGATGTTCCATACATCATGTTGTCATCCATGTCCATCCAATTGAATAAAAATAATGAGGATGGGGATTCCTAAAAGTTTATTTCACATCTCCAAGAATTATATCAATAGGGGGCTAGATATGAATGGTGTGAGATCTAAACCGCCCTTTATAAGTTCAGGCTACCAAAAGGGCACCAAGATGGTCCTCATGAACTCAACTGATTTTGTATGTTGAGAGGCTTGAATCCCGTGGGTTCATATTGAAACTAGAACTAGTAGTGGATCTCATTATTTCCACTTTAACTCCATGATTTTTAGATTTCATTGTCAACAATAACATCAATGATATGAAAAAGTCACCCTCAGACCTTTTGGCTTATGTTCTCCTAGATGAAAAGGATATGAAAAATACTAATTCATCTATCATTATGGTGAACAAATGAAACAAGTTAATTTAAAAGTAAACTAAGGCCAATCCATGGACAGAGACACCAATTCATCATCCTGAAATCAAGCCCAAGATTCAGTGGAAGAGTAATAAGTAGGAACCTATCTGTAGTGGATGTGTCAAGAAAGTTCCCTTGAAGTAGAATTACAGAGCTGTGAAGTAGAAGAAAAATGATGCTTCTACTTTAGGTATTATTGTCATTCAAGGAAATATATCTTTAGATACATGTTGGGTATTGGATATAGCATGTGGATCACAGATTTGTATTATTATACAGAAACCAATTAGGTTCAAGAAGATTACAAAAGGGGAATTGGATCTCCAAGCTATAAATGGTGCAAGTCTGGAATCCTTGGTAGTGGGAGACTATGACTTAGCCTTGCCAAGTTGTTTGGATAAATATTTAAAAAATATCTATTTGTACCTTTTTTAACCATGAACAATATCAATTTTTTGAGTTTAGAAAATATGGTAATTTTTCATGTTTTAATGTGAATTTTGTCTCTTTTATAGAGTAAACATCTATTATAGAATGTCATATCTTAATAATGTTTTATAAATGCAGAAAATCGAGAACCCTGTAATGAGAGTTAATGTCAAACCAGCCAATATGACTGATATATCAACCACCTAATGAAATTCATGCTAGGTCATGTAAATGAAAATCTATTATAAGGATTACATCAATAAGGGTATTTAGACTTGGTATAGTTAGAACCATTGGATTTATGTCAAGCTTGTTTACCAAGATAAATTACTAAATCACCTCTCTCATGAATGGGATAAAGAGATAATGAAGTACTAGAATTAATACATAATGGTGTATGTGGTTCATTTCCAGTAGAGTCAAGGGGTGGTTTTCATATGTCATTACTTTTACCGATGACTATAATAGGTATGGATATATCTACTAAATATTGTATATGTGTGAATTCTTTTGAATATATTAGGAATACCAAAATGAAGTTGAAAAACAACATGGTTAAAAGATAAAAGCACTCCGATCAGACTGAGGTGAATAATATCTTAACAAATATTTCATTGGTCACATGAAGGATTATGGGATAGTATCCCAACTCACTCCTCCATACACACCATAATGGAATGTTGTTTGTGAAAGGATGAATAATACCGTGCATGATATGGTCAGATCAATGATGAGTCATGCAACACATCCATTATAATTTTGGGGATATGGTTTGCAAACGGTATCATATACCCTTGATTAAGAACCAACTAACGCTATAAATGGTATTCTATACACGTTATGGTATTTAAAGCAACACTGTCTATCACAAATACATGTATGGGGGTGATAGAGAATTTTCAAGACTTTTCCATGTGAAAAATTACCATCAAGAAGCATGTAGTGCATATTTACAAGTTATCCTAAGGAAACCAATGGATATTACCTATATAACCCTTTAGATATAAAATTTTTTATTACAAGATAATCAAAATTTTTATAAAGGGAACACATTTATATTAGAAATAGTGAGAGGAATATTGACTTCGATTAAGTTAATAATCTAGATACACAAGAGTTGGGATATGAACAATTTATAAGAGAGAAGTAGGACGATGTTTTTACTAATACATAGATACTATGTTGGTCTACGCAATATGTTAGAGAACCAGAGCATTATAGTTTTTTTGTCACTGAGTTTGGTGACACATTAGTCATTGAAGATGATGAACCTCTAACCTTCAAGGAAGAATTATAAAGAAGACAAGTTGTTAAATGGGAATTATCCATGCATTGTGATATAGAGTCCATTTAACAAAATCTTGTTTGGATTCTGTTAGTCCCTCTAGCAGATGTAAATCCCATTGGATGAAAATGGTAATTCAAAGAAAAACCAGACATGGATGGTGAGGTTAATACATTTAAATCAAGAGTGAATGCAATGTGTTTCAAGAAACTTCAAGGAACCGGGTATGATAAAACCTTCCCACCAAAATCAATGCATTAATCCATTAGACTATTACATTCAATATAAACCTTTAATGATAATGAAATTTAGATAATGGATGTCAAAACTACTTTTCTAAATGGGATGTTGGTTTAAGATGTTTATATGATTAAACTCAAAGTGTTTATCACGTCAAAAAAATACTAGTAATGAATGCAAGATGTAGAGATCCATTTATGGGTTGAATTATGAATCACGGTCATGGAATGTTCATTTTGATGAGGCCATAAGAGAAATTTGTTTTTTCAAAAACGAAAGAGAGCCTTGTGCATATAAAATGGTTGAAGGGAGTGAAATCATTTTCTTAGTGTTATATTGTGATGAAAATTTAATTGCGGGAAATGCGGAGAATGTCTTATAGTCAGTTAAGACATTGTTAAATGAATGCTTCTACACGAAAGAAATCGGTGAAGAATCCTACATTATAAATATCATGATCTATCTAGATGGACCTCAAAGGTAGCTTGGGCTACATCAAAGTACATATCATGACAATGTACTCAAATTGTACAATATTTAATAGGCCAAGAGAAAATGTTTTCATATGTCACATGGTATAAATCTCTCAAAGAGAATGTGTCCACAAACACAAGAGGAGATTGAAAGAATGGATAGAATACCTTATTCCTTAGCAGTGGTTTCAGTCATGCATGAAATGCTATGTACTAGGCTTGATGTCGTGTTTTCTTTAATCATGGTCGGTAGAGATCAATCCAATCTATAAGAGATTCATTTTGAAGCTGTTAAAACTGTCCTAGAGTACTTGAGGCATAAAAATGATATGTTCCTGGTGTTTGGAGGAGATGAGGAACTAGTAGTGAGAGTATACACTGATTCTAGTTTCTAGATAGAGAATGATGATCTGAAATAACAGTTCGGTTACATATTTTACCTAAATAGTTTTGCAATGAGCGGGAGAAGCTCGAAGAAAGCAGTGGTTGACGAATCTATAGTAAAGTCCAAATATATTGTTGCTTCTGATAAAATGAAGGAATAGTCCGGATACGTGGCCTCAGCTCAAACAATTTTTTTCATCCTAGTAGTGCATAACCTATTTCAGTACCCTGCGATAATGCTGCTGGAGTTGGGCATACCAAGGAGCCCAGGTTTCACTAGAGGAAAAAATAATATTTTTTGGAAGTTTCATATCTTGAGGTATTTTACTCAAAGATGTGAAGTTTTAGTTAGAATAGTTTACACAGAGGATTATGTGGAAACCCCCTTAATAAATCCATTTCTTAGAAAAATAATGATTCTCATGTGAGAGATAGTGGACTGAAACTTGTTAGTAGTTGCCTCTAGTGCATGTGGGAGTGATGAAAGTGGGATCGCTAGACCCAACATGTGTTGTACATTGATTACCACTACATGTATGTAGTTTGTTATAAACACATATGTTCATCTTTCCATAATAGTGTAGATACTTCTACATCCTCTTTGTTTATGTAAATTTCTATAGATTAAATGTTGTATCAAAGGGTTATAGTATATCCCAGGCTATAATGAGAAACCCAAGATTCCATGATAGTAATAATAATGTAATTTCATATGGTTCAGTTACATAATTATGAAAGGAAATAGGTGATATGATACTACTAGGTGATGGGGGCTCATAAGCACTGAGACTTCCTATCATGAAGATTGCACTTGATGATCTCTAGTAGTTGAGATCATGAGAACTGACCTGCATAATAGGAAAACCACATGTTTTAGGTATCATTGTTCATTCTTATCTACAAACATGTATAATGGTCTCCAAACTTGAGATCATTAAAAATTTATGTCATTTAATTGCGTACATTGATGCAAGGTGAAAACCATGGAAATGAAGTCATTGTGAGGTAGTTTGTGTTGGGTTAATATTTTTTGACCTGAAAATAATTTAATGATCAAGATAGGATTTGTTTCTTATAAATTAAGGAAGATATATATTTGGATACATTTATTAGAATGGTTGAACCTTCATAAAACCCATGTGGATCATAGTGGAATGTATGACTTTCCAGATAGATCAACAAATAAAATAAATTAAGATAAAGGATGATGGCACTAGTTTGCATTCTACTTTATTTAGATATTGATGACGAGTAGATTTTATTACATAGAATATGTTCATATGAAGGTATCCATTGCATTGACATTAACTTATCTCTCTAGGGGCCTCAATGGGTTGCTAGACCCTGATCTTGGTTGGTGAATATTATTAAATGCTATTTAGATAAGGGCCTAGAGGGTCAGAGACTATATAACATTGAGAATTTTCCTAATTATGTGGAATGTGAATATAAAACATTGTAGGACTTGCCATGGGGACTGAGTACTGTCCATGTTCAATAGATCACCAAGTAATAAATTAATTCAATAATTATTCATGTTTGTAATAGTTTGTTGAATTCATTTATAACATGTATTTACAATTGATTAAGTAGATATAAAGATAAAATATTATTTGAAGTGATTTAAATATCCTGGATTCGTTTATTATTTTTAAGAAAAATGAGTCACGTTATAAACCTAATATTATCACGCTATATATTTTTAATATATATATATATATATATGACATTTAGTGATAAAATTATAAATATTATTTATGGAATCATTTAATTTTTCATAAATAAATATTTATAATAATTATATTATGAATATCTATTACAAAGTGGTCGAGAACCCATACATGGTATTTTAGATATTACCTATATAAGTATGAGAGAGTAACTTCCCATAATATTGTTCATGTGTTAAAATTGAGATCCTCTCTCCTCCTACATTCTAGAGAGAGACTCTCTCAAGAAAGAAAGATATTCATTGTTCCTTCTTCTGGGATCAAATTCTCTTTCATGCAGTGATCATTTTTGTGACTAAGAGGTGGTTGGTGAGCCACGCTGGCACTCAGATTCCGAAAAATGATTCACAAGTAGATTTAAGAAGAATGTGTGGATGATCTAGAGGTATTTTATGGTGGAGTATTCACGCATCAGTTGTCGGAATCCTCCAATAGACATACACACGTCAGATCCGAACATTGTACATGTTAGATTTTATTTTCTGCTCAGTCAAATCCATGTGTTGCCCTCAGACTGTACTGGGATATGATCACTAGAGTTGACATTGTTATGTCCCTCTGATGACCTATTTTTTTAATTCATGGCCCATCAACTTCTTCTGAACTTCCCAGTACCTAAGATCCTCCACACATGAGTTATGAACTAGCCCTGATATATTCCAAAATATCATCTCTAATCAAATTTATAATAGTGGAAGACCCATTAAAAAATCTGGATATAAGGAATAACCATATCTCATGAAGGTAAACTGGATTTAGAAGTAGGTGCTCCTTCTTAGGATTATTTTATACATTTTATCTAATGATTTTTAAGTGATTACCTTAAATAATGAATTAAGTGTCTTTCGTATATTATCTCATTTTAAAACACCAAAATGAGACACTTTATATATTATAATAGGCCAATAACATTATTATTTAAGTTTACATTGATAAATGTTATGGTTCTAGGGTGTAATTGAAGTAGTTATACCCATGACAAATAATATGGGTTTTCACTTTCCTTGAATAAAATCCTCATAATTGGACTAAGAAAAACGAAATTCTTCTCATAGATTACCGTTTCATAAATAATTTTGATTAACATAAACAATCATTTCATCAGGATGATAACTCATATTTGATATTAAGAATTTTTTTAGATCCTCCTATAATCACATCATTATGAAGAAGAATACAATGAAAAATTTATTTAGTACTATGTAGACATGTTATATGATTCTTAAAATGTAATCATTTTTATTCTTATAGCAAGCATGAATGTACCAAACATTTTACATCATTTTCCATTGATCATAATAAGAATTATCTTGGGCTTGAAGAAGTATTATTTTTATTCTATTAGTCTTGAAAGGGAAGAGAAGGATTGCCTCTCAATATTAAGGGTGTTCTTGATAATTTCACGCTAGGGATTTCTTAGAATTCTCTAACAGAATCCATTTTATGAAAAAATATTTGTATCTGCCATATTATATAATTGGGTTTATATACACTGGGTTATAACCCATAGTAATTATGTATAAGAGGATTAATAATTATTTATCCTAAATAAACCCCATTTCAGATAAAAATAAATAAAAATATTATTTTTATATTCCATGACATGGAACGACTCACTGGTATTTAAATATCATTTGTTAATTATAAAAATGAATATTTATTTCCATTGTATAAAATAAAGTATATGATTTCCATCAGGTCATTAACTCAGCCCATCATTATTCCATGACATTTATCCAATCGTTAATGACAAATATATAAATAAATAAATAAATATCCTTATATTATTCCTTAAATAAGTAAATAAATATTATATTCCCTAATTGAAAAATTAATATTTATTTTGAAATTCTGATAAATGAAAAATGATTTTTTAATACCTTGAAAATAAAAGAGGAGATAAATAATCTTTATATTTGATAACTCATAATTAAAATTTATTACATTTTCAAATCACATATAAATTTTTATATCAAATAATTTGTGATTAAATTAATGTGAATAACATAACTTGAATAATTATTAGACCATTATATGGGAATAATATTTAATCTAACTACTAAAATAAAAGTGAAACTAACAGAGATTTTAGATACACTTAGTGTGTAACCCTATAGGCCTCTTTCCTAGTGTCATTATATAGGCCTACCTAAAGGATACTTTTTCCATCTAGCAACACGCTAAGGAACCTATAGGGAATAATGATAATGTTCTAATTACAAAAACCTCAAAAGAATTCATGTTGTAATATAATCACTCTGTCCTGATATCTCATAAATGTTGTTTCATACTCATTTCATCAACACGTATGCTTGATATATTATTCTGTGACACTTAAAAATGAACAAAACTATGAAATACAATGATAAAGGATTTAATTTGATGGGTTCGTTTCAATAAAATTTCCCAAGTTATTAAATTTATTAACTCATAAGGGACTAATCCATTATTGACTTATTAAATTAATGTTATATAATTTATGATTCAATAAACATAAACTACATCATTGAAAGCATGTGTCATAATATTTTTTGACAATACATCAATGTAGTCAAGTCATGATATACATTAAGATTAATCTAATTTATAAGGACCAATACACACATGTGTAGATAGAAATGTCTGATGGTACACATAACATGTGGAATTATATTTTGTGGGTCAATAAACATAACCTCTCCTCATAGAGATTTCTAAATGTAAAATCTAATTAGCATATCCATTCCCACTAAGAAGAAGATGGCACCAAGTAGTCAAAAAAATCATATGTATAATGTTTGATAAATGTCATGAAGACCATAGGATATTTGTTTTAGAATATTTTCATAGTATTTACAAGTCCTCATTACTTTGTCTAACATTCATAACCTTTTGATGTGATGAATAACTGAATAAGGAAAATATCTTATTAATGTTATATGGTGTTAATATCATCATTTGATAAGATGTTTATTAATAATCAAGTCATTGAATATTATTGTGATCAATAATACCATGTTAATTGGATCTAGGGAACCAAACACAACAAACTCTCACATGAACTGGCTCCCGCTACCAATGCAAACATTAGAATCCACATGATAAAAATGTCTCTATTGAGGTATTGCTATAATTTTTATTCTATAAAAATTATAGTGGATATTCTCCTTAAAAATACATCACCCATATGAGAAAATCCCTCTAGAAGTGATATCTCTGAGTATAATGAATCTTCCATCTATGAAAATAGAATTTCATGGATAATAAAATAGTCTAAAATTTATAACAATTTTCAAAATACTTTACTATAATAGTTCATTATGAATTCATATAGATCTAATAGCACTTTTTAGAATTAGAAGAAATGAATAAGAATCCCTACCCAATATCCATATTCAAGAATATTTGGAACTATGCATAAACTTAATATGAAGAATACTATAAACTCATAACATAAATTGTTGATTCTGTAAGGGAAAAATTTTCCCAAATATTCCTTTTTTATTTCACTTATTCCCTAAGGGTTTTTAGATTTAAATAATTATTTTTTTCCAAAAATAATTTAAAATATAATTTTCCAATCTTTCTCTTTACCCTAACACAGTACCTCTTCCCTATATAAGGGAGGGGTACTGTTAGTCTTCATGAGAGTGTTTTCAAAACTCATATTAGGGACATTTGAATCACATGTGATGGTAATTTGGCTTTATTGTGGGTATATTCTATCTTGCATTATGGTATACTGGCTCATTTTAAGTTATATGAATGATTTTGAGCTTGCATGAGGGTAGTGTAATTTCTCATGTTAGGATAGAACTTTCCTCATGTGATGGTAATTATGGTTGATCATCTACACGAGGATAGAATCCAAACCCACATATAGGTCATTTCAGTCCATGTTATGATATACATAATCCAATTCCTACGTATCCCACATAAGGATAGACCCTAAATTACAAAAACAATTCATTTGAGTTACCATTCCAGAACCCACCCACCTGTCATGTAAGAAATTATTTTATATAGGAAAACTATATTTTATACCTGAATTATTGTATAAAATTTTTTAAAAAAATAAATGAACATAGTTATTTAAAATAATTGTTTTAATATAAATTATAATGAATATATAAGTAATCATCGAAATTCTTAGTTAAAGGATAAACTTTAGAATATTTAAATGGGTTGTGTGAATGAGATAAATTAATGAATGATTTAATAAAATTATAATAGAAAGCATGGAAAAAATAAATTTTAAGGGTTTGAACATTATATTTTAAACTATAGATTTCCCTCCAAATTGGAACATTTTTTTAACTCGATCCTAGATGATCCAAGCATCAAAATTCAAGAACTATAACCATTCTAAAAAATAACCTAATCGCCATCGCATAGGTTCATGGATGTGGTCGCCTCTCCCTCCACGAATTCATGTGTAAAAAATAATGAATCTTATTATCAGGTTGGGTTTTTCTATACATCCCTCATATCATCAAAAATAATACATTCTTTATTGTTGTTTTGTGTAATCCTCAATGTTTGATTGATTTAAATGAATATGATATTACAATAAAAATGGTATGTGTTGAACATGTATTTTAATATATATATATATTATCCTTATGTATTGTTGTGTTGTATACCTTCTAAATTAATGTTTCATGATTTATTTAGGAGATATATTACTGTAATGTAGATAAAAGACGATCATCCCATAAAAGATTCAAGGTGAAACATCTTTGAGGTGGATCCATTGTACATAGTCGTGTTAAGAAATCCTCCAACCTCCTAGAAGGAGGTGAGATGTTTATATTTTTAACCATGAGTTGACGATGTTTTTTTCTTGATTATGGCATGATTTGGGTGTCATAACATCATCAAATATTTTCCAAGGAAGATTAGAACTGGATGAGTGAATGTGTGTCTTTCTTAAAAGCTGCTCAAGGAAATATCATTCATTCGTAGATGTTGTAAAATCTTCTTGTAATTATCCTCAAGAGGATATTTTACAAGAGTTTTTTTGGAGGCATCCTTTAAAAATTTAATGAATAAATGTTATAGGAAATATGTGATGATTGAGATCCCAATGATAAAATTCATGGACATGATTCATAGGGGGATTTGAGTACAATCCCAGCTAAGGGTCTTGGAGAGAACCAAAATCCTCCCTCTCTTTCTACCTTTTGTAAATATATAGTATCTAGATACGGTGCATAGAACTACTTGCAGTGCTTGATGACAGTGAGTCACCCCATTTTGAAGTAGAGATTTCTGTGGAGGAAGGAAATGTTGAAAAATATCCCTTACATGGTATGATGGATGAAAAAGTAGTGGATAATGATTCATCCTCAAAATCATGGTCCCCATAGTCCAAATAATTCGAACTTGTGGAAGAGTACCTTTGATCCATTTCTAAGAATGGAAAAAAAATTATGGATTTAGATGGTTTTATTCACCATACGCAGAGGCCACATAAATAGAAGGACTTATCTTATTTTCTGAGTACTTTAGTTACAAGGTCATGAAGAAATGGGAACCCCCCAAATTGAATGATGTCGATAATAACATAAATATTAAGCAGAGAGGTTTTATTATGTATGTGAACCCAGGATCTTATGAGGGTGTAGATAAACAAGCAGATGAACCAAATGCCTCTTATTCAGTGAATGTTGAAAAGGAGGTTTTTGACATAGAATACATGCAGGAGAATCTTATTCAATCTAATAAATACAAGTTGATGAATTTTTTATAATCAATTTATCTTAGGAGAAGGCTCATAGAATGTTTGAAAGAACTTTGTCATTTGATTTTAATGAAGAACAATACCTGTAGATTAATAAAAAGAATAGGATCTTGATATGAGGTTTTAACTAGGGAAAATAATCCTAGATGAGAATGTGAAGAATTGGGATTGAATGGATTTTTACTTTGAGGATATCATCAAGAAAAATCAAAAAATGTAGGTTACCTCAATTGAATTATGACTAAATAAGGTAATTAATTCAAACCATTATAAATTTATTTGGAATTGATTGACAATTTCTTATGATGTTTTATTTTCTCAGTATTCTGAACATTGTTGGTTTACCACTATTTCCGTAATAGTGCATTGGAAATAAAAATATTTATTTGGATTTTTTATGGAATAAATATGGGACTGATGTGGCATGTTATCCCTAAAATTTTTATTTTTTATGCCTTTTAATTATTAATGGATTGATATTATGTGTTTCATCAATTTTTGTGAGCCCAATATTGATTTTCTATTCATTTTAAAAAATAGAACTTTAATATGATTTGATTCTACAATCATTCCTATTAGATAAATAATAAATTAATCTTGGTGATTAAAATGTGTTATGAATAATCTAGATGTGACATATGGTTGGCATCTAATTATTGTATTAAAACATGTTTTAATCAATTGGGACTAAATTTATGAATATCCAAACATTAAATAATTATATCATAAAGATGGAAATTAATATATAGTATTAAAAATATGGAAATGGTAATGGTGTTTGAACATGTTTCAAAAATATTAAAAGAAGGTAATCTAGGAATAGTAAAGAATTAAAGAGATGTTGAAATTTCCCTGTGAATTTTTTGTAATTAGAAATGGGTAAAGAGTTAAGATGTTAGTTGTGTGAATATATATTCTGATAACAGTTGATGGATTGTGAATAAATAAAATGAAATAAAATAACGGAAGAATGATGTAATGAGAGCATGGGAAGAGGAAATGTAATGGTATTGGTATTTATGTATGTACTAAAACTGGTGGGATATTAATAAACTTCTGATAATAGAAATATATGAACATTAATGGAATTGATATGATGTATGTTTAATTGATGGTTTTAATGGGATATGGGTTTTTGGTTTTAATGGTATTGGTGAATGACTAAAGTGAACAAGGATAGAAAATTTTATCTATAGGAAAATAATTAAATGATGAAATATGAAGATTTTATTTAGGAGTATAACTTTTTCTGAAACCTATTTATACTATTGATGTTACAGTTTTTGTGAACTTTTCTTCCAAATATATGGTTTTATAATGTAAATTATGGAAGTAGTGGTGGGTGAATGATATGAAATGAGGGAAGATTTAGTGAAGCTTTTATTTTTGGGATGTGATGGCCTATGGTATTTACAATCTTTTGGGATTTAATAGCTCCACGTATTTCATCTAGTGTACTATATGATCCTATAGGGTATTGATTTGATTAGGGGCTGGGAGTAATGGTGATATTTCATGGTGGGGTTATGGATGATGGGGGAGGGTATGAGGTTGATTCTCTATATGTTTAATATGAAATACCATGAGGGTTTTTATATAGTTATGGTTGCATAGATGGGGGAGATTCCTAATGATTATGGCATGGTTGTGGGTGATTCATTCATGATGTGATAATTCAGTGATGTGGATATATTTGGATGATATTTTATGTTGATATTTGATGATTGATTGTAGTTCATGTAGTTTTTGTCTTTCAATCCTAATCAAATATGGAGAGAGGACACCAAAAAATATTTTTATTTCATAGAGGGTTGGAGAATCTACTGATACGTAAGTGTAGTGATAGAAATTACTGGGCCTAGGAGAGGTGGTGTTGTGGTAATGGTTATGACACTTTTTTATGAAATGGATTTCTGTTATGTAGGATGAAATTATTGGAATGGAATGGGAATTGTGAAATCTGATTGGATAGTTAGTCTTACTATGTTTACATTTCATTATATTTCATTTGGATTACATAGTTATATTTTCCCTTATCTACTATTTAATATTTATTAGACACATATGTTGGTTTTTCTACAGGGGTTATTTTACAATGTACTCCCAAGTTATCACCCTACCATGTTATTCTATGTGTATATAGGATAGATCCCCATAGTTGGAGTTGTTGTTCAAGTTTCTTTACAGAGTTTGGAAGATGGATTGTGGGATTGGAGATAGACTTGTCTATATTTTATTGTTATTATACATTTTACATGACAACATCATATGAGATAATGGTTATTATTTATGGTTGAAATTAAATTCTTATTGTTGATTTATGGATCGAAACATATAGTTTTTTTGAATACCATTATTATGGGTAATTCCTCTCGTTGTTTATTTTATACACATAGTTATACTCTCCACCCCATGGCTATTTGGATATTGGATTTAGGGATTAGTATTTCTCTTCATTAACATCCAGAGAAGGGTACTAGTGGAGAGGGGGTCCTGATATAGTTGTAATAATGATAATTCTTGAGAGATATAATGTAGATGTAAGTTAAGAACAAGTGAGTATTGTATGAGATTGGTAGGGTAGAGTGTATCTCGATACTAACAAGTTTTGTGGAACAAGGGCATTGTAATGAAAATGATATTTGGGCCCCATGTGATCTAATGTAAGGAATTTTACATAAAACTAAAATGATTATGTGAGATAATAATTATTAGAGGGTACAAATCAAACGGATGTTCAAGAACCATTATCATTATCAATGTTGATATTTCATTGAAGATATTATAAGTGTTGCTTTGATTCTCCATTATGATTTAGAGGTTAATGATTTATCATTCTCTATTAAAATAATTATAGAAACATTAAAATCAATAGTAACGTGGGATTAATTGGAATAATCTACCTAAGTAACAGGTTGTTGATGTTTTTATATTTTGGTCCCTTCGTGTTATATCATGTTTTCCACTTTATTTTATTTTATTTTTGAAGTGGAAAACTAATTGGAATATTTCCATGATTTATAAATTTTTTAGTAAAATATTATTAAATTGTTTTAGTTGTATGAAATCACTGATATTTTGTAATCTTTTTATATAAAATTTCTATATTAATGTTTATATTTTTATTCCATAGGTAGTTACTAGTTTTGAAAAAACATCCCCAAAATGTTTTAATTAATGGATCCCAATTTGATATAAAGTTTTTTATCTGGGTTATTTTAATATCTATGAAAGTTGATATGTCATTTGGGGCCCTTGTAACATACCAACATTATACAAATGTACAGATAGTTAATTTTTTGGTTTAATTCCTTAAAGGACCTTCAAATTAAGTATATGAGGTCACAGGAGGTCAAAGGGGTATTTGGGGCTCATTTGAAGCCCGGAGCACCAAAAATGGAGAAAACAGGTTGAGCCACATGGTTTGTTTAAAACCATGCAACCCAAGGCACAAACCAATGTTCCATGTTGAAAGTCTCAGACATTAGGAAAATGCATGATTTTCACAAGGTTAGTCAAACCATGTGCCTTTCTCACTCGGTGTGACCTAAGTAGTATAACAGGGTGTGCAGTTGGCGCCTGATTTTCCAACTGTTCATCTAAATAATCTGTAGTGTAAATGGTAGGGGAATTTAGAATTTTCCCATCAATAATGTTTAATCCCTATTTTCTTTCTCCCCTCTTCTTCTCAATAATTTACTTCCTCACCTCCACGCACACGAACCCTCCTCCTCCTCTCATGGGGGTTTTGTGATATATCCCTCAAAGGTCAAATTTCCCCTTCACCATTGGAAGCTACAAATTCATATTGGTAAGATATATGTTCTAATACCCATAACATCTAGGTTTCTCTGTTATACCTTGTGCTACTTTTGTGGGATAGACCATTTCTTAATTTTTGGGGGTTTTCTAAATATCTTGATTTCTTCTATTTTTTATTGAATTAAACCTTATTATAGGATGTGTGGAGTAATATTACCATGAGGTAGCATGCATACTCGTTTTCTCATCAATTTCATCAGTTTTTGAATGTGTTCCATTGTTCTTATAGCCAGATCCTTCTGTAGATGACTTGTTATATCATATTTAATTATTTGTAATGTTTGTTTTCATATATGACTATAGATTACAACAAACCCCATATAAGGGTGTTTGTTTCATCTTTGGGCAGTCTTTTTGGGTGTACCATCCTAAATTTTATATGTTCTCTAATTCCTTAAGTTAGGATTCACCTTGGTTTCATGGTTAACATTTATTAATGGAATTATAATTAGTAATGAACCATGAATTGGATTCCTCTGGGAATGCCTAAGCCTATTGATAATTGAATGGCCTTGTGTAATGTTATGTTAATTTTTCATGCTTGGAGTTTCATTTTAAATGTGAAATGCCCTATTTTAAATTTCTCGTGATAAATTCCATATTTTGTTCCATGTTCTTATCTCATTGAAACCATTTTCTGCATGCCTTATTCTTTCTACTTTAAGTTATTCCATGTTCCCTATTTCTTTCTGTACAAAATGCTTATTTTATAAGCCTGTGGTTTTGGTTGAATGGAATGTGGTGCTTATTAAATCATGATAGATTTATTTTTGAGATATCATTAATGAAATATTGGAAGAGGCATGGCAATTCCATGTGCATTTGGTTATATTCCATTTTCTACCTGCTTTAACTTATTTTTCATGCCTCATTCCATTCGTACTCTTGTTTATTGGTTAGGGTCATTCCAAATGATTTATTTAATTGTTATCGGCAATAATTGTACAACTTGATCAAATAGTAATCATGTGATATTGATATTATTTCCTGTTAAAATATTA
This sequence comes from Viscum album, assembly GCA_963277665.1. Classification (NCBI taxonomy): domain Eukaryota; kingdom Viridiplantae; phylum Streptophyta; class Magnoliopsida; order Santalales; family Viscaceae; genus Viscum; species Viscum album. The sequence goes on along the minus strand of OY728129.1, from coordinate 123,920,650 downwards.
TTATATATGTATAATCTTTTCCTTGTTATATATTTTCTTAGTTGTTATATTCATGGATACATGGTTGACATGATATGAACCAAGAGAGAACACGGGTTCTGGATTATGGAATCATTTATGGACTCAAGGTTTCCATTTGGTTTATGACCTGACACACTAAAGACAATTATTTGGTTTGTTAAGAAAGGACTTCCCAGTTGGTTTATTATACTCTTGAGTGATACTAGTTCTTTAGGGGAGGAACCGTGGATGGACTCATTCCAAATATGGCCATGTTATTCCTTGGGTGATAATCAGTCTCCTACGTGAGATACTAGGGACATACTCAAAGTTATCATGCCTCGTGTGATACTTGGGATTCTATATGGATAAATATGAAGGGGATAAATGGTGTTGAATTATATCAGATGTTCACATAGCGATACATTTGATTTTTCTAGCTTTCCTCAGGATGGATTGAGACTCCACCACTGGATTTCATGCATTGTTTGGATTTTATTGTCTAATTTCATTGGTTTGTTGGTTGTATTATACTTTTTTTATCTTATATGGATCTTTCTTATGCAATTTGGATACCTCCACTATGATTATTATCACACTTTGATGATGATGTTGGAATTAGACCCCAATACAAATCACAATATCTGTGTATACCTTTCATAGTATACCTTATTTACCATCATCATTTGTATACATATTATTCTTTCACATATATGTTAGTCTTACCTCTAACATAGGCTGAAGCCTGTGATATGGGACGAGTGTATTTTTGGGAACCCTAACAATATTATTATATTTTTATTTGTGTACTTATCTATTTTATCTAGCATAATGTCTCTTCTTTAAAGAACTAAATAGAAAGGTTGTGTCACTGTGGGTTCCTGCCTAATATGACTTATATCTCACACACATCTCAAGAACTATTTGGTACCCAAGTACACTGTATACTTATAGGTATAGATAAATCAGTTTTTTTGTCTTTTGTAGTTCTAATAGGAAGAAGAATATTCTTATACCCCTATTTCCAGGCACTCTAGTTTTTGTGTAGTATCAAAAATAGATATAATCAGTGTATTTGTTGTGATTATTCATCTTCTACTAGTTTCTAATTTATACTACATTGCTTAATACATTACTTCCACTATTTTCTATTTATTCTTATTCTTATATTATTTAACATATATATTGTTATAAACCATATGTACACTGATCTATGAGGGAATAGTCTCCCAACCGACACACCTTGGCCCTCAATGCTAGTTAGCATCCTCTGCGATTTTAGGGAGATGCACTTATGTCTTGTGGCCAATCTAGCTTGGGGAACTATTGAGTGGCACATGGGGTCTGGATGCTACAAAGTTGTATTAGATCCATTTTCCATTTTTCTTACTATTTGGGTTAGACATGAGATTTGGATATAGGAATTTGGATTTGACTATATGGTTGGATGTAGCTAACCTATGTATAGGGGGAACCCAAATTTCCTAGGATGGGAATTATGTCTTTGATTATCCTATTGTTGGTCGATACTACTTTACTATTGGGTTACACAAATGTTTTGTGATACTATGATATTGGTATGTTTGAAATGATGATTTATTCTACTTCAACCCAACGAGATAAGGGCATTTCATTTCATGCATCAGACTGTAAACCATAAGAAATTAATTTCCATGCAAATTTCAATGAAACATCTACTTTCAGAATGCATCTGCTAGTTTTCTTGTGATTTTTATTATTTATAGTTTTTATATATTGCAATTCATGGCTGTTATAAATATATAAATGTTCAAATCTTAATGGTAGGGACTTGTTATGAATTTAATTAAGTGGACATCCAAATTCAATCTATAATGTGTATATGGACTTATAAATTGGAATGGTGATCCACCTTATTCAATCACATTGAATGGAAAAGAAATTCATAAATGAATAAAAAATAAATGAACACCTTATATGTGAATATGATACCTTGAATTAAAATTTTCTTGGGAAATAGGTGGTAGGCCGAGTGTCTTATGACCTTTATGAGGCCTCTTTCCCTTCTTATCTATACTTGGATCTTGGATCAAGCTATCAATGGTGTTATTATCAAAGGCAGACCCTGTGCCTCTTCTCTTTATTTTTTTTCATTACTTATTGATTCATTTATTAGGGAGACCTTGAACCTTACCTTTATTACTACATCTTACCTAATTTCCAAATATGTTTTGTAAACTTATCTGAGGTTTCTGCTTGAAAATTGTAGAGTTATTCTAGAATGATGACCTCATGTAGTACGCCAGGAGAGTGGATATGAGAACACTCTAGAGGTGGAGGGCACTAAACCACCTATTATTCCTCATGTAGTGACTCATTATGGAACCTCATGATGATCTCACAATGGGGTCAATGCTCAACATCTGTATTGTTTTCTCTATTTCATGCAACCAATTTAGGGTGCTCCCAAGTCTTCCCCAACAATGCAATAGTTTCCATGGGACTTTCCGAAGTAGAATAATCCCACTGTCTAAGGGGATGGTGGACCTATTGCAGCAAATTCAGGGATAGAATCTATGATATCCATCTTCGACCATCTTGAGACACCTCCATAGTTGAGGTTCAAGCTTGCTACCTATAAGTCATGTGACTCTTCCAAGCATTGGTGCGATGTCATCTTTGAGTTAGAGCATTGATGAGACATGGTTTTGGTGGACACTGAAATGGTTTTGTATGATCATTCATTTCTACATAATCTGATAGAGGATCTTTATTGGGAGATCATGGAACTTAATCAGGGCTCTATGGCTATTCTCAAGCATTGTTCTCATTTCAATGTGCTTCATCACTTCACTCCTTCTCTAACCGATGATGAATTGTTGACTGCGAGGTGCATTGAGGATAGTCTTGGGTATTTTGACCTATCATAGGTGAATTTATTTAAGGTCAATACCATAATAGATATAGTGAACCAGGATATGATTGCATAGTATAATCGTAGATAAGTTGGCCTTGTGAGCCAGGGTAGTTTTGTTTTGTGTATGGGTAATGGTTCTTCTAGAAATAGAAAGCTCTATTTTGAGGGTACATGAGGGGGGGAATCCAGCTGGGTGACTTGTAATGATTTCTCTATATTATATCACTAGTGTGGTATGATAGGTTATAAAAACCCTCAGTGCATAACGATCCTAATGGAATTTCATGCATGGGGGTAGGATGAGTCACCATTATAACTTCTACCGTTCATTCCCTATAGAATCTACTTGGATGGGATCTGTACCAGCACCTCTATCAGGTATCAGATATGCAAATCCATGTCATGATGTGGTTTTTTCTTTTACTGTTCGATATGGTTATATTAGAAATGGTTTTGGATGATGCAGTCAACCTTTTGAATATCAGGGACAGAAAAGTAGATCTTCTTGGGCTATTTAGTTGGAAACTCAGGTCCATGGTTCAGGCCATATATACATTTTATATACAACACCATAGCATTAGATTCCAATGACTTCTGTGATTAGAGGCACTATCCCGGTTTCCTCTATGTTAGTTTCTTACCTTTTGATATAGGTGTGTCACTCTTTTTTATATCTAATACATGTGTTGAAATTCATTGTATTGGAATAAAGTACTTATGTGGAATCATGCCTCTGTCCAGTCCATTGGGGGTCCAAACAAATGGAATATGATAGTTTTAAGAGTGAAAACATGAAATAGGTGGGTATAATTTATTCTTTAATTCTTTATCCTCAAGATGACTGTATTCAAGGTCATTATCTCTATAGAATGACTTTTGATTTATCATGCACAAGTGGACTGTTATCACCGACAAGTGTCCTTCACATTACCCAAGGGAATCATGTATATAAACAAGGGTGAATGGGATATCTAGATAGATCAATAATGACCTAATAATTTTGGGATTTTGAATGATACATATCAACTAGCGAGTCTCTTTATAAGTAATTATAGAATGTGGTTGCAAGAATTCCCTTCATTTGTGGAGAGTTTCTAGGAAATATTCCAAGATAATTTATCTGCCTTTCCTCCTATGATATAGGTTGAGTTCTCTATAGCGTTACTTCCAGGCATGGAACTAGACTTCATTACACCTTATATGATTTCACCTACATAGCTTTAACAAATCAAAGAGAATATTTAATTCATTGAGGATAATGGTTTTATCATACCCAGCACATCCCCATGGGGTTCACCAATCCTATTCTCTAAGAAGGAGGATGGTACAATCAGATTCTATATAGATTATAAATGGTTGAACTATATTATGGTGATGAAAATTTGTCCCCTGTTGTGTATAGATAATATCTTCAACCAACATAGTGGAGAAATTGTTTTCTCTTTGATTGATTTGAGGTAGGGATATCATCAAGTTCCTGTGAGACCATTGGATATACATTGTACATCATTTTAGATCAGGTATAGATTTTATTATTTTTTGGTTTTTTTATTCAGTTTAAAGAATGGACCAGTAGTATTTATGGCTTTGATGAATTTGTTTTCCACCTGTATCTTGATTCCTTCATCGTGGTCTTCATAGGTGAAATCATGGTGTATTTTCATTCCAAAAATGAAAAAGCATTCCATATTGTGATCATGTTGAGTACACATAGAGAGTAATGTCTATATGTAAAGTTCTGCAAATGAAACATTTGGATTAGGGAGGTTCACATCATAGTTCATATCATTTCTGAGGTAGGAGAATCAGTTGTCCTATAGAAGGTGAGTTTTGGGGTTTCTTGGGAGCACCCTAAGAATTTTTTTGACATGTGTGGATTCATAAGTTGTTCTATCTTTTATAGGTATTTCATTCAATAATTATCCTTATATTAATAACCTCTTGCAACATTAACTAATAAGGGCATGTAGTTCCTTTGGACTAAAACTTGTGAGAAGTATTTTTAGGAGTTAAAGAGTTGACTCACATTAGCACTGATTCTGATTCTATTTGAGCCAGGAAGATGTTATACATTCCATTGTGATGCTTCACGAATCAGATTGGTTGTGGTCATGATACAAGGTGATTGAGTCATTGCTTATGTATCATGTTACCTGAGGCATCATGTGTGAAACTATCCTATGTATGAGATAGTAGTTGTGGTTCATGATCGTTGCTATTGGAGGAATTATCTATTAGGTGCCAGATTCTTTATTTACAAAGACAATAAAAGATTAAAATATATCTTCACCAAGTATAACATGAATCTAATGTAGCACTTTTGGGTATAATACCTATAGTCTATTGATTTTGAGTTTTCTTACACACTGAGTAAGGGTAATTCCATGGTTGATGCTCTATGCTTGAAAACATCAACACAAGCTATCCATGAATCCACTAGTGAGTGGAAAATGATGTATTTTTCTTCTAAGTAGTATATTGTGGTTCTAGAATAGTAATTTAATCTAGTCTTATCTTCTTTGGTAGTGGATTCCTTTCTTCTTGAGCGATTCTGAATGAGGTCATTATCTGATTTAGAGGGGCTCTTTTCTGAAGGAGAGCATCGCCAGAGTGAACCCACCACCTGGTAAGGTTGTTGACAGTAGCGAGATCTTACTCTACTATGGGTTTTTTTGGGTTCATTATGATATTTGAGATGCATTGAAGAGGGAATCCCATGCCACTTTTTTCGATATTTATCCATTAATAACCATGATTTACTAAGACATGCATCGTAAGTACTGGTGGCCAGGTATATAGAGCTAGATAGTGGTCTTTGTCACCTAGTGCTCCACTTTTCAATTGGTGAAGGAAGAGCACCAGTGATCTACTAGACTTCTAAAACCTCTATAGATTCCTGATTGTAAGTGGAATAATATCACCATGGGTTTTGTGACACGATTTTCGAGATATCCTTAATGAAGTGATTCTTTGTGGGTGATCTCAGATAAGTTGACCAACATCACACACTTCATACTGATCCAAGTGTTCTTCTATGTTGAAGAGTTAAGAAGACATTACATGCCAGAGATAATGAGACCTCATGGTATACCCCATTCTATCTTTTTAGATAGAGACGCCCAGTTCACATCACGGTTTTGGTAAGGGTTGCAGAAGGTAGTGGGTTCACTGGTTCTCTTGAGTACCACATATCTACCTCAAAATAATGGGGAGTCCAAGTGGATTATTTCGGGGTTAGTGGATATTTTATGGTCCTATATCCTTGAATTTATAGGTTCCTATGAGAAGAATATTCATTAGTTTGATTTTTCCGACATTAACATCTTTTAGGAATCAATTCAGACGGCTTTGAATGAGGCCCTCTATAGAAGACCATTTCGTTCACCTCTATGGCATCTTTATATAAGTGAGGATTCTCTATTGGGTCCTCATCTCGATCAGGGGACTTCATTGCATGTACACAAGATTTAGAAGTGTATTGATGCAGATCAGTCCATGAAGATGTATTATATAAATCATCATCTTAGACCTCTTGAGGTTGAGGTGGAACATTGGTTATTCTTGTGTGCATCAGCACATCTGTGTTATAAATGAATTTGGAGATATGAAAAGGCTATCATTGATGTATGTTATACTATTTGAGATAGTGGATAGAGTTCTTACGTTATCTTATCAGTTTTTATTACCTCAGAGGTATTGTGACATGAATGACGACATCCACATATCAAATATTTGAAAATATCATCCAGACGCATCAAATTCATTTGGTACTCACAATATCGATCTTGATGTAGATGCATCCTTTAAGGACCATCCAATGTGTATTATCAATTATAGAAAGAAGGTTCTATGAGGTATGTAAGTTCTTTTATTCAGGGTGATATGGAAATATGAATGCCTATAGAATGAGACTTGGGAGAGTGAGGAAGATTTATTTAGTTAGTGGCCAGAAAAATTGTCAAAAGACATTCTACCACCCTCAGAATTGAAACTCTGGGAGGAGTTGTTTTAAAGAGGATAGGTTGTAACATCCTGAATTTATCCAAATGTACAAACCATTAATTATTCTATTTAATTCCATAAAACATCCATTAAAAATAGTCATATTTGGTCAAATGATGTCCCTCGTGTGTCTAGGGTTTTTCTGAATCCCAAATAATTAATGATAGAGAAAACAGTTTGGGCTGCATGGTTTGTATGAAACCATGCAACCCAGGGCATGTGTTTGGGTAGAAAGATGTAGGCTTTGGATAGTGGTAAAACAGATGGTTTCATTATAGTTAATAAAACCATGTGACTTTCCCATCTGGTGTTCCCTATGAAGTAGCACTGGGAAAATAGTTGGTGCAGAATTTGCTAACTGTGTGGAGAAACTATGCACAATGTAAATGGGGATGATTTTCCATTTTTCCCTTCATCAATGGATAAAACCTATTTTATTTATCTCCACTTATTCTTATCTAATTTATTCCCCTCATTTAGGTGCACATACCATCCACCTTTTCCCATGGTGGATTTGTGATATCTCCATCAAATCTTATCTTTTCCCTTCACTATCGGAAACTACACACTCAACTTGGTAAGATCTCATATCATCACCCCTTTATTATAAGGTTTCTCTGTAATCTATTGTGCTATCTAAATATGAATATTCTTTCCACTATTTTTTTGGTTTTTTCTAAATCGCTTGATTTCTTCCTATTTTTGGTTGGATCAAGCCTTGTTAACATACATGGGGTGTACTAATAACATGAGGTTGGGTGCCTACTCTTTTTCCTATAAATTTTATCACTTCTTAACATTATAATGTTGTGATACTAATCGAATCCTTATAGAGAAACCTTGTTACACAATATTATATTAATTGTAATATTTTATCATGTTATATATGGCCTTAGATTATACAGAAACCCATCTGAGGGTGTTCGTTTGGTCATTGGAGACCCCATTTGGGTCTTCCATCCTAATTGACCTATGTTTTCTTACAATGTAACTGGGGTTTCACCTTAGGTTCATGTTTAAAATCAATTAATGGGTTTATAATGATTAATGAACCATGAATTTGATTCCCCATGGAATTCCTAAGATTGATGATAATTTAATGGCCTTGTGTAATGCTATATGCCTTTGGGATGATTTGACATTCCTTTTAAACATCACATTCAAAATTCTAAATTTACATGATAACTTCTATATGTCATTAAATGAGCTTATTACATTGAAACCCTTTGATTCATGACGTATTATTTTTATGTTAATTTATTCCATGTTCTATTTTTCTTGGTTTTCTAAATGAGTATTTCTGAAGCCCATGTTTTCTCTTGAACGGAATGGGGAGATTGTTCAATCTTGGTATCTTGAGGATTGAGATGTCATTGATGACATATGGTAATAGATGTGATAATTCCATGTGCCTTTTTTCATATTCCATTATTTATATTACATACCTTTTTTTCATTCCTCATGTAATTCTTACTTTTATTTAATTATTATAGCCTTAACATTTGAATTCTTCCATTTTTTAGGATTGAATTATATAGTTACATAAAATGGTAAGAATGTGATATTGAGATTCTTTATTATTGGTATGCTAATATATATATATATATGCCTTTCTTTGTGATATATTTCCTTTCCTATGATTTTCTTGGATACTTGGTCCACTTGATATGGACCGAGAGGGAACATGGGTTTTGTATTAAGGACTCATGGATGGACTTATCATGTTCATTTGGGTTAACACTAAACATGCTGGGGGAGATGAATTGGCTTTCTAGGAAAGGGATTCTGTGGTGGATTATAATACTACTGAGTGACATTGATTCCCTAGGGGAGAAATTTTCGATAGACACATTGGAAATATGGATGCGCCATTCCATGGGTGATACTCAGTCCCCTACGTGAGATACCTAGGATAGACTCAGAGTTCCCATGCCATTAGTGATATGTGGGATTTTATAGGGATCCCCTTTTACTTATATTATGGTATTAGATTATATCATATGTTCATATAGATATTCTTGAGAATATTTTTAAATCACCTTGGATGGTCTTGAAACATCACCACCTGATTTGACGGATTGTTTTTATTAAATTATTTGATTGAATTGGTTGGTTTCTTATGTTATACTTTTTACTTATTATATTGAGATTTATTATTCACTTTTGATACTGTTTCGGTGCGGATGTGCGTCGGGTTACGCTGTTCCGCCAGGACGCGTTCGCGCGTGCACCCGTCAACCCGAGGGGATGGGCGCGCGGCTTGTGGTCCCGCAGTCCCGCTTTCCAAGGGCGGGCGGCATTCGTCCCTTATTCAGGGGCGTCTGCTCCTTGATCGAAACCGGGATGATGGGATGTCGGCTCCTCCTTCCTTGGACGTCTCCTTGGAACTCGTCGCCTAATCCGGGTCTCCCTCATAGACTTAAGAATGTTCGTGAATCTCGTTCCCGGCGCCATATCTTCATGGACACCGGTTAATTACGCTGCTTCCGCCCGGACGCTCCAAGGAGTCTGGGCGGGGCAGCAACCTGCGGTGAGAAGGCCGGGTGGCTCTGGGTGCTGGGGGCGTGTCGTAGCACTGCGGCTCTGCACGTCTGTCTTCCGTCCCTAATAGGGCTTCTCGAAGGCATGATGGCCTGAGGCATCCCGTACTAGGTGCGGGGAACTGTGTCACCTGAGGTTTTCCTCAGCTTCCCATGTTTAACACGGGGTATGCCGCGAGTTTAACGTCCAGCGGGGACGGCATCGGACCGATCAACACGAAAAGTGGATCAGATGACAGAACCCCTTGCGGGGAACCTCCGACGCTGGGGCCAGCACATGGGCGGCTTCCCAAATGATGTGGAGTGGAGTGAAGTGGCATGACCCCACCGGGATGTGGCGGCCCGGGTAAGGATCAGGATGGATGATGGAGTGAAGAGCTTGGACCCCGTAGAGGCTTCCTACGTACCGCGCGTTAGCACGGATCAAAGTCAACGTAGTTCGGGTATACAGTTTAACGTCATGCTGGACGTCGGCAAGCCGACTCACGAAGAGGTCTAGGCCGCCGGGCGGAGGATTGAACCGAACCACCTCGCACAGAGGGGGATGGAACGGCCGGGTGGATCACAGTTTCACGTCATGCTGGACGATAAAAGGAGAAATGGAAAAAGGGGCTGTGGGGAGGCACAGTGGAGATACACACGGGCAATCTCCCACAGGGGCGGATTCATAGGTGAATCGACGCAAGCGTGAACCCTGGAGGGGTCCACTGATGGACGAACCGACGTAAATACGACCGGGACGACCAGGTGGCGGGCTTGGACCTCAGGGAGGCTTCCTACGTACCCTGTATAGAAGACAGGGATCAAAGTCCACGTAGTTCATTCTGTCAGGACTTACGCACTTGGGGCAGCCCGGATGCGGCAAAACTCAGTTGGAAGGGACTTGGACCGAAAGCAGAAGACACCTCGATCCCAGTCACACCCTCTACTGGCTTCGGCAGTGGGGAGGCGCAATGGAGATACACATGTGCAGCCTCCCACGAGAAACTAGGGGTTTGTAATACCCTGCCCCCGTAGGGAAAAGCCACTCCCATTAAATCGTCCCAAAAGGGGGACAATCCCGACATCCCTGCAGAGACGAGCGGGTGGGGGCCACGTCCAAACCGGGGGGGACCCTGCGTGCGAAGCACGTGATCGAATGATGCGGACGGTTTAACGTCTTGCCGGACGAAGTACAGTTTAACGTCGTGTGTTGAGGACGAAGCGGACGGTTTAACGTCTTGCCGGACGAAGTACAGTTTAACGTCGTGTGTTGAGGACGAAACACTTGGCAGTTTAACGTCTTGCAGCGTGGACGATGGGGGCTAGGCGGTTTAACGTCGTGCAGCCTGGACGTATACAGTTTAACGTCGTGCAGGACGTGGTGCAGTTTAGCGTCATGCTGGACGAATATGCAGTTTAACGTCATGCTGGACGAATATGCAGTTTAACGTCATGCTGGACGAATATGCAGTTTAACGTCATGCTGGACGAATATGCAGTTTAACGTCATGCTGGACGAATATGCAGTTTAACGTCATGCTGGACGAATATGCAGTTTAACGTCATGCTGGACGAATGATTGCCGTCGATGGGTCCGTGTCACTTCGCACGAGCCTGGAAGGCTGCACGGGAAGACAGCGCACGGTGCGGGCACCTGCGACGAAGACCATCGAGCGCCACGCAGGCGGGTACCCAAAGGGGGTCAAGGGAGGCGACCCTGGCGGATTGCGCGCAAAAGAGGAGCTTTGCGCGCAAAACCGCGGGTCGGCGCGCAAAATGGCGGGCTGGCGCGCAATTGGGCCAGCGCTTTGCGCGCGGATGATTGGGATTGCGCGCACCGGGCTTCGGGTAGCGCGCGGGGGCAACGGCTCATTCTCTAACGAATGGCCACTTTGAAAATGGGGGGTGCGCGCAATCGGGTTGGATTGCGCGCACCCGGGGGGCAATTGCGCGCAAGAGGCTTCTTTTGCGCGCAAAGGCCTTCGGGTTGAAATTTATTCAAAGGGAAGGAGCCAAGGGGATTGCGCGCGAAGGCGGACCCCAAGGCTCTATTGCGCGAAAGAAAGGAGGTTACCTGAAGATCGGCATTGCGCGCGGAAGGGGTTGAATTGCGCGCGCGGGAGACCGTTCGACTTCCAGCAACCTTTGAAACGTTGGGGGTCGCCTAGTATTTATAGGCAACCCCGGGCGCGGAATCCAAGGCGCGAGCGCGGAATTCTCCTCGCGGGCGCGGAATCGGGCACGGCGCGCAAGGGAGTTGCGCGCATCCCGGGGGTTTTGCGCGCGGATCATCATCTTTGCGCGCAGACCTCTGAAATTCCGCGCAAGGCCTCCGGGCCCTCCGAAACATTCTTCCGACTCCGAATATGACCTCGCTTTCCGCATCCGGAGCTTCGTTTGGGAACAACGGACTTTTCCGGCGTCTAAAAAAGCCCCCCCTCGGAATCTGATCGGCGAGAGGTCGCAACGATCGGGTTCCGAGGGAGACGCCGGAATGCCGAAGTCCTGGGCGGCGCGGGACTTAGGCGCGCAAAAAGGGGCGCCGGTCGCGAAATTCGCCGCTGCGGTCGCGCAAAGCGCTTTCCGCGCAGCGCGGACCCCGGCCTCGCCTATAAATAGGGGCACTGGGTCCCTCCGTGCCGTACACTGGCCTTCCGCGCGATAAGCATCTCTTCTCTCGTGCGCGAAATTGCCTTTTCCGGCGCGGAATTCGCCAGCTCGTCGCGCAAAACCGTCCGGATTCCGCCTGTCTTTGCGCGAAATCCCGGAACTTTGCGCGACAGTCTTCCCAATTGCGCGCCGCCTACTTGGATTGCGCGCCGACTCTCAAACTTTTCCACCAGCCTCGTCCGATTCCGCACACTTCATCCCTTAACCCGCACGACTCCCGAAACTTCTGAGATGGCCGCGCACAGAGGAAATGAGGGGGATGCCGCCACTCGCAGGGCTGAGATGGCGACGAACGAGGAGGTTTACGGAGCCAAGGAGATTGTTTCCAACAATCAATCCTTGTTCGACTTACTGACGCCGGCCCAGAAGACATATCCACTGTCGGACAACCTGCCGCTCTGGAACTTCGGCATCCTAGATGAGGTCCTGGTGCCAGGGTTCGAGATTGATGCGCCGCGGACCTGGGTGACCCGGGAGGACGAGCTTCTCCGCTATAACATCACCAACAATGGGAATCCTGCCAGGGAGACCAGACACTTGGATGTCTATGTCCTGAACCCGAGGACGCGAACCATTGATGGGGGTGAGCCTACTGCGGAGAATTCTCCAGCCCTCTACTCGAGCATATATCGCCAGAGCGTCACGGACGACACCAAGGGCTGGCTGAAGGACTGGGACTTGCGGTCTGGGGGCAACTTCACCAGCGAGTGGGCCTGGGCGTTCTGGGTACGCCACACTTGCGATCACTTCGCAGAGGAGCTGCGATACATCGGCCTCTTTGAGGCGGTGTGGACGTCGCAGTTCCACTTCTACCAGCAGTCCGAGCTCAGGCCGGAGCTGTTCACCCGATGGTCTCCGGATACCAACAACTTCCATCTTCACCATGGGGAGGTCGGCATCGGCCTCTGGGACATCCACTGCATCGGAGGTATCCCGCTGGAGGGCTACCAATACGATGAGTTCCTGCCACCGAAGAACATCTGGGAGGACAGGTCACGGACTCCCATCCTGACCTGGCATCTGCTTGACCTGGCTACACAGCGCCTCGGGATCAAAGACTTCCAGAAGGACATAGCCTACAAGGAATGGTTCGGCTAGTTCTTGGAGCATGACCCGGCGGTCAAGATGCCAGGCAGGGGGAAGCGGTGCCCGACCGCAGCTCAGAGGAGCCGGAACGGGTCGTACTGGCGGGTCCTGGAGACGGGCGACTACCGCTCATGGGGGTACCGCGTCATCGAGGCCCGGGACCCAAATGTCCGGTACGCGGCGTTCCTGGCCGCCTTTCTGAGTGGGTGGCTCCTGCCAGTGCGGGACGCGAGAATGGGCGTTCGCCCGGCGACACTGGCGGTGGCAGGCGCTATGGCCGCCAACAAGAGATACAACCTCGGGGTCCCAGTGCTGGCGAGGCTGTATGCCATCCTGGGACGCATCTCACGAGGGGGGTCGCCACGAAGGATCTGTGGGCCCTTTCAGTTCTTCCACGGCTGGGTGGCTGCTCACCTCGGTGGGTACACGTTTCCGAACGCCATCATTCCTCCGGGCAACGGCCTGCGACCCTCCCTGCTGAACATCGCGGGGGTCGCTCCGATGACCCTAAGTGAGGAGGGAGTGCAGATCCGGATTGGCAATCATGCCAACTTCAACTTCAGTCCGTTCCCCACTCCCGTTGGCCAAATGATCGACAACGGGCAGGGTCCGCTGGAGCAGCATGAGTACTTCCTGAACATGCGGGGCGGGGTGCTCGTGGCTCGGATCGACGGGAAGGTGATCTGCGAGCCTTACGTGCCGACCCGTTTCGCCAGGTAGTTCGGGTGCCTTCAACGGATGCCGAAGAGGGTATTCACTGCTGTTCGAGAGGAGACGAACCCTGGCGTCCTTCGCCAGATGTGGCTGATGTTTGCTGCTTTCGGTTCTGGCGACGTCATCACTCTCCCTCCTACCGGAGTTGACGCAGGCTTGGCAACCGAGTACGCCGAACACTGGGCCATCGCGTACCCCGAGGGGATCTTGCGGAAGCTAGTTCGGCGGCTCGAGGCTACCCGTGCGGAGACCGGGCGTCAAGGAAGGAGGCGGGGCGCCGCCACACGGGGGAGAACGGAGGCGCGCCAAGCAGCGGAGCCGGAGCGGGCAGGGACTTCGGCGGCGGGCACATCGCAGGCTGCCGCTACGACCTCGGCGCCCAGAGACGGGGCACATGCGGCGATCGAAGAGCGGCCCGGGAAGCAGGTGAGACGTCTGCTCGAACCCTCCCACGATGCAGTCTTCCCGGCGCTGTGGTCGGCCTGGATGACCCTGCGGCAGTCACTGGGGACCGACGCCATCTGGCGAAAGATTCTCAGAGAAGGAATCCATCTGCCAGAGGTCGGGCGCCTCCACATTGCCGACAGGGTGGACTTCAACCGGCAGTATGCGTATCTGACGGCCATGGACGAGTACGTGCGCCAACGTGGTCAGCGCGCGGAGCCATCCCTTCTGGTGAAGGTGATGCTCGGTCTCGAGCCCGCTCCGGAACAGATGCCGCCGGAAGAAGACGACAGTAGCAACGACTCCGAAGAAGAGGAGGAAATGGGGGAGGATGAAGGCTCTGAGGGAAGATCCCATCAGGGGAGCCCACGGGAGAGCGGCGAGGTGGCCGGCTCTGACAACGTTGATGTCACTGAGCTCCTCGAGGTCCGCTTCTATCCCTACTCAATCTGCTTCATCCACTCTCTTATGCAGCTTCTAACCCATTTCTCCATCTTTCTCAGGAGCGCACGGATGTTGGTCAGGCATCCTCAGCGGGAGTAGGAGGGGCGCCAGCAGGACAAGGCGGGGGCCAGACACCCATCATCGAATTGACAAGCGCTAAGGGGTCCCCTGCTGCAACTGTTCCTGCGGCGACCGGGGTAGCGGAAGATGACGCTCCGAACTCCCGTAAGTCTCCCTACTTTACTGCTGGTGCTTGCCATTGACGATCCGTGACTAACCACGGCATGCCCCGCGCAGTGATCTCAACATTGGAGGCTCATCGGGTTGCCGAACCCGGGCCATCTACGAGTGGACCAGTGGTGGACATGCCGCCTGCTCCGGAAAAGACTTCCCAAACCGAGCCGGCCCCACCAACTGCTGATCAAGGGGCTCCGGACATCGGCGGTGCTGACATCGGAGAGAGGTTGGGGGCTGACGAGGGTGTCAGCGCCGCTGGGGAGAGAGAAGAAGGTTGCCCGGATGTTGGGGAACCTATCCCTCGCGAGGACCTCCCAGGGGCGGACCCTGCAGCAGACCTGCTGGCTGCCTTCCCTGCCTACCGGCCTGCCGATCCCGAGGAGATGGACGACTCAGACATGGAGGCGGTCGAGGAGAGCCGGATAACGCGCCGTAGGGGGTGGAAGTGCATCCAGCGCTTCCTCAAGCGAGACCCGTCGGAGTGGCTGGGGCGCATGGGATCACTTCAAACCTGGCTGCGCTTCCTGTGTGCCAGGGGAGCTGATGCTCAACGCCTCCATCTGATGGTCCGTGATTTCATGGCCGAAAAGATGCGCGAGAGCTGCCGGCGTGCCGACGTCACACAAAGTCGGGACATGGCGGAGAGCACGCGGGCGCTCCTCGCGGCGGAGCAGGAAGTCCGGCGCCTCGAAGGGCAGGCGGCAGAGAAGGAGGCCTTCGTCGCAACGTGTACCGAGCTTGTGGAGCAACTAGCAGCCCAGCTGGTTGACGCCCAGGTACAGCTGACGGAGGCGGGCCAACAGATGGTCACAATTCAGGTCGAGCGGGAGCGTGCACAGGACAGAATCGACGAACTGCGCGCTGCGACCGCCGACGAAGAGAGGACACGCAGAGAGCGAGAAGCAGCTCTGGAGGCCACCAGCCAAAGGGTAGCGGCATTAGAAAGACTCATTCAGCACGCTAATCCCTAAGGGCTTTGTTTTGCCATTCCCAAAACATTTGCTTCCGCTACTTTGATCCATCTGTATGAATCAATATATTTATCTGCATCTTTTGGTTTAATATGCTCAACCACAATTCGTTGTCTTGCGGGAGTGTTAACCAAGCATCAGGCATCCATAATTGGGCCTGGATTTCTGGAGAAAAGAGGGAGGTCATTCCTAGGAAAGGAGACCTCAGACCTAATCAATGTACCATTCCCCCAACCTGTTCCAACACACGAGCGGGACAATGCTAGGGGCGTTGAGATTTTATCCGAACATAGGGAAATGAGAAAGGGTGAATCGCGTGTCCCGAATCCAGACATCCACAACGGTCGGCCTTCCAGGAAATGCCCAAGACGGTAGGAGGACAGTGGATCGACCATAACAACTGCAATAGACGGACCGAAAAAGGCCATCATTCGTATTGCAGGAGGCGGACCACATGTCATCATGAATACCGCTTTGGGGTTCCTTCAGACACAAGGGTGGAAAATCCAGATCAACAGGGCATGCGAAGCGTGGGGCGAAGTGACGATTTGTTCGGACAGAATCCAATGCTCTCAAAATTGCGCCACCGTGGGGAAAACGTATTAGGCGGATGCACTAATCTGGCCGCGAGTCACCTCAATTCTCAGACATCACCTCTCTGACGAGGAAACTGTCGCTTCCCATCCTTGCGATGGGGCATCCCGAGCTGAATCGGGGAGAATATCACAACTGCACCACTCTACCCGAAGTCAGGCCAGACGGCCGGCGACGAGGAGGGGCGGGACTTAACGATCCCTGAGGCTGGACCCGAGTTGAGATGCCCGGGCGTTCCTACGTACTCCATCAGGCTGGAGATCAAGCCACACGTAGTTCTGAGAGTGCAGTTTAACGTCATGCAGGACGTAGAATCCCGTTTAGGGGAGATCTAGTTTAAGGTCTTAGAGCTCGGACCATAAGGGTAGATCTTAGTTTAAGGTCTTAGAGCTCGGACCATAAGGGGAGATCTTAGTTTAAGGTCTTAGAGCTCGGACCATAAGGAGAGATCTTAGTTTAAGGTCTTAGAGCTCGGACCATAAGGAGAGATCTTAGTTTAAGGTCTTAGAGCTCTGACCATAAGGACCTCAAAGTACGCCGCATCTGGTCATATCCCCTGGATATGCGAAGATGCACTGAGGGATAGTGTCGAGAGTGTCGAGTTTTCGCCTGGTCAGAATGGGAGGTGGGAAATGTGAATCATGCGGCCATTCACTCGAGGACCGGGAGCACCGGCGTGACGATATGAGAGTACTGCCGACCGTGGCGGAAAAGCAGCATCAACATCGCACTAACCGTTGGTGGAATGAGGCAGCAAACGAGCATCGACCGCTCAATCGCAGGATTCATATCGATTTGCTGCCTGAGGCCATTGGGGGTACCGGCCCGAGTCGGTGGGAGAGCACTGAGGCATTGTGTCCGAACCGTTCACGGGGGCTCCACCCAGGGCGTAGACGATGGGTCCGAATGAAAGGGAGCACGAAGCCTGAAAAGCGGAGGAAACCTGACCAAGCGAATCCTGACCCTCCTGGCAATAAACCAGAGTACTCTTGACACCGGTGGACCACTGCAAGGGGTTGGGGAACACGCCTTGAGGGTGACCTGAAGGCGGCGGATTCCCCAGAGAAGGGGGAATCTCTAAGAAATGGGGGGCTGGACCCGAAGTTTCAAACATCCGGGCGTTCCTACGTATCCCATAAGGATGGGAATCAAGCCGCACGTAGTTCTTGAAGCGCGGCGCAACACAATCGGGCACCAGCGCGGGGAAGAGTGCGGGTCTGACCCTCGCACACAGAAGGAGCGGCATTTGATATTTCTTGTTTGTCCTTAAAGATGAATGGTTTTTCTTTGTGCGGCGACATGCCTGTGATTGAGAAATCTCTGGCGTCGCCACAATAATCAAGCCACGGAAGGCATTGATGAATGGCGTGGTTATTAACCAGCGCCCAACATGAGTGTCCCCTGAGGGGAACATCACGATGCAGTGCCGTTTTCTCGTCGGGCGGCCAAGACGATCACAGTTTACGGTCGTGTGGTAGGACCAGACAACACAGTTTAAGGTCGTGTGGTTCGGACCATGGAGGAATCCGCTTACCGCGGTACGGCGGACACAGCGGAGGTGGGAGCATACCCAGCCCTACGGTCACGCACGATTCCAGGAGAAGAGTCTTGGGATGGGGGTCTGCGTATGTCCATCACCCGAGGGGCAGAGATGCTAGCCTCCAGGCATACTGGGCTCAGAACGCGATTGTTCGAGCGACTCCTCCCTCCTTATGGGGACGAGGGTCCAGATACGCATGGCCCTTGGGCAGAACATCCGCATATATCCTTGGTGCTCAGATCAAGGGAGCCTCGAACGACATCATTACCTTGGTTGGTCTGCCTAACGTGTAAAGGTGTACTGAAGGTCAGTATGAAAAGAGTGTCCAGATTCCACTACAACGCATAAAGGCGGAGTGTGATGAGGACTGCGCAACCAATGTTCAGAGCCTGAAGGAGCTGACATGGCGATCAAGGATGTTGCTGACGCATTCGCAACACAACATCCGATCGCGTCAGCCTAAGACGGGTCAAGCAAACGAGCATCAACCGCTCAATCGCAGGATTCATATCGATTTGCGGCCCAAGACCCGCCGGTAAATTGACCCGGAGCGGTGGGAGAGCACTGAGGCATCGTACCCAAACCGCTAACGAGGATCCCCTTGAGTGAAGGCTCGAATTAGAGGAAGCGCGAGGCCTGACAAGCAACACAGGACTTGTCGGGATTGAATCTGACACTACGAGTCATAGACCGAAGTACCCAAATCATGTTAACAGATCTCCAGAAAGGGTCGGAGGACTCACCCTGAGAGAAACCAAAAGAGGGCAGATCCCCGTGATCAACCAAGAGACGGGGCTGGACCTGAAACACAAGCGTCCAGGTGGTCCTACGTATCCCATAAGGATGGGAATCAAGCCATACGTAGTTCTTGAGAGGCAGTTTAACGTCATGCAGGACGATGAGGGGTGTGAGGTAGTCCCACACACAGGGGAGGCGTACGGCGCGGCCAGTAGACCGACGTGAATGAGGACATAATCCCCCACTCACGCGATACGCCTCACACAAAAAGGAGGGGAACTGGGGCCAGAGGCCCAACGCGGGATAGAGATTCCCGGGAAATGGGGCTGGGCCTGAAACATGAATGTCCAGGCGGTCCTACGTATCCCATAAGGATGGGAATCAAGCCATACGTAGTTCTTGAAGTGCAGTTTAACGTCATGCAGGACGATGAGGAAAAAAGAAGGGGGGAGCAGAAGGCATCCCCAAACGTGGGGGGGCGTACAGCGTGACGAGCAAACCGACCTGAATGAGGGCATAGCCCCGCACTCACACCATACGCCGCACACCCGGGGGCAACTGGGCCAAGGGCCCAGGATGAGATGGAAATTCCCGAAGGATGGGGCTGGGCCTGAAACATGAAGGTTCAGGCGATCCTACGTATCCCATAAGGATGGGAATCAAGCCGCACGTAGTTCTTGAGGGGCAGTTTTACGTCATGCAGGACGAATGCTGAACAGTTTAACGTCTTGTAGCTCGGACGTAGTGCAGTTTAGCGTCATGCGGGACGAAGTACTTGGCAGTTTAACGTCTTGCAGCGCGGACGAGTGCTGAACAGTTTAACGTCTTGTAGCCTGGACGAATGCAGTTTAACGTCGTGCAGGACGTGGTGCAGTTTAACGTCATGCAGGACGAAGTGCAGTTTAGCGTCATGCGGGACGAATGTGCAGTTTAACGTCATGCTGGACAAATGTGCAGTTTAACGTCATGCTGGACGTATGTGCAGTTTAACGTCATGCTGGACGTAGTGCAGTTTAACGTCATGCTGGACGTATGTGCAGTTTAACGTCATGATGGACGTATGGACACTCAGGAAAAGTATTGCTTGAGGAACCTAGCGTTGGTGGGAGGAGTGACACGCTCACCATCCATAGTCGCTAGGGAGTACGCGCCATTGGGATAGACCTTGTGGACAACAAAAGGTCCCTCCCACTTGGGCTCCAACTTGGGCGGCTTCCTGCCGGGGATCATTGGTGCTCTTAGGGCTAGCACTAGATCACCCTGCAGGAAGGAGCGGAGGCGAACCTTCTTATTGAAAGCTCGAGCCATTCTGCTTTGATGCCTCTCCAAGTTGTGCAAAGCGCGAAGTCTATTCTCATCCAGTGCTTCCAACTCGACTAGACGGGCTTCAGCAACTCTGTCCGGCGCTTGCTGGTCGTAGACCGCAGTGCGCAAGGACGGTAACTGGATCTCGATGGGCAGGACGGCCTCAGCTCCATACACCAGGGAATAAGGGGTCATCTGGGTGGAATTGCGAGTCGTCGTCCGATAAGCCCAGAGGGCGTTGGGGAGCTTGTCCGGCCAACTCTTCTTGTTCTGACCAACCATCTTTTGCAGAATGTTAGAGAGGGTTTTGTTAAACGCCTCGATCTGTCCATTCGCCTGCGCATGATAGCGAGATGTATGGTTCGAGCGAATGTTATACTTGGCGTACAACTTCTTCAACTCGGCTGCTCGGAAATTGGTTCCGTTATCCGTGAGGATAGCGTGAGGCACTCCAAATCTATAGATGATGTTGGAGGTCACGAAGTCAGCGATCGAACAGGATTTGACCTCTCTGAGCGGAATCGCTTCTGCCCATTTGGAGAAGAAGTCCGTAGCGGTCAGAATGAACCGGCACTGGCGAGCTGTCGCCGGCGGGTAAGGTCCTACAACGTCCAGACCCCAGACTGCAAAGGGCCAGGAATACCTAGTGGTATGGAGAGGCTCCGGCGGCCGATGCACAAAGTTCGCATGAACCTGGCACGCATGGCACCTCCTGGCATACTCGATGCAGTCATGGATCATAGAGGGCCAGAAGTATCCCAACCTCCGAATCTGGTGGGACAGCTTCGGCCCAGTCTGGTGGGCGCCGCATGAACCAGCATGAACCTCTTGCATGACTCGTGGGATCTCAACTCCCTGAAGGCAACGGAGGAGAACACCATCAAATCCGCGTTTGTAGAGGATCTGCTCCAGGTCGGGACTGCTCTGGAGGACGAACTGTGATGCGCGGCGTCGAACTCGCTCGCGCTCGGCCCGATCCGATGGAAGAATGCCATGTTGGAGGTACTCAACCAAAGGTGTCCTCCAATCAGGGGCTGATCCGACTGTCATATCTGGGGTACTCGGGGCTCCGGGCATAGGGGAAACCATGGTGACGTTACTTACCAACGGGCCGCGATCTTCTTCCGGGATAACGAGAGCGATGAGCCTGCGGCGCGTCACGCGGACGATCAGGTTGTCCTGTTCAGGCTCCGCAAGTGACGCAGCGAGGCTGGCCAAAGCATCTGCTCGACCGTTCTGCGACCGGGGAACATGGACAATTTCCGCCCGAGAAGGGAACCGGGCCATCAGAAGGAGGGTGCACTCCAACAATGGCACAAGTTCCGGCTTCCTGACAACGTAGTCGCCATTGATCTGCTTAACGACCAGCTCGGAGTCCCCTTTCACGCACAGACGGGGCACGTCGATCTCGAGAGCCAACTCGAGGCCGGTGATGAGGGCATGGTATTCCGCCTCATTGTTGGTACAACCCTCTGACAACAGGAAAGAGTATGGCAGCACGGCTCGCTCCGGGGTAATGAAGACGATACCCAATCCCACTCTGTTGAGCTTAGGATTATCGAGTCTTCTACCGGTGGGGCTCCGGGAGGCACCGTCAAAGTGCATCTGCCAGCATGGATCGGCTCGATCAACCGAGAGAATGGTCTCATCAGGAATGCCTAGATCCAGCGGCTGATCCGCGGAGGTTGGGTGAGCAGCCAGAAAGTCTGCCAATGCTTGCCCTTTGATGGCCTTCTGAGACACATACCTGATGTCGAACTGCTGGAGAATCACAGCCCACCGTGCTAGGCGGCCAATCAACATAGGTCGGCTCAGGATATATTTCAACGGGTCTACCCGAGAAACCAACTGTACCTCATGGTGTTGCAAGTAGTGCCGTAATTTCTGTACGGCAAATACGAGCGCCAGGCAGCTCTTCTCGATGGGGGAATACCTAACTTCCGCATCGAGGAGCATGCGACTGAGGTAATAGAGGCTATTCTCCGTTCCCTCGTTGTTCTTCTGGGCGAGAAGGGCACCCAGGGACCGTTCCAGGGCGGTCACATAGAGGACCAGCGGCTTCCCGGATACAGGCGGCATCAGAACCGGAGGTTGAAGCAGGTACTGCTTGATCTCCTCGAAAGCGGTCTGACACTCTTTATCCCATACATAGGTGGCACCTTTCTTCATGAGCCGAGAAAAGGGCTTACACTTGCCGGCCAGATTCGCGATGAATCGGCGTATATAGGCTAAGTGGCCTTGGAACCCTTGCAGTTCCCGGACGGTACCTGGGGGAGGCATCTGGCTAATCGCCCTGATTTTCTCTGGGTCGATCTCAATACCCCGGTATCTTACCACAAATCCAAGGAACTTTCCGGAGGTGACCCCAAAGGCACACTTCAACGGGTTCATCTTCAGGCAGCGAGACCGGAGGAAGCTGAACACTTTCTCAAGATCTTTGAGATGGTCCTGACGCTGGCGCGATTTGACAACCAAGTCGTCGACGTAGCATTCCACCAGTGTGCCGAGGATTGGCTTGAATATGCGGTGCATCGCCCGTTGATAGGTGGCACCTGCATTCTTCAGGCCGAAAGGCATGACCCGGTAGAAAAAGGTACCTTGGGGGGCCCTGAAGGCAGTGAACTCCTCATCCTCAGGGGCCATCCGAATTTGGTTGTATCCGGAGTATCCATCCATGAAGGAGAGGGCTTGGAACCCTGTCGTGGCATCAATCAACAGCTTTGTCACTGGAAGGGGAAAATCATCCTTCGGGCAGTGGCGGTTGAGATCGCGGAAGTCGATGCAGACTCTGATCTGCCCGTTCTTCTTCCTGACCGGCACAATGTTGGCCAGCCATTTGGGGTACTGAACTTCCCTCACGAAGTTGGCTTTGATAAGCTTGTCAACTTCGGCCTCAACCATGGCACCGTGGGATGGGTGCATCTTCCTGGGAGGCTGCTTGAACCCGCGATGGTTCGCCGGGAGACCAAGGCGGTGGAAGGGTACCTGAGGATCCAGCCCCGGCATATCGTCATAGCCCCAAGCGAATACATCACGGTGCTGCCTGAGAAAGTCCACGTACTGTTGCCGCTCCTCAGAGGGCATGGCGGCACTAACCAATGTGGTTCTTGGATCGGCCTCGGTTCCAAGGTTCACCTGTATTAACTCATCGACCGTGGCGGGGACGCCCTCCTCAAAGGCTGGGGGTGCGTCTTCCATATCCTCTCCACTCGGGGAGGGATCGTCCACGGGAGAGACTGCGTTGGCAACTGCATTGGGGCTACCAGATCCTGCTGGGCCACTGGTGCTGGCGCGGGCGGTCGCGGCCATCTCATCAGGAGACTCGCGGACCGTCAAGACCATGGCGACGTCCAACCGTTGAATCGGGAGGACATAAGCGTCATCCAGACTTGCCCAGGGATCACTTGCAACAGCGACAGGCTCAACCTCACCTGCCAGGATCTGCTTATCCTTGCTCTTGTAATAGTCCGCGTCCAGATAGCGGGCTTCACACGAGGCAAAGGGAGAGGCATCTCCTTGAAGCACACCTACTCGACCATTAAGGGAGTATTTGAGGCACTGGTGGTATGACGAGGGAACCGCCGCGTGAAGATGGAGCCATGACCTGCCCATCAATGCGTTGTACGCGGTGTCCTGAGAGACTACCATGAATTCGGTGTTGGCAACCAAATCACCGAACTGGGTCTTCAAACGTATCTTGCCGACCGGGGTTTGCTCGGTGCGATCGTACCCCTGGATCCTGAGGTCGGAGGGAATCAAGTCATCCTCAGACAACCCCAATCTCCGGAGCGTCCGAGTTGGAATCAGGTTAATCCCGGACCCCGTGTCGACAAGACAGCGCCGGACTTCAAGGCCATTGAACTGGCCAGTGACATACAGCGGACGAATGTGTCCCTGTATAGGAGGGTCTTCATCCTTACCAGAGAACGAGATAACTGCCTGACATTCGGCGTCCTCGATCGTTTCGGTGTGAAAGGCCTCTGCAGCCGCAACCTCTGTCTCAAACTGGAGGGGGCTTTTCAGGGCTTCAGCGAGTGCCTCGCGCATCTCAGATGACATGCGCAGAGCCTCAAGGATGGAGAGCCTTGCTGGGATGTCGGCCAAGTGCTTCAGGACATCATACTTTTTGGCCAAGCGCGAGCCCCTGGTTGCAGGAGGTTGCTCTGCGGTTGGTGGCATGACGGGCCTTGCCGGTTGGATCGGCGGCCGACTGGTACTTGGCGCATCTCGCTGTTCACTGGTCGCAGTCCGGGAAATGGTCACCGTACTGGAGTCAGGAGGCCGGGATGGACTCGTGGCAGGGCGGAGCTGGCCGCGACGCGGCTGAGGCGGTTCTGCCTGGTCCCACACCACAAACAGTGGCGGAGGCGAATCCGTCATCCCCGGATGGGGGGCTGCGCGCGCTGAGCTCGGTTTTGAGCCTGCTGCCTGGTCTCAGTGGCGTGCACGGCCTGGCTGGAGGTACCAACGGCTGTGCCCCGGTGACTCCTGCTGCTGCGGTTCTTCCGACGGTGGCGACGACCGGGGACACTAGGGAGGTCCACCTGGTGTTCTTCAACGTCGGGAACCGAAAAGGGATTTACCAGCTCGACGATATTAACCGAAGCGTACCCAATACCGTCATCAGACGAATCATCCATCACCGGGCGGATCCGAGGAGGGACCCCCATCTCCGGGGGCATGAAATCGCCGAGAGTGCGGGATAGTGGCGGAACTGGCGGGGCGCGCTCTTCCTTCTTGCGCTGCCGCCGTTTGCTCCTCTTGGAAGAGGCAGGCTGGGACGACGATGCTGAAGCAGCACCCGCGGATTCTGGGGGCTCAGGCTGATTCAAGCGCGCACGGATGATTCCATGGGCGCGAATGGTCGTCTTGCGGGCCATCCAGTTATTATACTTCTGGGATCCGCGGTTGGAGACCAGCTGCCATTCGTCCTCGTTGCCACTATCGTCATCTGATCCCACGAACACGCCCGCCACTTGTGCTGGAGCTGGACCCAACCTGATTACATTGTTGTTAATCTGGTCTTGGAGCCAATCCTTAAACACATAGCACCGCTGGATGGTGTGCCCCAGGGCCCGATGGTAGGGGCAGTAGCGGGGGTTATTCGTAAGATGTGCCTCCTCTGGCTTCCAACACTCAGGCAGTCGCACAATCCTCTGCTCCAGGGCGCTCCGGAAATAACCGGGGACCTGATCCTCATGGAATGAGTAAGTCAGGTGTCGCGGGCCCCTGGGAGCGTGGTCTTGACGAGGGGCTGGAGGGGCCTGCCGAGGAGGTGGACCCTGATTATCTCGCCTGGGTTTCGGCGGTACATTACGCGGAGGGGCCGGCCGGTTCTGAGGCTGCCGCTGCTGGGCTGGGAACTGAGCCCGTGGAGGCGGATTCCTGTGGGGCTGTGGAGCTGGCCTCACCGGCAGCAGCTCCAACGGCCTGGGGGCCTCTATCTGGGCAACAGCAGCGGGCTCAGCCCTACTGACTCTCCTTGCAGGAATCATAGGAGGCAGCGGGTGTGCCTGGCTGGCCTGTTGCAGGGCTTCCTCAAGACGTTGAGCTTTGTCTGAGAAGTCCCTGAACCCTCCGGGGTAATTCTGAGTAATCAGGGAAGGGACCAGCTCGGTCTTGACGTTCCCGACGCACATTGTCAGCAACTGCTCTTGAGTCAATGGCATGTCAAGGGAATACGTGAGACCCTTCCATCGGGCGACGAAGTCCGCGACTCGCTCATCAGGCCGCTGCTTGCACTTGAAGAGGTCTGCGATACTTGTCTTCCGGGTCGTGGAACTGAACTGGTAGAGGAACTGTCTACGGAGGTCCTCCCAGCTGGTTACCGACCCGACGGGGAGCTGGCTGTACCAGACAAATGCTGGCCCTTCCAGTGTCTGAACAAAGCAGTGAAGCTTAGCGGCCTCCTGCTGCGCGGGAGTCCCCAACATAGGCCCGCACCTCGAGTTGAAGTGGGCTAAATGCTGTGGCGGATCTCCAGTCCCGTTGAAGGGGGCGAAAGTGGGATTCCCGAATCCCGGAGGCACCGGCATGTCATCCACCCATGCTGGGTAGGGCTTGCCGTCCGGTGGGATCGCCACCTGTCGAGTCTCCAAGGCTTCCAAGCGGGCAATGAGTGCCGCCATCGGATCGTCCGGACATGGGTTCCAGTCCTGGCGAGGATATCTAACCACGAGCGCATTGCACGGCCCTTCAATCGGGTCGTCGACCGGGTCGTCGAACTCGGCAGCTCGTGGGATGGCGGGCGGAGCGGCCCTTGGGGCAGCGGGAGGAATCCGAGCGGGATCTCTCAGGTAGTCACGCCGCTCGGGAGGGTGTGGCGAAACATACCGCGCCCTCCTGCCATAGGCAATGGCCTCTCTCCTATCGGCGAACACGGCGTAATCACGGTTGCCCGGGAGAGTCTCATCGAGGAGCGGTTGTTCCGGTCCCTGCTGTCCTGGCCTAGGATCACCGTAGTCAGGCCGCCGTTCTGCAGCGCGCTCAGCGAGGAGCTGGTCAACCACCTTCTTCTGTTCGGCGAGCTGCTGACGTAGCGTAGCCTTCTCGGGATCCTCCTCTGCCCTCTGCATGGAGGCAGATGGGTCGGCGGGCTTTATAGCCTCGCTGTGCTCTTTTCCTTTGCTGACGTTTCGGCTTAACGTCAGTGCTTCAGTGGGTGCGGGGAGCCCCAGGAGGTTTCTCTGATGACGAGTAACTCTCACTGATGGATCTGACGACGGCTTGTCTTCGGGGGGGAAGCCCCCGTCGAGAAGTTCCAAGTCGTTCCCCTCTCCCGACAGGTCAGCCATATTGACCGTTCCTGTCCCTGGGGATATACCCTCAGGGCCACCCAGCGAATCGGGCTGTCGGCGAATCACACTGAAGCGTAGGGCAGCGTACTGCCCCCATCCACGGATATATACGTGGGGAGTGGCTTCCTCGATAACTTTGCGGAGTACTTGAAAGCACTCAACGCATCATTGTTGGAGGGCCTCGTGGCGTTCAAATGACCCGGGGTGCCGAACCGCGGGGAGCATGGCCAGGTCAATTTGACGGCACTGCTCACCAATATCCTCCAGGTGCGCTTGACTCCCGGGGTATGGCATTTGTAGGCAGTGAAGACGGGAGTGAGTCTCCCGGAGAGTTCGGCGGAAGCATTCGAACTCATCCGGGGTGAGCGATTCGGGTGCATCAAAGCCCGGTCCTGCGACTGGCCAAAACTTCTCAGGGAAGTGGCCCTCTGCAAGGACGGTCCAGAAGCTCCACGACTCAAACTCGGGACCCAGATCTCCTTGGTCCTCTTCCATGGCTGGGAACGGACGGGGAACTGGTAGTGGTGCCGAGGCGGGCCGCCGGGCCGACGGGCTGGCCGACGGTGAATACGGCGAACAGGCCGATTGGCCTCCATATCCCGGGCCGCCCTCTGAGGGTGGCGGTGCCCTGGCTACCACATCACGATAGGACGGGCCGGCGAGCGAACATCCTGCCGTAGCATCGGTGCTCGCCGAGGGTGCACCAGATCGTGGTTCGACCGTCGATCCCCAGAAAAAGTCTCCGGCTTCTCCGATCGAGGCGGAAGGCACTTCCGGAGGGGCCGGTACCAACCGCAAGCTTGATCCTTGGGGGTCTACCAGGCCCTCGTTACTCCGGATATACCTTCGGAGAGAAGCGGGGATCACATCGATCTCGCTCTCGGGGAGCACGAGGCTGACGTGCCGCATTCCTACCTCTGCCCTTGACTGGCGGGATTGGGGAAGGGGCTCTGTCGCCGAATCGTACTCCGCCTCTGAGTTAGAGAAGCAAACCGGTCGGATCTCCGTCCGGAATTCCGTAACATTCTTCCCTCGGCGTCGACGCCTTGCCTTCCTGCCCCTGGGTGGTTCTTCGGGGCAGGGCTGATCTCTGTCCTGGCGTCCTCCGGCCGCACTGGTGCTGGGGCCAAGAGGACTGGGAACCAAGGTGCGAGGGGCACCGGGACAGATATCAAAGGGGACGCGGGGAGAGATGATTCCGGGCAGGACTCCGGGCCGGGATCGGAAGGTGGGATGACCCATGCCTCCTAGATCGGCCACACAGAGTAGATCCTGCCGGTGAATAGCGCTACCGCGAGGTGGTCCGCGGTGGCTACTGCCAGTGCCAGCAACCGGGAGAGTCGACCCAACCTGCCTTTGGGGCGGTCGGGGCCTCGATCCAGGTCGGGCATAGGAGTTACCCTGCTCAGGATGCGCAGAGGCCTGGCGACTGGAGCCAGCAGTGGCTTGGGCCAATGCGGCCGCTGTTGCTAGAGCCCCAAGGTGGGCATCCTCTTCCGCTCGTGCCCGACGTTGGCGTCGAGACAGACGAGTCGGGATGAGCGGCGCGGGCAGGTGGAGAGCCCGCTCTTCGACTGGAGAGGCCTGGCGGCGGTGTCGTCGTGGCCTGGCGGGAGTCCTTACCGTAGATCTCTGGAGCGAATCCCGGATAGGGTGATCCCGGGCCTCTTCCACCTCATCCGCGTAGGGAAGGGAACTGTCAGAGCGCTCTGGGGATAAGCTCCCGAAGCGGTTGGACGTTGAGGTAGGCAGCGGTGCCTCCCTGCGCGGCCCTCGGGGGCGGCGGTGGTGGCGAGGCGCAGCCTCCTCAAGGTCTAGGCGAGCCATTTCCCTAGTGGGGATGACTCCCTCTTCCTCGTATCTCCGCACCAGGGTGTTGATCACCCTTCTCTGGATGACCTCCGAGGGGGAGAGAGGGCGTGGTCGTCCCGCAATTGCGGCTGCTGGGACGACTGTGGAACGGGCTGGACCGCGCGGAGTAGCCGCGTCGGTGTTTCCCCTGTCCCTGCCCCAGTGGGCGGGTGGCGATCGGGCACTGGATCGGGCGACCTGATTTCTGAAAGCAGGGAGAATGACCCATTAACACTGACAGGAAAAAGGAATCGAAAACCAACCATTAGCGCCACGACGCCTTCCGTGGGGGGAACCCAGGCCCTCGACGTTGCGAGACGGAGTGCCCGATGTCCCTTCCCCAGCCCCTGGCGGGTAAGACTGAATGCTTGGCCGGGCAACACGCCGGTCTTCCAACACCTCTGAAAGCCATCGGTCTTCGTATCGAGGAGAAGAGATTCACGTCGGGTTCACCATTTTTCTGTTTCGGTGCGGATGTGCGTCGGGTTACGCTGTTCTGCCAGGACGCGTTCGCGCGTGCACCCGTCAACCCGAGGGGATGGGCGCGCGGCTTGTGGTCCCGCAGTCCCTCTTTCCAAGGGCGGGCAGCATTCGTCCCTTATTCAGGGGCGTCTGCTCCTTGATCGAAACCGGGATGATGGGATGTCGGCTCCTCCTTCCTTGGACGTCTCCTTGGAACTCGTCGCCTAATCCGGGTCTCCCTCATAGACTTAAGAATGTTCGTGAATCTCGTTCCCGGCGCCATATCTTCATGGACACCGGTTAATTACGCTGCTTCCGCCCGGACGCTCCAAGGAGTCTGGGCGGGGCAGCAACCTGCGGTGAGAAGGCCGGGTGGCTCTGGGTGCTGGGGGCGTGTCGTAGCACTGCGGCTCTGCACGTCTGTCTTCCGTCCCTAATAGGGCTTCTCGAAGGCATGATGGCCTGAGGCATCCCGTACTAGGTGCGGGGAACTGTGTCACCTGAGGTTTTCCTCAGCTTCCCATGTTTAACACGGGGTATGCCGCGAGTTTAACGTCCAGCGGGGACGGCATCGGACCGATCAACACGAAAAGTGGATCAGATGACAGAACCCCTTGCGGGGAACCTCCGACGCTGGGGCCAGCACATGGGCGGCTTCCCAAATGATGTGGAGTGGAGTGAAGTGGCATGACCCCACCGGGATGTGGCGGCCCGGGTAAGGATCAGGATGGATGATGGAGTGAAGAGCTTGGACCCCGTAGAGGCTTCCTACGTACCACGCGTTAGCACGGATCAAAGTCAACGTAGTTCGGGTATACAGTTTAACGTCATGCTGGACGTCGGCAAGCCGACTCACGAAGAGGTCTAGGCCGCCGGGCAGAGGATTGAACCGAACCACCTCGCACAGAGGGGGATGGAATGGCCGGGTGGATCACAGTTTCACGTCATGCTGGACGATAAAAGGAGAAATGGAAAAAGGGGCTGTGGGGAGGCACAATGGAGATACACACGGGCAGTCTCCCACAGGGGCGGATTCATAGGTGAATCGACGCAAGCGTGAACCCTGGAGGGGTCCACTGATGGACGAACCGACGTAAATACGACCGGGACGACCAGGTGGCGGGCTTGGACCTCAGGGAGGCTTCCTACGTACCCTGTATAGAAGATAGGGATCAAAGTCCACGTAGTTCATTCTGTCAGGACTTACGCACTTGGGGCAGCCCGGATGCGGCAAAACTCAATTGGAAGGGACTTGGACCGAAAGCAGAAGACACCTCGATCCCAGTCACACCCTCTACTGGCTTCGGCAGTGGGGAGGCGCAATGGAGATACACATGTGCAGCCTCCCACGAGAAACTAGGGGTTTGTAATACCCTGCCCCCGTAGGGAAAAGCCACTCCCATTAAATCGTCCCAAAAGGGGGACAATCCCGACATCCCTGCAGAGACGAGCGGGTGGGGGCCACGTCCAAACCGGGGGAGACCCTGCGTGTGAAGCACGGGATCGAATGATGCGGACGGTTTAACGTCTTGCCGGACGAAGTACAGTTTAACGTCGTGTGTTGAGGACGAAGCGGACGGTTTAACGTCTTGCCGGACGAAGTACAGTTTAACGTCGTGTGTTGAGGACGAAACACTTGGCAGTTTAACGTCTTGCAGCGCGGACGATGGGGGCTAGGCAGTTTAACGTCATCCAGCCTGGACGTATACAGTTTAACGTCGTGCAGGACGTGGTGCAGTTTAGCGTCATGCTGGACGAATATGCAGTTTAACGTCATGCTGGACGAATATGCAGTTTAACGTCATGCTGGACGAATATGCAGTTTAACGTCATGCTGGACGAATATGCAGTTTAACGTCATGCTGGACGAATATGCAGTTTAACGTCATTTTGGACGAATATGCAGTTTAACGTCATGCTGGACGAATGATTGCCGCTGACGGGTCCGTGTCACTTCGCACGAGCCTGGAAGGCTGCACGGGAAGACAGCGCACGGTGCGGGCACCTGCGATGAAGACCATCGGGCGCCACGCAGGCGGGTACCCAAAGGGGGTCAAGGGAGGCGACCCTGGCGGATTGCGCGCAAAAGAGGAGCTTTGCGCGCAAAACCGCGGGTCGGCGCGCAAAATGGCGGGCTGGCACGCAATTGGGCCAGCGCTTTGCGCGCGGATGATTGGGATTGTGCGCACCGGGCTTCGGGTAGCACGCGGGGGCAACGGCTCATTCTCTAACGAATGACCACTTTGAAAATGGGGGGTGCGCGCAATCGGGTTGGATTGCGCGCACCCGGGGGGCAATTGCGCGCAAGAGGCTTCTTTTGCGCGCAAAGGCCTTCGGGTTGAAATTTATTCAAAGGGAAGGAGCCAAGGGGATTGCGCGCGAAGGCGGACCCCAAGGCTCTATTGCGCGAAAGAAAGGAGGTTACCTGAAGATCGGCATTGCGCGCGGAAGGGGTTGAATTGCGCGCGCGGGAGACCGTTCGACTTCCAGCAACCTCTGAAACGTTGGGGGTCGCCTAGTATTTATAGGCAACCCCGGGCACGGAATCCAAGGCGCGAGCGCGGAATTCTCCTCGCGGGCGCGGAATCGGGCACGGCGCGCAAGGGAGTTGCGCGCATCCCGGGGGTTTTGCGCGCGGATCATCATCTTTGCGCGCAGACCTCTGAAATTCCGCGCAAGGCCTCCGGGCCCTCCGAAACATTCTTCCGACTCCGAATATGACCTCGCTTTCCGCATCCGGAGCTCCGTTTGGGAACAACGGACTTTTCCAGCGTCTACAGATACCAGTACCTTTATAGTTAGAAAACTTGGATGATGACATGGGAAATATATCCCAAGACAAAGCACAATCGTGGGTGTATACCTTTAATGCTTTAACGTATTCTCATTCATCGCATATATACATATTTGTCTTTTGCAATAACTTTATTAAGACTTCTAGAATGGGCCAAAGAAAGTTTTATGGGATGGGTGTCCAGTTATGAATCCATACCAAGTTATTTTTTGTTTGTTTATGTACTACTTTAATTTTTTATCTAGAACACTATATATTATTTATTGTATGAAATTAAAAGGTCTAGACACTATGGGTGCCAACCAACTATGATTTATATTTAACACCCTTCCTGGGGATCATCTAGTATCTAAGATGAATTTATTCTCATAGGTATGGGTAAAGGGAAGTGTTATACATATAATTCCATTTTTTTCAATTTATGATGGAGCTTTTGGGGTAGAGGGATGAGCTTATGTTCGAGATGTTATGTAGCAGTTTTTTTCTCTTTTGTAGTTTTGATAGAATTTAGTATATTCTTGTTCCCATCTTCCCCCAAACACTCATTTTTTAATAGTCTCAAACAATGACCTCATCATTATATCTATTATTATTCTTCATATTTTTCATATTCGAATTCATATTGAATATCTTATTCCTGTACTTCTATTAATGTGTATTTATGTTTATACTTATGATATTGAATGAATATTTTGGTTAGTTGGGAAAACTCCAATATATGAAATTATTGTATCCAAAATTACACACCCTTGCCCCCCACTTCTAGTCTATGGCCTATGGCATTCAGGAATATGCACTTTATTCCATGTGGCCAACTAGTCTCAGGGCACCATTTAGTGGCACCCATGTTCAAGAAACTACAAAACTCTACATGAAATATGTTGGGAAATTATTTTGGGATTAAAAATGTTCATTAATATCTGAAATTCATTGAATATGGAATGAATTATTAGTGTTAAACAATTTGATGAATCTTCCATTAATAAACCAGACTATCATTTTTAGCATGACTAGTGTTTTTCATTAATGATGTGATTATGTGTTTATATGGGAAATCATATTTCCAAGCACATGAAATCTATTAAAAATATATTTAAGAACATGTATGGATTAACTGTTTATTTTTAAACTTGGGAATGATGTCTAGGATTGGGGATATTTTTTCGTTGATTAATATTGGAAAATTTTAAAATGGATGGTCATATTTCATAAAAATTTAATATAATAAATTTATGTTTTATTCATGAAGAATATTTTTTTGTGATCATTTCATACCTAATTATTAATGAGAAATCATTTCCCCATAAACATAACCCAAAATCAAGGTAGTAATATGTTAAATGGATATTTAATTTTCAAATAATCAACCTGATATATTAATATAAAATACAATGATTTCTTTTTTCTATTTTAAAAAATGTATCCAATATGATAAAATTCTTTTGAAATAATTAATTTGTACAAGAATAACATAATTTACATGAATATAGAATTAAAAAAATCATAATTTAAAATTTGAAAAGTATGTATAAGAGTTATTATTGAAATGAAAAATATGTTGATCTCTTTGTATTCTAACTAAATATGTTTTGTGTTGTATATGATATTTCATTAGATAATTGATACCTTGAAATGTCGATATTTTTTTTTAATATCAATTTTTTGAACTATAAATTTCCATACTAAATTCTGGCGAATAGGGAAATTACCTTTACTATTTCATAACACAATATTTTATATGATGTTTCTCTTAAACCAGTGTGATGTGATTGTGTTTCTTACTATTCATTTACATTGTATTGTGATCAGTTGAGTGAATTATCTTTGAATAAATGGATATTAATTTAAATTTGGTAATGAAAGTGGATTTTTGAAAATTTTATGTGGTAATAATTTCTTTATTTCCATACATATATATTTTAAAATAATTTTACTAAAGTAATTTATATCTATGTTCAATTGTTGGGTTTATCATGATTGCTTATGTTTCCTTATTGTGAAATTTTTAATAGTGATTGGGAGTTGTATAGCTATTACGTTAGTCAATGGTATGGTTGGTAATGTAGTAGGGGGTATGTTGCTATGGTTATCTTGAGGATGATTGAGTGGTGAAAGGTGATGCTAATTTTAGACCTTTTCTAATTTTTCATGAAAATATATTGGTTATATGAATGAGGTGATAAGATATTGTGTGTGATTGTAAATAGTTATGTGTTTGTGTAGAGTATTTTGTGTGAAATATGATATGGGAGAGTATTTTTTTGGTTCATGTGTTTCTATGAAATGTTACTATTCTATTTGAGGATTATTTTCCTTGTGGGGGTTATTATTTAACATCCCTAAATTCTCACTCAGTGAATTTAGTTCTTAAAGAATAATCAATACATCCATCTGTTTGATAATGGGAAATATAACCCAATTTCAACAATCCAAAAAAGAATACATCAAATGGAAATATTGCATCACTTATACAACAAAATAAAATTTATGTTTATCAATTTAAAAAATTTCAAAAAACTCATACTTATTGATACCCATGTATTTTATGTGATCTTTTTTCCACAATCTCCAACATCCCTTATTCAATATTAAAAAAGAAAAAATTTCCATCAAAATTATTAAACAATTAATCCTTAAAACATATATTTAATTTAACATAAATATTGAAAACCTGGGGAAATAAAATATAATAATGGTGAACACAAACACCCAGTAAGTGTAAACATAATTATTGAAAATTTAATTAAATTAGTGAGAATATTATGAGAAAAAGGGTATGATGAAATAATCATTTTTTCTGGGAATAAATTAAGAAAATGTATAACAACAAAAACATATAACATAAATTATGAAACATATAATAATACACTATTATAAGATAAGAGTCATATAAGTCAACAAATTATGATCCATGTGAAAAATAATCCTTTAGAAAATGATCCATTAGAAACTCATAATATGAATCAAGAAAACATTTTGGTATCATAGAAAATTATCTTCATATATCCCAAAAAAGAACCCAATATTATGGGATTACCTTACCTAGTTAATAACCACTATCTATTTGGAGTAACTTGTTAACAGGTCAACTTCATCATCTTTTTAGATTTACTTATATTTAGTCAAATCGGTCATCATTACCCATTGCATATGAGGGATATAACGTGCCTAACATAACATATCAAAATATTCGCTTATGAATTTGGGTTCACTCTCAAATCATACATTCATCAATAATTTCCAAGTAACATATCAGTAAAAAAAATAAAATCTTTCACTTTTTAACAATAAAAGAACCGTTGTTCATTCATGGCTTGATTTACCCATGGAAAAATAACACCTTCGACTAAAATCTCATTGGAAAATCATAATCCATCTAAATTAAGTATAATGATGGTATTATTAGAAGATATATCCATTTAATTGAAATTGAAATAAAGGGTTTTTATATATGACGAATACAAATAAAATGAAAGGATCATTAAGAAACTTCTTGAAGAAGATAATCTTTCAATATTGAAAATAACATTTAAAGACTAAAAGTTTCAATAATATTAGAAAAATATATTTCATTTTCAAATAAATATAGAATAATTAAATGGAATATTAAAATCTTTTAATGTTTATTATGGTGGTAAATTGTGTTCATGTCATAGTTATTAATGCAACAATTTTGTTGACATCGTCGGTAAAATATACCTTATTCAAAAAACAATAGGAAGTTTATTTTAAAAACATTCCACAAAAAGTCAAACATGGGTTAAAATTACATTAACAAATTATTGAATAAGAATCAAAAAAAAATTTGATTTTTTTATAAAATATGGATATTTAAGAAAAATAATTTCTAACCCAATGAGTAGAAATACGTTTGACTTGTCATAAAATAAATTTTTAACCATTTTGATTATGAAAGAGAGAAAAATTTCACTAAACCATAAAAATTCCAAAAATATACATATAATAATAAAAAATAAATAGTTTTATAATATAAGGGTCATATAATTTCACCAATGGAAATTTAATCATATATAATCCTGAGTAAAATGGGGTTGAAACATATACAACTTACAACATTGGTAACTTTTTAAATTTAATCCCCATGAAAGAATATATTCAAATGAATCTTTAAATATCATGAAAAAGGCTAAATTTATGGTAAAAAAAATTTGGTATTATATAATCCTTTTAAAATAAATTTGGTGCATAAAATTATTGTGTGTCTCAATGAAAGAAAATTTTATATGAATAACCCTTCAAAAGATAATATCATTGAATTGAGAATTAATCAACATAGTAATTCATTATAAATAAATTAAATCCAAAAAAATTAAACATAATATAAATTAAAAAAATTCAATTTCACAAATAAAAATATCACGATAGAATCACTAAAGAAGTGATATAACTCATAGAAGAAGGACTGAGATAGAAAACCACTTACTTCTTTATTAACATCCAAATCCAACCCCATGAATAATGTAACAAGATTTGTGACATAATATACCATTATATATTAATGATTCGTGACATAACATGTAAAATTTATTTATATACACCAAATAAAAGAAATTAGGTGTGTATTATGAAGACATTCATTAATGAATGAAAATTATAATGAAATATCTTACCTCATGTCTAGATAATCCTTGTAGGTCCTTTAATTTCAGAGTAATAGAGACATAAAATTTATTTAATTGAGTAAAAGCCCTTTTTAGTATTATTACGTTATCAATTAACCATTTTTCATATATCACAATATAATATTTAATAAGTTAATTATTTATATCCACATTAGGTGTTTCGAATATGTTTTATTCATCATCGTGGAATAATTATCATTATTATTTATAGAGAAACCATGAGATTTTTTTTAAAAAATAAAATAAGTTACGATCATGGAGATGGTAGGTTGTACATACACCTGAGTAAAATTTCCAATTTTAAAAAAACAAGAAATAAATAATATCAGTATTGTTTTATATTTCAAGACTTATTATTATATGATAAATATAAAATTTTATCATCGAATAATTCATATATACCATCCACGTGATCTTGTGATGACAAACAATTCACATCACTTCTTTGAGGTGGTAATCACCAAGAATTCATGAATGAATTTATGATTTTGAAATGGATGGAATAGTAAGAAAATTTATGATATATTGTCTCTATATAATTATAATTATGTTATGAATATCATTTTTATATATATAAATTAATTCGATTATTATAACCTTATATAAGAAGAAGTTATGAATGACCTACTACATCGGTTCACAAGGTGCTAGTCCACTATACAAATGAATGATGGTTTTGTATCCCATTTAATGGAATATCATAAGGTTATAGGATAATAAAATAAAATAATATTTTATCATTATATGTGAGTTACGTATATTAATATATTATCTTGGTTATTAAATTTTTTATTGAGTTAGAAGAATATATAAAACAAAAAAACTCTGTTCAAATATATACAACATCATTAGATCACCTTCTTTTCATTACAACTTAATCCCTCTAGGGTTGGTATTATAGAAAAAATAATACCTATAAAATATGTGCAGGGATGTTTGGAAAAGATTTTTTTTTGTATTTAATGACCTGGAGTGATCAATATGTATGAGGAATACAGGAGAGGAGGTATCCATTTATAAGTGAGGGGTGGGGTACTCTTGGAATTACATAATGTATTAAATTAATAAAAATTTATTTTCTATGTAAATGGCCATAAAATGTATATAGTTATAATATAGTATTATGATGTTTAAATATCCCCTCATATAATAAAATATAGGAAATTTTTGGTTATGTATCACCATTATCCTTATGTATTAACCCATCATTAATTGTTTTAATGATTACTGCAATATCAAAGGTTTTTAATATTTATGGGTGATAAATGTTACTATAAAAAGATAAGTGACCCATAAATGGACCATTGTTTATATTTTAATCCCTGACCCATTAAAGTTATTAAGTATAGAACATTAATAAATTTTATATAATTAAATATAAAACTATATTATAAATTATCATTATTACTGTTTTTAACTATTCATTTAATTTGAATTTAAATACCTCATAATAATAATAGAACTAAAATATAGACATTTAAAACAACACTAATATGTTAAATATATTTATAAAATTAATGATAAAGAAAAATAGATCCCAAAAATTACATTCAAAATTTTTAGATTCATTTACTTGATTTTTCTATTGCTTGCACAAAGACTATGTCGACATTACATAATGATTTAAGGGAATTATTTCAACACTAAAAAGTAAAAAATAAATTAAAATAAATTTAATAATTTAATAATTCTATAAAAAACCTATAATATTTATTCAAAGCTTATTTCTATAACCTTGTTAATATATAAGATAATTTTAATAGAAAGTGAGTGACATTTTTTATTTTTCATTAATTAAAATAATATGAATGTAATTTTCAATGAAAAATGGAATAAAATTGATAGAAATTTTAATATTTTATGAGGATGAACTAATGACACAAATATAATATATTTAATAAAATATTTATGCTTATTCTTAGTACAAATCAAATTAATTGTAACCTTAATTATCTGATTTACCCATACCAAAACAACAAATATTTATCTTTGTTACTATTAATAATGAACAAAAATAAATGTGTCCTATTTAAAAAATAACCTCTTTATTCCATATGTGGATTCCATTTTAAACATTCAATTTTTGGAAGTGGAATTTTTTTTAAATAATAACAAAAAAACCCGATGAAAATAAGTTTTTTTAAAATGTTTTTAACCCCAAAATTGAACTTTGTCCAAAATCATATGTCATGATGACTCCTATGTAATTAATTATATTATTTATATAAAAATTATACTAATTTTACATTAATATAAAATTGTACTTTTAAATTACTTTATTTATTTAAAATAAATAATAGTTTTTGAAAAATTGGTATTTTTCAATATTCAATGAAAAATAAATACTTTCATAAAATTAAATAAATTTTACCTAAGATAATTTCAATATTAAGAATTCAAAAATTATATCCATTTAATTAGATTAACATTAAACATTTTTAAAATAGAATTTTAAATAAAAAATTATTATTTTGAAAATCCAATTTTGATAGAATTAATGTTTTTTTCTTTTTGACTAAAAAATTACCTACCATTCTTATAATTTATATAAATATAAAAATTATAATTCATGAATATTAATATTTTATGTAGTTTATTTAATATTAAAAATACCAAGGATGTTACTTTTTCCCCCTTTAGGAAATCCAGTCCCCATGATTTTATATATTGCCCGATAGAAAGGGTTTAATACATTTTCAAATTCAATTCCAATGAGTGGAATATAAAACATAAAAACGTGAATGGAGAAATAAATTAATATATAAAAATAAATTTTTTAAAAACCCACAACATAACTATTCATTATAAAACGTCTTATTGAATAGAGGGAAATGGAACTATGAAGGTCATCTGAAATAACACATAACTACGTTTCCAAATAGGACAACATTAAGGGGATGTGAGTTTATAGACATAGAGTAAAAACATAATAACTAAATAATGGAGGATAGTGTTAGAGAATATTGATCATAATAAATTGAATTATAATGATAATTTTAAGGACAAAAAAATGATAAATGAACATGTATTGAAAAATACAATTGATTAATAAAATGTAATTGGATATTTTTTTTTTCAAGATTGACTTCCATGAGTTGAGGAATTACATTAAAATTATTTATAATAAAAGTATCAAATATACTGACTTGATACTTAAAATTGAATTATTTAATCAATTTCCACCAAAATATCATATTTTTCTCCAAATGATGATTATAAATATTTACTTCTTAAATAAATATAATAATCTATTGTTGACTATAAGTTATATAAAACGATAAAAATATTTTCTTAATATAATTATTACAAAAATTGTTATCACATGATAATATAATACCCAAACTTAATAAAACATTATATGAATAAATAATCCATTAATCTCCAAAATTCTATAATAACTCCAAATGTTCTACATAGGTCATTCAATAAAAAATAACCATATGTCCTATAAAACCTAAATAACACAACATTTAAGAAAGTTTTTACCTAAAAGTATTTATCAAACCACCCATCATGCATCCCAAAAAATTCTAATATCATTCTTCCAAAATAATCATTCATGTTAAACCTGAGGGTTACAAATAACTCAACCTAAATAATTTCACCCAAACTATCCTTAGTCACCATAAAATGATACAACATAAAACCCCCAAAAGGGTGTGTATGCCTTGAAATTATTATCAACTATAACATTATAATCCAATGATGGTGTCAATAACTTTTACGTATAAATTAAATGAAGAAAATATTTAATCCAATGTTATCTAAACCTGCCTCTAATACAAACTATAAGGGCCCCTAACCAGCCTTCTCAGAATCCAATGCTTAAAAAATAATCTTGACATTTACGGATTCAATACCACTAAATGTTACAAAATTTCATCCAAAAAAATAAAACAAATCAAAATTAAATTTTTTGTCATTTATATACCCATTGACTATTTAGTTTTATAGTTTTAGAGAATTAGGAAAAACTCTTACAAATTGATACACATTTCATTAGGGGCTTATTTTTTCTACTATATCTATCTTATCTTATTCTACATTAATATCCAACACATCCTATAAAATTATTCACACATAACTTCAATATGGATATAATTAATTTAATAAAAAAACCTAGGGAAAGAGAAACATACGAAGGGTGAGCATTAATAGTAATTAAAGGTAAACATAAGCCTTAAAAATCTAATGTCATTAGTGAGAATAAGATGATCATAAGGTTATGCTATTATCATAAATGTTTTTGAGAATAACATTGGAGAATTCATACCTATCAAAACAATGATTATAAATCATGAAACATGTCATGAAAAGTTAACATAAGAAAATATTCCTATAATTCAAAAATCATGAGACATGCGGAAGAAATACTTGAGAAAAGGATCCCTTAGAAACTCATAGAATGTGTAGAAAGGATGTGATGATATCTTGAAAAATTATATTCCAAGTACCCTTACAAGAATCCTTGACGTTGGGATAAAAATTCCATGTTAATACCCATAATATCATAAAAGTGTCATGAAAAACAGTTAACTTCATGATTATTAATAGATAAGTATATCCAATCAACATCAACTTCATTACCCATTGAATTTGAAGGCTATAACATACTCACCCATAAAATATTATAAAAACTACCTTATGTATTTTGGTTCACTATGAAATACTAAATTCATAAATAATGTCAAATTATAATATCATCAATAAAAATTTAAAAGATTCCACTTTTAAACATAACAACAAAAATTATTCTTTTATATCAAGATTTACCCATGAAAAAGAAATGGGTTTAATGAAAATATCATTGAAAAAAACATAATCCATCCCATGAAAGAATACGTATGGTATCATCACAACATAGCCGAAGTGGATTAAAATTAATATAAATTATTGTATTCATTAATGGATATAAATACCATAAAAAGATCACTAAGAACAGTATAGAGGATCACACAATACAACAAAACTGTCCTTTAAAAGTGCTAAAAATAATCGTTATCAGTGCTAGTGAAGCACAGACTACTAGGGAGAGATTAAAATCTATAAGATTTTGTCAGCAATATGAAATAATTGATAAATAGGTCATTTATAAGTTCCTCTAGAATAACTAATAAATTGGTCATTTATTAGTGATTATGTAAGTGTTTATATAAAAAATTATTTATTACAACTTTTATTTATAAATTATAAAGTGGTTCTTTATTAGCACATTATGGAGCGTCAATAAAGGAAAAATTTATCAACACATGTAAAAACACTGATTAAGGGGTATACTAGAGTGTGTTATAACAACACACTACGTGACTATGTAATTTTGGTGTCACATCACACTACATAATGAGAAAGATTAGTTAAATCAACTACCAATATAGAACTTATATGAAATATAATTTACAATAGAAATAATAGGGAAAATAATAAAATAATATATTTAATATATCAATCTATACAGATAAATGAGTGAGAACATATTATTACATACATATAAAAATTTCAATGTTCCTTTGTATTTTTTCCCGGACCTCATGCTATTACCGAACTGACTGCCACTACTCAAGAAAAAGACAAATCATTTTTAAGAAATCAATATTTATGATATAAATTATATAAAAATATATATTAAACAAAAATTATTATTTTTAAACTAAAATTTTTGTCATACCACGAACATTGTGTTTCAGATTGACTGGCGGTTGATTTAGTAAAATCACACCATTTATTTTTTGTCTTCATGCATTTTATATTCAAAAATTTCGTAAATAAGTATAAGTTAAAAGTGATATATAAATTAATTACGTAAGATTTTATAGAATGATGAGAAAACAATCAATGCTCATTTTCGTGGTTTTCGTATTTTGATTTGTGTTTTAAAATAAAATGAATCTATATATTGAAAAGATTCACATTGTGCATAATATTGAGGTGTGGATAATTTATACAGATCCCAAATGACTTTTGGGTA
The DNA here is from genome assembly GCA_963277665.1 of Viscum album. Classification (NCBI taxonomy): domain Eukaryota; kingdom Viridiplantae; phylum Streptophyta; class Magnoliopsida; order Santalales; family Viscaceae; genus Viscum; species Viscum album. The sequence continues at coordinate 123,877,975 of OY728129.1, read as the reverse complement.
ATTATTCTAATGCATTAAAATAATCTGAATGTGTTTTCATAGTTTTTAGTATGCCACTTTACTTCTTTACTAAAATGTCAAATTAATCATGAAATGTGCACTTTGAGTCATACAGGTCACATCATGAGTGAGATTGATGTTAAACTATTTGCTACACGTCAAATATTACTTTTGAATAATTTAATTAATTATTAAGATGATATGAACATGTTTTATTAATTTTCAATGAGTGACACTTTTTGATCTAAAATGTGAATTTTTAACTCATGACTTAAACATTAGGTCGTATCAAGCACATCATGTATCAGATTGAGGTGAAGATGATTAATAAATGTCAAAAATGACTTATGGATATTTCCATAATGCATCAATACAATATCAATACATTTTATCTTTTTCAGTATGTTAGTTGTCTTTTTTTCAAAAATTAATATCAATATTAAATAAAAAGATGTACATTGAGTCCTATCGGTTACACCCTTCATCCGATTGAGGTGTTTAAAACTCGTACATGTCCCATGTTTCTTATGAATAATTTTATTAAAGTATCATAACAATCCAAATGCATTTGCTCATTTTTTAGTATGTCTCTTATATTTTTTAAGAAAATGTTATTTTATACAAGGAACAATTAATTTGAGTCATATCGGTCACATATTGTATCAAATTGATGTGAGACTGATTCCAAGTATCAATACATTTCAATTATGTTTTTTTTGTCTTCAATTAGTGACACTTTTTTAAATAAAATGTCAATTTTAAATTAATAACATACACTTTCAGTCATACCGAGCACATCTTCTATCAGATTGAGATGAGGCTGATTCATACACATCGAAAATAATGTATGGATTATTTTCCTAATTTATCCAAAAAATATAAATGTATTTTCTTGGATTTGAGTATGTCAATTGTCTTTTTTAATAAAAGTAATGTCAAATTTAAATAAAAAGATACACCTGCAGTTATATCACTCATAAAATGAATCAGATTGGGGTGAGGATGATTCCTAATGGTCCCAAATGACCTATGTATAATTTTATTAATTTATCAAAATAATATGAATGTGTTTTCTCTATTTTGAGAAAATTGACTTCCATTTTCTCTAAAATTATGTTTTTAACTCGAAACACAGACCATGGTACTAACAGTCACATCATGTGTCAGATTGATGCGAACCTCATTCTGACACATAAAAAAATGGATAATGAATATTTTTACTAAATTATCAAGTAATTTTGATGTTATTTTCTAGGTTTTTATTTAGTGACACTTTTGAAACTAAAATTTCAATTTTAAACAGATAACTGACACATGGAGTCATACAGGGAACATCGTGAGGTTCAAATTGGTAATATACATTAAAAATGACTTATGGATCATTTTCATAATGATTTAAAATAATACGAATACTTTTTCTCAGTTTTGACTATATCAATTTTCTTTTTTACTAAAATTAAAACCAATTCTACATAAAAATACACAATTAGTGTAATATTAATTACTACAGGTTTTGGATTGAGGTTTTAAAGATTCCTAAAAATGACTTATGGATAGTTTTTCTAATGCTTCAAAACATTTGGAATGTGTTTTATCAATTATTATTACATCAATTTTTTTTATTAGAATGTAATTTTAAATGAGAAACATAGACATTGAATCATACCGGTCACATAGTACGTCTAATTGATGTTATATTGACTATTAAATTTAAAAAAAAAATATATAATTTTTTTCTTAAATTATTAAGATAATATGATCACATTTTCTCAGTTTTTAGTAAATGATACTTTTTAATCTAAAATTTCAATTTTAAACATATAATGGATACTTTGAGTCATACTAGGAATATTGTGTTTCAGATTGATGTTAATCTAATTATTACATGCTAAAAATGACTTATGGATCATTTTAATAAAATATCAAGCCAATTTGAATGAAATTTATCATTTTTGAGTAAGTAATTTTTCATTTTTACTAAAATTAATGTCAATTTTAAATAAAAAGATACACTTGGACTCATACTGATGACAATGTTCGTCTGATTAAGGTGAGGATTATTTCCTACGCATCAAAAATGACATATAGATCATTTACCTAATGCATAAAAACAATCCAAATTTGTTTTCTTTGTTTTGAGTATGTTAGTTGTCTTTTTTACTAAAATTAATGTAAGTATTAAATAAAAATATGATCATGGAGTCATATCGGTCACACTATGTGTCTTCTTGAGGTTAAGGTGATTTCTACATCTCACAAATTAATTAAGAACCATTTTCTTAATGTTTCTAAACAATACAAATGAATTTGATTGGTTTTGAGTTGTTCACATGTATTTTTTTTAATAAATTAATTTCAATTTTAAATAAAATTTAGAACATTCAGTCATATTGGTCACACTATGAGTCATATTAAGGTGAAAATTATTTCTAGACATTCCCAAAGTCTCAAAAAAACCCAACTGCAAATGATTCCATTATTTTTTTTGGTTTTATTTATCGAACTTCCAACACTTTATATTGAGTAGATGTTATTAGTCAAAAAAATGGAAAATAAAATCAACTCAATATATAGTGTTGTAATTTGGAACAAAATGAATGGAATGCATGGTATCATTGGATGAAAGGAACATATTATCGCTTTTGTGGCTTATTGAAGATAGTTGAAAGTAAAACATGGCTTCCAAAAATGATCTGTGAAAAAACTAAATAATTATTAGATAAAATTGGTATGTAAATTAACATAAAAATAGTATAAAATCATATAAAAGTTAATTAAATAAGTCTTAATAATTCTTGTATTCATGATGTTTGTATAAATTCTTGAAAATTTTCCTTATTTTCATTATCTCTGTTTCATGCTTGAGGTCAAGTCTCTCACGATGATGAGAATCTTTGAACAAACCACCCCAAATCAAAACAAAAAAATTAACTTGTATAAGAAAAAAATTGTGAGTAATACTAAAAATAAATAAATTAAATAATTAATATGGATCAATTAATTTATTATATTGAGAATTATTTTACTATGAAAACAACAAGATCATATATGTGAATGAGTAGAGGAATAATCATTATTCATCCTATAAAGGTAGTGGAGAGAACATGAAGTAATTAATAAATGTAAAAATTATAGGGGATAAATGGTTTTTATGGAGATGAAGAATGTAGATGTTTTGGTGTATAAAGGCATGCTATATGGAAGGAAATTTTCTATAATAAATGAAATCTTTAAAGAAAAATGAAAATTTAATCAACATTTGATTATATAATTTGTTGGTAAAATAGGGGATGTATATCAGAACAATGCATTTACATATTCCCAAGTAGTTTATTTCATAAGAGTTTTTTTCTTCCAACTCAAAAAAATATAATCCACTAGTATAAGAAAAAGAATTATGTCAATATTTATAAAAAGAATAACACTAATCATAAATAAGAATAAATGAATTAATTTTGTGGAAAATTATTTTATTGTTAAAACATCAAGTTTATCTCTATGATTGAGTAGATGCAGCCTCATTTCTATTCCTCAAATGGTAGTGGTAGGAAATTAATGTGAAGTGATAAATTCCGACACTATAGTTTTGAAATAGACTGGATGTAGAAGAAGTATGTGGACGTTTTGGTGAGAAATGTATGAAATATGGACACAGATCTTCTATAATAAACGAACAATGAAAGTAATAATCAAAATTAAATAAAATTCTCATTATATAATTTTTTAATAAAATATAGAATGTATATCGTAATATTTCCTTTACATATTACAAAAGGGTTGTTGTAACATCCCCAACCTTGGATCCTCTAAACCAGTAACCTGATCAGGGTTTCCGCATGACCTCCAGAGCACCTCACCATATGCTAGAGGTTTTCAAATAGAATTAAGGGAATAATATATCATTTAGGGAGGCGAAACCCTCTTTAATAATTTCATCCACAATATTTATCATTTTAAATGAATGAAAAAATAACAACAAACTGGAACATGAATTATAGAGTGAGCTACAACGAAATGTAGTCTATCTAAAATTCATATTGATAATGAATTAACTAAATCATGTATATCCAAAAAAAATTATCCTTCCCCTACATCATGTAATCCTCCATCTTGACTCTCTCCTCAGGAAGAGTCTATAATTGATCAATAATCTTCTAAATAGTGTCTATCAAGAATAAAGCTACATTAGGTCCACCATATCCCAAAAAATTTAGAAGGTGTTACAACTAAAAATATCTGATCTAATAAAAAAATACATGGATTGGCCTAGCATGGGTTATGTTCCATCATCTTGATTAAATAAATGATGTTATCATGGAATTACTCGTTCTCCTTGATTATCTTCGACCAACATATTTTCATTCTCTACTACTGGTGGAGTATTATTGATAATATCCACTTTAGAACCATCCAATATATTTTTTATGGTGTAATTTCTCTATATTTCTACACAAGATTCTGAGAACACATAACATTAATCTTCAACAATTTACAAGAAATAAGTATCTTGACTAACTGAAAACAACCCATTTTTCACACACTATACCAATAGATATACTTACACCTAAAACACTACCCTCACCCATAACTAAAATGGTTCATGGTTAATGTATGATAAACCAACTTACATAGTCATGACTCATTTTTATATTCCTGTTTTTAACAATTTTCACTCTCATAACGATAATATTTTCCTTTTAGTCACCTTATCCATTTAGAAAATTTCAATAACCAACTTTTTTACTAATTTGTGACCGTTAATTGAGAAAAACCTCTATCAATTATTTAAAATTATTTACATTTACCCATTTTGATTACCTTTATTAGACATTTAATTCATTATATTTTAATGGAATGTAAAAGGAATCATACCCTTCACGTCCCACACACCCATATTGTGTGTTTATATCATGATGCATGCCATTTATACTCCTTGGTTCCGAAAATTTTGAATGAATTCATAACCTCATACAATTTTTACCATGAGAAAATTATCATCAAATAGTCACATCACAAAAAAAGTGCAGCAACCAATGGTGAAATATTATTCATGTATAATAACACACATCAAAAACAACAATTCCCACACCAGATACTTGGGGTTTCCATTATACATGGGTCATCTACTCTCATGAATGAGCTCATTTTTATGGTATGACACTTTCTAATCTTCTGTATACCATTCTTAAAATATTTTTTCATAGAATATAACACCTTTAATGAATTTTTCTAACATCCTTGACCCATGATCCACTAAAACAATGGCTCGAGCATGGTTACCACATGACCTCAAGCACACCTCCCTATACAGCTGAGGATGTCAACTAATAGTGGGGGTCTAATCAGTCACCTGGAGAGACTATACCCTCTTTAACAGATTAATACATACTAGATATTATATGAAATGAAATAAACAATAACAATAAACTAGAACAAGGATTATTTAGTGTTTCCTAAACATGGAACAAACAAAAACCAATAATGAATATATCATGTCACGTTATAAGTGTCAAAAGTTATGAAAAAACAAAATATTAAGACAACCCCTAAATGCAAAAAATTGGTCTTGTCTCCAAATCATGATCCTAATCTCTATACATATCAAAACCAGCTCAACTCGATAACATAAGGCATTTTCCCTTGTCCTGACCTAAAACCATTAAATTTTCACATGTACCTAATGATGGCTAGATCTATGTGTGAGTACAAGGCATTAGGTCACCACCAATTTTGTATACAAAATATCTAGTATAAATAGATAGTTCATGAAATTACAAAATAAATGATGTGATAACCAAAATACAACTGAAGTTACATTAGTTTACAATGTTCTCTTAAAACATTTTCATCAGTTAAATAATTTGTGTCACTTATTCTAAGGGTTAGAATTTTACATAATATAATAAATGTCCTAAACCAACCAATTATCATGCATAATGTTATAGTTCATATTCCTTATGTCACTAGGGATAACCGTTTCATAAATAATTACATCACACTTACCATGGAAGATTAGTATAGGAAGTTTGATCAAATGCATCCATTAGGGGCCTAGAGCCTCAGTCCAAATCCATATCTTGTGCATTCTAGGGATGGGGTTTAGAGCATTAGTATGACTCGTCATGTTGGAGGTGACTCATTTAGTTAATGCACACCACCATGGAATGTGATCATGATTTCTTATCTATTTAATATATCTACCACCTGACAAGCCATGCATAGTCAATACACATAACATTGACATTTCACATTTCATTTAACACGTAAATCATCCTTATAACCTAACCCATTAACACAATTTCCATTTACATATCATAACACATTTTAAATATTCATCAATTCCTATGCATTAACTCATTAACACATTCATCAATTCCTATTCCTTATCCAAATTACGCATTCTGATTACAATTTCATAATCCTTTTCCGACATACACCTTGACCCAATTAACTCTTTTTATATTGTCAAACAATCACGTATTCCATTACCAATGAATAGAAAAAACATCCATTAGTGTCCCTTCATAATTAATACTAACATGTCAACACATATATCATGGTATATAGTTCCCCACAAATGAACATTGTTCTTATCATTATAATTTTTCATTTTTGTAAATATTTGGGCACCTAATGGATGCACAGAATCCTGTATAATCAAACTCAATACATCCTGTGCGGATCATGAGAATTTCGAATAATCATTTAACCATTTATTTAACCAAATCATATTAATTTATTCAAATAAGCTTCAAGAGTGAAATAATATCATGACCAAACAGGCATACATCAACATCAAGAATATGGTATATAACTTGTAGAACACCTAACTCAAATCTATAGACGAAAAATAGCTTAGCCATAGAATTAGATCTTGATTCAAGAAACCTTTGGATCCCTAAGATAAAATGCACTGAAAAAATATTGTTTTAGGGATTCCGAATATGAAAAATGAAACCACAACCCCTAATCTAGAAAAGAGAATAAAGAGGAGCATCATACAGACCGAGAGCTTCAATCAGTACTCAACGGCTCTCTAAATGGCCTTGAATCAATGGATATCAATTCTTGGGAATATATGGGTGCTTATGTTCATCACTGTGGTTGGAGGAGGAATAATGAGGATGAAAATATGTTGAATGACTTAAAATCTTGAGGGGGTTGTAAAAACACTTTTTTAATGGGGCACATGGTTTCGTTATATGGTTTGACAAAATTTGCACCAACTGTGCGCCTTCTTCTACTCAAGAGGGGTCTATTTTTCATGGTTACCAATTGATTTTATACGGTTTAAAAAACTATGCACCAACCATGTGAAATGCCTCTTTTCAAGGTTTCGTGGATTTTACTTCCCCATTGAATTGTTTACACTAACAATGAGATAACCTTGAAACATGCACAATATGTCCTTATTTATATATCATTCATATCCCAACCCCCTATAACACCCCTCAGCATCCTCACACATCTGGTAAAAAATTAATTAGCCAAAATTAATTGATTCATACAAAAATTTAATAAAGATCATATGTCCATGATGTTAGGGATCTTGCATTTTCATTTATTATAGTCAATTCTTCCATGATATCGGTAAAACCATGTCGTACATAAGACATTGGATACATTAGTAGTCAATAAATTAATTTATATTTTGTTAATTTATTAGAGAACATATAATATTAGGATGTAAACCATAGTATATAAAAAACACTCTTACCATCTCATTGAACTCTCTTTCTTTTTTGAAATATTTTTGGGATTTACGTCCTCTATCCGAAATCCAAATACCCTATTTATGGCCCCATGTAACATAAAATGAATTTTATACATTTTGGACTTTCATGAAATTATTTTCAACTCCTAATAAAATGGTTATTCTAAATTGAATTTTCATCTAACTCAATAGTTTTTTAGTCACCAGTAGGACAATCATCCAATTGTTTTTTTATCTAGTGTATAAAATACATGAAATTAATGTGATTCCATTATGAATAGCTCATATTTTTCACCTTCTACACTGCAATTCACCTTCACGAAGTACATTTCAACAACATTCACTTCACTATTATTGTCAACCCAATTGTAGTAGAGAATTATATCTTAAAATGTTGTATAATCAAACTTCTATATATATTCGATAATTCCAAAATATCAAATATATTCATAAATTGGGTTTCCTTCCTTAGAACATAATATATGCATTTATTCCTCGACAAGCATAACTCCACTATTTTTTATTGTACAGAAGACATATTTTTCATTTCTAAAAAAATATAACCTTTTATTACTAAACCAATGTATGATATAACATTTTTATTTGGTCCCCTATCTATCCATTGAAGTCATTTGATTATTGAATTCGTATATTTTGATAACTCCTTAAAAATTTTATCTCAGAACCATCCTATAAACTAGGCAGTATGTTAATTCGATCCATGGATGATTTTATAAGGTTTTTTTAAAATGTTTTACCAACAATAGTTTAAATATCATTTACTTTATTGGAAATTTGATTAACTATTATTTGAGACAGTTTTTTACCTTATTTGATATTATGATCGATCGTTGTCATTAAAGAACGTTATTTATGTCATTGAGGAAAGAAAATTAATTTCTTAAAAGCCAATTCATTGAGGAAAGTTTCAGCCAAACTGATTGTGTTCATTCGTCTCAAATTGGACACCCTAACATTCATGTAATGTTATTGCATAACAAATTCACATTAGTAGAAAAGTCTTTTATCATTACATATAACCTAGACCTCAATTTTAATTATTCAGTTATATGATCATCATATATTGTAAAACTGATATCCTAAATCAATTATAGATCATTGAACAATGTATCTATATAGAGAAAAAATATAATTACCAGTTTTCATTGGTCTAGATCTAAATAGATACAACATGGTTTGAAGGATGTTTCATTTCGCAGCCAACATCACTGGAGGACATCACGAGACCTAGCCAACATGTCTCGAAGGAGTTGTGAGTATGATATGACATTCCCAAATCCAAACGTGAGACATGAAAGACATGAGTATGTGTTTTTAAGTGAGTCATGTGATGTATCTAATGGATATCTCAAGGCTTAGGTGATTGACCCAGAGGGTTTCAGAAGACCTAAGTGGTGTTTCCATGGGTATCAAATGACACAAACTGACATGGTCATACAATTTTTCATGTTTGTAATTGGAATTTTATGGAGTAAATCATGTTTGAGGTGACATTTCATTGTGTTTTCATGTGTCTTGGATAACACACAGTAAGCACATGAGGCCTAGTGAGCTTATTTTTCACTTATTTTCCCACCTTTTATTCTTTTTTTAGCCCTAGTATTGTGAATTACATAGGTATATTTAGTAATAGTTTATCATTACTATCATGTTATCTAGAATATAGGTTGCATTTTCTTTGTACATCTAACCACAAGTCCATCATGCGATCTATGAATGATCATGTGTAGTACCTCATGTATGGCACATGATTTCTCAAGTTGTTCGCAAGTATATTACCAGATGGGATAATTTATGCTCATGAGACCATCCACTTTGGGAAGTCCTATCTAGCACTGGTGCATCTGAATGTTAGAAATCCCTTTCTCCTGTGTGTTTTGAGGTGAAGAGTCGAACCCTTTTTTCATGACGGGTTATGGAATTTCTTATCATCACCACCTCTATTGTTCCTCAGTTTGAGAGGTGTATCTAGCATGAATCCATTATGGAGTCGAAAAAGGGATATGGTGCCATGGGTATTCATGAGTCTTCTATAAGTACCACTGTGAGATAATCACCTAAATTTCAATTATCATGATTCTCTCTAAATAATGCCTCTATTGTGGATTATTACCAATTAATGGGGTATTGTTTCATCACAAAGGCATGTCAAAGAACTAAATTATTTTCATGTTGACATGTCCAATTTCCTTTAAAAGATCCAAGTGTCAATTATAAGGTGTATGTTTGATGCTGGATGATTTTTTTGGGGGATTTCTATGTGACAAGAGTGGTTTTTCTGGGGTTCTTCCATGATATCAGGGTGGCTCTTCCAAGAGTCTTTCCGAATCATATCTCAGAAATATATGGTGTGTATCATGGGATTTATGATTGTGAAAGGCCTTTGCCTCCCCTTTTTATATTACCTTTGTTTTATTTGACAAATGTTTGTTTTCATGTGATATTACATGAGTAATTTCATGGATAATTACTCCATTATTTGGTGTTGCATCACACAAACATTACAACTTCTAGTAGTCTCTACCTTTAGGGCACCTTTACTCCCATTTTAAACGATTTTAAGGTAATTTTTATTGGTGATTAGTACCAAAATCCTACATGGAATAGGGGAGATCATATTGCTAATTCATGGCTATTGGTTATCCAGAAAACCTTCCCAAAAGTACATGAGCTTGTTGATAGGAGATCTGCCTGATCCATAGAATGTTATGTTTGGTATGTGGAATCTTTATGTGACCTTATATTGGTAACGTGATCGTGATCCCATTGAATGTTCACACTATCCATAAGTCTCATCCATATTCCCCTTCCTTTTCTTTTATGGGTGAAATAATATCGATAATTAGATATTTCAACCTTTTCATTTTTTCAATGCTCATTTAGAGGGTGTGAAAAATGGCCTCCCTAGGAGAGACTTCTGTGGGGAAAACATCACCATTATGAGGAGAGAAAATCACATCCAGTTTCTCTATTTGATTCTTCAATCAGTGTCTTGGGTGAAGTTTTCACTAGCAAAGGATGCTTCGTATTGTACATATCCCCTATATATAGAGTGAGGGATGGTAGATTAATCCATCCACTATCATTTCTCTAATGTTCTCTCATCATGCCTCTGTCACATAGTACAACTGCAAGACCATTTCCTGAATCTTGATCATGATACACCATTGTGATCCTTCATCATGGGATCTATCATGAAAATAGTTTTTACTCATGTTCTTGTCTAAAAGGAATTTAAACATCGATCATAAGGTATTGTGATTATAATAAGGGTTTTAGTGGGGTCTATTGGTTGGATCATTCAATCAACTAGTTAGTGTGACCCTATATAGGTTACGCGATCATGACTCTCCAATAGGATCATGCACCCCATGAGTCCTTAGGATAACAATCTATTTTGAAAATCTTTATGTGACTCTCAAATTACCTTTTGATTCATGTGAAGTGCATGATTCTTCTGTAACATTAATGCCTTTATTTTTGACAAGATTTTATATTCTCTCTATCTAACATGTGCCACTTACTTATTTTCATATGGATTCTAGGACTTATCATTTTTCCTCAGCTTCAACAAATAAAATGATCATAATAGATAAGAATCAAAATTTTGATCCCTGATATCATGTGGATTCTGATAATGAAACCCTAAAGAGGTTCCTATCACGTAGGCTCCAAAATGATCCATTATATCATTAACATTATTTTTACTAGTTTTTTTCAAAATGATGCTACCAATACTCATCTAGACCTTAATTTTCCAACTTGCTGGGCGTCAGACTATATTGACTGCATTCAGACAACAATTTATAAGGATGGTCAGCTAGTTATAGCTCAATACCAGTGTATTTTCTTATATATTGGCCAACTCTTCTCTAAGCCCAGATAACCATTAGTTCACCCCACATCCTATTGTTCAGATTTATTTGATCATACATGCCTCTTATATGAATTTTCATAGTAGCAGATGGTACTCAAAATATGATCTTCATCCTGAAAGAAATTTCTACAATTAGTGGGACTGACCCTACTGGGTTAGACAAATCGATTTAGACTTTGCTGATGATTTATACACGGTTAATCTTTATGACGCCATATGGATATCCCAATTTACTATCTATCAGTAGCCTGACCTCTTTCGAAAGATGATCATCCAATAGTGTTTTGGAACAAACACATTTAATTTTTTCCATGGTGAAGTGGGAATCATCTTATTGGACATCTATTAGTTGGGTGGGATTCCACCCATTGGAGAAATGTACAACAAGTTCCTCCTAGCTGCATTTGTCTACGATGACCATTCACATACTCTGAGATTTGAGAGAGACATTCTTAATATTTTTAATTTCCCATTGAATAATGATATGATAATTCACTCACTTATTTCTTTCTACGAATGAATTAAATTTTTCTGCTATAGCTGTGAAGTTATACCACAAATTATTCACCCCTATTGGTGCCCTTCCGAACAATTTTGTTATCGTGATGGTTTGTATTAGGCCATATTAAGGCTATATATTACTCCTTGTGGAGATATAATCTGACTTGGAGATCTCTCTGAGCCTGGGCCTGGTAGTATTTATAGCCATGTTCATGAATGGGTGGCACTTCTTGGCTAGGGATACACATTCAAGAATCTGTTCTTATATGCTAGTTATGGTAGTGTGACAGAGGGAGGGACATGTCTACAGTTTGGCAGTGTTTTTCCTCAAAACAGTTTGGCAGTGTTTTTCCTGGATAGGGTATCATTTCCATTGTTATGACTATTACAACACTACCAAGATCCCTAACACCTAATTACTTCACATATTATTGTACCTATTTTGGGTTGGGTCTATGTACCTAAACCCTATTGAGGTTACTGGTGCCCTGTATCAATATGATAGTTTTGAATTCACCCCTTATCATGATCCTGATAATTTGATTACCAATAATGGAAGTTGTAACATCAATGAAAGGTCTTATATGATCTCCCTTTGAGATGGGGTTATTGGATCCAGGGTGGATGAGATAATCATCTATGAGCCATATACACCATATTTATTTTCCTATTAGTTTGGTTGCATCCAAAGGTTCTCCCTAATTCCACTAGGTAGTATAAGAGGATAACAACATCCTTTGTTGGTCCTTCATTTTTGGATGATGCTGATGTGTGATGATTTTGAGGATGAGATCATTCTACTGCATGTTGATACTCCTGCCATCCATACATAGGATTATGCTTAGGCCTGGGTAGCAGCTTATCTGAATGGTGTTCTAGGCGGGTTGGTCCATCATGTGCACAAGAATTTCTCCATTTCAACCCCTTTTTAATTGTAAATGATGGAATTTATTGATGATTTGGGCACGAAATCAAGAAAGAAAAATCATTAGAGTGATAACTACTTTGACGATGAAAAATATTATATTGTGGAAGAAAATCCACCAATACATAATACATACGATACACCTATTGAGAGAATGGAATATGGGGCTTCTTCTACAATTTTCTCATTGCTCCAACAGATTATTCATCCTCCTTTTGTGCCCACCTCATGGGTTGTAGAGGCTCATATGCAACATAGGTAGATCTGGAATAGATTCATGCATTTATCACTGATATGCCCTTGGATGTAGTCCCGGAACAAGGTGAACACCTTCAATAATAAATTCATGACATGGGGGTATATGGATTCAACTAATATCCTATATATGGAATTAAGCATAAAATAATCTTCACCCAATTAGATCTGGCCATGAATAAGAGCTATTTTCAGGATAATGTAAATGGGGATTCCATTTCTAAGAAAATGATGGTGAATTACGTCGAACTGTTGAAGCAACATCATTTTTTATTTAAACTAAAAGCCTAGATGGATTCCTAGACCATGTATATATGGAGATGCGAGGAGATCATTTCTCATCTAAGGTCTAACCATTCAACATCATCCCATTCATTGGCCACTACCCAGAAGAGGGTTGAAGATATGCCTACTTTGGTTGAGACTATCCTTCTTGTGGCCGAAGAGGAATAATTGGTGAGAGTGGAACTCCAATATTGAATTTATACTTCTTGCCGATCTCTTATTTATATTACCACATCCACCAATAATCATTTGTCTTGATTCGAATTTTTTACTACAGTACATTTTTTATGAGACCTCACAGAGGATCTAAAATGTGGAGATTCCCCTCTCCTTTTCAAACTGTGAATGTTTAAATTTTCTGAATATTATTTACTACTATTTAGATTTCTTTCCTCCATGATGTGAATGATATCTCATTTCCTGGACATTTTTTAAATCACCAATGATACCCATACCTTTATTTATTTTGAACGAACATGAATTTAAATAATTCAATGTTGAAATTATTATATATTCACTTTAATAGATGCTCATGAATGCCCAACAACATGAGATTATTTATCGATAATCTATTCTAGCTATCTTGAAATCCCCCGATTTATAGAGGGATCATCTTGTAGGAAATATATAATAAATGGGGATTGATTTTTATTTCACTAAAGGATATATTCATGGATATAGAAGCTTGATAATTCTAGGTCCATGCAGTGGGCCTTATATGAAATTACAGGAAAAATAATTGTAATGAGATTTAGCATAGGGTCTTTTATCTTGGACATGATATCACATTAGTTTAGGGTATTATATCTTGGACCAGATATCACTTTAGTTTAGGGTAATTTAGGTTGTACCTTCAATCTCTTTAGGTTATGGGCTTTTAGATTGGACTTTTTATCACTTTAGTTTAGGTACTTTTTGAATTTTCCTTCTATTTAATTATTTTATAGTCTTTTTTCTCAAACCTTCTACCGCTTTAGTTTGTGGTATTTTATATTTGACATTATATCACTTTATTTTAAGGTATTTTATCTCTTACCCTCAATCACTTTATTTTAAGGTCATTTATCTCATACCATCTATTTTTGTAGTTTAAAGTCTTTTATGTCGGACCGTCTATCACTTTTTTATGATCCTTTAGCTCAGAACATCTATATGATCATGCGATATGGTGTAGAAATGATAGAAATGACCTAAAACACAATGAAGAGATTGGTTCTTCAATGGTGTTATTGAGGCTCATGAGGATGAAAATACTTTTATATGAGTGATGAATTTGATTGATAACCATAAGTTAATATGCATGATCCATAAGCACGCATACATAGTCAAGAAAACAGTCACTTGAAAACGGGTAGCTTTTCCAAAGGTTATAGAAGATTTGTGGATGTAATATTGGTTGATCACACAATACATGGGATCCTAGGTCCACATGAATAGTTGGAGTATTAATGATATAAATAGAAACCCAAAAGCTATATTTTGTGGTTATAGGACAGATCAATCATGTTGGGGATGATAGGCAACACTCTAAGGTGTCATGTTCATCAATGGTGTTTCTGGGACCCACAATGATTAATGACCCTTTTTATAACAAAATGAGATTCTTTTTGTTGCAATGTTCGGGACCATATGTGTTTGTTTCATGGGAATGAAAATATGAGGTCCAATTCTTTTTAGGTCTATGAAAGGATTTGAAAGACTCAAACATCTAGACGATGAAGTTGGGTATGGAAAAAAACTATTAAGGAAATGTTCTAGAATCCTATGTCATTTTAACTCATAATGTGATGTTTTTGCTCTAGGATATGAGTTTTTTAATCTTGAGGCATGGGAGATCTAATATTAGATAATGGGGTTTCACAATCCATCTATGAGAAATGGTAATAAATGGTTACGTAAAATTGATTATTTCAAATCCACTGAGATAGTTTGGTATGAGGATTGTAAATCATTGTCCAAAGTGCTTGGATCATGAGGATGATATGGTAATGTCATATTGGGAGTAGTTCAAATAGACTAAGGGGTCGAGTTCTAACGTGAATATGTCCTGGAACATAGGAATTTGAAATTCATTTTTGTAGAGAGATGATTTGTTTGATGACCAAAGGCACATATGTAGGAGACATGGACATTCGAGTAAAGTGATTCAAAGGTCCCATGAAGTCAGATATCCTTTCCATGTGCCATGAATGTTATAAAGTGATCTTAGGCACCTAAATAAAGTTGTTTTATTTTTTGGAACGTGTAATATCTAATAATAGTTTGAACACCCTAATGGTTGTGTACCCACATAGCGAATGTATTCTCTCGGCGATGAGATGTGACCAATCATTGATCTAATTTTTTGCTACACTAGTGTTTCTAGCAGGAATATCTTGGATTTTAATATTGATAAAATGTATACCCTATATTATTTACGAAATATATGTGTAAACAAATTTTTTTCCTAAACTCTATTAATGAAAAATTAAGTGGGTAGGGGCTTGACATTTCCTTATGCCTCCCTTTACTGATTTTCAACCTGATAAGTTTTGTGTATATTTTTCTAGTAGATTAAGGTGTTTCAGTTTGGAAAATTATATACTAGAGTTTAAGTATATACTCCTTTGACCAAAGAGTAGGTAGTTTAGGTTCACGAATCACATGTGTCGAATATGGGAGATGTTAAACAATAGTCTAATTAAGATACCCATGGTCAAGAGTACCGTAACATCTACCAAATAAGGTGATAAAAATGTTGTAAATCACAACTCATATTTCTCAAGTCTTGAAGAATTATATATGAAATTCGTAATAGGATACGTTCAAACACACTAAGGAGTTGAGTTCCTCCACCGTGATGTTAGGTCTCACAAGGATTGGAATTTCCTTTTTGCAGAGCGATGCTTTTGGTTGAAGTCCATAGGAGCATATGAATAAGCCATAGAGATGCATGCACGGTGATGAAAGGGATTCATTGAAGTTGGTTATCCTTTTTCATGGTCCATGGAAGGTTTATAGTGACCTAAGATGCTCAAGACATGAGCATTGTATATGGATTGAGTTGGTTTTAAAAGACGAAAGAAGTACCATGTACTCTATTTAATTGATGGTAAGGATATTGTGCTCCTTTGTTAAGGGATGATGATGGGTGATGACTTACATAGTTTATCCTCATATAGTGGGGATGGTTTCCAAGCATTTTAGCATCACACAATAAGGATATTCGTTGTACAATTTATTATTATTGAGTAAGGGTGTATATTTCATGAAGTTTTAATGTCATGAGACCAAGACATTTTGTATTCAGTTTAACATCATGTATTAAGGTCATAATTACATAAAATTTATCATCATGAAATAAGGATGTAGGGACCAATGTGAGCAGATGGAAATGTTGTGGTTTGACCCTAGGGTGAAATTTCATGCATCACTATGTTCTCATGATAATGAGAATCAAACCACAAGTATAGATATGCAGTTTAACATCATGACGTGAGGATATTGATCCTAAAAATGAAAAAGTGGAATCGTGATTGGGCCCATTAAGTGAATTATGGGTTCCACTATGTTTCCCATGGTGGTGGAAATCAATCCTCATGTAGTTATTTAAAGAGAAACCCTCTCTTCTTTCATGTGGTTTGTATGGAGAGTTGTTTAGTTTTTTCATTGATTTTTATATCTGGGTCCATTATTAGAGGTCTAGACATCACAACATATCCTGAATTGATAGAAATCAAGTCACATGTTGTTCTTGAAATAACTATGATTTTTAATATCATATGGTAAGGATGAAGATTAACCAGCTTGAAAAAGTAGTAATATTGGGGTGGGGCCCAAGGATATATGTTTGGTCATCACTACGTTTCACATAAAAGATTAGAATCAAGCCACATGTAGTTATTGAATGAGTGTTCAATTAAACATCATGTGGTAAGGACATGTTCCCGAGTTGTTTAACACAATGTGGTAGGGTTTTGGGCTACTAGACACGAAGTGGGATAGAGTGGATATAGGTTTGGTAGAATACTAACACAAAGTAATATTATAAGAACCTAACCTTAAACATTATTTAATCATGAGTAATGGAAATAATTTAACTTTCATTCACATCAAGAATCTATTCAGGTTTAGAACAGTAGATAATTAGTCCATAACTCATACATTACAACTTAAATATTAAAAATTGGACACTTCTACTCACTACTAACTTTTTCATAATGAATACTTTTAATAATAAATATGGTATCATTTCATGTTTATACATCGTAACTTTTCCGTGATCCCATCCATGACTCTATTCTTATTAATATCTTGTGAAAACCATTCAAAATATTGGAAGATCATGTAAATCATGATCTTACCACATGATGTAAATCATAAGGAAAATGAAAATAATGAAAATTGTTATCCTTGAGAAAACATTTATATCCTGAATACATTATCGAAATTAAATACTTTTCACAGTTATGAAGCAGTAAATACACTTAATTGAATATAATCTCATTGATTACACTTTTTTTAATCAATATATTACCATAAAACCCATAGAATGAACCATATAACATATAGAGGAAACTTTGGACATAATCGTACTAAAATGGATTAACCATACATTCAACTTCCACACATATCACTCTTACAACAAAAATATTCATACGGTCAACTTCCATACACAATGCATTAGAGGATATAATGTAACCACCCATATTTGGTTTATCAAAGAACCAATTGAGTTGGTTTATCATGTAACCATCCATATTTTTTAATCACGTAACCACACAATAAATGTATAAGTACCATTATATAACCATAACACAAAAAATATTGTAATTGTCAACATTTCACTCGTAGAATTTCATTTATAATCACAAGAAATCGATCATGATATTGAAATTGTTAATCCACTTTTGAATCCATTTTCAATTCCAAAACACCCAAATATGGAATAAAATATTTCTTTTCATTTTTCAAAACATTAAGGCTTATAGAGGAATCTAAATATCAAATAATAGTTAGGTAGGTGGTGATTCCATTTTCACTTTATACGTTAAAAACATTTATTTTTTCTTTTTTTAAAGAAATTAAAATGTTTCATAGAAAAATATTAATTTTGAAAACATTGGAATTAATTAAAATTAAAAGGGGTTGATTATACACCTTATCAAATAAGGTTGTTTATTACATAAAAATATTCCTCAATAAACGTAGTTTGAGATGAAGATTGTTACCTAGAATTTGATTCATCTTGTATACCCCTTGTTCTTCCTAGATAATAAAAACAGGTAAATTATACTTTATTCAAAACCATTTAATTTTTATTATTCACTTTATATCATTATTTACCATGTTATAATAATTAGTTAATTATTTGAGTTGATGTTAGGCATTTTGTCAATATTCGGTACTTGAGTTGAAAATTAACATGATATGATGTGAATAATCCATGTGGTCAAAAGTAATTTATCCATGGAATAATATACCTAAC
Source organism: Viscum album (assembly GCA_963277665.1). Classification (NCBI taxonomy): domain Eukaryota; kingdom Viridiplantae; phylum Streptophyta; class Magnoliopsida; order Santalales; family Viscaceae; genus Viscum; species Viscum album. The sequence goes on along the minus strand of OY728129.1, from coordinate 123,858,930 downwards.
ATTACTATCATTTTTATACATAACATTTACCCTTAAATCAAATGATGAAGTGTGGTTATGAAAAATTTACAACGTTATAATCATAGAGATGATAATCCATATGTATACATGATTGACATTTTCCATTTTTCATTGATCATTAAGGAAAGAAGTTAAGTTTCATTTTAACATTCTATAAAGACAAATAAAATAAATAATATAATATTAATCATTTAAATATACTTCTATTTATTATATAATTTATATAAAGAAAAAATGAGTCACATCGCTTCGTGTAGGTGATAGTTTACACGTATACTCAAAAAATTAATTCATTTCCCATTTAATGGATGTGTGGATGGATTTAGGTGATTATATTAAAATAAAAATATTATATTATATTTAGGATGATAGAGTTATTATTTTTCCATAGAAGAATAATATTTTAAGTAAGTGGAAGAAAAAATAATGTAGAATTACTTATATAAAAATATAACATTTCCTTCGGATACGAAACTTACTTAACAACATAACATATGTACGGAGGGTTTTCTTATTAATCTAATGAATTAAGAATGTTTGGAGGGATTCTTGGAACGTTTTTTGGTAGATAAATTCTGATCCAAAATGTTTTTTAGTGTTATTAATAGAGAGGAATTTGGAGCCTTTTTATAGGAGAGGGGAGGGGCACCCATAGAATTATTAAAACTATTAAATTAATATTAATTCTATTTCACTTCTAAATGGTTTAAAATTCACGTAGTTCAAATATATTATTTGTAGGGGTCTAAATATAATCATAAAATAAAAATTATAAAAGTTTTATTATTTATGTAATACTTATCATTTTGTTTTAACCACTATTAACTCCAACCATTTTATCCTGGAATCTAGACATAGAGGGTTAAAAAATTATCAAATCATGAAAAATGGAAAATTATTATATTGATACGGACATTTTTAGAGTTATCTTAACTTTTATGAAAGATTTTATATTTTTATAAATTTTATATCCTTTAATTAAATATTTTATATTTTTAAATATGAATTATGTCAATTTTGACACTATTCATTACAAGACTTTTTTAAAATATCATAACAGCATGATTCCTTCAAAATAACTATATTAACTGTATCCAAATATTTCATAGTCAACCTTAAAATTAGTTTATGTTATCATATATTTCAAATTATTTATATTTTTTTATTATTAATGTCATTTATTTGATTCTTTCTATAATAAATCTATTATTGCATTGTCTTTGTGTCAAAATTAAAATAAATTGTTTAAATCCTAAAAATTATTAATAAATTACCATGATATATGTAATATATGTACATGTATCCTTTATTGTAGAATATATCTTTTCCATAAACCCATATTAAAAAATATTTAGTAAAACGATAAATTTTATGACATATTTTACTTTACATTAAATTAGATTTTATAAATGTCATAATAACACCCAAGTGGCTTCCAATGTCCTCAATTGTGGCACGGATATGCTCATGGTTGATAATAACTCATTTAAAAAGATTATAAAAAGTGTTAAGGTAATTTTATAATATTATAATATCAATTTTACCAGAAATTATGTTATTTAGAGTTAACCGTGATAAATAAAATACTTAAGTTACTATTCACCAAAAATTATTTTGATCCTATAGGACTACATGTTTCATACTTACTAAAATCATGTTGGAAAATTTATTATAATGTGGTTAAATTAGGTTAAACAAAAATCCTATTGACGGATCAAGAAAAAGTGTTTTTTAAGTAAAATGTTCACAACTTCACATAGTTTTCTCTTTATAATTTTAATATAAAATTGCATCCAATGAACAAAATTGGATTAAATAATAAAAATATTATATAATTATATCTTAAAACCATGTAAAGGAAAAATATAATAATATAAATAAATTATATTAAAAGGCATTTTTGAATAAAATTATAGTATTTTTCACTATAGATTAAATTAAGAATTTTATCAGAAAAATACAATAGATTCATACAAAGTAATTTTTTATATCCCGATTCCAAAAAAAAGTAGTTTATTTTGTAAAATAGGTAAAATAAAACTGTAAAAATATATCTTTAAAAAGTGTTATCCATTAAAAATAATTATAAATACCTTTTAAAATTATTAGATTATTTAATGCTTAAAATTGAATTTATTCTCATTTTAAGCCTCTATAATTTATTGGAATAATTTAAAAATATTAATTAAACATGTGTAAACAAAATATATTTTGTTCTATTCATTACCACCAATATAACTCCTGGGTGATAAATACAATTTAAAATAATAATATTAAGATATATTATTTTTTTGGTATAACTCCGTCTTGTGTACAATGTATGACTTCAATGAAACCCACTCTTGTGTGTCGGTTATGCTATCAAATAGAGAACCCCATTTAAGGAAAAATTACTATCTAATTAATAAATATTAATAAATATGAAAAATTATTATTCTATAAATACTTGTGATGTTACATCCTTCCGCCTTTTGGAAATTATGACCTCGTAATTTTACCTGTGTACATGGTAACTGTGGTTTCACTTTTCAAAATTACTTCATTGACATCCCACATCAAAAAACAGTCAATAAAGCATCCAATTTTAATGAAATAAATTAAATCACAATGTTAACATGAGATAACAAATACTTTGGTTCCATGTATGAATACATGGAGAAGGAAGAGAAAACTGACTGTCATGTTCTCATAGAGAGTGATAGAAAACATTATGAGGAAACATTTAACCATGACAAAGATAGAAATTTGTGGTTGGTTAAAAGGAATTTGATTTCATAGTAGTAATATTAAAAAGAAAACTTTTTCCTTTTATGATTTTTTTTTCATAATTCTAATGAATTATTTTCCTACCTAGAATAAGAAGATAAGGAAATATAATTACATAACAATTACAGCTTCATCCATTAATAAAATTCCACCACAAGATCATATTTTTTCTCCAAAATATGTGTATTTTTGATGAATTATTCATGCCTAAATCACTAAAATCAAATTATATAGAATCACATATTCTAAAAATATAAAAAATATTTTTCTCAAATATTTAGTCATTAAAAATAACCAAAATGGTTAGTACAAGATATGATAATTTTCAAAACCAAAAATAATCTATATGATGAAAAACTACATTAACATTCGAAATTAAAAACTAATCTCCAAAGTTCAACATAAACAATTGGATAAATAATTGTCCTTAAAAATCATCAATATAATCCAAAGTAACACTAAAACCCAAAATATGGGAGGATTTGACCACAATGTCTTCCATTGTTTATTTTAACATTTATCTCTAAATAGCATCAACAACTCTTAATGTATCACACCTTAAATTATTTAACCCAATAACATATTATCAATGATAGGTTAATCATTTAGATAAACAACCTAATTCCTCGAAATTTTGTAATAAAATTATAGATTATTCAAAATTAATATTTAAACATTAATCATAAATTAAAATATTATAGTATTCTATTTACTTTAATCATATAAAGTTCCCAAAATCAATTTATTATTATTAGATAATTCAAATTAACTAAAAATAAAAAGTCATACTAACCACGGACATCACATAGGCTAGTGGTAGAGAATGCACCCATGTTGCCCTTTGGTTGTGGGTTCGATTAGCGTAGACTTGCCAGACGTGATGTGTTGTCACCTGTCCTACGGGATTTCCTTTTTCTAAACCTATATAATACATATAAAATTCCAAAAAATGAGATAAATTTTTCAAAAATAACCATAACATATTTTAATATAAATTTTTATCTCATCCCTTTAATTTTGCATCCCAAAATATTAAAACCCTTAATTACCTCATAAAAAAATATCATATGATGGTTATCAATTAAATTATAATTATATACATAAAATATAATTCTTCCTCATATAAAATTTTCACATAAACACATCACAATTACATATTAAACAACTAAAAATGTCTTGAAATTTCCTCTCATCATCAGAAGAGTATTAATAATTTTGAACAATTCATCATCTTATAATCTACCATAACTCCTGAATCCCTTATATGTAGAATTCATAATCATTGAGAATTATTCAGGATCCTTTAACCATGTTTTTACATCATATTCTTTAATAATACTCTCCTACAAAAATAAACCTTAATCATGTCATAAGATTCAATAATGTTAAAACATGAGACAAGAAATAATCCATACATTTCATATGTTATTTTTAGTTTCCTTGTATACAATTGGAATGGAATTAGGTATTTGTAAACATATTTTTATAGGGTCCTTCTGATCCCATTTTTGAGACTTCTTCAAATGACAAAAATTTTCAAAGTGATTGTACTCCCCATATTTAAAACATTCAATTGATAACTCATAAATAACTTATTTCCATTTCTAATAATCAACAGATCACCTCCTTTTTCCATGGAAGGTTATTACATTATAAACTTCATTTCCACATCACTAAAGTCATCTCATCCATTTAAAGAATTTTCCTAGTTGTTTATTTCCACTTACATGACACATATTTCATTGAATATAATTACCTTTATGATTATTATTACATAAACTTCCATAAGGATTCATTTTTCTCAAATTTGATGCATCATAAATATCTCTAAGGTTCAAGTGGTTAACCGTTACTCTGAAAAGTTGGTTATGAATGACCAAAAGAGTTATTATTGAATCACCCATTTATTCAGTTTCTTATTCAGAGGACCACAATATTTTCCAGCACATTTATTGATACTTTGGTGCCTTCTGTATCAAGCCATTTACAAAAAAAATCATTAGTGTGAGTATATTAATAAAATCATCATATATTGTTTTATAAGGAAGATAAATACAAACATATAATTATTCATGTTATCAAAAACTCTTTAAATTTATCTAAATTTTTTATTAATATTCCAATCATGGTATCCAATGTGGTTATATACAACCTGTAAATTATTATTAAATAACACCCAAACCTGTAATGTTCTATAAACCAACCTCTGATACCAACTATAAGGCCCCAAATATAAATATCCCATAATATTGAGTTAAGTCAATAAATTTACTTTCATTCTCATCTAGGATATTTTCTAATTTTGATATTTAGGGAATTATGAGATAACACACATATTATAACTTAGATATTTCAATTTAGACACTTCTACTCACCATCAATTTTTTCATAAAATAAAAACATTTTAAAATCAACATGGTTACATTTCATGTTTAAAAATCATAACATTTTCTTGGTCCCATCCACTACTATATTCTCTATTAAATCCTGTAAAAAACATTTCCAAATTTGGGATGACAGTAAAAACCCCAGCAAGGGATACAAAAATATAGAAAATTGTTAGTCTTGAGAAAACATATAAATGATGAATACTTTATCGTAATGTAATAGTTTTCACCTTTAAGAGGTAGTAAATACACTTAAATAAATCTAAAATCATTGATTTCCCTTTTTTAATAAAAATATTACCTTGAAACCAAACTAAAGAAACATATAACATATAAAAGTAACTTCATGTATAATCATACTTAAATAGAATAACCATAAAGTCGACTTCCACACATACCACTCTTACAAATGGAATAGCCACACATCCAACTTCCATAAACAATTAAATGGAAGTTATAACATAACCACCCATCCTTGGAATATCATGGAACCATCGATATTTGTTTTATAAGACAGCCAATCATCTTTGGTTTATCATTTAACCACCATATAAATTTCAAACTTCTATTATATAACCATAACACATAAAATATTTCAATTGTCAACATTTTACATATAAAATTTCATTTAAAATCACAATAAATAATTTCAAGATATTGAAATAGTAAATCCACTTTTAAAATAAATTTCAATACCAAAACACCCAAAATGTTAATAAGGTATTTCTTTTCCTTTTCAAAAACATTAAGTCTTATAGAGGAATCCAAATATCAAACAATGATTATGGAGGAGGAGAAGTTGGTGTCACCACATACGTTAAAAAAACATTCCTTTGTGAATATGTATGGAAATTAAAATGATTCATATAAAAATATTCCATTTTAAAACCGTGGAATGAAATAAAATACAATGGGGTTGACTATACACCTTATAAAATAAGGTGTTGTATAACATCAAAATATGCCTCATTGAAAGGATATTGAGATAAAGGTCCTTACCTTGAGTTTGATTCATCTCATATGTTACTTGTTCATCATGAATAAGAAACATTGATTAATTTATAAATTATTAAGAACCTATTAATTTTTATTTTTCCTTCTATATCATTAATTACCTTGTTATAATAAATAGTTAATTATTTGAGATCATGTCAGATATTATGTCCATATTCGGTACTTGAGTCAAAAATAAACACGGTATAATGTTAATAGTCAATGTGGTCATGAGTCCTTCATCTCTATAATAATATTAATAACATTATTACCATTTTAATACATAAATTATATAATTAAATCAAACTATAAAGCGTTGTTATGAAAAACAAACATCATTATAATCATAGAGATGGTAAGTTGTACGTATGCAAGATTAAACTTCTCCATTTTCCATTGACCATTAAGAAATGTTGTTACGCATTATTTTATCTTTCCATAACAATCATGAAATCATTAATATCATGTTAATAATTTAAAAATACTTATATATATCATACAAGTGATATACGAATAAAAACGAATCACATCACTTTGTGGAGGTGATAGTTCATATGTAAGCACGAACAACGTTATCATTTTTATTTGCAAGAAATGTAAGAACCAAATTGATATATTATTATCTTATAATGATAAATATTCCATCAATATCACATATTATCAATAATTACATTATTATAAACATTCATGAGAGACAGTTATGGAAATGAATTACATCATTTCATAGAGGTTATAGTTCATGCGTACTCATGAATGATAAATTAATTTCCCATTTGATGGAACTGGATATAGATTTAGGTGATAATATTAACAAAATAACATCTCATTATATTGAGGATATTGATGTTATTATTTCATCTTGGATGATGAAAAGTGAAATAAGAAATTAAATAGAAATACTGAAATAAAAACATCAACTTTCCTTCATATAATCACTATTCTTAACACATTAACACCACAAAGTAGGGCGTTATGCTTATCATAAGGCATCAAAAATGTGGGGAGGGAATCTAGGAAGGTTTTTGGGTTGATATTTTTCAACCCAAAAGGTGTTTTAAGAGTTATCAATAGAGAGGAATGTGTTTCGTTTTATAGGGCAGGGGAGGTGAACCCTTGGAATTATTAACATTATTAAATTTATATCAATTCAATTTCGATTACAAATGGGTATAAACACATTTTTTAGTATGTATGATGATAAAGGGTATAAATCTAATCACCAAATGAATATTATAAATAACTTATTATTTTTTAAATCCTTATAATTTGGTTTTAAATACTTTTAACTCTCACCATTTTACCAATTAATATACACTTATTGTGTTAAAATAATTTCTAAATCATGCCAAATGACTAATTAATGTGTAATTAATGACATTTTTAGAGTTATATCTAATTTTATTTCCAAATCATATATTTTTATAAATTTTATATCATTTAATTAAATATTTTATATTTTAAAATATGAATTATGTCAATTTTGACATTATTCAATACATGACTTTTTTAAAATATCATAACCATGTGATTACTTCAGAAACAATACCGTAAATAAATCATAACATATCATAGTCATCAATAAAATTCATTTTTGGAATCAAATATTTGGAATAATATTTATTTTAATAATATTAATATCATTTATTTGACTCTTTCTTTAATAAATATTTTACTCCATCATCTTTGTGTCATAATTAAATTTAATTATTTAATTTATAAAAATTATAAATAAATTACCAAAATATAGGTAATATATTTATATCTATATGTATCATTCATAGTCTACTATTTCACTTACATAACCCCGTACTAAAATTGTTTTAGTAGGAATAGACATTTTATAACATATATTCCATTGCTTTAAATTAAATGTTATAAATTTCATAATCACTACCATGTGGCATCAAAAGGTCACTATTTAGGCCCAAGGATGACAATGGTCAATATTAACTCATCAAATAACTGAATTAAATGGTTTTTGGTAATTTTATAATAATATAATTTTATATTTACCTTTAATTACCCTATTTACCTTTAACTGTGGTAATTAAAATACTAAAGTTATTATTGACCAATTTTTTTGATTCTATTGATACGTGATTTTCACCTTGAGTACAAACATTTATGTCTATTTTTGGAAATTAAATTCATAGATGTTGTTAAATAAGGTTACACACTAATCCAGTTGACAGATGGAAAAATGATGTTTTTTTTGTAAAATGTTCAAAAGTTCACATCATTTTTTCTATTTAATTATAATTTTTAAATACATACAATGAAATTTTTTAGATTAAATTATAAATTAATCATATAATTATAACATAAAACCACAAAAAAGGATAATTTAACTATATAAATAAATTAGTCAAAAATGTTGTTTTGAATTAAAATGTAGTATTTTTCACTATTCATTAAAATATTAAATTTATCAAAAAAATACCAAAAATTCAACCAAAGAAAATTTTTATGTCTTGATTCAATATAAGAATATTATTTTGTCATATAGAAAATATAAAAGTTACAAAAGATATATTTAAAAAGGATTCTCCATCAAATGGTGGTAAAACTACCTTTTAAAAATATTAGAGTATTTTATGCTTAAAATTGGATTTATTACCATTTTATGCCAATAATATTTATTGGAATTATGTCAAAAGTTTAATAAAAAAATTTAATAATAGTATAATTATTTCTATTAACTCCCTCCAATACAAAAGTTGGTTGATAACAACCATGTGAAATAATAATATTACAACATGATATTTTTTTCATTATAACACAATCTTGTGTACAATGTAAGATTTTAGAGAAACCCATTTTTTAGTGTTGGGTATGCTATCAAACATAGATCCCCTATAAAGATAAAATTTCTATCAAATTCATAAATATTAACAAATATGAAAAAATATTATTTTTTAAATACATGCTATGTTACAATAGTGGTTCTACCCACTGGGGTTTATAAGAGTGTGAAGTTTAATGTTGTGTTGGGAACCTTAATTGTGTAGTTTGATGTTCTGTAGTGAAAACTCATGGAATTACCTTGAAGTTCATTAATTTATGACTAATAGGGTCTTGTTAAAATATTTTATTCCTTCTTTTTGTGTGGTTAATCCCTTAATTAAATTCCTAATATGGTGTTAGCTAAACTCAGTTTAATAAAATAGGAATGGAATGTGTCCCTCTCACCAAGTAAACACACTTAATAGCAGGGTAGGGGAATTTTGTATCGTGTGGTGTATGGACCATGATAAAGGATTTAGACATCTAAAAATATCCCATTCAAAATGATAAGCAATCCATATATAGTTCTAGGAAACCTGTACAGTTTAGCATTAGGTTATAATGATGTGATTTTGTTCAGTTTATCACCATGCTGTAAGGATGTATGAAAATAGATGGGAATGATGATTAATACAATAGATACATGACTTTTTTTTCAAGTGTTATGAATGTAGATCACCTTATGTGAAGGAAATGGGATGTTGTGAATTTCTGAAATTCTATATCATGGGATGAGGAAATTGGATCACTCAACATGAAAGGAATGTAATCCTATTGTTGGGCGCAAGAATAGATATTTTGTTGTAACTATTTAACTTTTGATGACAAGAATCAAGACTTACATATCTCTTATGAAATCATTTATTTTATCATCAAGCAGTAAGGATGAAGTACAAACAGTTTATTCTCATGTTGTCAGGATGAATTCACATATTTGAACATCATGTAATAAGGACAAATTTGTACAGTTTGTTATCATATACTCAGAAAAAATGATGGGGCTTACTATGGTGTGGATTGACATGCTTTTGATAGATTATGCCAGGTATTTCTTGAGAAATCTCTCATTAGTCGGTGGTTTGGCACACTCCACATCCATGGTGTACAATGAATAGGATCCATTATGATAAACACTATGTATTAGATAAGTTCCTTCTCCGTTGGGTTCCAATTTTTGGGGCTTCATTACTAGTATCCTTAGAGATCTGAGAACCACCACCTGTTCTCCTTGGATTAATTAAGGAAGTAAAACATTTTTATTAAACACAAGTGCTATTTGATTATGATGAAACTCGATGTTTTGAAAATTGCACAATTTGTATTTATATAGCCAATATAATTCATCCATCCACATTTAAAATTCTTCATCAACAGATAGATGCCCGCAAATGGATATTCGAAGAGAATGGAGTTGGAACTCTATGTGTAATACTACGTCACTTTCATAAACAAATTATTATTATATTACATGTCTTTGGTACATGTGTTGGTATAGGAGGCCCATAAATCATGAATGAGTTTATCTGACAAAATATTATTATGCACTATCTTCATCTTCTTGAGTATATTAGATAGAGTCTTATTGAATGATTATTTCTATCCATTATTCATTATATGATAGTGAGATGAGTAATTGGAATAGATATAATACTCTTGGTAAAACTTATTCAAATCCACAAAATAGAAATTTGAATTTTTTTCCATTAATAATATCCGAGGAAACATGAATTTGGTGATGATATGGGACGTCACAAAGTTGGTGATATTCCTTTCCCCATCTTCATAAGGGGTATTTACACATCCCATTTGGAAATGAAGTCGATAGTAGTATGGATGAACTTGAATTTCTTAGCTACAGCTGGGGGATATTGACCCACAACTTCCATCTCTAAAAAAGAAAATGTCCATTAATATTTAGATGTATGTATCAATTCCAAGGATTTATAGATGAAGTTTTCCTGAATTTGGAATGCATGAAATTTCATGGTGAATTCCATGTAGTAATGTATCATAGTTTTCTAGTAATATCATAAAATCTATATTTGATGGGAGAGACTTGTTGTAGATTCATGGGCACTACAGGATCCCATATTGACTTCTTCTATGATGATGAGAATTTATACTTCTACTATGTACCTAATGAGGATTCTATTAAATATAGTATTTTAGAAGACTTTTTTCACATTTTGACTATCCCTAAGTGTGAATTTTTTTCCCAATGCCAAATCCATTCCATTATGAAACAATTTGTTTGTAGTATATTTTTTTTGGAGATAACCCACTTTGGGATACATCCATCCCAGCATGGTTGTTAATTCATCGCACTCTAGGGTGGTGTTGACCTGGTTGATTTCATCCATAACTAAAACAACAATTGATGAGACTATTCTTTGATGTGTGATTTGGAATATTTCTTCCTCCTAATCATGGTTGTCCAGGATAGTGATTGTATTAGTCAGTGTGTCGATTTGACCATTCTATGTTCAGAGAACATGATGAAAGATGTTATCAATATGGAATTCTTCCATCAATCCCCTATCAAGTCCGTAATAGTGTCCAGTTCTTCCTTTTTAATTGAATATTCACCATTGATCTTATTTATAACTAATTCTAAGTCCCCTTTAATACTTAGGTATTTTATGTGAATCTATAGGGAAATATCCAACTGAATAATGAGGATTTAGTATTCTATCTCAATAATCATTCAATATTCGGATAGTGAGAAATAGGAGAGAAAATTTTCTTTTTACAAACACACAAATAGAATCCCTAGAACTACCCGATTGATCATTGTTTTTCCATCCATATACCAACATGACTCTATAATGTGCCATCAAAGTAAATCCCTCATGTGTGGGGGTGTCACGTGCATTAAAGTCCCCTTTATAAGGGATATTAGTTTCTTCTAGAGTTTTTATGGGGTATGATGCGCTGCAAGGAAATATTCTAAAGATTTATCTTTCACTAAATTATATGATATGAACTTAATTCCCTATTTCTATAAAATTACCACCCATCGAGCCATGTTCCCAGTCAATATAGGGAAGAAAAGAATGTACACGAGTCGATCAATATGAGATAATAGGTTGAATTCATGGTTCTTCATGTAAATCATCATCTTTTTCACTACAAATATGAGTATAAGGTAGTGCTTTTCCCCATCATTATATATAGTCATAGTACCTAACATCATCTAACTGAGGTAGCATAGTCTTTTATCACATTCCACATTATTTTTCTATGCTAGGAGGGAACCCAATGACCATTCCATGGAATCCACCTATAAGATGACTGGACTCTATTCCACCAGAGGCATAAAAACCAGTTAGTACAGCAAAAACTAATTGAGAAATTCATAGGATTTTTGGCTTCCATCATCCCACTGATGAATGATTCCCTTCTTCATTAGCCTGGTGAATGGGGGGATTTTCCAGATATGATGGCTTCAAATCACTGAATTTAGGTGAGGTTTCCTTGGAGTTCTCTTAGTTCGTTGAGATTTTTTTGGGGTGACCTTGCAAAAATAGAAATAGTATTATACAGATCAACCTCAATGTAAGGGTGGCTTACCATAAAGCCAAGGAAATTCCATGAGGTTACCCTTAAGGAAAATTTAAACAGATTCATATTTTTAATGTGGTGTTGAAGCATGCCAATGATTGATCAAAGATCCGTGAAGTGATCACATCACTACCAAGATTTAATGACTAGTTCATCAACATAACACTAATCTATCCTTCCAATGAATATATTATAGATGTGATGTGTAATACCCTGATATGTGGAACTATAATTATTTATTCTAAAGGGCATGACTCAATTTCATAATATCCCATGAGGTTCTCTAATGGTGGTGGCTTCCCCATCTTGATGGGCCATCGTGATCTGATTATACCTTGAGTACTCATAAATGAAGGAAATGGCTTGGAACCCAGTAGTTTCACCGATAAAAAGTTTGGGGATCAATAATGGGAAGTTATCCATTGGGTAATGCTAATTATGTTCACTAAAATTAATGAATACCCTAATCATCCCCTTATTATTCTTGATGGGGAAAATGTTAGTAATACATATTGGGGATTTCAATTCTCAAACAGAGTTTTATTTGATCAACTTCAAAACTTGATCTTATACATTGGTGGTATGAGAGGGGTGTATCCTCCCAAATTATGGCTTGAAGCCTCGATGCTTGTTAGGAATTCAAACATGTTGGGTAGCCACATTAGGATTCAGTCAAAGAATTTTTGTATAGTTCCAAGAAAACACATACCAGTGCGGATTTAGAAATTCAATGTACGTATCATTCTCTTTGAGGAGAATGTTAGCACAAATCAGATTAGTTCAAGGGTCTTCTTCATTTCCCAAATTTATTTTCCTAAGATAATATACAATGGTGGAGACACCATCCTTGAATGCTAGAGGGGTCTTCCTAAGACCATCTGGATCTTCCTCAATTTTTGAGATTGTGGGGACATTTTCATGTGAAGATAGAAATCTAGGGGCTTTACCATCACAATCATGGTGGGGGATACTAGAAGAGACATCATCATCCCTTGAAATCTGAGTTGTCACAAAGAAATGTTGTATCTGATTTTCATTTACATTTTCACTGAGTATAGGAGGTTCTAGAAACTCTATGATTAGAACTTCTAATTTGACCATATTTATGGGGATCACATAGTTTATATTGAACTTACTCTTGGTATTCATAGGGGTGGTCCCCAAGACATTGGTAGCTGCAAATTGTATATCACCATCCACCTTTGGTTATTTTACACCCTTTTTATAAAAAACACCTTCTACATATGTATCTTTTCATGTTTCAAAGGGGGTGTTGTCACCATGCAGTATGCTGACCCTTAAATTAAGTTGGTACTTCACACATTGATGGAATGTTGATGGTACCTCCATGTTCCTATGTAGACAATGCCTCTTGATCAGGGAATTATATGTGGTGTCTTGCTGGATAACCATGAACTCAGAGTCAAATGTGGGTTCTACAAAATGGGATTCTATTTTGATCTTCCTAAGAGGTATTTTCTTATGTTTACCATAGACATGAATGGTCAGATTTGTGGGGAACAAGCCCTTTTTTCTATATCCCAAATGTTAGAGGGTTCAAACTAAGAATATATTGATCCGATATCCATTTTAAATAATAATCCTTTATAAATTAACATTATTTACTCTACCCTAAACATATAGGGTCCTGATGTGTCATTGTATATCTGTATCCTGATCTTGACTAGGGAATGAGATAACGGCATTACATTAGGAGGACATGGTCCCCACCTAATAGACCTCTACAATAGTGTCTTCTGTCTTAAATTCCAATGGGATTTAATGGGATTCATCATGTGACTCACTATTTTATTTTCAAAGATGGAGTGCATCATGTATTGATCGTTTATCTTGGACTACAACCAGCTATTTCATAACATTATTTTTCTGTGCCAAAGGTCAGTGCTTCCTGATATGGGGATTCTCCTTGGAATTTAGTTCAGAAAATGAGGCATTCGAGGTGGATGAGTTTAGTGTTTATGCAGGGGTTGTGGTAACATATTCTTATGATAGTGTAGGTAATTCCATCCTTTCCCTTTTTATAGTTTTATTGGATAATCAAATCCCTTCTAGGAGATCATGCAAGATAATTTGGTGAAAATGTCCACTAGAGGGTTCTAGGACACCAACATGTCTCTTTTATGCTTTCTAGAGTGCTTGACCATGAGTCTCATCTATATATATGTCCTCCATGGGGATATGGACTAGATATTAGTTCCAACCACATCAATGTTATCCCATGTATCCCTTATTCTGGTGTATAAAACCTCCCATTCCCTAGCTATGTGTGGGAAAACCATATTCGATGGTCTATTCATTATCACAGAATGGGGCTTCCAAGTGTATCATGTTGATAGAATCAAATTTAACTCTTCATCTGATGAGGATTTTAATTGGTGGGGTGGTACCCATGCTATAGATATTGAATGGAAGAAACCATCTATGGTTAGGGATTTATTGGGATAATAATATGACTATTCCACCTCTATTAATTTTTACTTATGGTGTTCATGCCAATCTTTTAGAAGAACTTATGATGTCTCATTATTAGGTGGTGGAGATACTGCAGGTTTACACCACTATTCTTTTAGAGTGGTGTTATCTTGATCAACTATTTTTTCAGTCATCCATCCAACAATCTATTGCACATGTCTGGCCAGAACATTCTACCAACCATCTTCATATTCTAACTTGGCGACGGGTATGCAAGACACTCACTCTTGGGTGTTTTCTATTGTGATTTTTCTAGATTAGACCACGTATTGAAGGATATATTTTAAGATGAAGAAATCTGGGATATTATAAGGCATAATTCTATAGAAATGGTAGGATGGTTGGTGAGGTTGATTTCATCAGTCCTTATGGGATATAAAATCTTGAGAATGTTATTTTCCATTGATACCAAGAAATAACAAGAGGTTTTTCATTTTAGAAGGTGTATAATTTTTTCAATCGTTCATCAAATCTCAGCTAACCCAAATTTCTTTGTGATTCTAGAAAACGGATATTCTATCATTTTCACCACTCTAAAAGAGATTCTAGGAGGTTTGTAGATTACATTAGTGCATGGATGGGAACTACTACTAGATGGGGGTGATATGTATAACTTCTGCTCTACATGGAATTTTCCATTATGTTGTCGGAATGAGTTAATTCATAGAGTAGGTTTTATAAATATACTCTTCAAGGAATTGTATTGTTTCAAATATACTCTCAGAATCCACCTAGACATTTCATAGAAATCATAGGTGTATGCAACTCATCCTTGAGATTTTCAGCACATATTTACAATAGTTTATCTTGTGAGAGAGGGATGTTGAGTTCATATGTTAAACCATTACACATTTCTATGAAATATGACACCCTCATATTCTCATATTTGATGTATTTTCTTATGTTAATGATTATCATATTTTTCAATGTGGAGATGAAATAATAAATGAACTAACAACAATGGTCTTCCTATCCTCCAATGGGTCATGTTGGCAAGGTGTTATTCAATACAAATTATATCCCTATCAGAGTCTTTATAAAACACCTCAACATTGATTCATATTATTTATATCAAGGGCCCATCATCAGCCCACATCAGGGTATAAAGTGTGAGTTGTTTTTTATGATCACATTCACTATCAATGGTAGAGAATGTAGAATTGTAGATGTTGGGTAGAGGTAGTGTATCATCCACCCATTCGGGATATGGATTCGTCATAGGCAGTACAGGTGTGTGTATCCCTTGCATGGATACCATTTGAGTATCCATGTACTTGATGATATTAACTAACCCATGGGGAATTTTATTCTAACTAGAATCCCATCAATTTTGAATGGGTGGGGGCCAATGAGGTGGTCAACCTTCATCTCCCACTAATTTTCAATTCGTCCAAGGAATGAATGATTGACCTGATCAGGGATAATCTATCACCACAATAATGGTATCTCACAATAATTTATTACTTCATCATTAATGTAGAATGGATACCTAGATCTATAACTAATCATATGTTTAGATACTTCTCTTACTGGGATATCAGCTATAAGAAAGATAATATTCATATCTAGTTAATGACATTGCCTGGTGGGAATATCTCCCCTAAGTAAATCCTTATTGAGTTGATGTAGAGCTTGTATTTCACTCTCATATTGTGAAAAAATATTCCTTTGAGGATGGAAAATCAATTATACATGGTAGTTATCTAGATGTAGCTACACCTTTCCATTTTTGTTTGGCTATGTTTTGTGGAGGAGGTGGAATCTTGTTATTGGGTGGCGCCAAATTTTGAATCTTTATGTGGTTATAGGTGCACACAACCTCATTTGGTGCATCTAAATCATCATCCTCATTGGGTATATTTTCTGTGTTGTGACACTCTTCATTTATATCATGATAGAATTCTTCCATGTTGAAAAAGAAAAAATTTTCATCAGTGTATCAGGAAATGGTGGTTGGGCCATTACTTTCAATGAAACAGGCTGATTCTATACTACCTTCATTAGGGTCGTTATTTGAACTCTTTTCCATTTTGACCTATTTTTTTTCATGAAACCCTAGTGGGGTTTAATTTCTTTTTTCATACACTCCTTTTGTCTTAGCCTATGAAGAGTGAATTTTATGGATTTTTTTATTTTGTTTGTCATATGGGCCTCAACCAGCAGTGGTTTGACTTTAAGTGGGAGGAAAAGGTGGGACACCAACTGTTGATTTTTCCCTAATAACAGAGAGAACACTGATTATCTATATGGTGACAGCAAAAAAAAAATTACCCCACCCCTATGAGGTGGGGGACATTTTGGGCCCCCATTTTCACTAATTGGTCCTGTTATAGAGGATCCAATGCCTCTAGTCAGGGACTCAATGATTCCCAGGGGAAATGAAGATATAAATGCACACATCATAGTGGGGTGGTGATGATATGGAGTCATTAATGATTTGTTCAAGACCCTGTCAGGAAATGATGAACCTGGAGATATTCATTGAGATATAAATTTCCCCAGCACAACAGACTTGGGTTCAGCTACAGCTACCGAGGATATGTCATGAATTGTAACACCCAATGTGTTATCAATGGAATTACATTTTTATAATTATGAATTTTCATATAATCACATTAGGGAAAACCATGTAATATCTTGACAATAAATACTATCTGACCATTAAACAAAATTTTTCCACTTCTGTGTCTTGAATTTCAAAAATCTAACATACATATTTGCGCTCCGGGTGATTTTTGGGTCTGATGGAACAAAATTAATATTTTTTGTTGAATAGTAACCTACCATTTTGATTAGTAACATACCCATATGAATAGTAATATTACTCTTAAAAATATTAAATCATCAAAAATAATAGTAACATCACCCATGAATGTATAAATAAAATTTTGGCATATTATGAGCGATAGTATGACCCTAGTAGAAGTATTTCTATTTTTGTAAGTCATAAATAAATAAATTAATAAATAATTTAAAAGAAAGTTTTTTTCTTAAACGGTTTTCATACATTTTTTATTTTATGGATTTTTTTTGAAGATAATTTTATAAGACCTTAGGTAATTTTTTGAAAACATTATAAAATCAGTTATAGTTTTAAAATATGTCTTTTTCATGTACATGATGATTTTAATTAAAAAATAAATTAATCATAATTATAAAATTATTTTTGAAAATTAGTTTATTTTTGGATTCTATAGATTTAAAAAATATCAGGGTTAAATTTTTATGATTTTTCTAAAATACTAATAAATCAATGAATAATAAAATATGGTTAGTTAACATATATATACATTATATGTTAAATAAACTATTTATTAAGCCCGAGCTGATTTATGCACCTTGGGTACCAAATTATCTTCACATATTAAGTTTTTTAGTTAGAATAATCATAAGTATTTCTTATCTTATTGAAAATTAATAAACTAATGAGTAAAATATTTAGAAAACCCTCATCCCCTACACAATAAAACCCACCCACACTCCCATCTTCTCTTCACTCCCCTCAAGCCTTGTTCCTTGCATAAATTATACTCATATCTCTCCCCAAGCTCCTCCCCTACAACTATCAGCCCATGGCCTCCACAATAGGCCAAATCATCTCTCCTTAATAGGCTCCCAAGGAATATTAATTAAAGTGGTAGTATCTTGCTTTCAATTTCTTTACATTCTTTTCAAGTTCCCTTGTATTGTTTTCTATCTGTAACTCTCCTCATACCAATATTATGAAAACTCCAATACCCTACATGTACTGGAAATATCTCATGATAATGGAATAAGTTATTATTGTCCCTCATTTCCCTTCTTTTATACTAGAAATGAAGTCACTATTTAGGATGTGTTAATTAATCACATTCAAGGAGAATGGGTTTTCAATTTATTTTACCATATTATATTTACGGCCATGAAACAATTTTAATTGGTGAAATAGACTATAATATAGGTATTATGTATCATATTTAGTTATGTAATCTTTTGGTACAATTGGTTTTGATTTATGAAACATAATATGTTTCTTATGATCAAAAACGTCAAATTCACCCAAATGTTTATCACTAATGTTTTAAATAATGATTCATATTCACTCCAAGTAACCAAGTGAAATTTAAGACCATGTATCAATATGGAAGCTCAATAAAAAAATATAACTCCAATTATAGACCACCATCCTCATTTTACATGATTATCAAGTCATGTATATAAGTAAACCGCTCATGAAACAAACAATTATGAACAGTGAAATTGAACCTCATAACCAACCAAAAATGATATGAATGAACTCAGAAATTTTATAATAAATCAATTAAATGTAAAAGTGGTTTGGTAATTATTTATTAATGAACCTAATTTGATTATTTAGGTTATTAATATCAAATGGAGGACACCATCAGACTTAAGGTAAGGGATTCTACCCGAACCTCCGTTATTCCTTCGGGTTATTCTTACTCTCATTTTTCCAAAATAAAATCCTATATTATATTAATATACAGCTTATATTTTCTATTTTAATGTCCAAAATCATGTATAAAGATCCATTAATTTTTCTCTTTTGGGGATATACATGCTTTTAAGTGATTCCCTCCTTAATACTTCTTGATAAGAAAACCCGTTTTAAAAAAACATCATCAATTCATACACAATTTCTTGTACACTATATGACTTGTTTTTAAAGGACCATTATAATTATATAACTACACATTTTATCATTAAAACATTTTTAGTTCACTTTAGGTTTTATATAAAATATCATCCCTATTTATATTTAAAATGGTCTTTAGTATTTTCCTTAAAACCATACTAACACGTTTTAATTATAAAATTTTTAAATACTATTTTTATAAGTTTTATCTTCTATTTTTCAGTAATTATCATGTTATATTCCATTCTATTTTATGAATTATCATGTTACATTCTATCATGGACCCTTTTATAATGTTCCCATTGGTTATGATTTATGATATTATTATGATACCCATTCCTTTCCACGGGAAACCTTATGTTTATGTATGATTATTTATGTGGAAAGAATAGTTATGGACATAATAATATGGGTGTGCCCATATATTTCTATAATTAATTCTATAAAGATTAGTCTTTTGTGTTGTTTTGTGCAACAAACATGGCGGTTAGCCATGGCTCGTGCTACCATGGGAAAGGGTCCTGGTTGCTAACCGTGACTTGTACTCATCTATGAAAAATGAGAATTGAATCTTGATAAAGCCATGTTTTATGTTACTACAATATTATTATTACTAAATGTTTATATGGTCCCATGTTTATATGTTATGATTTCACATGTTCTGTTCATTTTTTTTATCATTATGCCATAACATCTAACCCATGTTATAAAGCTTTATTAATATGAATATTCCCTTACTGTGCTTTTAACTGAACCCTTTGTTCATGTTATCCCTAGGTTACCCTATTAATATGTATGAGAACAATATAATTTAAGATCTCTTTAAAAATATTAAATAAAAAAAATGTATTATTTAGAATCATGTACTCAGTTTTATGTACCTAGTCTTCCATGGCACTATACATCATGATCCACGGAATGTAATATGATGTATTATTATGCTTAAAATAATTTAATGATATTTAAACAGGGATATGTATTTTATAGTTGGTTTCAAAGTACGATATATTTTTTTTGGGAATTGGGAATAAACAACTTTTGTAAGAACATTAAGGATGAAACTAAGTGTAAGAAAACATCCCAAAATTCTAGTATGTATAGAGTAAGTGGTTTATCAATGAAATACATCTTTTTTTATATAAATAGGTATCGATGGATCTAGAACCGAAGTATCTTGTTGTAATACCTGAAAATACCACTTTGAGCTAGACTCGAATAGGAAGTGGTGCACGAAAACTAGATTTTCTTTCCACTTGTTTTGAAACTCCTGGGGGATATGCTTTGGTAAATTCAAGATCTTGGTACAAACCATTATTACGGGAAAAAATGGATCATAAAAATATAAATAGATCAAGTATAAACTATATTTAAAAACTGAGAATAAAAATACAGGATATAATTATCCTTTACAAGTGTATCCTTTCATGTTCAATGTTGTATTTTTTATGATTAATAGCTATGTATTCAATCCCTCTAATTGTATGTTCTTTTTCATAGTTAATGGAGTGAAATTCCAATAATCCACATGATAGGGAATGTAATGATTTACCTAATGATATTCCAAACATGATGGGAACATGTGCTCAAAACATCATGACAGTACTTGCTAAGATGGATTTTTTTATGAATAATAACATGAATCACATGGAACGTACAAGATCCTCAGACCAATTGGTGAGGACTCGAAAAGTGCGTCTATGTGACTAGAGTTCAAAACTGGGTGGATATATATTTCTGGATTACTATAGCAGGACTGTAGTAGGCACTATAGAATACATTTTAGCAGACATTGTATCATGTATTTTTCAGTACTATAGTAGGTGGATCTATTAATCTATTTTGTATTTGTACATTAAGGCCTTTATGCCGCCTAAGGCCTTCGAGCCAATAAGGATTTCAGGGATCCTCAAGGCCTATGGGCCACCTCAAGGCATTTGGGCTACCGCAAGACATTCAGGCCACCTGAAAATGTGATTAATAGAGCAGGAAGACTCTATAAGGATAATAATCTAGATGAGAATTCACAACATGAATATTCTTTAGAGAATAAGATAATGATTGTGGAAGAAAGATAGGGTATGGAGTCACCATCAGGACTAGCATGTGAATTCATGGGATGCCTAGTCGAACAACCATGTAAAGGTGAAGAGCTGATATCATGATGTAGATGTTGTGGAGGAGGAGTTCTATGTAATTGTTTTCTAGATATTTCTTCTAAGACATACGATCCAAGTAATCTCTAAGACAATGGTCCTTGTAAGGGTTCCCCCTCATCCCAATAAAGGGGGGTTATCAAATAAATCAATAAAAAAGAAGGCATTAAGGCCATTTGGGCACATGGAACTCCCTCCTCTCCCAATGAAATATAAAGATTACATTGAATCCTTCATATGAAGAAGGAAACCCACGATTATAGGATATTCTAATCCCCTCCTCACTGAATAGTGGATTAGCTTCTTTGAAATGATATTCTCTTCCATCCAGTGCTCAGAAGAAGAGAACGTAGTACTAGTGGTCAACAGTTTTAATGGAGAACTTGATCAGTGGTGGAAACTGGTCAAGAATACGATGTCTTAAGAGGAAATTGATTCCACAGATTGGGAGGAATTGAAGAAAATGTTTTCCAATAAATATTTTCTTGAAACCCTCTGCCTCAATGTGGAAAGAGAGTTCCCCAGACTAAAGCAGAAGGAAGATGAGTCCATCGGGGCATATGAAGAAAACATCACAAGGATTGTAAGATACACCTCTGACTTTTTCATGAACAAAGAAAGCAAGGTGTATTTATTATTTAGAGGAATAATTTTTATTCTATGAAAAGTGTTGGTGAATCCATATTTTGACAGTTATGAAGAGATTGTACGTTTTTCCTCAAGGTTGAAAAGGTGATCGGAGACTCACAATGGTCTAATGGGACAACTGAAAAGAAGTGGAAAAAAGGAGTCTCATATGCGTGGTTCAGAAAATAATTCCCATGAAGGAAATAAGATCAAACATCCCACATGTCAAAATTTTTGGAAGAAGAATCATGGGAACAGTCTAAAGGGAACCTGTAATTTCTTCAAATGCGGAAAGATGGGTCATTTAGCATAGAGATACTAAATGGATATAAATAATCCTACTAATTTAAAAGTAGAAAGGAAGGATCAGATAAATTCTCAACCATTATAGTACTATTATTACTGCATGGATCATGGGAATTATGTGGAAAATTTCCCTATGAAAAGGGTTGTCGAAGGAAATCAACAACAACCTCCGAGGCAACAAGGATTTACTTTTTCTATCACTAATTATGAGGTGGATCGCGACAATTATGTAGTGATTGGTATGTTAGTTATTCATTCCAGAATACTGAACATACTATTTGATTATAGTTCTATGAATTATTTCGTATCATGCAATTTTCGTAGAACTATTCAGACACCACCTCAAAATTGGGAGGTTAAGTAATTTATGAGAATGACGAAAGGGGAAATTATTGCATCCAAGGATTATAACACATCCCTGGTTAACATTTTTAGACTGAACCTCCCATAAAATATTTCCATACATTCTTTAGTGGAGTTCAACTCTATCTTAGTCATGGATGTGCTGTATTTATACAAATCCAACATCAACTGTAGGGAAAGGGAGATCTCTCTTCACATCCAGAAGCATCCTTTGATTCAATACAAGTGTGAGGAAGAATATGAGTCTCTTTTTGAATAATTGTCTCAAGTTTGGATATTAATTCCCTATGAGAAATAATTTCTAGATCAAATAATTAAGACAATAGAGAAAATCATGCTCCATGAAATACCCATCGTGAGGGATTACACTAATGTATTCCCTAAAGAGTTTCCTAGTCTTCCTCGTGATCGATAATTTGTGTTCCCAATTTAACTTATTCTTAGACCTCTATTTATATCAAAGACACCTTATAGAATGTCCATTATAGATTTGGAAGAGCTAAAGAAGCAGTTACAGGAGAATTTGGAGAAGGGATTTATAAAATAGAGTTCTTCAGCATGGGGTGAAATTGTATTTTTCAATAAGAAGAAGGATGGTTCAATGTTCCTCTGCAATGATTTCTGTGAGCTAAAAAAATCATGATAATGAAAAATTATCCCCTTCCTCGTATAGATGAATTTTCCAATCAACTTCATGGGGAATGTTTTTTCTCAATGGTGGACCTTTGGTCGGGATATCACCAATTAAAGGTGGTAAAGGAAGATATTCCCATGGCTGCCTTCGGAATGGGTAATGGAAACAATGAGTTCATAGTAATGACCTTCAGACTCACTAATGCTCCAAAAAAATTTATGGATTTATTGAATAAAATCATTAGAGATTACCTTGAAAATTTTATGGTAATCTTTATCGATGATATTCTGATATACACCAAGAGCAAGGAGGAACCTTTGGATAATTTTAATAATGTGTTAAAGAGTTTTCGAAGGGATAATAAAAAT
Organism: Viscum album; assembly: GCA_963277665.1. Taxonomy (NCBI): domain Eukaryota; kingdom Viridiplantae; phylum Streptophyta; class Magnoliopsida; order Santalales; family Viscaceae; genus Viscum; species Viscum album. The sequence continues at coordinate 123,834,838 of OY728129.1, read as the reverse complement.
GAAAAATCTGTAAATGTGAGTTCTTGATTGAGTAATTCTCATTCTAGGGGAATGATATCACTATAAAAGGGATATTTTTATACCCTTCCAAGATAAAGGAAATTTATGAGTGGCCAAGGACAACATCTGTAGTGGAGACACACAACATTATGGGTCTATCATGGTATTATCAATGATTTTTGTATAAAATATCATGATTGTAAAATGAAATGGCCAAGCAGAAACGGAAAGGAGTGAAGTTCGTTTGGACTCTAGATTGTGATGACTGCTTTAATGATTTGAAAAAGAGGCTTATCCCTTTGCCAGTACTCACACTCCCAATGAGTGGAAAACTATTTGTGGTGTACAGTGATACTGCAACAAAATACATAGGTTGTGTACTAATGAAAAATTATAAAGTGATAGCCAACACCTCAAGTCATCTAAAAATCCATGAGCAAAACTATCCCATGCATGATATGGAGTTAGTAGCTACAATAATTTCATTGAAAATACAGTAGTATTATCCCTATGGGGAGAAGTGTGCGATATTTACTGATCACAAGAGTGGAAAGTATATATTCACATAGAAAATATTAATATGAACCAAGGAAGATGGTTAGATGTCATCAAATATTATGAATGCTCATTAACTACCACCTCGGTAAGGAAAATAAGGTGGTAGATTCTCTAATTAGAATGGATCCTACATCTTTATGAATGATGAGAGTTGAAAAGGATCCAATATTCTTAGATTTTCAAATGATGGAAATGGGAATCATTAAGGTAGGAGAATCATTAATCTTTACTAAAATTATTTCTCAACCATCACTCATGTATAAAATAAATGATTCTCAAAAAAATATGTGGAAATTTAGAAAAGTGTGGAATCCATTAGATTTGGTAACTCGTTTGAGATCACAATTAATGAAGAATGAGTTATAAGATTTGGATCACAAATATGTGTAGCATCTGGTCCATAGATAAAGAAGGAAATTTTGAATGATGCACATGTCTTAACCATATATATTCACCCACAGAGCATAAAGATGTATCTTGATCTCCAAGAGATCTTTTTTTGAGACAATACGAAGAAAGAGATTGCTGATTATACATCAAAGTGTCTGGAATTTCAGCAAGTGATGGATGAAAGGAAAAATTATAAGGGGATGATTAAACCACTACACATACCATCATGGAAGTGGGATAACATCACCATGGAATATGCAACTAGACATCTAATGACATTTATATGAAACAATTCAATATGGGTCATGGTGGATCATCTTACGAAGACATCTCACCTTATCGCATTTTGGGATGACTTCCCATTTGATCAAATTTCATGGATATAAATCAAATATTTGATAAAGGTTCATGAAGTACCACTATATATTATATCTAATAGAGGTCCAAGATTCACCATGAAGATCTAGAAAAGTCTCCACCATGATCCATGCACTGAACTGAAATTTAGTATGGCCTATCATCGTCAAACTAATGGCCAGTCTGAGAAAAACATTCAGACACTAGATAACAAGTTCAGAGCATGTTCTATGGACTTTAATGGAGGATGTGACCAGAATCTTCCATGGGCTGAGTTCTTCTACAAAAATAGTTTCCACTCGAGTATCTGAATGGTATTATATGAAGCCTTTTATGGGAAATGGTGAAGAACACCAACGTGTTGGGATAACGTTAGTGAACGCCAGTTGTTAGGACCTGAAATGGTTGTAGAAATGGTGGAGAAGGTAAAAACCATTAATTTCTACATTAAAGAATCCCAAACATGATAAAATAGTTATGCAGAAAATCATCGACAACACATTGAGTTCAAAGTCGAAGACATGGTATTTATAAGCATATATCCATGGAACTTGGTCACGAGGTTTTGGAAAAAAGAAAAGCTATATCCAAATAACATCAGCCCCTTTATGATTCTTTATTGTGTTGTAGTTGTGGACTATCGACTAGAAATTCCACCTACCATGTCTATGTACACGATGTCATCCATTTATCCCCATTAAGGAATTACATACTAGATCATTTACTTTTACTGTCATTAGAGGTGTACAGTTTGAGGATGATCTTTCTTACGAGGAGTATCTAGTAAAGATCTGGGATCATAGAGAAAATTTTCTATGCAAGAAGACTACTCATTTGGTCAAGGTATTATGATGGAACTATGAGTATGAATATGTAACATGGGAATTGGAGGATGCAATGATGGAAAAGTACCAGCACCTGTTTATTGCTCAAAATGTAAAACAAAATTTCTAGGGAAAAAATTCATAAAGGGGCAGGAATGTATTGTCCCAATGTTTTTCAATGGAATTAATTTCTTATAATTATTACTTATAGTAGAGTAACATTAGGAAAACCCATAAAATACCATGATAATGAAAACTATGTGACCATTAAACATAATTTTTCCACTTTTGTGTCTTCAATTTTGAAAATCTGACAGAAACAGTTGTGTTTAGGGTGATATTTGAAGTATGATGGAACATACATATTTTTTTATGAATAGTAACCTACCATTATGAATAATAACATACCTTTATGAATATTAATATGAACCTTATGAATAATAAATCATCAAAAATAAGTGTAACCTCACCCCTGAATGTATAAATAAAATTTAGGCATCTTATGAGTGATGATATGACTATAGTAAAAGTATTGGTAATTTTATAAGTCATAAATTATTAATTACAATTAATTAATTAATTTCAAAAGAAATTTATCTTCCGAAAATGTTTCCATAAATTAACAATTTTATGTTTTCTAGTTTTAAGATAATTTTATAAGACCTTATGTATTTTTTGAAAACATTATAAAATGAGATCTAGTTTTAAAATCTGTATTTTTCATATATATTATGATTTTAATTATTAATTAAATTAATCCTGTTAAGAAAAATATTCAAGAAATATGGATTTCATTTTTGAATTCAAGTCAAAAAATTGTTAGTGTGAATTTTTGGGATTTTTCAAAAATACAAGAATTTTTTATGAATAGTAAAATATGGTTATTTACTGTATATATAAATTCTATATTAAATACACTATTTATTAATGTGTGGATGATGTAATCACATTGGGTTCAAACTAACATGTACATATTATTTTTTTGGTTACATTAATCACTACTATTTCATGTCTTTTGGATAAATAATAAACTAATCATTAAAATATTAAGAAAACCCTTCTCTCGTCCATTATACAAACCTCCCACACTCCACTCTTATATTCACTACACTAAATCCTTGTTCCTTGCATAAATTCTACTCAAATTTGTTGCTAAGATCCTCCCTGCATCTTGTAGCACTTGGTCTCCTCAAAATACCAAATCCTATGCCCTTAAGAGGCTCTCAAGGAAGATTAACTCCAGAGGTAAATTCCTCTGTTCAATTATTTTACTTCATTTTCAAGTTCCTTTGTTTTTTTCTATCCTTACCACTTCTCACACAAATATTATAAAAAAATGTGTTATCTTACATGTACAATATGTTTTTATATTAGTGGAATATTTTATTATCATCTAACTTGTACCCTTCTTTTGTACTAGAAATGAAAACACCATCCAAGATGTGTTAATTCATCACATTCAAGGACGACATGTTTTCAATTTCTTTTACCATTATCAATTATATTCATGAATCAATTTTCATTATTGATCCACAATATAATATATGTATTATGTGTCATATATGGTTCTAAAATCTATTTTTACACATGTTTTTTTATTTATGAAACAAAATGTGTCTGTTGTGATCAGAAATCACCAATTAACCCAAATGGATATCACTAATGTTTTACCTAATAATTCATCATCAATCTAAGTAACCAAATTAAATTTACAACAATGTAACCTTATGTATTTTCAATATAAAATATAACTCCAATTCTAGACAACCATCATAATTTTACATGATTATCCATTCATGTGTATATGATAACTAATCATGAAACAAACAGATGCGAATAATGAAATTGAGCTTCATAACCAATAAAAAAAGTAATTAATGAACTAAAAAAGGTTATACTAAATAAATTAGAAAAAATAGGTTCTATAATTATAAATTAATGAACCTAATTTTATTATCCATGACAATAATATCAAGTGGAGAACACTGTCGGACATAATGTATGTGATTCTACCCGAACCTCCATTATTCCTTCTGGTTATTCGCACTCTCTTTTTACCTAAATGAAATCCAATATTTTGTTTAAATACACATTTTAATTTCTATTTATAAGTCCAAACTCATGTATCAAGATCCATTAAACTTTCTCATTTGGGGATATACATGCTTTTATGTTATTCCCTCCTCAATACATTCAGATAATAAAACATGTTTTAGGGAACTACCCGAATTCATACCCAATTTAAAATACAATATACTATCTATTTTTAAGAAAGAAAATATTTATAAAACCAATCATTTTATCATTAAAACCTTCTTGATTTACTTCTGGTTTTATATAAATGATCATGCTTTTTTCTATTTTAAATGTTGTTTAGTATTTTTCAAAAAACCACACCAAAATATTTAAATTCTAAAGTTTCGTAAATACTATTTTTAAAAGTTTGCAGTTTTTTTTTAAATCACTTATCATGATATATTCTTTTTTACCATATGAAATTACATATTCCTTTCATTCATGGACACTTTTATGATATGACCATTCATTAGGTTTTATGATATGATTATGATACCCATTCCATTCCATGGGTACCCTTATATTTATGTACGATTGATTGTGTATGATTCTTTATATGGAATAAATATTCATGAATGTGTTGAGATGGTTGCACCCATATAGTTCTCCAATTAATTGGGTAAAGTTTAGTATCATGAGATGTTATGTGAAACGTAATTGGCGTTTTGCCTTGACTCGTGCTACCATGTGCAACTGTCGTGGTAGTTATCCTTAACATGGGATTATCTATGTGAATCGAGCCTTGACTCATACTAAATTCACGTTTTATGTTTCTACCACATTATTATGACTCCATGTTTATATGTTCCAATTTTAATATATTAATATTTCACATGTTTAAAACCTTTTTATATCATCATTCCATTCTATCTAACACATGTGATAATGCTTTATTACTATGATTTTTACATTATTAGGATTCTATCTAATCCCTTTGTTCATGTTATCCCCAGGTTACCCTATGAGGATGTATGAGAACAATGGAAGTTAAGAGAACATTCTGAATATTATATAAATACATGTTTTATTTAGTCCCTTGTTATTAGTTTTATGTATCGAGTCTACCAAGAATCTAGAGATCATGATCATTGTCTGGTAATATGATGTTTTATTATGCTTAAAATCATGAAATAATATGTGTAAAAGTCTAGGGTATTTATATGAACCCACTAAATAATTGGCGATATAAGGGTTGGGGTGTTGGTAGTTATTCTCTTGGACTCGGGGGCTGAGTCTGCCCTTGGATGTCTATTATGGCAGCTGTAATTTTTTCTAGTTTGATGTAGTGAAAATGTGATCTCAATGGAGCTTTGTGCTGTGGAAACCAATGATTATAATCGTTCTTTACGGCCTTTTGTTCGGATGATCACAAATTCATTCTCTATGTCTGAAATGTGATTTCATTTATTCAAGGGGCCTAGTTTTATGTAATTTTGGATATAAAATTCCTCAATTTGTGATGTCAAGGAATTTTTGAAGTGGGGTCATTCCATTATATTGACCAACTGGCTTGACCATTACCCAACCCCCGGATTTCTTAGAAGGCTATAAAAGTAAAGGACATCAAATCTGATGGGTTCTCTTATTCTAGGGGTGTGGAAAACTGTAATTATCCATTCCATCCCCATCATAAAATACAAATACATTATGTGGATTTTTAGAGCAGCTATTGTAGCGTCGAATTACAATAGCGTCAAGCATGTTATATATTTGAATTATTATTTTTCAGTTTTGGATCTCAAGTCATGATGATAACATCAATGTGGAGTAGAGAACAACGTATCTTGATTATTAAAAGGTGAAGGATAAGAGAGATATCAATCCTTCAAGCGCTAAAGAGTATCCCACATATACTTCTCAAATCTATGTAATGCACTTCTTTTCAATATCATATGTTATATCCAATATAGAAGTATAGAAGGGCCCAACTATGATGGGGCAGTTGTTTCTGGTTAACTATATCTATTTGTTATTTTCAACCTACCCCTCATCAAAATTACATGCCTCTATCTAGTTAGAACATAGATGATGGATCTGATGGTCGCATGCTGATGGGAGTGGAGTGTTGATGGATGTAAATAGGGAACTATATGTAGTTGAACCTGATGTTTCGAGAAACTATCTATACAATGGTGTTGCAGTAATGAACGCATCTCAATACAAAGGTTTCTGGTCAAGGGGGGGGATTTCATTATCATTGGGATATATAATCATGGAGTTGTTTACCATTGTGTATTTCAAAAGTAGAGTCCCTAAGATCCAACTCCGAAAAACCACGTGGAGGATCAACAGGTAATGAATTTATTTTTATTCTACTTCAATAGAAGTTTTTATGGAGCCTCGTGATGTTGATAATGTGTCTCGAACTACCTCAAGGAAACTTGCATTGAGAATATTATGAATATATGTCATGTTCTATGTCACGGTCTGAATATATCGACTGACCATTTAGGATTGTGTAAGGATATGATCATACTATGTGACAATTTCTGGAACATATATGTAGTCATCTGGTAGTGTGGGAGTATGATCACACTGCTGAAAATCTATTGAAATATTCCAATAATTTGTATGATTATTTATAAGAATATATGCATATCTTGAAGTAGGTTCTATTCTCACTTGGTGTGCCTCCATCATGATGGGAGTATGAGCCTAATCATGAGAATTTGGGATATGTTGTCAGTCTGTTTTGGAATTATATAAGGATACCAAAAGGCATGTGCCAATTTTACCTAGTGAGCCCTAGTTGGAGCATCAATATGAGCCAGGTCTGAGTATGCATTCCCCACTAGAATATGTTGACGGACCTCCGGAATGGGAGAGCGAAAATAGCCTCATCTCGTACTATCTTCATATGATGATGTCACAATTGTTCACCACATTGAAGTAGAAATATGCATCTTGATTCTATGTTCTGTTGTAATATTCTAGTAATATTCACGGATAGGAATATAAGCATGTCCCGATCCTTATTCCTTTATTGCATGGTCATCCATAGCCATAATGAAGATATATGCCCAATCTCGGCTTATTGGAGTATGGTGATGGACATCTTTTACAATAATACAGGCTTGTATCAAGGCTTGTTCGCCTCTCAAATAGTGATCCCCAAACAAAATTGGGATATGAGACCTATCATGGGCCTTTGGAATATGTCGCAATATTTTTTTTGACAGGCTTGTGCCCCTATCTTGAGTCATATACCACTCTCACATAGTGATCCCTAGTTGGAATAGGAATATGAACATGTTCTAACGCCTTTCCCATTATCACATTATCAATATATTCCTCCTGGGAGGGAGAAAGAATGTGTGATTGATCTTGTACAACCACTTCTTAAAAATGATCAGAGTGGTAAGTTTCCCAAGCTATAGATATAAGACTAGGTGTCGATCCCTTTATCTACATTAGTGAAAAAATAAGTCGATGTTGATCTGTAGCTATTTGTAAAATATATTGGAAATTTAAAAAAGTTTCTACAGGTATATATATTTATACATTTTCTATCCCTATTATACGGTGGCATATGTCTTCGATTGAAGTGGGAATATTCTCCCACATTTCCCTCGTTGTTCCATCAGAGTATGGAGATGGTCTTCATTTTTTGGGGTTGGTATATGTGCCTCCCCCATTCATGCTATGTTAATTTTCCCATAGATATTTTTTGAGTTAGTATGGATATGAGCCTTCTTACTGGTTTCCGTAGAAATATGCTGACAGTCATCATCAACAAAAGTTAGGATAAGATCCCTCTCTCAGATATCCAATGTCATCCACCCCTAATGAGACCTCTTTGTGTCTCGGGAATTGGTGTTATAGGTGACATTATGTTGGTTGGTGACCTCAGTAGGTAACTAGTGGGTACTAGCATGATGATACTGGCGACAATACTTGGAAGGTACCATCCTCAGGGGCACCAAAACTGAATGAGATCCATATTTGGGTTTTTGGTCCACCAACAACAGATATGTAAGGTGGTAGTTGTTGCACTCTGAGGATAAACTCCTTAAGGAGTTGGTTATATCAATGAGGGATAATGTCTTAGTATAATCCATTGGTGGTCGCTGCATATTAGATGACTACTATGCTTGTAGAGCCTTTCAAGAATCGTCCATGTTTGTGATAGTATCAAGTTATTGGTACTCTTGAACCATCATATTTTACACTTTTATTTAGAGATATCAAGTACGTGAGATTGTTTTGTGACCCCTGAGGGTTGCAGCTACATATGACATATAGGAGAGAATGCTAGATGATGAAGGCATTGTCTTGAATTGGGATTTTTTTTCAACATCTACAGTCAATCAGATAATAAAGAACAAGGTCACCAATTTGTGAAATATTTGAGGCATAATGTGCTAAATTATATTTTCATGGTTATCAAAATTTCCTGATATTCCTGATCTATCCATTATAATCATTTAGACATGTGAAAATAAGTATGGACACATGAGAACCCTTGTTATAATGTATCATATGTATGATCATTCTGTTCGTACTACTTTTTTTGTATACGGTTCTCAAAACAAAGTGTCATAAAATATTCTCATCAGTCTTATTAGTGTTTTTCATATGGGGTGAAAAAATGATATTTATGTATTATCACCAGAAAATTTTATTATTTTAGATATTCATGTGGGTTTCACCTTTTTTTCATATTTTGGGCATTTAAAATATTTCTAGGGACTATAAATTGAACAAATTTTTTATTTCATAGATTCATGTTAGGTTCAATATTTTTGTTCTGTTGGGATACAAGGATTCAGATGGGATCCACCCAATTGTTATAATTGTTGATGGGATTATATTGTTCATAATCTAGATCATTGAGCTACCATTGTCACACTTAACAAGAACACCCAATTGTTACCTCATCCATTAATGGGTACAAAACATCTCACCAATGGTAGGTGGTCACTTGGTTTATTAGGTCCAGTGACTATTGGGGGATTTCATTGGACAATAGGATTGGAGGTTGGGATCAACAAAACTATTTTGGGGGATTATTACCTACTCTGAGACTCACTTTTAGATTTATTTTATTTCAATGAATCTCTTCCTAATCCCAATACATGATAGGTTTCCCTAAAAAACAACTATATGTCACTTATCATTCTTGTGTAAAGACTGGGATCTATTTATTGAATCTATCTATATGTATTAGAGGTTCTCCGCCATTTTTCGGTAATGGAAGGATTCTTATATATCATGGTCATGTACCCAATTGATACAGAATGTTCCTCAATGAATGGAGGAAGTCAATATTTCTAGGAGGGGATTGAGCCATTATGATGTGTGCTACGTATCCTATTTATTATAGGTATCAAATCCCATATATTTTATTAGATCTGTTCAGTTTAACATCATACATAATGTACTTATATGGGTGATCTAGGACACTAAGTACTCAAACATGAGTCTCAGAGGGACGTCCTAAGTTTCAAAAGTATAGTCAAAATATATTGTTATATAGTTAATTAATTCAGGGACTATATTGTGATTTCATCTCTATCATTGAATTGACTTATGGTGATAATGACATGACTATTTAAATTCCCTACACCCAATTTATCTATGCCCAATTTGAGAAAAAGGGATGTAAATGATCATTTTAATTACTCGTGATGTGGGACTTATATGCTAGGACTACACTGAGATGATTTTTCATAGAACTCGGGTCTCAAGGAGACATCCTACATATATTAGTTATGGAAGTAATGAGAGTACTCATAGTTCTATTGATTAATAGTATAATGATGGATATGGTATGGTGATACAATCAGGGGAATAATTGGGTTTCAATGGATGAGATGTCAAATTCATAAAGGGACTTACACTGAAATTCTTGTTTATTTTATCTCGGTCCATTCGAAGACATCCTACATATACTATTTATTTTAGGAATCATAGTTCTCTTAGTTATATCTATCGAGGCTTACATTCTAAGGCCTCATGTCCATTGTGTATGTTTATAGTGCAGATGTTATTATCATTACAACTCCCTAAGCCCATGCGATCCATGGACATTGTGAGAAACAATTTATTTCAAGTAATCATTATCATTTCATATAATGAGGGACATAGATTCTATTATCTTCTTGGATGATCAATATAGAGATCAAAACCCAAGGATAGGTGGCCTACGTATCCTGAATATGGCTAGAATAAATAATTTCATAGTTCCCTTTATTTTGGGGCATACACATTTAGGCTTCCATATTTATCAAGGCTAATCCTATGAGGTTTCTCGATTTATTGGGGCTTACAAACTAATGAGGGAAAATATTATCAAGTCATTGGATGCCCTTGTGACCTGGCCTTCCTGTCTAGAGGGTGTCGCATGACCCATATGACTTATCCTATATTCCATAGGATGGCCTAATTGGCTTGTTCTATGATCAAGATTATGTTCCCTGATGTCATTTAAAATAGTTATCAGGACACATATAGAGGGTGTCACTAGTGTCAACATGACATGATTTGAAGGATTTCATGTATATTTTCTCACATCCCTTAAGACTTCATGAGACATAGTCAACATGTCTGGAATGCGTCATGAGGCCTAGATGACTTTCCAAGATGGTTCTGTGAGAGTTTAGTAGGCATGCCCAGATGAAACTGTGATACTTGACTGAATGAGAAGGAACCCTTATATGAGTCTGTTGATGTATCTGAAGGATGCCACAAGACATGGTCGATGGAGCAAAAGGGTTTCATGAGACTAATTTGGTGTTCCCAAAGAAACTTAATGAAATTCTATAAAATGTATGGAGGATTTTTAATGTACAAAATATCATATTGATGGTGTGGCTCAATATCTAGGTGACATATACTAGTATTTTCACATATCTTTGATGACTCATGAAAACCACCCAAGGGCCATGGAGTATTTTTTTCATATTTATTTCACTTTGAATCTTGATTATAGACCTTGTATTCTGAATTTCTTGAGATATTCAATATTAGTTTATCTTGACTCTGATGTGATCTAGAAGACATGTGGTATGTTCTTCAAATGCCTCACCATACGTCTTTTATGTGATCTATGAATGATCACGATAAGTGCCTCATGTATGGAACATTATCTCTCTAGTTGTTTTCTTTTATATGAACTGATAGGATACTTTTCTGTCATTATATCATTCACTCTAGGAAGTCCTCTCTAATGTTAGTGCGTCGAAATGTCAGAATTCCAATTCACTTGATTGTCCATAGATCAATAGTTGAAGCTTATATTCATGATGTGGTTGGGAATTTATTGGAATCTCCACCCTAGTTGTTTTTGTGTGTGTGGTGTATCTATAAAAAATTTATATTGGAGTCGATGAAGGGATCTGGCACCACACGTCTTCACGAGTCTCCACCATGGACTACTCCAAGTTTGTTACCTTATTATCAGGGACCATGAGTCCCAATCATCAACACCTTGATTATTGGTTTATTTCTAATAAATGGAAACATCATTGATCACGTAGTCATGGTGAAGGACTTTCTTATTGTTATGTTGACATATCCAAGGTAGTTCATGTGATCCAAGTGCCTACTGAATGACATCCACGTGATACATGATGAGTGGTTTGTGGATTTCTATGAGACAAGGACGGTTTTTTTGGGGTTCTTCCATGATATCACGAAAACTCATTCAGGAGTCCCATAGGATCGTATTGCAGACATCATTGGCAACCCTCCTGGACTTTATGACTACAAGAAGCTTCTGGATCCCCCTTTTTTATTCCCATTGTTTTATGTGACAAAAGATAGAATCCATGCAAGATTACATGAGTAATGTCAAGGAAAAGATCCTTGTCTTTTGTTGATACATCACATGTGAATTACGAACACTAAGGGAACCCACCTTTTGGTAATCATTCCCTCTATTTTCATAGGATATTCAGGTTGGATTTCATGATTCTTGCTTCCAACTGCCCATGTGGCCTAGGGATCTCATTCAGCTACCACTATGTGGATACTTGTTTTTTGGAGAACCTTAAAAATTATAGGGGTTCATTAAAATGGGCTCTTTAGGATCCTCTGTGGGTAATTAAAAACATGTGGGATGTTGACATGAACATATAATTATCATGTGATCATGATCCCTTTGAAGGTTCATGCGATCCATAGGTCTCATACATATTATTCATACTTTTCATTGGCAGGGGAAATAATACACATATTTAGGTATTTATTCCTTTTTTGGTTTTCTAATACTCATTCGGTGGGCTTCAATAATTATATTTTTACACCATTGTCTTTTCTAAAAGGTTTAATACCTCCCATTTGTGAGAATTAAATCATTGGAACAAGTTATCAACATGTGTTATATTAAAGGTTATATTTGGGGGCATAAAGATTCTTGTCTATGATTCAAGGGGTCTCGGTGTGACATGTCATGATACATGAATCCTTGGGTTCAAATTGAATTATTTATTTATAGGATAAACCCAATCTAAATACTTTCAATCATTTAACTAATACAATTCCTACTTCAATTAAAATAATCCATTAAGTCTTTCTCAAATACCCTAACCAAATAAAAATATATTATTGGAAATTAATGAGTAACGAGAAACCAAATTAGATAAAAAAAGTATAGTAAACTCTCATCCCATCAACTAGAATATATAATAATATATTGATAAAATATTTTATAAATAATGATTTATTTCATATACATGGATTCTAATCATATATTCCTATGAGTGGAACCAACACATGTCGACCTAAAATGATGAATACCTAAATGTAGTTTCTAATACTTATTTTAACATATATTTAATTTGGTAACCTCCTTTATATTTTTTGGAACAAGTTATGTAACAATATAAGGGATTATTACATTTAATATTAATGTTATATCAAATATCCTTAATCTTCATAACTTATCTTGATAACTATTTTCACCTTAATAACTGATATTTTATTGAATGAAGGTACTTATAGACTCTGTAAATATTATCTGGTTATTGAATATTCTTTTTTATAACCTTACTCATGAAGAATAATATATAATAATTAAATGAAACATTTGATAGAAAAATAAATAAATCGATGCAACCAAATAAAAAAAATAAAAAATCGGTCACATTGTAATGGATCAATATTAAATTTGGAGTAAGTTAAAAAAATATATACAAGTAACTAATAGTAATTAAAGAATATTTAATCTTCAAAATATCCAAAACATAAAATGAGGTGAATCTGGACATACTTGGTTTGGAACCACCTATAATCATGATGATGAGTTCCAATTTTTATAACCTAATAGAGATCCTAAACTAGCTTACCATGTTGGACTCCCATGTTGACTTCGATAGAAGTGTGGAACCCATATAATATAATTGGGACTACATTGAAACTTTATATCATCACTCATTAAGATAAATCTGATCCCTATTGTGATAGTAAAGGGAGGTATGGTCACCCTTTCAGAAAACATATAAATCGACAGTCAACCTAACCCAAACCTGTCTATTTTAATATCCTTCCAACACCCATCTAAATGATCTCTTTATTTAAAAGAAAAAAATTATACCCCTTCAAAACTAATGTAGGCAGATTCCATATATGGTGATCAATTTTAACAAAAAACATTTCATGGTACCAACAAAGCCAAACCACTTGATACTATAACTGATTTTCAATGAAAAGTTTCTTTCATTAAATATTATTCAAAAAAACAAAGTGAGAATAAAATTAATTTTAAAAGGGTTCTAAACCTACCTAAAATAGATAAAAAGTTCACATTCCAAAAAAATCACTGGGACTATCATATCATACAATGTGCTTTAAATATGATTTGTATACAAAAAATCAATCCAATAGTAGTTATGAATAGAATTGTCAATATTGGATTGATTAAAAATAAATTACATTGAATTATATTTTTTCTCAAATCATTGATGACATTTAACACAATTTTTTTCTTTCCCTTATTCTTGGAAAAGGAAAATGTTATTTATTTTTTATTTCTAATAGAGAATGATAGTTTTTATTACTCTTTTTTACTTTAATACATACTTTTTTCACAATACTAACATGTTAATTTCCCCGATTCCATTATGAGACACTTTCTCTAAACAAAATACGGACAAGAGTTCATCAATTAACCAATTATATTTAAATGAATTATATAATACCTTAAAAAACCAACATTAGAGTGAGAAATAATTAAAAATATTATATATGTGGAAAATATGGACAACTGAACCTAAATAGTTTTCAATTAAACTAAAATTCCATTCATGTGGATTATGTTCTTACACACAACCTTTATAATATAGTCTTTCAATGATGAAAAGTTCATCATTAGGGTAATATTTTGTGAATTTTAAAAATAGTAAAAATATGATAGAAATGCTTTATAAACCTAGACATACATGTACATGTGCAGGAAACAAAAAATATTAATACAAACCTAAAATTAAACCACTTAATTTCTAAGGGGCTATGGAAATATTTTATCCTCTGAAAACTTATTATGTAGCAACAATTTTGGAAATGAAAAAAATGATAATAATTGATGCAAAAAAATTTCCATCTTTTATTTTGAGAACAAGGGTCATTTATATTTCAAGTAACATGTTCATCAATTTTAGTGAATAACCTATAAACTAACACAAGGTATTCTTATTATTCTACGAGGAAATAAGAAAATTCCATAAAGGGTCAATATAAACACATAATAATAGAATCCCCCAATAATAAATTCAATCTAGAATTGAAATCATTGATGGATAATGAATAACAGGATATAATGAAAAAAATTAAAATATATATCACCATAAAATCCATCAATGAGAGAGAAGGAGAAAATAACATACCTTTGATTAAATATTTGAATATTCTGAGTGAAAGTAGAGATGTCATAAAAATTTAGATTTCATCAACCCTTAGATTCATTCAACCCCTGTATCATTCTATCCTTGGATTAAAGCCTTGGAATTCGTTAGTTCATTGATTCTATCTTGGATTCATTGAGGATAAGTATCCACCTCATGTGTCTTTTGTGGAAGAATTTAGATATCATGACTGGTTCACGATTGGTTAGGGTTCTTTTAATATATTGGGCAAAAATTGTCATTACTTTAAAAAATCACTTATAAAGATCCCTTTTATCAGCACTAAACTAATAAGTGTTGATAAAAGGCATCTTTTTCCTTTTTCAGCACTAATAATGAGATATCATTATCGACACTAAAAAATAAATGATAAAATGCATCACAATTAGGGCCGAAACTTGAGCGCTGATAAAATATTTATAATTATGATTTTATATAAAAAATGGTAAATATATTTATTTATTTATATCGATATATATATTTAGATAATTATTTATATAAATTTTAAAAAATACATCTAAATATTAATATAGTTAATATATACATTATTTAAATAAATGTTCTCATAATTTTACAATTATTAAATATATATAATTATTTATTTATAATTATATCAATAACCTTTTTAAAAAAATTATTTATTTATTTATAATTATATATAAATATATAAATGTATAAAAATAGTAAATATACATTTATAAATATGTTAATTTATAAATAATTATTTATAATAATATTTATAACATATTTAATTATATTTAATCCTTAGTACATGCATTCTAAAAATGAGTCATATTGAATAATTTAAAATGATAAGAATTTAACAATATTTGAATAAATAGATCAGTTTTATTAATTAAATATAATGTTTTCTCAAAAATATGTATATATATTGGAATATAGATTAATAAATATTGAAAATATTAAAAAAATAATTTGAATATGATTAAATTCACACAAAAAAATTGAAATAAAAAATATTAAAAATTAATGAACACTTAACTGTGATATGATTAAAAATAAATAAATAAATATTACCAATTAAATAAATTTTATATTAAAAGTGTCCTATAATAATGAAATTATGATATTAATTCTAAAATTTGTATTAATTATATAAATATTAGTTTTCTATGTTTTAATATATAGATATTTTATTAATTATATAGATATCCGTGTGTGTTTGATGTATATAAAAATGCATTAATTACCTATATGTATGTGAAATCTAAAAAAAAACATTTGATGTATATTAAGTTGAAAAATAAATCAGAAATTATTTTCATTAACTCAATGCAATTATAGTCAATATTTTTATTTCATATTAATTTATAATTACAAACCGTTCTTCATTAAATATACGACTTATTCATGTGAAGCGTAAATATTTTCTATTATATGAAAAAAAATTGGAAATATTAGATACATTCATATATATATATATATTAAATACAAACTTTTTTTAATATTTAATATATATATATATATATATATTAGATTTATTTTTTTTAAGATTTATTTAATAAATAAAATGTTTAATATTTTCCATACTTTAGTTATTTATAATTTTTAGTTTATTATTTTTTCATTTTACATACCTATATATTTAATATATACTATATATTAGTATCTATATATATTCTATATATAGTATATTAAATATATTTATAATTATTAATAAATATTTAATAAATAAAAATTTTATTTTTTTTATAAAGCAAATTGTTATTTTTTTTATTTTTTTTCTTTTAATATCATTCATGATCTTTATGAGTTCTAAAAATAAATCATTGATAAATGTATCCTTATTTAGTGCTAAAAATAAAGTGTTGGTAAAGGTTTCCTTTTATCAGATCTATATAAAAGCACAATAAACTGTAACACTTTATCTGTGCTAAAAAATGATCTGATAAAGGGAACCATTACCAGTTATTTTTTCTAGCAATCATAATGTCTAGCGCTGTTAAAGGCCAGTTATATAGCAGTGATACCATTTCCACTTTTATTTCACTTTGAATCTTGATTATAGACCTTGTATTCTGAATTTCTTGAGATTATTCAATATTAGTTTATCTTGACTCTGATGTGATCTAGAAGACATGTGGTATGTTCTTCAAATGCCTCACCATACGTCTTTTATGTGATCTATGAATGATCACGATAAGTGCCTCATGTATGGAACATTATCTCTCTAGTTGTTTTCTTTTATATGAACTGATAGGATACTTTTCTGTCATTATATCATTCACTCTAGGAAGTCCTCTCTAATGTTAGTGCGTCGAAATGTCAGAATTCCAATTCATTTGATTGTCCATAGATCAATAGTGGAAGCTTATATTGATGATGTGGTTGGGAATTTATTGTAATCTCCACCCTAGTTGTTTTTGTGTGTGTGGTGTATCTATAAAAAATCTATATTGGAGTCGATGAAGGGATCTGGCACCACACGTCTTCACGAGTCTCCACCATGGACTACTCCAAGTTTGTTACTTTATTATCAGGGACCATGAGTCCCAATCATCAACACCTTGATTATTGGTTTATTTCTAATAAATGGAAACATCATTGATCACATAGTCATGGTTAAGGACTTTCTTATTGTTATTTTGACATATCCAAGGGAGTTCATGTGATCCAAGTGCCTACTGAATGACATCCACGTGATACATGATGAGTGGTCTGTGGATTTCTATGAGACAAGGACGGTTTTTTTTGGGTTCTTCCATGATATCACGCAAACTCATTCAGGAGTCCCATAGGATCGTATTGCAGACATCATTGGCAACCCTCCTGGACTTTATGACTACAAGAAGCTTCTGGATCCCCCTTTTTTATTCCCATTGTTTTATGTGACAAAAGATAGAATCCATGCAAGATTACATGAGTAATGTCAAGGAAAAGATCCTTGTTTTTTGTTGATACATCACATTTGAATTACGAACACTAAGGGAACCCACCTTTTGGTAATCATTCCCTCTATTTTCATTGGATATTCAGGTTGGATTTCATGATTCTTGCTTCCAACTGCCCATGTGGCCTAGGGATCTCATTCAGCTACCACTATGTGGATACTTGTTTTTTGGAGAACCTTAAAAATTATAGGGGCTCATTAAAATGGGCTCTTTAGGATCCTCTGTGGGTAATTAAAAACATGTGGGATGTTGACATGAACATATAATTATCATGTGATCATGATCCCTTTGAAGGTTCATGCGATCCATAGGTCTCATACATATTATTCATACTTTTCATTGGCAGGGGAAATAATACACATATTTAGGTATTTATTCCTTTTTTGGTTTTCTAATACTCATTCGATGGGCTTCAATAATTATATTTTTACACCATTGTCTTTTCTAAAAGGTTTAATACCTCCCATTTGTGAGAATTAAATCATTGGAACAAGTTATCAACATGTGTTATATTAAAGGTTATATTTGGGGGCATAAAGATTCTTGTCTATGATTCAAGGGGTCTCGGTGTGACATGTCATGATACATGAATCCTTGGGTTCAAATTGAATTATTTATTTATAGGATAAACCCAATCTAAATACTTTCAATCATTTAACTAATACAATTCCTACTTCAATTAAAATAATCCATTAAGTATTTCTCAAATACCCTAACCAAATAAAAATATAATATTGGAAATTAATGAGTAACGAGAAACCAAATTAGATAAAAAAAAGTATAGTAAACTCTCATCCCATCAACTACAATATATAATAATATATTGATAAAATATTTTATAAATAATGATTTATTTCATATACATGGATTCTAATCATATATTCCTATGGGTGGAACCAACACATGTCGACCTAAAATGATGAATACCTAAATGTAGTTTCTAATACTTATTTTAACATATATTTAATTTGGTATCCTCCTTTATATTTTTTGGAACAAGTTATGTAACAATATAAGGGATTATTACATTTAATATTAAAGTTATATCAAATATCCTTAATCTTCATAACTTATCTTGATAACTATTTTCACCTTAATAACTGATATTTTATTGAATGAAGGTACTTATAGACTCTGTAAATATTATCTGGTTATTGAATATTCTTTTTTATAACCTTACTCATGAAGAATAATATATAATAATAAAATGAAAAATTAGATAGAAAAATAAATAAATCGATGCAACCAAATAAAAAAAATAAAAAATCGGTCACATTGTAATGGATCAATATTAAATTTGGAGTAAGTAAAAAAAATATATACAAGTAACTAACAGTAATTAAAGAATATGTAATCTTCAAAATATCCAAAACATAAAATGAGGTGAATCTGGACATACTTGGTTTGGAACCACCTATAATCATGATGATGAGTTCCAATGTTTATAACCTAATAGAGATCCTAAACTAGCTTACCATGTTGGACTCCCATGTTGACTTCGATAGAAGTGTGGAACCCATATAATATAATTGGGACTACATTGAAACTTTATATCATCACTCATTAAGATAAATCTGATCCCTATTGTGATAGTAAAGGGAGGTATGGTCACCCTTTCAGAAAACATATAAATCGACAGTCAACCTAACCCAAACCTGTCTATTTTAATATCCTTCCAACACCCATCTAAATGATCTCTTTATTTAAAAGAAAAAAATTATACCCCTTCAAAACTAATGTAGGCAGATTCCATATATGGTGATCAATTTTAACAAAAAACATTTCATGGTACCAACAAACCCAAACCACTTGATACTATAACTAATTTTCAATGAAAAGTTTCTTTCATTAAATATTATTCAAAATAACAAAGTGAGAATAAAATTAATTTTAAAAGGGTTCTAAACCTACCTAAAATAGATAAAAAGTTCACATTCCAAAAAAATCAGTGGGACTATCATATCATACAATGTGCTTTAAATATGATTTGTATACAAAAAATCAATCCAATAGTAGTTATGAATAGAATTGTCAATATTGGATTGATTAAAAATAAATTACATTGAATTATATTTTTTCTCAAATCATTGATGACATTTACCACAATTTTTTTCTTTCCCTTATTCTTGGAGAAGGAAAATGTTATTTATTTTTTATTGCTAATAGAGAATGATAGTTTTTATTACACTTTTTTTACTTTAATACGTCCTTTTTCACAATACTAACATGTTAATTTCCCCGATTCCATTATGAGACACTTTCTCTAAACAAAATACGGAAAAGAGTTCATCAATTAACCAATTATATTTAAATGAATTATATAATATCTTAAAAACCAACATTGGAGTGAGAAATAATTAAAAATATTATGTATGTGGAAAATATGGACAACTGAACCTAAATAGTTTTCAATTAAACTAAAATTCCATTCATGTGGATTATGTTCTTACACACAACCTTTATAATATAGTCTTGCAATGATGAAAAGTTCATCATTAGGGTAATATTTTGTGAATTTTAAAAATAGTAAAAATATGATAGAAATGCTTTATAAACCCAGACATACATGTACATGTGCAGGAAACAAAAAATATTAATACAAACGTAAAATTAAACAACTTAATTTCTAAGGGGCTATGGAAATATTTTATCCTCTGAAAACTTATTATGTAGCAACAATTTTGGAAATGAAAAAAATGATAATAATGGATGCAAAAAAATTTCCATCTTTTATTTTGAGAACAAGGGTCATTTATATTTCAAGTAACATGTTCATCAATTTTAGTGAATAACCTATAAACTAACACAAGGTATTCTTATTATTCTACGAGGAAATAAGAAAATTCCATAAAGGGTCAATACAAACACATAATAATAGAAACCCCCAATAATAAATTCAATCTAGAATTGAAATCATTGATGGATAATGAATAACAAGATATAATGAAAAAAATTAAAATATATATCACCATAAAATCCATCAAAGAGAGAGAAGGAGAAAATAACATACCTTTGATTAAATATTTGAATATTCTGAGTCATAGAAGAGATGTCATAAAAATTTAGATTTCATCAACCCTTAGATTCATTCAACCCCTGTATCATTCTATCCTTGGATTAAAGCCTTGTAATTCATTAGATCATTGATTCTATCTTGGATTCATTGAGGATAAGTATCCACCTCATGTGTCTTTTGTGGAAGAATTTAGATATCATGACTGCTTCACGATTGGTTAGGGTTCTTTTAATATATTGGGCAAAAATTGTCATTACTTTAAAAAATCACTTATAAAGATCCCTTTTATCAGCACTAAACTAATAAGTGTTGATAAAAGGCATCTTTTTCATTTTTCAGCACTAATAATGAGATATCATTATCGACACTAAAAAATAAATGATAAAATGCATCATAATTAGGGCCGAAACTTGAGCGCTGATAAAATATTTATAATTATGATTTTAAATAAAAAATGGTAAATATATTTATTTATTTATATCGATATATATATTTAGATAATTATTTATATAAATTTAAAAAAATACATCTAAATATTAATATAGTTAATATATACATTATTTAAATAAATGTTCTCATAATTTTACAATTATTAAATATATATAATTATTTATTTCTAATTATATCAATAACCTTTTTAAAAAAATTATTTATTTATTTGTAATTATATATAAATATATAAATGTATAAAAATAGTAAATATACATTTATAAATATATTTATTTATAAATAATTATTTATAATAATATTTACAACATATTTAATTAGATTTAATCCTTAGTACATGCATTCTAAAAATGAGTCATATTGAATAATTTAAAATGATAAGAATTTAACAATATTTGAATAAATAGATCAGTTTTATTAATTAAATATAATGTTTTCTCAAAAATATGTATATATATTGGAATATAGATTAATAAATATTGAAAATATTAAAAAAATAATTTGAATATGATTAAATTCACACAAAAAAATTGAAATAAAAAATATTAAAAATTAATGAACACTTAACTGTGATATGATTAAAAATAAATAAATAAACATTACCAATTAAATAAATTTTATATTAAATGTGTCCTATAATAATGAAATTATGATATTAATTCTAAAATTTGTATTAATTATATAAATATTAGTTTTCTATGTTCTAATATATAGATATTTTATTAATTATATAGATATTCGTGTGTGTGTGATGTATATAAAAATGCATTAATTACCTATATGTATGTGAAATCAATAAAAAAACATTTGATGTATATTAAGTTGAAAAATAAATCAGAAATTATTTTCATTAACTCAATGCAATTATAGTCAATATTTTTATTTCATATTAATTTATAATTACAAACCATTCTTCATTAAATATACGACTTATTCTTGTGAAGCGTAAATATTTTCTATTATATGAAAAAAATTTGGAAATATTAGATACATTCATATATATATATATATATATATATTAAATACAAACTATTTTTTAATATTATATATATATATATTAGATTTATTTTTTTTAAGATTTATTTAATAAATAAAATGTTTAATATTTTTCATACTTTAGTTTTTTATAATTTTTAGTTTATTATTTTTTCATTTTACATACCTATATATTTAATATATACTCTATATTAGTATCTATATATATTCTATATATAGTATATTAAATATATTTATAATTATTAATAAATATTTAATAAATAAAAATTATAATTTTTTTTATAAAGGAAACTGTTATTTTTTTATTTTTTTTCCTTTTAATATCATTCATGATCTTTATGAGTTCTAAAAATAAATCATTGATAAATGTATCCTTATTTAGTGCTAAAAATAAAGTGTTGATAAAGGTTTCCTTTTATCAGATCTATATAAAAGCACAATAAACTGTAACACTTTATCTGTGCTAAAAAATGATCTGATAAAGGGAACCATTACCAGTTATTTTTTCTAGCAATCATAATGTCTAGCGCTGTTAAAGGCCAGTTATATAGCAGTGATACCATTTCCACTTTTATGAACACTTTTAAAAAAAATTATAAAATATTATGAACAAATTCTTTGAAAGGAACCGTGGAATATTTTAATAAAACAATCAAATTATAGATTAGTCATGATGGTGGGAAATCGTGTTCATGCCATAATTGTTAAAAGAATTCCATTTTCACACCTTAAGTAAAAATACCTTGACAAAAAAAATTAAAAGTGGATTATTTTTAAACATTTTTGTATGACATAAAATATAGGTAAAAATTACTTAATAATCATTTAATAATATTCAAAAAAAATTCAATTCATTATAAAACATGATTATATAAAAATCAATTTCTTGTACAAAATAGGATAAACAAGACCAATTCATCATAAAAACATTTCCTGATTCATTTTGAGTATCATGGAAAGAGAAATTGTAATAAAACATGAATTTTTTAGAAATATATATTGGTTATTACAAACGAAATAGGCATATTAAATAAGGATTGTATTATTTTTTTCAATTGAAGTATCAGAATAAATAATCATGATTAAAATTCTATTGAAACATTAACCCCTAACAAATTTGGTAACTATTGAATTATAAAGATCATGAAATAATAAATTCAAATTATTCATTAAACATAGTATGTAAATTATATTCATGATACCACATTTAAAAGGGGAAGTATATACACCTCATAAAATAATTTAGGTTCATAACTTAATCATATGTCCCAATGGATAGTTTGAAAAAATATCCCTTATAATGATCATATCATTGAATTGAGAATTAATCGATGGAATTATTATGTGTAAAAAATTTAAATCCGCAATTAAATAAATTAAATTACATTTTAAACATAATATTTACATAATAAAACAATGAAGAAGTCAAATAATCCACTAAAAGGAATTTGAGGTGAGAACTCCATAACTACATTAGTAACATCCTAATAAAACACCAAAGATTAAGTAACATGTATTTTATCTTTAAAATTGATGAAGAATAAATGATTCATGATATAACGCATAAACTTTTAGTATATACACCATATAAAATCAATTAGGTGTATAAAATTAAAACTTGTCTCAATGAAGGGAAACTGATATTAAATTCCTTACCTTATGTCCAGACATTCGAGTATGTCCTTTACTCTTATTTAATAAAAATATATCATTTATTAACTTGTTAAATAACATTTTATACACTTATTAAATTATCATTAAATCATTTTTTATTTATTTCAGCGACAAATTTAATTATATTATCATTTATGTCCACATTGTGTGTTTTTCGGGCATTCATCTTATAATTTCAAAACTGATTAGGTGTATCGAATGTGGTTAAAGGGGTCATATTTTTAGCATCTCCATGAAATATTTATCATCTTTTATACATTAATTATAATTTTAATACAAACTTTGATAGAGTTTTAAGAAAAATTATGCTACAATCATTGAGATAATAAGTTAGACGTATGTAAGGGTAACATCTCCATTATTCAACAAACATGAAACACAAAAATTAATTATTTTTAATTAAAATAGAATAATTATTATATCATAAATATCATATTACCTCTCTAAATACATTATTTATAAAATCCATGTTATTTAGTGATGAAAAATGAATCACATATCTTTATGTAGGTGGAAATCCACACACATACACAAATGACGTTATCATTTTTCAATAAATGGAAAGGTAAGAAAATTGATGATATATTATCATTATTTAATAATAAATATTTCATTAATATAATATATAATATATATATATATATATATTAAATTTATCAATATGACAATCTGTGTGAGGAGGTGATGAAAAATGAATTACAGTGGTTCGCAAGGTGGTATTCTTTCGTACACATGAATGATGGTTTCATATCAAATTTTAGGGAAGGAGATATAGATTTAGGTTAATAAATAACAGAATAAAATCTAATTATATCATATATATTACTATTAGCATTCCAATGTGGTTGGATGATTTTTTAGGGAGGTAGAAGAAGAAATAAAATGAAAACACTTGGTTAAAAGCAATACCTCTTCTTAGGACCTCCTCCAATTCATTACAATATAAAACTTATTGGGTATTCATTATTTAAAAAATAATATCTATAAGAAGTAGGGAGGGATTTTAGGAAGTTATTTTCATAGTTATTAGATGAACCAAAGTTATCAAAATGTGTTTGAAAGTGAAGATAACATGCTCCCTTTTATATGCGAGGGGAGGGGAACTATTGGAATTACAATATGTATTAAATTAATATAAATTAATTTTATGTGATATGTTTCAAAAAAATTGATATATATTTAATATATGAGGTGTATGATTATAATTTATCCCATAAAATAAAACCATGGCATGTTAAGGTGATGTTTTCACCCTTGTCTCTTTGTTTTAACCCCTTAATAACCCTTTTGACGATTACGACAATATCAACGTTATTTCACCTTAGGGGGAAATAAATTTACTACAAATAGAAAAGTGACCCATATATGGATAAATTTTTATATTATTATTCATAAACCATTAATATTTATTAATATAAATTTTTTATGAAATTTAAATCATTTAAAAAGATATGTTTATTATAAAATATAATTAATGTCATTTTTGGAACTATTCATTTAAATTTCCATTAAAGAGATCAGGATAAAAATGGAACCAAAATATATTCCTTTAAAATAATCAGAAAATAATATATATATATATATATATATATATAATTAATGTAACACTAGTACTCACTAATAAATTACGTTTAGAATTTATAAAATCATTTAATAGATTTTTCTATTACATGCACAAGGACTATATTAGTGTTGTGTAAGGATTTAAGGTAATTATTTCATCAATAAAAATTAAAAATAAATTACCAGTATAAAAATAATTTCATTATTCTGAAAATAATATAATATATTATTTCAAATATTAATTTCATCTCTATGATAATATATAATATATATTTAAAAATAATATAGTGATATTCTGTATTTTTTGTTTGCTTAAAATAATATATAATTACATTATAAAAAAGAATGAAAAAATTATAATACATGAAGAGGGTGGTTTAAAATAACTAATAAAATAGATTAAATTCATGTTCTAAGGAAATTTTCATTCTTTATTATATATTTATTAACCATAATTACATGATTTATCATTATTAAGGTGGAAAATATCTACCATAGTTCCTATTCTTAATAAACAAATAAAAAAGAAAGTTATTTTCAAAAACAAAATTCAAATCCTAATTTAAAACATGGAATAAATTTTACAACAAACTATTTAATGAATTCAATAAGTAAATTAAATAAAAAAATTCATAATGAAAAACAATTTTTTAGAAAAATGTGTTTTTATGCCAAAAAAATGAACTTATAATAAGATCAGGATTAATGATGAATCCTTTGAAAATAACTATATTATAAATAATTTAAATATAATTGTGTTTAATTATTTGGATATTTGAATTATAAATTACATTCTTTAATGAATTATAATGGATGTTTTACAAAAATCGGTATTTTTCACTATTCATTAAAAAATCAAAGTTTTCATAAAAATAAAAAAAAATTCACAGAAGAATAATTTTTCTATGATTGATTCAAAAATTATATCTGATTTATCAAATTATTATTATCAAATTTATAAATTAAAATTTTAATTAAAACCATATAATTTTTGAAAACATCATTTGGTTAGAAAAAAAAATATTTCATTTTATTGAAAAATTACCTAAAATTATTACAATGAATATAATTATTTAAAATTTTATTCTTTAATATTAATAAGTATTGAATGTGATTTAATATTAAAATTTCTATGTCTGTTAGATATTGTTACCTTTTTTAAAATATATTTCATTGGACATCATTGAGATGTTGGACTTGGAGGGGATAAACATGTCTCCTAGGATAAATCCTGGGTAAAATTTCAGTGAGATGGAGTGTAAAAGTTATTTAGTGAAATCCATTTCCCTATTAGTATGTATTATTTGATATAGGTGGAGGATTTCATTGAGTTGGTGAAGAATTCAGATATATTTGGATTTGAGTAGGTTATTGGCATGTTTTTGAACAATTCTTAAAGATGGTGGGAGATTAGGTGTGGTAAACCATGAAGGGATTCATGAAATGGATTAATAAAACTATTTATGAAGAATCTCTTATTCTATGTGTTTATGCATGGTAATCTAAAAGTGATTTATGTGATTTGTTAGGTAGCTGAGCATGTTCAATGCTATGTGAAACATTTTATGGAGATGATTAGTGGTTTTTCAAGTTTTCCACCCAACATTATTTAACAAGCATGGTTCATTAATTCTAATTTTAGTGGTGGTATTTGGAAATTTTTCATTCATTTTTAGTTGATTTTTTAGTATGTGGTGATAGATCATACAAAGATCATAGATAAAGATTTATATATAATAGTGGGTACTGGTGAAGTCCCCTCCAGGTTAGCAAAAATAGTGGAGATAAATTCTTTGAGTAGTGGGGCCTGAGGTTCATAAAAGTTCAGTTTGATGTGGTATTCTATAGTTAGAAAAACTTTTTGATCTCTGGAGTTGAGTAGATAAAGGTGTATAGTGTTAGAATGCTGATTTTGTTTTCTGATTTTATTTATTTGGGAACCATCAGTGTGACTACCACATGGTCTTATCCTATATCTATATTTCATGTAGAGTTAATCATGGTTATATTTTTATATTTATATAAAAATTTCAATAAATGAAATTTGGTGTATTTATAACCCATTTATTGATTTTTTACATAAAGTTAAAGTATTTTTTTTATAGGAACATAGTGTTTTCACTTAATTTTTTTAAAACTATAAATGTGATTCCTTGATAAGAATTACTTATTTTTAAAGGATGGCTAGCTGGAAGGATAATAATGTGTGGAAATGGTTGAGAGGAGGGGTGGATTGTGATATTTTCTCTCTATAGTGGTGTTCATGTATAAGTTTTATATCCCAATGGATGATTTTTGTTTTCTCTTATCCTATTACTATTAGATTACTAAAAATGTGAATAATAGAGTGGATTTTAATGTTACGGTTGAAATTCAATTTTTAATTATTTGGAAAACAATATCTTTATTGAAGTTTTCTTTTAAATTATTCTGGAAAAGAATTATTTGAGAGGTTTTTAATATAGGGTACCACATTTCCCAACCCTTAACTTGTGTACTTCTTATACCATAATGGTTTTCAAAGTGTAATCATTATTATTTTTTTGCTCCTTTATTTTTAAATATAAGTTTTTAAAAAACCTCTTTACCCTCGCATATGATGCCCTCAGTAGGAAAATGTAATCTAACATAAACTTAAATATCCCAATTTTTCTATCTCATAAGAAGGTAAGAAATATTTTCCCTTCAACACATAATTTTCAACCATACCTCACATTAGGGTAATGCTAGTTCACATGGGATTCATTTCGAGCCATTAAAATGACACAGGAAGGATAACGGCTCAAGTGTGGGTAGACCTCGAATCACGTCATGGTAAGCTGAATAACAGTAGGGAACTTGAGGGTTTTCAAACTCACGTGAGGATAGTTCGATTTTTTTACTAAAATTAATAATTTTCCCCATTTTAGGGAAGTTTTGATTAATCTTATAAGTGAGGATATAATCCTAGGTTGTGTGTATGTCATTTAAGACCCGCATCAGGATGGAACCAATCTACTATTAGGGTGTCAAACATGTGGATAATTCATGGATCGCATATAGGTTATTTGAGTAACCCTTCCCCAGATCACCCCTAACATTGGTAGGTACAAATTTTGAATAAAAAATATATATTTACTACCAAATTTATTCTATAGTTTATTTTTACAAAATAAAATAAAACTATTATTTAACTTAATGGATTTAATATTGGCAATGAATAAGATAGATATAATATTTGAAATTTTTAATTAATGACTAAATTCTATAATATTCAAATGTGTTGTGTAATGGAGATAAATACATGATAGATTGAATGAAATTATAATAGAAGGTATGACTGTTTATATTATAAAGATATGGACCAGCAAATTTAAACCAGAGAGTTCCATCTACATTCAAACTTATTTTTTCCCTTGATCCTAGATGATCCATGATTCTCAATTCTAGATCTATAAGCCTTCTTGAAATCTACGTGTTCCCCATCTAGTGATTCATAAGTTTTGGTCGTCTCTCTCTCTCTCTATATTCCAGTGTAGTAAATCATATATCTTAATATGAGGTTGGATATATCTAAAATTCTCTCATATATTTTAAAATAATATATTTGTGATTCTCTTGTTTTAGAGTCTCCCAAGTGGGTTATATTTAAATTAACATAATAGATAGGTAATAAGGGAATACGTCTTTCATATATATATATATATATATATATTTCTATATATTTGTGTGTTTGGTGTAATCTTCAAGTGTTGTTAATTCTCCTTACTTTTTAAATTAAATAATAATTTTTTATTCAATATAAATACGATAGTAATGTAGAATGAATAATTATGGGAATGATGGGGCATGAAATACTAGAAATTACTATATTGTTTAACCCTTCTAAATATTAAATTTATACTTCCACATTATTCCACTATTTTTGTGATCCACTTGATTGAAATAAACTCTATACTACTAAAAACATTTATTGTTTATATTATTAAATTCTATAATTTATATTAGGTTCTTGTTGGTATAATTACACTATACATACACACAAACCACACACACAGACATGATGGTCAATGTATATCCCCCCAAGGGTATCCCACCGATCATGCCTTATTTATTCAGTACATGGAATGAAGTCCTTGTGGGAATTAAACCCATTATATATTCTAAAGGCCCAAAACTATCCTGAAGGCCTAGTGGAGTATTATTCATGCATAATATTATCTATGTCACAGGGCCTGTGTCATGAATGTGACACCACCTTCCTATGTTATTCATCATGACTTCATCACTATGGGCCTAGAGAAATATTCTCCTACTCAAAATTGAAAATGGGTTGGATGTAGGATTACAGGGGGTCGTTACCACTCAGGGAATCCCCTAATTGCATTAAATTATATAAACAGTTCAATTCATTATATTATATATTATTGATGTAATCTAAAAGGTTTTTTGAATAATAAGGATATGAAATTGGGTAGGTGTCAACTTGTTATGGAAAAAACATGTTTTAAACTATTGTGACTATATCTATTAAAATCCAATCAATAAATAATGATTACATAAATGTGGAAATTCAATTACTATTTATAAAATAATGAAATGGAAATTTTCTTTTACAATTTATTGATAATTTATATTGATGAAATAATTTAATGGTCACAATTGGATGGGATTTAGGGTGTTAGACTATGAATGTTTTCTAATTAAATATTTTTTGAGTGGTAATCTATAATCTAGGTGAATATATTTTAATATAATAGATCATGTCTTGTAAAACAATTAAATGAATTAAGGGAAGGTTGACATAAAGTGAACATTGGTAGAGTATATAGTGTGTGATTGGTAGATATATAAGTAGTGAGAGTGGAAAGTTGTTAAAAAAAATACTCATAAGATAAATATATGAACATGGATGGAATTAATATGATACAAGTTGAATGGATGGTTAAAATGAGATATGGTTTTTTGGATTGCATGGAATGTTTGAATTATTTAATTTCATGAGGTTGCTAATTGGTAACTATTGGGAATTAAACCATTGTGAAGTTATGAAGATTGTTTTGGGTAGAATTAGTTTTATGGTTTGTGGATTTATTATAGATATGTCTATTATTTTTAAATGTGTTTCTTGATATATGGTTGCTTTGTCATTGTTAATTGTGAAAGATGTTATGGAGAAATTATGTGTATAGAAGGTTCCGTGAAACTTATATTTAGAGGTCATGATGGCAGAAGGTTGGTATGATCATGTGGGATGTAATGTATTATGTTGTAGCATGTGGTGTACTGATGGATCCTATAGGTATTGATTTGATAATTTGGTGGGAATTAAGAATATCGTGCATGGTGGGGTTGTGTATGGAAGAGAGTGAACATGAGTTTAATGATCTATAATTTTATTAAACCTACTATGATGTTTCTGATAGGGTGATGATGGTATGGTTTGGGGAAATTACATGTGATGGAGGTATGGTTTGGGTGATTCCTAGTGATGTTGGCATAGTTGAGGGAGATTCCTAGTGATGATGGAATAGTTGGGGTGATGCTTGACATGGTATGTTGGTGTGGTGTTGTTTACATAGTTGGAAAGATGGGGAATTTTTATCTTCATAAGTGTTGTATGGTTTATGTAGTTATAATATTACATTCTAGATCAGATATAGAGTCAATTTTTCCTACTGTATAGCTACCACATATATGGTGAAAAACACTACAGATGGGAAAGAGTAGTGATGGAAATAAATTTTCCCAACATAGGTGGTGTTATAGAGATGGTTAGGGGATTGTGGTTTATTTTGGTTTTTATTGATAGATGTAGATGTTATGGAAATAGAAGGGGTTTTCTGGTTTCTGGTTTTATTACTATACCTGCTATTCATTCAATTTTTTATGTTTTTTAAATTACTTGGTTTTTTAATCCTTGTTCCCTCTTGTATTCGTATTACACCCATACAATGGGGTTTTAGAGGGATTATTATATTGAGTACTCCCATGTTCTCACCCCAATATATTTTTCTAGTTGTCTATATGAAATATCAATAGTGTTGGAGCTATTGTTTAGGTAGATTGTATGGGGTTAGAAGAATGATTAGAGATTTTGAGCTGGTATTGTATGTATTTTTTGGATATTATACATATGTCATGAATGTGTCATTTGGTTTGTGGGAGATAATTTATGATTAAATGAAAAAAAAATATTGTTGTGCCTCCTCTATATTGTTTTACTTTAATTCTTTTATAAAGATAAATTCTCCAAATTGTGTGTTTTATGTCCTTGATTCAAGTATCTATCTCATGGACTATTGGAAATGGGATTCCGGGTTCACTCATTGACTTCATTTCTGACCAATGAGGGGTGCTAGTAGAGCGGGGTTTTTGAAAGATAAACTACACCATCTTCAGTTACCAATATATGGGTTTTATAAAGATTACTAGAGTAGATTATGAATGGTATACCACCTATAGAGGTGTTAATGGATTTTTCCTGAGCAATCAACATTCATGTTGGATTATCCATTCAACATAGTGTGATAAATCACCATGATAAATATGAGGTTGAATAAAGAGGGAAAGATGGTAGAGTAGTTTCAGTCATGGACGAACAATCACAAACACTTACATTTTATAGTAGAGGGCCTTTTATAGTCTCTTGAGGATGCTCCTAAAAAGAAATTGCATTTACTCATGTGATTATAAAACATGAGTAAATATATAGGCATATTCATGCATCTCATTCTTGAATGATTCTTCCCTTGTCAAAAAATTCTTATAAGGACTCTTAATGATGGTGTGGGTGGTATAATCTACTTTTATATCAACTCTTAATAATTAACATCCTCTTTAATTATATACTCAATTTTTACTTAAGGGTCTATTGGAAGAAACATATCCTTAAGCCTAATAGTCCCTGGGACAAAGAAAAAAACTTTCTGAAAATCACATGAATTGAATTACGAAAAGGCCCAAAAATACTATATTATTAGAAAAATGTAGTAGAACAAAATCAAATTTCATGTTGAATAATATCCCTCAGTGGTAAAATATGATAGTTTCATTTATCATAACATGTAATTTCTTTTAGAGAACATCATCTCCTCTAATCTCTAACCTTCACTACTTTCTAAATGCATTTATTCCATTTAATATTGTATTGTATCTTATATAGTAACTCATAATATCATAATGAAAACACTTTTAGATAACACCCATCATAATTTTTAAAAACAATCATTAATTTCATTGTGTGTCACATGATACGAAATACCATGTGATCACCCATCTAAAACTTTTTTGAATCAACTCAAAAAAACCGTTATAATATCTCCACTAGTCAAACTCAATTCCCATTTTGTAAATAAATATTTTGAACCCATGGTCCTTTATATAATTCACTATAAAAATTAATATATTAATAATTAAATATAAAACAATAGATCCCACTAGAAAATCATTGATTCTATTCAAGCTATAAAGGGGTCTAAAATGATCTTCAACAAACATATATATCTTTGTACTTGTATCTACCAATTAGACCACATTACATTATGCAGTTTTATATTTTCTCCTTTTCCAATTAATTGAGATACAATGGGACATATATTATGTCAATACCCTATATCTAACTCATACGTTCTTCATTGATTGAATATAAAATGAACAGGTCAACAAATAAATAACATGACATTCACTAGTATAGATGAGTGTATCCCATGTAAGTCACCCAAATTAGAAAGTAAATCATATATAATATCTAGGTGTGATAACCCACTACTAATTATATCTTAATTAATGTTCAAGATTTCAAACCCATCATATGAGAGGATAAATCCCATTTTGGTTGAGCTCAAACTGTTGATTTTTTTTTGAAATATAGATAACCTCCCCAAATTAGCAAAGACCGAAGGATGTATAATTAATGGTATCAAGGTATGATGTTTTTAATTATAGATATCTCATTGAACACAAGAAATGAGTACTATATTTTATCTATCACCCCTGTATCTAATCACAAAGTGAATGAAATTTCATGTTGTATACATTACGGGCCATCGAATACACAATAATATTATCTCATCCTCATGATAATATTCTACAGCTCGATACAAGAATCCTAAATTTTATATCATTAAAACTTCATCATAGCCTATAATACCCCCATGATGAACATTGTTTGTGGAAAAATCAAATTAATAATTTGATAGGTTAGTTTTCACTGCATTTCATGAAATTTATACCAATATGTACATTATAGAGAAACATGAAATAATGATAAAGTGTAGATTTTCCATTTATATAATATATTTTAAATTATGAAAACTATTTAAATAATTTTTATCAAAAATATACATAATCACATATACACTATATCATATATGATATACTACTAGTCCAGACTTATGTTTACTACACTTTCAAGGGTTTTGTTAACAAATTACATCTATATGTAATTACTAACACGTCTATATATTATCACATAATAAATCCCTCAAAATAAACTCTTTACTTAGTAGAATCTATGATGAAA
This sequence comes from Viscum album, assembly GCA_963277665.1. Lineage (NCBI taxonomy): Eukaryota > Viridiplantae > Streptophyta > Magnoliopsida > Santalales > Viscaceae > Viscum > Viscum album. The sequence continues at coordinate 123,800,681 of OY728129.1, read as the reverse complement.
TAATGTTTGAATTATAGTGAGATTTGAGAAACATATTTCTGATGTTAAAATCCTTTAACATGTTCAAACTCCTTAACTCCATAACATTAAATGTTATGATGTTAACTTCTATTGTCTACTTAATTATTTTCTATGTGTACTATTATCATCCCTATAACCCTCTCCATAAAACAATTTTGATAAATATTTTCATAAATAATTTTTCAATGTAAATTACTACTTAGAAAAAGATAATAACCTTCTTTTTAATAATGTCCCATTCACATTGTCACAAGAATTCAACATAACCCTTAACATGTTTCTTTATCGTGATACCCTAAAGTCATTTTGGATATCAAGTGAAATCCCCTTTTTATTATAAATGAAATGATCTTTAATTTTTTAACATTGAACTTATTAATGTTCAAATATATTATCACAGCCTCTTAGATAATATATCCTATTCATACGATTTTGTTAAGATACACAGTCTTCTTTGTGTTATGAAGCAACACTTATTTCCATTTTCGTATATATATTTAATAAATAATATGTTGACTCCTTATAATATATTAATCTCTATGTTTTTAGAATATTTTCCTTTGAAAATATTATTATTCCTTAACATATTCCATTAATGGGTGGCAGGAACATCTACAATTATATTTTAAAAAATTTCTAGATAATCATTTTATACTGAAAATTTTTTTTTATCATTTTCTCCTTGTTGAAAATATCTTATATAATATGGTTAATCATAAACCATGTGTGTTGAATTCATTATTTCATATATTTATTAACTATGATTTTGTAATAAAAAAACATCACTTATCATATAATATAAATATTATAATTGTACACATCCTTTACATAGATTCATCTTAGGATGATATATTACATTATATTCAAATATTTGATATAGCAACTGCTTTATTTATCACATAAATTTATAATAAAAGATTTATAAATTCATCTTCTAATTTTGAACTCTAGTATAATTAAAATACTTATACAATATTCATTTGGTATAAAAAACCCTTAAAAATTGAACATGTTATTTCTATAACATAGATTCCTAATAATGAAATTACATGGGTTTTTAAAAACCACATCAAGTATCTTAAACAGTTCAATCTAATAAAATAATTACACATCCATTATGATAATCATTAGGTTTCAATGATTTTTAATGGATACTATAGGAAAAAACATTGGACTCTCTAACTAAATTTTCTTATTTTAGTTTTAATTTATACAAATTTGTAATACACATACTTCAAAAGAAACATTATATCATATTAATTGTTCACATATTCTAAAAAAATTGATAATAATATGGTTTATGTTTCTTGAACTCATTAATGTTTTTTAACATTTCAAATGATAAATACAGGATGAATTTGTTAACTATAAAATACATTAATGGAAACCCCATGTCTTTTAAAATAATTGGCATAATCATTCATATTTTGTATATGAGTAAAGAATAATGTTCTATAATTTCAATATAATTAATTTTAAAAACAAATTGAATCATTTTATGTTCCTTATAATAATCTAGAATCACATGTTAATAAATTTCAATAATTCATTAGTTGGGAGGAGGTATATCCCTAACATGTATAACTTCTCTTTATTTATGAACTCTTATAAACTAGTCTTAGTAATTAAATATATTAAACCTATTTATTTAAGGATTTACTTCAATGTAATGTTTGATGAATATGAAACAATTAATATAAATCAAAATATTTTATTATAGGTTTATCAAGTATTACAAACATATAATAATGCTTTTTTTAAATGGGCTCTAACTAAAATAATGAACTATTTTAAACTCATCATATCCCTTAGAGGTCCATTATCCTTATTTCATCATAACTTAGGTTGGGTATCACGTAAGTAACATATGCCTATATCTGGTAGATAACTATTTTAATCATATCACGCAAGATTCTAGTATAGGTGAGTTGATAACTCATTACCAAAATCCCTCATGGGGATATACTCAATAGCATTCCTCTATTATCCAAATTATTAGAGTTTCCCATTCAAGTGTAACATAATTAAAATACTATGAACATGGAACCAAATTGTTGGGGTCACCACTTTACTTGATTTCATTAAGAAAGATAATCCATCGGAACCTAATGGTTATGGTTACTCATACAGAATGAACAAGGTCTTGAAATGTGTCACATAAGAAATAATATAACATGTAGTATTTTGGATCATATTTAATCCCACCATCTTAACTCTTGTTATTATCTTTACATACTCGTGCTTGAAATGATTTGGTTTGGATTCTTATTCTTTCCTCCAAATGAATATGTTTAATCAATATTTATTTGTAACTTAATACAAAACTCATGGTTTTTTTGGTCATATGGAAATAGAATCCAAATATGTTTTCACATATCTAACTAAATTATATACATCAGGTACAAGAACTCTTCATGTAATATTTTAGAATTATAATCAATTGAATTACTACAAAATATTAAACACATGTTAATAGATAGAAAACCCCTACCTTAATACTAAAATATAAAATTTTATTCTAAATGAACTTTTAAAAGTGGTAAATGGAAACCCAAACAATATTAAACTTCTTCCGAACACAATACATATATGAAAACACTAGTCCATTCCAGAGAAATTCAAAAATCGGTTGAACCCTTCACCTAGTAGGGGATCTAATTGATTGACAATACATCCATATCTAGATCATCCTAGATGAGGTCCTCTGAATGATAATACATTTTGTACCAATTATAAATGAACTCCTCCATGTTTATTCTTCCCTCATTGATTCTATGAGCTAAGATCATATCCTTTTTTTATATAAAATTATTGACCATAATTTCTCTACACTTCCATATCTATATTATATATTATATCAACCTCCTCTTTAGGTACTTTTACATTGAATGATTTCCCCATCATCTCTTACATTTAATGTAATAGGATAACCAATACATTATTGTTGTCAACATCCTTCCTTCTTACATCATCTTGTATATCCTAACTGGTCACCATTACATGAAACTATTCTTGGTAAATTATCAAATCACCTTTATCCTCCTCACCCTCATCCAAAAAAGTTGAAATTTTCTCATCCAAAATTAATATATTTTTAATTACTACATCATAAAGTGTCACTTCCACTGACCTATCCTTGACCTCTATATTCATTAATTTTTTTGATGACCTGGTGATTGTGGGATTCGGTAAATTTCATTAGTCTTTATAGTGTCTAGTTTTTCAATTTTTTTGGCTAGAAATTTTCTAGGAAAAATATTACCCCACTTCTCATTCATTGACCCACAACCAAAGACCATTATCACATGCTGATCATTCTCAAATTCTGAAGATCATTGGGAGTCTATTTATTTTTCACTTTTATTAGGATCCATTTAAATCCAGGCCCATCTTAATTCCACTTCCATGATGGAATTACTGACTTCCCACATTCAATAATAAAATCCCCCACTACATTTCCATTCATGTTTGTTAATTTGTTTATGTTTGATTGATAATGGCACCCACCATTCTATAACAAGTTATACGCCTTTGAGCTAGTGTGAAGCATGATATAAAGTCCATATACTATGGGATAATTTAATTAATATATAATTCAATTTATCATAACTATTGAACCTAATATATATATATATATATATATATATAATATAAAAAATACCTTAATTCAATCTATTAAAATTAATTTAAAATTGAGGTTATGGTATATGGAAACAAAATCAATTGTTATACCAAGAAAGTAATAGCATAGATTAGTGTTTGATAATGTCAAGATGAATTTCGATAATTAAACTAAGGTATACCAATATTCATTTTAAAAAAATTATTACAATGAATAAATAAATTAATATCCATTAAATAAATGATCATTTTAAATATTAAAAAATGGGATAAATATTAATGATCAATTCATAAAATTGAAGAAAAATATAAACACTATGATTTATTTAATCATTATGGAAACTCCACAACCCTGAATATAAACTCTTTATATTAATTTCAGAATATGGAATTTTCATATTTATCATTTTATATAGTCTCAAATTGAATACTTTTCATTTAATGAAATATAAATATATTTTATTTTATTCTCAATTACGTAAACCATTTACACAATCAAGATATCATATACTTAACATTATTTAAATCCTGATAAAATCAATCATCGAAACACATTTGATGTAGTTTAAATATTATTCCAAATAAGGTCATTAATTTGAATAATTTAAATTAATTATTGTGATTAATTCATAAATGTAAATTATAAACACTAAATAATAGTTATTTATTTTTTAATTTATAAACGCTATAAATTACCATTATGAGTTTTAAAAAAACATTTAGTTTCTATGTCATAAGGAATTCCATATTATTTTGTAAAATTATTTTTTATATAATCATTTAATATTATCGAATTTTTAATAATAAATGTAAGATAAACATCTATTATTTAATTATAAATGATTAATTAGTAACTAATTTACAATCAGTTTTAAAATTAATAAATATCCAAAAAATTACATTTTATCAGTATTTATAATCAATTTTTAAATAAAAAATCTAAATCATAATAGAATAAAAGAGAAATAAAATTTCTCCTTAAATCGCAATTTATGATTCAAAAACTATTCAAATAATATGATTAAAAATCATATTCTAAAATCCTCAAAATCTATTATATAGGGTCCGAAATTTTATAAAACCCTTCCCTTAATGATTCTAATGGTTTGGAGGGTTTTAGAGTGTTCTTAGAGGGATTTCCCTTCAAATATTTAAAGTTTAAAATTTTGTTCATGTGCTATATAGGTTTATTTATGTGGATGGTTATTCATTCAGTAAATTGGTTTATTCCTTTAGTTATTTTATTTTTATAGTCATTTTTCTATCCACGTATTTAGTTTTCTACTATTGTGGTAAGTTGGTTTGTTCTTGTGGTTTGTTGGTTGTCCTTGTAATAAATTGGTTTCTTCTTGTGGTCAGTTGGTTCCTACTTCTATTTAGTTGGATAATCCATGTGGTTTGTTGGTCTATTAATGTGTTTTGTTGAATTATTCATCTGGGCATTTGTTTTGTTCATACAATTAATTAATTTTTTCATGTGGATGGTTCATGAAATTAGTTCATTACATTTCAATTTTTTTAAAAAAATTCATTAATTCAAAATTTTTCCTAGAATGTTTTAAATGTTAATATATATTATGATTATGGATCTAAATACATAAATATGAGAATTTAAATATTATTTAAATGACGGTTTTTACATCCTTTAATTCATTAAAGTATGAAGCTTTTAATTGGTCTTTCTATATGAATTAATTAAATATAATTAATGTTTTAACTAAATGGAATGTTGGATTGTGATATGTAAATATAAAGAGTCTCCTAATTATTATTATAAAGTGACAATATTTCCTACATTATTTATTTCATTCTCTCTCTTGAGACTAGAGATTCTATATATTTTCCTCCAAGGTTCATAAAAACGTCCTATTTTTTATCTAAGTTTCTTCTTGTGGTAAATCTAACCCTTGTGCACAACTCAAATTTTGTTACAGTAAGTCTCACTAAAGCTCCTTTATTTGAGGGATGGAATCTATTTTCTTATCCATTATTTATGAAAGTGTGATCATATCATTCAATTGTATCATTTTCTTAACTATTCGGGTTTAGCATTAAAAATATAATTTTCTAGAATGTCAATCTCTAGAAATAATGAATGTATAGATATTTATAAGACCTATTGGAATAATTAATGACATAATATAATATTTTAGGATATTACTAACATATTAATTATGATTATTTCATGAATATAAATATGTTTAACTACATTCTATAAATGAATTCTATTTTGTTATTATTTGGTATTCACATGTCGTAGATAAAAATATTTATTTGAAGAATTTTGAAATCATAAGTTAAATATATATCAAATATTATTGAAAATATTTCAACAATGGAAGACGATAAAATTTCATGTATTAGTTTAAATTAATGTACTATAAATTAGAAATTATTTATGATTTGGAAAAGAGTAATCCATGATTTTTGTATTAATTTGCTTCAAAATTGAGATAATAATTATTTATATAATTTTGAGAAGATATTAATTTATGATGGTGTTGGGATCATATGAGTTGTTTGATGTTATTTTTATTGGTTATTGTTTTTTTAATCATGTGATATTTATTTTCATGTGTTTTGATGTTATTTGTTTAGGTTGCTATAATGGTTACAATTGTGAACAACATAAATCCTTATAATTTTTTGATTAAATATAATATTCATGAGTATAATTATTTCTTATCTGCATGCATTTGAATGAACATGGGATTAATGTTTGGGTCTGAGCAATTCTATCTTATTGTGTAGGAGGAATAACTACCTTAAGGATATTTCCTCAATTCCATCTACTTGTGGGAAGAATTATAAATTTGAAGTGTACTTATTTTCTAGGGATTTGGATCCCTATTTTTGATTGTTCATAACATCATTGTGGTTTGGAATATTTTGATGAGCAATGGGATGATTTTTTGGGTTGTCCTGATGAGGTTTAGCGATTTATAGGCTAGGATCCTATGGATGTTGTGATTACTGATGCCAGATGAATTGTAGGGTATATTTATGTTATAAATGATGGTGAGGGATTGACACTAGTGACTTCAGGATGAGTTCATAGTGTGTAAGGATCATTGACATTCCTAATTATTTCATGAAACATATTTGTTGATCAGATGGATGAATGTTATCTATATGATTACTTCTAACTATTTAATGATGTTTAATGATATGTGTTGTAGTTTTATCTTTTCAGTGGTATCTTACGTTGCTTCATAAAGTTCATGGATTATATAAATTGATAAATTACTTAATAAATGAATATGGATGGTTCGTGATGATTAAATAGGGATTTCATACTTGAGAATATATAAATAGATTAATAGTTTCATCACAACTATTCAATAAAAACTACAGTATTAATCTTGAAAATTAAATATGCATTAATAATATTTATTAATTCCAAATGATTTAATAAAAATTGAATTTTATGCTATTATCCTTATCTAATATCATGTCCTTAGTAGTGGTATATGTGGTCTCGTGTGATAATAGCAGTAGATGTGTCTAGGGCTATGTAGTTTCCCTTAGTGTTTATGATAAATAAATTTCCCTATATTATTTGGTTTCGTATAATTACTCAACAGAGTTGGTATAAAAAATGATACCCAAATGTTTTTGGGGTTTTTTATAATCATATATGATTGATATAAAATCAGTGCTAGTCACCATCATATGGCCTATTATAGGCGGGATTCATGCATCATTATCCATCTTCATTCATGGATATCATATGTGGGGTTCCTTTGGAGGGGGGAGTAAATGATATAGTGGTATCTTAGGTGATGGTTGAGAGATATAATGTTTTTTAACTTGTGATCATGTGTGTGTTGGTAGATAAATAGTGTACACAAAACATATTGTGTGCTATAAACTATGTATACAAGCTAGGACTTGGGATTTTATTCCCACTTGTGATCTGAGGTAAAAAATTCATGCTTAATGAACACACAATGTGAAGTATTTTTTATTTCATGGTAGAGACCTAGGTAAGGATCATGCATCATGGTATTATAAGACTGTATTTGAAATGGAAATAATATTGTTCAAAATTAATTAATGGATTAATTAATTAATATTCATATGTTCTTGTTTTCAGATTCAATGAGTTTCTCCTGTTCATTATTTTTTAGATATGACATAAGGTAAACAACCCCATCAGTTTTTCAAAACAAACATTCAACATGATGTTGCAATTGACCGTTGAAAAGAAGAGGCCTATGATGAGGTGACATAGAGGTTGTTACCCTAATGGTTCTAATGTCATTTTATGTAAAAGAATAATGCCTCTATTTTAGTTTAGGATAAATATGATTGGATGGAGTGAATGGAGATGGAATTTGGTTCCATTTATACCTAGAAGGAGAGCAGGGTATCTTTAGTGGTGACAAAACCATATGGGTCATCTTGGTAGTGGTTCCTTTTTTTCATTGGTGATCATGGGGAGTTAGTTATTGAGAGGGATATGTTCAAGGATAAGTTCCATAATGAGTTTCTGTCTTCAACCATTTGGGTGGTTTATTTAAAAGATATCCTTAAACTTCAACAATGGATTTATAGTGTTCATGATTTTAGTATCCTATATAATAACCTTTTATGATATTCTTTAGACCTTATTCCAGATGAGGAGGCTGGGGTGAGTCATTTAGAGGAGTCTTTGAGATCCTGTTTCCTATCGCCCCATTTATGGTGAACAGATATACTGAAGTACTACGGTGGGATTAGATCTTCAATATACAAGATCATGTCTTCATAACATGGATACCTCTAATACCTTTCACATAGTACAGTTGTGACCAAGAGTTCTATGATATCTAGCGAGATGAAAAATACTCAGTCAACTAGGATCTAGTTTTAGTATTCTTTAACTCTTTTCCCGATAGATAAAATTTATTAGACCACCACTAGTGCATCATGGATTTTTTTATTTTCTAGAGGTTATAGCCATAATAATTCAGAGTGGTCGACCTTACTCTATAGTTAGTGTATAGATGGTGGCCCATTTCATAACTAGTCCTTGGAGTAGTATCATCCAATGTAGTAGCAGCAGTATGTAATTCAAACTTATGTTTAGTATAGTTGGGATCTATATGAGAAAGGACTATCCAATGATTGCCCACATCTTTAAGAATATTTTCAATAGTGTCTATGCGGATGTGGTAGCTATAAAACTTATGGAATTAATATTTCTAGGCATAGTTTGATACATTTTATAGAATTTCCACCACCAAACAATTCATGAATGGTACAAGGTATTATTTTTTTATTTTTAAATTGGTTAATTCCATACATAATTCATAACTTATGCACTCTTTTATATATCCTTGCATATTCCTTGCATTTGGTCTTGAGTACGAGAGAAATTCAAAAACATTGGCATAAAATGTTCTAGTTAGAGGTCAATCTTACTTATATAATGTGTGAAGAGAATTTGAATTTGTTATAGGGAAATTCCTATATTAGTTACATTTCTTATTTTTTGGATAAATCCATATGAAATCATACCTATCATGGATTGGATGCATTGATTTTAGGATATCATGGTTTTATTCATCTAGAACATCATATTCTAGGATTCTTATAGTGACCAGTCATTGTTTTTCAGTGTGTGAGACCCTAAAATGGGTTGATGGTGAGTTGAATATTTATCTTCCTAGTTGGATATTTTGATTATGAATTATATATATGTTCAATCATGGTGTTTACCATTATCTTAAAATACTTCCTTATTGTCTTTTTAGAATTTTACATGGAATTACCCCCTCGATGGGTGGTCGAGTATAATATTGGTATGTAGCCATGTGTTTTTATTAAATCGAGGACACTATATCAGATACCCCCTTCTGAGTTATTGAATTTTTATATTATATTTGATAATCTCTTGAAAATAGGATGTATTCAGCCTCTTGTGTCTACGTTGGGAGTTGTAGTTCTATTTGCAATGAAGTCGAATGATAGGTTATGGTTGTATGTGAATTATTTCCATTTAAATCATGTGATAGTGAAGAACCACTACCCACTCCCATGAATTTGTGATTTATTTTATTATTATTTGGGAGAAAGATAGTTCTTGAAGAAAAATTACGGGTTAGGTTATCATTAGTTGAATGTAAAGTAATATGAAATACCATAGACTACTTTCAAATTCCATTATGGGAATGAAAATCTCATTGTAATGTTGTACAGTGTAACAAACACTATTTCTAAGTTCATGAGACTAATGAATGTAGTGTTCCTTGAGTTTCTAGAATGGTTCATAGTGTTATTTAGCAATGACATCATAATGATTTCATAATATATGAATGATCATGAATATCATCTATGATCTAGTGTGGGGATTCATCAATTTCATTAAATGTTCCACATGTTTTCAAACTGCGAGTTTTAGGACCAAGAGTTATATTTTATATGAATTATCATATCTCAATTAAGGGTATTCATAAATCCTTCATTGATTTATGTGGTGGTTTCTTTGGTACCCTATAATAATGTTATATATGTGTAGTGTTTATTTGGACTTTTGGTTATTTTAAGTGGTTCGTAACCACACATGAGCCTTAGCCCAGTTGGTAAGGACTCTGTAAGTGAATCCAAGAGACCCACGATCAAATCTATGTGGAGGCAAACTTTTTGGGGCACTATAGCATCACTGTAGAGGGAATTGTATAGAACTGTAGCAGGAACTGTATCGGGAACTATAGCAGGTACTGTTTGGCATAGTAGCAGCTTGGAATGTTCCCTCGTTTGGGCCTTCGGGTCACCGATTTAGACCATGAGTCCTTTAAGGATTTCGGGCCTCCCAGGCCTTTGGGATAGTATGGCCTTCAAGCCGCCTCAAGGCCTTCAGGCCACCTTAAGTTCAGAAGCAAACCAGACAACCTATGAGGAACACGCCCTATAAGGGAGGATGAGAAAAAGTGCATTCACCAAATCAAAAGCTAAATGGAGTGCAAGAATGAGATGGTATAGAACTTTCCATCGGAAAAAGCTTGTGAATGCACAAGATTGTCTATCTGAATAGCCATGTGAAGGTGGAGAGCTGATTTTATGATGAATATTGTACGGAAGAGAAGTTCTAAGTAGTTAGTCTGGGTAGTATGTAATGTTTGGAGCCTATGGGAAATGAATATCTCTAAGCCCTACGGTCCATGAAATACATATGACTATGGGCCTTGTAAGGGTTCCACCTCACCCCTTTAAAGGTGGATTATCAAAAATGAAAAAAAAATGAAGGCCTTTTGGCCATTGGATGGAAGTAGTTCATAACCGAATTCGCTTGGATTATAACTCCTTTGAAAATAATAAATAGAAAGTAATATGCATTCATATGGACTGACCAGTTCTAGGTTTTATACATGTACTTATAGGAGAATCATATCTGTGCTCTATTACTTCTTTATCCACTAGAGGAAATTTCATTTTATGTTTGTTGTGATTTATCTGATCTTGACAGGGTTTATTTATTAATGAATCAATAGTTTGTAATCTCATATGGGTTTTGATGGATATAGCATCATGAATATAACTATTCCACCAATGACTATGAAAATTATGTGGGGTTGTTTTCATTGAAGAAAATATTTAACTACCTAATCCGTGGGTGATTTTCATCCATCATGGATAATAAGTTTCTAAAATATTTCTTCTCCCAACACAACATAAATATTTCATAATGAATAGAAATTTACTTCTTATAGGGCCGCAATAATAATATTTCCTTCTCTCCTAGTATGGGGAATATTTTGTTTGATAACATGGGTTTGATGTTGTCGGGGTGTTTTGTGTGATTCTGGAGGTTCTTAAAGAGCGATGGAATATTTGGAAGCATTTCGCCATGGTATGGGGTGTTTTGATGGACAACAGTTGTATTTATCAAATGATAGTGTAGTCATATTTGGTGTAGAAAGTTGAGAATCCTATCTTGGGTATTTAAAGATAATGTTTCATTGTGAATGATTTGATTTTCGTAATTATCTTAAGGGATGATATGATGATGGATAACATAGAGTGTTGTTTCAGAGGAAAATTTTCATTCCTTTAGTGATGCACTAGGTGGTTGTCCATGAGTTCCAAACTTCATCCCTAGTAGGACATCTTGATGTGATGAATATGTATCATTCCCTAAAAGATTATTTTTTTCTTATTTTGGTTATATAATTTTGTAACAATGATTATATCTCAATTTTTATTCTATATAAATTGAATTATAAACTTTGTCTTATGAGTATTTTATAGTAGCATGATATTTCCTGGTAGAAGTTTAATGGAATTTTAGTGGATTTTTCACCAGTTTTACCATAGAATATGGTGGTTATGATGATATATGGGTAATTTTGGATCATCTAGCGTCATATATTTTATATAGTTGATCTTAGTATGAGTGTTGATTGGAGAAGTATCTATATGAGATAGTGAGGCTTTATGGGTTTCTAATGACATTCATCTCCAATCGCAATCTCCCTCTTACCTCTTGGGTATGTAGAGGCCTCTATCATTGTTTCTTGATATATGTTAAGACTTATAAAAACTTTTTATCCATAGATGGATGGTCATACAAAGAAGGATATACAGAATTTAGATGAAATACATTATTAATACATTCAAGATTATACAAGTTCATAGGGGAAAAACCTACCCTTATTAGAGTTTTTACAAATCAATTACCACTCCCATATTTGTGTGACACCTTATAAATATTTTTGTTGTATACCATTTAAATCACAATTATTTTGGATTGAGGCCTATGAGTAAGCTTCTATTGTACCACAATTAGCACAGTGTATTCCATAGATGTTTTAGTTGATCCATTAGTGAATAAATATGGAATAACATAAATAAATGTCTTATAATAACAATAAAACGAGCTCACTGTGGTTTTTTTAGAATACATGTGTTCTTAAATGTGTCTCTTTATCATGGGTAGTGATAATTTGGTCATAGGAGTAATATTTATCTTATGTTCATTTGTCCTTTTAATGTATTGGCATGGGTTGGAGCTATGGCGTATTTATTATCGCTAACCTTGTTGATGAATCATATTCATGACATCTTCCTTGTATCACATCTTTATTAATATATTTATGATTATTATCACATTATCTATTAGGTTGAGATAGATATTAAGGATGGTTCAATATTTGAGGAATATCTCTTCAAGATTTAGGACCATTATGAGAAGGTGTTGTGTGATTTTACCATTCTTTTGGTTTTGGTATTATGGAGGCATGTTTTCTTAGAGAAGAGAACATGGGACTAGTATTCATGGTTAAAATATCATGACCCACCCACTCTCATGGTACCAATTATGCGTTGAAATTAAGGAAGTGGGATAATAAAACCCAAGTCCCACCTCTAGTGGGACCCGAGTATGAGACTAGCACCAACGATATAAGGAAATTGATGCAAATTGGAGGAATTAACCTCAATATGAAATTAGGATGGAGTGGTAGGACTTCAACCACCATAAAACCTAAAAGGTAAATAAAATAAAACCCCAAAAATATCCCACAATGAATGTAATGTCATATTTATACAATAATGTCTCTATATAAAGTACTGCAATATACTCCAATGTATGTAACTGAATAACCCCAACATTCATGATTGAAATTTCTTTCATGGTATCCTACTCCCTCATAATTACATGAAAAAAATTATAGATATATATCAGGGTGATAATAACATGTATACTCAATAGTATAATAACTAAGGTCTCTTATGAAAATGTGAGAAGAGAATGTTAATAACCCATTGAAAAAAAAGACGAATCAACAAGTACATACAAGGTCCTCTTGTTATCGGCATCCCCAAGGTTCACTCACAAAATAACTATCTAAATGTAACAATACATTAGGAATCATATAGAATAAATGGTACTTTGCACCATTTCCCCATTTATTTTATGATTGTGAGCCCAATAATCATGCATCCTGGCACTAGTATACCATTCTTATTCATCAACCACATAATAATGGGATGGTTCCATCTCTCAACCTATGAAAATCACTATACCACACCCTCATAAAAACAATTTGACAAGCCATAACAAGAAAATCTTCATCATCTCAAAACCACATACCTATAATCAAGATATTATGTTATTGTGATGAATAATGACATCATCCTCATACCCTCCTACTACAATGCACAAAACCCCACTATGAACAACTGCATATTCTCTTCAAACAACACCTCCATTGCACTATATCAACAAAAAATTATATATCATCCATAAAAGCCTCACTTGGAAGAGATATAAAGGAATATGGTGTAGCCAACCATCTATCCTCACTAACCTGGATGTTTAAGAGAAAAATAAGATCCCAAAACTTTTGGATTAAACTGTAAATAAATAAAAACATGTGGGGTACATAAAGAATCTAGAAGAAAAAATATAATGTATAATAATTACACACAAGACGATTTTAGGGGTTCACCCAAAAAACTACATAAACCCTGAGACCTGCATATTCACATTATCACACATTAACATCACTGCATTAAAACTATCCACTAATCCAATCCCATTTACCAAACACAAAGAAAGATTAATTTATTGTTCCTATTTACTACATGAATTCTTAACCACTTATATATTAATTGACTTCCTTTCTATATTTATTGATAAGGTATTCTCTATCAAAGGTCAACATTTATTCCCTTTCATTTATTACTATCCCCAAACTATTTATTCCAACCCAAGTTCATTTTATAGAATTTTCTATTTCATTCTTTCCATAACGGTCAGGAATATACCATGCCAATACACAACTCTATCTACCAATACAATATTAAATTCATTATTATGTACCACACATCATCATCACATCCCCAACTAACACATAACCATTCATCACATTATCAACATAGCCCAATATTTCATACCCATTACGAATCCTTGAATCTAAATGTAGAAACCCAAGCTTGACGTACATGGGCCTTACATTACATTTGTGGAATACTTAAAAGATAACAAAAACAAACACCCAGTGACTGTAATAGTTTAGTATCTTTGGAAACTCGGAACATAATCTTATAATCATGGTAAAAGATCTTCAACATCTCCCATAAAGATCTTCCACTTTTGTTTTCTTACCTAAAACCTTTCCTTATATCTTGGGGAAAAGAAAACATAAAAAGGATGAGCTCAAATCCTCATTAGCGGTAAACATGGAGAAAATAATACAAACCATATAAATTTTAACTTAATAACATGAACATAATCTTTGATCATCAAAATATTGAGTCGTGAAATAAATACTGGTAGTACATGAGGCATAAATCATAAATGAACATTAATCATGATAAAACATCATGTGAATAAAATATGTAATTCTGGAAAACCATTAAGCACATGATATGATTTTCATAGTAGCCAAGGCATTCATTCCAAGACCATCATAGTGGACAGAGTACATTACTGAACTAGGTTTACATGTCGTTATACCCTTGTATTACTGAACCACATTTACTTGTTGTTACATCAATGTTTATCTCATGAGATATATATATTTACACAATAAATTAGATGGATATATAGGTCCCACCAATCTCATAATTAAATCATTCTTTCATGTGCCACAAAATAAACATAAATCATTCATAATAACCCATTGAATAAATTGGGTATCATATACATCATCCCATCATAACATAATCTATATAAAAAAATGGATAAAATTTCATCATAACCAAAATAAACCCATTTAAATAATAGGGAAATTATATATGAATCATATCCATATTAAAAAATTTCATCTTAAATGGAAAATAGTTTTGAGAAAAAACATGAAATGAATTCTTGAGGAAAATATCCTTTCTTATTCAAAATCATTTTCTTATCTCAAAATGGTGTGAAATTTTAAATGAAAAGAATTTCGTTTAAAATAATCATGAAATCTTATAGAGGCAGATTCATGGAAATATGGCGTTATAAAACCATAAAAATTTAATCACGTCATGTAATTTAAAAAACATTCTTCTTTTACTTTTTCCGTAAAAGTCAAAAAGTACCTCATATGGTAAACAAAAGAATGATTCCTTCCATACCACATAGTAAAAGATAAAAGGTGGAAAAAAATAATTTTAATATAAATGGAAGAATAGTAAAAACTTTATGAAAACATTTATTATAAAACATTGACATAGATGAAAAATATAACCCCAGTAAATACTTAGGAATAAACAATCACGGTTAAGAACGATATTGGAATAATTATCCCTTTTATTAAGTCAAATTTCTTATATATGTGTCAAAGACTCCTATATAGTGGGTTTAAACATATTATTAACATTTAATAAAAAAAATATTTATGAAATCATATACGATTCAGTTACAACTTTGTATTACCATTTCATTTGTCATGTCTATGATAAAGCAGCGTTTTGGGAAAATCGTTCCATTTATTGTACGTGTTTTGACTTGTAATTATTCATATGATTTCATAGATCATGATTAATTACATAGATAATTTAAATCTTTATTTATATATAATATATATTCATAATATAATATATATATATATAATAGATCGATAACTAAATGAAATAGACCATGCATGGAGACGGTAGACCGTACGTACGCATGAACACTATTTTCGTTTCTTTATTAAATTGAATGGAAGTATCTAAATAACATATACCTAAATATAGTATTATTATTATGTCATATATTTCATTATTATTTGTTATATATACTTTATAATCATTCTAGGATGGTTAACATGGATAATTAATCTCGTCGCGTTGTGGAGACTGTAATCCGGACGTACGCACGAGTGTTGATATCTTTCCCATAATTATTGATTGGAATTTGTGTCGATGATATAATATGTCAGAGTCATTATGATGTTATAATAATAATATGTAGTTATTATTTCCACCATTATACCCATCCATGTATTGTAGTGGCAGAAAATAAGATTACACCACGGTGTGGAGACGGTAAGCTGTAAGTACGCACACGCGGTGCATTCGTTGTTCATAGGATGGATTTAAGGTCAAATAGGGTAGTTTCATATTTATAATAAAATATCAGTATATTTGTGATACTTATGTCATTAATATATAATTAAACAACTAAATAAGAGGAAGTAGATAAATAAAGAAACTTGAAAGAATCGGTAGAAGAGATTACATCTTCCTCGACGTGCCTCTTTTAATCTTCTTCTTAAGGCGCTAGAGGTGGACTTTTGAGAAGACCATAACCTCTATAATATAACTAGAGAGTTTGAAAAGATGAATTGGCATCGTCTGTCATAGCTTGAAGGATCAAAATGGTGTGAAGAGAAGAGGGAGGATGTTCCCTTTTATGAGAGAGTAGAGGGGCACTTTTGGAAACCTCTAAAATATTAATTTATAATATAATAATGACCCACTTAAAACAACAATAAATTAATCAAATTCAACGATTAGATGATATATGGTTGTAATATCATTAAACAATAAAATTTAAACATGTTTTGAGTATATTTTAAACCTTATCATTTTGATTTATCTTTATTTAATCTATTTAATTTTATTTTTTGTAATAATATTCTAAATTTTAAATTGTTATAAATACTCTCTTATGTGTTGTGAATTTACCATAATTAGATAATTTATGACATTTTAGACCACATAAATTTCAATATTTAATTTTTAAATTTTTTTGTTATTTTTAAACAATTTAATTTTTTTTTATTTTTATAAAATATCAAGAGTGTCAATTTTGAAACTATTCATTTATTTGAATTTAAATAAAATCCACACAGAAGATATGTTTGAACCAAAATATTTAATAGATTCCTAAAATTTCATATTTATCTATAAAATTTGTGGATCATATTAATTAGTTTATATAATATTTATTTAAATATTATTAAAAAATTATTGTATATTTTTCTTTAATAAAATAATTACTATATCAGTTTTTTATAATTATTTAAATTAATTATTTCTTGTAAAATAATTAAAACTGAATATAATATGATGAATATGAACCTAATATATTTCATACAAATACTTTTAGTCGAATTTATCTCCTAAAACACCTAGCTTTTAAAATGATATGTTTTTTAAATTATGAAGGTGTCAACTTTGACATCATTAAAATAAAATAATATAAATGTCATAGTCTATTTTATAAGGTTCCAAATGGTCCACAATTCGGACATTGGATTCTTAGGGTATAAATATACTCAACAAATAAGGGTTTTTCACGTTTTTGGTCATTTTTATATATATTAGTATTTTAATAAAAACTATATTATTGATTTTTCGCTAAATAAATAATTTCGGCATCATTAATGTATAAGTTATTAATGTAATTATATATTTATAAAAAATAAAAAATAAATTACCATCATGAAGAAAGACATTTTATCTCTAAAATGAGTATTTTTAATCGATTTTATATTCCGTATAACTTTATCTTAAAAATAATTTAATTACTAATGTTTGAGTGAGACATATTTCACTTTACTTTAAATAAAATAAATTTATGGTCTTAATCTCATCCAAGTGGATTCCAATAGTTTCCATTTCGAGCGAAGTATGTTTTAGAGTAAAATATAATCAAATAATGATATCATTACAAGTGTTAGGGTAATTTAAAATATTATATTTCTCCTTAATTACCTGATTTACCTTTAACTCTGGTAAATAAAATTTATCGTAGTTACTATTCATAATGCACAAAAACAAAAAGTATCCCATTAATATAATTTGGACCTATTGATTAAAAATATGGAATCCGTGTTTCCAAATTTAAAATGCATAATTTTCAGTATTTATTTTGAAATTAATCCCATTGTTGAGAAAATGGGTTTTAAAAGATAAAACATTGCAAAAGATTGAAATGTTTTTACCTAAGAATTCAATGTAAAATTAATGATAATGACTTTTATTATACTAAATGGTAAAAATATATTATATTTATAAATTAAAACCATTAAATATTATAATTTATCAATATAAATTGTCTTGATGAAAAAATTTTGTTTTTAATTATAATTTAGCATATTTTTACTATTCAACAAAATATGATAGTTTACAGAAAAATATTAAAAAATAATCCAATGTAATTTTTTATATAATTATTGAAATTAATAAGTTTATTTTGTAAAATTGAACACATAAAAATGTCAAAAAAAATTTGTGGGTGCGTCGTCAAAAGGCCTCAAAACTAAATTTTTTGAATAATACTTATTTTACCCAAAAAAAGAGTCTTCTTATCTCATTCCATGTTCTAGATATTTTGTAAGATGAATGATAATATTATAAAATAAAAAAATTTAATACTATTTTTAGGGTCTTGTTCATAATAATATTCTAACAATATTTTGTTGTTTAGTGAAACTCGGTATTGCGTACAACAAATACTATTGAGGAACGTCGCTCTTGCATGCAACACAAGCCAAGAATAGTGTTTGAGTATAATAAAATCTAATATGATGTTGCATATAGTGAAATCAATTATTGGTGTCGCATACAACACAAGACATTAATGAAATTATAAATAATATTTCTCAAAAAATATCACGTTGTTACATTCTACACCCCTTAAAATAAATTTCACCCTCAAAATTCTTCGTGGTTATAAATATTTTATTACAAGAAAGTTTCATTCATAGAAACCCACATAGTAAATATTAATACTAAAATATGATTTTAAAAAATGACAGTTAGAAACAAAATGGTCTCCCAAAGTAACTCAGCACTTGGTTCCCACATTAGAGTATACACGTGAAAATATGGATATGGAAGAGAAATCAAACCATATTGTTCTGATGAAGAGTGGTAGAGAACATGTATATGAAAAATCCAAAAATCAAAAAGACATAAATTTGTGATGATCTAATGTACCATATGATTCATTAGATATGAGGGTATGAGGAAAACATTTTTGGTTTTCAAGATCATAACCCTAAAGTTGAAAATTTTGAATTAGAAGAAATAATTTTATGATTTTGTTACAATCTCGACGTTGGTCGTTCCATGAACAATTTACCCTTCATATCTTAAACAAATGATGTTTAATTTTTCATTCGTGAAGTGTTCGCAGATCAGGTGGTAGAATGATGGGTCATTCCATCTTTCTCCAAAAAAAGGTTAGAAAAAGTTATTAAATATACATAAGCCTATATATATTGATATTAATCATATATGGTTCCAAAAATGGATTCATACATAATCTATCATACCAATTAATAAAATAAAACTAATTTCTAGTAACCAGGGATTTCATGTAGGCTAGTGGTAGGCGATAAAGGTCTGTCGCACTTCGGTTGTGGGATTGATTCCCACAACCTTGTCTGACAAAATGGGTTGTCACCTGTCCTACGGGTTTTCTTTTTTCTAAAATAGTACTATTATAACATTCCATAAATAATATAAAAAATTTCTAGACATAAACAATACTATCTGATATCAAACATAATCCATTCTAAACATTAGACATATCTAAAATACTTCTGTCTAATCTCATAGTATAAACAAAAAAACTACTTGAGATGTTATCTAGCAAGCATGTAAATACCATCATTTATCCCCCATATATCATAAGATATATGTTTTTGGTCACATTCCAAAAATTTTAATACATTAATCATGTATTCTCCTGAAGCATGAATTACCATAAATTCTGCCAAAAGTTAACACTTTCTTCATACCAAAATTCCAAAAATTCAACATACTGAAAACATGATAACACCTTTTCCTTATACCAGTCATGAGATCATTAATAATATCAAACATATTATTTTATCCTTATCCCTTCATTATGTTCATAACATCTACATTCTAAAAATTTTCTATCACTTTTCATGGTTACCGGTACCATATTCTTATGGAAAACCACAATGGACCAATACAATGATATTTCAATATACCATAAAAGTATCTCAAAAAAATTATTCTTGAATTCAAATTCATAAGCTTTTAAATCCATCCTCTTATATGAATTTCATTGAATAGGTCCTTCCTCAATTTATAAGTAACCTCTTAGGTCAGGGGATTGAGTTGGGTAATGCCCATGTTCTCCACAGATAAGACATTTAAGTCCATCACTATCTATCACTCTATGTCCCTTTTCCCTATAGAGATAACATCTTCCCCTCTATTTGAGGTATTCCTCTAGGTTCTTCATCACTTATTCATGATATGTAGAAATATTAATCTTCCATTCTCTATGATTCTCTCAATGATAACATGCATAAAAGTCTACATTCCTTTTATTGGATGTCTTAGTAATACCCCTAAAGTTCACCTTGTTAATCACATATCGTGATGAATGATTCAACAAAATCACAATATATTTCCCTCTAGGAATTATTCAATTTCACTTCTCATAGTCACCAATTTTTTTCATATGATTCAATTCTAATCCAATTCATTCTAGTTCCCTCCATTAATTAAAACAAAAAACCATTCAGTAAGAAACAGTTAAAATAATGAGCAACAACATAATCATAAAAAGTCACTTATATGATGGATAACTTATGAAACCTTCTTTAATACATGACTTCTTAGGTTTACCCTAGGGTATTCATGATCATTAACATATTTCTATGAATTTACCCTATACTTATACTAAATCTTAGGGATATCCCTTGACATACATTAGAAATATCTCTAGGGATCTTAGTAAACTTTTCGCATCCTAGCTTCCAAAGGTTAACTAAATCTTTCCTCTAAAACCAACTATAGAGACCCAAGATTGATGTACATGGACCATACATTACTTTTTAATAATACTTAATACATAAAAAAAATAGACACCCAAGGACCGTAATAGTTTAGTGTTTTTAGAAACTAGGAACATAATCTTCTAATCATGGTGAAAGATCTTCAACATCTCCCATAAAGATCATCCTGTTTTGATTTCTTACCTAAAACAATTCCTTATATCTTGGGGAAAAGAAAACATAAAAAGAGTGAGATAAGATTCTATTAAGGGTAAAAATAGAGAAAATAAAAAAATATATATACATTTGAACTTAAAAACATGAACATAGAGTTTCAACATAAAAATCATGAGTTCTGAAATAAATATTGGTATTATGTGATGAATAGATCATAAATGAACACTAATCATGATAAAATAGCTTGGGAATAAAACATGTAATTTTATAAAACCATTATGCATGGGAAATGATTTCCATAGTATCCAAGGAATTGCTACACAGACCATCATAGTCTACAAAGTCCATTACTGGACCGGGTTTATTTGTCGTTCCATCCCTATTTTACTTAATTGGATTTACTTATTGTTCCATCTATGTTTATCTCCTGAGATATAAACTTTTACCCAATGAATTGGAGAGAGATATTGGTCCCACCTATCTCATAATGAAATGATTCTTTCATGTGCCAAAAAATAAACATTAATGATTCATCATAACCCAATTAATAAAATGGTTTTCATATACATCATCCCATCATAACATAATCTATAGAAAACAATGGATATAATTGCATCATAAAAAAATGAAACCATGTAAATAATAGGGACATTATACATGAAAGAAATCAACATTAAAGAATGTCATGTTAGATGGAAAATAGTTTTGGTAAAACACTTGAAATTAATTATTGAGGAAAATATCCTTTCTTCTAAAAAATCATTTTATATTCTCAAGATGTTGTGAAATTTTAAAAGAAAATAATTTTGTTGAAAATAATCATGAAATATTTTAGATTAAGCATCATGGAAATAAGGCATTATGAATCCGTAAAAAAAATTCACGCCATATAAGCTAAAAAAGCATTCTTCTTGTACTTTTCTTAAAAAAGTCAAAAAGTACCTCGTATGGTAAACAAAAGAAAGATTCCTTCCATACCACATAGTAAAAGTCAAAAAGAGGTAAACATGAATTTAAAAATAAATGGAAGAATAGTAAAAACTATATGAATTTTTTTATAAAACATGGACATGGATGATAAATATGACCCTATAAATATTTACAAATAAATAATATCGGATGAGAACAAGATTGGGAGAATTATCCCTTGCCTTATACCCAATTTCTTCTATATGTGTTTGAGTCTACAATAAAGTGGGTTTAAACAAATTATTAGCATGTAACAGAACCATAATAATATATACGATATCATATATGATTCGTATACTACTTTATATTACCCGTTCATTTTGTCAATTCCATGTTAATGTAGTGTTCTGGGTAAAAACTTTTCATTTTTCGTACATGTTTTGACTTGTAATTATTCATATAATTACATAGATCATGATTAATTACTCCCATAATGTAAAAAAATGATTTATATATAATATATAATAAGAATATAATATATATATATATAATATATCAATAAATGGAATGAAATACACCATTCATGGAGACTGTAGGTCGTACGTACGCATGAACACTACTTTTGTTTCATTATTAAATTAAATGGTAATAAGTAAATAACATATACATAAATCTAGTATCATTATTATTTCATATATTTCATTATTATTTAATATATATAATTAATAAACATTTTGGAATGTTTAAGATGTATAATGAATCTCATCACGTCATGGAGACGGTTATCTGTATGTATGCCTGAGCAATGATATTGTTCCCATAATTATTGAATGGAATTAGAGTGGATGATATAATATCTAAAAATCAGTATAATGTTATAATAATTATATATAGTTATTATTTACACCCTTAAACCCATCCAAGTATGGTGGTGGTGGAAAAACAGATTACCCAATGGCGTGGAGATGGTAAGCCGTACGTACGCACACACATAGATTTAGTTTTTCGTAGGATGGATATAATGTAAAATAGTGTTTTTTAATATTTATAATAATATATAAGTATATTATTGATACTTACGTTGTTAATTTATAATTAAACAACAAAAGAAGAGGAAGTAGAAGAAAAAACACACTTGAAATAATTGGTAGAAGAGATTACCTCTTCCTCGACATGCCTCTTTTAAACTTCCACTTTGGGAATGAGAGTTGGTCTTTTGAGAAGACTATAACCACTATAATATAACTTGTTATGTTTCTAAGAGTAATTGTCATGGGATGGCCGATCTTGAAGGCTCAAAACGGATTGAAGAGAAGTTGGAGGAGGTTTCCTTTTATAAGAGGACAGAGGGGCACTTTTGGAAACCTCCAGAATATACATTTATTATAAAATAAAAAACCACATAAAAACATCCAAAAATGACTCAACATAAAAGATTAGATGATATAGGTTTTTAATCTCATAAAAAAATAAAATTTAGACATGTTCAGACTCTATTTTAAACCTTATTATTTTGATTTATCCTTATTTAACATATTTAGTTTTATTTGTGGTAATAATCTTCTAAATTTTAAATTATTATAAATACATAATTATGTATATTTAATTCTACATAATTAGATATTTTATAGAATTATATACCATATAAATTTCAATTTTTAATTTTTAAATATTTTGGTTATTTTTAAACATTTTAATAATATGTTATTTTTATAAAATATCAATAGTGTCAATTTTGACACTATTTATTTATTTGAATTCAAATAAAATCCAAACAGAATATATGTTCGAACCAAAATACTTAATAGATTCCTAATATGTAATTTTTATCTAGAAAATTCATGGATCACATTATTTAGTTTATATAGTATTCAGTTTAATATTTTAAAAACCATTTATTTGATATTTTTTCTAATAAATTAATTACTACAACATTTGTGAATAAATATATCATATACTTATTGGTTGCATAAAAATTAAAAAAAACTATGATCAAGAAAAATCAAATAAATTTCATAAGAGTTCTTTTAGTTGAATTTATCTTCTAAAACACCCAACTTTTAAAATGATATACTTATTAAATTATGAAGGTGACAACTTTGAAATCATTTAAAAAATAATAATATAAATGCCATAATAAGTTCTATAAGGCCTCAAATGGTCCACAAGTCTACCCTTGGATGCTTACGGTATAGATATACTCGACCAATATGGTTTTTTCATGTTTTCGGTCCTTTCAATGGGTATTATTATTTTAATAAAAACTATATTATTGATTTTTCACTAAATAAATAATTTATGTATCATTAATGTAAAAGCTATTAAGATAATTAATTATTTCTTAAAAATTACAAATAAATTACCATGATGAAGAAAAAAATTTATCTTTGAAATTAGTATTTATAATATAATTTATATTCTATATAATGTTATATTAAATATAATATAATTAATAATGTTTGAGTAGGACATATTTCACATTCCTTTAAATAAAATAAATTAAAGGTCGTAATCTCATCCAAGCGGGTTCCAATATATTCCATTTCTACCCAAGTATGTTTTAGAGATAAATATAATCAACCAATGATATCAAGACATGTGTTAGGGTAATTTTATAAAATTATTTTTTCCCTAAATTACCTTATTGATCTGTAATTGTGGTAAATAAACTTTACAGAAGTTACTATTCATAATTCCTAAAAATATAAAGTTGCCTATTAAAAAAATTTGGACATAATGACTCCAAATATGGAATCCATTTTTTGATATTCAATACACAAATTTTGAAATATTTAATTTAAAATTAATCCCGCTGTTGAGAAAACGAGTTTTAAAAGTTAAAACATTGCAAAAGATTGAAATGTTTTTATCTATAAAATCAAGGTAAAATTAATGATAATGACTTAAAATATATTAAATGTTAAAAATATATTATATTTATACTTTAAAACCATTAAATATTATAATTTAACCATATAAAATATCTTGATGAAAAAAGATGTTTTTAATTAAAATTTAGTGTCTTTTTACTATTCATCAAAATATGAAATTTAACAGAAAAATATTTAAAAATTATCCAAAGTAAATTTTTATAAAATTATTGAAATGAATAAGTTTATTTTGTTAAATTGAACTAATAAATATTTCAAAAAAATATTTACAGTGGGTGTGCCAATAAAAGGTGTAAAAAATGCATTTTTTGAAAAATACATATTTTACATGAAATATTTATTTTGTTCTCATACCATGTTCTAGATAATGTGCAAGATGGATCATATTATTATAAAATTAAAAATGTGGTTAATACTATTCATAACTAAGATCATAATAATATTATAACAATATATCATTATTTAGTGAAACTCGGTATTGCGTACAACGCACACTATTGAGGAAGATCACTATTGCATGAAACTCATGCCAAGAACAGTTTTATCATATAATAAAAGATAATACAGTGTTTCGTATAGCACAAGATAATCTCGGTGTAGCGTACTACAAAATACATCAATGAAATTAAAAATAATATTTCTTATAAAATCTCCGGGTGTTACACCAAATCATCATGAATTCCATTACATCAAATCAGATTCACAAGAGAAGTGAACCGAAAAAATTACTTATATTCACACAACTAGTTCAATTTACATATTTTAAGGGTTTTACCATTTTCATATGAGGTTATTTACAAAATCATATTTCAATAATCAAAATCATATTCACATTAACGAACACATTTCATAACCAATGATATCTGACACAAATCATTGAAAAGATATATCTTGAAAACAGGTAAAGCAAAAGAAATATCTCCACATTCCCATTAATTTCATTATATTTATAAAATTATATTAATTACGAATACTATTAACATCGACCATAATGGAAACAATATCATTCTAATATCACATATGCATGAATATAAAGAGAGAACTTTGTTCCCCTGTCTCGATTGATTCTTCAAAGAGGGCCACACTTCCAGTGAAAGAATCATTGGGTCAAAATTCCCCTTGCTCTAAGGGAAAAACCTGAATCTATCCACACAAATACATGATAAAACATTCTCCTAAATCATCCCAAAACTATGGTATTCTCTTCAAAGAACACCTAGAAAAGTGGGAATAAGAACAATGAGACATTAGAAAAGAAGGAACTTCGAATCAAGGATACTAGATCCTCTATAATCTAATAGGTTGTAACCCTAGTAAGGAATAATAAATGGGATCCAAGGGGTTCATGAGTTAGAAAAATATTAAAGGAGAATAAAATAGATTGAGACAAGTGGTTAAGGCATTCTATTTATAGAAAATTCATGAATGTCCTTACCATAGTGTAGAGATAGCCAAATACACCTTGATCTCCTTTGGACAAAGGAGTTCCAAATATATAGTATCTATTTCCCCCTATTCCATGTGTTTTTAAAACTAGATTCAATAATCACCACAACCTCATTCACGGTGTGGTCTAAGACATATCATATACTATGATTCTCACTAAATTTAGAAAATATGGTGTAATATAAAAATCAAAACGATTTTATTCTATAGAATCACAGAACAATGATGTGGTGAGATCTAGCACACAGTTTTACAAAGGTGTTCCCCAAAAACATCAAACCCATCACCCCACCCTTCACTGGTCATTTCCATGATGGTCATGTCACACAGGTTGACTACCGAAGTGCCACATCCCAAAACATGGCCAAACAGGCCATATCATTCAATATGACTCACCCAAACACCACATTTTCATCCCCACAAACAATATCTAAGAACCTAAGGTGAAACTATCTAGAACCATTCCTAACACCATAAAATATTTTTTGTTTTAATGGACACGACACTTACAAATCCCTCATAACAACTCCCTACATCTTCTTAACAACACCAAACCCTAGAAAAATTAAATAGTAGGTTTTATAAGACCCCAGAACCTCACATTTGATACCACTAAAACATTATCCTCATCATGAATAAAAAGAACATGTAATGAGACAGGAGAAAGAAAATGTTATGAACAACTACCCCACATGATACCACTCAAGGATTTAATTATGGCCCAATCAAAACCATTAAATACTCATGATAAATAATTTAAATAGTGAACTTTTCATAAAATATGCACAAAACATGTGTCAGGTCACCCAAGGAAAATAAATGAAGCCAAAAACTAAAAACAACATTAGATACTAAGGACACTTTCGTTTATCATTTTCCAAGTAACTCTCCTTCATGCCTCAATTTATACACAACCTACGAACCGATGGGGTTAAACACCCACACAATGCTTCCTCCAGTTGGACTTGAACCACAACTAGTAATTATAAGAATATTACACTCTATTTGTTATCCATCTATCCCCATACTATGACAAGGGAGTCATTGAATATATATCAATGAGACAAAGATATTTGGAAAAAAAATTCAATCTAGTCGATCTATAGAAGATGAACCAATAGATTATACACAACATGAATACACTCCAACACCTCGAAGGGTCGGATGAACTGGGGTGGCAACTTTCAACCCCAAACAAACCGCCATTACCCATGATGAGGGGAAACCTTTAGGAACACATGGTCTCAAACCATGAATTTTAAGTGTTTCTTCCTCTAATTGGAATAATCCTTCTCACATTCTTCTACCTCCTTCATCCTCTCATGATTCTTTTGGACCTTCTTATCCATTATTTATACCACATCATGATCGAGAATAGTTGACTCTCTATCTTTGATAAAACACAAAGGGGATAGACATGGTCTCTTATACAATGCCTAAAATAGAGAAATAGTGATTCATCAGTGATAAAAATTGTTGGAGGAAAACTAAACTAATGGAAATAGTTTCATCCAAAATCATTAGAAATCCTAAATTAATTCCTATAACATGTCCTCCATCATCCAGATTCTCTAATCCATCTATCTGTCTATCTGTGGTTGGAATCTTGTTATAATAGACAACTGATTTTCAAAATCATGTTGTAATCCTCTATAGACACATGAGGTAATATAGGATTCTTGATCCATGATTATGTACCCCATAACACCATGTTCCGACACAACCTAATATACATACCTCCATGCCAAAATACCCTTTTCACTTGACTCTTTGATTGATAAGAAGTGGGATGAATTTGATAACCACTCCATGATTTCCCAGATAGAATCATACAATCCCTTAATATAGAGTAATCCTATAATTTTATCCATAAATATTTTTTCCCATAGCATTTTGAGTTTATCCAATGGATGAAAAAACCCACCATGAACATGTGGTATGTCCTTATATAGCTAGAAAACATGGCACTGCACCATGAACACAACCACTATCCATTTCATATCGGGACGCAAACACTAAATCCTCAAGCTATGGTAAACCATGGATATTCCTTGTTTTATTTCTAATAGTTATCTCTGAATCTTAGGAATTACTCCCTTGTTCATCACCATTGGGATGAAAATCCTACTCTAAAACCTAAATCGTTGTGTTGTATCATTGGACTATCCTTCAAGGGAATCACATTGAATAATACGATATCACATTATATCCACAACTACGTATCCTCAACGAAAACCATCCACTTGTTTCACTGGTGAAGAAAAAATTATCATATAGAACATGTGACTTCTACCATCAACGTCCCATGTATATAGGTTCTTGGATTTCAACTCCTCTATTTCCATACAAGCGTCCCAAAACTCATTAACAACATCCTTTCATGACTTTTATTCGTGTTTTACACATATAATTACAATTTCTCAAGGAATATGAGATCTCAATGTTTTACTTCTTGAGAAAATCCATCCACCTCTATTATTGTTGATTTATTCAATATGATAGAAAATGTAACTCGAACTCTTATGATCCATGAAGACCACAAAGCATTATTTGATGAGGTAATGTTTCCATATCTTCATAAAAAACACCAATATGACCAAATATATATTATGAAGGGAGTATTTATTCTCATGCGGGAATAGATATTTGGATCCCCAGGAGACAACCTCTCATTATTGCATAAGGCCGCAAAGTAGACCCAAATAGGAAGCATCAAAGAACACATAAAACATCACCCAATACTTACATTTCTGGGGAACATGAGATTCAAAAAACTACCCTTTCAAATATTTAAGGATTCATAGAGATGGCCAGTACAAATGACGACCTATTCCATCCTAATTTGACATTTCAATGGGTTCATGATCTAAGAAAAGTGAGGAAAACACTTTGATAATATTCCCTGAGACAAAGAATGTGTTGAAACACTACAAAATTCCTTGGGGTTTCCCAATGAATAACTACACAAATAGTTGACAGATCCCTTATTAGCCCCTATTGAGAACCCACATGTTCAAGAAAATTTACATCAGGCATCCAAATCATACACTTGTAAAATTTCCCATATATTTGGTGGTATTTGAATGTTTGTAAAATGATCTTTATATTACAGACATGATCCAACATAAACATTGAATATATTAGAATTTATTCTACAATAATGCCTATAAATATGTCCATGAACTCACATAATATATGTTTATGATACCTATAAATATTTTTGGTTCCTTTATGACACTGAATGATATAACTACATACATGAAGTGTCTGTATCTGCAGAGGAAAGATATATTTTTGATATCTTTCTCCTTTAAACTCAACTGATGATACACATACCATAAATAGTTCTTATAAAACAAGTTATATACTCGAAATACGAAAGAAATATAGTAGAGCTCTAGAATAGGGTAATAATTTTTTCTTAGCACCTCATTTAGTCTTATGTAGTATATACACATCCTTACACTATATCCACATTCATGGAGAATAACATCCACCATAAAAACACCCTAGGATGGATGAAGACCTCATGTATTAGATCATATTTAAGAAATACCTATACCCATATATCAGAACATGTTATCCAAAAAGGATACATTTAAATTAGATAGATTCATGACTATAATTATACCATATAATCGACATCATGTTGACAGGGAGATGTCACAACCACTAAGAAAATGCATCCAGAAAAACCTCAATGACTATGGGACCCTCTACCATCTCAGTTCCCAGTAAAATCACTAAACAATCTTCTATAAATAAAATATGGGGCTCCACATTCTTGGGACCCATCTGATAACCCCTCTCACCAATGAATTCATCATATTGACCATATTTATTAGAGAATGTGAATCTCCTCTAAATGAAATTGAAAAAATCATATGCCGAATATAAAAAATCCATGTCGATGATAACATTTTACAACTATATTTATATAATTTTTAAATATAAACTTGAATTATGTTTCCCTTTTAAAATTCTAATTACTAGGACACATAAAAAAAGAAGCTTTGGCCTGTAATAGGAATAATCAACACCGAGGGAAGGATGAACGTCTACATATCCAATACCGAGGCTTGAATTAAAGTGGGTCTATCAAAGGATTGTGAGTATCACAAATAGAAAAATATAACTTAAGAGTAGAGCATTATCTAATCATACATTATAAATTCTTTAGCCCCTATGGTTTTATAATATCTATGGGATAAATTTTCCCACACCCATATCCTTTCCCTCACTTATATCGAACATCATTACGACCACACTCGGGTTAGGATCCCTGAATATTTGGAACATTATGAAGTTTAAATCTTACTTCCCTGTATCACCTATTCATAGAAAAATCCTACGTCCCCTACTACTGGTATATCCTCACTAGGTACTTATACTGTGGAAGATGCTTAAAGTAACCTCCATAATAATTTTGATTTATAAAGAACTACAGTACCTAATACTGTTGATGACCATAGACCAAAAAAACAGATCAAACAATTCTAAATAACATAATAAAATCATTAGATCTATAAGACCTCGAAAATCAGGATGTAACTTATTGATTCTTACTCCATGTTAGTCAAAGCCATGAATTCCCTAGAATTTCAGATCGACCACCAACAGCCCTACTCCCTGAGAAATCCTAATGCCTCATCTCTCATGGTATACATACTTGTGATTTAATATTCTCAATAACCTATACATTATTTTTTAACTCAAATTACATTATCAATGTAAACATTGTCACTATATATTGGATAGATGAGTTTAGTGCCTCCTCAAGATGATGTTCATGAGACTCCTCATTGGGAATATGGCTCGGGGAGATGAAAAATTCTCTTAAATCAATCTCATTATCTTACAACAACATGATTCCATTCAAAAGAGAAATCACATCATACCTATTTTTTGATAACATCATCAAATACTATAATTACGTTCATATCCCTTTTTGAAATCTATCTAGGAAACATCTTCTTCATTCCACTCCACAATATAAAATTTCAACTTATCCTCTCTGACCTGAATCAAAATCAATGTAATCTTGTTCTTCTTAGACAAGTGCTCTATATCTCGATCATAGATGCTTACTTCAAATATATACATATATTTCCACTAAAGGTCCTAAAACATTCTATACCACCACTCATCCCCCATGGTAAGATCAAGACATTTTAAAGTTAACTAGGTCAGCCGATTGATCCTCACTTATCCAAAAAAAACATGGATGGTGGCCATGATCCAAAATTGTAACATGAAACAAGGATTTCCTAAGTCCAATATTATGGAATATTATGTTTATTTAATTAAATTAATTTTAAATTCCAAAAAATGACCCCATTTAGTATTAAAGGAAAAATATTTCATATTTTTACACTTAATAGGTTTTTATGATGCAAGAATTACCACTTCACTTAAAATATACTATATGCATAGGGTATTTGTATCAGATCACAGGGACCCTAATATCTGTTGTTTTATCCAGTTTCACCTTATTACATCGAACACTATATTCGATAACACTTTTCCTTACCAAATCCATAACATAATTATAGTTAGTATAACTAAACTCCATCATATCCAATAAGAATCCCTTTGATACAACACTCTCATGACCCTCTCCCTAAAAATGTAACCCTATTGGGATAAAAATGAAGGAACCAATATAATGTCCCATGAGTCTCACCTCTATTAGGCCCTAAGTTGGAAAATAGAACTAAATGTATATAGAATATCACAGACATGGGAGGAAATACACCTATTAGAAAAATATTATTGGGAGATCGTATTTCCCCCACCAAATAACACCAAAACATAAATAATGTAAAAACCAAGAATACATGTAATTTAATATGAATACAATATGGATCACTAAGAATTGTACAAAAAACAGTCTTACCGTCGAAAATAAACAAATCCTAGATCTGGTTAATAAATATCTAGCATAGTCTCTAAATCCCTCCTAATAACTTGAAAAATAATTTATATATATTTATATATATATATATATTTGGGTGTAAATAATAGGTATAATAAAAAGGATCATACCCCAAGACTCACGTGAAATTTTGAGAATAGGATACTAATGCCCCAGTGAAAAAATAACAAAATCAACAAACACCAATCAGGACTACATGTACTCGGAGTCACCAAGGCTCACTTAGTGATCAATTTATTCAAGTATAACAATAAAAGAAGTAATGTATTAAATGAAAAGTACACCACATTGTTTGTAGAGACCCAGAGCTTGACATAAATGGACATTACATTACTTTTGTGGAATACTTAATAAATAACAAAAACCAACACTCAAGGGATGTAATAGTTTATTGTCTTTTGAAACATGGAACATAATCATCTAATCATGGTGAAAGATCTTCAACATCTCCCATAAAGATCTTCCCCTTTTGTTTTCTTACCTAAATTCTTTCTTTATATCCTGGGGAAAAGAAAACATATAAAGGATGAGCTAAAATGCTTATTAAGGGTAAGCATGGAGAAAATAAATGTAACACCCGATACATTTATGAGAAATATTTTGTTTTTATGTTATATAAATCATCAATTGAATCTTTCAATACACACAACACTAGCTTGGCTTGCTTTACACGCAACCACGACCTTCCTCGATAGCTTGTGTCGTACGCAATACCGAGTTTCACTAAACAATGATATGCTATTAAAATATTATTAAAATTAGCCATTATGAATAGTATTAACTAAATTTTTAATTTTATAACATTTTAATTCAACTTATACATTTTCAAGAATGAGGTATAAGAGAAAAATCAGTTTTTTTGTATAAAAGTATTTTTCAAAAAATATAGTTTTGTCGCCTTTTGATGGCACACCAACATTAAAGCTAGTTTTTGACATGTTTATAAGTTCAATTTGACAAAATAAAATTATTCTTTTGAATCAGGGTATAAAATTTTACTTTGGATAAATTTTTGATATTTTTCTGATAACTTTCATATTTTTATGAATAGTAAAAATACGCTAATTTTTAATTAAAAACAACTTTTTTCATTGAGATACTTTATATGGATAAATTATAATATTTAATGGTTTTAAAGTATGAATAGAATATATTTTTACCATTTAATATAATTTATGTCATTAGCATTAATTTCACATTGAATCCATAGATACAAACATTTCAATCATTGGCAATGTTTTAACTTCTAGAACCCGTTTTCTTAACAAAGGGATTTATTTTAAATTAACTACTGAAACTTATATGTTCTTAATTTTGAAAAATGGATTCCATATTCAGAATCAGTGGGTCCAAATTATGTTAATAGTCTACTTTTTATTTCTGGGCATTATGAATAGTCACTACTGTAAATTTTATTTAACACAGTTAAAGGTAATTCAGGTAATTAAGGGTAAATATAAGATTATAAAATTACCCTAACACCTGCCAAAATCCTATTGGATGACTAAAAGTCGACCCATATCACCTAATTGTCGGATTAGATTCATTTAATGGAGTTTTTTCCATGAAAATAATTTAATTATTATTAAAACCAAAGAATGTGACAACATGCCACTTTCTTAGATCTTATAAGAACAATAATTTTAATTTAGTGATAAACTTCATGCAACTCAGAACATGAATATTCAACAGAAATATAATAAAATTATCTAAATCATAGGAATTTATTTAGAATTTTTAGGGATTAAATAATTATCATTTATTATGACACAATAGTGATGTTGATATTATTTTATTAATTAAAATATCAAATAAAAGGATTTAAAAATAATAAAATTAATATTATATGAACTATTTAATGGGCTAAACTAATTTTCTAGATACATATGAAATTTTATGGATCTATTAAATCTTTTAGTTCGAAATATATTCTGTATATATTTTATTTAAATTCAAATAAATGAATACTGTCAAAATTGACAGTATTGTTATTTTATAAAAATGGCATTTATAAAATTGTTTAAAAATAACAAAAATATTTAAAAATTATAAATTAAAATTTATATGGTTGAAAATTTCATAAAGTGTCAAATTATGGAAAATTCACAACACATATGTAATTATTTTTAATAATTTAAAATTTAGAATATTATTACCACAAATAAAATTAAATTGATAAATAAGGATAAATCAAGTTGATAATGTTTAAAATAAAATCCTAAAATGTCTAAATTTTATTGGTTGATGATATAACAACCCTATCTCATTTAATATTTGGATATGAGTCATTTTTGGAGACTTTATGTTGGGTTGGGATTCAATATAAACTAATATTTTTTATATTTCCAAAGGTTCCCCTCTACTCCTTTATAAAAGGGGACCTCCTTCCTCTTCTCCTCACACCAATTTGAGCCTTCAAGATCGGCCAATCCCTGACCATTTCACTTCCCCACTTCCATAGAAACATCCTAGTGGTCCTGGTCTTCTTCAAAGACCAATTGTAGTGCCCTAAGAGGAGGTCTCAATGAGGTGCTTCAAAGAAGAGGTAATGCCCGTTACCGATTATTTCATCTTTATTTATCCTTCCACTTCTTCTTCATTAGTTGTTTCATTATAAGTTAATAACATCAGTATCACTCATATACTTATATTTTATTATAAGTATGAAACAACCCTATTTCACCATATATCCATCCTATGGAAAACGAAATCACTGCGCGTGCGTACGTACGGAATACCATCTCCACGCCGTGGTGTAATCTATTTTCCCCCATCACCTTACTTGTATGGGTATAAAGGTGTCAATAATAGATATATATGATTATTTTAAATTGATATTGATTCTGAAATATTATACATACACTCCAATACAATTCCACGATCATGGGAATGATATCATCGCTCGTGCGTACGTACGGAATACCGTCTCCACGATGTGATGTGACTCATTCTACGTGATCATCATTGCATAATGATTATATAAATGAATTGAATGAATGAATATGATATATATTACACTAATACCATTCTGTAAATGAGGTATCTATAACCTAAAGAGAAGAATAAGAATTCATTCGACAAAACATGTGTAAGAACAAAAAGTAATAAACACCCGAATAATAAGTAGTAATGAAATATTACTAATAAGAAGCTAAGAATATGACCATATATGATATCAAAAAAATAAATATGATTCTGTAATAAGTCAATAACATTATTTAAATCATTATACAAGAGGTTATGATACTTACTAAGCAAATCGGACTTAAGGTAAGGGAAATATCATAATCTCATTTTTATCCGAGATTGTTTATACTTTGGAATTTATTGGGGTGCATTTTATCATCCACATCCATGTTTCCTCAATATGTAATATTTACATAATTATACAATAGTTTATATCCAATTTTACCCTTTGGTGAGTTATTAGTAAAAGATATGTAAGGAATCCTTTGTCGTTTTTCATACGAGGTACTTTTTTACTTTTCCGAAAAAAGTACAAGAAGAATGTTTTCTTTTAACTTATACGAAATGAATGGATTTTTATAAAATTATTTCCAAGAAGCTTACCTTAAAAGTTTTCAAGTTTATTTTTAATCAACTTCTTTTAGTTTAGAATTGTATGACATGTTAATAAAGGATAAGTGTTTTTGAAGTAGAAAGGATATTTTCCTCAAGAATGGGGTTCAAGAATTTTATCAAAATTATTTTCCATCTAAGATAATAAAGGGTTATGTTTCTATCCTTATTATTACATTGATTTGATTATGTTGTGATGGAATTATCTTTATTAATTCCTTTATCTTATATGAGTTGTTTTATAATGTCACGATGTTTAAGATTCCCATTTTTATTACATGGGATATGCTATGATGTATGGTTTATGATTTTGTGGCAAACATAAGAATGGTATCATTATGAGATGTGTGGGACCTATATCTCCCTCCAATTAATTTGGTAAAGATTTTATATCTCATGATATAGACATGGCTGGAACGACAGGTTATACCGGTACAGTGAAACATGACTGAAACGAGGAGTGAACTCAGTTCAGAAATGGACTTTGTCCACTAAGATAGTATTGGAAATGAGTCTTGACTAATAAGAAATGATTCTCAATGATTATGTGTGTATGCCACAATGTTTGATGTTTTATGATATGATTATTGGGATTACATTTTACTACTATGATTTATCCAATGTTATGAAATTATGATCTCTTTTGCAGGTTAAGATTTCCAAAAGTTATGTTCTTATGTATATGATGTGATTGATATTTCTTTTGTTTACCCTTACTGAGCATTTGAGCTCACCCTTTTGTATGTTTTCTTTCCCCTGGTCTGGAAGACGGTTATTAAGTAAGATATTCCAAAAGTGACTATAGATATGATGAAATAAATGGGAGATAGTGTAGATGCTTTATGAACCAGTTGTTTATGTTTCCTAGTTTCTAAGGACACTATACCTATACAGCCCTTTCATGGTTTTGTTATATGTTGTAATAAGTGTGCTTCAATTTTTAAGTAATAAGAATGTATGTAAAGTATGGGTCGTTATAGTTGGTATCAGAGGAAATGTATTTTCAACCTTTGGAAACTAGGATGTGAAAGCCATAGTAAGAACCCTAAGGATAAGTCTAATCATAGAACACAATCTTAGTGTTTTAGAAATTGCCATGAACAACCTATGATAAGACCTTAAGTGTGAAATTTTATTCTTGATTATGTGGTTTTCCTTTTATAATTAGTGTTGCTCACACTATTATTCTTGGTTTTAGTCAATGGATGGAACCCGAAGGAACCATGTTAATGAGGAATGCGACAGGCAATGCAATGATTGTCCCCCTGAGCAACCAAACGTTATGGGAGCTGGAATGAAAAATCTTGTAGCCATACTCACACAACTTTCCCAAGATATGAATCATGAAAGACATCCAAACGAGAAAAGGAAGAAGAAAACTTTTGTTGAATCCTTCATGAGGCAGCGTCCCCCTTCATTCAGCAGGTCATCTAATCCATTTGTGGCTGAACAATGGATCAGTACCACTAAAAAGATATTTTCAGTTCTTCAATGTTCTGAACATGATAAAGTCATCTTAGTAGTGTATCGTTTGGAAGGTGATGCTGATCAATGGTGTAATATTATTAATAATACAAGGAAAAGGGATGAAATTGAGTCCATGTAATGGGACGAGTTCAAGAACATATTATTTAATAATTATTTCCCTTGTATTCTTCGAACAAAGATGGAGAAGGAGTTTCTTGAACTAAAGCAAAAGGATGATGAATCCGTTGGTACCTACGAAGCAAATTTTACAAGACATGAAAGGTACGATTTCAGAATTATTATCCATCCTGAGAGTAAGATCGATTGATTCTTTAGTGGCTTAAAACCAAGTCTTTGAAGGGCCTTAGCCATAAGGGTCTTCAATAGCTATGAGGAAATTGTTCGATGTGCTCTCAAAGTTGAGATAGAGATTGGTGTAATCCATTAGTCACAGGGTTTTGATAAGAAGAGGAAAATGGAATTCAAAGGAAAATATAAAGACCACACTGAAAAGAAGATGATTTTCCCTTATGCTCAAAGTGTGGAAAGAAACATGGAGGAAATTTTCTTAAGGGAACAAGAAAATGTTATAAGTGTGGAAAAGAAGGTCATCGGGAAATTGAATGTTGAAATAATGGGATGAAGATGTCTAATGATGGAAACAAAGGAATGGATACACAGAATAAACATACTACACTTCAATTTTTCTAGTACAAGGAGATGGGGCATTATGCCAATCAATGCCCAAATCCAAGGGTTGATGATGATGATCGACGTCAACAAAATCTTAAGGGCAAAGACAAAGGAAAGTCACATGCAATTACTATCGGAGATGTGGAGTATGAAAATGATGTGGTAAAAGGTACACTTACCATTCACTCTAAAGTAACAAATGTTTTATTTTATTCTGGATCCAACCACTCTTTTGTTTTTGAAGATTTTTTTAAGGGTATCACTGTATTACCTTAAAAATTAGTTGTTGAGTTAGCTGTGACAACACCTAATGGCACAACGGTTGCATCAAAAGTTTATAATTCTTCCCCGATTGAAGTTTGTGGGAAAGTGCTTCCTACAAATCTTGTGATCCTTCCTATAGTGGAATTTGATGTGATTCATGGAATGGATTGGCTTTCTCTATATGGATCTCATATCAATTGCCAAAGAAGGGAAGTCACATTTCATATTCTAGATCAATCTATGATCGTCTATCGATGAAAGGATGAACATAACCTTCCAGTGGAAATTTCTTCCATCTTATGGGTCTTGATTCCAATGAATGAAGGTTATTTATCTCAAATGGTTGGTGAGAAACTCGCTATTAATAATATTCCCATTGTGCGGGAGTTTGATGATGTCTTTCTGGAGGAATTGCTGGGTCTTCCACCAAATCGTGAAGTTGAGTTTTCAATAGAACTCATACCGGGTGATTTGCCTATTTCAAAGACACCTTATAGAATGGCCCAAATTGAGTTGCAGGAATTAAAGAAGCAACTCCAAGAGAATCTTGATAAGGGATTCATACGACCTAGTGCGTCACCTTGGGGAGCACATGTTCTATTTGTTAAGAAGAAAGATGGATCAATGAGACTCTATATTGATTACCGAGAACTTAACAAAATCACTATCAAGAACAAATATCCTCTCCCACGCATTGATGACTTATTTGACCAACTACACGGAGCTCAATACTTTTCCAGGATTGATCTTCGTTCAGGGTATCATCAATTAAGGGTCAAAAGGGAGGATATAACAAAGACGGCTTTCAGTACATGGTATGGACACTATGAATTTATAGTGATTCCATTTGGTCTTACTAATTCCCCTGCTATCTTCATGGATCTGATGAATAGAGTCTTTAGATACTATCTTGATCAGTTTGTGGTATTCTTTATAGATGATATTCTTGTATATTCAAAGAGCAAGCAAGAAAATGAATATCATTTGAGTATTGTATTAAAGACCCTTAGAAAGGAGAAGCATTATGCCAAATTTACCAAGTGTGAATTTTGGCTTCAAAAAGTTTCATTTTTGGGTCACATAATCTCAAAGGAGGGGATATCTATGGATCCAGCAAAAACAGAGGTTATCGAAAGATGGTCGAGACCAACAACAGTAACCGAGATCCGAAGTTTTCTTGGTTTGGATCAATATTACCAATGTTTTTTGAAAGATTTTTCAAGGTTATCTAACGCACTCACCAAGTTGACTCGAAAAGGAGTTATGTTTGTTTGGACGGAGGAATGTGAAGAAAATTTCAAAGAGCTAAAAAGAAGGTTAGCCAGTGCACATGTGCTCACACTACCTTGTAGTGGAGAAAGGTTTGTGATCTACAGTGATGCATCCAATAAGGTATTTGGGTGTGTTCTTATGCAAAATGATGTGGTGATAGCTTATGCCTCACGAAAATGGAAAATACATGAGAAAAATTACCCAACTCATGATTTGGAGTTAGCTGCGGTAATCTTTACATTAAAGATTTGGAGGCATTATCTTTACGGAGAAAGGTGTGACATTTATACTGATCATAAATGTTTAAAGTATATTTTCACACAAAAGGAGCTGAATATGTGCCAATGAAGATGGTTAGAGCTTATTAAGGATTATGACTGCTCAATTCATTACCACCCTGGTAAAGAAAACAAGGTGGAAGATGCATTATGTCGACTAGACCATGCTAGATTATCCATGATGAGGATCACAAAAGATCCAATATTTATGGATTTACAAAGGATGGATCTTGGAATTTTAATGGAAGGGGATAAATCTTATCTTTCTCAAATGAATGTTCAACCATCTATACGTGTGAATATTCAATAGGCACAGAAAGAAGATGTCGAGTTAAAAAATAAGGTGAGAAATTTTCCTGAATTCAACCTTGATTGTGATGGGATAATAAAGTTCAGGAATCGGGTTTGTGTTCTTCCCATCACCGAATTAAAGAAGTATCTTCTGGATGAGGCTCATAGTTCTTCATTATCTATTCATCTGGGAAGCATGAAGATGTATAGGGATCTGAAAGAGTACTTCTGGTGGGATGGCATGAAAAGAGATGCTGTTGAATATTTCTCTCGATGCTTGGTTTGTCAGCAAGTTAAAGTTGAGAGACAGAAGTCTAAGGGGATGTTAAAACCATTACCCATAGCTGAATGGAAATGGGAAAACATCACTATGGACTTTGTCACCGGACTTCCTAAAACATCCAAAGGAAATAATGTTATCTGGGTCACAGTTGATCGTCTTACAATGTCTGCACACTTCATTTCTATTAGAGAGGATTTCTCTCTAGATCATCTTGTCTGGATATATGTAAATGAAGTGGTAGGATTCAATGGAGTACCACATTCTATTATATCTGATCGGGATATGAGGTTTACCTCAAAGTTCTGGACAAGTCTTCAGCATACTCTGGATAAAGAGTTGAGTTTCAGCACTAATTATCATCCTCAGACAGACAGTCAGTCTGAGAGGACAATTCAAACTGTAGAAGATATGTTGAGAGCTTGCTCTATAGATTTCAAAGGTGGTTGTGATCAACACCTACCTTTGGTGGAATTTTCTTATAATAATATCTTTCACTCCAGTATTTAGATGGCTCCTTATGAAGTTCTCTATGGAAATAAATACAGGACTTCAACTTGCTGGGATGATGATGGGGAATGAAAGCTATTATGACCTGATCTCATTGATGAAATGGCAGAAAAGGTCAGATATATTTAACAACACATAAGAGCAGCTCATAGTCGACAAAAAGTTATACTGACAACCGATGAAAAGTCCTAGAGTTTGAAGTGGGTGATAAAGTGTTATTACGAATATCTCCCGGGAAGAGGGTCATGAGATTTGGAAAGAAGGGAATGTTGAGCCCTAGATATATCGGTCCTTTTGAAATTCTGGATCGTGTTTGGAAGGTAGCTTACTGATTGGTGCTTCCACCGAATCTCTCTCAAGTTCACGATGTGTTCCATGTATCTCTCCTGAGAAAGTGCATACCTGATCCTTCACATGTACTCAGATCAGAAGTTGTACCGCTGGAGCAAGATATTTCTTATGAAGAATACCCGATAGAGATTCTAGATTTTAGTGAAAAATTCCTACGGAACAAGACCACTCGCTTAGTGAAAGTTTTATAGAGGAACCACCAACTAGAAGAAGCTACATGGGAGCTTGAGGATATGATGAGGGAGAGGTATCCTCATCTGTTTGTTACAATGTGACAAATTTTGAGGGAGAAATTCATTT
The DNA here is from genome assembly GCA_963277665.1 of Viscum album. Taxonomy (NCBI): domain Eukaryota; kingdom Viridiplantae; phylum Streptophyta; class Magnoliopsida; order Santalales; family Viscaceae; genus Viscum; species Viscum album. Next base: position 123,758,736 of record OY728129.1, on the reverse strand, counting down.
TAATGGGGGTATAATGTAACACCTGAGACTTTTATGAGAAATATTTTCTTTTTATGTTATATAAATCATCAATGGATTCTTTCACTACACACAACACTAGCTTGGCTTGCTTTACACGCAACTGCAGCCTTCCTCGATAGCTTGCGTCGTACACAATAACGAGTTTCACTAAACAACGATATGATAATAAAATATTAATAAAACTGGCCATTATGAATAGTATTAACTGAATTTTGAATTTTATAACATTTTAATTCAACTTATACATTTTCTAGAATGAGTTATAAGAGAAAAATCATTTTTTTTATAAAAGATGTATTTTTCAAAAAATACAGTTTTGCCGCCTTTTGATGGCGCACCCACATTAAAGATAGTTTTTGACATGTTTATAAGTTCAATTTGACAAAATAAAATTATTATTTTGAATCAGGGTATAAAAATTTACTTTGGATAAATTTTTGATATTTTTCTGATAACTTTCATATTTTGATGAATAGTAAAAATACGCTAATTTTTAATTAAAAACAAATTTTTTCATTGAGATAATTTATATGGATAAATTATAATATTGAATGTTTTTAAAGTAAAAATAGATTATGTTTTTACCATTTAATATAATTTTTGTCATTAGCATTAATTTCACATTGAATTCATAGGTAAAAACATTTCAATCTTTGGAAATGTTTTAACTTCTAAAACATGTTTTCTTAACAACGAGATTTATTTTAAATTAATTACTGCAACTTATATGTTTTGAATTTTGATAAATGGATTCCATATTTAGAATCAGTGGGTCCAAATTATGTTAATAGGCTACTTTTTATTTTTGGCCATTATGAATAGTAACTACGGTAAATTGTATTTACCATAGTTAAAAGGTAAACCAGGTAATTAAGGGTAAATATAAGATTATAAAATTACCCTAAAACTGCCAAAATACTATTGGATGACTAAAAGTCGACCCATATCACCTAAGGGTCGGATTAGATTATTTTAATGGACTTTTGTCCATGAAAATAATATAATTATTATTAAAACCAAAGAATCTGACAACATGTCACTTTCTTAAATCTTATAAGTATAATAATTTTTATTTAGTGATAAACTTCATGAAACTTAGAACCTGAATAGTCTCAAGAAATCTAATACAATTATCTACATCATAGGAATATATTTATAAATTTTAGAGATTAAATAATTATCATTTATTATGACTCAATAGTGATGTTGACATTATTTTATTAATTACAATATCAAATAAATGGTTTTAAAAATAATAAAATAAATATTATATGAACTATTTAATGTGCTACACTAATTTTATCGATATATATAACATTTTATGGATCTATTAAAGCTTTTAGTTCGAACATATCTTATGTATATATTTTATTTAAATTCAAATAAATGAATAGTGTCCAAATTGACACTGTTGTTATTTTATAAAAATAACTTATTATAAAATTGTTAAAAAATAACAAAAATATTTAAAAATTATAAATTAAAATTTATATGGTCGACAATGTCATAAAGCGTCAAATTATGGAAAATTCACAACACATATGTAATTATTTATAATAATTTAAAATTTAGAATATTATTACCACATATAAAATTAAATTGATAAATAAGGATAAATCAAGTTGATAATTATCAAAATAAATTCCTAACATGTCTAAATTTTATTGGTTGATGATATTACAACCCTATCTCATCTAATATTTGTATATGAGTTATTTTGGATGACTTTATGTGGGGTTGGGATTTAATATTAACTAATATTTCTTATATTTCCAAAGGTTCCCCTCTCCTCCCTTATAAAAGGGAACCTCCTCCCTCTTCTCCTCAAACCAATTTGAGCCTTCATGCTCAGCCAATACCTGCCCATTTCACTTCCCCACTTCCTTAGAAACATCCTAGAGGTACAAGTCTTCTTCAAAGACCAATTGTAGTGCACTAAGAGGAGGTCTCAAAGAGGCGCTTCAAAGAAGAGGTAATGCCCGTTACTGATTCTTTCAACTTTATTTCTTATTCCACTTCTTCCTATTTAGTTGTTTCATTATAAAGTAATAAAATTAGTGTCAATCATATACTGATATGTTATTATAAGTATGAAACAACCCTATTTTACCATCTATCCATCCTACGGAAAATGAAATCACCGAGTGTGCGTATGTACGGAATACCGTCTCCACGCAGTGGTGTAATCTATTTTCCCCCACCAAATTACTTGGATGGTTATAATGGTGTAAATAATAATTATATATGATTATTGTTAAGTGATATTGATTCTGAAATAGTATACATACACTCTAATACAATTCCAAAATCATGGGAACGTTATCATCGCTCGTGCGTACGTATGGAATATCGTCTCCACGATGTAATGTGACTCGTTCTACGTGATGTTAAATGCATAAGGATTATATAAATGAATTGAATGAATGAATATGATATATATTACACTAATAAAATTCTTTAAATGAGGTATCTATAACCTAAAGAGAAGAATAATAATTCATTCGACAAAACACGCATAAGAACAAAAAGTAATAAACACCAAAATAACAAGTAGTAATGAAATACTACTAATAAGAAGCAAAGAATATGACCATATATGATATAATAAAAATATGTATGATTCTAGAATAATTCAATAACATTATTTAAATCATTATATAGGAGTTTAGGACACTTATGAAGCAAATCAGACCTAATGTAAGGGAAATATCACAATCTCATTTTTATCCGAGATTGTTTATACTTTGGAATTTACTGGGGTGCATTTTATCATCCACATCCATGTTTCCCCAATATGTAATATTTAAATCATTCTTCAATAGTTTATATCCAATTTTACCCTTCGTTGAGTTTTTAGTAAAAGATGTGAAAGGAATCTTTTGTCGTTTTTCGTACGAGGTACTTTTTGACTTTTTCTACAAAAGTATGAGAAGAATGTTTTCTTTTAACTTATATGGCATGAATGGATTTTTAAAACATTATTTCCAAGATGATTCTATTACAAGTTTTCAAGATTAATTTTAATCAACTTCTTTTATTTTAGAATTGTATGATATGTTAAGAATGGAAAAGTGTTTTTGAAGTAGAATGGATATTTTCCTCAAGAATGGAGTTCAAGCGTTTTATCAAAATTATTTTCCATATAAGATAATAAAGGGTTATTTTTCTATTCCTATTATTACATTTATTTGATTATGTTGTGATGGAATTATTTTTATGATTTCCTTTATCTTAAATGAGTTGTTTTATTATGTCACGATGTTTAAGATTCCCATTTTTATTACATGGGTTATGCTATAATGTATGGTTTATGATTTTGTGTCACACATAAGAATGGAATCATTATGAGATGGGTGGGACCTATATCTCCCTCCAATGCATTGGGTAAAGATTTTATATCTCATGAGATATACATGGCTGGAATGGCAGGTTATACCGGTTCAGTAAAACAGGACTGAGACGAGAAGTGAACTCGGTTCAGAAATGGATTTTTTCCACTAAGATAGTATTGGAAATGAGTCTTGACTAATAAGAAATGATTATCAATGATTATGTGTGTATGAAACAATGTTTCATGTTTTATGTTATGATTATTTTTATTAGATTTCACTACTATGATTTATCCCATGTTATGAAATTATGATCTCTTATGTAGGTTAAGATTTCCAAAAGTTATGTTCTTATATATATGATGTGATTGATATTTATTTTGTTTACCCTTAATGAGAATTTGAGCTAACCCTGTTGTATGTTTTCTTTCCCCAGGTCAGGAAGAAGGTTATTGAGTAAGATATTCCAAAAGAGACTATAGATATAATGAAATAAATGGGAGAGATTATAGACGCTTTATGAACCAGTTGTTTATGTTTCCCAGTTTCTAAAGAGACTATACCTATGCGGTCCTTTCATGGTTTTGTTATATGGTATAATAAGTGTGCTTCAATTTTGAAGTAATAACAATGTATGTAATGTATATGTCGTTATAATAAAACAAACCATACACATTTAAACTTAAAAACATGAACATAATGTTTATACATGAAAATGTTGAGCAATGGGAAAAAACATGGAAGTACATAAGGCATAGATCATAATAGAACATCAATCATGATAAAATAGCATGGTAATAAAACATGTAATTATGGAAAAACATTAGGCACATGATATGATTTACATAGTAGCCAAGGCATTGCTTCCAAGACCATCTTAGTGGACAAATTCCCATATTGAACATGGTATACTTGTCGCTCCAGCCCTTTATTACTGAACCGGATTTACTTGAAATTTCAACCATGTCAATCGCATGAGATATAAATCTATACCCAATGCATTGGAGGAGATATAGGTACCACCCATCTCATAATGAAATCATTCTTAGTTGTGCCATAACTTAAACATAAATAATTCACCATAACCCAAAGAATAAAATGGGTCTCATAAACATCATCCCATCATAACATAATCCATATAAAACAAATGGATATAATTTCATCATAATAAATTTGAAACTATGTAAATCATAGATAAATTATACTTGAAACATAATCATACTAAATAATGTCATATTATATGGAAAATAGTTTTTACAAAACACTAGAAATGATTTTTTTAGGAAAATATCCTTTCTTCTTCAAAAACATTTTCTTTTCACAAAATGCCATGAAATCTTAAAATAAAAGGATTTTTTGAAAATAATTATGAAATATTTTAGAGTAAGATTCCTGAAAATAACGCATTATGAAATCGTAAAAATCTGTTCATGCCGTATAAGTTAAAAAAAATTCTTCTCATTCTTTTGCCAGAAAAGTGAAAAAGTACCGCATAACAAAAACAAAAGAAAGATTCCTTACATATCATGTAGTAAAAGTCATAAATTGGTAATAAGGACTTTAAAAATTCATGAAACCATTTTTAGAAATCAGGAACATGGATGATAAATATAACCCCAGTGAATACTTACGAATAAACAATCTCGAATAAAAATGAGATTGGAAAAGTTTTCCCTTACCTTATGTGTGATATGCTTCGTACGTATCCGAAACTCCTATATAATGATTTAAATAATGTAAGTTACTTATTATAGAATAATATTCATTGTTATGATATCATATATGGTTCACTTATGACATTATATTACCCATTCTTTTGTAAATCCCATTTTAAAGAAACGTTTTGGGTAAAATCATCTTATTTATCGTACGTGTTCGGACTTGGTTGTTTTTGATGTTATTATTACATATATCATGATTTACATACTTCTATAATGTTAATCATGATTTATATATCATATATATTCATTATATATCCAGAATATACATGTATTTATAATAGTACATAAAATATGGAGGTAAGAAATGAAATGCACCGTTCATGGAGACAGTAAGACGTACGTATGCATGAACGCTACTTTCATTTATATTTCTTATTTTAATATAATTAAAACATAATGATACATAGGTATATTATAATTCCAGTATAATATCATATATAATATCATTAACCACATCCTTGATAAATCGCACATAATGTATCAACGAATCACATCACTTTGAGGGGGCGGTAGTCCGCACTTCCTCAAATGAGATTATCATATTTACTTACTATAGAAACCATAAAGGCTTGATATAATTGGGATGTAAAGAAGAATAAGTAAATAATAAACATAATATAAATCATATATGAATATAGTTCCATCATAATGGTTACCATGGGAGGCGGTAAGAGAAAATTGAACAATCATCGTTTCGTGAGTCGTCAGTTTTCCATCCACAGAAAATTTGTGTTCCTCATCCATTATATGGAGGTTTCTGTAAATTTAGTTCTAATAATTCTCATAAAAAAATCCTAGTATATTGAGGATACTGGTGTTGTTACAAAAGAAAGGATTAAAAAGAGTTTAAGGGTTGGATAAGTAGAATAAAAGAAAACAACTTAAGAGTAACTCTTACCTTTAATTTGGGTAACTTCCTTTGGTTTGAACCAAATGGACTTCTTGAAGTGAATTTTTCCTAATTTAAGGCTTCTAAGGGGAGGAGAGAGATGTAGGGTGCTTAATTGGATAGAGGTTGGATGAGCCAAATAGCTTGAGTGGTGCGAGGAATTTGATATAAATGGTCTCCTTTTATAAGGGGGAGGAGGGGATCTTTTGGAAAGTGTGCAAATAAGTTTTTATTATAAATTTATCTTTAGTTTCAAAAGTTCCAAAAATAATTACATATGATGATAAGATGACTAATGGTCGAAATAAAATCATCCAATCATATTTGGACATGTTCTAGATAATATTTTAATCATTATTATCTTATTTATTTAAATCATTTATTAATTAGGTAAATACTGCATCATTATTGTGTCATAAATAATTTAATTCATTTTATGTCTAACAATTATGATAAAAAATACCATGTGGTAGGAAATCTTTTTATATTTATAATGAATATTTATACTCTAAAATATGACTTATATAACACCATAGAAAAATTAATTTACTAAAATATTTTTATTAATGTAAATTTTGTCTTTATATTAAATTAATTAATCCAAATTGTCATTATCACTACCATGTGGCTTAATGGGGTCCCAAAATCGACCCATTGATTCCCATGGTCGGAAAATACCCATAAAATAAGGTTAGGACATGTTTTAAGTTAATTTGTAACTATTATAATATTCTTTTAACCTTGAACTACACTATTGAATTTTAACCGTGGTAAATAAAAGTAAAAAGTTACTATTCAAAAAAATTATTTTTATCTAATTGAACCACATTTTACTCCTTTATATTAACCGATTCACTTTTATTTTCAAAATTAAACTCACAGAAACGTTAAAATTATGTTTTATGAACAATTTCAAAAACTCCTAGGAGGTGGGTAAAAGACGGTGAAAAGTTCAATACAATATTTAAAAATCCAAAATTATTATAAAATGACCCCAATAAATTTAATTTTCATTATATAAGTATTATGTATCTATTTTTATCTAAAATAAATTTAAATCAGATAAATAATTATTTAAATAAAAAGTCGTTTTTAACCAAAAACTCAGTGTTTTCACTATTCATTAAAAATTGAAGTATTTCAGAAAAATATGAAAAATTCATCCTAAGCTATATTTGATATTCGGAATTCAAAAATGATGTCTATTTTTTAGAATCCAAAACATATAAGTGGAATTAATTAATTTTAAATGTAATTCTCATTATCAAAACAAATAGCGTGTATTTATGAAACAATAACTATCAAAAGATCGACATTGTTTATGTCCAAATTCAAAGTGAAATTAATTCCAATAACCATCATTCTATTAAATTATAAAAATATATTCTAATTAGACTTTAAAACCAATAAAAAATATTATCTAACCATATAAATTTTTGCGATGAAAAATGTTTTTTGTAATTAAAATATAGCGTGTTTTTACTATTCATCAAAATATGAAAGTTATCAGAATAATATGAAAAATTTATCCAAATTAAATTTTTATATCCTGATTCCAAGGAAGAATTTTATTTTGTCAAATTTAACATATAAACATGTCAAAAACTAGATTTAATGTGGTTGTGCCCTCAAAAGGTGGCAAAACTGCATTTTTTTAAAAATATTTATTTTACCCGAAATATTTACTTTGTTCTCATACGATGTTCTAGAAAATATGTATGATTAATAATAATCTTATAAAATTAAAATTTTAGTTAATACTATTCATAATGGCTAGTCCATAATAATATTATAAAAACATATCATTGTTTAGTGAAACCCGGTATTGCGTTCTACACACACTATCGAGGACGGTCGTGATTGCGTGCAATGCAAGCCAAGACAGGGTGATGTGTAGTGCAAGACTCCTTTGTTATTGCGTACAACAAAATACAACAATATTTCATTTATACATTAAAAAAAATATACTTAATGTTGCATTGAATAATTTCTACAAAACGAACTTGAATGTTTCTGTAACACGAGTTAAGAATAGTGTTGCATATACTTCAAGCTAATACAGTGTTGTTACATTCTACCCCCATTTAAAATGAATTTGTCCCTCGAAATTCATCAGGATTATAAATGGTTTAATACTTGAAAGTTTCATTAATAGAAACCTGCATCATAAAAAGGAATACCAAAACTTATCTTTAAAAACTAAATTATGAAATGTAATGGTTACCCAAAGTAACTCATCACTGGGTTTCTAGATAGGAGAACATAGGTGAAAATATGGATATGGAATAAAAATCTAACCATCAAGTTCTGATGGAGAGTGGTAGATAACATGTCTTTGAAAAATCCAACAATCACAAAGCCATAAATTTGTGATGATCTAAGGTACCATGTGATTCATCAGATATAAGAGCACTAGGACAACATTTTTGGTTTTCAAGATCATTTTCCTAAGGTTGAAGAGTTTTTGAATTAAAAGAAATTCTTACGTGATTTTGGTAAAATCTCATTATCGTTCATGTCTTGAACAATTTCCAATTCATCTTTTAAAAAATTAAGTTTAATTTGTTTTCCATTAAGTGTTAGCGGATCATGCGATAGAATGATAGTTCATTCCAAATGTCCCAAACATAAGGCTAGAAAAAGTTATATACATAAGTCCATCTATGGTGATATTATTCATATATGGTTCCAAAAATGGACTTATACATCATCTATCATACCACATAATAAAATAAAACTAGTTTCTACTAACCAAGGACTTCATGTAGGCCAGTGGTATGCAATAAAGGTATGTCGCACATCGGTTGGGGGTTCGATTCCCACAGCCTTGTCTGACGTGATGGGTTCTCAGTCGTCCTGCAGGTTGTCCTTTTTCTAGAATTACATCACTATGACATTCCATCGATAATATCAAAACCAGTTCTATCCTTAAATATTACTAACATATTTCAAACATAATCCCTTTCAAATCTTTAGGCTTATCCAAAATCCTTTTGTCCATACTTATAGAATAATGAAAAAAATTTCTAGAAATGTCATCTACCGAGAATGTGAATACCATCATTTATCCTTGATATACCTTGTTGATCACATTACAATCATGTGAATACCTTAATAATGTATTCTATTGAAAAAATGAATACCCATTAAACCTTAGTGAAAACATGAATGCTGTCAAAAGTTAACTCTTTCCACATCCCAAAATTCCAAAATTTCTATATACTCAACCCATGATATCACTTTGTCCTTATTTTAGTCATGATCTCATGATAACTATCATATTATTTTCTCATTATCCTTTCATTATGCACATTTCATCTTCTTTCCAAAAACATTTCAATAACTTTTTCATGGTTACCAGTACCATATAATAATTGAAAACCAATACATAGGTATTCCAAAATTCCACAATAGCATAAATGAGATTCCATTATTCTATTTTGAAATCCCATTACATAAATACTTAATCCTTATAAATCATAATTTTCATACTCAACATCATAAATAGTGATCACATGAGACATCCCTTTCTCCTTTTCCATAAGAGGTTGCTCACGTTTATCATCATTATCCCATGGAATAGGGAATTTATTAGCATAATTCCCCATTTCCTTGAACTTAAATCATTAACGTGTTGGTGGAGATTTCTATGTAGTCTTTTCTCTATTCACATCATTAGCAAAATTTTTCCCATTACATAGATAATCAACTACTTTATGACCTTCTTTTCCACACATTAAACATTTCCTAGTACCTTTTAGGCAATATCCACCATGCTTCTTTCCACACATTGAGAATAAAGAAACATTCATCTTCTTTTCACCATTGTTCTGAGATTTCTCTTTGAACTCCATCTTTTGTTTCTCAGAAAAACCATGAGATGGATATGTAACACCAACTTCCAGTTCTACCTTCATAGCACAATTCACAATTTATTCATAGCTACTGAAGTCTCTTATAGCTAATTCCCTTCGAAGACATGTTTTTAAGCCACTGAAGAATTGATAAACATTACTTTCCGGTAGGATGATAAACACAGATGCATACCTTGCAAGCCTTATAAAATTCACCTCGTATATACCAACAGATTCATCATCCTTTTTCTTAAGCTCAAGGAAATCCTTTTCCATCATTGTTCGAATAATATGAGGTAAGTACTTATTCAAAAATAAGTTCTTGAACTCATACCATTCCATGGATTCAATTTCATCTTGGGGCATTGTATTCTTAATTAGAGCTCACCACTGGTCTGCCTCACCTTCTAAACGGTAAATAGCCAAAATGAATTTTTCATGCTCTGAACAGCGATGTATGGAAAATACATTTTCAATGGTACTGATCTATTTTTCAGCAACAAGTGAATAAGAAGACCCCTGAAATGAAGGTGGACGTTTCCTCATGAAGGACTCAATAGAATATTGTTACCATATCTCCTCATTTGGAAGTCTTGAATGATTCATAGCTTGCGTAAGTACAACAGTAAGATTTTTTACTCCATATCCCATCACATTTGGTTATTCAGGAGGAAAATCATTGCATTGCCCATTTCATTGATCGACACGGTTCCTTCAGGTTCTATCCATCATCTAAAACCCAAAAAGAATAGTGTGAGAGGCAAAAATCATGGTAGGGAAAACAACATAATAAAGGGGGATTGCATTCAATATCTAATATCTTTGGATTAATTCTAACATCGTTACCGTAATTCTATGATTATAACCTATACATATACATAACCTTAGGTACATCCCTAGAAATACCTTAGAAATATCTCTAGGGATCTCACTAATGTTTTTGCATCCTAGTTTCCAAAGGTTAACTAAACCTTTCCTCTAATACCAACTGTAGAGAACCAGAGCCTGAAATACATGGACATTACATTACTTTGATGAATACTTAATACATAACAAAAACCAACACTCAATGACCATAATAGTTTAGTGTCTTTGGAATCTAGGAACATAATCTTCTAATCAAGGTAAAAGATCATCAAATTCTCCCATAAATATCTTCCCCATTTGTTTTCTTACCTAAACCCTTTATTTATATCCTTAGAAAAAGAAAACATGTAAAGGGTGAGCTCAAATGCTCAGTAAGGGTAAGCATGGAGAAATTAAAACAAACCAAACACATTTGAACATAAAAACATGACCTTAATGTTTAAACATGAAGATCTTGAGCAATGAGATAAAACATGGAAGTATATAAGGCATAAATCATAATGGAACATCAATCATGATATAATAGCATGGGAATAAAACATGTAATTGTGGTAAAACATTAAACACATGATATGATTTCCATATTAGCCAAGGCATTGTTGCCAAGACCATCTTAGTGGACAAAGTCCCTTACTGAACCGAGTTTACATGTCGTTCCAGCCTTGTATTGCTGAACCGGATTTACTTGTCGTTTCTGCCATGTCTATCTCATGAGATTTAAATATTTACCCAAGTAATTTGAGGGATATATAATTCCCACCCATCTCATAATGAAATAATTCTTACTTGTTCCACAACATAAACATAAATCATTAATCATAACACAAGGAATAAAATGTGTTTCATAAACATCATCCCATCATAACATAATCTATATAAAAACAAATGGATATAATTTCATCATTATAATTGTGAAACCATGTAATTCATAGAAACATCCTACTTGAAACAAAATCCTACTAAATAATTTCATCTTATATGGAAGATTGTTTTGACAAATCACTTGAAATGAATTCTTGAGGAAAATATCCTTTCTTCTTCAAAAACATATTCTTTTCACAAACTGCCATGAAATTTTAAAAGAAACCGATTTTTTTGTAAATAAATATGAACAATTATAGAGTAAGATTCATGAAAATAATGAATTATGAAACCATAAAAATCCATTCATGCCGTATAAGTTAAAAAACATTCTTCTCATTCTTTTTCCAGAAAAGTCAAAAAAGTACCTCTTACGTAAACAAAAGAATGATTACATACATACGATGTAGTAAAAGTAAAAAATGTATAAAAAGGACTTTAAACAATCATTAAAACTTTTTTAGAAATCAGGAACATGGATCATAAATATAACCCCAATGAATACTTACGAATAAACAATCTCGAATAAAAACGAGATTAGAAAAGTTATCCCTTTCCTTAGGTCTGATATACTTCGTACGTATCCGAACCTCCTGTATAATGATTTAAATAATGTCATTGACTTATTATAGAATCATATTCATTGTTATTATATCATATATGGTTCAATTATGACTTTATATTACCCATTATTTTGTAAATCCCATGTTAAAGCAACGTTTTGGGTAAAATCATCTTATTTATCGTACGTGTTTGGACATTGTTGTTATTGATGTTATTATTACTTATTTTATGATTTAATTACTTCTAGAATGTAAATAATGATTTATATATCATATATATTCATTATATATCCAGAATATACATGTATTTATAATAGTACATAACCTATGGAGGTAAGAAATGAAATGCACCGTTCATGGAGACGGTAAGCCGTACGTACGCATGAACGCTACTTTCATTTCTATTTATTATTTTTATTTAATTAAATCATAATTATACATAGTTATATTATAATTCTAGTATAATATCATATATAATATCATTAACCAAATCCTTTATACATCTCACAAAAGGTATTAACGAATCACATCACACTGAGGGGGCGGTAGTCCGCACTTCCTCAAATTAGATTATCGTATTTACCGACTATGGAAACCATAAATTATTGATATAATCGTAAATTAAAGAAGAATAATGAAATCATAAACATTATATATATCATATATGAATACATTACCATCATAATTTCCACCATAAGAGGCGGTAGGATAAAATCGAACATTCATCGTTTCATGAGGCGTTAGTTTTCCATCCACAGAAACATTGTGTTATTAATCCATTAGATGGAGGTGTGTGGAAGTTTAGTTCTAATACTTCTCATAACAACATCCTAGTATATTGAGGATACTGGTTTTGTTACAAAAGAAACGATTAAAAAGATTTTAGGGGTTGGAGAAGTAGAATAAAAGAAAACAACTTAAGAGAAACGGTTGCCTTTAATTTGGTTAACTTCCTTTGGTTTGAACCAAAAGGACTTCTTGAAGTGACTTCTGCCTAATGTAAGGATTATAGGAGGAGGAGAGTGATGTATGGAGATTAATTGGATAGAGTTAGGATGATCCAAATGTCTTGACAGGTGTGAGTATTTGAATAGAAATGGTCTCCTTTTATAAGGGGGAGGAGGGGCTCTTTTGGAATGTGTGAGAATATTATTTCATTATAAACATATCATCGGTTTTAAAAGGTAAAAAAATAATTAAATATAATTATAAGATGACTAATGGTCTAAATAAAATCAACCAATCAGAATTGGACTTGTTTTGGATAATATTTTAATCATTATAATCATATTTATTTAAATAATTTATTAACGAGGTAAATACTGCATCATTATTGTGTTATAAATATTTTAATTCATTTTATGTCTAAAAATTATGAAAAAACTACCATGATTTAGGATATATTTTTATCATTCTATTGAATATTTATAGTATAAAATATAACTTATATAACACCATATAAAAATTAATTTACTAAAAGATTTTTGTTAATGTCAATTTTTTCTTTACATTAAATTAATTAATCCAAATTGTCATTATCACCACAAAGTGGCTCAATGGGGTCCCAAAATCGCCCCAAGAATGGGGATGGTCGGCCAATACTCATCTAATAAGGTTCGGAGAAGTGTTAATGTAATTTTTAACTATTATAATATTCTTTTAACCTTGAACTACCCTATTTTCTTTTAACCGTGGTAAAAAAAAGTAAAAAGTTAGTATTCACCAAAAAATATTTTTATGTAATTGATCCAAATTTTACTCCTTTATAATTACAATGTATCTAGGATTTTTTAAATTCAAATCACATAAGCAGTAAATTTATGTTTTATGAACAATTGCAAAAGCTCCTAGGAGGTGAGTAAAAGACGGTGAAAATATCAATACAATTTTTAAAAATCTAAAATTATTATAAAATGACTCCAATGAATTTCATTGAAAATATATAGGTTTTATGTATCTATTTGACCTAAAATAAATTTAAATCAAATAAGTGATTATTTAAATAAAAAGTCTGTTTTAACCAAAAACTCAGTGTTTTCACTATTCATCAAAAATTGAAGTTTTTGAGAAAAATAACAAAAAATAAGCCTAAGCTATATTTGATATTCCAAAATCAAAAATGATGTCTATTTTTTAAGATTCAAAACATATTAGTGGAATTAATTAATTTTAAAATTAATTCTCGTTATCAAAACAAATAGCGCGTTTTTAAGAAATAATAACTATCAAAAGATCGACACTTGTTTATGTCCAAATTCAAACTGAAATTAATTTCAATGACTAACAATGGATTAAATGGTAAAAATATATTCTAATTACACTTTAAAACCAATTAAAAATATAATATAACCATATATATTTTTGTGATGAAAAAAGTTGTTTTTAATTTAAATATTGCTTGTTTTTACTATTCATCAAAATATGAAAGTTAACAGAATAATATTAAAATTTTATCCAAATTAAATTTTTATATCCTGATTCCAAGGGAGAATTTTATTTTGTCAAATTTAACTTATAAACATGTCAAAAACAATATTTAATGTGGGTGTCCCATCAAAAGGCGGCAAAACTGCATTTTTTGAAAAATACTTATTTTACCCGAATTTTTTTTGTTCTCATACAATGTTGTATAAAATATGTAAGATTAATAATAATGTTATAAAATTCAAAATTTAGTTAATACTATTCATAATGGCTAGTCCATAATAATATTATAATAATATATCATTGTTTAGTGAAACCTGGTATTGCGTACTACACACGATATTGAGGAAGGTCTCAATTGCGTGTAATGCAAGCCAAGTCAGGGCGACGTGTAGTGCAAGAATCCTTTGTTGTCGCATATATCAAAATACAACCATATTTAATTTATACATTAAACAAAATCTATACTTAATGTTGTGTAAAATAATTTCTACAAAACGAACTTGAAATTGTGTGTAACACGAGCCATGAATAGTGTTGTGTATACTGCAAGCTAATATGGTGTTACGTATAGTGCAAGATAATCTCGATGTAGCGTACAACATAACAAATCAATGAAATTCAAAATAATAATTCTAATAAAATCTCGGGATGTTACATTGTTTCCCAAATAATTTTTTTCTATCTCTCCCTAATTTTATACATCATGGTGCTCGAATACCTTATGTATCCACCATCCACCTTATAACGGGAATCTCCAGCTCTCTGTCCATTATAACCACTTAATCAAAGACTCATAGTAACCCTAATATATACCACAACCATAACGTACTCATCATCCTATAAGAAATTTCATGTAACTAGGATAATATGGTATCTTGAACATGAATGGAATCAACATCATGCAGTCCTTCTATAATGCATAACCTTCACTATGAAGCACCTCATCCTCTTATAAAATATCACTGCAAGTAAACTATGTTTAAAATACGTAAAGAGAATATGTCTGACAACCATAACTAGAAGAGAGGGTGGGGAATATGGGGTAGTTATACATCCATACTCTCAATTCAAGATATTTGGGGAAACAACCATAACCTGAAACATTAGGAATCTTTTTAAACACATGTCTCAGGTGGGGTGGATATATAAATCCCATGGAAAATACCATTTATAATAGTTACTCACAATAACAAATTATGTGTTCACACAACCAAACAAGCCAACTCCCACACCCTCTGTATCACCATTATCACACAACAACATCACTACATTAATATTATCCACCCGCCTAGTCCCACTTACCAAACATTAACACACATTAGTTCATAGATCAAATTTCATTGAACCAATAAATAACTACATATAGATTTATTTAAAATTAATCCATATTTAATGAAAATAAATAATATAGCCAAGGAATATCTTCATTCCATTTCATTTATTTCCATCCCCAATCAATTTATTCCAATACATGTTTATTTACATGAATTTACTATTTTTATCATACTATTACTTCTGGGAAACCGCCAATACAACACACAACAACATAAAACATTCCCATATTAAATGTAGGCTTTCATACCATACATTATACATATATCCCCATGTTGTACACACCCACACATCACATCATCACCACATCCATACAATTCAATATCAGATGAACTCACATTATAGAATCTATCTTAAAATCCATTACATTAAATCAGCTTCACATAACAAGGGAAACATAAAAATTATTTATTTACACATAATTGGTTGAATTTACATCTTTTATGGTATTTAATATTTTCATTAGAGATGATTTTTTCAAACATATTTTAGAAAATAAATACACATTCATAGCAGTAAATAGATTTTATAACCAATGATATTCTACACAATATCATGGAAAAAAATATAATGAAAACATCTGAATCATATTTGATATCTCCCTTTTCAAATTAAATTTGATATATATGTTTAGTTATAAATAATCGTAAAACTATTACCATAAAAATATAAGAAAAAACTTGTTAATATCATATACACACAAAAATAAAGAGTGAACTCCATATCATAAATATTTTTTCATAAAGTGGCACAAATTAAATTAAAGAAACAATGGATCAAACTCCACCAAGATTGATGGTAAATAAATATAAATATATTTTCAATAATAAATTACAATTCATGATCTGAAATAAAAAAATACATAGGGTTTTAATATAAATAACCACTAGTTAATAAGGAATATAAAAAGAGAGAATGAGTATAAGGAGGAACTTTGACTCAATGGCATGTGATAACATACAATACCGGATGTTAGAACCCTAAAATAGAATGATCAAAGGATAAAAAGGGAGGTTTGGATTCCAATTAATATAAGAAAATATATTGAAAAAAGGGTACCAAGACCCCAATTTATAGAGGAATATGGAATGACCCTTTAATGGAATAGAGAGAATCCACTACACTATGGTTTACCTCGGTCAATGGAAATTTGAATCTCTAATGGACATATATCCTTTTTCTAGGAATTTTATTAAAAAATGGTGACCATCGCTATGACATAAATAATTATATGGTCTATGACATGATGGTACCATTTATTCTATTTAAGAATAACCTTTAAAATGGATCAGGAAAATCCCAGATTTTTATGCTCACCATTTTGGGGACCATGGTATGGTCAGCTCCAACTTTTCGTTTTATAGAGGCATTCCAAAACAAACAACACCAAAACCACAACCATTACTAGGTGTATCCAAGGATCAACTATTACAATTGGAAACAACCAAGAAACATTCCAAAAAAATATAGAAAACAATGAAATTTCACTCACCATGGTGCACCCTGGAACCACACATCTAACCCCATAGACAAACTACAAGAATCTAAGGCCAAAATGATCATCACTATAGCCACGGCCACAATGTTCTGGAAATTTTATTAGATAGAACACTTATATAGACACTAAAAAACCTCTAAAATCCATATCATCATTAACAATCCCTATAAAAATAAAAAATAAGGGGTTTTAGGAACCTATACACTCACTTTCATGCTCAATATATTGGGATATTTGATTCTTAATATTTCTTTTAAAGATTATTTTTTCATTTTTTTGAAAAGATTCCAGACCTTAATATATTATATTATATTTATTATATTTCATGATTGATAAAATTTTGTGATTTTTACAATTTTTATTATGGTATTATTGTTATGTTTTTGTTGTACTAAGATCCTTCTGAGGTATCTCATAGGATGGTTGTTCAGACCCCCTTTTTGTTTCTTTCAAGTTTGTTTTGATTTCTCAAGGATGAGAAATATTTGAGAGGTATCTGATGTAATGTACTAGACTTTATAGAATTATTACATTTGTGTTTCCTAAGGGTTAATTGTTTCTAGATCATTTTTGGAGTCCTTTCCCTTAATAATGATATATATATATATATATAACATTGTTCATGTAGTCAGTTGGTTTGTTTATATGATTGTTTATTTATTCATGTAGTTAGATGTTTCAATATTCTATTCATCTGGTTAGTTCATGATGCTAGTAGTTTTTTCATTAATTTGTTTTGATTTTATTGTGGTAAATTATTTTTTTCAGGTTGTTGGTTGGTTGTTCATGTGATTATTTGGTTCGTTCTTATGGTCAATTGGCTCTAAATTATGATCAGTTGGACCCTCCTCAAAGTCAGTTGGATCCTTTATATGATTAGTCAGTTTTTTCATAGTTTATTTTTCATGTTATTGGTTCGATTGATCTTGTGTTCATTTGGGTTTTCACGTGTTTGGTTGATATAGTTAGATCATGTATTTGAGATAAATCCAAAAATTTAAAAAATCTCCATATTTTCCTAGAATGTTGTAAATATGAATTTATTTCATAAATATTGTTTAAAGAGTTAAATATATGAATTTAAATACATTTTCAAGGAGGATATTTATATCCTTTATTTACTTTAACCCTAATGTTTTTAATGGGGCATCCACATCAATTAAATGATCCTAACTAATGATTCAATTACTTGGAAATTTTTCCAACACATTTGATATCATGAGAGTCTCATATATTCAATTATAATAAAAATATCATTATTTTGTTTATTATTTCTTACATTCTGTAAATAATGGACATTCTAGATATTTTACTAATAAAATCATGAAACCCTCTTAATACCTATTATAGTTTCTTCCTATAGTTATTTCAACATACACAAGAAATCCATGTTTTAGAGAAACATGTCATGTGAATCTTCTTTATTCAAGGTGGATGATTTATTTAGTTCAATTTTATTTGTAAGTGTGATCACATAATTCTATTGTTTAATTTGTTTAATAATATGGGATTACACATAATAAGATAATAATATAGAATTATAATCACATGAATGCATGAATTGGTAAAAAAAATTAATTCGTACAAGAAGAAGAAAATATATATTTTTATATTGTCGAATATTACTCTCATATTCATTATGATAATGTCAAGAATTGAAATATGTGTCACTGTAAGATATAAATGAAATATATTTTTATTTAATTTGGAATTCAAATTCTATGATAGAAATGTTTATCTTAAGATTCTGGACATCATATGTTGAATATATATTTAATATCATTGATGTTATTTCAATGAGGGAATATATTAAAATCATGTGATGTATTTTTATGAAATAAATGTTAAATTGGAAATTGTTCAGGAGTGAAAAAAGAATAAATACATGTATTATTATTAAATTACTTTTAAATTGAGTTAAGAATAATTTTCATATTGATGATATGATAGTAATTAATAATGGGTTTCTAATCACATGTTTTGTTTGATGTTATTCATACTGCCTCTTTTTTAATTAATCATGTTAAATATGAATGGAAATTGGTTGTTGTTATTTTTTTACAAGGGTAAAATGAATAAAATTTTGAGCAATGATATCCCAAGGAATTTTTTCATTAAATGGTAGTTAATGAGTAGAATTATTTCTAGTTATATTTTATTTGAATAATTTTAGAAATAAGTTTTGGGTATAAGAATGCTTATTTTATTTTGTGGGACACATAACTTCCTTGACCTTGTATCATTAGTTACCTCTACTAGTATGTAGAATTATATGTTTGATTTGTATTTTTGATATAGTTATTTTGATCATTTTTTTATTATTGATAACTTCGTTATTTTAGGTAACCTTTGGTCAGAAATGGGATAGAGACGCAGGTTCCGGTGCTTATATTTGGCAATTTATGTATTGGGACCATGAGGATGTTGTGATAGTAGATTTTGATGAATTTTGAGGATAATTGATGTTATTCATGATGGTGTGGTATTGATACATGGGTGTTCAATATGAGATCAGAGCATGTCAATCTTGTTGAAATTCATAATTCTTTCTTGATACATATTTGATTTCCAGAACGATAGATGTTATTTACATGATCATTTTTTACTTCTTATTGAAGTTTGATGTTATACACTATGAATTCATCTTTTAGGTTTTATATTAGGTTGATTCCTAGAGATACCAAATGATATAAAATTATTAATTATTTAGAAAATTAAAGGGGAAGGTTCCAGATAATTAAATGATGACAACATACATGACAATATATCAATACATTAAAATTTCAATCGATACATGGCTCAAAATACTAAATTATAAGTCCTTGAAATTAAATATGGAGTAATAATAATATATAATGGATAATTATTTAATTAATATTTAATATTTTCATGTATTCTTATCTAGTACATATTTCCTAGTAGTGGCAGTCAGGGGTCCTTTGTGATAATGGTGGAAGATGCCTATAAGGCTAGGAAGTTTCCCTTAGTGCAGATGAATGTGATAATTTACTATATTATTTTATTTAATATAATTCCCCACCAGATCCCATATGGAAATTAAAACCCAAATGTTTTGGGGTAATTTTCTCAAACATTAATGATGGTGAGGGAATGGATGGATAACTTGTCCCTCTCGCCCACTCGCCCTCTAGATATT
The DNA here is from genome assembly GCA_963277665.1 of Viscum album. Classification (NCBI taxonomy): domain Eukaryota; kingdom Viridiplantae; phylum Streptophyta; class Magnoliopsida; order Santalales; family Viscaceae; genus Viscum; species Viscum album. The sequence continues at coordinate 123,738,217 of OY728129.1, read as the reverse complement.
TATGTGTAAGCAAATATCATTTAAAAATGGATTATGGTATAGGGTGTATTTTGGATAAGGATTTCATGTATAATGCTTTACTATACATTTATGTGTGTGTTGTAATGGATTATTTTATTGAACATACTTGTATCTTGATGAGGAGGTTTCATATTTCAATGAGTGTATGTGTATGGGATGTGATGACATGTTGTAGCATGTCTGTATATAGGCTATAGTGGATTATTAGAATACACAAGGTCACAAATGGGATCATAATGATGATGGTGTTATTATTTGAATAGATTCCAACATGAGATGTTGTACCCCATGGTTGGACTATGATAGGTGGGTATGAGGCCTGAATTATATTAGGGATAAAATAATTATAGGATAGATGAGCTCGGACCAGTAAAAAAATGGACTTTCATCCATGGTTCTATACACAGTGTTTTAAAAAACGTGTCTATAAGGTTGTTCATAGTAATTTATATTGTTAAAAATGCCTATTGGACTTCATGGGACAACCTATAGCTATATTTTACTCAAATCGTTACTATTGGTACACCAACAACAATGATTATTTCAAACCATGGTGCTGGTGTCCATGTTAAATTTGTGTGGATCACTAAATTTATGTTCAATATTAGTTGTAGGATTTATCTCCATGATTTAGAGAAACCCATGGAGATAACACAAGAAATGACCATAGTTCATTAAAACTATGGCAATAAGTCTATGTGAAATCACTGCTTTCCATAGTTTGATGAAACTATGGATATATTCCATCCTACACCAATTCTTCATGAAATCATTGGAATTAGGGGATACATGGAATTACCTATGGTTGTGAGTTGATAAGACTATGCCAATAAACATCCATAGAATCACCTACAGCCATGGTTTCACGAAACTGTGGAAATAAGTCTTTTATGGGAATACAATTTTATTTATTTTTAAAAATTTAAAATTATAATTATATACCAATGTATATATAATATGATGTACCATATTGATAAATTACTCGGTGTCTTTTGGAAGGGTTTGTGTGATAAAAAATTTACTCCATTTTTTAATTTTTAAAATGTTGTGGACACAGTTTCTTAAACCTTGGAAAAAGATGGATGGTGTAAATCTTGTGTCCATGTTCCATGTGAATTGTAGATATATATGACATATTTCTACCATTTAATGTATATTGTTAATAGGTGTCATTGGTAAGGCCTATGGCCACGAACCAAGTGGACCTTGGTCATAGCCAACCTAATGTCCTGGTTTGAAACCATAATTATATCCTTGACCCTATTATAAAATTGATGGGGTCCATGATTTATATAAACTATGGACTTATGTAATGAACACATTTTTTTAACTATTTTCATTGTTTTAAACCGTGGAAATATGGAAATATTTTTGTTCTTTTAGGATGTGTAACATTGGGGCATGATAGGGAAAAACTAATAGAAAATTAGAATTAGGGTGCCCTATATATATATATATATATATCTTTGTTGTAGTATGGTTTATTATGCATTACATGGTGAGTAAGAGGTGGTGAGGATGGAAAACCAGTTGTACCTATTTTTGTGATGAGTTAGATTCATTTGTTTATTCACTAGGATTTAGTATGCTTCTTTGATATTTACACAAGTGGTTCCTAAGAGGATACTAGAGATTATACATGTTATGCTCACCCTAAATATATATATTGTTTTATATATCAGCAAGGATAGGTTGGACACCATGATGGAAGTTACTAGATTGGAGGCATTATTGAAGCACTATGCAATGTTTCTAGATTTATTTGGTTTCTACTCGGGGTTTATTTTATCATATCTAGTTTTATTTCATTTTTATCATTTTATTTTTGACATTACATATATTGGGAATAATTACATTTTATCCATGGTGTTGTTTGTGGTCATTCTCATTTTATCAGATACACTTTTAAATTTAAAGGGAACATCTCCCATGTGTGTGATTGGTAGCATCTATGCTAGAATCTAAATTGTGTCCTTTTGGAGGTGGGATTCGAGCATCATTTTCTCTATTCCTTTATTCATGACCCAAGTGGGTGACTATGTATTGAAGGTATCATGATTTCATATTCATTTATTGTTAAAAAATGCATGGTATCCTTCATATTTTTTGATTGATAACCCAGTTATCATATCGAATATCTCATATCAAATTTGTATTTCATAGATAAATCATATTGGTGATAAGATAGTTTGTTTTAGAGGCATTTTGTGGTGATATTATTAAATAGTATATGAAATATTCATATTCATTAACTACCACAAATACATTTTATTTTAACTGAATCACCACTTTTGATATCAAAAATCTTAATCTATTACTCAACTCGCCATACAAAACTATGAACCATATTTTATGGTTGCAATACAACAGACATAATTATTTTGAATATCATCATTTCTCATAAGATTTCAAATATCAAATCTCATGTTTCACTCTAATACCAATTTTGATATTTGTAGTGTTCTAATCAAACTTATTATAATTATTAAAAAGGAGTAAGAATGTAAAACCAAAATGTTCATTAAATAATAAGTGAATCAACTCAAAAAATAGATATAAATAATACCATAATATATTACATTAAACAATCAATCCAAATCCCTAGATTCAATAACCTTAATATGGGTTAGATGAATAATGCTATAGTGGAAGTCAAAGGACATTCCAACTTTGGAGGTAACCATGGGTTTCCTATAAATCACTGGATGTTTTTTGTGGGGCAATCCTTCATATATTGTGTTCTCTAACCTCATGATAAAAAAGAAGTATAAAATGAGAGTATCAGGGCATGAGAGTTTCATTTGGGGATGAATTATCATACACACTATAATCTCATGTAATTTATCCTTTTATAGACCTACAAGGATTATTCTTGAAAACACATACATTGGCTCATGTGTTGATAATGCATGAGTAAATACACTAGCCTCTTCATGCATCCCATACATGAATGCTTCTCCCCGTCGCTTGCAACTCTTGTAATGGATCTTAATTGTATATTAAGTGGAATAATTTATATTAAGGTTAAATGTTAATGTTTTTCAATAGGAATATATAGAATTTTATACTTTTTTTATTTCTCACATATTCTGTATGATTATTTATAGAATTAAAATATGTGTATCATCATTCTATAAATTAATTCTATTCTTATTTTATTTTTAATTCATATTCCATTTATAGAAATTATTACATTTTGAATCTAGAAATCATATGTTAAATATATAGTTAATATTATCCATGATATTTCAATGAGGGGATATGATGAAATCACATAATGTAGTTTAAAGTAATGAACTTTATATTGGATATTTTCTATGGGTGAGAAAGGAAACATTTCATGAAGTGGAGTTAAAATACATTAAAACTGTGATAGGAACTATTTATTTTTGAGATTATAGAAATTAATTATGGGGTTTTAATTATATGTACAATGTTATTTTATTTAGTTTTCCTATTATTTCAATTAATCATTTGATATATTATTGGTAGTGGTCTTTCTTAATTTTTTAGCATTGTAAAATGATAAAAATTGTGAACAACATAAATTCATTGAATGCTAAAATTAAATTGAAAATTCATGTGAAGAATAATTTATACTCATATATCATTTTAAAAAAAATATCACTAATGTTTGGGGATGATAGTGTATATTTTATTGTGTAGTAGGAATAAATTCTCCCTATGTCCATAGTTCCCTTAGCATGTTTTTGGAATTATAAATTTGAAGTGTATGTGTGATATAGGAATTTAGAAACATGTTTTTTTTATTATTTATAACATTTTTATGGTCGGGAAACTTTAGAGAGAAATGGAATGGAGTGATAGTTTGTGGTGATGATATTTGGTAATTTATGGGTTCAGAGCTCAGGGATGTTATGATAACCAATTTTAGAAGCATGGTGTTGTTGAATGATGTTATGTATGATTGTGTAAGGTTAACAATAGGGTGTTGACGATGAGATCACAGGTGGGCCATCTAACTAATATTTATAATTCATGATTGAAACATATTTGAGAGTAAGATGACCATATGTTATTTATAAGAATGGTTTTATCTTCTTGATACATCTTGATGACAAGCACTGTAAGTTAATAATTTATGTGGTATCTTTGGTTGAGACCTAGTGTACTACAATTATGTGAAAATATAAATGAATGAATGAATGAATTGGGATAGCTCATAATAATTAAATTATGATGACATACTTGAGTATATATCATGATATTGATATAGTCATCGACACTTGGCACCAAATATTAAAGTATTAATCCTGAAAATTAAAAATGTATTAATATAATTAATCAATGGATAATAATTTAATTAATATTGAATTTGAATCATGTATTCCTATCTAATACCTAGTTCATAGTAGTGGAAGTCATGGTCATGTGTGAAGATGGAGGAAAATGTTCTTGAGCCTAAGAAGGATACTTTAGTGTGGATGTCTGGGATATTAAACTATATTTTATGGTTTAATACACTTCCCCGCTAGGGTGTGTATGGAAACTGACACCCAAATGTATTTGGGTTGTTCTCTCTATCATTTAGTATGGTGAGGTAATGGAAAACTAACCTAACCCTCTCCCTTTAGATATTAATGATTAGGTGTTTTTCAAGCTATAATGGACTATAGTACAGGGTTTATTCCAACTACGGCTATGATGGATCACACATTAATATAAATTTATTTCTGTGATTAAATGGAATATGTAATAATACATAATTCTATCCAGACACGGAGGTTTTAGTTTTCCATGAGCGTAAATGTATGGGCTATGCCAACATGTGGTATAATGCTTGTATATAGGGTGTAGTTTCCTATAATAATACATGTGGTTTTTCATGTGATGAAGATGATGATGATGTGGTTCTATTGATGTATTCAAAAATTATATTTTGGACCCTAAATGTTGACTAAGGTCTGTAGGGATGAGGCCTAACTCATATTAGACATGACTACTTATATGAGGGATGAGCTCACACAGCTAGAAAATATACTTATGGATATGGTTCAATAACCATAGTTATCTAGACTGTGATCATTATGTGGTATACATCCACTTTTATTAGTAAACCATGTCTATAGGACTCCCTTGGAAAACATATAGCCATGGTTTACTCAAACAATGTATATAGGTACACCTACTGCCACAATAATATAAAACTATTATGGTAGGGGGCCAAGGGAAATTTGTGGGGATAAATACTTTTATGTTGGAAATTTTTTGTAATAACTATTTCCATTGTTTTGAGAAAACAATAACAATAAACCACATTTTGGACATAATTATATAAAACTATGGCAATAAGGGTTTGGGAAATCACTTATACCAAAAGTTTGATGAATCTCTCGCTATAAGCCTAGATATTCCCATGGTTATAGAGAACTAAGGAAATATGGGGTACATGGAATTACCTAAAACTATTTTTTGAAAAAATTATTCAAATAACCTTCCATTGAATCACATACAACAATAGTTTTTTAAATAAATGAAGTAGACCATCCAATGTACTACAATTTTTTTTTATTTTTTTTACAAAAATTAGAAATTACAATTATATAAAATATTCAATAAATATATATTTATATGTATTAATTTATATGTATATAGTAATATATATATATATATATACCTATATATACCTATATTTATATATATATAACAGGCTGTAGCACAGTGGTCATGTAATGGGAGTATTTTAGAAGGGGATTTGGGATCGAATCATAGTGCCTTAATTTAAGTATATGACTATAGTTTAGTAAAACATGTAAATATATGGATAGTGTGCAACCTATGTCCATCGTTAAAATGGAATGTGGTGATATATGTCATATTTCTATAGCTTAATAAACCACTGAACTATGTGTCATTGGTAAAGCCAATGGCCATGGTCTATGTTGACCTTGGTCTTTGCCAACCCTAAGGCTATGTTTTGAACCCAAGGCTATATATTGATCCATATTACAACATAGATACTTTTTTAGGTTTATCTAAACAGTGGAATTAACCTACAACCATGGTTTTTGGACTTATTTACACATCTTCAATCTTTGGAAATATGATAATTTTGTAGTTGTGTCGGGATGTGTGACATTGTGTCATGAGAGTGACAAACTATTATAGAAGAGGAAGTAGGGTACCCTATATATATATATATATTATTTGTATATAGTATATTTTTTATTATTAATTACATGGACGGTGAGAGATGGTGTGGATGGGTAACTAGTCATACCTATTTAGGTGATGAGTTAGTTTAATTTGTATATTCCCTGAGTTTTAGTATCTTCTTTCAAATTTTCAAAAGTGGTTTCTATGAGGATCCTAAAAATATACATTTTATTCTCACTCTATGTATAAATAAATTTTTTTACTTGTCAAAAGGATTTATTTGAGACCTAGATGAAAGTCACAGGCATGGAGGTAGTGGTGAGCCACTATAATAATTTTATCGAGTCTTTAGTTTCTACTCAGGGTTATTTTGTAATATCCTATTTTATTTCACTTGTATCAATTTATGTATTAAATCACATATATTTGGAGTTCTTCCAACTTATGCATGCTATTTCATGGTTGTTTCTCTCACCTTATATCATAATCCTTTAACATTATATAGGGTAACATCGTCTATGTGTTTTATTGATATAATGTCGATACTATTCAAAAACTCAAGGATTATTGGAGGCATGCTTTAAGCATCACTGTCTCTCTTTCTTCATTGTTGGCCCGGTGGGGTGCCTTTAGATGAGGGGCTCACGATATTATATGGCTTGTTTGATAAAACAATAGCTCATTTTATTAGCCATATTCTTCACCAATATCATTGTAATCATGCAGAAAATCTCATATTATATTTTACGATTCATAAAGATATCATATTAATGATATGATACCAAGTTATATAAACCTAGTTTGGTTATTTCATTGAATATTATTGTCAAGATTAAAATTAAATAACTAACATAAATTCATTGAATATTAATTGAATCACTACTTTTGATATCCAATATCATAATCTGTGACTCAAATAGCCAAAAAATATATTAATCATATATTATGATAGGAATACGATACAAATTATGATTTTGAATATCTACCTTTCTCATATGATTTCAAAAATCAAATCATATTTTGTGCTCTAATACCACTACTAGGATTCATAGTGATCTAATAAATCTTATTATAAGAGTTGAAACCACATAATATTATCAAACCATTATATCAAAGAATGAATAATGGAAAAAAATCATAATCTAGAAATTAATAATACTATAAATAATTATTTACACCGTTGATCCACTACACCACCTTCAATCACCATTATAAGGGTTTGATGAAGATCACTAGAGTGGAAATCGAAAGACATACCACCATTGGTGGTATCCATGGGATGCACATGAATCCCTTTATGTTTTTAGGGGATTATCCATTATCAACTATGTTCTATAACCTCATGTAAAAAATTAGGGAGAAAAAACAGTGTAATAGGGCATCAGAGTTTCGGACAAGGATGAATATTAAAATACATTGCCACCACATTGATGTGGGAAACTTATCGGTGCATGAATATGCTCCTTGAAAACATATGAATTAAATAATTTTTTTATAATTCGTGAGTAAATAAACAATCCTCTTCATGCATCTCATACATGAATTATTCTCTTTATTCCTGAAGATCATATAATTTCTATTAATTATATCATTATTGGAAAATTTTACTTAAATATTAAATCTTAATGTTCAACTACATCATCAGTCACAGGCTAAAGATGTTTCTTTTAGTTGTGTTGAAAACAACATATCCATAATTCAGATTGGATAGTCAAAATAGAAAATTGTACTTTATATAAATACAGGGAACTGCCTTGCAGAATGGTTCAATTATATTTTATGATTTCTTAAAAGTTGTATCATGAAATAAAATTAAATGATTTCTGATTTTCATTTTTTCATCCATCTAAAGGTACACCAACTTGGATGATAATGATGAACGAGATATAGTGTCCCCCAAATCCCACCTCCAGTAGGATCTGAGTTTGAGAATGGTACTAGGTGTATATAATCTTAACCATGTGAGGAATTATTCTCTATATATTTAGGGAACATGTTATAAGGAAGATAAAATACTAACAAACTCCATGTATAAAACAAAGGAAAAATCTTGATACATGTAATGTTATACATAAATTGAAAAGAAATTTACAATTAAATATTTAAAACTAGGAAGTGACCATAAACTCCAACAACTCCTTATTTCTTCTCAATAACTACTCTAAGTTAGTCATGTCCATCTATAACACAATCTTTTCCATAATTATCAAATATATTTTATATATAGAAGGTAATCCAAACCGGTATACTGAGAAGGATCCTCCCGAAAACAAATTATGTAAAATGTTAATTAATTAGACTAAATCTTAATGAATAAAAAATGAAACTAACTCATCACATAAAAAGTTAATATATGTTTCCACCACCTCACTAGGGGTAACCTACCAATTAACACATAAAAGTGACTATTATATATCAAATAAATCATATATATATATATTAGAATGTACCATCCATCATAGTCTACATAGTTCATTCACTATAATTTATTAATTCCACGTATACTATGTGCATCCATTCCATACATAAGAAATATATGATGTATGTTTTTTCCTAGAAAATGGCTACGAAAAGATTTTTAGGGGGGGTGAATTGAGTTCAATAAAATTTTCATTAATTTTAACCACCCTCTTTATGGTATAAAACTTATTACCTTTTTTGTAATAAAAATAAGTTTTGTAAAATAAAATAACCAAATTTAAATGATCAAACACATGATATTTACAGTTTTTTGGGGAATAATAATCTTCTAGTCCACCCCTTCAACACTCTACTCTATAGGTTTGATGATTTTCACAATGTCAACCATTTTTTCTGGGTCTCCCAATTTAGTGCAATAAGGTGTTACTTCTTCCAAGGCCCCAACTATTTTAACAATGATGAATCTATTTAATAACTATCCATGACCTTGGAACACTCTATCAAAATGATTTTATATATTAAAAGAGGTAAAAATGTTTTGAAATAATAGTGAACACACAGTTGCATGAAGTAACTAACCGTAGTTGAAGATACATCTAGAGAAGATAAAACTATTATAGGTTAAACTATGGATGTTCATAATTACAAAGGAAGTTATTGTAAGCACAATAATTATAGAGTATCTTCAAGAGTTTTATTCATGAAATCCTTGATCCATGTATAGTATTCATTTTATATAAATAGATTCAGGTGTTATATATTTTTCCTGCATGCACCCCATTAATCATTTAGTGAAAAAATATTGAATATATATATTATCTTTTGAATTTTAACAATTTGAAATCTTATAATCAGAACATTAGATTGAATAATACTTATTAAAATTTGATTATATTGGCTCTTAATGACACTTCCCATTTTCCAATTATATAACAAACCCTTATGTAAGAGATGATAAAAATATTCTCTCTAGGATCATTCTATTCATAGAAAAAACATAATATATCCAAAATGATATTCATTTATTTAGAAACCTCTATTTCTTGTACACTTGAAATCAGGAATTGATTTTTTAAGATATTATTCCAATAGTACTAGTGTAATTTTGACAATCAAAAGTGTGGCTTATTCTTCATAAGTTAAATGTCTAATGTCACTATTCTCATAAGATGATTTTCAAATAAGCTGCATAAGATTAAACTTATCTCTCACTTATACATTGTGTATGATAAATTGAATTCAATGTTATATATGATATTTTTTCTTCATAATATAATATCTTACTGAAGTATGATAATAAATTTCCACAGATTCCTTTTATACTCGTAAGATAATCCATTTAAAAATGTCATTTTCTTAAGACAATGCACTTCACATAATATCCTTCTGATTAAGATTTCTGATATTGGACATACAATTGACAATATTCTTCATTTCTATGATTATTTACTTTTGTGGTAATATATACGTTTTAAAATTAATTTCAATTAATTTTTTTTGTAACACCCCAAGATTTTATAGTGTGTTATTTCTTTAAAATAATTCAATAACTTTCACTACACGCAACACCAAGTTCAATCGCACCATGACTTACCAAACAAGCTGTTCAAAAGAGGTTATGAATAGTGTTAACTAAATTTTAAACTTTATATAATCCTTATAATTTTAGAATCCATATTATGAGTTTCTTAGACATAATGTAAGAACAAATTCATTTTCAGTATTTCACTTTTACCAAATTTTAATAGTGAACCCTTTTTAGATACTATATTTTAAACTTTTTGACTAAATGGGGACATAAAAAATTTAAAATGAAACATCCCAAGCTTCCACGGTACACTTTCCTTTAAATAAAACAGTAGCGTGTGTTGTACGCAACTTCGAGTTTTAACACACACCACAACCGATCAAACTAGCCGTTATGAATAGTAATACCTAAATTTTGAAATTATATATATTTTATATTTTGAAATGGACTTCATTTTTGGATTCGGAATATCGAATTTAGCCTAAGGTGAAATTTTGGTACATTTCGGACAACTTTCATATTTTGATGAATAGTGAAAATTACTAAATTTTAATTAAAAACAACTTTTTTAATAAAAATAATTAATAGTGATAAATTATGAATTTGAGTGGTTTTAAAGTATATTTAATATATATTTTTACCATTTAATATAATTTTGGTCATTGGACATAATTTTACAATTAAACCGAACATAAACAAGTGTCAATCTTTTGATAGTTATTATCTCTTAAAAACACGCTTTTTGTTTTGACAGCGGGAATTAATTTTAAATTAATTTCTGCCACTTATGTGTTTAGAATTTAGGAAAATGGATTCCATATTTGGAATCATGATGTTCAAATTGTGTAAATAGGTAACTTTTATTTTTAGACATTTTGAATAATTACTGCGGTAAATATTTTATTTACCATGGTTGAGGGTAAATCCGGTAAATAAGGGTTAAAAAATAATATTATAATAATACTAAATTACCCTAAAACATGTCTTAACCCTATTGGTTGATACATGGTCGACCATGGGCATCTTTGGGTCGATTTTGGGACCCCATGGATCCACTTGTAAGTGATAATGACACTTTATTTTAATTAAGTCAAAATGAATATAAAAATGACACAAGCATATATCTTTTAGCGAAAAAATTGTTACATAGGGCTATATATGTTGGATTTTAGATTATAAATATTCATTAGAAAGATAAAAAGATTTAATACATAATGATATTTTATTTATAATTTTTAGACATTAAATAATGTATTTTATTTATGACACAATGATGATGCAGTAATTACTATAATAGTGAACAATTAACATAATTGATATTATAAATACCCAAATAAATATAATATGAAACTTTTAATGAATTAAACTAATTTTATAGGATAATATGATATATTAGGATTTATTTAATTGACTTTTTTCTAAGTAATCAATCAGTTAGGAGTTTCAAAAAAATCAACTATTGAATAGTTTCAAAATTGACATAAAAGAGTTCTTAAAACAAATATTATATTATTAATTGATATTAAATTCCTAAAAATCTAAGGTTCGGCCAAGAGACTTATATCATTATAGGTTCATCATTAATGGACCACTTGGGGGTCGCTTGGATGTATATAGTAAGTTTATTAACCATATTATATAAAAATACAAAGAGACATTGTAAAAGTGAAACTAATTAACTTAGAGTTAATACTTAAAGATAAGGTTAATATAAGTACCCAAACCTGTATAAATTCTATTGGTTGAGTGGTTTGCGACCTATCCCCACCTTATCCTTTGAATAGTCAACTTTGGAGCCATTGGAAACCGAATATGAATTTATTATAAATTAATATTTCTAGCTTTTCCAAAGGTGCCCCTCACCCCTCTTATAAAAGGGCACTCCTCCTTCTCATTTCTTCACACCTTCAAAGCCTTTTGGTTCGGCCAAACTCTGCCCAAATACTCTCCCAACATCCCTCAATACAACCTAGAGGCCTTAGTTTGATCAGAAAACCAACCTAAGGAGCCCTTTTGATCAAATCAAAAGGAAGAACCCGAAGAAGAGGTAATGATTTCACCACCCTTTTCCAAGTTCATTTCTTCTTCCACTTCTTCTTCCTTTGTTGTTACCATTCTTAAATAATAACTCCAGTATTATATATATACTATGATGTTATTATAAATATGGTACAACCATATTCAGTATTTGAATAACATGTCACCATACGTGCGTACGTACGGCTTACCGTCTCCACGTCGTGGTGTAATTGTTATTCAATATATTATTATTTGGATGGGTATAATAATGATATGTAACTCATGTAAATAATAAATAAAACATGATAATGATTCTGTATATATGATATAACAACCATTTATATATTATTTTAATATCAAAAGAATGATATTATCGCTCGTGCGTACGTACGGACTACCGTCTCCACGAACGCGATGAGATTCATCCTCCATCGTATCCATTCAAGTATAATTTTAATTTGATGATTTAAAAATGATGTTTAAGGACTTGATATCATTCTGGATATGAATAATATACAACCTATCCTTTAAAAACATGTCTTACGTAACAAAACATATAAAAGAAAACAAGTAAGTTAACACCCGATATAATGATAATACTAAGATATTATTATCAAATCAATATTAAAAGATCATATATGATATCATATTAATGTATATGATTCTTGTATAATTTAATAACAATTATTTCACCATTATACAGGAGGTTAACCTACCCCAACCAAGGAAAAGTACAAGTTAAGGGTTATTTCACAATCTCTTCATTATCCGAGGTTGTTTATACGTAATAATCTACTGGGATTTCTTTATAATCCACATCCATGTTTCTTCGAAATGTATTTCAAAACATATTTATTAATTACAAGAATATGGGTTAAAGTCATTTATACCCTTGTTTGACTTTTTATAAGAGGTTTATAAAGGAATCTTTCTGTCGATTTCAAAACAAGGTCCTTTTTAACCTTTTCGACAGAATTCAGGTAAGAATGTTTTTTTTACATATACGGCGGGTGCGGCTATTTTCCGCCGTTATAAAATCTTCAAATCTTCCCTTACAAGCTTATAAGAATATTTCAAAGAAAATGTTTTATTTTATATGGATCTTAAATGATTTCAAAATAAAAAGAGATATTTCTTTAAAAAGAATTCTGATTTCATCTATGTCAACATCCTTTGATGGATTTTAAGATTATTTGAAGTTGATTTATTATGATACAAAACTTCTATATTGTATTTAAGGTTTTGTGATATGTTTGACTGTGGATGTGCTATTTTTATTCCATTCATAGTTTATAGTGAAAGTATTGACATTTCGTATGCTATTTTTAATACGAATGTTTATGTTATGTTTAAACCTTTTCATATGGGAATGCATTGGACTTAATAAGTGACGGGTGGAGCCCGCTATAGCTCCTCGATGCATCGGTAGGGCTCATGAGACAAACTAGTGTCTTGGCACAAGGCCTTGACAAAATCTTATTTGTAGTCTTGGCACGAGGCCTTGGCTATGTGGTTATGATAGTCTGGCATTATGCATTCCAACATTATGAAAGTGGTTATTGATTTTTGCCTGTGATTATTCGATTAGTAGAATATCCATGTGAATAAGTAAATGGCATTATTTCATTTTATTTATGCCATACCATGTTGAAAGTTCATGTTTAATAGGCTTTTGTTTTAGTTATACATTGCTTTAAATGTTTATTCTTATTGATGAAAGTTTCGGCTATATTGTTATCCTTACTGGACATTTGAGCTCACCCCTTTTCTATGTTTTATTTTTCCCAGGAAGTGAAGATGTAAGTTATGAATGACCTGCAGGGATATTATGAGGGGATGATAGTGTGGATTGTGGAAACATTATGCTGTTGTAGTAGTTTTTCATTTTATGATGTAATGTAAAACTTATGAATATATCTAGTGTTTCCAAGGCTACTAAACCAATCGGTCTTTCGAGATTTGATCTTTCTTGTGATCATGCCAATGTTATGTAATAATGCACCGACTCTGGGTAACTGGGGTTGGGGCGTTACAGTTGGTATCAGAGGAAGTTTAGTACAAACCTTGGAAGCAAGATTTAGATAAACTCTGATTAGAGCACGTAGACCTAAGATGAACTTTGAGGATTAGTATAGAAGAACTTCCTAGAATTTTGGTATTGTAGAGATTTTGTGAGTTTTCCGAGCAATACATCCCTATCTGGATACGAGCAGGTAGAGGCGGCTCTGGCACAGATGTACCTAGGGGTAAAACCCGAAAACACCGCTTTGAGCTAGACTCGAACAGGAACTGGTGCACGACAACGGGCCTTGCTGCACTCTTGGTTACGACACTCCCGGGGGATATGCTTAGGATAATTCTCATTTTCTTTACAAACCATTATGAAGGGTTTATGAGTATATACATCCTCAAAGGAGACATTTTTATGATTATGGATTATATCCATAAATAGTTCAATTTATGTTAAGTGTTTTATAAGTATGGGATAATGTATTTTGATTCATAAACTGATCTAGTTTATGCCATTGTTTAGAAATGGAACCTAGTAGAAGGAATGAGAACTCCAGCAATGCATATGATACAAAGAGAAAGAAGGATCATATATTTCATGGTCTTAAGACAGAATTTATAAGAGAAATGGTCTCGCATATATTATCATCATATGAAAAAATAATATCATGTGTTGATAAGATAAGTAAAGAGTTTACTGAGTCCTATGGCTTTGAAGGGAAGCAAGAGAAGAAAAGGATGGAAGAGAGAAAGATGGATAAAGGGAAGAGGGAAAAGATGAATTTTCCCATATGTGGTAACTGTGGAAAGAAACACCCTGGAACTTGCCTGAAAGGAATGGGAGTTTGATATAAGTGTGGAGGAAAAGGGCACAAAGTACGTGACTGCAAGGGTAAGAAAATGGTTTCAAATGTACAATGCTTCATTTGCAAGGAGTTTGGACACTACGCGAACCTATGTCCCAGTCATCAGACTATGCCGCAAATGATGTTATTGGATAATAATCAAGTTATGATACTACTACAGATGAAGAGGAATGATTATAGTTCTTATGTTGATTATGTCAATTGAGTGTTGTATCAACAATGTACTTGTTATAATAATTATGGAGTATATAAGGATTGTACTGCAGTACTATTTCATTAAGGACTTGAGATTGTGTGGAACAAAGAAAAGTGACTCAATAGCAGGATAAATTTTTGGAAAATATATGGTTGAGAGAATGATAAATCATAATATAGTTCTGATACTGAGGTAGTGATTTTGGAATAATATGTGATTGTTTTGGATAAATTATATTGGATATTCTTGACTACCTTGGAACTGATTAATGATTTGTATATTCCATCATTGTTGGGGTTTAAAACATTTTTGGATTGATGAAGTATATCCAGCATTCTATATGGAATAAGGGAGCATGAATGTAATCAATAAAGATTATGGTAATTCAGGATGTTTCAGTGTATTAAAAGAATACAAGATGAAGGTATTCATAAGCTATTACAGGGTAAAAAGGATCTACATAATGTTTACATTCCTTATAAATGTTGGACTGTGAGTTTGGACAGAATTATTTTGGATAGTTCTAGATTGGATTATTTTGGATTGCCATAAAAGGGCAACCCAGAGGTCGGGCGGCAACCCGTCGCGTCCGGCAAGGCTGCGAGACTTGAACCCGCAACCGAAGGGCGACAAGGGTGTATCACCTACCACTGGCCCACGAGATGTCCTGGATTAAATAATGTAGTTTTTATTAAAAGATCTTGTAGATGAATTATAAATTCGTTTATTTTGGAACCCTATATGAATAGTGTAAATAGAATTTTTTTTACATTCTATTATCTTTTAGAGTGAAAGATGAGTTTGTGGTAGAAATTTATTAATGGATAAAACTCTAATTATAAAGTAAGTATATCTCCTTATGATCTTAGCCAATCTCATAAATAAATTCCTCAACATTAAGAAAAGTAACTTAGAACAAAAATGTTTTCCTAGATGATACCTTAAATCATCACTAATTTATGGCTTTGGGATTGTTGGCCTTTTCATAGCCATGTTCTCTACCACTCTCCATCAGATAATTGATGGTTAGATTTCTCTTCCACATCCATATTTTCCTACATGGAACCCTAGTATGTGTTATTTTTGGTAATCATCATACTTTCCACTCTTTATTTTAAATAGAGGCCTCATTAATTCATTTTTCGATGTGGGATTTCAACTAAGATATTTTGAAACGTCAAAAATGTGTTATCCTAATACCCTATGTTTTGTTGAACCAATGGTATTTCAAATCATCATAGATTGATGAATTTAAGGACCTCAATTTTATACTTGTTTGTGATTGATGACCTCAATCACTACCTATAAATATATACGTTTTTCCTCCAATTATATGTCTCTAAATGCCACCAATGTTCTCCTAATCGAGATCAAAATTTGGTGGTGACCCTTTCATTTCTCATATTAAGACTAAATTTTAGTAACACAATTTCCGATGTGGGTTTTCCCACAAATATATTTTTTATTTTCAACCTTTTATTTTCGAAGAACAATTTCAAATTGCGAGGACGCAATTTATTGAAGGATGGGAGAATGTAACACCCCAAGATTTTATAGTGTGTTATTTCTTTAAAATAATTCAATAACTTTCACTACACGCAACACCAAGTTCAATCGCACCATGACTTACCAAACAAGCTGTTCAAAATAGGTTATGAATAGTGTTAAATAAATTTTAAACTTTATATAATCCTTATAATTTTAGAATCCATATTATGAGTTTCTTAGACATAATGTAAGAACAAATTCATTTTCAGTATTTCACTTTTACCAAATTTTAATAGTGAACCCTTTTTAGATACTATATTTTAAACTTTTTGACTAAATGGGGACATCAAAAATTTAAAATGAAACATCCCAAGCTTCCACGGTACGCTTTCCTTTGAATAAAACAGTAGCGTGTGTTGTACGCAACTTCGAGTTTTAACACACACCACAACCGATCAAACTAGCCGTTATGAATAGTAATACCTAAATTTTGAAATTATATATATTTTATATTTTGAAATGGACTTCATTTTTTGATTCGTAATATCGAATTTAGCCTAAGGTGAAATTTTGGTACATTTCGGACAACTTTCATATTTTGATGAATAGTGAAAATTACTAAATTTTAATTAAAAACAACTTTTTTAATCAAAATAATTAATAGTGATAAATTATGAATTTGAGTGGTTTTAAAGTATATTTAGAATATATTTTTACCATTTAATATAATTTTGGTCATTGGACATAATTTTACAATTAAACCGAACATAAAAAAGTGTCAATCTTTTGATAGTTATTATCTCTTAAAAACACGCTTTTTGTTTTGACAGCGGGAATTAATTTTAAATTAATTTCTGCCACTTCTGTGTTTAGAATTTAGGAAAATGGATTCCATATTTGGAATCAGGATGTTCAAATTGTGTAAATAGGTAACTTTTATTTTTAGACATTTTGAATAATTACTGCGGTAAATATTTTATTTACCATGGTTGAGGGTAAATCCGGTAAATAAGGGTTAAAAAATAATATTATAATAATACTAAATTACCCTAAAACGTGTCTTAACCCTATTGGTTTATACATGGTCGACCATGGGCATCTTTGGGTCGATTTGGGGACCCCATGGATCCACTTGTAAGTGATAATGACACTTTATTTTAATTGAGTCAAAATGAATTTAAAAATGACACAAGCATATATCTTTTAGAAAAACAATTGTTACATAGGGTTATATATGTTTGATTTTAGATTATAAATATTCATTAGAAAGATAAAACGATTTACTACATAATGATATTTTATTTATAATTTTTAGACATTAAATAATTTATTTTATTTATGACACAATGATGATGCAGTAATTACTATAATAGTGAACAATTAAAATAATTGATATTATAAATACCCAAATAAATATAATATGAAACTTTTAATGAATTAAACTAATTTTCTAGGATAATATGATATATTAGTATTGATTTAATTGACTTTTTTCGAAGTAATTAATCTGTTAGTAGTTTCAAAAAAATCAACTATTGAATAGTGTCAAAATTGACATAAAAGAGTTCTTAAAACAAATATTATATTATTAATTGATATTAAATTCCTAAAAATCTAAGGTTCGGCCAAGAGACTTATATCATTATAGGTTCATCATTAATGGACCACTTGGGGGTCGCTTGGATGTATATAGTAATTTTATTAACCATATTATATAAAAATACAAAGAGACATTGTAAAAGTGAAACTAATTAACTTAGAGTTAATACTTAAAGATAAGGTTAATATAAGTACCCAAACCTGTCTAAATTCTATTGGTTGAGTGGTTTTCGACCTATCCCCAGCTTATCCTTTGAATAGTCAACTTTGTAGCCATTGGAAACCGAATATGAATTTATTATAAATTAATATTTCTAACTTTTCCAAAGGTGCCCCTCACCCCTCTTATAAAAGGGCACTCCTCCTTATCATTTCTTCACACCTTCAAAGCCTTTTGGTTCGGCCAAACTCTGCCCAAATACTCTCCCAACATCCCTCACTACAACCTAGAGGCCTTATTTGGATCATAAAACCAACCTAAGGAGCCCTTTTGATCAAATCAAAAGGAAGAACCCGAAGAAGAGGTAATGATTTCACCACCCTTTTCCAAGTTCATTTCTTCTTCCACTTCTTCTTCCTTTGTTGTAACCATTCTAAAATAATAACTCCAGTTTTATATATATACTGTGATGTTATTATAAATATGGTACAACCATATTCAGTATTTGAATAACATGTCACCATACGTGCGTACGTACGGCTTACCGTCTCCACGTCGTGGCGTAATTGTTATTCAATATATTATTATTTGGATGGGTATAATAATGATATGTAACTCTTGTAAATAATAAATAAAACATGATAATTATTCTGTATATATGATATAACAACCATTTATATATTATTTTAATATCAAAAGAATGATATTGTCGCTCGTGCGTACGTACGGACTACCGTCTCCACGAACGCGATGAGATTCATCCTCCATCGTATCCATTCAAGTATAATTTTCATTTGATGATTTAAAAATGATGTTTAAGGACTTGATATCATTCTGGATATGAATAATATACAACCTATCCTTTACAAACATGTCTTACGTATCAAAACATATAAAAGTAAACAAGTAAGTTAACACCCGATATAATGATAATACTAAGATATTATTATCAAATCAATATTAAAAGATCATATATGATATCATATTAATGTATATGATTCTTGTATAATTTAATATCAATTATTTCACCATTATACAGGAGGTTAACCTACCCCAACCAAGGAAAAGTACATGGTAAGGGTTATTTCACAATCTCTTCATTATCCGAGGTTGTTTATACGTAATAATCTACTGGGATTTCTTTATAATCCACATCGATGTTTCTTCGAAATGTATTTCAAAACATATTTATTAATTACAAGAATATGGGTTAAAGTCATTTATACCCTTGTTTGAATTTTTATAAGAGGTTTATAAAGGAATCTTTCTGTCGATTTCAAAACAATGTCCTTTTTAACCTTTTCGACAGAATTCAGGTAAGAATGTTTTTTTTACATATACGGCGGGTGCGGCTATTTTCCGCCGTTATAAAATCTTCAAATCTTCCCTTACAATCTTATAAGAATATTTCAAAGAAAATGTATTATTTTATATGGATCTTAAATGATTTCAAAATAAAAAGAGATATTTCTTTAAAAAGAATTCTGATTTCATCTATGTCAACATCCTTTGATGGATTTTATGATTATTTGAAGTTGATTTATTATGATACAAAACTTCTATATTGTATTTAAGGTTTTGTGATATGTTTGACTGTGGATGTGCTATTTTTATTCCATTCATAGTTTATAGTGAAAGTATTGACATTTCGTATGCTATTTTTAATATGAATGTTTATGTTATGTTTAAACCTTTTCATATGGGAATGCATTGGACTTAATAAGTGACGGGTGGAGCCCTCTATAGCTCCTCGATGCATCAGTAGGTCTCATGAGACAAACTAGTGTCTTGGCACAAGTCCTTGACAAAATCTTATTTTTAGTCTTGGCATGAGGCCTTGGCTATGTGGTTATGATAGTCTGGCATTATGCATTCCAACATTATGAAAGTGGTTATTGATTTTTGCATGTGATTATTCAATTAGTAGAATATCCATGTGAATAAGTAAATGGCATTATTTCATTTTATTTATGCCATACCATGTTGAAAGTTCATGTTTAAAAGGCTTTTGTTTTAGTTATACATTGCCTTAAATGTTTATTCTTATTGATGAAAGTTTCCGCTATATTGTTATCCTTACTAGGCATTTGAGCTCACCCCTTTTCTATGTTTTATTTTTCCCAGGAAGTGAAGATATAAGTTATGAATGACCTGCAGGGATATTATGAGGGGATGATAGTGTGGATTGTGGAAACATTATGCTGTTGTAGTAGTTTTTCATTTTATGATGTAATGTAAAACATATGAATATATCTAGTGTTTCCAAGGCTACTAAACCAATCGGTCTTTCGAGATTTGATCTTTCTTGTGATCATGCCAATGTTATGTAATAATGCACCGACTCTGGGTAACTGGGGTCGGGGCGTTACAGTTGGTATCAGTGGAAGTTTAGTGCAAACCTTGGAAGCTAGATTTAGATAAACTCTGATTAGAGCACGTAGACCTAAGATGAACTTTGAGGATTAGTATAGAAGAACTTCCTAGAATTTTGGTATTGTAGAGATTTTGTGAGTTTTCCGAACAATACATCCCTGTCTGGATACGAGCAGGTAGAGGCGGCTCTGGCACAGATGTACCTAGGGGTAAAACCCGAAAACACCGCTTTGAGCTAGACTCGAACGGGAACTGGTGCACGACAACGGGCCTTGCTGCACTCTTGGTTACGACACTCCCGGGGGATATGCTTAGGATAATTCTCATTTTCTTTACAAACCATTATGAAGGGTTTATGAGTATATACATCCTCAAAGGAGACATTTTTATGATTATGGATTATATCCATAAATAGTTCAATTTATGTTAAGTGTTTTATAAGTATGGGATTATGTATTTTGATTCATAAACTGATCTAGTTTATGCCATTGTTTAGAAATGGAACCTAGTAAAAGGAATGAGAACTCCAGCAATGCATATGATACAAAGAGAAAGAAGGATCATATATTTCATGGTCTTAAGCCAGAATTTATAAGAGAAATAGTCTCGCATGTATTATCATCATATGAAGAAATAATATCATGTGTTGATAAGATAAGTAAAGAGTTTACTGAGTCCTATGGCTTTGAAGGGAAGCAAGAGAAGAAAATGATGGAAGAGAGAAAGATGGATAAAGGGAAGAGGGAAAAGAAGAATTTTCCCATATGTGGTAACTGTGGAAAGAAACACCCTGGAACTTGCATGAAAGGAATGGGAGTTTGTTATAAGTGTGGAGGAAAAGGGCAAAAAGTACGTGACTGCAAGGGTAAGAAAATGGTTTCAAATGTACAATGCTTCATTTGCAAGGAGTTTGGACACTACGCGAACCTATGTCCATGTCATCAGACTATGCCGCAAATGATGCTATTGGATAATAATCAAGTTATGATACTACCACAGATGAAGAGGAATGATTAGAGTTCTTATGTTGATTATGTCAATTGAGTGTTGTATCAACAATGTACTTGTTATAATAATTATGAAGTATATAAGGATTGTACTGCAGTACTATTTCATTAAGGACTTGAGATTGTGTGGAACAAAGAAAAGTGACTCAATAGCAGGATAAATTTTTGGAAAATATATGGTTGAGAGAATGATAAATCATAATATAGTTCTGATACTGAGGTAGTGATTTTGGAATAATATGTACTTTTTTTGGATAAATTATATTGGATATTCTTGACTACCTTGGAACTGATTAATGATTTGTATATTCCATCATTTTTGGGGTTTAAAACATTTTTGGATTGATGAAGTATATCCAGCATTCTATATGGAATAAGGGAGCATGAATGTAATCAATAAAGATTATGGTAATTCAGGATGTTTCAGTGTATTAAAAGAATACAAGATGAAGGTATTCAAAAGCTATTACAGGGTAAAAAGGATCTACAAAATGTTTACCTTCCTTATAAATGTTGGACTGTGAGTTTGGACAGAATTATTTTGGATAGTTCTAGTTTGGATTATTTTGGATTGCCATAAAAGGGCAACCCAGAGGTCGGGCGGCAACCCGTCGCGTCCGGCAAGGCTGCGAGACTTGAACCCGCAACCGAAGGGCGACAAGGGTGTATCATCTACCACTGGCCCACGAGATGTCCTGGATTAAATAATGTAGTTTTTATTAAAAGATCTTGTAGATAAATTATAAATTCGTTTATTTTGGAACCATATATGAATAGTGTAAATAGAATTTTTTTTACATTCTATTATCTTTTAGAGTGAAAGATGAGTTTGTGGTAGAAATTTATTAATGGATAAAACTCTAATTATAAAGTAAGTATATCTCCTTATGATCTTAGCCAATCTCATAAATAAATTCCTCAACATTAAGAAAAGTAACTTAGAACAAAAATGTTTTCCTAGATGATACCTTAAATCTTCACTAATTTATGGCTTTGGGATTGTTGGCCTTTTCATAGCCATGTTCTCTACCACTCTCCATCAGATAATTGATGGTTAGATTTCTCTTCCATATCCATATTTTCCTACATGGAACCCTAGTATGTGTTATTTTCAGTAATCATCATACTTTCCACTCTTTATTTTAAATAGAGGCCTCATTAATTCATTTTTCGATGTGGGATTTCAACTAAGATATTTTGAAACGTCAAAAATGTGTTATCCTAATACCCTATGTTTTGTTGAACCAATGGTATTTCAAATCATCATAGATTGATGAATTTAAGGACCTCAATTTTATACTTGTTTTTGATTGATGACCTCAATCACTACCTATAAATATTTACATTTTTCCTCCAATTATATGTCTCTAAATGCCACCAATGTTCTCCTAATCGAGATCAAAATTTGGTGGTGACCCTTTCATTTCTCATATTAAGACTAAATTTTAGTAACCCAATTTCCGATGTGGGTTTTCCCACAAATATATTTTTTATTTTCAACCTTTTATTTTCGAATAACAATTTCAAATTGCGAGGACGCAATTTATTGAAGGAGGGGAGAATGTAACACCCCATGATTTTATAGTGTGTTATTTCTTTAAAATAATTCAATAACTTTCACTACACGCAACACCAAGTTCAATCGCACCATGACTTACCAAACAAGCTGTTCAAAATAGGTTATGAATAGTGTTAACTAAATTTTAAACATTATATAATCCTTATAATTTTAGAATCCATATTATGAGTTTCTTAGACATAATGTAAGAACAAATTCATTTTCAGTATTTCACTTTTACCAAATTTTAATAGTGAACCCTTTTTAGATACTATATTTTAAACTTTTTGACTAAATGGGGACATCAAAAATTTAAAATGAAACATCCCAAGCTTCCACGGTACGCTTTCCTTTGAATAAAATAGTAGCGTGTGTTGTACGCAACTTCGAGTTTTAACACACACCACAACCGATCAAACTAGCCGTTATGAATAGTAATACCTAAATTTTGAAATTATATATATATTATATTTTGAAATGGACTTCATTTTTGGATTCGGAATATCGAATTTAGCCTAAGGTGAAATTTTGGTACATTTCGGACAACTTTCATATTTTGATGAATAGTGAAAATTACTAAATTTTAATTAAAAACAACTTTTTTAATCAAAATAATTAATAGTGATAAATTATGAATTTTAGTGGTTTAAAAGTATATTTAGAATATATTTTTACCATTTAATATAATTTTGGTCATTGGACATAATTTTACAATTAAACCGAACATAAACAAGTGTCAATCTTTTGATAGTTATTATCTCTTAAAAACACGCTTTTTGTTTTGACAGCGGGAATTAATTTTAAATTAATTTCTGCCACTTCTGTGTTTAGAATTTAGGAAAATGGATTCCATATTTGTAATCAGGATGTTAAAATTGTGTAAATAGGTAACTTTTATTTTTAGACATTTTGAATAATTACTGCGGTAAATATTTTATTTACCATGGTTGAGGGTAAATCCGGTAAATAAGGGTTAAAAAATAATATTATAATAATACTAAATTACCCTAAAACGTGTCTTAACCCTATTGGTTGATACATGGTCGACCATGGGCATCTTTGGGTCGATTTTGGGACCCCATGGATCCACTTGTAAGTGATAATGACACTTTATTTTAATTAAGTCAAAATGAATATAAAAATGACACAAGCATATATCTTTTAGAAAAACAATTGTTACATAGGGTTATATATGTTGGATGTTAGATTATAAATATTCATTAGAAAGATAAAATGATTTCCTAAATAATTATAGTTTATTTATAATTTTTAGACATTAAATAATTTATATTATTTATGACACAATGATGATGCAGTAATTACTATAATAGTGAACAATTAAAATAATTGATATTATAAATACCCAAATAAATATAATATGAAACTTTTAATGAATTAAACTAATTTTCTAGGATAATATGATATATTAGGATTGATTTAATTGACTTTGTTCGAAGTAATCAATCTGTTAGTAGTTTCAAAAAAAATCAACTATTGAATAGTGTCAAAATTGACATAAAAGAGTTCTTAAAACAAATATTATATTATTAATTGATATTAAATTCCTAAAAATCTAAGGTTCGGCCAAGAGACTTATATCATGATAGGTGCATCATTAATGGACCACTTGGGGGTCTCTTGGATGTATATAGTAAGTTTATTAACTATATTATATAAAAATACAAAGAGACATTGTAAAAGTGAAACTAATTAACTTAGAGTTAATACTTAAAGATAAGGTTAATATAAGTACCCAAACCTGTCTAAATTCTATTGGTTGAGTGGTTTTCGACCTATCCCCACCTTATCCTTTGAATAGTCAACTTTGGAGCCATTGGAAACCGAATATGAATTTATTATAAATTAATATTTCTAGCTTTTCCAAAGGTGCCCCTCACCCCTCTTATAAAAGGGCACTCCTCCTTCTCATTTCTTCACACCTTCAAAGCCTTTTGGTTCGGCCAAACTCTGCCCAAATACTCTCCCAACATCCCTCACTACAACCTAGAGGCCTTAGTTTGATCAGAAAACCAACCTAAGGAGCCCTTTTGATCAAATCAAAAGGAAGAACCCGAAGAAGAGGTAATGATTTCACCACCCTTTTCCAAGTTCATTTCTTCTTCCACTTCTTCTTCCTTTGTTGTTACCATTATAAAATAATAACTCCAGTATTATATATATATTGTGATGTTATTATAAATATGGTACAACCATATTCAGTATTTGAATAACATGTCACCATATGTGCGTATGTACGGCTTACCGTCTCCACGTCGTGGTGTAATTGTTATTCAATATATTATTATTTGGATGGGTATAATAATGATATGTAACTCATGTAAATAATAAATAAAACATGATAATTATTCTGTATATATGATATAACAACCATTTATATATTATTTTAATATCAAAAGAATGATATTGTCGCTCGTGCGTACGTACGGACTACCGTCTCCACGAACGCGATGAGATTCATCCTCCATCGTATCCATTCAAGTATAATTATCATTTGATGATTTAAAAATGATGTTTAAGGACATGATATCATTATGGATATGAATAATATACAACCTATCCTTTACAAACATGTCTTACGTAACAAAACATATAAAAGAAAACAAGTAAGTTAACACCCGATATAATGATAATACTAAGATATTATTATCAAATCAATATTAAAAGATCATATATGATATCATATTAATGTATATGATTCTTGTATAATTTAATAACAATTATTTCACCATTATACATGAGGTTAACCTACCCCAACCAAGGAAAAGTACAAGGTAAGGGTTATTTCACAATCTCTTCATTATCCAAGGTTGTTTATACGTAATAATCTACTGGGATTTCTTTATAATCCACATCCATGTTTCTTCGAAATGTATTTCAAAACATATTTATTAATTACAAGAATATGGGTTAAAGTCATTTATACCCTTGTTTGACTTTTTATAAGAGGTTTATAAAGGAATCTTTCTGTCGATTTCAAAACAAGGTCCTTTTTAACCTTTTCGACAGAATTCAGGTAAGAATGTTTTTTTTAACTTATACGGCGGGTGCGGCTATTTTCCGCCGTTATAAAATCTTCAAATCTTCCCTTACAAGATTATAAGAATATTTCAAAGAAAATGTTTTATTTTATATGGATCTTAAATGATTTCAAAATTAAAAGAGATATTTCTTTAAAAAGATTTCTGATTTCATCTATGTCAACATCCTTTGATGGATTTTAAGATTATTTGAAGTTGATTTGTTATGATACAAAACTTCTATATTGTATTTAAGGTTTTGT
The DNA here is from genome assembly GCA_963277665.1 of Viscum album. Taxonomy (NCBI): domain Eukaryota; kingdom Viridiplantae; phylum Streptophyta; class Magnoliopsida; order Santalales; family Viscaceae; genus Viscum; species Viscum album. The sequence continues at coordinate 123,711,553 of OY728129.1, read as the reverse complement.
GATATGTTTGACTGTGGATGTGCTATTTTTATTCCATTCATAGTTTATAGTGAAAGTATTGACATTTCGTATGCTATTTTTAATACGAATGTTTATGTTATGTTTAAACCTTTTCATATGGGAATGCATTGGACTTAATAAGTGACGGGGGGAGCCCGCTATAGCTCCTCGATGCATCGGTAGGTCTCATGAGACAAACTAGTGTCGTGGCACAAGGCCTTGACAAAATCTTATTTGTAGTCTTGGCACGAGGCCTTGGATATGTGGTTATGATAGTTTGGCATTATGCATTCCAACATTATGAAAGTGGTTATTGATGTTTTCATGTGATTATTCGATTAGTAGAATATCCATGTGAATAAGTAAATGGAATTATTTCATTTTATTTATGCCATACCATGTTGAAAGTTCATGTTTAAAAGGCTTTTGTTTTAGTTATACATTGCCTTAAATGTTTATTCTTATTGATGAAAGTTTCCGCTATATTGTTATCCTTACTGGGCATTTGAGCTCACCCCTTTTCTATGTTTTATTTTTCCCAGGAAGTGAAGATGTAAGTTATGAATGACCTGCAGGGACATTATGAGGGGATGATAGTGTGGATTGTGGAAACATTATGTTGTTGTTGTAGTTTTTCATTTTATGATGTAATGTAAAACTTACGAATATATCTAGTGTTTCCAAGGCTACTAAACCAATCGGTCTTTCGAGATTTGATCTTTCTTGTGATCATGCCAATGTTATGTAATAATGCACCGACTCTGGGTAACTGGGGTTGGGGCGTTACATTTTTGGTGCAGGTTAAAATTCCCACATTGTTACCAAGTTTAGTATATATGATAATTTTTTTATGTGTAATATAAATCTCTAGAGTAAAATAAATTTCACTGATTAATAGATAAATTCTAGCCAAATAAATACATTTTCACTCATATATGATAAATTTAATTTGGATTTATACATCAAAAATCATATAAAAATTAATAATAATTAGAAATAAATCATGGAATCAAATAATATATGCATGTCAATAGATTAAATGGTATTCTTTAAATCCTCAGAACACATAAACAAATGATACATATTGGAACAACATTAGTCTATCTAAAAATATCCCCACTATTTATTATCATATAATCCATAATCAAATAACCATTTAAAACATTTTATTTTAATATGTAATGAAATTTTTGTTTCTTTGATCTACAAACAATATTCAAGATAATGTTTTGGTCACTTATCCCCTATTTCATGATATTAGAAAAAAAGAGGCAATAAAAACACGTTTAATATGGCATGATAAATTTATTATCACTACACTATTAAATTAGTAAAATATATTTAACTAAAATTTAAAAACCATTATTTTGAATTTAGTAAAATTTAATCCGTTTGTGGGCAGAGGTTTTATAAATATGTCTGTTATTTGATATTCAATGAAAAACTATCTAACATGATATCACAAATTTTTTCATGATCTATTAATAAAAAATGGAATATATCAATTTTTTTGTTCTAGATTTGTTTATCATATTTTTAAAATTTTATTACACTAGTGTTATCACAATTTATTGGAACATATTTATAATTACATCCAAAATCCATCAGGTTTGGTTTTATCCACCGAACTTGCGCACAACAACTTATAGCTTAAATATTATCAGCTTTAGAAGTTAACAATTCAATAGAGTGTTTCTCATTAAATGACTATCATATTTAGGATTTCCCATGAAAATTATTGGTTCCTACGGTTCTTTTCATATCTTTTCTACATCCACCAAAGTCAGAATCTAAAGAAAAAAGTTATCATAAAATCATTGGTATTTTGAAAAAGTAAAAAAGATATATTTTTGCTTTAAAATAACGTAAACTTATTTTAAAATCATTTAAATGAGATTATTTTCAATTATAATGAAATATAGATCAATTTAATATTTTAAATATAATGTTCTTCATACTTATAGTATTAAAAATATATATTTCAATGATTCCCATATATAACTTGTTTTCAACTTTTTTCCCTGCCGCATCCAAGTCAAGTTTAATGTTTGAACTCATGGGAGTTGAAAAGTTCTCACTATTCTAAATTAATATATATTTATGTAAATAAATTATGAATTTTCTTAATTTAAAAAATTTCAAATATATTTTTGATAAATGTTAAATCCAAGTCAATAATTTAAATCACACATTAAACTCACCTCCAAATCGTTTTTTCAAGAGTTTTAGAAAAATCATAACAAATTTCTTGGTTTATTGATAAAAAATTACATCATAAACATATATTTTCATAATTAAAGTAACTTTTGATGAGTTTTTCTTCAAAATATTAGATTCTACCAATCTGAAATTAAAAACATTTGATAAAATAAAAGAGAATAATCATTCATATAATGATCTATGTTCTATTTTAACTTCATAGAGAGAAATTAATTGTTTAAAAATAGAATTTTGAAAATGAGGATTGTCAAAACCATGAGATTCTTTAACATAATATTAATCAGATTAAAATACATTTTGAAATAAATATTTAACATCCATCATATACTACTTCAAATTCATATGATATTAATATGCTTATAGTATATCAATTACCTTTAACCATTCTACTGGGGAAAATGTCTATTCATAATCAATTCCCTCACCCGAATTATAACATTTTTCTAACTAAACTATCTTTATTTTAAGTGTTGAATCCTAGATCAAAGTATATCTTCCAAAATACTGATTTAGTTACAATAAAAGGATAGTCATAGTTTCTAAAAACAAATTACCATAACTTGTTCTTACAGAACTCGTTTAACTCTACTTTTATTACTAAAACCAATCTTACATTTGCTAAATATTGATCTATGGTTCTAGTTTCTAGTTGATAAAAAAGTATTATAGTTATAAAATATTTCCAAAATTTCCTCTAGCCCTAACTCCATCAAATAGATTTCCTTAAATAGTTTTTAAAAGATAATCTTTTAGTCTTATAGGTTTTCTAAGTAAAATACTTTATGTTTTACTATTATAATCCATTTTAGAATTTGGTTCACTAAAATGCAGTTCCAAAACATCATATTTTTCATTACTAAAAATAGGTTCATGTATGATTCTTTCAAGAAAAATAATTTATTCATCAAATCAATCCATTTATTGAAAGAAATGACCACTCTCATCAAGTATCACATAAATGGATTTTTAACCATCATTGAACATTTATTAAAAACTATACAAGCATCAAAAATCACAGAATATCCTTTGAAGATTCCTTCATCAACTCCATGATTTCCCTTATTTTTTATGATATAATCATTACATTAAATCACATTAAATTATCCTATAATTTTTTTCTATTATTATAAGACTAATAGGGTGTTTTATTTAGGATATGACTTATTAGATCTCAGTTAATGAAATAACATGTTGTGTTCATAGAATAATTCCAAAAATAAATGCACAAATTATCTTCACATAACATCATTCTAGAAATTTATTGAAAGGTCATATTTCTCTATTCAACAATTCCATTTTGTTGAGGTTTCATAGGGGTTGAAAAAGTATGTTTAGTTGAATACATTGATCATAATGAATTCAATTCATTAATCTCAAATTTTACACCATAATCAATTTGTAAAGAAAAATTATTCATATTTTTTTTATTTTTACAGGTTTATAAAAATTAATGAAAACATAACAAGATTAAATTCTAATTATCAAAATGAAAACCCAAGTGAATATAAAAAAATAAGCAACTAACACCTACAAAACATATTTTCAAAAAAAGACGCTCTATTCTAGGGGTTCTAATAGATCTATTTGGATAATTTCATGAGTTCTAGAAGTGAAAACCTATTTGAAATTTTTAAAATATTAATTTTGTTACATTCTCATTTCGCACGAATAATAATTTTTTCTATATAATTTAACATTAGGAAAAGAAGGAATCAATTTTATTTTAGGTATCTTTTTCAATTAATAAATATTACAATGTCAAAACCTTCTATGAAAAAAATCCATTATTAATATATGTCATGATTAAAAAAATTACATTTTTTCTACACAAATAATATAGATTTAGAGTATAAACATTGCATGTTCATGGATATATATTATTAAGATATTTATCCTTAAATATAGAACATGAATTATTAGAAAATTAAACTAAATAAAAATTATCACAATGTTGAGAAATACTTATTAGGATATACAGTAAACATTGAGTATAAAGTATGTATTTTGGACAAGCATATATTAATGATTACCAATATATCCAATTCTAATTGTAATTCAATTTTTTTTATCAGTAATTTGATATAACTACCATAAATCATAGATAGTTATTAAAAATTAGAAAAATATGCACTCATGTTCATTGAGAAACCATTTTCCATACAAAATTATTCATTTTTATTCTAACTAAAAATTTTCTATAGTGAAAAATTACACAATAATATTTTATTACACCCAAACACTATAGGGTGTAGGAATGTTAAATACAAAATAATTAGTAACCTGAATCTAATTCAATTTTTAAAAATAAGAACTATAATTGGATATTTTTTATAAATACTTTATTTCATTATTCCACACATTTGATGATTTCATATATAGATTTAACTTGATAAATGACTGTTTTTTACAAAATGAAATCAATTAATACTGTAAATGGTATTATTATGGGATCTTTTTGTTAAATAGTTTTATAAAGCCTGGGTTTTTCTCCCTTAGTTTGTATATAACATTCCATTTATTTTGGGTTTATTTTTACCAATCACTCTTTTTATGTAGTTTTCCACCCTTATTAGAAACACTCTTAATATATTTAATGGATTGAAATATTTTTTATGCTTTTCGTTTTGTTAAAGTGTTCAATACATGATGTAGTATACTTTCTCTGTAATGTTTCTAAATCTAATATTTAATTATTAAATATTTCTTATTCATTGAAAATTTTATGTTATGAATTTTTGAGGTGGTTTTTTCTTTTTTACACTACCATATTTAGTTTCCAACATGGTAAATTATTCATTTAATTCTTCATACGTGAAATTTTTATTTTCAGACACAAACTAATTTTTATAAGAATAATATGACTATACCTCATTAGAGTGGGCCAAATAACACATGTTAGACTTCTTATTAGATACATTAGCTTCTAATTCAAATGATTTATTATCAATAGAGACATTATAATAATTACACGTGGATTTAATGGACATTTTGGATTTCTTCATATATCTGACCTTCTTGAAAACCATTTTATCATAACAACTATTTTCTTCCAGTTAAGGATAGTCTGGCTTGATGTGTCAAATGTTTTTTAATTCATAGCGGCTCACATATTTAGAGTTTCAAGAAAAATTACTATACTTTTTATAAGAATTTCAAAATCAAATTATATTGTTATATAACTCCTTCAAATTCCATTAAAACTCTTCAAGTTCATCATTGGGTCCCAAAATTCTCAATGTGTCTTCTTCTATAGATAATTTAGATATCTATATATCCTTATTCATCTAGTCATATTTAGATTTAAAAACATTCAATGTGGAATTTGAATTAAAAAAAAATCATGCTTTCCAACTACAGGTTGTATTTCCACCTCACACATTATAAGTGTGCCAATATGATATTTTATTTTTAAATTATTGACCTCTGTTGTTTATCTGATGGTAGCTGAAATTTTACTTCATCTAGGTGGAAGAATCATAAGAAATTTTAGTACTTGATCAGTATTAAGAATTATTGCTCCTAAAGAAGAAACATTATTTACAATATTAGATATCCTTTTTTTAGTTGGGTGACATATTCTCTTTCTCTAATTATTAAATTATCAAAACTCATCTTGGTTGTATTGTATCAATGGGATCACATATTATATATACTTTTACAAGAAACCACTAATTTAGTCCACATTTCATAAGATATTTTTCTTTGAAAAAATCATTTAAACTCAGCTAGAAGTAGTCCACATATTATAACAATCATATCATTATACATTAGATTATAACTAGAATCAGTTTTAGCATCCCATGTTTATGGATGATTCACTGGAATCGTATAAGGATTCACATCCTTAATATAAATTTTTTATCATGGTTATTTGTATATATTTTCATTCATACATTCTGGGGACCATAATTCTGACCATTGAATTATAGTTCTCGTACCATATTAATACCTTAATTCTTTATCCATAGAAGTATCCATATTAAAGAAGATATTTGGACTTCAACCATTTATTACTAAGAAATAAAGAGTCATGATATCTAATACTAATTTTTTTCCTAGAAAATGGATATGAAAAGGCTCAATAGGGGGATGAATTGTGTTCTTGAAAATATTATTTACTTTAAAACAAACATCATAAAGGTATTATGATTATAAACTTTTCAATAACAAAATAAGATTTTGTAAAATAAAATAACAAAGAAAATATCGAGAAAAAGATATTTGTAGTAGTTCAGGGAACAAAAATACCACACTCTTCTCCGCCAATACTCTAATCCTTGAGTTTGGTGATTTACACTACGTAAGAAATATTTTGGGGGATCTTAGTGGAGTGAAAGTATTTTTTTTATTATTAAAATGGTATAATATATTTTAACCAGGATCACCCTAAAAACACTTATTGGCATCCTTAACACACTCTGTCACAATGAGTGTTGATAGTAAAAGGGATAAATAGATATTTGAAGAATGGTGCAGCACACAACTACAAGTAGTAACTCATAGAAGTTAAAGATACATCTAGATAACATGAAAATATTCTAGGTTTCTCTATAGAGGTTCTTCTATTAAAAATGATGATATTGTAATCATTTAAATCATAGATCATCTTGAATCTTGTGATTATTGAAAACTATTAATCTTGTAAATTATCCCCTCATCTATATATTTTCTGGTGTTATTTCATTCAAATTCATGAATACTTTTCTTCATATAGTGAAAATATATTCTATTTATATCATTTATTTTGAATTTGACCTTAAGAAGTATCAATAATGAAAATGGTCAACTGAATACTCCTTTTTAAAAGTTGATTATTTATGCTCTTAATGGAATGTGTAGTTATTTAAAAAAAATTAGACAACCAGTTATGGAATATATGGAATTAATATTCTCTATTGGAGAGTTCTATTCTTGGAAAAAAGATACTATATCCCATTAAATAATCCCTTATTTAGACAACATCTTTTTTTGATACACATGAAAACATGAATTGAGTTATTAAGAGATTATACCAAAATTATGAGCTTAATCATGATGATCTGTATGGTGGATTATTCTTTGCAAGATAAACATCTGATTTCAGTTTTCTAGTAATATTATTTACATAGTATTTTAATATGTTAATGAATATCTTGGACTTATTTATTGTGCAAATTAAACTAAATTAGTTGTAGCCTATGTTTATTTTACATCATAAGATGATATCATTCAATCATATGGTAATAAACTTCTCTGACATCTTTTGATGAATGTAAGATAATCCTTTTATGAATTTTATTTTCATAAGATAAAATAATCCTCAGAATATCCTTATGACAGAGCTTTACGAGTTTTAACTTCTAGAGGATAATATTATTTCATTATAAGATGATTTATGTACATAATAAGACAAGTTTATTTAAACTAGACATATGTAAGATAAATAAATTTGTCCTAGTTAGAAATTCCATCACATATATAAAGTTTACTTCCTATTGTTATTATGTTACTCCTAAGATAAACATCAAACGTTAGAAAAAATCCTTTGATTATGAGTTAAATTATAGAGGAATATATATCTTCTCATTCAAAAATGATAAATTAATTTGGGATTTATACATCGAAAACATTATAAATATTAAAAATATCTATAAATAAAGTTTTAAAACACTTATGATAAATTAATTATTATATAAAAATAGATTTTTTTTATTTATCAAAACACATAACTAATTGAGACACCTCAGAACAAAATAATTCCATCCAATAGTGAGTCAGGCCTCAGCCCTCCCTAGCTCTATCTCTTTCAGGGACTAACATCTCATGTTTGAATTACTACACATATCCATCTCACCATTATCACAATACTATATATATCCATCTGAATGCATTGAAACCACTACAACATGTGTTTCTGAATTTTTCCTTAATCCATCACAACCCATGAAAAAGTATAGACATGGGAAGCTAGAGACACCACCACCCGATACAAGTGTTATCTATACCTCAATAAAGTACTATACACACATAAATTTATAGTATACCAATATCTTTCACCACTAAATTATGAATTCACCCTATACTAGAAGCCACCATACCCTAGTAAACTCAGGCTCATCAATATAAAACATAAGAGCAAGTGAGAGGGACAAGTCTCCAATCAAATTCCTAGACATCCTAGATATTTGGGAAAACACCCCCACTAAACAATTTGGGTGTTTGATTCCCAACCAATGTTGGTGGGGTGGTGTCACTTATCAAATAATAAAATTTAAATAGTATCATGAAAAAACAACAATAATAAAAAAATATCCTTAGAACTATTTGCTGTTATCAACACATTGGACCCCGAATTCTAGAATAGGGTAATAATTTTTTCTCATCACCTCATTCAGCCTTATGTAGTATATACACATCCTTATACTATATCCACATTCATGGAGAATAACATCCACCATAAAAACACACTAGGATGGATGAAAACCTCATGTATTAGATCATATTTATGAAATACCTATACCCATATATCAGAACATGTTATCCAAAAAGGATACATTTAAATTAGATAGATTCCTGACTATAATTATACCATTTAATCGACATCATGTTGATAGGGAGATGTCAAAACCACTAAGAAAATACATCCAGAATAACCTCAATGACTATGGGACCCTCTACCATCTCAGTTCCCAGTAAAATCACTAAACAATCTTCTATAAATAAAATATGGGGCTCCACATTCTTGGGACCCATCCGATAACCCCTCTCACCAATGAATTTATCATACTGACTATAATTATTACAGAATGTGAATCTCCTCTAAATGAAATTGAAAAAATCATATGTAGAATATAAACAATCCATGTCTATGATAACATTTTACAACTATATTTATATAATTTTTAAATATAACCTTGAATTATGTTTCCCTTTTAAAATTCTAATTACTATCACACATCAAAAAAGAAGCTTTGTCCTGTAATAGGAATAGTCAACACCAAGGGAAGGATGAATGTCTACATATCCAATCCCGAGGCTTGAATTAAATTGGGTCTATTAAAGGATTGTGAGTATCACAAATAGAAAAATATAACTTAAGAGTAGAGGATTATCTAATCATACATTATAATTTCTTTAGCCCATATGGTTTTATAATCTCTATGGGATAAATTTTCCCACACATCAAACATCATTACAACCACACTCGGGTTAGGATCCCTGAATATTTGGAACATTATGATGTTTAAATCTTACTACCCCATATCACCTATTCATAGAAAAATCCTACGTCCCCTGCTACTGGTATAGCCTCACTAGGTACTTATTGTGAGGCAGATGCTTAAAGTATCCTCCATAAGAATTTTGATCTATAAAGAACTACAGTACCTAATACTATTGATGATCATAGACCAAAAAACAGATAAAACAAGTCTAAATAACATAATAAAATCATTAGATCTATAAGACCTCGAAAATCAGGATGTAACTTATTGATTCTTACTCCCTGTTAGTCAAATCCATGAATTCCCTATAATTTCAGATCAACCACCAACAGCCCTACTTCCTGAGAAATCCTAATGCCTCATCTCACATGGTATACATACTTGTGATTTAATATTCTCAATCACCTATACATTATTTTTTAACTCAAATTACATTATCAATGTAAACATTGTCACTACATATTGGATAGATGAGTTTAGTGCCTCCTCAGGATGATGTTCATGAGACTCCTCATTGGGAATATGGCTAGGGGAGATGAAAAATTATCTTAACTCAATCTCATTATCTTACAACAACATGCTTCCATTCAAATGAGAAATCACCTTATACCTATTTTTTGATAACATCATCAAATACTGGAATTACGTTCATATCCCTTTTTGAAATCTAGCTATGAAACATCTTCTTGATTCCACTCCACAATATAAAATTTCAACTTATCCTCTCTGACCTGAATCAAACTGAATGTAATCTTGTTCTCCTTAGACCAGTGCTCTATATCTCGATCAGAGATGCTTCCTTCATATATATACATATATTTCCACTAAAGGTCCTGAAACTTTCTATACCACCACTCATCCTCCATGGAAAGATCAAGGCATTTTAAAGTTAACTATGTCAGCTGATTGATCCTCACTTATCCAAAAAAGCATGGATGGTGGCCATGATCCAAAACTGTGACATGAAACAAGGATTTCCTAAGTCCAATATTATGGAATATTATGTTTATTTAATTAAATTAATTTTAAATTCCAAAAAATGATCCCTTTTAGTATTAAAGGAAAAATATTTCATATTTTGACACTTAATAGGTTTTTATGTTGAAATAATTACCACTTCACATAAAATACACTATATGCATAGTGTATTTGCATCAGATCACAGGGACCCTAATATCTGGTGTTTTATCCATTTTCACCTTATTACATCGAACACTAGATTCGATAACACTTTTCCTTACCAAATCCATAAAATACTTATAGTTAGTATAACTAAACTCCATCATATCCAATAAGCATCCCTTTGATACAACAATCTCATGACCCCCACCATAAAAATGTAACCCTATTGGGATAAAAATGAAGGAACCAATATAATGTCCCTTGAGTCTCACATCTATTAGGCCCTAAGTTGGAAAATAGAACTAAGTGTATATAGAATATCATAGACATGGGAGGAAATACACCTAATAGAAAAATATTATTGGGAGATCGTATTTCCCACACCAAATAACACCAAAACATAAATAATGTAAAAACCAAGAATACATGTAATTTAATATGAATACAATAGGGATCACTAAGAATTGTACAAAAAACAGTCTTACCATAGAAAATGAACAAATCCTAGCTCTGGTAAATAAATATCTAGCATAGTCTCTAAATCCCTCCTAATAACTTGAAAAACAATTTATATATATATATATATATATATTTGGGTGTAAATAATAGTAATAATAAGAAGGATCATACCCAAGGACTCACGTGAAATTTTGAGAATAGGATACTAATTCCCCAGTGAAAAAATAACAAAATCAACAAACACCTATCAGGACTACATGTACTCGGAGTCACCAAGGCTCACATAGTGATCAATTTATTCAAGTATAACAATAAAAGAAGTAGTGTATTAAATGAAAAGTACACCAAATTGTTTGTAGAGACCCAGAGCTTGACATACATGGACATTACATTACTTTTGTGGAATATTTAATAAATAACAAAAACCAACACTCAAGGGCTGTAATAGTTTATTGTCTTTTGAAACATGGAAAATAATCATCTAATCATGGTGAAAGATCTTCAACATATCCCATAAAGATCTTCCCCTTTTGTTTTCTTACCTAAATCCTTTCTTTATATCCTGAGGAAAAGAAAACATATAAAGTTTGAGCTCAAAAGCTTAGTAAGGGTAAGCATGGAGAAAATAAATGTAACACTTGAGAATTTTATGAGAAATATTTTGTTTTTATGTTATATAAATCATCAATGGAATCTTTCACTACACACAACACTAGCTTGGCATGCTTTACACGCAACCGCGGCCTTCCTCGATAACTTGTGTCATACGCAATACCGAGTTTCACTAAACAATGATATGCTATTAAAATATTATTAAAATTAGTTGTTATGAATATTATTAACTGAATTTTGAATTTTATAACATTTTAATTCAACTTATACATTTTCTATAATGAGGTATAACAGCAAAATCTGTTTTTTTTTAATAAAAGAAGTATTTTTCAAAAAATACAGTTTTGCCGCCTTTTGATGGCGCACCCACATTAAAGCTAGTTTTTGACATGTTTATAAGTTCAATTTGACAAAATAAAATTCTTCTTTTGAATCAGGGTATAAAAATTTAATTTGGTTAAATTTTTGATATTTTTCTGATAACTTTCATATTTTAATGAATAGTAAAAATACGCTAATTTTTATTTAAAAACAACTTTTTTCATTGAGATAATTTATATAGTTAAATTATAATATTAAATGGTTTTAAAGTATAAATAGAATATATTTTTACCATTTAATATAATTTATGTCATTAGAATTAATTTCACATTGAATTCATTGTTAAAAACATTTCAATCTTTGGCAATGTTTTAACTTCTAGAACCCGTTTTCTTAACAACAGGATTTATTTTAAATTGATTATTGCAACTTATATGTTTTGAATTTTAAAAAATGGATTCCATATTCAGAATCAGTGGTTCCAAATTATGTTAATAGTCTACTTTTTATTTTTGGGCATTATGAATAGTAACTACGGTAAATTTTATTTACCATCGTTAAAGGTAAATCGGGTAATTAAGGTTAAATATAAGATTATAAAATTACCCCAACACCTTCCAAAATCCTATTGTATGACTAAAAGTCGACCCATATCACCTAAGGGTCGGATTAGAATCATTTAATGGACTTTTGTCCATGAAAATAATTTATTTATTATTAAAGCCAATGAATGTGACAACATGTCACTTTTTTAAATCTTATAATAATAATAATTTTAATTTAGTGATAAACTTAATGCAACTTAGAACATGAATGATCTCCATAAATATAATACAATTATCTACATCATAGGAATTTATTTAAAATTTTTAGGGATTAAATAATTATCATTTATTATGACACAATAGTGATGTTGAAATTATTTTATTAATTAAAATATCAAATAAATGGTTTTAAAAATAATAAAATAAATATTATATTAACTATTTAATGTGATCAAAAAATTTTCTAGATACATATGACATTTTATGGATCTATTAAAACTTCTAGTTTGAACATATATTCTGTATATATTTTATTTAAATTCAAATAAATGAATAGTGTCAAAATTGACACTATTGTTATTTTATAAAAATAACATATTATAAAATTGTTTAAAAATAAAAAAAAATATTTAAAAATTATAAATTAAAATTTATATTGTCGACAATGTTATAAAGTGTCAAATTATGGAAAATTCACAACACATATGTAATTATTTAAAATAATTTAAAATTTAGAATATTATTACCACAAATAAAATAAAATTGATAAATAAGGATAAATAAAGTTGACAATGTTTAAAATAAATTCCTAACATGTCTACATTTTATTGTTTGATGTGATTACAACCCTATCTCATCTAATATTTGGATATGAGTCATTTTGGAAGTCTTTATGTGGGGTTGGGATTTAATATAAACTAATATTTCTTATATTTCCAAAGGTGCCCCTCTCCTCCCTTATAAAAGGGAACCTCCTACCTCTTCTCCTCACACCAAATTGAGCCTTCAAGATCGTACAATCCCTACCCATTTCACTTCCACACTTCCATAGAAACATCCTATAGGTCCTGGTCTTCTTCAAAGACCAATTGTACGCCCTAAGAGGAGGTCTCAATGAGGTGCTTCAAAGAAGAGGTAATGCCCGTTACCGATTATTTCATCTTTATTTCTTCTTCCACTTCTTCTTCTTTAGTTGTTTCATTATAAGGTAATAACATCAGTATCACTCATATAATTTTATTTTATTATATGTAAGAAACAACCCTATTTCACCATCTATCCATCCTATGGAAAACAAAATCACCGCGCATGCGTATGTACGGAATACCGTCTCCACACCGTGGTGTAATCTATTTTCCCCCAACACCTTACTTGTATGGGTATAATGGTGTAAATAATAACTATATATGATTATTTTAAAGTGATATTGATTCTGAAATAGTATACATACACTCCAATACAATTCCACGATCATGGGAACGATATCATCGCTCGTGCGTACGTACGGAATACCATCTCCACGATGTGATGTGACTCGTTCTACGTGATCTTCATTGCATAATGATTATATATATGAATTGAATGAATTAATATAATATATATTAAACTAATACCATTCTGTAAATGAGGTATCTATAACCTAAAGAGAATAATAATAATTCATTCGACAAAACACGCATAAGAACAAAAAGTAATAAACACCCGAATAACAAGTAGTAATGAAATATTACTAATAAGAAGCTAAGAATATGACCATATATGATATCATAAAAATAAGTATGATTCTGGAATAAGTCAAAAACATTATTTATATCATTATACAGGAGTTTAGGACACTTATGAAGCAAATAAGACCTAAGGTAAGGGAAATATCACAATCTCATTTTTATCCGAGATTGTTTATACTTTGGAATTTATTGGGGTGCATTTTATCATCCACATCCATGTTTCATCAATATGTAATATTTACATAATTATACAATATTTTATATCCAATTTAAACCTTCGGTGAGTTTTTAGTAAAAGATATGAAAGGAATCCTTTGTCGTTTTTCATACAAGGTACTATTTGACTTTTCCGACAAAAGTACGAGAAGAATGTTTTCATTTAACTTATACGACATGAATGGATTTTTTAAAAAATATTTCCACTAAGATTCCCTTACAAGTTTTCAAGTTTATTTTTAATCAACATCTTTTAGTTTAGAATTGTATGACATGTTAAGAAATGATAAGTGGTTTTGAAGTAGAAAGGATATTTTCCTCAAGAATGGATTTCATGAATTTTATCAAAATTATTTTCCATCTAAGATAATAAAGGGTTATGTTTCTATCCCTATTATTACATTGATTTGATTATGTTGTGAGGGAATTATTTTTATGAATTCCTTTATCTTATATGAGTTGTTTTCTGATGTCACGATGTTTAAGATTCACATTTTTATTATATGGGTTATGCTATGATGTATGGTTTATGATTTTGTGGCACACATAATAATGGTATCATTATGAGATGGGTGGGACCTATATATCCCTCCAATGCATTGGGTAAAGATTTTATATCTCATGAGATAGACATGGCTGGAACGGAAGGTCATACCGGTTCTGTGAAATAGGACAAAAACGAGGAGTGAACTCAGTTCAGAAATGGACTTTGTCCACTAAGATAGTCTTGGAAATGAGTCTTCACTAATAAGAAATGATTCTCAATGATTATGTGTGTATGCCATAAAGATTGATGTTTTATCTTATGATTATTGGGATTATATTTTACTACTATGATTTATCCCATGTTATGAAATTATGATCTCTTTTTCAGGTTAAGATTTCCAAAAGTTATGTTATTATGTATATGATATGATTGATATTTCTTATGTTTACCCTTACTGAGCATTTGAGCTCACCCTTTTGTATGTTTTCTTTCCCCAGGTCACGAAGAAGGTTATTAAGTAAGATATTCCAAAAGGGACTATAGATATGACGAAATAAATGGGAGACAGTGTAGATTCTTTATGAACCAGTTGTTTATGTTTCCCAGTTTCTAAAGACACTATACCTATAAGGTCCTTTCATGGTTTTGTTATATGTTGTCATAAGTGTGCTTCAATTTTGAAGTAATGACAATGTATGTAAAGTATGGGTCGTTATAGTTGGTATCAGAGGAAATGTATTGTCAACCATTGGAAACTAGGATATGAAAGCCTTAGTAAGAACACTAAGGATAAGTCTAAGCATAGAACACAATCATAGTGTTTTAGAAATCACCATGAACAACCTATGATAATACCTTATGTGTGAAATTTTATTCTTGATTATGTGGTTTTCCTATTATAATTAGTGTTGCTCACACTATTCTTCTTGGTTTTAGTCAATGGCTGGAACCCGAAGGAACCGTGTTAATGCAGAATACGACGAGCACTGTAATGATTTTCCCCCTGAGCAACCAAACATTATGGGATCTAGAATGAAAAATCTTGGTGACATGCTCACACAACTTTCTCAATCTATGAATCATGCAGGACTTCCAAACGAGCAAAGGAAGGATCAAAATTCTGTCGAATCCTTCATGAGGCAGCGTCCCCCTTCATTCAGCAGGTCATCTGATCCATTAGTGGCTAAACAGTGGATCAGTACCACTGAAAAGATATTTTCAGTTCTTCAATGTTCTGAACATGATAAATTCATCTTAGTAGTGTATCGTTTGGAAGGTGATGCTGATCAATGGTGGAATCTTATTAAGAATTCAAGGCAAAGGGATGAAATTGAGTCCATGTAATGGGACAAGTTCAAGAACGTATTTTTCACTAAGTATTTCCCTCGTATTATTCGAACAAAGATGGAGAAATAGTTTCTCTAAAGGAAGCAAAAGGATGATGAATCTGTTGGTACCTACGAAGAAAATTTACAAGACTTGCAAGGTATGCTTTCGGAATTATTATCCAACCTGAGCGTTAGATCGATTGATTCATTAGTGGCTTAAAACCAAGTCTTCAAAGGGCCTTAGCCATAAGGGACTTCAATAGCTATGAGAAAATTGTTCGATGTTCTCTCAAAGATGAGATGGAGATTGGTGTAATCCATCAGTCACATGGGTTTGATAAGAAGAGGAAAATGGAATTAAAAGGAAAATCTAAAGACCACACTGAAAAGAAGATGAGTTTTCCCTTATGCTCATAGTGTGGAAAGAAACATGGAGGAAATTGTCTTAAGGGAATAAGAAAATTTTATAATTGTGGAAAAGAAGGTCATCGGGAAATTGAATGTTGAAATAATGGGAAGAAGATGTCTAATGATGGAAAAAAAGGAAGGGATACACAGAATGAACATACTTCACTTCAAGGTTTCATGTATAAGGTTATGGGGAATTATGCCAATCAATCCCCAAATCCAAGGGTTGATGATGATGATCAACGTCAACAAAATCTTAAGGGCAAAGACAAAGGAATGTCACATGCAATTACTATCGGCGATGTGGAGTATGATAACGATGTGGGGAAATGTACACTTACCATCCACTCTAAAGTGGCAAATGTTTTATTTTATTCTGGATCCAACCACTCTTTTATTTCAGAATATTTTTCTAAGGGTATCACCGTATTACCTAAACAATTAGTTGTTGAGTTAGCTATGACAACACCTAATGGCACAACAGTCGCATCAAAAGTTTATAATTCTTCCCCGATTGAAGTTTGTGGGAAAGTGCTTCCTGCAAATCTTGTGATCATTCCTATAGTGAAATTTGATGTGATTCTTGGCATGGATTGGCTTCCTCTATATGGAGGTCATATCAATTGCCAAAGAAGGGAAGTCACATTTCATATTCCAGATCATTCTATGATCGTCTATCGATGCAAGGATGAACATAACCTTCATGGGGAAATTTCTTCCATCTTATGGGTCTTTATTCCAATGAATGAAGGTTATTTATATTAAATGGTTGGTAAGAAACTCGTTATTAATAACATGCCCATTGTACGGGAGTTTGATGAAGTCTTTCCAGAGGAATTGTCGGGTCTTCCACTAAATCGTGAAGTTGAGTTTTCAATAGAACTCATACCGGCTGCTTTTCCTATTTCAAAGACACCTTATAGAATGGCCCAAATTGAGTTGCAGGAATTGAAGAAGCAACTCCAAGAGAATATTGATAAGGGATTCATATGAACTAGTGCGTCACCTTGGAGAGCAAATTCTATTTTTTCTAAGAAGAAAGATGGATCAATGAGACTCTACGTTGATTATCGAGAACTTAACAAAATCACTATCAAGAATAAATATCCTCTCCCACACATTGATGACTTATTTGACCAACTACTTGGAGCTAAATACTTTTCCAGGATTGATCTTCATTCAGGGTATCATCAATTAAGGGTCAAAAGGGAGGATATAACAAAGATGGATTTCTGTACAAGGTAAGGACACTATGATTTTATAGTGATTCCATTTGGTCTTACTAATGCCCCTGCTATCTTCATGGATCTAATGAATAGAGTCTTTACAGACTATCTTGATCAGTTTGTGGTAGACTTTATAGACGATATTCTTGTATATTCAAAGAGAAAGTAAGAACATGATGATCACTTTAGAATTATATTAAAGACCCTTAGAAAGGAGAAGTTTTATGAAAAATTTACCAAGTGTGAATTTTGGCATCAAAAAGTTTCATTTTTGGGTCACATAATCTCAAAGGAGGGGAAATCTGTGGATCCACAAAAACAGAGGTTATTGAAAGATGGTCGAGACCAACAACAGTAACTGAGATCCGAAGTTTTCTTGGTTTGGATGGATATTACCAAAATTTTGTGAAATATTTTTCAAGGTTATCTAACCCACTCACCAAGTTGACTCGAAAAGGAGTTAAGTTTGTTTGGATGGAGGAATGTGAAGAATATTTCAAAGAGCTAAAAAGAAGGTTAGCCAGTGCACATGTGCTCACACTACCTTGCAGTGGAGAAAGGTTTGTGATCTACAATGATGCATCCAAGAAGGGATTGGGGTGTGTTATTATGAAAAATGATGTGGTGATAGCTTAGCCTCACGACAATTGAAAATACATGAGCAAAATTACCCATCTCATGATTTGGAGTTAACTGCGGTAATCTTTGCATTAAAGATTTGGAGGAATTATCTTTATGGAGAAAGGTGTGACATTTATATTGATCATAAAAGTTTAAAGTATAGTTTCACACAAAAGGAGCTGAATATGTTCCAATGAAGATGGTTGGAGCTGATTAAGGATTATGACTGCTCAATTCATTACCACCCTGGTAAAGAAAACCAGGTGGCAGATGCATTAAGTCGACTAGACCATGCTATATTATCCATGATGAGGATCACAAAAGATCCAATATTTATGGATTTACAAAGGATAGATCTTGGAATTTTAATGTAAGGGGAGAAATATTATCTTTCTCAAATGAATGTTTAACCATCTATACATGTGAAGATTCAAGAGGCACAGAAAGAAGATGTTGAGCTAAAAAATAAGGTGAGAAATGTTCCTAAATTCAACCATGATTGTGATTGGATAATAATGTTCAGGAATCGGGTTTGTGTTCCTCCCATCCCCGAATTAATGAAGGAGCTTCTGGATGAGGCTCATAGTTCTTCATTCCCTATTCATCTGGGAAGCACGAAGATGTATAGGGATCTGAAAGAGTAATTTTGGTGGGATGGCACGAAAAGAGATGTTGCTGAATATGTCTCTCGATGCTTGGTTTGTTATCAAGTTAAAGTTGAGAGACAGAAGTCTAAGGGGATGTTAAAACCATTACCCATACCTGAATGGAAATGGGAAAACATCACTATGGACTTTGTCACCGGACTTCCTAAAACATCCAAAGGCAATGATGTTATCTGGGTCATAGTTGATCGTCTTACAAAGTCTGCACACTTCATTTCTATTAGAGAGGATTTCTCTCTAGATCATCTTGCAAGGATATAGGTAAAGGAAGTGGTAATATTTAATAGAGTACCACATTCTATTATATCTGATCGGGATCCGAGGTTTACCTCAAAGTTATGGACAAGTCTTCATCATACTCTGGATACAGAGTTGAGTATCAGCACTGATTATCATCCTCAGACAGACGACCAGTCTGAGAGGAAAATTCAAACTCTAGAATATATGTTGAGAGATTGCTTTATAGATTTCAAAGGTGGTTGGGATCAATGCCTACCTTTGGTGGAATTTTCTTATAATAATATCTCTCACTCCAGTATTTAGATGGATCTGTATGAATCTCTCCATGGAAAGAAATATAGGACTCCAACTTGATGGGATGAAGTTGGGGAAAGGAAGCTATTAGGACCTGATCTCATTGATGAAATGGAAGAAAAGGTCAGATCTATTCAACAACACATAAGAGCAGCTCAGAGTCGACAGAAAAGTTATGCTGACAACCGAAGAAAAGACCTAGAGTTTGAAGTGGGTGATAAAGTGTTATTACGAATATCTCTCTAGAAGAGGGTCATAAGATTTCTAAAGAAGGGAAAGTTTAGCCCTAGATATATTGGTCCTTTTGAAATTCTGGATCGTGTTGGGAAGGTAGCTTACCGATTGGCGCTTCCACCGAATCTCTCTCAAGTTCACGATGTGTTCCATATATCTCTCCTGAGAAAGTACATACCTGATCCTTCACATGTACTCAGATCGGAAGTTGTACCATTGGAGCAAGATCTTCTATATGAAGAACATTAGATAGAGATTCTAGATTGTAGTGAAAAAGTCTTAGGGAACAAGACCACTCTCTTGGTGAATGTTATATGGAGGAACCACCAACTAGAAGAAGCTACATGGGAGGTTGAGGATATTATGAGGGAGAGGTATCCTCATCAGTTTGTTACAAAGTGACGAATTTCGAGGGCGAAATTCATTTTAATCGGGGTAGAATGTTACAACCGAGACTTTTATGAGAAATATTTTGTTTTTATGTTATATAAATCATCAATGGAATCTTTCAATACACACAACAGTAGCTTGGATTGCTTTACACGCAACTGCGGCCTTCCTCGATAGCTTGCGTCGTACACAATACTGAGTTTCACTAAACAACGATATACTATTAAAATATTATTAAAACTAGCCTTTATGAATAGTATTAACTGAAATTTTAATTTTATATCATTTTAATTCAACTTATACATTTTCTAGAATGAGGTATAAGAGAAAAATCATTTTTTTTATAAAAGAAGTTTTTTTCAAAAAATACAGTTTTGCCACCTTTTGATGGAACACCCACATTAAAGCTAGTTTTTGACATGTTTATAAGTTCAATTTGACAAAATAAAATTCTTCTTTTGAATCAGGGTATAAAAATTTACATTGGATAAATTTTTGATATTTTTCTGATAACTTTCATATTTTGATGTATAGTAAAAATACGCTAATTTTTAATTAAAAACAACTATTTTCATTGAGATAATTTATATGGATAAAGTATAATATTGAATGGTTTTAAAGTATAAATATAATATATTTTTACCATTTAATAAAATTTATGTCATTAGCATTAATTTCACATTGAATTCATAGGTAAAAACATTTCAATCCTTGGAAATGTTTTAACTTCTAAAACCTGTTTTCTTAACAACGAGATTTATTTTAAATTAATTACTGAAACTTATATGTTTTGAATTTTGAAAAATGGATTCCATATTGAGAATCAGTGGGTCCAAATTATGTTAATAGGCTACTTTTTATTTTTGGACATTATGAATAGTAACTACGGTAAATTGTATTTACCATAGTTAAAGGTAAATCGAGTAATTAAGGGTAAATATAAGACTATAAAATTACCCTAACACTGCCAAAATACTATTGGATGACTAAAAGTAGACCCATATCACCTAAGGGTCTGATTAAATACATTTAATGGACTTTTGTCCATGAAAATAATATAATTATTATTAAAACCAAAGAACGTGACAACATGTCACTTTCCTAAATCTTATAAGTATAATAATTTTAATTTAGTGATAAACTTCAGGAAACTTAGAACCTGAATAGTATCCAGAAATCTAATACAATTATCTACATCATAGGAATATATTTATAATTTTTAGAGATAAAATAATTATCATTTATTATGACAAAATAATGATGTTGAAATTATTTTATTAATTAAAATATCAAATAAATGGTTTTAAAAATAATAAAATAAATATTATATGAACTATTTAATGTGCTACACTAATTTTATAGATAAATAGGACATTTTATGGATCTATTAAATCTTTTAGTTAGAACATATCTTCTGTATATATATTATTTAAATTCAAATAAATTAATAGTGTCAAAATTGACACTATTGTTATTTTATAAAAATAACATATTATAAAATTATTAAAAAATAACAAAAATATTTAATAATCATAAATTAAAATTTATATGGTTTAAAATGACATAAAGAGTCAAATTATGGAAAATTCACAACACATGTAATTATTTATAATAATTTAAAATTTAGAATATTATTACCACATATAAAATTAAATTGATAAATAAGGATAAATCAAGTTGATAATGTTTAAAATAAATTCCTAACAACTCTAAATTTTATTGGTTGATTATATTACAACCTTATATCATCTAAGCTTCAGATATGAGTCATTTGAGAAGTTTTAAAGTGGGGTTGGGATTTAATATAAACTAATATTTATTATATTTCCAAAGGTTCCCCTCTCCTCCCTTATAAAAGGGAACCTCCTCCCTCTTCTCCTCACACCAATTTGACCTTCACGCTCGGCCAATCCCTTCCCATTTCACTTCCCCACTTACCTAGAAACATCCTAGAGGTACTGGTCTTCTTCAAATACCACTTGTAGTGCCCTAAGTGGAGGTCTCAAAGAGGTGCTTCAAAGAAGAGGTAATGCATGTTACCGATTCTTTCATCTTTATTTCTTCTTCCACTTCTTCTTCTATAGTTGTTTCATTATAAAGTAATAAAATCAGTATCACTAATATACTGATATGTTATTATAAGTATGAAACAACCCTATTTCACCATCTATCCATCCTACGAAAAATGAAATCACCGCGTGTGCGTACGTAAAGAATACCGTCGCCACGCCGTGGTGTAATCTATTTTCCCCCACCAAATTACTTGGATGGGTATAATGGTGTAAATAATAAATATATATGATTATTGTAAAGTGATATTGATTCTGAAATAGTATACATACACTCCAATACAATTCCACAATCATGGGAACGATATCATCGCTCGTGTGTACGTACGGAATACCATCTCCACGATGTAATTCGACTCGGTCTATGTGATCTTCAATGCATAATGATTATATAAATGAATTTAATGAATGAATATAATATATATTACACTAATACCATTCTGGAAATGAGGTATCTATAACCTAAAGAGAAGAATAATAATTCATTCGGCAAAACATGCATAAGAACAAAAAGTAATAAACACCCAAATAACAAGTAGTAATGAAATATTACTAATAAGAAGCTAAGAATATGACCATATTTGATATCATAAAAATATGTATGATTCTATAATAAGTCAATAACATTATTTAAATCATTATACAAGTGTTTCAGACACTTACGAAGCAAATCAGGCCTAATGTAAGTGAAATATCACAATCTCATTTTTATCCGAGATTGTTTATACTTTGGAATTTATTTGGGTGCATTTTATCATCCACATCCATGTTTCCTCAATATGTGATATTTAAATCATTATACAATAGTTTATATCCAATTTTACCGTTCGGTGAGTTTTTAGTAAAAGATATGAAAGGAATCTTTTGTCGTTTTTCGTACGAGGTACTTTTTGACTTTTTCGTCAAAAGTACGAGAAGAATGTTTTCTTTTAACTTATACGGCATGGAAGGATTTTTAAAACATTATTTCCAAGAATATTCTCTTAAAAGTTTTCAATATTAATTTTAATCAACTTATTTTAGTTTATAATTGTATGACATGTTAAGAAAGGAAAAGTGTTTTTTAAGTAGAAAGGATATTTTCCTCAAGAATAGAGTTCAAGCATTTTATCAAAATTATTTTCCATATAAGATAATAAAGGGTTATGTTTCTATCCCTATTATTACATTTATTTGATTATGTTGTGATGGAATTATTTTTATGAATTCCTTTATCTTATATGAGTTGTTTTATGATGTCACGATGTTTAAGATTCCCATTTTTATTACATGGGTTATGCTATGATGTATGGTTTATGATTTTGTGGCACACATAAGAATGGTATAATTATGAGATGGGTGGGACCTATATCTCCCTCTAATGCATTGGGTAAAGATTTTATATCTCATGAGATAGACATGGCTGGAACGGCAGGTTATACCAGTTCAGTGAAACAGGACTGAAATGAGGAGTGAACTCGGTTCAGAAATAGACTATTTCCACTAAGATAGTCGTTCCAATGAGTCTTGACTAATAAGAAATGATTCTCAATCATTATGTGTGTATGCAAAAAAGTTTCATTTTTTATGTTATGATTATTGTGATTACATTTCACTACTATGATTTATCACATGTTATGAAATTATGATCTCTTTTGCAGGTTAAGATTTCCAAAAGTTATGTTCTTATGTATATGATGTGATTGATATTTCTTTTGATTACCCTTAATGAGCATCTGAGCTCACGCTTTTGTATGTTTTCTTTCCCCAGGTCTGGAAGATGGTTATTATGTAAGATATTCCAAAAGGGACTATAGATATGATGAAATAAATGGGAGACAGTGTAGACACTTTATGAACCAGTTTTTTATGTTTCCCAGTTTCTAAAGACACTATACCTATACGGTCCTTTCATGGTTTTGTTATATGTTGTAATAAGTGTGATTCAATTTTGATGTAATAACAATGTATGTAAAGTATGTGTCATTATAATAAAACAAACCATACACATTTTAACTTAAAAACATGACCATAATGTTTATACATGAAAATGTTGAGCTATGGGAAAAAACATGGAAGTACATAAGGAATAGATCATAATAGAAAATCAATCATGATAAAAAAGCATGGGAATAAAACATGTAATTGTGGAAAAACATTAAGCACATGATATGATTTCCATAGTATCCAAGGTATTGCTTCCAAGACCATCTTAGTGGAAAAAGTCTCATACTGAACATGGTATACTTGTCGCTCCAGCCCTGTATTACTGAACCGAATTTACTTGAAATTTCAACCATGTCTATCAAATGAGATATAAATCTGTACCCAATGCATCAGAGGGAGATATAGGTACCACCCATCTCATAATGAAATCATTCTTACTTGTTCCATAACATAAACAAAAATCATTCACCATAACCCAAAGAATAAAATGGGTTTCATAAACATCATCCCATCATAACATAATCCATATAAAACAAATGGATATATTTTCATCATAATAAATGTGAAACCATGTAAATCATAGATACATTATACTTGAAACATAATCATACTAAATAATGTCATATTATATGGAATATAGTTTTGACAAAACACTTGAAATGAATTTTTGAGGAAAATATCATTTCTTCTTCAAAAATAGTTTCTTTTCACAAAATGCCATGAAATTTTAAAATAAAAGGAATTTTTTGAAAATACTTATGAAATATTTTATAGTAATCTTCATGAAAATAATGCATTATGAAATCGTAAAAATCGGTTCATGCCGTATAAGTTAAAAAAATTCTTCTCATTCTTTTGCCAGAAAAGTCAAAAAGTACCTCATAACATAAACAAAAGAAAGATTCCTTACATATCATGTAGTAAAAGTAATAAATGGGTAATAAGGACATTAAATATTCATGAAACCATTTTTAGAAATCAGTAACATGGATGATAAATATAACCCTAGTGAATACTGACGATTAAACAATCTCGAATAAAAATGAGATTGGAAAAGTTATCCCTTACCTTAGGTGTGATATGCTTCGTACGTATCCGAACTTCCTATATAATGATTTAAATAATGTAAGTTACTTATTATAGAATAATATTCATTGTTATGATATCATATATGGTTCACTTATGGCTTTATATTACCCATTCTTTTGTAAATCCCATTTTAAAGAAACGTTTTGGGTAAAATCCTCTTATTTATCGTACGTGTTCGGACTTGGTTGTTCTTGATGTAATTATTAATTATATCATGATTTAAATAATTCGATAATGTAAATCATGATTTATATATCATATATATTCATTATATATCCATCATATACATGTATTTATAATAGTACATAAAATATGGAGGGAAGAAATGAAATGCACCGTTCATGGAGATGGTAAGACGTACGTACGCATGAACGCTACTTTCATTTATATTTTTTATTTTAATAGAATTAAAACATAATGATACATAGGTATATTATAATTCCAGTATAATATCATATATAATATCATTAACCACATCCTTTATAAATCACACATAATGTATTAACGAATCACATCACTTTGAGGGGGCAGTAGTCCACACTTCCTCAAATGAGATTATCGTATTTACCTACTATGGAAACCATAAAGGCTTGATATAATTCGGATTTAAAGAAGAATAAGTAAATAATAAACATAATATATATCATATATGAATATAGTTCCATCATAATGGCCACCATGAGAGGCGGTAGGAGAAAATTGAACAATCATCGTTTCGTGTGGCGTTAGTTTTCCATCCACAGAAAATTTGTGTTCCTCATCCATTAGATGGAGGTGTGTGTAAATTTAGTTCTAATACTTCTCATAACAACATCCTAGTATATTTAGTATACTGGTGTTGTTACAAAAGAAATGATTAAAAAGAGTTTAAGGGTTGGATAAGTAGAATAAAAGAAAACAACTTAAGAGTAATTGTTAACTTTAATTTGGGTAACTTCCTTTGGTTTGAACCAAATGGACTTCTTGAAGTGACTTTTTACTAATTTAAGGTTTCTAGGGGGAGGAGAGATATGTAGGGTGCTTAATTGGACAGAGTATGGATAATCCAAATTGCTTGAGAGGTGCATGGAATTTGATATAAATGGTCTCCTTTTATAAGGGGGAGGAGGGGATCTTTTGGAAAGTGTGAAAATATTATTTTATTATAAATTTATCTTCAGTTCAAAAGGTCCAAAAATCATTACATATGATGATAAGATGACTAATGGTAGAAATAAAATCATCCAATCAGAATTGGACATGTTTTAGATAATATTTTAATCATTATAATCTTATTTATTTAAATCATTTATTAATGAGGTAAATATTGCATCATTATTGTGTCATAAATAATTTAATTCATTTTATGTATAACAATTATGATAAAAAATACCATGATTTAGGAAATATTTTTAGATTTTTAATGAATATTTATACTCTAAAATATGACTTATATAACACCATATAAAAATTAATTTACTAAAATATTTTTGTTAATGTAAATTTTGTCTTTACATTAAATTAATTAATCCAAATTGTCATTATCACTACCATGTGGCTCAATGGGGTCCCAAAATCGACCCATTGATGCCCATGGTTTGCAACTACCCATAAAATAATGTTAGGACAAGTTTTAAGTTAATTTTTAGCTATTATTATATTCTTTTAACCTTGAACTACCCTATTGAATTTTAACCGTGGTAAATAAAAGTAAAAAGTTAGTATTCAACAAAAATTATTTTTATCTAATTGAACCACATTTTACTCCTTTATATTAACCGCGTCACTTGTATTTTCAAAATTAAACTCACAGAAGCATTAAAATTATGTTTTATGAACAATTTCAAAAACTCCTAGGAGGTGGGTAAAAGACGGTGAAAAGTTCAATACAATATTTAAAAATCTAAAATTATTATAAAATTACCCCAATGAATTTAATTTTACTTATATAATTATTATGTATCTATTTTGACATAAAATAAATTTAAATCAGATAAATTATTATTTAAATAAAAAGTCGTTTTTAACAAAAAACATAGTGTTTTCACTATTCATCAAAAATTGAAGTATTTCAGAAAAATATGAAAAATACATCCTAAGGTATATTTGATATTCCGAATTCAAAAATGATGTCTATTTCCTGAATCCAAAACATATAAGTGGAATTAATTAATTTTAAATGTAATTCCCATTATCAAAACAAATACCATGTTTTAATGAAACAATAACTATCAAAAGATCAACATTGTTTATGTCAAAATTCAAAGTGAAATTAATTCAAAAAAACATCATTGTATTAAATGATAAAAATATATTCTAATTACACTTTAAAACCAATAAAAAATATTATCTAACCATATAAATTATTGCGATGAAAAATGTTGTTTTTAATTAAAATATAGCGTGTTTTTACTATTCATCAAAATATGAAAGTTATCAGAATAATATGAAAAATTTATCAAAATTAAATTTTTATATCCTAATTCCAAGGAATAATTTTATTTTGTCAAATTTAACATATAAAGATGTCAAAAACTAGATTTAATGTGGTTTCTCCCTCAAAAGGCGGCAAAACTGCATTTTTTTAAAAATATTTATTTTACCCGAAAAATTTACTTTGTTCTCATACCATGTTCTACAAAATATGTAAGATTAATAATAATGTTATAAAATTCAAAATGTATTTAATACTATTCATAACGGCTAGTCCATAATATGATTATAAAAATATATCACTGTTTAGTGAAACCTGGTATTGCGTTCTACACACGTTATCGAGGATGGTCGTGATTCCGTGTAATGCAAGCCAAGACAGGGTGACGTGTAGTGCAAGAATCCTTTGTTATTGCGTATAACAAAAGACAACAATATTTCATTTATACATTTAAAAAATCTATACATAATGTTGCATAGAATAATTTTTACAAAACAAACTTGAAATTGTCTGTAACACGAGCCAAGAATAGTGTTTCATGTACTTCAAGCTAATACAGTGTTGTGTATAGCACAAGATAATCCTGCTGTAGTATACAAAAGAAGACATCAATGAAATTAAAAAGAATAATTCTAATAAAATCTCGGGATGTTACATTCTACCCCCTTTAAAATGAATTTCGCCCTCGAAATTCATCAGGATTATAAATGGTTTAATACTTGAAAGTTTCATTAATAGAAACCCACATCGTAAAAAGGAATACCAAAACTTAACATTAAAAACTAAATTATGAAATGTAACGGTTACCCGAAGTAACACATCACTGGGTTTCTTGATAGGAGAACATAGGTGAAAATATGGATATGGAAGAAAAATCTAACCATCAAGTTCTGATGGAGAGTGGTAGAGAACGTGGCTATGAAAAATCCAACAATCAAAAAGCCATAAATTTGTGATGATCTAAGGTACCATGTGATTCATCAGATATAAGAGCACTAGGACAACATTTTTGGTTTTCAAGATCATTTCCCTATGGTTGAAGAGTTTTTGAATTAAAAGCAATTCTTACGTGATTTTGGTAAAATCTCATTATCGTTCATGTCTTGAACAATTTCCACTTCATATTTTTAAAAAAGGAAGTTTAATTTGTTTTCCATTAAGTGTTAGCGGATTATGCGATAGAATGATAGTTCATTCCATCTGTCTCAAACATAAGGTTATAAAAAGTTATATACATAAGTCCATCTATGGTGATATTATTCGTATATGGTTCCAAAAATGGACTTATACATCATCTATCATACCACATAACAAATTAAAACTAGTTTCTACATACCAGGGACTTCATGTAGGCCAGTGTTATGCAATAAAGGTATGTCGCACATCGGTTGTGGGTTTGATTCCCACAGCCTTGTCCGATGTGACGGGTTCTCACCCGTCCTGTAGGTTGTCCTTTTTCTATAATTACATCTCTATGAAATTCCATCGATAATATCAAAACCAGTTCTATCCTTAAACAGTACTAGCATATTTCAAACATAAACCCTTTCAAATCTTTAGGCTTATCCAAAATCCTTCTGTCCATACTTATAGTATAAAGAAAAAAAATTCTATAAATGTCATCTACTGAGAATGTGAATACCATCATTTATCCCTGATATATCTTGTTGATCACATTCCAATCATGTGAATACCTTAATAAAGTATTCTATTGAAAAAATGAATACCCATTGAACCTTAGTGAAAACATGAATGCTATCAAAAGTTAACTCTTTCCACATCCCAAAATTCCAAAATTTCTATATACTCAACCCATGATATCACTTTGTCCTTATTTGAGTCATGATCTCATGATTACTATCATATTATTTTTTCCTTATCCCTTCATTATGCGCATTTCATATGCTTTCCAAAAAACATTTCAATAACTTTTTCATGGTT
Organism: Viscum album; assembly: GCA_963277665.1. Lineage (NCBI taxonomy): Eukaryota > Viridiplantae > Streptophyta > Magnoliopsida > Santalales > Viscaceae > Viscum > Viscum album. The sequence goes on along the minus strand of OY728129.1, from coordinate 123,681,798 downwards.
ACCAGTACCATATAATAATTGAAAACCAATACATAGGTATTCCAAAATTCCACAATACCATAAATGAGATTCCATTATACTATTTTGAAATCCCATTACATAAACACATAATCATTATAAAGCATAATTTTCATACTCAAAATCATAAATAGTGATCACATGAGATGTCCCTTTATCCTTTTCCATAAAAGGTTGCTCACGTTTATCATCATTATACCATGGAATAGGTAATTTATTAGCATAATGCCCCATTTCCTTACACTTAAAGCATTAACGTGTTGGTGGAGATTTCTCTGTAGTCTTTTCTCTATTCACATCATTAGCAACCTTTTTCCCATTACATAGATAATCAACTACTTTATGACCTTATTTTCCACACTTTAAAAATTTCCTAGTACCTTTTAGGAAATATCTATCATGCTTCTTTCCACAATTTGAGAATAAAGCAACATTCATCTTCTTTTCACGATTGTTCTGAGATTTCTCTTTGATATCCATCTTTTGTTTCTTGTAAAAACTATGAGATGGATATGTAACACCAACTTCCAGTTCTACCATCATAGCAAAATTCACAATTTATTCATAGCTACTGAAGTCTCTTATAGCTAATTCCCTTCGAAGACTTGGTTTTAAGCCACTGAAGAATCGATAAACATTACTTTCAGGTAGGATGATAAAGGAAGATGCATACCTTTCAAGCCTTGTAAAATTCACCTCGTATATACCAACAGATTCATCATCCTTTATCTTAAGCTCATGGAAATCCTTTTCCATCATTGTTCGAAGAATATGAGGTAAGTACTTATTGAAAAATAAGTTCTTCAACTCATACAATTTCATGGATTCAATTTCATCTCGGGGAATTGTATTCTTAATTAGAGCCCACCACTGGTCTACCTCACCTTCTAAACGGTAAATAGCCAAAATGAATTTTTCATGCTCCGAACAGAGATGTATGGAAAATATATTTTAAATGGTACTGATCCATTGTTCAGCAACAAGTGAATAAGAATACCCCCTGAAAAAAGGTGGACGTTGCCTCATGATGGACTCAATAGAATATTGTTCCGTTCTCTGCTCATTTGGAAGTCTAGAATGATTCATAGATTGCGTAAGTACAACAGTAAGATTTTGTACTCCATATCCCATAAAATTTGGTTGTTCGGGAGGAAAATCATTGCATTTCACATTACATTGATCGACATGGTTCCTTCAGGTTCTATCCATCATCTAAAACCCAAAAAGAATAGTGTGAGAGGCAAAAATCATGGTAGGGAAAACTACATAATAAAGGGGGATTGCCTTCAATATCTAACATCTTTGGATTAATTCTAACATCATTACCGTAATTCTATGATTATAACCTATACTTATACATAGCCTTAGGGACATCCCTAGGCATTCCTTAGAAATATCTCTAGGGATCTCACTAATGTTTTCACATCCTAGTTTCCGAAGGTTAACTAAACCTTTCCTCTAATACCAACTGTAGAGACCCAGAGCATGACATACATGGACATTACATTACTTTTGCAGAATACTTAATACATAGCAAAAACCAACACTCAATGACCATAATAGTTTAGTGTCTTTGGAAACTAGGAACATAATCTTCTAATCATGGTAAACGATCATCAACATCTCCCATAAATATCTTCGCCATTTTTTTTCTTACCTAAACCCTTTATTTATATCCTTGGGAAAAGAAAACATGTAAAGGGTGAGCTCAAATGCTCAGTAAGGGTAAGCATGGAGAAAGTAAAACAAACCAAACACATTTGAACTTAAAAACATGACCTTAATGTTTAAACATGAAGATCTTGAGCAATGAGATATAACATGGAAGTATATAAGGCATAAATCATAATGGAACATCAATCATGTTAAAATAGCATGGGAATAAAACTTGTAATTGTGGGAAAACATTACGCACATGATATGATTTCCATAGTAGCCAAGGCATTGTTTCCAAGACCATCTTAGTGGACAAAGTCCCTTACTAAACCGAGTTTACATGTCGTTCTAGCCCTGTATTGCTGAACCGGATTTACTTGTTGTTTTCGCCATGTCTATCTCGTGAGATTTAAATATTTACCCAAGGAATTATAGGGAGATATAATTCCCACCCATCTCATAATGAAATCATTCTTACTTGTTCCACAACATAAACATAAATCATTCATCATAACCCAAGTAATAAAATGTGTTTCATAAAAATCATCTCATCATAACATAATCCATATAAAAAAATGGATATAATTTCATAATTATAATTGTGAAACCATGTAATTCATAGAAAAATCATACTTGAAACAAAGTCATACTAAATAATGTCATCTTATATGGAAAATAGTTTTGACAAATCACTTGAAATGAATTCTTGAGGAAAATATCCTTTCTTCTTCAGAAACATATTCTTTTCACAAAATGCCATGAAATTTTTAAAGAAAATTATTTTTTTGTAAATACATATGAAATATTATAGAGTAAGATTCATGAAAATAATTCATTATGAAACCGTAAAAATCCATTCATGCCGTAAATGTTAAAAAAACATTCTTCTCATTCTTTTGCCAGAAAAGTCAAAAAAGTACCTCTTACGTAAAAAAAAGAAATATTCCATACATATGATGTAGTAAAAGTCAAAAATGTATAAAAAGGACTTTAAAAAATCATTAATCCTTTTTTATAAAGCAGGAACATGGATCATAAATATAAGCCCAGTGAATACTTACGAATAAACAATCTCGAATAAAAACGAGATTAGAAAAGTTATCCCTTTCCTTAGGTCTGATATACTTCATACGTATCCAAACCTCCTATATAATGATTTATATAATGTCATTGACTAATTATAGAATCATATTCATTGTTATGATATCATATATGGTTCACTTATGACTATATATTACCCATTCTTTTGTAAATCCCATGTTAAAGCAACGTTTTGGGTAAAATCATCTTATTTATCGTACGTGTCTGGACATTGTTGTTATTGATGTTATTATTACTTATATTATGATTTAATTACATATAGAATGTAAATCATGATTTATATATCATATATATTCATTATATATCCAGCATATACATGTATTTATAATAGTACATAACCTATGGAGGTAAAAAATGAAATGCACCGTTCATGGAGACGGTAAGCCATACGTACGCATGAACTCTACTTTCATTTCTATTTCTTATTTTTATGGAATTAAATAATAATGATACATAGATATATTATAATTCCTGTATAATATCATATATAATATCATTAGCCACATCCTTTATACATCTCACATAAGGTATTAACGAATCACATCACACTGAGGGGGCGGTAGTCTGCACTTCCTCAAATGAGATTATCGTATTTACCGACTATGGAAACCATAAAGGATTGACATAATTGTGAAGTAAATAAGAATAAGGAAATCATAAACATTATATATATCATATATGAATACATTACCATCATAATTTCCACCATGAGAGGCGGTAAGAGAAAATCAAACATTCATCGTTTTGTGAGGCGTTAGTTTTCCATCCATAGAAACATTGTGTTATTAATCCATTAGATGGAGGTGTGTGGAAGAGTAGTTCTAATACTTCTCATAAAAACATCCTAGTATATTGAGGATACTGGTGTTGTGACAAAATAAATTATTAAAAAGATTTTAGTGTGGGAGAAGTAGAATAAAAGAAAACAACTTAAGAGAAACAATTACCTTTAATTTGGTTAACTTCCTTTGGTTTGAACCAAAAGGACTTCTTGAATTGCCTTATGCCTAATGTAATGCTTCTAGGAGGAGGAGATAGATGTAGGGAGATTAATTGGACAGAGTTTGGATGAGCCAAATTGCTTTACATGTGTGAGTATTTGGATAGAAATGGTCTCCTTTTATAAGGGGGAGGAGGGGCTCTTTTGGAATGTGTGAGAATATTATTTTATTATAAACATATCATCGGTTTTAAAAGGTCCATAAATCATTAAATATAATTATAAGATGACTCATGGTCGAAATAAAATCAACCAATTATAATTGGACATGTTTTGGATAATATTTTAATCATTATAATCATATTTATTTAAATAATTTATTAACGAGGTAAATACTACATCATTATTGTGTTATAAATATTTTAATTCATTTTATGTCTAAAAATTATGAAAAAACTACCACGATGTAGGATATCTTTTTATCATTCTAATGAATATTTATAGTATAAAATATAACTTATATAACACCATATGAAAATTAATTTACTAAAAGATGTTTGTTAATGTCAATTTTGTCTTTACATTAAATTAATTAATCCAAATTGTCATTATCACCACCAAGTGGCTCAATGGGGTCCCAAAATCGAAACAAGGATTCCCATGGTCGGCCGCTACTCATCCAATAAGGTTAGGAGAAGTGTTAAGGTAATTTTTAACTATTATAATATTCTTTTAACCTTGAACTACCTTATTTTCTTTTAACCGTGGTAAAAAAAGTAAAAAGTTAGTATTCACCAAAAATTATTTTTATCTAATTGAACCAAATTTTACTCCTTGATAATAACCATGTATCTCAGATTTTCTAAATTCAACTCACATAAGCGGTAAATTTATGTTTTATGAACAATTGCAAAAGCACTTATGAGGTGGGTAAAAGACGGTGAAAATTTCAAAACAATTTTTAAAAATCAAAAATTATTCTAAAATGAATCCAATGAATTTCATTGAACTTATATAGGTTTTATGTATCTATCTTGACCTAAAATAAATTTAAATCAAATAAGTGATTATTTAAATAAAAAGTCAGTTTTAAACCAAAACTCAGTGTTTTCAATATTCATCAAAAATTGAAGTTTTTGAGAAAAATACCAAAAATTAAGCCTAAGCTATATTTGATATTCTGAAATCAAAAATGATATCTATTTTTTCAAATTCAAAAAATAGAACTGGCATTAATTAATTTTAAAATTAATTCCCGTTATCAAAACAAATAGCGTGTTTTTAAGAAACAAAAACTATCAAAAGTTCGACACTTGTTTATGTCCAAATTCAAACTGAAATTAATTACAATGACTAACACTGGATTAAATGGTAAAAATATATTATAATTACACTTTAAAACCAATTAAAAATATAATATAACCATATATATTATTCTGATGAAAAAAGTTGTTTTAAATTAAAATATTGCTTGTTTTTACTATTCATCAAAATATGAAAGTTAACAGAATAATATGAAAATTTTATCCAAATTAAATTTTTATATCCTGATTCCAAGGAAGAATTTTATTTATCCAAATTTAACTTATAAACATGTCAAAAACAATATTTAATGTGGGTGCTCCATCAAAAGGCGGCAAAACAGTATTTTTTGAAAAATACTTATTTTACCCAATTTTTTTTGTTCTCATACGATGTTATATAAAATATGTAATGTTAATAATAATGTTATAAAATTCAAAATGTAGTGAATACTATTAATAACGGCTAGTCCATAATAATATTATAATAATATATCATTGTTTAGTGAAACCCGGTATTGCGTACTACACACGCTATTGAGGAAGGTCTCAATTGTGTGTAATGAAAGCCAAGTTAGGGTGACATGTAGTGAAAGACTCCTTTGTTTTTGCATATAAAAAAATACAACCATATTTAATTTATACATTAAAAAAAATATATACTTAATGTTGTGTAGAATAATTTCTACAAAACTAACTTGAAATTGTGTGTAACACGAGCCATGAATAGTGTTTTGTATACTGCAAGCTAATATAGTGTTCCGTATAGTGCAAGATAATCTTGATGTAGCGTACAACAGAAGAAATCAATGAAATTCAAAATAATAATTCTAATAAAATCTCCAGTTGTTACATTGTTTCCCAAATAATTTTTTTCTATCTCTCCCCAATTTCATACATCCTGGTGCTCCAATACCTTATGTATCCACCATCCACCTTATAACCGGAATCTCCAGCTCTCCGTCCATTATAACCACTTAATCAAAGACTCATAGTAACCCTAATATATACCACGACCATAACATACTCATCATCCTAAAAGAAATTTCATGTAACTAGGATAATATGGTATCTTGAACATGAATGGAATCAACATCATGAAGTTCTCCTATAATGCATAACCTTCACTATGAACCACCTCATCCTCTTATAAAATATCACTGCAAGTAAACTATGTTTAAAATATTTAAAGAGAATATGTCTAATAACCATAACTGGAAGAGAGGGTGGGGAATATGGGGTAGATGTACATCCATACTCTCTATTCAAGATATTTGGGGAAACAACCATAACCTGAAACATTAGGAACCTTTTTAAACACATGTCTCAGGTGGGGTGGGTATATAAATCCCATGGAAAATTACATTTATAATAGTTACTCACAATAACAAATTATGGGTTCACACAACCAAACAAGCCAACTCCCACACCCTCTATGTCACCATTATCACACAACAACATCACTATATTAATTTTATCCACCCGTCCAGTCCCACTTACCAAACATAAACACACATTAATTCATAGATCAAATTTCATTGAACCAATAAATAACTACATATATATTTATTTAAAATTAATCCATATTTAATGAAAATAAATTCTATAGCCAAGGAATATCTTCATTCCATTTCATTTATTTCCATCCCCAATCAATTTATTCCAATACATGTTTATTTAAATGAATTTACTATTCTTATCATACTATTACTTCTGGGAAACCTCCAATACAACACACAACAACATAAAACATTCCCATATTAAATTTAGGCTTCCATACCATAAATTATACATATATCCCCATGTTGTACACACCCACACTTCACATCATCACCACATCCATACAATTCAATATCAAATGATCTCACATTATAGAATCTATCTTAAAATCCATTACATTAAATCAGCTTCACATAATAGGAGAAACATAAAAATTATATATTTACACTTAATTGGTTGAATTTACATCTTTTATGGTATTTAATATTTTCATTAGAGATGATTTTTTCAAACATATTTTAGAAAATAAATACAAATTCATAGCAATAAATAGATTTTATAACCAATGATATTTTACATAATATCATGGAAAATAAATATAATAAAAACATTTGAATCATATTTGATATCTCCCCTTTCAAATTAAATTTGTTATATATGTTTAGTTATCAATAATATTAAAACTATTACCATCAAAATATAAGAAAAAACTTGTTAATCTCATATACACACAAAAATAAAGAGTGAACTCCATATCATTAATATCTTTTCATAAAGTGGCACAAATTAAGTTAAAGAAACAATGGATCAAACTCCACCAAGATTGATGGTAAATCAATATAAATATATCTTCAATAAGAAATTACAATTCATGATCTCAAATAAAAAAATATATATAGGGTTTTAATATAAATAACCACTGGTTAATAAGGAATATAATAGAGAGAATGAGTATAAGGAGGATCTTTGACTCAAAGGCATGTGATACTATACAATACCGGATGTTAGAACCCTAAAATAGAATGATCAAAGGCTAAAAATGGGGTTTGGATTCCAATTAATATAAGCAAATATATTAAAAAAAGGGACCAAGACCCCAATTTATAGAGGAATATGGAATGACCCATTAAGGGAATAGAGAGAATCCACTACACTATGGTTTACCTCGGTCAAGGGAAATTTGAATCTCTAATTGACATATATCCTTTTTCTATGAATTTTATTAAAAAATTGTGACCATAACTATGACATAAATAATACTGTGGTCTATGACATGATGGTACCATTTATTAAATTTAAGAATAACCTTTAAAATGGATAACGAAAATCCCATATTTTTATGCTCACCATTTTTGGGACCATGGTGTGGTCAGCTCCAACTTTTCGTTTTATAGAGGCATTCCAAAAAAAACAACACCAACACCACAACCATTACTAGGTTTATCCAAGGATCAACTATTACAATTGAAAACAACCAAGAAACATTCCAAAAAATATAGACAACAATGAAATTTCACTCACCATGGTGCACCCTGGAACCACACATCTAACCTCATAGGCAAACTCCAAGAACCTAAGGGCAAAATGATCGTCACTATAGCCACAACCACAATGTTCGGGGAATTTTATTAGATAGAACACTTCTATAGACACTAAAAAACCTCTAAAATCCATATCATCATTATCAATCCCTATAAAAATAAAAAAAAGGGGTTTTAGGATCCTAGACCCTCACTTGCATGCTCAATATATTGGGATATTTGATTCTTAATATTCCTTTTAAAGATGACTTTTTCCTTTTTTTGAAAAGATTCAGGACCTTAATATATTATATTATATTTATTATATTTCATGATTGATAAAATTTTGTGATTTTTACAATTTTTCTTATGGTATTATTGTTATGTTTTTGTTGTACTGAGATACTTGTGAGGTATCTCAGAGAGTGGTTGTTCAGACCCTCTTTTTGTTTCTTTCAAGTTTGATTTGATTTCTCAAGGATGAGAAATATTTGAGAGGTATCTGATGTAATGTACTAGACTTTATAGAATTGTTCCATATGTGTTTCCTAAGGGTTAATTGTTTCTAGATCATTTTGGTAGTCCTTTCCCTTAATAATGATATATATATAACATTGTTCAGGTAGTTAGTTGGTTTGTTTATATTCTTGTTTATTTATTCATGTAGTTAGTTGTTTAAATATTCTACTCATCTGGTTAGTTAATGATGCTAGTAGTTTTTTCATTAATTTGGATTGATTTTATTGTGGTAAATTATTTTTTTCAGGTTGTTGGTTGGTTGTTCATGTGATTATTTGGTTCGTTCTTATGGTCAATTGGCTCTAAATTATGATCAGTTCGGCCCTCCTCATAGTCAGTTGGATCCTTTATATGATTAGTCAGTTTTTTATAGTTTATTTTTCATGTTATTGGTTCGATTGACCTTCTGTTCATTTGGGTTTTCACGTGTTTGGTTGATATAGTCAGATCATGTATTTGAGATAAATCCAAATTTTAAAAAATCTCCAGATTTTCCAAGAATGTTGTAAATATGAATTTATTTCATAAATACTGTTTAAAGAGTTAAATATATGAATTTAAATATATTTTCAAGGAGGATATTTATATCCTTTATTTACTTAAACCCTAAAGGTTTTAATGGGGGTATCCACATCAATTAACTGATCCTAACTAATGATTCAGTTACTTGGAAATTTTTCCAGCACTTTTGATATCATAAGAGTCTCATATATTCAATTATAATAAAAATATCATTATTTTGGTTATTATTTCTTACATTCTGTCAATAATGGACATTCTAGATCTTTTACTAATGAAATCATGAAACCCTCTTAATACCTATTATAATTTCTTCCTATAGTTATTTCAACATACACAAGAAATCCATGTTTTAGAGAAACATGTCATGTGAATCTTCTTTATTCAAGGTGGATGATTTATTTACTTCAATTTTATTTTAATGTGTGATCACATCATTCTATTGTTTAATTTGTTTAATAATATGGGATTACACATAATAAGATAATACTATAGAATTATAATCACATGAATGCATGAATTGGTAAAAAAAATTAATCCGTACAAGAAGAAGAAAATATATATTTTTATATTGTCGAATATTACTCTCATATTCATTATGATAATGTCATGAATTGAAATATGTGTCACTATAATAGATAAATGAAATATATTATTATTTAATTTGGAATTCAAATTCTATTATAGAAATTTTTATCTTATGATTCTGTAAATCATATGTTGAATATATATTTAATATCATTGATGTTATTTCAATGAGGGAATATATTAAAATCATGTGATGTATTTTAATGAAATAAAAGTTAAATTGGAAATTGTTCAGGAGTGAAAAAAGAATAAATAAATGTAGTATTATTAAATTAATTTTAATTTTAGTTGAGAATAATTTTCATATTGATGATATGATAGTAATTAATAAGGGGTTTCTAATCACATGTTTTGTTTGATGTTATTCATATTGCCTCTTTTTTAATTAATCATGATATATATGCTTGGAAATTGGTTGTTGTTATTTTTTTCAATGGTAAAATGAATAAAATTTTGAGCAATGATATCCCAATTATTTTTTTCATTAAATGGTAGTTAATGAGTAGAATTATTTCTAGTTATATTTTATTTGAATAATTATAGAAATAAGTTTTGGGTATAAGCATGCTTATTTTATTTTGTAGGACACGTAACTTCCTTGACCTTGTATCCTTAGTTACCTCTACTAGTATGTAGAATTATATGTTTGATTTGTATTTCTAATATAGTTATTTTGATCTATTTTTTATTATTGATAATTTCATTATTTTAGGTAACCTTTGATCAGAAATGGGATATAGACACAGGTTCTGGTGCTGATATTTGGCAATTTATGTATTGGGACCATGAGGATGTTGTGATAGTATATTTTGATGAATTGTGAGGATAATTAATGTTATTCGTGATGGTGTGGTATTGACACATGGGTGGTCAATATGAGATCAGAGTAGGTCCATCTTGTTGAAATTCATAATTCTTTCCTGATACATATTTGATTTCCAGAACAATAGATGTTATTTATATGATAATTTTTTACTACTTAATGAAGTTTGATGTTATACACTTTGAATTCATATTTTAGGTTTTAGAATAGGTTGATTCCTAGAGATACCAAATGATATAAAATTATTAATGATTTAGAAACTTAATGGGGAAGGTTCCAGATAATTAAATGATGACAACATACTTGACAATATATCTATATATTAAAATTCCAATCGATACATGGCTCAAAATACTAAATTATAAGTCCTTGAAATTAAATATGGAGTAAAAATAATATATAATGGATAATTATTTAATTAATATTTAATTTTTTCATGTATTCTTATCTAGTACCTAGTTCCTAGTATTGGCAGTTAGGGGTCCTTTGTGATAATGGTGGAAGATTCCTATAAGGCTAGGAAGATTCCCGTAGTGCAGATGAATGTGATACTTTATTATTTTATTTTATTTAATATAATTCCCCACCAGATCCCATATGGAAATTGACACCCAAATGTTTTGGGGTAATTTTCTCAAACATTAATGATGGTGAGGGAATGGATGGATAACATGTCCTTCTCTCACACTCACCCTCCAGATATTTATGTGTAAGCTAATATCATTTAAAAATGGATTATGGTATAGGGTGTATTTTGGATAAGGATTTCATGGATAATGCTTTACTATACATTTATGTTTGTGTTGTAATGGATTATTTTATTGAACATACTTGTATCTTGATGTGGAGGTTTCATATTTCAATGAGTGTACGTGTATGGGATGTGATGACATGTTGTAGCATGCCTGTATATAGGCTATAGTGGATTATAAGAATACACAATGTCGCAAATGGGATGATAATGATGATGGTTTTATTATTTGAATAGATTCCAACGTGAGATGTTGTACCCCATGGTTGGACTATGATAGGTGGGTATGAGGCCTGAATTATATTAGGGATAAAATAATTATAGGATAGATGAGCTCAGACCAGAAAAAAATGGACTTTCATCCATGGTTCTATACACGGTGTTTTAAAAAACGTGCCTATAAGGTTGTTCATAGTAATTTATATTGTTAAAAATGTCTATTGGACTTCATGGGACAACCAATAGCTATATTTTACTCAAATGGTTACTATTGGTACACCAACAACCATGGTTATTTGAAACCATGGTGCTAGGGTCCATGTTAAATTTGTGTGGATCACTAAATTTATGTTCAATATTAGTTGTAAGACTTATCTCCATGATTTTGAGAAAACCTTGGAGATAACACAAGAAATGACCATAGTTCATTAAAACTATGGCAATAAGTCTATGTGAAATCACCTATTTCCATAGTTTGATGAAACTATGGATATATTCCATCCTACACCTATTCTTCATGAAATCATTGGAATTAGGGGATACATGGAATTACCTATGGTTGTGAGTTGACAAGACTATGCCAATAAACATCCATAGAATCACCTACAACCATGGTTTCTCAAAACTGTGGAAATAAGTCTTTTATGGGAAACCAATATTATTTATTTTTAAATATTTTAAATTATTATTATATACCAATATATATATAATATTATGTACCATATTGATAAATTACTTGGTGTCTTTTGGAAGGGTTTGTGTGATAAAACATTTACTCCATTTTTTAATTTTTAAAATGTTATGGACACGGTTTCATAAACCAAGGAAAAAGATGGGTGGTGTAAATCATGTGGCCATGTTCCATGTGAATTGTAGATATATATGAAATATTTCTACCATTTAATATATTTTGTTAATAGGTGTCATTGGTAAGGCCTATGGCCACGAACCAAGTGGACCTTGGTCATATCCAACCTAATGCCCTGGTTTGAAACCATAGTTATATCCTAGACCCTATTATAAGGTTGATGGGGTCCATGATTTATATAAACCATGGAAAAATGTAATGAACACATTTTTTAACTATTTTCATTGTTTTAACCCGTGAAAAGTGGGCAATATGTTTGTTCTGTTGGGATGTGTAACATTGGGTCGTGATATGGAAAAACTAATAGAAAAGTAGAAGTAGGGTGCCCTATATATATATATATATTACTTTGTTGTAGTGTGGTTTTTTATGAATTTCATGGTGAGTAAGAGGTGGTGAGGATGGAAAACCAGTTGTACCTATTTTTGTGATGAGTTAGATTCATTTGTTTATTCAATAGGATTTAGTATGCTTCTTTGATGTTTACACAAGTGGTTCCTAAGAGGATACTAGAGATTATACATGTTATGCTCACCCTAAATATATATATTGTTTTATATATCAGCAAGGATAGGTTGGAAACCATGATGGAAGTTACTAGATTGGAGGCATTATTGAGGCACTATCCAATGTTTCTAGATTTATTTGGTTTCTACTCGGGGATTATTTTGTCATATCTAGTTTTATTTCATTTGTATCATTTTATGTGTGACATTACATATATTGGGAATAATTACATTTTATCCATGGTATTGGTTGTGGTCATTCTCATTTTATCTGTTACACTTTTAAATTTATAGGGCAACGTCTCCCATGCGTGTGATTGGTACCATCTATGCTAGAATCTAACTTGTGTCCTTTTGGAGGTGGGATTAGAGCATCATTTTCTCTATTCCATTATTCATGACCCAAGTGGGTGACAATGGATTGAAGGTGTCATGATTTCATATTCATTTATTGTTAAAAAATGCATGTTATCCTTCATATTTTTTTATTGATAACCCAGTTATCATATCGAATATCTCATATCAAATTTGTATTTCATAGATAAATCATATTGGTGATAAGATATTTTGTTTTAGAGGAATTTTGTGGTGATATTATTAAATTGGATAAGAAATATTCATATTCAGTAACTACCACAAATACATTGGATTTTAACTGAGTCACCACTTGTGATATCAAAAATCTTAATCTATTACTCAACCCACCATACAAAACTATGAACCATATTTTATGGTTGGAATACAACAAACATAATTATTTTGAATATCATCATTTCTCATATGATTTCAAATATCAAATCTCATGTTTCACACTAATACCACTTTTGATATTTGTAGTGTTCTAATCACAGTTATTATAATTATTAAAAAGGAGTAATAATCTAAAACCAAAATGTTCATTAAATAATAAGTGAAACAAATCAAAAACTAGATATAAATAATACCATAAAATATTACATTAAAAAATCAAGACAAATCCCCAGATTCAATAACCTTAATATGGGTCAGATGAATAATGATATAGTGGAAGTCAAAGGATATTCCAACATTATAGGTAACCATGGGTTTCCTATAAATCACTGGATGTTTTTTGTGGGGTAATCCTTCATATATTGTGCACTCAAACCTCATGATAAAAAAGAAGTATAAAATGAGAGTATCAGGGCATGAGAGTTTCATTTGGGGATGAATTATCATACACACTATCATCTCATGTAATTTATCCTTTTATAGACATACAAGGATGATTCTTGAAAACACATACATTGGATCATGTGTTGATAATGCAAGAGTAAATAAACTAGCCTCTTCATGCATCCAATTCATGAATGCTTCTCCCCATCCCTTGCAACTCTTGTAATGGATATTAATTTTATATTAAGTGGAATAATTTATATTAATGTTAAATGTTAAGGTTTTTCAATAAGAAAATATAGAATTTTATACTATTTTTTATTTCTCACATAATCTCTATGATTATTTATAGAATTAAAATATGTGTATCATCATTATATAAATTAATTCTATTCTTATTTTATTTTCAATTCATATTCCATTTATAGAAATTATTACATTTTGAATCTAGAAATCATCTGTTAAATATATAGTTAATATTATCCATGATATTTCAATGCGAGGATATGATGAATTCACATAATGTAGTTTAAAGTGATGAACTTTATATTGGAAATTTTCCATGGGTGACAAAGGAAACATTTCATGAAGTGGAGTTAAAATATAATAAAATTGTGATAGGAACTATTTATTTTTGAGATGATAGAAATTAATTAATGGGTTTTAATTATATGTACAATGTTATTTTATTTAGTTTTCCTATTATTTCAATTAATTATTTGATATATTATTGGTAGTGGTCTATATTAATTTTTTAGCATTGTAAAATGCTAAAAATTGTGAACAACATAAATTCATTGAATGCTAAAATTAAATTGAAAATTCATGTGAAGAATAATTTCTACTCATATATCTTTTTTAAAAATATATAATTAATGTTTGGAGATGATAGTGTATATTTTATTGTATTGCAGGAATAACTTCTCCTTCTGTCAATAGTTCCCTTAGCATGTTTTTGGAATTATACATTTGAAGTGTATGTGTGATCTAGGAATTTAGAAACAAGTTTTTTTATTATTTATAACATTTTTATGGTCGGGAAACATTAGAGAGAAATGGAATGGAGTGATAGTTTGTGGTGATGATATTTGGTAATTTATGGGTTCAGAGCTTAGGGGAGTTATGATAACCAATTTTAGAAGCTTGGTGTGGTTGAATGATGTTATGTATGATTGTGTAAGCTTAAAACTAGGGTGTTTAAGATGAGATCACAGGTGGGCCATCTAACTAATATTTATAATTCATGATTGATACATATTTGAGAGTAAGATGACCAGATGTTATTTATAAGATTGGTTTTATCTTCTTGATACATCCTGATGATAGGCACCGTAAGTTAATAATTTATGTGGTATCTTCGGTTGAGACCTAGTGTACTACAATTATGTGAAAATATAAATGAATGAATGAATGAATTGGGATAGCTCATAATAATTAAATGATGATTCCATACTTGAGTATATATCATGATATTGATATAGTCTCCGACACTTGGCACCAAATATTAAAGTATTAATCATGAAAATTAAAAATGTATTAATATAATTAATCAATGGATAATAATTTAATTAATATTGAATTTGATTCAAGTATTATTATCTAATACATAGTTCATAGTAGTGGAAATCATGGTCATGTGTGAAGATGGAGGAAAATGTTTTTGAGGCTAAGAAGGTTTCTTTAGTGTGGATGTCTGTGATATTAAACTATATTTTATAGTTTAATACACTTCCCCACTAGGGTGTGTATGGAAACTGACACCCAAATCTATTTGGGGTGTTTTTTCAATCATTTAGCATGGTGAGGTAATGTAATACTAAACTAACCCTCTCCCTTTAGATATTGCTGATTAGGTGTTTTTCAAGCTATAATGGACTATAGTACAGGGTTTATTCCAACTACAGATGTGATGGATCACACATTAATATAAATATATTTCTGTGTTTAAATGGAATATGTAATAATACATACTTCTATCCAGACACAGAGGTTTTAGTTTTCCATAACTGTAAATGTATGAGCTATGCCGACATGTGGTATAGTGCTTGTATATAGGGTGTATTTTCCTATAATAATACATTTGGATGTGCATATGATGAAGAAGATGATGATGTAGTTATATTGATGTATTCAAAAATTATATTTTGGACCCTAAATGTTGACTAAGTTCTGTAGGGATGAGGCCTAACTCATATTAGACATGACTACTTATATGAGGTATGAGCTCACACAGCTAGAAAATAGACTTATGGATATGGTTCTATAACCATAGTTATCTAGACTATGATAATTATGTGGTATACATCAACTTTTATTAGTAAACCATGTCTATAGGCCTCCCTTGGAAAACATATAGCCATGGTTTACTCAAACAATGTATATAGGTACACCTACTGCAACAATAATCTAAAACTATTATGGTAGGGGGCCAAGGGAAATTTTTGGGGATAAATACTTTTATGATGGAAATTTTTTGTAATAATTATTTCCATTGTTTTCAGAAAACAATAACGGTAAACCACATTGTGGACACAATTATATAAAACTATGGAAATAAGGGTTTGGGAAATCACTTATACCAACAGTTTGATGAATCTCTGGCTATAAGCCCAGATATTCCCATGGTTATAGAGAACTAAGGAAATATGGGGTACATGGAATTACCTAAAACTATTGTTTGGAAAAATGATTCAAATAACCATCCATTTAATCACCTATAACCATAATTTTTTAAATAAAGTAGACCATCCACTGTACTACAATTTTTTATTTTTTTACAAAAATTAGAAATTACAATTATATAAAATATTCTATAAATATATATGTAAATGTATTAATTTATATGTATATAGAAATATATATATATATATATACCTATATATACCTATATTTATATATATATATAAGGTTGTAGCACAGTGGTCATGTAATGGGAGTATTTTAGAAGGGGGTTTGGGATCGAATCATAGTGTCTTAATTTAAGTATATGACCATAGATTAGTAAAACATGTAAATATATGGATAGTGTGCAACCTATGGCCATAGTTCATGTGGAATGTGGTGATATATGTCATATTTCTATAGCTTAATAAACTATTGAACTATGTGTCATTGGTAAAGCCAATGGCCATGGTCTATGTAGACCTTGGTCTTTGCCAACCCTAAGGCTATGTTTTGAACCCAAGGCTATATATTGATCCATATTACAACATAGATACTATTTTAGGTTTATCTAAATAGTGGAATTAACCTTCAACCATAGTTTTTGGACTTATTTACACATCTTCAAACTTTGTAAATATGATAATTTTGTATTTGTGTCGGGATGTGTGACATTGTGGCATGAGAGTGACAAACTATTACAGACGAGGAAGTAGGGTGCCCTATATATATATTATTTGTATATAGTATATTTTTTATTATTAATTACATGACCGGTGATAGATGGTGTGGATGGGTAACTAGTCATACCTATTTAGGTGATGAGTTAGTTTAATTTGAATATTCCCTGAGCTTTAGTATCTTCTTTTAAATTTTCACAAGTGGTTTCTATGAGGATCCTAAAAATATACATTTTATTCTCACTCTATGTATAAATAAATTTTTTTTACTTGTAAAAATGATTTATTTGAGACCTAGATGAAAGTCACAGGCATGGAGGCATTGTTGAGCCACTATAATAATTTTATCGAGTCTTTAGTTTCTACTCAGGGTTATTTTGTAATATCCTATTTTATTTCACTTGTATCAATTTATGTATTAAATCACATATATTTGGAGTTCTTCCAACTTATGCATGATGTTTATTGGTGGTTTCTCTCACCTTATATCATAATCCTTTAACATTATATAGGGTAACATCGTCTATTTGTTTGATTGATATAGTGTCGATACTATTCAAAAACTCAAGGATTTTTGGAGGCATGCTTTAAGCATCGCTGTCTCTCTTCCTTCATTATTGGCCCAGTGGGGTGCCTTTAGATGAGGGGATCACGATATTATATGGCATGTTTGATAAAACAATAGATCATTTTATTAGCCATATTTTTCACCAATATCATTGTAATCATGCAGAAAATCTCATATTATATTTTACGATTCATAAAGATATCATATTAATGATATGATACCTAGTTTTATAAACCTAGTTTGGTGATTTCATTGAATATGATAGGCAAGATTAAAATTAAATAACTAACATAAATTCATTGAATATTAATTGAATCACTACTTTTGATATCCAATATCATAATCTGTGACTCAAATAGCCAAAAAATATATTAATCATATATTATGATAGCAATACGATACAAATTATGATTTTTAATATCTACATTTCTCATATGATTTCAAAAATCAAATCACATTTTGTGCTCTAATACCACTACTAGGATTCATAGTGATCTAATGAAACTTATTATAAGAGGTGAAACCACATAATATTATCAAACCATGATATCAAGGAATGAATAATGGGAAAAAATCATAAACTAGAAATTAATAATACTATAAATAATTATTTACACCGTTGATCCACTACACCACCTTCAATCACCATTATAAGGGTTTGATGAAGATCACTAGAGTGGAAATATAAAGACATACCACCATTGGTGGTATCCGTGGGATGCACATGAATCCCTTTATGATTTTAGGGGATTATCCATTATCCACTGTGTTCTATAACCTCATGTAAAAAATTAGGGAGAAAAAAGTGTGTAATATGGCATCAGTGTTTCGGAAAAGGATGAATATTAAAATACATTTCCACCACATTGTTGTGGGAAACTTATCGGTGCATGAATATGCTCCTTGAAAACATATGAATTAACTAATTTTTTTATAATTCATGAGTAAATACACAATCCTCTTCATGCATCTCATACATGAATTATTCTCTTTACTCCTAAAGATCATATAATTTCTATTAATTATATCTTTAGTGGAAAATTTTACTTAAATATTAAATCTTAATGTTCAACTACATCATCAGTCATAGGCTAATGATGTTTCTTTTAGTTGTGTTGAAAACAACACATCCATATTTCAGATTGGATAGTCAAAATAGAAAATTGTACTTTATTTAAATATAGGGAACTGCCTTGCGGAATGGTTCAATCAAATTCTATGATTTCTTAAAAGGTGTATCATGAAATAAAATTACATGAATTATGATTTCCATTTTTTCATCAATCCAAAGGTACACCAACTAGGATGATAATGATGAACGAGATATGGTGACCCCCAAATCCCACCTCCAGTAGGTTCTGAGTTTGAGAATAGTACTAGGTGTATATAATCTTAACCATGTGCGGAATTATTCTCTATAAATTTAGGGAATATTTTATAAGGAAGATAAAATACTAACAAACTCCATGTATAAAACAATGGAAAAATCTTGATACATGTAATGTTATACATAAATTGAAAATAAAATTACAATTAAACATTTAAAACTAGGAAGTGACCATAAACTCCAACAACTCCTTATTTCTTCTCAATAACTACTATATGTAAGTCGTGTCCATCTATAACACCGTCTTTTACATAATTATCAAATATATTTTATATATAGAAGGTAATCCAAACCGGTATACTGACAAGGATCCTCCCGAAAACAAATTATGTAAAATGTTAATTAATTAGACTAAATCCTAATGAATAAAAAATGAAACTAACTCATCACCTAAAAAGTTAATATATGTTTCCACAACCTCTCTAGGGGTAACCTACCAATTAACACATAAATGTGACTATTATATATCAAATAAATCATATATATATATATATATTTGAATATACCATTCATCATATTGTACATAGTTCATTCACTCTAATTCCTTAATTCCACATATACTATGTGCATCCATTCCATACATAAGAAATATATGATGTATGTTTTTTCCTAGAAAATGGCTACGAAAAGATTCTGAGGGGGAGGTGAATTGATTTCAATAAAATTTTCATTAATTTTTAACCACCCTCTTTAAGGTTTAAAACTTATTACCTTTTTTGTAATAAAAAGAAGTTTTGTAAAATAAAATATCAAATTAAAATGATCAAAAACATGATATTTATAGTTTTTTGGGGAATAATAATCTTCTAGTCCACCCCTTCAACACTATACTCTATAGGTTTGATGTTTTTCACAATGTCAACCATTTTTTCTGGGTCTCCCAACTGAGTGCAGGAAGGTGTTACTTCTTACAAAGGCCCCCAACTATTTTAACAATAATGAATCTATTTAATAATTATCCATGACCTTGGAACACTCTATCACAATGATTTTATATATTAAAAGAGGTAAAAATGTTTTCCAATAATAGTGAACACACAGTTGCATGAAGTAACTAACAGTAGTTGAAGATACATCTAGAGAAGATAAAACTATTATAGGTTAACCTATGGATGTTCAATAATTACAAAGGAAGTTCTTGTAAGCACAATAATTGTAGAGTATATTCAAGAGTTTTATTCATGAAATACTTGATCCATGTATAGTATTCATTTTATATAAATAGATTTAGGTGTTATATATTTTTCCTGCATGCACCCCATTAATCATTTAGTGAAACAAATATTGAATCTATATATTATCTTTTGAATTTTAACAATTTGAAATCTTATAATCAGACCATTATATGGAATAATACTTTTTAAAATTTGATTGTATTGGCTGTTAATGAGACTTCCCGTTTTCCAATTATATAAAAAACCCTTATGTAAGAGATGATAAAAATATTCTCTCTAGGGTCATTCTATTCATAGAAAAAACATAATTTATCCAAAATGATATTCATTTATTTAGAGAGCTATATTTCTTGTACACTTGAAATCATGAATTGATTTTTTAAGATATTATTCCAACAGTACTTGTGTACTTTTGACAATCAAAAGTATGGATTATTCTTCATAAGTTTAATGTCTGATGTCACTATTCTCATAAGATGATTTTCAAACCAACTTCATAAGATTAAACATATCTCTCACTTATACATTGTGTATGATAAATTTAATTCAATGTTATATAGGATAATGTTTCTTCATAATATAATATCTTACTGAAGTATGATAATAAATTTCCATAGATTCCTTTGATACTCGTAAGATAATCCTTTTAAAAATGTCATTTTAATAAGACAATACACTTCACATAATATCCTTCAAATTATGATTTCTGACATTGGACATACAATTGAAAATATTCTTCATTTATAAGATTATTTACTTATGTTGTAAGATATACGTTTTTAAAATTAATATCCATTAAAAAAATTTGGTTCAGGTTAAAATTCCCACATTGTTACCAAGTTTAGCCTATATGATAATTTTTTATGTGTAATATAAATATCTAGAGTAAAATAAATTTCATTGATTAATAGATAATTTCTATCCAAATAAATACATTTTCACTCATATATGATTATTTTAATTTGGATTTATACATAAAAAATCATATAAACATTAATAATAACTAGAAATAAATCATGGAATCACATAATATATGCATGTCAATAGATTAAACAGTATTCTTCAAATCCTCAGAACACATAAAAAAATTATACATATTGGAACAACATTAGTCTATCTAAAAATATCCCCATTATTTATTATCATATAATCCATAATCAAATAACCATTTAAAACATTTTATTTTAGTATATAATGAAATTTTTTGTTCCTTTTGTCTACAAACAATATTCAGGATAATTTTTAGGTCACTTATCCCCTATTTCATGATATTAGAAAAAAAACTGGCAATCAAAACACGTTTAATATGGCATGATAAATTTATTATCACTACACTATTAAATTAGTAAAATAAATTTAACTAAAAATTAAAAAAACTTATTTTTAATTTAGTAAAATTTAATCCGTCAGTGAGCAGAGGTTTTATAAATATTTCTGTTATTTGATATTCAATGAAAAACATTCTAACATGATATCACCAATTTTTTCATGATCTATTAATAAAAAATGGCATATATCAATTTTCTTTGTTCTAGATTTGTTTATCATATTTTTAAAATTTTATTACACTAGTGTTATCACAATTTATTGGAAAATATTTATAATTACATCCAAAATCCATCAGGTTTGGTTTTATCCACCGAACTTGCACATAACAACTCATAGCTTCAATATTATCATCTTTAGAGGTTAACAATTCTATAGAGTGTTTCTCATTACTTGACTATGATATTTAGGATTTACCATGAAAATTATTGGTTCCCACAGTTCTTTTCATATCTTTTCTACATCCACTAAAGTCAGAATATAAAGAAAAAAGTTAACATAAAATCATTGGTATTTTGAAAAAGTAAAAAAAGATTTTTTTTAAAAAATACCGTAAACTTATTTTGAAGTCATTTAAATGAGATTATTTTTAATTATAATGAAATATAGTTCAATTTAATGTTTTAAATATAATGTTTTTCCTACTTATAGTAATAAAAATATATATTTCAATAATTCCCATATATAACTTGTTTTCAACTTTTTTCTCTGCCTCATCCAAGTCAAGTTTAATGTTGGAACTCATGGGAGTTGAAAAGTTCTCACTATTCTAAATTAATATATATTTATGTAAATAAATTATGAATTTTCTTAATTTAAAAATTTTCAAAAATATTTTTGATAAATGTTAAATCCAAGTCAATAATTTAAATCACCCATTAAACTCATCTCCAAATCGGTTTTGCATGAGTTTTAGAAAAATTATAACAAATTTCTTGGTTTATTGATAAAAGATTACATCATAAACATATATTTTTGTAATGAAAGTACCTTTTGATTAGTTTTTCATCAAATTATTATGTTCTACCAATCCCAAATTAAAAACATTTGATAAAATAAAAGAGAATAATCATTCATATAATGCTCTATGTTCTTTTTTAAGTTCATAAAGAGAATTGTCTTGTTTAAAAATAGAATTTTGAAAATGTGGATTATCAAAACCATGAGATTCTTTAACATAATATTAATCTGATTAAAATAAATTTAGAAATAAATATTTAACATCCATCATATACTATTTCAAATTCATATGATATTAATATGCTTATAGGATATTAATTACCTTTAACAATTCTACTGGGGAAAATGTCTATTCATAATCAATTCCCTCACCCGAATTATAACATTTTTCTAACTAAACTATCTATATTTTAAGTGTTGAATCCTAGATCAATGTATATCTTCCAAAATACTGATTTAGTTACAATAAAAGGATAGTCATAGTTTCTAAAAACAAATTACCATAGCTTGTTCTTCCAAAACTCGTTTAACTCTACATTTATTACTAAAACCAATCTTCCATTAGCTAAATATTCATCTATGGTTCTAGTTTCTAGTTGATAAAAAAGTATTATAATTATAAAATATTTCCAACATTTCCTCTAGTCCTAAGTGCATCATATAGATTTCCTTAAATAGTTTTTAAAGGATAATCTTTAAGTATTATAGGTTTTCTAAGTAAAACACTTTATGTTTTACTATTATAATCCATTTTAGATTTAGGTTCACTAAAATGCAGTTCCAAAACATCATCTTTTTCATTACTAAAAATAGGTTCATGTATGATTCTTTCAAGAGAAATAATTTATTCATCTAATCGATCCATTTATTGAAAAAAATGACCACTCTTATAAAATATCAAATAAGTGGATTTTTAACCATCATCGAACATTTATTAAAAACTATACAATCTTCAAAAATCACAGAATATCCTTTGAATATTCCTTCATCAACTCCAATATTTCCCTTAGTTTTTATGATATAATCATTATATTAAATCACATTAAATCATCCAATAATTAGTTTTCTATTATTATAAGACTAATAGGGTGTTTTATTTAGGATATGACTTATTAGATCTCAGTTAATGAAATAACATGTTGTGTTCATAGAATAATTCCAAAAATAAATGCACAAATTATCTTCACATAACATCATTCTAGAAATTTATTGAAAGGTCATATTTCTCTATTCAATAATTCCATTTTATTGAGGTTTCATAGGGGTTGAAAATGTATGTTTAGTTAAATACATTGATCATAATGAATTCAATTCATTGATCTCAAATTTGACACCATAATCAATTTTTAAAGAAAAATTATTCATATATTTTTTATTTTGAACAGGTTTATAAAAATTAATGAAAACATAACAAGATTAAATTCTAATTATCAAAATGAAACCCCGAGTGAATATAAAAAAATAATCAACCAACTCCTACAAAACATATTTTCAGGAAAGACTCTCTATTCTATGGGTTCTAATAGATCGATTTGGATAATTTCATGAGTTCTAGAAGTGGAAACCTATTTAAAATTTTTAAAATATTAATTTTGTTACTTTCTCATTTGGCACGAATAATAATTTTTTCTATATAATTTAACGTTAGGAAAAGCAGGAATCAATTTTATTTTAGGAATATTTCTCAAGTAATAAATATTAAAATGTCAAAACCTTCTATGAAAAAAATCCATTATTAATATATTTCATCATTAAAAAAATTACATTTTTTCTACACAAATAATATAGATTTAGAGTATAAACATTGCATGTTCATGGATATATATTATTAAGATATTTATCCTTAAAGATAGAACATGAATTATTAGAAAAATAAACTAAATAACAATTATCACAATGTTGAGAAATACTTATTAGGATATACTTTAAACATTGAGTATAAAATATGTTTTTTGGACAATCATAGATTAATGATTACCAATATATCCAATTCTAATCGTAATTCAATTTTTTTTATCATTAATTTGATATAACTAACATAAATCATAGATAGTTTTTAAAAATTAGAAAAATATGCACTCATGTTCATTGAGAAACCATTTTCCAAACAAAATTATTCATTTTTTTTATAACTAAAAATTCTTTATAGTGAAAAATTACACAATAATATTTTTTACACCCAAACACTATAGGGTGTAGGAATGTTAAATAAAAAATAATTGGTAACCTGAATCTAAATAAATTTTTAAAAATAAGAACTGTAATTTGATATTTTTTATAAATAATTTATTTCATTATTCCACACATTTAATGATTTCATATATAAATTTAACTTGTTAAATGACTGTTTTTTACAAAATGAAATCAAGTAATACTGTACATGGTATTATTATGGGATCTTTTTGTTAAATAGTTTTATAAAGCCTGGGTTTTCCCCCTTAGTTCGTATATAAAATTACATTTATTTTGGGTTTATTTTTACCAATCACTCTTTTTATGTAGTTTGCCACCCTTATTAGAAACACTCTTAATATATTTAATGGATTGAAATATTTTTTATGCTTTTCGTTTTGTAAAAGTGTTCAATACATGATGTAGTATACTTTCTCTATAATGTTTCTAAATCTAATATTTTATTATTAAATATTTCTTATTCATTGAAAATTTTATAGTTAGAATTTTTTAGGTGGTTTTTCTTTTTTACACTACAATATTTAGTTTCCAACATGGTAAATTATTCATTTAATTCTTCATATGCGAAATTTTTATTTTCAGAAACAAACTAATTTTTATTAGGATAATATGACTGTACCTCATTAGAGTGGGCCAAAAAACACATGTTAGCCTTTTTATTAGATACATTAGCTTCTAATTCAAATGATTTATTATCAATAAAGACATTATAATGATTCCACGTGGATTTAATGGACATTTTGGATTTCTTCATATATCCGACCTTCTTGAAAACCATTTTATCAGAACATCTATTTTCTTCCAGTTAAGGATAGTCTGGCTTGATGTGTAAAATATTTTTTAATTCATATCGGCTCACATATTTAGAGTTTCAAGAAAAATTACTATAATTTTTATAAGAATTTCTAAATCAAATTATATTGTTATGTAACTCCTTTAAATTCCATTAAAACTCTTCAAGTTCATCATTGGGTCCCAAAATTCTTAATGCGACTTCTTTTATAGATAATTTAGATATCTATATAACCTTATTCATCTAGTCATATTTAGATTTAAAAAAATTCAATGTGGAATTTGAATTAAAAAAATCATGCTTTCCAACTGCAGGTTGTATTTCCACCTCACACATTATAAGTGTGCCAATATGGTTTTTTATTTTTAAATTATTGACCTCTATTGATTATCTGATGGTAGCTGAAATTGTACTCCATCTAGGTGGAAGAATCATAAGAACTTTTAGTACTTGATCAGTCTTAAGAATTATTGCTCCCACAGAAGAAACATTATTTACAATATTAGTTATCCTTTTTTTAGATGGGTGACATATTCTCTTTCTCTAATTATTAAATTATCAAAACGCATCATGGTTGTATTGTATCGATGGGATCTCATATTTTATATACTTTTATAAGAAACCACTAATTTAGTCCACATTTCATAAGATATTTTTCATTGAAAAAATCATTTAAACTCAACTAGAAGTAGTCCACATATTAAAACAATCATATCATTATACATTAGATTATAACTAGAATCAGTTTTAGCATCCCATGTTTATTGATGATTCACTGGAATCGTATATGGATTCACATCCTTAATATAAATTTTTTGATCATAGTTATTTGGATATATTTTCATTCATACATTCTCGGGACCATAATTCTGACCATTGAATTACAGTTCTCGTACCATATTAATACCTTAATTTTTTATCCATAGAAGTATCCATATTAAAGAAGATCTTTGGACTTCAACCATTTATTACTATGAAATAAAGAGTCATGATATCTAATACTAATTTTTTTCCTAGAAAATGGATATGAAAAGGCTCAATAGGGGGGTGAATTGTGTTCTTGAAAATATTATTTAATTTAAAACAAACATCATAAAGTTATTATGGTTCTAAACTGTTCTATAACAAAATAAGATTGTGTAAAATAAAATAACAAAGAAAATATCGAGAAAAAGATATTTTTAGTAGTTCAGTGAACAAAAATACCACACTCTTCTCCACCAATACTATAATCCTTGAGTTTGGTGATTTACACTATGTAAGAAATATTTTGGGGGATCTTAGTGGAGTGAAAGTATTTTTTTATTATTACAAAGGTACAATATATTTTAACCAGGATCACCCTAAAAACACTTATTGGAATCCTTAACACACTCTGTCAGAATGAGTGTTGATAGTAAAAGGGATAAATAGATATTTGAAGAATGGTGCAGCACACAACTACAAGCAGTAACTCATAGAAGTTAAAGATACATCTAGATAATATGAAAATATTCTATGTTTCTCTATAGAGGTTCTTCTATTAAAAAGGATGATATTGTAATCATTTAAATAATAGACCATCTTGAATTTTTTGATTATTGAAAACTATTAATCTTGTAAATTATCCTCCTATCTATATATTTTCTGGAGTTATTTCATTCAAATGCATGAATACTCTTCTTCATATAGTGGAAATATATTCTATTTATATCATTTATTTTGAATTTGACCTTTAGAACACTCAATAATCAAAATGTTTAACTGAATACTCATTTTAAAAAGTTGATTATGTATGATCTTAATAGAATGTGTAGTTATTTTAAAACAAATTAGACAACCAGTTATGGAATATATGGAATTAATATTATCTATTGGATATTTCTATTCTTGGAAAAAAGATACTTTATCCCATTGAATAATCCCTTATTTAGACAACATTTTTTTTGATACACATGAAAACATGAATTGAGTTATTGAGATATTATACCAAAATTATGAGTTTAATCATGATGATCTGTATGGTGGATTATTCTTTGCAAGATAAAAATCTGATTTCAATATTATAATAATATTTTTTACATAGTATTTTAATATGTTAATGTATATCCTGGACTTATTTATTGTGAAAAGTAATCTAAATTAGTTGTAGCCTAAGTTTATTTTACATCATAAGATGATATCTTTCAAGCATATGGTAATAAACTTCTCTGACATCTTTTGATGAATGTAAGATAATCCTTTTATGAGTTCTATTTTCATAAGATAAAATAATCCTCAGAATATCCTTATATCAGAGCTTTACGAGTTTTATCTTTTATAGGATAATATTATTTCATTATAAGATGATTTATGTACATAATAAGAAAATTTTATTTAAACTAGACATATGTAAGATAAAAAAATTTGGCCTAGTTTTAAATTCCATCACATATATAAAGTTTACATCATATTATAATTATGTTACTCCTAAGATAAACATCCAACGTAAGAAAAAATTCTTTGATGATGAGTTAAATTATAGAAGAATATATATCTTCTCACTAAAAAATGATAAATTAATTTGGGATTTATACATCGAAAACATTATAAATATTAAAAATATCTATAAATAATGTTTTAAAACACATATGATAAATGATTTAGTATATAAACGTAGATTTTTTTTATTTATCATAACACATAACCAATTGAGACACAACAGAACAAAATAATTCCATCCAATAGTGAGTCAGGCCTCAACCCTACCTAGCTCTATCTCTTTCAGGGACTAACATCTCATGATGGGATTACTAGACATGTCCATCTCACCATTATCAAAATACTATATATATCCTTGTGAATTCATTGAAACCACTACAACATGTGTTTTTCAATTTTTCCTTAATCCATCACAACCCATGAAAAAGTATAGACATGGTAAGATAGAGACACCACCACCAGATACACATGTTATCTATACCTCAATAAAGTACTATACACACATAAATTTATAGTATACCAATATCTGTCACCACTAAATTATGAATTCACCCTATACTAGAAGCCATCATACCCTAGTAAACTCAGGCTCATTTATATAAAAATTAAGAGCAAGTGAGAGGGATAAGTCTCCAATCAAATTCCTAGACATCCTAGATATTTGGGAAAACACCCCCTCTAAAATATTTGGGTGTTTGGTTCCCAAACAATGTTGGTGGGGTGGTGTCGCTTATCAAATAATAAAATATAAATAGTATCATGGACAAACAACACTAATAAAAAAATATCCGTAGAACCATTTTCTGTTATCAACACATTGGACCCCGAATTCTATTGCTGAAGACTGGGTATGAAACATGCACAAAATAATCACATTCATTACTAATTAATTAAACATTAATTAATTAATTTTAAATTGTCAAAGAGTAACATTTTTATTTTCTTAATCCAAGTACTAAAGGCCCTACTATTTCTCTCCCTTATATTCTCAAGTATCTCATCATTATTAAAAATGGTTTCTAATTTCATTAATGCTAATGAGATTTATTAAACCACATTAAAAATTAAATACATCATACCCATACTCCCTAGAGAATATGTTCTAACCATTCCATGGTTTCCAATAATTAATAAATAAGAACTATTAAACTTCAATTCCATCAATAGAACCTCATCCCATAGGTTATTTATTTATTATTTATTATTCAAAAAAATATTTAGGTACATTAGGGATCTTCTTAATATGAAACATCCGAACTACACATGTTGTGAAAAAAATTCCATTAATATAATGAATTGGGAAACCAAAAAATGGAAAAACATTTTTCTAGCATTCCATCGAGGAAGCATCAAGTAAGAAAAGTATCAGAGTTAAATCCTCAGTCTGATCTTGTCCCAACTACCCTAGTTTCCAACTATATTTTTCATAACACCAATCCATCATGAAATCACTCACAAAAACCATTAATACCCCGCGGTCGCTAAATCCATTTCTCATTAGTGGTTCCCAACCATACCAAAACAACCATTAGAAAAATATCTTCAGGTTCCCAATGTGTAAATATCCTCGAGTACTCATGCCATTACTCATAAAGAAAAACCAACCACACATGGTTATTAAAAAAATGAAAAAATGATCTAAATGTTTCCAAATAACATATACATTTGAAATGTATTTTCTTTACATAGGAAAATAAAATATGTCCATATTACCGAGGAATAAAATCCTTCCACTACATGAAAAATCATGCTCAACCTCAATGAATTTATCTTTAGAAAATATCCATCCTAATTACCATATTTAATTAATCAGTTTAATATGAATAATTTTCAGCTATAGTATACCTTTAATTTATCAAATATCAACATCATTGAAATAACATAAAAATTCGTTTAGTATTAAATTCATTATTCTATATGAAACAATGAAGAAAAAATATTAAATAATATTACTCTTTATTTAATCACATCTCCACAAATTATAGGTTTATATTTTCTATTAAATTTTTATCTAATAAACATGTTAAGCAAAAAAAATATCCATAATACATAGATATCAGGATATCATTTCATAACACTGGGAATCATCATGAATATGCCATGAAGTGATCACAAACCCAGAAAACAACACTATTATTTTTTTAAATGTCTTGTTGTTATATTTATTAAGATAATTTAATTATTACCCAAAGGGTTAAGTCTTGATAATATTACACATTCACATTAAATAAATAAAATGTAATATAACTAGTAAATTAACATAAAAATCATAGATTTTAATGAATATGAACGAAACACCAACTGACAAACTCTGATGGCCTCTTCTCTGGGAATCCAACAATCCCTAAAACACCATTCTATGAAGAAAAACTTATTTAAATCCTATGGAATGTGATGATAACATCAAACCATATAATGGGGAAATAATAATGAAGAATAAATAAACCACTATATAAATAAAAACTAGCCTCTGATCACCACAGATCGATCTCTAGATGATCGGGGTTTAACATGATGGAATGGGTTTCAAGGATATTCAGAAAATTTATCTATAACCTAAAATTTGATATAGGAGTGGTGAGTAATGATAATCCATAGGTGGGTCTATAACATCTAACCACACCACTTATGCCTCGTTAATTATGTGAATATTGATTTCATTCCCTAAATTAAATGGGTTAACCATCCACTAAACAATAATTCAAATATCCCCTTAAACATGAAAACCCATTCAGATCATGAATCACCCATTCATTATGGGAATTTATTTTGTGAAGAATCATGAAATTCCACCCAAAAACACTCCATAATAGGAACCATGATTTAAGCTTCACACTAAAATTCACTCCATGATAACTGAATTCATATTTTAAAATCCTCGATCAACTAGGTTTCTATATTTACACCACCCACTCATACCTCATGATTTCAAATGGAATAACCTATGAAAAACTCTACTTTTATATCATAAACCTACTGAAAACTCTCTTCTTTATGTATTTCAAAAAAACTCAGAAAATAAAAAATTTGTTTGAAAAACCACTATGTGAGATGCCTCTCAAGGATCATTCTATAATAGGAACACAACCACTATTATAGGGAACAAGTGAAGTACTCACAAAATACCCAACTAACCACAAAACACTCTCCCTATGAATATAAATCTCAAGGGTAAGTCCAAAACTATCAAAACACCATCGATGGGAAACGATCTCATAAAATAGGTAAAGGATGACAATGAATCGAATCAAAGATGATCAAAAACCAAAAAAATCATGATTTTGAGAACACATCTATGGCTCCCACTCCCATGTGACCTCTACTAAGCCACTATTCTATCGCATGACATGAACTGACAGAATTAAATGCCCACATATTACTTTCTCTTGATATTCTTGTATATTCAAATGCTTCTCCTCAATTATTGTGTCATCATTAATTTCTTGTTCATCCTAATTGATGAGATTAGAATAATCCTGATGATATAAAAAATTATCAAATACATGGAAGAAGTCTTAAATACTGATCATCTATGGGGATAATGTTAAGTGATAAGGCATGAATATAACCTAGACCAACACCATGAAATGTATAACAAGCATGGGATAAAAAATAATCCCATGATAGTATCTTTTACACCCAAGATTATGATACACATTTAAGAACATTCAACCTCCATCATCATATTTGGAGCCATAAAAATTAAAATATCTTTTTCTAGATACAACATCCTAAAAACCCTTCACTATGGTCAACTCATTAATCACTATGAAGTTAGATAACATAATTAGATAGTTCATGATCACACATATAGAATCCAAAAATATGTGAGAACATAGTAAAATAGAAATAAAGTTGATAAAAATTTCATCCCACTTCTATAAGGGAACATCAAGTGGTTGATGAAGACCCCCTGGAACACAATGCCCTTCCTTAACCTTTTCAATGACAAGAAACCTAGGGAAAAACTCTAAAAATGAATGTTTCATCTCAAAACACTAAAAATGTCACCTCATAGAATGACACATAATTTTCATACAATGATGTTTCATTAAGGGTGAACTACAAAACACTTGTATAACTAATTCATACATCACTGAAGGTATAAATTCATTCTTGGAAATAATACATGATGTTGTCCATCCTCAGACCAACCCTCAGGAGCATCACCATAAACAAAACAATATTTCAAAAATTCTACCTTGTAATACCTATGTTGGGGATCTTATACTTTATGCACTAAGTATTAATTCACTATCATTTTTTAATGACATCCACTACCAATGATTACACCCATATTAAGGTTTAATGTTTCAATTTATTTCATCGCTCTCCTGGAGTCTCTAGACACATGCTCAACACTACCTCATGAATTCCTACTCAATTAATCCACCAAACAATTCTCAATACTATGTGTAAAGGAAATAATAATGTTACAGTCCTACAATAACTCCACACAATATCACTATATAAAATTCATGTTATGCTAGGAGAAGATGTACTTCGGGATTTTGAGATCTGCAAAGGCCACAAAAAATTGGCTCGTAATATAGTATATCAATAAATTTAGAGGAAATAATACCATTTAAAGCTCATTATAATGGGTGGTATAATCACATTTGTGAGGTTGTTATATTCAAGACTGATAATAGATTTTCTCATTATGACTTAGCAAAATAATCTCAAAAACAATATATGATGTATCATAATAATCATTGAATGAAACACCCTACTTTATAAGATGAAAAACTATATTACTAACTAGATTATACATTAAATAATAGATATCATCTAGACACTCTTCAATAAACCTGAATGTTTGATCCTTTTTAGTAAATGTTTCCAAATATGTTGCAATTCGATAGATATTAGTTATGAACCAACTATAATAACAAACCTGACCACAACCAATATGAACCTATACATTATTCTTGGAGACTACCCAAGAAACAACCATGACAATATCAAAATATTCAATGAATTATCCATACCTATATATGAAATGACCCATGAAATGGACCTTATAATCCCAAAACTCACAGTTTGATAACATCCCAAACATGTGATGAATTTGAAGCACTTCCAAGTAGCTCGTATTTGATACGTGTTCTCCTCCATTTCTACTAAAAACAAATGGATTTCATCAACATAGACAACCATATGAAGGTATAAAAAATAAAAGGAAACTATATTCATCAAACTTGTGAACATATTTTGATAACTCATTAAACCAAACTATATCACAATGAACTCATAATACCAATAATGATAGCTAAAAGATGTCTTCAGGATCTTCTCATTCATTAATTAGGTAACATCCCGAAACATGGATATCGTATAATGATTTTTTTATTAATTTTTTATTTAAGCTAACGGAACAAAAAATTAAAAGTTAAACATGAGGCTATTTATTTTAATAAAAACACCATAGTGTTTAAAATACGTGAAGATCAAAAGAGTAAACATGATAACCAAAAATACCTATTAAAGAACCTATCAGAACAAATGCAAGAACCCCAAACACAACAATGAAGCCCAGTATATAAAAGAGATCATTCGAGTAAGTTAAAGGAAATAACATCACCACTGTGGTCATAAAAACAATGTTGAGCATCAACGGAAAGGGAAGCATCATCTTCTTCCTTTTGAGTTTTAGGACACTCTAAGGCTTGGTTTTATAAGACACTTTTTCGACCATTTCTCTTGTGACCATTGAAAGCTAACATCTATAAATCTAGTCGTTGGGATTTTATAAGTTAATAAAGATATACTTATGTATAACTTAGTCCAAAACATTTAAGGTATAATTATAAATATAATTTAAACCATAATGTTTTGAACTCTAAAAAGGATATGAGTTAAAACTTCATTTCC
Source organism: Viscum album (assembly GCA_963277665.1). Lineage (NCBI taxonomy): Eukaryota > Viridiplantae > Streptophyta > Magnoliopsida > Santalales > Viscaceae > Viscum > Viscum album. The sequence goes on along the minus strand of OY728129.1, from coordinate 123,647,758 downwards.
CCCTAAGTGATTTTAAAAAGTATTAGGGATACAAAACACTTTGCAAATATTTCAAATACACTGTAACGATTCTCATTTCTTAAATAATCTTATACACTATGTTTAAATTCTTCAATTTAAATCATGTTCTTCATTTAAATTATTTTTTCAATGATACTAGCATAAAGAAAAAAAAATTATCATACAGGTTTATTAAAACCTCATTTTTTTTGTTAATTTTTTTTTTGTTTTATACATTTAGAAGTACTTTTAACTAAGAAAAATATTAGTTTTCATTCATTAATGTTTATGAATATAAATTCTATATAGTTTTAATAAATGAATTATTTTCTTTTCTTTAAAACATTTTATATTTTAGTGTTGCTTTTATAAAAAAATTGGCCCGCTGAGGCCAACCAATTATGTCTAGGGAAGAGGGATGTAGCTCACATGAAGTGGCTGAATCTAAGCCCTCAGCCCAAGTCAGGGGGAATCCGAGCTCAAGCAGAGTTCCCCCGAAGGGCACACAGGAGTGATCCAGAGCGCATAGGTGCACTAACGCCGGTGTGAGGCTGCAACAGGGTGTGGGTAGGCCAAGGCTTGTGGGTGCAAGAGCCCATGTATAGGGCCCCATTAGTGTGTCTTGTGTGTTTTTTTGAGCTGTAGTTGGGTGGCCCTTGCTTATAAGGAAGAAGAAAACCGCTCTCCGTTTCAATGTGGGACTTGTTTTTTGGGAAAAACGCCATCTGGACAGTTGGATCACATCGCGTACGATCTGGACTGCTGATCATGATCTTGTTTTTGAACTTCAACAAATATAGTTTTCCACCGCATTTTTCCCCACCGTTCGATCATCCAATGATCTAATCGCGACCATCCGTTTGTTTTAAAATGCCATGTAGAACCATGACCATCTAATGGAACTCAGATATAATCTGAGCCACCCATTTCCATTCAAAATTGTGGATGTACCTCAGCCCTTGAATCAAGATTAAGGTCGATCTGGACCATCCATTTTTCACTGGTTTTATATCTTACCGTGTTGTCATCTTCCTCTCCACATGTGTCTGCATGAGTATCCCTATGGCTTTATTCTGGCTGCACCATTGACCATCAGGGGCCCTTATAATCTCCAATTTTTCTTCAAGAACAGACCACCCATTTAATTCCCCACATGGGGGTACGTTTTTGGGTGAATGGTTGCATTTTTTTGTCTATAAATTGGATGGTGGCACCTCAAGCAACCCATTGAGTTTTCTTCTCCATAAGGAAGCACCGATCTTCCCGAGACTATCTTCCTCCACAAACCAATGTAAGGGTTTAGTTTTTTCTTTTATTGATTATTTGAGAGTATATATATACATATATATTCACAATGTATATTTTCGTGGTTTAGTCCTAATGTGGATTTGTGCTGAACCTGGGCCATCGGGTTCTATGGTTTAAATGGCATGAGAGATGTAAGGTTTTTTGATTTTTCGTGTGTTTTTTTATACATATATATATATATATATATCAGTATATTTATACTCATAAAACTATGTATTTAGAATTATCCTATGGGTTAATTGAGATCTTTCTTATAATCGAACCTAAATCTATAATCATTATATTTTCAGAGTATTTGTAAGTTGTTTACAAATTTTAAGACGTAATATATATAAATAATATATATATAAATATATATGGTCATATGTACATTGGTTATATATATATATATATGAATTGGAAAGGCCTTTCATTTATTTTTTGAGTATTGACCCATGAACACTCAATCAATCAAACATGAAAATATTTCAAGATGAGAACTTCAAATGCCTGAGTAATATTCCCATATAATGTTTTTACGAATTATGTATTAAGACTATACACATACACATTATTTCATTTATATATATATATATGGAAAATGTTATATATATATTCAGTTTTAATTGGTTAGGAATTTATGAACAAAACATTATGATTAATGTCATCAAATGCCCTATATAAAACATTATTAACTAAAATCCTATGGGGGTTAATGCACATGGATGTTTAAATATTTTTAGTATATGTACAGTTACAAACAACTATCTCATATTTTGAATAAATCATTATTTTACCCAATTTTGAGGTCTTTACACAGTAAGCACTGAGTTTAAGTGGAGATTTAAAACATAAGAAATGTCGTGTTATTCATAATTTATATCCACATTTATAAGTCACTTATTTATCTTATTTTCCAAGGGATGTTGATTATGTTGAAGATTCAAGATTTATATTTTTGGCATTATTTTATGATATAAAAAGGTTTATCAGTATTACCCAATTTAGCATATGCAGGCTGAAAACCCTACATGAAATTTTGGATTAATTTTTAATGAATTGGATAATAAGGCTTTAGAATTATAAGAATAACATTGCATGTGACAAATTATATTTTCTTTTCTTTTAGTATCTAGATGTCAATCTATTTACCATAATCTTCCAAGATTTTTATCACTTAATGAGAGTCACATAATTGTTAGCTTGGTTTTTAAAAAATCTAAATACAGGTCTCACTTTTTGAAATATGTAAATGATATAATGGGAAAATTTACACTTCTATGAACAAATAGGGATATACTGAAAATTATTAGAAGAGGTATAATACACTTTGAATATATGACCTGATTTGACACATAAAGAACGTATTGAACTATTATGTTCTGGGATAGGGACCAGTAAAAGTAAGCCCTCCAGGTTGGAGTCTGGTTACAGATACTCTTCGGGTTGGATTCTGGTTACAAATACTCTTCAGGTTGGGGTCCGGTTATATTTTTCCCATGGTCTTGACAAGAGGATTTATCAGAGAAATTGAAGTCTAAATTACACATTCCCTAATTTTGTGTATGATAACTAATTATCCATTGGACATTCGACTATTATAATATCCATGGTTAAGACGCAGTACCTATGGGTATCAGAAAAGTAAATATTTATGGTATGGTACATGTTTAGTACTCAGTGGTTTGATTTTCAGTGCATGAAATTGATATTTTACCTTTACGTGCAACTCTAATTATTCATATCTCTTATCTTTTTAATGTGTGATTTTATATTCTTATGTATTACTTGTTTAAAATGTCTTTTGTTTGTTACAACAAATAATCATGCCGTTATTTGAATCTCATATCCTTATAAATCTATTATCATGTTGTTAATTGATAATTTTTATGATATGTTACATATTTTAAAACTTTTCATTAAGAGAAATGTTCTATGGAATGTTTTAAAGAATTCTTTCAAAAGATACATTTCTTTTATTAAAACAACTTACTGGGAATTTTTTTTTCTCACCCTATGTTTTCTCGTTTTAAAATTTTCATGTAACATTTGAGTCTAAGATGTATGAAAGATGTACTAGTTTCCCAGAACACGAACCGAAATCGATCCTCTCCTCTGGACATGATGTGTGATTTAATAGTGTATGTTATGAGGAATAACACATCATGCCTTAAAGGCTCTGGATCCAGGTTTTCTTGGGGCCGGGTCTCCATATTTGGTACCAAAGGGTCTGTTTTGGATAACTCTGGAAAACCAAAACTTAAACAAAGAAAAAATTACTTTAGTTTTACAAGATATGAGATTTTACTTAATTTTTAGATGAAAAATGAAGGTACTAGCCTTCTGTATCTTCCCAATGAGGCCTTAGAGACGATAATTTCCATAGATATCCATGAAAATTATAATAACTATGCCCATATATATATGTCATGCAATCATCTCTATGATATATCCAATTCTCCCTAAGTACTTCAACTCTACCGAAGAGCGGGCCTGGATTACTCTTTATGATGAAAGCCCAATTTCCATCATATGCACGACGGGGTAAGTACTACAAGGGACCTTTCAGATGATTCACTGCAGTAGAGGGCATCCATTCCCCCATAGCCTTCCAACAAGCTACAGCAGCTGGAAACCACCAAACAGAATATATGTGTCATGTCTTGTCCTATGGCCATTTTGTCCAGGTAATAGACTTTGACATCCTTGAATACAAAGCAACCCATTCGGTGTATAGACAACAAGTACAAACAGACATCTCATAGTTTTACACCCCACATGTCAGAATCTGTAGACACCATATGTGCACTCGTGATATAGAACCAGACTGCTCGGATTGCATATGGTTTAGAGAGATAGAGTGTTTTGATCTTGTTTTGGGGATTCGTGTTTTTGGGAACTTGTGAAATCATTAGCGTCTTTATTTTTATGGACTAGTTGTTATATAATAATATGACTTTTATCTTTTCGTTCTTCTATCCTATCATTGGTTATACTTTTGAATGGGTATCACTAAGTGAGATGTCATAATAAATTTTCAGATGGATGGGCAAACCCACATCTTATCTCTTCGTGACGAAGTAATGTGGTTTATTATGATCAAACCCTATGAGGAAAAACGTCCCCCCTTCTCAAACTTGGGAAGGGCGTGCAAACAATTATACGAGGTATCAAATTTAACGAGCATTCTCCACACCTTCCAATATAATGATTCCATTTACCACTGCATAGCCTCAGTCCAATTGACCATGCATAGGAAAAGAGGGAAATATCATGATGGACATTTTGTATGCTCCACTCTAGGCTGGAACAACACGAGAGGATAAGTTTTCAAGATGATTATTTAGAGGTAAACCTTAGTGCAACCTAATTGTACCATCTATTATGTTTCAGCCTATATGACACCGTCTATGACTTAGGTTCTCTCAATCATCTTTTAGTACAGGGATTTCTACATGAGTCGGTCTATTTGGATATCTCCAAACTATCTTCCATTCGGGCCTCTCTTTGGATGTCTGAATGCACTATGTAAGAGTTCAACCCCTTTTGTATGAGGTGTATTTGTGCTAGGGAAATAGATGATATGAGCATCAATGTGGGTTTTTTGCTAGACACACCTGAAGATTATCCATTATGGTGGATATAGTAGGAACATCTAAGAGTTTTCTCTTATTCAGGTTGTATGAAAAGAATTTCTGGGACACAATTATTGAAGGGGGGGTATTGTAACATCCTATAACTTAGATATAATATAATGATAATTTTATGTTTTTATTTTTTTTAAATTTATTTTAACTAAACAAAAATATAAAAGATAATCATGAGGCTCATTAGTAAAATAAACACACCATTTTGTTTACAATAAACAAATATTAAAAGAGTAAACATGCTAATGAAAAATACCTATTAAAAACCCTATCAGAACTACTGGAAGACCCCAAAACATCACAATGAGGCCTGGAATATAAAGGAGATCCTTCGAGTTAGTTAAATCAAAGAACATCACCACTGTGATCATAAAAACCTTGTTGAGCATCAGCGGAATGAGACACACTATCTGCTTCCTTTTGAGTTTTAGTACACCGTTAGGCTTGGTTTTATAATACTCATTTTAGACCGTTGCTCTAGTGACCATTGAAATCTAATGACTATAAATCTAGAAGTTGGGATTTTATAAGTTAATAAAGAAATATATAATTAAATCTTAGTCCTAAACATTAAAGCTATTATTAAAAATATAATTTAAACCATCATGTTTTGAACTATAAAAAAGACACGAGTAAGAACTTTGTTTCACCATTAAGTAATTTTGAAAAGTATTATGGGATCCAAAACACTTATTGAATATTTCAAATACAATGTAACAATTTTCATTTCATAAATAATGTTATACACTATGTTTAAATTCTTCAAATCAATTTATGTCACTGATTTAAATTATGTTTTCTTTGATACAAGCATAAAGAAAAAAAATAATCATATAAAATTATTAAAACCTTTTTTTTGTGTTAAAAAGGTTTAGTTTTTATAATTTGAGATGTAATTTTAACTATGAAAAAGTTTAGATTGTATTCATTAATGATTAAGAATATAAATTCTATATAGTTTTAATAAGTGAATTATATTCTTTTCCTTAAAACTATTCATTTTGGAGTGTAGATTTTATAAAAAAATTTCCCGCTATGCCCAGTCCTTTATGGCTAGGGCCGAGGGAGGTAGCTCAGACGATATGTCTAGGACTAATCCCTCAACCTTATCCATGGATGGCCCGAGCTTGGGAATAGGTCCCTCGAAGGGTGCATGGGAGCGATCTGGAGTGCAGAGGCGCACCAACGTGGGATGAGGCCACAATGAGGCATGGGTAGGCGAAGGACTACGGGGGTGGGAGCCCATGTATAGGGCCCCCTTGGTGTCTGTTTTTCGTTTTTATGAGTAGTCATTGGGAGGCTTGGGCTTATAAGGAAGGGGATAATGGCTCACCGTTTTGATGTGGGACTTGTTTTTTTTGAGTGAAATGTGATCTGGAACATTGGATTGTGTTTTAAGCGATCTAGACCACCGATCACGATCCTATTTTCAACCTTCAACTACTGCGGTTTTCCACCACGTTTTTCTCCTCCATTCAATCATACAAAGATCTAATCACAACCATCAGTTTGTTTGAAAATGCTACGTCGAACTAGGATCGTCCGATGGAACTCAGATTTCATCTGAGCCCCCTATTTCCATTTAAAACCGTGCACGTGCCTCAGTCCTTGGATTAGGATCAGAGTCGAACTAGACCATCTTTTTTTCTCTGGTTTTCCCTCTTACCGTGTTGTCTTTTTCTTCTCTGCATGGGTCTACACTAGTAGCCCTATGACTTTTTTCTTACATCACCTATGACAGTCGGGGACCCTTCATGTATACCCATTTTCATCAAGCACACAACACCCATTTAATGCACCGCAAGGGGTACATTTTTTGTTAAAGTTTGTGTTTTTTGTCCATAAATTGGACGGTTGCTCCCTGAGCAACCTGGGGGTTTTCTTCACCTTCAGGAACTACTAATCTTCCCGAGTCTCTCATCCTTTAAAATCCAATGTAAGGGTTTATTTTCTCCTTGTATTGTTTCTTTGAGAGTATATAAATACATATATATTCACAATTTATATTTTTGCAGTTTAGTCCAAATGTGCATCTGTGTTGAGCCTGGGCCATCGGGTTCTAAGGTTTAAATGGCATGAGAGATGTAAGGGTTTTGGATTTTCCTTTTTTTTTTTGAATAAACATATACGTATATATATAAATGTGTGTGTGTGTGTGTATATACTCATAAAGCTATGTATTTTAAATTATGTTATGGGTTAATTGAGATCTTTCCTATAACCGAACCTAAATCTCTAAAAATTATATTTTTAGAGTATTTGTACGTTGTTTACAAATTTTAAGATGTACTATATATTTATACATATATATATATGGTTATATGTACATAGGTAATATATATATATGAATGGGCATGGCCTTTCATTTTTTTGGTGTATAGACCAATGAACACTCAATTCATCCAGATTGAAAATATTTCTTAATGAGAACATAAAATTCAAGATTAATATTCTTGTACAATGTTTTTATTAATTATGTACTAAGCATATACACATACACATAATTTTTTATATATATATTTATATATGGAAAATGATATATATATTCGGTTTTAGTTTGTTAGGAATTCATGAACAAAAATTTATGATTAATGGCATGAACCGCCATATTTTAAAAATTGTTAACTGATATCCTCATGGGGTTAATGAAAATGGATGTGCCAATATTTTTATTATAAGTACGGTTACATACATATATCTCATATGTTGCATAAATATTTATTTAACCCAATTTTGAGGTCTTTACACACTAAGCACCGAGTTTAAGTGGAGATTTAAAACATGAGAATTGTCGTGTTATTCATAATTTATATCAACATTTAGGAGTCACTTATTTTCCTTATTTTCCAAGGGATGTTGATTATGGTGAAGATTCCTGATTTCTATTCTGGACACTATTCTATGGAAAATAACGGTTTAACAGCATTAAATGATTTAGCATCTGCAAGCTCAAAACCCTACATGATTTTTTGGTATACTTTTTAATGAATTGGTTTATAAGGCTTTAAAATTATGAGAATAACATTGAATGTGACAAATTATTTTATCTTCTCTTTTAGTATCATGGATGAAAATATATATACCATAATCATCCCTTCTTTTTATCATTTAATGACAACCGTATAATTGTTTCCATGGTTCTTAAAACATATAGATACATGGATCAATTTTTAAAATATGTAAATGCTAAAGGATAAATGTACACAACTATGACCAAATATGGATATACTAATAATTATTCAAAGTGATATGGGACACATTGAATATATGACCCTATTTGACACATGAGGAATTTATTGGACTATTATGTTCTGGGTTGGGGACCAGTAAAAGTAATCCCTTCGAGTTGGAGTCCGGTTACAAATACTCTCTTGGTTAGAGTTTGGTTATAGATACTCTCCGGGTTGTGGTCCGGTTACAATTTTCCCTAGGTCTTAACAAGAGGTCTTATCATGGAAATTGAAGTCCTACATTATGAATTTCCTCATTTTGTGTATGATAACTAATTATACATTGGACATTCGACTAGTAGAATATCCATGGTAAAGAGCCAGTACCTTTGAGTATCAAAAAAGTAAATGTTTTTGTTTTGGTACATGTTAAGTACTCAGTTGTTTGATTTTTAGTGCATAAAATATAATTTTTACCTTTACGCGCAACTCTAATTATTCATTTCTGTTAGCTGTTTAATTTGTGGTTTCATATTCTTAGGTCATACATGATTGGAATGTCTTTAATTTGTTACACCAAATAAGAATGCCTTTATTTGAATCTTGTATCCATGTAACTTTGATAGCATATTGTTAATTGAGAACTTTTATGACATGTTATATATGTTAAAACTTTTCATTAAGAGAAATTTTCTATGGAATGTTTTGAAGAATGCTTTCAAAATTTACATTAGTTTATTTTTAAAACCCCTTACTGGGCATTCGTATGCTCACCCTAGGTTTTTAATTTTTAATTTTTTAGGTAACAGATGTGTCTATGATGTATGAAAGAAGTGTTGGTTTCCATGAACCCGAACCGAACTAAATCCTCTCATCCAAACATGATGTGTGATTTAATAGTGTAGGTTATGAATAATTACACATCATGCCTTGAAAGCACTGGTTCCGGGTTTTCCTGGGGCCGGGTCCCCAAAAATTACATATGATGATATACATATTGTAGGTCGATATTTAATGACTAGATTTATCCTTTTAAATGATTTAATAAATTAGCATTCCATGGGAGAGGCTAGTAGTTCTTTACCATCACTTGATTTAAATGGTGATAATTGACACACAACCATAGACTAGCAACTCCCTTATCCATAAATATAAATAGAGCTCCTAAATGTTGAATAATATTCTAAATGAATCGTCTCTATAAGAGGTCATTGACCTGAATTTTTATATCCTATAACTCATAATAGTGTATTCTATTTGTATAAATTTATATTAGAGATACACCTGGTTGAAAATATATCCCAAACTCGATCTCACATTGAGGAGTTAATGCCTTGAACTCAACATAAAAAACATCAGTATATCCTTCTACAACAATGTGAAACAACACCAGATGAACCTATGTAAAACCCAACACCAACCCATCTGATAATAAAGATAGATCCATCACATGCCTCTAACCCATCTAACAGTCTCTCTCAATAACAAACACTTTCCTGTCTCGATCATCATCATAGAATATGGTATTCTTACTGAAATAATAAAAAATGTCTTACACTAAATATAGAAAATCCGTTAATTTTATTATAATATATCTATATATATCTAAACATAATAAATATAACTAGGAGTAGTACATCCCCAATAATTATTGAAAATATACGAACACATAGAACAAGATTTCTCGACCTCAAATCGGTGTTGATAATTCCAAGGAAACTATAAGCCTCTGCATCCCAAATCCAAAAGTGTGAAATATATAGGGTGAAACAAAGGAGTCTATAACTCTATTATCAATGAACGAATATACCCAAATAGAAAACAAAACATTGTATAGTGGATGTTGTTGAGCTCACCCAATACTGGAAATGATAAATCATGGATTTGAGAATGTCATGCTCGATAACCTCTCTAACCCTATTGAAAAATACCAACACCAGTGTGCAAAACCCACTTTCCCTATGGATGATGGATATCAAATTTTTCCATCCCTATCTCGAACCCCTCTCTACTGACCAGGATCCATAACTCACTTCTACTACTACTACCTCAGCTGAAACTACTACAAGGCCCGATACAAGAAAACATCCACATTCTAGCTATAGAAGAAGGTCAGGAACAATCACTTGAAATATAAAAAAACTCAATTAGAAAATAAATCGTGTCTGAACAATTGGAATGGGTCTAAGAACTTTAAACATGGGTGAAGTTGGATGAAGAGGGATAAATACTTCTCTATACTAACTAAACCAACTTCTGACCATGAAACTGAGAACTTCTTTTCATTGTTTTACCCCCAGATGAATCCTAAGGACTCTTATCCCATGGTTATATGAATCATGATGATGTATTCTCAAAAAATTATACACCTTATATTACCTCATTAAATGACTCATTCATAAATAATGTTATTAGATATTTAGTGTCTTAGTAAAAAACCTCCTAACATGTCTCTTCGTAACTTCATCATCTGGAAGAAGATCTAAGCATTAAATAGATGGTTAATGAAGTGGATATTGAACTATTGAACACTGGAACTCCCCTATTTAAGGGTATGGATACCCTAACAAAAATCAACCATGGTGGTTGAAGACAAAAACATAACCTCAAATTTTCCCAAAACGATTCCCATCAAACAACTAACTCGTCATGATCCACAAGGAACAAAATCCACCACATTAGAGCATACCCATTCCACATCCTAAAAGCTAACGAACCCTAGTTCTCTCAGTGAGGAAAAATAAATCTAAAGGATATATCCACCTCCTCTAGAAAACCCTTCTTGCCTATATTTTAAATAAATCATTCATACCTCCTCATAACCTTTCCCTAGAACTCTCAAAGTGTCCACCTCCATGTGTCTTCATCATCTACAACCAGTCTGTGGCGATCAGCTAGAATATCCTGCAGAAATTATTATAAATAAATATAAAAAAATACACTTTTGTAGTTCCATATATCTTAAATAACAAACAATAGTATTTCTAATCATAAAAAACGAACATTTTAAGGTTAATTAATTCATTCATTCATTCATTTTAACTTATTTCACATTGTCTACCAAAAATTAAACACCAGTGTAAAACAAAATGGATGCATTATCCTTACCTAACTCTACACCCTATAATTAGAATCACACAACGTACCATGTTTGGTAAACTTTATGATCCTACTATTGGATGATAGATTCCATAAAAGCCTAATTCATAACTAGTTTATCTTATTTATTGAATGAACTAAGCACAGGTAAAACAATTTCCCTACCAACACATGAATCTTTTCTCGTGAATAACTCTAAAATCCATCCTATCTCTCATACATCACCTTTAATACCCATCTATCATTACCCCATCCCTATAATGGTAACAAACCTAGGATGTAAAATGAATAAATATAGATAATGAACACTGAATCTCTCCTCCAATTGTCCATAGTCCAGAGACTAGTATCAAGGAGTTATAAATCATTCCCATGGGAGGCATTAATATCTATATATTTAAGGAAAAATAGATATAAATGATAAACCACCAATTTAAAATCACATATAAATAGATAAAGAATCCTAATACATGTAATGGAATATATAAACTGAAAGGAAAATTATAAGTACCCAAGTAAAACTAGGTAGTGACCATGGCCTTCATTAACTCATTATAAATTATCAATAAAACATCTATGTTAGTATTGTCCAAACAAATAATTAGACTATAATTTATAAAATGAAAAATAGTTGATATACATATGGTGATAATAATAGGTATACTTATTAGGATCCTTTCTAGAACTACTCATTAAAAATTACAATGATTCATATTAAATACCGATGAATAAAAAAATGAGACTACCTTGGAACCTCAATAGGTAATGCTGGTTTCAACATCCTAACCATGGCCCACTCAACAAATCAAACATTGAAGTAAACCATTCTATATCAATTCATATATATATATATATATGATAAGGTACCAAACTCACACTTCCTTATAGGTTTTTCGATCTCAGTGGCCAATGCCACACATATTATGCTCATCCCTTCCATAAGTAAGTCATCCCTAATGTGATTCGAGTCTTGCCCTACCTACCTTAGTGTCACATAGGGCATGAGATCATGTTTTTGATTTGGTCCATATATCTGTCTCATCATTATAACCATCAAATGTAAAACCATGTGTCTTATGAGAATCCACTACAGCATGTGTATGTGAATTTTACTTGAAGCTATCACATCCCATGCATGTATACTCATGAGATTCAAGATCCGTCATGATTGGATACAACCCGCACATAAATGTATAGTATATTGAGAGTAATTACAACCTAGGTAGGAACACACCCTATACTATAAGCCATTATAGCCCAAGATACACCTTCTAATCTATGTTTTATGTTATAGTGGGGGTGGATGATACGTTATTCATCCATATACACTCTATCCGAGATGATGGAGAAAACACCCCCCCCCCCCACAACATTTGGGTATTGGTTTCCCTACCAATGCAGGTGGGTTGCAAATGAAATAAGAAAATATAAATAGTATTTCTCCCAAACCATACAAAGGGATAAAAATCCTAATACCCAATTGATGATATCATCATATAGGACCCTCAACATCCACTACTAAGGAATAAATATCAAATAAGATCACAAGAATATGATTCCTTGTAAATTAATTAACTATATATAATTTCACATTAAAATTATTTAATATTAACATTTCAATATTAATATTCAATGCCCTAAATTCACTATTATTTCTCTTTTTTATATTATCAAGCATTTCATCATTAATAAAACTATTTTTACTATTTTTTATAACTAATGTGAATTATTAAACTACATTAGAAATTCCATATTTCATCCTCAGGCTCCTTAGATCATCTCATTCAACCGTTTTATTTTTTAAATTAATTAATATTTAAATACATCTAAACATCACTCCGATCTACAAAAATGCATCCCATGGGTCATTTATTATTTATTTATTATCCATAATAATATAAATATAATCTGTGACTATGTATAATCTATCATACCATAACTGCACATGTCATGAAAAAATATATCTGACTGCATGAAGAAGTGTGAGCCTAATAAGAACAAAAACAACGAGTAAATTTTCCATCTATTAAGCATCAAGCAAGTTAATTATAAGAAATAAAACCCTGCTATGAACTTGTCTTAACCACCCTATTGATTTAAATCATTCTGAAAATCATCAAACTATATTTCAATAATGGAATAAACCATCACTACACCATGGGATCCAGACCCATTTCTCATCCATGGATTCCCACTATTTAAAAAAACCATTATCCAAATAGCTCTAGGATCATAGCCCCTAAAGAGCCTTAGGCCTCCAACCCATTACACAACAAGAAAAAAATACCACACATGGTTATCAAAAATTCACAATAAGGTTCTAAATGTTCCTATAGAAAATATATATCTCATAAGGTATTTTCCACAAAAAAATAACAAGGTCCATAAAACCAAGGAATACCGGCCATCAACAATAAGAATATATTGTCTCATCCCGTAAAAAAATTTCATTAGAGAACCCCATTTTAATTCACTTATTAAATTAACATATGTATTATTAATAGGTTTTATCAACAAGAATATTATAACATATCATCAATCAATAGTTTTCAAATATCATTAACAATTATTTAAGATTGCAATCATTTTTTCATAAAAAAGGAAGAGAAGATATCAAATTGAATGTCACTTTGTTTAATCATATCATCACAAACATTATTCTATCATTTCAATGGTTATTAGATTTCATAAAAAACAACCATTATAAGCACAAAAAAATCCACAATATAAATATGGATTTTTTTTTGAAAAAAATAATTTATTAATAGTCTTAAAACCAAAACATGGAAATAAACGTGGACAATGAAATAATTTTTCCTTAAATTCTATGATCTTACCGATATTAGGTTAATTACACCATTTACAAAATGATCACATAATGATAATTACACTCATGAAATTTAAATTAAGAAAATGGTAATAGATCTACTACCGAAACAAAAATTTCTCAACATTCGTTGAGTAAGAATGGAGAACGAAGTGCCAAAAACAAATTTCCACATCTTCATGAATCCAATGATCCCTAAAATAGATGACCAAAAATATCTCACTACCATTCATTGATAGAATCCTAAATGACTTTGAAGTGAAAAACCCTCCATTTATTGGATAAAGAAGAATAGAACTATCAGACAATGAACGTAAAACATCAAATCACCACATATCAATCTCTAGAAGATTAGGATTGAATATAATTAAGTAGGATTAAATGGTCTTTAAAAAGTATATCCTCATAATTGATGTTTGGAAGGAGTATTGATAAAATTTACGAATCCCAAGGGGGATCCATAAATTCTAACAACACTGGATAAGCCTCCTTCATGACGTGAATACTAAATTCACACCATGAGTTTCATAGGTTAAACATATTGAAAAAATTAATCCACCACTTTACTAAAATATGAAAAAACCATTTAATCCATTAATAACCCATTCATTATATGAATTTATTCTAGGTAGTACAACTAAATTACTTCCCAAAACCCTTCAGGACATGAACCATGATTCATTCCATGAATTAAAATCCACATTATGATACCATATCCACACTATGAATTCTTCCATCAACAATGTTTCCATTTTCCAACCACTTACACTTACCTGAAGCTCAAAAAGGGAATGACCCATGAGAAAATGATCCATTACAATGATATCTATCAATTGAAAACTAAAACATGTAATTTTAAGATCATATTTAATAATATTTTAGTAAAATAGTCTCTTTTGCATGTTACGCCAAAATATCATAGAAATCACAATTAATTTTTTTATGCTACATTAGAAGATACAATATACTATGTCTACGTTGATATGATAACCAATTTATTAAATAATTTTTCCATTCTTTTTTAATTCACAATACAATGATCTTATATCAACATGATCTAATGGAAAAATAGTTCTATATTTCCTTGACAACTAGTATTCACACTTCTCTAAATATAAAGGATTCATCCATTGTACATTCCCAAGTACTATTGAATAGTTATGATTGCCATCCTCTATAGTTACCCTAGTTCTATTTGTTATGATATTTTTATTATTTACTCAAAACAATATCAGAACATGACACATATCATATAACACGAGATAGATTCTAAACTACTCTACGGTATATATATTTATTTTCATTAAAAATATCCTCTTAAGAATTAACACATCTCCTTTGATATATCTCATGCCAGGCGACATAGGTAACAATTTGATCCTCAATTATTCCAAAATTGTATTTTTCAAAACCATGTCATTGTATGTACTATTACTATATCATGGAAAGCCTAATAATCTATATTTATAGATCTTATTCTCTATAATATGGGTTTTTAATATAATTCTTTAGATGATGATTTTTTTTCATTAGCCCAAACCATATAAGGATAAATATGTATTTTCTATATATAATAAATATATTTAGAATTAAAAACTATATAAATCTTACATGACTATTTCAGACACATAAAACCCGTTCAATCTTAATAAAAAAACTATTATAGATTTATTAAATGAAAAATCATTGATTATGATGTTATCTTCAATACATAAATGGTTTTACACATATCTCATAACTTTTGGGGGTTCATTGGGGTTGCCAAAACATCTATTTCCGTCATATAGGAATATTCTATTTGTATTACTACTGGTAATGGGGTTTTGAAATACAATATCACCAAAAAATAATCATAGAAGTTTTCAATTAAAAGTATAATTAATATGAATTTTGACAGGTTATTGGTGTAATGTTTCATCATTAACTATATATATACATATCATTAACCTTATGTAACAAATAAATCCTTATAGTTACTATCTTTTACCGTCCATCTATAGTTTCAATTGAATATCCACTTCCTTAAAATTTTATTAACATTCATTTTTAAGATAAATAAATTTTTAGGGTTATGTAGGAACCCAAACCAGTTCTAAATTAGACTAAATGATGATATATATTTTCCAATTAAAAAATTAAATTAATAGAACCTTACGACTAGGGAACACTTTGTATGATTAGATATTTACTCCAATTTAGCATCTCATGAATAGGTTATTCAAATAATGAAGTAATCCATTTCAATTTTCGAGGTACTTCACTATAATGATCTTTCTCACATTAAAAAATCAAACAATAAAACTATTTTCAGATTCAAGTAATTTAGAAAGTTCATGATTTATATTAACATGAATAAGTATAACACAAATAGTATCACAGTCATTCTTTATGGAGGTTTTCATTAGGAATTAAATTTTAATCCTTTTGTCCTTATAATGCTTAAGGAATTCCAAAGAATCCTTTATTACTCCCCCTTTACATTCAAATTTGGGGATGTTTTTCATTTCCGTTTTATAGGGATATATCTTAAAATCATCTAGTGAATTTGTAGAAATTTTATGGTTCTCAAAATTGGAATGTTGGCTTTGATTTATTTTTTCTACTAGTTCCTTTACTACGTATCCTTCCACTAACATTCCTAGGTTTTCATTGAGGACTTTTTTTTGAAGACATGATTTCGTTAAGAGGAGAATTATCCTATGTTATCATTCCTTCTATATTAGATCAAGGATAAAATAATACATTATATACCTTTATTCTAAAATCCTCAACCAATTAAATAGTCATCATGTGTTTGGGGATCTTATAGTATTCCTTTCATTGTCTGGAAGTATTCTTCCTATTAATTAGATAATTCTCGAATCCAATACCTCCTTTCTCCCGATGATTATTTCATAAAAAATCAATATTTATATCCTACTAAAAGCATAAATAATTTAATTTGATTGAACCATATTATTTAAAACCTCAGATCGATTTTATTATTCCCCATTTCAATGAAATCATACTCACATTACTCTGGATTCTTAGCACTAGTATGTTTCATCTTACATATTAGAAGTAAAACTAGCCAACCATAATTATATATTTTTTCAATAGAATCTTTATCTAAAATCTTGAATTTATTATGTGGATTATTTAAAAAAAAATTCATACACAAAAATCCCTTTGGTGACAAATTTTCCTATGCCGAACACTTCAAGATGCAAAAATTCCATGGAATTACCTGGGACTAGACATTCCATTTTTTTTGTAGAGATGGGAAAACCCAAATACAGATGGTTGATTGAGAGGTTACATGAAAAGGGTTTTTCGGATTTTGGTATCCTTTACAATGTGTAAAAACTATAATGAGACTCTCCACCCACATGAGATGATTCAATGCATAGATTCGAGAAACATACCTTCACAAGGAATGAACATTTAGATCTATAAACAAGGGAATGATCCCCCCATAATTTCCCCTCTCTTAGAAGAATTAATAGTCTCACTATTCACCAGAGGGGGAATAAATGTTATTAGATTCATCATAGGCCCATAAATATAATCATGTTGATGGTTCCCTAGTCAAAAACATTAGGAACAAATGCCACACCATGAATCAGAATAATCAATTTCGAAGAAATAGAAGTCATTTTATACCTCAATCCAATGTGACTCAACTAGAGTCTTTGGAAAATGAAATTCAACATATATTCATGGATAAATAAGGTGAAACATGGAATTAGACTTCAGATCATATCATAGAAACCTTGTAACTAGGTTTTCAAGTACATTAAGAACATTTGAGTTTTGTAATGGAAGAGGTAGTCTAGGGAAACATACCTATATCACTAAAGATATAGGACCCATATTCATGTTACGGAAATATAACCATATAAATTAGAAGAATAGTAATCCATTTATGAGACTCTCTTTTCTTGTATCAGGTGGAGTGTAAATCATTTTCACCCATGACGCAAATCAAAATATGCTAATAATAAATTGTATTGACAAACATGTGATTCATCAATCATAAAGAAGAGTTAATAAATCTACCAAAAGCACAAACTAATGGTCATTACTAGCTTAATTGAGCCACAAATAAAGGATTTATGAATTTCGATGCATCAGTGAACTCTTTGAGAGATAATGGAAGATTCAGGATCTCATCATGAGTGAATGAACCATACAGAATAGTGAGATATCTAGGAATTCTATGATATAGAAATGGGCTGTAAATGTAGTGAAGCCCCAAGGGTGAGCCACGTGAAGCACCATAGTGCATCCCTCCTCCCTTGTAGAAGAAGAGGGGTGGAAGGATCAACCATTACCATATTTTAGACCCTATGTATTTTAACCTATTTCTATTATTATTTTTTGATTTTTAAACACGACATTTTAACAGTATTTTAATAATTATCACATATATTTCTTTTAGCAAAAATTTGGGATAAATTATAAAACTATGCTCAAAATTTTATTTTAAATTTTCTTATCTACCATTTTAATTATTAAATCAAAGAATACATTTAATTATCCCAATTTTTTATAATATTTTATGAATATAGAAAAGGTTCTATTTTTTGGAAAATCCAGGACATCTCAATAGTCAAAAAATTCCAAGTCATGTTTTCATCATAATCAGACAAGCCCCACAAACCTATTTTTAGGAATTATACAGGGTTTCAAATTAATTAATTAAGAAAATGTGTAAAAAATTACAAATGGATATTTTTTGAAATGTTTACATAAAATAAAGTTAATATTTTCGTTATTTTATGTTACTTGATAAACTAAGTTTAAACAAAAAATAAAATTCTATTAAAATATTATTATTTAAAATGATAATTATCACATCTATATTGGAATGGTTTGTATGAATTGGACTAAGTAAATTATGAAAATAAATGATCTACATGTCAATATAACATGAATTCATTGGTTACAATTAATGAAAAAATAATATAAAATCTATTTCGAAATAAAGACTACAGTTTTCATGAAAACTTTTTTTATGCACACAAACTTTTCTTAAATCAATAAATTAAATTAGTAACATTGGGTTAATTATTTTAATATAATTTATATATTATATGTAAGAACTCGGTTCTTCATTAAGGTACAGATCTCATGTTTTTTTCAATTATCAGTTTAATTTCTTAAATATGGCATATTATAAATCCATGCTGACGTCATAGAGGTCTATGGCATGTTTGGGGCTAGTCTGGAGCCTAGAACCCATGTTTGGGGTGAATAGAGGAGGTCACATGCTTAGTGCCAACCATACGGATTCGGCCGCACGACCTAGTGGAAGCACTATTGTTTAGCAGACTTGGATAGGGGGATACACATGGTTTTCACAAAGTATGAAAAACCATGTGGGGTAACCAAATGGGTTCATCTTTCTCTTATAAGGAGATCTGCATGATTCTAACCTGATTTGACAGACCATGTGGGTAAACCGTGTAACCCAGATAATTTTTGTAAAATCACCATTTTTCTTCGTAAATTTTTTTAACATTATGTTTATTCCCCTCCTCCCATTTCACAACAGCCCCTCACATTGTGAGATATCCTTTGGCTCCTACCCTATGATTTGATCCACCTACTCCATCCAACCGCTGAATCGAGTTTCGTTCATCTCCTTGGATTTGAAATGGTAATACCTCAATACATTTTTATCCTTTCTCAATTATTTTTTATATTGATTCTGCTATATGGATTTAGGCTCATATGCCCTAATATGTTGTTCCTCATCCATTCTTCAAATTTCTCCCAAACCAGGGTGAATAAATGCTTGAAACTGGATGAGCTATTTAGCATAATCTTTAGGTAGGTGGTCTCATCCCATTTGTCAAAAGTCGAGTTGTTTATATATTTCGGAGTGTTGTGTGCCCATTTTTGGGGTGTCACATTGATTTATAAATCATACAAGTTGTTTACTATTATTTCTTATGTAATTAAATAGGTGTTTCAAAGCATTTAATTGGTCATTTACCTATATTAAGGGCCACCCCATGGGTGAGTTCCCAGTTAGACCATTTTATGGCAGTTTGGCCTACGACACCTATGAGTCATGCCTTGAATTACAATTATTGGGTTGTATAAAATGTAATTGTTTATCAAATTGAATTTTCATTTTTCTTAATGGCTTTTTAATTGGATATGTGTATGGGATATGTGACTTTGCACATGACTTGTGTTTTATGTCTATTCTTGTTTAAACTAGTATGGGCTGTTTGGCTCTAAGTATGAACATCCCCTCATGGGTTAGGTTATGTTAAAGACATTTAATAGTTTATATTACATGAAAGGAACACTATGATATATGTTCCCATGTGAGTTGTATATTTGATGATTTTGGTCTTGACCCTAGAATGTCTATGGGATTTTTAAATTGAACTTGCTATAGTTAAATGGTAAATAGCCTTGGGTGAATCATGGATTATATTTAGAATTCCAAGGGCGTATATGTATATTGTAACTTGGTCCCTTAAGTGAGCCTTGGATTAAAATTAATTCCTTGGATATGGTCAATGTGATTTTCTATAGTGTTAATCTGGGAGTGAATTGTGGTCACCATGGATGGGCTTATAGAGACAATGTACTAAAATTCTGGCCCAATCATTGACCCCTATAGTATTCTTAGGACTTAATAAAGAGGCATAGACTGAATTTCATGAGTGATACTTAGGGATTCCTATAAAACAAACAATGACAGGCTCGGTTGACTTTGACTTAAAGCACCTATAGTGATATTGTGCTCCTGTGAGGTTCACCGGGACTGGCATATAGGGTGTTGGTGGATTTTCACCTAGAGTGATACATGAATTCCAACCTATGAATTTAAAGGATGGGCTCAAGTTATATTGTATATTAAAATGTTTTATGAAACATCTATAATCCAAAGAAAAAAGCATAGATTTTGTTTTTACTTCTTATTTCATAAATGGTCTTCAAAGGCATTTGTTGTTCTTACAGTTACACAAGGGATATAGAGCTTATAACAGATCTCAATACTTATAGAATTCAATTTAATTGAATTGTTAATATAAATGGAAACTAGTTATTTGTAAGATGGATTACTTTGGAGTACCTCCTAGCTTTCTACTTTTACTATTTTACACTACCTGTTATATATATTCAATGATAGATTGGAATAGACCTTGGGTGGTAACCTATTGGGATTTATTCTCACACCCTATTTGGGTCATGATTTGGGTCCAAGCGGATTATATGGTTTCGGGTATGGATAAAGGAAAGAACCCTCATATAGGTACATGATATTCATTTTAGGATCAGGAGAGCATGAGACCAAGATGTGGATTTCGATGCTACTGGAATACATTCAATACTTTTTTTAATTTTGGAAATTGTATTTTATACGATAGCATTGTGACTTGTTTGGATGTTTTTAATTGAAACATGTGACATGCATAATCTGTTGTATGATATGACTTATAGTTATTCATATTATTATTATTCCGCTATTTACTTATTTTTTTGGTATTGTTGAATATGATATATGTATGTTATTTCTTTTGTGCTAGCTCTGCCAATGAGAGAATAGTCTCCCCACTAACACCACCATGGCATTCAATTTTAGTAGGAAACCTTTAGCTTTTGGTGAGATGTGCTTGAGGCCATGTACCCAACATGGACCAATGCTCTATTTGGTGGAATCCGGGTTTGGGAAGTTACATAGTGGTATTAGATGAGTCTTTTTGGTTTTTATATACTATTTGGCACTGATAGAGTGGGATAAGAAGGAAATGGGATTTGGAAATAATTTTTTCTAATGAGTAGTTAGACTGCGTATTGGTAAAAGAAAAATTGCCTCAAATTGAATTGTGATCGTTGGATTTTGAACTATTATAGTTGATTATATTTCATCATTAGTGATGTAATTTTATTGTTCTATTATTATTGATATCATTTTGGTTTTATTTTTTTGAAACCTAATGAGATGAGGTTATTCCTTCTCATGCATCATATAAAAACTTGTTATAAATCAAAATCCATGCATTATTACAATGTTATTTAGGATAATTGCTGATTACATGATATTGTTATAGGTATCATGATTGATATTCCAACTTCTGTGATAGGTGTACTGGTACATTTTATGGTTCGAATAGGATAGACACCAATCATTGGTCTCTATTTTGTAAGGGCCCTCTTAGATCATAATTTTCAGGATCATATTTCCACATTTTATTGAATTTTGTGACGATGTGCTACTAGTGGATACCAAGATTTTATTTGTAGAGAGTTTGGGCCCTAATGGATCAAAATATGGCATACCATTAAAGATAACATTTTAGAAGGGAATGTGAAAATTTTCAAATGACTATCATTTCAGGATAAGAATGTGAACTCAGTTTTAAATTAAAATAAATGTGAAAAGAATGTGGTATTGAAATTGATTTTTGCAGAGAACTTGACTATAGTCAACCTTAGTAGTGGGATTTTAGTAGTATCTATTGGTCATTTTATACATACTCATGGTCCAGGGGTTGGAAGAGGGGTGCGTGATTAGAGGAAGGTTTTAACCTATCCTGTTGTTTCTATGCTTTTGAGATGATGATTTGAAACTGATCTTCAACGAAGGCATGTATTTTGAATTGGAGAGTCATTCCACCACAATGAGCTCAAGTTTTATGCCAAGAGGGTGAAAATGATCATTACCCAAATATGGTAGGCCATGGGATGCCAGTGGACCCTCTATTCATGCCAGTTGTGGAACCAACTATTATACCAGACCTATGTGTTGATGCATAGTTCGTTGAAGACATTATGTGGTTCATGCAAACATTTAGGGATTAAAAAAATCTTCTACGTCTATGGAAGAGCTGACGCGAGTGTTCCAAAAAACCACATTCACCTATGTTTTCTAGGGATGGTGTGCCAAATGCTTCAATGTCATGGATAGAGGCCATGTTTTTTATCTATGAACATCTAGAGACACCTCCTGAGAGGAGGGTAAAGTTCACAATGTATGTGATATGTGATTATTCTAAGATATGGTGGGATGTGATCACTTAGGTAGAGTGTCATTGGTATATGGTGTGGGGAGATTTTCAGAAAGTATCTTATGATTTATACTATCATGAGATGATGAGGGCTAATATATCCAGGGATTTTATGCATCTTGAGTAGGGTGATTCATTATATATGTAAAATTTAGCTTACTTTACTAATCTCGAGAACCACACACCAATTCTTGTGGGTGACAACGTATCAAAAACTAGGTGATTTCAGGATGGTCTTATGTATGAAATCTGATTGATGGTAAATATATTTAGGTCGCCTATTGTGTCTGTAATAGTGAATCAGTCACTGATCACAGAGTGTAACCTGAGAGAATCTAGAGGTACAACTCGGGAGGTTCAGTACCTAGATATTGTACTATATCAAACAATAGTAGTAAGCCTCACCTAGAGCCTCCCTGCTATTTTGTTAGAAGTTATAAAGTTTCTTTTGGTATCTAGCTTATGTGGTACCTATTCATGAAGATGGGGGATATGAGGCCACAGTTTCAAATGACCCAATTGAGTGCTGATCTTGTGGAAATATTGTCCATATTCAGTTATTTCATAGGATTTTCTATTCAGTAGATAGTGAGAGAGGGTATGCACCATCTCCACATTCATGAGTGGGGTCTATCGCTTCTCACCATTCAGGGATATGGAATGAAGCAATCTATTCAGGATGAGCTGGTGGTCATGGTCGTGGTATCCATGCCCCAAGATCAATGTGACAATAGGGTGGATCAGCTCATGGTAGCCAAGTAGTGTCATAGGATTGTGGTATAGGCCATACATATGCAGTGGAATAGACCCAGCAAGAGTAGGATCCTTGACCTTATACTATCAGAGGTACTATTATAGAATACTCCATTTTAGCTTCTACAGTTTCAATAAAAGAGATTCACATAGTTTCATATCATTTATCATTTTAGAGAGCCTTGGGCTTTATGTTTTTTACATTATGAGACAAGACACTCTGTTACAGAATAGAACAATATATGTGTGTCGGTGGAAGAAGTGACCCCTTGTGGTTGGTGGGGGTCACTTCGTATGGGACCTTTATGTTCTAGAGATTTTAAGACTTTAATTCATTACCAATATGGGATATTTTGTTTCCTTTCAGGACTTTGTTGATTGTTATCAATATAGGGTGAGTTTTATGTCACTAGAGGGAAAATTGTTTCTACAAAAAGTTTAATAGGATGTCCAGGTTAGTCGAGCTAGACCAAAGCATTATTTGTTGTGTGGGATGACAAGCCAAATTGTGAGTATATATTTGGATGACTAGGGAACTTGTCAGATGGATTTCCCTCTAGTGTTTGATGATTTTTGGGATGATTTTCCATATGAATTATCTAGTTTACCTTCAGTGAGAGAGGTGGAGTTATCTATTGATCTAGTTCCAAGAGTTTCACTGGTATCCATTCCTCGTGAAAGGATGATAGCGATGGAGTTGGAAGATATCAAGAGGCATCTAGAAAACAAGGAGGCTAAGGGTCCCATCTTACCAAGGACTTTCGTAAGGGGTTTTCGGTCAATTTTTAAGAAAATACATATGAGACCCTAAGTATTTGTGTAGATTGTGTAAAGATGAACCATATGAATGTTAAGAACTGGTATCCTCTATCACGAATAAATGATCTCATTGTCTAGCTTTGGTGATCTTAGTTTTTCCCATATATTTTTTTGATGTATAGTTATCATCATGAACATGTTAGATCGTTATACATACCTCACATAACATTTTGGAGTAGGTATAGTCAATATGATTATCTTGTTATGTTTTTTGGTCTCACAAAATCACTAGTGGTTTTTATGGCATTGATGAACCATATGTTTAATACCTATCTTTAATCGTTTATTATGGTTTTCATGGATTATATCTTGGTGTGTTATCAAAATCTACATGACCATGAAAAAAAAATTTAAATCATTTTAACTGCACTAAGATAGCATCAGTTGTATGATAATCTCACAAAGTGCCACTTATAGATGGATTGTATTCAATTCCTAGGTCACATAATCTCAGATACAGAAGTATTAGGGTATCTAGAGAATGTTTGTGTAGTAATTTCCTTGGAGAATCCCAATAACGTCTTTGAGTTGCATAGTATCTTAGAGTTGGCTTATTAATACATGCATTTAATATAAGATTACTCATGTTTAATACTGTCATTGAAGTTCCTGACTGAAAGGGTATGAAGTATATATAGACAGATTCATGTAAGATGGCCTTTTAGGAGATTACAGAGAGATTGACTTCAGTATCAATACTGGTTTTTCCATATCCAGGTAAGAGTTACACTTTGTACTATGATGCATGAGGTATCAGGGTAGGATTAGTTCTTATGTAAGGGGATAGAGTTGGTGTATATAGGTCTCGGTAGTTTAGGATACATTAGAGGAATTTCCTAATGCACAATATTGAGTTAGCTACAGTTGTTCATGCTTTACACTAATCTAGACATTACTTAATGGGAGATCATTTTTGTGGTGTACACAGAACACAACATACTCTTATACATATTTACTCTATGTGATCTGAATTTGAGATTGTGATGTTAGGTGGAATACCTTTAATATTCTGGATTCACATTTTCCATGATTTATGGTAATGGAAATGATGTGGCCAATGCTTTAATTATGGGGACTCAGATACAGGTAGTGCAATAGGGCAGTAGTGAGTGGATGCTTAGGTATTCTTTCTCTAAAATTCCCTTGGAGGCGAAAGATTATCAGGGAAGATATTTAATTCATCTTTATCTCATACCTCTAACATACTAAATAGAGTAAGGATGCGGTAGCAATTAGATTATGAAGGACTAGCTCTATAAAAGAATGTTTCAGGTGAGTACCCTCAACTTGGTTGAACCATAAGTGAGGATGATGTTCTATGTTTATATAGTCATGTATAAGTATCATCAGATATGCACGAGGAGCTGATGTAGGATTTTCAAGCCTCTATTTGTGCATTGCATCCTAGTTTCACCAAGATATATTAGGATTTACATCCTCAAAATTGGTGGACGGGTATGAAAAGGAATGTATCTAGTTTTTTCATGAGGTGCTCAACCTATGAGCAGGTGAATGTGGAACAATAGTGACCATATTGAATTTTACAGAAATTTCCCATTCTTGTGTGGAAATAGAATGACATCGTGATTGATTTCATGATAGGTTTACCGAGGTTTCCTCAAGGTAATGATGTAGTTTGTGTTGTCATTTACAGGATCACAAAGGTTGAACATTTCATAATGATAAAGGAAACCTTCGGTGTTGATGAAATTGGGGGTGGTACACCCGTGAGAATGTACACATTCATAGGGTCCCTCATGCGGTCATTTATGATAGGGATACCGTGTTTATTTCTCATTTTAGGAAAGGTATTTAGATGTTTCAAGGTACACAAGTACTCATACACACAACTTACCACCCTCCGACAGATGGTCATTCAATGTGTACGATTTAGGTGCTTGAAGACATGTTACAGGCTTGCATCCTAGATTTCAGGGGCTCATGGGAGAGACACATAACTCTTGTATAGTTATCCTATAAAAATTTATTTTAGGATATTATTTAGATGGATCCATATGTTTCATTATACGGTAGGCCATGCCGGTCACCACTATGTTGGATAGAGGAAGGAGAGGTAGCTATGTTTGGACATAATCTTTTTAGGAGACTAGAAAACTTGTGCAGTTGATTCAGAGGTAGATGGATAATATGATGTCTCATCAAATATCATTCAATGATATCCATAGATGACATCTCGAGTTCAAGGATTGGGATCATGTATTCTTAAGTGTTTCACCATGCTTCGGACATAAGAGGATCATGATAAAAGGTAAGCTTTCACCGATATACGTAATGAAATTCAAGATTCAAGAGATTTTTGGTTCGGTAGCCTATCTGTTGTAGTTACCCCATATGTACTAGGCTATTCATGATGTATTACAAGTTTCCTATATCCAATGTTACTATTCCGGCCTATATAATGGTTTTCTGAATGAGGAGAATGAGTCGTAGGTAGATGTGTCCTTTGAGGATAATCCTATAAGAACTGTGGATCATAGCATGAAGGTTATTTGTAGCTATTACATTACATTAGTATGGGTGATATGAAAGAATGGATGAGTGAAGGATGAATCATGGGAGAGGGAAGCCAATGTGTGATTGTTCTAGTTTGAGATTTTATAAAATATTTCATCCCCACAACAGGAAAAGAAATTCAAGGATGAATTTCTATAAGGGGGATGTTCGTAAGAACCTAGTTCTTCATTGAGGTGTGATTCATATGTTTTCAATAAATTCTCAATTTAATTATTATTATATAGACAATTATTATATTTTTGGGGTCATGGAGGTCTCTGGAGTTTTCTGGGATGGGATGGAGCTTGGAACCTGAGTTCTAGTTGAAAATAGAAGGCCACACTATTAGTGTAAACCGTTTGGATTAGGCAGCATGACCATGCTGAAGATCAACAGTTTTAGTAAACCTAGATTGAGGGTTATGAACTGTTAGCACATGGTTTAGAAAACCATGTTAGTTAACCATGTTAGTTCCCCTTTCTCATATAGAGAGTTGTGAACATTTTCTTCTTGTTTGACAATCCATGGGGGTAAACCATACGACCCATATATTTTGGATAAATGACCATTTATTCCATGAAATGTTTTTATCCATAAGTTTCTTCTCAAACACTCATCGTAAAGCAGGCCCTCACATTGGGATCTCTCCTTTGGCACCTACCGTATGCTTTAAGCCACCCACTCCGTTCAACCTCTAAATCGTGTACACTATTTTATTTAGACTCAAACACCCTAATATCCTATTATTATTCAATTCTTTGGATTGATCTCAAACTAGGTAGAATCAAATCCTGAAATTGGATGATCTATCTAGAATGAACTTAAGGTAGCCGTTATATTTCCTTTTGTTAAATGTCAAGAAGTATATAAATACTAGAGTTCCACACAGCCATTTCTAGGGTTTCTTCATGATTTATAATTAATAAATTTTGTTTTCAATCATTTTTAGTTAATTAAATAGGGGTTTTCAATTATGTAACATGTTTTTTACCCAGATTACAGGCCACCCCCTCAGTGACTATCATGTTTAATATTTTTTATGGTCTTTTGGCCTGTGATACATGTGAGGTGTTCCTTAAATTACCATTCATGGGTTGTTTAAAATGTAATTTTTTTATCATATGTAATTTCCATGTTTCTAGATGGATTTTTTATTGGATAACTTTATGGGATATGTGACTTTCACCTTGATCATTGTTTATGCCTATGCTTGTTTAAGCATGTATGGACTATTGGGCTCCAACTGTGAACCTTCCATTAAGAGTTTGGTTATGAAAAATAATTTAATAGTTTAGATTACATGAGATGCTTGGTATGATCTATTTTCCAATGTAAGTAGTGATAGGATATGCCTTATAGGTTTGTACTAGCTTGAGATGCCCTTAGTGGTGAGTTTTACATTTGATGATTTTTGCGTTGACCCTAGAATGGCTAATGAATATTTAAATTGAACCATTTATGGTTAAAGGGTAAATAATACTTGGCGGGTAAGGAATTATATTTAGAATTCCATATACGGGCTTATATATCCTCAATAACATGGTCCCTTGAGTGAACCGTGGATTTATTGAATGCCTTGGACATGCTCAATGGGCATGTTCATAATGTTATGTCCTGAGGGAACCATGGACCCCATGGATGTGGTCTTAAATGTTATGTACTTAAATGCTGAGTGAATCATGGATCCCTATGGGATACCATGATGGGATTAAGAGTAATTTATTGTATATCATGAGAGATACATATGGATTCCAATAGTTACTCAAAGGATGAGATCATTTGACATGGGTGTACCACACCTAGATTGATAACGGGCTCCAGTGAGGTTTGTCAGGATGGGCTTGTAGTGTGTTGGTGTATTTTCAACTAGAGAGATACTTGAATTCTAGCTTATAAATTTCATTGAAGGTATTGGGTCATATTGTATATTGAAATATTTTATGATGTGTCTTCCAAGATAATGTATAATATTGTATTCAATATTTACTTATTCTTGCTTAGATGGCCTTTAGAGGAATCTGTTGTGCCTACAATTACATGGGGGGTGTCAGGCGTAGACTAGATCTTGAGACTTGTAACATTAAATGTAATTGATTTTTTAATTTTAAGTGGAAATTTAATGTAAATGGGATATAGTGCTTGTATGATTGTTTACATTTGAGTACCTCATAGCTTACATCATTCACAATTTTACACTGCATGTTATAAATATTCACTAATAGATTGGTAAAGACTATTGGTGGTTGCATACTAGGATTTAGTCTCACATCCAATTTGGTTCAAGCTTCGGGCACAAAAAGATTATATGGTTGCAGGTGTCTATAAAGGAAAGCTCCCTCTTAGAGCTACTAGATAAGTGGTTTAGGAGTAGGAGAGTATGGGACCAAGCTGAGGCTTTGGATGCTGATGGGATTGTTTTTTTCGTTTTTCCACTTTTAGCACTTTTATTTTATCTAATAGCATTGTGACCTATTTATATGTTTTGTATAGAATCATGTGACTTTCATCATCAATTGTATGATATGACATTTGGTTACTTTTATTATCAATGTTCCCCTGTTTATTTTTGTTGTTTGGTATTTATGATTCCTCTATCAATATTTTATTTCGATTATGTTAACTCTTCCAATGAGATAATAGTCACACCACTAACATCACATTATCCCTCACTACTAGTCAGCAGCCTCTAGCCTTTGTGGACATGTGCATGAGGACATCTGTTCAAACGTGCCTAGAACAATATTAGGTGGAATCCGAGTTTGGGAAGTAACCTTATATATTCAATAAAATTTGTAAAATTTATTTTATTTTTTTTATACAAGATATGAGAATAATTCTAATTTTACTGTTAATGTCAGATTTTTCTAAAAAATAAGTTTCTCAATTTTTGTGTACTTACATTAAAAATAATTCTATAAAGTTTTAGATAATTTGTTTGAAAATATTATGTTCATTTTTAAATAATAATATCAAAAGTATAATAGGGTTAATTGTTTATAATTTTTTGAAAAGATTATTATTCTGATAAATAGTGAAAAATGCCGCATTTTAATTGAAAACTGTCTTTTTGTTTATAGTATTCAAAAAGTTAAACTATATTTTAAATTAATTTTAAATTAAAATTAGTTCAAATATATATAAATTAATCCAATTTAGGTCATTTTAATGATTTTCGTATTGAAATTGGATAAAAATTACTATAAATAAATGATCATTTTCTCTTTGAAAACTCTCTTTCTCATCGCATCAATAAGATTAATTTTAAAATTAAAATTTTCAACATATAGAAAATTAATTTATATAAATGTATTAAGTATTATGAGTCATAATTATTTCTATTATCTAATATGTTCAACAAAATTTTATTCCAATATTAATAGTTGAAACAGTAAAAATTAATTACCACGGTTAAGGTAAAAATGGGTTTACCAGGGGTTAAACTTATGAGATAAGGATAAAAAATGACCCAAAAATTTTCCAACAACAATTGGATTGAAATATTTTGACCATATGTATTATTTTTTTGATAATGGTCCATTTGTTTCCTTATGAAATTTTAAAAACATGGTTACAACTTTTTCTTTTCAAAAACTTAAAAGTGGACCTCTCACTATATTTATCAAACGCCACCCCCACTCATATCCACTTCACACCACAAACCCCTTTTTTGGCCAATACCTACCCAAATAAATTTAAAATTTCACTCCTTTAATACTAGAATCCTTATTTTTGGAAGCAATACATTCTAGTAATTCATTAGGTCCAAACATAAGGAGGTTACCCGAAAAAGAGGTAAATTTATTCAGTGAGAGTTTTTATTTTATTTATTACTCCACCTAAATTAATTATTATTAAAATTTTATGATATAATTACCAAATTATACTAAACATAATAATATTATTTTAGGTTAAATTAATTCCCTACAACCATCACCACTTCTGTCAAATGGGTTACAAAATCATTGTTCATGTGTATAGAGGACTACTGCCTCCTGAACCAAGGTTATTCGTTTTTTCCATTACAACATCATAGGGTTGGGTATGATGATGGATATAAGGTATATATTTATATATTATATTTGTAATATTATTATACATATTGATTCATTATATCATATAAACCATTTTATGCTCCATTCTTTATGGGATACGATAATTTCGTTCGTGTGTACAATGAACGACTACCTCATGATGAGAAGTGATTAATTTTCACTAACTCTTTACATAGAAGATAATAAGAAAAAAATTATTAAAAATTAATTATATAAATAAAATAATAATTATACTAATAAAATATTTATCATTCTAGAAATATAATATATCATTTTTATTATTACCGTTTCAGTCACTAAAAGATGATAACATCATTCATGTACATGTGGACTATAACCTTCACAAAGAAATGTGACACTCTTTTCATAACCAAACCACATGGATGATATGTATAAGTATATTTAATGAATTTTTTTTTTTATTTATGATATTATTATCACTCAAAAAATATAGGATATTACTTACATTTTTTCATTAATAATTATTGAAAAATGGAAGGGTTACTAGAGTGTACATATGACCTACCATCTCCAGGATCGCAACATATTTCATTTTTCAAAAGCAACATTAATTATTGGTATTAAAATTATAATTTATCTAAAATATGAAAATTATTTCATTATTATTAATATTTATCATATGGAACCATGATAAAATTGGGAGTATTGAGTGTAACAAATCAAATCATATACAAAAAAAAAACAATCATTACCCAGAACGTTACCTTAACATAAAATTGATAAAAAAAATTGTAAGAAAAGGAAATAAGTAAATCCTATATGGTCATATATATATAAATATGGTTTTCAATATATTTAAATAAACTTATATTTCATATACCATAGTTTATAATGTGTACAAAGGATGTTAATACTTATAGTAAGGGATATTCGTCTCACTTTTCCTTTAAATGAGATAAATTCCATATTCACCACATGTTTATTTTATTTTTTCAAATAATTCTGTTCATGTATTGTATGATTATTATAATTAAAATTTTTAGAATTTATATATCTATTTTTTGATCTCTCTTTCACAGGTTATATAGTTCAAAAGTTACCAAATCGGTAAGGTATATTTATCCCAATTTTCCTTCTTTAAAAAAATTGATTATCTTATAAACCTATCTTCCTATATGAAGAGTAGATAAACCCATTTTAAAAATAATACCATGAGATTATTTATCATCATAATATTTTTATATTATTTTTATATTATTACTTTATGGGTATCACAATTCTATCATACCAATGTGGTGAAGATTTTATGTTAAAATCTCATACTTTATTAGGATTGTTTATGATTATGTTTCTCAAGAAAAAAACAAATGATTAATCTCTCAAGTAACACATTAGATTTATTATCTTCTGGTTAATCATATTTTTTTCATTAAATAATACAATTTTTCACACATTTGTAATAATTATAATTATGTAATTTTTAAAAAAAATCCAATATCATTTATCCCTTCGATTAGAAATCCAATTTCTCCAAAAACTATGTTTTATAAAAGTGTTTTTAAAAATAATTTTAATATTATCCTTTTATTTATGAAATAAATATTTCCCATTTTTCACCTTTTCGGAAAATGTTTTGAATGGAATCTTCATGTAACTTTCCTAACAATGTTAGTTTGGAAATCAATTAAAATGTGAAGAGAATTATAGTTTTAATTTGTACGACTTGAATGGAATTATCCAAAATTATGAACAATAATTTCATTGAATATTAATTTGTAATAATCTATGATTTTTTTAAAAGAAATGCATTTTCAATTTTTTTATGTTTTCAAATATGTTTTCATAGTAGGGAGGATGTTTTTTCAATAATTGTTTAAGAATAGCTTTCAAAATTATTTCCCCTCTATAATGACATATGTCGATGTTTTCTATGACATACTAAGATATGATCCAAGGATATAGTTCATATTATTTCATTGAATGGTTTGTTTTTATGATGTTAGGATGATTATTAAAACTTTCAATTTTCTATACATTATGATATTATTAAATTTTTATGAAATCCATTTTATTTCATGGGTTTTGACCTAATGAATGATTATTAACATTTTTAATACAAAAATATGGTTTTAATTATTATACATGTGGTAACTATATAACCCTATAAAACATTGGATAATTATTTATATCCCATGATATAGACAAGAGTGGAATGGATATTGAACCTGATTTAGAAAGGGACTTTGTCTATTATGATGGTATTGAGAGTGATCCTTCACTTCTATGCTTGTTTTTTGAGTTTTACAATTACAGTATAAAATCCTTTATAGTGATCCTTAAATAATATGGAAACTATTTTCTAGGATTATTTTTATTCAAATCATCAACATCTTATGTTAATGTTATGCTCTTATAGATCTTGTTCATTTATTATGTTATGATTCATGTCTTATGTACTACCAATCTTTATTCCATGAATCAATATTATTATAATTGATGTGAAGGGTACATTTGTTAAGTTTAATTATCATGTTCTCATACCCTTATTCTAAATTTATTTTTACATATCTCCCTTTTTTACCCTTTCTGAGTATTTGAGCTCACCCTTTTTTAAACTACCTCTCGCTAGATTATAAAGAAATTTTTTCTGTAGGAGTACTCTAGGGGAATATCTATATCTGAGAAATTTAGGATATTTCATGAATAATTAAAATTAAGTTAAAAACATCCAAAGGCACTAAACTATTCTGGTCCTCAGGTATGTTATTGTGTAATGTATAGAATATTCATATAGCATGATATAATATCCATGTAAGAGAATCCTTGGTCGTTACAATTGGTATGATAAGAAATATTTAGTTATCCTTTAAAAACAAGGACTACAAACCTTTAGTGAGATCCCTACGGATATTTCTAAGTATATGTATATTGGTTTCATTAAGGATAATTCTAATTATGAGTCATAGTATAAGAACATTTCCAAGAATTTTTCTAAAGGATAGAGAATGTTATTCCCCTTAAATCACATACCATTATATATATTAAAAGTAGATGCGGCTCTGCATAGAGATACCTAGGGGTAATAAATCTGAAAATATTTCATTGAGTTGGATTTGATTATCACCTGGTGTATAAAAATGGGCCTTACTTCAAACCTAGTATGACACTATTAGGGGATATGAATGGTAAATTTAAAAACTCTTAATAAAAAATAATGAGGGATTTAAATATTTATCTGTAATGTCCTAGATTAATCCATAGAAGTTATATATTTAAAATAATGTGTTATGATTTAAACATTATATATGTTATTTTTCATGGTCATGTGGTTCCCCACTATGATTAGTGTTTATCACACTTTTATTTTGGTTTTATTCAATGGTTGTAACCAAGGATCAACATTAATGCTAAGTGAGAATGACAATTAAATAATTTTCCTCTAGAAAATCCAAACATTATGGGAGCTATAAAGAAAATATTAATTATTACTCTCTAAAACCTTTCTCAAAATATGAATCATTCTATAATTACAAAAAAATAGAGGGAAAACATCATCTTAATTCATTTATGAAGAAAACACACCTTATTTTAGTGGGTCTTCTAGTCCACCAGTTTGTGAACAATGGATCAGAATAATTGAAGGTATATTTTCCATTCTACAATGTCTATAACATGGAAAAGTAATTTTAGGTCTACCATTTGTAAGGTGAAGCAGATTAATGGTGGAATCTTATGAAGAATATGTGTAAACATGGTGAAATTGATTCTATGGATTTGGATGAGTTCAATAACATATTTTTCAATAATTAATTTCCTATAATTAATTATAAAAAGATGTTGAAGATGTTCCTTATCTTAAATCAAATGTATAATGGGTCTGTTGGTACCTACAAGGAAATTATTTCGAGGATTATGATATAAGATTTAGTTAGTATCGTCTAATATGACAGTAAGGTTGATTGTTTCTTCAATAGCATATATCCAAGTCTTCTATGGTATTTATCCATAAGAAATGTTTTTTTCTATGAATATATTTTTAGATGTTCTATCAAGGTGAAATGGAGGTTGGAGTTATGTATCAATCTCAAAACATTGATAAGAAGAGAAAAAATACATTCAAATGAAAATATAAAACCCATGGAGAGAATAATATGAGATTTTTTTCTCAAAGTGTGGGAATAAACATAGTGGAAAATATATAAAGAGATGTAGTTAATGTTTTTTCATAAGGTAAGGACATAAGGAAATTTATTGTTGATGTGATGGGAAGAATTTATCTGAGGATGTGAATATAGAGAACCCCAAAATATATGAACCACCCACAATCTATTGTTTTAAATGAAATTGGAACGGTAATTATGAAAACCAATGACTTAATCAAAGGGTTAATAAGGATGATAACTCAAATAAACCACAGAAGATAAAGTTAAAAAATGGAATGCTTATGTAATCATAATGGTTGAAGTGGATCATGATAATTCAGTCTCATTAATACCCCCTACATAGATTGCAATTTGAAGTTTGAATTTCCTTGAATGATCCCTAGGATAATATTATTTTTCACACATTACTGAAATTTCATTTGATTATGTCCCTCTATAAAAATTATACAATAATGAAACCACAATTTGATTTATCTCAATATAAGAATGAAACAAATATCCCAATTAATATGTTCTTGTATAATTTAAGAGCTTATTTAAGGAATGAAGGGTGAATTGTCTTTTCAACGAATATATGTCTTCATGTATGAATAACTTAAAAGTTATGGATACCATCATGGGATTGTGAGTTTAATACTGAGAATATATTTAAAGTCATTGAAACCATTTTTAAGGTTTTATATGATAGGATTTTATCAAGATTAATGATATTTTAATATCAATTAATGGAAATATAACCCTTTGGTATTGTATACAGTGACAATGTTATTTGAGGAGGAATTCCTTTACACTTTGTTCACTTATGATTAAAGGTACTGATAACATTTAGGGTTTATATTATCTTTGATGTTGAGATAAATTATGGGTTATAGTCGATCACTATATGACGTCTCCAAACATCATTTCTATCAAAGAGGATTTCACTTTGGAATTTTCTTCCAAAATATAGATTAATTATGTGGTAGTGATTCAATGAGTATCACATTAATGTGTATATTACTAGAATATAGATTTTGACTGGATGTTTTGGAAAAAATATTCAATAATATCTTCATATAGGGTTGAGTTTCAACAATGTGAATCATCCCCAAATAGATGTTCCATTTGAGTGAATAATTCAAACCCTAGAGGATATGCTAAGATAGTGTACTATGTCTTTTAAATGTGTTTGGGATCAAAACCCTCCTCAAGTTGAGTTTTCATTCAATAAAATCATTCACTCAATAATACAAATGGATCCTTATAAATACATTTATTAAAAGAATAGTAGATCTCCAACATATAGTAATGAAGTTGCCGAAAGAAAGCTATTTAGACCTGAACAAGATGATGAAATAGAAGAGAAGGTTGGATCCATTACGAAACACTTAAGGATAGCACTATGTAGATAGAAATATTATGCTGATAATCATAGATGTGATCTAGAATAACAAGATGGCTAGAAGGTCTTTATATGAATTTCTCCAGAAATAATTGATCATATTGGGGTAGGAGATTATTGTTTTGAGATTCCGCCAAACCTATCTCAAGTTTATGATGTCTTCCATGTACCTATACTAAGAATGTACATACATAATACAAAAAATTTACTAATCTCAAAAGTTGTACCACTAGAGCATGATATTTTTATAAAGAACCATAGGTTGAGATTCTGGATCCTAATGAGAAAGCACAACGAAAAAATACCACTAACATGGTGAATGTATTTTTCTTAAACCACCAGCTTGAGTAAGCTATGTGGGAACATAAGGATGTGATGAGGCAAAAGTATCCTTAGTATTTTGTTCCAAAGATAGGAATTTTGAGGGTGAAATTCATTTATAAGGGTTGTAAAATTTAAATCCTATAGATTTTTTGAACAAAAATTTTCAAATAAATTTAACTATTTTGATATTTTGTGTTACACGCTAAGCCATGTTTGAAAGAAACATAACATTATATTAAGATATTATAATTATTTTATTTGATAGTTATCACAAATCCATTTGAATGGAGGGTATGAATAGGATTAACTGAATTCTGCAAATATATGATACACATTAATATAAATATAATTATTTTTATACCAATTAATTATAAATGAAAGTAAAAACTATTTTAAATAAATGAAATATTTTTCTAAAAAACTATATTTATGGATAAAATGAATTTTACATCAGCAAATTAAAAAATAACTTTTTATGAGTTATTTTAATTAAATTTATTTCTATATATTTAATATATATTTTAAAATTGATCGTTTTTACTTGATAGAAAATCTATAAGAATAGAACCAATTTTACCCTTAAAAGTGTATTTTTCGAAAAATAATTTTGTTTGATTTTTTACACATAATTTAAAAATAAATTTCATTGTTTTCTAAAATTTATTTTAAAAAATAAATTATACTTTTTAAATCCCAGTGTAAATATTACCTTAGTGTGAATTTTTATAATATTTGGAAAAGTTAATCTTCTGATGGATAGTGAAAAATACAGAATTTTAATTGAAAACTGATTTATTATTTAAGTAATTTATAAAGTAAAATTATATTTTAAATTTATTTTAGTGTAAAATTAATTCAATTATATATCTAGGAATTGAATTTAGTTTATTTTATATATTTCCATTATAAAACTGGGAAAAAAACTTTGTAAACATTTGAAAAATGTCCCTTTGAACTTTCTGGTCATGTCTATGAAATTAGTTTTAAAATTATATTTTTCTACTTATTTGAATTAAATTTTTAAAAATAGATACCATATTTTTATCTATAATGATTTATATGATCCAATAAGTCCAAATTCCTTTTTTACAAAAATGAATAATGAAAACAATAATAATTAATTATCTCAGTTAAGGTAAAAATGGGGTTTATGAGGACTAAACTAAATGATAAGGGTATGAAATGAACCAAAACGTGTCCAAACCCCATAGAATGGACATATTTAGGTGTAATGTCTAATAATTTCTATTATGTACCATTTTTGTACCCTTTTGGCATGTGGAAAACAAGGTTAGGCCTTTTTCGTTTCAAA
Source organism: Viscum album (assembly GCA_963277665.1). NCBI lineage: Eukaryota > Viridiplantae > Streptophyta > Magnoliopsida > Santalales > Viscaceae > Viscum > Viscum album. The sequence continues at coordinate 123,609,435 of OY728129.1, read as the reverse complement.
AAATTACAAGTGTACCACTCACCTCACTTATAAATGGTCACCCCTTTCCTCCCCACTTCACACCATAAAACCCTTTTTGTTAAGCCAATCCCTATTAAAATACCTTAACAACTTCAATAAATATTATCCTATCAGCATAGTTTTGGAAGAAATCTGACCTAAGAATGATGAGGGTGAAAACCTAAGAATTTAATCAGAAGAGGAGGCAACATTCTCCAATGAGCATTTTTATTTTATTTATTCCTCTATTTCCTTAAATTAATGTTATACCAATCTGAAAAAATTTCATTAATATATTACTTATACTAATATATTTTTTATAAACTAATGACCTACAACCATCAAAAATTTCATCAAATGGGTTATAAAATTACTGTTTATGTGTATGGAGGACTAACACCTCATGAATCGATGTCATTCATTGGGGATTTGAAAACATCATTCATGTGAATGATGTACTAAGTCATCATTAAGCGATGTGATTTGTTTTCAATAAATATTAAAATTATGGAAAATAAAGATATCATAAATAAATATATATGATATAACTTAAATAGTTAGGATATTCATGACATATTTATAATTTTTAAAGGATAATATGTATTCTCATTTATTACATTTTCACTCATTTAAAGATAATAATGTCGTTCATGTATTTGTGGACTACCTTATTCACGAAGTAATGTGGCTCTATTTTCATCATCACACCACTTGCATGATATGTATATGTTTATTTAAAGAAATAATATGTTATTTATATGTTTATAAAAATTCTATAAAGGTAAGATATTTATTACCTCCTTTCTATAAAGATAATGGATAAATGTAAAAATTACTCACTCATATATATGGCTTACAATCTCTATAATCAAAATGTACTTCATTTATGAATCCATGTTTCCAGATTAGTAATAAATATTCAATTGATGAATTACAATTATAATTAGTTCAGCATTATTATTCTTAATATGATTGATGTATGATCAAATAATATGTATTGAAAATAAAAAATCAAAACATATATGAAAAAAGCAGTTATTAGCCGAAACATGACATTAAGAAGAAATTGTTAATAAAATGGGAATAAATTGACATGAGTAGATAATTTATGGTGTTATAAATATAATTATGGTTATTTAATATATTAGTTATAAAATTTTATTTATTATATAGTCGGTTTGAACATCCATGAATGAAGTTGAGACTTACAGTAAGGGATTTTGGTCTAACTTTTACATTATGTGAGATAAATTCCATATTAACCACATTTTTATTTTATATGGTTTATATACTACCCATTTATTTATATTATAATTATTTTACTTAAAATTATTTTTATTTTCAAATCCATTTTATGATCTCACATTCATGGATTTTATGGTTCAAATATCAACAAGGGATCTTTTTCTCCATTTTCCTTCTTTGAGATATATGATTATGATATATAGCTACCTTCATGTTCGAGGTGTATCTAAAAAGCATTGACATGAATTATTATTAATTTATTTATCCTCAGGTTATTTTCTTTTTAATTCTATCTTATTCCTTTATGGTGATTACATTTCAAAATCACCAAAGTGATAAAGATTTAATTTTATAATCTCATAATTTAACGAGATTATTTATGATTATGATTTTGATGATAAACTATTATTATCAATATCTCAAGAAAATCATGAATTTTATTATCCATTTTTTATTCAAGATGTTTTAATGAAATAGTAAAATTTTCATTAATATTTGGTAATTAAAATAATTGAGAATTTTTTTTTAATAAAATCCATCTTTTTTTCACTCTTCAGTCTGAAATCAATTTTCTTCTAATAATATGTTTTGTAAAAAAATTGTTTTTCAATTATTATATGATTTATAAAATAAATTTTACCAATGATATACAATTTCCAATGTATTTAAATGATTCGTCGTGTTATATTCCAAATGATTCTTAGTTTTCTTTTATTGAAAATATTAGAGGAACCTTCGTTTTAATGTATGAAATTTTCTAACCTCATAACCAGTAATTTATTTTAAGATTACTTGAAAACAATACAATTTTATTTTAAAATTAAATATGTTTTAAAATTAATTTTGTTTAGAAAAGTTTTTTTAATGTGTGAAGGATATTTTTCTTATGAAATATTTTAAATAATCATTGAAAATTAATTTCCATCTATGATAACATTTGATGTTGATCCCTTTGACATACTGAGATATGATCCAAGGACTAAATTACTTTTATTTATTTAAATAGTATATTTTTATGATAGAATACTAATTTTGAATCACTTATCTTTTCCATAGGTTACGTTATGATGAATTTTTTATGAAACCCATTTTATTTTTTCAGTTAAGATACCACAAATGTATACGATATTGTGGAATACGTAAATATGATTTGATTATGAGATTGGTGGGATCTATATATCCCTCAAATTAATTGGAAATATATTTATATATCATGAGATATATAGGACATTAATGGGGAATTAATCTGGTTTAGTTAATGACTTTTTCACTATAATGGTCTTGGGAGTGATCCTTAACTACTATGATAGTTTGCAGAGAGAACTCATTTCACTCTGATAGATTGTAGAGAGAACTCATTTAACTATGATAGACTTTTCAGGGACCCCTGACTAATATGGTAATGATTTCCTATTCTTATGTGTATGAAACAATTATATATCTTTGTAACACCTGATACTTTTATGAGAAATATCTTGTTTTTATGTTATATAAATCATCAAATAAATCATTCACTACACACAACACTAGCTTGTCATTCATTACACGCAACCGCGACCTTCCTCGATAGCTTGTGTTGTACGCAATACCGAGTTTCACTAAACAACAATATGCTATTAAAATATTATTAAAACTAGCCGTTATGAATAGTTATAAGTGAATTTTGAATTTTATAACATTTTAATTCAACTTATACATTTTCTAGAATGAGGTATAAGATCAAAATCAGTTTTTTTATATATGAAGTATTTTTAAAAAAATAGAGTTTTGCCGCCTTTTGATGGCGCACCCACATTAAAGATAGTTTTTGACAAGTTTATAAGTTCAATTTGACAAAATAAAACTCTTATTTTGAATCAGGGTATAAAAATTTACTTTGGATAAATTTTTTATATTTTTCTGATAACTTTCATATTTTGATGAATAGTAAAATTACGCTAATTTTTAATTAAAAACAACATTTTTCATTGAGATAATTTATATGGATAATCTATAATATTGAATGGTTTTAAAGTATAAATAGAATATAGTTTTACCATTTAATATAATGTATGTCATTAGCATTAATTTCACATTGAATTCATTGGTAAAAACATTTCAATCTTTGGCAATGTTTTAACTTCTAAAACCCGTTTCTTTAAAAAAGGGATTTATTTTAAATTAATTACTGCAAATTATATGTTTTGAATTTTAAAAAATGGATTCCATATTCAGAATCAGTGGGTTCAAATTATGTTAATAGGCTAATTTTTATTTTTAGGCATTATTAATAGTAACTACGGTAAATTTTATTTACCATAGTTAAAGGTAAATCATGTAATTAAGGGTAAATATAATATTATATAATTACCCTAAAAACTGAATAAATCCTATTGGATGACTTCAAGTCGACCCATATCACCTATGGGTCGGATTAGATTCATTTAACGGACTTTTCTCCAGGAAAATAATTTAATTATTATTATAACCAAAGAATATGACAACATGTCACTTTCTTAAATCCTATAAGTATAATAATTTTAATTTATTGATAAACTTCATTAAACATCCAACATGAATATTCTCCAGAAATCTAATACAATTATCTATATCGTAGGAATCTATTTAGGATTTTTAGGGATTAAATAATTATCATTTATTATGACACAATAGTGATGTTGAAATTATTTTATCAATTAATATATCAAATAAATGGTTTTAAAAATAATAAAATAAAGAATATATGAACTAGTTAATGTGATCCACTAATTTTCTAGATACATATGACATTTTATGGATCTATTAAAGCTTTTAGTTCGAACATATATTCTCTATATATTTTATTTAGATTCAAATAAATGAATAGTTTCAAAATTGACACTATTGTTATTTTATAAAAATAAAATATTATAAAATTGTTTAAAAATAACAAAAATATTTAAAAATTATAAATTGAATTTTACATGGTCCAAAATGTCATAAAGTGTCAAATTATGGAAATTTCACAACACATATGTAATTATTTTAATAATTTAAAATTTAGAATATTATTACCACAAATAAAATTAATTTGATAAATAAGGATAAATCAAGTTGATAATGTTTAAAATAAATTCCTAACATGTCTAAATTTTATTGGTTGATGATATTACAACCCTATATCATCTAAAATTTTTATACGAGTCATATTTGAAGTTTTTATGTGGGGTTGGGATTTAATATAAACTAATATTTCTTATATTTCCAAAGGTGCCCCTCTCCTCCCTTATAAAAGGGCACCTCCTCCCTCTTCTCCTCACACCAATTTGAGCCTTCAAGATTGGCCAACCCCTTCCCATTTCACTTCCCCACTTCCATCGAAACATCCTATAGGTCCTGGTCTTCTTCAAAGACCAATTGTAGTCCCCTAAGAGGAGGTCTCAAAGAGGCGCTTCAAAGAAGAGGTAATGCCCGTTATCGATTCTTTCATCTTTATTTCTTCTTCCACGTCTTCTTCTTTATCTGTTTCATTATAAAGTAATAACATAAGTATCACTGATATACTGATATTTTACTATAAGTATTAAATAACCCTATTTCACCATCTATCCATCCTAGGGAAAATGAAATCACTGCGCGTGCATACGTACGGAATACTGTCTCCACGTCGTGGTGTAATCTATTTTCCCCAACCACATTACTTGGATGGATATAATGGTGTAAATAATAACTATATATGATTATTGTAAAGTGATATTTATTCTGAAATATTATACATACACTCTAATACAATTCCATTATCATGGGAACGATAACATCGCTCGTGCGTACGTACGGAATACCATCTCCACGATGTGATGCGACTCGTTCTACGTGATCTTCATTTCATAATGATTGTATAAATGAATTGAATGAATTAATATGATATATATTACACTAATACCATTCTTGAAATTAGGTATCTATAACCTAAAGAGAAGAATAAGAATTCATTCGACAAAACACGCATAAGAACAAAAAGTAATAAACACCCGAATAACAAGTAGTAATGAAATATTACTAATAAGAAGCTAAGAATATGACCATATATGATATCATAAAAATATGTATGATTCTAGAATAAGTAAATAACATTATTTAAATCATTATACTAGAGGTTCGGACACTTACGAAGCAAATCGGACCTAAGGTAAGGGAAATATCACAATCTCATTTTTATCTGAGATTGTTTATACCTTGGAATTTACTAGGGTGCATTTTATCATCCACAAACATGTTTCCTAAATATGTTGTATTCAAATAATTATAAAATAGTTTATATCCAATTTTACCCTTCGGTGAGTTTTTAGTAAAATATGTGAAAGGAATCTTTTGTCGTTTTTCGTACGAGGTAATTTTTTACTTTTCCGACAAAAGTACGAGAAGAATGTTTTCTTTTAACATATACAGCATGAATGGATTTTTAAAACATTATTTCCAAGAAGCTTCCATTACAAGTTTTCAAGTTTATTTTTAATCAACTTCTTTTAATTTAGAATTGTATGACATGTTAAGAAATGAAAAGTTTTTTTGAAGTAGAAATGATATTTTCCTCAAGAATGGAGTTCAAGCGTTTTATCAAAATTACTTTCCATCTAAGATAAAAAATGGGTTCTTTTTCTATCCCTATTATTACATTGATTTGATTATGTTGTGATGGAATTATTTTTATGAATTCCTTTATCTTATATTAGTTGTTTTTTGATGTCACGATGTTTAAGATTCCCATTTTTATTACATGGGTTATGTTATGATGTATGGTTTATGATTTTGTGGCACACATAAGAATGGTATCATTATGAGATGGGTGGGACCTATATCTCCCTCCAATTCATTGGGTAAAGATTTTATATCTCATGAGATATACATGGCTGGAACAGTAGGTTATACCGGTTCAGTGAAACAGGACTGAAATGAGGAGTGAACTCAGTTCAGAAATGGACTTTGTCCACTAAGATAGTCTTGGAAATGAGTCTTGACTAATAAGAAATGATTCTCAATGATTATGTGTGTATGCCACAAAGTTTCAGGTTTTATGTTATTATTATTGGGATTACATTTCTCTACTATGATTTATCCCATGTTATGAAATTATGATCTCTTTTGCAGGGTAAGATTTCCAAAAGTTATGTTCTTATGTATATGATGTGATTGATATTTCATTTATTTACCCTTAATGAGAATTTGAGCTCACCCTTTTCTATGTTTTCTTTCCCTATGTCTGGAAGAAGGTTATTAAGTAAGATATGCCAAAATGGACTATAGATATGATGAATTAAATGGGAGATAGTGTAGATGCTTTATGAACCAATTGTTTATGTTTCCCAGTTTCTAAAGACACTATACCTATACAGTCCATTCATGGTTTTGATATATTTTGTAATAAGTGTGCTTCAATTTTGAAGTAATAATAATGTATGTAATGTATAGGTCATTATAGTTGGTATTAGAGGGAGGTTATAGTCAACCTTTGGAAACTAGGATGTGAAAGCCTTAGTAAGAACCCTAAGGATAAGTCTAAGCATAGAACACAATCATAGTGTTTAAAAAATGGCCATGAATAACCTAAGATAAGACCTTAAGTGTGAAATTTTATTCTTGATTATGTGTTTTCCTATTATAATTAGTCTTGCTCACACTATTCTTTTTGGTTTTAGTCAATGGCTGGAACCCAAAGGAACCGTGTTAATGCAGAATGCGACGGGCAATGCAATGATTGTCCCCCTGAGAAACCCAACGTTATGGGAGATGGAATGAAAAATCATGTAGCCATTCTCACAAAACATTCTCAAGCTATGAATCATATAGGACTTCCAAACGAGCAAAGGAAGGAGAAAAATTCTGTTGAATCCTTCATGAGGTAGCGTCCACCTTCATTCAGCAGGTCTACTGATCCATTAGTTGCTAAACAATGGATTAGTACTACTGAAAAGATATTTTCAGTTCTTCAATGTTCTGAACATGATAAAGTCATCTTATCAGTGTATAATTTGGAAGGAGATGCTGATCAATTGTGGAATCTTATCAATAATATGAGGCAAAGAGATGAAATTGAGTCCATGGAATGAGACGAGTTCAAGAACTTATTTTTCAATAAGTACTTCCCTCGTATTCTCCGAACAAAGATGGAGAAATAGTTTCTTGAACTGAAGCAAAAAGATGATGAATCTGTTGGTACCTGTGAAGAAAATTTTACAAGACTTGCAAGGTATGCTTCTGGTATTATTATCCAACATGAGAGTAAGATCGATCGATTCTTTGGTGGCTTAAAACCAAGTATTCGAAGGGCCTTAGCCATAAGGGACTTCAATAGCTATGAGGAAATAGTTTGATGTGCTCTCAAAGTTGAGATGGAGATTGGAGTAACCCATCAGTCATATGGGTTTGATAAGAAGAGGAAAATGGAATTCAAAGGAAAATATAAAGAGCACACTAAAAAGAAGATGAGCTTTCACTTATCCTCAAAGTGTGGAAAGAAACATGGAGGGAGTTGTCTTAAAGGGACAAGTAAATGTTTCAAATGTGTAAAGGAAGGTCGTCGGGCATTTGAATTCCGCAATGATGGGAATAAGATGTCTAATGATGCAAACAAAGGAAGGGACACATAGAATGAACCTACTACACTTCAATGTTTCAAGTGCAAGGAGATGGGGAATTATGCCAATAAATGCCCTAATCCAAGTGTTGTTGATGATGATCGACATCAACAAAATCTTAAGGATAAAGACAAAGGAAATTCACATGCAATTTCTATCAGCGATGTGGAGTACGATAACGATGTGGTAAAAGGTACACTAACCATCCAATCTAAAGTAGAAAATGTTTTATTTGATTCTGGATCCACCCACTCTTTTATTTCTGAATATTTTTCTAAGGGTATCAATGTATTAACTCAACAATTAGATGTTTAGTTAGCTGTGACAACACCTAATGGCACAACAGTCGCATCAAAATTTTATAATTCTACCCCGATTGAAGTTTGTGGGAAAGTGCGTCCTACAAATATTATGATACTTCCTATAGTAAAATGTGATGTGATTCTTGGCATGGATTGTCTTTCTCTATATGGAGCTCATATCAATTTCCAAAGAATGGACATCACATTTCATATTCCAGATCAATCTATGATCGTCTATCTATGTAAGGATGAACATAACATTCTAGTGGAAATTTCTTCCATCTTATGGGTCTTGATTCCACTGAATGATGTTTATTTATCTCAAATGGTTGGTGAGAAACTCGCGATTAATAATATGCCCATTTTACGGGAGTTTGATGATGTCTTTATGGAGGAATTTCTAGGTCTTCCACCAAATCTTGATGTTGAGTTTTCAATAGAACTCGTATCGGGTGCTTTTCCTATTTCAAAGACACCTTATAGAATGGCCCCAATTGAGTTGCAGGAATTGAAGAAGAAATTCTAAGATAATCATGATAAGGGATTCATACGCCCTAGTGTGTCACCTTGGGAAGCACCTGTTCTATTTGTTAAGAAGAAAGATGGATCAATTAGACTCTGCATTGATTATCGAGAACTTAACAAGATCACTATCAAGAACAAATATCCTCTCCCACGCATTGATGACATAGTTGACCAACTACACGGAGCTCAATACTTTTCCAAGATTGATCTTCGTTCAGGGTATCATCAATTAAGGGTCAAAAGGGAGGATATACCAAAGACGGCTTTCCGTATAAGGTATAGACACTATGAATTTATAGTGATGTCATTTGGTCTTACTAATGCCCCTGCTATCTTCATGGATCTGATGAATATAGTCTTTAGAGACTATCTTGATCAGTTTTTGGTAGTCTTTATAGACAATATTCTTGTATATTCAATGAGCAAGTAAGAACATGAAGATCACTTGATAATTATATTGAAGACCTTGAGAAAGGAGAAGCTTTATGCCAAATTTACCAGGTGTGAATTTTGGCTTCAAAAAGTTGCATTTTTTGGTCACATAATGTCAAAAGAGGGGATATCTGTGGATCCTGCAAAAACAGAGGTTATCGAAAGATTATCGAGACCAACAACAGCAACTGAGATCCGAAGATTTCTTGGTTTGCCTAGATATTATCGACATTTTGGAAATGATTTTTCACAATTATCTAATCAACTCACCAGGATGACTCGGAAAGGAGTTAAGTTTGTTTGGACGGAGGAAGGTGAAGAGAATTTCAAGGAGTTGAAAATAGGGTTATCCAGTGCACTTGTGCTCACACTGCCTTGTAGTGGAGAAAGGTTTGTGATCTACAGTGATGCATCCAAGAAGGTATTGTGGTGTGTTCTTATGAAAACTGATATGGTGATAACTTATGCCTCACGACAGTTGAAAATACATGAGCAAAATTACCCAACTCATGATTTGGAGTTAGCTGTAGTAATCTTTGCATTAAATATTTGGAGGCATTATCTTTATGGAGAAAGGTGTGACATTTATACTGATCGTAAAATTTTAAAGTATATTTTTACACAAAAGAAGCTAAATATGAGCCAAAGAAGATGGTTGGAGCTGATTAAAGAATATGACTTCTCAATTCATTTCCACCATGGGAAAGCAAACAAGGTGGCAGATGCATTAAGTCGACAAGACCATGCTAGCTTATCCATGATGAGGATCACAGAAGATCCTATATTTATGGATTTACAAAGGATGTATCTTGGAATTATAATGGAAGGGGAAAAATCGTATCTTTATCAAACGAATGGTCAACCATCTATACATGTGAAGATTAAAGAGGCATAGAAAGAAGATGTAGAGTTACAAAAGAAGGTGAGAAATGTTCCTGAATTCAACCTTGATTGTGATGGGATAATAATGTTCCGGAATCGGGTTTGTGTTCCTCAAAACCCAGAATTAATGAAGGATCTACTGGATGAGGCTCATAGTTCTTCATTCTCTATTCATCCTGGAAGCATGAAGATGTATAGGGACATGAAAGAGTACATCTGGTGGGATGGCATGAAAAGAGATGTTGCTGAATATGTCTCTCGATGCTTGGTTTTTCAGCAAGTTAAAGCTAAGAGACAGAAGTCTAAGGGGATGTTACAACCATTACCCATACCCGAATGGAAATGGAAAAACAGCACTATGGACTTTGTCACAGGACTTCCAAAAACATCCAAAGGCAATAATGCTATCTGGGTCATAGTTGATCGTCTTATAAAGTCTGCACACTTCATTGCTATTAGAGAGGATTTCGCTTTGGATCAGCTTGCCAGGATATATGTAAAGGAAGTGGTAAGATTTCATGGAGTACCACTTTCTATTATATCTGATCAAGATTCGGGATTTACCTCGAAGTTATGGCGAAGTCTTCAGCATACTCTGGAAACAGAGTTGAGTTTCAGCACGTCTTATCATCTTCAGACAGACGGTCAGTCTAAAAGAACAATTCAAACTCTGGAAGATATTTTGAGAGCTTGCTCTATGGATTTCAAAGGTGGTTGGGATCAACACCTACCTTTGGTGGAATTTTTTTATAATAATAGTTTTCACTCCAGTATTCAAATGGCTCCTTATGAAGTTCTCTATGGAAAGAAATGCAAGACTCCGACATGCTGGGATGAAGTTGGGGAAGGAAAGCTATTAGGACCTGATCTTGTTGATGAGATGGCAGAAAAGGTCTGATCTATTCAACAACACATAAGAGCAGCTCAGAGTCGACAAAAAAGTTATGCCGACAACTGAAGAAAAGACTTAGAGTTTGAAGTGGGTGATAATGTGTTCTTACGAATATCTCTCTGGAAGAGGGTCATGAGATTTGGAAATAAGGGAAAGTTGAGCCCCAGATATATCGGTCTATTTGAAATATTGGATCGTGTTGGGAAGATAGCTTACTGATTGGCGCTTCAACCGAATCTCTCTCAAGTTCACGATGTGTTCCATGTATCTCTCCTGAGAAAGTACATACTTGATCCTTCACATGTACTCAGCTCAGAAGTTGTACCACTGGAGAAAGATATTTCTTATGAAGAACAGCCGATAGAGATTCTAGATCGTAGTGAAAAAGTCCTACATAACATGACCTATCTCTTAGTAAAAGTTTTATGGAGGAACCACCAACTCTAATAATATACATGGGAGCTTGAGGATATTATGAGGGAGAGGTATCCTCATCTGTTTGTTACAAAGTGACGAATTTCGAGGGCGAAATTCATTTTAAGGGAGGTAGAATGTAACACCCAAGAATTTTATGAGAAATATTTTGTTTTTATGTTATATAAATCATCAAAGGAATCTTTCAATACACACAACACTAGCTTGGCTTGCTTTACACGCAACCGCGGCATTCCTCGATAGCTTGTGTCGTACGCAATACCGAGTTTCACTAAACAGAGATATGCTATTATAATATTATTAAAACAAGCCATGATGAATATTATTAACTGAATTTTTAATTTTATAACATTTTAATTCAACTTATTCATTTTATAGAATGAGGTATAAGAGCAAAATCAGTTTTTTTGGATAAAAGAAGTATTTTTCAAACAATAATGTTTTCCCACCTTTTGATGGAGAATCCACATTAAAGCTAGTTTTTGAGATGTTTATAAGTTCAATTTGACAATATAAAATTCTTCTTTTGAATCAGGAAACAAAAATTTACTTTGGATAAATTTTTTATATATTTCTGATAACTTTCATATTTTGATGAATAGTAAAAGTACGCTAATTTTTAATTAAAAACAACTTTTTCTATTGAGATAATTTATATGGATAAATTATAATATTGAATGGTTTCAAAGTATAAATAGAATATATTTTTACCATTTAATATAATGTATTCCATTAGCATTAATTTCACGTTGAATTCATAGGTAAAAACATTTCAATCTTTGGCAATGTTTTAACTTCTAAAACCAGTTTTCTTAACAACAGGATTTATTTTAAATTAATTAATGCAACTTATATGTTTTTAATTTTGAAAAATGGATTCAATACTCAGAATCAGTGGGTCTAAATTATGTTAATAGTATACTTTTTATTTTGGGGCATTATGAATAGTAACTACGGTAAATTTTATTTACCATAGTTAAAGGTAAATCGGGTAATTAAGGGTAAATATAAGATTATAAAATTACCCTAACACCAACCAAAATCCTATTAGATGACTACATGTCGACCCATATCACCTAAGGGTCTGATTAGATTCATTTAATGGACTTTCGTCCATGAAAATAATTTAATTATTATTAAAACCAAAGAATGTAACAACATGTCAATTTCTTAAATCTTATAAGTATTATAATTTTCATTTAGTGATAAACTTGATGAAAATTCGAACATGAATAGTATTCAGAAATATAATACAATTATATACATCATAGGAATTTATTTAGAATTTTTAGGGATTAAATAATTATCATTTATTATGACTCAATAGTGATGTTGAAATTACTTTATTAATTAAAATATCAAATAAATGGTTTTAAAAATAATAAAATAAATATTCTATGAACTATTTAATGTGCTCCACTACTTTTCTAGATACATATGAAATTTTATGGATCTATTAAAACTTTTAGTTCGAACATATCTTCTGTATATATTTTATTTAAATTCAAATAAATGAATAGTGTCAAAATTGACTCTATTGTTATTTTATAAAAATAACATATTATAAAATTGTTTAAAAATAACAAAAATATTTAAAAATTATAAATTAAAATTTATATGGTCGGAAATGACATAAAGTGTCATATTATGAAAAATTCACAACACATATGTAATTATATATAATAATTTAAAATTTAGAATATTATTACCACAAATAAAATTAAATTGATAAATAAGGATAAATCAAGTTGATAATGTTTAAAATAAATTTCTAACATGTCTAAATTTTATTGGTTGATGATATTACAACCCTATTTCATCTAATATTATGATATGAGTCATTTTGGATGTCTTTATGTGGGGTTTGGATTTAATATAAACTAATATTTCTTATATTTCCAAAGGTGCCCCTCTCCTCCCTTATAAAAGGGCACCTCCTCCCTCTTCTCCTCACACCAATTTGAGCCTTCAAGCTCGGCCAATCCCTGACCATTTCACTTCCCCACTTTCCTATAAACATCCTAGAGGTCTTGTTATTCTTCAAAGACCAATTTTAGTGCACTAAGAGGAGGTCTCAAAGAGGCGCTTCAAAGAAGAGGTAATGCTCGTTACCTATTCTTTCATCTTTATTTCTTATTCCACTTCTTCTTAATTAGTTGTTTCATTATAAAGTAATAAAATAAGTATCACTAATATACTTATATTTTATTATAATTATGAAACAACCCTATTTCACCATCAATCGATCCTACAGAAAACGAAATCACAGCGCGTGCGTACATAAGGAGTGCCGTCTCCACGTCGTGGTGTAATCTATTTTCCACCACCACCTTACTTGGACGGGTATAATGGTGTAAATAATAACTATATATGATTATTTTAAAGTGATATTGATTCTGAAATAGTATACATACACTCCAATAGAATCCCATGATCATGGGAACGATATCATCGCTCGTGTGTACTTACGGAATACCGTCTCCATGATGTGATGCGACTCGTTCTACGTGATCTTCATTGAATAATGATTATATAAATTAATTGAATGAATTAATATGATATATATTACACTAATAAAATTCTGTAAATGAGGTATCTATAACCAAAATTGATGAATAAGAATTCATTCGACAAAAAACGCATAAGAACAAAAAGTAATAAACACCCGAATAACAAGTAGTAATGAAATATTACTAATAAAAAGCTAAGAATATGACCATATAAGATATCCTAAAAATATGTATGATTTTGGAATAAGTCAATAACATTATTTAAATAATTATACAGGAGTTTCAGACACTTACGAAGAAAATTGGACCTAAGGTAAGGGAAATATCACAATCTCATTTTTATCCGAGATTGTTTATACTTTGGAATTTACTGGGGTGCATTTTATCATCCACATCCATGTTTCCTCAATATGTAATATTTACATAATTCTAAAATAGTTTATATCCAATTTTACCCTTCGGTGAGTTTTTAGTAAAATATATGAAAGTAATCTTTTTTCGTTTTTCGTATGAGGTACTTTTTGACTTTTTCGATAAAAGTTCGAGAAGAATGGTTTATTTTAAATTATACGACATGAATGGATTTTTAAAACATTATTTCCAAGAAGCTTCCCTTACAAGTTTTCAAGTTTATTTTTAATCAACTTATTTTAGTTTAGAAAAGTATGACATGTTAAGAAAGGAAAAGTGTTTTTGAAGTAGAAAGGATATTTTCCTCAAGAATGGAGTTCAAGAGTTTTATCAAAATTATATTCCATATAAGATAATAAAGAGTTTTGTTTCTATCCTTATTATTACATTGATTTGATTATGTTGTGATGGAATTATTTTTATGAATTCCTTTATCTTATATGAGTTTTTTATGATGTCACGATGTTTAAGATTCCCATTTTTATTACATGGGTTATGCTATGATGTATGGTTTATGATTTTGTGGAACAAATAATAATGGTATCATTGTGAGATGGGTGGGACCTATATCTCCCTCCAATTCATTGGGTAATGATTTTATATCTCATGATATAGAGATGGAAGGAATGGCAGGTTATACCAGTTTAGTGAAACAGGACTGAAATGAGGAGTGAACTCGGTTCAGAAATGGACTTTGTCCACTAAGATAGTATTGGAAATGAGACTTGACTAATAAGAAATGATTCTCAATGATTATGCGTGTATTCCACAAAGTTACATGTTTAAAGTTATTATTATTGGGATTAAATTTCACTACTATAATTTATCCAATGTTATGAAATTATGTTCTCTTTTTCAGGTTAAGATTTCCAAAAGTTATGTTCTTATGTATATGATGTGATTGAAATTTCTTTTGTTTACCCTTACTGAGAATTTGAGATCACCCTTTGTATGTTTTCTTTCCCCAGGTTAGGAAGAAGGTTATTAATTATGATATGTCAAAAGGGACTTTAGATATGATGAAATAAATTGGAGACAGTGTAGATTCTTTATGAACTAGTTGTTTATGTTTCCCAGTTTCTAAAGACACTATAACTATACGGTCCTTTCATGGTTTTGTTATATGTTGTAATAAGTGTGCTTCAATTTTGAAGTAATAACAATGTATGTAAAGTATGGGTCGTTATAATCTTATACCAATTTTATTCTCTCATGGATCATATTATTTAATTATCCAGTGATTAGAGTCTTATGAACTTCCAACTTTATTCCATAAATCAAGATTATGGTCAATGATATGAAGGTTATGGTTTTTAATGTTATAAACATTTTCTCATACCCTTATGCTCATGTTATGCTTATTTATCACTGTTTTTTACTATTACTAAGCGTTTGAGATCACCCTTTCTTATGTTTCCTTTCCCTAGGTTATGAAGAATTGTTTCAAGTAGGATTACTATAGGGGAAGATATTTATGAAAGACATTGATGATATTTCATGAATTAATAATGTTGTGTTCCATGTTTCCAATGGCACAAAACTATGATAGTCCTTATGATTTTTGTTTTTTAAATGTAATAAATATTCTTCTAAAAAGATTTAATATCCATGTATGGGAAGCCTGGATCTCTACACATAGAAAAAGTTTTATTTCTTGACCATGAGTTACCAGTTATGTAAAATCATTTAGTGTTTTTATTCCTCGACCACCCGGTGTACCCATTATTTCCAACTATATAAGCTTGAATACCAGTTGTGAAACCATGATTATCATCTTAAATTTGTATCATTTATCCCTATATAATAGTAATATCTATTCCATAAAAACCATTAATTTGTGAAAAGTAGTGGAATAATGTAGTTTTAAGCACAGTTCCTAAGGATCAGTTGCACATGAAGATGTGGTTTTGTGATTCCACAATAACATCCCTGAAATCCATCCCCTATATAAAAGATGGAATGCATTAAATAATATTAATTTTATTCTATGCTTAATATTTTTGTCCAAGATGACGAAAAAAAGTATTCATATATTTCATAGAAATTTGTAGACAAGAACGGGACTTTGAAGGAGATCCCATTAGAGTATTAAATATTACACAAATCAAGATGTGGGGATCTTAGGAGATATTTGAGAAACCAAAGAAAAGGGGAAATACGACTCTATGAAAGATAAGGGTTTCATGAAGTAAAATGGATAATTTTCACATTCAAGGCTCACTAGATATTTTTTTATATTTTTGTTTACGTATTTTTGTAATATTTTCAATTTTATTTTATTTATGTAATTTCTTCTTCATCAATATTAATCCACACTACCATTAAAATGGTGGGTTAATTCAATTGTATATTTGGTAGTGGAAGGTTTTCCATTATTAATTATTCAGTTTTTGTACTATAATGAATAAACCTATCCCTTTAATGTTAACCAATATTGATATTTAGTAACAATTATTAATTTCAAATATGATTTAATTTGATTCAATTATTTTTATCGTTTATTTCATTGGTAAATGATTCATAACATATCACCTCTCAGTAAAGGTCAATATATGATTTAATAGGGAAGGGATGGGTAGTGAAGTGATCGATGATTGTTCTTATGTATGTTAGTGCAAATAAAAACACATGATTTTTTTAGGAATAACACAACCAGTTTGGATATTGACTTTGTAAAATAATGTTGATTTAATATAACAATAACACACATAAGAAGAATGGTTTAAGAATGTAATATTTTAATTTTAGATATTCACAACAACAAAAATCAACCAAGGGATATAGGGGAACTTATTGTGAATCCACTCAATCTTTAGTTAATTAGAAGTTGGGTTGAATAATTTTATTACCCAGGTAACATTTCTATAAAATAACTATCCATGACCTCCTCGCCCATATCATCTCATTGTTATCAAGTCTTTTATTTGTTTTCTATCATATTTTTTACAAAATCAATCGACTTTAAAACACCCCTTTTGGTAAACAATGTGACAGTGAATTTCAAATCACTCCTCTATGAAGACAAACCTACGGTTACCTGTAATACTATATTTATCCTAGGAAAATAATTTATATTTTTAAAACTCCTCCCATGATAAATTTCATAAAATGTTTCCATTTCAATGGATTTTGTTCCTAAATGCATTTTATCATTTTCATGAATGTGAATTAAACACTGATAATTACCCTTTATATCATCAAATTGAATGAACATTGAAACTAGACATGAGAATCTAAACATGTTACACAAATTTGAGTCGATTGATCTTATAAACTCATCTAAAACAATATGTTTTCACATTTATCCTACAACTATGATAATATATATAATCTAGTCCTTAAAAGTATTGTGGGAACCCGAGTTCATAGACCAACACGATGGCAACTCACCTTTTAATTCATGATTATTAATATAATTACTAATCAAAATATTACATTAACAACATTGAAGGACCTTCTGAGGTTTAGTATCTTAGAAAATAGGTGAATAATATATAAAGTAAATAATGAAAACATATACTTAATATAATCCTCTTAAATAATTAATTTATTATTCCTTCCCAGTTCACCTCATTGTAAGTTATTTCTTGGGTACATACATCAGTAGAAAAGGGTGAACATAAATCATAGTAAAGGATAAGTATAGGAAATGGAAAATGAGTGATAATCATGGATAAAACATGAGAAATAACATGATAAAATAAAAATAATTTAATGATATATAACATGTAAATGTGGATAAAACATAAAAAAGAGACATTCATAATCGTATAATAATGGCTCAACATTAAGGTTTCATCAAATATATTTCCAATATTATTCCCCCATGTATCATAAAAACTGCCATCTCAAGAGAATAATTTTTTACATGATACATTAGAGAACTATTAAGGGACTCGCTTCATATATACTAATTCATGTCCTCCACATATATCCTAATTAATAATTTCACCAATAACCCATGTAGGATAAATAAAGGATTTCAAATACAATCATTGAGAACATAAGTGTTCAAAGGATTGAACTTTTCACCATATTTAACCCATAAGAATGTATATTGAGTTTCATACATAGTAATAAAAAATCAATGAAATATGTTTAAATCATTATTAATAGCCGTATATAAAATTAGGGTTGGTTATTCAAAACATAAATATGGAGCAATTGGAAATCAAAAATAACTTCTACATCATTATGGATATATAAGGTGGTTTATAGAATGACCTTAAATAGTGAAAATGGAAGTCTATAATTGAAATAAAAACATATGGATAGTGATGTAATGATCATTTGTGAGTTATAACAGAATCAATTTAAGAGTATAATACTAACTAAAAATTAATTTCTTGGATAAAAAGGGAGGATAAGAGAATAACTTACATTGTAAAAAAGCTTATTAAATTTTTGATGACAGTTCCTTGGAACCAGTGAAACTCATTTTAATGGCACTAAAAAGGGAAAATGAGTTGAATTACATGCTCAATATACTATAAATGAATGGAACACAATATATATGAGGGTATTTATAGAGAATGTGGGAGGATTCATTTAAAATGTCTAAATAACGGCTTTTGGAATTCTAGGAAGTGGAAAATGGAAAACAGTTGTCATGACTATGGTATGGGATCATGGTTTATGATATTAAGATGGTTTCATTTAACAGATTTGAACTTCATAACCAAACATAAATATATTATATTAATTTTTGATGGGAAAATTATTTTCCCATAGAATAATATGTTTAAAACATCAATTTTTACTTTAAAACTTGGAAAGTTATTTATACGTTTTAAATTTCTTTTAAATTAGTTAAAATATAATATGTTAAAAAATTAACTTATTCATGGCCTTCGACTCAGTTATTTTAGTTATTACATCATTATTACATATTTATGATGTTATAAAATATATTGAAAACAAAGGTGCATTTTTTACTATTCTCTAAATAATAAAGTATTATAAAAAATTCTAAAAAAAAATATCCTCACATAGTTTTGATGTGATGATTTAAAATATAATTTTTATTAAATCAATATAATTTTCTAAATATGATATTCATAACTTTAAAATAACACTTATTTTTATTTGAGAAAAAATATTTTTTATGATATAATCAACATAAAGACACTTATAAATATTTTATTTGAAATTATAAAATTGTTAAATAATATATATATATATATATATAACGACTATTTTATATGACTATTTCATGAAAATAAATTTTATTTAGTATATGATAATTTTTCATATACATTTATTTTAACTTTATATTTTCTAAAATATATATTTCAATTTAATTTGTATCCAAAAATATATTTATCATATTCATATTATATTCATGAGTATTTTATTAGATAAAATGAAATTGGGATTGATTAAAATATTATTTAATTTATAAAAAAATGAAGTTACACCATATAATTCTATGGTCTATATACATAACCTTTTATTACACTGGCATAATCCCTAAGGGTAAGCTATACGATTTTGGTACATTCATTGGGTGGCTCAGCTAAAATTGATCTAATAGAAATCTCTAATAACTTAAAAGTCTCACATGGTTGATATTTTCAGGAGCCATACTTGTCGAATATCTTCTTGGGATTGGAAAAGGGTTAGCCCATGTGACACTACCACCCTACCATGTTTTGAAAAATAGGATTGAAAAGGCATGATCATATAAGTTAAGTCCTTCATTTATACATTATTCATTAATTATCTCTTGTCATTACATGTTATATACCCTAATTATAATGGTAACAATATTAAAAATATTCATAATTCCAAATTCTCATAAAGATCTACAGTCATATTGGCCATCTTTCAGGTGAAGGTCATATCCAAATAGTCATAATTCCCTTTATACGCAATATATAATCCACCATTGTCATACATCAATATTCATTAATTCGATTAAAATGGTGACAAACATACCTTGTTAAAGTCTATCATATTATTAACTCATCTATTTATTTTTACTATTTTTATTAATGTATCAATCTTTATGGTAGAATCCAAGCCTCTAAAGAATGAATTAGTGTGTATTTATTTCCTTTTTTTGTTTATCTCATTTTGTTGTTCATAATTATTATATTAAATATTAATCCATGATATGTAATTTTATTATGTATTTTAATAGTATTTCTATATCCTCATAATAATGAAGTCTTTTTATGATAAGAGCTCTTAAAATAATAATGGATTTTTTGGGCTATTAACATTATCCCACATTGAGGAATTTTTTCCTCATAATTTGTGTCATACCTCAAAATAAATGGTGCTACTTATTTATTATAGCTTTTTAAGGCTCTTGGGTTTCACCTTAAAACTTCTGATTTCTACAAGAGACACTCTTTATAGGGGTTGTCCTGTTCCTAAATAATTGTTCTATTTTATCTTGAATGATGATCATATCATTTTTATTAGATAGTTATAGTTATAATTCCAAACCATTCGTGTCTATTAAATGTGTTACATATTATATATACATTATTAGTAGGTATTTTTGGATGATATCATAGACATTGATACTATTTATAGTTAATACTACCCAATAAGAAATTTATCCACCATGCATTATAAAATTAAACTCTCCAATGTACCGTGGAATTTATTTAACAATATTTAAAAACCTAATGAACAATTTTTTTGTTATATTTTTAGGAATATATGATCCTTAAAATGAAACTCTCATTAATTCCTTGTATTTTAAACATATCTCATTTTTTGACTATGAGAATCCTTGATATGTTTTTTCTCAATTGTATCTCCTTCGTAATGTTTATATCAAAGATTGGTCCAAAAAATCATTCTCCAACTTTATCCTAGAATGTTATCTTTCTAAACTTCTTCAATTGGACTAATTAATAAGGATAAATTTTAATAATTGAGGGAATTAGTTTTTATAGGATAATTCCACAGTTAGAAGATGTTTATCCCAAATCCCTCGAAAAAATTTGTTCTATCCCGTAACATGTTTTTCAATGTTCGAATGGTTCTCTAATTATACCCATTAGATTGAGGATGATAGGTTTTGTAGGTATTAATATCCATTTGAACTATCCTATGATACATCGAAGTAAGTCTTGGATCAAAGTTTTAAATTACTAAATTGGATCCTCATATAGTCTCGCCGGATATTTAATATACATATGGTTAATTTTCACAATGGTGGAATCATCAAATATGGTGATAAAATATAGATGTTTTTAATATATCAATTATTACCCCTATGTAATCTTTTCCCTCTTATGTATTTGGAAGTATAGTAATAAATTTTGTACTGTTGTTACCCTACATCTATAATGGTGTGGGTAATTGTTGAGGAACTCCTTTGGGTATTTTTTCTCCGCCTTCACATTATAAAATATTAATCACCTTACATTATATTTAGTAATATCCCATTTAAATTTATCCCACCAATTATGATCTCACTAATCTCTATACATTTTGGATCTTCTTGTATGTATAGAGAATGCAAATCAATGTGATTCATCCTTGAACAAATTGGTTAACATTTTATGTCATGGGATATATATCCATTTACCAAACCTCTGTAATTCCTAATGATAAATGTTGAACTCTAGATAATTTTACTTTTTTTCATATCCTATCTTTTTTTATAACATAGGATCTACTCTTTATATTTTCATTATCTACCCAAGTGATGATGGGTTGGAAATAATTTAGGATGGGATTAATGATACCCCTTACCTTATGACTTCCACGTCCTTGTTTACCAAGTCTTTTATCAATGGATCTACATAAATCATCATCATAACAAGAACTACCTAGTCTTTCCTACTTAACACATCAACGAATTTTTTTTCTTTTCTTGGGTGATAATAGATAAAACCAGCATAGCAAATAATATGTTTCATCCAAATATTTTCTCAAGTTTATTTCTTTTTATGTGAATTTATAAATTATACACTAATGCTTAATGTATATATAAAACATCTCCAAATAAATATTTTTTTTTCTCCATATCATTAATGAAATAATATCTATAGCTCACTCTAAATAATTGGTAGGATAATTTTGTTCATTATTATTCAACTATCACAATGCATTAGAAATCAGTTTTATATCATTCATCTATATAAATTAAAATACATTCAAGTTTTCATCACAATAAATGACTAATAAATCACATTATATGTTAAATTTTTTTTAGGTGAACTTACCAAACTCTTATTTTGTTCCTAAACCCCATATCCACACTCTTTTTTATAGAGAAACATAAATCCATTTTATTTTAATGTTGATAGTGGAATAGAAATCCATGGAAAAAATTAATATACAATAAATAATATCCTGATAGTCTAATGTAATAGAAAATCATATTTACTAATGTAAAATGTGGTCACTCTTCAACAAACTTTATATTTCTTGGATCTACTAAAATTATTTCAGTAGTCATAATTTGTCATCAGAATGATTATTTTTATAACTAGAACTCACATTTTCTTAATTTAACAAAAAACCACTCAATTCCTCAGAGATTTTAATATGTTACATAGATGATCCTCATGCTCCACCAAATATTTTTAATATATCAAAATTTCATCAATAAAGAATACAAAAATAATATTAGGGTAGTATATAAAGACTCTATTTATTAAATCCATAAATATGGTAGGATAATTAGTCAATACATAGGTATTATTGAAAATATCAAAATGTAAATATCTAGTTTAGAATCCAGTCATCAGGATATCTTCTTTATTTTCCCTAAACTAATGAAAACCCAATTCGAGGTCAATCGTGGAGAATAATTGAGCCCCATGATGCTAGTTGACCAAATCATAAATCCCTATAAGATGGTATTTTTTTAATAGTAATCGCATTAAATTATATATAATCAATGAATAGATTTTTTGATCCATCCATCATATTTATAAAGAGAAACAATTCTCCATGTGGAGACCCACATGATTGATTAAAAACCTTCTCCAAAAGAACTTTAAGTTTCTTCATTAATTCCTCTATGTCCATATATCCAATATAATATATGGTATTAAATATTGGATGGGGTATATGTATGAGTTTTATTAATAACTCTCCCTCTCTTTTCGGTTAATGAATAGATAAATCTTTAAGAAATATATCTATGTATTCTGGCGAGTATTCATTAGACCTTGTAATAAGGGGTTACAAGTAACTAAATTGAATGAAAGTATTTAAGCTATGAATTGCCTTATACGATTATTCAATGTAATTGTAACACATTTTTAGTAATTTAGACTTATCCTTTATGAGTAATATGGTGATTTGAAGAAAATATGATATTTAATGGTGCAGTTAAACTGATAAACAATGGCCATTAGTTATTCCATATCAAGGTTGCTATATAGGTTCCAACTCAGAATACTAACGATGAACTCAAAGAGATTATTGAATTCAAATATCATAGTGTTAGCGATACATGGGTTCTTATATGAATTAATTGGACGTTTACACTTGTACTGATGGTTTTAATATATTCCAAGAGTGATACATGGGATCCTTATATGGAATTCCAAGAAAATTATCCATGGTAATGGCTTATTATTATCCCATGAGTGACATTTCATCTCCCTATATAGAGTACCAAGGATAGATATAGATGGATACGACATTATAACATACCTATAGAGATACATGGGTACCTATAAAGGATTCAATGGATGGGCTTGTAGGGTGATGGGTTCATAGGGAACCTAAATAAATACATAGGGTTTTCATGTATAACCCCATAGACAGGCTTAGGATTCAAATAAATTAATTAATTAATTAATTTAAATGACACGTCTTATAACAAAATGAACATTCTTGGTTTCATTTAGAGATTTAGATATATGAGGGCCTTCCTATATTTTCTTTATCAGGTGAAATGGCATGGGTTTTCATCATCCCTTAAACAGATCTAATCCACAGGGGATTCCTTGGCTATGGGACAGATCCAGAGCCTATTCGTAAATAAAAATCATAATTTTTAATTATTCAAAGACATTATAGTATAAGTCAAAGATATTGGTATCAGCCAAGTGTTCCATTTTAAACTCAGGCTAACATGGGTATTCTATATTTAATTTCATGTTCATAATAATTCATGCACACCACATCCTTTTTTATTCATGGCTATATGGAATTATAAACCATTGGTGGTGGCCTACTGATTTTATCTCACACCCTATTCAGTCCACATATTGGTATCCTAAAAACATCATGGTTTTAGGTAGGAATAATGGGGGATTCATCTTTGCATGTTTGTTTTATTTAATAGGATGGGGTTTAGGAGCAGAGGATTCAGCTTATTATAATATTCTGTTGGATATTTTTTGAGATTTTATTATTTTTGAATGGCATGTTATATAATTTTTTTCAATATATATCCCATTTATCTCCATTTTTATTGCATGTCATGATCAACATCAATTTTTATATGAATCAGATATGGTTTCTTCATGTTGATTACGAGATCTAGATGACTAACACGGTCAATTTTGTTTGATTATTCTTTATGATTGTCTTTTATATTTCTATTATGAATCCACTATGCCACATTCTTATAATGAGGTTATAGTATTCCCTCCATACACTTATAGACCCTCCCTACTAGTTAAAATCCTCTAGAATATGAAGTGAAATTATTATGGCCATTTAGGTAGTTTCTCAGCTAATTTTATCAAGTTAGTTCGGATGGGATGACACAAAATTCATGTTTTTGAAGTGATGAACCCGAATTTAATTTCATCCTTAGAGCATCCACCTAATCTATAAATAATTCCACTGATGATTGTTTTAAAATAAACGTACCTTGGAGAGGGATAAAACTACCATGGACCATTTCTAATAACCAATCATTATACCAAGATCATAAATTGATTTTCCTTTTAAGAGATAAATTCCATTAAATATAATATATGTTATGAGATATTTGACGAATAATGGAAAAAATATGTATTCATAGGATTATTCTTGATGAATATTCGAAATTTATTAGGTATCCACAAGGGAGGGTGTATCAAACAATGATGTAGGTAGTTAATAAGGACACAATTAATCTTTTATATACATGTATAATCAGTCCCATTTTATATTCTTAATTGTTCATCCCCATCCATGTAGTTCCTAATAAAACTATATTGAACATTGTGAGAAATGAATGAAATGATATAATCACTCTTCGAATTTAATATAGTTATAGAGTTTTAATTATTTATATGAAGTGGATTCGGGTAACTATAAAGGATCATATTATTCTCCCCTTTATTTACCATGTATTTCATCACCTATTAGGGAGAACTCACAAATATTTGTTATCTTGATTTTTTAGCTATATTCATGAAACCATTACTTATCAGTTTCAAGTAAAACCACTTTCATATGTACTTGTTCCAAATGAAATCTCTCATTGGCCCATCATCCATGAATTTTCAGTATAAAGATCAATGTGGAACTATTTCCAATGGTAGATGACAACTGAGGTAGTCTTATTAGTGACACTTTAGAGTGAGCATTGTATGAGAGGGTGTTATTTCATTCTCATCGCACCACTTTTAGGGGATTCTACCTAATCTTGGACTCTCTTATTGATTAATGATTTTTTTCCTAAATTTTTCCCAAATTCCATTGAATGATTCATTACACATGATCTAATTATTTGATCAAAGTTAGGTGGATTTGTAAAAACGTCTATTTAGAAGAGGTTTTCCACATTTCTATTATTATTTATAGAGTGTTCGGATAAAATCCAAATAGCTAGGATCTGTAAATTTTACATCCATCTATGTAGGATGATGGTGTTGTGGTGTTTCTATTAGACCCATGAATGAACTTATATTATAACCCAATAAATGGAATCAAAACCCACATAGTATGATTCTACTTAATGGGGGATGTCATACATTTTTGGGACATGTGATATGGAGAAATTCATGTTTTTTAACATCACATGGTATGGATTACTAGGTGAAAGGTTCTTAGTATTGGTTTCTATGGAACATGTATATAATCATCCCCTTCCAATTTTTTATTTTTGTGGGTAACTAAATATGTGATGTTATAGACAATCTATGGGTCATCACTAATAGTATCCCCATCTCTTCATGAGATATGTATAATTCTTGTAACTCTCTAAGTATAATAAATTCATATAATAATAGCATTGGAGGTAGCATAACCATGTTAGGGAATGTACTAAATAAGAGTCTCATGTATAAAAAGACAAATTGGAGTATATTGACTTGAGGTATCATTCAAAATAGAGATCATAATATCAACTCACAGTGTATATAGGGGAACCAAAAAAAATATCTCAACTCAAGGTGAGCTAATTAATCTTATGCTCATCCCATATGAGAAATGAATATTATTTGAATATTGGTATTGAGCTTTAAAGATGAATCCTTTGAATCCTGGTTGACAAGAATAAAGTCTGACAAAGTTAAAGTGATATAGATTATGGGTTTATGTGAGGAATGTTCCATGTAGTTTCAAGATGTATGGTACAAAAATGTTCTATGCAATATAAATTCATGCATCTAAGACTCTAATTTATTCTTGTGATTTATCTAAATTATGCTTACATAATTCTTAAATAAATCTCTATGACCATGTGAGTCATGATCACTATGATAAAAGATATATAAGGGATTATTTTAAATAAATTGGACAAATAATAGGTTATTGAATGGGTCTTAAACATGAGATTCCATTTCAGTTTCCTAAACTGATAAATGATTTAGGTGAAGGCATGAATGGTTGGAAATTTTACCGAATAGGAGAACCATACAAGTATAAATTTACTAAAATGAATGATAATAGCATACTGATTTGGGTTTTGTATAATAATTATTATGAGTTAGATTTGGGGATTAAACCTAAGATGAGTCCTTTATATGATTACCAAGAGGGGTATATCAACTCATGGTGATTCTGTATTACTTACACATGTATTCTACCCGGATGTTCAAAAATGAGTTAGTGGTACAAGTAAAGGTATAATTGGGTATTACACTATATATGATTCCTATGGAGGATTCTGATTCGATAATGTGGTTGAAAGTATCAGAGATATATGGGATTATGAATTAATTATCCTATGTATCTTGACCAAGTACATGAGTCATGAGAAGGAATGTTTTCAGGATTATACCTAGGATGAGGCCCATTTATGTTATCCAAGAGAATTATATAGAATTTAGGTAAATAAAGAAATATGGATGAGTATATCAACTTCAGGTGAATAATGTTAACTAGTATGAGTATATTGACTCAATGCAATGATGAAAGGAAGGGTAGTATATCGAATCAAGGTGAATTGAAAACTGAGAATTGTGTCTCGAGTGACTGGCTATATATAGGGGTCATGCATAAGATTCACCCAGAAGGACTTATCTTTTTCAATGAATCTACAATTGGCTGGGAGAGAGAGAGAGGATATCCATATATAACTAAACCAATAATAATATATCTACACAAGGTGTTTTATAAAAAAAGTAATATATATAATCAAGGTGATATGAGAGGGCTTGTGGTTTAATTAAGCAAGTTAAGGTACCGACCAAATGCCTTGAGACTATACCACGTCCCTAATCCAAATAGGTGGTGTTGAGCCAAGCCCCTGTCGTATGGACTGATGGATTGAGAAAAAAATTGAGTTCGTAGAGTATAATGTTCCATATTATAAGCTTTGCATAAGATAATAGAAAATGGGGATTAACAAAAGATCTTCTCATAGGATCCTCAAATAGGGTTGTCTATATAGTGTTGGCTGCATAGCACATGGCACATTGCATTGGACCTATAAGTATTTTTTGTGAGATTACTTCACAAATCCACTACCTAGATTGAATCTCTATAATTTATCCATATTTTTGAATTAATTTTTTCCAAAAATACCTACATCTCCCAGCCAGAGTCATCATCCCTGAAGTGAGTGCTAGTATTTATAGGTAAATGAAGGTAGCTACCTTCTCTTAATGGAGGGAAACATTTGAAACTATGTATCATGTGAAAGGATAAAAATTATATACAACGAAAAAAATTATAACATCCAAACCACAAATTAAAAAGGGTACATATAAGAAATGAAATGTTAGGCGAACACATAAAAATTACAGATGGTGGGAAAAAATTTACCATCTTAGAGACGCAGATGATAATAGCTTCTCATAAAAATTTAAGTGATGTATAGATGAATCAAATTTTATTATGGAATTTTGGACATTTTTAATTTCCTCTCCTTTTAAAATGTAACTAGACTTAGAAAAACCAAAACATTAAATCTTTAATTCGATTTTTTCTCCAAAAAAAATATTATTCAAGATTATTTATAGAACAAAACTCTCATATTGGTGTATAATCCATATCAAGATTACTACTAGTTTGATTTATTATATTTAACACAAATATGGGTTGTCAAACATTGATACCCATTAATTATTAATTAATGAAATCCATGACCTACTCCCATAAGAACGTTCTCACGACCACATCACCAAATTGGGGATTTTTTTAGGAATCACCATCACTCAGTATGTGAAAAGTGATGATGCACATATAAATTCCAAATTATTTTTATTTAGTTCTGTGGATATTATTTTATTCAAATTTAAATGTTATTGTCTATGTTAGAACTACATCACGAGTTCTGTGGAAAAGTCCATGGAAGGAATTTTTTGATTCTAATAGCCCTTATAGAATCCTTTATTATATAGGGATTCTATTTCTATTAAGTAATTATCCACATATATTTCATACTTTTATTGTAAATATATTTTATGAATATATTAAATATCACCTAAACTTATTTTTTGGATAAAATTAGTGTTTTGGAAATTATTTAGAACATCTCTTCTGAAATATAATATTATTTAAAAAAATATTTAAAAGAACCTTTTTTCCTAATTTTGAAAAGTTTCATTTCATTGTGGAAATTGTATTAGTCCAAATATATGTCATTTAAAAAAATTAGATGGATAATTCTAAAGCTTAATTGATAAATTAATTTTCATGCCAATATTGTGAGAAACATGTATGATCTTTTCTAGGTCATATAGACTTTTATGGGTTTTATATCATGGAATTTCAAAATATATATCTCCAACTCACTCAATGTTTTTAAATTTTTCCATTTTTATTTTAATTGTTTAATGTATGAAATATATTTATTAGTTTAATAATTTATTTATCACACTACATATTCTGTAACCCACAAACTGGGAACACCTATCTAAGTTACTTTTTAATGTTTCCAACCATGAAGTTAGAGAACTACTATCCCAAATGATTGAATGGATATCTCAAGCCATTTAAAAATGGTTTACAGACACTAGACGTTGAAAAAATAGTACACAACCACTATAAAGTAGTTTTTAGTTTTTTTTCTTTATATAAATTTATATATTAGTTTTTGGGAACTAAAGATTTTTTTTATATTCATACAACCAATAGGAATTTGATGAAGAAGGATAATTTCAAATATAGGCTAATAATTTGGATGTTATTAATTTATGAGATTTATTTTGATATTAATGAAAATAAGGGAACTAATTACCACATGGATAATCACATGGGTAGGTTACCGAACACTGATAAAGTAGAAATTCTAGATTAAGAACCATCAAAAGATAACATTCATAAAGAGTAGTGGAACATTGTAGACTGAGAAGATCCCTAGTATGATGAAATTGTTTACTATTTGGTAACATGTTTATAAACAACTCTTTTAAGTACCCAAAAAATTAAATAGTTAAGTTTAATTCAAAAAAATCATCTAGGAGAATCCATAACATTGATAAATTTATATTGATCAAGTGATAATAAAAAGTTTACTTGAGAGTGAAATATAATATTATTTTAAATTTTTACACTCTATCTTATTGTGGAAGATTTATATCTCAAAAGAAATAAAATAATGTTATAAAGCCTATAATTTAATGGAATACATTTTTCAAAAAAACTTGAATTTTCTAAAAGTTGTGAAATATGAAATTTGTTTGCAAATATTTCAAAGAGATAAAAACTGCCTAAAAGAACCATTTATTGTGACATTTTTAATGTTTATGGAATATAAATGATGGGAAATGATTCCATATCATTTAGTAACTATTTAAGTTTCTATCGTTGTATTATGTGTCAAATATGGTGGAAGACATGGATTTAATAATTGATTATGCTAAGGCTATGTCTGCTTTTGTCAACGATAATATATTTTTTATGTATGAAATTACAAGAACCATGATCAGTGATTGATGTACTCATTTATACAATATAATTACAATAAATTTGATAAAAAATGATTTTATCATAAGAAATCCAAAATATATGTAACATTAGTTAAAAAAGAGAGTTAGGATAAATTATGGATATAATTGTTAAAAGAACATAAAATTAATTGACGAAAAAGTTCTGAATACAACTTATGGGTGTCATAGAATTACTAAAAACATTTATTGGGTTGAGTATATATATTATAATCAATGGGAAGAGTTTTAACCTCCTAATGGAGTTAGAAATTAATGAATATAGGGTTGTGAGAGAAGTAAATCTAGACCTAGAAATATATAGAAAAGTTTAAAACATCAATTTCAAGAATTAGATGAAGTTATAAAATTAGATTTTGAAAATTCTAGAATTTATAAAAAAAGGACTAGAGTGGGTCATGAAAAAATAATCAAATATATAAACATTCATACTTGGTATCAAGTGTTGTTATATTACCCAAGACATAATCTAATTGCAGGTACACATCATTCCATATAGGAAGGTCCATTTTACATCACAAATTTACATCCTTTTGGTATAGTGTAGATTTAAAATGTATGCGTAAACCCAAAATTTACTATTAATAATAATATGATGAAATGTTTCTTTACAAACATCACCCATAGAACCTTTTGGGCAGATCACACTCCTCTATCATATTATTAATGAAAACTATCATGTTTTACCCCTTTAACATTTCCTTTTATTATAATAATTATATTTAAACTGTACTTAAATGATAAATATATTTAAATATATTTAGGAAAAATCCACATTTAAGTATGTGGGAGAGTACTATTTTAGTTAAGGTCTTTGCATTTATTAAAAATTTATAATTGTTTTTTAATTTTTTGGGTGGTTATTTTTCGTATATGTTGTGTTTTTCGATCTAGTTCACCAAAATTTAAATTCCCTTAAATTTTATGAAATAATGATAATGTTGTGAAATTGATTTTACATATTTAATAAAATTATTAGAAATATGAAATGGAATTATTTTCAAATTCTATGTGAGGTTAATTAATACAATGATCCCTGATTTTTGAATCTCATTCTCTGATATATTGTCTTATATTTTAATCAGTTAAACAAGTAAAAAAAAACATATTTTTATAAATTACTTACAAATATATTTTTCAATACAGATCCATGAAATTGATGAATAACAAAAAAAATATTTATTAGTCTAGTCAAAATCATTTTTCATTAAAGAACTTTTTCTATACATGATAGTTCTATTTTTTTATTTTAAAACCCATTTTAAAATAAACCACTATTATGAAGTCTAAATTTATATTAAATAATTTTAGTATATAGTATCTAGGAAATAATATAATATTTATCCGTTTAAAAGGGTAAATTTATCTATATACCTTTCTCTATAAGTGAATGCATAATATTGGTTGATTTCATCTATGGGGAAAAATAGAATTGGATCTAGAATAATTTTTTTTGCTGAGTATTCATGAGTTGAAGTGATATTTGATGCAACTTTTGTTCCTAAATTTTTTTATTAATGAATATTGGTATAGATGGATAAGTAATTTAGATATCATTCAAGGTAGAGTATATATATCGAAAATAATTTTTAATTGAGATGTACCACCCATTCTATAAAAAAATAAATAATGTTTGGACCTAAAATCAACTACCCAAACCATCTAAAATGAGAGAAAAAAGGAAGAAAATGTTTTGAATATTGATGTTCTCTAAAGAGTAAAAAATTAAAGATTATTTTAGTAGAAATTGAAATTTTATGACATATTTAATTTTTTTAGAATACTAAAATATGATGTGTTGTTCTAGAGGAACTAAATGGAAGAATTTTCTGAAACTATTAAAATAATATCCCCATAACACATGGGAATGTGATGAAAATATGTCCTAATATAGGGAATGTTTGTTCTCAATCATAAAATAATGAATTTCAATTCGATTTATACTATCAATAAAAAAACAATTTGAGAACTTCTAAAGGAAAATGAGAGGGTAATGTTCTCTATAGTGAAAATGATGATATGTGTCGTCTATCTCATCAAAATTTAGGGGATTAAAGCTAAAATAAAATAGGAAGAGTTGGAGGGTTTCATTATTTAAATAAACTGAAAATCATTCATTTTCATACCATAAATATCTAAACCCCCAATACGGCTCATATTCTCCTCCATAAAACCCATCAACCCATTTTCCATGGATAACTCTTAAAAATACCACATGTTATGAACACATACATGAATCATTAGGTGGAGGTGAAGAAATTAATTAAACCTACGATGACCCTTTTATGATTATGTATTGATAAAAACTATTCTTAAAATTCCGATGTGAGTGTTGAGTCAAACATTCTTTGATGGGTAGGTATAAGTGTTCATGGGAGATTAAGGGAATTGGATATTAATTTATTGAAATTAATAATGTATATAGACCCATTAAAATTAAGTAGGTGTGACATGTTTTAGAAACTAAATTATAAAAACGTAATCACATTTTCTAGTGTTTAAACATTTCTTTTCCTAATAATTTTTGTGTGCACTTATTCAAGACCCAATGGGTTAAGAGGGGGGAATTAATAGTGGAAATATTTTTAAGCATTTCACTTGTTATTTTAATGATTTTTATACTGGCCTTTTTATAAATCATTGAATAATGGTAACATTTATTGCTTTTATAAAAATTTTGAGTTCAATTATGAAATTTTTCTTAGAACATTATTTTAAATTTCTTTATCTGAACATTGAAAATTTATAACAAAGATTAAATTAACATTCTACCTAATTTTCATGTTATTTTAGGATGAATTAAGATGAAATATATTTTTTTGGAAATGTTTGGACATTGTAAGCATCAAAATATTCTTAGACATGTTTTCATATAGACTGAATAATCCTTAAAAACATGTCAGTAAGCCTCATCTACAGCTCCATAGGTATGAAATAAAGAGCTGTGTATACATCAATCTAACCAGTGTAAGAATTAATAACCACTTTCATAAATAACATTCAGCACTACAAAGACATCATCCTTCCACTGTGACCATCATTTTAGGCTACTTAAGAATAAATCCAAGAAATGTAGAAATTATTACCAACTAATACATTTGTCACTTTTCCCTATATAAAAATTATTGTTTTTTCATACATATTATTACTTAATATAAACTAGTGGAAGAATATTATACCATTGGGAATTTGTAATGATTACATTCACTTAATGATGATACTTTGGGATTATTATTTATAATCCATTTAAATCCAAAAACTATAATCATTCTTTAATAAATAAAATAATATCAATTCAATTCCTTGATTGATATTTTCATCCAAAATAAGGAGACTCAAAATAGTAATCCAATTTTTTTTTTAGACAAATGATTACTAGAATTTTAATTTAATAGATACCATATGAGTGAAGTAATGTATCTTTAAATAATGGTATGTGGATCTCAGGAGGGATTTAAAAAACAATATATGAAGGAAATAATAGATCTACAAAATATAATTAGAGGTCAATGGAAAAGAGAGACATTCATTTTGTGAATCTTTATCGTGATTTTTATATTACTATAGTTTACTACTTCCATCTATTATTTTCATTTAATATCACAATGGTTTGTTGTTATCTATTGTTCAATTTTAGCATTTTAATGGAGGGTTAATTGTATTTGTGATTGGGTAGGGGAAGTTTTTTAATTTTTAATGATTGATTCTTCGCACTTCGTGGAATAACACGATCTATTTCTTATAAATTGGTCTATATATTAAATATATGTCGTTAATTTTTTATGATATTTATTTTTATTTAAAAAATTTATTATTTATTTATATATAAAATGATCCATAGTCTATATCCATTGATTTATAGTATATATATGATGGAATATACAAGGGATGAGTGGTGAAGTACATGGAAATTTTCAACACATGTTAAAGAGGTAGCATGAAATATTGTATTTCATAGTTATAAAAAGTGAAAATTAGGTATTTCCAAAGTCAAATAAGGGTGATTCATTGTGACTATTAATCCCATAAGAAGGAGGGTTAATTAGTAATTGATTTTATTTTCGAACATTTTCACCAAAATCATTTAACTATGTGTGATGGGGAATTGATAGGGAATCCTCTCACTGACCAGTTAACAAGAATAAGAGTAAAATAATTATGTGTTTAGGATATAATTTCACTAACTTGACTATCCTTGACTAGATCATTATTCTCATCACATTTCATCCAAAAGATTTATTTCATAATAAAATAATTTTAAAACACCCCTTTATCTAACAAAACTAATAATATATTTTAGATAACTCCACTCTGAATACAACCCAAGGGATTCCACTAAAACAAAATCTAACCTAGGAACATATTTTATATTTTCATACCCCAAAACAGTCACATTTTCACCCACTAATGGATTTTAATCCACTAAAGAAACTATAAAAATATGAACTAGATTTTGTTACATGGAATCCATCATTGAATTCATATGAACATTCCAATCATAAATTTGTTTCACAACCTGCTTCTTTGTGGGATGTTTTATTCTTATTGAATAATATTTTAAATATATTAGAGAATATAAAACCACATATTTGGAATTAACATTCTTATATAGTACTTTTCTTTAGAGAAACTACTTACACTAAAGAATGACTATTTCAGTGTTTCTCTTCCAATTTATATAAATATAGAGCCTTGGTGTCATGTAATTAAATTATTTTC
Source organism: Viscum album (assembly GCA_963277665.1). NCBI lineage: Eukaryota > Viridiplantae > Streptophyta > Magnoliopsida > Santalales > Viscaceae > Viscum > Viscum album. Next base: position 123,574,233 of record OY728129.1, on the reverse strand, counting down.
CTAATCTCTCAAAAGATAAGTGCTTCTCTTTTATATAATTTTTTAAATTAAATAATACCTTTTTATATTCGGATGTTAATATCATCAATATATTTAGAATCATTAGCTATGATTAATATAATATGTTACTATATTTATTTTTATAGATAAATCCAAATGTAAGAAATGATTCTAATCAAACACCAGAGACTATGACATAAACTATTTATATCATATTAAAATTTATATTAAATAAAATATTTAATATAGTTGGTATATGGTTAGTTGTTAGGATTTTATATACAAAACATGTCCTAAAATTAATAATGTAATACTATCAATACATGTAATATTCTTCATCAATCATCCATATACTACCATTGAGCCATTGATGTCAATATAGTAATTAGAGTTCAGGAATGGATCTACTCAAAATTTAAATGATCAATGAATATTTGGTCAAGATAACATCTTAATATATTTTTTAGAATTTTTTATATCTTTTACAAAGTATATTATCTCATTCCCTTTAAGATTCCTAAAATTTTGTAATCGCATCTCCTGAAGTATATGAATTTACACCAAGATTTTACTATAATAGTTTATTCATATCTAGATGAATTAATTTTAGAGAATTTGTGGGTAAAATTTATTTCTAATGTTTTATTTTTTGTCTAAAAAATTATAAGTATGTCAAATGAATATAAATTTTTGATCTATAGAGTTCAAAAACACTTCGGGTTATGTAACTGGCATCCACCATTAGTTTTTCATGACTCCGAATTATCTCACCAAAATATAGTATTTGTATTATTTTTATATTATTCATTAATAACAAAAAATTTATATCTATGATTAAATTATTACTAGAATATTAATTTTTAAGTACCACAAAACCTTGTTTAAATAAGAAATAATGTATCACTGTGTTAATAAGTTTACACTGAGATAAATGTTTTTGTAGAACTCAATAAAAATTAATAGTTTCACTATAATAAATCTAATAGAAAATATAAAGTCATTTTTTTATAGTTTTGGGTTTATAAGTCACTCATTATCAACTACTTAGATAATTCACCCTACATACTATAATATTTTTGAACTTCCATTGTACTTATATTTGATACAAATATGGGAATGACATATTTTATGTATCACTATGAGATTTTGTGAAATATTTTTTTCAATTAAATATAATACTTTATAATTTCTCATTAGATGTAATATTTATTTTTATTTCTTTACATTAAATACCATGTTAATATTACACTATATAAAACATTGGGATAGTCTTTCATTTCCCACAACACTGAATTTTATTACAACCATGAAATATTATTAATATTGTTTTTTGAACTCGACTGTTATAATCTAGATGTGAAAATTAGAGATATTAATAGTAAGAACTAATTTAAAAATAATAAAAAAATTTATATAATAGAAACATATTGATAAAAAGAACTTAATTTCTATTAAAGTCATTATATGTTTTGATAATATTAATTTCTCAAAAAAAATATTTATGATTTATTTAGAGAACATCAACGAAGCTAATTTTAGAATGTTTTTTTAAATTACACATATAAAATAAAATTTATTTTTTAATTCTTAATTTCAAAAATATATTAGATTGCATTTTTAGGATTTTTCTCAAAAGCTTCATTTTTTCCTGAATAGTGAAAAATACTGAATTCGATTAAAAACAGCCTTTTCATTTAATTAATTAATATGGATTATTTATAATATAAAATGGATTGAAAGTGAAATTACTTCAATTATGTATCAATTAATCCAATTTATTTCATTATAATAATTTTCATAATGAATTTTGATATAAAAACATTTTAATTTTTTTTATCATTTTCTCTTCAAAAACACGCTTTCTGGTCACGTCTATGAGATTATTTTTAAATTAATTTTTTTCACTTATAAGTATATAATTTTAAAATATGGAATAAATATTTTTAATAATTAAAATTTATATTATATAATGAGATAAAATTATTTTTTTACAAAAATAAATAGTAAAAGAAGTGAATATTATTTACCATAGTAAATGTAAAAGTGGTTTTATCGGGAGGTAAGATTAATATATAAGATTAAAAATGACCCAAATATATCCAAAACCCATTTTATGGAACTATTTTCACCTTATATATATTCTATTTTATTAAATGGTCCATTTTGGAGGATTTTTTTATGATATGAAATGCGGGTATGATTGAATATTTTCCAAAAAATACAAGTGTTCCACTCACCTCACTTATAAATGGCCACCACCTATCCTATATTATTATTACCTTAAAACCCATTTATATAATGCAATACATACCAAAATTAATTTCCAAATTCCTTAATTTTATCCTATTAAACTTATTTTTCATATAAATAAATCCTAGTGCAAACCTGAGGATGATAGAAAAATAAGAGGTAACATTCATCAATGAGTCATTTTGTTTTATTTCATCCACCCTATAAATAATTCTTATTATAAAATTCTAACTTAATTAACTTAGTATATTTCATGTACTTATATGTTTTTATGATATGTGAATTACCTGTAACCATCTCCACTACCATCACATGGGTTACGAAATCCTTTTTCGTGTGTACGACAGACTACCGAATCATGAATCAATTTCATTAATTTTTACATTACCACATCTCATGAATGGTTATAATGATGGATTATTTTTTTAAATTATATATATGATATTATTATTATTATGGAATTATTTTATCACACATCTCATGATACATTCCATTATGTGGGAATACGATATCATTATGCATGTGTACATCGGACTACCACCTCGTGAAGCGATTTTATTAATTCATGATTTACATTGATGGTATTGAGGATGATTTTAATGATTATATTTGATATATATGATGAAAATTATTTTTTAATTGTAATATATCATTTATGTTTCATTATTTCTATCGTTCAAGAAAAGAAAAATAGTATTATTGCATGTGTATATCCTACAATCTCCATAAACAGTGTATATAATTTCTAAATCTATATTTAATTGATTATTATAAATACATAAATACTGATTATATATGATATTTATATCATAGATAAAATTCTATATATTATTTAACCATGATCAAATTAATAGGAATGAAAATAAAAAATTAAAAAATTAATGAAAAACATAACATTTATTGCTCGAAACATGACTTTAGCAATTAATTGTAATTAAAAATGTAATAAGAGTCAAAAAGTAAAAAATATGGAATTATATATATATATATAATTTTTTTAATCAAGGTATAAAACACATACATTTATTATACATTAGGTTTTAATGTGTGTGATGGAAGTCAATCCTTAAGGTAAGATGATTTATAGTCTCACTTTAATTTATGAGAGTCTTTTCCATATTCATAACTCATTTCTTTTGTGTGGTATATATACTGACCTGTGACATGTAATTTCATTGATCTAACATATTTAATGATAATTAATATGTATATTGAAGTTATTCTTCTATTGGGATTATGATTCAAATGTTACTCAAGTGTTAAGGGATTTTGTCTCAATTTTATTTCTTTGAGACATACATTATGTTAAAACCTATATTCACTCATGAGGTTCATATACATTCCATTTTACTTGTAATATCATGAATTTTTTTATCCTAATTATATTTTCATTTTCATTTTTTTATAACACCTTTATGGGGATTATGATTCCAGGTTACCAAAGTGGTAACACATTTACATTACAATCTCACTACTTATGAGATTTTTTTATGATTATGCATCCAATGATGTAATATTATGAACTATATATTATTTAACACTTGTATTTTATTCACCACTAGATAGGTCATGATAATATATTTTTTCCCTTAAAATTACTCTCTTTAAGTACTCAATAATTTAAGAACACTATTTTTAATAAATAATTTAGTTTCGGTCAAAAACACTTTTTATTCCACAACCATGTTTTCTAAATATATTTTTTAATTTTTTTGTTTATTCAGATAATATTTTTTTGGAAAAAAACTACAATGTTTTACCTTTTAAAAAAATAAATAAATCTTCATGTAGTCTTCCAAACTATTCTCATTTTTCCTTAAACCAAAAATGTTAAATGAAAATTTTATTTAATTTATATGCATTGAAAAAACTACTGCCACCGTGACCATTATTTTATGTGAAGAAAACATAAAAAATTTTCAAGGTTATTTTCATAGAAATGGTTTTGAACTTTTTTATTTTTTTTAAAAAAAATTCAATGAGGAAAGGATATTTTCCTCAAGAAAGGTTTATAAATTACTCATCAAAAATATTTTCCACCTTAGATAAGATATGTTGATGATATGTATGCATTTCCTAGGATATGATCTAAGGATCCCATTTTTATTATTTCTCTTAACGTTTTATGTTAATCATGGAAGGATTTTTTGAAACCCATTTCTCACCCATAGGTTATTCCATATTGGAATTATTATGAAAATTACTTATTTTTCCATAGGTTATACCATGATAGAATTATTATAAACCCATGATATTTATCCATGTGTATTTCTATGATGAAATGGTGATTTGATTTTGAAACCAGCCTCATTTACAATGTTATTATATAAAGAAATATTTATGACCCCCATTTCATTTCATGGGTTATGATAAGAAGAACGTTTTATGGTCTTGTGGAACACATCTGTATGATTTTAATTATGTGTGGGGTGGGAAATATATATTTTTCCATTAAATTGGGTAATAAAAAATGGTCTTTGAGATCTGAGGGTACATGGGTGGTTAACCAATCCTAAAAACGAGAGTACAAAAGTGGTTATCCTATGTTTTAAATGGATGGTACAATGGAGTTTATCCCAAACAAAAATCAAGGTAAATATGAGGTCATTATAATCCAAAATCATGTACATGGGTGGTTAGCCCAATCTTAACTTGTTTTAATTTTCCAATGGGTATCCATGACATGGGATATTACATACTACTATGTGTGCCACAAATCTATGTTTTATTCCAATGATATGCTCTATTGGATCATGATATATGATTCCATTATGATCCATGTCTTATAAACTACCAATATTTATTCTATAACTCAATATTATGATCTTTGATATATAGAGTATGTGTTTCAATTGTTTTCCTAATGTTATCATGCCCTTTTTTAATGTTCTTCTTATGTATCCCACTTATTTACCCTTTCTGAGTATCTATGCTCGCCATTTATTGTTTATCCTTTCTGAGTGTTATTATGATATGTATTATGTGTTATTCATCTAATAAAGGTTCTATTTATGATGAACATATAATAAGATAATGTATATCACTTATGGACCAACTGATTATGTTTCAATGTTTCCAAAGGAACTATACTATTATGGTTCTCATATGTGTATCTATGTAATGTGATGAATATTAAAAAAATATATAATATCAATGTATGAAAATATTTGTCCAATATATTTGGTATCAGATAATAGGTTTAGAAAACCTTGGGAAATGAGGATGAGAATACCATAGTGATATCCCTAAGAAGATTTATAAGGATATTTTTAGGGATATCTTTAAGGATAAGTAAATGTATACGAAAATATCTTGTAATTTTGTGAAAGGATATAGCAGGTGGTTTCCAATAACATATGTCCCTCTCAAGATGCTACAAGTAGATGTGGCCTTAAAAAATATGGGTCTAGGGACAATAACACCTAAAATGGAACATTTAGCTACAAATAATCATCACTGGGTCCATAAAATGAGTTTTATTTCACACCTGGCTTGACACTCTTGGGGAATATGATTTAGAAATTCCCATAATTCATTTTAAATGACCATGAAGGATAAGAATATATGATTATCTTGAATGGCAATGTTTAATCCCATGGTTTCATAAATTTAATTTATGTTTCCCTTAATGAGACATTTTATACGTGAATTTTCACGATTATGTGGGTTTCTAAATTGACTATAGTTCCTCAAAATATGATTATAAATAACCTAAATAATCCTTGTTAATGTTGAGTGAAATATACAATTAAATGGTTTTCCTCCGGAGTAACCAAATTATATGTGAGTATTAATGAAACATTTCATTACAACTCCAGAGTAACCAAATTATATGGGAGTTTTAATGAAACATTTCATTACAATGATCACTCAAATTTACCATGCTATAGATTATAAAGCACTTCAAAACAAAAAAAGTTGAAAATATTTTTTTGTCCTTCATGAGATAATTTCCACCTTATTTTAGTTGTTATTCTAATCCACTAGATTCCCAAGAATGGACCAACACCACTGAAAAGATATTTTCCATTATCCAATGTTCAGAACATGAAAAAATCATTTTAGATGTCTACTATTCAGAAGGTGTAGTAGATCAATAGTGGAATATTATTAAGAATATGATTCAATATAATGTACTTAAATACCTATAGTGGGATGAGGTAAAGAGGATATTTTTTAGTAAGTAATTCCATCATATTCTACAAATAAGGACAGAGGATGAATTTATCAATCTCAAATAGAAGGATGCTGAGTATTTTGGTATCTATAAAGCTAATTTTACATGACATTCATGGTACATGTAACGTCTCGACCCCAGTTACCCAGAGTCGGTGCATTATTGCATAACATTGGCATGATCACAAAAGATCAAGTCTCAAAAGACCAATTTTTTTAGTAGCCTTGGAAACACTAGATACATTCATAAGTCTTACATTACATCATAAAGTAAAACAAAACTACAACAACATCTTGTCTTCATATCCCCCCATACTATCCCTGCAGGGAATTCATAATATAATTATTCACATCCTAGAAAAATTAAAACATTGGAAGGGGTGATCTCAAGTTCTTAGTAAGGATAAAAATATAGCAGAAGTTTTCATAATTAAACATTAACATTTAAGGCAATGTATAACTAAATAAAAAGCCTCATAAACATGAAATTCAACATAATATGGAAAAATAAAATAATATAATAACATTTGATTATTCACATGGATATTATACTAGTTGAATAATCAGATGCAATATCAATACACTTTCATAGTGATGGAATGCGTAATGCCAGACTATCATAACCCTGTAGCCAAGGCCCCGTTCCAAGACTAAAAATAAAATTGTTTCAAGGCCTCATGCCAAGACACTAGTTTGTCTCATGAGACCTACCAATGCATCGAGGATCTATAGTAGGCTCCACCCGTCACTTATTATGTCCAATGCATTCCTCATATGAACAGGTTTAGACACATCATAAACCATAACATAAAAGTATCACATAAAACATGCATCAAGGAAACATAACATTTCCACATTTCAATCACAAGATATCAATAAAACACATTGATATAATAAAAACACTTTCAGAACCATTTTCAATACCAAAATAAAAGAAAATTAAATCTTGGTATTTATTTTTCATTTAGAAAAATTTATGGCTTCTAGAGGAAGCCGAAACTCAAATAATTGTCACGGGGGTGGAGAAGTCATTGCCGCCGCATACGTACGACAACAAAAAAATTGTTTTTTTTAGTTTAGTAAAACACTTCGTAAAAAAATATTCCTTTTGAATAAACGTAAAAGTCAAAGGGGTTTATACACCATATAAAATAAGTTTGTGTATAAAACAAAATATGCCTCAATGAAAGGAGATTGAGACGAAGTCCTTACAAAGATCATTTTTTAAATAAAATAGATCTATTATGTGTATTCACTGTAAGTACACATAAATAAAGTAAAAATACAAGAGATGACATAATAATATCATGGCATAATTTGAAAGTAGGAGATTCACCCAAAGAACGAAAATTGGGTTAAGAAGTTCCCTTCCCTCATGTCCGACTTGAATCGATTGTTCATTAACCACCTGGATAATAAACTATAGTAAATTTCTACTTTATTAAGAACCTTTTTCAAGTTAATTATTACATTTTTATCACTTATTTACATGTTATGAACATTATGTAAATATTTATGTTAATAACGGTCGTTTTGTCGATCTTCAGTACTTGAGTCAAAAATAAACTTCTTATAATTACAAGTTGTTCATGTGGTAAAATATACATTATATCCAAAATTGTATTCATGATGTAGAAATAATATATATCATATATATCCAGTATATATATAAATTTATAATATTACACAACATTTGGAGGTGATAAATGAAATGCACCATTCATGGAGAAGCTAAGCCGTACGTACGCATGAACGCTACTTTCATTTCTATTTCATATTTAATGGAATGAAATCATAATGATATAAAGGTTTATTATAATTCCAGTAAAATATCATATATAATATTATTTAATCCATCTTTTATACGTCCCACATATGGAATTAATGATTCAAATCACTTTGATGGGGCGGTAGGCCGCACATCCTAAAATGAAATTATCGCGTATACCCATAATGGAAATCATAAAGGTATGCCATAAATGAGAAATACAGAAGCATAAAGAAAACATAAAAATAATATATATATCATATATGAAAATAGTTTCATCATAATGGCCACCATGGGAGGTGTTAAAAGAAGATTGAACAATCATCGTTTCGTGAGGCAGTAATTCGCTACCCAAAGAAATAGTATGATCTTTAACCATTAGACGAGGGTATGTGTAAGTGTAAATAAAATAATTATCATAAAAACTTCATAGTATATTTAAGATATTGGTTTTGTTTCAAAAGAAAGTAATAAAAAGAGTTTAAGGGGTTGTAGAGGAAAAATAAATCAAAAGAACATAAGAGAAGACATTACCTAAAAATCAGGTAACTCCTTTTAATTTGAGACAAAGGCTTACTTGGGAAGACATCTGTACAAAGTGATGTTTCTAGGAGTATGAGAGGGATCTTGAGAGATTATTTGGGTAGATTTTGGCCGAGCCAAATGGATTGAAAGTGTGAATAAGGTGGTGGAGGTGGGGACCTTTTATAAGAGGAGAGGAGGGGAACTCTTGGAAAGTCATGAAATGTTACATTATTATGAAATGCTTTTCGGATTTTAAAGATCCCACAATGAAATATTTCGAGGATAAGGTGATAAGGGGTCTATATATACTCATACAATAGGTTTTTGACAAGTGAAGGTCTTAGATTTTATATTATATTTTCATTTTATTTAATTCGTTATTTTGTGAGGTAATCTGTGCATCATCATGGTGTCATAAAAATTTTAATTTATATAATGTCTAAAAATTATATAAAAAATATCATGATGTAGGAAATTATTTTATATTTCCAATGAATATTTATTTTCGAAATTTCAACTTATATAACCCCATTTAATAATTGTCTTAGTAAAACAACACGTGTTTGTGACAATTTTATTTTTAATTTAAATAAAAAGTTATTAATGTCATTTTCTTACCCAAGTGGCTTCATGTGGTCCCCAAGTTTACCCATGGATTTTCATGGTCACCCATGACTTATAAAATAATGTTAAGACAAGTTTAAAGGTAATTTCATATTGTTATAACATTATATTTACCTTAAATTACATTAATTACCATTAATCGCGATTAATACAACGTAAAAGTTACTATTTACCAAAAAAATAATTTTAATCCCATTGTCCAAATTTTTCTTCCTAATGGAAACCATGTATGTCGGATTTTTGAAAATAAAATCACATAAGTGGTATTGTTTCATTTACATGAAAAATTAGTTTTTAAACTACCACTTAGTGGTTTCACTATTCATCAAAAATTGGTGTTTTTTAGAAAAATACAAAAAATACACACTAAGCTATAATTGATATGATGAATTCAAAAATGGTGTCTATTTTACAAAATTACAAACATATAAGTTTAATTAATTAAATTTATAATTTATTCCCCTTGTCAAAAAAATAGCAAGTTTTTAAGAAACAATATCAATCAAAAGATTGACAATTGTTTATGTCCAATTTCAAAGAGAAATTAATTCTAATGACCACAATTAGATAAAATGGTAAAATTATATTCTAATTATACTGTAAAACCACTCAATAGTATAATTTATCACTATTAATTTTTTTATTAAAAATGTTTGTTAATTAAAATTTAATAATTTTCACTATTCATCAAAATATAAAAGCTATCCAAAAAGCTCCAAAATTTCACACTAGGCTAAATTCGATATTTCAAATCCAAAAAATGAAGTCTATTTTGAAAGATAAAATTTATAAAATTTCAAAAGTTGGGTTTTACTATTCATAATGACTACTTTGATTGGTCACGGTTTGTTAGAACTTCAGGTTGCGTACAACACACATTGTTCTATTATTCAAAGAGAATTGTACCATGGATGTTTGGGGTGTTATATTATCCCCTCCTTCAATAAATTGCATCCTTGAAATTTGAAATTTTTCTATTAAAATAAATTATTGAAAATAGAAAATACCTTTGTGGAAAACCCACATTAGAAATACGGTTAATAAAAATATAACATTAAAAGAAAGAAAGAGAACTACCAAGGTCACCCGAGATTTCCCATACTAGGTTTTTATGAAAATATGGATATGGAGGAAAAACAAACCATCAAGGTCTGATGTAGAGTTATTGAAAATAAGGATAGGAGAACGTTAACTACAAGAAAATCACAATCTTGTGATTGGTTAAATAGTCATTGATTCCCCAGTAGGAAAAGTTAACCGACAACGTTTTTGTTTTAAGTTAACTTTTATAAAGTTGAGGAATTTATTTTGGAGATATACTAATAATGTAAGGAAATATACATACCTTTCATGTAGACATTCATTATTTAATAAATGTTTACCACAAACCTATCTTTCACTCAAAAATATAATAAAACTCAAAAATATTATATTTATCCTAATCGTACAAGGTTCCAAATCTTAACACATACCATTTAGATTAGGAAAACTATTTTGTAATAACCATGGACTTCCCATAGGCTAGTGGTAGGTAATAAAGGCATGTCGCACTATGGTTGTGGGTTCGATTCCTGCAGCTTTGTCCGACGCGACGGGTTTTCCCCCAACCTTCAGGTTGTCCTTTTCCTAAAACTATAGTATTATAATATTCCAATAATAATCTTCATAAATGTTTTAACCTTAAAAAAACTATCCAAAGTTCTACATAATCCATTACAACCTTTAGAGTTATCCAAAATACCTCTATCCAGACTTTCCCAAAAAGGTCTCTAAATTACAAAATCAATTGTATCATCAGATTCCTCAAACAAATTAATGTTTCTATTATTGTCACATACAAAAAAACGATTACCTTCATCTTATTAAAACCTTATTGAAAACAAGAAGTACTGCAGTACAATCCTTATATATATATATAACACATTTTTCTTATAAACAGAATATAATCCTCAAGTCTAAAAGCACAAATACATTAATTATTCCTCTTCAACTGTAGTAACAGCATAAGATTGGCCTTGATCCCTTGTCCTTTTCTATGGTTTGTTTCCCTGACACATAGGACATTCATTTTCATAATGCCCCATTTCCCTAAAATTGTAGCACTCAACATTGATGGCCTCTTTCTTTCCCTTATAATCACGAGCCTGGTGACCTTTTTCTCCACATTTATAACAAACTCCCATTCCTTTTAGGCATGTACCGGTGCGATTCTTCCCACAATTATCGCATAATGGAAAATCCTTCTTTCCCTTTTTCCGTTAATTTATCTCTTGATCCACCATTCTCTTCTTCTCTTTCTTTAATTTAATGTCATAGGATTTAGAAAAAATCCTTTTCTATCTTGATAGCACATGAGACTATATCTTCATACGTTGAGAAAGATTGTGATACTAATGCTCGACGGAGAAATAGTTTTAACACATCAAAGAAACGATCAATATTACATCATGGGTTATGTATATAATCTGCCACATGCCTCTATAACCTTGTAAATTTGGCCTCATACTTTGCAACATTCTCATCCTCCTTCTACTTCAGACTCAGAAAATGCCTTTCTATATCTGCTCAATGGTCATGTGGAAAGTATTTTTCTAAGAAAATTTATTCACACTCACTCCATTGCATACTTGATACTTCATCATCTTCCTTTGGTAACCTGCCATGACAAACTTCTCCCTTTCGCTACTCCCCAAGGCGTGGAATATTTTACCTAAGGATTTTATCCATTGCTCAGATACTAATGAATTTTTACCCCCATAAAATGTTGGCGGTTGTTTCCTCATGAAGCGGTCTAACATTGATCCTCTACGTTGCGGATCAGGGTACTCCATATGGGTAATGCTATTATTCATAACCTGAGTGAGTTGTCCCAGTATGGTGATATGTTGATCAGCACTAGTTGTATCTCTAACTCTACTATAATTATCTTGAGAAGGAGGGAAATACCTACCGGTGTGTGTGCATTGATACAGTTTCCATTCATCCCACTAGGATCCATTTCTAAACAATGGCATAAACTAGATTAGTTTATGAATCAAAATACATAATTCCATACTTGTAAAACACTTAACATAAATTGAACTATAATCATAAAAATGTTTTCTTTGAGAATGTATATACTCATAAACCCTTCATAATGGTTTGTAATGAAAATGAGAATTATCCTTTGCATATCCCCCGAGAGTGTCATAACCAATAGTGCAGCAAGGCCTGTTGCCGTGCACCAGTTCCCAATCGAGTCTAGCTCAAAGCGGTGTCTTCAGCTTTTACCCCTAGGTACATCTTTTCTAGATCCACCTCTACCTGCTCGTATCCATACAGGGATGTATTTCTCGGAAAACTCACAAAATCTCTATAATAACAAAATTCTAGGAGGTTCTTCTATACTAATCCTCAAAGTCTATCTTTGGGCTATATGCTCTAATTAGAGTTTATCTAAATCTAGCTTCCAAGGTTAGTACTAAACTGCCTCTGATACCAACTGTAATTCCCCGACCCCAGTTACCTAGAGTCGGTATATTATTGCGTAACATTGGCATGATCACAAAAGATCATGTCTCGAAAGACCAATTACTTTAGTAGCCTTGGAATCAATAGATACATTCTTAAGTCTTACATTACATCATAAAGTAAAACAAAACTACAACAACATATTGTCTTCATATCCCCTCATACTATCCCTACAGGTGATTCATAATATACTTATTCACATCCTGGAAAAATTAAAACATTGGAAGGGGTGAGCTCAGATTCTCAATAAGTATAACAATATAGCGGATGCTTTCATAATTAAACATTAACATTTAGAGAAATTTATAACTAAAAAAATTCCTTTTAAACAAGAAATTCAGCATAATATGGGAAAATAAAATGAAATAATGTCATTTACATATTCATATGGATATTCTACAAGTTGAATAATCACATGCAATATCAATAACCACTTTCATAATGATGGAATGCATAATTCCATACTATCATAACCCCGTAGCCAAGGCCTCATGCCAAGACTAGAAATAATATTTTTTCAAGGCCTTGTGCCAAGACACTATATTGTCTCATGGGACCTACTGATGCATCGAGGAGCTATAGCGGGCTCCACCCGTCACTTATTATTTTCAATGCATTCCTCATATGAACAGGTTTAAACACATCATAAACCATAACATAATAGTATCAAATAAAACATGCAACAAGGAAACATAACATTTCCACATTTCAATCACAATATATCAATACAACACATTAATATAATAAAAACACTTTAAAACCCATTTTCAATACCAAAATAAAAGAAAATTAAATCTTCATATTTATTTTTCATTTAAAAAAAGTTATGGCTTGTAGAGGAAGCTGAAACTCAAATAATTATCACGGCGGCAGAGAAGTCGTTGTCACCATATTCTTATGACAAGAAAAACATTCCTTTTTTAGTTTAGTAAAACTCTTCATATAAAAATATTCCTTTTGAATAAATGTAAAATCAAAGGGGTTTGTACACCGTATAAAATAAATTTTTGTATAAATCAAAATATGCCTCAATGAAAAGAGATTAAGAAGAAGTCCTTAAAAAGATCATTTTTTAAATAAAATAGATCTATTATGTGTATTCACTATAGTTACACATAAATAATGTAAAAATACAAGATTGTACATAATAATATCCTAACATAATTTGAATCTAGGAGATTTACCCAAAGAATGGAAATTGGGTTAAGAAGTTCCCTTAGCTCGTGTATGACTTGACTCGATCATTCTTTAACCACCTGAATAATAAACTAGATTTAATTTCTACTTGATTAAGAACCTTTTTAAAGTTAATTATTAATTTTATATCACTTATTACCATGTTATGAACATTATGTAATTATTTAAGTTAATAACGGTCGTTTTGTCGATCTTTGGTACATGAGTCAAAAATTAACTTCTTATAATTACAAGTTGTTCATGTCGTAAAATTTCCATTATATATAGAATTATATTCATGAGGGAGATATCATATATATCATATATATCCATTATATACATGCATTAATAATATTACACAACATTTAGAGGTAAGAAATGAAATGCACCGTTCATGGAGACGGTAAGCCGTACGTATGCATAAACTCTACATTAATTTCTATTTCGTATTTAATGGAATGAAATCATAATTATATAAAGGTGTATTATAATTCAGGTATAATATCATATATAATATCATTTAATCCATCCTTTATATGTCCCACATATGGCATTAACGATTCAAATCACTTTGAGGGTGTTGTAGTCCGCACTTTTTAAAATGAAATTATCGTGTTTACATATAATGGAAATCATAAAGGTATGCCATAAATGAGAAATACATAAGCATAAATAAAACATAAAAACAATATATATATCATATATGAAAATAGTGTCATCATAATGGACACCATGAGAGGTGTTAAAAGAAGATTGAACAATCATCGTTTCGTGAGGCAGTAATTCGCCACCCAAAGAAATAGTATGTTCTTTAACCATTAGATGATAATGTGTGTAAGTGTAAATCAAATAATTATCATATAAACATCATAGTATATTCAATAAACTTGTTTTGTTACAAAATAAAAGAATAAAAAGATTTTAAGGGGTTGGAGAAGCAAAATAAATCAAAAGAACATAAGAGAAGCCATTACCTAAAAATTGGGTAACTCTTTTTTATTTGAGCCAAAGGCTTCCTTGGGAAGACTTATGCCCAATGTGACGCTTTGAGGAGTAATAGTTTGAAGTTGAAAGTGTATTTGGGCAGTTTTTGGACGAGCCAAATGGCTTGAAGATGTGAATAAAGTGGTATAGGTGGGGGCCTTTTATAAGAGGAGAGGAGGGGCACTCTTGGAAAGTCATGAAATGTTACACTATTATGAAATGATTTTCGGATTTTAAAGTTCCCACAGTGAAATATTTCTTGGATAAGGTGATAATGGGTATAAATGTACTCATCAAATAGGTTTTTGACAATTTTACGTCTTAGATTTTAAATAATACTTTTATTTTTTTAAATCGTTAATTAATGAGGTAATCGTTGAATCATCACGGTTTCATAAAAATATAAATTTATTTATTGTATAAAAATTATCCAAAAAATATCATGATATAGGAAATATTAATTATCTTTCCAATTAAAATTTATATTCAAAATTTTAAATTATATAACCCCATGTAATAATTGTTTTAGTAAAACAACACAAGTTTGTGACAATTTTATTTTTACTTAAAATAAAAAGTTATTAATGTCATTTTCTAACCCAAGTGGCTCCATGGGGTCCCCAAGTTGACCCATGGATTTTCTTGGTCGTAAATGACGCATCCAATAATGGTAGGACATGTGTAAAGGTAATTTCATATTATTATAACATTATATTTACTTTAAATTACACTAATTACATTTAATCGCGATTAATAAAACATAAAAGTTACTATTCACACAAAAATTATTTTAATCCCACTGAACCACATTTTTCTTCCTAATTAAAACCATGTATGTTGGATTTTTGACAATCAAATAACATAGGTGGTAATGTTTTATTTACATGAAAAGTTAGTTTTTAAACTACCACTTAGTGGTTTCACTATTCATAAAAAATTGAAGTTTTTCTGAAATATACAAAAAATTCACCCTAAGATATAATTGATATTCTGAATTAAAAAATGGTGTCTATTTTAAAAAATTCAAAACATATAAGTTTAATTAATTAATTTTATAATTAATTATTTTTGTCAAAAAAACGTGTTTTTGAGAAACAATATCAATCAAAAGATTGACAATTGTTTATGTCCAATTTCAAAGTGAAATTAATTCTAATGACCACCATTAAATAAAATGGTAAAATTATATTCTAATTATACTTTAAAACCACTCAATAGTGTAATTTATCACTATTTATTATTTTGATTAAAAAATTTGTTTTTAATTAAAATTTAGTAATTTTCATTATTCATCAAAATATAAAAGTTATCCGAAAAGATCCAAAATTTCACCGTAGGTTAAATTCGTTATTCCCAATCCAAAAATGAAGTACATTAAGAAAGATAAAATATATAAAATTTCAAAAAGTGGGTTTTACTATTCATAACGACTACTTTGATTTGTTGTGGTGTGTTAGAACTTGAGGTTTGGTACAACACACGATGTTCTATTATTCAAATAGTAGCATACCATGGAAGCATGGGGTTTTACAGTATGCTTGTAGTTTAATCATTAGTCCAGAAAGAAAAATTAGTTGATTCTTTGGTGTATTAAGACCACATCTTTGAATGGTGTTGGATATAAGAGAATTTAGTATTTATGAATACATTATTTGATGGGCACTAAAATTATAAAGGAAAATTGTAAATTATTAACATACACATCGTTTTGATAAGAAAAGGACGTTTGAGACTCATGATAACTAGAATAAATCACATGGTGGAATGAAATTTTAGTAACATATTTTCCATAAATGTGGGAAGAATACCTCAATTGAATGTCTGAAAGGAACGATAGGGTGTTAAATGTGTGGGAAGCCTCGTCATCATGAAAAATAACATAATGGTAATGTGAAAAAACTAGACAATGAAATTAATAGAGAGTGGTCCCAAAAGAATACACCACCCACACTCCAATGTTTAATGTGTATAGAGATTCAGAATTGTGCTAATAAATTCCCCAATCTAAGGGTTAACGAGGATGATATTCCACAATAACCATTGAATAAAAACTAAAAATGGAAATCTTATACGTTCATAATGGATGAAATGAATAATGATGACTAAGGAATAGTAATCCTCTCCAATTATGTTGTAAATTTAATGTTTGATTTTTTATAAATGTGTCCTATGAAAATATTATTGTGAAATATTTTGAGATTATCTCCCACTAGATGGACTCTAGAACAATGAAATAACATTTGATATTCTATTTTTAAAAAATTGAACCCAAGATTCCAATTAAAATACCTTTATATAATATAAGAGATTATATAATAAATAATGGTTTAATTAGGTTTTGGAATTGTATATATATAAATGAAATATTAACTATATAGTTATGGATACCCCATCGGTGTATGAGTTTAAGGTTAATAGTAATTTCAAATTAATTGACTCCGCTTTTATAGTTTCATGTGATGGGAGCGTATCAAATTTAAAGATATTTTGAGAGAAATTTATGGGAATAAAACACTTTGGTTTTGTATACTTTTTGTGTAAAAAGTTATTTAAGGAATATTTTTTTTACAAATCATGCACTTATGAAGACAAGTTTGGGAAAACATTTGTATTTAACTTATCTTTAATGTTGAGTTAATTATGGGTTGGAGTCAATTACCTTATAAAGACAGGACACTCCATCTCTATCATAGTAGATCTCTCTTTGGATCTACATTCCTTGATATACATTATGAATGTGGTATGGTTTCATGTGGTACCCATTCAGTTGTATATGACCAGGTCCGAAAATTTTCCACAATGTTTTTGAAAATTCTTCAGTAATATCTTGATACTGAGTTGAGTTCCATCATAGTGTATCATCCTTAGACATATAGATAGTCTGATAGAATAATTCAAACTCTAGAGGATATAGTAAGATCTTGTTTTATGGGTTTCAAATTTAGATGGAATCAATATAATCATTATGTAAATCTATTTTAAAATGATATATTTTACATGATAACTCAAATGGATCCTTATGGATCCCTTTATAGAAAGATTTGTAAGAACTCCAACGTACTAGAATGAAGTTGCAAAAATATAGCTATTGGAACCTGATAATGTTAATTAGATGGTAGAGAAGTTTAGATCTATTAGAAACATGTAAGAACGTAAAAAAGTAGAAATTATGTTCGGTCTTATAATTTTCTTCATGATATAGAATTTGAATTTAGTAACAAGCCATTTCATGAATCTCTCTATGGAAGAAAGATGGGAAAACCAAGACCTAGGTTTATTGGTCCCCTTAAAATAAATGATCATATCTGGATATTAGATTATCATTTTTTACTTCAACCAAACCTATAATGGGTTCACAATGTGTTCAATGTATCACCCATGAGGAAGTGCATTCCAGGTCCATCACATATAATGAACTCAGAGGTTTTCCAATAGGATCTTGATATTGCATATGAGTAATAATCGATAGTGATTTTGGATCGAATATTGAATGTTCTACAAAACAAGACCATTCGCCTGGTCAGTGTTTTTTTAATGAATCCAAAAAGTTTAGGAAGAAATGTTGGAACATGAGGATGAAATGAGGTAGAATTATCATCATTTTTTGTACGTATGTGATGAATTTTTTGTGAAATTTCATTTTAAGGGGGCTAAAAGGTAACACCCCAAGACTTTATGAAATATTTTATCTCAATTAAATTTAATTTATTTAATATTTTTCATGAAAAATATATTCGTTTTATATTTAATTAATTTCTGAATCACGTTATTATTATGTTTCACATAACACTATGTTAATCTTGTGTTGCACATGACATTGAGTTTTAAAAAAAATCATGATATATTATTAATATAGTTATTTAAACATGACTATTATAACCTAAACAATAAAAATAGTGATAGGAAAATTAATAAACACTATTAAAATATTAATTTTAATTCATTCAAATAAGAGAATCAAATTTATTAAAATATATTTATTTTTTGGTAGAGTCATTATACGATTTGAAAATACTATTTTCTCAAAAAGATGATTTTTCATTATTTTTTGGAACATTAATGAAATTCATTTTTATCACTTATATAAAATGAAATAGATATAATAAAAATAAGTTTTAAATTCAGTATGTAAAAATTACCTTATTGTGAATATTTGAGGATTTCTAAAATATTTCATTTTTTTATGAATAGTGAAAAATATTGAATTTTAACTAAAATCAATATTTTCATTTAATTTATTAAAAAAGAAAAATTTAATTTAAAGTAATGTTATTTATATTATAACAAAAATAATAAATTATATTTCATTTAAATATTTTATATATTTATTTTCATATAAAACGTTTTCAATGTTTTGAAAAGTTTCTTTATAAAACCATGATTTTTTTTCCTCTTTAGAATAAATATAAACTAAAATTTTAAACTACTTTTAATGGAATTTAATAAAATTAATTAATTTATTTTATAAGAATAATTTATATTATATATTATGTTCAACTTAAATTTTACCAAAAATGAACAGTAAAAGTAGTAAAAAATTATTTACTATGGTTAAGATAAAAATGGTTTTGATGGGGGTTAAGCTAAAACAATAAGGGTCAAAAATATCCCAAAAATTTCCAAAAACAAATTTTATGGAAATATTTAAAACAAATATCTTCTAGTATTGATAATTTCTTATATTTTAGGCTTATTTCATTATAAAAATGTTGGTATGATTGAATATTTCCAAAAAACTACATGTGTGCCACTCACCACAATTATATAAGGCCTCCCCTTATCCTCTCTTCAAAACACTTTCAAACCCAATTGGTTCCGAAATAATCTACCCAAATAACTTCATAAATTCTCTCCACTCCTCCAATAAGCCTTATTTTTTGAAAAAAACATCAAACTAGAAATTCTTTTGTTGGAAACTTATAGAGGATACATGAAGAAGAGGTAACATTCATCAATGAATGTTTTTTGTAATATTTCATCCTCCATGTCCTTAAATTATTATTATTAAATAACTATATAATAACATAAGTATCTAAAATATAATTTTTAATGACAATCACAAAACATATAACTATCACCACTTCTATCAAATGGGTTATGAAGTCATCATTTGTGTGTATGGCGGACTACAGCTTCGTGAATCAATGTCATTCATTTTTTCATTAAAACCTCTCACAGTTGGTTAAAATGATTTATTAATGGTTTTTATGTTTTATATATGATATTATAAAACTTACTTAATTATAATTTCACACATTACTAGATTCACTCCACTAAGTGGTAATATGATAACATCGCGCCTGTGCACAATAGACAACCACCTGAAAAGCAATGTAATTTTTTCATGCATTATATGGATTCTATTAGGGATGGATTTAATGAAAATATGTGATATATATTCTATAAAAATTTACCTTTAATGGAAATATTTCATTTACCTTTCTTTATTTCAATCTGACATGAAAATATAAATAGTGTTCATGTGTACGCACGACATGTCGTCTCTATAAATGATGTATCTCATTTTCGATATCTATATTCAATAGATTATTATAATAAAATATATAATATTTACATATGATATTTATTTCAAGGTTATTATTCTTTAAATTAATCAACAATGATTAAATTATTAAGGACAAAAATAAAAAATCAAAACATTAACAAAAAACAAAGCAGTTATTACCTAAAATGTATCTTTTACATTGAATTGTTAAAAAAAAGGTAATAAAAATTCATAAGTAAATACTAAATATAATGATATATATTTATGGTTCTATAATATATGTATAAAAAACTTATATTTATTATACATGAGGTTTTAATGTGTGCGATGGAAGTCAATAATTATTTTAAGGGGATTTATAGTCTCATTTTTATTTCTAAGAGACTTAATTCATATTCACCACTTGTTTCTTTTTTATGGTGTATATGCTCCCCAATGAAATATTATATAATGGATAAACCTATTTTATTAAAAAATATTTTTTATTTTAATTTATTATTTCACAACACTTATGATTCAAAAGTTACTCAAGCAATAATGGATTCTAGCCTCAATTTTCTTTCTTTGAGACTTATGTTCTGTTATGCACCTATATTAATTTATGCGGTGATTATATAATTAATTTGACATTTAATATCATAAATCTATTTATCTTAATGATAATTTAGGATCCATTTCATGTTTCTCCTTCATCGGGCTTATTATTAAAGGTTCCCAAAGGGGTAAAATTGTTTTGTTACAATGTCATCATTTATCATTTTTGTTTAAGATTATGCTTCAAAAGATGAAATAAAATGATATATATTTCAACAAACTGATTTATTCTATTATAATCCAGATATTTAAATATAATACATGTTTTCCCTTCATTTTCTATCTTTATGTACTCAAAATTGAAAAATATCATTTTTAAGAAAAATAGTTTTTTCGTTCGAAAACTTTTTTCTTCAAAAACCTTATTTTATAAAATTGATTTCAGTTTTTTTATTATCCTATGATTTTTAAAATATTTTTTTACACATGTATTAATTTTTATAAATTAAATTGATGGAATCTTTAATCCATTTTATAAATAATATTTGTTTTTATTTTACCGAAATTGTTAATTGAACCTTTGTTTGAATGTGTTTTAAATGAAAAACACTCCCATAATCCTGTCCATTATTTTAATTTAGGATTAATTTATAATATTTCTAGGTAATTTTCAAAAAACTATTCTTCAAATGATTTATGAAAAAAATCAAAGCAGAAATGATATTTTCCTCATGAAATGTTTTTAAAAGACCGATCAAAATTATTTTCTATCTAAGATGAAATAATTTTATGTTAACTATACCATAGAATGGATATGATCCAATAATACAATTATTATTATTTATCTTATTGGGTTATGTTTATTATATAATTATTTTATGAAACACACTTCTCTTTAATGGGTTATACCATGTTGGAAATCCTATGAAACCCACTTATTTTTTCTTGGGTTATACCATGATAATAGTCATATGAAACCTGGTCATTTATCGATGGGATGTGGTAAAATTAAATAATAAATTTATTATCAAACATGTCAGTTTTTATTAGGTTACAATATGATGAAATGTTTATAAAACCCATTTCATTTCATGGGTTATGATAATATTAATGTTTTATGATTTTGTGGAACAAATATGTATAATTTTAATTATTTGATAGGTCTAACCTATATCTCCCTAAAATTAATTGGGTAATGATAAGTTTTCTATGAGCTCGGATTGTAAACAAGTGTTTATCCTAAACCTAATAAAAGATGTTACACCGGTGGATATCCTGATCATAGAAAGGAGGGTTCGTGTGTAATTATTGCAATCTTAAAAGAGGGTACACAGGAGGACATCCAAATCCAGAAACATGTACATGGGTGGTTATCCAAATACTAACATGTTATTGATGTCTGGTTTGGTATTCTTGATATAAGATTTTATATTTTTATGTGTATACCAAAATAATATTCCCTATGCTAATTTTATATTTTTATGGGTCATGGTCTCTAATTCCCTTATGATTTATGTCTTAAGAAGTACCAATATTTTTTTTGTGATGTAATATTATGATATTTTCTATGCATGGCATGTTTTTCACATGTTATTATTATCTTTTCATACCCTTATGTTCATGTTATTCTTGTGTATCCTTCTTTATTACCCTAACTGCGTATATGATATCACCCATTATTATGTTTTCATTCCCTACATTAATAAGATATGTATTATATGTTATTTTTCTATGAAGGGTGGTAAATATGAAGTATTTAGTGGGAGATGGTGTAGCTCACTTATGGACCAATTTTTTGTCTCAATATTTCCAAAGACACTAAAATGTTACTATCCTCAAGCATGTGTTTTTGTAATGTAATGAATATTCATAAAAATGATTAAATATAATTTTATGATAAGACATGGTTATTATATTGTTCTAAATAACAAAAAGTGAAACATAAATATTATATAAAATGATGAATATACTGGAAGTGAAAGCTCCTAATTGATTTATATTCAATTCATTATAAATACTTTTCTTATGAAATTTCTTAGTATATGTGAAGAAGATTACCTCATGTTCACCATGCATCTAATGTATTTTTATCATTAAAGGATGTTGTGATGGAACCATCAAATTTGAACAGGTCTTGGTATTTTGACCATGTATTTGACGTTATTCACCATAAGGGGTTATGATCCATTATCCTACTAAATATTTATCTACCTAGAAAAGCAAAGTCAAAATATTCCAATGTGGATTCTCCATACTGAGTATCCAATATTTCTTGATGAATAGGGATAATGCCTGTTTGGAATAAGATAATATAATATTAATGGATATTTTATTCTCTATAAATAATCCCAACTTCAAAAACTAATAAATATACTGAAATATCTTAAACAAAAGATCACTAACATATTACCCATCATCGATTTTACACGGGTATAATGTAGTCACAATATAATTTATCATAAGCATATATTTTTCAATTTTATGTTCTAGTATATGAGATATCATGAGGTATGCATCAATTTATTTATATTTTATCATTTTATCTTTAGACATAGATGGTAGCATGGTGAAAAAAAATCTTAATCATCTTCCACAAATCACCTATAAACATCATTCTCATGCTTGGTCTCTCATTGCGGTGATTTATTAGAAATAGGGTATTCCACCACATAGTATTATTTTTATTCAATTAGTATAGTGTATAAACACTTATACCACTCTTGAAATTTATATTGGTGAGGATATTATATTTTTCCTTAAATATTACTAAAATTCTCGATGTTTTAATTTATATTTTCTATAAAAATTATAGTATATTTTTAAAAATTATGTTTATTAATGGGTGTGACATAATAATTTTTTTACCATCATCCCACTATTTTATAAAATATCAATGACCCTCAACATTGGATTCAAAATATACTACAATATATATTTTTGAGTATAAAAGATCCATATTTCATTTCTTATTACATAGAATTTTTTCATGTGAACTAGTCAAAGGTATTTAGGTATATAATCCTTCCAGTTGTATTAACCAAGGGTTCTGTGATCCATTTAGTGGGATCCCTAATGGTGAAATCCAGAATTCCAATTTTCTCAACACATGCCTTGAAATTGTATTAAAAAAACATTATTCATTACACTTAATATCAATTTGGTTACCCAAACCCATTAATATTCTTAATAATCCATGAAAATTGAAATGTGTCATTGAAATTGACCAAACTATCTATTTAACTATGAGTGCATCTTAACTCATAATATGAAAGTCATTTTCTATCAAAATATCTTCTTGAGGAATTTTGTTTATATTATATGTAAATCCTTTTAACTGTATCTTTTACATTCTTGTTAGTATTTTGTGTATTTTAAACAATTAAATAACGTTTCATGATAAAATATTTTATACATAACCTTTTTATTTTATTTTATCCTCACATTATTATTAATTCATTTATAATATGTGATCACATTTAAAAATAAAATAAACATTTCATCATATAAACAAATAAAAAACCACACTCCTGAAAATTTAAAATAAACATGTGGAATGATCATTAGATTTAAACTATATATTGGCTTATAAAGTGGTCGGTAAACTATCCCTTGACCCACGGGAATAAATCCTTGAGGTAGTACTTTTATTGAGTTATAGTATTCAAAATTTAATATATGTATCTCATTGGCTGGTTTCACCTATTCTTGATCTTAAACCGTCTCGATACGCTAGGAAATCCAACTAGTATATATAATTACCAAATAAAAGAGGAGTGTTACTATGGGTTTTTGGTTTCATAAATAAATAATGGACATGAAAACCTATACATAGTATAGTGGAAGGAATGACACATAGATCATCATATTTAATTTTTAAAAAATTATAAATCTCATGTAATATATAATTAGATTATGTAGAATCTTACTACATATATAGGTCAGCTAAGATCATGACCATCAGCAACAAGAAACTAGTATACATCTAAACTTTCTAGAATTCATTTTAATTAAGTAGTTATTAAGATAAATTTATAAAATTAATAAATAATTGTATTTTTAATTAATTAATTGTTTTATGTAAATTATATATATATGCATTCCCTAAAATTATAATATTCTATAATTTACAAAACAAACTAAATAAATTAGTATATGGTGTGTGATGATAGGTCACATAACATATACCCTTCCTAGTTTGATTAAATTAAACATAGAAATTAATATGGATGGAATATACCAAATCCAATATGGTGTGAAACCTTCTATATTACAAGGTGTTTATAATAAAATTAATTATTTGTGACTAACATTTTCTATGGTCCATATCTTGTAAAATGTATATATATGGAATGTAACCCTACATGGTTTGTAACAATATTACAAGTCATATTATTCCATGGGTTAGGTCATGTAGTATACAAGGCATTTTTGACCACGCAATAAGAATAAATATATATGGTGTGTATTTTTTTATGTTTTTGATGTACATGAAATATACAACAACCATACACATCGTCCAATTACACCATAACATGGAAAATAATAATTATATAATTTATTTCGACAAGACCTATCAAAAATCATATGGCATGAAATTCATGTTGTAAACCCTATCACATGGTGTGTACATTCTAGCCACATTCGATATAGTTTTGTTTTAATTTAATTCATTTTTTGTTTTATGTGTTTGACTCAAACAATACATTTCATGACTTGGTGTGTTCCTTTCATGAGTTATTCTAAATTACACATAACATAAATCCATAAACACTATAAGTGATTCTTTATTAGCCATTTTCGCTACACACCTTGGGACTCAGTGTGTATTTTTTATGTATATTCACATTCTACACTATATATATATAATGAGATAAATGTTTTTTACTATTGGGATGTTGTTAGACCCACTTAGAGATCATATTGAGTTTTTTTAAATAATTTTCAAGGGTGATGATTTATGTAAAAATCTTCATATAAACTAAGACTTGTGTTGTTACATTATGTAGAAGTATTGTAAGGTTCCATAATATAGTACTATCCTAATGAGGTACAAATTAACATTATTATGGATTTAATAATTTGGTATACCTGATAAAAATAGTGAAATCAGAACAAGAGTTTTATAAGATACATTATCCTAGAAAAGAGAAAAATCCCTTTCAATCCATGAAATGTACATACCCTTTATAAATTCTGTGAATATGGGATTGTTTGAGTAACTCCATGGAGATTCTAGAATATATATTATGAATAATTTATTTCTAGAAGTGATGTGTTATTCTAAAATGATATAAAAACATAATTATGTCTATAGTTATTATTCAATCTTTATGGTTATGATATTTATGGAGGATGATCTAGCCACGTGATGTGTTGATAATGCTTATATCATGGAGTTTTTAAAGGATAAAATCAATTCAAAGATTTATCAGGTATATTATGATATAACTTTACTATATGGAATATTTATTTCCATAGTTTGTAAATATAAAGGGGGCGTCAAAAAAATTAATAACAAGACATTAGGCACCCTGATCATAGTAGGTTTGATTCATGTCGTCATGAATTTATGATTATATAAAAGCTTGATATTTTTAGTGAATAATGGAATGAGAAAGGAAGGATATGGTTTTTATAATAATTTGTGGAAGTTTGGAAACTATGTCTTTTGAATAATTGAAGTGTCATGATTTGAGAAGACTATAATCTCATGGTTTCGGGAATATATGAGTAAAAAAGGGAATAGAGAAGTGGTTCAATATTTTATTTGAGGAAAAGATATATATTATGAATATACAATTTTAGAATAAGAAAAATATTACGAGTTTTCAATACCACACTTTCGTTTTTACCGGTGATCTTTCATTTGTAGTTTTTATCAAAGGTGATATTTGTTTTCTTATAGTTAGTATCAATATATTATAAAAGTTAAAATCCATCACATTTACTATAGATGTATGTTGATAATAAATTAATATATGTGTGTGAGTGGGATAAAAATAACTATACACTAAGAATTTATGCATCCTCTAAGGAGTTGAAACTCATTAAGAAACATAATGTATTAAATATTTTATTTTACCCTATTTTATGTGATATGATTTTTACTAAAGAAGAAAAAAGGAATACATGTTTTTGAAAATGATTATAAAAAATGATTCACCCACACCCTATAATTTTTTGTCAATTTTTATTGGATCCTTTCAATTGGTATCAATACATTTCTCACACTTAACGATCTCTTGATGGTCTATAATGAAAAATAAAAAGGTTGGTTATCAGAAAGGGGTTTCATCCTTTTAGGGAAAATATGGTCACTTAAAAAAGAAAATTCTTATGCCTTAGAATTTATCCATAATGTAGGATGTTCCAAATGCTACTCTAAAAGACTTCATAGTGTAAAAAAATATTTCACTATAGTCTCCAACTAAAAAGATGAATTAGAAAAATTATTGTAATGTTCAAAATAAAATAATCTCATCAGTATCCATGACGGAATAATCTACAGTAATGAGGTGGAAAACTACAATTGAGCTGTATAAAAAATTTTATATAATTAATACTGGGAATATGAAGGTGAAGGGTTAAAAATTTTAAATATGTATATATGATTTTTAATATATAAAATTTCTAAATGAAACATTAGCTCTTCAGTTTTTTACAAGAGATCATTTTATTATAATTAATATAAAGCGCCTTGGAAAAAATTCATTATCCTACCATGTTTACGAATCTTATTAGAATTATCCATATAAAAGTTTATTATATGATTTTAGTATTGGAAGGAAAATATATTTATTATTTTACTATTGATGAAATTCATAACACTCTCATATATTATAAGTTGAGTAGAGGAGCTACTCTAAAAATAAAATGAATGAAAGATAATGGTATAACACTCAATTAAATTGAGAAATTAAAAATTAAAAATTTTAAAAAATATTTTCTGAAAAATAATAGAAAATGAAATATTATACTAATATCATTTTTCTAATGTAATGAAATTTCACAAGATTAAGAGGTATATAGAAAAGGATTTTTCTCAATAATGCTTTATTTGTGGGAATGATTTTCATTTCTCAAAAAACTATAAAACAAAAACCAAAAATGAAGGTTAAGATTAAGAAGATGTTAGAATTTCCACATTTCATTAACAATCAAAGAATATTATTCAATAGAAAATAAAAGAGAAAGATAAGATATCCCTATATTAGTTTAGAATAAATTTCGTATCTGCTTACTAAAGTGCGTCAGATAATGATGATGGTAATAATGATGAAGGAGTATATATGGTAGGGTATAAAAGTGTTTCCAAGGAATAAGAAAATGATGCACGTTATTCATTATACAATCACTCATATTTTGAAAATTTGTATGTGTTTAAAGATGGTGAATTTTATAAATAATATTCAATAATGATGGAAATTAATAATTATCTAACTAAAATTGTATTATTAATATATGAGAATTTATATCTT
This sequence comes from Viscum album, assembly GCA_963277665.1. Classification (NCBI taxonomy): domain Eukaryota; kingdom Viridiplantae; phylum Streptophyta; class Magnoliopsida; order Santalales; family Viscaceae; genus Viscum; species Viscum album. Next base: position 123,545,702 of record OY728129.1, on the reverse strand, counting down.
AATAAAAATGATGATGAACATAAACAACATCATGTTATGGAAGAATATATTTTTGAGGAAGTAAAAAAATAACACTTGAGAGTGCATAGATGAAAAAATTTATTGATTATAAGAACTATACTATCATAGAATGATAGAAAGAGTTTGATAACCTAAAATAGAAAATTATTGAGTTACAAAAAATAGATAGAAATTGAAAAATATATCTACAAATATATTATTAAAGATGTATGTGAATATTATAATTAGTAGAAATATATCTTCTCTGATTTTGAAGATAATGAACATGGATTTATGAAATCTATTTGTATCCTCTAATAGAAGGATGATATTGCCTCTTAAGATATATGAAAAAAATAATAAAAATACCAATGAAAAATTAAATCTACTAAAACCTAGAAAAGGAATATTTTAGAAAAATATTACATACTAGTCATAGATATTCAGATAAGGAGCACACTGACTATTCCAGGATTCTATTTAGTAGTGGTTTAATATTCTATGAAATTATTTCATGATGGTTTTCAAAACTAGATAAAATTGATGTGTTGGGAATAATTCTGTAGAACCTTTAAAAAATTGATGTAATATTCATGATATCAATAATATTGATAGAGCACATAGGGTGACCTATCAAAGGGTTATCATGGATAAAGAAAAGGAATAATGTGATTAATTAAATGATAAATCACATGTTGATAATGATTGTGTTGTTAAAGAAAGTGACTAGTAAAAATAATAAACTATGAGGATGGAAATTATGTTGTTACTGAAAAATGTTAGAGGATTGAGAAATTTAATTTTACATATCATGAAAATATTCGATGAACACATACAAACTTATATTGAGAATGAATTGATTTTAGAAAAGAAGAAAAATTTAAAAAATAGAATATGGTGATGAGGAAAGTTTTTGATTATTCAACCTCTATAATTATACTTAGAGATAAGGATTTTAATAACCTAGAACATAAATTATTGAGTTAGATAAACTAATTAGAAAAGAAAAACCTAACTAAAAAGGTTATTGAGGATTGAGTTGATTTCTTCAATCAATATGAATATACCATATCCGATGATTAAGATAACGAACAAGAAGTTAAAGAAGATACAGGAATCCAGTATCATAAGGAAGTCATGATATCTCTAGATATTCGAAAAAATATCAATCTATTTTAATCAAAAAATTATAAAAAAGGTTAGGAACGTCTTATATTTGGAAAAAAGAAAAATTTTGAGAAAATATCCCTACCAGTCTCAGTATTCCAAAGAAGGATCACACACATTATGAAAAAACACCATTTCACTACCTTTTTGGTGGAATTTAGTGGGAATTTAAACCATTTGTAAATTATTTAATGTAATTTTTCTAAAACTATTGTGAAATGAGTTGTTAGGTATCATTTCGAAATGGTTTTAGAATAATTTTGGTTAAATCATTACTAATGGTTTATAATTATTTTCAATTGATTATTTACATACTATTAAGTATTAAATATTACTTATTACTATATAATTACAAATAAATATGTATATAGTGTGATTTAAACCACTTACCTCATGGTTTTTTCATATTCTTTACACCCTAAATCATTCATATGGTGACTAGAAATATTTTAATATACATATATATATAGATAAATATACATAAATACATATATATGTCTGTATACACAAATATATAAATATATATATTATTTATAAATAAAAATAAAAATATATTTATATATAAATATGTTTATATATAAATTTATTAATATATGAAAATTTTAACAGTCAAGCGTTAATTATTATACGAAAACTTTTCATTCTAAGGAAACTGTACCAAAATACACATAACATAATTTTAAAATGTGATTAAATACTAAATTCTTGAATTTTATACCATTAATATACTAAAATTAATTTAAATTATTAATTTATAATATAAAAAATAACATAGCATTATTATTTTATATTTTTCTAAAATAGTTTATTTTTTGGGTGAATTGTAAAAAATTCTATTTTTAAAAACAATGTAACATATATGAAATTATTTTGGTAAAATAATTAATTTAATGTTTATAAAAAAATTTAATGACCAGGTAAATATTTATGGATTAATATAATAAATTTAAAAATATTATATTTATCTTTTAAATATGTATCTTACATTTAGGAAATCATGGTATCATTTTTATCCAATAAAATCATTTTTAGTTCTTCTATTTAATTCAATTTTTCCAAAGCGATCTTTTGGTTTTTTATAGATTTGAAATTAAATTAATACATTTTAAATTTTAAATAATACAATTAGATCAATGTTAATAAATATTATAAATGATTTTAGAATACAAAAATTATTTTTATTTTTTATTTTCTAAAAATGGGTTTTCATTGTGTTTTATCAACATATGTTAAAAATAATTTCGAAATATTATATGAAATGATTCATTTAGAAAGGTTTAAATTTTTTAATTCATATTAATTAATATTATATTTGAATTCAAACATAATGTTTTATTATAATGAGTATTATACATGATAAAAACATATCACTACAGTAAGGGTTAAATAAATTAATGAGGGAGTGGGCTAAATATACATGGTTTAAAATATACTAAAATTTATGTAATTATTTTGTACAACTGATTACAACACTATATAATCCCATATTCATTATTTTTTCCATTCTGGTCTACTTTTCCATGAGAGTGACTTTATTATATTTTAATGTTCTTAATTTTTACATGTTTTCCAACCAACATGTTTATAAAAGGTCACCTTATATCCTCTCTTATTCACACTTATTTAGAAACTTATATCAACTAATACCTACCCAGGTACATTATAAACATACCTAAACACATCATTGAGGTCCTCGTATTACCCAAAGTCTATTTTAGTAATGATTATAGTGTAATCCAAATACTTTTACCAAAAGTAGATGTATAATATCTAATAGAGATTTTAAGTTATTTTTATCTAAAACCTCCTTAAAAAAATAATTGACCATATTAAAAAATAAATCAGTATATTTGAAACAATTATGTATAGTTATTTTAATGTTACATTCATTTTTTATCTATTACATTGTATGGAAAATAAAAACATCACTCGCATGTATGTACAACATATTGCCTCCATGATACAGCGTAATTCCTTTTTCATCATCACCTCCCTTGGATGGTTATAAATATTGAACAAATAAATATTTATTATAATTATGAAATAATTATGATCCGTGAAATATAAGATATTATCTATCATGTTATCCTCTTTTCTCTTTGTAAACGATAATGTCCCTCATGTGTACCTTTGGATAATGACCACTACAAAGTAATGTGATTAATTTTTCTATTATACTATGAATAAATTATTATATTATTTAATATATTCAATAATTTTCATATTCACGAAATTATTAAAATTTTGGGGATAAAATAACCCTTTTATAGCACATTTAAACATGATCTTTATACTTAAGTGGTTTTGGAGAAATTGACCCAACAGTCTAAAATGGTCAACATAAGAGAGAACAATAAATTGACTGGATTTAAAATGATTATAAACTGACCATAAAATTTATTATAGATAAAAGTTAGTCTTTATCATGTATTTAATAAATTTAAATTTATTATTTATGATGATATAACACATCTGACCAAGCAGTAATCTAAGGTAAGGGTTTTCCATCTCAATTCCACTCCATTAAGAAATTTTTAATTTCATGCACCCAATTTATTTTATATATTGAATATAATTCCCCTTTGATATATTTTATCCTGAATTCAAATTTATTCCTAATATTTAATTTATCGATTCATGTTTTCCATTTTCATTTTTTATATTGAAATATTATTTTCTCCATAATGATTTATTTTAAAATTTCAATCTTATTCAATATTGTTGGGGTTTTAATTTACATTGAAATAATTTTATGTTTTTTCTCTTCTTAAATTTCATTTATTTTATTTATATATATTTATTTAATTTTTTTCCATTTTTATTCCATTTTTTCATCACTTTGGTACTTCAATACTGAAACAGTTTTTTTAAGAAAAAACGGTTGTATTACTTTTTTTAGGAATATTTTTCATCCATGTTAAGATTGACAAAAATGTTTCAAGAATGTTATCTTGTATTCTCAAATCATTATTGAAATTAAATTTTAAACATATTTAACTTTATTTAAAGGTTTTATAAATTATTATTTTTATGTTTTACAAATGTGTTGTTTCCTAATTTTTTACAAAAGAATGGGAGGATGGTTCTCTAAAATGTACATGGTCTAAATAAAGTTTACCTTGGTTACTATTTTAATAATTATACAAAATTCATAGGGATTGTGTAAGGCTAACTCGACGAATACGTCGCTTTGTAAGAAATTGGAAGATGGACGCTATGCAGTTGAAGCCGATCATGAGGATTTACAAGAACACACTGTAATTTTCATGTTTTCAGTCATGGTTCATATTACATATCTCAAAGGAGAAAGATCATGGGAGATCAAGGATCTTAAGACTCAGATTTAACATATTTTGGGATTCATGGATTGTACTCTTATTCCAATAAGAAGCAGTTATTTCCATATCTTATTAAGCTCACAGGAGGAGCTCGATCGCGTTCATAAGATTGGAAATTTAAATCTTAAACCTAGCCTCCTCATACTTTCTAAATGGTATTTCACATTTAATCCACACACCCATAGGAACACGATGGCTCAAATATGGTTGAGAATCCACAGTATCAATTTCTTCTTCTAGAATACCAAATTTTTTAATGATATTGCCTCTTGCATTGGAACCCCATTGAATATTTATCAATGAATGATATACACTGAGCTCAGGATGTATGAAAGGGTCATGGTAGAATTTAGTCTTGAGAAAAAGCATCCAGATGAGGTTTCCTTCAACACAAATGACTACAAAATATATGTTTGATTTGTGTATGAGTGAAAGAATCCCTTCTATGAACTCTATAAAATAGTTTGTCACTCCCTCTTGAATTGTCAGGTAATGTAGGGTCAGGGTAAAAGATAAAAGGAGAAAACAAAATATGATTAATGGAATCAAGTAAGAAGGTAGAAAAAGGATAAGTACTCTTCCATAGATAAAACTAAAGTCTTCATGAGGAAAACTGAGAAATAGGTGAAAAATACACAGTATTTTGTGGAGCCTTAAGGTTTTATGTGGGTTGATTTGGTGGAGTAATATGAGAATGTCAATGATTATGAAGGTATATTCAAAGATATTTAGTGTATATGAGTAGCCACAAGTAGTTTCTATTGATCATGTTTCATGCCAGTACACCTCTATGTGTGATGGTCAATATGTTGCAGCACTTGTGGTCTCACATAAAGTGATGGATCTCAGCACATTAGCAGTCTCTAAAGCTCCTATTCCCATATTCGATAAGGCATATTGAGGTGATTCCTCTGGTACTATACATAATAATGGGAGTGGAAGCAGTTAGGTTCTGAAAAATAGGAAACATGATGGCCATTCCTCTGAGATCCCTTCATGTATAGTGACACTAGATGTTGTAGTAGGTGACTCTATTAATTTTGTTTTTAGTATTTATAATGAAATAATAGATGTACTAGGCTCACACCCCACTTCCCCTAATACTACCCTTCCCTATGATACTTTTACTCAAGCAGGACATCATGTCTTGATTGCAAGGGGGAACCCATTGGCTCTTTCCTAGAATAATCCATCAATTAAAATTAAATTTTCCATTATAGATAAGGTCATTTTGAGTCATGTTATTAAAGTGTCTCTAAAAACTATGCCTTATTTTCACGTGATCTTATAGTGGAAGTGGGCTCTCTAAATATTTCTACGACTACTGTATCTTCACAAACACCTATAACTGATAAAACTTCACTTATGACTCCAAGGGTAATCCCTACAGCCCCAAATTTGTATACAAAATCATTGGTGAAAGATCAATGTACTGATATTCTAGGTTCTTATAATTTATCTGTTGTTTCCTCTATGAGTAAAAAGAGAATGAAATCATTCCCAAACCCCTCTCAAACCCCCAAAATATCAATGAGTAAGAAGGGCTCATGTGACTCAAAAAAGGATTTTAAACTTTAAATGCTGGTTTCAAGGAATTATTTCTTTTTGAAGTTATCACTGAGCCTAAAACTAATTTTTCATCGAAATATTTTGATATGTTTCCCAATGGTTATAATTTTCTTGGTGCTTTCAAGGATAGACTTGTTATTAAATCTCTTTGGATTTTTTTATCATTCATATTTTTTGTCTATTAGTATTTTCAATGTTTCTGAGTAGATGTTTCACTATGAATATTCATATGATGGTTTACATTCTTATTACACTGAGATCTATGCTAGGAAGATATACCAAGATTGAATATACCATTGGGATGACCTTAATATCCTAGCTAACCTTATACAAGATCCTTGGTTTTTGATTGTGGATTTCAATTAGAGTCTTACCCCTATTGAAAAAATTGGAACATCCCACTATTATATCTCCTCAAGAGAATTGAAATATTCTATTGAGGATTGTTATATAATTGAAATCTGTCTCATAGGTGCTATGTTCACTTTGTATAAAAGAAACCACAACAGGGTAGTGGCTAGAAAACATGATAGGTCTTTCACTAATATCTATGCCCCCGATAAATGAGACTCTATATCGAGTATTACTTTACCAAAAATCAACTCTAACCATCATCATATTCTATTCAGTCTTCTCAAAAAAAAATTAAAACCCACTCACCCATATAAATTTAATGATTCTTGGGTTGCATATCCAAAATGTACTAGCACTATAAAATCATATTGGGATGGCATGAGGAATCACAATGATGGCTTCTCATGTATCACTAAACTAAATCACCTTAAGTAGTGTCTACAGGTATGGTGTAGCTCCAAATCTAAACAAATTGATAAGTACATATCCTCTCTAGAGAAGGACCTTATTCAATTACAAATCTATAGTACTTACTCTAATTTTTCAATAGATACTCAACTATAAATTTGTACCTCTTTGAAAAAAGTTCTTCTGAAACTTAAAGACAACATGCAAAATAAATTATTCAAAACCAAAAGGATTTCATATGGAAACAGAAATACAATGTTCTATAATTTTCTCCAAAGAATTAGAATGGTCTGTAGACCTCGTGCTTTACATAGATATGACGTGACACTCCTTGACTCTGAGTAGGATATTTTTAATCATGTTTTCTCTTAATCTCGTAATTTTTTCAATGGTCTAGATGTTTGAAAAGATAATCTCCCAGATATCATACCAAATATATTGAATATTGTAGACAATGACTACCATTCAAGAATCCCTCAAGATCATGAAATCAATGACACTATTTTTAGCCTCAGTCCTGATTGTTCCCCAGGACCTGATTGTTTCAAGAATGGTTTCTCTAAACATTAATGGGAGATTATTCATTAGGATGTTTTCAAAATTTTCAAAACATTCTTCGCCAATGGTGTTCTCCCACATGAGATAAATGCCCAATTCCTTTCTCTTAGTCCAAAAGTGGAGAATTCCATAAAAATTACCATTTTCTAACTGATTTCCCTTATTAATACCATTTACAAAATTACATCTAAACTACTAGCTAATAAAATTACATCTATCTATAGTATAATGGTTTCTTGGAACCAATTTGGTTACATCAATGGTATTTCTATTCAATATTGCATCTATCCTGCATCAGAATGCACTAATTTATTATGAAAATCCACTATAGGAGGTAGTGTTTCCATTAAACATGACATTAGAAAATCATTTGATATCATGTATTGGATTTTCAACATCATTTTTCTCAAAAAAAATTGGGTTTAACAACACTTTCAATGGTATGATCAGTTCTTTATTCAAATCGGCATCCATATCAGTCTTTGTCAATGGTGCACCCAAAGGATTCATTAAATACTCCAAGGGAGTTAAGCAAGGTGATCCTATTTCTACCATTTTTTTTCTATTGTTGAGGATTACCTAAGTAGATTACAGACCAACCTTGTGGATCAAAACAAGATTAATCCTATCGATGATTCTAGAATCTTAAATGTTCCCACCCATATTTTATATATGGATGACATTATTCTATTCTTACAAGGTGACAAAATAAATATCCAAAATCATAAAAATTCCTTGTCTCATGATGAGGAAATATCTGGCCAATCTATAAGCTTCAAAAAAATACATTGTGTTCTTTGGGAAGAACATTGCTTTTAACAGAAAAAGTAATGTAATATATTATTTAGCTGTCAATGAAGGTTTTTTCATCTACACTTATATTGGGGTACCTATCTTCTGGGGAAGACCAAAATCCAGTCAATTTTACAGCATTGTTGATCATATTACAAATCAAATTTCTTCTTGGAAGGGTAAACCTCTCTTTATGGATGGAAAAAAATTGTCTTTTTAAATCTACAATTATCTCCAAAATTGTTTACGTGATGATGGTTTACAAGTGTCATGTTGGTATCCTTAATAAACTCAATGATTACATTAAACTATTTTTTTGGACCAGTATTACGATTGAATGGAATATTGTGACCTATCCTAGGGCCAGCTATTGTAAGACTTTATACAAGGGTGGTCTTGGAATCAAAAATATTAAGCTTTTTAATTATGCTTTTCAAGATATGATGACTTGGAGGATGATTCATAATAACTCTGATTCCAAAGTATTTCTCAAAAAAAGATTCATTTCTAAACATAATAATGGAAATATGAGCTACATTACTTCTTCTATGTGGTTGTCCATTAGAATATCCTTCATTAACATTATGAACAACTCTAGATAGATGGTCAGTACTGATTCCTCTATGAAACTTTGGCTTGATAATTGGACTGGTGAGCCTTTAATCTCTATCATTCATTCCACTAATCCTCCTAACAATACCAACTCCACTGTTAGGGATGTTTTTAATTCTCATGACATCACTCTCCCTAATATCATTTGTCTTGTTATTGAAAATTATATGTTCTCTAACTCTGATTATTTCCTCATTTGGTAACCTGCATACCATGGTGTTCTTCACTCCAAAAGTTTTTAATTTACAAATTTCATAAATTTTGATTCTAGCCTATTTTGGTTGAATGATTATAGTAAACCTTGGATTAAGCCCTCGAGACTTACTCTTATTTGGAATATTTCTCATAACAGGGTCCCCACTGAAGCTTCCCTAAAATCTTTTGGGATTTATCTTTACTCTAGATATCACCTATGAAACCAACACTGAGTGGATTCTAATAATTTGTTTTTGTCCTATGCTACAAAGGTAACACTTTGGAATTACATTCTTGACATTTTTGGTTGCAGATGATTACTTCTTGATTATATCACCTCTCAATTACAGTGTTGTGTTGCTTCTAAATATTCTCAACAAATACAGAATCTTTTTCTGGCTACGGTTGCTAAAATTTTATAGGTGATCCAGTATGATAGAAATGATATTCTTAATAATAATTGATCATACAGACTCAATGTAAGTAAGACATGGATTCTCATTTCCATATGAGATGCTGACTCAATTCAGAAAGCATACTGTGATAACACTTTTTGTGACTTTGAGATCCTACACTGACTACCGATTTTTGGTTCTTATAGACAACAATGAAGAACCTTTACGGTAATTTTTCAAGTTCCAGTTCCAAGATGAATCAAATTGAATGTAGATAGTGTATTGAATGGAAACTGAGGACCTTCTAGATGTAGTTACATGTTTAGAGACTATCTAGGTAGGTGTCATGGATACTTCATTGGTGGTTTTGTTACGACCTTGTCTCTAAAAGCATAAATGATGGGGGTGATACATGTTGTGGACATGGCCAAACAAAAGGGTTGGAATAATCATTGGAATGAATGATCTCCAAACAATATTTTCCAAACTGTTTAGAAGGGGGTGGTGCATCTTGCATGGCTTCTTACTTCCCATTGGATGAATTTCCTTGATTCTCTCTCCAAAATCAACTACATTGCCGCTCATTCATTTTATGAAACGAACATGGTTGCTGATGTTCTTTCTAACAAGCGGTATACTAGGACATTAAATGGTTGGATGACTTGCCTGGTAATTTTCTCCCATTTTTAGATAATTATTTTAACAAAATTCCATCTTTTATAATCATGTAATATGTTTTTCTTTTAATAAATTGTGCCTTGTTCTGTGACTAAGGCACTACCTTCCAAAAAAATAACTTTTCCTAACTAGATGACCATTATTTTATATTTAGGTTCATCTAAAAGTTATTATGGTTTTTAAATGAATTTCACATTACAATAATTCTATGAATATTTATATATTTTATTTTTAAAAAAAGAATTTGTTTCTAAAAGTATAAAATGAATTTCAAAAATAATTTATGTCAAAATTTTATATCAATGTTACAAAAGATTTATGGGAAATTATTTTCAAATTATTACTTAAATTTTCTCCTATAATTCTGAAAATAATTTTCTTTACATAAAAAAAATTCATTTATGATGAATTTATTTTCTTGTGTAATAATTTAATGATTTATGTATTATAAGTTATTTTTAGACACTTCATTATCTTTTGATCAAGTTATTTATCATTCTCCATTATTCATTTAACATTATTTGTCTAATTTCTATCCAAATTTTTAGGGTCCAAAATATATTAATTATCATTCATACAACAATGATATTATCTTAATTTTATATCATTTCTATATATGGTGTTAGTTGAAGGAACCATATTAAGAAAGTTACATCATTTGCTTAAGTAATATTGATTGTCATATTCTTAGTTCAATATGGATATTTTTCTATTGATAAGGCACATGATTCTGTATCATATTATAGATTCAATATATTTTAGACTTATGAAAGTGATTGGTGGGACCTGGTTATAATTAGATCCTCGATGTGTTGATATGTCTCATGGGAAATAGAATAGGAAAAATTAGGTGGGTATTTGGTGTATACCTTCCCATTAATTTCAATTCTTGACGTAAGGCCTTGACAACATAAATCATGATGTCCTAGAATTTTCCATTTATTTTAAGATCACGACATCCAATATTATATGATTCCTTTATTAAATTTTTTTTATTATCCATGGTATTGTAATATTTATATCTCACATGGATAATTTTTAATATCAAGTTGGTGATTAAATGGAATCTATATTGGTTATCTACTCTTCCATATTTTTATTCCTTTTGTACTCATGATATATTCCATTTTCCATTTTCCATCAATGAGAATTTGATGTCAACATTTATTAGTATTCATTTCCCCAAGATATGAAGAAGAAATAATTTAAGGGTATGTTTTTTTTCTAATGTAATATTAAAATAAATTATGTATCTACTCTCTGAATACTTCAAAACAAATCGATCCTTCATTTTGTGATCACCTGTATCTTATACCAATGTAATAAAGTAAAAAATGTATCTAGGATACAAGAGTTGGTTTCATATTTTTTTGGTATCAAATGATGATTAGTTAGAACCCCTGGAAGTAGATTTTAGAATAACAAAGATAAAACGATAATTATGATAATTCCTAGAAATATTTGAAAACATTTTGGGGAATTGTATTCATTAGCTCAATATTTATGTTGTTATGAGATAATTATGGGAGTGAAATTTTTCAGGGATGTAAATTTTTAGAAAAAATGCAAATAATATCAACAATCATAATAAATGTAGGGATTTACCTTATGTGAGAGTCAATACATGTGGTTTTGGAGTAGAGAATATCATGCCCATATTATGGTAACTCACCTAGGATATGAAAATTACCCTTTTCCATATCAGGAAACCTATTGTTCCTTATCTTAACACACATATATTTTATCACTTTATGTACTAGAAATCTCTAATATCTGTTGTAACTACTAATCTATTATTAGTTGAATAATGGATCAAGTCCCTTGAGAATATATTCCTAGAATTATTATTTAATTAAATTGAAACAGTTATTCTAGAAGAATGTTTTTTAAAAGTTTATGATGATCAATGGGTGCCATGGATCTATAATACAAAAGTATTAGATGAAATAAAAATAATGGAATAGTGAAATTTTAAAGCTATATTATTCATGAATAACTTCCCGGAGAGCAATGAGCTAAAATAAATAGGATGTTACTCAAACTCAAGAAGAAGGAATAGGAATGTGTTATTGAGTATGAGGATACCTTTAAAAGGTTATCAAGTAATATACATAATCAAGAAGGAAAAAATGACTATTTCTTTGACAGTTTTTAGGCAAACCTCCAAAGTGAAATGGATCACCAAATGTTTTCATCACATGATGATATTGTATCACGTTAAATCATGAAATAGATATAATTTTTTTGATATTATATCTTCGAACCATATAAATAATATATGAGGTTCGTTGAAAAACATGGATAAGAAATGCATAACAAAAGAAAACAATATATGACTTCCAAAATGTAGAAATTATGGAAAGAAACATCCTATTGAATACATAAAGGGAATTAGAGTATATTATAAGTTTAGAGATAAGTTCCAAATATATCAAAAATTAATGGGGAAGAAAGAAACCATTATTATCCTTTTATTTAACTATAGATAGATTTGAAAGTTTTCAATGAAATTACCCAAGCATCAAGAGATCTTACTACAGAAGAGCACAAGGGGGAAGGATGACCTTGTGTGATTACTAACATAGAATTTGGTGTTCCTAAAGATGGTTTGTCATATATATTGATTGCAAACTCAAATCGATCGTATTATTTATTTAATTTTGGATCATTTAAACATTGTATATCTTTCTTGTTTGACATGAAAAAAATCATTCCCCATAACATTTTGAGGGGAGTTTTCAATCAAGACTCCTAGAGGAAATAATATTTCAAGAAAGTTATGTTAGTCAGTACACATTAATATAAATATTAATACCATATTTGAAAACATGGTTATTATACATATGGATGACTTTGATATAATACTTTTTATATGTTTTATTTCAAATTATAATGAAATATTTTATTTAAAAGGGAAGGATATTACAATTCATGAAGGAGGTATGGAATCAATTATATTTTTAGGGGAGTATTCATCATCTGAATTTTATTTATCAAACTATAGTAGATAAACTACATAAAATTCTAGGAGAATAATATTATTAAAAAACCTAAATATTGGAAATTTGACCATGTAATTGAAGAAATGCGTGTTATTTTGGAATACATTGATGCTTTCCAGAAATGTTAATAGGAAATAAGAATGATTGTGTTGTTTTGTTTTCCATTGAACTTGTACTTAATGAGAAAAATGTATCTCATAATCTCAAGGAAATGTACATGGTGGAAATAGTGTAACTAAATAAAAAACTGTAGGATTTATGTAATAAATGATTCATTATCCTTAGTGTTTCACAATATGGAGACCCACTTCTTTTTGTTGAGAAGAAGGATGTGTCTATTAGATTGTGTATAGATTATAGGATGTTAAATTTCATTATTATAAATAATAAGTATCCTCTGATTTTCATTGATGGATGATTTTATTCCTTTGAAGGATTTAAGTACTTTTCTTTGATTTAACTTTATTGTGGGTATCATAACCTGTAAGTAAGGAAGGACATATTCAAATAATTGAATTTATCATAAGGTATAAAAAATAGGATTTACAATAATTCAAATTGGATTGACTAATTGACCCTATATTTTTTCTAGATCTAATAAATAGAGTATTAAAAAATTATATTGATAATTTCTTTTTTAAATTTATTTATGATATATTGGTATTATTTACAATCTTTTAATATCATAAAATCCACTGAGAATCATTCTTTAAACTCTCAATGGGATGGAGATATATGGGAAATTTATTATGTGTACATTTTATCTTTAGGAAGTTTCTTACCTTGGATATATTGTCTCTATTGATGGAATCTTAATTGATCCTTTAAAAAAAGGCCATTAAATAATGACCTACACCATTGAATATAACCGAGATACATACTTTCATTGGATTACCAGGTCACTATCTATTTAGTGTTCAAAACTGTTCTTAATTATCTAACTGAAAAACCATGTTAACATGTAAAGGGGTTATGTTTACATGTTCTAAAGAATGTAAAGAATGATTTTAGTAACTGATAAGTGAGATGGTTAGTGAACCGATAATGTAATTAACATTATAAAGTTATTTTTTTGTGATATATAGTGATGCACCGAAGAATGGTCTCATATGTGTCCTTATGAAAAATGATAGAGTTGTTTCTTATGCATCATGATACTTAATGATCCATGAATATAATTTTCTAACCCATGATATTTACATGGAATCCATAAATTTTTTTTAAAGATATGGAGGCATTGCTTCTATAGTAAAATATATGAGATATATAGGGATAGAAAAGTATAAAATTAATATTTTCCAAGACAATATGGCAACATGAGATAAAGGAGATTGGAAGAGATACTCAATGACTGGGATTTGTCAATAAAATGCCACCCTATAAAGGAAAATAAGGTTTCATAATCATTTAGTTCGATAGATTATGGAGTTATAACCTCTAATGGCCCATATGACTAATATTGTTTTTATTATATGATAAACCCCCTTTTAATGGAAGAAGGGGGGGACCCGAACATACTTCAGGACTTAAAACAAACAAAAATTGAATATCAAAAAAATAAAACACAGACTGACACCTTTGAACTGCCTCTCCCCAGCATTTAAAACATGATATGGATCTCCACCATGAAAAACTATATGGATATCAAGTGTCCTGTGACAAAGCACAAGCTCGATCCGATGGCTGACGCCATACCCTCTCAAACATCCAATCCCATACAGCCTGCATAAGTGAACTGCCTACTCACCTCCCAACGACGTATTGGGTAGGCTTCGCTCTGATCGGCACGGTTCGGTAAAACTTGCTTCTTTCGGCATCAATAGTATGGTTTCAGATCTGTTTTTTCTGGCGTGGCCAGGTGTTGTCTTCGGTGGGTTCCCGTTGTGACTCTATTATTGATCTGCAGTGCCTTTAAGGGGGGAGGATCTTGATCTGGGTGCGGCTGTTATTTTTCTCTGTCTTATTGGTTTGGTTTCCTACTGGGCCACTTGTAAAGAGAAGGTTGATCCCCTATGTCCAAACTCTAGAAAGCCCCGAGTTGGAGACTAGTACTGAGGGTATAAAATGCTATGATTGGATGCATATCCCTCTTAATTCATAATAACTAAGATATACACAAATTCCAATCCAACATAATACAATTAATAACAGAACTATAAATAAATAATAATCATTCCTATGAAATAAATTTCTTGTATATTCCATAATAAAAACATAAACTAAATGATGTAAAAGCAAGAAAACTCCAAAAAACCTCTAATTCTCACAAAGCTACCCAAAAGGTAGATCCAATCTCTACTAATTATCCTAAAACTATAATATTTTTGTGGGTTGAGCACTTCTGATTAATCAATCGGATCATCCCTCTACACAAATAAATATACATGTTAAATAAATATACAAGAATAAAAAGGATAAATAATCATCTAATAAAATTAATCAGACCACGAAATTAATACGGATAAAAATAAGGAACGATACCACGTACCAATAATATCAAATATCACTAGAGAATTCTTTTTTAGAATCATACTTGACCTAGACCCCACATTATTGGATTCTAAAAATAGTTTCTATCAAGAAATGTAGTAAAAAAAGGGTCACAGAACCCTGTTATTCCTATAATATTATCTTACCCTTTGCCCATATATATATGTTACTACTCTTACCTATAGAATATTCATTCACCCTCTATGTGTGAGATAACCGGTAGGATGAACACTCTCCAAAACTGATCTGGAAGCAGGAATGGGACCAAAAATCTCATAACCCTGACTAATCAATTTTAATACCAACAACATATCCAACTGAATATAATGTACAACGATGACACTAATAGCTAATCATATCTCATTGCACCAACTATATATCACATCTCATGGAATGAACTATATTTCACTTATCAAAAATCCAAATTAAATGTTGATAGGAAAATGTAATCATGAAGGATGTCAACACCATGCCATCCTCCTTCCACATACATTTCCCACTAGTAACCATCATAACCACATTATCTTCATCGTGGTAGGCTGTCATAGACATATAGAGATTCAACCTCATTCCCTCCCGCACCATACATCCGGATCCCAAAGTCACATCCCCCCTCAGGTACACAACATTCCACTTCCACAATTGATTGCCAAATAAAGGATCACAACCAACAAGACATTCCAAAGTAATAATGATTTAAACAGCACAACCAGCTTTCAAAAATGGGAATCTACATGAGGAATACATTTGTGGATAATTTCAAATAATCAATCTATGATTTCAATTTGAAATCCATTTTATATTCATTATGATATTTATCGACCTATATCATTACATCCTTTTCATCATGCCACCAAGTGTTTTAAGAAATCCAAAACATAATTCCCCTTTTTAATTCATCCCACCTAGGATTAACAATTTATATATTGACATAATCAGTAATTAAAATTCACAGCAACGAATCCTTTAACAATTTCAAGATTCCATTTCATAAAATTATGTTCAACCCACATTATTTGAGTTACTCTAATAAAAAGTTCATTATCATCGAAATTTCATAGTTCCTCATATTAGCATTCAATTAACCAACTTACTTCATTTTTAAGGCATATTATTCATCATTAAACACACCATTACAGCTCTGGTTTTTCCTTCTTTAACTCATGTACAATTCCAGACATCCCACTACCATTGTTATTTTATTCTCATGTTTCAACCCCATCCCTTGTATCTTATTAACACAAGAAAAAAATTCATCTATAATAAATAGGGATAATAAAATCCCAATACATTAACATAAAACTAAAATGATAATGAAAACAACTTAATTTTTTATGATTTCAACCATTCCTCATTCTGTACCATATGTATGGGATTACAATTTTATGATGATGAAATAATTATTAGAAACGACACACAAGGGTAACCACAACAACTGAATATCAAATAAAATTAATGGAGGGAATGATTTTAATCATGAGATGAATAAAAATATATTTATTCAAGAGTATTATCCAAGAATATGAATGATAAGTTCAAAAATATTCTACTTAGAGATGAATGATTCTAATGACTATTAACCAAAATCCAAGAGAGAGGTAGACGTGCATAGGACTGCAAGTCACATGAGAGATTTTGAAGATTTTATGTGGACTTATAGATATTTAAAGGTGTTGTTTGGGTCACCCAATCGGAAGAGAAATGAAGATAGTCATAAATTATGTAAATATGGTATACATTGATATTGGTTACATGGGGATATTTAAAACTCATTAATTTCTTCACATTTTAATTCTTCTATTGACTCATTTTGAGACTCCAAAAATTAATGAGGGTGAAATATTCAATTTCAAAATGTTAACAAATTCAAATCTACTGATATATATATTTATATAAATTATCTTATACTAAAAATTGATTTATGATCAAAAGGAGATGTAAAATAGGTATTTTGAAGAAAATTCCAATAATGGTACATACAAGATATATGATGTGTGAGGGTAAAAAGGTTTTACCCTTACACAAGTGAAATCCCTTATGCAGCATTTGAAAAACCTAATATACCCTTTTGTTGGATTTAAAATTCATGGATGGGCCTTACAAGAGAGCATGATGACACTCACTCAACATTAGAAAAAATATTCATACAATTACATACTTAAGAAAACATGTAATCCCCATTACACTTCTATTAAAAGAACTCAACTAAACATTACATGTGGTTTAATAAAAAGATAGGACCTTTATGATGGTTATGAGAAACCAAATCTACCATTACATAGATAAAATTTTCCTTTATGTAGCCTATAGACTCATATTTACCTTTATTCAATAATGTCTGTAATTTTTATAAAAATTACTTATAAAAAAATAAAATTATTTTAAAACACCATATAATGTAAAAACATAAGAAAAAATTAAAATTTTATAAAATTTTATATTATAATCACAAACATAGTATTTTTCTTTAAAACTTAATATTATACCAAAATTTATCTTCCAATAAAAATTTAAAATAAGGAAATTATATTTAAAATTTTTAAAAACAATTTTATAGACACGTATTAAAATATGAAAAACTATTAAAACTACTAAAAACCCCCTGAATCATAGAGGATGTATTATGAATATGTCTGGCCATTAAATTAAATACCTCTCTAATGAGATACCACCACTGGGTGAAGACAAAGTGGAACCATCATTGTTCCACAAGACCAACTATACCAAAATACTCATCCCACCTTAACCATTTTTCAAGATAGCTAAACCTTCGTAATAAATTTCCTTAGGTTATTTTTAGAATTAATTTCCATTTTATAAGAGATGTTATAAAATTTTCATAGAAACATATATACTTATATATTAAAATAATTTAACACTATTAACAAAAATCAAAATCCAATATAAGGATTCAGTTAAAGGTTTATAACTTAACCAATCTATTCTCCCTATACTAACTCTCCAATGAATACTGGAAAACATTCTGAATCTAGGGAATGTAATATTGATGAGGACCCACAATAATACATTTAAAACATATCATATCTCTCATATTTGGACACCATAAATCACATAAACCCAATTCATGATATCGCACTCTAGATATAGGATACCACCTCACTCTCTTACATCCTGAACATTGAGACTCATATCTCTGATAATTCATTGTGACATCATCCATTGAATAGGAAGGTACCATACCGTAACTCTTAACCACTTACAAGCCTTAATTTGTGGCCTTTTCTCAGTATCTGACCTCTTACAAGGGTTGCAACTAAAAAGGATTTTTTTAAAACATCGGCCTCAAGGGAGACTTGAAAAATGGTTCCTTATCTGTAAAATAATTTATGAAGTGTGAGAACCAATGACTCAATTCCATGAAAATTTTTCCAAAGTTATGCAAACTTTCAACACCGTATCGAACCTCTGAAAATTATATCTTATGATTATGAAACTTTTGTTGAGAAAATAAATACTTCGATATCTTATGGAATTCCTCCTAGGAAATCACTTTTACTTCACAAGAATTCATTATCCTCCATCACCAAGTTCTTTTCTGAATCAAAAAAATGGCTAATTCCACCTAGAACTGATATTTCATCTTAAAAAACTAAAAACAATCCTCCACTTTGTTCATCCAATCATTAGTATTAAGGGTAGAGGCCCTACTGAATAACTTTGACACTTCCTTCCTCTATAATCTTAACATGTCTCTATCCTATCCTTCCACCATACCATCCTCATGTATAAAATAACAAGTGAATTTTTATGGAATAAATTTAAATTAAAAAAAGGTCATCCTACCCATAAAAATTATATCAATAATCAAAAAATTAAATAGCACAAATAGGAAATCCACCATAATAAATTTTGGGAAAACCCTCCTATTGATCGAGAATATTATCAAATTTAGGTTTCCCAAACACTACCACTTGGTTATAAAAAATTTCCCAAATAATGTTTATATTATAAGATGCTTCCCCCATTTTCATGTACTTGTAGTTGTATCCAAAATTAAAAATCCATGAAAGACACATCAACCCCACAACTATAAAAGAACTATCAATCTTCCTCAAAAATAACCATCCACCAGTACCATAATGACAAATCATAACCTAATATTTCCTCAAAGGATAATTTCCACAACCCCACTACCAAAAAAATCTAACACCCCTAGCTAAACCATTTACAAAAACAATTATGGACACTTCTGTAAAAAGTATAAACATTTGGAAAATAGGTTAACATTCTATTCCCATTAACATAGAGAATAAAGTGTCAATTTATAAAGGATTATATGATAACATGTAAGATAATATAAAATGTTAGGCTCAACAAGGTTTTGAGAAATATAGTTCATGGAAGATAATTATCATTTTACTCTTTTATTTCATTTTATAAGATCAATTTAAGAAATTATAATCCTTCATTAACAACAAAAACAGAGGCACATTCAGGATAACATTCAAAATTTAAAAATATTAATTCTAATGTAACTAATGGTCATGACTCACAAACCACCATAAAATTTCATCACATCAATAGTTGTAAAACAACCTAAAAATTTTTAGAGGGTTGAAAATTTCATTGAATATGATAACATGGGGCTCCAAATATTTGTATCCAAGACGGTATCCCTAGTCCTTATCACAATTAAGGATTGATCTTCATCACATCCCTACCAATCCAATGAAACCCACTCATAAATATTAGTCCAATCTCTACACTATCTCACAACAAAAACCTATAATAGAACATTATCATGACCCACCTCCCACTTTGTTGGTGTCCCTAATGGGAGATCAGTGAAGAGAATGGGGGTCTCCCAAGTCACCCCACTACTTGTCCCATATTTGGTGGCTACCGTTAATGGAATAAAATGATTACATTGAAGTAATTTACCTCTTAATTTCCTAGAAATAAGATATACACACCCACCAAAGAAACTCTATATATGATAAAATGAACTATAAACATATCATCATCCTTATGATAACCCAAATTCTATGTATATTCCAAATGAATAAATTTAAAATACCTATTGGAAATCCATGAAAACTCCAAAAAAAAATCCAACTCACACCAATCCAAACTAACATTAGCTTAATCTTTGTTGCACTATATTCCCTAAACTATAAAATTGTGTTGTAGTGAGCACATGTAAGTACATTATATGATCACCCCTCTAAATAATCAGTATCCATGTGAAATAAAGAGTCATAAATAAACATGATCTATAATCAAACAAGCTACCTGCATCTTGGACTTGACACAAGTGTTTGTATCAATAACTACAGTAAAAATAATCTTAAAAAAATGTTCATTCATATAGTATCCTTAAAACAGTTCCATGATAATTTCTTCACCGCACTTACATGTCAGATGATTCAGTCACCCTCTATGGTGTTGAAAACTGGAAGGAAGGCCCCTCTTCAAAATTAATCAGGAAGCAATAATTGAAACACAAAATCAAATAACCATAAGAAATAACTTATACAACCAACTATATATCTAGCCGAATATAAGTTCCATATATAGAACTAACCATATATCATATCTTGTAGCATTTTCCGCATATCACATCTCTTAACACCATTCTCATTTTACAAATTCATCATCCAACCCATATATTGATAGGTTAATGTAATCATAAAGGGAATCAACTTCATTACCTCCTCCTTCCATTTATATTCACAACTTTTAATCATCCTAGAAACATCATCCATATAATAGTATGGAATCTTGAACTTATAGAGCATAAACATTAGGCCCTCCACCTTTCATGCACAACCCCCACCATAAAACATCATCCCAAAGAAGTATCCTCCACCAGTCACACTACATTATAATTCCAAAATTGGTCAAAAAATCATGGAGTAAAACCAGTAAGACATTATATAGTAATAATTATTTAAATATCATATATAGGATTTATAATGAGGAAGCCACACAACCAATAATTTTGTCGATCATTAAAAATCATCAATTAGTGGTTTCTATTTACTATATTGATCATATTCATTATGCCATTTATTAACCCAAACATTAAATTCCCAATCATCACACCAAAAAGTTTCATTCGATGTCTGCAACACAATTCCCCTTTTTTATTATGCCAAAAAATGTTAAAATGTTTACCCATTAACAGAGTCATTAATTTATGTTCACACAAATTAATTTTTTTTTCATTTCCAAATACTAATTTATAAACAAATTTTCAACCCATATTCTATTTTTCATTCCTATATGAAGATAAAAACTAACCCCCTTTCATTATTTAACATATTATAACTAAATTAATCAACTTTTTGTGTAGCTATTTTTCAATGCAGTTTGCATGAAATATTTTGTGTTTTATTGTATTATTAATATCAATATAGTCTTTCTTGTATAATAATTACCTACATTTGTCAATTATTTTTAACTATAAAAAAAGTGGTATTTTCTTCAATTATATATTTTAATGTTTTTTAGTAATTATTGGAATAATTTAAAATTAATTATTTCATTATATTTCTAATTTAATTTCTTATTGGTGGTTTTGTTTGAATAATGAAAATTTTTCAATTTTTTATCTTTTAATTATTTTATTATTTCTATAAATATTTTTTTTCATTTCCTTTCTTCTTTTTTATTTATTTAAATTAATTGATCAATTAATGTATTTAATCATTTTATTTTATCAATAAATGAATCTCATTTTAGTTTTCATATTTAAAATAATTATGTTTAATTTTCTAATTCAATGATTTTATTAATTCATTAAAGAATTAATTTAAGAAAATTGAATTTAGAATTTTTTTATTTAAAAAAATAAACATTTTTGGTTTTATTTTTCATTAAAATTTCAAAATAATAGTTAAAAATAGTAATATGTTTTAATTTTATTATTAACTAAATTTAATTAAGTTAATTTCTCAGTATAAGATTTTAAAATGTGATTTTTCATTTTAATTTTATTTGATATTTTAATTAATTGATTTTTTTTTGTTGTTTTTTAAATTTGTGATTTTTTAGGTTCTCCTTCAACCACCACTAGAAATGCCCCATTTCCAACCATCTTTTTTTTACCCACCATTATAACTCCACACCTCACCCACCCTTGGAAGCCAACTATGACTTCATGCTCACCCACTGTCATCCCCTTCCAAACACCTAGGACGTGTAAAAATAGTGTCTCATTCCACCCACAACTGTTAAATTGTCAACGATGGTTCATTCCACCCAATATCACCTATTAACATCAGTGAGTCACAATTGCGCCTCTGACTGGCCATTGCTCCAATTGTGACTCAAAGAGCCACCACTCGCACCAATTCCCAATAAGCCACCATTGTCTATAGCAACTTCATTGCTCCCTAGTTAAAACACCATTAACACTAGAAAAATTAAAACCAACACCATCACAACCCAGAATACAATAAAATATCCAAAGAACACATAAACAAATACAAATTAAAAAAGAAGAACCATAATAACATTTTCTCAACACAAACTTGATCTGTATCTATATCCACAAGATGTGGTCCAGAAATAAGATTGTGCCACCAACCAATGGTGATGTCTTCGAAATAGAGACCTTTCTACCCCATATAATCTCACCAAAGGCACGCCTCATTTTATTAGTCTAACACTAACCCTCATAACTAAATCCAATAACTACCAAGAGTGCCACCACATGAAGATACCAGTACTGCTTCTCAAACCCACCAAGGCCACTATGATTGCCAATATGATTTATAGGTGCATGATCTAAAATCTTATACTAACCACCTTTTTGTCTCCATCAAGATTCCTTGATCTCTCTGCTCCTCCAAACACCCCCATATCTCATTTATTTTTTATATAATTTGTAACAATAAAAATTAATAATAAAAATAGAATAAAAAATAATTTGATGTTGATATAAATTTAATTTAGATTATTATATTACATGTATATATAAACTTATAATATAAATTTTATAAATTTTATAGATTTTTGTTAATAACTCTTTATTTCTATATTAATAATAATGATTATTATTGTTATATTTAATCTGTTTATTTATTTATAAGTTTTTATTTAGTTATTTCTACTAATAATAATAATTTGTAAAAATATTATTATTCCATTTTTATATCTAATTATTATAGTTTTTATATGGGGTTGTTGAAAAAGTTCATTAAAAGTTGATGTTACTCAAAAATGATCATGGCAGTTATGGGAGGAGTATGAGCCAAAACATTTTTGTACATGACACATGGGAGACAGATGACATTTACCTACCTTTGACTGTGAGTGCACATGAGGAGTTCATAGAGAATTCAATTTAGAAGAAGAAAAGTCTAGAAGGGCTGGGAAATATTTCAGTGACATCCAAACAAATCATCAATTGGAGGGAGAAAATAGAGGAATTAAAATATATTCCATTCACCTGAATCGTACATTTGGGAACCATTTGGGGGCTATAATTCCAGTTTAGACATTAGGGGAAACCATTTAGGATCTGTTTTTATCCATTCGTTCACTATGATCATCTATAAAACTATACATTAACATGATCATAGAGAGTATAGAGGGAGGAGGCAATACATATGTGATAAAAATATTGGAACATGATCGTGAGGAAGAAAGTCATCTTAGATGTGATTATTGGTATTCTATTTCTTCCTATTTCCATTTTGTTATTATCATGCGTAGTTAAATTTCATATTGCGTATTATATTACCATGATTTGATGTTATTATTATGTCCTACTCTTAACTTCTACAATATCATTGTTTCACTTTTTGCATAGAGATCTCATTTTATTCTTGAGAAGCATAATTTTCTTCATTATGCAATATACCAAGAAGTGAGGATAACGATATCTGTGACATTAAATTTTAATTGAATTACTGAAAACAAAAAAAGTTAATGGTCACTTTTCTATTGAAAATCATTTTAATTTATAAGTGATGATTTTAATATAATCACTAAAAATGATTTATGACAAGTTTCGGTATACTAAACCGAGAGCTCTATGGATAAACAATATTTTTCTTAGCCATAATTTAAATTTAGTTATCTAGAATGTGGGAAAAAAATTATGAAATTCATGATAGTCTAATCTCCCTAATCTCACCCACTGATTGTTTCTCAATTTGACTATCAGTATTCTCACATCACCCCTGTATCGTTCCTTTTTTACCCAATACACTCAATTTTTACTAATTTCAATTTATTTTTTTATTTTTTTTTCTTATTTTAGATTTTCTTTTCCACTATTACAATTTTTTTCCTCTGCGGTTAGACACTCTCTTTAACACTGCACTAGTAGTTAATACATTTTAATAAATTTTAAATTTTCACGAGTCTAATAACCTCAAGGTAAATTTTTTTTGTTTCATGGGAAGGAACCTATGACTAAAAATAATTAAATATAAAAAAACAAAAAATAGAAATTAATAATTTTAATAAAATAAAAACATAAAAAATTGTACAAAAAACATTTTTTATATTGTTAATTTGTATGCACACATGAGCTAATAAGTAGGAAATTAGAAAACAGGAATCTGAAATTAAAAACAATATTTTATTCTCAGAAAAACATAACAAAAAAATATAAAATTTAGTAGACATAACAGAAAATCAAACTCTAAATGCTCAACAACAAATATTTCTTACTCTTGGGAGACCTAGGCATAGGGAGCTCCAAATTACTATTCTGTCAAGAAATACAGCTTACAACACCTTTTATAGTTGGTACAAATATTATTAACTTAAACAATTTCATCACTCATAACTCCCTAAATTCAATGTTCAACTATTAGTGAACTCCATTGAGTTTATTATAAATATTTATGGGTCCGTCCAATAATTTCCACTGAGAGGTCTATGTGAAGAGGAGTTAAGGTTGAGGTTTTCTCCGTTATATATTAATGGGAGGTATAGTACATTTATTAAAAATCTAAATGAGGAAATATTTCAAACCTAGGATAAAGATTTTAATGCCTTTATATCCAAATACTATCTGAGGAAGACAACCACTGAGGTTAGGAAAAAGATATTTGGCTCTGTCCAAGATGATGGAAAGATATTTCATAAGGTATGGGATAGGTTCAGATGTCTTTTTAGGAAAATAAACAATTACCTTCCAACTCTCCAAATTCTAATAAACACGTTATATAGTTCCCTCATCCCTGACATCCAGAACCTAGTGGAAAAATCATATAGTAGTGATTTCTTAAATTCCATTACTAGGGAACTTAATGAAATGTTTGATATGTTGGACAAAACTTCCCAACACAGGAGAACTAGGAAAAGAGTCATCCTTAGGTCTAAATACAATCCCCATGATTTTTCTCTTAATTACCATGTATATAGAGAGTATTATTTTCATGTTGGGATGTGTGGTCACACTCAAAAATTTTGTCCCAACTTTGACCTCACTATTCAGTCCAATAAGAGTTACATGTTTTTAGATTACAAGGTTATGAATCATGGTTTCCATGATATATTTCTCAATCAATACAATTTGAGATACTAAAATGATCCAAAATATTCATATAGAGATTAAGGTATAATCAACCAGCAGATATCACCAAACTACCAGTCACAAACCATACCATATAATTCAAATAAATATGGTTCTGAATCATCAAATTCTAAAGGAATATTATTTCAATGATGAAATAGATTCTATATGAATATTTTTCTCTGGATAATGTATTGAATTCAAGAATTAATGTTCTGGAAATTTAGATGGTCCAAATGGATAGGAAATAGGGTCGTATATAATAAAGAGAAATTGCTCACCATAACTAAATTGAACCCGTGAGAAAATGTGATGGTAGTGACAACCTAGTTAGTCCTTATAATTAAATAACTAGTTATGGATAAATCTAGGTAGGAATAAATTAATGATCAAAATGAAACTAGAATTTAAAATTTGGAAACCCCAAATTTGGAAATTTTGATAGAACAGGAGAAACTAGGAATAGATTTAAAAAATTACATGATAATGTCTATGAAAATATGAAAATGAAGTGGGAATTAATAATGGAGGAAAGAAGAAGGCAAGGATTGAGGATGAAAAGAATAATCCATATGTTTGCAAGAATTACCCCTACCATCCCTTTTCTACATATCCTAAAAACTCAAATGAACTAGACTAATTTATGTTTCTTTAGATCATTAAGATCTTCAATGTAAACATTCCCTTTTTGGAAGCTTGAAACAAAATCCCTTGGTAGCTAAAATTTCATAAGATGCTATTAGTTAACATGAGGGACTGTGATGATAGATCAAAAATTCTTTTGGAATAGTAGATTAGTTTCATAGTACAAAATAACATACCGACGAAACTAAAAGACCCATACAGTTTTATCATTTATTATGAAATCAGTCAAAGTTAGGAGATTGGGAACATGTGTGATCTATGTGATAGCATAAATCATATTCCTTATAACCTGTTTGGAAATTTAGGTCTTAATTAAATGAAACTAACATCAGTAACCCAAAAACTAGCTGACAGGTAACTTCCATACCCTTATGGGATGGTGGAGGATTTTTTTGATGATGTTGGGAAACATTCCTTTCCCACTGAATTTCTAATTCTACACATAGTGTGTGATCACACTGTTACACTCCTTCATGGTAGGCAATTCATCGCCCCTACTTGGTTTTTCATTCATATATTGAAGGGTAAGATGACCCTCCAATTAAGTGGGGATCAAGAAGAATTTAAATCCTATAAATAATATCCAATTGAGGTGATCTATATGTTGATTGATGTAGCTAGTGATGTTTTTACTCCAATGATTAGAAGGTAAAATCATCATCCTATTGATGATGTAATCACTAAATCTATTAGTGAACATTTTTAAGTGAATTTTATGGATTATAAATCCATACAAGAGTTTGAAATGGTGGGGAGAGTTGAGAAAAAAATTAGGAAATACATTTCTCAAACAAATGGGGTGATCCTTCCTTCACTAAGCTATCTTGATAATAGTTTTTCCAAAACATGTTATAATTTTCATCCGACTAAAGTTCTCAACTGTGATGTTTCCTTTTTTTTCTATACAATCGAAGGAAGGTCATTAAACTACATGATCTTTGTCTATGTATAGTGAATGTGTTAGGCCTAAGGATAATTATGGAGTTGATTCTGTTCAACATGAAGTTGATAGTGAGTTATCTATATATTTTAAGAGTGAACTGGAGGATTTTCTTAAAAAAATCCATATTTTGATTGCATGTATGCCCCTATTTATTTGCACTAATTGGATGATGATATTTTTCATTCAGTTTGAAAAATTATTAGGATTATTTTATGAATCTCCCACTACTTATCATAAGAATCATTCCATTTTTAGTCATAATATTATTGACAGTAACCCACCTACATGAATTATTCTTCTTATTTTTAGACATGCTAATTAATCAACTCTGGGGGAGATAATTATTGATTTCATTATGGGTAAGGATAGTTAACTTGGATATACTTATGTATTGTTTCCTATTCTACCTCATTATTTGAGTGATATTATGGATATTAGAGCAATTAGTAGAAGGAGGTTTAGTCCTCTAGTGCTATATTTTTTTATAATACTTCTTCAAGCTGCTAAGTTTCATGAGGTTCTGTGTGAACTTACTGAATTTTACAAAGGAAACATTGATGGGTCAAGTACTACTAAATCATATCAACTTATTAGTCAAGGTTAGTAAATAATAAGGGATAAACTTTAGATGGGGACATTAAACATAGTGCAACAAGGGAGAAAACCCATGGTTTTATTAATATCAGTTTTCAATTTCTAATTGAATAAATTCTTCATACTTGGTCATGTGTCTCTATTATTTTGTAAAACTTTATTATTGATATTTTCATTGATATATTTTTTCCTCTGGATTAATCAATTTTTTTAACATTTTTTGTTACCAGTTTATTTGAGGTGTAGGTGGTCTAGGTATCTCAGTTGGTTATGATAATTTCATACGAATAAGAGCCTCATTTAGAACACCCATTCTATAAGGAAGCTTTTATTTTTAGGAACATTGGATAAAACTTCCATTAAATTAACTTTGGTCATTTTTAATTCTTCTTTTATTTTATTCTTTCTCATTTCAATCTTTTCATTTTTTAGGAACATTAACTTTTCCACAATATTCTTATTTCATTGGTTAAAAGGATAAATACAATTTTTAAATACAATATTGAAAATATCTTTGTCATAACTTTGGGTAATTGGTTTAAATTCATTCTATTATATTTTAGTGATTCTGAATATTTTATTTATTTCATTATTCATTTCATGTTATTTCATGCTGATCCTTTGAAAATCATTTTTGAACTCATCTAATTCATGAATATTTTTGGAGAAATAATATAATGAGCTTAATTTTATGTTGGTGGAATGTGGTTTATTTTGTATATGATTATTTATTTGACTTTTTATATTTTTTGTGGAAAAAATACTTTTTAACATTTCTCTGAACCCTTCAAAATTCATATTCATGTGGTTCACTTCTAAAATATTTTTTAAACTTTTATAATATTTCCCAAGATGAGCCACAACTTTGGTGAAAATGTTCTAAACTTGGTGTGGGTAGTGGCCATCACTGTGTTAAACAATGCTTCATGTATAACATATCAAAAATCACATAATTGTTTTAAATTTCCTCCCAAAGAAGCTATTAATACATTCTATTTCTATATATAGATTACCCAAAAAACAAATAAACAAAACAAAAATAAAAATAATATTAAAACATGAAAAACATCAACAAAAAGGCACGTTTACCATCCTATGTAAGTGCTAATTTAATTATAAATTGAGGGGTTTATAGGATCTAAAATTTTTAGAAATATAATATTCTGGATTATTTGTGTCTTTGTTTTTGTGGAAGTTCACATTAGGAACTATTAAAGGTGGTGTGATGGGAGAAACCCTTTTTTAATTTTGATATTAACATGAGAAAATGATAAATTTTAACTTTATCCTAGGGGATAATAATTTTTTATGATAATGATTTTGGGAAATAACTCTAATGATAATCATATAAGTCCTTTGAACCATGAGTAAAATGGAAAAATCGAATCTCATTGTGATTCTCAGACACAAGGGTGATGAGTGTGTTTCTATTAATAAATAAAGTCCACATTCAAACTCAATAAGTGTTATGAAAAATTGATTGCACAAGAAATATCTCTGGGAAAAATAAATAATGTTCCTTGTAAAATATGAAATCATTTGGGTATGGGTATTCTTGATCCCAAATGAAGAAGGGTAAAATTGAGTTATTTAATTATCATTTTTGTTGAATCAATAAAGTGATAAAAACAAATAATGATAATTCATATTTACTTTAATGAACCTAGACGAGAGTGAAAATTAATAGTGTCTTTTATTAATGCTTTAATTTCACTTTTATATATCCTATTACACCCTTGGATGTCAAAACTATATGGAATGGAGATAATCCAACATTTAACATTAATATAAGAGGCATGATTTTTATGAACTAGAGGTATTTTTTATCTCCTTTATGTTGGATTCACATAGAACATAGTTAGGATGCTCCTTTCGTTCTTTCAGTTTCTGTAAATAAATAAGACACATGGAATTTCAAGAGTGTAATTGATTATGTGTCGTAGTGTTTGATGTCGTAGTTTTCCAATGTGTTTTTCAAAATCATTTTTTGAATATTATGGAATTATTAATATCAAAACAGTGTATTTTTTTAATAATTACCAAATTTTGTCAATTTTGTATTTAACTATCAAAATATTGATCTTTTGTTCAAATATGTATTTTAATGTTTTATTTAGTCATTTTTTTGTATAATTTAAAATTTATTATTTTATTTTGTTTCTAATTACATTTTTTATTCTTTTTGGTATTATTTAAATAATAATTTTTTTAATTTTTTTATTACATTAATTATTTTATTATTTTTTTAATTGTTTTTTTCTTTACATTCTTCTTTTTTCATTATTTTTTTAAATTAAGTCATCAGTTCAATTATTTCATCATTTAAATTTAGTAATAAATAAATCTTTTCTTAGTTATTTTTATTTTTAATAACTAAGTATAATTTAATAATTCTATTATTTTATTCATTTTATAACTAATTAATTTTTTAATTTAATTAAGAAAATTTATTTGAGATTTACTATTTTAACATATTATCTTTTTTTATTTTATTTTTCATTAATGTTTTAAATTAATGGTCAAAAGCTGGAATATATATCAATTTATTTATTTAATGAATTTAGTTGAGATAATTTCATAGTTAAAATTTTTAAAATGTTAATTGAGATTTTAATTTAATTTAATATGTTAATTGATTAATTTTTTCAATTTTTTACTTTTTAGGCACTCTTTCACCCACCTGTAACTAACACTCACCACCAGCCATCTCTTTCTTTTAACCACCATTGGCACTCCTCACCTCACCCATCATTATATTCCTACAGTGACTCCCTGTTCACTAACCCTCATCCCCTTCCACCAACTATTTCAATCTCCCAATGGTGGATCATTCCACCCACCATTGTCAAATTTCCAATGGGGGCTCATTCCACCCACCATTTTCAATAGACCAATGGTGGCACACACCACTGGTGGATCATGCCACGAGGGGAGACTATACTACCTTCATTAAACAATACCAAATTAGATAAATTATGAAAAAAAGGAATAAATTAGTAATAAATAATAAACAATAATTACCAACCATTTTCCCAGAACTATGTACAATCCCACAACGAAACATTAAATATGCAATTTCATGTTAGAGTGTGTGAAGTGTATGAAAACCCAAAGTAGATTTTACTGATGAAGTCCCGAAAATAGTATATTACTCCAAGTGTATACCCCTCATCCATGCACAACCCATTCCCCAATCTACCATATAGCATATGGTTTTTTCACTTGTTTGGGCTTGCAGCCATGAAATATTCTTGGGTAACTTGCGGCGGCCCAAGAAGTGTGTGAGTACAACATAGTACGCCACCACCAATGATGTCTACAAAATATCTTGTCTAAATAGATAGTGTATTAAGTTTCATATTGAAAACAGTATAAACATAATATAACATGATGATATTAAATAACCATGATCACTTTGACAATTTCATTATTTTTTCTATGGATTGGGAATTTTATTTATTGCACTATGTCCTATACCAATCATCTACTATGCATAAGGGGGTATGTCAAGTTCTCTATCTCACTAAGAAAACCTTTTCACATGAAATTACATCAGACATTCCATGGATCCTATGTCAAGGTACTCTCACCAAATGAAACTATTTGGACCATAGAGCATTAGTCTAACTCCCTAACCTGTGCATTATAGGGATGGGGTTTAAATCCTCAATACAACTTGGCCTATTAGTGTAGAACCCCAAGTCAATAACCCATATACCACCAATCCTTGTGAACATTATTCATTAACCGTTCATCAAACATATATCATTTGAAATCCAAAACTCATTAAACACATTTATCCTTAACAACAATAGTTCATTCAACACATATACCATCTTTACACCATAACTCATTCATACATTTCCATTTACATGTCTTAACCAATTTAGCTCAATTATCATTTACATGCCTTAGCCCATCAATAAAATTACCCTTTTACAATCCATAACTCATTTAACCCCAAATCATTATAGCAAATGCCCCCTGCGCCATGTCAACAATGAGGCACAATTAATCATCAATTTAATTTCACATTCCATGCTATCAATATAAACACAAATACCATTAGTTCTATTTCGTAATCTAAGATAAAATATCAACATATTTATCAAGGGCTCTACCTTTTACATAATTTAATTATACACATAAAATTTTAATTTCTATGTTCATTAAAAGACACAACCCATGGGTGGCCTTTAACACAGTTCAATCAACCTCTATTCATCACACAGGGATCATGAGGGGTTCAATCCGAAAATTTAACCAACTAAAACATGAATTCTACCATGGAAAACCAAATTGATAACATAGAAGGACCAAAGAAAAACCACATACACATGAACAAATCAACAAGTATTTGGGATATAACCTGTAGACAACCTACCTCAATTCAAATGTTGAATTCTCACCTAATCATAGCCTCTGATTTAGAAACAAACAACCTATGAATCCCCAAACTGAAAACCATCAGATCTTTGATATGAACCCAAAATCACTCCTAATGGCTTAAAATGATGGAGATATACCATTGGGAAGTCTAGTATGGTTTGTATTATCACTTGGAATTATATAGGAATAATGCAGGAGTATCCTTAGTTAGAACACTTATAGACCGAAGGGAAAAAATTAAAACACCAATTTTTAATATGTGCAGGTGCACCAGCCTCTATCCAAGATGGGGATTGGCCTCATGAATTCTTGGTGAGCCTTTATAGTTTGAAAACCCATGTTATGACTATATAGTATAGATGTATTCATGAACGCATGGTTTGACCTCCCCCTTGCATTGTTTCTTCAAACTATGCACCCCTCGTCCAGGTATGCATGGTTAGGGTGTCTGATTACTCCTAACCATTTTCCAACAACACAACATGAACTAGATGATAATTTACCCCCTCATTCATGTACTAAACCATCAAAACTCACCAAGACTCCCCACACACTATGTAAAAATTTCTTTAACCAACTCAAAGTGACATAAAACAAAAATTAAACAATAGCATACCTCAATGGAAATTTTGGATCTTAAATACTCCCCACCTTATAAAGGATAATTCTCAAGATGCACTCCCAATAATCATTAAGCTTATATGGTAATGTGATCAGGAAAATGGGCCCACATATCCATATACCTCTCATGAGTCACATCTTGAACATTATCGTGATACCACAACACTCAAACCAATTTCATAGTCTCTCCCTGAAATACTTTCTCTCTACAAGTGACAATAATAATTGGATGATCCTTGAAGAATGCATCAACATCATGATCATCATCATCAATTTTACTCACATGAAATGGGTCGGGGTGAGATTGTTAGATATGTAACATAGGAAAGACACCATTCATTCCACCATACCACTATAGATGATCCAATTGGTCTGACACCAGTCTGATCATCTCCACAATCTTAATCTAACCCACATACCAATGAACAAACATACCCTATTTCCTAATTCGATAGCGACTCAGCCTTGGTGACACCTAAAATAACACACGATCACCCACCATAAACTCAAGAGGTTGTAATATCGATTGGAATACAAATTTTTCATACCATAAACTATAGACATATATGTATAAATCAACTGAATCTATTCTGATGCATCATGTATGAGACTTAGCCC
Source organism: Viscum album (assembly GCA_963277665.1). NCBI lineage: Eukaryota > Viridiplantae > Streptophyta > Magnoliopsida > Santalales > Viscaceae > Viscum > Viscum album. The sequence goes on along the minus strand of OY728129.1, from coordinate 123,511,836 downwards.
TAAAAACACTGATTCCCCAGTCTCTATCTAATATAAGAGATATCTAAATGGTCTATGATAAAGTGCCTCATATGGTTCTATTTGAATCATTTCTTGGTAAATATTGTTATAGGAGAACTCAAAAAGTACCAATTTATTCTACCAAGATCCAACAAAATCAAGTACTCATGCCCTTAACATGTCATATATCAGATGAATAGTATGATTTGGTGACCCATCTATTTGTGGGTTGAAATCCATACTGAAAAAACACATGGGTAACATGCACCCTATGTAACACTTACCAAAAGCCCAATGTAAAATGCCGGTCATGATCTGAAACTGCAGTCCATGGAACCACATGCTATCAAACAATCTCCCAAACATACAACTCAGCCAATAGATCAATAGTGAAGCTCTCTCAGACTGGTAAGAAATTTTCCACCTTGGTCAATCGGTCAATAACTACCAAGATCAAATCATTGTTTTGAGGAATCCTTAGAAGAACCACAAAAAAATCCATCATCACGTCATCACATTTCCATTCCAAAATTGGAAAAGTTCGTAATAAACTAACTGGTTTTTGATTCTTTTCCTTCACCTAATAACAAGTATAGCATCACGTTATGAAGCTCGGAACCACTTTCTTCATACCAAAACACCAATTATATATTTAAGTGTCATGATATGTTTTTGGTTAAACTTGGTTGAACCTCCCATATTGAAGCATAAAACTAATGCATCAACTCTTACTACATAAAAGTAGACATGATAACATGACCAAAAACATAAACAATCTCATTATCAACAATAGTCTAATTGAAATTTGACTCCCCACCATAAATACTATCCCTAAAATAAAAGCCCTATATATCATCATAATGCCACTCTTTGATCTCGCTCAAACTCGTGGACTGAACTACCAAGGAATCATGGTTCATATATCCTTGCACATCCTTAACCTCTAGGTGCATCTCAGCAAACAACGCCATCATCCACAACATAGTACTATATTCTAAAACTATGTAGTTTTGAGTCTTCCATATCAAATCATATGAAACACTATTTTCCATTTCTAGTGTGTATAAGATCTAAAAATCAATGGACTTCATGTAATCCACCCATATTAACTACTGAAGATTCAAATCATGTAGGGAGGCAAAATACTAATTTCTTTCATGATTGTTTTACATATTAAACCTTTATCACACCAAGTAATTCCATTAAACTTTAAGGCATAAAACACCATTTCCAATTCAATATCATGTGTAGGGAAATTTAATTCCTAAGTCCTCAACTATCCTCACCCAAACACCACAACCCGATCATCTTAAATCAATATTTCCCCAAACCCAATATTGAACACATCACAAAAAATGGAAAACTCCTTACTTCTCATGGGTATGATCAGAATCAGTGTGGTTTTCAAACTACTTCAATGAATCCTAGGTAGCATTCTCACATAAACCAAACCATTAAAACATGATAACCTTATTTGTCAAGCCTTTGAGTTGTGTTCCAAGAAGGAAAATATTTTCATGAACCATTCATAATAAACATTCAAAAACATAAAACTTAATATATCAAAAAAATTGTTGGGATGTTCCCATGATACAACATCTTTAATTTTCTTTGGGTACACAGATACACCTTCCTCATAAAATATGTGACCTAGGAAATGTTCCTTTTCAATCAATAAATTAAATTTAGATATATTAGAATGTATCCAATGATCTCTTAGTGTACTAAAGACAATGTAAATATGTTTGGAATGATTTTCAAGAGTCTTAGAGTACAACAAGATTTCATCCACAAAAACAAAACAAACAAATCCATCTACGTGTGAAAGATTCAGTTCATTAGGGCTATAAACACTATTGGTTTGTTAGTTAACCAGAATGGAATCACAAAAAACACATATAAAACATACCATCTTCTCAAAGAATTCCACGGTATATCAGAATGTCTTACTTTGAGATGATGATAACCAAATCTCACATCAACATTGGAGAACACATATGCATCTCTCTATTGGTCAAAAAATATCGTCAATTCATAGAAGAGGGTATCAGTTCTTAATTTTCATCTAATTCAAACTCTGGTAATTGATACACAACTACAACACCCAATTGTCCTTCTTGGAAAACTAAACTAGATGTCCTCGGGTTAACATACTCATATGAATAAAACCATTGTTCTCCAATTCCTACAACTAATTTATATGTTCATGGGGGTCTCTCAGTACCATTCAATATGGAGAGATTGAAATACCTTATGATCCAACTAGAAACTCAATCCTGGATTACACATATCTCTTGGTTGGTATCCCCATGAATTCATTAGGAAATACATCCTAAAACGGATACACCATAGTAGGAAAGGAAGGATTCTCTAATCCCCCATTGTCAAGCATAAGACCGACCACTTGTGTTATGATCCCACCTAACTGCTAATAAATGGGCCATGCATGGGATACCAGGATATTCCACTCTCTACAGTTCACATAAGTGTAACCCTACAGATTTTTGAACCTTACCCTACTTCATTAATAGTCGACATAGTCCTGATATAAGGACATCCAATATTTTCCAAAGATCATATCAAAACCTGACATATCTAACCCAAAAGGGTTATATATAAAATTGTACCTTCCAACCTCAAAGGTACATTCCTTACATTTACAGATATTTTCTTCCTACACCCCTAATGGCGTATCCATAAACATCACATTGTGCACTAGATTCATTGTTAGGAACAACACTATCATAAATTGAGAAGATATAAAAGAATGTGATGCAACTTTGTAAAATAAAGTACTAGAATTTGTGGAAGCTATAAGAATTGTACCTCAAAGTCTAGATGGTTCAGCCTCACCAACTCCAGATGCATGCTTAAATGAAAGAATATTACCTATCACACTTCCATGGGCTCTGGTTTGAGTTCATAATGTTGTACTACCCTTCGAATAAGGCCACACTTTCCCTAGGGAACTACATATTATACCTCAACCGGTACAGCTAGTAGAGATCCCACTACCTTTTCATATGAGGTAACCAACCCTACCTACATTTTGTATCAGCCTTGATCCTCCATAATTTCCAATATAATTATGGTTCCTATAAAATTTATGCACATTCCACATCCTACTGCATACTCATAACTCTACTGGTGGTATGAGACACTGACCTCTCATGTGTCTCATCCTACCATACCGATAGTTGAAAAATTGACCACTACCCTAAGAGGATGGCCTTATTATATGACTTATATTTCCACAACTATCTTAGTGAAAATCTCAAAATTGAACTTCCTAATATAAAAGTCACACCACTAGATCCACCAACTAGAACTGCATGTCCATCACTTGAAACCTCCCCTAAATTCCCTTATGAAATAAAGACCTCTTCCACCACTTCAACAACCTCTTAGAACAGAAGATGTTCACCTGAGACTTGATATCATGTTAATTTTCATCCTGAAAATAACCCTTTATAATAGCCCCATCCCCTTCCAATATTAGAAAAGATCATTGAATATTGGTGAAGTGGACAACATAATCCATTACCAACAAATTCCCCTTGGTCAACATCATAAACTCTTCATCCTTCTCTTGTATCAATGCCTTTGGATAGAAATGTTCCATAAAATTTTCCTAGAAATAGTTCTTTCACATACCATCTTATGGTTCAGTCAAAACAAAAAATATCCCACTAGCACTTTTCTTTTCCTCATGGAATATAGGCCACTAACATCTCACTATTTTTAGGTAGATTCTCCAAGTAAAAAAACATATGTATAGACTTTATTCATAACATGGATTCCATAGTTCTACCCTCTATAGTAATTGTCGGAGGGTGATGCAACTGAAAATATTTGGTCAAGTCAAACATACTCGATTAACCCCTCCCTTGTTGTTATTCCATCATCTTCATAAAATGAGAAATTTTCTCATGGAACTTATCATGTCCTATGTAATTCAAGATCAATAGGGTCTCCTACTCCTCTATTGGGGATATATCCTTAGCAATATCCTCTCATCACCCAACCAGCACAAGTCATTGTGGTGGAATTTCCCTACAATGACAAACACACATCTGAAAACACATAACATAAATCTTTTATAGTGTTCAAAAAATGAGGCTCTCTACTATCCATAAATAACACATTATGCATACATTATCCCAATAGACATATTCATGACTATATCACTACCCATATCCATCCATACAATGGGTTATGGTCAACATGGGGTATTCCAACTCATAAAACCACAAGTCATTTCATTAAACATCCTTTTTTAATAGTTTTTGCTTTCATAGTCTAAATATCTCACTTTTAGGATCCTTTCGATCTTTAAAAATTATTAAAACCAAAATTTTAACCTATTTATAACTTTTCATTATGCATCAAATTCTTTCCATTTACCCATTTGGATCATCTTTATTATACACCACTTCATTCAACTTTTCTAATAAAATGAAAATTCACTCTATCCCTCATGTCTCACACATCTTCTTCATGTGTGCCTACCATGATTCATGCCACTTATATCCTTAGGTTCCTAAAATGTTTCATGCATAAAGAACACTATGCTTCTAAAACCATGAGTTAAATAACAGATAATAGTAACATCACACAACAAGTTTGTCACCTATGGTAAGATATCATCCAGCCATAACAAAAGAAATCAATAACAAAAATCCCACCCTGGATACATCGGGTTTCCACCACAAATGGGTTAGATACTCCCATGAATAATCTCATTTCCAATAACAATATCTCATTGTCTCCGATTTACCTTTCCCAAATAGTAAAACCGTAAAGAATAACTAAACTGATTCAAAATTTTAATTTCTCCAACCTAGATTATACTAAATTAGTTCCCCAAGTAGGGTCGCCATATGACCCCTGGCATGCCTCCTGGTATGCCAAAAGCTGGTGAATAGTAGCGATTGTCTAGTACAACATGTGGGGACTATACACCCTCTTTATTTGTGTATCCATGTTAGATAAAGTGTAAAATATTGAATTATATAATAATAAATCAATAAAAAACATTACCAACAATTTTCTAAAAATAATGTTCAATACCATAACCAAACAGTAAATATGATATGTCATGTTAGATAGTGTCAAGTATAGTAAAACCAAAAATAAAATGACTAAATAAGTCTCTAAAACTAGTCTTGAATCCACAACTAGATCCCACATCCATGCATATCCCATTCCAAATCAATAATCGAGTTTTGGGAATTTTACCTTTTCCATCCTTATAACCATGATATCTACCTTTCTACCCAATCAAATTTGAAGAATGTTGTGAGTACACCTCAGTACGCAACCACCAATGGTGGATAAAAAATGTCAAGTCTAAATAGATAGTGTACATAGGAATATGATGAAAATCAATATAAACAAAATATAATAGGATTCCATTAATTTACTAAGAACACTTTGACCATTTCATCATTTTTTCCATTGGTTATGCCTTTAATTTATTACATTATGGCCTAATTCAGTCAACTAATATGCATAAGGGGACAAGTCATGTTTTTTATCTCACTAGGGAAGACATTTCACAAAACATTAAACCACATTTACCTTGGAGCCTCAGTCTAGGTAGTATCACCAGCTGCAATTGGTAGGTGCATAGATCCACAATCTAACTCCCTAACCCATGAATTATATGGGTGTAATTTACAGCCTCAGTCCAACCAATACCATGGGAATATAACCTCAATTAATTACCCCACATAAAACCAATTGATTTTCCCATTCTTATATAACCATTCTCAATACATATATCATTCTCCAGATATACCTCATTAAACATGTTCTTCATTTACAACAATAATTAATTCAACACATATGGAATCTTAATTCATGAACCAATTTATACATTCTCATTTATATGTCTTAACACATTTAGCTCATTTATCATTTAAATTCCTTCACCCATCAACCCAATTACCCTTTTATAATTTCTTATGATGATTTCACTACCTAGTTGTGTATCATTACGGTGATGCATACATGTTGCCCAACATTCCCACTTTCCAAAGGAGGAAGTCCTCCCCCACCAAAAATGATGATTTTGGTTTATGTATCGAAATGGGATGATGGGATATCAGTTCCCCCATCCATACATTTCTCTTTGGAACCCGTCTCCTAATCCGGGACTCCCTCATAGATATGAGTTATTTTCATGAAGCACAATCTTAGTACCATCTTTTTGTGGATTTCCTGTAAGTTACAGTGACTATTTCTAGACATTATAATTCGCCTTTTTAAGGAAACAACCTTTCATATGTGTATATGGTAACATTGGTTATTTTTAAGAACCACTGGAGTATGGGTACCTTGGGCACTTGTATTCTTCATCATAAGAGGGAATCTCCTCGAGGCATATTAGGCACATAAGCCAAGGAATTATTTGTTTATAACAAGGTATCTAATGCTATAGGAATATATCTTCCAAGTCTGTAACACCATATGTCTCATATTTAGCATGACACGGCCTCATGAGAAATTTCGTGAGTTTAACATCTTGCAGAGATGGATCAGAATGGTTGGTAGAGATGAATTAGGGTACGTGTTTAACATCATGTGGAGATATAGTTTATTGATCAAGATGCATCTTTGAAGCAGATCAAGGAGGTTCTTAAGTTAGAGGGAAAACATGAGTTTGAGCTGGAACACCACTTTAAGTTAGATCCAAGGTTTAACATCATATAGAAATGGGTGATTAGGATTCCCAAGGAAGGCAGATTTGAGAGGTACATATCTAGGAGGGAGAACCTAAAAGATTTAATGATTGATGAATAAGAATGCTCTGTAATGGATGATCCAAAAGGTGTTACAAATAAAGGGAAGATTACATGCCATAATAGATTATTTGGACACCCATGTAGCTGGATCAGGGATGTGTACCCCTTTAACGGGGGACCTAGGTTTACCATTGGTTAGGAATGAACATTAGGGAGGCATCCTGTATATCATGTTTAGATGATAGGGATCAAAACCCATGTAATTGGATGTCACAGTTTAAGGTCATTTGATAGGACTAGACCATGCAGTTTAACATCATATGGAAATGATTCTTTTGTCACTAAAGGGGTGTAAATGAGGGATACTATAGGGATTATTCATGGAAACTACCCTTCACAAGAGGATTTCTCTTGGCTGGAGTTGATATGGGTATTACACATAAAATATTCCTTGGTGTATGGTATGATCATACTGGTATGTGGAATCTAAGGGAAAATAAAGGTGGTTGTGGGTGGAGTGATAGGAGTGGATGGAATGTATTGTAACACCCCAAAATATGAAAGTAAAAGCAATGTATTTGATAGTGTCTACACATGTATCAACAAGAATATAAGGGAAAATAATATACTGATACATTATAATATATTTACGGTTTTTAATAAATTAAATCCATGATATATTTTACAATTCACGCAACACCAATTTTTCTATTTTTACAGGAAATACTATCTATCGTCCAAAGCATACATTACACGCATGACTATGTTTTAATGAACAAAAAAATATTATAAAAATAATTTTATCTACTATAATAATACTTAACCTAGCCGTTAAATAAGTGGGTTTAAATACTATCAAATAACTTATTAAAATATTTGGTTTATAAACATAAAAAATGAAATCATTGGAAACAAATTAATTAGAGATTAATGTAAGAACCAATTAAATATAAACAGAATATGTTAATTCTCACAAAGTAGTTTTACACTAATAAATTATATTGATTGTAACTAGTGAATGATATTAATGAAATATGTATTTTATATATTCATTTGAATAAATTTTATATTTATCTCATTGATTTGGTATGCATAATATGATAACAAACCCAATATTAGACATAAAATACATTATTTTTATCAAGGAATGTTTAACACCTTTTAATGGAGAACCTATTTTAAATCCAATTTTTAGAACTTTTGTAGATTATATATTTAAAAATAAACTACCAGTTGGAAATAAAAACATAAAAAATTGTTTAGGTTAATGTTTTGGTATTTTTTGTGGGGTTTCATTTTTTAATGAATAGTGAAAATACTGAACTTTAGTTTTAATCCACTTTTTATCAAATTTATTTATAAGAATATATAAAATTTTAAATTGGTTTAATGATTAATTACATGAAAAGGGTCATTTCATGGTGAGTTTTTTTGGAAATGGCAGTGGTTTTTTTGAAACTACCGCAAAAGTGTGTCTTGGTATATAATACGCAGTGGTTTCCTCGATTTAGCGGCGGTTTATGGTAACCGTCGTAGTGGGTGCATTTTGCAGCCGTTTTAACAACCACTAAATTATTATCCATATCGACAGTTTTAACCTCTACAGAGAGAAAAATACCTTTATTTTAATGGTGGTTAATACCGCCGCTAAATATATTATTTATATTTTACGGCTGTTAAAATGGCCATGAAATCTAGATTTACAAAAAAAATCGTGTGGGTACTGCAAGCCCATTACCAATGCCCAGAAAAAAACCTTTCCAATTGATATAACATATAACACATCATAACCAAAACACATCGCACCCACCCCACATCACAACCCCCACATCACGACCACCTAACATCATAACCATTAAACATCACAACCACCATGCATAATTTAGTTTCGATAAGTATTTTTATCATAATTACAGAATTATTATGAAGGGTATTCACAAATAAAAACCATATTTCATGGGAAACCAATTAAATAGTTCTATATATATTCATATTTGTTTTCATATGTGGTATGGTTATAAAATCATACATAGAATGTTTTATAAAAACCAAAAAAACATTATCTCAAAAAAGTCATAATATGATAACCAAGTATGTGTATCCATTTAAGAATAAATAACAAGAATAAGTAGAAATAATGTTATTTTTCACTTCCACATAAAAATTAATGAAGCTAGTTTTTTGCCCATATTATGATGATGTACCATTTTACTAAATAAATACAAAATCATGATATTTCCAAATATACATATAAAGAAGAAGAGATGAAGGATCCCCATCATTGACATATTATTTAGGGAGAAATAAACAAGAAACCAGGATAAACAAGAAGTGATCTCAAGTGAATCACTATTAAATACAATGAATAATAAGACTCCATCAAATACCACCCAAAAAATATGAGAATTAACACCATGATGAACTCTTGAATGTATTGGAAAGATAATAAAATTCTAATGGGAATGATAGGGATACCAGGAATAAAATAACTTCAATCTCAATGATCTAATATGATCTAAATGCCTTGGAACACCAAGGGTGGTGACCGGGGAATGAGAGAATGAGTAAGGGTTAACAAATAATTGAGGGAAAGTCTAAAATTCAAAAAATTAGGTACTAGAACCCATATTTATAATTAAATCGAAGTGGAATCTACCAAAACATGGTTAATATTCAAAATTCATGTGGTGCATTTAGTGAAATTTTTATCTAGAACCCTCATTATTGTTTTATCGTTTTTCCCATTTTAAATTGGAATTTTTCCCCCAAAAATCCTAGAACATGGAGTGTTCTATGAAATAGTGGTTCATCTATATTCTTCCATGTATAAAATCCATGACCTAATTACCATTTCCCAACCATTTTACCCTCACCATGCCCAAGGTTACACTGTGGTGAGATCGGGATTCCTATTTGGGATAGGTGGTCCCCTGATATTCCATGCCCAACCAAGAAAATTTCTAGATTATCATGGTGCATATGAAAACCACTAGGAAAGAAAGCATAACAGCATGGCATCCCCAAGTCATTGTTATATTTCCCATTTTATACAAGAGAATTCCAAACATAAAACTACCTCCCTCATATCTAGACAATTCATTGCACAATCCATGGTGACCTTCAAAAGGTTAAAACACCACCTCAAACCTTATAATCACCACAAAACACTCTATAAACTTCCCTAATACTAGATAATACACAAAAGGATTTTTATAAAGGGTATGTACCATTACACTCATTCAATTTATTTTGGTTTCCCTATTATTATTCAATTATATGTCAAGTTGATCATATTTTACCCAAAATTATAAGAACTATGATTGGATTGATTCCGATTTTCTTGTTATACGTAGTGATTATAATATCTCTTATCTCAAACCCTACAAAAAAAACTGATATCAAACCCCACACTTTATCTTAGTGATTGGGTTTCATCATTCACATTGGTTTTCCATTCATAGGGTTCGCATCATGATAGGTTCATATCATTTTAAAAATAAGTTTAATGTAACGCCCCGGCCCTAGTTACCCAGAGTCGGTGCATTATTACATAACATTGGCATGATCACAAGAATGATCAAATCTCAAAAGATCGATTGGTTTAGTAGCCTTGGAAAGACTAGATATATTCATAAGTTTTACATTACATCATAAAATGAAAAACTACTACAACAACATAATATCTTCATAATCCACACTCATATCCCCACATAATATCCCTGCAGGTCATTCATAATTTACTTCTTCACTTCCTGGGAAAAATAAAACATATAAAAGGGGTGAGCTCAAATGCCCAGTAAGGTTAACAATATAGTGGAAACTTTCATAAATAAGAATAAACATTTAAGGCAATGTATAACTAAAACAAAATCCTTTCAAACATGAACTTTCAACATGGTATGGCATAAATTAAATGAAATAATGCCATTTACTTATTCACATGGATATTCTACTAATCGAATAATCACATGAAAAAATCAATAAACACTTTCATAATGTTGGAATGCATAATGCCAGACTATCATAACCACATAGTCAAGGCCTCGTGCCAAGACTACAAATAAGATTTTGTCAAGGCCTTGTGCCAAGACACTAGTTTGTCTCATGAGACCTACCGATGCATCGAGGAGCTATAGCGGGCTCCACCCGTCACATATTATGTCCAATGCATTCCCATATGAAAAGGTTTAAACATAACATAAACATTCGTATTAAAACTAGCATACGAAATGTCAATACTTTCACCATAAACTATGAATGGTATAAAAATAGCACATCCACAGTCAAACATATCACAAAAACTTCAATAAAATATAGAAGTTTTGTATCATAATAAATCATCTTCAAATAAGCTTAAAATCCATCAAAGGATGTTGACATAGATGAAATCAAAACTATTTGAGAGAAATTTCTCTTTTTTTGAAATCATTTAAAAGTCACACATTTATAAAGGAAGTAATTAAAAAGAGATTTTTGAATCAAAGTGTCCCATACCACTTTGAAACTTTTGAAAGGAATTAACATTTTTAAAAAGATTCATGTCCATATAAATAAATCCTTAAAACCCATTTTGAAGACATTAATTAAAAAGATTTATAAATATAAATCTTTAAAACATTTAAAATTCAGATTTTGATAAAGAGTACCTTTCTGAAATTCTTAAATTATTCATTTTGAAATCATTTAAAAGTCACATAATTATAAAATAAAACATTTACTTTGAAAATATCCTTGTAAGCTTCTAAGGGAAGCTTTGACGATTTTATAATGGCGGTAAATAGCTACACCTGCCGTATAAGTTTAAAAAAAACATTCTTACCTTAAATTTGTCAAAAGGTAAAAAGTGCCTTGTTTGGAAAACGATGGAAATATTCGTTTAAAAACACATAAGGGTATAAATGACTATAACCCATATTCTTTGTAAATAGTAAAAATGTTTTGAAATACATTTCGAAGTAACATGGATGTGGATGATAAAGAAATCCCAGTAGATTATTACGTATAAACAACCTCGAATAATGAAGAGATTGCGAAATAAACCCTTACCTTGCACTTTTACTTGGATGGGGTAGGTTAACCTCCTGTATAATGGTGAAATAATTGTTATTAAATTATTCAATAATCATATACATTAATGTGATATCATATATGATCTTTTAAAATTGCTTTGTTAATAATATCTTAGAATTATCGTCGTTTCGGGTGTTAACTTACTCATTTTCTTTTATATGTTTTGTTACGTAAGACATGTTTTTAATGGATAGGTTGTATATTATACATATCCATAATGATATCAAGTCCTTAAACATAATTTTTAAATCATCAAATGATAATTATACTTGAATGGATATGATGGAGATGAATCTTATCGCGTTCGTGGAGACGGTAGTCCGTACGTACGCACGAGCGACAATATCATTATTTTGTTATTAAAATAATATATAAATGGTTGTTAAATCATATATACAGAATCATTAACATGTTATATTTATTATTTACATGAGTTACATATCATTATTATACCCATCCAAATAATAATATATTGAATAACAATTACACCACGACGTGGAGACGGTAAGCCGTACGTACGCACGTATGGTGACATGTTATTCAAAGGGTGGATAGAATACTGAATATGGTTGTACCATATTTATAATAACATCACAGAATATATATGATACGGGAGTTATTATTTTATAATGGTAACAACAAAGGAAGAAGAAGTGGAAGAAGAAATGAACTTGCAAAAGGGTGGTGAAATCATTACCTCTTCTTCGGGTTCTTCCTTTTGATTTGATCAAAATGGCTCCTTAGGTTGTCTTTATGATCGAACTAAGGCCCCTAGGTTGTAGTGAGGGATGTTGGGAGAGTATTTGGTCAGAGTTTGGCCGAACCAAAAGGCTTTGATGGTTTGAAGAAATGAGAAGGAGGAGTGCCCTTTTATAAGAGGGGTGAGGGGCACCTTTGGAAAAGCTAGAAATATTAATTTATAATAAATTCATATTCGGTTTCTAATGGCTCCAAAGTTGACTATTCAAAGTTTAAGGTGGGTATGGGTCGAAAACAACTCAACCAATAGAATTTAGACAGGTTTGGGTACTTATATTAACCTTATATTTAAGTATTAACTCTAAGTTAATTAGTTTCACTTTTACAATGTCTCTTTGTATTTTTATATAATATGGTTAATAAACTTACTATATACATCCAAGCGACCCCCAAGTGGTACATTAATTATGAACCTATCATGATATAAGTCTCTTGGACAAACCTTAGATTTTTAGGAATTTAATACCAATTAATAATATAATATTTGTTTTAAGAACTCTTTTATGTCAATTTTAACACTATTCAATTGTTGATTTTTGTGAAACTCATAACAGATTGATTACTTCGAAAAAAGTCAATAAAATCAATCCTAATATATCATATTATCCTTGAAAATTAGTTTAATTCATTAAAAGTTTCATATTATATTTATTTGGGTATTTATAATATCAATTATTTTAATTTTTCACTATTATAGTAATTACTGCATCATCATTGTGTCATATATAAAATAAATTATTTAATGTCTAAAAATTATAAATAAAATATAATTATTTATGAAATCTTTTTATCTCTTTAAGGAATATTTATAATCGAAAATCCAACATATATAACCCTATGTAAAAATTGTTTTGCTAAAAGATATATGCTTGTGTCATTTTTGTATTCATTTTAACTTAATTAAAATAAAGTATCATTATCACTTACAAGTGGATCCATGGGGTCCCAAAATCGATCCAAAGATTCCTATGGTCGACCATGTATCAACCCATATGGTTAAGACACGTTTTAGGGTAATTTAGTATTATTATAATATTATTTGTTAACCCTTATTTACCGGATTTACCCTTAACCTTGGTAAATAAAATATTTACCGCAGTAATTATTCAAAATGTCTAAAAATAAAAGTTACCTATTTACACAATTTGAACATCCTGATTCCAAATATGGAATCCATTTTCCTAAATTCAAAACACAGATGTGGCAGAAATCAATTTAAAATTAATTCCCGCTGTCAAAACAAAAAGCGTGTTTTTAAGAGATAATAACTATCAAAAGATTGACACTTGTTTATGTTTGGTTTAATTGTAAAATTATGTCCAATGACCAACATTATATTAAATGGTAAAAATATATTATAAATATACTTTAAAACCACTCAAATTCATAATTTATCACTATTAATTATTTTGATTAAAAAAGTTGTTTTTAATTAAAATTTAGTAATTTTCACTATTCATCAAAATATGAAAGTTATCCGAAAAGTACCAAAATTTCACCTTAGGATAAATTTGATATTTCGAATACAAAAATGAAGCCCATTTTAAAATATAAAATATATATAACTTCAAAAGGTAGGTATTACTATTCATAACAGCTAGTTTGATTGGTTACGGTGTGTTAGAACTCGGTGTTGCGTACAACACACGCTAGCGTACCGTGGAAGCTTGGGATGTTTCATTTTAAATTTTTGATGTCCCCATTTAGTCAAAAAGTTTTAAATATAGTATCTAAAAAGGGTTAACTATTAAAATTTGGTAAAAGTGCAATACTGAAAATGAATTTTTTCTTACATTATGTCTAAGAAACTCATAATATGTAAAATAATAAGGATTATATAAAGTTTAAAATTTAGTTAACACTATTCATAACCTCTTTTTAACAGCTTGTTTGGTAAGTCATGGTGCGATTGAACTCGGTGTTGCGTGTAGTGCAAGTTATTGAATTATTTTTAAGAAATAACACACTCTGAAATCCTGGGGTGTTACATTCTCCCCTCCTTCAATAAATTGCATCCTCGCAATTTGAAATTGTTCTTCGAAAATAAAAGGTTGAAAATAGAAAATATATTTGTGGGAAAACCCACATCGGAAATTGGGTTACTAAAATTTAGTCTTAATATGAGGAAAAGAGAAATGAAAGGATCACCACCAAAATTATGATCTCTATTAGGATAACATTGGTGGAAATTAGAGACATATAATTGGATGAAAACATAAATATTTATAGGTAGTGATTGAGGTCATCAATCACAAAAAGTATAAAATTGAGGTCCTTAAAATCATCAATCTATGATGATTTGAAATACCATCTGTTCAACAAAACATAGGGTATTGGGATAACACATTTTTGATGTTTCAAAATATCTTAGTTGAAATCCCACATCGAAAAATGAATTAATGAGGCCTCTATTTTAAATAATGAGTGGAAACTATGAAGATTACCGAAAATAACACATACTAGGGTTCCATGTAGGAAAATATGGATATGGAAGAAAAATATAACCATCAATTATCTGATGGAGAGTGGTAGAGAACATGGCTATGAAAAGGCCAACAATCCCAAAGCCATAAATTAGTGATGATTTAAGGTTCCATCTAGGACAACATTTTTGTTCTAAGTTCCTTTTCTTAATGATGAGGAATTTATTTATGAGATTGGATAAGATCATAAGGAGATATACTTACTTTAAAATTAGAGTTTTATCCCATAATAAATTTCTACCAAAAACTCATCATTCACTCGTAAAAAAAATTCTATTTATACTATTCAAAGAGGGTTCCAAAATAAACGAATTTATAATTCATCTACCAGATCTTTTAAAAAACTACTTTATTTAATCCAGGACATCTCATGGGATAGTGGTAGGTGATACACCCATGTCGCCCTTCGGTTGCGGGTTCAAGTCTTGCGGCCTTGCCGGACGCGACGGGTTGCCGCCCGACCTCCGGGTTGTCCTTTTATGGAAATCCAAAATAATACAAACTAGAACTATCCAAAATACTTCTATCCAAACTCACAGTCCAAGTTTTTTAAGAAAGGTAAACATAATGTAGATCATTTTTACCCCGTAATAGCATATGAATACCTTCATCTTCTATTCTTTTAATACACTGAAACATCCTGAATTACCATATTCCTTATTGATTACATTCATGCTCCCTTATTCCATATAGAATGCTAGATATACTTCATCAATCAAAAAAATGTTTTAAACCCCAAAAATGATGGAATATACAAAACATTAATCAGTTTCAAGGTAGTCAAGAATATCCAATATAATTTATCCAAATCAATCATGTATTATTCTAAAGTCACTACCTAGGTATCAGAACCATATTATGGTTTATCTTTCTCTCAACCATATATTTTCCAAAAATTTAACCTGCTATTGAGTCACTTTTCTTTTTTTTTCCACACAATCTCAAGTCCTTAATGAAATAGTACTGCAGTACAATCCTTATATACTCCATAATTATTATAACAAGTACATTGTTGATACAACACTCAATTGACATAATCAACATAAGAACTCTAATCATTCCTCTTTATCTGTGGTAGTATCATAACTTGATTATTATCCAATAGCATCATTTGCGTCATAGTCTGATAACTGGGACATAGGTTCGCGTAGTGTCCAAACTCCTTGCAAATGAAGCATTGTACATTTGAAACCATTTTCTTACCCTTGGAGTCACGTACTTTGTTCCCTTTTCCTCCACACTTATAACAAACTACCATTCCTTTCAGGAAAGTTCCAGGGTGTTTCTTTCCACAGTTACCACATATGGGAAAATTCTTCTTTTCCCTCTTCCCTTTATCCATATTTCTCTCTTCCATACTTTTCTTCTCTTGCTTCCCTTCAAAGTCATAGGACTCAGTAAACTCTTTACTTATCTTATCAACACATGATATTATTTATTCATATGATGATAATACATGGGAGACTATTTCTTTTATAAATTCTAGCTTAAGACCATGAAAGATATGATCCTTCCTTCTCTTTGGATCATGTGCATTTCTGGAGTTCTCATTCATTCTACTGGGCACCATTTCTAAACAATGGAATACACTAGATCAGTTTATGAATCAAAATACATAATCCCATACTTATAAAACACTCAACATAAATTGAACTATTTATGAATATAATCCATAATCATAAGAATGTTTTCTTTGAGGAAGTATATACTCGTAATCCCTTCAAAATGATTTGTAAAGAAAATGAGAGTTATCCTAAGCATATCCCCCGGGAGTGTCGTAACCAAGAGTGCAGCAAGGCCCGTTGTCGTGCACCAGTTCCCGTTCGAGTCTAGCTCAAAGCGGTGTTTTCGGGTTTTACCCCTAGGTACATCTGTGCCAGAGCCGCCTCTACCTGCTCGTATCCAGACAGGGATGTACTGCTCGGAAAACTCACAAAATCTCTACAATACCAAAATTCTAGGAAGTTCTTCTATACTAATCCTCAAAGTTCATCTTAGGTCTACGTGCTCTAATCAGAGTTTATCTAAATTTAGCTTCCAAGGTTTGTACTAAACTTCCTCTGATACCAACTGTAACGCCCCGAACCAAGTTACCCAGAGTCGGTGCATTATTACATAACATTGGCATGATCACAAGAAAGATAAAATCTCGAAAGATCGATTGGTTTAGTAGCCTTGGAAACACTAGATATATTCATAAGTTTTACATTACATCATAAAATGAAAAACTACTACAACAACATAATATCTCCATAATCCACACTCATATCCCCACATAATATCCCTGCAGGTCATTCATAATTTACTTCTTCACTTCCTGAGAAAAATAAAACATATAAAAGGGGTGAGCTCAAATGCCCAGTAAGGTTAACAATATAGTGGAAACTTTCATAAATAAGAATAAACATTTAAGGCAATGTATAACTAAAACAAAAGCCTTTCAAACATGAACTTTCAACATGGTATGGCATAAATTAAATGAAATAATTCCATTTACTTATTCACATGGATATTCTACTAATCGAATAATCACATGAAAAAATCAATAAACACTTTCATAATGTTGGAATGCATAATGCCAGACTATCATAACCACATAGTCAAGGCCTCGTGCCAAGACTACAAATAAGATTTTGTCAAGGCCTTGTGCCAAGACACTAGTTTGTCTCATGAGACCTACCGATGCATCGAGGAACTATAGCGGGCTCCACCCGTCACATATTTAGTCCAATGCATTCCCATATGAAAAGGTTTAAACATTACATAAACATTCGTATTAAAACTAGCATACAAAATGTCAATACTTTCACCATAAACTATGAATGGTATAAAAATAGCACATCCACAGTCAAACATATCACAAAACCTTCAATAAAATATAGAAGTTTTGTATCATAATAAATCATCTTCAAATAAGCTTAAAATCCATCAAAGGATGTTGACATAGATGAAATCAAAACTATTTGAGAGAAATATCTCTTTTTTGAAATCATTTAAAAGTCACACATTTCTAAAGGAAGTAATTAAAAAGAGATTTTTGAATCAAAGTGTCCCATACCACTTTGAAACTTTTGAAAGGAATTAACATTTTTAAAAAGATTCATGTCCATATAAATAAATCCTTAAAACCCATTTTGAAGACATTAATTAAAAAGATTTATAAATATAAATCTTTAAAACATTTAAAATTCTGATTTTGATAAAGAGTACCTTTCTGAAATTCTTAAATTATTCATTTTGAAATCATTTAAAAGTCACATAATTATAAAATAAAACATTTACTTTGAAAATATCCTTGTAAGCTTGTAAGGGAAGCTTTGACGATTTTATAACGGCGGTAAATAGCTACACCTGCCGTATAAGTTTAAAAAAAACATTCTTACCTTAAATTTGTCAAAAGGTAAAAAGTGCCTTGTTTGGAAAACGATGGAAATATTCGTTTAAAAACAAATAAGGGTATAAATTACTATAACCCATATTCTTTGTAAATAGTAAAAATGTTTTGAAATACATTTCTGAAGTAACATGGATGTGGATGATAAAGAAATCCCAGTAGATTATTACGTATAAACAACCTCGAATAATGAAGAGATTGCGAAATAAACCCTTACCTTGCACTTTTACTTGGATGGGGTAGGTTAACCTCCAGTATAATGGTGAAATAATTGTTATTAAATTATTCAATAATCATATACATTAATATGATATCATATATGATCTTTTAAAATTGCTTTGTTAATAATATCTTAGAATTATCGTCGTTTCGGGTGTTAACTTACTCGTTTTCTTTTATATGTTTTGTTATGTAAGACATGTTTGTAATGGATAGGTTGTATATTATACATATCCATAATGATATAAAGTCCTTAAACATAATTTTTAAATCATCAAATGATAATTATACTTGAATGGATACGATGGAGATGAATCTTATCGCGTTCGTGGAGACGGTAGTCCGTACGTACGCACGAGCGACAATATCATTATTTTGTTATTAAAATAATATATAAATGGTTGTTATATCATATATACAGAATCATTAACATGTTATATTTATTATTTTCATGAGTTACATATCATTATTATGCCCATCCAAATAATAATATATTGAATAACAATTACACCACGACGTGGAGACGGTAAGCCGTACGTACGCACGTATGGTGACATGTTATTCAAAGGGTGGATAGAATACTGAATATGGTTGTACCATATTTATAATAACATCACAGAATATATATGATACTGGATTTATTATTTTATAATGGTAACAACAAAGGAAGAAGAAGTGGAAGAAGAAATGAACTTGGAAAAGGGTGGTGAAATCATTACCTCTTCTTCGGGTTCTTCCTTTTGATTTGATCAAAATGGATCCTTAGGTTATCTTTATGATCAAACTAAGGCCCATAGGTTGTAGTGAGGGATGTTGGGAGAGTATTTGGGCAGAGTTTGGCCGAACCAAAAGGCTTTTATGGTGTGAAGAAATGAGAAGGAGGAGTGCCCTTTTATAAGAGGGGTGAGGGGCACCTTTGGAAAAGCTAGAAATATTAATTTATAATAAATTCATATTCGGTTTCTAATGGTTCCAAAGTTAACTATTCAAATTTTAAGGTGGGTATGGGTCGAAAACAACTCAACCAATAGAATTTAGACAGGTTTGGGTACTTATATTAACCTTATCTTTAAGTATTAACTCTAAGTTAATTAGTTTCACTTTTACAATGTCTCTTTGTATTTTTATATAATATGGTTAATAAACTCACTATATACATCCAAGAGACCCCCAAGTGGTCCATTAATTATGAACCTATCATGATATAAGTCTCTTGGACAAACCTTAGATTTTTAGGAATTTAATACCAGTTAATAATATAATATTTGTTTTAAGAACTCTTTTATGTCAATTTTGACACTATTCAATTGATGATTTTTGTGAAACTCATAACAGATTTATTACTTCTAAAAAAGTCAATTAAATCAATCCTAATATATCATATTATCCTAGAAAATTAGTTTAATTCATTAAAAGTTTCATATTATATTTATTTGGGTATTTATAATATCAATTATTTTAATTTTTCACTATTATAGTAATTACTGCATCATCATTGTGTCATATATAAAATAAATTATTTAATGTCTAAAAATTATAAATAAAATATCATTATTTAGGAAATCTTTTTATCTTTATAAGTAATATTTATAATTGAAAATCCAACATATATAACCCTATGTAAAAATTGTTTTTCTAAAAGATATATGCTTGTGTCATTTTTGTATTCATTTTAACTTAATTAAAATAATGTGTCATTATCACTTACAAGTGGATCCATGGGGTCCCAAAATCGACCCAAAGATTCCTATGGTCGACCATGTATCAACCAATAGGGTTAAGACACGTTTTAGGGTAATTTAGTATTATTATAATATTATTTTTTAACCCTTATTTACCGGATTTACCCTTCACCATGGTAAATAAAATATTTACCGCAGTAATTAATCAAAATGTCTAAAAATAAAAGTTACCTATTTATACAATTTGAACATCCTGATTCCAAATATGGAATCCATTTTCCTAAATTCAAAACACAGAAGTGGCAGAAATCAATTTAAAATTAATTCCCGCTGGCAAACCAAAAAGCGTGTTTTTAAGAGATAATAACTATCAAAAGATTGACACTTGTTTATGTTTGGTTTAATTGTAAAATTATGTCCAATGACCAACATTATATTAAATTGTAAAAATATATTCTAAATATACTTTAAAACCACTCATATTCATAATTTATCACTATTAATTATTTTGATTAAAAACGTTGTTTTTAATTAAAATTTAGTAATTTTCACTATTCATCAAAATATGAAAGTTATCCGAAAAGTACCAAAATTTCACCTTAGGATAAATTTGATATTCTGAATCCGAAAATGAAGTCCATTTTAAAATATAAAATATATATAACTTCAAAAAGTAGGTATTACTATTCATAACAGCTAGTTTGATTGGTTACGGTGTGTTAGAACTCGGTGTTGCGTACAACACACGCTAGTGTACCGTGGAAGCTTGGGATGTTTCATTTTAAATTTTTGATGTCCCCATTTAGTCAAAAAGTTTTAAATATAGTATCTAAAAAGGGTTCACTATTAAAATTTGGTAAAAGTGCAATACTGAAAATGAATTTTTTCTTACATTATGTCTAAGAAACTCTTAATATGGATTCTAAAATAATAAGGATTATATAAAGTTTAAAATTTAGTTAACACTATTCATAACCTCTTTTTAACAGCTTGTTTGGTAAGTCATGGTGCGATTGAACTTGGTGTTGCGTGTAGTGAAAGTTATTGAATTATTTTGAAGAAATAACACACTATAAAATCTTGGGGTGTTACATTTAAACTACATTAAACCTCATATAATAAGGTATTTATCATATGATATTCAAATATAGATTATTTTAGTCATTTTTATATGATGCTAAACTATGTGATTCATGGTCCATCTTGTAAGACTTGGAATTTCTTAAAGCAGTCTACCTAGTAAGACCTGTCATCCTCTACATATTATCCAAATCTATATAAGTATTTTTAGCATGTTGGTCTATATCTATAAACCTATGTTATAAAAAAAATATCTTACCCTAGGAAAGGTTCTATTATGCATAGTGTTATTATATAAAAACTATATGTGGATTGATTCATGATGTTTCAATATATGTAATGATGTAGGGATCTCCTATAATAGGCCTTGGTGAAAATTATAATCACACAGGTTATTCCCTAAAGACAAGACCCTTCCTCATTCACATCAATTTTTTTATTTCTTTCTCACATAATGGTTCCCATAGATCTCATACTTCTCCTCTTATAAACGAGATAACTTTTTATAACTTCCCATTTCCAATAACTATGAATGGATTGATTCCTTTTATTATATGATATGTTTTTGGTCATTCGTCCTTGGGTAACAGACCTAATAAATTT
The DNA here is from genome assembly GCA_963277665.1 of Viscum album. Classification (NCBI taxonomy): domain Eukaryota; kingdom Viridiplantae; phylum Streptophyta; class Magnoliopsida; order Santalales; family Viscaceae; genus Viscum; species Viscum album. The sequence goes on along the minus strand of OY728129.1, from coordinate 123,489,800 downwards.
AGGACAAATGAATCATAAAAATTGATTCGTGGCAAAAACTAATCGACAAATATTGTGCATACCACACTTGAGAAATCAATACATAAAAGGAAACATCATAAATAAAAAAATATAAAAGGAAACATGAGAAATCAAGAAAATTTTAGGTCATGATAATGTTTGGTGGAAACTATATGCCACACATGATACATATACAAACGCATTGTTAACATATTTATCCAACATACCAACAAAATAACTAATCATGTTATGATGATGAACAAAGCTCGTCACCCTCTCTCCCTCCATCTCTACATCCTAATACCACCTGAAAGAACATTATGTTGAAAATTAAATACTATTATATATTTATATTTAAACATAAAACCAATATAAGTATGAAAAATAAATGATTTTAAATTTTATGATTTATGTACTCAACACCAGTTGATGCAATACCACCGAGGGAAGATCTATTCAACTACACATATAAACCAATCAACACTTTCTGCATAGTAGATATATGAGTCCCATGGCCATGAACTGTGTTTCGTAGAGAAACAATCTGTCTCTGAGTATCTCGGGGTATAGACTAACTACAACTAGGATTAGATTTAGCTGCAATCTCTGATGGCCTACCAAAGGCCATATATGGTATGGGTCCCCAACCAATCCTGCACACTCTACCAGGATGCTCCTTCCCAAGGACTTTAGCAACCGGGTCATCCTAGGAGACTGAGTAGGACTGTGCATGATTGGAATCCTACAGTTCATTAATTTATACCTATAAATCAAATAGAATTCATATTAGAAGCAATATATATTAACATAGTAACAAATGATTATAAGTTATTATAATTAAAAATGTTTTCATACCCCAACTTTTTGGCAGGACCATTAACAAACTTCCATCAGATTTTTTGTGACAATTCAACCAAAATTCTATTTGGAATGCTTCATTTCCAAAACTCTCTGACTGTATTAAACAAACATAAATAAAAAATTTAATATATTAAAAAATAATTTTTTTTATAAATATTTAAACTAATGAAAATATTACCAAAGTAGACCAGCTTCAAGAAAATCTATTGGAGCCTGCAGTGTGAGGGATGACCTTATTATCCCGACTTGATAAATTCTATCTTGAAAGATCCTAAAATAAATAAAATTTTATTTACTAGTAATGTATTCAATGTCTTATCCTCTTCATATACATGTATAAATGTAAAATTATTTTCTTATAGTAATATATATTTAAATACCATCTTCTTCTCATCATGATGTCTATCAACAAAAACATTCCATTATTCTTTGGGCACCCGATCAGGTAGCTTGTCATACATCTATTGGGCGGTCAAAGACGTATTGTTAACATTTCCCCAGAATCTCTATTTAATGTCTTCCCATTTTTTACCAAGATTTTTCAATGTCCACTTTTGTGCTATCACATCAACAACTGTAAAGTGGAAAAATATTTGTACACATAAATTCATTTTGAAAATATTAACAACATGACATTAAATTACACCATAATGTATTAAAATTACCTTTATTTGGGAATAAAAAGTTCATTTTTTCAACATGTATGTATATGTATCCAATCATCATATGGAATAGGAAGAGAAACGGGCTCTACGACTAGTTGGCCTAAAATCCGACCAAGTAATCTTATGGCGTCATCCGTAGGGGCCCCATATGAATTAAATGAGACAACTATCTTCTCATCAGTTAGATTCCATACATCTAATGTTTTAATATTTTTCTCAAAAATTTCATTGTTTCCATATTTAGTGAAAAAAAAATTTAGTATAAAAAAATTGTAATAAATTTATTCATATTAAAATTTTCACTTATAACAGTCACCCTACAGTATCCCAGTGATGAATTAGAAGTGGTGCACCTCTCCCCCACTATTGATGTGCATGAAGTGGGAGGTGTGGACTGAGCTACTAAGGGGCGCTCACAGAGGGTGTGAGAGATGGTGCAGGGGGAAATGGTGTAGGGGGAGGTAGATGGTGGTTTGGTTGTCGTAGGGAGGGAGATAGATTGATAGTCATCTGTCAAAGTGGTCGATCAAATAGTATATCGCTTCCTCCTTGGCATTCCTATCATTTAATCTAATAAAATAAAGTTTAGAAAATATATTTCAAATAATTTATGAAGAAAAAAATTAAAAAATATAACATATGCACAATATTAACAAATAAAATATACATAACAATGATAAAGAATGATTGCACAAATAAAATAAGTGGTTGATAAATGAATGCAAAACTTTACATACAATCATATTATCCTTAAATATCATTGGATTTTTGTTCGATTACTTCATCCACATCATTCATCATTGCTAGACTAATATTTTCAATATCATAGTGGAAAAGTAATTCCAATTCTTTTTATTGAGGAGATTCAATGTGATATGTCAAATATTCTACCTCATCACCCATATCATACAAATATCTTTTTCTAATGTGAGAACGTACACTCCACCGTTCATCAACAACATCATTCACATAATATACCACTTTTTATTGCGATGATAAGTTATATTGATCATGAAGTTCATAATCACCAACATCCATTAAGCGAGAGAATTTTATAGAAGTAAATTGCCATATTCATATTTGTAACGCCCTCATGTGGTTGTTCTGATTTGTTTTTATGTTGATGGTGGTCTCTTCTAGTGCCAAATTAATCATTTATGAGGTTTTTCATTTCATTTCCCATTGTCGACGAAGCTGGGATCTCATTATGTGGGTTGAAATCAACGCTAAAAATGTCTTAAACATTTGATTCTTTGGGTCAAATCATATACAAATATAGACCAGGGAATTGATTAAATATTAAATGTTCATAAAATTCATCTCTCCATAACAATCTTCTAAATGTACATTGAGGACATGTGCATCTTATTCTCCCTTCCATGGATCGACTGGAAATTGAAAAATCTAAAAATTCTTCTAAACCCTAAATATAAAGAGGTTATTTTCCTTGGTAATGTGATCTAGCTTTTATCCACGTATATCAAAATGTTCATGAAAAACATTAAAAAATTTAAAACAAAAACACTATTTTTAAATATGGAAAGAGATTTATATATACTAGTCAATATATATATATATGTTAATGATTTGGAAAATGTATATGATTATATCAAAAAACCCCTCAAAGACACATTATCTCAATAGATAATGTGTGACAAAGGATACATATGGAGCAATCATAGAATAAGGGAAATAGATGTTGGGATGATGGAAAAGTCTCAGAGGTAGAGCTAAATGAATGGATGCAGGTAGAAAGATATTGAATATTTTTTCATGCGTTAGAAAAATCACCCTATTAAAATTATACATATTTAAATGCACCTTATATTAGTTGTTTAAGAATTAAAATAGAACCAAATGTATTGATCCATACCTAGTAAGGATAATTTCTAATATCATTGGGTTCTAAAGATAATTTTATTTAACATAACAATTTTATTAAATAGAGTAATATACATCAAAATATATTGTACAATATAGACGTGCACATATTATATTTATTAGTATAAGACATCCATTTTGTGTAGTATGCTCAAAAGGCCAATTTTTGGTGATTTAATATGATTTGAATAAAATTCCAACCTAAATACGATCAAATGATTTGATGATTATATTGTCTATGTTATTTTAGTTGAAAAATATATGAATTCAATAAAAATCCCCAAGGTAGTTGACATGATGTTAATGAGGATCAAACAACAACATCTAAAATATAAATTCATAAAAAAAATCATATTAAAATCAAATTATTGAAAACCCTAGGTCACTCAATACTTGAGGAGAGAAAGTGCTCATGAGGCCCTCCCTGCACCGACCTCTTGATTTCTGATAGATCAATTTTCCTTTCTACCAATCTACCCATATTACAGTTGAGAATTATATAACCTATGATCTTATTTAATCTATGGATCTAATAATATTTGTAACATACGATCCTAAAATACTACCAAAACAGACATAGACCCAATGTGCCACTATCTTGAAAGGTGTTATCAATCTACATAGGATTGGAAAAAGTTATTTGGTATCATGAAACACTACATTGGTAATGATTTATCAATTGAATAATAAATGAACATTAATAATAATGAAATACTCAATAAACCTCTAAACCATCAAACAAATAATATATATATAGTGCATAATATTTAAAAGAAGAGAGGCATAAAATGGAAATTCATATAATAACCACCAAAATGTAAAACCAAACCCAAATCACATTGCGATACATTCTCTATGATCCAATTATTTATTACCATATCCCACTCATCATAAAGGACCCAAGATAGATACCAATTCAGAAACATGAATGGAATCCTAAAATATTTATGTAGGCATTGCGACCTACTAAATCTATGAAATAAAATTCATTAAGTAGTTTAGGTGTTCTAGTTTTGAATAAAAATTCTATACAGTTTTAAATTAATTATGTTTGAGTAGAATGAAATCATGTATTTTATCCATTTAATGAAATGGGTCCTTCAAAAAAAACTTATTTGATAACCTGAGAAAGTCAAAAACATTAATTTTTCCCTAAAATAATATAAAACATAACCATTTCATTAATACATTTTTAAAATAATTTTTTTAAAATATATTTTAAATAAAATTGAAATAAAAAAATCCAAACACCAAGGGTAAATAAAAATATATTTTTGGCATCACAAGTTTATAGAAATCAATGAACATGAAAAATTAAAAGTTTTTCTCAAACCATACAATCAAAGGGAAAAACAATCATTACATGATGGGAATCCCCAATAGTGACAATTGATAAAATATTAATAATCATGGTATCAACCATAGTATTTTGAAAATAAATTATAAATTATGAATGTATTGAGGAGATTCACTCACAAACATAAATAATAATGAGAGTAATAAGGGTTGAATTTTATGAGTCAAACATTCATGATGACAAAAAATTTCAAATATAAACCTAGTGGATAAGAAACGTCAAGAAAAAAATTTAATATCCCATGTAAATACATATCATCAAAAAAATAGAACAAAATTATGAATCGTAGTATAAATCCATGAATGAATAACTAGATTAAATGGAAAATGGTAAGTCATGAGTGCTTGTTTAGAGGTCAGATAATCGGAAAGGCATTGAAATAAAATAGGTGTTCTAAAAATGAGATGATCATTGAAATGTGATATGGGAGCAGGCATGAATAACATGTAAAGGATATTACCATGTGGAGTTAACTGATATTGAAGAAACATTCACACTATTTTAATGAATTTAATCATTTTTATTATTATTATTGGTGTAAATACAATGGATATTTAAGATCTACCAAAAGGATATAATGGTAACTGTTTTTAATGGAATGGGAATGTAAGAGGTCTATATTAAACAGATGATTGGATTTTAATTTCATGATTATGAAAACAAAGGTGTGGAATCGTAAGAAGTATCTATATAGATTTAAACAAACACCTCTATATTTTTAGGATCAATTGAATACATACCTAAAGAAGTTTGAATTGAATAGAGGTGGCGTTGACTATAATCTTTATTTGAAAATATGAAATGAGTAATAATTCAAATTACTCATCTATGAAAATAAAGTAACATTAGGAAGTGATTAGAAGGAACTAATTGAGATGCTTACTAACATGACGAGTTTATACTTTAAAATATCTATGATTGGTGAAATCACATGTCTTCTTAGGCTATAATTGAATCAAGAAATTTAATACATATTTTTCTATCAAGTTAATTATAATAATATGTTACTAAATAAGTTTTATATATAATATTTTAATTTTATTTAAACTCTAATCATGGTTTGAAGAAAATCTAGAGAATGTGAGATTGAAAATTATATCAATTCAACACAATTAAAGAGAATGTTAAGGAATTTTATTTACATGAAATAATCTTAGATGAATATAGTTCATAAAAAATAATTGGTGGATCAGTTGAAAATTTATTTGAAGGAGAACAGACAACCTAAGTTGAACTTAGTAAGAATCGGTGAGGTGGAGAGGCGCTACGGATTTGGGGGTCACCGGGGGGGTCTTGTGGGGGTCAGGGGGAGAAGGGGGGATGTGGTGAGGTGGAAAGGGGAACGAGATTTGGGGGTCCTCGAGGGGGTCTCACGGGGGTCATGGGGAGAGGGGGGTCTCAGGGGTGGGGGAAGTGTCAAGATTAAAAATGAAAAGTTCTATCGGTAGTTTAGTAATGTGCCTCTAAATCCAACCGTGAAATGATATTAATGTTTTAGTGTTTAATTTGATATATTTTTAACAATAAAATCAATTTAATTCATTTTAATCAATTTCACTTTGAATTTTTGTATAATAACTGAGTAATATTTTGAATGTTTTTACATTAAAAACCTACATTGCCATCCCATCTACAGGATAAAATTTATATTAATCACTGTTATTTATCTTATAAGAATTTATAAAAATGGATTCCATAAATGGAATCATCATAATTTATAATTTATAACAATTTCAACTTATTTCTTGACCAAAATGATTAGTGAAATTAATGAAAATTTAATACAATGATTAAGGTAAAATTAAGATTAATAAGGGACTAAACCTTAATCTTAAGAGCCCAAATGAACTATAACCTTTCCAAGATCCATTTTTTGTAAATATTTATACCATATAATATATTTTATATAATTTTTTAAATTATGGTATCCACTTTAAATTTAAAAAACATGGGTGGAATTCCATTTCCCAAAATTTACAAGAGTGCAACTCCTCCTCTACTATAAAAGGGCCACCTATACCCCCACTTTATCACACCTCTCATGTAACTTTGAATCTACTAATATCCTTCCAAATAGATACTAAAAAGAACTACCCTAATCCTAAAATCCTCACATTTGTAATGATTCAATAGAAGCATGTATTTTATTACAAACCCAATGGAGTCACCCCAATAAGAGGTAACAAGTTTCCTCAAGATTTTTAGTTTTATTTCTATTGTCCACTCCCTAAACACTTATTATTATATTATTATATATCAAAAACATTATAATATATATACTAGGTTATTTTAATGTTAATTTGTCTACCTAATATTACACAAACACACCATCTAATAGGTAACGAGCGTACTGTTTATATCAACGAAGAACTACCACCTCACAAAATGATGAATGTCCGTTCTTCCTTTACAACCACACATGGTGGTCATTGTGATGTATAATATATTTATATTTGGAATATATGATATTTATGATGTCTTTGTTATTATTTCATTATTTTATAACATATACATATATACATTCCACTTTATGTAAATATGACAACATCATTTGTAGAAGTCTGGACTTCTGCCTCCTTAATGTAATGTAATTCGTTCGTGCTAAATATGGAACGTATTAAGAATAATTTTAATAAAACTATGTATATTATATAACATCTATATGATTATATAATTATAATATACAAATATATAGTTTACTTTTCATTGTTTTATTATGACAATGAAATTAAAGTCGTGTTTATGCATATGTATGTCTAACCATCTCCATGAATGGTGCATTTCATTTATTATCTCCAAACATTACAGATAATTAAAAATATATATTTACATAATATATATGATAAATAGTTCATGGTTTACATTATTTAGATAATTAAATGAGGATATAATTAATAGTAATAACAAATCACAAGTCAAAACATACTAGATTAAACTAGGAAATTAACACCCGTAATAGTTAAAATAATGAATGAGTGTTAACAAACAGGTAATAAAATATTATAAGAAGTTAATATATGATATTATAAAAATGAATATTCTTCTAATGTTACATAGTAAAATATTTTAGACCACAATATATGATAATAAATATGACCCAAAAAAAGGATGGTTAAGGTATGGGGTATTATATCAATTTACATTCCATTGAAACATATTTACTATTTTTCACAAATTAACTTTTATATAGTGTATATATAGACATTTGAAATGTTTTATCATGAATATCTTTATTATATTGATATTATGAGTTTAATTTAATTTATATCATTCATGGGGATTATTATTTTTTGGTAAAAATCCCGCATGACATCCTCTCAAGATGTTTTTGGGCGTGATTGTATTTGTTGATAAAGCCAGATGACCAAGAATGAGTTTTTTTATGTTTCCAATGTTTGTTTTAAGGTGGCAATGTTTCCTAGGGTTTACCAATTTTTTGGGACTAAAAATTTAGAGTTTGTATTAAATGAATATTTTTAGGTAGGAGTACACAGTACACCGACCGTGAACCATAGTTCGCGGAATGAAAAAGGTGTTGCATGGAACAATGAAGGAATTTTGGAAAATGAAGGATTATAAATATTAATTCTATGTTTACCATGTAGCATGGTATATTGACCATGTAAGAGTAACAGTTCATAGATTAATGATGGTTCACGGGAAGGCTAGCGGTACGTGGAAGGCTTGCAGTTCGGAAAATGGCTCATTGTTCATGGAATGTTGATGGTGATTTGTGAATCAACAAAGGGTTTAATTCAAGAAAGAGATCAATTTTTGTGAGGAAGAGTGGTGGTATGTAGACTGTAAGGGAGAAAACCATTTGTGGGAGAAGTAGTATGTGGTGAATGTTGTACTGCATCAAAAATATGGGTAAATGAAATTAGTGATATTTTAGGATTTATTTTCCTATATTAGGAGTGCTAATACCAGCATTATGAAGTGAAAATTCCAATAATGAAAATATTTTCATTGAGAAGAAATTCTTCAAAGTCTAAAAGTGGTTCTTGATGGAGGGTTCCATGAAGGGTGAAGTATTTTGTGGGAACATTCCATGAAATTATTTTTGTGGGGATCTGTAAAACGCAAAGTAAAGAGTCCCATTAATGAGAAAAGTTGTATTGGAGAAGAAGTGGTTCATAGATGGGAAGGCAGTCTATGGGGGAGAGATGGTTCACAAAAGCAAATGTGGAAGCAAAGGTTTTATGTTGAGGCAGAACATGGAGGTTGTATGCAGAGGCAGTATGTAGGGGAAATTCATAGAAGAGGTGATCCATGAAGAATACATTATATACATTGTAGTGAAATTCCGGGAGGAAGTATGTGGTTTGATAAGGGATTTAAATAGTTCATGAATGAAATTAATGCTAACTAACAATGAGTGCAAATGTAGATTTTATATATGACTGAAAAAATGAATTTAATAGAGAATATACCTATATAATATGATGACTGATTTCATGAAAATTAAGGGACCTACATGTCTATAAATTGTTAGTGGATCCCTTACAAGGGTAGTGATAAAATGAAGTGGATGATGGTGATCCTTTCCACATGAAGTGAACCAGATAAAGTTATATATGGAGTTACCCTTTGGAATACTGTGATTAGAATATAAATCTTATAAAGGTAGTGATCCTTCTCATAAAAGTGATATTGTACAAACCTTATAATTGGTACTTAGATTTAGTGGATTTGCTACAGCGGTGCATCACCATTATATGCTCCATAGGCGTAGTCCAGTGAGGGTGAAATAAGTAAAATTTTTCTTTCCTATGCATGTTTTCAATTTTGATCTTATATTGCTCTGGGATAAAGTGAGAATTGTTTTTAATGAAATACAAGATACATTGGGACATTAGTTCTAATCTTTCAAACCCTAATTCACCCCCCCAGGATATTTGATATAGTTGATCTAAAAATGGTATTAGAGGCAAAGGATGAATGTCAGCGGTTCTCTCTCAATAAAATAAATGGAGGTTGTCAATTAAAAAGGGATTTTGATATATTATGGAATCAATTTTCTGATATAGAAGAATCAAATGTAGCACTACTTATGATCTTTAAGAATAAATGTATTTACAGCAGGCATGCATGGAATATCATCCAATATCAATAATTTTTATTTATCATAATGTGATCAAAGGTAATTAGTTTTTGATTCTAAAGGGGTCAATTCCTTAGGGGATCCCTTTATAATAAAATATATACAAATTTTATTTCATGTAAAATATAAATTTCTATGTGGGAAAATCTAGTTATAATTTCTTAGGGTGACTAAAAAGATAAAGAATCAAAGTTGTAGGTTCTATGGAACAAATATTTGGATCTCAAAATGCACCCTAATTTGTATGTTTATACATTATTTGATCAATCGAATGTTGTAGTGGAAGACATATGCGGCCTTAGGGAAATTATTGATGAAATAATGATTGTAAAGAATATCTTGATAAAACTTCCACCTCAGTTTAATCCAAAGGTTTTTGAATTTGAAGATAATGATCTGAAAGATTTGACATTAGATAAATTTCACAGTACTCTTGTTTCATATGAAATGATAAATTATGATAACGATGATGTGAAAATGGGAAATACAAAGAAGTGGAATTCGATTCCATGAAGAATCTATCTATTGAAGATAGTTAGAAGGAAGATAATTTGGATGACGTCATGTCATTTCTCTCATCAAAACTACAAAGGGGAAGAGGAATGTTAAAAGATAAACTCCCACTTTCAAGATTTTCATGTGGAAATATTGTAAATCTAGTAGTAAATTGACCTAGTAAATTTTATGATTATGATGAAGACAATGAAGAAATTACCTGGAAAAAGTATTCATCCAATGTGAAAGGTAGGAGAAGTGTGATGAGAAATTTCTTCAAAAAGAAAATCGTCATTCAAAAGAAGATGAATGTTCATAAGAATATTAGTTAGAAGACTCGGAGAACTTAAAAAATCATAAAGTAGATGTTATGTTTTTAGTTGTGGGAAATTTCCAAACAATGGTATAAAGAGGCGGTGATGAGGGTGAAGTAGAAGGAAGAGTTGATCTTTGGGCCAAATTATAAGCTACACTTAATGAGATAGATGTTTTGAGAGAGAAAAGAAATAAATATAACAAAATGGTTTTTGATTCTAAACTCTAAATATAGTATAAAGAAGAAGATAAGTCTAAGATGAATGAATAAATTAAAAAACTAATGCATTTAACACCAGAAAGCTGAAAAATGTGGTTGAGTACAAACTCAAAATTTAGGATAAAAAAATAGTGATCGATAGTTTGACTACAAATATAAATGTTAAAATCATATATATCTATGATCTTGAAGTGGAATTCATCGGTTTATAAATAAGTGTTAAGGATCAAGAAATTTTTTTAAATAATCGAACATCAGTAAAATAGATAACATAGGCAACATAACACATCAAAGTGGATCATAGTTGACTTGTAAAACCAAAGAAACAATCAAATCCAAATGATAATGTTGGTATGGGGATGATTGAAAATAGAAAGTAGTAATGGTCGATGTTTTGCCATGATAACCCACAATGTTATTGAATATTGATTTAGGTTTGAATCAAAATCATAAGATTCAGAGAACCCAAGGGATAATTAGTGGTGCAGTATTTACACACTAGAATGTACCTCGAATAAATGCTATTGTTGTGGAAATATGGTACACTCACAAAATGTTTATTCCTCAGTAAAGAGGTACCGAAGGCAACAGGATCAATAGTTTCATCCATACAGAACTCAATTTTCATTGTCACTATTTTAGTTATAAAGGATTCAGAAACACGGAATGATATTTTTCATCTACAATAAAGAGGAATGTTCCCAAGCATACCGGGGATTGTTATAATCATCATACTAATGTATCATCAAAAGAGTTGAAAATGAAAAATAAATTTTCAGCTCTATAAGATGAAGTTGGACCATCATATTATGAAGTGTATCAATCCATACTAGGTATGAAGTCAAAAACATAAATAAAAAAGAAAACATCTGAGAAGGAAGTCGTTGCAAAAATTCCCTTCAAGTCATGAGATCACACTAGGATATGGATCACTGACAGTGGATTCACCACTTATATGATATGAAATAAGGATTTGGTGATGGGAATCAATTATGATAAAGAAGTTATCATAAAACTAGGTAATGATGAATGGTTGATAGTTATTGTCTTTGGGAAATAAATGCTTGTGGAAAAAGGACATGAGTTGTGCATATGTCTTAGTTGTTGAAGGTCTTTATCTAAACATATTAATTACAAGTCAATTGTGTGACTTAGGACATTACATAAGCTTTACTGTGTAATTATGTGTCATAAAGAAAAAATATGGTGTTTTTGTAATTCAAGGAAAGCATAAAAATATAATCTCTACGTTTTGACGGGATAAGTTGATATGTTCTTTTTATCTAAGGAATAAGAAACTAAGTTATGGTATAAATTTCTGCCGATATGTGAGCCAAACATCCTTTGACGATATGTTGATAAATGATGCGGATCGGGATATCCCTATATTATCACTAGATCTTAAAATTACATGTGGTTCCTGTAAACAATGTAAGATCATTCGAAAAAATATAAGGCAAATGAGAAAAGGTCAACAAGATTGCTTTAGTTGGTTCATATTGATGTGGGAAAACTAATTTCCCTAAGATCTCTTGATGAGAGGAGATATTATGATCTATTCATTGATGATTATATCATAATGGAATGTGTTTAAATTATTACCCATAATTTCAGTTGCATTAAAAGATATCGACAGGACGTAAAAAATAATTGTAGTTTTGAAAATCCAAATGATTATAACAGATAGTGGAAAAACGTTTGAAAATATCCAAGTTGAGTATTATCTCAAAAAAATATGTGATATGACATCATGTTTCATTGGTTAGAGCTCCACAATATAATGGAGTAGTTGAGAGAAGAAATCAGATTTTCAAAAACCTTGCTAGAACAATGCCCCTTGAGAAAGACATTGCAGAGAAATTTTAAAAATAATCTACGATGGAAGAAATCTACACATCAAAATAGAGTGTTTCTATGTATGAAAAAGATAATAATATATATGTGATATGGTATGAAACTAAGCCATTTTTAAATTAATTTTGAGTCTTATAATGTAAGTGTTTCATTATGAATAAGGAGAAACAAAAGAAGTTTGAACCCCATATAGATGATTCTATATTTCATATAAATTCAAAGAAAATCAAAGCATACAAATGCTTCAATAAGAGGCTAGAATAGGTAGTTGAATGTCATTATATAACTATAGTGTAAAATGAGTATAATATTCAATAAATACATGATAAATCTCTGGAGGATAGTGATGAAGATATAAGTAGATCAAGCGATGCTCCAGTTCTAGAGGTTGATTAAAAAGAAGTTTTAGATGATGAAAAGGATTAGAATAATTTAGTATCTACACAATGATAGAACAGAAGACCCGAAGTTTATAGATAGAACGTAATTGTTTATTATACATTGAATGTCCAGATAAAGAGGATGGAGACACTATAGTAAGCATCATATTTATCCCATGTAGAGACAAATTGTTTTGATGAAGCATCTCGTGCTGAGAATTGGGTTTATGTTATGAATGAAAAGCTTGATCAAATTTAGAATAACTAGACATTGGATATTGTTTCTTTAACAATAGTATAAAATGTTATCAGGATGAATGGTTCTTTCATAAAAATTTGAATGAAGATGGTGTTTTTATTTGAAACAAAAAATGACTTGTGTGAAAATGGTACTCCCAAATTGAGGGCATTGATGATTATGAGACAATTGGACCAATTTCAAGGCTAGAGACAACCAAATTATTTTTTTCCATCACACTAAAACAAAGTTTAAAAGTTTCCTAAATGGACATCAAGTCATCATTTCTGAATGGGGTTCTATAAAAATAAGTGTATATTGAGAAACCAGATGGTTTTATAATTAATGAAGATGATAAAAAGGTTTTGTAGATGAAAACGCCTTTATATGGTTTAAATAAAGCACCATGAGAATAGTATTCAAGGATATATCAATTATTCAAGAAGCTCATCTTTTGATGTGGTGGAGTCGATTAAAATATCTCTGTCAACAATAATTGTAATAAAATGGATGATGGTGTTAGTTTATGTTGATGAAAAAAAATTTAGTGGATCAAATGACGTGAAATTTATATAGTATTCTAAATTCATGAAAGGTGAGTTCGAGATGTCAAGGATTGGTGAACAGTTGTTTTTCTTGCTTTACAGGTGACACAAGGAAAGAATGGAACATTCATTTCTCAATACAAATATGACAAGAAGGTTTTTAGAATATTTGGAATGGATAATTCAAAGGAGATGATGACTCTACTATCTACCCAGATGAACCTATCTTGGGATGATGAAGGCAATGTTTTTAATGTCACAAAATATAGTCATATCATTGAAATCCTTTTTTACATAATAGAAAATTTACCATTTTTTTCTTTTTCATGTGTTAAGAAACAAAGTATCAAATAAAACCCAAGGAAACCCACTTTCTTGAAGTAAAAAAACAATACTTTGGTATATCAAGGGCATGATGGATTTTGGTTTGATGTTGTATAATGAAAAATCTCAGCAGTAGTTATTGGGATATACAGATGTAGATTATGCTAGATCATAAGATGATAGAAAGTCAACATCAGGTGGTTTATTCTACCATGGAGGATTTTATATTTCTTGGATAATAAAGAAACAATATTTCAATTCATTGTCACTTATGAAGCATTATATATTAGAGCCACTAATGTTTTCACATAGTTATTGTGGATGAAGAAAAGCTTGATGATATGGAAGTTGAAGTTAAATATTCTTTTAGAATACATTTTTATAATTCAAGTTCTATAAATTTTAGAAAAAATCCTTTCCATCACTCAAGGACAAATCACATTGAGATAAATTATAATTTCATCAAGGAGTATGTGGAGTAATGGCTTGTGAAGTTAGAGTATGTGCCTATAGAACAACAAGTTGAAATCATTCTAACAAAGGGATTACCTAAAAATCATTTTATAGACATCGAATTTCTTTGGGAGTTCAGTAAACTCCCATCACATAAAAAAATGTGAACATTGCTCCCCCACTCTTTGAGGTGTGGTGAATTTTTCCCTAATGTTATAATATATATTCTTTACCCTGGGGAAGACCCTGAATAAGTGACCCACAAGTTTATTTACAAAGGGGAGAAATTGGGGCTATAAAAGGGTACAAATTTTCTTAATCAAGTCACAGAGGGAATTTATTTTGTGGAGCATCGATATAGGAGGAATTGAATTAGTTAAGTGTTGTAGTGTTGTATAGATAAGGGCAGTTGAAGCTACTAAGGGTAGAAGGGATGTAGGGGCGTATTAAATTTTATGATGCAATAAGTGATCGATAAAATGATACATATTATTATAGTTAAGGTTTTTGATAAAAGAAGAAGAGTGGTTTTGGAATGAAGTTAAGTAATTCATTGATCAGATTTACATAATAATCATGTTTCTCATGTCTGGAATTACTCATGCAGTCTTGGTGTTTATGTGGAGTAAATCATTGATCGTTATCTTAATCACAATAAGTTAATTCTAGAAGAAAAAGGTTGGACCTTTAACAAGACATCAATTTTTGACGAGTTGTCAACATACCCAAAGGGAATATTATTGTGAAAAATCTCTCAAAAAGTCATGTCATGTGTTTTTGGGTGTGATTGTGTTTGTTCACAAATCTAGATGATCTCTAATGAGTTCAGTTGATGTTTCCAATGCATTTTTGTGGCATTGTTTCCCATTGTATTCAAAAAAATTTGGCCTCAAAATCAGGAGTTTGTTTTTAAAAAAAGGATGATTTCTGTGTAGGATTACATAGTACATGGATAGTGAACCTTAGTTCATAAAACACAAAAGTTGGTATGTAATATAGTGATGTATTTTAGAAAAAAAACTGATTTATCATATTACATCTATGAAAATCATGAAGCATGGTATTTGGACCGTGTAGGAGGAGTGGTTCACAGAGTGATGATGGTTCACTGTAAGGCTTGTGCTACATGAAAGAATTGTAGTTCATGGGATGGCTAATCATTTGCAGAATGTTTATGGTGATTTGTGAAGTCATGAGAGGATTTTTTTTCGTGGATGATATTGGTCTCCATGAGGAAGAGTGATGGTATGTGGACTATGTAGGAGAGAATGGTTCGCGAGAGAAGTGGTACTTAGTGAAGGCATACCACATCGACGATTTTGGTAAATAATATTAGATATATTTTTTGATCTATTTTACTATATAAGGAACTCTTATACCATCATTATAAAGAGTGAGTTTCAGTAAAGAAAATATTTTCTCTGGGAAGAAATTTGGAAACAACTGAAATTGGTTCGTGAGGGAGGATTCTGTGAAGGTTGAGGTATTCTGTAGAAAAAATCCATGATAGTGTTTTTGTGGGGCTTGGTAGCTCACAATAGAATGTGATCTGTACATGAGAAGTGGTTTGTGAATAATTATTAGTCCACAGAAGCGATTATAGTTCATGGAGGGGAGACAGTTCATGGAAGGGAAGGCAGAAGTGAAGGTAGTATGCGAAGGCGGCATGTAGAGGCAGTATATAGAGGCAGTATGTGGAGGTGGTACATGGAGGTGTTAAGTGGAGGTAGTTCAGGTAAGAGTTGATATATGAAGTATACATGTTAAATGGTGTTGTACAGTTTAAGGAGGAAAAAAGTGGTTCACAAAGGGACTTAAAGAGTTTGAGAATGTTTTTTCTACAATATAATAGTATGTGTAAAAATGTATTTCATCTATGGGTGAAAAGGGGACTTCAATAGATAATATGGCTATAGTTTAGGATGTGTTCTTTCATGAAAATTAGGTTACCTACAAGTCCATTAATTGTTAGTGGATCTCTTCCAAGAGTAGTGAGCAAAGGAAGTAGAATATGGTGATCCTTTACACTAGAAGAGATCTAGAGAAAGAGACATAGGGAGTGACCCTTGTGAATGTAGTGAGAAGACACAAAATATAGTAAAGGAAGTTAACCAAGTAATATAAGTGATCTATCTTGAACATTTTAAATGGAAGTTATCTTTAGTGGATTTGGTACATTAGTATATCATTGTTGTGTGCTCCTTGAACATATCCCAGTGAGGGTGAACCAAGTAAAATAATTGTGTCATGTACATGATTTCATTTATAATTGAATATTTCTATGGGAGAAAGAAATAAGTGTGTTTTTTAAATGATTTAACAAGATTTGCAAGGGGAATTAGTTTTAATCTATCATACCCTAATTCACCCCCCTCCTAGGGTATTTGACATAGTGGACCTAACATGATTCAAATTTTTCTATGTGGTATGTGACACTTTGAAATGTTTTACTATTGTTCTCCCCAAGAATGTTCAAAATGATTATCTTTCCAAAATCACTTCCATTATTTATTGATGAATTTCTCATGAAAAAATGACTTTATTGTAATCAATTTTCAATGGAAATTTACTTGAAATTCCATATTCTCATATAATGGGTATTTGTTGTCTAAATAGTATACCATTTTATATGTGGTGCCTACTTTGAGAATTATTTTATTATTTGGGTATATATTGATAATTACATCCTATTTTTTCAACAGGAATATCTGAAAAGGCATTTATTTATTTATACTATTTGATATGAGGAATGATTTTGATAAGAAATGATGGGTGTGTCTTATACTTTATATTTCCCCTCAATGTATCAATAGGTTCTCCTAAGATGAATTATTTTCCCAAATTAAATGGGCTTCTATCTGTAGTTTTAAACCATCTTTTGAATGGTCTTTGAGGAATAGTTTTTCATTCGCCTTAGACATGACATATAATAATTAAGAATTTATATCATAGATAGTTTAGTTATTATTAAACCGTTATATTTTGTATCAACATTTCTATAGATATAAATCATTTTCGGTTTACTTGCCAGATGTTTTAGTTTATTAACTATCCATATTATTTTTTCCTTATAATTAATTGAATAGAATGTGTTATCTTTTATTTTCCTTTCCATGTTGTTTTTTCCATTGATTAATTATTTATTCCACTTTACTAACCCTTATTGGGAATTTCTGATCACACTTATTATGTATAATTTTCCCATGTTTTGAAGAAGAAATATTTAAATAAGAGTTCATGGATGTAGTATATTTAATTTTATTATGTATCATGTTTTAATTTTATATTTCCTAATGCATTTGGGTATCATGTATGTAATCATTATTTCCAAGACTGCTAAATGGATTGGCCATTTGGGATTTGATTACTTATGATAATTCCTATGTAATAAGATAATGTACTAGCTCTAGTATTATCTAGTAAGAATGTTATAGTTGGTATCAAAGTAAGTTTAGTATCAACCTTTGAAACTAGATTTAGAACACTTATATTAAGGAACAAAACCCTAAGAAAAAAATTCAAGATAATTATAGAAGAACTTCATAGAATCTTGGTAATATAGGGATTATGTGGGTATTCCTAGAAATACATCCCTATATAATTACTCCAATTGGATGTGGTTCTACAAAACATGTACCATGGAGTAACAACTATGAATATGAATGTCGGGCCTGACTCAGTGTAACCTGGTATATGAAAATGGGCCTTACTGCAGACTTTATTTGACACTCCTGGGGGATATGTTTAGAATAATTCATATTTTTTTAGGAACCATCATAAATAATTTAAGTAGAATATTACTATGAATAACCTTGGGTAAACATAAGGAGTCATATATTAAAGATGTATGATCCATGATTTGGGAATCTTATAAGAAATTTTTCTAATTATGTGGATTTTTATTTTGATAAGTGTTTCTTGTACTATGCTTTCTAGTTTTATTCAATGGATGGAACTAGAAGGAATTGGTTTAATTTTGAATGATATGGAACATTTTCCGATTAGTTTTTAAATGGAATGATCACTGGAGTAATGGATATTGTGATCATTTATAATAACTTTTCATGGAACAGGAATAAAAACATGTACATTAAATAAATATTGAAATCATCAAGGAATAGAAGGAAGGAGTTCACTGAGAATTCAGTTAATGGAGTCCATAGAGGAAAGCTGATTTAGTTCCCTCTATTTCAAGAATGTAGAAAGAATCGCCCAATTCAATGCTTTATAGAGACAACAATAATTTTTTTATTGTGGAAAATAAGGACACAAACCAAGAACCTGTAAAGGAAAAAAGAAGTGTTTTGTTGATACAATGGATGGGAATATTGGCCTCTATAACCCATCATATAAGGTTAAATTCCATAAGTGTGGAATGAATTGTCATTATGAAAATTGATGATCCATATGGAATGATCATGAATACAATCACAAATGTGGTATGAGTAATGGTTATATTCATGATGATGATGATACTACTAGTGAAATGAGAAAGGAAATAGGTATTAACTAAAAGGATGAGGTATACTTATTAATGGATTAAGGATGAAGTGGAATAAATAATGTGTTTAGGTATTTGAATTCATGATTTATGAATATTTTAACAGCAATGTACTGGTTATATAAATTATGGGATATATGATGATTGTACTGTAGAAGTTTTTGTTAAGAATTTGAGATCATATGCTTAATGGTACCAAAAAAAACTTATTCAGTAGAAAGATAATATTTTTAATAAACACATGATTTAGGGAAATACAACCATTGATATGTTCTTGATGTTGAGATAATGATGATGAAATGATAGATTTCAAAAAGTATTGATTACCTTGGAAAAAAGTAATGACTTGTCGACAAGTGGACTATGCTATCATGGATGGAGTTTAAAACACTTTTTTATTTAATGAATATATCAATTAATATGTGTCTTATATATGGAATAAGGAATAATTCATATTTCCAATAAGGTATTATGGTGATTCATGTCATTAAAATATTTCAAGAGGATAGATGATGAAGTTATTTAGATGTTTGGAGTGTTAAATTTTATATATGCTTCATGGTGACTAAATTCTAATGATAATTTTATTTTGTAAATTTAGTGACCATACTTCAATGTTTTTGATCTTAATATTTTCTAAAACTTAACCATTTTTAAAATGGTCAATCATTGGATGAGATTTTCGAGGTAAATTTTTTACTTTACCATATAATGAGTCTTATGTCAAGAGATAATGTAGAAATAGTTCATGTAATAATAACTGTAATATATTCTGTTTATAGAAATGTATATTTACATATATTGTTATAGAGTTAAAGAATTCCTTAACTATAGAAAAAAGGGTTTTGAAAAAAAAAATCATGGTACCTTGGTTTCCAATGAATCAAAAGACCCCTTAGATAATCAAGGATTTATGGCCTTGCAATTGCTAACTTTATCCTAACCATGTTATCTAGCACTAATCTTTGGAACATTATTGTTTTATTTTTCTTCTATATCCATGTTTTTATTTCCCCCATATGTTCTCGTAATAGGGAACCAAGTTACATGACCATTGTACTTTACTTTACCTCTTATTAAAAATATGTGTTTATAAACCTATTCAGGATGTATGATTTTCAATAATATTTTATTTTCAATCCCACTATTTCTAATTTCATTCTTAAATTTAGAGGATACAATTTAATTAATGTGGGGCGAGTGTCACACCCCAAAATTCGAATATAAGAACCTTGTATTGGATATCCTGTATCCCACACATCACCAAGCATGTAAGGGAATATAATACCCCCATTCATTAAAATATATATACAATTTTACATAAATTAAATTCATGATATATTTTCTAATTTAGGAAACATCGAGTTACCTTACGTTATATGTAATGGTGACTTCCATTTAAATATTACATTACATGCGAGACAGATTTTTAACGAACCTAAATATATTATTAAAATTTTATTATTTAATATAATAAAACATATTATAGCTATTAAATTAGTACTTATAAATACTATTAACTATGTAACACCCCAAGCGTCCACGATACGCTTCTCTTTCAATAATGCAATAGCTTGCATTGTACGCAAGTTCGAGATTCTAACACACCACGACCAATCAAAATAGCCATTATGAATAGTAATGCCAACTTTTTGAAATTATATATATTTTATATTTCAAAACGGACTTCATTTTTGTATTCGTTATATCTAAATTACCCTAATTTGAATTTTTTGTAATTTTCTAAGAACTTCCAATTTTTTATGAATAGTGAAAAATTCTTAAAACCACTTTTTTAATCAAAATAATTTATAGTGATAAATTATACTATTGAGTGGTTTTAAAGTTTAATTGGAATATATTTTTACCATTTTATCCAATGGTGATCATCAGAATTAATTTCACTTTGAAATTGGATATAAACAATTGTTAATCTTTTGATATATATTATTTCTTAAAAACACGCTATTTGTTGTAACAATGGGAATTAATTATAAAATTAATTAATGAAACTTATATGTTTGGAATTTTTTAAAATAGATATCATTTTTTAATTCGGAATATCAATTATATCTTAGGGTGAAATTTTGGCATTGTTCTGAAAAACTTCAATTTTTGATGAACAGTGAAACCACTAAGTGGTAGTTAAAAAACTGATTTTTCGATAAAATGAAACATTACCATTTTTGTGATTTTATTTTCAAAAATCCTACATAAATTATTGTCATTATGAAGTAAAATTTGGTTCAATGGGATTAAAATAATTTTTTTGTGACTAGTACCTTTTAAGTTTAATTAACCGCGATTAAAGGTAATTAGTGTAATTTTAGGTAAAGATAATGTTATAATAATATGAAATGACCATTACACTTGTCCTACCCCTATTTTATGAGTCATGGCCGACCAATAAAATCCATGGTTAAACTTTAAGACCCCATGGAGCCACTTTGGTAGGAAAATGACATTAAAAACGTTTTATTTAATGTTAAAATAAAAATGTCACAAACATGAGTTATTTTACTAAAACAATTTTTAAATGGGGTAATACAAGTCATATGTTTTACTATAAATATTCATTAGAAAGATAAAAATATTTCCTACATCATGGTATTATTTTTATAATTTTTAGACATTAAATAAATTAAATTATTTATGACACCATGATGATGCAGCGATTACCTCATTAATTAACGATTTAAATAAAATGAAAAGATAATGTAACATCCAAGGTATACACTTGTCAAAAACCTATTTTATCAGTAGATTTAGAACCCTTATCACCTTATCCTAAAAGATATATTATTTTGGGACCTTTATAATCGGAAAATCATTTCATAATAAAGTAACATTTCAATCTTTCCAAGAGGGCCCCTCCTCTCCTGTTATAAAGGGCCCCCACCACTACCACCTTACTCACACCATAAAAGCCTTTTGGCTCGGCCAAACTCTGCCAAAATACTATCCAAACTTCCCTCTATTACTCCTAGAAGCATCACATTGGACAAAATTCTTCCCAAGGAAGACTTTGGCTCAAATCAAAAAAGAGCCACCCGGTTTTAAGGTATTGTCTTCTCTTATGTTATATTGTTTCATTTTGCTCCTCCAACCCCCAAAACACTTATTATTCATTTATTTTGTAACAACACCAGTATCATAAATATACTATGATGTTTTTATAATAATTATTCGAGCTAAACTTACACACACTTACATCTAATGGTTAAAGAACATCCTGTTTCTGTGGATGGTGAATTTCTTCCTCCTGAAACGATGATTGTTCAACACTCATATAACACCTTCAAAGGTGGCCATTAAGATGTCACTATATTTATATATGATATATAATATGTTTATGTTTTACTTAAGATTATTTATTTTTCATTTGTGTCATACCTTTATGGTATCCATTATGGGTAAACGCGATATCTTCATTTTTGGAAGTGCGGACTACCGCCCCCTCAAAGTGATTTGAATCGTTAATGCCATATGTGAGATGTATAAAGGATCGAGTAAATGGTATTATAAATTATATTATAATGGAATTATTTTATACCTTTATATAATTATAACTTCATTCCATTAAATACGAAATAGAAATGAAAGTAGCATTCATGCGTACGTACGGCTTACCGTCTCCATGAACGGTGCATGTCATTTCTTACCACTAAATGTTATGTAATATTATAAATGAATGTATATACTGTATATATATGATTTATATGATATATACATCATGAATATAATAATGGATATAATGGATATTTTACCACATGAACAAAGTGTAATTATAAGAAGTTTATTTTTGACTCAAGTACCTAAGATCGACAAAATGACCGTTATTAACTTAAATAATTACATAATGTTCATAACATGGTAATAAGTGATATAAAAGGAATAATGAACTTGAAAAACTTTCATAAACTGGTATAGATTAAATCTAGTTTATTATTCAGGAGGTTAAAGAGCGGTCGAGTCAAGTCGGGCATGAGGTAAGAGAATTTCATAACCCAATTTCCATTCTTTAGGTTAATCTCCTAATTTCAAATTATGTCATGATATTATTATGTCATATCTTGTATTTCTACTTTATTTATGCATAAATATAGTGAATGAACATAATATATTTATTTTATTTTAAAAAATTATCTTTGTAAGGACTTTGTCTCAATCTCCTTTCATTGAGGAATATTTGGTTTTATACACAACTTTCATTTACACAGTGTATAAACCCCTTTAACATTTACTTTTATTCAAAAGGAATCTTTTTATATGAAGCGTTTTTACTAAACGACAAAAGGAATGTTTTTTTCTTACGTATGCAGCGACAATGACTTCTCAGCCGCTGTGACTATTATTTGAGTTTCGGCTTCCACTATAAGCCATAACTTTTTTTAAAAGAAAAATAAATACCATGTTTTACTTTTCTTTTATTTTGGTATTGAAAATGGTTTTGATAAAGTTTTTATTATATCAATGTGTTTTATTGATATCATGTGATTGAAGTGTGGAAATCTTATGTTTCCTTTATGTATGTTTTATGTGATACAATTATGTTATGGTTTATGATATGTTTAAACCCGTTCATATAAGAAATGCATTGGACTTAATAAGTGACGGGTGGAGCCCGCTATAGCTCCTCGATGAATCAGTAGGTCTCATGAGACTAACTAGTGTCTTTGCACGAGGCCTTGACAAAATATTATTTGTAGTCTTGGAATGAGGCCTTGTCTACGTGGTTATGATAGTCTGGCATTATGCATTCCATCATTATGAAAGTGGTTATTGATATTGCATGTGATTATTCGACTAGTAGAATATCCATGTGAGTAAGTAAATGGCATTATTTCATTTTACCTTTTCCATATTATGTTGAAGTTCAAGTTTAAAAGGATTTTGTTTAGTTATACATTGCCTTTGTAAAGACCCACAAATTTCAAGGAAATTTTTTTTTTCTTAATTTTCTTTGGAATTTTACAAGGGCGCAGCTTCAGACGGCACCTGATTCCGAGGCCCGGTGTGCCCGGAATCAATTTCCGAAGTTTGGCTCGGGTACGTTCAGTGAACGGACGAGCGGGTTTTTCTATCTTTTGAACCGGTGCCCGGAATCAAATTCTGAGGGCACCGATGAAATCGCAGCGCCGGTATTTGCTTAGAAACGCCTCTTCCGGAGTTGCGTTTGCTCAAGACGTGGTTTTTAAATTTTGCGGCTTTAAGTCAGAATAAAATAAAGTTGTGCGACAACTTTATTTTATTTCACTTAAACTGCTTGGAAGCCACTTAAAGTCACTTAAAGGCGGCTTGAACTGAGTTGAACTGGATAGGATGCTATCCAGAAATATCCTACCCCTTGGTAGGATATTTGTGCGGTGGGACCCGCACGAGCCCCGCCGTTTCTTTCGCTAAGTAACGCACCCGCGAAAACCCGTCAAAGTAACTGAAAAGTCAACCGACGCGTTTTCTTTAATTCTTAACAGACCATTTAATTGGGCGGTTTATTTCGTAAATTAAATGGACTGTTTCTTCGTGAATTAAATGGGTCGTTTCTTTCGAATTGATGGATCGTTTCTTAACCGGTTTCGTGTTGGCATGTTTATAAAATAAGACCAACCTAAAAATCCTTGGAAAGGATTTGAGAGAATCTTCGTTCCTCCACCCTCTCCGCGAAGAACGCGAAGAACGCGAAGAACGCGAAGAACGCGAAGAACGCCGGAACCGGAATTCGACGACGCACGATCCGCGACGTCGACAACTTTTCCGCGACCTTCTTCTTCTTCTTCTTCTTCGGTGCCTCTTCTTCCGCGGCGAACGTGCGATCGGCAACAAAGATTGGCGACGCGACGCCGGATACCGCGACGACGCGACGATCTCCTTCCTCCGCGACGAGCGATTCCGCGACGACCCCTCGTCCGACGACGACGACAAGGTAAGGGATGTTGGATTGTTTTATCTTTTTCCCCGTGTTTATTCTTTTTAAGTAAAGAACATAATCTCCGACAATTTTAATTTAATTAAAATTGTTGTTGATTTTCCCTCCCGGTGACGTTTATGACTAACGCGGAGGGTGCGGGTCTAACGAACAAGACCCGGCAACCCTCCGCCGATCTATTTTGTTGTGCGGATATGGCGGACGACGACGACAAACCGCGCGGCAGGGGCGATCCGTTGATCCCGCAGTGAAGGTCGGCATCCGAAAGGCAAATCGGGCCACCGGAGCATCTCCGGCGGCCCGCGGAAGGCGGCGGCGGCGCGGGTCGCCGGCGCGGCGGCGCCGGCGACCGGAGGCGGCGGCGCCCAGCGCGCCGCCGTGGAGGAAGTCCGCCGCGGCTGAAGCCGCGGCGGCAACGGCGGCCGGTTCCGCGGCCGCGCGGAACCGGGAACGGACGCGGCGGCCCGGCCGCGTCCGCGTGACAGGCGGCCCCCCGCGGGGCCGCGTTCCGTTTGAGCCGCGGGTTTGACCCGCGGCGGCGGCTCCCTCGGCCGCTCGGCCGAAGCCGAGCCGGCCGGACCGGACCCGGCCTAGCCGGGTCGGGACGGGTCGGGCCGACCCGGTTCGGCCGACCCAAGGGGGGGGGGGTTCGGGCCGGGTCGCCCCGGGCCCAGAACCCCCGTTTCGGGCCCTCTTCGGTCTTTTGCCCATATCTTGGGCCTGGGACCTCCGATTGACGAACCGTCAGCGGCTACGCGATCCTTGGATCGAGACGGTGGTTTCGGTATATTACACTCAAGGTTTCGGAAGACTTTGGGTTCGGCCGGGTTGGTTCGTACACGAAACCAACCGGGCCCTCGGAGCGGAAACGCTCATAACTTGAGCTACGGACGTCCGATCGACGTACCGTCAGCTGTGGTAGTTTCCTCTAAGTGAGACGGAACTTTTGGCATACTCCGCCCGAGGATCGGACACAGGCGGAGTACGGTCGGGTTGGTTTTGCCCTAAAAACCAACCGGGCCCCTGGGACGAAAATGCCAATAACTCTCAGACCGGGCGTCCGATTGACGCGCCGTCTGTTGCGTTGAGATCCTGTTGTCGATACGGAACTTTTGGATACATCAACTTCGGACTACGTGTCAGTTGATGTATCAGCCTCTCGGCTCGTGGAGCGGACCCTCCTAACGAGCTCGCTATGTGCGGGAACCCTAGTGCTGGCTGTGGCTTCGACGGCAGAGCAGAGATCCTCCGTGGACTGCGACGACGGCAGAGCAGAGATCCTCCGTGGACTGCGACGACGGCAGAGCAGAGATCCTTCGTGGACTGCGGCGACGACTGTGCAGAGATCCTCCGTGGACTGCGTCGACTACTGCACTCAGCGATCCTACGTGGAACAGTGCTACCGAACCTGTGTGAGCTGAATCTTCTTTTTACCTTGAGCGGTGGAGCGCTTGGGTGTAGCGGCGGACCCGTGGTACTTGACAGTGGTGGTGCGCTTGGATGCAGCAACAGACCCTTGGCGGTGGAGCGCTTGGTTGTAGCGGCAGACCCGCGATACTCTACGGAGTGTGTGCGCTTGGTTGTAGCGACAGACCCGCGACGGTGGAGACGTGCGTGCGGAGTACGGAGACCGTGTAGATGACTGAGACCTGACGACTGCTTGACCGACTCGACTTGGAGTGAGTCGACTAGCCCAGTGGACGGAGCGCCCAGTAGTTGGCAGCAGACCCACGGCGGACGGAGCGCCTGGTAGTTGGCGGCAAACCCGCGGTACTCGACAGGAGGAGTACCTCAGTAGGCTATCTGGGTGAGCGCCCGGTATTTGGCAGCAGACCCTCAGCGGACGGAGCGCCCGGTAGTTGGCAGCAGACCCGCGGTACTCGACAGGAGGAGTACTTCAGCAGTCTTAGGTTAGTGAGCAGTACCTCGGAGTCGTGACAGGACCACTGTACACTTCAGAGATGGGGCTCTTCAACATTTACGGTTTCGATAATGAAAATCCTGGTTGAGCTGAATCTTATGTTACTCTCCTTTGTGGATTGTGTTGAACTATCCTATGTGGATTTACTGTTACTCTCCTTGTGGATTTGAGTCTTGCTTCCTTTGTGGGTTGAGTTGTTCTTGAGCTCGTGAGCAGAGATAGAATTGGGGACTTAGGTATATGTATGGGCATATACCTAAGTCGAGTCAGATGTTACTTCGTGATTGCATCTTTCTTTTGTGCTATATCCTTTGTGGATTTCGGGAGACCTTCGGGGGTCTCGGGGTCCTTACTGAGTATCTTGTACTCACCCCTGCACGGGCTATGCCCGCACCTTGTTGTGTTGGTTGCAGACGACGGACAGCGCTGATCGCGGTTGGGGCGTGGAGCAGGACGGTACCTGGAGGTGGACCACTGGGCGGGACGTGCTCGGAGCGGACGTGGGACCCGAGGAGCCTGGAGGCTATCTGTACCCACCCTTCAGGTGGGATTGCCAGTGGACGACACGAGGCCGCCGTCTTTTCTTCAGTTGCTGTACTTTACTTTTCAGTTTTACTTTACAGTTGGGCTTGTATTTCCGGCCCCCTTTACTTTTCTGCACTTTACTTTCCGCTTTCTGACTCTGTGTGGTTGTTACTTATAAAGGCAATGCCTTCCCTGTTTACTGGGAT
This sequence comes from Viscum album, assembly GCA_963277665.1. NCBI lineage: Eukaryota > Viridiplantae > Streptophyta > Magnoliopsida > Santalales > Viscaceae > Viscum > Viscum album. The sequence continues at coordinate 123,462,029 of OY728129.1, read as the reverse complement.
TTTTACGCCTTGGTGCTAGTCGCCAGCCCCTGGCCTATGGAAGGCGGGCTTGGGGTAGTCACGGCACGGGCCCCGAGGACGGGTCGTGACAAATTGGTATCAAAGGTGGTCGGTTCTACCGCGGACTCTGATCGTCCTTTCTTTCTATGTGAAGCAATAGTGTTTAGTGTATTGGGTGTGGTTATCAGTTCAGGGAGCCCAGTGTTGGTGCGGCGGCCGACGTATCCGTACACCAGGACCCTGACTTCTGATTTCCAACTTAATGCACGAAAACACTGATTGCGTGTGTGTTTCCCAAAAGGTTTAAAGTCAGCTCAAACCAGGTCAGCTCACCAGGTATAAATCGTTGACCGTGACACAACTGTTCAGGATGTCACCATGCAGATAGTTAGCTGGAGTTCCGAGAGAGTTCTCGATGATGGCCCACCGAGCAGCGAGACTCCGGTGCAGGGCCCTTTTTCAGTGTTGGCACCTTCGGGTGGTGTACCAGCAGCACCACCACCCGTTAGGCAGAGGATGCCACTAGCTGACAATGCACGCTAGCAGAGCGCGATGCACGAGTTCCAGCAGTAGAGGCCTCTGAGGATACGAGGCGAGACAGATTTCCCAGGCAGCAGTGGACTGGATGGAGGCGGTTGCTAGAGTTCTACGCCTAGCTTGGATACTAGTAGAGCGGATGATGATCTTAGCTTCTGTTGTTTCCAGTGAGTGACCATGAGGTTGGTTCTTATAGTAATGAGGCTTCGGTACGCGAACCGATACCTGGGATAGTACCTACGGGTAGTGCGCCAGCTATGTCACTACCTGTTGGTCAGTAGACACTACCGGCGGTACCGGTAGCAGAGAATCACAGGCTTAGTGCCTTACATATGTTTTAGCACCAGATATCCCTCAAGTTTTGAGGTGAGCCTGACTCGTAGGTGGCTGAGGACTGGCTTGAGGAGGTGGTTGTGAGTTTTCTGGAGCTAATACAGCTTCGACAGTACGACATGTCGGAAGCAGAGCACTCATCGTGGCTTACCAATCAATCGTAGTACTCGTTGGTTACGTTGTGATCAGTTCCTTAGACTCGAACTTCTGAGCGAAGTGTGTCTAAGGGAAATCCGAACCATTACTTTTCCTCTATGCATTTCTACCTATGCTAGGATGCTAGAGAGAACCTTTGTGGTTGTGAACGTTAGCAGTGAAAGGCAGGAAACTAGCGCCAGTCTCAGAGACTCGGGCGTGTAAAATGTTTCAGGAGGAGGAAGTGCTAAGGACAGATGAATCTGCAGGGTAGAAGACGTGGAAGCGGAGCTTAGAGAGCAGCATGTGGTGGTGTACATTTCGACATGTTACGACCACCCGACTTAGTAGTCCCCGCCAGGCTCAGGGAGCAGGAGGGCTGGGGAGGAGAGTAGCTGCATTGCGGTCAAGGAGTGTGACCCAGGAACTCTAAGAATGATTCGGGGTACGAATTATGTCTACTACGAGCTGCCATATCTATAGACATAGGAACCGATCATTCAACCCTTCCACGAATCATGTCCCAGACCTAGAGGTTCCGGGTAAGCCGTAGACTTGACCCTCACGTCTGGAGATACCTTTGGGAGGAGACTCGATAATCACACTTACGCCGACGGTGTGATTTGACCTCGAGGCGAGAGTTTCGGTTGGAATCTATTGGTGGCAGCGTAGAGGCCTTACGACGTTGATCTGGGTATGATTCACAAATCATACCCCGGTTGACTGTTTTAGGCAAACGTCGGAATGGGTTTTCCTTGGTCGGCGAAAAGGAAACCCTGGGCAGCACATGTTAAACTCAAGCATAAGAGGGTGTGGCCGATCACTTTTGAGTTGGTCAACCCTACCCTTGTGGCAGCAGGAGTTTTGAGTTTCAGTTCTAACCTAAAAAGGGAAACCTCTTGAATTCGAGGGGGACGAAAACGTTCTTATACGGTCTCAACCCGATGAGGTTTCGGAGATGTGGCCGAGGCGGCAGGTTATCTCTGAAGTTCAATGGGCCTTTCCAGGTCCTCAGCAGGATAGGAGAGGTGGCTTATCGCCTGGCTCTACCACCTCAGTTGCACCGGGTGCACGATGTCTTTCACGTGTCTCAGCTGAGGAGATAAGTGCACGACCCAACGCACATCATCGACTTTGGGGAGCTGGACGTGGACGATGGGGCGACTTTTGCGGAGGTCCCAGTGGAGATCGAGGATCGACAGGAGCGGGTCCTACGTGGGCGGTCGATTCCTCTTGTGCGCGTCAGATGGCAGCACGGGAACCTCCAGGAGAGCACTTGGGAGCGGGAGGCTCAGATGCGTGCTCAGTACCCCCATTTGTTCCCCTAGTTTTTGATGTATCTTTACGGGGACGTAAAGCCCTGAGGTGGGAGTAATGTAAAGACCCGCAAATTTCAAGGAAATTTTTTTTTTCTTAATTTTCTTTGGAATTTTACAAGGGCGCAGCTTCAGACGGCACCTGATTCCGAGGCCCGGTGTGCCCGGAATCAATTTCCGAAGTTTGGCTCGGGTACGTTCAGTGAACGGACGAGCGGGTTTTTCTATCTTTTGAACCGGTGCCCGGAATCGAATTCTGAGGGCACCGATGAAATCGCAGCGCCGGTATTTGCTTAGAAACGCCTCTTCCGGAGTTGCGTTTGCTCAAGACGTGGTTTTTAAATTTTGCGGCTTTAAGTCAGAATAAAATAAAGTTGTGCGACAACTTTATTTTATTTCACTTAAACTGCTTGGAAGCCACTTAAAGTCACTTAAAGGCGGCTTGAACTGAGTTGAACTGGATAGGATGCTATCCAGAAATATCCTACCCCTTGGTAGGATATTTGTGCGGTGGGACCCGCACGAGCCCCGCCGTTTCTTTCGCTAAGTAACGCACCCGCGAAAACCCGTCAAAGTAACTGAAAAGTCAACCGACGCGTTTTCTTTAATTCTTAACAGACCATTTAATTGGGCGGTTTATTTCGTAAATTAAATGGACTGTTTCTTCGTGAATTAAATGGGTCGTTTCTTTCGAATTGATGGATCGTTTCTTAACCGGTTTCGTGTTGGCATGTTTATAAAATAAGACCAACCTAAAAATCCTTGGAAAGGATTTGAGAGAATCTTCGTTCCTCCACCCTCTCCGCGAAGAACGCGAAGAACGCGAAGAACGCCGGAACCGGAATTCGACGACGCACGATCCGCGACGTCGACAACTTTTCCGCGACCTTCTTCTTCTTCTTCTTCTTCGGTGCCTCTTCTTCCGTGGCGAACGTGCGATCGGCAACAAAGATTGGCGACGCGACGCCGGATACCGCGACGACGCGACGATCTCCTTCCTCCGCGACGAGCGATTCCGCGACGACCCCTCGTCCGACGACGACGACAAGGTAAGGGATGTTGGATTGTTTTAACTTTTTCCCCGTGTTTATTCTTTTTAAGTAAAGAACATAATCTCCGACAATTTTAATTTAATTAAAATTGTTGTTGATTTTCCCTCCCGGTGACGTTTATGACTAACGCGGAGGGTGCGGGTCCAACGAACAAGACCCGGCAACCCTCCGCCGATCTATTTTGTTGTGCGGATATGGCGGACGACGACGACAAACCGCGCGGCAGGGTCGATCCGTTGATCCCGCAGTGAAGGTCGGCATCCGGGAGGGGCAACGGCGCAGACGGGAGGCAAATCGGGCCACCGGAGCATCTCCGGCGACCGGAGGCGGCGGCGCCCGGCGCGCCGCCGTGGAGGAAGTCCGCCGCGGCTGAAGCCGCGGCGGCAACGGCGGCCGGTTCCGCGGCCGCGCGGAACCGGGAACGGACGCGGCGGCCCGGCCGCGTCCGCGTGACAGGCGGCCCCCCGCGGGGCCGCGTTCCGTTTGAGCCGCGGGTTTGACCCGCGGCGGCGGCTCCCTCGGCCGCTCGGCCGAAGCCGAGCCGGCCGGTCCGGTCAGCCGGGCCGCGCCCGGGCCGGACCGGACCCGGCCTAGCCGGGTCGGGCCGACCCGGTTCGGCCGACCCAAGGGGGGGGTTCGGGCCGGGTCGCCCCGGGCCCAGAACCCCCATTTCGGGCCCTCTTCGGTCTTTTGCCCATATCTTGGGCCTGGGACCTCCGATTGACGAACCGTCAGCGGCTACGCGATCCTTGGATCGAGACGGTCGTTTCGGTATATTACACTCAAGGTTTCGGAAGACTTTGGTTTCGGCCGGGTTGGTTCGTACACGAAACCAACCGGGCCCTCGGAGCGGAAACGCTCATAACTTGAGCTACGGACGTCCGATCGACGTACCGTCAGCTGTGGTAGTTTCCTCTAAGTGAGACGGAACTTTTGGCATACTCCGCCCGAGGATCGGACACAGGCGGAGTACGGTCGGGTTGGTTTTGCCCTAAAAACCAACCGGGCCCCTGAGACGAAAATGCCAATAACTCTCAGACCGGGCGTCTGATTGACGCGCCGTCTGTTGCGTTGAGATCCTGTTGTCGATACGGAACTTTTGGATACATCAACTTCGGACTACGTGTCAGTTGATGTATCAGCCTCTTGGCTCGTGGAGCGGACCCTCCTAATGAGCTCGCTATGTGCGGGAACCCTAGTGCTGGTTGTGGCTTCGACGGCAGAGCAGAGATCCTCCGTGGACTGCGACGACGGCAGAGCAGAGATCCTCCGTGGATTGCGACGACGGCAGAGCAGAGATCCTCCGTGGACTGCGACGACGGCAGAGCAGAGATCCTTCGTGGACTGCGGCGACGACTGTGCAGAGATCCTCCGTGGACTGCGTCGACTACTGCACTCAGCGATCCTACGTGGAACAGTGCTACCGAACCTGTGTGAGCTGAATCTTCTTTTTACCTTGAGCGGTGGAGCGCTTGGGTGTAGCGGCGGACCCGTGGTACTTGACAGTGGTGGTGCGCTTGGATGCAGCAACAGACCCTTGGCGGTGGAGCGCTTGGTTGTAGCGGCAGACCCGCGATACTCTACGGAGTGTGTGCGCTTGGTTGTAGCGACAGACCCGCGACGGTGGAGACGTGCGTGCGGAATACGGAGACCGTGTAGATGACTGAGACCTGACGACTGCTTGACCGACTCGACTTGGAGTGAGTCGACTAGCCCAGTGGACGGAGCGCCCAGTAGTTGGCAGCAGACCCACGGCGGACGGAGCGCCTGGTAGTTGGCGGCAAACCCGCGGTACTCGACAGGAGGAGTACCTCAGTAGGCTATCTGGGTGAGCGCCCGGTATTTGGCAGCAGACCCTCAGCGGACGGAGCGCCCGGTAGTTGGCAGCAGACCCGCGGTACTCGACAGGAGGAGTACGTCAGCAGTCTTAGGTTAGTGAGCAGTACCTCGGAGTCGTGACAGGACCACTGTACACTTCAGAGATGGGGCTCTTCAACATTTACGGTTTCGATAATGAAAATCCTGGTTTAGCTGAATCTTATGTTACTCTCCTTTGTGGATTGTGTTGAACTATCCTATGTGGATTTACTGTTACTCTCCTTGTGGATTTGAGTCTTGCTTCCTTTGTGGGTTGAGTTGTTCTTGAGCTCGTGAGCAGAGCTAGAATTGGGGACTTAGGTATATGTATGGGCATATACCTAAGTCGAGTCAGATGTTACTTCGTGATTGCATCTTTCTTTTGTGCTATATCCTTTGTGGATTTCGGGAGACCTTCGGGGGTCTCGGGGTCCTTACTGAGTAGCTTGTACTCACCCCTGCACGGGCTATGCCCGCACCTTGTTGTGTTGGTTGCAGACGACGGACAGCGCTGATCGCGGTTGGGGCGTGGAGCAGGACGGTACCTGGAGGTGGACCACTGGGCGGGACGTGCTCGGAGCGGACGTGGGACCCGAGGAGCCTGGAGGCTATCTGTACCCACCCTTCAGGTGGGATTGCCAGTGGACGACACGAGGCCGCCGTCTTTTCTTCAGTTGCTGTACTTTACTTTTCAGTTGTACTTTACAGTTGGGCTTGTATTTCCGGCCCCCTTTACTTTTCTGCACTTTACTTTCCGCTTGCTGACTCTGTGTGGTTGTTACTTATAAAGGCAATGCCTTCCCTGTTTACTGGGATTTTTACGCCTTGGTGCTAGTCGCCAGCCCCTGGCCTATGGAAGGCGGGCTTGGGGTAGTCACGGCACGGGCCCCGAGGACGGGTCGTGACAGCCTTAAATGTTTATGTTTATTTATGAATGCTTCCTCTATATTGTTATCCTTACTGAGAATATGAGCTCACCCATTTCAATGTTTTAATTTTTCCAGGATGTGAAGAAGTATTTTAGGAATGACCTGCAGGGATAGTCTGAAGGGGATATGAGTGTGAAAAATGGAGACTATGTTATTGTAGTTTTTCACTTTATGATGTAATGTAACATTTATGAATGTATCTAGTGTTTCCAAGGCTACTAAACTAATCGGACTTTCGAGACTTGATCTTTTGTGATCATGATAATGTTACACAATAATGCACGGAATCTGGGTAACTGGGGTCGGGGCGTTACAGTTGGTATCAGTGGCAGTTTAGTACTAACCTTGGAATCTAGATTTAGATAAACTCTGATTAGAGCACATAGCCCTAAGATAGACTTTGAGGATTAGTATAGAAGAACTTCCTAGAATTTTGGTATTATAGAGATTTTGTGAGTTTTCCAAACAATACATCTGTGTCTAGATATGAGCAGGTAGAGATTGCTCTGGCACAGATGTACCTAGGGGTAAAACCCAAAAACACCGCTTTGATCTAGACTCAAACAGGAACTGGTGCACGACAATGGGCCTTGTTGTACTCTTGGTTACGACACTCCTCGGGGATATGCTTAAGATAATTCTCTTTTTCTTTACAAACCACTATGCAGGGTTATGAGTATATAATTCCTCAAAGAAAACATTTTTATGATTACAGATTATATCCATAAATAGTTCAATTTATGCTATGTGTTTTACAAGTATGGAATTATGTATTTTAATTCATAAACTAATCTAGTTTATGCCATTGTTTAGAAGTGGCGCCTAGTGGGAGGAATGGAAACTGTATCAATGCACGCACTCTGTGTAGGGATTTCCCTCCTGCTCAAGATAATTATTGTGGAGCTGGAGATACAACTGGTGCTGATCAACTTATTACCATTCTGGGACAACTCACTCAGGTTATGAATAATACCCTTGCTCATATAGAGCACCCTGATCCGCAACGTGGAGGATCAATGTTAGACAGCTTCATGAGGAAACAACCTCCAACATTTAATGGGGGTAAAAATACATTATTAGTTGAGAAATGGATAAAATCCTTAGAGAAAATATTCCACGCCTTGGGGAGTAGTGAAAGGGAGAAGGTTGTCATGGCTGTTTACCGCCTCACTGGAGATGATGATCAATGGTGGTCAATGATTCAAAACAAAAAGGAAGATGATGAAGTATCAAATATGAAATGGAGGGATTTCAAAGATCTTTTACTTGAAAAATATTATCCTCGCGACCATCGAGCAGATATGGAAAGACAATTTTTGAGTCTGAGACAAAAGGAGGATGAGAATTTTTCAAATTATGAGTCCAACTTTACAAGGTTAGCAAGGCATGCTGCAAATTATATACGTAACCCAAGAAGTAAGATCGATCATTTCTTTGATGGGTTAAAACGGTTTCTCCATCGAGCATTAGTATCACAATCATTCTCAACGTACGAAGATATAGTCTCGTGTTCTATAAAGACAGAAAAGAAATTCTCTATGTCTTATGACAACAAAGTAAAGCAAGAGAAGAAGAGAACGGTGGAACAAGAGACAGATAAAGGGAAAAAGGGAAAGAAGGATTTTCCATTATGTGATAATTGTGTGAATAATCACCCTGGTACTGGCCTAAAGGGAATAAGAGTTTGTTACAAATGTGGAGAAAAAGGTCACCAGGCTCGTGATTGTAAGGGAAAGAAAGAGGCTATGAATGTTGAATGCTACAATTGTAGGGAAATGGGGAATTATGCAAAATTAATGTCCTAAGCGTCAAGGAAACTTACCTCAGAAAAGGCCAAGGGATCAAGGAAAATCTTTTGTTGTTACTACAGTTGAAGTGGAAAAATTAATGTATTGGTGCTTTTGGACTCAAGGATTGTATTCGGGTTATAAGAATAATGTGATATATATAAGGATTGTACTTCAGTACTTTTTGTTTTCATTAAGGTTTTAATATGATGAAGGTAATCGTATTTTTGTATGTGACAATAATAAAAACTTTACCTTGTCTGAGGAATCTGATGATACAATTGATTTTGAAATTTAGAGACCTTTTAGAGAATGTCTGGACAGAGGTATTTTGGATAACTATAAAGGTTGGAATGAATTATGTTGAACCTTGGATAGTATTGTTTAAGGTTAAAACATATCTAAAGATTACTTTTGGAATATTATAATATTATATTTTTAGGAAAAGGACAACCTGCAGGTTGGGGGATAACCCGTCGCTTCGGACAAAGCTGCAGGGATCGAACCCACAACCATAGTGTGACATGCCTTTATTACCTACCACTACCCTACAGGAAGTCCCTGGTTATTACAAAATAGTTTTACTAATCTAAATGGTATGTGTTAATATTTGGAACCTTATTCAATTAGTATAAATAGAATATTTTTGAGTTATATTACCTTTTAGAGTGAAAGATGGGTTTGTGGTAAAAATTTATTAAAGAATGAAAGTCTACATGACAAGTATGTATATTCCCTTACGTTCTGAGTAAATCTCCTAAATAAATTCCTCAACTTTATAAAAGGTAACATATAAAAAAAACTTTGCCGGTAAACTTTTCCAACTGGGGATTCAATGACTGTTTAACCAATCACAAGTTTTTGATTTTCTTATGGTTAACTTTCTCCTAATATAGTTTTCTACAACTCTCCATTAGACCTTGATGGTTTTTTTCTTCCATATCCATATTTTCATATAATCCTAGTATGGGCTATCTCAGGTGACCTTTGTACTTATCTTTCTTTCTTTTAAAGTTATATTTTCATTAACCTTATTTCTAATGTGGGTTTTCCAAAAAGGTATTTTATATTTTCAACCTTTTACTTTCAAAGAAAAATTTCAAATTGCGAGGACGCAATTTATTGATTGAGGGGAGAATGTAACACCCCAAGCTTCCACGATACTCTTTTCTTTCAATAATGTAATAGCTTGCATTATACGCAAGTTCGAGATTCTAACACACCGTGACCAATCAAAATAGCCATTATGAATAGTAATACCCACTTTTTGAAATTATAAATATTTTATATTTCAAAATGGACTTCATTTTTGTATTCGTAATATCGAAATTGCCGTAAGTTGATTTTTTTGTAATTTTCTGAGAACATCAAATTTTTTATAAATAGTGAAAAATACTTAAAACAACTTTTTTAATAAAAATAATTTATAGTGATAAATTATACCATTGAGTGGTTTTAAAGTATAATAGAATGTATTTTTACCATTTTATCCAATGGTGGTCATTAGAATTAATTTCACTTTGAAATTGGACATAGACAATTGTCAATCTTTTGATATATATTATTTCATAAAAACACGCTATTTGTTGTGACAGCGGGAAATAATTATAAAATTAATTAATGAAACTTATATGTTTGGAATTTTTTAAAATAGACCTCATTTTTTAATTCGGAATATCAATTATAGCTTAGGATGAAATTTTGGCATTGTTCTGAAAAACTTCAATTTTTGATGAATAGTGAAACCACTAAGTGGTAGTTAAAAAACTGATTTTTCGTATAAATGAAGAATTAACACTTCTGTGATTTGATTTTCAAAAATCCGACATACATGGTTGTCATTAAAAAGTAAAATGTGGTTCAATGGGATTAAAATAATTTTTTGGTGAATAGTAACTTTTAAGTTTAATTAATTGCGATTAAAGGTAATTAGTGTAATTTAAGGTAAAGATAATTTTATAATAATATAAAATGACATTTACAATTGTACTACCCCTATTGGATGAGTCATGGCCGACCAAGACAATCCATGAGTCAACTTGGGGACCCCATGGAGCCACTTTGGTAGGAAAATGACATTAAAAACTTTTTATTTAATGTTAAAATAAAAATGTCACAGACATGAGTTCTTTTACTAAAACAATTTTTAAATGGGGTTATACAAGTAATATTTTTTACTATAAATATTAATTATAAATCTAAAAAGATTTCCTACATCATGATATTTGCTTTATAATTTTTATACATTAAATAAATTAAATTATATATGACAATATGATGATGCAGTGATTACCTCATTAATTAACGATTTAAATAAAATGAAAAGATAATGTAAAATCCAAGGCTCAAACTTGTCACAAACCTATTTTATGAGTATATTTAGAACCATTTTCACCTTATCCTAGAAATATATCATTTTGGGACCTTTATAATCCGAAAATAATTTCATAATAAAGTAACATTTCAATCTTTCCAAGAGTGCCCCTCCTCTCCTCTTATAAAAGGCCCCCACCACTACCACCTTACTCACACATTCAAAGCATTTTGGCTCGGATAACCTCTGCCAAAATACTCTCAAAACTTCTCTCTCTTACTCCTAGAAACCTCACTTTGGGCATAATTCTTCCCAAGGATGCCTTGGGCTCAAATAAAAAAAGAGTTACCCGATTTTAAGGTAATGTCTTCTCTTATGTTATTTTGTTTTATTTTGCTTCTCCAACCCCAAATATTCTTTTTATTCATTTATTTTGTAACAACACCAGTATCCTCAATATACTAGGATGTTGTTATAAGAATAATTCGAGCTACACATACACACACTTACATCTAATGGTTAAAGAACATACTATTTCTGTGGATGGTAAATTTCTTCCTAACGAAATGATAATTGTTCAACACTCATATAACACCTTCAAAGGTGGCCATTAAGATTCCACTATATTTATATATGATATATAATATGTTTATGTTTTACTTAAGCTTCTGTATTTTTCATTTGTGGCATACCATTATGGTTTCCAGTATGGGTAAATGTGATATCTTCATTTTAGGAAGTGTGGACTACCGCCCCCTCAAAGTGATTTGAATCGTTAATGCCATTTGTGGGATGTATAAAGGATGGAGTAAATGGTATTATACATTATATTATACTGGAATTATATTATACCTTTATATAATTATAACTTCATTCCATTAAATATGAAATAGAAATGAAAGTAGCGTTCATGCGTACGTACGGCTTACCGTCTCCGTGAACGGTGCATGTCATTTCCTACCTCTAAATGTTATGTAATATTATAAATGAATGTATATACTGGATATATAGGATGTATATGATATCTACATCATGATTATAATTTTTGATATAATGGATATTTTACATCATGAACAAAGTTTAATTATAAGATGTTTATTTTTGACTCAAGTACCTAACATCGACAAAACTACCGTTATTAACTTAAATAATTACATAATGTTCATAACATGGTAATAAGTGATATAAAAAGAATAATGAACTTGAAAAAGGTTCTTAAACATGTAGAGATTAAATCTAGTTTATTATTCATGAGGTTAAAGAGCGGTCGAGTCAAGTCGGACACGAGGTAAGGGAATTTCTTTACCCAATTTCCATTCTTTGGGTTAATCTCATACTTTCAAATTATGTCATGATATTATTATGTCCTATCCTGTATTTATACATTATTTATGTGTAAATATAGTGAATACACATAATCGATCTATTTTATTTTAAAAAATGATATTTAAAAGGACTTCGTCTCAATCTCTTTTTATTGAGGCATATTTGGTTTTATACACAACTTTCATTTATACGGTGTATAAACCCCTTTGACTTTTAATTTTATTCAAAAAGAATATTTTTATGCGAAAATTTTTTACTAAACGACAAAATTAATGTTTTTTTCTTACGTATGCGGTGACAACAACTTCTCCGTCGCCGTGACTATTATTTTAGTTTTGGCTTCCTCTATAAGCCATAACTTTTTTTAAAAGAAAAATAAATACCATGTTTTACTTTTCTTTTATTTTGGTATTGATAATGTTTTTGATAATGTTTTTATTATATCAATGTGTTGTATTGGTATCTTTTGATTGAAGTGTGGAAATATTATGTTTCCTTTATGCATGTTTTATCTGATACACTTTTGTTATGGTTTATGATATATTTAAACCTATTCATATGAGGAATTCATTCGACATAATAAGTGACGGGTGGAGCCCGCTATAGCTCCTCGATGCATCGGTAGGTGTAATGAGACAAACTAGTATCTTGGCACGAGGCCTTGAAAAAATCTTATTTGTAGTCTTGGCACGAGGCCTTGGATACATGGTGATGATAGTCTGGCATTATGCATTCCATCATTATGAAAGTGGTTATCAATATTGCATGTGATTATTCGACTAGTAGAATATCCATATGAGTAAGTAAATGGAATTATTTCATTTTAATTTTGTCATAATATGTTGAAGTTCATACTTAAAAGGCTTTTGTTTAGTTATACATTACCTTAAATGTTTATGTTTATTTATGAAAGCTTTCGCTATATTGTTATCCTAACTGAGCATCTGAGCTCACCCCTTTCAATGTTTTAATTTTTCCAGGATGTGAAGAAGTATTTTTGGAATGTCCTATAGGGATAGTCAGAAGGGGATATGAGTGTGGAAAATGGAGACTATGTTTCTGTAGTTTTTCACTTTATGGTGTAATGTAACAGTTATGAATGTATCTAGTGTTTCCAAGGATACTAAACTAATCGGTCTTTCGAGACTTGATCTTTTGTGAACATGCCAATGTTACACAATAGTGCACCGACTCTGGGTAACTGGGGTCGGGGCATTACAGTTGGTATCAAAGGCAGTTTAGTACTAACCTTGGAAGCTAGATTTAGATAAACTCTGATTAGAGCACATAGCCCTAAGATGGACATTGAGGATTAGTATATAAGAACTTCCTAGAATTTTGGTATTATAGAGATTTTGTGAGTTTTCCAATCAATACATCCTTGTCTGGATACGAGCAGGTAGAGGAGGCTCTGGCACAGATCTACCTAGGGGTAAAACCTGAAAACACCGCTTTGAGCTAGACTTGAACGGGAACTGTTGCACGACAACGGGCCTTACTGCACTCTTGGTTATGACACTACTGGGGGATATGCTTAGGATAATTCTCATTTTCTTTACAACCCACTATGAAGGGCTATGAGTATATATTTCCTCAAAGAAAACATTTTTCTGATTATGGATTATATCCATAAATAGTTAAATATATGGTAAGTGTCTTACAAGTATGGAATTATGTATTTTAAATCTTAAACTAATCTAGTTTATGCCATTGCTTAGAAATGGCGCCTAGTGGGAGGAATGGAAACGGTATCAATGCACACACTCCGTGTAGGGATTCCCCTCCTACTCATGATAATTATTGTGGAGCTGGAAATACAACTGGTGTTGATCAACTTATTACCATTCTGGGACAACTCACTCTGGTTATGAATAATAACCATACTCGTATGGAGCACCCTGATCCGCAATGTGGAGGATCAATGTTAGACCGCTTCATGAGGAAACAACCACCAACATTTAATGGGGGTACAAATACATTAGTAGTTGAGCAATGGATAAACTACTTAGAGAAAATATTCCACACCATGGGGAGTAGTGAAAGGGAGAAGGTTGTCATGGCTGTTTACCGCCTCACCGGAGATGTTGATCAATGGTGGTCATTGATTCAAAACACAAAGGAAGATGATGAAGTATCAAATATGGAATGGAGGGAGTTCAAAGAACTTTTCCTAGAAAAATACTATCCTCGCGACCATCGAGCAGATATGGAAAGACAATTTTTGTGTCTGAGACAAAAGGAGGATGAGAATATCACAAAGTATGAGGCCAACTTTACAAGGTTAGCGAGGCATGCTGTAGATTATATACATAACCCAAGAAGTAAGACCAATCCTTCAATTGATGGGTTAAAACTGTTTCTCCGTTGAGAATTAGTATCACAATCTTTCTCAACGTACGAAGATATAGTCTCGTGTTCTATCAAGATAGAAAAGGAATTCTATAAGCCTTATGACAACAAAGTAAAGCAAGAGAAGAAGAGAACGGTGGAATAAGAGATAGATAAAGGGAAAAGGGGAAAGAAGGATTTTCCATTATGCGATAATTGTGGGAAGAATCACCCTGGTACTTGCCTAATGGGAATTGGAGTTTGTTACAAATGTGGAGAAAAAGGTCACCAGGCTCGGGATTGTAAGGGAAAGAAAGAGGCTATCAATGTTGAATGCTAAAGTTGTAGGGAAATGGGGCATTGTGAAAATGAATGTCCGAAGCTTCAGGGAAACTTACCTCAGAAAAGGCCAAGGGATCAAGGAAAATCTTATGTTGTTACTATAGTTTATGTGGAATAATTAAGGTATTGGTGATTTTGGACTCAAGGATTATATTCTGGTTATAAGAATAATGTGATATAAATAAGGATTGTACTCCAGTACTTGTTGTTTTCATTAAGGTTTTAATATGATAAAGGTAATCATATTTTTGTATGTTACAATATGAGAAACTTTACCTTGTTTGAGGAATCTGATGATACAATTGATTTTGGAATTTAGCGACCTTTTAGAGAAAGTCTGGATATAGGTATTTTGGATAAATATAAAGGTTGGAATGGATTAAGTTGAACCTTGGATATATTGTTTAAGGTTAAAACATTTCTGAAGATTAATTTTAGAATATTATAATACTATATTTTTAGGAAAAGGGCAACCTACAGGTCGGGGGATAACCTTTCATGCCGGACAAAGCTGCAGAAATCGAACCCACAACCATAGTGCGATAGGCCTTTATTACCTACCACTAGCCTACAGGAAGTCCCTGATTATTACAAAATATTTTTACTAATCTAAATGGTATGTGTTAATATTTGGAACCTCATACAATTAGGATAAATAGAATATTTTTGAGTTATATTTCCTTTTAGAGTGAAAGATGGGTTTGTGGTAAAAATTTATTAAAGAATGAAAGTCTACATGACAATTATGTATATTCCCTTACGTTCTTATTAAATCTCCTAAATAAATTCCTCAACTTTATAAAAGGTAACATTAAACAAAACGTTGCCGGTTAACTTTTCCAATTGGGGATTCAATGACCGTTTAACCAATCATAATTTTGTGATTTTCTTATGGTTAACTTTATCCTAATAAAATTTTCTACAACTCTCCATCAGAACTTGATGGTTTTTTTTTCTTCCATATCCATATTTTCATAGAATCGTAGTATGGGCTATCTTAGGTGACCTTTGTACTTATCTTTCTTTCTTTAAAAGTTCTATTTTTATTAACCTTATTTCTAATGTGGGTTTTCCAAAAAGGTATTTTATATTTTCAACCTTTTACTTTCAAAGAAAAATTTCAAATTGCGAGGACGCAATTTATTGAAGGAGGGGAGAATGTAACACCCCAAGCTTCCATGATACGCTTTTCTTTCAATAATGAAATATCTTGCATTATACTCAAGTTAGAGATTCTAACACACCGCGACCAATCAAAATAGCCATTATGAATAGTAATACCCACTTTTTGATATTATATATATTTTATATTTTAAAATGGACTTCATTTTTGTATTCGTAATATCGAAATTACCCTAAGTTGAATTTTTTTTAATTTTATGAGAACTTCCAATTTTTTATGAATAGTGAAAAATACTTAAAAAAAAATTTTAATAAAAATAATTTATAGTGATAAATCATACTATTGAGTGGTTTTAAAGTATAATTAGAATATATTTTCACCATTTTATCCAATGGTGGTCATTATTATTAATTTCACTTTGAAATTGGACATAAACAATTGTCAATCTTTTGATATATATTGTTTCATAAAAACATGTTATTTGTTATGACAGCGGGAATTAACTATAAAATTAATTAATAAAACATATATGTTTGGAATTTTGTAAAATAGACATCATTTTTGAATTCATAATATCAATTATAGCTTAGGGTGAAATTTTGTCATTGTTCAGAAAAACTTCAATTTTTGAGGAATAGTGAAACCACTAAGTGGTAGTTAAAAAACTGATTTTTTGTATAAATTAAACATTACCACTTCTGTGATTTTATTTTCAAAAATCCGAAATAAATGGTTTTCATTAGGAATTAAAATGTGGTTCAATGGGATTAAAATAATTTTTTGGTGAATAGTAACTTTTAAGTTTAATTAATCGCGATTAAAGGTAATTAGTGTAATTTAAGGTAAAGATAATGTTATAATAATATGAAATGACCTTTACACTTGTCCTACCCCTATTGGATGAGTCATGGCCGACCAAGACAATCCATTGGTCAACTTGGGGACCCCATGGAGTTACTTTGGTAGGAAAAGGACATTAAAAACCTTTTATTTAATGTTAAAATAAAAATATCACAAACATGAATTATTTTACTAAAATAATTTTTAAATGGGGTTATACAAGTCATATTTTTTACTATAAATATTAATTATAAAGATAAAAATATTTCCTTCATCATGATATTTGTTTTATAATTTTTAGACATTAAATAAATTAAATTATTTATGACACCATGATGATGCAACGATTACCTCATTAATTAACGATTTAAATAAAATGAAAAGATAATGTACAATCCAAGGCATACACTTGTCAAAAACCTATTGGATGTGTATATTTCGAACCCTTATCACCTTATCCTAGAAATATATCATTTTGAGACCTTTATAATCCGAAAATAATTTCATAATAAAGTAACATTTCAATCATTCCAAGAGTGCCCCTCCTCTCCTCTTATAAAAGGCCCCCACCACTACCACCTTACTCACACCATCAAAGCCTTTTGGCTCGGCCAAACTCTGCCAAAATACTCTCCCAACTTCTCTCTCTTACTCCTATAATCCTCACTTTGGGAATAATTCTTTCCAAGGAATTCTTTGGCTCAAATCATAAATGAGTTACCCGATCTTAAGGTAATGTCTTCTCTTATGTTATTTTGTTTTATTTTGCTTCTCCAACCCCCAAAACTATTTTTATTCGTTTATTTTGTAACAAAACCAGTATCCTCAATATAATAGGATGTTTTTATATGAATTATTCGAGCTACACTTAAACACACATACATTTAATGTTTAAAGAACATACTGTTTCTGTGGATGGAGAATTTTTGCCTCCCGAAATGATGATTGTTCAACCCTCATATAACACCTTCAAAGGTGGACATTAAGATGTAAATATATTTAAATATGATATATAATATGTTCAGTTTTTACT
This sequence comes from Viscum album, assembly GCA_963277665.1. Taxonomy (NCBI): domain Eukaryota; kingdom Viridiplantae; phylum Streptophyta; class Magnoliopsida; order Santalales; family Viscaceae; genus Viscum; species Viscum album. The sequence continues at coordinate 123,444,777 of OY728129.1, read as the reverse complement.
TAATCTTCTTTAGTTTTCATTTTTGGCATACCTTTATGGTTTCCATTATGGGTAAACGCGATATCTTCATTTTAGGAAGTGCGGACTACCGCCCCCTCAAAGTGATTTGAATCGTTAATGCCATATGTGGGTTGTATAAATGATGGGGTAAATGGTATTATACATTATATTATACTATAATTATATTATACCTTTATATAATTATAACTTCATTCCATTAAATACGAAATAGAAATGAAAGCAGCGTTCATGCATACGTACGGCTTACCGTCTCCATGAACGGTGCATGTCATTTCTTACCTCTAAATGTTTTGTAATATTATAAATGAATGTATATAATGGATATATATGATGTATATGATATCTAAATCATTAATATAATTATGGATATAATTGATATTTTACCACATGAACAAAGTGTAATTATAAGAAGTTTATTTTTGACTCAAGTACATAAGATCGACAAAATGGCCGTTGTTAACTTAAATAATTAAATAGTGTTAATAACATGTTAATAAGTGATATAAAAGGAATAATGAACTTGAAAAAGGTTCTTAAACAGATATTGATTAACTCTAGATTATTATTCAGGAGGTTAAATAGGGGTCGAGTCAAGTCGGACACGAGGTAAGGGAATTTCTTAACCAAATTTCCATTATTTGGGTTAATATCATACATTCAAATTATGTCATGATATTATTATGTCATATCCTGTATTTATACTTTATTTATGTGTAAATATAGTGAATACACATAATAGATCTATTTTATTTTAAAAAATGATCTTTTTAAGGACTTCGTCTCAATATCCTTTCATTGAGGCAGACTTGGTTTTATAGACAACTTTCATTTATACGGTGTATAAACCACTTTGACTTTTACTTTTATTCAAAAGGAATCTTCTTATACGAAGCGTTTTTACTAAACGACAAAAGTAATGGTTTTTTCTTACGTATGCGGCGACAACGACTTCTCCGCCGCTATGACTATTATTTGAGTTTCGGCTTCCACTATAAGCCATAACTATTGTTAAAAGAAAAATAAATACCATGTTTTACTTTTCTTTTATTTTGGTATTGAAAATGGTTTTGATAAAGTTTTTATTATATCAATGTGTTGTATTGATATCTTGTGATTGAAGTGTGGAAATCTTATGTTTCCTTTATGCAAGTTTTATATGATACAATTATGTTATGGTTTATTATATGTTTAAACCTGTTCATATGAGGAATGCATTGGACTTAATAAGTGACGGGTGGAGCCCGCTATAGCTCCTCGATGCATCGGTAGGTCTCATGAGACAAACTAGTGTCTTGGCACAAGGCCCTGACAAAATCTTATTTTTAGTCTTGGCACGAGGCCTTGGCTACGTGGTTATGATATTCTGGCATTATGCATTCCATCATTATGAATGTGGTTATTGATATTGAATTGATTATTCGACTAGTATAATATCCATGTGAGTTAGTAAATGGAATTATTTCATTTTACTTTTCCCATATTTTGTTGATGTTCATGTTTAAAATGATTTTGTTTAGTTATACATTGCCTTAAATGTTTATTTTTATTTATGAAATCTTCCGCTATATTGTTATCCTTACTGAGCATCTGAGCTCACCCCTTTCAATGTTTTAATTTTTCGAGGATGTGAAGAAGTATTTTAGGAATGACCTACAGGGATAGTCTGAAGGGGATATGAGTGTGGAAAATGGAGACTATATTATTGTAGTTTTTCACTTTATGATGTAATGTAACATTTAAAAATGTATATAGTGTTTCCAGGGCTACTAAACTAATCGGTCTTTCAAGACTTGATCTTTTGTGATCATGCCAATGTTACGCAATAATGCACCGACTCTGGGTAACTGGGGTCGGGGCGTTACAAACTAACTTATGAAAATAAATGTTTTATAAAAATATTAAATTAATTCATTGGATTCAAATTAATTATAAACGAATATAAGAACCAATTGAATAGATAGAAAATATTTTTATTCTCGCAAAGTTGTTTTACAATAATACATTAAATTAAATATTATCATTGAATGACATTAATGAAATGGATATTATATATTCAACGAAATATATTTTATATTCATCCAATATATTTGGTATTAGGAATATAAGAAAAAATTCAATATTACACATAAAATACTATATTTTTATTAAGGGGTTTTTACCACCTTTTAATGGAGAACCTATTTTAATTTCAAATTTTGGAACATTTATAGATTTTATATGTAAAAATAAACATCATATATGAAAAACAAACATACAAATAAATTTAGTGTAAATTTTGAATATTTGTTTGTGGAGATTCATTTTTTTATTGAATAGTGAAAAATATTGAATTTACATTCAAAACTATGTTTTTATATAATTTATATATAAGGATACATTTAATTTTAAATTTGTTTTAAAGTTTAATTAGATAAATATTTAATCAATTAATCCAATTTAGTTCATTTAAATCAATTTTAATTTTAAATTGGGTATAAAAACATAGCAAACTTTCATATATTTTTACTTTAAAAACCTGTATTATCATCCCATCTATGGGATTAAGATTAAATTAATTTCATCCAATTATGTGATTGAAATTTGGAAAAATATATTACATATTTGGAATAAAAATAATTTCTATTTTATAATAATTTCAAATTATATTTTGACCAAAATTATTAGTGAATGTAATTATAATTAATTATAATTATTTTGGAAAAATTAAGCTTAATAAGTAACAAAACCATTAACTTAGGGGGAAAATGAACTAGAAACTAGTCCAAGTAAAATTTCATGTCCATATTTATAACCTATACTTTAGTTTATATAATTGGGTTCATTTTTTTATCTAATTTAAATAGGAGAAACTTGGTTTGAATCCCCTTTCCCAAAATTTATAATATTGTCACTCCTCCTTCTCTATAAAAGGGCCTCCTCTTCTCCCAAATTCTCACAACTCTAAAGATACTTTGTCTTGAAAAATATCATAAAAATAGCTCATAAACATACCTAATATCATCCTATAATCCAAATTTTTTGTTTTAAGATATCAATGTAATCCTTTTGGCACAAACCAATATAAGTTACCCGAATAAGAGGAAATAAACATCCACAAGATTTTTAGTTTTATTTTTTAAAAGATCAATAAAAATTTTATTAAAAAGGAGAGAGATAGATGGTTACATGAATCAGAAAGATGGTATCTTATTACAATCTCTTACTAAGTGAGGCAGAAGGTCAGCTGGTAAAGTATCACTCTAGGTCATAGCTTGGTTGACCCCATTACTAGCAAGGCCATCTTCCACCATGTTTGCTTCTCGATATGTATGGGTGGAAACATATCTAATTTCAAGAAGAAAATTGAGGCATTTAATCTAGAGATAAGTTAGAGGATAGGAAAGGTGTATCACACCATTCCAAATAGAATGCACAATGGTGGTGGAGTCACTTTCTATCTAGATGTTATTCCATCATTTTAGCTTGAAAGAAATAATGGATTGTATCACTGCCATCATTTATGCTTCAAGAGCAGAGGCATTTCCATATCTCCCAAATAATAATCCATGACATTACCTGAGATAATCTCTAAAAATGGCCCCACATCCTGTAGGACCTGGGTATTCACTGTAGGCTCTATTTACATTGATCTTGATCCATCCAAGAGTTTGAGATTGCCAAAAAACCTCAAGAGAATGCTTTGGTTTGGAGTAAACACCATCGATTTTGGGATGAAAGAGGATCAAAAATTCCCCAACCAAATTGTCGTAGTGGGATTTTTGAAGCAGGGATGTTTCCATGATGGAAATAAGGATCCTCCTCCGACCTGAATTAAGATTAAATGAGTAATTATTGTGAATAATTTCATTTTAATCATACCAGATCACATGTAGGAGCTCAGATTCAATATAAATGAAGAGGTTCCGGATTTACCGATAAGATTATAATTGCATACAATGTTTTAGCTGATACAAAATAGAGTCCGAGGATAACCATATGCAGTAAAAATGGTTACTAACATAATTCCAAAGAGCCGAGGCTGTAGCACAAGATAAGAAAATATGATTGTTTTTTCCCTGTTTTGATGGAAAAATATACATTTAGAGAATAGTTAGACACCAAAAGACTGATGACAAACCTCTATATGAATGAATTAATGGAAAAAATTCCATACATGGTTATTTATTGAAGGATTAATCCAAGGACTATCAAAAAACTTCAACCATGAGAAAATGGGGTCATATTTAGTGAAACAATGATTATAGAAGTTTTTGGAATACAAAATATTGTTGTGAGCAGGATACCTGGTTATGAAATCATCCCCATTTATAAAAGGTTAATTTTCCACAATGTGCCTAAGGTGATCAGTGATATTAGATGGAGTAGAATGCATTACATAATTTATGGTGAGATTGATGTTATCTGGAGGAGCATCCTGAGATATCATAGAAAATAGGGGGTGTCAGTCTAGTTATCAAGACAGAATCTCATAGTGGAATCTGAACAAACCGCCCATCTTGATTTATGAGTGATGTCCACAAAGTTATTTCTAGTTGATGGCCAGAGGGAAGAATTGAGGTAACTAGCTTGACCTTTTTTAAGTTATTGAAGGATCTTATTTCGAAGGAATGTTATGGAGTCAGATTTGTTGTTGATCAACCTCCATGTGAGCTTATCTTGAAGAGCCTTATTAAAATGTTTGAGATTTATAATTCCAAGAATACCTCTTTCAAGGGGATTGCAGAATATCGACCAATGAATAGTAACAAGCATTCTTTCAAAAATGCTGCCAATCCAGAAAAAGTTTTTTATGTAGCCATTAACTTTTTTAATAAACCTATATTGACATTTATAAATAAATAGTGAGTAAACCATTTTCAAGATAATTGTGGATTTCACAAGGTAGATATGCCAGCCATTGAGAGAGATTTTCCTTTCCATGAGGCCAGTTGATTAGTAACTTGGTCCACAATAGTATTAAAGTACATAGATTTAGTCCTACCCCAAAAGAGGGTAACTCCACAATAGGTAAAAGGGATGGATCCCTCTTTGATGCCAAGACTTTGAATGATAAAACCTTTTCTAGAAGGGGAGAAGGATTTTCTAAAAAAGATATAGGATTTATTCCAGCTAATAGATTGACCAGAGACCTCATCATAGTGAGACACGACCTTTTAAGGTTTAGAATATTTTTCATACCCCCATCAAGGAACAAAATGATGTCATCAGCACAATGGAGGTGGGTCGGAACATCATTTTTTCTGGCAGCCTGAATAGGTTTGAGCTTTCACTGGAGACATGGGAGGAAAGATACCTACTAAGTTAGTCTTCCGAAATGGCAAAAATAATAGTAGAAAGATGGTCACCTTGACGCAACCCTTTTGATCTTTTGAAGTATCCCTTAGGGGAACCGTTAACATGGATGGAAATAAAAGCCGAGTTTAAAAGGTAATTTATCATGCCAATAAAAGTTTCATTGATCCCAAAATCCTTAAAGACGTTGAAAATGAAGTTCCAGTCAATGTTACAAAGGCTTTTTTTAATGTCAATTTTGACTGCAATATTGCCTCCCCTGGATTTATTTATTAAGATAGTTAATGAATTCTGTGGCAGTGCAGATGCAATCTTGAATGAATCTGCCCTTTATGAAACCAAATTGATTATAGGAAATGATCTTGTTGCATAGAGGAGAAAGTACATTAGAAATGAGTTTGATGATGATTTTATAGAGAGATTTAATGTGGTCGACGGGGCAGAAGAGCTGTAGCTCAAAGGAATTATCCACTATATATATGATATTATTTTTTATGCTATTTTTTATACCAATAATTACACAACCCCCTATCCAGTGGGTAACGAACGTACTATTTTTTTGAACAATCAACAAACAACTCATGAAATGGTGATTGTTCATTCTTCCTTTACAACCTATCATGGTGGTAATTAAAATGTAAAATATATTTATATATGATATATATTATATTTATAATGTATTTTTGTTTCATTATTTTTTTAACAACACATACCTCTATACATTCCATTTTCTGTAAGTACGATAACATTGTTTGTGGAATTGTTGACTACCACCTCCCTATAGTAATGTGATTCGTCCACGATATACATGGAAATTGTTAAGAATGATTTTAATAATCCAATGTAACTTATCTAAAAAATATATGATACTATAATAATAAAAATATGTATCCTTTACATTTCATTCTTTTAATATGAAAAATAAATGAAAGTTTTGTTCATGCATACTTACGTCCTACCATCTCCATGAACAGTGAATTTCATTTCTTATATCCAAACATTATAGATTATTCTAAATAAATATGTAATGAATATATATGATAATTATGTCGTGGTTTAAACTCTATATATTATTAAATCATGATCTAATTAAAAAGAAAAAAAATCACAAGTTAAAACATTAAGACTTATTTCTTGTTATGCACTAATTAACATTTAAATTGTACATATAATAAACTTTGACACGTTATATAATGAAAATTTTTATTCTCATGATATTATAATTTTCATTTAATGTCATACCTTCATGGGGATTATGATTTAAATATTTCGAAGTGGTATGGGACACTTTGGAATGTTTAAAAATTATTATCATCAAGAATGTTCTAAATGATTACCATTGAAAACTCACTTAATTTTATATTTGTTAACTTTATCAAAAAATATTTACTTTATTGTAATTATTTTTCATTATAAATTTACATTAATATCCACATTATCATTCAATGGATATTAGTTTCTTAAACCATATACCATTTTACATATGGTTTCTACTTTGACAAATATATGATCATTTTGGTCAATATTGATAATTTCATATTATTTTTTCAATATTGATATTTGATAAGGAATATAATTCATTTATACTATTAGATATGAGGAATTACTTAGATCAGAAATTAAGGGCGTGTCCCAAACATTATATATACCCTCTATGCATTAACAGGTACTAATGAGACGAATAAGTTAGCCAAATTAAATGGGTTTATATCCATATTTTTATACCATATTTTGAAAGGTATAGATAGTACATATTTTCATGTTCTTTATACATGAAGTCCAATATTTAAGAATTTCCTACATAGATATTTCAGTTTTTATTAATCCATTATTTTTTTCTTTGAGATTTCTATGGATATAGTTCATTCCTTGCTTGTTGACATGGTGGAATGTACTCAGTTTCTTACCAAGCCAAATTTATTTTTCATTATCTATTTATATTAATGGAATGTTTTATCATCAATTTACCTTTACATGTTGGTTTATTTCTAGTTATTCATTATTTCTTTTATTTTACATACCCTTACTGAGAATTTGAGCTCACTCTTATTTTGTTTTACTTCCCCATGTTATAAAAATAAATATTTGAAAAAATATTCAGGGATTCACTTATTTAATTTTATTCTTAATCATGCTGAAATTTTATATTTATAAATGTATTATGAGCATCATGAATGTAATCTGGTTTTTCAAAACTACTAAACTTATAGGAATTTTGATATTTTATTCCTTGTAATCATGCTAATCTAATAAGATAATGCACCACATTTGGGATTCTGGGGTCGGGGCATTACATGGACGGAATAAATAAAACATTACAATTGGACTTTGAAGAGGATTCCAATAAATCCCATTTAATTGGGAATCAAAACCCATGTACTTCAAAATGGTTGGGGATTATAACTTTGGAGGAGGCCCACATGATCATGTGGTTGGGGCTTATGTATATGAGTAGCTCATTTGAGGCTAGGACTAGGGAGGATATGGTTGGGGATTATTCATGAGATCCACCTGGGTGTAGCTATAGAGTTACAATGATCAATATGGGGCTTAGGCATAGAATCTCCCTGTGAGCCTCTATGGAGCGGCAATGGTATGAATGGGCCTTACACATGGAAGTTGCATTGGTTCCTTAATGGATATAAAATGATGTGAATTTGGATTATATGTGGAAGCTTCCCATGCACTTATATTGGGTGGAAATAGAATTAATATAGCTTATGCATGGACTCTTTCTATATTGTCTTCCTCATGTCAGGACATGATGGCATCCCATGTGAATTTTGTTAGGTGAAATTATAGTTTAAATTCATTTTGAAGGAAGAGGTTTGTGGGGATTATGAAATGAGATATTTTTCATGTCATCCTCATGTTAGGACATAATCGAATCCCACGTTCATTTCATGAGGTAATATTACAGATTATATTCATGTGAATAGACTTGTTGTGTGGGGCTTATGCAATGAGCTACCCATCATGCCTTCCCCATGTCAGGTCATGAGGTCATATCGACTTTCTGATTGGTAAAGGGAATACGGTTTGGGGATTAAAAATAATTAGTAGGCCATAGTATAATTTTTTATGTTCATCTCATGATGAGGAATCTTATTCTTTATGGATAAGTTAAATCCCAAGAGTCATGGGTGGTATCCTATTTTTTCATATAGGTTATTCTACAGTTTGAATTCATGTTGTGAGGATTATTGGAATATTATTCTTGGGGAATAAGGAGTCTTATTCATGTGTGATAGGGTGTGATACAGTTGAAAGTCATGTAGAGAGGACTTTTGGAATCTTATTCTATAGGCACAAGGCATCCAATTCATGAGTGATAGGGTATTCTATAGTCTAATGTCATGTAGTGAGGACTGTTGGAATCATATTCTTGGTGCATAAGGATTCTCTTGTTTAGAAAAAGGGTCATCCTGTGAGTATCATATATGGGATACTACATTTTATAGTCTTGTATTGAGAACCATTAGGCATCAGTTTTCTAGAAACAGCTAGTGTGAGGTTTATTAAAAAGATAGCCTTTTTGGTTAAACATGAAATTGGTGCCACGTGACGAGGTTTTACTATATTATTGGGGAATATTTCAGCATATGATACTTAGGGAATCCATAATGAGAATATAAACCCATGACATGGGAGAGGGACTAAAAGGAGTATGTCAAATTAATGTATTCTAGTGATTGTGGAGGAGTATCTCGAATTATGGTATTCTAGGGGTGGAAGTTGGGGTTGTACAAGGGTGAATGAAAAAATTTCATTGACACAGCCTGAAAATGTTGTGTTGTTAATATAATTTTTTATGGGGTTCCATTATGATAGTTAACGGAAAATTATGATCACTTGGGACCACATATCAGCGTTGATCATGTGTAGAGGTACAGGGGCACAGCCTAGCGTTATAGACTAGTGGGTACAGAGGTAGGAGCTTCATGAAGAATATTCAAGGTTATCAAGGTCTTGTGAAGGATATTTTTGAAATTGAAGTTATTTTCCTTAAATCAAAGTCTTTATTTAGAGAGTGAGTGTTTCCCAGAGGCTGAATTCTTGAGGAATCCTCATGTTTTTCAGAGGGCCTTCTTCCTTCGTGAAGGGCATAGGCCTTCGTGAACAGAACCCTCACTTGGGGTGGGGGATCTAAAGAACACCAGGGAATAGTTTTTTAGATTACAATAGGCTTTAAGAAATTGGGTATTTTTAATCTCATGAGCATCACAAATTGAGATCGTGAGGATGAAACCCAACGACATCTTTGTTTGTCGACTGAAGGCATGTGGGGGGTATTATAGGCAAGCAATTTCAAGATGATTTGATGTATTTTGTGAGTAAATTGTGGGATTCATGAATGGGTATGGATTTATTAGACTCACATAGGATACCATAAATCCCTCATGTGGTCATAAAGAGGGCTCCATAAACTACAGCTCCAAAAATTGGTTATGTGGACCATTTTTCAGCCTAATATTGAATGGCCTTTACTTGTGATCTATAACTATGTTTGGGCTACACGACCAATCAATTAAAAGCATGCAGAAAAGGATACAATCTTATGTCATGTTTTCAATCATTCTTTTAATTACTTGGATTCATTTTCTTATACAAATTCCCCCCCCCCTCAAAATGGGGTCCAATGAGGACAAGCAGGGTGTGGCATACTATGTTCTGAGGAAAGTGTTAAGGAAAACCCCTGCCTTGGGGACCATTGTATCATAATAAAATTACTATATGATATTGATAAACCAGTAAAAATGTTCTCAGATTTGATTTCACATTCATATCCATTGGGAGTATACTAACTAAGAACACCCTAGCTATCGAGTTTCCTTCTGCATAGCTGAGTTTCTTCTCTAGTGTGATCTAATGCACTAATGGGATAATGCCAGAGGCATTGAATTCTACCTGAATAATGGGGAATAAAGATATTTGAATCACAATTTCAAAAATATAGAATACAATGTGACTGGTATGGTGATATAGGATAACTGGGGGTCATTTTCGAAACACTGCATCTGCATCGTTAGCCTAGAATGGGTACAAACAAACGAGGGATGACCCTTAACCATTTTAAAAACATGGAAACTGTCTCATAATGTTTTCCAAAGTCTTCTGGGTTTTAGAAAAAAGATGTTATCTGATCCAAAATGTAATGAACCAATCCATTAAGGGGTTCCTTTAGACATGGAAGGAGATGAGGATCCAAATGAGGAGCAATAAAAGTGTGGAAATGAAGTGATGGAATGTTTCAATTGATTCCAACACTCTCAAAATAACCCCAACATGATTTGGAGAACATTGGGTGTTGGTGTATCAATCTAGATAGGAGTCAAAATCATATTCCTTAGGAAGCCTCATCTTTGATTATGAGTTATGGTTGAATGAACATGAGCAATGTGGTAAATGACAGGCTCTAAAGGAAGCGATCTTAGGAAATGACCTAAGATATCCTATTATTTGATGTCATGAAATAAGTATGATAGCTAAATTGTTTAACATTGTGTGGTGAGGATGTTGGAAATTAATTTTAATTTAATACACATAGGATGGAGCACTGTATAGTTTAACATCATGTGATAAGGATGCATCTGACAGTTTCATGTCATGTGATTGGGACGTTGCACACAGTTTTGTGGTCTTATAGACGGGACCATGGAAAATAGTATAAATTCATATTGCATGAACTATTATTCATGGTTTAAGGTCATAATGGTCTGACCAATGAGAGGGTGCTTCAAATAGATATGTTTGGTGTGGTGAGTTGAAAAACCCGATGTGAATAATGGGAAAGGAGATCCAAACGCCACACAAAATATCTCTGGAAAACAACCTGCATACAACATAAAGTCATGATGCTTAGACTTAGACTTATAGTTAATTTTTATATAGTTTGGAACAACAGATCCTTTTTTCATATTGACCACATCGATACACACCCTACAAGAAATCCTAATTCCACATGATTGATGCTCAGTGTGGTAAATAATGAATGCTAATGGGGTCTTCCTAACATGTGGAACCTCACTTTAGGAGTGGGCAGATACTGGGTTGAGGACTCCACTAGGATACTGGGAAGTAAAAAGGAGGTAAGTTGATACTTATCAGATATAGATTAGGGGTGATTAGTAAGTACAGATTAACTGTTGATTATGTTCACAATATAGGGACCATAACCATACTAGTCGAGAATGGGTTGAGAGAATTCAAGATCAACTATTTACAATGTTAGAAACACGTGATCCAATGTTTTTTTCTAGGGATCCATTAGGGAGTTGTACCAAGACTGGAGATGAGCCAAAATGGCATCTGACCATCACTAATATGGGGTCCTTCTATATTTTAATGATGATGAAAATACAAACTTAGAAACACTCGAAGTGTGGGATGGGTGTTTATTGAAAATTGGGACCCAAACTCGGGTTTCGAAAATAGTTTAAGGTTGAATTGTGTGGACTACAACAAGTTGATTAATGTCTTGTTTCTCGTACTATATCACATAGTTTAAATTCATGTTTCTTATAATATTTATGTAACATTCACTCTAAGGGTATTGACATGGCACAATGGAAATAAACTCAGGGATAATGGATCCAAAGAAGTTCAAATACCATATTAAAACCATAAGGACACCTACATATAGTTTAAGGTCATAATGTCTGGATAGTAACATGGTCCAATGGTCTAATGAAATGATCAATTTGGGGTTTTTTCTGATGAAAAAATGTTGGGGAATCACTATATATCCCATAAGGATAGGAATCAAACCACATGTCATTCTAGAATATAGTGTGGTGATAGACTGATTCAAGTATGGTTGATCCTCTCTGGTGAGGGAATGGAGGAATATCATGTTTATTGTTTGAGGCATCCCATTATTGGAGAATGGGGAAATATTTGGAAATCAAACCAAAATTGTTGTATGAGTCTGAAAAATTTAAAAAAGGGTAAACATCATCTATTAATATGATGTATGATGCATCTTGGTTTTATGTGGGGTATGATTATAGTTTAACATCATTCATTGAGGAAGTTTAATGTGCAGATTATAGTCATACACCTTGGACTATAGGACCTGCAAATAGTTTAATTTATTAAAACTTGGACCAGTTGTGAATAGATTAATGACATGTTTCATGGACCATGGGATCATAGTTTATGGTCATGGAGTTTTTACCATGAAGAGATGGGAGTGCCTCAAGATGATGTGGGTGGTGAGGTGTCATGTAAACTTGATGAGAATGAAGAAAAATGTGGTCCTTACTGCACATTATATATTCTAAATAAAAATTGCATATAGTTTGAGTTCATAATTCTTGGACTAAAATATAGTCCAAGGGGATGAAGTTTTTAATATTTTTGTATGAGCCTGAAGTCAAAATGATGGGGTGTCACTATGTATCCCCTAAGGATGATAATCAAGCCGTATATAGTTCTAGAACACAGTGTGGTAGGAGACAAACACTAGTGGGGGGAATACTCATTGATGAGGGAATTTATTCATCCCATTATCATCATAGGGAATCCTAAACTAGTTATGGGAAGGCTCGTAGTTTAGCATTATGTGTTGCAGATGTTGAATTTTAGTTTATGGTCATAGAGTTATGACCATAAGGGGGTGGGTGTCTTAAATGGGTATGTGTAGAGAGGTTTCAGGAAAAACCTTATAGGAATGATGCTAATGTAGATCAACACCACATGATACACCCCAGGAAAGACCTCCTTACTGTTTAAATTCATGACACCTAGATTATAGGTTCTTATTTTAAGGGCATGGATTTTATAAATAGGGATGGATTCTCCCCAAAATTGTTATATGAGGCATGGTGGAGTTATAAACTCGAATCAAGTGAAGGATAAAGATTCCTAATGACAGACTTCATTATCTTGAAAATGAGGTAATGAATTTGTTGTCGGGCCCAAATACAATGTGTTCAAGTGTCTCTATGTATCTCATAATGGTAGGAATCACACTAGATGTAGTTCTTGAATATTACATGTTAGATTATTGATGTCGAGGGAAATGTCTTATCATGTGAGAACATTAAAAAGATGTGCATTTTATCAATGTATGTCCAGGATGATGGTTGTGATGCAGTTTCTCATCTTACAACAAAGACATTGGTGCTATGAAGTTTTTTTCATGCTTCTAGAAAGTTAGTAGCATTGATTAATGTCTTGTTGCATGGATGATGGGGAGAAATCATTTCAAGGGGATGTGCATGATGTGAAAATTATAAACCGACTTGAATGGGTACCATATATCCCTATGCCATACAATACACTCCCAAGGAATATAAGGAATGAAAATAGTTTAAGGTCATAATTATTTGACCTGCAAATAGTTTAAGGTCATATTTCGTAGACCATAAGATGGATATTGGTTAAGGTATTAAATCTTAGAAGATCCACTCTTAGTTTAGGGTCATAAAGTTTATACGATGGCGTGAGAATGAATAAATGGATATGTGTAATGTGGTTGAATGTAAAATCTAATGTGAATGAAGACTAAGAATTCCCACATAGCACATATTCATTTATGAAAACGTTTTTATGTATTTTAAATTCATGATTCTTATACTTGGTCTCCTAGTTTAAGGTTGTGGAGTTTGGACCTAAGAGAGATCACACTAATATGGATATGAATGGTGTAACACGGACATTATGATTTGAACAAGGGGTATATGAGGCCCAAACATTATAACATATTCCCATGGAAAAATCACACATGGTTTGAAGATGTGATATTTAGAATCAAAATCCTAGTTTAAGGTCACAGAGCTCAGACCACTGAGGTTGTGTGACTTCACCATATGAGTACAAACCCTAACAATATACCTAATCTCGGGTGTGTCATTCCTGGGGTGGGAAATATGGAGTGGAGTGAGTATTTCCTTATCACATAGAAGTGTATATAAATGGATAGGAAATGTCAAGTGGGAAATTCCCAATGATGATGACCTTCCTACTAAATGCACAATGATTCATGGAGGGGTAACACCAATGGTGTTGGGGTTCCACTAAACATTGGGAGGTGCAAAAGTGGTAAATCAATACTTCTAATATTTGGATCATGAAAGGGTTAACTAATGGGAATGGATCACTGTTGATCAAAATCGAAACATAGGATCCACAACTACACTAGTCAAGGATGGGGAAAAAATACCGAAACAATGTTGATGAAGTTCAAAAAACATGATCTATTATTTGTCATAAAATGATTGTGTAGGGATTTCATAGGATAGAAAGTGAGCTCCATTATCATTCGGGGGCCCCTTTAGACTTGCAAGATTATGTAAATATGAACTGATAAAGATTCAAATGTAGAAATGAATTGGGGGAATGTCTCTGTGGATTCTAAAACTTTAGGTTTAACTCCCAAGAGTGTTTCGGTTTGTTAGTGGGGAGCATTAAGAATCTGGATCAATCCTTTATTCAATGATTGAATTCCTGAGGGGGCTAATGACCTAGATGGGAATTAGGTTAAAGTTTTCTTGTATTTCAAATAGTATAAGGACATATTTCACAGACCAAAGTCTCTGTGTTTAATGTCATAGATTTTTTACCCTTATAAATAGATTAAGGTCATGTTTCAGGGACTACAACTTTTCACAACTTGACTATATGGGTACACATCGCACCAAGACTCCTAACCTTACATGAGTCATCCTCATTATGGGAAAGAAGGATCGGTAAGGGTATTTCCCTAACATATGGAAGAGAAAAGTAGGGGAAATAAGTTGTGGTGTTAAGAATTTCCCAACAACATTGATCTACTGACTCAATGTGCATAGAAGAGTGGAGGGTCAACAAAATTAGTGTCGGAGTTCCACCAGAACAAAAGTAGGAGGAATGTGTGAATCGTATCACCCGATATCTGGAACATAATGAGTGTGCGTGATGATGGAGGAAAAATTATGACCCAATTCATCAAAATCATCCATATCATGTTACCTATTATAGGGACAAACAAATTAGGTTCTATGAATGAAAATGTTTAAAAACAGGTTTTATGTCTCAAAATGTCATACAAAATATTCATGGGCATTTTCCCATAATGGTAGGAGCGCCAGTGTGGCATGAGACCATTCTGTTAGGGGGTCCCTTTATATGTGGAATAGGATAGAGATCTAAATAAAGGGTGTCATGAAGCATGGAGATGGATTGATATAATTTCCATGTGGAATACAACACTCTATGTTCTTCACCACAACAAATTTGAAACATCAATGGGGAATATTATAATGAGGGATTTGAACCCCTTCTCAAGGATGGTGGTCCTGGGGTAGTTCTTGAAGGTGTCATTGTATTAGACCACCACCAAATTTAGAGTGATCTATCATATTGGAGAACAAGGAATTATGATGATTTACATCATCCAATAGGGATGTGGAGTCATCTCATACTTAAAATATGAGGAATCTTGTGATCTCCACAAAATGTAAGGCTACAGTTTAATGTCTTATGCTGAGGATGATAGACATGTAGTTTAATGTCATATGATAAGGTTTTTTTTCATCATATGGTTTAATGTCGTGTGATCTGGAAAACTAGTGGTTTTTATTTAATATCAGGTAGCTTTAACCCTTTTTATTGTGGATTTAGGTATTGTATCTTTGAGAAAAAAAATTAGTTTAACAAAATGTGACTAAGACATTTTCCTAATTTTTTTCATCATGTGACCAAGAAGATGGTTGTTGTTCAATTTAACGTCTTGCAACATGGATTCTTGACTTCAAGGATTATGGTAGTAAAGGGATGGTCGTCTTTTCCCCATTCTAATTGTTTTGTTTCCTTGAGGTTCATGGGGGTATCCAATCATACAATTACCATAAAATTCCCCTAGTGTATGTGTGAATGTTCTCCAAGTGTGAGGAGGGCTATGTTTTATGGAAATTAATGGGGGATGGTGTCCGAGCCTCTCGGAGGACATCTATGGTTTCTTTTGGAACAAGTATTAGGCATAGTTGACCTGACATGCATGATTGATGGTATAGGTATTGTTTTTAGTCATTTCAGATTATCACACTTCTCCATGTAGTAATCTGGGTGACATTGCACACCCTGAGGGTGGAAGAGACCACATGAGTTATTGAATTGAGGTTGACAGTGGTAGGGATGATAGCATGTTCTCAGTCTACTGGAGAGACGTTTCATAGGATGTGTGGAAGCCTGGATTGTTGGTATGATGGGGTGATGGATCCCTAGAGGTTTGGAATCCTGGAATGTTAGTACAATAGGGTGATGGAGCCATCGAGGCATGGAAGCCTAAAACATTGGTACGACGGGGTGATGTAGCCCTGGAAGCAGGGAATCCTAGAATGTTGGTATGATGGGGATATGGAGACATAGCGGTTTAGATTTCTAGTATGTCATTACAATAGGGAGATAGATCCCTAGTGGTGTGGAATATAGGAATGTCAGTATGAAGGGATGATGAATCTTGTATGGTGTGGAATCCTGGAGCACTAGTATTACTCGGTGATGGATCTTAGAATGCATGGAAGCCTAGAGAATTAGTACAATGGGGAGATAGGGCTCATAAGGTGTGGAAGCTTTGGGCATTGGTACAATGGGACAATGGATCCCAGATGGCGTGGAATCCTAATGCATTGATATGTTAGGGAGATGGTTCTTGGTAGGTGTAGAAGCATACATTGCTGGTATGACAAGACGATGGAACCCAGAAATTGTGGATTCTTAGGGCATCGGTATGTTGGGGAAATGGTTCCCCGGAGGTGTGCAAGCTTGAATCACAGTACGATAGGCCATTGGGGCCTATCTTGCGTGGAATCTTGGTGTTTCAATACAATGGTGGGATGGAAATCAGAATGTGTGTAATCCTATAGAATTAGTATGATGGGGTGATGGTGCCCAGGAGGAATGAAATCTTGAATCATTGGTATGATGGTGTCATGGAGCCCAGAAGGTATAGATACCTGTAGAATCGATATGACAGGGTGATTGATCCCTGAAGGTGTGGAATCCTAGATCATTTGTATTATAGGTTGATATATTCAAGAAGGAATGGAATCCTTGAGTGTAAGTATGATGGGGTGATGGATCCCACAAGGCATGGAAGCATGGAGCATCAGTATGACTGGGCGATGGAGCCCGAAAGGCATGGAATCAAGGAATGTTGGATTAATGGGTTGATGTAACCTAGGATACGTTGAAGCCTAAATTGTAGGTATGATGCAGTGATGGATCCTAAAATGCATGCAATCTTGGAGAATCGTTATGATGAGTTGATGGATCCTAGAAGGAGGGGAATCCAAGAGCATCAGTATGAGGAGGTGATGGAGCCCAGAAGGTGTGAATGTTGGGAGGGTCAGTATAATGGGACGATGGTACCTGGGAGGCCTATAATCATGAATCACCAGAATGAGTGGGCAATAGAGTATGGAAGGTGTGTAAGCCTGGAGTATTGGGATGACAAGGGCGATGGTGGTGTCTATGCCTGGAATGTTAGATCGATGGGGCGATGGGGCCTGGGAAGCATGGAATCCTGAATTATCGATATGAAGGACAAATTCATAAAAAAGGCATAAAATTATATAGTGACATCTCAAAAAATAGATTAACCAATTTTTATATATGATCGGCCAGCCCCCAATGATGGTTCTTCAGAGTAAGACATGTCCTCGACATGGGGAAGACCTCCATGACAACTTGTGTTAGTGGCATGGGGAGGTCTTCCATTCTATTTGATGACAAAAATGGGGAGAACCGCAGTGTTGATTGATGGTAGTGCGGATAGGACCTCTAAAATGGATGATAATGGAGATAGAGAGGACCTATGTGGTGGTTGATGGTAGTACATGGATGACCTCCGTAATGGTTGATAATGGTGATAGAGAGGACCTCATTGATTCTTGATGGAAGTTAAGGGAGAAAATTCTCAATGGTTGAAAATTTTGATGGAGAGAACCATTATACCAGTTGATGGTAATATATGGATGTCCTTCTCAATGGCTGATGATAGAAATAGGGAGGTCCCCTTTTCTAGTTGATGGAATTGTGGGGAGCACCACCATAATGGTTGCCAATGGAGATGGGGAGGACCTCAGATCTAGTTGATGATAGTGAGGGGAGGACCTATGTAATGGATAATGATGGAGATGGGGATTACATCAGTGCTGGTTGGTGGTAGTTCAGGGAGTACCTCCACAATAGATGATGGAAGTGATGGGGATGTACTTTGTGTTAGTTGATGGAAATGTCGGGATGACCTATTCATAAGATTATCATAGTAATGCAGAGGACCTCCATGCTGGTTGAGGGAATTTTAGGGAGGTCCTCAATAATGGATGATTGTGGTGATGAGGAAAGCATTGATGTCAGTTGATGGTAGATTGGGGAGGAACTCCACATCGATTGATGATAGCGATGGGGAGGATCTATGTACCATTGATTACAGTGCAGGGAGGACCTATGTGCCTGATAATGATGGTGATGGAGATGACATCCATTCCTATTTTTGATAGATATGGAGAGGACCTCCATTTATATTTTCATTTTAATTCTTTGTGAAACAACATCTTCTAATGATATCTGTGATTCGACATTGGGTTGGGGGTGGTTTCCCCCAATGTATACCATGATGATTCTGGTGTTAGTAATGAGCCAATGGAGTGGGGGATGGTTTCCCCTGCACAACCCGTGAGGGTGGTAGTGTCGATGAGGATAATATGGATTGGAGGTGGTCTCCCCCTGCATTTACCTTGAGGGTAGTGGTGTCAACAAGGATTCGGTAATGTGGGGGTGGTAACCCCCTTCCTGTCCCTTATGGGTGGCGGTGTTGGTGTGGAGAAAATGAAGTGAGGGTGGTATTCCCTGGGAGTCCCATGAGGGAAACAATGTTGGTGATGTGATGACATAGTGGGGTTGGTTTTCCCCTATGTAGTCCATGGCAGCAGTGTTAT
The DNA here is from genome assembly GCA_963277665.1 of Viscum album. Taxonomy (NCBI): domain Eukaryota; kingdom Viridiplantae; phylum Streptophyta; class Magnoliopsida; order Santalales; family Viscaceae; genus Viscum; species Viscum album. The sequence continues at coordinate 123,425,539 of OY728129.1, read as the reverse complement.
TGAAAATAATCCAATGAATTTGGGGGTTGGTTACCCCCAACATAGCCAAAGAGGGCAGTGGTGTTGGTTAGGATTCAATGGGGCGTGGGTGGTTTCCCCCTACATGAACCATGAGGGAAGTGAGGTCGGAAAGGGGATGATGGAGTGGGGGTGGTTTTCCACTTCATGGACCCTGAGGGTGGATGTTTTGGGGAGGAGACGATGGAATGGGGTTGGTTACCCACTACGTAGCCCATGAGGATAGTTGTGTCGGCAAGGATCTGATGGAGAGGGGTGTGGTTTTCCCTTGTATTGAGCGTGAGGCCAATGTTGTTGGTGGGGAGTAGATTGCCCATGTTCATCACACATCTGATGTTACTCAACCTCCCATGTATGGAGGAGAAGGGATTCACATGGTTGATGCCTCAATTTGGACACACCCAACATATTTCATCTTCTCACAGTTTAAGGAGAAGAGATTCATGTTGGGTTCTCCATTTATTTATTTTTTTTATAGAGCATGTATCACTGTGGGGATTCATAATTTTTTCCCTATGTTTCTGATTTCCAATGGTCAGTGGTCTCAACCACCATGATTAGTGATGTTGGATCCATGATTGAAACAGGATGATGGGATGTTAGACCCTCATTCTATGGACTCCTCCTTGGAACTAATCACTTAATATGGGTCTCCCACCTAGATTTGATTTGAGTTCCTGAAACTCATCCCTAGTGTCGTCTCTTTATGGACATTGGTTAATTACACTTGTTCTATATAGAAATACCAATGGTTCTTGATAGGATAGAAAGAATTCATCAGAGTAGATGGTAATGCGGGTATGTTTGGGAATCATTGTCTGTTGGGTGCATTGGACACCTGTATTCTTCCTCATAATAGGTCATATTATGGAGGAATGTTAGGTGCAGAAACTAATGAATCATGTGTTGATCACGAGGTATCTAACACAGAGGTTTATAGCTTCCATGTATTTTACACTAGAATCACATGTTTAGTATGAGGTAGCATCATGATATAGATCAAAAGCTTAATTTCATGATGAAATAGATAAGAAATTCCTACATAGTCAGATTGGGGCATGAGTTTTATATATTGTAGAGAGATAGTTGATTGATAAAGACGATTCGTGAAGGTGGATCAAGGATTTGTGTCCTTTCGAGGGAATACCTAATTTTGGGCTACAACACCTCCTTTAAGTAGATTTATTGTTTAAAATCCTATAGAGATTCATGATCAGGATATCCAATGGAGGAAAATTTGGGAGGTACTTTCCTTGGAGGGAGAACATGAAATGTTATCGATGGAAAGAACTGAATTCACTATAGTGGAGGTCCTGGGAGTTTTTTCCAATAAAGGGAAGATATCACACATAAAGGTTTATCTAGAGACCCGTAGAGGTGGATAAGGGAGGTTCAAACCTAAGAGGAGACACCTTGGTTTACCATTGGTCAAGATTGAACCTTATGGAGGCACCTTATGCACCATGTTTACACAACTTAAAAAATATAATATTTCCACATATCTATTCCCATAGTTTGTTAAAATCGTGGTAATAGGTTATCTACTACTGTAGTTTATTTGAAACAATGGCCACACATATCATTTCATATCCCCAACAAATTGACCCCCCCTTGTTGTTAAACCTACCTCTACAGCTACGAGCCAGTTCTTCCCTTCCTCCAAAAATGTGCTCCTAACAATCCCCCCCCCCCTCTGACATAGCCAGTCCACCTCCCTATCGGTGTGGCTCTAAAATGACCTCCCCACCTCCCCATTGTTACATCTCTGATGCGACCTCTCCTCCTCTTGGTCGACACATCTCTAATGTGACCACTCCACCTCCTCATGATTTTCCTCCATAGACATATATTTGATGCGACTTCGACATGGCCACCCCACTTTCCCAAAACCTCCACCTCTCCTCAATCTGGATTTTGATCTCCCTGTTTAACTACAGTTTTAAAGGGAATGGGCACCATCAAAATAATGTTCATCTTTCTTGTATCCTCAAAACTCCACCTCTCCCCAATATAGATTATACTCTCCCCTTTCAACTAGGGTTTAGAAGGTGGTGATGGCCATGAGAAATAGGTTATTCTTTCAATAATCCTCCTGTTGGAGATGTCACCCATCAAGGGAACACCAAATATTTTTGAGTATGCAACAATGGAGACTCTCCTAATATTCTCAGAGATTCAGAGTCATTCTGAGAGTGGAATTGATGTTACTATAATTAAATCCAACCCGATCATTGAATTGAATGAGGATTTCTATCTAAAACTATCACAACATGCAGTTGCATATCATTATCTTTGGTTTCTCATAAGTAGACATTAATTTGAATTTTAATCTTACTCAGGAATACTTTTTTTAATATATCACATCCATACTATATCTATATCTACTAAAAAAATATGGTATTGACAAGAACATCCATATCTTCTAAAAATTTATTTTTTGAGTGAGAATATCAATACGATATTATAACATGATTCATATCTTCAACATGTGGACTAAATATTTGGAACTCATGGATCACATTAGGCGATGACCCCATAATATCAATATTCTATTCAAAATTTTGGCATATTCTAATGTCAATGCCTCCAATTGAGTTTACTATATTTTGATAGAAATCAGTCCATTGTGAACACAGTCTGAGTAAACACAAACATCATAATAGTTACAAATATACTATTCTGATGATTTCATTGGTAATGATTTTGAATTCTTCGGTGTAACCAAGCAATTAAATAAACAAAACAATGAATGAAAAACTAATGCAGTTTATTTATGTTCTTGATTTGAGGTTTTAATTAGAATACATCATCTCAATTCCTCTAAATTATATACACAATCTCAAAACAGATGCATTAAGCAATATAGTTGTGAAACAATTACATGGAAAAGTCATCCAAAATACTGTTTCACCTTTATCAAGGTAGTAGATGAACACGATAGTCTGGTGTATATTTCTATAAAAATAAATGGAAATTTCATTCTTTTCTATATTAATAGATATTATTAATCAGTATTTTATGTATTTCAAACTCAATCTTGAGGATACTTTTATAGGAAAAGCTATTTGTAGTGGCTGGATTGTCAATGGTGTATCATTTCATGGGAGGCTACAAAAGATTCATTTTGGAATATGGATATGTTAGTCTATTAAGGAATGAAAATTTATTTCTATTTTATCATTTCAACTTGACATAAGTCACATCACATATATTTAAAATTATTTGGTCGATGATGGGTTCATATAGCACAATAATGGGAAAATATTACATTAGCATCACTTCACACCTTGATTTCACTCATTTGTATTTTATTTTCTAGCTGTTCTAATTTATCTTGTTTCCCTCAAAAAATGTATTGTGAATTTTAATATCAAAAGTGGTAAGACATACAAAATGTTGGGATATATTGAGGGATAAAGTCGAAGAAACAGTGTACACTGTGGGAAAACAGCTGGAGTCTTTGAATAATTATTTTCAAGAATAAAAAATGTATACTCCTATTAATTTGATAAGTAACCACATACATGTTATTAGTAGTTGATTTCATTTTTAATACTCATTTTATTATTAATGACTCATGAAAAATGAAGCTCAGAATGAGGAAAAAGTAAAATTTATCTCCAAGTGTTCATTTTTTCAAATATACTATGAATAGATTTTTGATCTTCTTGGTCCATTTCCCTCAAATTTATAGGTATCAAAAAAGTTCATTCTAAGTTTGGACCATGTTATTTTCATTCCCATGCCTCCTAAATTTACATAGAAAAAATTTTCATTCATTATAAATGTTTTTATATCGAATGGATATAAATGTATCTGCTTGACTTGTTACAAATTAGATAAGAGAAAAAGAATGGTTTTTATGTTGAGAATCTCAAAGAAATTGAAGTTGGTAGTTCTCAATATGTAATCTAGAACCTTATTCAAGTTATTTATTTATTTAAGATTTACTCTATTTTAGTGTCCCCTTCATGCTTTATGCATGAAAATATTTAGTGTACAAAATAGTTAATTTCTGTATGCGGTATCATGCACTGAAATTAAACTTTATATTCAATATTCATGTAATTTTATTTATTTAATATACATGGAGTCTCATTTTCTACATATACAAGAAATTGTTTCATGATTTTTTTGTTTTTAATCATTATACATGAAATTTAAATCATGAAGTATAAATAATGTTTATGCATTATCATTAACTACGACATGGTCATATAATTTATATTTTAGTTTATATTAATATACATGTCATTGCATGGTGTAGAACACAATTTAGAAAAATGGTTCCCTACTATGACAACAACGTATCTCCTGCCCAAGATAATGAACATTGGTCTCACTAATGGACTGAACACGTATTTTTAAAATACTATCTCATACAAGATAATGAATATTTTTCTCACCAATGGACTCAACACATTCTAGTTGAGTGACATGTTATGTATTGATCTACTTAAATTAGTGAAATGTGCCATGTTTATTCAAATTGGTAAGTATATTTTGGACAATTGATAACATATGAGATATTTAATAATATAATAACATTTTATATGTCTCTTTTTTACTCAATTCCTTGAAAATATGTTTTAAAATAATTAAAATGATGTGTATAGATATACCCTAAGGGAGACCCTTTCATTTAATTATATGAGTTTGTATGATTGTGATCACTATAGAACCCTTTTACAACTTGAGTGTAAATGATGTTTTTCTAATAGATACCCATTTCATAGAAATATTTATTTGGGAATTATAAATTTTTTAAATTTTTTAAATGAATATAGTGTTATACATCATGGTATAGAATTAGGATAAAATTTGGTATATTTCTTTCTCCAAATGTTTGAGGGTGTCTACATGAAAATAATTTCCAAAAGAGTTGGAATAATTTCAAAATTATTTTCAAGGATTTGAATAAAAACTATGATGAATATGTGAAATTGGTATATTATTATAAATATTCACTAAAGTATAAGGTATGATATAGTCAAGCCATCATATTGTGGTTTCTGTTATCTGGTGATTCTTGATACCACTTCGTGGTGTATGTATTGAATGACATTCGATATAATTTGAAAAAAAATCCTTTATTAATGATCATTTTATTCAGTATTGTGATGTAATATCAATTTGAATATTCCTTGTTGATTTTTAGTTATTGTGTCATGTATCATTTATCATATACATTATACACACTGATCACATATATATAAGAATTCATTATATCCCACTTGTTTTCCCATTATTTCCTTATATGTGGATTATTATGATGAATGTACATGGAAAACCAGCTTTTGTAAGAGATCAATGATGTTTGTTTACTCAGTGGTACATATTTCACTACAAAGTATTTTATAAACATTTACACTATATACTAATTTAAGGAAAAATATTTCATTCTATTAATTTATATACTTCATTTTCATAATTGGATTCATTGACAACCAAATTTTCAATACCTTTAATAATATCCTTTTGATTATCATCCAAATATTAGATATTACTATTCCTAGTAGTTTACCATTCCTTTAATTCCTTAAACACATTCTTGGAATCTCGATTATGTTTTATATTATTCTCCTTTAAAGATACAAAATTCTCTTCAACATGAGATAGACAATATATGAAAAATATAATTCAATTTCACGATTTGTTTAGAATTTATATATTTTATTTAACTGTTTAAATCCCTCTTTAAATCATGAAAATATTCTATTGAGATTCCTGAGGTAGAAATGCCACAACTCCTGATTTTTTGATGTGGTTTCTCTAGAAATTACCACTTGATATAATCATCCAGTTGGATGATGAGTCACATTGGTTACTCATTATTCCACCACCATGGATCCATGAGTAACTTTTCAAACTCCATTTGTGAATTTGTTAACATATCCTCATCTAGATAACCTACAAAAAATATGTTATTATATAGTATAGGCATGTTTCTCACTACTTTCAACTGATGAAGCATATGTGCATTATCTAGATGTTAAAATCAAATTTACCCAAAACATCCAAATCATCCTTATTTTCCAAGAGAAAAAATCCAAATCATATAGATATATAATTGGTTATACATACCTTCCCCATCATTGAGTGAAATGATACTATGGAGTCAATCATCCGTGAATATAGTGGAATGATTACACGGAGTAACAACTCATTAACTCAATGAGCTTCATCAGTAGATATTGAACATCAAAAATTGGAATTTTCAGAATTTTTACTTCAATACATACATTCTTTCCTGAAATATACACTATTACCATAATTATAGTATATGATGACAAGATTGGAAAATTTTATTAAAATAATTTATCCTGATTTATCTTGTAATTTTCACAAATATCTCCATTGAGGTGAGAACCCCCTTCAGCATTTAGCATGGTTACAAAATGTTCTTGATTATCCCACCCCATGATTCGTTCATTCATAATTATGTTATGAACATCCTAAAGGACAACATTGGTTTTCAAATATGAATTTTTAATTTTCATTAATATCATGTCCCAAAATTACCTAAATTATGATAGTAGTAGAAAATTAAAAACATCATATATGAACTTTATGTAGATAGATTCGATATGAAAAGAAATCACATTACAAAAAGTTACATAATGTGGATCAAGAAAACATTAGGATAGCCTCATAATGAAAAAACATCACACCATGAAACCTATATTTAGTATTTGGAAACGTCTATTACATGTATTTCATGGCCTCCATTAACTCTGCCATTATTTCAGAATCCCCATATGTTAAAGGCCTTGTTCTGAGCTAATGACATCCAAAATAACACAAGTTTTTTCTTGTCAAACGTTTCTCATTTTGATTTCGCTATTTTAAGCTTATTGACCCTAATCAATGAAACTTTTTAATCATTTTGAATGATACATTCCTCCATCAATATCCTTCATAAGTGAAACTACAATCTGTTGAAGTTGTATATCCAAACCTTACCAAAATCTAACACCATTCCTTATGATAATGGTAAATACCCACTAAAATTTAAATAACATATAGAAAAGAGAGGGATAGTTACATGAGATATTATTGAGTATTTTGTGAGTGTGGTGAGAACCACGATCCTTGATTACACTTTTTGGGAACCATGGACCACTACAACCATTGAATATCGATCTCTGATATGCATTCAAATAAATATTCAACATAGTGGAAAGTTGAAAATACAGAACTTCCTAAAGTGAAAATAATCCCACAAAAATGTTGTACCAAAATTTTGGAAGATAATCCCTTACCCTAAATCAGCAATCAAAGAAAACCTTACACATACTATAAACAAAATTATAACTCATACAAACATTCAGATGTGATTCCTATATAAATGGGAGAACACCAATACACTTTTCATTGTATTTAGAAGATATAAGGATTATAATCACAATTTAAAAGTCAGTTAATCATATCAGAAATCACCAGCGATAAACCAATACCTGAATAATTATTCTAAAACCACTATTATAGTCTGATCCAGTTAGTTAATTCATTTTCTTGGTCTTCAAATTTGTATTCCTTAAGTGGTTGGGTGAATTAGGGTACTGTAAAATTTTAAATAGATCCTTATCTATGATCATTTCAAACCATTAAACATGATTTCCTCTCCCAAAGATGGAATCGATTGATGCAAAAAATAATCTAAAACATTATTTTGTTACTTCATTGAAATTAATCTAATCTAAGGAGGATGCATTGATGATTTTTCAATTCCCCGAACGTAATTCATTCACTAACTATATTAAAATATTGAGTAAATGCATTATCCCTTCCAGTTTACACCCTTATAGAAAATTGAAGTATTAATAAAACTTATGAAACTCATTTCCCCCAAGAAGTTATTTTAATCTATATTTCCATTGACTAATATTACTCTTATGAATTGATCTACTCCTCCTTCGTCCTGGATAACCTCACAAACTGTTCAGTTCGAGGGAAAACTAGATATATTCTTCATCCTACTTTTTATTTGTAGTATTGTCCTTTTACTCATAATTTTCTCTCTAATATATCCTATTTTCCTTTGTGTCTATCTTCCTTTGTATTATTCTAAGGTAATTTTTATGTTGGACTCTAGAAATATTCTGGTCAGAGTGTGACACCTTTGTTCATGGTACTACATGTATCAAATTATATAATTTCAGTGTGAGTCTTATTCCTTCACATTTAATTCTGAGTCAAAAACCAGATTCAATAATTCTGGTTAATATCTAATATTTCTTTCCCTATAAAATTACCGAGGATCTTCTAATCTTTTCTGACTTGAAATATTTCTCAAGGAATGATATCTTCCTCTATGGAGTAATTTTTACATGGATAGAAACACCACTATTTGCATATATCCTACTTTACAGCATGTAATATAGAAAAAAACATGAAATATACTGATTTAATACCCTTTACATTGAATCACTGACTACATTGTGTATGCACCTTCGAAATTATAGTACTACTAAATCTTCCTCTTCTAAGAATCATGGAATCGCTTGTGTTTTCATAGTGTGACATCATGATCCCTCAAAGTCTGAATTATGTATATCTAGTCTTCTTATTGAAACACTCTAATCTCAGGATTTTGCTTTCTATATGGTGTGACACTGAATTCAAGAAATAATCCCTTCATAATGTGGTCATTTTACTGATGGCATGACTGGAATCCTTCAAAATATTCCAAAGTGTATAAATTGTACAAATATTTTAGAAACCCTTAAGAAAATTCTAACAAACCTTACATAGTAGGTTATTTTCCTTTTCTTGAATCATGTATTCCCAATTCATGGAATAATAGAATCTCAACATAAACCATGTGGGATCTAATCACAAAAGTGGCTTCATTGTGTCTATCCACCATGGATAGGCTCATATACCTTGGTATGGTTGTAGAGTGACCATAGGCATCACGATGAAACATTTATCTAGTATAAAAAGCTTGTAAAACCTTTCCAAAACACAATAATGCCTTTATAATGATAGTGGTTCTTATTTTTAGACCTCTCAATCATGTTATTCAACAAACACAACCCTATAATGAATAAAGATGGTTTTTAATAAAAAAAATTCCCTTTGGAATTTTTAATAATTCGTTACCCCTCCACAAATAAAACCAATCACAAATTTAGTGGAAAACCAGTGTGCTAATGAGATCTAGACCTCTTAGTTATATAGAGTTTTTCATTGGTTCAAAAATCACCAACTCTAAGCTATCTTATTTAAAAATCTATGTGATAATCGAGATTTAAGTGAAATGATCCTTTGGAAAACACTTTAATATTTTTCATCCGTACCAAAACATCCAAAATAGATTCTCCCATAGATTCTCCCCATGATTAAGAATTAAAAACTCTCCCACTTTATTATATATTTTAAATCATTAGATCTCCCTATATCAATAGGAAAGAACATCCTAGACATGTCTTATCCCAATAATTGAAATTATGAAATCTTCTCCACCCTTGTCAATAAATCTAAAAGAAACTCTATGAATGTTTGAAAAATGGATTCATAAATTCAATCATTGGATTAAAAAGAGTTACAATTCCTTTATTTAAGTGGAAATTACCTTAGGTTATTGGGTTTCCATCTCCAAACTCTCTTGGAAAAGTGGAGCTGGTTAAACTCAAAGATCTGACTGATACTTCCCAAAATCTTCCCTGCGTAGTTCATTCTTCAAGATATCTGCAATCCAATTTTGTGTTTACACATAATCCAACCTTAATAGTCCATGTTCAACATTTTCATTAACAAAAACCTATTTAATATTAATTTCCATCATTCTGAATTGATGATTGATATTTTTTGTAAGGTTGAGAACACTCAAGTTTTTACAATACATTACAATAGGATATTTTATATACACTCCAAAGACGTCAAGTAATTTTTCCCTCCATTATAAGTAAGTAAAAAATTGTTCTACATTTGTGTATCCCAACTACTCCTATTGAAACATGATGTGATAAAATATTAAAAAATACAACATTGGTGGATGTATCAAATTATCCTCTTCACAAATAGCACGTTACTCTCCAGATGATATCTTTGGTTTCTATTCACATGACATACGTCAAATACTATATTTGGTAATGTTTCCATTAGATACCATAAAATTTCAATAATTTTTCAATATTTTATAATTTCAACCTCTACACCATAAATATCCCATTATAATCACATCAAGATAGCCAATAGAATTATCATTGTCCGTAAATAGTCCATTTAGAACATCTTAAGTTTCTTTGTGGAATATTTTGTTTGATAAAAAAGGTTTCATGTATCCCTTGAATCACCTGTAGGAGAAGGTAAATTGTTATCTCACAAAATAGGGATATTTTGAAATCACAACTTTGATAATATAAAAACAACTTCCATTGTCTCTCATCTAAGACAAGTAATTTCATCCACATATTTAAGAATCAGTATCAATTTCTCCTTTTTTTATTGATATAATGGTTTTGATAAATCCCTATAATTTGGAATCCATGAGTCAGAAAATAATGACCATGTTAAGAATATCAATCCATATATGATTATTTTAACCCATATTAACCCTTATTTAACTGACCAACCTACTGTTATCTTTATCATACAGAAATCAATCAATTTTTCTGATGTAAATCTACTCCTCAAACACTCTATTGCGTAATTATGATTTAATATCCATTTGGTATAATTTGAATACCCTTTGAACATTCATGCCCAAAAATATATTTATAGTTTCTAAATATGCCACAGGTACATATTCCTCATCAATAGCGATGAATTTAATTTGGGAATACCCATTTCACAAAAGATTTTTATTGTTTTTTTATCATTTTTCTATTATCATTATGTTTATTCTAGAACACCCACTTAGTTATGACGAAGTTATTGTCTTATAGGTATGGAATAACTTCCCATGTTTTATTATTTTAAATTGTGTTGAATTTCTTCATGCAAAGCATCAACATAGTTCAAATCTTGGATGTCACTTAAAATATCTTAGTCCCCACTTGAGATGATTTAGAGGTTTTTCATAGATACTCCATGGATATATTGGAGAATCCCAATCACTTATAATATTTTCATCTATAATTTTAACCTAGGAACTCCACCCACATTGAATTGGCTTAGTCTGTTGTATTCTATTCATCAGCGATTTATTATTTTAATTCCATTACATCTATATTATCTCTCTCTTTCCTTCACATGTCGTCATCAAATTATTATGTAGAAAAAATATTGTGTTGTCTTGAACATTTCTCACCATTTTTAAAAATCATATTGTTTTCAACAACTGTTACATCTTGATTTTCAAAAATAATTCATAGAATTTTATTTAAGATTTAATTTCTTATTTTTTATGATTCATTAATGGTATTTCTAATGTTTATGGAAATTATTTAAATTATAATTTTTTATTCATTTTATTTATATTTTTTTCCTCTAAAATTTTACTTTTTTATTTGTATTTTTATGTTCAAGTCATTTTAAGTCATAAAAATTTTCAAACTGGTATCCCCATCTCTAAAAAAATGATGTTTCATAGTTAATTGAAACTACTACTAGTTAGGGGAATCATATATACTAGATGATGATAATAAAAAAGATCAAAGAGATTTTTTTCCACTTTTTGAATTTGAATATTTTGCATGTATTAGGTTGAAAATACCTATTGATAATAGCCATACAAAACCAGACTCAAAATGGTGGTGATGTTATAGAGTTCATGTTTCTATTAAAGTGATGTGCAAATTGATCAAAGAGCATTCAATCCCAACTTGTAAATAGCCGACAACCTTGTGAGGATGGAAAAAAGCCAATGAAAATCATAAGAAGATATTTCAACATACTGATGGGTTGATCATGTAAAAGATAAATATTGTGGTTCCATTTTTTTTGCTGTTTCTACATTTGGTAGTATAAAAATATTATTTCTCATTTCTACTATGTGTTCATATATTTGGTAATATAAAACAAATTCTATTATGGTTTGTGGATTTAGAAATTTCTTCTATTTTTGTGTATATTCAGGGATTAAAAGGTTGGGGAGTTAGTTTTTTATGACATATAATGGATATAGCCACAATTTTAACTATGGAACTATCCTATAATTTACATAGTTTAACTGTGTATGTATTAAGAAATATCCACATTTAAAACCATGGATATAGTGGACCTACTGTGACTATTTCAACCATGGAAAGAGGTTCTAACAACCATGGTTAAACTATGACTGTAGCTTAAAATAGACGGGGTTTAAACCGTGGTAATAGGTGAGACCTATTGCAATAGCTATAGCCACAAATATTTTGGAAAACCATGGAAAAAGGCTATTTCTATTGTTTTGTGTCCTACATCTATGGATATAAAGTTTGGAACAAGGTAAATATTTCATTTCTATTAGAATATGGGGATGAAAACCCATGTAGTATGATGCCATAGTTTATGGTCTTGTGAGAATATTTCCCCATACAATTTAACATCATCATGTAAGGATGATTACATCGAGAAATGAGCATCAATGAGGGATTATGTGGGGATTATGCATGTATTTTTCCCTTCACAATAGGATTTCTCTTGGTAGGATATAATATGGGGATTATGCATAAAATTTATTCAGGTGGATGGCATGATCATATTAGGATGTGGCAAACCAAGAAAAATCAGGGTTAATGTGTATGGAGTTTTGGGAGTGCATGGAATGGATCGAACATTGGGTTTGGATCTTAATGAGGCTTCCAACATATCCAAGTTAATTTGGAATCAAAGCCCACATAGTTTAAAATGGTTGAGGCTTACAGTTGAGGAGGAGTTCCATAGGATCATGTGGTTGGAGATTATGTACAGAAGAGGCCCATGCGCTACTAGGATCTAGGAGTGTGTTGTTGGGGCTTACATGTGGGAGATAATTGAGTGATGCTTTGGGGTGACAATGATGTGAATAGGAATTATTCATTGAAGAAGCATGTGTTCCCCTATGTAGAGATAATTGTATGAATAGTTCTTACACATGGAAGGTACCGGGGTGTCTCCATGGAGCTTCAATGATGTGGTTGGGGATATTGGGTGGAAGTTGACCATGTGCCGGTATTTTGTAACAATGTTTTGAATGGAAATTACACATAGTTGTTTCCCATTTCTTCTTTCTAATTTTAATCCATGAAGGCATACCATGTGAATTGAATGAGGTAATATCATTTTTTAACATCATATGAAAAGATGAGGTGTGTGGGGATTATGGAATGATTTTCACATCATGCCTTCTTCATGTCAGGTGAGGAGGTAGTCCCATGTGGATTTCATGAGGAAAGATTATAGTTTAATGTCATGTAAATGGGAATGGTGTGTGGGGATTATGAAATGATTTTCTTGTCATGTATTTCTCTTTTCAGATCATAAGGGAATCCCAAATTGCTGATTGTTTGAGGGAATATTGTTTGGGATTTACACATTATGAGGAGGCCCATAGTAGAAGTTTTAAGTTGGTCTCATAATGAGGAATCTTATTATTGACGCATAAAAAATCTCATGCGAGTCAAAAGTGGAATCCTATGTTTGTCTTATAGGATATGTTATAGTTTAAAGTTGTGTAGTGAGGATGTAACACCACAAAATGATATAGGGTTAAATGAATAAATGATATGACTCATGTCAACAAGGTGCACCTTCTTTTCTAGAGCATACCTAATAATAAATCCAGTATTAAGCAAGGTTATCCTAGAATACTGATCAGGATGGGTGACCTTCTTGGAATCTTCATAGTGTGTGTGTGAGTGAGGAAAAAGCACACTGGAAAGGACATGTGTTGGCCTGTGAGGACTTATATTAGTCATATGACCCATTCGGGAATTTGGGTGGGGACCACGTGTCTACAAGGCAACTGGTGGTATCTAGTGGGCCAGGGCTCGATAATCAAGTTAATGGAGGGGTGTATGTGCTGTCTGTAGAGCCCAGTTATCAAATTTGGTATCAGAGGTGGTACCTAGCCTTAAGTGCAGTGCACTTCCTAGGTTGAGATGTAGGGCTCACAACGAGGATGTTGTGCTCTAAAGGGAGGGTGAATGTAACACCATAGAATGATACTTGGTTAAATGACTAAATGATCTGACTCATGTCAAAAAGGTGCACCTTCCTTTTCAAGATCCTACCTAATTAGAACTCCATAGTTAAGCATGATTAGCCTGTAATACTGAGCATGATGGGTGACCTTCTAAGAAGTTTCTCAGGGTGTGTGTGAGTGAGGAGAAAAGCACACTAGAAAGGACATGTGTTGGCCTCTGGGGACTATCATTAGTCAGAAGACCCGTTCGTGCACGTGGGTGGGCCCCATGGTGGGGACCACATGTTTGCGGGGAAATTGGTGGTACCTGGTGGGCCAGGTCCTTGAATCCATGTTAAAAGTGGGGTGTTTGTGCTATATGTGGGGACCAGTTGTCACAGAGGATTATTGTCATATTATACTTAGTGTATAAGGCATCCAATTCATGAGTGATTGGGTGTGCTATAATTTAAATCCATGTAGTGAGTACTGTTTTCCTCTTAGGATTGATCCATAAGGAATCCTATTCATGAGTAATAGGGTATGCTATAGCTTAAATTAATACAGTGAGGACTCTTGGAATCTTATACATGGAACATAATGCATCTCTAGTTTTGAAGAATAGGCATCCTATGTTTTTTATACAGGTTATACTACAATTTATAGTAATATAGTGCGGAACATTAGACATAAGATTCCTAGAAATGTCTGGTGTGGGACTTACATAAGAGATTCCATTTCCAGGTCAACCTAGAATTGGAGCCAGGTGATAACATTTCAGGAGATGCAAGAGAAATGGTTTGACTGAAGTTTCTCATGGAATCCAAGATGATAATATCAAATCATTTCACAGGAAATATACCAAGTGAATTAAGTTGACTTAATGTATTTTAGTGATTGCATAGGAGTATCTCAAATAATGGCATTCCAGGGTAGCATGTTTTGGCTACAAAATGGAGCGAGTAAAAATGTCATTGACCAAGAACGAAAATGTTTTGGTGTTAATCTCCATTTTTCAAGGGGGTAAGTGATAGTGGAGAAGGTATTATGCAAGAGGCTGGGGACCAAGGTCCAGCAAAGAACCTCTGCAGGGGCAAGGGATGTAGACCCTATGGTATAGACCAGCGGCTGCAGAGTTAGAAGCTTCATAATGGACAGGCCTTTGTGAACAATTTTCATGGAGATCATGGTCTTGTGATGGGGATTCACAAAACCAGGTTCCATTTCCCTGGAGTGAAGTCTTGATTTGGAGAGGGAGATATTTTCAATGGATGAATTCTTCATGAAGTATCATGTTCCTTAGAGGGCCTTCCTCCTTCGCGAAGGATGTAGACCTTCGTAAATGGGATCTCCACCTTATGTGGAGGCTCTAAAGAACACAACAGAGAAGGTTTGCAGATAAATTTGGGATTCTAGGAAGATGGTATCTTAAAGATCATGAGATTATCAAGTTGAGAACATGAGGATGAAACTCACTGACATCTCTATCTATCTAATGAAGGCATGGGGATATTTTCACAAAATCAGTTTCATGATGGATTGACGTAATTCATGAAGAAATTATGGGATTTATGAATGGTTGAGGCTTCATCAGACTCCAGAATGACATAATAAATCCTTCAGGTGGTCGTGATGGGGGATTCGTGAACCAAACATCCATGAATGAGATCTATGAACGTTCTCAATGAACCATATTGACAGTCTGACTTCGAATGGCCATAACTTCTAATTCATTACATCATTTGGTCTCCATGGAATATTAAATAAAATCCTACAAAATAGTGTATGCTCTTAGGTTATGTTTGGTGGTATCTAGTGCATTATTTGTATTCCTTTTTTTGGTTCCAAACACAATCCATAACTCATTTAACCCTTATAATTATTCCAAACACCCTCTGTGCTATGTCAACAACTATAAACAATTAATCATCCATTTAATTTCACGTTAAAATTTTAATAACTGAACAAAATTTTCATTAGTTTTATTTAATAACCAAATTTAACTTTTTCAATTTATCTATCAAGGGATCAACCATATAATGAATTCAATACCATACATAACATTTTAATTTCCATTTCAAAGAACCGGCTCACCCCATGGGTGGCCATTAACCAATCTAATAAATAATGATGCATCCAATGGGGATCATGAGGGGTTAAATCCATTAATTAACCAATTAAAACATAAATATTAACATATCAATTAATATAGAAATCTCAACGACACTAAATCATAACCACATACACAAGAAAGAAACAACAAGACAATGGGATATAACATGTAGACCACCAACCTTGATTCGAAATATGAACAATTTCGTAACCACAACCATTGATTAAAATACAAAAACCATTAAAATCCTAAACCTAGAAACCTCCTGAGCTTTAATAGATGTCCAATAGTGCCCCAAATAGCTTATAAACACAAGAGATCAACCCCTGGGATGTCTAAGAGGCTATGGCTTCTCACTAGGTCTGTTGAAGAAGAATAGAGGAGTATACTGAGTTATAAAACATATGATTAGGGAGGTAAAAACTATAAAAATGAACTTTTAAAGATTCTCACAATTTGGATGTACAGTTGGTCAAATTGTGCACTAACTCTATGCCATCCTCTTCATAATAGGGGGCCAGGCCACATGACATACTGGGGAGCCCAAACTGTTTGAAAAACCTTACAATGACTGTATTGAATGAAATGTCCTAGACTGTATGGTTTCACCAACCCCTTGTATGATTTACTCCAACCATGCACCCCTCTTCTAGGAATTCATTGTTAGGGTGCACAGTTACACCTAACCATACACTAATCAAGAAAATGTACCAGAAGTCCATTTTCTCTCCTCTTTCATGTACTGAACCCCTAGAACACCCCTGATACTCCTCACACATCAGTCAAACATTTCATTAACCAAAATAAGGAGACTTAAACCAAAAAGTAATCAATAAATTGTCTCAATGTATGTTTTGTATCTTAAATATCAGGCTTTTTTACCCTTAACTAACCATTTCACCTCTTCTATGGGGACTATTATTTCTTATGGTTATTATTCATTTGAACCAAATATTGAAGTGAAATATTTAATAAATTTCGAACTCTTGATTCAAAATATAAAATCTATTTTTCATGATTAAATTCATATAATTCATGGAAGTTAAGTTAAAATTAAATATACAAAACATGATGAAAAACACTTTTTTAAAAAAATCCATTTTCTAAGTATAAAAACACTTTTATTATAGAATCAAATATAAAACTAAATCCAAAGAATATAATTGATTTATGTTTAATAAAAATTATGTAATTAAAATAAAACAAAATGAAATTTTACATTTTAAATAATTTATATGAATATATAGTTTTCAATAAATATCAGTATCTTTCACAATTCATTGCAATATCAATATTGTCAGAAAAATAACAAAATTTCACCCTAAGTTAATTTTCAAATAATTATTTGAAAAATAATTTCCTTTTATGAAATAAAATTTCCAAATTTGGTTGAAATGTATTATATTATTATCTCACAAAAATCAATGAAAATAATTTTTTAAGGAAACACATTTTTATGGAATAAAATGATTTTACCTAAAATTGAATTATGATTTCTTAATAATTGGTCAATATATTTTTATTGACATTTTTTTAAAAAGGAAAATTTTATTCAAAAGAAAAGAGAGAGAATGGTTACAGAAATAGAAAGAGGGTATCTTATTACAATCTCTTATGATGTGTGGGAGAATATCAACTGGAAAAATATAACTCCATGTCATGTCTAGGTTGAATCCTTTTTTAGCAAGGCCATCCACAACCATTTTTTCTTCATGATACGTAAGGGGAGAAATGTATCTGATTTATTGAAGAGAATTGATGTAGTTCATCCAGTGGTCAGTGAGAGGCCAGGCAAGGTGGATCACCCCATTCCAAATTACATGCACAATGGTGGTGGAGTCACTCTCTATCTAGATGTTGTTCCATCCTTTTTTCTTCAAAAAAACTAATGGCCTAAATCACCGCCATCATTTCTTCTTCAAGAGCATAGGAATTTCCACAACCTCCAAAGAAGCATCTATAACTTTGATAGAGATAATCTCAGAAAATTTCCCCACATCCTGTAGTGCCCGAGTTTCCTCTGGAAGCTCCATTTACATTGATCTTGATCCATCCAGGAGAAAGATATTGCCAAAAAACCTTCAGAGAAAGCTTTGGCTATGTGTAAACCCCATTAATCTTGTGGCATCCGAGAATCACAAAATAACCAATCGAATTGTCGCTGTGGGATATCTACACCAGGGCTATTTTTTGAATTGCAATGAGGATCATCTTCCAACCTGAATTAATATTGAATGAGTAATTTTTGTGAATAATTAAATTTCTATCATACCAGATTACAAGTATGATCTCAGCAACTGCAGCTAGGAAGAGATTCTTGGTTTTCTGAGGAGATTCAAGCTCCACACATTGTTTTAGTTGAGAGTAAATAGAGTCAGAAGATAACCATCTGCAGTCAAACATGTTAGTAACATAATTCCAATGAGTAGAGGTTCTAGAAAAATATAATAAAATATGAGTAGTGTCCTCTCTGTGTTTGTGGCATAATTTACATTTTGAGAATAGTTGGACACCAAAAAACTAAAGATAAACCTCTGTAGGAATGCGTTTATGGGAAATACGCCAGAAAAGGTTTATCCTTGAAGGCTTATTCCAAGGTTTGTCAAAAAAACTTCAACCATTAGAAAATGGGGTCATAATTAGTGAAACAGTTATGATATACGTTTTTTGAATCTGAAATAATGTTGTGAGCATGCTCCCATGTAAGGAGATCGTCCCTATTTATAAAGGGGTAATTATCCACAAGGTGCCTAATGTGATCAAGTATATTAGTTGTACTAGAGTGAATTACATTATTTAGGGTGAGAGTGGTGTTATTTGGAGAGGCATCTGGAGATAGAATGGAAATGAGGGGGGGTTCCAGTCCCGTTATCAAGCAAGAAATTCGTAGTGGAATCTGAACTAACCATCCATCTTGGGTTATGCATGATGTCAACAAAGTTATTTAAAATGGATGGCCAGAGGGAGGAATTGAGGTAACTAGAATGACCTTTATTATGTTTTTGTAGCAACCTATTATGAAGGAAGGTTGTGGAATCAGATTTGTTGTTGATCAACCTCCAGATGAGCTTAGCTTGAAAAGCCTCATTAAAACATGGTGATTTTTAATTCCATGATCACCTTTTTCAAGGGGTTTGTAGCATGTCAACCAAGGTACAGTAACAAGATTTCTTTCAAGTAAACTACCAGTCCAGAAAATTTTATTAATGTAGCCATTAAATTTTTTGGGAAGATAATTAGGCCGTTTGTAAATCAACAAGGGGTAAACCATTTTGAAGATAATAGTGGATTTCATGAGGTAGATTCTGCTAACCCTGGAGAGGGATTATCCTATACATGAGGCCAGTTGATAAGTCACTTGTTCCACAACCATATTAATGTACATAGGTTTAGGCCTACCCTAGAATATAGGAACTCCAAGATAGGTAAAAGGGATGGATCCCTCTTTTATTCCAAGAATTTCAACGATGAAACTTTTTTAAGAAGGGGTGAAGGTTTTCCCAAAAAGGATACAGGATTTATTCCAGCTAACAGATTATCCAGATACCTCTTCGTAGTGAGAGAGATCCTTATTAAGATTAAGGATATTTTTTCTACCCCCATTAAGGAATAGAATGATGTCATCGGCAAAAAGTAGGTGGGTCAGAACAATAAGTTTTCTGGCATTCTGAATTGGTATGAGCGTCCTTTGGTGAACAAGTGAAGAAATATACATGCTGAGGTAGACTTCTGCAATGGAAAAGAGAATAACAGAAAGGGGATCACCTTTCCTCACCCCTTTTGAGCATTCAAAGTATCCTTTAGGAGAACCGTTAACAAGGTTGGAAATAGAAGTCGAGCTGAAAAGGAAATTTATCCTTCCAATAAAAGTATCCTTGAACCCAAAATCCTTATTGAAATTTAAAATAAAGTTCCAATAAACTATGTCAAATTGTTTTTTAATATCAATATTGACTACAATATTCCTACCTTTGGACTATTTATTTAGAGAGTTAATAATTCCGAGGAAGTGAAAATGCAATCTTGAATAGATCGTCCCTTACTGAAACCAAATAAAATCCAGGAAATTATCTTCATATGCATGGGATAAATCCTTTTAGCAATGAGTTTGGTAATGATTTTATAGAGAGAATTAATGAGAGCAATGGGGTGGAAGAGGTGTAGCTCATAGGCATTAGCCAAATTAGGGTTAAGAGTTAGAAATTGAGCAGTAAGACCATAGGGAAGGACACCAATAATGAATAAGTGTCAAAACAACTCGCAAATTTCCATATGAACAACCTCCCAATGGTGTTGAATGAAACCATTCTTGAAGCCATTATGCCCTAGGGAGCTATTGGAGTTAAGGATGAAGTCAGTATCTTTTATTTCACGGTCCAACAGGGTGCTCAAAAAGAAGAGGTTATCTAGTTCATTGATCAGAGCTGGAATGATCTCAGGAATGAGATATTTATTGATATTAGGACCATTTAAAGTTTTGTGAAAGTACGAGACCACATGATTATATATGGCTTCATTAGAGTCAATAAGAGTGTCATTATCTTTAAGAATGGATAATGGGTGACAATTTTAACATGTGTTGGTAATAAAGGGTTTGACATTTGATAATACATTTGTTTAAATCTCACATCATTAAAAGGGTTAATAGTAAATCCTCTTGAAAAGAGGAAAAGATACATAAAAAGGTAATCTAGAATAACACATAGTAGGTTTACAAATAGTATAACATTAGTGGGAAGTGAAAACTTAGATATGCATGAGAAAACTAATTCCCATGGACTAATAGATAGTTATAGAGAACATGGCCAGGGTAAGGTTAACAACAACAAAAACACAAATCGGTGAGGATGAAAAGAAAAGTGGTTCATCAGATATGATCATAATAGGATAACATTTTTGTTTAAAGATCCTTTTCCTAGAGTTGAGAAATTTCATTACCATCTAGACTAAGAACATAAGGAAATATACATACTTAAAATTTATAATTTCATCCTTTAATCATCTTCCCCCACAAAATCATCTTTTTCTCTAAACAATGATTATTCAAGATGAAATTTTCATGTTTGAAGCACTAAAATCAACCTCTGACGAGTCACATAATATATAAGATAATAAAAATCTATTCCTAATGTATTTAGATATTAAAAAAATATGAACGGGTTATCACAAATTATGATAATTCCAAAAAAAAATAAACCATCATGTGGTGAAATAATTCATTAATCTCCAAATCCATATCAATGAATCCCAAAGTTCAACATAGGGAATTAAATAAATAAGTAACCTTAATATTCTACCAAATATTATTTAGTTTGATATACAAAATTCAAAAGGATTTGATCACTTATTTTTAATATATTAATTTAACATTTATCTCCAAATAACATTAATCAATCATAAAGGAATATTCCCAATAATGCATCTTCCCTAATTATATAATATCTAAAATATAATAATAGTTATTCATAAATAAATAATATTTTATCCCAAATAATAACATTAATTAAAGTCCTAACTTCTAAGGCTATCTTATATCTTTCAGTATACTTCTCTAAAAGTGTAATAACATTCTTCCAAAATAATACATCACACTAAACCTATGGGTTAAATATAGGTCAACCCAACAAAAAATCTCACCAAATATCATTAGTCACCTTAAAATTCCATCACTTAAAACCAAGAAAGGCATTTATAATAATTTGAACTTATGATCAACATGAACCATATAAACCTATGATGGTATCCATAACTCTTAAAAAACCTCACATAAAAATATTGTAATCACAAAATATGTCGAAACCCTAATCTAATAACAACTATAACATTATAAAATTATACCCCATTGGATATAATTGGTACCTATAAGAGAACTCCATGGGAAGATACCCCTCTTGGGAAAGACTCTTAACAACATCAATAGTAGAATTCCTTTCCTTATGAATACCTTGGATGGAGATTCACTCTTTACTCAATTTTCACATGTGAGAGTTTCCAAGGATTAGATCCCTTCTGTTTTATCATATAACAACTATGAAGTCCCCAAAACATCACTCCCATATCCAGTTATAAAAACATTAACTTTATATTTCAAGATTGATAACAATAAACATTACCTAATTTTATCTATCAATAACATACAAAATCAAAAAGAAATATTGGATGACTTACATACCCTAAGTTATTTTTAGGTATATAGTTTTAGATAATTAGGGAAAACAATTACATAACAATACCCATGTCTTTACGTGATCATGTACACCCATCTTTTCATATTTCACATTAAATATTCAAAATGGCCTATAAAATTCTCTATACATGAAACATTTTTCGGAAAAAACATTTAACATCATTGCACTTAACTTAGGGGAAAATAAACATAAGTAGGTTGAGATATAATTTTCAATAAAGGTAAACATAATAATTAACAACTAAATTTATTAAATGAGAATAAGATGAGCATAAGGGTATGATGAGATAATCAAAGTGCAAAATCATAACATAAGAGAATCCATACCCATCAATATATGGATCATCAATCAGGAGAAATGTCATAAATCATTAAGAAATTAAATATTCATTGTGAACAATAATCTTGATCCATGTGATGTTAATATTGATCAACAGAATCGTTGGATACCCATATCAAGCAAGGAGAAGAATGTGTTGGTATCTTATAATAGTATCTTCCTAACATTTCTCAAAAATAACTAGTGACTAGTTAAATCTATAGCAGAACCCACACTAGAAAACTAAATTCTTCTTTCCTATACAGACAAGTAACAATATCTATTGGATCAAGGAGACATAAGAGAGCTTACCTTTCATATAAGCTATATTGGGATCACCAGTTCATCATGAGCTATAATTGGTGTAAACCAATTATATAATTTGTATTGGGCTCAACCATTCATTAGGATCTATAATAGGGATCAACCCTTTACATAATATTTATTGAGATTACCCATCATTATAAATAATTTTGAAGTATTATTCCTGAATAAAATAGTTAGAATATTTCACTTTTCAACATAATGATAATAATTTTCTTTAATTTCTTAATTCACTCAGGGAAAAAAAATGGGTTACCTCTCAATCACATAATCCATTTATATAAATAATAAGGTTCATATCATTAAAACATTTCCCTAGTGGAGTGTACATAATATCATGGGTTTTTTATATTCTTTTATACAAATAAAATTAAAATATTGTTATATACATTCCTTTGAAAAATAGCATTTTCACTTTAAAAATTAACATTTTAAAAATAAAAATTCAAAAAATATTGTGAAAATAATTTTTATCCAAAATAAACATGAAAAGGTATAAATTATCTTAAATTATAATAATGGTCATGATAGTGTGAAAATATATTCATTTTTTAAATGTTAAAAAAACATTCTTTTCAAACATTTTATAAAGGGTCTAAAAAGTGACCAAATATAAATAAAACTAATAAATTTAATTTTAAAATTGTTTATAGAATTTAAATTATCATATAAAATATATTAAAGAAATTATTTATGTTTATAATTAAAAATATTTTTTATAAAACATTTTTTAAAATAGTAATATTAAAGTGAAATATTCTCTCTCTAAAATAATATACAATATCGATATCACTTTAAAAAAACATCATTGTTGTTCAATTAATAAATAAGGGAGGAAAAGGAAAGTAAAAAAGTATAAAAAATTCATAACCAGTGGAGAATAAATGATATGTGGTTCAAGAAAATAAGAAACCATGATTTCCTTCAAAGGAACCTTTGACATTAACAATCCTGAAAAGAAAAGAGATTTTAACATAAATACTTTACTACTTTGGAAACATTCCAATAAAAACTCATTAATAGTAATAATATGATATGGATCTATAAATATCATGAATTAGTATTTAAAAATCATTAAATCTTTACTAATAACACTATACAAGTACATGGTGTACAAAATCATAAATGTCTCAAGAAAATTAGATTGAGACAAGGAAAACCCTTGCAAGTTTCATATCATTGAATTGAAAATTAATCAATGGATTTATTTTTGGAAATAAATGTTAATAAAAACTAAAATAAGTTTAAATGTAGAATAATTAAATCTAAATATCATCTCACACATAATACTGGAATAATAAATCCAATGAAGAAGATTCAAAACCCAATGAAAGGAAATAGAGTTTTGAATCCATTTACCACATAGTAACTTTCATGTCAAATAAAAATGAATAGAGTAATTAAAATTGAAAGTAAAAAATATTATGAATTATGAATTTTTATTAATATAACCATAAAGTTGAAATTATATATGATATATAAATGGCATTCAGTAAATAACAAAAATATATGCCTCAATGAATGAAAATTGTGATAAATTCTCTAATTGTGAGTCCATACATTCCATGTATGTCATTTAAATACTATATAATAAACACATATATATTTTTTATTAATTAATAATATATTTTGTTTTAATACCTTACACTTAGAAAATATATCCCCTATTTAATTTTATATTTAATTACTTATTCAATTAGGTCCACAATGGGTATTTTGAGGATGTTCGATTCATAATTTTCAGTAAAAATTTAGTGAGTTAACTGTGGTCAAAGGAGTAATTAATAAAACACATAATGAAAAATAATTATGACATAATTATCTTCTTTATACATCAATTATATTATTAAAACTATCCAATTAAGATGATTATGAAAAATGAAATATGTTATAATCAAAGAGACAGTAGGTCGAACATACGGCTGTGTAACATTTCTATTTTTCAACGATTATTATTGAAAAAAGGAAAGTATTAATTTAACAATAATTAATGATTATTTTATCATAAGAAAAATATATTATCATTTTATAAATTTATATATATCATCCATGTGATTTAATGATGAAAAAAAATCATATCATGTCATTCAGGTGGTAGTACACACGTAGGCATGAACAACATTATCATTTTTCACTGAATGTAATGGAAATATATTATATGATATATGATACTTTAATAATGATAAATTTATCATGAATATAATATTTAAAAATTGAGTCCATAATTATAACAATATGTGAGAGGTGGTGATGGAAAATGAATAACATCAGTTCATTAGGCAGTAGTCTATATTACACAGAAATGATAGTTTTGTTTCTAATTTGATGGAAAAGGAGATTGATATAGATTATTAATTTATTATAATAAAATAAAATTATATATCATATACAGTTTTTATTATTTAATCATGTCTAAATAATATTTTAAATATTTATATGAGGAAATAAATCTAAAATGGTCTGTTAAGAACTATACATCTTTTTCAAACAACATCCTTTTCTTTAAATCTAAAGACCTATAAAGTTGGTAAAATTATCATAATAAGGCATATAAAATATATTTAGGGATTTTATGAATGTATTTGGGTGGTTACATGAATGGACTGAAATCGTTCTTTTTTTTATTTTTGAAAACCCACCTTTCAAGAGATGAGGGGGAAAAATGGATTTGGGTAGGTATTGTCTGAAAAAATCTTCTTAATTTTGAATAAAATATGAGAGGATGTTCCCATTTATAAGATAGGGGAGGAAAATCATGAAATTTATTAATGTATTTAATTAATATAAATTTATCTTCAAGTTAAAATGGCTCCATTTTTACAATATTTGAAGATAAGATTATGAAGATTTAAAATAATATAATCCAATAAAATTGGGACAATTTTAGATTATGTTATTACCCTTATATCTTTGTTTAACCCAATTTAACCTTTAAAAAAATATGTAATGATAACATATCTTTTTATAATTAGGGGTCAATATAGAAACTATTGAAGAAAAATTGGACCATAAATGGGCCACCATTGATATTTTGAATCATATCAAAATCACCTGGATGATGATTATATTTTTAAGAGTTTGAAATAATTTTGGAAATATTATTTATTATAAATTATCATTAATATTCATTTTTGATGTATTCATTTAATTTAAAATTAAAAACATCAATAAAACGAAGTAATATGAATATAATAATTTATTTCATCCCAAATAAGTTATTTTATCTATAAAATTTTGGTATCATAATGATTCATTCACATTATATGACGTTTAATATTTTAAATGACTTTTATTTTATTTTTCACTGAATTGAATAAATATTGTGTCAATGTTGCATAAGCTCTTAAGGAAGGTATTTCTTTTCTAAAAAACATAAATAAAATATAATTATAAAATATAATTTATATTTAAAATTTATATTTATAATGAAATATAAATCATTCTAATCCCTGCAATGAGATATTATAAATATTTAAACAAACTTTTTGACATTTTGTACTTTTATTTACATAAAATATTATAAAGTTAAAAATAAATGTAAATAGAAAAAAAATGTATATTATATGTTTTGATGATTATGGTTGAAATATACTCAAATAAATTTAATTCAAGTTTTAGGGTATCTTTTTAATATTTATCTCATTATTTTCTCCCTTATATAACTCATTTTACCACTTCTATGATGATAATTATTTAGTATGGTTAAAATTCATATTGATTAGAAATAAAAGGGAATGATTTACTAAATTTTTACCTCTTGATTCAAAATATGTATACAATTTTTTGATTCAATTCATAGATGTTGTGTGATTTAATTTAAAAATAAACATTCAAAATGAGAGAGAAAAACATTCCAGGAAAATAAATTTTTAAATATAATTTTTTTTAACAAATTCAAATTTAAAATTAATTCTATGAACTATAATTGGATTATTATTAATGAATGGGAAATAATAAATCTAAAACAAAATTGTGTTTTTCTTTTTAAAATACATTAAATGAATATACAATTTTTAATAAAAATAATTATTTTCAACTACTCATTGAACAATAAATCATTTATGAAAAAATACGACACTTTTTCCCTAAACTAATTCTTACATGAGGATTTAAAACACAATAACATTTTTAGAAAATAAAATATAAAAAAATGGTAGAAATTAATTATATTATCAACATAAAATAATCAAAAAATATATATTTTTGAAGAGAACATATTTTTGAAGAATCAAATGATTTTACTAAAAAGTATATGCTTCTTTTCTAATAATTATTAAAAACATTACTAATTAGGATATTTATATATATTTCACTATTTGTTTAATCTTATTCATTCATTCAAATTAAATTAATGGGTTATAAATATTGAAAACAAATAATAATATTTTTATAGTATATCCCAATTCATTTAGCGATTGGTGTTGTGTATCTTTTAAAATATGAAACATGGAATTTATTTTGAAATAGTGGGATATTACATAGTATCTTCACTTATATCTCTTATATCAAAACTTTTAATGTCCAACTCATTCACCAAATTCACCATGAAATCATAAAAATAGTTTATATATATTTTGGTGAGAATAACATGTATAATATGTAGGATAATATACATGATCTATCATGAAAATGTGGAAACATTACACTAATGTATTGGTGATATTGATATATCTTGGTGTTGGAAATGATATCCATCTTGTGGGGGTGAATATAAAAATCTCAAGCAAAATACATTATATATATAGGTGTTCACACAAAATCCATACATAAAAAGGGTTTTCTCAAAATTTACCTATCAAAACCCACTACTTTCATAGTAATCCAACACTTTACACTGGAAACCACATCAACACATTTTCCTCCACTTCCATTTACAAAACAAACAAACCGGTCAACTTCCAACACATAAAATCTTCAAATAAGAATTCATGAGGTTTTTTTTGACATTCCATTGCACTATTTACAAGATTAATATATACCATCCATTTTTTTCATTAATACATTAAATTAAATATTTAATGAAAATCCACATTTAACAATTTCACATTCATGTATTACATAATTATCAAATACATTACAGAACTACAGGGTTACTATAAAACGAACACACACAGCAACCAACGACCAATAACCACCATATCAATCCCAATTTCATCCAATTGTAATATGAATTTCAAGGCCCTTCCAACCATTGCATCCCTACAACCCAACACATCCCATATTAACCAAACAAAACTCTACTGTTTAACACATGAATACTAAAAAACCCTATTATGGAACACATTCCATCCAACAAATCCAAACCCGATCATAACGATCAGCACACAATAGACCCATGTTAGCCAAAAAACCATAACCACAAAAACACAATATTAAAAGACCTACATCAATTTATTTAATAATAAAACCCTTTCCATTCTTCTTAATTCAACCCATGATTTCATTCCAATTCCATTTACCACAAAACAAGTAAACTTCAATATTATAGTATTTATTTTTTTATGAGACACGAATCCATAAAAAAATTAAAACACTAACACACATGGCTCAAAAAATATTATTGCTTTCAATATGTATGGTATACTATATTTATTTGGCCAATATATACTCTGTGACCAAGGAAGACTAATAATATTAATTCCATAATTAAAAAAAATAAGGATTTGTTTCTAAATCCCTAACCTCAATGAACGTTTTAATGGCCACTACACAATTTGGATAAAATCATATGATCACCAAGGTAAAACCATGAAAGGAACTCCCTCGCTAATACAGATCATATCAAATTCTTTCAAAATCATTATCAAATATTCCAAACTCAATCCAACAAAACCACCAAAACCATCTCTAGTAATTTAATAGATATGAACCCAAGAAAAGAGAATAAGAGTCTCACCATGGATAATTAATACTAGATATCCCAATATTGAGGATGAAAATCATGGAAAATGGTATGAAATTACGACTAAAATTGAAAAAAGGTAACCCAATAGTCAAGGAAAATATATTAAATAGAATGGAATTCATAGGGGAACAAGAATTTATACCTGTTCCATAAAAAAACTAGGGTGCAACATATATGGGTCATGGTTCAATGGGTCTAATTTGGCAAGAAAAATTGTTAAAAGGCAAGAGCCACACTGAAAAATAGCCTCTGAAAATATGTCACTTTCGAAGGTGATATCCAATAAAACAAAGTGATTACTATGAACCAAGGCACTATTCTATGGAATAAAGCACTATCCCTTGATCTTATACATACCATAAAATAAGTTCCAAATTATAGTGAAACCCAAAATAGTAGGGTGAATAAGATGACCACTCTAATATTCATGCCATAACAATGAGTACCATGTTGTAACATATGACCTACCCATCACCTTGAGAACCTCCAGGACTAACACCATGGAAGATCTTAAGGGACACATTATAGTGACCTTAACAAAAAGAACCAATAATATCATCCCTATGATCCCAAACCACAACCATTAAAAATTTTCTCCATCTAAATTCATCAATAAGACTCCATGTGGAAACATGGACAACCATTTCGTGAACCTATCTGCTAGCTAAAATTTCATCCCCAGAACTACCATATGTTTCTCAAAAATCTTCTAGTAGCCTCCAAATTGTAATGTAATAGGCTATGATGCTCCATTATTTTACATTATATACCTCTAAAATTATTTACATCCATAATAATAAAAACCAAAACAAGAACAAAACAACAACCACCAAATATTCAATCTCTCCCCAAGGGGATACCTCTTAAACAAAGGCAATGTTATCCACAAGACAAGAAATCATATAAAGAAACAATTTTAAAAATAAACTTCAAGTAAAACATTACATCAATAAATAAAATCAATATTCAAACAACATTGGATACTGAGAATGAATTTTCTTATCACATTCCCAAGTATTTTTCCCCATAAAACTATGTCTCAATAGGAAAAAAACAAAAGGGATATCTCTCCCATGTAGCTCCTTCTCCCAGTGATCCAAAATCTAAAATTTTAATTCTATGAACATTGTTCACCCTTGATGTTTAACTATCCCCAATCAATATAATGAGAATAATCATAATGATATTAATATAATTGTGACACATAGAAGACAATATGGATTTAATATGTTTTTAGAGTGACTGTCAATCGTTGTTCTAGCTATCCAACTTGATATAACACCTAAAAGGGGACAATAAACTATGTATAAATCTTATTCTATTGGGGAAAAAATCTACTTCCTATGATAATAGAACCCATAGAAGATCTCATCATCTCTAACCATGAACCCTTAAAGACTATTTCATCAGTCCACATAAGATTTATGATAGTTCAATGCCTTATTTTTAAACTCATGAACCACCTGAATCATATTTTTCATACATTAGAAAACATTTTTTCAAGGAGCTACTAAATCCCCATCCACCAATGATATAGATACCGAAAAGGTATCCAATGAAATGTCTCAAATAGATCCATTATAACAGAATTGTTAATGTTATTATTATAAGAAAAATCAAACATTGTAAAGTTAATCACCCATGTCCACCAAATTCAAGATACAGTTTTATTACATATCCTTCAGTGTCAAGATGGTATTTTTAGTATACATGTCTATCTGAGGAGGTAATGTAGTTCTATAATGTAACTAAAAGAAAAAAAATATTCAAAACCCCTCAATAATTAAGAGGTTATACAATGATCCTGATAAAAAATGATGGTCCTTGGTACACCATGAAGAAACAAATTCTCATCAATATACTACCTCACTAAAATCTTCAAAACACTCATCTCCTTTATTTTTAGTAAGTAATCCAAATTTAATAAATGGTTCGTATTTAACCATATATCCTTGCATCCTGACAAGGATCACGGTAAACTAGTAAATAATTCCGTCAATATTTCCTCCTATTTGAACAAGATAACATCCAATTGGTATATTAAACCATATGAAACAAGATTCTATACCTTCATATATTGGTAGAATTAGCATCATGATATAAAATTGTCCATTGTCCACTTAATTCCTTGCCACAAAAACTAATGTGATAACCCATCCCAAATGGACCTATGATGAGGCTACCCCAAGCCCACCTCCAATAGTATAGGGGATGGTGACTGGCACTGAGTAGGAATATAATACACATGGGAGGCCTTATCCTAATGTAATTTTATGCACGCACACATATCCAAGACCATAAAATGTTGAAATATAAAAAAACATATAACCATACATGCATACATATAAAATCACACCATGAAGTATGAAACTAATTATTCGAGGATGAGGGGCCAAATAAAATCCCACCACAATGAAACTAAGAAGAAGTCCAACCCAAAATAATAGAAGAGGACTGATGTTAATGTAATTATATGAATAGACTTCATTCTATCTGAATCACTAAACTCCACCCTATCCTAGTCCCTCTATGACTCCATCAAATGGTCGATCATATAGAAAATACATGACACATGTGGAAAACTATCATGTAGAGGTGAATATAAAAATACCCATTAGGAAACCCTGAAATCACTAAACATATAGTATCAAGAATAATAGAAAACTCATCATGGATATATATCAGTAGAATATATAGCATGAATATCTAGATACACTCAAAATAGAAATAAAATATCCATGTAATATCACAACTATACTATCATCCTAGGATTATTTCTTGAATATTCCACATGTCACTCATCTTGATAGAACTCACTCCATGAGTCTGGAAGAACTGATGATGTCTGTCTGAGAGGTCATGCTCAGTGGGTATCTCAATATGATGTATATGTTGGAAGTCTGAATTAAATGATGCATATATGATGATAACACCCAAGGATAAGGGAAAATACAACAACTCAATTTTGAATAACCCTCTATGTAGAGGATCAACACCCATATTGTGTTGGTCATGAAAATATCAAGAACTCCCCCTATGGAAAATATAATGATAGAGTATCTCACTTTGAGTCCCTTAAATGAATTCCAACAACTCTATCGAATACTGAAGTTACTCTAAAGGGATCACCATCTTACGGATTACACCTTATTCCAAAACAAACATCATGGAAGGGATCAATGGAATGTACACAAATATAACTCAACCAAGATGTAGAGGAAATATAATTTATACCTTATTTTAAGGGGTAAACATAATGTTCTTGTAGTACATGGTGTGTCCCTTTGGCACAGAGTTCTTCCTGTTTAAAACTGTACATGCATGTGTCTGTGTTCATGCATAAGTAAATGGTATGTATGATATCGTGGACTTCTAGTCATGTTTTTGTGAGTCTATTCATGTGTATGTATAGCTTTCCACAACTATGCAGTAATATCAATGTGTCTTCTATGATACATTTTGAGTTATAGGTAAGGGGTCACATGTCATGTGGCAATGTTCACACACCGTGTGATACTTAACTATAAATAGAAACCATAGACACCATTTTATGGGTCCCACATGGTTTGTACCTATGGAACATAATCCATGTAACCCGGAGTTTCCTAAAAACTCATATCTGGATCTTGCAACGCCATCATCCATTCTTCTAGCTACAACTTAAGGCAGTACTCCCAGATCACATCTGGTCAATCCTTTTCATATCCACTCCTTGGAGTATGGACATCCAATTTTCATAGAAATCGATTGTTGATCACCTAGTCATTATCATTAACCCAACCGATAAGAACATGGATTTTTGGACTATTCCCAATACATTTTCATCATTATCACATCACAATCTTGTTTTCTATATGAATTGAAATATGGGATATGAATGTGTTGCACCAATAAATGTTTGTGTAATAATTTATTATCTAGTATTTTCAAACCACCGTTGAAAATAATATTTAGTGATGATCGCATGAAGAGCGGTGGTAGAAATCCACGAAAAATGCAATGGAGGAACGAACCTCAACTATGTTTAGTTGGCATTGATCTTTTGTCATTATAATGTCAAACAAAATCCTAAAAAAAATATCCCAATTTCCATATAGATAAACCTGAACCCATAGAAGTATCATCCCAAAATATAATCCATCAGGTGATGGATTCAAATTTTTCATAGAAACAACAAAATGGGGATAAATAAAATAAAAAAACACCCTAGATTTATTTGGATCAATATCTAGAAAGGAACAATCAGATGTCTATCATTAGAGAAATCCACATATTCTATTTAACATCAATTGGTTATCCATGATCTTGTCATCACTCTCCCAAGGATGTTCCTCCAACACTCTCAAAAAACTCCTCTCAATTTGATGTTTTGTGCCTCTAACCCTGAAATTTAGTCATAGAAATGTTTAAATAGACAAATATATTTCATGGAAAATTAATTAGGTAAATTAATTTAATCAATTAATCAATTTAAATATATGGCTATAATTTTTCCTTACTGGAAAATCTAACGTGATCCAAGGTTATGTTACACCTAAGGTAAAACCCATGCAATGAGCTCAAGAATGGCCTTAGATTTTCGGTTCAAGCCATTTTTTAGATGTTATTGATCTTTTTCATAAATACATTGTCTCTGTGTGTGTGTGTAATAAATATATTTAATATATTTAAAGGATTTTTTCAATCCTCATTAGTCCATATAATCACACACTTTCTTAGTTCCTATCTCCAAAATTAATCCTTATAATATTATAAATTATTACAGAAAAAACAAGCCATTAAATTCTCCCCACCATGGGGATTCATTCCCAGAAAATACAAAACAAAATCTTATAAAAATAGATGTCGATATTGGGCGCACATTTAGGTCACCCACTCCAAGGTTCCCTTATAAAAATTCTTTTGTTTCCACCAAACGTGTTTTATGTGAATCAATCATCCGTGAAGGATCCTCTCCCCTTAATCCTCAATCTCTAGTGCGTACTTAAAAAAGGTAGCCCCATCATCAACGTACAGTCTCCCCAGTTGATCACATGTGATGGGTCATGAATTTACCTCCTCAGATGTCTCACGTTGAAGAATCCATGTACTCAGTCTAACTGTTGTGGTACAGCTATGTGGTAATCCACCACAACAACTCAATGTAGTATATAGAAAGGTCCAGGGAACCATAGAGATATCTTGCCACCCTAACCAAATCTATGCAACCCAAGTAAAGATGAGACCCTAAGTAACACATGGTCTCCCTCCACAAACTCCAAAGGCCTTTATCAGCAATATTTATATGAATTCTAACAACTCTGTGTAATCCACATTCAGTACTAAATGATCTCCACCTTCTCTATTATAGCCTACAGTAACACTATGCCCCAAATACAAACTATCCTAGGTCAGTCAAGCATACTGGTAACTTGTACGGTCTTCCATAAAATTCATTTAATGGTGACATAACTATGTTGGAATGGTAGTTGTTGTTGTAGGAAAACTCCATAAATGGTAGGTGATCCTCCCAAATATAGCCAATGATAAACATGGAATCCCAAAACATGTCCTCTAGTATATGGATTGTAAGTTTAGTCTAGTCTTCATTCTAGGGATGGGAATCCATGATCAAATGCATCTTATTCCCAAAGACCACATGCAATAACTTCTATAACCAAGATGGGAATCAAGAATAATGGTCTAAAACAATCAAAGAGGAAATTACATGCAGTTGGAATATCTCTTATATGTACAAGTGTCCCAATATCTGAATTGTACACCTCTCTTAGATATCTAGGAAGTGGATCAACTTTTGATTATATCTATGATCACCTAGATATATATAAACTCACTGGAACCCCATCATAAAGTCAATTGAGATCCCACCCACTTCCAATTTGGCACCACAATGGGTTCAGCTAAACCCACTGGAACCTAGTGTTTAGGCTTCACTAACTGATGAGTAAGGCATCAAGAGATGAACTCTACAACTCCCCGTTTTATCATTGGCCCCCAAAATTGTCATCGGTGGTCCTAGTACATCTATTTCACAACTGGATGTACCTACAAAGGAGATTCATGAAACTATCTCAAAAACCTCATCCAGCTACATCAACGTTACCATCATCCATCCTCTGAAAATAAAAACTTGTTCCCCACCTTCATAATACCCATCTGGAGAATGTCTGGTGAATATCTGAGTACTTAGTTTCTCACAATAAATACCCCCAAATTGTACCAACATGACTCACAATAAAAAAAGTGGGGTAAAAACCATCGACTAGAGGTAAGGTAATCTGTCCCTATACCAAAAAAAGGAAAACTATAATGTGGCTAACTCCTCTGATGCCTTTCTGAACAACTACAAACAAGATCTCATACTGTGAGCATCTTCTACCATGTTCCCCTTACCAAGGGTAGAGGAAATAACAAATTTATACTCCTTGATGAATTATAGTCATCACCAATTTCTCAAGATTTGATCCTTATGATATAAGATATACTTGAGACTCTAATAGTTAGAATAGATGATAAACCTCTTTCTCATTATGTAGTTTCACTACATATTTAGTGTTAAGACTACCACTGC
This sequence comes from Viscum album, assembly GCA_963277665.1. Lineage (NCBI taxonomy): Eukaryota > Viridiplantae > Streptophyta > Magnoliopsida > Santalales > Viscaceae > Viscum > Viscum album. The sequence continues at coordinate 123,390,070 of OY728129.1, read as the reverse complement.
AAACTTGAGATCATGGTTCATATAGTTCTGCTCATGTGGTCTCAAATGACGTAAACCATAATCAATAACCACCTACCTTTGCATCAATAACCACCTACCTCTGCATCAGAACACATCATAGATTAGTCCTAGATGCTTCAAAAAATAGCACATAGTCAAAACCCACCTCTGGAAATCAAAATATGGGAGAACACATCAATATATTCCCTATATCCTAGAAATCCTAGTGGTACTTTTTTGTACACATGTATATTTATCCATTTCAATTAAAAACTATACATGGATAATATATCCTTGATAAATCTGGTATGAATATCTGATAGTAGCCTACCAACCTAAGGATTCCCCACACATCCATCACGCTCTTAGGTGGCTCCCAAGCTAATACTACCTTGACCTTTATCAGGTCCACAGAACCGGTGAGATAACATTTCTTAGAAAGTGGACCTTATGAATCCAAAATTTTAAATTTGAGATCTGACCATAAATTTGGTTCTATAGGATTACATCCATAACCATCCTCATGTGTCTCACATTCTCCCCCTCGAGCACCGAGTACACAAAAAATATCATCAATTAAGACTACCATGAACCGGTTTTGGAAGGACGGAAATATTCTGTTTATGAGTCCCTTGAACACTTCTTGGGAATTTTTCTTTCCAAAGGAAATCAAAAAGGAATCATAGATAATTTAGTGGCATCCATATGTCGTCTAATGTAAATACTCATCTTGTACTCAGAATTGGTGACAACCTGATCTGAGGTCAATATTCCAGAACCATTGTGCCCCTCTAAACTGATCGAAGGGTTCATTTAACCCCTTAAGTGGATACTTTTTCTTTATGTCCACCTAGTTTTATTGAAGTTATTCGACAAAAAACATCAAGATCTCATACACCTTGGAAAACAATTTTGAGGATTCCCAAGGTGTACAACTAGGTCTAACAAAGTCTTTCATCTTCAAGTCTTCCAACTACACCCTTGACACTTGAATCTCTATGGGAGCCATAGGACATTTTCATGTAGATATCATGGTTGTTCTGGGGTTGAAATCAATGAAAATTCTATCTCTAGATATGGAGATAATCATGGAACATCCTTAGAAAATATTCCCTCAAATTCTTCCACCTCTAATGGAAATTTTAAACTCATGGTATCCACACCACCCAGGGTCATGCTAGTCAACTAGGGTGTAATGGAATTCACCCTCCATTTCATGAGTCCATCCTACTATATCTGAGTTTCCTTTTCAAGCACAAAATAAAACCACATCCCATCATTACACAAAAACCATATCATCTTCCTAAAATAGTATATCAAGTAATGAACAATATAAAACTAGTTTATACCTAATATGATGTCCTATGGTCTTACCACTACTATAAAGACATCCCAAACGAATCTGTCACTTCAAAGAGTTAGGTCACACTATTAGTAAAAGTTCATGATTACTGATTCACCTCCAATAAGAGTGTCTGAGTGTAAGGATCTACCTAATGACGCAACTATAATCTCTATGTCTTTAACCCGAAAGGTGGATGATAAAGGAATGACTCATACCCATGTATATAAGTACTGTAGCTATGGTAGAAAAGACATAGATCATACCTTGAATCATTCCCAGATCCTCTAGGTCATAATACTTGACCATCTGTATCTATCCTCTCCCATATCCCCTTACTCCTGGAGCCTGGTGGGGACCACATGAGGGTGGGGGTGGGGGGGGGGAATAAGTCAAAACATATACAACATCAAGCAACTCTCCCAGCTCCTCTGCCACATCTGTCATATTACAGAACTACCTACTCTTACTGTTTCCTCTTCCTAGGTGACCCATCAACTGCCTCTTTTTCAAGAGCCCTTCGAGTCCGAAAATCTCATTCAAGATGTCCTCATCCATAACAATAGTAGCACCACCTCTCTCTAGGATGACATGATCCATCATGTAAACCCTGAATTGCAAAACTCTATCCTATGATCACCTCCTAAAATTTCTTACATTTCCATGTCCTTATGTCTGACATCAACAACTTCTTGTCTAAGTTTCTTGCAAGGGCGTACCCACTACTAACACTAACTATATGTGTGTACTCAGATATGAAAATATCAACCAACAATTTATTCTCTAGAACCCTAGTAAGTAGGAATGCATATATGTATCACACTGGATCTAATGTCTATTTTTGGTACTCACTCAAATCTATGATCTAAAACAAACATATTATAGACCATATTAGTCATGTACCATGAGAGGTTGGTGAACTCCGATGAATACTTCACCATAGTGTACCAACCTGTTGATGTTTTAGAAGCTTCTGGATCCCCATATCCAAAAAATTCACTAAAGAAAACACCTATCTATAAAGTTACATGAACTTTGACCATACATGAGTCACCTATTCATATAACTGGGCCACAACCCCCCCCCCCCCCATCATCTTGTAGATCCATAAAAAATGCAGACTTCCATGACCACTATCTGATCTAAAACTGTCATGAAAAGATAAAAACCTCAAGTCACCACCTTAAGATAGTCCTCAACCACCTGTGTATTGGGATCACCTTGGATCCTGAGGGGTTTATATTTCTGAAACTCATGAAGCATGCTCATCCTATGAACTTCATCCCCAAGTATTGTTGGTATCATCTAATACTTGACTGATGTTCGTATTACTGGTGTACCACCTGGATGTAAAACCTCCAGAACATGTCCCTATATGAAAGCCTCATCACTGTGGGGATCATCCTCATGATCCTGATTCTAAATACTATCTATCATACATCATGTAGGAATTTTGAAATAGACAAGATTCACCACATTAAACTAGTATATCTACGGAGATGAATCAATAATGACATAGAAACTGCATCATATTCCAATATGATGCGTGTAACAATTTTCCCCATAAACATTTTCTATATGTACTCAGTCAAAAATAAGGTGATCAGAGTCCTTGTGTATGGATACACCATCCGTCATACCAAAACTATAGTCCCTGACCTAAATTCCAAACATTAAACACTTAACATTATTTCCATATAAAAATATCATAGGCTCCAATCCTAAGGTATAACTGAGTCCTTTGATAACACTCTATCATGACCCATCTCAATGGGGATTATTCCATGACTACCTCAATCCCACCTCCAATAGGATAGGGGTTGGATCCCACTATCGATTAGGAATATCACAAACATGGAAGGCCTTATCCTAAATTAATTGTACACAATAACATATGTTCAATCCCATACAATTCTGAAATGTAAAACAATTGAAAACCATGCAAGTATATATCTAAAATCCCATCATCCTAGTACAACAACAGGCGATGGAAAGTAAAAGGGTCATATTAAATCCCAAGACAATGCAACTAAGAATAAGTCCAACCTAAAACAATATAAGAGGACAACCATCAAGGTGACCACTAGAACAAACCATGGATTATCCAACTCACTAAGATTTTCCAAATCCTGGTCCCTCTAGGACACCATCAAAAGGCCATTCCACTATATAATACATGACAAATGCTAGAAATCCTATGCAGGGCTGAGTATAAAAATACCCAGTAAGACACCCGGAAATCACTAAGCATATAGAATCAAGAATAATAGATAGGTCATTATATGTATTTATCAATGGAATATATAAAAATAATTTACAGATATACTCTTAATAGTCCTACAATCTCAAGGTATGATCACAAATTTTACTTCCATCCCGGGATTCCTTCTTAATGGTTCCACATTTCACTAATTCTGGTAGAACTCGCTCCATGATTCTAGAAGCATTGATGATGTTTGTCCGAGAGTTCATGATCATAGATTCTCACCATAAAAGGTAAAAGATTCTATACTAAAGAGAATGATACATTGATGAGTATCACACCCAACGTCATGGGGTATACCAACAACTCAATCTAGAATAAACTGCTAATTATAGAATCGATGCCCTCATAATTTTGGTCATGATGATACCAAGAAATCCACTTAGGTAAAATAGGTTGATAGAGGATATCACTCTAGGCCTCTTAGAAGGATTTCAATAACTCTATCAGATAATGAAATTCCTCTGAAGGGATAACAAACCTATGCAATGAACGTGATTCCTCAATAACCTTCATGAAATAGATCAAGGAAATGAACCCTAAAAATACACATCCATGATGAATATGACAAGGAAATTAAGCCTTCACATAAGGGATAAATGATGAGTTCTTGAATTAAATTCCATGTCCCTTCAGCACTGGGTTTTGGCCATTTAAAACATCATAATCTGGTTTATATTTTTGTGTCTAAGTACATAGTGAGTCTGAGCCGGTGTACTCCTTACCATGTCTTTTTATGGTTGGTAATGTCAATGTATTTCTAGACACTTCCATGTAGTATTGGTTGTGTATCATGCTCAATAAACACTAATTTATACTTAATAGGTCACACACCATCTGATACATAACTTTAAATGGAAACCCTAGTCACCACTATAAGGGTCCCATGTGGCGTGTTTCTTCAAAATGCATGCTTTGTGACCCATAATTTCACATAAAATCATATATGTATCTTATATAATCATCATAAATTCTTCTAGTAATTAATTATATCGATATTCTAGTAACACATCCGGTTGAATCATACCATCACTGCTCACTGGAATCTGGCCATCCTATTTTCCTAGAAATCTGATTTCATTTGCCTCGTCATGATCGTACGACCAACTGATAAAAATGGGGATTGGCGTACCAATCGTGATCCACTGACACTATCATTACAGCTCAATCTTCTCACTGGTCTAATCCCAAATCTGTGATAACAATCCATTTCACCAAGAAGTGGGTGCACAATGATTTATTATATGGTATTTATTGAACCACTAGCCAAAACAAATGTCAATGATGATCGAATAAGTAATGGTTGGATAAATCCTTGAAACATGAAAAGTAGGAATAAAACTTTTCCATGTTTGGTTAGCCCTGATATATTTTTATTATAATGATGACTGAAGATCCAAAACAAATAAAAATATCATCCCAATTTCCATATAGATAATCCCATACACGCAATATGATCGACCCATGAATCAATATGTTGGTCAAGGGACTTATGTTCATTAGAGGAATAAAAAACAAAGATAAATCCTATCAAAACAATTTCTTTCCCCAATTTGGATAAATATATAGTGAACAATGACTGTGCGTATGTATTTAGAGATATCTACACATTCTTTAGCGCAGCAATTGACGATCCACAATCTGGTTATCACATGCCCACAAAATTTCCTCCAATGCTATCCAAAACCCCCCTAAATTTGAAGAGTAATGTGGATAATCTTAAAAATTATCCATATCAGTGTTTAATTAGAAAAATGTAGGTCATGTAGAATTAATTTAATTAATTAATTTAATTCATTCATTCATTTAATTATACGACCATGATCACTCCTTACACGGATGTTTTTCATGCTTCAATGTTCCGTCATACATTCGGTACAACCCATGCTCTAAACTCAATGGAAGCCATATATTTACAATATGAGATTCCATTTAAAATTTATTCCAATTTTTCAAAAAAACAATTCAAGTGTATTGTATATATTTAATATATTTAAATCAGTTATTATGAGTTCATTGGGACTCATAATCACACATTGTCACAACACCAACCTTTGAAATTAATCTATAGAATATTCTAAAGTATTATGTAAAAAATATGGTTGTTAATAATGACCCATAAAGGCATAAAACATCATGTAGATACTAGTATACACATCCAATACTAAACTATGAATCTCTCGAAAAACCTCCACAAACATTGATTATTGGGTGAACAACCTTCCATGAAATATCATTTGATTCCTTTCATTCTCTATCCATCCTTATAGAGAATTAATAAGGATGAATTGAACCTCCATCACCTCTACCTCATAATTTCCATGAGCTGACCCAAGATAAAATTACATAAAGATTAAATATTTTTATATGAATATTCATTACATATCATTATGATGCTTACCAAGAATGATAAAGGACTCATGTCTTTGGAAACATTATAAAATAAACAACATGTAAATCAAAGTATCTACCACTATGTTTTTTACAAATATTACCCTTATTATAAATATCATACTTATAAACTTTTTTCATATCTAAAGGAAAATAAAACATTATAAATGGTGATTCCAAATTCTCTCTAAGGGCACACATGGGACATATCATACAATTACCATATATTAGTAGCACATGGGAATATAGAAAAGATAATATGAGTTTAATTTTTGGAATTAATACCCAGTAATTCATTGATCACAATCATGGAATAAGGATTCTGTAGATCATAATACATGATATATAGAACAATCAAATACTTTTAGGTTTCAGGTGTAGTAAAAGTGAAGTTGGGTCAGCACCCAACATTAATATTTACCATGATCAATGATTATTCCCAGATCAATATGATGATGAAATCCAATCTCCATGGAATAGAATCAATGATTTTTAGAAAAATGGAAGAGGCTTGAAACCTTTAGAGAGGATCTTTTACATCACGATTATAATTAATTTTATTAATTTCCTAATGAAAATAATACCTAGATCTTTAGTATTTTCTTCATTGATGTTGTTGATCAATCAGAATGACCCTTCTAGATTATCTTGTTTCACTATCAAGGATCCATACTATAATCCCTCTAGCAGTGATCCATATGTTCGTTGATGGCCTTCGGTCGAAACCACTCATTCTCCGGGTGCTAGCACGGTGAAGCGAATGTCTTCTACCTATCATTCTTGATCGCTTGTTCTTTGTCCTTGAAGAACCTATCTTGTTCTTGAGTGGGCTGGAAAGAGGATTCAATATAGCAATTGTTTAGATGAAAAATTCTCAATTCACCATCTATGAGGTTTGGTACATGGAATAATAGACGTATGTGTCTATTTATTGACATAGGGATTCATTTACAATATTTAATTGCATAATATCAATTAAATACATTCATAACCATAGAGAAAAACCATGATATTAATAATAATAACACATCATTATTTATGGTGCACCAACTTGCAAAAACGGAATTATAAATAAAATTATGTGTCACAAAATAATATCATCATTATTTTAATTTGAACAAACTAGTTAAATAATTATTTATCCACTTGCAAATAATTATTTTACTACCCGACTTGCCTTGGTCAACTCAAACTCTACTTCGATTTATTGAACACCCGAATAAATAAATAAATAAATCATTCTCTTAAATAAATATTTTATTTAAAATATTGTAAATAAATATTTATTAAATGTTCAATAAAATATATAAATATATTTCACAAAAAATTCGGTGAGTAAATATTTATTTAATTTATGAAATCATTTTAACATGAATAAAATTATTCCACTATCTTTAGAATAATATTTATTAATTAAATTCCAATAGAATTTAACTGAGAACACCAGAAACACATAGCGTGTCACCTTATAGGATTCATTCTCATTATCATTAGGCGGGCTTCCCTAAATTCCAATAGTACTGTCTAGTAATGGGTCAAGGCACCCAATATAAAGAACATAATGTCACAATAATGACATCCCCTTGCAAACACTCACTGTGAAATATAATGCCTTTTTAGAAATATCTAATCTAGTAGGTTTCGTGATAGTGTTATCAACCTTTTGTGCTTGATACGCTGTTCTTATACTACCTAAAATAAACTTGTCAATACACCATGGCCATGGAATTTCTCTTGACGGTTCTATTTCTATCAAATTTCTGATATATTCAATTCAATAAATGGAAGTGACAAATTATTGATTAATAACATGCCACTTGTGATGCACCCAACATACCCAACATTCCATCAACTGTCTATGTTAAAGTTTTTGTCCATAAATCAATCTGCACGAGTCATGAAATGTATAAATGAAAATCTTAATGTCTAAGGATCATTAAAAAAGTTCAAAAATTAGAATATCTGATGACACAAAACATGTTAAATTACTACTGGCAGGTATGTTCTAATAAAATTCTATCTAGAAGATTACCAAGTGTGAACACCATGAGAGGAAGTCTCATCTGCTTTTGAGTACTCTCACCTGAGAGTATGTATGATATCTGTCCAATCATAGTATTCTATCCAACTACAGAACTATTTTTAAAAATATTGTTATAGCATTTCAAGGTTCTCATCATAGTGTAGAACTTCCATGACCTTATCAATGCAACAAATACTCTAGGACATTATCGTAGTAATGCATAATAATGAACAATGTGTAATACATTAATTATCCTTGTAATAAAAGTAAAATTAGTTGGTTATTGGACGCAAACTCTAAAAAACTCCCACTTGTACTAGATCCAAATGCCTACGAATTTTAGTCTTCTAGACCCCACATATTTATCATGTTTTTGTTGTGTCAAATATGTTGTCAAGGGGTCCTTTATGTTGTATTTTGTGGAAATACTACACACTGTAACTTTACCTCTCTATGAAAAATCTCTCAAGATATGATACTTCTGAAGTATGTTATTCATCTGTTGATGTGGACATAGATCTTTTTAGAGAGCCACCACTAAAATATTATCATAGTACAGTTTGATGGGATCTTTACTGCTAGGTATCATATCTAGATCCTAGACAAATCATCGCATCTGAACGTCTTCCTTAGCTACCTCCGAAGCTGTGGTATACTCGGACCCCACTATAGAATATGCAACAACACTCTGCTTTGATCTCTTCCAGCTCACCGCACAACCATTTAATGTAAATATGTATCGCATTTGAAACTTCATGTCATATTGATCAGTCTGTAAACTAGCATCTACATATCCACTAATGAATAGTTCCTCATCTTATCCATAAACATGGAACATATATTTAGTATTCCTCAGATACATTAGGATAGTCTTGATTACTATGCAACGGTGGTCACTTGGGTCAGGTTGATATCTGCCTACCGCACTCAATGTGTAGGTGACATCCAACCTAGTACATTGAATGGCACACATGACCGACCAAATTGATGATGCGTATGGAGTCATTTTCATTATCTTTTTTTCCTCATGTGTCTGAGGACACATTTTATTTGAATGATGAATGGTATACGCCATGTGTTTCTAGTTATAAAGAATCTAAATATTCACCTTGATGTAAATTTGTCTAGAATATCTCATTCACAAGACCTAGCTGTTGATTCCAAATTTGGGTGTGGTATGATTCATGTGATGTTTCTAGGTTATCGATTTCCATTACATGGTTTGTGTAATCCAACACATAAACACCATTGTTAAAATTTTCCCTACCAAAGAAAATTTTATATTTATAAACGAAACAACATTAAATTCTGAACATGAAAAAACATCTATCTATATCATGTATGGATACAGAAATTATGTTTTTTGTTACAAAAGTTAGATAAAAACAACCCTTTAACACCAAGATCATCCTAGTTGGCAACATGAGGTGTTAGTCCCAAACATCAACAGCAGCAAGTCTGGCTCTTTTGTCTACTTGTAGATCTACTACCCATCAATCAATATTTTTAAATCTACTTGGTTCTAGTATTTGGATATATATTTGAGCACCAAAAGATGTATCTAATAACTAATTTGTAGAAATAGTTAGATTTCACTCGATAACAAATGCACCTGCGGCTTACCCTTTTTTTGCTGGGTGCATTTCTTCTTCTAGTGGCCCTTATAGCCACATGTGAGACAAACAGCCTCATGTTCCCCTGCATCCCTTATTATCATCTTTTCTTGGATGTCCATGAAGAATAAATGGGCTTAAATCTCTTCACCTTCCCTTTCATCCTATTCAACATAAGGATAGAAGTCTTTCTATACTTCATATCTTTATCCACCTGGAGAATGAAGATAAGAATATCCGCTAGTGACTTCTCAATGTTGTTCATGTTGATGTTAAAAACAAATATGGAGAAGCTCTAAGGGAGTGATGCAAGAATGATTTCGGTGCCCTGTTCTTTAGGGAGTTTAAACCCCAGAACCTCCAGACGCACAATGTATCCCATGAGTCTTACTACATGAGGCCTACTTGGGGAACCATCTCCGAGCTTACTCTGAACGAGTTCCTTGGAGATCTCAAACCTTTCCTTTCTTTCTCTCTCCTAGTAAATACCATGTATGTGCTCCATCATGATATAGGAATCCATGTTTTTGTGAGACTTCATGTGCTCACTAGACATTTTTTATAGCATCAAACATTGAACGTCGATCACATCATTCATTTGTTTCATATAAAGCATAAAAAACTCATCACTCACCTCTTTGGTTGGAAGATCAGGTAATGCTGACTCCAACATGTAAGACTTCCATCCACGACATAGGATAACTCGAAGGAATATAAACTATTCCTAGAATTTACTACCGATGATGATGTTGTATTTGGATTTAATTGATCACAGGGATACTTTGGTTTATGAGATTGTCATTTTTATTATACAATTTAAATAGTAGATCATTCTTACTTTCTTGATTACATTTTTATGATAAGAAATGAATTAATTTTATTAAGTCTCCCACTATTTAAGCATGTCCCAATGGAACTCACCATTAAACTAAGAATGTACAATTGCCATGACATTCTATTGGTAAGGATCCATATTCCCATTCACATAACCCAAATAAGGGTTGGTCAAGCTATTTGAATGTATTTAGGTAGGAAAGTCTTTTCCAACTATGGGATTGCATCTCCTTGATCAGTTGAGGGGACTCCCCAATCCTGAAATATTGACTATGGATTTCTTCAACTCTTTCCTTCAATAATACTCTAAGTCTAGAAAGGGCTACTCCCCTTTTGTTAATATGGTTATGCTAACCTAGAACCTTTCATAAGGTCTTCCTAAGTGTCCCGACAAGGGTTTTTTAAACACATTTTTTAAATTATTTTTCCCCTTAATCATGTAACATAAGTCATGGACTCACGTAATATTTTATTTGAGGGATTTTTATCACTTATTCATGAATTTCTTATGATCATTATCCCATTATTGTTAATATTATGTGGTCCTTACTTAAGTAATTAACCATGTATTGAAAATATATATTCATAAGCTTGTTTTATTTTAGTTCCTTCTTGTATTCTTTTTTAATTCATTAATTATGTGTCATGAAAACACATCTATAATGTTAATCCATCCATCTGAGAGACATAAAATAATAAAAAGGGAATGATCATGATATTTTATAATGGTTATTTTATATGTTGGTTGGTTAACTAATTGTGACCTGGGGGAGAACACCTTCAACCTTTTGGTTCATGTTTACAGCTTTCCACCTGTCCACCTCTGTATCTCCTGGGATTGATTTAGTCTTGGCATCAGATTGAACTGCCTCTACTATCTTGAGAGTTTCATTCATTACATATTCCTTTTCTAACTCACATGTAGTTGAGGGGTCAAAGTGGTTTTACATCAAAGAAACATTTGGCACACATGCCCTACATATTAATGAGGAGAAGGCTCGTATACAAAAAATAATAATTTAATAATTAAATTAAAAGAAACAGTCCACATATAATGGTATTGGTCTAACTCGTGATCATCCATACATTAAACTATAATTATGAATAAATAAAACTGGCTTTAAATTCATTAATCGTTCTTGTTTAAGATAAATCACACTAAAATCAATTAATTATCATCTTTAACTAATCCATCCTTTTATATTAAACACTTTTCTGAATTTACATGAGATTCTCACCCATTATAATTTTAAATAAATAATTTCATTTAAAATTATATTTGTAAGTAAATTGTACCTTGGGGAATCCTAGTGAATTCCTATTCATAACTACCCAATGAGTATAAATGAACATTACAGATATGTTAAATTAAACACATGTATATATAACAAATATCACATGTTGTGACCTAGCTTTATGCCTGTGTGATGGTACACATCTCATGTGTTTTTATAATATAATACTAAATTTCAATAAAACTTTGTAATTTGGATTAGTATATAATGTGTACTATTGTTCACCATTTATCTAAATTACACACTTGGGGAAACTGAATGTGAGTATAGATTAGAAATCTTTGGAGTACATGGCATGTCCAGTGGGTCACATGTCCTGTAGTTCCTCATTACACGGTCTCTAGTCGGGCAAGTCATGTATGGGGTATACAGTCTAACCCTAACCCAAAGGGACTAGACATTGTGTCTAGTGGGACAGATGGCATGTAATCTACAAACTATGTGCCACCTATTCTGGGTCAACACACTGAGTCATTAAGACTTAGAATAACTCCAAAGACACGGCTTGGTTTGGCAGACCATACATAGTGCTTTAAACCTTGACTATATGGAGTGTACTACTAAATACACACCCTATGTTCTATTTTTATACAGACAAGAAGCTTTGGCACCTCCAAATGAGATCCTGAGTTTTATTTTAATCAAAATTAAGAGAAAATATTGTTTTTGTAAGGTTAAAGAGAAAGAAAGTGGAGGAACAAATCTCGATATTTAAATTTTCTTAAAGATTAACATAAATTGAAACAACTAAATTATTAAATTCATAAATCATCAATGAAATATTTAAATAATTATAATCTATGATGTAACTACTCTGATATTACTTTTAGATTCTGCTCGTAGTAGAAGAATTGTTGGTTTAGCACCAAACTTTAATTTTTTACCATGATCAATGATTGTTCTGGGATTAATACGATGATGAATTCCAATCTCCACAGAATAAAATCAAAGATTTTGATAATGAAGAAAGAGGCCCAAAACCATTATAGAAGATCTTGAACATCGTGTTTATAATTAATTTAATAATTTCATAATTAAAATAATACTTGGATCATCATAATTTTCTTTATTAATGATGTTTGTTGTCTGGAATGACCCTTTTGTATTATCTTGTTGCACTTTCAAGGATCCAAACTAGAATCCCTCTAGTGGTAATCCACATGTGCTCTGATGGCCTCTGATCGATAGTACTTGTTCTCTGGGTGCTAGCAAGACGATGCGAGTGTATTATTTTGATAGTTATTAATCGCTTTTTATTCAACCTTGAAGAACATATCTCATTTTAATAGGGTTTGGAAGAGGATTTGAGAGAGAAATTGTTTTGCTCTGCAATTACTAATTCATAGAGTATTCAACTCAGTAAATTGAACAATAGACGTATGTGTCTTTTTATTGACATTGGGATTTAGTTACAATATTTAATTGTTTAACAACAATTAAATATATTCATAACCTTATAGAAAACACATGATTTTAATAATAATATTGCGCCGTTATTTATGATGTGTCAACTTGTGCAAAACAAAATTATAAATAAAATTCTGCGTCAGAAAATAATAGCTGCATTATTTCAATTTTTTTCAACTAGTTAAATAATTATTTATGGTCTTACAGATTAATATTTTACTACTGGACCGGCCTTGGTCCACTCGAACTCTACATCCAGTTATTGAACATTCGAATAAATTAATAAATTATTTATTCCTTTGAATAAATATTACCTTTACAAACTAGTAAGTAAATATTTATTAAATGTTTAGTAAAATAAATAAATATATTTTACCCACTATTTGGTGAATAAATATTTATTTAATTTATTCAATCATTTTAACTTGAATGAAATTATTCCACAATCTTGAGAATTATATTTATTAATTAATTTCAAATAGAAATTAAACGATTCCACCAGAAACACTTAGTGTGTGACCCTCTATGATTGTTTCTCATCGGCATTAGGCTCGATTTCCTAATGTGCAAGTGTACTATCTAGAAATGGGTTAATGAACCCCAGAGAAAGAACTTAATGTCATAACATCAACATCCACATATGAATGCTAACTATGTAATATAATCCCTTTGTTACAATATCTCATCAAGCAGGTTTCATGATTGTGTTATACATCTTTTTTCTTGATATGTCATTCTTTCACTACCTAAAATAAACTGATCGTTGCACCATGGCCATGGAATTTCGTGCGATGTTTTTATTTAAATCAAAGGGCCGAGATATGACCTTCCATAAATGGAAGGGACAAATTCTTCCTCAAATTATCCATTAATAACATTCCACTCGTGATGTACTTAATGTACCCTACTTCCCACCAAGTGTCTATGTGAAAGTTTCTATCAGTAAATCAAAGTGCTCTAGTCATAACACGTAATAATGATAATATTAAAGTCTGATGATCATTACAGATGCTCGAAAATAAGATTATCTGATAACACCAAAATATGTGGAATTCTTATAGGTAGGTCTATTCTCATTATCTCATTTCTTGAAAATTACCAAGTGCGAACTTCATGAGAGGAAGTCTTATCTGATTAAAAGTACTCGCACTCGATGGTCTGTATGCTATGTGTCACATCATAGTATTTAATCCAACCAAAAAACTATATATATGAATATTATTATACCATTTAAATGTTTTTCATCATAGTGGGGAACTTCTGTGACCTTATTAATGCAACACATAATCTAGGACTTTATTATAGTATTGATGAACAATGAACAATATGTAATTCATTAAATATCCATGTAATCAAAGTACAAATATTTGGTTCAAGGGAAACAACTCTAACAGAATTTTTTAAAATCATAACTAGTAATTCATAGATCACAATCATATAATAAGTATTTTGTAGTTCATAATACATTATTCATAGAATAATCAATGATCATGAGACATGTGGTCATATCTTAAGAAAATGAAAATTTCAAAGGGAGTTCTATAAAAAGTGTGTAATAATCATAAAAATGAGTTTCATATGTTAAGGCAACCCACCAAGACATTCATCTCATGTTAATCTTGATTTATCCAATTTTTTACCTCTTTTAGACTTGGGTTAACCACTCTTATACCCTCTTTTGGGTTTGGGAAAACCTCCCATGTACCCTTTGATCTCATAAAACATTAATAATTATTATTTCATCAGAGGTCTATAACAAACCCACACATCACATAATCATATTCCATCCATATGTATGTAGCAAGATCATATGAATATTCATCATTTCATGATAGGTTAACCCATAGAGAAAAAATGTGTTTCATCAAGATTTCTTCATCATAATAAATAACCATCCAATTAAAGAAAAACAATGTTGTCATTGGATAAAGTATCCATTGAATCAAAAGTAACATCAATGGATTTTTTTCATAGATCAAAAAACCATTAAATGATCACATGAACATTTCTTGAGGAAAATACCCATTTAATTTTCAAATAACATGCTTAAAATAACAAAAATACATAATATTAGAGAAACAATTATTTTAAAATATTAATGTAAATTTATAAAGGATTATTCAATGAAAATTGTAATCAATATGGTGGGAAAACTATTAATTCCTTTAACATAAAAATAAATATTTTGTTCACACTATTGGAAAAAAGTACCACATTTAGAAAATGAAAAGAATATTCCTTTTAAATTTTTTTTATAGCAATCCAAAAATGGATAAAATTACTTTAAACACTAATTGAAAATAGTAAAAACATTCTTTGAAATATTTTAAATAGAATATGTCATGAAATTAACACATTTCCTGGCTATATAGGTAAAAATATGGTTCTCCTAAAAAAATTATTCCATACATTTGAGTATATATAGAGGGGAAAAGGAAAGGAAAATATTTAATATTGATAAATAACTTTAGGGGAATAAATGATGTTATAATTATGATATATATATATCATATAAATTTATCATTGTAAATTTATGTATAAAAAATCCTTGTAAAAAATGAGATGGTACTATAAAACTCATACCACATTGGTAAATTAGAATCATAACCCCCTATAAAGAAATAAATTACAAAGAATTATTTAATATTATAAATATAAATATATTATTAAAATATCATATTAAAGTATAATTATATAAACCACATGAAATAAACACCTAGTGAATTTGGCATATATGTTATAGAAAATTAAGTGAGATGAGAAACCCTTATATAACGTAAGATATCATTTTTATGTGATTTTAACATCTCGTATAATTAATATAAATTTATTATATTCTATAATAGATCAATATTCATACTTATAATAACATATATCATTTACTTATAACACCTTATCATTAATTTATTAAAAGTATTGCATTACCATCATCATTTCAACTGTTAAATGCTTTGTTTTTCATGTATTTTTCAGTTCACCTGAGGCGACCCAAGCTTTTCATGAAAAAAATGTTACATCATTATTGATGAATATTTAATACATATCACTATGATACACACTATAAATATAATGTTTTAGTGTCTTTGGAAATTTTAATACATAAAAATTGATACATAAAATATCTACATCATCTCCCACAAATTTCTTCATAATAAGAACTTTTCTTAAAAAATCATTCTGAAAACATTTATTAATATCATAGGGAAACCGAAATGTAATAAAGGGTGATATTAGTCTATCAGTAAGGGTAAAAAGGGAGATATAAATTGATGATAATTTTTCATAATAAAATGATAAAAAAGGTATAATAACATGAGCTTACCGTTTTTAAATTATCCCCCATAATTCTTAGATAATAATAATGATTCATCAAATAATGATATTAATTTCATACAACATGATTTAAAAACAAATAAAATAACATGAACTAAATGATTATAACATTGGAATGAGATAATGACATAAAATAATTTCATAAATTTAGGAATAATCATAATCCTAGAAAAAAAATACAAGGCTTCCCTAAAATATTTACAACATGTTAGGCTTGGGATAACTACTCATGTACATATAATATTCTTTGGATAACATCCTTTATACCCTATTTTGGGATTTTTATAAAATCATATTCACCATTTGATAACATAAAAAATTAATCATTATCTAATGCATTAGAGGGCTATAATGGATCCAAATATCTTATACTCATACTCCACTCATGTGTAGGCCACAAGATCCTAAAAACATTTCTCATTTCATCATAGATTAACCACTAAAAATAAAAATGGGTTTAATAATTATTTCATCATAATAATAATAAACCACATATATAAGGGATAAATATGGTATCATAGGTTCATATACTAAGTGAATTATATGAAACGTCAAAGGATGTTATCATTGATGAAAAATTCATTTAAAAAGAATGGAAATATTTACTAAGGAAAATACCCTTTTAATTTTGAAATCACTTTGTTAAAATATAAAAAATTATAAATTTTTTTGAATTTCTTTAGAAATAACCATGGAAACATTTAAAGTATTATTTAAAATAATGCATAGTCATTAATATAGAAAAATTAGTTCATACACTATAAGTAAAAAAATGAAATTTTTCATTCATAACATGTGTAAAAATACATTGATCAGAAAATGAAAGAAATATTCATTTTAAACCATTTTATATAAAGTAAAACATGAATAAAAATTATTTTAAAAAATATTTTTTATAATATAAAAACCATTCTTCAAAAAAGCGTAAACAAAATATGGACATAGAAAAAAATATTCTCAGATGAATAAAAAATACATTATACTTTTCTTGAAAACATTATTTTAGACGTTTGAATATATATAGAGTTGAAAATTAATTTAATACATTTTATTTCCATATGTAACTAGAGGATTATAATATACAAATTATTTTTGAGAGATGAATCTTCAAATTTAGAATCCGAAAATTTAAGCCTAAAATTCTCAGTAAAAAGGGATCTGGTAACATAAATCCCTCACATCAAGTTTTAATTTCTTCATAAGTGATCTAATATAATGTTTAATAAATTTAAATTCATTATAATTACATATAAGAATTATATTTGTACTTATAATAACATAAATTTATTTATTTATAACATCTTATCACCTATTGATTAACAATTCCTTATTAAAATCATAGTTTCATGTGAAAACCGTTTTGATTTTCATATATGTTTAAATTCAGTTGTTATGGTCCTTGAATATTGATCAAGTTTGAATCATTTAAAAAAAATTAATCATTATACAAATGAAATATATATTAATTATATTCATATTTAGAACCATACATTAATTTTTTTCATAGAAAAATGACTTACATTGTTCATAGAAATTGTATCTCTTACGTATGCATTAACATCATTTTAATTTTATTTTGAAAAGAACAAAAGAAATATAAAAAATATTTTTTAATTATATAATCATCATCATTTCATAGATATCATGTATATTTATTAAATACATTATTATATCCATTAATGTGAAGTGGTCGTGGAAAATGAATCATATCACTATGTGAAGGTGGTAGTTCACATGTATGGACAAGCCTGCTTTCAAATCCCATTTTATGGAATGAATGTGGAAAATTGTTGTTACATCATCATTATAACACCTTAGTATTTTTATGATACTTGATTAATCATTTATGGATACAATAGTATTAGATAAGGAGGAATAAGAAATAAAATTTAAATAGCATAGTTAATATTTATACATCTTCTCTAAGATACCTCCCTTGGATTATACCTTAAGCCTTGAAAGATTGGATTTAGGAGAAGACCGGTGGATCTATTATAGAGATAAGTATTCTTGGAAGGATTTTTATGTAATTAATTATTTAAAAGGATCGAAATTAATGAATAATAGATTATATTTTGTTCCCTTTTATAATTGATAAAATGACACCGTAGAAATTATATAATTGGTTGAAATATAATTAATGTATTCCTATAGTATAATTATACAAAATGGTCATGGATTCAAAGTGAATATAATATAGGGTCTAAATATTGTTAAAATAATAATAATTTTACATATTTATTTTTCATTAATAACCTTGTCATTTTGTTTACCCCCCCCCCATGGTTAAACTGCTTTAACCTAAACTACGCTATCAAATTTCTAATGTTTTTATTATTCATTATAACCAATAATAAAAGTGACCTCATAATTTTTTTTAGAAATTATGAACAAAAATATTGATTCCATTTTATCAAATTTAATTTATCAAATTATAAATAAATAATTTTAAAATATGTGTGAAAAACATTAAAAAAAACCCAATTTAAAAAAAATGAATTTTAAGCATACAACTGAATTTACATTCATTCATTTCCTAGTAAAATGCATAAATGATTGTTAAAATATTTTATTGAATATATAATCCATAATTTTTATTAAAACCATTAATTAATAATTATTTAATTAAATGTTTTAATGAAAACACATTGCCCGTGTGAAAATCGTTTTATGAAAAATAACTCATTTTACCTTTAACATATTTTATCTTCATTACCTACCACTTAATAACGAATGTTAGAACAATTATTCTTTTATTCATATAAAGTATCAATATATTTTATTCAAATAATTTTTCAATACTAATCAGTATACTTTGTATTTATAAAATTTCATAAATTGTATACAAATACATTTCTCTGAAAAATAGATCTTTTAACCATGAAATGGTTTTAATAAATATTTAATGATTGTTTATTAATAATTAATCATTACATTTTCATTTAGTAAATAATTTATATGTATGTTTCATAATGTGTTTACTCACCTTAATTCCTTCTGATTCAACAATTATGTTGTAATGGTATACTATATGTTGAGTTTATATAGATTTGGGGTTTTCTGTAAAACAATTTATCAAAGACAACAAGTTTATTTCCAAGGAAATAAATATAAAACTATAGAATTTTAAATTCTATACCCCTTAAAAAAATTTCCCACTAAAAATTTGATCACTCTAATAAAAAAAATGAGGATAACTTTCTGTCATCATATCCTCAGGTTCCTATGTAGCTTCATTTAATTTTTGATTCCTTTACAAAACAATAACTATCTATTTTTTCATTATTCCATAAAACCTTTATCTCTACTATACAAGATTTATAACAGTTATTTTTAATTGGAAGGATCATTATCATATGTTATATCCTCTGAGATTATTTTATATGAATGATCAAGTATGTTCCTCTGTAAAAAGATATACATGGAACACATTGTGAACTTGAGAGATGTTCAGTGGATGCACCAAGTGATATGTTACAAACCCTAATTGATCAAGAATCTTGAAGGGACCAATATACCTAGGGATAAACTTCTATTTATTTACAAATCTCAAAGCCTTATTCCATGTATAAATTCATATAAATAAATTCTCACTAACATTAAATTCTAGATATTTCCCATGATTATTTGAATATATCTTCGATCAACTCTGACCTAGCATGATGTGTTGTTGAGTGGATCTTAACTTTTCTATCATTATATCATCTTGTTCATTTCATAATAACTTTCCTTCTCTAACATCATCACAATAAGTTATATTTTATCAGTTCCTTACATAGAGGGATATATAAGGATTTATCTGAGTGAAAGAGTAGAAGATATTGTTGTAGGAAAATATGAAAAGAGAATGGTGTTGATCCCCTACACCTTTGAAGTCAATATAATGAGATCTTATCATATCCTACAGGGTTTTAATGATTCTATTAGATTGGGTATTTATCTGAGGATGATAGGTAGTACTAAAACAAAACTCTATAGCCATAGTTTATTTAATATTTAACCAAACATTTATGGTAAGCCTCATATTTTGATCAGATATATAAAATGTGGTACTCCATGCAATATCATCACTACCATAATGTAATACTTGGAAATATGATCTGGATATAAATATTATTTGATAAGAATAAAATTTTCTAACATCTTAAGGAGATCAAATAAAACCTTAATATCATTGTGGAATTTATACATTTTGATGTGTCTGATGCTGAAATCCATTTTGTTATGGCTAATGGTTATAACATTCCCTTATACATCTATCTCTCAATCTTAACTTACAAACATATAAATCATCAAGTTACATACTCTAAAATGTGTCTCTATATATTATCCCACTATAAATACTCTTTTAAATATCTATAAAACTTTGTACTTATAGGATAAATAAAGAATGATGATCTATTATATTCTTCTTATAACTCTTTCAAGTCTAGTATTAAAGACACATATACTCAGTTCCATTACCTTCTCATTCCATAACAATAAATCTTGAACTCAAGAAAATTTCACGCCTAAATTTTCATCTCTACATCATCATTTTCGGCCATAGTAATATCCACAAATATATATACTTCAATACTCTTTTGGAAAAGTTATTATTTTCACCCCTTCATTCAAAATTATAAACTCTATCTTTTTAATATTCATAAATATTGGATCATTTGTGATCCTCATCATAGATAATCAAGCATGAAATTTTTAAATCAAACCATTATCTACCTTTTCACATTCCCATGGTAGTAAGTGTTGAAAATTTATATTATTTAATCAACTACAACCTTATCTTGTGGTGTATATTAGAATAATTCAAGGTGGTTATAAACTTTAGTCATTTATGATCTGTATATATGAAACAACTTTAACTATAAAGATAATTCATTCATATCATTAATTCAATGATTACTGTAACTAAATATAGATCATGGGTAAGGTAATTATACTCATGAAACATTAATTGGGGATATGCATAAGACATCACCAAGTTATTATCCATAATAATACATCAAAACCTCTTCTTTGATGCATCATTGTAAATCACAATCCCTTCTATACTATAGCGTAGTGTCAGAATATGTGTGTTGACAATCCTTCCCATTAGTTCCTTGAAATTTTATTTATATCAATAATTACAAATGAGCTTAACTCCCTTCTAATTTATCTTGTTGAGTGTATTAGATATCTGAGTTAAATTCTTCATAATTCTTCGATAATATCGTACCAATCAAAGAGAACTATGGATCTCAGTCATAGTGGTCGGTTTGATCCAATGTTCTATAACTTTTTTCAATGATCGATTCATAGATATTTTACTGTTTTTTGATCCAATAGATTATCACATGGAAAAATCAGGTTGGTTACATAACATCAAGCATGCCTCCCCACACCCCATAGCCTATTGACTAGTATTAAGGGTGTAGAGAATATAATGGGGAAACATTAACCCATATTAAATATTTGTAGTATAGTGGAAATAAATAAATATCATAGTAATGAAAATAGATGAAATAGTACATTAAACAACTGGATGATAAAGGATAAACCAACAAAAACAAATAATAATGAATCATATAATTTCATGATAAAATGTAACAAAATTACATGTTGTATTTATATAGATAAAATTCCATGCAAATACAAATAAACTCTAAAGTCTCAAGCCCTGAATCCATAGTCGGTCCCATATCTGATCTCCAAACCATAATGTAATAAAAATGCAACAACATGGCCCTATTCCCTTTTCCAAACCCACATCCATGTAATCTTGTTATGTTACATTAAAAAACAAAACAAGAGTGTGAGTATAACTTAGTTGGTCGACACCATTATGTCTAAAAAAAAGTTTCATAGTAAGTTAATGACATAAAGTGATAAATGGGAGTATTAATTAATAAATTGATATAATATAACAATCAAACTACTTCTACATCATGATTGAATGTCTCCGAGCATATATCATTACTATTTCAACCATAACCATATGTCCATGGTATAATCACATAACTAGGATAGTCCCTCTATATAATCATTTTAGCATCACTATTTCAAAACATGCATGTAATAAATCTATAATAAGACTTTATTAGCACTAGAATAGCGCTGAAATCTCAAATAAGTTAAAAGGCCAAGGATTTTGTCAATGCTAGAAAAGAAATAATAAAATGTGTCTTTATATGTGAAAATAAAAGCAATGTTAAAGAATTATTTTATCAGCAATTTTAAAAGAGCTAATTAAATAATCCATTTATCATCACTTTTATTTAGCACTGATAAAGATACCCTTTATCAATCCATGTAAAATAACTGATAAAGGAAATATTTATCAGTGCATTTAGTAGCGCTGATAAGGGTGAAATCTGTAGTCTGATGCTACAACAAACAACAGCCCCAGAAAATCATGTAGTGTGTTATAAAAACATCTTGTATCAACAGAAATAGATTAGAAATGACCAAAATAATATTTAAATGATGAATTTAAATGAAATAAAATTTCAAACACAAAAACAAGAAAAAACACATTCATATAGTATATTAGTTGTTATTTTACAAAAATTAATCTAATTTTTGAATATAAATGTGTATATGGAGTCATACTGGTCACTCTATAAGTTGAATTGAGATGTTAATAATTAATACACATCAAAAATGATTTATGGGTCATTTCCAAAAATTACCAAAAAAAACCTGAATGCGTTTGATTTATTTTGATTATATGAGATGCTTTTTTGATGAAAATTAATGTCAGTTTTGAATTAAAAGACCCAATTTGAGTCATAACAGACACACCTTGAATCAAATTGAGGTGTGTCTAATTATTACACGTCAAAACTGAGTTATGGATCATTTTCATATTTTACCAAAACAATCTAAAATCACTCTCTTTCTTTTGAGTATGTTAGTTGTTTTTCTTCACTAAAATTAATGTCAATTTTGAATAAACCGAATCACATGGAGTAATATCGATCACAACAAGTGTAACATTGAGATGTGTCTTATTTCAGTACATCCCAAATAACTAATGGATTGTTTTTATAAATTATCAAATCAATCAGAATGTGTTTCCTATATTTTGAGTATGATAGTTCTCTTTTTCAAAAAAAATTCATTTTAAAAAGGAAACACACACTTTGATCTATAAATGTGGAATCTTGTGTGTGTTTGTTATTATACTGATTCAATCACATCATAAATTAATTACAAATCATTTTCCCAAATTATCAATACAATCCTAGTGTGTTTGATCAATTTTCATCGAGTGATAATTTATTGTATTAAAAAGTTAATTTTAAATTGATAGTAGACACTTGGGGTCATACTAGTCACACCATACGCCATATTGAGGTTTTGATGACTCCTACACATCAAAAATGACTTTTGGATTATTTTCTTAATGAACTGAAATAATTGAAATGAATTTTCTTTGTTTTTAGTATGTCAATTGTTTTTTAAAATAAAAATAATGTCAACTTTGAGTAAAAAGATTCACCTTGAGTCATTTTAGAAACAACATGCATAAAATTGATGTGATACTTATTTCTTCACATCCAAAATGAATCATGTATTATTTTCCTAATGTATCAAAACAATCATAAAATTATTCCTCTATTTTGAGTATTTTTGTTCTTTTTTTTACTAAAATGTCATTTTAAACTGGAAACATACAGATTGTGAAATATAAGTGGGATCATGTGTGGGTTTGACATGATACCAATTCATAAAAATAAAAAAATGATTTATCAATCATTTTCCGAAATTATCTTGAAAATTTGAGTGTGTTTTTTTGTTTTTAGTGAGTGACACTTTTGTATTAAAATGTCTATTTTAAATGGATAACGGATAGTTGGAGTCATATCAGTTACACCATGCATCAGAATGTGGTGTGTTTAATACCTATATATTAAAAATAACTTATGTATCATTTTAATGATGTATGTATACAATATGAAATTTTTTTCTTAGTTATGAGTTTATCAGTTTTTTTTTCAATAAAATTAATGTTGATTTTTAATAAATAGACACACTTAGAGTCATATTGGTCACACAGTGCATCAAATGGAGTTGAGGATGATTCTTAAAAGTCCCAAATGACATGTGTTTCATTTTCCTAATGTATCAAAATAATAAAAACACATTTTTTATGTTTCGATTACACCACTTCTCTTTATTTACTATAATTTCATTTTAAATAGGAAACACACACTTTTACCTATACATGTTGCATCGTGTGTATGTTTTACATGAGACATATTCAAAAACATCAAAAAAAAATTATGATTATTTTAAAAAATATATCAAGACAATCTGAGCATGTTTTCTTGGTTGTCATTTAGTGAAACTTTTTTGAACTAAGATTTTAATTTTAGATTGATAATAGACACTTGGAGTCATATCGGCCACACCATGCATCATATTGAGGTGAGGATTATTCCTACACATCAAAAAATTACTTATAGATCATTTTCCTAAAGTACCAAAATAATATTAATGTGTTTCCTTAGTTTTGAGTATGTTAGTTGTTTTTTTCACTAAAATTAATGTTAGTTTTCAATAAAAATACACACTTAGAGTCATACCGGTCACACCATGCATCAGATTGAGGTATGGATGATTTAAACAGGTTCAAAATTACTCAAGAATCATTTTAATAAAATATCAAAACAATCACAATGTGTTTCTTCTATTTTTAGTAGGCCAGTTCTATTTTTTTACTAAAATTTCCTTCTAAACTGGAAAGATGCACTTTGAGCATTATAGGTGTAATCTTGTGTGGGTTTGGTAGGAGATTGATTCATACACATAAAAATTTAATTATGAATCACTTTCCCAAATTATAATGGTAGGTGGTGAAAAACATTATTTCATTAAGTCACCTGAAACACTTGCACAATAGCTCTTATCATAAGTGACAAGTGTTGTATGGACTTTTAAAAAAATGTCAAACAAAATCATGCTATGATATTCATTATTCTTCATTTACCAAACATTTTATGGTTTTTAATCCAATGATTCTTATCCTCCTTTTCTTCGGTCTCCACCTCGATCCTCTCCTCTACCTCCTCCTCTACAACGGTCCCGACTCCAACTCTACCTCCATTTCTATCTCTTTATCGGCCTATGCCTTCACCTCTGCCTCCACCTCTGCCTCTACTTCTACCTACTCCACATACACTACCTCCACCTATTCCTTCACCTAAATGATTTCCCAAAAAAATTTATTGTTTTTATGTCATTTCTTTAAAACATATTGATTTTCTCCATTATACTTCTCCATGAGAAAGAGATCAAAAATAACATATATGAATATTAACACTAATACATCACACCCCAAATATATTTTGAAGGTATTAACCAATAATATATCACAAACATAGTTGTTAATCACCTAAATTTGATGTTAAAATAAATTCTGAAAAGAAAATTATGATTCCTAGTCATCTCTAAATAAATTGATTTATTATTTTTGAGTAACTTGGTTTTAGGAAGTCTATATAGTACTTAGAAAATATAGACAAAAAATTATTAGAAAATATATTTAATGAAATTGTAATTAAATTTGGAAATTACCTATTTTGGGTTGTTTTTATTTTTATGTTTTATGATTTCTGTCAAAAAATTTCAAACATAATATCCAAAATCAGTGTCATTATTTTGCTTTAGACACTACAGAATATAGACCAAAATTAGTAAATTGGTTTTGAAATGAATTTATAGTTATATATTTCAATATATACTTTAATTTTTTTCCATTTATAGTAATCCATAGGCTTTATCCCTTTATTCACTGACTTTATTCCATGATATAGATTGTATTGAGCAAACACCCTATAATAAAAATTTTCATGTTAAAACAGAGACTGAACATATAATTCAATGTTTATTTATAAAATTATGATTTAAGTGTATTAAATATTCACAATACACATTTTGTGTAGTTTATTAGTTTCATATCCATGCATTGGATTCAAAAAATAAATCTTTGGGTGTCTATATTGAATGTAATCAGCATCTAGTGCATCCTAAAAAACAAAAATGATTATGTAAACAAAAAATAAAAAATATATTTTATGTGATTAGATTGTAGAGTTTTACTATTAAATTTTTGGTATCAAAAAGTGTTAGTTGTTTGAGACTTTTTTATTAAACAGTTTGAGTAAATAAACTTTTTTCTTTTTAATTGTTTCCTCATTCAATGTATGTTCTATCTTAGAAATGATACAGGGATTAATGGATCCAAATCATGATTTTCATGATCTTCCGTTAATAATGATGTTCTATAAACATCTATGAAAAATAACAATAATTAATAACTTTAATAAACATATTAGCTCACTATTTGGAAAGACATATTATGAAAATGTGCCTTATATATGTATTCAAAATTGAGACGCCCAACCATTCATGCTTGAGAATATCATTTAGAGTATCAAGACTAATTTTTTCTATTAAGGAATCTCCATATATTTATTCCTCATATTCAATGTAAGACATATTTATATCTATAAATGTGGTCTATGTATAAAGTTATAATGGTAATAAATGTTACCCTCTAACTGGTGGAGAGAAGGTAATCTCAGAGGTTATTTTATTTTATTGGTTGATTCACTATATTTTCTTGATTTGGTCTTCTGTTTCCCCACTTATTTATCCATCTGTAATATCATACCTCACTTTAGACCTTTTATCATCAATTTTTTCATGTTTTTGATATGAAATTTGTTTTTAAATATACACCACATTTAACTTTATAAGATTAGAAGGCCATGTTATAAAATCTATAATGGTTGTTTAGACCATTGTTATATATAGACCATCAAGTGGAAGAGAAAACTAAGAAGTCTGATCATAATCTTCCTCAATCCAAAATCTCGTGTGATGTTTTGAAGGGTCTTTATTGTATAGTTTTTATCCCATAATATTATACATTTTACCCATTGCCACACGATGGTAGGTGGTTGATAATAGATACAAATCATATAAAATTGTACCCTATAGTATTTTAGTAATATCAAGTTATCAAAATTTTCCTGATTCATATTTTGGAGAATGTGTAATGAAAAAATTGATTACCCCAGGTATGGTATCTGATTGTGGGGAATAACTAGCCTCATACCTAGTGGGATCATTTGGTTCATGTGCATATCTTTACTCAACTGCCAGTTCTCTTTTATCCTATCTTATACGTTATTATACTAATATAGATAGAAAAATAATATCTTGTAGTGGGTCTATATGTGTATGAAATCATCTCATAATATTATATTTATCTTCATTTGGTTTTATCTTTTTAAATATGTGCGAGTAAAGACTCCAAAACATACTCCTCTAATGCTACCATATTGTTCAGACTTCGTCAAAGCTACTGAAAATAGATTTTCTTCTACTACAGTCATTGCCAATTTGTGTGTCTAAACCATATAAAAATAATATGAACAAATAATAGATATTTTTAATTAATATTTCTATAAATAATAAAAAATTACAATTCATTCCTACTTACACATGCTTCCAATACTTTTTTTCATTAAATAATTTATCCCCTTTATTTACATGAGCCTCCTTCTATATAAAATGAAATGGGATAGAAGTGGATTCAGATTTTTATTCTCCAGTCTGCATATAATAAAAGGAACATATATTTTCATATATTACATAATTAATATGTTATTATTGATTTAAAATAAATAACAATTTCTTCTATCATGAAGTGTTCCCCATCCTTGCTTTGTGATAGGGGTACATTAGTTTTGTTTCACATTCGTTATTTTCAGCATTCATTTTTTATTTTATAAATTAAAATTTTGAATCATGTTTGGTAAAATAAATAATTTCTAATTAAATCATTTCATGATTCCTTCTTTATAATTTTTTCATGACTAAGTGGTGGGTGGAACTTTATCTTCCCCTATACATCCCTAAGAAGTAACAATATAAGAAGAGTTCGAAAGCCTATATGGGCTTTTCCAGCAGTCATTAAGAAAAATTTATTGTCAAAATATTCTAAAATAAATAAAGTCGTCAAGGACTATGGAATATTAAATAAATTTTTTATTAAATAATTTTTCAATAAAATATACAAAGTATATTTAAAATTACCATTATATCATTCCAAAGTATTTCTAGTATTACAAGTTGGAATTGGTGCTATTAATGGATATCAATTGGCACATTCATCCTTGTTATGAGACCAAGATAACTAAATAACATTGAATTGTTGGGGTCAATAGGTTGGTCTTATTGATTCAATCCAACCTCAAATTTTATACCATGATCTCTTTCCTTGGTAATTTTGTTCAGCACTATGATGTTGCATTGTTGTTGTTTTTTCATCAACATGTTGTTGATCCCCATATAATTTGGAAGTTTCATCATCACTAGTATATTATTTCATGGTATTGGTAACATCATCGTGTGTATAAGAATATTTCTACATGATTAGTTAGACTGTTAATTTTTTTGAATAGAAACAATATAACAAACTCCATGCATAGAATTCCACAATAGTATGCTTATTTCTTTAAAATTGTTACTATCATGGACATAGTTAGAATAATTAAATACTTTAGTACAACTAACCTTCACTAAAATTATTTAATATATCCTCATATATGGATTTTCTTACATCTCTTGAGGATATATTAGACTCCCTATTTCAAACGAGACTTTCTATAATCATTTTATTTCCCAATTTCCTTGATGACATACCTTTCAAACAGTTATTATTCCATTTTTTATTTGATATTTTTCTCCCATATTTTTTGGATATCCACTTATGTTTCTTGAACTAATCAAACAAAAATTCATCCAATGATCATTTTATATGACTACTCATTAATGTAGTTCAAGTAGCGTAGAGGAGATGGGGGATGAATCTCCAGTAACCAAATTAAACAATAACTATTTGGGAAATGAAAGTTGAGTTGCCACTGAGGTTTACAAAATAACTTATGTTCAATTTAAATTATGGATTCTGACATATTACTTTACAAAAATGAAGGAATGAACAATTAAATCCACGTGAATTCCACTATATTTCATTTAAATCCACTCACAAACATTTATTACTTGTCACTTCCACTAAAATGTTTCTTTTTTTATATGGATTAGATGAGACACAAAATTGTGGTGGTGTAGAATTGAGGCAGATGGGAGAGCATGAAAACTATCTATTTCTCCAAGATTCCAAGAGAATGTATCCTGAAAATGAAGCTGAAAACAGGGTCTGAGATCTCTTCTCATTATGGGAGGAATACCTTGGAGTGTCTGATTAGATGACTCGTTATTATAGTATTGTCATCCAAGTATGATTATATGCAGAGTTCTAATAGGTTCTAATGTGACTGAACTTAGAAAAAGTAATTTTTTATGATGTGTTGTCAAAAGTAACTGAGTGAGTTTTAAATATAAAATTCATATCAAGAAACCAAAAAACCCTTCATTATGATTTGATTAATTTTTCAGATTTATTTTTTGTATTCCCATGAAGTAGTAAATGAGGAGGTTGAAAGTAATAAATAGTTAAATAATGAGTTGGGAGATGCGGTATTCAAATCCATGGCAGTGATGTTGATGAAGATTAATGAATACAATCTGAGTTGACAGTATGTCATCATGTAACATTGGAACCACAATGATTGGAGGAATGCTATTTTGATATTTGAAGTCCAATCCATAATCAATAGATGGAAGGAAATCAAGCATCTCAAGAAAATTAAATAAAGGTATTGAAGGTTAGTTGTACTACAATATTGAAGTTGTATATAATTGTTCAAGAGAGTAACATTTTTCATGAAAGATGCTTGAAATTGTGGAATTTTAAGCATGGAGTGTATTCGATTGTATATTTATCTTACAAAAATGAATCCTTATTTACACAACATTATTTTTGAAACCCTTTCTCCTTTTTTATGAAATTTTTATTATTTTTCTCATGACTATTAAGTGTGGTGTGATTTTTTTTCAAAATAGTGGATGGTTATGTAGTTCAAAGTCACCTCGTATGAAGTTGGAATGAGTTAAGAGAGTATGGGTGGCATTGTGTGGGTATATGTAAGGAATAGAGAGAGAGAGAGAGATAAGATTATTATAAATAAAATTAACACTAATTACTCTTTTCCCTTATGATTACTTATATAGAATATTGATGTTAATGACATTATGAATAAGTTCATATATGAATCCAATATGAAATATAAGATACTCATAAATAAATTATAGGAAGCTTCTATATCCTAAGACAATCAAAAAGAGTATCATATACTAGGATTGTACCTATCACTGTAGATAACACTATATAGAATCATCCCTAGACAACTCGTCCATAAATAATGTACCAACTCAATATAATGACCCTTCCTAGAACGAATAGCTCAAAAGGACCATTGGAGGTTCCCCAACAAACAACATCAATACAAATGTGTCACATCAAAGGGGTATTAAAGATTAAAGTGTCCTAGGAACCTACACAGATGGAAACACTCAAATAGTCTCCTTAATTGAAGAGAAATTAGATTTCCTCCACTATAATGGTATTGAAGAAAATAATCTCACCCCACCTACATTCGACATCACTTCTGTCTACTCAATGATTCCTCACCTTCTAATTTTGGATATTTTGTATTCCTCCATAATATCCCTCCAATAACATACATCCCTTTAAATGGAGATATTTTAAAATTATGCTCAGTATTGATCTATAATTTTTTTACTCTTATAAATGAAATTTATATGTTCAATGCAATAATAAATTAATTATTATGATATATTTCCATAAAATCATAGGGGAACCATAGATATTATGTGTTCCATTCATTGAAAATTTAAACACAGACCTTGAAGTAGATATATAATTAAATCTTGTAAATGTGGATAAATTTAAGTTCTAGAGTATATAAGATGTTCATTGGCTCCTTCCTATAGATATCTAGGGGCCAAAGTGGTGAAATATTCTATATTAATGTAGAGATGCACGTAATTTTTTCATTTTAAAAAACAATAATCTTTAAGTAATTGGCGCAATATAATATATATTAAATGTGAATAATCTACCCCTATCTCTCATTCATTTCCTTTTTAATAAGTCTTTTCGTACTCTAAATAAAATTTAAAATATGATAGAATCATTATTTTCAATATAAGTACAAAACAACAACAAAAATTATCGATAAAGTGGTTACTAAATAAACTCAACATATTAATAAGTTATATAACAATAATCATCACTAATAAGTAAATAAGAATATTCTATTTATTAATTATTCATTTTTTTATTAATATAAATTTATAATTAATTATTGGAAAAAATTAAATAAACACACATAAGAACGTAACAATTAATATATTCTTACCGATTATTAAACCTATCATCTCCAAAATAAAAGGCATGAGACTCAAGAAGATAGTTCAAGGAAAAAATAAACAAAAAACCTAGACATCATATGGTAACTCAAGTATCCAACATAATGTTATCCATACATATTTATAGATTACTTTATAAAGACCCGTCAAATTCAAGGGAAATTTTTTCTTAATTTTCTTTGGAATTTTACAAGATCATGGTTTTTGACGGCACCTGATTCCAAGGCCCGGTGTGCCCGGAATAAATTTCTGAAGCTTAGCTCGGGTACGTTCAGTGAACGAACAAGCGGGATTTTCTAACCTTTTAACCGGTGCTCGGAATCGAATTCCGAGGGCACCGATGAACTCGCAACGCCGGTAATCGCTTAAGGGAACCTTTACCGTAGTTTCATTTGTGCGGGAGAAGAAGTTAATTAATGGGGTTTAATTATAAAGAAAATAAAATTGTTGAATCAATTTGATTTCTTATCAAAGTGGTTATTTTCTCCCATGGGAAGTTGGTGGTGGGGCCCACATCCACCCAACTTCCCATGTGTGGATAATTGAAAGGGTGGGGCCCACACGAACCCCCCACCTTTTCAAATCCCTTAAATCTCTTAACCCCTCACCTTCCTAACTCCCCATTAACTCACTTTCATTAATTTTTTACAGCTTGTTATAATTAATAATGTGAGTTACTTAATTTCAAACTCTTGAAATTCAAATGTTTAGGTTGTGTTAATAAAATAAGACTTGGTCTTATTTTATTATTGTTAGAGTTTTGCAACCTTGGGAGGATTGGGAAGCGTGAAGTCTTCTTCTTCTTCAACCTCGACGAAGAGCGCGAGGAACATCTCCTCCGAAGAACGCGACGTCTTCTTCCAACGACGTTTCCTCTTCGGACGCGCCTCGACGACAATGGAATCGACGTTCGTCTTCTGTGACGCCATATCCGCGACGTGACGTTCTTCTTCCGCGTCGTCTCTTCCGCGACGGTTTTCCGCGATGAAATCTCCGTCAACGACTTCGAATCCACGCTTCGCGACGTTGACGTTCTTTTCCCACGACGCCCGACCTCCGCGATGCTCATCTTCCGCGGCTCGTTGACGAACACCATTCCTGAACCGATGTAGGGGATTGTAATTAATTCTTTTTTTCGTGTTACATTCCTGAATTTCTTCGTGAAATTTTAAAACCTATTGTTATCGAATAACGCGAGGGGGTCGGACCGCACAAACACGGCCGACCCTCCTCCTTATTTTCATGATTGATTCCATTGTGGATTCATTCGGGAAGGCGTGGTGCCGTCGCACCACACGGAATCGTGCGAAAGGAAATGCATGGCTCCATCGCGTCGCGCCGTGGAAAGAAGTTCAAGGACGCGACGCCGTCGCACTCCGTCGAAGAAAACCGAAGACACCACGGCCGGAGCGGGGCTTCGGCGGAGGGGCGCGGTGCTGTCGCACCGCACCGGACGACAAGGGTCGTGGCCAGTTCCAGGCCGCGGCGGAGCAGGGTGACAGGCAGCCGGTACCGGGCCGCCGGCGACAGAGCTGGAAGGGGACCAGCCATCGCCGATCCCGTTGATCAGAAATCGGCCGGCCAGGTTGGGCCGTCCGGACAAGGGGGAGCCGGGGGAATTAATTCACCCGGCTAGATTTCAAGTGGCCCCAATTAAGGGGCCGCTGTTTTCATAAAGGAGGGGCAACACCCCTCCCTTGGCACATTCACGACGCAAAGGCTGCGCTGGCCGCACGTGCTGGTCGCGCCGCCGTGCCGCCACGCTGACCGCGCCGCCGGGCCGGGCCGGGTCGTCGGGCCGGGTCTCCGCCTGGGCTAGGTCGACCCGGTTCGGCCGACCCAGGGGGTACTGGGTCGGGCCGGGCCAGGCCCAGACCCCCTCTTTTCAGACTATGTTGGTTCAAACGCCCATAACTCGGGCTACGGACCTCTGATCGACACGCCGTCAGTGGCTACATGATCCTTAGAACGAGATGGTCGTTTCGAAATATCACACTCAAGGTTTTGGAATACTTTGAGTTTGGCCGAGTTGGTTCGTACACGAAACCAACCGGGCCCTCGGAGTGGAAACACTCATATCTTGAGCTACGAACGTCCGATTGACGTGCCGTCAACTTTGTTGAGTTCCTCTTAGTGAGACGGATCTTTTGGCACACTCCACCCGAGGTTTGGACGCAGTTGGATTACGGTCGGGTTGCTTTTGCCTTAAAAACCAACCGGGCCCCTGGGACGAAAATGCCAATAACTCTCAGACCGGGCGTCCGATTGACGCGCCGTCTGCGACGTTGAGTTCCTGTTGACGATACGGAACTTTTGGATACATCAACTCTGGACTAAGTGTCAGGTGATGTATCAGCCTCTCGGCTCGTGGAGCGGACCCTCCCGAACGAGCTTGTTGTGTGCGGGAACCCTAGAGCTGGTTGTGACTGCTACTGTGACTGCGACGATGACTGTGCATAGATCCTTAGTGGATTCGACGATGACGACTACAGCACGCAGCGATCCTGTGTGGATCAGTGCTACCGATCTTGTGTGGGTCAGATCCTGTGTGGGTCAGCGCTCAGCGGTTCTGTGTGAGCCATCGCCTACAGATCCTGTGTGGTTCCAATCCTGTGTGGGTCTTTGCGGGGGTTAGTAGCTATCGATCCTTTGTGGGTCCAACGACTTAGATGGATCAGTGATCATATCTATCGTCTTCGAAGAAGTGTACCTGTGTGATCTGAATCTTGTTTACTTTCCTGTGTGGATTGTGTTGTGCTGTCCTATGTGGATTACATTTTTCTTTCCTGTGTGGAATATGTATACTTTCCTGTGTGGACTGGGTTGTACTTGGGCTCGGAGGTTGGAGCGTACTGGAATTGATGACTTTGGTATATGTATGGGCATATACCTAAGAAGTGTCAGTTGTTACTTCGTGATTGTATCTTTCCTTTGTGGTTTATCCTTTCTGGATTTTGGGAGACCTTCGGGGGTCTCGGGTCCCTACTGAGTAGGTTATACTCACCCCTACAGGGGCTATGCTCGCACTACGTTGTATTGGTTGCAGACGATGGATATCGTTGATCGTGGTTGAGGCTTGCAGAGCAGGACGGTACCTGGAGGTGGACCACTGGGCAGGACGTGCTCGGAGCGGACGGCGGGACCCGAGAAGCAGTGGAGCTATCTGTACCCACCCTTCAGGTGGGATTTCCAGTGGACAGCTCGGCGTAGCAGCCTTTACTTTTTATTTTCTGTTTTTCCCTTTAGAGTTGTACTTACTTTCAGTTTGGGATTGTATATTGGCCCACTTACTTTTCCGCACATACTGTTGTACCAATTTTTACTTAGTGTTTACTTTTCCTCTTGCTTACTCTGTGGTGCTTGTTTACTTTACAAAGGCAATGCCTTCCCTTTTTGCCGGGATTTACGCCATGGTGGTAGTCGCCAGCCCCTGGCCT
The DNA here is from genome assembly GCA_963277665.1 of Viscum album. Taxonomy (NCBI): domain Eukaryota; kingdom Viridiplantae; phylum Streptophyta; class Magnoliopsida; order Santalales; family Viscaceae; genus Viscum; species Viscum album. Next base: position 123,354,781 of record OY728129.1, on the reverse strand, counting down.
TTGGAAGGCAGGCTTGGGGTAGTCACGGCACGGGCCCCGAGGACGGGTCGTGACAAATTGGTATCAGAGGAGTTCGGTTCTACCGTAGAGTCTGATCTTTTCTATGTGAAGCAATAGTGTTTACTGTATTGAGTGTGGTTATCAGTCCAGGGAGTCCAGTGTTGGTGCGGCGGCCGACGTATCCGTACACCAGGACCCTGACTTCTGATTTCCAACTTAATGCATGAAAACATTGATTGCATGTGTGTTTCAAGTTTTCTTTGTGATTACTTTGTATCAGCTCACCAGGTATACTGTTCTGACCATGGCGCACCTGTTTCCTTTACAGGATGGCCCCACGACAGAAGCCAGCTAGGGTTCCGAAGGTTGAGCGTGACGACATCCCACCGAGCGACGAGGCCTCGGTGCAGGGCCCTTTGTCAGCAGTGGCACCGACGGTAGCTCTACCCGCTGAGCCACGGATGCTTCCAGCACCAGCTGCTGACGATGCACGTCGCCTCAGTGCACTGCATGAGTTTCAGCGCCAGCGACCGCCCAGGTTCCGTGGGGAGATAGACCCCCAGGCTGCCGAGGACTGGTTGTAAGCAGTCGTATGAGTTTTCAGGCTAGTGAGGACACCAACAGACCTCATGGTGATCCTCGCTGCGAGCCTACTGCACGTAGCAGCGGGCCGATGGTGGAGCTTGATGCTCCAGGTGCACGATGAGAAATCTCTACTTTGGACATACTTTGAGAGCCTCTTCCACTCGGAGTTCGTCCCAGCCACCCTCCGTGCGGTGCGCATTTAGGAGCTTCTTCAGCTGCGGCAGGGTAGCATGACGGTCGCTTAGTACTCAAAGAGATTTACTAATCTCTCGTGCTACTCAACCGACATGGTTCGACACCCATTCTTCTGGTCCCGGACCATTGAGCAGGGATTAAGACACGAGATCAGGGCATCACTGATCTTCCTCAGCATTCTGACTCAGACAGGAGTACTGGAGCGGGCCCTTTTGATCGAGTGTTTTCTTGCTGAGTCTACACCAGGGCCGAGACCCACCGCAGGTCGGCACGTAGCATCGTCTTCTGCAGCAGGCAGTCGACGGATGACTCTTGGGTCCAGGAAGACCAGACCCTCAGGCAGACGACCTCGGGACATTGGCTCAGCAGTGCGAGGCACACAGCGCGGAGCCAGTCTTTCGAGAGGCAGACAGTGCTACTCGTGCGGCGGGCAGGGCCACATGGCTCGTGACTGCCTGACCCACCGTGCCAAGGAGCAGCAGACGGTTGAGGGACCACCGAGGCAGAGGCAGAGGATCGACTGTGGTGGTCCACAGGGAGGAGGCGGATGAGGCAGAGGAGCTGGCCGAGCAGCAGGTGGTGGGCGACGCTTTGAGGCTCTACCACCACCACCACCAGGAGGTCCACCCGACCACAGGGAGCTGGCGGGAAGAGACAGGCACAGCTCTAGGCAGCAGAGGCCTATGACCACGGTGCGCCTGAGATGATTCGATGTACTATCTGTGTCTATTCTAACCTTTCTGCAGTACTTATAGACACAGAAGTGAGTTACTCTTTCATATCCGCTGCCCTTGATCGGAGCTCGGAGATTCCGACATAGCCGTTGGCTCGATCTTTACGGCTAGAGACTCCTACGGGAGCAGACTCGACGATTACACACTGGTTCTGGAAGTGTGAGCTTACTCTAGGAGGCGAGAGCTTCGGCTGGGATCTTCTTGTAGCGGCGTCGAGGCCTTACGACGTCATCTTGGGCATGGATTGGTTATCTACGGTCCATGCACAGATTGACTATTTTAGGCGCAAGGTGCGATGTGTACGCACCGACGGGAGCAGGTTCACCTTCACTGGTGATAAGGGAGCCTTTATAGCACAGGATGGACTTCCGCGGAGGAGAGGACATCCCACCACTCATCAGTTGGCTAGCCTCATCCTAGGAGCAGTTGACGTGTGGAGTCCTGGTTTTCCTGCAGTGGTGGATCAGTTTGCAGACATCTTCCCCGACGACGTTCCAGGGCTACCTCCTCGTAGGGAGGTAGACTTTTATATTGAACTGTACCCCGGGACAGCCCTGATATCGACTCCAGCATATGGGATGGCCCCCGCCGAGCTTCGAGAGCTACGGGTACAGTTGGAGGACTTGCAGGGCAAGGGATTCATCCGATCCAGTGTTTCACCCTGGGCTTCCCCGATCATGTTCGCCAAGAAGGCGGACAGAAGCTTGCGACTTTGTGTCGACTATCGTCGCCTGAACCAGGTGATAGTGAGGAACAAGTATCCGCTGCCGAGAATTTATGACCTCTTTGATTAGCTCAAGGGAGCACGATTGTTCTCGAAGATAGACCTCAGGTCAGGCTATCATCAGCTCAGAGTTCAAGACGAGGACGTGCGGAAGACGTCCTTCAGATGTCGGTATGGCCACTATGAGTTCTTGGTTATGCCATTCGGCGTAACCAATGCCCCAGCAGTGTTCATGGATCTCATGAACAGGTTCCTTCAGCCATACCTTGATCGATTTGTGGTGGTCTTCATCGACGACATTTTGATTTACTCGACGACTGAGGAGGAGCACGCCTACCACTTACGGGTTTTACTAGACACACTCCGAGAGCACCAGCTTTATGGTAAGCTCTTGAAGTGTCAGTTCTGGATACGTGAGGTCCACTTCTTGGGACACGTCATCTCTGAGGCGGGAGTTGCAGTGGATCCTGCGAAGATCGAGGCAGTGTTAGCTTGGGAGCCACCCAGGAGCGTAACAAAGGTGCGGAGTTTCTTGGGTCTAGCTGGATACTACCAGAGATTTGTGCCAGACTTCTCCAGAGTTGTGGAACCACTCTCATCTTTGACGAAGAAGTGGAAGCACTTTGTGTAGTCAGACAGATGTCATCAGAGCTTCCAGGAGCTGAGACAGAGATTGAACAATGCACCTATCTTGAGGTTGCCTGAGGAGGGAGTAGGGTACGTAGTCTACTGCGATGCATCAGGGACCGGACTCAGTTGTGTCCTGATGCAGGAGCGGGCAGTGATCGCCTATGGATCACGTCAGTTGAGGCCACATGAGCAGAACTACGCTACCTGGAGTTAGCAGTAGTTGTCTTCGCTCTGAAGACATGGAGACACTATCTGATGGGTGAGCGCTTTACAGTCTTTTTTGACCATCAGAATCTCAGGTACATGTTCTCGTAGAAGGTCCTTAACCTGAGACAGCGAAGATGGCTCGAGTTCCTCCAGGACTATGACTTTGAGATAGTCTATACTCATGGGAAGGGGAACGTGGTAGCCGATGATCTTAGCAGGAGGATCGTCATTCAGCTACTTGAGGAGGCGACAGAGCAGCTAGCCTCTTTGCAGATATCCTTCGTGGGTAGAGATGGAGCAGCCTTCCTTCAGTCTCTCACAGTCACTCCTCCACTACTACAGCAGGTCAGAAAGGCTCAGCGTGGTGACGCTGACTGTGAGACGCGGCGTGCACAGATATCCTTAGGATATGCACCTGATGGTTTCTCCTTTGGAGTAGAGCACGACATCCTTCTCAGAGGACGTACCATGGTACCAGTCGCTTTACAGGAGGAGGTGCTGACAGAGCTTCACACTTCTCCTATGGCGGTACATCCTGGAGTGGAGAAGATGTACTAGGATCTCAGACGACAGCACTTGTCGCCAGGCACGAAGAAGGCTGTGGCAAAGTTCGTTTCTTGATGCCTCACCTGCCAGCAGGTGAAGGCTGAGCACCAGGTACCAGCAGGCTTGGTACATCCCTTGGAGGTTCCGGAGTGGAAGTGGGATGGGATATCTATGGACTTCATGACTGGAATTACACGTACTTACAGTGGTCACGACTCTATCTGGGTGATTGTCGACCGACTCACCAAGTCGGCTCACTTCTTACCCATCAGAGAGCAGGGCTCAGTGGAGAGCTTGGGACGACTTTACGTTCAGGAGATTGTTCGGCTTCACGGTGTGCCATCATCTATCGTCTCCGATCGAGATGCTCGCTTTACTTCCCAGCTTTGGAAGGGGTTGCAGGAGGCGTTCGGGATGCAGCTACGTTTGAGCACCGCCTTTCACCCTCAGACGGATGATCAGACGGAGAGGACCATTCAAACTCTCGAGGACATGCTCCACGCATGTGTCCTCGACTTTGATCGTAGCTGGGAGGACCACCTACCCTTGGTGGAGTTTGCGTACAACAATAGCTACCACTCCACCATCGGAATGGCACCATACGAGGCGTTGTACGACCGACCATGCAGATCTCCATTGTGCGGGACAAACCCTGGGGAGTCAGCACTTGTGGGACCAGAGATGGTCCAGGCCACGACAGAGAAGGTCCAGGTCATCCAAGAGCGGATGAGGACAGCTCAGAGCCGACAGAAGTCATACGTTGACAGGAGGCAGAGGCCACTAGAGTTCAAGGATGGTGACCACGTCTTCTTGTGTGTCTCACCTCGACGTGGATTATAGAGATTTGGACGAGGCGGCAAGTTATCTCCGCACTTAATCAGACCCTTCCATGTCCTCAGCAGGATTGGTGAGTTGGCTTATCGCCTGGCTCTACCACCTCAGTTGCACCGGGTGCGCGACGTCTTCCACGTGTCTCAGCTAAGGAGATACGTGCACGACCCGATGCATATCATTGAACATGGGGAGCTTGACGTTGACGATGGGGCGAATTTTGCGGAGGTCCCAGTGGAGATCGAGGATCGACAGGAGCGGGTCCTACGTGGACGGTTGATTCCTCTAGTGCGCATCAAATGGAAGCACGGGGACCTCCAGGAGAGAACTTGGGAGCGGGAGGCTCAGATGCGTGCTCAGTACCCACATTTGTTTCCCTAGTTATGATACATCTTTACGGGGGCGTAAAGCCCTGAGGTGGGAGTAATGTAAAGACCCATTAAATTCAAGGGAAATTTTTTCTTAATTTTCTTTGGAATTTTACAAGATCGCGGTTTCTGATGGAACCTAATTCCGAGGCCCAGTGTGCCCGGAATAAATTTCCGAAGTTTAGCTCGGGTATGTTCAGTGAACGAACGAGCGGGATTTTCTAACTTTTGAACCGGTGCTCGGAATCGAATTCTGAGGGCACCGGTTAACTCGCAACGCCGGTAATCGCTTAAGGGAACCTTTACTGTAGTTGCGTTTTTGCGGGAGAAGAAGTTAATTAATGAGGTTTAATTATAATGAAAATAAAATTGTTGAATCAATTTTATTTCTTGTCAAAGTGGTTATTTTCTCCCATGGGAAGTTGGTGGTGGGGCCCACATCCACCCAACTTCCTATGTGTGGATAATTGAAAGGGTGGGGCCCACATGAACCCCCCACATTTTCAAATCCCTTAACTCTCTTAACCCCTCACCTTCCTAACTCCCCATTAACTCACTTTCATTAATTTTTGACAACTTGATATAATTGATAAAGTGAGTTACTTAATTTTAAACTCTTGAAATTCAAATGGTTAGGTTGTGTTAATAAAATAAGACTTGGTCTTATTTTATTATTGTTAGAGTTTTGCAACCTTGGGAGGATTGGGAAGCGTGATGTCTTCTTCTTCTTCAACCTTGATGAAGAACGCGAAGAACACCATTCTTCAACGAAGAACATCTCCACTGAAGAACACGGCGTCTTCTTCCAACGACGTTTCCTCTTCGGGCGCGCCTCGACGACAATGGAATCGACGTTCGTCTTCCGCGATGCCGTATCCGCAACGTGACGTTCTTCTTCCGCGTTGTCTCTTCCGCGACGGTTTTCCGCGATGAAATCTCCATCAATGACTTCTAATCCACGCTTCGCGACGTTGACGTTCTTTTCCCATGACGCCCGACCTCCGCGACGCTCGTCTTCCGCGGCTCGTTGACGAACACTGTTCCTGAACCGATGTAGGGGATTGTAATTAATTCTTTTGTTCGTGTTACATTCCTGAATTTCTTTGTGAAATTTTAAAACCTATTGTTATCTAATAACGTGAGGGGGTCGGACCGCGCAAACACGGCCGACCCTCCTTATTTTCATGATTGATTCCTTTGTGGATTGGTTTGGGAAGGTGTGGTGCTGTCGCACCACCTAGAATCATGTGAAAGGAAATGTGTGGCGTCATCGCACCACGCCATGGAAAGAAGTTCAAGGACGCGATGTCGTCGAGCCGCCTCGAAGAAAACCGAAGACGCCGCGGACGGAGCGGGGCCGCGGTGTCGTCACACCACACCAGACGACAAGGGTCGCGGCCGGTTCCGGGCCGCGGCGGAGCAGGGTGACCGGCGGCTGATACCGGGCCGCCGGGGGCGGAGCTGGAAGGGGACCGGCCATCGCCGGTCCCGTTGATCAGAAACCGGCCGACCAGGTTGGGCCGGCTGGACAAGGGGGATCCGGGGGAATTAATTTCCCCGGCTGGATTTCATGCGGCCCCAATTAAGGGGCCGCTGTTTTCATAAAGGAGGGGCAACGCCCCTCCCTTGGCACATGCGCGGCGCAAAGGCTGCGCTGGCCGCCCGCGCTGGCCGCACTGGTCGCGCCGCCGCGCTGGCCGGGCCGGGTCGTCGGGCTGGGTCACCGCCCGGGCCGGGTCGACCCGGTTCGGCCGACCCAGGGGGTACTGTGTCGGGCTGGGCTGGGCCCAGACCCCCTCTTTTCAGACTGTGTTGGTTCAAACGCCCATAACTCGGGCTATGGACCTCCGATCGACGCGTCGTCAGTGGCGACACGATCCTTAGAACGACTCGGTCGTTTCAACATATCGCACTCAAGGTTTCGGAATACTTTGAGTTTGGCCGAGTTGGTTCGTACACGAAACCAACCGGGCCCTCGGAGCGGAAACGCTCATATCATGAGCTACGGACGTCTGATTGACGTGCCGTAAACTTTGTTGAGTTCCTCTTAGTGAGACGGATCTTTTGGCATACTCCGCCCGAGGTTTGGACGCATGTGGAGTATGGCCGGGTTGGTTTTGCCTTAAAACCCAACCGGGCCCCTGGGACAAAAAAGCCAATAACTCTCAGACCGGGCGTCCGATTGACGCGCCGTCTGCGACGTTGAGTTCCTGTTGACGATACGGAACTTTTGGATACATCAACTCTGGACTAAGTGTCAGTTGATGTATCAGCCTCTCGGCTCGTGGAGCGGACCCACCCGAACGAGCTTGCTGTGTGCGGGAACCCTAGAGCTGGCTGCGACTGCTACTCTGACTACGATGACGACTGTGCAGAGATCCTTAGTGGATTCGACGACGACGACTACAGCACTCAGCGATCCTGTGTGGATCAGTGCTACCGATCCTGTGTGGGTCTGATCCTGTGTGGGTCAGCACTCAGCGGTTCTGTGTGAGCCAGCGCCTACAGATCCTGTGTGGGTCTGATCCTGTGTGGGTCTTTGCGGGGGTTAGTACCTATCGATCCTTTGTGGGTCCGACGACTTAGATGGATCAGTGATCATCTCTATCATTTTCGAAGAAGTATACCTGTGTGAGCTGAATCCTGTTTGCATTCTTGTGTGGATTGTGTTTTTCTATCCTGTGTGGATTATGTTTTGCTTTCCTGTGTGGAATACGTATAATTTCCTATGTGGACTGGGTTGTACTTGGGCTCGGAGGTTGGAGCGTACTGGAATTGATGACTTAGGTATATGTATGGGTATATACCTAAGCAGTGTAGGTTGTTACTTCGTGATTGTATCTTTCATTTGTGGTTTATCCTTTGTGGATTTTGGGAGACCTTCGGGGGTCTTGGGGTCCCTACTGAGTAGCTTATACTCACCCCTGCACGGGCTATGCTCACACTACGTTGTGTTGGTTGCAGACGACGGACAACATTGATCGTGGTTGAGGCTTGCAGAGCAGGACGGTACCTGGAGGTGGACCACTGGGCGGTACGTGCTCGGAGCGGACGGCAGGACCTGAGGAGCAGTGGAGCTATCTGTACACACCCTTCAGGTGGGATTTCCAGTGGACAGCTCGGCGTAGCGGCCTTTACTTTTCAGTTGCTGTTTTTCCCTTTTGAGTTGTACATTACTTTCATTTTGGGTTTGTATACTGGCCCACTTACTTTTCCGCACATACTGCTGTACCAGTTTTTTCTTAGTGTTTACTTTTCCGCTTGCTTACTCTGTGGTGCTTGTTTACTTTACAAAGGAAATGCCTTCCCTTTTTAACGGGATTTACGCCTTGGTGCTAGTCGCCAGCCCCTGGCCTATGGAAGGCGGGCTTTGGGTAGTCACGGCACGGGCCCCGAGGACGGGTCATGACATACTTCTTATGTCTGGAAAAAATTTTCTTTTGGATATAATCAATACCAAATAACTTAGTTTCACTCTAATTAAATTTTATAACATTTTTGACCTTATATACCAAAATATTTCCCAATTCAGGTCATTGCATCCCCTCAAAAACACTTCACAATCACTAAAATCTTGAGTCATTGCTAAGAGATATAGATAAAATTACCTTTGTAGTAGTGTGAGGTGAAAAATCAATTTTATTTATCAATATAGTCCAATACACATATTTTGACTGAACATACCATATGAAATAATCTTTTTATTTCTTCGAAAAAAATTTCTCTGGTGTAAAAAAGATAAATTAGAACCACTCGTTGTATTAAAGTGGGGAGGATATGATATTTTGGGTTGTTTGTGGTTAAGAACAGCATGAAAATGCGGAATATAGAACTCAAAAAATTAAACAATGATAGAGGAAATGTAGAAAATAACATATATTAGTTTATAACCTTGATCCATCCGACGGAACATAGATGATTCGCCATGGAAGCATAGAAGTTCCATAAGATCTAGAGAATTGTGAGTGACTGAGTTGTGATTAGGGTTCTTTTAAATAGATCAAATACACTTTTAGTAGCACTTTCATAAAAGCACTGACAAAGATTCATTTTATCAATGCTAAAATTATAAGTGATGATAAAAGGTAAATTTATCAATTATTTTTTAGCACTGATAAAGCTCTAGATTTATCAGCGCAAAAAAAAATTGATGACAAAAGACATCATTATCAGCACTAACATTTTAGCAATGATAAAGATATTTTTTAACAGTGCATTTTTAGCATTGATAAAGATTAATATTTATCAACTCTAAAAAGGTGCTGATAAATATTCCTTTTATCAGTGCAAAAAAAAATTTGTAGATAAAGGATTTATAATTATAATTATTTAAATAAATTATTTATCATTTTATAATTATTTATATAAATTTATTATAATTTTATAATTGTTTAAATATATATAATTATATATTAATAATTATACAAATACTAATTCAAAAAATGATAATTATTTTTTATAATAATTTTTTATTTATAAATATATGAATATATATAGTAAATATACATTTATAAATATATGTATTTAAAAATACATTTTCAACATTATTAGTGGTTATATAATCTTAAATACTTGCATTTTAAAAATGAGTGAAATTTAATAATTCAAAACGAGCGCACTTAAAAAATATTGAAAAATTGGATAAGTTTTGTTAATTAAATATGAATTATTAATATATATATATTGAAAATACTAAAACATATTAATTAAATAAATATATAAAAAAAATTAATAGAAAATGATCATATTCAAAAATAAAATATAAAAATTTAAAAAAAATGAATACCTTGTCCGTAATAGTATTATAAATAAATAAATAAAATTGACCGATTAAAAATATAATATAACATGTTATAATGAAAATTCTAAAATATACTAATATTTGAATAAATTACCTAAGTATTATTTGTGTGTGTTTCTATATATTGGGTAAATATATTTGTGTATGTGTTTGTATATTAAAATTCATTAATTAAACACACACACACACACACACATATATATATATATATATTCATTTAAAATCAATCTAACACACGACATTTGATATATGTTAAATTGAAAAATCGAACAACATTAAAAATGAATAAGTCATTAATATGTTTTTAATTAACATTTTATTCATTATATATATATATATATTATATTATTTATTACAATTTATAATTAAAATAAATATATATATTATAATTATTCCTTTTTATTAATAATTGTTTATTTAATAAATTTATAAATAATTTTATAATTTATTCATTTTTATTTTTTTGCTTAATTATTATAATCGATTCATCTTATATATCTATATTTAATATATATTATTTTTTTTTATAATCTATATATATATATATTTCATATATTCATTTTTATCAATAATTATTTAATTAATAAAATGATTAATATTTTATTAATTTACGCTTTTTAAATATTTATTTGTTTAAATATTTTTTTTATTAATTTTACCTATCTATATATTAAATATATACAATTTATTAATTTTTAAAATTTATATATATGTCTATTCAATTTATTCACATGTAAAAAAAATTAATTAATGAAATTGCTAAAAAAAACTATTTATATTTATTTAATTATTTAATTTTATTAGGGAACTTTATCAGCACTAAAAAAATAACCGATAATGGTTCCATATTATCTGCGCTACAAAAAACACTGATAAAGGGTAACCTTTATCAGCCCTTTTTAGCATGTATAAAGGCCTCCCATTATTAGTTCTTATTTTAGCGCTGATAAAGATGGACTTTATCGGCATATTTTTCTAGAACTACTGAATTCCAATGCTTTTAAAGGCATGTTTTGTAGTAGTGCATAACTGGGTCAAGCCATATAATCATTAGATCATAACCAGGCCGAGCCCTCTATATACACATTTTAACATATCCAGAACAATCCCTATAAGAATTACAGTATAACCGAGCATTGCCCTCTATATAAGCATTTTAGAATAAAAAGTCACACCATCTATATAATAATTTCAACATATCGTACCAAGTCCTCTATATAAGTATATCATCATAACATACAACACAAAATACAATAGAGATAATAACACAACATACATCATAATCCATGGAGTTCATTTCATAAAGTTAACTTTTTATCTTTATATTCCCTTTCATTCATCAAGATATGTCTTAAACCATTAAATTTTAATGTATACAACCATATAATATCAAGGTATAGCCAGTCATTTCAATAGAAAAGTAATACATTTTCTAAAGTGATCCTATCCTAATAAATCACCTAATTTATCAGGTCATGTTAATTCATATTTTAATCCAATGGAAAGTTCATTATCAAATAAAGACTATCAATAAGGAATTCTGATAAAGAATGAAGGATAAGGATATTAGAAGGGAAACCTTGATAAAAAAATCAAGATCAAAACTAGATTCAATGGTGGTCAAGATATCATTATTCTACAATGGAGGATAGTCGAAAAAACTTGAAAACCAAAGAAAAGGAACCCATCATATATTAAAATGATAGAATGAGACATCTATAAGGGAATTAATCACACTATGATCTCTTGGTGTATTCCTAGGGTTTGCGAGAGGAGTTTTCATGATGGATGAAAATAAACTCATATGAAAAAAATGTTTTAATACTAATGTCACCAATAAATTCACTATGTAAACCCCGTTTATGACGTTAATTTATCGATTTATATGATACACTGAAACACACATCTCATTGAGTTAAAATAACCCCAATCAATCATTTTACAAAGTAAACCAGTTTCACAGTGTGTAAATGTTTTGTGCTCTTAACATGTTCATGAGATCTTCCTAAAAACAAGTCCACATCCTATTATATGTTCATGACATGAAATTTTCCAATTGACCTATCACATTCTATATTTTATAGAAAAAACCGAACCACCTCTGAAGCTTTCCAAACCCACAATAAACCCTCCCAATCCCTTTGAAACATTTATACTCATACTCTATTACTTTAAAAAACATATATCCGATAACTTTAATTTATTTTATTTCAAAAAATATCTCCATCCCCAAATAAAATTGACCACCAAGTTTTAAACAAATAAAAACCCATCCAATTGAGAAGTCAAAAACAGAGTGAAGTACCTGAAAAAAATGGGATCTTACAACCTCCCACCATATAACAAATCAACTAAAACATGATTTATGTATCACTATGGGTTCATATCAGATTCCATCTCACATGTATCTTCCTGAACACACCCATGCTACCACTACACTCAAACTATAGGTATGGCCTTTACCCAAAGATACTTCTCACTACATTCCATAATCTATATCGGATTCTCCTCAAATGGTGAATCTATACTGAGATTTATGTCATCAACATCAATCACCTTAGATGTGTCAGGATGATATCTCTAAAGTTGTAACACATGAAACACGTCATGCATTTATTTGTAATAATTTTTATGGGACAATGGTTATAGCATTAAAATGACCCATTCCACTATCTCAAATGGCCTAACAAACCAAGGTTCGACCTTCCCTTATTTTTTTATAACATTTCCCAACCTAGGAAACATTAGAAGAAAAACATGGAAACCCACATGAGGATGTCTACATTGGTTAGCGTAATATTTCTACTTGATCTGTGTGGTCTCCAACCACATCCATATAAATTAAACCTACTCAGAAGTCTCCCGCATGAGACTATGTAACTCCCCAACCCCATAAGCTCAGAGATGGTGCATTACTTTGTTACATTGGAATAATTATAACGAATCAAATCTCAGAGGACCAATTATTTTAGTAGTAGTTGAACACCGTATTATATACATGATACCCATAATACATTGAGTAGTGAAAATAAAATAAGATACGTAATAAAATTAAATAAAATTCATCATTGTAATTTTATTCTATGTTTTGTTATTCATAACATGGGGAAAGGAAACATAATAAGGGTGAGCTAAAATGCTCAGTAAGGGTAATTAAATTAGAATTAATAATTAATAATTGGAAATTAACCAACATGGATAGTTAAATAACCAATAACACATGTCATTCTAATAACTATATAAGGAAATATCAATATGTCAAGGTAATAAACTAAAACGTATGCCACTTAATCAATAAAATCACAAATAAAAACTATCTATAGATATGTAGATGAAAATTATCATGTATAATAATAATAAATGAGTTGTTAATAATGAAAATTATTAATTATTGGACACCATGTTTCCCTAGTATGAAACCATTACCCTTAAGACCATTCATAAGGCAGTTTAAAACATACTGGTTACAAACAAATATACTTTGTCCAACCTTAACTCTACTGTAAATACATTTCAAAAGATATTTTATAATATATTGGTTACAAACATGACGAGTTTTTTAAACATAATTTCATCCCATGAGACTATATATGCATCAAGTGGCTTTCATCAAATGATCCCCAACTAGTGGGGATTACATTAAACTGTCCCCAACTAGTGTCTTACCTATCCAACACATCACTCAAATAAAATATTTGATTTAATTAAAAAAATTAACCTTATCAAATATCCTTATTGAATAATGAATTTTGACTTATCAATATTACCTCAAAGGAAGATACCTAACAACAAGGGTTGTTGGCATTAAAACATTCTTGAGGAAAAATAATCATTTAACATTCCAATGTGTACATTACCACTTTGAAATATTTAAATAATTAATCCCCGTGAATTTAATGAAACATAAAATATCATTAGTATTAGGAGATTCATGATATTACATGTAAAATCTAATTACATACATCATATAAAATTGATTTGGTTCATAAAAAATAAGCCTCAATAGAAAGTTAATTGAGATGAAATCCCTACCTTAACCTTATTTTTTTGTGGTATTTATCCTCCTATATAGTGGTTTAATGTAAGGACCTGACCCCAGTTTCCTAGAACCAATGCATTATTTTATTACATTGGAATATAAACAAGGGATATACATCCTGAAGGACAGATTATTTTAGTATTATTTGATACAAGACATGTACATAAGTTCAACATTACAACTTGAAAAGAAATAAAACATCGAAAATCCAAAAACAAAATCCATATCTCCTCAGTTATTTTAGAATGCCATTCATAATAAACTTCTACATTTCCTAATAAAATGAAACATAAGAAAGGGATGAGCTCAGACACTCATTAAGGGTAAGAAATACATTGGAAGATATATATAAAAACATTAGGCAAGTAGAATAACTAAAAACGAATTCTTTTAACAAAAACATGAACACATTACGGAAGAATTATGATTTGAGTATGTAATTCCATAATAAAACATAATAATGTGTATTCTACTAGTCATATAACCACATGAACCAACAATATTGTTTTCATAATGAGAAAATTCATAATTTGGTATAACAAAACCATACAGTCAAGGCCTTGTTCCAAGAACATAAGTAATCGTTTTTCCAAAGCCTTATGCCAAGAGTGTAGTTTGTCTCATGAGGCCTACTGATGCACCGAGGGGCTATAACATTCCCATCCTGAAACATACTAAGTCCAATAAATTCTTCATATCAATAGAGTGAACATAAAAACATAAACATTCATATTGAAACTTAAATATGAAATGTAACTTAATTTCCCAAATCATTAAACATAAACACTAACCATTTAAAGTAAACTGGTGAATGGTTTTAAGATAGCACATCCACAATCAAACTAATCATTATAAATTAAATTAAATATTGTAGATGATATCATAGAAGATAAACCTCAATGAACTACACATTCAAAAAATGATGTTTACATAGATTGATATTCTTTTAAAGGAGACCATTGAAAAATCCTTGAGGAAATAATCCTTAAACATTCCAAAGTGTCCCATACCACCTTGATTCATTCTAATCATAATCCCTTAGACTATAATTAGAATAGGGATAATATTGATATGATATATTATTTTTCAGTACATACATTACAAGTAATATGTAAGTGGGGAACAAGGAATATGTCTCACTAAAGATAATGTGAGATGAGAAAAATCCTTTTTACTTTGGAAGGAAGAGTTATTTGGGAAAATACATTATATTTTCCATGAAATAAGTTTTTAAATGTGAATATCCCAGAAAATAAAATACTAGGAAATTGAAATCATATTTTAGTTATAAATGATGTCCCACTAATGTGAAATCAAGTAAAAAGTGTTGTTATGAATCTTTACAACTAAATTGTTATAGTTATTTTTAAGGAAAGGATTAAAGAGAATTTTAAATTGGAAAGAAATGTTTGTCATATTAAATATATAAATCATCCAAGAATATTTTTCATGATAAAATGAGTTTTTTTATAGAAATAATGGTGGCTTAAAACATATTCTGGTGTACACTAGAAAACAGGTAACAATTCGTAAAGATCCCTTGAAAGGGGTTTGTATTTCTGAAATAATTTTGAATGTTCCTTTTAAAACATGTAACTCCCCATAAAATAAGGAATTATTATTGTTGGTAAACATATATAAAACACTAAAACATAATTTAAGAGGAGTACATAATAATATATAAGAATTTCACAGAGGTAATTAGATAATGAAAGTAACCCAAATGAAAATGGATGTTCCGGTGGAAAACCCCTACCACTTTCTAATCAAATGATTTGTAAGCCCCAAAATTAATAATATTAAAATGATACATTGAATATAATGAAAAAAATATATTCATGATATTTTAAATCAATGTTAAGTATACATACACCATAAAAAGTATTGGCAGTGACTATGGAAAATATCTTAATAAGGGAAGTGAGATGACGAAATTCATACCTTAAGTCCGAATGTGTTCCACTTTTGAACTTAAGATCATGGGATATGAAATTATAAATTTTAAGAAAATATTTATAACCTATTATACATGTATTTATTTCATCATAATTCTATTTAGTTCACTTTTTTTCTTATTGATAAGTTATTATATTGAATTATGTTGTTCTAGAGTGTTTGTTTTCTTGATTTTCATAAACGGATAACTTTTTTTAAGAAATGGAGTTCATGTGGATTGGTTTTAAATCTCATGAATAAAAATTAAATATTATTTATGATCATACAGAATTTTTAATGGTCATTTATATCATTTGCTTACATTTAATGTGGATGAATCATTATATGACAACCACTTCTATAATTTGGTGGTATTTGGATTATTATGAACTAGCTTTGTCATCATAATTAATTATATGTACATATACCGGTTCCTGAATATTAATTAGGTTAAATTAAATATATTATATTCTTTTAAAACCATCTAAATTGTTTAATGACTAGTAATGAATGTGAAATTCTAGAAAAAAATTTCATCATCCTTGGATGTTATAAATTGGAACCTCATGGACGTTGATTTCATTTATAAATATAAAAGGGAGGGATTATGAATATTGATGATGTTTTTCCCATTAAAATGATATAATTAAATTATATAAATGATATTGGAGTTATCATGGTCATTTAGAAATATTAGTTGTGGAGAGAAAATGATAAGAGATGAACTTGAAAATAAAACAAACGTTGAGAGATCCCTTATGAAAATTCGGCAGCCTAATGGCGTCGCATAAAATGTCATAAAATGAAATGATGAGAGAAAAATGGCAGATACTCATATTTACATAAAAGGAAAATAATAAGAATACATAATATCAAACCCCAACATATGTGAATGGAAATTCAAAGAGATAACATAAAGAAGTGTTGACTAAAAGAAGATGGTGAAAGGTTCCCTTACCCTATAGAGTAACTCCAAGAACAAAAAGATTAGGATATTGGGGGCATAAGGGAACCATGGAAGGACTCCTAGGGAGGTAAAAAAACAAGATATTTGAAGATGAGGGATTTGTAATGAACTAAAACGAATGGATGAGTGGGTATTATAGTAAAAGAGAAATAATATTTTATTAATTTAAAAAGACAACTCATTAGTGGTTTTTGTAAAACTATGGGATTTACCAAGGTATTTGCCCTTGGTATTTAGCCACATGGGACCCCTAATTTCATATGTTACTTTACACAAGTCTAGCATGAAGTTTGTTTAATTACTATGTCATTATGATGTCATTAAACTTTTAAAAACTCAAAATTGCATTTTTACTATTCTTGAAAAATTCCAGTATTTTATAAAAATCTCAAAAATTCAACCCTACAATTTTTTGATGTATAGAATTAAAAAATGAACTCAATTTATCGAAATTAATTTTCAAAATATTTATAATTTAATTTTTAAATAAAAACATAGTTAGTTCCAAAAAATAATAATCTTAAAGGTATAATTAGTTTTATATCACATTGAAAAATTAATTAAGATATCATTGTCTTTTTAACATATGAAAATAATAATATTATTATTTAATATTCATAATGGTGATATTACTATTTATATAAATATTCTTAAGGCTATGTTACTATTCAAAAAAATAAAATTTTTTCTATCATACTTCAAATGAATTACAAGTCACAACTCTAGATGACCGTTTTTTTGAAATTCAAAACATAGAAGAGGCAAAGTTGTGTTTAATGGATAGATTATAAAATGAATTCAATATTTATTTACAAAACCTCTGGGTATTAAATTAAAAATATTTTAAAAACTTAGACTAAATCTATAAACAATTTTATAATATAATATATTAAATATTTATAGTATTCTATTAACTGTTTGTTAACACTCTTTCATTATTTTAACTATTTTAGGTGTTACTGTCCATGTATTCTCAAGTATGTTTTAACTTGTTAATTTTTATTCTTATTAATTAGAAGAGGATATCATCTTATCAATATTTTAACCCATTAATTAATTATCTTATATGTTCTTCACATATGTATTTATATTATTCCATAATGTTTGGAGATATGAAATGAAATGCATCTTTCTTGGAGAGAGTGGTCATACGTAAGCATGAACAATAATTTAATATATTTTTCATATTAAAAGAATGAAAAATAAATGTTACATATATATATTATGATTATTTTATAGTATATATCTTAAATATTTCATATATTTTTTTAAAAATCATCCTTAATATGTTCCATGTATACCAAGAACAAATTACATCACGTAGAGGGGGTAGTTTACACTTCCTAAAATGATGTTATTGTATTAACGCAAAATGGGAAGTATTAAAGGTATGTGTTATAAAATAATTAAGGATGTATAAATAAAAAATATATATCATATATCATATATAAATATATTTTCCATCACAATGACCACCGTGAGAGGTGGTAAAGTAAAAATGTACATTCATCGTTTTGTGAGGCAGTAGTTCAGTGTACACAGTATATTTGTTACCCATTATATGGAAGTGTGTGTAAGTATATGTTGAAACCTTATAATAAAAAAATCATAGTATATCTATCATAATTATTTTTATACTATTATATAATAATGATATTTTATGGGGTGGAGTACAGAACTGAAACTAGAGATCTTGAGAGAAGACATCGCCTCTTAATCAGGTAACTCCTTTTGGTTTGTATGGAAAGGCTTCCTTGGACTACACCCTGACCAATTATAGGCTTATAGATATAGTTTAGGGATATTGGGAGAGTATTTTCCCATATTTTGGATGATCCAATGTTCCTTGAGTGGTGTGAGGAAGGGGTACAGTTCTTTTCCTTTTATAGTGGCGGGAGAGTGGAACTCTTGTAAATACCAAAAGGTATTCATTAAGGGAAGGTATACCTTACATAAGGTGACTCCAAAAAAGGAAATGTAATATATTAAAGATAAATAATGGTCTATTAAAACCTCCAATAAACAAAAATATGTTCCTTATAATAATTTGGTTCATTAAATTCTAAGATTCCACAATTTTATCATTTTGGTTTATGTTAAAGAATCTAGTTTTCTATTCTAATTAATTTAACCAGTTAGACTAAAATGAAGTGATATTTATTATAAAATATATATCCACTAAATTACTGATATTATATCTTATTAATAAAATACAAATCTCATATTTTTTGTAAATTAATTTCAAAACATGCACAAGTGAGGTGCTAAAACACCACTTAAATCGAGATCGTGTTAACAAATTTTTTACAATATATGGGTAAATATGTTAATTATAAAATATTAATTGGTCTATTAGTATAAATATTTTAATATTTATTATCACATAAAAATAACTTGGAATAATATATGATTTTTTTTAATTTTAAATCATTTAATAAAATATCATTTATTGTAAAATGACAATAATGTCAATTTTGACATTATTTATTTAATTTTAATTTTAAAATATTAAAACAATTTTATATTTAAAATATATTGATTTTAAAACTTTTAAACATTATATATTTATCTAAATATATTTAATGACAACAATTGAATCAACATACTTCACTTTTAATATTTATAGTATCATTTATTTTAGTAAATTATTAACTAAATAATCACTACGTTGGCATTTCCTAAGACTTTTATATAACTAAATAATATCTAAAAATTATTGAAAAATTTTAATTATAACAATAAACCATTTATAATTCAAAAAGATATGTATAATAGAAAATATTATGTTTTTTACATATCTCAATGTTTTATAAATTTTAAAGGTAAAGAAAGTTCCCTTTTTGTATTTTTTCTTACGAAACATTTTATATAAGGAATTTTCTTTTAATAATATCCCAATAAGACATAAAATTCTAAAAAATGGGTATATGGTCGAATTATTTTCATACAATGGATTTTTGACAAGTTTTAATGACATTTCTTTCCTTAATATAAAGATTTAGTCCCTTATTATGCTTAATCTTACCTTAATCACAGTAACTAATTTTAATCACATTCACTAATATTTTTGGTCAAAATTTATGTTGATATTATTAGATCAAAAATATTTTAATGATTGCAATAATTTATTTACTTTTTTGAAAACTAAAATCATGTAATTATGAAAATTATGATTAACTCCACTGCCTCATATGTAGCGAAAAAGTGGGTCTCTAAAGTAAAAATATTCAACAGGTCAATAAGTGTTTATATCTAATTTCAATATAAAATGATTCCAAGACTTAAATTGTATTACTATATTCATAATTGATCAACTTTGACTTTAAAACCAATTTAAAATATAATTATCATTAGTTATGTTTTAAACTAAATGTTTTTTAACTAAATTGCAGTAATTTTTTGATATTCATAAAAATAAAAGTTTCTCAGAAAAATACAAAAACATAACTGTAATATAATTTCCACTTTTGTAATTCATAAATGATGGTTATTTTTAAAAATAAAATTTATAAATGTTTCCAATTTTTTTAAAAAAAAATTCTCCATTAAAAGGTGGTAAAACCTAGTCTTGCATGTAATGCAAGTTAATTCAGTGTTTTATGTAGCGTATGTTTAACATGGTGTTTTTTATAAATAGAGAAAAAAATTATTTATTTAAACATAAAAATATTTTGATTTCTTGGGGTGTGACATTCTCCCCATTTTATTAAAATTTTGTCCTCTCAACTTAAACATGATCTTAGTAATCAAGGAATTGATATTTGAAGATACTATTGTTAGAAAACCCACATCATAAATAGGGTTAATAACACATCTTCTTAATAAGAGATAATGGAAGGTATAATTTTCACTTAACTAGGTTACCTAGTAGGAGAACATAGTTTTGAAATAGAAACATTATTATGGAATAAAAATCCAACAATATGGTTCTGATGGACAGTCCTAGAGAAAATATTCAGATGAAAGTGGTTGACAACAAAAACATTAACCATTTGTGTGAATAAAGTTTATTGATATCTTTGAGATAGATGATTATAGGAAAACATTTTTTTTTAAAACCATTTTTTCTACTGTTAAGGAGTAATTTCACTATAAAATAACATAAGAAAATATGTGTTTTTATTACCATAATCTTTTCTATTGATTATGCCTGGAACTATTTTGACTTCATATCTTACATATGATTCATCATATGGTGAAGTAACACATCAATCCCTAAAATCTCATCTAATGGTCAACTTAAACCATTTGATAATCGTTTAACATTTCCAACAAATTAGGATCCAATCACTTTCAAAATATGTTCACTGAATTTCCAAAATGAACTTAACATTATCCCTTAATCAACATAACATATCTCTATATTTTCACATTCCAAACATGTTAATAACTTCATCATATATCCTTTTGAAATGTTGTAAGAACAAAAAATACCATAAAACCATATTAGACACATGTGTTATTAATTATTCCTTAGGTAAGATAGATTTTATTGGATTCAATCCTTAAATAAAAATGTGTTGTAAAATCTATAAATAATAGCATAGACCACATATTGACAAGTCATTAAGGGCATAAGAACTTTTTAAAATCAATCATTTATTCATCATTATCTCAACATTTGGAAAATATTAAGGTTTTTATTTCCCTCAATCATGTGTTTTTTTAAAGGATTAATTTTCTATTGAATAACTTTTATTTGTTCCATTCAACATATGATCTCAAATCCTTAACAAAAAAGTATTGCAATACAGTCCTCTTATATTACATAATTTCTTTAACCGGTGGATTAATGATAAAGTTTTAAAATGACATAATTATTGAGTTGTCATGTTATTCATTTTTCTTTGTCTATAGTAGTATCATAACATGATCAGTATCCAATTACATCATTTGGGATATATTCCTTTGACACTTGATGAATTTATTTGCATAGTTTCCCATATCCTTGAAGTTGTAACACTGAATAGTAGCCATTTTATTTTTCCCTTTTAATTCATTGTCATAGTAACACTTATCCCCACACATATAAAAAACACTATTTCCCTTCAATTATTTTTTGGTGATTCATTCCATAGTTATCACATGTGAAAAAAACACTTCTTCCCCTTCTTCCCTTTATCCATATTTTTCTCTTCCATCAACTTCTTCTCTTTATTCCCTTCAAATCCACATGATAATTGTTTATGTATATCATTATCACATGACACTATTTCCTCATATGATGAGAATACTTGGGAGACTATTTCCCTCCAAAAGTTTCTCTTAATACCATGAAAGTTATAATACTTCTTACTCTTTGGATCATATGATTTGGTGGAGTTCACATTACTTTTTCTATGATATAACTTTAAATAATGGAAGGTTTTATATTGCCTCATAAAATCATAATTTATAATTCAAAATATGATATAGAACATAACATAAATTTATGCATCATGAATCCTAGAATCATAAACTTTTGTTACTTTGTGTAAATATTTACATTCAAATCGTTTATAATAGTAGGTATAGAAAATGTGAACCATCCTAATCATATCCCCTGGGAGTGTCAAACATGGTCGGTAGTATGTCTTATTGTTGTATACCTGGTTAACACGAGTCAAAACTAGAAAAACTTGTCGAAGTTATTACACCTAGGTAAATTTTTCTCTGAACCACATCCACTTGTGGTATCCAGATAGGGATATATTTTTTGGAATACCCACATTATATATAACATACCAAAGATATAAGTTGTTACTGTATAATTATTTTCAATATCTATATTATGGTTTTTCTCTTTAATATATGTTATCGAAATCTAGTTTCCAAGGTTTTTGTTGAACATCCTTCGATACCAACTCTAATGCCTCAACCCCAGAAGCCCAGGTCTGGTGAATTACATTATTACATTGGAATGATTATATGAAATCAAATCCATAATGACCAGTCTATTTTTAATTCTTGGAATACAACAATACAATCAAGATAGCCATTATTTATTGGAAAAACAAAATAAAACATGCTACGTAATAATATTAATTAAACATTATCCTCTAAATCTCATTAAATGTTTTCTTCTTCATAAATTGGTGAAAGAAAACATAATAAGGGTGAGAACAAATGATCACTAAGGGGAATTAAATTGAAATTAATAATGAATCAATGGAAATAAACCAACATTTCATGATAAAAAACTGATAACAAATGTCATTCAAATAACTAGATAAGTCAATATCAATATGGAAAGGTTGGAAATTGATATACATGACACATAATCTATAAATCTGAGAATAGAAACTGTCCATGGATTTTTCAATGAAAAATATCATCAATAATAATAATAACTGAGTTCTCAATAAATTAATTTCTTAATTATGGATATCATGTTTCCTTGGTACATGGAACCATTACCGTCAAGAACACTCACATGACAATTTAAAATATACTAGTTACAAACCAATTGGGTTTTTCCAACTTCAAATATAGATTAAATACCTTTCACAAGAATGTTATTAACATTCTAGTTAAAAAATGAAGTTTTATTCTGACCTAATGTTTTCCCATGATACCACTGATGCATTGAGGGGAGTTCATTAAATGATCCCTAACTTGTGGGACTTAGATGAAATGGTCTTCAACTCGTTTATTACCCGTCCAATGCATTCCTTGAATAAAATATTCAATTTAATTAAAAAACGAGCCTTATAATATATATGCATATTGAATAAATAATATGAATTTATCAATAATACCTCAGAGTGGGATAAGTAACGACAATGGTTTTTGACATTAAAACATTCTTGAGGAAAAATAATCATTAAACATTCCAAAGTGTGTCATACCACTTTGAAACATTTCAATAATAATTTCCCATAAATTAAAGGAAACATAAAATATCATGATAATATCTAGATTCATGATATATAATTTTAAATTTAATTAAATATATTATATAAAAGTTAATTGGTGCATAACAAAAATAAGTCTCAATGGAAAGTAAATTGAGGCAATTCCTCTTAGCTTAACCTTATTTTTTGTTTTGTGTTATTTATCCTCATATATAGTTGTTTAAAATATGTTACATTATTATAATAGAATCAAAATAATGTTTATAATATAATATATTAACTTCATACAATATTTTATTACCCATTTGTTAACACTCTTTCATTATTTTTACTATTTTGGGTGTTAATTGCCTATATTTCTCAGGTATGTTTTGAATTTTTACTTATTGAGTCTATTAATTATATCATTATTTCATCATATAAATAATGTAATCCATTACATAATTTTCTAATATATTCCATACATGTGTATTTATAATAGTCTATACATTTTGGAGATAAAAAATGAAATGCACTATTCATGGAGACGGTAGGTCGTACTTACGCATGAATGCTACTTTCATTTCATTATCATATTAAAAGAATGAAAAATAAATGATACATATATATATATTATAATTAAATTATCATATATATTCTATATATTTTATATTTTTTTATTAAATTCATCCTTAATATGTTCCATGTATAACGTGAATGAACCGCATTGCTTTGAGGGGCAGTAGTCCACACTTCCTCAAATGATGTTATAATACTAATTCCAAATGGTAAGTATTAATGGTATGTGTTATAAAAGAATTATAGAAGTTTAAATACATAATAAACATAATAAAAATCATATATAAATATATTTTTTATCATAATGGCCAACATGGGAAGTGGTAATGGAAAAAATGAACAATTAACATTTTGTGAGGAAATAGTTCGCCGTACACAGAAATAATATGTTCATTACCCATTAAATGGAAGTGTATGTAATGATAGGTAGAACCCTTAGAATAAAACATCCTATTATATTGTGGAAACGTTTATGTTATACAATCCTAGATTAAGGGGATTTTATGTGCTATATAACTGAACTGAAACTAGGGATCTTGAGAGAATATGTTACCTCTTAATCGTGTAACTCATTTTTGATTGTACCAAAAGGATTCCTTAGATTACCTCCTAACCAATGAGAGTATTATAGGTCTAGGGGGTGTATTTTTTAAGACTATTTGGGAATATTTAGGATGATCTAATGTTGATTGATAGGTGTGAGGAGGGGTAGAGTGCTTTCTTTCTAATAGTAGAGGGAGAGTGACACTCGGGTAAATACCAAAAGGTTTTCATTAATAGTAGTTATACCTGACCTAGACTTCTTAAAAATTGGAAAAACAATGGATTAAATAGGAATCACAATTGATTAAAACCTAAAACACATAAAAATATCTACATTTAAATAATTTGGTTCCTTAACATCTAATATTCCTCAATTTTATAAATTTGGTTTTTATTGAAGCATCTAGTATTCTTATATAATTAATTTTACCATTAAGACTAAACTAAAGTTAGATTTATCAGAAAATATAGTGCCACATAGTTATTAAAATTATATCTAATATTATAGAAATGCCATCTGTTTGGGAAATTAATTTTAAAACAAGCGATGTGACGCGTTAAAACACTCCTCAAACATGGACTATGTTAACAACTTATTTACAATAAATTGGTCAATATGGAAATTATAAAAATATTTATTGGTAAATTAATAGACCATAATGAATACTTATTATAACTTACAAATCACTTGGAATAATGTGGGTTTTTTTAATTTTAAATCATTTAATAAAATATAATTTATTGTAAAATAACAATAATGCAAATTTTGACATTATTTAAATAATTTTAATTTTAAAATATCAAAAATAATATTATATTTAAAACATATTGATTTTAAAAATATTTATAATAATATATTCATCTAAAAAATAATTAATGACAATAATTCAATCAATAAACATACCTTTTAATATTTAAAATATCAT
The DNA here is from genome assembly GCA_963277665.1 of Viscum album. Classification (NCBI taxonomy): domain Eukaryota; kingdom Viridiplantae; phylum Streptophyta; class Magnoliopsida; order Santalales; family Viscaceae; genus Viscum; species Viscum album. The sequence goes on along the minus strand of OY728129.1, from coordinate 123,329,359 downwards.
TTATTTTTTCAATTATTGACTAAATAACCACTATATTGGCATTTCTTAATCCTTTTAAGTAACTAAATCATCTCAAAACATTATTTACAAATTATTATGATAAAAATAAACCATTTATATTTAAAAATGATATATATAACCTAAACTATAATTTTTTTACAAATCTCAATGTCTTATAAATATTAAAGGTAAGGAAAGTTCTTTTTTTGACTTTTTCCTTAATTGACCTATTAAAAATGGTACTTCTATTTTTTAATAGCACAATAAGAAATAAAGTTGCATAAATTGGTGATATAGTCTAATTATTGGATTATAATGGATTTTGGACAAGATTCCAATACATTTTGTTCCTTAATATTAAGGTTTAGTCTCTTATAAAGATTAGTCTTTCCTTAATCACAGTAATTAATTTTAATAACTTTCAATAATATTTTTAGTAAAATAAATATGTTAATATTATTAGACCAAAAATATTTTTCATATCAGAACCATGTATTTACATTTTTTAAATATCAAATAACATAGGTGTGAAAATTAATATTAATGATAATCTTGCAGATGATGTGAGAAAGTGAGTTTTTAATGTAAAAACATTCAAAAGTTCAATAGGTGTTTATATATAATATTAGTATAAAATAATTAAAATGAAAAAAATTGTATTAATATAAGTAGAATTGAACTATTATTTTACTTTAAAAATTAATTTAAATTATAATTTAACACTAATCATTATTTAAAAGAAAAGGTTGTTTTAACAAAATTGTAGTAATTGTTTACTATTCATCAAAAATAATGTTTCTTATAAAAATCCAAAACATTAACCCTCAGATAATTTAAAAAAAATTAATCATAAATGATTTTTATTTATTAAAATAAAATTTATAGGTGTTTCAAATTTATTTTTCAAATTGGTTCTCCATTAAAAAGCGGTAAAACTTGGTCTTGTGTGTAAAGAAAGTTATTTCACTGTTACGTGTAGTGTTATATTAAAATGGTGTTGTTTATAAGGAGAGGAAAAACAATATTTATTCTAACATGAAAATATTTTAATGTCATGGTAAATTAAGTACTATTTCCAACAAGCACTAACTCACCTTCCTCTAATGAACAAGGAGGTGAACAATAGGGATTTCCAGTCAAACCCGTTAAAGGTGCCGTCTAGATCGATTCCTAGAATCTATTATTATACCAAAAACCTATGAGTTCCATATATTTATCTATTAAAGAGCAGTTTATTTCACATAATATCATAACCTATTCTATAGAATCTAAATTTTCCATTCATATTGGTCATTAGTATGAGGACGATAGGTTATATTTAGAAGAACCTGTAATCCCAAGCCCACCTATAGAGCCAGATTGAACTAAGAGTTGAAACAAGGATCTCTATTAGAAATTATATTCCTCAGAGCACCATGAATTCAAAATACCTCCATCATGTAGAGACTACCTGGTCATCAACATTGATGGTTTCCCAAAAGGGAAAAAGTGGTATCCATCATTGGTTGGTCTATGATCACTCATGCAACATGATTCTTCTATGGTTTATTGGGTAACCGCTTTTCAAGGTGCATCGAGACATCTTACAATTTCCATTCATGAATGGGTATAGTTTTTAATATCCTAGTAGACCTCTCAATATCTACCATCACTTGTGAATATGGGAAGCATCTGGCTATGAATCCCATTATCTCTTTCTTCATTACTGGCCACTAGTAATGTCTACAGAGGTCAGGATATGCCTTTTTAAGACCTGGTAATTCCACCCATCTAGAATCATGAAACAATCTTATCAACTTTTGGTGGAAGATTGTAGGAACCCAAACTCATCCATAGATATGGAGAATATCACTTATGCAAAGTCACCATCCAGGTGGTGGATCCCACCAATATAAGTTTACCCCCAAAGAAAATCCTGCTACATTAGTTAACTTCTGTCTTGATCTGATCAAGAATAATGGGTATAATAGATGTTTAAGTAAGAGATACTCATCCATGGAACTTCTAAACATCTATATTCATGTCTAGAAAGATTTTTATCATCTTCCACTCACCAAAAGACTCTCGCGATTACTATATCTACACTTTCTAATTCAAGGAATCAACAATAATGATTCCCCAGATTGGTGTATAGGACAACTAAATTAAATTTTATAGAAAATTCATCAACCTCTCAAATTATTGAAGATTTTTTCAATGCATAGAAGTGGATACCAGTTCTTAAGTTTCATCTGGTTCAATCTCTTAAAGTCCACACCCAATAGTATATTCCCTTCAGTATTCTTGGTGAAAAGAAAATGATAACCACATGGTTATGTACTTGGTAATATGAAACCATTATCATACAATATTACATCTAAAATTTTAATTCGTAGAGCTCTTTTGGTTCTATCCTGTAAGGACAAATTGAAACTAGCTCTACTCCCATCACTAACTTGATCAAGAAATCTATCTCTCACTAGGGTGGTAAGCTATAGAACTCATCATTAAAGTCATCCTAAAAATATTCTACCACTAGAATAAAATAATACTACTAAATTACATATTTATCTAGATAAATACCTACTATTGGAGCCAAGATAAAATCCAATCAGTAGTAAATTGGTCCAGCATAACCATCCTGAAGATCCCACTCACCAAAGTGAAAATAGCTACCACCATGTAGAGATAAAAAGGTAAATCTCATTTTGTAATAGCTGATGTGATCCTGGAATAGAACTAACCAATCCATACATATAATCAAATCAAAAACATTAATTTACAACATAAATAATTTCTTGAAGAAATGGAAACCACCGATTTGTAGTGAACATGCCTAGTAATGTTTCATATTCTCTGACTGCACTCCCAACGGTGTGTCAATGGTCAAGACACCATACAAGAAATCCACAACTAAGCCTAAAACTTTAAAAAAAAATAGAGAAGATAACATTTAATGTGATGGTCCTATATTTAAAAAAAGGAAACTATAGATGTCATAAGAATCATGACTCCAATGGTAAAATGTCTTGCATCCAAACTAGTTGGAGTAGTCCGCATAGCATGCAGCTAACATGACCCTCTTCACTAGGCTTAAATATGCCTCCACTATATTTTTTCCTTTGTATTGTACATCCATTCTTACACTGTGGTACCACATCACCTACCTCAACCTGAATGTCTGGTAAAAATCTTGCTACCAGTATTCTTAGCGGTAGTTATGTCTCTCCAAAATAGTGGTACCAGTTCTGATCACCTAATGAAACTATTCTTCTACATGCCCCTACAAAACCTCTTCAAGTGGCCAAAATTTCAACTAGTATAGTTTTAAAAAGTATGGTATATACACAAAGTCCACTTGGGACCTAACATTCCACACTAATAAAACTACAAGAGAACACATTCATGAGATGGGTTCCCAATGTCCTGAAGTTTGGGCCTATTTTCCCGAGATATAACTATCATATCGGTGATTCTTTCCACTAGAAGAAGATCTCTTAGTTCAACCGATTAAAATAGCATGGCCACTACTTGGGGCCTCTCTCAGATTCCTTTCCATGATGAGTTACTTATTAATCATGTTCATAATGTTACTCAAGAAAACAAGTGTTCACCTATGACGAGATCTCATTACGAGGCATATCCTACAAACACCTCACCCAGAAATCTCACCAGCTATTAAATATGGAAAAAAAGTATTATATGTCAGTGAAACATCCATCATTGTTTTCATTTACATTTTCTCTTATCTTATGTGAATAAAAACATCAGTATTCTTATCACTCTGTTATTTGGGATAGGTTTGATTGAGAAACTATGCCTCAAAGTATTTCTTTGGAAAAATCCCCTTATTTCCTATATTTCTATAGAGTGTCTTCAAAATTCTTGGATAAACATGTATGGAACAAGATTCAACATTCTATCTACAGGTGTCTTGAGGTGTTTGATGATCATTTTGATTTACTTGATCTAGAACTATGCTACCTGGGGGGCTCCCTCCCTAGTGAACAAAGGTGGATTTAATAGGTGAAACTCTCTTGGAATCTTGGACATAAAAGTTACAATGAAAATAGTATCCCATTATATAGATTGAATGAACCTTTGGATTATTTCATGATTTTAAACATCACTCTGATTTGTAATATATCTAGGAAGCTATAATTAATCTAAGGTAGGACCATGTTTATTACCCCTCTCCTAACACTCAATGAAAAGATGATGAGGATTATTTTTATCTACAGGATAAGAACACTTCTTAGAAAATTGAAAAACATCATGTTCAACCTCAATAAAAGGAAACACCATCAAACCAGTGTATCATGGTCTCTCTAAACATGGAATAACAAGTGAGTTGGCATGAAATTAAATTCCTTTATTTAATTTATATGATATAATAGGGATATTATTTCATAGATCACAGAGTAAATAATATCACATGAAATAAATAGGCCCCTATAATGAATAATGCATGTGAATTTACCACCCTATATTCCTATCATGATATATTCATACTAATCTCACGCTATATTGGGCCTTGAGTAAAAATCATAAGAAAAAATAACATCACAAAACATGTGAATCACCCAAGGTGAAATAATATCAACTATAAGAAGTGAAAATCACAAAAACCAGTCATATCCCTCGGTAATCAACCATTTCCATATTCATTGGTTAGTTAATCCCATGAACAAGATAAATACTATGTCCCAACATGTTTATAGACACATTTTAACCTTTTCCAAATAGTAAATCTACAAAAATGAAAAAGTTGGACCCATTGATACCTCTTTGTAATATTCTATAATATGGTACCCTCCCACATGGACAAAATAGTTTGGTTAATGGACCTCAATAATTCCTACACGTACGCCAGAGTCTTCCAACTCATATTGGGGGTATATAGAACATAGTGGGGAGACTATGCCCCTTGGTATAGAGTTTTAATATATAAGAAACAAACAAATATCATAGTAAAAAAGTTGAAGAAACAATAAATCAAAAAAATTCAAGATAAAAGAATAAAGATGTAAAAAATACAATGAAGAATGTTAGGTCATGCTGAAATATAACTAAATGACATGCTGGAATTCATAGAAATAAAAGACCAAGCTAAACAAATAATCTCAAAAGATTGTGTTCCATAATCTCTGTTCGGTCTTCTCTCTAAGCTCCAACCTATCCTGCAATCATAAATCAACATAAAGGTTCTTTTACCTTTTCCAGACATATATCTATGTAATCTGCATGGGTACCAAATGAGGGCTCAAATAAGGTTTGTGTATAACTCTATAGGTTAACCCCATCATGTCAAAACAAAAATGGTTTGATAGTAAGTTCATGAAATTAAGTGATAAATGGGTGTATTGATTAATCAATTAATATAATATAATAATTAACCTGCCTCATCACAATTTCAAAATATCTATGATTATATAGAATTACCATGCCAATCATAACCATAAGTATATGGAATAATCACATAACTATGAAAAGACATTTGTAGAAGCATTTTAGTATAATCAGGCCAAGACATATAATCATTACAGCTGACCAGGAAAATTCCTCTACATAACCATTTTAGTATAACTGGTCTAGTCCATATAAACATTATAGCATAACCAGTTCATCCCATCTATATAATCATTTTAGTATACTAGGAAACACCCTTTATATAATAATTATAGCATACTAGTCCAAGTCCTATGTATAATAATTTTAGCATAACATAAAACACAATTAATAATGGAAATAATGACACTAAATACATTAAAATCGACAAAGTTTTATTCTTCTAATTACTTTTTATCATTCAATTCCCTTTCTTTCAATATGTTGTTTCATAAACCATTAACATGCTAGTGTATAAAACAATATCATATCAGGGTATCACTATTCATTTCAATAAATATGTAATCCATTTTAAAAATTTATCCTATCACTAGAAATCATCTAAGGTATCATGTCAAGATAATTCATGCTTTAAACAAATAATTGGTTCATTACCATTCAATGATAGGATCACATTACGGGTATCTACAAGCCATGTATCAACAATAATGGATCCAAATGGATTGAAGGAGTAGACCACACACATGATTATCATCACCCAATATCCTATTTGTTAATGAGAAATTGTGTCAGTGTAATAAAATAGTATTTCGCACATATTAGTAATTAAAAAATATTGTTGGGATTTTTTATAAACCACATAATTCTATATAGTTATCAAAGAAACACTCTCAATAGGGAAAACCAATAATGAAAAATGGAGAATGAGATCACAAGGTAATCCTAGATCAAACAAACATCAAAATCAAAACCCGATTCAATAGCAATCAGGATATCACACCACTATAGAAGAGAATAGTTGATGGAAGGAGAAAACCAAAGAAAAAGAACTCATTGGATATTTAATACTACACAGAGATTCTTATAAGGTATATAATCACTCCAAAATCACATAGAGTATCTATAGGGTTTTATAGAGGAGGATGCATAGCTGATGAAAAAAAATCATGCATATAGTGTGGTTTCATACTTCAAGTCTCATGATATTCGTGATGTAAACCCCTTTCATGAAATGAAGTTATCGATCTGTAAGATACTCAAAAAACATATCACCTCAATTTAAAATAACCTTGATCAACCATTTCATTATGTGAAAAAGTTTTATGTCATGTAAATATTTCACTCTATAAACCAACTCCCATCATCTTCCCAGTAATAGGATCACATCTTGTAACATGATCATGACATGAATGTGTCAAGTAAATAGATCGCATCCCAGATTATACAAAAAAACAAACCAGCACCAAAACATTCTAAACCTATATAACACCCTTATAATAAATTTGACACATTTATACCCATACTACATTAATTCAAACAAATAAATATCATCATACTGTAGTTAATTTCTTCTATAAAAATCTCTCTATCCCCAATGAAACACAAAAACCAAGGTTTTAAAGGAAGAAATATTCGACCAAAAGAGACGTAAGCCAAAATGATAGAGATGTACCTAAAAAATATAGTATATTATATATATACCCTTTTTGGGATTATATGAATCAAAAAATAAAACATTATGAATCCAAAAAGCTCACATGGTAAATTTTTCATACAACTGCTACTTCTTTATGGACTTCAGTACAATCCTAAAGTGGTCTATTTTCTATTATTTCTCTTGAAGTATGTAATAATATTAACAATGAATAATACCATAAAATTATCATGGTAATCTCTAAATACTATATTCATTAAATATATAAAGATAATGGGGGAATTAATAAGACCAAATGGAACCACTGAAAATTCTTTGTTCCTATAACTTGTATGAAAGTTTTCTTGGGTATTTATTATGTTTTGAACTTCATTTGATCTTATCTAGATAGAATATCAATATTTTAAAAATATTATCTCATTTAAATTGATCAATAAATCATCAAAATAGGGTAGAGGATACTTTTTCTTGATTGTGATCTTGTTATGTTTCCAATAATCAAAGAATATTTTCATTGATCCATGTTTCTTATAAACAAAATTATGAGCTTCAACCCATGGTAATACACATGGCATAATGACTCTATTTTAAGGATTCTCAAGGAGTGACTTCTTTGATTACTAAAACTCAATGAGGTACATTCTATATAGAGACTTTGAAATGGGAGTTTCACTACATATAAGTTATTTTGATAACTCAATATCATGATTTGGAATGAATTTTAGGAAACAATTCTAAAAATACATCAAAAAACTCCCATAAAATATGAATATTTTTTATATTAATCTCATCCCCAACCTACCCCCTTTGAATCTGATCAAATAACCAAACCTTAGATGTAACTTCCATTATAAGATCATATTTTTCAAAACACTTATATATAATATTACATTGGTTAAGAATATAAGAATAAGACTTTCATCCCTTAATAAATTTATATGGGATATATATAAATAATGTTAAAAAAATTCCAAAATAATATTAAATTCAACTATAGGTAGAATAATTAGATTATTTAGGAAGAGCATCCCCCCAAACATCAATCGTAGAAAAATCATAGACATGAGATATGACCATCATACAATTAAGAGATTTCACTTCCAATTCAACAACTAATGATTGAGTTGTTATTGTGATACCTTTATAAAATTATTCAGATATAAAATATGTAGTAGTTCCATAGAATAAAAAGAAAATATATGTTCTAAAGTATATGGTAAGTGTAACTTCCACCACTTCATCATCATAACCAGTAATGGAAATAGTGATCACATGACATTTCAATTTTTTTATATGATTAATTGGTTATTAACATAAATAATCATCATTAACCATTAGATTTGATCACTTATTAGCATAATTCCTATAATACCTACATTTTAAACACTATTGTGGGGGTGGTTCATTTTGTGGAGCTTTTTATCCATTCACGTCATTAGCTAATTTCTTCCCACCACATCAATATTTTATTTTTTGAGGACCTTCCTTTCCAACAATAAATAGTTTACTAACCTCATTAAGATAATTTCATGCATGTTTCTTTCCACACTTATAGAACAAACAAATATTTGAATGCTTCCCTCAATGATTATTATTATTAGGATTTCCTTTTAATTATATCTTTATTTTCCTATAAAACCCCTAAGACTAATGTATGATTATGATCTACATTTCAACCTTGAGATCACATCAAATTATTTTTTTCATAGATAATAAAGTCTATTATGGTCCAAACCCTTAAAATACTCGGTTTTAAGCCATTAATGATTTGATAACCCTTTCATTCAGGTTGGACAATAATACTACAATCACACCTCTAAAATCATGAAAAAAATTCTCATACATACAAATGGATTCATAATCCTTATACATTATGTAAAGGAATTACTTATCTAATTTCAAATGAACAATTTTAGGAATGTTCATGTTGAAAAAAAACTGTTAAACTCATCCCACTCTATAGATTCAATTTATTAATGTTTCCTTGTATTATTGATAATAATCCACTATTTACTTTTTTATCCTTCTAAATAATAAACAAACAAAATGAAAATTTCATGCTCATAATAATATAGAATATAAAATATCTTTTAAGTTATATTAATCCATTATTCAGTAATTAGTGGATCAATAGAACCACTAAAATAAGTGTTATGTTTACTCCTGAAGGACTTAATAAAATATTGTTCCCTGATGTTATAAATCATAATCTCATCATGATTCATGTGTTGATAATCATGGGTAAGAATAGAAATGAGGTTTTTCATTATATCTCCAATAAAATTTAGTTTCTTAGAAGGAAAATCATCTCACTACCCATCAAATTCATCATTAATATGATTCAATTTAGTTATATCTGTTTACTATAAAAAAAGAATGGTTTGAGAAATAATAATCCTTGTAAGATACCATATAATATTGAAAATCATTTGTAGGATATATAAATCATGAAACCTTAATTTTAATCAAGGAATCATTAGGCCTAACCTTGGTGATCTAGGTTCATGCTTTATTCAAATATATCATAATGGTTCATAATGAAAATGTAAATTAACTTAAGAATATCTATTGGGAGTTTATTTCAAGTTGTTAAGTCTTAGGTCAACTCATCTTCCACCGATGGTGATGAAGTTAATACATAATCCTCTTTAGAGTTGTTAATACTAGGATCATATATTTCATAACTAAATCAACATTCAATTGTAAAGATAGGGATGTATTTTATAGGAAACCAAACTTCATTATTTAACATAATTTATGATGTTCTATAATACTTAGGTTTATACCAATGGTTCTCACTAAAGTTTCCTCATCCTATCAGCCAAAAAATAACTAAACCATTCTTTGATACCAATTGAGGTGACCCAAACATTTCTTATAAATACATTACATCTAATTAGGTGAATATTCATTAAATATCGTTAAAATCCATTCTATAAATGTAAAGGTTTGGTGTTTTTTGAAATTTCAATATATAAAAAAATAGTATATAAATATCTACATAATCTCCCATAAAGTTATTTATAAATAGATCCTTTCTTAGCCATGTCATTATTAAGACCATTGTGTATACCTTTTTTGAAAAGGAAATATAATAAAGGGTAATCTGAGATGCTTAGTATAGGTAAAAAAGTGATATATCAATCAATGATCATTTTTAATCTTTACATGAGTATAATGGTATGAGAAATTGATATTAACATTTTAAAACCATGCCCATCAATTCATAGATAATAATCATAAGTCATATCATAAATCAAGGAAGTTCATAAGACATTAATCTTAATGAAATCAAATAATATGATCCTTGATAGAATAACAACTTCATAAGATCATGTAATAAAAGAGTGACATAAAGTGTGTAGTAATCAGAATAATATAAATATTTTTTCAAGGATACCCACAAATATTTATCGCATGTTTGGCTTGGTCCAAACACCCATTTACCTTCTATGGGATAGGATTGCCTTTAATTAAGCCTATTTTAGGATTGATATAACCTCCCATATACCCTTTTTGCACATAAAACATTAATATTTACCAAATGAATTAGAGAGATATAACAGAACTAGTCATTTCCTATTCAAAATATATTTATATTTGTTACATAGGATAATGAAACCATTTTTCATTTCATCATAGACAATCTATGGAAAAGAAATCAAGTTTATCAACATTTCATCAACATAATCCTAAACCATCCAGGGAGAGAATAAGGATATTATCATAGGATTATATCCCTACTAAAGAATAATTATCATCAAAGGATTTTATTATAGATGAAAGATTCCATTAAAATACATCAGAATATTTCTTCAATAAAATACAATTTTTATTTTGAAATTACTTTTTTAAAATACAATAATTTTAAAAAAAAATCGGAAAACATTTTCTTTTATAAAAAAACAACTCAATCATATAAATTAAAATATAAGAAAACAAAGTATTCATCGTAGTGGAAAAAAATATTTGTGTGATTTATGTTAAATCATACACTTCCATCACTCTTTTAGAAAAATGTAACTCATTTGGAATTTGAAAAGTTGATTCAATTTAATCATTTTTATTGAAATTATAACATGGTTAAAAAAATTAATTAAAAATATTTTTTGAATTTTTAAAAAATTATTGAAAACATTATAATTAAAATATTTACATATGAGAAAATATTCTAAAGAAAATAGTAAAAATTATGTTTTCTATAAAAAAAATATTTCTAAACATTGAGTACATAGGGAGAAAAAAATGAAACTAAAAAATGTGGTTTATCTTAATAAGTATAGTATAAAAAAATACATATGGTTTTTTAGATATATAATACAATTTCGTCATCAAAGAATTTAATCATAATCAATCTCGGTAAAAAGTGAGATTGTAACATAAAACCATTACCTTAAGTTACAATAGTTTTGTGATAACTATAACCTCTTATTTAATAAAACTAAATTTATTATTATTATATAAAAATTATTCATGTTTATAATACCATATATGGTTTAATTATAATTTATTTTATACTTTAATTAACAATTCATTATTAAAATCATTCTTTAGGGTGATAACAAATTTTTTTATAGTATGTTTCGATTCTGAGGTTATTTTCCTCATATCATGATCATGGTTAAATAATATATAAAATATTAATCATGATATAAATATAATTTTTATTCATTAGATATATATTTATATTTGGAAATATTTGAAAATTAGAGATTGAAAATTGAATTACATTGTTTATAGCGATGGTAGTCTATACATTTTCATGGACGTTGTTTTTATTTTCTAACAATTATAAAAAAATTATCTTTACTAATTTCTTTTTATAGCGATGTTATTATATACATATTCATGAAAATTATTTTTGTTTTCTAACAGAAATAAATAAATAACGATAAATAAATTTTAAATAAATGATAATAACTATATCATAAATATTATATATATTTATAAAATCAATAATTATATCTATAAATTTGAGGTAGTGAAAGAAAATGAATATTGTCCCTATGTGAAAGTTTTAGTCTACATGTACACGTGAGCAATTACTTTATTTCACATTTCATGGAAAGGTGTGGGAAATTACTATTAAATCATTATAGTCACATCTATATATACTGATGATGTTGGATACATGACTTTATAATGAATAAAATAGTTTGAAATAATGTATAAGAAGAAATTAAATTGAATGATATTGGTTATGATTTATACCTCTTCTTTCTGATATCACCTATGACTAACACCTTAAGCCTTGAAATATTGGTCTTAGGAGAACACCAGGGGATCTAGGATGAAGGTAATGAAGCTATGAAGGCTTTGGGGTAGTAAAAAATTACAACATGATTATTAAAATTATTTAATACACGTTATAAAATTCAATTTCTATAATTTTTAGAAATTAATTTCAATATAATCAAACAAAATTCGACAAAAGCCCAATTTTTGAAAAGTAGATTTTTAAGTATAAAACTAAATGTATTTCTATTCCATTCCAAGTAAAAACTATAATATTAATTCTAAAATAATTTATTAAATATATATTATATATATTTAATTAAAACCAATAATATATAATGATAGATTTACTTTTTTATTATAAAACACATTGCACAAATAAAAACAATTTTATAAAAAATAACACTTCTTAACATTTAAATATTTTATCATTATTGTTAATTGTTACATAACTTATGTGTGGATGATTATACATTTATTTATATAATTTTTCAATATTTTTTACTGAAATAATTTTTAAATATTAATCATTATACATTTTCTATATAAAAATATATAAAATTTATAAAAATACATTTTTTTAAAATATTCCTTTATGTCAAGAAATGTTTTTTGAAAATTAATGATTTTCAATTAGGTATTAATCAATAAATTTGAATTTAGGAAACCATTTTTTTATATTTTTTAAAAAAATTAATCTTATTCTTACACACCAATCAAACCACTAGGTTATAAATGAATACAATATAACGAGTTCATTTAATCTCATTGTTATGTATAAATAAAGCTATTGAAGACCTTGGGTTAATTTCATTAGAAATAAATGTAAAATCTTGGGGTGTTACATAGGAAATTATGGTCTATGATTATTGATCATGCTTTAAAAATATCTATAATTATAATCACTACATAAGTTACAAATTTACACTATATATAAATTCTTACGACCAACCAAATTATGTATTGATGGAAAATTAATTTCATCACTTTGTGAAGATGGTAGTCTGTATATGTGAATAAGTAATGATTCCACTTTTAGATGGATAGAATGAAATAATGATAAAGAATTATTCATACTTCAATAAACTTGATTATATCTAAAATTGTATATATATATATATTCATTAAATCTGTGATTATAACCATCCATGTGAGGTGGTGATGTAAAATTAATCCCATTTCTATGTGGAGGTGGTATTCATTACATGTGCATGAGTGATACATTAATTTTATATTTGGTGGAAAGGAGGTTAGAAATGGTTATCCCATAGTCATAATATAATTTTATTATTTTTATGATACTAGAATCATTATTTTAGGATGGATACAATATATATAGTAGAAGATGGAGAAGAAATAAACATTAAAATAGTTGGGTAAGATAGTTACCTCTTCTTTGGGGGACCTATGTTGGATTAGAACTTAATACATCATTAGTTGGTCATAATTTAATACCAATGTATCAATATTGAGTATAAGGGTTTTTAAAAGTTTTTTTGTTATGCATTGATTAATCTATAGGGTTAAATTTTCAAGCATGAGGGATGAGAATAGGTTCCCTTTTATAAGTTAGGGGAGATTCATGTATAAAATTATATAAAACAATTAAATAATTTAAAGTCATTTTCTAGAGAATGTAGAACCAAATAAGAAATAAATATATATTGAGATAATATAATTTCAATATCACTTAAACTAATAATATTTGGGAAAGTTTATCTAGAATTTTTACTCTTTGATCATATTAAAACCCCCAGGTATACCCTTTTTACCTTAACTATGGTAACAAATGATGAATTTTTTAACTATTTATTATGATAATAAATGAAATTTTCCTTATAGAAAAATATAAAAATGCATATTCCAAATATTTAATCCAAATTATAAAATTTTATTTATTATATTTATCATAAGTTAACTTTAAAATAAACGTACAACATGCAACAAAACCATTTTTGAATGAGTTTTTATGCAAATAACAGAGTTTACTCTCATTACATGACTAAAAATTACTATTAGATGAATTTGAAAATATTTCAATGAATATATAAAATAAAAAGTAAATTAAAATATTTAATAAATAATTATTTACTTAATTTATTAATATAAAAACACATTTTACATATAAAAATAGTTTTCTGAAACAATAAATCATTTTAAGTTCAAATGATTTTATTCCCATTCTTAACCATTCGATAACTATTGTATGATTTATTCGTAAAGAATTATTAAAAAATTTATTAAAATAAATTTTTAATATTTATCAATATATTTTTTATATAAAAAAACTAATGAGGGTAGAAATATTCATTTCCACATAAAATATTTCTATTAATAATGAAATACATTTATTAAAAATATAATAATTATTTATTTTTAATTAATAAATACATTTTAATTATGGAAAAAATTTCTATATATATTTAATAATTTGGATAATCCTATCCATACTCATGAATCTAGTTTCTTGGTTATAAATTTGTGTCATATCATTGTTCATTTAGACATAGGGTTGTGTGTAAGGAAATATATTAGGTACATCAAAATATATTTCAAATAAATACAAAAAAAATCTCATGGTGTAACATTCTAACCCTTAAAATTAATTTCCCCCATAAAATTATGTCACTCTGATAAAAAAATGATGATAAATATGCTTCATCACATCCCCAGCTTCCAATATTGTTTCCTAAAAATTTTTATTCCTCTAATGAAATTTAACAATGTGATTAATCCTATCGCATACAACATTTTATCTATAATAAATGATTTATATCAATTATTATTCATATGAAATAGAATCTTCTATTGGTAAACCCTCATATTTTAGTATATGTGAAGGATCGTGTATGTACTTCCTTAAAATAGATATATGGAAGACAACAATAACTTGAGTGAGGTTTGGTGTAAGTTCCAAATAAAAGCTAAAATCCCTAATTGATATAAAATTATGAATGAGCCAATACACCTCAATAAGCCTGAGGGTGATAGGTAGTACTAAAACATAACTTTTAACAAGTTATTTTTGAATACTTATAAAGAACATTGAAAAAAAACATTAGATCCTAATTGTGTATAATATAATTTGGTATATCATTTAACCTTACCACATCAATAATATATATTGATAAAATTTTATTAAGATATAAATATTTCCGAATAGAAATTAAATGTGTTGAATTTATAAGGTTATCAACTATAAACCAAATAGAATTATTCCTTTTAGATGTATTGGGGGTTCTTATAACAAAATCTTTGGTGGTGTTTTCCCATTTCCATACAGGTATCGGTAATGGTTGTAAAATCCACTTAGAATTTTTCCGCATAACATTATCGAGATGATATACCAAGCACTGAGATATGTACTACACAATATATCTTGTGATGTTATTATACTATAAATTCACTTTAATATCTCTATAAATATTTATACATCCAATTAGAGTAGATAATGATGATATGGGTGCTTTTTATAATTAATCCATATCAATTTATTCTATAGAAAGGAATTAAACATTGATCCTAAACCTTATCACGCAATCATAATCAAGGTAAAACTGTGGAATATTTCTCACCATCTTTTATAGCTCTACATCATCCTTCTATGCCTCCTTAATATATACATGTATAGATGGTTGGACACTCTATTTAAGAAGATAATATTTCATTCCTTCCATCAAAATTTAAAGGCCCATCCTTTGAAAATCAATGAATATTGTATCTTTTGTGATCTCAATTCTGGATAAGCTAGTGTGATCCTTTTTCTCAGAGAATCGACCACCATGTTTTAATTACCAAGGTAGAAATGTATTTATCATTCATAATCTTTCATCAACTCCAACAATATTCTTTGACACATATTCTAATACTTATAAGTGAATGTATTTTTTAAACTTTTATGATTAGTATTCATGTCATACCATTCATCATAATGATAATTCACCCATATTTATATTATATATATTATCATTTCTAACTCCAAGTCATGTGTAAAATATTGTTACCCTCTTATAAGAACTCTTTCACTACTATTTTGATTTTACTTTTTTGATCAGCGTTCTTCAAGCATTTCAAGGATGTATGGATAATGAGAGGGAACATGACCTAAATTTTTGGGATATATATTTATTTATAGTAAATAGAGTCTATGTATAATTATGTGGGTAGTATATGTGTCGTGGTGTATGAGATACAATGTTGAGAGTCCAATCATCACTATGAACCACCTGGCTATGGTTTAGGGGATCTTGATGCAAGTTTTAGAGCTACTTATTTTTTTAGAATATCTTATTTGTAGAGTTTAATTTCTGTCATGGAGCCCTATCTAGTGTATTTTGGTTCCACTGCCTATTTGGGCATAGCTGCGACATGGTTCTTTGGTTTCAATGTGGCCTTACCCCAGGTGATGTAGATATAGGGTGGTTATTCGGTGTGTTTTCATGAGGACAGTTGACTGAGGGTGCATGTGATGTGTTTTGAGGAGGTTACGCTATGGTTGGGATATTTTCCATACTTTCTACATCATGGCCATGTAGTATTCAGTGTAGTCTTTTTTTTACAGGCTTAAATTATCAATCATAGTTGTATATTCTCTTTTCTCCCACTCAACTCTTATTTTATTTATTGGTACTTGAAGAATTATAAGAGACATTTTGACTCTTATAAACTTCCTTCTTCTTAGATAAAATCTATATTGGAAGCATTAGATTCCTCATTGGTAAGAGATCCCTCCTCAATTGTAATTTATCTATTATACCATCTATCATTCTTAATGAATGGTAAATCATCAATATATTCATGGATATTATCGTTATTTTTTGCATCGTGATTCTAGGGGTTGTTATTAGTTCTCTTATGCCATCATTATTCCTTGGTGTTCTTGTTTCATGAGTTTTTTTGATTGCTTGATTCAAAGGTAGGTGGTCCCGTAATGTTTTATCCATAAAATTGAAACCTAGTAGCTTGATTTATTAAAAGTACATTTGAAATTTATTTTCTATTCATTGAATTAATTTTTACTTGATTTATTTTTATTAAGGCATATGTTTTTGAAATAAAACCCCATCTAATGTGGTTTTATGAGATGAAATTCATTGGGAAAATATATCCCAAAATAGAAGTTGTTTACTTAAATGGTTTTACATGATTTATGAAAAATTGATTGAAATGAAACATAATTTGAAAATGATGAAATTTGATGAAAACCTATGATTTTGTTTTGAAATGAAAAGGTATGTTGATAAATAGAAGTGGGGAATTGTATTTTGGAACTGATATAAAGTTATTGATTTTCCCATGATTGATTAACTATTTGATTTGAAGCACATATAACCTGGGTAGTTTGTAATAATTTGGAAACAGATGGTAGTATCTTACCCCTATCAATAGATTTATTATTACAAAACTGACTTAAACATACTATGACATTATTTTATCCTTCATAGGTTGTTGAGTCCTGATGGATGAGTTGTGCGATGTGTTCCTCTTTGAGTTGATATCAACGACTAGTAGTGTCAGGATACTATTACTAGAAAAAATTATACTAGAGGGATTGATAACATGTGATATGATTCACTTGATTTTATGATTACATGTCATCAATTTATTTAACTAACCCACTCATTCGATATGATTTATATAAATTCATTTATATTAAATGATCATTTAAACATATTTTGATTTAATATGATTTTTTTAAAACTGAAAGTATATTTGGTGAAAATATGTTGATTCCATGTATATTTTTAAATTGAAAATATAATTGGTTTAATTGTTATATAATAGATTATAAACACTTTGTGATACCCTACTATTATTTGTATCTCACACACAAACATTTCCTTTAGGTGTTTGTAGATTTTCTTTTTCTAGGTTTGTGTAAGGGAAAAGTGAAACGTAGAGGTTGTGTATGTTCTTGATCCATGGGACCTATAGTGATGGAGGTTATTGGTGGAGATGTGATCCAATTATTTCATTATTTCTGGTTAAGTTTTATCTTGGTGTAAATTGTGTATCTTGATGATGTTTCATTGGGTATCATTTTACGTATTTGTTTCTGGTACATCTATCTTTGGAGTGTAGATCATACTAAATTCTGATGTTTTTCTTCTAATAAATTATATAATAAATCATTCCATCATTTTTCTTGTTATATTTGGGGTGATAGTCACCAACCTATAGGAATTAGGACCTCTATTTGAGTTATGTCAGGACTGGTTTGGGTGTCACTATACCAGGGATTCAAGGTAGGTTGATGAAAAATTTGTATTAGAGCATGGTTATGCATATTTATTTGATTTTAGTATGATTTTGGGTTCCCCAAATATTTAAGGGGTATTATTGATAGGACTTAGATTGTTGGTAAATATCTCATCATAATGAGCAATAAGTTACTATGGGTGTTTGGTAAAAGTGTCATTAAGGAAACCAAATTGGAAATATTTCTAGTCTTTTATCAACTTCTGATATGAGTATCTTTATAATCATAAGGTTGAACTTTTTTATGGAATTTATATTCCTTTAACACTTGTTTTAGTTATTGATACTTGTATCTTGTTAATGTTTCAATGTTGTTTGTTGATGTTTTTTAGCATTATTCCTGCGAAAAATATGTTTGAATAGCCTTTAAGTAAATTTATTAGTTAACCAAAGTAGTCGAATCATCGAGTGGAAAAAAATCTTATTCAGATAGTAGTTCATGTTATCCAAGCCCACGGATAGGAAGTTGAACATATTCCCATCCAGGCTCTAGTTATTGAACCTCAATGGGATGAATTCGGGAATCTTACTCAAGGTTTCCTTCACTAGAATCCCCTAGTATTCCAATAATCAAATGATCCTTGTGAGGATGAGGATTGGTTCAAAAATATGGAGCTAATCTTTGAGTTATTCGGAATTCCTGATACAATTAATGTGTAATTTTCCACCTTCAATCCTAAGGGTCCTTGCATGAGATTTTTGGATTTAGCTGTGACCGAGACGAAGAATGATGGATTAGAGTGGAAGGATTTTAGAGTAATTTTCATAGATGATTTCTATCTTTATTAATGGTCTTGTTTAAATCCATGGAGTTTCTTAATCTCTAGCCATGTGAAAGAATCATTAGGCGGTATACAAACCATTTTTTCTAATCTTTTGTAGTTTTCTATTGAGGTGGTGACTAATGAGGAACTAAAATATCAAATATTTAATATGGGTCTTCATTATCACCTTTGATCTAATTTCATCATACTGAAAATCACCACCTATTATTATGTATTTGATAGATCATTTATGGATGAACTTGACCTTGCTAGTAAGAAAAGGTTTATGGGAGTACCATTTTCTTCTAGTGGTAGTTCTATTGGGTTATTCAAAGGGAAGATAAATCATGATGACTCTCATGGTTTTTCTCAATAAAAGGATTCTTTTATTCCTCTTGAAGTTCCTGATAGAAGCCTTTTGAGTTTCTTTTAGTGTGTCAATGTTGGGAATTCGATGTAGGTTTGTACCGAGACACCGAAGATCTATAGTTCATATTGTTTCTCAGGACACCTATAGAATTTATTCCATTTCTTTTCTTCTCCACATAGTGTAAAAAGCTCCTCATCAACAAAAATTACAATACTGAAATTAGATAATTCATTAAATAAGGGGTTTAGGCCATAAGTAAATGAAATGAATATTCTTCATGAAGTTTAAGAGTCTCCAGAGAGGGCGGATGCTGGTCCCGGTATAGTGAGACATACCAACAATATAGCTTCATCTTTATTGACTACTTTATTTGATACTGGTGTATCTCATTTGTTTTTATCAACTCATATTGTGGACCTCCTAAGTCTTCTTTCGGATCCTTTTCCTTATGTAATGGATATTTTTATTCCCCTTGAAATGAAAAGGGATTAAGGACTTTAATGTTCTTATTTTTTTCTCTTTATCGAAGATTGATCATACCTAGAGTTTTCAATTTCCCAAAATTAAAACTTTTGAAATAATTTTTGGGATGTATTGGATGATTTATCATAAGTCCTATATTGACTTATACTTTTAGTGAACCACCCTTACCGCACTCAATAGGATGTAATTTTTTTTAGGGAGAATGGGACCTTTAGGTCGAGTAGAGTCTGGCCTCCTTCTTCAGAGTAATCCAGTGTAGTATCGGTGTTTTATTTAAAATCATAGAAATAATATTTGAGTAATGATCTATATATATTTTCCTTCATGTTTCCAAAAATATTTCCTTTTCATTTATCTGTATTTCCACTAATGAGTGATGTAGAGTTTTCTATTGATTTTGTATTTATTACTCATCTAGTGTCTATTCCTTCTTGTCATATACCACCAAAATAGCATGATGAATTGAATTCTTAGTTGAATTATTGGGTAGATAAATTTATTATATTTCTAATTATCTCACCTTTATCAGAACCTATTCACTTTCTAAATAAATATTTTGGGACACTTCACACATGTATTTATTACGAGAAATTCAATCATGTTACTGTGATGAAAAAGTATATGTTCCGACAAATTACTTATCTATTTGATTAGTTTAAAGGGTAAGAGTTTCATTACAATACTTATCTTGGATATACTTATCAACATTTGAGAATAAATTATTCGTTCATTCATAAAATATTTTTTATGAGTAGGTATGACCGTTATGAGTATCTTGTTATACAATTTTGTCTGATCAATGCTCCTATTGTTTTTATGGATTTGATTAATAGTAAATTTTTTGAGTACCAGGACTCATTCATGGTGTTATTTGTGGATAAAATATTTGTATACCACTAGATCAAATAGGATAATTTTATTCATTTGAGAGAATTTCTACAAACATTATTAAATCATTGGATTTTGGTAAATCATTAAAATAGAAATTTCTTGATTTACGAAGAGTCAATATCGGGACACGTGGTCTTATAACATGTTATTTCATTAAACACTGAGAAGTTTAAATGTATTATCACAAGATAAAAATAATTTAATATTTTTTAGTTATGAAGCTTCTTGGATTCAGTGAGATATTACCGTATGTTTGTGAAATATTTCATAAAGACGAATTCTCCTATGATCACTCTCACTAATAAGGGAGTGAAGTTTTTGTTTAATGGATATTTTCAGTGATCTATTAATGATATGAATGAAAAATGACTTATTTGAAGGTTTTTACTCTTCCATAGTTTGGCTAGGGATATTTGATCTCCTGTGATGCATTAGGTTCGGTTTGGGTTGTGTCCTTATGTAGGGTGATCACATGTTAGAATAAGGTTCCAAACATCATAGGCCACCTGATAAAAACTACCCAGGTCATGTACTTGAACTCAATTCTATGAGTAATTAACTAAAGAACTATTGGAATTACATTTTCAATGAATGTTTTACCATCTTTTCAGACCGAAACATCCTAAGTTATATCTTCACTCAAAACTATTTGAATTTTCGATAAACGCATTGGGTAATGTACCTGAAGCCTTTTGATTTCTATATTTCCTATAAACCTATTAAGTTTTATGTAATTTAAACTTATTTTAGTTGGAAAAATTTAACCCATGATATAAAGGACTCCTCAAACAAGTGGAATCTCATAGCCTTATTTCCTCAGTTGCATTTGGGAGTCTGGGAGGATGAGTCTAACAGTATTTTGATGAGTGTTCTATTGACCTAATCTCTTCTTGATATGATACTTAGAGAGAAATAGTTTGATGATGAATTTTGTGGCATTATTTACTCCCTCTATGGTGGGGATACCATTTCTGAGTAGTCATTCTATCCAGATAACATCTTATATTTGTTGAAACGATATGTAGTATATTTGCTGATAGGAATGGTTTTTATGGGGTATTTCCATAATTAGTAGTGGGTAGTGCACCCAGAAACTAAAAATATATTCTATGATATGCGGTGATGATTCTACTGGAATGTTATGTGGTGAGGCATTACCAACTATGTAAAGGTGAGCATTAGATACCTTCATGTTTGCATCAGCCACGTCCCCTGATGACTTAAAACTGGGATAAGGTTTCTATGGAATTTGTGGTTGGGTTATTGTATACCCCTTAGGTAAATATTTTTATAATTTATATGTTGATAAAATCCACACACTTTATACCAATTTGAGATGTAACCAAATTTGAGTACTTGGGGAATCTCTACATGTAAGAGATTTCTCGATTTTATAGAGCTCCAAATGCTATAATTTTGGATATGGACCCCTATTTTACATATTGATTCTATAGATGTATCTATATGGACATAGGATCCTTAGTAAATTTTAGATTTTCATATCATCCATAGATGGATAGCCAAACAAAGGGATCTATATAGATTATTGAGCATATGTTACGTGCTTCCATTCATAAATTTGGTAATCTTTGGGAGAACTATTTAAGATTGGTTGAATTTTTGTATAACAACATTTACTAGTACACTATCAGAATGGGTCATTTTGAAGCCTTTAATGGAAATCCTTGTAGTTCTCTATTTCGTTGGTTGGAGATGATTCAATGTTCCTTGGTTGGACCAAGTTGGTTCCAAGAGTTAATGATGAGGATTTAGCTGATTCGTCGTAGAATATTGATGGAATAGAGAAAGTATAAATCCAATGATGTCTGTATTCGATGATCATTTTAGTATTATATTTGATATAATGTTTTTTAGAGTTTCACCTCATTTAGGCCACCAAAATCATGGAAAACCTAGATGACTTGTGTTGAGGTTAGTGGGTCCTTTTAATGTTTTTGAGCGAGGGGAGGATGTGGCCTACTATTTGTAACATACACCATAGATGTCTTTGATCCAAAACTTTTTCACGTATTTTAGCTTTAAAAGTATCATTCCGACCCTTCTCAAATTCTGAATTGGGAATATCTTGTTGTAGAGAATGATTTTTTCTATGATTGTGAATCCATTCAATATTGTTAATTATGAGGACAATGTTATTCATGGGAAGAATATACCTTTCGTTTCTATGATATGACATCTTGGTTCTGATTGTCATGGGACATGGGAGTATGGGGAATGGATGAGGAAGTAGTGGCCCTATTTTTTAAAAATAGAATCCTCTTGACATGCATTCTAAGGAAAGAGTATCCTTATGGAATGGATGTTGTAACATCCTGTTACCTTCTTACAGTTACCCCTTAACTATAGAATTTATTTCCCTTTTTTCTTTGGGCTTGATTCAGTACATTCAAGAATGGAGAGATTATATTCGGGAAAATAACCTAAATTTTATGGATGTTTGTATGTTTGGATTGAATGGGGTTCGTGTTTAACGATGTCAGTATGAGGTGTGTTGTGGTGTATGGGTTTTGGTATAAAGATTCCAAGTTGTGTTCTGGAATGCATGGATGTGGTCTAGAGGATCATGAGGCTGGTTACAAAAGCTACTTACATTTTTTGAATATCTTCTCTGTCGATTTAAGGATGTGCCATGGACCCCTATTTGGTGAATTTGACTTCCACTTCCTATTTGAGAATTTTGGTGGTGTGCTTCTTGGGATACGCCATGGTGTTACCCAAGGTGAAATATATCTAGTAGCGGTATGTGGAACTTTTTAATAATTATGGACGCTCGAAAGTGGTTTTGTTGTGGTTTGAGGTGTTTTCACCATAGTAGGGATGTTTTCAGCTTTTCTACACTTTGTCCAAGGGGGTGGCAGTTTGATCAATTTTTTATGGACATAAATACCTAATCCTATTTTTATACTCCATTTTTCTCACTCAACTACCATTCTATTTCTTAACTCTCTAAGGCTTCCATAATAGATTTTGACTACTCTGAACATTCTTCTTCTCAAATCTAATCTCCATTTGAATCGTTTGATTCACCTTATATAAGATATCCCTCCACAATTGGAATTTATATATTTTAACTTCTTTATTTCATATAGAATGATAGATCATCATGCCATTGATGGATGTAATATATGTTTTGTTGGATCTTGAATCTAAGGGTTGTTCCATGATCTCATTCAACTTCATTATTTGTTTTGATTCCTGTTTTGGGTGTTCTTTTGATCCCTTTATTCGAAGATAGATGGTTATGTAATGTTTCGTCCATACAATTGAAACCTTGATTTTTTATTAATTTAAAGTTCATTTATAACAAATTTTATAATATTTGAATTAAAATGTATTGGATATATGATTTAAAAGTCATGTGTTTGTTTTTATAAAACCTCATTTCAGTTCATTTTAAGATATATGATGTTTTGATAAAATATTTATCAAAAAGGAAATCATTTTTCAAAACTAATTTTCTTAATTTTAGAAACATTTATTCAAATGAAAAATGAATTGAAAAGTAATAAATTTGATAAAAACCTATAATTATGTTTAGAAATGAAAGTGGGTGTTGAAAACTAATTCTAGGAAATTCTATTTCTAAATTGCTTTGAAGTGATTTATTTTACCTTGATTGATTGACAATTTGATTGGAAGCACATGTAACTTGGTTTGTTAGTGTTAACATGTAAAAGAACTCTACGGTCTGGCCCTATATAACTGGATTGAAGATTATTACACTTACATAAACTTACTGTAGCATGGTTTTAGTCATGATGGGGAGTTGAGTCTAGATGGCTTGAATCATGGGATGTTTTGACACTTTGATCCAATAAATCCAATGAGTAGTTTGAGGATCCTATTATAAGAAACTAACATATTACAGGTGTTGATATATGGTGTTATGATACACATGATTTTATGAGTAAGTGCCATTAATTTGTTGAACTAATTTATTCATGAAAAATTATTTATATAATTTATTTTATATAAAATTTCCATTTAAGACTTATTTGAAAAAAAATCCATCTTTTGAACATGAAAGCATGTTTTATTGAAATTGTTTTATTACATGTTGTTTTTTATTTAAATTGAAATCATAATTGGTTAAATTGTTATGGAATTTATTATAGAACACTTGGTGAGGCCCTACTGGGATTTGTATCTCACACCCTACCCTGGCCTTTGGGTATTTATATATTTTCTTATGCCAAGTCTGAGTAAGGGAAAAGTGCTACTTGGAGGTGGTGGGTATTCTTTATCCTTGGGACTAGAAGTTACGAAGGTGACTAGTGGAGTTTTGATAGACTTGTTGTATATGTTCATGTAGATTTTTTGCTTGGAAACTGTTGTGTCTATTAATGATATATCATTTGGTATTATTTTAATTGTTTTTTTACTTCTCCCTTTGGAGTGTTAATAATACTAACATGTGTAATGACATGAACTTTTAAAAATAAAATTCCCCTTTTATTTGAACTAAATGCCCTATTATGCTTATAGAAAACACAAGAAATACCTGGATTTTATTATATAATTTTTGAATATAAAATATGATTAAACATCATAACCTGTAATAATATAGTTATTTAATAGTGATCATATGCTTTCTATTAATATAGGGTTTTGATAAATCAATTTGACACAGACAAATGTAATGATGGCCACAACTAGTAGGATCGTACCCTATGAATCCCATTTATTAAAAAATTTAAGGTATAAATAATAAATAGAATTTTACCTTAACTAAACCTATTTTGAGATTCAGTATCAAAATAATTATAGAAACCATTTATGGGAGAATTTCAATCTCATCGAGATCACGGCCCAATCCATGTTCACCGATCCACACTATGAAAATATTACCAATGCACACCTTACCCTTAGGTAATTTGATATTTTAATAAAGGTATATATATCAAGAACACAATAATATGAATATGTATATTTTATTTTCAATAAAATAATGTTTATATTTACTTCTAATTACGGTTACATTAGACATTATTTTGACATTAATACGATAAAACACAAATTTTATTTTTGGGTAATATAAAATTTCAATAAAGAAATTCATCTTGATCACTTAAAGGATTATTTAAATAAATTATATTTTAATTAAATATTATTATTAAAGGATATTTATAAAATATAAATGATAATATATTATTTATGAAGTCAAATATAATTTTTATAACTGATCAAAAATTGTTATTGTCAAAAAAACTCATCATTTCTCAATAAATGTAAATTCATGTTATGAAAGTAAAAATTCCCATATTTAGAAAAATATTTGTAAAAAATAACTATTATTTCTATAATCATCAATTATAAATTATCCCACAGTTAATTTCTCATAATTTTCTAAGACAGCCGAATTTTAGCTAAAAATTAAATACTTTATAAATATATAGTGTTTATTACAACATCATAATGACCCAAAAGTGATGTATCAAATTATATAAATGGTATAAAAGACCAAATATATGTTAAATATATAAATGAATTTGATTTTTAAGGTATATAATGAATTTTATAAAGCCTTTATAAATTCTCCAAACCCTATATTATATTTTAAGGTTTTAAAATTATTTATTTATTAACATTACTCACTTACACATAACCAATGGTATTATTTTAATTATTTAATACCTTTTAATTATATAATATTGAAAAGACCCCTATTTTCTAGAAATAATGTGAAAAAAAACATGGTATGGTTTTTTGTTTTTGATTATTTTATTATGTAGTGTTCAAAAACTATATTTGGGAAATAATAAAGAACTGCCCTATCATTTCCTATAAAAACACACCCAAACTCCATATTATCGTTGTTCATAAACCTTTTTGTACATACATACTCTACCATACCACTATAGATTCATCCCAAGGTTCCCAAATATCTCGATAATCTCCTCCCAAGATTTTTGAATCACCCTCTCAAGGTAAGGGATCATGTCTTTCTTTACTTTATTCAAGAATTTTCATTATATAATTATTTTTTTCTTTAAATTACTATTTATGTGATATGATTTTACATACAATTTTTACATAAATTATTATATAACATTTTTACTATAATCAATCCATCCCATGAACATTTGTGTTCCCCCATTATGCTTCTAAAATTTCACTACAATTTTTTCATACCAAGTTTCTATTCAAACGCCCTCATTTTATTATACATATTAATTACTTTATGTTAATCTTATATTATGTTCTTACATATCCTAAATAATATCCTTTTTAAATCAACGTGATCAGATACCACTTTATCTTTCATTGAACCATTTTATGAATCTTTAAGTATTGTTGTTACACTGCCAAAATTTCACCTCTATTTTCGATAAAAAAACATTTGAAAAGTGTATACCCATAAACATTTTTACCCACAGGTATTCACCATGTTGTAAATATTATTAATTTATTTTAGAATTACCTATATTTAAACTACATTAATTTTTTGTGGGATTAAATTTGATGAATAATTACCCTATATTAAATTATCTATCTGGCACACTTATGCATGTTAATGGTATAAAAGTGATGAGTTCGTCCATAATATATGGTGCTCTAATGAATGGGTAATATTTTAATCTCATGAGGCATCATGGAAGGGATTAGGGATTGAACCTAATCTATTATAATATTTTTTCTACCATGTTATTATATCTTGATGGTTATCCTTGACATATGTTTATGATTTCATGTTTAAAGATGTGTTTATATTTCCCATGTTGCATTTAGGTTACCATTATATTTCATTCCTTATAGTTCATGCTTATAATTATCACCCATTTTATATTATATTGAAATTAATATTTCCAAACATGTACAGACTTATTCATTTTATTCTTTATTTATTCCCTTACTAGTCTTTTTAGATCACCCCTTTCTTATGTACATCCCCAGGTTATCACATACAGTTTTAGAGGATTGATGATTTATTAGATCATGTTAAGGAACTTTTCAATAATATTATTCTATCCCATGCTCAAGATTTTATTATTTTTACCTAATTCCAAAGAAAATATACATTATTATCTTTTGGGTTTTATTATGTGTATTATTATGTAATAATTCGTGAATTAATATGTAATAACGACATGGATTTTCATAGTTTTCATCTGAGGAGATTTTAGTTTTTTTTAATATTTGTATTAGAAAACTCTATAGAAATACATAAGGATAATAATAAACATAAGCATACATCGTTGAATATTTGTAATGTATAGATTTAGTGGTTTCAAAAAAATAATCTCTTTTTCGAATTATATATGTAGAAGTAGATAAGGAACATATGTACATAGTGGTAACACCCGAAAACACCATATTGAGATAGAATCGATTGAGAATTGGTGCACAACAACATGCCTTGTTGAACACCTGGTTTGAAACACCCAAAGTATATGCTTTTTTAAATTCAGAAGCTCATTAAGAATAATTATTAAGGGAAAAAAAATTCCTATAATATTCTACGTTATAAAATATATCATGGATAACATGGATTGAATCCTAGAAATTAATAAGTTAAGGAAATAAATGTTGTTTATAAATTGTCCCTTTAATGTTATTGGATAATCAGTTATTTTTTTAATAGTTTAAAATTAATAACCCCATATTTTTATGTTATTCATTCCAATAGATGTAAATTATAATAACTGAGTAAACAACCAATGTGAAGGGAATTGTGATGACTACCCCAACACGATTCCAAAACCGATGGGAGCACAAATTGTACACTTTGAAATGATACTATCTCAGTCGAATTAGGTTATGAATAGTAACCTAAATAAAAAGGAACATACAAATCCCCCTAAGAAGTAAAAAATTTCAATTGAGACCTTTATATAGTAATGTACTCTATCATTAAATGGATCATCTGATAATATCAACAAGGAACAATGGATCAACTCAATTGAGAATATATTCTCAAACCTTCTATATTCCAAGAAAGAGATGTTCATGCCTGCTATTTCTCATAGAGAGGGATAAGTTGATTAGTTGTGGATATTTATTATGAATATAAAGCCTTATAATGAGGTCAAAGCAATGGGGTGGAATGAATTCTCGAAAAATAATCGACAAATATATTCCTCACACTCTCTGACTTAAAAAAGAAAGGTATTTCCTTTCCCTAATGAAAAAATTTGAATAATCCATTAGGGTATATGATTCAAACATTAAATGACATGCATGATCCACCTTCAGCTTTATTGTTACCCCCAAATGAAAATTTGAATGCTTCTATGGTGGTATAAAACCTATACTATGAAAATACCTGGTGATTTGGGACTTCAATATCTAGGAGGAAATTGTATAATGTGTCCTTGAGGTAAAAATAAAGATCAAAGAATCTCATGGATCTCATGAGGATAAGAATAAAAAATATGAGATTAATTATAGTGGTGTGATGTATAAATCTATTAGTGGTATTAAATTTAAATATCTCACATGTAAAAATTGTTAAAAAAGAACCCAGAAAATTTAATGAAGGGGATAAGGAAATTCATTAGGTGAAAAAAAGAAGGGAACCTAGCTAGTGATTTCTAACAAGAGAAATACAAAAATATAATGGAAGAGTTCAATTCTCCAATAAAACCTCATCATATTGTTCATTTTTTCAATTACAAGGAATAAGTTAAATTTTCAAACCAATGAACTAATCAAAGGGTGGTTGCAGAAAATCCACACCAACAACCTCCAAGATATCAAGGGTGAGGTTTTTTCATTACATCTATTGAGGTGGATCTTGATAACAAAGTGGGGACACATATTCTAGTTATTCATTCAATAATAGTGAAAATACATTTTGATTTTTGTTCCATTAATTACTTTGTATCACATTAGTTTTGTATAACTATTAAAACACCACCACAAATCATAGAAGTATAGATATCGGCAAAAATGTAAAATGGTGAAATTACTTCATCCATAGTATATAAATCCTCCCCTATCAAACATTTTGGGATGAGCTTCCTAGTGAACCTTATGATAGTCCCTTTAGTGGATTTTTTCAATAATTGGAATAGATTAGATTTCCTTATATAGATCCAACATAAATTTCCATTAGAAGGAAATTACTCTTTTTGTTGTGAATTTCACTACATTATGTAAAAGTTCAAAGAGGAGGATGAATATTAGTTTGCACCAACATCTGAATCATAGATATCATTACCCTAAGAGCAAGAATTTCTAGGTAAAATTATTGATTATAAGTAATATATCATCCTTGAATGCATGACCATTGTGAGTAAATATGCTGATGTGTTTATCATAAATTTTATGGTATTCCTTTTAGATGAGAGGTGAAATTTTCAATCTAGATTATACCTAGGATTTTTTTAATATCCAAGACTCTCTATTGAATGGATTTTGCAGAACATGAGGAGCTAAAGAAGAAATTATTGGAAAAGTTGGATTAAAAGGTCATATGCCCAAGTGCTTCACCTTCATGTGCAGCAGTCCTCTTCATAAATAAGAAGGTTGGGTCAATGAACCTTTTCATAGATTATCATGATCTCAAAATGATCATGATAGAGAAAAAGTATCCTCTACTATGGATTTATTTCTTTTTTGATCATCTACATGAATCCCAATACTTCTCCAAGGTAGATCTTTGGTTTAGGTATTATCAAGTAAGGGTGATGTAGGAAAATATCGCCAAGACCGATTTTTATACAGGTTAGGGAACTATGAGTTCATAAAAATGTCATTCGGACTCACTAAGGCTACAAAAATCATTATGCACATGATCAATAGAGTCCTTATAGATTAAATTGAAAATTTTTTCCTAGTAATTATAGATGATATTTTAATAAAATACAAAATCAAGGAGGAGCAATATGACCATGTAATCATTGTAACAAAGTGATTATTAAAGGATACGTTCTATGAAAAATATATAAAATGTGAGTTCTGGTTGAAGAAAGTATCATTCTTGGGGCATATTATCACAGGAAATGGGATATCTATAGACCCTTAAAATATATAATCAATTAAATGATTTACAAGACCAACCACTATGATAGAAATCTACAGTTTCCTTGAATTATATAGGAATTATCGACAATTTATAAGAAATTTATCACAATTTTCATACCCTATAGTGAATCTAACTCAGAAGGGAGTCAGGTTTGTTTAGAATAATTAAAGTGAATATGGATTTAAATATTTTAGAAAGATTCTTTTCACTATACCATTACTTATGATACCCACAATTGGGGATCTTTTCATGCTTTATAGTGATGCTTCAAAGACGTGATTGTGTTGTGTACTAATGTAGAATGAAAAAATGATTGCATATGCCTCATGAAAATTAAATGTTCATAAACAAAACTACCCAATGCATGATCTATATTTGGTTTTAGTAATATTAATGCTGAAAATCTAGTGACTTTATCTCTTTAGGGAGAAGCGTAAAATATATAGGGATTATAAGAGACTCAAGTATATATTCTCATATAAAGATTTGAATATGTGCCAGAGATGATGGTTAGAGATGATTAATGAATATGAATTCTCAATCCAAAATTATCTTGATAAATCAATAAAATTTTAAGTATCTCTATGTATAAAGTATTCTCCAATTTTATCATTGATGAGAATTGAGAAGGATATGATCATCCTAGATGTGAAAATGATAGGAATATGAGTCATAAATTAATGAACACCATCAATCCCTTCACAAATGATTACTAAACCATACCTTATGGAAAAGGTAAAGGATTTTCAAAGAGATTATGTGGAAATTTAGAATAAGGTGTAAGATATAAGAAAAAGGATATCCATAGAGTTCAAATTTAAGGAGGAAGGATTTGTAATGTTTGGGTTACAAATATGTTTACCATCAAATCCTGAGTTAAAGAATGAGATTTAGGTTGATTCACATAGCTTGACCTTCTTAATCCATATAGTGAGTACAAAGATGTATCTAGAGCTACGAGACCACTATTGGTGGGATAATAAGAAAAAAGCAATCGTGGAATATACATAGTGGTGTATTGTATCTCAGAAAGTGATGTATGAAAAAATCCAAAGGGTTAATGCAACCATTACCCATACCTACATGGAAAGGGTAAAACATAACCATGTACTTTTTAACTGTCCTTTCCAAGAAATAAAGAGGAATTAATACTATATGGGTTGTAGTGGATCATATTACAATGACTTCTCACTTAATTACAATCTTATAGGACTTCCCCCTTGATCAACTTTCACAGATATACATTAGATAAGTGGTGAGCCTTCAAGAAACACCACAATCGATTGTATCTTATTATGATCCCAGATTTACATTTAAGTTCTAGAAGATTCTAAAACATTCTATTAATACTGATTTGAACTTCAATAAGGATTATCACCCTCAAATTGATTTCCAATCTAAGTTTACTATCCATACACTTGACGAATTATTGACAGCTTAATCGATTAACTACATGGAAGTATTGGATCTGCATCTTCCTATGGTCAAGTTTTGATACAATAATAGTTTCCACTCAAGCATCCAAATGGTAAATTATGAATACCTTTATGGGAAGAGGTGTAAAATTCTTGTATTCTATTATTATGTTGGTGAACACAAACTTCGAATTCTTGAAATGGTTTAGGAAAGGGTGGAATGGGTGAAGACCATTCAGCAGCACATCAAGGCTCCTCAGAGTCAACAGAAGTGCTATGATGATAATCATCGGTGAGGTCTAGAGTTTGAGTTTGGAGATAAATCATTTCTCTGCATATCTCCATGGGTGAAATTCATGATATTTGGGAAGAAGTTAAAGCTTAGTCCAAGATACATTATCCCCTTCGAGATCCTCAATCACATCAGAGTGGTATCTTATTACCTTGTACTCCCACCTAACCTATCTCAAGTACATGACATGTTTCATGTATCCCTTTTGAGGAAGTACATACCAGACACTTCACATGTGTTGAATCAAGAGGTTTTACTATTGGAGAGTGATATTTCCTATGATGAGAAACTTGTGATGATCATATATCATGTAGACAAAATTCCAGGAAACAAGAAAATTCACTTGGTTAGAGTGCTATTTAAAAACATCTAGATTGAAGAATAGTCATGGGAACTAGAGGAGGTGATTAAACATAAGTAACCTCATCTATTTTATTGTGTGAAATGAAATTTTTTAGGGTAAAATTTCTAATGGGGGTATTGTAACAACCCAATCTTTCAAAAACAAAATTCCATTGGTGATAAATTTCATATTATGGTAATAGAAAATACATTCACTTCTTGGGTTTTATTATAACCTTTTTAATTTAGATAATTGTTAAACATTATAATCATTTATAATATAGACGTTGAATAGTGATCATATGATCAGGATAAATATAGGGTTTTGATATATCCATTTGACATCGAGAATGTGATGGACTCAACCTATAGGACAATACCCTATGAAGACCATTTATCAGAACTTCTAAGGGAGATATCATCACATGGATTTTACCTTAGAAAATCCCAATCTAAAATCCAAAAACAAAAGCATGATAAAGAAATTATGAGAGAAGTTCAATCTTATTGAGATCATGGCCCCAACCATGTACTTTTAACCACCCCATTGAAATATTTCTATCGTTCACCATACCCTTAGAGAATTTTCAAGTCTAATAAAGGTCAACGTATCAAGTCCATAATAATATGAATACTTATATTGTATTTTAAATATAATATTGGTTATATTTATTTCTTATTTTTGTTACTTTATAAGTGATTTTGACTTTGATATGATAAACCACAAATTGTATTTTTTTGGGGATATTAAATTTCAATTAAGAAATACCTTATGATGAATTAATGGATTTATGAAATAAGTTATAATAAAATTAAATATTATTATTATATAATTTTTATTAAATATTTGTTATAATATAATTTTTATGACGTCAAATGTAATTTTTATAAGGGTTTAAAAACTGTTATTCTCAAAAAAAAACTCATCATTTCTCAAAAAAATGTCAATTCTTATTTTTAAATTAAAAAATCAAATGTTTATAGAATTATTTCAATAAAATAAATATTATTTTTGGAATAAATTTTTCAGGAGTGTATTTTTCATAATTTTCTAAGACAGTTGATTTTTCTGTTAAAAATTAAATATATTACAAATATAAAGTGTTTACTATGACATCATAATTACCCAAAAAATATATAATAAATTATATAAAGGGTATAAACTACTAAATATATGTTTTTCTATTATAATAATTTGATTTTGAGGATATTTTTTTAATTTTATAAAGCCCTTATGAATCCTACCAAACCTATATTATATTATAAGGTTTTAAAATCATTTCTTTATAAATATGACTCCTTACACATGACCAAGGGTAATATTTTAATGATTTATTACCCAAGATTTATATAATAATTAAACCAATATTATTTGGTATAATCCATTTGAAAAACAATGATATGGTTTGTGGTTTGGATTATTTTTTTGTGAAGAGTCCAAAACCTATGTTTGGGAAATAATAATGCACTCTATTCTATTTTACTTTACAAAACAACACAATATTCCCATTACCATTGATAAAAACCTTTTATCACTTTCATATTATTACCTAAACTCTCTATATTCAGCTAAAGGTTCCCCCAAGATCTTAATAATTTTATCCCAAGCTTTTTTAATCACCCTATCAAGGTAAGGGATCCTCTCGTTGTCCTCTCTATTCAAGCACTTTTTTTATGTAATTCATTTTGTATTCCAAATAATATTGATGGGATATTATTTTACATATATTTATTTATTACCTTATGATTTATAAATTATGATAGATCCCTTTCACTCTCATTAATCCCTCAAATAATCATTTATTTTTCACCATTTTTCTTCTGAATGTTCACTATGATTATTCCATACCATGTATTTATTCAAAAACCTCATTTTATTATGCCTATAAATTCCTAAATGTTAGTTTTGGATAATGTTATTACATATACCTAATACCATCCTTTTTTATATTCATGTTATGATGGACCCCTTTTCCCTCTCATTGAATCAATTTATGAATCATTAAGTACTATCATTACACTATCAAAATGTCATTGTGATTTTCCATGAAAAAGATTTTTAAAGTGTATACCCATACCCATTTTCACCCAAGGGTTTTAAAAACGTTGTGCCTATACTTCATTAGTTGTTGACTTACCTATAAGTAACCCATATTAATAATTTTTAGGATTAAATGTGATTAAAATTTACCCTATATTAAATTATCTATGTGGAACACATATGCATGTTCATGATATGAAGGTGAGGGGTGCGCCCTAAATTATATAGCACTCTAATTCATTGTGTAATTTTTTAGTCTCATGAGATTTAATTCAATAGATTATGGAGTAAACATAATCCATTATAGTAATTTTCAACCCTATTATGATGTATGTTGTTTAGACTCGACCTATGTTCATAATGTCATATTTAAAGTTGTTTCCACATTTCACGTGTTAATTTAATGTTACCATGCTTTATCATGACTTATTGTTTATTTTTATGATTCTCATCCATTTTATGTTCTATTGAAATTCCTATTTTCTAACATGTAATACCTTCTTCATGTTATTATTTTTTTATTCCCTTACTAGTCTTTTAAGCTCACCCTTTTCATATGTACACCCCTAGGCTATCTCATGCAGTTTTATATGATTGAATATTTATAAGATAATGTTAAGGATGTTTTCAGAAATGTTTTTGTATCACTTGTTTATGATGTTATTCTCTGTAACTAATTATCAAATACACTAGACTTCATGATCATCTAGGATGTATTTTACATATTCTTATGTAATAATTCATTAATTAATGTGTAATAAAAATAGGGGTTGTCATAAAATGAGTTTTTTATCATCCACTATTTTATAACAAACATCATTCGCCCATGTTTCTTTTAAGATGTTGTGTTCTAGTTTCCAACCCATGGGGATCTGGAATTCCCATTGGGTTATGTCAGGAGTAGCTCATGTGTCATTGTACAAGGTTTTATGGGTTGGATCATCACACATGAGCTAGGTATGTTTTCTCATGAAACATTAATTGATGAGTGTCGTAATCTGTGACTATATCGTTCAGTATAAGAACACATCTCAGACCCTTGTTATATGAATCACTATAGATCATAAACCCTTTTCCCTCTAGGATAATGTGAGTACACTTTCACTGACCAAACATCTCTCTGGATCCTTAAAATTTTATTCACATTTATCAGTCTAAATGATCCTAACATCTTTACGAGTTTACATGGTTAGTATATCAGACATAGAAGAGAAAGGTTTCAAAAACATTATATAATATACAACCAATCTAATAAAACTACATCTCACAGTGCAATGGTTGATATGGACATATGATCATTGTCCTCTATCTTAGAAAGATATACTGATACACCATATCTAATGCTCACATGTTCCAATAATGATAATTCATGTAACTATAATTCACACTTGCTGAAATTGGCATATGGTTTCTTTTTCCTTGGGGTATTCAACATAATTCTCAAATGATATTCATGATCTACTTTCTATGATATTATATAAGAATATACTCTATGAAAACTACAAAAAAATTGATCAATGTAATATATAAATACTTTATTCATTAAATCCATTAATATAATAGGGAAATTATTAATTCTAAATCTCATCATTATAATTTCACAGTGCATGTATCTTGTATAAAAGGTGTCCTTTATAATGTATTCTCTTTTAACCCATAATTGATCATATCTTGAATGAAGGTGAATATTTTAGATGTATTGATCTCTATTTATTTGATCTAACATATCATCAATATAGGGTTATAGGATTATTATTATTGATTATGATATTGTTAAGTTCCAAATAATCAATGATGAGTCCCATTTATTCATCTTTATTTTTAACAAAAAAACTTCGGTGCACCCCATGGTGAAGTGCAATAATAGATGAATCCCTTATCAATATTTTCCTGGTGTTTCATATATAATTACTACAACTCCATCTAGTAAATTCTATAAGGAATCTTTGAAATAGGTATAACACCAGGTATAAACTCTACTGAAAACTCAACATCACGATTCAGGGGATTACTAGGAAACTCTTATAGAAATACATCAAAAAAAGTCTCATACTCCTCTAATGGCCGAAAGGCCTTCATTTTTATTTATTTTTAATAATACACCTTTTAAGGGGTGATGTGGAACCCTTACAAGACCTGTAGGTATATGTATTACATGAACCATAGATGTTACAGGAATTCATTTCCTGTATGCATCAAACATTACATACAACCAAGACTAACTACATGGAACTCCTCCTCCCCAGCATATTCATTGTGAATCAACTATAGTCTCATACAATAGTAATATATTCAGTATAGATTTTCTCCCTAAACGTATGAGATAAATAGCCATTATGAATAGGAATCATGACCCATAAAATGGAAGTAATTTCAATGGCAAGCTCATTTTCATCCTAGCACGGATATGTTATCCTAGATTCATTCAAAATATGAAATGTGAGTTACCTTTATTGTTAATTTACATGGGTTCTATATAGAGATATCTAATCCATGCTTAAATTCATAAATAAATTCAACTAGAGGGAGAATAATAATATTTTCTTGAGTTAAATTCCCACATACATCAATAAGAAAATAATCATATACATATAATGAGATCATCATACCATTTCGTGTTTTCACTAACATATTAATGTCTAATCATTGAGTATATCAACAATCATCCTTCATTACGGATATGAATGAACATACCTAGATACATTTCATTGAATAAAGGAAATCATATAACTAATCTCAAATAATATACATTAATATTTGAGTGTGCCTATAAAAATTTCAACATCATCCTATCTTCATTCCCTTACTAATACCAAAAATGGTTATCTTGATCTTCAAACATTAATAATTATAGTAAACATTAATATGAATATAAAAATAATTCTAATGGTGTACTAAATCTTAACACCTTATTTCAACCTATGAGACCTTAGGTTTAACTAAAGGAATCCATGTCCACAATCTATCCAAATACATTATAATGGATCAAAAATAAATTGTGAACTAACCCAAGAATATACCAAAGAGTGTTTATACTAGTGTGTCATCTTAGTCCCACTCATCATGCACCAGTGACGATTAATTTAATACCCAATCTATCCCTTTTATAGTTTTTACCCCTTGGTGAATATATAGCATAACTCCATCCACATTCTAGTATCTTGAATGTGATGTATTTTTTGAGAAAACTACGCTCCTTTATTTATCCTAACGTAGGATATTCTCTTATATTTTATCTTATCTTTGTTGTACCTCTCGTATCCCCTCGTGGTTTAATTTTCATGATCACAATCACTTTCATGTGTATCTAATTGTGTTTTAACTGTTTTTGTGGATAGGCAATTGATTGCCAAAGGATTGGCCCATGAAAGCTGGCAAAATGGACTGAATTGCAGTCCACCGGCCAACCGGTGTGATAGCACCGGCCAGCCGGTGGACCTGGCAGAGGCATTGCCCACGGCCAGGTTCCACCGGTCAGCCGGTGGCTCTATCACCGGCCAGCCGGTGGCATCCTGGTTCAACAGTGAGACCTACTGTCTCACCACCGGCCAGCCGGTGGCCTTCTCACCGGTCAGCCGGTGGCTCCTGGGCAGAAGCACTCTCCACATTCCAAGGCACCGGCCAGCCGGTGGATCTGTACCGGCCAGCCGGTAGCCCAGTCAAACTAGCCGTTGGCTTTGACCAGTCAACACTCTTTTGGCCTCCAACGGCTCCGAAGACCTCTCCAACGGCTCCGAAGACTCCCCAAGGGTTCCATGCCTATAAATAAAGGCCAAGGAAGCCCCGGACACCACCCCGGATCATATACGAAGCCAACGGACATATTTTGGATCAATTGGCCAACCTCCGGCGACTTCCTTCAAAGGAACCTCAAGTGCTCCAACAACTTCCACATCCAAGGAGCTCCACCAAAGAAGCTTGGAAGCGGCCTTCAACATCTCCAATCAATAAAAGGCGCCCAAGACTTCCTCAATTACGGTTTTTCGGGTTTTATTTATTTTGAGCTTAAAATTGGGTTTGTGCCTACAAACCCCAAACTCTTTCTCATCCCCTCTTTCTTTTGGGTTTCACATCACCACTAAGGTGTGAAGAGGTTTCTTCAAGCCCTTCCTTTTAAAAAGCTTGTGTCATAGGTGAGCTATCCTTCACCTGTAAAGAAGGATAGTGGGTTCTTGCTAAACCATTAAAAGCAAGTGGGTTCTTGCTTAACCAATTCAAAAGCAAGCTGTAATAGGTCCTAGTGCTACCTCAAAGCCTAGTGGGTTTCTTGCTAAAACCATTGAAAAGCAAGCGGTAGGAATCTCTCAACGGTTGAGTTGGGAGCGGAGACGTAGGCCGGGTTTTGGCCGAACTCCGTTAACAATTTCTTGTGTGATTGCCTTCTTTATTTTCCGCTGCACATACTTTGATTTTTAATTTGTTAATCTTTTTTTTAAAAGGCAATTCACCCCCCCTCTTGCCATCACTCCCTTGTTTTTTTTCCGCACAACAATTGGTATCAGAGGGATAATTTGAGTAATACCCTAAACGGTTTCAAATTCAAAGATCCATTGTGATGGCATCCTCCTCTTTCGCCCCCGAAGGCTTTTCATTGGGTCGGGCTCCATTTTTTGATGGGTCCGACTATAATTATTGGAAAACCCGCATGACCACTTTTTTAAGAAGCATAGGATATCCTATTTACAAAATTGTCATGCAAGGTTATACTTTGTCTTCCCCCGACGAATCCAAATGGACCCCCGCCGATATTAGAAACTTTGAGCTTGATGGCAAAGCCATGAACGCTCTACATTGCGGCCTTGACCGAAATGAGTTCAACCGAGTTTCCACTTGCACCTCATCTCATGAAATTTGGAAACTATTGGAAGTGACCCATGAGGGCACTAACAAAGTTAAGGATACTCGGTTAGACATGTATAGACAAGATTTTGAAAGCTTTTCCAGGCATCCAAATGAATCTATTTCTGAAATGTTTACACGCTTCACTGACGTTTGCAATGGTAGAAAATCTCTTGGTGATGATGTTTCAGCCGAGACGATGGTCAAGAAGATCTTATGGGTCCTTCCGAGCTCATGGGATCCTAAGGTGACGGCTATCCAAGAAGCTAAGGATGTAAAGAACATGCCGGTCGAGGAGCTCATTGGATCTCTAATGACCTACGAGATCACGATGAGGAGGCATGCTCAAAAGGAGGGCACACCAATCAAGACACCAAATAACATCACCCTCAAGGTACAAAAAGAAGTAAGCTCCTCCTCCTCATCATCATCTTCATCTTCTTCATCATCAAGCGGCGACTCGGAAATGGAGAATCTCGCCCGCCAAATGCACAAGTTTATGAAGAAGCACGAGAAGAAGAAGAAATCTCGCAAGGCGCGAAAGCAAGAACCCACCGCAAGATCCGAGCCTAAGGTAAAATGCTACGGGTGCGGCGAAAAGGGCCATTACAAGCCCGATTGCCCACTCAACAAAAAATGGGCCACGCAAAATGAAAAAGGAAAGAAAAAGGTCCTCAAGGCGACTTGGAGTGACACCTCATCATCCTCCTCCTCCTCCTCCTCAAGCGACCAAGGTACAAAATGCCTAATGGAAAAACATGAGGTATCTTCTGACTCTTCTTCCTCATCATCCTCTAGTTCTTCTAATTCTTTTAATCACTTATCATATAAAGAACTCTCACACGCTAGAGACCAACTTGAAAATGGTTTTCATGAGATTTCTTCAAAATTTGTCGCTTTGAAAAAGAATTTCAAAAAGCTTTCCTCCGAAAAAGAACAACTTCTCAAAGAGAAGGAGGAGATGTCCCTCAAAATCCAGAATTTTCCCGATGTTGATTCTTTGGAATCAAACATTAAAGACCTAAGAGAGTCCTTAGCCAAATTCACCCAAGGGGAACAAAATCTTTCAAAATTGCTTGGTTCCCAACGAATTTCAAGAACCACCAATGGACTTGGCTACACCAACCAAGCTTCCTCCTCCCATGCCCCAACTATTTTTGTAAGGGGGAGCTCTTGTTTTAAATTTTGTAATTATTGCAAAAAACCCGGGCACCTTATTTATGAATGTAATTGTAAAAACGCCCGGTACGGCCAACCCAAGTCTATTTTCTATTCCGATGAGTTCTATAGGAGAAGACCCGCCATGAGACAAGTATGGATTGAAAAATCCCTTCTAGCGAGTCTCTCCGGGCCTAAAACTGTTTCTTTTCAAAATCCCTCTCCCCGGTGATTCATTGTTTTTATTTAGGGGGAGTTAGGATCTTTTAAGCCTTTTTGTGTATTCAAAATTTTTCATTTCAAACTCAACACTTGGTATCAAAACTCTCAATTCAAATTTTTCTATTTCAACTATTGGTTTCAATTCTTTCAATTCATAATTTTCTTTTAAATTTTCATTTCTAAATTTCCAACAGTTGGTATCGAATTTTTTTTAATTCAAAACTTTCAATTCAAACTGTTATTCAATTTTTGATTCAAAAATTTCATTTGGTTTCAAAATTTCAAATTTTCATTTCAATTTTGATTCAAAACTTTCAATTCAAACTGTTATTCAAATTTTTCATTTCAATTTCAAAAATCTCAGTTGATTTTTCAATTCTCATATCTAGTTTTTCAAACCCTTTCCCTCAATCAAGTTTTATGCCCCATTCTATTTTGATAATCACAAAGGGGGGGAAATTTCTTGATTGATTGGGGGAGAATCTTTTCTATCATGCTTTGATTTATTTTCAAATTATCCTTTAAGAATGTCTTTAACTTCAGTATTTTACTTTGATTGTTTCGGTGATTGTGATCATCAAAATAGGGGGAGATTGTTGTACCTCTCGTATCCCCTCGTGGTTTAATTTTCATGATCACAATCACTTTCATGTTTATCTAATTGTGTTTTAAGTGTTTTTGTGGATAGGAAATTGATTGCCAAAGGATTGGCCCAAGAAAGCTGGAAAAATGGACTGAATTGCAGTCCACCGGCCAACCGGTGTGATAGCACCGGCTAGCCGGTGGACCTGGCAGAGGCATTGCCCACTGCCAGGTTCCACCGGTCAGCCGGTGGCTCTGTCACCGGCCAGCCGGTGGCATCCTGGTTCAACAGTGAGACCTACTGTCTCACCACCGGCCAGTCGGTGGCCTTCTCACCGGTCAGCCGGTGGCTCCTGGGCAGAAGCACTCTCCACATTCCAAGGCACCGGCCAGCCGGTGGATCTGTACCGGCCAGCCGGTAGCCCAGTCAAACTAGCCATTGGCTTTGACCAGTCAACACTCTTTTGGCCTCCAACGGCTCCGAAGACCTCTCCAACGGCTCCGAAGACTCCCCAAGGGTTCCATGCCTATAAATAAAGGCCAAGGAAGCCCCGGACACCACCCCGGATCATATACGAAGCCAACGGACATATTTTGGATCAATTGGCCAACCTCCGGCGACTTCCTTCAAAGGAACCTCAAGTGCTCCAACAACTTCCACATCCAAGGAGCTCCACCA
Source organism: Viscum album (assembly GCA_963277665.1). Taxonomy (NCBI): domain Eukaryota; kingdom Viridiplantae; phylum Streptophyta; class Magnoliopsida; order Santalales; family Viscaceae; genus Viscum; species Viscum album. The sequence continues at coordinate 123,286,818 of OY728129.1, read as the reverse complement.
AATAAGCTTGGAAGCGTCCTTCAACATCTCCAATCAATCAAAGGCGCCCAAGACTTCCTCAATTACGGTTTTTCGTGTTTTATTTATTTTGAGCTTAAAATTGTGTTTGTGCCTACAAACCCCAAACTCTTTCTCATCCCCTCTTTCTTTTGGGTTTCACATCACCACTAAGGTGTGAAGAGGTTTCTTCAAGCCTTTCCTTTTAAAAGGCTTGTGTCATAGGTGAGCTATCCTTCACCTGTAAAGAAGGATAGTGGGTTCTTGCTAAACCATTAAAAGCAAGTGGGTTCTTGCTTAACCAATTCAAAAGCAAGCTGTAATAGGTCCTAGTGCTACCTCAAAGCCTAGTGGGTTTCTTGCTAAAACCATTGAAAAGCAAGCGGTAGGAATCTCTCAACGGTTGAGTTGGGAGCGGAGACGTAGGCCGGGTTTTGGCCGAACTCCGTTAACAATTTCTTGTGTGATTGCCTTCTTTATTTTCCGCTGCACATACTTTGATTTTTAATTTGTTAATATTTTTTTTTAAAAGGCAATTCACCCCCCTCTTGCCATCACTCCCTTGTTTTTTTTCGCACAACAATCTTGAGGGTTATCACTAATGTTATCTCATCCTAGTTTCCAAAAATAACTAATTCTATCTCTTATATAAATTGAGGAAACCCAAGGATAACATATATAAATATTTCATATTTTCAGATGAATATTCATTATATATCATTGTTATCCATACAAATAATTGTAATGGTTTAGTGTGTTCGGAAACTTGGATACATAGAAAACATTTACATAAAAGTATTAACCACTAAGTTCATTACAACTAAAAAACTTCTTATACATATCATATATAAAACCTTTCTACATATAAAACATAAAAAATAATGAGATAAAATACTCAGTAAGGATAAACATGGGAGATATCATTCAATGATCATATCTAAGAATAACAGGAGTATAATGGTGGGATAATATGAGATTAACATTAGAAAATGATACCCATCAAATCATAGTTCATAATCATGGATTAATCCTTTTCATTTAACAAAACATGAATACTAGAATAATCAAATATCATAAGATACTAGTTCATATCATAAGTATAATAAAATTTCATATAGTTTGGCATAAAAATGCATCATAATAATAATCATAGATGTTGTATTTCATGGCTACACAGAAAGACATTCATCACATGTTAGGCTTGGTCTAACCATCCATTAAACATATTTAGACTTGGACTATCCACCTGTATAACCTCTTTTGGGATTGGATAAACTACCAATGTACCCTTTAAACTCATAAAAGTTTACTCATTACATAATAAATTGGTTCTCTATAATGGACCCACCTATAACAGAATCATAACCCATTTCTATGCGTGCCAAAATATCCTGATAACATTCAGCTTTTTTTCTAGGATTATATTGGGGAAATAATTGGGTTTCATCAAGATTTAATTATCATATTCAATAACCATCCAATATAATAATAATTATGGAATCATTTAATCATGTCACTATTGAATCATAAGTAGCATCAATGGATTTATTTCATATATGAAAATAACATTATAATATAACTAGAAACTTTCTTGAGGAAAATACAATTTTCATTTTTAAATTAATTATTTAAAATATAAAAGATTATATAATATTATACATAAAATGTTCATTTAAAATAATCATTTCATGTTTAAATTTTAGCTTCAATGAAAAGCGTTCTCATGAGAGTGGTAAAATTTGTTTATATGGTAACCATTGAAACAGAAATTTCATTCACACCTTTGTTTAAAAATGACCACATTCATAAAATAAAAATAAGATTCCTTAAAAAAAATATAATGGTAAAAATGGGTAAAAAATACATTAAAAACATTAGATAATATTAAAAACATTCTTTAAATCATTTTAAAGAAAATATGGACACATAATGAAAATATTCCCTGTCTGAATAAAAAATCAAATGCAGATCTCCTTAAAATCATTCCTTCATTATTTTGACTACATATGGAGATTAAAATGAAAATAAAACATTTAGTATGAAAAATTAAATATGTTTTAATAAAATATATAATATTTATCAGTGATAGATCATATAATTTTATCATCATAAATTTAAGAATAAACAATCCCGATGGACAGTGAGATTGGAACATAGAGCTCATACCATATTGTTAACTTATGAATTATAACCCACCTATAAAATAAAATGTAATTAAACATAAAAAACTATTAATATAAATATATTCATGATACAACCAATCAAAGGGTAATTATATACACAACATGAAATAAACAAGTGGTGAATATGGAATATGTCTCACAAAAACAAAACTGAGAAGAGAAACCCTTTCATCAAGTATGATATGCTTTGTAAGTGATTTTAAACTCTTATATAATAAATTTAAATTAATTATAATTCTATTATACAACCATATTAATACATATAACAATATACATGTATTAATTGTAACATATTATCACTCATTAATTATCAATATTTTATTATCGTCATCATTTTGGGTATTAACTGCTCAATTGTTCATGTTTGTTTTGGTTTTTTAGTTAGGGTCGTTTCATATTGATCATTGATTCATAATCTATATAATATAAATAGTGTAATAAATTTAATATTTATTCATTAAATATATTTCCATAACCATTTATATAAATCCTTGATGATGAATGAATTACATCACTTCATAGAGACGGTGGTCCATACATACGTGTGAGTGATGTTTCTACATTTTAATGGATGAAACAAGAAGATAAAAAAAATAATTCAAATTTAAATAACTATAATTATATAAAATATATAAAAAATCATCAATAAATCCATCATTATAACATTCCGTGTGAGTTGGTGATGGAAACTGAATCACATTGTTATGAGAAGGTGGTATTTAACACGTAGGAATGAGTGATACATTCATTCTTCATTTGATGGAATGGAGGTGGAATTTTTTTTACCATAATAATAATAGTATATTAGTATATTTAGGGTATTGGATAAATTATGTTAATATTTATTCAATAGATTTAGATAAATAGATAGAAGAAATAAACTTTAAAATAGTTGGGAAAGATGATTACCTCTTCTTTTAGATGCCTCCATTGGTTTATACATTAAGATATCATAGAAGGGTTTTAGGGTAATACCAGGAGATCAAGATTTAATTTATTTAATTTGGGAAGGTTTTTTCATAGGTATTGGATTATCAATATTGGTTAATGATAGTGAATAAGTGAGGATAAGAGGTAACCTTTTATATGTTATGGGATGGATATAATTAATAAAATATCTAAATAATATAAAGTCATTATTTTGAGATAATGACACAACATAGGGAAGAATTTAAGGTAAGGTAATATAATATAATTTCTAAATATATTCAACCAATAAGATTCATATATGGTTAAATTACATTTTTTTCCCTTTTCACTTAGTTTATCCCTCCTCCCCCGGGAAAACCCTTTTAACCTTAACTATGGAAAAAAATTACTATTTTTACTATTCAATGATACAAAAAATGAATGTGGAATCATTGAAAATTTTGAATATATTAATTAAATATATATTATATATTTTACCAAATATTCTTTCTATATGTTGTATAAATTATTGTAATAATAGAAACACAAAAATCAATAAATACAATTTCATAAAAAACATTTTTAGGAATAAAATGAGTTTAATACCATTACGTTCCTAAAAGATAATATTTTATGAGTGTGAACATATTTTATTGAATACAAAATATTAATAATTAGTTAAAATAATTAATCAATTATTATTTATTTAATTTATTAAGATCAAAAATATTGTGTGTATAGAAATGTTTTTTAAAAAAAAATTTGGTTTCCATTAAATGATTTTATCTTCATTACTAACCATTAGATAAGTAATGTAGGAATGATTTTTCAGAAATTATTAGTAAATTTTATTAATAAAACTTTTTAATATTGATTGATGTATTTTTTATATATAAATACATAACACGTAGAAAAATACATTTCTTCGAAAAATGGGTCATTTAATCTTGAAATTATTTTATTCAAAATAAAAGGATTAATTCTGGGGAATTTATCAAAAAATTATAATTAAGGAAAATATTTAATTATATATATATATATATATATTATAACATGTTTAATCCTATTCACACCCATAAGTCCAAATTCTAGGTTATAAACATTACAATATATCATAGTTCATTTAGATTTGGGGTTGTGTATAAAGCAAACTATTGAATACATATAATGTTTTTCAAAATAATACATATAAAATCAATGGGTGTTAAAATTCCCACCAATAATCCATTGTTTTCTACAATATGGATGATTAAAATTTCATATAAAATAGGAAACCCCTATCATAGACCACCTCTTCATTAAGATGTATCATCATATTATCCAAAATCACTCTCCAAGCATCTATGGACTCTCGAAATTTAATTTCACCATTACTACCTAATAAGTACATAAAAATATAAATTCTCCTTCCTTGGGAGTAATAGATATAAAATTCATAGTCATTGTGGAATTCTATCCAACTCCCCAAACAAATATTCAGATCCTGTAGAGAGAAAACAAACCTCAAGATCTTGTGATATATGAAGAACAAAAAGCACCCACCGATGAGGTAATCTATCCATATATTCATAAGAAAACTACCTCTTTTAACACAAGATCATGAGTAAAATAGTAATGATTTTGGGGAAATAATTTTCTAAAATCAAATGTGATCACTTACCTTTATTAAATTATAACCAAAATTGAGATGAGAAATATAACAAACCACCCAAAACATTACTGTTTCCATTGGAATTCAAAGGATGGTAACACTGATCAACCTTTAATTTATGAAGATGAAAACAAATGAACACAAATCATTCAATAATAAGGAATGATCTTTTATATCTTAGGTCGTCAATGGGGAAATATCTTGAGATAAATCCAAAAAAACCTATAATAATAGGTTTTGATACTGAGGAAACTACGTACCACTATAACGTTATTATGTTCTTACCAATAAAAAATTGCCTTAATATTCAATGGATCGATTTAAAGTCCCTACTCAGTAACTATGTGGCCATGGAAGTTAATCTCCCATGTCCAAAACATAAACTTATAAATATTTTCAAAGAGCTTATGGTATTAAATAATTTGTAAAAACTCCCTATGTGATCAATAAGATCCTCTTTTAACTCGAATATATGAGGATTTCATCAATCAACGTGATCATAAACTGATCTTGGAAATAGCCGAACACAATGTTAATTAGTCCAATTAAAACAACTAGATAATTCCTAAAACATCAAAACATGACCATAAAATCAAAATTTCAATATCAACACGGAAAATTAGTCTTCAAGATATCATCCTCCTTCACCATCCTCTAGTGATATATAGATGATAAATGAATATTAAAAATATATATGGATGCATTCATTTGGTTGAATATATCATCAGTCCTTAAAATATGGTAATTATTCTTGATCATTACTTTATTAGTCCAATGGTAGTTTATACACAACCTCATAACACTATTCGCAACCAATGTGAAAAATAAATGAACACCCCACAATGAAAAACTAGGATGGATGAAACCCTTATGCATCATATAATGGTTATGAATTCGTGACTCCCATAGCACTAAAGGTACCATCTAATAAGGAACCATCGAAATCAAAGAAGCACATGACTAAATATCTATCCCAAATTTGGTATCACACCAAGGGGGTAAATCCACAACCTACTTGGGAAGAATTTCTGAAACATTATTCTACACCTCTAGGAAACTCTACCACTTATACCTTTATTAAACATAATGATAGTGCTTCTAGTTGAGACAATATTTTATCAAAACATCTATAGATCTTTTGATACTCCCCCTCACCAATAAAAACATTATGTTGTCCCTCCTAATGGAAGAGCATGTCTCTCCTATATAATTAGTTATTAATAAGACCCAAAGAATTCAAATAGTTGATGTCAAGAATGATTCCATATAGCTATATCTAATGTATAATGAAATCCCAAAAAGATTGATATTTCTGCATCTTTATCTCACAACTCTAACACATATCAAGCAAAATTTTTTGACCTCCAACTAGTATAGTCATCACCAAGGGAAAAGGAAGAAGCTCCACCTAGATTCTCACGGAATGGACCAAGGTGGGTGGGAAAAAAGAAATGAGAATATCTAGAATGAAACAAAGATTAAGGAATAGTAGAAGACAATAAAAAGATACCTCAAATGACCTCTGTCCCCTTTGTAACTTCCACGTCCATAACATGAAGTGGTCCACAACTTTATCTCAATCCTCACTACTAATGGACACCTCTATGGTTATGCTCCGCCCCATTTCCCAAATGGAGAAGGAAATAATATGGATTTCCCCAACTACATCAATTTTCTATCATAATAATTAATGACTTTCCTCCCTATTATTGATATTCCATGTAAGAAAACTATTGATGATGTGGTTGATAAGGAATATAAATACATCCACTATACTAATCCCCAAGAATAGCTATTCACTAAGAATTTTGATGACTATGAACCTCCAAGGAAAACAAAAATGGTAAAAATCTCTCAATGGGGGCATGAGAACTAATTCCCCTAGAAATTCAGGAGGAAGATAACTATTGAGGCTAACTCCCCACCAGGCAGAACCTTGATGGTCCAAATTCCTGAGATCCCACACAAACGGCTATACTTCTTGAGGAACATAGATTACTCCCCTAAGATGATCTTGGATGATCATGCAACCTTTTTAGGACCACATAATCCTTTTTCACCCCCAAATATATAGACAAGATAGATTTATTGATGACATAATATATAATTGGGCATTGGGCCTCCTCCAAGTTCTATGATATCAACTCTAGATCAATTAAATGATTAGGGGAAAAGATAAGGTGGACCTTAAATATGATCATGATCATCTACACACTCAAGGTCCCCTTCTTAAGGGAGAGAAGATTCTATGTCTTCACCTCCAACGTCATCAAAGATATGATCCCTTCTCAAAACTACAGCCACAAAAGAACCCCCGAATCATTTTCCTCCTAAAACTACCTAAGATACATGGTCTACCATTTTTGTACTACCCCCTAATTTAATCTACCTACAAAGGGTAATGTATTATTATCCATATCACAAATCAAGATTAAACAATATTGATCTACTCTATCAATCACATTTTCTAAAAGTAAGAGACTCTATCCTCATACATTGTAATATTTTTATACTGAAACTGAATTATTTTATTCCTCCAAGCCTCATCCTCATTTATTTGGTCAACCCTCCTATAGTAAACTTAGTTATCCTATTGATACTCATGAACTAAAACCATATGTGGGGAATGAACAACAGGAATCTCTTTAAACAAGGAAGAAAACATCTAAGCTCGATGTGGAAAAAATTAGTTAACCACACTCTTTTAATTATATTCATATTAAACTTTAGTGAAATTTTTCATATTCAAACACAAGTGTAATCCAAAATAATCCATGTACGTATTCAAGGTCTCCATCATGCAAGAATCATCGCTTCACATAGGAATTTTAACAAGATTATGTTCATTGCATCATATCATAGGGGAGCCCTAAAATATTGTCTCCCAGTTGATCTTCATTGCCACATCATGAACCAAGTTCATCTAAAATTATTGCCCTACAAACCCATGAAATCCTCACCAGTTCCTAACTCTAAAATCTATCCTAATTCTTTATCAAATCCTTGCTACTACTTTTTTATGACATTACCCACTAGGAATGACTACTAGGCCTAATCTGAAGATGATAGTGATCTATGAGTCCCACCTATAATAGGGATCGGGTTGGTGACTATAAATTAAGGTATAAAACATTAAAATGGGATGCATTATGCTTCAATATCTCAAGAACATAATAGGTAACCATCCATTGATTCCATAACATAAAATAAATCAACTCCAAAAAATTAAAAAATGAATATTATATTATACAAATAAAATATTATCCCAAAACAATGTATCCTAAACAATTTCAGTATTGTAGCTCTATATATAACTCCAAGATATAAGCTAGTATTGTCGAGTTCGATCACCAAAACCACCCTAAAAACCTAGAAAACTATTATATATACTGGGGAGAGCATAATAATTATACTCAGAAGAATCATAACCAATATCTCTCATATAAATCTAGAATAATAATAAAAATAAACTATTAAACAAATAGAAAAACCAATAATAATATTTCAGTTACACTATCTCCCATCTTCACTATTACTCACTCTTAAAATAACTCATCTAGTAGAAAAAAGTATAGAGATAAAATATCAATGTGTTCCCCACAAAAACTTCATTATAGTTTTCTTCTCTCAAGACATAACTCCAAACTTCTTGAGAAAATTCCCTCCTATAATGCTATGGGATAGGTCAAAACATTACCTATCCCACCTGACGCAAGGTCCAACATCACATTTTGGTATAAATCAAGCCATAACAAAATTAAAACTACTACAAGACATAAAATTTCTACATTTACATCATCCATCGCCACCTCATCACATATCCACTTTCTTATGGTATCATGGGCAACAAGGAAATAAAACTCGTCCATCCTCCTAATACGAACAACCCCCACAATACGTACCACATCCTCATCCCATTATCATCAAATCCATATCCATCACAATAGGTTATCATGAACATGAAGGAAAAAAACCTTGTTACCTCCCCCCTCTATACATGATCCCTACCATATACCAATACCACTATTTACAATGTTAAATATAATAATATGGAAGATAGATTAGCCATTCATATGCCCTATCCTACATAGATTATGGGTAAAACAACTGAAACTTGAAACATATGGGTGTCAATAATGATATCCATCTCAAGTGAGGTGTATATAAAAATCACAAGAAAAATACATTATATAAATATATATATCCAAACATTAGAAAAACATAAAGGGGATTCACTCCATACAATTTAATCAAAAAACATGAACAAAAATTTAATCCACCACTTTTTATTAGCAACCACTGCCATAAACCATCCTTCGTTGTTATTTACTAATCCACCAAACAAGACCACTTCCTCCTCAAAAAACCACAATAATCATTCATTTTTTCTCATTTTCATACAATTACACTATTTTAATGTTCACTACATACCATATAATTACATTAATGAATTCATTTAATTCAATATTTAATGAACAAAACATTTATAAATTTCTCATTCATGTCATAGATAATTATCAATTACATTCCACTAATTTTGGGAAACTATGAAATAAACAGACACCACAACAAAAACCCAATAATAACCATGTCTTGCACAATGGAATCTAATAAGAGACCCACTGGTCAACCCATTATAATAATTACAACCCTTCATCCCAACATAAACCACATTAACCAACTGTATCCCAACTACCAAACACATGCCAACCAATACATCTCATCTATCCAACACATGCCAAACAATTATACCCCACATCCTAACACATTTAAACAACACATATTGAAAACCATATAATTATATAAATATCATCCCCCATTTTAACCACACAATCATAACTATAAAAAGATGAAATTGAATGACACGCAATAACAGATTTCAGCATCCAGAACATTTTATTGTTCTTTATTTAAACCATTTTTTTGTGTCAATTCCATTTACCACACAACCAATTCATTATTTGAAATAAGTGTTTAGAAACTTATGAGAGGTGAGTCCACAAAAAAAAGTGATAACACATGGGGATTAATAATGATAACTATTTCAAGTAATAGTAGAAACAATGTAAGAGATAAATCTGGAAAATAAGTAAAAAATATAAATCCCACCTACCAATAAATTTCATTTTATCTAGTTTAATGTCATTATTAAGTTAATTTTTACTATTTACTCAAGGATGATAAAACCATGTTGATCCAACAATTAATTCAAAATGGGGGAGGGTTCTTGACTCCCATACCATAATAAAATCATCAAATGATGTTCTAGAACAAAGATGAATATGAGATGATCGTTAAGACTAATACATTAAAGAAATACCTAAAAAATATTGACCATGTTAACTAAAAAATAATAATAACTCAATATTTCCAAAAAAATAAAGACCATTGTCATAACCTTATCTGAGATATAAATATATAAAACCCTAATAAGAGAGAGGATGTGACTCACCTTAGAACAATAATAATTTATCTCGTACAGTTGAGGATCAATGACTTCAAGAGGGGTTGGAAATCCTCATGATCACACACCCAAGTCACATAAAAGTTAAGTAAAATAAAGGAAATAATATTAAAGTTGTAGGGGCACTGAAATATATACCCATATTGGAAAACATAACACCACAATACAACAAATATGGTTCACAATTCAATTGGTCAACATTTCTCAGAACTATAGTGAGAAGGTCATATTCATTCCTTAAAAGGACCATCCAAAACATTATTCTATAAAACATGTTTTTCCAAATGAAGGATCCTATAAAACCATGGAAGAACCATAACAAAATTCACTATTACAAAGTATATTATTCTATCACTCAAACACATCCACACTGCAACACATGTATCGCATTGCAGTGACATTAAAAATTTTATGTCCACCAAGATGACCCCTCAAATCTCAATTCTATATTTGGGAGTACCACACCATAAACTACCCACAAAGGCTGGTGTGGTGAAAATAATGTTTTGAAAAAGAAATTAATTAAAATTATTTATCCCTTGTTTCTAAAATCCACATGTAAACTATTGGTGACCTAAAAATGTTTTGTTTAAATTTAGATAGGTAGTTTTAGAAATTTGGTTAAATTAGTAACACTTAATTTACCTTAATTTTAATAAAACAAAGGTAATCGATTTTGAAATCATTATAAATACTTCCAACAGAAAATAAAAATGAAAAAAATAAATTTTTATAGGGTTTCATGATGTGTACTAATTACATGTCATGTATGTTCACCATTTTTTTTACTGGGACAAAACATTTGGGGTTATATGGCATGTACACCTGCTACATTTCATGTACATCTTGTTTAACCATGTGCCAAATGGTAGTCAATATGTGGTGTGTAATGAAGTTTCATACCAACACTCACATAGTCAGTAATTATTTACATTAGTTAACCTTTTTTGGTTGAACATGGTTATATGATGTCTCCTTTTTTATGGAATATTTTGTATCTGTGTCATGTAACAAAAATCATCAGCACCTCTGGATGACATTTTCAACCACTCTTCATTTTTTATTGGAATTTTCTAGGTCATATGTAACTGAACGAGTTCATTTAATTAATTTTTATATTAATTCTAAAAAACACTAGTGATCAGTGGTATTTCTAATAACCTATATGAAATAAATCGTATAAAAAAATAATATACTGGTGGTTTTATTAAACTACAGCTATATTTTTTTATTTTTAAAAATAGTGGATGTTTCAATTAAACTTCCTCTAAATATTTTTAAAAACCATATATTCATCCCCCACCATTAACCCACTCCCCTTTCTGACTGAAACCCCTCCCCCCCTCCCCCCTTGACCTCCCTCTCCCCTCCTTGACTACGACCCCTCCCCCCCCCCTCCTTGGTGGTGACCCCCGACCACCCTCTCCCCTACTCACTACTTACCCCCAACACCACTCCCACCCTCCGACCTCCCTCTCCCCTCCTCAGTGGTGACCCTCAACCCCCTATGACCTCCCTCTCCTTCACACCTCATCAATGAAGATCCATATATCCCTCTGACCTCTTTACCCCTCTCCCCTTGCCAACAGTGACCTCTAACCTCTCCCTCCCCCCTCACCTTGATTTCCCCTCGGAGGTGCCCCCCCCCCCCCACATTGTGTACCCCTCGATGGAGACCCACCATTTATCAATACACCTGACCCCCCCCCCCCCCCACCCCCACCTCATACTATCTTCAGTAGTGATCCTTGAACCCCCCCCCCAAAGACCTCATAATCCCCTCAGCAATTGTCATGACTCAAACCCCCCACCCCATTTCGATGACCACGCTGACCTTGACCCCCTTCCAATGACCGCTATAACATGAAACCCCTTTCAGAAACTGTCATGAACCCAATCCCCCTTGTTAGTGACCACCATGACCCTCCCCCAGAAAACATTGTATCCCCAACACTACCTTTCATCTACTTTTGTGAACCCAACACTACTTCTGGTGACCTTAGTGACCCTAATCCTACCTACCAGCAACCATCGTGACCCCCATCCATCTACTAAAGACTGTTGTGACCCTGAATCCCCCTTTCTCCACTAATTTTAATCACTAATGGTGTGATTGATTGAATATTTCTAAGAGTTTTAATTTATTTATATAAATTTATGTGTGATTTGGTGTTGTTTGTGTTTTTAATGTTGGATTGAATCATTTTGTTGTTGAATTTGTGTTATTTCAAATCAAGACCCAACCTTTGTCTCTGACGATGTTGGTTGATGTATAATTTTGATTGTACCTATTTTATTAAACATTTATATATTTATATCTAAATGTATAGGGAGAATACAATCCAAAACCTATATATAACGGTTGGATTAATTTACCTTGAAACACACATCGGTGTGCCAATGGTTTGGAATAATTTATAGAATATACAATTGAAAATTGTTTTGTGGATGGTAGAAGAAAACTTATGTGTCCCAATTTTCAATTCATGTGATGGTTGAATAGAAACAACGTATATAAGCATTTGATATTGAAATAGTTTCATGCTCGATATGTATATTGTATTGGTCATGGTGAATCAAGTGTTATGGAAATTCTAAATAATAACAATACTATGAATGAAACACAATGTTATCCATCATAGGATAATTCAGTTCGAAATTTTTTTAATGGCACATTTGGTTTTACATAATTCAATGTCTAAGATTTTTATAAATCAATAGAACCTTTAGTTGATCTTAAGTAAGTTAATCTTATTGAAAACATTAGTGGCCAAAAAACCATTAGTTTTATGAATTAGTTGAAGAAGGACGACAAGAACTATATGAAGGGTTTGAAAAGTACTCAAGGATGTCTTTTCTACATAAGTTTTACCTTATCAAGTTTCTCTGTGGAATTATCAACAAATTAATGTACATGAAACATGGAACCAATGTACATTAATCTAAGGTCCATGAATCATTATATCAGATTAATAAATTCATCAAAAACATGGAATTGATTATAAAAAGTTACATTCATGCCCTAATGATTGAACACTTTACTGTGGAGAAGTGTCTGATAAAGAATAATGAATAAGATGACATATAAGAAGATGAAAGTCAATAATGAATAATGATATTTTGAACAAATAAAACCCCATGAAGAAATAGAAGAATAATCTTACACTAAGTAATTTTGTTACATTCCTATGAAAACGCACTTGCAATGATTATTCATGTCCTCTAACAATGCATACAACAAAAAGTGGAATGCTCAGTATAATAATGATAGCATGATGAGACATCCAAAATATTTAAAATCATGGAATATTTTTTATTCTCTACATCCAGATTTCAATTCATGTTCTATGAATGTATGTTTGGGATTGGCTTATAATGGTTTTAACCCTTTTGTAAATTAGTTATAGGATTTGGATAGTTGTTTGATCTCCTATAATATACCTCCATGGATGTTCATAAAGAAAAATTATTTCATTATATTGATGATAATTATTAGAAATAAAATGCCTCAAAATGAAATTTATGTATACCTTCAACCAATAATTAGTTAATTGCAATAATTTTTGGATGATGGCGTGGAATCATATGATGCTTCAATGAGAGAAATATTCAAATTGAATGATGCTTTAATGTGGAAAATTAGTTAATTTCCTAGATTAGGAAATTTATCTGGTTGGAAAAGTCATAATAGAGAAGATAAACATGGTGGACCGGTACACTATTGATAGATATATAAAATTTAGAGGTACATTGATATTATTTTTATTTTTATTGGTGAATTATATTTTATCAAGTCATTGTTAAAAATATTATATCATCTTTCTTATTTTTCTGATCAGGTACTTAAGTCATTTGAAATCATATGTGAGGAAAAAATATCAAAAAAAAGGCTCTATTGTTGAAGGTTACATAGAAGAAGAGTGATTGACATTATGTTATATGTATTTGGATCATATTTTGAATAAATTTAATCATGTTGAACGTATTGATGAAATCTCACCTAATTCTCATTATGGAAAAAAAGACATCATTATTTCCAACTATTGGACAACCAATTGGAATGGTGTAAAATATTTCACTGATTGAATTAGAGTTTCTATAATAATGTAGACATGGTCTACTCAATATTGTAAGTGAATATCCTTTTATTTTATAATTTCAATACAAAATAAAAATGTAACTAAGGGGATGAAATTGAAATAAGTTGGAATTAGAAAAATTATTAATAATGATGTTGTTGAATGGTTTTCCCATTGTGTAAATATAAACTCATATTTATATTATTGATGTCGAGTTATTTCTTCTATGTTAAAAGTAAAACCTTGTATCTTTTTTTCTAGATAATTAATGTTGAGAATAAAGCTGAAATATCAAATGATATGATGTTTTTGTCTTGAGGTACTCTATGGTAGGATAAGAGATTTGATGCCTACAATATTCATGGATTCAGGTTTTGTACATTTTATATTGAAGAAGAGTTTAAAACTCAAAATAGTGTTGTATTTACAGTTATAAAGGTTGGATACTATGGGAAACCGAATGATATAATTTAATTAAACTATCATGGCTAGTTTATATTTGTCTTATTCAAATGAAAATACTATATCATTTATAGGGGTATAATGAATGATTTTTTACATTTTACTTCTTTTAACTTCTCTAACAAGATCTATATCACTGAGAAAGTAGAGAATGATCCATTTATCTTGGATTCATATGAAACTATGTTTTATTATGTGGATTATAAAATACATGATGATAGGAGTGTTTTTGTTCACTTAATAAAGATATGCTTATATGATATGTGTGATAAAGATCAATTGGTACATTGTGACAGTGAACCTCATCAACCAAAAAACATTGAATAGTTTTTTCCTTACAATATCAAAATAGTAGAAATTTCATGAGAGGGTAAAAATGAAGGAATAATTGTAATGGAGTTTGATAAAAATGAAGATAATTAAGATGAAGATAATTGAATTTATAAATTGGTAATGAATATATAATACAATTTCTCATTGATAAGTATTTCATAGATATATACTTTTTCAAAAAAAATTAAAATTTTGTAAAAAAACATTTTTTATTTAGTTTTTTATAAATTTAATATACCTGAACCATTTGAATTTTAGTTGTGAAGAGAACAATGAAATAAGTATCCTAGATGATTAGCATCTCAGAGCAGGCCACTAATACCCTCAGCTTCATTGTATCTAAGTGATTCTGTTGAACCCAACACTACTAGAGAGCCAGCTATTTCCACAGATGTTCTTGGTAGTCCACCATTTTATTCACCTCTAGTGATAGAGTAGTTGGTCACCCATATAGGGGATATCAAGTAGTTACCGTTACAGGTATATATGTCATTTTTCAAAATGAAATATAATTTATTAATTGTTTCATTCATTTATCAAACAAATAAAGACAACCCTTGATGGGATACAAATATGAACATGGAAGATGTACGAGACCCGAAGGAATTAAATATTCTCATTCCATTTTATGAGTATGGGGTTCCAACTGGTGACGCTATTAGAATCTATGGGAAGAATCTTGGGCAGCTGGCTTGTGAGACGGTGAGGTTATCCCATAATTATAATTATTGAAGGAATATTTATAAAGCATGAAATTTTTTTTCCTTTAATACTCAAGAGAATTAAATATTAATTTTATATTCCATGATGAATATTTTAAAAGACATGAGTAAATTTTTTTAATATACTTATAAAGTGTTAGGTTTTTTACTTCAATTTTTTTTTCATTTTAATGTTCCTGACTCTATTTCACACCCATGGACATCGAAACTTTTGGGAAAGAAATGGATAGGTTTTAAATGGAGATTATGGAATGAGTTAAATAAAACATCTATGAGCTCATAACAGATGTATGGGAATATGTTTAAAGGCATTTATCATGAGTAATGGAAGCACTTTATTGATATTCATAATGATTCATCTCATGTGTAAATTACATATTTTATAGTATCTTAATAACAAAATCAAATTAAAATTATTACTTTTAATAATTATTATATTTTTTTGTTGAAATTATCTATAAAAATATTATGGATGGTGAGAAGAAATTCATTCCTTACATTGTTGGCTCTCAATGTTTTTTTGAGAAAAAGAGTAATTTTCATTTGTAATTTATTCATTATTATATATATCATTTTATAATAAGTTGTTGTTTTTTTATAAATAGTTTATAGTTTTTATAAAGGCTAAGGAATTATGTCACTTTGTTGGTTGAATATATATGTGGTTTAAAGTGCATATGAATCCGGATGGTCATTTAGTAAATGACCTTACCAGAGATGTTGAAGTAAGTAATTCTCATTACCATTTCATTTTATTTCATTACTATAAAAACCTAATAATAAAAAATATATTATAACTACTAAAAATCCTTAAACCCAAATAAATGGGTTAATCTACATGGTTAAAATAGTTCCAATTTATGGTTTTTTGATACATATACATGTTCCCAATTAATTGGGTTTAAGGCTTATTTTTCATTATAATATATTTTCCATTGTTATGTTTTTATAGTAATGAAAAGTTTATTAATTTGATAAAATTATGTACTTCAAATATTTTAAAAAATCTTTGTTAATTGTTTTTTGTATTAATCTATTAAAAATCCAGAAATTTTGGATGTGAACCCTTTACAGTCATTATTGGTTTCCCAGAATGATGTAGTTAGATTTTTTTAATGGAAGAATCATATGATGCATGTACAGGGGGGTAGTTCTAGGCCTACTCCATTTGTTTCCTTTGGTTGTTCATCATCATCCATTAATACTATACCCGATGAGAGTTTGAGTAGTGCTGTTAATCCGGAATCATAATAAGAAATTGTAATATTGAAAGAAAAAGTGAAAGAAGACACTTATAGGAAAACAGGGGATCAATGGAGGTCAACAATGGAAAATTATTTAGTTTCTCTATATTTTTGGATGACCGGTATGATCCCTAATGAAATATCCATCTTTATATCTCATCATGCTAATGTAAACTCTAAATTCTTTAGATTATTCACATAATTTCAAAGAACACATACATATTCCATAAATAAAACAAAAATGAAACTTTTATATAAAAAACATGAAATTGAAGTCATATATACCATATATTATGTCGCATTAAAGTTTGTTTGATTCCAACACATCAAAAATTAATCTTAGTTCATTATCAATATGTTTAAAAACAACATGATCATGTTTTCTCAGTTTGGAATTGGTAAAAAATTCTTTAAGGTAACATGTGTTAGTATTTCAAAATAAATAAAACATTGTCTCATTTCGCTAAAAATAGTTGACAATGATCATATATTGAATTTTTAAATGTATGAACTAATAGCATATCATTATGATTTTTGGTTTCCCCGGAATAGACGTAAATGCATTTATATTGTTTTCAAACACAAAAATGTGTGTGGAATGGTAAACACCGTAACACATAGCCTCATGTTAACATTAAATCATAGAAAACCCAGCGATTAGTTATTTTTTAATTGTGAACATATAAAACACATCAATCTGACTTGTGGTGTGGTCGTAATGACTTAGTAAACACTTCTTAAAGTGTACCAAAGCCTTAAAAACTTGTTTATGGGGGTCAAAACCATGAAAGAAGCATTATAATTCCCTAAAATCATATTTAAACAAGATTAGATTAAATTTTTAAATTTAGGAAATTACATCAAGTCATTTCAAGTTACGGTTTTCAAAGGAAAGACATGAACATGTTTTTAGTGTTTGAAAATTCTAAAACGTTCATGTAATAGTCAAACCCATATAAAAACCCATAGAATTGACATAAAATCATGGTAAAACAACTACTGAGTAATTTTTGATATGAAGAAATAGAAAACATCTCATTGTAACATGTGGTGTGGTCAGAATGACTCGGTAAACACTTCTTAAAGGATACCAAATCCTTTAAAAACATGTGTCGAGGGGTAAGAACCATGAAAATGATTTTGTATTGCCCTAAAATCAAATGGAAATGACTATAGATTAAATTTTGAAATATAAGAACTTGCATCATTTCATTTTGAGTTACATTATTTCTGGGATAGCCATAAATGTCTTTGGTGATTTAAAATACTAAAACGTGCATGGAATAGTTAAAAGCATAGAAATGGACATCATATTAACATGAAATCATGGGAAAACCACTGATAATATATTTTTTATGTGTAAAAATATAAAAAATATCAAAATGACATGCGGTGTCGTTGGAATGACATGATATAAACGTCTTAAAGGGTACCAATGCATTTAAAAACATGTGTTAAGGGTTAAAAACTAATCAAATGACATCAGATTTCCCTAAAATCAATGTTTAATGACCATAGATTGAATTTTGAAATTTATTAACATACATCATGTAATTTTAGGTAACAGTTTTCCCATGATGTACATAAACACATTTATAATATTTTAAAACACTAAAACATGCATTAAGCTATCAAAACCATGACAATAGTCTTATGATTGATGTGAGATGATGAAACAGCCAACTATGATTAAGTTTTGACATGTATGTGCAGACAACTCGTCATTCTCGCATAATTTTTTGTTGAAAGGACTCAATAAGCACTTCTTAAAGGGTACAAAAGCCTTTAAAACATGTGATGACTAGTCAAAACTAGGAAAAAATGTAGTATTTCCCTAAAATCATATATAAATGACCATAGTTTAAACTTTAAAATGTTGGAATATAAATCATGTCATTTCGAGTTACGGGTTTCCAAGGATGGACATAAATTCTTTTTTAGTGTTTTAATACACTACAACATATGTAGAATGGTCAAAACCATAGAAAACAAACTCATATTTACATGAAATCATGGGAAACCCATCTTTGAGTTATTTTTTATTTTTATTCATCTAAAAAACTTCAATATGACATGTGGTGTGGTCGGAATGACTCAGTATACACTTCTTAAAGGGTACCAAAACCTTTAAAAACATGTGTGAGGTGGTCAAAATCAGAAAAAAAAAACATATTTCCCGAAAACCAAAATACAATGAATGTATATTGAATTATGAAATGTAGGAATGTATGACACATAATTTCAAGTTATAGTTTTCCTAGGATGGTCGTAAACATGGTTTTAGTGTTTTAAAACCCTAAAACATGTATGGAACATTCAAAACCATATAAAATGACCTCAAATTGGAATCAAATCATAATACAACTACCGATGACTTATTCTTTATTTGTATTCATAGACAACATATCGATACAATGTGCGATATAGTTGGAATAGCTCAGTAAACACATCATAAAGGAACAAAATCCTTTAAAAACAAATGGTAGGGGACCAAAACTAGGAAAACGATGTCATATTTCCCTGAAATCAGGGGAAAAATCCATTTGAATTTTGAAAAATTGAAACATAAGATAATTTATTCCAAATTACTATTTGGTAATGGTTTCTATAGATGTGTTTTTTTGTATTTTGAAATAATAAATCAATCATTATTGGGTCATACCATAAAAAACCTAATATTGATGTGAAATCATGGGAAAATCACTACGGAGTTATTTTATAAATGTATGAAAAAAATGTCAATATGATGTGCATTGTGGTTGGAATTACTCGATAAACACTTCTTAAAAGTACACTAGCCTTTAAAAATATGTGCCATGGGGTCAATACTAGGAAAACATTGTCGGATTTCTCTAAAATCATAGAAAAAATAATATTGATTGAATTGGGAAATGTAGAAACTAAAAGAATTTCATTCCTTCTTATTGTTTTCCAAGGATGGACACAAGCACATTTTTAGTATTTTAAAACAGTAAAACATGCCTGGCATGGTCAAACCATAGTAAAAGACCCCATATTGATATGAAATCATGGTAAAATCACCTTTGAGTTATTATTGATTTATATAAATAGAAAACACATAAATTAGATGTGCGGTGTGGTTTAAATGACACTGTAATCATTTTTTTAAGGTACATAAGCATTTAAAAATACATTTTGGGGGTAAAAACCATGAAAACGACAGCGGATTTCCTTGAAATTAGATGAAAATTATCATAGATTTAATTTTTAAATATAGGAGTCGATGATACATCATTAAAAGTTAAGGGTTTCATAAAATTATTGTAAACAAATTTTTAGTGTTTTAAAACGCTAAAACATTCATGGAATGTTCAAAACTAGGAAAAAAACCTCATAACAACATGGAATAATGGGAAAACCAAAACGGTGTTATTTTTTATGTGCATGGATAGACAACACATCAATCCAATGTGTGGTGTGGTCGGAATGATTCAGTAAAAACATCTTAAATGTACAAAAACCTTTAAAAACATGTGTCAGGGGGTTAACACTATACCAATGATGTTATATTTCCTTAGAATCGAAGGATAATTACCATATATTGATTTTTGAAATATAGGAATAGATTGAATTTCATTCTAAGTAACTGTTTTTCTGGGATGGTCATAAACATTTGTTTAGTATTTTAAAATACTAAAAAGTGTGATAAATTGTTATAATCATACAAAATGACCTCATATTGATGTGGATTCATGGTAAAACCACTTTTGAGTTATTTTTTATGTGTATGTAAAGACAACACATCAACCGGATGTGATGTCTAGTTAGAAGAACTGGTTAAACACTTTTTAAAGGTATAAATGATTTTTAAAACATATTTGGGGGAAAATCTGGAAAATGATTCCATATTACCCTGAAAAAAATTAAAATTATTGTATATTGAACTGTGAAATTTAGGTACTAACGAAGCATATTTCTGAGTTATTGTATTCCCTGGATGATTATAAACACGTTTTTAGTGCATTAAAACACTAAAATGTGTGTGTAATTTTCAATATCAATAAAAATGACCTTATATTAATGTTAAATCATGTGAAAGCCCCTTTGGGTTGTTTTTTATGTGTATTCATAGAAAACATGTCAATCCATTGTGCGGTGTGATCACAATGACTTGATAAACACTTCTTAAATGTACAAAAGACATTAAAAACATATGACAGGGGTTAAAACCATGAAAAAAATATTAGAATGCCCTAAAATCATAGTGAAATGACTTTAGATTATATTTTTATATTTAACAACTAACAGAACATCATTATGAGTTATGTTTTTTCTAGGATGATCATAACCATATTTCGTGTGTTTTAAACTACAAAAACATGCATGGAATGGTCAAACCCATAGATAATAAACTCAAATTGACATGTAATCATGGGACAACCACCTTTATTTAATTTTTAAAATATAATACTTATTCTGAAATTAAATAATTTAAAATTTGTTTATTAAGTAAATTTCAAGCACAATATAGGTTGATTTAAATTAAATTAGAATATTTACATATCCCTTTTTAGTTTTAATGTTGAATTATATCATAAATAGGATATTTTATAATTTTTAAGTGTTTTTAATGATATAATATTTGTTTTATATTAAAATTTATTCTATTTTATTAACAAAACAAAAAACATTATGTATGAAATTTTGAATATAATCCCTGTCTTTTCTATTTTTCATTTATTTTCATAAATGTTCTGGTTTTCAAAGTAGGTGATATATTCTAGTAGTAGGTAAGAGGATTACCATTTTGAATTATGAAATTCTTAATAAGTAATTCTTGATGGTTCTTGGTTTCCATGGTATATTAAAATTTTACCAATTATTATACTATAATTCTGATTTATGATGTGTAGTTTTAATTCCAATTTTCTTTTTTCTTAAAGTCAACGAGATGATGTGGCCAGTTTCAATTGATGAGATTATGTATAGGAAGTTGAATGCAATGGAGGTCATGATATTCAAGTATATTTAGAATGGGTTGCTTTTTTTACATATTTTATATGTATATATTGATGACTGAGGTATTAGTTGACTGATGTATGGGTTGATTGAGACTATGGATATGCTGATTATGGATATTTTTATATATGACTGTGGATGTATGAAATATATATGATACATTTATCATAAATATATTTTTTATATTATTACTTTTCAATTATTTAAATTATATATTTTTTTATTAAATATTTTACCGAAAACATATAATTGTAATATTTCGCGGTGTTTTTTAGTAACCACCACTAAGTAGATTAACTAAAATAATGTTTAGGAATGGTTAAGGGTAACCGCTTCTACACCTGACCATCACTAATATATATATATTTCTTTAGTTTCATGTAATTTTATTTTTTATCCTTGGTAATATTTAGGAAAACTACTACAAAATAAAAACAAAACTGTCGCTAAATTTTCTAAAAATGACACTGACCAAAACCACTGCAAAATTGATGAAATTTATTCTAAATGACTAGTGAATGATAAATATGCATCAGATTTGGTATCCACGTATATAGTGACACTAGTCCTTTACACATAACATTACATTATTTTAATCATAATTAAACATCAAATTAAAATCCAAGGATCGTAAAGTCTTGTGTCTTGGAAGACTAAGTATATTAAACAGAAAAAATGGGGCTAAATTTTACATTTCTTTACATATCACCAATTATGAGATCCTAACATCCTTTGATCACTTATATCTTCATAGGATAACCTAGGTATAACATGAAAAAAGGTATGAGCTAAAATCCTAGTAAAGTAATAAACATTAAAATAAATCTTAACAAATGGGTTAGAAGTAATGAAATAATGATATAAAAAATAATGTAACATCATTAAACATAAGGAATCATAACATGGGATCATATAATCATGGATTAAAAGTCATTTTTAAGTAGAATAAAACATGAAATTATCTCAAGTAAAGGCTCGTTTCACATAGAGGATCACGATTCATGACTGACCACTAAGACCATTGCACATGGAGCACGAGTTAAGGCTAACCACCAAGACCATCGCACATAAAATCTCATGAGACTAAACCTTAACCAAATGCATTATAGCTCTATCTGGGATCACCCATCATAACATTTTCATGAATATGTCTTCCATATGAATAATCATACATAAGGTATCAAACATATTTATAAGGGTTACCCATGGTAAGAGTCGTGTATCATAATCTTGTCAAAATTGAATAACATATGGAAATATCACAATTTTGTCTATAAAAGGAATTATTTAAATCATACATGGAAATTCATAATGGTAAATAGGAATATATCTTGATAATTTATGTGAAATTGAATTTAATACAAGTAAAAATTGTCCTTAAGAAACATTATAAATAAAGAATTTTCGTGCGGTTTAAGGAAAATATTAATGTTCATTTTAAGAAGAAAATGGTGTAATATTTTATATAAACCTAGAATTGAACCATTAAATTTTTCATAATAAAATGATTTATTTTATAAAAATAAAGGTTTCATATAATAAACAATATAGTGTACTTGATGTTGTGTAAGAAATTTGGATGTTCCCTTAAATTGGGATTGCTTAACTGGAAGAATTGGGTTGGGAACCATTTAAAAACATGTATGTCACACAAAATAAGGATGAATGGATCTTGATACATGATTTTGTAACATATAAATAGAATTAATAAGATTTAAATAATAAGAAAAAATAATTAAATTTTGTTAAAAATAGGGAAAGAGTAACCCGAAATAATAATGGAGGTTCAGGTAGAATCCCTTACCTTATGCCTGAAAAAATTATGCCCTTAATCTTAATTTTCAGAACAATGAAATTAGATTCATTAATTAACAATTCACAAACCATTTATACATGAATTTTATTTACAATAAATTAATTATGTTCATTTATGGTCTTTTTTATGGGTTAAGATTTTCAATTTCATCATGTGGGAGCATTGATTTCATTGATTTTCCTGATCGGTTTACTTGTATATGTGTATGGAAAATCATGTAGAATGAGGAAAGTTGTAAAACAATAAACTTATATGTTATTAATGAGCTTATAGGATATTAAAATACTATTTCTTCCAAAATCTAGTATGATTCATTAGATAAATCATTAATGATAATCATTTAGATTAATTTAGTTTTTTATCACAATGAACTCATTTTGTTTTATAAGTTAATATCATGTGTACAAAAATGATTCCATAACGTTAAATAAGGTATAATACATATATTATAATTTATATCAATAATTAAAATGGTTTATGAACATCCTTGTAGATTGAATTGAAATATGAAGGCATGTCATCCACAAATGTGGTAAATTGGCACCTCACGGACGATGTTTTCATTCTTCATGTAAAAGAGAGAGAGATGAGAAGAGATTTGATGAATAATTAAACCATTAACATGATAAAATTTAAATATATGTAATATAATGGAGTTTTCATTCCATTTGTATGAGGGGGGTGAGGGGAGAAAAATAAAATAAAGGAATTTGAAAAGAAATTGAGAGAAAATGGAAGAGAGTTTTACCACTTGATTCCTTCTTCTTGAGAACCTCATTAGGGGGTTGGTTTTGGTATTTTGTTAAGAAAAAATGCTCTTGGATATGTGGGAGAGTTTTGGGAATATATTTGGGCTAAATGTTTACATGGATAAAGGTTTGAGAGGTGTGAGAAGCAGAGGCTGTGAGGGTTGGTATTTATATTGGAGGAGAGGGGTGTTTTCTCATTATTTTAATCAATATATTATTTTTTTCTCCAGACAAGCAATAGTGTTGATTATTGAAATTATAAAAAGTAATTAGGTCATGTGAGTTCAAATCAATTATTCATACATCATCCATGACACAATGAATTGTGTATTTAACATATAATGTATATGTACTATAAATTACTGAATTTTATTATTCACCCAAAAAAAAGTATTTCAGATAAATCCCAAAAATCCTCCATAACATTTTTTTACATGAAAAATTAAAAAATTAACTACATTTATTAAAATAATTTTCCAAATATGAGAAATATAATTCTTTATAAAAATCATCTTTTACATGGAAAATACAAATTCTAAAATTGAAACTACTTTCCTAACACTTTGAAAAATTTATTAATGTCTCATAAAATTATATTATAATCCTATGAAATAAATACATAAATTTACAAATAATTTTAATGAAAAAATCATTAAAATTATTAAATTAGGTATAAATTTAAAATTAAATATTTATGACTTACAAAAATACCAACACTTAATTAATAATTTCTAAAATATTTATTTACTTCTATTATGATATAATTATATCATATTATCCCTTATAATAGGGATAAATTTTATTTATACTTTCACTAGTGTGTTTACTATTCAATTAGTCTATTTACTATTCATAAGGGTCACATTTGATAACTTATAGAAAATCTTCTTATTTCATTCATTCATCATTTAAAAATCTTGTATTGTGTTCTCTATGTGTTTATACCTTATGACATAATTATATGAAGGGAATTTATATAGATAAAACTTCTGATTTTTACAACCGTTATATTATTAGGTGTAATTTTAAACCACTATCATTTCATGAATTAATTGTCTTTATTGTCCTTTTTGGAGTGGATGTTTGGATAAATATGGTAATGTTTTGAGGAAATCTTGATGAGAATAGGTTTAGGACCACCATCAGTAATGTTGAGATATACCATAGGTGAAATGTCACACAGTTGGTGTGAGGGATTATAAGTTCAGTACAATGGATAATAAGTTTTGGGTCCTACATTGTATGGTTGGGGTGCAACCTTATAATATTGGTGTGTGTCCTAAGGAGGTTAGGTGATGACTTCATATGGTCTGTGTGACCCATCATATGGTTTTTGTGAGTTTTGTGTATGGTTCAATCATGCTTCTTAAGGTTAGATATAATGTTCAACTAGCTTCAAATGGTAATTTAGAAGAGTTCAGCGGATGCATCTTTGTCAACATATGGATTATATAACTACCACATTATTTCATATGGAATGCATACTATTATAACATTAAATGTATTATTTAGTCTAGTTTTAAGGGACATAACTTGACCATACACACCATAATTTTTAGAAAATCATATCGTGACATGGAGGTTGAATCGACATGAAGTGGAATACAATTTAATTAAACAAACTACCAATATATTTTGAAGGATGTTATTTTAAAAGATTTGTTGAGATTTACAAAACTTTTGAAATATAATAAAATCTTGATGTTTCTTTTGTAAAATTATTTCTATCATGGATTTTTTTGACTACCAAGAGGAAAGGAGGTGATTCTATTTTAAAAAGACAAAAGAATAGGAATTACGAAATCACACTGGGAAATAAGAGGATGAAATGTTGTGCATTTTTTTTGAATTTTTTTTAAATAGAGTGAGATAGATGGGAATTCCAGTTCTTCACAAATGGAAATAAAATATATGTGTTCAAATATTGCTTTTTGGATAGTTAAAGATGATGAGTTGGTGTTTTCACAAGATCTATTCCCGCCTATATCTCTTCAATATATAATGAAGTGTTTCACTAATCGGGTGTATTTTTATTAACTATAGTATTAAGAGAAGAATGATTTCACAGGATGAGTAGTATATTTTTCTCTATGAAAAAGATTAGTGTGTTCTTAAATTTTCAATGAGGGTTTTAAACCTGAATGTTCAGTGACGCCACTCCATTATGTAACCAAACCAAAAGTAGGATGATTTAGTGTCTGGATGTGTGTAGAAATATTTTCATGCATTCTTTATAGATTATCCTGATTACGTTAACCATGTAAAAATAAATGTGTTCTAATTAATACTTTCTCCACAATAGATTGTTGGTAAATCAGATAGGTGGGTATTAGTTTTATAGAGAGGATAATATTGTTTGTCAAGTAATTATTTTAAAATTACCATACAATTTTTACCTCCTCTTATGGTAATTACCTTGATTAGTGCAATAATGTGGTATTATAGGAAAGGTTTTGGTGTATTGTTTTCTCTCCTAGATGTCATTAGAACTATTCTCAACAACAAATGAATAAAAAAATTTGAAGGCAACAACTTTATACTATGAAAAATTTAAATTTTACATTATTTTCTCTCTTTGTGTATGAATGTGTATATGGAAATAATATATTGGATCATAACTATCATGGAGGGTGGATATCATTCAGATAGATACCACAAAGGGTTAGATATGGATGATAATGTAATTAATGCCTTATGGGGATATTTGTATAACCCTATCTGAGGAAAATTGATGTTATTAAAGACGTATCATGAAATTTGGGAGGAGATTCGGAATACTTATGAAGGTGATTCAGAAGGATAATATGTAACGTTGAAACTCTTTTGGAATTAGTATAAAGTTCTGAGAACGAGATGCAAGGAGACAATTGAAATAGTTTTTTGATCCATTAAATACTATTTTGTATTTTTTGTGTGGTCTTGGGAAGCTCATTGATGGTACAAAAATTTTCAAAAGGATCTTAAAAATATTAACAGCTTGATTCAATTCCAACTGTAAAAGTGATTGAAGATAATGATTAAAAGGAGGTAACATTGGACAACAAACATTTCACTCATGTTGTGTATGAAATTAGGAATGATGATAATGATTCTATTTTAAAGGATAATTCTTAGAAATTTTCATTCAGGGATATAAATAAAATCTTATTTCAGGAGGTTCATGAAGATAAATAATTCGATGAGGTGATGCATTTTCATTTTTATAATATATAAATATGAAATGGTAAATTCAAAGTCAATATTTCAATTTATTTATTTTGATGTAGAAATTTTAGTCACCTTACATCTAGATGTCAAATACAATTATAAAAAAATGATCAAGATGAAGTCACAATAATTAATTAATTAAATGGTTTGTAATTTAAGAGAAAATTTCAATGGAAATTTTTTAAAATAATGAACTGTATCACTCAAGAATATGATATTTCAAAAAATATGGAATCATAGGAGGTCAAGGATAGTGGAGAAATATGGGAATAAGTTCTTATGGTTATTTTAGAAACATACTAAATTAAGTATGGTGATAAAGAAGATGTTAGTATCATGGGAATAATTGATCTTGAATCCAAGCCTATGGAAACACTTTCCAATTTTGAGATTATGAAATCAAAAGGAGTTGTATGAAATTACAAGCTATAAATACTACAATAAGGGTAGGAGAAGTCATAATTAAAGCCATAAATTATGGGAAAAAATATATAAATTATAGAATTTTAGAAAATATATCGATATTAGGATCAATATTGATGGACAAGACTGAATCATTAATGGCCTAACTCATTCTATGAATGAAATTTTCAAGAGAATCAAGGAACTCAAAGTGAAAGTTATTACATAGAGACAAAAATGTGAATATCAAGAAGGACGTCTTATTTTAAGACTTACATCATGGAGTATAGAAGCATTAGTCCCTAAGGTGGATTATTAATATCATTTGAAATCCTTTAAGATGATTTAGGTCAGACGATGTGTGCAATATTATGGTTGAAATGGAAAATATATTGTGATACATGATCACCAAATTATGGTGTTATCCATGAGTACAATGTTACAATAACCAACACCCTAGAAGTAAATTGATCTACATGAATCTTGAAGTATTGTTTATGATATAGTAAAGGATAAAAAGAAGACACCAAAAATTAGGTCTTATTAATGTGGAATTTTGTTGTATATTCAATTTGTGTTCTCTATCACAAAATGATATTTACAAGAGTAATAATACCAAAAATATTAATACATATATTCTTTTGTTTCTTATTCTTTTAATGGATATTATTTCTATTATAAAGGTTTTGTGAACAATATGATAAAAAAAAATTTCAAGGGTAAAAAGGATGGTGTCAATGGAGACCTAGAGACAAGTAAAATAATTTGTGGAAACATTGAACAATAATATGAATACAAAGAACATATTTTAAGTCTTGTCTAATGAATAATTATTTGTAGAGATGAGAGTGAAACAAGACCTTGTCATTAGCATATCACATGATGGGGAATAAAGACCATGTTATTAGCATTAAATACGAGGGAAATGGTGTAGTATGGTTTGTACATATCACATGATGGGGAATAAAGACCTTGTCATTAGCATTAAATATGATGGAAATGGTGTAGATAGTGGTTGTACATATCACATGATGGGGAATAAATACCTTGTCATTATCATTAAATACGAGGGAAATGGTGTAGTATGGTTTGTGAATTATGAAGGGATAAATATTATTTTCTTTGGGAAGGAAAATATTGCTGGAAAAGGTCAAGGGAATATATATTTCATGTTACTTGATTGTCAGAGTCACAATATACATAGTCTGGGAATACTTTTTGACCAAGGTTGTGAAGTGAAATTCATTATGTATGCATGAAATATCAATGAAGCCAATGGATTAATTATTTTTAAATGGAGATGCATGAAGGGTGGCCTCTATTGTATTGATGGAGAAGAGGAAATGAATATATTGTATAATTAAGATAAAAATAAATTATGGATAAGGTCTTGGCCATTTGAGAAAAATGTATTTCAAGAACTTGGTAATTAATAAATTCTCAAACGACATTCCCAAGCATACTGGTGATTCCACACATACATGTGATACTTATCAAAAGGGGAATATAATATTGTAGGACTAAAAAATAAAAAATAGTAAATCATCTAGTTACTCTAGATAGTTTATGTGGATGTGTGTGGGATGATAACACTGAATATAGTGGATACAAGGAAGTACTTTTTATTTTTTATTGGTGGATATATTATAATTTCGTCGATTTTGGTGATTGGTCAAAAATTTGATGTATTAAATTGTATTACTTGATACCAAAATCAAGAAAAAACATCTTAGGATTCAAAAGTCAAAAACATAACACTGAAAATAGAATTTTATTTTCCACTAATTTGGTGTATTAATATCTTGGAAAACATCTGACTCAACATCAATTTTCTATAATGAGGGTTCTTTTGAATAATTAATTTTTTGAGAGAAGGAATCTAGTAATAAAAAAAAGATTAAATTATGCTATTATAAAAGAACCAACTGAAGAAATATATTAAGGATCAATGCTCACTTATTTTTTTTCATCCCCAATAAGGATTTATTGTGTCCTAATTATGATAAGACCACTTATGAAATGTTGTAGGGGTAGAATCCAACACTCAAAAATTATTGACTGTTTGGAAGAGAATGTTTTATTCTCAAACAAGTGATGCATAAATACCTTTAATCTCATGAGGATAAATGTATTTTATTTACATATTCTTCTAAAAGTAAGGAATATAAATTATATAACCAAATTTTCATAAAATTCTTGGAAATAGATTATGCAACGGTCATTCAAAGTATGAAGATAATGAAAGAAAAGTGAACATATTTCAAACTATTGAACATAATTCATACAAAAGAGCTAGTATTATTTTGGAAAGTGATGATAGAGTTAGTGAATGGGATATATCTCAAGGGGTTATAGAATTCTTAGATGAAGTCTCTAAAAATAATGAAAATATATCGGCAAGATCGTCTCCTCATAGAAAAATCAAAATATCATAAAGTAGTGAAAATTATAATTGAAGATGGAAAATCAGTAGAAAATCAGTAGAAAAAAAAGAACACAAAAATAAGCATTTGGTTAAGGTTGTGTAATAAGATCTGGAATAATTTTAAAGGAATAGTACATCGAATGTTATGACAAGTCCAAATAAATAAAATCATTGGAATCAATGGATTCTCCAAAATAAATTGAACAATAAAAAAAAGATTAAATAGAAAAATTTATGAATAGATTGTAAAGTTTATTTCCAAATTTAGGTCATAGATATGGATGAGATTTTTTCACCCATGTCCTATTGTTTTTGGTCGTGGACAAAAAAGGAGATTCATAGTGTATCAAATGGAAGAAAAATAGTAATTCATAAATTGAGTCCTAAAAGAGATGATTTATATAGAGAAACTAGATGGTTTTCTATTAAATACAGATTAAACTAGGGGTTTTAGTAAAAGAAGTAATTGTATATCCAAAAATAATATAGAAGGTCTTGGTACTCATGGATATACTAATATATGAATAATATTTCATTTCAACGAAATGTGTATGATCACATCATGTACATGAAAAAGGTTATGTATAAGAAGTTAGTGGTGATTATTTATTTTTATAACATCATATTCAGAGGATTAGATGGATTACAATTCACAATGTTTTTTGAATTCCTGAGATGAAAATTTTAAAATTTATTTTATTTGGTAAATTTCAACTTTTTGTATCTCCTAGGTGATCCAAAGAAAGGATGGTGATTTTATTTGTCTAAAAAATATGTCAAGGAGGTGTAAAAAATATTCCAAATGGATTATTCAAATCCATTGAAAATTATGGTGGTTACTTGAATGAAAATTTCAAATGAAGAGTATCAAGAAGAAGTTAATGTTATTGAATATAAGAAAATCATTGTGATACTATTTTACATGATAGATACATGACATGACGTTGTTTTTTCCACATGTCAAACTACCTGATTTCAAAGTTGTCCTAATAAATTCACATGAATTCTATGAGAATAATACTCTCTTCTATCATTCTAATAGTGTATTTTGGATATTTTTATTATATAACATCAAAGTATAAACTCTTTGGTACATAGGTTCATAATGGGATGGTTCAATGGATGAAATAATTTATACTTATTTTGGTTTATTTTATCTAGATAGTTCTTTTATCTCTTGGATAAGTAAGAATAAATAATTAAACTCTTTAACCACCACATAGGATGAATATTTAGTAGCCAATAAATCTTATCCCAAGATGATGTGGATGAAATAATAGCTTGCTGACAATAGGTTGGAAGTGTAATTTCTTATTTTTATCAAGTGTGGAAACCTGAGTGCTATAAATATGAAAAAAAATCCCATTGCTGATGAAAAATCCGATCAAAATAAGTTTCATTTTCTCAAGGATAACGTCCAAAAATGGGCAGTGTGGTTAGATTATGTGTCTAATCAAGATAAAATTATGGATAATATGACCAAGTCATTACCCATGGTATATTTTGAAATACATCGGTATAAACATGGAATCTTACTAAATCCCTCGGACTAAATGAGTTGGACAATAAAACACACTCCCATGTGGAAATTTATATTTTTATGAAGGTGTGATTTCTCTATTGTATTAATTTTTTTATATTAAACATTCATTTGTAATCATTTAGAGAAATTCACTTTGGGTTAGTTTACAAAGGTGTATATTCTTTACATACAATGTAAGAGGGTGATGTTTAATATCCCTGGAATTTTCCTATCTATTTAATATATGGAATAAATCTTGTTTTATAAATAGGGAGAGTTCTTGTATGACTCATTAGGGGGAGAAAATTTTGTGAGGAAGCTCAAGAATGAGAATTAAGATCAATGTGGTATTTCCATGTGGATATTATAATTTGACTCTTTTTCCTCATATCGATCATATCTAAATTGGGATTAAATTTTATGTTATGTTAATCATTGATAAACTCATTACATTGTAAGGGATTAAATTTCGTTTTTTAGATCTAGTTGTTTTTTATATTTCTAATAATTTAATTTCATAACTTGTTTTGATGTTGTAACAAATACCAAGGGTGATATTATTGGTATAAATCCACTAGGAGTGTTTTCTAGGTTGTTTTTGTTGAAAAAGAGGTTAGTGGAATCTTCAATAAGACCAATTTATGTGTCTAGAGTTAATTTTATCAATGGATATAAGAATTATAGATAAATCTAGTAATGTCAAGAGGAAATTTGTAAATGTTTATAGTTGGGATAACCATGCATATGTTTGAGACATATCATGAGTTATATCTCATAAGGTTAGTGTGAGGGCAAGTAAGGTGGGTGAACAACTTTATAAGGTTTATGAATTTCCTCATAAGGTTGGTGTGCATCCTCATAAATTTATGGCATGACTTCATAAGGTTGGTGTGGCCCATCGTAACATTTGTTTGTGATGTTGATAAGGTTTTGATAAGCATTGTAAGGCTAACCATGAAGTTCAGCAGGGATTGTATAGTTGTTCAATGGAGTTTATGTAAGGAATATGTGTTGGTATATAGAGTATCTCTCCACGACATTAGCTCTCATAGAAGATTTATTAATTTAACAATTAATGAATTATTTTGGTTGGTTTTTGTGGATTAAATAAAACCATAAACACCACAACATGGAGAAATTGGTTTTTGACATAAAGGTTGTAGAAGCATTAAATTGAATTTATTTTTAATACATGATTTCCATGAATACTGTGAAGGAGATTATTTTCAATGATTTTAGAAGATTTTATCACATTTTCCAAAGAAATAAAATCATGTGTTGGTTTTGGAAAAGTTATTCTATCAAGGAAGCTATATATTTTTCAAGAAAATGGAAAATAAAAGGAAAATGAGATCATGTGTAGTAAAAGGTGGATTCCCTCTTGATATAAGTGAAGGATTTTTTTTATCATCAAGAGGAAATATGGTGATTCATTTTTTAAAAGATGAATGATGATGACATTGAGACTAATGATGGAGAAGTTGAAAAAGGAGAATCTGTGTATTTTTCTTCAAATTATTTTAGTTCCTTAAGAATTGAATAAAAATTGAGGTGTTTTTAGCCTTCACACTAGAATGTTGGTGATAATGATGAATGTGTTTTTTCAGGAGTTATTCATAGTGAAATCTGGTCCACACTGTGATAATGTAAAACACCATCTTGGTGTACTATTATTATCTATAGTTTTTGGATAATAAGGAGTTCATAAAAT
The DNA here is from genome assembly GCA_963277665.1 of Viscum album. NCBI lineage: Eukaryota > Viridiplantae > Streptophyta > Magnoliopsida > Santalales > Viscaceae > Viscum > Viscum album. The sequence continues at coordinate 123,252,962 of OY728129.1, read as the reverse complement.
GAGTATTGTGTTTCCCTCTGTGAATAAGAGTAGTTTCATCTTCAATTTTAAGTGAGCCATTTAAACTCATAGGACCAGTGTGACTGCTCCATTGTCCAACCAAACAAAAAGTAGTGTTATTTAGTGTCATATGGGTATATTCACATTAACCTGAATTATATTTTTATTGTCATAGTTAGGGGTACTAGGAAAAAATATATGTGATCCATTTACTAGTTTCACAACTATAGAGTGTTGGTAAGGGAGAGTGAATAGTGTTCGTCTTAAAGGGAGACCAAAATCATTTTGGAAAAAAATAATTTAGAAAATACAATACCTAGATCCCCCCCTCTCACGATACACCCCTTGATTAGGGACAATAATGAATAAAAACATGAAATGAATAATATAAAATATATTAGTAAATTGATCAACAAATAACAGGTAATAATAAATTAAAATGTGATCACTTTGATACAACATGTTGGTTTTGAGACACAATGGAAGTGGCCAGACCTACTCTCAATAATGTTCTTCATTTGATTCTTTGGATAAAATCCATAAAACTAGATGACAAAAACATAGATTCATCATATATAGGATCTTTTTATATTTAATTTATAATTAATGTTAAAAATAATTACCTTGGATTGATAATTGTTTTGTCACTATTGATCAATTTTTTCTGCATCTCTTAATCGTATCATTTTGTTGAATAATTAAATGAATATTTTCTCTAGTTGTATCCGCACATGCTCTATGAAACTCAAATTATTTCAATTGGTATTCTGGGTGCTAGTGGGGAGGAACAAAATGTCATACATTTTCCACCATTGATCAACATAATAATTATCTTTGGCTTAACGAATTCATTGTCTTATTCTCTCGTTACAGAGATATGGGAGGATTTCCTCTCATTCTTGAGATAATTATTGAGAAGTTATCTCTAGGTACTTAATATACTTCTCTTGGAGAATTCATTTTGTACACAATTCTCTATACTTTTATAATAATATAATTAGGTTTATTTACTTATTTTTTTAAAAATTAGTAATTGTAAATATTCCCTTGACTATTTTTTAATCCTAAATAAGCCTCATGTAAAATTATAATAATTTTTTATTATTATATTCCATGACAAGTGCTAACTCAAATTTATTAAAATGTAATTTTTTAAATAAATAAATCTATATTTATTTAAATGATATAATATAAAATATATCATTTCCAATGGGCTCTTAATTCCTCCTTAAAATCCTCATTTCCATTTAATGAAACAAGTATAAAAAATCATTATTTAAATTAATAAATATACTTATATTATTCATGTCAAAAATAAATAAATATTATATTCACTAAATAGAGAATAAATATTTATTATAATATCTTCGTAACTAAAATAATAATTATTTATTACCTTCTACGTAAAACAAGTGACAAATAAATATTATATACTTTAGCTTATAAATAATATTTATTTAATATTCAACTCACATATTTTCTTATATTGAATATCTAGTGAATTAAATCATGAGATCAAATTATCCTAAATAATTTTTAAACTATAAGTCATGAATAATATTCATTTTATTGTTAAATTCCAATTGAATTTAACTAAGATTATAGATACACTTAAAATGTGACCCTCAAGGACTATTTCTCAGTTACATTAGATGGGTCTCTCTACTGTCCATGATTAGCACATACTAACATTGTAAGCACCCATAGATGAAAATTTTAATGTTAAAATTAAAGCAACAACATATAAATTCTTATAGTGTAATATAATCTATTTTTCTTGATATTCATCATAGAGGTTGCGTACTTGTGTCATTAACCTATATATTTGATATATCAATATTTGAGTCCCTTAAATGAACTCATTGATGAACTCCCATGTCTATTGTTTTAATCATATAGATCCATTTCAATCAAAGGTCCATAGAAATGAATTTCTATTAACATGAAATGAAAAAAATCCTTTATTCACTTATTCAATTAATTTCATATCACTTATGATGCACCCAACATATCCTACTTCACCATAATTATATATCATATTATTTTTTGACAATACTTCAAAGTATATTATTCTTGATATTAATTATTATTAATATCAATTCTATAATCAATACACACATACATAGATTGAATTATCTAGTAACATATATAACATGTGGAGTTTCTATTATCGAGTCAATCCTCAGAACCCCCCCCCCCCCTCTCGAGATTACCATGTCTGAAACTTCATGATAATAACCCACATAAGATTATAAAAAACCAAAACCATATAATCAAAATTTCATTTGTGTCACATTAGATATTTGTCATCCATAATATATCATATATGTTTTATAATATTTTCATAGCACTTTAAGGTTCTCATCATAGGGAAGAACTGCTATAATATATAAATATAAAATAGATACTCTAAGAAAATTATCATATTAGTGTTATAATGAATAACTATCATAAGTTCATATGATTTTTAATAATATTCAGGCCTTTGAATATTTAGGAAATTTGATGTATAAATTTATATGGTTTTATGGAACCAACATCGACATGATGCTCAATATGGAGTTACAAAAAACACTTCTTTTCCCTCTTTAAAATATTTTTTCAAGATAATTTCATCATAAAAATAATTTTTTCCCTTGTAATTTCTTTAACATTTATAGGCATTCCTCCTAATTTAATCTACCTATTACATTCACGGTTTTTTTCATTCAGTTAAGAAAAAATTTAAATTGAAATTATTTATAGCCGAATCTTCCCTCTATTATAACTCAATAGGAGTACACCACTCTACTCCCTACACCTACCTAAAATGATAAATTATTATGGATGTTTTAAGGGATGTTCGGTAAGACCAAAGTGAATCATCATGTCTCAACATGCAATCTTTTTTATTTTTACAAACAATCCTCAGAAGAATATGTTTCATTTAACTATAATTTTTGTATGGGACATCTATTTATGATTTTTTAAATATGTTATGAAATAAATTATATTCAATACCATGTTTATTATTATAAATTTGGCTCTAATATGTTTAAAATTGATGAAAGATTCCATTATAATTGAAAAGAATCATTTCTATTTTCAAAGATAATTATAATAGATTCAGTAATTACTAATTAATGATAATTAATTATTAATTATATTATCTTTATCCCAATTGAGAAATAGAATCTTAAATAGCATAAACCCACTGAAATAATTCTTGTAGAGTTCTACCTATATAAAATCCCAATCACACTAAAAAATTATATAATCGAACAAACTAAAACATGTAATTATAAAATAATAAAACTACAAAAAACAATAAAAACCATATTATAGAATTTAGAACACAACATATTAAATTTAATTAAATTATTAATGAGTCCGTCTATGACTATGTATTTTGATATCATTTTGTCTTTTTATTTCATCTTAGTAAATTGGATTATTGATTACTTGGGTATTAGTAATGGTTTTTTGTAGTTGAATATTTGTTTCTCCATTTTATATGTGTACCAAATATTATTTATCCTACATTTTAATAATTTTTTTATTATATTGGATGAAAATTGATGGATTTAAAAAAAATTATAAAAATTAAATTGTTTCCTTTTTGTGAAAACATTAGCATTATGCATTTTAAGAATAATATTTGTTCTAGGTTTCAATTGTTAATATTTTGATAATTTTTATTAATATTCATTTTATTGTTTGGAAATTGAATTTTTAAATACATTCAAATGAATATAAGGGATGAAATTGGAATTTAAAAATGATATAATTCTTGAATTTAAATTTTTTAAATTCGGTGTTTTGAAATCATTGTTATTGGATATCACTGGCTACCACATTATTTTATTTTTTAAATAGTGCATGAGTAAATTTTATTATTACATAGTTATGTAATATTATATTTTTATCCATGTGTTGTTATATAAGAGATTTTGGTTAGCGGTTAGGTTTGTATATATGAATAATGTGCAAACATGTTGCTTATGTGGTGTAATTGATTCTCGTAATGAATCAAATTTAGAAATATATATTTCTCTTCCCTAATCACGACTGAAAAAATGTATTTTTGGTTCATGTATGGGGCCAAACCTGAAAATATTTTCACATGTTTGGGAAAAAATCAACCTAATAGTATAGATAATCAATTTAATGGAAAAATAAATATAAAACTACTTTCATGACTACAAATGATAGATTTATTGAAATTTTATAAGTCCAAGATCATGAATATTGATGAAAACAAGGAAATAATTTTTATTCATGGTGTTTTTGGAATTATATCTATGTAAATATTTGGCCTTGGTCATCAATCTATAACTCATAAAATCCCCTTTTATTATGGTCATATACTTCATCGTATTTAGAAATCTGGTGAGACATATCATATTTAAATATTATATCAATAACCTATAGAATAATAATTCTTCAATCAATGAAATTTGTAAATGAATTTATAATTATATATACCATCAACACACAATGGACAATCATCAAGAATGGATATAACATTTAGGAAACAATTGAATGTAAAAAAACACCCAAAATTATTATTAAATATTAGAAATCTATAATATTAAATCACCATTGATTATAAAACTCATCATAAAAGAAATTACCCCCTCATGCTATTAATGAGAATAGGGAAAGGAAACCTTTAAACTGACTGGGAACTTTATCCTTCGATCCTCTAGATGAGCCCTAGTGGTGAACCTCCTATAAATATTTTCCTCGAGTGTGTATTACAATCCATTATTTGTTGGCAAAGAATCACCCTTTTAATCTCTATATTTCTCATTATTCTCTTCATATATATACCAATCCAAAATAAACTCTTAAATGATGGCTTTAAAATTCAATCCACATGCTACCAAAATCCTCCCAAAATTTTATCTTTTAAATTCCAAAAGGATTGGGAAAAGGTGCCATTCAAATGGAAAAGGTTTCCAAAATGAATTTTGGATCTTTATAATTCCTGTAGAGAATCACATTTTACATCAAAATGTTATTGGGAATGGTCATTTCAATTTCTTCTATGGTATAAAAAATTTCGATGAAAATATCTTCAATTTTGAGTTCTTATATCTCTATAACAAGGAATATTCATTTTAAAATATTAATTTTCACTTGTATCTCATATGATACCACATGGGAAAATCATGAATATCAATCCCTATTTTAATCCATGATAATATTAAACCATTATTAAAACATCCTTCATAATCCAATATATTTGTTTAACAATTTTATTTTTATCTTCTTCATGCATCCTCTACCACACCATCTTCTACACTAATAACATGCCCATATTTGGTTTATAATTCTCTTGTGAGTTATAAAATTAAACTTTTAGGGGATCTCAGTCATTATTATTATCCTTATACAAACTCCTTCATTTTTAGTTCATTTACACCACCATGTATTCATAATATATTCATATATTTATATCATTATTGTCAACCCTCTATATAGGTTTCTCTAGATTCATCCAATCCCACATAGATTTACCTAGTGTGTCTCGGACTTTGGAGTTAATCATATATGAAATTTGATTTAAAATTACACAACCATCAACTTATTAAAACTCAATAGGGATTATTCTCCAACCATCATAACATGAGCTCGGGTTGATTCATACATGAGTGCTAGTATATTCGCGCATTAATCATATAGTTCCTTGTCCAAAATCACTCAATTCAGACTAGAGTGGTAAATAGAATAATTTGTTCCTCCCCATACACAAAAGTCTGTCAACATGTAGTGAGGGTATGGGTATCATCATGGGAATACTATACCCATGGTAACAAATATCCATTTGAGTAAACACATAAAATATAAGTAATAGATAATGAATTTAGACAATGAAAAATCATGATGAACTAATATTATAAGCAACAAATTATATATCGGATGGTATACAATATCCTTTAAATAAATTAAAAATATATCCCCACATACATAAACTCAATATATATACAATAAATAAAACAATAAAATAATAAAATTTTAATCACTGTAAAATATCGTAGAGTATGTCCTGGTATTTCTTCTATCCAAGTTAACCAATATCTGTCTAATATTATATATCATTGAACTTTCCCTTGGATAGGTCACTGATCATAATTTTTGCAAGTGAAACTAGATGACCATGTAGTGTGTGAGAGTAACCCCATTAGGAAACCAATAATGGTCCCTTTGTATAAATTAATAAAATTAATAAAGGTGTATATGTTGAAAAAAAATGAAATAAAACTTGTTGGGTCATCATGCACTAATCAAGCCCTGAAAAATCTAAATCTATATATTTTCAACTCCATTATTGAATGAATACCTATTAGAACCTCAATGGAACATAAAACATACTCTCATTCCTTTTCTATCAGAAAAAATCCTCATCATGAACACCTACCCATCCATGCACACTCATGGGAATTCACATAAAGTACACCAACACATCCCCATCACTCAACTGAGGTCACATTAAACACCATAACCCCTCCCAATACACATAAAGGAATTCATATCCATCACATTGCCTCATACCTACACACTCAATGAAGATCACACCAAGCACACGGGCACATCCTCACACACACAAGGGACGTCAAAAAAAGTATGAAATATGAAACAACATTAAATAAAATCAATAAAAATCAATGGGATTCATAAATTGAACCTATAAATATTTTATCCATGCTATACAAGCCTAAACTGGGCTAAAAAGGCTCTACCAATGACTAATTTCTCGAGGTAAAAACCCTTGTGTACCAAATGGAACATGTAAAATTTCTACTTCAAACAACCTATGAACTTGTCTCTCCGCCATTAAATGGTCTACAATATCTATAATAATCTACCCAGTCACATTAATTCCATATGTAGAAGTATCAATGCTTTGTTGATAGAGGGTTCCATAGAACCAGTGTGTATTGTAAAATGATTACCACTACATGTATCCAGTTTCTTATATATACATGTGTTTATCATTCCATAATAGTGTAGATACTACTGCATCCATTTTTTCATATGGCAATGTCCTTAGATTACTTGTCATATCAAAGGGTTTTAGATGATCCCAAGTAATAATGAAAACCCCTAGATTCCATGACAGTAATTTTAATATATGTTGTATGGTCCAGTTGCATCACTCTAAAAGGAAACAGATGATGTGTGACCATCAGGTGCTAGGGGCTCATAAGCATTGAGACTTATTCTAATGAATTTCTCACTTTATGATCTCTAGTTATTGGTATTATGGGGATATAGCTGTATAATAGGAACATTGCATGTTTCATGTGTCATTGGTTGTTCTTATCTATGGACATGTGTAATGGTCTACAGACTTGATTTCATTATCAATGTATGTCTATTAATTGTCTACTTTGATGCAAAGAAAAAACCATGGCAATTAAGATGTGGTGTGGTAGATTGTGTTGGGTACATCCTTGGTGACATGGCATTGATTTAATGATCAAGAAAGGATTTTTCACTTTCTAGTTCGAGAAGAGATATATCAGACATGGTCTATTTGGATGGTTTCACCGTAATTAAATCCATTTTCATGGTAGTGGAAGGTAAGACCGTCCGGCTAAATCAAAAAATAAAATGAATAAAGATTAAGGATGATGACACTAGTGTGCATTCTGCTTTTTTGAGATATTGATGATGAAGAGATTATAATACATATACCATGTTCGTAGGAAGGTAGTCATTGCTTTGACATTACCTTATCTCTATAGGGGCCTCGATGGGTTTCTATACCCCGCTCTTGATCGGTGAATATTATTCACTACTATTGAGATAAGGTCCTATAGGGTCACACATGATAGAACTTTGAGAATATTCCCAATTCTGGGAATATGAATATTGAACATGGTGGGCCTCGCCAATGGGTCTGAGTATTATAATAGTTATATGGATCACCAAGTAATAAATAAATTTTTCAACTATTCAAGTTTGGAATAATTTGTTAAATTTATTTATAACATTTATTTACAAGTGATCATGTAAATAAAAAGATAAAATATTATATGAATGCATTTAAATATCCAGGGTTTGTTTCATATTTTCAAGAGAAATGAGTCAAGTTTAAAACTAAAGTTTATCATGAAATATATATTTAGTATATATTTGATTTAGTGGTAAAATTATAAATATTATTTAAGGAATAAGTTAATTTCTCATAAATAAATATTTATAAAACTTATACTGTGAATAGCTATTACACAGGGGATGGGAGCCCATAACAAGGTATTATAGATATTCTCTATATAAGTATGAGAGATGATCTCCCCATGGAACTATTCATGTGTCAAACCTGAGAGCCTCTATCTCCCCAGTGATACTAGAGATAGATTATCTCAACCAATAAATAACTTCAAGATTATCCTTCTTGGATCGAAGTTTCTTGCCTTGCGATGATCACTACATTGTCAAAGAGCTCGTTGGTGAACCGTGCTAGCACCCAGATTCCAACGAACGATGTGCATACAGATTCAAGAGGCATGTGTAGAAGATCTAGAGGACTTTGACGTTAGAGTCTTCGAGCAACGGTCATAGGTATCCTGCGACAAACATTCACACGTCAAATCCGAAGAAGGTACTTGTTTGTTTTATTTTCGTGCACAGTCAAATCCATGTGTAGTCCTCAGTCAGTACTAGGATAGTTTTCCAGAGTCGACATCGTAACGTTTCTCCGGTGATGTGAAATTTTTTAATTTCCCAGCCCATCATCTTCATTTTCCCATCCCGGTACCTAACAGTGGTATTAGAGTAACGTGTGGTTTCTCTGAGTCAAAAGAAAAATTAAATTGCATTAAATTGAACTACGGGGCATTAAATAGGTTCCAACGAATCCAACTTCACGTCAATCCATTTTCGAATATCTGAGTTATATCCTTTTGAAAATTTTAATGGGATCGATGTCATAATTTTTAATTTTTTGGATTATTTTTATAAATAATGCATTTTAATTTTATGTATGCATTCTTCAACATACTGAAATCTGACCACACTTTGGCCGGAATCCACTCACTAGAATATTTTTAATGTTTTTTATTTTTGGAGTTAAATAAAAAAATTATGAGATAATATTATTTTATTTTACTCAAATTAAAAAAAAATTAAAATGGGGTCCATGAAGGCTTGGGGTCAATTCTGTTTAATTTATTTATTTAAAATTAAAAAAATTAGAGACCAAGACACCATTTTTGGTCTTGTTCATTAAAAAATGGAAATGGGTATTGATTTTCTCTTAAGAAAAAATTAAATAAACAAAAAAGACCCCTAAGGGTCTTCTTCCACGTGCAAGAGGGGAGCCGCCCCCTCCCGTTGAAACCCTATTAGGTCGCACCTGGAACCCTTTGCCTCCCCCCTTCCCATCTCGCCCTGCCCACCTCCCTGCTCGTGTCGGTCACCATAGCCAGATTGCGCTCTCCGGGAGGACCCGCACTGCATGGACCCCTCACTGAGCCTGGCCTCCCCTTTACCTAGCGAGACCTAGGTCACAGTGCCACCTCCTTCGAGCTCCCCAAACCGCATTCCACAACTGGACTACGCCGTAAGCCCACACTTCACCGGAGTATCGCTCACCCTACCCTCCTCCCTACTCAGTGTCATTCCAAAATAGCTGGTTGTAGCCCATGTAGATGGCTGGAGCAGAGGTTCACCACCCTTGCGGCTGGTTGGAGCTGTAACCCATTACTAATAGACCATTTCGGTGGAGTCCACTTCAGGACAAAATACAATGTCACCGCGGGTACTGCTCGACTAGGTTGATACGCAATGGTCCAGCCACAGTTATTCCATGATTTGGCCCTAATCTAGTAAGACTCCCTCACAGCTATTTGCAGTCCTGCCAGACTCCTTCCAAGATAAAGGTAACCTCATAAATTAATTTTAATTAATTTTGATTTTTAAATTTAAATTATTTAGAATTATATTGGTCTTTAAATTTAATTAATCTGAAATATTAATTTAATTAAAATTGAAATTAAATTATTAGATTAATTTAATTTTAGAATTAAAATTAAATTACTAATTTAATTTAACTTTATAGATAAAATTAAATTAATGGATTAATTTAATTTTGGAAATAAAAAAAATTTAAAAAATGGAACTGATAAAAATAAATTATTTAATTTATTTAAATTAATTTAATTTATTATAGTTCCCTAATAATATTAATATTTAATTGTAGTTTAATTTTTATTTTTTAATTGTTCTTTATTTATACCAACTGGTCTTGAGCAAGCGACTGAATCATGCATTTATTGTTTATTTATTTATCTATTTATTTATTCAATGTGTGCAATGATTGTAATAATTAATTAGATAAATGATGGTCTATGATTATTATCTTATTTTAATACAAATATATATAAGGGCATGTGTGTCCAATGCACAATTTGTATTTTTTTATCCCTAGACCCCCTCATTTGTGTGCGAGTATATTTGTAAATAAATGGTGATGATCCAAGACACAGACCCCGCCAAGTCAAGGCGGTAATCTTGACGGGAGTTGACCGCATTGCATTGGGGATGGTTGTGACGTGAGTCAGATATCGACTCGATTATTGATGCCCCTAGGTCAAGATCGATCCATTATGAATTTATCATAAAATAAAGCTCAAGACCCGTTAGATTTCATTATTTACCTTTATGAATTGTATATTATTTTATCCAAGTGCGTGATTATTGCTTGATCACATAGAATAGTAAACAAGATAAAAAATGCACAAAGGAGTGATGAATATATTTCTATTTTCAAGTTCTGTTGTGAGCATGACAATCTAGTTTGAACATATAAATAGAAAAGGATTATATTCACCAATAAATATAAAAACCCCTCAAAGATATAATAAGTCTAAAAGCCTTCCATTTCTCACATCTAAACCAAACCAGTTGTTTGGGGTGCTCTTCAGCCATAGTTGAGAGTGCTTATTATTACCGGTTCATTTTAATAAGAGAACTGGGTCAAATTAACTAAAGTGAATAGTCAAGGATTATCCATATATAACTTTCTATCACTTTAGAGAAAAGATGTTGAGGGAATCAGGTTCAGATTCCATAAGTTGGGACTTTACTCAACAAAATAAGGAACCACGGTTCAAGTGGTTGGACAACTTAATGCCTACCATGAAACCCTATGAATAGTGGCATAGCCATAGCTTGTAGATAATGAGGTAGGTCTCTAGGATATGTGCCACTAGAATACTCAAGCGATAGAGTATTACGAATCTAATAGTGTGGGATATTAAGGTTCTCTAAAATAGTGGGAGACATTAAAATGATATAATAATTTATTAATCATAAATTTCAAAATGTAATCAAGATAAAGTACTAACAGTTAAATTTATATCTTATATAGATTTAGGATTTCAATCCCCAACATCACAAGTACTTTATCATTGCGATCATTTGTAGATAAAGAAAATTTCCTTACTGGAAATAACTTCCTGGAGTGGTATAGCCTCTTCGGCATAGTACTATGCCAATAAAGGAAGTTATATGTGCTGGAATCCCCAATTCATGATAAACCTCCTTAGGGAGCAATCAAGGCAGAAAAAGATAAATGGATAAAGCATGTAGATGATGCACTTGATGCACAATGCATCATGTTTTCATCCATGTCTAGCAAATTGAAAAAAAGTGAATGAGGATGAGGACACCTACAAGAAACTTTCACATCTCCAATAATTATATCAAGAGAGGTCCAGGCAGGAAAGGTATGAGATCTCAAGTTCCCTTTATAAGTATAGGCTAGGAGAAGGTCACAGATATGGTCCCCAAGGACTTAAGTTGATTGGGTATAATGTGAGTCTTGAAGCCCTTGGGTTCAAATTGAAACAAGAACTGGCAGTGGATCTCATTATTACCTCTTTAGTTTCAAGGTTCTCGACTTTTATTTTCATTTATAACATTAATAATAACACAATGTTTCTCCCAAACCTTTTGGATTTTGTTCTCAAAGTGGAGAAGGATATGAGAAATTCCAATTCATATGTCCTTATTGTGAACAAGAAAAACAAGGTCAAGGAAAATGGGTACAAGGCCATGTCAAGGCCGAAGCATCATCATGAAAATAATCCAAAGATTTAGAGGTAAAGTAATGAGTAGGAAGTTGTCTCCTTTAGATGTGGCATGAAAGGACCTTGGAAGAAGAATTGAAGAGGTGGGAGGAAGAAGAAAACAGATACTTCTACATCAGGTATTTTTTTCATTGAATGAAATCTATCTTTATCTATAAGTTGGGTATTGTATATGGCATGTGTCTCACAAATTTGTATTCATATATAGGAGAAAATTATGTTCAAGATGTTTGAAATAGGTGAAGTGGATCTCTGATATGCTAATGGTGCACGTCTGGCTGCCTTGGCAGTGTAAGACTATCACATAAACTTACCTAGTGGTTTGGTTCTAGTTTTACACAATTTCTATTATGTACCTTTTGTAACCCCAAACATTATCTCTTTGTCAAGTTTAGAAACTATAGGTTTTTATTTCATGTTTGGATGTAAATGTTGTCTATTTTATAGGGATAACATATGTTATGGTATGGCACATATTAATAATAGTTTATACATGTTGGAACTCAAGAACCCAATAATGGAAATCAATTGAAAAAATAGCCAACATGACTTATATATCACCTTCCTATGGAAGTTCAGGCATGGTCATGTAAATGAGAAGTGATTACGAAGATTACATCAATAAGGGTATTTAAAATTGTTATAGTTAGAACCCTTGGATATATGTCAAGAATGTTTTTGAGGAAAAATGAACAAATCACCTTTCTCAAGAAAGGGAGAAAGGTCCAATGTCGTATTGGAATTAATACTTAATGATGTATGTAGTCCATTTCCAGTAGTGGAAAGGGGTGGTTTTTCATACTTCATTACTTTTACCGATGACTATATTAGGTATGGATATATATATACTTAATTTCTTATAAGTCTGGTTCCTTATATATTTTTAAGGAATACCAAAATGAAGTAGAAAACCAACTTGGTAAAAAGATAGAATCACTTCGCTTAGACCGAGGCAGATAAAATCTTAACCAATAATTCATTGATCACTTGAAGGAGTGTCAGATAGTATCCCAACTCACTCCTCCTTATGCACCACAATGTAATGGTGTTAGTGAAAGGATGAAGAGGTCCTTTATTAACATGGTCAGATCAATTATGTGTCATGCAACTCTTCCATTATAATTTTTTGGGATACACATTGGAGACAGCAGCATATATCATTAACCGAGTACCAACTAAAGCTATAGATGGGATTTAATATGAGTTATGGTATAGAAGGAAACCTATTCTGACACACATATGTTTATGGGGGTATGAGGCATTTTTCAAGTCTTTAACAAGTGAAAAATAAGAATCCAGAAGCACTAATTGAATATTTATATGTTGTCCTAAGAAAACTAGAGGATATTACCTATATAAACCTTTATATAGACTAGTTATTGTGGTAACATACGCAATATTTCTAGAAAGGGGATAGATTTATATTGTAATTGGTGGGAGAAATATTGAATTCGATGAAGTTAATGCTAAAAATGCACAATAGTTGGTAGAGGAACAATCTCCACAAGAGAAAGTGGAAGAAGAAGTTGTTCCTGATACACAAATATTGAGTAGGTCTATGTGATAGGATATAGAACTAGAGCATTATGGTTTTCTTTTCAATGATTCAGGTGTCACATTAGTCTTTGAGGATGATGAACCTCTAACATACAAGGAAGATGTAGAAGGTAAATATGTTACTAAATGGAATGAATCCATTGATTTTGAGATGGAGTCCATGTACCAAATTAAAGTTTGGATTTTGGTAGACCCTCCAGCTAATGTAAATCCCATTGGAGGAAAATGGGTATTGAATAAGAAGCTAGACATGTATGGTGAGGTTAATACCTTTAATGAAAGACTGCTTACAAAGGGTTTCAGGAAAGGTTAAGGCATTTACTATGATGAAACCTTCTCACTAGTATCAATTCTTAAATCCATCAGAATATTGCATGCAATATCATCCTTTCATGATTGTGAAATTAGGAAAATGGATTTCAAAAATTCTTTTCTAAATTGGATGTTGGTTGAAGATTTCTATATGACTCAACCCGAAGGGTTTGTCCTGTCAAAGAATGCTAATGAAGTATGAAAGCTGCAGAGATCAATTTATGGATTGAATCAGGAATCACGGTCCAAGAATGTTCATTTTGATGTGGCCATAAGAGAATTTGGCTTTATTACAAATGAAAGTGAGCCCTGTGTCTATAAAAAAGTTTAATATAATGCATTTTCTTTCATAGTGTTGTGTGTTGATGACATATTAATTATGGGAAATGAGGTACAAGTATTACAGTCTGCTAAAAATCTATTAAATGAATGCTTCTCAATGAAAGACATAAGTGAAGTAGCATATATTATAGGGATCAAGATCTATGGAGATAGATCTCAAAGGATTCTTGGGCAATGTCAATGTACATATATTGAAAAGGTACTCAAAAGGTATAATATGGAACAATCCAAGAGAGGATTGTTTCCTATGTGACATGGTATAAATATCTCCATGAAAATGTGTCCACAAACATAGGAGGAGATTTAAAGAATGATTTGAATCATTTATGCCTCGGTTGTGGGTTCTATTATGTATTCCATGTTATGTACTAGGTTTGATGTCACCTTTGCTTTAAGCATGGTGGGTAGATATCAAGCCAATCCTGGAGAGCTACATTGGGCACCTATTAAAACTATCCTAAAGTACGTGAGGTATACAAAGGATAGGTTCCCAATGTATATAGAAGATGAGGAACTAGTAGTGATAGGATACACTGATACTAGTTTCCAAAAAGATCATGATGATCTAAAATCAAAGTTAGGCTACATATTTTTCCGGAATAGTGGTGCAGTGAGCTGGAAAAGCTCAAAGAAAGCAAGGGTTGATAATTCTATTGTAGAGCTCAAATATATTTCAGATTTCGATGTATCAATAAAAGAAATATGGATATATATATTTGTCTCAAAAAATAGGTTTTGTTCCTAGAAATATAGACCATGTTCTAGTATACTGTGATAATACTACTACAGTACTGCTTGCTAAGGAGCCCAGGTCTCACCAGAGGACAAGGAATATTTTCTATAAGATTCATCTCCTGAGGGTTTTTACTCAAATAGGTGATGTCCGAGTTAGCAATGTAGCCACAAAAGACAATGTGGAAAACCCCCTGACTAAATCCATTTCATTGCACAAGAATGATTCTCATGTGAGCACTAGTTGATTGAAACCAGTTAGCAATTGGATCTAGTGTACGTGGGAGTGTTGAAAGTGGGTTCCCTAGAACCAACTTGTACTATACGTTTATTACCACTTCATGTATGCAGTTTTTTATATATAAAAGTGTTTATCTTTCCATAATGTTGTAGATACTTCTGCATCAATTTTTTTAGGGAAATGTCCTTAGATTACATATTGTATCGAAGGGTTATACCATATCCTCGACTATAATGAGATCTTCGAGATCCCCTGATAGTAATCATAAAATATGCCATATGGTCTATTTACATCACTCTGAAAGCACATTTATGATGTGTGACCATTAGGTGATGGGGGCCCAAAATCATTGAGACATATTCTCATGAAGTTCGCACTTGATGATCTCTAGTTATTGAGATCCTGAGGACAGACCTATATAATAGGAACACCACATGTTTCATGTTTCATTGGTTGATCCTATATACGGACATGTGTAATGGTCTCCAGACCTGAGTTCATTATCAATGTATGTCATTATATTGTGTACTTTGGTGCAAAGAAAAAACCATGGCAATTAAGTCATGGTGAGGTAGTTTGTGTTGGGTACGTCATTACAGACATGTCATTGATTGAATTATCAAGATATGATTTTTCATTTCTGAGTTCAGGAAGATATATCTCAGGCCTGGTCGATTAGGATGGTTGCACCTTCATTAAATCCAAAGTCAGGGTAGTGGATAATAAAACCATAAAGATAAATCAACAAATAAAATGAAACAAGATTAATGATGATGACACTAGTGTGCATTCTGATTTCTTGATATATCGAGGACGAAGAGATTATATTACATTGATCATGTTTGGAGGAAGGTAGTCATTGCTTTGACATTACCTTATCTTTATAGGGGCCTCAATGGGTTACTAGACCCCACTCTTGTTTGCTGAATATTATTCACTAATATTGAGATAAGGGACTAGAGGGTCACACACAATAGCGCTTTGAGAGTCTTCCCTATTCTGTAAATAATAATATAGAACTTGGTGGTCCCCAACAATGAGTCTGAGTATTATACTTGTTCTATGAATCACCAAGTAATAAATAAATTCTTTAATTATTCATGATTGGAATAAATTGTTCATTTTATTTATAACATGTATTTACAAGTGATTAAGTATACACAATGATAAAATGTTATTCAAATGGATTTAAATATCTTGGGTTCATTTAATATTTACAAGATAAGTGAGTCGAGTTAAAGACACTTGTTTATCATGCAATATGTATTTAGTATATATTGTAGTTAGTTATAATATTATAAAATTATTTATGGAATAATATAATTTTTCATAACTAAATATTTATAAAACATATACTATGAATATCTATTATACAGGGGATGGGAACCCATACCGGGTATTCTAGATAGTCTCTATATAAGTAATATAGAGGCTCTCCCCATGGAACTATCCATGTGTCAAACTTGAGAGCCTCACTCTCCTCCTAGATACTAGAGAGTGATTCTCTCAAGAAAGGAAGAACTTCATGATTATCCTTCTTGGATCGATGGTTCTTGCCTTGTGGTGTTCACTACTGCATTGAATAGCTCATCAGTGTACCGCACCAGCACCCAGATTCCAACGAATGATGCGCATACAGATTCAAGAGGTGTGTGTGGAAAATCTTGAGGACTTTGATGTCAGAGACTTTGAGAAATGGTCACCAGCATCTTGTGATGAACATGTGCATCTCAGATCTGAACAAGGTACTTTTTCATTTTATATTTGTTCTCTGTTAAATCCACACGTGTGCTCAGACAGTACATGGGTACTTCACTGGATTAAACATCATAACATTTCTCCGGTGATGTGAAAATTTTTAATTTCCCTGTCTATTGGATTCTACTATCCATACCAATACCTAATAGGGTCTACACATGATCCTGCATTAAAAACAAAATATACAACTTCATAAAAAAGTATTAAAATGATAGAATTATTACCTCAAGTGTGTTGAAAATTAATCACAAATAATTACCACCTGAATCAATCCAATCACACAGAATCCCTAAAAATAAAATCCAACATCACAATATTAGTGTTATAGAAATAAGAATCATGAATAAATAGGTTTTAAGGATAAGATGATGTTAGACATTCTGAGAGAGAACTACCAAAAAAACATTTAAAACACCCTAGAGATGAGAGGGGCAGATACAAAAACATCAAGGAGGATATCCTTCATACCAAAATCACCTAAGAGTTCCAAGAGAGGTTACAGATAACTAGAATAGGGTTCCAAATAGATGTTACCTATTTAATCCTCTTAAATATCTACCCAGGGTGACATTCATGACATGACCATATAGTTTACGTTATGAGCCACTACAGATGAGGGTGTATGTAGATATACCTAAAACATTCAAGTCGTGAACACTATTTTCACACAATGAATATTACCTATTGTAAAATTCTAGTTCAGGATTGAGTCTTATCCCAACACTCAACCCTCAAGACACTCTTGACCCCTTAATCAGCTAAAAGAAAGTAAAATTCCCATGAATATGCCAAAAACTAAAAAATATTTCACCTTGAAATTTGAGCGGAGTTACAAGATCGCCATAAAATGAATTCATGCCCCTTGGAATCATATTTATAGGAGTCCTTCAAGGAAATATTTCCACTTCACCAAGATTTCAGAATCCCACTCCCAGGTCTCCTATTGATCATGCTTATACAACCACAAAACCTAAACAAGGGGCCTTTTCTTTCCATGTAGTATCTTCTCACATTGATCCATGATTTACAATGGATGTTACATTAATTTAGAATCAACATACAACTTGACATTATCACCATCAATCACATGCATAGTGTCTGGCTCGTACTTCCAATTCTACAACACATGTAACACATCATACAATCCTCAATGTCATGGAAGCAGGTCCAACATGTAAGATACCATCCAAATCCATTCTAAAATATCATAAAGATCAAAAAATCATTGTTCTAGTTCCCCATTATTCCTCAAACATCAATGTCCCAATTGGGATGAAACCTACAATAACACTCGATCACCAATATGGAACTCCATGGGTCACAAACTTCAGTCAAAATATAAATGTTTCCTCATATGATTGGTACCCATCCACTTATAAATTAATTATACCTTCTCAAAATTATCTTATATGAGGCTCATATTGATCACTAGGGACTCACTCTCATTATGCTATGATTGTGTCAACCAATATACCCAACCATAAAGTGCCTCAAAATAAGAAATATGAATCAAATAATATATGATTTTATTATATGAAAAATCTTAAAAATCCAACTTTTCATCCCATAACCCACCCTAATCAAGAACACATGCTTTGAGAATAACATCCAAGATCTAAATCATCCTTTCAAACATCCATAAATTTGTATGTGATATCCAATATTCATCTTTAGTTGTGATAACATAACCCTTTTAAGGCCATCACAATCTCATGATGTTAAATAAAAAACTTGATATGACATGATACTAATAGAAACAATTTGAATCCACGCTATTTCCCACATATTTATCCTTCCCAAATCATCCACATACAGAGGTTATAAAATCATCAAGAAGTTTGAAACCTTCTTCAGCTGACCAACCATCACCCACACAATATCCTGACTGCATGTAGTCCTGTGTAACCCCATAAAATAGTCTATAGTTTCCTCATACCATTTCCATGCTAGTAATGGAATATACTGAAGAAAACCACATGGTAATTAGTTCACCACATTTACCCTATAATAGGTAAATAAATGAGAAACATTCCTTACAATATCATTCATCATACCTAACCAATAGAAATTGATTTTCATATAATGATACATCTTGTTCAATATTGGATGTACAACCCACTTTGAGGAATGGGAGTCTCTCATCAACTCAACACTCATGGATGTCGAATCTACAAACCTTCCATGCATTCAAAACACATTATTATCATATGAGGTCTATATTGGAATAGTAGTGTCTCCCATCAATAACTTCCATTTCACTAAAAAATCTGAGTAAGACTCTGGAATGGTCATTACCTGATCCACCAATGTGGAAGTAACGATCATGGGAGCACAGGTCATCATCCCTGGATCCTCGAATATACTGAAATTTCAATCTTCTAGTAAGATAATAAGTTTCTACTCCTATGATGTCCTTGAATCTAGTTCTTATGATTTTCTACTTAGAGTATCTATGAATATATTCCCATTCTTTAGGGTATATTCTATATTAAAATAGAATTTATAAAATTAATCAGAGACAAATTCTATATTATAGGTTCATGTCTCACTATAAATGGCATATCTCAATATTTTTTGGTTAGTGCAGACGAAAAAACTCTCACCAAAGAGAATGTGACACCAAAATTTCAAAGCAAGAACCATTATATGTAAATATAGTTCATGAAGGGGGTAGTTCCACACATGAGGTCATATCTTATGAGAAACATATGAAACAATGTGATATCCATATGTCTAAAAAACCACCAACTAACTCTAGAAGATTCATAGTAAACATTATAACCAATCCACATGTTTGGAAGAATCATAATTGAAGAAGAATTCAACCCTCTATTTAACTCAAGGAAGGACTCCTCACAGTAATTCATACACTAAAAATTTACTCCCATCTTGTTAATCCCTATCATAGATACTGCCAAGTTGGATACTTCTTGGATGAACCACTTATAATATCTTTCCAAACTGTGAAAATTTGAACCTCAAACACATTTCAAAGACACACCCATGAAATATCTACCTCCACTAACTCCTGATCAATAGATATTTCCACATTATAAATCATATTTCTAAGGATACATAACTATTCGATCAAAAAGTGAAACATTATGAACATAAAATAATGCAAATTCACTATGACCATATTAAAATTGAACTTATGATGCCTTTTCTTTAACTCTATGGTCCATGAATATATTAGAATGTCATCATTTATTTCCATAATTGATGATTTGATGTAATTGTGAAAAAGTGGTCATGAGAGCAAGTCACCCTTCTGGTATATTCCTAATACTGAATGGTATCATGATACACTCATAAAACCCATATCTACTAATAAATTTCATCTTGGGTATACCCTCAACCCCGAACCATGGATGATGGTATCCTTGATCATAGATCATTGTTGGGGAACCATTAAGATACCATAAACTGGTCAATAAATTCATCAATCCTTAGATGGGGATACATGTCTTTCACCATGGATTAATTCATCCTTCATTAATCCATACACATCTAAATGATTCCATTCCCATTCTTATAAAATATGATCAGTGAAACCTAAGAATAAGTACTCACGAAATTGAACCCCCTCACCTATATGTTATCAAGAAATAGGCTACACACCCAATATGAGTTCTACTTAAAACATAGTCCCACTATTAGGGGGTATTCTTGAGAAACCAACTAAAAATATATCCTTGTAATGATCCACTATAAGATAAAAAAATGGTTGGAATCATCACATGGTTAGCTGTGAAAACCATACCTTCCACCTATGATGTAATAGAACCAAACTAGAAAATGTTTGGACTTTATCTTCCTAACTCTATTTTCCATTCCCCAAAAATAATGTTCTCCTCTCCCTTGTGGGTGGTAAAAGTAACCGACCTCTTGTAACATTTTATGTGATCTCAAAAACATATTAACCATTTCATTCCATAAATGAAACCACAACCAGTCATCTTTAAAATCAGAAAATCCAAAAAATGTTTATACCCCACAACCAATATGGGACACATTGGGAACTTCTTAATGTGATCTACCTGATTATCAAGAGGTGTATCAAGGGATAAAAAATTAAGGGATAAGTTCACTAAAAACTCTAAAATGGAGACAACTCGAGAATAAATAAACTAGTGAGATGATCTTTTATCAAATAAATAATTAATGTGTTCTGGCCTAAAAAAGACAATACCTTGAACCATTGAATATCTCCCCCCTTCGTCTAATAGATCCTGATCTAACATGTAATATCATACCACCTTAGATCCATGACACTACTCGCGTAATCCCTGGCTCACTATAAGAACGGAATCCTATGTCCTCTGTTGTTATAGATTTTTAGACCCTCATCAATCACATTGATAGACCACCAAGTCAATGTCCTACTATCCGACTAGGGACCACCTGATCAAGCCCTCAAGGCATGTGTCTTCCCCAATCCTCTACCCATACTTAACTGGAAAACCATTGAATAAAAAAATATTAGATGCTTCATTCTTACATAGGAATGTATCTCCCTCAGCTTGTTGGAACATATCCTATGGTAATTTCCATCATGAACACACTGAAAGAACAAGGGATTAATCCTTCCTTCAGATGAAATATACAAACCCCTATCTTTCTTGGACTACCTAACACCTCCCTGGAACATCTCCTCAAACTCCTATTCTTACGACTTGAAGAAGAACTTACAACACAACTATGAATTATTCCACTAATGAAGGAAGGAATACATACTATATTTTCTTAAACAAATCCCTTTTCAATAGTGAGAGCCTTACATACCAAATTCAAATATGATTTTTGTTCAAATTTCTAGACATAATGACTTTTCTCTAGCTGAATACTGATCTCAAACATCTTGGATTTTTTAACCTCATTTATAACCTGTAATGGAGCATAATTGATCAACTCTACAAAACATGTTAGTCAGTCAGCTACTAATATATTCACTTATTGGAGTTCAATGAACTCCTGATATCTGTCCAACCTCAAATTATTTTGAAATAAATCCTCAAACAATTGGTCCTTGAAAGATTAAAATATCATACTCTTAGTTTTCTATGCCTATATCATCATTCTCCACCACCCATGGCATATATTTGTAGCATAAAATTCAACCCCACAATAATGAGGAGATTCCTAAATCTCAAATATTCCCTCATAAATCTGTAATTGGTATTCAGTATCCTAATGGTCACACATTCCCTAGAATTTTGGAAGGTGTTGTAACTAAAAATATCAAGTTAAAACCACCATAATCAACCCTCCCTGATTGGAATCACCCCCTCCCATAAAAATAATGCAAAAAAATTCCTAAATGAAGAGGATCTACTACCTAAACCATTAGAGTTTTATCTAGTTCATGCACATATTATCCATCATAATCATCTTTAGGAACTATAGAAACATTCCATACTTCAAGAGTATCCCTATTATGGTCCCTCTACATCACCATGAGATTTCAATGAGGATGAATTATCTGAAATGTTGCAATAGATACATTGAAATGCCCTTAATAGATCAAATATTGAAAATACATATGTGATTAATTGGTGTACACACGCATATAGATCCTAGGAAACCAACACTAGATCTACCCACAACCACTAGTCATTCCCCTCTTAGGAATTACCAAAGACTAAGACAACATTATTGTACATACATTTTAGTAACAATTATAATAATAAGAAATATAAGCATGATCAATTTAAATTAACTAAATAACACCAAGAATGTTTTTGGGAAAACACAATATATATATATATATATGGAATTAAATTAATATAAACATATATTAATCACAATAATTCATGTATATTTAATGTAAACCTATGTTCCTTTCCATGATTTATGAATTCACCCACACATGCTAATCAGTCAAAGAGAAAATCCCATAAACTATAATTTCTCAAAAAAAACCCCAATGAAAACATATAACTAAAACATCACAAATAATAAAAACAATATCTCTTCTTTGGTAAATCAGAGCCCGTCTACATGAGTGAATGATAAATAAAAGATTATATCCCCAAACTGAGTCTCATTTATCTTATCTCTATTCAAACAATCCCTAAATAGTATATCAATAGAAAATGGCCTCGGATAGCATTTTGTAATTCCTATAACTGCATCACATAGGTTTGGTAAGAGTGGTACATTGACTCATGATTTCCTCCCCATAGGTAAGAGGCTACTAGAAAGTGGTGAGTGATTGGGTGTCATCATGAGGAGACCATTCCCACGGTAAAAGATGTGCATTGGAGTAAACACATGTAATGTAATAGATAACAAATTGATGAAATAAGAAAGTAAAATAAACAATAATAATGTTGGACTCTTTATGTTTTAATCGTGTTTTAATGATAAAAAATCCTATACATCTTATAAATCTTATTAATCCTATTTAATATGTCTCAAATAATTTGTAGAGATAGTGGGTTTTTTATGCTTTAAATAAACCTACCCAGGATCTTAATTCATATAAATCATGTTGGATTATTATAAAAGATATTTAATTTGTTTTATAATTAATTTTTTTTATGAATGATCAATTCTAATTCATTCTGTGAATATTACTACTTAATTATATGTACAGATATTTGGCTAAGTCTGAGAAACCCTGAGTCTGCCATCGGTTCTGGTTTTATGGAAAATGCCCCAGACATAATGACCCAAACACCGTGACCCAGACACCATGACCCAGACACCGTGACCCAGACACTGTGACCCAGACACCGTGACCCAGACACCTTAACCGATAAACTGTGACCCAAACATCGTGATCCAGACACCATGACCCAGACACCATAACCCAGACACCGTGACATAGACACCGTGACCTAGACATCTTGACCAATACACCATGACCGAGACACCATGACTAAGACACCTTGACCTAGAAACCGTGACCCAGACATCGTGACCAGACACAGTACCCAATTTCAGATATCATGAAGTCTGTGAAACTGGTTCCTTACTATCATCACCAAGACATAGATCAATGTTTGAAAATGGACTAGACATCGTGATCCTAACACCGCATTTGTGCTATCGGTTCCTGATCTCAATACAAGTATGCCATCATGACTGTCTCACCACTCAAAGGAAATGAAGAAGACATCATTTCCTAGTGACATAATTTCCAAGTGATATCATTTCTAAACAGACTGTGAAACCATTCTTTAATTAGTTTTTTCATTTTCAATTTAATTTCTAACAGTCATATTTGAGTCATTTAAAAACAGTGACATAATTAATGCTTTTTTGTAGACATGTCACCAGACAGTATGAGGTACGAGGTGCAGAATACTTTCATCTTGTCATCACCAACATGTGCACCCACAAATAATAAAGTAGAAAAGTTGAGCTGCAAATATACACACAGTAGTAGAACAACAAGTGAATGAGCATTTTTTAAAGAGACCCAATACATACAACAAGATACATCTGAAGAACACATAAATAATTATCAAATACAATGTCTAGAATACCATATATTAGAGCCAAAAACATCTTCACTATACCAACTCCATGAATAACATGAGCTATATCTAACTGGATACAAGATCACCATATTTTTGATACTCTGTTTCTCGCAAGAGGACTCGATACTTGCATCTGCTTCATCTTTGATGTCCAGAGCTGCATAGAATAACATTCCGAGCATTTCAAACCTTATCTCATCATATTTTCTCTATTGTGTATTATTTTATATTTCAACAAATGTTTTCGGGTTTTATTAAAAACTCATGTTGTATCCTACATTAAAATGAAGGATACAATATATCCTTCCTCAAATATCTTTTGAAATTTGTTTACTCTCATAGATAAGTGTGGAAGAGGTCCTTATGTGACCTAGTAGTTTATACCAATGAAGAACTATGGAAGAGTTCATGTGACCTGGATAGTCTTGTGAACTATTTTTTAACCCGATCTAGGGTGAGGATAAATTTTATTAATATAAACTTCTTGGTGGCAGGTTATCACCATGTGGAGTGGATTAGGCCTTGGAATGAGACTAAACCACTTGTTTTATCCGCTCTGTTGTTTAATTTAGTTTTTCACTATTTTACTATATAATTCAAAAATCACTATATTTACATTGATTGTTAATCTTGGATAGAATTTATAATCATTCTTTATTATTATAATAGCTTCAAAAACAGTATAAAAAACTCATACTGATATTACTAAGAATTTATCAATCTTTTGAGGGGTTATTTGAATAGTAAAAATTTTATAAACATATTACCTTGATTGAATAGGGCATATTTATTTTTATTCGGGAATATTTTAAGAAAATATTTCACCAGAAATTTTTATAGATACTCAATCCCCCCCCACTTTAGTACACTATACTAAACAAAAAATAACTTCATTGCAAGATATATCATATGGAATATAGTATCCAATAAATCAAGGTAAAAGATATCCCCACATTTTGTAAGTTGATATTTAGACAATGCATAGATGAACCAAGTAATAAAAGAGGTATCATTTAAAAAGATCTTAGATTATGTCCTGGTATCACCTCTATTTATATCTAACAGTATATACTCAATATTCTATCAGAAGTTCCTTTCTCTTAGATGAATTCATGGTCATAATGTCTACATGATCATTGATATTATCATGTAGAGTGTGAGATTAAACCCAGTAGGATACTACAAACCATCCCTTAACATAAATGTCATATGTTTATAAAGTTCTATGTGTCGATAGATCTAAAAAAATAAACGAATAAACAAAACTTGGTCTATCATCATATACTAACCAAGTTGTAAACAATCCTCATTCATACCTGTTTTTTCTATATAATGAAAGGAAAGTATTTTAAAATATAAATATTACATACAATATAAGGTCTAAAGGTTATGTCTCAGGTTATAGGCCCACCAATCACATTGACCCATCCCTAAATACTCAAGGGAGGCCACACTAAGAATACTAACCCTTCACCGTACACTCAAGGTAGGTCACATCAAGAACACTGAACTATACCCACACACACGTGGGAGGTCACATCTAGCACAAAGACCTATCCATGTACACTCAAGGGGGGTAAGATCAATCACACTGACACATCCCCACACAGTCAATGGAGGTCTCATAAATAAAACTGACTAATCCCCACAAAATTAGTGGGAGCCGCCTGAATTAGCAACAAACAAGAAAAATTATACACTAAAATCCACTATAAGAAACATAATCCTTTACTCAAACTTTTATATCATTTATTCAGGACATACTAGACTCAATTGATTCCAAATGGATCACCCAATTTCATGTTTATTGGGTCAAAAACCCCAACACCTCCCATGGAACAAGGGAAAAACTACATTAAGAAACCCAAAAACTCATTTTCTCCATATAATGGGTCTACCACATATATACATACCTACTCAGTCACCTTGATACCATAGGAAAAATTATAACTGGTAAATAGGCTCACCCGTATAAAAGATGATAAATAAAACATCATACAAAATGTATATAATGATAAGGAATTCATACATAAAGTGTAACGATGATCAATCATCCAATAATCAGCACATGAATAAATATAATAAAAATGATTCCGTAAAATTTCACATTAAAATCAACAAATTAGTGTCCCATGAATATTAACAAATTAGAAATAAGGATCTAAGGATAATACAACATTGTAATACCAAGAAAGAATCACCTTAAAATGGATCTTGAAACACCCAAGAGATGATAGGGGAGGGTTTAAAATAATCAATGAGGGGTGCCTGTATAAAAAAACACATGAGAGGGTTGTCTGAGGTAAGGGGGAACTTAGTTATATATGTTAATGGAAATTACTAATTTAACCATCTAAATAGTTATCCAAAGAGATAATTCAAAGTAATCATGTGGTTCACTCTATGAATCACTAGAGATGGGGGGTCAACAAATCTTTCGAAAACATTTACAATGTGGAAATTGTGTTTGCAACATGAATACTACATGCTATAGAATTCAAGTAGTATTCTCATGACCTTTCCCAAGACCTGGACCCCAAGTCACTCTTGTCCCATCAAGTAGCTAAAACAGAGTCAAATGCACATGATTTATCATAAAGATAAACTATAAATAATGTAGAAATTTTAGTGGTGTTATGGATTAGTTTTAACCAGATGCGGCTTCATATATATCACGTGTCACCTTATATAGCCCCATCTGAGTATGCTTTCATTGTTATTTAATCCATCACTCCCAGAAATTAATTTGATGTGATCCCAATTCTTTTTAACCACATAATTACCATGTAACCACAAATATTACCTTGCACAAGTAGTCCTTCCCTTTATTTAATAATACACATATTTTAAAACCTCTCAAATATTTTCCTTTTTCTTCAAAAAATTACCAAATTCAATTTTAATATATTTAATTAAATAAAATAATAAAACTAGAAAAAAATAAGTGAAATAATCTATTAAAAAAATAAAATTAAAAAAATTAATACATGTGATTTAGTTTTCAAATCCATCCACACTTAATCTATTGGTTATCCAAAAGAATAAAATAAATAAATCATCACAAAGGAATCCCATCCTACTATGGTTTATATATCATAACCAATAAAATCAAAAAATTATTAATGAATAATTAATTTTAAAGAATAAAAAAAGGTATATCATTCAAACTTTTCACGTTTCAAGAAAACCAATCAACCATGCATTTTAATTCTCAAATTTAAATGAAGATTATATTGTTATATTTTTTTCATATATTTTAACCTATTATTTGAATGTATGCCACTAATGATCTAGTTTATAGGAATTATTTTTCTCACATCACTCAATATCATATGATATAGAGTTATTTTTTCAACCTAAGACTCACTAATTGGGGGTGAATCAGGGTGTATGATAATTTAAACCTTTTTACTATTTTACTTGTTTATATTTTAGAATCCTATTCTCACGTTACAATCATTTGTTTTCAACAAATTTCATGATTAATCTTTCTCAAAACCTCTCAAAATAATGAGTAGATAAACAAGAAGGTAAAACATGCATAGTGGTGTATATATTTTACATGGTTTCCCATAATGGACTAATATAAGTAGAATACACTAATGATGTGTTATTGTACAAGAAGGTAATACTAATCACTATACATGTTACAATTATTTTAGGAAAGGTGAAAATCTAATACCAGGTAAAATCCCTACTTCACCTATACTTACTGCATCAATAAAGATTTATTATTTCCTCTATGCACTACTTTATGAAGTTCTTCAATAGTTTATAAGCACGCAAGTCTCTCTATCATAATAAAGGTAGGTATCAACTATTTTAATCTCAAAATCTATATAGATTATTTGAGATCTTATAGTATTCCATAGTCATTCATTAACATTATATTATAGTATCATCTCACTATGAGTGATTACTCTATTTTTTCTTTCAAATACATCAACAATTCTTCCTACCTTTCATGAACTAAGCCATGTATAATAATTGTATTCCTTTTATGTGACATCTTTATTTCTAATTCTTTAATTTTGTTATTTTAATATATTCCTCATTCTATATTTATTTCATGTATAGTTTTATCAATGTATAACAGGTCTCATCCCTCTTATTCTCTTCAAAAAAATTTGGATAATTTTAGTATTCTATCAACATTCTTCTTTTTTTTATTCTTCTTATTATCCTCCAATTATAGAATAACATAGTGAAACATGATATATTTGTCCATATTTTGAATATGAAAACTCCCCCTTTAATATTGGGCTCGTGATATTTCTTATTTAAACTCTCATGATTACTAATTGACCCTTTTTAGTGTTACTACATGAGATATAATCCATATTTTAAATATAGAAACACTGAGAAGTCAACCTATTTATATTCTTCATAATCATAATGATCTCCTTTCAATTTTTTCAACCATATCTAAGGATTTAATTTCATAATTCAAGTTTCATTTAATTTCAAATAACTCAACACAAAATCTAATACCTTTTTCTTCATATTTTATCAAGTTATCAATAAAGTATTATGAATAATAATATTCACTAATATCCACATAACCTGATATAGATTTTTTATTCATAAATACTTTCATATTTCTTCTATATCACTCAAGACAGGAATTTTGATCCCTAAAATTAAAAAAATTCATCATTTAAATCATCAAATCTATCGCTACATAATCCTCATTTAATATTGATTCAATCTTCGTTAAATAGAATAATCACTAGAATCTCATTATAAAATTGGTAGAAATATCATAATTAATAATTCTTATATGTTGTTAATGAACTTACTCTTCATCAAATATACTTTAATTCACAATGTAATGACTCATATGAAGTCGTCTTAGTATCCCTTACAAAGTCATAGAAAACCTTTATAATGCTTTAATTTTACAAAATTTACTCTTTCAAAGTTCCATATTACTCTTCCGAAATAATATGTGACTCTTTTAATATTTTCCTTTACTATAAATTTACTCTTATGAATATCAAGATTATCCTTATGAAGTAACATATGACTCTTATGAAATTTTCCTTTGTTATAACTTTAGTCGTTTAAATTCATTAATTAATCTTACAAACCCTTTTAATATCCATTGAGAACTAAGAAATTACTCCTCTAATATCCCATATGTCTCTTAAGAAGTTCCATATAACTCATATGAACTTTTACTTTGTAGAAAATTAATTCTATCAAAGTACTGTATTACTCTTTTGAAGTAAAAAATGACTCTTATAAATATTGAATTTTCCAAAAAAACATCACTCTTTAGAGGTAAAAATTACTCTTAAAATGTTACATATGACTCTTATGAAGTTAAATATTATTATTCTGAAGTCCAAAATGACTCTTACCAATTATGACATAGATAAATTCTTTAAATTATCATCAAACTAGACCTAAACAATATTAATCCACAATCCACTAAAAAATACTCTTGCCTTTATATAAGACCAGAATAGAAAAAACCATCCCTTAACGTGCACTTATTTTACACTCTCATATACCTTTAAACATAAAAATCAAAAGTCAAATCAATATTTCTTAATTAATAATATACACATTGTTGTCACTACCTTTATTTAATAGTTTTTGAACTAATTCCAGGAATCTCATATCAATTCTTCATTAACATTTAAAATATGGTTCTCATATATTGGTAAGCATCCTATTTTGTATCCATCATCATGCCTTCTAGATTCAGACCATGAATTCTCATATCACCATCATTATTCCATAATTAATGCTTTTTGATCCTATCAAAAACCTTATATAATTCACTATAATGAATTCAAAAAATTCAACATATAATGTCAAAAAATAAAAAATACAACCTTATGGTTGAAAACTTCTCCCTCAATGTTTTTATAGTATTCTATAAAATCAATACACTATGTTGAGATGAGAATAATCTTTATTATTTAACTATTCAATCCAACATCCCCCATATTTTCAAATTTTATGTACTCTATTTCTACCATTTTCAATAAAATGAAAAAGGATCTTCTTACTTATATATTTATATCTTCATTAAATCTATTTATATCTCTTACTCTATAGGGGTTTTGTCTCACCTTTTCTCCCCTTTTTTCATAGATATTCTATCTCTATATTTCCAATGATATGCCTAAATATGATCTAAGACATGGTGGTTAATTTTTATCTCCAGATCAGGAGAGTATTTTATCCCTCCTTTTTTATAAACCACTTCTCCACCCCATTTGATTTGATCTCTCTATACCTCCTCTAAAAATAGTACTCACTTTCACAGCTAAATTTTATTTTAATAAAACCATAAAATCTTGAACTCATGTATATATTTAAAACTTTTTAATATTATTTTCTCTATTATGCTCATGTTGATAGATCCGTTTCCTTTTTTAAAACTATTGACGAAACTCATAAGATACCACTTGTTGAATGAGAAAAATTGTTAATTTTTTATTTCATCCACTAAACCACTTGTTAAATAGAAGTAATACTATAATTATCATCCTTTGTTTTTTAAAATTATTCACTTAAAATCATATGTAATTTTATGTATATAATTTCAGGTAGTGAATTTACCACATATAATTTGAGACATTGAAAATTATCTAATCCTACTAAGATGTGGTTTAGTGTAGGGAAGAAGAGTTTAAGTCCACAATTCCAAATTTATCCATTTCAGTCACAAACTCCCACAAGCACATATAGCTTGATATTTTTATGTTTCAACTAAACTTGTATGTAAATTCATAATAACAAAAAAACAATCAATATATAAGAAAATGGATATTTAGAGTGTGAGTAATACCACTTAAAAAATGAACATATACCACTTGTTCATTATAAACTTGTGATAAAACTTTCCACTTGAGTTCTTCCATTATTCATAGGGATTTATAATTTCCAAATGAGGCTTAGTAGACTTTGAGTGAATTCCATTGACATCCCATGAGTTCCTCTATATTTCTGGTACCTGAAGATCCATTGTAATGTTTTTTGGTTTTTAAGAAGTTTTGAATTTTTTTAAAACATACCCTTTTGTAAAAGAATGTTATCTTAAAGCAAGTGAAATTTTTTTGGTGGAATTTAATAACTTTTTTTCTAAGAAGTTATTGATATTCAAGATATAGATTGTTTTTTTATAAATTTTCTCGATTAGACCATCCATATAACTCAATTCATCAGACAAAGAAATTTTTTATTCTGAAGTTGTATAAATGAATAATGTTAGTAGTTGTTGAAATAGATAAATTCGTAATTTGATGAAATAAAGAAATTTATATGTTGTATTGAAAAACTTTTTATGGGAAGTGGTATAACTTTCCAAAACTAGTTATACAATGCTTTTATGATCTAAAATTTCTCAATATTAAGAAATATCTAATGATATAAGTTGTTGAATAAAGTGATAAGTTGCAGTTCTCTAGTCACAAGTTCTTTGGATGTAGATAATATGACAATGAATCATCAGACACAACTATTTTTTGAATATATGAAGTATGAATCTGCAGAAGTTTGATGAAATTAAAATTTGTTTGTAAAAGAAAATTTTTTTGATGAGAAAAACTTATTTGGTGAGAAAAAACCTTTCTTATAAAAAGTTATTTTCTATGAAAAATGAGTTTTCTAAAACACATTGTTTGTTGATTAAAAACATTTGGTGGAAAAAGATGGTTTCTATGAAAAAAGTTGTTATCTATGAAAAATTTATTAAATAAAAAGTGTTTTTGTTAAGAAAATGATGTTTACTAAAAAATAATTTTGTTTTCTAAGAAATAGTTGATTACTGAGAAAAAATTGTTTGTTGGAAACAAACTGTTTTTTGAGTAAAATATGTTTGGTGGAAAAAAGTTATTAGCTATGAAAAAAATCTGGTAAAAATTCGTTGGGTGAGAAAAAGATGTTTGGTGATAAAATAATGTTTTTTAGGAAAATATTTTTTTCTTTGAAAATAAATTTTTCAAAGAAAATTATGTTTGGTGTAAATATGTTATATGTTATGAAAATGTTCATTACTATGAAAATTTTTTTTATGAGAAAAAGATTTTTAGTGGAAAAATTTGTTTTTTAAATATTCTGTTTATTGCATAAACAAATTTTATTGCATAGATTTTGTTTACTTAAAAAAGTTATTTTTTTCAATAGTTTATGTTTTTTTGTTCCAATTGAGTCAAGAGAATCATACTGATGATGAGTTTTCTAGATCACGAATTATGTACTGAGGTTCATTAATTTGGGAAGATCATTAAAGATTTAATAATTTTATAGAAGTATCTATAAGAGTTGTTAATTATTGAAATTGTCAACATGAAGCTCAAATGAACATGAAATTCGGAGATTTTTGGAATTTTAGTGAGTGGGAAAACTAAATTGGTTTCCTACCATTACCAATTCTGGAGAACCTATATGTAGAGGGGAAAGTAAATCATACTTTGACACTGTTCACTAAGTAAAACAAATAATCATATATATAAATAGTGTCATAAGTGAGTTTTCAAGCCAAAAAAGTTTTGTGTTTAATAAGAGTTTCTAGATAGAGTATTCATATTAGAAGATAAAACTATGGAAAGTTCAATTTACCAAAATTATGAGAATACTCTTGATATATTTTTTGATTCAAACTAATATTTGAAAGTAGTGTATCAGATTAAGGGACATTAGACTCAGCTAAATTAGTCTAAGTTTCTTAATGATCCCTCATAGATGATATTGAAAAAGTAACTTATTTTCTAACGGATCAAATTTTTTAAAAAACAATTTTAGAATATGATGAGATTCAGCACAGTCATTCGTTTTTGGAGAAACATGGTTTCTAATAGTTCTTGAAACAAGATTTACTCACTTCTTAATAATAGTAAAATTCCATTGACCCATGGGAGTGGATGTGGAATGGATTTATCTTATCAAACTAAGTTAAAACCCTGTAAATCTTGTGTGCTATGTTTCTTTTACTATTTTTTTTATAAATGTGAGCATGTAA
Source organism: Viscum album (assembly GCA_963277665.1). NCBI lineage: Eukaryota > Viridiplantae > Streptophyta > Magnoliopsida > Santalales > Viscaceae > Viscum > Viscum album. The sequence continues at coordinate 123,219,473 of OY728129.1, read as the reverse complement.
AAAGATGATAAGGAAACAACTCTAACAAGTTGCAAAAGTTAAATTTAATTAATCTGAAATTTTTAAAACTGTAACTCTTTTTTCACCCCCCCCCCCAATATCATTTGTTCTACGATCTTTTGAAAATTAAATTGGTATCAAAAGGAGGTTCCCTTTTTCAATCCATATCATGGATAATCTCAATTATGTAAATAGTATTGTAATTCGAACATTTGATGTTAAAAATTATTATGGTTGGAAAAACAAGATGATTCTGTATCTCCTATCTCTTAGACTAAATGTTTTTATTCTACTATAATTTGGTTTCCACCCATTGAGAAAGATTCCAAATTTATGTTTGTTGACAAGATAAATAGTTAAGTTGATGGAAAAGCTAGAAATTCTATTATTATATATCTATCAGAAAATGTTTATTTGAAGGTAATGGGTTTTAAAATATAAAAGAGTATGCAGGATAGGCTTGAAAGTATTTTTGAAAAAATACTAATGTGATGTAAGATAAGCTATAAATATGACATATCAAGTTTGAATATATGAGAATGAGAGATAAAGAAACTATTGATAAATACTTCACCAAAGTGAATTATTTTTTTTGGAAAATCATAAGATTCAAGGATGTCTTAGAAGATTCTATAATATTAAAGAAACTCATGAGAAACTTTATAGATATGTTTGATTCTAAAATTTCTGAATTAGAAGATAAAGATGATTTTATCACATCATGAACTTTATAACTTTCTTATTGCTTTTCAAATGAGGAAATATATAGTGTCCAAAAAGAAGATGAAAAATTAAATTGATTATGAAGCTATGAAAAAGTTAAAAATTCATGATTTTAAAGATGTTGATCAACGTTATTCTGAATATAAATAGGATGATGAGTTAAATGAAAAAATTATGTCACTTATCTCCAAAAACTATTATAATGGAAGAAGAAATTATATAGGAAAACATCTTCTAGAATGTTTTGAGTGTGGTTGAATTGGTCATTTTTTCATTAATTTCCCCAATAATAATGTTGAAGAATATTCAGATAATTCGGATGAAAAACCTCAATGGAAGAAGAGGAACAAAAGTTCTAAAGAATAAAATTCACCCAACAACTATAAGAGGATGTTCACTAGAAAAAAAAAAGAAGTATGATGAGTAAGAAAGGTGAATCAGACTCAACTGAGTATAATTATTCAAAAGATAAAAAATTAGAAAATTTCAGAATGTTCATTGAAAAAGTTGAGAAAACAAAAGATTCATCATATAGTAAAGTAGAAGAAGAAGGTGAAGAATCATATAGATAGAACCATCTCATAAAAAACCATTTTACCTATCCTGAGAAAAATAGATCTCTCAAAAATAAATAAAAATGATAAAGAAATATTGTGGAGATGTTATTGAATGTAGAAAATATGTTTTCAATTGGGAAGAAGATTATATCCACGAGATCTTATGTTATAAAATAATAATTTCTATATAGGGAAATAAGATTTAAGATCATATTAATAATATGGATGCTATGGAAGATGAATTTTACAAGTCATAATAGAAACTTATTGAGGCTAAAAGTACAATAATTAAGTTAAATAAAAACATCAACAAAGATTCAGAAGTAAAAGCTGAGACTACTAATGTTACTAGGAAAGATCAAATCAAGAATGAAGTGAAATATTCACCCAATAAATGGAATAGTTCATATTATTTTTATAGCAATTTATGTTCCAAAAAAAGATGTTGGGAACACAATAAGTGATAAGGGTTGTGAAAAATATATCACATTCCCAAATACGGAAAATTACCACAAGAAGAAATCTTTTGCATGACCAGAATATGCTTGGCTAGATATAAGTTGTCAACCAGAAACAATTTTCTATAGATAAAATCTTACTTCAAAAGAAACCCATGATTTTATGGATTCTATTGTTTTTTTTGGAATTTATAGGCATAATTTTTACAACTATTGGTATAACATGTCTCTTATATGAATGTGTTTTGAAAATAGTTTAGTAAATGGTTGGAGGAGAATGATTTAATTTCATAAAATATAATATATTGAAAAATTGAAATCTTGGTTTTTTAGAAAAAAACCAACAGAAAAAAAATTTGAATGCCTTGACCAATTTTTTTGAATATGTGACCAGGTTTTCCAGCATGCCAAATAATATATGAAAACTTTTCTAGAGAAAGGATCATATTACTTAAAATAAAAAGAATGTTGTAATGAATAAAATTGAGTAAATAGATATTATGGTTTATACAACACTAAAATAAAGTAAAATAAAAAAACCAAAGATACTATATAGTGGTTTTTCATCACACATGACAGGTGATTTGAAAATCACAAAAGATATTGAAAATCGAGATATAAGCAGTTTTTACCTTTAGAAATGATAGTTCCATAAAATTTAAAGGAATTGTAATGGATAAGATTGAATTATAAAAGTTGAAATATAAAGAAGTTATATTTCATTATAGGCTAAAACATAACTTACCTGGTGTAATTAAACATTGTGTTCATGGTAAACAAGTGATTTTTAAAAAATAATTTTGTATCGTTAGAAGTGTGGAGGACTAAAAATGTTATATGATTTGATAAAGAACTAGTGGAAATATCTTTCAAATTGGATAAATTTATAACTCCTGTTACTTATGTGATGAAGATGAAAACAAGTTTTGGCACCTCAAACATGGCCATCTCAGAAAGAAAATTATGAACAAGCATTCAAAAGCTTAATCTATTTGAAATTTTCAATAATTGAATATAATAGAAGAATATTTTTTTATAACTTTTCAGTAAGGGAAAAAACTAATAAAAGTCATAATAAAGTTGAGATTCATTTTACTACACCTCTTGAACTTATTCATTCTAATTTATGTGGACTAATGAGACATAAATCATCCAAACGAGATTTTTACTTTTTCACACTTATTGATCATTTCACTGGAATGACCAACTTCATGTTTATGAAGAACAAATCAGAGGCCATAGATATGTTCATATTATTTAGAATATATTTTGAGAGATAAATAGGGGTTTATATAAAGAAGTTGAGAATAGATAATGGTACAAAATTAACATGAAATATTTTAGAATCATATCTAATAATGGATAGAATCAAAAATTAGTATATTTCTCCATAAACCCCACATAAAAATAGAGTACATGAAAGGAAAAATATATAATTTTGGTGGAAATAGGAAAAAACATTTTATTAGAACACAAACATTCAATGTTCGTCTGGATATAAGTTGTTAGTACTGTTATACATGATCAAAAAACATGTATTTTGACTTTTGAATCTAGCATGAATTCTTATGAACTATGGTATAATAAAAAAACCATCACTAAAGTACATAAAAGTATTTGGAACTCCATTATTACAAAAAATTAAAAATCTGGATCTTGGAAAATTTTAGGGAAAAGATAAAGAAGTTGTTTTCATGGGATATTCACCTAGTGGAAGAAGTTAAAAAATTTGGAACAAATGTTTACAAAATTTGTTGGATTAATTTAATGTAGAAGTTATTGAAAATAAAAACTACTTAAAAATGTTATGGATAATGTTGAGGAAGACAAAATGAAGATTTCTGATGAAAATATAAGTGATTAAAAATAGACCACTCAGTATTTAAAAGAACAGTGTGATGATAAAAGTAACGTTATAAGACAAACATTGAAATTATCTACTTTACATAAACATATTGAAACCAAAAATATTTTTAGGGATCATAAATCACCATTTTAGATAAAAAGAATATTGATATTAGAAAATAAAACATCACTCATTTCACAAGTTGAACCAAAATCGGTTTCAGAATCATTTGACTATAAACAATGGGTTTATGTAATGAAGGAAGAGTTGAATTATATTAAAAAAATACTAGGGAACTTGTTACATTTATATAAAATAAAAATGTTATTGGAACAACATTGTTATATAGAAACATGTCTAATGAACCTGAAAAAGTTTCAAGAAACAAATTAACACTATTTTGAAAATGTTTTTCATATGTGCAAGGTGTATATTTGAAGAAATCTTTCCCCAATTTCATGATTAGAAACTATAAGAAATTATTGTGTAGTGTCTTCACATTAGAATTATAAATTTTATCATATGGATGTAAATTAAACTTTTCTAAATGCTGAGATTCAATAATAATTATACATTGAACAACTAATTTGCTTTTTTACTTGATAATGCTGGAAGAAAATATTTTAAATTGAATAAAGCTTTGTATGAGTTAAAATAAGCTCCATGTTCTTTGTATTCAAAACATAAAAAAAATTGATTGAAACACTGAATTTTTATAAATTATATATTGATTGAAATTTGAATGTGAAAGAAGTCAACTCCCATACACTAATTTCAATTTTTTATGTGAATTATATAATTTTTTTATGGATAGAAAAATTGTTTATAAATAATTCTATAAGGAAATGAATATGAATTTTGAGATTTAAATTTTGGGAGAATTAACATTCTTCCTTATTTTACAAGTTCAATAAAAATAAAATTATAATTTCCTAAATTAAAAAAAGTACGTCTAAGAATTGTTAAATATTTTGGTATGGAAGATTCTAAAAATGTTTCAAATTATACTTTAGTTAGAATAATGTTGAGTAAAGATTAAATCATAAAAATTATGAATCAAAAATATTTTCATAAGCTGATAGGAAGTTTTATTTACCTCACAACATCAAGACCTAATATTTCATATGTTGTGACTTTTTGTGCTAGATATCATAGAGATCTAAATTAATCTCATATTTTGGAAGCAAATAAAATTATTATATATTTTGAAGTAACAACTTCACATGGGATATTAAATAAAATAATTTAGAATATACACTTTCATGGTTATACTAATGCAAATTTGGCTAGAGATTGAAATGACAAAAAATAAACTTTTGGAAGAACATTTTTCATGGGATAATGTCAGTTGGCATAGTATAAAATAGAGATTAGTGACTTAGAGAACTATGGAACTGGAATATATTGTAGGCACCCATGAGTGCATTCAAATGTTGTGGATGAAGCTTAAATTAGAAGATTTGAAGGATGATGATTTAAAACCATTGAAGATATTTTGTCATAATTAGAGTGTAATTGATATTTTTAAAAATAATTTACAACACTCAAGATAAAAACATATTGATATTAAGTTTCACTTCATAAAATTGAAAGTGTTTGGTGGATAATTTGTTTAAGGAATATATTTTAAAGAATTCTCAAATTGCTGATATCATCATAAAAGCAATTACGAAAGATGGATTTGAGGATTTGAGGATCCAACTTCATGTTTTACCTCCACCAAATTATTCATAAACACCTTATGTAATACCACCATTTTTCTTTACATTATGTTGAAAATATGGAAGAATTTGTACAAATTTATCCTAAAAGTGAGAAGAAATTGTTTTTTTACTATAATGAATCTGAAGGTGTTGTTATCATAAAATGGGGGAGAGAAAAAGAAGTGGGAGGAAAATATAAAAGTGATGGGGAGTTTATCTTAACATTGACATAAAACATTCTCTTCACTGAGGGATGTAATTTCTTCAAAAACATTACTTTATCCATGATCATGGTTCTAGGAAACTTTCTTTTGAATAACGATGTGTTTTGGTAAAAGTCAAAAACATGATTTGTATATAAAAATGTGTTTTGAAAAAGTCTAAGTGTTTGAAAATTTCTAATTTAAAAAAATTATTTAGTGTTTTCAAAAAATCCAAATGGAGAGATTGAAGATCCAATGTGATTTTTTTACAATTTTCTGTATTTTATAAAAAATAATCTTTTTTTAAGGAACGTTTTTGTAAATCTGGTAAAGATGAGTTTCTGGAAGTTTATTACATGTTTTTTAGAAGTTTCTAATAATCTGGATATAGAATGTATTTTTATAAAGTTTCTTGATCGGATGATCCATCAGACTCTGTTCAACATATAAAAATGTTATTGAGTCTAAAGTAGTTAAAATGAATAAATTTAGATGTTTTTGAAAGGATGAAAGTCAAAAAAAATTAAATGAAGATATGCATAATATTTAAATTTCTAAAACTAGTAAAATAATATGTTCTTTTTCTTAATTATGTCAACATCATGAAATATTTCATGATATAATATTTTGAATAAAGGGAGAACTTATAGGACTCTGGCCACAAGTTCATTGGATACTTGGCATCAGACTGAGAAGCATTAGACATAGAATTTTTCAAAAGAGAGGATCTATGAATCTTCTGATATTTTAAAAATTATAAGTTTTTTATAGAAGAAAACTTGTTTACTGAAAAATAGTTTTTTTCTGAGAATTTGTTTTTATTGATAAAAAGTTGTTCTCTCGGAAAAAGTTATTTTCTACAAAAAAATTGATTTTTTAAGAAAACATTAATTGCTGATAAAATGTTTTTTCTAGGAAAGAGTTCTCATCAGAGAAATATTGGTTTTCAAAGAATATATTTTTTCTCTACAAAAATTCTTTTTTGAGAAAAAGTTTTTTGGTGTAAAAACAAATTTTTTCTATGAAAAGGTTATTTTATATAAAAATATTTTTTACTAAAAAATGAAATTAATGAGAGAAATATTTTTGGTGAAAAAAGTGTTTTTATATGAATAATTTATTTGATAAGAAAAAGTAATTTTTTGATAAAAAAAATTGTTGGAAAACACTTTTTTTGGGAAAAATGTATTTATAGAAAAAACGTTTTTTTCCATGAAAATATTGTTTGTCTCAAAAAATTTAATTGGTTAGATAAAGATTTTTTATGAGAAAACAGTTATTTTTTTGGAAAAAGGTATTTTCTATGAAAAATTTATTTACTTTGAAAAAAAAATTCTTGAAAAAATGAAGTGTGGTGAAAATAGTTTATTTATGAAAAAATTTGTTTGCTATGAAAATGAATTTTTCTGAGAAAAATATATTGGTTCAAAAAATTTGTTTGCTAAAAACATTGTTTACAGTAGAAAGTCTTTTACCACAGAGATGTTTTTTTTAATTTTTATTTTTTAAAAAAATTACTTTGTTAGAAAAAGTTTTTCTTTTTCATTAGTTTAGGTTGTTTTGTTTCAATTAATTCATGTGGATAATACTACAGAAGAGTTTTCCATATCACTAATTCCAAACTCAGTTTTTTTGATTCGATAAGAGTGTAGAAGTGTCAATAAGTTTTTAGAAGACTCTAGAAGAGTTAAGTAGGGATAAAATAGTCAATATAAAGGTAAAATTAATAGAAAATTCATAGTTTTTCGGAATTTGAGTGATCGGGAAACTAAAATTAGTTTCCTACCTTTACCAATTCTAGATCACCTATAAATAAAAAGGAAAGTACATCATACCTCAATATTGTTCAAATGTGAAAAAAAATAACGCTCTACAGAATTAGTGACATATGTGATTTTCCATCCAAAGTAGATTAGAGTTTAAGAAAAGTTTTTTATAGATAGTATTCTAATTAAAAGAACTGATTAAGGAAGGTTCAGTTTACTAAACTGTGAAATATCTAACTTGGTAATTGATAAAACTCTTGAGAAGTAGTTTGATTCAGGAAAATATTCATAAGTGGTGTATTCGACTAAGTTCCATCGAATTTAGCTACATCAGATTGAGTTTCCTAACAAATCCCCATGAAGTAGTGTATACAAGATACATATTTTGATGTGGCTCTAATTTTTATAATAAAAATATTGTAAACTAATGGGATTCATTATAATCATTCCAATTAGGAGATAAAAAGAGTCTAACTGGAGTCGACAAAAGATCTATTCAATTATTGATAATAATGAATTTCCATAGACCCATAAGAGTAGCTATGGAAATTATGTAGGCTTTAAGACTAAGACCAAACCTTTTGAATAGTGTGCACTCTATTTACTTTCCTATTTTTTCATACATATGATTTTGTAAAGATTTTATAAGGAAACAACTCTTACAAGTAATATAGCTTAAATTAACTTAAGTTAAAATTTTTAAAAAGGTAAAAATTCATTCAACCCCCCAACCCCAATTGTTCTATGATCTTTAAAAACATTAATACAATTATTTTCTTTCAGGGTTGATATGAACATTATTTTAGGGATACCATAGTTTGGCAATAACAGTTACTTTTCCATGGCTTCATGGTACTTTGAGAACAATCATCTGATACCATTAGTAAGCATAATATCAAATAAGCATGAAAACCATGAATGTTGTTTCTTTCTTATAATAAGTTTTCATCTTATAATTAGTAATCTAGTTCCACTAAATATATTTCATGTAATACATTTTTCAACAATTTTTGAGACATTTCATAACCGAGTCACCATTTATTAAATCCATTAATGTTTTATATCACTTTTTGTATAATTTTTTATCATCCATATCACATGTTCTCTTTTAATATAAACAAACTCATGGATCTTTTTCCCACCATAATTCTGAAAAACATTTAATCAATAGTTATAAACATTTATTTACATAAGGATAGGGGTACCTCTAACATCATCAAGTAGGAACATCCATTTATTTCTTGTTCTCTTCCATGACTTTTTAGTGGTGTTCCTTTTTATGAAACCACTTGTAAAAACTTTATTTTAGATGATTTAATTAGATTTCACCATCTTATTTATCATGGTATTCCTTTCTTGTGTAAAACTAGTCCTACTAGTGCAATATTCTTCCCTTTATAAGCCATCTACTCATTCCTTATCATACTTATTTCTGCCTCCCGAAATGATGATTGTTCAACATTCTTCTAACACCTTAAAAGGTGTCCATTAAGATGAAACTATATTTATATATGATATCTAATATGTTTATGGTTTACTTAATCTTCTCTATTTTTTCATTTATGTCGTACCTTTATGGTTTCCATTATGGGTAAATGTGATATCTTCATTTAATGAAGTGTGGACTACCGCCCCCTCAAAGTGATTTGATTCGTTAATACCATATGGTGTACGTATAAAGGATATATTTAATGATATTATATATGATACTATACTAGAATTAAAATACTATTATGTATCATTATGTTTTAATTCCATTAAATATGAAATAGAAATGGAAGTACCGTTCATGCGTACGTACGGATTACGATCTCCATGAACGATACATTTCATTTCTTATCTCAAAATGTTATGTAATATTATAAGTACATATATATAATGGATATATATGTAATATATTACATCTAAATTGTGGATATCATTCTGGAATTATAACATATATATATATATCTCTCTCATTTTGTTTTAATTCCATTAATATGACAAAAAATGAAAGTAGCGTTCATGCGTATGTACGGCCTACCGTCTCCATGAACCGTGCTTTTCGTTTTTTATCTCCAAATGATATGGAATAGTATAAAATGAATATTTACTGGATATATATGATATTTTAATCATTAATACTATTCTGGAAATTATTTACTTATAACTACATGGGTAATCTTTTTTCAAACAAGTTCATTTTTGACTCATGTACCAAACATCGGAAAAAACGTATGATATGAACTAAAATTATTAAACAATTATTATAACATTATAATATGTGATATGAAATGAATAATAATCTCTAAAGGAGGTACTTGTGCAATTATTAATTGACCAAAGTTTATTATTCAGGAATATAAAGAAACGAACAAGACAAGTTGGACTTGAGGTAAGGGATCCTACTCCACTCTTTCTTTTTAAGTACACTCTTTTATGTCATTCCTTTTAAAGCTCATCTTTATTGTTATTGGGATGTTATTTTATATTAATCTTACTGTAATTTTTATGTTCATGTGATGAGATACCCTATTCTCTCCCATCAAGCCATTTTGGAAGTTTTGAGTGGCGCCGTTAGGTTGCCAAATTTTCGTAAGTAATCTAACCTCTCTCTTTCTTTTTAAGTACTCTCCTTTATGTCACTTCTTTTAAGCTCCTATTTTTATGTTGGGGGATGTTCTTTTATATTCCTATTTCTATAAACTTTAAGTTAATATGATTAGATACACTATTTTATCTCATCAATCCATTTTTGTAAGTTTTATGTGGCGTCGTTAGGCTGCCGAGTTTTCGTAAGGGATTTTTCATCTCACTTTTAATCCCGTGAGATTTATGCTACATTTGCCATAATTTCCTTTGAGTGGTGTGTGTACTGCCCATTATTTTACTCATTGTGTAATATACTTTCTTTTATGAGTATTTACATCAATGTTGTATTGTCCTTTTTTCACGAGGTGTATGTTTCGAAAGATACCCATGTCGGTAAGGAAACCTTTCACCCTCCTCTTTTTAAAAGACTTATTTTGTTGGGATTTTAATTTACATATTTTTATGTTGGGATATTTTCTCATATATCCATATTGATGTAAATTTTATGTCCAAGTGATGAGATTCCCTTTTTTTATCTCTCATCAACTCATTTTGATGTGACGCCGTTAGGATGTCAAGGGAACTTCTTAACCCAATTTCGATTTCTTTGGGTTCAACATGTAGTTATTGAATATGTCATCTTTTGAATATGTGTGAATGACCTTTGATTATTTTACACTTACTATCCACATATATTTGGTGTATTCGTTTGTAACACATAATTATGTAATTGATTTATCCTTAAACCAAGGATACCGTCTTTGTAAGGGACTTCCTCTCAATCTCCTTTCATTGAGGCATATTCTGTTTTATACACAACCTTTTTTTATACGGTGTATAAACCCCATTGACTTTTAGGTTTATTCAAAAGGAATCTTTTTTATACGAAGTGTTTATTAAACGAAAAAAGGGAATGTTTTTGTCGTACGTATGCGGCGACAACGACTTCTCCGCCATCGTGACCATTATTTGAGTTTTGTCTTCCTCTACATGTCATACCTTCTTTTTTAAAAGAAAAATAAATACCATGTTTTAATTTCCTTTTATTTTGGTATTGAAAATGGTTTTCATAATGTTTTTATATCAATGTGTTGTATTGATATCTTGTGATTGAAAGGTGGAAATGTTATGTTTCCTTTATGCATGTTTTATGTGATACGATTATGTTGAGGTTCTTGGGATTTATTATGAATACGGGTGGTTCCGTGATAAACTAAGGGCGGGTGAGCCTGATATAGCTCTCCAATGCATTGGTTAACGCGAAGGAGTGAAACGTTAAGGTTTATCCGAAGAGATTTAGGGAAGAAACTGTGGTGGGTATTCCAAACGTAACCAAGAGGGTTACTCCATACGTAAGAATGTTATGAATGCCTCAAGTTACCTTTTATGTCTTATGATTTCTATTATTTATTCATGATTTGATGAGGTATGTTAAAGTGCCTATGTTTTATGGGTAAAGTATGATTTCATTCTTATGTATATATGAACTCATGTTTCTTTTCCATATTTTTATAACCCTTACTGAGTTTTTATTCTCATCCCAAGTTTTTGAAATGTTTTTCATAGGTCAAGGGAAAGGTACATGATGGGATGATAGTGTCAAGGATGTGTCAAGAAAGAATCCATGTTTTATTTTAAATATGTTTCCGTTGATGGAAAAAATGAATACTGTCTATTATGTAACCACTTTGTTTAAATGTGGAATGTAATTCAATATTCATGATCTAATTCTCTAAAACTCTAAACCTGAAAAGATCCTCAATGTGCAATCTTGTAATAACTCAGGATTAAGTAAGGTTTAAGGCTGGGGCCTTATAGTTGGTATCAAAGGTCGGTTTAGATAACTTTAGAGGTTAGGGTATTCTTTATGCATAAGTGGCATTACTGTAATGGTTAGGATTTCAGAAAGAGTCCTAGTTTTATATAAAGTGAATGAGAGTATATCTTAGTGTTTATCTTCCTCATTAGTACATGATGGTTTTTTTGATATTCTCACACTGACCTTTTTGGTTTTAGTAAATGGCTGGATCTAGCAGGCACCAAAGTAACAGTGGATGTGAAGGAAACTGTGACAGTTTTTTGAGCAAGCAACTGGATGATATTGGAGCTGCAATGAAAACTCTTGTGATTATCCTCAACCAACTATCTGGAGTCATGATTGACAACCTAAACCTTTGTGATTTCTCTAAGGAATCATATATTCCAGAAGAAAATCCCTATAGAAGTACAGGTAATAATCATAAAGGTAAGTGTGTTCAAAAACCTATGTGTCAATGATGTGGAAAGAAACACCTAGGAAAATGTTTCAAAGGGACAGAAATATTCTATAGATGTGGAAATGAAGGTCATAAAGCAAGAACCTGCCATGGAAAAAGGAAGCATCCAGTTGGCTTGAGGAAAGGGAAAGAAGTTCCTTCTGAGGGATCAATTGAAGTTTCTAAATCTGGTGTGCATGGTCATTATGCAAACACATGTCCTATGAAGAAGTTTCGTGAATGGGATCACCATGAGTGTACAAATGTTCTTTTACCAATACCTAATGCCATTCCGATTGAGGATGAAGAAACTGACAATGACCAATCAAATGTATGTATTATTTCATTACTATTGTTTTCCTATTTTGGAATCTCAGGATATGATTCATGATTTTGTTTGTAGGAAAGAGGTATTTCAGAATAAGTTGGAAAGGAATGGTTAATGGATCATGAAGAATGTTTAATGAGTAAGATGTCAACATATAAGGGCTTCAAGAGTTATGGTGAAATTCTTAAGAGTATTAAGTCTCTTTTGATGATGGGGGTACATTAGAAGACTTTTTATATTATGTGTAACCCTGATGTTTAATATATGCAAATTTTATTCAAGGAATAGTTATCTTTTATTTTGTGGACATAGTTATAAAGAACTATTTGGGTTTATATGATCCTTACATTTGAGGTAATTATGGGTTACTATATGTTATGATTGACGTGAAAGGCATGAGAAAAAATTGAGGTTAAATTATGTTATGGTTATTTTTGATGATTTTATCCCTTTTTGGGGGAATGATTTGAGAATTATATAGTTTTGGAAAAAGGACAACACACAGACTGTGTGACTACCCGTCACGTCGGACAAAGCTGCGGGAATCGAAGCCACAAACAAAGTGTGACTGGTATTTATCGCCTACCACTGGACTGCGTGAAGTCCCTGGTTAGTTTGACTGATTCTTTTTAGTTATATGATTTTATGAATTAAGAGTAAGTTTATTTTGGGTTATTTATGAAAATGATTAACCTATCATGGAGGATATGTGATTAGGTTAATTATTTTTCAATACGAGACTTTAGGAGCAACTGATGTTGTTTTGAGATAAATGTTATGATTTAACATGGAAGACTATGTGACTAAATCCTTAAAATATTTGGGTTTCAATCTTAGATTGGTTTACTTTGAATAATTTTATGGACAAATTGTTTATCGGATGGTCCTCGTTGAACATTGGGTTTTGTTGGAAAAATTTTGGAGATTAAGCATAGATTTTTTTTAAAGGGTTATCCTTTTCTGGATTATCTGACCTTGTACTAACCTTTTTGGTTTTGGTTTTGGTTAATGTCTAAAGACATGGGAAGTATATAGTTCTCTTTTGTGGATTAGGTGATTCTCTAGAAGTTGATTATAGTACTCTTAATGCGAACAAGTCTCCCTAAAGACTTGTCTTTTGGAAAAAATATGAGTTTGATTAAGGAATCTAGTAAAAGTTGAAAGTCAACATGATAAGTGATTATGTTTCCTTATGAATAAATTCCTCAATAAAAAGTAACTTAAAACAAAAATGTTTTCTATTAACTTTTCCTTCTGGGGAATCGAATACCGTTTAACCCATCACAAGTTTGTGATTTTCTTATGGTTAACTTTCTCCTAGACATGTTTACTACCACTCTCCCTCAAGAACATGACCCTTTGCTTTTTCTTCCATGTCCATGTTTTTCTACATGGAATCCTAGTATTGGTCAACTCGGGTGACCTCTGTACTTATCTTCCTTTATTTTAAAGTTATTGTTTTACCGACTCTTGTTCTGATGTGGGACTTTCAAGGATGTTTCCAAGATCAATTTTAAAAATTGTGAGGACGCAATTCCCAAAAGGGGGGAAGGATGTAACACCCCAGGTAAATAAAGAATATGAAATTTTCATATTTATCCATATTTTTGAATAAAATATTAATATGACTTTAATGGGGATGCTATGCTCGATGGCGTACCCAACACGCAACAACGAGTTTCTTGGGAATCTTACGTTGTACTCTAATAATAAAATAATATTATTTTAAATGGTATTTAACATGTAGCTGTTGTATTGGTGGGATTGGATATAAATAACTAAAATATGATTATATATTTTTTAAAATGTTTTTACATTTATCCAATAAAAGATAAAGGCTTAAAATACGGAAAGAATTCAATTTTAGGCGTATATTCCCTAGTTTTCCCTAAAGGTTCACTTATCGCCTTTTGATGGAGAACCGTCATTAAATATAGTTTTGTTCACTCTTATACATTCTATTGGACCAAATAAAACTCTTCTTAAGAATTGGGACATCAAAATTTAGTTTGTGCAAATTTTTGGTATCTTTCTCATAAAGTTCATTTTTTAATGAATATTGTAAAATGTTGTATTTTAATTCAAAACATTTTTTTAATATAATTTATTTATATGATTATATTATATTTTGAATTGGTTTTAAAGTAAAATTAGAATATATTTTTACCATTAAATCCAATTGTGGTCATTGGAATTAATTTCACTTTGAAATCAGACTTAAACTAGTGTCAATCTTTTGATTCTTATTATTTCATAAAAACACGCTATTTACTCTGACAGTGGGAAATAATTATTAAATTAATTAATGTGACTTATATGTTTTTTATTTTGTAAAATAGACTTCATTTTTTAATTCGGAATATCAAATATAGCTTAGGGTGAATTTTTTAGATTTTTCTGAAACACTTCAATATTTGATGAATAGTTAAACCACTAAGTGGTACTTATAAAAACTGATTTTTCCGTTTAAATGAAATTTTTCCACCTTTGTGTTTTGATTTTCAAAAATATGACATACATGGTTGTCATTAATAAGTAAAATGTAGTTCAATGGGATAAAAATAATTTTTTAGTGAATAGTAACTTATTAAGTTTGTAATCGTGATAAGAGGTAATTAGTGTAGTTTATGGTAAGAATAATGTTTTAATAAAATGAAATGACCTAGACACATGTCCTACCCTCATTTTATGTGTCATGGCATACCAAGAAAATCCATGGGTCAACTTGGGGACCCCATGGAGCCACTTTGGTTGGAAAATGACATAAATATCTTTTTATTTAATGTTAAAGTAAAAAATGACACAAACATGAGATGTTTTACTAAATCAATTTTTACATGGGGTTATACAAGTAATATTTTTTACTATAAATATTCATTGTAAATATAAAAAGAGTTCCTATATCATAGTATTTTTTTATAATTTTTAGACATTAAATAAATTAAATTATTTATGACATCATGATGATGCAGCGATGACCTCATTATTTAATGATTTAAATAAAATGGAAAGATAATGTAATATCTACGACCTACACATGTCCAAAACCTATTGGATGAGTGTATTTCGAACCCTTATCACCTTATCCTAGAAATACATCAATGCGGGACCATTAAAATCCGAAACTCATTAGAAAATAAAGTAACATTTTGTAACTTTACAAGAGTGCCCCTCCTCTCCTCTTATAAAAGGTCCCCACCTCTACCTCCTTACCCACACTCCCATAGCCTTTGGATCGTCCAACCTCTGCCCATTATGTCTCTCCAATTCCCTCTCTTACTCCTTGAAGCCTCACTTTGGGCATAAGTCTTCCCAAGGAAGCCTTTGATCTCAAACTAAAGGGAGTTACCCGATTTTAAGGTAATGTCTTCACTTGTGTCCTTTTGTTTTATTTTGCTTCTCCAACCCCCTAAACTCTTTTTATTCATTTATTTTGTAAAAAATCCAGTATCTTAAATATACTAGGATTTTTTTATAATAAGGATTCTAGCTACACTTACACACACCTACATCTAATGGTTAAAGAACATACTGTTTCCGTGGATGGCGAATTTCTGCCTCCCGAAACGATGATTGTTCAATATTCTTCTAACACCTTAAAAGGTGGACATTAATATGACACTATATTTATATATGATATCTAATATGTTTATGTTTTACTTAATCTTCTCTATTTTTTCATTTATGGCGTACCTTTATGGTTTCCATTATGGGTAAATGCGATATCTTCATTTAAGGAAGTGCAGACTACCGCCCCCTCAAAGTGATTTGATTCGTTAATACCATATGTGGTACGTATAAAGGATATATTTAATGATAATATATATGATACCATACTGGAATTAAAATACTATTATATATCATTATGATTTAATTCCATTAAATATGAAATATAAATGGAAGTAGTGTTCATGCGTACGTACGGCTTACCGTCTCCATGAACGGTACATTTCATTTCTTATCTCAAAATGTTATGTAATATTATAAGTACATATATATAATGGATATATATTTAATATATTACATCTAAATTATGGATATCATTCTGGAATTATAAAATATATATATCTCTCTCATTTTGTTTTAATTCCATTAATATGACAAAAAATGAAAATAGTGTTCATGCCTACGTACGGCCTACCGTCTCCATGAACCGTGCTTTTCGTTTTTTATCTCCAAATGATATGGAATATTATAAAATGAATATTTAATGGATATATATTATATTTTAATCATTAATACTATTCTGGAAATTATTTACTTATAACTACATTGGCAATATTTTTTCAAACAAGTTCATTTTTGACTCATGTACCAAACATCGGCAAAAACGTCTAATATGAACTAACATTATTAAACAATTATTATAACATTATAATATGTGATATGAACTGAATAATAATCTCTAAAGGAGTTACTTAGGCAATTATTAATTAACCAAAGTTTATTATTCAGGAATATAATGAAACGAACAAGACAAGTTGGACTTGAGGTAAGGGATCCTACTCCACTCTTTCTTTTTAAGTACACTCTTTTATGTAATTCCTTTTAAATATCATATTTCTTGTTATTGGGATGTTATTTTATATTAATATTACTGTAATTTTTATGTTCATGTGATGAGAGACCCTATTCTCTTTCATCAATCCATTTTGGAAGTTTTGAGTGGCGCCGTTAGGTTGCCAAATTTTCATAAGAGATCTAACCTCTCTCTTTCTTTTTAAGTACTCTCATTTCTGTCACTAAATTTAAGCTCCTATTTTAATGTTGGGGGATGTTCTTTTATATTCCTCTTTATATAAACATTAAGGTAATATTATGAGATACCCTATTTGATCTCATCAATCCATTTTTGTATGTTTTTTGTGGCGTCGTTAGGCTGCCGAGTTTTCGTAAGGGATTTTTCATCTCACTTTTATTCCTGTGAGATTTATGCTACATTTTCCATAATTTCCTTTGAGTGGTGTATGTACTTCCAATTATTTTACTCATTGTGTAATATACTTTCTTTTATGAGTATTTACATCAATGTTGTATTGTCCTTCTTTCATGAGGTGTATGTTTCGAAAGATACCCACGTCGGTAAGGGAACCATTCACCCTCCTCTTTTTAAAAGACTTATTTTGTTGGGTCTTTTAATTTACAAATTGTTATGTTGGGATATGTTCTCATATATCCTTATTGATGTAAATTTTATGTCCAAGTGATGAGGTACCCTTTTTTTATCTCTCATCAACTCATTTTGATCTGACGTCGTTAGACTGTCAAGGGAACTTCTTAACCCAATTTCGATTTCTTTGGGTTCAATATGTAGTTATTGAATATGTCATCATTTGAATATGTGTGAATGACCTTTGATTTTTTTACACTTACTATCCACTTATATTTGGTGTATTTGTTTGTCACACATAATTATGTAATTGATTTGTCCTTGAACCAAGGATACCGTCTTTGTAAGGGACTTTGTCTCAATCTCCTTTCATTGAGGCATATTCTGTTTTATACACAACCTTTTTTATACGGTGTATAAACCCCTTTGACTTTTACGTTTAATCAAAAGGAATATTTTTTATACTAAGTGTTTATTAAATGACAAAAGGGAATGTTTTTGTCATACGTATGCGGTGACAAAGACTTCTCCGCTATTGTGACCATTATTTGAGTTTCATCTTCCTCTACAAGCCATACCTTCTTTTTTAAAAGAAAAATAAATACCATGTTTTACTTTTCTTTTATTTTGGTATTGAAAATGGTTTTCATAATGTTTTTATATCAATGTGTCGTATTGATATCTTGTGATTGAAAGGAGGAAATGTTATGTTTCCTTTATGCATGTTTTATGTGATACGATTATGTTGAGGTTCTTGGGCATTATTATGAATACGGGTGGTTCCGTGATAAACTAAGGGCAAGTGAGCCCGATAGAGCTCTCCAATGCATTGGGTAATGTGAAGGAGTGAAACGTTAAGGTTTCTCCATAGAGATTTAGGGAATATACTGTGGTGGGTATTCCAAACGTAACCAAGAGGGTTACTCCCTACGTAAGAATGTTAGGAATGCCTCAAGTTACCTTTTATGTCTTATGATTTCTATGATTTATTCATGATTTGATGAGGTATGTTAAAGTTCCTATGTTTTATGGGTAAAGTATGATTTCATTCTTATGTATATATGAACTCATGTTTCCTTTCCATATTTTTATAACCCTTACTGAGCTTTTTATGCTCATACCATGTTTTTGAAATGTTTTTCACAGGTCAAGGGAAAGGTACATGATGGGATGATAGTGTCAAGGATGTGTCAAGAAAGAATCCATGTTTTATTTTAAATATGTTTCTGTTGATGGGAAGAATGAATACTGTCTTTCATGTAACCACTTTGTTTAAATGTGGAATGTAATGCAAGTTTCATGATCTAATTATCTAAAACTCTAAACCTGAAAAGATCCTCAATGTGTAATCTTTTAATAACTCAAGATTAAGTAATGTTTAAGGCTGGGGCCTTATAGTTCGTATGGCCTTGTCTTTCTTGAAGAACTTATTCCCCTACACTAACTTGAAGTCATCCATGGGAACCACCATGAGATCAATATAATCCCTCCATTTTTCAATGCAAAGGGTCACTCCATAGATGATTCCACTCACTGGTTGAGGTGTTTCATTCACAGATTTCATGCGACTAGTCCTCTGGGCCACAAAAAGCCCAAGTCTTCTCACCTCATCTTCAGCCAAAAAGTTGTGTGTGTCTCCCATGTAGAGCATTGCATAGGTGGACATCCCATTCAAATCCAACTTTTCATACATCAACCCATCCTTTGGTGGCGCCTTAGGTGGGTTCTACACCTCCAATGCATTGAAGATCCTTAGAGTCCCCATTTTCCGCTCCCTGGGAACTTCCTCCTTCTCTTCAAACATGGAGTTGAGTGCCTTCCTCTTGGTACACTCCTTCCATGTGTGAGTCCCATCACAAAAGTAGCATCCTTGGGGCTCTAATTCCCCCGATAAGTCCTTGGTGTACTCCTTGGACTTCCCCTTGTTATGGGCATCATAGTTCCACCTCCTCTTCTGGTCTCCCCCACCATTACCCTTGAACTCCTTTTTGGGCTTAGGGGGGTCAAACTTCTTCATGTATTCAACTAAGGACTCGGCAATGGACACGACTTCAGTGAAGGTCTTAGGCCATCGACCTCGCACCTCTTGTTGTTACCATGGATGAAGACCTTTTATGAAATCGTACATATGATCATAATCGGGCATTCCATGTACCTGGAGCTTTAGTGAGACATACTCTCGAACATACTTGTGGATGGTCCCTGTATGCTTCAATGTTCGCATCTTTTCCCTCACTTCCCAATCCGATTCCTTGGGGTAGAACTTAGCATAGACCCATCGCATGAACTCTTCAGTTATGGAAGTTTCTTCCCACCATCATTGAGCTCTTAGTGATTCATCCTCCACCATAGAGATGCATCATCACCAAAGTAAAGAACAGCGGTCTTCACATGGCTCATATCCTCCATCAAGACAATTGCCTCAAAGTACTGCTCAACTTGAAAAAAGAATTTATCTACCTCCTTGGCATCCCTCTTGCCATTTAAGTGTTTTGGATGAGGCACATCAATATTTGGTGTGTCACACACAAGCACCACGCTAGACAACTCGCCACGGTAATTTTTCCACTCCCTATTAAGTTGATCAAGAGTTTGGTCATACCCGGCCATAGCATATCCATGTTGGGATAAGATCCCCTTCATCCAATCCATGAAGGCATCTTTCTCGGCAACATTCTCCTTAGAATACCTCTCAACTGATTACACTCAGTCTTGGAGATTGAAGAGCGCATCACGTAGGCCCACGATGCGTAGTTCCCCTTCATCAACATCTCCCTCGACATACTTGAGCCTTTATTTGACATCAGCAAGGCACTCCTCTACCCTTTGGAGATGCTCTTCAAGAGTCTCCACAGTCTCATGAGACTTTCCACCCTTCTTCCTAGTAATATATGGAATGTCCTCTTTCTCATACATGATAGAATCCTCCACATTCGATCTTGCCATCACAAACACTTTCCTTGAACACCTTTTATAAAAACTGTGACAGGACTTGGCCTTCTCCCATGCTCTCATGTGGCACCCAACTAGCTTCCCTTTCACAAATCCAAGATGATTTTAGCCTTTCTACACTCACAATGGAAGTTAGGATCGTATGGGATGAGCTTGAAAAACTGACAAGACACAAGTGCAAAGAAGCTCTCAAATGTTCTCAACTTCTGTTTGTCTTTACAAATGAGGAGCCACTACCTTTATATAGGTATTCGTGGAAAATTCTACAACATTATGGAATATGTACACTTCAACATGATTCTAGAGTATTCTATCATAATCTACTAAAATATGCATGGATCATTCTAGAACCCATAGGGAATCTTAAACCTTCAATGGATGTCTAGAATGTTCTGGACCCTTCATGGCCCAAGGGGTATTCCGAAACACTCCGGAGAAGTCTAGAATATTCTGGAACTTGGTGGATATGTAGAGAACTCGAGAGGACTCTAGAGAACCTCACCATCGGGTCTCCTCTCCAGTTGGTGGGGTGTGACAAGCAACAATCATGTGCACCTGAACCATGGGATGGTTCGAATCCATTGGAGACTTGTATCAAACACCATGTGTACACATATCAACAATCCTGCAATCGTAGAATTAGGGAGTGTCACATCCTCCTCTGATCATGATCATTCACATAGGAAAAAAATTCATGTAGCAAAAGAAATTTCTCTATTTTGTGTGGCTAAATAGTAGAACTTCGGTGTAGTTTCGTAATATCTTGGGTGAAACAGAACAAACACATCATGTCTTCAAAGTGTCTTTGGTGAAAGATTCTTCTTCGGTGCAGCATCAGGTCCTCTCCTCTAGCAGCATGGCTTTGATCTATTTTGTCTCCCTTCTCGGGAAGCTTCGGTTGATCTGGTTTGGAGCTTCAGTATTACAGAGTAGTGATTCAAGCATCAATGACTTCCAACGGCGCTCCATGGCTACGATTTTCATCAATTTTTGTCATCGGTGAGGGTTATGGAGATGGCAGTTTTCAACAGGTAAATTTCTGGCTTCGTCTTCTTAGCACGGTTCTAGTCATCTTCTCACAGAAATAGGTATCACACTAAGTTGAGCTCAGTTCCAATAAAATTCATTTATTAAATTAAAAAAATGTGAATATTCATGCCTAAATTCAAATATGCATACTATAATTGAAAGAAAACATAAATTTGCTAACTAATTGAATTATCATGCCTTATATGTGAATCAAGACACTACATCATTTTAATCCAATCAAAATTTTATGTTTGAAAGTGGATCAAATTAGATAAAGGTAGAATCAATGTTTCATCAAAAGGAACTACCATTCATCCATTTATTCAATGTTTTATAAACCAGAGTTCAATTTTCTACTTTATTGATATAATTTAATTGAATTTGTTATAAATAAATTGCCCCTTCTTCATCTGGTTTCAATATTCCCCAAACACGAATGATTTTTTTTACTATTTGGAACTGTATCCTTTTTAAAAAAAATTCCCAGCTATATATGTGATGAATATTGTGCAAAATATCTTTTTAGATATGTATAGAGGGCTTATACTCACGCACCGAGTGTCAATTTATCAAATATTCATTGTGAGATCGCAATTTTCTCTTTTACTCCAGATTAAAAGGATTTATATTAATTTCTTTTAAGTTATCTTCCTAAGGTGTTATTTTTTCACTGAGACCAAGTTACCTCTGATTAAGTTCTAAATAATAGAGACCTCAATTTATATCTCAGGTTCCACATAAATATTTTCATGCATACTCTCATTCCTAGTTCTAAGAATAAGTTATCCAAGAAAATAGTGGCAAATTACACTCAACAATAATTTATGTCTTACAATTTCAGAGTCAATGAATTCCTCAAACACTAAGATGGTATTTAAACTAAGAATGGTTACATTTATCTCAAAGAAATTTTCAAAAATCAAAAAATAAACTATATAAATAGATATGCACAGTATTTTCGAGCATAACAATTTTTTGTTGAATTTTTTTTGAAATGATTTACTAATAATTGTAAACATAATTTTTTTATTTTCTACATACTTACATATCCTAGAAAAGTTTGAAAAACTCTTCAATCTAATCTTAAACATGGGTGAATACACTCCCCCAAACTTTCTCAACAATATCCATTAAAATTATGACAAATATGAAAGTAAAATATATTGAATAATCAGTGAAAAAGAATAAGTACAACCCAGTGTTTTTTTCACATAGGATTTAGTTATGCTCTCCCCCAATGTGTTCTTGGTAGCCTTGATATTGCCTCCTAGGTGCTTTCCATTAAAAGAAATATTATAGAAAAACTGAATAAACAATTGAAAATTTCATTGATAAGTAAAGTAAATAAAATGAATGAAAAATATAGGGGAATAGATTCCTAGGTTTTCCCTCCCAAGGGGGTCTGTATTTTGACTGTCCATAGATAGGCAGTCCTTTTTTCATCCCCGATCCATAGGTGGATGGGTTTATGTTGTAAAGACCCCGACCCCATCAGCCCAGAGCTGGTGCCTTACATTATTATATTGATATAATAAATAAGGAAGTCACATCCCAAAGGCCTGAAAAGTTTAGTAGTATTGGAAGAATTGATAAAAACATAAGTATTACATTACAATTTGAAATGAAATACAACATACAAACTCCCATGGAAATACCCATAAACTCCTAGATTATCCCTACAAGTCATTCATAAGATAAATATTCACATCCTGGGGAAAAATAAAACATAATAAAGCGGTGATCTCAAATGATCTGTAAGGGTAAACAGTACAACAGAAGCTATCATAATCATAATCAATAAGGCAAGGTGAATAACTAAAGCACATGTCATTAAAACCTAATATTAAGCATAATATAGTAGGAATAAAAGCTAAAAAAATAATGTCATAAAAATAATCACATGAAACATAACCACATATATTTTACTAGTCGATTAATCACATGATTTATCAATTACTAATATAATAATTAGATAATGCATAATGTCGGATATCTGAAACATATTTTCAAGACCTCGACCAAGGAATTGAAAAATAAATGTTCAAAGTCTCGGCTAAATCCGTATATGTTTTGTCTAATGAGACCTACTGATGCATCAAGGGGATATAGTGGTCCCACCCAGCACTTAATAATCTCAATTCATTCATCATATTAATGGGGTGAAATATAAAAAACATATACAAAATATAAATAGTTTTCCCTAATTAGTAAACATAACCACTAACCATTCTGAGTAATATGGTGAATGGTTTCAAGATAGCACATTTATAGTCAAACTGATCATAGACCATTTAATAAAATATGGTAGATGATATCATAAATTTCAAACCTAATTAATCATATGATTAAACATAGGATTTTGAAATTGATGAAAAATACTGTAATAAAATCATCACGGAATTCTTCAGAGAAAAATAATTTTTACATTTTAAAAAAGAGTTCTTTTGGAAAAATAATTTGTATTTTTTAAAAAATTTGATTGTAAAAATGTATATCCCAGAAAATAAAAGGGAAGGATAATGAAATTATGTTTGAGACTTAAATGATGTCCAATTGAAGTGAAATTTTGTAAAAAGTGTTTTTAAAAAAACATTAGAAATGGGCCACTTCCATGCAATTTAAGAGAAAATATAAGTGTCTTTAAAGTGGTTAAAGACATAATTGTTTACATAAAACCATAAATGGACTAAGATAGTTTTTTGTGATAAAAAAGTTTGATTTTATGAAAATATTGGTGTCTTAAAACTGATTATGGATTGTACTTGAAAATATATGAGAAATTTGAAATTTTCCATCAACCAAACTTTATTATTAGGAGGAATTGAAAATGGGAACCATATAAAACATGTATTTCCCGTTCACAGAAAGATGAAAATATTTGGATACAAGATTTTGGAACATATACCTAGAATTTATCATTATTATTTAAAAATAAAGAAGAATTACATTACGTTAAAGAGATAGAAAGCGAAACGTGATGAAAAATAGTGATTCAGGTAAAATCCCTTACCACTTTGCTAACACTCTAACCATAATCCCCATAAAATTAATGATCATCATATAAGAAATTGAAACCCATAAAGATAAACAAATTCATGATATGATACATCAATGGAAAGTATTTATACACCATACAAAAGAAATAGTATTTAATAAGGAATATCTCATTGAAATAAAAGTGATATGAGAAAACCCTTACCTTATGTTTGAAAACATTCTACACTTGTACATAAAATCCAGGATAATGAAATTAGATTAATTAATGATTTAATTAATAATGGATTTAAAATTTATTTGATTTAATATAATTCAATTAAGTTCATTTATAATATTTTTTGATGATTTATAAGATTCAATTTCATCATTTAGAAGTATTTGTTTCCTTGGTTTTCACGATTAGTTCACTTGTATACATGTACAAAAGATCATGTGAAATGGGAATAGTTATCAAGAATTGAAATTATATGTTATTAATGAACTTCCATAAAATTTAATGGTCTTATATATATTTTTTTCTTGTATATATGAGGATGCTTAATTAAATAGAACCTTAAAGATAATAGTTTGGATTATTTTGGCATTTTTTCGATCATCACACACAAGTTTTGTTTTATTAATTAATTTCATGTATATATACAAGTTTTAGGACTCTAAATAAGTCATAATATACATATGTTAATCTTTTTTAACCATAATAATTTTATCATGACCAGCATTAAAGGTGGAATTGAAAAATGAAAACTCATCGTCCACGAAGGCAGTGAATGGACACCTCACAGACGGTGTTCTCATTTTTAGAATCAAAAGGGGATGAAAAAAGAATTGTTGTTGAATATACCATTATAAAAATAAAATAAAATTATATATATAATATAATGGAGTTTTCATGAATTTTTTTTAATGAAGAGTTAACGATAAGATAAGAAAAAAAAATTAATGAAAATTAAAGGAAAGAAAGAGGATTTACCTCTTGAATTATTCTCCATGAGAACCTCCTTGAGGAACTTAGAAATGGACTTTTGGTGAGAACAGCAAGATCAGAACGTGGGGTAGAGGTTTTTGAGAGTAAATTAGTAGAATATAATCATGATACAAGGCTTTATAGGTGTAAGTATAAGTGGTTGTGAGGGGCGGTATATATAGTGGAGCAGATGGGTGTTTTTTGATTATTTTATTTATTAGTTTATTATTTTGGCTCAAGAATATCAATAGATTGAATCTTATCAATAATTATTTTAAAATAATTAGGGATTGTTTGATATTATGGTCTTCAGTCATCCATACATCATTTATGAATCAATAATTCATGTATTTGTTAGATACCGTAAATTTTCGTATTTCACTGTTCACCAAAATTTCAACTATTTTAGAAAATTCTCAAAAATTAACCCTAACAATTAATTTATATATTAAATTAAAAAATAAACTCCATTTTATGAAAATAATTTTCTAAATATGAGAAAATTAAATTTTAAATAAAATCACCATTTACTCAAAAAATATTTATTTTAATATAATGACTATTTTTATGAAACATTGAAAAATTAATTAAGGCCTCATAAAATTATATTATAATCATAAGAAAAAAATATATAATTTATGAATCTATTTCATGAAACTAAATATTCTTTTAAATAATTTTTTTAATTATAAAATCATAAATAATCATTTATATTTCAAATAATATAAACACTTAATTTGTCATTTTTAAAACATTAATTTTCTTATTACATGATATAAATATACCATATATTCATTGATAAGATATCCAAAATTTATTTATACTTAAATAGGTAAAGATACCATTCCATTGTTCATATTACTATTTCTAATGGCCACATTGCTATTCCAACTATCATGTTTAATAGTATATTACAGTTTTAAACTCAGTATTGCATGAAGTATCAATTATAAAAGATGATAAATTTTAAAAGAGACACACCATAAGATATTGAGGTGTTACATTCTCCCATCCTACAAAAAATTCATCATTGATATTTCCAGATTTTCACATCATAAAAATATTTGGGTAGTTCCACATCATAAATTCATCTGGTTCCCACATTGCCTCTTTAATTTTACGATTTTCCCAAAGTACCTTTACCAGTCGAGTCATTCTATTCCTCAACACCAGTTCTCTAGTGTTCAGAATTTGGATAGGCTCATCACATTAAGATAAATCATTTTCAAATTATATTCATTTATAAGTGCGGAAATGCATTGGATCTATCATGTACTTCTTTAACAAAGAGATGTGGGACACATTGTGTACTTTAGAAAGGAAAGGTGGAATCTCCAAATAATAAATGACAACTCCAATTATCTCAATTATTTATAAAGGTTTGATGTACCTGGGGATCATTTTCTCTTTCTTACTAAACCTTATGACACCCTTCTATAGAGATACTTTCAGAAAAACATGATCTCTATAAGAACCCAGTTTGTGTTTTGAGGTTCAATTTTTCTTCTTTTTCGTTTCCTTTGAGTATTTTTTGGAAAAACCAAGGAAAAATGGAAAAATGTTATGTTTTAGTAGAACACACCATGCAGTCCTATGTACACGTTGTTTATTCTAAACATTTAGGATGGTGATACACAGTGTGTTCTTGTGTTGTCCAAGGAGAGAAGAAAATACACTACATGTCGTGTACTTCCTAGTACATATCATGTAGTCTTGTCGTCAAGGTCGGTGCAGAACGTGTAAAGTATATAGGCTAATTTATGAATAGTAGAATTATATACACATTATTTTTGTGAACTTACATGTTGTGTACTCATAAGTTTTGGATTAAAATGGGTTGTAGCCTTGTTTTCACTTCTTCTTGATAGAGTAGGCACCGAGTGAAGAATAATGAGTAGTAAGAGTTCCTTCTCTTTCTATTTCGTCATTTGAAACCCGATTCAAGTGTCGTTGGTCATGTTAAAACCCAATCAAGAAGATATTTCTTCTTCTAGATCCATTATTCCTAATTTTTATTCATGAGGAAGTTATTTAGGATTGAACGATTTACCTCTTTTCTTAGATATATTTCATTCTAGGCCGATTCAATGGTCGGTGTCGGATTATATCAATTATACGACATCGAGGTAGGTGGTCTTGTGCCTTTTGTTAAAGGTCGAGTAGATTATATATGCCAAAATGGGTTGAGCCCATATTTTTTCATTTTTCTACTCTATAATTGAATCCTATTGATGTCTAATGATGCTTAGGTATTTGGTTATATGAAATTGAATCATGTGATTTCTGATTCTTTGATTTAGGGAAACGACATGGTTGTGTTTCGTATGGTTAGATGTTTGGAAAGAACGCCTTTGAGATTTGTGAATGTTTTACATTTTGGGTTTGATTATAATGATACATTGTTATATGAAATTACCATGTGAGTTTCTAAGATGTGTAGAGACCCGTTTTTTTTTCCTGTAAGACATTGGATTATTTCAACATATATTTCCAGAGGTAGGAGCTGAGATGGCGTGTGATTCCGAGGAACGGTGTGATTGGAATAAATTTTATAAATATATTAAGTGTTTCTATACTACACACATTTTGGGTTTTGTTTTCTCCTAAACGGTAGCTCGAATTAAAAATTTGAGGTTACAGTTGCGTCCGGAGCGTGCTGTTTACCCTCTGAGGGGTGTAAAAGTTGCGGGGGTGGGCCTCCTGTGAGAGATGTCACCTAGGGGAAAAATTATCATTTTAAAATAATGGATTACTGATTTTTATCACTGGTATTCTTTTCAAATAACTTTCAAATTAAGTCTCAGAATGGAAATCCAATACTTTCGTTGAACTCTAAATGGGGAATTTTTCATAGGTGTGATATTAAATGAGGGGGCATGACAGTTTCGGATTCCGTGCTATGCAGATTTTTCTATAAATGGAAAAATAGGAGCTGGAGTTAGGGTTCTCCCTTCTCTCTCCTCTCTCACACTCTCTCTATCTCTTCCTCTCTCTCCCAAATTTTCTTTGCCGTTATTCACTTTTTCAAACCGAATCGAGGAGCGAACTCCACCGGAACCTTGGCGGATCGAAGTAGGAGCGTCGTAGACATGCTGCCAATGACCCACGACCGATTCGAAGTATGATTTTTGATTAATTTTTGCACCTTCATCGAATTATGTACTTTTCAAAAAAAAATTACTTTTACATTCTCAATTTTTTGAATTGGGATGATGGCTGAACAAACATAGCCATCGTCTGATCCCCGTTCTAAATCATGATCTTGAGCGTTCTTCAACTGTTCTTCATAGTTTGACCTGGTAATTATTCATCACCTCTGAACCATGATGAATCAATGAGTTGAGGCCAGTCCTGTCAGAACCTCATCATAAGGATCATTTCTATGCCCGCGGTTTTGATTTTGTGTAATGGGAGGTGTCCTAGCAGTCCAGGCATGGGCCACCGGATCACTGCTACCGGCGGCGTGCGGCGGGTGCGGAAGGTGGCGTGGCGGAGAGGTCCAGCTTCGGCAGAAGGTGGCCAGGAGGAGGCGGCCACGGCATGGCGTAGAAGGGATTAGAGGAGTCGGCTGTCCCAGTAGTCGGAGTCGGTGAGTCTTGTAGGAGGTGGAGTTGCGGGCTCCGGTTGGTGTGGTTCAGCAGGCGGCATCCGGCTGAGAAGCCGTGCAGGGCGGTGCGGGCGGCCTGTGTGCGGCGGCGTCGGGTAGAGCTAAGAAACTTATTGCAGGGAACATTGGTTCATGCATCAAATAGTATTGAGTCTTTGACGGTCCTTGATTCAGCTCCCCATTGTTGTTGATATATATATGCTCATTTTATTGTGATACTCCATTATGGGATTCAGGATGTCTTCGCTATGATAGCCATCTTGGATACAAGATCCGGTTCATGATGATGATTCTGTGAGCAATCAGGCCTCAGTTTGAGATCCTTTATACGATTACCCTTTCTCCAGGAGGACAGGTAGTGGCACCTCCACTTGTGGAGTAGCATATAGTACCGGCAGTGAAGGTCGTTGACGAGGAAAGGATTGGCATGCTATGTGATTTATAGCATCATAGACTGCTTATGTTCCACAGTGATCCATACCCTCAGATAGTGAAGGGTTGGCTAGAGTCAGTGGTTCACCTCTTCAGGCTTGTTCGGACACTAATAAGTTGATGGTGGCTTTGATAGCCAGTTTTCCCACCAAGCAGTTTGGCATTAGTAGATCCAGGGTTACTCAGATGCACGATGAGTCAGTACTCTCAACATAGGACATCTAGCATCTTTATTGTGAGGATTAATACTCCTTGTACTTACACTTTTTACTGTTTTAGGAGCTGTTGGAGCTTCAGTGGGGAGTTATCGTAGTGGCTGAGTATGCCACTAGGTTCACGGACCTTACTCAGTACTCTTTGGAAGTGGTACATAACGGCAACTTCTAAGCACAAAAGTTTGAGTGAGGTCTCTATAGAGGAGATTCGTGATCGCGTAGTTCCCTTGATCATCCTCACCCATCTCAGGGATTTGGAGCAGGCACTGGTCACATAGAAATTTCTCTTAGTGGTACGTCAATTGGCCTGGCCTTGACGCTGGAGGTCTCCCTTTGATGAGACTTATGCACATGTTCGGGGACATCGTAGAGCACAGATACATCCCAGGGATGACTAGTGCTATGATTGTGATGTGTGAGGTCATGTGGCGTGAGACTACCTGACCAAATATGCTGAGTTTTCTAGATAGTCGGCAGATGCACCACCACGATAGAGGATGTTTCAGGATCAGAGAACCCCCAGGTGAGGATAGGGTGCTCCCCTAGGAGGTAGTGTTGGTAGAAGAGCAAGAAGAGCTGTGGTTGGCGGATTATGTTTCGAGGTCCTTCAACCACCACTAGGTAGCCCATGTCAAACTCGTGGAGATGATGGAAAGAGCCACAGGCAGCTATAGGCTTAGGATATCTACAATCATGCATCACATGAGATGATAAGAGGTACGCTCTTTATCTTCTTCTACTTTTTTCTTAGTATAATTTTTTAGACACTGTGTGATTTAATCTTTTAGTGTAACTCCTTGTTCAAGGAGTATCTTAGGGTGACGCAGGGCATCAGTGTAACCTTGTGTTGGTGTTGTTCGACGTAGCATTGAATGCACGAGAAAAGGGGGTTCTTCCCCCACTGAGATGTGTGTTTGTGATTCGACCAAACCTGTGAGGGAGAGTCAGTACCACCCAAAGCGGATAGTATTGAGGTGTGGTGGATGAGTCCCTCTAACATCTTCATTCATGGAGGGGTTGTTCGGTGGAGTGTAAGAGAGGGTTCGGGATTTTCTAGTGGGGGATTTTCTTCTTAACTCCCCTTTTTTTGCTTGTGGTTCTACTAGTGGGTTTGGTAGGGTTCCTGTTTTAGGGATTACTCTCCTTCTAAGAGGGTAAAAGACAAATGGGGTATGCCATGTGCTTTCTGTGTCTAGCCTATGGCGGTTGGATGAGTTTTCTTACCTGCCATGTTCGTTGGTACCTTGCGTTCTCAACATCAATCTTGATACCATTATCAAGAAATGGTAGAGGTGAAGGACACCCCATAAACAGAACTACATATTTCACTATGTGGTGCTAGTATTGGTAGTCTTTGCCCTGAGAATGTGGAGACACTATCTTCTAGGAGAGATCTTTGTGGTTTTCTCAGACCACCAGTGTCTGAGGTGCGTCCTCACCTAGAGAGACTTGAACCTAATACGATGGTACTGGTGGGAATTTCTGCAATCCTATGATTTCAAGGTAGTCTATGATCCAAATTAATGGCAGTGTTGTAGCAGGTTCTCTTAACAGAAATTCCTAGACTCATCAGGTGCGGGAAGTTTCTTAGTAGTTAGCCTCCATGAACTTGACCCTGTTGGACCAGGAGGGTGCAACTTTTCTTCAGTCTAGGGTGTTGATTGTTCCACATTTTGAGCGTGTAAAAGAGTCTCGGTTGTGATGCACAGACTGTGAAAACATGGGTGATTGGATATCCTTGGGTGTTTCACCAAATCGTTATTCTGATGGAGGGAATCATGAGACCATGTTCCATGAAAAAACCGTGTTTTCAGTCATGATGAGAAAAGTAAAAGATTGATCGGGAAAGTCCCTCGAGTTTCTTTGGGCCATTCGGTAATCGTACATAAGATTGAGAGGTTTCCTAAAGTATTTCCCTACCCTCCAAAAAGTAGGAGTGGGCGCACAAAGTCTTCTACGTGTCGCAGCTGATGAGGTGCGTGTGTCTTCCTATACATGTCATCGAAGTTAACAGACCTTATGAGTATGAACCATCCCTTTGGTTCTCGTTTTTTGTTATCATGGTGTTGTGCCGATTTTCTAGGTAGTGGGAGAGCTAGGTGTGAGCTCTGTATCCCGAGTTGTTTTTCTCAGTTTTTCTTTTCAGGAATGAAAAACATGAAGGATGGAATGATGTAGAGACCCAGTTTTTTCCCTATAAAATTTTGGAATATTTCTACATATACTAAATATATTAAAACTATGATTTCCCCAGCAACACATGGCCTCCCACCGTACCTCCATTCTACACTACTGCCTCATTACCATGTACTCTATCAGATTTCACCGATTCCCTCCAGCTTCTAATACTCCACCCATATCATCCAACCTCGAACGAAACAACCCTACCTCACATCCTACTCCATCGCTTTCTTTGTTCCCTCACATTCAAAGAATAGTAGTGTCCCCTCCATTTCTTATCAGCGATTCCATTTGTCTTCTGTGAATCCCCTAGCTCCATCCCTCATCGACCAAAACAACCCTATCTCACCTCCACCTCTGTCCCTGTCTACGTTCCCTCACATTCAGATATCAGTCGTGTTCCATCCCTCAGCTTTCAAAGAATCCATCTGCCTTCTGCAACCCTCCTCTGCCTACACCTACTCCGCCGCTACATGTTCTTCCTCAGTCACCCACGGTCTCTACATATCTGTTAGGTTGGGTTTAATTTATTTTATTAAAATTTTATGGCATTTAATTCCTATGTTCATCCCCTTAGCTCCATGCCTCTGTTCATCCTCTATTCCCTTGTTATAAAAGACCTCCATTACAATCTGGTCTTTTTTCATCATCATCTACAAATCCTTCGGCTACCTGTATATTTTTATTGGCTACAGGTACGTTCCAATTCCCTCTCACCTCTCATCAAAGTTTCTAATGTTTAATATTTCAATCTTTTATGATGTCCCTATACCCAACGATTATTATATTAACTGGAAAATTGTTTATAGCATGGAAATTTTGAATGGAAATCCTCATCTTCCAGATATGTGATACGATAACATTCTGTATCCTCCTATCCAAAGTAGGGTTTTGGTTTCTTCATATGTTCATTATTGTTCTTTTTGATTTCGGATTCGTGTTCAACAGTTATCTATTTTAGAGTTTCCACATTATCACTTCTGAGTATCACATTTATTTTTGAGATTTGGATGCTTTGCTCACTGGTTCATCAAAAAAATTTAATTCATATCGGACCCATTCTGTTGAATCAACATTTCTTTTTAATAGTTGCTGCTTTCATTATATGTATCTTTCACAATCATTTATCAATATTGAGTAAACACTGGAGAAATTTTACTTGTATAATAAATTGTTTTTTCAACATCGTGGTTTTTTATTAAATCTATATGCTTCAAATGCTCAAAACATCGATGATCCCACAAACCATTAATTATTTTTGAGTGTGATTTCAACTCCAAAGAATATCTAAGGGACTGAGTTACTTTCATGAAAAATTAATCTTTTCCCCTGAATGTTAGTTACTTCCCATTATTTTTTCTATTGTTTTTCTTCTATGATGGCCTCACCTCATCTTTGTTACTTGGTCCTCGGATCTACAACCAAGTTTCATTGCATTACGAATCCAAAAAAATGATCCCCTAGCTATCTGCTAAAGATATTGTGTGTTGTAGTTGGAAATTGGGGAACTATATCTCAACCTTAAATTTTCTTCCCAATGAACTTAACAGTGTCATTTTTCTCTCTTTTCAATACTTGAAATTTTAGATTTTTGTATAGCTTATTTCTCATAAGTAGGAGGTGAGTACTTGGTGTTTCCATGAAAAGGTTAGTAATCCAAATAATGTTTTTTTATTCACAGTTTTATCATATTTTATGTTTTAGGCCGAATATGAGATTCTATCAAGGATCCAAATCATATTGAAAATGGTTCCCAACTGAAATAGTTATTATATTGAGGGTATGACATAATATACCATTTATTATGGTGTACAATTTGATGTTTTCATGATTTTGTACAAATATTTTCAATGTTTTGAGTGTTGCACCCCTGCATACCTTGTTATTTTTAAACGCTGATTGTACTTATTTGATGTCGGTATAGTGAAATAAGTTATGTGATGGCTTAGCCTCATATTTCTTACCAGATCCTTAGATCTACTACTGAGTTTCTTTATCTTGATGAATCCAGGAAAATGTTCCCCTCTCTATCCACTCCAGCTTTCGTGTCAACCAGTTGGGTGTTGGGTAACTCTATATCATCCTTAAATTTGTATCCCAATGAAATTAACTATGTTTTGTTTCCCTCTTTTTAGTACTTGAAATTTTTTATTTTGGTATAGATTATTTTTAATAATCATGTGGTGTAGGTACTTGGTGTTTCCATGAAAAGGTTATTAATCCAAATGAATAATTTTAATTCATGATTTTATCATATTTTACATTTTAGGAAGGATATGAGATTATATTTGGTTGCCAAATATTATTTTAAATACTACCCAATAGAAATTCTGATTATCTTTTCACATCAGACTAATTTTTCATTTTTTATATTGTAGAATTTGAATTTTTCTTGATTTAGTATGAAATTGTTCAATGTTTTAGTGTTTGAACCATGCGTAGATTGTTATTTTTGAATGATGATTGTACTTATTTGGCATTGTTATAGTGTACTCATTTATTTTTTATTATTTTGATATAAGTTTTGGTAATGGTATACTCTTTATTGGAATTGAATTCATTTTTTGCTTTCAATTAGATCTGCTTTTCACTCTTTCTCGACTGAATCATATCTAGATAATGGATCTGATAGAAATTACTTTCTTAAATTATCATCAGTTATAGTTTCAGATTACACAATCAACATTATTGGTCTCTAATATATCATTTTTATCTATAATTTGAGTCCTATAAAGGGCTTTGATGATTCTCTAAATTTTTAAATGCACAATATCACCAAAAATCCAGCCTCACTACCTCATAACCCAATATCTTCAAGGTAGATATCTACTAAATATAATAATCCTACAATTTCCCCAGAAACATGTGCCCACCTAACGTACCTCCATGATACACTGCTACCTCATTACCATGTACTCCTTCCAATTTCACAGATTACCTCTAGCATACAATACTCCGCTCGTGGCATCCAACCTTGACCGAAACAACCCTAACTCGCATCCTGCTCCGTCGCTGTCCATGTTCCCTCAGATTAGAAGAATAGTCACGTCCCCTCCATTGGTTATCAGCGATTCCATCTGTCTTCTGTGACTCCCCCCGCTCCATCCTTCATCAACCGAAACAAACCTATCTCACCTCCCCTTATGTCGTTTTCTATGTTCCCTAACATTTGGATATCCTTAGTGTTCTATCCCTCGGCTTTTATTGAATCCATCTGCCTTCCGTGACCCTCCTCTGCCTACGCTTGGTCCAGTGTTGTCTGTGTTCCCTCGCATTCGAAGAATAGTCGCGTCCCCTCCATTGGTTATCAATGATTCCATCTGTCTTCTGCGACTCCCCCTGCTCCATCCGTCATCGACCGAAACAACCCTATCTCACCTCCCCCTCTTTCGGTGTCTATGTTCCCTCACATTTGGATATCATTAGTGTTCTATCCCTCGGCTTTCAGCGAATCCATACACCTTCCATGACCCTCCTCTACCTACGCCTGCTACGCCACCACATGTTCCTCCTCGGTTACCCACGGTCCCTACATATCCATCAGGTGGGGTTTCTTTAATTTTATTAAAATTTTATGGAATTTCATTCATTTTTTCATCCCCTTATCTTCGTTCCTTTATTCATCCTCTATTACATTGTGACAGAATACCTCCATTATAATCTGGTCTTTCTTCATCATCATCTACAAATACTTCAGCTACAAGTATGTTCTTATTGGCTATAGGTATGTTCCCATTCTCTCAAAACTCTCATCAAAGGTTCTAATGTTTAATTATTCAATCTTTTCAGATGTCCCTAAACCCAAACATTCTTATATAGACTGGAAAAGGGTTTATAGCATGGAAATTTTGAATGGAAAACCTCATCTTCCAGATATGTGATATGATAAAATTCAAGATCCTCTTATCCAAAGTAGGGTTTTGGTTTCTTCATATGTTCGTTATTGTTCATTTTGATTTCTGATTCCTGTTCCCTAGTTATCTATTTTGGAGTTTCCACACGGTCACTCCTTAGTTGCAACTTTCATTTTGAGATTTGGATGCTTCACTAGCTGATTCGTCAAAAGATTATAATTCCTTTCGGACCCATTCCATTTAAGAAAAGTTGATTTATAATTGATGTCGCTTTAATTCTATGTATCTTTCACCGCGATTTATCGATATTGAGCAAAAACCAGAGAAATTTTAAATGTTTAATAAATTGTTTTTTTCATCATAGATGTTTTGAATTAAATCTATATCCTTCAAATGCTGGAAATTCGATGGTCCTACAAACCATTAATGATTTTTGAGCATCATTGCAACTCCAAAGAACATCTGAGGGACTGAGTTACTTTCTTGGAAAATTAATCGTATCCTCTAACTGTTAGTTAGTTCCCATTAGTTTTTCTATTATTTTCTTCTGTGATGGCCTCACCTCATCTTTGTTACCAGATCCTTAGATCTAAATCCAAGTTTCATTGCATTACGAATCCAAAAAATGATCCCCTCACTATCTGCTAAAGCTATCGTGTGATTCAGTTTGAAATTGGGGAACTATATCTCAACCATAAATTTTCGTCCCAATTAAATTAAAATTTTCATGTTTCCTTCTTTTTATTACTTGAAATTTTAGATTTTAGTATAGCTTATTTCTCATAAGCAGGATGTGAGTACTTGATGTTTCCATAAAAAGGTTAGTAATCCAAATGAAGTGTTTTTATTCACAGTTTTATCATATTTTACGTTTTATGCCGAATATGATATTATATCAAGGGGACAAATTATATTGAAAATTTTTCCCTTCTGAAATCCTTATTATATGAGGATCCATCATAATTTTCCATTTTTATGGTGTAAAATTTGATGTTTTCATGATTTAGTACTAAATTGGTCAATGTTTTGAGTGTTGAACCCTTGCGTACTTTCTTATTTTTAAACACTTCTTGTACTTATTTGATGTTGGTATAGTGAAATAAGTTATTTGATGGTTTTGACACATCACTCTTACCAGATCCTCGGATCTGCTACTGAGTTTCTTTATCTTGATGAATCTATGAAAATGTTCCCCTCGCTATCCACTACAGCTTTCATGTCAACTAGGTGGACGATGGGTAACTATATCTCATCCTTAAATTTTCATCCTAATGAAATTAACTAGGTTTTGTTTCCCTCTTTTTAGTACATTAAATATTAGATTTTGGTATAGCTTTTTTATCATAATCAGGAGGTGTGAGTACTTGGTGTTTCCCTGAAAAAGATAGTAATCCAAATAAATAATTTTAAATTATAATTTTATCATATTTTACATTTTAGGAAGGATATGATATTATATTGGGTTTCCAAATTTTATTTTAAACGAAGCCCAATAGAAATTATGTTTATTACTTCACATCCGACTAACTTTTCATTTTTTATGGTATTGAATTGGAATTTTTCTTGATTTACTATGAAATTGTTCAATGTTTTGAGTGTTTCACCCATGCGTAGTCTGTTATTTTTGAACGTTGATTGTACTTATTTGGTGTTTCTATAGTGTAATCATTTATTTTTTATTGTATTGATATAAGTTTTGGTAAATGAATACTCTTGATTGGAATTGAATACATGTTTAGTTTTCAATCAAATCTGCTTTTCACTCTTGCTCGGTCGAATCATATGTAGATAATGGCTTTGACAGAAATTACTTTCTTAAATTATCATCATTTTTTGTTGTTTATTATACAATCAACATTAATGGTCTCTAATCTATCATTTTTATCTCAAATTTGAGTCCTTTAAAGGGATTTGATGCTTCTCTAAATTTTTTTATGCACAATCTCACCAAAAACCCAGCCTCACTACCTCTTAACCCAATCACTTCAAGGTAGATATTTATTTAAACTTTATTATCACAACTTTTTTTTCTCAACTTTTCATCAAAAAAAAATTCATTCAAATTCTTATTTATAATGAATGGATATTGTATATATAATTTTGGTAATGGTATTCACAAGAAACACTATATTAAAATATTCTCATCATTTAGTTATTAACTCAACCTTTATTCCTTTTAGTTCTTGGTGATTTCTTTCACCCAAGACGCCTATTATATAACAATTCAAAATACTCAGATCTTGTGTCTTTTTGTGTATAATAGTCATAGAAAATATAATCAAACATCTTATTTCTTCAATTAAGATAGTTCCTGGATAATATTAACAAGATCCATTGATATTAAATCACAATTTTTGGTTTATTATTGTGGTAGATCGAAGGATCATGTGGTGTTGTATAAGGCATCTGGTGTATGATTTTTATGGGTGGTTAATTAAACCTTGTGTCATTCTCGTACAAGGCTTTCTTGTGCTGTTTTTGGTGGTTAATGAAACTCTGTGGAATTTTCATTCTACTTTCTCTAACAAATCTCCGCAGCAAGTGTGTTGTATTCTCTTCTTCTCTTTAATCTCCATTTATTAATTCCTTTTAAAAAACAGTTATTATAAGAATATTGCTAATCTATTGAGTATATTTTGGTTATCCCTATTATGTATACTATATATTTGTATATGAATATTTCATATCCAGCACATGCATATTACACATCAATCTTTGAAAATATATCCCTTTTAACTTTTATAAATATCACAATTCAAAATCAATGTTATCTATTACATTTTATTTAAATAATATGTACTCTAACTCCCTAAATCATTCCACACACTATCTATTTTTTATTTTTTCTATTCATAAACAACATTTTGAATTATTTTCCATTAGTTCTATTATAATATGTCCATGATAGACATTATTTATGCATGTTTTGGTGTCAGGATTGCTGTAATACTCCCAATATTATATGTACATATTTGGAGGCATTGATCTACCAAATTTTTTATGAGACTTTGGACCCAAATAGACGTTTTCCAAAAAAGTGTTTCTGTTACTGTTCAACATCACATCTCACCACCTAAAGGGTGTACCGGGGGTGCTGGTGAATTTTTTTCCAGCGTGTTTTGTGACATTGATTTATTTTTTTAATCAATTATTGTTCTGAATCATATGAAAATTTTATTTTCAAGGTTATCCATTAATCCGCCTTCACGGTTGTCGCCCATAGTACATGTATGTTTTAAACATTAAACAATTGAATTAGTTTAATGTTTTTTAATTAATCAATAATGCCTCAATATTTTCTTCACTAACATTTCAATAATATTTACCAATTATTTGTAAAATAAATAAATTAAATATTAATGTTCATTATTATCATTGTAATATAATTTTATGTTATTGAAATCGGAATTTATTTTATAGTGTCTTGAAAATTAACGAGCGATTATTAGTATATTTCCAGAGTTAGGAGCTGAGATGGCTAGCGATTCTGAGGCTAGATGTGCCCGGAATAAATTTTATAAAAATATTAAATGTTTTTATACTATGCATCTGTCAGGGTTGTGTTTTATCCTAAATTGTTTCGCAGATCGGAAATTCGAGGGAACAATTGCATTCAGAGCATTTCGTTTACCATAATAAGGGTGTAAAAGTTTCCAGCACGGGCCGGCTATGAGAGATGACACCAAGTGGAAAATCTTCATTTTCATATAATGACCTAGTGATTTTTATCACTGGTGTTATTTTCAAATAAATTTCAAACGAAGTCTTCGAATGGATATCCAAGATTTCCATTGAATTCTAAAAGGGTCATTTTTATTAGGCATGATATAAAATGTGAGGGCATGATAGTTTTGGATTCTGCGCTAAGTGGATTTTTCTATAAATAGAAAAATAGAAGTGGGAGTTAGGGTTCTCCCTTCTCTCTCCTATCTCACTCTCTCTCCCTCTTCCTCTCTATCTCACCTTTTCTTCGGAGTTCTTCACCATTCTTAATCGAATCGAGGAGCGACCTATGCAGGAACCTTGGCGGTTTGAAGCAGGAGCGTCATGGACATGCTGCCAATGACGCACGACCAATTCGAGGTAGGATTTTTGGTTAATTTTTACACCTTCGTCGTAATCTCGAATTTTCATCAAATTTTTCTTTTACATTCTCAATTTTTTTGAATTGGGATGATGTAAGAATAAACACAACCATCTTCTGAGCCCCATTTAAAATCTCGTTCTTGGGCGTTATTCACCCGTTCTTCACGGTTTCACCCAGTAATTATTCAGCACCTCAAAACCTTGACGAATCAATGAGTGGAGTCTGGTTCTGTCAGACCCTCATCGCAAGGATCATTTCTATGTCCGCGTTTTAAATTTTGGGTAATAGGTGGAGTCCCGACAGTCCATGGCAGGGGCCATCGGATCAACGCTGGTGGCGACGTGCGGCGGCCGTAGTAGGTGGCGTGGCGGTGAGGTCCGAATTCGGCATCAGGCAGTCGGGCGGAGGCAGATGCAGCGTGGTGTAGTAGGGATTAGATGAGCTGATTGTCTCAATTGGTAGTGTTAGTGACTCCGATAGGAGGTGTATTTGTGGGCTCTAGTGGTTGTGGTCAAGCAGGCAGCATCCGGCGGAGGAGCCGAGCAGGGCGGCGCAGGCATCCGGTGTGCGGTGGCGTTGGCCGGAGTAGCTCCAGCAAGCGGTGACAGCGAGACAGAGTGGCAGTCTCCCATGACTTGTCGA
Organism: Viscum album; assembly: GCA_963277665.1. Taxonomy (NCBI): domain Eukaryota; kingdom Viridiplantae; phylum Streptophyta; class Magnoliopsida; order Santalales; family Viscaceae; genus Viscum; species Viscum album. The sequence goes on along the minus strand of OY728129.1, from coordinate 123,178,993 downwards.
GGTCAGGAGGAGAACCCGAGGCACTGACCTTGGGGGTGGGGGCGGAAGAAACAGGAACTACCTCCTGCAGGTCCTTGGCGTAGGCGGAGGGACCATCCAGGATGGATGGTATGTTCAAACGTACAAGGCCACGTCGCCCAGTGCAGGTGAAGCAGGTCACTGCTAGTGGGCCACGGTGAGCTAGGTCGGACCTGCAGCGGGGTAGCGGTCTGGTGGTCTGAACTGGCCCAGTTGGGCCCCTTTTTGTTCAATGGAGTGTATTTCCTAATGGCGAATCTGTTTGAAGCACCATCTATGACTATGGGTTCGTCTCATTGAGACGGAGTTTTTGAAATGGGTTTCGGGGCTTTTGGGTTCTCTGCCCGAGGGAGGGTGACCTGAGATTCTTTAATTTAATGATAATGAATTATTGTTAAAGCTTATGACGGACGTGATTCGTGAGCTGGATGTCTGTTTGACACACCATCAGAGTTTTTGTGGCCCTGGAGTTGAGACGGTCCTTCCAGTGTTGTTTTAGAACCTTTTTGGTTTAGTTTCATTGCTCGGTGGCACTAATCGGTTAATGTGAATAATTAATTATTCTTGAGTCAAACCTAACTCCAGGTGGGGATGTCTGATTGACATGCCATCAGTGGCAGCATGACCCCAGTCCTTGTGTAGAATTTTTGAGTTGTTTTCTGATGCGTTCCGGTTAGAGACAAGGTGTGGGACCCATAGTGCATGGTTCACACTTTTTACGGTGAAATTACACTTTTTCACCCGACATCAGCTTGGGGTGTTGAGCACTCATTTATGAGTGTTATTCCAAGGGGATTTCAATGGTGTAATCTGTCCACCTAAATTTGGGCTCGAGGCGTGGGCCCCATGAGTCGGATTTTAGGCGTATGCTGTGTTTTTATGACTTTTTCATCAGATGTCCATTCGGGGAGAATTAATAGTCTATTTGGTCTATTTTTTCGAGAGTATCGAGATGGAACAGTTGGCCCGACCTTTTTCAGGACTGAGGTGTGGGCCCAACGAGACACCGAATGGGTATAAAGTAATGTCGAATAACTTCTTCATCAAGAGTCTGTTTCAAGAGACTGAATAGTCTATCTCATGTGTTCTTTCATGAGGATTGCAACGGTGTAATCTGTTTGGTTGTGAGGAGCCTCTTTCAAGATCTCATTAAAGGTGGAAACATGAAAGGGCGTTGGTTAGAGTTTCCTTTGACACAATCCGAACCAACACATGGTAGCGATGTTAGTGACACCCAATGATGGCATGGGCAGTGCCGAGTTATCGGACTAGTTCAAGATTAACCCTCATGTGGGGCAGGGCAGTGGGTTACCATTTTCCTTAGGGTTTACCCTACAGCAGGGCTAGGTAGTGGGTTACCCATTGACCTAAGGGTTTAACCTCTAGCGGGGCTGGGTAGGGTGTTACCCATTAACTTTTGGGTTTACACTCCAGAGGGTCTGTGCAGTGGGTTACCCAACAACCAATTAGGGTTTACCCTCCAGCTGGGCTGGGTAGTGGGTTACCCGACAACTTCTCTCATATTAATCCCTTTTTATGAGGCTAGTTAGTGACTTTTTTCTGTGGTTACCCAAGTGGGGCCCTTGGTTGTACGGTTCAGAGATGAGACAGCTTTGTTGTACGGGACTGTTGGTCATCAGTGATGGATATCCTTTGAACTATTGGCGACATTTTCTGGGATGATATTGGAGATAGAGATCCCCTTACATGCTTATTCAGGTTTCTTATTGAGCACATATATATATATATATACACCCTACTATTTTTCCACTCCTTGGCTTTAGTTACTTTCTTTCTACGAGGGGCGAAGACGCGCGGGGTATGCCACGTGCTTTCCATGTCTAGATCCTCTTGGATTGGATTAGTCTACTCCCTTTATTCTATTGGGTTAAGGTGCACACTTTCTATTGTACTCTTACACTATTATCATTCTTTCTACTACAAACCGTTTTAGTATCTCCTTTGTTGCTCCCTCAAGATTTTGGGGCATCCAACTGAGTATCATTATACTCACCCCTGATTGGGATTTGTCCGCAATTGGTGTGCCCTTGCAGATGAAGGATAGGTTGATCGAGACTACGGTGGAGTGTGGTGGACACAGGAGCTTGGGCTGCGTTCAGTGAACATAGTAGGATTTTCAAATGTGAGACTTATCAACTGTTTACTATCGTTTACCTATTGTCGGGTTTTGGCACCTTTCTTGTTGGGTGCATGTTTTTCCCTTTACTATTCACTTTACTTGTTCTGTTTTAGAAGTTGACGCATGACTGAGGTTGGGTTATATTTGTTTTTTTACTTTGGTTCCCTTTTTTACTTTTCACTTCTCCATTGAGTGGGCTGTGTGTGTGTGTAGGTACATAGGCAAAGTCCTACCTGATATTGTAACGCCTTTGGCGCTTGTCACCAGCCCCTGGCCTATGGAGGAGGGCTTGTGGTAGTTGAATCTCGAGACCGGTAGGGACGGGTCGTGACAAGATGAAAACCATGTATTAGTTTAATTTACATGTATGATTATAATATGCTGAAATGATGATACATCAGGCATGCCCCTGATTATAATGTACTGAAATTATTATACACCGGGCTTGTACCATATTATAATATTCTGAAATTTTGATACACCAGGCATGTCCCTAATTATATTATGCTGAAATGTGGATACACCAGACATGTCCCTGATTATAATATGATGAAATGATGAAACATTGGGATTTTCCCTGATTAAAATATGATGAAATGTTGATAAACTAGGATTTTCCCTAATTATAATTTGTTGAAATTCTTATACATTGGGCTTGGCCCTGAGACATATTGAATTGGAATGACTGACGATGCGCCTTCCAAGACAAAACACATTCTTGGATTTGGCATGTACTTCTTTTCTCAGATAGCCTAACGAGGTATCTATTGTTGTTACATTATATAGGGGATTGATGGGAATAGGGAAGATCCTGAGACATATATAATTCAATGAATTTGAATTGGATAACTAACATTAATTGAATGTAACGTAATTCTATTACTTGAATGATTTTTTACTTATTTGTACCTGTTAGTTAACTACATTTCACAATTGTACACTACTATTGAATATATTAACTAACAGAATGGCACCAACCTTTGGTGGTTTTTTACAAGGATTCATTTCTCACACCCTGTTTGGGTATTTATTTTGGGCCCAAAAAGACTATATTGCTGCATGGGTCGATAGGGGAAAGTTTCCTTATACAGGTACATGATTGCTGCTTAGGAGAAGAAGAGCATGGGAACAAGATGAGGCTTGCAATGCTGCTGAGATTCATTTTGTCTTACCGTACTCTATTATTGTATTGTACTTGATTATAATGTATCATGATTTCTCTGTTTTCTTATAACATGTGACATGCTGCATCATTTTGATATTATATTCCTTCTGGTTAACCTTATCCTCCAGTTTTTAGTTGTTTACCTCAATTTCATGTTTTTTATTACTTCCTCTATTAGTTAATGTTTATTCTGCTATGTTACACTCTGCCAATGGGGGCATAGTTTCTCCACTATCTCACCCATGGTCCTAAATTCTAGTTAAAAGCCTCTGGAATTTGGGGAAATCGCTTGAGGCCATGTGGCCAACCAAGTGTGGGACAGCAGTTGAGTGTCTTCCGAACCTAGGACGTTACAAAGTGGTATTAAAGGAGGTTTCTATTATGCTTTGTCTTACTATTTGGAGCCTATAGACAGGGATGGGAAGGAATAGGTATTTGGTAATCAGTTGTGCCCAGCAGTAGCTACCCTGCGTACAGGGAAAAGTCAAATTGCCTCAAATTGACTTGTGATATTTGAATTTTAAGCTATACAATTGATCTAATTTCACTGTTGGGCGACATACTTGATTTTTTCTATTACTATTGATGCAATTGTGGGTTTATTTTAGATGAAACCCAATTATATAAGGGTGTTCAATCTCATGCATCATATAAGCACTTTCTAGAATCACATTTCATGCATTATGCCATGCCATCTAGGATGCATTAGTTATCCCATATTGTTATGATAGATGATGTGATAGTTATTCATGTTTTTGTGATAGGTTCATTGGTACGTTCAACAGTTTGGATAGAATAGACGTTAAACATTGGTTCCAGAGATGTATGGGCCCTCTTGGAACAGAATTTGGTGGGTTGTGATTCATCTTTTTATCTATAGTTGTACTATGATATGTTCTTCTTGGGTTCCAAACATTGATTCGGGTGGAGTATGGGACCTCACAAATCAGAATTTGGAATCCCACTGGTTTGTTTTTATACAGAATATGATTTTTCATTGAAATATGGAGTTTTAGTCTTGAGAAACCTAATATACATGACATGTAGTATAGAATAACACATCGTGTGTTCTTCCTATTTGCAGAATAAGGCATTTCGAGTTTTATAATGAACACATCGTGTACCCTATGCACTCATTGTGTAGTAGTTAACCATGTGAACATACCCTGTGAGAGACAACATGGGTTGTCAAACTTTTAGTACAACACACTATGTATTCGGATGTTCACGCCATGAAGAAGTCGATCGTGTATCCGGCTGTGTGACTAATGACATGGGTGGATGAAAATTTTTATATAAACGTCATGTCTAGGTTGAACATTCCGTGTAGTATTACACCAGTAGACCTGTGTAGTTCTAGCCATGTAGAAGTACTTGGGCAGGATGGAAACTCATGTACATGTCATGTCTCTTGGGTAGCATGACGTGTACATGGGGTCTTACATGACCATGTAGAGCAGAAGTACATGCCCATGTGGAGGCCAAGGAGGACACACCATGTAATGGGTAATACATGCCATGTAAACCTATTTATAAAAAATTGATTATTTTCCTTAACAAGTTTTTTCTTGTACTTCTTTGAAATAGTTTCCTTTTTTATTAAATCAGTATAGAGGAATGTGTTGGACCATGAAGATTCATGCCTCTGTGAAAACCATGAGGTGTGCACCAGGAGAGTGGAATTGAGCATACTCCAAAAATGGTGGGCCATGGTCTACCAATGGATCCTCCAGTTTTTCCAACTATAGAACCAGCTGTTATACTAGATGTGGGTGAATACGCATAGTTCTGAGAAGGTTTTTTGAGGATTATGCACACCTTCTAGAGAGCACTACAGGGTGTCACATCTATGGCCGAGATGATGCGTATATTCTAGCAGCAGCACCCGGTTACTTTTTTAGGGGATGGCGGACCATAGGCAATAGAATCATGGCTGGAATCAGTGATGACTATCTTCGAGTATCTCAAGACGCCTCTCTAAATTAGGGTCAAGCTCGTGACTTATATTCTGCATGATTCTACCAAAAGATGGTGTGATGTTATCACTCTGATAGGGCATCTGTGGTATATTTCATGGGAATAATTTCAAGCTTCCTTCTATGATTTCTTTATTCCTGAGATGTTGAGGGCCGATCGAGCCTGGGAGTTCATGAACCTGGAATAGGGCACACTATTAGTTATGGATTATTCTAACCAGTTTACTAAACTTCACTGATTTTCACCTATTCTAATGGGTGATGATGAATTGAATGTTAGATGATTCGAGTATGGTCTTAGGTTTGACATATGATCCCATGTTAATGTCTTCAGGTTGCCTTTGGTCTCTACTATTTTTAATCAGACGCTAAATACTGAGCATAATTTCTGGGAAGCTGGAGGTGCAACAAGGGAAATTGAGAACTATGTTCTAGTAATGTGTCGACTGAAAGCAAAAAGTGTCATATAGGGATTTCTATCAGGGATTACCGTAGTCAAATCCATTCTTATGGTAGCCTGGGGAGGTGCTACCAGTGTTGTAGGCTAGGGCATATGAGGCTCCCATTCCTGAAGGACCCAAATGAGTGCCAAGCTTTCAGCAAGATGGGACATATATATCACTTCTGTAGGAACTTAACGACAGCAGGACGGGTCATATTAATGTATCCAAGAAGTGTCACAGGGCTGCAGTATAAGAATCACTTATGCAGGGCAACAGAACTAGAAGGAGAAGGATCCCAGGTGTTCTACTATTAGAGGTACTATTCTAGTTGCCTCTATTCTATCTTCTGAAATTTTTTATATTGGTGTTACACGTAGTTTTATATCTGTGGTCGTTGTGGAAATCATTGGACTCTGCGTTTATACATATTCTAATGTGATGATGCAATACACTTTGTTATGGATTAGAATGATAGGTGTGAATCAGTGCAAGGAGTGCCCCTTTGAGATTAGTGGGGGTCACTTTCTAGGGAACCTCTATGTCTTAGAGATGATGGGTTTTAATTCCATTCATGGAATGGACTGGATTTCTCCTTTTGAGATTTTTTTGATTGCTATCATCGAACGGTGAGTTTCACATCACCAGAGGGAGATAAGTTTCTATATAAGGGTGAATGGGATGCTCAGGAAAGTATAGCTGGACCCAAGCATCATGTGTTAGGCAGTATGACAGCCCAGATTGCGAGTTTATATCTGGATTACCAATTGGGAACATGTTTGGTAGACATTCCTCCAGTGGTTGATCATTTCAAGTATGTTTTCCCAAATGACTTATCAGGATTATCTTTGGTCATAGGGGTGTAGTTCTCTATCGATCAAGTTCTAGGAGATGCACCTATATCCATTCCTCCTCATAGGATGGCTACAATAGAATTTCAAGTGCTCAGGAGGCAGGTAGAAGATCTGGAAGCTAAGGGTTTTATCCAACCCAGTACTTCTCCTTGGGGTTCACAAGTCCTTTTTGAGAAAAAGGAAAATGGTACCCATAGGCTATGCATGGACTATCGGAAATTGAACTAGTTAACTGTTAAAAACTGACATCTATTTCCATTAATAAATGACATGTTTGATCAGCATTGAGGAGATCGAGTGTTCTTGAAGATTGAATGGAGGTAAGGATATCATCAGCTACATGTTCTACCTACATACATACCTCTTACAACCTTTCATAGTAGGAATGTCCTATATAAGTACTTCGTTATGCGAGTTGGTCTCCTGAACACACTAGTAGTTTTCATGGCGTTGATGAATCGAGTGTTCCATCCTTACCAAGATTTCATTGTGGTTGTTTTCATGGATGATATATTGGTGTATTCTCAAAATCGACACGACCATGAAAAACACCTTGAGATCATTTTGAATACAATTAGAAGGCATCAGTTATATGTTGAGCTCACAAAATTCCACTTCTGGATGGATCATATTCACTTTTTGGGTCATGTCATCATAAAGACTAGAGTATCAGTGGATCAAGAGAAGGTGAGAGCATTAGTTACCTGAGAGAAGCCCATGAACTTTTTGAGGTGTGAATTTTCTTATGGTTATCTGGTTACTACAGATATTTTATACAGTACTTCCCATGCTTTGCATCACTAATGACTAGATTGACCAAGAAAGGTGTGAAGTTTGAGTGTTCAGACTCTTCTATCGTAGCCTTTCAGGAGTTGAAGGGATGTTTGAATTCAGCGCCGATAATAATATTTCTAGTGTTGGGAAAGAGTTATGATGTGTATTGTGATGCATTAGGTATTAGGATGGGAGTAGTGCTTATGCAAGGAGATTGAGTTGCTGTGTACGGGTCTCAACATTTGAGGTCACATGAGAGGAATTACCTGACGCATGATCTAGAGTAAGCTATAGTTGATCATGCTTTGTGCAGTTGGAGACATTATTTATTGGGAGTACATTTTGTGGTGTACACAGACTATAAATGTCTCAAATTCATCATTACTCAGTGTGAATTGTAAATGAGACAGTGAAGGTGGGTGGAATACCTTTAGTTGTTTGATTTTGAACTTTCCTATAGGCCAGAAAAAGGTAATGTAGTTGCTGATGCATTGAGATAAAGGACTCAGATATAGGTAGTGCCGGAGACCAGTGGTGAGTGGTATCTTATAGACTTGTTCTTTGAGATGAATCTAGATGTGAACAATAATTAGGGGAAAACTTATCTTTCATCTTTTTTAGTTACCTATAACCTACTGGATAGAGTGAGGATGACGCAACTATCTGATTTCGAAGGTCTTGTCCTCTAGGAAAGTGTGGCAGGTGAGGACCCTCCTCCTGGATGGATGATAGGTGAGGATGATGTTCTGCGTGTCCATGTAAGTGAGTGGGTTCTAAGGAATATATGCAAGGAGATGATGTGGGAGTTTCATGATTCATCTTGGGCAGTGCATCTCGGGGTCACCAAAATGTACCATGACTTACACCATAAGTACTGGTGATTGGGTATGATGTGAGAAGTAGATGGTTTTGTTACGAGGTGTTCAACCTGTTAGTAGGTGAAGGCAGAACATCAGTGTCCAGATGGACTCTTACAGCAGTTACCCATACCTAAGTGGAAGTAGGATGATTTTTCGATGGATTTCATGATGGGGTTACTAAGGTCTCCTAGAGGCAACAATGTTGTGTGGGTCATAGTTGACAGGCTTACGAAGGTCACTCACTTCTTGTCGATCAAGAATACTTTTGCTATTGATGAGCTCAGAAAGAAGTATATCCGAGAGGTGGTACTAAATCATGGGGTTCCTCATTCTATTGTTTCATATTGAGGCACCTACTATACATCTCGTTTCTGTTAGGGTTTTTATAGGGCACTGGGTACATAGGTGCTTTTGAGCACAACATACCAACCTCAAACTGATGTCCAGTTAGAGCGTACAAGATTGGTTCTAGAGGACATGTTGTGTGCTTGTGTTCTACACATTGGGGGATCTTGGGAGAAGCATATACCCTTTTTTGAGTTCACTTATAATAATAGCTTTTAGGATACTATTTAGATGGCTCCATATGATGCTTTGTACGGTAGGCCATGCCGATCACCCCTGTTTTGGTTGGAGGCAAGAGAGATAGCTATGTTGGGACCTCGTCTTGTCCATTAGACTACTAAATAAGTATACTTGATTCAGATATGTATGGATACTATGAAGTCTCATCATAAATCTTTTGTCAATTTCCATAGAATACCTTTTGAGTTTGAGGTTGGGGATTGAGTTTTCAAAAGTGTCACACCGAGTTTGGGAAACAAGAATATCCGGATACATGTCAAGATTTCACCAAGATATGTCACACCGTTTGAGATTCTGGAAGGAGTCAGGTCTATTTCCTATCAGTTACAATTACATCATAGGTATTGAGCCATGCATGACATCTTCCATGTATCATAGCTACACAACTATCACTCATACCCTTATCACATTTTTCAGCCTGATGAGGTTGAGCTTTAGGTTGATGCATCCTTTTAGGAGCATCCAATTCCTATAGTTGACAGGAGCATGAAGGTTCTTTGATGTTGGTCAGTTCCTCTTATACGGGTGCTATGGTAGTACTGCCGAGTGTAGGTTGAGGTTTGGGAGAGGGAGACCGACGTACGTGCTCATTGGATAGATTTATTCTTAGATATTCCATCACCACCCTTGGAAGGGAAATTAGGGGACAATTCACTTTAAGGGGGGATGTTTTTAAGAACTAGGTTCTTGTTGTGAGGTATAATTTTTCTTCTTTTTCTATTCCTTTGAGTTTTTTTGGAGAAAACATGGAAAACTAGAATAAATGTTATGTTTTAGTATAAAATTCCATGTAATATTATGTACACTCAGTGTAGTTTAGAAATTTAGGATGGTGATACATGGTGTGTGATTGTGTCGGCCAAGGAGAGAAGAAAAAGACACTACACGCCATGTAATTCCTAGTACTCACTGTGTAGTCATGTTGGCAAGGTCGATGTAGGGCATGTAAAGTAGGTTGGAAAATTTATGAACAGTAAAAGGATATATATGCCGTGTATGTGATCATATATGTTGTGAACTCCAAATTTTCAGCTTAAAATGGGATGTTGCCTCATTTTCTCTTCTTTATGATAAAGGAGCCACTGGGTGATGAACAAGGAGTATCGAGAGTTCCTTCTCCTTCCGTTCCACTATCTGGAACCTGATTCAAGTGTCACCAGTCACATTAGAACCAAATCTGTAAGAGCATTCTTATTCTAGAGCCATTTTTTCTAATTTATATTCATGAGGAAGTTATTTAGGATTGAATTATTTACCTCTTTACTTAGATCTATTTCGTTCTTGGATGATTCAAGGGTCAGTGTTGGATTATATCGGTTATACGACATTGAGGTAGGTTTTATTGTGCCTTTCATTAAATTTCGAGTTGATTATATGTGCCAAATTCATTTGATCCCATCTTTTGGCATTGTTATACTCCAAAATTGAAACTTGTTGATTCCTAATGATGCTTAGGTATTTTGTTATATGAAATTGAAGCATGTGATTATATATAATTTGATATAGGGACACCCCATTGGTGTGTATCCTATGGTTAGCCATTTGGAATGAATGCCTTTGAGGATTGTGAATTTTTTCTCTTTTGGGTATGATTAGAATGATAAATTGTTATATAAAATGCCCACGTGAGTTGCTAAGATGAAAACCATGTATTATAGTAATTTTCATGTCTGATTATAATATGCTGAAATGTTAATACACCAAGCTTGTCAATGATTATAATATAATGAAATGTTAATACATTGGGATTGTCCCTAATTATAATATGCTGAAAAAATGATACAATAGGCTTATCCCTGAATATAATATATTGAAATGCTAATACAATAGGGTTTTCTCTGATTATAATATTCTAAAATGATGATACACTTGGATTATATCTGATAAGAATATACTGAAATGCATATACATCGGTCTTGTACATGAGATATATTGAACTAGAATGACTGATGACCTATATGCCAATCCAAATCGCACGCTTGGATTTAGTTTGTACTTCTTTTCTAAGATAGCATGTTGAGGTATCTATTTTGGATACTTTATATAGGGGAATTACGGGCATAGGCTAGATCCTGAGACTTATATAATTCAATGAATTTATGTTGGCTAAAGAACATGAGTTGAATGTAAAGGAATACCAGTACTTATAGGATTATTTACTTTTTAGTACTTGTTAGTTTATTTCATTTCACAATTGTACACAACTGTTGCATATATTCACTGGTAGATTGGAACCAACCTTTGGTGGTTGCCTACTCGGACTCATTTAACACACTTTATTTGGGTCATACTTTTTGTCCAAATAGAGTATATTTCTGAAAGGGTTGAAAGGGAAAAGTCTCCCTATACAGGTACTTGATTTCTCCTTAGGAGAAGGATAGCATGGTACCAAACTCGGGCTTGAAATGCTGATGAGAGTCATTTTGTCTTACCGTACATTGGTAATCTGTTTTACTTGATTGTAGTGTTTCCTTTTTTTCTTCTTAAAACCTGTGACATGCTGCATCATTTTGTTATTATATACCGTATGGTTTTCCTTATCCTTCAGTTTTCTGTTGTTTACTTTAATTTCATGCTATTTATGTCTTTCACTATATGTTAATGTTTATTCCACTATGTTACACTCTGCCAATGAGGGCATAGTTTCCCCACTATCTCACCCATGGCCCTCACTACTAGTCGGCATCCTCTAGAATTTGGGGAAATGAGCTTGAAGCCATGTGGCCAACTGAGGGCATGGAACTAGTTGAGTGGCTTCCAGACATAGGATGTTACAATCTCCCAGTTGACAATCAAAATTCTTTCTTTAGTTATCATCAGAGAATTTTTGTATACATTGAGTTTCTTTGATGTGGTTTTGAATATTATTTACCTTTGATTTTTTTTCCTCCAAATGTTCTTGACTAATGAGCTTCCTATCACCCAATACATTCCAACTGGACATCTCTTTCTATATAATGCATCATATGGTGTCTTTTGAATACTTTAATGGAAACTATTATTGTAAAAAAACTCTACCAAATGTAAATAATAATCCCAAATACCTTGAAAGTAAAGTGAACTAGACCTCAACATGTATTCTAATGTTTGAATCGTCCTTTATGGCTATCCGTTGGTTTGAGGGTGACAAGAAGTTCTCAAATGAAGATTGATATTAAGAGCCTTATGCAGTCTTTTCAAAAACATTGATCCAAATTATGGATCAAGATCAGACACAGTAGATACTGTGCAACCATAAAGTTTTACAATTTCGTTAATATTGAGTCATGCATGGAACTCTAGTGAAAAATACTCATTTATAGTGAAGAAATATGCTTATTTGGTAAGTCGATTAATAATTACGCATATTGAATCATTCTTTCATGGAGTATTTTTGTAATCCGGTGAAAAAATCCATAGTTATGTCATCCCATTTCCATGTAGGAATAGACAGAGGTTGCATGAATCCTATATGATTTTGTCTTTTAACCTTCACTTTTTGACAAACTAATCACATTGATACATATTCACAAATTTCTTGATTCATATTTTCCCACAAGAAATGTTCCTTTAAATCTATATATATATTAGTGCTATTGTGATGTATAGAGAAATTTGAGTTATGAGCTTCATCCAACTATTCCCTCTTTAGCTTGGGTATAGCGGGAACAAAATGACTCTTCCCAAATTTCAAGATGACATCTTTATATATGAAGTCTACCAATTTACCATCATTAATAGCATTAATTTTCTTTGGAAAATTATCATCATCAGACTGAAGACTTTTAATCCATTCAAATAATGATGGTTTGGAAACCATTTGAAAAAGTATGGATCTTTCACATTCCTTGTTAATTTCCAATCAATATTTTATAGATCCATGAACACAGGATCATTGTCAATCTGCATTTTGTTTAGAATCCCATGACCCTTCTTCTCAATGTATTTACTACCTTATTTACCTTCCACGGGTGATAGTGCATTGAACAATCATAATCCTTAAGAATCTCAAGCCACCAACATTGCATCATGTTGTGTTCTTTCTATGAGAAGATATATTTTAATATTTTGTAATCAATTTATATCTCAAATAATTCACCTTAGAGATATTATCTCCATATCTTCAGAGTAAAGATTATTGATGCTAACTAAAGATCATGAGTTGGATTGTTCAGTTCTTGATTTTTTAACTACCATGATGCATAGGTAATAACTCTATAATTATTCATAAGGACACAATGAATTCCTTTATTTGATGCATCACTATAAATCCAAAATCCACCATTTTCTAATAGTAGAGTCATGATCAGATCATTCACTTGTCTCCTTTTCAATTCATTAAAACATTATTTACATTCTTTTATCCCTATGAACATAAACACTTTACAAGTAATCTATGTTAAAAAGTTAGCTAATTGGGAAACAATTATGAATGAAATGTGGATAGTATCATACTACACCAATGAAACTACATACCTCGGTTATATCTGTTGATGTAGGTCATTCTTGGACTTCATTTGTCTTCACAGGATCAACTGTGATTACATCATTAGAGATAATCTGGATAATAAAATAAATGGTTTGAAGCTAGAATTCATAGCTGCTAAACTTCCCATATAACTCATTTCTTCTAAGAGTCCCCAGAATAAACCACAAGTAGTTCCCATGGTCCTCATAGATTTTTGAATAAATCAAAATATCATCAATAAATACCACAAAAATATTGTCATGATATTCCTTGAACACTTTGTTCACTAGGTCTATAAAAACAAAGGACACATTAGTCATTCCAAATAGAATTACTATAGACTCATAATGTCCAAACATGGTTTGGATTGTTGTCTTTGTAATATCTTCCTTCCCCACACACAATTGATGATATCCAGGCCGAAGTTCAGCCATAAAAAAGTTTGTTCTTTGTGAAGGTGATCAAATAAATCAACAATGTGAAGCAGATGGTACTTGTTATTTATTGTAATAGCTTTCATTTATCTATAGTCGATGCACACCCTCATGAATCCATATATATTCTTAATAAAAAGAATAAGAGATCCCCTTGTAGAAATACCAAGGTGAATAAATCCCTTATCACTCAATTCCTCTAGTTGATTCTTTAACTCCACTAATTCCATAGTGGTCATTCATTAAAGAGTCTTTGATATAGGCCTTTCATCAAGAATTCAATAAACAGAGAATTCAAATTCTTGTTCTATAGGATTTCCAAGTAAATCCTATTTAAATACATTAATGTATTCTTTCACAGTATGTAAATATTTAATTTGAATATTTTTTCCTCATTCATAGATGATGTTTTCTCTTCTTCCCAATAATTTGATTTAGAAGAGCTGCCAGAGGTGGAACCAGATACGACTCAGATTATGAAGTCTCTCATATAAATATGAGAAATTCCATACCTTCATCAAAAATCATAATTTCCTTCTATTTTCAATTATTTTTTTCATTATATTTAGAAATCTAGTCCATTAAAATTATTATATCAAAAAAACCGTAGGTATGATGATAAAGTTAGCAATTAGAGCACGTTTATGTGTCATAATAAGAACTACTCAACACATCTTTATTGTGATAAGGTTTTTATTAGGATTATTTACTGACAACTCCCTTAATAAAGTGAATTTGAAATGTATAATTTTAAAAGAAATACGGGAAGATATAAAGGAATGTGATGATCTATAATCAAATAAATATTTAGCTAAATTTGAGGATATGATAAAATTCCCACCACCACCTAATTACGAACTTCAACCTTAGCAGTTTTGATTGCATAATATTGTCCTTTTTCTCTTGTCATTTTCTATAGTAATTTTCCTTGATGATTATGAAAATAATTTTCAAAATTACCCATCTATTTAAAATTATAGCATTGAACATTGGTACCTTCTTTATTTACATTACAATCACATGCTTGGTGACCTTTTTCTCTACACTTATATCAAACTCCTCTTCTTTTTAAGCAAGAAGCATGGTGTTTCCGACCCCAAGTATCTCATGTTGGAAAATTCAATTTTTTATTCTTAGCTTTATCTATTATTTTCTCCCAACCCCCTTCTTCCCTTATTTTACCTTAATGTAATAATTCATAGAGAATTCATTCTCAATATTGATAGCACATGAGACTATATCTTCGTATGATGAAATTTTTTGGGAGACCACTACCCTTTAGAGGAATGGTTTTAAACCATCAAATAATCGATCAATATTTCACCTTGGATTATGTATGTAGTCTATGACATGACTTGGTAACCTTTTAATGTTGGATTCATACATGGAAAAGGTTTAATCCTCTTTATATCTCAGACCAAAGAATTGACTTTCCAAATTCACTTGTTGTTCACGAGAGACATATTTATCAAAGAAAATTTCCTAAGTCCTTCCATTTCATATTTAAAATTTCTTCCTCCTTCATTTTGTTTTGAATTAATTACCACCATTTATCTTCATCTCTTGATACACGATAAAATGTAATGATTACCTACTCCCTTTGTTTACTTCCCAAAGTCAGAAATATCTTCTCTAAGGAACTTATCCACTACTCAACTAAAAATGGGTTTGTAGTCTCATTGAATGATGGAGGTTGTTTTCTTGTGATGTGGTCTAACATTGTTATTCCACATTGTGGATTAGAATTCTCCATACAGATAAGGTTATTATTCATAACCTAAGTCAACTTTACCATTATAGTTATAAGTTTTCTAGCATCATTTGAAGCTCCTGCTCAAATATCATTATGTTACATAGGAGGGAAATACCTACATGGGATACACGTGCTGATACAGTTTCCATTCCTTCCACTAGGGTTCTATTTCTAAACAACAGAATACACTAAATTAGGTTATGAACCATAATGTGTAATTTTAATCTAGAAAAATATGTAACATAAATTTAAAAAATTATGCATGGCTAGTCTCACAATCATAAAGATGGTTTCATTGGGGACATATTTTTTTCAAATCCTTGATAATGGTTTTTAAAGAAAATTTGAAATATCTTAAGAATATCCCATGGGAGAGTCAAACTAGGTGCGTAGTAAGGTCCGTTGTTGTTTACCCTGTTATACTGAGTCAGGGCCAACACACCATGTTAGAGTTGTTACCCTTATGTAAATCTGTTCCAAAACTATGTCCACTTGTAGTATCCAAAAAGAGATATATTTCAAGGAAGACCCACATAATCTCAACCTTACCAAAATTATAAGATGTTTTTATATGATTATACCGAAATCCTATCTTAGGGTTATGTTCCCTAATAATTTTTTTCATCTAAAACTAGTTTATAAGGTTTTTACTAAACTTTCTCTGATATCAACTGTAAATCCCCAACCCCATAGCCCAGAACCAGTTTCTTACTTTATTAAATTGGTTTAATAAACAATGAAGTCTCATCCCAATGGACTAAAAAGTTTAGTAGCATTAGAAAACTAGATACAATCTAATTATTACATTACAATTTGAAATGAAATACAACATAACAAATCTATTTGAAACAACCAAAAACTCTTATATTATCCATGAAAGTCATTTATAATATACATCTTCACATACTGGAAAAAAATAAAACAAATAAAATTGGTGAGATCATATGATTAGTGAGGGTATACAATATATAGGAAGCTATCATATACATAATCAATAAGGTACGGTGAATAACTAAAACACATGCTATTAAAACATAATCTTAAGAAAAATATGGTAGGAATAAAAGCTCAAGAAATAATGCAATAAAAATAATAACATGAAAAATAACCATGGATATTATAATATTAAAATAATCACATTATTTATATATTAAAAATATCATAATGAGGGAATGTATAATTCAAGACATCTGAAACATACCATATAGGCCTCAATGAATTCATTTGAAAATAAATGGTTAAGGCCTCAGCCAAATCCATATATGTTTTGTATCACGAGACCAACTGATGCTTTGAGGTGCTACAGAAGGCCCCTCACATCAATTCACTAGTTCGATGCATTTATCATATGAATGGGGTGAAACATAAACAACATGTATGAATTTTAAAAAACTTTCCCCAATTAGTAAACATAATCACTAACCATTCTGAGTAATATAGTGAATGGTATAAAACTAGAACATCCACAATCAAAAAAACAATACACTATTTAACAAAATATAGAAGATTATATAAAAAAATATCAACCGCAATTAATCATAAGATTCAACATAGGGTTATTAAGTAAATGAAAATACTTCAATAAAATTATCGAGGAATTTTTGAGATAAAAACCGTTTTTACTTTGCAAAGAAGAGTTATTTTGGAAAAATCATTTGTATTTTTCATAAAATCAATTCGTAAAAATGTATATCTCAGAAAATAAAAGGGAAGGATGATGAAATTATTTTTAGGAATAAATTATGTCCCACTTAAGTAAAATCATATAAAAAAAGTTTTTTAAGAAAATCTAGAAATGGGGCACTCTCATGCTGTTTGAGAGAAAATACATGTCTTTTAAGTGGTCAAAGAATAAACTATATACATAAAACTATAAATTAAATAAGATAGTTTTCCATGATAAAAATTGTAATTTTAGAAAACTATTGGATTCTTAAAACTGATTATACTATGTACTTGAAAATGGATGAGAAATTTTGAAGTTTCTATTAATTGGTCTTGCTAATCATGAGGAATTGGAAAGGGAAGCCTTACAAAACATTTATTTTATCATAAAAGAAAGATGAACAGATCTATATACATGAGTTTGGAGCATTTACACTTAATTTAGAATAATTATATAAAAAGGATGAAGAATTACATTGGGGTAAATAGAGATATAGTGTAACCTAAAGGAAAATTGGATATTCGGATTGAATCCCTTACTATTTTGAAAACAGTCAAACCATAAGCCCCATAAATTAATGTTAATAAATAAGACATTTAATACCATGAATACAAATAGATTCATTATATGATATATCATTGGGGGTTATATATAAACCACACATAAGAAATATAGGTGAATAATGCATATCTTACAAAAATAAAAGTGAGATGAGAAAACCCTAACCTTATGTCTGAAAGCATTCTGCACTTATACTTAACATCATGGAAAATGACATAAGATTCAATAATAATTTAATTCAGAACCTATTAAACACGTATTTTATTTGGTAAAATTTTATTAATTTCATTTATGGTCTTTTTGAGGAGTTATAAGATTTAGTTTCATCGTTTAAAAGTATTCATTTCCTTGGTTTTCATGATTAGTTCACTTGTAAACATGTACAAAAGATCATTTGAAATGAGAATACTTATACAGAATTAAAATTTTATTGTTTTTAATGAAAAAAAAGAATATTTAATGGTCTTATATATATTTTTTTTGTTTATTAGGATGATTAATTTGATATAATGTTAAAGATAACCGTTTGGATTATTTTGTCGTTTTTTCTATCATCTCACATAGTTTTGTTTTATTAATTAATATCATGTATATATACTAATTTTATATTACTAAACAAGTGGTAATATAAATATTATAAGCTTTTTTATGTATAAAAATTGTTTTATGATCGACCTTGAAGGTGGAATTGAAAACTAAATCTCATCATCCACAAATACTGTAAATCGGCACCTCATAGATGTTGATTTCATTTTTAGAATAAAAAGGGGAAGAAAAAAGAATTGATGGTGGATATCCCATTATCATAAAAACATTATACTATATATATGATACTCCAGTTATCATTAATTTTTGGATAGAATATGTAAGAAAAGGATATGAAAAGAAATGAAATTGAAAAAAAATTAAAAGAACGAAAGGTGATTTACCTTTTGAATTCTTCTCCTTGAGAACCTCCTTAAAGAACATTGAAATGGTCATTTGGTGAGACCAAAAATTATAGTATGTGAGGAATATGTTTTGGAGATAAAATGGGTATAATATAAGAATGCCTAAAGGAATTGGAGGTGTGAGAAGAAGAGGTGGTGAGTGGTGGTATTTATAGTAGAGGAAAGAGGTGTTTTTTTATTATTTTATTCATTAGTTTAGTATTGTGGCTCAATACTATCAGTATTTTTAAAAATATAACTAAATATATTAAAATAATTTGAAATAGTTACATATTATGGTTTTACATCATCCATAAAACATATATGACTCAATAATTCATCTATTTGTTAAATATCGTAAATTATCGTATTTCACTATTCACCAAAATTTCAACTATTTTAGAAAAATCCAAAAAATTCACCCTATTAGTATTTAGATGTGTAGAATTTAAAATTATACTATATTTTATAAAAATAATTTTCTAAATATGTGAAATTTAATTTTTAATTAAAATCATTATTTACACGAAAAATACCGATTTTAATATTATAAATATATTTTTGACACTTTTAAAAATTAATTAAGGTCTCATAAAATTATCTTATAATCATAAGAAAAAAATTTATTAATTTTTGAATCTATTTTCAGAAAATAAATGTTCTTTTAAATAATTATTTTAATTTTAAAATAGTAAATACTACTTTTGGTTTCACAAAAATATCAACACTTAATTTTTCATTTTTAGAACATTAATTTTCTTATTCCATTATATAAATATACCATATTTTCATTTATATAATAACCAAATATTGTTTATACATTCATTTGTAAAGTTACTATTTATGGTCATATTTCTATTTCTAATGGTCACATTACATTCCCAATTATCATATTTAAAAGTATATTATGGTTTTAAACTCAATGTTGCATGAAGCATAAATTATCAAAGATGCTAAATTTTAAAAGATACATACCCTAAGATCTTGAGGTGCTATATATGTAATTAGAACCATTACATCTAGTTCATTCCGTAGCTCTTAAACTATATTTATTTTTGTAGGCCCCCTATGATAGTGTTCTTTAGTCCCACCCCCTCATCTGTGTGGTGTATAAGATAATATAGGGGTGAAATGAGAATGTATGGGGTATCCTTATACTCATCCAAAACTATAATGACCTCTTATTTATCTAGTGGCATATGCAGTTGTGATACATTATAGAATTCATGAAAGGGAGCGGCAACAACTATTTCTAATCGAATAAAATTAAATAATGTTAAATTTAAAAAAAATATCAATGTCATATATAGCAACTTGAACTTTTGTTTCTTCATGAGGGATCAGTTGGATCTACTTATTTAACATGCCATCCTCCATATTATTTTCATGGTACTTCTAAGGGGACTCTTCCTATTCTATGATGAGGGCCTCCAACAATATTTTTGAATCATCAAGATTAAGACTTGTTATTTTATTAGAGAGTTTATCTTTCATGATATTACAGTAGAAATAGTTAGAATAAAATTTAACTCCCCCCAAATCATACTCCAAAAGTGTTTAATCTATATCATAAAAACAATGGGGTTATAATACAATATATTTTGAGAAAAATTAAAAACAAGAGATTCAAGAGATTAGATATCCCGCAAAAATTGTTCTGGTGTATCCTCTTGTTACTTTAAGAGTGCCTCAAGCATTATCTTTCGAATGTGTGGGAGAGTACGATACTTTAGTAATCCCACCTATAAGATGTATACTTCAGTTTTTTTATGATCAATTAGTACTCCCCTTTCAATATTAGATCTATGAAAATCCAATAATTTTTTTATATTACACCATAACTTCATTAAAATGTTTACATGTAAAACTACTATTCATTTTTTTGAGCGTAGCAAGAAATAATTCTTTATTATGTAAAATTTTGTGATGATATTTTTTTTAAATATAAAGAGCATAAAAATATTCATAAAATAGAAAAGAAAAATAAATCTCTGATCTTACTCCCCGTTAATGGAACCATGTTAATTGTGTGGTTTTCAAAGTCCATAGTCAAACCGAATTTTTATTTTACTACAAATTGGAATGCATCATAGGGCTAATCAGCTTGTTTCCCAAGGATCATGTGTGGGTCAATTCTTCACTATCTCAATCACATATTTTTATTTTTATTCTTAATTTTAAAACAAACCAAGAAATTTTGTTTTGGATTTTTTTTTTAGTAATTTAAAACAAAATACATAATTCTAAAAAAATAGGGTGAATGGGTTTTGGTTCTATGGTCTATCACATTGTTTTTTTATTATTTTCTTTAGTTCTTATCTAATAATTGAATCAATATTATTCAATGAATGAAATAATTTTTCAGTTTTTTAGTTTTGAAAATAAATAAGAGAAATCTCTCCTTGTACATCCAGATCCACCACCTCTCTAACAAAGAGGTAATGAACACACCCAATCAATGTATCCACATTCTCCACACCCATATCCACCATATTTTGTTCATCTACCAATCTACAGTGCTCCACTAGTATTCACCATGAACCGAGAGAGTGAAGAATAATTGATTTGATAATGTAAAGAATAAAATATCTCATTGGAATAGTATATGAATATCATCAATCAACTTTTATTTATTTTACTCCTATATCAAAGAAAAGAATTTGAAAATAAGGAATTGAAAACATTGAATTTAGATGATTGTGCAAACTCCCTTGGGTACCTTTCCATTGTGTTATTTATCCATAGTTATGGAGTTGAAGATAATATAATTACAATATAGAGGTTGAGAAAAACATTAAGAATTAGGGAAGAAGAAGATCTTCATAACATAGTTGAACCAATAATATAATTATTATTGAAATTTAAATTTAATAAATAAATATATAGGTTCCAAGATATCATTGATAGATGTCGAATATTTTTTTATAGGGAAGGGAAAAATATTTATTGAAAATTATATATTCTTCATTACCCTTTATGTCAGTGTTGAGTAAACAATTTCTTCCTCCCATGGATTGTTTCCATGTGTGCATCTTTAAGGGTCATGATCCATATCACTAAAATCTTATAAATGAAAAATTCTCATTCCATGATCATGCTCTAGTGAATCTTCAAGGATAATAAGTGGATGTATTTTTCTAATTTTTGAGTGTAGTGGAAGTATTTCTCTAATTTGTGAGTGTAGTGTCAGACTATATTTAGTGAGCAATTATAATGGAAATGATTTCACTATAGTTGGTTCATATCCTCATGGATATACCTTTATTCTTAAAAAAGATAACATAAGATCCTCATGGAGAAACACTAGGATGAATAAATCCCTTATCACCCAATTCATCTAGTTATTTCATCATCTACACTAATTCCATAATGGCCATTCAATAAGGATTCATTAATATAGGTCACACATCAACAATTAAATCAATAGAGAACTCATCATCCCATTCTAGAGGATTTCTAGGTAAATCCTATAAAAATACACCAATATATTCATGAATAATAGGTACATATTCAGTTTTAATATTTCTTTCCCCATCTATAGATGTCATTTTCTCTTCATCTTTAATAATTACTTTTATAAGAGATGCCATAGGTGGATCCCGATATGACTCAGATGATGAATTCTCTCCTCTAAAGATGAGAAATTTTATACCTTCATCATGAATCATAATTTTGTTCTATTAAAAATAAATATTTTCATTAGATTCAAAAAGTAATTCCATTCCAAGGCTTACATAAAAACCAACCGTAGGTATGATGATAAAGTCAAAAATTAGGTCAAGCTTAAGTGTCATAATAGGAACTATTTGACAAATCTTTGTTTCTATAAGGTTTCCACATAGAGTCTTTACTAACAACTCCCTTAGTAAGGTGAATTGGAGATATATAATTTTTAAATAAAACTAGGAAGATATAAAGGAATGCAATGATATAGAATCAAAAAAAACATATTTAGCTAAATTCGGGGAGATGATTATTGTAGCTGACAACACCTCATTATGAACTTCAACATCAACAATTGTGATCACATAAGATTCGACTTGTTCACTTGGCATTTTTTAGATAAATTTTCATTTATTCTTAGTAAATTCATTTACATAATGCCCCATCTCTTTAAAAATGTATCATAGAACATTGGTATCTTATTTCTTTCCCTTGCAATCATTGGCTTGTTGGTATTTTCCTCTATAATTGTAACAAAATCCTTTTCATTTTAACCAGACACTAGGGTATTTCCTTCCAAAAGTATAACAAATTTGGAAATTCCCTTTTTTATTCTTCTCTTTTTCCATTCTTTTCTTTTCCAAACTTTTATTATCATTTTTACCTTAAATTAATAAGACATAGAGAATTATTTACCCTTTTTGATAGCACATGAGACTATATATTAGTATTATGAGAAATTTTTGTAGACCACTTCCATTAGAAGGAATTAATTTAAACCATCAAAGAATTGATCAGACCTACTCCTTGGATTATGTATGTAGTCCGTAGAATGACTTGGTAACCTTGTAATGTTTGCTTCATACTTGGAAATGTTTTCATCATATTTATATCTCAGACTCAAGAATTGCCTCTCCAAATCTGCTCGTTCTTCATGCCGGAAATATTTATTCAAGAAAAATTCATTAAAATCATTCTAGTCCGTATTTTAAATTTCATCATCCTCTTTTGTGTTTTGAATTAATGACCACAATTTATATTCATCTCCTAATAGACAATAAACTACACTGATAACCTTCTCCCTTTAGTTACTTCCCAAAGAAAGAAATGTCTTCTCTACGGAACTTATCCACACCTCAACTATAAATGAGATTGTTGTCTAATTGAATGATGGAGGTTATTGTCTCATGAAGTGGTCTATAATTGTTCATCTATATTGTGGATTAGGAATATATAAATGGGTAAGGTTATTATTCATAACCTCATTCAGCAGTCCCAGTATAGTTATATGTTTCTCAGCTCTAGGTGAAGGTCATTCTCCAACAATATTATCTTTCATATGAGGGAAATCCCTATATGGGATACACACATTAATTTTATTTTCATTCCTTACACTAGGTAACATTTCTAAACAACGGAATGCACTAAAATATGTTATAAACCATAATGCATAATTTTGAACTAGAAAAACAATTAACATTAATTAAAAAATTATGCATAGTTAATCTCATAATCATAAAAATGGTTTCTTTAGGGATATATTTTCTTTTAAATCATTCATAATGGTTTGTAATGAAAATATGAATTATCTTAATAATATCCACTAGGAGTGTCAAACTAGGTGCATAGTGATGCACATTTCTGTGTAAAAGGTTATAATGAGTTTGGCCCAACACACCTTGTCGAAGTTGTTACCCCTAGTTATATCTATTCTAGAATAACATCCACTTGTAGTATCAAGATAGGGATTTATTTCTAATAAGACCCACATAATCTCTACATTAACAAAATTCCATGACTTTTTTCTATTATTATCTTCAATGTATATCATATGTTTATGTTTCTTAATCATTTTTTTATTCAAAAACAAGTTTCTAATGTTTATACTAATATTACTCTAATAACAACTGTAAAGACCCTACCCCTAGTATTCAAGATTTGATACCTTACATTATTATACTGGTATAATAAAAAAGGAATCCTCATCCTAAATGACTGAAAATTTTGATATCATTGGAAACTAGATACAAACATAAGTATTACATTACAATTTAAAAATAAATTTTACAAATAAACCCCATTGGAATCACCCATAAACTCATAGATTATCCATATAAGTCCTTCATAATATACATCTTCACATCGTGCGAAAAAAATAAAACATAAGAAAGGGATTGTATTAGATTCTTAGTAGGGGTAAATGATATATTGGAAGCTATCATAATCATAATCAATAAGTTAAGGTGAATAAGTAAAACACATTCCATTAAAACATAATCTTGATCATAAGATGGCATGAATAAAACATGAAAAAAATAATGACATATAAATAATCACATGAAACATAATCATGTATATTATACTATTTTAATAATCATGTGATTTATTAATTACTAATATCATAATGAGGTAATTCATAATGCAATACCTATGAAACATATTGTTGAGGCCTTATCCAAGACATATGAAAATAAATGGTTAAGGCCTCAACCAAATCCATATCTCCAATGTCTCATGAGACCTACCAATGCATCGAGAGGCTATAGTGGATACCTCACATCACTTAATTATTCAAATTCCTTCCTCATATGAAAAGTGTTAAACATAAAAAATATATATGAAATGTAATAATTTTTCCTAATTAGTAAACAAAATCACTAATCATTCTAATTAATATGGTTAATGGTATGAAGGTGGATCATCCATAGTCAAACTAATCCTAACCCATTTAATAAAATGTGGTATATGATATCAAAAAATATCAATCCCAAGTAATCATAATATTGCACAAAGGGTTTTGAAATAGATTAATATAAATTAATAAAATCATTGTGGAATTCTTGAGAGAAAAACTGTTTTTACTTTGCAAAGAAGAGTTCTTTTGGAAAAATCATTTTTATTTATCATAAAATCATATTTTAAAAATTCCTATCCCTGATATTTAATGTGAATAATAATGATATTTTTTTGTGGCATAAATTATGTCCAAATAAAGTTAAATAGTGTAAAAATATTTTCTAAGAAACTTTAGAAATGGGCCACTCTCGTGTGGTTTCAGAGAAAATATATGAGTCTTTAAAGTGGTCAAATGATTAATTGTTTACATAAAAATAGAAATGGACTAAGATAATTTTTCATGATAAAAATATTTATTTTATAAATCTATTGGATTCTTAAAACTGATTATAGTGTTTACCTGAAAATAGACCTGAAATTGGGAAGTTCCCTTTAATCAGGAATGCTTATCGGGAGAAATTGAAAAGGTAAACCATATAAAACATCTATTTCTCCATTAAATAATGATGAATTGATATAGATATATGAGTTTGGAAGACATTTACATAATTTGGAAGAATTAAATAAACATAAAGAAGAATTAAATTGGTGTAAAGATAGAGAAAGTGTAACCTAAAGGAAAAAAATGGAGATTTTGATAGAATCCCTTACTCTGTTGAAAACAGTCAACCCATAAGCCCTATAAAAATAATGATAATAAAATAAGATATTTAAAACCATAAAGATAAATTTATTCATGATATGATAGCTCAATGGGAATTATACTTACACCAAACACAAGAAATAGTGGCGAATAATGCATATCTCACAGAAATAAAAGTGATATGAGAAAACCCTTACCTTATGTCTGAAAGTGTTATGCACTTATACTTAATGTCTTGGATAATGATCTTATATTTATTAATAATTTAATTCATAACCTATTAAAAATTTATTTTATGTAGTATAATTTTATTAAGTTCATTTATGGTCTTTTGATGAGTTATAAGATTCAATTTCTTCATTCAGAAGTGTTTGTTTCCTTGATTTTTATGACTGGTTCACTTGTGTATATATATAAAAGATCATGTGAAATGGGAATCCTCATCCCAGAATTCAAATTATATGATATTAATGAAATTATAGAATATTTAATGGTCTTATATATCATTTTTTCTGGATATAAGGGTGAATAATTTGATAAAACGTAAAAGATAACTGTTTGGATTATTTTGGTAGTTTTTCGATCATCATGAACTATTTTTGTTTTATTAATTAATATCATGTATATATACTAGTTTTATAATACTAAATATATTTTTATATACATATTATAATCTATTTGAACCATAAAAATGTTTTCATGACCAGCCTTGATGGAGGAATTGAAAAATAAAAACTCATCATCCACAAAGGCGGTAAATCGGCACCTCACGGATGACATTTTATTTTTTAGAATAAAAGGGGGAGGAAAAATGAATCTATGGTGGATGTACCATTATCATAATAAAATTCCATTATATATAAGATATTGTAGTTATCATGCATTTTTGGGTAGGGGAGGTAAGGAATGGATACGGAAATTAAAGAAAATTAAAGAATATTAAAAGAACAAAAGAGGACTTACCTATTGATTATTATCCTTGAGAACCTCCTTAAGGAACATTGAAATGGTATTTTGTAATGTCTCATAAATTCCATGTAATGTTTTTTAATTATATGGAATTATTCTGAGACCACATGCTTGGACGACATGTGATCCTGAGGCTCGGTGACCTCAAAATAGAATTTTGATCTTTTTTAAAGTACGCTTATGTAAACGTGCGTATGAGTTTTTCTAACTTTTGAACCAGCGCTCAGATTGGAAATATAAGGGTAGAGTTGAATTCAGAATGCCAGGATTCACTTATAAAGGTCTTAACTTCGGCTGGCAAGGGCCAAACGATAAAGTTAATTTTTGGACATTTTGAAAAAAAATAACATTAAAAAGTTATTTTATTTTATTTTCTCATCTATTGAGCAGCGGAGAGCGACGTTCTGGTGTATAAACGGGCACATTTATGAGGTTCATTAATCTCTCATTAACTCGCATCATAATGACATGACATTGCAATGTAACAGAAATGATGTGATCTGTTTTTCCATTCATTTTGGTTGACAAGTTGGTGGAAAAAGGAATTAAACTGCGAGGATTACCTGACAAAAATCTGATGAACATCCTTCACAAAAAAGAACATCAAACACCAATGAACGTCAAATATCATAGACTCACCTCAAAGAATGGATCTAGGAGTGAAAAATGACGTCGACGTCTTGAAACCTTGAGGACGTGGCGTTGAGACAACGAACGTCAAAGATCTAGAGGTTTAATTTGTGAAAGTTCTTCCCCGTTCTTATTCTAGAAATGATGTACAAGGATAAACCCACAAATAGGTTCATCCATGAATCATTAATTTATGAAGGAGGGTAATTTTTTTTGGATTTTCATTAAATGGGGTAGAAATTATCATTTGTCAAGTGGAATGAAATCTCCAGACCTCCCATGATTATAAACTTTTAACACAGAGGGCTCTGGACGACACAAACATGGCCCAAGCCCCTATTTTGTGTATGTTATGTGTGTCCAAACATCTGAATCGATGGAAATCTAGGTTTGAGACATTCGCAGTAAAGAGAACGTTCCTTGGAGACTGTAGGCACAGACAGAATGAAAAATTAACCACCAGAGCATCTCTGGTTGCCCGCTGAAGGAACCGACAGTGCGCCGCATAGAGGGGTGGCCCTCGTTCGGGACACACGAACGAGATGGAAGCTATGGATTTTTGGACAAGGTAAGAGGAAGGCCCTATATCCACGGGTCCAGTAGGGAGGGGATGTGACGGGCTCCCGCATCACAGACGTGCACCACTGGCCTCCCGTGCGGCCGGTCGTCGGGATAGCGGCCCAGGCCCCCGACCAACAGGTCGGTCCCGTGCAAGTTGGCTAGACAACCACCGGTGGGCTAGACTCGTGCCAGTAGGCCATAACTGCACCCATTTAGCCGGGCCAGATGAGAATGGGTTGTCGGGTGACCCAGCGGGTTGGACCCTTGGCCAAACTGGGTCGGGCCCAGTGAAGCCCTTTATGCCTGGCCCACTAGCCAGGCCAAACCGTCCCAACCCAGACCCAAACTGGGTCAATTAGAGTCATTTGGAACTACAATTGGGTATGTGGGACCCCCAGCTCAGGTTGGATAGTTCGGTCTGACCAAGTCGGACCAGACCTAAACATA
The DNA here is from genome assembly GCA_963277665.1 of Viscum album. NCBI lineage: Eukaryota > Viridiplantae > Streptophyta > Magnoliopsida > Santalales > Viscaceae > Viscum > Viscum album. The sequence continues at coordinate 123,150,682 of OY728129.1, read as the reverse complement.
ACCGACTGCTATTTTCTAAAATGCTAAAAACATGCAAACTGGGTGTCTGCTTGACGATTTATTTGCAGCGTTGGGACTCTCTCCCTGAGGAGGATCTTTTGTCATTCCTTGGGGAGGATTTTATATAAGTTTAGATGTGACCAATGTCTTGAGGAGAGATTCTATTAGGTGCACTACATATGGAACCCTCTGGTTGGCTAAGACATGGAGACTACTCACCTTCGACTTTATGTGACTCAACTGTGGCCCAATGGGAAGAAATAATGTGTGACATTTCAGGCCCATTGTGGGAAGAACTTTTGTGTGACTTTTCAGTCCCATGGTACTGTAAAGACCTGTAAAATTCAAGGAACATTTTTTCTTAATTTTCTTTGGGATTTTACAAGAATGTAGTTTCTGACAGCACTTGATTCCGAGGCCCGGTGTGCTCGAAATTTCTATCCGAAGTTTAGCTCGGGTACGTTCAGTGAGCGAACGAGCGGGAATTTCTAACTTTTGAACCGGTGCATGGAATCGAATTCTGAGGGCACCGATGGAACCATAGTGCCAGTAATTGCTTATGAACGCCATTTCCGGATTTGACTTTGCACAAGAGAAGATGATAAAAATTTTGGAAGTTTAATTTATAATTTTACTACAATTTTTATTTTTCTTTTTGTGGTTTAAGGCTTTGGGTGGAAGTTGGGTAACTACCCAACTTCCCAAGAGAGGTTATGAGGGTGGTGGGGCCCACACGAACCCCACCCCTTCATATTCTTAAACCCCCTCAACTCACCATTAATTTTTGACAACTTATGTTATTAATTAAGTGAGTTAAGTGTGGATGTTTGAATTTCAAACTCTTGAAATTCAAAAGTTATGTTACGTTAACAAAATAAGAGGTGAGCTTATTTTATTTGGGGTTGGAACCTTGTGGTGGAGTTTTTGGGAGAAAAGACTAAAGATTTCAGGAACTTCTTCATCTTCAACGAAGAACGCAAAGAACACATCGGTCTCCTACAAAGAACGTCGAGTTCTCAGAAACCGATTATGCAACGCCGTGTACCGCGACGCCGATGCGACTTCCTCCTTCCGCGATATCTCTTTCCGCAACGGTTTTTCCATGATGAATCCTCGTTCGATGAACCTCTGTTCAACCTCGCACGAGGTCGGGGATTTATTTATTTATTTCGTTCGTGAATACTATGTTGTAGTTCTTCATGAAAATATGAACAATTTCTAACGACTAACGAGAGGGGGCCAGACCGCACAAACACGGCCGAACCTCCTCTATTATTGATGTTGTTTCTAATGTGGTTGGAAAGAAATGTTGTGGTGTCGTCGCACCACGTGGGATCGTGCGGCATGTAATGCGCGGCGCCGTCGCGCCACGCCGTTAAATCGATCAAGGACGCGACGCCATCGTGCCGCACAGGAGAACCGCAAAAACAGCGCGGACGGAGCAGGGCCGCAGTGGAGGGGTGCGGCGCCGCCGCGCTGCACCAGACAAATCAAGGTCGCGGCCGGTTCCAGGCCACGACGGAGCAAGCAGACCGGCGGCCGGTTCTAGGCCCCCGATGTCGGAGAAGGGAGGGGACCGGCCGGCCGGGGCGGGCCGACCGTACAAGAGAACAGCCGGGGGTTCAAACCCCCGGCCAGCTAGCAAGTGGCCCCCATTAAGGGGGGTCGCGGTTACAAATCACGGGGGGGGGGGGGGGGGGGGGGGGGCAGCGCCCCCTCACCCCCCCCCCCCCCCCCCCCCCCCGGTACACCGAACGGCTCGGCCGTTCGGCCGAGCCCACTGGCGCCGCGTGCCAGCATGCCGGACCGCCAGGCCGGCAGCCGGGCCGACCCAGGGGTTCTCGGCAGGTACGGACCGGGCCCGAAACCCCCATTTTCGGAACATTTTTGGTCTTTTGCCCATATCTCGGGCTACGGACCTCCGATCGACGTGCCGTCAGCGGAGATGCGATCCTTGGATTGAGAAGGTCGTTTAGGTATATCGCGCTCAATGTTTTGGAATACTTTGTGTTCAACCGGGTTGGTTCATACACGAAACCAACCAGGCCCTCGGAGCGGAAACACTCATATATTAAGTTCCGGACGTCCGATTGACGTTCCATCGACTTTGTTGGATTTTTCTAAGTGAGGCGAATCTTTTGGCATACTCTGCCTGAGGTTTGGACGCAGGTGGAGTATGGTCGGGTTGGTTTTTCCTTAAAAACCAATCGGGCCCCTAGGACGAAAAAGCCAATAACTCCTAGACCGGGCGAACGTTTGACCCTCCGTCTGCGACATTGAGTTCTTGTTGACGATACAGAACTTTTGGATACATAAACTCTGGACTATGTGTCAGTTGATGTATCAGCCTCTCGGCTCGTGGAGCGGACCCTCCCGAACGATCTTGTTGTGTGTGGGAACCCTAGAGCTGGTTGCGTTTGCGACTATGATGACGACGAAGACTGTACAAGGATCCTCAGTGGATTCGACGACGACGACTACAGCACTCAGCGATCCTACATGGATCAGTGCTACCGATCCTGTGTGGTTCTGATCCTGTGTGGGTCAGCGCTCAGCGGTTCTGTGTGAGCCAGCGCCTACAGATCCTTTGTGGGTCCGATCCTATGTGGGGCGTTGCGGGGGTTAGTTATCTATCGATCTTGTGTGGGTCAGACCCTTCCTGGGTCATTGCGGGGGTTAGTTACCTATCGATCCTGTGTGGGTCAGACCCTTCCTGGGTCATTGCAGGGGTTAGTACCTATCGATCCTTTGTGGGTCCGACGACTTAGATGAATCAGTGGATATATCTGATCATCTCTATCGTCATACGAAGAAGTATACCTGTGTGAGCTGAATCTTGTTTTGCTTTCCTATATGGATTGTGTTGTGCTATCTTGTGTGGGTATACGTTTTTCTTTCCTATGTGGATTGTGTTGTGCTATCCTGTGTGGGTATACGTTTTTCTTTCCTGTGTGGACCGGGTTATACTTGGGTTCGGATGTTGGAGCCGAACGAGAATTGATGTCTTAGGTATATGTATGGGCATATACCTAAGAAGTGTCGGATGTTACTTTGTGATTGTATCTTTACTTTGTGGATTATCCTTTGTGGATTCTGGGAGACCTTCTGGGGTCTCGGGGTCCCTACTGAGTATCTTATACTCAACCCTGCATGGGCTATTCCCGCACTACGTTGTGTTGGTTGCAGATGACGAACAGCGCTGATCATGGTTGAGGCTTGCGGGGCAGGACGGTACCTGGAGGTGGACCACTGGGCGGGACGTACTCGGAGCGGTCGGATGGACCTGAGGAGCAGTGGAGGCTATTTGTACCCACCCTTCAGGTGGTATTTCCAGGGGACAGCTCGACGTTGCAGCTTTACTTTTCAGTTGTTGTTTTCCCTTCCAGTTGTACTTTACTTTCAGTTTGGGTTTGTATACTGGCCCACTTGCTTTCCACACTTACTGTTGTACTCAGTTTTTACTTAATGTTTACTTCTGCCTGCTTTCTATGTGGTGTTCGTGGTTTACTTTACAAATGCAATTCCTTCCCTTTTTACCGGGATTTATGCCTTGGTTCTAGTCGCCAGCCCCTGGCCTATGGAATGCGGGCTTGGGGTAATCACGGCACGGGCCCTGAGGACGGGTCGTGACAAATTGGTATCAAAGGATTTCGGTTCTACCACAAAACTTGGGACTTTGATCTTTTCTATGTGAAGCAATAATGTTAAGAGTATTGGTTGTGGTTATCAGTCCAGGGAGTCCAGTGTTGGTGCAGCGACCAACGTATCCTTACACCAGGACCATGATTTGTGATTTCCAACTTAATACACAAAAACATTGATTGCATATGTGTCTCAAGTTTTCTTTGTGATTACTTTGTGTCAGCTCACCAGGTATACTGTTCTGACCGTGGTGCACCTATTTTCTTTTCAGGATGGCCCCCCGACGCAGCCAGCTAGGATTCCGAGAGTTGTGCGTGATGACAGCCCACCGAGCGACGAGGCCTCGGTGTAGATCCCTTTGTCAGTAGAGGCACCGGCAGTAGCTCTACCCACCGAGCCACCGATGCTTCCAGCCTCAGCCACTGATGATGCACGACGCCTTAGTTCACTGTATGAGTTCCAGCACCAGAGACCACCTAGGTTCCATGGGGAGACGGACCCCCAGGCAGCCGAGGACTGGCTGGAGGCAGTGGTGAGAGTTTTCAGGTTAGTGAGGACACCAGCAGACCTCATGGTGATCCTCGTAGCGAGCCTACTGCACGCAGCAGCAGGAAGATGGTAGAGCATGATGATCCAGGTGCACGATGAGTCATCCCTCCTCCGCACGGACTTTGAGAGCCTCTTCTGCTCGGAGTTCTTCCCAGCCACCCTTCGTGCAGTGTGCATCCAGGAGCTTCTACAGCTACGGCAGGGCATCTTGACGGTCGCCCAGTACTCGGCGAGATTTACCGATCTCTCGCGCTACTCGAAAGACATGGTATGGGACCCATCTTCCAGGCCCAGACCATTGAGCAGGGATTGAGGCATGAGATCCAGGCATCGCTGATCTCCCTCAGCATTCTGACTCAGGCAGGAGTACTGGAGCGATCCCTTTTGATCGAGAGTTTTCTTGCTGAGCCTTCTTCAGCAACGAGACCTACCGTGGGGCGGCACGTAGAAGAGTCTTCTGCAGAAGGTAGTCAACGGATGACTCATGGGTCCAGGAAGACCAGACCCTCAGGAAGACGACCTCAAGACACTGGCTCAGCAGTGCGGGGCACACAGCGCAGAGCCAGTCCGTCGAGAGGCAGGCAGTGTTACTCGTGTGGCGGGCAGGGCCACATGGCTCGTGACTGCCCGACCCGCCGTGCCGAGGAGTCGCAGACGGTTGAGGGGCCACCCAGGGAGAAGCAGAGGGTCGACAGTGGCGGTCCGCAGGGAGCAGGCGGACGAGGTGGAGGAGCAGGCCGAGCAGCAGTTGGTGGCAACGCTTTGAGACTCTACCACCACCACCACCAGGAGGTCCACCCCGGCCACAGGGAGCTGGCGGGCAGAGACAGGCACAGCTCCAGGCAGCAGAGGCCTACGACCACGGCGCGCCCGAGATGATTCGAGGTACTATCTGTGTTTATTCCACCCTTTCTGTAGTACTTATAGACATAGGATAGAGTCATTCATTCATATCCGCTGCCCTTGTTCGGAGATCGGAGATTCCGACAGAGTCGTTGGCTCGATCATTATGGCTAGAGACTCCTATGGGAGCAGACTCGATGATTATGCACTGGTGCCGGCAGTGTGAGCATACTCTAGGAGGCGAGAGATTCAACTGGGATCTTCTTGTAGCGGCGTCGAGGCCTTACGACATCATCTTGGGCATGGATTGGTTGTCCACAGTCCATGCACATATTGACTGTATTAGGCGCAAGGTGTGATGTGTACGCATCGACGGGAGCAGGTTCACCTTCACTGGCGAGAAGGGAGACTTTGCAGCACAGGATGGACTCTCACAGAGAAGAGGACAGCCCATCACTCATCAGTTGGATAGCCGCATCCTAGGAGCAGTTGACATACAGAGTCTTGGTTTTCCTGCAGTGGTGGATCATAATGCGGACGTCTTTCCTGACGACGTTCCAGGGCTACCTCTTCGTAGAGAGGTAGACTTTTATATTGACCTGTACCCCGGGACAGCCCAGATATCAACTCCAGTGTATCGGATGGCCCCCGCTAAGATTCAAGAGCTACGAGTATATTTAGAGGACTTTCAGGGCAATGGATTCATCCGACCCAGTGTTTCACCCTGGGCTTCCCCGATTTTGTTCGCCAAGAAGGCGGACGGGAGCTTGTGACTTTGTGTCGACTATCGTCGCCTGAACCAGGTGACAGTGAGGAACAAGTATCCGCTACTGAGGATTGATGACCTCTTCGATCAGCTCAAGGGAGCACGATGGTTCTCGAAGATAGACCTCAGGTCAAGCTATCATCAGCTCAGAGTTCGGGACAAGGACGTGTAGAAGACGGCCTTCAGATGTCGGTATGGCCACTATGAGTTCTTGGTTATGCCTTTTGGCGTGACCAATGCTCCGGAAGTTTTCTTGGTCCTCATGAATAGGATCTTTCAGCCATACCTCGATCGATTTGTCGTGGTCTTCATCGATGAAATTTTGATATACTCGACGACTGAGGTGGAGCACGCCTACCACTTGCGAGTTGTACTGGTCACACTCCGAGAGCACCATATTTATGGAATGCTCTCGAAGTGTCAGTTCTGGATACGTGAGGTCCACTTCTTGGGACATGTCATCTCTGAGGTTGGATTTGCGGTGGATCCTGCGAAGATCGAGGCAGTGCTAGCATGGGAGCCACCCAGGAGCGTGACGGAGGTGCGGAGTTTCTTGGGACTTGCTAGATACTACCAGAGATTTTTGCCTAACTTCTCCAGAGTTGCGGAACCACTATCAGCACTTACGAAGAAGGGGAAACTCTTTTTTTGGTCAGACAGATGTCAGCAGAGCTTCCAGGAGCTAAGACAGAGATTGACCAGCGCATCTATCATGAGGCTTCTAGAGGAGGAAATTGGGTACGTAGTCTACTGTGATGCATCAGGGACCGGGCTCAGATGTGTCCTGATGCAGGAGTGGGCCGTGATCGCCTATGGATCATGTCAGTTGAGGCCGCATGAGAAGAACTACGTTACCCATGACCTGGAGTTAGCAGCAGTGTTCTTCGCTCTGAAGACATGGTGACACTACCTGATGGGCGAGCACTTTACAGTCTTTTCTGACCCTCAGAGTCTCAGATACATCTTCTCTCAGAAGGACCTAAATTTGAGACAGCGACGATGGCTCGAGTTCCTCCAGGACTATGACTTTGAGATAGTCTATACTCCTAGGAAGGGAAACATGGTAGCCGATGCTCTCAGCAGGAGGATGGTCATTCAGCTACTTGAGGTGGTGACAGAGCAGCTAGCCTCTTTGCAGATATCCTTCGTGGATAGAGATGGAGCATCCTTCCTTCAGTCTCTCACAGTCACCCCTCCACTACTACAGTGGGTCAGAGAGGCACAGCGTGGGGACGCTGACTGTGAGATGCGGCGTGCACAGATATCCTCAGGATAGGAACCTAATGGTTTTCTCCTTTGGAGCAGAGCACGATGTCCTTTTCAGAGGAAGTACCTTGGTACCAGTTTATTTACGGGAGGAGGTGTTGAGAGAGTTTCACACATCTCCTTTGGCGGTACATCCTGGAGTGGCTAAGATGTACCAGGATCTTAGAGGACAGCACTGGTGGCCGGGCATGAAGAAGGTTGTGGCAGAGTTCGTTTCACGATGTCTCACCTGCCAGTAGGTGAAGGAAGAATACCAGGTACCAGCAGGCTTGGTATAGCCCTTGGAGGTCCCGGAGTGGAAGTGGGACGGAATATCTATGGACTTCGTGACTGGACTTCCATGCACTTCCAGAGGTCATGACGCCATTTGGGTGATTGTCGACCAACTCACCAAGTCAGCACACTTCTTACCCATCATAGAGCAGTGCTCAGTGGAGAGCTTGGGACGACTTTATGTTCAGGAGATTGTGCGGCTTCATGGTGTGCCATCATCTATCGTCTCCGATCGAGATGCACACTTTACTTCCCGGCTTTGGAAGGGGTTGCAAGAGGTGTTCGAGACGCAGCTACGTCTGAGCACAGCCTTTCACACTCAGATGGACGGTCAGACAGAGAGGACCATTCAGACTCTCGAGGACATGCTCCGCGCATGTGTCCTCAACTTTGGTCGTAGCTGGGAGGACCACCTACCCTTGGTGGAGATTGCGTACAAAAACAGTTACCACTCCACCATCGGGATGGCACCATATGAGGCATTGTACGTCCAACCTTACAGATCTCCTTTGTGCTGGACAGACCCTGGGGAGATAGCACTTGTGGGACCGGAGATGGTCCAGGCCACGACAGAGAAGGTCCAGGTCATCCAAGAGCGGATGAGGACAGCTCAGAGCCGGCAGAAGTCATATGCTGACAGGAGGCGGAGGCCACTAGAGTTCGAGGATCGACAGAAGCGAGTCCTACGTGGACGGTCGATTCCTCTAGTGCACATCATATGGAAACACGGGAACCTCCGGGAGATCACTTGGGAGCGAGAGGCTGAGATGCGTGCTCAGTACCCACATTTGTTTCCCTAGCTTATGATGTATCTTTATGGGGACGTAAAGCCCTGAGGTGGGAATAATGTAAAGACCTGTAAAATTCAAGGAAAATTTTTTCTTAATTTTCTTTGAGATTTTACAATAATGCAGTTTCTGACGGCACTTGATTCCGAGGCCCGGTGTGCCCGGAATTTCTATCCGAAGTTTAGCTCGGGTACGTTTAGTGAATGAATGAGCGGGAATTTCTAACTTTGGAACCAGTGCTCGGAATCGAATTCCGAGGGAACCGATAGAACCGTAGTGCCGGTAATTTCTTATGAACTCCATTTCCAGAGTTGCGTTTGCACAAGAGAAGATGATAAAAATTTTGGATGTTTAATTTATAAGTTAACTACAATTTTTATTTTTCGTTTTGTGGTTTAAGGCTTTGGGTGGAAGTTGGGTAACTACCCAACTTCCCAAGAGAGGTTATGAGGGTGTTGGGGCCCACACGAACCCCACCCCTTCATATTCTTAAACCCCCTGAACTCACCAATAATTATTGACAACTTATGTTATTAATTAAGTGAGTTATGTGTGGATGTTTGAATTTCAAACTCTTGAAATTCAAAAGTTATGTTATGTTAATAAAATAAGAGGTGATATTATTTTATTTGGGGTTGGAACCTTGTGGTGGAGTTTTTGGGAGAAAATACTAAAGATTTCAGGAACTTCTTCGTCTTTCACGAAGAACGCGAAGAACACATCGGTCCCCGATGAAGAACGTCAAGTTCTCGGAAACCGATTACGCGATGCCGTGTACCGCGACGCCGACGCGAATTCCTCCTTCCGCGAAGTCTCTTTCCACGATGGTTTTTCCATGACGAATCCTCGTTCGATGAACCTCCGTTCAAGCTCGCATAAGGTAGGGGATTTATTTATTTATTTCGTTCGTGAATACTATCTTGTCGTTCTTCGTGAAAATACGAACAATTGCTAACGACTAATGAGAGGGGGCCAGAACGCACAAACACGGACGACCCTCCTCCATTATTGATGTTGTTTCTAATGTGGATGGAAATAAATGGTGTGGTGACGTCGCACCACGCGGGATCGTGCGGCAAGGAATGCGAGGCGCCATCGCGCCGTGCCGTGAAATCGATCAAGGACACGACGTCGTCGCGCCGTGCCGGAGAACCGCAAAAACACCGCGGCGGGAGCGGGGCCACTGCGGAGGGGTGCGGCACCGTCGCGCCACATTGGAAGAATCAAGGTCGCGGCCGGTTCCGGGACGCGGCGGAGCAAGGAGACCAGCGGCCGGTTCCGGGCCGCCGGTGTCGGAGCAGTGAGGGGACCGGCCGACGCCGGTCCCGTGGTGGCAGAAACCGGACGGCCGGACAGGAGAACAACCGGGGGTTCAAACCTCTGGCTGGCCAGCAAGCGGCCCCCCATTAAGGGGGGCTGCGGTTACAAATCGCGGGGGTGTAGCGCCCCCCCCCCCCCCCCCCCCCCCGCTACACCGAACGGCGCGGCCCGTTCGGCCGAGCCAGCTGGCGCCGCGAGCCGGACTGCCAGGCCGGCAGCCGCGCCGTGCCGCGCCGCGCCCAGTCGGGCTGACCCAGAGGGTCTCGGCCGGGACGGACCGGGCGCGAAACCCCCGTTTTCGGAACCTTTTTTGTGTTTTGCCCATATCTCGGGCTACAGACCTCTGATAAATGTGTCATCTCTGGCGATGTGATCCTTGGATCGATACGGTCGTTTCGGTATATCACGCTCAGGGTTTCAGAATACTTTGAGTTCGTCCGGGTTGGTTCGTACACGAAACCAACCGGGCCCTCGGAGCGGAAACGCTCATATCTTAAGCTCCGGACGTTCGATTGACATGACATCGACTTTTTTGGATTCCTCTAAGTGAGACGGATCTTTTGGCATACTCCGACCGAGGTTTGGACGCAGGTGGAGTATGGTCAGGTTTTTTTCCTTAAAACCCAACTGGGCCCCTGGGACGAAAATGCCAATAACTCCCAGACCGGGCGACCGTTTGACGCGCCGTCTGCGATGTTGAGTTCATGTTGATGATAAAGAACTTTTGAATACATCAAATATGGACTATGTGTCAGTTGATGTATCAGCCTCTTGGATCGTGGAGCGGACCCTCCCGAACGAGCTTGCTGTGTGCGGGAACCATAGAGCTGGTTGCGTTTGCGACTGTGACGACGACGACGACTGTACAGAGATCCGCAGTGGATTCGACGGCGATGACTACAGCACTCAGCGATCCTACGTGGATCAGTGCTACCGATCCTATGTGGGTCTGATCCTGTGTGGGTCAGCACTCAGCAGTTCTGTGTGAGCCAGCGCCTACAGATCCTGTGTGGGTCCGATCCTGTGTGGGTCTTTGTGGGGGTTAGTTAACTATCGATCCTGTGTGGGTCAAATCCTTCTTGGGTCATTGCGAGGGTTAGTACCTATCGATCCTTTGTGGTTCCGATGACTTAGATGAATCAGTGGATATATCTGATCATCTCTATCGTCATACAAAAAAGTATACCTGTGTGAGCCGAATCCTTTTTTGCTTTCCTATGTGGATTCTGTTGTGCTATCCTATGTTGGTATACGTTTTTATTTCCTATGTGGATTGTGTTGTGCTATCATGTGTGGGTATACGTTTTTCTTTCCTATGTTGACTGGGTTGTACTTGGGTTCGGATGTTGGAGCCGAACGAGAATTGATGTCTTAGGTATATGTATGGGCATATACCTAAGTAGTGTCGGATGTTTCTTCGTGATTGTATCTTTCCTTTGGGGATTATCCTTTGTGGATTCTGGGAGACCTTCGGGGGTCTCGAGGTCCCTACTGAGTAGCTTATAATCACCCCTGCACGGGCTATGCCCGCACTACGTTGTATTGGTTGCAGACGACGGACAGCGCTGATCGTGGTTGAGGCTTGCGGAGCAGGACGGTACCTAGAGGTGGACCACTGGGCGGGACGTACTCGGAGCGGTCGGCTGGACCTGAAGAGCAGTGGAGGCTATCTGTACCCACCATTCAGGTGGTCTTTCCAGTGGACAGCTCGACGTTGTGGCTTTACTTTTCAGTTGTTGTTTTCCCTTCCAGTTTTACTTTACTTTCAGTTTGGGTTTGTATCCTGGCCCACTTGCTTTCCACACTTACTGTTGTACTCAGTTTTTACTTAGTGATTTCTTCTGCCTGCTTGCTCTCGGGTGTTTGTGTTTTACTTTACAAAGGCAATGGCTTCCCTTTTTACCGGGATTTATGCCTTGGTGGTAGTCTCCAGTCCCTGGCCTATGGAAGGCTGGCTTGGGGTAGTCATGACACGGGCCTCGAGGATGGGTCGTGACAGGTACACAATAAGGAGTACCTCGATTAGCCAAGATTAGTGGGTATCACTTCTGTGTGACTTTGCAGGCCCACAATACTTGATGAGGAGGTATATCTAAGCAGTTCAAGGTTAGTGGGACACACTTCTATGTGATTTGTAAGACCCACTGTACTTGATAGAGGATGAGTTCTATATTAGCTTACGTGTTCGATGATGTGAGTGATGATTCTTCTATCACTACCTCAAATGTATACCTGATGTGAGCTATCTTGTGCTTTGTTCTTTACTTTGAGCATTTTTGTGTGGTATTTCCATTTTTGTTTTGGGGTCCCTACTGAGTATTTTTTCACTCACCCCTCCATGGGATTCACCCACACGTGTTGTGTCTAGTTCAGATGATCGGCGTTTCGACATAGACTTTGGTAGACCAGGACCTAGAGGTTCTTAGGAAGACGAGATTGATAGACACTACGATAGTGGACTTGGTGGCATATGACTAGGAAAGGCCTAGTAGGATCGGGGTGGACATGATGTTCTACATTGGATTCTAGTAGCTATGCTACTCTCATGATCTGGTGGGGTTTTACACGGATGTCCACCAGTGTTTCCTTTTTTATACTTTGTTGTTTTCAGTTCTTTTGTTGGGTTTGTATTCTGGCTAGCTTATATTTGTTGTAGTTGTACACATCTTTTTTTAGCAATACATGATTCCTTTAAAGTGTGTAATACTGGGTTGGACATGGTTATTTGTATAGGTACTCAGGAAAATTTCTCCCACTCACAGTTTGACACCTTCGACGAAAGTTTCCGGCCCCTAGCCATCGGGAGGCGGGATTGGTGTAGTCCCGACACATGCCTTGGGAGGACGGGTCATGAAAATTTTGGTGAGACCATCAAGAGAAGAATGTGGGGTAGAGTTTTGAGAGAGTAAATGGGTACAATATAACCAGTTTTCAAGGATTTTTATTTATGGCGATTAGAGATGGTTAGGGGTGATATTTATAATGGAGGAGAGAGGTGAATTTTGACTATTTTATTCATTAGTTTATTATTTTGGTGAAAGAAAATAAATTGTTTGAACCTTATAACTAAATATATTAAAATAATGAGGAATATTTTGATAATATGGGCTTACATCATCCATAACTCAATAATTCATGTATTTGTTATGTAACGTAAATTACTGTATTTCACTATTCACTAAAATTTCAACTATTTTAGAAAAAATATCAAAAATTCACCTTAACCATTTTTCATTGTGTTAAATTAAAAAATTGACTCCATTTGATAAAAATAATTTTTTAAATATGATAAATTTTATTTTTAAGTAAAATACTCATTTACATGAAAAATAACGATTTTAATATGATAAGTGTTTTTATAACACCTTGAAAAATTAATTAAAGTCTCATTAAATTATTTTATAATCATAAGACAATAAATTATTAATTTATGAATCCCTTTTATAAAAATAATTTTTCTTTTAAATTGTTATTTTAATTATGAAATTGTAAATAATTATTTATGTTTCACAAAAATATCAAAATTTAATTTTCCATTTTTAAAAAACTTATTTTATTATTCTATAATATAAATATGAAATATTTTAGTTTATAATATACTTAAAATATTTTTATAATTTCATATATAAAATTATTATTCAATTGTTCATGTTACTATTCATAATGGTCACATTACTATTCCAACTATCATATTTAATATTATATTACAGTTTTAAACACAGTATTGCGTGAATAATAATCTATTGATAATGATAAATTTTTAAATAGATATACCATAAGATCTTGGGGGATCAAATATGTGATTAGAAACACCACATCTGGTTCCATTCATAGGTATTCAACTATATTTCATCTTATAGACCCCCATTGATTGTTTTCTTTAGGCCCACCACCTCATTTTTTGTGGTGTATCTAATAATTTAAGGGTGAGAGGAGAAAGTATGAGGTCCCCTTAAACTCTGTCACTACTATTATGAAATTTTATTCCTCTATTTGTTGCTATATTTTTGCTACTTAATAGAATTCATCAAAGGGAGAGTCAACAGTTATTTCAAATAGAATAAAATTAAAGAATGCTATGTTTAAATCTAAAATCTCCCTTTCATATATAGTAGATTGAATTTTTTTTATGAGGGATCAATGGGATCAACATATTTCCATGCTATACTCTGTATGATTTTCATTTTACTTTTGAGGGGACTCTTTATCTTTAGTGATGAGGGCCTCCAACAATACTTTTGAATCATCATGATTAAGACTCATTACTCTATAAGAGAGTTCATCGGGCATGAGATTACAATAGAAATAGTTAGAATAAAATTTATCTCCCCCCCAAAGCACACTCCAACAATGTTGAATCTATATCACACAAATAAAGGTGTTAGATTCCAATATATTTTGAGAACAATTAAATGCAAGAGATTCAAGAGTTTGGTTATCACCCTAAAATTATTGAGTTGTAATCACTAGTTTCTTCAAGAGTGCTTCAGGCATTATCTCAGGAATGTGTGGGAGAGAAGGATCCTTCACTAATCGCACCTATATGATATCTAATTCAGGTTTTGGATTACGATCAACTATTACTCCCATTTCAATATTAGACTTATGAAAATCCAATAATATTTTTTTGTACCACCATAACTTCATCAAAATGTTTACATGTAACAATTGTAAGAACCCGAAGCTTCTTTTAAGGTATGTTTTTCCTTTTCTGTTCGTTTTTGAGAAATAGAGGAAAAATAGAAGAATCTGGAAATTTTCTAATTACACGTCGTGTGCTTTATGAGTACACGCCGTGTACTTTTCTTCCACGTGAGGCCGTGTGCTGGCCGTGTCCAGACCACACATACAGTGTGTAGCGGTGATCTGGAGGCTGCTTAATACTGTTTACGGAAAGGGAAAGTACATGCCATGTACTCATGAAGTACACGCCATGTACTTTTCTTTCTATTTTATTAAACGGACCAGGGTCGCGCCCCATCGATAGAACCATCTTCTTCTCCAGTTTCATCGACCAAGAGCATTCCGTATGACCACGGATAATCTCCAAGCCTCCGAGCCTCTATCCATTCCCCGAATCGACCGCCGTTGATTGCATTGGAACTGCAGCGGTAAGCTCTCTCTTCTCCTAGAGGTTTGATTCCCAATTCCTCTTATTTCTCATGTTAGCAGGGGTTGAGTGTTTTGTGCGTTTTAACAGATCTACATTGTTCTAAAGAGAATAAAGCCTCCAGGATCAAGTATATCGATCTCCTAGGATCGAGTTAGGTGGTTTATTTCCTTACATTGAATGTTTTTTAGTTTTTTGTGCAAAAGTGCTGGATACCCATGTATCGGGTATCTCTGTTTAGGGTTTTGTTTCTGTATGGTTATATACCTTAGATTGCATGTATACTTGAGGTTATTAGATGATTGATAATTGCTTGTTAACATGTTTGAGGATCACCCCATGGGTGTTTTCCCCTATTTGGCTGTGTTGGGAAAAAATCCCTCAAGGTATCATTGAAGAATTTTTGAGGTCATTGTGTTTGTTGAAAAAGTGGACAACTGTGCTGTGATTATTGAAAAATCAAACCATGACATTAAAATTTGTTGAAAAAGGCGATTTCATGGTGTAATGTTGAGTTCAAGAGCTTTGGTCAATGACCCATGTTTGATTCAAGAATTTCGACAAAGGAATGGATGATCTGGAGGCGGTACAAAAAGAACAGATACATGGTGGCACCGTTTTCCAGTGTTTGCCAAATTTTTGGTCCTCAAAATCGTCAAATGAAAAAAGTGGTTTTTGGAAAAGGGAATTGAGCGTCGTGTAGTTTAAGGCTCATAAACTTGTGCGCCATATGTTTTACAAGATCAGGACATCAAAATACAGAAAAGAAAAGAGGGTCACACAATTATTGGGTTGGTCGGGCAAGTGACTTGAGCGCCGTGACGAGACTTGTAGGACAATGCCTAGAAGGATTGAAAACATGCAAGACATTTGTACTTAGTAATTAGATAAAAAACATATGGAAAAGGAATAAGGGAAGCCCAAGTTTTTAAGTTGGTCACGCAAGTTTCTAGGGAGACAGAAGACTTGCACGCTGAAACTTGTGCGTCGAGGGGATACTTGTGTGTCGTCACGCAGGTTGTTCAAACACCTATAAATACAGGAGCACCTCTCCTCAATTTTAATAGAGATCAACACATAGAAAATTCATATGCCCCATAATGTAGGTGTGGAAGTCACACAAGTGGTGTGTGGTCGCGCAGGTAGACTTGCGTGCTAGTGGTTAAAGTTGTGTGCCAGTTGATTGTTGCTTGCCAATAATGGTTTGGGTGTAAAAGGAGTTGGTCGCACAAGTTTGGAGGAACAGAGTCTTGTGCCGCGCAGGTAGTTCAGGTGGACCTACATGCCAGTGTGACCTTCACGCTGATACTTGCATTCCGAATTAGACTTTCACACCAAGTAATGTTGATTTCCGGTAGTGACTCAGGGCTGTGTGGAATCTGGATGTTTTCCCGATACCTTCGATTCAACGAGAGATTCATCTACAGGTGAAAGATGGAAATCAACAGAGCATCCACATATAATAGAGGATGTATTCATTAGAGATAATGAAGAGACATACAAGTCTATAAAATATGAGTGAATCCATTCCAGAGCAGTGAGGAAAGGAAGAGGAAGAAGTTGATCCTCTCCACCGGCAGTGAGCCAGAGAGAGAGAAACAGGGAGTAACCCTTGGAAAAGTAGTGAGCTGACCCTAAACCTTGTAAAGGCAGTGATCCTGAGACATAGTTACTTTGATCGAACCATGTAATCCATAGACTGTGAAGTTTAGTGGAATTTTGTACGACCAAAAACCTGTCGGCGTATGCTCCTTGGACATAGCCCTTAGCGGTGAACCAAGTATAAATTGATGTGTCATGTGCTTGCTTTATTTTCTGTTTATATTGTGCAAAAGGAAAGAGAGAGAAGAGTGTTTTTCATAATAGTGAAATAAGATCAGAACGAGCTTTAATTTTAAATTAGTCATACCCTGATTCACCCCCCCCCCCCCCCTCTGGGTATTCAGCATTGTGGACTGAACAGTTGGTATCATAGGGAACGTTTGATATTTGTTCTTCTCTCAATGGAGGACACTAAAAATAAAGGGAGTATAATCTTCAAGGGATGTAATTTTCAGATATGGATGAATCGAATGCAACACTATTTCCGATTTTTGGGAATGGATGTGTTTTCAGCAGCTATACATGGTATCCTAGCTGATATTACTAGTTGTGCATTATCAGAAGCTGAGCAAAGAGATTTGGATGATGATTCCAAAGCAATCAATGCCTTAGGAGGTTCCCTTTCCAATCCCATATATACAAAGGTGGTGACATGAAAAACGTCACATTCCATGTGGAAAAAGCTTTTGAACATATATAAAGGGGATATTATGGTCAGAGAGGAAAAGATGCAAGTGTTGTGCAACAAGTATGAAGATCTGAGAATGAACCTGAATGAGTCTGTTGATGCATTATTTAACAGGGTAAATGCTTTGGTAGAAGACATGTGTGGTCTTGGTAAAATTATCAAAGACATAAAATCTGTGAAGCACATCTTGAGAAAATGTCCACCTCGGTTCAATCCAAATGTTTCTGTTTTGGAAGATAAAGACCCGAATGAATTGATATTGGATAACATGCACAACACCCTTGTTTCATATGAAATGATAAATGATGATAACGACACTGTGGAAAAAGGGAAATGCAAAGAGGTGGAATTTAGGGCCATGAAGAAGCACACCATTGAAGATTCTTACGAGGAAGAAGTGGAAGATAAGGTAATGTCATTCCTCACCTCAAACCTTCAAAGAGGAAAAGGAAAGTTCAAAGGGAAACTTCCTCTTGTATTATTTACATGTAGAATGGTTGGACATCTCGCATCAAGATGCCACAAAATGTTTAAAGAAGAAAATGATGAAGATGATGTTGAAATTCTCAAGAATAAATCTTCTGCCTATGTGAAAGGGAAGAAGCAGCTCAAGAGAAATTTATTCAAGAAGAACAATCTGATTTCACAAGAAATAGATAGTTTAAATGAGTGTGATGTTGAAGAGGTTGAGGATATTGAAAACTGCAAAGATCGTGGAGAAAATGATATGGTGGCGGTTGTTGCTAGTTCTCATGAAAAGGAAGAAATTGACACTGTAGATGAAGAAGAAGAAGTTGAAGGAAGAGTTGATATGGAAGCTGAATCAGAAGCATCCCTTGAGGAGATATACGTTTGGAGAGACAAAATGAAGAAATACAATAAAGTGGTTTGTGATGCCAAACTCTATATGCAACAACAGGATGAAGAAAATTCTGAGCTATTAGAAGAAATTGAAATAATAAAATCCTCAACACTAGAGAGCTCAATAAATATTGTTTACTATAAACATAAAATTGAGGAACAAAAGAAGGAAATTTATTTTTTGACTAACACAGGATAGGATTAGGTCAGATGTATCAAAGAGAATGAAGAAGAAGTGGTCAGTTTGTGATGAAAAATGAAGGATCGAGAAAAAATATTAAAATCTAATGTGATGTCAGGAAATGAGGTCATTATAAATATTTAAAAGGTGAAATAAGATCCTAGTTGTTCAGCAGGAAATAATAAGTAATTGAGCTCAGATGTTAAGGCTGATTCAAGGCTTGATAAAAAAAATCTGCGGCAATTGAAGTCAGACCGCAAGCACCCACCCCGAAATTGAAGGTTGATTTGGGTACAAGGCAGAATCAGAATATTTAGAGATCTCAAGGAGAAACTCGTAGTGTTGAAACAACATGAAGTAATGCACCTTATATCTGGTGTTATTGTTGTGGGAAGATGGGACATTCACAGTATGTGTGTTCCATATCCAAGAGATATCGAAGGGAATAAGAACAAAGGTGGCATCCAAATAGAGAATACTTTTCCAAAACATATTTTTAAGGACACTATTTTTGGTGCGTTGGATTTGGGTATATGGATAGGTACTGAACTTTGACCATATAGAGAAATGTGCCAAAGAATAATCAAAATGTTCGCAAGCATCAAATCAATATACCAACATGTGAGTTAAAAATTCATAATAGATTGGCGGCTTTGAAAGATGAAGCTGGTCCATCATACTCTGAGAAAGAAAAGAAGCCTCAATCCATGCCAAGTGTGAAGGAAAAAGTATGGAACAAGAAGAAGAAAAATGAGATGGCTATGGTTGCAGAAATTTCCCTTAAGGAATCAGATTTCTCTGGTGTATGGATCCTTGATAGTGGTTGCACTTCTCACATGACAGGTTATAAGGATCTTGTTATAGGCATAAAATAAGACAAAGAAGGAGTTGTCAAATTTGGAAACGATGAAGGCCTAAAGATTGTTGGCTCAGGAAAATCCAAGTTTGGGGGCAAATAAATGAGATGTACTGATGTCTTGGTTGTAGAGGGTCTTAGTCATAACTTACTCAGTGTCAGTCAACTATGTGACTCCGGGAACTCTATCCGATTTACCAAGAAGATGTGTGTTGTGAAAGGAAAAGATGGAGCAGTTGTTCTATAGGGAAAAAGTACAAAGGTAAATATTTACCTTGTTGGTGGGGAATAAGATACGTGCCTTTTATCCAGAGAGGAAGAAAACTCATTGTGGCATAAGTGACTTGGACATATATGCCAACCATCCATGGAAGATCTGGTAAAGTGTGATACTGCAAGAGACCTTCCCAAACTATCACGTGATCGCACTCATACGTCTGATGATTTCAAGCAAGGTAGGATCATTAGAAATACATACATTCCAATGGAACAAAAATCAACTAGATTACTCGAATTGGTGCATGCTGATGAATGTGGACCTATCTCACCACGATCAAGAAATGGGAAAAGGTACTATGTTATTTTCATTGATGATTATAGCAGAATGGCCTAGGTATTTGTCATTACCCATAATACTGAGGTGTTCAGTTGCATAAAGTAGTATAGGATGGAATCAGAAAGGATGCATGTGCAGAAAATTATAAGGTTTCATACTGATAACGGTAGAGAATTTACAAACAGTCAAGTCGAAAACTATCTCCCGAAACATGGGATAAGGCATCAAGTATCATCACTGGAACTCCCCAACAGAATGGAGTGGTTGAGGAGAGAAATTGGATCATCAACAACATGGGAAGAATGATGCTTATTGAAAAGGACCTACCAGGGAAATTTTGGAAGGAATCCATTTTGACATCAGTTTATATTTCGAATAGGTCTCTGTTGTGTCCGAAGGAAGGGAAGACACCGTATGAGATGTGGTACGGAATGAAGCCAATGCTGAAATACTTTCGAATCTTTGGGAGTAAGTACTTCATTATCAACAATGAAAATCACAATAAGTTTGAGTCATGAGGAGATGGGGGGATATTCTTTGGCTACTCAGGGAAAATCAAAGCATATTAATGTTTTAACAAAAGGCTGGGAAAAATTGTTGAGAGCAATGATGTCACTATAGTTGAAAATTAATAGAAAACTCAATGAAACAGTGAACAATTTCTGGATGAAAGTGATGATGAGGTAACAACACAGGGGGAGCAGAAGTTGCAGAGGCTAACTCAGAAAAAGATACTAATGGTGAATAAGAAAGTGTCAAGTATGTGACTGCAAGGAAGCCAAAGAGTCGAGCTGAAATTGATAGGTAGAAAATCATTGGTTATTAGACAGCTTCAGTTCAGACTCGAAGAATAAAATCATTACAGCAAACATCATTTTTATCTCAGGTGGATCTGAAATGTTTTTCTAATACAATTGAAGATGAAAACATGGTTCAGGCTATGAATGAAGATCTTGATCAGATTGATAAGATCCAAACATGGGAGATTATTTCGAGGCCAGCATAAAATAATGTCATCGGGACTAAATGGGTATTTCACAACAACATGAATGAATATGGAACAATGATTCCAAAAAAAACAGGGCTAGTGTGCAAGGGATACTCCCAGATAGAGGGAATAGATATTGACGAGACATTTACACTGGTTGCAAGGCTGGAGACAATCAGATTATTTTTGGCCATAGTAGTTCAAAGAATGTTCAAAGTGTTCTAGATGGATGTCAAATCTGCATTCTTGAATAGAGTACTAGAAGAGGACGTGTATATTGAGCATCCAGATGGTTTTCTCATTCATGAGGATAAGAACAAAGTTCGCAGGCTGAAGAATGTGTTGTATGGGCTGAAACAAGCACCAAGAGCATGGTACTCAAGGCTTGATCAGTACTTGAAGAAGCTTGGTTTCTAGCATGGGGGAGTTGATTACAATCTCTAATTCAACAAAAATACTAATCAAATGATGAGGGTGTTGGTTTATGTCGATAACATAATATTTGGTGGATCAGATGAAGCTCAATGCAGACAATTTTCTGAATTCATGAAAAATGAATTTGAAATGTCAATGATTGGAGAGCTAACATTTTTCCTTTGTCTACAGGTGACACAAGGAAGGAATGGTACATTCATTTCTCAATCCAAATATTCCAAGGAGGTTTTGAGAAGGTTTGGTATGGAAAATTTCAAGGAGATGAATACTCTAGTTGCTACCAGGATGAAATTATCAAAAGATTTGGATGGAAAGGTAGTTAATATCACAGAATATAGGCAAATTATTGGATGTTTGTTGTACCTGACCACGACAAGGCCTGATATTGTTTTCACAACATGCCAAGAAGCGAGATATCAAAGTTATCCCAAGGAAAAAAACATGCTTGCAGTGAAAATAATACTTTGGTATATCAAAGGAACAGTGGATTTTAGTCTGATGTATAATGAAAAATCTCAATCAGTCTTATTGGGTTACACAGATATAGATTGAGCCAGATCAGCAGATGATAGAAAATCAACGTCAAGAGGTGCATTCTATCTTGGTGGATTGTGTATTTCTTGGATAAGCAAGAAGAAAGATTGAATTTCATTGATCACTGTAGAGGCTGAGTATATTGCAGCCACTCAAGCATGCACATAGTTAATGTGGATGAAGCAACAACTTGAAGTTATGGGAGTTGAAGTAAAATCTCTAGTCGGAATCCAGTGTGATAACTCAAGTGCTATAAATATCAGAAAAAATCCCATCCATCATTCAAGGACAAAGCACATGGAGATAAAGTATCATTTTATCAAGGAGAATGTTGAGTAGGGAATCATGAATTTGGAGTATGTGACTATAGAGCTATAGGTTGCAGACATTCTAACAAAGGCCTTACCCAAGGAATCTTTTGAGAGGCATCAACTGGCTCTGGGAGTTCAGTCCACTCCCCACACTTAAAAGAGTGTAGATGTGGGACCCCCCCTCCTCTATGTATGATGTGTTTTTCCCTAATCTGATTATATGTTTTCTCTACTCTATTACAGACTAAAAATGAGTGACCTTTGGGTTCATTGAAAAATTGGGAGAAAATAGTGACTGTTCAAGGTGGAAATTTGATAAATCATGATTTATATGGGGAGAAGTTGATAGGTGGAGTAGCGAGATAGGGGGAGAGAAATGAGATAGGGGGAGTGTTTTTAAATCAGAAGATTCTAGAAGTGATCGATCAATGATCAAATATCACGACAGATGAAGATCGGGATAAAAGCAGAAGAGTGTTGTTGGAATGTGGTAAGAATATTTCCAACAAATTGGTATCATTTTGGTGTCAAAAGTGAGATTCAGAGATAAAGTGATTCATTGATGAACTTTTTATTTACTCTTGTTTCTCACGCTGATCATTACTCATGTGCGCTTAGAGTATCTGTTGAGTGAATACTTGATCGCTATGAGAATTGCAATAAGTGAATGGTGGTTGAAGGTTTAATGATGTATCTTTTTATGGAAGAGTTGTCAATAAACCCAAAGGAGGATACTGTTGGGACAAAATCCCTCAAGGTATCATTGAAGCATTTTTGAGGTGATTGTGTTTGTTGAAAAAGTGTACAAATGTGTTGTGATTGTTGACAAAGCAAAGCATGACATAAACATTTGTTGACAAAGGGGATTTCATGGTGGAATTTCGAGTTCAATAGATTTGTTAAACAATCCATGTTTGATTCAAGAACGTCAAAAAAGAAATGAATGATCTGGAGGTGGTACAAAAATAATAGATACAAGGTGGTGTCGTTTTCCATTGTTTTCCAAATTTTTTGTCCTGAAAATCGTCAAATGAAGAAGAGTGGTTTTTGGAAAAGGGACTTGCACGTCGTGTACTTGAAGTCTTGGAAACTTGCACATCATATGTTTTTCAAGATCATGACATCAAAATATGGAAAAGGAAAGAGGGTCGCGCAAGTATTGGGTTGGTCGCGCAAGTGACTTGCGCGCCGTGAAGAGACTTGCGTGCTGATGCCTAGAAGGATTGGAAACTTGCGCGCCATTTGTCCTTAGTGATCAGATCATAAAAATATGGCAAATTAATAAGGGCCACCAAAGTTATTAAGTTGGTTGCACAAGTTTCTAGGCGGATATAAGACTTGCACACCAAAACATTCACCCCTAGGGGAGACATGCGCGCCCTCGCGCAAGTTTTTCAAACACCAATAAATACAGGACCACCCCTCCTCATTTTTAACAGAGTTCAACACTTAGAAAAATCAGATCTCCCATCGCGCAGGTGTGGAAGTCATGCAAGTGGTGTTTGGTCACACAGGTAGACTTACGCGCTAGTGGTTGAAGTTGTGTGCTGGTTGGTAGTTGCGTGCCAATAGTGGTTTGGGCGTAAAAGGAGTTGTGTCGTGCAGGTTTGGAGGAGTAGAGACTTGTGTCGTGCTGGTATTTGAGGTGGACATGTGCGCCAGTTATGACTTACGTGTCGATACTTGGGTGCTGGATTAGACTTGCATGCCAAGTATGTTTTATTTCAGGTAGTGACTCATGGCTGCGTGGAAGCTGGAAGTTTTCCTGATACCTTCATTGCAAAGAGAGATTCATCTATGGGTGAAAGTTGGACTTCAACAGAGCATCCACATACAACAGAGTATGTATTCATTATAGATAATTAAGAGAACAAGATGTCTATAAACTGTGACTGGATCCTTTCCAGAGCAGTGAGAAAAGGAAGAGGAATAAGGTGATCCTCTCCAACGGTAGTGAACTAGAGAGAGAGAAACTTGGAGTGACCCTAGGGAATGTAGTGAGCTGACAATAAACCTTGTAAAGGTAGTGATCCTAGGATAGAGAGACTATTCCCGAACATTGTAATCCACAACTATTGAAGTTTAGTGGAATTTGGTATGGACGAAAACCTGTTGGCGTATGCTCCATGGACGTAGCCCTTAGCGGTGAACCAAGTAAAAATTGTTCTGTCATGTGCTTGCATTACTTTATGTTTATACTATTCAAAAGGAAAGAGAGAGAAGAGTGTTTTTCTTAACAGTGAAACAAGATTAGAACGGTATTTAAATATAAATTAGTCATAACTTGATTCATCCCCCCCCCCCCCCATCTCAGAGCATTCATCCTTGTGGACCTAACAGGCTGTTTATCACTGTTTGGCTTAGGTTGTCGTGAGGGATACCGTGTTGCATTATTTTCCTGCCTTGATATAATTTATTGCATGTATTTCATATTTTTTATATTCTTTTGATTCATTGTATCTATTATCCAAGTATTTGTTTAACTTACTTAGGCTGCTAATAGTCTACTACGCATAACTAAACTACTCAGGGCTGTGTGAGACCGGTGCGGTAGACTATAGGTGGAATTGACGATTAGGGATTCCCTAGAGAGTCTTCTATAAATTTTTATCATTAGATGAACCTACGAGAATGGGACTTTGTGATTTCTTATAGATTCCTTAGTTAAGTATCCAGACTATAGGGGGAATTAGACGTAAGTGCTTCCTTAGAGAGTCTATAGTTATTGTTGCAAGACCATAGGGGAATTGACATTGATAGATTCCTAGAGTGTATGTGCCTTTGTATGTTACATGACTAGAGGGGTCTACCAGTATGAGCCACCCAGAGAGTCACCATGGTTATTTTTTGGTTGGTTGTGATGAGTCCACCAAGACAAAGAACAAGCTTGTGTTTTGTAATGCTTGTAGTTTAGGTAGTATGTTGAGATACTTGTTCTGTTACTTGTTATGCTTTGAGAATATAGAGTTGTTTTCTAGATTCCTTGGTTGATAATTTAATGAGTGAATTAAATTAATAAATAAATGTGAATGGATATTTGGTTGGATTGTTTACTTTAGAGTACTCTTGTTTCTCTGCTGCATTTACTTCCATTACTTTTGCAATATTTCTCACTGACAGTAGGGCACATATCTTGTGATGGTTTCCTTCTAGGATTAGTCTCACACCCTATTTGGCTCTTGCTTTTCAGCCCAAATAGGTTATATGGTTGCAGTTGTGGAAGGTAATTTTGGCCCTTCTACTTTAGGTACATGATTGCTGGTTGGAGATGGAGAGCATAGGACCGAGCATAGGCTTGCGATGCTGCTGGATTTGCTGTTTACTTTTAGTGTATTGTTCTTAGGTGTATTTTAGCACGTTATTGTGTTTTCTTCTTTCCTTAGATACTTGTACCTACTACCTCATTTTCATCATTATTATTTTATACATTGCTTCCACTGTTTAGTTTCGGTTGTTGTAAGTTGTTTACTGCTTCCGCAATTGACTGTTATTTCCTTTCTTTTTATACCTTACCAAATGAGGGAATAGTTTACCCAATGACTCACCAAGGTTCTCACTGCTAGTTGGAAGCCTCTAGTGTTTGGGGAAATGCACTTCAGGTCATGTGGCGAACCGGGTACATGGCACCAGTTTAGGGGCTCCAGATTCGGGTCGTTACAAAGTGGTATTAGAGTAGTTTCTTTTTTTTCTACAAATTTACTATTTATTGACATTATACAAGGATAGGAAGTAACAGGTAAATGGTAAATAGTTGTTCCCAGGCATTCTAGAACCCGTGTACAGGGAAAAAGCCTGATTAACTCGAATATTATAATTTTTGAGTTTTGAAAATATTACAGTTTAATTGATTTCACGGGTTGGTGGTGCTCTTGTTTTGTGCTATTACTATTTGTATGATTGTCATTCTATTTTGTTTCAAATTTATGAGATGAGGGTATTCCATCTCATGCATCATATATTCACTTGTTTTAAAATCACATGTCATGCATTTTTTCATGCCATCTAGGTTGCATTAGAAATTTCAAGTGGTTGTGATAGAATTTATGGTAGAAGATACATGTTGTAGTGATAGCTGCTGTGATAAAATACCTGCTATGTTGATAGGGTATCATTTGTTTAGAGATTTTCTTATCATGGACACCAAAATTAGGTCTTAGAGTAGTTATGGGCCCTCGAGGATTAGAATTTGGGGGGTCATGACTTTGTTATATTGTTTACTTGTTATATGCATGGTTATGATTCCAAGATTTGATTGGCGGGGAGTATAGCCCACACGGATCGGAATATGGCCCTTTAACAATGTTTTTTCTGTGTTTTTTGGGCTTCGGTGCAGTTATGAGGTTACTGTCTAGAAAAACCCAGAATACATGGCGTGTACTATATGAATACACACCATGTAGTTTTTAGGAATGTCACTGATTGTGTGGGTAAGGACACGGGGTCCTGGAAAACCTTGAAGGAACACACTGTGTACAAGTTTAGAACACTGTGTAGTCTGGAATAGGTATCAGGCCGTGTCACGAAGAACAAGGGATGGGGTTTTTCTTCAATTGCACGTTGTGTCCCTTGGGAACACGCCGTGTATAGTTGACCATGTAGCTGGCCGTGTAGCCAACGACACAGGGTGGTGTTATCCCTCCATGTACATGACATGTCCGTATGGAACACGTCGTGTAGTGTCGACCAAGTATCAGGCTGTGTATCTAACAACAAAGTCTAGGTAAAGAATTTCAAGTACACACCGTGTCTCCTTTGACAAGCCATGTAGTAGTGGTCCGTGTATCATTCTGTGTGACTAATGACACGGGCAAGGCAGAGATCTTAAGAAACATGTCATGTAGTGGACAAGCACCCAATGTAGTTTCCTGCTGGGATAGTCCATGTTCTTAGTCGTGTAGGAGTGAACGGGCATGGAGAAAATGGTTAGTACATGTCGTGTACTTTAATAACACGTCTTATAGTCGGGTGGTTTACACAGACTTGTATTGCCAAGGTACACGCCCAGGGTAAACTTTTAAGAAACACACCTTGTAGTAGTACTACAGGCCGTGTAGTCATGTTTTCCCAAATTTTAACGGTTTTACCTCCTGTTTTCATTTTACTCTCTTCTATTGCAACTGTGTTCGTCGTTAATGAAGGTGTGTTTTTTTATCTTTCTGACCAATGGCACCAAGAAGTCCTCCCGTTGTAGGTTAGGGACCGGGTAGTGACCGTACGTCTAATACGGAAGATCAAGGACTACCAGTAGTTCTGCCTATCATTTTGGGCAAGGCACCTGCAGTGATTCCAGACACTAGTGTTGACGCTCAGTTCAGAGAGGGTTTTATGAGATTCATGAAGACCTTCCAGGGAGTTCAGCATTCTACCCCAACTATGGAAGAACTGATGCGGGTTTTTCAACAATAGCATCCTCCCACGTTCTCAGGGGATGGAGGACCACATGCTGCAGAGTCATGGATAGAATCCATGCTATCCATCTTCAAGCATATGTAGAAACCTCTAGATAGTATAGTGAAACTTGCGACTTATATTCTGCAATATTCCACCATGAGATGGTGGGATGTGGATTCGCAAACAGGGAGCCAACAGGCTATGGCTTGGGATGAGTTTCAGCATACGTTCTACGACTACTTCTACCCGGTGATGCTGAGGGCTGACAGACCTAGAGAGTTCATGAGCCTGTAGTAGGGTACTCATTGAGTTATGGATCATTCCTCTCAGTTTATAGAGTTACAGTGTTTCACTCCTTTTCTGGGGAATGACAAGCTATTTTTATCAAGGATGTTTGAGGAAGGTCTCAGACCAAAAATCAGATCATAGGTGAATTTCTTTAAGTTAACTTCTATTACTATGATATTCTACAAGGCACTCATCTTGGAATAGAACCTGAGAGATAATGGAGCTGTGAACCAGGGCAGTTTAGCATCCAAGGCTGATTCTTCTCAAGCAGACAATAGGAAGCGCCACAGAGAGTCTACACGAGGTGATTCAAGGGAGCGAAGTGTTCCTTCTGGAAGATGAGATCTTCCTTATGGAACCCAAGTCGTGTTTTATTAGTGTGGAAGGAGCGGGCATAAGAATCCTCAGTACCCAAGAGACCCAGTGGAGTGCCGATCTTGTGGCTAGATGGGTTATCTGTAGTGTTTCTGCAAGGTTCCCCTTCCAACGGCTAGTGAAGGAGGATCAGTTTCGACTCCACGTGCAGAAGAAGGATTACCAGTTTCACATAAGACTGGTGGCTGGGGTTCTTCAGGTCATTCAGGCTAGGGTAGAGGTCATGGATGCAGTGGTCAGGCTTTGTGAGGATCAGTACAGGGATCTCAGGCTGCTATTTATGGTCGTGGTATAGGAAAGACTTTTATTGTAGATCAGATTCATCAGGAGCAGTATCCTGGACCTTCTACAGTTCGAGGTATGATCTTAGTAGCCTTAGTTTTATCTTTATCTCTTTTTTATACTAGTGCTTCGTATAGCTTTATCTCCATTGCTGTCGTGGAATGCTTTGGGCTATGTATCTTTTCGTCTGCTGACATGTGGACTCTTGACATGCCCTTGGGAATGAGGACATCTAGTGTACGTCAGTGTAAAGAGTTCCCTCTTGAGGTTGCAGGGTGTCACTTCTTATGGTCCCTCATTGTCCTAGAGATGAAAGGCTTTGATGTCATTCATGGGATGGACTGGTTGGTTCCCTTCTAGGCAGTCGTCGATTGTTATCGCCGTAGGGTGAGCTTTGTACCAACAGAAGGTGGGTCCTTTCTTCATAGAGGTGAGTGGGGTGTATATGCGGGTAGAGCTAGACCCAAGAATCATGGGCTAGGTGGAGTTACAACCCAAATTGCAAGTCTATATATGGATGACCAGGGGACTTCGCAGTTATACTTTCCTCCAGTGGTGGATCGTTTCAAGGATATCTTTCCAGAGGACTTTTCAGGTTTTCCTCTAGAGCGTGAGGTAGACTTATCGATCGAGCTCGTGCCCAGAGTGGCACCAATGTCCATTCCTCCTTATAGGATGGCTACACCTAAGTTTCATGATCTTAAGAAGTAGTTGGAGGAGTTGAAGGCAAAGGTATTCATCCAACCCAGTACATCTTTATGGGGTTCTCATGTCCTGTTTGCCAAGAAGTCAGATGACACCCTTCGTCTTTATGTGGATTATCTGAAGCTGAACCAGTTAACGGGAAAGAACCAATATCCCTTTCCGAGGATCTATGACCTCTTTGATCAGCTTCGAGGAGCCCGGGTGTTCTCGAAGATCGACTTAAGGTCCGTTTATCATTAGTTGCATCTCAGACCATCTGATATAATTCTTACAGCCATCCAAAGAAGGTATGGTATGTATGAGTATTTGGTCATGCTGTTTAGTCTCACAAACGTGCCAGCAGTCTTCATGGCGTTGATGAACAGATTTTTCCATCCTTACTTTTATTCCTTCATGGTGGTTTTCGTGGACGACATCTTGGTGTACTCTCACACTCAACATGACCCTGCTACCCATCTTGAGATCATTTTGATTACACTGAGGGAGCATCAGTTATATGATAAGCTCCCAAAGGGCCACTTTTGGATGGATGATATTCACTTCTTGGGTCATGTCATCTCTGAGATAGGAGTATTAGAAGACCCAGAGAAGGTGAGAGCATTAGTTTCCTGGGAGCAGCCGAAGAATGACTTCAAGGTACGAAGTTTCTTAGTGATGGATTGTTACTAAAGAGAGTTTATACAAGAATTCTCACACATAGCATCACTGTTTACGGGCTTGAATAAGAAGGGGTGAATTTTTTTTGGTCAGAAGCCAGTGATTCAGCCTTTCAGGAGCTGAAGGGTAGATTGACTTCAGCACCGATTCTAGTTTTTACAGAGCTGGGAAAAAGTTACACAGTTTTCTATGATGCATCTGGCATCGGTCATGGAGTAGTTCTTATGCAGTAGGATCATGTTGTTGTGTACGGATCTCGGTAGTCGAGGCCACATGAGAGGAACTATCCTACGCACGACCTGGAGTTGGTTTCAGTTTTTTATGCCTTGCATTGTTTGAGAAATTATCTTCTGGGAGAGCATTTTTTGGTATATACTAACCACAAGAGACTCAAGTACATCTTCACACAGCATGACTTGAATTTGAGACAGCGGAGGTGGGTTGAGTACCTGCAGTCTTTCGATTTCGAGCTTGCCTATATGCCTGGGAAAGGCAATGCAGTGGCTGATGCACTGAGTAAGAAGACTCATATACAGGCACTTCAAGATGCCATCGGTGAGTGGCAGCTTATGGATCTATTCTCTAAGATGCATTTAGAGGTGCATGACAGATAGTGGTAGACTTTACTATCTTTTGTAGCTGTTATCTCTATGCTTCTTGACTGAGTTCTGATGAGGCAGTTGTCAGATTCTGAAGGCCTAGTCCTACGGGAAAGTGTGTTTGGAGGGGACCCTCTTCCCAGATAGACCATTGGCAAGGATGAGATCTTGTGTTTCTAGGGACGCATATGGGTGTGAGTAGATATATGTGAGGAGATGATGCAAGACTTTCATTCCTCAGTTTGGTCAGTTCATCCTAGCATCACCAAGATGTATCGTGATCTACACCGCCACTATTGGTGGCCAGGTATGAAGAGAGATGTTGCTGGTTTTGTCATGAGATATTCCACCTGTCAGCAGGTGAAGGCAGAACACCAGCGGCCAGCAGGGCTTTTGCATCAGTTACCCATTCCCGAGTGGAAGTGGAATGATGTTGTGATGGACTTCGTGATAGGTTTACCAAGATCTTCTCGAGGGAACGACACGACATGGGTTGTCATCGACAGGCTCATGAAGGTTGCTCACTTCTTGCCGATTAAGGAGACATTCGGTGTTATGGAGCTTGGATGGTTGGACATCTGTGAGATTGCGCGCTTGCATGGGGTTTCGAGTACTATCATTTCAGATAGAGATGCCCGCATTACCTCGCTTTTCTTGAAGGGGCTACAGAGGGCCTTGGGTACACAGGTACTTCTGAGTATAGCTTACCATCCCCGAACAGATGGCCAGTCAGAGCGAATGATCAAAGACCTTGAGGATATGCTCTGAGCTTTCATTCTAGACTTTGGCGGTTCTTGGGAGAAGCATATTCCTCTTGTGGATTTTTCCTATAACAATTGTTTTCAGGCGACTATTTAGATGGCACCTTGTGAGGCTTTATATTGTAGGCCATGTCGATCACCTTTGTGCTGGCTGGAGGCCAGAGAGGCATCTTTTCTAGGACCTCGTCTTGTTTAGGAGACCTCAGAGTATATAGAGTTGATTCGGAGGAGGATGGCTACAACACAGTCTCGAAAAAAGTCTTATGCCGATCAGTGGAGACGACCTTTGGAGATCAAGGTCGGAGATCAGGTTTCCTTACGTGTTACCCCGAGGTTGGGACACAAGAGGATCTAGAGACAGGGTAAGCATTCACTGAGATATGTTGGGCCATTTGAGGTTCTCGAGAGAGTTAGGCTGGTTGCTTATAGGTTGCAGTTACCTCAGAGATATCTAGCTATGCACGACGTCTTACATGTTTCTCAGCTTCGACGCTATTTCTCAGACTCGTCTCATGTTTTTTGACCCGAGGAGGTTGATCTGGAGAAGAATGCATCATTCAAGTAGCATCCTATAAATATTGTTTATTTTAGTGCAAAGGTGCTCCATGGCAGGTCTGTTCCTCTGGTACGGGTGCTATAGAAGCATGGCCGTGTACAGGATGAGACTTGGGAGAGGGATGCCGATATGCGATCACGGTGTCCAAAGATTTTTGAGGTTTCTTCTTCGCCACCTTTCTAGGGAAATTTGGGGATATATTTCATTAAGGGGGGAAGTTTGTAAGAACTCGGGCCTTCTTTTCAGGTATTTTTCTCCTTTTCTTGTCATTTTTGGGAAAAAGAGAAAAAAATAGAAGAATCTGGAAATTTTTTAAGTACACGATGGGTACTTTATGAGTGCACCTGTGTACGTTTCTTCCACATGAGGCCATGTGATGGCCGTGTCCAGGCCACACACACGGTGTGTAGTGGTGATGTAGAGGCCGCTTAATGCATTGTACGGAAAGGGTGAGTACACTCCATGTACTCATTAAGTACACGTCGTGTACTTTTCTTTTTATTTCATTAAATGGATTGGGGTCACACCCCATCAACAGAACCATATTCTTCTCCAGGTTTTTCAACCGAGAGCATTTTGTACAGTTGTGGATCTTTTCCGAGCCTCTGAGCCTCTGTCTGTTCCCCCAATCGACCGCTATCAATTGCATTTGAACTGCAATGGTAAGCTCTCTCATCTCCTAGAGCTTTGTTTCCCAGTTCCTCTTCTTTCTCAAGTTATCAGGGGTTGAGCATTTTGTGATTTTTCATAGATCTATGCTGTTATAAGGAGAATCAAGCCCCAAGATTCAAGTATATTGATCTCTTAGGATCTAGGTAGGTGGTTTTTTTCCTACATTGAATGTTTTTGAGTTTTTGGTGAAAAACTGTTGGATACCCATGTATCAGGTACCTCAGGTTAGGGTTTTGTTTCTATATTGTTATGGTCCATATATTTCATGAATGATTGAGGTTATTAGATGATTTATAATTGATTGTTAGCATGTTTGAGGATCACCCCATGGGTGTTTTCCCCTGTTTGGTTGTTTATATCCATTTGGCATAGGTTGTCATGAGGTATATTGTGTTGCATTGTTTGACTGCCTTGATATAATTTATTGCATGTATTTCCTACTATTTATTTTCTTTTTATGCATTATAGTTATTATCCAAGTATTTGTTGAACTTACTTAGGCTTCTAACAATCAATTATGCACAGCTAAACTGCTCAGGGCTGTGTGAACCTGGTGCGGTAGACTAAAGGGGGAATTTACGATTAGGGCTTCCCTAGAGATTCAGTTATAAATAAGTATCATTCACAAGACCTACGGGAATGGGACTTTGTGCTTACTTATAGTTTCCTTAGTTACGTATCGAGACTATAGTAGGAATTACACGTAAGTTCTTCCTCATAGAGTCTATAGTTATCTGTTTCTGACGCTTTCGCCGGGGCGCGCGCGTCCGTCCACTGGGTAGGGCACGCTGCTTGTTGCCCCGCATTCCCTCTTTCCAAAGGCGGGCGGCATCTGTTCCTTGTTCAGGGATGTCTACTCCTTGATCGAAACCAGGATTATGGGATGTCGGTTCTTCCCTCCGTGGATTTCTCCTCGGAGCTCATTACCTAGTCCGGGTCTCCCTCATAGATTTAAGACAGGTTCGTGAAGCTCATTCCCGGTGCCATATCTACATGGACGCCAGTTAATTACGCTGCTTCCGTCAAGACGCTCCAAGGGGTCTTTCTGGGACAGCAGCCTACGGTGAGGTGAATGATCACGTTGGGGCGTCGTCGGCATGTCTGTCTTTGGTCCCTCATCACAGGGCTTCTCGAGGGCACGGAAGCCCGAGGCATCCCACATCGAACGTGGGGAACGTGTACCATCTGAGGTTTTCCTCAGCTTCCCATGTTTAATACGGGGTATGTCGCGAGTTTAACATCTTGCGGAGACGGATCGGGTTGAAGGATCCCTAGGGGGGAACACCGATGTTGGGGCCAGCACGTGGGCGGCTTCCCATATATCATGGAGTGGGAAAGGGTGGTAGGATCTCACCGGGATGTGGCGGCCTGGGTAAGGATCATGATGGATGGTGGGGTGAAGCATGGGGCTTACGTTCTGAGATGGCCCAAGAGGGGGGATACAGTTTAACGTCATGCGGGACGCATTACAGTTTAACGTCATGCGGGACACGATACAGTTTAAAGTCATACGGGATGGAATACAGTTTAACGTCATGCGGGACAGGATACAGTTTAACGTCATGCAGGACGGGATACAATTTAACATCATGCGGGATAGAATTTGGGGCTTACGCTCTAAGGCGGACCAAGGTAGTCAGGGAACCGACATGGAGAGGTCGGGATGACTGGGTGGTGAGATTGAACCTCGTGGAGGCTTCCTACGTACCATGCGTTAGCACGGATCAAAGTCCACGTAGTTCGCTAGGATGGGGCTCACACTCTGGGGTGGCCCATAAGAGGATGTCATGGTCGGTGCGCGCTCTAAGCCCACATGAGTCATGATCAGTGTGGGAAACAAGAGGCAGCAGGGACCAGACGATCATGTCGCGAAGGGTGCGTCTGTGAGAAGCGGAATGGGGCTTACGCGTTAAGTGGCCCAAAGAGGAAACAGGGGTTTACGCTTGGTTAGCGGCCCTTGGTGTCGGGGCTTACTCCAGGGTGGAGGCCCGTGGTGCGACAAAGCGCAGTGGGAAAAGGACTCCACTGGACTTGCCAGGGGGGAAGTACGGAGATGCACAGGTGTAGTCATCCGTACGAAAGGGTAGGGGCTTACGCTCTGAGGCAGCCCTTCCCCCGCGGACAAACGCCACTCTGACAAGGAGGGTCTCATTCCATGTGAGGAAGAGTCCATTCCCGTGGAGACGAGTGGGCGTAAAAAATGTCTGATCTGGGGGGACCCTGCGTGCAGAGCACAGGGTCGGACCATAGTTTAACATCTTGTGTTAAGGACGAGGTGCTTAGCAGTTTAACGTCATCCAGCTTGGATGAGGTGGGTTCGCTCCACACCCCTAGGGCTTACATGCCCAATGCCCTCTACCCCTTGTGGAAGGGAAGGCATCGGCAAGTCCATGGTGATGGGGGGTCGCAGGGCAGACCACTGGGGGGTCCACGTTAGCGTGGCTATGCGAAGAAGAAATAGCCGTTAGCATGCCTCTGTGGAGAAGCATAAGGCAGAGAAACGCAACGGGAAACACGGCCCAAGGGACCGTGAGGTTACTTTGCACGAGCCTGGAAGGTCGTGCGGGAAAACAACGCATGGCGCGCATGCCCGGTAGGGGAGACATCAGGTGTCGGTGCAGGGGGCAGCCAAGGGGTGTCAAGGTGAGGGGTCCCCGGCTTTGCGCACGCAAAAGGGACGATTTGCGCGCAAAACACCAGGACGACACACAATTGGAGTAATGGAATTGTGCGCGAAGAGAGAACTACGTGTAGGGTTTTGCATGCACGGCAGGGTATTCCGCGCACGGACCACGGATTGCGCGCAAGTGGGGAAACCGGGGGAAGGGGAAAATTCACTGAAGTCGGTGGAGTTGTGCGCAAAGGCAAACTCCGGGGCAAGGTTGTGCAGAATTCGGGATTACCTGGATGTCATCTTTCGTGCGGGGGGAGCCGAATTGCGCGCATGAGAGCCGCTTCGGATTCCTCAACCCCCAAACCGTTCGGGGTCACCTAATTTTTATAGGCGACCTCCGGCGCGGAATCCAGGCGGCGCGTGAAATTTTCCGCGCTGGGAACCGCATGCGCGAAAAATCTCGCCGTGAAGAACCGGGGCACGCAATTATTGCACGCCTCACCGTTCCAATTCCGCGCATCCCGGGAGTACTTCGCACGCAGAACATTTGTGCGCGCGGATCCTCCTTTATTTCGCACACCACTTCCCAGGCCTCTGGATCGGGCCTCTGACTCCGAATATGACTTCGCTTCGTCATTTCGAAACTTCCTCTGAGAGTTATGGGCTTTTTTCGGCATGAACAAATGCCCCCCCT
This sequence comes from Viscum album, assembly GCA_963277665.1. Lineage (NCBI taxonomy): Eukaryota > Viridiplantae > Streptophyta > Magnoliopsida > Santalales > Viscaceae > Viscum > Viscum album. The sequence goes on along the minus strand of OY728129.1, from coordinate 123,115,519 downwards.
TGGAATTGGATCGGCAAGAGGTCACAATGATCAGATTCCAAGGGAAACGCCGAAACACCGGAATGTTGAGTCCCCTGATCCAGTTGCGCGCAAAATTTGGATGGGGCGTGCAAAATGCCGTACTCGCGCGGAATCCTCCTTCCACGCGGCACGAAACCCTGGCCTCACCTATAAAAAGGGTCGTTGGGTCCCAACTCCGTATATCCGCTTTTTTCGTGCGATAAGTTGTTCGCTCTCGTGCGCGAAATCGCTCCGCGGCTGCGCATAATAATGCACTGGCAGCGCGGAATTCCTTCCGAAATTTGGCCGTGATTTCACGCCAGATCAGGATCTTCTGTGCTTCGCGTGCCGATTGCGCGCTCATCTCCGGGATTTCGCGCAACTCCTTCAGATTTCGCGCCGAACACTCCGATTCCGCGCACTGCATCCAGATTTCTCCCAACCCCTGAAAAATTGAGATGGCGGAAAACCGAGTTGATGAGGGGGAAGCTGCTGCCCGTAGGACAGAAATGGCGGCAAACGAGGAGGTTTATGGCGCCAAGGTGATTGTCTCCAATAATCTAACCTTGTTCAACCTGCTGTCTCCGGCCCAAAAGGCATATCCCTTATCGGACAACCTCCCACTCTGTAATTTTGGCAACCTGGAAGAGGTTCCCCTGCCGGGCTTTGAAGTGGACACGCCGCGGTCCTGGGTGACTCGGGAGGACAAACTTTCTCGCTAAAACATCACCAACAACGGCCATCCTGCCAGGGAAACAAGACATATAGATGTATATGTCCTGAACCCGAGGACTAGGACCATTAACGGGGATGAGCCAGTCGCAGAGGATTCTCCGGCCCTCTATGCGAGCACGTTCCATCAGAGCATCACGGATGACACGAAGGGCTGGATGAAGGATTGGGACCTGTGGTCTGGGGGCAACTTCACCAGTGAATGGGCCTGGGCGTTTTGGGTTCGCCATACCTGCGACCAGTTCGGAGACAAACTGCGGTATATCGGCCTGTTCAAGGCGGTATGGACATCGCAGTTCCATTTCCACCGCCAGCCTGAACTCGGACCGGAGCTCTTCACCCGGTGGTCTCCTGACACCAACACGTTCCACCTTCATCATGGGGAAGTTGGCATCAGTCTATGGGACGTCCACTGCATCGGAGGTATCCCACTGGAGGGTTACCAATATGACGAGTTTGTTCCTCCAAAGAACACCTAGGGAGACAGGTCGCGGGCGCCTATGCTGATGTGGCACCTGCTGAAGCTGGCCAAGGAGAGGCTGGGGATTAAGGACTTACTAAAGGACGTGGCCTTCAAGGGCTGGTTCAGCCTATTCCTTGAAAAGGATACCGCCGTCAAGATGCCAGGACGGGGAAAACGGTGCCCAACCGCGACTCAGAGGAGCAGGGATGGGTCATACTGGAGGACCCTGGAGGCAGGGAAATACCAATCATGGGGCTACCGCATCATTGAGGCCCATGACCCGAACGTCCGGTATGCCGGGTTCCTTGCCGCCTTCCTGAGCGGGTGGCTCCTGCCGGTGCGGGACGCGAGGATGGGCGTCCATCCAGCGACTTTGGTGATGGCGGGCTCCATGGCCGCCAACAAATGGTTCAACTTGGGCGTCCCCGTGCTGGCCAAGCTGTATACCATCCTGGGGCGCATCTCACAAGGGGGGTCACCTCATAGAGTATGTGGTCCCTTCCAGATATTCCATGGCTGGGTGGCGGCTCATCTCGGCAGGTATACTTTCCCAAACGGCGTCCGTCCTCCAGGCAATGGCTTGTGACTATCCTTTCTAAACATCGCAGGGGTGGCGCCATTGACGCTCAATGAGGAGGGCATGAGGATCCGCATTGGCAACCATGGAAACTTCAATTTCAGCCCGTTCCCCACCCCGGTCATCCAGCTGGTGGACAACGGCCGAGGCTCTCTGGAATAGCAGGAATACTTCCAGAGAATTCGGGGCGGGGTGCTCGTGGCTTGGATCGACGGGAAGGTGATCTGCGAGCCCTACGGGCCGTCCCGATTCGCCAGGCAGTTCGGGTGCCTTCAGTGAATGCCGAAGAAAGTATTCACGGCTGTCTGGCAGGAGAAGAATCCATGTGTCCTGCGCCAGATGTGGTTGATGTTTACCACTTTTGGGTTTGGTGACGTCGTTACTCTTCCTCCCACAGGGGTCGATTCCGTCCTAGCAACCAAATATGCCGAAAACTGGACCATTGCGTACCCTGAGGGGCTATTACGCAAGCGCGTCTGGCTACTCGAGGTCACTCGCACGGAAACCGGGTGACGGGAAATATGGCATGGTGCCGTATGAAGGGTGGAACCAAGGGCGCATCAAGCAGCGAGGCTTGTGCAGGCCGGGACTTCGGCAGCTGGAAAATCGCATGGTGTTGCCATGTCCTCATTACCCGTAGGGGGGTCACATGAGGCGGACAGGGAACTGCCTGAGAAACAGATAAGATATCTGCTCGAACCTTCCCAAGATGCAATTCTCCCAGAACTGTGGTCAGCCTGGATGACCCTGTGGCAATCGCTGAGCATCGAATCCATCTGGCAGAAGATAATGCAAAACGGGATCCAACTGCCGGAGGTCGGGCTCGTTCGAATTACCGACCGAGTGAACTTCCATCGGCGGCATTCTTATCTGACGGCCATGGATGCATACGCACACCAAAGGGGGCGGCGTGCGGAGCCATCTTTCCTAGTGAAAGTGATGCTCTTCCAGGAGAATGATCCGAAAGCGATGCTACCGGGAGAAGGTGATAGCGACGAGGAGCCGGAGGGGGAGGAGGAAGCCGGAGAGGACGAAGGCGAGGGAGAAGACGAAGAAGAGGATCCCGAAGGTGAGGGGTCGCAAGGGGCGACCTACCAAGGGAGTCCCCGAGAGATCGGCGAGTTTTCCGACTCTGATCTTGACATAACCGAGATTCTCGATGTTTGTCTCTGTCTTCATTCATTTCCCTCATTCATCCATTCTACTTTACAACTTCTAACTCACTTCCCCATCCTACTCAAGAGAAACTGATCGGTGGACGGTTGTCCCCACCAGATGAGGGAGGAGAGGAACCGGTGATACATGACGGGGATCCGACATCCATCATTAAATTAACCAGCGCAGAGGGGTCTCCCATCATGGCGGCTCCTACAGCGGCCGGAACACTGGGGACCGACGCTCTGGATTCCTGTAAGTATCAGGCTTCACTACTAGTGCTTGGTGTAAAAAGATCCCGTCTGACCAGCGTATTCCCCACGCAGTGATCTCAACACTAGAGGCACGTCAGGCTGCGGAGCCCGGGCCATCCGCGAGTGGACCAGTGGCGGACACACCACCTCGCTCGGAACATGCTCTTTGCACTGAGACGGCCCCGACAATAGATGAACGGGGAGCGGCAGACATCAGCGGCGCTGTTCCTGAAACGCGGTCGGAAGCTGGTGGAGGCATCATTGCTGCTGGGACGAGAGAAGGTTGTCAGGACGTCGAGGATTCTATTCCTCACGAATACACCCCTGGGGTGGATCCTGATGTCGATCTGTTGGCGGCCTTCCCCCAATACTGACCCACTGACCCTGAGGAGATTGACGACTCAGACTCAGAGGCCGCCGAGGAGAGCCGGATGACATGACGCAAAGGGTGGAAGTGTATCCATCACTTCTTCAGGCATCCCCAGTCGGATTGGCTGAGGCAGATGGGATCACTTCAGACCTGGATGCGCTTCCTGTGCACCGGAGGGGCTGACGCACAGCGCCTTCATCTAACGGTCCGTGATTACATGGCCGAGAAGATATGCGAGAGCAGCCGGCGCACTGACATTGCCCAGTGCCGAGAAGAATCGGCGAGCACTCAAGCACTGCTGAGGGCGGAGCAAAAAGTATGGCACCTCGAAGGGCAGGAGGCAGATAAAGAGGCCTTCATCACAACATGCTCTGAGCTCGTGGATCAACTGACCACCCAGCTGGCTGATCCGCAGGAACAAGTGGTGGAGGCGAGTCGCCATATGACCATTCTTCAAACCGAGTGGGCGCAGGCACAAGCTAGGGTTGGCGAGCGTCGCTCCATGGTGGCCGATGAGGAGAGAGTCTTCAAAGAGCGTGAAGCGGTCCTGGAGTCTACCATCCAGAGGGTAGCAGCGCTGGAAAGATTGCTTCATCATGCTGATCCCTAAGGGCTTTGTTTTTTCCATCTCATGAACTTTTTGCTTGTACTGCTCATCGTCTCAATCCAATATATGGCCAAATCCACTCTTTTGTATCCTTCGTTTAACGCGCTCAACCATAGTTTCAAAATGAATAACGACTCACCCCTAGGCTCATGTGGGACGTGTCCAACGCGAGAAGTAGGAGATGCTCGTACCATCATTCTGTTCAACTGTGGGGCATTGACCAAGTTTCAGGCGTCCAAAATTGGGCCTGGACTTCTGAGGAGACCCCGGGCCGATTGATGTGTCGACTTCTCAATGTTCCTTAACACATGAGTGGGGTAATGATGGGGGCATTGAAATACATCCGAACACAGGGGGATGGAGAAAAAGGGGTGCATCATGCCGCCCAGATTCGGAACCCAATGGGGCACAACTATGGAGGATAACTGTCAACCGTGGCGGAAACACATCATCCATATCACGTTGGCCTGGAATGAGAGGACAATAAATGAGGGCTGACCGCTGACCATGTTCACAACATGGGGCCTAACTCAAATATCGTTGGTCAGTTTTCTGGAACGTTGGCCCAGGACAGTAGGTGGACCATTGGTCGAGCATCCATATTGTTAGGGGGTCCCATCAAACATGACCAGTTCTCCGGAACGTTGGCTCAGGACAGTAGGCAGACCATAGGTCGAGCATCCATACTGTTACGGGGTCCCATCAAACACAAAAGGAAATGGCGGTCCGAACAAGGGGGGATGCAAGTCGTGGAAGGTGGAGTGGTGGTTTGTTCGAACAGAGTCCAACACTCCCGAAATTGCGCCACCATGGCGAAGGCGCATTAGGCGGACGTACCAACCTGATCACGGGTCGTCCCAATTTCCAGGCAGGACCTCTTTGGTGAGAGAAATGCCACTTCCCATTATTACCATGGGGCATCCCGAACATGCTCGGGGTAGATATCCGGATTACACCACTTCCCATGAAGTCGGGCCGAGTGACCAACAATAAGGAAGGACGGGGTTTACTAATCCCTGGGGCTGCACCCAAGACGAAACGTCCGGGCGGTCCTACGTATCTCATAAAGATGAGAATCAATCCATACGTAGTTCTGAAAATAAAGTTTAACGTCATGCAGGACGAAATACATTTTAACATCATGTAGGACGGAATACGGATCTTAGTTTTAGGTCTTAGAGCTCGGTCTGTAAGGATCTTAGTTTTAGGTCTTAGAGCTTGGACCTTAGGGATCTTAGTTTTAGGTCTTAGAGCTCGGACCGTAAGGATATTAGTTTTAGGACTTAGAGCTCGGACCGTAAGGATCTTAGTTTTAGGTCTTAGAGCTCGGACCGTAGAAAGGGGAGAAACAGACACATGGCCAGGCGGTTACAAAACCAGACGTGAAGGAGGACCTAAACCCTACTTAACATGTGCTCTCCGGGGAAATGATCGAGTCGAGGGACTGAACACGGAGGTAGGATGGACCCGCAGGGAAGTTCCCCAGACGTTCCTACGTATCTCATAAGGATGAGAATCAAGCCATACGTAGTTCTGAAAGTGACATGGTAAGATACCAGTGCCAAGGGAAAGGGGAGTGCAGGCATGGCCCTTGCACTAAAAGAAGCGGCATTTGATAAATCTTGTTTGTCCTTTAAGGTGAGTGGGTTTTTTTGTTGTGAAGCGACAGACCTGGAGTAGTAGGCCATTGTGTCGCCACAAGCATCAAGCCGTGATAGGCATTGATAAAAGGCATGGCACAAGACCAATACCCAACGTGATGTCCTCTACAACGATGTCACCACAATGCAGTGCTGTTTTTCGTCGTGCGGCCAGGATGATAATGTCACAGTTTAAGGTCATATGGTTTGGACCAACAGCACAATTTAAGTTCATATGGTTTGGACCAACAGCACAGTTTAAGGTCATATGGTTTGGACCAACAGCACAGTTTAAGGTCATATGGTTTGGACCAACAGCACAGTTTAAGGTCATATGGTTTGGACCAACAGCACAGTTTAAGGTCATATGGTTTGGACCAACAGCACAGTTTAAGGTCATATGGTTTGGACCAACAGCACAGTTTAAGGTCATAGGGTTTGGACCAACATCACAGTTTAAGGTCATATGGTTTGGACCAACAGCACAGTTTAAGGTCATACGGTTTGGACCAACAGCACAGTTTAAGGTCATATGGTTTGGACCAACAGCACAGTTTAAGGTTATATGGTTTGGACCAACAGCAAAGTTTAAGGTCATATGGTTTGGACCAACAGCAAAGATTAAGGTCATATGGTTTCGACCAACAGCACAGTTTAAGGTCATATGGTTTGGACCAACATCACAGTTTAAGGTCATATGGTTTGGACCAACAACACAGTTTATGGTCATATGGTTTGGACCAATAACACAGTTTAAGGTCATATGGTTCAGACCAACAGCACAGTTTAAGGTCATATGGTTTGGACCAACACCACAGTTTAAGGTCATATGGTTTGGACCAACAACACAGTTTAAGGTCATATGGTTTGGACCAACAGCAAAGTTTAAGGTCATAAGGTTTGGACCAACAGCATAGTTTAAAGTCATATGGTTTGGACCAACAGCACAGTTTAAGGTCATATGGTTTGGACCAACAACGCAGTTTAAGGTCATATGGTTTGGACTAACATCACAGTTTAAGGTCATAAGGTTTGGACCAACAACAGAGTTTAAGGTCATAAGGTTTGGACCAACAGCACAGTTTAAGGTCATAAGTTTTGGACCAACATCACAGTTTAAGGTCATATGGTTTGGACCAACAGCACAGTTTAAGGTCATATGGTTTGGACCAACAACACATTTTAAGGTCATATGGTTTGGACCAACAACACAGTTTAAGGTCATATGGTTTGGACCAACAGCACAGTTTAAGGTCATATGGTTTGGACCAACAGCACAGTTTAAGGTCATATGGTTTGGACCAACAGCACAGTTTAAGATCATATGGTTTGGACCAACACCATAGTTTAAGGTCATATGGTTTGGACCAAGTGAGAGAGGAGCCTCGGGCAAAGGGTCCTACGAGGGTTCAACAATCAGGGAGGGGTAGCAGATGCTATCTCCCAGCTAGGCTGGTCCCGAAACGCAATGTCTGGGCGACTCCTCACTCCCTTAAGGGGATGAAGGTCAAGCTGCATGCAACCCGTAAAGAAGAGACCCGAGCACATACTCTAGCTCTCAGATCGCGAGAGCCCCGAGAGACACCATTACGCAGCTCGGTCTGTCTGATGTGCGGGGGTGTGCCGAAGGTTAGTACAAGGAGTGTCAAGATTCCACCTTGGCACGGCGGGGCGGAACATGACATGAACCATGCCACCAACATTCAGGGCCTGGGGAACCGGCGTGACCACTGAGGATTGCTGCTGACCATATTCGCAACGCAGCATCCTGTCGTGTTATCCTCGGGGACAAACAAATGAGGATCAACTGCTGACCATGTTCGCAACGCGGGATTTGTATCAATTTGTTGTCTGAATCCCTCGGGGGCGTTGGCCCATGACGGTAGGGGATCCCTTGGGTGTTGTACCCAGGTCGTTCTTGGGGGTCCCTCCGGGTATGAAGGATGACAGGGGCCCGAATGAAGGGGAACACGAAACGTGGCAAGTGGATGAAACTTGCCTAAGTCGAATTTGACAATCCAAGTTCTAGAACAAAGTGCGTTGATCACATCAGCAGACCACTGGAAAGGGTCAGAGGGCTCAGTCCAAGAGCGGCCAATAGATGGCGGATCCCTGGGGAAAAAAAAGAGGGGGCATAATGCCAAACACCCTGGGCACCAGGATATCGTGGGATCTTCTAAGAGAGGGGGTTGGACCTAACATCTAGGTGTTCAGGCGGTCCTACGTATCCCATAAGGATGGGAATCAAGCCACACGTAGTTCTTGATCTGCGTCTTTAAACGCCCTTGGATAGAGGAGGGATAAACCCTGAGGACAGGGTGCGCGGGGTGCAGCTATCGCAAACCCTACGTGAATGGGGACATAATCTCACACTACGCCATGCGTCCCTACGGTTGAAGTCCCAAAGGCGAAGCAGACGCGACAACGAACCTCAAGCTGGACCCAAAGGTGATAGGTCTGGGCGTTCCTACGTATCCCATTAGGATGGAAATCAAGCTAGACGTAGTTCTGAAAATACAGTTTAACGTCATGTTGGATGAAATATAGGTCTTAGTTTTAGGTCTTAGAGCTCGGACCGTGGAAAGGGCAGAACCAAAAGAGGATCTTAGTTTTAGGTCTTAGATCTTGGACCATGGAGCCCAAATGTTGGGAAGGGTGTAGTTTAAGGTCGTGCTGGACCATACAGTTTAAGGTCATGCAGGACCATACAGTTTAAGGTCATGCAGGACCATACAGTTTAAGGTCATGCAGGACCATGGAGTTTAGGAAAAGTACTTCTTGAGGAACCTGGCGTTGGTGGGAGGAGTGATACGCTCCCCATCCATATTGACCAGGGAATACGCACCATTGGGATAGACCTTATGGACAAGAAAAGGTCCCTCCCACTTGGGTTCCAACTTGGGTGGTTTCCTGCCAGGAATCATTGGCGCTCTAAGAGACAACACCAGGTCACCTTGTCAGATGGAGCGGAGGCAAACCTTCCTATCGAAATCTCTATCCATCCTTCTCTGATGCCTTTCCAAATTATGTAAAGCATGAAGCCTACTTTCGTCCAGTGCTTCCAATTCGGCTAGACGGATCTCGACAACTCTGTCCGGCGCTTGCTGGTCGTAGACCACCGTGGGCAATGAGGGAAGTTGGACCACAATGGAAAGGACGGCTTGAACTCCGTATACCAGGGAGTACGGGGTCACCTGGGTGGAATTGCGATTTGTCATCCTATAAGCCCAGAGGGCGTTGAGGAGCTTGTCAGGCCAACTTTTCTTGTTCTGGCCAAACATTTTTTGCAGAATGTTAGAGAGGGTTTTGTTAAACGCCTCAATCTGTCCATTCGCCTGCGCATGATAGCGGGAGGTGTGGTTATAGTGAATGTTGTACTTGGCGTATAATCTCTTCAGCTCGGCCGCTCAGAAGTTGGTTCAGTTATCATTGAGGATAGCGTGAGGTATTCCAAACCGGTGAATGATATTGGAACTCACGAAGTCAGCGATAGAACCAGCCTTGACTTCCCTAAGCAGGGCTACCTCTGCCCACTTTGAGAAGAAATCCATGGTGATAAAGATGAACCGGCACTGGCGGGCCATCGCCGGCGGGTAAGGCCCTATGATATCCAACCCCCAGATTGCAAAGGGCCAAAAATACTTTTTAGTATGGAGAGGCTCTGGTGGCCGATGCACAAAGTTAGCATGAACTTGGCACGCATGACACCTCTTGGTGTACTCGATGTAGTTGTGGATCATGGAGGGCCAGAAGTATCCCAGTCTCTGAATCTGGTGGGACAACATCAACCCGGCCTGGTGGGCGACACATGATCCAGCGTGCACTTCCTGCATGACCTGCGGGATCTCAACTCTTTGAAGACAACGGAGGAGAACACCATCAAACCCGCGCCTGTAAAGGAGCTTCTCACGGCTGGGACCGCTTTGAAGGGTGAACTGCAGCGCGCGGCGCCGGATTCGTTCCCGCTATGCTTGGTCCATCGAACTATTGTAGTGCCGGAGATATTCAACCAAGGGTGTCCTCCAGTCACGAACTGTCTCGATCACCTTGATTGAAGCCCCGGGGGGTCCTGACGCAGGGGCACCAGCGGTGAGATGGTTCACTCGGGGGGCCACGACCGCCCTCCGGGATAATAGGAGAAATGACTCTTCGGTGCGCCACGTGGATGATTAGGTCATCCTGTTCGGGCTCCGCGAGTGATGCTGCCAGGCTGGCCAAAGCATCTGCTTGACTGTTCTGTGACCGGGGAACATGAACGATATCTGGTTGGGATGGGAACTTAGCCATTAGATGGAGGGTACACTCCAGCAATGACACGAGTTCTGGCTTCCTGACAGCGTAGTCACTATTAACCTACTTGATGACTAGCTCAGAGTCCCCTTTCACATACAGGTGGGGTACGTCAACCTCCAGAGCCAACTCGAGGCTGGTGATGAGGGCATGATATTCTGCCTCATTTTTGGTGCATCCTTCTGACAACAAGAAAGAATATGGCAGAACGACTTGCTCTGGTGTGATGAAGACGATACCAAGGCCCACTCTGTTAAGCCTAGGATCGTTGAGCCTTCTACCGGTAGGGCTTCGGGAGGCGCCATCAAAGTGCATCTGCCAGCATGGGGTGGCGTGATCGACTGAGAGGATTGCCTCATCAGGAAATCCCAAATCAAGCAGTTGGTCTGCAGAGGTTGGATGAGAAGCTAAGAAGTCTTCCAACGCATGTCCTTTGACGGCCTTCTGAGGTACGAACCTAAAGTAAAACTGCTGGAGGATCACCGCCCAGCGTGCCAATCGGCTGGTCAACATAGGCCGACTCAGGATGTATTTCAACGGGTCTACCCGAGAGACCAGCTGTACCTCGTGGTGCTGCAAGTAGTGCCGCAATTTCTGTACGGCGAATACAAGCACATGGAAGCTCTTCTTGATGGGAGAGTATCTAACTTCCGCGTCGAGGAGCATGCGGATGAGGTATTAGAGGCTATTCTTCGTTCCCTCATTGTTCTTCTGGGCAAGAAGGGCACCGAGGGATCGCTCCAGGGCGGTCATGTAAAGGACCAGCGGATTTCCGGGAGTGGGTGGCATCAGAACCGGAGGATGAAGCAGATACTGGTTGATTTCCTCAAAAGCGGTCTGGCACTCTTCATCCCACCCATAGGCGGCACCTTTCTTCATGAGCCAAGAAATGGGATTACACTTGCCAGCCAGATTCGCAATGAATCGGCGTATATAGGCTAAGTGGACTTGGAGGCCTCAAATCTCCCGAATATTCCTCGGGGGAGGCATCTGACTGATGACCCTGACCTTCTTGGGGTCGATCTCGATACCTAGATACCTGACTATGAAGCCAAGAAACTTTCCAGAGGTGACCCCGAAGTCACACTTCAACGGGTTCATCTTCAAGTGACGAGAACGGAGCAAACCGAACACTTTCTCAACGTCCTTGAGATGGTCCTGGCGCTGACGAGATTTGACCACCAAGTCATCTACATAGCACTCCACCAGCGTCCCGAGGATCGGCTTGAATATGCGGTGCATAGCCCGTTGATAGGTGGCACCCGCGTTCTTCAGGCCGAAGGGCATAAACCGATAGCAAAAAGTTCCCTGAGGGGCCCTGAAGGCAGTGAACTCTTCATCCTCGGGGTCCATCTGGATCTGGTTATACCTGGAGTACCTGTCCATTAAGGAGAGGGCTTGGAACCCAGCCTTTGCATTGATCAACAGCTCTGTCACGGGAAGGGGAAAGTCATCCTTCTTACAGTGGCGATTAAGATCGTGGAAGTCGATGCAGACCCTGATCTTCCCGTTCTTCTTCCTGAAGGGCACAATGTTGGCTAGCCACCTGGGGTACTGGACTTCCCTGACGAAGTTGGCCTTAATGATCTTATCAACTTCGGCCTCAACCATGGCACCGTGAAAGGGGAGCATTTTTCTGGGAGGCTGCTTGAACCCGTGATGGTTTGCTGGGAGGCTAAGGCGGTGGACGGCTACCTGAGGATCTAGTCCTGGCATCTCATCATAACTCCAGGCAAACACATCATGGTGCTGTCTGAGGAAGTCTATGTACTGTTTCTGTTCCTCGGGAGGCATAGAGGCGCTGACCAATGTGGGTCTCGGGTCCGCCTCACTACTGAGGTTCACCTGTACGAGCTTGTTAACCGTGGCATAGACGCCCTCCTCAAAGGCAGGAGGAGAATCTTCCATGTCTTCTTCTCCGCTTGTGGAAGGATCGTCCATGGGGGGATGCGTTTCAGGGCTGCTCGACCCTGATGGGGAGCTAGCACCGGCTTGGGCGGCAGAGGTCGTCACGACGGGAGACTCGTGCAATGCGCAGACCGTAGCGACAAAGGCGGTTGATCCAATCCCATACGGCCTGCGGCCAAAGGGGCCACACTTTACGACATTGAAGCAATAGTGTCGCGTTGGTTTGAGCCGGTCGATCCCGACTCGGCAAAACAGGCACGTTTGACGTACCGCCATTTCCATAAGCCCAACGTCCCGATATTGTATGGGGGTAGGAGGCTCGGGGATCACCCGAGCCTAGTTGGTGTAAGAGTATGAGGTGATTTCCTACTGTCACTTAGACCCGGAAATATGCATTCCTCTGGTACCCGAGACAACAAAGCACTCTCCCATATCGGGAGTCGTGGCCTCCAACCGATGGATTGGGAAGACATAGGTGTCATCCAAACCTGCCCAGGGATCGCTCGCGACAGCGGCAGGCTCAACCTCAACTGCCAGGATCTGCTTGTCCTTGCTCTTTTAATAGTCAGCGTCCAGGTAACGAGCTTCACAAGAGGCAAATGGGGATGCATCTCCTTGTAGAACACCCACTCGACCCTTAAGGGAGTATTTGAGGCACTGATGGTATGATGAGGGAACTGCTGCGTGAAGATGGATCCACGGCCTGCCCATCAACGCGTTGTAGGCAGTGTCCTGAGAGACAACCATGAATTCAGTATTGGAAATTAAGCCGCCGAACTGGGTCTTCAGACGAATCTTGTCGAGTGGATTTTACTCGGTCCTGTCATACCCCTGGATTCTGAGGTCGGAGGGAGTTAAATCGTCCTCGGACAAACCCAGTTTTCACAGTGTCCGAGTTGGGATCAAGTTAATCATAGAACCCGTGTCGACAAGACAGCAAAGGACCTCCACGCCATTGAACTAGTCGGTGATGTATAGCGGGCGGATGTGCCCCTGTATGGGAGGGTCTTCATCTTTAGTGGAGAATGAGATGACCTCCTGACATTCGGTGTCCTCAATCACCTCGGTGTGGAAGGCTTCTGCAGCCGCTACCTCCGTTTCAAACTGGAGGGGGCTCCTTAGAGCCTCGGCGAGCGCCTCACGCATTTTAGACGATAGGAGGAGTGCCTCAAGGATGGAAAACCTTTCCAGAATGCCGGCCAGATACTTCAGGACATCATACTTTCGCGCCAAACGCGAGCTTCTGCTTACAGGAGGTCGCTCTGCGATTGTGGGCATGACGGGCCCTGCTGGTGGGACCGGTGACTAACTGGTACTAGGCACGTTCTTCTGTTCACCAGCTGAAGCCCGGGAGGTGGCTGCCATGCTAGGACCAGAAGGCCGTAGTCACCTAGTGGCAGGGTTGGGCTGGTGGCGACGCGAGCAAGGTGATTCCGCCTGATCCAGTGACACAAACGGTTGTGGAAGTAAACCTGTTGTCACCAGATGAGGGAGCCGCGAGTGTTGCTCTCTACACCGGGCATGCTGCCTGGTCTCAGTGGTGTGCACGGCCTGACTGGAGGTGACGACCACCGTGCCCCGGTGATTCACGTAGCCACAGCTCCGTCGACGTTGGCGACGACTGGGGACATTGGGGAGGTTCACCTAGCGCTCCTCGTCGTCGGGAGCCACGAAGGGATTTACCAACTCTACAGTGTTAACCGAAGCGTACCCTGGGCTCTCGGGGAGGTTCAACTGGCGCTCCTCGTCGTCGGGAGCCACGAAGGGATTTACCAACTCTACGGTGTTAACCAAAGCATACCCCGGGCTCTCGGGGAGGTTCAACTGGCGCTCCTCGTCGTCGGGATCCATGAAGGGATTTACCAACTCTACGGTGTTAACCGAAGCATACCCCGGGATCTCGGGGAGGTTCAACTGGGGATCCTCATCGTCAGGAACCATGAAGGGATTTACCAACTCTACGGTGTTAACCGAAGCGTACCCCGGGCACTCGGGGAGGTTCAACTGGCGCTCCTCGTCGTCGGGAGCCACTGAGGGATTTACCAACTCTACAGTGTTAACTGAAGCATACCCCGGGCTCTCGGGGAGGTTCAACTGGCGCTCCTCGTCGTCGGGAGCCACGAAGGGATTTACCAACTCTATGGTGTTAACCGAAGCATACTCCGGGCTCTCGGGGAGGTTCAACTGGCGCTCCTCGTCGTCGGGAGCCATGACGTGATTTACCAACTCTACGGTGTTAACCGAAGCGTACACCGGGCTCTCAGTCGAGGAGTCATCCATTACCGGACGGGGTCTCGGAGGGATCCCCATTCTTGGGGGCATGAAATCGCCAAGCGTGCGAGAAGACGACGACAACAGCAGGGCGCGTTCTTTCTTCTTGCGCCGCTGCCTGCTCTTCTGGGAAGAAGTAGGCTGGGACGACGATGCCGAAGCGGAGGTCGCGGGTTCCGAGGGCTCCGGCTGTTCCACATGGGCACGGATGATTCCATGGGCACGGGCGACCATCCTTCGGGCCATCCAGTCGTTATACTTCCGGGACCCATAGTCGGAAACCTGTTACCACCCATCCCCGTCGTCACTACTGCCATCTGATCCCACGAAGACACCTGCCACATGTGCCAGGGCTAGGCCCAACTTGACTATGTTGTTTTCAATCTGGTCTTGGAGCCAGTCCCTGAACACATAGCATTGCTGTATGGTGGGTCACAGGAACAAGTGATAAGGGCAGTAGTTAGGGTGATCCGTGAGACACGCCTCTTCTGGCTTCCGGCACTTCGGCAGTCGCACGATCCTCTGCTCCAAAGCACTAAAGAAATAACCGGGGACCTGTGCTTCGCCAAATGAGTAAGCCCGATCCCTTCTGCCTGGAAAGGGGACTCTTGGGGGCTGACCATGGCCAGGGGCCAGTGGAGAAGGCTGATGAGGCGGGGCCGGATTACCTCGCCTAGGCGGTGGTGGTGCGTTACGCGGAGGCGCCTGCCGATTTTGAGGCGGTCGCTGTTGGGCCGGAGGCTGTGGGGGTGGACCCCTATGAGCCTGTTGAGCTGGCCTCACCGGCAGCAACTCTAGCTGTCTGGGGGCCTCTATCTACGCCACAGCAGCGGGCTCGGCTCTGGCGGCTCTCCTTGCAGATATTACAGGAGGCAGCGGGCATGCCTGACTGGCCTGTTGCAGGGATTCTTCGAGGCGCTGAGCCTTTTCCGAGAAGTCCCGGAACCCTCCAGGGTAATTCTGCGTGATCAGGGAAGGAACCAACTCTGCCTTGATGTTCCCCACACACATCGTCAGTAATTTCTCCTGAGTCAGTGGCATGTCAAGGGAGTACGTGAGCCCCTTCCACGAGGCAACGAAGTCCGCGACTCGCTCGTCGGGCCTTTGCTTGCACCTGAAGAGGTCTGAAATGTTCGTCTTCCAGGTTGTGTAATTGAACTGGTAGAGGAATTGTCGGCTAAGGTCCTCCCAGCTAGTCATTGATCCAACAGGGAGCTGGTTGTACCAAACGAATGCTGGTCCTTCCAGTGTCTGAACGAAGCACCGGATCTTGGCAACCTCCTGCAGCCCCGGAGTCCCTAAAATGGGCCCGCACCTCGAGTTGATGTGGGACAAATGTTGTGGTGGGTCTCTGGTCCCGTTAAGGGGGCGAAAGTGTGGTTCTCAAATCCTGGCGGGGCCGGCATGTCATCCACCCATGCGGGGTACGGCTTGCCATCCGATGGGATTGCCACCTGCCGAGTTTCCAGGGCCTCCAAGCGAGTGATGAGTACTTCAATCAGATCATCCGGATGTGGATTCCTGTCCTGACGGGGATCTCTAACCACAAGTGCATTTCCAGGCTCTTCGATATGATAGTCGCGCTCAGCGGCTCGGGGGGCAGCTGGCGGAGCGACTCTCGGAGCGGCGGGAGGAAACAGAATAGGGTCCCCAGGTGGTCTTGCCATTCGGGAGGGTTCGGCGAAACATATCGCGCCCTCTTGCCATGGGCTCCAGTGTCTCCCCTATCGGCGAACACGACACGGTCACGGTTGCCCGGGGGGATCTCAGCAAGGGGTATATGATCCTGCCCCTGCTGTCCTAGCCTAGGGTTGTCGTAGACAGGCCGCCTCTCTACAATGCATTCGGCCAAGAGCTCATCGACCAGCCTCTTTTGCTCGGCTAGCTGTTGGGGCAGCGTGGCCTTCTTGGGATCTTCCTATGCCTTCTTCCCTGAGGCAGATGGGTCGGCGAGTTTGACAGACCCGACAGGCTCTTTACCCTTTCCGATGTTTCGGCCCAGCGCCAGTGCCTCCGTGGGTACAGGAAGGCCTATGAGGCTCCTCTGTTTGCGAGTAATCCTCCCAGATGGGTCTGGAATCGGCCTGTCTTTGGGGGGTGAGTCCCCGTTGAGGGGTTCCATAGTGTTCCCTCATCTGAAGGTTCATCCATGTTGACTTCTACTGCCCTTGGCGACGTTCAATCAGGGTCTCCCAGTGGATTGGGCTACCGGCAGATCGCACAGAAGAGGAGAGCAGCGTACTGCCCCCACCCACGGACGTGCGCGTGGGGGTGGCCTCCTCAATAACTCTGCGGAGTACTTGAAAACTCCGGACGCATTGTTGCTGAAGGTCCTCGTAGAGACCCAGAGACACGGGGTGTCGGACCACAGGGAGTGCTGCTAGGTCAATCCGGCGGCACTGCTCACCAATCTCCTCAAGATGCGCCTGGCTCCCAGGATAAGGCGCTAGCTGATGATGGAGGTAGGAGTGAGTCGCCCGAAGAATCTGGCGGAAACATTCAAACTCTCCCGGGGTGAGTGACTCAGGTACATCAAAACCCGATTCCACGACCGGCCAAAACTTCTCAGGGAAGTGGCCCACTGCAAGAATGGTCCAGAAGCACCACGGCTCCGACTCGGGTTTCAGAACATGCCGCCCCTGCTCGTCCATAGAGGAATGTCGGGGAATTGGCAATGGCGCCGAGGCAGGCCGTCGGGGCGGTGGGTTGGCCGGCAGGGAATACAGAGAACCGGCCGATTGGCCGCCGATCCCTGGGTCTTCCTCCCGGGGTTGTAGTGCCCTGGCCGCCACATCGCGATAGGATGGGCTGGTGGATGGGCCTCCCGTCACAACGTCGGCACTCGCCGAGGGTGTTTCACCTCGCGATACTTCCATCGGTCCCCAGATAAGTTCCTCACCCTTCCTTATAGGGGCAGGAGGTGCTTCTGAGGAGATCAGTGGCAACTGCGGGCTTGATCCCTGGCGGTATGCCAAGTCCTCATCCTCCTGGATATACCTTCGAAGGGAGGAGGGAATCATACGGATCTCGCATTCGGGGAGTACGAGACTGACGCGCCGTATCCCCATCCCTGCCCTCAACTCGAAAGGTTGGGGGGGAGGTTCTGTCGTCAAGTCGTACTCTACCTTAGAATCTGAGAAACGGACTGGTCTGATTCCCGTCTGAACTCCCCTAAAATTCCTCCTACGGCGACGACCCTCGGCCTTCCTTCCCCTGGGTAGCTCCTCAGGGTAAGGATGACTTCCGTCATGGGGTCCCCTGGCCATAACAGAGCTGGGGCAGAGGGGACCGAAGGTCGGGGTGCGAGAAGCACCGGGACAGATGTCGAAAGGGACATGGGGAGGACCTCCATGTGAGTGAGCGGCTGGATACACAACGGCTCCATGCTCGCGACCGGTGGTAGTGGGTGTGACCTCATACCCCATGCAGTGGGTTCTGGAAGGATTCATACCCGGAGCATAGCTATTGCGAAGAGGCTTTCGGCTTCCCAGATCGGTGGCACGGAATGAGTCTTCATGGTGAGCGGCACTACCATGGATTGGTCCGTAGTGGCCATTGCCAGTGTCCATGACCGGGAGATTCGACCCAACCTACCTGCAGGGAGGTTGGGGTTTCGATCCCAGTCGGGCACGCGGCTGCCCCTGCTCAACATGCGCAGGGATCTGGGAACAGGAGTCAGCAGTGGTTGGGGCCACAATGGTTGCTGATGCTGGTGCCCCAGGACGGGCATTCTCCCCCACTCGCGCCCAACGCTGGCGTTGAGTCAGATGGGCCGAAACCGGCGATGTGAGCATGAAGATTGCCTGCTCCTTGGATCAGGGAGTCAGGTGGTGGCATCGATGCAGCCTGGCGGGGGTTCTGGCCGTTAACCCCAGGGATGGAACGCAGATCGAGTGGACCCGGAAATCCCCCACCTCATTGGCGTATGGGAGGGATGTGTCACAGCGCTCTGGGGATAGGCTCCCAAAGCGGTTGAACGTCGGCATGGGGAGAGGTGGCTCCCTGCGCGGCCCTCGAGGGCGGCGATGGTGGTGAGGCGTGGCCGCCTCTAGATCCAAGCGGGCCATGCCCCTGGTGGGGATGACCCCTTCCTTGACATACCTACGAACCAGGTTATTGATCACCCTCCGTTGGATGATTTCTGACGAGGAGAGGGGGTGAAAGATCCTGGCTGATATGACAGTCGAAGTCAAAGTGACCACGGGATAGGTGGGACCGCGCGGGGGTAGCTGCGTCGGCACTACCCATGCCCATGCGCCAGTGGGCAGGTGGCGATCGAGCTCCGAATGCAGTGATCTGATTCCTGGAAATAGGGAGATGAACCCATTAGTATCAACATGAAAGGAGATCATCAACCAAGGCCTGGCATCATTTCGTCTTCTATGGTCAGCGAGAGGGATCCACGCTGACGACGTCATAGAACGGAGTAGTCAACGTCCTGACGGCCTCGACCCTCGGCGGGTTCTCGTCCCGGTGAGGGTTACCTGGAACTGGTGGCATGCTATGATTCCGATGCTCCAACGGCTATCATTCCCTGTGTTGAGGAGAAGAGCTTCACGTCGGGTTCACCATTTTTTGTTTCCGACGCTTTCGTCGGGGCGCGCGCGTCCGTCCGCCGGGGAGGGTGCGCTGCTTGTTGACCCGCATTCCCGCTTTCCAAAGGCGGGCGGAATTTTTTCCATGTTCATGGACGTCTGCTCCTTGATCGAAAATAGTATGATGGGATTTCGATTCTTCCCTCCGTGTATTCCTCCTCGGAGCCCATTACCTCGTCCGGGTCTCCGTCATAGATTTAAGACGGGTTCGTGAAGCTCATTCCCGGTGCCATATCTACATGGACGCTAGTTAATTACGCTGCTTCCGTCAAGACGCTCCAAGGGGTCTTGCAAAGACAGTAACCTGTGGTGAGGAGAATGATCACGTTGGAGCGTCGTCGGCATGTCTGTCTTTGGTCCCTCATCACAGGGCTTCTCGAGGTCGCGGAAGCCCGAGTCATCCCACGTCGAACGCGGGGAACGTGTACCATCTGAGGTTTTCCTCATCATCCCATGTTTAACACGGGGTTTGTCGCAAGTTTAACTTCTTGCAGAGATGGATCGGGTTGAAGGATCCCTAGGGGGAACACCGATGTTGGGGCCAGCACGTGGGCGGCTTCCCATATATCATGGAGTGGGAAAGGGTGGCATGATCTCACCGGGATGTGGCGGCCCGGGTAAGGATCATGATGGATGGTGGGGTGAAGGATGGGGCTTACGTTCTGAGACGGCCCAAGAGGGGTGATACAGTTTAATGTCATGTGGGATGCGGTATAGTTTAACGTCATGCGGGACGTGATACAGTTTAACGTCATGCGGGACAGAATACAGTTTAACGTCATGCGGGACGGGATACAGTTTAACGTCATGCGGGACGAGATAAAGTTTAACGTCATGCGGTACGGGATTTGGGGCTTACGCTCTGAGGCGGCCCAAGGTGGTTAGGGAACTGACTGGAGAGTTTGGGACGACCGGGTGGTGGGCTTGAAACTCGTGGAGGCTTCCTACGTACCATGTGTTAGCACGGATCAAAGTCCACGTAGTTCGCTGGGATGGGGCTTACGCTCTCGGGAGGCCCATAAGAGGATGTCATGGTCAGTGCGCGCTCTAAGCCCACATGAGTCATGCTCAGTGTTGGTAACAAGAGGCAGCAGGGACCAGACGATCATGCCGCGAAGGGTGCGTCCGTGAGAAGTGGAATGGGGATTACGCGTTGAGCGGCCCAAAGAGGAAACAGGGGCTTATGCGTGGTTAGCGGCCCTTGGTGTTAGGGCTTAATCCAGGGTGGAGGCCCATGGTGCGACAAAGCGCAGTGGGAAAAGGACTCCACTGGCCTTGGAAGGGGGGAAGTACGGAGATGCATGGGTGCAGACATCCGTATGAAAGGTTAGGGGCTTACGCTCTGAGGCAGCCCTTCCCCCGCGGACAAACGCCGCTCTGACAAGGAGTATCTCATTCCATGTGAGGAAGAGTCGATTCCCATGGAGACGAGTGGGCGTAGAAAATGTCCGAGTTGGGGGGACCCTGTGTGCAGAGCCCGGGGTCGGACCACAGTTTAACGTCTTGTGTTAAGGACGAGGTGCTTAGCAGTTTAACTTCCTACAGCTTGGACGACGTGGGGTCGCTCCACACCCCTAGGGCTTACATTCCCAACACCCTCTACCCCTTGTGGAAGGGAAGGCATCGGCAAGGACATGGTGAAGGGGGGACGCAAGGCAAACCACCGGGGGGTCCATGTTAGTGTGGCTATGTGAAAAATCAATAGCCGTTAGCGTGCCTATGCGGAGAAGCATAAGGCAGAGCAACGCAATGGGAAACACGGCCTAAGGGACCTTGAGGTTACTTCACACGAGCCTAAAAGGTCATGCGGGAAAACAACGCATGGCGCGTATGCCCGGCAGG
Source organism: Viscum album (assembly GCA_963277665.1). Lineage (NCBI taxonomy): Eukaryota > Viridiplantae > Streptophyta > Magnoliopsida > Santalales > Viscaceae > Viscum > Viscum album. Next base: position 123,094,815 of record OY728129.1, on the reverse strand, counting down.
GGAGACATCAGGTGCCGGTGCAGGGGGCAGCCAAGGGGCGTCAAGGTGAGGGGTCCTCGGCTTTGCGCGTGCAAAAGGGACTATTTGCGTGCAAAACACCAGGACGGCGCGCAATTGGAGTAATGGAATTGCGCGCGAAGAGGGAACTACTTGCAGGGTTTTACGCGCATGGCAGGGTATTGCGTGCAGGGACCACGGATTGCGCGCAAGTGGGGAATCCAGGGGAAGGGGAAAATTCACTAAAGCCGGTGGATTTGCGCGCAAAGGCGAACTCCGGGGCAAGGTTGTGCGGAATTCGGGATTACGTGGATGTCATCTTTCGCGCGGGGGGAGCCGAATTGCGCACACGAGAGCCGCTTCGGATTCCTCAACCCCCAAACCGTTCGGGGTCACCTTATATTTATAGGTGACCTCCGGCGCGGAATCCTGGTGGCGTGCGAAATTTTCCACGCTGGGAACCTCTTGCGCGCAAAATCTCGCCGCGGAGAACCGGGGCGCTCAATTATTGCGTGCCTCACCGGTCCAATTCCGCGCATCCCGGGAGTACTTTGCACGCAGAACATTTTTGCGCGCGGATCCTCCTTTATTTTGCACACCACTTTTTGGGCCTCCGGATCGGGCCTCTGACTCTGAATATGACTTCGCTTCGTCATTTCAAAACTTCCTCCGAGAGTTACGGGGTTTTTTTGGCGTCAACATTATCGTTTCAAGACCGTAGGGGAATTGATAGTGAGAGCTTTCCAGAGTGTTTGTGCCTTTGTATGTTACTTGACTAGAGGGGTCTGCCAGTGTGATCCACCCAGAGATTCACCATGATTATTTTTTGTTGGTTGTGATGAGCCCACCAAGAAAAAGAACAAGCTTTTGTTTTGTACTACTTGTAGTTTAGGTAGTCTGCGGAGATACCTATTGTGTTACATGTTATTCTTTGAGAATACAGAGCTGTTTTCTCGATTCCTTGGTTGATTATTTAATTAGTGAATTAAATTAATAAATAAATGTGAATGGAGATTTGGTTGGATTGTTTAATTTTGAGTACTCCTGTATCTCTACGGCATTTAATTTTTTTACTTTTTCTATATTGCTCACTGACAGTAGGGCACAGTTCTTGTGGTGGTTTCCTACTGGGATAAGTCTCACACACTGTTTGAGTCCTACTTTTTAGACAAAATAGGTTATATGGTTGCTAGTGTGGATGGGGATTGTGGCCATTATACTTAAGGTACATGATTTTTGGTTGGATCTGGAGAGAATATGACCAAGCTAAGGCTTGCGATGCTGCTGGAGTTGCTGTTTACTTTTAGAGCTTTGTTCTCAGTTGTATTTCAGCACGTTGTTGTGTTTGCTTCTTTCCATAGATACTTGTACTTGCTGCATCATTTTCATCATTATTATATTATACATTACTTTTTCTATTTAGTTTCAGTTGTTTTATGTTGTTTACTGCTTCAACTATTGACTGGTATTTCCTTTCATTTTATACCTTACCAAATGAGGGAATAGTTTCCCCAATGACTCAACAAGGCCCTCACTGCTATTTAGAATCCTCTATCATTTGGGGAAATGCGCTTGAGGTCTTGTGGTGAACCGGGCATGGGGAACCAGTTGAGGGGCTCCAGATTCAGGTCGTTACAACAATACTCTTTATTTATTTGAGTATAGTAAGAAATACTTCTACAATGTGAAATTAAGGGATGATATTTTCTAAAAAATTAAAAATCATAAAAATATTCATAAAATTAAAAGAAAAATAAATCTTTGGCCTTACTCCCCATCGATGGCACTTAGTTGATTGTCTTGTTGTCACTATCCACATTCAAACTAAATTATTATTTTATTGAAAATTGAAATTCATTATAGGGATAATCAAGGTTATTTCACAAGGAGAATGTGTGGGTCGATTCTTCACTATCTCAATCACATATTTTTATTTTTATATGAAAATTTTAAAATAATCCAATAAAAGATTTTTGATATTTTTATTTTAGGAATTTAAAACAAAATACATAATTCTAATAAAAAAATTAGGGCGAATGGGATTTGGATCTAGGTTCTATCACATTGGATTTTTATTATTCTTTTTATTTCTTATCTAACAATATAATCAATATCATTCAATGATTGAAAGGATTTATTATATTTTCAATTCTGAATATACATATGGAAACTATCATCTGGTACATCTAGTTCCACCTCCTCCACAGAAAAGAGGTAAACAACACACCCAAAGAATGTATCCACTTTCTCCACACTCATCTTCACCATATGTTGTTCTCTCCCAACCCACAGTGCTCCCTTGGTATTCACCATGAACTGAGAGAATGAGAAATATTTTATTTTATAATGTAATGAATATAAAACCACTTTGGAAGAGTATATGAATATCATGAATCAGATTTTATCCAATTTACTCTTATATCAAGGACATGAATATGAAAATAAGTAAATGAAAACATGGACTATGATTGATTGTGCAATCTCCCATGTGTACCTTTCCCATGGGTTAGTTCTCTATAGTTTTGGAGTTGATGATATTATAATAACAACATTGAGGTTGAGAAAAACATGAATAATCGGGGGAGATGAAGAACTTCACAGCACAGTTGAACCAAGAATAGAATTAGTATTGAAATTAAAATTTCATAAAGAAAAATTGAATTCCTAGATATGATTGGTAAATGCCAAATATATTTTTATGGGGGAGGGAGATAATATTTAAAGACAATTGTATCTTCTTAAATCCCCTTTATTTTAGTGCTGATTAAATAATTTCTTCCTCCCATGGATTGTACCCATGTGTGCAGCACCAAGGGTCATGGTCCATATCACTAAAATATTCTAAATGAAAAACCCCTATTCTATGATCATGATCTATTAAATCATTAATAATAATAATTTTAATTATTTAGCTACTTTATAAGTGTAGTGAAAGAGTAAATTTTGTGATCTATTGAATTTTAGTGTTCTATGCACTGCTTAGATTGGAAAAATAGAGAGCCTACATGGATAAACTTGGGTCTTGGCATTGGAGTTCAATTATTCTGCTTCGAAAGAAAATGATGGTGAAATTGGATCAACTTACTGGGTTGTGTAGACTTATCCCTGAACATGGCTTGAACATGGCTAGTGAAGACAATGCTTGAATAGGTATGCATCAGGTGAATAGGTTAGCATGGAGGTATCTTCAATGCTTGGAGGGAGGAGTGCAACATTTTTCTTGATGACCTAAATGATGGGCTAGTGTAGGGGCCACTCCTAATTAGGGAGTGATTTATAGTGGAAGAATTCATGGGAGGACTATTGGGTCCTGCGTTTTTCTTTGGTCAACAACTATAGTATCTTCTCCCATGGTGGGAAGTCAACACAGTGGACAACAGACAGCAGTGAGGTGGGTTTTCAAGGGTTGTTGAACCAACCCTCGAACCACTACAAATGTTTCATCTATAAAATCAGAAGATGTGTATTCTGTGAATTTATGTTGTGTGTATTTTTTTGATCCTCCGGTGGGTTTAGGCCGAAGAGAATAAAAGTGATGACCCCCTTTGTCTCGTGGATGTATACAAACCTTCTGAACCACGTTAAATCCTCTCATGATTCATTTTTATTCTGGTTTTTGTGTAATTTATGTTTCCACACACCACCTGTAACAACCCAATATTTTAGGATAAGTATTATGTTTAAATTATATGATTTCATGTGTTCTATGCTACAACAAGATTATAATGTGCTATACGCAACATTGTATTAGCTTGCAGTATACGCAACACTATTCTTAGATTGTGTTACACACAATTTCAAGATTGTTTGATAATAGTCATTCTACGCAACAATGAGTATATATATATATATATATATTCAATGTATAAATGAAAACTGGTTAGATTCTGTTATAACGAAACAACAAAGGAGTCTTTCACAACACGAAACCCTATCTTGGCTTGTATTACATGCAATCACGACCTTCTTCGATAGCGTGTGTTGTACGCAATACCGAGTTTCACTAAACAACGATATGCTATTAAAATATTATTAAAACTAGCACTTATGAATAGTAATAAACAATTTTTGAAATTTTTTAATTTTCACCTTTCAAAATGGACTTCATTTTTGGATTCAGATTATCGAAATTAGCCTAGGGTGAAATTTTGGTATTTTTCTGAAAACATTCAATTTTTGATGAATAGTTAAAACACTGGGTTACTATTTAAAAACTGACTTTTTATTTGAATAATTATTTATTTTATTTAACATTATTTTAGGTCAAAATTGATACATAATACCTATGTATGTTCAATTCAATTCTTGGAGTCATTTTATAATAATTATATATATATATATAAATTTCATTGAACTTTTCACCGTCTTTTATCCCCCTCCTAGGAGAATTTGAAAATTTACATAAAACATAATTTTACCGCTTCTGTGAATGGAAATTCAAAAATCCGAGAGACACAGTTGATGTCAGTAAGTAAAATGTGGTTCAATGAGATGAAAATAATTTTTGGTGAGTAGTAACTTTTTACTTTTTTTTACCACGGTTTAAAGTAAATAGGGTAATTACGGGTAAAAATGATATTATTATTACCCTAACACATGTACTAATTCTATTGTATAAGTTTAATTTGACCAAAAACAACCTTAGGAAAAAAATATGACCATTTAGCCTCACATGGATTAGATTATAACATTTAATATTAATTTATTTAAAGAAGGGTTAAAATAGTCAAAATCAATGTTTAATAAGTAAATCATTTCTAATAAAGGGTTATACAGAAGATAAATTCGACTATAAATATTAATTAGAAAGCTCAAACGATTTACTAGATAATGGTAATTTATTAATAATTTTTAGAAATTAAATAATTTAATTTATTTATGACACAATGATGATGCAGTAATTAGCTTATTAATGAAATATTGACATAATTGATGGTATAAATACACAAATAAATGTAATTGGAAACATTTTATGAATTCCAATAATTTTATAGCTTAATATGACATGTTATTATTGATTTAAGTAACTTTTTTCGAACTAATCATTCCGTTATAAGTTTCACAAATATCAATTACCGAATAGTGTCAATATTGACATAAAATAGTTTTTAAAACAAATATTATATTATTAATTGTTATTTTATTCCTGAAAATCTATGGTTCGGCCAAATGAAATAGATAAGGTTATATATATTAATAATAAACAACCTGGGGTTTGTTTTTCTTGTTATAGTATGTTTATTAACATTATAGTGTAAGAAAACAAGAAGACACGGTAAAAGTTCAATTATCTAACTTAAAGTTAAATCTAAATGATAAGGTTAAAATAGATACCTAAACTTGTCTAAATTCTATTGGATGAGAGGATTTCGACCCATACCCACCTTAAATTCTAAATAAATCAATTTGGAGCTATTTAAAACCGAATATGACTTTATAATAAAACAATTTGTTTAGTTATTCCCAAGGTACCCCTCTCCTCCCTTATAAAAGGGCACCTCTTCCCTCTCTTCCTCACACCACTTAGAGCCTTCAAGCTCGGCCAAACCCTACCAAAGTCTCTTCTAAACTTCCCTAGAAACATTCTATAGGTCCTAGGATTCTTAAAAGACCAATTTTGGTGCCCTAATAGGAGGTCTCAAAGAGGCGCTTCAAAGAAGAGGTAATGTTTGTTACCGATTCTTTCAACTTTATTTGTTTTTTCACTTCTTCTTCTTTAGTTGTTTCATTATGAAGTAATAACATCAGTATCACTCATATACGGATATTTTATTATAATTATGAAACAACCCTATTGCACCATCTATCCATCCTATGGAAAATGAAATCATCGTGCGTGCGTACGTACGGAATACCGTCTCCACGCCGTGGTGTAATCTGTTTTCCACCACCACCTTACATGGATGTGTATAATGGTGTAAATAATAACTATATATTATTATTATTGTAAAGTTATATTGATTCTGAAATTGTATACATACACTCCAATACAATTCCACGATCATGGGAATAATATCATCGCTCGTGCGTACGTACGGACTACCGTCTCCACGACGTGATGAGATTCATTCTCCATGTTAACCATTCATGAATGATTATAAAGTATATATAATAAGTAATCATGAAATATATGACATAATAATGATACTGTATTTATGTGTATATATATGTATTTCATCTACTTAATTTCATTCAATTCAATAAGGAAACGAAAACAGCGTTCATGCGTACGTACGACCTACCCTCTCCATGAACGGTGTATTTCATTTCACTTAATCGATATATCATATATATATATATATATATATGTATATACTGAAATATATATTATATTTAAATGATGTTTTACATTCTATAATTAATTAAATCAGGATATAAGTAATAATATCAAGAACAACAAGTCCAAACACGTACGATAAATAAAACGATTTAACCCAAAACACTGCTTTAACATGGAACTTACAAAATAACGGGTAATATAAAGTCATAAGTGACCCATATATGATATCATAACAATGAATATGATTCTGTAATAAGTCAATTACATTATTTAAATCATTATACAGGAGTTTCGGAAACGTACGAAGCATATCGGACCTAAGGTAAGGGATAATTTTGCAAATCTCATTTTTATCCGAGATTACTTATTCGTAAGTATTTACTGGGGTTATATTTATCATCCATGTAAAAGTTTTATAAAACTTTTTTCATGTATGTTTAAAGACTTTTTTACCCTTTTTTGAATTTTACCACATGTTATGGAAGGAATCTTTCTTTTTTTAACCATACAAGGAACTTTTTGACTATTCTGACAAAATTACGAGGAGAATGTTATTTTTAACTTATACGGCGTGAACAGATTTTTATGATTTCATAAATCCTCATTTCCATGAAGATCCTTCTATAATATTGCATGATTATTTTCAACAAAACCATTTTATTTTAAAATTTCTTGACATTTTGTGAAAAGAAAATGATTTTGAAGAAGAAAGGATATTTTCCCCAAGAATTCATTTCAAGGGTTTTTATCAAAAATATTTTCCATCTAAAATGACATTATTTAATATGTTTATGTTTCAAGTATAATGTCTCCATTATATACATGGTTTGATTCTTCTTATGATGAAAAGATATCCATTTTTTTATATGGATTATGTTATGATGGAATGATGTTTAAGAATCTCATTCTATTACATGGGTTATGCTATGATGTATGATTTATGATTTTGTGGAACACGAAAGAATGATTTCATTATGAGATTGGTGGGACCTATATCTCCCTACAATGCATTGGGTAATGATTTATATGTCATGATATATACATGGCTGGAATGTTAATTTAATCCGGTTCAGTGTTACAGGACTGAAATGAGGAGTGAACTCGATTCAGAAAGGGACTTTGTCCGCTAAGATGGTCTTGGCAGCAATGCCTTGGCTACTATGGAAATCATAACAGGTGCTGAATGGTTTCCACAATTACATGTTTTGTTCCCATTATATTTTATCATGGTTTATGTTCTATTATGATATATGGATTACGTACTTCCACGATTTATGTATTTGCTCAAGATTTTGATGTTTAAATTTCATGTTCAAGTTTTTTCTTCCAAATGTTTATGTATTGTTTTATGTTATCTATGTTTGCCCTTTCTGAGCATTTTAGCTCACCCTTTTTATGTTTTATTTACCCCAGGAAATAAAGAAAGGTTTTAGTTAAGGAAACAAAAAGGGGAATATAGTTATGGGAGTTGTTGAATATATTTCAACATGATTAGAAATTTATATTCCGAGTTTCCATAGACACTAAACAATTACGGTCTTTGTGTGTCTTTTTTTGTTATGTATTAAGTATTCCGCAAAAGTAATGTAATGTCCATGTATGTCAAGCTTTGGGTCTCTACAGTTGGTATCAGAGGAAAGGTTTAGTCAACCTTTGGAAACTAGGATGCAAAAATGTTAGTGAGATCCCTAAAGATATTTCTACGGTATGTTTAGGGATGTCCCTAAGGATAAGTATATGTATAGGTTATAGTCCTAGAATTGCGCTAAAGAACTTAGAATTAAATATAAGATGTTATATATTGAAGGTACTCCCCCTTTATTATGTTGTTTCCCTAGCATGGTATTTGCTTCTCACACTATTATTTTTGGGTTTTAGACGATGGCTGGAACCCGAAGGAACCGTGTTGATCAATGTAATGGACAGTGTAATGATTTTCCTCCTGACCAAACCAATGTCATGGGAGATGGAGTGTACAATCTTATTTCTATACTTACACAAGATATGAATCATTATGGACTTCAAAATGAGCAGATAAAGGAGAAATATTCTGTTGAATCCTTCATGAGGCAGCGTCCACCTTCATTTAGCGGGTCTTCTGATCCCTTAGTGGCTGAAAAATGGATCAGTACTACTGAAAAGATATTTTCAGTTCTACAATGTTCTGAGCATGATAAAGTCATCTTATCAGTATATCGTTTTGAAGGTGATGTTGATCAATGGTGGAATCTTATCAAGAATACAAGGCAAAGAGTTGAAATTGAGTCCATGGAATGGGACGAGTTCAAGAACTTATTTTTCAATAAGTACTTCCCTCGTATTATTCAAATAAATATGGAGAAGGAGTTTCTTGAACTAAATAAAAAGGATGATGAATCTGTTGGTATATACAAAGCAAATTTTACAAGGCTTGAAAGGTATGCATCTGGCATTATCATCCAACCTAAAAGTAAAGTTGATTGATTCTTCAGTGGCTTAAAACCAAATCTTTGAAGGGGATTAGCTATAACTTCAGTAGCTATGAAGAAATTGTGCGTTGTGCTATGAAGGTAGAAATGGAAGTTGGTGTAACATATCTATCTCATGGTTTTGACAAGAAATGAATGATGGGGTTCAAGGTGAAATCTCATAATAATGGTGAAAAGATGATGAATGTTTCCTTACGCTCAAAGTGTGGAAAGAAGCATGGTGGAGATTGTCTTAAAGGGACTCGAAAATGATTTAAGTGTGGAAAAGAAGGTCATCGAGCAGCTGAGTGTCTAAGTAATGGAAAAAGGGTTGCTAATGGTGTGAATAAAGAAAAGACTGCAGAGAACACACCACTAACACTTCAATTCTTCAAGTACAATGAAATGGGGCATTATGCTCATCAATGCCCTAATCCATGGGTTAATGATGATCTACATGAGAAACCACTTAAGGCAAAGGACAAAGGTAAGTCACATGCGATCAGTATTGGTGATCTTGAAAATGACAACGATGTGGTGGAATGATTAAGTGTTTATGTAATGGGATTCCAAAATAATTTTGTATATAGTATCATGGAATATTGGAATATTTATGTATTGGTCTATTGTGGTTTTCAATAATTTTATGGTGTCGGTAACCATGGAAAGTGATTGAGATATTTTTGTAAAGAAGATGATATGTGCATAATGAAGGGACAAGGAGAAAATGAAATGTTTGACAGTATTCATGGGCTCATGACGTATATAAGGTAATATTTATATCATGGTTTTAATATATATAATTTTGGGGTTTTGGTATGTGGAAAGAGTTAACTTTTGACAACACTCATGTTTTCACTAAGATTCAATTGGTATTCATTTTTCAAGAGAATACATGATTAGGGCCTTCCAATGTTTGTAATGTGACCAACGAGACATATTTTATTATATATGGGGATCAACAATGGTATTAACATGCTTGTTATATGAAATCTCCAGTAATCGTTTTCACTATATTATGAGAGTGAACTACTGTATTATGGATAAGCCTAAAGATTGGAATGGATTGTGTTGGACATAAGTTAGTATTGTTTAAGGATAGAAGTTTTTTTTGATATTATTGATGGGATGCTATAGTAATCTAGTTTTAGAAAAAGGACAGCCTGTAGGATGGGTGACAGCCCATTACGTCGGATAAGGTTGTGGGAATCAAACCCACAACCGAAATGCGACTGGCCTTTATCAACTACCACTGGCCTATAATAAGTCCATGGTTAGTAGAAACGAGTTTTATTTTATTAACCAGTATGATATATGAAGTATAAGTTCATTTTTGGAACCATATACGATTAATCTAACCATAAGATGGACTTATAACTTTTGCTAACTTTTTGTTTGAAACAGATAGAATGGCCCATCATTTTATCACATGATCTTCTAACACATCGCGAATAACAAATTCAACTTCATTTCTTTAAAGGATGATGTAAAAATTGTTCAATTCACGAAAAACAGTGAAATTGTACCAAAATCATGTAATAATTTCTTTTAATTCATCAACTTTAGGGAAATGATCTTGAAAAAGAAAAATGTTGTCCTAGTTCCCTTATATCCGATGAATCAGATGGTACCTTAGATCATCAATCTATGGCTTTGTGATTGTTGGATTTTTCAAAGCCATGTTCTCTGCCACTCTCCATCAGAACATGATGGTTAGGTTTCTCTTCCATATCCATATTTTCACATATGTTCTCCTATGTGGAAACCCCGTGATTAGTTAACTTGGGTAACCGTTACGTTTCATACTTTAGTTTTTAAAGTTAAGTTTTGGTATTTCATTTTACGATCTGGGTTTCAATTAAAGAATCATTCAAGTAGAAAACCATGTATAACCCCGAAAAATTTCAAGGGCGAAATTCATTTTAAGGGGGGTAGAATGTAACAACCCGGTATTTTATGATAAGTATTATTTTTAATTTATCTGATGTCATTTGTTTTATGCTACAACAAGATTATCGTGTGCTATACGCAACACTGTATTAGCTTGCATTATACACAACACTATTCTTAGATTGTGTTACACACAATTTCAAGTTCGTTTGATAATAGTCATTCTATGCAACAATGAGTATATATATATATATATATTATATGTATAAATGAAAAATGGTTGGGTTCTATGATAACGAAACAACAAAGGAGTCTTTCACAACACACAACCGTATCTTGGCTTGCATTACACGCAATCGCGACCTTCCTCGATAGCGTGTGTTGTACGCAATACCGAGTTTCACTAAACAACGATATGCTAATAAAATATTATTAAAACTAGCTGTTATGAATAGTAAAAACCAATTTTTGAAATTTTTTAAATTTCATCTTTGAAAATGGACTTCATTTTTGGAGTCGGGATATTGAAACTAGCCTAGGGTGAAATTTTGTAATTTTTCTGAAAACTTTCAATTTTTGATGAATAGTGAAAACACTGGGTTACTATTTAAAAACCGATTTTTATTTAAATAATTATTTATTTTATTTAAATTTATTTTAGGTAAAAATTGATTCATAATACCTATATAAGTTCAATGCAATTCATTTTAGTCATTTTATAATAATTTTAGATATATAAAAATTGTATTGAACTTTTCACTGTCTTTTACCCACCTCATAGGAGAGTTTGCAAATTTACATAAAACATACTTTTACCGCTTCTGTGAATGGAATTTCAAAAATCCAAGAGACATGGTTGATTTCAATAAGTAAAATGTGGTTTAGTGAGATGAAAATAATTTTTGGTGAATAGTAACTTTTTACTTTTTTTTACCACGGTTAAAAGTAAATAGGGTAATTACGGGTAAAAATGATATTATTATTACCCTAACACATGTCCTAATTCTATTGGATGAGTGTAATTCGACCAAAAACAACCTTAAGAATAAAATATGACCATTTATCTCCACTTGGATTAGATTAGGACATTTAATATTAATTTATTTAATGAAGGTTTAAAATTGTTGAAATCAAAGTTTAATAAGTAAATAAATTTTAATATAGGGATATAAAGAAGAAAAATTCGACTATAAATATTAATTATAAATCTAAAAAGATTTCCTACATAATTTTATTTTCTTAATAATTTTTAGAAATTAAATAATTTAATTTATTTATGACACAATGATGATGTAGTAATTAGCTTATTAATGAAACATTGACATAATTGATGTTATAAATACCCAAATAAATGTAATTTGAAACTTTTTATGAATTTAAATAATTTTCTAGGTTAATATGACATGTTATTATTGATTTAAGTAACTTTTTTCGAACTAAACATTCTGTTATAAGTTTCAAAAAAATCAACTACCAAATAGTGTCAAAATTGACATATAATAGTTTTTAAAACAAATATAATATTATTTATTGTTATTTTACTCCTAAAAATCTAAGGATTGGCCAAAGGACTTAGATAAGGTTATATATATTAATAATAAACAACTTGGGGTTTGTTTGGATTTTTATAGTATGTTTATTACCCTTGTAGTGTAAGATAACAAGAAGACATTGTAAATGTTAAATTATCTAACTTAAAGTTAAATCTAAATGATAAGGTTAAAATAGATACCTAAACTTGTCTAAATTCTATTGGATGAGAGGATTTCGACCCATACCCACCTTAGATTCTAAATAAATTAATTTGGAGCTATTTAAAAACGAATATGACTTTATAATAAAATAATATTTTTAGTTATTCCAAAGGTTCCACTCTCCTCCTTTATAAAAGGGCACCTCCTCCCTCTCTTCCTCACACCACTTTGAGCCTTCAAGCTCGGCCTAAACCTAAATAATTATCTTCTCCACTTCCCTAGAAACATCTTATAGGTCCTGGTCTTCTTAAAAGACCAATTTTGGTGCCCTAATAAGTGGTCTCAAAGAGGCGTTTCAAAGAAGAGGTAATGTCCGTTAACGATTCTTTCAACTTTATTTCTTCTTCCACATCATCTTCTTTAGTTGTTTCATTATTAAGTAATAACATCAGTATCACTCATATACTGATATTTTATTATATTTATGAAACAACCATATTTCACCATCTATCCATCCAATGGAAAATGAAATCACTGCGCGTACGTACGTACGGAATACCGTCTCCACGCCGTGGTGTAATCTATTTTCCACCACCACCTTACTTGGATGGGTATAATGGTGTAAATAATAACTATATATGATTATTGTAAAGTTATATTGATTCTGAAATAGTATACATACACTCCAATACAATTCCACGATCATGGGAATAATATCATCGCTCGTGCGTACATACGGACTACCGTCTCCACGACCTGATGACATTCATTATCCATGTTAACCATTCATGAATTATTATAAAGTATATATAATAAGTAATCATGAAATATATAAAATAATAATGATACTGGATTTATGTGTATATATATGTATGTCATCTACTTAATTTCATTCAATTCAATAAGGAAACAAAAACAGCGTTCATGCGTACGTACGACCTACCATCTCCATGAACGGTGTATTTCATTTCATTTAATCGATCTATTATATATATATGTATATAATGAAATATATATTATATGTAAATCATGTTTTACATTCGGGAATTAAGTGAATCAGGATATAAGTAATAATATCAAGAACAACAAGTCGAAACATGTATGATAAATAAAACGATTTAACCCAAAACACTGCTTTAACATGGAACTTACAGTAGAATGGGTAATATAAAGTCATAAGTGAACCATATATGATATCAAAACAATGAATATGATTCTGTAATAAGTCAATGACATTATTTAAATCATTATACAGGAGGTTTGGAAATGTACGAAGCATATCGGACCTAAGGTAAGGGATAATTTTGCAAATCTCATTTTTATCCGAGATTGCTTATTCGTAAGTATTTACTGGGGTTATATTTATCATCCATGTGCAAGTTTTATAAAAATGTTTTCATGTATGTTTAAATTCCTTTTTACCCTTTTTTGACTTTTACAACGTGTTATGGAAGGAATCGTTCTTTTGTTAACCATACAAGGAACTTTTTTACTTTTCCGACAAAAGTACAAGGAGAGTGTTATTTTTAACTTATACGGCGTGAACGGATTTTTACGGTTTCATAACGCCTCATTTTCATGAAGCGTACTCTACAAGATTGAATGATTATTTTCAACAAAACCCTTTTCTTTTAAAATTGAATGACATTTTGTGAAAAGAAAATGATTTTGAAGAAGAAAGGATATTTTCCTCAAGAATTCATTTCAAGTGTTTTTATCAAAACTATTTTCCATCTAAAATGACATTATTTAATATGATTATGTTTCAAGTATAATGTCTCCATTATTTACATGGTTTAATTCTTCTTATGATGAAAAGATATCCATTTTTTATATCGATTATGTTATGATGGCATGATGTTTAATAATCTCATTCTATTACATGGGTTATGCTATGATGTATGATTTATGATTTTGTGGCACATGAAAGAATGATTTCATTATGAGATTTGTGGAACCGATATCTCCCTCCAATGAATTGGGTAAAGATTTATATCTCATGAGATAGACATGGCTGGAATGGTAAGTTACTCCAGTTCAGTGTTACAAGACTGAAACGAGGAGTAAAATCGATTCAAAAAGGGACTTTTCCACTAAGATGGTCTTGGGAGCAATGCCTTGGCTACTATGGAAATCATAACATGTTCTGAATGGTTTCCACAATTACATGTTTTATTCCCATTATATTTTATCATGGTTGATGTTCTATTATGATATATGCCTTACGTACATCCACGATTTATGTCTTTGCTCAAGATTTTTATGTTTAAATTTCATGTTCACGTTTTTTCACCCAAATGTTTATGGATTGTTTTATGTTATCTATGTTTGCCCTTACTAAGCATTTGAGCTCACCCGTTTTATGTTTTATTTACCCTAGGAAATAAATAAAGGTTTTAGGTAATGAAACAAAAAGGGGAAGATCGTTATGGGAGTTGTTGAAGATATTTCAACATGATTAGAAGTTTATATTCCGAGTTTCCAAAGACACAAAACTATTACGGTCCTTATGTGTCTGTTTTTGTTATGTATTAAGTATTCCGCAAAAGTAATGTAATGTCCATGTACGTCATGCTTTGGGTCTCTACACCACCTCTGCACCCTTACAAGTGGTATCAGAGGGAGTATGCCTCATGGTGTTTCAGAATGCTTCCAGTCAGACCTTGGTGGTGGGAGCGGAGTCCTGGGGTGTCATGCAAAGGTGACAGGACAGAGAAGGTTGTACTTGAGAGATGTTAGAGGCAGAGACACCATTATGCATGTTGGATCTTGTGGAGGTGGTTTTGTACCCTAAGAGATAGGGTGATCCTTGATGGTTTGTGACCTAGAGAGTGGGTGGACCACTGATATCAACGACAAGGAAGGAGCATCCCCTGAGGCCATGATTAGTAGCCATTTAGTTGGAAGCAGACCATTTCACAAACACACTGAAGGACATGATCTTGGAATCACAAGAGAATGAATGGAATGGTGGTGGGAGAGTGTCACGACCCAATATTTGAGGCCCTATCCCACACCAGCAAGAACATCAAAGTTGTGGTTTAACTGGTTTGTCCCTATCAAAGAGATGGGAGTCACCCCGAAAAAGTAGAGGATGGTGCATGTCAGTCCTAACACCACTGGTTGGGAGATGGGGAAACTCTCTTAATGAGTCCATGGCAGGACAAAACTAGTGAACCTCAATCATATGAAGAGATGGATGGCTAAACCCTGCCTTACTTGGAGGGGGCTAGGGTTCCGCACTAGCTAACCATTGTGTTGAGATGCTCAGCTTGTTACAAGTGGTATCATAGGGAGCCAAAGTGATTAGAGTTGAAATGACGTGGTGACTACGATTTTTCCAGTGACTGGAAAATTTATGTTGGTTAAAAAACATTTATGATACTAGATCCGTGAAGATATCGATGAGATGAGTCCAACGACATATGAATCATTAAAAATAGAGTTGAAACAAGCCGTGTAGATCTGGTCAAAGTTTTGGTCAAACTGTAGGTGAACAGTAACCCGTGCTAGAGAAGATGGTACTGTTCACACTACTAGTGAATTTTCAAGTGAGATTCAGCTAGCGGCTTCAGTGTGCCATGTCATCGCCACACCAGCAGGAAATCTGGACTATTTAATTTATTTTGGCAATATCTCAGCTAATCGTTGTCCAATTTCAATGATACATGAGTCTATTCCCACTATTTCAACCATTCCAGACACATCTGTATTGTTAGTTTTCAAAATTATCACTATAAGGTGGTTTCAAAGGGGTGCGATATCGATGGTGGTGATTGATTTTTGCAACATCGATTATGGATGGTGTGGGTACACTACCAAAATTTGAGATTGAGAAGTTTGATAGTCAAAAGAATTTTATCTTGTGGAAAAGCATGGTGAAAGATATTCTTGTGAAGCATGGCATGATCAGACCATTGATTGGAGAAAATCCTGATACAAACAGTAACAATGATTGGGAAGAGCTCGAGATGTGGATCGTCAGCATAATTTGACTGTTTCTTGAAAATGAGGTAAAGTAATCAGTGTTGGATGAGACCTCACTTAAGGAGATATGGAAGAATTTTGAGTAGCGATATATGGAAAAACCTCTTTCCAAAAAAAAAATTTAAAGACAATTTTTTTCCAGTTGCGCATGGATGGTGGAGAAAATTTGTGGGACCAAACCAATAAATTCAACAAGATCTTGACACAATTGTTGGGTATTGTTGAAAGGTTGGAGAGGAAGATAAATCACTTTTTCTTTTTTCATCACTACCATGTTCATTTGATGGACTTGTGATTTCATTTCTCGAGGTGAAGGAAATATTGAAGATGGACGAGGTGATGACATAGTTTCAAGATTCAGAGGCATTTTGAAGACCCGTGAAACATTCAGGTGAGAAAATCATGGTGATTCTTAATGACAACATGGGCAGAGCCTACACCAGAAGATAAGAGGTAAAGAATGGTGGCCAAAATTAAGGGGATGTGATCCTAGAGAAATCACGTGTTTCTGGTGTCAGAAAAATAGTCACTATAAAAGTGAATGTGGAGAGCACTAATAGTACATTTCTCATAAATAGAAAGTTGATGAGATGGATGAGAACACTATATAATTATTTATAGATGATGAAGTCTATGTGACATCGAGAATCATTCACTCAAATGAGAGAGCTGAATGGGGAGAAGTGCAGTGTCATTATTACGAAAGATACTGGAACATGAAGCGGAAATGTTGATTACTAAAAAGGAAGAATGAGTGGGCTCAAAATCCAAAGGAATATGGATGGGTTTTGGATTCAAGGAGCTCAGAACACTTATGTTTGACCAATGGTGCATTTCATACTTTTCAGCTAGTGAAAGAATCAGTGAGGGTTGGTGATGGGTCAACATGCGAGGTTCAAGGAGTCAGGACAGTGAAATTGATGACACCCGAAAGAGGAGTACAATAAATGGATCACATGAAATTCATTCCAAGGACGAGATGAAACCTGGTATCATTATGTAGGCTTGATGAAAAAAGGGTTCAAGATTTCCATAGCAAGTGGAGTGTTGGAAGTCTCACTAGGGGATGTAGAAAATCTAACTAAGAAAGAGTCTCAAGGGTTATATCATTTGATGAGGACTGTAGTCAGCTAGAGATCGATTGATGATGGTGGATGTGCCACATCATATGGTGTGAAGAAGTGCGTTTGATTTTCTAATGATGTTTTCAACAACATTAAGGAGACTGCAGGTGAAGATTAAACCCAAAATTGGTCATTAGGGGTATTCTTGGGGGGTCCACTTCCAATTAGGGAGTGATTTGCGGAGGAAGAATCCATGGGAGGACTATTAGCTGCAACATTTTCACTTGGTCATCAAAAAATGTTGTAGAATCTTAAATGGTGGGAAACCAATGTGGTGGACAAAAGTTGACTGTGAGGTGGGTTTTCAAGGGTTTCTAAACGAACCCTTAAACCACTACTAATGTTTCATCTATAAAATCAGAAGATGTGTATTCTGTGAATCTATACTGTGTGTATTTGTGTGATCTTATAGCGAGTTTAAGTTGGAGATAATAAAATTGAAAACCTCATTTCTACCATGGATGTATCCAAACTTTCCGAACCACATTAAATCCTCTTATGCTTTGTTTTTATTCTCATTTTTGTGTGATTTGTGTTGCTATGAACTTCTGCTGCACACTTACAGCTAGATCAAACTCATTGCATACTTCTTTCTAACACCATGTCTGCACCTATTTATAGGCTTTAAATCATTGCATTGGGAAGTGTCGATGCCTCCTCCAATCTTGTCCCTGTATAGGGGGGAAATAAAATTTGAAAAAGAAATTTCTTAACATGGAATGGATAAACTATGGAGTTTCATTGTAGTCTTGGTTTTCCTAGGGTGAGATGAAACAGACAATACATGGATTCAAAGAGGTTTTGGTGCATGATTCCTATTCGACACGACATCGAGACCTATCCTCCAGCGGAATGACTTTAACCAGTGTTGTATCCCTACTGGGCAAGCTTTGGTTGGTCAGGTTTGGATCTTTGATTATGGAGAGTGAATATTCAAGATTCCATGGATTCCATAGGCACTGATTGGATTATATTCTCCTCTGGTCGAAAGAGGGGTGCGGTGATAATCTTCAACCCTGGTCCTAAGTGAAGGTTTTGGAGGTGATGGGGTTCAACATGGAAATGGACGACTGTATCTTCTTAGCTAAGTTCTGGTTATCTCCCTGGGGAAACATGTGGTGTAATCGGTCAAGCTCAGCTCCAATCGGATTCTACAAGGAAACTTCAATCTTGGTTCTGGTTCTATTTTAAATTGTTGGTAGCAAGGGAAAATGGAATAAATGAATAATCATGATGGAATAGGAAATGATAGTCGTAGAATATGGGGGAGCGGTAGCTCACAATACTACAAAAATGGTCTTTATCAGCACTCAAAACAGGCTTTATCAGCGTTAAAAAAGCACTGTAATGCTCGGTGCTGATAAGGGGGTCCCCTTTATCAGCAGTATTGTTCACTGATAAAGGGTTACTTTATCAGTGATAAAAAGATGCTGATAAAGGGGGACTTTATCAGCGCTAAACAGGCGCTGATAAAAAATCGCTTTATAAGCTCTAAAAAAGCGCTGATAAATGTGTGTTTTATCAGCACTCTTTAAGAACTGATAAACTAATCCTTTATCAGCGCTTTTTAGCGATGATAAATGTAGATTTTATCATCACTTTTTTAGTGCTGATAAAGGACACCATTATCAGTGCTAAAAATTTGCTGATAAATACCTTGTCTACTGCTACAAAAAAATCTACAGCCGCACACCCAAGATCCTGCGAAATATTCAGCATCGCAATAAGCTAATTAGACCAAGTATACCCATAAAAAATTAACACATAAATCATAATCTAATTAGACAATTTATACCAATAAAACAAGTATACTCATACACCATTATCACAAAATTCATAAATTAATTAAGTACATAATGAATTCAATTCAGAATTCAGGGGGTTGGGGGTTGTTCAGGGGTATGGGGTGGCCGTCCAAGGGGGGGTAGAGGGTGTCCGGTGGGATGGGGTTTCCGGGGGGAAAGGGGTGTCCAGGGGGGTGTCCTAGTGAGGGGGGTGTCTATGAGGGGGGTTGTCTATGGGGGTGTCCAAGGGGGTGGGATAGTTTCCAAGGTGTCAGGGGGGCTTTCTAGGGGGTGGGGTGTCTGAGGGGTGGGGAGTAGTATGGGGGGTGGGCTATCCAAGGGGGTGGGGTGGTGTCCAAGAGGGTGGGCTGGTGGTTTCAGGGTGGATAGGGGTGTTCAGGGGGTGGGGGTGTCCAGGGGTTGGGCTGGTGTCTAGTGTGTCAGGGGGGATTCTAGGGGGGTTGGTGGGGCTGTCCAAGGGGGGTGGGATGGTGTCCGGGATGGTGGGGGTGGTCGTCCATGGGTGGGGGTTTGTCCAGGGGTGGGGTGTCATGGGGTGGGGGTATTCCGGTGTTGGGGTGGTGTCTAGGAGGGGTGGGGGTTCTATCCAGGTGGTGGTGGTTGTCTAGGGGGTAGGGGGTCTGAGGGGGTGGTGGGTTGTCCGAGGTGGGGGTGGGGATGTCTATGGGCATGTTCAGGGGGTGAGGGTGTCTAGGGGATTGAGGGGGATTTCCATGGGGTGGGGAGTTTCCATAAGGGTGGGGGTTTCCATGTCGTAGGTCAGTTGTTGTTTTCACTTAAAATTGTGTCCATTTTTTTTTAAAAAGTGACACTTTGAGTGATATCGGCCACTAAGTGCCTCAGATTGAGGCGATTTTGACTTGTACATGTCGCATAAGACCCATGGATCTTTCTCCTATAGGATAAAAAAAAATCATAATGAGTTTGGTTGGATTTCTGTATGTCAGTGTTTGTTTTCACTTAAAATTGTGTCCTTTTTAAACAAAAGAGAGACCCTTTGAGTGATAATGGCCACATAGTTGCCCAGATTGAGGCTGGGTTGACTCATGCACATCACAAAGGACCCATGGAACTTTATCCTAAAGTATCAATACAATACGAATGCATTTGGTCGGATTTTCGTAGGTCAGTTGCTGTTTTCACTTAAAATTGTGTCCATTTTAATCAAAAGAGAGACACTTTGAGTGATACCATCTACATTGTGCCTTGGATTGAGTCCAGGTTGACTCGTACCGTCAAAAATGTTTCATAGATTGTTCTCCTATATAATCATGAAAATCCAAATGTGTTTGGTAAGATTTATGTATGTTAGTTGTTGTTTTCACATAAAATTGGGTCCATTTTAAACAAAAGAGAGACACTTTGAGGGATACCGGATATACTGGGCCTCAGATTAAGGCGAGGTTGACTCTTATACGTCAAAAAATACTCATGGATTTTTATCAAAAATGATCAAGACAATTATAATGTGTTTGTCCACATTTTCGTTGGTCAGTTTTGGTTTTCACTTATAATTGTATCCATTTTAAACAAAAGAGAGACACTTTGAGTGATACCGGCCACACCGTGCCTTAGATTGAGGTAGGGTTGACTCGTACATGTCTCAAAGGACCCATAGATCATTCTACTAAATTATTAATTCAATAAAAAATGTGTTTTTTTGGATTTATGTAGGTTAGTTGTAGTTTTCACTTAAAATTGTGTCCAATTTAAACAAAAGAGACACTTTGAGTGATACCAGAAACACAGTGCCTTAGATTGAGACGAGGTTGATTCATACACATTTCAAAGGAACAATGGATCATTCTTCTAAAGGATAAATACAATCCGAAATCATTTGGTCCGATTTCTGTATGTTAGTTGTTGTTTTCAATTAAAAACTTGTCCATTTTAAACAAAAGAGAGACCCTTTGAGTGATATCAGCCACACTGGGCCTCTTATTGAGGCAGGGATGAATCTTACATGTCTAAAAGGACCCATGGATCATTCTCCTTAATGATCAAAACAATATGAATGCATTTGATTGGATTTCCATAGGCCAGTTGTTGTTTTCACTGAAAATTGTGTCCATTTTAAACAAAAGAGAGACACTTTGAGTGATACTGGCCACACTGTGCCTCATATTGAGGAAAGGTTGAGTTTTAAACATCAAAAAATACCCATGGTTCGTTATACTATAGTATGAAGAAAATATGAATGGTTTCGGTCAGATTTTCATCGGTTAGTTTTTGTTTTCACTTAAAATTGTGTTCATTTTAAACAAAAGAGATACACTTTGAGTGATACCAGCTAAACCGTGCCTCGAATTGAGGCGGGGTTGACTCTTACACATAGAAAAGGACCCATGGATTGTTCTCCTAAATTACCAACACAATTCGAAATAAGTTGGTTAGATTTCCATAGGTGAGTTGTTGTTTTCACTTAAATTGTGTTCATTTTATACAAAAGAGAGACACTTTGAGTGATACCGGCTATGCAGTGCCTCAAATTTAGATAGGGATGACTCTTACATGTTCCAATGGACCCATGAATCATTCCCCTAAAGGATTAACACAATATGAATGCGTTTGAACATATTTTCGTAGGTCACTCGTTGTTTTCACTTAAAATTGTGTCCATTTTAAACAAAAGAGAGACACTTTGAGTGATATCGGCCACACTATGCCTCAGATTGAGGTGGGGTTGACTCATACACATCAAAAAGGACCCATGGATCGTTCTCCTATAGGATAAAGTCAATTTGAAATCATTTGGTTAGATTTTAGTAGGTCAGTTGTTGTTTTCACTTAAAATTGTGTCCATTTTAAACAAAAGAGAGACACTTTGAGTGATACCATCTATATCGTGCCTCGTATTGAGGCGGGGTTGAATCATACACATCCCCAAATCACCCATGGATTTTTCTATTAAAGGATCAAGATAATTTGATTGCGTTTGGTCAGATTTTTGTAGTTTAGTTGTAGTTTTATCTTAAAATTGTGTCCATTTTTTTTAAAAAAAAAAGAGACACTTTGAGTGATACCGGCCACAGCGGGACTCGAATAGAGGAAGGGTTGACTCGTACACATTGAAAAGGACCCATGGATCGTTCTTCTATATGATCAACATAATATGAATCCGTTTAGTCATATTTACATAGGTCAGTTTTTGTTTTCACTTAAAATTGTGTCCATTTTAAACAAATGAGAGACCCTTTGAGTGATACAGGTCACACCATGACTCAGATTGAGGCGGGGTTGACACATTCACATCAAAAAGAACCCATGGATCGATCTCCTATAGGATCTAGACAATATTAAATCTTTTGGTCATATTTTCATAGATCAGTTGTTATTTTCACTTAAAATTGTGTACATTTTAAACCGAAGAGAGACACTTTGACTGATACCAGCTATAACGTGGCTTGGATTGAGGCAGGGTTGACTCGAACATGTCTCCAATGCACCCATAGATCATTATTATAAGGGATCATGACAATCTGAATGTGTTTGGTCAGATTTTCGTAGGTCAGATGTTGTTTTCACTTAAAATTGTGTCCATTTTTTTAAAAAAAGAGACACTTTGAGTGGTACCAGCCACATAGGGCCTCAGATTGAGGTTGGGTTGACATATACATGTCTCAATGGACCCATGGATAATTATCCTATAGGATAAACACAATCAGAATGCATTTGGTCATATTTCTGTAGGTCATTTGTTGTTTTCACTTAAAATTATGTCCAATTTAATCAAATGATAGACCATTTGAGTGATACCGAAAACATCGTGCCTCGGATTGAGGTGGGGTTGACTTTTACACATCTAAAAGGACCCATGGATCATTCTCCTAAATGATAAACACAATAAGAATGCATTTGTTTGGATTTTCGTAGTTCAGTTTGATGTTTTCACATAAAAGTGTGTCTATTTAATAAAAAGACCATTTGAGTGTTACTGGAAAAACTGTGTCTCCGATTGAGACGGTGTTGAATCATACACGTCAAAAAGGACCCATGGATCATTCTTATAAATCATCAAAACAATATGAATGCATTTTCTTGGATTCCCGTAGTTCAGTAGTTGTTTTCACTTAATATTGTGTCCATTTTAAACAAAAGAGAGACACTTCGAGTGATACCGGCCTCACCGGGACTCAGATTAAGGCGGGGATAACTCGTACACGTCCCCAATGCACCGATGGATCATTCTACTAAAGGATTAACACAATCCGAATGAATTTGGTCTGATTTCTGTATGTCAGTTGTTGTTTTCATTTAATATTGTGTCCATTTTAAACAAAAGAGGGACACTTTGAGTGGTTCATCATTCTTGCATGTTGCTGGTGCATATCATCTATTAAAATAGGAAAATGAATCATTATAGAAAGTATGTTTCATTTAATAACAATTACATTTTTCCTACAAAGATTTACATACAACAATTTTTCTTTTTTTTGATCTCTGTAACCCCTCTCAAAAATGACCACCAATTGTACACGTCCCCAAGTCCGATCTACATAATATTTGTGTACAATCTGCCATCAGGTATGCGGCCCACTCATTTCAGAACAGATCTATATCGTTATGTGAGTATGAGGCTTAATGGAAGTCAGAGTGGTACTACAAAATATAAAAATAATTAATTAATAAATAAATTAAATGAACTAGTAGTAGTATTTGAAAATACCTCTTTAGGGATGCTAGTTTGTTGATGAAAAACGATCTCTTTCATATATTTACAAACATAATAACCGCAATCATTGTCGTTTGTTTGTTGTGGACACTACAAAAAAATTATTCTTTAGGAGAATAAGTATCTTGTGTTGATATGTGTTTGGATAGTGAAATTTTATTATATATACCAAGGTATTTGTCCAGACGTAGTACTTGATCGCCTCCATATGCTTATCCCCTGTCCTCATTCCATTTTTTAGACGATAATGATACACCACCCTATCATAACCAAATCCTCAGTAAAAGATAATATAAATTATATTACTTGATTTTTAGACCTAAAATGTAGGATGTAGTGTTGTACTGATTCACAAACTCCATCATGTGTGGTCGGTTTGATGGATACCCTTGCTTTTAATCCAAAAAATAAATCTTCTGAGTATCCAAGTTCACCACAATTAGCATCCAATGTTTCCTAAAAACACAAAAAAGGAATAAGTAATAAAAGAATTGAAAATATTATTGATATGATTTAATCGTAGAGTTTTACCCCTGCATGGTTGGTATTAGGAAGAGTCTGTCATCTATAATATTTCATTCAAATGTTTTCAGCAAGTTGTTCACTATTTCATTCTTTTTCAATGCCTCTAATTTCATTAGATGTGTTAATGTGGTATGAGGACTAACAAGTCTGAATTTTCGCTCATGAGAAAATTCCTTCAACTGTTTTTCATATATACATCTGTCAACAATATAAAATGCATTTAGTCATAATTTTCACATTAGATCAGCTTTTAGAAAATCAGTTCATCAAAACATACCTCATATATATATTTACAACTATGACACCTAGCCAACCGTTTTCAAGGCAATCATTTACATTTTCAGCTGTAATGAAATCCTGACATTCCTCTCTGTATATATTCTTTTTGAAAACAACTATATGACTACTACCACCTCTTAGCTTCGTATCCACCTGAGTCTTCAATGATAATAAATGTGGATAGAGAACAGGTGGTGTTATTGTTCATTTAGTATCTCCATGGGATCAGTTGGTCAATCCTTTAGATGGGTTTGAGCCAATGTTTGTCACCCCCTTCCCTTTCTCTATCTATAATAACATTCATTGGTTTAGACCCTTTTTTCATTAATTATTAAACATTTAGCTTGAAAAAAAAGTAAATAAATACCTCTTTGTCCTCATGTACTCTTAAAAGTTGTGGAGGCCATGCAATGAATGTATCACTAGCCTTTTCGACCGTATGAATATCATCGTCATCATGTAGAATAGGTAGCTCTGCATTTAGCTCATGAGCTATAATAATCGTCCCTTTCAGTCGATCTTTTGGAAGTGGTCTATTATGCAGCGTTTCCTCTTGGATGTTGAACACTATATCCCTCGCTACAAGGTGATAGGTTGGTGTTGACAGATATAAATCACAATCATTATCAACTTGTAGATGATCAGTATAGGAAACATATCAGTGTTTGTCTGATTCACATTTCTTGAGAACAATTATTAGAATATTGATTACCATGGCTAAGACAGCTCTTTTAGGGGAATGGATCACCTCAATGCTGGTGGAGTTTGGGGGTGATCTTCACACGCTGGTTGTTCCTATGTTGTGTCTTCTCCTTGCTTCACACCCATAAATGTTTCTATCAACTCTCCCTTCCATTGCAATAATTCTTCAATGGTTACTTGTCCTCCACTCATTTGTTTCAATTTTTCATGTCTATCATCCATTTTTTCTTGTTCTCAAAATATACTCGGGGTTTCACCCCAAACCCCGCACCTCTGACATGACTGTGTTGTTCTGGTTGCTTCAAAGCCATCGATAATTGGTTTTCATCCTCTACAGGAGTAGCTAATTCATGTGACTGTCAGATACAGGAAAATAACTGATTATTTTTATGTAATATCAATTTAAAAAAAAATCTTCTTATCATCGCGTCATACTTACACATATTTCCGACACTTTTTGTGTTTTCTCACCTACTAGATTCCCTTCCTTATTCACATGTTCCTCCTACCATAGAACACGACATGGTATGGAAGTGTTTTTCATTTTAGACTCATCAATATACATATAAATGTAGATAGATCATTATGATGTTGCTTATTGTCACCTAAAAATATTTCTATATATTTAATATATGTACCATTTTTTTCTAGTGAAGTGTATTTTGTCCTTGCTTTACAATAGGGGTATATTGGTTTTGATGCACGTTCCTTATTTTTATTATAGAGTTTCTGTATCATAAATAAAATATTGATGATCAATGTGATGAATATATGTATCCTCAAACAACGTATTATCACCCACAATGTACTTGAAACTTCTCATCCCCATGGCGGCTAGTAAATGCATCCCATGCTTCATGGGATATCAGGTGAGCATAGACAATGGGTGGGTGCAGGTTTATTTTACCATTGGAATCATTCTGGTGACATCTTGTTAAAATAGTGTTAAAACCACAATGAATCCTTCCTAAAAGCCTTAGTACATAATCCTTGTGTCAATTGTCTACTATAAATGTACTCTGCAAGAGATTGAGAATAGTAATACATTTTTTCATTATTTTATTTTCTACTAAATTAATGAAATAAATTAATAATGTTACCGTAATTTCTTCCCAGATCACAGCCTTCATCCCAGACACAACATTGTGCCATGAATCTATGTCAATCGGCACGCATTGCCGAGTGACAAATCCAATGTAACTACTAAACATAGCCTTGTTGGGATTCACATTTTGGCCTCATGCATTCTATCCAATATCAAATTTGATGCCTTTTCTTTTCTTCTTAAGAACATTGGCTGACACGGTCAAACTACGATGCACATGTGTTTTCTGTGATGACAGTCCTTCATTCTAGACCATTTCATCGATATCAAAATCATCTATATGTTCATCTGAAATGGTATCAATGGCATGTGCTGATGCTTGTTGGACCTTAACACTAAGAGCAACAACAGGTTTAGAATCTTGGTGTTGCTCTGCACTATGAGCAGCTGCAGCAACAGCAGCTTGAGAGACTTGTTCAACGTCAAGGTTAAGATCACTAAAATGTGCAGAAGTCATTATCTGCAGAAGTGGTTGAACAGTTAATTTAGATTACATAAATTCAGTAAGGATAAGATAATATCATGAGATAAAAAGATCTATATTAAAAAAATAACATGTTTATTGAACTCTCTTTCCTTTTTCAAAGGCTGATGGTATTTGAAACCTCTATCAATTATCCAAATCCCTTTATTGTGGTCTCCTCTAATATAAAAAACATCATTTACATTGGGACCATTGCTAAATGATTGTGACATACCACTGAAAGGATCATCCTCAACTGAATTTTCATCGGACCCTTCAGCAGTTTTGGACAACAACAGAACAATCGACCACTTTCAGTTTGCAGGATCTAAAACATAAAAAACTTGTACCGCGTGTGATGTCATTATAAACTGTTTGTCTTTGTACCCTTCTTTACTAAAATCAACTTTCACAAATCCCCATTCATCTATTTTAACACCACTATTTTTATCAACCCATTTTCATTGAAAATTTGGTAATTGAAAGGTTGTATAATCCAACTTCCATATTAGTTTGATAATGCCAAAGTGTGACATATTTTCATAAATTGGATTTTTGTCCTTACTAGAAAAAACATGCATCGCTTCAGCCACTAGTGTAACTCCACTATTTTTCATGGTACTTTCGTCATCATGTTCGTCTATATAGAATTTATAACCATTAATTACATAACCACTATAAGGTAATACATACACACTTGGTCTGGTGGCTATCCATCAAAGTCTTTCTGAAATTGATTAGGGATTTTCATCTAACTGCTTAAAAATATCATCCTGAAACCATCCTATAAACTAGTGATTATGTGTATTTGATAACCATTTTTCAGAACTTGATAAATTCAACTACCTAAGAAGTTATTTTTGAGTTTCAATATATGGAGCAACCTCCCAACTGTTATAAAATACATAAAGGTGGGCCTACTTCTGATCTGTAATACTGATTGTCAGAAAATATCTTCCATAAATTCCTTCACCCTCAATGCGTCTAGTGTGACGTGATTTTAGGAGACCAATGCATTCCACATCATATAGGTATTAGGTACAAAATTCAATGTCTTCCTCAACAATATATCACTCCACTATACAACCCCATGGACGACTCCGATTTTTGACATACCCTTTAAAAATCTTCATATACCATTCAATAGGATACATCCATCTATAGTCCTCAAGACCACAAATTCGAATCTCTCTCACAAATTGAATCATCAAATGAACCATCATATCAAATAATTTTGGTGGGAACAACATTCCTAATTCACATAATATGAAGAAAATTTATTTTTACATAGCATGAAATTTTGTCGGGTCTAAAACATTGATACATATAGCATTGAAAAAGAAACAATGTTTGGTTAACATATGAAGAACATTTTTTGGGTAAAATAAAACGTAAAGCTATAGGAATTAGATATTGCATCAAAACATGGAAGTCATGCGATTTCAAACCTTTTAACTTCAAATCATTCGTTGACACAATTTTTTTGATATTTTATGAATACCCCTATTGAACTTTTACATCATTGTGGAAGTTGAAAAACTGATATCTCTCCTCTCTAGAAAGAGTATAAGTAGATGGAGGAAGAAACATTTTATTTTCACCCTTCACAGGAGCCAAATCTTCTCATATTCCCATGTCAACCATGTCCAACCTTGCCTTAATTACATCCTTTGTTTTTTCAGGGGCATTTAGCAACATTCTGATAAAACTGTCACATACATTTTTTTCCACATGCATCACATCAAGAAAATGTCTGACGTACAAACAATTATGGTATGCTAATTCATAAAAATTGATCTCTTTTCCCAAATTCGTAAGGCTTTTCAAAAATGGTTTTCCAAAAAAAGTGTTCACATCTTTTAAATTCTCAAATATCTGATCACCTATTTGTGGAGACAGTGTTGCACATTGTTCTTAACTTCCATTGAATGATGTCATCCATGATCGGTACTTATGTCGATTAGATAGAAATCTATGATGTCCTAGAAACACATATTTCGATGAATGTTTTAACCTAATTGATTATGTATCTTCTTTTCAAATAGGACACCCTTGAGTTCCATTAATGATGTATCCTGAAAAATTTCCATAAGCAGGGAAATCATTTACTGTCCCATAAAACATCACTCTCAATGTGAATTATTCACTTTTATAAGCATCATACAACATTAAACCTGAATCCCACAATAACTTCAAATCCTCGATCAAAGGAGCTAGATAAACATCAATATCATTACCTGGTTGTTTTGGTCCTGATATAAGCATAGATAACATGATGAATTTCCACTTCATGTATAACCAGGGTGGCAAGTTATAATTTACCAACATAATAGGACAAGTACTATGAGTGCAGGTTTGAAAACAAAAAGGATTCACTCCATATGTAGATAATGCAAGATGAAGGTTTCTCGGATCTTTTCCAAATTCAGGTTACTCATGATCAATTTTCTTCTATTGAGGAGAGTCAGCTGGATGATGTAATTTCCCATCATTATTTCTTTTATCTACATGCCACGACAATTGTCTTGAAGTTTCTTCACTTCTATATAGATGCCTAAACCTCGGAATGATTCAAATGTACCATACATCATTCATACAATTGGATTCATCTTTCTTGTATCGAGAAGAACCACACTTTAGACATTTTGTAAGTGATTTGTTCTCCTTGCAAAACAATATACATTCTTTAGGGCAGGCATGTATTCTTTAAGAAAGCATACCCATCGAGAATAGCATTCATTTAGCTTCATATCTCCGGCTTGGGATCTTATTATCTTCTGGGAGCATGTCATTCAAGAGAGAAAGTAGTTCTGTAAAACCGACATTACTCCATCAGTTTACAGCTTTCAATTTATACAAGTTCAGTATAGCTGACAATGTAGTATATTTAGTGAAACCAGCATACAATTGCTTCTTTGTACAACTATTTATCTTATCAAACAATTTTGGGCAGTCGCAGAGTTCATATTTAATTGTATTTTTCATTTCCTCAATACGATCTTCATCATCATTGACATTTGCAATCACATCCTCTATACAGTCTTCTTCATTATCCATATTTGTATTAATATCTGATGATCCATAAAACGTAGTTTTATACCATCCAGTAGCTATATTCCCTTTTTCTCTGTGTTTATTCCAACATTTATATGTTCGATCTATTTTGTGACATATAAAATGTTCATCCAACTCTTCTGGAGTAAGTAGTCTATAATAACAGCAACATAAACATGGAAAAAGGATTTGAGAATGATCTATTACATGATCCTCTGCAAACTTGATGAACTCTTTCACTCCCTTCTCATACTCTATTGTCAAATGATTAGAATATATATAATCTTTATTCATCTCCATACTACTTGAATCTCAATTATTAGTATTTATAGTTCAATTACACAAAACAAGACTTCCATATATTGTAGAAGGGAACCACTTCCTTATAAAAATAGAGGTTAATAGAGCCTAATCATTTCCAATAAAGATTTGGAGATCAACATAACCAGGATAGACCCCCATCGAAATCAACATAGTTTCCAAACACAAAGGGGTTCACAGGGATAATCACTTCTGTCATAGATGGTAAAACTCACACGACATCATCCTCTATTGCTCATCCTCCTCTATCGGGTCAACCCTTCTATGGTCAACTAGTATATCCTTTTATACCTCACCAACTAAAAATACATATGGATGAAAACCACTAGCCAACTCTATAAGTAAAGAAGGTATTATCATAATCTCTACAACATGGAATTCATTAAATATAATTACTTTAGATTCACTATAGTTTACTCAAATCACCCCAGTCCAAACACAAGAATAATCAAGAATGATACATCTACCACTCCTAGTTCATTGACATACATTCAATATCATCATGCCTAAATACCAATATATCCCCACATACACGTGTCACAAACACATAAAAAACTATATCCACATCAGAACCAAAGTACCCATATGGATTTCAATTAGGTTACTCGGCTCAAGTGGTGGTGTGTAAGAAATAATAAGAAAATATAATAAGTGTATAGTCACACATAAATGTCAGAATCCTTGATCCTGAGCTAGGGTTTACCAAACTATAGTCTGATCTTAGAGAACCACTCCCCCCCCTTTATAAGATCTAATAAATAATAAATATAGGTCAACAGATAATTCTTATTGATCATAACCTGATTGAGATTCTGGTAATCAACACATAGGCAAAGGGATTCAATGACCTTCTTGGTGAAAATCACTAGTTCTTCCCAAGGCAACACACTAGGTTAAATATAGAATTTGGAAACCAATTCATCCCACGGATTATTTAGTTCCTTCAATTTAACTAGTTTTTTATGGTAAGATATAATAGATATTGGTTTTTTACCAATCACTAAGTTGATAGAGAACACCACCTCCCTCTCTAGTGGTATACCAAAAAAGAATAAAGGAAACACTTTTGGAAATTCAATAGAAACTAGGAGAAGTTCACTATAATAGGATTCCTCCTCCGGTTCAATAGCATAAAAGGATATCATCCCACTCAACTCTGCAAGAATACGTGTAGCTCGACTAGACCTCAGGTCTGATTCTCTATGGAAAACATGGAATTCCCCATTGAGGGAAGTAAAGGACACCCACTGATGATAATAGTAAATCCAAGATTTATTAGAAAGTAGTCAGTACATTCTAGGAATAACATATAGGGGAATCATTTTAAGAACCAAAAAATATCATATAATCTAAATCTCTAAAAAATAGAAAGCATGAGAGGGGAATCAGAGACCTTACTCCCTCTTTATCCAAAGAGATGTTACAATATCTATCACATAAGCAATGAGCTCTATTATAAGTTTCTATAGTTATATATTGGGGTTTGATATGAAATAATGATGGGAACCAATATCAAATAAAACATACAATAAATAAAAGAAAATGGAAATGGGACCTCTCACTATCGCATGACCCACAACAGTTCCTACTGGAGATTAATCCACTTCATGAAGTTGTTTTTTTCCTAATACGTGTTTCTAGGATACCATTGTTATAGAATAATATTACTAGGACTTGGTACCTCTCAATATTTATGATTCCATTCCACTACAAAAGGTAGTAAAAGCATGTAAAACCCTCTTCAAGTGGGTTTAATGTTTGTACGAGATGTAAATTTTCATTGCTTTTATCCAATAATGCTTTGATTGTTCAATCTTTCCACATTGGAAAAAGTCATTTGGCCTTTACTAGACACTACAGATGATCTGGAAGAAGTTTTCAATAAAACAACACCACCATTATTTTCACTATAAGGCACATTCAACTTTCTATTACACTTATTGAAACCTCTAAAACTACCACTAGGAATATAAGTAACTCTAGTTAACCCTGACATTATAGTCATGCCAATTTCTTCCATCACATCCCTATCTAGAAAATCAAAATTTTAGGTAATCTTTAGCATTAATACTTGATATTGGATATCTGATCAAAGACCCATATAAAACCTCTAGGACTTAAGATTCTTGTTTGACACCACTTCAAGTGAAAACAAAGCATGTTTAGCAAAATTATTATTATATTGAGTTAATGTCTAATAACCTTAGATGATGTTGATAAACTCCATGGACTTACCCGATACCATCGAATCTAGATATAATTACTCCGTAAAAAATTTCTTGACATGTTTCAAATCTAAGACCCCATTTGGCTTAACTATAACTATATCATGACTTTCACATACACATTCAATGCATCATAAGCACATAAGGATATCACCACTTTCAAATTTTCACATTTTCACATGGATACAATGATCAAAATCTCACACCAAAACCACTATTTTACACAAAAATCCACTTTCCATTTCACATGCACACTAAACCCATTTAGAAACACATTTCACACCACTTTGAAAAAAATTAAACACATTTGGAAACAAAACAAGAAGAATACATATGAAATCCAACCATTTCCATGCGAAAATCCCCTTTCAAATTTATACTCACATAAAATCCATTTTATAACATGTTTCAAATCACATTCACAATTCCAAGACACAAATCAGGTTTTAAAAAATAAAAAATGAAATAAAAATGAATTTCTCTTATAAAATCCACATTCGACACATTCAAACCATTAATTCTCTTTGAAAACTCATTTCATTTCAAACCTTCCACATATGAAATAAAATTTATTTAAGAACCACCTCATCAATGATAACATGAAACATAAAAAAATTCCTTTAGAAAAAAAAATTCATCACATGTGGATCTCAAAAGCTTTCTAAAACATATTTCTCACCAAAAAAGAAATCCATAGAACACATTCATGAATCTAAGAAAACATATCAAAATCATATAATTTTGTAAAATCATTTTATCACTTACCACACACTTGGAAACTTCCACAGGTGGAGGTGCATGGGAGGAGCCGCCAACCAAATAGAAATGGAGGAGTAGGGTTCGCGGGGAGTAGGTCAAGCGAAGAGGAGGAGAAGTAGGGTCTGTGGGGAGGAGGATTTTCCGAAGGGGTTTGAGGGGGGGGATTAGGAGAAGGGCTAGTGGCTGAGGTCGGCAACGCAAAGATCAGGGGCGGCAGAGGTCCGGCAACATGAAGATCTGTGGTGATGAAGGTTCAGCAAAGAGAAGATCAGAGGGCGGCGAAGGGGAGTCACAGAGTTATAGTACCGTGAGAGCATTATGTCATGATAAACTGAGGACATTTTCTGACCGATTTTATAAAATATGGGACTACGGTTTTATCGACACTAAAAAGGTGATGATAAAGGCTACCTCTAAAATGTTAGCGCTGATAAATCCTTCCTGTATGAGCGCTAACAATTTATCATTGATACATGCCTTATTTATCAGCGCTAAAATTTTAGCGCTGATACTGAGAACCTTTATCAGAGCTAAAATTTTAGCGCTGATACAGAGTTTCTTTATCAGTGTTTATTTCTTAGTACTTATATAAGGTGGTGCTTCCTTTGCCCATTTTTTAGTAGTGTCAGCTGGCTATACTGTCATGGCGGTTTCAATGAGATCTGTTTTATTTCAATGGTCGCACTGGGGGTGGTGGTAGTAGAGTGTTAACTGCAGGAGATGCACTGGTAGCATAAATTCTCTTATGATGGTTACTGGGGAATGATTTTTTAATAAGTTTTCTTAATTTCTTTAAAAACCGCATAGGTTAAAAATATTTTTAAAAATACGTCTTAAAGGTCGCGTCACCAATGCCACATTTCAGTTAATCCCATAGGCGACATCGCTGATGTCGCTTTTTCTCTAAAACAATAATTTGTTTCCAATTTTAATTTTTCTTATATATTTAATGTTTTATTGTTTTATTATTATTTTGTTTTGTCTATATATATATATTTATATTTAAATAAAACAAAAAAATTCAGCATAATTTATCTCTTAATCAAGTACATAACGTTGCTACCCTAAAATATATAAAATATGAGACAAATATAAATGAAATTATAATCATGGATTAAATATATAACAAGTACTCAAATATAAAAATAATTTCTTAAAAATGTTGATGAAAAATAATTTATAAGTTATCTAATCAAACTACTTGAAACTTAAATAGATTTCAAATACGTGACATCGCTAGCCTATAAAATATAAACTATAAGACCAATATGAATGAAATTTTAAAAATTTATTAAACATATAACAATTATTCTAAAATAAAAATAATTTCACAAAACATGTTTCTGAAAAATAATTTATAAGCTTTCTAATCTACCTACTTGAAACTTAATAATGATTAAAGTATGTGACTTTTCTAGCCTATATAATGTAAACTTTAAAACAAATATGAATGAAATTTTAAAAATTGATTAAACATATAACAAGTAGTCTAAAATAAAAATAATTTCTTAAAAAATGTTGATGAAAAAAAAATTATAAGCTTTCTAATCCACTTACATGAAACATAAAAATGTTTCAAGTATGTGAATTTTCTATCCTATTAAATATAAATTATAAAAACAAATTGAATGAAATTTTAAACAGTGATTAAACATATAAATTCTAGTCTAAAATAAAATAAATTTCTTAAAAAATGTGGATGAAAAATAATTTATAAGCTTTCTAATCCACCTACATGAAACATAAAAATTTTTCAAGTATGTGACTTTTCTAGCCTATAAAATATAAACTATAAAACCAATATGAATTTAATTTTAAACATTGATTAAACATATAAAAATTAGTCAAAAATTAAAATAATTTATTTAAAAATGTTGATTAAATATAATTTATAAGGTTTCTAATCCACATACTTGAAACAAAAAAATATTTCAAGTACATGACATTTCTAGCCTATATAATATAAACTATAAGACCAATTTGAATGAAATTTTAAACCGTGACTAAAAATATAAAAATTAGTCAAAAATATAAATAATTTGTTAAAAAATATTAATGGAAAATAATTTATAAGCCTTATAATTAACATAATTGAAACTTAAAAATGTTTCATGTATGTGACTTTTCTAGCCTATAAAATATGAACTATAAGAATAATTTTAATGAAATTTTAAAAATTGTTTAAACATATAACAAGTAGTCAAATTTTTAATTTTTATTTATATGGGTATTATAGTTTATATTTTATTGGCTTTCAAAGTCAAGTAGGTGACTTAGGATCCTCCTCCACATTCCTTATTTTCCCTCTCACTTCCGAGTTACATTTCATACATTCCTTTCATTTTCATTTATTTATTTTATTTATTAAACTGTTTATTTTCAACAAATATTTAGCTATTTAGGATATATTTTAAATTTTATTTACATTGTTTTTATACTGTATATTTATATTATTTTAATGTTATCTACTTGAAATTTAATAATTACTACTATGTTTCCAGTAGTCAACTTTTAAAGATGTAAAATATAAAATATTCCTAAAATATAAATGAAAACTGAAATACTGGATAAACATATAATATGGGATGATATTAATGATAGTATTTTCATTTCAATATAAATAAAACATGTAAATGAACATGTACAATCAATGTCAATGTCTATGGTGAGGAGATTTTGTCCCACATGGTGGTCTGCAAATTGGACGCCTGTGTCGAGTTTGTTGAGGAGTCTGATGACCAAGAGAGGGATGAACATCGGGCCTTGGAACATCAACTATTGAATCCTCCACCTATGTGTCAGTGATTGGAGCTATCATCTACATTTCGTACTACCCTCTTGATCCTTCTCCAACTAGGGTGGTAGAAGGACATGCCATCATCATAGAGGGGAACCAAGCATGTGATGGAGCTATACCCTAAGGATGTGATGGATCTGGACACCAAGGATGTGATGTATATAGGCCCCAAGGCTGTGATGGATCTGGAACCCAGGCTACGATGGATCTGGACGCCAATATGGAGAGAACTACAGATATCCTATCAAGAAAAATGAATCCCATGTCACCTGAGGCACATCCTTACTTAGAGAGGGCTAGACTACTAGAGGGTCGACCTCTTCCTATGGAATAGGTGAGGCCTCACATGAAGAAATATTTTGTCGACGTTGTCATTGTTGTGGCTCATCGGCACCAGCTGCAGCTGTAGGATGTTCCTTCAGGGTAGGATCCTCCATTCTCCAGGCTGGACGCTTGAAGATGCTCTCAAAAATCACATGATAAGATGCCCTCATCTCTAGATCTTAATCATGGACGACTGCTCAGCTAAAGACCCCCTCCTCCTCTTTATCACTCATGTGAACAAGATTCTCTATGTTACATCCCTATAAAAAGATTAAAAATAAATTCGAAAGTAGTTCAATAAACAAACAAATGGAAATTTATTGACATACCATCCTCTGTATCTCTCTGTCGTGTC
Organism: Viscum album; assembly: GCA_963277665.1. Classification (NCBI taxonomy): domain Eukaryota; kingdom Viridiplantae; phylum Streptophyta; class Magnoliopsida; order Santalales; family Viscaceae; genus Viscum; species Viscum album. The sequence goes on along the minus strand of OY728129.1, from coordinate 123,058,010 downwards.
ATGTACGATACAGTATAGACTTTAGTCTGTACTGAGGCTCATACTCAACCTGCTCTGAAAGAAAAAATCGATTCATAGGTATACCTTGGATACAAAACACTGCACATCTACAATAGCAGTCAAGAAAGAGGGAATGTACTTGGCCCCAGTCCCCATCCTGCCTCCCTGTCAGCTTCATCCCATGAAGCTGCTCTATCTATCTGGAAATAATGGAATCGGCTAAGAACAAAGAAACTGGCGCATGAATCTGTCAAGCTGCTGCCACTCAATAATATGTAAGGGAATGAGGGGCACTGCATCCATAGTATTCTCAATCCCAACTGAGAAGTATGCTGGAAACTGGTCCATAATACTCAAGTATGGAATCCGTGAAATATAAAATTACATTTGACCTTTTTCAAAAATATTCTCCAAACTAAAAACCAAAATTGATGCTATTATTAAATTTCTTAAACAGTGATAGATTGTATATATATACCTGGTCATGTAAGAGATAGTCCAACTAAAGCCTATATACAACCAAATAGTGTCTTATAACCACATAGAAATTGTGTAGCTAACACCACATGTAAAATACAAAATCGATAATGACACAATAATGAGAAATTAAAGTCAATAAATCTTAGTATAATCAGAAACCAATAGAAATGAGTTACCATACCAGCATTCATGTAGTGCGTCATGCAACACCTCCATCTCGATTGGTAGACCAGCAAGCTCAGGGTGGAATGTGGAGATTCACTCCCATGCCCATATCTGAATAAGGATAACACATCCCTTGAGACCTATGCGGTCCCTGCAGGATAGCATGCACAATCCCTTGTACGTGTATGCCAAGTAGGTTGATCCCCAGCTTTACGTGTCGGTCCGATCAAATTCCTCTAGTAGGGGTAGATACATCATGTTCAAATGCATCCCGGAGTGAACAGTATACATGGTCCCTCTAATTTTATGTAATATATATGCACCAGCAAAACACATGATATTTTGCTCGTCAGCATCCTCGGGTAAATGTGGAATTTGTGCCTCTAACCAAGGCATATATATCGATGCTCTATCTGTAGCCCTACAGGCAGAAAAAAATTTGATGCATAACATGTGTGGAGAAAGGTCAGGCCGAGATGCATGAGTGGGTCCACGAATGGATCTCCTCTGGATAGGAAGACTGAGAAGCACTGCCACATCCTAGATGGTGATGGACATATCTCCCTCATGTAGGTGGAATGTGTGTGTCTCTGGTCACCTCCTCTCCACGAGGACAGCAAGAAGGCTATGGTCTATAAATGTGAAATTTAATACGCAATGCCATATAAGCCTTCATGACGCAAGTATGGTCTAATGGCACATGTAGGATCCGTGTGATGAAAATGGTGTGCTCGATGCACCCTAATCGATCGATCTGCACCACCCTCTAGCACTAACTAGGAAATATGGGTATGATGCTGAGTGAGTAGTATGATATCATCCATCTTGATAAAAAAAATGAAATGAGTCATAAGTGTAAAATGTAAATATAATGTTATGGTCAAAAGAATGTTATGACTTGTAGAATTCAAGACATTCCATTTTTATTCACATTGTTTTATAAAGTTATTTTTACCAAACGAAAGGGGAATGCCTTCATGTTTTTCAAAGCATGTTACTAAAATGTTGTTAAGATATGATTTTACCTAGAAAAGGATGTTTCGTAAGACATGGTTTTATATATTTATATATATAAACAATTTGACTTTGTTATGTATATGTTTATTAGAAAATGGTTTTCTTTGCAATTAATGTCTGACTGTCCACATAATGGTATGTTTCATGATACTTTTTTCACATGAAAAAGTGATTATATAAAACTAACTGAACATCAACAAAGAATTTGAGGGAAATAAACCAAAACACATAAGGAATAGTGACAAAAATGACAGTGATGATGTAAAATCATTCCATCACCACCGTTGTTGTCACTATTCCTCCTATGTCATGGTTTATTTCCCAAAAATTCTTTCTTGATGTTCAGTTAGTGTTGGATAATTATATGTACTAACCTCTATTTTTGGTTGAATACTATAACAAGCTTCTTTATTAGTTTGTATAACCTCCCTATAGTAGTACACATAGGTAAAACCTGACTCTATACGTCAAAAATGTTTTTTGATCATGATTCTAATTGTGTAAATAATATTGACAAAGATGGTTGATCATATAATATTTATTATATTGAATTTTTATAACATATTTTTTTACAGTAATATATGCTACTATTATTTCATTATATAAAAGTTTATTAAAATATCAATCACTTAATTTTTTTGAAAACTGAGGTAAAGGGAATTTGTTTTCGGGTTTATGGTACAACTTTTAGGTTTTTGGATTTAGAGATTAGGGTTTCAGATATAGAGTTTTGGGACTAGGTTTTTTGATTTTTTTAAGGATTTTGGGGTTAGTTTTATGAATTCAAGGTTAGGGTTTAGGTTTTAAGGTTTAGGGTATAGAATTTTCAGATTACGTTATAGTGAAGATGTTTTTTAGTTTAGTGTATTGATTTTGGGTTTTGGGGTTTAGAAAACTGAGGAACAATTAATAGATAACAATATATACTTTATAATATGGGAATCTTACAATGAAGACAATACATCATTTTGGCTAAGAGGGTGAACTCAACCCAACAATGTTAGGGCATAATTTCTGGTTATGACCTTCTTGATGACATGTGGTATATATCAAACTCTGCCCTTATTCTTGAGGCTATTCCATGTCATTCCGCATCTTGCTGTCCTTCAGTCTCCCATGAGGACGCAATCGATAAATTTTAGGTATCACTATCTGCTAGCCTTTGGGAATTGGGAAATAATGAAACTCCCCAATAGGCGTCCATGGTGGAGCATAATAGTTAGAAATGGTGTCCATTTAGTACACTGGATCAACATATGCTTCCCATGATATGTTCACAGAGGCACATGCTGTGATGGAATGTGTTCATGAATACTGTAAGGCCTTAAAGTTTCCACATTTACATTGCCTCATTTCTAGTAATACCACCATTTTTTCACCAATGAAATTTATGATGGGGTATGAATGCTCTTGAACTTCAAATCAAGTGTCTTCTCATAGAAAAAGGTAGAAATGACAACCAGAAGCTTCTTCGATATTCTTTTCAATGTCTCATTGAAAGTGTTTTATTTACCTTAGCCCTTGTTATATTCTTTCTGATGCTAGTTTTTGTCTATCTACAGAGTACTTCACAAAGTGATATAATTTATCCTGGACTAGGGCAGTTATAGGTAGATTGAAAATCCCTATGAAGAAACCATTTATGCACTCCACAATGTTTTTGGTCATGTGTCTGTACCACTTCCCTCCATCTTATACCAATGTCCATTTTAATTTAGGAATCCACATCATATAATCATAAACTTCTTGATTATCCTAGAAGATATGTTTGAAAAATTATTCAAACTGACATTGATCTGACTCATATGCTACACAAAATAGATGATATTTCACATAATTTGAATTTATCATAACATTGAAATAGTAAAAAATAACAAGTACAATGCGTACCAAGCCTCATGATGGCCTTCTTCATCAGTTGATTGTGTACATTTTTATGCATGTTGCTAGAAACATGTTTAATGCAGAAAAGATGATGAGTATTTGGGTATCTCCATGTATCAGGATCCGCATTAATTCCCTCATTAATTTCCCTATAGTGATCAGATATCAAACATACACCCCAAATGTTGGTGAAATGGTTGTGGATACTTTCCAAAATCCAACTCCATGGTTCATAGTTTTATTTCTCTATAATGGAAATGGAAAGAGAAAGAGGTGAACAATTTCAATCTTTGGTTTCCGAAATCAATAATACACCCTTGTATTTTCCATATAGAAATGTTCCATCAATCTGAATGAACTATTTACTAAAATGAAATGCAGAGATACAGGGGAGGAATGCCGAGAAAAATTGATGAAATTGAACATGATATGAATCAAGTTGGTTATCATGAGACACTTGTTTTATTGTATCAATATGGAATACAACTCGGTTATGATTTCTCAGTTTTGCTGGAAATTGCAGCAACACCCGATATGAGTCATCCCAATCACCATAGACCTTCACAATTGACTTCTGTTTCACCATCAATGCCTTATTATAGGAAATATTATAACCAAATGTCTATTGTATCCTCTCTTGAACAAGGGCTATCAAAACATCTTGGAATGTTTTAATCATCTCCACAATAATGGATGACACAAATTCTGCAACCAATGTGGTATGATCTTGTGTTAGGCTTGGATTAACGCAAGTATGATCTACCTCAATCCTTGAAATTCTCCAACCTCCAAATGCAATGTTCAGAATTTCCATCAAGAAAAATCTACAATCATCCCCATACTTCTCACACCATATGAGATATTTAATATGGTTTGATTCATGAACTATAAATCTACAGTTCCTTTCAATGTGAAATCTCTTTATCATATTTCTTAATGCATAATTACATAGAAAATTCCTTCCAACATATACGATTTTGTCTAGATCACTAAAACTATCTGGTAAAACTCTGGGGAACTCAGTTTCCAGTGTGAGAACATTATTGTCAAATTCATACAGATGTGTCATTAATTCTGACCAAGAAGAAAATAGTGGTGGATGATTTATTATAGGTCGAGACTCCAATACAACTAATGCATTTCTCGAAACCTCTTCCCTAACCTTTGCTGGTCCCTCCTCATTAGCACTGTTGGGACCATATGTTCCGTCATTATGAAACTCTTCATTAGAAGTCAGATTGACATGTATATCTGAGAGATCATTTTGGTTGTCCTCTTCTACATCATTTGTAATATAATAAAATTCATGGGGAGGACTATCTTTAACCACTCTTGTATGTCTATGTATTCGTACAACTGGTTATTGTTACCGTATAGTAGAAACATCAACATATAACTCTATCTTGGTACCATATGACCATTGAGAAAATAAATTAATTTCTTGGACCCACTGCGCATCATCAACAAATGGACAAGTTAGATTCCACAATGTTTCCAGGAATTGAAAATGTATATAACTCATAGACTTGATCTCTTGATCGGGTCCCAGATTTAAAGGACCACTAATTCTCTCTTGATGGTCACTTATGGTTACACAATTAGTTGTACTAACTACTATTATTGGTTGCGTAATTTAAGAAGCTCCTTACTCATTTTGAATAACCTCCCCATAGTAGTACACACAGAAAAACATTAATCTCTATGTCAAAAATGTTTCTTTGATCAAAATTATGATAGTGTAACAAATATTAACAATAATGGTTGACTATTAAAAAATATTTTTTAGAATGTAATTTTAGGATTCCTTTTTATACCGTAAAATATTGTAGTAATGTATCATTATATAAAATTTTTTAGAATATAAATCACAGAATATTTTGGAAACCGAGGTAAAAAGAAAAGGAAATATCAAATTATTTTATTTATCATTTAGAAAATTAAAATTCTGATCATATAAAGTGAAATGAATAAGAACAAACACATTAAATAACTTATGATTTCTTTATAACATACAATAATTTCGTTGACATTTTTCAATAAAATGTGGTTTGGATGAGATGAGTCTCACTTTCGATAAGGTAAAATCCAACTTATTTTTTATTAACAGCTTAATAACATCTTTGAAAGATATATACTTCACTTTTTGACTATAAAAATCATTCTACCTTCTAATGAGATATCTTAGATGTCATTATAGATTTTATTATATGGCCAAAAAAAATTAATGTTCAAATGCGAAGTACATATCCTTCGAAGATTTTATTAAGATGCCAATTAAAAATAAACTGGATTTTACATCATGTAGGAGGTGAGACTCATCTCATCCAAACAACATTCTATTGAAAAATGTCAATGAATTTATTTTATTTCATAAATCATTCATGTGTTATTTAATGGGTTTGTTCTTCTTCATTTCACATTATATGATCGTAAGTATCATTAGATAATAATTATATGGATTCATATTTTAATCCAATGCTATTTATTAATTAATCTATTATTAATCATTTCTAATAATAACTATTGTTTCTAAACTATATTATCTTTATGATACTAAAATATTAAAACATTTTCTTACATTCTAAACTATGATACTAATGTTTCTTAGTACTGTTTTTATTAAGTTAATCATTCTTTAATTACTAGTTAATAATTACTAAGTTAATCATTAGTTAATCATTAGTTAATAATTCTTCAATCACTCTATAATAGAGAAGAACAAACACAATAAATTACACATGAATGTTTTACAACATACAATAAATACCAACATTTTTTATCAAAACATGGTTTGGATGATATTAGCCTAACTTCGGAAGTGAGCTAAAACCCAACTAATTTTTATTTGATAGCTTAATAACATATTCTAAAAGTATGTACATAACTTTTTAAGTAAAAATCTTTAGATGATGTCATTAAGATAACAAATAAAAATAAAATGAATTTTACCTCACTTCTTAAGTCACGCTCATCTCATCCAAACCATGTTTAATTGAAAAATGTCAAGATATTTCTTATATGTTGTAAAAACTTTATGTAAAATTTAATGTGTTTGTTCTTCTCGATTTTATTTTTTATAATCATAATTTTTATTTTATCAATGACAATTATTTTCATCTAATCATTACATGTATTCATATTTTAATCATAAGTTATTCATTAATTAATCTATAATTAATCATTACTAATAAAACATATTATTTATAATATTTATAATATTTATGATAAATAAATTTTATAACATCTTGTTATATTTTACAAAATCATACTAATGGTTCTTAGAATAGTTTTGAACTAATAAATAATTATTGAATCACTAGTTAATCATTATTAAGTTATTCTTTAATTATTAATTTATTCTTTAATCAATAATCCTATTATATTCATTACTTAATAATAATTAACAAATCATACGTATTCATTTTTAATCCATAGTTATCATTAATTAGCCTATAATTAATCATTACTAATAATAAGTATTATTTATAAACTATATATAACTAATTAAATTACTTAATAAATAACATCATTAAAACATACTAAAAAGAATTCAATTACTAATAAAAACATTCATTCTTTAATACCTTTTTCTTTGTCCATTTCATTCTATAACATCATAATTACAATTTTATCATTGATAAATATACTGATTTGATTTTTCTTTTCATAGGTATTTTAGTAGTTTATAAAGAAAATCTAAATCATCTTAACCATATCCCCCTGGAGTGTCACACCATGAGTGCAGTAAGGCCCGTTAGCGTGAATTAGTTCCTATTCGAGTCTAGATCAAAGCAGTGTTTTTGTGTTTTACCCCTAGGTACATCTGTGCTAGAGCCACATCCTCTTGTTTATATCTAGATAGGGATTTGATTGCTTAAATAACCACATAATCATTATGCTACTAAAATTTCACGATACTTAATCCTATGTTATTATATACTTAATCTATACTTAATCATTACAAATAATTATTATTATTAAAAACTATAAATAACTAATTAAATAACCTCATTATGAAATATTTAGAACTTACATAACTATTTATAAAATAAAATTTTTTGAACTAAAAATAATTCAATTAATTAAATAAAAAAAATTAAATAAAATAAAAAATACCACTAAATGAAGACTCACAAAAAACAATATTCTTTTGGACCATCGAATCCACCGAATAGAAAAGTAAATTTTTAGAGAGATATGTAGTGGATTTAGGAGAGATGAGGGAAAATGATGTGAGGAGGAGGAGTGGGGCAACTGCCCTTTTATAGGGAGCTTAAGGAAAGGCTACATCACTGATGCTACCTTTTGCCTTTGCGTGAGGCCAAAGGTTGCATCAGTAATGCTACCTTTTGCCTCACCCAGAGGTGAAAGGAGACATCCCCCCTTCTGCCTTTTCCATGACATTGATCTGGGATAAGGGCAATGTGGTGGATGGAATGTGGCATCATTGATTCCTCTTTTAAGGCTTATTTTTAAAATATTTTTAACTTATGTTGTTTAATTTTTTTTTCAGAAAGCCTATTAAAAAGCACTTGTGGAATCGGTAGCTGTAGGCAGTTGGAAGTAGCAGTTGGCTTGTACCATAAAATGGTAGAAGGTATTTTTCTCTGGATGTGATTGACAATAGCATGAGCCCTTTATAAATGTTTATCTTTCTTAATAAAAATAATTTTTTTCATAGTGATGAAAATTCATCATTAATTTGAATATAAAAATTAAAAAAAAAATCAAAATAAACTCTAATTCACTTTTTATTTAATCAATTTAAAATAATATTTTGAAAAACAGAATCAATTTATAGTGTATTATTTAAATACATATTTAAAAATTCTAGATTTTCATTTCACAATTTAAAACCACATTTTTTTTTCAAAACAATTCAAGGTATGATTTTTCAATTTATTCAAAAATAATTAATGAAACTAAATCTAAAAAAATAAATCCATTAAACATATAATCTCTAGACCAAATTGATTCAACAATTAAATTTAAAATTTCAAAATTCATGTGTGGCATTAAAATTTACTTCAAAAAATGATTAAATCCTTAAATCTGGTATTAAGACATGTTACAATTAAAGTCCATATTTTATAAAGATCTCCAAAGTGAATTATTACCCATTATTTAGATTAAATTATAGGGTATTTTTAATGAATAACAATTTTTTTATAATTTTCAGCTCAAATCACTTATCATGAAATATCATCATGCAACAAGGTTTGACCAACTTTAGAATGTGAATCTACCTTGGTTCCCTCTCAAATTTCTATTGATGATAAAGAATTTGTGGTCTTAGTGCTTTTAACACAATCAGAAGATCAATTTGTTTCCTCAAATGTTGATCCTCCAAGAGAGGTTTGAATTCAGTAGGAATGTGATTAGGAGGATGGAGTCCATACATCTGGCACTGAGACTTCTATCATGCTATAGGGTGATTCTCTAAGCAAGTTGGTTGTTGTTTGTTATTAGTCTTACAAATTTGACATATTTAGTAAGGCATCGTCACTCTAATCTAATTAGTTTGTTGTTCTTTTCTCAATGGATGAATTTTATGATCAACAAGGAGATGAGAAATGTGGTAAAGAGCCATTGAAGGATGCAAACATCCCAATATTGGGGAATGTTAGTCCTATATCAGACATGGTCATGGATGTGATTATTTAGGAGGATGAAACACCTTGGAAACAACCCATGTAATGTCAATGTTGTCCTCCCCAGGGTCATGGAGGTCAGGGGATCACAAAAACATTTATCTCTGATATCAAGAACATTCTGTGGATCTATCCCACAATCAGGGTAGTTGGGGGGGGATCACAATATGAGCCTTCAAGTTTGGGTTGATTCTAATATTTGGTATCTGTCATTAGCATTTTCTTTATAAATATGAGGGTAGTTTTACTTGTCTCACCCCCTGTTTCCCTCATGTTTTCCTTTTTCAATAAAAGTCACACCAACCCCATCCTATTATTATTGATGCATATTTAATAATTATTATTATGGTTAATAATTATTATAATTATTATATGTAATTAAAAATTATTTATACAATTAAAAATCATTTATAATAATTATTTACTATAATATAATTAATAGTTTAATTATAAAAAATTTATATTTTTTTCAAATTTTATATATAATATAATTATTTATATATTTAATAATACTTAATAATATTATAATTAATTATCATTAATCATTAATAATAAAATATTTTAGGGGCATATTTTTGAAGAAATTGTATATTTAAAAAACATTTTTTTTGTATTATTTTAGTTATTTTTTGTTTACAATATTATATAACTTCACTTTATTTTCAATTATTCCTTATGTGTTTAGTCAATGTTTTAAATTTCATTTAAATTTCATCTACAATTTAAATTTAATACACTCCCAATGTCTCCTACTTGAAACATAATAATTTTTCTTATAAGTTACATTGAATGATTATAAAATATAAATAATAAATACAATGATTCATAAAGTTTAAACAATTACTAAACACTTAAATAATAATTGAAAATGAAAATAATTTCATAAAAATACTATGCAAAGAAAATATAAATGACACGTTATATTATTGTTTCAAATTATAGATTTTTCACTTTGAAAAAATTTCAGGTCGGTAAAATATTAATTATGTAATTTTATTATTATTTTTAGGATTTTTTTGATTCCATTTTTTATTATGTGTTTAGTTAATGTTTAAAATATCTTTTAGTATGTTTTTATTTTTTATAGTTTATACGATTTCAAAGTCACTTATCAGAAACACGACAGTGTTTCATGTAGGTTACATTGAAAGCTTATAACATATAAAATATGAATACAATCAAAATGAAATTTTAAACATCGATTGAACATGAAAAAATAATCAAAAATAAAAATAAAAAATTTAAACAAAAAATTTAAATAATACAAAACAATTTTGTTTCGAAGCATAACATTTATTATTAATTATATTATTGATTCGTAATTATTTAAACCATGAATTAGTGGAGGTGGATTTGATAGGGTGGTGTTTGGGTGTACATCATGAGACCAATTTTAAATTTTATTAATTTTTATTATTATTATTTACATTATGAGTCATTATCAATTATATTTATAATTTATAATTAATTATATAAATAATATTTACTAAATGTGTTTTTATTATTAAATAAATTAAATAAATTATTAATAAATTGTAAAAAAATTGAATAATTATTATAATTACAATAATAATGAAATTATTAATTAAGGAAATAATATAATTACTAACATTGTTAAATATTAGTATATTTATTTATTTATTTTATAATATATAAAAATTATTAAGGAATTTTTTTATTTTTAATTATTTGTTATTTTTTCATTTAATGTATATATTTTTTCATTTTATTTATAGTTCCTATTTGATAACATTTCAAAGTCACATGCTTGAATTTTTTTTTGAATTTTGAAATATATAATTTGAGACATCAATGGTTTTTTCCTTTTATATTTTCATTGTTTAGTATTTTTATGAAATTATTTTCATCATCAATTATTCTTTATGTGTTTACTCATGTTTTAAAAATTTTATTATATTGTGTTTATGGGTTATATTTTATAATCATTAAAAGTCACATACTTGGAACATTATCATGTATACATTGGGTGACTTCAAAAGCTTATAAAATATAGTGTATAGATTCACGCTAAAAAGGAGGTGATTCCCTTATACCTATTAAACAAATAATAGATACATTCTAAATGAAATTTCGAAGATTTATTGTACACTTAAATAATAATTGGAAATAAAATGAATTTTATAAAAATAATAAACTCAAAATATTTAAATAACATAATATGATATTGTTCCAAAACATAAATTTAAATTTTCAAGTAAGTAACTATGAAAGATTATAAAATATAAACTACAAGTAAAATCAAATTAAAACACAAAACATAGACTAAACATATAAAATATATCTGAAAATAAAAATAATTTTATAAATATAATTAACCATAATTAATTTATAGTACACGAAACATATTTATTAAAAACAAAACATTTTCACTGTAAAAAATTTATGTGCATAAAACATAAAATAAATAAATTCCAAATGAAATGTAAAACATTAACTATTAAAATTAAATTATGTGAAAAAAAGGAATTTTTAAAAAATACTAAACAAAAAAATTAATTTTCATAATAAATTTATCTATAAAAAAATTACATGTATAAATGTTGAGTTTTGAAACCACAATATTTTGTGCCATTGAAATTATTTTTCAATAATTATTTTTATGAAAATAATTTTTATTTTCAATTGTTTTTTATATATATATTTAATGTTTCAAAATTCATTTAGATTGAATATATAATTATAATTTATATGTTTTCAATGTCACTCTTTGAAAAATTATTATATATCAAGTGGGTGATTTTGAAATCCTATAAATTATAAAGAAAAATACAATCTGAATGAAATGTGACACATTAAATAATAATATAAAATAATTGAAAATAATAATAACTTAAAATTAATAATAAAAAGATTCATGAAAAAATCATTATTATTTAAAAACATAAAAATTATAATTTGAAAAAGTTATGGTCATATTTATTATTAAGTATTTTATATTTAATTAAATTATTATTAAGTATTATTTATTATATTATTATTATTAATTTTTTTTGATTTAATTATTACTAAATATTATTTATGTAATTAAATATTTATAATTATTTCAATAATAAATATGATCATGGCATGAGTCGTGGTTGAGTGGTACTCATCCACATCCTCTAAATCTAAATGACCAAGGTTGGAATCCTGAAAGGTGTAGATACTATAGAAATATTATAGCGGGTTATGTAGTAGTATTGTTGAACTGTAGTTGGGTACTGTAGCAATTAGTACTATTCATTAGAAATGGGCTTTTAGACCATCAAATTCGGCATTTACACCACAGGGACTCAGATCGATCATAGGACTTTAGGACATAGGGTCTTTAGGGAATCTGTTTAGGAAATTATTTGATATGGAATGTCCAAAAAAATAAATTGACACAACAGGTAGGTAGTGAATCATATCAACACAGTAGCACTACTAGGTGGGAGACCTTGAAAAAGGGATGGGTGTTCTTGCGCCTATTAACAAGTAACTCATCCCAAAGATTTCTATGTGGGATTGATGGGTAAAATTACATTTGAATATCAAGTAGTGGGTCTTTCTAGATGTTTTGTCATGATAGGAAGATGATGTAGTGGGGTTTCATGCATGTCATCTCCAGTTAGGCTACTTAAAAAAAGTCATGTGTGCTTACACATATCATTCAACCCTATGACTACAAGGTTCTCTACTATGGTTGTAGGGGTTCTCTTCCATGGTGTGTTTAAGGGGGGGAGGGGGGGAATGATACACCATTTACTGCTAGGGGTGACACTGAATTTTTACTGGTAACACTATTTGATGACTACTACTGGGGGCGATAAGACATTTGAAAATTCAATAAAAGGATGTTTGGATGATATATTGGGCATTCAGGCCACATGATGGGCCTTTGGGCCATGTAACAACCATCAGGCCACTGAACCATCAGGCCATCACATAGGCCTTTCGGTCACAGGGCCTTTAGTATACCAATTTTGGAATGTAGCTGATGTGGCTGGACAACGAAAAAAGAACTTAAGAGAACATGTATGTAGTGTATCATGGCGACACATAGGCACCATATAGTGCTAAACATAAAAAAGAGGGATGGGCATGCCAACACCTATCAACCGACCTCTCAACCTTAGGGATTTCCAATGTGGGATGGATGGGTGCCCTGACACATGGATATCAAGAAGTGGGGCTAACTACATTATGTGGCACTATCAGAAGGCAATGTGATAGGGTGATATGGAAAGCATCATTGGGTGGGTTGTTTGAAAGATATATGGGTGTAATCACACCTACCATCCATCCCTTTGCCTACATGGACTTTTACTGAGGTTGGAGGAGTGTCATATCATGGTGCATTGAAGGGGAGAATGATGCTTCATTTTTTGGTAGAGGGTGAAACCGACATTATACTTGTGACACTATTTGATGACTATAATAGGGGGGAGATAAGGCATTTGACTAGTTCATGTAAGGATGTTGTTTGATCCATTGGGCATTCAGATCACATGAAGGGCCTTTATCCCACTAGGAATTTTGAATATTTAATGGAATTCATACCACAAGGCCTTCGGGTCATCACATATAATAAAATAGTTTTATTAGTTAATTATCATTCCTTGTGGGGAGGGATAAGGCATTACCAACTCAGGTTCATGGGTGTATGAGTTGTTTTTGGTTTTTTAATACATTTTAAATAATATAGAAAATAATAATTTTGAATAATGATGTAAATAATATTATTGTTAATTTAACTAATAATTTAGTTACTAGTATAATTTAAAATAAATATTAATTATATTAGTAATATAGAAAATTTAATTCATAATAATTTTGTTATTAATAACATTTTTTAAAAATGTTGAGGGTCTAGTCCCATGTTATTAAAACAAAAAAGAAAACATCATTTTAAACTAGATAAAGAGGGATTAAAATACATGATACATAGACCCAGAGGAATAAAGGATAGAGAAAGAAAGGCCTGATGATCCAAAAATGGTCCAATAGACCATGAAACCCGAAGACCAAAAATACACCATAGGAAGCATGCTTCGCGCCAATCACCATGCAGAGGTCTCACCACCAACAACCAGAGCTACTAAACCTATGATGTTAGTCAATGATTCTACATCCCCCTCCATTTATAAGTGTTTCAGCATACTAGTCCAACACAGATTGGAATGAAACCCCTCCATCCCACATTGGTATTGAAGGAAGGACTTGATAATAGTTGTCAGCACACCTATTAATTTATCAATCCTACCACCCAATGAAGCATGTAATACCATCGTACCATCATAAACCTAATTCTCCACATTATTAGAATAAAACATTTTGTCTAAATCCACATAGATGGGTACCCATCCTTCATTCATTTTATTGAAAATAGATGGTTAATGATGGGTGACATCACAACCATCCCACTTTTGAGGTCTCCCACCTGATGAAACTTTCATGAATTATTGTACCTCCTTCCAAATGTGTTTAGTTATTTTTTTGGTATCATCAATGACACTTGAAACCTAGAAAGATGGCCAAGAGACCAAAGATCTTACATGTTCCAAATACAATGTGGAAAAAGTTTTAAAGAAGTTTTTGAAATCCCAATAAATCAAAGCCCTATATCAATGAGGCCCTAAGAAAAACCATTGAAATATTCCCAAGCCACTTCCAAAAAAATCCCACACTTCAAGGAAACTACCTATTTTTAATCCGTTAACCATCAATCTGCATCACGTTAAAACAAAATAACCATCTCCATTTACTTATCTTACGGGGGTAAAGAGTCTGAACCCAAGTTCCCAACATGTGATCTCGAGTGGTCTCCACCCGATGATCTCTATAATGATGGTATCTACTCAATCCATGCATGATTACATGTTGTCACCAACTGATGTTCCCAATGATGTGTTACTACAAATTGACCTTTAGTGACCATTGAAACAAGTAAATAATGGTCTTTAGAAACTGCCATATGACCTATTTTATTGGTCATAGTTACCATATTGCTAAAGGGAAATTGTGACAGCCAATGAGAGTTGTAATAGAGGTACCCAAAATAACCACAATGGTGGTCACTAGGAAAGGATTTATCAGTATCCATAGGTGGACACTAAAGCTATATATTATAGCAGCTGATGTAGGTGGTCTCTAATGCACCCAAAAATACATTTTTGACCGCTATTGGCGGTTGATATACTACAAAACTCTTTTTGAAAAACTACATTATAAATTCTATATCAAATAAAAAACCACAAAATAAAATATCTCAAAATAAAATATCAGTATCCAGAAAACTTCTGACCCCTCCAAAATTATTTCTTAATGAACTTATAGATACGATACAAAAAAAGTTAAAAAACATGAACACACCAATTAAAAAATTTTACATTAAAATATAATTTATTTAGTTAATATATAAAAAATAATTATTATTATATAGTTGTATGAACATAAATAATAATAAATACAGAAATGATTCATAGATAATCTGAAATATATTATTACACTATTTAATTATCAGTTGAGAAATAATTATTAATGATGAAAACCATGTTAACCATATATCAATAAATTCAACGATGATATGGAAGAGAAGTTGATTGCAATAGATCCAAAATGATTTGAGGAACACACTCCCATATTGTCACATCAATCAAATTTCATTTTCTCCTTTCAGATCCCTTGATGAGAGATTTGTCATTTTAATAAAATTAGACAACATACACATTGTTTTCCATTATATCAGGTGACATAAGAATCTAATGGAAGAGGATTTGATTCCTAAAAATAAATAATGACTTGAAAATAATTATCCCATGATATCATGCCAATAAAAGTGAATTTGTTGTTGTTATTGGGCCCTTTTATGTGATTTTTCACTTTACTCCAAATCTGACAAACAAACACCACTTTTAATCATTCCATGAAATTTGGTTATCCAAATGAAATATCGATGATTCGTGCAGATTTTAAATGGAATAAAGATAATTTTACTAAGATTTAATGTTAATAAGAGATCATTTGGTTGGTTTTGACCCTAACACACATGATTTTTCCATTATTACAAAAAAATGTAATAATGTTAAATTATACCTTAATCCATACCAATCAATCAAGGCATCATATTGATACCCAATTGATTAAAGAAAATCATAAATGAATTAATGGATTATATTCTATATTTTCACATCAATCTTATGTAAAATTTTCTATTTTTGACCCCCTGATGGGAGATATGTACTTATAATAAAACTAGACAACATTACCCAGCATTCTCCAACATAATGGGTGACATAAGAATCTGAAGGATACTGCATTGATTCCTATTAATAAAACATTACTTTGTGATAATTCTACAATGACTTAATGTTAATACAAGTGTGTTTTCTTGGTATTGCTCCATTTTTCATGATTTACACTTTACTCTGAATTTGATGGGAAAATTACACTTTCAGTCATACAAAGAAATTTAGGTATCTGATCGATGTGATGATGGTTCATATAAATTATAAATGACATAAAGATAATTTTCTTCAATTTTTAATGTTAATCAAATCTCTTTCAGTAATTTTTGACCCCTAAACACATGCTTTTTCCCATTATTAAAAAATGGTAAAATTTAAAATCATACCTTAATTCATACAGATCAATCTTCGAATACGATTAAAATATGTTTGATTTAACCAGAACAATAATAATTAAAGGAATGTTATCCTGCCTTTTCACATCAATCAGATGTACTTTAGTCATTTTTGACCCCCTTAAGGGATATATTTCCTTTCAATAAATCTAGACAATGTTATATATCATTTTACATCATACTACATGACATGATAATTTCATTGATACAATAATTATTCTTACATATCAAAAACAAATCAATGATCATTCTACCATGATTTTATGTCAATGTTATGGATTCTTCTTTATATTGGACCCTTTTACATGATTTTTCACATTACTCAAAATCCGAATGAAAAAAGACACATTTGACAAAAATAAGAAATTTGGATATCTGAGTGATCTGACGATGATAAATATATATTCTAAATGAAATAATGTTCACTTTACTAAGATTTCATGTTAATAAGATCTAATTTAGTGGATTTTGACCTATATATAAATGATTTTTTAGTTATTAAAAAATGGTAATAATGTAAATTCATACCTTGGGCCATAAAGATCCATATGATAATTAAATTGACACATGATTGATTAATAAAATTACAAATTATTCATGTAATTCTCTCATATATTTTCAGATAAACAAAATTGTTTTACATGTTTTTTAACCCTTGAAGGGAGATAAGTTGTTTTAATTAAACTAGCAATGTTACTCATAATTTTCCTTCACATAGGGAAATATGTGCATTTGATGGATGTAAAATTGATTCTTACTGATCAAAAACAACTCAGTGGTCATTATTTTATGATTTCATGTCAATACATGGGTTTTTTCATGGTATTTTACCCTTTTACTTGATTTTTCACTTTACTACAAATTTGATAGACAAGTGCCACTTTCGATCATACCAAAACATTCAGGAATCTGATCAATGTTCTAATTATTCATAAAAATTTTAAATGACATAAATATCTTTTTCATAATATTTCATGACAATCAGAGCACATTTAGTTGGTTTTGATCACTACACACATGATTTTTCCATTATTAAAGAAATGCTACTAATTTCAAATCATACCTTAAGCCTTAATAATCAATCCATGCATTAGATTGACACAAAAATGATTTTAATATATCACAAATGATTTTAGTAATTATCTCATAAAAGTTAGAATACATTAGATGTTTTTTCTCATTTTTTACCCCCTGATGGGAGATATATAACTTTAATCAAACTTGACAACATTACTCACCTTTTTCCATAAAATTAGATGATATGATAATATAAAGGATGTGATGTTGATTCCAATAGATAAAAAAATTTCAGTGATCATTTTAACACAATTTAATTTCAGTACAAGTGATTTTCTAGGTATTAGACCCTTTTACCTGATTTTAATTTTACTTTAATTATGAGGGACAAACATGAATTTTGATAATGTAGAGAAGTTCATGTACCTAATTTATGTGACAATGGATTATATATATTTGATATAAAATATGGATCATTTTTTAGTATTTTATATCAATCTTATATTATTTGGTTGGTTTTGACACCTACAGACATTATTTGTCCATTATTTAAAAAATGGTAATAATTTAAAATAATACCTTAACGTATGCTGATGAATTAGGGCATTATATTATCACACATTTTATTGAAACAGATCAAATATTATTCATGTAATTCTATCCTATATTTTCACAATAATCAAAATTCATTTTCTTATCCCCCATGGCATGAGATATATCATTTTAATAAAAGTAAGCAACATTACCCATCATTTCCAATCATACCAAGCGACACAGGAATCCATTAGATGTGGAGTTGATTACTATAGATAAAAATGACATAGTAATCATTATCCCATGATATCATATAAATCTACATGTGTATTCTTTATATTGACCCCTTCTACTTGATTTGTCACTTTACTCCACATGTAATGAACTAACACCACTATCAATCATACATAGAAATTTGTGTATTAGATTGACATGTTGATGGTTCCTATAGATTTTAAATGACATAAATATTAATTTCATTATATTTCATGTTAATAAGTGCTCTTTTGTTGGGTTTTAACTCTTATAAATATGATATCTCAATTATTACAAAAATGTAATAATGTCATATCATACTATAATCCTTAATGATTAATTTGAACATTATATTAAAGCTCATTTGATTAAAATAGATAAAAAATTGTTCTTGGAACACTCTCTAATACATTTACATTAATCAAGAATCATTTTATCATTTTTTAACCCTCAGATGGGAGATATTCCATTTTAATAAAACTAGAAAAACATACCCACTATGTTCTATCATAGTGGGAAACACATAAATCCAATTGATGATGCATTGATTCCTACAGATCAAAAATTACATATAGATCATTCATAAATGATTTAATTTTAATACAATTTTGTTCTCTTGGTATTGGCCCCTTTTATATAATTTTTCACTTTACTCCAAACCTGAATGAAATACACCACTTTTGAAATTATCGAGAAATTGTAGTATCTGATCGATGTGTCGATAGTTCTTACAGATTTTAAATGACATATAGAACATTATAGTAATATTTCATGTTAA
The DNA here is from genome assembly GCA_963277665.1 of Viscum album. Classification (NCBI taxonomy): domain Eukaryota; kingdom Viridiplantae; phylum Streptophyta; class Magnoliopsida; order Santalales; family Viscaceae; genus Viscum; species Viscum album. The sequence continues at coordinate 123,038,605 of OY728129.1, read as the reverse complement.
TCAGAGCTCATTTAGTCAATTTCGAACCCTACACACATGATTTTTCCATTATTACAAAATGATAATAATGTGAAATCATACATTAAGCCATACTGATCAATTTGGGCATTGAATTTATATATGGTTTATTTCAACAAATAAAAAATTATTTAAGGAATTTTCCCTTATATTTTCACATCAATCAACAATTAATTTTTTCATTTTGACCCCAAATGGGATATATGTCATTTTAATAAAACCAAACAATGTTACTTGTTGTTTTCCATCATACAGGGTGACACGAGCATCCGATGAATGTAGAGTTTATTCCAACAGATAAAAAATGAATTGGTGACCATTCTCCCCCAATTTAATTTCAATCCAAGTATAGTTTCTTAGTATTCCCCCCATTTATATGTTTTTTCACCTAACTCTATATCAATGTGAAAAATGACACTTTCAATCATACCGAGAAATTTGGGTATCAATCGATGTTTTGATGATTCTTACAATTTATAAATGGATTAAACATTGTTTTAATAATAATTCATGTCAACCAAATCTCGTTTGATTGGTCTTTACCCCTAAAAACATGATTTATACATTATGACAAAATATTAATAAATTTGAAAATGTATATTAAATTATGTCATCCATTCCAAGAATCCCATTAAATGTTTCTTGAAGTCTAAAGATAAATAATAATTTAATGATTATTTTCCTAAGTTTTCTCATCAATATAAATGTTCTTAGTTGGGTTTGAATCTCTAATTAGTCAATTTTAATTTTAATGAAAAAGTAAATGTAATTTTTAAACTTACTAAAAGTATAAAAACAAAAGAGAAATTCAATTTGAATGAGAAACCAAACTGATAAAATGAAACACACCTCCTAGATCCGATGCATCATGTAGGACCATGGAAGCATCATGCATCCTGTATAGTAGGGGCCTAAAAAAATAAAAAATATGAAGATTATAATATTAAATGCAATAATTAATAAATAAAATAATCTAGTATATAACTGAATCATAGGATCTTCTACACCACCCTAACATATACACTCTCATAGTACTCCAACCTTATGTAAAATCTACACATTTACATCCTTATAAGAATGCATTTGTGCCTCCAAATCTATCACATGTTGTTTTTTCCAAGCAATAATAGGAGTCATAACCTTAGTGTGTAATACTAAAGAATAAGGAATCCCCATTCCATATATCATGTAGTAGTCATTCCCATAGTGACCAATAATTTGATGAATATTCATATATACATATATGTAATATACATACACCAAATAGGTTATATTCATATATATAATAGACATACACCAAAGATGATATATGCTTTTATGTAATATAATAAATATGTTATATGTATATATTTAATATACATAGATTGAATATATTGAAGATGAAATATGTATATATTGAAAATTCAATAATAATCTACATAATATAAATATAATTAGTTGAGTATGTGGTAAAATTTAAATGATGAAAAGAAGTGCATGAATTAGATAAGAAAATACCTTCGGGTTTTAAAACCAAGGTCAGCAATATGTGGGATGAAGAAAAATTAACACGCTTATAGCTACAATATTTTTCTATTGAAAAAGTTTATTGAAACAACAAATAAATTCATTTCTATAAACATCAAATAGAAATAAACATTTTATGAATAATCTCCATTATTATAAGTATTCAGATATAATAAATAATTCTTTCATAAAATTAAGATACAATTCATTCAAATCTTATCTCATGGGATTAGATAGAGTATCCCCATTAATTTTTCTATGTATATAGAAATGTGTAACTATATGTATAAAAATTATAAAATCATAACATACACATTACGTGAACTTTTTTTAAAAAAAATACATTATTTTTCAAAATAAAAACAGTAAATAATTGAGTAAAAAAATATTTAAAAAAATTGAAGATATTATTTATAGGGATATAAGTAGAGATTGAAATATATTAGGATAGAATAAAAAATATTTTTTCAAGTTGTTATAGCTTATCAGGTCCGAGCCTTATCGAGAATCTTTTTGTTGTAATCTAATTGCAAGGAGGAGGAAGACTGCCTTAGTCGAATAATAGAATATACCAGCATGAAAAACATTCAATAAAATAGTACATAAAAATAAATCTACAAAACATGAGAAAAAATTATTTTGTTACTTAGAAAAGATGTGAAAATATTAGAAAACACAGAAAATGGGAAAATAATACAAGTACAATAAATTGAAACCAAAAAACTCTAAAATAAGAAATATGGGACAATATCACAATCGAAATTGAATATTCATGTACCATCCTGATTGAGGATTGAGAATACAGTCATTAAAAAGTATTAGAGAAGAAACTATAAACTGGGGGCTAGTTTACATTAGAAGATAAGATGACTTGTTTCATTTCACATAAGAAGCTGCATCCTTATGTTGATTTTCATTCTAGAATCAATCACAGATGCAAATTATGATTACTTTTAGGAGGGGAAGCACATGAGTAGAATCAAGCATGGAAATAACATATTAGGTATATATATATAAATAAAATCATATTAAAAAATAAATAAATAAAGATAAAAAATATTATAATAATGGTTTAATCTCAGAACTAAATTTCTAATGAAATTCATTGAGATTCCATGTATCTAATGCTTTTATAAAAAATAGGTTAGTCGAAGTAAGAAGATTTAGAATGAATTATATATTATTTTATTATATATTTGATAGTAATAATATAAATTATGTAAATATCATAGTTTAATAATAACAAAATATTGATATAAAATGATAAATTTAAAAATGTGTAACATGGTGTTGTTAATTATAGAATTTAATAAGATAAATTGAATTTATTAACCACGTATTTTATAATGACACTCTACATGTTCCAAATAATTTTATATGAAAAAATAAAGAGGGTTGTCTATCATATAAATATTTTTCTTATAGGATAGTGGTGAGTGTACTATTTGGCATACAACTGAGATGATTTATATTTGAGGTTGAAGTGAATGTGTGATTCGTACAACTAGGTCGGTTAAATTTTTTTTGTTATGATTAAAATATCTTATTCACTATAGTAGTACCTAATAGAGTATAAAAATATTTATATTCTTGTTAATGTCATTAATTATGGTTGAAATAAAACTTTATTAACAAATATGGAATTAATAATTTAAAAATCAAAATAAAGGAAGATTTAAATAAATTTTAATAAAATAATAATTCTGTAAATTAAACACACACATGGTGTAACGTCTTAAATGAAGAAAAAATAAAATAGTTGAATTCAATATCGAAATAAAATTAATTTAATTGATATATTAAATCACTAAAATAGGTATAAGATGACACTGGAAAAACTGTAAAATAATCCATTTTAAAATTTATAAACTAAAAAAAGAGTGGGAAATTCAAAATTAAGTAACAGATTTTATAAGTTATGTAACTAACACAAGAAATGTGATAATAAAATATTGATAATTAATTTAGAAAAAAATATTTATAATCAAGCATTGAAATTGATAAATACCAAATATTCTAATTTCTTAAAACTACCAAAATGATAGTTTGCAGATAATGAAATTCCATAAAATATCAAATAAATAATTTAATTCATAAATTCTAAAATCTTTGAATAAACTAATCTTTTTAGAAAATACGGTTTAAAGCATATGAACCTTCTGAGTAACTTAATAATTCACTATTTCTAAGTTAAAAATACGAAGTAGAAGTGAATACTTATAAAAGATAATACTTGTATGGAATAATATATATTGTAGAAAGAAGTAAATAAGCTCAAGACTAACTGAAATGTGTCATTATAGTGATTTTCAGTTGAGAGAAAATGAGTCTCCAAAATATAGATTTTAATTTTTTTTAAATAATCAGTGGTACCTACAAGATTGAATATGGGTTAACTAGTTTTTAGAAGACAACATAAGAATTTTAGGATCGGGACTGAAAGAAAAAATTTGGCAGACTACTAGAAAATTCTTTAATTAATGAGTTGATGTGTAGTTTTATGGGAAAATGTAATGGAGGCCAATTATAATGTTTCCACTCAAGAATTTAAAATAAACACACTCCCTATATGATTATTATCAAAATAAAGACTATAAAATAGTTGGTGTTTCTGACAAATAATTAATCAAATGTTCTATATACTAAAATTGAGGTTTACCTATGATAGCATGATGAATCTGGAAGTGACAGATCGGGTGTGTAGATGTGGAGTTGGCTTGGACAAATTCACCATGAGGGGATGGTGGTGAGAGGAGGAAGAGAAGACAGCTAGATTGGGGTGGTGGTAGAGAGGGGTATCAGGGGATCTTGAAGGGGTACAGTGATTGGGTAAGGGAGACGAAGTGCGGAAGAGAGGCAGTGGCGGCAGTTCTGATAGTGGGCATAATAAGAATGAGGGAGAGGATGGGGTGGGGGTGCATGAGGAAAGGGGGAGACCCAGTGGCTACAAAAGTGGGTGTAGTGAGGGTGAGACCAGGTCTAAAGCATTTTGGGTTGGAGTAGTTGTCAAACCGTAGATCCAATCCAGCTCGCTAGAAACCTCGCAGACACAACATCATAGAAATCCATCTACTTTCCGACTCCGATGTCTATTGCTTCTCCCGCTAACACTCAAAGAAGCCATAAGAGGGAAACCCACTAGTAACTGGTGAAGAGAACCTTGGCCTTGTTTGAGAGGAAGCGACTTCGAGGATGTTGAGGTCTAAACCCTAATGAGAGCAGAGATCTCTCATTTGAAGCTGAGAGAAGAAGTGAATTATTATAGTTATTATTAAAAATATATTATATGTTTAATAATTTTAATTTTAATATTTATATATATATAATAATTTTAAAAAATGTATTATTATTATAAATGTTATATATAATCTATTCATTTTTTAATAACACTTAATGATAATATAACTAAAATTGTAATTAATAATAAATAATAATTTAGTACAAAACAATCCTTGAGAATAATTAATAAATTAATAATAATTAAAATATTATTTTTATGAAGTCATAGTAATTAATATATTATATTAATAAAATTTTGATTATAAATTAATAACCGATAATCAAAATATTAATTAATAAAGTAATAATTAAAACATTTACTAAAAAATAAACATTAAAAAAATTGTTGAAAATAAAGTATTTTTAGATTATAAAATATTAATTATTATTAAATATAATATTATGTCAAAAATAATATATACGCATAATTCTTATTTAACAATAATAATAATAATTAATAATAATATAATTATAATTTAGTAGAATATAATAAGAAAACAAAGACTATTTTAATAAATAAACAAAAAAGTTAAATTTAATAATAATAATAATGTTATTATTATTATTATATTTATAACACTCTGAGCTTTCACGGTATGTTTCTCTTTGTATAATACAATAGCTTCTGATGTACACAACTTTGAGTTCTAGCATACCACAACCAATAAAACTAGCTGTTTTTAAAAGTAGATATGATGAGTAATACCTACTTTTTGAAATTTCATTTTTCAAAATGGACTTTATTTTTGGATTCGGAATATCAAAATTAGCTTAGGGTGAATTTTTGGTATTTTTCTCAACACATTCAATTTTTGATGAATAGTGAAAAACACCGCGTCATTGTTTACAACCAACTTTTTATTCAAATAATAATATCTTTTTATTTAAATTTATTTTAAAGTCAAAATATATAAATAATAATTATATTAGTCCAATGTAATTCATTGGAGTCGTTTTATAATAAGATTAGATATATAAAATTTTATTGAACTTTTTAACGTCTTTTACACACCTTATAGGCACATTTGCAAATTGGCATACAACGTAATATTATCATTTTTGTGAATTGAATTTCAAAAATCTGACAAAAAATGTTTTCATCAATATTTAAAATGTGGTTCGATAGGATGAAAATATTTTTTGGTGAATAGTAACTTTTGAATTTTATTTACCACAGTTAAAAGTTTATAAGGTAATTAAATGTAAAAATAATATTATAATAATATTAAATTACCCCAACACATGTATTATTACTATTGGATATGTTTTTTTCAACCAAAATCAACCTTAGGATAAAAATAAGATTCTTTTTGTTCCATTTGGTTTAGATTAAGACATTTATTATATTTTATTTAATGAAGAGTAAAAAGTGTTAAATTCAATTTTTAATAACTAATCCATTTTTAATATAGGGTTATACATATGATAAAATCAACAATAAATATTCATTATAAATATAAAAGGAATTCCTACATAATAGTATTTTATTTATAACTTTTAGACATTATATAATTAAATTTATTTATGACACAATAACGATTCAGTAATTACATTATTAATGTAAAATTAAAATAAGTGAAATTATATATATTAAAATAAATTTAAATTTAAACTTTTTAAGTCATCCACGAATTTTCTAGGTAAATATGACATGTTAGGGTTGATTGAATGTATTTTTTTCGAAGTAATCATGGTCTGATGACTTTCACAAAAACCAAATAATAAATAGTGTCAAAATTGACATAAATGTGTTTTTTAAGAAAATACTATTTTATTAAATGATGTAATAGTCCAAAAAATATAAGATTCAAAAAATGACTTAGATAATGTTAGCTATTTCATTAATGAACCAATTTAGGTTCACTTTCATTTTTATAGTAACTATATTAACCATGTTGTATAAAAATACAAGAAGAAATTGTAAAAGTTAAACTATTTAACTAATGGTTATGTCTAAAAGATAAGATTAATATGGTGAACTAAACATGTATAAAACTTATTTGTTGAGAGGATTTCGACCCATACCCACCTTAGCCTAGAAATAAATCCATTTTGAGCAATTATAAAATGAAAATAATTTTATAATAAATTAATATTTCAATCATTTCCTAAAGTGCCCCTCACCTCTCTTATAAAAGGGCACTTCCCCTTATCCTAAATTCACACCCCAACGCCATTTTTTATGGCCAAACCCTACTCAAATATCCTCTCAACTACTGTCACATCAACCTAAAGGCCTTACTTTGATCAGAAATCCAACTTAAGGAGCCCTTTTATTCAAATCAAAAGGAAGCACCCGAAGAAGAGGTAATTATTTCATTGCCACTTTCAAGGATCTTTTCTTATTCTACTTGCTCTTTCTTTGTTGTTTCAATACTAAAAAAATAACTCCAGTACCTTATACATACTGAGATGTTATTATAAAGATGGAACAACCATATTCATTATTCTATCCATCATATGAATGATAATTTCACCATACGTGCATATATACGGTTTACCGTCTCCCCGTCGTGGTGTAGTTTGTTATTCAACACTTCATTATTTGGATGGGTATAATGATGTGGCCTTAAAAACACATGTTTTGCAACATATTTTTAATTAATTTTTATTGATATATTTAATTATTATTACACTTTTTTCTAAATAAGTGCACATTTTCATTTTTAGAATTAAATCTGTTATTTAATAATTTTTTTAATTAAAATTGTATTTTTAGCCTTTTCATAATTAATTTATTTCATACATTAATTTTATAGTCTAATATATTTTTATTTAGTTTGGTGATTTTTTTTCATTTTTTGATAATTTAAAATTAATTAATTAATTAATTAATTCTTCTTTTCCACATAAATAATATAGTTTATAATTTAACATTTCATTTTTTAAATATTAATTAATTTAAAATAACATAATCTAATTATTAGACGTCTTTTAACAAATCAACATTTATAATTTTAAGATTACAAACATATTAATCTTGTTAAATCTCTTTAATTTAAATTCAGTAATTAACATAATTGTTTAATAATAGAATAATTCACTACTAGAAAAACAGCTATTTGCGACGGGCTAGTTGCGACGGGATCCCGTCGCAAATGGCTTTTTGCGACGGGACCCCGTCGCAAATAGCCCGTTGCTGAAAACGCCGTCGCAACTACACTTATTTGCGACGGGCCCGTCGCTATAGCGGTTTATTGCGACGGGCATTCTCCCCGTCGCAAATAGTATTCCGTATTTTTGTAAAAACTTTTAAAAACGTTTTTGCGACGGGACCCGTCGCAAATACCTTTTGAGACGGTACCGTCGCAAATACTATTTGCGACGGTACCGTCGCAAAAACGTTTTTAAAAAAATAAAAAAATATTAATAATACTAGTATTTGCGACGGGCATCGCATCCCGTCGCAAATAATATTGATAGTATTTGCGACGGGTCCCGTCGCAAATAATATTTTTCAAAAAAATAAAAAACTATTAATAATATTAGTATTTGCGACGGGTATAGTATCCCGTCGCAAATACTATAAAAAAAATAAAAAAAATAAATTTTTAATAAATTATTTTAATGAATATAATAATAGAATTATAATTTACAAATGAAAATAATAAATTATTTTAATTACTATAATAATAGTAAAATTATAATTCAAAAATAAAAAATAATAGAATATTAATAAATGATTTAATTAATATAATAATAATACAATTATAATTCATAAATACAAAAATATTAATAAGTTATTTTAATTAATATAAAAATAATAGAATTATTTTACATTCAAATATTAAAATAATTCAAGTATTACAAAAAAAATAATTAAATTATAATATTATAAAATTTTAATATATATATAAAATTTAATATTATAAAATATAAATAATATTATTATTCATATTAATATTGTTATTTAAAAATATAATATTATTAATATTTTATAATGAGACAGAAACTACGAATAGAAAAAAAAAATTGATTTCTCAAATTTTATAACTGAAATACAAAATCTAATCTGAAGGAGGGGGGGAGGTGGGGGATCTGCAGATGGTGGTGGAGGAAACTCCACCCCTAAAGCATGAGTGAGTCGGCGCATGTACTCCATCTGCTCCTGATGCTGCTGCTGCCACCGCCTCGTCTGCTCCTCGTACAGCTGCTGCTGGCGTCGACGCTCCTCCTCATGCTGCTGACGAATCTGCTCCTGCTCCTGTCGGAGACTCTCTATCTGTGCAGTCTGAGATCGCAACTGATCCTCATACTGTGTAGAAAAAGATGCACGAGCTCCTCTCGAGCTGGACGCCGACATCGCAGCACTGCCATAATAATCTCCGGGAGTCAGTCGAGAGCCGATACCAACTACCCGGCCCTTCTCGAAAGCATACTGGGTGGCCTGCATCCATGCCGCCTCATCAAACTGACGGGCAGTGGTCTGATCTGATGACTCGGCCTGACTCTCAGGCCGGGTCTGTGACGCTGCGGCCTCATATGACTCCTATAGTTGCAATTTAAAATTAAAATTGTGAATATATTATATGCAGTTAATTTTTAAACTTGAAAACAAATTATACTGACCACGATGTGATGCTGACGATCACCTCTGAGCTCCCCAGTAGCAGGATCACTATACATCCTCCGATATACGTCGTACTCTGTAATATCGGGGTGCTCGACAGCCTATAAGAATAAAAAATAAACTGTTAATATTTATAGTTATATAAAATATTTATAAATAATGTACGTACCAGATGCTGTCTATGAGTACTGAAAGAACGACTCCCAGCTCGATGAGTCACCTCCTGTCTCCCCCGATTCTGCCTCCCCAGCGATGATCTCCTCTGAAAGGCACCACTCAACCAGTGCGCACATAATCCATCCCATACATGGGATGAAATATACTCTGGTCGGTGTGCTCTACATGACTCCTCAAAATCTGACACTCCTGCTTTCTTCATCGCAGCTTTTCTTAAATTGTGCAAAAACTGACGAAGGCGATCACGCATGGCCACCTCCCATGCCTCGTGGATGGCGTCACGCATGGTATCCTCGATCGGATACCATAAACCCTACAAAAAAATCAAAATATCAAGTTAGAAATGAAATAATTTTCAAAATAAAAATTATTTATTTACGTACGTACCAGCCAATGGTCGAACATGGCCTGCTGCACATCAATGGGAATCTGCTCCCATGTGGTCCACGGCTGAGAGAAATAGTTGCGCAAAATAGCGCTGCCCTGTCCGACTGCTATATGCGGAAAACTGAAAAAAAATAATAAACATTTATTATGTGAATAGATTATTGAAATCTTAGTCAAATCCACGGGTTATCACACAGGTTATCACACCTCCGGGTGCGCGGATCAAACCCAAGGCGTGGACGTCGCTCGGGGACGGGGTCAGGAATCATCAATCGTGCAAGACCGCGCCCCCTCCGCGTACTCCCTGAAGCGCCTGTAGGCTGAGGGTCATCTGCCAGCAACTCATCCGCATCGAAAGGCAGGTCAGCATCCGTCAACTCACGAAATGTGGCCTCGTCCATCTGAAACAGAAAATGTTAATGTTAGCAAATAATTGATAATTACTATTATATATACATATATACATATTATGATTGTATATAAATACCATGGAATTCTATAAGTGTTCATCTTCATCATCATCTTCATATATGTCAATGTCATCTTCATATTCCTCCTCAACATCATCGATATCCATTCGAGTTGCAGTTGCTTCATCTCTTACCATTTCAAATTCATGTGTGACATCATTAACATCATCGTCATCACCGACTCTTAAATGTGGGGTGTCGTCATCGATACTCATGTCTCTTTGTAAAAAAGATTGATTTTGAGTACTCTCTTGAAAAACTTCAATTCTTTGCACATCAGTGAAAGCACATTCACTTTGACTAAACTGATTGTCTCGAATTTTGATTTTTATTACACTCCACCAATCAGTCAAGTCTCTTGATGTTGCACAGTACTTTGCATAATAAACTTGATATGCCTGTTGAGCCAATAAGAATGGTTCATTTACTGCGAGAACACTTTTACATTTAATATCGATGATTCCATGAGTCGGATGAACACGCACGGCTCTCTCTGTATCCAACCAACGACATTTGAACATGGTTATGTAATGTTGTCCAAGATAACAGAGTTTAATGATTTCATCAAGTATGCCATAAAAGTCAACTTCATTTTCTCGATGATGAGATCCTCTCAAGCTAACTCCACTGTTCATTGTTTTTTTTGATTCCCCATATGCATGTGTGTGGAATCGAAATCCATTCACCACATATGCATTATAAGTTTTAACAAGTTTGGAAGGTGGGTTACTCAATACACACAGCCGTTTGTCAATTTTATCAGCATGTCGAGACACCTGAAAATTTGTGAAATAATTATCAATATAGTAAACTATACATTGAATGAGTTGCTAAAAGATAAAGAATTTATGTTACCAGTTTTTGAAACCACTGAGAGAAATTTTTCAGTCGACGTTCTTCGAGAGCAGCTGCTGTAATTTGTGGAATTTGTTTCTTGATATGATTATCATACAACCTATAAAAACCAAAGTTATTTACTGTAACATAAATGATAGAATAAGTGATATAAACACTTACAGTACAACTGATTTCATCTCTTCACAGTTGAGCAGAACATACGTATGAGCTCTATGATGTTCATCATCTGAAAGCCAGCGTTCAGAAACTCCACCAAAACCAAGCTCTGACTGGTTGAAAACAGATAATTGATTGTCGATTTCATCAATATTCCTCTCATTCCGTCCCATTCGGTTGTGTTTTGAAGGATACTCAGATTCAAAATAATGGGAGCAGAAAAAAGATATTTCCTCTTGCAAATAAGCTTCTGCAATAGATCCTTCAACAGATGCTTTGTTGCGTACTTTTCTTTTCAATTTTTTCATGCATCTTTCAAATGGGTACATCCATCGAAACTGTACCGGACCTCCACATTTGGCTTCATATGGCAAATGTAACATCAAATGTTCCATTGAGTCGAAGAAAGACGGCGGGAATATTTTTTCCAATTTACATATAATTACAACAACATCTTTTTCAAGTTTGCCTAGAGCATCATAATCTGCCGTAGCCGCACAAATTTCCCGAAAAAAATGAGACATGTCTGTTATGGAATCCCAAATCACAGAATTCAACAGACCTCTTAATCCAATTGGTAGAAGTCTCTCCATTATAACATGACAATCATGACTTTTCAATCCAGTAATATGACCATTCTTTACACATCTACCCAAATTGGAAGCACAGCCATCTGGAAGTCTCAAATCTGCAATCCACTGACAAAATAATAAACGGTTTTCTTTAGACAGTGTATAAGCTGCTTTTGGTTTCAGTAACCTTTCTGTTCTGACATTCTCAAATAGTTCCAATTCTGGACGTCTGCAAATTTGGGCAAGATCTAAACGTGCATTTACATTGTCTTTGCTCTTTCCTGGCGTATCCAAAACTGTATGAAACAAATTATCAAAACAGTTCTTCTCAATATGCATGACATCTAACATGTGTCGGACCAACAAATCAGACCAATATGGCAAATCCCAAAATATGCTACGTTTAATCCAATTGTGTTCTTTCCCAAAACCAGAAATTTTCTGTTGGTTTATTGTGGGACCAAAAGTGATGGGAGGTAATGAAAATACAACCGATTTTAACTCCGAACCTGATAGCATTTTTGGAGGTCCATCCCTTTCAACTGTTCCTTTTCTGAAATGAGATCTGTTTCTGCGAAAAGGATGATCAGCTGGAAGAAATCTGCGATGACAGTCAAAATAACAAGGTTTCTTTCCATGAATGAGCATAAATGCTTTGTTCTCTCCCATACAGTAAGGACATGATTTCTGACCATGTGTACTCCAGCCAGATAACATCCCATAAGCCGGGAAGTCACTTATTGTCCACATCAATGCTGCTCTCAGTATGAAATTCTGTTTCGTTGCAACATCATATGTACTGACACCAGTACTCCACAATAAATTTAATTCATCAATCAATGGCTTCAAATAAACATCAATATTTTTCTTCGGATGTCCTGGAATTAGTAAAGTCAAAAAGATATATGGCTCCTTCATCAACATCCATGGAGGTAAATTATACGGAGTTAAAAAAACAGGCCAACATGAATATTGACTACCATAAGATCCAAACGGACAGAAACCATCAGTGGAAAGGCCCAGTCGAACATTTCTAGCTTCTAAAGCAAATGATGGATGCACTCTATCAAAATGTTTCCATGAATCACCATCGGCTGGATGATTCAAGCTTTTATCGGTTGAAATATTCTCTTTATGCCATGACATCATTGTCGCTGTATTCTTAGACATGAATAAACGCTGAAGTCTGGATGTAAGCGGAAAATATCTCAGCTGTTTTACAGGAATCAAACCAGACTTCCCGTGTTGTCCTTCTTTATATCTCTGTTGCCCACATGTGGGACAACTATCCAACGACTCATTTTCCCCTGAATATAAAATGCAGTCATTTGAACATGCATGAATCTTCTGACAAGTAAGTCCCAAATTTTGAACCAACCTCTTACTTTCATAGTAATTTGCAGGTAAAACATTTCCTTCGGGTAACAGTGTTTTCAGCAAAGAAAATATCTGGTCAAAACATGTGTTTGACATTCCGTTATCTGATTTGATGGCCATAAATTTTGCAACTGCTTCTAATTTGCTCATCTTGCAGCCAGGATATAATGCATCCTCAGCAGACTTCAACAACTCATAAAATTCAGACGGTCCCAACTCAGGATTTGAAGCTATATCAGCCGGAGTTTCTGTATGTTGAACAGATGAACCTGCAACATCATGTACTAAATCTTGAAACTGGGATGGATCCGGAATCAAGTTGGTATCACCTGCTCTGGAACTGCGTTCACCGTGTTGATACCAAAAAACATAATCTGCTTGAAAACCAAAACGCAAGAGATGTTCCCCCACTTTGTCAAACGTGTCAAACGTTCTCAATGCACATTTTCTGCAAGGGCATTTTATCTTTCCTTCTGAAACAAATTCTGAATTTGATGCCGCAAATGATAAAAAAATCTCCACACCCTCTATATATACTGGATTTAAACCAGAACCATTTGGATTTCTACGTTGATTTATCCATATGCGGTCATCTAATAATGACTGTTGACGACCTCGCTGTTCCATATTTTTCTATAAAATATAAAAGCATTACTGGTTTTGAATAATTTGTTAGAAAAAACACTCAAGCAAGGATTACTAATTATTACAATTTATTACTAATTATTACAATTTATTGCTAATTATTACTATTTATTACTAATTTAGCAATACTTAGCAATACTTAGCAAAAGGAAAACTGCTTGAATAATGAAAGGAAATTTGATAATCATCGTTGTGGAGATGGTTATAAATTTTCCCTTCATTATCCAAGCAGATTTCGTTTACTAATTATTAGTAATAAAAAAAATATTATCAATATTTACGAAAAAACAATATTAATATTATTAAAATAATAAAAAAAATTAAAAAATATTAAAATTATCAATATTCAGAACAAACTTTGTTCTATTATTAACATGTTCAAATCTTAAAGGGTCGTCAATTGTCAGGTCATGCGCAATAAAAAGTTTGTGTCAGCCATGTCTAATGTAAACTCTATAATTGTCCTTGCATGGTTGATCACTTCGCAAGTAATGTTGCAATCAGACAAACCAAGTCATTCCCTTCTTAACTATAAGAATTATCTCACATGAACCTCTACATAGATCATTCTTCCTTAAAAATTTGAGGGGATATCATTATTTTTCCCTTAAATTTTCAAGGAAGAATGGTCTATGTAAAGGTTCATGTGAGATGATTCTTATAGATAAGAAGGGAATGACTTGGTTTGTCTGATTGCAACATTACTTTTGAAGTGATCGACCATGCAAGGACAATTATAGAGTTTACATTGGACATGGCTGACAGAAACTTTTTATTGCGCATGACCTGACAATTAGCGACCCTTTAAGATTTGAACATGTTAAGAATAGAGCAAAATCTGTTGTAAATATTGATAATTTTAATATTTTATAAATTTTTATTATTTTAATAATATTAATATTTTTTTCATAAATATTGATAATATAATTTTTTTGCTAAGTGTTCTTGAGTATTCCTGAGTATTCCTGAGTATTCCTGATTATTTGTGAGTATTCGTGAGTATTCGTGATTATTCGTGAGTATTCGTGATTATTCGTGAGTATTCATGAGTATTCCTGAGTATTCCTGATTATTCCTAATTATTCCTAATTATTTGCAATTATTCCTAATTATTTGCAATTATTGGTAATTATTGGCAATTATTGGTCATTATTGGCAATTATTACTAATTATTCCTAATTAATCCTAATTATTCCTAATTAATCCTATTTAATCCTAATTAATCCTAATTAATCCTAATTATTCCTAATTATTACTAATTATTCCTAATTATTGCTAATTATTACTAATTATTGCTAATTATTGCTAATTATTTCTAATTATTGCTAATTATTTCTAATTATTGCTAATTATTTCTAATTATTGCTAATTATTGCTAATTATTGGTAATTATTTCTAATTATTTCTAATTATTCGTAATTATTACTAATTATTGGTAATTAATACTAATTATTGGTAATTATTGCTAATTATTGGTAATTATTGCTAATTATTGGTAATTATTGCTAATTATTGGTAATTATTGCTAATTATTGGTAATTAATACTAATTATTGGTAATTATTACTAATTATTGGTAATTATTACTAATTATTGGTAATTATTACTAATTATTGGTAATTATTACTAATTATTCGTAATTAATACTAATTATTCCTAATTAGTACTAATTATTCCTAATTATTGTTAATTATTCCTAATTATTACTAATTATTGTTAATTATTCCTAATTATTACTAATTATTGTTAATTATTGGTAATTAATACTAATTATTGGTAATTAATACTAATTATTGGTAATTAATACTAATTATTGGTAATTAATACTAATTATTGGTAATTATTACTAATTATTCCTAATTAATACTAATTATTGGTAATTATTACTAATTATTCCTAATTAATACTAATTATTACTAATTATTGTTAATTATTCCTAATTATTACTAATTATTGTTAATTATTCCTAATTATTACGAATTATTGTTAATTATTCCTAATTAATACTAATTATTGGTAATTAATACTAATTATTGGTAATTAATACTAATTATTCCTAATTAATACTAATTATTCCTAATTAATACTAATTATTCCTAATTAATACTAATTCTTCCTAATTAATACTAATTATTCCTAATTATTACTAATTATTGCTAATTATCGTTAATTATTACTAATTATCGTTAATTATTCCTAATTAATACTAATTATTGGTAATTAATACTAATTATTGGTAATTAATACTAATTATTGGTAATTAATACTAATTATTGGTAATTAATACTAATTATTCCTAATTAATACTAATTATTGGTAATTATTACTAATTATTCCTAATTAATACTAATTATTCGTAATTATTCCTACTTATTGTTAATTATTCCTATTTATTACTAATTATTGTTAATTATTCCTAATTATTACTAATTATTGTTAATTATTCCTAATTATTACTAATTATTGGTAATTAATACTAATTATTGGTAATTAATACTAATTATTGGTAATTAATACTAATTATTGGTAATTAATACTAATTATTCCTAATTAATACTAATTATTCCTAATTAATACTAATTATTGGTAATTATTACTAATTATTCCTAATTAATACTAATTATTCCTAATTATTACTAATTATTGTTAATTATTCCTAATTATTACTAATTATTGTTAATTATTCCTAATTAATACTAATTATTGGTAATTAATACTAATTATTGGTAATTAATACTAATTATTGGTAATTAAGACTAATTATTGGTAATTAAGACTAATTATTGGTAATTAATACTAATTATTTGTAATTAATACTAATTATTCCTAATTAATACTAATTATTGGTAATTAATACTAATTATTCCTAATTAATACAAATTAATCCTAATTATTCCGAATTATTACTAATTATTCCTAATTATTACTAATTATTCCTAATTATTCCTAATTATTGTTAATTATTCCTAATTATTCCTAATTATTGTTAATTATTCCTAATTATTACTAATTATTGTTAATTATTCCTAATTATTACGAATTATTGGTAATTAATACTAATTATTACGAATTATTGGTAATTAATACTAATTATTGGTAATTAAGACTAATTATTGGTAATTAAGACTAATTATTGGTAATTAATACTAATTATTGGTAATTAATACTAATTATTTGTAATTAATACTAATTATTTGTAATTAATACTAATTATTCCTAATTAATACTAATTATTTGTAATTAATACTAATTATTCCTAATTATTCCTAATTATTGGTAATTATTACTAATTATTCCTAATTAATACTAATTATTCCTAATTATTCCTAATTATTACTAATTATTCCTAATTATTCCTAATTATTACTAATTATTGTTAATTATTCGTAATTATTGTTAATTATTCCTAATTATTACTAATTATTGTTAATTATTCCTAATTATTACGAATTATTGGTAATTAATACTAATTATTGGTAATTAATACTAATTATTGGTAATTAATACTAATTAGAGGTAATTAATACTAATTATTGTTAATTATTGGTAATTATTACTAATTATTCTTAATTATTGATAATTATTAGTAATTAAATGAATAATTATCAATAATTAGAAATAATTACCAATAATTACAAATAATAACATTATTAATATATTTTATTATTAATATTAAAATAATATAATTTTCTAATTTATATACAGTTCTGTTTTCATCTGTGCGTTTTCTATCTCCACATACAAATAATACATGTGAAGACAGCAAACACACAGATGAAAAAAGAACTGTATATATATAAAAAATTATATTATTTTAATATTAATAATAAAATAAACTAATAATGTAATAATGTTCTTATTCTTAATTATTGGTATTTATTACTAGTTATTAATATTTATTCTTAATTACTAAAAATTATTACTAATTATTCCTAATTACCATATAAACAATTAAAAATAATTAAATTACAACTAATTAATAATAATAAAAACTAATAAAAAATTAAAAATAAATAAAAAATTAAAATAAAGATAAATACCTTGAAAATTGATCTGTTCTGATCGTTCTTCAAAACTTTAATATCGGCTCCGGAGAAAAAACTTACACTAGAGAAAAACTCAACTCTAGAAATATGATTCTGAGAGAGAGAGAAGATAAGGAATGAGAATGAAATGAAAAAAACGGATGGGGGTATTTATAGGTTAGATTAGTTGCGACGGGCTCATTTGCGACGGGATTCCCGTCGCAACTAGTATTATTTGCGACGGGACCCGTCGCAAATACCTTAGCCAACATTTATTACGGTCAACCGGTAAATAGTTATTTGCGACGGGTCCCGTCGCAAATAACCCTCTGCCGACATAGTATTTGCGACGGGGGAATATTCCCGTCGCAAATACCATTTACCGCCGCCGGTTATTTGCGACGGGAATATTCCCCCGTCGCAAATACGTTTCCCGCGATTTGTTATTTGCGACGGGAATATTTCCCCGTCGCAAATACGTTTCCCGCGATTTGGAGCGCATCGCGGGAAAACTATTTGCGACGGGTCCCCGTCGCAAATACGTTTCCCGCGATTTGGCGCGCATCGCGGGAAAACGATTTGCGACGGGGAAAAAAATCCCGTCGCAAAAGCCTCCTTATTTGCGACGGGAAAATACCCCCGTCGCAAATAATTTTTTACATGACTATTTGCGACGGGATTTATTCCCGTCGCAAATAACCCGTCGCAATTGCTCATTTTTCCCGTAGTGATTATCTATTTACTTTAATTGGTTTGATAGAGTTGCTTTTATAAATAATTTATCTATGTTTTATATATTTTTAAATTTTATATTAACTTTTAATAAGTTAGTTTCTTTTTAATTTTAGTTCTATGTTAGTAATAATTTATGTTTTATAAAATGAAGTTAATAATAATTTAACTTATGTTTAAATGGTTTTAAAAGTTTATTAAAGTTTATGAGTGCCTAAATTTTCAATTGTATTAATTAATTTTTAGTTATAATTAATTATTTTGTTCCAATTTATTTATGTTTTAATTTATTTTGCAGTGTCACGGTGGCACCGATTTGATCTCACAGTCTCATCCATTCACGGTGGCAACGTAATCACTAACCACCTTCAATTCTGATTCACAGTCTCACCGTTTCCAATTCACTATGGCACCGCAAACACTACGCATCATTTTTGTTTCATGGTCGCACTGCATCCGCAACTACTGTTCCACCATTTTATTGCAAGAGACACCGGTGTTTCTTTCCTTCGGTTCACAATCACTACAACACAAATGAGAAAACAAATTTACAGATTGAAATCCGAACTAGAACCAGATTCAACGTGAAAAATCAAATTCAAACTCAATTCTGAAACCTAAAATCAACCCAGATGCGAAACACTAGCGTAGACTTTAATTAAAAACATTATAATTTTATTTAATTAAAGATTTAATAATAAATTAATAATCATAATAATAATATTTAATAATAATTATCAATTAATATATTTATTAATTAACGTTATTTAACATTTTAATAATTGTTATAACATTAGACTTTAAAAAATAACTATTATTTAAATTTCTTTGTGTTTTAACTATTTTATTTTGTTTTAGCAGTGTAGGTTCATGGTGGAGTCGAAAACTTGTATAGGCTCACACCAAAGCCTTAAAATCATCCAAGATCACTTAACTGGCTCACAGATAGTTAGTTAGAAGGGAAACACTAGCGTGATGTTCCGGTCATGAAAAAACGCACGTGTGTGGTGCATAAGTGAAGGACATTTGAAGTCGGTGGAAAACAGAGGGTGACGTGCAACAAATGACAGCGGATATGAAAGGAAGAGCAAGCAACAGAATTTGGGGGATGCTCATTCATTCCACGAACACACCTTTGGAGAGAAGATCCATGGACTCTCATTCAACTTTCACTTTCACATCAGATTCGAGAGTAGACTTCCAGGAACTGTATATGAGCAGATCAGGAGACAAAGGAGCCTA
This sequence comes from Viscum album, assembly GCA_963277665.1. Lineage (NCBI taxonomy): Eukaryota > Viridiplantae > Streptophyta > Magnoliopsida > Santalales > Viscaceae > Viscum > Viscum album. The sequence goes on along the minus strand of OY728129.1, from coordinate 123,018,592 downwards.
GAAGAAGAGCTATGCTAGGGGTGTTCTTCTTCCCTCTGTCCATAAATTCTTGTACTCTATTTTTGTTTGTTTTCATTGCTTTAAAAAGTATGATCAAAGGTTGAACTTTCTCAGCTCGGGAATTTGATACTACTGGATTTTCTTTTTTATTTCTTCGCATTCATTTCAATATTTCAGTATGAGAATCAATTGGTGAGATTGATTTATGATTCTATGTTTAATTTTTCACACCTAAACTTATGTTCTTATATTTACTTAATTCAAGATCAACTGGTGAAGTAGATTTTGAATACATTTTTTTCTGCTTTTATTGTCAACAACATTGAAAAATTACGATGAGTTTATTTCCAATTATTTTCTATTTTCATCTATCAAGCAGTTCAAATAAGTATTAGTGTAGTGAAATATAATACTTAATACTTCACCTATTAAATTTCCATGCGAGGGACATTCTTCAAATTTTCATGAAGTGTGACTCAATAAAAGTTGTGAAGGATTCAACCATTTCAACCAGTAGATTAAATCTCCTGAGTATTTCATGTGATATGTGCTCCTTTATCTTTGCTGCTAGGAAGATTAGTTCATTGTTTCTTATTTAGTTTATAGTTACTTTAATGTAAGTGCTAGTTCCTTAGTCAAACTAGTTTTCTCATCTTTTGTATACCTAATTATTAAAAAATTAAAATATATATAAATTAAGAAGTTACTTTCCCCACTGCTGACAACAAGGGGGGGGGGGTTAAAATTCAAAAACCTTATCAATACTCACTTGCCTTCTTTGGGGGTCGACCCTACACCACTGTTCTAGTGTAGGAGTTATAAATAATATTTTGAGGGCTGTGACGACCTCTGGCCTCATCAAAATTTGGAACTATTGCTGGGGAAGGCATGTGCTGAGTAATCTAAGTGTTTTAAAAAAACTAAAAAAATTAATATAAAAAAATAAAAAATTATATATAAAAAACTCAAAAAAAATTCTATGGACATTTTCTGCTTTTGTTGTCTGTTTAAGTTCCGTGTAAATTTTTGTTTCTGTGTTTACTAAAAAAAATTTAAAAAATTGAATGTTTTGAAGGCTCACACTATTGTAGTGGACCATACTGTGTTTGTTGTAGAGATTATGGACATACTACCTAGTAGGGTGCCTATAACCAGCCAAAGTCAGATGTTTACATTGAATAAAATTAACAATATGAATCTAATCCTGGATTCCTAGCTATACGTGAATTAATTGAAACTAAATTGGATACTAGGGTGGATTATTGGAATTCATAGTTTTATCAAACCGATGAAATTCAAATTAGATATTTTCAAGAGCAAGATAGAAAAATAAAAAGATTGGAAAACATGCTCTTGGAATTACAACAAGGGGTTAAAGAACAATTATAATATGAAATAAATGAAAAATAATGTTTTTATAAAATATTTGAAAATAAAATTAAAGAGGAAAGTGAATCTAAACTTGGGAAACAAACTTTTTACTTTGTAAAATCTGATTTTGTTGTACTAAAATTAGAAACAACCAACTCAATGAATCAGGAACACATTGATAATGACCCCAAAATGAACATTAATGATGTTGAGTTGGGAAATTCTGAGGATGAATTGAAACAAATTGAAAAAAACTTCCCAGTTCTTTCCACCATTCGTTCTTCTGAGAAAAATCATTGTTTTAGATATTTTGAGAATTAAGTCACTCGTGTTGAAGTTATACTAGAATATGAAAATTTGAATGTTAAAAACTCTTCACCCAATTTTTCTGACATTGTGAACAATGAGGCTGAACATGATATTGGCTATAATATGGATGAGAACATTAAACTGGATAGCATGGAATCTGAAATCATTGAACATGAACTGAACACTTCTCTTCCATGTTTGAAACTGTAAAACAAATAATTTCTAAAATGTTGATGGATGATAAAGATAAGGGAATGATATTTGAAGAAAGACAAACTGATGAGTTTTCATTTCCCTATTCACATAGTAATCACTTTTCAAAAACATTGTGTACTGAAATGGAAAGTAGTGTTGTCATTCCTGGGGAAAACTATTTGAATTTGAATAATATGGAATTTCAATTTATTGATGCTGTGTTGAAAATTTCTCCCCCTCATTTGAACTTTTTGGAACACACTACAAACATTGTTTTTGGAAATGAACTCTTTGATTGTGAACATGAAAGAGAAGTATATCACACAGTTGATAAAGGTAGAATTGATTTATTAGAAGAAGTATATTATGAGTGTATGTTATCTAATGAGGGACATTTGGAAGAGATTTATAACATTGTAAAACCAGAATCTTTTAGTGATAAAATAAATTCACTTCCCTATCTGTCACTTTCTTCCACAATGGTGAAGTGTGTTGAGCCTTCTCATGAAACAGATAGTAGTCTAGAGGGGTAATCACTGTTTAGTTCCATTACACATGATTCTGTTCATCACTCTATTGAATCCCTTCTTGAACCTACTAATATGAATTAACCCATTAGCACCCTTGAATTTGAATATAATTGTGTTGATTTTGATAAGGTTAGGTTTGAGGACAATGCCACAACCTTTGAAGAACCTACATTGCTATACATTCCTAAAAAATTTAAATGTGTCAAATTTGAAACAAATCTGGAATTGGATAGCATTATGTTCACAACTGTTAAAGGTTGTTTCTTAGGAATTTTTATAATCTATGAGAATTTGGTGGTGTTTATCTTGGGAGCCCACAATTTTCATTTTTTTTGTTAAAAATATTTGGGCCAAACACATGTGGTGGTTCCTATTAAAGAAATCACACACACCTAGTGACTACTATTAGTTGATAGGTGAGTCTGGATGGGGACTATAAATCTTGCACTGCATGGGAGGCAACCCATTGTTTTTTGTGTAAATAAATAAAAAAATTGTGATTAACTAAAGTCTAAATAAAGACATTAAATTCAGTGCTTCATGGGAATCAACCCATGCTTTTTTGACTTTTGTACTATTTTGTGTTGAAGAAAGTGTTGATTTTATGTCTTCTATATGTTCTGTCTCTACTAGTTATTTGTACATGGATTACATGCTCTGATTTTCAACATGTGGTTGTTGGATTCATTAAGGAGTTGAATTCCCTTGTTAGAAGACTAATAAAAAAACATCATGTTCGGGAAGTACCTTATTGTTAAATTTTGATTCATTTATCTACTCCTTAATGCTTTAGAGAAAAAATCTCAAGCATGTCTTGCATGAAAAATTCTGCTTTATTTGTTGGTGCTTTAAAAAATTCTGTCTACTGAAATAAATATGATGCATGTCACTAAGTTGAATAAAATAATAATTCTGCTTGTTCCTCTTTGCCGAAAAATTGAAATTTTCTATTTTTAAAACCATTCAATACTTGACTTATGTGCATGGGGATACTTGTAGGACTGGTTAGTGTGTTTTGGTTGAATTTTATTTAGTCTATATGGTGTATAGAAAGATTTTTTTACTTTAGTGAAAACTCAATTGAATCAATTCTATCAATCTTGCTTAGACCCTATCCACTGTGCACCCACAATTTGTATGCTAATTTTTGTATTGAATTGAAAATATGTGTCACTGGATTTAATTGATAAATCATATATTTTCTAATGAACCTGCTTTTTATTTATTCATTGTGGAAAACAATATTTTTTTACTTCAAAGGGACCCTTTGTACATGTCATCAATCTTTTAAATACCAAACCTATTTTGAACTCAAACTATATAATTGTTCTTCTCCACTTTAAAAGTCAAATTTGGGGGTAAAGTTGGGTTTGAAGTGTGGGGAAGGGGTCAATTCTTGACTGTTCTAAACTGTGTTAAATGGTAAGCCCGTCATTTCCCACCACAACATCAAACTTTTTGTAAAAAAAACAGGTAAATGTTTTCAAAATTCTACCACAATTTTAGGTTGTACACTGTTTCTCATTTGGGTCTTGCCTTTGAATGATGGCTAATTGGTAGTTAAGAGTTGCTGTGAAACTAAAATTACTATGGGTGGATGATTGCTGAGTGATCTTGTTTAGTGATTTAATGGAAATTTTTTTTATGAACAATTTCTGAGAGTGATATGTGTAACCTGTTAGTGGGGTTATGATAATAACCCTTGGAATTGGAAGCTTTATTTTGATCCCAGGATATTCATTTTTCTTTTAATTATTAATGTAATCACTTTAGTGATACAAAGTAAATGGTTTTCATTAAACTTTTGAAACTACGGTAATTTGGGCATCTGAGATCCCACATTGAGTCTCTGAGACCCTAGATGCTGTGTGCATTTCTATTTACTACAATCCCTCTATACACCTTCAATAAGTGCATTTCACAGTGTTTAGCGCATGATACATTGCTTGTGAAAAATAAAATAAAGTGTCTAGGGTAAAAAATGAGTTCATTAAGGTGAGTTGAATGATGAATTCCAGATGAATAAGGGGTCATTTGTTTATATGAGAATCATTTAGGTAGAATCAATGAGGTGATTCAAAAAAATATTTATTTTTGGAACATAGGTGAATAGTCTAAGTATAAAGTTATTCTTGTTTAGTTTTTAATTCCACATAAGTTTTACCCCTTGTCACTCTTAGACATAGAACCTGATCCTGGATTGAAGTGAGTCACTATGTAATGTCACATATGAGGTAGGAAATTTTCATTGATTGATTATTCATTTTTTTCTTGACTACCCATGAGAATTTGATTAGTGGCAAGACATAATTTGAGAATTTTATTTCCAAAATCCTAAAGACATGTTTATGTCCTTTGATTCAAATGTCTAAACATGTTACACATTGGGTTGAGTCATACTCACTATTCTGTTTTTTTAAAGATAATAAATCATGAGATTGTTTGAGGACAAATAATGCTCAAGTGTGGGTGAATTTTATGTGGCCTTAAAAACACATGATTTGTCACATCTTTTTAATTAATTTTTATTGATTTATTTAATTATTATTACAGTTTTTTCTAAATAAGTGCACATTTTCATTTTTAGAATTAAATCTGTTATTTAATCAATTTTTTAATTAAATGTTTTTAGCCTTTTAATAATCAATTTATTTCTTACTTTAATTTTATAGTCTAATAACATTTTATTTAGTTTGGTGATTTTTTTCTGCATTTTTGATAATTTAACATTAATTACTTAATTAATTAATTGTAATTTTACACTTAAATAATGTAGTTTTTAATTTAACATTTCATTTTTTAAATATAAATTAATTTAAAATAACATAATCTAATTATTAGACGACTTTTACAATTCTACATTTATAATTTTAAGATTATAAACATACTACGCTTGTTAAATATATTTAATTTAATTTCATTAATTACAATAATTGTTTAATAAAAGAATAATTATCTGTTTATTTTAATTAATTTGATACAAATACTTTTATAAATAATTTAACTTTGTTTTATAATGTTTTAAATTTTATATTAACTTTTAATAAGTTGGTTGGTTTTTAATTTTAGTTTTATTTTCGAAACAATTTAAGTTATAAAAATTGAAGTTAATAATAATTAAACTTATGTTAAAATGGTTTTATAAGTTTATTAATGTTTATGACTACCTAAATTTTTAATTGTATTAATTAATTTTTATTTATAAATATCTATTTTGTTCAGGATTTATTTATGTTTTAATTTATTTTACGCTTTTCTTTATTTTGCAGTGTCACAGTGGCACTAATTTTCTCTTATGGTCTCATCCATTCACTGTGGCACCATAATCACCATCCTCTGTCGATTTTGATTCACTGTCTCACCATTTCCAATTCACGGTGGCACCGCTAACACCACACACTATTTCCGTTTCATGGTCGCACCACATTCCCAGCTACCGTTCCACCATTTCCTTGCCACAGACACCAGTGTTTCTTTCCATCAGTTCACAATCATTGCAACACAAACGAGGATACACATTTACAAACTCAAATCTGAACCAGAACCAGATTCAACATGCAAAATCAAATTCAAACTCAAATCTGAAACCTAAAATCAACCTAGATGCAAACCAGAACAACATTTTATCAATCATGAGGGTGAACTGTCACACGATTTGAAGGAGGAGTCAAGCCTAAGAAAAACTACTGCTGTTGTGAAGGATAATCATCGCCCCAAACTATTTGAAGTCGCGCATCACAGGTAGTCACTGTTGTGTAGGAGAGAGATGATTCGGATGAGCTATTCACCGCCGCAGAAGTGAGTTTCTATCTCGCCGCTGGAGTTGACGAAGGAGCTGTAGTTTGTAGAGGAAGAGGCCAATCTCCACGATTAGCTGTTGAAGACGAGGATCCCCCTGTATCTGAGGTACCATAGCTGGATGATAGAGGCCAATATGAAGACGCCTATCTAGTTGAATACCACTGCATCTGAGATATGGAGGATTCGTGCCACCTGAGGGAATTTTCCATCTCGCTACCACAGGCCGAAGTCTGATTTGCAGCATTGGGAGGAGCATGGGGTGGCAAGGCTGAGCCGACCGCCACAACGCTTCTCCTTCCTGGAGAAGGAACCGAAGACCCCCCTTGTGCGCTGAATTTGGGGGGGGGGGGAGAATAGAATAATAAAAAAACAAAAAATATAATAAAACAAAATAAATAATAATATAAAAAAGAAATTTATAATTAAGAAAATAAATAGAACTTATATTTAAATAAAAAATAACTATTATAATATTAATAAATAGATTAGTTATCAAATAAAATATATGAAATAATAATAAGAATTTATTAAACTAAAATAAAAACAATAATAATTTATAAATAAAATTGATTATTAAAAAAATAAATATATCAACACTTTAATTATAATTATAAATATAATTATTAAATATATAAAGTATTTGATATTGATCTAATTTAATAATTTAATTAAGTTATACCAATTATTTATTAATAATAATTACACTAATGAAATAACTTAATTAATAATAATAATTTAAAAACATTATAATTTTATTTATTTAATATTTAATAATCATATTAATAATATTTAATAATAATTATCAATTAAGAATTTTATTAATTTACTTTAGTTAACTTTTTAATAAGTGTTATAACATTAGTCGTTAAAAAATAAATACTATTTAAATTTCTTCATGTTTTAACTGATTTATTTTGTTTTAGCTGTGGAGGTTTACAGTGGAGTCAGAAACATGTGCAGGTTCACTCCAAATCCCTAAAGGCATCCAAGATCACTTAACTAACGTTCAGGTAGTTATTTAGAAGGGAAAAGCTAGCGTGACATGCCAGTCATGAAAAAATGCACGTGTTTGGAGCATAAGTGAAGGACATTTGAAGTTGGTGGAAAAAGAGGTTGACGTGCATCAAATGACAGTGGTTATTAAAGGAAAAGCACACAACAGAATTTGGGGGATGCTCATTAATTCCACAAACACACTTTTGGAGAGCAGATCCAAGGACTCTCATTCAACTTTCACTTTCACCTCAGATTCGAGAGAAAACTTCTAGGAGCGATATATGAGCAGATCAGGAGATGAAGGATCCTGGAAGTAGAGTTGTGCTAGGGGAGTTCATTTTCCCTCTCTCCATAAATTTGTGTACACTTTTTTTGGTTATTTTCACTGCTTTAAATAGTATGATTGTAGGTTGAACTTTCTCATCTCAATAATTTGATACTAATGGATTTTCTTTTATATTTCTTCACATTATTTTCAATATTTCAGAATAAAAATCCATCGGTGAGATTGATTTATGATTCTATGTTTAATTGTTCACAAATCAACTACTGTTCTTCAAATTAATTAATTCAAGATCAACCAGTGAAGTTGATTTTGAATAAATTTATTTTGATGCTTTTACTGTCAACAAAATTGGAAATTTATGGTGAGTTTATTTCAATTTGTTGTCATTTTTCATCTATCAAGCAGTTAAATTATGTTTTGTTGTGGTAAACTCCAATACTTAATACTATACCAGTTGAATTTCCTGGCAAGGGAGATTCTTCATATTTTCTTGAATTATGACTCAATAAAAGTTGTGAAGGAATAAACTATTTCAACCAGTAGATTGAATATCCCAAACATTTCATGTGTTTTGTTCTTCTTTGTCTTTGTTACTAGGAAGATTAATTTGTTGTTTCTTCTTTAGTTTATAGTTACTTTAGTGTAAGTTTTAATTCCTTAGTCAAACTAGTTTTATCTTCTTGTTTGTACCTCATTATTAAATAATTAAAAGATATATAAAGTAAGAAGATGTTTTCCCCACTACTAATAATAGTGGGGGTTTAAAATTCAAAAACATTAGTAATAATCACCTGCCTTCTCTGTGGGTCGACCCTGCACCACTATGCTAGTGTAGGAGATATAAATAATATTGTGAGGGTCATGAATACCTCCATCATCATCATATAAAAAAGTATAATTGATTGAATTAATAAATATAACATTTTAATGATTATGTATATATAATATACCATCCAATTACATAACATTTTACCATCAATAGAATGATATTGTCTCTCATGCGTACGTATGGCTTACCATCTCCAGGACGTAATGATATTTCATTCCCCATTAAAACCATTCAAGAATAATTTTCATTTTTTGATTAAAAAATAATGTTTAAGAACATAATATCATTATGGATATAAATAAAATACATCCTATCCATAACAAACTTTACTTACGTAACAAAACGTATAAAGGAAAGGAAATTAGTTAAAACCTGAAACAATGATACTACTAAAATATTATTAACAAATCAATATTAGAGGATCATATATGATATCATATTTATGTATTTGGTTCTTGTTTTCTTTAATAAAAATAATTTAACCATTATACAATAGGTTAACATATCATCGACTAAGGAAATGTACAATGTAAGGGTTAATTTTACAATATCTTTATTATCTTATGTTGTTTATACGTAAGTATCTACTGGGACTACTTTATCATCCACATTATTGTTTCTTAAAAATGTATTTCAAAACATTTTTCCTATTTCCTAGACTATGGTTTAATGTCATTTATACTCTTGTTTGGATTTTAATAAAATGTTTTAAAAGGAATCCTTCTGTCGTTTTCTAGAAAAAGTACTTTATGACCTTTTTTGCTAAATTAAGGAAAGAATGTTTTTTCAACATATAAGGTGGGAGTGGCTATTTTCCACTGCTATAACTCCTTCGAAGCTTCCCTTATAAGATGATATGAATATTTTCAAAATAAATTTTTTCTTTTATAATTATACATCTTTTAATGATTTTAAAGTAGAAAGAGATATTTCTCTCAAATAGTTTTTGGATTGATTTCATTTATGTCAACATATATTATTGGATTTTATGTGGAATTGACATTTATTTATCATGATACAATATTCCATATTGTATTAATAGTTTTATTATATTTTTGACAATGGATGTGCTATTTTTATGTTATTCATGATTTATGGTTAAATTGTTAACATTTCTTATTCTAGTTTAATATGAATGTTAATGTAATGTTTCACCCTTTTCATATGAAGAATGCATTGGACATAGCAAGTGACGAGTGGGGCCCACTATATATCCTTGATGCATCAGTATATCTCATGAGACAAACTAGTGTCTTGGCACAAGGCCATGAAAATATTTTTATTTATACTCTTGGCACGAGGCCATGGCTATGTGGTTATGATGTCCGACATTTTGCAATTAATCATTATGAGGTTAGCTATTTATATTACATGTGATTATTTGACTGGTAGAATATCCATGTAATATGTAAATGGAATTATTTGATTTATCTTTTCTATATTATGCTAAAGTTTAAGTTTAAAAGGCTTGTGTTTTAGTCTTATACATTGGCGTTTGTTGGGGTAGTGTACTCAAGAGGGGGGTTAATTGAGTATCTATAAAAAATTCTGTTAAAACACTTTCATAAAAGGTTCCCCAATAAAAATGAATATAAACCAATCAATCAAGGTAATACAGTTTTAAAAGGTTGACTATTTAAATAACCTCTAAGAATATTGATTAATTCTAAGTACTATCAATATGAGTTATTGATACTACTTTTGAAGCTATTCATATAAGGCAAAACAATTATAACTTCTATCCAAGACTAACTATCATAGTACAATATAGCGTTTTCTAAAATTTATAGTAAAATATAGAAAAAATATATTAAACAATGCAATGAATAAAACAAGTGGTTCAGTCTCAAGTCGAGAAATAATCCACTCCACTTGGTGATCACCTTCCACAAAGCAGTTTATATTAATCAACTTGATCCACACCCTAGATCGATGTAAAAAACAGTACACAGGACTGTCTAGTTCACATGACCCATTCCACTGTTCTTCATGAGTAAAAACTACCATGTCGCACAAGGACCTATTCCACACTTATCCATAAGAGTAAACAAATGTAAAAAGATGTGAGAGGAAGGATATCGTGTATCCTTTAGTTTAGTGCAGGAGACAATGTGTGTTTTAATAAAGACATACACACACTGATCGAAAGCTAAAGATAATACACAATAGAAAATAGATAATGATAAAAGGTTAGAAGTGATCTGAGTGTTATTCTATGCAACTATGGACTTGTAGGATGAAGCAGATTCAAGTATCGAGTCGTCTTTTTGAAAAAAAAATAGAGTGTTGCAAGTCTACCAGTTTGATGGTGTAAGTTGTCTAGCACATGTTCTTCATGAAGATGACACTAAGTTGATGTTTTTGGCTCTGATCTATGGTAGTCTAGCCCTTTGAATCAAGATTTCTTTGTGTGTTCTTCAATTACTTCTTGTTTCATGTATGGGTTCACTTTTTTAAAATTCTCTCCCTTTTTCTTCAAACTACATATCATCTCTTTTTATTTTAGAGTGCATGTGTTGGAGCCAACATTATGAATGTATTGTACACCACGTACCTTGTACTTTTAGGTGGGATGTCTATAAATAAATATTAATTTATTCAGTGCATTTAAATGAGTCAAATATGACCCTTAGAAATTAAATTGAAAACAACAAAACAGATTAAAGAACAGTTTCACAGTCTGTCTAGAAATGGTATCACTTGGAAACGATGTCACCACGAAATGGTGTCTTCTTTGATTCCTTTGAGTGGTGAGACAGTCATGATGGCATAATTTTATTGTGATCAGGAACCAGTAGCACATATACGGTGTTAGGATAATAGTGTCTAGTCCTTTTACAAACTTCAAGCAGTGTCATAGTGATGGTATCAAGGAACCAGTGTTACAAAATTCATAATATCTGAAACTTGTTACGATGTCTGGATCACAGTGTCTGGGTTAAGGTGTTTGGGTCACGGTGTCTGGGTGACGATGTCTGGGTGAGGGTGTATGGGTCACGGTGTTTGGGTCACGGTGTCTGGGTCATGAAGTTTGGGTCACGGTGTCTGGGTCACGTTGTCTCGGTCACGGTGTCTGGGTCATGGGGTTTGAGTCCATTGGTAAAAAACCAGAACTGGAGGTAGACCCATAGTTTCTAAGACTTAGCCAAGTATCTGTATACAGACGTAAGTAGTAATATTCACAGAATGAATTAAACTTAATCATTCATAAAGAATTCATTATAGAAGAATGTAAATATAGTTTACAATAATGAAACATGATTTATAGGAATTATGATCTTGGGTGAGTTTAATTAAATCATAAGGAAACAAACCATCTCTACACATGATTTGAGATTGATTGAACTGGAGTAACATGATTTGTGATCATTAAAACATGATTAAAACATGAGGAGTTCAACAATCTACCCCTTTTTTGATGATAAAAAATCATAAGAATTAGATGTCTGGTTCTTTGTGTACTATCTCCTTAGGTCCATTGTTCTTTTCTCCCCCTTTTGGGATTATAAAAAAATGTATAAGAAAAATAAAGAATAAATAAGGGAATATACAACAACAGTTCATCGTGAATTAGAAGTAAAAAGACGTGTCATTACAAACAATAGGCAAAAGTACAAAACAACCCTATCAAAATACACATTTCACTTTTATTTAGCACCGGTCTTCTATTTTCACTTGATAGTAGCATTAAAAAGAGAGATAAGAGAAGATGTATAAGTTGAAGAATGGAGTGATCCAACTGTCAGATAAAGAAGAGGGAGTCCTTCAAAAATAGAAGGTTCCAATGTAGGTTTGTTAGAAGACCGAGGGAAGTTTTAGTCAAGGATAAAAGGTCTGATCTGGATATGAGCCTGAGATAAAGACATTGAGGTAGATGCAAAGACAGAGGATGAGGATGGTGGTAAACCAGGCCACAAGGGTGCAGCTGTAGGAGCCACAATAGTAGTGCTCTACACATAAAGATAAGGCTTCAACAACTGAATGAAGTCAGTAATAATATCACCACCATACTATATTACTTTCTCAAAATCATCTTTGGTATCCATGAATTTGTTCAATAAAGGAGTGAAATATTTCATCCTTTGAACTTGAGTCTTAAAATCTTGATTGATAGGAGGTATTTTCAGATTCTCTACAACATACATGAAATGATTGGTCATATCATGCTTAGAGAAAATCCTATTAAAGTAGAAATCCACGTTCTTATTAATTTCTTCCTGAGCATCGTTTGCAATCTTCGAGTGAATCTTTACCAAATCAAGTACTCCATCACCATTATTGACAACTGTAGATAGTGTATCTTTGTCAAAGCCACTTAACACTGAATGAAGTTCCTCCACAACAACATCTCTGACAAGATCACTGTAAAAAGATTGAGATGATGGTCCAGAGGCACGAGAGGCTGTAACAACTAAAGGTAGGGACTTGAGCTGATTCAGAAAATTCAGTAGACATCCCTTGTACTCATTAGTCAGTTTGTTGATACCAATAACAATCTCAATCTTCTTTGAAATATATGTTTGTTTCTCTCAGCTACATTTTCATATAATGAAGTCAAGTTTGGATAAATTAGAGAGGATAATCCCTATGGAATATGACCACTAACATCTTAAATAGAATGAGCAACAATAGCTTGTCCTAATTTCAAGAATTTTGTCAAATCTTCAACTATATTTGTGAGAGACCTCACTTCATTACTCAACTATTTTTTCTCAATTATGACCTCTTTAATTGCATGACTCATTTATGGCTGAATCTTCCATATGATCTAACATAACAGCAAGACAAAATCTCTTTCACTTAGGTTTTTTACAAGAGTAGGTTGGGTGTTCAGGTGATTTTCAACTCCATCCAATAAAGTAGCTCTAATGTCTTTTATATCATTTTGAACCAGGAAAGAAAAAGGTTCTTATTAAGGTTCAAGAACATGATCTAGGATAGGTTTATGTTCCTTGATAGTGATTATTTCAAGATTAGAGATCAGTTTCAATTAAAACACAGTAGAAAGGTCTATCCTATTAACAGAGGCTTACTAGGCATCAACCACATCAATGTATCTAGGGATCTTATACCAGGTATCCACAGTGCATTGATCAACATGATTAGGAACATCAATACTTTCTAGGCTAGGGTGCTAATCCCCCTCAACAAGTGCATCTCTCATAGGACTAAGAGATTTAGCTCCTTGATCGAGTTCTAAAAGATCATCTCTAATACTCTCACCCATTTCTTTTCTGGCCAGCTAGAAGCCGTGTTCCATTCATTCCCTAACAGGTAGGATAATACCAGGATTAGATTGTTCTTCCAAAATATCTTCAACCACAACATCTTTTTGAAGAGAAATTTATTCGTCTAGATTCTCTTCCAGAACAACATTTTCCCTTACATTAACAACAAATTCTTTTCCCAAAGTAGTTTATTCTTCCACATCAATACTTCTTTCAGTAACAGGTGCTTCCTTCCCAAACTTTTTCTTTTAGAACATGTCCACTTTCGTCCTTATTCATGATAATTTCTTCTAGAGGTGCAACAATTGCCTCTTCTTCTTCTTTAACAGGATAGTCAACAATTTCATGTGGTTGTAAACTAGGATCAGATATGTTCTTAGGTCTTGAAGGATTCCCAACGAGATTAAAAATTTCATATAACCTTTCATTATCCTCCACCCAAGTCTTTTTCCACAGATTCCTACTAATCTTCATCCTTTTGTCTGTAACCATTGAGATACAGAATTCACAGTCCTTGATGAATTCTTCATTTGGTCCAACTAACCATTTGGCATACAACATAGTAGAGATTAACCTTGAGTAGAACTAGGAGGCAGACTTTGAGGCTATCTTAATCAAGTCACACATATAGAGTATAACATACTTGTATAGGTTAATCTTGTGTCCATTCATCATAAGATGTATAAAAAATATATCGTGATATTTAACGGTAGAAAAATATCATTTTCTTTGACTAATTAGATTCTGAATAAACATAAACAGTAACCTTGATTCACCATCTAACTCAGTAGCAATATCTCTTCTCTTATTTTTATTTCCGGTCAATCTTCCCAAGGCCCCTTCTAAAACAAAATCATCAATAGGAGGAGGAGGATATCTCTGGTAGTCCTCAAAAACTCCCTCATAGGGTATCCCTAGTCAAGTAGCCCATAAAATCAAGGAAAAGATGATTATTTGACCATTTATAATGCTCCTCACAATAAAACCATCTTCAGTATTTAAAGAAATATGATCAAACTACTAAAAATAAGAAACAAGTTTTGTGTAAATTGGTCTTTTATCATTTTTGAACCAGTCCATCCATCCTTGTTCTATAAGAACATTGAATACTAATGACTTTTCAGAAACCACTTAGTAAAGATTTACTTTTCTAGAACTACTATTATATCAACAAGATTCAGGTTCAGTGGTCCTTCAGGCGCTACCTTCGGTGCACATTTCATTTTCTTATGAGATATGTGCTTCTCAGAAGATGATGAAGATGGGAAGTTCATTAAGGTAATTAAACAAGGGGTTTGAAAGAGAGAGAGATATTATGGTTTGAAATAGGTCTTACGGTTTGAGAGAAAAAGGTTTTGGGTAGGAGAGAAGAGATATCGAGTGATGAAAATAGTGAAAGACATTTGGTATTTATTATTTAGGAATTTCTATAATCAAAAATTCAAAAGCACGAGATGAATATAATAAAAACATTAACACAGTGATATAGGTAATAAAATATAAATAAACCAAAAAGTGTTATTATGATGAGATCAGAACAGACTTTCATAGAGAGACCGGAACAGACTTTCACAGTGAGACCTTATCATTTAAAATAGTAAGTGAAAATCACTAAGTGAAAAATAGTAACAGAGAGATAGTAACTGTGAAACCGTAAACAAGAAAAAAAAACTTCAAGACAGTGACTTTCAAAATTGTGAGAGTGAGACAATACTTCTAGGATAGTGACTCAGGAAACCGTAAATTGTGAAACAGTAGGCTGTGAGATAATGAACTTTTTACTTTAGATTTATCATTTCTAATTCATGTATGATGTAACCTATATTTTTAAAAGTTAATGTTTTGGTGAATATATCAGCAATACGATATTCATTTCCAATAAATTCCAAAGTGATATAACCTTTTTGATAATGGTCATTGAAAAAGTGATGTCTTACATCAATATGTTTTGTCCTAGAGTGTGAAATATTATTTTTTGAGATGTTAATTGCACTTGTATTTTCACAATTTATAGGTAAATGTTTGAATTGATATCCACAATATAGTAATGTGCATTTCATCTACAAAATTTGTGCATAATAACCTCAAGTAGCAATGTATTCAGCTTTGACAGTAGATAATGAAATAGTGTTTTGTTTCTTACTACACCGCGATACTAGAGACTAGCCTAAAATGTGACATGTTTCATAGGTTCTTTTTCTATCTAACTTACAACCATTGAAATCAGCATCAGAATAAATAACTAACCCAAATTATTGTCCTCTGGGATAGATCAGTCCTAGATTGGGTGTATGTTTGAGGTATTTGAAAATCCTTTTAACAACATTTAAATGAGGTTCCTTAGGGTTTTCTTCAAAACGAGCACACATACATAAACTAAACATAATGTTAGGTCGGCTAGAAATTAAGTTGATTAAGCATCTAATCATGCCTCTGTATGTGGTTTGATCAATAGATTTTACATCTTCATGAAGATCCAATATACAAGTAGTACTCATTGGAGTGTCACTACTTTTAGTGTTATCCAATCCAAAATGTTTTAGAAGATATTTAATATATTTGATTTGATTTAAAATAATACAATATTTATTTTGAAATATTTGAAATCCAAGAAAGAATTTTAGTTCACCCATTAAACTCATTTCAAATTCACTTTACAATATTTTAGAAAATTCAATACATAAAGAATTTTTTGAAAATAAGAAAATAATATCATCAACCTAAATTTGAACTACTAAAAAATCATTTGAAATTCATTTTAGAAAAATTGTAGGATCATATATACCTTTTGTAAAACCATTGAAAATAAGAAAATTATTTAGACTATCACACCATGTTCGTGGAGATTGTTTTAAACCATAAAAAGCTTTGGATAATTTGAAAACATTATTTGGAAAGTGAGTATTTGTGAAACCATGGGATTTTTCTACAAAAAAATTCCCACCTATATGCCCATTTATGAATACATTCTTGACATCCATTTGATATAGTTTGAAATTCAGATTTTCAGAATAAGTAAATAGGATTCTGATGGCTTCATGTATAGCTACTGGTTCAAAGGTATCCTCATAGTCAGTTCCTTTTTCTTGACTATATCCATGTACAACCAACATAGAATTGTTTCTAACTATATTACCAGCTTTATCTACCTTATTTCTAAACACCCACTTAGTGCCTATGGTAAATGTGTCTTTGGATATGTCAACAAGTTTCCAAAAATTGTTTATTTCAAACTGATTAAATTCTTCTTGCATAACCATCACAAAAAATTCATCATTGGTAGTATCATTAATGTTTTTAGGTTCAAGTTGTGACGAGAAAACTTGATGTTCATCCTGATTTCTAAGAGAAGATCTAGTTTTAGTTCATTTATTTAAATCTCCTACAACATTATCTAAAGGATGGTTCTTAAAGGGTTTTAAAAACATTAGAAAATGAGGTGCTAGTGAGTTTAGGTTCTTCACCAGGTTTTGGTTCATTATGACTTGAATTTGGAGAAATTATATAACTAGAAGTTTTTACAGATTCCTTTACTGGATGGTTATAGGATTTAGCATTTATGTCCAAATTTGATATATCATTGCCCAAGTTCTCTAGAAAGGCCTTATGATAATTAGGATCAGTCTCATCAAACTTGACATGGAATTATTCCTCCACACATTTAGTTCATTTTTATACAATCTTTAGGCTTTACTATAGATTGAAAATCCTAGAAAGATTCTTTCATCACTCTTGGATGAAAAATTGTGAAGATTGTCCTTAGTATTAAGGATATATAATTTCTAACCAATAACATTGAAGTATCTTACTTTCGGTTTTCTATTGGTCCATAACTCATATAGAGTTGATTTAATAATAGTTCAAATAAAAACTCTATTAATGATATAGGATGCTGTATCTATAGATTCAACCCAAAAATAAATAAGTAAGTCATATTCACTAAGCATGGTTCTAGCAATATCTTACAAGGTCCAATTTCTTCCCTCGATAACTCTATTTGGTTGAGGCTTTCTAGGGGAAGAGAAATTATTACTATAACCATTTTTTGAGAAAAAGGATTCAAACTCTTGATTATCAAACTCACAACCATGATAACTTCTTAATGATTTAATTCTATGTTAACTAAGATTTTATACAGTTTTAGCATATTTGGTAAAATGAGAACAGGCATCACTTTTGTGATCCAAGAAGAAAGTCCATGTATATCTAGAGAAGTCATCTACAAGAACATAAACATAGTGCATACAATTTAAACTAGAAACACTAGATGGTCCCAACAAATCCGTGTGAAAAAATTAAAGAGGTTTATAAGTTGACACTAATTTCTCTGGATTGAATGAAATTTTGTGTTGCTTTCCCTTTGGACAAGGATTACACAATTTATCATTTTTAAACTCAAGTTTGGTTAGGTCTTTAACTAAAATTTTCCTAGTTAGCATTCTAAGAGAGTGAATATTGCAATTTCCTAGTCTTCTATGAAAAAACCAAGACGCTTTTTGAAATACTCTTAAACATGAAGCATTTTGAGAAACTAAAGAATCTAAGTTAATAAAGTATACATTTTCATTTCCCAATGTAGAAAATAATAATTAATTTTTAGAATTAATAACATTGCAAGACTGATTTTCAAATTTAACATGAATTTCATCATCACATAGTTGTGAATTAATAAACAGATTATATTTTAGTCCATCAACAAAAATTACTTTGGAAATTAAGAATGAGTTAGAGTTACTGATTTGGACATGGCCAATGATTTTCTATTTGGAATTGTCACCAAAGGAGATATGTCCACCATCAATTATTATTAAGTTATTGAAGCATGAATAGTCCCCTATCATGTGACTTGAACACCCACTTTCCATGTACCATAAACTTTTATAGGTGCTCTTTAAATAAATTTCCTACAAAATAGTCAAATAAAAACAAAATTTGGAACCAATATTTTCTTGGGTCTAGTAATATTAGTAAATAGTGCTTTAGGAACCCACAACTGCTTCATAGGTTTCTTATAATCATTATGTAAAATAAATGAAAAATAAACTCCATTTAGAAAAAAAATTCAAAACATTAGAGAGTGTATCATAATTTGAACTGGGAAAGTGTTTTCCTAAGCTAGGAGTAAATGTTTATGTTATATATTGAGAAAAAAATTGGTTTTTCTAAAATTGGTTTTACCTGGTTGATATCCAATACCGGCAGTGTATTTAGGGGCAGTCTATTTACCTAGAATTTGTACCAATGTAACTTTACCGTTAGTAAACCTTTATAGGTCCTTTTTCAATTGCTCATTAGAGAGCTTTAATTCATTGTTTTCTTAAATTCATTGAACATTTTTCATGGAGTGTATTAACGGAATTCTAATTTCTATAATTTAATTAGTGAAAAATAAGTACTACACAAATGAATTAAAATAACTAGAAGTAAAAGACCAAGTTCCATGATGGGTATCTCCCTCGACAACCACCACAATAAATCAATGCGTCTTCCAATGAGTGCTCAATGAATCCCCTTTAGAATCCTAATATGGCTCATGTTTGACCACTCATTTAACAAGAAAAGGTCCATAAAAATAGTTTGAGAAACCTTTCATTATATAAGTACTCAAGGAAATGTAATAATTATGAAATACTTTAACATTTCGATTAATTTAATTTGTTACCCTTTTAATTACAGGATACATGGGTCAAAGGAAGTGTCAAAATAATTAACATATCATTTAAAATTAATTAGATTCGAGATAAATTTATTTACCATTTAAATTGAAAAAAATAAACCATTTAAATTACTTGAATCTCTTAATTAAGTCGAATCAAACAAACTAATGGGTGTTTCATTTAATAAAATTCAATTGAATCATAGGTATATGTATGGAACACCCAAGGGGTGGATCATGTTGAGATCATTGGACTCTAATGAAAATAAGGGTATCTAATATGGCATTTTGATTCTAAATTAATAACTTAATTTAATGAAAATTAATTATGTGGGAAAAGAATGGGTGAAACAGACACTCAACACAGCGAAAACAAAAATAGATGATGATAATTTTAGGGAAAATTAATAAAACACATACCTTATGACATCATCAATACCATCATCTAGTTTTAGCTATTGTTTTTTTGTATTGGAAGAAAATGGAGAAATATATAAAATACCTCAAAATAGGGAAAAAATAATACATAAAGATAAAAAAATAGATGGTGAGAGAAGCAAAAAAAATGAAGTTTAAGGCTTAGCTATTTGCTTTCAATGAGACAAATGGTCGGGGGATCAGAAATAAAATTGTGGAGATCCAAAAGATCCTATGTGAGGGAGGATAAGAGATCTATTGTTGGTGGTTCTACTATTCATGGATGAAAATAAAACCAATACATTAGGTTATAAAAGGGTTCTTCCCTTTTTAATGGGACTGGACATATTATAACATTAATGGAATTCATGTCCTGAATTCCTTGGTTTTTTCTCCCTAGTGAATTGAAACAAATTCAAGTTATGAATATTAATCATGATGTGGATTTCATTTCCATGGGGTTATTCAAGGAATTAATGTAACTATTGTGGTAATCCCCCATTCAAATCCTAAATGGAATTCATGGGGTATGGTCAAATAAATTCACATTGTGAATTATCTATCTATCTAGGTTACAACCCCCACTACCTTCCATCCTTGACGTAGCAAAAGTAACCGTAACTCTCATTTAAACCTGCTTAAGCTAAGAAAATAGCTCAATGATGGTTTGATCGAATTTAATGAATCAATACCTAGAAGAAAATCTAGGATCTTAAAATCTCCCATCTTTAGAACAAATCAACCCCGAGTATCCATTATGACGGTGGTAAAATGTAATTTGAAAAAATATCTATCCACTAGAAACATATATCGGCCTCTCACTCCCTTGTCTCAACTTGTACATGACCATGATGCCATAAGAACTGGACTAAAGTAATAGAACTCACTCAGAGAGTTTTTGTTCTCTAATCAATGATACATATATGATGATCTTCAATGGACACATCTACCTCTAACTCAACCACAAAAGGATTAATAATATAAGATGGGTATGAGAAATCATGATGAATATGAGATACATGGGAGATTATATTCATGGCTCGATACCCCTAAGGTAAGTTCAATTGATAGTTTAGCTGCTCAACTCCCCCCGAAATCTAAAAATGACTAACATAATGAGGTGAAATATTACTATATCTAATAATCCATCTATGACACCATTCTATGTGAAACAAAAAATAATACCAAATCCCTGACCTCAAACTTAAGTGTTCATAAATGATGATCATCATAAGACTTATACCTTTACTGGTATATATCCATATGCTCATAGATAAGTTATACCTTATAAATTTTCTCCTGAACAATACAAGGACCTAGTAGTACTACCTCACATTCTTTGAACCAGAATAGGGGTGAAAGAAATGACCTACCATATAAAGTCTCTTAAGGTTCCATATATATTTTCGCATGAAATATGTTATTATAAGAAGAATAATATAGAGTTACTTTTTTTCCATGAACCTATAAAATCAAGGATGCATTCTATAAGCATGTCCTCTAATTTCTAAATCATACATTCAGACCGACCATCATTCTTTGGTTGAAAATGTATTCTCTGAAGAACCTCGGTACCTAATTCTATCTCCAAACTTTGACAAAAAATTGAATTAAAATTATCATCTATGTTAGATACAATAGTTCGTGGAACTCCTTGAAGTCAAATAATTTCCTAGACATAATTCCTTCCAAGACCATCCACTAAAACGGTCTCTTTGATAGTTAAAACTTGAGGGGTATTCCTGATCATGTTGATGATCACCCATATGGAATAATTTCCTCAAGGGGATCTCAATAATCCCATCATGAAGTGTATGGAAATTTCCACACATTTATACTCTGGAATAGGAAATGAATGTAGAATCCCTGATAGTCGCTAGTGTTATTCTTTCACCTAATAACACGTAGAACACTGACTCACAATTACAGCTATATCCCTTTTCAATCCAGGCCACCATTATTGGGGATGTAAATCACGATACGTATTTATAAGACCAGGATGTACCACCCAAGATGATTCACTGGACTCTCAAATACATTCCTCCTAGATATATCTAGGAACCCAGAAAAATTTGTGTATGCATATGGCCGTATCCCCATATATGATTCAACTAGGCAGTGGATCCTAACATGAAACGCTTACCCTTTTGACAAAGAACTCAGGTTCTGAATGATTCTTCTTATTCACTCTCTTTAGAAGTGAATAGATCACTACTACATCTATAAGGGTATTCTATTCGTGATGCTACTAAACCTCTATGTGCATATCAAACAACATGGAAATCAACTGCCACTAACTTTCGGCCTCTTGAACATCTTGTATCGGAGTCCTCCAGCTCAGAGCATCTACTACATCATTTCCCTTCTCAGGCATATAAGTATGATCAAAATATATGTATTAGGTATTCAACACACCTTCTCTTCCTATGATTTAAGTCACACTGTGTAGATATGTATTTGAGGATTTTTTTGGTACATATACATCATAAAAGACTCTCATAATAATTAATGTCTAAAAAATGAAAGGCATAAACTAAGACCGCTAGATCGAGATCATGAGTAGGGTAATTCTTCTCATGTGGACACAACTAAAGAGACCCATATGATACAACTCTCTCTTCATGCATCAGAACAAATACAAGCCTTATGCCTGATGCATCACAATAAACTATATAGCTTATAACAGGATCAAGAAGAATCTGTAAGGACACAAAAGTAAGTCACCCTTTAAACTTTTGAAAGAAATTATCATAGGATTATGAACATATAAACTTGACACACATCTAAGTCAAGTCCATGAGAGGAACTACTAGGAGTCAAAAGTCTTTATTAAATCACATGTAATAACCATCCATCCCCATGGAACTACATATATCAAAAATATTTTTGGGATGATTTTGTGTAACTACATCTCTCACCTTCTCCAGGTCAATAAATAATAATTTATATAAGAATTTGTTCCCCATTAAGTGAACTTTATCAATCCAAAAGTTTGATTTGGTG
The DNA here is from genome assembly GCA_963277665.1 of Viscum album. NCBI lineage: Eukaryota > Viridiplantae > Streptophyta > Magnoliopsida > Santalales > Viscaceae > Viscum > Viscum album. The sequence continues at coordinate 122,995,971 of OY728129.1, read as the reverse complement.
AGACCAAGAAACATTTTGTACTATTTTAGTGTATTCCAAACAATTTCAATATACTTGGAATAGTTGTATCGGGTATGATAATATAACAATATATCATCCATAAAGAATACCATAAATAATTCCAAATATGGGTGGAAAACCCGATTAATCAAAACAATAAAAAAGGAATGTCTGTTCATCAAATTTAATGATAAATTAGATACTCATAAAGACAATACCTGATTCTGTATGCTATATGAGGTATTTATGAAGGTATAACATGCACTTGATGATAACCTAAACTAAAATTGACATTTTAGAAAACCAGATCTGCTAAGAGATTATCAAAGAGGTTATCTATATGAGGTAGTGGATACCAGTTCTTTACAATAAATTGATTCAATTTATGATAATCTACCAAAATACTGAGGGTCCCATCCACCTTCTTAGTGAAAATAACTAGTGAAAACCATGGAGAAGTATAGGTCATATGATACCCTTATATTCCAAATCATATAGCTACCTCTTGAGCTCCCCCAACTCAATATAATACATCTTTTAAGGTGCAATAGACATTGTGGTTTCTCCTAGAAATACCTCAATAGTAAAATATACCTCTCACTAAAGTTTTAGTATGGGAAATTCATCAGGTAAGACATACCTAAAATGATACATTTCAGGGGGAAATAATCCTAACACATTCCTTAACAATCTATATGATGGATATAAATCTAGGATGTCACTCCACCCTTCCCATGATGCTATGGTCCAACTCTACTTACCTAGACATCCCATTCTCCCTTATACACATGGCTACTACACTCAGGTGATGTGAAGGAGACACTTGAATGGTAAAAATAAACATGGGCATGTTGGGGAACCCCCCAATACATCCCATGAATGTTATAAAATACCATTATCTTGAGGATGAAATGGTTGTATAAGAAATGACAGCTTCCAACCTAAAGAGGTCATTACAGGAACTGGCGAACAATTTCTGATCGAATTCCCAATGGATTATCAAGTTTCATCACACCAACTAAATAATGAATATAAATACCTAGGATTTATATGATATAAAAAAAAGATAAAATAATTCAAAGAACCTATATCAAAAAAGGAGGAAACTAAAGTAGATTCTATAAAGATAGTACCTCAAACTATAGATGGTATGGCACCCTACTCCTCAGGCATAGGCTGTACTTAAAATACATAGCCTAACTCATATCATTGAGATAAATATTGAATTCCTAGAGTGGTTCCACTCATATGATTCTATTTATATTGAGTCTATCCTCTTTGACCACATACACCTCTTCATCTCGTACAACTAGTGGTAGTCCATCTCTGACATGGTAAATAGCTTTATATCCTTCTTCAGAAGGCAGAGATGGTGAAAATCCTCTTATAATAGGATTAGATGGAAACATCTAGAAAAAACTCAAAATATTACCCATTATTTCACAATCTTGTCACTCAGTTTTATCTTGGTTGGACTATGTTTGTTATGTCCTTAAATTATACAGTGATGGTGTATGACAGAACTTCCATTTTGGCTACATTGGACACCACTACTTTTCCATGAAACCTCTAGATGATGTTTTTTGTCAATTGATGAACTGCTACCCTATCTCAAAACTAATCCTCCATGCCCAGTATTGTCAAATTCCCTTGAATTATGCTCATTGATTAAGTCATGATTCATAATTCTTGATATGGTACTAAAATAGAAAAAAAATTACCCAAGACCAGATGGAATATCTGAGACCATCCTCGAAACATCTCACTCTAAAATTATCCTCAACAGAAGAACTAGATGAGAAACATTAATGCTTGGTAAACCAAGATTAATAATACATAACTTGTTTAGTATGTGTTTACTCAATAATTTTATTATATTCTTTTCTATTTTGATTCTCATAAACACCCACATTTATGTTTCTAATGAAGTTACATTATGTTAATTTCAAGATAATAATTATTGGAATAATTATTTTTATTTTGGAAGTGTATTATGCCTTTAAACAATGTGAGGTTATTTTATAAGTAAATGAATAAGTATTATGGACATGTTTTATAAGTAGTGTAGAAACACTATTCATACCCTACATTTTAAGTGAGTCGTATGGTTTGTATACCCTACATTTGGAATAAAATTTTGGATCATAAACCATACTATTGGTAGCACCTATAAATTTGAAGATTAAACATATGGTTTATCATCTCTAATTTTTTAATCAACCATACACTATCAACCATATTATTGATATTTATCACAATGTAGAGAAACCTTTTGTTTGACTTGGTTGATAAGGTGGTTTTTAATTATCGACTATTTTTAACGTTTTTTAAAATGGTATTACCAGATGTAAATACATATTTAAAGATATTTAAAGACCAATTCAAAGGACTTCATTCAATATATTAAATTGTTCCTATCCCTAATGGATGTTATGACTTTATTTGAATGTTTTTAATTCAAGTATTTCTGATTTATCATGTGATATTCCTTGAGCTATTTGACCTAATGGAATTCAACCATCAAGTTAAATACCATGATTTGTTTCTTCCAAATATAACGATGCATGTTTAAAAATAAGAACGTGTCAGCGCCTCTTGGCCAACACTTTAGATATATACATGTTTTGATCCTTATTTTCTTGATTGACTGCTATAACTATATAGTATTGTTAATATTTTCCTACAGTTTCACAATGAACTTATCAGAGCAATAATTTGGATACATACATATTTGATTATCTTTCTGGTGTTTTCTCTACTACATTTTCATGAAATCCTATTTGACATTGAAGAATATGTTTCTAATGTAGTGTTTTATTGAAGATAATATCTATTTTTAGTGGCTTGTGAAACTATGATCTGAACTAATAGTTAACCTCTTCATCATAAATATTTACTTTTAAAGTGTCGACTATATGTACATATTCCTGGTGGAGTGTCAGATTCTCAAACTAAGAAATGGATATTTTGATTTCATATAAAATAAACATAAGGTTGTTTAAAATTTTTTATTATAAGGTGTCATCTTCGTACACTAAGTTATAGTGGTACTTTGAAAAATAAACATCTTGTGAAAATCACTAAGCACATAGAGAGATCATTGGTGGAGTGAACTAAAGGATCATTGTGCCTTGAACCACTGTACATCGTTTTTTTTCTTCTATTCATTAATTTTTCAATTATTAATCATCTTAAAGAGATTAGGAAATAATTAATTTAATATTAGGATGATAGTTTAATTTCTAGTAAGTTTTTAATGGAAAAATATTCAAACCCCCCTCGTGTCTTCATATTTTTCATTCCAACCTAGAAATTGGTATCAACTATTGTTCCTTATTACTTTTTTTCTCTTTCTAAAAATCATATTCATTTATTTCTGACAAAATTGGAAATAGAGGAAAATTTCCATTGGATTTTTTTTAACCATGAAGATTCTACAGTTTCTTTCAAGTAAAAACAATTGATATCATAAGTTTTGAAATAAATGATTATATTTATTTTGACTCTAAATATTCAGATTTAATTATCCAGAAAAAAATAATTCTAAATGGATGATCTTAGAGAAGGTATGTACATTATAAATAGACCTTATTTTTAAGGAAATTATTATTTATGATAGAAATAATATGTGATTATTTATATAAAAGTTCAAGGAATACTAGTTTATTTAAAGGTAGTCATGAATTATGAAATTCCTGAAGATGATCTGGAAAATAGGAATAATGATCAAGAGAAATAATATGATCTCAATTCAAGAGTAATGAATACTATTTTCCATGGATTAGAAACTGTGAATTTAATTGATTTTTTTAGGGTTCTACTACATATGAGATATAGTATACTATTTTTATTTCATATAAAGGAACATATAATGTCAAACTACTAATGTAAAATAATGATAAATTTAAATTTGATAAATTTTGGATGCACGAATATGAGATCATCAAACAAATTAATAGAATATTGATAGAAGTTTTCAATGATATTTCTACATTAGGAAAATTAATTATATCAATATTTATAAGTTCTATGAGTTTTACCCTCTAACGGTAATGTAATATCTATAGGTATTCATTAATCCACTCAAATTAAATAATTTACAATTAACGAAATGCCTGCCACCTTGATGATGTATGAAGCTGAGATGCAAGCCGAAGATGAAAATTATATTTCTATCAAAAAGGAATACGATACACTTAAAAATAATATGGTCGAATCATCTGACTCATGCTATTTTGATTCAAGAAAATTATTTTTATATCTTTCTAAAATATTTGGAAAACTATATAACGAGAGGAAGAAATGAAATAAGGAAGATAAATTCTATGAATTTAAGAATAAATAACACATAAAGTCTAATTGTCCTATGATTAAAGTTCAAAGGGAATCTAATTATAAAAGAATAGGTAAGAAAGTAATGAAAAATAACGGGAGTGATACTTTTGATTCATGTGACGAATCATCTACAAACTCTAATGATGAGCATGAAAATAAAATATTAAATATATTTCTTATGGATCATGCTAATGAGGTACACAATTATAACTCTCAAGATTATGATTCAGTAATTTTTTCTTATGATGAACTTAATAAATACATTTTTTATTCTTTAATAAAAATTTGAATCTTTAAAAAAGGATCATTAAATACTTATAAACTCTTATGCTACTATTTTTTCTGATAAATAATGTTTAACAAAATAGATATGAGATTTAATTTCTACATGTTCTTTTATTTTTACATGAAAATAAAATTAAGGAATTGTTAGACGAAGTTAATAATTTATAAAAATCCTATAATATGCTTATTAAAGGGGTTTTTTTTTAAATTAAATTTTTGGTAAAAAATCCATTAATTACGGAAAAAATGGGATTGGTAGTAGTGGAGAAAACCGTAAATTATATTGAAATTATTTTATTCTTGGTTGAAAAAATAGAGTATATAAACAATTAAATTCATTCACTATGGAATAAATCAACATTATGAAAATGATGACTACTTTAGAAAAACTAATTTTTATGGTATATAGAATTTTTATTATTCAAGTGAATCATCTAAGTTTAATTATGGAGTCTTTACTCAAAAAAAAAAAAATTGGTTACCTAAGTCTTTAGTTTCTAACACTATCGGACCCAAAATCATATGAGTATGAAAAGTCACATGTATTTGATAATTTGTAGGTGTAAACCAATGTATTAAATTATTATATCATTAAGTGGATTCTTGAAAATTCTAGAAATTTATTTTGAATGAAAAATTCATAAATATAAAACAGTTAATCCTTATAGTATTTCATTTCCATGTTAGTATTTGATTTAAATGAATTAACCGTGTTATATAGGGGAGATACTTTTTTTATTCCATTTATTCTTAAACTATGAAAATTTTTCTCACTTCATTTTTTTCTGGGATGAATCAATTTTTTAAAATTTTAATTATATCATACTTATAGGTTAAATATTATTTAATTATATATCAAGATACGAAACAAAATTTATAAAGTATCCTAATTTGTGTAACACATTTTAATTTGAACAATGTTTTATATATCTTTATAAAATTGTTCTTTGGGTGAGTTATAATTTAGGGGGACCTCGGAGTACATTCTTATTTTAATTTAAAATCATATAATGGAATATATTTTTTTAATAAAAACCATGTACTTAATTTTGTAAACATTTTTTGAAATTTCTTTCTCTCATAAAAAATATTAAATTACATAACAGTTTCTTTCAAAATTATTTTCATATATAAAACCTTATTTTGAAAATTAAAATCTGAAATGATTAATCTATATTTCATCTTGATAATCTGAAACATCACCACAAAATTTTCAAAATAAATCCATTATTTTTACTCTTTTTAAACCTAAACTATTATTCTCAAACCCTCTTAAACCATTTATCTTCCTTATTTGAAATTCTAAACCCAAACACTTCTTAATAAATTCTGAGTGGTATGAAGACACCTAGATCTTTAAGCTCAATGAAAATTTATTCTCAGAAGTTAAATCAAGGTATTTATTTTCCTGATTAAATGACTAATCTATTTGGAGTATAGTTAGTTTCCCTTATTAAGGATTACTTAAAAAATCATCTATATAAGATATATAAATTTGTGGTTTTTAATAACCATAAGTTCAGTCATATCAAACTATTAAAGATGTAATTATCTCTCTAGATTTTGATTGAAGAGTTAGTGAATCTTCAGGAAGATATAAAAAAGTCTAGAAAATTGTATGTAGAGCTAGAAAAATCTAAATTTTCAAAATATTTATTTGATACTCTTCAATGGAAGTATCATATTGTTTTGGAAAATATCAATTTCTAAAGAATAATTCGATGAATTTAAAGTGGATATGATAATTTAAATGTACATGATATGATGAGAACCTATTTCTATGTTAGGTCATAATGTGATAAAATAGTTTTTAGTTAAATATTTCTCATATTATTCAATGGATCAATGATATGTAGATGTTAAAAGGAGAATAGAACTACTATTAAGAGTTTTAGCTATTGTGAGTAAAAGATTTTATAGTTTTGAGACCACAAATGATTTATTTATACCTTCCGATAATCTCAATTCATTTCCTCTACAATATCATAGTCAAAGTCAAATTTGTTTTGAATATTTTTAATTTTGTGTCTCTCTCAGTTTAAAATCACCATTGTGTATATTTACCTATATCAAATGTGCATTAATATATTTCTTAATTACTTTTTAAAGTAAAAAAATAGAGATAAATTTATGGAGAAATTTATTGGGAGGGATAATTAAAAGAAAATTTTGTGGATTAAATATGATAAATGTTTAGAAATAACTATATTAAAAAATGGAAAATATATATGGGAGATTTTTTTATAAAAATATTTTTATTTATATCGGAGAAATTTTGTGGAAATTAATTTATTATCTTATTTTTAAAATATATTTTGTTATTTGATTTAATATTAATATTTGTTTTATGAATTTTTTGATAATCTAAAAATGGGAGATTATTGAGCATGTCTTGATTAAACAATTTCATTAATTTATTTTTGATTTTGATTACCACAAACACAAAAATTTATTTGTATAATGTAGTTAGATTAAGATATCTTTTAGATAATAATTACTGGACTAATTATTTTTATTCTGGAAGCATATTCTGTCTTTGAGCTGCATAATGTTATTTTATTTCTCAATGTATAAGTATTTTGAACGTGTTTTATATATAGTTGAGAAAAATTATTAATACTCAACATTTTAAGCATAACATATGGAATTCATACCCTACATTTGGATTAAAATATGGATTAGAAGCCCTACTTTTAAAAGTAGCCCTATATTTGAAGAATAAACATACAATTTATAATACCTAGTTTTGAAATAAAAAATATACTATCAACCATAATTTTTATGATTTCTCTACATAGATAAACCAGAATTTTTTAATTGGTCAACAATGGAGTTTTGAATTATGAATTATTTCCTCATTTTCAAAAATGGTGTCACCATATTTAAATATATATTTAAAATAGTTGAAAGACTGATTCAAAGGCTTGCAATAAACGTATTTAATATTTACTATTCTTAAGGAATGTATTGAGTGTATTTGGACATTTTGAAGTCAAATATGTTTTATTTATCATGCAATATTCCTCGAGCTATTCTACATGAAGGAATTCATCCATCAAGTTGAATAATAGGATGTTATTCTTCTAAAGATATAGATTTGTGTTAAAAAATAAGAATGTTTCATCACATCTAGAGCTACACATTAGATACATATATTTTTCGATCATTTTCTGTTTTATCAAATATTTCAGCTATATATTCTTATTACTCTTTTCCTGTTGTTTGACCAATCACTTATTAGAGCTACACTTTTGGGACATACACATTTGATCGTATTCCTAATGTTTTCTATACTATTTTTAAAGAAATATTATTACACCCCTATACAATTAAATATTATAATTTTAGAATAAAATTATTATTTTTCATTATTTATACATAACATGGTGTTTTTCTTATTCTATCCAAAACACAGGGTTGGCTTGTACACAAGACTGAGTTTTACCACCTTTTAATGGTAAACCTTATTTAAGAATAAAATTTTACACTTTTATAAATATTATATTCTAAAATAAACTTCATTTTAGATTTTTAATATCAAAATTATCTTTCGGTTAATTTTTTTTTATTTTTATAAGAAGTTTTATTTTTTTGATGAATAGTGAAAAATAATCCATTTTTTTAAAAGAGGCCTTTTCGTTTAAATAATTAATAATGTTAAATTATATTTTAAATTCATTTTTGAAGTCAAAATAGATAAATTATAAATATATTAATGCAATTTATTTTATTATAATCATTTTTCATATTAAAACTTGACAGAAAAACTTATTAATCTTTTGAACATGTTTACTTTAAAAACCCGCTTTCTCACCACGTCTACGAGATTAGTGTTAATCTTAATTTTCCCACTTCCTTGATTTGAATTTTGAAAAATGTAAATACATGGTTTTAATTATTATAATATTTGAGGTCTAATATGGTCGCCATTATTTTTTACCAAAAACACTAGTGAAAGTGTTTAAAATTAATTATGGTGATTAAGGTAAAATTATGCTCAACAAGAGACTAAATCATAATATTAAGGGCCAAAACCACCTCGAAACTTGTCCAAAAACCATTTCCTACCAATAGTTCTACCAAATACCCTCTTGGATCAGAATTTACAGGTTATTTGGATGTTATTATATAGAAGTTCTCCATATTAAAGGGTAAGTAAGGAAAAATAAAAAATGAGAAATTTCCTTACCTTTAACATATATAAAACTCTGCGATATGTAAAAAATGATATTTTATGTTATCCATATCCTTTTGAAAGATAAATTGTTTATTTTTATCATAAAAAAATTTTCATTAATTTTTATAGATGATTTAGTTGCTTAAAATTCTTATGAAACACCAACGTAGTGATTATTTAGTTTATAATTAACTGAAATTAATGATACTATAAATATTAAAAGTGATGTATATTGGTTCAATTAGTAACTTTAATTATTATTTTTAGATTAATATATCATGTTACATTGATTTAAACTCAATTATTTTGATTCCAATATTGGTTTGATATTTTAAAATTAAAAATAAATAAATAATGTCAAAATTGATATTATTGTTATTTTACAATAAATGGTATATTATTAAATGATTTCAAATTAATAAAAATACAATATTCTTCAAATTTATTTTTAAGTGTTAATAAATATTAAATTTTTTCAATTACTAAGCCAATATATATTTTATAATGAACATATTTACCCATACATTGTAACAATGTTTTTAACATGGTTCGGGTTTAAGAAGTGTTTTAGTGCATCACATGCGCTTGTTTTAAAATAAATTTCCCAAAAATGGTATTTATTATTTTATAAATTAGTTATAATTTTAATAATTCATTTTATCTATATTTATTTTAATTAATATCACTTTAGTTTAGTCTTAATTCTTAAATTACTTAGGTTGGAAAACAAGATTCTTTAATGAAAACCAAAATGATATAATTGGGGAATATTAGAAGTTAAGGAACAAAATTTTTAAAATGAACACATTTTAATGTGTTGGGGGTATTTATAGACCATGATCACCCTTTAGTATATTATTTTTTGTATTTTAAGAACTTTATGTAATATAAACCTCCCATTAATGAATATCTCTTCGTATTTAGAAGAGTGCCACCCCCTCCACTATAAAAAGAAAAGTACTCTACACCTTACTCAAACCTATACAGACACTTTGGATTGACCAATATATGCCAAAATAGATCAAAAAAATTCCTAATCTCATAATATAATCCTCATCTTGGATAGGAAGAAATCCAAGGATGCCTTTTGGTACAAGCCAAAAGGAGTTACCTGATTAAGAGGTAACATCTTTCCTCAAGGTCTATAGTTTTATTTACATCATCCACCCCAAATTTATTATTATTCCATGATAATATAACCAAAATATTAAACTAAATATACTATTATGTTTTTATGTTATGCTAATGAACTAAAATTACCCACACTCCCATCTAATGGGTAACAAATATACTATTCATGTGAACGATGAACAACCGCCATACGAAACAATGATTCTTTGTTTTTCCTTTACATCCTCTCATTCTGGTTATTATGATGGAAAATATATTTGTATATGTTATATATATTTTAATGTATTAATTCTTCTATAATTATTGTATAACACATACCCTTATACTTTCCATTTTCTGTGAATAAAATAACATCGGTTGTAGAAGTGTGGACCACCACCACCTCAAAGCGAAGTGACTCGTTCACGCAATACATGGAATGCATAAAGGATTGTTTAAAAAAATATATGTAACATATATAACATATATATTATAATATAATTTTAATATACATATTTTTCATTTACTTATCATTATTAAAATATGATATAGAAAATAAAGTAGCGCTCATGAGTATGTACGACCTACCGCCTTCATAAACGGTTCATTTCATTTCTTATCTCCAAATATTATAGATTATTATAAATAAATATGTACTGAATATATGTGATAATTAATTAATTATTTAATTTCTGAATATGATGAAATAATTATATAATTAATAAGAACAAGAAATCACAAGTCAAAACATACTTGAAAAAACAAGGCAATTAACACCCAAAATAGTTAAAATAATGAAAGAGTGTTAAAAAATGGGTAATAAAATATCATAAAAAGTTAATTTATGCTATTATAAACATGAGTATGGTTCTAGTATAAATTATTAAGATATTTATAACCAATATAAAAGAATATAAAAACTAAAAAATAAAATTAATGTTATGGTAATGTATTTCGTCTCAATTTACATTCTGTTAAGTCTTATTTATTATTTTGAAAAAAGTCACTTTTATTAAGTTTATTTATTTACCATTAACATGTTATGTAAAGAATATAATTAATATAATGACATTATAAGTTTCATTTAATATTATTCCTTCATGGGTATTATGATTTAAATGTTTCTAGGTGTTATGGGATGCATTGGAATGTTTAAAATTTCATTTCCCTCAAGATTGTTTTTATGACCATTCAATGTTATTTCCATCCATTAATGTCAAAAACACCTATTATTAATTACCTTATACTTGGGAAATATTGATAAATTTTTATCCTTTATTCAATACAAGTATTTTTATTTGGAACATTGTTCTTGAATATGAGAAATGCTTTGGAATGGTACAACATGAGTGAGGCCTGGTTATAGATAGCCCCTCGATGCACAGATAGTCTCATGAGATAAGTAATTTGACTAGCCGCCTTAGATGGGGTTTTACCAAATATGTTATAAACCATATTGTGAAAGGTCTTTATGGTAAAGGTACCATGTACCTTGGAAACATGCCATCTAATAATTTAACATTTTCACAATTTAGATTCAGTTATTATTCATCCATGAGATTTTGTGTCAACATATCTATGGATATATTTTATTCTCAGTTTATTAATTTAAATGGAATGAGTTTCAATTTATTACCTTTCTATATTTATATTTCCATATCTAGTTTTTTGAATGGAATGTGTTATTAGTTATTTACCTTTCCATGTTGGTTTATTTCCATTGAATCATTGTTTCTTACACTTTACATACCCTTGCTGAGAATATGAGCTCAACCTTATTATGATTCCTTTCCCTAGGTTATGAAGAAGAAATATTTGAATAATAATTCAAGGATGTAGTTTATTTCATTTCATTATATATCATGTTTTTATTTTATATTTTCTAATGTATTATGGGTATCATTTATGTAATCTAGCTTTCCAAGATTGAAAAATTGATTGGTCCTTCTGGATTTGATTCGTCATAATCATGACAATGTAATAAAATATTACACTAGCTCTAGGATTCTAGGTTCAGTGTTCTATAGTTGGTATCAATGGAAGTTTAACAGTAACCTTGGAAACTATATTTAGAGAACTGAAATTAAGGATCAGAACCAATAGATAAACATTGATGATAATTATGAAGGAACATCCTTGAATATAGGCAATTTATAGGTTGTGTGGATATTCCAAGAAATATATCAATGTATGGATACTACAAGTGGACTTGGTTCTAGAAAAAAATATACCTAGGAGTAAAAACTCTGACAATATGTGCTGGTCCGGACTCGGTGTTACCTAGTACATAACAACATGCCATATTGTGCACCTGGTTTGACACTCCCAAGGGATAAGCTTAGGATAACTCTCATTTTATTTACAAACCATAAATATGTATTTATGCCAAATATGACTATGAATAACCTATTATAAACCTAAGGTGTCATATATTAAATAATTAGTAACCATGATTTAGGAATCCTATTAGTAAATTTTCACGATTATTTGGTTTTCTGTATTGATAAGTGTTTCTCACACAATGATTTATGGTTTTAGTCAATGGTGAGAACCAGAAGGAACTAGGTTAACATTGTATGTGATGGAAAATTTACCGATGAATAGATAAATGGAATGATCACTTGATTGAAGGATGTTGTGATCATTCCTAATCATCATTCACCGAACTTGATTAACAATGTATGCCTTGACCAAGGCTCAAAATCACTAAGGAAGAGAAGGAAAGAGTTCACTAAGAGTTCGGGTGATAGAGACTATGGAGGAAAGAAGATTCAGCTTAATTTGTGTCATGAATGTGGAAAGAATCACCCAAGTGAATGTCTTAGAGGGTAAATAAGATGTTTTTACTATGGAAAAGAATGACCCAAATCAAGTAACTACAAATGAAAAATGAATAGCTTTGTTGATGTAATGGATGGAAATATTGGCCTCCCAAGACATCATTGACTGTTAAATTCTTTATGTATGGAATGAATGGTCATTTTGAAAATTAATGTTCCAAGTGGTAATCTCATGAAAATAATCAATAAGGTGTTATGATTAATGGTTATATTGCTAATGATGATGAGAATACTGGTTAAATTTGAAAGGAATGAGGTATTAAGTTATTGGATAAGGTATCCTTGCTAATGGATTAAGGATGAATTGGAATTATTAATATGTTTATGTATTTGGATTCAATAAATTTTTCATTTAAATATTTTATCAGCTATGTACTGGTTATAAGATTTATGAAATATATGAGGATTGTACTATAGTAATTTTTCATTAAGGATATGAGATCATATGCTGAATGGTACCAAGAAAAGTTATTTAGTAGGAAGTTAAAACTTTTGTAAAACACATGATTTTGGGAAAGAAAACACCGTGTTTGACTTTGCGATCCTAAGGCATTTAAGGAATAAAGGAAATTTCTATCAGCCACATTGCACACTAGATGTGTTCTGGAGAGCCCCCTACCTGGATGGGTCAAGATCAATATTGATGGTGCCTCTAAGGGAAATACGGGACCGGCAGGGTGTGTTGCTGTTTTCCGAAATCATCTCGGTCAGATCCTTGGATGCTTCATGGGTAAATGGGGCATTTCCACCTACCTTGAAGCTGAGATGCTGGGATTGATACATGCTATTTCCTTTTCCAAACTCTTTGGTTAAAATAACCATTGGATCGAAAGTGACTCGTCGACTATCATCCTAGAAATTTTCAATGGCATAGTCCACCTTTCTTGGCCGATTACTACCTACTGGATTGAATCCTTGTGTTCAATTATCGATCTTAACTATATCAAAACACATGTTTATCGAGAGGGAAACAAAGATACATATGGTATGGCCAATATGGGAGTCAATCAGGACATTACTTGGTTTGAATAACTTCCCACTTCTCCTCTTTACATTCATAACAATGATTGTAATATGATCCCATTTTTAGACTCTTGTAATCTTTATTTTTTAATAATATTTGTGCTTTGGACGTTTTTGACTAAGGAATCACTTTTTTTAAAAAACTGTGGACTACATTGGAATTGATTAATTACTTTTCAACATGTTGTTATATGCTACCATTGATAGAGTTTACAACACTTTTGGATATAAGGAATATATCCCCTAACATGCGTCTTACATAAGGAATGAGGAATAATGAATATTTCCAATAAGGTTTAATTGTAATTCAATTTATTACCATGTTTCAATAGAATACATGATAACGATGTTCACATGTTTGGTATGTGATGATTAGATAGATAATTCATGTTGTTTGGATAATTAATAATTTCATTTTTGAAATTCAATAACCTTCATTCTAAAAGTGTTGGACACTAATCATTTGAAAAATTTGACCATTTATGAAATAGTTTAAAATTAAAATTGTATATAGTTGTAGATTTTATATATTACATCACCATACAATGAATCTTGTTATACGAGATGAAGTAGAATTAGTTTATGGCACGGCCAAAGAATGAGATTGTGCTTACAAAAATGTTCCAAGTAAGTAAATTTAGTTATGTTCTCAGAGAGTGAAATAATTAAATAACTCCAGGAAAAATGATCTTGAAACCAAATTTTTTTTCCGAGTACCTTCATTTCTAAGGAATCAAATGGTCTCTTATATCATCATAGATTTATGTCCTAGTGATTTTTAACTTTTTCCTAACCATGTTCTCTAGCACTCTCCATTTGAACTTGATTGTTTGATTTTTATTCCGCATCAATTTATTAATTTCCCCCATATGTTCTCCTTCTATGGAACCTAGTTAGGTGACCATTGTAATTTCATTTATTTTTTATTAATAATATGTCTTATTAAGCCAATTTACGATGTGGGGTTTCAATAATAGTCTATTTTCAAATATCAGTCCCTTGATTGTTAAGATCACGTTAAATTGAGAGGATGAAATTTAAATAAGGTGGGGAAATGTAACACCCCAATAAATTACAATGATTTAATTTTATAATTAAATTAATTTTATTTCTATTTTTATTTATAAGAAACGACATGTTAATCTTATTCCATATAAAACACGTGGTTATCTTATATGCAAGATTAAGTTTTACAACCTTTTAATGGAACACCATTTTTAAAAGTATATTTTTACACTTTTATATATGTTATTTTTCAAAATAAACTTTATTTTTGGATTCATAATATCAAAATTATCATAGGGTGAATTTGTTTTGGAATTGTTCTCAAAAGTTTCATTTTTTTATGATTAGTGAAAAGTATAACATTTTAGTTAACAACTGCCTTTTTGTTTAAATAATTATTTATGTTAAATTATAATTTAACTTATATTTTAAAGAAAAAATAGATCAATTATACATATATTAATATAATTTAGGTTATTGGAATCATTTTTATATTAATATTGGATATAAAAACTTACTGAATTTTTGAAATTTTTTTACTTTAAAACCCTACTTTCTAACCACGTCTCCTAGATTAGTGTTAATCTGAATTTTTCTACTTCTGTGATTTGAATTTTAAAAAATGGATTCAAAAAGTGTTAATAGATATATTATTTTTTGTCTAATAATATCAACTAAATTTTTATCCAAAAAGACCAGTGAAAGTGATTAACATTAATTATAGGGATTAAGTTAATATTAAGCTTAATAAGGGACTAAACCTTAATCTTAAAGGGCCAAAATGACCTAGAAACATGTAAAAAAACATTGGATTCCAATTTTTCAAGAATATAAACTATTGGATTAAATTTTATGGGTTATTGGGATATTATTAAATGGATGTGCCCTATATTAAAGGTTATGTAAGGAAAAATACAAAAAGGAACCTTTCTTGTCATTAACATTTATAAAACATTAAGATATGTAAGAGAAATCATATTCTAGGTTATACATATCATTTTAAAAGATAAATGGTTGTATTTATCATAATAATTTATCATTAATGTTTATAGATTATTTAGTTTCTTAAAATGCTTAAGAAACACCAACGTAGTGATTATTTAGTTAATAATTAACTAAAATAAATGATACTATAAATATTAAAAGTGAAGTATATTGATCGAATAACTGAATATAATTTTTTTTCTGAAACATATATCACGTTACATGTATTTAAACTTAATATATTGATATTTAAATATTGTTTTTATATTTAAAAAATTTCAATTAAATAAATAATGTCAAAATTGACTTTATTGTTATTTTACAATAAATGATATTTTATTGAATAATTTAAATTTAATAAAAATTATATATTCTTCCATGGTATAAGAATTTTTTAATAAATATTAAATATCCTTTATTAATGGACCAATTTATCTATTAATAATTATCATATTGACCCATATATTGTTAAAATGTTGTCAACACAGTCTGAGTTTAAGTAGTGTTTTAGTGCGTCACATGTGATTATTTTAAAATTAATTTAAAAAACATGGGGTTTTTATTTAACAAATTATATATGGTATTAATAATTCAGTGGATCTATATTTTTTAATAAATCTAACTTTATTTTATTCTTAATGGTAAAATTTCATAGGTTGGGAAACTAGATGCTTTAATAAAAACCAAAATGATAAAATTAAAAAATCTTAGAGGTTAAGTAACAAAATTATTAAAATACACATATTTATATGTGGTTCAAGTTTTAAGCAACCATTATAACCCTTTAATACACTAATTTTACCTTTTTTAAGGGACTTTACGTAATATAGACATCCCATTAATGAATACCTTTTCGTATTTAAAAGAGTGTCACTCCCCTTCCACTATAAAAGGAAAGCACTCTACCCCTTACTCACACCTATAAAGACACTTTTTCATAACCAAGAACCCAAAATATTGATCCTAAAAATCTCTACCATCATCATAGATTCCTACCATTTTGTACTAAGTAGTCTAAGGAGGCCCTTTGGTACAAACCAAAAGGAGTTACCCGATTAAGAGGTCACATCTTTCCTTATGATCTTTAGTTTTATTTCTATTCTAAACCACATAAAGTATTATTATTCCATATTTATATAACCAAAAATATATAATAAATATAATATTATGTTATTATGTTTGGTTTTATACCTACACTAACACACACTACCATCTGATGGGTAACTAATATACTCTATGTGAACGACGAACAACCGCCTCACGAAATGTTGATTGTTCATTCTTCCTTTGCCGCCTCTCATGGTGGTCATTATCAGGGAAACTATATTTATATATGTTATATATGATATTTATAATTTCTTTATACTAAATTAATTATCGTATACTAAATACCCTTATACACTCCATTTTTTGTAAATATGATAACATCATTTGTTGAAGTGTGGACCACCACCTCCTCATAGCGATGTGACTCATTCATGCTATACATGGAATGGATAAAGGATGGTTTTAAAAAACCTATGTAACATATATAAAATATATGATTCAATAATTATAATATACTTATGTATCATTTAATTTCCCCTTTTTAATATGACAAAGAAATGAAGGTAGTATTCATGTGTACGTATGACCTACCGTCTCCACAAACGGTGAATTTCATTTTTTATATCCAAAAAATATTGATTAAACTAAATAAATATGTACTTAATATATGTGATAATTATGTAATAATTTAAATAATGGATATGATTAAATCATTATCTAATTAATATTAACAAAAATCACAAGTCAAAACTTACTAGAGAATACTAGACAATTAACACCCAAAATTGTTAAAATAGTGAAAGAGTGTTAACAAAAAGATAATAAAATATTGTAAGAAGTTAATATAGGATATTATAAACATGAGTGTGGTTATATTATAAGTTAATATAATATTTTAAACCACTATACAGGAAGATAAATACCACACAAAGGTTATGGTAAGGGATTTCATCTCAATTTACACTCCATTGAGACTTATTTGTTATTATAAACCAATTAACTTTTTTTGTTGTATTTACTAACCATTGAAATGTTATATCATGAAAAAACGTACTATAAAGATATTATATGTTTAATTTAATATTAATACTTCATAGGGATTATGATTTAAAATTTTCATGCTGGTATGGGATACATTGGAATGTTAAAAATTTCATTTCGCTCAATATTGTTTTTATGATCATTCAACGGTAATTCCTTCCATTAATGTAAGAAACCCTTGTCATTACATAGTATCCACTGGGGTACTATTGATAAATACATATCCTTTATTCAATATAGATAATCTGATAAGGTACATTATTCATGAATATGAGGAATACATTGGACTGGTATGACATGGGTGGGGATTAGTTATAGATAGCCCCTCGATGCATCGATTGTCTCATGGGATGAGTCATTTGGATAACTACCTCAGATGGATTTTTACGATATATTTTTTAAACTATAATTTTAATGGTCTTGATGGTAAAGGTACCATGTACCTAAGAAACATGGAGTCTAATAATTAAGCATTTTACTCATTTAGATTCAGTTATTATTCATCCATGAGATTTTGTGTAGACATATCTATAGATACAATTCATTATCAATTTATTGATTTAGATGTCAGGAGTTTTATATTATTACCTTTATATATTAGTATTTCCTTATCTAGTTATTATAATGGATTGTGTTATTAGTTATTTAACTTTCATGTTTCTTTATTTCCATTGATTCATTATTTATTCTGCTTTACTTAACCTTACTGGGCATTTGAGATAACACTTATTATGTTTCCTTTCCACAGGTTATGAAGAATAAATATTTCAATAAGAATTCAAGGATACATTTTATTAAATTTTATTATCAATAATCTGTGTATTTCTTATTTCCCAATGTATTATGGGTATCTTGTATATAATATGGCTTTGCAAGACTACAAATTTGATTAGTCCTTCAGGATTTGATTCCCTATAATCATTCCAAAGTAAAAAAATAATTCACCAGCTCCATGATTTTGGGGTTGGGGAATTAAATATGTTATTTTAAATTGAAGAATATTTTTCTCTTGCTGTGTTTTATTAAAGATAATTTATACTGTCATTTGTTGTTGAAACTGTGAGTTGAACTAATATTCAAACTCTTCATCCAAATATATTTATAGTTTAAGTGTATACTACTCATACTCCATCATGGTGGAGTGTAATCATCTCATACTAAGCTATGGAAATTTTAGATCTCTTTAAAAGATCTAAAAGTCCATATAAAATCCTTCATTATAAGGTGTCAACTATATACACTCAATTGTATAGGTTCTTGAAAAAAGTTCCTACTATTTAAAATCACCAATATCATGGAGTGAGTGTTGGTGGAGTGGACTAAGGGATATTTGTGCCCTTAACAACTATACATTGTTATGATATTTTCTCTGTTTATTTTATTTTACATATTCATCTTAAAAATAGAATGGAAGAAACTCTTTAATTTCAAGAGGGATGTTTAATTTCTATCATTTTTTAAAGTAATACAATTCAACCCCTCTCATGTATTCACCTTTTACATTCTCACCTAATAAAAATAACATGGATCCTTTCTTGAGATGAAAAAATTTCCTATACCCATCTGCTCTTTGTGTCTCTTGAAATAAGATGTTATAAAAGTTTGCCTAAAAATATCTCGAAACTAAATTCTAATGACGATCTACCTCAAAAATGATGTCCCACAAAAATTTGGAAGAATAATGAAAAATGTACATTGAGAGTTTCAATATCATCTCAAGAGGTGTCTCTATATGCTAATAAATAGACAACATGACCATTATCCATGACTCAATAGCCAAGGGGATATCATCCCCAAAGAATGTAGGTGAATTATACAGTTGAAACTCTCACCTAAACTCTTCCATATTAAGGGATGGTCATGGGGATCCCTTAATAGACTAAATAATACATATGAAACCCTATTAAAACTAGGAATTGGTTCTCACATCACGTATAATGGGTTGTACCATAGGTGGAAATATTAGAAGTTTAGGTCCCACCACTTCTAGAGCATGGTCATCACCACCCTCAAAGTGCACAACATGAGGACGTCATGTAAGAACATCTCTAAAATTATAAGTAGATGTCTCATAATAGATTTTATTATGATTTTACATATATATAAGAATATGATAGGTACTAACCTACCTATATAAGAGTCACACCCCTCTTCCAGCTGATAAATACAGGTTTGGGAGATTTATATGACTAAGGTGAATCCCTATAGATAATGCCTATTGACCACTGCTAAGGTCAGGTCTAGGTCTAGTTTTCTATTTTACGTCAGGCATTCAAGAATATGGTGTTTCAATTAAATTTTATGGTGTAAACCCCCATTAATTGTTAATTTTCATGCCCATTTAATGACAACCAAGTTAAGTTAATGTATAATAGTTCTCATATTTACATAATATACTAGTTATTTGAAGTAAAATTCCCAATTTATAAAAGTACATAGTTTATAAATTACAATTGGAAGTTCATGTATTTACATATAGACCCTTATATTCAATAACATTAATGTAATTGGTCATATAAGATGATTTGACTAGATGAATCGCCTTTCAAAATTTATAGTGGAACACAGACTCTTTAAATTTAAAATGGAATTAATTTATTTCAAATCAACTAACATTTCAGTCTTATAACTTCAATTACATAACTCAAACATGTGATAAATAGTTAGTTAATGTGACATAATAAATCTATATAGGAAGAAACCATTTAGGTTTATGTGGATACTTTCATAACTAATTATTTAATTTTCATTTCCTATAGAAATGCTAGTTTCATAACAAATATATTATTTAAGGCATATACAACATGTATCACGCAGTCTGGAAAATCAACCTACATGACATGGAAGATGTATGACATATTAATTTTACAAGGTGAATATTATGATGAAATAATGCTAATTATTTTCCGTACCAGGCCAAGGGTAAAAATTGAATACAAAATAATAATAATAAACACCACACAACAAGTGCATCTCCCGATTGTGAAAATAGTACAACTGTAACAAGAATAATCCATAACAAGAACTCACATCCCAGGAAATTTGTATTTTTACCCACACATGGGTTATCTGCTCATATTCTAGAGGCTTCCAGGCCAAAGGAAAAAATAATAGCTCTAATACCAATTTTTTACATCTCGGATCCGGTTCACAGGTATATAACCAAACCCAGTTTTTCACATGACCTCAGACATTCCTCCTTGTATTCCAAAGGCTTCCATATAGTAGTTATGGTCTATGATGGTATGGTGGGGAGAATATAACCACATAATTATAGTCATACATTAGTGTAATAATGAAAAAATATCAGAAGAATGGTAATGAAAAATACAGAAAAAAACATAAACTATCCAGATAGTAATAATAATCCAATGCAAAGGTAACATCATATAAAAAATAATGAGAATGTCATGGAGCTAAATAAAAAAGAATTTTAACATAGAAGCATGTATACATACACACACATATGTATATATATATACCAAAATAATTAAATAGGACAAAAAAACTATGTCCAATAGTATCACGATCCAGGGCTCAGTCCCATACTCCCAAGATCCCATGCTATAATCAAATCAAACATCCAAGATTGGGTTCTTTCCCCTGTCCCTACCTGCACCCATAAAATCTATCCAAGTACTAATCGGTATCCCAAACAGGGTGTGAGATATTCTCAGTAGGTCACTAAAAATAAATTCTTCCAAAATCTATTCTATGAATATAAAATAATCAGTGTGTAGATATAAAAATAAGTAGTAATGTAAAGTGAATTAAACAATAACCATGTTGGCTCAAGATTCACAAGGGATGCTTGAATGACTATACATTGTTCAGCTTAATCCAGTAATGTCCGAATATGGGACTTGGAATAGTTTAGGGTCTAATAATTATATCCTGGGTGTAGAAGTAAAATCGATAATAAAATAGGACCCAAAGATAATCAAGGGTTTATAAGTCATAACAATAGTAAAGTAGGATCCAAGTCGAAACAATTCATTATTGACCATAGAAGGTCAATCCATCTCATATAATATAAGACATTCATCTTATCCAAGGGAACTAAGTGTAATCTATATGAATACCCTTGTAATTCCACTATGAATGAATATCTAACCAATTCCATGGTACACGTCCAAACTAAAATCATGGGCTAACAATTAATGGAGAACAAGGAGGGAATCCAATGCATCACATGTCCATAGATGTAAAACTGAATCTAACTGGTGTATCCATTGAATTATAATATCCAGAAGTGAATTGGTTAATCATTAGTACAACACCGAGGAATTTGTATAATAATTGGAAAAAAACTTAGTTCTAGGGTGGGTATCTTCCTTAACAATCAGACCAATGAATCAGGTGGTGGCATCCTATGAGTGCTCAAGGAAGTCCCATAGTAATCTATGGATATCTTAAGTATGAAAAATCCTTTAATATGAAAAAGGTATATAATAATAATTGGAGGCACCTTCATTAAATAAGTACTCAATTCAATGTAATAATTGTGCCATAAATTACCATATCCATTCATTTAACCCATTATAAATTCCTTTACAAGAAATAAGGGTTAAGAGGACGACTCATACCAATTATATTCTCATTTAAAATTTATGGGATCCAAGATAACATGATTTTAAATTTACAAAAAAAATTAATCCATTTAAATAACTTGAATCACATAAGTAAATTGAACCAAACACACTAATAAGAGTTTTGGTTAATAAAATGTAAGTGGTATAGAGGTATATTTATAGAGCACCCATAAGGTGGATCACATTGATATCATTTATCTCCAAGGATAATAACGGGATATAACTTTATTTTTAGATTACAAAATTGAACAAATAATTTAAGGTAAATTAATTTTAGGATCAAAGAAAGGGTGCAACTAGAGAACGACACAACAATGAGAAATATAGGCAATGAAACTTTGAGGGAAAATTCATATACCACTTATCTTTGGGTGTTATATGAACCTCCATCTAGTATCAGCTTTCAATTTGGTATAGATTGGAAGAAAATGGTGATATAAGAAAAATCCCTAAAAATAAGGAAAAAGAGTGTCCATGAATATCACACAATATATGGAAAGGGAAACCAATAAAATAAGAGAATGGAGTAAAAGGATTACCAAAATAATTCCAATGAGATGAACATCTGGTGAATTGGACATTAGATAGTTGATATCTAATATAACCTAGTTGATGAAGGATAATATCTCTATCAATAGTGTTCTTTCTATGCATGGAGGAAAATAAAAATTAATCATTATGTTTAAATATGGTTCTACCATTTTTAATGGGCCTCGACATCTTAACAACATGAATGGTATTCATGTTAGAAATTCCTTATGTAACACCCCAAGGTTTTGAAAATATAGATTTCAATTTTATCAACAAAACTTTTCCTCTTCTACGTTTTGAATTTCAAAAAATGGTCATCTAGAGTTGTGTTCAGTAAGTCATTTTGGAGTCTGATAGAAAAAACATGATTTTTGGTGAATAGTAACATACCCTTATGAATAGTAATATGAATAGTAATATGACCCTTGAATAGTAAATAATGATATTATTTTATTTTCTTAAGTCAATATGATTATGGGATCTTAATTAATTTTTCAATGTCACATTAAACTAATTGCACTTCAAGATTGATATTTTTCAAATTAACTGTGAAGTTATTTAGAAATTAAATTAATAATATTTAGAAAATTATTTTTGAAAATTGTATTTCACTTTTTAATTCTACACATCGATAAATGGATAGGGTAAATTTTTGGGATTTCTCTGAAAATCTATAATTTTTTATGAATATTGAAATGCGATAAAATACCAAATATACAAATTATAAGTTAAATACACTATTCATGACATCACAAGTTATGTAAGGACATTTGGTTTGAACTCACTTGAACTTATTACTATTATGGGTCACTTGAAACAACACTATTTGGTTGTCTTGAGAGAAATAATAAAATAATGAATTAAATATTCAAAATATACCCCTCTCCTCCACTATAAAAACCTTCACCACTCCCTCCAGTCATCACTCTTCTAATCCTTGAAGATCCTAAATGGTCTGCCCAATTACCCTTCCCTAGTCTCTCCCCACGTCCAAGAAGCTTATGGTCTTTCCAAAATACCAAAACCCCTTCCCATAAGTAGTTTCTCAAGGATGTTATTTCAAGAGGTAAAGTACCCTTCTTTTTCTTTTGGTTTCATTTCAATTTATCTTCTTTTGGTATCCTCACCTCACCTAATATTTCCAAATGATCATTATAACTCTAGTAACATCTATATACTGGATTTTTATCATGTGAATGGATGAACCAAAATAAATATTCTTACTCCATCCCATTTATTTTATAAACGAAATCGATATCCATGACGTTCCGATTTATAACCTCTGTGGATGATGATGTTTCGTTCTTCAATTTCTTCTTCATTACTAGTCATGAAACCATATTAATGGTTGAAACAGACTATTAGATATGTGTTATAATATATATAATATTCCACAACCATAATATGTTCATATAATTAAGTTATATGACAAAACTAGGTCATAATATTCCAAATACTGTCGAATAATCGAAGTGGTGGTCATCTAATGATTCGTCCTCATTCCATGTAACCAAATGATATAAATTAACATTATCAATTCTTTATGTTCATTAATAATATATAATTCCAATCCTGGAGATTTATAACCATTCAACACGAACTTCATTACATAAAAACAAGTGAACTGAATATGAAAATAAAGGAAACAAACACTCCAGAATGATGAAATTCAATACAATAAATTGTCAATAAAGACATAAATGAACTTACCAGAATTTTGGTAATCTAAATAAATGTATAATAGTTTCTGAAATAAGTTTTTAACAATTATAATTTCAGATTCCAAGAGCTTAAGTACAAGAGTGGAAAACGTTTGGAGTTAAGGTAAGGGTTTTTCCACCCGAACATCCATTTTCATTTGGGATACTTTCATTGACTAATTAACTCAATGAAATTATTATTTATTGTTATGTACTCATCCCATATTCTGTGTGAGTATAATATATATGTGTAAAAACCAGAAACCTTCCTTATTTTATGGATATTTACACATTTTTAAAGGAACTTTCAAAGTTGTTTCCAAAATACAAGCCCGATCCAAGGGAATTTCTCAAATTCTTTCCTATTTTCAAGGGCACTCTATGATCTGTTTTTTGGAAACCTTTATCTTTATAAAATCAGTCCTTTTATTATGAAAATACTATATTACCTAAATTTTGGTTTTATACAATTATTTTTCCAAAATAACTCTTCTTTTCAAAATAAAAGAGTATTTATCTCAAGAATTGCTTAATGATTTTATAAGAGTGTTTTTGTCTAATTATACACTATTAGTGATTCCATGGTATTATTGGGGTTAATAATTTATGAAGTCATCTACCATATATTATTTAACAGTTTATGACTAACTCTATTGTGGATGATATATCCTAAAACCATTCACCATATTATTCTGAATGGTTAGTGTTTATGTTCAATAATTGGGGAAAGTTTGTTACATTTCATTTGATAATTTCAATATAAATATATATGTTGTTTATATTTATCCCCACTCATATGAGGAATGTATTGGACTTATTATGTGATGGGTGGGTCCACTATAGCCCCTCGATGCATCAGTAGGTCTTATAAGACAACTAGATGAGTAATTGGCCGAGGCCTTTCCCAATGTCATATGGATTTTGGCTGAGGCTTTAATCATTAGACGTCTTGGCCGAGGCCTTGAAAACATGTTTCAGAGTGTCCGACATTATGCATTCCATCATTATGAGTTCAGATATTGATATTTCATGTGGTTATTTGACTAGTATAATACCCATGATTATGTTTTATTATGGAATTATTTACTCATTTCATATTCCTAACATAATGTGTTCAAGTTTATTATTAAAGGAATGTGTTTTCAATTATTCACCATGTCTAATGTTTATATTATCTTCCGCTGTATTTATTACTCTTACTGATCGTTTGAGCTCACCCCTTTCTTATGTTTCATTTTCTCAAGACATGAAGATGTATTTTAAGAATGATTTGCAAGCATAATCCAGAAGATGTGATGACTCTAGTGGAATAAATTAGTGTTGTTTTTCCTTTCCTTATGTAAAGTTGAACTTATGTATGTATCTTGTTTCCAATAATACTAAACTACTTGGTCCTTCGGGATTCATATTCCTTTTATGTATGCCAACGTAATCAAATAAGTCACCATCTCCGGGCAACTGGGGTCGTGTCATTATAGTTGGTATTAGAGGAAGTTTAGTATAATACTTAGAAACTAGATTTAGAAAAAGTACAATTAGGGAAGAGTCCTTAAGATAGTATTTGAGGATAAACATACAAGAACATCCTGGTATTTTGGTAAGGAAAATATTATGTGGATCATTCAAGCAATGCATCCCTGTTTGGATACGAGTAGGTAGAGGCGGCTCTGGCACATATGTATCTAGGGGTAAAACCCGAAGATACCACTTTGAGATAGACTCGAACGGGAACTGGTGTATGTCAACGGGCCTTGCTGCACCCTTGGTTATGACACTCCCGGGGGATATGATTAGGATAATTAACATTTTCTTTACAAGACATTATGAAGTAGTTTAATGTAAATATTCCTCAAAGAAACCATTTTTGTGAATATGGGATTAGCCATGCGTTGGATCTCAATTTTTCTGTGTATTTTTAAGTTAATATTATACATTATGATTTATAACCTAATATAGTGTATTCCTTTATCTAGATATGGAACCTAGTGTAAGGAATGGAAATCGCATGAATGCGCATGTTCCCTATAGGGATTGTCCTCCGATGCAATAAAATGATGTTGGATTTGGTGCTGTGACTGGTGCTGAGGAACTCATAACTATACTGGGACAACTTTCTCAGGTTAGGAATAAAAACCATTCCCGTATGGAGCATCCGGATCCACCATGTGGAGGAGCCATCCTAGATCGCTTTATGCGGTAACAACCTCCATCATTCAACGGGATTACAAACCCATTTGTAGCAGAGCAATGGATTTGTTCCCTTGAGAATATATTTCTATCTTTGGGATGTAATGAAAGAGAGAAGGTTGTCATGGTAGTATATCGTCTATCGGGAGATGCAGATCAGTGGTGGTCATTAATCCAAAACACAAAGGAGGAGGAAGAGATAGAAGAGATGGAACGGAGGGAATTCAAGTAAATCTTATTAGAAAAATATATTCCTCATGAGTAGTGAGAATATATGGAGAGAAAATTCTTGAATCTAAGGCCGAAGGAGGATGAAAATGTTTCCAAGTACGAATCCAACTTCACAAGGTTAGAAAGAAATGTTGTGGACTATATAAAAAATCCAAGGAGAAAAATTGATTGATTCTTTTATAGACTAAATCCATTCCTCCGGCGGGTATTGGTCTCCCAAATTTTTCCATCATATGAGGATATAGTTTCATGTTCCATCAAGACAGAAAAAGAATTCTCTAAGTATTATGACTTTAAGGGAAAGCAATAAAAGAAGAGGGCTACTGAAAACCCTGGGAAAGGAAATAAGGAATCAGGGAAGAAGTGAAGAGTTGAATTTCCACCATGTGACAATTGTGTAAGGAAACACCCTGGTGAGTGCATAAAATAAAAAGGAGTATGCTACAAATGTGGTATGAGTGTCCATCTTGCTAATGATTGCAAGGGGAAGAAGGAATCTAATGATGTTTGATGTTATAGTAGTCTGGATATGTGACACTATTCTAATGATTTTCCAAAACGTCAAGGAAATATGCAACAGAAAATGGAAAGGGATTAGGGACAAGATTATGCAATCACAACTGCAGAGGTTGAAGTTCCTAATGACGTGGTGGTATGTACTGTAATTGTTTCCTCAAGATTAGCCAATGATTTATTTCATTCTGGATCATCACATTACTTCATATCTTCCCAGTTTTCTAAGAAAATTAGATATTTCCAATTTTATTTAACAAGGGAGTTGTCAGTCAAATCTCCTAAGGGAAGTATCATTGCTACAAAGTTCTGTGAATCAGTTCCCATTAGGGATTACAAATGTTCTTTATCTACTAATATTATTGTCATACACATGATTAAATTTGATATAATCCTTGATATAGATTGGATTTTGGACCCTGATACAAAAATTTATTATTAGAAGAAGGAGGTTAAAATTTTTGATGATGATGATAAAGAACACCTTATCTTTAGAGAAAAATCATCACCACCTGATTCTTATCTAGATCCACCCCCAGTAGCTCAAATAAATTCAATTATTGGGGAGGAAGAGAATGAAATAACTGTGCGTGAGGAAAGGAATGTTCAAATAGAGGATGTACCTATTGTGAGAGAATAAGTTCACGTATTTCCATAAGATTCACCTGGACACCCTCCAAAATGAGAAATTCTGTTTTATATTGATTTAATTCCTGGTTCAAGGCCCATATCGAATACCCCTTATAGAATTTCCACTGTGGAATTAGTGGAGCTAAAGAAGAAGCTAGAGGATTTGAGTGAAAAGAATTTATTCGACCTTGTGTTTCTCCATGGGGAGCCCCAGTCCTCTTTGTCAAGAAGAAATATGGATCCATGAGGCTTTGCATTGATTATAGGTAAATAAATGCAATTAAAATAAAGAATAAGTATTCCATTCCTCTCATTGATGATTTATTTGAACAAATGCATAGAGCTCAATAATTTTCAATGATTGATCTTAGATATGGATATCATCAGTTGAGTGTGAAGAAGGAAGACATTCTTAAAACAGAGTTTCGAACCAGGTACATGCATTACGAGTTTACAGTAATTCCTGTTGGATTGACTAATGCACCCTCTGTCTTCATGGATCTAATGAATAGAGTTTTCAAGGAATATCTCGATTATTTTTTAGTGGTATTTATTGTTGATATCTTGGTATACTCCAAAAGCTACGAAGATCATGAAAATCACTTGCGCATTATCCTAAAGACTCTTAGAAGACATGAATTATATGGGAAGTTTTGCAAGTGTGAATTTTTTCTTCCAGAGATTTCTTTTCCGGGCCATATTGTTTCTAAGGATGGAATCCTAGTTGATCCTTCAAAGATAAAGGCAATCCAAGATTGGCACACACCAACAAATATAACTGAGGTATGCAGTTTTATTGGCATAGCAGGTTATTATCGGCATTTCGTACAGAATTTTGCCCGACTGGATAACCCACTAACGAAGCTCACACGTAAAGGGGTTAAATTTTTTTGGACAAAAGATTGTGAGGAATTTTTTGAAGAAATTAATAGAAGATTAGTCAATGCTCTTATATTGACCATACCATTGGGGAATGAAGGGTTTTTTATTTATAGTAATGCTTAAAAGAAAGGACTTGGTTGTGTCCTTATGAAAAATGATAGGGTTATTGCTTATGCATCACAAAAACTAGAAATTCATGAGCAAAACTATCCTAATAATGATCTTGAGTTAGCTACTGTAATATTTGATTTGAAGATATGGAGGAATTATCTCTATGGTGAAAAACGTGAGATTTATACTGATCACAAGAGTTTGAAGTATATTTTCTCACAGAAAGAACACAACATGAGGAAAAAAAGATGGATTGAACTACTCAAGGATTATGATTGAATGATACAATAACACATGGGGAAGGAAAATAAGGTGGAATATTCTTTGAGAAGAAATGATCATGGAGTTTTGAACAAGATGAGAGTTGAAAGGGATCCTATTTTCATGGATCTAGTAAAGATAGATATGGGAATAACCATGGAAGTTTAAATATCAATGATTTTTAAAATGGTTTCCAAACCATCTTTACTAGGATGGATAAAAAGTTCTCAAGATAATTATGAGGAGTTTCAAAATAATATTAAAGCTATGAATGATGGGAGATTGAGTGACTACGTAAATGAAGATGTAATTTTGAAATTTGGGAAGAGACTTTGTGTTCCCGATATACCTGATCAAAAAAGGGAATTTTTGGATGATGCTCATAGTTCCAATTTCTCTATACACCCTAGTAGCACTAATGTAGAGACCCAAATCTTGAAATACATGTACATTACATTACTTTTCCAAAATACTTAATACTTAACATAAACAGATACACAAGGACTGTAATAGTTTAGTGTCTTTGGAAACTCGGAATATAAACTTCTAATCATGTTGAAATATCTTCAACAACACCCATAATGATCTTCCCCTTTTTGTTTCCTTACCTAAAACCTTTCTTTATTTCCTGGGATAAATAAAACATAAAAAGGGTGAGATCAAATTCTCAGTAAGGGTAAATATAGATAACATAAAACAATCCAGAAAAATTTGGAAGGAAAAACTTGAACATGAAATTTAAACATCAAAATATTGAGCAACGACATAAATCATGGAAGTACGTAAGGAATATATCATAATATAACATCAACCATGATAAAATATAATGGGAATAATACATGTAATTGTGGAAAACATTCATCACATGTCATGATTTCCACAGTAGCCAAGGCATTGCTGCCAAGACCATCTTAGTGGACAAAGTCCCTTTCTGAATCGAGTTCACTCCTCGTTTCAGTCCTGTAACACTGAACCGTATTAACTTACCATTCTAGCCATGTCTATCTCATGAGATATAAATCTATACCCAATTCATTGGAGGGATATATAGGTCCCACCCATCTCATAATGAAATCATTCTTTCGTGTGCCACAAAATCATAAATCATACATCATAGCATAAACCATATAATAGAATGAGATTCTTAAACATCATGCCATCATAACATAATACACATAAAAAAATGGATATCTTTTCATCATAAGAAGAATCAAACCAAGTAAATAATGGAGAAATTATAGTTGAAACATAAACATATTAAATAATGTCATTTTAGATGGAAAATAGTTTTGATAAAAACACTTGAAATGAATTCTTGAAGAAAATATCCTTTATTCTTCAAAATCATTTTCTTTTCACAAAATGTCATGCAATTTAAAAAAAAGGGTTTTGTTTAAAATAATAATGAAATCTTGTAGAGTAAGCTTCATGAAAATGAGGCGTTATGAAACCGTAAAAATCCGTTCACGCCATATAAGTTAAAAATAACATTCTCCTCGTACTTTTGTCGGAAAAGTCAAAAAGATCCTTGTATGGTAAAAAAAAGAAAGATTCCTTCCATAACAGGTGGTAAAAGTCAAAAAAGGTAAAAAGGACTTTAAACATACATGAAATTTTTTTTATAAAACTTGCACATGGATGATAAATATAACCCTAGTAAATACTTACGAATAAGCAATCTCGAATAAAAATAAGATTTGCAAAATTATCCCTTACCTTAGGTCCGATATGCTTCGTATGTTTCCGAACCTATTTTATAATGATTTAAATAATGTCATTGACTTATTACAGAATCATATTCATTGTTATGATATCATATATGGTTCACTTATGACTTTATATTACCCGTTCTTTTGTAAGTTCCATGTTAAAGCAGCGTTTTGGGTTAAATCATTTTATTTATCGTACGTGTTTGGACTTGTTGTTCTTGATATTATTACTTATATCATGATTTAAATAATTCCATAATGTAAAACATGATTTAAATAAAATATATATTTCATTATATACATATATATATGATAGATAGATTAAATGAAATGAAATACACCGTTCATGGAGATGGTAGGCCGTACGTACGCATGAACGCTGTTTTCGTTTCCTTATTGAATTGAATGAAATTAAGTATATGACATACATATATATACAAATAAATCCAGTATCATTATTATGTCATATATTTCATGAAAACTTATTATATATACTTTATAATCATTCATGAATGGTTAACATGGAGAATGAATCTCATCACGTCGTGGAGACGGTAGTCCATACGTACGCACGAGCGATGATATTATTCCTTTGATCGTGAAATTGTATTGGAGTGTATGTATACTATTTCAGAATCAATATAACTTTACAATAATCATATATAGTTATTATTTACACCATTATACCCATCCATGTAAGGTGGTGGTGGAAAATAGATTACACCACGGCGTGAAGACGGTATTCCGTACGTACGCACGCACGGTGATTTCATTTTCCATAGGATGGATAGATGGTGAAATAGGGTTGTTTCATAATTATAATAACATATCAGTATATGAATGATACTGATTTTATTACTTCATAATGAAACTACTAATGAAGAAGAAGTGGAAGAAAAAATAAAGTTGAAAGAATCAGTAACAGACATTAACTATTCTTTGAAGCGCCTCTTTGAGACCTCCTCTTAGGAAACCAAAATTGGTCTTTTAAGAATACCAGGACCTCTATGATGTTTCTATGGAAGTGGATAAGATAATTTGGAAGGGGTTGGCTGATATTGAAGGCTCAAAGTGGTGTGAGGAAGAGAGGGAGGAGGTGCCCTTTTATAAAGGAGGAGAGGGGACCCTTTAGAATAACTAAAACTATTATTTTATTATAAAGTCATATTTGGTTTTAAATAGCTCCAAAGTGATTTAATTCGAATATAAGGTTGGTATGGGTCTAAATACTCTCATCCAATATAATTTAGACAAGTTTAGGTATCTATTTTAACCTTATCTTTTAGATTTAACTTTAAGTTAGATAATTTAACTTTTATCGTGTCTTCTTTTTTTCTTACACTATAAGGTTATTAAACATACTATAACAATCCAAAAGAACTCAAGTTGTTTATTATTAATATATATAACCTTATATAAGTCATTTGGACGATCCTTAGATTTTTAGGAATAAAATTACAATTAATAATATAATATTGTTTTTAAAAACTATTTTATGTCAATTTTGACACTATTTAGTAATTGATTTTTGGGAAAACTTATAACAGAATTATTAGTTCGAAAAAAGTTACTTATATAAATAATAACATTTCATAGTAACCTATAAAATTATTTTAATTCATAAAAAGTGTCAAATTACATTTATTTGGGTATTTATAACATCAATTATGTCAATATTTCATTAATAAGCTATTTAATGCATCATCATTGTCTCATAAATTAATTAAATTATTTAATTTTTAAAAATTATAAATAAAATACCATTATGTAGGAAATAATTTTAGCTTTCTAGTGAATATTTATAGTAGAATTTATCTTCTGTATAACCCTATATTAAAAATAATTTACTTATTAAACTTTGATTTTAACTATTTTAACACTTCTTTAAATAAATTAATATTAAATGTCCTAATGTAATCCAAGTGGGGATAAATGGTCATATTTTATTCCTATGTTTTTTCTGGTCTAATTACACTTATCCAATAGAATTAGGACATGTTTTAGGGTAATAAAAATATCATTTTTACCCGTAATTACCCTATTTACTTTAAACCGTGGAAAAAATGTAAAAAGTTACTATTCACCAAAAACTATTTTAATATCATTGAACCACATTTTACTTACTTATATCAGCAGTGTCTCTTGGATTTTTGAAATTACATTCACATAAGCAGTAAAATTAAGTTTTATGTAAATTTGCAAATTCTCCTAGGAGGTGGGTAAAAGAGGGTGAAAAGTTCAATAAAATTTTTATATATCTAAAATTATTATAAAATGACTCCAATGAATTGAATTGAACTTATATAGGTATTATGTATCAATTTTTACCTAAAATAAATTTAAATAAAATAAATAATTATTTAAATAAAAATTTGGTTTTTAAATGGTAACCTAGTGTTTTCACTATTCATAAAAAATTGAAAGTTTTCCGAAAAATACCAAAATTTCACCCTAGGCTAATTTCGATATTCCAAATCCAAAAATGAAATCCATTTTGAATGATGAAATTTAAGAAATTTCAAAAAGTGGTTATTACTATTTATAACAGCTAGTTTTAATAACATTTTAATAGCATATCGTTGTTTAGTGAAACTCGGTATTGCGTACAACACACGCTATCGAGGAAGGTCGCGATTTCATGTAATTCAAGCCAAGATAGGGTTAGGTGTTTTGAAAGACTCCTTTTTTGTTTCGTTATGACATAATCCAACCATTTTTCATTTATACATTGAATATATATATACTCATTGTTGCGTAGAATGAATATTATCAAACGAACTTGAAATTGTGTGCAGCACAATCTAAGAATAGTGTTGCGTATACTGCAAGCTAATACGGTGTTGTGTGTAACACACGATAATCATGTTGTATCATAAAACACATGACATCAGATAAATTAAAAATAATACTTATCATAAAATATGGGGTTGTTACTTTCTACCCCCCTTAAAATGAATTTCTCCCTCAAAATTCGTTGGGGTTATACATGATTTTATACTTGAAAGTTTCTTTAATTGAAACCCACATGGTGAAATGAAATACCAAAACTTATCTTTAAAAACTAATGTATGAAACGTAACGGTTACAAAAGTTAAATAATCACTGGGTTTCCACATAGGAGAACATATGTGAAAATATGGATATGGAAGAGAAACCTAACCATCATGTTCTGATGGAGAGTGGTAGAGAACATGGATTTGAAAAAGCCAACAATCACAAAGCCATAGATTTGAGATGATCTAAGGTACCATCTGATTCATCGGATATACAGGAACTAGGACAACATTTTTGGTTTTCAAGATCATTTCCCTAAAGTTGATGAATTAAAATAAATACTTACATGATTTTGGTACAATTTCACTATTGTTCATGAATTGAACAATTTCCACTTCATCCCTTTAAGAAATGAAGTTGAATTTGTTATTCGTGATGTGTTTGAAGATCATGTGATAAAATTATGGGTCATTCCATATGTTTCAAACAAAAGGTTAGCAAAAGATATAAGTCCATATTATGGTTAGATTAATCGTATATGGTTCCAAAAATGAACTTATACATCATATATCATACTGATTAATAAAATAAAACTAGTTTCTACTAACCAAGGACTTACTGTAGGCCAGTGGTAGGCGATAAAGGCCCGTCGTATTTTGGTTGTGGGTTTGATTCCCACAACCTTTTCCAACGCGATGGGATATCACCAATCCTGCAGGTTGTTCTTTTTCTAAAACTAAAATACTATAACATCCCATCAATAATATCGAAAAAACTTATATCCTTAAACAATACTAACTTATGTCCAACATAATTCATTCCAATATTTAGGCTTATCCATAATACTGCAGTTCACTCTCATAATATAGAGAAAACGATTACCAGAGATTTCATATAACAAGCATGTTAATACCATTGTTGATCCCCATATATAATAAGATATGTCTCATTGGTCACATTCCAAACATTCGAAGGACCTAATCATGTATTCTCTTGAAAAATTAATACCCATTGAATCTTAGTGAAAACATGAGTGTTGTCAAAAGTTAACTATTTCCACATAACAAAACCCCAAAATTCTATATATTAAAACCATGATATAACTATTACCTTATATCAGTCATGAGCCCATGAATACTGTCAAACATTTAATTTTCTCCTAATCCCTTCATTATGCGCATATCATCTTCTTTCCAATAATATCTCAATCACTTTCCATGGTTACTGGTACCATAAAATTATTGAAAACCACAATATACCAATACATAAATATTCCAATATTCCATGATACTATATACGACATTATTTTGGAATCTCATTACATAAACACTTAATCATTCCACCACATCGTTGTCATATTCAACATCTCCAATAGTGATTGCATGTGAATTCCCTTTGTACTTTGCCTTAAGTGGTTGCTCATGTCGATCATCATTAACCCTTGGATTAGGGCATTGATTAGCATAATGCCCCATTTCATTGCACTTGAAGCATTGAAGTGCTGGTGGTGTGTTCCCTACAGTCTTTTCATTATTCACACCATTAGAAACCCTTTTTCCATTACTTAGACACTCAGCTGCTCGATGACCTTCTTTTCCACACTTAAAACATTTTCTACCCCCTTTAAGAAAATCTCCACCATGCTTCTTTCCACACATTGAGCATAAGGAAACATTCATCTTCTTTTCACCATTATTCTGAGATTTCTCCTTGAACTCCATCTTTCGTTTCTTGTCAAAAACATGAGATAGATATGTTACACCATCTTCCATTTCAACCTTGATAGCACAACACACAATTTCTTCATAGCTACTGAAGTCTCTTATAGCTAATGACCTTCAATGATTTGGTTTTAAGCCACTGAAGAATCGATCAACTTTACTTTCTGGTTGGATGATAAAGCCAGATGCATACCTTGCAAGCCTTGTAAAATTCTCTTCGTATATACCAACATATTCATCATCCTTTTTCTTTAGTTAAAGAAACTCCTTCTCCAACTTTGTTTGAAGAATACGAGGGAAGTACTTACTGAAAAATAAGTTCTTGAACTCGTCCAATTCCATGGACTCTATTTCAACTCTTTGCCTCGTATTCTTGATAAGATTCCACCATTGATCAGAATCACCATCCAAACGATATACTGCTAAGATGACTTTATCATGCTCAGAACATTGTAGGACTGAAAATATCTTTTCAGTAGTATTGATCCATTGTTCAGCCACTAAGGGATCAGAAGACCCGCTAAATGAAGGTGGACACTGCCTCATGAAGGATTCAACAGAATGTTGCTCCTTTATATGCTCATTTTGAAGTCCAGAATGATTCATAGCTTCTGTAAGTATAGAAATATGATTGTGCAATCCATCTCCCATGACATTGGTTAGGTTAGGAGGACAATAATTAAATTTTCCATTACATTGATCAACACGGTTCCTTCGGGTTCCAGCCATCGTCTAAAAACCAAAAATAATAGTGTGACAAGCAAATACCATGCTAGGGAAAAAACATAATAAAGGGTAGTACCTTCATTATCTAACATCTTAGGTTTAATTCTAATACCATTAGCACAATTTTAGGACTATAACATATACGTATACTTATCCATAGGAACATCCCTAAACATACCTTAGAAATATCTTTAAGGATCTCACTAACGTTTTTCTATCCTAGTTTCCAAAGGTTGACTAAAAAATTCCTCTGATAACAACTATAGAGACCCAAATTATGCTGTATATGGACATTACATTACTTTTGCGTAATACTTAATACATAACAAAAAATAGACACACAAGGACCGTAATAGTTTAGTGTCTTTGGAAACTCAGAATATAAACTTCTATTCATGTTGAAATATCTTCAACAACTCCCATAACGATCTTCCCCTTTTTGTTTCCGTACCTAAAACCTTTCTTTATTTCCTTGGGTAAATAATACATAAAAAGGGTGAGCTCAAATGATCAGTAAGGGAAAACATAGATAACATAAAAAAAATCCATAAACATTTGGAAGCAAAAACATGAACATGAAATTTAAGCATCAAAATCTTGAGAAAAGACATAAATCGTGGAATTACGTAAGGAATATATAATAATATAACATCAACCATGATAAAATATAATGGTAATAAAACATGTAATTGTAGAAACCATTTAGCACATGTTATGATTTCCATATTAGCTAATGCATTGCTGCCAAGACCATCTTAGTGGACAAAGTCCCTTTCTGAATCGTGTTCAGTCCTCGTTTCAGTCCTATAACACTGAATCGTATTAACTTACCATTCCAGCCATGTCTATATCATGAGATATAAATCTTTACCCAATGCATTGGAGGGATATATAGGTCCCACCCATCTCAAAATTAAATCATTCTTTCTTGTGCCACAAAATCATAAATCATACATCATAGAATAACCCATGTAATAGAATGAGATTATTAAACATCATGCCATCATAACATAATCCATATAAAAAATGGATATCTTTTAATCATAAGAAGAATCAAACCATGTAAATAATGGAGATATTATACATGAAACATAAACATATTAAATAAAGTCATTTTAGATGGAAAATAGTTTTGATAAAAACACTTGAAATGAATTCTTGAGGAAAATATCCTTTCTTCTTCAAAATCATTTTCTTTTCACAAAATGTCATGAAATTTTAAAAGAAAAGGGTTTTGTTGAAAATAATTGTGCAATCTTGTAGAGTAAACTTCATGAAAATGAGGCGTTATGAAACCGTAAAAATCCATTCACACCGTATAACTTAAAAATAACATTCTCCTCGTACTTCTGTTGGAAAAGTCAAAAAGTTCCTTGTATGGTAAACAAAAGAAAGATTCCTTACATAAAACGTGGTAAAATTCAAAAAAGGGTAAAAAGGGATTTAAACATAAATGAGTTTTTTTATAAAACTTTCACATGGATGATAAATATAACCCCAGTAAATACTTACGAATAAGAAATCTTGGATAAAAATGAGATTTGAAAAATTATCTCGTAACTTAGATCCGATATGCTCCGTTCATTTACAAACCTCCTGTATAATGATTTAAATAATGTCATTGACTTATTACAGAATAATATTCATTGTTATGATATCATATATGGTTCACTTATGACTTTATATTACATGTTCATTTGTAAGTTCCATGTTAAAGCAGCGTTTTGGGTTAAATCGTTTTATTTATCGTACATGATTGGACTTGCTGATCTTGATATTATTACTTATATCCTGATTTAATTAATTATAGAATGTAAAAAAATATTTACATATAATATATATTTCAGTATATACATATATATATGATAGATCGATTAAATGAAATGAAATACACCATTCATGGAGACGGTAGGTCGTACATACGCATGAACGCTGTTTTCATTTCTTTATTGAATTGAATGAAATTAATTAGATGACATACATATATATACACATAAATCCAGTATCATTATTATGTCATATATTTCATGATTACTTATTATATATACTTTATAATCATTCATGAATGGTTAACATGGAGAATGAATCTCATCGCGTCGTGGAGATGATAGCCCGTAGGTACGCACGAGCGATGATATTATTCCCATGATCGTGTAATTGTATTGGAGTGTATTTATACTATTTCAGAATCAATATCACATTACAATAATCAAATATAGTTATTATTTACATCATTATACCCATCCAAGTAAGGTGGTGGTGGAAAATAGATTACACCGCGACGTGGAGACGGTATTCTGTATGTACGCACGCGCGGTGATTTCATTTTCCATAGGATGGATAGATGGTGAAATAGGGTTGTTTAATAATTATAATAACATATCATTATATGAGTGATAATGATGTTATTACTTAATAATGAAACAAATAAATAAGAAGAAGAGGAAGAAGAAATAAAGTTGAAAGAATCGGTAACGGACATTACCTCTTCTTTGAAGCGCCTCTTTGTGACCTCCTATTAGGGCACCAAAATTGGTCTTTTAAGAAGACAAGGACCTACAGAATGTTTCTAGGGAAGTGGAGAAGAGAATTTGTCATGGTTTGGCCGATATGGAAGGCTCAAAGTGGTGTGAGGAAGAGAGGGAGGAGGTGCCCTTTTATAAGGGAGGAGAGGGGCACCTTTGGAATAACTAAAAATATTATTTTATTATAAAGTCATATTCGGTTTTAAATAGCTCCAAATTGATTTATTTCGAATCTAAGGATAGTATGGGTATAAATCCTCTCATCCAATTTAATTTAGAAAAGTTTAGGTATCTATATTAACCTTATCATTAAATTTAACTTTAAGTTAGATAATTTAACTTTTACCGTGTCTTCTTGTTTTATTACACTATAAGGTTAATAAACTTACAATAACAAACCAAAAGAACCCCAAGTTGTTTATTATTAACATATATAACTTTATCTAAGTCATTTGGCCGAACCTTAGAATTTTAGGAATAAAATAACAATTAATAATATAATATTTGTTTTAAAAACTATTTTATGTCCATTTTGACACTATTTGGTAATTGATTTTTGTGAAAACTTCTAAAAGAATGATTAGTTAGAAAATATTTACTTAAATAAATAATAACATGTCATATTAACCTATAAAATTATTTGAATTCATAAAAAGTTTCAAATTACATTTATTCGGGTATTTATAACATCAATTATGTCAATATTTCATTAATAATCTAATTACTGTATCATCATTGTGTCATAAATAAATTAAATTATTTAATTTATAAAAATTATAAATAAAATACCATAATGTAGTAAACATTTCAATCTTTCTAATGAATATTTATAGTCGAATTTATCTTTTGTATAAACCTATATTAAAAATGATTGACTTATTAAACTTTGATTTTAATTATTTTAACCCTTCTTTAAATAAATTAATATTAAATGTCCTAATCTAATCCAAGTGGGGATAAATGGTCATATTTTATTCCTAAGGTTGTTTTTGGTCGAATTAAACTTATAAAATAGAATTAGGACATGTGTTAGGGTAATAATAATATCATTTTTACCCGTAATTACCCTATTTACTTTTAACCGTGGTAAAAAAAAGTAAAAAGTTACTATTCAAAAAAAATTATTTTCATCTCATTGAACCACATTTTACTTACTGACATCAACCGTGTCTCTCGGATTTTTGAAATTACATTCACAGAAGCGGTAAAATTATGTTTTATGTAAATTTGCAAATTCTCCTAGGAGGTGGGTAAAAGACGGTGAAAAGTTCAATAAAATTTTTATATATCTAAAATTATTATAAAATGATTCCAATGAATTGCATTGATCTTATATAGGTATTTTGTACAATTTTAACCTAAAATAAATTTAAATAAAATAAATAATTATTTAAATAAAAATTCGGTTTTTTAATAGTAACCGAGTGTTTTCACTATTCATCAAAAATTGAGAGTTTTCAGAAAAATACCAAAATTTCACCCTAGGCTAATTTCGATATTCTGAATCCAAAAATAAAGTCCATTTTGGAAGATGAAATTTTAAAAATTTCAAAAAGTGGTTATTACTATTCAAAACGTCTAGTTTTAATAATATTTTAATAGCATATCGTTGTTTAGTGAAACTCGGTATTGAGTACAACACACCCTATTAAGGAAGGTTGCGATTGCGTGTAATGCAAGCCAAGATAGGGTTGCATGTTGTGAAAGACTCCTTTGTTGTTTCGTTATAACAGAATC
Organism: Viscum album; assembly: GCA_963277665.1. Taxonomy (NCBI): domain Eukaryota; kingdom Viridiplantae; phylum Streptophyta; class Magnoliopsida; order Santalales; family Viscaceae; genus Viscum; species Viscum album. The sequence goes on along the minus strand of OY728129.1, from coordinate 122,955,074 downwards.
CAACCATTTTTCATTTATACATTGAATATATATATATATATATACTCATTGTTGCGTAGAATGACTATTATCAAACGAACTAGAAATTGTGTGTAACACAATATATGAATAGTGTTGAATATACTGCAAGCTAATGCGGTGTTGCGTATAACACACGATAATCTTGTTGTAGCGTAAGACACATGGCATCAGATAAATTAAAAATAATACTTATCATAAAATATCGGGTTGTTACAACTAAGATGTATAGAGATTTGTAGGAACATTTCGGGTGGGACAACATGAAGTGGGAGATTGCTGATTTTGTTTCAGGATGTATGGTTTGTCAACAAGTGAAAGCCGAAAGCCAACATCCTGGAGGAGTATTGCAACCACTTTCCATACCTGAGTGGAAATGGGATAATATCACGATGTACATTGTCATGCAACTACCAAAGACTCCTAGAAGGAACAATGCAATATGGGTCATTGTCGATCGTCTTACCAATTCAGAACATTTTATTGCTATAAGAGAATATCTACCACTTGAACGTATATAAATGTAAAGACCCATAAAATTCAAGGGAAATTTTTTCTTAATTTTCTTTAGAATTTTACAAGAGCGCGGTTTCAGACGGCACCTGATTCCGAGGCCCGGAGTGCCCGGAATTAATTTCCGAAGTTTGGCTCGGGTACGTTCAGTGAACGAATGAGCGGGATTTCCTAACTTTTGATCCGGTGCTTGGAATTGAAATCTGAGGGCACCGATGAACTCGCAGCGCCGATTTTCGCTTAATGAGACCTTTTCAGAAGTTGCGTTTGTTGCGGGTTGAAAGTTAGTTTTTGGGTTTTTAGTCTAAGTTAAATAAAATTTGTGAGGAACAAATTTTATTTTTATCTAGTTAAGTCCTACCAAAGGGAGTTGGGAGTGGGACCCACATCCACTTAAACTCCCTTGGGAGGATTAAGTGTGGTGGGGCCCACACGAACCCCTAACCTTTTCAAATTCTCTCAACATACTTAACCCCTAATTAATTGGCTTAAGTTACTCTTAATTAATTGTGGGAGTTAAGTCTTTTTGAATTTCACACTTTGAAATTCTTTTGTGTTGTGTTAATAAAATAAGAGGTAGTCTTATTTTATTTAGAGTTCTTTGTTTGTCTTTTTGAGAGCTCCTCTTCATCTTCTCCGGCGAAGAACGTCTTCATCCTCAACGAAGAACGACAACACTTCGTCAAGGATCATCGACTCGGCGACCCGGTATCATCGGACCTCTTCTTCCTCCTCGGACCTTCTTCGTCGGCAAACGATGATCCGCCAACGTCGTGTCTCTTCGGGCATAACACTTCGTCAACGGATTTGACGAACGACGACCGCGACGCCCGACCTCCGCGACGCCGTCTTCCGCGGGACGTAGACGATTCTTCGAATCTTAAACCCAAGGTAGGGGTTGTTGAATTCATTTTGGTTTCCTTATTTCTTTTCTTGCTCGTGGATCGCATGTCTACGTGAGACATTTAAATATTTTTATTTAAGTGTTATTGTTAACGCGAGGGGGGCCGGACCGCACGAACACGGTCGAACCCCCCTCCAACGTTCATGTTTATTCATGCGGGTGGAAGCAAGTAGCGTGGTGCCGTCGCACCACGCGGATGATCGTACAATTAATTTACGCAACGCCGTCGCGCTACGCCGAGGAGAATCTTCAAGAACGCGACGCCGTCGCGCCGCGTTGGAAGGAATCATGGTACGGCGAAGGGGCGCGGTGCCGTCGCACCGCGCCGGACGACGAACACCGCGGCCGGTTCCGGGCCGCGGCGGGACGAGAAGACCGCGGCCGGTTCCGGGCCGCGGCGGAAGAGGAGACCGGCGGCCGGGCCGCCGGCGTCGGAAGTCAAAGGCGGGACCGGAATTTCCGGTCCCGTTGGTAAAAACCGGCCGGCCAGCTGGCCGGCCGGATGACTTAAAACCGGGGAATTTAATTCCCCGACCAACCCTTTAAAACCCCCCTCTTAATGAGGGGGGCGGTTCTTGAGGGAAGGGGGCAGCCGCCCCCTTGGTTCGGCGCCAGCAGGCCCCCCCACGTGAGGGGGGGGGCGGTTTTAAAAAAAACCGGCGCGGCACTTAGGCCGCACCACTTGAAGAACCGCGGGGCTTAGCCCCCGCGTGCGCCGCGGCCCGCCGCCGCCGCACCGCCGCGCCGCGGCCCGCCGCCGCCGCACCGCCGCGCCGCCGCCGCGCCGCCCCGGGGGGGGGGGGGGGGTCGGGCCGGGTCGGCCCGGACCCGGACCCCCCCGTTTCGAACCAGATTTGGTTTTTGGCCCATAACTTGAGCCTCGGACCTCCGAATGACGAACCATCTGCGGCAACGCGATCCTTGGATCGAGACGGTCGTTTCGGTATATCGCACTCAAGGTTTCGGTTAACTTTGAGTTCGGCCGGGTTGGTTCGTTCACGAAACCAACCGGGCCTTCGGAGCGGAAACGCTCATATCTTGAGCTTCGGACGTCCGATTGACGTGCCGTCAGTCGCGTTGTGTTCCTTTTAGTGAGACGGATCTTTTGGCATACTCCGCCCGAGGTTTGGACGCAGGTGGAGTACGGTCGGGATGGTTTTTCCATAAAAACCAACCGGGCCCCGGAGACGAAAATGCCAATAACTCACAAACCGGGCGTCCGATTGACGCGCCGTCTGTTTCGTTGACTTCCTCTTGATGAGACGGAACTTTTGACATACTCCGCCCGAGTTTTGGATGCAGTCGGAGTATGGCCGGGTTGGATTGTACCCGAAATCCAACCGGGCCCCTGGAACGGGAAAGCTGATATCTTTCAGACAGGACGTCCGCTTGACGAGCCGTCAGCAGCGTTGGTGGTTACGTTGAGTAACGGTCCCTTTGAGTATACCCTTTGGGAGTTCGGGGTACAGTTGAGATACGGCCGGGATTGGTTTCGCTCACGAAACCAACCGGGCCCCTGGGACGAATAGGCTAATAACTCACAGACCGGGCGTCCGATCGACGCGCCGTCTGTTGCGTTGAGACCACTATGACGAGACGGACCTTTGAGACACTTCTTCGTGAGACTTTGAGATACTTGGAGTATCGACCTGCAGCTCGTGGAGCGGACCCTCCCAGTGACGAGCGTGCGAAGTACGGAGACCGTGTAGCTGGCTGAGACCTGACGACTGCTTGACCGACTCGACTTGGAGTGAGTCGACTAGCCCAGTGGACGGAGCACTACTTTCTGAGGTGCAGACCCATGGCGGACGGAGCACTACCTGTGTGACAGTGCAGACCCGCGGTGCTCGTCCGGAGAGTACCTCAGCAGGCTACTAGGGGGTGTGCACTACGGTGTTTGGGTGACATACCTCGGCGGGAAGCACTACTGTGTTTGGGTGGCTGGCCCGCAGTACTCGACAGGAGGAGTACTTCAGCAGTCTTAGGTTAGTGAGCAGTACCTCGGAGTCGTGACAGGACCACTGCACACTCCAGAGACGGAGCTCTTCAGCAGTTACGGTTTCGATAATGAAAATCCTGGTTTGAGCTGAGACTTTTGACCTTGTGTTTACCTCATGATTGAGATGGGTCACTTGCTAACTTTGGTATATGTATGGGCATATACCCGGGTAGTGGTTATCCGTCGTTTTCACAATCCTTGTGTTTCCTCATGATTGAGATGGGTTACTTGATAACTTAGGTATATGTATGGGCATATACCTAAGTAGAGTTTATCTGTTGAGATCTTCTTGTGTTTATCCTTGTTGGTTTTAGTGAGACCTTGAGGGTCTCGGGGTCCCTACTGAGTATCGTTATACTCACCCCTGCACGGGCTATGCCCGCACCTCGTTGTGTTGGTTGCAGACGACGGACAGTGCTGATAGAAGCCGAAGGTTCGAGGACTGGACGGTACCTGGAGGTGGACTATACGACGAGGCGGTACCCGGAGGTGGACCACTGGGCGGGACATACTCGGAGCGGATGGCGGGACCCGAGGAGCAGAGGAGCTATCTGTACCCACCCTTCAGGTGGGATTTCCAGTGGACATCTCAGCGTAGCAGCTTTACATTTCAGTCGCTGTTTTCCCTTTCGAGTTGTACTTTACAGTTGGGCTTGTATTTCCGGCCCCTTTTTACTTTTCAGCTCTTCTTTTTGTACTTAGTGTTTTACTTCCGCTTGTACTCTGTGGTGCTTGTTTTCTTTATAAAGGCAATGCCTTCCCAGTTATCGGGATTTTACGCCTTTGGTGCTAGTCGCCAGCCCCTGGCCTATGGAAGGCGGGCTTGGGGTAGTCACGGCACGGGCCCCGAGGACGGGTCGTGACAAATTTACGTCGTGCACCCGGTGCAACTGAGGTGGTAGAGCCAGGCGATAAGCCACCTCACCAATCCTGCTGAGGAGATACGTGCACGACCCGACGCACATCATTGACCATGGGGAGCTTGACGTTGACGATGGGGCGACTTTTACGGAGGTCCCGGCGGAGATAGAGGATCGACAGGAGCGGGTCCTACATGGACGATCGATTCCTCTTGTGCGCAACAGATGGCGGCACGGAAATCTCCAGGAGAGCACATGGGAGCGGGAGGCTCAGATGCGTGCTCAGTACCCTCTTTTGTTTCCCTAGTTTTTGTTGTATCTTTACGGGGACGTAAAGCCCTGAGGTGGGAGTAATGTAAAGACCCGTAAAATTCAAGGGAAATTTTTTCTTAATTTTCTTTAGAATTTTACAAGAGCGCGGTTTCAGACGGCACCTGATTCCGAGGCCCGGAGTGCCCGGAATTAATTTCCGAAGTTTGGCTCGGGTACGTTCAGTGAACGAACGAGCGGGATTTCCTAACTTTTGATCCGGTGCTCGGAATTGAAATCTGAGGGCACCGATGAACTCGCAGCGCCGATTTTCGCTTAATGAGACCTTTTCGGAAGTTGCGTTTGTTGCGGGTTGAAAGTTAGTTTTTGGGTTTTTAGTCTAAGTTAAATAAAATTTGTGAGGAACAAATTTTATTTTTATCTAGTTAAGTCCTACCAAAGGGAGTTGGGAGTGGGACCCACATCCACTTAACCTCCCTTGGGAGGATTAAGTGTGGTGGGGCCCACACGAACCCCTAACCTTTTCAAATTCTCTCAACATACTTAACCCCTAATTAATTGGCTTAAGTTACTCTTAATTAATTGTGGGAGTTAAGTCTTTTTGAATTTCAAACTTTGAAATTCTTTTGTGTTGTGTTAATAAAATAAGAGGTGGTCTTATTTTATTTAGAGTTCTTTGTTTGTCTTTTTGAGAGCTCCTCTTCATCTTCTCCGGCGAAGAACGTCTTCATCCTCAACGAAGAACGACAACACTTCGTCAAGGATCATCGACTCGGCGACCCGGTATCATCGGACCTCTTCTTCCTCCTCGGACCTTCTTCGTCGGCAAACGAAGATCCGCCAACGTCGTGTCTCTTCGGGCATAACACTTCGTCAACGGATTTGACGAACGACGACCGCGACGCCCGACCTCCGCGACGCCGTCTTCCGCGGGACGTAGACGATTCTTCGAATCTTAAACCCAAGGTAGGGGTTGTTGAATTCATTTTGGTTTCCTTATTTCTTTTCTTGCTCGTGGATCGCATGTCTACGTGAGACATTTAAATATTTTTATTTAAGTGTTATTGTTAACGCGAGGGGGGCCGGACCGCACGAACACGGTCGAACCCCCCTCCAACGTTCATGTTTATTCATGCGGGTGGAAGCAAGTAGCGTGGTGCCGTCGCACCACGCGGATGATCGTACAATTAATTTACGCAACGCCGTCGCGCTACGCCGAGGAGAATCTTCAAGAACGCGACGCCGTCGCGCCGCGTTGGAAGGAATCATGGTACGGCGAAGGGGCGCGGTGCCGTCGCACCGCGCCGGACGACGAACACCGCGGCCGGTTCCGGGCCGCGGCGGGACGAGAAGACCGCGGCCGGTTCCGGGCCGCGGCGGGACGAGAAGACCGCGGCCGGTTCCGGGCCGCGGCGGAAGAGGAGACCGGCGGCCGGGCCGCCGGCGTCGGAAGTCAAAGGCGGGACCGGAATTTCCGGTCCCGTTGGTAAAAACCGGCCGGCCAGCTGGCCGGCCGGATGACATAAAACCGGGGAATTTAATTCCCCGGCCAACCCTTTAAAACCCCCCTCTTAATGAGGGGGGCGGTTCTTGAGGGAAGGGGGCAGCCGCCCCCTTGGTTCGGCGCCAGCAGGCCCCCCCACGTGAGGGGGGGGGGGGTTTTAAAAAAAACCGGCGCGACACTTAGGCCGCGCGACTTGAAGAACCGCGGGGCTTGGCCCCCGCGTGCGCCGCGGCCCGCCGCCGCCGCCCCGCCGCGCCACCGCCGCGCCGCCCCGGGGGGGGGGGGGGGGGGTCGGGCCGGGTCGGCCCGGACCCGGACCCCCCCGTTTCGAACCAGATTTGGTTTTTGGCCCATAACTTGAGCCTCGGACCTCCGAATGACGAACCGTCTGCGGCAACGCGATCCTTGGATCGAGACGGTCGTTTCGGTATATCGCACTCAAGGTTTCGGTTAACTTTGAGTTCGGCCGGGTTGGTTCGTTCACGAAACCAACCGGGCCTTCGGAGCGGAAACGCTCATATCTTGAGCTTCGGACGTCCGATTGACGTTCCGTCAGTCGCGTTGTGTTCCTTTTAGTGAGACGGATCTTTTGGCATACTCCGCCCGAGGTTTGGACGCAGGTGGAGTACGGTCGGGATGGTTTTTCCATAAAAACCAACCGGGCCCCGGAGACGAAAATGCCAATAACTCACAGACCGGGCGTCCGATTGACGCGCCGTCTGTTTCGTTGACTTCCTCTTGATGAGATGGAACTTTTGACATACTCCGCCTGAGTTTTGGATGCAGTCGGAGTATGGCCGGGTTGGATTGTACCCGAAATCCAACCGGGCCCCTGGAACGGGAAAGCTGATATCTTTCAGACAGGACGTCCGCTTGACGAGCCGTCAGCATCGTTGGTGGTTACGTTGAGTAACGGTCCCTTTGAGTATACCCTTTGGGAGTTCGGGGTACAGTTGAGATACGGCCGGGATTGGTTTCGCTCACGAAACCAACCGGGCCCCTGGGACGAATAGGCTAATAACTCACAGACCGGGCGTCCGATCGACGCGCCGTCTGTTGCGTTGAGACCCCTGTGACGAGACGGACCTTTGAGACACTTCTTCGTGAGACTTTGAGATACTTGGAGTATCGACCTGTAGCTCGTGGAGCGGACCCTCCCAGTGACGAGCGTGCGAAGTACGGAGACCGTGTAGCTGGCTGAGACCTGACGACTGCTTGACCGACTCGACTTGGAGTGAGTCGACTAGCCCAGTGGACGGAGCACTACTTTCTGAGGTGCAGACCCATGGCGGACGGAGCACTACCTGTGTGACAGTGCAGACCCGCGGTGCTCGTCCGGAGAGTACCTCAGCAGGCTACTAGGGGGTGTGCACTACGGTGTTTGGGTGACATACCTCGGCGGGAAGCACTACTGTGTTTGGGTGGCTGGCCCGCAGTACTCGACAGGAGGAGTACTTCAGCAGTCTTAGGTTAGTGAGCAGTACCTCGGAGTCGTGACAGGACCACTGCACACTCCAGAGACGGAGCTCTTCAGCAGTTACGGTTTCGATAATGAAAATCCTGGTTTGAGCTGAGACTTTTGACCTTGTGTTTACCTCATGATTGAGATGGGTCACTTGCTAACTTTGGTATATGTATGGGCATATACCCGGGTAGTGGTTATCCGTCGTTTTCACAATCCTTGTGTTTCCTCATGATTGAGATGGGTTACTTGATAACTTAGGTATATGTATGGGCATATACCTATGTAGAGTTTATCTGTTGAGATCTTCTTGTGTTTATCCTTGTTGGTTTTAGTGAGACCTTGAGGGTCTCGGGGTCCCTACTGAGTATCGTTATACTCACCCCTGCACGGGCTATGCCCGCACCTCGTTGTGTTGGTTGCAGACGACGGACAGTGCTGATAGAAGCCGAAGGTTCGAGGACTGGACGGTACCTGGAGGTGGACTATACGACGAGGCGGTACCCGGAGGTGGACCACTGGGCGGGACATACTCGGAGCGGATGGCGGGACCCGAGGAGCAGAGGAGCTATCTGTACCCACCCTTCAGGTGGGATTTCCAGTGGACATCTCAGCGTAGCAGCTTTACTTTTCAGTCGCTGTTTTCCCTTTCGAGTTGTACTTTACAGTTGGGCTTGTATTTCCGGCCCCTTTTTACTTTTCAGCTCTTCTTTTTGTACTTAGTGTTTTACTTCCGCTTGCACTCTGTGGTGCTTGTTTTCTTTATAAAGGCAATGCCTTCCCAGTTATCGGGATTTTACGCCTTTGGTGCTAGTCGCCAGCCCCTGGCCTATGGAAGGAGGGCTTGGGGTAGTCACGGCACGGGCCCCGAGGACGGGTCGTGACAATAAAGACTATGTGTTATTGAATTTGTGAGACTTCATGGAGTACCCATATCAATTGTTTCTGATCGTGATCCACATTTTACATCAAGATTCTGGAAAATTAATCAGAAGGCCCTAGATACTGATCTACGTTTGAGCACTACATACCACCCACAAAAAGATGGACAATCAGAACATACAATTAAAAAATTGGAAGAAATGTTGAGGTCTTGTTCACTTGATTTAAAAGGCATTTGGGATCAGTATTTACCTCTCATATAATTTTCCTACAACAATAGATTACATTCAAGTATACAGATGGCACCCTATGAAGCATTATATTGGAGGTTATTTCATACACCAACTTGCTGGGATGATGTTGGTGAAAGAAAACTCATGGGCCCAGAACATGTTGAAGAAACAATGTAAAAGGTGAATATTATCTAGAACCATATCAAAATATCTCAAAGTAGGCAAAAGAGATATGCAGATAACCAAAGGAAGGATTTAGAGTTTCAAGAAGGCGATCATGTTTTATTAACGGTATCTCCATGGAAGGGTATTATACGATTCGGTAAGAAGGTAAAGTTAAGTCCCAGGTACATCGGACCATTTGAAATTATGGACCGAATTGGAGCAGTATCTTACCGTTTGGCAATGCCGCCAAGTCTCTCCAAGGTTCACAATGTGTTCCACATGTCAGTGTTAAGAAAGTACATGCCAGACCCAACACATGTACTCACTTATGAAGAAGCGGAACTTGAGCCTGATCTATCTTACTGTGAAGAGCCTATAAAGATTCTTGATACTAGAGAATATATATTGAGAAATCGGACGACTCAACTGGTAAAGGTTCTATGGAGGAACCATAAGATGGAGGAAGCAACATGGGAGCCTGATGAGCTTATGTTAAAGCCATACCCGAATCTTTTTAGGTAATATTCAGTGAATTTTGAGGACAAAATTTTTGTAAGGAGGGGAGAATGTTACACTCCAAGGTTTTGAAAATAAATATAGAATGCAATTTTATAAACACAACTTTTCCTCTTCTATGTTTTGAATTTCAAAAAATGGTCATCTAGAGTTGTGTTCAGTAAGTCATTTGGAGTCTGATAGAAAAAACATGATTTTTTGTGAATAGTAACATACCATTATGAATAGTAATATGAATAGTAATATGACCCTTGAATAGTAAATAATGATATTATTTTATTTTCATAAGGAAATATTATAGTGGGATCTTAATTAATTTTTCAATATCACATAAAACTAATTTCACTTCAAGATTGTTATTTTTTAAATTAACTATGAACTTATTTAAAAATTAAATTAATAATATTTAGAAAATTATTTTTGAAAAATGTATTTCAGTTTTTAATTATATACATATAAAAATTGTTAGGGCAAATTTTTGGGATTTTTTCTGAAAATCTATAATTTTTGATGAATAGTGAAATACGATAAAATACTGTATATACAAATTATCAGTTAAATACACTATTCATGACATCAAAAGTGATGCAATGACACTTGGTTTGAAGTCACATGCAATTATTACTATTATGGGTCACATGAAACAACACTATTTGGTTGTCTTGAGAGAAATAATAAAATAATCAATTAAATATTCAAAATATACCCCTCTCCTCCACTATAAAAACCCCTCACCACTCCCTCTTCTCTTTACTCATCTAAGACCTGAAGATCCTAAATGTTCTACCTAATTATCCTTCCCTAGTATCTCCCCACTTCCAAGAAGCTTCTATTCTTTCCAAAAGACCAAAACCCCTTCCCTTAAATATTTTCTCAAGGAGGTTATTTCAAGAGGTAAAGTACCCTTCTTTTTCATTTGGTTTCATTTCAATCTATCTTCTTTTTTATCCTCTACTCACCTCATCTACCCAAATGAACATGATAACTCTAGTAAAATCTATATACTGTATTTATATCTTGTGAATGTAAGAACCATCATAAATATTCCTACTCCCTCACTTTTATTTTATAAACAAAATCAACATCAATGAAGTTCCGATTTATCACCTTCATGGATGACGAAGTTTCGTTCTTCAATTTCTTCTTCATTACTTGTCATAAAACCATATTCATGGTTTAATAATACTATAATATATGTTTCATATTCTAATTAATATTCAGGACCAATAATATGTACATATAATTAAGTTATATGACAAAACTAATTCATAATATTCCAAATACCACCGAATAATCGAAGTGGTGGTAATCTAATTATTCATCCCCATTCCATGTAACCAAATTATATAAATGACCATTATAAATTTTATTAGTTAGTTAATAATATATAATTCCAATCCTAGATATTTATAACCATTCAACACGAACTTCATTACATAAAAACAATTGATCCGAATATGAAAATAAAGGAAATGAACACTCCAGAACGACGAAATTCAATACAATAACTTGATAATAAAGACATAAATAAACTAACCAGAATTATGGTAAAAAAATACATGTATAATAGGTTCTGAAATATGTTATTAACAAGTATAATTTCATATTCCAGGAGCTTAAGTACAAGATCAGAACACGTTATGAGTTAAGGTAAGGGTTTTTCCACCCGAACTTCCATTTTCATTCGGGATACTTTCATTGTCTAATTAACTCAATGAAATTATTATTTATTGTTCTTTAGGCATCATATATTCTGTGTGAGTATCATATATATGTGTAAAAACTATAACCCTTCCTTATTTTATGGATATTAACACATTTTTAAAGGATCTTTCGATGTTGTTTCCAAAATACAAACCCGATCTAAGGGAATTTCTCAAATTCTTTCCTATTTTCAAGGGCACTCTATGATCTATTTTTTTTGGAAACCTTTATATTTATAAAATCACTCATTTTATTATTAAAATACTATCTTACCTCACTTCTGGTTTTATATAATTATTTTTTAAAAGAACACTTATTGTCAAAATAAATAGTATTTATCTCAAGAATTGCTTAAGGATTTTATAAGAGTGTTTTCGTCTAATTCAACAATCTCGTTGATTCCATGGTATTATTGGGTTTAATAATCTATGTATTCATCTACCATACATTATTTAATAGTTTATGACTAACTATATTTTGGATGAACTATCCTAAAACCATTCACCATATTATTCCGAATGGTTAGTGTTTATGTTCAATAATTGGGGAAAGTTTGTTACATTTCATATGATAGTTTCAATATGAATGTATATGTTGTTTATGATTATCCCCACTAGTATGAGGAATCCATTGGACTTATTATGTGATAGGTGGGGACCGCTATATCCCCTCGATGCATCGGTAGGTCTCATGAGACAACTAGACAAGGAATTGTCAGAGGCCTTTCCCAATGTGATATTGATTTTGGCCGAGGCCTTAATCATTAGACATCTTGGACGAGGCCTTGAAAAAATGTTTCAGAATGTCTGGAAATATGCATTCCATAATTATGAGTTCAGCTATAGATATTTCATTTGGTCATTCAAGTAGTAGAATACCCATGATTATGTTTTATTATGGTATTATTTACTCAACTGATATTCCTTCCATAATGTGTTCATGTTTATTATCAAAGGCTTGTATTTTCAATTATTCCCCATGGCTAACATTTATATAATCTTCCGCAATATTTCTTACTCTTACTCAGCGTTTGATCTCAGCCCTTTCTTATGTTTCATTTTCTCAGGACATGAAGAAGTATTTTATGAATGACTTGCAAGAATAATCTATGAGATGTGATGACTCTAGTGGAATAAATTTGTGTTGTTTTTCCTTTCCTTATGTACAGTTGAACTTATGTATGTATCTTGTTTCCAATAATAATAAACTACTTGGTCCTTCGGGATTCGTATTCCTTGTATGTATGCCAACTTAATCAAATAAGGATCCAACTCTAGGCAATGTGGGTCAGGTCCTTACAACTTAGGTTTTCCTCCCTAGGGAAACCAAACCAACTAACATTATGAATCCCATCAATGGCGTGAATTTCCTTTTCATGTGGCCATTCAAGCCATGAATATAGATCATTGGGTCATCCAAGATTCATGTCCTAACAGAATTCATGTGGTTTGGCTAGTGAAATAAAAGTCATGAACTTTATTCACATCCTAAATTGACTCTACATATAGGCTCTAGCCCCAGGCTACCTTCCATCCTCAAAGAATCCCAACCAGACCTAATTATTAGTTAACATCACCCAATGTAAAACAAATATCTCAAATATTATTAGAGAAAATTTATGAGAATCAATACGTCTATGAAAATCTGGGATATTACCACCTATAAATATGAAAATTTCAGGCCACCCCTCAAGGTTGATAGATGTATAGAGTCAAATGATGTCATATAAGCTACATAAATCTTCTAATATAGAGGTTCTTTATATAGAAAACAAGATAATATCCAATTATTATATGTAAAGGTGGATCAGTGGGAAATTTCTCATGAAGTGAACTATTAATTCATAAGAGATATATTTATGGAAACATAGGGGTTAATGAACATATAAGTGGGATTAAATGTATTCATAATTAATATTGGTGTACAAATAAATGTAAACCGTGAAGAAAATGTGGAAATTTCATAATATAGAAGTAAATAAATGGTCATAGTTAAATAAATAAAATAAATAATTATCCATCTCAAGACACAACACGAAGAGAGGAGACAATTAGGAAGGGAAGATCTATCAAGAATGGAATGCATGGATACTTAACTGAGAGAGAAAGATGAGAAGATCATGGGGATTAAGAAAAATGATATATCCTTAAATTGAAAATAAATTATTTTGATTCCCTAGATAACATACACATCAATTGTTGAATGAAAATCTCTAAATCTAGAAACATTGAATAAAAGAGGAATCCTACCAAATCTAAATGTGATAACTCTCAGAAGAAGGTGGTTACAAAACATCTATTACTATAGATGATAGTGAAACACATTGAGTGTTTGTCTAAAACAAATGTGCTCATAGAAGGAAGAAAATATTTCTCATAAACATCTCAACTGAGAAATTACTATATGAGGTATGATGTTTATGGGATATGTTTTACATGATCTAACCATGGAAATATAGAAAGACTATGAAAAAAATTAGTGTAAATGATTAAAAGAGGATAAATATAATTCCCATGTCAAGAGGTAGTCTGGAATGGAATATAGAAAAATATGTTTAGTTGTATTATAGATTTACCAGTTTGGAAGAATGTAATGTAAGAAAGGAACAAAACATAACTTAAGTTTCAACAATGACCTATAGAAAAAAAATATCACTAAGAGAAGAGAATAGTTTTAATAAAGAAAAAAAAGGTAGTTTACTCACATAAAAATTCCTATAAACATAATAAAAAATATTGAAGATAAAGAATAATCAAAATATCTCTCCCATGGATATTAGAAAAGATATTAAAAACTACAATAACTTTTTGAGATAACTGAGGTTCTTACCATTAAACAAGAAGTTGATGGATGTTCAAAGAAAATTACATAGAGAATAAATTGATATTAAGTTCTCTTGATTCCCATTGGTGATGCAAAATAAGAAGTATTCATAAATGGATTCATTTTTACTTCTAGAATTAATCAGAGGAATACTGATGGAGATATTCTTACATGGAGAAAGAAGCAAGAAAAAATATTAGAAAAAATAAACCATTAAAGGAAGAAACTTATAAAAGTGGGATCACTCTCATAAATATGATAGTACCCAAACCAAGAAAATTGAATAATCACAATGAAAATATTTTATATGATTTTTTGATGAGTGGTATCACTCAAAAGTATACTTTGTGGCCTGGAATCTAATTTGGAGAAAAGGGTTAGTCCAACACGAACAACTACATTCTTCAACTTAAGGATGACAGAGGAACCAATCTCCATATATATTAAAATGTTTCTAATATATATTATAAGTGGTATAGTATTATATGGTAGATATAATCCATGAGGTGATTCTGTTTAAGGAATAAATGTGTAAGTGCTCAAAGAAAGTTTGATTATACTGAACAAAAGATGTGTTGTACTGAAAGAAGATTAATAAAACAAGAGGTGTTAGAAGTATTATAGTTAAAAATTTATGTTTTGCTAAAATATTTTCCAAATGGTATTAGGGTTATAATATTACTTTATAAGTGGTGTTAATAAACTATTTTTTTCTATGCTTAATATGGAATTTTCGTGCAATAATAAAAAAGATCATGTGGTTTAGGGTATGATCATGAATTAAAGAGGTGTAAAACATATATATGAAAGTTTCAATGGAATAAAGTCACCAAAAAATATTAACAAAATATTATCTGGGAAATCTATATGTTGTATCTTACCAATATAAGAATAATAAGAAAAATCAAGAGAAAAATTGTTTATGTTCTGGACAAAATTAATGTTTATTTGATATTATACTAATAATGTGGCGTTAATGATTTAATTTTAAATACTAATAAGCTTCTCAAGGAAATATCAAAACCAAAAAATTGTTTCCCTATATTAAATATTATCTCAATACTTGGAGGTAAAGACCATAGGTATTCATGAGGAGTTTGTGATGAGCACATAAATATTGTTTAGCCTCATCATGAAAAAACATAGCCCTATGAAAAAAGGTTGATTAATAAATATCAATTTATATCACACATTTATCATTAAAAAGTATAGTCCTTTAGTTAATAATATTTTATAACTCACACACATTTTATATTATAGTTTTTTGTTGTGTTGGTGTAAGAGTGATTGAGATCATAAGATGCGTTGAAGTAAGATCATGTTTCAAATGTTTTTGAAAGTAAGTGACATGTATATTTTTCATGTTATTACTTGAAATCTTGTTTCCTAAATTAAGTTAGAACTCAATAGTCTAATAGAATTTCTCAATGACTAATTACCATGGGGTAGCTTCACTAGCTAAAAATATTTCTATAGAATTTAAATAGAGAAATGAAATGGTTCGGATCTTGGGAGAATGAAAAAATATTGTATTGTATTTATTCAAAAACTTGAATTAACAAGTTGAAACAAGGATAAAAAAATATAGTTTTATTCCAACTAGTGGTTCTAATAGGTGGTAAAATATCCAAAGAACCAATAAATAAGTGTTTTATACAAAAGGTGTAAAGGTGGTAAGTGAAGTTAAAAGTTCAATAGAAAATGATAAATTACAAGTGGCTTGATACAACCCAATTATTTGGATGTAAACATTAAAATAGTAAATGGAGACAAGAATTATAGATGTCAACCTATGGGTTTAGGTTTAAAATTAATAGATTTCAGTTTTTTTTATAACTTAGGAGATCCCGACATCAAATTGGTCAGGAAATATTTTCATGAAAAAGGGAGAGATAGATCTCTATTTATTTGGATCTTAAAAGAATTAGTATTCCTCTAAAAGATGTTTGTATAGAACATATATAATATTTATAGAATGTATTGTAAAAATTAAGGGGTAGTAAATTAGAGAAGGTATCCCCTATGAGATTCTATGAGAAAGGGTGAGAGTATTAAAATAAAAATATGGTTCTAAAGACACATTTCATTTTGAATTCAAAGGGGAAGCAAATAAAAAGTCTAAGAATATATAGAATTAAATGCATTTTGATAGAGGATAGATTTATGAAATTATAGAAAAAAATCAAAAGGTGGAGAATATTAGAACCAAAGGTGTGTTTAGCGTTAGATTTTTTATTAATAAAAAAATTAACGAAATAAGTGGGGAAATGTTTTACAACATTATTGACAAGTTTATGAAGAGTGGATTGAAAGAGAATGTGGTTTCCATATTTATGCAATTTTTCATATTTATATGAACAGCTTAGTTGTTTCTAATGTTTATAGTGTGAAAGTAAATTATTAAATTGGATATTATTAAGAACAATTCACATGTAAAAGTATGAAATATTTTTTAGGTTTATACCAATAATAATATTTCATGGAGAATATTTCTTTAGAAAAAATGGTAGGAAAAATTAATACATTCTATATTATATAGGAAACATTTTTAAGTAGATTTTTTGAAATTTTAATTTGAATTTTTTCATAGAGGAAGGTGATAGATGAACACAATATCTTTATAAGGAATCATTTGAGAGGATATTATGTGTTTTGGTTGTGAAGGCATCTATAATTTTGAGAGATAATTAGTTGTATTGTACAAGAATATCTGGTTATATAGGAATTGTGAATTGTGTTTTTAAAATCAATGAACTAGTACAAAATTTTGAGTTATTAAATTGGATGATTTTAATATTAACTGTATTTACAAAATTTATTCTTTATGATGATATATATTTTGGAATAAATTAATGTTTTTTGAGTAATTATAGAGGAATATTGTTTTAAATGGTTTCCTATGAATTTATAAAATATCTATTCATATTAGTTTTTCAGGATGATATGTAAAGATACTCTAGAAGTGTTGGGTATAAAATCCAAAATTTCCTAGAGGTGTCCTTTTATATGTAAAAGTACCTTGGGGTTGATATTATTTTGAAAATATAAAAATGGTACATCACTAAATATGTTGCTTAAGTGTTAATTTCTTGGTGGCAACAAAAAGGAAAATTTTAGAACATGTTTCCCCTGTATAGTATGGTTGATTTCTAGAAGTAGTAGAGATAAATTCCAAAGTGTGATAAATCCTTATATATGTAATGAGGAATTATTGATGTAATATATAAAAACTGAAAAGTGTAAAACAATCCTATTATATATTTAAGTAATCATAGTAAGTGGAAGAGATGTATGGAAACAACATGAGACATGTAAATGTAAAATCTTGTAGCTCATAGAAAAATCAAGAAATGGAATATTTTTCACTGTATTCATAAAATTAAAATTCTGGAGGAGGAAAAGGAACTATTAAAGGAAAAATAGTTCAGCCAATATATGTTAGAGTATAATTTTTTAATACATTAGAGAAAACAAGCTACACTCTAGAAAAATAAAAATTAACTAGTTATGTAAAAGTAACAAGAATGAATGCAAGGGTATCTTTAAAATATGAGATAAAAGTGGAAAAGTGTTCAAGGAATACATAAGATTAGTTTATGGAGAATAGAGTAAAAACATAAAGTTCATTCCTTTTACTATTTCATAAGTGAAGAAAAAACTATGAGATATATTCCTTTACCATATTTTCTTGTTTTTAGTGGTTCTAGTTATTTAGTGATTCCCACAAAATATAATAATTTTCACACTGCAACCTTTTAAGAGGATGATGTAGAATAAAAAGTGACCTAGAGCTATGTACTACAATGATTTTGTGCATGAGGGAAGATATCAGTCAGAAATATGTTTATGACATATATGATCAATCATAATATATTATTGGTAATGTAGTCAAACATAAATAAATAATCTTTCATATTTTTTGGATGGATGAAGACTATGATATTTTAGGGAGTTTTGTAATATTATTTAGTGTTTATTTTAATGATTTTACATATTCAATGAGTTGTAAAATATTAAACATAATTATTCATTGGAAATATTGATATTATATTAATGGATTTGACTTGGATATAAAGAAGTATATCCCTTTGTGTTTTTTGTGGACTTTCTATAATAAAATATGAAAAATATCCCATGTGACTATTCTATATGTTTTTAAGAAGATAATATGAGTAGTAATGTAGATTCTATTAGATATATCTATGATTTTCAAGAGAAGAAAAGAAGAGACCGATACTTTTGGTGTAAGAGAAGAAAGCAATATGAAGTATATTGACCCATCCAGTTTTGAAGAGAAGGTGGTTAGAACATATTAAAGATCTCAATATTAATGAGAGAAATAATAGGTGTTAAAAACATTAATATATCGGTTTTTGAAAGAAGAAAATAAATTGAAGAAGGAATTATATTGCTATATCTGATGTTAAATATGAATAGGAAAAGATATTTCTGGTGTGTAATTATTTTTATCTATAAGATTTTTACGCTAATTATAGATGAAAAAAAGATTCACCGAACTACAAAGGGTTGAACCAATCCAACATGAATAAGAAGAGTGATTTGACTGTGGAAGTCATCTGATCATATATACAGATTTAAATATGCAGAGAATCATGTTTACTATTTCTTTCATGGGGAATGCATCACATATACAAACTGATTAAGCCTTCACCAATGCAGTGAATATAATAGAAGAATAGGGAGTGTTCCTAAGATCGATAATTCATATTTCATAAAATATTTTAGTAATTAAAATGTGTAGTATTATCTCCTGGTTTGATAAAACAACATAGGAGTATTCTCCTTGGGTTGGATTTTTTTAGTAAACAATGTAAAATACCCTTATCTTACAAATGATTTTCATTTCTATATTCATACTTTAGAACTAGTGAGGTTGCATGAATATTAAATTGAACAATATGTTAAACACTATTTCTACTTATTTAGGAACAAGATTTAAAAAGTGTGATAATAAAGTTAAAATGATATGTTAAATCCCAAAACACCCAATTCACCCCCAGCTCTCATGGCATCTCATGGTACAAGACAAATTATGTTCTTCCTTTTCACTATGTAAATATGTAGTTGAGAAAATGATTTTAAATAGAATACATGGGTGAAATAATTTATATACTGAGTTTGAAGGTATATAACGATATATTTAAGAGGTTTCTTGGTCTGATTCAAATCATATATATTGGTAAAGTGATAAACTAGTTTAGCATGGAGAAATATAGGAAGAGATATTCAATAGTATTTCACAGGATGAATCATAGGAGGATTCAGGATTCATATAAAGTGTTAAAATAAATGTATACAATTAATTATTCATTCTCTATAGAATCTTTCATATATTAAATGTTGTGTACTCAACATGATTTCATGTATGATTTGATCAAAACTAGAATATACTAATCCAGTATTACTGAGAGACATTAGATTATAGTTAAAAAAATCATTTTGTAGTTATAAATAAGGATATGTTCTGGGTATTTTTAAGAGAGGATGAGACTAGTGTAAAGGGTTACAATTATGGTAGTATCCAAACTAACTAATATGAAATGAGATCCCAAAATGGTTTCATGTTTTTTGTAAATGGTTATGATATCAGTTGGAAGAGTTCTAAATAAGTTAATATAGCAGACTCGACAATAGGTGTATAGTATATCACCACATCAAATGATTCAAAGGATGATATTTGGATGAATAAGTTCATAACTAAAATTGGGGTTGTTCCTAACATCATGGGATGAATAGAGAATCGGTATAAAAACAGTGGATATATTACTTAGGCCAATGAACCCCAGTCTAACCAAAGGACCAAAAAGTACTTCACAAGTACCTTATCATCCATGAGATCATAGAGAGGAGTGATATAATGATATATTTGGTGGATATATGAGACAATATAGAGAATCCATTTAAAAAACATCAGTGCATCAAAATCATAATCCTCATGTTATATCTATTTTTATAAGATACAAAAGTTATTGGTTGTAATGGTTGTAAAATGTACTTTTATTTTATAATAAATTAAATCTTCATTTATAAATAATTATTGTGTGATATCATTTTGTCTTAAATGACTAGTGGAATGACAATATCCTCTCAAATCAAGACGTTGATTTATATATAATAGATGATCATAAAGATGTATTATGGGTTGTAATGATATGGTATGATTAGAATAAGTATAATCTTATACAAAATAGAAAGAGTTGTATATGATATATGAAGAATAGAATCATGAGATAATAAGTCAATACTTATTATTTGGACTGAATCGCCAATGTATATCACATGGAATTCCATACAGAAATTGATATACATAAGGATGTATGATTATTATGAATCCCAAATAACCAGGGTTGGTGAGATACCTAGAAAGAAAACTATCATACTTTGATAATTTTGTAATGAAATCCTATAGGAATAGATAATGAAATGGATAGTTAGGTATGTTGTCGATCATTCCATCAGTTGGAGTGAAACTGGGGAGGAATTTTTCCACCAATTGATGAGTTAAAGACATATAATCATTTGATTGAATTAGACTAATAAAATATTTAGAAATAATTTATTGAGTGACTTGTGATTTTCTTGTCTACTTGGTTGATAGATATGTGATATGCACATCTTCCTAATGAATTTCATGTGATGTATTCTTATACCTCGACATTCTATTTTATATAATTATTATTTTATGAGATAGTATATCTAGATTGAAATGATCCTTATCTAATGTCCACTCAATGTTAATGAAACAAAATGAATAATATAGGCATACATACAATGTATATGATACATCTTTTGGTGGACATGTTTATATTGATAAATGAGTATGTTTGATTGAGATCAAACCAGACCCCTTTGTAGCTTGAGCAGCAGATGCATTTTACTAATGGCCACCCTTTTATTAAAATTTTAAAATCACGATTTCATATTTATTTTCAGAACTACAAAGGCCCACATGGTCAAATAATTATTCCTTAGAATAAGGATTAAATTTTGTAAAAATTATTTATTCAAAAATTAATAGAGGTTGATAAAGAGTATCAAAAAGGGTTTGGATGGATTTGAAAAGTGTTTTTATTTTATTTTATAAATTCATGAAGAGATTTTAGTGCAAGTTTTGTATTGTTATAATTTCACTAAAATAGGGATATAATATTTTATGATACCCCATGACTCATAACCTATTATATGTATATGATACATATTACATATTACGATATAACAATATCATATAAGGCTTGAATTGAATCAATTATTTATTATAATAGGATTACGATATGGGGTATTGAGTGCATGGATTGTAACACCATGATATTTTTTTAAATATATTTTTTGAATTAATTTAATCTTTTTAATATTTTGTATTTCATGCAACACTAAATATAACTTTTTTTGTATAAAATCACTATGTTTATATTTCATTATACAGAACACCATGCAATTCTTTATCTATAATAAACACTTATATTAACATTATATACACACAACACTATTTTTGGGTTGTTTTATATATAATTTTGAGTTCGTTTGATAGCTTGAATAACATGTAAGGCTGAGTTTTACTGAACTACAATATATTATTAATATGATTATCAAAATATTATTATAGCAACCACATAGATGTCGAAATGGATGTTCTGAATAAGATTATTTAAATTTTGAAAATATTATTTATTCATGTATATAAAATGAATCCTTTGATTATCAATTATATATTAGTGAATGAAAGATCTATTTGAAAATAAAGAAACGACTTTTATAGGAAAAATATTTTTCTAAGTACAAACAAAATTTTATCTCAATAAATTAAACATAACACTTTTGATTTATGTTTTCAATAAAAATTTTATATTATATATTAAAGAAAAAATTTTGATACTCATCAAATATATTTAATAGGTATAAGATAAGTATAAATCCAATTTTATGAATAAAATATTTATTTCTATA
The DNA here is from genome assembly GCA_963277665.1 of Viscum album. Lineage (NCBI taxonomy): Eukaryota > Viridiplantae > Streptophyta > Magnoliopsida > Santalales > Viscaceae > Viscum > Viscum album. The sequence goes on along the minus strand of OY728129.1, from coordinate 122,933,256 downwards.
AAATGTAATTTTATCACAATTTAGTGGAGATCCCATTTTAAATATGAATTTTCCACTTCTATAATTATTATTTTAAAAAATAAACCTCATTTTTTAAATTAGAATATCAAAACATTCTTTGGGTAATTTGTTTCTATTTTTCTAAGAAGTTTCATTTTTTGGCGAATAGTGGAAATCACTAAATTTTAATTCAATGCTATCTTTTCATCTAAATAATTTATAGGGTTAAATTATATTTTGAATTGGTTTTATAGTTTAATTTGATCAATTTGAATTTAACTAATCCAATTTAGGTCCTTGTAATGAATTATACATAGAAATTATATATAAAAACATTTCAGACTTTTGAACATTTTTACTTTAAAATCTTTATTTGTCATCCCTTATGTGGGATTAATTCTAAATAAATTTCTTACATTTATGAGATTTAAATTTGGAAAAATGTATTAAATATTTTTAATCATCATAATTTATAATGTCTAATATAGTATAACCCAAGGAATTAAAAATAAATGTAATATAGAATGCATGCAACACTGATTCTCTGTGGAACAAACACTTTGTTATTATAGAAGAGAGTTGTAACCTAGCCATTTGAAATAATTTTTTTTCTTATGTATTTTGAATTTTGAAAAATGGATATACTTAGTTATGATCAGTAAGATATTTGTAGTCTTATATGATCAACTAACATTTTTATTGAATAGTAACTTGAACCATATGAATAGTAATGTACCCTTATGAATAGTAATATGGCCCTTATAAACAGTAACCTCACCCATGTAAGGAGAAATAAAATTTAATAACCTTATAAATGAGGGTGAATATTGAAAAATTAATAACTATGTTTTGATATTTTTATGAGTACTAAAAACCTAATTAAAATGTCAAATTAATATATTTATTTAAAATGAAATTCATTTTCATAAAAGTTATTCCTAAATAAATATTTTGTTTTCTTATGATTTTAGGATAATTTTATGAGACCTCAGTTAATTTTTGAAATCATTATAAAATCAGTTTTAAATTTAAGATCTATATTTTTCAAGTATATAATGATTTTTATTTAAAAATTAAATTTAACATATTTATAAAATTATTAGGATAATATTGAGTCCATTTTTTAATTCTATACATTAAAAAATGGTTATGGTAAAATTTTGGGATTTTTCTCAAATACATGGATTTTTGGTGAATAGTAAAATATGGCAATTTAGAGTATAAATACATTATAAGTTAAACACAAAATTCATTGCATCATGGATAATTTAAGAACACTTGTTTCAAACTCACATGAAGTTATTATTGTTTTTGGTCACAGTAATCAACACTATTTCTTATCGTGATAAAAATAATTAAATAAGGAATAATATATTCAAAAATCATTCCTCTCCTCTATAAAAGCCACCCCTAACTCCCTCTTCTCTTAACTCCTATAATCCTTTAAGCTTATCAATGTTCTACCCAAATACTCTTCTATATTCCCTGTAACGACCCGAAATTTTGAATATTTGTTTTAACTTTCTGTGTTATTTTTTTATACTCAACAAAACTATTTCATTTAATAAAATGAGTATAATTAAAATAAGACCATTTGGTTTTTACTGTTGGCCAATATGACTGTTGGAAACTAAATGTTGCAATTATTGTCTATAAATACAAGTGATATTGATTAATTAATATAGAAAGAATATTTGATGGCCCCATCCAGTAGTATCGGGGCGATCAAATCCCATCTAACAGAACTCGGGAAGGAGGTAGAACCTTTGGGATTTACTCTGGGCTAAACCCGAGACAAACTTCATTGTCTGAAGCTGGAACGGAATTGCCTTCACAAGAAGTTCAAGCTGATAGAAATCACTACTCAGGTAATGTTGGCCAAGCCTCCCCAAGATTCTATCACACTAGCACACCTTACTCTTAGGTCTTATGCTAGTGTTATAAAGGGTTATGTAACGAGACTGTAACTTCCTTGTGTAATCCTTTGATTTAAATAAAAAATTGTGATGTCTTCTTATAGTGATGTTTGTGAATTTTCAAATGTCCAGATAAATATAGTATTCAAATTATTAATGAATTTTAGAAGAATGAAATTTTAAAAATATTTATGTAAACCATAAATAATTAATAATTTGTAATGATTTTCAAAAAAATGGTCTTCTACAGTTATGTTCAGTATGAAATTTAGAGTCTAATAAGATCAACATAATTTTTGATGAATAATAAATTATGAATAGTGATTTTACACATATGATTAGTAATGTGACCAAATGGATTAAGTACTCTCACTTAAGAAAGTATTAATATAATCTAGGCACCTTGATTATGTAATGTGATTCAATAAAATAGATAAATAACTGTTCCAAAAAGAATTGGTTAAGTATTAGTTTTTTCGGGCGAATAGTGTTTTTTATTTTAAAAATTAAATTAAAAAATTTAGAAAATTATATTTGAAATCAGAGCATCGATATTTGGTTAATGTGAATTTTTTGGATTTTTCTGAAACAGTTGAATTTTCAGTGAATAGTGTTTTTAGATAAAAATAAAATTAAAAATATTTCGAAAATTAATTTCATAAAATGGAGTTCATTAATGAATTAAGATCATCAATATTTGGTTAAGGTGAATTTTTGGGATTTTTTCTGAGAAAGTTGAATTTTCGATGAATAGTGAAAATAGAGTATTTGAGTTTTAGGTGTTTAATGACATCATTAAGGATGTAATAATTATGTAATAATTCTGTTAGACTTATTAATAGTAAGATAAGGTATGAGGTGTCCCAGGTGGCCAATACCATGGTCAAATACCATGGGAAAGCCCATGGTTTTTCCAATACCACTAATGAGGTGTCCCTTGGCAAGTAATGCCTTCTCCCCTCACATCTCCTAAAAATACCAAGCCATTACCTCATTCATTTCGTTTCCAAATCCTCCCCAACGAAGTTATGGTCTCCTTAACTCACATGGATTAATCCCAAGGTGCCCTCAAGCCTCCCAAGGTCCCGACCTTCATGCTTTCGAAGTTACTCTTCAAGGTACTTGATCATACCTCTCACTTTCTTTTCAAGTACTCTTGTTTATGTCAATTCTTTTAAGCCACATGGAATTATGTTGGGGGTGATATTTTATATTAATATTACATTCATTTTCATGTTTATATTATGATATACCCCCTCTTTCTCTCATCATTTCATTTTATGAATGTTTAAGTGGCGATGTTAGTCTACCAACTTTTTGTAAGGGATTCCTTCACCCTTCTCATTTTCAAAGTTCTATTTTCATGTCATGTCTATCAAGTTCCATTTTCCCATGTTGGGGTATGATATCTATATTCATCATACTTTCCTTTTATTTTCACATAATGAGAGAATCTATTTAATCTCATCAATTCATTTTTTTGATGTTTTAAGTGACGCCGTTAGGCTTCTGAAATTTTCATAAGAGTAATCTTATTTTGGTTTTCCTTTCAAGTTTTTCATTTCATATGGTATGTCCTTAAAATATCATTACAATGTTCTTATATCCTTTATATCCTGTCCCTATACAATTTTATGGATCATTTATGAGTGGGTGACACATTTCCCCTCTCTTTTCAATATTTTCTAAAACTCTACAATATAGCCATTATGCTGCCAAATTTTCGTCTCAAAATGTCTCTCTCTTTTTCTCAAATTATTTTATTTTATTAATTGAATACTCAAAAACTAATTATTCTATAGGGGTGTTGACACTCCTTTCGTCACAGAATATAAAGATCGGAAAAGGGGAATATCTAAGCAAAAAGTGATTCATCCTTTGACGAAACATCAAAAATCAACAAAGGGATGAACAAGGAGAACATTGCCCATAGGTCGCGCAAGTTCCCTCATGGTCGCGCAAGTACACCTGCGCGCCTCCAGTGGTCGTGCAAGTACTTGCGCGACGCCTTATGGTCGTGCAAGTGACTTGCGCGACCTAAGTGGTAACCGCCCGGTAACCGCCCGGTAACCGCACGAGGTCTTCTTTTGCATATAAATAGACCCTGTGGGCCCCCCATTCGATATGATCTTTTTCCAAAAACTCGGATTGAATCTCCCGACGCCCAAGTCTCTTCTCAAAGCTTCTAGAACACTTCTACGGTAATTTCTTACCTAGAACGGAAGATCTAAAGAGAAGAAGGAAGGCCTAAGTGTTGAAATTTATCAAACACTTGCGCGCCGACTTATTTCTTTCAATATAACTTGCGCGTCCCTTCTCTGGAAAAACCTCGAGAATATTCTAAAGGGTTTAAAAAAGAGTCGCTCAAGTATTTCATTTCTGGTTGAAAGTCACGCAAGTACACTATGTGTCGCGCAGGTATACCTGCGTGACCAACACTTGTGCACCCACGAAAGACTTGCGCGCCTTGCAAGACTTGCGCGCCCCTATCTTTTTGGGTGCCCATCTTGCCCATTTTTACCCCTCTTAAGCCATTTCACCTTTCCTTTTCAAGATTCAGTCTTCAAGACACTCTTCAAAGCCATTTATGGCATGATTTCTTGATTTGACTTTCTTATCTGAAAGGAATTCTGTGGAATCTCTCTCAAAGTCTAGTGATTTAAATATCCTTATGTCACTAAAATACGGAGAGTTCATTCATTCAACCTCATCCTTTAAGATGAGAGAATCTTAACCTGGGTCTCCTTTTCAGGAATAATCCCCAGTGATAAAACCTTTAATCTGGGCATCCTCCTTAGGAATAAGCCCCAAACCTTAATCCCTAACCTGGGTCTCCTTTTTAGGAATAAGACTCAGTCATAACCTTGGGTCTTCTTTTCAGGAATAATCCCCAATTCCCCTTAAATTTCTCTTAACCAGTCATAATTTACCTTTGATTTGGGTTTCCTTTTCAGGAGTAAAACCCAATCATAAGTCCCCTCCTAACTTGGGCATCCTCCTTAGGAGTAAGCCCCAAGATTAGAGTATTCAAATCTCCATGAAGCACATATAACTTTATGGACCCTGTTCATGGATTTTCTCCTTAAAAGTAAATCCTAAACCTTCATCTATCTGGGCAGTCATCCATACATAAGCCCCAAACAAATTCTTATGATTGCATCTTTCATGGCACAATTGTCTAAATTTTTACCAATACCTCTTGTTTCTCACACCTAGCATGACTCACATGAGCTTAGAGTGTAAAAGTAATTATGACATTCATCTTTGAGCCATCAATCATAAACATCATACTCCATAACTCGAACTACGTGGGTTCTGATTCCTTTTCCAAAACAAAAGATACGTAGGTAGCCCATTTATGGGTTCGATCCCAACTTTGAAATAATCCCTATCCTTCTGAATGACGATAAACTTCAAGTGCCTCACTGAGTGGCTTTAAAACCAGCCTGGTCATCATAATGACCAAGAGACTTTTATATAAATGTTTTGAAGGATACCATTGACCAAGAATCTCTAAACAGATATAGATGATTCTCTATTGATGAAGAACCTCGAATACATATAAAAGATTCTCTAAATTTCTTGCATATTTAATCATTGATTGTTAAAACTAAAGGAAAGCACATTTTTATACTTGGTAATGTAATAAGGATTCACGAACATAACTTAAATCTATAAAGAGAGTCCCGGAGTAGACAATAATTCCCCTCAAAAAGGTGTGATGAGTCCGACCTCCCATCCTCTCGACCAATGCAAATTCCTAAGCCTCATTAGTCCACAAGTTAATGAGCACCTGCCTTTGGAAAGTAGGTCCAAACGGATGTGGAATCATTGGATGTTTCCGGTTCTACGAACAAACCCGTTAGAAACCGATCAGAACGTTTGAATCTCCCGTCCAGGAGGTCATCCCCGGATTCCGTGCGAAACAAAAATGGTGAACCCGACGTGAATCCTTAACCAAGTTAAAGTGATGTTCTTCTTATTTGTTAGGCCCCTTGGGCCAACAAAGAAATCATTGACATGTGCTCATCCAAAAGATGCAGTGGCCAGATTCTTCTTGATTATGTCTGTTACATGGAACATGCACTCTTTTCTCAAGATCTTCTGCAAAATGGCTTTCCTTAAATTCACCTCTGTGAATACTGCTACTGTGAACACCTCTACTGTGAGGTCTGCCGCTGTGAAAACCAATGCTGCTCCTCCTGCTGGAACGTTATCCGCTCTGAGGATGACATCACCAACTCAGCGTCTTCAACGCTGGGTTTCTAATGCACTGGTTAAGGAGTACCGTCGCAACGGTACTATCCCAACTCTGGAGGCCGCTCGTCAAGCCCTCCAAGTTAACAACTCTACCTGGTCGTCCAGACAACGGCGTCCAGCAATCAAGAAGCAGGCGGTGCTGACTACCGTCTCCAACCGTTTCGGGTCGTTATCCCCGGAACGCAATTTCCATTCACTCCCTTACTCTGAGGAAGTGAATGAGCAGGTCCCGCAGGACCTTAATTCAAAAATACAGGAGTCCTTCTCAAGGGCTCCCATCAACAATCGCCGCCAGACTCGTGCGGTAGTGCGCCCTCAACATGATGAGGGTACCGACTCCAGGCATTCAGCTCAGGTTCCTCGAACCCGAGCAGGAAAGATGAACCGCCAGAGACGGAATCCGGTTAACAATAGGTGGGTTGTCATCCCTGCCATCTCCGGAGAAGTCCACCAACCTAACTTGGTGGCAAACAACGAGCAGGCATACACACCTGTTCGTTTTAATTCTGCTGTCCAGCAGACTCGTCTGACAGCATCAAGCCTATCCCGCCAGGCAATTCCGGCGGAGTACCATAGGCAGGAACATACACCTGCTTATACATCACCAGTTAGTCAGCAGGCTCATCTGACTACATATGATGGATCTCGTCAACCGTGTTTGGCTAAGTGTAATCAGTAGGCACATACACCTGCTAATACTAATCAGGTCTACCAACAGTCTCGCTTGGTAGCGCCCGGAGAAGTCAGTCGGAAAGTCCCGACGACAAACAGGAGGCAGACTCAACTCTCTGCCTCCACACTTGAGTACTGTCAGGATTCACTGACAGGAAAATGAGGACAGGAGCAGACACATACACCTACTCCAAACCCGGAATGGACGTATATCCCCGTTCCGGCAGCTGAAGTCACCAAACATATTATGTCAATGGTGAAAGAGCAGAAGAAAATTCCTGCTCATATTCTGGATGCTTGCCAGGATATCATAATAGCTTCAACATCATCTCAGGGGCAGACACATAAATCTATCCCTAACAATGGAGTGACACATCAACGATTCACTCCGGAACAGACACACACATCTGTTCCAGTCCAAGAGGGTTATGGGGCATACTCCCCCATATCATACGGACAACCAAGTCAGGCACATACACCTGATTTGAGTGGAGATCGTCAGCCTAACCTGACCATCATTCCTGATCAGGCACATACACCTGCTCAGAGCAATCACTTTCGTCATCAAGTGGTTTCTAAAGTGAGTAAGAAGGCATCTAATAAAAAGATCCGCCCAGCACAGTCAGGAGATCAAAGGCCAATCTGCAACAAGGCCTTGCTCGATGCTGGAGTTCTTGAAGCCCTCAGACATTTATCTGTCGGAATTCAAGATTCTACTCCCTCAGTTCCCAATAACGGGAACATTAATTCTGAAGGTCTTCAACAGACACTTCCTCATGAAGACTTGCTTCATGAAACTTTGGTCAATCTTGAAGTTTCTTCTTCAGATGAGAGCCACATGAACCCTCTGTGTGGTCAGAAGGCCAAGGAGCAAGAGATCTCATCTTTTGCTGTAACCCATCATGACGGTCCTCCTCATGGTGATGAACTTCGCTGCGAAAGTCCTCTCCGCAGTAGTGATTCATGTTGTCTCGAAAATTCTTCAGAAGGCAATGTAGTGACGAGAAAGCCCTCCTATATCGAGGCACTTGCAAATGTAAAACCAGTCATGTTTGATGCTTTACTATCGGCAGGTGAAACTCTTTCTCCATCAGAAGATAGCCTGGGGTTCAGGTTATTCTCCGAACCATCCCTGGGTCATTCATCTTCCAGCATGAATAGTGATTTCTCTACCAATCTTGTTGAATCCGATGAAGCAACAAGGAAAAACCAACTCTGGTCCAAACAGGTAGAAAAATCTTCATTTAATGATAAAGAGGAAATGCTGAACATGAGGAAAAAACTGGCAAAAGGTGAAGTACCAGTCATGTTTTGGCCTTTGGCTGACTCCCAGTACGACATTCCAAAGATGTTGACGGATGATGGAATCCATGATATTCGTCTCAACATATGTAAAACTCTTTGTCAATTAAAGAAGAAGGTATTATCTTATGATGAATATGAAAATCATCTTAAGATAATAGAAGGGCTACAACGCCAGATTGATTTGGAATCTCTATCAGTCTCTCGGTATCCGAAGGCTGAAAAGCAACAGAGAACCCTTCAACGTTCATGCCTTGGTGCACTAAGAAGATTGCATCAGTTAATTGCCAATGCTCCATCTGATGTTCATATCAGAGGATGGGGTGTTCACGGAGCACTACATTTCACAGTGCTTTCCGGTCAGCAAAGCCCACCGAAAATGGTCTCATGCAATGTTATTGCCCATGGTCGGCCACAGTCAATGGGCTTTGTTCATAATCAAAAGCTTGCTCAAGAACAGGCTTCAACTAGTTCCTCTCAACATCAAGTATATAGAGAACAAGTTGTTGAATTGCTCCTACATCAAGCAGGCGAGAATATTGCACAAGCCTCTCGTCTGGAGCAAACACGTCATCAAATGACAGAAGTTTCGGAAATCATCCAACGGTCTGTTGAACCAGGTGATAAAATTGGATACAGGTTAATGCATCCAGCTAATTTCCGAACTAATATTCGCAAGATCAAGAGAGATTTTAAGAAGATCTCAGACATAGCATGTCAAGAGACACCCCAGCTTGTCAGACTGGGGACTTCTCTAAACCAACCATCAGAGTCAACAAATGGGATTCGAGGAGTTGAGCAGAAGCAGCAGGAACATCCCCAGTCCACTGGACTGGGGACTTTTTCAAATCCTCAATCCCTCCCTCAGAGAAAGTCAGTATTCTCTCGATTAGGGAATAAGCCTCAAGAGGAACGAAGAGCCAAGCTGTCAGGAGATTCTCTCCAAGTGACGGTTCTCCAAGAAATTCCTGAGGGATCAAGTCAACGGAATGCCATGTCTCATCATGGACATGGAAGGAGACAATATCACAAAAATGCTGATAGAAAGGATTCCATACAATATGCATCCATTAATGTCATCAATGCCGTTGCTGCTGATTCACCAGATGAGGCTCAATCAGAGGGATCAGACGAAGGGGTTCCTGCTCAAGAAGTTGCGCACACAGACCTAAATGAAGAAGGTGTGCACACACGTAATCAAAGGCTTACCCAAAATCTGGGTATTCCTTCAAGTAACCCACTTCCCCCTCTCCAAAAAGGATCCAATAAGGGGAAAGGAAAGAATCAGGTTACTTCTCACCCTTCCTCTGAAGGAGGTCAATCGCTCTCATTAGAGAAAAGGTTTGCACAACAGGAGGAAGAAATGAAAGAGTTAAGAAGGTTGAATGCAGAACTACTTCAGAGGAGTCTTCTTCTTAAGAATGTTTAATTCCGACAGCCGAAGGAATTTTTTGTAACTACTGAGATGGATCAAGAATATCCTCCTTTATCAGTACACCCACAGAGGTCTAATCCTACGGGTCAAACGCAACAACGGTTGGCAGCACTACCATCAGTTGCAGCACCAACCACCACGTCTGTCCAAGCTCCATTCATTGCACCTACCCAAAACCAAGTTCAACCTGACGTTTCTCAAAAGTTAATAACTACTATTGAGTCATTAACAGCTCGGTTAGAAACTATGGAAGGGAAACGGGCACAAGTTCAACCTGAAAAAAAAGTTTACCCTGAATGGGTAGATTCAATTTCTCCTCCATCCAGTTTTGGAAACCCTATTTTCCCTACTTTCAATGGATCAGGCGACCCTGAACAACATTTGACGCATTACGTGTCTTGTTGTGATCCTATGATGGGAACTCCAGAGCAGCAAGAAGCAGTGAAACTCAGATGCTTCGTGCGAACCTTGCAAGGACCAGCTTTTGTCTGGTATACAAGCTTGCAATCCCGGTCAGTCATCGGATGGGAGGATCTTCGTCAAAAATTCCTTCTTCAGTTTAGCTCAACTTTGCCAAAACGGCAGTTTTTGATCTTACAAACTGCAAGAAAAGGGAGAATGAAAGAGTCTCTGATTTCATTGCTCGTTGGAAGGGATTAACGTATTCCTTGAGTTTAGCACTCCCTCAGGAGGAATTATTGCCAATCTGTGTGGCAAATTTGCGTGACGAATTACGCACGCCATTGATCCCTGTGAAATACACACGAGGGTTTCGAGACCTTACTTCAATCGCTCAACAGATTGAATATTCCCTTATACAGACTAAGGTTAAATCTCGTGTAATTCCATCAGCTCCAGGAAGAAGAATGGGTAAAGCAGAAACTGCTACAGTTATGCTTAAACAGGCACCTGTACCTATTTCTACTTCAAAACCTTCATCTTCTCGAAGGGCTCCACCTCCTGAATGCCAACAACAGAGGCTGTTTCGTCCAAATGATCAAAAAGATCAATGGCGAAAACAATTTGAGGATATGAAGAGTAAAACATACTCTTTCCGAAGTGAGCAAGTTCCTGGTTACTTCATTTCAGCCCTAGAAAATAATTTGGTTCAATTACCAGTGCCGAAGAGGCCAAACAAGGAAGGAGATGAAGATCGTCCCAATTATTGTCCCTTTCATCAAATGTTGGGGCATCCCATCCAGGAGTGTTTTGTCTTTAAAGACCTCCTGCAAAAGATGGTCGACTTGGGACAAGTCAAATTGAAGGGTTCATCAGCTCATGTAGCATGTATTACCGCTACAGATCCAGAGGAAGGAGGTGAGTGGCAGGAAGTCAAAAGCAAAACTGCGAAAAAATATGATGATTGGATGGTCAGAAAGACAATAAATCGGACCCATTCCATTTTGCGAACACAATTGAAGAAGCCAATTGTGTCTCCTACAAAAGCTGCAGTAAAGCCTCCATCAAAAGACAAATCCTCAAAAGGGCAGCGCAATTCAAAAAAGAAAGAGAAATCAGGAGAAGATGAGTATGTAGCAAAGCTAAATTGTCTTTGACTCTGGCAGATTTCACGCCATCTACTTCGAAGCCACGGGCACCGTCCCACCAAACGGCACAGCCTAAACAGGCTAACCAGGCAGAGTCTTTATCAGACGAAGAGTTAATCTTTGGTTCTATTAATATGATTCAATTAACAGATTCATATTCCAGTCTTGATGAGCCTGAATTGCCTGTATCAAATAAGGGAACCCGAGGAAGTTCTAGAGGTTCAGGATATAGGGGAAGACGTGGATCTTTCCGAAGCCACTACTCTAATTCTACCCCTGCTAGCACTGTATATGCAGTAGAAACTCGTGGTAGAGCCCTTCAGCGAGCTCAAAAAGAACAAGCAAGTTCTTCTGCCAATGGTCAACTCAGTTTCGGCACAGTTATTTTGGAAGACCGATTAAAAGTTCCATCTTCTTTATCTCAGCAAGTAAATGGATCTAATCAGTCTAATTTTCCAAAACCAAGGATGTTGCCAACTTCAATACAAGATGCATCAGCTTCCAAAGCATCTGCTTCCAAGGTACATGCTAAACCGCATATTCTTATTGGGAAACACAGACCTCTAGATCAAAAGTATGATATATTGAAACACTTGGCCCAAGTACTAGCCAAGTTATCAATTTTGGATGCTTTGAATCTGTCAAGAGATCTTCGGGAAGCACTCATCGAAGCTTTGTCAAGTCCTCAGGAGTTTGAAGCTGAAATTGCTGCAGCTGAAATCTATCACATAGAGAATAATCCTGCAGAATGTCATGCAGTGATATCTTTTACTGATAAAGATGAAGATGATGTTGTGCATGGGCACATAAAACCTTTGTACTTATCTGGAAAAGTCAATGGTATAGATGTTCTAAGAGCTTTCATTGACAATGGTTCAGGAGTCAACCTCATGCCCATTCACACACTTCGTTGATTGGGCCTCACGGAATCTGATTTATCTCCTTCTACCATGATGTTGCAAGGATATGATAAAAATGAACAAGAACCACTGGGAAAAGTTACGCTCAGAACTCAGTTTGGAGATCTTGTTTCCAATTCGGATTTCATGATTGTTGATCAAGACTCAGCTTTCAATATCTTGCTTGGAAGACCCTGGCTACATCAGCATACAGCTATTCCGTCATCATACCATCAATGTCTCAAATATTGTTTCGATGGTCAGGTTGGAACATTGTATGGTGATAAGGCCCCGTTCAAGACATGTGAGTCTCAATACATTGAGGCGGAATTTTATCACATGAAGGGAAGAGAAAAATCTACAATGAAGGAAATTACCAAAGTTAATGCTCCATATGGTTTGGAAAAAATTCCAATAAATCCATTTTCACATGTGAGTAAAGATTATGTGTTACCTATCAGTCAAATTGACAAAATAGGCCCAAATCAAAAATACTCTTATGGAAAGATCCATAATGTCAATTACGGCAATCAAGTCAGACAACATGGGAGAAATTGGTAACTTACCAAGCAGTGATGAAAGCATAAGTGGTGACGTTTTCATTTCGTCTGCTGAAATCCAACAAGTCTATACTTCGTTAATCAGGCCAGAAGAAGTTATAGCAACACCAGAGGTGAATATTGATGTCGATTCTCAATCCATCATCTCCTCTTTATTTCCCAAAGAAGACCCTTTATCATCAATAGGGTCGGAAATGGAAGCTTCTTCTTCAAAATGTGAAAATTTTGACATCTCTTATGATCATGAGAATTTCGTTTTTTCATCTACTTTGCAAGTAGAAACGGAAGAAATAACACATGATGAAGAGGAAGAGGAAGATCTTAGAGATGCTCCTCCAGCATTTGAAGAGGGTATCTCTACCACTGTGGATGAACTCAGAGAAGTAAATCTGGGTACAGAGAAAGATCCACGCCCCACTTTAATTAGTGCGGCCATGACCCTTGAAGGGCAAGAGATGTATATTTCTTTTCTAAAGCAAAATAAAGATATTTTTTCTTGGAATTATACAGAGATGCCTGGCCTTGATCCTGATGTTGCCACCCATCATTTGGGTTTGCCAAAAGAACATCGAGGATTCAAGCAAGCCGCGAGAAGAACACACCCAACCTATGCTTCCAAAATCGAGGCTGAAGTGGATAAGCTTATCAAAGCTAACTTCGTCAGAGAAGTTCAATATCCTAAGTGGTTGGATAATATTGTCCCTGTAAAGAAGAAGAATAGACAAATTAGGGTTTTCATCGATTTCAGAGATCCTAATCGGTATTGTCCTAAAGATGATTTCCCAGTTCCGATTACAGAACTCTTAATTGATGCGACGGCTGGCTATGAAGTACTTTCTTTCATGGATGGATATTCTGGATATAATCAGATCCGAATGGCCCCAGAAGATGAGGAATATACAGCCTTCATATCTCCTCAAGGTGTGTTTTGTTATCGGGTGATGCCCTTTGGTTTAAAGAATGCAGGTGCAACATATCAACGCGCCATGCATCGTATCTTCAAACCTTTTCTAGGGAAGTTTGTTTAATGCTATGTAGATGATTTGGTGGTTAAATACAAACAACGTTTTGATAACTTGGATGATTTGGAAGTCGTATTCCACAAGCTTCGACAACATAATTTGAAGATGAACCCCTTAAAATGTGCTTTTGGGGTAACCTCAGGAAAATTCCTCGGCATTGTTGTACGCCATCGTGGTATTGAAGTCGATCCTAAGAAGACCAAATCAATCCTTGGTATGTCACCTCCTCAGAATTTGAAAGAATTAAGAGGACTTCAAGGACACTTAGCCTATATTCGGCGTTTCATCTCCAATTTGGCAGGAAAAAGTTTACCCTTTACCAAATTATTGAAGAAAGGAGTCACTTACCAGTGGACTGAAGAATGTCAAGAAACATTTGATGTTCTCAAGAAATACCTCTTGAGTCCAACAGTACTCATGCCACCTGTTGAGGGTAGGCCTTTTATCCTCTATGTGACAGCTTTTGAGCGATCATTGGGTGCCTTTCTCGCTCAAAAGAATGATGCTGGGAATGAAAATAGTCTCTACTATCTCAGTAGAACTATGCTTGAAGCAGAAACCCGGTATTCAAGTATTGAAAAGTGCTGCCTAGCATTAATCTTTGCAGTTCATAAACTGAGACACTACCTGCAACATCATGAGGTCCAATTGGTATCTCGTAATAATCCGCTCAAATTCATCCTTAGTCGTCCAATGCTTACAGGACGTCTGGCAAAATGGGCGGTTATTCTACAGCAGTTCGACATTCAGTATGTGTCTCAAAAGGCAATTAAGGGCCAAGCTCTGGCTGATTTCCTGGATGAACATCCTTCAGTGGAAGACACGTATTCAGATATCGAACTCCCTGATGAGGAAGTTTTCTCTATTCAAGAGAGTCCTCAAACATGGGAAATGTTTTTTGATGGTGCTTCTAGAAGTCCAACAGGGAAGAAAATGGAAAATCCTAAATTCAACAAAGTTGGTTTAGGAATTGTGCTCATTTCTCCAGATAAGGCAGTGTTACCTTATTCCTTTTTGTTGTGGGAAGGTGGTACCAATAATGAAGCTGAATACCAAGATCTCATTACAGGCTTGGAGTTAGCGCTTCAAGCACAAGTGAATCACTTAAAGGTGAAAGGTGATTCAGACCTGGTAATCAAACAAGTCAATGGGGATTATGCCATCAGAAAAGAAGAATTAATCCCTTTGTATGATTACGTCAGAGAGTTAATGTCGGAATTCCCTTCAGAACCGACATTTTCTTATGTCCCAAGATCACAAAATGCTCAAGCTGATGCACTGGCTAATATAACCACAGCTTTAGCAGATCCAAATCAGGACGAAACAACCATCTATATTGCCCACCGCCGTGCAATTTCACCTTATGTTCAAGTCAGAACAGAGGAAATTAATGAAATTAGTCCCATTCCTGAACTGTATGGTCATACTACAGGATGGATGTCACCTATCAAGGAATACCTTCAAAATGGAACACTTCCACCTGATAGAGCCGAGAAAGAACAAATTCGGCGACGTGTGGTCAATTATACTCTTTATGATGGTCCAAACCACCTTGAGAAAATTCTCTACAAACGTGGTTTTGATGGAGTTCTATTCAGATGTATTGATGGTGAAGAGACAATGGCTGTCATAAAAGAAGTGCATGCAGTAGTCTGTGGTGCCCACCAGTCTGGACATAGACTTTCTGATCAAATTCGAAGGCTTGGATACTTCAGGCCTTCAATGATACAAGATTGTGTTAATTTCACAAATAAGTGTCATTCATGCCAAGTATATGCCAACTTCATTCATCAACCTCTAGAGTTGCTTCATACAACTAAATACTCATGGCCATTTTCCACATGGGGAATGGATGTGGTGGGACCTTACCCTTCAGCTACGGCCAAGCAGTTCAAGTACATTCTTACTGCTACTGATTTCTTTTCCAAATGGGTAGAGGCAGTACCTCTCAAAGAAGTCAGTTCTAAATGCATTGTTAGCTTCATCAAGTCTAACATCATTACTAGATTTGGTGTCCCTCATACCATATTGACGGACAACGACACCAACTTCTGTTCTTCTGAGGTAAAGAAATTGTATCAAGAATACAACATTAAGTCCAACCATTCATCTCGATATCATGCATCGGCTAATGGCCAGATAGAGGCCTTCAACAAGACTCTTTCAAATATACTACAAAATATGGTGGATAAAGATAAGAGGTCATGGCCTGATAAACTCTTTCATGCTTTATGGGCTTATCGGACTACCACTCGCAATGCAACGCGGTCTACTCCATATTCATTGGTATATGAAACAGAAGCAGTCTTTCCAATTGAAGTTCAATTGCCCTCACTCAGAATAGCCATTTGTGATCAGTTATCAACAGATGAGCAATCCCAAAAGCGGTTGAATGAATTGGAACAGTTATATGAGAAAAGATTGTGCACTTTGCACCACTTGGAAATCTATCAGAATCGGATAGCACGAGCTTTTAACAAAAAAGTTCGTCTTCGTTCATTCATTCAGGGATAATTGGTATTGGTTCTCAGAGCACCAATGATACCAGGAAAGAAGCCTCCCAAGCTTGAACCAAAATGGGAAGGACCTTATTCAATACATAAGGTCTACTCCAATGGAGCGTATTCTATGATCTCAATGGATGGAGAACACATCACGACTCCAACTAATGCCATATTTCTGAAGAAGTATTTTGTATAAACACAAAATATTGTTCCCAGATCCAAAACAATCACATTGGTTCATATTATGTCCGAGATGACATTAAACTATATATTGTCCAACATGAAATTAAACTGTTATAATGTCCAGCAAGATGTTAAACTGTGATGTCCTATCTACATGACATTAAACTGTACAGAAGATCCTATATTTTGTCCGAGATGACATTAAACTATATTTTGTCCTGGCAACATGACATTAAACTGTGTGGCACTTTCATCATCCAGCATGACGTTAAACTGTGTTAGTTCCCTTATCGTCCAACATGACGTCAAACTGTCACATTGGTTACTATTATGTCCGAGATGACATTAAACTATATATTGTCCAACATGACATTAAACTGTTATAATGTCCAGCAAGACGTTAAACTGTGATGTCCTATCTACATGACATTAAACTGTACAAAAGTTCCATATTTTGTCCGAGATGACATTAAACTATATTGTGTCCTAGCAACATGACATTAAACTATGTGGCACTTCCAACGTCCAGCATGACGATAAACTGTAAAAAGTCCCCAAAACTGATATCCTCATATTGGTTCACCTTAGTCCTAGCTACATGACTTTAAACTGTACAGCACCAGTTCGTCCTTGCTATATGACGTTAAACTATACAGCAATGGTCCAGTATGACTTTAAACTGCAACTTCGTCCCACACGACATTAAACTGTGAAAAAGTTCCCTAAACCGTCCAGCATGACCTTAAACTGCATCATCCCTGGTCCATGTATATGACCATAAACTATTTTCAAATCCTTTATGTCCAGCAAGACGTTAAACTGTGACGTCCTAACTACATGACGCTAAACTGTATCAAAGTCCCTCACGTCCGGAAAGACGTTGAACTATATAATCTCAAAAGTCCAGTATGACATTAAACTGCACCATTCACGGTCCATGCATATGACCTTAAACTATTCGCACTTTCGTCCGACATGACGTTAAAATGGTACACTCTTTTGTCCTTACTGCATGACATTAAACTGCACAGTCCCCCTTTCGTCCAATATGACGTTAAACTGTATTGTCCCCATCATCCTAACTACATGACGCTAAACTGTACAGAAAGTCCTTGACATGTCCTACATGACATTAAACTGTTATTTTGTCCCTGCTACATGACACTAAACTGTGCAGCACCAATAGTCCTAACTACAAGACTTTAAACTGCATAGTCCCTTTTTTATGTCCTACATGACATTAAACTGTGCATCGTTAAGGTTGTTATTACCTCTTGTTTCTCACACCGAGTATGACTCACGTGAGCTTAGAGCGAACATCAACCATAACACTCCCTTTGGGCCACTAACCATGTATAAGTCCCAACAACATTTTTTATTTAGATCATTTTCCACAAGAACAACTTGATCATTAATTCATTCTTTAATTGAACTACACAGACTTTGATCCTTGCCCTCCAGGCTGGGTATGTAGGCAACCTCCCAGGGTTCAAGCCCAAAAACAATCTCTTCACATCGGTTCACCACAACCTCATATGATGTTGATTTGTGAAACCGCCCCTGGAATCAATATCTTTACATTGATTCACTTTCGTCCTTGTTATATGACGTTAAACTATACAACAATTTTGTCCGGTACGATAATAAACTACAATATTCTTTGATTTCCTCATTTGAGAAGGAACTATTATTTACATTGATTTTTCAATCATGGTTTTCATTTTCAAAAGACTACGTGCATACATGGTAATGCCTAAAATTTTTATCTCAGGTTAAACCATCATTGCACTAAATTCCCCTTTCACCTTTCACATGTACGAACCAAATTTGTACAAAGGGTAGTTCTAGAATTACGTGGACTTGATTCCCATCCTTCTGGGATACGTAGGAACATTCGAGTGTCCCTAGAATCCAGTCCCAAGTCTTTTGGGCCTAACCCCAAATTTCACTTTCAGTCCCTTGGCTGAAAAGTCCTCATGAAAACACACACTGTGTATTCATTATTATGGTCCGAATTCTATGACCCTAAACTAAGATCACTCATACTTTCGTCCTGCACGATGTTAAAATGCATTTCTAGAACTACGTGGACTTGATTCCCATCCTTATGGGATACGTAGGAACATTCGAGTGTCCCTCGAATCCAGTCCCAATTCTTTTGGGCCTAACCCCAAATTTCACTTCAGTCCCTTGGATGAAAAGTCCTCATGAAAACACACACTGTGTATTCATTATTATGGTCCAAATTCTATGACCCTAAACTAAGATCACTCATACTTTCGTCCTGCACGACGTTAAAATGCATTTCAAGAACTACGTATGGCTTGATTCTCATTCTTATGAGATACATAGTGAAGTCCAAGTTTCAATTCAGGACCCAGCCACAACATGATTATGGTTTTCATTGACCTATGTATCTCTATATACATTGGAAAATACCCATATTTATGTGTTATAATCCTAACCTTAAATATTTTCAGATCTTCATAACCCTTTTCATGACTTCTAGTCACAAAAATGTCAAACTTCTGAGAATTCTTTTGCCTGACTATGCAGCACGTGCCCATAGGTGGCCTTGCATAAACAGTCCACATAACAGACTTGTCAGCCAAAAGATGTTATTCATTTGACCATGCAGCCAATGCCCATAGGTGGCCCTGCATATTTCAACCCCCTAACGGGTTTTGTTAAATAATAGTAACATCATTCTTGGGAAGAATTCCTCTTTTGTCCTTATTTGTCTTAAACGACAATATGCAGGGATCCGCAAAAAATAGCCATCCTTAACATATTTGTCCCATATCCTTTTTCATGATCTGAAAGTATTCAAGTCTATGGTTTATTCTTCTTCCCTACGTTTGGGTCAGACCTTCGTAGGAGTGATATTCATCCAGTTCTTCGATATTCTTGTTTGGAAATATCTTCTCCATATTCAAGTACCTCTTTCCATACAACAAACTCTATACTTTAGGAAATTTGAATCTCCATAAACTTTCACTGGCTTTTAGCACTAGGAAAGTAAATTTCTGGGAGTTCTTTTGCCTGACTATGCAGCACGTGCCCATAGGTGGCCTTGCATAAACAGTCCACATAACAGACTTGTCAGCCAAAAGATGCTATTTATTTGACCATGCAGCCAATGCCCATAGGTGGCCCTGCATATTTCAACCCCCTAACGGGTTTTGTTAAATAATAGTAACTTCATTCTTGAAAACTACTTCTTCTAATACCTTTTAGCTCTTTTTCATATCATTCCCCAGATTCAAATATTCTTAAGCCATAGTTTACATATTTTCTCTCATACTTGAGTATGGTAATTTGTTTTCAGATAAATTGTCAAGGAATTGAATCAATTTTAATCCATTTTGGTCAAAGCTATTTTGACCTTAAACATTATCCCCTTTATGTCCAGCATGCATGACTTTAAACTGCCCACAAAAGACAAAGGAACTCTGAATAAAAGTCAAGTTCCAGCACACTTGTGCGCTGCCTTCTACGCACTGAAGACTTGGAAACCACCTTTTCCTTTGGATGTCTTTGATTTCCTCAGAGTCAAATCCTCATTTCTCTCCGGATCCAACTCTGAGGGGGGACTTTTGTTGACACTCCTTTCGTCACAGAATATAAAGATCGGAAAATGGGAATATCTAAGCAAAAAGTGATTCATCCTTTGACGAAACATCAAAAATCGACAAAGGGATGAACAAGGAGAACATTGCCCATAGGTCGCGCAAGTTCCCTCATGGTCGCGCAAGTACACTTGCGCGCCGCCAGTGGTCGTGCAAGTACTTGCGCGACGCCTTATGGTCGTGCAAGTGACTTGCGCGACCTAAGTGGTAACCGCCCGGTAACCGCCCGGTAACCGCCCGGGGTCTTCTTTTGCATATAAATAGACCCTGTGGGCCCCCCATTAGATAGGATCTTTTTATAGAAACTCGGATTGAAGCTCCCGACGCCCAAGTCTCTTCTCAAAGCTTCCGGAACACTTCTAAGGTAATTTCTTACCTAGAACGGAAGATCTAAAGAGAAGAAGGAAGGCCTAAGTGTTGAAATTTATCAAACACTTGCGCGCCGACTTATTTCCTTCAATATAACTTTCGCGTCCCTTTTCTGGAAAAACCTAGAGAATATTCTAAAGGGTTTAAAAAAGAGTCGCTCAAGTATTTCATTTCTGGTTGAATGTCGCGCAAGTACACTATGTGTCGCGCAGGTATACCTGCGCGACCAACACTTGCACGCCCACGGAAGACTTGCGCGCCTTGCAAGACTTGCGCGCCCCTATCTTTTTGGGTGCCCATCTTGCCCATTTTTACCCCTCTTAAGCCATTTCACCTTTCCTTTTCAAGATTCAGTCTTCAAGACACTCTTCAAAGCCATTTATGGCATGATTTCTTGATTTGACTTTCTTATCTGAAAGGAATTCTGTGGAATCTCTCTCAAAGTCTAGTGATTTAAATATCCTTATGTCACTAAAATACGGAGAGTTCATTCATTCAACCTCATCCTTTAAGATGAGAGAATCTTAACCTGGGTCTCCTTTTCAGGAATAATCCCCAGTGATAAAACCTTTAATCGGGGCATCCTCCTTAGGAATAAGCCCCAAACCTTAATCCCTAACTTGGGTCTCCTTTTTAGGAATAAGACTCAGTCATAAACTTGGGTCTCCTTTTCAGGAATAATCCCCAAGTCCCCTTAAATTTCTCTTAACCAGTCATAATTTACCTTTGATTTGGGTTTCCTTTTCCGGAGTAAAACCCAATCATAAGTCCCCTCCTAACTTGGGCATCCTCCTTAGGAGTAAGCCCCAATATTAGAGTATTCAAATCTCCATGAAGCACATATAACTTTATGGACCCTGTTCATGGATTTTCTCCCTAAAAGTAAATCCTAAACCTTCATCTATCTGGGCAGTCATCCATACATAAGCCCCAAACAAATTCTTATGATTGCATCTTTCATGGCACAATTGTCTAATTTTTTACCAATACCTCTTTTTTCTCACACCGAGCATGACTCACGTGATCTTAGAGTGTAAAAGTAATTATGACATTCATCTTTGAGCCATCAATCATAAACATCATACTCCATAACTCGAACTACGTGGGTTCTGATTCCTTTTCCAAAACAAAGGATACGTAGGTAGCCCATTTATGGGTTCGATCCCAAATTTGAAATAATCCCTGTCCTTCTGAATGACGATAAACTTCAAGTGCCTCACTGAGTGGCTTTAAAACCAGCCTAGTCATCATAATGACAAAGAGACTTTTATATAAATGTTTTGAAGGATACCATTGACCAAGAATCTCTAAACAGATATAGATGATTCTCTATTGATGAAGAACCTCGAATACATATAAAAGATTCTCTAAATTTCTTGCATATTTAATCATTGATTGTTAAAACTAAAGGAAAGCACATTTTTATACTTGGTAATGTAATAAGGATTCACGAACATAACTTAAATCTATAAAGAGAGTCCTGGAGTAGACAATAATTCCCCTCAAAAAGGTGTGATGAGTCCGACCTCCCATCCTCTCGACCAATGCAAATTCCTAAGCCTCATTAGTCCACAAGTTAATGAGCGCCTGCCTTTGGAAAGTAGGTCCAAACGGATGTGGAATCATTGGATGTTTCCGGTTCTACGAACAAACCCGTTAGAAACCGATCAGAACGTTTGAATCTCCTGTCCAGGAGGTCATCCCCGGATTCCGTGCGAAACAAGGGGCATTCAAATATATATCAAAATGTTGTATTTTAAATTGTGGGATTTACATACATGAGACCTGCTTTCCATTTCTGTGGATTTAAAGTGATATAAAGATCACGTATTTAAAGCAGTTTTTAAAATGTTATGACTATGAAATGAAACCCATTTCTTTTATTCTATATGGGTTATTTATGAATTGATTTATGATGATATATGTGTATCATATGATAAAAAATACCAATTAAGGGTGCACCGTGATGGCCCTCCAATGCATTGGGTAAAGACTTAATCTCTAGAGATGACCATTTTAACGATACCATGGTGAATAACCTTGGTAATTTTTTAATGACACCTTGGGGATGGACCTTGGTGAAACGGAAATGATTGTGTAAGTTAAATGTTGTAGAAACATATTAAAGTTATTAAACACATTATTTTTATTATGATATGCCTCATGATTTCTTTCTCATGCCTTAAAGTTATTTTTTCATGACTTTATTGATTTATCTCAAGTTCACATGTTAAATGTCTCCCCTTGTTTCTATTACTGGGCCTTCTGCTCACCCTTTCCTTTGATGTATGTCCCCAGGTTATGAGATGAAGTAATTAACCTAGGATGAACATAAGGAGCTTCATTTCAAGTTTTTAAGAAGAATGTTTTATGTTTTCATTTATTAATTTCCTGGTTTCCAAGACACTAAACCTTAAAGATCCTAGGTTTTGTATAATGTAATGAATTTTAATGTGATAAAAAGGGAGGATGATATAGTTGGTATCAAAGGATAGTTTAGTTATTTCTGGAAATTGGGATATGAAACCTTTGGGAAGAACCCTATATAAAATTTTAAATATAGGAAATATTCCTGGTATTTTGGTGAGTATTGAGTAAGTGGTTTATCAAGAATATACATCCCTGTCTGGATACGAGCAGGTAGAGGTGGCTCTGGCACATATGTACATAGGGGTAAAACCCAATAACATCGCTTTGAGCTAGACTCGAATGGTAACTGGTACATGAAAATGGAACTTGCTTTACTCTTGGTTACGACACTCCCAGGGGAAATTTTTGGTTAATCGCATGCTTTTTATGAATCATTATGAAGAAATTATAGAAAAATGTAATTGTCTAAGCAAGAAGTTTGAAGACATAAATTCATTTTTAGATAAAATATTTGTAAATGAAATAAGTTTCTCATGAAGGATTTATTCTTTTAGAAAATGTCCCCATCGTCTAGGAATACATTGACGTATTTCCTGAGGAGTTACCTGGACCTCCCCCAGAAAGAGAAGTAGAGTCCTCCATTGAACTCATACTTGGATCTCAACTGATATCAAAGACCCCATATAGAATGGTGAATGTGGAGCTAGAGGTGTTAAAGAAACAAATCCAAGACTTGTTGGAGAATGGGTTTCTCCGACTGAGTGTGTCTTCTTGGGGAGAACCAGTTCTCTTTGTGAAGAAGAAGGATGTATCGATGAACCTATGCATTGATTATAGAGAACTGAATCAGATCATAGTGAAGAACAAATACTCTCTTCCAAGAATTGATGAATTACTTGACCAACTTTGTGGGACTAGATTCTTCTCTAAGATTGATCTTCATTCTGGTTATCATCAATTAAGGGTGAATAATGATGATATTCCAAAAATAGCATTTCAATAAAGATATGGGCATTATGAGTTTGTTGTTATTCCCTTCAAATTGACTAATTCACCTTCTATTTTTATGGATCAAGAATAAGTTGATTTTGGAAAATTATGTTTTATCAAATGTATATCCTTTGTATAGGAAAATGATTTGTTGATTAAATGATAAATGTTAATTTGGACGATGTTTTCTCTTTTGGAGTACTATATTCCTAGGAGGAATAAAAAACTACAGGATTTAAATTGAGGAGGAATGGTCGAATTTTTTTGTAAGAATTTATTTATTTATTGTGGACATATTGTGATTCGGGTTATTTCTAGAAAATGATGAACCTATCATAGAGAATATGTGAATAGTTTAATTACACTTTAGTATGATACATTAATAATAGTCGATGTTATTTGGAGATAAATGCTAAGAATAGTTTTTTGGGGAATACTATGTGATTAAATACTTCTATGTTTTGAGTTCCAATCTTAGTTTGGATTATTCTGAGGAATTTTAAGGATTATTTTGTATTGAATGGTCTTTCTAGAACTTTGGGTACTTTTGTTGAATTTTGGAGATTAATAGTAATATTTATTTTTATAAAGGATTATCCTCTTTAGGTATTATATGATCTCATATTAACCATTTTAGTTTTAGTTGAAGACTAAGGACAAGAGAAAAATATAGTTATTATTTTTTGGATTATGTGATTGTCTAGAAGATGATTCTTGTGGTTTTTATGAGACCAAGTCTTTTTAAATGCACATTTCTTTGGGAAAAGATTAGTCTTAGTGGAAACTTATTATGGGACTAAACTCTACTTGAAGATAAGTATATTTCCTTATGTTTTTATTCTTTGTAGTTAATGATTTTTTCAAAATTATGAAAAGGAACACAGAGAAAAAATATTGTTGGTTTAATTTTCCTACTGGGTAATCAAAGACCGTTTGACACCTCTTAAGTTTTTGATCTTATTGTGGTTAATTTTCTCCTAATCATGTTTTCTATGACTCTCCCTTATAACTTGACCCTTTGTTTTCTCTTCCATATCCATGTTTTCCTACATGGAATCCTCGAGTGGGTTAACTTGGGTGACCTTTGTACTTCCCTTTATTTGTTTAAAAGTAATAGTTTTACTGACTCTTTCTATGATGTGGAACTTTCAAAGAAATATCCATTCCCAATTTTAAAATAGCGTGGATGGAATTTCTTAAGTAGGGAAGATTTTAATGACCCGAAATTTTGAATATTTTTTTTAAATTTGTGTGTTATTTTATTTTATACTCAAAAAACCAATTTTATTTAATAAAATGAGTATTATTAAACTAAAAATGTTGGGTTTCGACTGTTATATGACTGTTGGCCAATATGACCATTGGAAACTATATATTGTGATTATTGTCTATAAATACAAATGATCTTGATTATTTAATATAGAAAGAAGATTTGATGGCCCCATCTAGTAGTCTCGGGCCGATAAATGACCATCTGACAGAACTCGGGAAGGAGGAAGCACCTTTGGGCTTTGCTCTGGACCAATCACAAGCCAAAAATCATCATGTGAAGCTGTAACGGAATCTTCTTCACAAGAAGTTCAAGCTGATAGAAATCACTACTCGGGCAATGTTCGCCGAGCCGCCCCAAGATTCTATTACCCTAGCACCCCTTACTCTTAGGTTTTATGATGGTGTTATAAGGGAAAATGTAACGAGACCATAACTTCCTTGTGTAATCCTTTGATTTAAATAAAAAATTGTGATGTCTTGTTATAGTGAAGTTTGTGAATTTTCAAATGTCTTTATAAATATAGTATGCATATTATTGATGAATTTTAGAAAAATGATATTTTAAAAATATTTATGTAAACCGTAAGTAATTAATAATGTGTAATGATTTTCACAAAATGGTCTTCTTTAGTTAGGTTCGGTAAGAAATTTAAAGTCTAATAAGATGAACTTCATTTTTGATGAATAGTAAATTATGAATAGTGATTTTACACTTATGATTAGTAATGTGATCAAATGGATTAAGTAACCTCACATAAGAAAGTATTAATATAATATAGGCACCTTGATTAAGTAATGTGATTCAATAAAATAGGTAAATTACTGTTCTAGAATGTACTGGTTAAGTATTAGTTTTTTCAGGTGAATAGTGTTTTTTATTTTAAAAAATAAATTAAAAATATTAAAAATATTATTTTTGAAATCAGAGCATCGATATTTGGTTTAAGTAAATTTTTGGGATTTTTCTCGAACAGTTGAATTTTTAGTGAATAGTATTTTTATTTAAAAATTAAATTAAAAATTTTTAGAATTTTTTTTCATAAAATAGAGTTCATTTTTTAATTCAGAGCATCAATATTTGGTTAAGGTGATTTTTGGGATTTTTCAGAGAAAGTTGAATTTTCAATGAATTGTGAAAATAGAGTTTTTGAGTTTCGGGTGTTTAATGACGTCATTAAGGATGTAATAATTATGAAATAATTCTGGTAGACTTATGAATAGTAATATAAAGTATGAGGTGTCCCAAGTGGCCAATACCATGGGCATATACCATGGGAAAGCCCATGGTTTTGCCAATACCACCGATGAGGTGTCCCTTGGTAATTAATGCCTTGTCCCCTCAATTATCCTATAAATACCAAGCCATTCCCTCATTCATTTCATTTCTAAATCCTCCTCAATGAGGTTTGGGTCTCATTACCTCACAAGGATTCCTCCCAAGGTGCCCTCAAGCCTCCCAAGGTCCCGACCTTCAAGCTTTCAAATTTACTCTTCAAGGTAAGGGATCCTACCTCTCACTGTCTTTTCAAGTACTCACATTTATGTCATTTATTTTAAGACCCATGTTCTTATGTTGGTGGTGTTATTTTATATTCTTATTACTGTACTTTACATTTTCATATGATTATATACCCCCTCTTTCTATCATCATTTCATTTTATGAATGTTTAAGTGGGGTCGTTAGGCTACCGAATATTTGTAAGGGATTCTTTCACCCTTTTCATTTTCAAAGATCTATATTAATGTCAAGTCTTTCAAGTTCCTTTTTCCCATATTAGGGTATTATCTCTATATTCATCATACATTCCTTTTATGTTCACATTATTATATTCCCTATTTATTCTCATAAATTCATTTTTTTGAAGTTTTAAGTGATGCCATTATGCTTCCGAATTTTTCATAAGAGAAATCTTATTTTTGTCTTCCTTTCTTGTTTTTCATTTCATATGGTATGTCCTTCAAATTTCATTACCTTTTTCTTATATCCTTTATATTCTATCCCTATACTATTTTATGGATCATTTATGAGTGGGTGACCCATTTCCCCTCTCTTTTCAATGTTTTCTAAAACCCTGCAACATAGCCGTTATGCTTCCGAATTATCATCTCAAAATGTCTCTCTCTTTTTCTCAAATTATATTATTTTATTAATTTAATAGTAAAACAATATTTATTCTATAGATGTATTCACATATATATCAAAATTTTATATTTTAAATTCTAGTATTTACCTACATGAGACCCACTTTCCTTTTCCGTGGGTTTAAAGTGACACAAAGATCACGTCTTTAAAGCAGTTTTTAAAATGTTATGACTATAAAATGAAACCCATTTATTTTATGCAATATGGGTTATTTATGAAATTATTTATGATGATATATGTGGCTCACATGATAATAAAGACAAATTAAGGGTGTTCCCTGATAGTGCTCCAATGCATTGGGTAAAGACTTAATCTTTAGAGATGACCATTTTAACGATACCTTGGTGAATAACCTTGGTAATTTTTTTAATGACACCTTGGGGATGGACCTTGGTGAAATGGAAATGAATGTATAAGTTAAATGTTGTATCCACATAATCATTTTATCAAACAAATTATTATTATTATATGCCTCATGATTTCTTTCTCATGCCTTAAAGTTATTTTTTCATGACTTTATTGATTTATCTCAAGTACACATGTTAAATGTTTCCCCTTGTTTCTCTTATTGGGCCTTCTGCTCACCCTTTCCTTTGATGTATGTCCCTAGGTTATGAGATATAGTAATGAACCTAGGATGAACATAGGTAAAATCCTTTGATGTGTTTAATAAGATTTTTTTTATGTTTTCATGTATTATGTTCCTGGTTTCCTAGACACTAAACCTTAAAGATCATCAGTTTTGTATAATGTAATGAATGTTAATGTGATAAAAAGGTGGGATTATATATTCCCTCCCCACATCCTGGATTCCTTGGTCTTTCCAATATTCCAATAACGTTTCCCTTAAGGATGTTCTCAAGGAGGTTTTTTCAAAAGGTAAATCCCTTCCATTTTCATTTAATTTAATTTCAATTTATCTATTTTTTCATATTCACTCACAACATCATCTATCCAATTGATCATGATAAATCCTATATAATCTATATACTATAATTATACCATGTTAATGAAATAACCATTATCAATCTCCTTACTCTCCCACTTTCATTTTATAAATGAAATCATCATTCGGGAGGTTCCAATTTACATCCTTCAGGGATGTCGAAATTTCATTTTTTAAATTATTCTTCAAATATATTCATGAAACCATTTTAATGGTGGATAAATATTGTAAAATATATTTTATAACACTTTCTATGTTATAGATTTAACATATTTACGTAATACCAAGAGATAATACAAAATGAGTTTGTTATGATCTATAAACACCGTAATAATCTACACAATTATCACTAAATGTATTATCTAATGATTCATCCTCATAATATATAACCAAATGATATATATAAATATTTAAGATTTTGAATTCTCATTAAAAAATGTAATTCAAATTATGGATAATTATACCCATTACATGAACTTTAATACATATAATCAAGTGAATCGATCATGAAATCAAGGAAACGAACACTTCAGAATGACATAATTCAATCATATAACTTATTAATAAGGACATAAATGAACTTAATAAGAATATAATGAATAATATACATTTATATATGGTTATTAATTAATTAATTAATATATTTAATTTGATTATCCATAATGTTAAGGTCAAGTGTAGAACACATTCAGACATAAGGTAGGGATTTTCTACCCGAACATCCATTTTCATTCGAGTTACTATTATTCTCTACCTAGATCAATGAAATTATTATTTATTTTTATATACTCAAAAATTCTATATTAATTTTATATATGTGTGTAACAACTATAATCCTACTTTATTCAATGGGGAGTTATATGTTTTAAAGGGATATTTAAAAAATTCTTCCAGAAATATAAGCCTGATTGAAGGGAATTTCTCGAATTCTTACATATTTCAAGGGAAAACTATAATCTTTTTTTAGAAAAAATTATTTTTCTAAAATTTCTCATCTTATTATGAAGAAGCTACATTAATTAACTTCTAGTTTCATACAAATATTTTTCCAAAAGAATTCTTCTTTTGAAAGTAAAAGAGTATTTATCTTAAGAATTACTCAATGATTTTATATGCGTATTTTCATCTATTTCAACACTCATTTTGATTATCATGTTCAATTGGGATTAATATTTTATGATAACATATAATATATTTTATTGAATGGTTCATGATTAGTTTGACTTTGGATGTTCTATCATGATACCATTGACCATATTAATATGATTTCTCTGTGGTCATATTTAATAATTTGGGAAAGTTATTTACATTTCATATATTAGTTTCAATATGAATGTATATGTTGTTTTGTATATCCTTGTTCATATGAGGAATACATTGGTAATATTACATTATGGATGGTGCTCTCTATAGCCCCTAGATACATCAGTAGGTCTAATGAGAAAACCTTTTTTGGGTTTTTACCCGTTTATGTATGGTCTTGGAATGAGGCCTTAAGAGAATGTTTATGATGACCAAAATTATTCATTAACTCATTATGAAACTAGATATTGATATTACATGTGATTATTTGACTAGTATAATATCCATGGTTATGTTTTATGGAATTATTTACTCAGTTTTTATTTCATCCATATTATGCTAAAGTTTATTTTTAAATGACCGTGTTTTTAGTTATTCATCATGCCTATTGTTTAAGTTTATGATTAAATACATTATATTATTTACCCTTACTAAGCATATGTGGTCACCAATTTATTATGTTTTATATTTCCCCAGGATGAGAAGAAGTGTATAATGAATGACTTGTAGGGATAATCTAGGAGTTACTAATGGATATGCTATATTGTATTTCATTTAAAGTTGTAATGATGAACTTATGTGTCATGACCTATCACCTAGGGTCCATGATATAAATACCCCATCCCACCTTACATATTCCCGGGGTTAGAAAATAGTATTGAGTAGGAATGTCCCACAAGTTGGAGGCATTTAACCAAGTACATGTACACATACACCCACCTCCACGGAAAAGTGCTGAAACTAAAAACACTTAGCAGACATGCATGTATACTACTAAGAAAACCCACACAGAGTAAACAATACAAAGTAAAAGTAAAGCGGTCAATATAAAAGTAGAAAAAAAGGAAAGTAAAAACTCTTGGAATCCATCTACCGAAACCCCTACCTAAAGGCTATGTACAGAAGCTGTTAGAAGTTGTTGAATTGCACCTCGTCTATTCAGTATCCCTCCAAGTACCACCAATGTCCGGCCCAACAATCCCCATGTTAAAGTTGTTGTTCATATACACGAGGCAAGACACGTGTGGGAAAATCTCGTGCAGGGGTGAGTAAAATAATACTCAGTAGGGAACCCAAACCATAAAGGAATACCACAAAGCAATAAACAAAGTAAACTACCATAGAGGTACATGAAGTGTAGCCTCTACGATGTAAAATCAATATAGTAATTAGAGTCAGCTCAAACTAGTATATGTACATGACATACATATACATAGAAATTATAGGAAAATTCAAATCCAAGGAGACTCACACTAAGTCTTCTTTGGAGACACACTCTACATATGCGTAGGAGACAACCTCTGTGTAGGCGCAGGAGACACACTCTGTAGGAGACACACTCCGTAAGAGACACACTCCATAGGAGACACACTTCGTAGGATAAAAACTCTATAGTAGACACAATCTATGTAAGCGGAGGAGACACACTCCATGTAGGTCATAGGAGACACACTCTATAGGAGAGGCACTCCGTGTACGCATAGTAGACACACTCCGTAGGAGAAAGCGTGTAGGTGACAACCATCTACTAGATCCCACTCTTAGCATGATCGTTCTAGGAGAACACACTCCTCGACCCAAAACGGTCTTACTCCAACCTCCACAAAAATTCCATTATAGTATCTCAAAAGGGATTCCCCATCATGAGGGTCCCAATGCTGAAAATGGCTCATCAAATAGAAATACAACTTGAAAGTTACATGCCTTTTAGTGAAAAGGGTCTGGTTGGGTTCATGTCCAGTCCGACCTAGTCAGACCGACCCAACCCAATGAGTTTAATTGGCCGGCTAGGCCCGAATCACCCCAGCTGGGCCCGACCAGGTCAACCAGACCAACCCGCTTCCAACCCGGCCTGCTACTGCATCCCCCATAGTCAATGTGGACAACCTAAATGTTTAACGTGACTGACCACCACATGACCCTCCCCATGGTGGTTGTCGCGGCATGTCGCCATGGTCCTGTTGGACTGCAACTTATAGTTGTGTGACACGGCCTCCCACCGCATCTCAGTTGGGGCCAGTGCTAGCCAACCTATTGAAGAATCTAGTCACCACCCATGGTTGTGCGCCATGGTCTGGTTCTATAGGTATGGTCCCACCGGACCTCACCCATCACCACCTCCCTTCCAGTGAGTGATGCCGACCACCAACAGCCTCTGCTGCACATACCTCCTCCTCTCCTCTGGTGCCCCATTTTTCAAAATGGGTACCCCCTTGCGATCCTCGGGTCGCCCTCTTCACTAACACGGGCTCCAAATCATCTTTTCATCACTTCGGGGGTCTGGACACATTTGGAACCTCCCAAAAAAGCCTAACGCCACCAGGTGGATTTTTCAGTGAATAATGCAAGAACGAGGTAGGAGAAAACACCAAGAACACCCAAAGAATGAATGCCTGCCTGGTTCATTTCAACCTTAATTAATTCCTTTAGAAAAGGGGGAATAACTAAAAAGGATAATAACTAAGGTATAATCTATTTAAATCCCGTAGTCTAACCATACCACAATAATGAGCGAACTGTGGATCATCCTACTCGTGGGTTGGTCCACATTCACCATTGAAATCAAGAACATGGGAATAATTCAAAATACAACCCCTAACATGGTTTGGATCACTCACTGACAAAGATGGATCATTTTTTCATCATCATTGATAAGATAATTCAAAGAGGAAGGCCTTTTTGTCATTGCTGATCCGTTGTTCATCGTTATCCAATGGGAGGGTTCCACCAATAACTTTTCTCTAGAGGTTATAGGAATTTACTAGGATCAGCGTTAAACCTAAATTCCTATTTAATTTAGAAGAATGGAAAATGTGTTGCCCTGTATTTATGTTGTAGCTTCTCCACACTATTCCATTAAGAAATGAAACGGGTTTTCACATCGCTGTGAGACATTAAAATAAAACAAAATAAACTTTTTCAATTTTATTTTTTTATCCTTCATTAAAAATGTCCAAAAACGTTTTTCCACAGTAGACCCATGATGGTTGAAATTATACCCCTCTCAATGTAAAATCTTTGTTCTAAACTCAATGGTTCTCCCATATTTTAAATCTGGGCACCTGTTTATAAGTTACTAAAATAACACACATGCACTATTTTTAATAAACATAAAAATTGCTAAAATATTTATTCCGGGCACCCTGAGCCTTGGAATCGCATGTCGTCTCAGTACATGGTTTTGAAATAATCCCATAAAATTTTCAAAAACATTAAATTTAAATTCTGGGACATTACATTCTCCCCACCTTAGATATTTACATCCCCAAAAGCCAAAACAAGATCTAAATAAACAAATAGGGATATTGAGAATGAATCTAAGCCTCCCTCTCCAATTCGATCTCATGGAGATTTTTGTGCTACCACCGAACGTGCACCAAAGGAATTGACCATCTATAAATGATCCTCTCCTGTCGATTCTCGATCTCCACTGAGTACTCCGTGAATGTATCCCCATCATCAATCTCTAACTCACCCCAATCAATGACATGTGATGTGTCATTCATGTATCTCCTCAGTTGTGATATGTGGAAGACATCTTTCTCCTAATCTACATACATAGGTAGAGACAAACGGTACACCATCTCGCCGGCTCTATGAAGTATTTAAATGAGTCTAATAAACCTTAGATATAACTTTCCCCCTGACCAAATCTTAGTATCCCTGATTGAGGAGAGGCCCGAAGGAACACATGGTCTCCCTCCATGAACTCCAAACGTCTCCTTCACCTATCATAATAGGAATTATGATTTCCATGTGTGGTCATCATCCTCTCTTGGATGATTTTTACCTTCTCAGTGGTAGCCCATACCAACTTTGGACCCATGAGTGATGACTCCCCTGAGTCTGTCTAGCATAGCGGTGACCTGCATGGTTAATCATACTAGGCCCCGAATAGTGCCATACCAATGGTGGAGTGGAAGCTGTTGTTTCATGAAAACTATACCAGAGGTAGGTGATCCTCCTATATGCGAGAATTGTCTAGGATGCAAGCACATAACAATATCCTCTATCACCTGGATGGTTCACTCTATCTGACCATCAGCCTAGAAACGAAACGCTGTGATCAAGTGAAACTGAGTCCTAAACGCCTCCTACAATCCCTTCCAAAACCGGGATGTGAAGAGAGAATCACAGTCTAAAATGATCATTGATGATACTTTGTGGAGTCTAAATACCTCTTACACATAGAGGCATCCAAATATCTCTATGGAACTCTTCAACCAAATAGGTAGGAAGTAGGCTGAATTGGTGAGTTGGTTAATGATAACCTAGATGGTATCATGTACCATGGACATGTGTGGTAACCCCGTCTTAATGTCCATAAATATCCAATACTACTTCCATTTCAGCACCTCGAGTGGTTGGGTCAAGCCTGCTAGAACCTGGTACTCTTCCTTCACTTGCTGACAAGTGGGGCATCTGGAAATAAACTCTGCAACTTCCTTCTTCATCCCTGACCACCAGTACTAATGTTGGTGGTCCTGGTACACCTTCACCTCACCTGGATGTACTTACAAAGGGATTGTATGGAACTCCCTCAACACCTCCTCCCGCAACACCACTAGTAAAATGGTGCAACCTTTGAAAGTAATGATGTACTCCCCACCATTCAAAAAACCATCAAGGGCATACCCAATGGACATCTATACACATGAAACCTCACAATCGGTATCTTTAATTTGTACCTCCCTAACTAACTGTAATAATATAGGGGTAACTACCATCGACTGGAGATGAGTTTCTCCACCTCCATCCACGATGTATATTTGCAACGAGGCCAAATTCATTGAGGCCTCATTCAGTAGCTGCAAAATCAATCTCTGGATGGGGGAATCTACCACCACATTCCCCTTCCAATGTGTATAGACTATATAAAAGTCATATTCCTAGAGGAACTCTATCCAATTACTCTATCTCAACTTCAAATACTTCTAACAGAATATATAATTTATACTCTTGTGGTCTGATTAGATGTTAAACCGCTCACCCATAATGAAGTATCACCAAATCATTAATGAGAAGACTAGCACTACCAACTCCAAATCATGGGTTGAATAGTTCTTCTCATGTGGTCTCAACTACCACGAACCATAGGCAATAACCAACTTCCTCTACATCATGACAGAACCAATACTAGTACCTAATGCATCATTGTACACTACATACTCGACAGCCTCCTCTAAAAATATCACGATAGGAGTTCCCGTCAAACTCTACATCAGCTTCTAAAAACATTCCTAGAAATTATCCATTGAAATGAAAGGTTTCCCCTTTAATGTCAAAGATATCATGGGTGAAACTAATCTAGAAAAGTATGTTACAAACCTCTGATAGTACCCATCCACCCCAAGGAAACATCATTCCTCTATAATTATCTTGGGTGGCTCCCAAGAAAGAACCACCTCTATCTTCGTTGGATTCACTACAACTCCAACCTCTTAAATGATGTGTCCCAGAAAGTGGACCTCTTGTATCCAGAACTTACACTTCGAGATCTTCCCATAATGCTGGTTCTCTCAGAGTAAGTTATGGACCATCCTAATGTGTATCACGTGCTCCACCTTGGATATCGAGTACACCATGTTGTCATCAAAGAAGAACACCATAAACCAGTCTAAGTACGGCTAGAATATACTATTAAGGAGTCCCAAGAATATAGATGGGGTGTTCATAATGCTAAATAACTTCACTAAGTATTCATAGTGTCCATAAAAACATATTAAATCTTTCGTCAGGATGTCCTCATATCGTACATGAAGCTGGTGATAGCCAGATCCTAGGTCTATCTTTGGGAACTACCTCAATCCCTTCAGTTGATCGATGTGGTCATTAATTCTAGGTAGTGGATATTTGTTCATTATGTTCACCCGGTTTAGGATCTGGTTGTCCACAAACATCCAAAATCTCCCACATGGCTTCTTGAAAAACAAAACTGGGGCCACCTAGGGTGAAACGCTAGGCCTCATGAATCCTTTCCTCTATAGGCCCGCCAACTGTATCCTCATCTCACATAGCTCTATGAGATCTATTTGATATGATGAATTAGATATCAGTGATGTCATGGGATATAGATCAATAGAGAAATATATTTCCCTGGAGGGGGGGGGGGGGTAATCTTGGAACATCTTTCAGAATGATTTCCCTAATCTCATCCACCATTGTAGGAAACTGAGGACTCGTCTCATCCACTGCATTGAGGGTCATGCTATCCAAAAAATGTGTACACCCTCCCATGTGGGAGTCGTTCCTATGATTCTCTGATTTCCATTTCTTCAAAAAAGTAAAACATTGTCCCATCTTCGTATACACACCACAATATACACCTAAAACAATCAATCTAAGCATGTACTATGGATAACCAGTCCATACCCAAAATGTCGTCGAAAGGCCTCGATGATGCTACTAAGAGATTCCAACCAAATACCTCACCTCCATGAGTAAGCTCACACTACTAGCACCTGTGTGTGATCATTGAACCCCTTTATTTAAGAGTCTCTAATCCTAAGGATCGAACAACAAATATACCAAAATCTTCAAGATCTGAGCAAGGTACATGGCAAGAAAGGAGTGATTGACACCTATGCCTATAAAAACTACAACTAGGGTTGAGAAGACATAGATCATACCTCTAATCATCTCTAGAAAACTAGTGTCGTAAGCCTCCATCGTTGGATTTTTTCCTCGTCCCTATCTACCATCTCCCAGAGCCCATGGTGGAACACCTGTGGGTGGTGGCGGTAGTACCTCGAAAGTACGCCCACCTCCTACTGATTGTCTTACTTTTTTTGCACATCAACTAAATATAAGACCTTGATATTACTATATAATTCACTGCCTTAGTAGTCCCTAGACCATATGATGATCGATCATATGGAATGTCTGACAATCTCTTGACATGTGTCCTCGACCAATACATGAGTAGCATGACCTCTCCATCGGCTGACATGTTCTTCCCTAGAACCTCGAACATCTAATCACAAATCATGGGGTTGTCCCTTGGACATTATAGTCCTCCTAAACACCTACATCATTTTTGGATACCTGCTACTGATTACTCTACTACTTGATTCCTGGTGGTATCTCCCACCACCGGTTTTTACACCACTAGAAATCTCTCTAAAAGAATATCTCACTCCAGCACCCCAGCATGTGTCTGAATGATAAGGGATATCATCATTGCCCTGATCTCGAAGGTCTTCCCCTTCTCAAAGGTCTGGTCCTTAATGAACGGGTCTCATACAATATATGTAGAGTATTGAGAATGATCTGGGAATCTTTCTCAGTACTCCGCTACTATCTGACTACCCTTGTGTAGGTGTAGTAACTCATATATATACATAGAGAGTGACATCACTGAAAAGAACTCCTCTCTGAAGAGGTTCTCAAATTCTATATATGAGAGGGTCACCGCTTCATGAATCTAGATCTTCAAGCTCCACAATCTCCCCACTGAGCCCTAAAGAAGGCTCATAGTTAGGACCACCATCTGGTCGAGTGGTGTCCTCACTAGGAGGAAAACTTGTGTAACCACCTCCATCCAATCCTCACCTAACTAAGGATGTATCTCAACTAGGAACCTGGGAGGTATCTATCTATGAAACTCATGAAACACATTGAGAAGTGTCCATCCTACATCGATAGATCCAGTAGGAACTGGTTATCTTCAGGAGGTGGTATCACTGGTACACCACCAGGAGGTGCTATGTATGGCAACAATCCATGTACCATTGCCTCATTATTATGTGGACCATCCTCATGGTGCTGCCCTGTAATCCTGGCTAGATTCCTATGTGGAAGAATCCTAAAACAAAAAAAGTTGTACCATGGTTAATAGCAAAAACCTAGTGAGATGAATCATACTCAAGAAGTACATGATAACACACTCATTTCCTATATGATATATTCAATAAGAGTTTACATGTATCGAGTCAAAACGCCATGTTTAGTGTTTTGGTGTATGGATAACGTGGACACCACACTAACACTGGACTCCCTGGCCTGAAAGTCGAACTCAAAAAACTTAACACTATTTCCCCATAACAAAATCAAAGACTCTTGGTCCCTAAGATAGAACCAATGTCTCCCTCTAATACCACTCTATGAAAATCCATCCCTTGCGGACCATGTCGGGACTACCCCATGCCCACCTCCCATAGGCTTGGGGATGGTGACTAGTGCTGAGTAGGCATATTCTACAATTGGGAGGAATTTTACCAAGAACATGTACACACACACTCACCACAAAAATGTGCTGAAACTGAAAACAATGAGAAGACATGCATGTATACTATTATGAAAACCCACATAGAGTAAATAGTACAACCTGAAAGCAAAAGGGGCCAATATAAAATCCCAACAAAAGAAATGTACAATCTCCTAAAATCCATCTATTGAAAACCCTACCTAGAGGGTAGGTACATAAGCTATTAGAAGTTGCTGAAGTACACCTTTTATATTAGGCCTCCCTCTAAGTACCACATGTATATGACCCACCGAGGCTCCCATCAAAGTTGTTGGTCATCTACACAAGACATGATACATGTGGGCAAAGCCTGCACGAGGGTGAGTAAAACAGTACTCAGTAAGGACCCCAAAACACAAAGGTATATCACAAAGAAATACAAAAAGAAGACTACCAAAGAGGCACATCAAGTGTATACACTATGAAGTACAATGAAGAGAGCCATTAGATTCATCTCACACCAGTATATGTATATGACATACATATACAAATAATGAACAAGTATATTCAAATCCTTGTATACACACTCGAGTTCTTCATTGGAGACACACTCCGTATAGGTTCAGGTGACACACTCCGCGTAGGCGTAGGAGACACAATCCATGTAGGTGAATAAGACACACTCTGTAGGAGACACACTTTGTGTAGGTCATAAGAGGCACACTCTATAGGAGACAGACTCCATATGAGACACACTCTGTGTAGGTCACATCCATCCACTAGAATCCGTTTTTAGTGCGCTTGTTCTGGGAGCACCTACTCCTCGATCCAAAAAGGTTGAATGCCAACCTCCATGAAAACTCATGTAGAGTATCACAAAAGGAATACCTCATCATGAGGGTCCCAACCCCTCTAACCGACCGTCAAACAGATATACAGTTTGGATGTTACGACCCTTTTAGTGAAAAGGGGATGGTTGGGTCCTAGTCCAGTTTGACCCGGTCAGACCGACATGACCCGACCGAGGGTTTTCTGACGAGGCATGTGTGGTAGAACCATCCTCCTGAGCCCAAACCAACCCAGCTGGGATCAAACTATTCTTCCGGCTAGGCCTCCAGCCAACCCAGCCCGCTGCCGGCCCAGCCTGCTTAAGTGGGCTAGTTTAGTCCACTGGCACGTGGCCACTGCTGCATCTCCACCTAGTCAGTGTTTCCATCCACCACATTTAATGTGGCTAGCTTCCGTGTGACATGCCACACGGTCCCACTGGTCCGCGACTTTCAGATATGTGACAAAGCCTCCCGCTGTGTCTCGGTCACGATCGACGCCCATGTTCAATACCCTCGGTTTTCACCATAGGCCCCTTCCTTCAGCACGACCCCATTGGGGCGTGCCTATCACCACCATACTACCGACGAGTTGTGCCGCCGTGCACCGTCTCTGGCACCGGCCACCAGCGGGCTCTACTATATGGACTAACTCATATCCCCCATTGCCCTATTTTTCAAAACAGAGAAACCCTTGCAATCCTTTGGTTTCTATCTTCCCTGACACGATATCCAAATAGTCTAATCATCACTCTGTAGGTCCATCTATCTTCGAAACATCCCGAAAAAGCCTGATGCAACCACGTTGGTTCGTGGGAAAAGAACATAAGATTGAGGTAAGAAAATAAACCAAGAACACCAAGAATGACTAAACTACCAATCAACCTATTCGTGGGTTGGTCTGCATTTGTCGTTGAAAAAATGAATGTGGAAAGAATTCAAAAGATAGCCCCTACCTGGGTTTGGATCACTCGTGGATGAAGACAGATAATTGTGTCATGGTCGTTGGTGAGATCCTTCTAAGATGAGGGGTTGTTGTCGTTGGTGATCCATCATTTGTCGTCCGCCAATGGGAGGGTTCCTCCAATGTATTTTGTCTATAGGTTACATGGAATTCTAGGGTTAGGAATTTAACCTAAATTACTATTTAATTTAATAGAATGGAAAATGTGTCACCCCATAGCTGTGATGCAGTGTCGCTACACTTTTCCATTAAGAAACGAAACGGGGTGTCGCATCGCTGTGAAAAGTTAAAAGAAAACAAAAAAAAATTTTAATGTTTATTTTTTAATCTTCTTTAAAAAAATACAAAAAAATTTTCTACAGTTGAACATCATCGTTCAAAGTTAGTCCCCATCTAAGGTAAAATCGTTATTCTGAACTCAACGGTGCTCTCAAATTTTTGATTCGGGAACCCATTTATAAGTTACTAAAACCGCGCATGTGTTGTAACACCCACATTTTTTTTTGTTTTTATGTTATATAAATCATCAAAGGAATATTTCACTACACACAATACTAGATTCGATTGCTTTACACGTAAATGTGGCCTTCCTCGATAGCTTGCGTTGTACGTAATACCGAGCTTCACTAAACAAAGTCATACTAT
This sequence comes from Viscum album, assembly GCA_963277665.1. Classification (NCBI taxonomy): domain Eukaryota; kingdom Viridiplantae; phylum Streptophyta; class Magnoliopsida; order Santalales; family Viscaceae; genus Viscum; species Viscum album. The sequence goes on along the minus strand of OY728129.1, from coordinate 122,893,314 downwards.
TAAAATATTATTAAAACTAGCCGTTATGAATAGTAATACCCACTTTTTAAAATATTATAAATTTAACTTCAAAAAAGGACTTCATTTTTGGATTCGGAATATCGAAATTATCCTAGGGTGAAATTTTGGTATTTTTCTGAAAACATTAAATTTTTGATGATTAGTGAAAACACTAGGTTACTATTTAAAAACTGACTTTTCATTTAAATAATTATTTATTTTATTTAAATTTATTTTAGGTCCAAATTGATACATAATACCTATATATGTTCAATTTAATTCATTGGATTCATTTTATAATAATTTTAGAAATATAAAAAATTTATTGAACTTTTCACTCTCTTTCACCAACCTCCTTGGAGAATTTTCAAATTCACATAAAACTTAATTTTACCACTTCTATGAGTGGAATATCGAAAATACGAGAGACAATGTTAATATCAACAACTAAAATGTGGTTCAATGAGATGAAAATAATTTTTGGTGAATAGTAACTGTTTACTTTTTTTTACCATGGTTAAAAGTAAATAGGGAAATTAAGGGTAAAAATGATATTATTATTATCCTAAAGCATGTCCTAATTCTATTGGATAAGTGTAATTCGACCAAAAAAAACCTTAGGAATAAAATATGACCATTTAGGTCCACATGGATTAGATTCGGACATTTATTATTATTTTATTTAAAGAAGAGATAAAAAAGTTAAAATCAATGTTTAATAACTAAAACATTTTTAATATATGGTTATACAGAAGATAATATCAACTTTAAATATTAATTAGAAATCTAAGAAGATTTCATACATAATGGTATTTTGTTAATAATTTTTAAACATTAAATAATTTAATTTATTTATAAAACAATGATGATGTAGTAATTATCTTATTAATGAAATATAAACCAAATTGATGTTATAAATACTCCAATAAATGTAATTTGAGGCTTTTTATGAATTCCACTAATTTTCAAGGTGAATATGACATATTATTATTGATTTAATTAACATTTTTAGAAATAATCATGCTGTTATTATTTTCACAAAAATCAATTACCAAATAGTGTCCAAATTGACATAAAATAGCTTTTAAAACAAATATTATATTATTAATTTTTATTTTATTCATAAAATTACAATGTTTCACCATATGACTTATATAAGGTTATATATATAAATAATAAACAACTTGGGGTTCTTTTGGCTACTTATAGTAAGTTTATTAACCTTATAGTGTAAGAAAACACGAAGACACGGTAAAAGTAAAATTATTTAACTTAAAGTTAAATCTAAATGATAAGGTTAAAATAGATACCTAAACTTGTCTAAATTCTATTGGATGAGAGGATTTAGATCTATACCCACCTAAGATTCTAAATAAATAAATTTGGAGCTATTAAAAACCGAATATGACTTTATAATAAAATAATACTTTTAGTTTTTCCAAAGGTGCCCCTCTCCTCCCTTATAAAAGGTGACCTCCTCCCTGTCTTCCTCACACCACATTGAGCCTTCAAGCTAAAACAACCCCAGACATGTTCTCTTCTAAACTTCCCTAAAAACATCCTAGAGGTCCTTTTCTTCTTCAAAGACCATCTTTAGTGCCCCCTAAGAGGAGGTTAAGAAGAGGCGCTTCAAAGAAGAGGTAATGTCCGTTACTGATTCTTTCAACTTTATTCCTTATTATACTTCTTATTTTTTAGTTGTTTCATTATGAAGTAATAACATCAGTATCAATAATATACTGATATGTTATTATAAGTAGGAAACAACCTTGTTTCACCATCTATCCATCCTACGGAAAACGAAATCACCGTGTGTGCGTACGAACGGAATACCATCTCCACGCCATGGTGTAATCTATTTTCCACCACCACCTTACTTGGATGGGTATAATGGTGTAGAGAATAAATATATATGATTATTTTAAATATATATTGATTCTAAAATAGTGTAAATACACTCCAATACAATTCGACGATCATGGGAACAATATCATCGCTCGTGCGTACATACGGAATACCGTCTCCACGATGTGATGCGACTTGTTCTACATGATCTTCATTTAATAATGATTATATAAATGAATTGAATGAATAAATATGATATATATTACTATAATACCATTCTGGAAATGAGGTATCTGTAACATAAAAAGAAGAATAAGAATTTATTTGACAAAACACGCATAAGAACAAAAAGTAATAAACACCCGAAAACAAGTAGCAATGAAATATTACTAATAAGAAGCTAAGAATATGACCATATATGATATCATAACAATGTGTAATATTATGGAATAAGTAAATGGAATTATTTAAATCATTATATAGGAGGTTTGGACACTTATGAAGCAAATCAGACCTATGGTAAAGGAAAATCTCGCAATCTTAATTTTTATCTAAGATTGTATATACTTCAGAATTTACAGGGGAATATTTATCATACACATACATGTTTCCTCAATATGTAATATTATTTATATCCTCCTACAATTTTTTAATTCCTATTTTACCCTTCGGTGAGTTTTTAGTAAAAGATATGAAAGGAATCTTTTGTCATTTTTCGTACCAGGTACTTTTTGACATTTCCGGCCAAAGTACGAGAAGAATGTTTTTAACTTATATGGAATGAATGGAATTTTTGAACATTATTTCCATGAATCTTCCTTTAAAAGTTTTCAAGTTTATTTTTAATCAACTTCTTTTAGTTTAAAATTGTACGACATGTTAAGAAAAGAAAAATGTTTTTGAATTAGAAAAGATATTTTCATCAAGAATGGAGTTCAAGTGTTTTATCAAAATTATTTTCCATCAAAAATAATATAGAGTTATAGTTCTATACCTATTTTTACATTTATTTGATTATGTTATGATGGAATTAATTTTATGATGTCCTTTTATCTTATATGGATTATGTTTTGATGATATGATGTTTAAGAATCCCATTTTTTACATGGGTTATGCTATGATGTATGATTTATGATTTTGTGGAACACATAAGAATGGTTTCATTATGAGATGGGTGGGACCTATATCTCCCTCCAATTTATTGGGTAAAGATTTATATCTCATGAGATATACATGGTTGGAATGGCAGGTTAATCCGGTTTAGTGAAATAGGACTAACATGAGGAGTGAACTCGGTTCAGAAAAGGACTTTCTCCGCTAAGATAGTCTTGGCAATGAGTCTTGAATACTAAGAAATGACTCTATATGATTATGTGTGTATGCCACAAAGATTCATGTCTTATGTCATGATTATTGTGATTTCATTTCACTACTATGATTTATCCCATGTTATGGAATTTTGATTTCTTTTGCAGGTTAAGATTTCCAAAATGTTATGTTCTTATGAATATGATGCGATTGATATTTCTTTTTTCTACCCTTACTGAGAATTTGAGCTCACCCTTTTGTATGTTTTGTTTCCCCAGGTCAGGAAAAAGGTTATTAAGTAGGATTTACAAAAGGGACTCTAGATATGATGAAATAAATGGGATACAATTTAGATGATTTATGAACCAGTTGTTTATGTTTCCCTGTTTCTAATGACACTATACCTATACAGTCCTTTCATGGTTTTGTTATATGTTGTAATAAGTGTGATTCAATTTTGAAGAAATAACAATGTATGTAAAGTATGGGTCGTTATAGTTGGTATCAGAGGAAAGGTATAGTCAACCTTTGGAAACATGGATGTGAAAGCCTTAGTAAGAACCCTAAGAATATGTCTAAGAATAGAACACAATCTTAGTGTTTTATAAATGGCCATGAACAACCAATGATAAGAACTTAAGTGTAAAATTTTATTCTTGATTATTTGGTTTTCCTATTATAATTGCTGTTGCTCACATTATTCTTCTTGGTTTTAGTCAATGGCTGGAACCCAAAGAAACAGTGTTAATGCAGAATGCGACGGTCAATGAAATGATTGTCCCCCAGAGAAACCAAATGTTATGGGATCTGGAATGAAAAATATTCTAGCCATGATCACCCAACTTTCTCAAGATATGAATCATACAGAACTTCCAAACGAGCAAAGGAAAGAGAAAAATTATGTTGAATCCTTCATGAGGCAGCGTCCACCTTCATTCAGCGGGTCTACTGATCCATTAGTTTCTGAACAGTGGATCAGTACTACTGAAAATTTATTTTCAGTTCCTCAATGTTCTGAACATGAAAAAGTCACCTTAGCAATGTATCATTTGGAAGGTGATGCTGATCAATGGTGGAATATTATCAATAATATGAGGAAAATAGATGAAATTGAGTCCATGTAATGGGAAGAGTTCAAGAACTTATTTTTCGATAAGTACTCCCCTCGTATTCTTCGAACAAAGATGGAGAAGGAGTTTCTTGAACTAAAGCAAAAGGATGATGAATCAGTTGGTACCTACGAAGAAAATTTTACAAGACTTGCAAGGTACGCTTCTGGGATTATTATCCAACCTGAGAGTAAGATCTATCGATTCTTTAGTGTCTTAAAACCAAGTCTTAGAAGGGTGTTAGCCATAAGGGACATCAATAGCTACAAGGAAATCGTTCGATGTGGTCTCAATGTTGATATATAGATTGTAGTCACCCATTAGTCATATGGGTTTGATAAGAAGAGGAAAATGGAATTCAAAGGAAAATCTAAAGACAACACTGAAAAGAATATGAGTTTTCCCTTATGCTCAAAGTGTGGAAAGAAACATGGAGGGAGTTGTCTTAAAGGGACAAGTAAATGTTTCAAATGTGTAAAGGAAGGTCATCGGGAATTTGAATGCTGCATTGATTGGAAGAAGATGTCTAGTGATGCGAACAAAGAAAAGGCTACACAGAGTGCACCTCCTACACTTCAATTTTACAAGTGCAAGGAAATGGGTAATTATGCCAATAAATTCTCTAATCCAAGGGTTGTTGATGATTATTGACGTCAAAAAACTCTTAAGGCTAAATACAAAGGAAAGTCACATGCAATTTCTATCAGCGACGTGGAGTATGATAATGAAGTGCTAAAAGGTACACATACCATCCAATCTAAAGTAGCAAATGTTTTAGTTGATTCTGAATCCACCCACACTTTTATTTATGAAGAATTTTATAAGCGTATCTCCATATTACCTCAACAATTAGATGTTGAGTTAGCTGTGACAACCCCTAATGGCACAACAGTCGCACCAAATGTTTATAATTCCTCTCTGATTGAAGTTTCTGGGAAAGTGCTACCTATAAATCTTGTGATCCTTCCTACAGTGTAATTTTATGTGATTCTTGGCATGGATTTTATTTATTTATATGGAGCTCATATCAATTTCCAAATAAGGGAAGTCAAATTTCATATTCCAGATCAATCTTTGATCGTCTATCGATGCAAGGATGAACATAACCTTCCAGTGGAAATTTCTTCCATCTTATGGGCCTTGATTCCACTAAATGAAGGTTATTTATCTCAAATGGTTTGAAAAAAACTCATGATTAAGAATATTCCCATTGTACGAGATTTTGATGATGTCTTTCTAGAGGAATTACCGGGTCTTCCACCAAATCGTGAAGTTGAGTTTTCAATAGAACTCGTACTGGGTGCTTTACCTATTTCAAAGACACCTTAGAGAATTGCCCCAATTGAGTTGCAGGAATTGAAGAAGCAACTCCAAGAGAATCTTGATAAGGGATTCATATGCCCTAGTGCGTCACCTTGGGGAGCACTAGTTCTGTTTGTTATGAAGAAAGACGGATCAATGAGACTCTGCATTGATTATCGAGAACTTAACAAGATCACTATCAAGAAAAAATATCCTCTCCCATGAATTGATGACTTATTTGACCAACTACGCGGAGCTCAATACTTTTCCAAGATTTATCTTCATTCAGGGTATCATCAGTTAAGTGTCAAAAGTGAGGATACACCAAAGATGGCTTTCCGTACAAGGTATGGACACTATGATTTAATAGTGATTCCATTTGGTCTTACTAATGCCCATTCTATCTTCATGGATCTAATGAATAGAGTCTTTAGAGACTATCTTGATCAGTTTGTGGTAGTCTTTATAGATGATATTCTTGTCTATTCAAAGATCATGGAAGAACATGTTTATCACTTGAGAATTGTATTGAAAACCCTAACAAAGGAGAAGCTTTATTACAAATTTACCAAGTGTGAATTTTGTCTTTAAAAAGTTTCATTTTTGGGTCACATAATCTCAAAAGAGGGGATATCTATAGATCCAGCAAAGATAGAGGTTATCGAATGATGGACGAGACCAACAATAGTAACTGAGATCCGAATTTTTCTTGGTTTGGCTGGATATTATCGACGTTTTGTGAAAGAGTTTTCACGATTATCTAGTCCACTCACCTAGTTAACTCGAAAAGGAGTTATGTTCATGTGGATGGAGGAATGTGAAGAGAATTTCATGGAGTTGAAATGAAGTTTATCCAATGCACCTGTACTCACACTTCCTTTTAGTGGAGAAAGGTTTTTGATCTACAGTGATGCATCCAAGAAGGGGATGGGGTTTGTTCTTATGAAAAATGATATGGTGATAGCTTATGCCTCACGACAGTTGAAAATCCATGAGAAAAATTACCCAACTAATGATTTGGAGTTAGCTACGGTAATCATTTAATTAACGATTTGAAGGAATTATCTTTATGGTGAAAGGTGTGATATTTATACTGATCATAAAATTTTGAAGTATATTTTCACACAAAAGCTGCTGAATATGCGCCAAAGAAGATGGTTGGAGTTGATTAAGGATTACGAATTCTCAATTAATTACCACCCAGGGAAAGTAAACAAGGTGGCAGATGCATTAATTCAACAAGACCATGATAGCTTATCCATGATGAGGATCACAAAAGATCAAATATTTATGGATTTACAAAGGATGGATCTTGGAATTATAATGGAAGGGAAAAAATCTTATCTTTATCAAATGAATTTTCAACCATATATACATGTGACAATTAAAGAGGCACATAAAGAAGATGCAGAGTTACAAAAGAAGGTGATAAATGTTCCTGAATTCAACCTTAACTCTGATGAGATAATATGGTTCAAGAATCAGGTTTGGGTTCCTCCCATCCCAGAATTAAAGAAGGAGCTGCTGGATGAGGCTCGTAGTTCTTAATTCACTATTGATCTTGGAAGCATGAAAATGAATAGGGACCTGAAAGAGTACTTCTGGTGGGATGGCATGAAAAGTTATGTTGCTAAATATGTTTCTCGATGCTTGGTTTGTCAGCAAGTTAAAGCTGAGAAACATAAGTCTAAGGGGATGTTACAACCATTACCCATACCCGAAAGGAAATGGGAAAACATCACTATGGACTTTTTCACTGGACTTCCTAAAACATCCAAAGGAAATAATGCTATCTGGGTCATAGTTTATCGTCTTACGAAGTCAGAACACATCATTGCTATTAGGGAAGATTTCTCTCTGGATCATCTTTCCAGGATATATGTAAAAGAAGTGGTAAGATTGAATGGAGTACAACTTTCCATTATATATGATTGGGATCCGAGGTTTACCTCAATGTTATGGAATAATCTTCAGCATAACCTGGATACATAGTTGAGTTTCTGCACTGCTTATCATCGTTAGACAGACAGTCAGTCTGAGAGAACAATTCAAACTCTAGAAGATATTTTCAGAGATTGCTCTATGGATTTCAAAGGTGGTTGGGATCAATACTTACCTTTGTTGGAATTTTCATATAATAATAGCTTTCAATCCAGCATTCAGATTGATCCTTATGAAGCTCTCTATGTAAAGAAATGCTGAACTGAAACTTGCAGGGATGAAGATGGGGAAAAAAAGCTATTACGACCGTTTCTTGTTGATGAGATGGAAAAAAAGGTTCGATCTATTCAACAACACATAAGAGCAGCTCAGAGTCGATAAAAAAGTTATGCTGACAACCGAAGAAAATAACTAGAGTTTGATGTGGGTGATAAAGTGTTCTTACGAATATCTCCTTGGAAGAGATTAATGAGATTTGGAAAGAAGGGAAAGCTGAGCCCTAGGTATATTTGTCTTTTCGAAATACTGGATCGTGTTGGGAAGATAGCTTACCAATTGTCACTTCCACCGAATCTCTCTCAAGTTCATGATGTGTTCCATGTATATCTCATGAGAGAGTACACACCTTATCTTTCACATGTACTCATCTCAGAAGTTGTACCGCTAGAGCAAGATATTTCTTTTGAAGAACAGTCGATAGAGATTCTTGATCGTAGAAAAAAATTCCTACATAACAATACCACTCACTTGGTGAAAGTGTTATGGTGGAACCACCAATTAGAAGAAGCTACATGGGAGCTTGAGGATATGATGCTGGATAGGTATCCTCATCTGTTTGTTACAAAGTGACAAATTTCAAGGGTGAAATTCATTTTATGGGGGGTAGAATGTAACACCTGCGATTGTATTTGTTTTTATGTTATATAAATCATCAAAGGAATCTTTCACTACACACAACACTAGCTTGGCTTAATTTACATGAAAATGAAGCCTTCTTAGATAGCTTGTGTTGTACGTAATACCGAGTTTCACTAAACAACGACATACTATTAAAATATTATTAATGCTAGCCATTGTGACTAGTAATAACAACTTTTTAAAATGTTATAAATTTTATCTTTCAAAATTCACTTCATTTTTTGATTAGGAATATTCAAATTAGCCTAGGGTGAAATGTTGGTATTTTTCTAAAAACATTCAATTTTTGATGAACAGTGAAAACACTAGGTTACTATTTAAAAACCGACTTTTTATTTAAATAATTATTTATTTTATTTAAATTTATTTTTGGTCAAAATTGATACATAATACCTATATAAGTTCAATGTAATTCATTGGAGTCATTTCATAATAATTTTAGATATATAAAAATATTATTGAACTTTTCACCGTCTTTTACCAACCTCCTAAGAGAATTTGCAAATTCACATAAAACATAATTTTACCGCATCTGTGAGTGGAATTTTGAATATCCGAGAAACATGGTTTATATCAAGGACTAAAATTTTGTTCAATTAGATGAAAATAATTTTTGGTGAATACTAACTTTTTACTTTTTTTACCACGGTAAAAAGTAAAGAGGGTAATTAAATGTAAATATGATATTATTATTATCCTAAAACATGTCCTAATTCTATTGTATAAGTGTAATTAGACCAAATAAAAACCCAGGAATAAAATATGACCATTTAGGTCCACTTGGATTAGATTATGACATTTATTATTATTTTATTTAAAGAAGAGTTAAAAAAAAGTTAAAATCAATGTTTAATAAATAAAACATTTTTAATATAGGAGTATACATAAGATCATTTAGACTATAAATATTCATTAGAAATATCAAAATATTTCCTACATAATGGTATTTTGTTTATAATTTTTAGACATTAAATAATTTAATTTATTTATGACACAATGATGATGTAGTAATTATCTTATTAATGAAATATTAACCTAATTGATGTTATAAATAATCCAATAAATGTAATTTGAGACATTTTATGAATTAAACTAATTTTCTAGGTTAATATGACATATTATTATTGATTTAATTAAATTTTTTTAACTAATCATGTTGTTATGATTTTCACAAAAATAAATTACCAAATATTGTCAAAATTGACATAAAATAGTTTTTAAAACAAATATTATATTATTAATTGTTATTTTATTCATCAAAATATATGGTTTGGACAAATGACTTAGATAAGGTTATATATATTAATAATAAACAACTTGTGGTTTTTTTGGCTTTTTATAGTATGTTTATTAACCATATAGTGTAAGAAAACAAGAAGACACGGTAAATGTAACATTATTTAACTTAAAGATAAATCTAAATGATAAGGTTAAAATAGAAACATAAACATGTCTAAATTCTATTATATGAAAGGATTTAGAGCCATACCCACATTAGCTTTGAAATAAATCAATTTCGAGCTATTAAAAACCGAATATGACTTTATAATAAAATAATATTTTTAGTTTTTTCAAAGGTGCCCCTCTCCTCCCTTATAAACGGGCACCTCCTCCCTCTCTTCCTCACACCAAATTGAGCCTTCAAGCTTGGAAAAATCCTGCCAATTTCTCTTTTAAAATTCCATAGAAACATCCTAGAGGTCCTAGTCTTCTTAAAAGACCATCTTTAGTGCCCGAAGTGGAGGTTAAGAATAGGCGCTTCAAAGAAGAGGTAATGTCAGTTACCGATTCTTTCAACTTTATTTCTTCTTCTACATATTCTTCTTTAGTTGTTTAATTATGAAGTAATAACATAAGTATCACTAATATACAGATATGTTATTATAAGTATGAAACAACACTATTTCACCATCTATCCATCCTACGGAAAACAAAATCACCGCGTGTGTGTACGTACGGAATACCGTCTCCACACCGTGGTGTAATATATTTTCCACCACCACCATACATGGATGGGTATAATGGTGTAGAGAATAACTATATATGATTATTTTAAAGTGATATTGATTCTTATATAGTATAAATGCACTCCAATATAATTCCACGATCATGGGAATGATATCATCGCTCGTGCGTACGTACGGAATACCGTCTCCACGATGTGATGCGACTCATTCTACATGAACATAATTAAATAAAGATTATATAAATGAATTGAATGAATAAATATGATATATATTACACTAATACCATTTTGGAAATGAGGTATCTATAACCTAAAAAGAATAATAAGAATTTATTTGACAAAACACGCATAAGAACAAAAAGTAATAGTCACCCGAATAAGAAGTAGCAATGAAATATTACTAATAAGAAGCTAAGAATATGACCATATATGATATCATAACAATATGTGTGATTCTGTAATAATTCAATGACATTATTTAAATCATTATACAGGAGTTTCAGACACTTATGAAGCAAATTGGACCTAAGGTAAGGGAAAATCTCACAATCTCAATTTTTATCTGAGATTGTATATACTTCAGAATTTACTGGGGAATATTTATCATCCACATCCATGTTTCATCAATATGTAATATTATTTATATCCTCCTACAATTTTTTAAATCCAAATTTACCATTCGGTGAGTTTTTATTAAATGACATGAAAGGAATCTTTTGTTGTTTTTCGTAGAGGTTCTTTTTGACATTTGTGGCCAAAGTACGAGAAGAATGTTTTTTAACTTATACAACATGAATGGATTTTTAGAACATTATTTCCCTGAATCTTACTTTACATGTTTTCATGTTTATTTTTAATCAACTTCCTTTAGTTTAAAATGGTATGACATGTTAAGAAAGGAATATTTTTTTTGATGTTGAAATGATATTTTCCTCAAGAATGGAGTTCAATTGTTTTATCAACATTATTTTCCATCTAAGATAATATATGGTTCTGGTTATATACCTTTTTTTACATTGATTTGATTATGTTATGATGGAATTAATTTAATGATGTACTTTTATCTTATATGATTATGTTTTGATGGCATGATGTTTAAGAATCCCATTTTTATTACATGGGTTATGCTATGATGTATGATTTATGATTTTGTGGAACAAATAAGAATGGTTTCATTATAAAATGGATGGGACCTATATCTCTCACCAATGAATTGGGTAATGATTTATATCTCATGAGATAGACATGTCTGGAATGATAGGTTAAACCATTTTAGTGAAACATGACCGAAACGAGGAGTGAACTCGGTTCAGAAATGGACTTTGTCTGCTAAGATAGTCTTGGAAATGAGTCTTGACTACTAAGAAATGATTCTTTATGATTATGTGTGTATAACAAAAAGTTTCTGGTTTTATGTTATGATTATTGGGATTACATCTCACTACTATGATTTACCCCATGTTATGAAATTATGATTTCTTTTGCAGGTTAAGATTTCCAAAATTTTATGTTCTTATGAATATGATTTGATTGATATTTCTTTTGATTACCCTTACTGAGAATTTGATCTCACCTTTTTGTATGTTTTCTTTCCCCAGGTCAGGAAGAAGGTTATTAGGTAGGATATTTCAAAAGGGACTCTAGATATGATGAAATAAATGGGAGACAATGTAGATGCTTTAAGAACCACTTGTTTATGTTTCCCAGTTTCTAAAGAAACTATACCTATATGGTCATTTCATGGTTTTGTTATATGTTGTAATAAGTGTGCTTCAAGTTTTAAGAAAGAATAATGTATGTAAATTATGGGTCGTTATATGTGTGCTATTTTTAGAAAACATAAAAATAGTTCAAACATTTATTTCAGGCACCCTAGGCCTCAGAATCACGTTCTCTCTCAACAATTAGTCTCAGAATAATCCTATATAATTTTCAATTGATTTACATGTAAATTCGAGGACATTAAAATATATATGTATTTGGTTTTCCAAAACTACTAAACAATTCATTCCTTCAGGATATGAATTTCTTGTAATGATTCCAACGTAATAAAATAATGCACCAGTTCTGGGAAAATTTGGTCGGTGTGTTATATTTGTTATAAAAGGATGTTTAGTAGAGAAGATAGAGACTAGATTTAGAAAATATAGATTAGGGAACAAAAAAATAATATAGACATGGAGTATAAACATAAAATAACATGTTTGAATTTTTTAGGGAAGATATCATGTGGATCTTCCAAGAAAACACATCCATGTCTGGATACTATAAGTGGTTGTGGTTCCAAAATAGATGTACCTAGGAGTAACAACTCCAAAAAAGTGTTTTTGGCTTGACCAAGGGTAACCTAGTACATGAAAATAAGACTTACTATGTACCTAGTACTACTTTTTTACAAACCATTATGAATGATTTAAAAGTACATTTTTCCTCAAAGAAACCATTTTTATTATTATGGGATTAGCTATGCATAGGATTTAAATTTATGTCAAGCATTCTTCTAGTTAAGATTATGGAATACGATTCATAACCTAATATATGGTATGTTTTCATTTAAAAATGGTTCCTAGTGTAAGGAATGGAAACTACATGAAAGCGCATATCCCATGTAGGGATTTCCCCTCTAGGCAAGATAATGATGTTGGTTCTGGAGTTTCGATCAGTGCTGATCAACATATAATTATAATAGGAAAAATAACTTATGTTATGAACAATAAATTTACCCATATATAGAACCTTGAACCCCAATATAGAGGAGAAATTTTATACCCCTTTATACTACAAAAACCTCCATCATTTAATGGGACTACAAACCCATTAATATCAGAGTAGTGGATAAGTTCCTTAAAGAAGATATTTCCCATTTTGGGAAGTAACGAAAGGGAGGAAGTTGTCATGGAAGTTTATCATTTATCCGAAGATGTTGATAAATGGTGGTCACTAATTCCAAACAAAAATGAGGATAAAGAGATATAAAATGTTGAAGGGAGTATTTAAAGGAAATATTCTTGGAAAAATACCTTCATCGTGAACATCAAGATGATATGGAAAGGCAGTTTCTGAATCTGAGGCAAAAAAAGGATGAGAATGTTGCAAAGTATGAAGATAACTTCAAAAGGGTATAAATGCATGTCATGTACCATATATGAAATCCAAGTAGAAATATTGATTAATTCATTTATGGTTTAAAAACATTTAAACGAAGGGAACAAGTCTCCCAATAATTCTCATCTTTTGAAGATATAGTCTCATGTGCTATCAAGATAAAAAAAATAATTCTCTATGTCCTGCAACTTTAAGGGAATGGAAGAGAAGAATAGGGGTGATGAAAACTTTGGAAAAGGAAATATGGAAAAGGGGATGAAGGGTAGAATTTATTTTCCATCCGGTGATAATTGTGGGAAGAAACACCTAGGTACCTGGATGAACGGTATGAGTGTTTGTTACAAGTGTAGAGGAAAAGGCCACCAATACCATGATTGTATGGGATAGAAATAATCCACCAATATTAAATAGTTCAATTGAAAAGAGATGATTCATTATGAAAATGATTATCATAGGCATCAAGGGAACATTCCCTAGAGAAGGGAAAGAGAGAAAGGCTAATCTTATGTGATCGCAACTATTGAGGTGGAAGTTCCTAATGATTTGGTGGTCGGTAATTTAATTATTTCCAAAAAATTATCAAATGATTTATTTTATTATGGATCATTGCATTCTTTTATATATTCATGGTTTTCGAAGAAAATTAGAAATTTCCAATTTGATTTAATAAAGGAGTTGTCTGTCAAAACTCCCAAGGGAAGTATCATAGAAACATAGATGTGTCAATCAATCCCCCTTGTGACGCACAAAATTACTTTAGCTGTTGACTTTATCATCATCCCATGATTGAATTTGATATAATTATTGATATTAATTAGATTTCAAACTAGGATATTATAATATATTAAACAAAGAACAAGGTTACAATTTTTGAGAATGGTGAAGAATCCCTTATCATTAGAGAAGAAACCTTATCATTTGATTCTAATCTAGATCCACCCCCAGTAACTCTACTGAATTTAAATCATGGGGAGAATGAGAATGGAATATATATGGGTGAGGAAATAAAAATTCAAATTGAGGTTGTACCTATTGTGAAAGAATAAATTTATGTATTTCCAGAGGATTTACCTGGACATCCTCTAGAGTAGGAAGTTGAGTTCAATATTGATTTAATTCCTGGTTCAAGACCTATATCAAAGACTCCTTATATAATGGCCACTATGGATTTAGTAAAACTGAAGAAAAAAACTAGAGGAATTTAGTGATAAAGGAGTAATCCACCCTAGTGTTTCTCCATGGGACCCCCTGTTCTATTCTTTAAGAAGAAGGATGGATTTATGAGGATGTGTATTGACTACAGGGAGATCAATGCTATTACAATAATGAACAAGTATCCCCTTCCTCAAATTGACAATTTATTTGATCAACTTCTTGGATCCTAATATTTTTCAAAGATTGACCTTCAATTCGGATATAATCGGTTGCATTTTAGAAAGGAAGATATTCCAAAAATAGCATTTTTAACAAGGTATGGGCATTATGGGTTTACAATAATGCCTTTTGGACAGATTATGCACCCTATATTTCCATGTATCTAATGAATAGAATCTTTTTGTAATATCTTGATGACTTTTTTGTTTTATGTATTTGTGATATTTTGGTATACTCCAAAACATATGAAGATCACGATAATCACTTGTGCATTATTTTGTAGACTCTTAGAAGTGAAGAATTATATGGAATGTTTAGAAAGTGTAAATTCTGGCTTCAAACATTTTCTTTTCTAGGTTATATTGTATCTAAGGATGGAATTTTATTGGTTACTACAAAGAAAAATGCATTTCAATAATTTCCATCACCAAAAAACATAAACGAGGTAAGTAGTTTTATTTTCTTAATAGGTTATTATCGACATTTTGTTCAGAACTTCACCCATTTAGACAACCAATTAACCAAGATTACTCATAAATGGGTTAAGTTTGTATGGAAAAAAGAATGTGAAGAATCATTCAAATAATTATATAGGATATTAGTGAATGTTATGATCCTGACTCTACCACTAGGGAATGATGGATTTGTGATCTATAGTGATTCATCAAAGAATGGACTTAGGTGCTTACTTATGTAGAATGATAGAACCAATAAATATGCATCAAGGTTGTTAAAAGTTCATGAATAGAACTATCCAACTCAAGATATTAATTTTGTAGATGTAATATTTTCTCTAAATATATAGTGGCACTATCTATATTGTGAATAATGTAAGATATATGCATATCAAAAGAGGATGAAATATATATTTTCACAAAAAGAACTCAACCTGAGGTAAAGGAGATGGTTTGAGATCCTCAAGGATTATGATTGTTCCATACAATAACACCCATGAAAGGAAAATAATATAGAAGATTCATTTAGTAGGATAGATTGTGGAGTTTTAAACAAAAGTAGGATTTAATGGGATCCTGTATTCATGGATCTAATAATGATGGATATGAGAATTGTCAAGGAAGTTGAACCATAATTACTTCTTCAATTGGTTGCCCAACGTTATTTATTGGGATGAATTAGAACTTCTCAGTTTTATGAAGATAATATTCAAAATAAAATTAGTGGTGTTAATGATGGGAAGTTGGATAAATTCATGTGTGAGGATAAAATTATAAAATTTCAGAAGCGGTTATGTGTTCCCTCTTTACCCGAGCTGAAAAGGGAGTTATTGGATGATTTCCATGGCTCTAATTTATCTATAAACCATGGTAGCACTAAAATGTATATAGATTTGATAGAAAATTTATGGTGGGACAACATGAAGTGGGAAATTTTTATTATGTATCAAGATGTTTAGTATATCAACAAGTGAAGCCCGAACGACAACATCATAGAGGAGTCATGAAACCTATACCCATTACGAGGAAATGGGATGACATCACCATGTATTTTGTCACTGTATTTACTAAAACTCTATGAAATAATGATGCAATGTGGGCATTCATTGATCTACTTATGAAATATGCACATTTCCTTTCAATAAGGGAGGATTTTCCACTATTACACCTTGCACAAATCTAGATCAATGATGTTTTGAGACTTCATGGAGAACCTATCTCAATTGTTTCTGATCATGATCCATGTGTCACATAAAAATTCTAGAAAATTATACAAAAATTTCTAGAAACTGACTTTTATTGAGTACTTATCACCCTCAAACTGACAGGAAATTAGAAAGGAGGATCCATATTTTAGAATATATGTTGAGATCTTGTTCACTTAACATCTAGGGTATGTAGGATCATTATTTACCTTTTGTGAAGTTTTCCTACAATTGTTTTTCCATTCTAGTAATCAAATGGCACCATATGAAGCATTGTATGGAAATATATTTCTTACACTAAACTTTTGGGAGGAAATTGGTGAAAGAAAGCTTGTAGGCCCAGATCATATGAAGGTAACATCAAAAAAGGTAAAGACTATTCAAACCCATATCAATGTATCTCAAAGTAGTAGAAAGTTCTGTGCTGATAATCAAAGGAAGGATTTGGAATTTCAAGTGGAAGATCATGTTTTCTTGAATGTATTTCTATGTAAGGGTATTATAAGATTTGGGAAGAAAGGGAAAATGATCCCCAAGTACATTGGAATTTTAGAAATTATAGAGAGAATTGGAGTTGTGGATTATCATTTTGCAATATCACATAGATTTTATAAATAAAATAATGTGTTCCACATCTCACTATTAAGGAAGTACATGCCAATCCCAATGCATGTCATCACTTCTGAAGGTATAGAATTGGAACCTGTATTATATTACTATGAAGAACCTATTTAGATTTTGGACACTAAAAAATAGGTGTCGATGAATTGGAAAACTAGGATAGTAAAGGTACTTTGGAAAATCATAAAATTAAATATTATATAAGGGATCCTGTGGAACTTATAATGAAAAACTACCAAAATGTTTTATGAGGTAACATTCTAGTAATTTCATGGAAAGAAATTTTGTAAGGGGGGAAGAATATACCACCTCAAGAAAATAAAAATAAATTTAATATAGAATTCATGAAACACTAATTATCTATATAAAAAACACTTTTTTATTATATAAGATAGTTATAACCTATCCGTTAAAAATTATTTTTCCACTTATGTATTTTAAATTTCAAAAAACGGAAAAACTTAGTTGCGATTAGTATTATATTTAGAGTCTCATAGGATCAAATTACATTTTTAGTGAACAATAACTTGATCCACATGAATACTAATGTACACTTATAAATAGTAATGTGACCCTTATAAAGAGTAACCTCTCCAATTTATGTGGAAATAATATTTAATCACCTTATAAATGAGATTGAATATTTCAAAAATTAATAATTAAGTGTTGATATTTTTCTGAGTAATAAATACTTAAATAAAATTTTAAATTAATAAATTTCTTTGAAATAAAATTCATTTTCATAAAAGGTATTCATAAATAAATATTTTTTTAATATGATTTTTGGATAATTTTATGAGACCACCGTCAATTTTTTAAAGTATTATAATTTTGTTTAAATTTAAGATGTGTATTTTTCAAGTAAATAATTATTTTTTTAAAATTTAAATTTAAAATATTTATAAAATAGGTTTGATAATATTTAGTCTATTTTTAAATTATACATGTTGAAAAATGGTTATGGGGAATTTTTTTATTTTTATGAAATACCTGACTTTTTGGTTAATAGTAAAATACAGTAATTTACGGTATAAATACATTATATGATAAATAAACTATTACATGAATCATTGAGGATGTAAGAACAATTAGTTTGAACTAACATGCACTTATTAATATTTTGGTCACATTAATAAAAAATATTTCTTGTATTTAACAAAAAATAAAAGAACAAGATATTCAAAAATCACTCATCTCCTCCACTATAAAAGCCACCCCTCACGCCATCTTATCATTACTCCTCTAAGAATTTAATATTATCAAATTTATTCCCAAATAATACTCACAAGTACCTCCCCACATCCTTTATCCCTTTGTATTTTGAAAATACCAAAACCATTTCACTTAATGAGGTTCTCAAAGAGGTTATTTCAAGAGGTTAATCCTCTTCCTTTTTCATTTAATTTCATTTCAATTTATGTTATTTTATTATTCTCTCCTAAAATCTTCCCTAAAATTGTTCATTATAACTCATTTATCATCTATATACTTGAATTATATAATGTCAATGTAATAACAATTATAAATCTCTTTACTCTCCCTCTTTTATTTTATAAACAAAATCACCGTTCATGAGGTTCCAATTTACAACCTTCCTAGATGATAAAGTTATTTTATTTA
Source organism: Viscum album (assembly GCA_963277665.1). Taxonomy (NCBI): domain Eukaryota; kingdom Viridiplantae; phylum Streptophyta; class Magnoliopsida; order Santalales; family Viscaceae; genus Viscum; species Viscum album. The sequence continues at coordinate 122,874,545 of OY728129.1, read as the reverse complement.
AATTATTCTTAAAATATATTCATGAAACCATTTTAATGGTTTATATATATTTTATAATTTATATTAAAACCATTTTTATGTTCTAGATGGAACATATTAACCTAATACCAAGTGATAATACAAAATGAGTTCGTTATGATCAATAACCACCAAATTAATCTAATCAATTATCACTTAATTTATCATATAATGACTCATCATAATAATATATAACCAAATTATATATATGAACACTTACAATTATGTATTATCATTAAAAACATTCAATTAAAATTCTAGGGAATTAAACCTTTTTACATGAACTTCAATACTTATAATCAAGCGAACCGATCATGAAACCAAGGAAACGAACACTCTGGAATGACAGAATTTAATCATATAACTTATTAATTAGGCCATAAATAAAGTTAATAAAACTATAATTAATCAAATAATTATAAATAATATTATTAATTAATTAATTATTGTATTTAATTTTATTGTCAAGGAAGATAAGGTCAAGTGCAGAACACATTCAGACACATGGTAAGGGTTTTCTACCCGAACATCCATTTTCATTTGGTTTACTCTCATTCTCTACTTACTTTAATGAAATTATTATTTATATTTAATTACTACTCATAAATTTTATGTGAATTTTCTATATATTTTTACCGACCAAAATCCTTATTTCTTTAATGAGGAGTTACATGTTTTAAATGGATCATTCAAATATTCTTCTCGAAATACAAGCCTGATTGAAAGTAATTTCTCAAATTCATACCTATTTCAAGGGGAACTCTATAATATGATTTTAGAAAACATTTTTTTTATAAAATTACTCATAATATTATAAATAAACTACCTTAAATAACTTCTGGGTTTATAAAATTATTTTTCTAAAATAACTCATCTTTTTGAAGTAAAAGAGTATTTATCTTAAAAATTACTCGATGATTTTATGCAAGTAATTTCACCTATTTCAACACTCTTGTTGATTATTATGTTCCATTTGGATTAATATTGTATGAAATCTTATACAATATTTTATTAAATGGTTCATGATTAGTTTGACTGTGGATGTGATCTCTTGATACCATTCACCATATAACTCCGAATGATTAGTGGTTATATTAAATTATTTGGGAAAGTTATTTAAATTTCATATATTAGTTTCAATATGAATTTATATGCTATTTATGTTTATCCACATTCATAAAAGGAATGAATTTTACTTATTATGTGATGGTCAAGGCCAACTATATCCCCTCAATGGATTAGTAGGTCTCACGAGACATTGTAGTTTGGATTTTTACTCATTTATCTATAATCTTGGCATGAGGCCTTGACATAATGATTATGATGTCTGGAATTATGAATTCCATCAATATGAAACTAGATATTGATAGTACATGTGATTATTCAACTATTTTAATATTCATGGTTATGGGTTATGTCATTATTTAATTAGTTTATATTCCTGTCATATAATGATCATGTTTGTTTTTAAAGGAATTTATTTTTAGTTATTCATCATGCATGGTGTTTATGTTTATGATTACTTACACAGTATTATCTACCTATACTGAGCATCCGATCTCACCAATTTATTATGTTTTATATTCCCCAAGTATGTGGAAATGTATATTATAAATGACTTATAGGGATAATCTAGGATTTATGAGAGTTACTAAGGGATCTGCTATATTTTATTTCATTTCATGTTGTAATGTTAAACTTATGTATGTATATGGTTTTCCAAAAAAAAAATATTCATTTTTTTAGGATAAAATTTTCTTGTATTCATGAAAATGTACTAAAATAATGCACTGAATCTGGGAAACTGGAGTCGGGGCATTGTAAATATGGTCAAATTATATTTTTCACCAAATATATTAATTAAAGCGATTAAAATTAATTATAGAGATTAAGTAAAAAATTTTCTTAATAAAGGAATAAACCATAAACTAAGACTATAATAACATATAAAATTTTCCAAAATCCATTTTATTTCCATATTTTGACCTTATCAACCTTTTTAAAAAATTTGTACCATTACTAGAGCAACATTACAGGGTAAAAATGTAATGAACCAAAATTATATCAATGAAATTTCCCTTCTTATGTTTATTTTATATAGTATGAATCATATAAATCCACATATAGAATTAAATAAAATCAAAATAAATGAATAATAAAATAAATAATTGGTATTTCTAGATGTTGAGGAATTTATAATGATGAAATAGTAACATTCCCTTAGGTATAGTAATACGAACCTTATAAGTAGTAAATTTTCATAATGAATAGTAAACTCACCCAATAATGTATAATAAAAATTAGGTATCTCATAAGTGAAAGTACGATATAATTATATCATAGTAAAAGTAAGTGAATATTTTAAAAAGTTATTATTTATGTGTGGGTATTTTTATAAGTAAATATTTAATTACAATTTTATAATAAAAAATGTTATCAAAAAATATAATTTTCAAAAAATGTATTCTTAAATAAATATTTTTTTGCTTATGATTTTAGGATAATTTTATGAGAACTTATCAAATTTTGTAAGTGTTATAAAATCATTTTTATATTTAAAATATATATTTTTTAAGTAAATAATGATTTCATTTAAAAATCAAATCACACATATTTAGAAAATTATTTTTGTAAAATTATGTCCATTTTTTAATTATACATGTAGAAAAATGGTTATGGGGAATTTTTGTGGGTTTTCTAAAATACTTGAATTTTTGGTGAATAGTAAAATATGGTAATTTACAGTATACATACATTAGAAGCTAAATACACTATTCCTTGACTCATCACTGATGTAAGAACCATAATATCAAACTTTAATTCATTATATTACTATATTTTATGATTATTCTCAAACTATTCTGAGTCTTGATCAAAAATAATAAAAAAATGAATAAGATATTCAAAAAATCACCCCTCTCATCCATTATAAAGACCACCCTCACCCCCTCATCTCTTTAGTCCTATAAGCTTTGAAACTTGTAAAATTTATACCCAAAATCCTCTTCCCTAGTCTCTCCCACGTTTATGTTTTCTTGGTCTTACCAAAATACCAAACTCCCTTTCCCTAGGGAGGTTCTAAAGGAGGTTAATTTGAGAGGTAAGCCCTCTTCCTTTTTATTTTAATTTCATTTACAATTTACTTTATTTTCTTATCTTCTTCTCACATCCGCTGTCAAAATGATCTTGATAAATCCAATATAATATATATAATAGAATTATATCATGTTAATGGAATATCATTACTCAAAATACTATATATATATATATATATCTCTATTATATTTTTAAAAATAAAATCATCGTCCAGGAGTTACCGATTTACAACCTTCATAGATGATGAACCTTTGTTCTTCAAATTCATCATCAAGGATAATCATGAAACAATTTTTATGGTTGAACCAAATTATAAAATATTTATTATAACTCATTTAATGTTTTGTAACAAATATATATATTTATATACATAATACTAATTCATATGATGAAACATGTTTGGGATGATCATAATACCCCCATAATAATCTAACTGATTATCACTAATGTATTATCTAATAAATCATCCCCATAAAATATAAAAAAATGAAATATATATCCATTTAAACACAATTATTTACATTAGTATCATATAAATTCAATTTTGGAGAATTATATCTTTTCCACATGAACTTTTATACTCATATACAAGTATACTAATTGTGAAAACCAAGGAAAAGAACCCTCCTGAGCAATTAATTTGTATCTTATAACTCATAAAAAAACATAAATGAACATAATAAAATTTTAATAAATAAAATACATATATAAAGGGTTCTGAATTAATTAATTAATGGATATAATTTTATTATCTTGGACATTTAGGTCATGTGCAGAATATATTTGAACATAAAGTAAGGGTTTTCTAACTGAACGACCATTTTCTTCCAGGTTAATCTTTTTCTCTCTATAAACTAATGATATTATTAATTATTATTATGTAATCATATTGAATTAGTTGTGAGGTTTCTATATATATATATTTACTAATCATAATTATTTTATATTTTTTGGAGATTTAGATGTTTTAAAATGAAATTTCTGAAATTATTCCTAATAAACAAGCCCGAATTAAGGGAACTTTAGGAATTCTCAACTATTTTCAAGGGCACTATATAATCTATTTTTAGAAACCATTATATTTATAAAATATCTAGTTTTATTATGAAAAAAACTATATTATTTGACTTCTACTTTTATATAAATATTTTTTCAAAATAACTCTTCTTTATAAAAGTAAAAGAGTATTTCTATCAAGAATTAGACGATGATTTAATAAGAGTATTTTCATATATTTCAACACTCTTGATGATTCTTATGTTAAATTGGGATTAATATTTTATGATATCATCTAAAACATTTTATTTATTGTATTATTTTTAGTTTTATTTTGGATGTTCTATCATGATACCACTCACTATATTACTCCTAATGGTTATTATTTATGATTACTAATAGAGGAAATTTATTTACATTTCATATGTTAGTTTCAATATAAATGTATATGTTAATTATGTTTCACACCATTAATTTGTGGAATTAATTTTACTTAGTATGTATTGGGTGGGGCCCTCTATAGCCCCTTGGTGTATCGGTAGGTCTCATGAGAAAAATTAGTCTGAGCTGTTACGTATTTATGTATAGTCATGGAATAAGGCTTTGAAAATATGGTTATGATGAACCAGATTATGAATTAACTCATTATGAAAAAAGAAATTTATATTCCTTTTGATTATTTGACTTGTAGAGTATCCAAGATTATGTTTTATAATGATATTATTTATTCAGATTTTATTCATGGCATATTAGGATCAATATTATGTTTTAATGGAATGTGTAATTCTATTTTTTCACCATGACTTTTTACTTATGATTTTACTATATTAATTACCCTTACTGAGAATCTTACATCACCCCTTTATTAGGTTTTATTTTTACCCATGATGTAAATAAGTATATTATGAATGAATTGAAGGGATAATCTAGTAGTTATGGATGTTTATAATAGAATTTACATAGTGTATTTCCCTTCATGTTATAATGATAAACATATCTATGTATCTTGTTTTTCAAAGCTGATAAACTATTCAGTCCTTCGGGATATGACTTAATTGTAATCATACCAATTTATTAATGTGGGGCACTAGCTCTGGACAACTAGGGTCTGGGTTTTTATAGTTGTTATCAAAGGATGTTTAGTATAATCCTTTGAAACTGGATTTAGAAAACACGGATTAGTGAAAAAACTCTAAGATTGAATTTGAGGATAATCATAAAAGACCATTATATAATTTTGGTAACGGATATATTATGTGTATATTCCAATAAATACATCCCTTTTGGATACTACAAGTGGACGTGGTTCTGGAATAGTTGTATTTAGGAGTAAAAACATCGAAAATGTGTTCTAGGCCTGACTCAGGGTAACCTGGTACATGACAACGAGCCTTTCTGTGCATCTAGTTTGACACTCTTGGGGGATATGCGTATGATAATTCACATTTTCTTTACAAATCATTAAGAAGGATTTAATTGTAAATATCTACCCAACGAAACCATGCTTATTATTATAACATTAAACATGAATAATATTTCAGTTTATGTTAATTATTTTACTAGTTTAACATTATACATTATGATTCATAACCTCATTTATTGTATGTCATTATTTAGAAATGATTCCTAGTAAAAGGAATGGAATCCACATGAATGCGCGTATCCCATGTATGGATTTCCTTATTATATAAGATAATGATGTTGGTTTTGTAGTTGTGACTGATGATGAAAAACATATAACTATCTTGGGACAACTTATTCAGGTTATGAACAATAACCATACCCATATGGAGAATCCGACTCCACAATTTGTAGGTGTAATGTTAGACAGATTTATGAGACAACATCCTTTATCATTTAGTGGGAATAAAAACCCATTCATATTAGAGAAGTGGATAAGTTACATAGAGATGATATTGCTTGCATTGGGAAGTAACAAAAGTGCGAAGGCTGTCATGGAAGTGTATTATCTATCGGGATATTCTGATCAATGGTGGTTATAGAATAAAAACACAAAGGTGGAGGAAGAGATTGAAAATATTGAATGGAGGTATTTTAATAATTTTTTTCTAGAAAACTATTTTCCTCGTGAATAATTAGTAGATATAGAGGGGTAATTCTTGAGTATAAGATAGAAAGAGGATGAAAATGTTGTGAACTATGAAGACAGCTTTACAAGGATTGAAAGGAATTCTTCAGACTACATACATAATCAAAGGAGCAAGATTGATTGATTATTTGATAGTTGAAAACTATTCCATTAATGGTAACTGATCTCTCATTATTTCTCATCATATGAAGATATATTCTCATTTACTATCAGAACCAAAAAATAATTCTCTATGTATTATGAATTTTACGGAATCCAAGAGAATATGAGGGATTCTAAAAACTATTTAAAATGAAATAAGGAAATGAGGAATAAAGGAAGAGTTTACTTTCCGACCTGTAGTAATTGTGGGAATAAAAACCCTGGTACTTTCCTCAAGGGAATGGGTGTTTGTTACAAGTGTGGATAAAAAGGCCACTAATCTCATTATTTTAAGGGAATGAAAGAAGTTTCTAATATTCAATTCAATAATTATAAAGAGATGGAACATTATTCACATGAATTTCCTAAGTTTCAAGGAAAATTTCCCCAAAGAAGCCCATGGGAGAAAGGCCAAGCTTATGTGGTCACAACTATTGAGTTTAAAGTTACTAAGGATGTGGTGATAGGTACTTTAATAATTTTATCAAACATATCCAACACATTATTTGATTATGGATCATCACATTCTTTCATATCTTCTTGATTTTCCCAGAAAAATTATACATTTCCAATTTGATTTAATAAAGGAGTTTTTATTCAAAACTCCTAAGGGAAATATCATTTTAGAAAATATATGTTGATTAGTCCCGCTTAGGACACATAAAAATTCTTTATTTTTTGTCCTTATTAGCATACCAATTTTGGAATTTGATATAATTCTCAGTATTGATTTTCTTTTAAATTATGATTCCAAGATATATTGTGAGAGGAATAACGAATCAATTTTTGGGAATAATGTAGAGTCCCTTATCTTTAGAGTAGAACCATTGCCATTTGATTCTTCTCTATATCCACCCGTAATAGCTCTATTGAATTAAATTCTTGGGGAGTAAGACGATGCAATATATATGGTTGAGGAAAGAAATGTTCAAATTAAGGATGTACCTATTGTTCAATAATACATAATTTTATTTCCATAAGATTTACCTGGTCATCCACCAAAGCAAGAAATTGAGATTTCTATTTATTTAATTCCTAGTAAAAGGCCTATATCAAAGACTACTTATAGAATGGACACAGTGGATTTAGTGGATATAAAGAAACAACTAGAGGATTTTAAGAGTATGGGGTTTATTCTCCTTAGTGTTTATCCATTGGGAGCTCATGGTCTTTTCATTAAGAATAAATATGGATCTATGAAATTATGAATTAACTACAGGGAGATCAATGCTATTATGATAAATAACAAGTATCTTATTCCTTGGATTGATGATTTATTTGATCAACCTCAAAGAGTTTGATATTTTTCGAAGATTAAACTTTGATATAAATATCGTCAGTTACATGTGAGGATGGAAGATATGCCAAAGATTTCATTTCAAACCAGATACGAGCATTATGAGTTTACAATAATACCTTTTGGAATGACTAATTCACCCTATGTTTTTATGGATATAATGAATAATGTTTTCAAGTAATATCTTGATGACATTTCTCTTGTTTTTATTGATGATATATTGGTATAATCCAAAATCTACTAAGATCATGAGAATCACGTGCACATTATTATGAAAAATCTTTGAAGATACGTGTTATATGGGAGGTTTAGAAGGTGTGAATTCTAACTTTAAATAGCTTCTTTTCTTGGACATATTATCTCTAAGGATATAATCCTAGTTGATCTATAAAAGAAAATTTTTGTTCCCAGAATGGCCTACACCAAAAAACATAATCATGGTTTGTAGTTTTGTTAGTTTAGTAGGTTATTATCGTTGATTTGTTCAGAACTTTTCCTGATTCACTAACCTATTTATAAATTTTACATGTAAGGGGGTTAAGTTTTTATAGACAAAAGAATTTGAATAATTTTTCAATGAATTGAATAAATGGGTTTTAATGCTCCAATATTGACCCTACCTTCTAGAAATGGTGAATTTTTGATTTATAGTGATGAATCAATGAAAAGGACTTGGTTGTGTCCTTATGCAGAATGATAGAGTAATTTTCTATGAATCAAGGTAGTTAAAAAATCATGAATAGAACTATGAAACTCATGAAATTGATTTATCAATTTTAATAATTTTTTTAAAGATATGGATACATTGTCTCTATAGTGAAAGATGTGACATATGTACAGATCACAAGAGATTGAAATATATATTCTCATAAAAGGAACTCAACATGAGGAAAAAGATATGGTTCTAACTACTCAAGGATTATGATTTTTTAATAGAATATATCCTAGTAAAGGAAAATAAGGTAGCCAATGCATTAATTAAAAATAATCATGGTCTTCTAAGCTAAATGAGAATTGAAATAGATCCCATGTACATGGATCTAGAAAATTTGGATATGGAAATTATCATGGAGGGTGAAAAATCATTACTTTTTCAATTGGTTGCCCTAATATCTTTATTAGAAAGGATTAAAAGTTCTCAATTTGATGATGAGAATATTCAAAAGAAAATTAAAGATCTGAATGATGGTAAGATGGATGACTTCTTCTTTGAGGATGTAATTCATCAATTTGAGAAGAGTCATTGTGTTCTATCTATACTTGAGATAAAAATAGAGTTATTGGATGATTCCCAGAGCTCTAATTTATCTATACACCCTGGTAGAACAATGATGTATAGATATTTGGTGGAACATTTCAGGTGGGATAACATGTAGAGGGAAATTGTTGATTATGTTTCAATATTTTTAGTGTATCAATAGGTGAATGCCAAATACAACATCTTAGAGAAGTAATTCAATCTATTCCTATTCATATAATGAAATGGGATGAAATTCACTAGGTATTTTGTAACCAGATTACCAAAAAATACAATATGGAATGATTCAATATGGGTAATTATTGATCTATTTAGAAAATCATCACATTTTCTCACTATAAGGGAGAATTTTCCCTTGGTGTGCCTTACACATATCTATATTAATGTAGTTGGAAGACTTCATGGAAAAAATATCTCAATTCTGTTTGATCATGATCCATGATTTACATCAAAATTCTAGAAAAGTCTCTATAAATCTTTGGATACTGAGATTCATTTGCGTATCACATATCACCCTCAACTTGATGGGACGTGAAAAAGGATGATCCAGAAATAGAAGACATGACGAGATCATGATCATTTAATTTTCAAGGTATGTGGGATCAGTATTTACGTTTGGTAGAGTTTTCCTACAATAATAGTTTCCATTCTACTATTAAAATCGAATAATATGAAGCATTTTATTGAAAGAGATGGAGTACACCAACATGTTGGGTTGAAGTTGGTGAAAGAAATCTTGTAGGCCCAGAGTTTGCATAGGAAAAAAAAACAAAAGTAAAGATTATTCAAATCCATATCAAAGAAATTTTTTTTAGGAAAAATAGATATGCTTATAATAAAAATAAGTATTTTCAATTTCAAGTTGGAGATCACGTTTTTTTAAAAGTATCTCCATGGAAGGGTGATATAAGATATAGAAAGAAAGAAAAACTGAGTCCCAGGTACATTGGTATTTTTGAAATTTTGGAGAGAGTTGGAGTTGTTGAATATTTATTGGCGATTCCATTTATCCATTCTAAAGTACACAATGTTTTCCATGTCTAAATATTAAGAAAGTACACGCCGAACCCAACACATGTACTCACTTATGAAGGTATCAAATTGGAACCTTACTTATCTTACCGGGAAGAGACTATCCGAATTATGGACACTAATGAATAAGTGTTGAGGAATCTGATGACTCATCTAGTAAAGGTACATTGGAGAAATCATAAAATTGAAGTGGCGATGTGGGAGTGTGAGAAGCTTATGATGAATAACTACCCAAATCTTTTTATGAGGTGACATTTTAGAAATTTTGAGGAAATAATTTTTATTGGAGGGAAGAATATAACGAACCAAAATTATATCAATGAAATTTCCCTTATTATGGTTATTTTATATAGTATGAATCATATAAAACCACATAAAGAATTCAATACAATCATTATAAATTAATAATTAAAGAAATAAGATGTATTTCTTGACATTAAGCAACCTAAACCGATGAAATAATAAATTTCCCTTAGGAATAATAAAAATATGAAACTTATGAAAGGTAAATAATCCTAATGAATAGTAACATCACCCATGAAATTATAAATAAAATATAGGCATCTCATAAGGGAAATTATGATATAATTATATCATAGTAAAATTAAGTGAATATTTTAAAAAATTAATATTTAAGTGTTGGTGTTTTTATATGTAATAAATATTTAATTACAATTTTTTAATTAATAAAACTATTTAAAAGAAAATTTATTTTCATAAAATGGATTCATAAATAAATATTGTGTTGTCTTGTGATATTAGGATAATTTTATGAGACCTTAGTCTTTTAATGTGTTATAAAATCTGTTTTAAATTTAAAATATGTATTTTTCAAGTAAATAATTATTTTATTTAAAAATTAAATTTCACATATTTAAAAAATAAATTTTATAAAATGGATTCCATTTTTTAATTCTACACATTTAAAAATGGTTATGTTAAATTATTAAGATTTTTCTAAAATACTTGATTTTTTGGTGAATAGTAAAATACTGTAATTTATGATATAAATACATTAGAATCTAAATACACTATTACTTGAGTAATCATTGATGTAAGAAAAATAATATAGAATTTTATTTCATTATTTTGACATATTTGTTGATAATTATCAAACCATTCATATTATTAATCTAAATTAATAAACTAATGAATATGATATTCAAAAATCACCCCCACCTCCACTATAAAAACCACCCTCACCCCATCTTATGTTCACTCCTCAAAGACTTAATGATTGTCAAAATTATGCCAAAATCCTATTTTATAGTATCTCTCCATATCTAGGTACTCTTGGTCTTATCGAAAGACCGAAAACCCTTTCCCTAAGGAGGTTAATTCAAGAGGTAAGCCCTCTTCCATTTTCATTTAATTTCATTTTCAAATTAGATTCTTTTCTTATATTGTCCTCATATCCTCTATTAAAATTATCATGATAAATCTAGTATCATTTATATTCAAGAATTATATCATTTTAATGATGTATCATTCCTCAAACTACTCTCTCTTTCTCTCTCTCTCTCCCTCTCTTTAATTTTTAAAAACAAAATCATCGTTCGGGAGGTGATGATTTACAGCCGTCATGGACGATGAACCTTCATTCGTCAATTTAACCTTAAAGGATAGTCATGAAACCATTTTTATGGTTGAACCAGATTATAAAATATGTATTATTTCTCATGCAATGTTCTATAACCATTATATTTACATAATACTAATTCATATGACAAATATGGTTCACGATGATCAAGATACTATCGTAATAATCTAAACGGTTATCACTAATGTTTTATCAAATAACTCATCCTATTACCATATAAAAAAATAAATTATATAACCACTTAATATTAATCAGTTTCATTAGTATCATAGAAATTCAATTCTGGAGAATTATATCTTTCCCATATGAACTTCAATACTCATATACACTTATACCGATCGTGAAAACCAAGGAAATGAATGCACCCAAGTGATAAATTTGTATCCTATAAATCATAAAAAAACCATAAATGAAATTAATAAAATTATAATAAATAAAATAAATATATAAAAGGCTATTAACTAATTAATAAATGGATTTAGTATGATTATCTAGGACAATATGGTCAAGTGTAGAATTAATTCGGACATAAGGTAAGGGTTTTCAACCAGAACCTTTATTTTCATTAGGGTTACTCTTTTTCTCACTTTAAAGCAATGAAATTATTAATTATTCTTATTAACTAATATTAAATTAGGTTTTAATTTTCTATATGTTTTTACCAATAAAAAACATTCTTTATTTTATGGGGAGTTATATGTTTTAAAAGTATAATTCTCAAATTATTCTCGATAAACAAGCCCGATTAAAGGGAACTATTTAAAATATTTCTTATTCTAAAAGGTGATTCAAAATATGTTTTAAGAAACCATTATTTATATAAAACAACTCATTTTATAAAAAAAATAATCTTATTTCACTTCTGGTTTTATAAAAATATTTTTCCAAAAGAACACTTCTTTTCAAAGTAAAAGAGTATTTCTATCGAGAATTACACAATAATTTTATAAGAGTATTTTCATATATTTCAACTCTCTTGTTGATTATTATGTTAAATTGGGATTAATTTTTTATTATTTCATCTAATATATTTTATTGAATTGTTTATGTTTAGTTTGACTGTGGATGAGCTGTATTAATATCATTCATCATATTACTCTGAATGGTTAGTATTTATGTGTACTAGTTGGGGAAAATTATTTACATTTCACATATTAGTTTAAATATGAATGTATATCTTGATTATGTTTCACACCATTCATTTTAGTAATTCATTGGAGATATTAAGTGTTGGGTGGGGCCTTCTATATCCCCTTGGTTCATCAGTAGGTCTCATGAGACAAACTAGTTTGGGTTTTTACCTGTTTATGTATGGTCTTGACACAAAGCCTTGATAGTATAGTTATGATGCCCCGCATTATGAATTCCCTCATTATGAAACTATAAATTTGTAGTCCATGTGAATTTTCTACAATTATAGTATCAATGGTTATGTTTTATTATGATATTATTTATTCATATTTTATTCTCTCCATATTATGATCAAGATTATGTTTCAATGGAATATGTACTTTTATTTATTCACCATGACTTATTACTTATGCTTACGCAGTATTAATCACCCTTATTGATCATATGAGCTCACCCCTTTATTATGTTTTATTTTCCCTCAGGATGTGAAAAATATTATTATGAATGAATTGTAAGGATAATCTAGAAGTTATGGATGTTTACAGTGGAACTTACATAGTGTGTTTCCTTTCAAGTTGTAATGTTGAACTTATATATGTATATATTTTTTAGAATATACTAAACTATTAGGTCCTTCAGGATATTAATTACTTATAATGATACTAATTTATTTTAGTGATGAACCTGATCTGGGAAACTGGGGTCATGTTCATTACAAAGAACATGGGTGGAATTCCCTTTTCAAAAATTTACAAGAGTGCCGCTCTTCCACTATAAAAAGGCACTCACCACTCCAAAATATTCACACATAGAAAGACCTTTGGATCATCCAAAATCTACAAAAATAATCGCCCAACTTACTTACACTAATCTTAGAATACTCACATTGGGTATAAAGCCAATCCATGGAAGGCCTTTGGTGAAAACCAAATGGTGTTACCCAAAGAAGAGGCAACATTCTTCCTCAATCTCCTTTGTTTTATTTTCATTCTCCACCCCATAAAATATTCTTATTCCATGATTAAATAATAACCTGAGTATCCTAAATAAACATAGATGTTTTCAAATTAATTATTGTACCTATACATACACACACTTCCATATAATGGGTAACAAACTAACTGTTCTTCTGTACAGTGAACTACCACCTCCCGAAATTAGGTTGTTTGTTTTTCCATTACCACTTATAGTGGCTGGGAATTATGTTGGACAATATGTTATTATATATATATATATATATATATTATTTATGAATTTTTATGATTATTTATATATTATATAAAACATACCTTAATTCATTCCATTTTTTCTAAATATGATAACATTATTTGTGGACGTTCTGACTACGGCCTACTCAAAGAGATGCGATTTATTCACACATTATATGGGATGTATTAAGGATGAGTTTAGTGAAATTATATGATATATATTAAATAATAATGAAACTATAATGATATTATATATATAATAATATATTCGGATTACTTTATTTCATTCAATATGAAAATAAAATAGGAACAACATCCATACATATGCACGACATAACGTCCCCATGAATAGTGTATTCCATTTCATATTTATATATTTTATAGATTATTATAAACATAAATATATATATATACTGAATAAATATGACATTTATATCATATTTTACATTATAGTATTTTTTCAACCATGATCCACATAAGAGGATCAAGAATACAAGATAAAACATATTTGAAAAACAAAGTGGATATTACTTGAAACGTAACATTAACATGGATTTGTTAACAAACAGGTAATATAAAGTCATAAAACAGTAAAATATGTTATTATATATAATAATATTATCATGTGGTATATTTATAATAAACATATATTTATTATACAGTATTTTTGAATATGTATGAAGAAATTTAAGACTTAAGGTAATGAAATTTCATCCCAGTTTTTTTTCATGAGATACATTCCATATTCAACACTCTCTTATTTTTTTGGTGTATATAATACCCTATAGAATTTTATATAATGAATTTTCTTTATTTTATTATATTAATTTTTTAAATTTATGTTATTCTTTCATGGTGATCACAATTTAAAAATTATTTATGTATTAAGGGTTTTTAAATTTCACATTTTATTTTCCATGAGACACAAGCCATGTTCATCACTCATTTTTTTATGTGGTGTATATAATACCCATGAAGGTAATATATGATACTTATACATAAATTTATGGGTATTTAAATATCCATTTTATTATCTCTCTTTCATGGGTTTTATGTTTCAAAAGATACAAATTGGAAAAGTAGTTTTGTCTCAATTTTCCTTTTTTGAGACACATATCGTGATACACCCCTATATTTTATCTATAAGGTGTATATACTAACTTTTACATGTTATATCATGAATTTTATTCTTTTCATGATATTTTTTGCTACACGTAATGTTATTAACCTATGGGGATCATGATTTAATGTTACCAAAGTGGTAACAGTTTATTGCTGCAATCTCATTGTTTATTGGGATTGTGTATAATTATACTTCCATTGATGAAATATTATAGTAAATCTCTCAGTAAAACTAACAAATTTAATTATATTCGAGTTATTAATTATATATTCATGTATTGGTACCCTTTTTACACTTATTGGAATTGATAGAATTCAGGAAATAGTTTTTAAGAAAATTTGATTTCATCTCTCTCTTTAGTCGAAAATTTGTGCTCTTTGAAAACAATGTTTTCTAAAAACATTTTAAAAATATGTTTTATGATTAAAAAGTGTTTAAATTTTCTCATAATTTATTTATAGGTTTCAAATTATTTTCAAATATAAATTTTTCCAAATGATTTTCAAGATTCTTTTATATATTGTAATGGAAAGTTAATTTTGAAACAATTTTCAATCTTCTTCTATAAATTTTCAAGTAAAAATGTTTTCAAGGAAAAGGTTTTTCAAAATGATTTTTAATTTTGTTTTATATGGTTTTAGGGAAAGTAATTCAAAATGATATCAGGATTATTTTATAAGTATTCAATGAATAAGGATTTCAAAAATGATTTTCATGTTTCATCTATAAGTTTTAGAGGAAAAATGTTTTCATAATTATTTCCAAGCTTCCCAAATAAGTTTTCGAGGAATTTGTTTTCAAAATAATAAAAAGGTTTATTTTTTATGATTTCAAGGAAGAATGTTTTCAATATTATTTTCTACGTTTTTAGGGAAAAATGTTTTCAAGTTGTTTTCAAGCTTCTTTTATTATTTTTCAATGTTACTTTCAAAGAAAGTTATTTTCCAAATTATTTATATTTTAAAGAGAATTTTTTCAAAGTGGAAAATATATTTTCTTGAATTTTTTTAAAATATTTTCATTATTACATTATGTGTTTTCAAAGTGGTTTCAAAGAAATGGATTATAGCAATGTTATATGTTTCAAAAAGAAATGTTCCAAGAGATATTTCAAAACACTTCTCCATAAAGGATGATATCCTTGGTTATAGTTTATGATTTACTGGGGATATGATCCAAGGAAAACATACATATTATTTATCTAAATGGTTTATGTTTTAATATATTAATTTCTATGAAATCCTTTTCTCTTTAAAGGATTATACCATGATAGATGCTTATAAAACCCTATTTATTTCATAGGTTCTTCTAGGATGAAATTATTACACTACCACAAAATAGGTAAACGGAAGCACTACCTTATTTCAGCGCTACGCAGAAAGTATTGATAAAGGGGTACCCTTTATCAGCGTTATTATTAGCACTGATATGAGTTTTTAATAAAAAATATTATTAATTTATATAAAACTATTATATTTATATTCAAAAATAATGTTTATTTATATACATTAAATAAAAAACAATTGTTTATAATTAATAAATATTTTTTAATTATTCAAAAATATATATATAATGTTATAATTAATAAACGTATTTCTAAGATTGTAATTAAATATATATAAAATTAAATAATTATAAGATTATAATAAATTACATTAAATAATAAATTTATTTATTAGATTTATTATATTTATCAGAGATTTATTAGATTTATATTTATTAAATTTATTTCATTAAATTATTAGATTTATTAGATTTATTGGATTAATTCATTATATTTCTTAAATTATTTCTATTTGATATATTTATTTTTTTATTTTATTTATAAATATATAATAATTTTTACTATATAAATTTATAATTAAAATTATTTAATATATATTTTTTTCCAATGAATCTGGTTAATGAATATACTAATCATGCATATATGTTATGTATAATGCTTGAATGTTCATTTATATATTACTTTAAACTATCCATTGATGTGGTATATTGATTAATTCATAATGTTATTCATATCAAATATATATATTCAAAAAATGTTCTTATAGAATTACATTAAATATATTTAAATAGTAAATATATTATATTATATTTATAATGATATATATAAATACCTTTCAAATACAATTTTAATTAAAATTATAACTATATATATATATATATTTAAATAATTATAAAATTATACATATAATATTATAATTTTATTGTATATATATATTAAAAATTATATAAAAATATTTATAAATATATAATATTTGAAGTTATAATTATTATCAAATAAATATATATTTATCCTATATATCATTTTAAATACATATATAATAATTTAAATAAGATATTCAAAATATACCTTTATCATCCCTTTTTTAGCCCTAATAAATGATGTCCTTATCAGTGCTAAAAAAGTGCTGATAAAGGCATATCCTTATCAGCGCTAACAAACCACTGATAAAGGTATGTTTTATCAGCGCATTTTATTTTAGCACTAATAAAAAATAACTTTAGCAGCGCTTTTATCTAGCACAGATAAAGGTTCCAATTGGTTTTTTAAACGAACTCTAACAGGCTCCTCCTCCATCACACCCTTTCAAGCCATCACCGATGTTCACCCCTGAGCCATCGAGCCCTCCTCCGCCGCGACCCCTCATCTACCACAACCCCTCCTCCTCCTCCTACATCGATGCTGTTGCTACCTCATCCTCTTTCTCCGTGGCCATCGACTAATCCTCCTCCACCGCCGCCGCTACCACCACCACCTCCTCCACCTCCTTCTCCTCCTTCTCCTTGCACGACACCCTTGTCCACTTGAAATTATCTGGCATGCACTCCTCATCTGACGACCATCCCAACTACCTCCTATTCAGCGCACAGATTCCCACCGGTGAGTCTCTATTGCGATTTCCTTGGCTTCCATAGGGTGCGTAGGGTTTGGATGAACCCTTACATCAATTTATGTAGTTATATGTATTTCATTCCATTTATTTGAGACTTCCTTTGATGTTAGATGTTCTAAACATGATTTTTAATTATATAACTGAAGTATATGTTATCTAAATATGACTAGTCAATGATTTTCCATGATCACTTTTAGGTTTCCATTGACATAATGGTAATATTTTAAAAATTCAATGATACTTTTATTCAAAATTGTGTTTCATTTATTCAAAATTCTTAATAAAATAGAAATAACGGTTTTGTTGAGGATAAATTATTTGTTCATGGATTATTGTAATAATGAAAATTTATATAGTGGGGTGATTCTTGGTTTATGGGTTTTCCATATTATTAAAGGGGTGTGTGTTTGATTTATGGAATTCAATATTGACCTCAATGGATTGTTTATGATTTTTGTATAGTGTTATTGGTGTATTCAATTATATTTACACTTTTTTGAAATGGTTTTAAATTGGTATTTTAAATGTATGAATACTATATATATATTAAAGTCTTGTTTGGAACTTGATAATAATGGTATTTATTTAGTTACCTTCCACCCCTTGATGAGACCTAGGTTAGGGTTTGTTGTGATAATTATTTTCTTGGAAAAGTTTCAAAGATATGAAATTTCCTTATTTGTAAGTTCACATGGGAGATCATAGATAAAGAAAAGTTCACTAGGACCATTGAATTATGAGTTTAGGAAGCTCAATTAAATTCACTAGAAGGATGCCTAAAATTCTACGTGGGAAGTTGTGACTGGATGATTAGTTTATGACCACTGAAAAGAGTCGTATAAACTATATTTGTAAGTATACATTACTGTAAAAATAAATGTAAGAGATGATTTGACCAACATTGGTGAGGCCTAAGTAACTAAATCAGGTGGCTATAGAAAAAAGAGTGCATTTAAGCACAACCCGATTCCCATAGGTTGAAATTAAAAAGGCTATGTTCAAAGCACTAGAAGGATCATAGATGATATGAAATGATTGAAATATGGTATTGGTGATACATCTTCTAGAGAACTAATTAGGGTTTTTGAAAATTGACTTTACCTTGTAACTCATGTTCTCTTTTTTCAATGAAATATAAATGTGAGGTTGT
The DNA here is from genome assembly GCA_963277665.1 of Viscum album. Classification (NCBI taxonomy): domain Eukaryota; kingdom Viridiplantae; phylum Streptophyta; class Magnoliopsida; order Santalales; family Viscaceae; genus Viscum; species Viscum album. Next base: position 122,855,488 of record OY728129.1, on the reverse strand, counting down.
TGTTCTACCATACACATTAGATTAAAGTATGAATCAAATAATCCCTATATAAAATGTTCTATGTACATTGTGATTACATGTTTATATATTATATTTATGCTTGTTCACTTGTATGATCATTGAAATAAGGATATTGATATGAATAAACCCAGGGGAATCCAAGTTGGAGGAAAAATAGGTACGGTGGTCAGGGTGTGTGGTCATCCCAGTTTTGGTATTTGAAGTCATGAGTGATGCAAGTATTAGTGGATAATATGGGATATTTGGATGAAGTTACACTATGTTGGAGAATCAGTTGTAAAAACTACTGATGATCTTAAAATTTCCACTTGTCCCCAATAAGTGGTATAAAAGCTTATGTTCCTTATTTATGTCTCAAAAATTGGTTGTAGTGGTCGATGATATAGAACTAATGTAGAGTTTTTTGGGGATTATTATTTTAAATAATTGAAATGAGTTTGGATGGAAGATAATTGGGTTCTAAAAATCATATAGTTTATTAGGAAATCCGAAGAATTTCATTATAGGACAGTGGTAGTTCAATGGGTTTTTCTAGATATCAAATTTTTTTTGGCCATTGGTTTCATGCGGCATGTTATGTTCAACGAGTAGAATTATAGATATTTCTATAAGATCATTTAAATTATGATAGCATTGGACTATTTAAATGATTGTAGAAGCTTCATATATTAGAGTTCATTGGTTGGCTACTCCTAGAGAATATTGGTGTTCTATTAGATAGGGGAAATATCTAGAAGTAGAAAAAAATGATCTTGAAGGCTATTAAAGTAAGCACATGTATTATAAAAGGAACATTAAAAAATCTATTTCACAGAAGTTCAAATTTCAGATGTTCCTATAACCTGTATCTGGAGGGGGTGACTGAATTTTTTTCCAAGTTATTTTCCAAGACCAAATATTGAGTATAGACATTGTATTATGGGTTAAAATAAATGATGTCCCATTTAGTGGGAGTTGGTGTCATGTTTTTTAGAATAACTCATACGTGATGGATGAATATGTATAAAGGATCAGAAGGTGTGTGGGACATTCTTTAGAAGAAGATATCCTGGAAGTAGAGGGTTTTGTTGAAGGGTGTGGGAGTTCCAGATGGGGGGGGATTTAGTGTTATGGGAAGTGTGGATAGTTTCAAGCTCTGAAAGTAATAGTGTTGGCATATAAAGGATCAGATGACTAGAAGAACAAATCTGATGCTTGTGTGTCATGAGTGAACTGTAGTGAGAGGGAATGAAGGATGAAAAATATTAGTTGCATGCAGTATTGATAAAAATTGGTGGTAGATGGTGCAATATTCAATGGTCACAATAGAATTATAGGTTTCAATTGATTGTTTCATAAAGTACATTGTAATTCAAAGTAACTTTCACTTTTACTTGTGTTGCTTATAAAATTATGTATACTTTTTTCGTCCTAAAAAATGTTCATAAACTGGTTAGCTTTTTATAAAATTGTTTATAAATTGGATGAGTTATTTATATAATTGTTTATAAATTAATTGGTTCTTTTGTAAAATTGATGACAAATTGTTTGGTTTATTTATAAAGGTGTTTTAATTTTAGTGTTTTGATGGATTTTTTATGGAAATGATTTTGTGTGTGTTTGGAAAAGATAAGGACCCTTTTGGAAATTGTAAAATGTTTGAGTGTGTGTGTGATTGAAAATCAAAGTCCCGTTTGGAACTTTTATATGCTTTGTGTGTTTTACATTCCCAATATTGAACAATAAAACTGTTTAACCAGAAATGTCCCATTCCTAAATATCATTAGACCTATTTTGGATAGGCATAACATATGAGTTCTCATTTTATGTTTTTCTTTTTCAGTTGGAAATCTCCTCTGTCACGTGCCTCTCCTCCACCGCGAACGCACCTCCACCACACGATGAATTACACCTTTTCGGTGAGTTTTCTTCTCTTACACATTGTTTTCCTCTTGTTCTCATGTTATTAATATTTGATATTGATGGTTATGTTGTGAATTTTATGGGCTAAACACCCCACTAAAAATTGTGGCCGTTGGTGGTCCTTTTTTTCACACTAAATGAATTTTATGTTGGTTGGTTCCTATTAAACATTTGATTAAATAAATTGTTAATTTGAATATACATGGATAATGAATGAATTCCTCAGGATGATAAAACATCTACAATAACCCCAAAATTAACAAGAGGAATTGAATAAGGGTTTCTTTGTAAAATCAGAAATTGTGTTTTTTTGGTTTGTATGGTGTTGTGATTGTGAGAATGATTGTGTGTTTTAATAGTGTTGCAGTTATTGGTATGATTAGTATTCCATGTGTTTCCCATGTTTTAGTTCCTCCACCATTGTATGTTAATCCTAACCATACCCATTTAAATAGAACCTCCACTCTATTACTAGTGAAACTCCACTGAATCATAGAAAACAACTTCACTAGAGGACTCTGTGGGACACTTTAGGGACACCCCAGTCAAATAACCATAACAAAACATGTCGTGAATCCTTCCACACACAAGCACTCTATGTAAAATCATACCATCTATTAGTTTAGTACCATATTACTTGACTTGAGAAATTTTGTTTCTTGAGAAACAATAAAAAACAATTTTACAATAATGCATATAGGTAACATGATGGATACTAAAACATTCTAGTGCAAGGGATTCTCATAGCTAGTTTCATTGATAAAGTAGTTGGGAAGATGGGTGTGATCTACTTTAGTCCTGAGTAATGAATGAAAGGGTAAGTGTATTGTTTACGATAGATAGTTCCACTGATTATAGTTGGATGATTACCCTAGTTGAACATATTCTGTGTAATTATTTTGTGAAATATTAATATTACCAAATCAAATTGGATGAATATGAATAAAGAATGTATGAATGCCAAACTATTGAAAAAAGAGTATGAAGATGGCTTGAAAGAGTTTATCATGTTTTCAAAAGATCATGCATATGACCCTTCTCAAATCCTTTTTCCATGTTTATGCTATTGTAATTCAAGAAAAATTAGTCCAGAGGAGTTAGAAGCTCACTTGATCTGTCACAGAATAGATCTAAGTTATACATGTGGGAATAAAAATTGGTAAAAAATGAATGTAGGTAGTGTCTAGGATAGCACTGTATTTTATGGATCATATGATATGATTACAAGTGTGAACAATTAAGATGACTATATGGAGGATGTGGTTACATATGTGAATAATGATGAAGATTATATTGAGGAAATGACAAGGATAGTTGAAGATGAACATCGTGATTGCCCAAAATTGTTTGTGAAGTTGAAGAGTTATGTAAAAACACTATTGTATGACAGATTCACTAAATATACAGCATTGTCAGCAATATTGAAGCTGTATAATTTGGAATAAGGAAATGGGTGGAGTGACACAAGTTTTACAGAACTACTTTCTCTCCTAAATGAAATTCTCTCAGAAGATAATAAGCTTCCACGATGAATATACGACACCAAAAAAATGCAATTATCTATGGGTATGATCTCTGAAAGATGACACAGTTTATCGAATGATTGTATACTATTTCACAAGGACAAAAAATCACTAAATGAATGCCCAATGTGTGGTGCATGTCAATACAAGAGAGATGAATCCCATACTACGAAATTTTTATGGTAAATTCCAATCATTCCATGTTTTAGGCACCTATATGGAAGTTAGGGGACTACAGGACAATTGACATGGAATAGAGATACACGAATTATTGATGGGAAATTATATCACCCAAAAAACTTTCCTTAGTAGAATAGAATTGATCATGAGTATCCTGAATTTGGAAATGAGCCGAGAAACCTTCGACTTGCGTTATCTACATATTGAGTGAATCCTTTTGGTTTTCAAAGCAGCAGTCAAAGTACATGACCAGTTATGTTGGTAAATTATAACTTACCTCCATGGTTATACGTGAAACAAAAATACATCATGTTATCTATGCTTATATCAGGACCAAAACAATTGGGTAATGATATTGATGTTTATTTGGCTCCATTTATTAGGATTTGAAATTGTTGTGGGATTCAGGTGTTACATTGTATGATGCTTACAAAATTAAAGATTTCACTTTGAGATCCATGTTGTATGGGATGATAAATGAAATTCCTTCTTATGTAAATTTTTCAGGATATAGAATTAAAGGAACTCAATCTTGTCCTATTTGTGAACAAGGTACACAATCAATTAGGTTGAAACATTCATAAAAAACTATGTTTTTAGGATATTGTAGATTTCTAACCCGATGTAATAAGTACTGATCATGGAAGATTTTATTCAATGGAAGATCAGATGAATGTAGAACACCATATCCACTAATAGGTGATCAATTGTTTGAGAAAGTAAAATATGTGGAAACTACTTTTGGTAAACCATTTTCAAAAAACCTCACGAAAACCGGCTGAAAAAAGTGATTAGTTTTATTTGAATTACCATATAGTAATTGTCTGTATGTCAAAAATTGTCTTGGAGTTATGAATGTTGAAAAAAATGTTTGAGATAGTGTCATAGACATGTTGCTAAATGCACCCGAAAAAATGGTGGAATTAAGGCTAGGTTGGACATGGTTGAGATGGGAATATGGGAAGAGTTGGCACCAATGAAGGGTGAAAAATTAACATTTCATCCTCCTACTGCTTACACTATTTCCAAGTAGGAGAGATATCTGTTTTGCAACTTCTTGAATGACGTACATGTTCTAGAAGGGTATTCATCAAATATCAAGAACATCATGTCAATGAGTGATTTAATGTTAAAGGGTATGAAATCACTTGAATGCCATGTTTTGATGCAAGGTCTAATTCATATAGTATTACATTGAATTTTTCCCAGAAATGTCCACTTTACAGTAATGATGCTCTATTTCTTCGTCAAAGATATATGAAACAAAGTTATAGACCCGGTGAAATTCCCAACTACGGAAATAGAATATTCCGTAATATTATGTGAATTGGAAATATTCTTCATGATGAAATTATTTGATATGATGGTTCATTTTATGGTTTATTTGGATATAAAGATTCAACTATATGGTCCTAAAAATTATTGATGGATGTACCCCAAGGAACAGTATATGAATATTTTGAAAGCGTATGTCAAAAATTGAAGTCGGCCAAAGGGTTGAATTAGGGAGTGATATATTATTGAGGAAGATATTGAATTATATATCGAATACTTTTCTGGTGTGGAATGCATTGGCCTACTGAAATTTCGTCACATTGTGCAGCTTGAGGGTGAAGGAATTTCGGTAAGAGATACTGACACAGTCAATATTACAGACCAGGAGTAGACCCACCTTTACATTTTTCATAACAGTTTTGACGTTGACCCATATGTTAAAACCCACAAAGAAATTCATATGCATTTGAATCCATCTATTACTGAAAAAAGGATATCAAATACCCATAATTAAAAGTTCATAGGATGGTTTTAGGACTATACTTTTAATGAGTTTCATGAAAATATAGACTTAATTTTATATTGACTTTGATAGCTAGCTGGAGGACCAAGTGTGTATGTATTATCTTATAATTCTTATATAGTTAATGATTATACATTCTGTACTAATGAACATGATGATGATAGTACCATGCAGAATAGTGAGGTTACACTTCTGGTTATGCGATGCATGTTTCTGGTGTTGAGGATAAAAATCCAATTTATTCCAATACGTTATACTTCAACATCATAAAATAAATATGGGTTTTGGATTATAATAAATTCAAAGTATCGATTTTTCAATGAATGCTGGTTAGTGATTTTAAAATAGATGAATTGAGATTTTTGATAGTTGATTTTAGTAAGGAAGGGGAGAAAGAAAAACAGTTTATAATGGCATCCTAGGTAGTACAAGTATTTTATGTTCTAGATCCCACAAATTGAAACTGCCCAATTGTTCTATTATCAAACAAAACTATTTAATGGTCAAATGAAAAATTCAAAGGTGGATGAATCTTTCATTGGGTCTTCTCAATCATTTCGTATCAGTCCCAATTTACGCACCATTTTTTATGTCAAAATGAGACCACAATGAAGGGATTTAAATAGTCGATAGAGGGGTCAAATATCCTTATCCTTTTAAAAAAGGAGAGTTCAATAATTAGGTTATTATTTTATTTTAATATATATTATGTTACCTTATGTTATCATCTATTCACTACTACTTTTATATAATCTAAATTAAATGTTAATCCACTTTTGTAGATAATGACATCTGAACATGCTGATGTGCCCAATCCTGAGGCACAATAGGTCTCTCAACCTGATGATACTGGTCCCAGTGTAGAAGAACAACAGGTTTGTTAACATTTTTTTTGCTGGTTCTAGTGATGAGGTACAATAGGTTTCTCGACCTATTGTTGTTGGTCCCAATGCTAATGCTAGCACTCCGGATGAACATAATGATGATGCTGAAACTGAAGAAATGGTAGGCAATGAAACCCAAATAGTGCAAAAAAAAGAGCATGGTAGTTTGATAGTGTTAGGGAACATTTTTAAGGATAAATCAAAAACATAAAATTTGAGGTGGGATGGAATAAGCGAGGCCAAAATGTTAACCCCAACAAAGCAATGTTTAGTAGTTACATTGGAATCGTCAATCGACAACGCATGTTGATTGATGTACAGTCGCAGAACCATGTTGGCACTAGGATTAAGACACTAATGTGGAAAGAGATTAGGGTAACATTATGATATCATTTGATTAATTTATTAAAATAAAATAAAATACTAAAACACTGACTTAGTCTTTATCATCCATTAAAGAGTGAATTTATAGTAGATGCCTCACACAAGGAATATGTATTCGGAGTTGCAGGAAGGATTCATAGAGGCTTCCATACAATTTTAAAGAAATATCATCTTAATGATGATGGAGTGAAAATCAAGCCTCTCTCACCTCCTCTTTATGCACACTTGATATCCCAAGGAGCATGGGATGGGTTTAGAAGCCATCGTGTGGAGCATAATTTTCATGTACATTGTGTCTGGTAATACGTTGTTTGATGTTTATTGTATTCATCACTTTGATTGAAAAAAATTTACTTTTGAAACAAAAACCGAGTGTGGTAAATTATGAATGTTGAAAAAAACTAGGGTACCCCTACCATAAAAGAAGGATGGGGTATACTTCACTTTAGAAATAATTGGTATGTATTTTAAATCCACCTTAATACTTTTATGCGACCAAAATCAACACCATAACCATGTTCCTATATTTATATGAATATTGATGAATTGAAATCAAAAGACACTTCCTTACCACACCATGTGTTATAGAAGGAGGCTCTTGTAAATAAAGAGGGGATGCTAATAGATGAAAACACACAAAATGTGTGGGAAAAATGTGTAAGTATGACATAATATAAATCTGTTTTCCTTTAAACCACTATTACATAACAATGATTGTTTATTTTACTATATTTTTTATCTGACATAGTAATAGGAATAAACAACACCTGCAACAGATAGAGACATACTTTTAGTGGACTTGAAGCAGCTAGAACAGTATGGCCACGTCAGAGTTGAGGGTTTTGGGGTGAAACCCCAAACATATTTTCAGAAATAAAAACAAGCGGAGGATCAAAATAAGGAAATGAAAAATATTAGAGAAATATTATCTATGTCTCAAGAAGAATTACAATACTAGAGAGAGATGATAGTATGTTTGATGGGGGGAGGCAAAGAGAAAAAATGACTCAAGAACAACCCATTCATGAAGATCCTTCCCAACCCCCACCACTTTTGAGGCAAACCATTCCCCTAAAAACCGAACTTAGCTGAGGTAATCAATGTTATAATAATTGTTTATATGCAATTTGAATCATATAGACACTGATACCTTTCCTGTACTAATATTATATAGGGTGAAAATTATTCTGATTTATATCTATCAACTCTCACCTATCACCTTGTAGTGAGGGATATGGTGTTCAATATGCAGAACGACATGCTACACAACAGACCACATCCAACAAGTCATGTTAGAGTGTTGATTAACATATCTCATGAGACGAGCACCGAGAAACCTATTCCAAATAACGATGAAGACATTTATATGGTCGAACAAGCCGTTGGAATATTCATCACATGGCATACAATTCTTGTAAAAAAATGTGTCAATAAGGAGGTATTCATTTCCAATTTATTTTTCAAGATTAACCTTTAACATTTAATGAAAAGAGGTCTAAAATGATGAATGTTATTACAGAATGGCAAAGGGAAGGGGTGAAATGAAAGATCGGCTCAAAACTATCTTAAGGATCAACCAACCGATCAAAACAATCTACTAATAGCACATTCACCCCATCCATTATATATCCACATTTAATTTCATTATAGGTTCAGGTGGATAAAAAGTTGATAAAAGGAAATAATCACACATTTGATTTGAAAAAAAATATGTATTAGGGGGAAGAATCTGTTTAAATTAGTGCTGAAAATGTAGATGAGATCCTCAAGTACGAATTGCTAGGTGCCTTAGTTGTAAATGTATACACAAGCTATGTTTTCATGATTTGATTTTACAAAAGCTGATATACTATGATAATTATGAATAAATAAATTTCAGATTTTTTATAGGTGTATATATGAAAAAAATTGAATGGATTTCCCCATGAACAAAAATTTGGACACATTAGTCCTCACATCACCTCTTAAAAGGAGAAATAAATTAAGTTAACGAGGGTAACATAATTTCATCCCTACTCAAATTGTTTGAAAGAAAAATTACGGATGACAGAATCTTTTTAATACCAATGATGCAGGGGTAAAACTCTATAATTTATTCATATCAACTATATATTCATTTTTTTCATTACTTATTCTGATTTGTTTTTTAGGAAGTATTGGATGCTCATTTCAGTAAATTTGGATACTCTAATGATTTATTTTTTGGATTCAATGCGTGGATATCCAATAAACCAGCCACGAATGACAACGTTTGTCAATTTGTAATACACTAGACCCAACATTTTAGAAATAAATATCTAGTTATATAATTTATATTATCTTTCAATCAGGATTATTTTATAATAGGGCCTTGCATCAATATTGTCTACATCATGGAACGAATCTAGGGCCTATGGACAAGAATTCCCATGAGATATACAATTGGAAAGGTATCATGGTATATATAAAAAGATATCACTATCCAAACACATATCAAACCAAAATACTTATTTTTCTTGTTGATTTTTTAGTGTCCAAAACAAACAAACCGAAATGATCATGGTTATTATGTTTGTAAGTTTATGAAAGAGATCATATTTCATTGACAAACTAGCATCCGTGAAGATGTATTTTCGAAAATAATTACTAGTTCATTTAAAATATTTTTAATCCTTTGTGTATTTTTATTTTTTCAGTACTACCCTGAGTGTCACAAAAACTCGTATTCACAAGATGATATAGATGTGTTTTTAAATGAAGTGAAAACATACCTGATAAAAGATTATACACAAGTAAGATGAAGGTGACTTTCTTATGTTTCATATCATTAGGTTATGAAGAATGGTTTTAGAAATTATTTGTCTTTATAGTAATGAATAACATAATGAGAGACTCTTATAAACATGTTCTTTATGGTTCCATGTTTCAAAAAGCCCTAGACATAAACTATTATGGCATGTATCATATGTATTCTCTATTTTGGTCATTATGATACTGTTTATATTGATGTAGTGTGTTGGAAGAATATTTGTTATGTATCAATCACAAATTTAATAACAGAACTATAGATTCTTTACTACTATTGGTTAACTACCGTTATGCATGACATCTCATCTAAACTTCTAATCCGGTGTCCCCATGATGCTCTCATCCCACACCATCTCTATGATATCATCATTCATCCTTCACTTATCCTTCTATTCCTACACCCATTTACTATGTAAATTAGTATAGGAAGAGAAGAAAAAGTTAACGCTGAATAATGATATCATAGATAAGGTTTCGGATGAGAGAATCACAGGGACGCCATATCAGAAGTTCAGATCAGATTCTATGCTAAGCGGTAGTTAACCAACAATAGTGAAGTGTACAAGTAATCATTAGTTTTGCAATTATCTTATATCTAGACCAAATAAACCCTTTGGAATGATGTAAATGTCATTTTATGATTTAATATCTCTATTCTAACCAAAAATTATACAATGAAATGTTGATTTGATTTTCATTATTCCTTGTAGAATTTGTTTATTTTAGAATATTTTTATCCAGGTGACATGCATTTTCTAGAAGAGAAACAATGTCGTGTCTGCTTAATCACCGAGTTAATCTTAATATTTTCACAGAAAAATCATTGTCCATAAAATTAATTCATTGTTTCATATTTATGTTTAATTTATTTATTTTATGTATGGAATATTAATCTACTCATATGTGATATCAATGTATGAAATGTTTAGGTCATTATAGTTGGTATAAGAGTGACTAACCTATTCAAAATTGAGCAAACACATTCAGTTGTTTTGATACTTTTGGGAGATGATCCATAAGTCATTTTAAATGTGTAGTAATTAACCCCACCTCAATATGACACACAATACGATTAGTATGACTCAAAGTGTCTATTTTTATTTAAAATTTACATTATTTTTAGTAAATAGAACAAGTGACATATTAAAAACTAAGAAAACACATTCCAATAGTTTTGATACTTTAGGGAAATGATCCATATGTCCTTTTTGACTAGTTGGAATCGGCCACACTTCAGTTCAACACACAATGCAACTGGTATGACCCAAAGTCTCCCTTTTTATTTAAAATTGACATTAATCTTAGAAAAAAACCTAAGTGACATACTAAAAAATGAGAAAACACATTCAGATTGTTTTTATAATTTATGAAAATAATCCATGAGTCATTTTTGATGTGTACGAATAAACACCACCTCAATCCAACACACAGTTTGACCGATATGGATAAATGTGTCTGTTATTAGTTTTAAATTAACATTTTAGATCAAAACCTGTCACTCATTGAAACCATAAAAATATGATTCAATGGTCTTCATAATTTAGGATAACAATTCATTAGTTATTTGTGACATTTATGAAGCAGTATCATTTCAAACCAATGCATGATGTGACCATTATGACTCAAAATGCGTGTTTTCGGTTTCAAATGACATTTTAGTAAAAAAAACACAACCGAATTACTAAAAACTAGGAAAACACATTTTTATTGATTTTATTCTTTATGAAAAAAATCCATTAGTCATTTATAACATGTAGTAATCGACCACACCTCAATTAAATGCACATTGCGACTGGTATGACTCAAAGTGTGTCTTTTTATTTAAAATTGACATTAATTTTAGAAAAAACAAAAGTGACATACTGAAAACTGATAAAACATATTCATATTGTTTTTATACGTTAGAAAAAGAATCCATGACACATTTTTGATGTTTAAAAATAAACCATACCTCAATACAACACATGGTTCGACCGGTATGGCTAAAAGTGTCTGCTATCAGTTTAAAATTGACATTTTAGCTCAAAATATGTCACTCACTAAAAACCAATAAAACCCACTAAAATTGTCTTCATAATCTTGGAGAATGATCCATATGTTCTTCTTGATGTGTATGAAGCAGTCTCATATCAAACCAATACACGATGTGACCGATATGATTCAAAATGTGTGTTTCCTGTTTGAAATGACATTTTAGTAAGAAAACACAACTGATATACTACAAACTGAGCAAACACATTCAGATTGTTTTGATACATTAGGAAAACTATCCATAAGTAATTTTTTACATGTAGGAATCAAACTTCACCTAAATTCAGTGCACAATAAGACTAGTATGACTCAAAGTGTATCTTTTTATTTAAAATTTACATTAATTTTAGAAAAAAATAAATGTGACACACTGAAAATGGAGAAAACGCATTCAAAATTTTTTGGTACTTTAGGAAAAAAATCCCTGAATCATTTTTGATGTGTAAAAATCAACCCCAACTCAATCCGATCCACTGTGTGACCAGTATCGTTAAAAGTTTCTATTATCAGTTTAAAATTGACATTTTAGCTCCAAATGTGTCACTGACCAAAAACCAATGAAACCTGCTCCAATTGTCATCATAATTTCGGATAAAAATAATTTTTTTTTGTGATGTGTATGAAGTAGTCTCATATCAAACCAAGGCACAATATGACTGATATGATTCAAAATGTGTGTTTCCTGTTTGAAATGACAATTTATTAAAAAAACACAACTGGAATACTACAAACTGAGAAAAAATATTCTGATTGTTTTTGTACATTATAAAAATGATCCATAAATAATTTTTGACATGTAGGAATTGAAATCACCTAAATTCAACTCCCAATCTGTCTGGTATGACTCAAAGTGTCTCTTTTTATATAAAATTGACATTAATTTTAGAAAAAAAAAACACAACTGACATATTAAAAACCAAGAAAAAACATTAAAATTGTTTTAATAACTTAGGATAACAATCAATTAGTCATTGTGGATCTATAAAAATACACCAAACCTCAATCCTACGCATGGTATGACCGGTATGGCTAAAAGTGTCTATAATCAGTTTAAAATTGATATTTTAGCTCAAACATGCCACTCACCGAAAACCAAGAAAACCCACTCGAATTGTCTTCCAAATTTAGGATAACAATTCATAAGTAATTTTGACATGTATGAAGTGGTCTTGTATCATACCAATGCCTGATGTGAATGGTATGACTCAAAATGCATTTTACCAATTTGAAATGACATTTTAGAAGAAAAAAAACACAACGATATACTAGAAACTACGAAAACACATTTGAATTGATTGAATATTTCAGGGAAACGACTCATAAGTAATATGTGGCATGTAGGAATCAATCACACTTCAATTCAATTCACAATGTTACTGGAATGACTCAAAGTGTCTCTTTTTATTTAAAATTGACAATAATTTTAGAAAAAAACACAAGTGACATACTACAAACTGAGAAAACACATTCAGATTGTTTTGATACTTTAGGGGAATGATCCATAAGTAATTATTGATGTGTAAGAGTCAACCTAACCAAAATTTGATACACAATGTGACCAGTATGGCTAGACGTGTCTGTTATTAGTTTCAAATTGACATTTTAGCTTAAAAAGAGTGACTCATTGAAAACCAAACATACCCACTCCAATTGTATTCATAATTTAGGATAATGATTAATAAGTTCTTTGTGACATGTATTATGTAGTCTCATATCAAAACAATACAAGATGCGACCGTTATGACTCAAAATATGTGTTTCCAGTTTGAAATGTTATTTTAGTAAAAAAAACAAAATTGATACACTAAAAACATAGCAACAAAATTTGGATTGTGTTGATACTTTAGGAAAATGATACATATGTCATTTGTGACATGTATAAATCCACCTCACCTAAATTCAATTCACAATGTGGCTGGTATGTCTGAAAGTGTCTCTTTTTATTTAAAATTGATATTAATTTTAATAAAAAAACACAAGTGACATACTTCAAACCAATCATACATATTCAGAATTGTTTTGATACTTTAAGAAAATGATCCCAATGTGTCATTTAGATTTGTTATTTATTTTAGTAAAATAACAAGTGACATACTCAAAACCAAGATAACCTATTCAAAATGTTTTAATATTTTAAAACAGTGAACTATGAATCATTTTGGATGCGTAGGAATCAACCCTACCTCAATACGACACACGGTGCCACCGGTATAACTCTAGATGTTTCTTTTTTATTAAAAAAGAAATTTTATTAATGTATTCTTTCATATTAATATTTAATTTATTTCATTATTTTATTACAAACATAATATTTTTTTCTTATATAGGTGAAATCTTTTTCTTCATTTTGGATGCATTTTTTGGAAACTAATACCATGGACAACAATTTTTGAGAGGGGATCACAGATGCCAAAGGATGAAACATTTATGTTATTAACTTTTTGTTGGATAATGGTAATTTTAACCATATAAAACATTTTTTAAAATGTATATAGTGGTGTTTTTTTCTTCATGATGTCAAGTATATGTATATTGCATTGTTTGTAAAAATCTTGTTTGTGTTGTTTCATTCTTTTGTGTTTTGATCATGTGCATCTACTTTTTTGTGCAAGTGTGGAGGTTCTGAGGGTGATTTTAAATAAATAGCACATCACAGGCAACTAGGCATTTATTAGTGCTATTTGTATCACTTATAAAGGTTGCCCTTTATTCATGCTAAAAAATCACTGATAAAGGGGGGACATTTATCATTTTTTTTATCTCAGATAAAGGGACCCTTTATAAACAATTTTTTAGCTCTATTAAAGGGGACCCCCCGTTTATCATCAATGTGATTAATAGTGATTTTCTAGCACTGTTAAAAGTGGTTTCCAGTGCTTTTAATATTCTTATTTGTAGTAGTGTTTTGAAACCTATCTATTTTCAATAGGTCATGATGTGATTAAATGTTTATGATACCCATTTCATTTCATGGGTTATAATATGATATTTATAATACCCATATATTTTTATGGGTCATTCTAAAATTAATGATTTATGAAACATGTATGTATGATTTTTTTATGAGATGGGTGGGACCTATATATCCCTCTAATTAATTGGGTAAAGATTTATCTCTCTTGAGTATAATAGGGATGGAACATTGAGTGAACTCGGTTCATCAATACATGTATGTAATGATGAGTGAACATAGTTCAGTAATACCGGTCTAGAATGGGAGGTGAACCAAATTTAGTAATACAAGGATAAAAAGAGGAGTGAACTCAGTTTAGTAATATAGGGTTGGAACATGAGGTGAACCTGATCCAATAACACCGGGGTGGAATGAGGAGTGAACTTAGTTTAGTAATATAAGGATGAAATTGTAGGTGAACCCAATTCAGTAATACAAGATCATAAGGGGGAGTGAACATAGTTCAGTAAAGTAATTTTTCAAATTATATGGTCTTGGGAGTGATCCTTGAATTATAAGATGGTTTGTGGAGTAATCATATTCCACTAACATGTCATTGGCATTACACCTTGACTACCATAGAAATAATTTTATATATTTATGTGTATGACACAAATTCTATGTCTTATTCCTATATTATGATTTCATGGACTATGCACTTGATTTACTTATGAAAAATGTCTTCTAAACTACCAATATTTACTTCATGACTCTTTTTTATGATCTTTGATATTCAAAGTATGATATTATAATTTTAATATCAAGTTATCATACAATTATTATCTTGATATGCTTATATATCTATCTTTTTTACCTTATTAAGCATCTGAGCTAACCTGTTTCTTTATGTTTTCTTTTCCCCAAGTTTTCAAGAATGTTTTTAGGAAAGTGTAATAAAGGGGAAGATATTTGAGGGATATGATGAATATTTTTAACCAATTTATAATATTAAGATTCCATATTTCAAAATACACTAAACTATTATGTTCCACGGATATGTATTTTTATAATGACATGAATATTCATTTAAAATGATGAAATATCCTTGTATGTTAAGCCAGGGTTTCTATAGTTGATATTAAAGGAATGGTTTAGTTAACATTTCGAATCCCGGATGAGAGAACTATTTTGAGACCCTTAGGGATATTTCTAAGGATATCTCTATGGATATCTCTAAGGATAGGCCTAAGGATTCATAGATTTAAAAGTAGGATTCTTGGTTTTGGAATCTTATAAGTTATTTTTCATTATTATGTTGTTTTCTTCTATGATAAGTGTTCCTCACAATATTATTATTGTTCTTAGTCAATAGTAGGAACTATAAGAAACTAGGATATCATTGAATGTTTTAGATGTGAAAAGTATGAGCATTATACCAATCGATTTCCTAAGTGAAAATATCATGAATAGAATCAGGAAGGTGAACAAATAAAAAAGTCTTCAAGTGCGCTAAAAATGGCCTTTATCAGCTTTTGAAATGTTATCACTATAAAAGCATGGTTAAAATCCTAGATATTTTATCAATGTTGAAAATTCATCGATAAATGGGTCATTTATCAGTGCTAAAAAATCCCTGATAAATAGGACCTTTATCAGCACTTTTAAAAGTGGTAATAGAGGACCCATTTATCAACACTTTTATATAGGGCTGCTAAAGGAACCCTTTATTATCACTTATAAAAGCATTGATAAAAGTTATTTTTATCAGTGCTAATTGAAGTAGTGATAAATTAGTCCTTTATTAGCTCTTTTAAAAGAACTGATAAAGGGTCATACTGTAGTGTGCTATAACAACACACTGCAGCACCATGAAAATATGCTGTAAAAACAAATCGCTGAACCAGAAGCACTAGAAACACACCCAATGTCAACGAAAACATTTCCTAAAACAAAAATTAAATTAAATGAAATTTAAAAAGAAAATTCATGAATAAAACACTATATTATATAAATTTAAAACATTGGATTATATAACTATATAAATACAAATTATTACATACATTCGAAAACATCAATGTTCCTTTGTCTTTTAATCCTGATATAACTCATGACATCTCTAAAAAAACCACCCCCTTATTAAGTAAAAGAATGAACCTATATAAGGATATTATTCTTATGTTATTAATAATATGAAAATTTATTTACCAAACGTGTTAATTTTAGTAAAATTAATGTCTATTTTAAATAAAAATACACACATTGAGTCATACTAGTCACAAATTACATTTTATTGAGGTTTAGATGATTTCAACACGTCTCAAATGAATTTTGAATTATTTTCCTAAAGTATCAAATAATCTAAATGTGTTTTACCGGTTTTTAGTACATCAGTTGTCTTTTTTTACTAAAATTTCATTTTAAACTCACATACTTTTGACTCATTTTGATCACATCATGTATCGGTTTGAATTTAAATAGATTCCAACATATCAAAAATAACATTTGAATCATTTTCCTAAATTATGAATAAAATATGAGCATGTTTGACCAGTTTTTAGTGAGTGAATGTTTTTGAACCAAAATGTCAATTTTGAACTGATAAAAGACACTTTTTGTTATACTGGGCACATCATGTATCATATTGAGGTATGACTGATTCCTATACATCAAAAATGAATTATTGATTATTTTCATACAGTATTTAAACAATTTAAATATATTTTCTTGGTTTTGAGTAGGTTATCTTTCCATTTAACTAAAATTGATGTCAATTTTAATTTAAAAGGGTATTTTTAGTGATTCTGGTCACACTATGAGTCGGATTGAGGTGTGGATAATTCCTACTTTTCTAAAATGACTTATGTATTATTTTCCTAAAGTATCAATACAATATTAATGTGTTTTGTCAGTGCTGAGTACATCAATTGTCTTTTTTCATAAAATGTCATTTTAAACTAGAAACACACACATTGACTCATTCCAATCACATAATGTATCAGTTTTATGTGAGATAGATTCATACACATCAAAAATGACTTATGAATCATTGTCATAAATTGTCATGAAAATCCATGTGTGTTTGATCAGTTTTCAGTGATTGACATTTTTTGATCTGTAATGCAAGTTTTAAACTGATAACAGACACTGTGGGTCATACCCGTCACACCGTTCATTAGATTAAGGTGAGATTGATTCATAAAAAACTCAAATAACTTATAGATAATTTATAAAGTATAAAAATAATAGAAATTTGTTTTTTCTGTTTTGAGTAGGTCAGTTTGTGCCTTTTAATGAAATTGATTTTATTTTAAAATAAATTCACAATTAGAGTCATACCGGTCACACCATGCATCATATTGAGGTGAAACCAAATCCTACATGTTCCAAATTACTTATGGATTGTTTTCCTAAAGTATTGAAACTATCTAAATGTGCTTTCTCAATTTTGAGTATGTCACTTGTCTTATTTATTAAAATGCCGTTTTAAACTTGAAACATGTACTTTGATTCATACATATCACATCCTATATCAGTATGATGTGATACTAATTACAACACATCACAAATTATTTATGAATTTATTACCTAAATTATGAATAAAATCCAAATTAATTTTCTCTGATTTCTGTGAGTACACTTTCTAATCTAAAATATCGATTTTAAAATGATAACAGATATATTGAGTCATATCATGCACATTATGTATCATATTGAGGTGTTCCTGATTCTTACAAATAAAAAATTACTTATGGATCATTGTATTAAAGTATCAAAACAATATGAATATATTTTTGCATCTTTAATCATGTCATCTATCATTTTTAATCAAATTAATATTAATTTTAAATAGAAATAAGTACATGGAGTCATACCAGTCCCATCGAGTGTTGGATTGAGGTGCGGTTGATTCTTATACATCCCCAAGTCTCAAAAAAATCTTAACTACAAATGTTACCATGATTTCCACTGAATTTCTTTTTGTTACTTCCAACTCTACATGAGTAGTTTCAAACAAACCACCTTAACTTGAAAAAAATAATCAACATTTATAGGATTAAATTATTAAGAGTAATACTATAAACAAACAAATTAAACATAAATATAAAATTACTCATTAATTATATAGAAAATTATTTTAATGTGAACATATCAAGATTACCACTATGATTGAGTAGTGGATGGATCTTGAAGGAAAGTGATAAATTTCAACACTACAGGAGTGAAAGGTTTTGACAGAGAAGAATTCTATGGATGTTTTGGTTCAAAAAGGCATGAAATAGGGATAGAGCACCCTAACACAAACAAAAAAAATCCACCCTTACAAGAAAAAAATTATTATGTGATTAATACTAAAAAGAAATAAATTAAACATAAATATGAAACAATACATTAATTCTATGTATAATGATTTTACTGTGTAAACAACAAAATTACCACTGTCATTGAGTAGAGGCAACATCATTGCTCTTCTTTCAAAGGAAGTGGAGGGAACATGAAGGAACGTGATAAATGAAACACTTTAGGGGTGAAAAGGTTATGTGGGAGAAGATGTCTATATAAGTTTTGGTGCTTAATGGTTTAAAAGATGGAAAGAGCACCCCAACTCAAAAAAATAATCAGCATATATAATAAAGCAATTATTATGTGAGTAAAAAAAATATAAAAAAATTAAATATAAATATGATACAATACATTAATTCTATGGAAAATGATTTTACTGTGAAAACATCAAGATTACATCTATGAATGAGAAGAGATAACGTCGTTTCTCTTCTTGAAAAGGTATGCCACATGGATAGGAATCTTCTTAAACAAACGAAATATGCAAGGAATACAGAAAATTAAATAAACATTCCATTCTATAATGTTTTGTTAAAATAAAGAAAGCATATTGTAACATTAACTTTACATCCTTCCAAAGGGTTTCCTTCATTATAGTGTGTTCTTCTGAGGTATTGGTTGCATCATCATGTGAAGAAGACATTGTTTGCTTGTGTAGTAAAACATTTAATTTAGATTATGTTATTGCAGTAGAGAACATATAATATTTTGAGGAAAAATATAATATATTAAAAAAAATTAACTTTTCATTGATCTCTACATATTTATTAAAAGTTTCAAGGATTTGGTTCCTCAATCAAGAAACCAAATCCCTCCTTTCTGGACCCCTCTAACATACAAGACATTTTCACTACCACAAACAGGGCAATGGAAGCGCTACCCTTTATCAGTGCGAAACAGAAAGTGCTGATAAATGGGTATACCTTTATCAGCACTAAATAGAAAGTGCTGATAAAGGGGTATGCCTTTATCATCTCTATCTAAAAGCACTGATAAAAGGTAACATTTATCAGCGCTAAAAAAGTGCTGATAAATGAATGTTTTATAACCGCTTTTATTATAGCGGTGATAAAACATACCTTTATCAACTCTTTTAATGAGTGATGATAAAGGTTCCTTCGGTTTTTATTTAATAACACTAATAGGCCATCCTCACTTGCACGTGGTCAAGCTCTCGCGGAAGCTGAACCAGGCCCCTCGTTGCCGCACCCTCGTTCTCCTCGTCCTCCTCCTTCCTCCTCCTCGTCCTCCTCCTTCTCCACCGCCGTCGCCGCCTCCGTCGTCGCCCCTGCTACCGCGACCGTCTCTGCCTCTGCCGCCTCCACCCCTGCTGCCGTGACCACTGCCGCCTCTGCCACTGCTGCCGCCTCTGCCTCTGCCGCCACCACCGCCTTGCCGCCATCACCGCCTCTGCCTCGGGCGCTACCTCCGCCATCGCCGCTACCATTATTGATATTCATTTTAAGGTAAATTTTTTTTTCTACCGCTTGAATTGAACGTGTGAAATCCTGATTTAAGGTGTTATTACAAGAGACAATGGATTATTGATATTATTGAGTTCTTTATTTAATCCTTGCACCTCAATAAACACCTATTGAATCTTGTTTCATGGGTTATATTTTCTTGAACTCTTTTATGGACACCCCTTGAGTGTGCCAAGTAAAATTATCCATTTAATGTCAAATTATTAACTGCCCTGAACACCTACTTAGGTTATGTAAAAGCTTTTAAATGAGGTTTCCCTTGATACAAGGATATATAAACAGAATTGAAGACACATTATAGGTATTTGGACTATATTCTTAATGGAATTTACCATGTAGGAATTTTCCATGTTGATTATGGCCCATTTTGAAGACCCTTTGAGCCTTATTAGTGAATTTTTCATTCTTGGTAAAATTGAATGTGTAATAATAATGAGGGGTTAATTTTACATGATGGATTTATTTTAATTTAATGAATTAATTAAATTAAATGAAATGATCTATAATGGGTTAAAAGGAAACACCATCTACTGCATGTTATATTGAATGATAATTGTGTATTTCATTTCGTTGAATGAAACTGTACATGGATAATGGGACATATGAGATGTTTTTCTTTATGTTTTTTAATATAAATATGAAGGTTAATAATGCATTACTTATACAAATGGTCCTAATTGAATTGATGTATGGGAGGTAATTCCCCATTATAGTTAAAATTAAAATACACCTTTGTAGAGGATAACATAATATGGTAAGGTAATTGTTGAGAGTACAGGAAAATCACACTCCCTTACATCGGGTGTTGAGTATAACATATCGAACCACAAATACTAATATGATGTTGGGATTTTTTCACCACACCAATTTGTTAGAGTTATTACATGATGGCTTACTCCCCATCCTGAGTTCCATCTAGTTCACATTATTCTATTCTTGATCACTATTATAGTTGGATTTCTTTTCTCGAAGTATGTGATCCTTCTGATTCCTATTTGGATTTGTTTTCACCTATGTATTGAATAAAAATTAGTGATTAGATAGTGATTTCTATCAATAAATTTAAATTTATTTTCATGCACTGTCTTTTGGGGTTTGTGGGATGTGGTAAATGGTGTACTCTGTTTTAGATTATTTTATTCTCATGGGTTTCCCCTATTTAATGTTTTTTTTCAGTTGGAAATCTCCTCTGTTGTGCGCCTCTCCTCTACCACAAACGCACCTCTGCCGTGTGATTAACAACACCATCGTGGTGAGTTTTATCCTGTTACTCATTGGTTTCCTCTTTTTCGCATGTTAAAACTGTTTGATATTTATGGTTATAATGTGAAATGTACGGGCTAAACGCCCTGCTGAAAATTGTGGCCGTTGGTGGTCCTTGTTTGCACACTAAATGAACTGAATGTTGGTTGGTTCTTGTTGAACATTGGAATATATAAATTGGTAATATATGTATACTTGAATTATGAATGAACACCCCAGGATGATAAAACTTCTGTTGTAACCCCTGAATTAAAAAACAAAATTGAATATGGGATGCTTTATAAAAGCTAAAATTTTGAATGTTTGGTTTGCAGGGTGTTGCGATTGAGGTTTCATTCTTATAAAAGATTTATCCACCTAATGTGGTTTCTAGGGGAAATCAACAATAGATCCTTTGTAGGGGAACATTAATGGAACCAGAGATTGGGAAGGACTCAAACACTCATTTGATAACAGGTAGCTAGAGTCCCATTGGATGTTTTGGTCAAGAGAGGGGATGTTGTACCACCATGCCGGGATGACAGTATAAGGAAGAGTATATAACATAGGGAGTCTGGCTCCAGCCTAGGGTTTAGGGGCTGGTCATATGCATGTTATGTTGTCTACTATTGATATTGTGGATTCTTGATCATCTACTGTCAATGGTACAATTCCTATATCATCTACCCTTTATTTTATTTTTTATAAAAGAGAATCACATTCCATTTTTCACTCTTTTTGTAAATGTTTTAGGCTTGGAGGTGTAAAGTATGGATAGTGGTATCACCATCGACACACTATTGGTATTATAGTCCAAGAATATAACATGTTACAAGGAATGATCTATAGATATTGGTGGTTATCATTTATTTTGTGAACCATCCATGCTTTATATGATAATATTTTATTTTAGTTTTGTTATGGATTAGTTTGTTTTATAACAATCCAAAATCATTTGTTACCAGATGAGAGTTACCTTTTTATCTCCAAAATAGACAGAGTTATTTTCACTTGGATGAGAGGAATCTTCTATCTGATCATGTTGAACCAATTCAATCAATATTTTTTTTTCTCATAGATCAAATAGTAAAGCATACTATAGATGTTGCTAGAATGCTGTAGGATTCTTTTTCCCCAATGGTATTACATTTTTCGGATGTTTTCACTGATGAGGTATAAAATATACTTCTTAATAAAGAGATAAACATTATAATCTAGTTTGTTTTGGGAGAAAATTCAGTTTCTATCACAATTTCTAAAATAACACCAAAAAAGAATCATTTGTTTGAATTACAATTTGATGATATAGAATATAATGGTTTCATATGTCATAGTACATTACCATGTGGTTTTATAGTTCTCTAAAATAGACGGTTTATTGGTATTTATTCTTTTGTTGAACTTTTAGAGATTGAACCTGATGAGAGTCAAGAATATGTACTCTCATCCACGCATTAATAGTCACACTGATCATCTATGAGGTTCTATGATCTTCTACATGATAGATTTGACATTAGGTTACCATTAGATGAGTTGGACATCAATAGACCTACCATGGACTGGTTTTAGGAGTAGTTATGGCCTGTATGAATTTTTAGCGATGATATTTGGTTTAACTAATGCATTGGTTGTATTAATGGACTTGATGAATAAGATATTTCATCCTTTTCTGGATCAGTTTTTAGTAGTTTTTTTCAATTAAATATTAGTGTACTCTCAACCCATAGTTGATCTTGACTAACATCTTATCATCACCTTTAGTGTATTGAGATATCATCATATTTATTATTGTTTTCTCATGTTACTCATTGGTTTCCTCTTGTTCGCATGTTATTACTGCTTGATATTGATTGTTATAATGTGAAGTGTACGGGCTATACTCCCCGATAAAAATCATGGCCGTTGGTGGCCCCTGCTTGCACACTAAATGAATTGAATGTTGGTTGGTTCACATTGAACACTGGAATATATAAATTGGTAATATACGTATAATTGACTTATGAATGAACACCCCAGGATGACATGTGTTTTACTTCAATCACACCATGTATAGATACCATAGAGACTTGATGTGTATAGAATATACACCCCTAGTGGTCATGTAAGGACTACACACTGTGTATTCGACAAAAATGTGATGCATAGCTGGTGAGGTGACTCAATATGTATCTAAATTAAACACCTTTAACTCAAGTTGTTATAAATGTCATGTATTTTCAAAGGCGTCATTCAGTCTTTGTAAGACTAACTTGGAATAAATTTGACATATGTTAGATTCAATCAGGTATATTATACATACACGATGTTCACCCTACTGTACACACTATGTATATGGATTTCACATGGGTTTAAAGGAATTTTTACCATGATTTGTTTTTATAAAACCCAAACAAATGCTACCTGATTAATTAAAACATAATAATAGGAAAGTTCTTGAGATCGAACCCATAAAGACGATGAATATGAATAATGAAGGGATGAATTCCAATCGGTTGAAAAAAGAGTATGACGATGGCGTGAAAGAGTTTATCAAGTTGGCAGAAGATCATGCATGTGACCCTTCTCAAATCCTTTGTCCATGTTTACGCTATTTTTATTCAAGACAAATTATTCCAGAGGAGTTGGAAGAACACCTGATCTGTCACGGAATAGATCGAAGTTATACATGTTGGAATAAACAGAGGGGAATTACCAATGTAGGTTGTGACTCAGAGAAAACGACATTTTATAGATCATCTGATACAATTAGAAGCGTGAATAGTGAAGATGATCGTATGGAGGGTGTGATTATAGATGTGAACGATGATGAAGATCGTATTGATGAAATGACAAGGACAGTTGAAGATGAACATCGTGATTGCCCAAAATTGTTTGAGAAGTTAAAGAGTTGTGAAAAAACGCTATTGTATGGTGGTTGCACTAAATATACATTATTGTCATCCATATTGAAGCTATATAATTTGAAAGAAGGCAACAGGTGGAGTGACGCCAGTTTTACGGAACTACTTGCTCTCCTGAATGACATGCTCCCAGATGATAATGAAATCCCAAGCTGAACATACGATGCCAAACTAATTCTACGATTGATGGGTATGATCTCAGAAAGAATACATGCTTGCCCGAATGACTGTATATTGTTTTTCAAGGACTACAAATCACTTAATGAATGCCCAAAGTGTGGTGCTTCCCAATATAAGAAAGATGATTCTAGTTCTACAAAAGTTGTATGGTACTTTCCAATCATTCCTAGGTTTAGATGCTTATATGGAAGTGAGGAGACTGAATGAAAATTGACATGGCATGCAGATACAAGAATTAAAGATGGGAAACTATGTCACCCAGCAGACTATCCTCAGTGTAAGATAATTGATCACACGTATCCTTAATTTGGGAACGAGATGAGAAACCTTTGTCTGGAATTATCTACAGATAGGGTGAATCCTTTTGGTTTTCAAAGCAGCAGTCACAGTACATGGCCGGTTATGTTGGTAAATTATAACTTACCACCGTGGTTATGCATGAAAAAAATACATCATGTTATCTATGATTATATCAGTACTAAAACAACCGGGTAATGATATTGATGTTTATCTGGACCCATTGATCGAGGATTTGAAAATATTGTGGGATTCAGGTGTTACGCTGCATGATGTTTACAAAAATGAACAATTCACTTTGAAATCCATATTGTACGGGACGATAAATGACTTTCCTACCTATGAGAATTTTGTCAGGATATAGCATTAAAGTAACTCAAGGGTGTCCCATTTGGGAATAAGGTACACAATCAATTTGGTTGAATCATTCATCGAAAACAATGTTTCTAGGATATCGCAGATTTCTACCCAGATGACATAAGTAACGATCTTGGATGACATCATTCGATGGAAGTTCAGAGGAACGTACAAAACCGTCTCCACTAACAGGTGATCAATTGTTTGAGAAATTAAAATATATGGACACTACTTTTGGTAAACTGTTTTCGAAAAACCTTACGAAAACTGGTTGGAAAAAGAGATCATTTTTTTCTGAATTACCATACTAGAATTGTTTGTATGTCAGACATTTTCATGATATTATGCATGTTGAAAAAAATGTATGTGATAGTGTCATCAACACATTGAAAAATTCACCTGGTAAAACAAAGGATGGAATTAAGGGTAGATTGGACATGGTTTATATGGGAATACGAGAAGAGTTGGTACCCGTGAAGGGTGAAAAATGAACATTTTTTCCTCCTGCTGCTTACTCTCTTTCTAGGCAGGAGAGATATCAGTTTTGCAACTTCATGAATGATGTAAAGGTTGCAGAGGGGTATTCATCAAATATCAAGAACATCGTGTCAATGTGCGATTTAAAATTAAAGGGTCTGAAATCACATGACTTCCATGTTTTGATGCAAGATCTAATTCCAATATCTTTATGTTGCATTTTGCCCAAGAATGTCTTCCATACATTAACGAAGCTCTGTTTCTTCTTTAAAGCTATATGCAGAAAAGTTATAGACCTGGTGAAATTTCCAACTATGGAAAGATAAATTTCTGTCATATTATGTGAATTGGAAATGTTCTTCCCACCGACATTATTCAATTTGATAGTTCATTTAATGGTTCATTCGGTGAGAGAGATTCGACTATGTGGTCTTGTACATTATAGATGGATGTACCCCATTTAACAGTATATGAAAATTTTAAAAGGGTATGTCAAAAACCAAAGTCGGCCAAAGGGTTGTATTGCGGAGAAATATATTGTTGAGGAAGCTGTTGAATTTTTTACCGAATACGTGTCTAGTGTGGAAATCGTTGGCCTACCGAAATCCCGTCACACTGAGTGGCTTGAGGGTGAAGGAATTTCTGGAAGAGAGGTTGTCACAATCAATATTACAGATCAGGAGCAGGCCCACCATTATATTTTGTATAAAAGTTTCGACATTGACCCATATGTTCAAACCCACAATGAAATTCTTAGGCGTTTGAATCCTTCTAGGGATGAAAAATTGATTTCAAATACACATAATCGATAGTTTATAGGATGGTTTAGAGACAATATTTTTAAGCAGTTAGATGAAAATACATACTCAATTTCAGAATGACTTCGACGGCTGGACGGAGGAGCAAGTGTATACATATTATCTTACAATGCTTATGCAGTTAACAGTCATACATTCTATACTAATGAACATGATGTAGACAGTACCATGCGGAATAGTGGAGTTACACTTGTGGCTGAGGCGATGCATGTTTCTGGTGCTAAGGACAGAAATCAAATTTATGAGAATATGTCATACTTTAGTATCATCAAATGAATATGGGAGTTGGATTATACGAAATTCAAAGTTCCGATTTTTCAATGCAAGTCGGTTGATAACAAGAGTGTTGTTAAAATAGATGAATTATGATTCGTGAAAGTTGATTTCTGTAAGGAAGGGGAGAAAGACGAACCATTTATAATGGCATCACAAGAAGTACAAATATTTTATGTTCCAGACCCTGCAAACCAAAATTGGTCAATTGTTTTATTATCGACCAAAACAACTGAAGGGTCAGATGAATGTTCAATGGAGGTTGACCCTTTTATAGGTACTTCACAATCATTTCGCAGCGGTCCTAATGTAGAAGGTGTTTTGTATGTCATGTAGACCACAATGAAGGAATTTACATAGTCGATAGAGGAGTCAAATCTCTTCAGCCTTTAATGAAAAAAATAGAGTACAATAATCAGGTAATTTGTTTATTGTAACATACGTTGTGTCATATTATGTTATTATCTGTCACTGTGGTTTTTATGTAATCTAAATTAAATATTAAACCACTTCTGTAGATAATGACTTTTTCACCTACTGATGCGCCCAATCTCGAGGCACAAAAGATCTCTCAACTAGCAACCAGTGGTCCCACTGCAGAGCAACAACAGGTTCCTAAACCAGATGCTTGTGGTCCTAGTGTAGAGCAACAATAGGTTTTTCAACCTGTTGTTGCTGGTCCCAGTGCTGAGGTACAACAGGTTTCTCAACCTGTTGCTGCTGGTCCCATTGCCGATGTTAGTGCTCCGGGGGAAGATATTTATTCTAATTCTAAGGAAATGGTAGGAAATGAAACCCTGAAAGCGCAAAAAAAAAAACAAGAGAATCATTGTTTGACATGAATTTATAGTAGATGCCTCGCAAAAGGAATATGTATTAAGAGTTGCAGGAAGGATTCATAGAGGTTTCCGCACAATTTTAATGAAATATCATCATAATGAGGCAGAAGGGAAAATCAAGCTGCACCCACCTCCTCTTTATGAACACATGATATCCCAAGGAGCATGGGATGCATTTAGCAACCGTCGTGGGGAGCATACGTTTCAGGTACATTGTGTGGGGTAATACGTTGTTTTACGTTTTCTTGTATTCATCACTCTGATTGACAGTTTTTTATTTATGAAACAGCTACTGAGTGCTGAAAATAAAAAACGCGCAACAGAACTAGTGTACCCTTATCGTAAAGCAAGGATGGGGTACTTTGAACATGAGAAAAAATTTGTACGTCTTTTAAATCTACCCTACTACTAGTATGTGACATAAAACAACACCATAACCATGTTTCTCTATTTATATGCAGATTGATGAATCGAAATCGAAAGCCATATCCATCACACACCATGGGATATAAAACGAGACTTGTGTAAATAAAGAGGGGATATTGATAGTTTAAAACACACAAAAAGTGTGGGAAACATGTGTAAGTATGAAATAATATAAATTTGATTTTCTTTAAATCACTATTACATTACAAAAACTACTTATTTTTCTATATTTTCTATCTGAAATAGTCACAAGAATCAACAACAACCACACCAGATGCAGACATACTTTCAGCATCCTTAAAGGAGCCAGAAAAGTATGGCCACGTCAGAGGTGTGGGTTTTGGGGTGACACCCCGAACATATTTTCAAAAACAAAAACAAGCGGGGGAGCAAAATGAAAAAAATTGAAAAGATGCAAGAAGAATTATCTATTTTTCTAGAAGAATTACAATACTAGAGAGAGATGATAGAAAAATTGATGGGGGAGAGGCGAACAAAAGAAACAACTCAACAACAACCCATGTGTGACAATCTCGCCCCAACCCCCACCAGATTTGAGGCGATCCATTCCCCTAAAAAACCTGACATAGATGAGGTAATCGATGTTTTAGTAATTGTTTCTATGAAATGTGATTTAAATATACCCTGATACCTTTCCTGTACTAATATTCCACATTGTGAAAATGATTGTGATTTATATTTATCAACTCTCACCTATCACCTTTTAGTGAGGTCTACGGTGTTCAATACGCAAAACGACATGCTACACAACAGACAACTTCCAAAAGATCATCTTAGAGTGTCAATTAACTTAGCTAATGAGCTGAGTGTCGAGCTACCTGTTCCAAATGATGATGACGCCATTCATACAGTTGAACAAGTTGTTGGAACATTCATCGCATGGCCGAAAGTTCTTGTAAAAAAACATGTCGAAAAGAAGGTATTCATTTCCAATTTTTTTTCAAGCTGAACCTTTAACATTTAAGGAAAAATGGTCTGAACCAATGAATTTTATTACAGAATGACAAAGACTGTGGGGTGAAATAAAATATCAGCTCAAAACTATCTAAAGGATAAACCAAATAATTGAAACAGTCTACTAAGAGCACCTTCACCCCACCCGTTCTATATCCACAGTTAATATCATTGCAGGCTCATGTGGATACAAAGTTGAAAGATGGTAGTACTCACATAGTTGATTTTGAAAAAGATATGTAAGGATAGGAAATATCAGATTTCATTAGTGCTGAAAATGTAAATGAACTCCTCAAGTATTAATTACTAGGCCCCTCAGTTGTAAATGTATACATGAGGTAAGTTTTCATGATTTGATTTTACAAAAGCTGATATACTCTGATAATTTTGACTAAATACATTTTATATTTGTCGCAGATGTATATATGAAAAAAAATTGAAGGGATTTCCCCATGAACAAAAATTTGGACTCGTTAGTCCTCACACCACCTCTTCAAAAGACGAAATAGATTCTGATAAAGAGGCATCAATAATGTCATCCCTGCTCAAATCGTTTGAAAACAAAATTACGGATGACAGAATCTTTTTAATACCAAAGATACTGGGGTAAAACTCTACAATTTAATCATATCAACTATATTTTCATTTCTTTCTTTAATTATTCATATTTTTATTCTTTAGGGAGCATTGGATGCTGATTGTAGTCAATTTGGATACTCCAATAATTTATTTTCTGGATTCAACGCATGGATATCCAACAAACCGACCACGCATGATGGCGTTTTTTAATTTGTAATACACTAGATCCAACATTTTAAAACTAAAAATCAAGTTATATAATTTATTTTATCTTTTTATGAGGATTCTGTTATGATAGGGCGGTGCATCAATATCGTTTAATGCCTGGAATGAATCCTGGGCATAAGGATGAGCACACCTACAAGATCTACAACTGGAAAAGTATCTGAGTATATATAATAAAATTTCACTATCCAATCACATATCAAAACACATTTCTTATTTTTGTCGATGTTTTTGTAGTGTCCAAAACAATCAAACGGAAAGGACTGTGGTTATTATGTTTGTAAATTTATGAAAGAGATCGCATTTCATTAACAAACTAGCATCCCTGATGAGGTATTTTCAAAAATAATTACGAGTTAATTTAAAATATTTATTAATCCTTTGTGTATTTATATTTTTTCAGTACTACCATAACTGTCACAAAAACTCATATTCAGAAGATGATATACATGTGTTTAGAAATGAATGGTTAATATACCTGATGGAAGATTGTACACAAATAGGATGAAGGTGAATTCCTACTACTTATGTTATCTATATATGATCATTGATTATCCTCCAACCTTATTTGGTGAATTGAAAATGCTCCGATGTATTGAAATCATAATTTATTACTCAATGTTTTCTATCCCTGTATTCATATTATTGATCTTTGAACAAATCAATATTGAAGTAAGGCATGATGGTGTGCATTGTGTATGGGGTGAATGACGAAACCACTGAGGATCAACAAAATCCATTTTCTATATCTCGTTTGTTTGAACTTGTATCTAAGCACATGTGCTGTTGTTTGACTTGCATAATTATTTCTAGGTAGATGCATGAGATAATCGGATCGTTGGGGGATTTTTTGGAACCAAAATATGTGTCCCAGGATAATTCAAGTAAGGGAACGACTGGTTGAGATGAAATACAAGCTCAGACGACCAGTACATCATCAAAAGAATCAACCCTGTGATGCACCATCATGTATAATATGGTCCTCGTGATGTTTTGAGGTGTTTATAGAAGGTATGTGGAGTCTATTGAGCCCCATGGCTACCATAAATAATTTTTACAGATAGCTCCACATGTTTTTTGTGCTTCATGCCTCTTTACAAGGATCACACCATTCACATGGTCCATCTTATCACGTATGTCCCATTCATCCCATTGCTACTCTTGGAAGAACCTGAGAATCTGACAATGCATAAGCCCCACAAAACCCATACTCATCTTACCAAGAGTATTCCTTGTGTGAAGGGAAGCAGACCATGGTTAATACCCACAACATACCAATTTAAATATATGGGTTTTGATCCATGTATTCTAAATAGGGTACGTAGGAAGCCTCCATGAGGTTAAATCCCAACCAATGGTAAACTATGGTGACCCCCTAACTGGGGTACACCTTCTCTTATTTTCCCTCTTGTATTTCCCTTAGTGGCGTCTGGACAAGTCTTCAAAATGTGAAACCATACCTTTATGGGATGCACCACACTTAGGTAAGACCTCATTGGGCATTTTGATCCATCTATCAGGTAAACATTCCAGGTGCTCCCTTATAGAGATTTACCTACCTGATCCACCTTTATTAGTGTTTCGATCCACGTAGGTCTTACATCATTGTAAGACATTAAATCATGACCCTCTATCCTTGTGGGATGCTAAACTCATGGAATACGACAAGTTAAACATGTGTTTCTATTAATATATTCAATATTAATGTTTAATTAGTCCTTATTAAGGTATTATAGAGTTGTGGTTTTATGTTTTCCAGCAGATTTTGTAAGATTACAAGATTTCTGTAGGTGATTCCATGCTTTAAATGTGTTTGAAGAAATGAGAAAGTGGTGTGATGGGTGTTTTCAAATGGATTTAATGTGTTTGTGAATTTTGAAGAGGGTTTAATTATGAGATGTAAAGAGTCTATATATGTGTATTTACATTGAATGAAAGTACATGAGAATGTGTTGATATATATGATGTTTATAATGTAAATTGAGCACAATTTCCATACAAGGTATTTTCTTTATGATGTACAGGGGACAGGTTGAAAGGGCAGGGGTGGTTTTCTGGGGGAGGGGGAAGGGGGCAAAGTGGTAGGGCAAGGGGTAGGGGGTGTGATGGGTTCTTTTGATATATGTAGGGGGTGGGCAGGGGGTGTGTAATGGGAAGGGGGGAAGTGCAGTGGATGAGGGTGTGCTGGGGAATGGGGCAAGGGGTGTTCAGGGGGCAGGGAGTGTGCAGGGGTAGGGTGTGCGCTCGGGGGTGAGCAGGGTGTATGGGGTGTCCTGGGGAATGGGGCAGGGGTGCTTCTTTTTTATGGAATGGGGGGACATATAGACATGGTATTAAACTGTGGATATAGGTATATAACCAATGTTTAATGTCATTGCAAAAGGCCCATAATTGGTATCCAATAGCATCATGATGCTGTGGAATGGAGACCAAAATCCCTAATAGTTGAAACCAATGTTAGGGGAAGAAGGAGAAGAATATAGAGGAGGATAATAGGGTTGAAGATATTCCACCACTCTTTTAATGTAACTGATAATATTTAATTTATCTCAAATGTAAGGGAGATATCCCATTGTGGAAGGGAGAAGGAGGAGAGTACGTGTAAAGGATTTTGTTCAGGGGAATGAGGGATATAGGAGGGTAACCCGGTTTAATGGTTGATAGTGAAATTTTTTTAATTCCACTCATTAATTAGGTGAATTATTAGGACTAAGGGTATAATATATCATTTTCCAAAAATGTGGGAATCAATATACACACACATCAAGTCCGTATAGTTTCATTGAGTGTCTTACAATCCATTATTCAACCATATAGAGATACTTCCCCAAAAACTCATACCTTAAACAAGTTCATCACATTATTTGAAAAACTATTAACCATTAATGTGAGACCATCATAACCATAGAACCAAACTTTAGGTTTATCTATTCCCCCTCGAATCATTAAATAGCCCATGTTCTACTAAACATTGGGCCATTTGATTATTATAGATGATTAGACCT
The DNA here is from genome assembly GCA_963277665.1 of Viscum album. Classification (NCBI taxonomy): domain Eukaryota; kingdom Viridiplantae; phylum Streptophyta; class Magnoliopsida; order Santalales; family Viscaceae; genus Viscum; species Viscum album. Next base: position 122,822,667 of record OY728129.1, on the reverse strand, counting down.
AACCATGCATCAATTTCGTTAATTGGTTATTTTATGTTTTGTGCCTCACTAGTATAATTCCATTTATCAACCTCATTCTTTATTTCATTATTGTATTACTAACATAATATTTTTTTCATTATGTGGGTGAAATATTTTCCCTGCTTTGTTCAGAAACCGCCGCTATGGATGACAATTTTTTAGAGCGGATGGATGCAAGAAAGGATGGAAAATCATATTTTTTTAACTGTTCGTTGGATAAATGTAATTGTAACCAAATTAAACATTGTTTGAAATGTATATAGAAGTGTGTTGTTTTGTATTCATTATTTCAAGTAAATGTCTGTATCTTTTTTTTTTCTTCTTTGCTTTGTGTGTGGGTGTTGTTTGTGCTATGTGCAGGTGATGTAATGTATGCAGGTGTTGGGTAGGTTCTGTGCAGGTTCTGGTTTTGCACAGGATCTTTGGCCTTTATCAACGCTAGTTAAGCGTTGGTAAATGGATAATATATCAGTGCTATTTTGAGCGCTGATAAAGGTAGTTTTTATCAGTGCTCAAAATAGAGCTGATATATTATACATTTATCAGTGCTGAAAATAGTGTTGATAAATACTACCTTTATCAGCTCATGCTTAGCGCTGATAAAGGGGCACTTTTATTAGCTCTTTTTTAGCGTTTATAAACGTCCCCCTTTATCAGCGCTATTTTTAGTGCAGATAAAGGGCACCCCCCCTTTATCTTTTCCAAGATTAACAGCACTTTTTTAGCACTGTTAAAGGCCGTTTTTAGCTCTATTATAAGTCATAGTTGTAGTACTGTTTTTACATTGGAACTAACCTGAATTGATTGTGTTATCCCAATGAAAGGGTCAACCTCAATTAAATTTTAATCCAATTCAAAATTTATTTTAGTCACCAGCAGGACAATCAACCAATTCTAGTTTTTTAGATCATAGACATACAATACTTGCATTGATTGTGATTCCATTATGAATTGCTCATCTTTCTCCCCTTCTATACTGAAATTCACCTTCACAATGCCAATTTCATCAACTTTTACTCCATTGATATTGTCAACCCATTTTCATTGGTAATTGGGAACTTGAAATGTTGTATAATAGAACTCATATATCTATTGAATAATTCTAAAATATGACATATTTTTATAAATTGGATTTCTATCCTTGGAACTAAATATGTACATTGATTCATCCACAAGTGTAACACCACAGTTTTTCATCATACTGAAGTCATCGTGTTATTTTTTATATAACGTATAACCATTGAATACAAAACTAGTGTATGATATAAGATTTTCATTTAGTCTTTTGGATATCCATTGAAGTCGTTCTACAATTTAAATTTTATTTTTAGATAACACCTTATAAATTTGATATCTAAACTGTCCTATAAATTGTTGATTATATTTAGTTGACATCCATCCTTCATTACATGATGGATTAAAATCTCTTAGATTTTTTTGTGGGATTCAAGGTATGGATCAACATATTCACTATTATGTAATATGTAAAGATGTTATTTCTCCCACTTTTTATCGATAACTGTAACAACATATCTTCCAGAAATCCCTTCACCCATAAGGCATTCAATGTAAAGTGACTTTGAGAGACCGATGCTTTCTATATCTGATAGGTAATCGGTACAGAATTGAATAGCTTCCTCAATAATATATCATTATATAACACAACCTTCTAGCTAATTTTGATTCTTGACATACCCTTTAAAAATATTCATATACTATTCAATGTGGTACATCCATATGATATGGATATGGCCAAATTTTTGAACCTCATTGACCAAGGGAACCATTATGTGGACCATTACATCAAAGAATGATGGTGGGAAGAACATCTCTAATTAACATAATATGACTGCAATCTTCTGATTCATGATGGGAAACATCACCAGGTCTACAAATTAACTACATATGGATCTAAAAAAATAGAGTGAGGTTAATATATGTCATAAATTTTGTGGAAGATTGCAATAGAAAGGAACATGCATTCAATCTCACCTCAAAATATGAAATTCATGTTATTTTAGTCTTTGTAACTTGAAATTAGTCATTTACATGACATTCTAGATAATTGATGAATACCCTGATGGAACTTTTATACTATTATGGAAAAGAAAAAATATCTTTTTTTCCTATTTGGATAGAGTGTAAGATATTGGGGGAAGAAAAGTATGCCTTCTACCCTTCACCAGTGCCAAATCTTCCCTTATACCCATTTCAATCATATCAATCCTCGCCTTGATTCCATCTTTCATTTTTCTAGGAACATTTAGTAATGTACCAATAAAACTATCAAATATTTTTTTTCTACATTCATGAAATAAATAAAATGTCTGACATGAAAAAAATTCCTAAATCATTATTCAAATAAAATTGATCTCTTCTTCCAACCTAATTTTGTTAGATTTTTTCAAAAATGGTTTACCGAAAATAGTGTCTATATTTTTTAAATATTGGAATAGTTGATCACCTATTACTGGAGATTGTGTTATACCATTTTTGATATTTCCATTGAATGTTGTTATTTCAGATCAGTATTTATGGCATGGAGGTATTATTTCTGATGTCTTAAAAACATAGTCTTTGATGAATGTTTCAAAAAAACTGAGTATGTGTATTTTTTACCAAGGGTACACCCCAAAATTCCATTAATGTTATAGCCTGATAAAATTCCATAACATAGAAGTCATTTTTCATTCCTTACAACATGGAAATCATTGTGAATTCATTAATTTTATGAGAATTATACATTATAACACCTATATCCCAAATCAATTTCAGATATTTTCTCAATGGATCCAAATAGACATTAATATCATTACCGAGTTGTTTTAGTCTAGATATATGTAGAGAAAACATAATGTATTAATCCTTTATGAATAACCACAGAGGCAAGTTATAATTTACCAAATCAAGGAACATGTACTATGCATACGAATATATACACCAAAACCATTTATTCCATTTGTAGATAATGCAAGATGAAGTTTTCTCAAATCATCTCCAAATTCAGGAAACTCGTAATCACTTTTCTTCTACTGAGGAGAATCTTCTGGATGATTCATGTTCCAATCATTAATTCTTATATCTGTATGCCATGTTAATTTTCTCGCTTTTTCAAAAGATCCATAAAATCTTCTAAATAATTAAATTATTGGAAGGTACCACACATATTTAGAAGGACTTGATTCATTTGTCTAGTATCGATATGTGCCACAATTAGAGGGAATTTTATGAGTAATATGGTCCTTGCGAAACAATATAAAATAATTTGGACATGAATTTATTTTTTAGATACTGTTCCCATGTACGAAAACATTTTTTAGTTTCATATGTTCAGTATTATAGTTCATTTTTTTTTCTAGTAGCTGGTCTTTTAGATGACCAAGTAGTCTTGTAAAGCTAGTGTTGCTGCATCTGCTATAATCTTTCAAATTTTATAACATCAATACGACTAACAATGTTGTGTATTTAGTACAACCGATATAATAAGGTTTCTTTGAACAACTACTTAACTCCTCAAACAACTTTGGACAATCACGGAGGCTATCTTCAATTTCCATTTTCATTTCTTCCATGTGATATCCACCATCATTTACGAATGTATTCATATCAAACGATTCATAAATAGTAGAATCATCATAATAGATGTCCACATACATTTTTTCTAATTTTTACTCCAACATTTATATCTTTGATAAATTCTATGAAAAATAAAATGTTCATATAACTATTACGGACTAATTTTTCTTGAATAACAACAATGTAAACATGGACATATGTTTTTAGAAGGGTCTTCTACATGATCTCTTGTAAACATGATGAACTCTTTAACTTCTTCTTCATATTCATTTTTCAAAAAATTAGTATGAATTAATTTTAGGTTCATATCCATCTTATTGGGTTCATAAATGATTAACATTACACAACATATAAATAAATACACATAAGATATTCATTATCAAAATAATAATACATTAAATATGTATAAAAAAGGTATATTAGTATTATTAATTAATATTAATGCAATATATTTTTTAAATGTTCCATAATATATTAATAACTGATTATAAATAATTTATAAACAATTTTTATATAAATAAATTATAAGTAATTTCAATTCCACAAAATACATCTTTAGAAAATCTATAGTCATATTGTAAATCATATTTTTCTATTTATAAATGATAATTAAGAAAATAATATTGTTCATCAAAATTTATTTAATGATATAGATTATATCATAATCCATGATATAGTTTAAATCGACATCATTCCTTATAATTCGTGTTCTTAGAAAGAAAATAGATAATCCATGATTATATATCATATTTTATGATATATTCATAGAAAAAGAAAAGTTCACTTTAAATAGTACCCATATTTTCAAATATTGATCTATATAATAAACCTAATTTGATTCTCTATTTTGAGACATGAAAATAGTGTATTTTATCTCATAATACATTATAATTGTCCATATAGATTGATATAATATGAAATACCCTATGAAACAAAATTGTTTCTTTTATTAAAATTTCTTATATCATATTACATGATTATATTATTATTTTTGATATATTAATTAAAAATTAATTTAACTAAAAAAATTACACCATTTCATGAAATTGGGGTTATGACTTACATTATTTCATCCATTTATATACAATTTCAATAATCATTTGATGCATTGAAATTATATTATATAGATGATAAGTTTCCTTGGATTGAATAAAACTTGTATTGGTAGAGGAAGATTACATGAATCCACAACCCATGATATCAATGTTTTGAAAAAAATCCCATGATGAATATAAAAAATAAAAACATGTGCACCCTTCACTTATGATGGTCCAAACACTTAATTTAAGTCCAATTATTTTATAAATATCCCTATGAATTAGATAAAGGATTACTACATGGAGTTTCTATAAGGAAATATCATTTCTGAGATTCCATTAAGAGAAGGATGCATAGATTTTAGATGTTTGATTAGACCTATAACAAATTTTATGCAGCTATGAAATAAAAAATACTTATAATTTTGAGAATTCCAAACACTTTTTTAAATTTAAAAACCAAATTCAATATTCATTCATAGTTATAATGGATAATTCATACTATATGGGAATCCAATTACCATTAAAGTGACTAATTTCATAGCTCCATTCTGGATTTTGTTATTTCATGGTGTCTTAGTATTACTTGTAACATTATTCCTCCAGCAGGTACATTTGATTTTGTTTTGAAGCCTTCATTTATAGGTTGGATTAATATAAGGACCCGACCTTAAACCTTACATAATATTGAATTAAATGAATAATTCACATTGAGGATCTTTTCAGGTTTATAGTTTTAAAGAATTATGACATAACTATTACATCTCAAAATATTACAAAGTATACACCTCTACACAGTTTCCATTTTTTTTACAAAACATAAACTCTTGAAAAAGAGAGTCATGTCTAGTTTTATGTTTAAGACAACCTGACTTTTCCTTGATCCCATCCTTGACCCTACTCCAAATTATGTCATGTGAAAAAAATTTCAAATACATGGGATGAGCATAAAAAGATCAGTAAGGGATACAAAAAGAAGGAAAACTATTAGTTTTTTAAAACCACAGGTAAACCATTAATAATTTATCATAAGTAATTCTTTTCACCTTTATGATGTTATAAATACTCTTCACTGAATAAAAGATCATTATATACCCATTTGAAACAAAAATATTACCATAAAACCCCTATAAAGAACGCATAACATATAAAGGTAGCTTGGTACATAAATATACTTAAATGGAATAACCATACGGTTGACTTCCAAAAATATCACTAAATGGAATATCCTTACGACCAACTTCCACACCCAATGCATTGGAGGTTATAACTTAACCACCTGTCCTAGTATTCACAACCCCACCCATCAATTGGTTTATCACATAACCACCCGTCAAATATCCAAGTACCATTATAAAATCATAAGACATAAAACAAATATAAACGAAAGAAAATATTTCCACATTTCAATCACAATATATCACTTAAATATATTAACATAACAAATCCATTATCAAAATCATTTTCAATAAAAAAATACATAAAATAGTGTATGGTATTTATTTTCTTTTAAAAACTATACAGCTTATTGAGGTAGCCAAAGATCAAATAATACTCGCTATAGAGGAAAGGTCATTGTCACCACTTACATTAAATGAAAAATTCCTTTTTTTCGTTTAGAAAAATGGTTTGTAGAAAAATATTCCCTTTGAAAAGTCAAGGGTGTTTATACAGTGTATACAAGAAAGTCGTGTATTATAACAAAATATGCTTCAATGAAAGGAGATTGAGATGAAGTACCTTACCAAGATCATTTTGTTAATAAAATAGTTCTATTATGTGTATTCCATATAATAACACATACATAAAAATTCATTTTTCCCGAAATCAAATAATGACATAAACAAGAAAGAGAAGATCAACCCAAAGAAGAGAAATTGGGTTAAGAAGTTCCCTTACCTCGTGTCCGACTTGATTCAATCGTTCATTAATCTGCTGAATAATAAACTAAAGTTGATTTATACTTTCTTAAGTACCATTTTCATGTTTATTAGTCCTTTTATATCAATTATTAGCATGTTATAATAATTATGAAATCATTTATGTTAATAATAGTCGTTTTGTCGATATTTGGTACTTAAGTAAAAAATGAACACCTTATATTTACAAGTTGTCCATGTGGTCAATAGTCCATTATATCCAGAATGATATTAATTATTTAGATATCATATATATCACATATATCCATTATATATATATATATAAATATAATAGTACATATCATTTGGAGGTAAGAAATGAAATGCACCGTTCATGGAGACGGTAATCCGTACGTACGCATGAACGCTACTTTCATTTATATTTCTTATTTTAATGGAATTAAAACATAATGATATATAGGTATATTATAATTATTGTATTTTATCATATATAATATCATTAAATTTATCCTTTATACGTACCATATATGGTATGAACGAGTCATATCACTTTGAGGGGACAGTAGTTAGCACTTCCTCAAATGAAATTATCGCGTTTACCCATAATGGAAACCATAAAGGTATGGTATAAATGGAAATTACTGAAGCATAAATAAAAAATAAAAATAATACATATCATATATAAATATAGTTCAATCATAATGTACACCATGAGAGGCGATTGGAGATATTTTAACAATCATTGTTTCGTGAGGCGTTAGATTTCCAACCACCGAAACATTATGTTCTTCATCCATTAGATGGAGGTGTGTGTAAGTGTAGTTAGAATACTTCTCATAACAACATCCTAGTAAAATAAGGATACTGGTTTTGTTACAAAATAAAATAATAAAAAGAGGTTAGGGGTTGGAGAAGTAAAATAAAAGAATAAATCGTTACCTTTAATTTGGGTAACTCCCATTGGTTTGAACCAAAATACTTATTGAGGTTCTTTATGACTAAGGTATGGCTTATACGAGTAGTATAGGGATGTGGGGATCTTAGTTGGTCAGAGGTTCGATGAGTCAAAAGGCTTGGGAGGTGTGAGGAATTGGATAGAAGTGGTCTCCTTTTATAAGGGGGAGGAGCGGCTCTTTAGGAAAGTATGAAAACATTAATTTATTATAAACATATCATCGATTTAAAAATTTCATAAAATGATTAAAGTTGAAGATAAGATGCATCATAGTCTAAATAATATCATACAATAGTAATTGGAATGGTTTTTGATGTTCTTTTATTATTTATAATCTTATTTATTTAATTCTTTTATTAATGATTTAAATACAACATCATTATTGTGTCATAAATAATTTTATTTATGTGATGTCTAAAAATTATAAAAAAAATAACATTATGTAGAAAATAGTTTTATCTTTCCAATAAATATTTATAGTATAAAATATAATTTATATATTACCATATAAAGATTAATTTACTAAAAGAGTTTTGTTTATGTAATTTTTTCATTTACATTAAAATAATTAATCTAAAGTGTCATTTTATTTTATAAGTGGCTCCATGGGGTCCCAAAATTGACCCAAAGAATCCCATGGTCACCCATTACTCCTAAAATTAGGTTAGAACAAGTTTTAATGTAATTTCTAATTATTACAATATTCTTTTTAACTTGAATTACCATATTTACCTGTAACCGCGGTAAATAAAAGTCAAAAGTTACTATTCACCAAAAATTATTTTCATCTTATTGAACCAAATTTTACTTAGTGATAAAAACCATGTATGTCAGATTTTCAAAATTCAATTCACAGAAGTGGTAATATTTCATTTAAATGAAAAAATTAGTTTTTTAACTACTACTAAGTGGTTTCACTATTCGTCAAAAATTGATGTTTTTCAAAAAAATACCAAAAATTCAGACTAAGATATATTTGATATTAAAAATTCAAAAATGATGTCTATTTCTCCAAATTCTAAACATAGAAGAGGAATTAATAAATTTTAAAATAAATTCCCATTATCAAAACAAATAGCATGTTTTTTAGAAACAATAACTATCAAAAGATTAAAACTTGTTTATATACATTTTCAAAGTGAAAATAATTCCAATGACCAACATTGAATTAAATTGTAAAAATATATTCTAATTACACATAAAAAACAATTAAAAATTTAATCTATCCATATAAATAAATTAGATTACAACACAGTTTAAAATTAAAATACAATATTTTTCACTATTCATTAAAAATGAACTTTATCCAAAAAAACCAAAAAATGACCCAAAGTAAAATTTGATGTCCCAAATCTAATGAATAATTTTATATGGTCAAATAGAACATATAAAAATTTCCAAAACTATATTTAATGAGGTTTCTCCATTAAAAGGTGGTAAATCGACCTTTTAATATAAATTATGCTTAAAATTAGATTCATTCACATTTTAAGCCTCTAAATTTTATTGGATAAATGTAAATACATTTAAAAAACATGTATAATCATATTTTAGTTAGTTTTTTTCATTCCTTTCAATACAATGGCTAAGAGTTAACTACCATTTAAAATAATAATATTATATTATTAGTATGCAATGTTATATTTCAATGAAACCCGTTGTTGTGTATCGGGTACACTATCAAACATAGAAACCCCTTTAAAGTAAACTTAATATTCAATTGAAAAATATTAATAAAAATAGAATGTATTATTTCTTTATTTACCTGGGATTTTACAATTGAAGACTACTTGGATGGTAAATATAAGGGTTACCATAGGCCCTTAGGATATGGTTCTCTCTTTACATGTAACAATTGACGATGAAGAAAATTGATTAAAAAAAATTAAAATACCAAAACATCGGTATTCAATCAAACAATGGATCATAAAAAATCATTCTACTTAAATTCTAAAAGAAAAATAGTATACAAGCTCCAAAACAAAATAACGACATCATCAATGAAGAAATAAAAAATGAAACAAAAAATACACAAAGGAAATTGGAAGGTCTACCTCGCTAGGTTAAAGAAAATAAAAGTCCCACTTCAGGAAACCCTAATTGCGAACAAACACCGGATGTCAGATGAGATGTTCGTGAAACTTGAGGTGGTCGAGTGGTGTGATTCGAGCTTTGATTCATCAAGGAGGAGAACTAGTAGTGGGTGGCTTCCACGAAAAGATTTTGATATCGCGATGGGTTTAAAAGTGGTTAGTTTATTTTAAAGAGATTGGTACACTTTTGTCATCTCTTACAAATAAGCGATGATAAAGAGTCCTTTTATGAGCTCTTATGTAATAAGTGCTAATAAAAGGAATATTTATTATGGTTTTTAGCACCGATAAAGATAGGTCTTTATCAGTGCTAAAAAAGTGCTAACAAAATCCATATGTATCAGCGCTAATGTTTTAGCACTGATAATTATTCGTTTGATCAGGACTTTATTTAGCTTTGATAAAGTTTCATCTTTATCTACATGAAAAAAACAATAATAAAGGTGCTTTGATCAGCTCTTATTACTTAAATGCTAATAAAGGATTTATTATTATAATTATAAATAAAAAATTGTAAATATATATACTTAATAAATAAATAAATATAAATATAAATATAAATATAGTAAATATATTCATTTTAAATATATTTATTATAATTTTAAAATTATTTATTTGTAATTATTTATTTATAATTATTTATTTATAATTATTATAATATTTTTTAAAAATAATATTTATATCATTATATATATATAATTGAACATATATATATATATTTAATGAATAAATATAAATATAAATATTGTAAAAATATTCATTATTTAATTAAATTTAATATAAATTTAATACTTATTTAAATATTTATAATTATATATTTATAATTATATAACGAATTTTAAAAAAACATTTATTTATTTAAAATTATAAATATATAATTTTAAAAATATAGTAAATGTACATTTATAAATATATATTTTTTTATAAATAAATATATTTATAAATATATTTTTAACAATATTAATGAATATATATTTTTATGTGCATACATATATGATAAAAGTTAATGAAATTTAATAGATTAAAAACAAGTACACTTTAACAATATCAAAAAAATGTATAAGTTGTGTGTGCGTGCATTGTATATGAAAATACATTAATTACTTATATGTGAAATCAATATAACACAAATTTGATCTATATTAATTTGAAAAATCAAACGACATTCAATTATATGTCCATTACACTATGAAATTAGTCACTATTTTTAATTCATATTAATTTTTAATTATATGCCATTATTCAATAAATATATAAACATTTAGTGTCAAGATCAGGAATATTTTGTAATATGTAAATCATATTTATATACATTAATATATATCCTTATATTTAATTTATTAACATCAATTATCAAATTAATAAAATGTTTTATATTTAATAATGTATAATCAATTTATTCATTTTTATCAATAAATATTTAATTAAAAAATTTGCAATAATTTTTTTAATGAACTCATTTTTTATTTTCTATTTATTAAATTACTTCATTATATTTATTTAGACCTTTATTAGTGCTAAAACTGAGCTAATAAAATAAATCGTTATCAGTGCTAAAAATAAAGCACTGATAAAGGATACCCTTTATTATGATTAAAATAAATTGATGATAAAGGATACCCTTTATCAACGCGAAAAATAAAGTGCTAATAAGAGGCTAAATTTATGAGTTCTATATTTATTGCTGATAAATATTCCATTTATAAGCATGTTTTTCTAGCACTGATAAATACCAGTGTTGTTAAAGGCCTATTTTGTAGTAGTGGTGGTATAATTATTGGATATACTGCTAAAGATAAGGAGACCAAAATGACATATGAAAGATATAGGATGTTCTTCTAGTATTGTTTACATTAAACATAATAAACATGATTAAATTTATGTTAAGGAACATAATACATGATTTTTATTTCATATTCTAGGAAAAGGGAGTTAAGGAATATGTTGATAAATCCTGAGTACTGGTTTTGTAATAAAGTTGGATTATTTAAGTGTATATGTTTAGAAATTCAAAGATTATGGATCATGAAGTACATAAGGATTGTTTGTATAATTTTTTAATTAATTATTTTCAAGGATTTGTTAAATTATATAGATAAACAGGAAAATTGATTTAATGGAATGGTTACATTAAGGGACGGTAACTAGTATGGTGGAAAATATGGAATCAGAGACTTGGGAACATTTTCAGATTGAGCTACACTCGAAGGAGGAACTGCTAGAAGAAGAAATTTAGATTAATTCTTCAGAGGAGGTTGTCAACAGAATATACCAGTGGTCTGGCATAGTTGGCACTAATGCTCAACAATTGGAGTGGATAAACAAACAGGGAAACATTTTACAATGGGGATTTAATGAATGAAAGATCAATGTAAAAGAATATATCAAAGCTTGGGATAAGTTGGTGGACCATTTTGAATATCTTCTATGGATTGACCTAAATACACATGTAACAACTCTTTACTAGGAGCTGTATAGGGTGGTTGGATCTAACACTCTTAGTCTGATTTTTAACAACATTGAGGGTTATTTCAGGGTTAACAAGTATTATTTTGAAATGTTTGGGTTTCCCATTTTTTCTTCAACTGTTTTTTTAAATTAAAAAAGAAAATTATGTGTGTAAATTGGATAAAAATTATGACATTATAACTTATAAGAGACTTGTTGAAAAAGAGTTTTATTCAATCATGGATGAAGATCATAAATATTTTATTTATGGAATATATCTAATAATATTTGGAATAGGAAATAATGAATATTTCCAATAAGATTTTAAGGTAATTAATGTTATTAACATGTTTAAAGAGAATACATGAAAATGATATTAACATATTTGGAAGGTGAAAACACAGCGAAACCTTATTATATATGGGGCATCAATGATTAATATTATTTATTTACCTTATATCTAACATTTTTTACATTCATATTTCTGAATCTTTATAAGGTTAACAATTAATGGAATGGTTTATGTTATATTTGGAAGAGATTTTAGAGATTAATATTATATCTCACCATAAAAGGATTTAAGGATATTTGATATCATAGGCTAACATTTTTTTCTCATAAAAATATATGGAATGAACAATTATTCTATTTATGGATATCATGATCTACTAATGATTTAGAAATAAAAAATTCACCGTTATTTCTCAGAATAATAGATGAATTAGAAATTTATTTAGGAATAATAATGGGTGATATTTTGATGGAATCATGAAAGTATATATTATCATGAAAATCCTTCAACTTTAGGAAAAGGGTCTTGAATTTTTTCCCCTATTATCATAATTTTAATTACATCTATGTCCTCCTTCACGCTTCATTAGTTTATGATTTTTTTTATTGTTAACATTCTTTAGATCAACCAAATTCTAATGATCAGTAATCTTTATCAATATGTATGATTATCTATGTTTTTATTCCATGACTATGTTTTCACATCCAAGATATGTTCTCCTCTGTTCAAGCCTTATTATGTGTTGCATTGTGTAACCGTTATGTTCCCAATTTTCCTTTTTAATAGAAGTTTTAGTATTCAATTTAATCATGTGGGTTTCTATGAATGAAAATTTCAAGTGTTAAACCTTTGAAAACCAATATGAATTTTGAGGGAAAAATTAATTTTAAGTTGTGTATAATGTCAGATCTTGTGATTTAGTGAAATATGTTTTTCAAATAAATTTAATTTTTTTATATTTTTAATTCCACAAAACATCGAATATAGATTTTGTTATGTAAAAGCACTAAGTTTAGCATGGATTATATATAACACCACGTTAATCTTACTCTACATGAAACACATAGATAAACATTAAATACACACAACACTGTTTTTCTTGTGTTACACAAAATATTTAGTTCCTTCGCTAGGTTGCATAACACAAAAGACATTGTTTTACTGAACTACAATATACTATTGATATGATTATTAAAATATTATTATAGCTACCACCTGGTTTTTGAAATGGATATTAAAATAGTATTTACACATTTTTATGAAATTAATCATTTTGTTATCAATTAGTATAAGTTAATGAATGATATTTTTGAAAAATAAAGGAATATATTTTCTAAGAAACTATTTTTCTATATACAAACACAATGTTACTTCAATAAAAAAAAATTGATTAATTTTTTCAATAAAATTTATATATTATATATTAAATCAATATTTTTCATTCTCAGATAATATATTTTATAGGTATAAGATAAAAATAAATGTAATTTTATTAATAAAAAATTCATTTCTCTAAAAGTGAATTTTACAGCCTTTTAATAAAAACCCCATTTTAAATATTATTTTTTACAATTTTAACATTTTTACCTCAAAAAATAAAATTCATTTTTGAATTAAGAATATCAATTTATAATTTGGGTGAATTTTTGGTATTTGTTTTTGAGAAGTTTCAATTTTTTATGAATAATGAAAGACACTAAATTTTAAATCAAAACTGCTTTTAATCTAAATAATTTATAGGGTAAAATTATATTTTTAATTAGTTTTAAATTTTAATTATATAATTTTTACATTAATTAATAAAATTCAGGTCATTTGAATCAATTTTACCTAGAAATTGGATATAAATACATTTCAAACTTTTGAACATTTCTACATTAAAAACCCACTTTGTTGTCTTGTCTGTGGGATTAATTTTAATTTAATTTCTACCACTTCAGTGATTTAAAATTGTAAGAATGTATTCCATATTTGTAATAATTATAATTTATAATATTTAATAATTTTATTTTAGTTTTTGAATAAAATAATTATTGAAAGTGTTTAAAATTAATTACAACGATTAAGAGAAAAATATGTTTAACAAAAAACTAAACCTTAAAAAGAAAGGCCAAAAAAACCTATAAACTTGTCCAAAATCCATTCTATGGGCGGATTCCTACCCTATACCAAATTTTCTATAATTTTGATAATTATTGGAGAAACATATCATGGTAAAAACAAGGGTGGAATTCCCTTTTCAAAAATTTACAAGAATCCCACACCTCCTCCACTATAAAAAAGAACTCACCCCTCCAACTTATTCGCACATCTAAAGCCCTTTGTCTCACCCAAAATCTAAAACTATAATCTCCAAACATCAGTCATCACAAAATTGAATCATACCATTGGGAATAAATCCATCTAAGTAATCCCATTTGTGCAAACCAAAAGGAGTTTCCCAAATAAGAGGTAACATTATTCCTCAAGCTCCTTTGTATAATTTTCCTTATCCACACCCTAAAATATAATTATTCCATGATAATATAATAAACAAAGTACTATAAATATAATTATATTTTTTTATTCTAATTTTTAAACCTACACTTACACACACTTTTATCTAATGGGTAACGAAATTACCATTCTTGTGTAAGGAGAACTACTGCCTCATGAAACGATGTTGTCCATTTTTTCATTACCACCTATCATTGGTGTAAATTATGATGGAACTCTATTTTTATATTATATATATATATTATATATTTATGATGACTTTTTATTATTTAATTACTATATAATGCATACCTTCATTCTTTCCATTTATTGTAAATATGATAACTTCATTTGTGGATGTGTAGACCACCACTATCTCAAAGCGATGTGATTCATTAACACTTTACATGAAATGTATTATGGATGGTTTTGGTGAAATTTTATGATATATATGAAATTATTATTCTACTTTAATAATATATATATATATATATATATATATATATTCCTTTTTTATTACTTTCCATACAATAATAAAACAGAAATAACCTTCATGCATATGTACGACATACCATCTCCTTTGAAAATGTATTCCATTTCATATTTCTATATTTTATATTTTATTATAAATATATATATAATGAATATATATGATATTTAAATCATTTTTTACATTATGTAAATTTATAAATGATGATCTATGTAAGAGGATCAAGAATAACAAGCCAAAACATATATGAAAAACAAAATAGATATTTCCTAAAATGTTACATTAATAATAAGTTGTTAATAAAAAAGTAATATAAAGTCACATCCAAATACTATATGTTATTAGATATAAAAATATTATTCTTTTGTAGATGTATAAAAAAATTATATTTATTATATAGGATTTTTTAATGTGATTTTAAAGCATCTTTTTATGTATTCATGGAAAAAGGATTTCAAAACGGTTTAATGATTATTTTATATGTTTTCATAGGAATAGGCTTTCAAAATGTTTTCATGATTCTTTTATATGTTTTTATTAAAAAAAATCAATATTTTTTTCAATATTCCTTTAAAAGTCTTGAAATCTATTTTCAAAGAAAAATGTTTTCAAAATGCTTTATGTTTTGAACAGAATATTTCAAAAAGAAAAGATATTTTCCTCAAGAAATGTTTTAAATTATTTTTCATGATACCTTTATATGTTTTCAAAGTGGTTTCATTGAAATGGATTTTAAAAATATGATATATTTTAAAAAATTATTTTTCAAGTGATCTTTCAAAATACTTTTACATCTATGATGAGACACTTGGTTATAGTTTATGCTTTACTAGAGATATGATCTAAGGACACCCTTAATATTACTTATCTAAACTGTTTATGTTTTTATGGACTAATGTTTATGAAATCCATTTCTCTTAAATAGGTTTTACCATGATAAATGATTATAAAACCTTTCTTGGGTTATTCTTAAGATGAAATTATTATGAAGCCTATCTATTTTCCATAGTTTATGATATGATTAAATGTTTATGATGCCCATTTCATTTCATGGGTTATGATATAAAGTTTATAAAACCCATCTATTCTTATGGGTCATGATAAAGTGAATGTTTTATGGCACATGTATGTATGATTCCATTATGATATGGGTGGGACATATATCTCCCTCCATTTAATTAGGTAAATATTTATCTCTTAGGATAATGATTGGGGTATAATGAGGAGTTAACTCTTTACAGTAATACATGGGTATATTGATGACTGAACTCAGTTCAATAATATAGGACTAATACTGGAGGTGAACCCGATTCAGTAATATAGGGATGGAATGAGGAGTGAACTTAGTTAATTAATACACGACCGGAATGGGAGGTGAACCTAATTCAGTAATATAGGATTGGAATGAGAGGTAAACTCAGTTCCTTAATATAAGTCTAGAATAGGTGATGAATCGAATTCAGTAATATAAAGATGGAATAGGTAGTGAACCCAATTCAGGAAAGTACTTTTTCCACTTAGATGGTGCTGGGAGTGAAGCTTGAAGATTAAGATAGTTTGGGGAGTGAACCAATTGCACTAAGATGACTTGGGAATTATGCTTTGACTACTATGTAAATTATCTTATATTTTTATGTGTCTTAAAAAAATTATATATATTATTCCCATGTTATGATTTCATGGATTATGCTCTTGATTTCTTTAAGTTTCATGTCTTATGAAATACCAATATTTATTCCATGACTCGTGATTATGAACTTTAATATGCAAGGTAATATCTTTTAATGTTAAGATCGTGTTCTTATAAACTTATTCTCATGTTATGATTATATATCTCCCTTGTTTTCCCATACATGTCATCAGATATCTGCCCTTTATTTTGATTCCTTTCCCCAAGCTATAAAGAAAGGTTTTAAGTAGGATTAATAAAGGGAATGATCTTTAATTGATATGTTTAATATCGTTCACTATGTTAGAAGATTATGTTTATATGTTTCCAAAGACACTAAACTATCATGGTCCCTAGGCATGTATTTTTCTAATGTGATTAATATTCATGTAAAATGATGTAATATCTATGTATGTTATGCTAGAGTTTTTATATGGATACTAATATTCCCCCAAATTTTTTACCATTGATTATTAATCAACTATTTTATTTATTCATGGATACACAAAATCATTTGAAATTTCGAAACAATTATGAGATCCCAACAGGTCATGCATTATCATAATTTATGCTAGCTTCCATGAAATGGATACTATCAGATGAAGCCATTATTTTACTGAAGGGTTACTATATAAAGGTATGTGATACCATTATTAGATATACCTGATATTTTTATGAAAAATTTGACACTATATTTTTCCTAGTTCTACTTTTTCTTTATAGAAAATGTGCACGAACACCATATGACACTGCGTGGTCCTTTCATTATGAACAATGATTCTAGTGGATGGTGTAATATCAATGGAGGTGTGTGTCAATTATATTTCCCTAGGTAATATCTATCAATAATAGTCCATAAAATAGCATAATATGAAGTTAAATGTGATTCAAGTATTCTTGTTATTTTATGGTCAACATATTATATGTTAGATTTGTTGATGATAGATTGGGAATTATTTTTGGTTTTTTACATTGAGTTAATCATATTATAATCTTTTAAAAACCATTATTTCATTACCCATTAATTTTTATCCCAGTTTTTAAAGATGGTAAAATAGGGTGATGATATTATATATTCATGAAATATTTTATTTTTCTCCCAACACTGAATTTTCATTTAAAAATTATTAATTTTTTGTTAGTGTTTATGTTTTGATCATAAACATATATGGAGAGAATTTTTCTTATTCATTCAATCATAATACAATTTATAGTTTTTATCATAAACTTAAATTCACTTATCTAAATGATTCAATTGATATTTTTTATTACTCCTAATTAAAATTTAGTTATATCATTCAACTGAAGATTTTTCAAATTCAGCCATCAAAAGAGCAAAATTTACCACACAAGAAGGACCGATGAATATGACTATGATACTAGAAAAAATTTGATGTTCTAGCTTATGAACTCATTCTAGAAGTATAAATTAAATTACACTCTAAAAAAAATCTAGTAAAATTATTTTACATCATTGATAAAAAATTGAAGGTCCAACTGATTGAATAAGGGGCCTAATCTATGCATGAAAGTATATCCCACAAATCTGTCTTTTATTTGAAAACATCCCAAAATTAGTGAATTTTCTCAAAATATAGATGTAAAAATGTTTTGAAATATTGTGGGTATAAATTCAAGATATATATTTACAATACGTTATAAGAAATGGATAATATTTTAATGAATATTACTAGCCTAAAACCCATTCACACTGTGACCTTTGAAAAATTCATGATAAAAATAGACAATAACACATAGTTTAGGAAAACTGCCACAACATCTGCTATAAAGTTACAATGGTCACAAAATATGTTTGATGAATTCTCAACATGAATATATGAAACATTAAATAAGGGTAGTTATCAATATTTATATTTCTTAATATTGAAATGGTCAAAACAACATGAATGGATGTTTTTGAAGGCAGACAGTCCACCAACTTAGGCTATAATACATGTCCCATTATCCGTGGAAGTGGTGGAACTTATATAATGAAAATGAGAATTGTAATGAACCAATCCCTTCCAAACCTATTATTACATTCCAATATCTTGTTTCCACAAGATAAACCTCTCATTCAATTTATATTTCATTATTGTTTTTACTAGTTTTCAATTGTAGTCTTGTAAGTTTCACAGTAATTTCATTTTATTTTTTATGCATATTTCATCTTCATAATCTCTTAATATCATACAACTTATTTTGTTTATTATTATTTGTATTAAAATATTTTAAATTAACCCAATCAAACCCTTCCATCTTTGACTTTCTCGTTCAATCCAAAGTGCATGTTTAACTATCTTCTCCATTCATGTGTGTGTTTGGTGCACAACCCTTTTCTCATCTCATTCATTTATTTATTTCATTTACCATATAACCATAATAAAACCATATAGATAAATAAGCATATTAATTTATAATTAAATCATCCATTGGGATGATTCATAATTTTGGTATTTTAAGTGATTGAGATATTTTTATCAATTGACATTCATTAAATTAATATTTTGCAGGTAAAACTGGATATGTCATGGTTTATTGAAACACATTTTCTGACATGTGGATAAACTGTATTATTTGAAAAAAAATACACATGGGTTCATTTCATGTTGAACCTTCGGTAAATTTGAAATTATATAGACTGGAACCCTCGTTAAGGATTAGATAAAATCAAAAAACTGAGAATTCTTATTGAAATTATCTTGTAAAGTGGATGTTAATTTAATAAAATGTTTTTAAAATATCAAAGATTAAATAATATTACATAACCTATAATTAACTCAAAATAATATTTTTTTAAATATTAAATCAATGTTATTCCTACAATCAATTTAATTATGCCTTGGAATCAAACACTCATTAAAATGATAAAATAAAAAACAACCAAATCTAAAAATAGTGCCATTGTAGAGGATTTGGCATGAGTGAAACTATACACATCATAGTAGATCACCAGATTATTTAATGGTATATAGGATAAAATCATACACACATGAAATGGTGTCATTTCTTGGGATGGTGCAATTAGAAATTAGAAGTTGTTTGTTTTTTATTTTTTGTAAAATAATAAAAAAAATTAAAAAAATAGAAATAAATCTAGAAAAAACCACATAGAAAAACAATACTTCCTCATCCTTTCAAATTTTTTATGAATTCCTCATATCCTACAAACTTATCCACTGTATTTTTTACCCTGAAATTTAGAAAACTATTCTCTAATAAAGAATAAACATTATGGATAATGAAAACACACAAGACCCACTCATTACCCATTAACAATTTCTCGATACGACTAATCCTAAGAAACAAACCCTTAAAAACTCACTACCCTTGATATGAATTACCAACCAATTGGTATTCAATATTCAAAAAATGAATAAAAAATTGAACTAAAATTAGGTTTGATTCAACTTTTTCTTCATTTCCTTATGCTAGTCGGTGAGGATCCTCATCCACTACCTCTTTATGAGTTCCATAAACTCATGGATATTCATGAATTATCTATTTTTTGAAATCATCATTCCCACTTCTCAAACTGATTCTATATAATAAAATTTTAGTGGAATCCATAAATTCACCAATGAATCACTCTACGATTACTGTGAGAGGTTAAAAAATATTATGGAATATTTTCCACACCACCAAATCCCTAATAAACTTTTTATCCAATAATTTTAGACTGGGTTATTGGTAGTGGAGAGAACTCTCATCAATGCCGTAAGTGGTGGTTATTTTCTTGAAACAACTCCTGCAACTGCACAACATATCATAAGGAACATGGATGAAAACACATATCAATTCCATACTAGAGACATTATAAAGTCATGAAAGTCCCAAATAATCAATTTATAGATCCCAACATGATGACCGAGTGGATGAGTGATATTACTGGTCTAGTGAGACAACTAGCTCTACTACCAAAGCCCCAACCCCATATTCCCTAAAATATATGTTGCCTGGACCTATAAAAAACTATAAAATATACAACTCACCCATATAACACATTTACACAACTACAAGATGATCCATTACATTATTTTGGACTAATGGATCTCGACACGGTATATGCTCAACAAAATAGAAACCCCCAATAATCAGAAAAATTCATTAGAAACTCCAACCAAACCCATTATGACCCTATCTCTTCAACCTATAACCAGATATTGAGGTATGGTAATCCCATATCTCATCCCCCTCAGTTCCCTCCTCAAAAATAAAACAAATTCCAATATGGTCATAATGTAAGTATCTTTCAATGAAATTATCCATATGTTTCCCAACATTAAAGGATAAATCCTCCTCCCCCTCCTCTTAGATTCAACTATCCAAGAGAGTCTTACCAATTTCAAAACTAATACATTTGACTTTCTAAGAACCAAAATCAAGGAAATTCCTATGTGGGACATCACTCTTCTTCTAAGAAACCATGGGAAAGTGATGTTCCCAGTCAGTATTCAAGTATGACTGAAAGGGAGAGGGGGTGAATCAGTGATGTCAACTTTCTTTTTATGTATACTTATTTTTGAAACAACCTTCTCCTACTATTAAAGAGTTTCTTCACTATTGAACATACAAAACCACATGAACACAAGAGTTATAAGTTTCACTACCCAACAAGAGTAGATACATCCTTGGTATGGTACGAAAACAATACAATACCACACAATCCACTAGAAAAAAATCCTTTGATGTGGAAAACAATAAGTAGGATATACCCTTACACTCGTGTAGTACTCAAAAAATAATCTGAAAGTGTGTGTGCGCCATCCTAGCCCAAATAGAGAATTACTGTATTTTTGTGGCTCTTTTCAATTGAATAGGTGTATTATTTGAAGTACAAATATTCACATTTCTACCCAAAAGCTGGTAAGAACTGTCTTACTCACAACTAAATTCATGCAATGAACCCAAATCTTTCATGCACCCTTTTAGGTGTATTGTGCACAACTTTTATGCAATGCGCACAAGATTTTACTTTTATCATGAAACACCTTTTCCGTGCAACTTCAATATTGTGTGCAACTTCTCCTTCTTATGCAAAACACTCTTTCTTCAGGAACCCCCATTAACATAAAATTATTCTGTGCTTCAGAGATATCGATTTCTCTATGTCTCGAGCATCTTAAACGTAAGGGGGTCACTTCTTATTTATAGACGTCATAGACACCTGCGCACAAAAACCCTAATGTGTCGCGCAAGATTCTGACACGTCACGCAAAACCCCATTTGATGTCACATTGGGCATGTAATTCTATTTCACACCAAACTCATCTATCACACACTTATTGAATCTTTCGCGCACATCATGTCTTTTACATTTTTCGATGCTTTTACCTCGAATCATGCCTTGTGCACAACATTCCAAACTCTCTTCAATATTGCACGCAACAACCAATCTTTCACACATGCCTCTCCTTTTATAGATTTTGGTTTTGGGATCTTGGGACTCTAATTTCGCACAACATAACATTCCATTTTCAAACTCGTGCACATCATCATTTTCCAAAATCAGATTTCTCCATCTCTTGATTTTCAAGCCCAAAAAATTGGAAAACACTGGGAAAAAGTGCCACCTTAAAATCTGCTTTGGCAAGAACATTAATGACGCTTCCCTATCATCTATATTTTTAAAAAAGAAACTAAATTCATCACAAACCATATCTCTCATGATATATTGTATTTGATCAAACACCTTTAGAATTGTCATATTTTCAATGGAAAGTATTACAACTTCCCTCTCTTCTAGCAGCATCATTCTTTCCAATCAAAACAGAATATGACTGGTAGCACCATTACTCCCCCTTTCCATCATAAGGCTTTCATAATAAGATCTCTTAACTTATGATATTTTTGCAATACAAATGAGCAAAGCATCTTCTGGTTTACCGTGTCCATTACAATGTGAATTTATTTATCAACTTTGACAACAAAAGGCAAATCTCTGTAATAGAAAACTCTTCTTAGTTCCTTCTCCATCCAACATGGTCCCAACTAAATGTGTTGTGGAAGATATCTCCTCATTCACATGTTCTAGTCTCAAAAATTAGTAAAACCCATATCGGTCAACTTTCATCCCACCTATGTCTACAACAACAATCCAATTATTCCCACCTTCAACCACAACTATTTCAAAACCCCAAGGGTAATGTAAGTGAAATTTTACATCCATAGAGAAAGGAAATTTATATTCCAGATGATGAATACCAAAAAACACATTTAGATGTTGATATGGAAAATAAAATAATAAAAATATATTAATAGAACCTAAAGAATCTCCCTCACCTCATTCCCTTCCTACATTGAACCCAATTCATTTTTCTAATGATATCACAAATCCTATGTTTCCCTTTGAGCCTGATTTTTAAATTCTTTACATGTTTAGATATGTTGAAGAAAAAATTTCCCTATTAGATTCTATAGAAAATATTTCCATGTATACAAAATTTTTTAATGAATTGTGCACCAATTTGAGACAAATAATAACCATTGAATAGTTTCTAACCCAACACTACATTACAATTAATTGAAATGATCCATAGACCTTTACAGTTCCATACCAAATAAGAAGTTATAACTTTGATGATACACTCATAAACCTAGGATCCTTAAAAAATATCCTTCCCAAATCAATATTATCCAACCTTAGTCTATGTCCCTTTCACCCAACAAGGGTTTTCATCATGTTATCCAACCAAAGCACTACCAATCCTGAGGAAATAATCAAGTCTGTCCTTGTCCAGGTCAACAAGCTTTTCTTCCCTATTGAATTTTATTTAATTAACATGGAAGGTGATACATATTCTTTTATATCTCCCATAATTATATAGGATCATTTATCATGAAAACTAGATCTAAAATTGATGTCCATGTAGTTTTCTTATCTACAGAATTCGGTGACCAACTGGGAAAGTTCAATATTTTTCAATCCATGTGACACCCATGAGAGGATCACTCTTTATTATATATCCATGTTTCCATGGCCTCTTCTGGGAGGTAATTGAACCATGTTACACCATTTTCTTCCTGATCTAATGAGAGAGGAGTTTGTGAAAATTTCATCATGATTCACTATGTCATAAGTAGATAATTTGATGTTCAAATATCATTTATAGACTCCATCAATATGAAGGATCCGAAAAAATATTTGGAATCCCCTGTCACCATTATATATACTGTTATACATTAAAATGTACTTGGGAAAATGAATCAAAACCAACTAGAATCCATTCCTCCATTCTTATGTTTTATGGCCCTCAAATGATGGATAAAACTGATCTAAAACCTATCCCTTAACACTTTAAGTATGAATCTATTCTTCATGATCACTCTTATAATATCATTTTATCTTCTACACTTATTGAAACTATAGATTGGAACCTTTTTAGGTGTTATAGGAAAATAAAAAGGCATTATGTTTTACCCAAGATGACATACAAGGCATCAAACCTACACAATTCATCTAACACATCCATCTAAAGGAATCATCCAAAACAATTAAATAACCTCAAATAAGAATCAATTGACTCATACATGTGGTAGTTACATAATTGATCATCAATATTCTTCAAACCAGTATTATCTACCAAATTTTGGATAGTGAATGGGTTTTTCTGATTCAATTGGTACCTAAGAAGGGTCGGATAACTATTATCACAATTGAACATAGAGAGGTGGTCACAACTTTAGTGAGAAATAAATGTTGTGTGTGCATAAATTATTGAAAATTAAATTCTAAAACAATAATAGGTCATGAACCACTACCTTTCCTTTGTAAAATTCAAAAAATAACAGTTGGAAAATGCATCATTTATTTTTTTATGGATATATTAGCTAATACCAAATACCAATCACACATGAGGACCATGAAAAGACTAATTTCATATACCCATTCGAAAAAAAATTATTTCATCGGGATTTATGGTTAGTGGAGGTGGTTTCCCTTATTGCGTTACCATTGTTACATTTCCCAGATCTCTTAATGGTTCCCCCATTAGTATCTTTGTACAAAATCTACTTTCCAAAGGCTAGTGGTCTTCTAGGTTTTCAATCCAATCGAATCTCAGGGACTAGTATTGGTAGAGAGGATAGGAGGTAGGTATCAATGCACCCTTTTGGGGTGAATTGTTTCCTACTCTGGTACACTCTTATAGATTTACGATCTGTTTCTGAAATCCTTCCCAGACCCCAATACGATAATGGTTACCCCTGTGCCAATGGATTGATTTTGAACATGTATAAATAGTGATTTTCATGTGTTTATCATGGGTTCTAAATCACTATATTATTTAATTATGATTCTTTGGACCATAACCATGCTTGATCACTTTGCGATTTATTGCTACCTAAGGAGGTGGTTGGTGTCTTGGAAATGGGATTGAACCACTACGAGGTGTCCTGCGTATCCTATGAAAATAGGAATCAAATCCCATGTAGTTCGTTTGACATATTTTTTGTTTTTATGAATGGACACATCCATTTAGTTTAACATCATATGATAAGGACATGAATATTAGGATGGAACCTCAATGAGGCATCATATTTATTAAGTTTGTATTGGAATCAGAGTCCAAATAGTTTTTGACATGGTTGTTTATTTCATGGGAGATATGACAATATAGGCCCTAGGATGGTCATAGGTATATGATACTATCCTAGATTTCTTATTTGGGGATATTTCACTTTGAGCTGTGAGGGGGTTTATTTAGACTTACACCATGATGGTGACAGTCTTTAATTTGGGAATTTATCATTATGCTATTAGTACAATCATTATCGATCCCTAAGCCCATGTGAGTTATACTTGGTGTGAGAAACAAGAGACATGGATGGATTAGACTCATTAAATGAGATAATATCAATATGGGTCTAACACATTAAAGTATCCATTTGAGAGGAATGACCAACCTTCTTTCAGAGGATATGTTATGGAGCTCAGGCCATAGAAATGATTCCTAAAGTTATGATGGGAATCAATGTTCTCGTAGTTCATTTCATCCCAAACCTGTTGATGAGTTTGAGGTACATAAAATAATGACCGGGGTTATACTTGTAATTATGTCCTTGTATGGATTGTCTTCTCATATGCTGATGGAAGAAGGAGAATAGAAGCCTTATGGGAGGATTTAATCTCATAATCTATGAATAAATGTTACTGGAAGGGACATACACCAAAGTGGAATCCCATTAAAGCTTGGGCCTTAGGAAGGATTCCTATATATCCTGGATATGGTGGGAATCAGAGTTGTCATAGTTTAGTTTATATCAAATCCACTGATGGGTTGAGGCGTATGATCATGATCAAAGACATTATGGCCATCCACAAGGCTTTAGGAATGCTTGGGGCTTATGCCAAGATAGATACCCTATTGATTAGAGGAGATATTATAGAATGTATGTAGTTGGGGCTTACGTACAGAGTCTTCCCAATTAGTGGACACATATTATATTATATCTTTGGTTAGAGCTTACGTACTGAGACTGCCCGTTGTCCGGACTTACACTTTATAGTTGCATGTGTGGTCATGGCATACACTCTAAGGTTGCCCAATTGATTCAATCATTATTTATACTTTGGAGGATTAAAGAGAGGTGGTTATGAACATGATGGTATATCCAAGAGCATGCTATCAGGAGGGTCACATGGGGGCATGAACCTAGCTCACTCAGGACACTTCCCTTGTCGAAGCGGTATGCAGGTGAAAATTCGTAGCCAGGGTTCACATATAATGGGACCAAATAGGCATGTCGATCAAGGTTTTCATGTCCTAGAGGACTAATCTGACATATCATGACCATATACTGGTCATGTCCTGATTGGTCACCTGATATTTTGGGGCACCAATCTGATGTGGCAGGCATATCCATGGGTATCTACCTGATCAGTTATCATGCCTTGGATGTCTCTATATGCGTGGAGTGGACATGTTGAAGATGCTTCACATGACAAAATCCAGCATTTATAAGGAATCAATTAGGATCCACAAAATTGTATCACATTACTTCTCCCAATCGAATAATACATGTACAGAGTCTTACGTATGATCAATTGACTTGTCATAGATGTCTTCGTTGATCAAGGAAGACATGTCCCGAGGTACTTCGCATGACCAGAGTGGGCATGGTAGGGGTCTCGTACATGATCATTTAACATGTTAGGATATCTTATCCTAATCAAGAAGGAAATGTTTGGGGTCTTGTAAATTATCATTTGAAATGTTAGGATATCTTTTCATGATCAAGGTGGACATGTTCAGTGTGTTGCGCATGATCTAAAGATGATTCACATGACCAAGACAGACATTCCTAACTATCTTTTTCTGAGGTCTTGCAGAGCAATGTTGTGGGAGTCATGGGTGATTCACATTTCCTTGAGTGACCTCAAGTACCAATCACCTCCTCTCCTTCGATCTCCCTTTTTTATTCTTTAATGGTCAGTGGTTATGAGAGTTTGTAAGAGTAATATCTATTATTTTTACTCAGTTTTTCAGTTATGCTTTGCTTGACCAATATGGGTCATATGGAGAGGGTGCAAACATGTCATGGAAAAGTTTGTTCGTTAGTTCTTTAGAGTACCGTGCAGTTGTTCGGACATACCAGAGGGCTTCCATGCAGTAAGTCTAACAAGTCAAAGTATTGTTGCAGGATCATCCTGACCAGTCCCCATATGTCAATATGGACATGTCTATGGATGATCTCCTGACTATTCTAACATATTAAAGACTCCTTCATATGATCAAGGTGTATTGTCTAGGTTGTTTTCTCATGATCAAGGTTGGTGGATTTGAGGTGCTTCACATGCTTGACATAGCTTATCATATACATGTCAAGGGCTCATTATATGATCATATTGTCTTGTACATGGGTGGTTTGATGTCATATTCGACATGAATATGGCTTGTCTCAGGATCAAAGTGTCATGCCCTAGATTTCCCATAGATTTCATGAGATCATCGAAGGGTCTTGTGACTGTGTGTCCTTAAATCAATCATGCGGTGAGGTCATGTCGATATGCTCATGGTATAGCGCCCATATGAGTGTCGTGAGTGAGCATCAAGAGAGATTATTCATTAAGCTTCATGGGTCGTACTATATTCTTGAGTTCTCATATTGAAGGAATACACCTTATGGATTGCATTGAAAAGGGAGGTCCCATGCCTTGGTTCCTGTGCACACTAAGGGGTTGTTCGCATGACACCCCTCATGATGGTCTATGGATCACATGACATCACAAAGGTCCTGCGACGTGTTATAAGCTTATACAGATGGGCTGTATATCAAAAAGCAAGTGTTCAAGGGGGGTGATGATTTTATGGATAGGTTTTCATGTCCCATGGGCTGCCTATCCTCTATGTTTGCCTTAAATTCCAAGGGAAGCCACGAGGATCCTCCATGTTGTGGTGGCCACATCTATTGCTACATGAAGATGTCGCATGACAAATGGGGTTTTTGGAATAATGGAACCTCATCAGGGTCTGTGGATTACATGTTCTCAAAGAGGTCTCATGATGGGAATAGCCAACATGCGTGGATCTGACCATTATTTCAAGTTCCATGACACCACACACCCTTATTGTCTACCCTGCATAGAGCAAGTATCCACTATCCATGCATACTCTTCATTCGACCAAACCAAGAGACCATTCTGATTATATGTCCAAGGATGAATTAAGGCATCGATCACATATTCAAAATTTTAATATTGGTGGAAAACTGTCTTTCCTATCAATGACTAATGCTGGCACCCATATGATTTTTAAACTAGGTTTTTTATTTTTTAATAAAATGGGATAAGGTGTGAAGTATTTTTAAAAATGAGTCTGGAGATGCGTGAACCCAATTCATGCATCTTTCCGTTACCATATAACTATGAACGTGGTTCACACATCCTAGGCATAGTGGAAGATGCGTGAACCCCAATCACGCATCCTTCGAAGATGTGATGAAATTAGTGTGAACCTCTTTCATGCATCTCTCCAAGCCAAAGAGCATGAACGGGGTTCAAAAATATATGGTGCGATGGAAGATGCGTGATCCCTGTTCAGTCATCATTCACAGATGGGGTAAATGATGTATGAATGGGGTTCACACATCTTACCAATAAAAATATATAAATAGGGATTCCCACAAAATTCATTATTCTCCTTTGGATTTTGCTACGAATCCCTACATAATTTATTTCCCAAACATATATTTGCTGCTTTTC
The DNA here is from genome assembly GCA_963277665.1 of Viscum album. Taxonomy (NCBI): domain Eukaryota; kingdom Viridiplantae; phylum Streptophyta; class Magnoliopsida; order Santalales; family Viscaceae; genus Viscum; species Viscum album. The sequence goes on along the minus strand of OY728129.1, from coordinate 122,793,529 downwards.
AGAAGATAAAATTTCAATTTAAATTTTTAATTGTTTAATTATGTTTATTTATTTCATTTGTATGGTTTTTTTTGTGATATGTAGAAATTATTTTTTGTGTGTATAGTTTATTTATTTCATATGTATTGATGCATGATGTGTAAATTTGTGTCTTCTGTATGATTTTATTTTTTAATGGGTGTATGTTGTATGAATTCATATTTAATGTTTATGAAAATTAATAATGTTATGTCTGAAATGTTGTATGAATTCATATTGAATGTTTAGTAAAATTAAATATGTTATAAATAAGTTATGTTTAAATTAATATTAATTTAAATTATAATATTTTATAAAATAGTAAAATAATTTATATTTAATATATTAGTTATATGTATCATATTTAAATTTATTAAAAAAATATATAGAAAATTATATTTGTTAATTGTTTAAAAAACGTTTTGTATAAATAATCATTGTAAATTATATTAAGTGTAAATAATTTTTATTTGAAGTAATAAATTATAAAGTATTATTAATTTAAATTATAATATTTTATAAAGTGGATATATAATTTATTTAAATGAAGTATTATATTTAAATTTATTAAAAAAATATAAAGAAATTTATTTTTTTTACTAGTGTAAAAAAACTATTGTATAAATAATAATTTGAAATTATATTAATTGTAAGTAATTATTATTTGAAGTAATAATGTATGAAATATAAAGCAATACCACATTGAGATGCATTTCACATTTGTGGTTGATGAGTCAAATAAGACAAAATATCTCATTCAATATAAAAAATAAGGGTTAGAATATAAATTTGATTAAGGGAAATATTTGATGAATTATTTGTATGTTGGAAGATAACCAAATTAGAAGGCCCACACACTTTTGTGCATCCAAGATTGTTGCATGATCACTCTTCCCTTGATTTAGAGTTTATATCAAATTTTATTTGTGAGATGATACAAACATGTAAGGATGTTCCCATTTCCCTTTTTCTAGAAAGAATTCTATAGATGTATAACTAGAAGATATCATACAAAAAATATTGGCATGAATAACAGAAGGAAATTGTAAAGGTATATGGTGATTGGGATGAATCCTATACAATGTTTCTATAGTTAATGGAATTTTTGTCTCCCAAAAATAATATTTTTTAACATTTGGACACTATTTATTATGTATCCCCCAATCACCGAGTTTATCAATCAAAGGTGATGTTCAATAGGATTTTTTTTGTCATTCAGACCATGAATAATAGCCTTTACCTACTATAAAGAATTTATTTAGGTTGATGGAACACTCCTTTAATGAATGTATACATGTGTTCTACTCATTGATTCTACATTGGATGGTAATTTTGATCCTCTTCCACTTTCATTTTCAATTGTTGAAAAAGAGAATTTTGAATTTTGGAGATGGTTTTTGGCATGTATACGCATTCATGTCACACAAAACCAGGGTGTGTGTCTGATATCTAATCACCATCGAGCGATTATCAAGGTTGTGAATAGTGATGGAGTTCCATGGACTCAGATGGATTCTTACCATCATTATTACATTAAACATATAGTAAGTAATGTGCATAAGCATTTCAGAGATGAGGCCATGAAGAAGGCGATCCTCAAGTTGGGTATTTTTTTCTAAACATAATTTTTTTAACAAAATTTAATATTCGTTTTAATACATTATTCTCTTTTGGGTTCAGCATATGAGCCCCCAAAAAATAGGTTTGATTGGCACCTTGAAGAGATTCAAACTACTAATGAAGATGTGTTTCAATATATGATGTAGATTTCAAATGGGAAAATGGTCATTAGAATAAGATGGTGGTATAAAATATGTCCATATGACCACTAATATAGTGGAGTACATAAATGGGGTCCTCAAGGGAGTCTTCAAGCTCTTGATCATAGGGTTAGTGCAAGTGAAATTTTATAGATGTGTGAACTACTTTGTTGACCGATCCCAAAGGGCCTATAAAAGGATGGAAACTTTTATAAATTTTACTCAACATTTACAAAGTGATATTGATCTAATAATAAATGTGTCATTGAGATGTAGTGTTGTAGCCTTTGATAGGAAAAATATGATCTTTCAAGTAAGGGAGTGCTTTGACCAAGCTACGTACAACAGTGGTCGAGTGCTTGTGGTGATGTGGGATAATAGGTAATATGATTACAGAAATTTTTAGGCATTAATATATCCACGTGGACATGTTATCACAAAATGTTCTTTAGAAAATATATCATGGGAGACATATGTTGACTCAGTGTATGACATGAGAACTTAGGTTAACTGTTACAGTGCAACTTGGATTCCTATTGGTGACTTTAATTCTATCTCATTACTTGCTGATCAGCTAACCACCATCCCTAATATTTCTAGGTTTTATAAGTTAGTTTTGTTTTTAATTATTCTTTTTTCAATGCATGTCATTTTTTAAATTATTGGATTCATACAACCAAGTTAATGCTTTGAGAAGACCAAAGTCAACTCGAATCAGAAATGAGATGGATTGGCCTCGACAATGGGGGGGGGGGAATAAGATGCAGTATTTTTGACACAGAAGGACATACTCATAAGAGATGTCCCCAAGTGGAAGGATAGAGTTCCACATCTCATCATCCACGTTCGAGTCAGTGTATTGTATCCGGAATATGTATAATTTTTGTATGTGGATGTTTCAGTATTAAATCCTTTTATTTCGGAATTTCTCCATTTCTAACATGTTTTCAATTTTGGTTTATCTCAATTATAGATTATATAATAAATAATTTTGTGATATTAAACATTTAAAAAAATAAACAAAGAATTATAATAAATATATCAGGCTTCCACATGTACCATGACAGTTTTTCATCACTGCTGCTTTATGTTAAAAATATCAGAATAAATTAAACTTCATTTATTAGGTCTCTACCCTACAAGAAGAATAACATTACCGATTAAATTAATAGATCTTATAGTCCTTGGGTTTTATCACAGGGGGTGGGGCTAAAATACTCTATCCAAGATAAAATACCCTTTCTATCACATCTTATGTCCATCTTAAATATTTTCCTTACTAATCCATTGAATCCTCACCACTATGCTACAAACTACAATGGACACCAAGACACAAACAACCAACACAAAAAATCCACAATAAAACAAATACACTAATCCACACACAAAAAATCAAGAATAAATCAAAAATATTAATACAATAATTTTTTGTTTTCTTGTTGTATATTTCTTTTAAATAAAAGTTTAAAATTTTTATTAAATTCCCTATAAATATGTAATGATGATATAATTTGTGCATATGCTAGTTTTTCCATTATTCACATCCCAGGCTAATAATGTATCATGACTACATTTAGAGGGATGTCTTGTGCCTCCATTGAGTGTATGCAGATCTCACCATTTCCATCATACTACACCACCTCCCACTATCACCCCCCATCTTTCTCAAGATAAATATTATAGTGTAGTGATGTGCGACTTCACCTTTCTCTATCATCATCTCATTGATATGATTGTAGAGAGATAGATGCCAAATTAACATAAAATCCATTTTAGAGAGGGGAGAAGATGATTACCGTGTAGGATTTGGCCATTATGTTGGGCCTCCCCATCCACAGTGCAACTCTAACAGGATGAGTTGAAGTATATTGGCCCGATCTTGTTCTTAAAATATTTGGCGTACAGGTCCACAATGATGGTATGACCATTTTCAGTGGTATATTATGCATGCCTTGGTCAGACTAGTACTTCACGCATTTAGTAGAGGATACTAACATGATCATCGTGTTGTGATTTTCTCATTAATAAATTTTGATGATGATCAATGGAACACTTTTTTTATGACTCCCCTACTTCTTTACATTAGATGCATTTACCTTTTCTGCAGGATTTGGACCGAACATTCCAGTATAGCTGGGGTCTTCTTGTCTAGAATATATATAGGGTACTATGCAGTGCATGTCACATCGATAAGATGAAAATCACAGGATGCATGGTTCTTCTTATGATGTGGGTATGGGAGCTCACCCCTTGTTTAACTCCACATGCTCGTGCTCCATTTCCAAAAAATATTGTAACAGAGGCTCCACATGGACGTTGATATGTTATTCCTTTATTCTAATGTATAACTTAATTGTATAACTTTCTGTTATGAAATGTAAATATAACAATATTTTCTACCTGTGGAGTTAGGAACATGGACATTCAGATTCCACCAAACACGATGTACACACCTACATACTTATGTCGGACAGTATTCGACCACATGATGTAAGTGATTGTTATTTATATTGTTAAATATTTATTCTTTACTATAAATCTACTCATTTATTAATTTACTATTCCATTTTTATTTTAGATTACATGGATTCCATATATAGATAATATCATAAAAAGTCTTCCACCATACTATATGGAGATTCTTGATACGAACTCCTGTAGGGTTCCATTGATTCATTTTCATATAGTCGAGTGGCATCATACCGATAGATTTATGAGGCAGTTAGGTTTTTTTTTGCATATCCCTGACCTGCCCAGTCAGTTAGTTTCACTACCTTCCATGAATATGTCAAGGAAGAGAGATATTTATTGGAGGAGATACCATGATGGATATATTAATTTATGGGATAGATGAAAGGAGTCCTGGTTGCGAGGGGTAGGAAAATTACAATATCTTTTGGTGGATCAGATGGATTATGCTTCATGGTGTTGCTGGTCCCCAGTTAGATTCCTGACATGACACTAATGAGAATTTCATGAGTTTTTATACATTCTTCCTTCTAAATTTCAATAGTTTTTTTTTATTTTTATTACTTAACAATTGAATTTTCTTTTACAGGATGCTATTATCTATCATCTACTTCACATTTCTGATTCAGTAGAGATATTTGTATTTGACCAGGTATATTTTCACTACCATGTGATAGAGTTGATTACTTAGATGGATGAGATGTATTATGGAATTTTCATTAGTACACCACATGTTGAGGAGGATGTGGAGCCTACTGAGTCGGCTGAGCCACATATAGATGTACTAGGGGGTGACGACTATGTTATGGCTGTTGTGGTTCTACATGAGGAGGGTGTTCAACTTGATCAATTAGACGCTGCTTTTCCACATGGGAAGGGTGTTCAACATGATCAGTCAGATTCTCCTCCAGCTTATCAGGAACAACCACAGGTAGATACAAAGGTTGATTGGATTGAGCTGGATGATTTATTACAGATATCCATAACATAACTACCATCTTCTTCCCATGTTGTTGATAGTCCCATCCAACATACACTATGATTAGACAGAAGACATGGTACATACATTGAGACTGTACATCCACCTCCTATCACATAGGAGGATGTAGAGGTGGCCAATGATGATGATGCACAACATACACCATAGAATTGGCATAGATAGGCACGACATGGATCCATCTAGTATACACCTAGTTGTGGGATAGAGGATCATCCATGCCAAAGGAATAGATTAGGTTGATTTTTCATTTATGATACATTTTGTATGTGCCTTACTATTATAATTTGTAGACTTCTATTCATTTTAAAAAAAACTCACTTATTGTTATCAAATTATGTAACCAAATAAATAATTTCTATTTGTTATTCATATTACCACATAGTATTATTATATGTATATGTATATAATGAATAATATGACTAAATTAATTAAAAAATATTAATAATATTAATTATTTTTGATTGAAATAGACTCTGGTTGAAAACATCCGTGAACATCAAGAAATCATGAAAAATATTATTGATCTAAATGATTTGAAATTGAATTTAAAATCCTAGAAGATCATGGAAAGTGATTCCTTGTTAAAAAAAATTAAATCTAATGAAGAAGAATTTGAATGAACAATGGATATTTGTAAAGAGTAGATGATTATGATTGAATATTAGAAATCTAGAATATGAGATGTATTGAATTAGAAGTTCATTTGGCCAATTTTGAGAAGATACTTATTAAAACTTTATAAAAGGACACAACTTCTACTGGTACACAATCTTCACTAGAGGATTTTACTGTTAAAATACCTCCATCATGTGATAAAATCATCACAATTATAAAAAATACTGATTTGATTTTATTCTATAATAAGAAAAAATCTTTAAGATGGATACGATTCCACCATACATGAAGGATAATAAAGGAAAAAAATCTCCACAAAAATTAGAATGTAATGTGAAGAGATAATTTCTACACAATATAAATTAGAAAAGATTTTCTGATGTACAATCATGAATACTAGATGAACGAGACCAACATTGTTGAGAAAAAAACTCGACCTTCATATTCACATTAATAAGTTAGGAATATCCACCATGTTTCCTTAATCATTGTTGAATTTACATATTCTTATGATGTAAGGAAGAGGGTCATCATTAATGAATTTTAAAAATGTGTTTTCATATCAATTAAAATAAGTATAAAGAATATATCATCATGGGTTGATTATATTTTTGGTATCCTGAAGAATACTTATAGAAGAAGATCATCCTTGGTGATGTTATATAAGTTTTCAAATCTGGAGAGTCATAAGCCAAAGATAAATTCTAGTGTATTCAATATACTAGAACATATTAAAAATAATTATTGAAATGATCCACCATTATAAAGATGTTTATGACTGTTTCCCTGAACAAGGAGGTAAATGAAGAAAAATGAAATTATTTCCAAAATTAATATATCAATTAGACTAAAACCTAATTACTGTAGAATGTTTAGGAAGAAAATGTTCTTGAAAGAGGAATGTTTTTCTAAATCTCTCTTCATTTATTAACAATAATTTAAATTGAATAGAAAGGGGATGTAATTAAATTAATCAAAGACATAATAAAAGTTCAAGTATGGATATTCTCAATGGCTTCTTATCATTCTTATTGCAGTTTAATGTTTTTGATCTATTTGTTAAAGTGAGTGCATGAGTTTTAGGTTGATTTTTATAATAAAAGTTTCATATCTCATTTAATATCTTCATGCTAAAATAAAAATGGATTACCCTTCATGATAAGTGCATGATTTCTCATTTCAGGTGGTATCATGATCATTTGATAGAGGACAACATTCACTATAAAAAATATATTTCCAAAGGGCCACCCTTTAACAGTGCTAAAAAAATTGTTGATAAAGGGGACTTTTAAGAGCGCTATTAAATGTAGCCCTTTATCAGTGCCTTTTTAGCCCTGATAAAGGCACCCCCTTTATCAATGCTTTTTTAACATTGGTAAAGGGGAAACCTTCATCAACGCTTTTTTAGTAGCGCTGATAAAGTGGGGTCTTTATCAACACTTTTTTTACTAGGGGTGATTAAGGTTATGCTAAAATAAATTATATTTAATTAAAAATAAAATATAAATATAAAAATATGTTTATATTGATAAAAAAATAATATATATTATTTAAATATGTTTTAGATAAGTATAAATAAACATTCACACTTAACATATAAGATATGTAATAAAAATGACTCCTAAAACATTTAAAAAAATATTAATAATTAATATTTGTTTAATTATCATCGAGTAATAATCATTTAATAAAAATTTGAAAACCCAAAAAAAAACAAAAAATTAATAAAAGAGCTAAAATAAGTTGAAAACATAACTCAACTTTCAATGTAATTTCAACATCGTTTCAGGGGGGTCATTTTTCCCTTTTTCAGTGGGGAATAAATTTATTCTAAGGGATTACATTCATATTGATATTTCGGCATTGAACTTTTATCGTTTTTCAGAATGTAATATTATTTATAATCAAATATATAAAAATATATATAAAAATATATATATATATTATACATTCGCACAAATTTTTTTTTATTTTATAAAAAAAAAATAAACTTATTTACATATAAAATATATTTCTCAATATATAATACTTGTCTAAATAAAAAACCAATATCCATTTTATTTAAAATACAAATATATTAATATTTATATACCTATATAATGTGAGTGTGTGTGTATTTGTGTGTGATAGAATGATATATATTATTTATATATTCTAAACATATGTATATACATATTAATATAAAATATTTGTAAATATATATAAATATGTATAATTATACTTACAGATATACATAATATATATATCAATGTGTATGCATGTTGTATATATGTATTTATTTATTTATTTATACACAAAAAAACATATTTTATAAATGTATTTAAAGCTGAACTTATAAATATATATTAATATAAGAATAAATATATAGATAAATAATATTACTAAATAGATGTAAATATATATAAATATATGAATAAATATATAAATATATAAATATGACTATATATTTATGTATGTATATATATATATTAATATATTAATATATATATATATATATTAATATATGAATAAAAATATATAAAAATTAATATAACTATATATATATATATTAATATATGAATAACTATAACTATAATTATATAAATAATAATAAATGGAGAGAAAATCATAACAGAGGAGTGAAAAAGTCTTAGGCGCGCTTGGGAGAGGTCCCGAGTTTGAATCTCAGTGGAGGTAGGGGTGAGTGAGAAAGGGTGGGTAGGGGAAGTACATGAGTAGTGGCATGACACGTGTACACGCGAGCAGGGGTGTGGTCAGGCGGGTAGAGGGTTATACGAGCTGGTCGAGGCACTTCAATATAATTGTTGAAGGTGGTCAAGCAATGTTAAAACCCCCTCCTATTTGCTGACTTTTTTTTTAATTTTTTATACTTTTATCAGCGCTTTTTTAAAAGCATTGATAAAAGGGGTATTTATGAAACTTTTTTTTAGCACTGATAAAAGGGACCCCCCTTTCTATTCGTTGAGATTAACATCAATTTTTTGGGGCTATAAATGCGATGTTCTAGGGCTTTTAAAGGCCATATTTGCAGTAGTGATTATTTCCCCAATAAAATCCTATTGTTTTTTTCGACGAAGTATGACTCATGTAAACTTTGAGTGAAATAATTGATGACACATTCATAAGTATGAACTGATACTGGTGATTGAGCAGTGCACTATGAATCAGACCATTTGATCAAAATTACCATGAACACTATTATTAATATTTTTGACTATTTAATTAATATTTATTAATATTTATTTATATTTATTGATATTTCAAACATATTGGTGGTTTTTTAATTAATATGTTTTTATATTTAATTGGTATTTACAAATATTGATGACTTTTATTTTTAACAAATGTTTTGTACGAAGCGTGAATATTTATTAATAATTATTTAATGGATATCTATTATTCAAGAATATTTGATAATAATTATTCACATTAATTAATATTTATTTAACATTTATTAATAAATAATATATATTTATTTATATTCATAATAATAGGGTTTCACCCTCAAATTACAGAAAATTATCAACATTAATTTAATATTTACTATTTTAATTAATATTTATTAATATTGTGGAATATTTATTAATTTTTACTCAAAGTTTATTATTTTTTAATTAATATTTATAAATATTGGAAAAACATTATTCATATTTTTTAAGATTTTATTTATGTTATTTATTATTTAATTAGTATATATATATATATATATTTAATTAGTATTGATTAATTTTTTTATTTAAAATTTCAGTAGGATGCGTGAACCCCGTTCAAATTTCCCGTTGAGGGAAGATGCGTGAACGGGTTCACGCATCTCCATACCCATTTTTAAAAATAGTTGATACCCTATCCCCTTTTGTTAAAAAATAATAAAAAACCTTGTTTAAAAAATTATCCGTGGCACCCTACATGGTCATGGGTCCACAAGAGTGAATCGCATCATGCACAATGGATGCCCGCTGATGTGGCCTCACCCAAGGGTGATGCTTAATGATTCCTAGAGGAAGAGGTTGCATGTCTTGGGAGGGACATAAGCTCACGAGTCTACACCGTAGGGCTGAGCAAAGGAGTACTACGTGGTTGATTTTCATGATGTCGCATGGCATATATCCCTTGGTGTATGCCCTTGGAAACTGATCTAGGAATAACCTATCTATGAACGCCTGACCTCCATGAGGTCTCCCTATGAACACCTCGATCCTTCAACCATTGATAATGTTGCATGCCAAGGGTTCTCATGGTATTCTTGAGACTAGGGGTCAATATTTCCATTGGTACACTCCCGCTGATACCAGCATGAGGATGATGGGTGCAAGTCTGTAAGACAGCATGGATAAGTATTCATGACACCATGAGAGTCATTTCGTTAGGTTTCCACATGTATCATAGTTGCATGTTCACGAGGCGGGTTTGTGCTTCATAAAGGGGCTCACATGAGATTATCCCGACATGTGACCATGTGATCATGTAATGATCACGCGATGAGCTTTTGTGGGGTTCACACCTCCTAAGAAGGCACGATAAAAGATGCGCGAACCCCTTTCACACATCTCTCAACACCAAAGTTGCATGAATGAGGTTTACATATCTTCAGCGCAGCAAAAGATGAATGAAACCCATTCACACATCTTATTGAAATTATCTATAAAAGGGGTATCTCCCCAATAAAAATTCATTCTTCTCCTCTAGATTTCTCTACAAATCAATATATAATTTCTTTCTCAATAAATTTTTGCTGCTTTTAAGAAGGTAAAATTTCTATTTAAATTTTTAATTGTTTAATTATGTTTATTTATTTAATTTTTATGATATATTTATTTGATTTTTCATATGTAGAAATTAGTGTCTATGTGTATGGTTTATTTATTTCACATGTATTAATGTGTAAATTAGTGTCTTTTGTATGATTTAATTTTTGAATTATGTTCATGCTGTATGAATTAATATTGAATGTTTCGAAAAATTAATTATGTTATGTCTAAAATGTTGGATGAATTCATATTGAATGTTTATGATAATTAAATATGTTTTAAAATATGTGATTTTGAAAGTAACATTAATTTAAATTATAATATTTTTTACACTAGTTATATAATTTATGAATAATATATTAGTTATGCATATCATATTTAAATTTGTTAAAAATATATAGAAAACTCCTTTTGTTAATCGTATAAAGACAATTTTTTATAAAAAATAATTTTAAATTATATTAGTTATAATTACATTTATTAAATATAAAAGATATGTAGATATGTAATATGTATTTCATCTATTATTAGATATAAAAAGTATACCACAAAACATGGCAAGTTGTCTGATGACTGATCTTGAGATGACCGACCATTGAATAATTGAAATTTCTTGTCTTATTTTGTAAATGTGGTTATTTAATTTGTAATAGTTGCATTTATTTTTCTGTATGGATGAAATGTGTTTCATTTATGACTAAGTATGTAAGGACCTACGTGTCCGCTTAAAAAACATTATGTATTTCATACCTCTAGAACCCCTTACTTGAATGTGAGTGAATTCGTAATTAAAATGCATTCAATAAGAGGCGTCCTCGAAGAGGCGTCCCCGAAGAGGTGTCCCCAAAGAGATGTTTGAGAACAAGCATTTGACAGGAGGCATTAATGTTTGATAGGAGACTAAAAGTTGTTATAATATTTGATGATATAGACTCCTAAAGTCTACCCAATGGTTTGGGTTAGTTTATCAAATATTTATAAACTAATCATAAGTCTCAAGATGAAGTCATGATTATTTATTAATAATTAATTAAAATATATAACATCATGTTAAATTTTCTTTGGTAATAATACCACCATCACTGTACCTAAATAGAGATAAATCAATACATAAAAAAGTCTTAAGATAAAGTCAATTATTCAAAACTAATTGAAATAATTTGAAATTTTGATGTAGTATATATTATTTTATTAATTATTTTTTATAGGTAATAATTTCTATGCATACATATTGCATGAGTAGGACCATTTATATGAATCATGGATTTTGCTATAGTGTGCCACCTGTCAGAGTGGTAAATCATCATGGTTGTATGAAATTGGATGCAGTTCCCAATAAGATTCATAACTGGTTAAAACTGAGGGTCGATCAATCCATTGCATCAATAACATATAGACATCTAAAACATCTTGAACATTTATGGCACACCGAGTAACCTTTGGTGGGTTCCCCCCTATGGGAGTCGTTGTTAGCAACACACGTTCCTCCCCTGGGGTGTTAGACAAGTGGTACCCGCTAGTTGTACCCCACGCTGTCTATAGAAACTGGCACAGGATTGAGTCCGACCAGGCTTGAAAAACTATTCATATTATGAATAGGGTGATTCAAATCCAATTATTAGTTGGGGAACGTGGCGCGCACTTGGGCTGGTGGGGCCCTCCTCTGGGAGTCGATGTTAGAAACACACAGTTTTCCCTTAGGGTGTTAGCCGAGTGGTACCCGCTGGTTCTTCCCCTCGCTCTCCATGGAAAATCACTCCGGATTGACTCCTACTAGGCTCGAAAAACTGTTCATATTACAGACAGGGTGATTCAAAGTCTATTCTTAGTTGGGGAACATGGCGCGCATTTGGGCTGGTGGGGCCCCATATGGGTTTCGGTGTTAGCAACACATGTTTAGCCCATGGGGTGTTAGCCGGGTGGTACCCACTGGTTGTACCCCTCGCTCTCCATGGGAAATGGGACTGGATCGAGTACCACCAGGCTAAAAAACTTTTCATATTATGAACAGGGTGATTCAAAGACATTTCTTAGCTGGGGAATGTGGTGCGCACTTCGGCTGGTGGGGGCCCCCTCTAGGAGTCGGTATTAGAAACATATATTTTTCCCATGGGGTGTTAGCTGAGTGGTACCCGCTGGCTATACCCCTCGTTCTCCATTAGAACTAGTGGAGGATCAAGTCCTACTACTCTCAAACAACTGTTCATATTATGAACAGGGTGATTCAAAGACAATTCTTAGCTTGGGAATGTGGCATGCACTTAGGCTGGTGCCCCCCTCTAGGAGTCAGTGTTAGAAACACATGTTTTTTCCGTGGGGTGATAGATGAGTGGTACTCGCTGGTTGTAGCCCTCACCCTACATGGAAACTGGCGTAGGATCGAGTGGCATTTGGCATGAAAAATAGTTCATATTATGCAAAGGGATATTCAAAGGCAATTCTTAGCTGGGGAATGTGGCATGCACTTGGGCTGGTGGGATCCCCTCTATGGGAGTCGGTGTTAGTAACACACATTTTTCCCATGTGGTGTTAGCTAAGTGGTACCCACTAGTTATACCCCTCACTCTCAATGGGAACTGGAAAAAGATCGAGTCCCACCAGGCTCGAAAAACGGTTCATATTATGAACATGGTGATTCAAAGCCAATTCTTAGCTGGCGAACGTGGCATGCACTTGGGCTTGTGGGGGCCCCCACTCAGAGTCGGTGTTAGCAACACACGTTTTTCCAATGGGGTGTTAGCTGGGTGGTACTCGCTAGTTGTACCCCTCGATCTCCATGGGAAATGGCACAGGATTGAGTCTCACCAGGCTCAAACAACTGTTCATATTATGAACAGGGCTATTCAAAGCCAATTATTAGTTGGGGAACGTGGCGCACACTTGGGCTGGTGGGCCCCCCTCTGGGAGTTTGTGTTAGTAACACACGTTTTTCCCATGGGGTGTCAGCCGAGTGGTACCTCCTGGTTGTACCCCTCACTCTCCATGGAAACTGGAACTTGATTGAGTCCCACTAGGCTCAAACAACTGTTCAAATTATGAACATGGTGACTCAAAGCCAATTCGTAGATGGGGAATATGGCGCACACTTGGGATGCTGGGCACCCCTCTGGGAGTCGGTGTTTACAACACATGTTTTTCACATGAGCCTCATCATAGTTGGTGAGGTATCCTTAAGTGCATCCATGAGACCTGGGTTCAAAACTAGGTAGAGGAATATTTTCCAGTTACTATAGAAGTACTATAGAATCTACTATAGAAGTACTATAGTAGAACTGTAAATTGTGAAGGAACTGTAGCAGAACTATACAATGTGAGGATACTGTAGCAGAACTGTACATTTTACATGCACTATAGCAGAGCTGTACACTGTGTGGGTACTATAGCAAGCACTGTAGCAGGTACTGTTCGGTACTGTAGCATCTGGAACTATTCACCTTGGGCCACTAGTTTGGGTTTGGGGTCCTTAAGGATTTCGGGCCACCCAGGCCTTCGGGTCAGTAGGGATTTCGGGTTACATTTAATGCCTTCAAGCTACATGTAGTTTCCCCAGACATTCTCTACAAAAAAAAGCAACCCTAGAAGGGGATTCAGAGCAGGTGCACTAACCATAGCAGAGAAAAATGGATTTTTCAGAATGAGAGGGTATGGTTAGGCAATTAGGACCAGCCTGTTCTTTCTCGTGAAGCCTAGCCAGACGTCCATGTGAAGGTGGAGAGCTACTATCATGATGCTTATGTTGGGGATGGTAGTTCCTTGTAGATAGTCTGGTTGAATTCCCTATGACCTTCGGGTAATGTAATCACCTAAGCATACAGGCCACGAAATCTTTGAGCCTATGGGCCTTGTAATGTTTCCCCCTCATCCCTTGAAAGGGGGGTTATCAAAAATTAATAAAAATAAAGTCCTTAGTTCTATTCGGGTGTTAAATGGTTTGATGGAGTTATATGTGGTGTTTTCTAATATAGATGTGGTGAACCTAACTACTACAGAACTAAGTTTTGTGAGCTCTACAGAAGTTGGTCCTTCACATCAGTATTTTCATTTCCTCCTTCTCATATGAATCCAATTATAAAAGAAAATTATGATGAAGATGATCAAAATTTGGAAGTAAATGTCGATGACATCCGTTTGTGTGATATAGTGAATGAGAGTTTATCTGAGTAAGAAGTATCTGGGGATCCATCATGAGATGATGCGGGTGAGGGTGATGTGGGAAATGAACCTTTTAAAGTTCCTTTGAGATACAAACATCCACGACATCCATTGGTTAGTGATAATCATCCTTCAGTATTGAGTTCCTTAGTTGAAGGAATGGCTCTTGACCAAAATTTTGATTGGGATGTCATTACACCGGTTTCTAAATTCGCTATTATTATAGGAAATAGGTCTGTATCAAATGATAGTGTCATCTCTGCAGTGCAATATTATGAAAATAAACTGGCTATAAAAAATGTGATAAATCAATACCACATTGAGCAACTTTTCAAATTCATAGTTGATTAGTCAAGGAAGACGAATTATATCATTTTTTGTGAAAAATATGGGATAAAATGTAAATTTGGATTAAGGGAAATATTTTTATTTTTTTCATGTTAGAGGATAAACAAATTAGAAGGGACACTCACTTGTGTACATCCAACCCTTTCCCTTGATCACTATTCCCTTGATTTATATTTTATATCAAATGTTATTTGTGAGATGATACGAACATGTTCGGATGTTCCTATTGGTCATGTTCAGGAAATAATTCAATAGTTTTATAACTATAAGACATAATACACCAAAGTATGGAATGAAAAATATAAGGAAATTTTAAAGGTGTATGGTGATTGGGATGAATCATATGCTACATTGCCACAACTTATGGAATTGTTGTCTGTCAACAATCAGATTTTTTATCACTTGTAAAATTTTGATTATGTATCCCCCAATCCCAGGGTTAATTGAACAATAGTGAAGTTCAATATGCTTTTTTGGCCATTCAGGCCATGCATTACTATCTATACATATTATAAATATTTTATTCAGGTCTATGTCACATTCCTGTTTGGAAAGTATACAGGTGTTCTACTCATTGCTGCTATACAGGATGGTAATCATGCTCTTATACCACCTACTTTTTCTATTTTTGAAAAGGAGAATTTTGAATGTTGGAGCTGGTTTGTGACATGTGTAGGTGTTCATGTCACACAAAACCAGGGCATGTGTCTGATATCTGATCTCCATCAAGTGATTATATAGGTCATGTCTAGTGATGGGGTTTCATGGACTAAGCTGAATACTAATCATCATTATTTCATTAGACATATCGCAAGTAATGTTCATAAGCATTTTAGAGATGAGACCATAAAGAATTTGATCATCAAGTTGGGTATGGTTTTCTAAACATACTTTTAAAAAAAAAAATTAATATCCATTTTAATACATTATTCTCTTATGGTTACAACATATGATCCCCAACAAGAATGGTTTGGTCGATTCCTTGAATAGATTCGAACTACTAATGAAGATGTGTATGAATATATGATGCAGATTTTGAAATAGAAAATGGCCATTAGCATATGATGGTGGCAAAAAATATGTCCATATGACCACTAATATAGTGGAGTCAATAAATGGGGTCCTCAATGGTGTGAAAAAACTCCCAATCATAGGGTTAGTGCAATAGACATTTTATAGATGTGTCCACTACTTTGTTGACTGGTCCCAAAAGGCCTGCCAGAGGATGGAAAATATAAAGCATTTTAAGCAGGATTTCCAAAGTGATACAGATCAGATACTCAATGAGGCTTCAAGATGAATTATTCTAGCCTTTTATAGGGAAAATATTATCTTTCTGGTAAGAATTTTCTACGACCGCGCTACATGCACTAGAGGTTGAGTGTTTGTGGTGATGTTACATAATAGGTATTGTGATTGCGGCAACATTCAAGAATTTAGATATCCATGTGCACATGTTATCATAGATTTTTCTTTGGTAAATATATCATTAGAGACATATGTTGGCCTGGTGTATCAGGTGAGCACTTTGGTTAACTGTTATAGTGTATCTTGGATGCATGTGGGTGACTTTAATTCTATCTCATTGCTTTATGATTTTCCAACCATAGTCCCTGATATTTCCAGGTTTGATAATTTGGTTTTTTTCATTTATTATTTTTTCAATTTCATTCATTTTTTTAAATAATTGGATTCATACTACTAGGATTAGTCCTTGAGGAATAATAAAGTCAACTCAAATCAGAAATGAAATGGATTGGCCTCAACAACGAGGAGAGAGAATATGATGCAGTATTTTTCACACAGAAGGACATACTCATAAGAGATGCCCCCATGTTGTAGGACAGAGCTCCAAATCATGTTATCCATGATTGCGTCTATGCATTGTATTGTGAATATTTATATTTGTTTTTATGTGGATGTTCTAGTATTGAATTCTTTTATTTCTAAAATGCTCCATTTCTGACATGTTTCAATTTTGGGTTTTCTCATTATTATATTCTATAATAAATATTTTTGTGATACTAAAACTATTAAAAAATCAACATTTATCAAAAAATGACTATATAATGCTTCCACATGTAGTAAATACACTAATCCACACATACAAAATCATGCATTAATCGAAAATATTAACACAATCATTTTTCATTTTCTTGTTCAAGATTTTTTTAAATAAAAGATTGATTTTTTATTGATTTCCCTATTAAAAAGTAACGATGATATCATTTGCGCATATGGAAGGTTTTCAATGTCTCACTTCCTAGGATACTCATGTTTCAGAACTACTTTTAGAGGGGTTTCCTATTCCTTCGTTGAGTGTATACAGATCTAACCATTTCCATCATACCGCACCACCTCCTGCTATCATCCCTCATCTTCGTCGCACTGGATTCTATGGTGTAGTGATGTGCGACTTCACCTTTCTCAATCATTAGAAAATTTTTGTGCATGTTAAGAGATCGAGACCAGAGTCACATACATCTCATTTTAGAGTGGGGGATATGAATATTACCCAGTAGGATGTGACCATTATGTCAGGCCTCCCCATCAATGGTGCGCCTTTGACAGGCTAAGATGGAGCAAATTTTCCAGAGCATGTTCATAGACTACTGGGTATTGAGGTTATTGATGATGGAAAGACCATCGTTGGTGGTATATTATGAATTCAATGGTTAGACCATGGCTTCAAAAATTTAGCAGAGGATGCTGATGAGATCACTGTGCTATGATTTGTACGTGCATATATTTTGAGGATGATCAGTGACACACTTTTTTTGATCACTCCACTACTTTTGTATATATGATTTATTTACCTTTTTTGGAGGATTTGGATGAGGCATGCTTGTATAGTTGGGGGTATTCTTGTCTAGAATATACATACAGGGTGCTATGTAGTTCATGTCTCATCGATAAGATACAGATCATGGGATGCACGGTTCTTCTATAGATGTGGGTATGGGAGGGCATCCCTTGTTTAGCTCCACATTCTCATGTGCCATTGCAAGTATATATTGTAGTAAAGGCTCTTCTTGGACGTTGGTTTTTTATTCCTTCATTATAATGTCCAAATTAATTGTTTAACATTTTATTATTAAATGTAAATATAACTGTATTATCTATATGTGGATTTAAGCACATCGATATTCAGATTCCCCCATACACGATTTCCATGCCTACCGACTTATGTTAGAAAGCATTTGACAACACAATGTAAGTGTTTATTATTTTTATTGTTAAATATTTATTCTTTACAGTACACATATTCATTTATAACTTGATTATTTATTTTTTCTTTCAGATTGTATGGATTCCATATACAAATTCTATTATCCAAATTCTTCCACCGTACTGTATGACGATGCTTGCTATAGGCTCCTACAGGGTTCCATTGATTCATTTTCATATAGTTGAGTGGTATCAGATAGGTAGATTAATGAGGCAGTTTGGATTCTTTCGGTATGTTCCTAACCCACCCAGTCAGTTAGATTCACTACATTACCTCAAGTTGTTAGGGAAGGGTGATTTTGATTGGAGGAGATACTATCCCAGATATATTGATTTATGGGACACCCGATAGGTATCTTAGTTGCAAGGGGTGGGGATAATATGTTTTCATTTGGTGTATCCGATGGTTTATGCATCTTGGAATAGTAGGTCCCTAGTTAGATTTCTTACACAACATGTATTTTGATTTCATGAGTTGGAATAATTTGTTCATTCCATTGTACATTAGTATTTTTATTCATATTACTTAACAACCGAATTCGTTTTTGCTAGATGCTCATATATGTCATCTACTTCACATGTCTGCTCTAGTAGAGAGAACCGTATTTGACCCATCATATTTTCACTACCTTCTGACATAGTTTCTTCCTTCAATGGATAAGATTAATCATGGAATATTCATTGATCCCCCACATGTTGAGGATGTTTTGAAGCCTGATAAGCCTCATATAGATGTAGTAGGGGTGAATACCTTGTTATGGATCATTATGTTCCACATGAGGAGGCTAGTTATAATGACCCTTCTCTTTATTACACACATAAACATGATTTATTACAATAAATATTAACTTAAAACAATATAGAATATCAATAGGTCTAGTGTCTTTGGGGATTAGGAAAATTACGTAACAACTTAAAACATGAAATACACATCTTTATTGAAAACTCATTTTACATGACCACACACATTCCTTTGTACTTAGATTTTCATGGGATAACCTGAGGACATGCATAATATAAGGGTGATCTATAAAGCCTAGTAAGGGAGTAAAAAAGGTATAAAATAATTAATATAGTACATTTCAGTAAATAGGCATATCAATGGAGCATAAGAGAAACATGAACATAAAGGCATGATATAGCATGATTATCATAACATGGAAATGTGGCATCAATATTTAACAAGATATTAGCATGATCCAAGGCTCATTGCACATGGAGCATGAGTAAACCATAATTGCACTTGAATTATCATGAGTAAACCCCCATTTCACTTGACTTATCATGAAACAAGTCTTTACCCAATGCATTGGAGTGCTATCAGGGCGCACCCTTCTTAATCATTTCATTTCATGCATAAGTGTGCCACATGGATCATATAACATGGATTCATTAAACATGATCATTTATTCCACGATAAAGGAATGTATAATTCATACATGAAACAATATAATAAATATGTAAATGTGCATAAAGGGGAATACCCTTGATAGTTAAATGGGAATGGTATTCACTACACAATGACTTTGGCTTGGAAAATCGAGGTGCAATTTTGGTAGTATAACGGCGCGACATAAGAATTCATAAAAATGGTTGATGAGAGGGAAATAGGTGTATAGTCATATGTAAAATAATTGGATAGTAATGGGGTGATATAGTTACATGTCCCAACATATTTAATGGAATTTATATTCATAATACAAAATAATTTCTTGAATGTAAATGAAGAGAGAGAAATCCCTTACAGAATTTCATTACGATAATAGGTGTATATGTGAGGAATTAATGAGATAGAAATGGATCTATCATCATTAAAAAATAAGGAGGGAATTATGGGATAGTTTAGAAATCATACCCCAATTTTATTAATTGAAATCAAAAGGGTATAACAATATAATGATATTTGGAAAAAAATGAGAAAAGAAGAAATCCCTAACTTGGAAGTGTGATCTCAAAGGCTTGGGAGGGGACTAAGAGAGGATTATTGGGAGATTGTGGAACCTTGCGAGAATTCTAGAGAGTGGAGGTAAAGGGTTGGTCCAGATATAAAGGTTTTGAGTGAATAGAAGTGGGAGATTTGGAAGGTTTATATAGGAAAAGGGAGGGAATTATTTATTATTTAGGTTTTGGACACCACACATTAATCTAATCAAAACCAAAAACCATCACTTGGTTTTTTCATGTGTTTTTTTCAAAGGGGAGTGGAAAAAATTATTATATAAGGAAAATGGCTTAACTTATTAAAATATTAGGCTTTCTTTTGTGGATGTGAGTCACACTCTCCAGGAAATCAATTTAAATAGTCAAAATGTTATATATGTCTTTGAGGGTCCACTAAGGCACTATAAAATTAATCTAAAAAATATAAAATCACATTATTTTAAAATTAAAAAATATATTGGACGAAAATCCATTTTATTTTATTTTATTACATCTTTATTGGGTCATTATGATGTCGTAAAACACATTATATATTTAAACAGTATTTTCTTTTTACCCAAAAATTCGACTGTATCTGAAAATTATGAAAAATTTACCATTGGATAATTTCGAAATCCTAATTTCAAAAATAATATTCATTTCATCTAAATAATTTTATAAATATGTGAATATTTACATTTAATAAAAAAACTAGCATTTATCGTAAATTCATGGGTTTTGACAAAAACAACATTCAAAACATAAACGAAATTACAATTTTAATAAAAAAAATTATATGATCATATATATTTAATAAAAATAAATTTAGTAATAATATTTTATTGAAATATTATTTAATTAAAAAATCTATTAATTCTATTTGATTGAATATTAAAAAAAATTCCATTTGTGCTTTGAAAACCTTTGACAAAGTAACAATAATAAAATGAATGTATATTCTTTATTGTATACAAAAATAATGCACACAATCATAGTGCTAGGTTCTTGTTAGATAACCCCTTATAACACCCACATAAGATCTAAGGGTAAGGTGTGCGATGGTGACAAACTCTTGGGATGGCTCGAATAACATCGCTCTGGTGGTAATCTCTATCAACTTCCACTTATCCCGTTGGAAGTTCCGTTCAAGCTTAACGTGTTGAATCTCGGCATGGGATTGGTCAAGAGTGAAGCCCAATGATGATATGTCCTTTCCTACCTCCAACAAATGGGATTTGTGTGGAGCTATTCTACTGGATGAGTTCATCGCTTCCTTTGTCTGGGTAAATTGTATTTGTTAAAGCCCTATATTTATACTATGATGTGAACAATGTTCAACATATATATTAGTATTGGCAACAATTCATAACAATATTTCAAAAATCTATAAACATAAAACCAAGGAATTGTATATTTTTTATATATCCATTTTATATAATAATACTTTTAATTAATTCAAGAGGAATTTTCTTTAATAAAAGTTTTGGTCATTACAATCTTCCCCTCTTAAGAAATTTCACCCTTGAAATTTTCTTTTCCGACACTAAAATAGATGAGGGTAACTCTGGTTCATCACTTCCTCCGATTCCCACATTTCTTCTTCAAAATTATGGTTTCACCACAACACCTTGACATGGGGAATTGTCTTATTTCATAGAAATTTTCTCCTACGATCCAATATCTTCACTTGATTCAATTCATAGGATAAGTAATTCTCCAATGGTACTGCATATGGATTGAGTACATGCTATGGTTCAGGTATGCACATCCTCAATAGTGATACATGCAACACATCACATTCTTGATATAGGTTTAGTGGGAGTTCTATTCAATGGTCAACTACTCTAATTCAATCAAGGATCTCAAAAGGGCCAATGTACCTTGGACTAAGCTATACCTTCTTCCCAATTCTCCTAATCCTATTCCATGGTTATATGTAGTGGAATACCATGTCTCAGACATCAAACTTTAGGTCTTGTCAACGATTATTATCATAGCTCTTTTGTCAACTCTGATTAGCTTTAATGTGTTGTCGGATGGTCTTAAACTTCTCCACCATTTCTTCAATCATTTCTAGACCAATGAGTTTTCACTCCCCATCTTCATCCTAGTATGCCGGTGTTTTGAACATCTTCCCCCTGAAGGACTTAATAAGGAGCCATTTGGATGCTTGAGTGGAAACTGTTATTCTATGAGAACTCATCTAAAGAAATATGTTGATCCCATACTCCTTTAAAGTCCATTGAGAATTCTCTCAACATGTACTCAAGTGTTTTGATAGTCTGTTCAGATTGGCCATCAGTTTGAGGATGATACGTCGCACTGATATTTAGCTCAATATTTTGAGCATGTTGAATACTCTTCTAGAACATAGTGGTGAATCTTGGATCTCGATCTGATACAATAGACAGTGGAACTCCATGTAGCATTACCACTTCTCGGATATATATTTGTGCTAGTTGACCCAATGATAAATCCTCTCAAATTTCAATTTAATTTGCATTATTTGTAAGATGATCCACAACAACCTAGATAGAATTGTTTCCTTTGGATTTATTTGGAAGTATGGTGACAAAGTATATGGTGATGTTCTCCCATTTCCATGTTGGTATGGGTAATGGATGAATCATCTCCTTAGACTTATGCCTCTCAACCTTCACTTACGGACATACCAGGAACGTTTATATAAACTCTATGATATCCTTCTTCATGTTATCCCACCAATAAATCTCTCAGAGATCTCGATACATCTTTGTGTTTCCTGGGTAGATGGAGAAATTTAATCTATGTGCATCATCCAAAAATTCTTTATTTAACTCCGAATTTTAAAGAACACATAGTCTTGACCCAAATCTCACAATTCATTCTTAATTGACATTGAACTCTGAGGATTTAACTTTTCTGAAAGTTCCCACATTCTTCTGAATTCCCACAACATCCTTTTGATCATCCTTTAACCTTTCCAAAAGAGACGGTTGAGCGATAATTTGTGAAAAAAATTATGAGGTTCTTTTATTTAGGATTCCCATATACCTATTCAAAAAATCAATGAAGATTTGATTCTTTTAAATTCTCATCAATGATATAATTGATGTGTCCTTACAACATAGATCATCCAACTCCTATTTGCTTTCCTAGGGTAGAAATGTATTGAGAAGTCATAGTATTTGATTAGATCCAACCATCTATTTTGGCTCATGTTCAACTCTTTCTCTGTGAATAAATAATTGAGGCTTTTTTGATCCATTTTTATTTCAATCTTCTCGACAAAGACATGATGCTGCCAAATTTTCAAAGAAATATTAGTGCAGCCAACTCCAGATCATGTGTTGGATAGTTTTTCTCATGAACATTCAACTGACTTGAATCATAAGTACTGACTTTGTCATTTTTCATCAACACAAAACCTATATCTTTATTCATAGAATCACTAAATACAACAAAAATTTCTCCACTTGTGGGCAGTGTAAGCATGAGAACAGTGATAAACCTCCATTTCAACTCATTGAAACTCTCTTTGCATTCATCAATCCAAACAAACTTGACTCCCTTCTGAGTTAGCTTAGTAAAAGGGTTTGAAAAGTTTGAGCAATTTCTCAAAAATCAGTGATAATATCTTTCTAACCCCTAGAATCTATGGATTTTTGTCATCGATGGTGGCCTCGGACATCCCCAAATTGTAGCTTTCTTGGAGGGATTTAAAGATATCCCATTTCTTGTGATGATATGACCCAAGAATGAGACCTCATTCAATCAGAACATTCAATTTCTATACTTTGGATAGAGAATATCCTTTATCAAGGTCTCTAGTATAGTGATTATATGCTCCTCATGCTCCTCCTTGGTTTTGAGGTATATTAGAATATTGTTTATAAAGACTACCACAAATTTGTCAAGGTAACCTCTAAAGACTCTATTCATCAAGTCTATGTAGATTTATATAGAATTAGTGAGTCCAAAAGGAATTACTATGAATTCCTAGTTCCTAAACCTCATAAAAAAAGTAGTCTTGGGGATATCCTTCTTCACCTTTACTTAGTAATATCCTAACCACAAATCCACCTTGGAGATGTATTGTTCTCCACATAGCTGACTGAACAAGTCATCAATTCGAGGTAGAGGATACTTGATCTTTATCGTGATTTTGTTGAGCTTGTGATAATCAATAGAAAGGCGCATTGACCCATCCTTCTTCATGACGAAGAGGATAGGTGCATCCCATAGTGAAGCACTTGGTCGTATACACACTTTTTCCATATTATCATGTAGTTGTTTCTTCATCTCCTCAAGATACACAACATCCATTCTATATGGTGTCTTGGATATTGAAAATTCGCCAAGTATAAGATCAATTGAGAATTCAACATCACTTCTTGGAGGAAGACCAGGTAATTTCTCAAGAAACACTTCAGCGAATTCGCTCATAATAGGCATGACTTCAAGAATGGTTTCATCCTTAGACTCAATCATCTGAGCCAGATACACATGATCATAGGGTAGTAATATCCACACTTTATATGATGGTGCTAAAGAAGATTCGTCCCCATCCTTTCACTTGTACAGAATCAGGGGTCAATTTTCCATACAGACAATGATTTCCCTCTCATGGAAATTTATGTTGGTTATATATAAGGAAAGCCAATCCATGCCAAAAATTGCATCAAATTCAACCATAACGAGTATAACGAGGTTCTCTAGGAAGTTCAATCCAGCTATTGAGATAGGGGGGAGTTCTATTCATGGGATTCAATGATTTCTCCATTTTTCATTCGTAGTGACATCTTTACTTCCATGATTTGTGGTAGTCTTGGGTTTTTTCTACTAAACTTTTGGGATATAAAATAATGCATATAACAATGTACAATAACACCACCTTTCACTATTTTATTTTGGTTCTACATTATTTGATATATACGTAGGGATGAGAAATTCTAAACTTCTAAACACATAAATGAGAATCCAATGTCAAAAATGTATAAATTTTAAATTACATTTATTTTCGTAACTTATGAATTTATAGGCATCAATCTATGTTACCCCGGATCTATTTCCCAACATATATTCTTAGGGTAAATTTTTTATTACATGAATAATGGTTTATACTAATTTTATGAATTTACCATATTGTATCCTCTAAGATTATCATAACGAAGAGTGCAGAAAGGTCCGCTTTCATGCACCAGTTCCCATTCCAGTTTATCTCAAAGTGGTGTTTTCGGGTTTTACCGCTAGATACATCTGTTATAGAGCCGCCGGTACCCGATAGTATCCAGAAAAAGATTTATTTTCTTGATAAACCACTTAATAAATACTCACCAAAACATAGGGATGTATTTATTATACTTGGCCTTATCATTAAGGCTTGTACTAGGGTTTTCTAATCCTAATCCCAAAAATAACTAAACTTATCCTATGATACAAACTTTGATAACCATGCACTTTATTAAACACTTATACATGATTTATTACATTAAATAATAACTTGATACAACATATAAGATTAATATTTCTTGTGTATTTGGGGATTATAATCATTACATGAAAAATGAAAACATGAAATACAAATCTTTATTGAAATATTCTTTTACATGACCACACGCATTCCATCGTACTTAGTATTGAATGGGATAACATGAGGACATGCATAAAAAAATGGTGATCTATAAAGCCCAGTAAGGGAGTAAACAAGGTATAAAATGAATAATACAAAACTTTTTAGGAAATTGGAATATCAATGGATCATAAGAGAACATGAATATAAAGGTATTATATGGCATGATTATCAAAACATGGAACTATATCATTAATATTTAACATGATATTAGCATGATCCAAGGATCATTGAACATGGAAATTGGGTAAATCCTCATTTCACTTGAATTAGCATGACTAAACCCTCATTGCACTTGACGTATCATGATACTAGTGTTTACCAATGCACTGGAGGACTATTAGGGCACACCATTCTTAATCATTTCATTTCGTGCATGAGTGTGCCACACGAATCATATAACATGGATTCATTAAACATCATAATTTATTCCATGATAAAGGAGTGTGGAATTAATAAATGAAACTATATAATCATTAAGTAAATTTTCATAGTGTTTAATACCCTTGATAGTGAAATGGGTATGGTATTTACGACACACTAACTTTGTCTTGGAAAATTGTGGTGCAATTTTGGCAGCATCTCATTGTGACATAAGAATTAAAATAAATGGTTGATAAGAGAAAAATGGGTGTATAATCATATTCACTTGAAATGTAATGTAATGGGGACATATTTAAACATGTCCTAATATATTTAATGGAATTTAGATTCATAATACAAAATAATTTCTAGAATGTAAATGAGGAGAGGGAAATCCCTTAGAGAATTTCAGCATGGTAACAGGTATACATTTGAGGCATCAATGAGAGATATACTGGTATATCATCATTAAAACATAAGTATGGAAGTATGAGGGAGTTTTAAAATCATACCCCAATATTTTTAATTGAAGAAAAAAGGGTATAATAATATGAATAAATTTGGAAAAAATGAGAACAGAATAAATACCTTACATGGAAGTGTAATCCCAAAGGCTTGGGAGGAACTTGAGAGAGGATTACTGGGGGATTCGAGAATCTTGAGAGGATTCTAAAGAGAGGAGGGTTGGGATTGGTCAATCTAAGAAGGTTTTTATTGATGATATGTTGGAGATTGGGTGGGTTTATATAGGAAAATAGAGGGAATTAATTATTATTTAGTTTTTGGACACCACACATGAAACTAATCAAACCCATAGACAAAACCGTGGTTTTCAGCCAGGGTTTTTTCCAAAGGGGAGTGGAAAAAATTAATTTATAAGTACAATGGCCTAACTTATTAAAATATTAGGCTTTTTTATGTGGAGGCGAGTCACTCTCAAGTAAATCAATTTTAAAAGTCAAAACGTTTTATATGTATTGGAGGGTCCACTAAGGAACCATAATATTAAAAAAATAAATCTAATATCACATTACATTAAAGTTAAAACATATATTTTCCTAACAACCCATTTATATTATTTTATTACATCTCTATTGGGTCATTATGATATCATAAAACACATTATATATTTAAATGGTATTTAATTTTTATCCAAATATTCTACTATCTTAGAAAATTATGAAAAGTTCACTGTTGGATAATTTCAACATCCTGATTCCAAAAAATATTCATTTTATCTAAATTTTTTTCTAAATATTTCAATTTTTTTCTTTTAAAATTAAAAACAACATTTATTGAAAATTCATGGGTTTTGAAAAAAATAACTTTCAAACCTTCATAAAAATTACAATTGTATTCATAAAAATTATAAGACCATTTATATTTAATAAAAAATAATTTAGTAATAATAATTTTTTAAAATATTATTTATTTTAAAAATCCTTTAATTCATCAAAATAGATTTTTTAATTTAATATTAACTAAAAAATACTATTTGTGCTTTAAAAACAATTTATAAAGTAACAACAACAAAATGAATTTATATTATTTAATCTATACAAAAATAATCCATATAATCATAGTGCTAGGGTCTTGTTTCATAAACCCTTATAACACCCGCATAAGACCAAAGGGTAAGGTGTGTGATAGTGACATGCTCTTGGGGTGGCTTGGATAACATCACTCAGGTGGTAATCTCTATCAAATTACACTCCTCCTGTAGGTGGTTCCGTTCAAGTTTAACATGTTGAATCCTGGCTTAGGCTTGGTAAAGAGAGAATTCCCATGATGGTACCTCCCTTTAGAGCTCTCAGGAATGGGTTTTGTATGAAGCAATTATACTAGATTATATCATCACTTCCTTTGTTTGAGTAAATTAAATTTGTTAAAGCCCTATATTTATACTAATCATGGGATCACTGTTCAATATCTATATTTGTAACGATAACAATTATTAATGGAATTTTAAAAATCTAAATTCATCAAACCAGGTAAGTGAATATGTTTTATATATACTTTTTACATAACAATACATTTAATTAGATCAAGAGGAATTCTAATTAATAAAATTTTGGGTCATTACACTATTCAACTTGATCAATCATATGTTGTTGTTCCATATTAAGGTGTTCATCATGATCAGTCATATGCCCATCTAGCTTCTTAGGCTCAGCCACAAGTAGATACAGATGTTGACTGGGTTCAGGTGGATTCTTTTTTACAGATATCCGATGCACAATAAGAATTTTCTTTCTATGTCGGTGAGATTTCCGGCCAACTTATACAATCCTTAGATGCAGGATAGGGAACAGACGGTGAGTCTGTACATCCACCCCATGTCACACTAGAGGATGTGGAGGTGGCTTCTACTGATGATGAGCACTGTATTCCCGAGTTCAGAAATAGATGGACGTAATGTGGAGACTTCCATTATATTCCTGGTTGCGGGATAGAGGAGAATCCACTCCAGAGGCACGTATGAGGTTTTTTTTTTGATACATTTTATATGTGCATTAATATTATCGTTTATAGAGTTATACTTTTTTTTAGTAAGTGTCTTACTGTCATCAAATTGTCTTTTAAAATTAATAATTTCTATTTGATATTCATTAATAAATATTTACTATGGATAAAAGATTAGTGAACACCAATAAATCTTGAAAAATATTATTGAACTCAATGATTTGAATCCAAGAATAATTGTACATGATTATTTGTTTAAGAAAAATTAAATTTTATGAATATTAATTTCAATGAATAAGGGATAATTGTGAATAGTAGATGATTATGATTGATGATCCAGATAACCAGAATATTAGATGTATGGAATTTAATTTTTATTTGTCCAATTTTGAGAAGATACATATTTATACTTTATAAAAGGACACATGTTCTACTGGTACACAATATTTACTAGAGGATTTTAATGTTAAAATACCTCTATAATGTTATAAAATTATCGAAATTAGGAAAAATATTGATTTCATATTCATCTAGATTAAGAAAAAATCCTTCAGATGGTTAATAATGTGTTAGCATATTCAAGAATAAGTATTAAAGAAGATCATACTTGGTGAAGTTATATAGGTTTTCAAAACTGATGTTTATGATTGTTTCCCTTGAGGGGGAGGTAAATGATGAAATATGAAATTACTGCCAGAATTATTATATAAATTATAATCAATCGTAATTACTGTAGAATGTTCAAAAAAATTATGTTATTGAAATATGAATGTTTTTCTAAATCTCTCTTCTTTTGTTAACAAAAATAAAAAATGAATAGAAAGGGGTTGTAATTGAATTAATCTAAGACATAAGAAAAAAATGCCTCTAGTAAATTTTATAATCTATTATTTTCTATCAATCCATGCATTAATAAAACATAATCATATGTAATTATTTATAGTAAATGGATGCCTTCACAAAATTATGATCTGAAATTCTGGAAGTATAGGTGGTTGGTACCTCCAATAATGGATGATTTTAAAAGACAAAAACAAGACCCGAGTGTTACTATCAAGTAATTTTTTTACTACAAATAGATCAACATCCCATATCTATTGGGATTCAATTTATTCATTTTAATTCAAGAAAAATAACTAAAATCTTGTTTGGGAGCCTACAAGACATGGTTACCTTATCTATAAACATTATTATAACTTCTGTATGGGTAGGCCTTTGAAAGTCACCTCTTGGTAAAATCCTGTTTGGAAGATTTGGATTACACCTTCCAAGTACACTATTATCTATAGGTCATACTTTCATAGGCTCACCACAAATGAATTTCTAATTAATACTAACATGTTCCTTTTCCTAAGGTGTAATGTCAGTGAAGATGGAGAATATTACGTAAAGAACATATTCTTTTAGTGATTGTTTTATAAGACATTTTGGATCCTCATAATAGATTTCTACTCAGTGATACATTTACTCAAAATGATTTCGGAAATAAATTTTTTGACTATTTAATATTTATTTATATTTGTTGATATTTTATACATATTGATTACTTTATTAATTAATAATATATTTATATTTAATTGGAATTTACAAATATTGATTATTTTTATTTTCTTTAATAATTATTTAATAGATATCTATTATTCATGAATATTTAATAATAATTATTATCACCAAGTATTATTTATTTAATATTTATTAATAGTTAATATTTAATTATTTATATACATTAGTATTTAATAAATATTTATTAGTATTTCATTTATATTATTCATTATTTAATAAATATTTATAAATATTTATTTAGTATTGATGGGATATTTATTTCATGTTGTTGTAGGATGTGTGAAGAGGGTTCACACATCATTTACAAACTTCATATAGTATGTGTGAACCCTATTCAAACGTCTTAGTGTGGAAAGATGCATGAACGGGGTTCGCACATCCTTTAAATACTTCATATAGTATGCGTGAACCCCATTCAAGCTTCCTAACGAGGGAAGATGAATGAATGTGGTTCACGAATCATAAGATCCATTTTTACAATTACTCTTTACCCTATACCATTTTGATAAAAAAATAATTCAAAAACCAATATATAAATACATATCTGCTGAATGTTCTCACGGGAGGGAGACACTAGATTTAGATGGAGGATATTTCTTGTTGGCAATGGCCAGAAGCTCTGTTTCTTAGAATTTACCACTTTCTTGGAGCTCCTCCCCCTCTCCCTTATGAGTGTTTTTCTAAGTGTATGGTGGTTTATATTGGATGCATGAGGCTTAAAATTGTTCCTCTTTTTATGGGATGAAGGACGCGTTTGCATTGCATCACATGTCCTTCACTTACGACGTTGCGTGATCAGTTCATATGATCATGCATCCGATTTTCTAATCTTCATGTTGTTGCATGATTTGTGAAATCAAAATTAAATATAATAGAAAAATACGTGTACGTGGAAGAGGTTTGAGGGGATTTTTTAATATGATTTACAATTTTTTTAAAAAAATAGTATAGGGTTCTGGAATTTTTAAAAATCGGGACAAGAGATGCGTGAACCTCGTTCATGCTTCCTTCAGAATGTTTAATTAAAAACACGATCATTAATATTAAATATGAAAAAAATATAAATAAATAATTATTATTAAATCATCAATATATATAAAATATCAACAAAAGGGATCTCTTCAAATTACATTTTGATTTTTGGGGAGATTTTTTTTCCTTATTAGACTTCATGGATGATGGTAAATAAAAGACTTGATGCTAAGAGAATCAGGGAGTTGAAGGGATATAGGTAATTAACTCTAGTATTCAGGGATTAAGATCGTTTGGAGGTGAGTCAGCCATGGTACACCACTTATAGTGATGGAATAGATAATACAATGGCATGCTCAGTGATTTTTTTCTTCCGATTTATTGATTCAATCTCATTTAAACGATAAATATATAGATAAAATCTCATTCTTTATGGGACTGTTGGTCATGAACTCATATTTTTTATGTGATTGAAATTTTTTATCTAATAACAATTCTAACTTGATAAAATAGGTTTTATTTTAGTTATATTGTAGGATCTATTACTTTATGAATAACATATTTTTTAAAACCATATCCTTTTAGTTTTTTTTCGTGGACACATAACATATAAGACAATGTGTTTATCACAAATTTTTGGGAGAGGGGAACTAAAAAGCTAAAAGAAACATGAACACACACAAATATTTTTATAGAATATATAAAATATGAATATATGTGCAATTTTTCCTTTATTAAAATATGGTTATATATGTATTTATGCAGACAAAAAACATTAACGTTTTGCAAACATGTGTTATAGTTATTAATAAAATATATATAAGTAAAGTTATATATATATAACATCTTTTTTATCATAATATATTTAATGAATCCACTATTTTCCAAGGGTGGTGAGAAACTCCTCAACCTTCCATAATGTTATCTCATATTAGAGGTTTTTAACATTAAAATCCTCTAGTGAAGATTGTGAACCAGTAGAAATTATTTTCTTATTTTATAATGTCTAAATATGTACCTTCTCAAAATTGATCAAATGAACTTTTAAATTCATACATATCATATTTTGGTTCTTCTAATCATCAATCATAATCACATACTCTTCATATACATTATTTATTTATATTCTCCTTCATGCAGCATTTTTTGTTAATAATGATTCATGTTCCATGATCTTCTACAATTTTACATCAAATTTAAAATCATTGACATCAATAATATTTTTCAAAGTTTCTTCAAGTTGATGGATATTTTCTTCAAGAGACGTTTTGAATTTAAAAAAATAATATTACTAATATTTGTTAATGAATTTAATAATATTATTTATTATAAATATATAGATAATAATACTAAGTATTATTATGAATTTCAAAGGAGAGATTATTGGTTTTGGTAGATATTTTGTTAATAGTAAGACAATTATTAAAAAAATAGCAGAACTTTATAAATTAAAACAGTAAGACACATACAACATGTATCATAAATGTAATATAAACCTAATATACACCTTTGACGTGGATACTCCTCTTCCCCAAAGTCAGGGGTATACTGGATGAGTCAGTGATGTGTATGTCTATGTCTCTGCTCTGGCATATGTTGCTCTTGTATATCAGCATCGTCAGCCACATCCACATCCTCTTGTGTGATAGGTAGTGGATGTACAGTCACAACACCTAAACCCTTTCCTGCCTCTATGAATGGTGGATGCTGACTGGAACACTCACCAACATGTGAAGAAGATGGATATTATGATGAAGATGTCTACATAGTAGGGAGTAATTAAGAATCTTTCTGAACCTAATAAATGTCTACATTTTCCTATGGTTGTGACTAAGAAGCTGGAGGAGCATCTGACTAATCCTGATGAACACCATACACCTATAGAAAAACAACATCTGGCTGATCATGATGAACACACGCCTCCTATTGAATAGTGTTATCCATAAAAAGGTCATCAACTCTTGGTACACCTATATGAGGATCATCATGATTCGTAGCCTCATCATAATATGGTGTATCAATGAAAATTCCATGATAAATCTTTCTCATCAAAGTAATCACCTCTTCCAAATAATTGTGAAAATATGTCTGGTCAAATGCACCTCACTCTACAGGATTATAAATGTGAATTAGATTATTGATATGTATATCTTGAGAAAAAAATAATTTGTTAATTAATGATAATAAAAAATATATTGAACAGTTGAAGGAAAAATGTATACCAACACATGAAAGCCCCATCTGTGTCGTGTCAGAAATTTGACTGGGGACCTGTAGTACGTAGACGCATAATCTGGATGATCTCACAAAAAAAAATATTTTCCCCACCCCTCATAACCAAAACTTCTGTCATCTATCCAATAGATCAATATGTGGCTTCATATCTCTACCAATCAAAGTCTATCTTCCTTGACATCTTCAGGGAATGCAGTTAAGTTAATTTACTAGGTGGGTCGAGAATAGGCTGAAAAAAATCTAAACTACCTCACAACTCTATCGGTATGATGCCACTTGACAATATGAAAATGAATTAATGGAACCATGTAGAAGCTGATAGAAATCATCACCATACTATATAGTGGGAGACTCTGGATGATATCATATATATATGGAATCCATTTAATCTGAAATAAAAATGAATAATCACTTAATAAATGAAGATATGTATAGTGGAGAATATATAGTTAACAATATAAAAAATATTTAATTACATGTTCTTGTTGAGGGCTGTCTATCATAAGTCTATAGGTGTGGATGTCATGTCTGGTGGAATCTGAGTGTCGATGTGCCTGACTCCACCTCTAGAAAACATTGTTATAGTTATATTTCATAATAGAAAGATATAATACTAATTTAGACGTTATATGGATGGGATAACATACCATCATCCACATGGATCCTCTACTAAAATATCTAGAGGAAATGGTGCACAGGAATGTGTAAAAAATTGAGGGATGTGCTCCCATACCCACTTCTGTAGAAGAACAATGCATCCTGTGATCTACATCTTATCAATGTGACATGCACAAAATTGCGCCCTGTATATATATGATAGTCAAGATAAACCCCCAGCTACACCGGCCTACCTGGTCAAAATCCTCTTGAAGATGTAAATAAATCATATGTACCAAAGTGGTGGAGTGATAAAAAAAATCATGCCACCAATCAGCCTAAAAATATATACACGTGCAAATCGCAACATGATGATCTCATCAGCAACATCTTCTAGATGTGAGAAGTGATGATCTAACTAAGGAATGCATTATCTACCACTGATAATGGACCTTCCATCATCATGAACCTCTATGCCTAGTAATTGATGAACAATCTCGAACCAATATTATCCAACTCATCTTTTCAGAGTTGCACCATTGATGGGGAGACCATACATAATGGACACATACTATTGGGTAATAGTCATCTCCCCCACACTATAATGGAATTTATATGACTCTAGCCTCCATATCTATACAAGAAAAACAATCAGCTGATGATTGACAAAGGTGAAGTCTCACATCACTACGACATAGATTCCTGTGTGATGATGATGAGTGAGGATAACAAGAGGTAGTGTGGTATGATGGAAATGATGAGATCTATGGACACTCAAAGGAGGCACAAGACGTCCCTCTAAATCTATCAATGACACATCAG
Organism: Viscum album; assembly: GCA_963277665.1. Lineage (NCBI taxonomy): Eukaryota > Viridiplantae > Streptophyta > Magnoliopsida > Santalales > Viscaceae > Viscum > Viscum album. Next base: position 122,758,645 of record OY728129.1, on the reverse strand, counting down.
TATCCTGGGATGTGAGCATTAGAAAATATACCATATACATAAATAATATCATAGTTATGTTTTGATAGTGAATTTGATAAAAATTGTAAACTTTTATTACAAAAAAACCATAACGAGGATAATAAGATAGAAAATATATGAGGGTGGTGTTGTTGTTTTGGGTTGTGAATTTCTTATTTTATTGATCTCCAATGATGTTTAATTTATTCTAATTTTTTTATATACTGAAGTAGTGATGAGAATCCCACATTGAACATATGGAAGCATGATATATTCATGTTCATTGTATGTTTATTTTTTTAATAGTTGTAGTATCAGAAAACTCTTTATGTTAGAATCCAGAAATTAGACCAACCAAAATTAAAACTTGTAATAAATGTATCTAGTTAGAAATAAAAAGAATCATTACTAAAACATCCACATACCAAAAAAACATACACTTAATAATAATATACACATCCTCGATCATGGATGATGGGATATGGAGCTATGTCCTGCCACTTGGGGACATCTCTTATGAGTATGTCCTTCTACATGACAAATACAACATCATTGTCCCCCTCCCCATTTTCGAGGATAATCCATGTCATTTCTGATTAGATTTGACTTTGTTCTTCCTTGGGGCCCACAACCATTTAGTATGAAGCCAATAATTTAAAAAACATCAGGAATTAAAAAAAACATAAATGAAAAAAAATAAATGAAACCTCGAAATATCAGAGACAACAGTCAAATGATTAGCAAGAAATGTGATAGAATGAATGTCACCAAGAAGCATCCAAGTTGCACTATAACAATTGAAGAAAGTGGTCATGTGACACCCTATGTCAACCTAGGGCTCTATTGATATATTTACTGAAGCGCAATCTGCAATAACATGTGAACATGGATATCTCATGCCTGAACATTGCCGTAATCATAGTACCCATTATCCAACATCACCACAAGCAATAAACCACTTCTGTGTATAGCACGGTCGAAGCACTCCCTTACTTGAACACTCTTATTTTACATATAAAATGTTATAACACTCCATCTCGAAGCCTCATTTAGTATCTGATCAATATCACTTTGAAAATGCTGAGTAAAATTAAAAACATTTTCCATCATCTGAGAGGCCTTTTGGGACTGATCAAAAAAGTACTGCACACATCTATACAAAATATCTTACAATAACAACATGATCAGGATCTTTCACACACCCTTGAGGATCCCATTTATGCACTTCACTATATTAGTTGTCATATGTCTACATCTTCGTCCACCATCATATGTTAATGACAATTTTTTTTCAATATACATCATATATTCATATAAATCATCATTTTCCCTTCTAATCTCTTCTAGACGTTGATCTAATATTTTTTGGGGCTCATATATGAAACAATGAAAAAATAATGCATTAAAAAGATTTTAACTTTTCTTTAAATAAAATGTATGTTTAGAGGGACATACCTAACTTCAGGATCACCTTATTTATTTAAAATTCTCTAAAATACTTATGGAAATTACTTGAAATATGACAAATGCAATATCTATGATAAGAATTTGTCATAATCCATGCAATACCATCACTATTTATAGCCTCTATAATCACTTGATGAATATTAGATATTAGACAGAAGCCTTGGCTTTTTGTGATATGAGTGCATACACATTCCGAAAACTAGCTCCAAAATTCAAAATTATCCTTTTCAATAATATAAAATGCAGGTGGTAGAGGAGAAGGATTACCATCATGTGTGGAAGAAATGAGTAGAATACCTGTATACTTTCCATAAAGGAAAGAACTATTGACCTAAATGAATTGTTTACAATAGAGAAAAGCAGTGATGCATGACCTAAATTCCAGAAAATCCTATTGAACTTCACCATTGGTTGATATATTTAGTTATTGGGGGACAGATACTCAATAGTGTCCAATAGATAAATAATCTGATTGTTGAGAGACAAAAAATCCATATATTGTGGAAACATTATATATGATTCATCCCAATAGCCATACCCTTTTATAGTTTCTTTCTGTTTTTAATTCCATGATCTGTTGTTGGATATCATATCATTATACAAGTGTTGAATTATTTCCTAAATAAGGGAAATTGGAACATTCTAACAGGTCTGTATCCTATCAATAATAACAATTAATATAAACATTATATCAAGGGAAGTGTGATCCTACAAAAAGGTTGATTCACACAAGTGTGCGGGCCTTCTAATTTGGTTATCTTACAAAATGCAAAAAAAATATCTTATATTGACCTTAATGGAAATTTACATTCTACCCCATATATTTCACCATGAATGAGATATTGTTTCTTCTTTGACTCATCAACCACAGATGTGAAATGCCGCTCTATGTGGTATTTCTTTATCACATTTTTCATGGAATGTTTATTTCCAAAATCCTTCCCAATATATATGGAATTATCATTTGATACAGATATATTACCTATAAATCAAGAAATTTTTGAAGCTGGTGTATTGACATAACAATGAAAATGTTGTCCATGCGACATTCATTCAACTAAGAAACTCAATACTGAAGGATGATTACCACTAACGGATGGGTTATATGGATGTTTGTCTATCATGGAAACTGTAGAAGGTTTACTCCCACATCACTCATCCGTGGAAGCCTATATCTCAAAGGAACCTCATAAGGTTCATTCCCCACGTCATCCTCACCCACATCATCTCCTAATGCCTGAGAAGATTCTTCGTCCTTAGATAAACTTTCATTCACTATATCAGTAGTACAAACAATAATTTCATCAATAATTCCATCCAAATTTTGATCACCTTCTTCATTATTTGGTTATATCATAGGAGTCATATTGAGAAGGAGGAAATGAAAACGAATGATTCGAAGGACCATCTTCTACAAAGATAAAAAAACATGGTTTTGTAGTAGTCTATTGCACTATATATATATATCAGAAATCACCACATACAACTCCATAAAACTATTAGCACACTTCTTTCTAAATAAATAAGATGAATCCATCCAATCGTCATCATTGACTAGAGGGTACTTGGTGGGCCAGAAACATTTAGGATTTCACATATGTAAATATGTTATTGATGAAATGGATTGATCAACCCTCATTTTTAACTGACTATGAATATTATTTCAAGCTTCATCCAATGTTAGATGACCAAGAATATTTTCCACTATTATAGGTGAAAAAATATAGCTAAAACCCTACCTAGTATAAATATCCTCACCGTTGCAATAAATTTGTGTAGACATGATTACCTAGAAAAAAATAACTAATTAAATATTATATACTACATCAAGATTTCAATTTATTTAAATTGGTAATGATTGAATAATTGACTTCATATTGAGTCTTTTTATTTGTATTGGTTTATCATTATTGAGGTATAGTGATGTTGAGATTGTTATCAAGTCAAATTTAATATAACATTATATATTTTTATACCACCTATCAAATGTTTTATACATTTTAATTACTTATGAATAAACAACCACTAATTGATCTTAAGACATAATATGGATTAGTTTACCATTATCTAATAAACTAACCAAAACCTATGGGGCGACTCTTAGTGTCCTTATTATGAACTATTTCAACAGCCACAATCTCTTTTCAAATAGCACACCTCTTGTCGAATGCATGTTCTCAAACACCTCTTTTGGAACGCCTCTTTAGGGACGCCTCTTATCAATCACCTTTTAATTAAAAATTTACTCTCATTCATGTGAGGGGGTCTAGGGTTATGAAATACATAACATTTTTTAAGAGGACATGAAGGTTCTTGTAATCATAGTGATAGATGAATCGTAGAAATCAATGCGAAAAAATTAAATTATAACAACTTATACATCCACATACACAAAAAAAGACAAGAAATTTCAATTATACATTGGTCCATCATATCAAGATCATTCATCACCCAATAATCCTAACATGTTTTTTGATATACATATTATGGTCTATATATTATAAGAGTTTACCGATTACTATATGAAATATATATTAAATATGTACACCTATTTTCCAAAAATTTAACTTTTCAATTTTTATGTATAAATATATGTATTTAATAATAACATTAAATAATATTATTTCAAACTAATATAATTTACATATACATAATAATCATCACAATATTGTGCACTTAGGGTATTTTATATTTTATAAAAGTGCACACACACACACATATATATATAATGTTTTTCATTACTCAACTACATTCTAAAATATGAGTAAAGATACTTTATAAGTTATCACTTGAAAGAATATTTATTTATACTTAATATTATTCAAATTTATTGATTAAAATTATTATCACCAGTAAATAAGAGTAATATAATTTACACCTACATTAAAACCATTAAAATAATATAAACTTATGTTTTTTTTCAATTTAATAAAATTGATTATATATAATTTTTTTTATTTATCTGTTTTACAATATTAAATTAATTATATTTTATTCTTCATTACTTAATATAATAATTAATTAAAGTTAATATAATTTTAAATTTGTATTTATTGAAAACTATTTTTATACCATTAAGAAAAATAATTTTCTAAATATTTATTAATATATTTAAATATAATACTTAATATAACCAATATATTTTTAATAAATGATATAGCCAGTATAAAGAATATCATAATTTAATTTAATATTACTATATAAATAAAAAAATTCATATAGGAAAAATATGTTAACAATTCCATTTATTTAAAAAATATATACATTTAAAAAAAATTATTTCATTATATATAAATTAAATTTTAGACATACCATATAAAAATTTTCTAAACAATCGATATGAATTTATACAAAAAACATTAACTCATTGAAAAATTAAATCATAAAAAGGAAAATAATTTACAAATTAATACATGCATCGATACATACTAAAAAAATAAACCATACAAACAAAAAATAATTTCTACACATCACAATTTTTATAAATAAATCATTAAAAAATAAATAAACACAATTAAACAATTAAAAATTTAAAAATAAATTATATCTTCTTAAAAGAAGAAAATATTTGTTGAGAATTAAATATTATAGGGATTCACAAAAAAAATTAAAGGAGAAGAAAGAGATTTGGGGGTGGGGCTCCTTATATAATAATGCGGTGACAAGTTATGTGGAACCCATTCACGCATCCTTCATCCAATTCACTAAGGGTGCATGAATGGGATTGATGAATCTTTAGCGGCAGAGAAAAATGTGGTAACCCCATTCATGCATCCTCCTAGGATCGTAGATATGTGAATTTGGTTCACGTATCTTGGGTCCTGTGTTTATAATTTTTCTAGAAATGTATCCTATTTATTTAATTTTTTTAAAACCCATAAAAAATAATGTCTGTTGTCAAAAAATGACTTGATATAACTTCATATGAATTCATTGGTTAAATCACTTGGTTATAGAGATATCATGAGACAACCTTGGTTTCTATCGGGGGTGGGGGTCTCTCACAAAAATCCATTGGGGTTTGCTGTTTTGGTCACATAGTGGCTTTAGACTAGCTTAGCCATTAGTGCAAGACTGACGATGGTGGCGATGGAGGTCGTCAGGCGATCATGAAATTACTTTCAAGTCACCCCGTAGAACTAGTATTATGAGTGGGGGTTGAATATGAGGGTTATATGGTGAATAAGTTCGGATTTATTCAAATTTACGATCCACAAGATTGATATGGACAATCGAGATCGGTTGAAGGAACGATTAGATGACACAGATCATCGGGGGCTTGATCAGATGGACCAAGTTCCATCCATATGAAAATTTCATGTCTAAAAATGAACTCTTAATGTGCCTCCCCCATGGTATATAAGAAAATTCACAGATTCCTCTTCTTGAGATGGAAACTAGGTCAGCAGCCATCCCATTAGCAATGCTTCCACCCAGTGGTATTCGACCCACATATGTGCATGCGCCCATGGGATTACACACCATGAGCCCCATAAATGGATCTGACCTATCTATTATGGGATCTATTATCCCTAGATGGTATACTAGTTGGCCTAGGATGACTCCCATGGGCTTGATGGACCTGTGGTCCCACATGATCCCTGGTTAAATTGGCCTATGGCTAGGTAGTGGCTAGCATTAATTTTTTTGGCTAAGGGTTGTATCATAAATAAGAATAAAATTATTAGTAATAAGTCCCAATGTGGTCCCCCTTAAATCTTCAATCATGTATGTATTCCATTTCCAATTTCTTATTCCATAGTTTTCGAATCTTTGGCGGAAAAGTATGAAATTCACAAATATTTGTGGCAACAAAATTCCCCCCTTAGAATGGGTTCATATGAATGAAAGAATCTTATTCAAATGTAAACATAGATAAATTTCCCATGTATTTGAATATTTTATGGTCCAAGATACTAAACATACCGAGATAATCTATCTTGAGTATAACTAAGGAACTCTCATGTTCTATGAATATGATACTTCTGACCACAACTACTTAGCTGGATCCAATATAAGAAGTAGATTCGACTCGGGGCCTGAATATCATGATGTTGGAATGTATGTAAACTCTAAATGGGAACATGGATTGGTAGAAATGAAAACTTGTGTTTGGATCTGATGTAATATACTTGTATGTTACTACGTATCCAATAAGTTTGTGAATCATGACCCACATAGTTCTGAAATATACCACTACATATATCAAACTCATTCATAAGGGGTATGTGTTGATGGATAAGGAACATTATGATGAATACAATTACATATATATATATCTCATGAGTAGGAGAGGGGGTGGGGGGGGGGGTATTGCTTTTTTTTTTTTATAATGAAACCCCAGGTGATGGTCCATGTTTTAGTGGAGATGTTGATCAGATCATCTATGATGCCTATTCTTTGTGTGTAATACCAAATCTGATCCAATTTCCTAGATTTGAGTTCTTGACTTCCAATATGTTTCTCTTTGAGGAATGTTCATAAATGACCACCAACATGAAATTCATAATTTATGCACCTTCTCTAGTAGTCTTGAGGTCTTATAATCTATAATGATGGTTTGGAAATGATATCTATCCCGAATGCTATAACTTTTGCTGAAGTCATGTGACTTAGCAGGGAAGACTTTATTTTTTCTAAGGCCACATGATAGACCCCACAAGATCTATATCTCTTTATTTAATTTTTCCTATCATTCACCTAAGCATTATATAGAGGAAGACTTAGTGGGCGTGGACATGGATTGTTCTCATGCTACCTTCTTACAGGTTTTTAGCAAGACAAGTTTTTAGGCATCTTCCATTTTATAAATGCTCAATATTGCCTAGATCACAAAATGTGTATGTCCAATGAGAAGATACTAATATTTTTCTCAATATTCCCATATCGAGTTTTTATCTTGGAAATTATCATGTGTCTTGCTATTTTAAGGTCCTGTGAGCTAGACCACCATTATGTTTTAGTTTAGGTTCTTCAAGATTGGACCTTTAGTGTACTATAGATTAATGTCTTCTAGCATGGACCATAGGGATTCCATGTATTTTAAAGTCTTCTAGAATAGAACTTAGGTATGACATGTAGTTTAAAGTCTTACCAAACGTATTTTTTTGGAATATAGTGATGGAAGACTAAGGGTGACTCAAAACACTATGGGGTGCTGTGTTCTTCCATGATGTCTTAGGGATCATGAGGATTGGAGTTCCTTTTTTTGCAAAGAGGATATGCATTTCGTTGGTTGGGTAAATCCCTTATATATTGATATAATGTCCAAATAAAGTTGATCTCTAATATTTTCCAAGGGACATGTTAGGATTATGGGGTAAATATAGTTGAGGGTGAAATTATAGGGAAGCTAAGCCCACCTAGATAGTTGGGATGTGGGTGATATAAGTCACAACCTAGAAATATGAGCTGATTAATATGATATATGGTAGACATGCCGAGTATTTCCTTTAACACTATAAGGTGTCAGGTTACACCATGGTGCCATTGAGGCTCATAAGGATTAAGAGACCCATTATGTTGGTCCAAGACGTCTATAGTTGGTGGGTATGAGCCCCTCTACGTCAGTACCATGGTCGAACCAAGAGATCTCTTTTACTTTCCAAGGGACATGAAATAAATTTGATGATTAAAACATCTAGACGATGAAGATGGGTATGGAAGGGAGGCTATCCAGAATGGTTTTGGATCCCTAGGTCCAATTAGCTCCAACTAAACTGATTGAGACCTACTCTTTGTGGTTTCAAATCATGATGTGTGGGACACCAAAAGTTTCAAGAATGAAGGGTCTCATTCCAGCCTTGAGAAAGGGTACAAAACATGGTGATGTAACATCGAGTATATCATATCCACTTGAATAGTTTGATATAGAGATTTTATATCATTGTCCAAAGTGCTCAGTTCATGAGGAAGTTATGGGACAATCACATCGAGGATATCTTAAAACTCAATGGGGTGCTATGTTCCGCCGCGATGAAGCCATGGTCACAAGAATAAAAAATCCTTTTATGTTGTGAAAAGATGTATCTACTCGGTGGTTCTGAGCCCTTCTACATAAATAGAATTTCTGATCTGAGATATATCTTTTATTCTTTAGGGAGAGTGAATGTATTGTGACAACCTGGGATGCTTTAGATCTGGAAATGGGATTTATGGAAAATGTAACATCCAAGAAGGGTTTTAGCACACTAAAAGTTGTGCCACAACCTGTCGAACATATTATCGCATTGAGGAGATATGAAAAATCATTGCTCTAATTTTTTCTTGGACCAGGGTTTCCAAAGATTGTAGCTTGGATTTTTATACGGATAAAAAGTGGACCCTATAAGCTTTATACCTTATTTATCTTTGCGGCCTAACTTTTACCTAAACTCTAAGGATGAAGAGTTTAGAGGGTGGAGACTCAAATTTTTCTAAGGGTTCCCTTTCCTAGATTTCAACCTGACAAGTTATGCATCTATTTTCAATTAGTTTACGGTCTTTTTATTTGGACCATTATAGGCTGAAGTTTAAGGTCCATTATCTTTGACCAAGGTGCATGAAGTTTAAGGTCATGAAACACATAGACCTAATATGGGAGATGTCACACAAGAGTCTAATTACGATACCCATGGTCATGATTACATCAATATCCTTCTGAGAAAGAGGTGGGAATATTGTAAACCATGACTTCAGTTCCCTAGATCATTAGAAATGATATGGTACAATCATTTTAAGGATAACCAAAAACACAACGGGGTGTTAGTTTCTTCTGTGGTGATATCAGGATCATGAGAATCAAGATGTCCTTTATATTGGAATAAGAAGTCGCTGGTAGGTGAGTATAAATCCATTTGTCATCAGTCCCATGGACAATCAACAAATACATTTTTTTTCATTTTTAGGGGAAATTAAAGGCTTGTAGTAATATGATGTATACAATATGTGAAGTGTGGCGCATGGATTAGGGTGATTTTAAAAGATGGTAGAAGCACCCTATAATCTGGTTGACCGGGGTATGTCTCCTTTGGTCCTATGATAAATAATGAAAAATGGTAGATGGTTATAAGATTTTATCATCATGTAGTGGGGAAATTTTTCATGTAGTTTAACATCATTTAGGGAGGATGTAGGTTGTGATTCAGTTTATTGTCATGAAACTAGGATAATGAAGCACAATTTAATGTCATGTATTCGGGACATATGCAGATAGTTTAGGGTCATGTCAGATGGACCATAAGATGGAAATCCTAATATAGAGATGCATAGTGTGGTTCTATGAAGAAAACCTATGTGAATGAGGACCAAAGAGGTATCGACCACACCATGCACCTTTCCAAGAAAACTCCGGAAAAAGGTACTAAAAAAGGTTATACTTGTGGCTAGGACTAAAGATGAAATGTATGGGTGTCACTACATATCTCATGAGGATGAGAATCAAGCCATAGATAGTTTTAGGAAAGGAAATACTCTATGTAGGTTTGGAAAATACGTAGAGGTGGGAATTATCTCTATTGGTAGTTAAAGTTGGGTCTAGGATTGGATGTATAAGCATCACTACTTATCTTGTATGGGAGAGAATCAAGCTACATGTAGTTCTTAGAAGATCCCTGATGTTAAACGCCATCCGGTTAGGACAAAGCTGGATCGACATGAATTGGTGGGAACATCATGGTTGAGCATAAGTATAGAATCTTGGGTGTCACTACGTATCTTGTGAGGATGAAAATCAAACCACACATAGTTCTTGGGGAAACGTGCAGTTTAAAATAATGCGATAAGGAAATCGATATTCCTTTTAAGGTATCACATTAATAATCGTAATGGATCCATTATTCACCTTTATACCTTGCTTATGGTGTCAAGTCCCTATCGTAATTCTTTTGCTCATGCGTTCTATTCTTAGTGTGAGAAATAAGGAGTGACATGGGTTTCCCTACAATGAAGAGACATGAGAAGGTTATAACAAGGGAATTTTAAATGACTTAGTGGTTGTACCAAGATTTTTAATAAAAAATTCCCTACATATCTCATTGGAAATGAGATTCAATACATACTTAGTTATTAGGGAACCATACATTTTGTCATCATGAAACAATGATGATGGATGACCTGACGTGAAGGGGAAGGGGAGTTGTGGATCTTTATAGTTTTATTTCATTTGTTAAGACATTGGTCATGCTGTGTAATGTCTTTCAGTAAAGATTAATTCCATAGAGTTTAACTTCATGTTGTTAGGATGAACTCCATACAGTTTAACATCATGTGGTTATGATGAAGAGGCGACTCAACATTAAGGGGAAATTTCTAGATCAGTGTATTTTTATGTCATGCGGTTAGGACAATGGATCACCCAATGTGAAAGGAATATAATCTTATATCTAGGCCTAGATGTAATGTGAAGGGGAATGTTCTACCTCTGTGTAGTATTATGTAATACGGTAAGGAAATTTGATCACCTGATGTGAAAGGAAGACAATCCGATGTCTAGGCCATGAAGTAGAGTTTAATGAATTTTTATGTATCTTATGATTATAGAATCAATCCATACATAGTTCATTGGAAACTATGCAGTTTAACGTCATGCGGTATATATGTAAAGGGGGAGTACCTATAAAAGGGTGTGTATGACATGACCTACTGTATCTTGATGTTAATAATGACCACGAAGGCCCATGTTGTGTTATAAATTCCCATGGAAGGCCTATGGATGGTCCTAGAAACAAAGTGTTTGTGTGTCACTATGTATCCCATATGAGTGGGAATCAAGCCATATGTAGTTCTAGAATGCCGATGCGGTAGGAGACTGACACCAGCAACGTTGTTCCTCTTAGATGAGGTTTATAGGAACGTACAATTTTATGTTGTGTAAGACACATTAACCATGTAGTTTAATGTCATGCAACGAGGACACATAAAGACTATAATAAACATATCTCAAGCCTCCATGCGTCTTTTTGTGTGGGGAAACCCTTACTAGAATTTCTAAGCTTATAGTAGCTATGCTTGGTATGAGAAAAAAAGGAATGAAAGGGGTCCCTTTTCGCATTCAGAGGCAATGGATGATATGATAAGATTATTTTATATTTTTTGGTGGATGGGACAAGATATAGGAACATGTCATCCCAATATATCTCATTAAAAATGAGAATCAAGCCATACATAGTTCTAGGTGAACCATGATGTTTAAAGTCATGCATCAAGGATGTGAGCCATGTAGTTTAACATCTTGCGATAAGGACATCATCATTGCAGTTTAATGTATTACAGTAAGGAAAAACATCCATATAGTTTAACATCATGCAATAAGGATGATGTCTCCATATAGTTTGACTTCATGTTGTTAAGATGATGGCTCTGTACAGTTTAACATTATGAGGTCAGGATGATGACCCTGCAATTTAACATCTTTCAGTAAGGATGTTGTATGAGTAACCTATCAGGAGAGTATCTCATATGAAGGATCTTAGACAAATCTTATGCATATTTCATGAATTTCGCGATCTTTCGACTCTATCAAGACTACAAACACCTGTTCTTCTAACCAATCTTTGTAGATAAAGAAACATTCTATTGTATGCCTAAGACATCGATGGAAGGGGAAATTGTAGTCCTATAATATAGAACCTACCTCATGTTAATTTCATATTGTTGGGAGTTCCATCAAACTATTTACCATGGTTTAGTAAAAATATTTGGACAAATGATTTGTTTTTAAAGAATAGGTTTTGTAAAAATATTTATTTGAAGGAAGACTTCTTCTCCTTGGAAGGAGGGAAATCATCCTCCACTGCATTATTGGTTCATCCTATTTAGAGTGATCAGGTGACTAGAGTGGGGATTCAGGTGTAGGTGGTTCTTGTATTCCCCTATCATTTTTCACTTGAATATAGTATTTAATGGAAAAGCAACCTCCTATGGTCTGCCCAAGGCATTGATGGTAGGGGAAATAATTTTCATGTTCTACCAACCCCACCTCACTAGAATGTCATTCCATCTGGAGATCTATCAAACCATTCTCCATGGAATAGATAAAATACCATGGATCATTTTTGGCTTGGAAGGAATATACTTTTTGATGCTTGTCTTCAAGAGATGGGTGACCAGTCTACTTCTCTTTAATACTATTTTTACCACCATTAGTGTGGGTGTATGGATGATTCTGGAGTTTGGGGTATGGATTACCGATATCTATTGATATGAGGGTGAGTGAAGGAGCTTTGGGAGTCTTGGTTGATGATGAAACATACCACAGATTAAAAGATCATGCCTCTCATGGGGGTTTTGTGGTGAATCCTGAGGCCAGATGGTTTCCGACATATCCCCAGTGATGAGGTAGAGGATATGGAAATTCCCTCAACCCCATGGGATGGGGTGAGGTGGAACAATGTTTGGATTTCACTCAATGAGGGGATGCAAAATAAGAAAATTCCCCCACCCTGTGGGTTGGGGAACTTAACTACAAGGTAGGATTTTATAAGTAGACATAGGAACATAATCCCTAGGTGTATATATAAGGAGTATTTCTACAATTATCACTCATAGATCCCTTTTCTCTTGTTAGAGTTGAGCGATCTATTCCTCTGCAGAAACAACCATGTCATTATCAATGGATCAGTTAGAGGAAGCCATGAAAACACCCCTTCCTCTGTCTATGGCATGGAAATGGGATGATGAAGGGGGTTCTAATGTGGATCCTAGAGACTAAATACACTACATACACTTCCCAAGTGATCCACTATTATTATCCAATAAAATTTCACCATGATCAGTAACACCTTCTGTAGATACTTGGTGTATGTCGTTGAGCCTTTATGCTCTTATGCTAGTAGTGGGAGACATGACAAACTATCGTGACTATAATGACTGTATGAGTGTATGATTTTACCCACCATAGGTATTCTCACAAGGATCTGATGGGTATTCTCCGAATTTGGATGATATCATATTGACCGTAACACAAGTAGGTTGGTGCTTCTCATTGATGGGGTATCTTGTTTAATGGGTTGGTGCTCGATATATCGTTTGAGGGGTAAATTCCCATGATATTGATTGATGGGTCGGTTCCCATGATACCATTTTAGGGGTCATCTCCCATGATGACAATGATCCCATGGTAAAATATGGTAAAAATTTACCTGGCCTTGTGGGCTAGGTTGTTTCACGGGACTCTGCAATCACTACGTCTAATTTAGATGATGCTAGAGGCTCATATATAGCTGTGATCTGGGATAGATCCAGGCCAACCATTTGGACATATGTTTAGACATAAATAATATTATAAGTAGTATGTATATGATCTTTCTCTGAATTTTCATTGTTTGGATATCCCAGATGGGCTCTCCAATAGGGTGGCCCATCCTGGATATATGGTATAAGCAAAAACTCCTCCGAAACTCCCAGTGGGATTATGGCTTCATATCAGTGATGATAATCATAATAGATATGAACCATCATAGGAAGCTTCTGAGTGATGGAGTGGTAACATTTACCATCCTCATATTCCTCCCAGACATAGGGAAGTTGTACATTGAATCATTCCAGCAATTAGTTCCCGAATCCGTTGAATGTGTCGATAAGGGTCAATTCCTCTCTTACGATTTGTCGTGGGAAACATAGTAAATATTAATCCATCCTCATAATGATTTCAGGAGCCAAATCTATAGTTGCGATGGATATTTTTATGTTGTGATTCTAGACCAAGATGTTCACCACCCAATGATGGAAGTGGTGTGTTGTTGATAAATTACGTCAGCGCATCAAGGCTAAAGCAGCTTATCCAATGATCTCTAGATCTATCGACATGTTTGAGGACATCATTTTGATTTCAATGAATCCTGAGAAGTTCTAAGGAATGAACAAAAGACACCTTATTAGTGTATCATTATATATATGAGTACAAGTTCAATCAATTACTTTCATAGTTCAAGGAGAAGGAGGCGATCCCTTATTTTTATTCGAGGTTTAGTGCGGTTAAAAGAAACATGCTAGTTCCACTATTTTTTTATGCAATGAGAATATCATAAAATACCCTAAAGTGCACTAGGTAAATCTATCCTTTCTAAAAAGGAAAGGGATGAAACAATTAAAGGAATTAATTGTTGGTTCACCATTTTTGTTTCATCGAGATTTATTATTAGTGGAGTGGTTTTTTCTAATTACGTTACTATTGTCACTTTTCTTCAAAACGCCCAATGGTTCCCTCATTTGTAGCTAAGTATAGAACTGCTTTCCAAAGGTCAGTGTTCATCTTGGTTTTTAGACCCAACGACTCTTAGGGACTCGCATTGGTCGAGAGGATGGGAGGTCAGTTTCATCACACCCTTTTGGGGGGAATTATTGCTGACTCTCGGAATCTATTATAGATTTATGATATCTTCATGAAATCCTCCCCAATCACCAATATGGTAATAATTACCCCAATTTTAATGTCCCGATTATGAACATGTATCAATAGGGATTTTTGTGTGTATATCACACGTTATCTATCACAATCTTATTTAATTATGATTCTTTGGACCATGGCCATGATTGAGGACTCTTTGGTTTATTGTTGCCCAAGGAGATGGCTGGTGTCATGGAAATGGGATTTAAACACAATGAAGTGTCCTATGTATCTTGTAAGAATATGAATCAAAACCCACATAGTTTTTTTGACATAGTTTATGGTCGTATGACTTCACACATCTACATAGTTTAACACTATACAGAAAGTATATGGATATTAGGCTGGAATCTCAATGAGGCATCTTATGTATCCTACTTATACATGAATTAGATTCTATGTAGTTCTAAATGATGGTGTCTGTGTTGTGGGAGATATGAAAATAGAGGCCCTAGGTAGGACTTAGGTGTGTGAGACTGCCCTAGATTACTTATGCAAGGATATTTCCTTTTGAACTGTGAGGGGATTTAATCAGATTTACATCCTGATGGTGACAGTCCCATCTTTGGGGAGTTTTCATTATTCTATTAATATAATCATCACCGATACCTAGGCCCACGCGAGTCATCCTCAGTGTGAGAAAAACGAGATAGTGATGGATTGGACTCATTACATGAGAGAATATCCATACGGGGCTCACCCAATAAAGATTCCCTTTGAGAAGAATGATCACACTTCTCATGGAGGATATGGTATGGAGATCGGCCCTTTTGAAGGCTTCCTATGTATACCATTTATATAGGTAATTAGTGTTCTCATAGTTCATTTCATCCTAAACCTGTTTCTAGGATTGAGGTACATGGGAGCCTGACTGTAGATTACACTTGGAATGATGTCGTTTATGGACCCTCTTCTCATCCGATGATGGATGAGGGAGAATGGATGATTTATGGGAGGATATAATATTGTAATCTAGTAATAAATGGAACGATGAAGTAATTACACAAAATTGGATTCCCATTAGATCTAGTTCCTTATAAAGGCTTCCTATTTATCTTAAATATGTCGGGAATTATAGTATTCATAGTTCAGTTTATGTCAAACCCGTTGATGAGTTGTGGCAGATGATCATGCTTAGAGACATTATGAAAATCCCCAAGGATTTTGGAATTATAGGGTTTAATGAAAATATGGATACCCTATTGATCAGAGGGTATATTATAGAATGTTAGTAGTTGGGGCTTACACACTGAGTGTTCCAAATTGGTGGATGCATGATATCTTATATCAGTGGTGGGGGCTTACGTACTAAGACTTCCCAGTGGTCGGGACTTAAAATTTAATGTTGCATGTGTGGTCAGGGCTTACACACTAAGGTTTCCTTGTTGATACACTCATTAATTATCCTTTGGTTTATTAAAGAGATGTGGTGATGACCATGAAGGTCTGTTCAAGAGCATGATATCAGGAGGGTCATGTGTGGGCATGGCCCTAGCTCATTGAGGACACTCCCCTTTTAAAAGGGGTATACGACTGAAGATTATTAGCTAGGGTTTACATGGAGAGAGCCCATATAGGCATGTTGGACAATGTTTTAAAGCCTTAGAGGACTTGTATGACATGTTTTGACCATTTACCGTGCATGTATTGATTGTTTGGATGATATGTTGGGTCACCAATCTGATGTGGAAAACATATCCAAGGCTATCTTCCTGAAAATTATCATTCTTTCTTTGTCTCTATATGGGCTGAGAAAACATGTCAAAGATTCATTGCATGATCAAAGATGGTATATATGGGGACTCACGCATGATCAACAATCTTGTCTCAGATTCCTTCTTCTAACAAAATCGGACATGTCCGAAGTCTTATATTTGATCAACTCACTTGTCACAGATGTCTTCACATAATAAAGAAATACATGTTTTAAGGTGATTTTCATGACTAGAGTGGTAATTCCAAGGGTCTCACGCATGATCATTTGACTTGTCAGTATATCCTCGCCTAATCAGGGTGGCCATGATTGGGGTCTTGGTCATGATCCAAAGATGGTTTGCATGGCTAGTACATGCTTGTCTGATAGACTTTTTGGAATGTCTTACGGAGCCGCACTGTGGGCGTGGTATAAGAGTTGGTGTCCTAGAATTATCTGGATGTACTTTTATTACATTAATATTTAATATATTTAACTATATAACATCTTATTACATATTTTTCATTGTTCTGCATGACTATTCTGTAATAATGTTCTAGAGTATTTGTCTCATTGAAAAGGAAATAGCAGTTCCCCGTTACCATGAGAAACAAGAATTGGTATGAAAATATTCTTAAATATAGTTCTACGGTTGGATGATATACTCTAATAGGACACATAATATATAGACCTTTAGGTGAGAGTACTCATAAGAAGATGAGACTTCCTCCCATGATGTTCAAACGTGGTAATCTCTATGATGAGATATTATGAGAACAGACCTGCCAGTAAGAATTCTGCATGTTTTGGTGTCATCATATTTTCCTATATATGTGAATGTGTAAATATCCTTAGACTTTAAGATTATCATTAATACGTGTCATGACTCGCGCATTTGATTTACTAATGAAAACTATCACATAGAAAATTTGTGGGAAGTAGGGTACATTGGTTGTGTCATGAGTGACGTGTTATTAATGGATAAGCTGAGGAAGGATTTGTCCCATCCATTTATGAAAGCTGATATCTTGGCCCTTTGATTGAAATAGAACCATGGAGGGAAATTCTATGTCCAGGTTCTAATGATATTTTTATTTCAGGAAGTCAATGAATGACGTATCAAGCACTTTGGATGATTACACTATCATGAAAAATTATTGATCGTATATTGAGACAAAGAGATTATATTACACAAAAAGCGTTCATATGTGGATGTCATTGTTGTAACTTTTACTTCTTTCTGTTGGGTGCCTCGACCTGTGGCTAGGCAGTATTCTTGAACTTATGGAAAGCCCTCCTATTACTAATGAGAAATAATCTTAGAGGGTCAAAATCTAACTATTTTTGGTGGTCTTAGTTAAATTCTACTTGATTTTCATTAATTGAATAAATATTATTCCCAATAAAGTAGAATAATTTTATTAAAGTGAAAATAATTTCATAAATTAAATAAATATTTATTCATTGGATTGTGGGTAATAAATATTTATTTATTTATTTGAGCATTTAATAAATATTTATTTACTAGTTTGTAAATTAAATATTTATTTAAGATATTTATTTATTTATTTGGGTGTTTAATAAATGGAAGTGTTGTTCGAGCAGACCAAGGTTGGTCTGGTAGTAAAATAATTATTTGCAAGATGGTAAATAATTATTTAACTAGTTGACAAAAATTAAAATAACGCTCCTATTATTTTGTGGTGCAAGAATTTTATTTATAATTCCATTTTGAGATAGTTGGAAGATGATAAATAATAACACAATATTTTTATTAAAATAATGAGGTTTATCTAAGGTTATGAATGTATTTAATTATTGTTAAATAATTAAATATTGTAACTGATGCCACATGTTGATAAATACACACATACGTCTATTGTTCCATGGATTAAACTACATGCTCAACGAATTGAGAATTGTTGAGTTAAACAATTTCTCTCTCGAATCCTATTCCCATCCCTCTCAAGAATGAGAGACATTCTTCAAGCCTGATGAACAAGAGATCAAGAATGACTGACACAAGACACTCGCTTCGCTGCAATAGCACTCGGAGGATGAGTGGTGTCTATCAGAGGCCATCAGAGCACATGTGGATCACCACTAGAGATATTCTAGTTTGGATCCACACAAGCACAATGATATAATCTTTAAGGGTCATTCTAGATGATAAAAATCATCAACGAAGAAAATACCAAAGATCCATGAATTCTTTTCTTTCGGGAATTAAATAAATTAATTATAAACATGATGTGCAAGATCCTCTACAAAGGTTTTGGACCTCTTACTTCTTTATCCAAATCATTGATTCTATTCCATGAAGACTGGAATTCATCGTCGTATTTATCCTCGAATAATCATTGATCATGGTAAAAATTAATGTTGGGTACCAGCCCAACCATGCTTCCGCTGCACCCAAAACCTACAAATGGTATCAGAGAGGTTATATCATAGTTTATATAATTATTTAAATAATTAATTGATGATTTAATTTTTAATAATTTAGTTTTTCAATTCATGGTTAATCCTTCTTGTAATATAGATTTCGAAATCTCTTCTCTCTCTTTGCATTTCTCGCAGATTTCACTTAAACAAATGATTTCTTAATTAAAATTAAAATTGAGAACTAATCAAGGGGCGCCAATGATTCTTCCCAGGAAACAGGAAAGTACATGTCGTGTGTTTAGACTTACACGACTTGTTCTCTTCCATACACATCGTGTAATCTGAACTACATGTCGTGTTGTCATGTTCAACACATTAAGAGTAATTTGGAAATTACTCATGCCATTTACATTTATCGCATGTGGTGTAGTTAATTCTACACAGTGTGTTGACCAGTATAGATAGACACACACTTATTAGATCACAGACCGTATGGCCCACTGGACACTGTGTGAAGTCTCTTCGGGTCAGGGGACAAACTGTGCATTCCATACATGGCTAAGTCGACCGGTAACTATGTATCGCAGAGAAAACACGGCATGTATCCCACTGTACATGCTGTGTACTCCAAAATTTCTGAAGTACACCTCACATTCTGAGTCCCTAGGTGTGTAATTTGGGAACAGACGATGACGGTATTACACGTTGTGTAGTCAGGACTACATGCTGTGTACATTACAAAATTACATAAAATTAGAACATTAATGTTTGTGAAATGTTTATAACTTCTTATCATGTATAAATAATACTACCAATTGTGACTCTATAAATTGAATCATAATGTATGCCATATGTAATATGAGTAAAAAAACATACGAATATAATACATGTTGGGTAGATTCGAATGGGTATTTACCAACTTACCTCAAAGGTGAATTGATGTACAACAATGAGAATCTCAAGGATGTTAAGAAAATGATTAAGATAAAATGATTGATTAATTAAAGATAATAATTAATCAATTCAAGTGAAATTTATCTTAATAAGAATGATTAAGGAATTGAATACTAGTTTTATTAAATATGTAACTCGTTGCATGTATGCGGGTGATCATGAGCTTGACCATGAGCTTTGTATATTATTGGGTTTTTCTTAATTTATTTATTAAATTAATTGTTCGCCTATGAGCCATCTATCCTCATTAATATGTAGGGAATGCGTGCCAATGGTTTTTATGTAAATTCTCTTTTACCCCTTACATATGTTTGATTTTAGAAGAATATGTAATAGAAGGAAGTCCCAAGCTAGTGGAGGTGGTTCAAGATGGAGTAGAGAAGAAACCAATCCCAGGAGATACATAGGTGGACAGGTGGGAAGCCGTAACCATGAACCCAAAATGTTAAAGGTGTCTCTACCCTAGGTCAGGGTTATCTTATCAAGCTATAGATAAACTAACTATTAGAAAAGCTCATAATCATGCCCTCTGCTTTATTTTATTTCTGTCAGTTTCACGGTTTATCATTATTGATGTGTTGTCACAATCAAATAAATAATGAATTAAACAAATTCAAGATGGAACTAAAATAAACTTGTCTTATATGTAAATATTATCAAGAAATGGTTAATCATTAAATTAATTTCCACTTAATATTAAGAATCATGTGATAATGATAATAATCAATTCACGTATAAGAGATAAAAATCCCTCAAATAAAATATTATGTCAGAGCAAGCCTTTCGTTACTTGATGATGGGAAAACTAAATAAAACTATTTGTTTTGACAACCCTTGTTGGGAAACATACTTATTTTGAGGAATAACTTATGAAAGATTTCAGGTTGACTTAACCATATTACATCAAGAGGATTATCCCTTTCTAGACTCGGTTTAATATTGGAGGCAAGAGTTGAGGAAATCTGAAGTCAGGATTTCATGATTGGGAAGTCCACTCAATAGATCACGGAGTTGTAAGCCAATAGTTGGGACAGATATTCCTACTTAAATAAATTAAAATATCTTGAACAACTCTTGTTGGGATTATGCGAAGTGTAATATGGATCCTTGCCACTAGAATGTCATGATAATTGGACATTCTGAGTTCAATGGTGAGGGCCATTAGGACATGATAATATATTGGGATAAATAATAAAATTAATTTATCATTTCTCATAAAATGTAATCAAGAAGTAGTAATTATCATTTATTTTAATTGTAGAATAAAAATGACAATCCCATCAACCACACTATTCATGTAATCAATTCTAGATAAAGACAACATCCTCACCAGTAGTAACTTCTAGGAATTGTTTAGATGCATTCAGGTTATCCTATGCCGTGAATGGAAGTCTTACTTATTGGTTTCAGCATTACCTGATTTTTCTGCCAAAGAGGCAAGTGATGAGGATTTCCTGGTCTATGAGAAACATATGAATGATGCAGTCAATGTTCAGTGTTTGATGTTATCCTCAATGTCGAGTGAGCTCATGAGGTCTCACAAAAACATGTATTTTTATATCATTCTCGAGAACCTTCGTGTTTTTACTAAGATAGAGAATGATAGGAAATGTTTGAGATCTCCAAGGCATTCATTCAAAATAATCTTGGATAGGGTGCCCTAGTTGGGCCTCATGTAGTCAAGATCATTGGCTACATTGAGCATTTAGAGGTTCTAGGGTTTAAACTCCCTGAATAATTGGGTATTGAACTCATTATCTCAACACTCCATCAGATATTATCAAGATTTGTTGTTACGTTTAATATGAACAACATTGAGAAGTCTCTATATGATCAGCATATCCTCATTCTCCAAGTGGACAAAGATATGAAGCGTGACAATACATCTGTCCTTATAGTGAATAAGATGAAAGTGAAGGAATAGATCTTCAATCCCAAACCTTCTTCATGCCCTTCCCAGAAAAATAGGATCATACTACAGGTAAGAGAATAAGAGGCTATTCATTTTTCATGTGGAAAAAAGGGTCGTTGGATGAAAAAATACACCCACACTAAGAAGCATGGGGAAGATTCATGTGAATTTTTTTATCAAATTAAATATATCTATTTATAGAAATTATGTATCATATACATCTTGTGATGCTAACATATGTATCCAAATAAAGGAACCAAGTATATCTAGGATGATTGACAAAGGGGAGGTAGATCTACGAGTTGAAAACGAAGACAGACTTGCTACTATAATTTTCGGGGACTACCACCTCACTTTGACAACTGGGATGATATTTGTGTTAAAGGGTTGTTATTAAGTGTCATCTATTACTAAAAACATTATTTATGTATCCAAATTAGATACAGATAAATTTGTTTTCAATTTTGGAAATTAATTTTGTTGGAGTTGGTGGTCTAGGACAAACTAATTTGTACATTATTCATTAATAAAAGCCTTAGCACATCTTGATTGTTCTTCTGCGTGACAATTCTTGTGATAATGTCCTAAGGACAACTGTTGCATTAAAGGGTCATAGAGAATCCCTACTATGATGAGAACCCATAAGTTCCATAACACTGTTCTTGAATATATGTTCTATGGCTGGATGATATTATTTGAGGGACACAAATAATACAGTTCTTTAGGGGTGAGGACTCATAAAACATCCAGGAACCTTCTCATGGTGTGTGCCCTTGGTAATATGCAGGAGGATATTATGAGAACGAGACCTGCCAATAGGAAATCCACATTTCATATCGTCATTGGATGTTCCTATCTGTGGATGTGTGTATTGGTGCTTAGAATTTAGGATTATTCTTAATGGGCATTATAACTCGTGCACATAGATGTATTGATGAAATCTATGACGACACACTGTTCACAGTGAGGTAGGATACGTTGGGTGTGTGATGAAAAATACTGCATTAATAGATAATGCGAGAAAGGATTTTTCCCTTATGTTCCATAACCGAAGTAGATATCTCAGGACCTTTGATGGAATTGATATAGCCTAAATAAATCCATGGCCATGGTAAGGTATGGGCGAGTTCAATTCCATGAAGTCAATGAAAGAATAATCAAGCACATGGGTTGATAGCACTAGCATGAAACCCGCTTGACTAGAGATATCGAGACAAAGGGATTATATTACACGGTAAGCATTTGTAGGAGGTGACACGTAATTACGGCGTTAAATTATTTCTCTAGGGGTGCCATGGCGTGTTTCTAGACGCTAACCTTGGACTTTAGGCAGGCTCATCCTAATGCCACTGAGAAAGAGTCCTAGAGGGCCACACACAAAGTGTGTCCATGTATCTCAGTTAAATATTAATTTAACAAGTTAAATAAATATTATTCCCGACTGTGGTTGAATAATTATTTAAAGATTCCAGATCGCATATATTTCGACACTAGTTATTCGAAAGAATATATTGTGGGTGAAATAATATATTTATTAGTGAGTAATGCAGTTACATTTATTTAAGAAATAAATATCCATTACTCAAGGTATAATAAATATGGTGTAGAAAAATGGAAAATAAAAGTACACGCCATGTATATTAAATATATACGCTGTGCAGTTTTATGGAAAACAAGTACACACCGTGTATTAATAATTACATGTCGTGTAGTTTTCCAGTTAGGATTTTGAGGATATAATATTGTTTTATTAAATGATATTAATTATAATCCACATGGGAGGAAGTCATGGAAATAATAATTCGACATGGGGTTTCAATAAGAGTTAATGAAATAAATAAAACGCGTAACACATTTATTTATTGTCATAACACTATTAACCTCAAACCCAATTATAAATATCGTCACAACCCCAACACTTTTCTTGAGCCATTGTTTTTCACAATGTATTTGGAAATACTCTCAAGCCAAGAGAGAATTACCATTCCACCAAGAATGCCCTCAAGTTACGAGAGCGAGATCCTCCCCTGGATCAAGGCAGTCGAAGGTGGACATCGCAAGCGAAGGTTCTTCCGCGCTAGCACCCGGAGATCCCTTCGGCGACATCCAGAGATACGTGGAGCATGTGTGGATCATCTATAAAGGAATCCTATACTTGGATTCTACGATGAAACAACGGATCACAAGATCATGACCAGAGACATAGACGAAGAATGAATTCTACTGATGTAATTCTTGTGAATTAATTAAATTAATTATAACCAACATATGATGATCCAATCTCAATGGTTCCAGGACTCTTCTTTTCTTTTTAGTTCTTCGTTCCATTCCGAATATCCGGTGGTTTATATCATGATGGATCTCGGATTGAACGTTGTTTAACACTAAAATTGATGTTGGGAATTCCCACTAACGCGCTTCCGCTGTGCCCGGAACCTACAAGTGGTATTAAAGGTTCATATCGTTGACTATAATTATTTAGTTTTTCATTGGTGATTTACGCATTTAATAATTTAGTTATTTCATTTTATATTCAATCATTCTGGAAATCTAAATCTCGAGATCTGTTCCTCCTCCCTCGTTTCTCGTTCACCTCACAAAAATGAATTTTTCTTTTAATTTTGATTAAAATAAAGTAGAGGAACTCATCCTAAGGATCCAAAAGTTTCTAGCCATAAAACACCAGAATACATGGCGTGTATATGGAAGTACACGCTGTGTAGTTTAGGTTGAATGCATTGACTGATATGCCAAATCAGGCCGTGTATTGCATTCTTTCTATAAATTTAAGACACCGTGTGTTGACCAGAAATAGGTGGCATGCAGTTTCCGTATTACACGCCATGTGGTCCAATGAACACGGCGTGTAGTCCCTTCGGGTTAGGGTTGGGCCATGTACCCCATACATGGCTTGCCCGTCTAGAAACCATGTAACGTGGAAACTACACGGCATGTGTCCCACAGAACACGCCATGTACTCCGAAAATTTCCGAAGTTCATTAACATGCCCTGTCCCCAGGCGTGTACTTCAGCTGGACGGTGAAGAAAAGTACATGCCATGTAGTCCGCACTACATGCTGTGTACTAACCAAAATCACACAGATTTGTTAAAATTTGTTATTATATTATACAAACCCTTGATATGTGTTCCATGGTGCAGGCATAAAGCCGAGGCACAACACATGATAGGTTTTTTATATATATGTTTTTAATTTAACATCTGTGTAATGAACAAGAATTCACCGGGTTGCCTCCAAGGTACATGTTACATACAAGGATAATTTTAAATGAATTTATTTTTTTAAAATTATTATGGATGAGAATCTCAAGGATGTTCAGAAAAGGGTTTAAGATAAAGGATTGATTAATTAAAGATAATTAATTAATTCGAGCGTGATTTATCTTAAACAAGAATGATTAAAGTATTGAATGCTAGTTTTATTTATGCGTAAATATTATTGCATGTATGTATGATCTTGAGTTTGATCAAGGCCTTTATATCTAAATGGTTTCTTTTAATTTATTTATTTATATTAAATTTGTTGTCCTCGATCCATCTCCTCATTAATATATAGGGTATACACGCCCAAATATTATTTTATGTAAAAACCCCTTTTACCCCTCACTTGCGTATGAGATAAATTCATATCCAATGGATGGAGATCCCAAGCTAGTGGAGGCATCTCGTGTCAATAGCCAAGGTGAAACCAATCCAAGGAGATACAAAGGTGGATAGGTGGAAAGCTGTAAACACGAACCCGAAAGGTTCAAGGAATTTATCCCCTAGGTCTTGGGTTATTTTATCAACTGCTAGATAAACTAACCAATAAAAAAAGCTCATGAACATACCATTTATTTTATTTCTGTCAGTTTCATGGTTTATTTATTGTGGGTGTGTTGTCACGATCAAACAATTAATGAATTTAATGATCATGCAAGATGAAACTAAAATAAAACCGGCTTATACGTTAATATTATCTTATACATGGTTAATCACTTAAGTATTTCCCACTTAATATTGACAAACATGTAATCAAAGATAATAAAATGGAAATTTTCATATAAAGATAATATCCCTCAAAAGAAATATTAAGTCGGTATATCCTTCCATAATATTGGTTAGAATTGAACCATAGTTCAAAGTGCTTGTCCAACCCTAGTTGGGGTGCTTTCAATTATAGGGGAATTCTAATTCAAGGTTTTGGGTTGACATGACTTGGTTCACATTAAGGGTTGACTGCCATAGTAGGACTTGGTGTGAACAAGACAAAAAGGATGAGGAAATCCAAAATAAAAAGGATTTCAGGATTGGGGAGTCCACTCAGCGGATCAAGGTGTTGCGAGTTAATGCAGTTGGAATTTGGAATGCCTACCTAAAACCCTTCAAGTTTCTTGAGAAACCCAAGTTCGGGTAATGTAAAGGGAAATATGGATCCTTTCCACTGGAATATTTTGAAATAAATGGTGAGTGCTATTGGATTTCGATGAAATAGTGGGAGACTAATAAGTATTAATTTATTTATTTGCCTCATTTTTGTAAAAAATTACTAAACCATTTATCATATTAATTTTTAGAAATGACAAGAAAATGAGTTCAAACATATCATTACGAACCATACTCAAGAAATAATACCTTCTCACTGACACCAATTTCCAAGAGTGGTAGAGGCGTTTACATGTCATCCTTCGCCATGAAAAAAAATTGTATGTGTTGGAAGAGCCTATTCCAGTAGCTCCAGAAAAAGAGGGTAGTGATGAAAAATTATCTCTGTATATAAAACACATGGATGATTCCACAGATCTCCAGTGTTTCATGCTATCGGCCATGTCCAATGAGCTCTTGAAGCAACATGAAAACATGGACGCGTATAGAATGATGTCTCACCATAAGGATATCTACCAAGAGATGGTGAACAGGGGAGGTATGAGATCTACAATGTTTTGTTTACAACTATTCATGGAGAGTCTACGCCATCTGGGTCTCATGTAGTCAAGCTTATTAGCTACATTGAACGCCTGGACATCTTAGGGATTAAATTCCTGGATGAGTTGCGTATAGATATCATCCTATCATCACATACCAAGACCTTCTCTAGATTCATTGTCAATTATAACTTGAGCAGAAATGAGAAGAGTCTATCAGATCATCTTACCTTGATTCTCCACGTAGACAAGGATATGGGGCATGACAAACTCGTAGTCTTTATGGTGAACAAGAAAAGGAAGGACAAGGAAAAATGGCCCAAAGACTTATAAACGGTCTGAATCCCCCGATAACCATCCCTCCATGAAGGGGAAGATCTAGAGGCAGTTGAAGGAATGAGAGGCTGTGTGTTTTTCATGAGGAAAGCAGGGCCACTGGAAGAGGAACTGCACACAGAAGCGTCGGGACGCTAAAGGTGCGTTCATTATCGAGTGTAATATTTCCATTTCTACACATTGGGTATTCGATACAACTTGTGGGGATCACATCAATATTCAAATGCAGGAACCAAGTAGATTTAGAAATATTTCCATAGGATAGGTGGATCTTCGAGCTGCCAATGGCGCAAGGCTGGCTGTGTTGGCTATTAGCCACTACCACCTCTCATTTATGACTTGCATGATTTTGGTTTTACATAACTGTTATTATGTGCCTAGTGTTACCAAGAACATAATTTCAGTATCTTGATTGGATACAGATGGATTTATTTTCATGTTTAGAAATAATGGTTGTCTATTTTATAAGAACAACATATGTTATGGTATGGAACATTTAAGGAATGGTTTGTATGTATTAAATTAGGAATACCATGTTTTGGAAATCGATAACAAAACAAACTCACATGACTCATACATCACCCAGTTGTGGCATCATCGTCTCAGACATGTAAACGAGAAGCGCTTGACAAAGCTATGCCGAGATGGCTATTTAGACTCTACTGAGCTAAAACCACTTGATAGATGTCACACTTGTTTACAAGGTAAAATGACCATGCTGCCTTTTAGTGGATAGGGTGAAAGGGATACAAAGCTTCTAGGATTGGTACTCACAGATGTATGTGTACCATTTTCAGTAGAAGCTAGAGGTGGATATTCATACTTCATTACTTTTACTGATTATTTGAGAAGATAAATATTTTTCTACTTAATGAGGTATAAATTAGAAGCCTTAGAGAAATTTAAAGAATTCAAGAATGATGTTGAGAATTAGCTCGGTAAGAAGATAAAGAAACATCGATCGGATCGAGGTGGAGAATATCTGAACCATGTGTTCATCGATCTTCTAGGGGAGTCTGAGATTCTATCTCAGCTCACTCCCCCATATACACCACAGTGGAACAGTGTTAGTGAAAGGATGAACTGCACCTTGTTGGACATGGTGAGGTAGATTATGAGTAATGTAGATCTTCCATTATCCTTTTGGAGATATGAATTACAAATTGTAGCATACACATTAAATCGATTACCAACTAAGGAGGAAAAAGGAATTTCTTCTGAGTTATGGAATGGAAAGAAACCCATTTTGTCACATACACATGTATAGGGATGCGAGGCATTTGTTAAGGCCTTCTTAGGAAACAAACTAGAACCCCGGGGCACGAAGTGTATCTTTATAGGATATCGTAAGAAAATAAAATGATATTACCTATATAACCCTCAGGACAAGAAAGTGACTGTCGCCAGACAACCCGTCTTTCTTGAGAGGGAGCGCATCCTCAAAAATGATAGTGGGAGAAAGATTGAATTCGAAGAAGTTGATGCTCAAGATACACATGAGTTGGTATAGGAACAAGTTCCACAGGTCCCCGTGGAAGTGGTTCCATAAACACAAGAACTGAATAGGAGATCATGAGAGGTAAGGGAACTAGAGTGATTTGGTTTTCTAGTCACCGAGGATGGTGAATCATTATTGATGGACAATGATGAAACTCTCTCCTATAAGGAAGCAGTAGAAAGCTCAGAAGCTGCAAGATGGATATAAGATATGAATTCTGAGATGGATTCCATGTATCAGAACCATGTATGGGTTCTGTTCGATGAGCCAGTTGATGTAAATTCTGTTGGATGCAAATGGGTATTCAAGAGAAAATTGGACATGGAAGGTCAAGTTAGAACCCATAAATAAAGGATAGTGGCTAAAGGATTCAAACAACGTCAAGGAATTGACAATGAGGAAACCATCTCGCCCGTTTCCATGTTTAAATCCATAAGATTTATACTTTCCATAGCCGCTTACCATGAGTATGAGAGTTGGAAAATTGATGTCCAAACAACATTCCTTAAAGGGAACCTTCAGGAAGATGTCTATATGACACAACCAGAAGGGTTTGTGACACCAGGTGAAGCCAAATGGATTTGAATGTTGCAGAAAACCATTTATGGATTGAATCAATCATCCAGGTCATGGAACATTCGATTTGATAAAGCCATAACAGAATTTGGTTTCATTAAGAACGAATGTGATCCATGTGTTAATAAGCAATTTAATGGGAATGCGATCTTTATCATAGTAGTATATGTTGATGAAATATTACTTATTGGAGATGATGTACCAGTCTTACAGTCAGTTAAGGACTAGTTGAACAAGTGTTTCTCTATGACGGACTTAGGAGATGTAGCCTACATTCTAGGGATCATGATCATTCGTGATAGATCCAAGAGGCTTCTTGGACTACGTCAGGGTACATACATTGACCAGATACTAAAGAGATTTAGTATGGAAAAATACAAGAGGGGATTTATTCTAGTGTCACATGGCCTACATCTTTCTATGAAAATGTGTCCACAGACACAAAAATAGAAAGATAGAATGAGTAAGATCCTATACGCTTCAGCTATAGTATCCATCATCTATGCCATGTTATGTACCAGGCTCGATGTTGCCTATACACTGAGCATGGTAGGTAGATATCAAGAAGATCTAGGAGAATAGCATTGGACTACTATTAAGACTATCCTTAAGTATCTGAGAAGAACTAAGGATATGTTCATGGAGTATGGAGGAGATGAGGAGCTTTTCATTAGAGGGTATGCTGATGCTGGTTTTTAGATAGATCAGAATGATTTTAAGTCGCAATCTGGATATGTTTTTGGTCTCAGTGGAGGAGCTGTGAGCTGGAAGAGATCAAAGAAGCTAGTTGTCACTGATTCTAAAGTGGAGTCTGAATATATAGTGGCTTCTCATGTATCCAAGGAAGCCATCTGGATTAAAAAATTTGTCCAAGATCTTGATGTCATGCCTAGCAGTAAAGATCCCATTACATTGTATTGTGATAATACTGCAACATTGTCTCTTACAAAAGAACCAAGGTCACATCAACGGAAAAAGAACATACTCTGTAAGTATCACATCTTGAGAGATTTTTATCGGAGGGGTGAAGTTTCTGTGAGCAGAGTGTCCACAGAAGAGAACGTGGTGGACCCCATGACTAAAGGCCTATCTCAGCCGAAGCATGAATATCATGTGAGAGCTAGCGGGTTAAAGGTTGTTAGTAGTTGGCTCTAGTCCAAGTGGGAGTCTGTTGAAGTTGGTGGTCTATAACCAACTACTTTGTACTTTATTCATTAATAAAAGCCTTATCAAATCTTAATTGTTCTTCTGCGTGACAATGCATGTGATAATGTCCTAAGGATAGCTATTGCATTTAAATGGTCATAGCGGATCCCTGCTATGATGAGAACCTAGAAGTGCCATAACACTATTCTTGAATATATGTTCTATGGACGTATGATATTATTTGAGGGACACAAATAATACAGGTCATTAGGGGTGAGGAGTCATAAAACATTGAGGCATCTTCTCATGGTGTGCGCCCTTGGTAATATCTAGGAGGATATTATGAGAACGAGACCCGCCAATAGGAAATCCACATTTTATAGTGTCATTGGATGTTCCTATCTATAGACGTGTGTATTGGTCCATAGACTTCAATATTATTATTAATTAGTATTAAAACTAGTGAACTTAAATTAATTGAAAAAAACTGTGATGACACACTGTTCGCAATGAGGTAGGATACGCTGGGTGAGACACGAGTAATACTATATTAATAAATAATGCGAGAAAGGATTTGTCCCTTCTGTTCCATAATGGAAGTAGATATCTCAGGCCCATTGATGGAATTGATATAGACTAAATAAATCCATGGCCATGATAAGGTAAGGGTGAGTTCAATTCTGGGAAGTCAAAGAAAGAATAATCGAGCACATGGGTTGATGGCACTAGCATGCAACCCGCTTGATTAGAGATATCGAGACAAAGGGATTATATTACATTGTAAGCGTTTGTAGGAGGTGACACGTCATTGCGGCCTTAACTTCTTTCTCTAAGGGTGACAATTCGTGTTGCTAGATGCTAACCTTGGACTTTAGGCAAGCTCCGTCTAATGCCACTGAGAAAGAGGCCTAGAGGGTCACACAATAAGTGTGTCCATTGATCTCAGTTAAATATAAATTTAACAAGTTAAATAAATATTATTCCCGACTGTGGTTTAATAATTATTTAAGGATTCTTGATCACATTTATTTCGACACTCGTTATTCAAGAGAATATGTTGTGGAAAAAATACTATATTTATTACAGAGTAATGCAGTTACATTTATTTGAGAAATAAATATCCATTACTCAAGGTATAATAAATGTGGTGGAGAAAAATGGAAAATAAAAGTACACGCCATTTATATTAAATATACACGCCGTGTAGTTTTATGGAAGACAAGTACACGTCGTGTATTAATTATTACTTGCCGTGTAGTTTTCCAGTCGGGATTTTGAGGATATAATATTGTTTTATTAAATGATATTAATTATAATCAGTGTGGGAACATATCAAGGAAATAATAATTCGACATGGGGTTTCAATAAGATTTAATGAAATAAATAAAACATGTAATGCGTTAAATTATTGTCATAACTCTATTAACCTCATACCTGATTAAAAATATCCTCACAACCACAACACTTTTCCCTAGCCATTGTTGTGCACAACGGATTTGGAAATACTCTCAAGCCAAGAGAGAATTCCCTTTCCACCAAGAACTCCCTCAAGTTATGAGAGCGAGATCCTCCACCGGATCATGGCGGTCGAAGGCGGACATCGCAAGCGAAGATTCTTCCACGCTAGAACCTAGATATCCCTTCGATGACATCCATAGATATATGGATCACATAGGATCACCTCTAGAGGAATCCTATACTTGGATTCTATGACGCAACAATAGATCATAGGATCGTGACCGGAGACATCGACGAAGAAATAATTACACCGAGGTAATTCTTGTGAATTAATTAAATTAATTATAACAAACATATGATGATCCCTTCTTAATGGTTCCACGACTCTTATTTTCTTTTTCTTTCTTCATTCCATTCTGATGATCTGGCGTTTTATATTGTGACGGATCTCAGATTGAACATTGATGAACGCTAAAATTAAAGTTGGGAAATCCCACCAACGCAGTTCCGTTGTGCCTGGAACCTACAGATTTTTTTTTACAATGATAGAATTTGATTTGGTAGGGTACATTTATACAAAAATATTTACATGTTGGATTACAAAAACCAAGTAATGGAAACCGATAACAATGATACTTCACATGACTCATACCACACCCAACATTAGTGTCACCGACTAGGTCATGTAAATGAAAAACACTTGAAAAAGTTACATCAATATGGATATTTATATTCATTCGAACTAAAACCACTTGGAGTATATCATGCATGTTTACATGGAAAAATGACCAATTCCCCATTTAGTGAGAAATGTTAAAGGGCTAAAGAGCTTATTGAATTGGTCCATATCGATGTGTGTGGACCATTTCCTGTTGAAGAAAAGCGATGGTACTCATACTTCTTAACATTTTTTGATTATTTTAGTAGATATGGATATATCTAAATAACGAGGTGTAAGTCGGATTATTTCGATAAATTAAAAGAATACAAGAATGATGTTCAGAACCAGCTTGGTATGAAGATTAAGAAACTCTGATCCAACCAAGGTGGAGAATATATTAATCAAGACTTCATTGATTACATACATGATTTTGGGATCCTATCCCAACTCACTCTTCCTTACACGCCCCAATAGAATGGTGTGAGCGAAAGGAGGAACCACACCTTATTGGAAATGTTGAGATCAATGATGAGTTATGTGAGTCTTCCATTACCATTTTAGGGAAACATGTTATAAACAACATCACACATACCAAAAAAAGTACCAACTAAAACGATAAATGGTATTCCATACTAGTTATGGAGTAGAAAGAAATACATGTAATAGAATTTACATGTGTGGGGAAACGATGCGTTTTAAAGCCTATTTAGGTAACAAACTTGTACCCCATGTCACAAAGTGTACCTTTATAGGATACCCCAAGGAAACAAGGAGTTATTTACTATAAAACCCCTCTTAAAAAAATGTTATTGTGGAAAGACGTGACATATTTCTTGAGAGGGTGAACATATCCCAAATAGATAGTGTGACTAAGATAGACTTTGATGAATTTGAGGCTCAAGGTATACAAGAGTTGGTACATGAACAGATTCCACAATTCCCTCTGGAAGAAAGAACAATTCTAGAGACACAAGAACTGCATAGGAGTATAAGATAGGTTAGAGAACTAGAATGGTATTTTTTTTCTAGTTACCGAGGATGGTGACTCATTTTTAGTTGATAATAAAGATCCTTTAACCTAAAAAGATGCATTAAGTGGAACAGAGGTTTACTAGTGGAACGAATCCATTAATTCTGAAATGGATTCCATGTACCATTACCAATTCTGGATTTTGGTAGATCCTCTAGTTGAGGTAAAACCTTTTGGTTGAAAATGGGTATTCAAGAAGAAACTGGATATGGAAAGAGAATTCCGTTCCTATAAGGAACGACTGTAGAAGGGTTTAAGAAGCATCAAGGCATTGGCTACGACGAAACCATTTCACCAGTTTCAATGCTAAATTCTATTGTTCATTTCCTCTTACAAGGACTATTAAATTTGGAAAATAGATGTCAAAATATCCTTCTTTAATAGAAACCTTCAGGACGATGTCTACATGACACAACCTAAAGGGTTTATTACTCCAAAGGAATCCAATAAGGTATGGAAGTTGTAGAAATCCATTTATGGATTAAACAAGCATCCAGGTCAAGGAAAATTAATTTTGATGAATCCATAACAAAATTTGGTTTTATCTATAATGAATGTGATCCTTGTGTCTACAAATAGTTTAGTGTGAATGCAATCATTTTCCTACTAGTATATGTTTCTGAAATATTACATATTGGAAATTAGATGCCAGTCTTACAGTCTATTAAAGTATGGTTGAATCAATGCTTCTCCCTGAAGAACATGGTGGAGGCAGCAGATATTATTGGGATAAAGATCTATCATTATAGATCAAAGTGATTGTTGGGCCTAAGTTAAAGTACATACATTAATATGATATTGAAGAGATTTAGTATGAAACAATCCAAGAGGGGATTGTTACCAATGTCACATGGCATTCATATTTCCATGAAAATGTGTCCTCAGACACATGAGGAATGAATGTAATGGAAAGGACTCCATACACATCAACGATTGGTTCAGTCAAGTATTACATGCTATGTACTATACTGGATGTCGCTTACGCCTTGAGTGCAGTAGGAAGATACCAAGCAGACACAAGTGACCACCATTGGATGTAAGTCAAGACTATCCTAATGTATCTAAGGAGTACTTAGGATATGTTCCTCTTTTATGAAGGATATGATGAACTAGTTATCATAGGATATTCATATTCTAGTTTTTAAATTGATCAAGTGACATGAAGTCGAAAACGGTATATATCTTCACTTTGAATGGTGGTGTAGTGAGCTAGAAGAGCTCAATGAAGAGTTTGGTCATAGATTTTACTGTAGAGTCTGAGTATATTGCAGCTTATGAGGCATCTAAAGAAGCAGTTTGGATACGAAGATTCTTCCAAGAGCTGGATGTGATTCCTAGGAGTAAAGATCTCATCACACTGTACTGTGATAATACTACAGTAGTGGCTCTCACAAAAAATCCAAGGTCACATCATCCGATGAAGAACATACATCAGAAGTATAATCTCTTGAGGAATTTTTCTTAGAGAGGTGAATTTGTAGTGAGTTGTATTTCCAAGAAACAAAACTTGGTAGACCCCATGAGTATAGCCTTGACTAAGAAGAATAATGGTCAACATGTGCCATCTAACGGACTGAAAGTCATAGCCAGTTGGCTCTAGTCCAAGTGGGAGTTTGTAAGACTTGGTGTCCTAGAACGAACTTTCTATACTTTGATTAAATTAATATTTAATATATTTAAATATTAAACATCTTATAACATATTGATCAATGCATGAGCATTTTTTAATAATGTCCTGGAGTATTTATCCCATTGAGAAGGTCATAACATTTCCCCTCTAAGATAAGAACCTTGAAGTGCTATGAAAATATTCTTAAATATTGTTCTGTGATTAGATTACAAACTATAATGGGACACATATTATACATACCGTCAGGTGTGAGTACTCGTAAGAAGATGATATTTCTTCTCACTATTTTCATACATGGTAATCTTCAAGATTAGAGATGATAATAATATACCTGCTAGTATAAATTCCACATGATTTAGTGTCATCAGATATTCCTATCTACAAGAATGTGTAATGATCCTTATACTTTAATATTATCATTAAAACATGTCATGACTCGCACACTTTTATTTATTGATGAAAACCGTCCTACAGAGAGTTGGAGGGAAGTAGGGTAAATTAATGGTGTCATGAGTGGCATGTTATTAATTGATAAATTGAGAAATTAATTTTCCATTCCATTTATGGAAGTTGATATCTAGGCCCATTGATTTAAAGAGAACATTCATGTGAAATTACATGGCCATGGTCTAACAATGAGTTAATTTCAGGTAGTCAAAGAATGTTGTATCATGAACAAAGGTTTATGACACTATCCTGAGTCCCGTTGGATGAGATATTGAGTCAAAGAGATTATATTACACAATAAAAAATTTTATGTGGATGTCATTGTTGTGACATTATGTTTTTTCTCTTAGGTGTCTTGACCCATTGGTAGATATTACTCTTGGAATTTAGATAAGACCACCTAATTCCAATGAGAAAGAATCTTAGTGGATCACACAATATTTGTTTTTGGTGGTCTTAGTTATATTATTTTTGAATTTAATTAATGGATTAAATATTATTCTAAATACAACAGAATAGTTTTAGTCAAGTTAAAATGAGTGCATAAATTAAATAAATACTTATTCCCTGGATTTTGTGTAAAATGATTTTTTTTATTTTATTGATCATTTAATAAATATTTATTTCCAATTTTTTAAATAAAATATTTATTTAAGAGAATAAACTATTTATTTATTTATTTGGGTGATTAATAATTAGAAGTGGAGTTAGAGCAGACCAAGGCTAGTCTGGTAGTAAAATAATTATTTTCAAGATGATAAATAATTATTTAACTATTTGGAACAAATTAATATAACACTGCTATTATTTTGTAACACATAATATTATTTATAATTCCATTTTGTGCAATTTGGTTCACCATAAATAATGATTCTATATTATTATTAAAATAATTGGTTTTCTATGAGGTTATGATTGTATTTAATTGATGTTACACAATTAAATATTGTAACTCAATCCTGATGTTGATAAATACACACATACGTCTACTGTTCCATGGATTAAACTACACACCTGGTGAATTCATAATTGTTGAGATAAAAAATTTGTCTCTCGATTCCTATTCCTACCCCTCTCAAGAACAAGAGAAACTTTTCAAGGCCAAAGAAAAAGCAATCAAGAACAACCAATACAAGACACTCACTTCGCCGTGATAGTACTTTGAGAATGAGTGTTGTATATCAGAGGCAATCAAAGCAAGTGTTGTTCAATGAAAGGGGAATTCTTGTTTGGATCCTCACAAGTAAACGAGATAATCTGGAAGGGTCATTCCAGATGATCAACATCATCAATGAAAAAAATACCGAAGATCCAGGTATTCATTTCTTCATGAAATTAATTAAATTAATTACCAACATGATGTGAAAGATACTCTTTAATGGTTTCATGACTCTTCCTTATTTATAAAAATATTTGATTCTATTCTATAGATACTAGAGTTCATTGTCTTATTTATCCTGAAATAATCATTGATCATGGTAAAAATTAAAGTAGGATATCAGACCTACTGTGCTTCCGCTGTGCCTAGATCCTACATGTGGTGGGCACGTCAGATGTCCTTGAGCGACTGAAAGTACCTCTCGCCTCCTCCCTTTCAATCTCATTTGTTTTATTCTTCAAAGGTTAGGGGTTACACTAGTTTTTACAAGTAATATCTATGATTTCTATTGGATTGTTTGATGATGCCTCACATGACCAATATGGGACATATAGAGAGGGTGAAAACATGTCATGGACAAGTCTATCTATATGTCCTTTAAAGCGCCATGGATCCACCCAAATATACCTAAGGTCTTCCATGTGGTGAGGCTAACAAGTCAAAGGGTTGTCTTAGGATCATCTCAACCAGTCCCCACATGCCAATCTAGACATGTCTATGGATGATCACATGACCATCCCGACATGTTAATGACTCCTTTACATGATCAAGGTGCATTGTCTAGGATGTTTTCACATAATCAAGGAATATATATTTGATGTGCTTCATGTGATTGACATGAATTTTCATAGACATGTCAAGGGGGTCATTGTATAATCATATTGACTTGACCTTGGTTTTTAGTATGTCAATGTTGACATGTCGATGTCTTTTCTCACGATTAATGTGGCATGCCCATTATTTCCCCTGGATATTGTGAGACCATCGAAGGGTATCACGATTATGTGTCCTTAAATCATTCACACGGTGAGGTCTCATAGACATTATCAAGGTCTTGTTCCCAACTGATTACTGTACGTGTGGATCAAGAGAGATTATGCCATAAGATTCATGGGTCATAATATATTTTGTGAGTGATCATGTTGAAGGCATACACAATAGTTATTTCATTATAAAGGGAGGTCATGTCCGTGGGTTCTTGTGCACACTAATGGGATGTTTCCATGATATCCCTCATGTTGTTCCACAAATCACATGACCTCAAAGAGGTATTGTGATGATTTCTATGCTTATGCGTTGAGGAAGATATTGAAGCCAAAGTGTGCTTGTGGTGGTGATGACTGTATAGCTAGGTGTTCATGGCCCATGGTCCGCCTATCCTCGATCTTTTCCTTCCATTCCAATGGTGTCTAAGGGGATCCTCCATGTCCAGACATCCACTTCTAAGGTCACATGAAGACATCACGGGACACATGGGGATTCTTGAATGACGAAACCTCCCAAGGGTTCGTGGATCACATGTTATTAAAGATGCATCGTGATGAGTGTATCTAACATGAACGGGATTGTACATTAGTGCGAGTCGCATGGCAGTGCACGTCCTTATTATCTGCCCCTCAAGGAGGAGGTATTCGCAAGCTGTACAACCTCTTCTTTCAGAAAAACCAAGAGACCAACCTAATCACCAGTCCAAGGACGCATTGAGGCATCACCTATGCGGAACACCGATACTGGGGGATAGCTATTTTCCTATCAATGACTGTTTGTGGAATCATGCATGGTCATGGGTCTGTGGGAGTGAAACTCACCATGCACAATGGATTCATGCTATTTCATCCTAACATGATGATGAATACTCGTGATGAATGGATAAGGATTCCACATGTATTGGGAGGGAATGAAGACCTTGATATTGCACCACATGTCTGAGAAATGAAGTACTATGGGGTTGAGGTTTGTGGTGATGCAAGTCGTATATACACTAGTGTATTCCATTGGACACTGATATGGGAATTTCCTATCTATGATCGCCTAAACATCATAGGGTCTCAAGATGAAATCATCGATCCATCCATAATATGGAAAGTTCCATTATAAGGGTGCTCGTGATATTCGTGAGACATAGAGTTAATATTTCCACTATTCCACTCCCACATATACCATCTTGAGGAGGATGTGTATTAGTCTGCAAGGTAGAAAGGTTGAGGATTCATGATGCTATGAGAGGCATGTCAACAGGTTTCAACATGTATCATAGTTTCTTGTTCATGAGGTGGGTTTGTTCTTCATAAAGTGGCCCATATGAGATTATCCCCACATGTGATCACATGATCATATGATGATCACATGATGAGATTTTGTAGATACATCTCCACCAAATGTTCTCATGGGAGGGTTACCCTTGATTTACATAGAGGAGTTTTCCTTATGATGATGGCCAGAAGTATGGGGTACACTCCCTAATTTGGGAGTCTTCTTTGTCGGCAGAACCTACCAAGGTGGTTGCAGGTCTTCCATGGTGGAAAACAGCCTTCATTGAAGTAGTATGCGGCAAGAGGAAGTCTCAAAGGTAGATGAGATACTCTAACCTAAAGATAAAGTTTTTGTTTTTTTTCTCTTTAAAATGGTATTAAATCCCGTAAGATGTAAGAGGTATAATCAGAGTGTGTTGTGATACCTCTGAAGGTTGTGATCCAGAAAGAATAAAAATTGTCCCCCATTTCTCCTATGGATGTAGGATTCATACTGAACCACATTAAATCCATATGTTCTTATCGTTTTTCTCTGTTTTGTGGTGCCACGCACCTTTGCTTCACTCTTATAGGAAGTTCTATTTCTACACCTTTCCCTCTTTCATGGAGCTCCAAACCCTCTCCCTTGCATGCATTTTTTAGAAATAGAAGTGGGATTCATTTAGGTTGCATGAGCCCGAATATGGTACTTATTTTTCATGTGTTTTCATTGCATCACATGTCCTTCATTTTTAACATCACATGATATTCTCATATGATCATGCGAAGCCTTTTCTTGTCGCCATGGTGTCACGTGATCTAAGGAAATATGAAATCAATCAGATAAAAAAATATGTGGAGGTGGAATAGATTTTCTGTCATAAAAAAATTGTGACACATTAATCCTCAGTCCTTGGTTAGGTCGTATGATCGTTATCATGATCATGCGAAAGCATTGGTTGTCGTGAGGGGGGGGGGGTCTTGAGAAAGGACACTAGGGTTCACAGTTTCGGTCTCTCGGTGGATTTAGACTCCCCTGGACACTAATAGAAGACTTGTGATAGAGGTGATGGATATCTTCAAGTGATCATGAGATTACTTTAGAGTAACCATGTCAAACTAGTATTCTGATTGGTGGGGGCAAAGATGAGGGTTATACGGCACACATGTTCCACTTGTTTCAAACTTGTGATCCGTGAGATTGAGATGGATGGTTGAGATTGGTGGATGCCATTATTGTATGGCACACATCGAGAGGCGACTTGATCGGACAACCCAGGTTTGATCCCCCAGAAAATTTCGCATCCCACATCGAACTCATCATGTTCATACCCCAAATTATATAATCCACCTTGCAGATTCCACTTCTCGAGCTGAAAACTGGGTCAACACTCATACCATCTACAATACTTCCACCCACCAGGCATCACCCCACCTATGCACATGCGCCCATAGGCTTGTACACACATGCCCTATATAGGGGCATGACCAATGTTTTTTGAGTGTTATTCTCCCCCACTGGTTGGCCCAGGATTACTCTCATGGACGTTGTTGATCTGTGTCCTATGTGAGCCTTGGTTGAATCAGCCTATGGATGGCTAGTGGATATATTTAGTTTTTTGGATAAGGGTGGTATCAAAACTAAGAATAAAATTCTTAGTAAAGTGTACCAAAGATATCCCACATAAATACTCAATCATTTATGTATTACATTTCCATTTTCTTATTCCATAGTTATCGAATCTTTGGAGGAAATGTGTGAAATGCACAAATATTGGTGCCAACACATTTTCATATATGAGAATGCCTTTTTTCTTTTCAATACTCTGGAAACATTTGCTTTATAGATTGTAGTAAAGAAAAATTAATTCAAAATTGAGGTTAATTAGATGGATCATAATGATCCAAGAGTTTGTACTTGAAATTATAGATAGACCAGGAAATGAAAACCACGTGTCTAATAAACTTAGTATAATTTCTTATTCTTCTCATTCTAAAATAATTAATACGGAATTTCCCACTGAACACCTCCCACCTCTCTCTCCAAAGTTACCATGGTATATCCTAATTATAAATTACATAGTTTCTAAAAATTTTCCTAGATTTTTTCCCGAAAAATTGAAGGTGAAAAGTGATTGAAAATACTATTTTTTGGAAGATAATAGACAATATAAAACTTGGGCTGACATGGGGAGTAGGAGATGTGCTGATGAAGAAGAACATACCTACATCTAGGAATTCTTCCACTCTATGCCCGAGGGTGGCCACATTGGACCACAAAGGAACTTACAAATGTTCCTAGACTCTGGAATCTTCTAGACTTCACTCATAAATGGCTCACATGAATTCATTCAATCATGACACACTTTTCAGAAACATTTGCACAATGACTAAAAGAAATAAAATTCCCCAGAAGCCTTTAATTTTCTATGACATCTTTAATATTTAGGGAATCAATTTCATTAGACCATTACCCCTTCCAATAGATTCGTCTATATTATTCTTATGGTCAACAATGTTTCTTAGTGGATTGAGGCTAAACCCACATGAAATAATGATGCACAAACTATTGATCAGTTCCTCAATAGCCACATATTCCATCAATTTGGAACTCTATGTGACGTGGTAAGTGATTTATGAACCCATTTATATAATCTATCAATGGAATATATTTTTAGAAACAATTAGGTTATAGATTAAACCACAACAAAATATCACCCCTAAAAAAATGACATGGATGAAATTTATAACAATGAAGTGAAAAGAGCGCATGAGAGAATTGTCATGCCCATAAGAAAAGACTATATTGAAGTACATAGTAAAGTAATTTAGTCTTATCAAACTACCTATAAAATATCTATCAGGATGTCTCCATTTAGGGTTGTTTTTCATAAACCATGACATTTAGTAGTGAAAATCCAACATAAGTATTTTTGGGCTATGAAAACCTGTATCATGGATTGTGAAAAATATTGTGAAGAGAGATTGTTGAAATTGACTAAACTGGAGGATCTTCACCACGATTCTTATGGGAATTCCATTTTCATTAAAGAAAAAGATATGTCACTCCATTAAAAACAAATACAGTGAAGGGTATTTGATGATGGTGAAAAGGTAATTCCCTTCAATTCTTAACATCGACTTCACTGAGGTAATATTAATTATAATTGGGAAGTTACTTTAATTTTTATTAATGTTTACACATTTAATGTGGTTTAAGTCCATGATCCTTCTTCCAAAAGGAAATTTAAAGTTAGTGGAAAACGTTTAAAGCATCACCATGATAGGA
This sequence comes from Viscum album, assembly GCA_963277665.1. NCBI lineage: Eukaryota > Viridiplantae > Streptophyta > Magnoliopsida > Santalales > Viscaceae > Viscum > Viscum album. The sequence goes on along the minus strand of OY728129.1, from coordinate 122,716,484 downwards.
CACGTACCCTATGAATCATATTGACTTTCACCAAATCCCCTACTACTATCGTATACCCACTACTAGATGGAGATTGTGACCCACCAAATATAAACAATGGGAGACCTATTATATTTTAACTCCCTTCCCTATAATTATCCTCCTCCTCTTCATTCCCCCTTATCTCTCTCTTTCCCTCTCCTTCTTCTTCTACATATTATATTCTCACCATATATCTCAAGTTTTTATCACTTTCTTCAGCACCCATTTTTACATTCCCCACTTTTTTGAGGAGGTGTATAAAGAAAAAATAATAAAAATTATTAAAAAATGAAACAAAAAGTGTCCAAATTACTCAAAATTAAATTTTTAAATTTTTTCCAACCATTATGGGGAGTCCAAAGACATGTATTCATCTCAATCGTCTTTTATGTTGGTCATAAACTCTAATAAAAATTTTGGTGTCAATAACAATATGTTTTGAATTCTGAATTTTGGATTGGAAAATGATTATTTTCTTACTGTGAGGAACAACATCATATTTTATTCAAAGGTCACCTAAAAACACCTTTTCATTTTTTGTTTTTCATTCACTCTTAATTGTGAGTCTTGAGTATATAGACCTTTGAGATGAGTTTTTAACCTTTGTGTTCATTAGTAGGATAGAGAATTTTATTGAACAACAAGATAATAAAATTTCTAAATACCCTCACATTACCCATATAATGATCATCCTTTTTAAAGATCCTTAGAGCTTTAGAAGCCCTTTTTATCGCCACATTATAGGTCAAAAACCACGTCCCACCCAACCTCCACATGGATTTTCATTGCATTATTTTTTTAATTTAAGTGGGGGTGAATAGATTTAATTTTGGGTATCATTTACTTGATTTTCCATGTGTCATCATATGATTTAGGGAAATAATCCATTTAAGAATGTGGGAGTGGATTCCATATGGTGAGTTTTGGTAATTTATATATGTTTATGTCATTTTCAATAAATTTTTTTAAATTGTTCAATTATTTTGTAAAAAAAGTAATAAAAAAATGAAAAAATAACAGGTTGTGTCTTGTGTCGGTAAAAAATAACACTTTTTAAACCTTATATCTTGTAATAAATATTACTATTAGTGTTATGAGGACATCAAACATATGTTGGGTGATGAGTGTGAGATTGTTTCCATGTTCAACTTCTGACAATAGAAAAAAAAAGAAAAAAAGAAAAAAAGGAAAACATGCATCATCTTTTCTTGTTCCATTGGGAGATGTTTTGTGTTCTGTTCATATTTAATATTTTCCACCTATTTCAATATTATATCTCTTTTGTGTCTTCCTTAACACATTAGTTCCCTTGTAAATATGGGTTTCAATATCATTCAATGTCTAATTTCAAAAAATTTGCAGTTCCTTTTCAATGTTGTTAATTCCCCCTCATTTATTATTTCTTAACATTATATCCCTATACACACATATCCACTGAAAAACATATAAAAATGAACCTTGATTATTTTGAACATTAGAATTGGAAATAGAAGTTGATATATCTTAAAAACTCTATGATTTTCACTTTTGGATGGTGAATGATTGAACCTCCATGAATAAACTTGACAATATTGCGAGAGTTATGTGATTTGAGTGCCCACATTTTTTGATTAAAATTTTTAACATGAAAATGAATTTTTTAAACTATTATTATTGTAAAATATTATGGTGGAATTCTTTATGTATGAGCGAATTGTCCTAGAACTCCCCTAAGTAGTGTTTTTTTAATATGTTTTGCTGAGTGAAAATGATTTTGTTATGCTTTTATATTTGATATAAATGTGTACAAGAACTATATTATGTGTAGGGGACATGATATAATATATTCATTCATTATTTTATTATACCTACATCACTTAATTATTATTGAAATATGATTAATTTTATGACAATTTTTATTTTTTGATCATAAACATATATGAAGAGTATTGTTCGTATACATTCAATCACAACACAGTATAATATTTTAATTAATTGATACAAATTATGTGATTATTGTTTTTTATTACTCTTAATTAACATTCAAAAAAATCATTAAACTAGTGATTTATCAAATTATGCAATCAAAAGGGCCATATAGACCACAAAAGAAGGCCCAATGAATCTGCTAATTATACTAAAATAGCTATGACATTTTTTGGGGGATGGATTCAATCTAGAAGTACAAATTAATTTATACTCTACCATAAGACCAATAAATTTTTATTAAAACATGGATAAACGTTGCAATTCTAAACTTAACCAATAAGGGGACCAATCTCTTCATGAAACTCGATCAAACAATTCTATTTAGGATTTAAAAAAATTCCAGAATTCATGAAATTTTTCCCAATTTATAAAACCAATTTATATGTAATATTATGGGGATAAATTTAAGATATAGTATAACAACTTTCAAGAATTAATGTTTCATATTTGAGGGTATCTTAGGGCCTTAAAACCATTCACATTATGGAAAATGAAAAATTATTTATAAATCTGGACAGAAACATCATGTTTAAGAAAACAACCATAAAATTTGCTAAAAAATTCCAATGGAACCCAAATCATCCATTGGGATAATTAATAATTTTTATATGTTAAGCGATTTAGATATTTGACTTGATTAAAATTATTAAAATTATTATTTTGTATTTGAAACTGGATATGTTAGTGATTATTGACACATTTTGTTTGATATATGGATTACATAGTTTATTGGAATAAAAAATAAATTTTTTTCATGAAATATTTAACATTTCATAAATGAGATTTTATAAATATTAAGTCCTCGTTAAGGTTTAAATTAATCCCAAAACTAGGAATTCTGATCAAAATAATCTTGTGAAGTGGATATTTATTTTATGAAATACTTTAAAATTTTCATGCATGACATAATATTAAATCCCCAATAATGAACTCACCCAAATATTATTAAATTTTTTAAATTCAACTTCATCCTTTAATAAATTTAAATATACTCTACAAACAAACCCCAAATTCAAAAGTTAAAACTAAGAAGAACTGACTCCAAAAATAGTACCATCATAAAGGATCTGACCCAAGTGATGGTATACCAATTATAACAGAACACCACACCATTGAACGATCAATATGAAATAATCAAATATGTTTCAGGCGTTGAGAGTGTTAATTTGGTCTATATTGATGATGTATCCTCCCTTAGAAAGGTGCATAATTTTCTCCTAATGAAATTATTACTATGCAGTCTCTTTAGATAATAAATATTTTGTTAGGAAAGATTAAATTTTATATTCAATTTGTTTTTATGTTTTTTGAATTAGTGACTTCGAAACAAGGTAATTAGATTGATGGATGCTCATAGAAATAGGATAATAACTAGAGGTGGGTTGGTCTAAAGGTAATTTTCAAAAACCAAGACATTAAGTGGCTAGGTCTAGATGATGGAAGTGTGAATGATTTGACTCATTTAAAATCACATTGATATTTTTAAGGTATTATTGATTGGTTGAGAAGTTGTTGAATAAATTTTTAAAGGGACATGTGATATTGACAAGAATAATTCTTCAGATAAAAAAAATTGAGGAAGAGTGACCTATAGAGAATTAGAGGTTGAAAATAGAAAATATAGGGCCTCTACAAATTTTTAAAGGAATTGGAATTGGTTTAAAATATTGGCCCCACTATAAATATGTGGGATGGGACCACATATACATGTGACATAAAGTGATATAATATCAGATGAATTTTTTGGTTGTGATTGAAAATAATTCTTCTTTAATTAAATAAAATGTAGTACTGGTGTTCTCCAATGGATGTATGACTAAATTCTAAACCATATAAATTATATTATTTTCATTCCTTGATTTCTATTTTACTACTTATGTGTTTATTTTTTAAGAGTGATGTTTTATTTTTGAGAGTATTAGGTTTGAGGTATAGTGTAGTGACTAGGTTGTACTCTGTCTTTATAGTTTAGGTATATCAAGTTCACAAGTTTCTTCCAATTACATATATTTTATATCTTTCTTCTATAATTATGCTTTTGGTAGTTTACTTTAAGTGATCATTTTTTTTAATCATAAAAAGGTTTCGTATCATGTGGTTGTTCATGGTTCTACAAATTCATTAGCATAATATTCATGCATCATTCTTATCTCTAAGATTTTTCATTTATATGCGATTCAACTATTTTATAAGGAATGGAATAAAAATAAAAATAATAAATATACAGATAGATAACTTTGACAAGATGAACATTGGTTTTTCTAATATAATGAGGGAGGATTATCTATTTCAGATGGATATTTATTAAATGTTGAAAGAATTAAAATTCTTGGCATTAATGTAAACATATTTGGAAAGGATTTGATAGGAAGGCCCATGGAATGATACGAATATCACGGGTATAAAATGTATTCTATAACATTAAGAAGGTAAATTCTAAAATGGAGCTGATGAATTCTTATATTAATATATATATATATATATACATATGAATATAAATATGGTGAACAAAATTTCCATAATGAAGATGTCATTTGATATGATAATTTCAAAATTAATACCACTAAATGGTCATGCCAATGACTTTTACATGATTATGAGTCAACTCATATCATTTGAAGTGAAATTCATGGAAGATGTGTTGGATTTTTTGTTATTGAAATTACTTATTTAATTATGATATATGATGGTGACTACCATGATAAATTATCGAGGAATGAAAAAACTAGTGTTTGAAGACATTTTGACCAAATTCCGAGTCAAGATCTCAGGTCGAATAAAGTCAAGGAACCCACATAGACCACAATCAATGTGGAAGGTCGATGATGATTTGGTTAGGAGAAAGGTAAAGAGAAATTAGAATATTGATCAATGAATGAAATTTTAGTATTTTCATATGGGCCCAAACTCTTATATTAGAACTATGTTAATAAGGGGAACCTATAGATACATTTTAGGGATTATAGTGTGAATTCCTAAAGGGATTATTCTATAAGTTCAAGTTATGAAAAAACCATTGTTTATGATGAGAGGAGTTTTATTCTATGTGTTTATATATTATTGGATTCATAAATCATGGATACCTAGTATTTGTTCAATTATACAAACAATACGGGGTACATGGTGAATTATGTGTCTAAAAGGGTTTACATGGTCCATTTAATCAACGATGAAGCTTATGAGATCATGGGGAAGGGAAATGTAAATGTTAGAATTTCAAAAAAATATTTTTAGCATTATAGGGAGTTTATAATATACATGGTTTATAAATAATATAATTTTAATTGGTCATCCAGGTTAAGTGGTTTTTAAAATAAGAATAACAGATAGAATATGGAAGATTACTCGAGCTTCCATAGTTTTTTACAGAGGAGTTAATGATTTTATGTTGTATTTGATGGGAATATTATGTGAAGAAATAATTTAATGAATTAAAACTTCTAAAACATTAGAGTTGTGTAATTTTCACATTGGGAACAAAATTTAGAGGAATACATGAGTTTTAATATCCATTATGGTACTAAAACTCTGTCTCTTAAATTTCTAATATTATGAGAGTTAAATCCTTAGGAAGTATGTCACAAATAGAAGTACACCTTTGTCTCAAATGTTATTGATCATGAAAATAAATGTGGGGGGAGGGATACACCAATCAATTCTCAAAAAGTGTCATTTTATTTTGTTACATCAATCCATGATTTAACAAGGAAGGTACTGGTTTACTTCATTTCACACAAATATGAGGTGTTCAAGGCCATTTTTCAATGGAGGGACATGGTGGAGGAAGATAATGGAAATAAAAATAAGTTCTTGATATCCCATAATTGTGTAGAATTTAGTATCAAAGAATTATAATGGGGTTTTGGAGGAAATGAATCAATTTTGATAATACGATTCATTGAACACTAGATTATAATGGTGTAGTAGAGTGGATAAATGGATGTTGACTTAGAAGGTTCAGAGCATTGGATTGCATTCTAGAATGTCTAAGTTTTTTTGGGTGGAAATAGTATATTTTTAATGTTATTATGTTAATAAAAGTCCCTCTTTACCAATGGAGGAAGATATTTTGGAACAACTACTGTCTATAAAACTAAAAAAAAAGTTTTCTAACTAAAATTGTCCGTAAGTCTTTCCTACATCCATGTTCAAGGTCCACATATCCAGAAAAAATCAATGAAAAGTCCCAAGAATGATTCATTATTGGGTATAAAAATGAAAAATTTTGTTTTGGATTTGGGATAATGAAAATTGAAAGATAATACATAGAAATAATTTTCTCTCCAATGAGGAGATCTTCTCTATATATAAGAACTTGGAGGAATATGGAGTTGAGAACAAATAATCAAATGACCATACCAAAGATGATATGAATGTATTTTTTTGGGATATAAAATTTCTTGTAATATTTATATAGAATCTAAAGTCTAGAAGAATCATAAAGGATAATAGAAGAACTAGAAATCATAGGAACTACAGAATCATATATTAGATAACCAAATAGTGAAATTATTGATACAACAATTCTAGAATGTGTAGAATCATAGCTTCAGTTTCTGAGATCTACCTGGATAAGATAGTCGGTAATGACTTTAAAAAAATATTAAATATTCTAGTCATTTTAAATTATAATTAAATTTATGGTATTTACAAAGATATTTTAGGTTTATATTGTCATATATATAGTATATAATTATTATATAACACGTACGTACACACACACATATATATAGTGAACACTTCTAATCATTATCCATTTCTAACAATTTAAAACTTTTAGAAGGTTTTTTATTTTCCTAGAAAACATCCATGAATTTTTAATTGACATATTATTTATTATTAACCCTCCCTTAACGCATTGAATATAATTTTAAAAACCATGGGATGAGAACAAAAAGAAAAGTAATGGACATAAAAAGAAGAAATTTTTTATAACACCATATGAATTTACCATATTTACCATTAAGAATAAATTTATTTTTTGTGATAGATTTTAATTCATGTAACAGCTAGTTAGCTTATGATACATGCAAGAGAAACATTCTTTGATTACTGGCATTATACGCAAGAACGAGTTTTACCAAACAATAGTATATTATTAAAATATTGTTATTTAATATAATAAGATATAACAAGCCATTAAATAAGATTTATGAATAATATTAACTAAATTATGAAAATATATAGTTTATAAAAATATAATATGAATGCATTAGTAACTAATTAATTATAAACGGAAATATAAACCAATTGAATATAAAGAAAATATTATTATTTTTATTCCACAAAAGTCATTTTTTATTAATAAATTAAATTAATAAGAATTTTTAAAATTGTATTAATTAAATTTATATGTTATATATTCAATAAAATAATTTTTATATTCATACAATATATTTTATAAGGATTAGATAATAATAAACCCAATTTTATTCATAAAACCTATATTTTTCTAAAGAAAGTTTTACCGTATTTCAATGGTGAACCTATTTTAAATCTAATTTTTGACACATTAATATATTATATTTCAAAAAATAATCTTATAATTTAAAATAGGGATATCAAAATTTACTTTGGTAGATTTTTTGGTATTTTTATAATATGTTTCTTGTTTTGATGAATAGTGAAAAATTCTAAATTTTAATTAAAAATTACTTTTTCCATTGAAATAATTTATATTGTTAAATTATATTATTTAATTGTTTTAAAATATAAATATATTTTTTTAGCATTTAATAAAATTTAGGACATTTTAATCAATTTTACAATTTTTAGTTATGAAAACATTTTAATCTTTTCCATATTTAAACATTAATAACATGTTGTCTCACCCGTCAATGAGAAATTTTTTAAATTAATTACTAAATATTATGTGTTTTGAATTTTGATAAATTAATTCAATAATTAGAATTAGTGGGTCCAATTACGTAAATAATTTTCTTTTATTTTTGGGCATTATGAATAGTAACTTTAAAAATTTTAAATAAAATGGAAAAAGGTAAATTGAGTAATTAAGGGTCAAAATAATATTATAAATATCTAAAAATTACCCTAACACTTGTGCTAATTTTATTTTGTGAGTGGTTTTCAACCAAAATCATCCTTTGGAAAATATTAAAACCCTTTTTATGTAACTTTTGTGTGAATATGACTTTAATTATATTTTATTTAACAACATGTAAATGAATTGTTAAATATATTGTACTCATATTTAAATAACTATACCATTTATATTATAGGATAAAAAATAAGAGAAATTAGACTATAAATAGTCATTTGAAATAAATTTTTTTTCTTTTCCATGGAAATTTATCTATAGTTTTTAGAAAATAAATAATTACCTTAATGGATTATACAATGATAATGCAATAATTGTTCAATTAATAGAAATATCAAATAAATTATATTAAAAAAATTAAAATAAATATAATTTCATATAATTAATCCCATCCAGGAATTTTCAAGATAACTTTGAAAAGTTAGTTATAATTTAATAACGTTTTTTCAAAGATATATTATTTTTATGATATTTTTAAAATGACAAATAATGAATAGTTTCAAAATTAACACAAATGATATTTTATCAAAAGAATATTTTATTAAATTATTTAAAATTCAGAAAACATATTTAAAAATACCAAATAATTATAAAATTATATAAAATCTAATAAATTGTTCAAATATATTCTAATGGATATCAAATAAGTAAAAATTACAATGTTTCAATATTGAAAATGTTGTTACCTTTGTTAAAATTGAAACAGGTTAACTAAGAGTTAATCAAATTGATAATGTTTAAAACATTACCATTTTTTAAAAAATATATTGGTTTATGAGATTACAGATTTATCCCATCTTATCATATAATTCATGAAATTTTAGTGGTATTTTTTTATATTCAATTTATTATGAATGAATATTGTTAGAAATTCGAAAAGAGACCCTCACTTGAATTATAAGAAAGGAACCACCTCCCACATATCATTTCACCATTTCAAGACTTCTATCATGACAAAACCCTAACTATTTATCTTATAAGATTTTCTAGATGCTTCATATAGGTTCTGGTATTATCAATATTCCAACCCTAATGTCTATGAGAGGAGATCCAAAAGAGGTCCTCTAATGAAGAGGTAATCATCTTTACTGACTCCTTCAAGATTATTTCTTCTTTTACATCCTATTGATGCGTTGTTTCAAACCAAATGTAATAAATATAATATAAAATAAATTATGAGATATTGTTATGAAAATTAAACAACAATATTACACCATTTATCCACCCTATAAAAATATGAAATCACTATGTGTGCGTACTCATGACCTGTTATCTCCGCACCATGGTGTAATCCTTTTTTTTCATCAATAGTTTATTTGAATGGGTATAATGATGGATATAATATATATAAATAAAAAAATTGACATGATATTGACTCTTTATACTTAATATACCATTAAATTACTTACCCATTCACAATTAAGGGAATGATACCAATGCTCGTGCATATGTATTTTATACCATCTCCTCGATGTGATGTGATTCATTTTCCTTGTTAATCATTCACAAAAGATTATAAAGATGTATATAATGAGTAAATATAATACCAATGAACTTAATATCATTATGGATACTAAATAAATATATCATATTCATAAGAAATAATACTTACATGACAAAACATGCATAGAAAAATGAAGCAGTTAACTCCCAAAATAAGGGTAATAATTAAATATTACTAACAATGGGGTGATAAGATATTTTAATCGGATCATATATGATATCAAAAATATATATATATGGATCTTTTATAAATTAATAACATGTTTTAAGCCATTAAATAAGAGATTAAATAACATTTCACTAAATTAAAGTGAAAGTTAAGGGTTATTTTACAATCTCATTATTATTTGAGATTGTTTTTATGTAAGTATCTCATAGGGAAAATTTATCATACATGTAAATGTCTCTTATAAATAATTTCCAAAAGATTTCTATTATCATAAAAAAATCTAAACTCATTTTACCCATTTTTGACTTTTTATAAAATGGTTTGAAATAATTCTTTTTTCCATTTTCCAAATGAAGCAATTTTTGACCATTTTGAAAAAAATATAGAAAGAATTTTTTATATTTAACTTATATAAATGGAGATTATTTTACCATCATTATAAATCCATTATGTTTTTATAATTCATTTATAATATTAAAATATTATTTTCAATAGAAATATTTCTTTTAAAATTGAGCTTCCTTTTAAGTAAATGATTTGATTGTAAAAGGGGTATTTATCTCAAGAGTTTTAATGATTTTATTAGAGTATTTTAATCTATGTCAACATAAGTTGATAGATATTATACCTGATTGATATTGATCTATTATGATAACTTCTACCATATTTTATTTAAGGTTTTATGATCTATTTGATAGTAGATGATCTATTTTGACACCATTCATGGTTTATGGTTTAAGTATTCACATTTTGAATGGTAGTTTTTCAATACGAATGTTTATGATGCTTATGTTTCAGCCTTTTAATATAATGAATTTATATGACATAGTATGTGATGGGTGAGGCCCTCTATATCCCCTGATGCATCCATAGTTCTGATAAGAAACAAATTTGGGGTATTGGCTAATATCTTACTCGTTTATGTATGGTGTCTTGGATGAAGCCTTGAAGGTATATTTATGATGTCTAGAATTATGCATTCTATCATTATAAAACTAGTTTTTGATATTCCATATTATTATTCAACTAGTATAATATGCATGGTTATGTTTTCTAGCACATGTGTTTATTTTATATGGTATTATTTATTCGTGCCATATTATACTAAAGATTATGTTTAAATGGATTTTTTTAAGTTATACACCTTGACTTAATGTTTATTTTTCTTTTCCAAAATATCCTACAATGTATGTTTACCTTTTTTGAGCATCTAAACTCACCCCTTTCTTATGTTTTTTTTTCAGGATAACAATTTGCTTATTATGATAGATATGGAGGGTTTAACAAGGAGAATAATTGCATTCTCAAAGTATTTTATTTATTGTATTTAATGTTTAAATTTTTAATATAATCTTCAAGTATGTAATATGTCTTCGAAAAATTCTAAACTAATCAGTCCTTTGGGATTTGAATCTTTTAACTAATCTAATTTAATTAATTGAGGCACTGGCTCTGGGTACTGGTGTCGGGGATGTTCCACTTTTAGTCTAGTTAAGAACATGATAACCCAAGTAATGTTTACCTTCCTATTTAATGTTATTTGAGCATACAAAATTAAACATTTCCACATAAAAAACACCTATTTTCTTTCTCAAATAACTCTTTTAAAACACATAATAAGAAAATAAAACAACTTTTTGAAAGCTTAGATCATCATATTCATATAACACTTTCAAAAATCATCCTTTTCGAATAACCATATGATTAACTTACAATAAAATTATCCTAAAGGAGGAATCATTACTCAATGCATTGTAGAGGTATAATGGGGATAAAACTTTATATATGATTTATTTGGATCACCCATGATATATAATCGGGATCAACTCTTTATATAAACTGTATCAGGAAAACCCATTTTCCATGAGCTATAATTGAGATAAAACATTCATATAAGTTGTATTAGGATCACCCATGAGATATAATGGGACTAAACCATTCGTGTAAGCTGTATCGGGTTCACCCAGTTCTCATATTCAATTCTCAAGTTCAATATCCTTATTAAAATATTTATTCATGCACTTTTTCAACATAAAACCCTATAAACACTTTTAAACCCATGTGCATAGCCTTTTTGGATATTAAAATACTCTTTCCTTTTAAAAAACCATTTTAATGCAAAAATATCCACCAAATAGGGAAGGAGGTGTTTTATTTGAATAAAACACGGACTCTAATAATGGAAGACAAATATCAAAGTTGGTTATGATGGTGGGAAAAGTCATTGTCAACATATATGTGGAAAAATAACATTCTTTTGTTTTTTGTAAATAAAGTCAATAATTATGTAAAATGATTTCTTTTTGAAAACATTTGAATGAACTTAAAATGTGGTTTAAAATTGATTTAAAATACATTTATTTCCATATAAAAGTATATATATAATATTTTTTATAATATGTACATGTAAGAAAATATTTTGAAATTAAATCCAATTTTTTTTTAAAAAAAATTATGTTTTTTATCAATGATTCCCTTACAAAAAACCATATAAAAATTCCTTTTAAAAAAAACATTTCAATGAAATTAAAAATATTGTAAAAAATTACCTTTATCATCAGCATTATCATATATAATAATTTTATTGAATTTTTTATAATAACATAGAAATAAAATATTTTTAAATTAAATATTTAAAACTTTTTAAAACATGGTTTTAAGAAAAAGGGTCCCTTATAACTTCAGAAACATTAGAATCATAAGAACCATGAAATAATATAATTAAAAATACAATTAAATATCACGATAAGAGACAAATTCTGGTTAAAATATTATTAATGTAGCTATATATACACATCATAAATGAATATAGGTTTACAACATCCAAATACGATTCAATGAATGGAAATTGAGATGAAATCAACTATATCGAGCCCAATTTGTCATAATAATTATGTATTTTCCTGAAAAAATGTTAATTATTTACTTACATAATAAAATTTTTTATGTTTATTATTTATTTTATTTCACTTATTACCATGTTATAATCAATTATTTAATCAATCAAGTTCACATCAGATGTTTATATGATATCCTATATATATTCCCAAAATGACATCAGTAGGTTGAATATCATCAAAGAAGACTCTATTTGAACATATACAAAGGATAATGATGAAATAATTATCATATTATACATAAATTAAAATTTCAATTATAATGATGAATGATAAATATGAAAATTGAACTACATTACAATCACGGAGAATGTAGGTCGTACGTACGTATGAGTAACATTTGTATTTTTCAACGATCATTATAGAAAGAAGGTATGTATTATTTATCATTAAATAATAATAATATCATTAATAACATATTTTTTATTTAAATATACTTAATTATATTATCCATTTTATGTGATGATAAAACAATTAGGTCATTTTGTTGAGGCAGTAGTCCACACAAATTTGAAAATGATGTTGTTATTTTTTGATGTGATGAATGGTAAGAAAGAAAAAGATATATTAATATCTTTATAGAATTATACATACTTAATTTATATTATAATTATTTCAAATATATAATTTATATTCAATAACAATATCCTTATTACCTTCCATGAAAAGTGTTAGTGAAAAATGAATGGTGTTGCTTCCTGAGGCGGTATTCTGTCATACAAAAGAGCAACATTATCGTATTCACCAAAAAATGGAAATTAATAATTTATATATGATATAATAATTAAATAAGTATAATTATGTTTCAAATATTATATATATTGTAAAGAACCAGATTTGTGAGTAATTGTTTTTATTTATATGAAATTATTTCAAGACCGTGAAATCTGACTACGTGCAATTCTGAAGCACAGAGTGCCCGGAATGAAACATCGAAGTTTTGTTGAGCATTAATTAACACGTTTATGAAGTATTCCTAAAAAAATGGAATAAATCTTAAATGGTTTCTCGATTCAGAAATCCGAGGGCACCATTTCCCTATAGATGGTGGGTTTACCGTAGGCGCGACTTATGTTTAATCAGCGAGAGTCTCCTGTGAGAAAACCCAAAAATGGAATAACCATAAATAAAATTATTAAACAATGTTATTTTTTTTCAAATGCTTATAACTCACAAACGGAAACTCAGATTACAAATCTGAGACCACCGCTGAACTCACGAGGGTATGCTTTCTTTAGTAAGATACTAACATTGGCTGGCGCGGGCCACCAGTGAAACTTAGTTTTTGATCGTAAATAAAATAATTAAGTGACAATTATTTTATTATAAAATACATAACGTTTAAACTGTAACTCGGATTGAAAATATGAGAGTTATGTTGGGTTTTTTGGGGTGTGTTTCACCTAGGTAGAGCCTAACCTCTATCTTCACGGGTTGAGGGTGACTGTTAATATTTTTGCAAACATTTTTTTGGGTACGTTTAGTAAATGCATGAGCGCCATTTTCTAACATTTGAACTGTTGCTCGGATTAAATATCTGAGGGAACTATTTAATCCACAGTGTTGATATTCGCATAAGGGTGGATTTACATTGACTGTAGTAGGTCAGGTGAAAATGTTGTTTTGTAGACTTTTTAAAGATAAATAAAATAACATGTTTTGTTATTTTATTTTGTTTCTTTCCTCTAACAGATGAACAAAAATGGCGGGACCGGCGATTTGTCAAGCCAATAAGTGTCTTGACTCTTATTTTCCCTTAACCACACTGTTAAGAATATGATAGGTTCATTAATTAAATGAACCTCATTAATTCCTCAAGCGTTTCCCAGTCATTTTCCTCTCATATTTATATGGAGCATGGGGAGGGGTGTTGGCACGACATCACCAAGCGACGAAGCCCTGGAAAAGTACTGTTACACCATCCACATGGAGGATGAGACTGGTTCCAACAAGCATTGACGAGCGCCACCAAGTCACGAACTAACAAAAACGATGAAGGAGGTTCCATCGACCGTCATCAGAGAATGTCTCTTCTAGGTAGAGGTTTTATATATGTTTGAATTTATATTATTAATAATTCATATCCTAAACTCACGACAATAGTGGCCAAATGAACATGAACAAAATCCTTTACTTAAACCTTGCTTTTTTTTTCTTTCGCTCATCGCGTGTTCTTCATTCGTTCTTCGATGCCAAATATTTATCGACACTGGAAACATAATGTTTTGCCGAGCGCGACATAAGGACACCGAGCCCTCGACCCGTGTATCGTGAATATGCGAGCGATATAATTTTTGGGCTTGGAACAAAGCCTTGTTGGCACATGGAAGAATTCATTGGCTGGCACCCGGTCGGCCATGAGGAATGTGGGGCAGAACAGGTCCGCACCGCCAGTTGAGCAAGAGGTCGTGGCCTATCAGCCGCGGCGGAGTAGGGCGGCGGCCGACATCCGGCCGGATGCATGGTGGAGTGGCGGCACGTGTCTGCGTCATTGGTGGAGCAGGAGGCCATGGTCTCTTGGCCATGGCGGAGGCCAAATCGGCCGACATCTGGATAGATGTGGGGCAGCCGCGGCACGCCACTGCGCCCCTGGGAGTAAGCCTGGCTGGCCGCACCACACTGAGCAGGAACCCTCATGCGGGTCTGGTGTTCTAGCAGCTGAATTTTCTACAAACCATTTGGGAAGACTGGGGGGTGACTCCCCCCAGGTTTCAGTCATGAAGGACCCCACCTCGGCGGACCACCAGTTGATCGGGCCGCACCCAGCAGGCCCCACCGCAGTGGGTCGCGCCGCAGCGGGCCGCGCCAGCAGGCTGGGCCAGGATACCCCCTTCGTGGGTCGGTTCGGACCATGGCTCAGAGGCCAGGCCCAAAAAGGCCAAGGCCATCCGTGCTAGACCCATATTAGGATGGGTTGACTTTAACCTGGTCGGGTCGGCCTATGTCGGGTCAGGTTGGGTCAGACCGGACCTGGGCCCATCCAGACCCATTTTCGCCTTTATGGCCATATCATGAGAACCAGGCATCTATTTGACGAACCGTTAGTGGCACCAAAATCCTTGGATCCAGAAGGTCCTTTTGGTATACTAAAATTTAGTTTAGGATAATATTGGGTTATGTCTGGGTTGGATCGGACATATAATCTAAATGGGCCCTCAGAGTGGAAACATTAATAACTTACAGACCGAGCATCTGATTGACGCGTTGTCTGCTGCCTTGGGTCCCTTATGATGTGATGGACCTTTGGGATACTTCTAGTGTGTACCTTAGGAGTGGTTTAGGTATGAACAATGTCTTAGGGAGTGGTTATCCCAAGCGCGCTACACACGGAACCCTGCGACTGGATGAGACATAACGACTGCTGACCATTTCGACTTAGAGTGACTCGACTGGCCAAGTGGGGAGCGCCTCTGTGTAATTTGGAAGACCCATGGTGGGGAGTGCCTCTGTGTGACATGACAGACCCACAGAACATGACTGGAGGAGTACCTCAGCAAGCCAGGTGGGGGAGTTCCTCTGTCTGACATGACAGACCCACAGTGGAGAGCGCCTAAGTGTGATGCAGTAGACCCACTGTACAAGACATGAGAAGTACCCTAGCAGTCCAAGGATAGTGGGAATCACCTCTTTGTTACACTTAATTCCCACTGTACTTGATAGAGAATGAGTTTTCCATCAGCCAATGTGTTCGTCGATGTGTTCGATGATGTGACTAGGGATGTTACTTGTGATTATCCCTATAGAATCTTTTGGATGGATATTAGCTTTCATAGTGATCCTATGTGGGTTAGCATCATAATACCATCTCTCAGAGTTGTATACCTGGTGTGAGTTGATTCTTTACCTGTGTGGTAATTTCACCTTCGTGTATTATCTTCTTGGTGATACTAGTGTGGCACTTTGACCTTCATGGTACTATATTCGTGGTGATAACAGTGTGTTACTTTCACCTTTGTGGAACTATCTTTGTGGTACTTTTACCTTCTTGGTATTATCTTTGTGGTGATACATGTGTGGTAATTTTACCTTCGTGGTACTATCTTCATGGTGATACCTATGTGGTACTTTTAACTTTTTGGTACTATCTGTGTGGTGATATCTATGTGGTAATTTTACCTGTGTGGTACTTCTATCATCATGGTGTTACCTATGTGGTACTTCTACCTTCATGGTGTCACCTTTTTGATATACATCCATCATGAATGAGATTAGTATATCTCGATAACATATGTATATTTATTGGAAAATACCTAAGAACATTAGATATCTTGCTTTGTGGTTTTTCCTTTGTGGAACATTAGGTGACCTACGGGGCCACGGGGTCCCTACGAAGTATCATTATACTCACCCTTGCATGGTCTTGGAACACACCTTGTTGTGTCTTGTGCATATGATGTAAAACATTGATTGAGGATGAGGGATCCAGGACTGGATGGTGCTTGAAGGCGGACCATTTGGTGTGAGGCGACATAGGGACTACTGATCGTGATATGTACCTAGCCTTCAGGTAGGATCTGGGGTGGACCGTTTGGTGTGACGCGACGTAGGGACTACTGATCATGAGTTGTACCTACCCTTTAGGTAGGAATCGTGATGGATGATCTAGGAGATACTTTCCACCTTTTAGCTATTTTTTACTTTTCAGTTGTACTTGTACATTTCTAGTTGGGCTTGTATTCTAGCCACTTTACTTTCAGTACACTTTTACTACAGCATCTTACTTCACAGTTGCTTCTGGTTGTGTTCTCAGACCATGTGTTTATACATTTTTTAAGTAAATGCCTTCCCGTTTTAGAGAATAAACTTTTCAGTGCTAGTCTCCCACCCCTGGCCTATGGAAGGTGAGCTTGGGGTAGTCACGACACGAGCCCCAGGTGACGGGTCATGAAAAAGTGGTATCAGAGGGGTTCAGTTCTACCGAAGAATCAGGACTCTGACCTTTTATGTGAAGAAATAGTGTTATGTGATATGAGTGTGGTTTTCAGTTTAGGGAGTCTACTATTGGTGTGGCGGCTGACGTATCCATACACTAGGACCCGGAATTCGGATTTCCGAACCGGCGCACAAAAACACTAATTGCACGTGTTTTTGAAAAGTTTTTCTTTCGATTTATTTGGAGTTATATCACCAGTTATAACATAATGACCATGGTGCAACTATTCCTTATCAGGATTTTTCCACTTAGACAACCATCTTGGATTCCCGAGAGGGTACATGATGACCACCCACCGAGGGACGAGGCTCTGGTGCAGGGACCTCTTGCTGTGTTAGCACCTTCAGGTGGTGTACTAGCAACACAAACACCCATTTGGCAGTACTAACCACAAACTTCACTGGTGGATAGTGCATGACGACTGAGCGCGTTGCATGAGTTCCAGTGGTAGAGGCCTCCGAGGATTCGAGGAGAGACAGATTCCCATGCCACTGGGGACCGGTTGGAGGCTATGGCTAGAGGTTTCCTACTAGTTGAGACACCAATAGGGAATATGGTGAACATAACTATTTTTCTTTTCCAGTGAGTGACCATGTGGATGGTCCGAAAAGTGATGAGGCTTCATTACATGGACCGTTGCCTGATATGGTACCTTCAGGCAGTGTTCCAGCTATATCACTTCTCGTTGGCCAGTAGTTGCGACCGGAAGTACCGGTATAGGGAACTTGTAGGCTTAGTACCATACATGTGTTTCTGCATCAGATACCCCTCATGTTCTGAGGCGAGCCTGACTCACAAGTAGCTAAGTACTGGCTTCAGGAGGTGGCTGAGAGTTCCCTAGATCTTTTACAGATTCTGAAGGATGACATGTCAGTAGATGAGTATTCATTGATGCATACTGAAAATTCTTGATATTCGATGAATACGATACAATCAGTGTTCAGGGCATGAACTTCCGAGTGAGGTGTGTTTGGGGAAATTTGAGCCAGCTATATTCCTCTATGCATTCTTAGTTATGTTAAGGTGATAGAAAGATCCTTTTTAGTTGAAATTTCATTGGATGAGTGGAAACAACCATTGAATGTTAGCTGCGGGAGAGAAGCAAACTAACACCAGTCTCAGAGATATTGTTGTGTAAAATGTTTCGGGAAGAGGAAGTGTTAAGGACTGATGAAACTGTAGGGAAACCGACATGGAAGCAGAGCTAAGAGAGCATCATGAGGTGGTGTATATTTTGATATGTTACAGCCATGCCCGTTTTTAGACCCCACCAGTCTCAGGGAGCTGGAGGACATGGGAAGGGAGTAGCTACATACTGTTGAGGAATGTGAACCAAGGGCTCTAGGAATAACTTGAGGTACGGTCTATGTCTACTACTAACTTACTTATAAATAGAAATAGGTAACAATCATTCATTCCTCCCACAAATATTGTCCAAGAAATAGAGTATTCGGTTAATCTGTTTACTTGACCCCCATATATGTATAAACCACTGGGAGGAGACTCGATAATCACACTTTCACTGATGTTGTGATCTGACCCTAGAGGTAAGAGTTTAGGTTAGAACCTCTTGGTGGTAGCGTCAAGGCCTTTTGAAGTTAGTTTTGGTATATAATGGACAACCATAGTTCATACTCAGATTTACTGTATTAGGAAAAATGGTTTTGGTTTATCTACAACATTGGAATCGGTATTCCTTGGTCGGAAAAAATGGAAACCCAGGATGCACAGGATCAGCTCCGCATTGGAAGGTGCAGACGATCACTCTTGAGTCAACCTACCTTACCATCACGGGAGCAGGAGTTTTGATTTTTGAGTTTTGAAAGGAAGTGGAAGATTGTGGGGATATCTTTTCAAGGTATGTTTTTAGGATAATCTCCCCGAAGGGAGAGAGAATTATTCTTTGGATGGGTACCACCTGATATTTGTACCTGACTTCTCGAGTGTAGCTTCACCCTTGTCAGCTTTGAAGAAGAAGTTGGAGTCTTTCTTGTGGATAGAGAAGTGTCCACAGAGCTTTTAGGAGCTGGGACATCAACAATGGCCCGATTTCATCCCGGACTATGACCTTGAGATAGTCTTTACTCATGGGAAGGGGAACGTGATAGCAAACACACTCAGCAAGAGGTTTGGTGAGTAGTAGCTGAGTGAGGCGTCAGAGCAGCTAGTCACGCTACAGATATCCTTCATAGATAGAGTAGACTACCTCCAGTATGTGACTGTCACTCCCCCAATTATTCACTGAATTAGGGAGTCATAGTTTTGGGCTTTGACTCTGAGGCTCGATGTGCTCAGATATCCTCAGGTAGGAACCTGATAGATTTTCTAAAGGTGGGGAGCACATTATCTTCTTCAGAGGACGCACCATGGTACTAGTGATGCTTCGAGAGGAGATGTTGAGGGAGATACATACATCCCCTTTAGCGGTACATCATGGTCTGGTGAAGGTGTACCAAGACTTCTAGATTCAGTACTGGTGGCCATTAATGAATGAAGTAGTCGTTGAAGTCTCTTGCTGACCGGAGACGGAGACCCTTGGAGTTCTAGGAGGGCAACCACTTTTTCTTGCGAGTCCCTCCTTGAAGGGAAATATGGAGATTTGGATGAGTCAGCAAGTTATCTCTGAGGTTAATCAAACCTTTCAGGATTCTCAGCAGAGTGGGTGAGGTGGAGTACCGTCTATCTCTTTCCCCACAGATTCACCAGGTGCATAATGTTTTCCATGTGTCTCAACTGAGGAGATGCGTGCATGATCGATCACACACCATCGACCATGGAGAGCTCAAATTTGATGATGGGGTGACGTTTACGGAGGCTCCAGTCGAGATTGAGGATTGATAGGTGCAAGTCCTTTTGGGCGGATGATACCTTTGGTGCATGTTCGCTGGTAGCACAATAACCACCAGGAGAGCATGTGGGAGTGGGAGGCTCAGATTCGTGCTCAGTACCCCCATTTGTTTCCTTAATCTATGTTGTGTATTTTGGGGATGAAAATCTCTAATGTTGGGAAGAAATTAAAGACAAAATTTAAATGTATTTTTTTATTTATATGGAATTATTTCGAGACCGTAAAATCGGACGCCACGTGATTCTGAGGCCCAGAGTTCCCAGAATTAACCATTGAAGTATTGTAAAGTTTAAATTAATATATGTAAGCCGTTTTCCTAAAAGAGTGGAATAACTCTTAAACGGTTACATGGATCAGATATATGAGGGCACCGTTGTGCTCAAGATGGTGGGTTTACCCTAAGAGAAACATAAGTTTAGTCGGTGCAAGCCTCTTGTAAATGACCCAAAAATGTAATAACCGTAAATAAAATAATTAATTAATGTTATTTTTATTTTTCAAATGATTATAACTCAAAAACAGTAACTCGGATTAAAAATCTGAGACCATTGCGGAACTCATGAGGGTATGCTTTCTTTAGTAAGATACTAACATTGGACGGCACAGGTCACCAATAAATGTTAGTTTTTGGTCATAAATATAATAATTAAGTGAAAATTATTTTATTTTAAAATCCATATCTTTTAACTGGTAACTCGGATTGGAGATCTAAGAGTACCATTAGGTTTTTTGGGGCGTTTTTCACCTAGGTAGAGCCTAACCTCAACCAGTGTGGGTTGAGGGTGACTGTTAATAATTTTCATAACGTTGTCTTGGTTACATTCAGTAAACGCATTTTCGGCATTTTCTGACTTTTGAACCATTGTTCAGATTAAAAATCTGAGGGTACCGTTGAATATGCGGTGCCAAGATTCTCTTAAGGGAGGATTTACCTTGACCGCAGTAGGTAAGGTGAAAAAGTTATTTTTGTGGACTTTTTAATGATTAATAAAATAACATGTTTTGTTATTTTATTTTTTTTCTTTCCTCCAACAGAAGAATGACGATGGAGAGACCGACGACATGTCATGCAAATAAGTGGATTGAATATTCTTTTCCCATAACCGCAACGTTGGAAATTTGAGAGGTTTATCAATTAAATGAACCTCATTAATTCCCTGAACATTGTACACTCCTTCTCCTCTCATATTTTTATGGTGCTCGGGGAGGGGTGTTGGCATGAATTCACCAAGTGATGAAGCCATGACAATGTATTACAATTCCAACCACTTGGAAGATGATATTGGTTCCAACAAGCAGTGATAAGCACCACAGAGCCACGGAATGATGACAACGATGAAGGAGGTTTTGTCGACCATCGTCAGCAAACGTCTATTCCAGGTAGGGGTTTTATATATGTTTGAATTTATTTTATTAATTCTTCATATCCTAAATTCATGATAATGATGTCCAAATGAACATGGCCATCGTCCTGCACTTAAACCTTGCTCCTTTTTCGTTCTTTCATCGTGCGTTCTTTGTGCGTTTATCTACAAAAAATATTTACTGATGCTAGAAACACAAATTTTTGTCAAGCGCGACATATGGATGTGGATCCCTTGACCCGAGGATCGTGAATATGTGAGCATCATAATTTTTTAGGCTTGGAACAATGTCGTGACGTCTCACAGAATAATTCTGCGGCCAACACTCGGTTGGCCGTAAGGAATGTGGGGAAGCACGCATCCACGATGCTAGTTGAGAAAGAGGCTTTGGCCCATCAGCCGCAGTAGAGTAGGGTGGCAGCCAGAATCTGACAGGTTGTATGGAAGAGCAGCGACGCGTGTCTACGCTGCCGGTGGAGTAGGAAGCTTCGGACACTGGGGCGCTATGGAGGCCAAAGGTGGTTGGCATCCAGCCACCCACGGTGGAGCAGTAGCGCGCGACCGTGCCACTAGGAGGATGTCCGGCCCGCCTTCCGGCCAGCCATGCCACATCGGACGAGACCCCCCGACAGGTCCCACGTTCCAGAAACCGAACGGTCCATAGACTATTTGGGAAGACCAGAGGGTGCCTCCCCTTGGGTATCGGTCCTGAAGGACCAGCCTCGGTGGACCACTAGCTGAGCGGGACACACCGTAGCAGGTCATGCCCAGTGGGCCACACCGCAGTGGGTTGTGCCGTAGTGGGCCTCGCCCCTAGGCCTGGCCATGCCACCCCTTCGTTGGCTGGGACAGACCACGACCCAGTGGGCAGGGCCCGCCAAGGCCCAGGATATCTGGGCCAAACCCATGTCGGGACGGGTCGGGCCGGTTCGGCCTGACCTGGTCCGACCAGACCCGAGCCCATCCAAACCCATTTTCACAATTATGGCCATATCTTGAGAACCAGGCGTTCGTCTGACAAACTGTCAGCCGTGTCAGAATAATTTGATTGAGATGGTACTTTTGGTATAATTCACTTTTGTTTTAGATATGGTTGGATTATGGCAGGGTTGGATCGGACCCAGAATCCAACCCGACCCTCGGAGCGGAAACACTAATAACTTAATGACCGGACATCTGATTGACGCGCCGTCTATTGTGTTGGATCCCTTATGACATGACAAACCTTTGGGATATTTATTCATGGATCATTAGTGCAGTTGAGGTATAAAATATGTCTTGGGGGTAGTTGTTCAAATAACTCTACATACGGAACCCTACGACTGGATGAGACTTGACGACATCTGACCATTTTGACTCGGACTGATTCGACAGACCCAGTGGGGAGCACCTCTGTGTGACGTAGCAGACCCATGGTGGGAAGTGCCTCTATGTGACGTGGTAGACCCACAATACTCAATAGGAGGAGTACCTCTGCAGTCCACAAGGGGGAGTGACTCTGTGCAACGCAGTAGATCCATGGTGGGGAGCGCCTCTGTGTGACATGGCAGATCCACGATAATCAATAGGAGGAGTACCCTAGATGTCCAAGGTTAGTGGGAAGTGCCTCTGTGTGATGCGGAATTCCCACTATACTTGATAGAGGAGGATTTATCCAGTATCCTAGGTGTTTGATAATGTGACTAGGGATGTTACTTGTGATTATCCCTGAAGAATCTTGTGGATGGCTCTCAGCTTTCATAGTGATCCTGTGTGGGTGAACATCATATTCCTGTTTCTCTGAGTTGTATACCAGGTGTGAGATGAGTCTTTACCAATGTGGTACTTTAACCTTCATGGTACTATCTTCATGGTGATACCTGTGTGGTAATTTGACCTTCATGTTACTATCTTCGTTGGGATACCTGTGTGGTACATTCAACTTCGTGGTACTATCTTCAAGGTGATACATGTGCGGTACTTTTACCTTCGGTGTAATATTTTCATGGTGATACCTGTACAGTACTTTTACCTTCGTGGTACTGTCTTCGAGGTGATAGCTGTGTGGTAATTTTACCTTCGTGATACTATCTTCGTGGTGATACCTATGTGGTACTTTTACCTATGTGGTACTTCTATATTCATGGTGTTACCTGTGTAGTACTTCTAGCATCATGGTGTTACCTTTGTGATATACTTCCCTCATGAATGAGATGAGTATATCTCAATAACATATGTATATATATGGGAATATAACAAGGCAGAGTTGATATATTTCCTTGTTTTATTTCCTTTTTGGATCTTTTGGAGACCTACGGGGTCTCGGGGTCCCTACTGAGTATCGTTATACTCACCCCTGCACGGGCTTCACCTGCACCTTGTTGTGTCTTGTGCAGATGACGTACAACATTGATCGAGGCTGAGAAAGCAATGACTGGACGGTGCTCAGAGGCGTACTATTATATGTGACGCGGCGTAGGGACTACTGATCGTGAGCTATACCTACCCTTCAGGTAGGAATCATGGTTGATGATATTGGATCTTCTTTTCACCTTTCATCTAATTTGGACTTTTTAGTTGTACTTTTACTTTTCAATTTGGGCTTGTATTAGGGCCCCTTTACTTTTAGTACAATTTTACTACAACAATTTAATTCATAGTTACATCTAGTTGTGTTCTAGGGCTGTGTGTTTATATAGGTTTAAAGGCAATGCCTTCTCGTTTTAGGGAATACGCCTTTCAGTTCTAGTCGTCAGCCCCTGGCCTATGGAAGGACAGCTTGGGGTAGTCACAACATGGGCCCCAGGGGACAGGTCGTGAAATATATAAACTAATTCTATACATATAATAATCTTTGAGAGATGATGATGAAAAAAAATCTCATTGGTTTGCGAGGCGGTACACTGTCGTAAACAAAAACAATGGTTTAGTTACGAATTTGATAGAAGTGAAGATGGATATAGGTTGTGAAATTAACATAATAACATACCATTATATGATATAAAATGGTTTTATTAAACCATCATAATTTAAGAATATTTTAATAAGTGGTAGAATAAATAATATAAAAATTCTTTGTTAATAATGATACCTATTATTTGGAAAACCTCTGTAGGTTATCACCAAAAGACATTATAGGATGAATTTATGATAAATATTTATGATCTAGGTAATGTGGATGGATGTAAGGAATTTTTTTTCGGTAGGACTTGGATGAGTCAAATGTATTTGAAGTTGGGAAGAGGTGTGTATAGGGGGAATACTTTTAAAAGTGCAGGAGAGGACACATTTGGATTTTTTAAATAAAAAGGCGTAACCACATTTTAAAAATTAAAAAGCTCCAAATTTTTGAATTATTGAGTGTTAGATGAGATAAAGATCTAAATATTTCCATAAAATATACACTACGGCAAAAAAGGCATTTAGTGGCGGTTTTTTTTTCATTTCACGACGGTTTAAACCACCGCTAAATCGATTGGCGGCGGTTTTGAAAAACCGCCGCTAAATCGTGCGTCGGGAAACTATTTCGCGGCGGTTTTTTTATTTCTTTATTTTTTTTATTTTTTTTATTTTTTTTAATTTTTTTTATTTTTTAATTTTATATATTTATATATATATAGTTTTATATATTTATTTATTTATTTATTTTACGTATTTATTTATGTATTTATTTATTTATTTTATTTATTTATTTTATATATTTATTTATATATTTATTTTATTTATTTATATATATATTTATATATTTATATATTTATATATTTATATATTTATTTATTTTATTTCATATTTATTTTAATTATTTATTTTAATTATTTATTTATTTAATTTCGCATTTATTTTCTTTATTTATTTATTTAATTTCGTATTTATTTCTTTATTTATTTATATCGTATTATTTTATTTACTTTATTTATCCATGCATGCACATCCAATGCACATGCACACACACATGCACATGCATACCCATGCAATATAAAGAAATTCTGTGTTTGGTGAGATTTGAACCTCTAACCTCTTGCATAATTTCCAAAGACTTTACCACTCCAGCAAGCTCGCCATGTGGTTAAAAAACAGAATTTAGTATACTTATATATATTAATTGAAAAAACAAATAATACATAAATAATAGATATAAACTCAAGAATAATAAATAATAAATAATAAAGAATAAAAAATAAAAAATAAAAAATAAATAAGGAATAATAAATATAAATAATAAATAATAAATAAATAATAAATAATAAGTAATAAATAATAAATAGTAAATAATAAATAATAAATAATAAATAATAAATAATAAATAATAAATAATAAATAATAAATAATAAATAATAAATAATAAATAATAAATAATAAATAATAAATAATAAATAATAAATAATAAATAATAAATAATAAATAATAAATAATCAATAATGAATAATAAATAATAAATAATCAATAATCAATAATAAATAATAAATATTATATAATAAATAATAAATAATAAATAATAAATAATAAATAATAAATAAATATAAATAATAAATAATAACTAATAAACAATAACTAATAAATAATAAATAAATAGTAAATAAATATAAATAGTAAATAATAAATAATAAATAAATATAAATAATAAATAATAAATAAATATAAATAATAAATAGTAAATAAATATAAATAATAAATAATAAATAATAAATAAATATAAATAATAAATAATAAATAATAACTAATAAATAATAACTAATAAATAATAAATAATAAATAAATATAAATAATAAATAATAAATATAAATAATAAATAATAAATAATAAATAATAAATAAATAATAATAATAATAAATAATAAATAATAAATAATAAATAATAAGTAATAAATAAATATAAATAATAAATAGTAAATAGAAAATAATAAATAATAAATAAATATAAATAATAAATAATAAATAAATATAAATAATAAATAATAAGTAATAAATAATAAATAAAAAATAAAAAATAAAAAATAAAAAATAAATATAAATAATAAATAAATATAAATAATAAATAATAAATAAATATAAATAATAAATAATAAATAAATATAAATAAATATAAATATATAATAAATATAAATAATAAATGAATATAAATAATAAATAAAAAATAAAAATAAATAAAAAATAAAAAATAAAAAATAAAAAATATATATAAATAATAAATAATAAATAAATATAAATAATAAGTAATTATAAATAATAAATAACAAAAAAATATAAAATATAAATAATAAATAAATATAAATAAATATAAATAATAAATAAATATAAATAATAAATAAATATAAATAATAAATAAATATAAATAATAAATATTAAATAAATATAAATAATAAATAATAAATAATAAATAATAAACAATAAATAAATATAAATAATAAATAATAAATAAATATAAATAATAAATAAATATAAATAAAAAATAATAAATAATGATAAATAATAAATAATAAATAAATATAAATAATAAATAATAAATAAATATAAATAATCAATAATAAATAGAAAATAATAAATAATACATAAATATAAATTATAAATAATAAATAATAAATAATAAATAATAAATAATAAATAAATATAAATAATGAATAATAAATAATGAATAATAAATAATGAATAATAAATAATGAATAATAAATAATAAATAATAAATAATAAATAAATATAAATAATAAATAATAAATAGAAAATAATAAATGATAAATAAATATAAATAATAAATAATAAATAAATATAAATAATAAATAATAAATAAATATAAATAGTAAATAATAAATATAAATAATAAATAAATATAAAAAGTAAATAATAAATAAATATAAATAATAAATAATAAATAAATATAAATAATAAATAATAAATAAATATAAATAATAAATAATAAATAAATATAAATAATAAATAAAAATAAATAAAAATTATAAATAATAAATAATAAATAATAAATAAATATAAATAATAAATAAATATAAATAACAAATAAATATAAATAATAAATAATAAATAATAAATAATAAATAATAAATAATAACTAATAAATAATAACCAATAAATAAATATAAATAATAAATAATAAATAATAAATAATAAATAATAAATAATAAATAACCAGTTACAAATAATAGATAATAAATAAATTAAAGTATATTATAAATAATAAATAATAAATAATAAATGAAACACATGAAAAAGTATGAAAAGACCTGATAAGGGATGAAGAATCATGAAAACGCATGAAAAAGGATGGAGAAGCATATGAAGAATGAGGCATTAGAAAAAATGAGAACGCATGAAAACTCGTGACAAATCTGGAAAAGTCTTTAATAATTCAACGTAATCATCATAATAACCCATAAAAAACCATTGATAAAGAAAAAAAGTCATGGAAACCCAAATAAACAGTAATAAATATTGCTACCGTTAAAACCCGTCAAAACGGTCATAAAGAGACAAAAACATTGGACTCACATTAACGGAGAGAACTTATGATCCGAGAGTCCGTTTTAGATCTGCGACCTGTCAAATCAAAGATCCTGCAACGCTCTTCAGCCTGAAAGGTGAAAGGGTCCGAATGGACAAGAGGATCGGAAGTTACAACCATTTTAAAAAAAGCTGACGGGGAACAGGTGCTAGAAACGAGGCATTGAAAAACATAACAAACCCGATACCCACTAAAAAGGCCATAATATATGATCTAGGAGTGAATGTGGGCGCCACGACCAGTCAAAATGAAGCTCATGGAACGAGCTATGATCTGGCAGGTGGAGGAGGCCGAACTGACATGCGGATCGAATGTTAGGTCTGTTTGAAGACAAGTTCGACGGGACACCGGTGACGGAAACAGGGTTTTGGAGTCCTTCGGAGGGGTTTTTGGGGATGAAAAACACGACAAAAGCTTGCTTTTATTAAATTGGTGCGTATCTCTCTTCGCTGGCTTCGATTTGATATGTAGTAGAGCCCAAACGAACACCCGGAGCGAACGTTATGGCCGTTTGAAGTTGGAGAACTTTTTTCAACTTTTTTATAACTCTAATATCTTCCACACCTTAGACCGTCTCACAGTTTTGATTATATGTACCTATAGATCTCTTCACGAGCTTCGATTTGACTGGTCGTGACGCTTCAATGGACGCACAGATCAAAAGTTATGGTCATTTTAGTGATTTCAGGGTTTCTCGTGTTTTTTTTATTTTTTTCATTTCATTTTGCGGCGGTTTTACCAAAACTGCCGGTATTTCGCGGCGGTTTTTTAAAAAACCGCTGCTAATCCTCGAATAAAATAAAAAAAAAAAAAATTTTTTTGCCGTTTAGCGGCGGTTTTTTCGCGGCGGTTCTTAAAACCACCGCCAAATGGCGGCCCGAAAACGTGTGTCGTGGCGGTTTTTAAAACCGCCGTGAAAAAACCACCGCTAAAGGGCGGTTTTCTTGTAGTGATATTTTACCCAAGGATTCATGTCATTTTAACCCTTTTCATTTTAGTTTAACCCATTGTAATCCCATTTTTACCTTAACCACTTTAAAATATTTTTACTATTTTCACAATTAATTATGAGAAAAATTAAGTTGAAGTTATTATATAATATAAATAATTTTTATTCAAAATATTTATTCCATTTTACCAATTAAAATTAAAACATATGGAATAATTTAATTTCATATAAATCCCAGAGACGTGATGGAAAAGTAGTTTTTAAAGAGATGTATGTTTCAAGTATAAGATGAATTTATATTAATTATATGACTAGTAATAATAATTATATGAATATAAATATAAATTTATAGATATATATTATATAAATTTCATTTAAATAATTCATCACTATGGGTTATTTTAATTAATTGAAATGAATAAATAATATGACCTTTAAAAAAAATTATAAATAAATTATTTTTACACCCAAAAAAACATATACTAAAATCCAGTTTAAATTTTATGAAAATGTAATTAGATATAGTGAATATAAAAAAATAATAATTATGTTTCATAAAATAAAATTAAATGAAAAATGGTACATTTAAATTACTTAATTTATTGAAATTAAATGATGGTTTTACAAAAATCACCATTTTTTACAATTCACATAAAATCAATATTTTCTAAAAAAATCCCACATTCTCACCATAAGATAATTTTAATTTGTTTATTTTTGAATTAAAAGAATATTTTTTTTTCAAATAAATTTTAAAAAATATTAGAAAATTATTTATAATATTTTCTAAAAAAACTATAAAAATCATTTTTTAAGAATATATATTTTTGTTGAATAAAATTAATTTATTAAAAATTGATTTATAATATTCTACCAAAACCACCACATGAGTCCCATCTTGGTCAAGAATGATGGTGAAGATGGTGTCCTGGAATGGTGATGGTGTAAGTGGTTGATAGAGGTTCCTCACAATCGATGTTCTCTCGGTATCTTTAATATGCTTACTGTGGAACATTTTCATTTTGTTGATGGCATTGGGTTGGTTTATTCTTGGTGATCAGTGTCTAGGGATGATAGAGTTAGATAATGGTGATAAGTTTCATTCCCTCTTTTATGATTCTATTTTTCTTTAGATTAATGCATTATGTCTCTCATTGGTGGTTCTAATGGATGGGGAAGGTGGTCCCGTTATTCATCATTACTCGCTAATGAGGCCATGTCTCGCCCAAATTCTACTATGTGTTCCCTTTTCTATCTCTCCCAATCCATGTCGTTATGGTGTAGCGGTACTCATGGAATTTTTTTTATTTTTTGATATTTGAGTAGTATTTGCTTCTCCAAGGTTCTTCCCAATTTATTTTTTATGGGTTTCGATCCTTGATGTCTGGTGAGCATTGGTGTTGGTTGGTGAATATGTGGCAGTGATGGCTATTTTCAGTGGACATTGTTTTGTGTGGTTTCAGAATTTTTAGGATCTACTGTTTTTTTGTGATCAATATGGGATTCATACAATTCCATTCCAAAACCATGGTTGGGTGTTTATGGAATTATTTTGCGTCTTAAATTGGATTCATGACAATATGGTGTGATGTTAATTAAATTTTGAATTTGAAAGGGTGGCTTTTGATTCCATGGGTGGGTTTGTTTTGAATTTTGGATGGAGGTGGAATTTTTTGGTTTGAATATATGTGTGGTTCCCACTGAACCAATTTTTTTATTTAGAAAATATAAAAATATGACTTAAAGTGATGGAGAGTAACAAATACCATTGATAAAAAAAGTGTGATCATGATAAGGTAATCATCTACAAAACCCAAAAATAAAGAAGTATGAAAAAGACCATCATTTCATCAGTAATGAATTTAATAGGAAAACATTTTCATTTTCAAGATTTTTTTCCTAGGTTTTAGGTATTCCTTATTATCTATAATAATAATAAAAGGAAATATACTAACATGATAATTTTTAATTTTATCCTATAGTTAATTTCCATCATAATCTCATATTTTTCTACAAACTATGAGTATTGAAGATTATTTTTTTCATTTCCAAATCCCTAAAATTAACTTTTAAAGGATAAAATAATGAAAAAAGTATAACATGATAATCCTCCCATATTTATACATTAATCAACACCAGTACAGGTAGAACAATGTTAGATAAATCCAAAAATTAATAGAACTTCATATGATTAAATACATATTTAATATTCAATCCCTAAAAAATAATACCCAACTTTTAGATTAGATCATTCAATAAATAAATATATTTAAAATTATAAAAAATATTCCAGACTAAGATTACAACCAAAATATTAAAAGGTTTTAATCACATATTCTTCTATGATTGATTTAATATTTATCTAAAAATAAAAAAATAACTTTCAATGTCTCATATCAAAATGGTATATTACTTAATCATATAATCTATAAAATATAATTATAATTTCTATAAATAACATTAATTAACAAAAATCTACAATAAATCATAATTCATCCATTATCCCTCAAATAAAATCTAATTATGTAATATTTAACTTAATCATATAATTTTACAAAAACAATAAAATTCTTCTAAAATAATATTAATAAAATGATTAGTAAATTACTTCTCAATCTCATGGTTATCTATAAGATAAAACTGATGCTCCTAGAATCAAATTAATAATTATGTATCATAATTTTTTGTTAAAAAATGATGTCATACTAATGAGGCCATTACATAGGACAATGGTTTCTATTGCACCATTATCACCATCTAGTTTTGGGTTCATGACCCATGATCTTAGTGGATGTGATAGGATTCATTTTTTTAAAAACTATTCTAATATAATTCATATAACATTCCCATAAATGTGGTGAATATCCTAAAAAATAATCATATTCATCAATGATCATATAGAAATTATAGTTTTCAATACCATTAAATATATGTCCATATATCTAAAATAGAATTATCACTTATATATCAACTTCACTTGTTTAACACATGTCTAAATATACCTTAAACATCTATAAAAACTAAACAAATTTCTGCAAAAGTACACCCATCACATAAAACATCAAAATAAAATTAATCAATTTAAACAGATGATCATCCTTAAATGTACAATTACATAATAGATCTTTAACCCCTTGATGTAGACACCTTAACCACTCAACTTTCTTCATAATCCATTAACCATGTTTTTCCATATTATTCCAAAATAATTGTTTATTATAACCAAAATATGAATCTTGTCCTAAGATTCACCAATTTCAAAACATAAGCCAAGATATAATCATTACCTTTCATATACCATCTAAATTTTCTTCATCTTTAACTTTAAAGGACCGGTGAATTTCTAGGAATTTATATATATATATATATATTATTGTTGATAAAATTATTGATATTTCATCCTAAGACATAGATTTCGTATTTCTAAAACTACCCAAATTTAAAATCATTAAATTTCTTCCTAGGGAAGAATTTTATTCCCCTTCATGTTATGAACTGATTTCTTTCTTTTGTCCTTGGAAGATTATTTCTTTATTCCCCCCATTACTACATAAAAAATATCTTCTAGATCACATAAGAATTTTTCTTGGGTTCTTATTCCCATAATCGTGAAAAATTGCTTATTTATTATTTTTACCTTTGTGATCCTTATCACCAAATATTCTAGGGAATTCCATTTTTTCTCTTGTTTAGTGAATTAGGAAACTTACCTAGGTCTAAGATGTAAATAATAACTCATTATAGATTATTAATAATGATGAAAAGAGTTTTCATTACATCTCTCAATCTATTTGGTTTCTCTTTTAGATAACCACTACATTTTCCATCACATCCATTATTAATATGGGTCCCTCTGCATCCATCTATTTATTAAAAAAATGTTAGTGTGAGTATATCAAATAAACCATAATAAACCATATTATGTGGACGATAAATACTATGATAACCCTAAACATTCTATAATCCTTTAAAATCTTTCAATTTATCCAAAATGACCATAATTATCCTTAGTGTACAAACCATTGTGGTTGTATAGGATTTTTAAATTAAGATGAAATTATATGCTAACATCAAAAGTTATCTAAACCTTTTATCTGCTACCAATTGTAAAAACATGGCCTTAATCATTACATATTCTAGTGATTTGTTAACTATAATTCAATATTTAACATTCCCAAATAATTTTTATTTTTTTATTTTTAGAGTGTTAGGTCATAAGTCTTACATAATATATATATATATATATATATATATATTTAATGTATACCCTTCTAATCAGTATCCATTTTTTTCTAAAAATAACAACTTTTAAAAAGAAACAATTTTGTTCATTAGAAGTCTTAACTACTTTAAACATGACTTAATATTTATTCTAATACATCCTTAATCATTATGAAAATCATTTTAAAAAACATGACATGATGAAAAAATATCATTAAGGAACATAAGAAAGGGATATATGTTAGTCTCATGTAGAAACATAAAAACCTATGTAATGTTTAGGTTTATCCTCAAGGATCTTTTAGAATACGAATTAAAACATTTCCACATGAAAAACACACTAATGTTTTTGTTCAAATAAATCATGTAAGACCCATAACAAGTAAATTAAAACCATTTTTTGAAACTTAAAGAATCATATTCATAAAACCCTTTGAAAACCTATTTAATTGGAATAACCATACTGATGACTTCTAATATAATTATCCATATAAAATAATAATTACCCAATGATTTGTATATATATAAAGGGTTTAAAACTTTATATAATCCAGATTAGTCTCACTTGTGAGCTAGAATGGGCCTCAACCCTTTGTATAATCTGAATTGGGCTCACCCATTTTTCACGAGCTATAATGGGGCTCAACCCTTTGGAAATATTGCATCGGTCTCACCCATGAACTATAGTGGAAATAAACCCATAATATATGATGTATCAAGATCACATGTTTCTAATATACAATTATAATATACCATATCATGAATAAAACAATTTTTTCTTTCACTTTTTCATGATAAAACCCTTGAAAAAACATTTAATCCAATGTACAATACCTTTTTGGATATATAAAATATGTTTTCCCTTTAAAAACCCATTTTTAATAAAAAAATACACAAAAAATGGAAGTAGGGTTTTCTTTGAAGATAACATGGAACCTTATAAAGTAATTCAAACATTAAATAATTGTTATGATGGTGAGAAAAGTATTTGTTTCTATATACATTAAAATAGAACATTCCTTTTTCATTTGTAAAGAAAGACAAACATTATATAAAAATATTTCTTTTTGAAAACATTTTTGTAGAAGTATGAAAGAGGAATAAAATTTTATAAAAATATTATTTATTTCCATATAAGAGTATCAATTTTTTTTACAAATGTGTACATGGAATAAAATATTTATAATATAGTTCATTAAAACTATTAAAAAATAGGGATTTAATCAAATAATTTGTTATCAAAAACCTTAAAAGGATTCAGTTTTTCAAATTTTTTGTAGAAATTAAATTATGATAAAATATGACATTTATAATCCATTAGAACATAAAAAAAGTCATGAAACATTTAAAATAAAATAAAATAAATACTTTTAGTAATTAAATCTTTAAAACTTTTTAAATGGTGGGTTTATGAAAAAGGGTCCCTTACCACTTCAGAAATATTAAAATCAAAATAACAATGAAATAATATCTATAAAAATCAATAGATATAATTAGAATAGGGAAAATAATGATATAAAATGTCAAATGGGGACGTATATACACATTATAATAGAATACAGGTGCATAACATCAAAAAATGCATTGATAAATGGAAATTGAGATGAAGCACCATACCTTTAGCCAGAATCATAATGAACATTCACCATACTTCTAAATAATAATCATATGTTAATTATTTAATAGATTAATAAAAATTTTCATTTTGATTATAACTTTTATAGGAACTATATGTATGTTATTAGAAATTACTTAATCAATTAAGTTTATGCCATATGTTTTGATGATATTTGATTTATATGTCCAAAATGAATTTTGTAGGTTGAATATGGTCAAATGGGTCCTTATATAAACCTATACTAGATAATTATAATGAAATAATTATCATATTTATATATAAATGACAATTTTAAAACCAATTATGAAATATGGATATGGAAAAATGCATTATGTTACAATAATAGCCATGGTAGACCAAACATGCGCATGAGTATTGTTTGCATTTTTCAGTGATCCTTATAGAAATATGCTAAGAATTATAAAACCATTAAAAAATGATAATAATATCATACATAAAATTTTATTTCTTTATATATACTTATATATATATTACCAATGTGATTTGGTGATGAAAAAACAATCACATCGCTTCGTGAAGGTGGCAGTGCACACGTACTTATGAATGACATTATCATTTATCATTGAGTGGAAATGTAAGATATTAAAAATTATCTTCAATTTTAAGAATGATAAATATGTTTTCAATATAATAATAATTTCATATATATCACATATATTCATTAACATTTTCATTCTTAAAAACTATGAAAAGAAATAATGACAAACGAATCACATCACTTCGCAAGGTGGTAGTCTACTATACACATGAGAAACATTATCGTATCCACCAAAGAATGGAAAGTAAGAATGTATATGTGATATATTAAATATTAAATTATTATTATTATTTATAATGATAATATATATACATTAAATATATCATTATATAAATTCATGAGAGGCGATGATTAAAAAGTAATTACAACGGTTCGTGAGGTGATAGTGCACCAAACACATGAACGAATGTTTCGTTTCCCATTTGATTAGAGAAGTGAAGGATATTGGTTATGAAATTAACCCAATAACATCTCAGTATATTTTATATATTGTTTTTATTATATCATAATAATTTATTAATATTTTAGGGACATGGATGATGAAATAAAATAAAAATGTGCGGTCAAGAATGGTACCTTTTCTTCGGAAAACCTCTTTATGTTAACACCAAAGGACTTACAAGGACGTATTTCTAATAAAACAAATGGGATCTAGGTCATAGGTATTGAATTAAGGAACTAATTTGGTTTTGTATTTTCCAATCCAAATGGATTTGAAGGTGTGAATTTGAGAGGAGACTGGGTGGAATTTTATAAGTGAGAGAGTGGACAGATTTGGAATTGTATAAAAGAAAAAGGTGTACCCATGTTTTTTACATTTTAAAAGGATAAAAAATGAAAAATTGATATTAAATATAAGAAATACGGTAATAATATGTCGATATAGTATATTTTAAAAATGGGTTTATCTCATTTTAATCCTTATATTCTTAGTTTACCCCCAGTAAATATGTTTTTACCTTAACCGCAATAAACATATTTTACTTTTTTTACTATTAATTGTAAAAAAAACTTAAGTTAACCTTATTATAATTTATAAATTCTTATAATATTAATTATAAAATTCATTGAATCATATTCAATTCACATAATTGATAGAATTTAATTTAAAATAGAGCAGTTAGACCTGAGGAAAAAGATTTCATTCAAGTGATATGTTTTTCAAGCAGAAAGTGATTTTATATTAACTATATGAATATAATAAAAATTATATGAAAATAAATTAACACACAGATATATATATATATATAATATAAATTTAAATTAAATCATACCTCCTTAGGGGTTATTTAAATTACATAAATAGAGAAACATTATGGACTTTAAAACAATTTTTAGAAAAATGAATTTTTAAATCCAAAAATAAAAATTATACAAAAATATAGTATATATATTATTCAAATTTAAATATTTAAATTAAATATAAATAACTAATACTTATATTACATTAAATCAAATTATATTCACAATGGTACTTTTAAATTTCATAATTTATTGAAATGAAATGAAATTTTTATAAAAATCTGTATTTTCTCTATTCACTGAAAATGCAATATTTTATGAGAAATCCAAAAATTTAAACGTAAGTTAATTTTGATATGATGATTTTAAAAATGAAGTTATTTATTAAAATAAAATTTAAAAAATATATAGTAATTAGTTATAATATTTTCTCACAAAAATCAATATAAGTTATTTTTGATGAATAAAATTACTTTACTAATAATTGGTTGATTATTGATTATAAACATATAAATAAATTTAAATTAGGTAGGAAAAATAAATAAATAAATATATATATCATATTTTATTTAAAAATATTTGTACCGACCAATTTAACATTAAGGTTATAAAATATATATTTAAAATAATGATATTTCATGGTTATTTAAAGCTGGTATTGCGTGTCTTATACTTTAGAGAGATTAAGTTCCTTTTTTAAAATATCATGGTGTCACATGGTTGGTTAGAAATTAATTTAAAATACTTTATCCATTTGGATATAGGAGTACCTGAGATCTTGGGATAAGTGATTAGTCTCAATTATTTCACAATGTAGGGGCTACCTATGAAAGATGAAATGTGTTTATTTCATGGTGATAGAACGAGGGAGATAAAAGAACCTCCAAAGTGGAAGAAATAGTAAAAAAATGGATTTTCTAGTCGAAATAGGAAGTATATATTTGAAGGGGTTTTATTATAAGGCTTATTTTGAAGGGGTTTCTACTAAAGGAATGAGTGGATTTACCTAAAATATTTTCACCCGTTGAAATATGAACAACTATTTATGTGGTGTTGAGTATAGTTTCTTTTAAAATTATACATCTATAAAATATTCATGTGATGATTTAGTTCCATCATGATTATTTTTTGGAGAAACTATTTATGAATATGATAGAGGGTTTTCTAGAGAAGCCATTTGTGGGCCTATTTTTCAAGATGAAGTGAAGTCTTTATGGTTTGAAGAAAGTTACATGGTAATAGAATTATAATTTTAATGTCTATATGAATTAGGATGGATTCATGTAAAGAAACTCAAACCATTATTAATACCATATGGTGTTCAAGGATGGTGGTTTCATTATCTTTCTCTTGTATGTGGATACCATGATCCTGTTTGGTTTGAACATGAAATGGGTTTGGGAGGGGAAGCAATTTTTTAGAATATTAAAGATAAAAGATATCAATGATGAAAAGAAGATTTTACTGATGCATATTAAAATAGAAATGAAAACTAAAACATTGGTTTTGTCTCAGAAATAATACAAAAAAAATGATAGAAAGACTCATAATGATTATATGTAAGTATGTTTCTAACCCATTGGCCATACAATTTATTTTATCAGAAGAGAAAGACTAAAAAATATAATTTAAATCTTACTATATAATTAAATGTATATTTTCATTTATAATATGTTGCTTTATTTAAACCATGGTTTGTACAAGGTAATATATTTCATATGTAGTGGGATTTGTTATTTGTTTTATGGATAATTATGGAATGGATCACTAATAAGATGTGAAATATATTTTAATATTTCTAAAAGGTTCAAATGATGATACCTTGTATTTTAGAACAGATTACCCATTTTCGGGTTATAATGTGGAAGACTTAAAAGGGGATATGAATGTACAAATCAAAGTCATAATATTTTTTTTTACCTTAAAGGGGACCACCATAAGTTGAATATCAAGGTTATAGTGAGTTTTTCATTATCCACAATAGACGTAGAGTATGTGTTCTTCATGAAAGAAGGGAATGGATTTTTCTGCCTAATGTATTTGTTTAATGGTATTTGAAGGATTCAAGAAAGAGGGTTAATGTTCAATGATATTCAAAACATAATTCATTTTCCTAAAAATCTATTTTTTCACTCATTGTAAATGAAAATTGAGTTGGAGTATAATTTTTGATAAATGATGCTGGAGGATGGGGTGTTATAGATATAAAAATATCTATGGAATTAAGATTTTAGAATACATTCATACCAAGGTTATATTCAATTATATTCCATTAAAATATTTTTTATTTGTGGGACTTGGGTGACCCTAAGGATAAATGGAGATATTGATAGTTATTTTGGACGTTGGGATGTGAATAAAGTTCCTAAGTGTCATTGGGAGTTTCCATACTTCAATTCTGGCTTCAAGTGGGAGATTATTAGTTATGTGTAATGTCTAATTTCAAGTTATATTTCCTATACCTATAAGGTTTGAATCGATAATATGGGATTCAGAGTAATAAATTATTAGGTAAATAGGAGACCTGAAGGAGGTAGGATGAATTTTAAATGGATATTCTAGAATAAGGAATTAATGTGTTTTTTGAGATAATAATAGAAAAATGATATGGCTTTTATAAGAATCACTTTGATGGTCCTACATAAGGTTTTTATAGTAGTTTTCAAATAATATTTATACATAATAATAGGGCTCCATGATATTTACATGCAAGTTTCACCAAATAATAGTAGTTGTGAAGAGGGACCTATAGGTAATCGGAGGTGGTGAAGACTAATGATGGTTCCATATTGAATTTTGGAAGGTGGTGGATCTAGTTGACAGGTGGAGACTCAGTATAAATAGGCATGGTGGGAACACCTATACGTGGGGATTGATGTGGTCTAATATTGAATGAATTTTTCTATCATCATGATAATATTTTATTCTATCATGAAATTAATGGAATAAGTATTCTTCTCCCATGTATGTAGAACTAAATTCCAAACCATTTAAAATCTATTTTTATTATAGTATTTTTTTAAATATTTCATCTTGTTATTTTTTGAGGAGTTGTGTATTTTTAGTTTTTGAGGTCAATTATATGGTGAAGTGACAAGGTTGTAGTTTTTTTACCGAATTTGGAACGTTGGGTTCATAGTATTCTCCCGATTTCATAAGTTCCATAGCTTTGTTCCGTGATTTTATATTCTGGTGATCGATGGTTCTAAATCCCCAAAAAATTCCTTAGTATGAAACATCTCCTTTTCTATTATTTTTTATGTAATTCTTGATAATAACTCTTATTCTAAGGAATATTAATGTTTGATACAACAATTTAATCCATGTCATTTTATTTCTCATCTATCATGTCTATTGATTTTATTTTAAATTTTTTTTAACAATTTTCCTTCTATAAAACCACTTCCATAATCATTTTCTACAATGGGAAATTATTTCAATTGATTTTTTATCTCATATTCTACAAGAATTTGGATGAAATTTATTCTCTCATGGTTATGGTTAGGATTAAAATGAAAATGAAAAATGAGATAAATATAAACAACATACTAGTTTAATGTGGAAACCACCCCTCATAAATAAATTATGGGTTGAAAAATAATAGGCAAGGTAGGAGGACATTACTATTCAAATTTATGGGTAATGACACTCAAAATTTAACCATGAAGAATAAAATACAAAATTCCCTCACTGAAAAACGATATTTCCATCCAACATCAAAGGAGAAGGCAACATGCACAATTTACATAGAGATAATCCATGCAAAAAACTATATGATTTTATATATAATATTAACTCTATGTTGACTAATAATTTTTCATGATGAGTAATTATTTTCCCCATATTTCATAATTTCCTATCTATTAACCAGCTGAAAAATAATATCTTAATTGAATAATTAATTTTTCTACATGTTATAACTCCACCATCAATTAACTTGTTAACAAAGAGCACTCCAAGGGTGTTTCTAGAAAGTTGGTCCTAATATTGTCTTCATTCCTGCGATAATATTTTAAGATACTGATTTTACATCTCAAAAGACTAAATTTAATTGTTCATTTTCATTTGGAGTTAAAATATATGGATATTTTGGTGATCTATGTATTTTCTAGAATACATATATTATGTTCTGAATCCCTATTTTTTTTGGAAAATATTATTCTTAGTCGAATTAATGTATGTAATCAATTTTTTTGGGAATTTATGGATATATATATATATGTTTCCATATAATAATGAGAATCAAAAAAAGAGATTTAATTAAACGTATATCCATACAAGATCAAGGACCTATATATTTTGGTGGTCATTTGAATAAGATTATAGATACATTATTAAATAAGACAGTGATATTCATGACCAATGATCAATGGTTGGATTTAATTATGATAATATTAAATATTTTCTACTAGATCTAAGTTCTTATATTTATTTTTTAAATGTTTTTAATATATCCAACTACTAGTAATT
Organism: Viscum album; assembly: GCA_963277665.1. NCBI lineage: Eukaryota > Viridiplantae > Streptophyta > Magnoliopsida > Santalales > Viscaceae > Viscum > Viscum album. The sequence continues at coordinate 122,675,175 of OY728129.1, read as the reverse complement.
TTTAATGTTCAGATCAATACAATGATTTTATTCTATAGACTGATATTTTTCCACATTTATAAGGACTAGTTTTTGTTTCAATTGAAATTGACCATTCTCCTATCCTTTAAAATACGAATGTGGTTGAGTTACAAAAGCAACCAAATATAATATATATATATTTGAAACAATATTGATTATGAATAAGGTGTGTGATGATTTTATATAGAGAGATTCTATATTAGTTCAAGTTTCCTTAATTAGTGATTAACATTGAAAAACTATTGATGATATTTCACAATGGATTATATTGAAGTGGTATATTTATCATAGGGATACTAGAAGTTTATAGTACTAAATTCACAAAATTTATCTAAAATCATGGATTTTAAACGGTTACATATAAATTCAAAATTTATAAGCTGAATGTAACGTCTCCGATTTTTATGTTTACTATTTTAAATATTATATGGAATTATTTTGAGATCGGACGCGAAGACGGAACATCATTCCGAGGTCTAGTGAGCCCGGAATTGTGGTTTGAACTTTTTTAGTTAAGTGAGTCGGCGCTTGTGGATGGTTGTGGATGTTTCCAAACAGATGCCTGGATTAAAAATCTGGGGGCACCATTACGTCCGGGATGACGACGTTATCTAAGAATGAGACTAACCTCAACCGGCGCGGGTCGAGGGAAGAAGTTAATTTTCGGACGTTTTTAGTAAAGTAAAAATGAAATAAATTGCTCAATATTAATTTTATTTTATGGAAATTTCCACTGCAGCACTGCGACGCGATGTCTGTTTCCTTAACTAATGGCGCATCATAATGACTCAAGAATAGGCAAGTAAGAGTCATTAATACAACCGCGTAATTAACTCCCAATCATGTTTCCCTTTTTATGGGTTAAGTAATTGGTGGTCGTTGATGAAATCTTGGGAGAAATTGCTGGAGGATCCGCGGTGCGTTGGAGAAAATTCTCGTCGATAAATGACGATGGATCGAGATCGAGGATCGTTGTTCTAAAGTTGAAGGATCTCGACGACAACGGTACTGCAACGCCTTCGTCAGCGATCGATCTTTTGAAATGTTAGGGGGTTGTTATTTCAATTCCTCTTCCCCATTTTTGAGTTTAAAAGACGAACGCGGATCAACCACGAACAGGTTGATCCCTAGGTTCATACGTTCTTGATTGAGGGATTTTTCTTTGGGATGATTATGGGGAATTAATCCATGTTACTTTATGGATGTTGATTTCTTCTCCGTTTAAGCCTATTAATGGGTGCAGATCAACGCCATGACGAACGACGACGGTGGTTCGTTCCTCAATTTGTTTATTGGATTTCTTTCCCCTCATTTTCTTGTGCGTTATTCACGTTCATCATATGGTGACGAACAACAGATCTTTTCACATCCGTTCTACCACGCAACAATCCCAAATAGAGGGTTTGACACCGCAAAGACCATGTAGAGGTGTGACGACGATGGCAGACGACGAATCAGACCAGATCAAGAAAGGGCGTTCTTCGAGCGTTCTTCATGCGGGAAGATCAAAACATGTCCTCAGAGCCGATCGGAGGTCCGAAAAAACTAGAAGCGGATTTGTGGTGATGGGGCACCCAAAACATGAAGGTTTCATGGAAATCGGATGGCCGGATCCACGAACAGATCATCACCATAGGTATGATGGAAGAAGTCCGCATTTCTAGAAATTTCCAGAACACAAGACATGTACATACGAAGGACACACCATTTAGTACTGGTAGTAGCTAGGGTTTCGGGGGCCAGAGAGAAATCACAAGGCGTGTGACCTTGGTCACATGGCGTGTTGGGTTGTCCCAAAATCTCGTCGTGTATTTGGGGAATACACAGACATAGGATGAGCCCCACGGCTTCAGGCGGCACGACGTGCACAACGCGACAGAAGCAGCTCTGCAGAGCTCAGTGTGTATCTCGCGGACACGTGGACATGGGATGGAGTACACGACCGTGTACTCTATTACATGGCCAAGCGAGGCCAGTAACGTGGGTCACCCCATTTGTAGATTACACGGGTTGGAGTACACGAGATGATGACCGTGTACAGACACATGACTAGAGTACACGGAGCCAACCCCAATTAACTAGACAACTCATGTACACCATATTACATGCCGTGTACTATGTTTTTCTACACGACCAGCCTTTGAGACGGGCCGTTGTACATCGACTGTACCGGAGGTCAGACAACACGGTGTGTACCTTTTCTACACGCCGTGTACTTTTAGGAAAATGGCATGGTCCTTTCATTCACTATACCTTGTACATCTTTTGTTTGGGTTAGTGCCCCTTCTTCTTCTTCCCCTGAAGGTCATTCAACATTTCTCACTCAGGAGTATGATTCCTTCAGCAGGACCTTCTGTGATAGAGTCATTCATCCATCCGAGAGGCCCAGATCAAGATCCTCTATCCATTCCTGACCCTAGGTAGAGTAAGGCATCATAGTGACCGACCATACCGGGCGTTGATCCTATACCTAGGTGGTGTATCACCTAACATGTGAATCCGGATGATTCGCGGTATCTTCCATGGCCCTGGCAGTGATCCTCATCTGTGTATCATGATCTTTCCCACTCAGAAGTGTGTCTCCCGATATGAGTGTTTCTACCAACTGTATCCTTTCCACTTAGGAGTGCGTCTTCTGTAATGAGTGTATCTATCTCTCGTGACAGTTCCCGATGAACATCACTTCTCAGACGGATGTCATCAGAGCCATAAGACTCATGGAGTGTGTTCTCCCGGAATGAGTGCATCACGGAATCTTTGAACAGAATCCCTTACGGGGGTATGTGGTTGTGTGACTTGTATCGAGACCATGTGTCTAGGTTTTGAGTGTATCTAGTTTGTTCTATATGTTCTGTTGACATATACTGTGTATAACAGACTGTACCCTTACTTTGCGTACTACGTTTTGGTTTTAGGGGTCCTCTATTGAGTATTTTTATACTCACCCCTCCGCAGGCATTGCCTGTACGTCTGGTGTCTTGAGCAGACAAGAAACCTTTTGATAAATTCCAAGGCGGAACAATACATGACCGAGCTTTTTGAGTTCCCTACAGGCCGACGCGTTCCTATGGCAACGAGCGGTACTCCTAGTACCTTTTCTGCTTACAGGTTGGACTGTTTAGTTTTCAGACTCTTATTTTTGGTGGGCTTGTATTCTGGACCAGTTTACTTTTACGGCACTCTACCTTTCATCGTACTCTGTTGGTTGGGTTTAGTTGTATGCATGCATTATTTTCCTTAGTGGTTTTTACATTTCATCATTTGTGGTCATGGAGATGTGTGCGTGTGTATGGGTATATAGGATGTTCCTCCCATGTTAGTGAAATGCCTACTCGGTGCTAGTCACCAGCCCCTGGACTATTGGAGGCGGGCTTGGGGAGTCACGGTGCAGGCCCCACAGGGACGAGTCGTGATAGAGTTGTATTAGAGGTGGTCGGTTCTACCTTAGGACCAAGAGTCTGTGAGTTTGGTTTGGGGAAACAGTGTTGAGTGTTTCAGGTTCGACTTTGAAGACAGAGACCCCAGTGTTGGTGTGGCGACCGATGTATCCATACACTAGGACTCTGATAACCTGTATTTCGACTTGGTACACGAAAGCACTGGTTGCGGGGAAATATAAGGTACATGCATCATATAGGAATGGGTTGTGTTTTCCATGTCCTTTGTGTCAACTATCTAGATATACTCATTGACCATAGTACATCTTGTTGTTTAGAGGACGCCACTGAGATTCATACCCACTAGGGTTCAACAGCATGATCACGAGGATGACCTCCTCAGTGACGAGGCTTCGATACAGGGACCATCTCCCCAGGGGTTTCCACCAGGTGGTGCACCTGTTGTACCACCACCAGTGGAACAGCCAGTGGTACCTGCAGTACCGACCAGTGAGGAGCGCATGATCAGTGCACTCCATGAGTTTCAGAGATAGATGCCCCATAGGTTCCATGGTGAGCCCGACCCTCAGGCAGTTGAGGACTGGCTTGAGGCTGTGAATAGAGTTTTCCCCCTATTGAGGACACCAATGGACAAGATGGTGATCCTAGGAGAAAGCCTTCCTCAGGGTTCAGCCAGATGATGGTGGAGTCTGACCACACAGACTCATGATGTGGAGACTCTTTCATGGACGGAGTTTGATCAACTCTTCTGGGAGGAGTTCTCTCCGGTTACGCTGAGATCTGTGTGAATCTAAGAGCTTCTTCAGCTCCATAAAGGTAGTATGACAGTGGATGACTATTCATCGAGGTTCACTAACCTCGCTAGGTACTCGATGGATATGGTCACGGATCCGTACTTCTGAGGTCGAACCTTCGAGAGAGGTTTACGAAGAGACATCTGAGTTAGTGTCGTGACTCTATGCATATCGACTTATGCTGGAGTGCTCGAGCGGGACTTGGTGATCAAGAGCTTCTTGGCAGAGCAGAGGCAGCCGAAGACAGTCAGCAGCAGGCAGACAGGTGCGGAGTCCCCAACAGTAGGGAGCCAACCTCCGGAACAGGGTTCTGAATGTGGGAAACGACATAAGAGGACCCAGGACCGAGGATCGACAGTCTAGGGGTATCAGGATGGATCTAGTCATCCGAGGGAGAAGTGATGCTACACATGCGACAATAGGGGACATCTCGCTAAAGATTCCCTGACCCGACATGCTGCTAACATGGAAGTGGTGGATAATCCACCGAGGTAGAGGTAGAGAATGGAACAGGTAGACCTTCCAGGTGGAAAATGTGGAAGAGGAGTAGGGAGAGCTTCAGGTTGTGGGAAACACTTTGACATACTTCCACCACCACCCCCAAGAGGTCCGCACCAGGCTCAGGGAGCTGGGGGACATGGGTGACGACATGTGCATGCGGTCAAGGCATACGACCCAGGGGCTCCAGGGATGATTCGAGGTACGATCTATGTATTTTCTACCTTATCTGTCGTACTCCAAGACACAGGTGTCAGTTATTCCCTTATAGCCACATGTCTTGTAAAAACCAGGAGATTCCTGTAGAACCGTTGACTTGATCCTTACACTTGGAGACACCCACAAGGGGAGAATCGACGATCATGAACCTTTGCAGGCAGTGTGATCTTACCCTTGGAGGTGAGAGTTATGGTTGGAACCTCTTGGTGGTAGCGTCAAGGCCTTACGACGTCATTCTCAGTAAGGATTGGTTATATTCGAACCATTCCCAGATTGATTGTTTTAGGCGAAGAGTGCGGTGTGTCCGCCATGATAGAATGAGGTATTCCTTTATCATAGAAATGGAAACCCAGGTACCAAAAAATGGGCTCATGCATAGGAGGGTGCAACCGATCACTCTTGAGTTGTCTAGACATACTCTCGGAGCAGTAGATGTTGTGAGCTCTCAATTCCCAACAATGGTGGAGGAGTATGAGGACGTCTTTCCCGAAGATGTTCTAGGATTACATCCCTGCTGAGAAATTGACTTCTGCATCGACTTACACCATGTGAAGTCACCGATTCCTCATCGGCTTATTGGATGGCTCCCACAGAGCTTCGCGGGCTGAGGGTTCATTTAGAGGATTTATAGAGTAATGGATTTTGTCAGACCTAGCGTCTCACCATGGGAGGCCCCAGACATGTTTTCCAAGATGGCAGACGAGAGTCTGAGGTTGTACGTGGATTACCGGGGCCTGAACCAAGTGACGGTGAAGAATAAGTATCCACTGCCAAGGATCTATGAACTCTTTGATCAGCTAATAGGGGCACAATGGTTCTCGAAGGTTGACCTTTGATCAAGCTATCACCAGCTATGAGTGCGGGATGAGGATATACCAAAGACAAATTTCAGATGCCGATACGGTCACTATGAGTACTTGGTGATGCCTTCTGCTGTCACAAACACCCCTACAGTGTTCATGGGGATGATGAACCGGATCTTCTAGCCGTACATAGACCGGTTCATAGTGGTCTTCATCGACGACATCCTTGTGTACTCAGCATCAGAGGAAGAGCACACGAGACACCTACGGATGGTTCTGGACGTACTTTGGGAGCACTAGCATTATGGGATGCTCTCAAAGTGCATGTTCTGGATTCAGGAGTTCCACTTTCTAGGACATGTCATCTCAGCAGATGGAGTAGTAGTGGACCCATCTAAGGTGGAGGCTGTGTTAGAATGGGAGCCACCTTGGAGCATGACAGAAGTGCGGAGCTTCCATGGGTTGGCAAGGTATTACCGGAGATTCATTTTTGATTTCTCCCAGATATCAGCACCGATGATGGCTTTGACCAGGAAGGGGAAACCCTTCGTATGGACCGAGAAGTGATAGTACGATTTTGAGAAGTTGAGATAGAGTTTGACGAGCGCCCCAGTATTGATATTTCCAGAGGAGGGTGTCGAGTATATTTTTTTCTACGACGCATCAGGGACTGAGTTGGGCTGTGTCCTGATGCAGTGGAATGCATTGATTGCTTATGGTTCACGCCAGCTTAGGCCACATGGGCAGAACTATGTGACCCATGATCTCGAGTTGGCAGTGGTAGTATTCACATTGAAGATGTGGCGACACTACCTTATGGGAAAGCAGTTTATTGTCTACTATGACCACAAGAGCCTCAAGTTCATCTTCTCATAGAAGGATCTGAATTTGAGGTAGAGGCATTGGCTAGAGTTCCTCAAAGACTATGATTTTGAGATCATCTATACTCCTGGAAAGGGGAACAAGGTGGAAATTGCTCTTAGAAGAAGGTCAAGCTCACAACTGTTGAGTGAGGCTACACAATAGTTAGCCAACATCACAGTTATCCTTCATGGATGGAGAGGGTAAAACTTACCAACAGTCGATGGTTGTCACCCCTCTACTCTTATAGAGAGTTAGAGAAGTACAACTTGGGGATGTCGACTGTGTAGCTTTACGTGCTTAGTTATCCACGGGATATGCACCTAATGGATATTCGCAAGGTGGGGAGCACATAATCCTTTTCATAGGATGCACTTCTATACTAGTGGAATTCCAGGAAGTGTTTCTGAGGTTGTTTCATATATCCCCCTTGGTAGTACATCCTGGAGTGGAAAAGATGTACCAGGATCTCTGACGACAGTTCAGGTGGTCAGGAATGAAGAGGGCAGTGGAAGATTTTTTTTTTGATGCCTCACATGCCAGCAGGTGAAGGCTGAGCACTAGGTTCTAGCAGAATTAGCTCACCCCTGGATGTTCCAGAGAGGAAGTGGGATGGAATATTGATGGTCTTAGTGACTGTCTTACCACATATGTCCAAGGGTCATGATTCCATCTGGGTGATCGTTGACAGACTCACGAAGACGGTCCAATTCCTAGCTATCAGGGAGCAGAGTTCTGTAGAGAGCATGTGACGCCTCTACATACATGAGACAGTTCAACTTCATGGAATCCCCGCGACTATAGACTTAGACCAAGATGCCCGCATCACATCCCAGTTGTGGAAGGGATTGCAGGGGGATTTTTGGACTCAGCTACGATTGAGCACAACATTTCATCCTCAGACGGATGGTTAGACAGAGAGGACCATTCGGGTTCTGGAGGATATGTTGCAAGCCTGTATCTTAGACTTTGGTCAAAGTTATTAGGACCACCTACCACTGGTGGAGTTTGTGTACAACAATAGCTACCACTCCACCATCAGTATGGCCCAGTTCGAGGCCCTGTATGGGAGACCGTTCTGGTCACCGCTTCGCTGGACCGACCACGGAGAGTCCTCACTCATAGGTCTAGAGTTAGTGTGAGCCAACACAGAGAAGGTGCAGATCATCCGTGAGTGGATGAAGACTGCACAGAGCTGGCAGAAGTCTTATGCTGACCGGAGATAGAGACCTCTGGAGTTTGAAGAGGGAGACCATGTCTTTCTTCGGGTCTCACCACTACGGGGGTTGCAAAGATTTGGATAGGGCAGAATTCTATCACCGAGGATCATCAGACCTTTCCAGAGTCTGTGCAGAGCTGGTGAGGTGTCATACCGCCTAGCTCTACTACCACAGTTGCATCGGGTACATGATGTCTTCCATGTGTCGTAGCTGAGGAGGTACGTGCATGACCCATCGCACGCCATCAATTAGGGCGAGCTGGAAATCGAGGATGGAGTGACCTTTGCTGAGTACCCAGTAGAGATCGAGGGTCAGTAGGAGAGGGTCCTTCGTGGGTGATCGATTCATATGGAGCACATCATGTGCCAACACATGAATTTTTAGGAGAGCATGTGGGAGAGGGAGGCTCAGATCCGTGCCCAGTACCCTTATCTTTTTGAGTAGCTCTTGTTTTTGATTTTCATGGACATAAATACATAAGGTGGGGAGAATTTAACATCTTGGATTTTTCTATTTATTATTTTAAATATCATATGGAATTATTTCTAGATTGGGCGCGAAGACGGCACATCATTCTGATGTCCAGTGAGTCCGAAATGGTGGTTTGAACTTTTTTAGTCAAGTGAGTCGGTGCTTGTGAGCGGTTGTGGAAGATTCCAAAAGGATGCTCGGATTAAAAATCTGAGGGCACCGTTGCATCCGGGATGATGAACTTACCTAAGAATGAGCCTAACCTCGACCGGTGCAGGTCTAGGGAAGAAGTTAATTTTCAGACGTTTTTAGTAAAGTAAAAATAAAATAAATTTCTCAATGTTTATTTTATTTTATGGAAACATCCGCTGTAGCACAAGGATGGGACATCTGTTTTCTTAACTAATGGCGCGACATAATGACTCAAGAATAGGCAAGTAGGAGTCACTAACACCACCACGTAATTAACTGCTAATAATGTTTGCCTTTTAATGGGTTAAGAAATTGGTGGTTGTTGAAGAACTTTTGGGAGAAATTGCTGGAGGATCCACGGCCCGTTGGAGAAAATTCTCGGCGACGAACGACGGCGGATCAAGATCGACGATCGCTGCACCGACGTTGAAGTATCTCGATAACAACAGCAGCGCGACATCTTCGTCAGTGATTGATCCTTTCAAAAGGTAGGGGTTTGTTATTTCATTTCCTTTTCCCCGTTTTTGAGTTTAAACAACGAATGTGGATCAACCACGACCATGTTGATCCGCGGGATCGTACATTCTTATAGGAGGGAATTTATTTTGGGATGATTATGGGGAATTAATCCATGTTACTTTATTGATGTTGACTTCTGCTCCGTTTATGCCTATTAACGAGAGCAGATCAACACCATGACGAACGACGGCGGAGGTTCGTTCCTCAATTTGTTTATTGGATTTCTTTCCCCTATTTTTCTCACACCTTCTTCATGTTCTTCATTGGGTGACAAATAACGGATCATTGTGCATCCGTTATGTGACGCAATGATCCCAAATCAAGGGTTTTACACCGCAACGACCATGTAGAGGCGTGACGATGATGGAAGATGATGAATCGGACCGGATCCGGAAAGGGCGTTCTTTGAGCATTCTTCTTGCAGAAAGATCAAAACACGTCTTCAGTGGTGACCAGAAGTCCAAAAACACCGGAAGTGGCTTCGTGGTGACAGGGCGACCAAAAACTGAAGGTTTTGTGGTGATCAGATGACCGAATCGACGAACCGATCATCACCGGAGGCGCGGTGGCAGAAGACCGCATTTCTGGAAATTTCCAAAACACACGGCGTTTACATACGAAGAAGACGTCGTGTAGTACTGGAGGCGGCTAGGGTTTTGGGAACCCGAGATAAATAACACGGCATTGGACCATGGTCACATGGTGTGTTGGACTTTCCCCGAATCTCTGTGTGTATTTGGGGAATACACGGACATGGGATGAGCCACACGGCTTCAGGAGGCACAGCGTGTACATCGTGACAGAAGATGATATATAGAGCTCGGCGTGTATCTCATAGACACGCGGACACAGGATGGAGTACATGACCATGTATTCCATCACTCGTACAGGAGAGGCAAGTAACATAGGTCACCCCGTGTGCAGATTACAAGTGTTGGAGTACACGGGTTGACGGCCGGGTACGGGCACATGGCCAAAGTACACGGAGCCAACCCCAGTTAACCAGACACAGTGTGTACACCATATTACATGATGTGTACTATGTTTTTCTACACGACCAGCCTTTGACATGGGCCATTGTACAGGGGCAGTACCCGGGGTCAGACAACACGGTGTTTACCTTTTCTACACGTCAGGTAATTTTTTGAAAACGACATGGTCCTTTCGTTCAACGTACCTTGGACATCATTTGTTTGGGTTAGTGCCCCTTCTTCTTCTTCCCCTGAAGGTCAGACATCATTTCTCACTCAGGAGTATGATCCCTTTAGCATTAATTTCTGTGATGGAGTCAGACATCCATCCGAGAGGCCCAAATCGAGATCCTATATCCATTTCTGACCCTAGGTAGAGTCAGGCATTAACGTGACCAACCTTAACGGGATTTGATCCTATACCTAGCTGGTTTATCATTTAACTGGTGAATCCTGATGAGTCACAGTATCCTCCATGGACCTGGAAGTGATCCTCATCTGTGTATCGTGATCTTTCCCACTTAGGAGTGTGTCTCCAATAATGAGTGCTTCTACCTATCGTAACCTTTCCACTCAAGAGTGTGTCTCTCATAATGAGTGTAGATATATCTCATAAAGGTTCCATATGAAAAAAACTTCTCTTAAAGAAGTCATCTGATCCATAAGACTTGTGGAGTGTGTTCTCCCGGAACAAGTGCATCATGGAATCTTCGAACAGAATCCCTAATGGGGGTATGCGGTTGTTTGACTTGTTTCTAGACCACGGGTCTGGTTTTTGAGTATATCTGGTTTGTTCTATGTGTTCTGTAGACATATACTATGCATAGCTGACTGTACCCTTACTTTTTGTACTGCTTTGTGGTTTTTGGGGTCCTCTACTGAGTTTTGTAATACTCACCCCTACATGGGATTTTCCCGCACATCTGGTGTCTTGTGCAGACAAGTAGCGTTTTGATAGAGTCCATGGAGGACCATGAAAGGACCGAGCTTTCTGAGTTCCCTATAGGTCTAGGCGTTCCTACGAATATGAGTGGATTTCCCAGTACCTTTTGTGCTTACAGGTTGGACTTTTTAGTTTTCAGACTCTTGTTTTTGGTGGGCTTGTATTATGGCCCAGTTTATTTTTACAACACTCTACATTTCGTCGTACTCTATTGTTTGGGTTTAGTTGTATGCATAAATTCTTTTCTATAGTGGTTTTTACATTTCATAATTTGTGGGCGTGGAGATGTGTGTATGTGTACATGTACTTAGGCAGTGCCTCCCATGTTTGTGATATGCCTACTCTGTCCTAGTCACCAGCCCATAGCCTATTGGATGAGGGCTTGGGGAGTCATGGAGCGGGCCCCACTGGGATGGGTCGTGACACTGAATATGATGATATATTACAAAATTTGTAATCATGTTTGTATTTTGACTCATTGGGGGATGATATTTGGAAGGGGAATTAAAATACATCATTCTATCATCAAAATCCATATAAAAATTTGTTAAATAATTTCTCACACACAACTAAAATAAAAGTTTATAAATCTAGAACAATTTCAATAGTAATAGTATGTTTGATCCCATGGTAAGGGTCTGTGGGGTGCTTAGCATTCAAGATTGATTTATTTTGACACGAAAATAGAAATACCAACAAACGAAGCTACATTAATGTGAGATAAGAATATTTTGATTTATGGTAGTCCTTATTCCATTATATTTGAATAATGTGGTGATTTTTTAAAGACATTTTTTTCTCTGGACACAGAAAGGGTAAAAATATAGAGGATAATAGATGATTATAAATATCCAAAGCATCTTGAGACCACTGATAATAGCTGAATTCAAATTTAATTTTAGTGTTTTCATTGAAATTCACATTTAATTATAATTTATTCTATTTTATGATTTTTAAAATAATTAATATAATTATAAATGATCCACTATATATTATAATTATTTATATAATTTTTTCCATGATTATAATGGTTCCCTAGACTAAAAATTTAATTAAAAGATTTATTTTTTCCTTTCAATTTGATTTATTTTTTATTTTCCCTCAGGTTTCCTTTAGGGTTTTTAGTTTTTATTCCTTATAAATTTTTTATTAAAGATTAAATATTATATAAATTATTAAACACTTTAATTTTTTTGTTGACTAACCTAATTATAACACTACAGAGCTAATTTTTATTCCAAATAAATAATATAATTGACACATATAAAATCTTATGGTATATCTCCCAATACAATCCAAAAAATATTTAATATCAATCCCTATTTCACTTCAAAAGTCCTCATACTAACAAATGATTAACTAAAATTTTCAAGGAATATTAAATATAGTAAAATTATTTTAATGTATCTCATACTCATCTCCCTTTTCATATCCTAATTAATCTTTTATTTAGTTATCGTGTTTCGATAACTATTACATCCTAGAAAAAGTTACTCAAGGAATACTCATTTTATTTTATGGATGGATTTAATTTTAAAAAAATTCCATACCTAAAAACCATATTATCTAATTAAAATTATAGACATAGAAGATCAGGAGTTCATTTTAATGAGATTCTAGAAAATAGGGCAATGTTATTCATGATCATTGAGTGATGGTTAGCTTTCAACATGTTTATTGTTGTGAATTTAAGGTGTTTTAATTATGAATTTTCCTTGTTTAATATTTATACAATTTATAAATTTTTATGAATGCATAAATTTTTTTTAATTAGTTTTTTATTATTATGCTCATATTATGATTATATATCTTTAGGTGTTACCCTTAATTGTGATATTTTAGGTAAACATACATGGGATTTGTTTTAGTGGTTCTACTATTATGTGATGCCCTAATTATCATTATATTGTTTTAACCTTAAGTGAGCCACCCATTACCTTTACGTAGATTCTGTTCTACCCTTATGTGGGTGTCCCATTACCTTTATGAATTGTCTAGTTTACCCTCACATTGGTGTCCCATGTCCCATACATAGCGTAGCCCATCAATTATTATTGCGATGTTTCATTTCTATTTGATAAGGATCCATGGATTTATATTGTTAAAATGGGATGTTGGGACATCATGGTGGTTTTGACGGGAATTGATGTCCCATTACAACTTCATCCACCCTGAGGTATTCATTTTTGAACTAGCTCACTGTCACTCCTTATCTTCATCTCTCTTTTGGTGAAACAATAGCTTGCACCGCTGATCTCTTCTTCCAGTGAGATGAATTGTGACATGTTTTTCTCATTATGTACTCATCATAATCCGTTAATGTTAGTGTCTTATGTATGTAACTTCTCAAATAAGAAGGGTGGCCATTCTTTTAATCTATGTGTTCTTCAAGATGTGTGAACCATTGGATCCAGAGGGGTTCCAACATCACGTATAGATCAGAACCATCGAAGCAACACCCTCTATGGATTATAAGTATTATATTTATTATTGGTTCTTGAATATTGATGCCCATTATAATTTTTATTTATTTTTGATTCATATTACCAGTCTGTTATATATACTATTTTATTTTTTAGATTAATAAAATGAGTTTGTGGGGGGTGGTGTTCTTTCCATGCAAGTAGGACCCAAAGGGAATGAAGCATGTAAAATCATATGTTTTTATTTAGTATATAATTTTTTTTATTTATATTCAATCTATACTATTTTTTATAGTTGTAATTTATTGGTTTTAATGATTATATATTTTTTATTATATTCATGTTGGGTTTTTTTCTTGATTTGTTTTGACTAATTCTTGAAATAATTGATTTTGGTTTATTTTTTTCTGACTGGTTTTAAATCACTAAAATTCTATAATATTCATTTTAATAATTAAAATTATCAAATGCATTAAAATTAAAGGTTATAAACATAAGATAAACTCAATTAATATATGGAGATCTTGGCTATTACTTTGGGGAGTTTACATAACATTGTCCACAAAAAAAATTATTAGAGAACCCTCATATGTAATACAATATAATAAGTTTTAAATTAATAATTTTATATAGATAATGATCTTAATTTCTAGAGAATTAAGATGAGTTCTTAGTAAGTTCATCTGGACCTCATAAATGCCTTTCATGGACTGAAGGAACCTATTTTGTCCCTTACTGCCGACGGTCGAACCTCTATTGTGTATTAATATGTCCCTCATGTCAGTTTTTTTAATCTTCATAGTTCTATATTATTGTCTCTTTGTGAAAAGGACATTTAGAATGTTCCATTTGAATCTACTATAGTTGGTATGTGGCTAAAAATAGAAAAAAATTATATTATTTCATCTTAATTGGTAGAATTTATAATAATTATTACATGGTCACATTTAAAATAATGTATAGTATTTTTATTAAATAATATATGGATATGTTTAATAATATCATGCTTGATTTGACTAATATCAATGTTACTATTGACGATGTGGATTATGTAATAAACATCTTAATTTATATTAAGAATTCATGTACCACATTAGTATAAATTAAAATGTATTATCATGTCTATCTTAAAAATGACGAGGATACACATACCATGCATTATAATGATTTACATTATAAAACCAAAATGATGGTGAGGATGAATGTATTTTTACTAGAGGGAGGTCACATAACAAGGGAAGAAAGAAATACAATGGTAAAGACAATAGAAAGATAAATAATCGAACAAAACCTTGGTCAAAGTATAATGAAAAAAATATTATGTGTTACAACTAGTAATCATAGAAAAATAATACCCAAATTTAGGAAACATAAAAAATTATAATTCTGAAGAACATGCTTTCCAGTCCTTATTTGTGAACTTTTTTTATGAATCTATTGATGTTTCGAATATATATAGACATACACTTACTGATTAGTGGGTTATAGATTCATGATTATCATTTCACATGTGTCCTAATATAGAATATATCCTTGAGTTATTTGAGAGAGTAGATTCATATGTTTTCTTAGGCCATAATAGGAAGTGTAATGTTCATATAAGAGGTTTTGTTCTTATATAATAAGTCATAAATTCTGTCATCACCATCCTGAATGTTACGTAGACCCCTGACCTTCATCGAAATATGATTTCACTTTTTATTTTAGAATCTAAATTATTTTTATTGTGTCTAAATTAGTATTCCTTAAGGTATCATAGGGATTTATAAATATAATGAAAGGATCTATACCAGATGTAATTTATGTGTTTATTGAGAAGACACATTCAAGGAAGCTATTTAGTGTGTATATTTGTAATACATATAAAAATTTATTATGGAATTGTATATTGGGGAATGTAATCTCCAAAGGAATATATGAATTTTTTGAAAAATGATATTAGAAAACGTTACTCTAAGAAATATCCCATTTTGTGAGGATTTCGAAACTAGTAAGTTTAAGAGGGCAAGTTTTGGTAAAACTAATTTTAAGGCTACTCAAACATTGGTGTATATCCATTTGATTTATATGGCCATTCCATAACCACACCCCATGGAGGAGATCATCATTTTTTCACCTTAAATACTATAGAAATGTTTTGGATTTACATACTAAAAAATAAATATTATGATTTTAAAACCTTGAAAATATAAAAAACACTTGTTGAAAAGTAGGAGGGAAAGAGGATTAACATCACGTGAATAGATAATTTTTTGCAGTATTTGTCTATTTTTTTGTTATTTTCTTTCAATATGATGAAATAGTAATAAAATATACTATTCGGGAACCCCCCAAATAATACACTTGTTGAGATCACGAATAAAAATCTTCTTGAGAGACTCCGAATCAGGATTATAACCTCAGACATTCCTAAATCATTTTGGGAAGAAGCCTCTACCATTAAAGTGTACCTTATTAACAAGTTATCATATACTAATTCCTATTTAAACCCTTGTATGAACTATTTCATGTGAAAAAACCATCCTATAACCATATAATATTTTTTGTTTATATTACTTAAAACCACATTAAAACTGATAAGTTGGAAGCAAGATCTCTTAAGCGTGTTCTTATCAGTCAACATGATGGTGTCATGGGACATATGTTGTGGGTTATGAAACCCAGATTCCAATGTTTTATCATCAGTATATATATTATACTTCATGATACTTGTTCTCCTAAATCAATGTTTGGCACACAATACCGTGAAGATAAAACTAATAATGAGACTATTGGTCCTCATCCCTCAACTTAGTTTGAGGCTTATATTGTCCTTCCTACACATGTTCCTCATAGTGAAATATGAAATGAGGAAAGTTCTAATTTTTATTTGTATTTTGATCCTCCTTATACTAATAGTGATTGATAGTTGACATAAGGTGGATCTAATAAGGTCTATAGTTCCACTACGTTGTTCTTCCAATATGATATGGATTAATTTTTTAATTTTATTTTTTCCAAGATCTCATTGATGATGATCCTCAATCCTATAACCAGTCCTTAAAAGATATATATTCCAAAAAGTAGATCTATTCATTTCACAAAGAAATTAAATATTTCTATAAAAACCATACCCGATTTACCATTGATAGAATTCATAATACTAGGGTCATAGGGTATAAATGGATTTTAAAAAAATGAAGATAACACTACTAGAAATTAAATAAAATTAACGTCCAGATTAGTGGATAAGAGTTACGATGGAACATAGACTGTTGATTATGTAGAGTGTTTTACAACGATTTTTTATAATTATTTTATTTGAAAGCTTTTTTCAATTTCAATTTTTAATAGAATTCACATTGAAAAGTATGATGTCAAAAAGACCTCCTTTCATGGTGACCATACTGAGATATTTTACATCAAACCTCCTAATGGTCCTCAAAAGGAGTTAAAACCTAACCAAGGATATAATTTAAATTAATAATTGTTTGGATTAAAATATCCATCTAGAAAATGATAGAGGAAAATTCAATCTTTAATGTTGGACAAATAATTTAATATGAGACAACACAATATATGCGTTTACTTTAAATTTGATAAAAACTGCATGATTTACCTACTTCATTATGAAAATGATATGTTAGTAATGTGTAATATTATGAATCTAATTAATTATATTAAGTCTTAATTAAATTGTTTTTTTGAGATGAAATATGTATGAGTAGAAAAATTGATATTAGGCATAGAAATTATAAGGGATAGTACAAATAAAGTGTCATTCTTTTCCTAAAATGATTACATCTTAAAACAATTAAAGATGTGCTTTCTTGATACCTTGAAGCTAGTTGATGTTCCCTTCGGCCAACAATTTAAAATTTATTTTACTCAATACCATGATTATTCCATAGACATTGAATATATGTCAAATATTCCTTATAGAAACATTATTGGAATCCAACTTTACTATATTATTTTCACTAGGAATGACATAGTATTTCCTATTTTCACCCTCATAAGATTCATGGAAAATCCAGGGAAACAATATTGGTAGGACCTGAAATGGTTTCTTAGAAATGATAATCAAACTTATGATTTGTATTTGTGATTTAGTATAAATTTAAACAAAGATGAAATAATTTTTGGATATGTATATATTGTGTTGGTAATATGTATACCATAAATACATTTACATGATATTCCTTTACTTCTTATAGAGGACCAAAATCTTGGAAATACAATATGAAATCTATGGATTCTCATTCAACCTTAGAAGCTATGTATATTTACTTAACTAAGTCTATAAATGAGGATTTATAGTTAACGAGTTTGGTTTCTAATCACAATTTATAAAATTCAATTATAATAGTTTATTTTAGTAGTCATTCATCATTACATTTTCCCAAAAAAAATAGTTTATCCTAATATGTCCAATCACATAGTCAATAGGTTCTATTTTGTGAAAGATATAATTGAATATAGAACTGTATGTTTCATAGTGATAAATAATAATAATAACCCATTTGATAGTTTGGATAATTCTATTGGTTTTTCAATGATCAATTATTGTTTTTATATAATGAATTTGATTCACATTCAATGATAATAGGTGATAGAACATTTCCAATTTCATTTGGAAATGGTGGATATTCTTAAATTTGAGGTGTTTAAATTTTTAGTTTTACTTAGTTAATATTTATTACATTTATACATTTTTATACATACGTGAAAAAGGTTTTTTAATTATAATTTTATTCTAATTCTTGAAATTTGATTTTTAATATTAAGGTGTTACCCTTACGCTTTCTATATTGGGTACCCTTACACATGATTTGTTTTAGTGATTATACCCTTATGTGATTCCCTCATTATCATTAAATATTTTTACCATTATTTTAGGCTCCCATTACTATTATTTAGTCTCTGGTATACACTTAATTTGGTGTACCATTACCTTTACATGGTTTTTGGTTTACCCTCAAGTGGGTTTCCCATGACCATTATGTAGCACGATCCATGAATTATTATTGCACCATTTCATTTATTCCAAAAAGTGATCCATGGAATGATCTAGTTGGATGGGTTGTTGGGTTTATGAATATGGTTTTTAGGGGAATTGATGACCCCCTATGACCTAATCCTCCTAGAGTAATTCACTTTTGATCTGGCTCAGTCCTAACTTTGGGTCATCGACTCTCAGTTGGTGAAACCCATGCTCGCCCCACAGATATATGATTCGAGGGAGATAATTTTTATCATATCATCTTCCTTATATACAAATCATATTTCATTCAAGGTGGAGTTTTGATGATATATATTTGTCGAGAGTAAGCGTGGCCATTTTCATTATCCTAGAGTTACTCGAGAAGTGAAAACAATTAGATCTAGAGGGGATCCAGTATCATGAAGAGATCAGGACCACCAGAAAACCACCCTCACTATCTTGAAGGTATTCAATTTATTTATGGTTTTTGATAATATAATAACTAATAAAAAATAGCCTTTGTAGATATCCAAAATCCATCACTAAAGTCCTATATTGGTCGTCTAGTGACCACCAAAAGGTGGATGATTTTGGCATGTCATTATTTCCTATAACAAATTCCAATTGGGGGACACAACTGGCCATTACAAGGAACCCTATAATGACTATAAAATGGTGATCACTATAGGTTACCCTATTCTAGTCTATAACTACAACCATATGTGGGATGCTATAGGGTCCATTGATCTAGCCTCTAGCGACCACCATATAGGGGCTGATATATATTTTTTATTTTTTAATATAAATTCACAAAAGAATTCTAAAAACCATAAAACTAACCTAATTCAATAATTTAATAAATATATATATATTATAGTTAAATTAGAGGCCCAAAAATAACTTTTTATAATCACCTTCCAAGCCCCACGACCATCATCAAATAAAACAATATATGAAAAAAATTAATAAAATAAATTGTATAGTAATGAAATAAAATAAATAAATAATTGAAATGAAGTGGAATATATGAATGTAAAATTATTATAATAGTCTGATTTCATTAAATCTTGAATATTTATTAATAGTTTCAAAAAAAATTTAATTAAAAACTGCTTATTTGATCATTCCAGGAAGACCACAT
The DNA here is from genome assembly GCA_963277665.1 of Viscum album. NCBI lineage: Eukaryota > Viridiplantae > Streptophyta > Magnoliopsida > Santalales > Viscaceae > Viscum > Viscum album. The sequence goes on along the minus strand of OY728129.1, from coordinate 122,655,738 downwards.
GTCCGACTAATGTATTTTTTTCTTATAGAGATAAAAAATAATATTTAGATGGTATTCTATGATTTAAAATTATTCTAATTTAGTTGACTGTAGATATAAATATTAAACACAATATTTAGTGTTTTAAAATAACAAAAGTGTGCTTCCAGTCGTACTAGAAAAATAGAACCTTGGATTGAAATTTCGTCTACTCCACCATTTTGAAAATCACTATATGGGTGTTTTTAAATAATTTCATGCCATTTGGAGGTTTTTTGGTTGGTTTTGAACCCCTAAAACATGTTTTTAAAGGGAGACAAACATTTGAAAAATTATTATTTGGTCATTATGAGAATACAAGAAGTTTGATTCATCTATCGTCTACTCATACCCTTACAAAATAATACAAATAGTATTTTTCGAAGATTTTACATCATCTTGAGGGTATTTTCCATGTATCTGATAGTCAAACACATGTTTTTTTGTTTTAAAATTATAAAAATGTATTTCTAGACATCCCAAGATAATAGCTCTTAGGATAGAAAATATATATTCTCCACCATTTCAAAATCTCTTTGCAGATATTTTCTTGTGATTTCATGGAATTGAAGGTTTTTTTGGTTCATTTTGACCCCTTAACACTTGTTTTTAATAGGTATTAAAAATTTTAAAACTACACAATCCGTAGTTTTGAAAATACAACATGTACAATTCAAATTTATCCTACACATACCCATGAAAACCAGTAATAAGGTGGATTTTCTATGATTTTCCATCATTCTACGGCAGTTATCTTTGGATCTGACAATTAAGCCGATGTTTTGGTGTTTTAAAAAAATGAAAGTGTGTTTTGGTCATCTCAGAAAAAATCACCTCAGATTGAGATTCCTTATGTTGAACCATTTCAAGAATCACTATACAGTTACTATCATTAGATTTTATAGTATTCAGAGGTCATTTTATTAGTTTTGATCCACTAATGCACATGGTTAAAGGTATTAAAACCTTTAAAAACATCTTATTTTAATGTTTTAGGAAGGCCATCCATTTTATTTATGTTAATTCTACTCATACATTTCATAAATAATACTATGATTCTTTTCCTAAGATTTCAACCCATTACGAGGCATCTTACTATGGATCTGACTATTAGACACAAGTTTTGGTGTTTTAAAATAATAAAAGTGTGGTTTCAGTTATCCAAGGAAATCAACTACTAAAAATGACATTCTATCAACTCGTTTGTTCCTAAAATGATTCTATTGTTATTTTAATTTGATTTTATATCATTAAGATATTGTTTAGTTTGTTTTGACCCCCCAAATCAAGTTTTTAAAGGGCTATAGACCTTTCAAAAATTATTATTCGATCATTTCGGATAGAACACACATGTATATAATTTTTCTTCTAATGTTACATGATAAAAATAATAAGAATACAATTTCCCAATGATTTCACCCCATTTGGAGGTCATTTTCTATGTTATTGACCTTTATATGAACATTTTAGTGTGTTATAACACTAAAAGTGTGTTTTTGATCATCTTGGGAAAATGTTACTTATGTTGATGTTTTTTAACCTCCACCATTTCTAAAATAACTATAAATTTTTGTCAAATTTAATGGTATTTAGAGGATTTTTGGTAGGTTTTTATACCCTAACGCGTGTTTTTAAAGAGATTCAAACATTAAAAAACATCTTGTTCGGTCATTACGGGAAGACGACATATAATATTGACATAAAAATTACTAATAAACATTATAAAAAATATTATGATGGTTTTCGTAGGATTTTATTCCATTTTGAGGTCGTTTACTATGGATATGATTGTTAAAAACTTTTTGTAGTGTTTTAAAATAATAAAAGTGTGTTTCTGGTCATCATAGGAATACAATACCATGGATTGAATTTTTTTTATACTTCAACATTTCATAAATCACTATAAATTTTTTTTCATCTACTTTCATAGTATTTATTGTTTTTTTAGTTGATTTTCACCCTTTGAGGCACAATTTCAAAGGGTTCTGGACATTTAAAAATCGCTTATTTGGTCATTATAGGTATAATAAATATATTATTTATTTTCTATCTGATCGTATACAAAGAATATAATACTAATATGACTTCCCAATGACTTTACCTCATTAAGAGGCTATTTTCTATTGATCTAACTGTTAAAATGATGTTTTAGTGTATTAAAATATTAAAAGTTTGTTTCAGATCATCTTAGTAAAATAACTATTTGGGTTGAAGTTCTATCTAATAGAAAATTTTAAAATTCCCTATAATGTTTTTTTCTAATTTCATGGAATTAAATGTATTTATGTGGTTATTAACCCTTGATTCACATTTTTAAACGGTGCAAAACCATTAAAAATTGCATATTCCGTTGTTCTGGATAGATCACATGTTTGATTGATGTGTTGACTACTCAGATATGTCAAAAATAATATTAATATGAGTTTCCTATGATTTCCACTTCATTTGAGGTCATTTTATATGGATGTAACCATTAAACACACATTTTAGTCTTTTATTCAATAAAGGGGTTTCCCCTATCATCCTATGAAAGCAACACTTTAGATTAACATTACGTCTTCTTAGCTGTTTTAAAAAACACTATATTGTTATTTTCATCTAGTTTCATTGAATTTGATGGTCCTTCAGGTGGTCTTGTCCCATTGATACATTTTATAAAAGTTTAAAACCATTTAAAAATTACCAATTCAGTCATTCTAGAAAAGACATATTTTTATTGACATGATGTCTACTCCCACATCACAAAAATAATACTAAGATGATTTTCCTATGATTCCACATCGTTTCCAAGGTACTTTATTTATGGATATAGTTCTCAAATTTATTTTTAGTGTTTAAAAAAAATCAATGTGTGTTTTGGGTCATCTCTGAGAAATAACACCTCATATTTTCATTCTTCTACTCAACAATCTCATAATTAATTTTACGGTTGGTGCCATCTGATTTCACGTAATTTAGAGGTAATTCTAGTGGGTTTGACCCCAGGAATAACATTTTTAAAGGGAATCGAACCATTAAAGACTACTTATTCAGAAATTATTGATAAACCACATGTTTTATTGACATCATATTTACTTGAACATGTCAAAAATAGTATTAAGAATGGTTTCCTTTGATTTCACCTAATTTTGAGGTCATTTTATATGGATCTATCCATTAAATTTGTGTTTTCATAATTTAAAATAATAAAATTTAAATTGAAGTCATACTAGGAAAATGACACCTCCCATCGATTCTCTTTCTACCAAACCATTTAACAATTAACGGTATTGTTGTTATCCAATGACTCTGGGACATTTAGAGGCCACTCAGTTAGTTTTGACCCCATAGCGCATGTATTTAAATGGCGTCAAACCATTAAAAACGATATATTTGACCGTTTTAAGAACACCACACATTTTATTTACATATAATCTTCAGTTTAACATAAAATTAATACTAATATTATTTTCCTTTGATTTCATGTCACTTTGAGGTCTTTCTCAATGGGTCATATCATTGAACACATATTTTCATTTTCTAAAATTAGAAAACTAAATTTCTGATCATATCGGGAAAATGAAACCACAGATTGAAACTATTTCTACTCAAAAATTTCAAAAATCATTGTATGGTTGTTTTTACAAGATTTCACATCATTTGGAGGTCATTTGGATGGTTTTTATCCCATGGAGTGAAATTTTAAAGGGAATTAAACCCTTTAAAATTTCTTATTCGGTCATTCTATATATAACTCATGTTCAATTGATGTAAATTATACTAATACACAATAATAATAATGTTTTATTTGGATTTCACATAATTTTAAGTGCATTTTTATGGATTTAACCATTAAATACACATTTTTGTGTTTAAAAAAATAAAATCTTATTATCATTCAACCCAAGAAAATGAAACCGTTTATAGAAATTCGGTCTTCTATACTATTTTAAAAATAACTTTAATGTTTTTTTATTTTTATTTCATGGAATTCATAGGTTGTTTTGTTACTTTTGACACCCAAACAAACGTTTTTAAATGGCCTAAAACCATCAAAAACGTCTCATTCTTTCATTTCTGGAATTCCACATATCCAATTGATGCTTGGTCTACTTGATCATGTAATAAATAATACTAATACAATTTTCCATGATTTGAATTCATTCTAAGGATATTTTATATGAATCTAACCATTAAAATCTTATTTTTTGTGTTTTAAAACCATAAATGTTTTTTTTCTAATTATATCAGGGAAAAGACACCTCACATTAATGTTCCTCCTACTCCATTAATTTAAAAATCAATATATGGGTGTTATTTTTCTAATTTTAAAATAGATAAAGTAATTTTGGTTGGTCTTGGTCCCCTATAAAATTTTAATAAAAGGAGTTAATCCTTTAAAAAATTCTTATTTAGTAATCGCAAATATAATATTGTTTAGTCGACATTTCCTCTACCCACACGCAACAAAAATAATACTAGGATGGTTGTACTATGATTTCACCTCATTGTGATGTCATTTTCTATATAAATAGATGTTCAATGAATATTTTAGTGTTTTTAAAAAATAAAATTTTGTTTAGGTTCATCTAAAAAATTTCCCTGATTTAACTTTATAGCTCCTTGACCATATCAAAATTCCTTATATGGTTGTTTTAGTATAATTTCACAGAATTCATAGGTCAATATTTTTGTTATGGACACCCTAACACATGTTTTTAAAAGGTATTAAACCTTCTAAAACTGATTATTTGATCATTCTAGACAGACTGAATGTCTGATATATGTGTCATATACTCACACACAACATAAATAATATTAAGACGTTTCCCCTTGATTTCACATCATTCAGAGGTTGTTTTATATAGATGTAAATGTTAAATGAATGTTTTGGTGTTAAAAAAATAAAATTTGGTTTTGGGTATTCCTGGGAAAACAACATTTTTGTATTGAAACTCTATTTACTATACCATTTTAAAACTCACTATATGGTTATTTTGATATGATTTCATTGCATCTAGTGGTCATTCAGTTGGTTTTGACCGCATGAAGAATGTTTTTAAAGGTATAAAACCTTTTAAAACTACATATTTGATCATAAAGAGGACAACATAGTATGATTGTTGTTATTTATGGTCATAAATATAAAAAATAATATTATATTCTTGTACTATGATTTAATGTCATTATGAGGATATTATATATGGATTTGATAATCAAATACAAGTTGATATGCTTCAAAACAATTATTGTGTATTTACTATTCTTTTGGGAAGATGGAAACTGAGATTGATATTCTATATACTTAAAATTTTTTAAAATCGCTATAAATATATTATCCTATGATTTTATAGTATTTAGAGGTCATTTGGTTTGTTTTGACCCCCTAACACATGTTTTTAAAGGGTTCCAAAACATTAAAGAATGCTTATTTTTTCATTTTGGGAAGATTGAAAGTCTGATAGAAGTGATATCTACTCAATCACATAAAAAATAATACTTCTATGGGTTTATTATGATTTCACATCATTATGATGTCTTTTTCTAATAATTTTTTTAAATGAAAATTGTACTGCTTTAAAAAAGAAAATAATAATTTCTAATCATCTCGATAAAATGATAATTATGATTGATGTGTAATCTGTTCCAATAATTTAGAACTCAGTTGTAGTTGTTTTCTAATTATATTAATAAAATTGGTGGGTTTTATTGATTTTTACTCCATAACACATGTTTTTAAATACTATCAAATCATTAAAATATCTTATTCTGTATTCTTAAGCACACTACACATCTGATTGATGTTTCCTCTACTATTACATGTTACAAATTATTAAAAGAGGCTTTTCCATAAATTTCCCATAAATATGAGGCCATTATCTATATATTTTTTTATTAGAGGTATGTTTTAGTGTTTTAATATACTAAAAATTCATTTTCATTCATTTAGAGTAAATGACACCTCATATTGATGCAACATGAGTTCCTATATTTCCAATGAAAATCTCTGGTATTTTCAAATGATTTCATGAAAATCAAAGGATTTTTTACTTCTGATTCATGTGAATGTGCAATGAAAATTATGTAAAAGTGTGCCTTATAAGAAATTAAATTACAAATTCTCATGCATGGTGAAAGGATGTTAATAAAAAAACTGTTTCAAAATTTTATATTCTGATTAATATTTTCTACAAAAACATTAATGAAATAAAAATTCAAAGAAGATGAAAAAATACATAATAATTTATAGTCCATTATATGTCTCCTACCATGTGATGGATGGAAAAAACTATAGGAAAAATACTTTACCAAGAAAAGGTTTAGGTTATTTATGTAAAATATGTATTATATATTTATGTAAAAGTTGATTACTATAATATAAAATTATGAATAATTGTTGAAGTAAAGGAAAAATTGAAAACCTCATCTTTATTAAATGTTATAGTATTATAAATTCACTCAAAGAACTCTCTTCTATTTGCATACTCCTTGATAATTGAAATATGTGTAGGATTTAAAACCATCGGAATGAACACAGTACAAAACAATATAACATTTTGGTTTTTTATTCTAGAAAAAGATCATGATAATTTATTATTTAAAACCATATATACTCTTTTAATGGAAACTAATAACTCCTACTAACGAAAGCATGAAAACTCTTGGAACTTTTTACACAGCTAAACCAGATATAATGAATGGGGTAAAATATCAAGGTGATGGAAAATTTAATATTGTAGTTAGTTATGTGATGACATTTATAAATGAAAAACTACATATTAACAAAAACCTAACGAATAATGAAAACACAAAATATGTGAAAATAATATAAATGTTTTTTCTGATCGATTATGTGGGCTAATAGAATGTCTTCCACCTATGAAAGTTGTTATTAAATAAATACCACTAAAAAACATATTGAAAAAATTTATTAAATTGGAGTAATGTATATATTATAGAAAAATAAATTTACATGAGTAAATAGACAACCCAACAAACCATGTATTAGAAATTATCATAATGGAAACTACTTTGAACTTTTCATGTGTTCTCAACACAAGAAATTACATTTATTTCATCAATTATTGAAATTTTATTAGTAAAATATAAACAACCTGCACCAATACACAAGCTTATATTTCAATATATCATGTTAATGATTATATTAAAAAATTAAAATATAATTGTAAAAATATATAATAGATAATATAAATGAAATTATCACAACCCTTGAGAGATGGTTGGTTTTCACTTCCAAAATTGATATCTTTCATTACAACCTCTCTTATAGGGGATCCCTTTTTATAGTTCTATGTTTTATACCATAGAGAAAAAATGATCATAGATAATGGCCTCTCAAATTAGCTTTCATGTCTTAGAAGTTCAAGGGAACAAGCTTGTAAGGAATAACTGACATCTGATTCAACCAAAATAGATTCAACTAGGCATGTAGAGAACTTGTAATTCATAGTTATCTCCGCCATTGAAATCAATTAAACACAACCATAATAATTCCTATAATTATATGTTTTACATTATAATTAAAATGAAAAAAGAAACTAAAAATTACAGTATTAAAAAATCGTTATTCCTACCTATGTATGGTTGGGTGTATGTATCATATCTTTGAAATAACTAAGGAGTTATGTGACCATAACAAATAAAAAAATTTACATCTATAGGGAATCTTTTTTAAGAATTTATTATATTTATAAAAACTACCATTGAGGAACAATAATTCTAGTACTTAAGAATATATGTAGTTTTCTAATAAGAATATATTAAAACCATATATTTGAAGGATTGAATCATTTGAAAGAAATTTATTATAATGAAGTTGTTATATTACTATATACATTTACTATGTTTAGAAATAGATGAATCATGATATTAATATGTGTAAAGTGAAACATTAAATAATCCAAAAAATAGTAAATATCGTGGGTAAAAACATAATAACTTAATTAAGACAATTAAATAAAATGTTTACACCTCGCAAACATCAAATCCACAAAATGATAACAACAATTCTGGTTTTTGGAAATAAGTCATACTTGTAAAAAAGGTCATTGAGTAAAAAATATTATAACATAAACAAACTATGTATATTCTATAAATTTAGTTTGAGAAGAAACAACATGAATTCACTTTTAAATAGGACAATCCCACCTTCCTATTTCAATGAAGAGCATACTAGTCGTGTGAAATTTATGGATGTCATTGAGTGATGTGGGGTCCAATGTAACTTTGATAGAGGGGTTAAGGATATAACTATAGTCATATATAAGAATGAATCCTTTATCAGAGATGGGGGATGAAATATAAATATAATATGGGAATGTGTGGGTGTGATGAGGACACCAAGGTATGGATCTATGGGGAACCTGATGGATTCCAACATGCAGGGGGGATTTTGGGGAGTTGGGGTGCAATTGGGGATAAGAGAGGAAGAAAGCGTGGGAACAAGGCTATAATCAGGACATGGTAAGGAGGAATAAAGGGTGAATAAGGGATTGTGAAACAATTTTCGAGTGAAAAAGGTGTGTTTTTAGTTTTATTTGTGAAATGGAATTGTGATCGCCAAATGGAAGTTTCCAAATTTCCCCTACAAAAAATCTCGATTCTATAGTATTGTTATAAACATATTTTTAAATAAAAATATTTCACTAATTTATATTTGGCTAATATATTTTAAAAGTACAATATATATATACATATTTTTAAATCCACACACACACATATATTTATATAAAACAACATAACACAACATTTTTTCATCATAAGATTCATGAAAAACTTGTTTAATAAAAAAATGTCACTTTAGTAAAAACCAATGATTAAATTAAATAAATTGAATTATTATACACTAATTTTTTTTAATTATATATATTTACATAATATATATTAAACTAATAAATACATAACATGTAAAAAATATAATAAAAATATTTTTTTTATTAAATGTAATATTTTACTAATTTATAAAATCAATGTAAATGTGATAAATTAATTAAATGTAATAACTAATTGTAATCATAATAAGAATGATAAAAATTACATCATTGTTATAAATTCATTTGTTGAAAATAAAATAACAAATAATCCATTACAATTTTTTAAACCAATAAAATTTAAAAACTATATATGAACACATTTATCAGTTTAGGCATTTCAACATTAGTTTCAAAAAAGTAGAATTTATAAACCAAATATGGATTGGAATAACAAATTAAAAACACCTTAAAACCATATTTTCAATAAGTTAATCACTCAATCAATGAAAAAAATAGTGTTTCCTAAAATTTATCAATATTTCAAAGAAAAACATCTTATAAAGAAGTATAGTGGAGACCTGTGGGTAAGAGATAAGGAATCACCAACTGACTGTATCATACAATAAATTTTAGGAAAATGTAGAGAAATAATGAACAACGGGGGTCTACATGGGGGATTCATCGAGCAGGCATGTTGGTGGAATGTGCTTGGTGATTCTACAAGTGGAATGTTACTAAATGAGTCTTGATGAGGGAGGAGTGTAGGGGTGTCACAATGGTAGGGGAGGGGGTACGATGAGGAAGAAAGGATATATGGGGTTCCATAGTGTAGCACTTCTATGGGGGGCATGATGGGGTGGAGGGATAAGGTGCCACAATAGTGGGGGGTGAATATGGTGAGGGAGAAGGGAGGACGGTTAGAATTGAGGAGATGATTTTTTTGGGGGAGTGAAAAATCCCAACAACCTTCTTTTAGAGGTTGCTAGTAGGGAAAATTAAGACAACCAAATGGATCTCTCCTAAATCCATCATCCTGAAAATACCAAATTTATACTAGTGAATTTTCTTATAATTTTTTTTTTTGTTTTTGATACTTCTAGTATGATAACGTTACAATTTTTTGATTGATTATAATAAAATGTATATGCGTGTAGTGGTGTTCGGGTCATACATGTGAGCCCAAAAGTGTCCAAAGCATGATAAACAATGTAATATTTTTTAGTGCATTATTTATTTCTCTATTTTTCTTCAATATTTTTTTTTTCAGGTTGGACTTTTTTTATTGATTAAATATTCTTTGTGATATTCTTGTTCTATTTGGTTTTGGAATCTAGTTTCTGAGTTAATTATTAGAGAAAATGATTTTGGATTATTTAGTTTTTTCTCACTTTTCATAAATCGTTTTAATTTTTTGGTATACATTTTCATAATTAATATACTCACATATTTTCAAAGTAAACATCATAAACTTATGAGAAAATAATTACATGTATAGTGATATTGGATGTTTCTTAGGGGTGTTGATTAACATTGTCCCCATAATTTCAGAATATTCTTTCTAGGGTATTGGTTTTTATGGGTATTTATTTAATAGTTCCAATGTACCCAACTACCTGAATTTGGGGAATTATAGATTGTTACATTGATTTTATTTGTTGCTATAAATGTTTTTTATATTTTTAGGGAGAAAATTTTCATTCAATTAAAAGTTATAGTGGTTATAGTAGTCCTTGGTCCATCAAATAAGAATAAAGTTTTAATTTTCAAACACCAATGTCTCTTTGGTAGAATAATGTTAAAATTTTTATAGAGGAATATAGATGAATGCTAATATACTGAATCTTGAGAGTAATGATAGAAGGTGAAACTAGACTAAAAATAATGTTTTCCCACGTCTACAGTAGAGTAGATTAATGATTTTATAGTGTGAAATGGAATTTATCTATAATAATACAAAGCATAATATTTTTTTTCTTATTTATGATTATAGTAGCATGGGCCCTCATATGTGTATATATATATGTATTTATTTATATTTATATAATTCAGAAAAATATATATGGTTGGATATATATATATATATATTACATTGTATATATATATATCTACAATTACATAAAAAAAATATACGACTATATATACTATTAATATAGTATATTTAAAAATATATACATTTTATTAAAAATTTTTCATACACACATACATTTATATAGAGAATATACATATATATTACCACGTATGTACTATAAATATAATATAATATATAAAAAATATATATGATGAATTTATTATATAAATATATATGTATTGATTTATTTCTCTCTCTCACACACACAGATATATATATATTAATATAATAATTTTTGTGTGCTTATATGTATATGTGTCTGTGTATGGCTATATATATATTCATACATTGTGAAATAAATGATGAAACATAGATCAAATGTTCAATGTACATCATTATCAAATCCTCATTGAAAATCATAGATGAATTATGATTTTTATCCTAAGGGTGGGTGATGATGAAAAAATACATGTATAAAATTACAAATCAAAGATTAAATAAAATTTAAAAAAAAATTAGAGAGAATAGTAGCTCCCATTTATATATTATCAAATCATTATTTAGGTCTCCCTATATTGTTCCCATTTATATATATTTATCCTATTTCCTTTCAAAATATTCTATACAAGACCCCATATTGTTCATACATGTCGATTCCCATAGTGGTTTGGGATTGAATTAGTGGGAACGAATGACGACAGATCTCACTATTGGTTTTTTTTCATCAGTGTCCCTATCATCTTCTAAGGTGTCCAGTCCTTCACTACCACCTTTCCTTGAATTCCTTATTTTTTATATTCTTTCCTTAGGTTATATCATTCTATTTTGTCACTATTTCATCTCATTTCCACGATTCTATTCTGGTTGTGGTGGTCATCGTGTTGTATATCCTGTTTCAGCTTCCTCCCCTCCCAAAATATAAGTGTTGTAGTCAACTGTTCTGTCGATAATTTTTATCGTTATACCTGTAAATAACAAGACCATAGTAGCGTAGAGCCGATAGTTAAATTTTTTTCAATGGAAATAGATACAAGTGGATCCTCTTAAACCTTTTTATATAAATTCAAACATGGGTAAAAAATAACCAATCATTATAGAATAATAAAAATATCCTTAAATATTTTTAACGTAAATATTGACATGGAATAAAAATATTTCCGACCAAATAGAAAACATCGTTTATTTTACTTAAAAACATTCTTTGGTATCTCAGGTACATAAAAAAAGTAAAAATAAAGGGAAAAATATAATTTACATAAATAACCATAGGAGAAGAAAATATATTGGGTTTAAGATAGAAATACCTTATAATTTCTCCAATATAGAATAAAATATAAATAATATCGAATATGGATGAGATTGGGAAATAAACCCTTACTTGAGGTCTGACATAATTTATACATGTTCAAACCTCCATTATAAAAAATATTTATTTATTATACATCTATTAAATAAAAAAAATCATATATATTATACCATATATTATTTACTTATAACATTTTATAACCCTTTTATTAACAATTCCTTATTAAAATTACTTTTTTAGGTGATAACTCAATTTTTTTAATAAGTTTTTGGTTTCGTGGAATTGATTATTATATCTTTATCCTGGTTAAATAATCAACATAATTTTAATCAGGATATAAATTTCATATATATATTCATTATATACATATTTATAATCCTCCTTGAAAGGAAAACATAAAAAATGAATTACATCACTTCGTAAAGGTGGTTGTACACACATACACATGGGTGATATTATCATTTTTTAACGAGTGGGAGGGTAAAAAGGTAAATGATATCATATATTTAAAGAACCACAATTTTTTTAAAAATTTAATATATATTCATTAGTTCCATCTTTAAAATAATTCAATTAAAATGGTGATGAAAAATGAATTATACCACTACGTGGAGATGGTAAGTCGTATGTATAAATGAGCGACGTTTTCATTTTCTCTAGGATGGAAAATTGACAGAAAATGGTTTTACATAATCATAAAAAATATAATTAAATTTATGATACTATAATCAGTATTTTAGTATGGTTATAATATATTTATATTAATCATAAGAAAAATAAATTTGAAAGATTCTGAAAAAATGATTACCTCTTCTTTTTTAGACTCCCTTTCAATCCATTCTAAAGGTCCCTTGTCAATAAAAGTTAATATTAAAAAACAATGGATGGATTTTTTAATAATATAATATATAACGTTATAATTGATATAGGTTTCTCAAAATGGTGTGACTTAGAGAGAAAAGGGGGTTTTTTTATACGTGGGAGAGACGACATGGTTAGAAATTTTTAAATGATTAAAATATAGTAATCTATTACTCAAGAAAAATGGATAAAAAATGGATCATTTACAAATATGATATGATATAGGGTATATATATATAAATCCAATATTATTTAGACAAATGTTTTGGTCATTTAAACCCTTATAATATTAGTTTAACTCCCTGGTAAAACTATTTTAACATTAACCCTGGTAAAAGATTTTTATAGTTTATGTTTTTCATTAAGACCAATTATTATGTTTAACTTATTAAATAATATTAATTATTCTGATAAATAACTTAATATAATTTATAATATTTATTTTCTATATGTAGAAGATAGTTATTTTAAAATAAACTTGAAAAATCTGATGAAAAATAATTTCCTAAAAAAATGCTCCTTTAAGTCTAAAAGTATTTCTATTCCAAGATAAAGTATAATCTTATTCCAAAAGGTATAAATCAATTTATTTTTTTATGAAAAATTAATTAAACTATAAAACCAATTAAAATCAAAATGGTTATTTCAATAAAATATAAAATAAATGAACGATTTCTTTAAAATACTATTTTCATTATTCACTCAAAAATCAACTTTTTCAAAAAATTCCTTAAACCTCTCCCTAAGAAAGTTTTGATATGAAGATTTAAAAAATGATATAATTTTTATATAATTAAATTTATAATTTTTTTAAAAATTAATTACAATAATTTTACAATGAATATATGAAAAAGTGTTTTTGAAGAAAATCATATTTTTGAAGGATAAAATTAAATTACATAAAATTGAGTACCTATTTATTATTATTTAATAAATTCATTAAATTAAACATTATAAATATTTTTTATAATGTTATTATTTCTATTCATACATCTAATTTATTGACTAGGTTATAAGGGCATACTATATTATGGTTTATATTGTCTCGGGGTTGTAAGTATTCCTAGATATCAGAGATGTTAAATTTACATAAAGAGAAACATATCATAAAATCTTTGGGTTTTATATTATACATTGTATACAAATTTAATCCTTGAAATTACATGACTCAAATAAAAAACCTTGGATAATTCTACCTCATTGTATCTATTGGTTCCCACATACCTTCTTCAAATTTATGGTTTCTCCGGAATACATTGACCATGTGAGTAGTCTTGTTTCATAGAACTTTCTCTTAATAATCCAAAATCTCCAATGATTTTTCCTCATAATGGAGACCATTCTCTAGTGGTACAACATATGAGTTCATTACATCTAAAGGACTAGGTGTTTACGTTTTCATGAAAGATTTATGAAACACATCATTGAAATGATTGATATTCAGCAGATGGTCCATGCAAGAAGCTAACATCATGATATAATTAAAATTTTCAACGGGATCGATATACCTAGGGATCACCTTGAGTTTTTTTTTTCAAATCTCATAATATTATTCCTATGAGACATCAATAGGAATACATTGTCACCAACTTGGAACTCTAAATCTCATCGATGATTGCCTACATAATTTTTTTGACTCTGAGATTTTATTGCATGGATTTAATGTTCTCTACCAATTCCTAAGAGATATCATGTCCCATTAAATTTCATTGTCTAACATCCTTCCAATAAATTAAATTTCTACATTTATTTCTATAGATGGATTTATAAGCACTCTTGGAGATACAAGATTTAACGTCGACATAATAATGTCAATTGTTTGAAAACTGACGCCAATACTATGTGAGGGAAATTTATGGCGTTGGTTTTTAGAAAAACCGACGCCAAAAATAATTATTCGATGATATTTCGGGTATGTTTTCACCAAACTGACGTGGAAAATATAAATTGATTTTTAGTGTCATATTTTAAGAAAACTGATGCCAATAATAATAATAATAATAATTTTGGCGTCGGTTTTGAGGAAAATCAACGCCATAAGGTATAGTTTCAACATTACTTTTCTCCAAAACCAATACCGGAAATAAAAAAATGTATTTTCGGTGTTTTTTTTGAGAATAACCGATGTCAAATGTTTTTTTAAAATTTTTGGCGTCGGTTTGTTTAAAAATCGACCTCGAATGTCTTAAAATTACTCAGGGTCTGAAACCCTCATTTTGTTAGATCATCGAAATCGAAACCCTCTATAGCGCCTTGGACTCCTGACGACCTTCAAAGCTCATTTTTGATCTTGGAAGGCCATTATTGAAGGTTTTTTTATCTGTTTGCACAATTTTGGGTTTGCATTCTTCATTTTTATTACTTGTTTCATCTTCCATTGTCTATTTCTTCTTCCATAAACCTATTTTACAAGATTTTCAAAAAAAATTCGATTTTAGTTGTTGTTTATCATTATTTTTGGTTTTTATTATCATTGTTGGTATAGATTTTGTAGTTTTTGTTTTTCAAAGTCATTATACCAAGAGCAGTTTGGATTGAAGATCTTTAGTCAGGTTGAAATTAAAAATTTCGAAGATTTTTTAATTGTGTAGATAAATCATTTATCATTCAATTTTGTTATTGATTTTCTTTAATTATTAGTTTATATTTAATTTTAAATGTGTTAGTACATTTTTAAATATTATTTCAACATACATTCTTAAATATCCTATCAACAAATTGAATTTTTTACGTTGACGCCAATCAAATTTCACCCAATACACTTACTGTATCCTTTAAATTAATGTTCTCTTCAATATTATTGACACATGCATCATCAAAATATTGAAACTATGTAAAATGAACAAATAAATTTTAAAAGAATGATATTATAATTACATTATAATATCAATATAACACACATGTAGATAATATGAAAATAAATTGTTTACTCTATTTGTAAACGTGTTTCAAATCTAATGTCTTTTATCTAATTATCAATAGTTTTTATTAAATATGTTTTTGTTTACAATTTATCTGATAGATATTTAAATTTTTATATGTTTTAATATATTCATCAATTATATTGTGATATCAGGTATTAATGGATTGTAATTGGATTCATTTACAGAGAACCACTGGTGAATATGAAAAAGGAGTTGAAGTTTTTTCAGATTTTTCTAAATGACATCTTCATAATATTGATTTGATTTTATGTCCACGTGTGAAGTGTGTAAATATGAGAAAGTTAAACTCTAGAGAAAACAAGGATGTTATGGTTTGAGCCTTAATTATACACGTTGGATATTACATGGTGAACAAACTGAAAATTCAACATCCAATGTTGATGAAGATATTCATAATGAGGCAGAGGATCATATTGAAGAATTAATTCGTGATTTAGGTGTTGAAACCATCGAAAAAACTCCAACTGTTGAACGATTTTATAGATATTATGAGAAACCATTATTCCCAGGTTATAGTAAATATACATTGTTATCAGTAGTTTTGAGATTAGTTAACTTAAAAGCAAAAAATGGGTAGCGTGATAAATGTTTCTCTAATTTACTTGAGATTTTAAAATATCTACTTTTAGAAGGAAACAGGCTTCCATATTCCAATTATGAGGTGAAGAAAATATTATACCCAATGGGATTTGGGTATAAAAAGATACATGCTTTCCCCAATGATTGTGTACTATATATAAAAGAAAATGAACATTTATCAAGTTGTCCTACATGTGGGAAATTACACTATAAGATAGATGATAATGTCAACTCAGATTCATTCTCAGGTGATGTCATGTAACGTCCTGAAAAATAAATTTTGTACTTTCCAATGATATCATCCAATATTTTTTTGCATAAAATTATGATAATTCAATTCTGATTTATTTTTAGGCACCAGAATCAAAACTCCAGCTAAATCAATTTGGTACCTTCCAATAATTCCTCATTTGAAGTGTCTATTTTCAAATTCAATTCTGGGAAAAAAGGTTAAGATGGCATTCAAATGAGAACATATCTGATTGTAACTTATGTCACCCTACCGATTCACCACAATGGAAGATTTTTGATAATAATTTTCATGATTTTGGAAGTGAAGTTAGAAATATTAGAATGGGATTGTGTACTGATGGAATGAATCCATATCAGATCCTCAGTAGCCAACATAGTTCATGGCCTGTTTTGCTGGTACTTTAAAACTTGTCCCCACATCTATGTATGAAGAAAAAAATATGTTATGATGAGCTTGATTATTTCTGGAACAAAAAAACTGGGAAATGATATTTATGTGTATCATACACCAATGATTGATGATTTGAAATTGCAATGGGAGGAAGCTGTTAAAGGTTTCGATGCATACAAGAAAGAGTATTTTCTTTTTCGTGCTATGATAATGTTCGCTATAAAAGACTTTCCAACATATGGGAACTTATCTAGATATAGTGTTAAAGGACATAAAGCATTTCCAATTTGTGATGAAAAAACATCATATTATCAATTGCAGAATGGACGAAAGACGGTACACATGGGACATCGAAGAATTTTGTGAATTGATCATCCTTATCATAGATTGAAAAAATAATTTAATGGTTTACAGGAATACAACCTTCCCCCTCGACCATTGTCAGCTGAAGAATATTATGACAGAGTTAAAGATATTGATTCGACATTTAGAAATAGAAGATGTTCTGGTTTTCAAAAACATATCTGGAAGAAGCAGTCTATTCTTTTCAAACTACCTTATTGGAAATTTTTAGTGATAAAATATAACATTGATGTTATGCATGTTGAGAAACACATATGTGACAGTTAGATTGGAACTTTGTTAGACATAAAAGGAATGACAAAAGATGGATTGAATTCTAGATTAGGCTTGATATTAATGAGAATATGTTTGGATTTAGATCCCTTTGTGAAAGGAAAAAGAACATATTTACCTCCGAATTGTCACACATTAAGCAAGATTGAAATGATAAATTTTTGTCACTGTCTTCATGGTATTAATATACCCAGTGGTTTTTCATAAAATGTGAATAATTTGTGTCATTGAAGGATTGTAAATTAATAGGTATGAAATCTCATGATTTGCATGTGTTGATACTACAAATTCTACCAGTAGCAGGGCGTGGTATATTACCGAAAGTTGTCAAAAAGACTATCATCACGTTATGTAATTTCTTCAAATCCATTTGTAGCAAATTCATTGATCCAAATTTTTTAGATGTGTTGGAGAATGAAGTAAATATTATTTTTTATCAACTAGAAATGTATTTCCCACCCACATTTTTGGATATAGTGGTACATATGTTGATTCATTTGGTGCGTGAGATATGAATATGTGGTACGGTTTATTTAAAATCGATGCATCCTTTTGAAAGATATATGAAAATTATGAAAGGATATGTTAAAAATACTTATCGACCAGATGCCTCTATTATTCAAAAATATGTATTGGAAGAGGTGATTGAGTTCTGTACTTATTATTTGAATGAGGTAGAGCATATTGGTCTCCCTGTAACTCGACATATGACAGTTGATAGTGAAGGTATAGGGGTTCGAGGCTTAAAGGTAAAGTTCATTCCACGTGATGAAGTGGTTCAGGCACATTTATACATTTTGAACAACATAGATGAGGTTAAAACATATATATCCTCACATATTGATGAATTAAAGTTATTATATGAGAAAAGATATGAAAATTGGTTGATGATTGAGCATAAGAAGACATTTATTTCATGGTTTAAAGAGAAATTCACCCCAGATATATCTGTATCAGAAACATTGAAGTGGTTAGTAGGGGGACCATCTCTTAATGTGATCACATGGTCTTGTTTTGATATCAATGGCTACCCATTTTACACAAAAAACCTAGATCACAAAGGTACCGTCCAGAATAGAGGTGTGAGGTTTTCGCTGAAGCAGTGCATTTTTTGAGTGCCAAAGATAAAAACCCAATTTCTCCATCAACGTCATATTTTGGAGTTATTGAAGACATATGGGAAATTGATTATATTACATTTCGAGTCACTGTTTTTATGCGTAATTGGGTTGATAGTAATAGTGGCGTGAAACATGATGAATATACGTTTAAACTGGTTGATTTGAAAATATTTAATTACAATGAGGAACCATTTATCATGGCGAAACAAGCAAAACAATTATTTTATATCATTGATCTGTCGAATGATCAATGGCCAGTTTTTTTGCAAAGAAAAAGATACCATTTGGGTGATAAGGATGATTATAATGATGTTAGTGATTTACATGATCCTTCTTCATCTATTACACAATTTCTAGATGATTACATTGAGTATAATATAAACATAGTTCATGTAGTATGTACTAATCATAATGAAGGCATGTGGGAAAACAATAAATTAGTCTCCTTATTTTTCTAGTAAATATTTATATTTTGTGTCCATTTTTGAAACTTACAAATGCATGCCACTATTTTTACATACTTATATTTGTCTTACTTGTTTCTAATTATTCTGTTTTCTAATTATATGTAGGTATACAAAATGTTATTACACATTCTAGTATAAATTTCAGATACAGATAGAGAGGAGCAGTTACCAAGGTATATCTCTTTTGACATATTTTTAAATATTCAGTAATATACTTATTTAATGAAATAAAAATATTTATTTACAAAAAAAAATTGCAGGACTATTGATGAGTCCTCGGCGGAATAGACTTCTCCTATTACTACTAAAAATCATGTTCTCAAGTTGGTAAACATGGTATTACATGTTTACCAAAACTATCACTTGCTCGTGATGATAGAAAAGTACACATCCGTTTTGATGATAATAATAATGTTGTTGGCCCAAATGCAGTTCAGTTTGTCAGTTATATAGTGATGTAGAGCCGTTGTAGGATTAGTATTTTATATCCTAATTGGAAGTCAGTGGACAGGACGGTGAAGCAACAACTTTGGGAGGCCCTGATGAAAAAATATCATAATTTTTTATTTTATCTCAATTTTTGAATATTATATATTTTTAATGACATATTTAATTTATTAAATTACAGATGACATTCAATTTTGAGGAAACCAAAGAAGTTAAGAAAAGACACCTCTCTTTAGCGGCGGTTCGATGGAGAGATTTTAAAACCAAACTGACACGAAATTGTGTTTTTGGAAAGAGAAGGTTTGAAATCCCATGTCTTAAGTATCCATATATAAATGATGAAACATGGGAGAAATTTGTTGAGAACCATCAAAAAGAGAAATTTCATGTATGTTAGTTGATTTATATTTTAATATTTATGCTATATTTTTCGTATCACTTAGTAGCTTATTTTAATATAATAGGACTCTAGGAGATCTCATCAGGATATCTAGTTGAAAAACATATACCCTTATACTTTATCATGTGGATGGTATTCATATTTAGAGCATAAAATGATTGAAGAAAAATTTGATGCATTAAGAGATAAATCAAGTAGTGGTTAAGAAGAGGTCCAGTTTGGTCCTCCATCTCATCCCACTCGCCATGAGAAATGGAAATGAGCAAGAAGAAGAAAAAATGATCAATATATTACAGAGGAATCTCACAAGTGGCTGATAGAATTGTAAGTAAATTTTATTTATTTGTTAAAAATTTCTCTATTTTATAATTTATAAACACTAATATAAACTTTTTATTTTTCATTTCTGGATGAACATTAGGAGAAAGAGACACATGTCTCTTTTATCCCCGAGGGTAGGATGGACATCCTAGCCACTGCTTTGGGAATGGAAGAACACCCCAGTTTTGTTAGACCATATCAGGCCGGTGTTATTATTTAAAAGGTTTTTGGTAAGAGTAAGAAATCAAAAGACCCAGATATAGAATCCTTAAAAGAAGAGCTGAAAGGTTTGAAACAATATATGGGTGATCAAATTCAAGCATCAGTGCAGAAGGATTTATTAGAACACTTGGAAAGATAGTCACAACCTGCAAAGCCTTCCCAGGTATATTATTTATTTTTCATCAATTTATCTATTTTATAAATTATAATCACTAATATAATTTTATCATTTTTCAGCCTTCCCAGTCTGCTCACTCGAACTACCCTTCCCCATATGCTTACCCTTCCCCATCTACGCAGCCTTCTGATGCATATTATTTATTTGTCATCAATTTTTATATTTTATAAATTATAAACACTAATATATCTTTATTCATTTTTCAGCATTTTCAGCCTACTCACCTGGAGTACCCTGCCCCATCTACTTACCATGCCCCATCTACACAACCTTTCGAGGTATATTATTTTATTTTAATCAATTTTTCGATTGTATAAATTTTAAACACTAATATTACCTTTTTATTTTTCTGCCTTCTCAGCCTCCTCACCCGGACTACCATTCCCCACTTGCTTACTTTGGGCCTCCACCTACTCCCTTGGATCAAGCCATATATTGTGAGTTGTTTGCGGGAGATCCTCATGTACAGATTGTTGCATTAGGACAGGTGCATTTTTTAGGGGACTCAGTACATCATCAGCCTATGCAGATGGGTCAGGTTAGAGTATTAGTACTTTTTATTATAGATCCCACTGCTCTACTACCTTTTCTTACTATGGAGATCACCAGTGTTGGGGAGTGTATGGGCCATTTTTTACTTTGTCCAACTTCCCTTCTTCGTTATATTTCACTTGAGGTATGCATTTTTTTAAATATTATTTAAAAATGATTCAAAATTACTTATAATATTTTCTAAAATTTAACTTATATAGGAGTATATGAAAGAAAAATAAACTGCACAAATGGAACAAAATGATCAGGAACAGTTGGTTATAGATACTTATAACATTTCCGATGGGTTAAAAAGATTATATGAGTCCTCTTCATCCTTGAATTTTATCTACAAATTTTGTATGATGCCCGAAATATGTGGAAGAAATTATGGATTGAAATTAATGAAAGAAGATATCATGAATTTAGTTAATTTTGAATTGATCGGGCAGAGTGTGGTGCAGTTGTTTACCATGTAAGTAAATTGATATTTGAATTGCTATTGCTTTAATAAAATATTGTTATGTCATTGACGAACTATATTTTCTTTTTAAATTAGGTATCTACACAATATTTTTTTTAAAAACGAAATAAAAGGAATTTAAAACTTTATAGATCCAGAGTAAATTTTCTTATAATCCAAACATGTGAAGAATCGTGAAGTAGTTAAATATATATCCTAGAGATTAACATAGATAGAGATTCAGTTCTGGTTTTTCCATTTCATGATATGTAAGAACATCAACATAATTATGAACTAATGATCATTATAATGTCATTAATTGTGAACTTTTTGTATTTTAGGGGGCATTGGATGATATCCATATTTTTCCCATGTGAATGCACATTATATTGGTTTAGCTTTTTATTAGGAGGAGTGTGTAAACCATTTTTCACCTTATTAAACAGGTAAGTCTTTTTTTATTTTTTAGAAGCTCATTATGATTAATTTTCATTGTTTATAAAAGTATTATTAGTTCATATATAAAAAAGTGAAGTTCATGGAAACATTTTAACATGGAATACATGACAGAAAAGAAACAATTGAAAATAAAATATGTGGAAGTACAGGTAATTAGTTTTTATATTTTTGTTATATATATTTTTTAGATAAATGTTTTATAAATGAAGGGTCATTGTAAAAATGGACATGTTGAATGTAGTTATTATATTCTACAATTCATGTACGAGGTAATCACAACTGGGGAAAATACTGATCTTCATAAGGTTAGCTGTATTAATTTTTTTATATATTTTCTGCCATATTAATATATTTTTTAATTTCATATCATTTAATATTATTGTAGGCATTCAATGATTCACATCCTTATTCACAATCTGATAATACCCATATTCAATCTACTTTTGCGAACTATTTGTTAAGTCTGATTAGGATTTGAGGTATGTATATTCTAATATTTATAAATAATAATACATATGGGTTAAAAAACCTAACTCTTTTGATATATTAGGTGTTTGAACCTACTAATAATCAAATGAATGCTTCAACAATAACAAAAAATGAGCATGCCATAAATGCTGGAGTCGTGGGACATGAAAATGTCAAAAAAATTCTTGAAGTCATTGATTGCAGGTACGTGTATTTTAATTTTACTTTATAATAAAAATGTATAGAAAATTTTCTTTGATTAACTAGATATAAGCATTGATGTTATATGAGGCATTGGATGATAAATACTGTTTAATTGTTTTTTTATATTGAGTTATTTTTACAGGGGTTTTGAATTTTTTGGAAGTGTAATTGTAATAGTTGTATAATTATTTTTTTTATTTTTGGTGTTGGTTCATTAAATAACCGACGCCAAAAGATTTAAAAAATGAACTTCAGTGTCCATTTTATCTCAAACCTACGTAGAAAGGTGGTTCAGGCGGGTCTTCAGCATCAGTTTTATCTAAAACCGACATCAAAAATACTGTCTAAAATTAGTTTTGGTGTCGGTTTTATGTAAAATAGATGCCGAAACTCATACAGAAATTATTTTCGTCCTCGGTTTTTGAAAAACAGATGCTAAAAATCATATTTTTAATGTTGCCTTCATAGACGTCGGTTTAAAACTGATGTCAAAAATTTAAAAAAAATGACTTTTATTTATGTTTTTCCACCAGGGAAGGAGATATATGAATTATCAAGAGAAAGATATTATTGTAAGAAAATTCCATCAAAGCATGAATTTTATTACAACCAAATTTTAAATACATTTATAATGCTCAAAATATGTCCTCTAATGTTTTAATAGTATTATTATATTGACCATAAATCTATGGATGATAAGTTATATTAAAATTCTACTATATATCCAGATACTACTAAATAATTATCCAATACATCAAGGTAAGCCTCAGATCCTACGTAGATACAATTAATAGCATAACTCCATAGAATATTAAAACATATTTAACGTATGAATGGTTAAGTTGATCATGAGTGAAATATAATGTAATGTAAATATAATCCAGTAATTTTATAAGGCGATCGACAACAAACCTAGTACAATTGTTCCCTTTAGTTGCTCTGGAAATCCCAAAGAAAAAACATATATTATTGTTTCCCCATTTCCATTCATGTATGGGTAGGTGTTGTAACATTCCATGAGACTATTTTATCTAGAACATAAAGTTAAAAAATACCATGAATTATGACGAAAACTTTATAACATCCATTTTTATGGTATCTCAACATAAATAATATTTTAGATTCATTAATATCTCTATCCATCTAGGATTAATATAGAATTATAAACTCTTAGCTTTATCTATTATCTCATTATTTATGTCTGTTATTGATGGAACACAAACACAGTTCCAGAAATTTATAATTCTAGCATGATCATGGTTGAAGTCATGAATATTCATATCATTCTTCTATAATTACATGTCCTTCTTCTACACCTTCTTATTCCTATCATGTATGGATGGTTAAACATTCATGTAAAATAAGATTTGATCTATCCCCTTTCATCATGATTTCTAGATCTATCTTATACAATGAAATGAATATTGAATCACTTTTATCCTCTTCATGGAAAAAACTATAATGGACATTCTAAAATAGAGCATCATCCACCTTATTCCCCTTCCCAATCTGGTAATGTGTTGAGTAATCATAATGTTTTATCAACTCCAACCATCTTCTCTAATGAATATTTAACTCTTTTTGTAAAAAATACGAACTTAAATTTTTTATGTTCAGTTTATATATCACACAGTTCACCATACTGATAATTACTTCATATCTTTATGCAAACATTTCTGCTTCCAACTCAAAATCATGAGCTGGGTAATTTCTCTCCAGAAATTCTTATTGTATAGAGGCATGAATTATCATCATGTCATTATTCATAATGATATATCCCAATCCCTTCATTGAGGAGTCACTATATATAAAAAACCCTTCCCCACTACATGGTAGTGTAAGAACAAGCACACTGACCAGCCTTCTATTCCAATGTTTGAAATTCTCTTCACATTAATTTATCAATAAGAACTTAACCCCCTCCTGATTCAACATAGTGAGTGGATTATATAATTGTGAGAAATCATTCAAAAAAATTCAGTAGTATCCTTCCTACCCAGGATAGATATAAATCCCAATTATTATGGTTGGTCTAGTCCATTGTTAAATAAATTCCATTTTTAGGAATCCATTGATATACCCTCACTTGGGATTATATGTCCCAAGAATGAAAATTTTTGAATTTAAAATTCAGTAGTTGTGTAAATTTAGCATACAAATTCTCCATCCTTAGGGTATTCAAAACAATTCTCAAATATTCTTCCTAAACTTCCTTGATCTTGAAATATATAAAAATAAAATTTATAAAGATGTCAAAAAACTGGTCAAGGTAATATCTAAAGACTATATTCATTAAATCAATTAATATTTCAGTACAATTTTTATATAAAAAATTAAATTACTATAAATTCATAATTTTCATATCTTACATGCAATGTTGCCTTAGGTATAACCTCTATGTTGACACTTAGATAAAGACATTGAGGTTGATTATTAATCATGAAAATTGTATGGGTAATTGTAATTAGCCAAAATGTTTATCGATACAGGGTAGAGGATACTTTATGTTAATATTGATGTTATTATGTTTATGACAATCAATTTATGGAATAATTACCACGTATTTTTTCTTAACCAAATGAATAAGTACACCCCATGTTGAAGCACTAGGCAAAAAGAATCTATTATCTTGATTCTCCTAGGAATTCTTCGTAAATTCTTGCAACTGAATCAGGTCCATACTATCAAGAGTATTTAAAATATGGAAACACCATGTATGAGATTTATTGAAAACTCATCATCAAAAGTAAGGTAAATATTAAGAAAATATTCAGGAAATGCACCTGTATATTCCAGAACAATAGGAAAGTTTTAAATGTTGAGTTTCTATCCAACCTTTTGAGCTAAATATATCTCAATACTTGGTAGTAAAACCCATATGATGGATTTAATTTCTATTGCTTGTCAAGGTTCATCCTCATGCTGATAAATGATTATATTTTGATTTAGATTAACAATTATAACATCCCTTAACTGATAAATGATATGAGATCTATAAAAAGAGAGCCAATGCATACCAAAAATTACATAAAACTCAACTAGAGGAAGAGTATTTTTTTTAAAAAGTACATTCCTAAAATCATCCATCGAAGAGGAGATATAGAGTTATAATGTGATCATCATAGAATTTGGAGTTTTCACTCCAAAATTAATATCTAATCATTATGGTGGTAAGTTCATATCCTTAGATAATTATTTAGATAAAAATGAGTGGGTATAACCTTAATCAAATAAATCATTTTCAATCCCAAATTGGATGATATGTATACCTTTAACCATGTTTTTAGGAACTACCCCTTAAAATTTAGTAATTGAATAAGCTTATTCTTCTCCCCTTGGATTTTCCATGTTAATATTCCTTTAAGTTTTTGGAATTGGTTGGAATAGTTCCCTATCTCTTTATAGCTAATGAACATTACATTGATGGATTCTCTCTTACCCATACATCTATGATTATGATAGAATTTATCCCAAATTTAAGGAAATATCCTTTTAATTTTAATAATTCACCAAGGTGTATCCTTCCACAAGTATCACATGTTAGAAAATCCACTTTTCTCTTCTTCTTCTTATGGATTTTTTATTCTCTCATCCTATTATTCTCTTTCTTCCCATTGAAGATATATGACTTCTAGAATTATTTCTATGTATTGATATCACATGATACAGAATCCTTATATAAAGAGGATGTTTCATAGATAAGTTACCTTCTAAGTATTAGCTTTATTACATTAAAGAAATAGTCAATATTACTCATTGGATTTCATGCATAGTCAATATGACTTGTAGAATTATTTCTATATATTGATAGCACATGATACATAATCCTTAATTTTACCTTTTTTAATCAAAACTTACAAAAATTGAAAAAATTATTTAAAAATAATTATATAATAGTAAAAACATCCTTATAATTTTTTTACAATAAATATTGACATGGGAAAAAAATATTCTTGATAGAATAAAAAATAATGTCGGTTTTACTAGAAAAAGAATTGTTCGAGTGTCCTGAGTACATAGAAAATGGAAAATTAAAGGGAAAATTGAAACATTAAGAAATAACCTAAAGAGAAGAAAATATAATGGTTTTAAGAAATAAATTCTATATAATTCCCATAATTTATACTTAAATAAAAACAATATCATATAAAAATTAGATTATAAAATTAACTATTACCTTGGGTCTGAATAGTTCGTACATGTTTGAAACTCATTTATAAAAACATTATATTTAATATAAACATATTATAGAACCATAATCATATATATTATTCCATATATTATTTTCTTATAATATTATATCACCAATTTATTAAAAATTCAATATTAAAATTACTTTCTAGCTGATAGCTGCTTTGTTTTTTATGAATGCTTTGGTTCAGTAATTTCGATTGTTGGATGTTGATCATTTTTACACAATATCTAGAATGTTAATGATCATATAAATTTAATATATATTCAATATATACATTTTTATAATCATAATTTAATGTTGAACATGAAAAATTAATCACATCACTTCATTGATGCGGTAGTCTACAAATATACAAAAACGACGATATCATTTTTAATGAGTGGGAGAGTAAGATGGTAAATGATATCTTATATTAATAGAAACATAAATATTTCATAATTATTATATATATATACACTTTATTTACATTATTATAACCATCCATGTAACATGATTATGGCAATTAATTACACAGATATTTGGAATGGTAATATGTATGTATGCATGAGTGATGTATTCACTTTCCATGGGATGAAAAAGAGATGAAAAATGGTTTTCCAATTATTATAATAAAATATCAGTATATTGATGATACTGGATTAATTATTTTATAATAGTTAAAAAATATCTATTAGAATTAAAATAATAAATAAATTTAAAAGAGTTGGTTAAAATGATTACATATTTTTCAGTGGGTTTCCATTATATCCCTTCTAAGGACCGTTAAAATCATCTTTTAAGAAGAAATAATCTTATAACTTGTGAATATATAAATTTATAAGAAAATTTTGTATGGTTTCATTGATCTAGGTTACTCAAATTGGTGCAATAAAGAGATACGAGGGGTGTCCTTATATATGCGAGGGAGAGAACACACTTGAAATTTTACATAAGATAAAAAAAAATATTACTCAAGAAAAATGTATCGAAAATGTAAAATTTATTAATATGAAATTATATAGTTAATATATTTGTCTATAAAATATAATTAATAAGAGTTTTTGGTCATTTTAACCATTATCAAATTAGTTTAATCCATGGTTAACCAGTTTTAACCACATCCATGGTAACCGATTTTTACTGTTTTTATTATTCATTATGACAAAAAATTAAAATTAAAATATTAAATAATATAAATTTTTATGAATATAAATGTGGTATATACTTTACAGTATTACATTTATATAATTAGAATAAATTAATTTTATAATAAACACTCAAAATTCGATGGAAAATGATTTTATGAAGAAGTCCTTTTTAAATCTAAAAATATTTTTATGTCAAGTTCAAGTATAATATTGATCCATATGTCAAAATTTTATATTTTTCAATAATAAGTAAATATTTATTTATTAAACAATTTAAAATTAAAATGGGTCTTTTTAAATACTAAAAAAATGCAGTTTCCTTAAAAAATCAGTATTTTCACTATTCACCCAAAAATAATGTTTTTTATAAAATTCCAAAAAAATAACCCTAAACTATTTTTGATATGATGATTTAAAAAATCATAGCATTCTATTAAAAATAAAATTTTAAAATTTACATAAATTATTTATAATATCCACACAAAAAAATCATTAAAACCCAATTTTGAAGAAAACATATTTTTGGAGGAAAAATTGATTTTTATAAAAATTGAACACTTATTATGATTTAATAAATAAATTAAATAAATTTTTGATAAATTTTTTAAATTTTTTTAACTTAACTATTAAGATTAAATATTATGCATACTTCCAATTTAACAACTAGGTTATGACATTATATTATATTATTGTTCATTTAGTCTTTGGGTTTCCTCTATCACAAGATATCAAATGTATTAAATTTATTTGACAAGAAATTTGTCATAAAAAATAAAGGTATTACAATTACCATTAATAATTTTTGGCTTGAAACAATACTGATAGGTTCATTTATAACCGTTGATATATTTTGGATTCTTTCAGTACAATGGAGGATTTAATGGATCACATGCATTAGTTACACTGCAAGTTCCATGATATGGGGATGAAATTGGTGATGTGATCAACCTTCTAGAATAAAAAAGGATTGGTTCTGTGAGATTAGGTTGATTGGTGTAGGGAATGTTGGGTCATGGTAAATAGATGGAATCTCATTATTTTAAGGTTCCTAGATTTCCTTAAAAGTGATTTTATTAAAAAAGTTAAAAAAAATTTATTTGGAAGGTGGATGGTAATGGTTAGAATAAGATGGAGTTGGAAATTAGTGTCATTGTAATCACCCAATATGTGAGGTATAATAGAATCATCAATAATTTATAACACACTCCCTTAGATTTATTTCATCAATTTCATGGAATGTTATTTATCATTCACAAAAAAAACTATATGAAAAAGTAAAGAAAAAAATAATTGAGGTTCCTAATAATTATAGCTGCATAATTAAATGATTATCAGGATAACCTAGTGTGAGAAAACCTGATATAGTGAAAGATATTACAATATTCCAAACTCCCCAATATTAAATAATCAGTGGGACTATAGTTCTCACATCTAAATATTATAAATAAACATTTTAAAAGTTGCTTCTCAAAATGAATTTGTGAATTATATATAATATTTTTACATGATCTAATTGATGTCTATCTATAAATTTTTTTAAAGCTTCTAGGGAAAAAATAGTGAGATATGTTTGGTCAACACACCTTTGAAATACCCATGCTTCAACTATACTATACATGTAGTATTTTCTTCATGTGAAATAGAGATAATTACATTATTCATTGTCAGTACACAAGTATTTATTGTTAATGAATAAATGATCTCAAACAAACACATTCATAACATTCCTCATGAATTCAAATTAACTCAACATGATTTGAATAAGTCATGAAAAATGTTTTATATAGAACATCATGATATGGTCGTTCAACTATATTGGAATAAATATCCATGTTTGAGATATAACATTTAATACATTAAAAAAATATCTAGACTCATCAAGATCGATTAATTTGGATTATAAATTTTGGAATAATTAATCATGTATAAACTATAAATATCAATGAATACGATAGAAATATTACCATGCATAAATTTCATTTAATATGATAACATTTTATTTATAAGGTACATATGAAAATTTATATTCATATTGATTAGGTAAAAATAAAATAGGCATTTATATTTGATCCCTTATGAAAAAATAATTTATTCACTATCCCATCATTTATAAAATATATGATAGATGAAAGTAAGTTTTTTAAATAATATTTAATGAAATTATTATGAATATGTAAAATCATTCCAATATTAAATAATTTAACATTTTGAGTGTTTAATTCAAAGTACAAGGACAATACTTGTAATTTTATGACCAAATATTTCATTGCTTTTAGAAAATAATTAGATATTTTAATTTTATTCAAATTATATTGATAATTTAAATGTTTATTTTGATATATTAATTTATAAAAATAGTGAAAATGTTATATTATTCTTCGTATGTGTGGTTATAGAATATGTGTTATTTAGTTATAATAATAAAGTAATTTCTCTAATTGCATGAAACATTCATAATGTTGAACATGCGTTAAGAATTTTTAACCCTTTAAATATGTTATATAGATTTTATGATCAATTTTTTCTAAAGTAATAACAAAAATATTATAATATAATTAGTATTAAATAGTCATATTAGTTTGGATAACCAATCCTAAATATCATATGCTGAACCAATTGATGGAGATATATCATAAAGCCTAATATACATATGATGTATTTTGGGTATATCATATTGTATGAAATAGAGTATGTAATTATTTCCACTATACCTAAATCCAAGCCATATTTTTATAAATTGTATTGTTATATCATAAGGAACATTATATAGAAATTGTACAATTACCTTACCTATATCTCAGTGTATGATATAGGAAAATAATTGTTATATTATATGTTCTAATGGTATTGTGTGATTAATATTTTAGTTGAATGTTAAGTGAAAATGTTTAGGTATATTCACTCAAATCCAAAATATTATTAATATTGATAAGTCACATTAAGGTTGAGTGAGAACCTCACAAACAAATAGATTCAAAGAAAACCACCACATAAGAATCCAGTTGTAGCTATAACCATTTAATGAACCTGAACATTAACAAAGAAACAAAAAAAACAACAGTAACATCATTCAGGATCAGACCATGAAGCTCTATTAGTCCAATTGACCAACCCCCAAGGCATATACAAGATAATTCATTGATATAAATGTATGGTTGGAATATTATGTTTTAAAAAAAATCAATTAAAATGTTTCAATCTAATAGAAAGTAATAAAAAATGTAAGGCATGGTGCTAAAGTCAAGAAAAATTACAATGATTTATTTGCAAATAATTGGTGAGATTCTCCTTCAAATCCAAATGGATTAGACACCTTTTTTAATTTATGTTCCTATTTTGATGATATATGAAGGTGAATTCATTGATGTTCGTGGAATTCTACTAGATATTCCCTACCAAAATTCTAATGGAAAGATTCATCCATCTATAGAAACCAGTGGGATGATAAAACTTATGATTACCTTTATCTACTAGATCCCTAGACACCTCCTCTTAAGTGAGATAAATTTTTTCATGCTCCTCTAAATGAATAAATTTACATGTTTTTTATGATCTAAATTAGTCTTGAAATGATTAGGAATTCCCTAACCAATTATTGATGAACTTCCAATGCTTCACTAAAAATTTTAATGTATTCAAACTAATTATAATATTCCTGGTTAACCTCAGGTTCCATCACCTCAAAAAATTTAATCACAAACCTAGTATTATTGGATACATTCCTAGGGATTTCCTATCATTTTCCTTGAAGAAAATGAGTGGCCCCTAGCATTTATATCATCCTTTTAACCTTTGTTATAGCTCGAGTGTAAATACTCATCATCCTTGAGAGGTTTCTTATTTTTAGAAGAAGCCTGGGAGGTTCACTCAGCCTCCTCTCTACTATCCCAGATCTACTTATCTATATTCATATATTCCACTTTCTTGTACCAATTACCTTAAAAATAAATTAATGTGATTCATTTCATAAAACTTTATTAGAGGATAAACCTATAAAAGCATGATTTATTAGACTACAAAATTCAACCATAACCTATATAACAGGTTAAAACATGATATTATTCAACTATCCATGTCCATGATCTTCCCTATATTCATTTTAACTGTTTTAAATGCCCACCTTGAGAGCATTCTAGATATCAGATGTGTTGGAACAACATAGTAAAACAAAAATATTAATTTTAGTGATCCTACCATGTTGATCATAGCCCCCTATCCAAAGTTGGAGGTTATCTTCAATGGATATATCTTAATGCTGAGTATCACCACTGTTATCTAGAATGTGTGATTGTATAGGATACTCAATTTAAACTTTTTTTTTGATAAAAATTATAATTCATTTAAGCTCCCATATCCTAAAAAAAGATTGTCTAAGAGGTATCCACTTTCATCACAATAGATCACTCATGAAGACATTAGAGATATGATGAACATATTCATATAAATTTGAAAAATAATTAGTCCATATTTAAAAAATAATTTGTTAATATAATTTATTCAACCTTGATTTTTATGCACATAAACTCTTACATGAGTTTAGAAATTTCATATTCAACACAAAAATGATCCCTTAATGGTTTTTCCATCATGGGATTCCACCAATAAACACATAATAAGTGTCCTAGATAATTTAAAATAAGATAACATAAATAATGGGTTTTCAATGGGATGGGTAGTCCTTGTTGGGGAAGATACCTCACTATCCCAGTCCTTCTAGTCCCACCATAAAATTTATTTTGGGGTTTTATCATAAACCTCATGGGTGATAGGAGGAATTTCCCACCCAGTTTTATAAGTGAGCTACATAAATTGTGGAATCTGATGTGGGATTGGATTTGAAGCTAATATCCCCCCACGCCCCTCAATCAAAAAACTAAACAATAGATATTTCTCTTAAATGATAAACCATCTGATCCAAATCCCCTTTCACTTGCACAACCATTTCTATTTCCACAAGGAAAGGCTGCCTATACACTGTTATTAAGAATAATTTTGATATAAGGAACCAAAATGGATCCATATAATCCATTTGAAGCCATTATAATTATTCTAAAATAGGTTTTGGGACTTCCATATCACACCATGGCTGCACT
Source organism: Viscum album (assembly GCA_963277665.1). Lineage (NCBI taxonomy): Eukaryota > Viridiplantae > Streptophyta > Magnoliopsida > Santalales > Viscaceae > Viscum > Viscum album. The sequence continues at coordinate 122,622,233 of OY728129.1, read as the reverse complement.
ATAGCTCAAATACATCTTTTTGGGGGGAGATTATTCACTATCCCTGTCCTTCCAGGCCCAATAAATACATTCTATTTGGGTTCCATCCTAAAACCAATGGGTGATAGAAAGAATTTCCTATCAAATATTATATATGAGATACAATTCTGGATGGAATCCTAGGTGGAAATTGGTTTTCACCAAACAATACTGGCATTGAATCAAAACTGTAGCCGTGGAAGGATCCCATTTCATATAATGATTAAAGGATAAACATAGAAGAAACAAATGAAAGGGAATAATAGATCTAGACACCTAGGAAAAATCAATTAAAAAATTCTACTTACAAGAAATCCAAATGATGATTTTATAGGATTTTTGGAGATTGAAATATACCATTTTTATAAGAACCAAGATTCATTAACATTCCCATCAATAAAATCAACAAAATTACATCAACGATTAAACCAATTAACCAAATTTTAAAGAGAAATGAAGAATCATAGAATTTTTTTAAACAAGTTACTGAAATCATAGGTTTCCCTAGATAAAAATATAGGACCTTTAGTATCACCCATATCGATGGTAAAATAAATATTTTCTTGATTTGAGGAAAATAAATGAAACCACAAGAGATATTAATGATTTATAATGGAGGATATGGAATAATAGAAGATTTGGATTACCCTTCCTCTAATGAAGACTAAGCGGATGGTAGATTATCAATGAAAATTAGTTTATTAGATGCTGAGTAAGGCCACAAAAAAATATGACTTCTGGGTGTTGGTGTGAAGGTATCTTCCTTTCATGGAAATAATTGACTACAAAGATTTCATATTTTTAAATGATTCTTAGAATAAAATGAATGCATTTATGTATTAGATACATGAACTTCCAAATATTTTCAAAGAGTTTTTAATTTAATGATCAATCTTTTTCATTATGTTTTAGTAAATTCGTGACTATTTGGGTATTGTTATTGAATACTACGTAAATGATATTATGGCCATGAAAATGGATGAGCTATGGACATGAATATATAAAGGCGATGAATGAAAATATTTTGGGATGAACTATTGTAGTTTATTATATGTTCCATAGGGCATTCAATCCATGTAATTATAAACCCTTTTCCTCCAGCGCTTTATATCATATAAAGGCTTTCCACTCTACCCGGTAAAAAAGTGTGATTATCTAAAAATAAAAACAGGATAGAATTTTAGTAGTAAAATAATATATGAGTTGTGAAAAAATACAGATCAATATAGTTTTAAAATATTGAAAAAACATAAAGATCAATATTGTTTTAAAATATTGATTTAGTGGGGGGGAATTATGGGTTAAAAATTAAATCCTTAAAAAATTCATACATGTAAATGGAATTAATAATATAAGATAGTGAGATAATTATAACCCTTGAAAAAATACGGAGTTCTAGATGTATTATAAGGTGAATACCTAAATCATCAAACATGGTATTTTTCTACTAAATAAGTGTGCACATTGATTATTTTGTATAAGTAATGGAATAAAAATAAAAAACCCTAAATGTTAGATAACCTAACCCCATCGTGAGAATTAGGTTACCCATAGATAAGAAAAAAACTGATTTAAGATACCATAATAATAAATTTGTGACAATCCATATGATCTACAATATATATATTTCATTTAAAAAATATCCAGGAGTAAAATATGATATGATTAGTATTGTAACATCACTGGTTTGAGGTATGCACTGCTATTTCTTTTTTTTACTTTGGTTTGTTAGGGATTATTCCGGGGAGGTTTATGGGAGTTTTTGGGTAGTTTTATATATTTTTATGGCTTCATGTTTAGTATATGATTGGGATATACCATCAATATTTCTCAAGGTAAACATGTGGCATGTTGACAGAGTCGAGGGGGAGGTGAATAGATGGAACAATGTATGTGTAATCCATTTTATTTTTTACAAAAACAATTCAACATGGGATATAGGCATTTCACATGGTTGTTTTATTGTTTTTTAAACCATGTGGACAAACTATGAAAATCATGGGGTTCTTGGGATAGCTATATCAATATAGTTGGAAAACAATTTTATAAAATGTACGTTCTAATCAAGAAATATCAATAATTAATTGAAAAAAAATATTTTAACTTTGATACCAACCAAAAACTCTCATTCTTCTTTCATTGACCTAGTTTCTCAAACCAGACAACTCCTCAATGCGAATTTGGAAACTCTTCTCCCTATAGAACATGATTTCACTGAAGCAAAGTGTGCTGGATTTATGTGATTGTAGGTAAGAGTCACTTTATCCCTATGTTCTTATTTCATTTCTAGATATTTTCATTTTCCTTTTAACAAAACCAAAACATAGGATTATTATTCTCATAACTATTGGATGGGACATGTTTTGATAAAAGTTTTTTGAGACTTTTTGATGGAATGGGAATGGGTGTCCTTATCGGCTAGATTATGTTTTATATCTTTTCGTTCTACAATACCCTTTGGGAGGTAGGTATATTTTCCATTTTATCCACTAGTTCAAGAAAATGAAGGATTGGCTTACCTTAAATTATTTTCCTATATTTTCAAGGAAACACAAATTGATATCATTATTAAAATCCCATTCAGTTTATGAACTGGAAACATTTGATTCTGATCAGTATTTGAAAATCCCACTTTTATTAAATTGTATTAAATTAAGATTTTCGTTTAATAAATTCAATATTTTTTATTGAATGTTTTAAAATATTAATTAATTTGAATAAATGTAGGGGTGTGAGACCTTGATATTGACATGGAATTTCTTGATTTCACATTTCATTGGAGGATTCCATGGTGGGTTCAGAAAAGGGGTGAGTGTAATCCCCTAGTATTTATATATGGTATGGTAAATTTAGTTTTCCATTTTTTTAATTCCTTTTATCCTAATAATAATTTCCTGATGGACTAAAAATGTTTTAGGATAATTCTGGGCTTATTCTGAGCATTGAGCATTGTTTTTGGAATATGTGTATCAAGCACACTATTGTTGCAAAATTAGTAGTAACACTGTAGATCAACCGTGAAACCAATATACAAGGGGATAAAGGTTTCATAAACTATGTTAGGTAGGTCACATGTCCATGAGATAAATATAAGACATAATACAAAGGTACTTGCATGGGTTGCACACAATTTGGGAAACCGTGAACCTAGCCGACACAGGTAGTGCCATTTAAGAAGTATGTAGGCATGCCTCAGCCAAATCATATGACTATACCATGTGCCCCATTTTAAAATACGTAAATTTTCCTTTCCCTCTATTTGATTATAAATCACCCCACTCTTTTTTATCCCTTCCATGCACAACATCCCTCCACTAAGAGAACTTATTTTCTCCTTCCAAACTTGGATATAAATCTAATCCTCCGTTAGAGTTTTAATACCTTCTCCAGCTATCATATTAGAAGATTACCGATAATATATTCAATCTACAACCTTTTTTATTAGTTCATCTCTCCATATTTAGTTATATTTATATGAAATTTTATATGCCTTCATTTCATGGTATTCATCTATTGTACTTATTTATTCTATTTTATCTTAAATCAGAAGTAGATACTGGATGAGAATTTTTATAACACTATAAGGTAGGTGGTATATAACATTTCAATAAAATTCATATTGTTTAATAATTATTCTCCATTGTACCACATGCTATACATTTTATAAATTTCACCTAAATTGAGTAATTTATTAAATTAATTATTAAACATGAATATGAAGAACTCATGACATCATGCCTTGGTTGGAGGTTGTCACCCTCAACCCAAAACACCTTCATGGTGGGTTCATTTGTCTACCACTAAACTAAAGCCCCCCCTCCAGGTGTGTCCAATCCTTTAAAATATTAGTGTAATCCTTTTTATAAATTAAATGAGATATAATGTTTTGAATAACACATAGTCATGGAATAAAATTTATATAATGTTGGTAACTAGTCGGTGTAAATGGTGAAACTATAAAGTGATGTATGATCTCTAGGAATGAAAATTTTTATATGGATTGTAGGACATCGTAATATACACAAAAAATTCATCTTTAACTTTTATAATAGTATCCTATTTTGTAAATATTTTTATGGAACCGACGATGGGTAACTCTGTATGCAAAGAAATATATTTATCTGTATGGAACTGACTTGACTACTGATATGGAAACATGAATGGGGATCGAGTTCTGGATCCTAAGACCCTATTATTTATATCTTCATATTTTAGTATGTGTCTAACATTAGCCCTAGGTTTATTTCCCATGTAGGTATAAATTATTCCAATCTCACCTTGGATGAGTTCCATGGTATCGAGGAGGATTCCTTGGTCTTTCATCTTGGGTATTGGACTATATCGGTCTAACACTATATATGTATGTAGAACATACCAAAGCTAGTAGTTAACTTCATATTTCAAATTTCTATACTGACTCACATATTTATTCTCCTTCTCTTTATAAAATAGTTTATTCTTGTAATAGTTTATATATAACATTTATTTCATATACTTACATGATATAACTACACAAATTTATTGTATTTATACACATGCTGGATTTGTTATATACACCATTTTCGGTGTCCAACTGAGTATATATCACACCCTATTCAGGCCACTATTGGGTACCTAGAACGGCTTCAAGGATATAGGTATAGAAAATTAAAATATTCCTATCATGGATACTTGATTTACACATTAAATGATACATTATGAGAATATGATCAAGACTTGGATTATGATTCCTAGAGATAGATTTTCAACTTTTTTACTTTTTTTATATTCTTGTACTGTATTACATGCCAATTTCCATGTATAACTATTTTTAATTTTATAGAATCATGAAATTATCAACATTTTATATTTGAATCTAAATATTTATTTATAGTATTTATGATATCTATATACTTATCTTCCATAATTAATTATTTATTATGATTTCACAGTAATTAATCATTAAACAATTATTCTGCACTCTGATCATAAAGGAATAATCTCTCAACTATATTACCATAGAACCACACAGCTAGTTAGTAGCCTCTATAATATGAAGTGGCATTATTGAGTCCATATGGCCAATCATGTTTGGATACATATAAGTTAACTGGGTCTAAGTTGTTACAAGTTGGTATCAAATCATTTTTCCTTTTTTTCTAATTTGGTTTTGTATAAAGGAGACTATGAATGTTTTGGATTTTGTTAATGGTCATGTGCTTTGGATTACCTAACCCATATACTAGGAAAAATCCAAATTACCTCGATTGGAAAATGTTGATCTTGATTATTCTTATTAAAATTGTATTGATTTCACCATTGCATGACACAAATTATATATAGAATTTATTATTTTTGATATTGATTTTATATTTATCCTTTGCCCCGTATGGATAATGGTAGTTTCTCTTGAATCATTATATGATCACGAGGATTTATATTTGATGACTTATTCCATTCCATGTTTACTTGTTGTGTGAATTTCTTGCTATATATTATTTGTTCCTTGATAGTTATATATTTGTATTGTGTTAATGTTTTCTGAAGTGATAAAATAATTGGATTAATTAAAGTGTATTAATAATCCTAAATGGTGTTTTCACATATATCACGATGGTGTTATGTCAATTACCCAATTATATAGTTTTTTATTCATGGCCATTGGTCGAATGATCTAAAATATTAGTTGATTTTGGAAACATTGATTCCATTTGTAATTTAAAGAGAGCATGAACCTTTAAAAATTTGGAATCAAGATTCATCCATTAAAATCATATTAAATGACATGTTACACTTTGTTATAAGATATAAAGGTCTATATATTGTTATGTTATATACTAATTATAATTAATGAAGCTTGTACTTATATAAAACATTTAATGGCACTTCATCTAATTGGTATACTATATAAAAGAAAGTATTTTCAAATATAAATTTAAATTTGGTTGCTATTAAATGGAGATTATAATTGAAATTGAAATGAAGTTTTAATATATAACATTCAAATAATACACTCTATCATTGGAACATTAACATGGGACAAATATCTAGACCTTGATCGACCTTACTATTGCATAGTGGGTAGTATTTCTAGTGATTATGCATGATCTCATATGTCCCCTAGGCTATGGTTTCTGAGGAGGCATAGGGGTGTGACTCTAATATAAAAAATCTTGTACCTATCCTATTCTTATATATCTATTATTTATCATTGTTAAACTCCTTTTTATGCATGTTATTGTAATTTTTTGAGCTATCCAACAATGATTTCATCAAGTTGTGCACTAAGAGGGTGGCGATGACCATGATTTAGAGGTGGTCGGGCCTAAGGCACCAGTATTACCCCATTTAGATCCACATGAAAAACTTCCTTATAATCATAATTTTAGTGCCTATGCTCATATTTGAGAGGGATTCTTACAAGTAGTTCAGTTGTTATTGGAAGATCTATGACCTACACCTTCTATGGAAATGTTAACATGGAGGATTAAGAAGCAATATCAACCAACTCTCTTTGGGGATGTTGGATACCAGATTATTGAGTTATGGATCAAGATCTTTTTAAATATATTTGAGCATTTGTAGATGCCTCCTATATTTTGGGTCAAGATTACGATGCATATGCTTCATGGATGATCCAATAATTGGTGGTATATCCCGAATGAGGTGTACAACACCATGAAATATTTTGGGGGATTTTGAATCTTTCATATTTGAGTACCATTTCCATGAGACTTTGAAATCTGATCAAACCAAATAGTTTATACACCGAGAGTAGTGCATTATATCTATCATGGATTTTTGATCTCACTTCATAGAGCTTTATCACTTTTCCCTTATCTATACTAGTGATGAGCCATATAGGGAGGGACACTTTGAGGATAAGTTCATGCATCCTATTCAATATCATGTGGACTTATTCCAATTGAAAATTATGCATGAGATAGTAAAATATCCCATAATTACTGAATATAACCCAAGGGAAGTTGGATGTCTGAATCAGAGTGGTCCATCTTCTCAACCAAGTGGAGAAATATCTAATGGAAAGAAGCATTTCATTGAGACCTCTTGTGATGGATGTACGAGTCAATGTATATAGATTCTATGTTCTATTTTCTATCATTAATGTGGAAATTAGGGGAACATGAAGCCTTAGTATGAGAGTTCCCCAGTTTAGATTCAATCATACAGAATGATGATCCATTTAAATTAGTTTTGCAGAACCTTCCCTCCCACGGTCAGTGAGAGAAAATCTACATCAGCTCTAGGTCATGGATCTAGACTGACTTCTCTACATTAGGAAGATATCTAAGGAACTACCAGCAGATAAGGCCATGGGGGTAGTCATAGAAGAGGGATCCGGACACCAGTTACACAACACTATTAGAGAAATCCTATTCATGGTATTAAATTTGTATCTCAATGCCACAAATTGGTCTAGATATATATAGTACAACCAATTCTTGAGGGTTAGAGTTTAATCCCATATACAGTTCAATTCTTGATTTTAGTATGATATAAATTGGTTCTGTTTTATTTATTACAGTTTCTTCTAACTACATGATATCATTGGCTATTCTATGGAGTTTTTTTAATTATTTTTATTTTTATGGAGTGATGAAAGTTGATACTTCATTGGTAGATGTGTCATATAGTTTACTCCAATGCATGGATTGTGCCCTCGAAATAATTTTCTATCATTTCTTGTGGGACCCTTTCAATCTTGAGATGATATGATTTTAAAATATTCATGGAATGGAATGGTTAGTTACTTACCAAGAATACATTAATTGATTTTACATGAGGCTATAATTTCCCTATCATGAGGGTTGTTAGTATATTCGAGAGGGTGAACAGGATGTCTAGGCCCATAGATATGGACTAGTGGATCATGGGAAAGATAGAGTGACAACTTAGTTTTCTAGAATCTATTTGGATGATAATGGAAAGAATCAGGTTGATTTTCCCCTATAGTGGATTATTTTTGGGACATATTCCTTTATGATTTATCTAATGTAACTCTTATGATAGAGGTAGAGATTATGATTGAGCTAGTTCCAAGAGGGACACTATTATAAATTCTTTCTTATAGGATGGATACTAGAATGTTAAATTAGCTTAAGATAAATCCAGAGTATTTGTAAGATAAGGGTTTTATATGAACCAATACATCGACCTAGGGTTCACTCATGATTTTTGGAAAGAATGATATTGAGACCCTCCTGATTATAATGTATTACAAACGATTAAATTATCTTATGGTGGACAACTAGTATCCACTACAGCATATAGATGACCTCTTCACCCAACAATAAGGAACCATGGGTTTTATTAAGATCTATTTGAGGTAAAATTATCATTAGGTACATTTCATGACTTTAGAGATACCTCATACGACATTTTAGAGTATGCATGTCCTTTATGTGTACCTAGTAATTCCATTCATTTTGACTAATGTATCTTCTTTTGATGAATTTGGTTTTCCATCTGTATATGGATTCATTTGTGGTATTCATCATGGATTGAATCTTAGTGTATTCTCATACTTATCCAGACTATGCCAAACACCATTAGATCATATTAAATACACTAATATAGAACCAAATACTTTGTAAGATAACTACATTAAACTTTTTGATCAATAAATTCCACTTATTGCGTCACAATATCTTAGATATAAGAGTATCAGTTGATCCATAGAAGGTGTGAGTGGTAGTTACCTTGGAGTAACCCATACATTTTGTGACATACAATTTTTTTTGGATCGAAAGATATTATTGTCATTTAATATTGGATTTATAACATCTTTTGGAACCACTCAAAGGATTAAAAAAGTAAGGTGTAAATTTTAAATGGTCTAAACAGTTTGAAAATTATTTTTAGGAGTTGAAAGGGAGACTAACTTTGGCACCAATCCTAAAGCTTCCAAAGATGGGTAGATGCAATATAGTTAATTATGATGTAGAATGCATTAGTCTGTGAGCTATTTTGATGTTGGTATATTGAGTAATATCTTATAGGTATTTCTAGTTGAGGCCTCATGAGAAGAACTACACGAACAATGATCTTGAACTGGAGCCATAGTTCAGGGATTGCATTTTTTGAGACACAACTTGTTGGGAGAATGTTTTGTGGTGTATATAGGCTAAAAAGCCTCAAATACATATCTATATATAAAGATATAAATATCAGACATATAATGTGTGTTTAATAACAAAAATATATTAATTTCAAGTGTTCTTATTTATTTGTAAAGTTAAATGCTATAGGAAATTCTCTGAGCTAGGGGACTCAAACATAGACAGTTCAAGAGGCCCATATTGAGGGTCAGTTGATAGCCTTATTTTATAAGATGAACATAGAGGTCTAGGAGCTTCAAAAATATCCCTTCCTTATAGAATTTGTTGTATCATCTTCACATATGGAGTGAGTGAAGACAAGGCAACATTTAATAAATGAGGACATAGTCTTAAGGGAGAGCGGGTTTTGTTGCATGGTGTTCTAATTGTCTATATGTAAAGGTGGAGTCTAAGAGGACTAATGGATCGTTATATAAATTACCATTTTTTTAGTGGAAATAGGATGAAGTCAACATGGATATTATGACTGCCTTACAAACACCCCATTGAGGCAGTGATATAGTATGGGTGATCATTGATATGATGAAAAAAGTTTCTCAATTTTTACATATCAAGGAGACATTTTAGAATGATAATGTAGAAGTATATACGTTTGGTAGATTACATAAATTCACAAAGTTCCAAAAATGATACTATCATATAGAGATTCTTATTTCACATTGTGGTTCTAGTTGGGGTTATAGAGGGAAATGGGTTCACATGAATTGATGAGAATATCCTATTTCCCATAGATAGACTAATTGAAAATGTAATTTTTTTTATTTCAAAAACACTTTTTAAGGAAAAAGTGTGAAACCATAGAATAAAAATTCAACCACCATACACCTAAAAGAAACAATCCCAGAAAAATATACCGTGACAACCCCACCCTAGAAAATAATTCATGACCCCAAGCCTTCATCAAAACATGACCCTTGAACAAGAAGTCCCATGCAGAAGTGCCCGAGCACAGAATTGATGGCGAAGCCATACCCTCCCAAGAACCAAAATCCTAAAGGCCAGTAAAGGTGAAGGATTCTTGATCTGATCCCCATCTGGATAAAATCCAAGTAGTATGTATGAAACCAAACAACACAACCTAACAGACAAAACAAGGATCAAAAACCTGAAGAGTATTCCAAGACAAACCTTCTTATCTGGCCACCCAACCAACAACTTAATTATAGTGATTAAAATTGAACTGAACCTAACCTGATTCTGTATACCTAAATAATTTCCATGATAAGGATGAGACCATTAGGTCAGGTACCTCCACCAACAGCCTTTCAAACCCAGACTCTAACTTGTCCCAGATCTGAATGTTCTCCTCAATACTAATATTCCCTTTATTGAAACCTCTTACCATGATTAGGTCCTATTTCTTAATCCATGCATATTGCTCCTCATTGAGTGCCTCCTCTAGAGAACTTCCCATTATCTTAGCTGCATCTTCCTCAGATGCAATGAGAAATAGGACCTATTTGGTCCCTTCCTCTTTGGATGATATAATCAGAACCAAGGGGTTGCCTCGCTCTCTAACCTTCTGATGGATTAGGTTCCTTGTAACCATCCTCTTAGAAACATCCTTCTTTGTTGATCGAGTCTCCAAGGGAGTTGGTAGTGAATAATAGTCATTTCTCCCCTTCCTCATTTGGGATCCCCTGTTGCTCTTTGGGTTTGGCTCCTCATCATCTAAGTGTCCATGATCAATCCCCTTAACCACCTCCACGTCAGACCCTGCTCCCACTCATGTAGCCTTACTATCTGAATCCATATCAGCCTCTGAGAGGCTGTCAAACCTGCTGCACAAAAGGATGGTTGAACCCTATTCTACCATTTCCTTCCCCTTCATCCCCTTATCTTCCTTACTGCCTGACATAGACTCCTCAATTGCCAAAACTACCATATCCTCCTTCTCTTCATCCATATTTTTATCCATATTCTTGCTAGCCATAGAATCTGCCTCTTGATCAACCAAATGGCCATCCTTAGACTGTCCAGACAGGTCCTTCCTCAGCCTACAGAACACCTCCGACACTAGCGGATTGATTTGGGTCAAGCCCATCCTCATATGAACATCACTTGACTTCTCCTTATACACTGCGCTACAAACCTCTGTACCACCTCCAAATTTCTCCTCCTCCTCCGTTTGTGACTGCTACGGCCCCCGATCTCTCCCCACAACACCCTTGAATGCATCAGAACTATCCTTCCCCAGCCAGCTGCGGTCATACCATTGTCAACTTCCTCCGTACTTCTCCTGGACTGGAAACCTCGTCGACATGCTTCCAGCGAATTGCCCGGTTTTTTTCACATAGAGAAGAAGACTCTGTCCTTCCCCCTACCCTTCACCCTTGCAGATCCCCAATTGCAGACCTCTGAAGGATAACCCAAGCGCTTGTAGGAGAGCATCAGTTGGTCCAGTTTTCATAAACCACCAACTGTTTACATCGGTACTCCCCACTAATTGAAATCCAGATGAACTCAAATGGAGGTCTAGACAGATCCAATTCCATGAAAAATCGTGGATTAAATGGGTGATAAATAGCATCCGTAAAACTATTAGAGAAAAAAAAACTAATAACCAAGTTACCAATCATCTTTATCACTGAAGGGTTTCGAAACGGAAGCATAAGCTTTAAAAAACATACCCAAACCGCCGCGGGAGGAGGATATCGGTTCATATGAAAATAAAAAGACCACTTAAACAGGAGAAATAGAAAGACATCACAGCTCCGAGGGGGTTCTTGACGAGGCTTAGATGAGATCCTCCTCACATGTGAAACAAATCATAATGTGTTGATTATGAAACAACCCTACGGTCTCTTTATCTTGTGGATCCCATGAGCGAAAGACAAATATGTCGAAGGGAGGTAGTGATACTATGACCTTGTCTCATTAATGAGATATTAATGAAGTCTTAGATGATTAGGAATCAAATATATGTAGCTTATTTTCAATAGAAATTGTATGCTAAACACCATATATGATTTATCTTAAGTGGGGGAGGCTGAAAAAACAAAGACATTATTTAATGAATGAAACCTTTAGTTTCTATTTAATTATATCCTTTTATCTTAATAAAAATTTACTAATAGAATAAGGAAGTTTTAGAGTTTCTGAGGCTTTCTTGGAGCTCGATCCGTTGGTTTGTGGTGAATCTGTTTGTGGCTCATGGTTGGAACATTGTTAAAAGTAACCCTGTAGCTCAACTATGTAACCCATATAACTCACCATACTATTTTCTCCTCCCATCCATGCAAATTTTTTCTCAATCATGATAACTACACTTATCCTTCCAACCTAGTCTTTGAAGCTAATCCTCCATCTGAGCTTTTATTCCTTTAATATATGTCGCATTGGAAGCGTACCAGTAAAAGCCTCACTCTATAACTTCCCATTCTCAGTTCATCTCACCATCTTCAAAACTATTTCTATGAAATATAGTATTCTCTATATTCATCTATTTTGATGGATGTTTTATATTCTATATCAAATCATAATTTGATAATGGATGATGGTTTTTCTAATTCCATAAGGTTGGTGTTTTATAACATTTCCCTTATAGTATTGTAATTTTATAATAATTAACCATTTTACCACATGACAGACCTTTCATAAACTGACCCTAAAATGATTAATGTATTAAATTAATTATTAAACTTCAATTTGAATAACTCATAGCATCTTTCCATGGTTGGAGGTTGTCAACCACAACTTGAATCACCTTCATGGTTAGTTTTTCATCTACCCCTAAACTTAAACCACCCCTTTGGATGTGTGTGAGCATTCCACCTATTAGTGATATATTTTTTTAAATTAATATATATATTGAAGCGTTTATTAACTCATGGGTATACCACAAAATGTGATCAAAGTGGTTAAATATATAGTGTAAATGATGATTCTATAGAGAGATAGATGATATTTTGTGTTGTATGTTTTTCAACGGATAGTTAGAATTGGTCATAGACACTAAAATTTTCCCTTAACCTTTAATATTACTTGATTTATATTATACATTGAGATATAGAACTAATGATGGTTAATTTAGTATGGTAATGACTTAGATTATTAGTATGGAACCGACATGATTAATGGTATGGTACTGAGAACAAGGATTGAGGCATGACAACTACGACCCATATATTAATATATTTAGATTTTAGGATACCTCAACAATGGACCCTGGATTCCTAGTCCATAATGGTATATATTATTCCAATCTCACATTGGATGAGTTTCTTGGTTTTAAGGATGATTCCTTGGTCTTTCACATTAGGACTTAGCCCATGTAGTTCTGACACATTATATTAATGTGGAGTTTATCAAATCTAGTAGCCACCTGCTTATTTATCATTTTTAATAAAAATAATTTTTTTACCTTACACATTGTTAATGTTTTCATTCTAGTACGTTTTTATATATAAAATTTATTTGATAGACATACATGATATACATGAACATGGTTATAGTTTTTGGACAAAATATGGTTTTGTTATAGACATCATTGGTGGTGGCCTACTTAGCATATCTCACACCTTGTTCGGGCCACTGTTGGGTACACTGATATACTTCATGAATACAGATAGTGAAAATTAAATGAACTTAGTCAAGGATTATTGATTTTAATATAGAACATAAAATTAGGAGAACTGGACTGAGCCTTGACTCGTGATGTTTGGAAATAAACTTTGGACATTTGTTCTATTATTATACAAGTACTATATTATATTCCTATTTCCTTGTATTCCTATTTATCATTACATAATAGCATAAAATTATCATCATTTTATATATTAATATTACTATTTATTAGGTGTGTTTATTATATGTGGATGCTGATCATTCTCTGTTGATTATTTATCATGCTTCCACTATTATTTTCATTATACCACTATGTTATAATATAATCATGAGGGTATCGACATCCAACTATAGAATCATAGAATGTCACATAATTTAGGTGAACTATAGGATATTTGATGTTTTCTTAGGTTTATATGTCCAATTAGATTCAATTAATTATGATATAACTATTTCTGGGATGTTACATCTAGTGCCACTAGGGAACTTGGATTCATGTCCAAGTGATGACTTCAGTAGCAGGACAAGATTTTCCTAATGTGTTAGGAATGATCCTAGAAATATTTTTACATGTGTTTATATGTCTTATGTGTAATTGGGTATTCCATGTAGATTGAATTAATGGTCCAATAGTTTAAGTTAATTACAATTTTTTAGTGAACTTTTTTTTTATCTCAACTGTTTTAAATGAATATAGAACTATGAGAAAACAAATTCTTTTCTTAGTGGTGTGCATTGGGATGTATTTGGGAATATCCTACTAGGTACTATACTCACCCCCTATATATACACCTTGGTGAATATATAGATTAGGATCATTATGAAACATGTAAGGGGATGTTCTATTACTTATCTTATAGAGAACCATGATGATTTTTTTCTCAAGACACCAGTTGGGGCATTTAGATATTTTTCTACCATGGTTGCAGTGATTTCAATTTAGTGCTAATATACTGGAAAGGGTTTTATTTTTGGTTTGTAGTCTTTATCCACGTTTTTGCTTCTTCATTTTAATTTTGTTTTGGATTTTGTGTCGTATTGTTTAAATTTCATGCATCATATAATAATTCTTTTTTTGGTTTACTATCTTGTTGATAGGTTAGTATATTTAAAGGGAAAATTTCTATATCAACCCAACTATAGAAATCTCAGAGATGGTTTCCACTACAATTACATTATAATACAATACAATTAAATTTCGTTTTGAAGGAAATAACAATTTAGTAGTCTTGGTAAACCAGATACATAAATGAGTCTTGTTTTACAAATGAGTACACTGATTACAAAATATATTTTTTTTTTATTTTGAGGATAACTTTATTTCATGTAGGATATCATTGCATATATTTCATAGTACACCTTAGGAAATTCATATTTAAAAGAAATACATTATGTGTGATCTCAAATGATCAGTAATGATAAAGTACAATGGAAGAAATAATGAATCAATGAGAATAATCAATATAGAATGGTCAATTACATAATGTACATTCCATGTAGTCAATATGTAAAAAGGATGTGAGTAAATAATATATCAAGGTACGAAATTAAAAAAACATTCCATTAAAATAATTAGACATGGAAAAATCAATAATCCAAGGTAATAAACTAAAAAAATCATTAATCATTGAACTGAGAATGAATTGCATCCATATACATGTCGATGAAAAATATCATGGATAATAATAAATAAATAAAAATGAAGAAAATGTGTAATTTTTAAATATCATGTTTCCCAAGAACATGATACTTTTACCATAATGACGATTTAAAAATATAGGGGTAAATAAAAATTATCTAATACTAGGAAACTGATTTAATCCCACGAGACTAATGATGCATTATAGGGCCTGCATTAAAAGGTACCAAACTCATAAGTATTTTTTGAAATGGTCCCTAACCCATTTCTTTCATTTCCAAATCATTATTGAATAACTGCTTTAAATTATTAAACAAAGTGTCTTATCAAATACCTATATCAAGTAACAGATACATATTTTTCAATATTTACCCAGTAAATCAAATAACTAAAATTTTGAAGAACGTATATAAAAATGGAATATTATTTAGGAAATAAAAACATTCCTGGTAAATGATATAGATAATTAGCGAAAATTCAATGTTCAATGATCATTGGAAATTGAATATTTCTGGGGGACTAAAAAGAATTAAGGAAGTCAATTCCAATACTATCCTTGTCTAAATCAATAAATAACCATCCATATGAAGGATAATGATGGTATAAGTGAAAAATATCCAAAGTGGAGTAAAAAGAAATGTAATTTTTGTAGTTTAAGAATATAAACACAATAATAAGATATATCAAAAACACATACTTGAAGAAAATATACTTTTCAATTAGAAAAACGTTTAGAAAATAATTTAATTTGCAAATTAATTTTAAAAATAATTTCATTAAAAATTATCATTTTAATCAAGAAAAGTAATCTTTAAATAAATGTCATAATCAAAACTAGTACATGTCATACAAGGTAAACATAAAATTCCTTTTATGCGGTAGAAATGGTTAGAAAAATTCCTTTTTAAGAAAGTGAAAAGAATATTCATTAGAAAACATAGGTAAATGTAAAAAAGGGTAAAAATGAATTTTACATATCATTTTGGAAATGTGAAAACATTTTTTTAATATGCTTTTAGAAAATAGGGTTTTTAGAAGAAAAAAGGTTCTTCATCTAAAGAGGGGAACAAAGATGGGTTTTCTTAAAAAAAATTTATAAAACTTTTTGAGTACCAAAGGGATAAAAAATTGTATTATTACTTAATAAACGTCATAAATAATAATAGTAGATGAAAATGAACGGTTTCATTATAAAATGGTCAAATAGTTTCCTCTGATAGAAATTCATGTGTAAATAATCTGGAACAAAATATGATTGTAAAGTAAACCATTGAAAAGACCATAACGTTGAAGTCAGAATCAATAAACAAATAGAATTATGTGTATCAATGGTAAATACACATAGGGTAAGTCGAGATACATAAATAGGTATTTTAATTCATTATACACATAATCATATAATATTTATGTCAATAATAATGAAATATAACATTACGAACCCAAGCCATATTTTTAGGTTTGGGTTTTTCTTTTCTGGTGTTTTTGAGAAAAATAAATGTTTTTAGAAATTTCAGGAGTACACGAAGTGTATTATAAGTACACAATGTGTACTTTGTTGCTACGGGGAGTCATGTGATGGATGTGTGTAGTTACCTGTATACCACCTAAAGCGGGGGCCAGTTAAGACAAGTACAGACCGTGTAATTTAAAAGTACACGTCGTGCACTTTATTTTATTCATTAAACAGATTAGAGTCTCTTCTAATAGATAGAACCATCCTCCTCTTCTCCCATATCATCCAGGAGCATCTATACAGTGTGGATCTTCACTGAGCCCCCAACTCGCCATCATTTATCTAATTTGAACTCCGTTATTTTCATTGGAATCACATAAGTGAGTTCTCTTTTCTTCTTGAACTTCATCTCCTATTTTCTTTTGCTTCACTAGATATCCTTGGTTGAGTGTTTTAAGTGTTTTTGTAGATATACAGTGTTACATGGGGACTAAAGGCATGAGGTTCATTTATATCATCCGTACAATGCCGATGTTGGTAGTTTGTGCCTTTCCATAGTTAGTCTTTCAGTTATATGTGAAAAAGTGCCCAATACCCAAGAACAGGGTATTGCATATTTATGGTTTTTAGCCCTGTTATTTCTTGATACACCTTGTGTTCTTGAGTAGTGAATTTATGATTGTGAATATGGTTATCTTTTCCATGCTATGGGTGTTTTCCAATGTTTTCTGATTATTTACCATTGGTCTTGCTTTTCCTGTTACCATATTGTTTATGCTTTCCATGACTTGTATTGTTTGGATGGAGTGATTCTATATGATATGTTGTGATATGCCTTATAGTTAATTATCCAAGTAGTACTTTAAGGTTTAATTTTACTGCTAATTATAATTTTTGTATTATTACTTTACATGGGGCTGCAGGAACCTGGTGTAGTGAGACCATAAGGAAAATGGATGTTAAGGGCTTTCCCAGAGTGTTTATTTAAATTCAGCACGTTGTGAGACTATAAGGGGGATAGATGTTGAGTGCTCCCTCAGAGTGTCTATAGATATGTCATGATCCCACAAGAGTAATTGACATTGAGTGCTTCTATAGTGTGTCTTTAATTTACCAATAAAAGACTATTGTGGGAATTGACACTGAGTGCTTTCTCAGAGAGTCTTCGTTATGATCTTCTTGTAAATTGAACTAGAGGGGTTAGGATGTGCTAACATCCCAGAAGGTTACATGAGTAGTTGAATGAACAAGAGGGGATAGGTTGTGAGAACTTTCCCAGAGGGTTTCTGGTATTATTAATTGGTTGGTTAAATTATAAAATGTAAATAGTTACAATTAGAACTGTTGCACTATTTACTTTTGATTTCTTCCTTGTTTATTACTTCTTTTTCATATTTCCAAGAAAATATATATATTCAATGAATTTAAGGAATATATCGTTGGGTGGTTTCCTACTTGGATTAGTCTCACACCCTATTTGGGTCATTCTTCTGGTCCGAAACAGATTATATTGTTGTCGGTATAGATAAGGGAAATCACCCTTCTACTTCTGGTACATGACTGCTATGAAGTTGGAGAGAATGGGACCAAGCTAAGGTTTGTGATGATGTGGAGCTGTTATATGCTTTCATTTTATACTTTGGTTTAGTACTTTATTTCAACAATGTGACTTGATTTGTTGTTTTCCTATTTACTGGTGACATGCATCATTATTGTTATACATATTCCATAGATGTTTAATTACATCATTGTTCAGCTGTTTACTTATTACATGTTATTAATGTTAACTCTGTTGTGGTTATTTTTTGTCTTTGCTATGTTACTCTCCCAATGAAGGTATAGTTTCCCCACCATCACACCCAAGTCCCTCGCTGCTAGTTGGAATCCTCTAGTGTTAAGAGAAATGCACTTGAGGCCATGTGACCAACCACGTACGGGGCACCTCTGGGCGGCTTCCAGAACAAGGATGCTAAAACGTTGTATCGAAGGGATTATTTTCTTCGTGAATTACTATTTTGAGCCTATAGCCAGTGATAGGACGAAATAGGTACTTGTTAATAAGTTGTTCCTAGGAGTAGTTAACCCGTGTATAGGGAAAATCCAATTTACATAAAATATTTGGATTCTTCTGGTTATCAAATTTTACAAATGATTTGATTTTCACTGTTGGGGGATTCACATGTTTTGTGATGTTATCATTGCTAATATTGAGGTTCAATTTCTATTGAAATCCGATGAGATGAAGTTATGCCATCTCATGCATCATATAGGCACTTACTAGAGATCACATGTCATGTATTCTTGACATGCCATTTAGGGTGAATTAGTGATTTCATGTTATTTTGGTAGATTTTGTGCAAGATATGAATGTTGTTGTTATGGATTCCTTGATAATATACATGTAGTTTGATAGGGTATTGGATTGTGTAAGGTTTTTTTGAATGAACTCTGAAGTTTTGTTTTTGATGTGTACGGGTCATCATGGATAAAAATTTGGTGCATCATTACATTGTTATGATTGCATATGACATGTATAAGATCCCAAGCATTGATTTGTGGGGATTATGGGCCCTCACAGATCGGAATTTGGAACTTAAATGTTCATTTTAGTATTTTTTTGGGCTTCCAAAGTAGTTTGTGAGGATTACTGTCCGGAAAAACCTAGAATACACGGATTTTAGTGATGAATACACTCCACATGTCCTTATGTTCAAGAGGGAACTGATTTTATTAATTGCATGCTATGTACTTTAAGTAAACTCCATGTAGTCTCTAATTGTGTCACTCACTGTGTGGGCAGAGACACGGAGTTGGGAAATTAGTGTCCATCTGGAACATACCATGTAAAGTGATCCGTGTAACCGGCTGTGTAACTAACAAAACATGATGATGAAGTTTGTTTAGTAGATGTTGTGTCTGGCACTAACACGCCAGGTAGTCTTGTTCTAGGAGAACCGTGTGTCTTAGCCGTGTAAGGGAACCCAGGTAGGGGAAGAGGATTCAAGTAAACGCTCTTTGTATGGAGTGTTACACGACTAGTTTTGACAAAAGTACACACCCATGTGAATTCTTAAGGGAACACACCATGTAAGGTAGATACACACCGTGTATCCATGTTTTGAAAAACATGAATTCATTCTTTCTCATACACCCTTCTTACACTTCTATGTTATAGTCCATGTGAATCTTGATCTATGGTGTGTGCTTGACCTTGCAGAGTCATGCTACCGATAAATCATCTAGTTGTATGCCAGTTATAGGGCAGTGATCAGACACCAGACATGCATGATCAGGGACCCCTAGTAGATCCTCTTGTAGTGCCAGTCATGGAACCTCCCGTCATTCCAGATGCAGGTGCTGACACATAGTTCTGAGAGGGCTTATGAGGATGATGCAAAAATTTCATGGAGCACCGCCTCCTGCCCCCTCGATGGAAGAATTTACATGGGTATTTTTGAAGCATCATCATCAAACTTTCTTAGGCGATGGAGGACCCAAGGATACAGAGTCATGGCTAGAATCCTTGTTGATGATCTTTGGCCTCTAGAGATGCCTCTAGAGAGTAGGGTCAAGATCACTATGTATATGCTTTGGGATGCTACCAAGAGATGGTGGGAAGTGATATCACATGCGGTATACCAACGAGATATGTCTTGGGAAGAGTTTTAACGTACCTTCTAGAATTACATATACTCGGAGACCCTATGGGCCGATCGAGCGTGATAGTTCATGAGTTTGGACTAGGGTACTCTTTCAGCCATGGAGTATTCTTCTCACTTTACAGAGCTTCATAATTTTAAAAACTTTCAAGGGGGAGATGATTTGTTCCTAGAATGAAGTTTGAGGATGGTCTTAAGTATGACATTCGTGATCAGTTGAACATCTTTAGATTGACTTATATATCTTCTATAGTCAACCAGGCGCTGATCATGGAACACAACATGAGGGACTCTGGAGCTGTGGGCCATGGCAGTTCCACATCCAGAGTTAGTGCTTCTACGGCCGATAGCAGAAAGCACTGCTAGGAGTCTACACATAGAGATCCAAGTAGGAGGGATGCACCTTCAGGTAGCCAGGTGGTATGCTACTAGTGTGGGAATAATTGGTATGTGATGCCACATTACTCAAGAGATCCTGTAGAGTGCCGATCTTGCAGCAATATGGGTCATCTTCAATGATTCTGTCAGTTTTCCTCACTAGAACCTAGTGATATGAGTTTTACTATGACTCCACGTTCAGGAGAAACACCACTAGTTTCTCATCATTCTAGGAACTGGATTTCTTCCGGCTGTTCAGGCCGAGCTGGAGGTCGTTTTCGTGGTAGTAAGTCCCCAGGCTATCAATGACAACAGGGTGGATCAACTCTGGGTGGTTAAGTATGGTTACAAGGATGTGGTGCAGGTTAGAATTTTGTAGTGGAGCAGACCCAGTAGAAGAAGGATCTCAGACCCTCTATAGTTCAAGGTATGATCCTAGTTTCCTCAGTTTTAGCTTCTACTCTTTTTGATATAGGGGATTCCTGTAGCTTTATATATAGTGCGTTAGTGGAGAGCCTTGGGTATAAATCTTTTCTTCTGCTGATATTTGGACGCTAGATACTCTGTTGGTGACATGAACAGATAGTGTACATTAGTGAAAGGAGTTCCCTCTTCAGGTTAGTGGGTGTCACATCTTATGGGACCTCCATGTCTTATAGATGGAAAGATATGATGTCATTATAGAAATGGACTGTTTGGTTCCCTTCTTGGATACTATCAATTGCTCTCACTGTAGGGTGAGTTCCACATCACCAAAGGGTGAATTTTTTCTTCATAAGGGAGAACGGGATTTTCTAGGCGAGTAGAGTGGGACCCAAGCATCATGGTTTAGGAGGAGTTACAACCCAGATTGCTAGTATTTATCTGAATGACTAGGGGACTTCACAAATATATTTTTCTCCAGTGGTGGATCATTTCATGTATGTCATTCCAGAGAACTTTTCAGGTTTTCCTTTGGAGCAAGATGTGGATGTTTCAATTGTGTTTTTTTCTAGGAGCATCTCCCACATCCATTACTCCTTATAGGATGGCTACACATAAGTTACAGGAGGTCAAGAAGTAGTTGGATGAGTTTCAAGAAAATCTTTTCATCCAACCTTGTACATCTCCTTGGGGTTAGCCTATCCTATTTTCAATGAAGATAGACAATACCCTCAAACTTTCTGTGGATTTTCAGAAGTTGAACAAGTTGAAGGTCAAGAACTGATATCCCTTTTCGATAATTGATGATCTCTTTGATTGGGTTTGAGGAGCCAGGTTGTTCTCGAAGATTGACTTGCGGTTCAGATACCATGATTTTCAAATTACACAATCTGATATACCCCATATAGAATTATAGAGTAGGTATGGTCTATATGAGTATGTGGTTATTCTGTTTGTTCTCACGAACTCTTCTGTAGTCTTCAGGGAACAAATGAATCGAGTGTTCCATCCATAAATGGATTCTTTTGTGATAGTCATCATGGATGGTATCGTGGTGTACTCTCCCACTCGACACGACCATGTTACCCATATTGAGATTGTTTTGACTACACTGAGAGAGAATCAGTTATATTCTAATCTCACAAAATGCGACTTTTGGTTGGACCAGATTCACATGATGGGTCATGTTATCTTAGAGGTAGGAGTATCAGTAGACCCAGATAAAGTTTGATTTGTAGTTTCCTGGGAGCATTTTAAGAAAGTCATTGAGGTACAAAGTTTTATAGGGATGGATCGATACTAAAGAAATTTCATACATGACTTTTCACTCTTAATAGCGCCACTGGCTGGCCTTACTATGAAGGGTGTGAAGTACTTGTGGTCATATTCTTGTGAGTCAACATTTCAATAGCTGAAATGGAGGT
This sequence comes from Viscum album, assembly GCA_963277665.1. Lineage (NCBI taxonomy): Eukaryota > Viridiplantae > Streptophyta > Magnoliopsida > Santalales > Viscaceae > Viscum > Viscum album. Next base: position 122,599,554 of record OY728129.1, on the reverse strand, counting down.
TGACATCAGCACCAATCCTATTTTTTATAGTTCTACGAAAGAGTAATACTGTTTACTATGATTTTTTAGGTATCAGGCTCAGATCTATGCATATGTGGAAGGAAGGAGTCATTGCGTATGGGTCTCATCAGTTAAGGACACATGAGAGGAATTACACAACACATGATCTCGATTTGGTTTTTGTTGTTCATTCCTTATACTGTTGGAGACATTATCTTTTGGGATATAATTTTGTGGTTTTTACTGACCACAAAATTCTCAAGTACATCTTCACTCAGCGTGACCTAAATTTGAGACAACAAAACTGGGTTGAGTACCTTTAGTATTTTGACATTGATCTTGCCTACATGATTTGAAAAGTCAATGATGTGGATAATGTGCTGAGCAGGAGGCCTCAGAAATCGGCAGCTCAGGAGGCCAATAGTGAGTGGTAGCTTATGGCTCTAATCTCTGAGAAGCATTTGGAGGTGCATGACAGACATGGGAAGACATTTCATTCTTCTATAGTTGTCACCTATACTCTAATTGATCAGGTGAGAATGAGGCAGTTATCATATTTTGAAGGCCTAGTCCAATGGGAATGTGTGTTAGGAGAGGACCCTATTTCTGGATGGACCATAGGTTAGGATGAAATCTTTCATTTTAATGGGTGCATATGGGTGTCATCAGACATACACGAGGAGCTGATGCGGGACTCTCATTCCTCAGTTTAGGCAGTTCATCCTGGTGTCACCAAGATGTATCGTCATCTACATCGTCAGTATTGGTGGCTAGGTATGAAGAGAGATGTTGCTAGTTTCATCATGAGGTGTTCCACTTGTCAGCAGGTGAAGGAGGTGCATCCATGACTGGCAGGACTTTTGCAGTAGTTACCTGTTCTCAAGTGGAAATGGAATGATGTCACGATGGATTTTATGACAAGATTGTTGAGGTAACCTCTAGTGAATGATGAATTATGAGTTCTCATGTATAGACTCATGAAGGTTTCTCACTTCATGCTGATCATGGATACCTTCAGTGTTGATGAGGTGGGACAGTTGTACATATGAGAGATTGTATGGTTACATGGGGTTATACACTCCATTGTTTCAGACAGAGATGCATGTTTCAGTTCTCAAGTCTAGAAGGGACTTTAAAAATATTTTGGAACACAGGTAGTTTGGAGTACAACATACCATCCCCAGATAGATTTCCAGTCTGAGTATATCATTCCGGTGCTTGAGGACATGCTTTGAGCGTGAATCCTGGATTTTGGAGGTTCTTTGGAGAGAACAAATCTCTTGTAGAGTTTACATTCAATAATAGCTTTCAAGAAACTATTAATATGGAACCTTATGAGGCTTTGTATGCTAGGCCTTTCCGATCACCCTTATGTTGGCTGGAGGCTAGAGAGGCAGCTATGATGGGTCCTCATGTTGTTCAGGAAAGCATATATAGTTGATTCAGAAGAGGATGTATACTGCACTGTCTTGACAGAAGTCTTATTCTGATCGACGGAGATGACCTCTAGAGTTCGAGGTTGGAGATCAAGTTTTCCTACGTGTCTCACTAAGGTTGGGACACATGAGGATTAGGAGACTGGGTAATCTTTCACTGAGGTACATCGGTCCATTTGATGTTTTGGAGAGATTGGGGCCGATTGTCTATCAGATGCAGTTACCAAAGAGGTACATGGCTATGCATGATGTCTATCACGTTTATCAACATTGATATTACTTCTCATAACCATCTCATGTTTTTTAACCTGGGGAGGTTGAGATAGAGGTGGACACCTCATTCTAGGAGAATCCTATCTATATTCTTGATCAAAGTGTGAAGGTTCTATGTGGATGGTCTATTCCTCTGGTATGAGTGATATGGCACCATGGGCGAGTACAGGATGAGACATGGGAGAGGGAGGTCGATGTACAATTGTAGTGGCTAGATATGTTCAAGGATTTTTTTCTACGCTGCCTAGCTAGGGAAATTTAGGGATGAATTTATTTAAGGTGGGAATTTTATAAGAACCCAGGACTTTTATTCTGGTTTGGGTTTTTATATTCTGTTGTTTTTGAAAAAAAATATGTTTTTCTGGAAATTTTATGACTACAAACAATGTAAATATAAGTAGACGATGTGTACATGGTTATCACAGGTAGCCATGTGCTAGCCGTGTAATAGCTGAGCACATGGCCATGTGTAGTTACCGAGAGACTACCTAAAGTAGGGGATGGTTAAGGCAAGTACATGCCATGTACATCAAAAGTACACATCGTGTATATTATTTTTTTCATTAAATGGACCGAGGTCACATCTAATCAACAGAACCATATTCTTTTCACCCATCTAGTATATGAGTGTTTATATGGTGCATATCTTTTCCAACCCCCTGACTCGCTGTCCGTTCATCGATTCGAACTCCATCAGATGTGTTGGAATCGCATCAGTGAGTTCTCCTTTCTTCTTGAACTTCATCTCTTGATTTATTATCATTTACGAGATATCCTCAATTGAGAATTTTGAGAATTTTTTAGATATATAGTGTTCTAAAAAGATTAAAGTCCTGAGGTTCACATATATCATCCGTACAACTCTGAGGTTGATAGTTTATGCCTTTCCATAGTTAGTCTTTAAGTTATATGTAAAAATGTTCCCAATACCCAAGAACAGGGTATTTCATATTTAAGGTTTTTATCCCTTTTTTGCATGCTATTCCTTATGTTCTTGAGTAGAGTATTTATGATTGTAAATAGGGTTACCTTTTCCATGATATTGGTGTTTTTCCCATGTTTTTTATTGATCGTTAGTCTAGATTTTTCAATTAGGATACTTTTTATGCTTTCCATGCCTAATATTGTTAGGATGGAGTGATTCTATCTGATATGATATGCTATTTATTGTATCTAATTATCCATGTATTACTTTAATGTTTACTTTGTATACTGACTATCGATGTGGATGATTGATTTACATAGGGCTGTGGGAACCTGGCTTAGAGAGAACATAGTGGAAATTGACGTTGAGGGCTTTCCCAGAGTGTCTATTATAATTTATCACACCACAAGACCATGCAGGGGGGGGGGGCGATGTTGACTACTCCCTTTGTGTGTCTATAGATACGTCACGAGACCACATGATGAACTGATGTTGAGTGATTCCTCAGAGTGTCTGTAGTTTACCAATAAAAGACTATTGGCATAATTGATGGTGATTTCATCCTTAGAGAGTCTTTGATTATATGATACTATAGGGGTAATTGACGGTGACTACTTCCTCAAAGATTCTTTGTTAAATTCTTCTTGTAAATTGAACTAGATGGGTTAGGTTGTGAGAACTACCCTGAGGTTTACTTGAGTAGTTGACTAAACCAGAGGGGTTATGTTGTCCGAACTTTCCTAGAGGGTTTCTTGTATTTTTAATTGGTAGGTTAAATTGAAAAATGAATATGGTTTTAGTTGGAACTGTATCACTGTTTAATTTTGAGTGATTCCTTTTTTATAAATTATTTTGCATATTGTCTGTCATATGTATTCACTGACTGTTTGGCATAGATCATTGGGTGGTTTCCTACTTGGATTAGTTTCACACCCTGTTTGGGTCACTCTTTTGGGCGCAAATAGTTTATATTGCTACAAGTATATATAAGGTAAATCTCCCTTCTACTATTAGGTACTTGATTTCTGTGGTGCTGGAGAGCGTGTGACCAAGATGAGGCTGGAAAGGCTATTAGGCTGTTAATTTATTTCCTTTTGTACTTTGGTTTAGTACTATATTTCAGCATTGTGACTTGTTTGGATGGTTTTCTAGTTACTGGTGACTTGCATCATTATTTTTATACATATTCCACAATTGTTTAATTACTTCATTATTTTGATTTTTACTTATTTCTTATTATTACTACATCCACTATTTTCATAAGATGTTCCCATTGTGTTACTTTTCCAATGAGGGAATAGTTTCCCCACTATCACACGCAAGGCCCTCACTACTATTTTTCAGCCTTTGGTGTTAAAGGAAATGTTCTTGAGGCCATATGACCAACCGCATATAGGGTGCCTCTGGGCGGCTTCTGAAACCGGGACGTTACAATAACCCAATGAAAAGGAAATGGGTTATGAAATTTCTTTTCAACTTGGGTAACATTTAGATAAAATCCCATTATAACAAATGATTAAAATTGAAACTCAAATTCATTTGAATATAATATAATTCATGATATAATATATAAAAATGGCCAATAAATACACCACACAAAATAACTATGTAGTGAACATGTCATTTATCTCCCAGATGTATAAAGTGATACGAAAATACATTACCATGAATTTACATTCATATAATGTGTTTAATTATGTTAATAATCTATAATAGATCATAATATTCTATATAATATCGTATATAAACATCTTATAAAACTTTATTACCCATTTGTTAATAATCATTCCTTATTTTCACTATTTTGGGTTTTAATTTTCTCGTTTATAGAGTATGTTTTGACTTTTTATTTCTTCCTCAAATTAATTAGATCATGGATTAATCATATGAAAAATGCAATCTAGATTTTAAATATCATATATATCGAGTATAAATATATTTATAATACTCCATAATATTTAAATATAAGAAATTAAATGCACCCTTCATGGAGACTGTAGGCCGTATGTACACATGAACCCTACTTTTATTTTTCTATAATGTTCAAATAATTAAAAGTAAATGAAAAATATGTATATGATAATTCAAGTATAATATTAATGTATTATATGTTACATCTGTTAATTAAAACCATACATTATACATTCCATCTATAGCGTGAATGAATCACATCGCTTTGAGGAGGCGGTAGTCCACACTTCTATAAACAATGTTATCGTAATCCCACAAGATAGAAATCATAAAAGAACGTTATATATATAATTTATACACGCATAAATAAATTATAAATTACATATATATCACATATAAATATAGTTTCCATCATAATGAAAAACATGAGAGGTGGTATATGAGTAATGAACAATCCTCGTTTTGTGATGTTGATGTTCACCGTACACACAAATGGTAAATTAGTTATAGTTTAGATGGATGTTTGAGTAAGTGAAATTAGAACCCTTGGAATAAAAAATATCTGTATATTTATTATAATGGTTGTTTTATTTATTCATGGAATAAGGAAAATTGAAATAGTGGATAAAGAAATAAAATGGAAGGGTTTGAGGGAGGATGTTACCTCTTCATTGTGTAACTCCTTTTTGTTTTCACCATATATCTTCCTCAGAAAGATTTATTTATAAGGTGGGGATTTTAAGAAGAGGGGATGTATGTTTGTGAGATATTTTTTAGATATTTTTCAAGACAATGTGGATTTATAGGTGTGAGGAAGTAATAGGAATGAGCATCTTTTTATTGTGGAGGTGGATTGGAACTCTTGTAAATGTTTTAAAAAGGACTTCTAACCATGTTTTATCCATGGAAAGTGGATCCAATAATAGAATGAATTTGATAAAAGGGAAGATAGTGTCAAAATATGGTTATAAAATGGATTTTGGAAAAGTTTCATGTTCATTTCGGCCCTTAAGATCATGGTTTCATCCATTGTTAAGATTCATTTCCCCTTAATCATTGTACATAATTTTAATAACTTTCACAATTTTTTTGGCCAAAAACTAAGTTAACCGTAATAAAATAATAATTAAAAATTATGATTATTACAAATAATTAATCTGTTTTTCCAAATTCCAATATTATAAAGACATAAATTAATTTAGATTTAATCTCACATATGGGACGATAGTGCCGATTTCTAAAGGAAAAAAGCTTCAAATGTTTTCTTCATTTTCATATCCAATTTCAACGTGAAATTGATTACACTGAGATAAATTAGATTAATTAATAAAATCTTTATGTAACTAAAATTTAAAACAAATTTAAATTACAATTTATAATTTTAATTAAAATATTTATTATGTAGTTTTGAAATAAAATTCAGTATTATCACTATTCATAAAAAAAATGAAACTTCATAGAAAATAAGAAAAATTATCCATATGCTAATTTAAATGTTTAAGTTTAAAATAAGAAGTTTATTTTGAAATATATAATCTATAAATGTTCCAAAAATTTTTATTTAAAATAGGTTCTCTATTAAAAGGAAATAAAAGTGCCTTTAGAAAAATATTGAATTTTATGTGAAATATTGGGTTTGTTCATATATTATGCCTATAAAATCTATTAGATAAATTTCAAAAATACTTTGTTTAATAATATACACGTATTCAATTAATCTAAATCACTAATTAATTTAATTTATTAGTATACAAGAGCTTTGTGTTCATAAAAAATAGTTTTCTATATAAACATTCCATTTATTTTCATTTGGTTCTTATATTCATTTCTAGTTATTTTTTAATGAATTATTTCATTTTATATATTTATTAAATATATATTTTCATAAGATAGTTAAAATTATTTATAAATACTAATTTGAAATCTAGGTTGAGTCTTATTATATTAAACAAAAATGTTTTAATAATTTGTTTTTGTTCACTAAAACATGGTCTTCTATGTAATTAAAGCCATCGAAGAAACTCATTTTTACATGAAAAACAATATAAATCAATATTGCATGCATTAAAATATATACCATATATTAATTTTTTTAATATATTAAATATATTTTAAATTCTAGGTATATTAAATTCCCTTACACACTTTATGTCGTGTGTCACAAACCCTATCAAATTAATGTTTCCCTTTTAGAACATTTGAGGTGTTACATTATCGTCACCTTAAATAATTTGCATCCTCACAATTTCAAATTGATCTTAGTAACAATTTTTTATATTTCCTATGTTGAAATCCCATATCATGATACTTTTTCATAAAACATCATCTAGAAAAAAGATAATGGGAAGCACAAAGGTCACATGAACTAAAATATAACTAGGTAACAAATTATGAGAATATTAGTGGTAAGTAAAGATAAAAACATGGAGGAAAATCATAAATATTTATTGTGAGTAATTTTGGTCATCAAAAAGAAACAAGTAAATTATAAATGTAATGTTTAGGGCCTAAAATCCATAAATATACAATTATTTAGAAGTCCACCATTTCAAAAAAATCATGGCATTATGACAATTTTTTTTGATCATTTTTCTAATGATGACTGATTATTTTTCTACAAAAGTATATAAAGAAATATAATTACGTTATTTATTGATATAAAAAAATTTATTCTTTTGTTGTTCTTTTATCAATTTTCAATTAATCAATTATTTCAATAAATAAATATCCAAAAACAAACTTTTATTCCTGAATCACTAAAATATAAATTTAACATATATTAAGGCCCGTCAAAGAGAGAAAAGTCTAACTATTAGTATCTTAATATTCTTAAATTCCAATATGGTTAAAAAATTATTCTCTAAACCAAAAAAGTAACACTACTAGATCATCATCATCATTTTTTTAAATTTTTTTAATTAAATAGAATGACATATTAACTGGAACATTACATAGGTCAGTGGTTGGCATGAAACCCTTATTATCCTTAAGTCATGGGGTCATGACTCGTGACCTTGCTAGAATTTATGGTTTATCTCCAAAACTATGGGTTTTCCTTTTGCTAAAACCATATAAATATAATTTCTAAAAAAATAAATATTGTGTAAATCCTTGAAATTTGGTTAATAACTAAATATAATTTCAACTATGGTTTTACATACAACCCAAATACAATAATACATCTTCCATTTATATTCACACAGGTCCTTCCTTGTTCTAATTATTATCCTTTAGAAGAGGGAATTGAATCTGGTAATAACCAGGTTCCCCCCATTTAAGGAATAAAACCATAAATAGATCATTTTGATGTGTTTTATTTCCTTCCATCATACTATTCATTTTTTCCTCAGAAATTATTTAACATATGTCCTTTTCCCATGAAATATAATTTTTATGTTCAATTGAGGCAATTTTATAGGAGTCTCCTTTCATATTTCATGCATGATGGAAATTGATCCTTATTTTCTCCATGGTCTCTGCTAATGGAGATATAACCAAACTCTATCATTCTCTTTTTTGGTGAGTCTAGGAATTGGTTCAGGTATATGTTGTTAAACATATTTTGGGAACACCAATTAGAAATAAACATGATATCTTTCACTCCTATAACCACCTTATTTATATTCTCATTATCACCACCTTATAAATTATGTTCAATTTTAACTTGAATCTTTTGGGTTCTATCTATTGACGAAAACTAGAAAGAATAGTATGAGTAAATAATATGTAGCACATATCCCCATAAAATCTGAATTTTTTTGTATAACAGGAGGATAAAATATTTCATTGAAATAAATATCTTCCTTCTAAGAATATCCTTTAACAATGAGTCTTTCCTGATACATTTATACCTTTTCCTTTCCATAATTCTTGACCATAAAAAGCCATTTATTTCTAATATCCTTACTTTTATGAGGTACGTTAATAAGATCAAAATTATTATTCTTATGTAGGGATTCACGTACCTATTTCATTTCCACCATCCACGAGGATACATCTAGACTTTGGTTCGCCTCTTAAAAAGAAGATAGATCTACACCCTCCACCAAAAAATCAGTAAGTAATATATTTATCAGTGAAATTTTATGATTTCCATATCGGAGATCATTGTTTTATGAGTTGACTTTCATGGTCAATAATCAACGATTACATGGTCACTATTCTATAGTAATTCTTAAGAGGATATTTTTTCTTCCTTGGATTCTTGTTCCACATCTAAAATTGTAGTTTCTATATTCTCATTCTCTATGTATCCATTAATTTTTATTTTCACATTTTCTTTTGAAAATTAAAATATCTAATAATTATTATTTTGTGGGTAGAGGGGTCCCACTTATAATACTCCTTCACAAAATCAGTATATCCCAATAAGATAAAATTAATTGATCTTGAATCAAACTTTAATCTTTTTTTCCATTAACAATGCATATATATGAATTACAAATGTATATATCCAAGAATAGTTAATTGGTTTAGTAGTAAAAATATCTATTGGTGATATAAGATAAATAACTATTAATGGAGATTCGTTAATCACATAACAAGTGGTATTCACTTATTCTTCCAAAAAATAATTTAAAATTTTCCACGGTCTTCAAAATTTTTCCTTCACCTATCCAACATGGTTGTATTCATCTGTTATACCACACTACACTACAAAGGAGTATATTCCACCTTGAACAATCTCTTGCTAACATCTCATTGAAAAAAAGTATCAATCTCATCACTTATATATTCTCCATAATATTCGGTCATCAAACACTAGATCATTATTCTAGATTCAAGATCCATCCATTATTTGAATTTTATAAATAATTCAAAAACATCATCTTTCATCTTAATTGGATACACCCAATATCATCTAGAATAATCCTAAATGAATGATAAATTTTTCCTCTCAATGATATAACTGTTTCTCCCCAAACATCTGAATGCTTCAATTTTAAGATCTCTTTATTTCTCACTATATACATTTATAACATTAAGATGAACTACATGCTCAAAAATGCTCTTGAAATCGTATGGATATCATTTTAATCCCAGTAAACACCTTCTAGTCACTATGAATCCGTAGGCCTCGTTCAAACATATGATCAAGATTCTAATTCCATAATGTTTTTATACCTTCTAATAAGATAGGTAATGAAAAAATTATATGTACCTTCTTGTACGTTTCAATAATAAGCATGTAAAAGTACATTGAGTTCTTATCTTCCATCATCGCCATATGAAATCCCTTCCAAAATCTCATCACTACTTTCTCTGTGTGAATATTTCATTGGATGCCATCAAATTTTTCCAAAAAAGAATATTTTATTCTTTAGGCCCTTTGCATAACATACTCCTTGGATGGTTTTCCCAATACTATCACACATAATAGTTTTATGGTACCAGCACAAACAATCTTCAAGTTTTGATTCTTCCCCTTGAGCATTAGTCCTTCTGTGATAGATTCATACTGATTGAACCATTCCTTTTAAGACATCATGTTACTTGTTTCCCCTGAGTTGATTATCCATGCATCGGTGAGATACTGCTTGTCTCCATAAATCATTAAAGATACACTAAGTATTATATCTCTATTCTTAGATATACTCACCATATTTCCTTAATATATGTACCCACAACTATTATTGTTCCTACAATGCGTATTGACAAGCTCCTTCTTTCCATAATTGTAACATGTGAAATTCATCTTCATACCCCAAGATGTAGACCTTTTATGATTTTTGGATCCTAATGGGACCATGATCCATCATCCTCCCTCACTCAATTGAAAGTGACTATATTTAGTATGAATTTTTCAACATGTCCAACTTATTCTTTCCCTAACATTTAGTGTCTTGAATCTTAGTCTCAAAGTCATTTAGGAGATATATATTCTACGAAGTTATTATTGGTGATGTTGATGATGAGTTGATCATATAAATATAGAAAAATATAAAGTGAATATCTGCATGTTCAGTATGCATAATATGATTTCAAAAAACTATGAGTTGATTGAACAAGGAATTGAGGTGTTGATGTGGTATGTCATGGATGATGAATCCTCCATTCAAATAGTGCACAATTTTATCTTGAGGTAACTTTTTTTGTGCAGTGATATGGCCTCATATAGCATCGTCTATGTATTCAGTATTTCCATTAATATATTTTTATCTAGAATGATTAATAAGAAACCATATTACAAATCCAAATTGATGTTTCCAAGGGAATAACCATCCACGTCTTTCCACTTCACCTCTATCACAACCTAGGATCTTCATTGAATTTTCAAAATGCAATTATCTATTCATAACACAATCTATATATTCATTTTCTATAATGGAATTTTATTCCCATTTAATTTTTTAATCTCTAATTTCACCACCATCTGGACACACCATCAATCTAGAAAAACCAATATTTGACAATGGTATATTTAAAATATCAATAATTTTTTTTGATTTAAAATATCAACCCCAATCATAATAACAAAGAATACTCAAATTAAAGATAATTATTAATACCCAAAAGAGTGAACAACACCAGGCCAAATCCATACACTAATACCACTTGATTGGACCATAAATGATTGGGCCACTACTATGGTGATAATAGAGGTAATAATATATTTGAAAAAAATAAAATAAATGATTCTAGTTATAATGTATAAAAACCTCCAAAATTAAATTTCTAAAAACCCCATGAGAAAATACAAGTATCCCTTTGTGTAAATGTGGGTACAAAATCTCCCCCACTATTATAAGTAAAAATACCTCAATTAACTCTCTTGAGGATGTGAAAAAACATGACTCAAAAAATAACACACACTCAAAATCAATGGTATGTTATGTTTTGAAGCTCCATGGAGGTGATAAAATACCCATAAGAGAGAATTGACTTTTATAAGTAGGATCCCTCACCATGGATCTGCCTCTACTAGTGGTTTTGTGTGTTTTGGCCACCAAAAAATCCCACCACTACCTTTCCTCTTGAAAATTAGGGGGTAGTTGTCATCCTTCAAAAAAAGGTGATGACGGAAGCCACAAGATAGATTAATGGGCTATAAGGGTGGATAAATAAGGTTAGATGATTCAAAATACCCCTCCCTTGACATCTAGTTAGGGGCCGATAAATTCTTTATGAAAATTAGTGCACCTAACGCTTTGAAATGCCACTACAGAATATAAATTCTTGGTGTTTAGTTAACATAATTTTATAGATATCATTGAATATAGAAATTTAATTTTGTGAATTGATTTTAAGAATAAAATGAATTAATTTAAGTGTTAGATACCTGAATGAATGATTACTTATAAAGAGTTTGTAACTAAAGGATTATAGGAATGTTTCATGATGTTTTTGTAAATTAATGATGATTCAGAGAGAATCCTTAAAGAATATATAAAGGATATTACATTCATGAAGATTTAATTCAATATAAGTGATTTGTTTAATTTATCTAAATTTTATGTAGCCTTCTCCTTCTTACTTTCTACCCCTAGTACTAGCATACCATAGTTAAAAAATGGATCATTCTAAAGTGTTGTTTGATTAGTTGACTCATGGATACCATTGTAGGAATAAATATTTTTTATTCAATGAAATATTCATAAAATGTGTAATTGAAGACATGAATCATGGCTATCATTAATGTATAGTATGTTATTACTTTTATATTATCAATGGTTTTAGTTTCCATGCATTGATGATCTTACTTAATAGTTAATTATGTCACCGAATTCAAAAAAAATTTCTATTTGATTATAATAAATCAATCACTGGTATCAAATAAATTTCATGATTCAATTGATTCATGAAATCTTGTATAAAATGAAGAATAATAGATATCGTATTTTTTATTGTAAAATATAATATATATTTCCCATTGAAAATGGATATCATATTCAAAATTGTCAAATGTGATATTGATTTTGAACTAATTCCCATAATATAATAGCTGATATCATAAGAAATGATAATATATCCTCATTATTTGTAGCTAATGGGTTTTCCAAGTGGTACTTGATCACATCCACTGCATAAGGAAGTTTGAGAATGATTCCAAGAAACAACATCTTTTCCCATTATGTAGGATGACCATGGATATGAAAATACCTCATGATGATTCTTGGTAGTGGGAAATGGATGCCACATGTGGAGATTTGTTGTTCAGTATAGGAATCATAGGAGGTGCGAATGGATGACATGAACAAGAGGGTGGCGAGATCCTTCGCAGGCAATGATGATGAGGAGGAAGACAACAATGTTCCATGTCTAGTGCATGCCACTTCCATGATCAAACAAAGTAGGATTTGTCACTTGATGATGGTAGGAGGTGGTGGTGATGCGTGTATCATGATGATGACATCAATGGAGGGTGGTAGGATATGTTATAGGTCATGACAACAGAAGGAGATAGTGATGATGTGTTCTGGTGGAAAGTGTCACCGTGACACACTGATGAGCTTATAATGTGTGAGGTGAGGTGGCACATGCCTACCAGAAAGAGATTTGATGGGTGGAGAACCCAGTAGTCTTGATGGGTAGTCGTCTTGATATATGGGTTCTATTGGCCTATATATAGATAATAAAAAATGGCATGATAATATGTCAATCAACGTGGGGGGTGGCCTTCCCTCAAGTCTGTGTGTGAGGTGTGAGTGTGTTTGGTGTCATTGTACCCTCAAATAATCTACCATAGATGAGTAGATCATATTTTACAATTTATCACATCACTATTGAAGACCTATTCTAATTTCTTCACTTATAACATATCATAATGTAAGATATGGGATAATCATAATGTACTATAGTGATGATTTAGACTATTAATGATTCTTAAAATAGAGCATCGTATCATATTTATGAAGTATGGGATATTGAAAAATATGATTGATAATGCCAAGGGATGGTATCTTTATTATGATGTGACTATTGTAGTTTGAAATATATGTTTTTCACTATATCTTTTATTACAATCGATAATTATATCGTTGAATACAATATAGTGGGTAGTTTTTTTTTCAATTTTTAAATTTTTTCTTGATAAGATAATCATAAATTTCTTATATCTTACAGAAAAATGTATTATGAGATATTTATATAATGTATAGTGTTTAAAAATTAATTGATTATAAAGTGTTTATAATTAATTTTTTTAGAGATATAATAATTAAATGACCTTAATATTATTAATAAATATCAAATTTTATTATCTAGATTGAATGACATATAATTTTGTTATAAAGGGTTTATATATAATTTATATGTTAATTTTATAATGTTTTTATAGGTTATAAAATAAAAATAAAAATAAAATAGTTTATATTACATTATGAATGGTTCATGGTTATTGATATGAGATGTCAAAATTAAATTCCTTATTTAAAAAATTATTTAAATCAGATCAAAAGGAATTAAAATAATTCATAAAATCAAGGTTCAATTAATGTTAAATATGTGATATTTTTATTATACAATAGGTTAACATAATATATATGAAATATTCATGTGAAATATAAAATAATTATATTTAATTAAACATCATATATTTATATAAATTCCATAAATAATGATGATATATAGAGATTTATATAAAAAATAAATAGAAATTTTCTATATGTATTAATTTTTGGAATTCCCAAGATGTTTATTCATTTACAAAATTTTTATAATTGTGTTATTTCTCATTTGTTCATACAATTTTATCTAATGTCTAATTTTATGAAATTTTAACCTTTTGTGTTTATACCCTAAAACTTATTCATAGATATAAAATGTTCATAATTTGAATATGTATTCAATGTCCTTATATAAATCACCATTCATGCATTTAAAAAGTTACATGTTGAGTATTATTATGAATTTATATTTCTTTTAAATTGATTTGGATTTTTTATATTATGAGATTGAATTTAGAAGAAATAGTTATATTTAGTGGTAATTTAAAAAAATTCTTAAAATTATGTTTTTGACAATCAATTTTCCAAAATGCTGGTGAGGATTTTTTATAGAAGGGAGAGTGCTAACCTGGGTGGAATTATCTTTAACTTTTTTTCGTAGAAATTGGTAACTAGGATCAAATTCGAGTGGGGGTGAATTTCTGGGTTATTGTAGTAGTACCATATCAATTATTATAGAAGGTACTACGTGGTAATATTGCAGCTAGAACTATTCATCTAATTTGGGCCTTCAGGACACTGATTTGGGCCTACGGGTCTCAAGCCCTTCGGTCCATTAAAAGCCTTCGGCCCACCAAGGGCCTTCAGGACACCAATGGACATTATGACACAAGACGTTTGGGCCACAATAACCAAGAAGCAGCCATGGCAGACCACATTAGGTGAAATCCTAGAAGATGATTCAGAGAAAAGTAGAAACCATTAGATCCGAGCTAACTGGATTAGAATAAAGATAGGGTATTAAAACTACCGTCGGTACGAGAAATCATGCAACTCTTCAAATGAGAATGCTAGCTGATCGTCCATGTGAGGTGGGGAGCCTGGGGCCCTCAAGATGCAGATGGATGGGAGGAGATATTTCATGTGTGCTAGGTCTTAGTCCTTCAAAGGTCATGTAATGGGAATTGTGCATCTGGGCCTTCGGGCCATGTATGGGCATTGAGCCTTGGGCCTATGAGTCATGTAAGAGTTCCCCCTCAACCATTAAATGGGGTATTATCCAAAAATATATAAAAAACTTTGTCCTTCGATCTTTCAGAGTAATTATATTAATAATGATTACAATTATTAATAACAATGTAAACACAAATAATCAATAACACTAAAATTAATTTTATTTTTAATAAATTTTTATATAATAATTTATATTTTTAATCAGATTAGTAATTATTTATAAATAATTATAATTAATATTAAATAATAAAGAAATTATCACTTAATATTAAGTATTATTAATTATATTTTTAATTAGAAATTTTAACCTTTCTAATATTAGTAAATATTATTAATTACATTATTTTTTATAAATATTAATATTCACATTAAAAATTATAAAACAGAATAAAAAATAAAAAAATAAAATCAAAATAAAAAAATAAAAATTTATTAATGAACCTAAAAATATTTTATAATCGAATGAAAAATAATAGAAATATTAATAGAAATTAAAAATTATTAATTTAAATCAATTATTTAATAATGTAAGCAATTATATCATTAGTAATAATAATAATTAATAATTAATTAATATTAATTAATTAATATTAATTATATTGAATAACATTATTATTAATAATAATTATTAATTACCAAATAAAAAAAATAAATAAATAAATTTATATTATTTAATAATATTAATTATTTAATAAAAATATATAATTAATATTTATAACTACTATTACTATTAACTAATTATTATGTAATATTTATTAGAATTTTTAATTATTTTCTACTATTTTTGATGCTAATAATTACTAAAAATATTAATTTATAATAATGATACGAAAATTAAGATTAGTTGATTTCTTATATATTAAATATTATTAAAATAATTATTATTTACAATTAGTAAATATTTTGTAACAATATTAATTATTATTAAAAATATTTATTAATAATAATATTATTAAAATAATTTATAAAAAAATTATTATTAATAATATGATAAATTATATTATTAGTCAAAAAATTTACATTAAGGTCAAGTGTCAAGTTTAAGGAGCTGAACAAAAAAATGAATATGATTTTGGTTGCATTATTATTAGTGGCTTCAGATATTATAATAGTGGTATGTCTTGTAGAATGCACTGTAGCGGTGACAAGTATTGTATTAGGTACTTTAATAGATGTAAGTATTATTGTAGTACTATACACCAAAGAAGAACGACATTTGGGCAATGATCCAAGGGCTCTCAGGCCATCAAATGATGAGCCCTCGGATCAGTAAATATTTTAATGGCAGGTTGGATCGGTCATCCCTTATGGGGTCCATGACCTATCCTCTCAATCTTATGTGTTTATGTGTGTGTTTCTTTGTATTGTACTACCAATAATTATAAAAAATTTGGGGAATTTTCTAAGGGGTCAAGTCACCCCTTAATCCTATATCGTTTCAGAGTTTAGATCTCGGTGGCCTTATTTAAATGGTATTATCATATGTTCTATAACATTAATATAGCAGGAACTATACATGAAATGTACATTGTAGTAATGATGGTATTGTATAATTTACTGCAGTAGTAACATGTACTATAGTAGCAGCAGTGAGTATTATATCTTGTTGTATTAGAATAGTAAAATTCAAAAAATGCTGTTTTGAGCTATAACATTTTTATTTTGGGATATATAATTGTCTAACATACTAAATCATCTTCAATCCATCAAATTGTAATGGTTCTGATTAGTGTCTTCCAATACTTATGGGAGGGTGTGAGGCTTGACCTACTAGGATTCATGGGTGTGTGTATTGTTTTGTGGTTTATATTCCACGGAATAAAAAGTATTAATAAATAACATGTAGTGAGGTGGTTCTAGAGTGGTACCACAACTTGTTTAACATCAAAGAGAATGGGGTTAAAAACCTCTATGGGCCCCAATTCAGGGGTATTTTTATGAATGGATTATAGTATCCTTGTAACAACAGTGGTTACTTTACCATGTATTGTAGTAATGACAGTACTATACAACTTCTAGTATTGTAGTAGGCACTATATATATTGGAACCAATTTATATTATTATTTAACAGGGAGAGGGAAAATCAATTTAAATAGTTTTTTTATTACCTCCAGTTATTGTAATAAAACATTGTGATTGATTTGAATCTGATTCTCTTAGCCATAATCTTTTCTCTTAACCTTCCATAAACATACAAAAAATAAAGATAAAAAGGTGATGATCCAACTGTGTGTTTGTGTAGTATTTTTTATGAATACAATACTATGCAATGAATAACTTAATGTCAATATTAATTGAAGAAGAGGACTCCCTTGGAAGAATGTATTTTGTTTCCCAAGCTTAGTCATGTATGAAGATTTATGTTCCCAAAACCTTTATGTGTGTTTCTTTATATGAGGATTATGATTTCATCAAGAAGGATGGAATTTTATATTCTACTTCCAAATAATTCTATTAGGGATTCATTTATAATTGGAAAATAATTTTTTTGATGTAGCTGATGTTTTGAAGTAGTTCTGTCGATGGAAGTTTAAAAGACATATATTATGTTTCAGATGAAGTTGATCTAACTGTGATGATTGTTGAAACGATCTTAAAGCTCCAAGTCTAGGATCAGTGATGGAAATTTTTTTACAATATGAGGAAAAAGTAAAATTAATTATGAAGGTGATGAAAAATATATTTATATTTTTTCTGAAGGAATTTTTTTGAATAAAGACATGAAATATTATTATTATTGTATTAATAAATCCTATGATTTTTGGGATGATATTCAATAGAATATAAGACAATTTTTGGTGGATTAAAGAACCTATTTTCTTCATAGTATTGATGTTAAAAGTCCCTAATAAATGATCCTGATGTATTTTATAAATACATAGATTATTTTGAGTTAAATTAGATTCATATATAAATGAAACCTTTTCTTTTTATTAGCTAAGTAAAGGTAAAGAGTGCTTTTTAGTAGTTTCAAAAAGGTAACTCTCATCCTGTAAAAGCTGTGTAAAGCTAGTGGTGGGAACTGTGTATGTATAGAGATGAAGATAAAAAGGCTATATGATGGTATAAATGTTCCAATGTAATGGAAAACCATGTTTTCAATGCAATGTGTAAGGGTATGTTTACATATATAAGGGTAAACCAATATTTTTATTGTGATGTGTAAGGGAACCAAGGACAATGAATAAAGGTAACAATGTAAATAGGTGGACCACATAATGGTAAAAGTATAATTACATAAAGCCAACTACAATAAGCTAAATGGTATATTGAGGATCATGTAAAGGTACAATAGAATTTTTATGCTTTTATAAGGGTATCCCGGTGAACTGGGTAAGGGTTGTTCTATAGTATAAGGTAAGGTTTAGTCTACACAAGCTTAGTGGAATATTCAATAAGGGTAATGGAAGCTCGATTAAAGGTATCTTCTAGATTATATAAGGGTAATTATAAGATATCCATGCTACAAATGAAGATGATAAATCAAAAGATAAGCTTCCACACCACAATTAAGAATCGAGAATAACTTTATATCATCATAAATATTGATGTATTTATACCAAAAGAATATATATTTCACTAAAAAATAATTTTGTTTTTACGAAACTATAAAATAATAGACCATTATACCATATAAGATGAAATATGTCACAAATATGTGTGTTTGTTTTCATGCATTCTTCCATTTAAGTTATGTATATGCCATAAGAAGGAAGCTATGTTTTATAAAATAAGGGTGTTGTATCATGTAGATAATTTCTATGATATAATATCCATACATCAAAAAGGGAGAAAGATCTTAAGGATAACTATGATCATGGACAATTAAATACAAAATGAAATATATAATAATGATACAGTATTATAAATATTAAAATGAATATTTAGATGGAAATTTAAATTATTTTTACTGATAAATAAATCAACATAAATTATTGACCAATTAAAAATGGAAGGATCCTACCGATCATCACATCTTTTCCATGATTTTGATGTGTAAATATTGAATATGATATTTTTAGAATAATATTCAGATACAATGAATATAAATTTTAAAAGAATGATAATGGAAAAAATGTTTTGACTTTGTGATTGAAAAGGGAAATGTTGTTGTGTCATGATATAATGCTTTAATATAGCATCTATTTCAAATTATTTGATATATCAATGTGAGATAAAGAGAAGAACCAGTTCTACAAATCAAGGGAATTTCCTTTGCACTAAATAACAAGAATATAATAATATTTAATGATTGGAATACTAAAATTAATTATGTTATAGAAAAATCATTGTGTATACAACCTACAATATGTTTCTATATTGTAGAATTATAAAGAACATTGAGGGAGCACATCTAATTTCTTTTTGAGATGAAGATAATAATTTCATATGGTCCATAAATGCCTCAAGTAAACAAAAGTGATCTTGATTTATGGTGGTATAATCCGAATCTGTTGTAAAAAGGCACTATAAGACCAGTCATGTCTTATACCTGGTTAGGGATATAAGAACAGGTTCTTGGTCATACCATTGACTATTCTTTTCATGAAAATAATTGAGAAGATATATGTGAGTTGACAATAAACAACATACACTAACTAGTTGTCATCTAGACTTGAGGTGAACCTCTTTAAATATAGTATCTTTCTTTGTGTTTTTATCATTTTATGGGAATGGTTTCAAACTATAGGTGAAAAATAAAAGATAAGTATTCACTAAATATGTGTAATAGGTATAAAATGTGATAAAAGTTTGAAAGTGTTGAAAAATTCACTGCACATGGATTCATGCCCCTCTATCTCTCTCAGTGTGGTCATCGCAAAGTGATCCTACCACTTGGTACCACATTGACATTTCATACCTCTAATTAGATTCAATGATTTTAAGCTTATTAGTGATTTGAGTACCCTTATAAATTCTGAATGGAACTAAAACATAGAGGAGTTTTATCTTCTGTAAATTAGACATCTTTCTTAACAAGGACATTGAATAACATAAGAAACAATGAATTGAAAATTATAAATAATACATCCGTCTTGTGGAAAGAGGATGATGAGTTAGTTTTTGAATGCATTATTTCTGAGAAAGACACGTAATGCTTGTGAGTCGATGTTTTGGTAATCAATTACATTACCATAGAGATATAAAATAATTCAACCTCATATATTGATGAAGAGGTACCAGATATGTGTTTCAAATATTCTCCTACAAAATAACCAAGAAAAAGTGGTCAATATATCTACTTATTCGATAATTATTATACATATTTGAGGAATACCTTTCAAGATAAGGTCACTTATCTTGAGATGATAGAGAGAGAGAGAGACTTTATTCTCCAAAAGGGTGATCACATGTGTTGATCTCACCAAACATTTTAATCTCAAATATATGGGAATTTTGGAGTTTTTAGAATAACATTTCATAGTTCAGAATGATTGGTTTGAATAAATCTAGATGTATTATTCTACCATTGATAGGATTTAAGATAAGTACGACACATTATAAGAAAACCAAATGAACACAATTGATGTCAGGAATTAACAACTTGAGATCAAATAAAAAATTATCAAGGATCTTGATGATTTTATAAAAGTGAAAAATATATTTCATGATGATGAAATTGAAAAGATCAAGAAATAATCTGAAGATGGATTTAAGTTAGTGGAGGATGACAATTTTTTTTAGTTCTGAGTGTAGTAGAAGAATGCAATGAGAAGTTCTAAACATTAATTTTTTCATGTTCAATGATTAATTTGAGATCTACATGACGATATATGCTATTTCCAAAAGAATTAAATCAAATTAGAAAAAAGCATGAATCACACTATAACTAGAGAGGGAGGTTCATCACATATTATTTATAATTAATTTAATTAAATAATAATTAGCATTTTGGAATTCATTCTTCATTGATGCACCTGGTAATAGATCTATGTGATCCATCATTATGATGTAGGAATCATGTGTGGATTCCCTCTTGTGGTGATCCAAATGCATTCCATTAATCTCCAGACACCAATAAAAGAATCTACAAGTGATATCATGTTATATCCTTTCACATACATCATCTTCCTTTTATCTCTATCGTAATTGGTTGAAAATAATTCTCTTTGAGTTGGTGGTGGAATATTTCTCTCCATTTTTAGGAGAGATTTTAGAGAAGATACATCTTAAGGGATTGCGATAATTCAACAATTTTGTTGTGCACAACCAAAAAAACTGAGTTATTCTATTTTATAAAATAACATAAATTAGTTTATATTTCACTAGGGTTAAAAAAAATAATTTCATAAGTTACCGTAATTATTTAATTAATCCTATAGAAAACCCCATGTAAAATAATTATCATAATATTATTATTTATTGACTTTTTCTCAAATTACGAATTATTATTAAATACTATTTAACAAAATTATATAACACCCCAAACTTCTACGATGTGCTTCTCTTTGAATAATGCGATAGCGTGTGTTGTACGCAACATCAAGTTCTAACACACCGCAACTAATCAAACTAGCTGTTATAAATAGTAATAACTAATTTTTAAATTTTTTTAAATTTTATCTCTCAAAATGGACTTCATTTTTGGATTCATAATGTCGAATTTATCGTAGCGTAAAATTTTGGAACTTTTCGGATAACATTTATATTTTGATAAATAGTGAAAATTACTAAATTTTAATTAAAAACAACTTTTTTAATAAAAATAATTTATATTGATAAATTATGTATTTGAGGGGTTTTAACGTATATTTAGAATATATTTTTACCATTTAATACAATGTTGGTAATTGTACATAATTTTACAATTAAACCAGACATAAACCAGTGTCAATCTTTTGATAGGTTTTATCTCTTAAAAACACGCTTTTTGTTTTAACAACGGGAATTAATTTTAAATTAATTTCATCCACTTGTGTGTTTTGAATTTGGAAAAATGGATTCCATATTTGGAATCATGATTTTAAAATAGTGTAAATAGGTAACTTTTATTTTTGGAAATTTTGAATAATTAGTTCGGTAAATATTTTATTTACCATGGTTAAAGGGTAAATCCGGTAAATAATGGTACAAAAATAATATTATAATAATATTAAATTACCCTAAAACGTGTCTTAAAACTATTGGTTGATACATGGCCGACCATTGGCATCTTTGGGTCTATTTTTGGATCCCATGGATCCACTTGTAAGTGATAATGACACTTTATATTAATTAAGTTAAAGTAATTACAGAAATGACATAAGCATATATGTTTTAAAAAAAACAATTTTTACATAGGGTTATATATGTTTAATTTTAGACTATAAATATTAATTAAAAATTTAAAAATATTTCCTACATAATTATATTTTATTTATAAATTTCAGACATTATATAACTTAATTTATTTATGACACAATGGTGATGTTGTAATTACCATAATAGTGAAAAATTAAAATAATTGATATTATAAATACCCAAATAAATATAACATGAGTCTTTTTATGAATTAAACTAATTTTTTAGGATACTATTACATGTTATTATTTATTTAATTAAGTTTTTTTGAATTATTCATTCTATTATGATTTTTACAAAAATCAATTATTGAATAGTGTAAAAATTGACATAAAAGAGTTTTTAAAACAAATATTATATTATTAATTGATATTAAATTCCTAAAAAACTAAGGTTCATCAAAGATACTTATATCATGATAGGTGTATCATTAATGGACCACTTGGGGTCTCTTGGATGTATATAGTATGTTTATTAACTATATAATATAAAAATACAAAGTGGCATGGTAAGTGTCAAACTAATTAACTAAGAGTTAAAACTAAACGATAAGGTTAATATAATGACCCAAACCTCTCTAAATTTTATTGGTTGAGTGGTTTTCGACCCATATCCACCTTTAAATTTAAATAATACACTTTGGAGCCATTAGAAACCGAATATAAATTTATTATGAAATAATATATCTAGCTTTTCCAAAGGTTCCCTTTACCCCTCTTATAAAAGGGATCTCCTCCATCTCATTACATCACACCTTAAAAGCCTTTTGGTTCGGCCAACCCCTGCCCAAATAATCTATCAACATCCCTCACTACAACCTATATGCCTTACTTTAGTCATAAAGCCAACCTAAGGAGCCCTTTTGATCAAATCAAAAGGAAGAACCCGAAGAAGAGGTAATGATTTCACCACCATTTTTCAAGTTCCTTTCTTCTTCCACTACTTCTATCTTTGTTATTTACATTCTTAAATAATAACTCCAGTATATTATATATACTGTTATGTTATTATAAATATGGTACAACCATATTCAGTATTCTATCCACCCTTTGAATAACATGTCACCATACGTGCGTACGTACGGCTTACCGTCTCCACGTCATGGTGTAATTGTTATTCATTAAATTATTATTTGGATGGGTATAATAATGGTGTTTAATTCAGATAAATAATAAATATAACATGATAATGATTATGTATATATGATATACCATCAAATTATATATTATTTTAATAACAAAATAATGATATTGTGGCTCGTGCATACGTACGGACTACCCTCTCCACGAACGCGATGAGATTTATTCTCCATCGTATCCATTCAAGTATAATTATCATTTGATGATTACTAATAGTATTTAAGGACTTGATATCATTCTGGAAATAAATAAGATACAACCCATCCATAACCAACACGGCTTATGTAACAAAACATATAAAAGAAAATAAGTAATTTAACTCCCGAAACGACGATAATTCTAAGATATTATTAACAAATCAATGTTAAAAGATCACATATGATATCATATTAATGTATATGATTCTTGTATAATTTGATAACAATTATTTCACCATTATACTGTAGTTTAACCTACCCTCAACCAAGGAAAAGTACAGGGTAAGG
This sequence comes from Viscum album, assembly GCA_963277665.1. Classification (NCBI taxonomy): domain Eukaryota; kingdom Viridiplantae; phylum Streptophyta; class Magnoliopsida; order Santalales; family Viscaceae; genus Viscum; species Viscum album. The sequence goes on along the minus strand of OY728129.1, from coordinate 122,575,484 downwards.
GTTTATTTCGCAATCTCTTCATTATCCGAGGTTGTTTATACGTAATAATCTACTGGTATTTCTTTATCATCCACATCCATTTATCTTAAAGACATATTTCAAAACATTTTTACTATTTACAAGAATATGGGTTAAATTTATTTATACCCTTGTTTCACTTTTAGTAAGAGGTTTATAGAGGAATCTTTCCATCATTTTTCAAACAAGGTTCTTTTTAACCTTTTCGACAGAATTAAGATAAGAATGTTTTTTTAACATATACGGAGGGTGCAGGTATTTTCCGCCATTATAAAATCATCGAAGCTTACCTTACAAGCTAATAAGAATATTTTCAAAGAAAATGTTTTATTTTATAAATATATGACTCTTAAATGATTTCAAAATAGAAAGAGATATTTCTCTAAAAAGAGTTTTGATTTTATCTATGTCAACATCCTTTGATGGATTTTAAGCATATATGAAGTTGATTTATTATGAAACAAAAATTCAATATTGTATTGAAGGTTTTGTGATATGTTTGACCATGGATGTGTTATTTTTATACCATTCATGGTTTATGGATGAAGTATTTACATTTTTTATGCTAGTTTTAATATGAATGTTTATGTTATGTTTAAACCTGTTCTTATGAGGAATGAATTGGACTTAATATGTGACGGGTGGAGCCCGCTATAACTCCTCGATGCATCGGTAGGTCTCATGAGAAAAACTAGTGTCTTCGCACAAGTCCTTGGAAAAATGTTTTTTGTAGTCTTGGCACAAGGCCTTGGCTATGTGGTTATGATAGTCTGGCATTATGCATTCCATCATTATGAAAGTGGTTATTGATATTGCATGTGATTATTCGATTAGTAGAATATCCATGTGAATAAGTAAATATAATTATTTCATTATATTTTTTCCATAATATTATGAAGTTCAAGTTTAAAAGGATTTTTTTAGTTATACATTGCCTTAAATGTTTATTATTATTTATGAAAGTTTCCGCTATATTGTTATCCTTACTGGGCATTTGAGCTCACCCGTTTTCTATGTTTTATTTTCCCAGGATGTGAAGATGTAAATTATGAATGATCTATAGGGATAGTATGAGTGGGTTAAGAGTGTGGACTATGGATACTATATTGTTTTAGTTTTCATTTTATGATGTAATGTAAACTTTATTAACATATCTAGTGTTTCCAAGGCTACTAAACTAATCGGTCTTTCGAGATTTGATCTTTCTTGTGATAATGCCAATGTTATATAATAATGCACCAACTCTGGGTAACTAGGGTTGGGGTGTTATAGTTGGTATCAGAGGAAGTTTAGTACAAACCATGGAAGCTAGATTTAGATAAACTCTGATTAGAGCACTTAGACCAAATATGAACTTTGAGGATTAGTATAGAAGAACTTCCTAGAATTTTGGTATTGTATAGATTTTGTGAGTTTTCCAAGAAATATATCCCTGTCTGGATACGAGCAGGTAGAGGCGGCTCTGGCACAAATGTACCTAGGGGTAAAACCCGAAAAAACTGCTTTGAGCTAGACTCGAACGGGAATTGGTGCATGACAATGGGCCTTGCTGCACTCTTGGTTACGACACTACCGGGGGACATTCTTAGGATAAATCTAATTTTCTTTACAAATAATTATGAAAGGTTTATGAGTATATACTTCCTCAAAGAAAACATTTTTATGATTATGGATTATATCCATAAATTGTTCAATTTATGTTAAGTGTTTTATAAGTATGGAATTATGTATTTTGATTCATAAACTGATCTAGTTTATGCCATTGTTTAGAAATGGAGCCTAGTGGAAGAAATGGAAAATGTATCAATGCACGCAATACATGTAGGGATTTCCCTCCGGCTCAAGATAATTATAGTGGAGCTGGTGATGCAACTGGTGCTGATCATCTAATCACCATACTGGGATAACTCACTCAGGTTATGAATAATAACCTTACCCTTATGGAGCACCCTAATCCACAGTTTGGAGGATCAATGTTAGATCGATTTATGAGGTAACAACCACAAACATTAAATGGGAGTAAAAATCCCTTAATAGCTGAGCAATTGATAAATTCCCTAGAGAAAATATTTCTCGCTTTGGGGAGTAGTGAAAGGGAAAAGTTATCATGACAGTTTACCGCCTCACTGGTGATGTTGATCAGTGGTGGTCATTGATTAAAAACACGAAGGAAGATGATGAAGTATCAAATATGGAATGGAGGGAGTTCAAAGATCTGTTTTTAAAAAAATACTTTCCTCACGACCATCGAGCAGATATGGAAATGAAATTTCTGAGTCTGAGACAAAAGGAGGATGGGAATGTCACAAAGTATGAGGCTAACTTTACAAGGTTATCAAGGTATGCTTGAGATTATAGAGGTAACCCAAGAAGTAATATTGATCATTTATTTTATGGGTTAAAACCATTTCTCCATTGAGAATTAGTCTCACAATCCTTCTCGTTATAGGAAGACATTGTCACGTGTACTATCAAGACCAAAAAGGAATTCTCTAAGTCTTATGACTTTTAACCAAACCAAGAGAAGAAGAGATCTGCTGACCAATCTGGGAATGGAAATATGGGGAAGAAGGGAAAGGTTGAATATTCATCCTATGGTAAATGTGGGAAGAAACACCTCGGTACTTGAATGAAGGGAATGGGTGTCTGTTATAAGTGTGGTGAAAAAGGCCACCAAGCTCGTGATTGCAAAGGGAATAAGGAAGCTACCAATGTTCAGTGCTACAATTGCAGGGATATGGGACATTATGAAAATAAATTTCCTAAGCGTTAGGAGATCATACCTCAGAAAAGGCCAAGGGATCAAGGCCAAACTTCCGCTATCACTATTGCTGAGGTAGAAGCTCTGAAAGACGCGGTGGCAGGTAATTTAATGGTTTCCTCAAGTTTAGAAAATGCATTATTTGATTCTATATCATCTTATTATTTCATATCTTCCCAGTTTTATAAGAAAATTAGGTATTTCCAATTTGATTTAACAAAGGAGTTGTCAGTTAAAACTCCTAAGGGAAGTATCATTGCAACAATGTTTTGTGAATCAGTCCCCATTAGATCACATAAATGTTCATTATCTGCTGATATCATCATCATACCTATGATTTAGTTTGATATAATCCTTGGTATGGATTGGATTTTGGACTATGATGCGAAGATTTATTGTATGAAGAAGGAGGTTACGGTTTTTGATGATGATTATAAGGAACACCTTATCATTAGAGCAGAATCATCACCACCTAATTCTTATCTAGATCCACCCCCAGTAGCTCAACTAAATTAAATTGTTGGGGATGAAGAGAATGAAATGAATGTGTGTGAGGAAAGGAATGTTCAAATAGAGGATGTACCTGTTGTGAAAGAATATGTAGATGTATTTCTGGAAGATTTACCTGGACATCCTCCAGAATGAGAAGTTGAGTTTTCCATTGATTTAATTCCAAGATCAAGGCCTATATTGAAGACCCCTTATAGAATGGCCACTATAGAATTATTTGAACTAAAGAAACAACTAAAGGAATTGAGTAATAAAGGATTTATTCTCCCTAGTGTTTCTCCATGGGGAGCCCCTGTTCATTTTGTTAAAAAGAAAGATGAATCTATAAGGTTATGTATCGACTATAGGGAGATCAATGCTATAACAATAAATAACAACTATCCCCTACCTCACATTGATGATTTATTTGACCAACTACATGGATCTCAATACTTTTCAAGATTGACCTTCGATCTGGATACCATCAGTTGTGTGTAAAGAAGGAAGACATTCCAAAGACAGAATTTCGAACCAGGTACGGGCATTACGAGTTTATAGTAATGCCTTTTGGATTGACTAATTCACCCTCTGTATTCATGGATATGATGAATAGTGTTTTCATGGAATATCTTGATGAATTTGTGGTGGTAGTTATTGATGATATCTTGGTATACTCCAAAATCTACGAAGATCATGAAAATCACTTGCGCATTATCATGAAGACTTTGAGAAGACATGAATTATATGGGAAGTTTAACAAGTGTGAATTTTAGCTTCAGGAGATTTCTTTTCTTGTCCATATTGTCTCTAAATATGGAATCTCTGTTGATCCTTCTAAGACCAAGGTAATCCAAGAATGACCAGCATCGACGAGTATAACTGAGGTACGTACTTTTATTGGTTTTGTAGGTTATTATCGATGTTTCGTCCAAAATTTTTCCAGGTTGGCTAACCCATTAACAAAGATCACACGTAAAGGGGTTAAATTTGATTGGACAAAAGAGTGTGAAGAATGTTTTGAAGAACTGAAGAGAAGATTAGTCAATTCTCATATATTGACTCTACCATTGGGGAATGATGGGTTCATTATTTATAGTGATGCATCCAAAAATGGACTTGGTTGTGTCCTTATGCAGAATGATAGAGTTATTGCCTATGCATCACGATAGTTAAAAATTCATGAGCAAAACTGTCCAACTCTTGATCTCAAGTTAGCAGCTATGATCTTTGCTTTGAAGATATGGAGGCACTACCTCTATGGTGAAAAATGTGAGATTTATACTGATCACAAGACATTGAAGTATATTTTCTCACAAAAATAACTCAACATGAGGAAAAGGAGATAGCTTGAATTACTCAAGGATTATGATTGTATGATACACTACCACCTGGGGAAAGCAAACAATGTTGAAGATTCTTTGAGTAGAAAAGACAATGGAGTTTTAAACAATATGAGAATTGAAAGGGACCCAATTTTCATGGATCTAGTGAAGATGGACATGGGAATAACCATGGAAGGTGAAACATCAATGCTTTTTCAAATGGTTGCCAAACCATCTTTATTAGAAAGTATTAAGAGTTCTCAGACCGATGATGATGAATTTCAAAAGAAGATTAATGCTGTGAATGATGGAAGATTGGGAGACTTTGTGTATGAAGATGGAATTTTGATTTTCGGGAAGAGACTCTGTGTTTCCGATATATCTGATCTAAAAAGGGAATTTTTGGATGATGCTCATTGTTCCAATTTCTCTATACACCCTGGGGGAACCAAAATGTATAGAGATTTGAAGGAACATTTTTCGTGGGACAACATGAAGAGGGAGATTGCTGATTTTGTGTCAAGATGTATGGTTTGTCAACAAGTGGAAGCTGGAAGGAAACAACCTGGAGGAGTCCTGCAACCTCTTCCCATAATGGAGTGGAAATGGGAAAATATTATGATTGAATTTTTCATGGGGATACCAAATAATCCTAGAAGGAATGATTCAATAAGGGTTATTGTTGATCGTCTTACCATGTCAGCACATTTTCTTGCTATAAGATAAGATCTACCACTGGAACATCTAGAAAGACTATATTTTAATGAATTTGTGAGACTTCATGGAGTACCACTGTCGATTGTTTCTGATCGTGATCCCCATTTTACTTCATGATTCTAGAAGAGTCTTTAGAAATCCCTAGATACTGAACTTCATTTGAGCAATGCCTACCGCCCTCAAACAGATGGACAATCAGAACAGACTATTCAAACTTTAGAATACATGTTGAGATCTTGCTCACTTGACTTTCAGGGTATGTGAAATCAATATTTACCTTTTGTAGAATATTTCTATAAACAAAGATTCCTTTCGAGTATTCAGATGGCACCATATGAAGCGTTATACAGAAAGATATATCGCACACCACCCTGTTGGGATGACGTTGGTGAAAGAAAACTTGTAGGTCCAGAACTGGTGGAGGAAACAATGAAAAAGGTGAAGGTAATCCAAAATCACATCAAAGCAGCTCAAAGAAGGCAGAAGAGCTATGCCGATAATCGAAGGAAGGATTTGGAATTTCAAGTTGGTGATCATGTTTTCCTGAAGGTATATCCATGGAAGGGAGTCATACGTTTTGGAAAGAAATGTAAATTGAGTCCCATGTACATCAGACCTTTCGAAATTCTAGAACGAATTGGGGTTGTAGCTTACCGATTGGAAATGCCACCAAGTCTCTCCAAAGTTCACGATGTGTTCCACGTATCTCTGTTGAGGAAATACATGCCTGTCCCAACGCATGTACTCACCTATGATGAATTAGAACTGGAACCCGATCTGTCTTATTGTGAAGAACCCGTCAGGATTTTTAATATCAGAGAACAAGTTCTGAGAAATCGGATGACTCGTCTGGTAAAAGTTCTATGGAGAAACCATAAGATGGAAGAGGAAACGTGGGAACCTGAGGAACTTATGATGAAGAACCACCAAAGTCTTTTTATGTAGTAATATTATAGAAATTTTTAGGACGAAATTATTTGATGTAGGGGAGAATGTAACACCCCAAACTTCTAAGGTATGCTTCTCTTTGAATAATGTGATAGCGTGTGTTGTACGCAACATTGAGTTCTAACACACCGCAACCAATCAAACTAGCCATTATGAATACTAATACCTACTTTTTAAAATTTTATAAATTTTATCTCTCAAAATGGACTTCATTTTTGGATTCGGAATATCTAATTTAGTCTATGGTGAAACTTTGGAACTTTTCGGATAACATTTATATTTTGATGAATAGTGAAAATTACTAAATTTCTAATTAAAAACAACTTTTTTAATCGAAATAATTTATATTGATAAATTATTAATTTGGTGGTTTTAATGTATATTTAGAATATATTTTTACCATTTAATACAATTTTGGTCATTTCACATAATTTTACATTTAAACCAGACATAAACCAGTGTCAATCTTTTGATAGTTTTTATCTCTTAAAACATGCTTTTTTGTTTTAACAAAGGGAATTAATTTTAAATTAATTTATGCCACTTCTGTGTTTTAAATTTGGAAAAATGTATTCCATATTTGGAATCATGATGTTCAAAATGTGTAAATAAGTAACTTTTATTTTTAGACATTCTGAATAATTACTTCGGTAAATATTTTATTTTCCATGGTTAAAGGGTAAATCCGGTAAATAATGGTACAAATATAATATTATATTACTATTAAATTACCCTAAGACGTGTCTTAACCCTATTTGTTGATACATGTCCGACCATGTAAATCTTTCGGTCAATTTTGGGGCCCCATGGATCCACTTGTAAGTGATAATGACACATTATATTATTTATGTTAAAGTAATTACAAAAATGACCTAAGCATATATCGTTTACAAAAAATTTTTTTACATAGGGTTATATATGTTTAATTTTAGACTATAAATATTCATTAGAAAGATAAAAATATTTCCTACATAATGATATTTTATTTATAATTTTTAGACATTATATATGTTAATTTATTTATGAGACAATGGTGATGTTGTAATTACCATAGTAGTGAAAAATTAAAATAATTGATATTATAAATACCCAAATAAATATAATTTGAGACTATTTATGAATTTAAATAATTTTCTAGGTTAACATGACATTATAGGATTGATTTAATTAACAATTTTCGAAGTAATAATTCTATTATGATTTTAAAAAAACAATTATTGTATAGAGTCAAAATTAACAAAAAAGAGTTTTTAAAACAAATATTATATTATTAATTGATATTTAATTCCTAAAAATCTAAATTTCTGCCAAAATACTTATATAATGATAGTTTTATCATTAATGGACCACTTGGGGGTATCTTGGATGTATATAGTATGTTTATTAACTATATAATATAAAAATACAAAGTGGCATGGTAAGTGTCAAACTAATTAACTACGAGTTAAAAATAAAATATAAGGTTAATATAATTACCCAAACCTGTCTAAATTCAATTTTTTGAGTGGTGTTAGACCCATCCCCACCTTAAAATTTAAATTATACACTTTTGAGCCATTATAAACAGAATATTAATTTATTATAAAATAATATTTCTAGCTTTTCCAAAGGTGCCCCTCACCCCTCTAATAAAAGGGAACTCCTCCTTCTCATTACATCACACCTTCAATGCATTTTGGTTCAGCCAAACCCTTCCCAAATACTCTCTCAAATTCCTTAACTACAACCTAGAGGCCTTGTTTTAGTCATAAATCCATCTTAAGGAGCCCTTTTGATCAAATCAAAAGGAAGAACCCGAAAAAGAGGTAATGATTTCACCACCTTTTTTCAAGTTCCTTTCTTCTTCCACTACTTCTATATTTGTTATTACCATTCTAAAATAATATCTCCAGTATCTTATATATATTGTGATGTTATTAAAAATATCCTACAACCATATTCAGTATTCTATCCACCCTTTGAATAACATGTCACCATACATGCATACGTACGGCTTACCGTCTCCACGTTGTGGTGTAATTGTTATTCAATAAATTATTTTTTGGATGGGTATAATAATGATGTGTAATTCTTGTAAATAATAAATATAACATGATAATGATTCTGTATATTTTATATACCATGCAATTATATATTATTTTAATAACAAAAGAATGATATTTTCGCTCGTGCGTACATACGGACTACCGTCTCCAGGAACGCGATGAGATTCATTCTCCATCGTATCCATTCATGTATAATTATCATTTTATGATTAATAATAGTATTTAAGGACTTGATATAATTCCGGATATGAATAAGATACAACCTATCCATAACAAACACGACTTATGTAACAAAACATATAAAAGAAAACAAGTATGTTAACACCTGAAACGACGATAATTCTAAGATATTATTAAAAAAATGTTAAAAGATCATATATTATATCTTATTAATGTATATGATTCTTGTATAATTTAATAAAAATTATTTCACCATTATACAGGAGGTTGACCAACATTTAACCATGTAAAAATAAAAGGCCAGGGTTTATTTCGCAATCTCTTCATTATCCGAGGTTGTTTATACGTAATAATATACAAGGATTTTATTATCATCCACATCCTTGTTTCTTAAAGACGTATTTCAAAACATTTTTACTATTTACAAGAATGTGGGTTAAAGTAATTTATACCATTTTTTAAATTTTAATAAGAGGTTTATAAATGAGTCTTTCTGTCGTTTTCCAAACAAGGATCCTTTTAACCTTTTCGACAGAATTAAGATAAGAATGTTTTTTTAACTTATACGGCGGCTGCAGCTATTTTCCGCCGTTATAAAATCGTTGAAGCTTCCCTTCCAAGCTTATAATAATATTTTCAAAGAGAATGTTTTATTTTATAAATATATGACTCTTAAATGATTTCAAAATAGAAAGATATATTTATCTAAAAAGAGTTTTGATTTCATCTATGTCAACATCCTTTTATGGATTTTAAGCTTAGTTGATGTTGATTTATTGTGATACAAAATGTCAATATTGTATTGACAGTTTTGTGATATGTTTGACTGTGGATGTGTCATTTTTATACAATTCATGGTTTATGGATAAAGTATTTACATTTTGTATGCTAGTTTTAATACGAATGTTTATGTTCTGTTTAAACCTGTTCATATGAGGAATGCATTGGACTTAATATGTGACGGGTGGAGCCTCCTATAGCTCCTTGATGCATCGGTAGGAATCATGATACAAACTAGTGTCTTGGCACAAGGCCTTGGAAAAATCTTATTTGTAGTCTTGGCACGAGGCCTTGGCTATGTGGTTATGATAGTCTGGCATTATGCATTCCACCATTATGAAAGTGGTTATTGATATTGTATGTGATTATTCGATTAGTAGAATATCCATATGAATAAGTAAATGGTATTATTTCATTTCATTTTTTTCATACTATGTTGAAGATCAAGTTTAAAAGGCTTTTATTTTAGTTATACATTGCCTTAAATGTTTATTCTTATTTATGAAAGTTTTCGCTATATTGTTATCCTTACTGGGCATTTGAGCTCACCCATTTTCTATGTTTTATTTTCCCAGGATGTGAAGAAGTAAATTATGAATGACCTGTAGGGATAGTATGAGGGGATAAAAGTGTAGACTATGGATACTATATTGTTGTAGTTTTCATTTTATGATGTAATGTAAACTTTATTAATATATCTAGTGTTTCCAATGCTACTAAACTAATCGGTATTTCGAGATTTGATCTTTCTTGTGATCATGCCAATGTTATGTAATAATGCACCGACTCTAGATAACTGGGGTCAACACATTAAAAATTACACTAAATATTTATTATTTTCTCACCAGACATAATGTCTTGATCTTTCATTCCTCCATAATATTTATCAAACCCTAAATAATGTATATTTATTTATTAAATAAATTTCACTTCATTATTCACCAATAAAAAAGTAAATATTATATTTACTAAATAGAAAATAAATATTTATATTTGGTCCAGAATACATGAATAATTATTTAACCACACATAAGAATGATACTTATTCAGATTTTTAAATTTTAAATAATAATATATTATTTAACTGAGAGTTTGGATACACATAGTGTGTGACCCACAAGGACTCTTTCTTAGTTGCATTAGGTGAATAAGCCTAAAGTCCATGTTTATCATCTAGTAACATACCAAGGAAAAAATAGAGAATGATGTTAATTAATCAATGTCATGTTCTCTCATACATGGTTTTACTTTGTGATATTGTCCCTTTATTGTGATATATCTAATAAACAAGGTTGTATGCCGATGCCAACAATGAAAGTTCATGACGTATCTTTCATGGAATTTAGGAAAAATGAACATTCTAATTGAACACCATGTCCGTAGATTTATTAAGGCTATATAATTTCCATCAAAGGGCTTGAGATATCAACTTTTATTAAAATACAAGGGGAAAATCCTTTCTCGCATTATTCATTAATGTATTATTACACATGACACACCCAATGTATCCTACCTCACCACAACCATATGTCATCATTGTTTTTGTCGATGCCTCAAAGTGCATGACTCATAATATTAATTAATAATAATCCTCACATCTGTGGACCAATACACACATCCGTAGATATGAATATCTAATGGCACATAGAAATTTTTATTTCTTACAGGCAGGTCTAATTCTTATAAGATATTACTAGATATTACCAAGGGTGTACACCATGAGAAGATGCCTTAAATTAATATGAGTCTCCACCCATAATATCCTATATCATTTCTATCCCTCGAATGGTATCATCCACCTATAAAAAATATATTCAAGAATAGTGTCGTAGAACTTCCAGGTTTTCATCATAGTAGGGACTACCATGACTATTTATTGAAACAACTACTCTTGGGACAATATCACATACAATGTTATGCATAAGAATATCCATGATGTCTTAAGAAGTTTATTAAAATTGAAAAAATATTAATACAGTCTATCATAAAGTCCACATAATTTGGTTCTAGGGCACCAACTCTAAAAACATACCCATTTCCCTAGATCCAACTACTAACAACCTCCAGTCTTCTAGATCTCACATTATACATATGCTTGTGCTGAGATTGGACTTTAGTCAAGGGGCCCATCACATTCTGTTCCAGGGGATCTCTAATAACTACAAATCCACCCCTTTGATGAAAATCACACAATAGTTGATATATCAAGAGTACGTGCTTTGTTCGTTGGTGTGAACATGGCTCTTTCGAAAGATCCACTACTGCATTATAATCACAATACAATGTTATAGGGTCTTTACTTCTAGGTACCATATCAATCTCATGGAAAATTTTCCCAATCCAATTGGATTTCTTGGATACACCAGAAGCCAATATATATGTGAAATCTATTATAGAATCCGTAATAATTGGCTACTTTTAACTCTTTTAGCTCATAGCTCGGTCGAGACAGAAAACATATCCTGATTGTGACATCAGATCATTTTGATCTATCTAAAAACGAGAATCAATATAACCCCTGATGAAAATCTATCCATCTCATCCATACATTATGAACATTTTTTTTGTTTTTCTTAAATACTTAAGGATAACCTTAACAACAGTCCAGTTATATTCTTCTGGATCTTCTGGATATCTACCTACCATACTTAATAAATTGGTAAAATCAAGTCTATTACAAAACATGACAAACACTATTGATCTTATCACTAAATCACATGTGATCTTAATAATTCTATCTTTCCCTTTTTATTTATAGGGAAACATTTTCATAGAAATATGTAAACCATGCGACACTAGAACTAATCCCCTATTGGATTGTTCCACACAAAATCACTTTAGTTTCCAGTTAATTTATATATGTTGAGATGGTCCAAAAAACCTCTTGGATCAATCATGAATGATATTGATCCCCAGATTGTAGGTTTATTCATCTATGTCATTCACGGAGAAACAATTGTTTAACCAATCCTTAATAGGACAGAAGGCTGGTATGTTGTTTCCATTAAGTAATATGTCATCAACATATACTATGAGGATAATGAACTCCTTAATACTAAACCTATTATAAACACATGATCCGAATTCATTCTTAAGGAAACTGAATTCCTGTATCGATTCATCCAATCAAATGATCCATGACCTGGATGTATGCTTCAATCCATAAATGGATCAATGAAACTTTTAAATCATTTTAGAATCACCTAGATTCAAAAACCATTTTGGTTGTGTTATATAGACATATTATTGAAGGATATCATTAAAGAATATATTTGTGATATCCATCTACCAAATCTCAATGTCATGGTATTCTATTATGTGAAGTAGAATTCTTATGTATTTAAACATGGAAACTAGTGAAAATGATTCATCACAATCAACTCCTTAACAATATTTAAACCCTTTATCCACTATCATTGCTTTATTGGTATATAATTTACCTTCAATGTCTATCTCTCTCGTGAATACCCATTTTTACCCAATGGGCTTTACATCAATGAGTGCACCGATCTGAACCCAAAATTCATTATAATACATAGAATCTATTTCAGAATTCATGGATTTTTTCTATCATGAAATTTTTGAACTCTCTACTGCATCTTTTTAGGAGAGAGGTTCATCACTGTCAACTTATAATGATTCACCATCATTGGTGACTAGAAAACCAAATCACTCTAATTATATTAACTCCATTATGATCATATTTGGTACTTGTGTTTCAATATGTACTTCTTCTATGGGGACTTGGGGAAAATTTTCCTACTCCATATCACATGTATCTTGATCATTATCTTAATCGACGTCAAACTTTATCACATATTTATTTTTGAGGATGTGCTCTTTATCAGGGAAGACTACATATCTAATGATAGTCATTTGTTTGTTTGAGGGGTTATATAGGTAATATCCCTTTGTTTCCTTTAGATACCTTATAAAGATACACTATGTACCCTAGGGTGGTAGTTTTATTCCTGAGAAGGAATTAATAAATATATCGCAACACCATACACATGAATGTTAAAAAATGATTTTATTTCTTCTCCACAACTCAATGGGAATTCCATTTTTTTTCTTTAGTTGGAAATACTTTAAATGTGTATGATGTAGTTTGTAATGTATATCCCCAAAAATATAATGTAATATTTGCATGACTCATCATTGACCTTATGATATATAACATGGTATGGTTCCTCATTTTTGTAACTCCATTCCTCTATTTTGTATATGGTGGAGTGAGTTGAGATAAGATCTAAAACTCTTATAAAATGTTAATAGAAAGTTGGATAAGATATTCAATGGACTGAGACTTATACCTCATCATGTAGATACCAACATATCTACTCAATTCATTAGTAAAAGTTATGATGTAAGAATATCCACCTCTAGATTCTATAAAAAATGATGTTCCCACATAAGTGTGTACCAATCCTAGAGTATCCATGGATCTTTCACCCTATCCACTAAATGGTGTTTTGATCATTTTCCTTGTAAACAAGCCTGACATCTTTCAAGGGGTTTTAGATCAAAAGAGTCAAAATATTTATCTTGACAGAGCATTGTCAAATGCTTTTCATTTACATGACCCAGACTATGATACCAATGTTAGGTATTGTATAAATATTTTGAACAAGACTTGTTATCAATTTAGAAAACTTAATTTTAGAAATTTAATACATGACGACCATTATTTAAATGTGCCATACCATAACATATGTTTTGTTTACAAAAGAAAAAACTTTTATTTCCAAACCTGAATAAAACCAATATATATCTAGGAATGAAACCGAAATTATGTTCTTGGAAACCATAGGTACATAATTACAATATTTCATAAAAAATCATTCCCATGGAAAATGAAAGGTGGTAGTCACTAATGGCTAGGGAAGCCAACTTTGTTCCACTAATATCTTTCAGACCCACCTCTACTATTGAAATCTTTTGAAATCTACTTGGTTTCTACATTTGGATACATATGTGAGCCCCAAAAGTTATATGTAATACCCAATGTGTAGATATTGAAACATTACACTCTATAAGGAACACTCCTTTAGCTTCTCCTTTCTTCTGGCTATAGTTCCTCTTCCATTATCATGACCTTCCCGACACAATACATACATCCTCTTTTCCCTTACCATATCTCTAGATCTTCCTCTTATTGGAAGGATGGTGATCAAGAGATTTAGACTTATTATGATTCTTCAGCCTATTTTCCTTGTTTTACCTTTTCTTATTCACAATATGGATTGTGGGGTTATCACACCCCAGGACATAATCCCATTGGAAAATTAAATTAAGATGTTCCAAAATACTCTTCTTAGTATTTCTCATATTGCAATTAATAATAAAACAGGAGAATATCTTGAGAAGGGATTAAAGTATGAGATCTGTATGCAACTCATCTGATAATTTAATCCCTTAGATGTCTATGTGTTTAATGTTTCTAATAATCTTGACTATATGAGGCCCAACTGGTATAGACTCTCCAATAATTTTTGTAAATAATTAATTAGAGGTATCATACCTCTCTTATTTCTCCTTCTCTTAAAAGCGATCTTAATGGTGACATCACATGTTATATGCATCCATGTCCCCATGTTTCATCAAAAGCTCACTGAACATGGATGATACCATGAAACATTGAATATATGTGGAATTTTTTAAAAGTTTCTCATTGTTTTTTAACTCATTCATCACTACCCTCATTTATAAGCACTTTAGGAAAAGGTTATTCTAGCACATATAGTTTCCTTTTATGGAGAAGGATGACACATAGACACCTTTTCCAATCCTGGGGATTTTTGCTAGTGAGAAGGTTGTTTTTATCAATTATAGACCACAATGATATGTTTGATGTTAATTTTATTGTTGTTTCTAAAAAGAATATACAAATAATTTTAGTACTTTATCCCAAAAAATTTGGATAAATTAATAAATAAATATTATTTTTATTAGTATCCCACCATTTTATCGAAACCCAATATCCCTCCCCATTGGAATTGGAAAATTCCTTTGTTTGGACATTCCAGTGGAATAGATCCACATTTACATTCTCAGAACCCAAATTATTTTTGGTTAGGAAACATGAATGGTTTTAGGTTGTAATTCCCAATGCCAACTACATTAACTCCCAGTTCCCTGACCTTTTGAGCGGACTCAACAACAATTGAATCCTTAAATATGATTTCATCAACCCTTGCCTATAATTTACAACACGTAATGATTTGGCAGTCAACCCTTGGTGTAAGCAATGTTATGTGAACCAAAAATTCATGTTAGAATTCCCCAATAATTTAAATCCCCCGATCATTGTCTGGTCAAGAAATTTGAACTATTGTTTGATTTTAAATTAAATAGATGAACACTATACTGACTTAATATATATAATTGATTTATTTTATTATTTATACAAAAATTTTGAATTATTATAATTATCACATGCTGGTCAAAATTATTTTTATTTTCTTAAGTGATTAACAATATCATAAGATAATATGTATGCATAAGATAATTAATATTAGTTCTATATTTAATGCTTATAAATTTCATTAAACCATGTCATCACGAAAAAACACCTATAATAAAATAACCATCCAACTTGATAGAAATAATATAATAAAGCGGTATGATAATGATATTTTACTAATGGTTAATTTATATAGCGGTTGATAAACTAACCATTGACCTAGGGGAAAAACACCTAAAACCAATTAAAGTTCATGTTGCAGTTTCCACCTTTTTATCTCTTTTGGATTGGTTTTTCCTCAACTCTATACTTGGACAGCCTACACTAGCTTGGGATATCCATCCATTACATATGGTTTTTTATCACACATTGGTTAGGGGAAAAGGGTTTACATAAAAGAAACCATGGTCACACAGACCCTTACATAATAATAGGAGATAATGAACACATGTGGGGAATTTAATTTAGTAAGGAATTAAATGAAACCAATCTTAAACAATGTTTTGGTTTATTCTCATGATCATTCACATGAATGGAAAACATTAAGCATTTAATAAAAGTAGTATTCAGTTATTAATTGTTCTTATTTAAGATAAGTCATTCTTGAATAAATTAATTATTATCTTTAATTAAATAATTATTTTATCTTATCTCCCATATATATTTCATTGAGATTTTTATCCTTCATAATTTCAAACAAATTAAATAATTAATTTAATGTTAAGTGTGTACATAAATGCACATTGGAGGAAATATAGTGAATACCCATATGATTCTACCTAACATTTATTTTAATCTTATAATATTCACTCTTGTAATATATAGAAAACATAATCTATCTTGTACTTTCATTATGTTTACTATCATCTTAATAATTACATGAATTACAAGATTTTTCGTTCATGTGTTATGCTTCAATACACATAGAGTAACAACTGTATTACGATTTATACATAATATGTAGATCTAAAAATTACACATATATTAATTAAACATTGATAAATATAAATATCAAAACCCATCACAGTGTGTGTCATATCAAGTTAATTACCACACACAAGAAAATGTATAAATGTTTACATAATATAACAAATATATTTTAAATCTTTGTAATTTGATATATGTACACAACATGTACAGGTGAGCTACATGGTGTGTATATCTCACACCATCTATCCAAGGTACATGTCCAGGGAATTAGAATGTAAACTGTACATTTGAAATATGGAGTACAGGACATGTTAATGGGATTGCATGATGTTCAGACTCCATGTTACACGATCACTCATCCGGTAGGTCACGTATAAAACACAAGGGTTGTATGTGACTCAAAGGGACATAAAACTCTGTTCAGAGAATACACGAAATGTACTCTGAATGTCCATGTTCTATCCTAGCTCATTCATCACATGGTGTGAGTAATAAATTCACTATATTATATATATTCACATTGTTCAAATTAATTGACAGATTAATTCTTGATGCATTAAACACATGTACATGATATGTAAGTCCAGTTACATAGTGTGTACTCCTGTATTACCTGGCCATAAATCATGGCACCTTCAGATGAGATACTAAATTTTATTTTATTCATAAAATTAACTATATTGATTAGATCTATGAGAAATGAAGGATGAAGAAGCAGATATCATGATTTTTATGAAAAGAATTATTAAATATTAATTTAAAAACTAAATTAAAATACATAAATCACCAAAGTTCTTTAAATAATTATAAATAATTATTTGATTGCTCCGATACCACATATTGGTTAAAGACATAGAGAAAAAATGTGATGGTTGGATCCCATCATATCTTTTTTTTTTCATGCTCAATGGACAATCTAAGATCGACATGATGATAAACACCATGTTAAACAGAATTGAATCAAATAATATAAACAACCTGAATCACGCTGGAATGAGAGAGATGATAATAACATATTACTTTTAATTAATTTAAATAAATAATAATTACCTCTTTGTAATTAATTATTCATTTATGGATTTGGAGACAGATCTGTGATGCACCATCATCGTGTTCTAGGAATTGAGTGATGATTCCCTCTAGCGGGGATCCACACATGTTTCAATAATCTCCAAACATCACTGAAAGAATATTTTGTTTTTAGAATGATAGATCCATACACTTGCATGATACACCTTTGATATCTATGAGAATTTATTTCAAATCATTATCATTGATCTGGTGGAGTATGATTTCTCCCAATTCTTAGGAGAGATCTTAAAGAGGAGATATCTGAAGGTCTCGAGAGAGTACTCTAATTTATTTATGCACAACCCAAAAAAAGAATTTTTCTATTTGAGAAAACAACATAACTGAGTATATATATCACTAGGGTTTAAATAAAAAAATTTCACATGTTTCTTAATTATTTATTTAATTTTAGAGAAATATCCATATAAAATAATAATAATAATATTATTATTAGAATTTATCAACATGCTCTTAAATTTTGAATTAAAATTAAATATTATTTAATCAAATAATATTAAATATTTATAATTTTCTCACCATACATAAAGTCAAACTCCATCATTCCTTTATATTTATTATTAGAACTCGAATAATGTCTATTTATTTTTTAAATAAATACACTACGTTATTCACAAGTAAATAAATAAATTTTATATTTACTAAATTAAAAATAAATATTTTCATGTGATCAAGCATACATGAATAAATATTAAACCATGTGTGTGAATAATATTTATTTGACTTGTTAAAAATTAAATAATAAAATATTATTTAATTATGATTTTGGATACACTTTATGTCTGACCCTCCACACCTCTTTCAATGTGTAATTAGGTGAAGCATCCTAATGTTCAAGGTTAATATCATGAAAATTGAAAGGCACCCATCGAGAAAAAAGTTAATGCCGTAAAGAGATGTTACCTTATACAGACACCTTTTATGCAATATAATCTCTTTATTATGATATTTTAATCAAATAGGATGCATGTTAGTTCCATCAACCAAGGTTCTCGTTGTATCTTTCTTTCATTTCCTTGAAATTGAACATTCCTATCAAACCCCATGTACATAGATTTATTTAGGATATATCAGTTCTATAAAAGGGCCTAAGATATAAACATTCATTAAAAATTAAGGGAAAATCATTTCATACATTATTTACTAATTATATATTACCCTTGACACACCCAACATATCCTACCTTTCCTTGAACATATGTCATCAATATTTTCAAGAATAAATCAAAGTATGCCACTCATAATATTAATTAGTAATAATCTTAATGTCTAAGGATCAATACCGACATATCCAAATAGAAATATCCTATGACACATATAAATGTAAATTTCTTACTAGAGGGTATCATTCTCATAACATCTTATTGGATATTACCATGCCAATCAACCATGAGATGGTTCCTCAATGTCCTATGAATCTCCACACTTGATGGGTAGTATATTTTGTTTCCATCAAGTGAGATCATCTTGAAGTATAACATATATTCAAGAATAGTTTCATATCACTTACAGTTTCTCATCATAGTGGGGAACTACCATGAAATTTTAGTGTAATAACTACTCTTAGGATATTATCAAATACTATGTTACATAGAATAACAATCATGATGTGATAATAATGTTATTAATATTCAATAACTCTGAATACATGTTATCATAATGTATATATAATTTAATTTTAGGGGACAAAATCTAACAAATTTTTTCCAAAATATTAAATAATTAGATTTTGAAATTAAATTGATAAATTAAAAAAATATTCAAGCTAAGTCTTCATAATATTGAAAAAAAGAGTTATTACTTCAAGATAAATTACCATAAAAACTTATAATAATAACTCTTATACTAAGAGATCTTTATTTTATATAAATAATATATTTATATAATCCAACGATCAATATTAATATGTCTTCATAAAAAATGCACCATCAACCTAGGATATTGATGTTTTTTCCAGGCATAGTGTCGGTTCATTATAAAAGCATGCACAAAAGTGGATTAAGAATGTTGAAGATGTGATTACCACTAAATATTTAGAGTACAAATAAAATAATATAAAATATTACTATCATAATGAATCCCATTCAATGAATAAAAATAAATATAGTAGAATTCTTGGGTATTTAACTAGAAAATTATTTTAAAAAAAAATATTGTGATTAGTTGTCTATTGTTTGTGAAGTGAAATATTCAGGAAAAATGAGAAATATATTTAGTAAAATATTCCATTATTTGAAAATAAATTAAATCCTATATCAAGGGGAAACTATATAGGAGAACAAAATCCCACAAATAAAAGGAAATAATCATTATTTTACAAGGAGATTTTAAAATTTGAATTATGTATAAGGAATTTTCAATGGAATTGGTTACTGTGAAGTGTTATGAAAGTATTAATCATTCATGAATGCCACTATAAAAATAGATTAAAAGGACACATATGATGAATAATGAATATTATGCTACCTTGGGAAACAATGGGGAAAAAATCATTGAAAAAAATTCACAATATGTTTTAAAAAACATAGGTAAACAAAACATGGATGAAAATTAAAATAATATCAATGTTCAATATAAACCTAAGAAGAAAAAAAAAGGGTTCTACACTAAAGAGAATAATGCAGTTCTTTTGTGGAAGAATAAGTAACACCATATATAACTATATGTTTTCCATGGGTATCATAATGAATTAATGAAATATTAAGAATCAAAAGGTGAAATGAATCTAAGAGAAAAACAAAATGACAAAAATAGTAATGAGAACACATGAGGTGCCATTTTGATCTACCAATGTGATTATGAATATTGAAAATGGAATACTGGTAATTTTCTCAAGTGATGTTATAGAGAAAGTACAATGTAATAAGATAAAAAGAATAAATGTTCCAAATTCAAGTAGAAGATTCCACATTAAGAAATTAAATTTAATAAAAGGTTGTCAAAAAATTATAGCCATATAATCTCATAAGTTAAATGTAGATGGTGTAAAAAGGATATAAAAATTTCCAATGAGTGTTTGTTGATAACAAATTCTCAAGAAGATAAAATAAATAAGAATATAGAATCACCTGGTGGTTAATATGACTTGATGGCCACTGTGAAAATGAAGTTTCCATATAGTGTTTTCAGCAAGAAGAGTAAAGATACCATGTTTCCAAATCTATAAATTAGAAAAGTCAACATGATGATTTCAATATCACATGGAGGAGATAAAAAGGAAGTTTTATAGTTGGGAAATAATTCATAACCAAGTTTCTCTCATTTTAAATATAATTATATTCACCTTATTCCCAAATATGTTATGTTTGTTTATTACTTTTAGGTAATTGAATTGATTCCCATACATAGGGGAAAACCGAGTTAATGAAATTTTATTCTATAGCTATAACATGAGATATTCAATTCCATGATTTATTGAAGTCACTAACCTAGTTTTATTGTTTTTTTATTTTTTGTAAAATTTAAAAGATCCACATTGATAAAGATAATCAATCAATAATTGTTAAACAAAAATTTTAATGTCCTATTGATGAGATCACAAGAACTGGTATTAAGAATTATTATAATTTAGAATCCAACTGATGATAAGATCCATATTGATGAATTAATGTTATAAATCATCCCTTGAGTGGGATAATCCAAATATAACTATTATGCCTCACATTTTGGAAAAATCATACATCTATCAAAGGTACTTATTCAGAAATTTATTTATAAGGAATGTGTTTTTACACTCTCATAACTCTTTTTAAAATAAAAAAAAGGATATATAAACTTATGTGGGATAATTTTAATAAATCAATGACATATAATATTGTGAATAATAGAAGATGTTCTAGGAATAAAATTAGTAACATTATGTTTCAAGTATAATTGAATGTTTTTAATCTGTGTGTTGAGATGAGGGACAAAATTTCATGTTGAATGTATTTTGTGATTATTTATATGATTGGTGTTATAAAAATTCCACATTTATTCTATAAATTGGAAACAATTAATTTATATCAATATGAAATTTAGTTAAATATTATCTGATAAAGTATGCTTGTTGTGCTATATCAGTTTCTATAATATTAGAAATTTTGAATGGAAAAAATTATTCTCTAAATTAGACCCTCTGGTTTTCGATGCCAGGTTATCCCAAGTAGACTTAGAGTGGGATTATTGAAGGCACATTTCATAAGAAATAAATGATACCATCTTTTATTTAGTAATTTTAATTTTTCATCAATAATGGGGATATAATAATTTTAATGGATATAAAAATTTAAGAGAATGTAGTGACATACCATTTTCTATATTGTGATGACAATAAATAAAAAGCGATAGATCAAAAATCCTACTTTGTCTCTATGTTGTATTTTATATTAATAAGACACTATTTGGGGAAGAACATAATATAAATATGAATTGAGGAATGGGACTAGCTTGGAATTAGGTTTTTTGTGTTCCTAATATTAGTCATGTGTGAAGATTGAAGTTCCCATACCCTTATGTGCATTTATTTATATGACGATCAAATTGTCATCAAGAAACATGGATGTTTACATGTGACTACAAAATAATCCTATTTGTGATTCATTTATATTTAAAAAATAAATATTTTGAAGTAGTTCCAAATATGGACGTTCAAAAGTAATATTTTATGTTTTGGATGAAGTGGATTTAATTTTGGGGATTGTTGACCTGACTTTAATGCTTAAAGGATTGTGTCGAAAATGAAACATTATTTATATCATGAAAAATAATTTGAAAGAATTATGAATTCCTTGAAAAATATTTTTTTTATTTTTAATGAAGAATTTTTTTTAAAGAAAACCATCCAAAGATTCCTATTATTTCATGATGAAATATTCCTATTATTTTATGATGAAAAATGATGATTATAGGATTGATATTAAGAGGAATATAAAATAAGTGTTGGGGGAATAAGTAACCTCATGTTCTTCATGAGATTTAAGTAGAAAGGACATGGTAGTTGAATTATAGGTTTTTGTTATGTCTTGATATGATTTGGATTCAAATTGGCTTCATATGTAAAGGTAACCCTTACTTTTTACTAGATTCATAAAGACAAGGATAACTTTCTACTAGTTACATAAAGGTAAATCTGATGTTGTTCATGCTATGTAAAGGTAGTGATAAGCACTATATTAGGGTATTTATGAAGATCAATATGGTACATAAAGGTAGTAATGTACTTATGTATGTTTAAGGCATGTTATTAGTGATCTACGTAAAGATATATTTTTCAATTTTAGTGTAAATAATGATTGATATTGTACTGCATAATGGTACTGAGACGCATGCATAAAGAAACCTTGTAAATTAG
This sequence comes from Viscum album, assembly GCA_963277665.1. Taxonomy (NCBI): domain Eukaryota; kingdom Viridiplantae; phylum Streptophyta; class Magnoliopsida; order Santalales; family Viscaceae; genus Viscum; species Viscum album. The sequence continues at coordinate 122,552,411 of OY728129.1, read as the reverse complement.
ATGAGAACATAAGGGTGCAAACATACTAGCATAAATATGACTGAGGCCTGTGTAAGGTTACATGGAGGCTCACGTAAGTGTAAATAATGATTGATATTGTACTGCATAATGGTACTCAGACGCATGCATAAAGAAACCTTGTAAATTAGATGAGAACATAAGGGTGCAAACATACTAGCATAAATATGACTGAGGCCTGTGTAAGGTTACATGGAGGCTCATGTAATGGTACAAGAGAAATTATTGATGTTGTGTAAGGTACTTGGGTGACCTTAATAAGGGTAGTTGTGCTATGTAATGTTAAGGTTCAACCTATGTAATGGTAATTTAAGCTTTTATAATGTCAATAAAATCTTGTGTATGGGTTTAATAATCTCATGTATGGGTGAATTTAAGGAAAACACATAGTTAAAGAAGATGATATGGTTTAAGGGAATCATCCACAACATAATGAAGAGTCTATTAGATTTTTATATCGCTTGTTATTTCGAGATCCTAATGCCATGGGATTATATATTTCCTAAAAATAATATGTTTCAAGTTATTATTAAAGAACATAATAGAGGGTTTCACTATGGATGATAAACTACACCAAAATGGTGAGTGTAGTTTAATTCTAGTGTTATTCCATTTGGGAGATGTCTACACCATAAGAAAGAAGTTATTTCAGGAGTACGGAGAGTACTACACCATGGAAAAAATTTCTACATTGAAATAGAAATGCATGAATAAAGGGGTTAGATTTGAGGAAAACTCAGAACATGAACATTTAAATACCTCAATAAATAAGGAATAATTATTGAGTCTTCAGATGATTAAATTGAAGACTTATATGGAAAATAAAATGAGTTTTAATGATAAATAAACATGTAATAACTTTTTACCAATTTAAAATAAGAATCTCCCACCATGTATCATGTGTTTTCTATAATTCATATATGGAAATATAGAATGTGATATTCTAAGAAAAATATTAAAATACATTGAATTTAAATTTGATAAGAATGAGAATAAATAAAAAGTTTCGATATAGTGATTGATAGGGAATCAATTCTTATGTTAATAAAAAGTTGTTAAATATAAAATCTATTACAAATTGATTATTATAGAAAAGTGAGAGAACAAAAATAATTAGTTATTCCTATCATGAATTTTTTTTGAGAACTTAATAAGAATGAAAGAAGATAAGGAGAGTGGAATAATATAATTGTTCCAGCTCTGGGTATAAAACTAATAATTAATACTATAATTTATTTGTATATATTAAAATTATAAAGAACATATAGGATTACCTTATGATTACTGTAGGAGAAGTATAAGAAAAATTCATATGGTAAGAAGGACTCGATCCAAATAAATAAATCTCCATTCATGATGGTACAATACTAATATTCTATACAAATGGACAACATTACCACACATGATGTGTACCTATTTGGTTACAAAAGAACAATGTCAAGTTCGTACCCTTACCTTATTTTTTATTGATAATAATTGATATGTTGTATATGATTGTTATAATAACCACTATTCACTAATGTGCAATCATATAAAATGGTGGAAAACCTTTTAAAAAAATAAGGATGTTCTCTATGATTTTAGGTTTTATGTGCATACTTTCCAACAACAAGTGAAGAATAAAATAGAATCATTTAGTGAATAAGTGATAGGGGTACACAATGGGAAAAAAAGTTTGAATGTTTTTAAAAATTCATCACAGAATGATTCACCCCCCTCTATGTGGTCATCCCAAAGTGGTCTGAACATAATGCACACAATAATTTTGGAAATGGTTGAACAAAATGTGTACGACTACTGCTTGTTCCAGCCAATTTTGTTCTAGAAATATATTTTACAATACAACTTACTCACCTACATATAATAGGTAGATAAAAACCACCATTCACCTATAGTTTCATAGAATCTGACTCATACCATTACACAATATCCCACTGGTCAAATTGAGTCATACAAAATGAGAAAGATCACTTGAATATTTTAGTTTCTTTGGAAACCGATGAAGATAATCTCCTCAATCCTTCAAAATTTTCAAAAAAAAATTCTTACTTGTTGAAACATGTAATATAGGTCTTTTTCTCTAATTGAAACCTCAATTATAATTTACTAGATGCCTAAATTCAAGAATATATATATGATGAGTTCTAAGTATAGTAATTAAGTCACTTTACATCTTCCCAATTTATTTTTCACTCATATATTCACAAAATCAATTTTTCCTTATGCTTTTATTTATCTGCTCGATGTTTTTCAATTATGAATACTCTCAATAATGACTTCTACTTCTTTGAGAAATCACATTTCTAGTTAAACAATACAATAAATCCACACATCCTTTTTATATTCCAAATGTTTTATATGAAAACTTGTCTCGATCCTACCAAAATAAATTTTAATGGCTATTTGGATATATTGAGCTCCCTCGTTCATCCTTCCAATACCCATTAAGAGAATTCATATGGATCAGATCCCCCCATGTTATCATAGAAATACCGTAAAATTTATTACCTTCTTCATCAGATAGAAAACACCATCAATATATTTTTCTTTAACTTTGAAAATCCTAGTTTCCATTCATTTTGAACAATCTCACAACCTATTTGACTAAATTATTTTTCAAAAATTGTATTTTTTTCAATTGACATGCAGTTTTAAGGGAATAATTTCTATGAATCCAACCTTCAAAACATGGATAAATAAAATATTTTTTGAATTCATAACTCTTAGATTGGACCACTTCATAGCTTTCACATGATTATGGGAACAAAGAATAGGAAAATAATGATCTCACATATATATTCATTATTCATAAAAATAGAATAATGAACCTTATATTTATATTATCTCATCAAATTTATTTCATTTTAGACCTTGTTCTATAGTAAAAAAGGATCATCAACTTTCCATACTACTTGAATCCCATTACAATTGTGATGTTATTATCTTTAATAACCATTTCATGCATTTTATTGTGTAAATTATTTATAATATTAAAATATCAAAAAAATAAAATTTTACCTTGAAGAAACTAAAAATTATTCTATGTGTTGGAGGCCTACATTTTTCATTAAAAATATTATTTATAGCAATGAATTATGATTGAAGACATATTCTACCTCAAAGAAATTTGTTCAGTTTTTCAAAGGCTTATAATCAATGATTTATGTTAAATAAAAAAGAATTATTCTCAGATTTGAAGTCTTAAAGTCTTTAAAAGATATCGTTTAATGAAATCTTGTGATGAAAAATAAACGAATTATGGTGTAATTCAAAGGCTTACGTTGACCCCCAAATGACTTAATCTCTAGACTAATATATATGGTGATAATGTTATATGTTCTACATAAATGTCTTATGATGGAATATGATGTTGTTGAAGACATATTCCCATTTTCAATGTAGTATGTCAAGTGACTTGGCTATTTTTAATTATTTAGCTTGACGATCTTCAAAAATTCCAAAATACTTTGAAAACAGAAATGTATTACCCAAAACAAATCCGACCCTTCTCAACCTTCTAAAAATGATTCGAATTAATCAAAAAATCATCTCAGACACCTGCGTTGATTCTTAAAAATGTTTTTTCATAAATTATAACCTCAAAAAACTACATAAAAAAACATGGAAAAACATTGTCTCATTTTCTGGTTTGTAAGAAAAAATATGCAAAACATTCATATAATCTCATGATAATCATCTAGTTACAACCTTATTAATATAAATAGTCTATTTCAGAAAACATTAATATATGTTTACGTTTATAAGAGAATTTCATCCAACTATTATAATAAAATTATTCCTGGTGATTTAAATGAACTCTCCATCAATTCATATAATCATTTTTTCTAACTATTATCACCACATTTCATCATGATTTATGTCACTATTTCTTCCCCTTTTCAAAATAATACTTGTTCTAGTGGGGAGGGTTCAGTGAAATATCCTTAAGTGATTGAGGAAATATGAACATGATGTTTTAGTCTTATATGATGAAATTTATCCTTTGGTAATGATTTTAGTAAACAAATATGTAACTAAGTCATTGTTACTAAAAAACACAAGTTTTAAAAAAATTCTAATTTTTTGATGAGATGATACCTGGGATCTATGAGTTTATGACTTCATTTTTTAATCAGATTTGTTGAAATATCTATTTAACATTTATTATGATATAAAATACATAGTGATTTTTGAACTTGAACTCGCAAATAATCTAGCCAAACCTACATCCAAATCATTTGTGTATAGTTCTATGTGGTAGTTATATACTGGGACCCAACTATGATTAATTCCAATAAAATATACATCTTATTATTCTGTGACAAATAATTCTTACTAAGGAAAAATTTATCCTTCAGAGGTGGATATCCTATAAAAATTGTCACTAGACCAATTGACATCAGTATTACCAGGCATGGTCAAGTATAAACTATATCAATATATAAAACCAAAATTCAATGTACTCTACATGTATCCAAGGATTAAATTAACTAATTGTGTGTGGTACTATTTGAGATCACTATGAAACATGGAAATTATTTTCATATTGAAAACATACTAGTTATGTAAGTTGTAAGGTATATAAGGCCTCCAATTAGTTTTCTACAGACAATTTCATTTAAACTTGTTTAAGGTCATTTTAGTTAGTTTGGTTCCAAAATTTATAGGAGTATAGATCTCTTTAAAATATTCAATTAAAAATTACTTCAACAATTAGCTGGAGTACTTTTCATAAGGTTAAAAAATATGATCAGCAAATAAAAAAAGTTGTAACCCAAACAATTAAGACAAATCACCCAATGTAGAAATTCCAAAATGTCTTGTAATGTCATCAAAATTTTATTCACAGAGAGTAACTATATGACCAACCAAAAATTATTTCATTTACATATATTTTGATAATAATATTACAATTGTACAACTCCAATTCATAAAGATTACTATCAATTTTACCCTTTGAAAAATTTGTGCTTCTCAAGAATATATAAATTTTGGAATATACGGCTTGTGGGGATTGATTAAATCCAAATAAATCCTTCAAAAGATCATATTCAATTATCAAATAATTATCATGGGTAAATACATTATGATTTCTAAACAAAACATCCTCTATTAACTAACTACCAAGAAAATAATATTTTTTATCCATTTGTTTGATCATGTATCAATCAATCAATCATGTAATTTTTTATTCAAGAAAAAAGAGAGTACATCAAAGAACAGGTCTGCATAGGAAAACCAAAAGAAGAAGAAAATCAATGGGGTCTAAAATATAGGATACCAAGAGAAGATCCTCTAATGATGTTAACACCTTCTAGATTCAAGCTGATTGAATCATGAAAGCATTAATTATCTAGACCCAGATTATCCATTGAAGCTGGGTAATATGCATCCGTATTTCATTCTCTCCATGTTTGAGAAACTCTAATATCAACACCAATGATTGATTATGTGTCATTTATGTACTACCACTTCCATAAACATCCTAATATTTTTAATCCTTAGTATGGGTGAAAACTTTTGTTCGAAGTGAATTCATTTTATAGGGGAGTAACCATTACACACCAGTTGTGATTTCTTTCGTAAAAATTCAAGTCTATCATTTTTATTAACATAGAAAACCTATTTAGTGATAATTATATTATTTTCATCACTTAATGGTGCCATCTAAAAACTAGAGTTTTTCTCTAATTGATCATTCTCTTATTTTATTTCAGTAATCCAATCATTATTTTTTAGTCGGCGTGGAATCCCGAACATAGCCATAACAACCATCATTGGGTAAACCAAAATCACCCTTCAACTCAAAAAAATCCTGAGAATCCTAAGATAGGTAAACATATGTTTAAATGGGTGCATGCAATATGGAAATCCAAGCGCAAAACTCTTACGCACCCAATGTGGCTTCAAATAGACCCTTTTCGTATATGCCCACATAGTCTCAAGGGCCATCTATACAGAAGAACTATTTCATGCCAAAAATATTTTTCTCTGCCACTAAATGTTATATATATATATATTTAAGTACAATCCCTTATTTAGGGTAATACTCCATAAGTCAACGTATAACTTTTATGTGAATAAGACATGTAACACCCTGACCCCAGTTACCCAGAGTCAGTTCATTATTACATAACATTGGCATGATTATAAAGAAATCATGTCCAAAAAGACAGAACTATTTAGTAGCTTTGGAAATACTAGATAGAATCATAAGTTTTACAATACATTATAAAATAAAAAACTACAACAACATTGTCTCCATGGACCACAATCATATCCTCTCCGTCAGTCCCTACATATAATTCATAAAATACTTCTTCATATCCTGGAAAAATAAAACATAGAAAGGGGTGAGCTCAGATGCTCATTAAGGTAAACAATATAGTGAAAACTTTCATAAATTATCATTAACATTTAAGTAAATGTATAAGACTAAAACAAAAGTCTTTTAAACTTAAACATCAGTATAATATGGCAATGAAAAAATCATTTAATGCCATGTACTTATTCACATGGATATTCTACTAGTTGAATAATCACATGCAATATCAATAGCCACTTCAATAATGAATGAATGCATAATGCCAGACTTTCATAACCACAATGTCAAGGCCTTGTGCCAAGACTAAAAATAAATATTTGTCGAGGCCTTTTCCCAAGACACTAGTTTGTATCATGAGACCTACTGATGCCTCGATGAACTATAGTGGTATCCACCCGTCACTTACTATGTCCAATGAATTCCTCATTTGAAAACGATTAAACATAACATTAACATTCATATTGAAACCAGCATAAAAAATATCAATACTTTATCCATAAACCATGACTGGTTTAAAAATTACACATCCACAATCAAACATATCACAAAACCTTCAATACAATATGGAAGTTTTTTATCATAATAAATCAACCGCAAAAAAGTTTAAAAATATATCGAAGGATGTTGACATAGATGAAATGAAAACTATTTGAAAGAAAGATCTCTTTCTATTTTGAAACCATTTAAAAGAAGAAATTTATTTTTGAAACATTCTTATAAGCTTGTTAGGGAAGCTTTGATGTTTCTATAATGATAGAAAATTTCCGCACCAGCCATTAAGTTAAAAAAACATTCTTACCTTAATTGTTTCCAAAAGATTAAAAGGAACTTGTTCGAAAAAAGGAATGATTCCATTATAAAAATATTATAAAAAGTAAAACAAGGGTATAAATTAATTTAACCCATTTTCTATTAAGTAATAAAAATGTTTTGAAATATATTTTTAAGAAACACAGATGTGGATGTTAAAGAGGCCCCATTAGATATTTACGTAAAAACAACCTCAGATAATAAAGAGATAGTGAAATTACCACTTACCTTGTGCTTTTACTTGGTCAAGTTTAAGTTAAACTCTTGTATAATGGTGAGTTAATTTCTATAAAATTATAAAAAAACCATATACATTAAGATTATATCATATATTATCATTTAATTTGTCTTTGTTAATAATATTTTAGTATTATCGTTGTTTTAGGAGTTAACTGATTTGTTTTCCTTTGAATAATTTGTTACTTAAGTAATGTTTGTTATGGATATGATGTATCTTATTTATATTTAGAATGATATTAAGTCTTTAAACATTATTTTTAATCATCAAATGAAAATTATTCTTGAATGGATATGATGGGGAATGAATCTCATCGTGTTCGTGGAGACAGTAATATGTACGTACACACGAGCAACAATATCATTCTTTTGATATTAAAATAGTATATAATTGGATGGTATATCATATATACAGAATAATTATCAAGTTATATTTATTATTTACATCAATTATACATCATTATTATACCCATCCAAAAAATAATGTATTTAATAACAACTACACCACGATGTGGAGACGACAAGTCGTACATACGCACGAATGGTGACATGTCATTCAAAGGATGGATAGAATAATGAATATGGTTTTAAAATATTTATAATAACATCAAAGTATGTAAAATATATTGGATTTATTATTTTATAATGGAAAGATCAAGGAAAGAAGATGTGGAAGAAGAATAAAACAAGAAAGAGTTGATGAAATATTTACCTCTTCATTGGGTTCTTCTTTTTGATTTGACCTAAGGGATCAATAGGATTTTTTTCTGACTAATGGAAGGCCTCTAGGATGGAGGGAGGATACTGGAGAGGATATTTGGGTAGGGTTTGGAATATTAAAATTTCTTTTAAGGTGTGAATTTGAGGGAAGGGTTAGTGCGCTTTTATAAGAGGGGTGAGGGGTAACTTAGAAAAAAAATAAAATTATTTTATAATATACTCATATTCAGTTTATAATTGTTCCAAAATGATTTATTTATAGTCTATGTTGGGGATGGGTCTAAATACTCTCAACCAATAGGTTTTATACAAATTTTTGTCACCATTTCATCCTTATCATTTAGATTTAACTATTTGATATATAGTTTGACATTTACCATGTCTCATTTTATTTTTATATTATATGGTTAATAAACATAATATAAAATGACAAAATAAACCCATGTGGTTCCTTAATGATATAAAGATCATTATATAAGTCTTTTGGCTGAACCATTTATTTTTAGGATTATTATATCAATTAAAAATAAAATATTTTTTAAAAAACTCTATTATGTCAATTTTCACACTATTTAATAATTCATTTTTGTTAAAGACATAAATACTTTATTAATTCAAACTAAATTCATTTAATAAATCATAAAATTTCATATTAACCTAGTAAATTCATTTATGTCATCAAAACATTCAAATTATATTTATTTTAAAATTTATAATACCATTTATTTGATTCATTCATTAATAAGGAAATTACTACGTCATCATTTTGTCATAAATAAATTTAATTATTCAATTTTTTAAATTTATAAATAAAATACCATTATGTATGAAATATTTGTTTATTTCAAATTAATATTTATAGTCTAATATATATCATATATAAACATATATAATAATTGTTTTACTAAAACATATATTATTATGTCATTTTTGTATTTACTTTAACTTAATTAATATAAAGTGTCATTATCACTTAAAAGTGGCTCCATGAGGTCCCAAAATCGACCAAAGGATTCCAGTGGACGTACATGTATCAGGAAATAGTTTTAGGACATGTGTTAGGGTAATTTTATATTATTATAATATTATTTGTTACCCTTATATACCAGATTACCCTTTAACGATGGTAAATAAAATATTTACCGAAGTAAATATTCAAAATACTTAAAAATAAAATCTACCTATTTACACAATTTGGACCTCCTGATTATAAATATGGAATCCATATTTCTATATTAAAAACACATAAGTGGAAGAAAATAATATGAAATTAATTCCCGTTGTCAAAACACAATGCGTGTTTTTATGAAATAATAAGTATAAAAAAATTGACACTTGTTTATGTCCAGTTTAAATGTGAAATTGTGTGGAATGATTAACATTGGGTTAAATGGTAATAATATAATCTAATTATTCTTAAAAACCACTCAATAGTATAAATTTTCACTATAAATTTTTTATATTAAAAAAGTTATTTTTAATTAAAATTTAGTATTTTTCACTATTCATAAAAAATGAATGTTTTCAGAAAAATACAAAAACTTTTACCTAATATAATTTTGATATTTCGAAACCAAAAATAAAGTCCATTTTTAAAGATAAAATTTATAAAAATAAAAAAGTGGGTATTAACATTCATAACAACTAGTTTCAATGGTTGTGGTGTGTTAGAATCTTAAAGTTGCGTAAACTACAAGCTATTGCATTATTCAAAGGGAAACGTACCGTGGAAGATTGGGGTGTTACATTCTCCCCTACATTAAATAATTTCATTATCGAAATTTCTAGAATACTACTACAAAAAAAAAATTCGGGTGGTTCTTCATCTTATGTTCCTCGGCTTCCCTCACCGCCTCTTCCATCTTATGGTTTCTCCATAGAACATTTACCCGATGAGTCATCCAGTTTCTCAACACTTGTTCTCTACAATAAAGAATATTAAAAGGCTCTTCACAATAAGACATATTGTGTTCTAGTTCTAATTTATCACAGGTGAGTACATGCGTTGGGTCAGACATGTATTTTCTCAACAGTGATACGTGGACCACATCATGAACTTTGGAGAGACATTGTGGTATTACAAAATGGTAGGATAGAGCCCCAATTTGTTCTAGAATTTTGAAATGTCCGATGTACCTGGGACTAAATTTACCCTTCTTACCAAATATTATAACTCCCTTACATGGACATACCTTCAATAAAACATGATCTCCTACTGAAAATTACATATCCCTTCTTCGATTATCGACATAGAACATCTGCATACATTGAGCTGCTTTGATGTGGGTTTGGATAACATTCACCTTTTCCATTGTTTCCTCAATAATTTCTGGGCCTACATGTTTTCTTTCACCAACATCATCCCAAAAAGTTAGTGTGCGACATCTCTTTCCATATAATGCTTCATATGGTGCCATTAGAATACTTGAATGGAAGCTATTGTTATTGAAAAATTCTACTAGAGTTAAATATGGATCCCACATACCTTGAAGTCAAGTGAGATAGATATTAACATGTCTTATAAGGTTGGAATAGTCTATTATGACTGTCCATCAATTTGACAGTGGTATGTAGTGCTCAAATGAAGTTTAGTATCCAAGGATTTCTGAAAACTTTTCCAGAATCTTGATGTAAAACGGGGATCAATATCAGAAATAATCGATATGTGTACACCATGAAGTCTTACAACATCATTAATATATAGTCTTTTTGTACGTTCAAGTGGTAAATCTTCTCTTATAGCATGAAACTATATTTACTTGGTAAGGCGATCAACAATGACCGATATTGAATCGTTACTTCTAGGAGTCTTTGGTAGCCCCATGACAAAGTCCATTGTAGTATCATCCTTTTTCCAATCAGGCATGGGAAGAGGTTGCATGACTCCTCTAGGATGTTGGGTTTGATCATTAACTTATTGAAAAACCATAAATCTTGACACAAAATCAGCAATATCCATATTCATGTTGTCCCACCAAAAATGTTCCTTCAAATCTCTATACATATTAGTACTAATGGGGTGTATAGAAAAATTAGAGCCATGGGAATCATCCAACAATTCCCTTTTTAGATCAATTAAATCTGGAACACAAAGTCTCTTTCAAAATTTCAAAATTTCATCTTTATATATGAAGTCACTCAATCTCCCATCATTCACAGCATTAATTTCTTTTGGAAATCCTCATCATCAGCCTGAGAACATTTTATCTTTTCTAGTAAATATGGTTTGGAAACCATTTGAAAGAGCTTTGATGTTTCTCCTTCAGTGGTTATTCCCATATCCATATTTACTAGATCCATGTATATAAGATCCTTTTCAAATATCATCTTGTTCAAAACTCTATGATCCTTTCTTCTCAAAGCATCTTATACCTTATTTCCCTTCCCTAGGTGGTAGTGTATGGTGCAATCATAATCCTTGAGTAGTTTAATCCATCACCTTTTCCTCACATTGACTTCCTTCTGAGAGAAAATATACTTCAAACTCTTCTTGATCAGTATAAATATCACTTTTTCACCTTAGAGATAGTGTCTCCAAATCATCAAAGTAATTATTAGAGATTATAACTCAAGATCATGAGTAGGATAGTTTTTTCTCATGAATTTTCAGCAATCGTGATGCATAGGTAATAACTCTATTATTCTGCATAAGGACAAAACAAAGTTCTATCTTTGAGGAATCACTATAAATAACAAACCCATCATTCCCCGATGGTAGAGTCAAGATAGGAGAATTGAAAAATCATTTCTTCAGTTCTTCGAAACATTATTCACACTCTCCTGTCCAAACAAATTTAACCCCTTTACGTGTGAGCTTCATGAATGGGCTACCCAATAGGGAAAAATTCTGGACGAAAGGGAGATAATAAACTGCTAAACCAATAATGCTACATACCTCAGTTATACTTGTCGATACTGGCCATTCCTGGATTTCCTTTGTCTTAAAAGGGTCAATAGAGATTCCATATTTAGAGACCATATGGCCAGAAAAAATCTCTGGAAGCCAGAATTCACACTTTCTAAATTTCATATATAATTCATTTTTTCTAAGATTATTTAGGAAAATGAGCAAGTGATTTTCATAGATTTTTAAGTATACTATGATATTATCAATAAATACCACCACAAAGTCACCATGATATTCCTTGAAAACTCTGTTCATTAGATTCATGAAAACTGATGGTGCATTAGTCATCTCAAAAGACATTACTGTAAACTCGTAATTCCCATACCTGGTTCGAAATGCTATTTTCGGAATGTCTTCCTTCTTCACAAACAACTGATAATATCCAAATCGAAGGTCAATCTTTGAAAAATATTGAGCTCCATGATGTTGGTCGAATAAATCATCAATGCGTGGATGGAAATACTTGTTCTTTATTTTTATAGCATTGATCGCCCTATAGTCAATGCACAACCAAATAGATCAGTCTTTCATCTTAAAAAAAATGAAAGGGGATGTCCATGTAGAAACACTAGGGAGAATAAATACTTTATTACTCAACACCTCTAGTTGTTTCTTTAGATCCACTAATTCCACAATGGACATTATACAAGGGGTCTTTGATATCAGACTTGAACTAGGAATTAAATCAATGTAAAACTATATTTATTGTTCTGAAGGATATTCAGGTAAGTCCTGTGGAAACACATCAACATATTCTATCACAATAGGTAAGTCCTCTATTTGAACATTCCTTTCCTCACCCATTGTTAATTCATTATCTTCCTCCTGAATAATTGAATTAAGTTGAGCTAATGGGGGTGGATCTAGATAAGAATCATGTGGTGATGTTTCTCCTCAAATGATAAGGTACTCTTTATCATCATCATAAGAAATTGTAACATCCTTCTTCTTACAATAAATTTTCGCATCATTGTCCAAAAGACAATCCGTACCAAGGATTATATCAAATTCAATCATGGGTATGATGATGATATCAGCAGATAAATAACATTTATATGCCTTAATGTGAACAAATTGACAAAACATTGTTACAATGATTCATCCCTTATGAGTTTTGATTGAAAAATATCTTGTTAAATCAAATTCAAAATATATAATTTTCATAGAAAATTTGGAATATATGAAATAGTGCGATGATCCAGAATCAAATAAATAATTTTCTGAACTTGTGGAAACCATTAAATTACCTACCACCACGTATTTTAGAGCTTCACCCTTAGTAGTAGTGATTACATAATCTTGGATTTTCTCCCTTGGAATTTGGTTAAGTTTACTTGGTGATTAGGACCTTCATTTTTATAATTCCCCATTTCTCTACAATTGTAGTATTCAACTTTGACAGCCTCTTTCTTCCCCTTGCAATCACGAGATTGGTGTCCTTTTCCAACACACTTATAACAGACTCCCATTTCCTTCCAGAAAGTACCAAGGTTTTTCTGCCCAGATTTACTACAGGATGGATATTCAACATTACCCTTTATCAATTTATTTCCATTTCCAGATTGTTCAGCAGATCTATTCTTGTCCTTCTTTACTTTATAGTCATAAGACATAGAGAATTCTCTTTCTGTCTTAATAAAATATGAGACACTATATTCGAATGATGAGAAGGATTGTGAGACCAATTCCTGATGGAAAAATTGTTTTAACCCATCAAATAATCGATCAATCTTACTCCTTGGGTTACATATATATTCTGCCACATTCCTTGATAACCCTATAATGTTAGCCTCATACTTTGCGACATTCTCACCCTCTTTCTACCTAAGACTCAGAAATTACCTTTCCATATCCGCTCAATGGTTAGAAGGAAAGTATTTTTCTAATAAAATATATTTTAACTCCACCTATTCCATATTTGATATTTTATCATCTCCCTTTTTGTTTTGAATCAATGACCACCATTGATCTGCATCTCCCGTGTGGCCATAAACTACCATGAGAACTTTTTCCCTTTAGCTACTCCCTAGAGCATGATTTATTTTCTCTACGGAATTTATACATTTCTCAGATAAAAATGGATTTGTATTCCCATTGAATGTTCGTGGTTGTTGCCTCATTAAGCCATCTAATATTGATCCTCCATGTTGTGGATCAGGGTGCTCCATACAGGTAATGTTATTATTAATAACCAGAGTAAGTTGTCCCAGTATAGTGATAAGATGATTAGCACCACTTACATCACCAGCTCCACTATAATTGTCTTGAGTAGGAGGAAAATCCATACATGGATAACATGCATTGATACGGTTTCTATTCCTTAACTAGGTGCCATTTCTAAACAATTTCATAAACTGGATTAGTTTATGAATTGAAATACATAATTTCTTACTTGTAAAACACTTAACATGAATTGAACAGTTTATTGATATTGTCCATAATCATAAAAAGGTTTTCATTGAGGAGGTATATACTCATAAATACTTCATAATGATTTGTAAAGAAAATGTGAATTATCCTATGAATATCCCCCAGGAGTGTCTTAACCAAGAGTGCAGCAAGGCCCGTTGTCGTGTACCAGGATACCTCGGGTAAAGCCCGAAACTCCTTGTCAAAGTTTTCAATACTAGGTAAATCTTTTCCAGAGCCGCATCTACCTTCTCATATCCATACATGGATTTATTTCTTTGAAAACAAAAAAAATATCTACATTACCAAAATTATTGGATGTTATTCTGTACTACTCCTCAAGGTCTATCTTAGGGTAATGTGCTCTAATCAGAGTTTATCTAAATCTTGTTTCCAATGTTTGTACTAAACATCCTCTAATACCAACTATAATTCCCCGACCCTAGTTATCCAGAGTCTGTGCATTATTACATAACATTGGCATGATTATAAGGAAATCATGTCCTGAAAGACCGATCAGTTTGGTATCCTTGGAAATACAAGATACAATCATAAGTTTTACATTTCATTATAAAATGAAAAACTACAACAAAATTGTCTACATAGAACAAACTCATATCCCCTCAGACTATCTCTACAGGTCAGTCATAAAATACCTTCACATCCTGGGAAAAATAAAACATAGAAAGGGGTGAGCATAGATGCTCAGTAAGGATAACAGTATAGCAAAAACATTCATAAATAAGCATAAAAATTTAAGGAAATGTATAAGACAAAAAACAATCCTTTTAAACTTGAAATTAACCATAATATGGAAATGATAAAATCAAATAATTCCATTTAATTATTCACATGGATATTATACAAGTCGAATAATCACATGCAATATCAATAGACATTTTCATAATGATGGAATTCATAAGGCCAGACTTTCATGACCACTTAGTCAAGGCCTTGTTCAATGACTACAAATATTATTTTTTCAATACCTTGTTCGAAGACACTAGTTTGTCTCATTAGACCTTCTGAAACATCGAGGAGCTATAGCAGGCTCCACCCATCACTTACTAAGTCCAATTCATTCCTAATATGAAAATCTTTAAACATAACATAAACATTTGTATAAAGAAATTATTCATAAACCATGAGGGGTATAAAAATAATACATGCACAGTCAAACATATCACAAAACCATCAATACAATATGGAAGATTTTTATCATAATAAATCAACCTCAAACAAGATTAAAAATCCATCAAAGGATGTTGAGATAGATGAAATGAAAACTAATTGAAATAAATACCTCTTACTATTTTGAAACCAATTAAATGAAAACTTTTATTTTTTAAATATTCTTATAATCCTATAATGGAATCTTCGACGATGTTATAATGGTAGAAAATAGCCACAGCCGCCGTATAAGTTAAAAAAAGACATTCTTACCTTAATTTTGTCGAAAAGGTTAAAATGACCTTGTTTGGAAAAAGATGGAAAGATCCCTCTATAAATATCTTATAAATAGTAAAAAAAGGGTATAAATGACATTACCATAGAAATGGGTTTCACAAGAATTTTATCAAGGTATAACCCATGGAAATAAAATGGGTTACATAAACATTTAGTCCTCATAAACCATTTATAAAAATAATAATAATGGTATCCTTGGTTGATATCGTAAGAAAATCATATGTTACATCAAAGGATGTAATATTATATAGAGAATTATTTTAAAATAAAATTCACTAGGAAAATTTCATAAGAAACATAAATATTTATAAAAATTACTTTTTTAAAGCAAAAAAATATTTTGGAAATCATTTTCATTGAAAAAAAATTGCAACATATATAATGTAATACATAAAATAATTTAAACCATTCCTTGAGAAAAATAGCATTTCCTATAGGAAAAACCATTTTTAAAACATTTTAAAAGATAAAACTAAATTTCATAAATAAAATTTCATTTTAAACTAATAAAGGAATATAAAAAACAAATTTTAATATTTATCACATAAAATAACATTTTCACATTGAATAAAGACCATTCTAAAATATATTACTTTTTTAAAATAAATATCTTTTAAAATCACATTAAATACAAATACTGGAATCATAAAAAAAATTAAATCATTCTATCAGAAAACTAAATTTTTTACAAAGAATATAACTTCTTAAAAATTAAAATATGTTAAGGTATGTTTCATTTAAAATAACCTCAAAAACATATTTTAGAAGTAATAAATATCATTTAAACCATTTCATGATAAAAATAACCATTTAACATTGAAACCTTATTTTTGAAGCATAAACCATTTGGAAAATAATTTTCAAAAAAAATTATTTCATGACATATAAATGACTCTTTAATAAATAATCATCAAGATGAAAAGAAATCCAGTTCAAGACATATACATTAAAATAATGACTACATTCACAATTCCTATAAAAGTGAACCATGAAAAATTTGGAAAATGAAAAGAAAATTTCATTCAAAATAATTTTTAAATTTTAAAATATGGGTGAAAATTAATTTAATAAATAATTTGAAAATTTTTATCAATATATTTTATTTTGTTTTTAGAAAACATTGTTTCAGCTGAAAAATGGTTTCGGTCGAAGAGTTGATTTCTCATAAAAGGATTAATTTTTAAATTTTCAGTACTTATATATAAGATAACGAAGTAAAAAAATATTCTCATAATATAAACATAATAGAAGATAATTCATGTGGTTTTTGATGGATGGATCATAAGATTTCATCATTTAAATCGTTATCATAAACAATCTTGATAAACAATTATATTCATACATAAAATATTTACCACATTGCTAACATTGAAACATTATATCAATGACGGAATATCATTAAATAAACTCTAAAATATCATGAGATGAATATATTAATTTTATTATAAGTCCCATGGGAAGTATATGCACCATATAAAAGTATATTATTGCATTACATAACCTTGGGTCTCAAAGAAGGGAAATTGAGAAAATAATCCCTTGCCTTTTTAGTAACTTTTTAACCGTGGACCCTATGAAATAAATATCAAAATATACATATGTAAATAAAAGAAAATTTAAAGAAAATAATCATACATTTAGTTCATGGGATCTATATACACCAAAAAAAGAAACTATTGGTGAATATGGAATGTGACGCCTAGAAAAATAAAAGTGACCTAAACATCCATTGCCAAGAAAGTAATATTTGGAATCATAATAACCAATAAAGAATAAAAAAATTTATTATTTATATATCATGAATATAAGTATATTAATTTTATGTAATTATAATCGGTATGTACATATACCAAAATAATAAATGAGCGGTGAATTTTCAAATATCTTCGAGAAAAAAAAGACACTAGAAATTCTTTACCATAAATCAAAATTTCTGTAGTACATGTTAAAACCACCTGTATAATAAATATAATATCATTATAAATATATTTCTTAACCACATATATATACGATACAACATATAATTTATTTATGACCACTTATTATACTTTTATTAATTGGTCCATGTTAATGTTATGCTTCAAGTAATAATATCTCTATTTTTCCTATGTTATTTGATTTGTTATTTCCATTTCTCTTAGAGTGATCATTGTTCCATAATGTATATATTAACTATCATTAAATAATTATAATAATTATAAATCAGTTATAATTTTATTACTAATCCTGAAATATGGTTTTGAGAAATGATGTATGTTAATGTCACTGAGGGGCTTGGTCGTACGTACGAATGAGTAACATTCCCATTTTTCAACAATCGTTGTGGAAAAAAGGTAAGTAATGTATTATATTTTCAAAATAGTAATAATATAATAAATTCCATATTTTATCAAAAAATAAAATTACACATACCAATGAGGTGTGGATCTAGAAATAGAATCGTATCACTTCATGAAGGAGGTGTGCCACACACATACAAACGATTTTATAATCCTTCAGTGAGTTAAAATGTTGGAAATAAGTTGTTATATTACATTTTAATAATGATATTTATTTCATTAATATCTTACTAATTTCATTTATATCACATTTTTGTTTTCTATAATATTCCACGTATTTTATTAGTGAAAAGAATGACATCGCTACATGTGGGGGAAGTCCATCACACCCACTGGTGATGCTATCGTATCCCCCACTAAATAGAATGTAAAGGGGTGTATGTGATATAATTATTACAAAAGTATAATTATGTTATTAATATAGTTTATACAATGTATATTCATAATCATTGCCATCATTGAGAGGTCGTAATAGGGAAACAATTTATATCAGTTCATGAGGCAGTAGTCCATAGTACAAAAAACGATAAATTAATAACCTGTTTTTTGGAAGTGGATATTTATTTGGGTCATTATATTAATATATAAACATATATTTTTATAGAATATTATTATTTTATTTTATAATCATGGTTTAATGATAATTTAATGTGGTGGTGAAAGAAATAAATTAATAGCGCTTGCAGAGGAACATTACCTATTTTTTGTAATTGTTTTTAGGTCATTTATACATATATCGTTTCTGGTTAAATCCCGATAAACCCATCTGTATATAAATTTTTAGATATTTCGCATTTCATTTTGGTAAAAAAATTACTTTGAAAATTTATTTCATATAAATTATGATAATTATAAATATTGATTCCATATTTCAAAATTCACTTCAAATAAGTGGAAATTATTGAGTTGAAACTAATCCTACAAACATGATGAGAGATAATTTTTCAAGAGAGAAAATTATGGAAAGTTAACAATGGTATTACATCTAGTTTCCAGTTGATATTGATTTAAATTAACTAAATTGGATATATATATATATATCAACTAAATTTACTTTAAAACCGATTTAAAATGTAATTTTACAATATAAATAAATTATATTAAAAGATAGTTTACAAAAAAAATTTATTATTTTTCACTAATCATCAAAAAATATATTTTTTTATATAAATGTAAAAAATTCACCATAATATAATTTTTATATTAATTCTTAAAAGTTAATATTAATTTTACTATTTATTTCTAAATTTAGTGAAATTTATATTAAAAACTAAATTCGTAGATGCGATGAAAATATGATTTTTCGAGAACTAAATTTTTTCATACACAAGATGATTTTAGATTAAATAAATGTCTAATATTAATAATTTTTTTAATATGAATTAAAATTTGTTGATATATTATCTTCCCTTATTAATTTAAAAATTCCTCATTATATATTATTTCAATTAAATGAAATAGAGAAACATTATGACCATTAAATTTGTTTTCATGGAAAATGAATTTTGGAAACCCAATAATAAACATATAATAAAATCATTTATAAAGTTGATTTGAAATTATTTAACTAGATTAATTTTTAATAATGTATTATTATGTTACTTTAAAACATAACTCATAAATTTTATTACATATTTTTTTTGACCAGAATTGATAGTTTCACGAAAATATGTATATTTCTTTATTAACTGAAAGATATAATATTATCTGAAAAAATTCCAAAAATTCACAATAAAATAATTTTTATCTAATTAAATAATTTAGTAGTTCATTTTATGAAAAAAATCACCCTAATTAAATTATAATATTTGTTTGATAATAATAAATAAATATCATTTATAAAGAAACCATATTTTTTATGATTATAATTACTTTTCTATAAATTTATTTATTATTTACAAATAAAAAATATAAAATTGTAAATTTAGTAGAAATTATTATTTATATTTTATCAAGTAGTTAGTACTATTCATAGTCACCTATTTAAAGGCTAGGCTATAATAAACATATTTGTTATTAAACTATTTTCTAGTTCACTGAAACCTTGTGTCACCTATCATGCACATTATCAAAAAACTTATTTTATCAGTGTAATTAAATATACATTTATTGATTCATATAACATAAGATATTTATTAGTTTATATTAATATGAAAAAACATTCCTGAAATCTTAGGAATTTATATATTGAATCTTGAATATGAAAAAAAAAATCTTATTTTTCCTATTGAAATAATAAATTCATATATGAAAACATAATATAAATCATATATTTTTATAAATACATTTATATTTATCATTTCATATCTATTTCATAAATTGTGTATGAGTAATCATGATTTTATTTTACTAGGTCTGTAATAACGATGTTCATCATCATTATTCTAACAAACTTTATCAGTCCTAGATAATACAATGTAATAGTATTAATGTTATAGAATTAGTTATAATGATATAATTTCATTTCATCAGTATTTTAGTTATTTTTTTAAGACAAATTTAGTGAAGATATTGTTTGGGTAATATATAACGAATGAATAATATTTTTCTTATTAATGAGCTATATTTTTATTTTACCTATATAAAAGATAAATAAAACATGACATACTTATTAATATCTATTATTATGTTTCAAAATAAATATATAATAGAAAAATAATTCTTTATTCATGTAGGTTGTTAAACATACCCAACATGAACATGCTACAATCTATGTGTATTTATTTCTATGGAATGTCTTCCATTTTTATAATATGATTATAAAAAATTTATAATGATATAATATATTTTTTATTAAACAAATGAATTTTAAATGGTATGCGTTATAATCATAAAGAAAATTAAAAAGTTGTTGCCACTTATAAATAAATCTCATTTCCTCTTGGTGTGTTCAGTTTAGGCGATTAGTTATAAAATGATATATTATTGATAATTATACTTGTATAATGTGTAATTTGTGTTTCAATAATATAAATAATGAAATAAATAAAATATAAATTCACTAAATCCATTTAGATAACTATTCATTAATGTTGGTAAAAAAATGAAATGTTTCATTAATGGAGGTGGTAATCTGCACATACTTGTGAGAAATAAATTTATTTTTTAACTGAAGGGGAGTGGGAAAGATAATGGTTATACTATCAATATAAAAATTTTCATTAAATTTTTTATTCATTTGTATTTATATATATTTTTTTTATCTATTTTTTGGAGATATATAGATGAGAGCGATAAAGAAACAATGTTAAAGTGTACGTAATTCTTATGTTGACAATTTTTATTCTCTCTTAAAGTATACGTTCTCAATTATGGACTTGAGGAACATTTAAATTTATAGAGGCAATTAAATTCACTGAAGGGATAAAAAAAGTAATTTTGGAATATTTTTTTAATATTTATCATGGGGTGTAGACTGTAGTTTTTAGAAATGAGCTCCTATTATAAGTGAAAAGAGGTCGAAATCATTGGAAACTAATGTTAGGTATGGTGTAAGAATGAAATTCCATAAGATCTTGGTAATTTTGGTGGTAATATAGTAGTGATACATATAGGTATCTGTTTAAAACCAATATAAGCTATTTTACAATGTCTATATGTAAAATGTATATAGTAAAAATTAAGCCATTTCGATTACACATTTTAAAAATAATTAATATTGATTAGAATTTTACCATGGTATATTTTTTTATTAAAAATAAAATAACGAAATTTATAGAAAAGTTTGACATTTGGAATCCAAATTTCGACTAAATTTAATAAAAATAATTTTCATAATAGTATAAAAATATGATTTAAATTAAAACATATATTTTATAAGAAAACCATTTTTGTAGAAAAAATTGTTTTTATAATTTTTTGTACTTTGTAATATTTAACAATGGTTAATAGTTAAATTATTTTTAATGATTATTATATATGATAAAAAATTATATAAATGTATTTATTTTAAAATCGATGAATTTAATTAATAATAATAATAATATATAGAACATTTCAAATTTTAAAAAAAATAAATGATTTACCGTGGTAAATTATGTTTACAGTTGTAAATTAATTTTATTTTTTAAAAGGAAATTTAACATTAAATATAATTTGATCATTATTATAAAAATATTCAAATCATATTATCTCGTTAAAATTGTAAAATTGGTAAAAATTTATTTTATTATATCTGTTCATCACATATAATATTATTTCAAGTAAAATTTATCTCCATGCCTAAAATAAATTTATTCCATGTATATTAAAACTATTGAATTGATTTAAACTAATATTATTGTATTTAAATTCAGGATTTTTCATTTAAATAATTTGTTACTATATTATAATAAATTTATTTTATCTAATAGTATTTTTTTATTAAAATTTATTTTTCACATAAATAGATTTTTTTTTTTTTTTTTTGCTATACAAATTGAATTTTGAAAATTAATTTTTATTAAAATATACGTATTTTTCTATATATATTTATTTATTTTATTAAACTGAAATTTATAATAAAATTCAATGACTATATATTAATTTTTGAAAAACAATCCATGATTATTTTTGATTTGGTATTGTGTGTTAATAATGTTATTGAACACATTATGTTTTATCTAAAGAAACTATATATTGTAAAATCTAATTGCATTATAGTTGATAAAAGACCCATATTATGGAATTCTTTAAGAGGATATGGGAGTTCTATCAAATTATTATTTTGGTTCAAGGGTGAATCATATAGTAAAAACATAGAAGTATGAAATTGTTTTATACATATATGATTTGGATATGATGTTACCATATATTATGAATTAATTCATTGGTGATTCGTGGTGAGGATTGAAAATATTATAAATGATTAAGTCAAGTGATTTTTTTGTCAATTTATTAAATGGGAAATGTGAATGATTCTTCAAAATTTATATTATAGATTTCAAAGAGGACCCTTCAAATTAGACATATATTCTCTCATCAATAAGAATATGCTATTTTTTCAATCAAACAGAGGGAATTGGGGTATGATATAGGAACTACATGTTTGAGCATTTTATCATGGGATTTCGATATATTGTGGTTTCTACTATTGGATTTATTTATAGTTTACATCTATTTTTTAGTGGTATTCACTTGTATAAAATTTCATTCATATACATGGATTGTTTATTTATTTATATTATGGGGTTTTAGGGATTTTAATCTATCATTGGATTATTGTGGGTAATGAATCATATCTCTTCATTTTTATAACCATGGATCTAGTCTCAAAATCATAGACCATAAGAGGTGGGTTTCAACAGGCAGTGTTCTATTGTCCCTACTATCCCATGAGTGGTGCTAGTGGAGGCGGGTTGTGATAGTTTCTTTAACATAAAAAATAAATATAGGCATTCAAAATGTAATATGATCAAAATAATAAAATAAACAATTTATATGAAATTCAGGTCATGAACATTGGTATTATATATGTCACTTGGAATGAAAATACATACTCCAGCAAGTGATGGGATATCATTGAATATGTCCTATAAATATACCAAGGATCATATCAGCACCCACCCATAACATAATATTATATCATAAAAAACATTAAGGCCATAATATCTAACCATTGATGTCCTTGCATACTCTATATCATTATGGGGAAACACACATTCAAAATAACACTTTATCAGCAGAAGTGTATCTTTTCTATAAACCAACATTTTCAACCATGGTGAATAATAGTTTCTCTATATACCATTTTATACCATCAAGGGGAAGATATATGATCCTGTATAATATCATATATCATTTGTTTGAATATCAAATTCCTAATATTCTATCATATGTCATCATGGTTAATTTCATCAACCATGTATGTCATCACATATCATTGTGGGGAATAATGCATTCCATATATATAGTATTCCCTATATCACATTATAATATTACCCATATTTAAATCCTTTCATGAGTTATCACAATATGAGGGACCACTATATGGTCCCAAGGTCACATTATTATCTCATAACCCAGAATGTGTGGACATTTATATATTTCAAATATTTGATTGATGATCAATTATGAAATAGAATCACTGGTGGAATTTATTTAACCATCTAATGATTATTTATTTTTTCAAAATACACCAAATATATAAAATAAATCATCAAGAATTTAATTCAATCAATGTATTAAAAAAATAGACTTAAACATGGAACCTTTATTTAAGCAGGTACAGTAGAATCTAAATTCAAAAATATATTGTGTTTATTTGATGTATAATTAAAAATTAGAACACAAAAACATCTTAAATCAAAGAGAGTAAATTTAATGTAGGATTCATTATTGAATATAAAGGATACCCAAATACTAAATAGGTGGATGTGAATTCATTTAAAAATAATATACAACACATCCAAAACAAAATAGATTCTACGTTAATATTTTCATGAATCTCATGATCATAACTCCATCAACAGTACTAATCAAAGAGATCTATTCTTCATATATATGGGAATAATGATTATCATTCATTATGACACATCTCATTAGTAAATGTTGATGATTATAATTCAATTAATTCATTTCATAAAATTAATAAAAGGCCTTTAATATTCCAACCATTGATTTAAATATTAATTACACTGCTTGGGATAAATAAACCAGTCATTGTCCAAATGAAATAGTTTAAATATCCATCTCTTGGATATTTAATATAATATATATGACATATATATATTATATTAATTAATCATATAAAGTATCATATATATGGATTATATGAAAGTATGAAATGTACCCAAAATTTATATAATTTCATATGTATTTTTAAACATCACGAACCATGGACATGTTTACATTCATATCATTAATGTACATTTTAATGAGGATCCCAAAATCTCCGATGTACACTACAATCCTGTAATGACTTAATGAAAAACCTTAGAGATATTTATTTAGAGTATAATGTCGGTATGGGTATCAATAGTAACAACCAATAGGTTTTAGACAAGTTTAGGTCATCATTGTATCCTTATCATTTAGATTTAACTCTTAGTTAAAAAGTTTGACATTTACCATGTCTCTTTGTATTGTTATATTAAATGGTTAAGAAACATACTATAAACTGCCAAGATAATCCGAAGTGATTCCTTAATGATATAACTATTATTATATATTTCATATTTCCAATCCTTATATTTTTAGGAATATTATAACAATTAATAATATAATATTTGTTTTAGAATCTCTTTTATGTCCATTTTGACACTATTTAATAATTCATTATTGTTAAAGTCCTAAAAAATTTATTAATTAAAAATAAATTAATTTAATAGATCCTAATATGTCATATTGGCCTATAAAATTCTTGGATGACATCAGAACTTACAAATTATATTTATTTTAACATTTATAAAATCATTTATTTGATTCTTTCATTAATAAGGTAAATATTCCACCATCATTGTGTCACAAATAAATTTAATTATTAAACATATAAAAATTCTAAATAAAGTAAAATTATGTAGGAAATCGTTTTATCTTCATAATTAATATTTATAGTCCATTATATAACATATATAACCTTATGTAAAAATGGTTTTACTAAAAGATATATGCTTATGTCATTTTTTTATTCACTTTAACATAATTAATGTAAAGTGTCATTATCACTTACAAGTAGCTCCATGGGGTCCAAAATCGACCCAATGATTCCCATGGTTGGACATGTATCATAAATTAGGGTTAGGACATGTGTTAGGATAATTTAATATTATTATAACACTATATTTCTACCCTTATTTATTGGACTTATCCATTAACCATGGTAAATAAAATATTTACAGAAGTATTTATTCAAAATGTCTAAAAATAAAAGTTACCTATTTACACAATTTGGACCTCATGATTCTAAATCGTGAATCCATTTTTCAAATTTAAAACATAGAAATGGAAGAAATTAATTTAAAATTAATTCCCGATGTCAAAAGAAAAATCTTGTTTTTTAGAAATAATAACTATTAAAAAATTGCCACTTGTTTATGTCCAGTTTAAATGTGAAATTACATCCAATGACCAAAATTGGATTAAATGGTAAAAATATAATATTATTATACTTAAAAAACACTAAATAGTATAATATAGCTCTATAAATTATTTTGATTAAAATGTTTTTTTAATTAAAATTTAGTATTTTTCACTATTTATCTAAAACTAATTATTTTCAGAAAAATACAAAAAATTCACCCTAAGATAATTTCGATATTACAAAAACAAAAATGAAGTCCAATTTTAATGATAAAATTTATAAAATTTCAAAATGTGGGTATTACTATTAATAACTGCTAGTTTTATTGGTTGTGGTGTGTTAGCATCTCGAAGTTGCGTACAATGCAAGTTATTGCATTATTCAATGGGAAACATACCGTGGAACCTTGGGGTGTTAAAAGACACATCTTTTTCAACATCATAAAATCCATGTAACCATTAAGATATATGATCTTTCATGATAGGTTCTCTAGGGGTTATCATTTATGTAGGACCACATTGGTTTACCCTCACCCATTTCATTCAAGCCCAAGGAAAGTGTCCACAAAAAAACCCATCATGAATGCACCTCCTGGTCATGGATTCACCCTAATATTGTGCGTAACCCTTAATTTTGTGTGGAAGTATCCAATATAGTGTTCCCCATATCCTTGGTGCTTAATTGGTTTTCATTACACCAAACCACCATGTTCGAGCCCCTCATTCATGCATCTCCCATGCATTACATGCTTCTATTTGGTGAAACCATCCAGGATTGCGTGCAATGATTTCTTGGTCCTGAGAAAGCTGTCTGCTATTGCATTAAAATACCCCTTGATTTTTAGCATATGTAATTTAATACCCATTCTTTTGGAACATAGACACGATAAAGTGGACCTAATGATGATTAATACTCCACACTGTTAATACCTGGCATTTTCCAAGCCGTTTCCCTCCCATGGGTGTATGTGAAATGGTTATATAAGCCCAAGGGGTGTGGAGTGAGTCCCCTATGTCTGAGATTCATGATGTAAAAATTCCTAACACCATATTTATTCCACACATGTAGTTAAATTGTGTCCACTCATTGTGAAAAAAACTATAGGTTTCCCTATGTATGAGGGATATAGAATTAGATCCTCCTCACATGTAATTATATTGTCTACACCCTCTACACAAGGAATGATATAATTCTAGGAATAATTATTGTAGTATAGTTATATCCATTCTTATATGATTTAACACCATTTATCATCCCAGCCTAATTTAGATATGAGGCTCAGACAAGGGATGGGCATGGTGATCCCTTTCCATTTCATGTGCTCTCAACACCAGATACCTCTCCCTATAGGGTTTTTCACCAAGGTCCTCTTTCATGATTAAGCTCTGCTCACACAGAATGTGAAGCTCCTCAAGCATAATGAGATCATCCTTGGTTCACTTCCATGCTTATTCCACATACCATATGTTGTGTTGAATCATTCACAACACAGTTATCAGATCAACTTCTACTCTTGTTGCTCACACTGAGAATGAATCATGTTGTCTTAGAGGTTATTAGAATCCCTAAAAACTATCCATCCTCATGGGAATACATATGAGATTAATCCAAAATTATTTTCTAAGAACTATGTGGAATTTGATTTCCCACTAACAAGGAAACTTAGGAAGCCTCTTTCATGTTGAAGCCCAACATACCCAAAAATTCATCCACTACATCCATATCATCCAATCTCTCCATAATCCATATTGATTATCACATGGTCCACCACGTCCCGATAGAACCATGCCATCTGCATAGGTCATTCCAATAAATAATTTACATCAACACCCATCAATTATCCTAAAAGCATATAAGAAGCTCTCACGAGTAATCCCCACACAGTAAAACATAATCTAACCAAGAGAAATCCTCTTGTAAAGTGCAGCTGACATGCATAATCCCCACACCATCAATAAGAATACATGGATTTTTATCCCTATATACTAAACAGGGTATATAGGACACCTATTTGACATTTAATACCATACAATGTTAATACTTGGTGTCCCCCTCATGGGGTTCACCTCCCTGATCCATATCCAGTGGTGTTCAAATCAAACTTCAGGGTATGATATATTTCTTTTATGGGACATAGCACCATAGGTTCACAATCATGGGTGTTATGATCCATCCATTTGGTAAACCTTCTTGGTGATCCCTCCTAGGGATTTGATCATTATTCTTCCACCATGGGTTGTCCTGATCAGTTTCACATCATCTCTGCAAGGAGTTAAACTCCTATGTTGTCACACTACTACCCCATGTTAAACATGGGGTACCCGAAGAAACCCTCAGAAGATATTACTTTAGCATCTGATACCACTTGATCAATATGGGATTCCTTAGGTTAGGTCCTATATATTCCTCTATGATATTTCATCCTTTGAGGAATAATACATGTGTCCAATGTTCTAGTGTCTATATATTACTATGATTCCCAATATGACTACTCCCCCAACTGAAGGTTGCTACACTATCAACACCCCTTGGAATGTACCGATAGAACTAGTGTAATAAATTGATGTCCATAAATATATAGAACCGTGAATGAGTTTTATGAACACATCTTAATCTATAAGGGAGACCTAGACTATGTGAAGAGTTCCAAGAAGAAATACATGGAAGGAGGAACCATCATCCCATAATCCTATTTCGAATGATGAGTAGATGTCATCGACAAAGTGATGAATGCCTACCACCTTAGGAAAGTTTGAAGGTTGGTCAAACATATGCACCAGTGGAAAATTATCACAAGAGGTAGCATGACCTTGTTAAATCATTTGAAAAAAAGTTCTTACCTCATCTATAATATTAGGTTCAATATTCTAAATAAGCATTCTTTAGTTTTACAACCTCATTCTTATTTAGGTCTAGAAAAAAAAATTCTTTTAGCCATTAATATATTCTTAATCAACATGTTCCATCATCCTCTAATTCTTCATACCTTGATTACTTTTCTATACTCTCTTGCAGGTAATATTTGAATAGATATGAACCACAAACTTCTCTGTTATTGTTTTCAAACTATTTTTTCATAATTTTCAAGCTTTCATCCCTATTAGATTGATCATGATCATAAAAATAACATATGTTTTGAATTAATTTTAAATATTTTTAACATCTTATTTTCCCATTATATTATGTTAATTTTTATTTCAATATTTTTAAATAGATAAATTTTAAATAGTCACTAAAGAGGTTCTTTATTTATCATTTTCCTCAAACATCAATAGAATTTTTTTCATGATCTTCATCTAACATGGTTTCTTAGTGATATTAAACTATTTTTGAAATGGTTATTATGTTATATATATTTTTCATAGTCCTAAAATTTATTTTTTGAATGTTTTTAAAATATTCCTACATAATTAGAAACAATTTATGTGTTTAATGATTAATGCTTTACAATTATAGCATTTATATGAAATTTCACTAAATACAAGATGCTATAATAAGTTATGTAATGTGACTGAAATTAGATATTTACAATTTTAATAAGAGTTTTTATACCACCGGAAGTAATGTAATTCAATTAGAAGACTTGTTTTACCAAAAAAGGAAATCTTCCACCATTAGTGGACTTCTGCTACCATGAGAAAATATATGCAACTATTAGTAGGTTTTGTTACCACCAAGTCTATTCTCATAACTCCAAGATTATTTTAGTACCATCAATCAAAATAATAATTTTTTTAATTAAAGAATAATAACATTATAAAGACTCATTATACCACTATAATAAATGTTCCACTTAGATAGAAAGTATGCTATCTCCAAAAAATCTTACTGCCACCAGTTAGAAACCTTTATCGCCATAAGAGTTCCACTACATCCAGGTTAGTTATGATACCATATGGTCTTGTTCAATACATACAAAAAACACATTATTCCATTGTGGTTGTGCATTAATGACTATATAGAATTAAATTAATAATATTTTCTAATTTATATTTTATTTAATTTATTATTAATCAGAGATCCATATAGTATGAGGATTTAAGAATGATTATTCTTAACACCACTATTAATTATAATTAAATAAAAAGTCAATATTTCCTACTTCCCTACTAGTTATGAGTAATTATTTTTTTATTACTATAAAATGTATAATTTTTGTCTCTGAAAACTATAAATATTAGGATCTACTCATTCATTAGTGTTGGTTTGAAGACTTACTAGTTGGTATAATAAGTAAATATGCAATCTTATGTGTGCCTACTAAAAAGTGGATTTCTTGTGCTATATACAACACTATATTTTTAATGAAAAAATATAAAACAAGTGAAGAACATTAAAAGTGACTTAAATGATAGATTTACACGTAATCTAGAATAATAATAAGATCATTGAGCATCTCATGATTGATTAGTGAAAGAAAAACATCATAAACCCTTCCATATTCTTTGTCTTTTCTTATACATTTTAATTACATTGAAGATGGGATTGTTTTGTTTGTTTTAAAATTGAGAACATTATCCTATAATATACTGGAGAGTACCCTGATATTCTCTTCATAATACATTTACATCTTCTATCCTGTGCATAAATGTGAAGAGGCTAGGTGTGGCCTGGACTGCATTGTTTGCAGTTGAATATAAAACTCAATCCACGTTGAGGATTGAGTTTATTAGTATTTACTAATCCTGTTGGGTAATGGGTGACTATAATGTAGAGTTGAATAGGTCCCATATTGTGATTTAATCTCTTGTTTTCATTTATTTTGTGTGTTATTTTGTTTTTTACTTACTCTGTTTTTCAAATAGTTTATCTTTTTCAAATCTCTTAATCATTAGAATACAATAATAGTTTTCATTAACCTGTGTTTTACATACTATGTGTTATATGAAATTATTTTTTTCAAAGGATAAAGTCATTTTAAAAGTCTTTTTAACTAGGTTGTGATCAAGCCTCTGTGAAACATATTCAAAATTTCAAATTATATACTTCTACTATATTAGTTAACTCTGCTATTTCCAAATTGGGTGATTTTGTTTTAAATAGGGTTTAAATATAAATTTATATTGGAATCTCAATTCAATCCACTCTTGATCTATCAACTATGACCAAAATTTAGTGTCAAATGATTTTATTTCTTTGTTATATACTTTTAAATACCATAACATTTTTATCCAAAATATCTAAATTTCTATTTATTGTAAATTTATATCTTTATGGAAAATACTATACTTGAAGGAACTGATACTAACATACCTCCAAATTATACTGGTAAAACTTTTTATCAATGGAATATTAAAATTAAACTATGTCATCAAATTATAGGTTTCAAAATATGGCATGTAATTGAACATCAATATAAAAAAACTAATGCTACTAGTGCTAAATGGTTTTATCCAACTAAGAATTATTATGAATTTAATTTTAAATAAATGAATTCATTATAATGTGAAATAAGATAAGATAAAATTAATACAATATCTATATGTGAAATAAATTTTGAAATTTGGGATATCTTATCTATGTATCATGCATTCACATCAAATTTCAAAGAAATGATTTTATATACCTGTACTATTATGTATGAAACATTTTGGATGAATATTGATGAGTTTATTTCTACAATGTATCTCAGGTGCAATGTGATTTCAATCATGATAAATTTACTAGGAAATAATGTTGTGACAAGTATCAAGTACTGAGGATTATAAGATTCTTATTAGGAATATAGAGAGCCACCTCTTTATCTATTAGTGAATCACGTGACGAAAGTATGATTCTAATAAGGTAATTGAGAATAAAACTAATAATGTAGGAAGAATAGATCAAGGTAAATGATCAAAATGATAAACACAAAAATTAAATAGTATTCAATGTATTATAATAAGTTTCCAAAAAAAAAATCAAAGAACATAGATCCATTTAAAGTGATGTTTAATTTGATAGTGATGATGTAATCTAAATGCTTTTCATATGAATCACGAAATAATACAAGAAAAAAAATTTCTTAATAAAACAAAACATTGAAGGTAAATGTGACATAAAAAGTGAATTGGATGAAAGATGAAAACTTTAGAGAAGTAACATACTTTGAGGGTTAAATAAAAGTATGAATCAAAGCTGGTTATCCAAAATTTAAATACAATAAAAAGTATTGGTATAAATAGAAGAAATAAATTACACAAATGAAGGACACTTGGAGTAAATATATGGATAGATCCAATGACTGAAAAACTATTCTGAAAGATACAAATGAAAAGTAAAATCAATGATCTATGGTTATTATATCTGAGGTAACCTGATATATGACTAATACATCTTAAATTGATGACCATGATGAAAATAATGTGTCTAGTGAATATTTATTTTAATATCTAAATATGTTAGAAGATAATTTTAATGATATTAAAGATAAATATAAAGTCTAAATTAAATAATATTTTTATTTATGTTAATAATTAAGATCTTACTATTAAAAAAGAAAATAACTTGCTAGTTCTCGAAGAAGTGCAATTAAAGAATTATATTAAAGGTTTTTTCTATAAAAATAGAAACCCTTAAGACACTATATAATAATTATTTCATTCCTTGATCTAATACTATCAAAAAATATAAAGTGAACTATATATATGGAATATCAAAATATGGAATAGTCAAAGATAGACCAAAACGAGATTAAATTTCTAATTCATTTAAGTATATTAGCAATACTTGAAATAAATATATTAAATAGATGTGGATTCATAAGGAATTAATTTTTAAACATTCTAGACCCAAAAAAATTTTTCCACGAAATTTATTTTTTATTTTATTGATTGTAGAAATACTACTTGAAATTCTCCCTAAAAGAGCTATGCTATCTAGATATTTGGTGTTATAGACATATGAAAGGAGACTCATCGAGCATTTAGTATTTGATCAAATTAGATGGTGTACATGTCATATTTGGTGACAATTCAAAAAGAAATTTTATTTTACTTTGTTAATTCATTAATTATAAAACCAATTTAATATATAATGTTTTTATGATAGTTTAAAGTATAATGTACTATTTATATCTCAATTATGTAATGATGATTTCTTATTCAATTTTTAAATTAATTCATGTATCATTTATGATTCCATGTTTAATTTATTATTTAGTGCTTCAAGAAATGAAACTGAATATAATATTTATTTAAATTACTTATTTTATAAAAAGTATCTTTTTGAAATATAATTAATTATTAATGTAGGTTTTCGAATAGAATAATTGTAAATTGTAATATATAATCAAAAAAAATCTAGTAAAAAATGGTTTATTCAATGATCTACCAAATCTATATTTCTTCAAATACAAAGTATCCAATCCATGTCAAAAGTGGAAAAACCTAATGTTTCTTTAAAACCCAAGAAAGATATTTCTACATCTTTAAACATTGATCTAGTTCACGTGGAATTGTTGGACCATCTAGAGTTTCATTTTTATCTAGAAAACAATATTATTGCAAAATAGTTGACTATTATTCAAGGTTTACATGGTTATATTTTCACTCTAAAAAAAAATAAATCTTATAGATTTTTTCCAAAGAATAAAAAATCCAGATAGGACCTTAGTTGAATTACTATTAAGAGTGTGATAAGGGATCGTAATTGTGATTTTGGAAATTAATATTTTGAATCCGTATTCTCAAAACATGTATATAACAATAAATTATCATCTCATTTAAAACCTCAAAAAAATGGGGCAGTTTAAGGAATAAATATTACCCTTTACGAAATAGTCCAGACCATGCTTAGTGAATAGAACATACCATCTATATTTGGGATGAAGTTGTATATACAACATGTTATTTAATTAACAATGTCCCAATAAGAACCATTTTAAAGAGGACTCCATATAAAATGTATAATGAGGTAAAAACAAATATAAATTATATTAATGTTTTCCATTATGATGTTTATATTATCAATACAAAGGATAATTTTAATAAGTTTTCATCCAAGAGTGATAACATAGTTTCTTTGGGGTTTTCAACATTTAATAAATCCTATAGTCTTTAATAAATGAAAAATGATTATGAAAGTGCCTTTTTATGAAAAATATTATAAAAAAATATACATTAACCAAAGTTTCCCATGAAAACCTGGAGAATGATATCTCTAATTTAAGTATCAATAACACCTCTATAAGCAATGTCCATGCTGATTATTTTCCAGAAAAATATCCCCACAAAGAATATTTAAAGTAACTATAAATTGAATAAAACTTAAAGGAATTGAGTAGAAATAGAACCATTATAATCCAAATAGACCATAAATTAGATTATTTAGTTGGTGATATACGGAAAAGAACATATACCTGAGTATCACTTAAAAACCATGTTTAACATCAATCCTTCTTCTCACATCTTGAACACATGAAAATTAATGAGGAAATAAATAATGAGAATTGGGTAATGGCTATGTAAAAATAACTGAATCTGTTTGAATGGAATTTAGTATGTGGACTAGCTGAGAGATCCAAAGACTATTTGAATATTGTAAGTAAATTTGTATATAGGAACATGGTAGATGAATCCAAAAATATTATTATAAACAAGTATATATAAACGACACATAGATATTGTCAAGAAAAAGGTATTGACTATGAGTAAACCATATCCCCTATAACTAGATTTTATTCCATTAGGATACTGTTTTCTTATGTAGCACATTATGATTTCAAATTATATAAAATGGATGTAAAGAGTAATGTTATTAATGGTTATATTCTTGAGGTTGTTTTTATAGAGAAAATACATGTGTTTTTAAATTCACTTTTCACAAATATTGTTTTAAAATAGATAAAAGTAATATTAATTTTAAATTAATCACTCCAAGTTAGGTTTGATGGGAACAATATATTATTTTTTTAAATAGTTTTACTAATGGCATTTATAACTCTAAATTACTTATCAAAAGAACTTAAATTGTTTTTTTGGTTCAAATAATATATTTATATGATATAATATTTAGTTCATTAATAAATTAATTTTATATTTAGATTCCAAAATTAATTGAAAATTTATTTCAAATGAGTTTAATGGGTGAAATATTTTTTTATTAAAACATTTCAAAATAAAGATGGAATTAATTTAAACCAAATAAAATATAGAAAATATAATTTTAAATTAATTGGTATGGATAGATCAAAAGGTTGTGATAAAAAATGGGTACCTCCTAAAAATTAGATATTTATGAAATTGGGAAACAAATTCACAAAAACATGTATCGTTGTATGATTGGATATTTACTCTATTTAACAACTGTTTAGCCTAAAATTAGGTTTAGTGTTGGTATGTGTTATAATTTTCATGAAATATCAAAGGATTATTACTTTCATTTTGATAAATGAATTTTTAAATACATAAAAATTATAACCAACTTATTATTGTTCAACTATAAAGTATATAATTTTCGTTTAGTTGGTTATTGATATATAGATTTTAGTGGTTTAACCTTCTATAAGAAAAGAGCCTATGAATCATGTCACTTTTTGGTCAAGCCTTTGGTATCATGGTGTAGTAAAAAGAGGAATTCTAAAACCATATACATTAATAAAGATAAATACATAGTTGTAGGTATTTATTTTTGCCAAATTAAATGGATAAAATAAACTTTTCTAAACTACAGGGATCAATTTGTAGAAACATAGATCCCAAAAGCCTAGAGTTAATGTCTCCTTTATTACATTGACATTAGATACACATAATCCCATCCTAATAGATCAATTTTTTTAGTGGTCTTAGTAAACAAAATACATACATGATTCACATATTACATTTGAATACAAAAATTATAGCATAATTTGTTTTCATTAATATCATCATTCCCTATAGATTATCATTGTATATCAAACATATTAGACCTCATGGAATCTTGGGAAAGAAAAAAACAAGTTTGAGCTTGAATTATATGTAAGGATTAATTACAATAGAAAAAATCCTAAGTTAATGAAGCGTAATTAATAAGGAATGAAAAAAATGGGAAGGTAAGTATTTAAACACACATGATATTTAGATTATTAAATATCATAATCAAGGTAATGGTAAATAAATAAAATAAATTACATTTAAATAATTTGAATATCATGGTAAAATAAGGTATAAAAAATTTGGAAAAATAAATAACTAAAAACCCATTATATTTAATCAATAAAATGAGAATGAAAGGAATAAAGAAATAATATCATTTCAAAAATCTCATAGATAATAACTATAGATTTCTATATGAATTTAATGATTATTTATTTAATATCATTCATATCAAGATCATTATACCTTCACCATCAAGAATTTTAAAACATAGTTTAAAACACACTAGGAGAAAACACACTTAACTAAGGCTACCTAGTTTATTTTTCTCATGAGATTACTGATGCATCGAGTTACTATCTATATTTGGGACCCACCCAAGTATATAATTTAAAAATCATTAATCATATATATAATAATCAATTTAATTAATAAAAAATGATCCATTTCATTAAGTATCCATATTGAGTAAAGAATAAAAATTTATCAATATTTACCTAGATAAAAAAATGAATTTCAATGAAGAAAACCGTTTATAAAAATGATATATAGTTTTAAAAATAAACACATCCTTCAGAAATTATATTAATTTTTAAGGGAAATATAATTTCCAATGAAAAGTTAATAATATATGGAAAATTCAATGACTATAAGAACATATCTCAAAAGTGAATGTAAATACATTACTTTGTCAAAAGGATCTTAAACCAACTTGAGGAAAAATAATGATGGTATCAGTACACATGTACCATTTTAGTAAGAATAAATGTTTTTATCATTTCTGAATTGAAATAACATAAAAATATTATTAAAATCATTCTTGAGGAATATATCATTTTTAGTTTGAAAATGAAATTTTAAAATATAAAACACTTTGATAATACATTTCATTTAAAATAAATTTTAATAACTAAGAATTCGGGAAAAAATTTCTTTCGAAATAACCATGAAAACATGTAAATGATTCATTATATAAATGATGATCATGTCAGTAGGTAATTTTATACATGTCATAAAAGTTAAAAAGAATATTTATTTTTCACTGTAAAAAGAATAGAAACATGCCCTGTTCAGAAAATGAAAATAAAATTTCTTGTAATTTTTTTAAAAAATAAATATGGGTAAAAACTACATTAATAAAACATTTTAATAGGATAAAAACATTTTCAAAAACATTTTTAGAATATATGGTTTTCAAAGAAAACAAATTTCTGACCCAAAGAGAAAATGTAGTCATATTTTCTTAAAAAAATTAATTAAGCATTTTAAGCTCCAAAGAGATGAAATTTTTTAATATTACATTAAAAAATTAAAAATAACAATAAGATAATAAATTAATTGTTTTAATTATATAATTATCAAATAATTTCATTCAACTGTAATTTAGGGAGAAATAATCTCTACTATTGTGAGATTCTAAAATAAACCCCTTAAAAGATCATAACATTTAATTAACAATAAAACAATGAATAGGTTATGTGTATCAACTTTAAATCCATATAAAAAGTTGAAATAAAAAATAATATAATCAAAATTCATTAAATAGATAATTTTATAGTATCGAAGACAACATAAAAGTAATATAACCCAATGAAAGGAAATTGAGTTACGAAATTCATTACCAATTGCAAACATATAATTGAAATACACTTAGACAAAATTATTAAAATTTAAACATAAAATATAATGAAGTATTAAGTATTGATAATATTATAAGTCAATTGGGATCATATAAACCATATAAATTAAATTATTTTCATGACATTATAACATGTATTAATGAAATAATATTGATATAAAATCTCGTACATCATGCTTACTTTTGATTGAACATGACTTAACCAAATATGTAGTGGTTTTAAACTTGTTACTGTATTCTAACAGAACCATATTAGTATTTTTAAAATAATATATGATCCTATTATAATATCTTATCCCATGATCATTAGAAATCTTTTATTATTTTCATTGTTTTAGGGGTTAATTTCCTTATTATCTCATCCGAGTTTTGTCATGAAAGCGCTACTTATTTTGAAAAATATATAGTTATTTCATATCTAGAATAATAATCATGTAATAATTATCATATTTTTTCATCAATTATACTTTCATAACTAATCATTATAGGTGGATGTGAAAAATTATGTACATTACGATCATGTAGATTGTAGAATGTACATACGCATGAGAAACATTTTCATTTTTCAATGATCACTATAATAAGGTGATAAGTAATATTTTATTCTTATAGAATTATAATAGTATCATAAAGTACATGTTATTACTTATATATCATCCATTTGGTGTGGTGATGAAAAAGAGTCACATCACTTCGCGAAGACGGTAGTCCACACGTATACGAATGATGCTATCATCTTTACAAAGGTGAAAAGGAGTGAAATAAAATGATAAAAATATTATATTTAAATAATAAAAAATATTAAATGAATATAATAATTTTTTCATTTTTTCACATATAATCAT
Source organism: Viscum album (assembly GCA_963277665.1). Lineage (NCBI taxonomy): Eukaryota > Viridiplantae > Streptophyta > Magnoliopsida > Santalales > Viscaceae > Viscum > Viscum album. Next base: position 122,513,644 of record OY728129.1, on the reverse strand, counting down.
TATACTTACCCATATCAACTTCAATTTATAGTGCTAGTGAAAGAAGAATCACATCGCTTCGCAAGGTGGTAGTTCTCTATAAACATGATCAATGTTATCATATCTTATATAAAATAGAAATTAAAAAAGGAATATATGATATATTTAATATATTGGATAAATTATATTTTAGATATTATATAAATAATTTATATCAATCATCATTCCCTTCCTTGTTAGGTGGTACTGAAAAAATGAACAACATCGATTCACATGGTTGTAGTCCTCTGCATACACGAAAGATGATTTTGTAACACATTTGATAGAAGAGGATATGGTTATCGGTCATGAAGTAATTATAAAAGAATAATGTTATATGTAATATACTGATTATATTATATAATTATATTTTAATAAAAATTTAATGAGGTTTATAATGAAATAAAATAAAGATGGTCAATGAAGAACATTACTTCTACTTTGGGTATCCTTCTCGGGTTGGAAGTAAATCCTTCTTGGGTTGGATTTATGTAGAAAAAAAGGATCATAGTATAATGCTATTAAATTTTTGATTTTATTTGGGTAGGTCATGGATTAAACAATGTGTTTTTAAGGTGTGAATAAGAGAGAATATTGGGTACCCTTTTATAGGTGAGGTGTCTGAAACACATTTAATTTTATTTTGAAAATATTCAATCTTACCCACGTTTGTTTCATGAAAAAATCATTCTAAAAGAACCATTATTGTACCTAGAAGATATAAGGTATAAATATGTCCATAAATGGGTGTTGTAAAGGTTTTAAGGTTATTTTTAACCCTTATAATCATAGTTTACCTCTTGATAAATCATTTATTACTTGAACCATCATAATTAATTTATTCTCTTTTTACTATTTATTTGTGTAAAAATTTTATTTTAACTTATTTGAAATTATAAATTATACTAATAGAAAATACTGAATCCATTTTTACAAATTCAATACATAGAAGTGGAATATTTAATTTAAAATTAATCTCGTAGACTCGATGAGAATGAAGGTTTTCAATTGAAAATGTTCAATAGTTCACAATGTTTTTTTATCAAAATTCAATATAAAAATTTAGTGTAATGACTTATGTTGGATTAATTAATATTTTATTGTACTAAATATTCTTTAAAACTAATTAAAAATATAATTTAAAATTGAAAATTATTTAAATGAAAATGCTATTATTAAATAAAACTCAGTATTTTTCTCTATTCATCAAAAAATGAAACATATCGAAAAACTCCCACAAATTTACCCTAAGATAATTTTGATATTACGATTTAGAAATATAATTTTATTATCTCAAATATATTTTCTAATAGTGTAGAAAAGTTATTTTATTTTTAAAAAAAAATCATGAGTAAACCGTCTTTTAGACACACAGTTTTCAGCAAATATTTATTTTTCTTTAAAATAAATCTCAAAATATTATTAATAAATAGATAATTAATAAATGTATTTAAAATATATGTTTACATAATTTAGTTAATCTGATTCATACCCATGATTTCAATGGATTATTAATAACTTTTATAATAAATAATAATATTAATTGTGTATTATTGTTCAGCAAAACTCAGCCTTGCATGAAACACATGAAATCAAAAAAAAATCATTGTTATATTGCGCACAAGCTAAAATTCATGTTGAATGTAATGAAATATGAAATAAATTTGGCATTTAATTCAATATAAACACATTTTTGCGTGTAATCCAATCTATTTATTTTACTTAAAAATTAATACATTGTGAAATTTTCAGGTGTTATATTCCCTTTTACACTTAGAGTTTTATGTCATACAAGCTATCAAATACAGTGTTATTATTCTTGAATTTAGTGGTGTAACATTATAACAAACATAAATAAATTGTTTCCTCTCAATTAAAACATGATCTCGATAATCAAGGGTTTGGAAATTGGACATACCATTTTTTAAAAACCCACATTGTAAAATGGTTAATATAATATCCTCATAATAATAGAGAAATGGAAGTAGAAAAGTCATATAGAATATAATATCACTAGGTTTCTACATATAATAACAATGGTTGAAATTGAATATATGGAGATGTAAAAAAATCATAAATAATTACATTGGGTGAATGAGATTACTGGTCTGAAGAAATTAAATAATCAATGGAAAGTTATGGGCCTCAAAACCATAAATATGGGATGACTAGAAATTCCATCTAGTTTATCAAATATGAATGTAATAGGGAAACATTTGTTTCAATATCCCTTTCCAAAATTTTATAAATAATTTTACCATATAATAATATAGTAAAATATAATTGATATTTTTCTATTTCATAAGCACAATTTCATCCTTTGGTTGTGCTTATGTCAATTTCCAATTCTTCCATTACTCTAAGAAATTAATATAAAAAATGAATTTTTATATGCCTAAAGCACTGACATTCACTTTTAATAGATCTTATGATCCATAAATGAGTTATATTTATTTTAGTCTGTCTTCAACTATTTTCTAAAACCAATATGGTTAGAACAAGTTATTCAATAAAATAAATTAATCTCCAAACCACAGAAGTAACACTGCTAGTTCATCATTAAGATTAATTTTTAAAATCATTAAATTGATATAAATGACATATTAACCATGTAATCATATCATCCTGTGGTAGGCATGAAACCCTTATTGTCCTTCCATCATGGGTTAAACCATATGACCTTTCCAAAAGTGATGGGTTTTCACCCTCCATGCATGTTTTCCTTTTATTTAAATATATCAATACAATTCCTATAACATTACCAAATTTTTTTATGGAAATCCTTTAAATAAAATTAATCATTAAATAACATTTTTTCTATGGTTTTCGCTATAATAGTTTTATTAAAAATTCTAATAACGTTATTTAACTATTACTACAATGTGATTAATGATCATATTTAACCTAAATGTTATCAATGGTTTTAAAATTATGTCTATAAAATGTAAATGAAATTTACCTCAAATATTTTTACACTAAAATAGATTCTTTCTATACGTTTCTCCTAAAATATTCCTTATTTTTGTAGGCTCCCATCATGTAAAACCTAAAAAGAGGTTTTTAGGACATTAAAATTATGATTAATACTAAACTGATAATCCCATAACTGTATTAGTAAATCTTAAGTAAATTAATACATATATGAATTTAAAATTTATCCCATTCATTAGATGTTTCATAACTCTAATAAAAAAATCTAATTGGTGAAAATACTTCTAATATTTAATTTTTAAATCCCCATATATAAATACTTTAACCATTTTATTTAAACATAGGTCCTTCCAAGGTCTAGAGGTTAACCTATGTCATTCATTTTCGTTATATATTCAAATACTTCGTAATGGTTTGTATTGAAAATGTGAATTATCATAAGAATATCCATGGGAGTTTTTAAACCAGGTGCACAACATGGCATGTTTTTATGCATGAGGTGATGATCATGTCGACCCATTCCACCCTTTATATGTTTCTACCCCTAGGTACCTTTGCGAAAGAACCACATCAACTTATAGTATATATAAAGGGATTTATTATAAATAAAATATACATAATCTCTACCTTACCATAAAATTTGGATGTTTCTATACATAACCACAAAGTTTATCATCGATCTATGTTCCCTAATCTATGTTTTCCAACATCTAGTTTCCAAGGTTTCTACTAAACATACTCTGATATGAACTGTAATGACCTAGAACCCAATAACCTAGAGCTGGTGTCTGGTTTATTACATTGGCATAAGATACAAGGAATTTTTTTCTGAATGACCAAATATATTAATAGTTTAGGTAAACTAGATATATACATGATTCCTACATTACATTTTAATAAAAAAATTACAACACATTTTTTTTGTGAATATCATTTTTCACCCTAGATTATCCTTGAATGTCAAACATTGTACACTTTATTAATTCTTTAGAAAGGGAACAAATAAGCGTGAGTTTGAATTATCAGTAAGGGTAATGTATAGTGGAAGAAATCGCGAATACACGAAGCTTAATAAATAATAAATGAACAATATATAATGGTAAATATCTAAACACCCATTCTATTTTGAAAATTGACTAGAATAATTAGTGAAAATGCAATTAATTAAATCACATACCAATTAAATAACATGAATCTCATGGTAAGATAAGGAATAAACAATATGGAAATTTAAATAACTGAAACCACATGCCTTTTAATCAATAAACTGAGAATTAAATTATAACAACCCTTTTATTTAAAACACATTAATACATGATTTTATTGCATAAAAATACACATAATAAAACCATAATGATTGAGAAGTCTAGTTTTTTCGGGAATTAGGTACATTTCACGATTATTTTTATCAGGAATCAAAACATATTTATTGAAAATTGCATTAACACACCCGAGATTAAAACTTCCATGGATAACCTGGGGAAATACAAATGAAATGGGTGATCCATAAAGCCTACTAAGATAATAAAAATAAAATAACATCAAGATAATGATACATGTTATAAAAAGAATATAAATGAGGCATAAAAGACCATGAACAAAAAGGCATGATATAACATGATAATCAAAACATGGGAAACGAGGAATTAATATAAAACACGATGTCATAGGTCAAGGATAAACATCCAAGAATTAATAGTGGACAAAGTACCATAAATGAATCAAGTACACCCCTATAACAACATGATGCATCATGATACTAAAAATTATCCAATGCATTAGAAGCCTATATAATTCTAGGCACACCCATCACTTTCATTTCATTGTCATGCTTACGTGCACCACATAGATCATAAAACGTGGATTCATTCATCATTATAATATATTCCATGATTATGGATCGTGGAATTCATACCTGTAATTTCCCAATCAAAAAATATATATTCATAAAAGTGAATAACCTTTATTGGAAATGAGTATGACATTTACTACATAAATTGTTTGGTAAGGAAAACTGCGGTGAAAAATCACCAGCATTACAAAATCACATAAAAATGTATAAAATGGATTGATTAGAGTGAATTGTGTCACTAATAATTTGGAAATTAATTTGATAGTAATAGGGAAATATGAGGAAATTTCCACACATTTATTATTATAAAAATAAATTATAATATAATAAAGAAGCTTGAATAAAAAGAGAAAAGAAATGATGCCTATGAAATTTCAGCATGGTAATAGGTGCACATGGGAAAGATTAATGAGAGATAAAGGGTATCATAATTTATAAATAATAAGGGTATTATAGGGGATCTAAAATATACACCATCGTTATTAATTGGAAATAAAATGGCATACCATGATAAATAAACTTGGATAAAGATGAGAAAGGAAATAACTCTTACAAAAATATGTGGCTCCGAAACCATGAAAAAGGGATTCTTAAGTGCTTGGGGAAACTTGTGAGGATTATAAAGAGGGGATGGAAGAGTAGGATGTGATAAAAGGATTTTTAGTGAAGATAAGTGGGATCTTGGGTGTGTTTATATAGGTAATGAATGGTGAATTCTTTAATATTTCAAAAACATGGGTTTTTTACTCAATATAATAAAATATTCAAATCCACAAACCATCCCATGATTTTCACATTATTTTTGAAAAAGTTGGGAGGTTTTAATTATTTTACAAGTAAAAGGTCTGAGAATATTAAAATATTATCATTTATTATATGGAGGTTAGTCACTCTTTTAAAGAAATGAATTTAAAATCATTAAATATATTATATTTTTTGGAGGATTAGTTAAGGCATTATAAAATAAATAAAATAAACATTAAAACACTTTATTTTTAGTGGGAAAATAAATATTTTTGGGGATACCCATTATAGTTTTTATTATATCATTTTTGGGTCACTATGCTGTTATAAAACAAACTATATATTTATAGGGTGTTTAATGTTTAACCTACAATTTGGATATCATAGAAAACTATAAAGAATTAACCATTGGATAATTTTGAAATTATGATTCCAAAAATATTATCTACTTTATATAAATAATTTTCTAAATAAATTAATTTTCACTTTTAATATATGATTCTATATTTATTGAGAAATAATAGGTGTTTTGGACAATAGGTTTTTGGACACATCAAAAAATCACATTTCACTTCATAAAAATTATCTAACCATTTATAATTAATAAAATGTATTTAATAATATTAATTTATTTAAATACTATTTATTTAAAAAAATCCATTATTTTATGAAAATAAATCGCTTAATTTAATTTGAATACTTCCTGAATATACAATTTGTGTTTAGTTGAATAAAAATCAAAATCATTTATAAAGTTAAAAATAATAAATGAAAATAAATTAATTATTCAATGAAATATACATATTCATATCATTAATGTCCTCACGCATATCAATTTATTATTAGGGCATACACTGTAAGAGTATGGTGTGAGAGGGCAAGACTTTCTTGAGGTTGTTTTATGAATATGGTTTGGATCGTGATCTCAATGAGCTTGAACTTATACCATAAATAGTTTTTCTCAGGCTTAATTTTTTGGAACATAGATTTTTCTTTGCAAAGGGAAAATCCCATAGATGATATCTTCCTTGGACATTCCGATAAATTGGATTCATATGGTACAATACTACTGGATGAGACTATCACTTCCTTTTTCTGTGTCATTTGGATTCATTAAAGCCCTATATTTATAATAATCAAATGTTAACTCTTTAACTATAGTGTTATTAATGGTAAATATTCATAATATTCTTTTGAATAAAATTTGATATAATAAAAAAAATTAAGGTCATGTGTTTTCTATAACCAATTAGAGAATAAAATATTTAATTAAATAAAAAATGAAAAGTTTTTTTATAACAGTTCAGGTCATTACAATATTTACCCCTTGAGAAATTTCACCCTCAAGATTTTCTTTTCACCCCCTTAAAACAATCAAGGGGAATTTTTTCTTATATATTACTCAAATTCCCATGTTTATTCTTCAAAATTGTGGTTTCTCCACAATAGTTTCATAAGGTGCATTGACTTGTTTTGAAGAACATTATCTCTATGATCTAATATCTTCACCAACTGTTCCTCATAAGAAAAAACATTCTCCAATGGTACTACCTCTAGATTGAGTACATGTGAGGGGTCAGGTATTTACTTCATCATTTGTGATACATGAAATACATCATGAACTCGAGATAGGTTAGGTTGGAGTGAAATTTGATAGGCCACCAGTCCGACGTTATCAAGGATCACAAAGGGGATGATGTCTCATGGAATGAGCTCTAACTTATTCCAAAAATCCCAACACTTTATTCTATGTAGATATTCAATGGAATACCATATAACTAAAATCATACTCTAGGTCTCACCGATGATTGTCATCATAGATATTTTTCAACTATGATCAGCCTTGGCGTGCTATTGAATGGTCTTATTCTTTTCCAACATTTACTTAACCATTTTAGGACCATTCAATTTTTATTCCCCAACTTCATCCCAGTGTGTAGGTGTTCGGTACCTCTTCATATGAAAGGCTTTATATGGAGATATTTGGTGGCTCATGTGGAAACTATTGCTTTAAGAAAACTCGGCCAAAGGAGAATGTTGATATCATCCACCATTGATGTCCATTCAAAAGGCTATCATCATATCCCCATGTGTCTGCATAGTCTTCTCAGAATAGTCATCATTTTGAGGGTTATTTTTTGTGAGGAAGTTCAACTCAGTACTTAGATTATGTTGGAGACTCTTCGATAACTTAGAGATGAATATTGTATCATTGTTAGATAAAATTAATAGTTGTACTCCATGAATCCTAACAACTTCTCTAATGTATATTTATGCATGTAGATCGAGTGGGAATTCTTATTTTATCACAATAAAGTGTAAAGTCACTATAATATGATAATAAACATCCCATATATCATTATTCCCACTTGATGTATTTGGAAGATCAGTGTCAAAGTCCATTTTTATGTCTTCCCATTTCTATATAGGTATGGGTAATGGTTGTATTATCCCCTTGAATATTTGGATTTCTGATTTCACATGCTCATATACAAGAGATCATGATGTATATTCTATGATATCCTTATATATATTATTCCATAAATAGTGTTCTTAGAGATCTTGATACATCTTTTTTTAGATTTCTGGGATCATGTAGAATGTTGAGCTATGTGCATCATCCAACAGCTCCTTCCTTAACTCATGATTTGATGGTACACATAGTCTTGGCCAAAATCTCACAACACCATCATCATTAACATTGAACTTTGAGGATTTCCCTTTCCTTATAGCTTCCATTTTCTTTTGAATTGTCACATAATCTCATAAAGTATCCTCTAAATTCTACAGAAGACATGGTTGAGAAATCATTTGTGAAACAATTTATGATGTTCCTTAATTTATGATTTCCATGTACATCCTTTCCAAATCTATGAAGATATGATCCCTCTTAGTTATCATCAATGAAAGAATTGTAGGGTCCATTCTATTTAGAGTGTCTTCCACTTTATTCACATTCCCAGGATGGTTGTGGATTGAGCAGTCATAGTTTTTGATCAACTCTAACCATCTTTTTTGGAACATTTTACTCTATTTCTATGTAAATATATACTTGATACTTTCATGCTGTATGTATATTTTACACTTCTACCCAATGAGAGGCTGAAGTCAAATTTTTAATGTGAAAATCACTACAGACAACTCCATATGACGTGTTGGGTTGTTCTATTCATGAACATTCAACTGACGTAAAAAATAGGAAATGACCTTTTCATTTTTCATCAACTCATATCCCATTCCCTTTTTTGATGCATTACTGAATACCAAGGAAGGATCTCTAGTTGTGGGTAGTTTGATCATATGTGTAGTGATATGTATACTTTTAAACTCCATGAAGCATTCTTTACATTCATATTTATAAGAAAACATGACACCCTAAAGAGTAAGTTTCCGAATATGTTTTTAGAATCATGAGAAATTTCTTATGAATCGACTTTAATACTCAGCTAACACAAGGAAACAGTGAATATCTATCACAAATGTTTTCCTTGGATATCCTTTAACAACATTATTATTTGAATTATCCACAAATATCCCATTGATTGTGATGTTATTCTCCAAGAATGAGACTTCCTTCAACAAAAACACACACTTTATATACATTTCATAGAGATTATCCTTTTACTATGTATTTAGCACAATATTCAAATTATCCTCATTATCCTCTATACTATTGGATTATATTAGAATATCATCTATAAATACTACCACAATTTTTCAAGGTATTCTTTAAATACTCTATTCATCATGTCCATGAATACTAATAGAGAATTAGGGAGTCTGAATGGAATTAATTTGTTTTCATAGTGTCTGTACCTTGTACGAAATGATGTCTTGGGGATATCCTCTTTATTCACCCTTACATGGTAATATATTGGCCGCATATCAACCTTGGAAAATTATTGTTCTCTATGTTTCTGATATAAAAATTCATCAATCCAATGTAGAGGATACTTGTTCTTTATCATGATCTTGTTGAGCTCATGATAATCTATGAAAAAGAATATTGACCCATCATTATTCTTGATAAAGAAGACTAGTGAACTCCATGGTAATGCACTTGTGCATATGAAACCTTTATACAAATTCATCAATTGTTTTTTCTTCATATCCTCAAGTTACAAATCATCCCTTCTTTATAGAGTCTTATAAAATGGGCATGCCCCAGGTATAATCTCAATTAAAAATTCAATATCTCAGCTACGAGGAAGACTAGGAAATTCCTTGAGAAACACATATTCATATTTCTTCACAATGGGAATGTCTTCAATGATGATTCATTCCTTATAATCATTAATTTCTGATGTATAAATATGATCATAGGGTATTAATATCCATGCTGGAGATTATGGTGCTACAGAAGATTCATCCTTCTCTTGACATTTGTACATAATCATAGAATTGTTCACAATAAAGAGAGTGATTTACTTCTCATGGAATCTTATGATGGATCTATATAATGGAAGCCAATACATGCCTATAATTACATCAAATTACACTAAGGGAAGTATGAAACAGTTTTATGGTAAATTCATCCCACAAACATTAATAGAGGAGGAGTTATATAATTGGGATGCAATAATTTCCCCATTTTCTATACTCATCAATATATTTACTTCCATGATTTTTAGTGGTGTCTAAATACTTCAACAATTTTTTTTGATATGAATGAAGGCATATAACCATAATAAAAAAAATCACATTCTCTATTCTTGAATTAAAAACTAGTGTACCTATCACCACTTCACTTTCGATATTCACTTTGGCGGTAGGGATGTAAAAAAGCTCACCCTTTCTGATTTGAAGGTTTTTGGATGTCTCTAAAAAACCATGTCTTAGTACCTTGGATTGAAAAACACCCAAGTTCCGTAAAGTTATATTAATGATCAGTAAACATAGGGTTTAATAGATTGATATTTTCCTCCATCATAGTAGTGGGTTTCTATTTCTGGAAATTAACAGTTATTTTCTCTTCATTCTTGCACCTAAAACATTTCCTTGTTCGCTTGAGGAAATTTCTAGGGTGCTTTTTATACACCTTTGGAATGTTGTATATTGAAATTTATTTGCACCATTAGATATCTATATTGAAAAACCATAAGAAAAATCCATTTTCCTCTTCTTATCCCCATGAAAAACCAGAGATTTTTTGTCCTCCATTTTGTGATTGAGGGCACATTAGGCAATTTCATCAGAGCTATCAATGTCATGGATCACCGAGGATTTTGTTAGGATAGGTTTTAGCCCACCAATGAAGTGGCCAACCTTGCATTAGAGGGTAAAAACAATTTTTGAGTCATACCATGAATGTTTTGTGAAGTTTTTCTTATACACCCTAATATTTTAATCATATTTTTTCTTGAGGGAATGTTTATCCATTTCAATTTTAAAATAAATATTCTGAGGAAACTATTTATCAATTTTTTTTCCCAAAAATCATGCCCCACATTGCTTAAATCATTTACTCAAACATTTAATTTTTGATAAATTCCCACTATTGATAAGTTTTACCCACCAAATGATAAACATCCAAAAGAACATTCAATTTTTTGGATATTTGAATGATATAGAATATCTTCTCAATGTATTTGATCCACTATTCAATGATTAATGGATCAGATAGCCCATTGAATGTAGAATGAGTTTGATACATGAATCTATAGATTGTGGTTTGTTATATATTATGGGTGTTTGGACTCACCTCCTGATCTAGGTTTATATTTAGAACCAAATTTATCTAAGAGGGTATCATCAGGAAGTGTGTGATTCATACTCCTATCGGGTTGGGAATCTCATTGAGGCAATCATCACATTTCTCGTAACATTGATTATTTACGTGATTCCCCCTATTTATGGTCATGGATAGAATAGAAGGAAACTCAAATATGAGTATATAAAACCATTAACTTCATAAATGGAAATTTTGTGTCCTTAAAGGAATAACGTATAACTTACATTTATTGCCTTAACATATGGATTCTTCTGCTACAATATTTTTTTATCCATGATCTATTTCCTAACATATTTTCTTATGGGATTATTTTCACTCCCTTAATAATGTTTCATATTGAGCATTTGAATTACCAAAGAATATCCCCAGGTAGTTCCAAACTAGGTGTACAGTAAGGCGTATTTTCGTGTACCTGGTTACCCCGAGTTAGGACCAAGACACCTTATCAGATTTTTTACATCTCGGTACATATGTTGCAGAACCACATCCAATTTTAGTATCCCGAAAAGGATGTATTTTATTGATAAAAAAATTCATATATACTAACAAAAATATAGTTATTCTTTATTATACTTAGTCTTATCCATAAGGATCTCTCTAGATATTTCTAATCGTAATCCCAAAAAATAACTAAACATTTCCTCTAATAGAAACTATAACAACCGTTATATTTATTACAGATTAATACCTGATTTAATTACATAAAATTAAACTTAATTTAAACCAAAGTATCGATATGTATATTTTATTTGGGAATTAGGTACATTGAATTAAAACTTTAAACATGAATCAAATCATCTTTGTTGAAAACTTATTTAATATGCTGGATATTAAAACCTCATTGGATAGCCTGGGGAAATAAATAATAATGGGGTGAGACATAAAGCCTAGAAAGGGAATAAACCTGGAATAACATGAATATAATGATACATGGTAGACAAGGAATATCAATGAGGACTAAAGTACATGAATAATAAGGTATTCTATAAATGATAATTATAACATGGGAATTGTGGCAATAACATAAAAACAATACATTATAGTTCATGTCTAAACTGTTAAATTTTATTGGTGGAAAAATTACCCTAAAGTAATTAGGTACACCCCTTCCCCAACATTAAGTTTCATGATACTAATCATTACACAATGAGTTGTTGCTCTATACAATTCAAGGCACACACATCACTTTCATTTCATTCTCATACTTAATTGTACAACATAGATAATAAAACATAGATTCATTCATTGTTATAATTTATTACACAATCCATGATTCTGGAATACAAAAATTTAATTCCCTAATTAAGAGATATATATTCATAATTTTTAACACCCTTGATAAGAAATGGGTATGTCAATCACTATATAAATGGGTTGGCATGGAAAATCACGAGGAAAATTCAGTAGCATAACAACGTCACATGAAAATTCATAAAATGGGTTTATGAGAGAGAAATGGGTATCTAATAATTTGTACATAAATTGGATAGTAATAGGGACATGGTAGGACATGTAGACACATTTATAATTATAAAAATAATTTATTTTATAATAAATAATCTTGTATACAAAGAGAAAAGAAAAGATGCTTATGAAATTTCAGCATGCTAACGAGTGTACATGGGAGGTATTAATGAGTTATAAAGGGGTATATACTCATTTAAACATAATAAAGGAAGTATGGGGGATGTGAGAAAACATAACCCATCATTAGTAATTTAAAATAAATGGGAATAACAAGATAAATAAACATGGATAAATATGATAAAGGAAAGAACAATTACTTGAATGTCTAGCTCCAAAAGCTTGAAAAGGGGATTCTTGAGAGTTTGGGCACCATGGGAGGATTATAGAGACATAATATAATAGTATGAAAGTGATACATGTATTTTTAGTAAATATAAGTGGTATATTTAGTGGGTTTATATTGGAAATGAGAGGGTAATTCTTTAATATTTCACAAACATAGGTTTTGGACTATATATAATAAAAAATTCAAAACCACAAACCTTCCCACAGTTTTCCCATGGGTTTTAAGAAATTGGGGGGGTTTTAATTATTTTATTTTTAAAAGGTAAAATCATAAAAAAATACCCTTGTTTATGTAGAGGCGAGTCACTCATGTAAAATAAATGAATTTAAAATCATAAAATGTAAAATATATTTTGGAGGATTCATAAAAGCATTATAAAATCAATAAAGTAAACTAAAAATCACAGTATTTTAATGGTAAAACATATATTTGGATGAGGATACCAATTATAGTAATTATTGAATCATTTTGGGGTCTTTATGATTTCATAAAATACAATGTATATTAATACGGTATTTAATTTTTACCCAAAAATTCTAATGTCTAGAAAATTTTGAAAAATTAAAAATTGGATAATTTCTACATTATGATTATGAAAAGTATATGTATCATATCTAAATAATTTTCCAAATTTGTGCATTTTCAACTTTAAAATCAGATTTTTCATTTATTTGAAAATGTTTTGGTTTTTGACAATTACAGTTTTTGAACCATTATAAAATGTTAATTTCACTATATAAAAATTATATGACCATTTATAATTGATAAAAAAATTTAATACAAAAATTTTGTTAAAATAATATTTATTTCAAAAATACATCAATTCATTAAAATAAATCCCTTAGTTGAATTTGAATTTTACACGAAAATACAATTTGTGTTTAATTGGATCAAAATCAAAATAATTTATAAGGTGAAAATAAAAAAATAAAATTAATTAATTATTTAATAAAATATAATTATTCATATTAGTATGGTCATCATACTTATACCTTTATTATACTGATGTATCCTCTAAGAGTAAGGTGTGTGATGATGAGATGTTCATGTATCCGTTCAACAAACGTGGTTTGGGCCGTGATCTCGATGAGCTTGAACATCCCCCATAAATGGTTTTTCTCACGCTTAAGTTGTTGGATATCATCTTTTGATTGGATATGGTAAAATCCTAGAGATTCTATCTCCCTTGAAAGATTTGATAAATGTGATTCATAGGGTATAATCTTATTGGATGAGGCTATCACTTCTTTTGTTTCTGTCAATTGGATTTGTTAAAGAACTATATTTACACTAATCATGATATCAATATTTATTGACTATATTATCAATGATAAATATTATTTATAGTATTTTGAGTTCAATTGGAAATAAAAAACAAAATAAGTGCATGTGTTTTCAACAACCTTATTACATAATAAAACATTCAATTAAATTAGGTAGGGAAACTTTATGTATAATAGTTCGGGTCATTACAGTAATGAATCTCGAGATAATATCATTTATAAAATCTCATGGATAAAATAACTATATTCTGAATTTATTCAATGATTAATTATTGAAAGTCATGTTTTGTAGGAACATTAATCCTTTACCTTCAAGAACTTTCACAAGTTGGTTTAAAACATATTGGGTAAATTCCCACTTAACTAAGGCTAGCCAAATAACTCACCCCATGATACTATCGATGCATCGATGGGAAATCGATAACCGGGAACCACCCATGTCATTCATGTCCAAATAATTCCTCATATATCAAATAATAAATTTAATTAACAAACAATGTTTCTAAGCATCAAGTATCTATATTGATTAAATAATACTTATTTATCAATATTTCCCTTAATAAAAAATGATATTCAATGTAGAAAACAATATTTAGAAATGATATAGATTTTAACAAACAAAAATATCCCTGAAAAAATAATGTGGATATTTAAGGGAATGTTGAGGTCTAATTGAATGTGAATAATTCAAGAAAAAGATAATGACTATAGGAGTGAATTATGGAAATGAATGTTAACACTTTCCTTATCCAAAATGATCTTAAACCATACAACGGAGGAATAAGGATGATGTTAATAGGAAATGTACCCATTGGGGTATGAATAATGGGATTTTTTCATTGATGAATAGAAATACGATAATAATATATTTAAAAACATTCTTTAAGAAAATATTCATTTCATTTTTTAATACAAGTTTTTAAAATATAAAACATTTTGAAAATTCCTTTCTAGTAAAATAACCTCAAAAATTAATAATTAGAAAATTAATTATTTGAAAATAACACAATAAACATGAAAATTAATCTTTAATGAAATTTTGTTCAGGTCAACAGGTAATTCCATGCATTCGATACAAGTTAAAAAGAGTATTCCTTTTGCATTGTATGATGGATAGAAAAGTGATGTGTTTGGAAAATGATAAGGATATTCATTCTAAAAAAAATTATAAAGAGAAAAAATAGGTAAAAAATTTATTTAATAAATTATTTTAAAAAGGTTTAAAAAGGTTTTAAATAATTTATAGAAAATATGGTTTTTAAAAAAAAAACATATTTTTAGCTGAAGAGAGAAATGAAGTCGGATTTTATTATTTTTTTCTAAAAAAAATTCTATTCCCAGTAGAAAAAAATGTAACTATTAATTGAAATTATCATGAATAACCAAAGGATAACGAAATTAAATGGGTTTAGTAGACAATTATCAAATAATTTCCTTCATTTAAAATTAATGAATATATATTCCCAATTAAGATTAGATTGTAAAATAATCCTGAGAAAGAATCAGAACGTTGAATATAGAATAAACCAATGAATAGATTATGTCTATAAAATATAAATATAGAAAAAGTGGAAATGAAATATATGATAATAAAAATTAATATACACATAATCTTAGAATATTAAAAACCAAAAAGGTGCATTATAAACCAATGAATAAAAGTTGAGTTATGAAATTCTTTACCACTTAGTAACGTCTAATTAAAATCTCATTAGATAAATGTTGATGCTCCTTTATTTCATAGTGTCTAATGAATGGAAACAAGGAATACCTTAAGAACAAATAGGTTCACCCATTGAAGAAAATAAAAAAAAATTGACAAAGGCAAGGACCAGGAGCTTAATTGGATTGCGCTGTGCTAGTCACTTGCGTGATGTGCAAGTCACTTGCATGACACCTATGGGTCATGCAAGTCGCATGCATGCCTTATCTGATTTTTCACCTAAGGTGCATGGTGGCCGATAAATAGCCCTTATGGGCCCCCCATTTTGGGGACAGATTTTCCCAAACTCAGATTCAAGCTCTGGTCACCCAAGTCTTCGACTCAACTCTTCTGAAAGAATCTAGGGTAATTTTTTATATAGAATGGAATACTTGAAGGAGCAGGATAAGGCCTAAGTGTGTACAATTCATTAAAAATTGCACGCCTAAGTGTCTAGACTTCCATAAAAGTGGAAACACTTGCGCGCCGCCCTACCCTTTCGATGAAACTTGTGTGCCGCCCTTTTGGAATTATCTTAGGATATTACTAAAGGCTTGACTGAAGTCTCACCAAAGTATTACCTTATAGATTCTTCATCGCCCAAGTGAACCCTTGTCATTCAAGTACACTTGCACGGCCAAGACATTCACGCCAAATGATTTACGTGGCCAACACTTGTGCACTGATTTCCTTTGTG
The DNA here is from genome assembly GCA_963277665.1 of Viscum album. Lineage (NCBI taxonomy): Eukaryota > Viridiplantae > Streptophyta > Magnoliopsida > Santalales > Viscaceae > Viscum > Viscum album. The sequence continues at coordinate 122,496,873 of OY728129.1, read as the reverse complement.
TGCCTCTCTCCCGTTCACCTCTCCTCTTCAAGATATTAGCCCTCGAACCCCTTTTAAAATCCATTTATGGCATGGTTTCATTGTTTTCATCCTTGTCTGAAATGAATTCTGTGAAAACCTCCCCAAAAACTCGTGACTTACAAGCATTATGTCACCATGGTTAGAGGTTTCCTCTATATAATCTCATCCTTTATGATGAGAAGATCTTTTGATTTCAGGCATCCTCTTCAAGAGTAAGCCCCAGGTTCCCTTGGTTCAAGCCTCCTTCTCAAGAGTATGCCCTAGTCATAATTTTCCATTAATTTGGGCCTCCTTCTCAGGATCAAGACCCAAGTTACGAGTCCCCTTAACCTAGGCCTCCTTTTTAGGAGTAATCCCCAGTGATAGTTTCTTAGGATTTAGGCCTTCTTCTCAGGAGTAAGCCGCGTGTTAACACTAAAAATCTCCATAATGTATAAATACCTTCATGGAACCTACACCTGGGATTCATTCCTGAAGTAAGTCCTGGTTTTTATCTACTTGGGCTACCATACATACTTAAGCCCCACATCATTTCTCATGAGTGCATCTTTCGTGGCACCATCATCAAGTTTACTGATATATTTTGTTTCTCACACCGAGCATGGGTCACATTATCTTAGAGTGTAAATTAATCAAGACATCTATTTTTTGGACATTAACCATGTATAAACCCCAAATTTCATCACCTGAAGTATGTGGAATTTGATCTCTACCTTAAAATTAGAGTACATAGGAAGACTTTATAAGTTTCAAGCCTATCTTCCATTAATTCTTTTCGGTCCTATATGACATTTAACTATACCCTTCTTATCAGACTACGTCAGTTAAGATTCCTATTTAACAAGGATATGTAGGTAGCCCATCGGTGGGTATGATCCCAACTTTGAAATAATCCCTTTCTTCCTTAATGACAATAAACTTCTAGTGCCCCACTGAGTGGCTTTAAAACTAGTATAGTCATCATAATGACCATGATATTTCTATATAATGTATTGGAGGATACCATTAACTAATAATCTCTATTACATACAGATGATTCTTCATCGATGAAGAACCTCAAATACATATAAAAGATTATCTAAATCCCATACATATCAATCATAGATTTCCAAATCTAAAGGAAAACTCATTTTCATGCTTGGTTAATTAATAAGGATTCATGGACATAACTTAAATCTATAAGAGGGTCCTGGAGTAGGCAATAATTCCCCCCAAAATGGTGTGATGATCGGACCACCCATCCTCTCAACCAATGAAAATTCTTAAAGCCTCATCTGTCACAACTAATGAGCACCTACCTTTGGAATATAGGACCTAATAGATATAGAATCATTTGGTTTTTCTGGTTATACTCATTAACTCTTTAGAAACCGATTGGAATGTTTGAAACTTAAACAAACAAGTTCATCCCCATTTCTAGAAGAAAAAAAAATTGTGAATCCGACATGAATCCTTAACCAAGTTAAATGATGTTTTACTGATTTTTTATGACCCTATTTAACTAAATATGAGGACCAACAAATAAATCAATAACAGATGTGCTTATCCAAAAGACGTTGTCTGGCTAGACTTATCTTGATTATGATTGCTATATCAAACAATCACCCTTTTTCCAAGAACTCTTTGCCACCCAAAATGGCATATTTAAGGTTCACACATGTGAATGCCTCGACCACTACTCATGGTGGATCCTCATCCTCTCTAAGGACAACATCACCTACTCATCATCTTCAACAAAGGGTATCAAATGCATTGGTGAGGGAATACCATCAACACGGTACCAGCCCAAATCTGGAGGCTGCATGAAATGCCCTCCAATTTAACAACTCACCCTGGTTGTCCGGAAAACGACGACCAATGGTCAAGAAGCAGGTGGTTCCAAACAACTTCTCTTACCATTTCAGGTAATTATCTGCAAAATGCAAAAACCAGTCCCTACCATATTACATGGGGGTGAATGAAGAGGTAACTTAAGGCCTTAGTTCACGAATACAGGATCCCTTCATGAGGACTCACACAAACAATCACCGCCAGGCTCGTGCGGTAGTACAACCTCAACATGACGAGGGTATCACCTCTAGGTGTTTGGATAAGGTTCCTTATACCCGAGCATGCAAGAAAAACCATCAGAGGTAAAATTTGGCTAACATGGAGTAGGTTTTTACCTCTTCCCCCTCTGGAGTAGTCCATCAATCAAAATTGATGGGTAACAATGAGCGATCATATACACCAGTCCATCCTAATTTCACTACCCAACAGACTTGCCTAGCAGTAACACACCAATCCTTCCAGGCAATTACAATGGAGTATTATTGGCAGACACATACACCTATTTATAATTCGTTAGCCAGTCAGCAAGCTCGTCTGACTGCATCCAAAGAAGCTCACCAATCAAATGTGGTGACCACCTGTAAACAGGCACGTACACCTACTTACACTCATCAATTCTGCCAGTAGTATCATCTGCCAATATTGAAGGAAGTTCATCAATCATATTCGGTGGAGAACAATCAGCAGGCACATACACTTGGGATTCATCAAGATAACCAACAGTCTCATTTGGCAGCACTCAGAGTTTTCAATTAGAAAGCTCCAATGACAAACAAGAGGAAGACCCAACTTTCTACCCCCACACATGAGTACTGTCAGAATTCATTGAAAGGAAATGGAGGACAGGAGTAGGAAAACACACCTACTCGAAACATAGAATGGATGTATATTCCCATTCCAAAAGATATAGTCACAAATAACACTCTGAAAATTGTGAATGAGAAGAAGAAAATACCTGCCCATATACTGGATACCTGTCAGTATATTATAAAAAATTCAGCGACATCACAGGGGAAAAAACACAAATCTATCCCTACTAGTGGAGTTACTCATCATCTTGTCACTCCGGGGCAGATATACACCTATGTTCCTATCCAGGAGGGTCGTGGGGAATACTCCCCAATGTCATACAGAAAATCAAGTCGGGCACCTATACCCGATTTAAATGTAGATAATCAGCATAACCTGGCCATTTTTAAGAGTAGGCACATGCATCTTCCAATAATAACCACTATCTTCAACAAGTGGTTTCTAAAGTGAGTAAGAAGGAATCCAAGAAAAATACGCATCTAGCACATTTAAAAGTCATGATCCAATCTGTAATAAGGCCTTGCTCAATGCTGGAGTTCTTAAATACAGACAATTATCTGTTATAACTCAAGATTCTACTCTATCGTTTTGAAATTCTAGAAGTAACAACAATAATTCTGAAGGTCTTCATCAGAAACTTCCTCATGAACGCTTTCTTCATGTTATTTTGGTCAATCTTGAAGTATTACCATCAGATGAGAGCCACGATAACCATCTGCGTGGCCAGAAGACCAAGGAGAAAAGGGATTCATCTTTTTCTATAACCTACCATGGATGTCCTCCCCATGATGATGAATTTAGCTGCTAAGTCCTCTCCATAGTAGTAATTCATGTTTCTTGAAATATTCTTCAATGGAAAATGAAGTAACGAGAAAGCACACTTTTCTTGAGACAGTTGCAAATGTGAAACCAATCATGTCTGATACCTTACCACTAGCAGGTGAAATACTTTCTCGATCAGAAGATAGTTTGGGGTGTAATTCGTTCTCCGAACCACCCTTGGGTCATTAATCTTGTAATTTTATAAATGAATTCTCTATAAATCTTGTTGAATCTAATGATGAAACAAAAAAGAACCACCTTTGGTCCAATCAGGTAGAATAATCATTATCAAATGACAAAGAGGAAGTGCTGAATTTGAGAAAACAATTTGAAAAAGGTGAAATACCAGTCATGTTTTGGCCTTTGGCTGACTCTCAGTATGATATTCCTGAAACGTTGATAGAATATTGTATTCATGATATTCGTCTCAATATGTGGAAAACCCTTTGTCACATAAAAGGGAAAATAATATCTTATGATGAATCTAAAAATCATGTTAAAGAAATATAAGGGTTGCAATGCCAAATTGTCTTGGCATCTCTCTCAGTTTCCCGACATTCAATGGTTCAAAATCAGTAGAGATCCCTTCAGTGTTCATGCATTGGCACATTAAAAAGGTTGTGATAGTTAATTACCAATTTCCCATCTGGTATTCATATCATGGGATGGGGTGTTCATGGATCATTTCTTTTCACTCTGCTCCCTAGTCAACAAAGCCCGCCAAAAGTGGCCTCATGCAATGTTATTGCCTGTGGCTGGCCACATCTAACTAGTTTTGTGTGTAATGAAAGGCTTTCTCAAGAACATGCCTCAACTAGTTCTTCCAAAAGTCTTGAATATAAAGAACAAGTTTTATAATTACTATTGTATAAAAAAGTTGAGAATGTCAAGCAGGCTTCTCATTTAGAGCATGCACATCATCAGGTGACATAAGTGTCAGAAATAATCCAATGGTCATCTGAGCTAGGTGATTTGAGTGGATTTCGGATGATGCATCCGACCAATTTCGAGACTAAAATTTGAAAAGTAGGAGACCTTTTAAGAAACGTTAAGATGTAGTAGCTCAAGATCCACATAAAATTTCCAGGATGGGGAATCTTTTAATCCAACCCACGAGATAAACAGATAGGATTCCAAGAGTCGAACAAGAAAAATAGGAAGAGCCCCAGTCCACCAGACTAGGAACTTTTTCAAATTCTCAATCTCTTCCTCAGTGAAATTACATCCCCACTCGATTAGGGAAGAAACCAAAAGAGGAACAAATAGCATAATTATCATGAAATTCCCACCAAATTACGGTTCTTTAAGAAGTTCCTACGGGATAAACCAAACAGAAGGCAATGTCTCATAATGAAAATGGAAAAAGAAAGTATTGCAGAAGCACTGACAGAAAGGCAGAAATGCGTTATGCATCGATAAATGACATCAATTATGTTGTCACTAATCTCCCAGAACATAAGGCTCACTGAGAGGGATCCGTTAAAGAAGTTCATATTCAAGATGTTGTACAAACAGAAACAAATAAAGGAGGTGTGTGTTCCAGAAGTCAAAGGGTTTCCTAGAGGTAAGAAATTCCTTCGGGTAATTCCGTTCCACACTCCATAAAGGAACATGCTGAGGAAAAGGTTAAAAGCTGGGTTACATCCCACCCTACCCCTGGAGAAGGCCAATCACTATCATTAGAGGAAAGTTTCACACAACAAGATGAATAAATGAAGTAGTTAAGGGGGATAAAGGCAGAACTACGTCAAGGTAGTCTTCCTCCAAAGCATGCTGGAGTTAATCAATCGAGGTAATTTCTTGTAGCTACTAGGATAGATCAAGAATATATCCCTTTAAAAGTACACTCTCATAGGTCCAATCCTATGGGTCAAACGCGACAACAACAAGCAATACTACCATCAGTTGTAGTACCGTTAACCACTCCCATCCAAACTCCAGTTATTGCACGTACTCAGGTCCAAGCTCAACAAGATGTTTCTCAAAAACTAATGACTACCATTGAGTCATTAACAACTCGATTCGATGCTATGGAAGGTCTACATTCATAGGTTAAACCAGAAAAGAGAGTTTACCCTGAATGGTTGGATGCAATTCCTCCCACATCAAATTCTTCAAATACCGCATTCCCAATTTTTAATGGTTTGGGAGATCCAGAACAACACTTAACACAATTTGTTTCTCATTGTGATCCTACGATGGGAACTCTTCAACAAAAATAAGTGGTTATGTTTAGGTGTTTTGTGTAGTCATTACAAGGACCTACTTTTTTCTGGTATACAATTTTTCAATCTCAGTCAATTACTGGGTGGGAAGATCGCCATCAAAGGTTCCTTCTTCAATTTAGGTCAACATTACCCAAGATGATAGTTTTTGACCATAATAATTGTAAAAAAAGGGAGAATGAATGAATTTTAGATTTAATTGCTAGCTAGAAGGGATTAACTTATTTCTTTTGTTTAGTACTCCCTTAATAAGAGTTGATTCCAATCAGTGTGGAAAATATACGTGATTAATTAGGAACACTGTTGATCCCTATAAAATACATAGTATGGTTTCGATACCTTACTTCAATCTCCCAGTAGAAATAAGACTCTCTTATATAGACTAAGGATAAAACTCTTGTAAATCCATTAGCTTCGGGGAGTAGAATATGGAAAGCAGATACTACTACAGTTACACTTAAACAAGCACTTGTACCTGCTTTCACTTCCAAACCTTCATCATATTGACGGACTCCACCTCCTGAGTGTCAACAACAATGACTGCCTCGTCAAGTTGATCAAAAAGATCAAAGACAAAAAAAATTTGAGGATTTTATGAACAGTGATTATTCTTTCTGGAATGAACATGTTCCAGGTTACTTCATCTCATCTCTGGAAAAAAATATGGTTTAGTTTCCAAGTCTCAAAAGGCCGAACAAGGAAGGAGATGACAACATCCCCAACTATTTCCCATTTCAACGGAGGTTGGGGCATCACATTCAAGAGTGTTTTGTCTTCAAAGACCTCCTTTAAAAGATGGTGGACTCTAGACATGTAAAAATGAAAGGTTCTTCAGCCCAGGTAGCATGTATTAATACTACTGATCTAGAGGAAGAAGGCGAGAAGCACAAAGTCAAAAGTAAAAATTTATAGAAATATGATGATTGGATGGTCAGGAAAATGATCAACCGAACTCATTCAATTTTATGAACATAATTGAATCTACCAATAGTGTCTTATTTTATTTCTACAACAAAAAGACCACTTCATTAGAAATAGAATCTTCAAATAAGTGGCGTAATTTAAAGAAAGAAGAGTAGTCAGAAGAAGACGAGACTGTGTCAAATCCCAAGTTGTCCTCGACTTTGGCAGGTTTCATGCCATCTGATTCAAAAGCACAGGCACCGCCCCACCAAACGGCACAACCTGAACTGGTTCATCAGGAATAATATACATCAAATGAAGAACTGATCTTTGGTTATGTTACCATGATTCATTTAACGGATCCCTATGCCAATGATAGTTTCAATTATGATTAGCCTAACTTACCTATATTTGATAGAGGAATTAGAGGAAGAGATAGAGGTCTAGGATAAAGGGGAAGACATGGATATTCTAGAAGCCACTCTTTAAATCATACCCCTGCTAGAACAATATATGAAGCAGAAAATCATGGAAAATTCTCTTCAGCGGGCTCAACAGGAATAATAAAGCTCATCCACGCATGGTAGATTCGGTCTAGAGACAATTATTTTGGGGGACCAGTTAGAGGTTACACCTTCTTACTCTCAGCAAATAGGTAGACCTAGTCGGTCTAATATACCAAATCTAGGAGTGTTTCCAATTCCTACCCCAATACGGGATGCATCTACTACTAATGCATCAACATCCAAGGAACCTGAAAAACCACATTTTCAAGATGGGAAAAAGAGACCATTGGAACAAAAGTATGATGTCTTGAAACATTTTCCCATGTACCGACCATGTTATCAATTCTGGTTGCCTTGAATATATCAATAAATCTTTGAAAGGCACTTATTGAGGCTTTTTCAAGTCCTTAAGAATTCGAAACTGAAATTGATGCGGTTGAGGTCTACCATATAGAGAATGATCTTGTAAAATGCTTGGTAGTGATATCATTTACAGATGAAGATGAAGATGATGTTGTACATGGACATATCAGAACATTGTATCTATCTTGAAAATTCAATGATATAGAAATCCGATGAGCTTTCATTGATAATGGTTCAAGATCCAATCTCATTCATATTCGTACACTTCCTCGATTGGGCCTCATCGAATTTGAGTTATATCCTTCTAATTTGATGTTTCAAAGATATGAGAAGAATAAACAATAACAACTACTTGAAATTACACTTAGAATTAAGTTTGTAGACCTTGTGTCTAATATATATTTCGTGGTTGTTCATTAGGACACAACCTTCAACATTTGTCTGGGGAGACCTTGGCTCCATCAACATTTGGCCATACCTTCGTCATATCTTCAATGTCTCAAATATTGTTTCAATGGAAAAATTGGGATATTGTATGGTTACAAGGACCCATTCAAAATCGCGTGAATCTCAATACATTGATGTATAATTTTATAACATGGAGGGAAAGGAAAAATCCACGGCAAATAAGGTCCCCAAAATTAATGATCCAAATGGTTTGGAAAAGATTCCAGAAAACCCATTCATACTTGTGAGTATAGACTATGTGTTTCATATCACTCAAATTGAAAAGATAGACATGAATCCAAACACTCTTATAGAAGCATCCATATTGTCAATTACGACTACCAAGTTAGAAAACATGGGTGAAATTGTTGATTCACCAAGTAGTAATTAAAGCTTATGTGGAGATTTCTTCGTTTCATCCACTAAAATACAATAAGTCTACACTTCATCAACATGTCCAGAAGAAGTTATTGCAATACCAGAGGAAAAAAATAATGTCGATTCTCAATCCATCACCTCCACTCTATCACCCTAGGAAGACCCTTCATCATCAATAGGGTCATAAATGGCAGCCTCTTCTTGAAGATGTTAAAATTTTAACTAATCCCCTGACCATGGAAATTGTGTTTCGTTATATACTATGCAAGTAATAACAGAAGAAGTAACACATATTGAAGAAGAAGTGGAAGATCTCAGGGATGCTCCTCCATCATTTGAAGACGGTATCTCCACCACTATAGATGAACATAGAAAAATAAATCTACGTACAAAGAAGTTCAATGCCCCACTTTAATTAGTGCACCCATGACTCTAAAAGTGAATGAAATATATAATTAATTTCTAAAGAAAAATAGAGATGTATTTTCATGGAATTATACAGAAATTCTAGGTCTTGATCTTGATGTTTCCACTCATCATTTGGGTTTTCATGAAGAACATCAAGGATTCAAGCAAGCAGCAAGAAGAACACACCCAACGTATTCCTCCAAAATTGAAGCTGAAGTTGATAATATTATCAAGGATAACTTTTTTAGAGAAGTTCAATATCCCAAATGGCTAGCTAATATTTTCCCTGTGAAAAATAAGAATGGACAAATTAGAGTTTGCATTGACTTCAGAGATCTTAATCAGCATTGTCCCAAAGTTGATTTTCTAGTTCTGATCACAGAACACTTAATTGATGCAACAGATGGCTACAAAGCTCTTTCCTTCATAGATGGTTACTCTGGATACAATCAAATACGAATCGTGCTAGAATATGAGGAGTATATATTCTTCAGAGATCCTAAAGGTGTATTTTTTCATCAGGTAATGCCCTTTGCCCTAAAGAATATAGGTGCAACATATCAACATTCTATACAGCATATCTTCAAGCCCATTTTAGGGAAATTTGTTGAATATTATGTGGATGGTTTGGTGGTTAAATCAAGAAAACATTGGGATCAATTGGACGATTTGGAAATCATATTCAACAATCTTCGAGACACAATTTGAATATGAACCCATTGAAATGTGCTTTCGGGGTAACCTCGGGAAAATTTCTCAGCTTTTTTGTACGCCATCGTGGTATCAAAGTTGATCATGAGAAGACAAAATAAATCCTTGACATGTCACCTCCTAGAAATTTGTAGAAATTAAGGGGACTTCAAGTACACATGGCCTATATTTGGCGTTTCATTGAAAATTTGGCAGGAAATTGATTACCCTTCACCAAATTAATGAATAAGGGATTCAACTACCAGTGGAATGAATAATGTCAAGAAGCATTTGATATCCTCACGAAATATCTCATGAGTCAATCGGTATTAATGAAACCTGTTGAAGGAAGACCACTTATTCCTTATGTGTCAGCTTTAGAGTGATCATTGGGTGCCTTCATTTCCCAAAATAATGATGTTGGGAATAAAAACATTCTTTACTATCACAGTCGGACTACGCTTGAGGAAAAAACATGATATTGATATATTGAGATGTGCTTCCTAGAATGTATATTTGTAGTTTAGAAATTGAGACACTACCTTCACATCATAAGGTCCAATTGGTATCTCACAATAACCCGATCAAGATTATCCTTTGTTTTCCAATTCTTACAGGATGTCTGGAAAAGTGGGAAGTTATTTTGCAGCAGTTTGATATACGGTATGTGTCTCAAAAGTAAATAAATGGAAAATATCTAGCTGTTGTCCTTGCTGAACACCCATCTATAGAATATACATCGTTAAATATTGAACTTCCTTGTGAGGAAGTATTCTATATTCAAGATAATCCTCAAACATGGGAAATTTTCTTTGATGGTGCCTCTAGAAGACCAAGAGGGAAGAAAACAGATGATCCTAAATTCAATAAAGATGGGTTAGGAATTGTGCTTATTTACCCAAAAAAGGATGCGATACCATATTACTTCTTATTGTTGGAAGTTGTTACAAATAATGAATCCGAATATCACGTTCTCATCGCAGGCTTAGAATTGGCGCTTCAGGAATAGGTGAATCACTTGAAGGTAAAAGGTGATCCAGATTTGGTAATTAAAAAATTAAATATTGATTATGACATAAGAATGGAAGATTTAATCAATTTGTGTGATTATGTTAGAGAGTTAATGGCGGAATTTCCCTCGAAACAGACATTTTATTATGACCCTTGATCAAAAAATGCCCAAGCTGATGCATTGTCTAATGTAGCCATAGCCCTGGCAGATCCAAATCGGGACGAAACAATCATCACTATTTCCAACCGTCATGTAGTTTCACTATTTGTTCAAATCATATTAGAGGAATCAATGAAATCTGTCCCATTTCTGAACCATATGGTTATAAAACAAGATGGATGGCACCTATGAAATAATACCTTCAAAATAGAACACTCCCACCTGATTGATCTGGGAAAGAACAGGTTCGGTGACGTGTGGTCAATTTTACTCTTTATGCTATCCCAGATCACCAAAAAATTATCTACAAGAATGGTTTTGAGGAAATTCACTTTAGATGTATTGATGGTGAATAGACAATGGCTGTCATGAATGAAGTACATGCAGGAGTTTGTGGTGCCCACCAGTCTGGACATAGACTTTCTGGTCAAATTCAAAGGCTTGGATACTTCTGGCCTTCAATGATGCAAGATTGTGTTGATTTCACTAAGATGTGTCATTATTTGCAAGTATGTGTCATCTTCATTCATCAACCTATGGAGTTGCTTCATATGGATAAATACTCATTCCCATTTGCTACATGGGGAATGGATGTAGTAGGACCTTATTCAATGGCTACAACTAAGCAGTTTAAGTATATTCATAATGCTATTGACTTCTTTTCCAAACGAAAAGAGGCAATACCTCTCAAGGAAGTCTGTGAGAAAAGAATTGTTAGTTTTGTCAAATCCAACATCATTACCATATTTGGTGTTCCTCATACCATATTGACAAATAATGGCACCAACCTTTGTTCATCCGAGGTAAGAAAATTGTATCAAGAATACAATATCAGATCCAACCATTCATCTTAGTATCATGCAGCAGCCAGTGGTCAATTAGAGGCTTTCAATAAGACTCTTTCAAATAGGATTCAAAAGATTGTGGATAAAGATAAGAAGTCATGGCCTGATAAAAATTTTCATGATCTATGGGCATATCAGACTATCACCCGCACTGCTACACGATCTACTCCATATTCATTGGTATATGGAACTGAAGCAGTATTTCTTATTGAAGTCCAATTAACGTCTCTTAAAGTCTCCATTTGTTATTAGTTATATAAAGATGAACAATCTAAAAAGCGATTGGATGAATTGGAATGACTAGATGAAAAATGATTGTGCTCACTAAACCATTTGGAAGTCTATCAAAAACGAATAGCATGAGCTTTCACTAAATTTTTTTGTCTTCGTTCATTCATTCAAGGATAATTGGTATTGGACCTCAGAACCCCGATGATACGGGGAGAGAAGCCTCAAAAGCATTAGTCAAACTGGGAAGGACTTTACTCAATACATAAGGTCTACTCCAACGGGGATTATTCTTTAATCTCAATGGATGGAAAAATCATTACAACTCTAACCAATGAATGATTCTTGAAGAAGTATTTTGTGTAATAGAAATACACCCTTTGTCCTTACTGTAGGACATTAAACTGCATAGCCCACTCTATCGTCCAACATGACGTTAAACTGTTCCCCTATATCGTCTGAGTTGGAAGATATTAAACTACCAAGCACCCCATCTTTGTGGAACCTGACATTAAACTGTGATCGCCGCATGCACAATTGTATTTTAAACTCTGTTTCCATGCGTGACCCGAGCAGTCAATCATGCATAATACCCATACCATCCTTTGTGGTCACATCTTTTGCGACACCATTGTTAGGTCTGTTGTTGCTTCTTGTTTCTCACACCGAGCATGACTCATGTGATCTTAGAGTAAGCTTCGACCATAACATCTTCTCTGGGCCACTAACCACTCTTATGTCCCAATATCAATTTCAGGTTGCTGTACTCATGTACACCTCGATTACCAAATCCCTCTCAATTGAACTACGCAGACTTTGATCCTTGCCTCCTAGGCCGGGTACGTAGGCAACCTCCTGCGGTTCAATCACAAAACCACTTTCTTCACATCGATTCACCTTCATCCCACATTATATTGATCCGTGAATCCCTTATCAACCGCCTTATTCATTTCGGTTCACTTTCATTGTACATGAAGTTAAACTGTGAATGTCCCATCATCCTAGCTATATGACGATAAACTATAAAGGTCCCCATTGTCCTTGATGCAAGACATTAAACTGCATAGCACTGGTCCATACATATGACATTAAAAACTACATTCAATTTTGTCTTGTATGACAATAAACTGAAAAAATCTCTGATACCCTCACTCAAGAGGAATCATCATTGATATGGTCTCCTACCATGTCATGTTTCCCGAACTATGTGTAGCTTGATTCCCATCCTCATGGGATACGTAGGAACACTCGAGCATTCCTCGAATCCAGCCCCGAGCCTTTGGGCTTAACCCGAAACTCCACTTTTGGTCCATCAGCTGAAAAGTCCCCTTGGGAGCACATGGTGTGATGTAGAACACCTTAGTCATTATTCACATCAGTTTTATAAAAAATGCTTGATGTGTCCCCCTCACTGTAGTCCAAGCTATATGACCCTAAACTATGATCTCCCATGCTCTCGTCCTGCATGACATTAAACTATATTTCAAGAACTACGTGTGGATTGATTCTTATCCTAATGAGATACATAGTGACATCCAGAATCTCAATTCCGGACCCAGCCACAAAATTATACATATAATATTCATGATCTCCACAACCCTTTTCTTGTCTTCTGGTTGCAAATTTTCTAATACATGAGAGTTATTTTTCCTGACTATGGAGCACATTCCCTTAGGTGGCCTTGCATTATTTGTCTATATAATGGACCGGTCAGCCAAAAGATGCTATAATTGGACTATACAGTTAATGCCCCATTTGGCCCAGCATAATTCAACTTCCATAACAGGGTTTTCAAGTAATGGTAACATCATTCATAAGAGAAACCTCTTTTATCCCTATTGGCCTTAACGACGATATGTAGGCATCTGCAAAAAAACTTCCATTCTTAACATATTTTTTCTATACTATTTTTCATGATCTGAGTGTATTATGTCATATAATGCTTCTATTACTGGTTTTAGTCATATGATATAAAACCACATATACCTTTTTTCCAACGTTTGGGTCACACACTCGTAGAAGTAACATTCCTCTAATTCTTTGACAATTCTGATTGGAAATATCCTCTCCATATTCAAGTACCTTTTTCCATAAAAAATACTCTATGATTTGGAAAATTTGGATCCCCATAAAACATTCCTCAGTTTTTAGTAATAGAAAGTCAAATTTTTGGGAGTTCCTTTGTCTGACTATGCAGCACGTGCCCTTAGGTGGCCTTGCATAAGTTATCTACATAATGGACCTGTCAGCCAAAAGATGATACTATTTTACTATACAGCTTATGTCCTAGTTGACCCGGCATAATTTATCCCCCATAATGGGTTAGTCATGTAGTGGTAACTTCATTCTTAGAAAAGACTTCATATAATTCCTTTTAGCTCTTTTCCCATGTCATTCCTTAGATTCAAAATTTCTCAAGTCACAGTTTACAATTTTCCCCCACCATACATGAACATGGTAATATGCTTCCAACCAAATTATCAAGAATTGAGTCAATATCATCCATTTGGTCAATGCTATTCATCCTTAAATATTATAATTTTTATTTTACAACAGGAATGACATTAAACATCCAATAATAAAAGACATGGTACTCATTAAATTAAGAACATATAAAGGGTACTCTGAACAAATGTTGTGTCCCAACATGCTAAACATACATTTTTTATGATTTAGGAAATATTGACCAAATAAAAGAAAATGTTTGTGGGGGTTTTTATATAACCATAGTAAAAAATAGAACTATTTTTACTAGGACCATTGGATTAGGTAAAAATAAGAGAAATTATAAAGAAAATGAAGGTAAAAAGGATTGAAGATGAACTGTTTTTCATTGATGAATTAGATTATAAGAACATCCACAGACTAGAGTCTCTTATATTTTTTTTAAAAAAATATTACAGAAGACATTCAACATGATATATCATATGTTTCACATCATCCAAAGCTTCATCAGCAGCCACTTGAAATTCATTTACTTGACTAGCATTACTCTCTTCAGTTCGATGAAGATCTTATTTGGTATCCTTGATGGATTTTATACCATCCACTTGGAATTCATCAATAGAATTATGAATCTAGTCAAGCTCCCCATTAATAGAATCTAGCTCTTGTTGAAGGTGCAACTACTGGACAATCATCTCCATGATCTTTTGCTTCAGTTTTTTCAACTTTGCAGAATGATCAGCCTTAGCTCGGGAAACAACAACCTGAAATTCATTGATATTAATTTGCAATCTAGCTCTAATCAGGTCTTGATGACACATTTTCTCTTGCTCCCTCCTTCGAATGACATGTTTCACTGCGACATGGATTTCATGATATGGAAAACCACCAAGTCCCAGCATGACGAATAGGGATGAAAGTCTTGGAATTTTTGAAGGAATCTCTTCAAGAGGAACCTCAGATATTATCTTCCATATATTTTTCCATGCCTTGCGATGTGATAGTTGGAGCACCCTTTGCACCTCTGGGTCTGATTCGACATTGCTATCATTGGGAGGAACATAGTTTGGGATTAATGAACTTAATGAAATTCCCTTTTCTGCTCCTCCCCTGACCCTAGTTGCTTCACATTTTGCTACTATTTGGGATGAGGTTGAGGATTCACCTCAAGATCTAGACATTGAAGTTGATAGCCCTATTTGGTCAATTGAAAGTATGGTTAGTTTCAAAGGACAGTAATAGTTGATTGATTGTCTTGCAGGTTAAGTAAGCAAAAAATATCATCATCTTGTACCTAACAGTATATCAGCAACTTGTGAAGAATCCTCCCCATCATTCCTTGCTTCAAATGGATTTTCAGGATGGGTTTTAGAAGGGTCTTCCATGTTAAGATCCACCTGAGCCAGTGTTTCTGCAATAATAGGGTTCAGACGTTTCATTATATGGAACTGTACATTTTTTTAAACAAACATGGTTATAAGTGTAATCATTAGAAGATTAACAAGAAAAATGATGAAACTCACGTCGAGTTTATTCTATAACTAGATCTCCAAAATCTTCTAAATCACATATAAATTTAACATGTTCTAAAATTTCTTCAAAGGACATGCCATGTTTCATCATTTTATCCAATGATGTCCCAGATCTCAGGTTAGTCTCACCAGTGGGAGCACTTGGTATGTCTTCTTCATGACTTTCATCTAGAAATCTCTAACAACAGATATCTTTTTCACAGATAGTTGTGAGGTCAGCTGCGGTGGGTTCCAAATGTTCTGGTGCATGTGTGGAACCTAAAACATCATAGAATGGAAGTTAGTTTTTGTCTCATTTGAGGTTCTATGATGTATTGTTAATTTACCAGAAGTTTTTTCTCTCCTGGCATCAGATAGAGGAGCGGTGTTTTGAACAGACATCGGCTCATCTGCTCTCAATATTTCATTAGGAATAGCCGTTTGAGTAGGAACATGCAGTCGTTCTCCAACACACTCCATTGTACTCTAAGGATGGTTAGTCTTTTCCCATAAAGGGAAAACTGAAGAAGACCATGCAATCTCGAGAGGATTGACCACTTTTTCATTAGTTAAGATTCTTGACTACCAGAATGAAATACCACTATTGATAATGCATTTGACTTTGGTCTTCATTCTTCAATGTATTTTCTTCTTGTCTTTTTTGGGTGGACTGGCATCATCATCTCCAAAAACAGATATGATAGACAATAATTCCCTTTTTAACTCCTCATCCATGACATTCTGGCATGGAGATAATTCACCTGACTCACAAGGAGATTCAGTTGCTCCAAGGGCGGTGCCACCAGGGTTATAACGTGGTGAATGGATTTTGGTGGTTTTTTCCTTTAAAAGATGCACTATAAAGAATATTATTTCCATAAATAACAAATAATTGACTAAATTCAAATTGCAATGAAAATTGAAATATGAGAAAAAGGAAAACTCACATCTTCTGGAGCCACGTAATCACACCATTGTTCATTTAATGAAGGACCAATCCCCTCAATGGTACCATAGTACATCATTTCCACCACCGGATTGGTGACAAGAACTGACTCATCGGTGGAATATATGATCATTTCTAGATCTTTGATGTAAGCCCTCACTTCATTTGGGTTGTCCTCAAAACAGATGTCTGAGGAAGCCCGGAGATTCCCCACTCAAGGGATATTCAGCACTTCGTATAAGTCCATCCAGGTGGTTTAAAAATGACAATATAAACTCCGCCATTTTCGGACAGCCTCTGGTCATAAATATTCAGAATTTGTACCAGAAGGCCATGAGGAGGGTACTATAATATGGGACTTCAACTTCTTCCCAACTCCTTCAATCACAGATAAAGTATAAGAAAATGAATATTGTTGCTATTTAAAATAATGGCGTCTAAATTTCTTCAATGATGTAACTCACCAGGAGTCGATGGAGTAGGTGTCTTGACTCTGGAAGTTGGATTATATCTAGAACAAGGCCACTTTGATGCATTTCGAGCCTCGTCATCCCCATTTTGGGAATCCAGTGAGTCAGATCTGGGTGAGGAATCCAGTGAATCAGCTCCGGGTGAGGAAGAGTCGCCTTCAAAATGAAAACATTCTTTCCTAATGATTGTCTTCTTTGTCCCCGCCGAGGGACTAGCTGATTCAGTACCCCTTTAGGGAATGATTCTACCCAGCTCTTGGCTTACCATTTAGTCAATCAACTTGCCGCTATAACAGCTAGTAGATCAAATACCACTCTAGTCTTCTCTATATATTTCAGCAATCATAGTTGACAAGCAACCATTGGATGCTTCTCTAACCTAACATGCACCAGAATGGATACAGTAATTTGCTGCAGAAATTTGAATTGATGTGCGAATCTTTATGGAGCATAGGCCTCACAAATAATTTCTCCGTCAATCATCATGGCTACTGTACCATCTCTACATGCTAGCATATATGCCCTTAACTCCATGATGGTTGTTCCATCATCAAAAAATCTCACTGTTGGTGGATTTCAATAAGGAATGAAGTGGAACTCCTTGAACATGCTCAGCATTATTTTGATATCATAAGCTTTGAGGGATAAGGGAGAAATCCCAGAAAAGGCCTGAACAGATGGCTGGAAAGAACATCTACAAACCTGTACCACACTTTGTATACCATATTTCCTAAAGTGGGTTGATATTCATCCCCATAAAACTTGGAATGGTAAAAATATTCTTATAGGAGACATACCCAGATAAACATGAAGCTAGAACCTATTAATCTTTGCCAAAAAAGGGGTGACCAACCAAACCATCTTCCTTTCAGCCAGCTTGGATGCAAAGACAAAGGTCCCCGACCTCACACCTCCTTTCGCATCCTGAACTGGTAAATGGTAAACACAGAGCCACAAGGCCTACAATCCTGTCAGATGGGTCTTCACTGGAATTTTCTGGTTCACTTGATACCCCCACTTATCAAATTATCCTGCTTCTAGAGTTTTCTAAAATGTGCACAGATCACCCCTCGTTTCCAATCTGGGGATACTAGTAGGACGAGTGTAGGAATGTTCCTTCTCTATCTACTTAAAAAAAATATGTCCATCCACTCCTCTGGATGGATATCCTTTTTGGAATGGGTTTTTATGGTGGTGTTATTCTTAAGCTGGTAAAAAATTTCATTAACTCCCGTGCCAAAGACGGAGTCTTCTCCGAATCATTCGAGGTCACCTTGGGGGGGTGGATGAATTCATTATACATATATCTCAAAATTGGAGCCCCTGAAATCTTATAGAAATCCCACAAACTAATTCCAACAGCTCCTTCAGTCAGATGGAAAGAATTCGTTTCTAGGCTCTAACGACTGATTAACTCCAGCATGAAATTTTCATTGATATAGACATATGTCTGCCTAGCACAGGCAATTTCATATATTGCAGCTCCCTTTAGATCATCGACAAAATCTGCACAGGTTTGTTGCACCCAATATACCCACATCCAATTCGGCTTCACACCTCCTCTAGGACGAAAATCCCCACTCATGTTCCATACCTTAGATTGGTCCATCTGAGAATTTTGGAAAATATAGGGATAGCAATGTGGATGCACCTCAGGCATTTGAGGATTCAAATCTAGAGTAAATGGGCTATGATGCATTATGTATGCCTTCTCCACTATCCCATCATTAGAAAATGATCCTGCAACTAAGACATTTTCATAAGGAAAATGAGCCTTAGCCTAGTTGGTAAGGACTCCGTAAGTGCATCCTGGAGACCCATTATCAAATCCTGGTTGAGACATTGTTTCTAGGGTATTGTAGAAGTACTGTAGAAGGAACTGTGCAGTACTATAGCAGGTAATGTAGTGTGAACTGTAGAAGGTACTATTTGGCACTGTAGCAGTCGATAATATGCCCCTGTTTGGCCCTTCCGGCCACCGATTTGGTCTCTGAGTCCTTTAAGGCCTTTGGGCCACCCAGGGATTTAGGTCAGTTAGGCCTTCGAGACACCCCAATGCCTTAAAGCCACCTTCAGTGAAGATGTAGACCAGATGACCTATGAGGAACAAGCTCTATAAGGAGGATGGGTAAGGTGATTTCACCACAGCAGAAGTTAATCGAATTGCAAGAATGAGAGGGTATGGCTCCTGCCATCGGGACAGGACTGTGTATGCACAGAAATAACTATTCAAACATCCATGCGATGTTGGAGAGATGATTTCACGATGAAGATGTTGGGGAGGAGCAATTCCATGTAGTTAGTCTTGGTTTTATGTAATGTTTGAAGCCTATGGGAAAATGAATTCCTCTAAGGCCTACGAGCCATGTAATACTTACTCCTACGTGCCTTGTAAGGGTTCCACCACACCCCTTGAAAGGTGGATTATCAAAAATCAGTTAAAAATGAAGACCTTCAAGCCATTGGATGGATAGATACATTTTTCAAAGAGAAGTTGGTATAGGTATGAAACCATGAATGAGGGATGTAATTCAATGCCTCTGGAACGTGGAATTCTTGCATATGACCAAGGCCATCAAAGGAAAGTAGATGCTCCGTGGAAAATTATCATGATATTTCATCAAGTACATAACAAAATATGGGAGAGTGCTATCGTAGATAAAATAATAGTCATGGATGATGATGTTCATCATGTCATCTTTTCACTTGCTAGCCAACTCATCAGATGGTCCAGTTCTTCGAGGAGCCATTGAATCTACAAAAATTTCAAACAATCATCTTTAATTTAAGTTTGTTTTGTGAAATTCTGATGAAGGAAATCGAAAAAATAGCGAAGGAATTAAGGAGAAAAAGTCCCAAACATGTCGCGCAAGTCTGCCCGGTCACGCAAGTATTTCTGCCCTAGTCCTGGCGCGCAAGTCAAATACCTTCTACAGAAGTATGACAAAAAATCAAGAAAAGAGATTAACCGAAGATCGAAGAACCTATGAGATGAGAGCTCAAGTTGCTGGATGCTGAGTGAGTTCGCGTGGGAGTGAACCTGTTTATATAGGTGATCCAAACCACCTGCGTGACATACTTGCCCACCCCAGTAGTTGTGCAGCAAACCTTCATTCCACAAACCCTTGATATATCTGGATTTACCTCAAAGCCGGATCCTCTTTATTTTTTGGATCCAACTATGAGGGGGGAAATTTTTTGATGCTCCTTTCCATCATAGAGTCTAATGTATGGCAATGGGGAATACTTTAAGCACAAATAGGGTCACCCTATGAGGAAAATAAAAAACAATTGATAAAGGCATGGACCAGGAGATTAATTTGATTGAGCCACGCAAGTCACATGCGCGCCCTATCTGATTTTTCACCCAAGGTGCACGGTGACTTATAAATAGCCTATGTGGGCCCCCCATTTCAGGGACAGATTTTCCAAAACATAGATTCAAACTCTGGTCACCCATGTCTTCAACTCAACTCTTCTAAAATGTTCTATGTCAACTTTTTTTAACTTGAATGATTGATTTGAAGGAATAGGATATGGCCTATGTGTTTAGAATTCATCAACACTTGCACGCCTAAGTGTCCAGACCTCACTAAAAGTAGAAACACTTGTGCACCGCCCTACCCTTTCGATGAAACTTGTACACCACCCTTTTGGAAACATCTTAGGATATTACTAATGGCTTGAGTTATGTATCTCCCAAGTATTACCCTATAGATTCTTCATTTCCCAGGTGAACCAATGTTGTGCAAGAACACATGTGCACCCAAGACTTGCGTGCAAAATGATTTTCACGTCCAACACTTGCGTGCCAATTTCATTTCTGTTCCACTCTCCTGTTCACCTCTCCTCTTCCTGATATTATCCCTCTAACCCCTTTTCAATGACATTTATGGCATGGTTCCTCTGTTGGATTCCTTATCTGAAAGTAATTCTACGAGAACCTCTCCTAAAACCCCATGACTTACAGACTTTATGTCACCATGGTTAGAGGTTTCCTCTATATAACTTCATCCATTAAGATGGGAAGATATTTGGATTTTCGGTATCCTCTTCAGGAGTAAGCCCCATGTTCCCTTGGTTAAGGCCTCCTTCTTAAGAGTAAAAACCAGTCATAATCTCCTTTAATTTGGTCCTCCTTCTCTAGAGCAATCCACAAGTTACATGTCCCCTTATCCTGGGCCTCCTTCTCAAGAGTATGCCCCAGTCATATTTTCTTTTGATTTGGGCCACCTTCTCAGGAGTAAGCCCTGGGATTAAACTCCAAATCTCTATAATGTATAAATACATTTATAGACCCTTTCTCTTGGGATTCTTTCATAATGTAATTCCATGTTTTCATCTACTTGGGTCGTCATACATATGTAAGCCCCACTTTATTTCTCATGATTGCATCTTTCGTGGCACCATGGTCATGTTTATTGATACCTCTTGTTTCTCACACCGAGCATGACTCATGTGAGCTTAGAGTGTAAAAGTAATCACGACAGCTCTTTTTGTCCATTAACCGTGTATAAACCTCACATTTCATCACCCTATCTATGTGTACATTGATCTCTACCTTAAACTTAGAGTACGTATAAAGCTTTTATATGGTTTAAGACCATCTTTCATTATTTATTTTTTGTCCCATAAGACGTTAAACTATACCCTTCGTATCGAACTACGTGGGTTTTGATTCCTTTTTAATGAGGATACGTAGGTAGCCCATCGGCTAGTACGATCTCAACTATGAAATAATCCCTGTTTTTCTGAATGACAATAAACTTAAAGTTCTCCATTGAGTGGCTTTAAAACCAGTATGGTCATCATAATGACCAAGAGATTTCTATATAATGTATTGAAGGATACCACTGACTATGAATATCTAATACCTATGGATGATTCTCAATCGATGAAGAACCTAAAATACATATAAAAGATTCCCTAAATCCCATTCATAATAATCATCAATTTTCAAATCTGAAGGAAAATTAATTTTCAAGCTTGGTGAATTAATAAGGATTCGTGAACATAATATAAATCTATAAGAGTGTCCCGGACTAGACACGAATTCCCCCAAAAAAGGTTTCATGAGTCTGACCTCCCATCCTCTCCACCAATGAAAATTCGTGAAACCTCATCGATCCAAAACTAATGAGCACCTACCTTTGAAAAGTAGGTCCAAATGAATATAGAACCATTGGGTGTTTCCGGTTCGATGAATAAACCTGTTAGAAACTGATTTGAATGTTTGATCCTTAAACAAACAAGGTCATCCCAATTTCCAGAAGAAACAATGAAATAATTAAAATTAAATATTAAAATACCAATAAAAACAAATTATTCATGATATAAAATTTCAATGGTGAATGATACACAAAATATAATAAAAATCAGGTTCATTACATTGCAACATGTATAAATGAAATAAAATGAGATGAAATCCATTACCTCGTGATTCCTTTGGATTGAACATTTATTAATGTCATGTATCATGGTTATTTATTTTTTATTAACTTATATAAAAAGGAGATTAATATTTATAATATCATATATATTATACACTTATAATATCTCATTACTCGTTCATTAGGTATGTTATGATCATGGCAATGGTAGGTACTGCATATTCATAAGTAACGTTTTCGTTTTTCAATGAACACAATTGAAAGGGATTATATAAAATTTTATCCTTGAAGAATAATTATAATATCATAAATACTATATAATTACATATATATCATCAATTTGTTTTTTTATTAAAATAGATTCACATCACTTCGTGAAGGTAGTATTTCGTACATATATGAATGACGTTATCATATTTACATGAGTGAAAAGGAAAGAAAAAATTGATATATATATATATATATTATCTTTCATGAATTAAATATACATCCTTAATATCATAATTATTTCATTTATATCATATAAAATAATTAACATTACCCTTATCACCTTTCATGTAAAGCATTAGGTAAATATGATTCACATCGCTTCACGAGGTGGTAGTTCTCCGTACACGCGAGTGATGTTATTGTATCTCCTATAGAATGGAATGTAAAAATTATATATATGATATAGTGAATCAACATGTGTAATTATTTTATAAATATTATATATATAATTTATATCCATCATCATACAAAACCTTGATTGGTGGCAACTGAAAAATGGACTTTGGATCGCGAGGAGGTAGTCCGTCACACACATGAATAATGATTTCGTAACCCATTTGATGGAAGTTTAGATAGATTTAGGTCATTAAGTTGTAATAAAAAGGTCCCATTATATGGAATATATATATATTATTATATAATTATGATTTAATTATAATTTAATGAGGTGTAAAAATAAATAAAGTAAAGACGCCCATTGAGGAACATTACCACTTATGTGGGTATCCTCTTTAGGTTTACACTAAAGCCTTCCTATGATGGATTTCTGCAAAAATTAAGGATTTTAGGATGAAGGAGGGACGTTTTTAAGTGATTTGGATAGCAATTCGATAATAAAAAGTTGATTTAAGGTGTTCATAATAAAGGTTAATGGTGGGATTCTATAAGAGAGGTGATTTGGTCATTTTTTATGAAATGATTCAGTAATACCGATAGTTTTATTATAAAAAAATATCCAAAAATAGACCATTATCAAAATTAGATTATATTAGGTAGCAATATTTCCATCAAATTGGTGTTGTAAAAGTTGGTAGGACATATTTAACCCTTATCCATTTAGTATAACCCCATAACAAATCAGTTTTTACCTTAACCATGGAAATTAATTTTTACTATTTTCACTGTTAATTCAAGAAAAAAATTATGTTAACCTAATTATAATTTAAAAATTATCTTGACTCCAAATTAGGAATAATTTTTCCCAAATTCAATTCACAAAATTTGAAAATTTTAATTTAAAATTAATCCTGCACACATGATGATAAAGTATAGTTTTCAAAGTGGAAAGGTTCATAAGTTTAAAAAGATTTTATATCAAAATTCAATCTAAAAATCGTTAAAATGACATAACATGGATTAATTGATATATTATTTGACTAAATTTGAGGTTAAAACCAACTAAAAATATAATTTAATGTTATAAGTTATTTAAATGAAATGTTATTTTTCTATTAAAATTCAGTATTTTGAACCTTTCCAAAAAAAGAAACATTTCAGAAAATCCCAAAAATATTACTTAATGTAATTTTGATTTTCAAATTTAAAAAATTAATTTTTTTCCAAAAATAAATTTTCTAATAATTCTTAAAATTAATTTTAAAGTATGTCTGAAAAGCACAACTAAACCAACTTTTAGAAAAATACCATATCTAAGAAAATATTTCTTTTTGTTTTAAATGATTATTATTTTATTATTAATGAAAAAATGGATAATATGTTTGTGTAAGATATATATTTACATAATTTAGTATATCCTTTTCATTCACACAATTCTAATGGATTTTTTATAACTATTATATTATGTTATAATATTAATAGTATATTAGTATTTAGTGAAACTTATTATTGACGGTATCTCAATCTATCGAAGACACTCATTGTTTCCTGTAATGCAATATAAAATCATTGTTTCATGTAATGAAATATAAACAATGTGTTTTTTAAAACTATGGATATTTAACTTATTTATAAATAAATATATCATAATGTCTCATAGTGTTATATTCCCTTCAATTCATGGTGTTTCATGTTATACACGCTATCAAAAAAATGTTATTATTTTATAATTTTTGGGTGTTACAAATTTAGAGATATACCTATAAACTAAGGAAACATATGTTCGATTAACATTTCTAAAAAATAGTTGTCTGTTTATAGGACAAATAACATTGATATAACACACCACTTTTTTTAGAGATAATTATCCAAAGAGTAAAATGACTCATGAATTCATTAACACTGAACATCATATTACTATTATTTTAGTAAATCCTATGAATAATGATAGATTAAGATATATTATACATGAAAAGTGAATGATAAATTTTTCTATTTTTCATATATTCCCTTAGGTACATAGAATACGGTACTGTGAATTATTAAGGTGTGTACAACCATTGTCTATTACCATCAAGACGTAATACTCTTTAGGCACTTCAAGTGGATACTACCATTGGGTACTGTCATTGTATTACTATTGGTGGGTCGTACCATTATATGGTCTAATTCAAGATTATTTCATTTTATTATAGAATTGATATAGTATCATTAGGTTACTCTAAAGGTTACTACCATTGGATGGTACTGTTGGATACTACTGAACCCATAGACAAACTCCTATACATATTTCAACCATTTCTAAATTGTGATATTTAAACACTTAAAATATGTTTTTAAATTTATTTAAAATATTTTTATTTATAAAATTATTTTGATTCCAAAAATGATAACAATTCTTATTAGTGTGTAAATTGAGTCATCTGTCATGTACACCCATCAAACCTCTTCTTCATTTCTCTCTTGAGACCCAACCATTGACCATAAACCTTAAATATCCACATATATGGAAGAATTTTAATGATCTATTGTGATTTTCATTATCCATATGACTTATAAAAATGCATGAAATAAATAAGTGGGACTGATAAACATATTGATATGTGAAATCATGTTTCTTCGCATGAAGTATTTACTAAGAACAAAATAGATGATTCCATGCTAGAATCGAGTAAGTCACTATTTTTTAATGTTATCCAAGTGTAGGTGTGAGGTTTTTAGTTCTAAATGAATAATATACCTTTCTATCTGAGATTATTTCTAAATATTTATTAGAAAATAAATTTCGAGTTCTCATAATTGAAAGACATCATTAGTTATTCATTTTTTGGGAATGATCTTATTTTCTCATCATATTAGTGAGATAAATTTTTATGAGTTCCTCATGAAGGAGTCTTTGGGGACTACCAAGGTTCTTATCCTGTTTACAATGTAGATTTTGTATTTTAGGATTCTAATTTGGAGCTTACATATAGTTAAAATCCATGAATATTGGTAGTAGAAGATCCATATGGGGAATGTTGGATTCAATTTAAATTCATCTACAATATGATGTGTCCTAACATGAGTGACTTCTTTGTCTTGAGGTTCTATGATATCTTCTTCATAAATATTATGAAATGTGGGGACAAGAAAAATCATTGTAGAAATTAAATTTTGTATATAATGGAACTATATAAGCATGATTCTCGTAAACAAATTTTAATTATTTGAAAATGATTTCTTTTATGTTATAAGTAACATGTATTTTCTCTGATGGATAATAAAAAATCACTCACTATAGTGGTTTTTATATAAAACATGATACATATAATAGGATGGATGCAAATTTTAAACTCTGGTTAATGATATGGGTGGTAGAAAAAAAGGGGTTATAAAATTTTTCACCCTATAAAGAATCACACAAGGCCTAAGGATTTTGTAAATCCCGTCTTTGAAATAGATGAGGTGGTGGAAAAATCCTATAATGAAGTGGTGTCTAAGACTGGAGCTAGAGGTTAGGATAAATTTATGTTCTAAGAAAGAAAACAATTATAGTTTCTATTAATGTATAGAGTGACCCTAATCCATCGAGAAGACAAAATCATTTTCATGGGCCTCCACCTTATTGTCTCCCCATACCCTATAAGGAATGTATTCATTAATATAATTATGTTTTTGATACTGAGGACTCAAATATTTCTCAATTTGAGGGGTCTCCTTCTCAAGGTCCAAAGGATTCCATTTTACTTTTTGATGACAGTTGTATGATGTTAATAGTGATTATGAGGATAAAAAATTTAATCCCTTCATGAAAATCTATGAGCATGGAACATCTATTTGTTGAAATTTCAATAATAAATCGAAGAGTTTTTTTAGAGGGAACTACTATTAAAATACCAAATATTGTAGATAATGTTTATGTGTATGATGTAAATACTGATTTAGAGGATTTAATGAATTAGTGGAGATTAACCTGTAGGATCGAAATAATGATGTAGATGCTCAAAATACAAGAGGGGGGGGGGGGTGAATTGTATACTTTAAAAATTCCTTTGGAACATTTAAAGTTGGTTATGGATAACTATGTTTTCCTTAGACAAGGAAAGTTCTAAGATTAACAAAGTTAAACTAAGAAGATTCACAATGCTTCTAACACCAATTTGAAGAATTGGAACAGGGTTTACAATATGAGATTATACATTAAAGCGTATAGAATCTAAACTTATCAGAGTACAAGTGTGAGGAAATATATGAAGGTTATACTTCCCTTACAATACAATATGCAGCAGAAACAAACATGTAGTAAAACTACGAGTAATAAGATATAAGTCTTTTAACCCAAAGAGAAGGGTATCCAACAACTTTGGATAAAGGTCACTTGATTTATACTTTCAAGAAAGTCTGTCTTACCTAGACAAGGGTAAGCCCTCGATACAAAGATCAGAATCTCTGTCTTGCTATCCCTGTAAGACCTCAACTTCAAGGTAGTTGGAACATATGTCTTCCTCGGCAAGGAAGCCCTTGAACATCAAGGAATTCGGCACCTCTTTCTTCCAATCCCCAGAAGTCATCGAATGTAATCGCCAACATTCGGAGTCGCACGAAGCAATCTGAACGAGCAGCTCAGTACGCACAAGTAATGAAAATCCTCCCTCTATATAAATCACCTTAACAATGTGTGGTCTCTAGATTGATCAATGTCTTTTTTTCTTCTTTTTATCTCTTTCAAATGAGCTTTTATTTATAGGGAAATTTCCAATGGTCGGCTCCCTCTTCCAATGCTCATATTTTCCCTGAAATTTGGAGGGACCTGTACATGTGTAACTCAGCCAACGTTTAGTTTGAAGTAGAATAGACGACATCGTTTAATAAAAAACCAATTATAACTAAATGCATGACATCGTTTTGTAATAAAGAATTTTTAAGTAAAATCCTTAATATGTTCGGAGTGTAAGCAAATTAAAAGTTTGGAGTCTAACCAAAATGAAATTTGGAGTCTATGTCAAGAAAAGATCAGGTTCTGTTTGATAGGAATTCGGAGTCTGGTTTCACTAGAGATCAGAATTTGAACTTGCGAAGTTCAAAGTCGAACTAGAAAAAGTTCGGATTCAAACATCATATACATTTGGAGTCCAACTACTTAAGAGTTTGGAATAGAACTACATAAGAGTTCGGAGTTTAACTTTATAAGAGTTCGGAGTTGAACTTTATAATAGTTCGGAGATGAAGTACTTAAGAGTTCGGATTCACACTTTATAAGTGTTCAGAGTCGAACTTTATAAGAGTTCAGAGTCGAACTACTTAAGAGTTCGGACTTGAACTCATGAAAGTTCATATCCATAATTCAGAGTGGAACTTCATTATAGTTCACAGGCAGAATTCGGATCCTAGAAACAGAATACTCCAATACTTGTCATTATATGATTCTGGGATTTTGGTTAACAATCTGGGTTTTGTATTTATGAAAAAATATTTCTATGTATAAGAAACTCTAGGTTAGGGTAAATTCCCTTATGGAATAAAAGTTTCATTATGGAGGTAAAACAAACATTTTCATAAGTATAAGGTGTTTGTAATTTTCAAAACAAGAAGGAATGGAAATGTCATAAGGAACACCTTATTGACTCAACAATCTCACCCTTTTTGGAAAGCACAAACATCCTTTCAAAAAATAATATAAGGATTTTGAAAATTTTCATTATTCCTTGAAACTAAAACATATCTCCCTTTGTTCATGGTTGAAAATGAATACAACTAACTCCCCCTTAGGCATTGAAACTCTAAGGATTGTATTCTGAATCTCAGAATTGCTTCTCATCAGAATCCAACCAGCGATCAATCCATTCTGAAGCCCTTTCAACCCAAATCTGGTCAGTAGTTGATTTCTTTTAAAAGATCCACTCATTCCTTCTGGTCCACACTAACCATGCCAGCGTACAGATCTACCCGATCTTGTTTGATTCCAAGGAGGCCACCCATCTATAAAAGTTCTAGGATAAACGTAAAGAAGGTTCATTTTTTTTTGAAAACCCAGGTGACCATTCCTTCTACACCCCTACCAGATCACGAAAAAACAGGATTTCATGCAGTAGTGTTTCAGAGTGAAGATAACACAATAGGTACAAGTCTTCTTCGACCATATGGCGCCTGGCTAAAAGATCACGATTATGAAAACACCCAAACAGATCTTCAACCAGAAGAATTTATCTTTAGGTGGGACAACAAATGCCCAAAACTTATTCCAGTTGTCCTCTGGAAGAGCATGATAAGAATCTCGAACCAGTATTCTGTACCCTGAGCGAACCGAATACTTTCCCATAGCTTCTCCGTTCCAGTAGATGTGATCGTAACCCAACCTCGACACAAGTGGAATGCTAAGAATATGTTGTCGATCGACTTCATTGAACCGACAGTTAATTCATTCCTGATTCTAGTCCTCAAGAGAATCGTCAATGAGGTCTTAGACTCTAGCATCTTCATGACCCGGGACAACTGTTGAAGTGACTCTCATAAGATTCCCCTCTGGCATCCAAGGAT
This sequence comes from Viscum album, assembly GCA_963277665.1. NCBI lineage: Eukaryota > Viridiplantae > Streptophyta > Magnoliopsida > Santalales > Viscaceae > Viscum > Viscum album. Next base: position 122,467,339 of record OY728129.1, on the reverse strand, counting down.
CATTCCACACATTAACTAAGCTTCCATCAACAATCCTCCTAACAAAACCTTTAGCGAGAAGTGGAATTGCACCCTAGGTATTCCTCCACATGTAGCTAGGTCACGACCCCAGATGAGCGTGCAAGAGATCAGAATGGGGAATGTACTTTTCCTGAGAAAATTTAGCAAAAAGGCTTGAGGGGCAGGTCATTAAAATGGGAATGAAAAACTTCGAAGTGAGAAACTCCCCCTTACTTTAAGAATATTTTACTTAGAAATTTTTCTTTCTCCTCCTTAGGAGTAGTTCTTTTTCCTCCCCCCCCCTTGTGATTTTCAAAAAGAATTGAAGGGTATAGAAAAAAAATATGGTAGCTGAAACATTAGTATATAACAAGATATGAAGAACCAAATAGAATTTTATTAGAGATGGGAAAAATTTTACAATCAAAGACAAGTACAACAAAAGAATCGGAGTAAGTTCATTTGTCTTCATTTTCCTTTGGAATTAGCTTATTTAACATGGTTTTGAGCTTTTTTAGATCTCTTTGATCATCCTCGACTTTCCTCTCGAAGGCTCTTACCTTATTTTCTTGGGCATTCAAAGCCTCTACTTGAGCGTTGATAGCTTCTTTCAACATCTTTATCAACTCATCTTGCTGAACGACTTTCTTCCCAAGCTCAATCCGAAGTTTTCTCTCATTTATAAGATTTTGAGCTAGATAATTTTCCTTGTCATTTAATTCCTTCACTTCTTGATTCTAGAAACTTTGCTCAATTATCATCTCATCATGAAGATTCTTAACCTTTTTTTATTCTGTGTGAAAAGCTTCTTTCATGTAATTCTGATAATTATCAAACACAATAGAGTCTTCTTCAACTATCTTAGACCAATTAGTTACCTTGATGGAAGAATTTCTATGAACAACATAATCGATAAAGAAACTTTTCTATTCTGCTTCTATCTTTATGAACTTTTCTATCTACATGGATAAAGAATCTGATTTCTGATTCATAATTTGTTGCAGCAGCTCTCATCGGGTATCTATTGTTGGGAAAATCGGAATGGTGTCTACCAAATTCCTTAGAGATTGAACCAGAAAATCATGCTCATGAGATGATGATTCTGAATCAGATATATCTCTTTGAGATTTCTCTTCTTCAACATGGTCTAGCTTTCTTCTATAGGTACCACCAACCTCTTTCTTCCTTATAACATCTTTTATGGGAGTCTCCATGAGAACATTCATTCCCATATCAGCTCAAGGAATGTATTTCTCAACAGGAGATACATCCTCGGATTCAGAAACTCAAATAATCTGATCATCATCTGGTTTCTGTTTTTCTTGTCCCTCCTCATGTAAATTCCACTCAAAGGATTCCTCCTCATCATACAATACATTTTCTTATTCTTCTTCTTGCTGTTTCTTACTATATTCCTCATCTCCCATTCCTAAATTTTCGGATTCATACTTATCTTTATAATACTCTACTTTCTTTATCAAGACATCTAAATCTTCAATTCCATCTTCTTCTTCTTATTCTTCTTCGTTTTCTTCTTCTTCTTCTTGTTGTTTCTCTACTTCTTCAGCAACTTGTTTTTCATCATCTTCAACTACTTATTTACCATTTAATTTTTCTAGAGTGGCATAACTCTTGGATAGGGATTCTGGTAAAGAAGGCTCTGCAAGGAAATATTCTAGAACCGGAATCAGTTCAGAAGCTAACTCTGTAGCTCTCAGCAAATATTGCACCACCTCAGCTCCAGACACATTCTTTTTCAATTTCTTCTCTTTCGCTTTTTTCTCTAGCTCTTTCGCAGCTCTTTCCTCTAAAGCCTTATCCTCCTTAGGGTCCAGTCTGAATTGTGGATCCCCTTCCTTCATCTTCTGCTTATATTCTCTCCACTTGGCTTCCAATTCATCTGTATATGTTTTCTTCTTCTTCGGCTTGGGGGGAGAATATTGAGTTTCCTTATCCGTAGGATTTTCTTCATCATCTACTACTTCCTTAACCTTCCTCTTCTTCCTTTTCTTTTTGGATGGTTCTGGAGCGCGTGTTTCTCTTTGAGATTATTCATCCTCTTCCACAGATAGAGGATAAAATTTTCCGGATTCATTAGAAAAACCCATCTTCATCCTCTTCAAGTTATCATCCCAAACCAACATAAGCTTGCAATTCCAAACATTTGATTTTCATTCAACTTTGAAGGATTCTAATCAACAAACCATCAGCCTTGATAGTAAATCAGGGAACATGACTATCTGAGCTCTCAAATTGCCTTCTTTTATGTACTTGAGCGTAACCAAGACATGCTTCATCAGATTTATCCTTCTTAGATTCACCAAGAAGTCTAAAACATAGATATCAGTTTTCTTCAAATTGTCTTTATCACCTCTTCTTGGAACCATAATTCATTGCACCCAAAGCTGAAGAATCCTGTTGCTCGGAGTGAGACGAGAAATTATAATGGTTGAGTCATCCTTAAGTCCAAGACACTTCAGTGCCTTCTCCTTGTTGAAACTTCCTTGCACATCGGGTTGTTTGTGAGAACAGAACTCAACTTCTCCTTTGTATGTTAAACCAACCAAGCTCGCGACCTTGGTGTAATAAAGATTATATGTCTTCCCATAAGACTTAAAAAAAAACTATTCTCTGCCATCTTCCATATGGAAGGAAACAGAGTCATTGAAATCGATCAGCAAATCAGTATAAACCGGATCCTGTTTATCTGGCTTTTCTACGCATATATCTTCCCATCAATTCAGTCTAATATTCTTTGAAATAAGGGAATCAAGCTTATAAGAATCCGGATGAACTAGAATTTCCCTGAAGACTATCCACTTAGAGATAGGTTTTGCAGATGACATATCTTGAGATGTGGCTTCAACAGACATTCGGAGTGAAGAATTCTGAAAGATTTGTAATGGCTTTTCAAAGTTTGGAACTGACGTTAAGAAGTGCAGCAGGGCTTCGAGACACAAAAGCATGAAAAACCGATGTTGGACAATAATTTGGGTTCACCTTTATATATGCGATGGATGTGACCTTTGGTCTTCCAAAATCCATCTAACTGTTGAAAAACTTCTTGATCTGATCTGATGGTTGAGAACATTTTGACAAGGAAAACTTGACTCCGATCTTTTGATGTTTTAAGGAAAACATTCGGATTTGAGGAAACCTAGAATACATTTTTTTAAAACAAGGAAAATATCTGCAAGCAAAATATGATTACGAAATTATAAGTTAAAAAATCATAGCTTTCAGATTGGCTAGAAAGATTTTTTGTAATTGGTAATATTCTTCTTGAAGAAATAAATTTAAAAAAAGACTCATTACGAAATTTCCAATACGAAAATCTCATTATGAAAAAACCAGTATGAAATTCTCAATTTTGGAAAGTTTCTTTACAAAAATATCTTAACAAAAACTCCAGTACGAAAATTTCCATTCCGTATGTTTTTCATTCAGATAATTTCAATCCTGAAAATTTCAGTTCCAAAAATTCCCATTCAAAAAATTTTAGTTTCAGAAATTTCCATTCTGGAAACTTCAGTTCTGAGAAGTCTGAAAAACTAATTACGAAAAGTTTAGTTACACTAATAATCAAATGTACTCCCCCTATGAAAAGGATTTTATTACTGTTAGGAGAATTGATTAACAAGAAGTTGATGAAGAATGATTACCTTATGGTTATCATTCCCAACTTTTGTTTAATATATTCAAATCTATCAGCGGGTAATGATTCTGTGAAAATAGCAGCAAGTTGATCTTGCGTTCCAATAAACTGAAGAATGATATCTCCTTTAATTATTTGATCCCTAAGAAAGTGATGCCTAATATCTATGTGTTTTTCATGAGAGTGATGTGCATGGTTTTTACTTAGAGAGAAGGAACTTGTGTTATCACACAAAATTTGAGTCTTGGTATAACTCAGGCCATAATCTGGGAGTGTGTGTTGCATCCACAACACTTGAGCACAACAACTTCTAGCTGGTACATATTTTTCTTCAGCAGTGGAAAGTGTTACAGAATGTTGCTTTTTGGAAGACCAAGAAACTAATAAATCGCCTAAGAAATGAAAAGTTCCGGATGTACTTTTTATATCAATTCTACATCCACAAAAGTCAGCATCAAAAAATCTTTTTAGAATAAAATCATTTCCAGAAGTATAAAATAATCCTAAATCCATGGATCCATTTATGTAGAGAAAAATTCTTTTCACCGCCTTTAAGTGAGATTCCATAGGATTGGATTGATATCATGCACATAATCATACTGAGATAATTAAGTCTAGTCGACTAGCTGTTAAGTAGAGTAAACTTCCTATCATACCACTACAAGATGTTTGATCAACTGGTTTCCCAGCTTCATCAAGATCTAAGGAGTTTGAGGTACCGATGAGAGTACTTATACTCTTAGTGTTCTCAAACCCATAATTTTTTAGAAGATATTTAATATACTTATGTTGTGATATATAGGTTCTTTCTAGTTTTTGAGAAATTTTAAAACCAAGGAAAAATGTTAACTCACCCATCATACTCATTTCAAACTCAGATTTAATTAGACTTGCAAAAGAATCGGTTACAGATTGCTGAGTTGAACCAAATATGATTTCATCAACGTAAATTTGAACAATCAGAACATTTATCTTATCTTTCAGTATAAAAAGTTTTGGATCAACATTTCCCTTAACATAGTTATTATGAAGGAAAAATCCAGTGAGTCTATCATACCAGGCTCGTGGGGCTTGTTTAAGACCATACAAAGATTCGGTAAGTCTAAAAACTTGATCAGGATGTTTTGTATCTTCAAAGCCAGGAGGTTATTCAACAAAAACTTCCTCTTGAACATAACCATTAAGAAAAGAACATTTCACATCCATTTGATAATGTTTAAAATTAAAGAATGTTGCAAAGGAAAGTAGAATACAAATAGATTAAAGTATAGCTACTGGAGAATAGGTTTCTTCATAGTCTATTCCCTCTTTCTGGTTATAGCCTTTAAAAACTATTATAGCTTTGTTTCTTACAATGACTCCATTTTCATCACATTTATTCTTGAAGACCCATTTTAGTCCAATAACAGAATTTTCTTTAGGTCTTTCAACCAAGGTCCAGACTTTATTCCTTTCAAATTCGTTTAGTTCATCTTCCATGGCTTTGATCCAATCATCATCACCTAGAGCTTTATCGGTGCCTTTTGGTTCTAATTTGGAAAGAAATGATAGATGTTCAACTTCATTTCTCAAGGAACTCATATTCATTACAGGTGGATTTATATCACAAATAATTCTATCACTAGGATGATTGTTAAGAAAAATCTACTTTGGGATTTGTAAAGCCTTTTCATCAACATATGGTAGAAAGTATTCTGGGGTAAATGTTTGAGAAGTATCTTCTTGAACATTATCATTATCAGAATGATCTTTTATCAATGGTTGAAAATCAGTTTTTGAAAACACATCCAAGGATATAGGTGGGGATTGTTTAAAATCAAAAGTATTAGCTTCATCAAATTTTACATGCACTATTTTTTCAACAGTACAAGTATTCTTATTGAAAACACTATATGCCTTAGAATTTGTGGAGTAGCCTAGGAAATTTCTTTTCTCAGATTTTGGTGTGAATTTATGTAAATTATCGATAGTATTCAGAATGAATACTTTGCAACCAAAAACCTTGATGTAGGAACGTCTTGGTTTTATACTGTTCCCTAACTCTTAAGGAGTTTTATTAAGAAAAGTTCTAATCAAAACTCGATTTATAGTATAACAAGCAGTACTAATAGCTTCAGCCCAGAAATATCTAGAAACAGAATATTCACTCAACATGGTTATAGTTATCTCATGAAGAATTCTATTTCTTCTTTCAACCACACTATTTTGTTGATTAGTTATAGGTGCTGAAAAGTTGTGAGTAATAACATTTCTACTACAAAAAGTTTCAAAATCAGTATTTTGAAATTCTCTTCCATGATCACTATGAATAGTTTTCAGTGGATGATTTTTCTCATTTTTAACTTGGGCTCTAAAAATATTGAAATAATAAAAAGCATCAGACATATTTTCTAGAAAATAGACCCATGTAAATCTAGTGTAATCATCAACTAGAACCAACACATGGAATTTTCCTCCAATGCTTCCGGTTTCTGTTGGACCAAAAAAACCCATGTGCACCAACTGTAATGCATCAGTTTTTGAGACTTCACCGATTAATTTAAAACTATATTTACGTTTCTTTCCATATTGACAAGGATCACAAACTTTAGAAGAATCAAATCTATGCTCCGGTATATCCTTAACTAGTTTCTTATTAGAGAGTATACAAAAGTTCCTAAGATTACAGTGACCTAATCTTCTATGCCACAACCATGAATGATCATCCATTGCACTAAGGCAAAGTAAGTCTTGGCTTCTAAGGTCTTCTATGTTTAAAGTGTAAACATTATCTTTCTTATTGGCTGAGAGAATAAATTCTTCCTTGGAATTGTGAACTAAGCATTTATCATTCCTAAAATTCACAAGGTATCCTTCATCACACAACTGAGTTATGCTAATGAGGTTATTCTTAAGACCCTTAACAAAAAGAACATTTGAAATCAAAGTTTTACCAAGATGAACAATATTACCTATACCAACAATTTCTCCCTTAGCATTATCTTCAAAAGTTACCTTTCCTCCTTTCGTTTTGATAATCTTTTCAAAATAGCTTTTGTTACCAGTCTTGTTCCGGGAACACCCACTATCCATGTACCAGGTATTGTTGTTGGAACTTCCATTATCTTTCTGAAAAAAAGAAAAGAATTATAATTTCGGAATCAGAACTTGTTTGGATCTGAGATTTCCTGAAAACAGAATTTTAGGCACCCACATCTTCTTTGAAAAATATGCATTATGAAAACATAAAGATTGGGTTTTGTTTAAAGAAAAATTCTTTGCCTAGTGACCACCACATTGACACTTGGTACAGAATGGGGCTCATTTTGGAACAAATTAATTGTTACTAAAAGTTGGTTTTTCATGGGTATAACCAAATACAAATTTGTTTCTTAAAGTTCGTATTTGAGAATACATTTTATCAAAATTTTCCTTACCATGGGTAAAGCTTGATAAACACCATTTTAAGGAAAAAATTTCAGACTTGAGTTTTATAACCATTTTTTTTCTTCAAAATCATTAGATTTAGAACTAGATCTAGGCTCGTAGACACTTTTCTTAGAAATTACTTTTACTAACTATTTAGAAATTTTGTTCTTCTCAGAACTTACTTCCTCAAGATTTTTTGAATTATTAATAAAATCAGAATTTTTATTATCAAGATCTTTAGAAGGATCTGATATTTATTTTGTAAGAATATAATTCCAAGAGTGTCTCTTATCCTACTTTTTATTGAGTTTGGAATTCTCAATTTCAAAAAGCATAGAAAACCTAGAAACCTCTTCATAGGTAGGTAATGTATTTTATTAATCAGAAGAGTTATAATATTCTCTATTATTAGAATTTAAATAAACATTGGTCAATGATTCAGCATTGCATACCTTATCCATAAAACAATGATTGATTACAGGTAATATGTCTATAAGACCATGATTCTTTTGTCCTGAAGATTCATAATCAGAAGATTCATCTGATGAGTCACCACCACTGGCACTCCAGGTGTCACTAGAATTCAGAACAATCTTAGCTTTGGTTTTGTAATACTTCTTCTTATTCCTTTTAGAATGCCTTTCTTTCCTTTCTTTCTTTTTGAGAAAGGGGAAATCTGGTCTAATATGTACAGCTTTCTTACACTCCTAACAAGTAACTTGTCCATCTTTTCTATATTTCCTTTCCTTTTCCTTATACTTATATTGGAAATTTCTCTGGCGAACTATCTTGTTCATCATCCGAGAAAGATTTTCTAACACATTTTCTGATACTTCACTCTCACTAGATTTAGATTGGATAATAACTTTCATAGACTTGGATATGGTTACTCTCTTAGGAGTCTTAACTTCTATATGATTTGATGTTTTTGTAAAAGCAACAGTACCATTTCCATTCTTCTTCTTGATGTTTTCAGCATCTCTCTTCATTTTGTTTCATGTTGGAGAAGAGTTCCAAATAACTCATCTAATGATATATGAGTGACCTTCCTATTATCATCAATAGCAATTCTTTTGGATTCCCACTCATTAGGTATAATATCATTTATCTTATCCACAAGAGCTTCATCATCTAACCCTTTCTCCCCCATAGACTAAATTATGTTCACTAGAGTCATAAATCTCTGTTGAACTTTGCAAATTGGTTTACTATAGGGAAAATTGATGCCATTGTATTAAGCCCTAAGAATAGCTCTCCTAGTCTCAATCAATTTATAAGTACCAAAGTGTGTAACCTCTATCTTCTTCCAGATACAATTAGCTGCTTCACCAGAAGAAATTTGGCTCTATATATTTATAGTCATTGAACATAGTAAAGTATTGCGTACCTTATAATTGAGTTGACACTCTTGCTTTTCCTGGTTGGTGAAAGTTCTAACTTCCTTATCAGGAATTTTATAATCACCAATAAGTATAACGAAATTATCCACTCTAGTATTGATAAAAAAAGTCTTCATTTGATCTCTCCAGTACTCATAGTCATTACCATCAAAGATTGGTGGTCTTGTAGGATTTATATTGTCAATAGAACCAACATTGATTCCTTCCATACTTAAAATAACCTTTGGCACACAAACTAATTAGTAGAAAAAGTTCGTAACCAAAAAGTTTGGAATGACAATTCGGAATTACAATGTTCGGAATGACAAAGTTCGGAATGGAAATGTGCAGAATGACAATGTTCGGAATGAAAATGTTCGGAATGAAAAAGTTGAAGAACAAATAAAACTGAGCAAGAAAAACTTATATGTGAGTATAAGTATTTCAGAGACCTTCTCTGATACCAATTGTAGGATCGAAATAATGATGTATATGCTCAAAATACAAGAGGGGGGGTGGTGAATGATATAATTTAAAAATTCATTAGGAACATTTAAAGTTGGTTATAGATAACTATGTTTTCCTTAGACAAGGAAAGTTCTATGTTTAACGATGTTAAACTAAGAAAATCCACAATGCTTCTTACACCAATTGGAGATTTGGAACAAGGTTTACAATACGAGATTCTACCTTAATGCGTATAGAATCTAAACTTATTAGAGTACAGGTGTAAGGAAATATATGAAGGATATACTTCTCTTAAAATACTATATACAACAGAAACAAACAAGTAGTAAAACTACGAGTAACAATATATAAGTCTTTTAACCAAAAGAGAAGGGTATTCAACAACCTTGGATAAAGGTCCCTTGATTTATAATTTCAAGGAATTCTGTCTCACCCACACCAGGGTAAGCCCTCGATACGAAGATCAGAATCTCTGTCTTGCTATCCCCACAAGCACTCAACATCATGGTAGTTGGAACCTCTATCTTCCTCAGCATGGAAGCCCTCAAACTTCAAGGAAGTCGGAACCTATGTCTTGCAATCCCCGGAAGTCCTCGAATGTAATCGCTAATATTCAAAGTTGCACGAAGCAATCTGAATGAGCAGTTCAGTACGCAGAAGGCATGAAAAGATTCTCTCTCTAGAAATCACCTTAACAGCGTGTGGTCACAAGATTGATCAACTTTTTTTTTCTTTTGAGCTCTTTAAAATGAGAACCTATTTATAGGAAAATTTCCAACGGTCGGATCCCTCTTCCAACGGTCATATTTTCCATGAAATTCGGAGGGACCTATACACGTGTAACTCACCCAACGGTTAGTTTGAAACAGAATATACTACATCATTTAATAACAAACCAAGTATAACTGAATGCATTCCATCATTTTGTAATAAAGATTTTGTAAGGAAAAGCCATACTATGTTCGGAGTGTAAGAAAATTAAGCGTTCGGAGTCTAACAAAAATGAAATTCGGAGTCTATGTCAGGAAAATATCAGGTTCTGTTTGATAAGAATTTGGAGTCTGGTTTCACCAGATATCAGAATCTGATCATGCAGAGTTCAAAGTCAACTAGAAAAAGTTCGGAGTCAAACATCATAAACGTTTGGAGTCGAACTACTTAAGAGTTCAGAATCGAACTACTTAAGAGTTTGGAGTTGAACTTTATAAGAGTTCAGAGTCGAACATTATAATAGTTCGGAGTCGAACTACTTAAGAGTTCAGATTCGAACTTTTTAAGAGTTCAGAGTTGAACTTTATAAGAGTTCGGAGTCGAACTACTTAAGATTTCGGACATGAACTAATGAAAGTTTGTATCCATAATTTGGAGTGGAACTTCATTATAGTTCACAGCCAGTATTCGGATCCTAGAAACAGAATACTCCAATACTTGTCATTATGTGATTCTGGAATTTTTCTTAACAATCTGGGTTTTTTACTTAAGAAAAAATATTGCTATGTATAAGAAACTCTAGGTTAGGGTAAACTCCCTTACGGAATAAAATTTTCTTTATGAAGGTAAAACATACATTTTCTTAAGTATAAGGTGTTTGTGATTTTCAAAAGAAGAAGGAATGGAAAAGTCATAAGGAACACCATATTGACTCAACATTACCTAGGTATGATATTCTGGGATTAGATTATTCAGCTTCTAATTCTAACGATGATAGAGATGATAGAGGAGATCCACCTCAGTACGGTGGACCTTCCATTTTTGATGATTAAAGTTATCAAATGAGATTTTGGTTGGTATAATAGACTAGGAAGATATTTATGAACTCGTTCATTCAACAGTTTCTACTATATATATAGATAAGTATGGTTTTTAGCTTAAATACATGTTGAGGAAGACAGTCATGAAGTTACTAGTCAGAGATCTCTTTCTTGAAAAGATGCTCCATCACCTAGATAAGAGAGGTCTCCTACCCCTATTCATTCCAATATTCATACTTCATATGATATTGAGGAATTTATGGTTGAGGTAATCTACCCAATAGGATAGTTTTCATACAAATACAAATGTATCTCTAATTGTGTCTCTGGTTGTCGCACACCCCCAACTCAAAAGTGTTCTTAGGTTTAGTTATGTATATATGGAGAGTAAAAATTTATGTGTGAACATTGGTTGTATTCACCCTACTACGAAGGACAATAGGGTGAATGTAACATAAAGTCATCGGTCAGTCCTTGTAAATCTAGAGTCCCATTCAAAGACTATTGGTTCATCTTCTTCCAGAGCTCCACCACCTGCTGCACTAGCTACTATTGATGTTGATCAATCGAGAAGTATTTTTAGAGAAGATCTAAAAAGTGTTTTGGATGATTCTTCTACTTATCATTAGGATGATATTTGATAAATCAAATATCAGGATGATAATATCTATAATCTGGTTACACAATGACTAAATTAGCCTATAAGTGAAAAAGAACCAATTCCCAAACCGATAAAGAACTATATTTATATTATTTACACAAAAATGTACTCAATAATCATTTCTGTTTTTGATGAGAATATAATGATTAATCATGTTAATAGTGATTTCGTGGAAAAGTGAGTCAGTTGAAATACTTAGCCCCCTTACTAATATTTTTTCTTGAATATAAGATATAATTCAGTTGAATGATGAAGCATGGTGGTAGGATCATCACTTTTTTTTGAGATGATGGTGTCATTAATTTACACTCCAAGGAGAATAGTGACTACCCCACCTACTATACCTATGATATCCTTATCATCTGTACCTATTTTTGTTCCACTTCAAACTGCTTCCATCACTGCAAACGCTTTTTGTATTAATCCCATAGAGGTAGTGATACGTCATTAGATAGTTTCCTCTAGTATCGTTTTTCTACCTCATTTACCTCCTTATACACTTACACCTACACCTATGGATGTAAAATTTAATGACTCCCTAAATCCTGCCACCATTATTAATGTGGATGCCTTAGACTCTAACTAGGATCTGATAGGGCTAAATTTTTTCTTCTTCTTAATGATTTGACATTATTGACTAAGACGTGAATGAAAATTTAGTACTATTTTATTATTGTTTGTTATTCTTTCCTTCAATACATTTATTATAACTTCAAAAGGGCAGAATGTGTGTAATCTTTAAATATGTAAGTTATATTTTTTCACTTTTATGAATTTTTGGGAATCATATGTGGAAAACGTATTCTTTTACAAAACATGTTGAAAAAAATTTTATTTCTGTTTATGCTCATATTATACTCTGAAAATTATTTCAATTATACTATTTTTTATTTTTCTTCAACCATGATTTGTGATCATAAAAAAGGGGTAGATTGTTACCTCAGTCTAGGAATTCCTTATTTAAATGATCACAAATTATAATAAATTAATTACAAACTATTTCTGTGTTGAATAATAGGATCTTTATAATTATTGAATTCACATGAAATTTTTATTAATACAAGCTACTACTACTAGTTGTATTTTTCTACCATTAGAAGAGATTCAATACCATTACAAGAGTTGTAATTCTACCTAAAATATGTACAATAATTAGAATAATTTTTTTATTACTAGAGGAAATATTCTAACTCCATAAGAATTATATTACATATGAAGGAAATATTCTACTCCTAGTGGACTTAACAACCTCTATAAAGAGTCTTCCACCCATAAATAGTTTCTCTACCACCAAGTCAGTTCTGATACTACCAAGATAATTCTTGTACCATTAATCCAAATCATCCTTAATTCATCCAAAATATACTACCATAAAAAGGACACATGCTACCACAAAAAAAATGGGATACCACCAAATAATGTCTTCTACCATTAGTTTAATATTACTACCACTAGTTGAAACCTACTACCACTAGAATTTCATTCTACCCCATGGCTATTTTTTATACCGCTAGATCAAACCTTCTACCACTAGAATCTATTTTCTATAGTTGAGGTTCTACTTACATTCCGATCTAGAAATAAATTAAAATTAAATCCAAACATCATGATTATGAAATTTAATAGAACTCCAAAATTCGGGGATTATGAGGATTTGATAATGAATACTCCTAAAAGGTTTTTTATGTAAAAATTAATTAAAAACAAGTATTTCCTAATTAAATGATCTATATGATTATTTATTTTTTTATTACCCTAAAATGCATAATTAGAGTCTTTAAAAACTATAAATATAAGGATCCCCTCATGAACTATTGTTGTATGGCTAACCGTCTAGCTGGCATAATAATTGAGGATGGAATATTAAGTATTCTTAAGGAAATAACGATTGAATGTGCTTTATTGGACACTATGTTTTCATATAAAAAAGAAAAATCTCATAGAAAATTCTATGTGACATAAATGAATTATTTATAGATAATCCCGAATAGTAATAAGATTATTGATTATCTCGTGCTTAATTAGAGAAAGAATAATTACACAAAAACTTTCTTATTATTTCTCTCTTATTCTCAGTTTTATTTACATTATATTTGTGCTTGTTTTTTTATAAACCATGGGGATAATCTATTATAATATATTAGACAGTTATTAAATACTCTCATCACATTTATTCTATATATTCTACCACACAAATAAATGTGTAAGATACTAAGTGTGACATGTGCTTCCTTGTGTTCAATTGTATGTAAACACTGATCATGGTTGGGTATCATTTTTATTTGGATTTAATAAAAATGATGGTAAGTGGATGACTATTAAAGGGAGAGGATTAGTCCTTATCTTGAAAATCCCCTCTTGTATGTTTTTCAATTGTTTTTTAGTTATTTTTTTCATAATTGTTTTTTCAAATAGTTTCTCTTTTCAAATCCCTTTAAAAATACAATAAATTTATAGTTTCTATTAATCAGTGTTTTATATATTGTTTTTAATATGAGTATATTTTCATTCAAAATTTAAAGTCATTTTATTTTCTTAAATATGTTTTGATCTACATTTTGAGAACCCTTTTGAAAATATAAAATTATTTATTTATTCTATTTTATTTAACAAGACTATTTACTCAATTGAGGGATTTTTTAAATATTTTTCAGAATTTGTTTTATTTTTAGATCAATTACCCCCCCTCTCGAGATGTACACTCTAAAAAACACATTTCATATACAGTGTTATAAGATTTATATAATAATAGGAACATATTTTGGATATGAAAATGATGAAGACTACTTCAATACAAAACAGATTTGTAAGATTATCCTAATTTAACATGGTTCTACCCATTTCCATAATACATTTTTTTTCAAGAGACACCATTTTTTAGGGGTGTATGGTGTGTTGTATTGATATTTCCTCCCATATTTTTCTGGGTATCTCTTAAAATCATTACTTGTGTATTCTATACTAATAACTGGCCTTATCCTTTTTAAGAAAACACCACGCTCTTTTTCCACATGTCTTTTGAAATCATTGAAAATTTTATTAAACTTTGATTTGTTTTTCATGAAGTATAAATTTAACATTTGAGTGACGTAATATATGAATGAAATTAATTAAATATAAACATTTATTTACATTTTCCCTTGGGTGATATACCTATGATTATATTAGATTCAATATTATTTTAGATATCATGTCCACTTTCCTATGTATGTTTTATGTCCTCTTTCCCTTCTAACATATCTAAAAGAAATCGTTATTTTTTATCTTGAGTTTTGGAAGACCTCTCAATAAAACATGCCTTTAAATAATTTTATCAATTATTTTTCTAAAGTGAAAATATCTCTTATTCCATAGGTCATTGTCATCTATGGAAGTCATATAATATGAGTTGTGTGGGTCACCAAGTTGAAACAAGTTACCACCTATAATTTCTCTTTTTTTAATAATTATTCCATCATAGAAATTTATTAAAACACGTGAGTTATTTTGAAATAAAACTTCATTTCTCTCATCACATAGCTAGATATCACATAGAATGTTATGTTTAAGCTCTTATATATATAATACAACTTTTCAATTGAGTCATTTTGAATCATTATCAGTAGTACCAACATCATTAATATTTAGTGAAAAATTATTTCCATTGGTAACATATCCTATTTTATGATCCTAAATCTTTACAAAATAATTATATTTTCATATCATATGTTAAAAAAAATCATAGTGAAGAATATGTGTTCTCACTTCCTTTCTTTCCATTGAGGAAACTTCTATAAAAACATGATGGTTCATCTTGATGTTTCTTCTAAACGCTATTTACCTTTTCTTAGTAGTTAATATATCTTGAAAATTTTGTCACACATTCTTCAACAAAATGTACTAGCTTCTCACATCTAGAAAACATTTTTTAATACTTTTAAGCATGTTCTAGGTAGAAATATTTGAAGTCACCTTGTTCATTTATTTTTTATGTGGGGACTCACTTATATTCATCTTAGATTTTCTTCCCATTTCATTAAGCCTTATTATTTGAAGACACATTATTTTCCATCATGTATAGGCCATTTGATAAAAAATTCCATAACATCTGCAGTATCCAATAAATACAAACATAATGTAATAATGTTAAAAATACCCCAGAAATTGTTTTTTAGAACTATTTCCTTCATATCCAGATATACCATATTATTTCCTTTGATTTGAAGAGATTTATTTTCATTTATTCATATTTTATTATGTAGAATTATAATAATATTTCTCATCATCCCATCTAACCCAACCTTGTCTATATTTTCAATTTGAGCATATATAGAAATTTAAAACATATCCAACATTTAAAAATGTTTTAGTTGCTAATGTAGCATGATAAGATGTGATGGACCTTACAGTTGATATAATTTTGTTGAATTTGACATCAACATATTTTTAATCATTCTTCGACTCTTTTCAAATTATCTTCATTTTATAGATATTTTGAATGAAGCTTGATTAGTTCCTCAAATATAGAGACTAGTTTTACTTCATGATTTTATTGTATCTTTCAATTATTAGACACTTATATCATTAACTTATTAAGTTACTCAATGAGTTGTGTTTTCTTATTTTCATGTTTTTATTTAATTCATCCTTATTACCTTATTCATTTTGGGATCATTAACTTCTCCCTCGAGGTTTATGTATAGATAAATTAAATATTAAAACTCATATATAGGCATGAGATCCACATTTATCACTCCATGATATTACTTTTTATAGATTTAAGAGGCTTCTTTATTCTCCATACTCTACAAAATGTTCATAAACATTCCATTCCATTCATACTTAGAATTACTATAGAAGGAATTATCTTCATAATATTCTTTTATTATTAATATATTTACTTATATACATATAAACATTTTATTTAACAAAAAAAACTTATTTCAAGACTTGGTGTTATTCCACAACTTTTTCTTCTTGGAATTTTCATAAGGTTCGTTATCTTGATTTCTAAGATTGTTTTAATTTGAAAAAATTATTGAAAAATTTAGAATTACATCATAGTTGAATCATTTTAAGGGGAGTTTACCATTATACATTCCTTTACCTTTTCATAATTTCATTAAAATAAAAGTATTGAATCTCTTTCAATAATCCTTTATTCATCATCACTGTCTAATTCACTAGAATGTCTAGAATATTCTTTTCTCATCTATATCTTAATCAATTATTCAAATTACATATCCTATTTAAATTTATTCTTAATATATGGGTTCATTCTAATTTCGTTGGAAACTATGTTCTTATGAAAATAAAAAGGTTCAATATATTACCTACTTTATAATGGAGAATTTTTAGAATCAAACTATTTTATTAAATTCTTCATTTGTTTCCCCATAATGACCTAATCATACTGATATTCATTGAATGCACTAATGTTACACACAACATAAAAAAATCAAGTGAACTAGTCATAAATGTATTCATCCTCAATAAATTTTTTATCTCCAATATTTATTTTTCATATTTATAGATATTCATATATCACTATGACATTTTCTTCATAGATTCCTTCTAAATGTTCAAATACATTATAGGATTTCTGATGACCAATCACCTAGGTGAACTCGTTCCCATAAAGATACATAATAATGTAATTTATTTTTCATCCTTAAAACAATAATATGGATATTAATTGTGTAGGTAATATGATCACCTATTTTAATTAGTGATGAAATGATTATAGATGCATCAGGAACCTCATTCCCAAGTGACAAAAAAGGCAGTATCACATTTTTCCATCCATAGACATTTTATCCATAAAAGGTTGGAAATCTTATATTATTCAAATATTTGATGTTTTCTACCATTAAATCCAATTATAGAGTATAATAGTGTAGGAATATGATATGATACCAATTTTTGGAGATAATGGATTTTATAGACACACTAAGTTGGGGTGAATTAGTGTAGAAATATCTTTTTTATATTTATTCAAGTTCATATAACAAATTGCTATGACTTGTTAAGATATGATTCTATCACTAAATGTTTTGTATATTAGACTCAAATAAATATAAATAAAATAAATAAATCAATTCAAATAACAATGTTACAAGGTTTGACCATAATTTTTAAGATGTCTCATTGCTGCAACCAATTATATTATGGGAACATATTTAATACTAAATTTCAATCACTGACATACCATGGGTAGGAATGAATTTATGTTCCCCTATTGTTTCAAAAAAAATTCCCACTACTATAATTACATAGCAGCCCACTAGTCATTACGAGTCAGAGAAAATAAAAATATCAATTAAATCTCCATATTCCTTACAAAATTGATGATGATCTTCTTATTGGGGAATACGAATATTTATGATATCTTGATCACTTTCCATAGATACTGATATAGATTTAGTTCTATATCCTCAACATCAAATGTCATTTACTGGACACATATTCTTAATAAAATGTAGATGATGTTTTCAAAACAAAGAAAACATGTCTCACTACTTTTACATGATTTATTTTTTCACTCATACATTCACATTTTCAATTTTCGCAATGATTCTATGACTCTACCTGATGTATTTCCAATATTTAGCTTCTCAACCATAAATTTTATTTCTTCAAGAAATAAATTTTCTAGTAATACAATGCATTAAATCCATAAATAATTTTCATATATCCCAAATTTTATATAATATAGTGTCTTTCCCTTGCCTGAATATTGTTCCATGAGTATTTTACTAGTTTGGACTTCCTTGATTACCCTTACCAAGACTCATTATATGATGTCACATGGTTCTAAACCCCCATGTTATCATGGAAATTAAATAACCAACCATATCTTCTTCCTCAGGTAGAAAACATGATCGAATTCATCTAATTAAACTAGATTTTTCTAAGACTCCATTCTTATTCAACTTGATCACAACATGAAGAAGAAAATTATCTATCAGTTATTATATTCTTTAAACACACTTGAAGTATCAAGGAAATAATTTATATACAATTAATCTTCAAAAAATAGTTTAAGAAAATATTCCTAACATTCATAACTCTTTGCATGAACCAGTTCACAGATTTCCCGTGATTTTTGGTAATAAGGAACAACAAAGCATCATTACACTTGCATCAACACTATTATAAAAAATAGAATAATTGAAATTAATATTTTTTAATCTCATCATATTTCTTTCATGTTAGATATTGTTTTAAACTAAATAAGGATCATATATTTTCCATAATACTAGAATCTCATTCCAAATTTTCTGTTTTAAACATTAAGAATCAAACCATACATCATTTTTTAATTCATTATAACATTTGAATTCCAAAAGAATTAAATTTTCACATAGCATAAACTCTAAATTTTTAAAAGTTATAAGTTATTGAAATTAGTATTCCATATCATATATTGAAAAAATATTTAAAATCAATGTATTAAAATATATGAAACAATTATGTTTGGAACATAAAAGGATTACGCTAAAAAAACTCTATTTATAGGTAAAGGATTATGCTCAGATATGAATTATTAATTTTAGAATCTTATCTTGAATAAGTATTAGGATAATAAATCAAAGAATTACACCAATTCTAAAAAACAAAAAAAAAATCTAAAATGACTTACGCACTAGCGAAAAACATATAGTGATGAACTCATATGATCTACATCAATGTCTTATAATAGAATCCGATGCTACCAAATTAATACTCCCAAATGATAAATATATATGTGTAGTTACTTTATCATTTTTCATTCCTTGTACCAAATTTATATGACACATTGTAGTCTTTCTGTTTTATTCATAAATTCCATATAAATTTAAACATACACAAACATAATTAAAAAAACTCCAACCCATTTCAACCATTTCAAAAACATTCCAATCTATTCAAATATAATCTTAGAAAACAATAATTACTCTCAATATTGTTTCGTAATAAATTAAAACCATCAAAAAACCTCAGAAAACCTCTAATTATTATAGGGATATCATGCATGAAAACTAGGTCTGTCTCATGGATGATGTCATCAAGGTGAGCAAAGTGATGAGTTCGTCATGGTGGCTATCATAGTATGAAAAACATAAAAGGGAACATTTTGTGTTTGTGGGTAAGTATTAGGTGGTTACACTAAAGGAAAATGGAATTATTAACCGGAACACATATATGATATTGGTAATGTTGGAAAAGGGTATTGTCTATAGTTACATTAGGTATAGAACTTAGGGCCTATAGGGTCATAAAAATCTAGGGTCCTGTAACCATTAAATAACATGACTTTAGAGACATAAACACGGGGTCTTCAAGACTATAATATAAATGGGTCTTTGGTTCATTAAAAATAGGGCCTTTGGGATATGAAATATTAAGGTCTTTGAGTCATAAAATTTTTGACCTTCGATCCAAAACATATGGCCTTCAGTCTTCTCAACATTGTAATGGGTGAGTGAATAAATATTTGGTATAGGTGATTAAAAAACATAAAAAACACACACAATCGAGTACCCTAATGGGTTAAGCCTTATCTTCCTCCCAAAGGAATGAAAATCAACCCTTAGTCCAATTTATTACATATTTATAGCATGATATCCTACACTCTTAATGACCTGAAGACATTGATGAATGTGAAAAAAATATCATCAAAGGAGATGACCTGAATTATCAAATGAGAAACTAACATCGTGTCATGTCAGCAGTCATATGTCATGTCTCCACCCTATCAGTAATCATCACACTATTTTCCCAGTCTAAATACAACATCACATAGCTAAGAATTTTTGTTTCATGATATTCTATAACACACCCCAACATAGAATCCCTCCATTCACCATCGAAAATCTATGTAGGAAGAGGGCCATAAGAACGGTGTCAACACACTCATCTCTATTATGAATTTACCACCTTTTGACACTCACATAATGTCTCACTGTGTCACCTATCTATCACTTCATACAGTCAGATTAGTCCCATTATGAACAGTCATGTGGTAGGGATCCCCTCTATACAACATCAGAAATATATGAGGACAGATGACTGATTGTTAGGTGCCAAAACAACCCTTTTTATTATTTTAAATAATTATTTTGTAGTAATAATTTTTATTTTTAAGTACATTTTTTTAAATTATTACTTCAAATTATTAATATTCATTTTTATCAATAATAATAATTTAATAATTTAATTAATTTTTTTATTAATGATAATAAAAATTATTTCTAATTAAGTTAATAATAATATGTTAAATCTTAATTAATTAAATTATAATTACTTTTTATTATTATTAAAAACTTATAAAATATTAATAATAAAAATGTGATTAATAATTAAAAATATTAATATTAATTATTACCAATAATATAGTTTATAAAAAATGTTTATTGTATTATTAATTCATTTTTAGGTTAATTTTCTTAGTTAGTTTATAAATTATTAATCTTGTTAAATTGTCACCTAATGTTTGTATGAGTGGTCTTGGTGGGGTTTTTTTAGTTGTACATCCTAAGGGTGAGCCCCATTCCTTTCTTACTTGTGTGTGGTGTAACCAATTTTAAAAAATATAGTAAATTAGATTATTAATTATGTTTAAGTACATTATAAATTTCAAAACAAAACAAAACAAAACAAAATAAAAGTAAAAATATCAAAAAACGTTTTCATGAAGGAGAAACCGGTGATAGAGCCTTCTTAAAAATATCTAAAAGATGAAACTACCATTATTTATATCATCCCCTGTCCAAAAATATTACCCCCCATTTTGATAAAATATATGTTAGATACCATATTTTGGGAATCATTTTTTAAATTTCCACTAAAAAAATGTTCCCTAAATATTGATGTTAACTTGTTATACTTTTTACATATTATGTTATAAAAATCTCATAAAATTGAGATATATTTTATGTATTGAGCCATGGGTACTGTGGGTTGGGGTTAGACCACTCACTAGTCTTGGGCCTCATTCTTTATATAGAAAAGTGGGGTAGTCTTTTTATTAAACTATGCTTTCCCATGATGGAATTCCGATTTAATATTGTTTGAAACATTTATATAAAATTTTTTCATATACCATATTCTTGTAATAAATTAATATATTCGTAAATATTAAGGGATTGTGATTTTAATTAATAACATAAGCTATGGAGGGGCTATGGATGTATAAATGATGAGCTAGTGAGAAATATTGGGGATGCATATAGGTATAAAGATCACCCAACAAGTTGATACAAGAAATGGTGGGGTTGTAGGTTTGAATATCCACTGGTGAAGAACGAAATACATTCTGTAGTAGCTATTGAAATTTATTAATTGTACCAGTAGGTCCTTAAACCATGTAATTATAATGCCTTTTTCCTCTAGGCCTTCATATCATGTAAAGGGTTTCCTATCAACCAGGTTTAAAGGGGGATTATCCAGAATTAAAATAAAAAATAGAATTCTTGTAGTATCACAAGATATGATTTTTGAAAAAAAATATTGATAAAAATGGTATTAATATAATGATTACGTTGGGAGAGTAGGGATTCAAAATTTAATATTTAGAAGAATACATACAAGTAAATGGAATTCATGAGATTAGATAATTATATGTTTAAAATCTATCAAAAAAATTCTAACTATTTTATTCCTTCTAAGTGAATACCAGTCAATACGTCAATTAACCAACTAGGTAGTTTCTTCCAAATAAGGGTTTCCATTGATTATTTTATATAAGGTGTGGAAAAAATAAATACTGTAAAATTTAGTTAATCAATTAACACTTTTTCTAATGCTTACACATAGTAAGGAAAAACTAATAGTTAATGTACCGATGAAAGAGTTTAGATAATCCATAGAATTTTTTGGATATAGTGATATTTACAAAAATATCCAAGAGACATATGTGAAATTATTTGAATTATTTTCAACATAAATAGATGATTTTTGAGAGTAATTTTAAAGTAAAATAATTAACTAATGAAACATAGTTCTCTGTACATGAAAGTATGAAATATACTTTTAATGGGCCATCATTTTAGTGAGATAAAATTCAATAAAAATATTTATTAAATGAATGTGGTAATTTGATAAAATATTTTTCTATAGATAAAATGGAATAATTATAAAAAAACATTACTTCATGGTCAATCCATTGAAAATTGAATCATAATGGAATCAACTTCTTTCACTAGTCCAAAAAACATAAGAACTGTTCTTATGAAAGAATGAAAATTTTATATTGTAAATCAACCCCTTCCTGATTATCTAACTGGTTAATTCATTCAAAAAATATCACTAGGTGATTTTGAAAATTAAAGAAGTATACACTTCTCATTTTAATGTAATTATTTAGTTGAATGATATATAAAAAAATTATTATTTACTTATATACTTGACGTACGATTTAAAGAGTATATTTTTACTACAAGAGGGGGAGGGGTGGATTATAGTTTATAAAATATATAATATTCCATAACCTGTTTAATAAAGTAATCAGACATAGAAACATACCAATATAATTAGTAATTAGATTTCAGAAAAATTTATAAAAAAAATATAATGTTTCCTTAATACATTCACAATAAAAATAACGAAAATTTAAAAAAGTAAAAAAACATTATATGAAGATAAGAAAAATAACAGAAACTATATAAAAGGAATATCCACACTTTTACATTTATTGTAAATTAATTAAATAACCCTAACATTAGGTAATCATGATTGGAACCAAACTCTAATGACCTATTTTCATTAACTAGGGAATCCTTCGATATAACGATCAAACAAACTTATTATTCCCTAGACTTGGGTACCCTTGATCAACAAGATCTATAATCAATGACTTCTTAGACCTTGAAATACCTTAATAAGACCAGATAATTCAAATTAATATTAAAAAATAATAAATTATTGTGGAAATAAAAAATTTACTCAATCATATTGCTTAAGGAAAAATACTCTAAATGTTAAAAGGAATCTCTCCCAATTACAAATCAACTATAAAAAATTCGAAGTTACTTTAGATTTTTGATGATATAAATATATCCATCTTTAATGAATGAAAATTTATTTATAGAAATTTATCCATTGGTTATATTCTAAATATCTCGATGGTGGTCGCAATAACATCAACATATTTTATTATTTAGAAAGGATTAACACAATTTTTCGTCCAATGGAAATTTTGAAGAAGCACCATTACAATGATTGATGGATTTTGTCTATCCTAATAGAGTTTTATCATATGGTGGAATAGTGTTTCATTATCCAGTATATTTTATAGATGTTTTTCTAGAAATCATGTCTACCTTCGACCGATGAATCTTTATAGATAGTATTAGTAAAACATTATTCATTAGATTTCATTTTAAATTAAATAAATTACTTTTATTAATCCACATTTGATGATATTTTTATTCAGTTCTCTAATATAAAAAGTATATTTATATTTTATTTTGGAATAAATAATTTAATGGTAATGTGTTTCTATGTCTGGTAAAATAACTTTTCTATAGGATAATTCAATGAACATTTAATATATAAAAGATGAAAGATCTTAAAATATTGAGGATGTGTCTTGTGAATTTGAAATTAAGTTTAGAAAGTGTTGAATGAAATGATTTTGACCTAAAATTATCCCACTTTTGAAAATCATAAAATACTTTTTTTAAAGAGAAAAACTAATTATAGAAAACTTTTAAAACAAATAGTCCATCTATATAACAAATCCTACCCTTTGTCTTAGTTTATCCTCCTTTTTTATAATGTTTATAATCTTTCTCACAATACCCTTTCTTTAAAATGTTTATACCATTATATAAAAAATCAAATCCTTTGTCTCGTATATGATTTTAAATATGGATTATAATAGGGAGATTGTGTAACTAAAAATTTGGGGAAAAAATATATGAAACAATATATAACATTCGTGAAAATAAACATTGATCAATAAATATAATAAATTAAATGACTAAAAAATATATGTAGGATATTTATATAATGAATTATGTAAAACCATGAAATCAAAAAATAATTAATAACATCCATATAAAATTTATGCTATTAGATATTAAAATCATTAGATAGTTCAAAGAGAAGGAATCATTCATTCATAAAAATATTTTTGATGATAACTTTCATCTTTTTCATATCCTTTTAGTATTCATCTAACTCATGCATGACTACATTAATATATTCAACTTCTTCGTACAATATATGAACCATACTTATTTCATTCGATTTTTTTTCTATGTTAGGAAATGCATTATTCAGATTTTTGAATTATTATTCTAAGACATTGATCTTCCTCACTTGTTTCAAAATATCATCATATTGATTAATTTCATGATATTTTGGATTCTCTATTTATCATATTCTTTCTCAAACATATGATTTGATACTAGTAGAAAGCATTGATACTAACTTTTTTCTCTCTTTTTATTCCATATACCCAGTCATCAATGTGTTTGATATCTACTTCAGTTTACATGATCAACTTTATAACATCATTTAGATTCCTAGAATCCAACTTGGATTCCCCATTAAAAACATTCAACCCTTCTTTCTTTTGGATAAAAAAAATATAATTCTATTTCAAAAAACTATATCCTTCCAACTAATCTAGTTTTCCATGATTTTATTTTCATCTCACTTGGATATGTATGAAAATTTACAAAATTCCATCAATCCTATGTATCACCTCATTGAAGTAGTTTTTTTAATCTACATCCATTTTATATAACTGCTCGCTGATGAGTTTGTAGAATCAATTGAAATATTAACAACTGATGGAATAGTAGGTATTGAGGGTATCAAATCCAATTTTGTGACATGATGAGATTTATAAATCTATATAACATCAATATTTTCATCTGATAGATCTTTTTCCAATGATTGAGTTTTGGATTTCTATTCATTATTTCCAAAAGATTTATATTATTTCAGATTACAAAGAGAAATATATTTCACAGATTTAATAGATAATGATTTTGAAGATTCATCTGAAAATTCGTCAATATCTAATACATTTTTCAATTATTTAGTAATATAAAGTTCTTTTGTCTACTCACTATTTCCATGATTTTAAAATATTTTTTTGACATTAGTGTCAAAAATTACTAAAAAAATCGCAAAAAATTGATTTTATTTCATTATTTTAGACAGAGGAATGTTTATATTTCACTTGAGATAGATGTTGATTCAGTTGAATAGTCAAAGAAACAATTCCACTTATTACAACATCAACTTTGGCTTGTGTTTTCTCAACCCATTTAAGGAAATTCTTGGATACATTTTATTTTATTTCCTTCATAGCATAAATTTTTTCTTATATTAATCTTTATATATTTTTTTTTTCTCCTTCTGTTCCAAATAATTTCCCTTATACAAACTAGAAACTCAAAGTAGCATAATTGTTACCTTTTTTTACTTATAGATACTACAAAAGAATATTCAAGTGTGATTTTTTATTTCTTCATAGGAAAGTGAATAGATTATTAAAAAAATTATTTTATCCACATTTTCTATTAGTTTCTCAGTTTCAGTAGCTGATGTACCTTTGTACACTTTTTTAATAAATTCCTCCAAGTTTGGTACACAAACATGTCTTATCTTATTAATTGTTTCCTCATGAAAATAAGATGTATTTTCTCTCAGCAGCATTCACACATTCTTGATTTTATATAACTTTAAGAATTTTACCAAAACAGTATTTATTAATCCCATGTATAAGAGGATCTTCATATTTATCAATCTATCTTTAACTTTTTTGATAAAACTGAATAAATACTTAACTAAGTTAAACATTCCCAAGTTACAATGAAAATCCAATACATGCATTTCTTGAACGATGAGAGTATATATATCCCATTTTCTTGAATAAGATAAATTTTAACCCACAAAGATACAATACATTCATTAGTAGAAAAATGAGAAACATTAATAACATTATTATATGAAGCAAACATGGTGATTTTAATTTTATATTTTTCAAAATTTTTTAACTTATTGGGTATCTTATGAGCAACATGGGTTGTATCACCTTCCAAAGGAATATAATCTAAATTAGAAAAAAAATTGTATAACTTATAAGATTATCCAAACAAAGTAAAGGCTGCTAACATTAAACCATTAACTACACTAAATATTTTGTATGTATAAAATTACCTTCCTATATTGGGATAGTGAAAATCAATATTATCTTTTGAAATATATATATTTTCCGATCTTTAAAAAACAATGAGTGGTTTATGAAGAGAATCAAACTTATTATATCGAAATGTATCAATAATTATTTATTTAACAACTATTCTATATGAAAACTCACTTGATGAAGCCATTTTAGATGATTGAACAATACTTTATATCAACAGATGAATATGAAGTGGATCAAATGAAAGACAAACATGGCAGTGATAGCTTCCCACTAAAAAAACTGTGGTAAAGAAGTAGTGACCCACCTATGTGTTATGTAGACCTAAGGAGAGATAAATTTCATCATCCAGAGATCCATTATCAAAGGTTTAACACCTAAAAAAGATCAACAACTGTAATAATTTATTGAAATATATAAGAAAATGTGAACCCTTGTAATTTTTCAATTTTTGGTATATCTGTATTCAGATCAACATTTGTTCTGATAAAACTATAAAATTTCTAAAAATTATAAGAATTTATTTATTAGTTAATATAATACATATAAAACAATTACTAAAAAAAATAAAATTAAATATACATTTTTTTATAACATACAACCCAAAGAAAGAAAAAAAATGAAATTCCTATGAAATTTTACCCAAAAAATAACATCATTATTTTTAAGAAAAAAGTTGAATGGGGAAAATTATTTTATGGAGAATTTATTTTTCATTAGAAATTTTTTTCCCATAGAAAAATCTTTTCAGAGAAAATGTTTTTATAGTGAAAATTTTCATCTAGAAAAAATATTTTTATATGGATACTTTTATATCCTGTAAAAATATTTTTTGGAGAAATTAATTGTGAATATATTAGAATATTATTCTTGTGTTCTAATAAATTATGAAATAACATCTTCCTTTTATGCATGGTCCAAAAGAAAATGTAGTCTCATATAATTTTTATTCTTTAATGAGTGATATGATGGGTTTTAATAAGGAGTTTAGACAATTTATTATGACAAAAATAATAGTTTTAATATAACTCATTCCAAATTCAGTGAGTTTGTTTTGCATTTAAAACACCCGAGCACAAAAAACATCCATCTTATATATATTCATGTTCAATAATCGAAATTTAAACTGAATGAAATTTCATAAAAGATGAAGATAGTAAAGACACTCCTAAGAAAATAAAAGCTATATATATACTTTTTCTACCCATTTTACATCCACCAAAGTCAATATATGAAAAAATAAAAATAATTTATAGAAGAATTAAACAATCTACAATCCATAGTTCCTTTAAGGTAAATAAAAAAATTACAAATATTTGATGGTATATTTTTTATTAGCTTCAAATATCACACATAGACATATAGATACATTAAATCTAGTTTATTATCATTAAGGTATTGTAAAATTCCAACAATTTCTCTAAAAGTATTTGAGTCTTCTAGATTTTAAGACTCACGAAGATCTAAACATTTTACTCTACTGATAAAAGTACTAATAATTTTAGTATTGTCATATTCAAAAATTTCAAGATGTTATTTTATACACTTTTACTGAGTTATAAATTTTTTTCCTATTTTTGAGAAATTTTAAAATTAAAGAAAAAATTTTAGTTACCCATCATTATCATTTAAAAATCATATTCCATAATATCTTATAGTGAATTGGAAATTGATTTTTGAGTTGATCCAAAAATAATATCATCAACATAAATTTGAACAATTATGAACTCTTTAATTTTATTAATAAAAATTATTAGATCCAAATCACTATTAATGAAATATTCTGTAACAAAAATATAGTAAGCCTATAAATCCAGGCTCTAAGGGATTTTGAATGTTAATATATTAACTTGGTATGTTTGAATAAATTATCTACTATTTATTAATTAAAACCATGTTTTTTACATAATTATCCTCTAGTACATATCCATTATTAAATTCACACTACGCATCCATTTTATAATGATTAAAATTTAATAATTCCCCATAAGATATAAGAATATGAATATATTCATGTTTAGTTATAGAAGAAAAATATTTTTCATTATCCATTTTTTCTGGTTGATTGTAGGCCATTGCAACAAGCCTCTCCTTATTTCTAACAAGTCTTCCATTTTCTTTAAATTTGTTTTGAAATACCCATTTTAATCCAATTATAATAAAATATTATGATGTTCAAAAAAATTATAAACTTGATTCAATTCAAATTCATTGAGTTCATCCAACAATTCTTTTATCAAATAATCATCACTTAAATCCTCGTCACATGTACTTGGCTAAAATTTTGAAAAAAATGGACAATGTTCACATTCATTTCTTTATGAACTTGTCGGGACCAAAATGGTCCTAGATTCGCTGAGAGGGGGGGAGGGGAATCTGGGAATGGATATTCTATTTTAAAATTTTTCCTACCCCACTGGATGATGACCTCAATATTATATGGGTCACATTGTTTTCACTTATTTGTTAATGTTGATCTTGGTCATTCCTTATTCCACTAACCCTCAAGCATTTCGTGCATAGTTAGCACCACATTTTATCAAAACATGAAGCTCCGAAGCTTGAAACAAAATTCTCTCTAAATCGAGAAGCTCCATGGAAATTTTTGGATCGCATAGCTCATCGCAATCATGGATCATTCCATCAATTCCTTCACACCACCGCTACGAAGCTCCCTCACAATGCCCTTTATCTCTTCCACTCGCGAAGCTCATCGTAATCCTGAAGAACACCATTAAATTTCTTTATGTGTTCGAAAAATATACTTCATGAACCCCATATTCATGAAACTCATGCCTTTTAGATATTTTTATGTGATATTACGGGAATCCACATTTCGCGATGCTCACCAAACTTCAAATTTTGGACCTCAAAAATTTGGCAAATACTGGAAAACATCGCCACCGTGTATATGTTCTTTTTGTACCACCTCCAGATCATCCATTCATTTTCCAAGGTCCTTTTTCAACAATAAATTTCAAAAAAATATACAGAGCTCGACAATTAACCCTGGAAACCTGTATTGTCAACAAAAACAACCAACCCAAAAATGATGCAATGTTACCTTGAGGGATGTTTTCCAAACAAAACATCTCTCTTTTACTTGTTTACCTACATCACCAATGATATTATTAGTATAAAGATTTCTAATTTTTATCTAATTACATGGGTTTATAAAAGTATATTCTTATACAACATGTTTAATTTCTTAAAGAGGTATTCCTTTTGAAAATAATTCATTAGTTTTTATCTCATGATAACAATTTGAAAACATAATTTGAAAATAATATTTTAAAATAACCCATAATGTGTATTTTTTTGTCTAATGGAAGTATCATTTTAATTAAAATTTAGTTGTTACTATTGTTTAAATAGTACATGTAAATTTATTAAAAATCTTCAAGAATTACTTGTTAGAGAATAACCATGAAAAACTTATTCATTAGATAATGGATCAAATTTATGTAAATTATGTTTTGTATTCAAAATGAATACATTATATCCCATAACATTTTAATATAAATTTTTTATATTTCATCCCAACCAAAACACATAGATATTTTTATTAATAAATGTTTTATGTAAAATATGTTTTATATTATAGTAGGATGTACTAACTACTTCTTACCAGAAATATTTTGTAACTGGGTATTCACTAACCATGGTTCTTGTAATCTCCAAAATAATACTATTTGTTCATTTAACTAATCCTTTTTTACAATGTTTTTCTATGAGATGATAAGTTCTGTATAATGTGTTTTTTAATAAAAAAAGTTTCAAAATTATAATTTAAAATTTCTCCACAGTGATCACAATGAATAGTTACTGAAGGTATAATTTTCTCATTTTTAACATGGGATATGAAAATTTTAAAACATAAAAAGTATTTACAATTTTTCTCTATAAAATAGACCCACATATATCTACAGTATATATCAATTATAACATATACAAAGTATTTTCCGCAAATACATGTCATTTTCGTAGGCACAAACAAATCCATGTTTACTAAATATAATGAATCTGAAGTTGAAACTCTACTAATATATTTAAATATTGACTTCTGTTGTATTCCAAATTGATAAGGACTACAATATTTACAATAATTAAACAATAGCTTTGGTAAATATCTAACTAGTATTTTTTAATTGTTCGGCAAATATTTTAACATTACATTTTACTACCATTCTATTCCACAACAATGATTGATCATCTATTGTAATATGGAAGGGTAAAACTCATTAACTATGGTCTATTATGTTTAATGTTTAATCATTGTCCAGACCATTATAAAATAATTAAATTTTCTTTCCTATCTATGAATAGTATATTTATCATTCCTGATGTTCACATGGTATACTTCCTCACATAATTGAAATTTTATACTATGGTTGTTATTAAGTCCTATAAAAAAGATTAATTTTGAAATTATTTATTTTCGAATTATAACAATATCACATATACTGTATATTTTCCAATGAGAATTATCACAAAAAAATTTTCGCACATTTTATCAAGTTAATCTTATGAAATAATTTCTTTTTTTCAGTGATGTGTCTGAAACACCTATTAACCATGAAGAAGACATCTCTTCTAGTAATCATCATATTTTCTTAAAATAAAAACTTTAGGATTTTAGTACCAAAACATTCATGTTTCCAGTATTATTATAAAATAAATATTTAGGAATCCCCATATATAAAACATTATTTTGTTTTAATGTTTCTAATTCAATATAAATGTATCCTTTGTGAATGTAAAAAAAAGTTATATTTTATTCAAGGTACATTTTTTCTTCTAGGTTCTACACTCTGACATTTTTTATAGAAGGGATCACTTTTAGGAATAAAATTGTTTTTTAAATGCGGTTCTAAAATCGTAAAACCAATCCTGTAAGTATTTCATATAGGTTTCAACTCTTGGTACATGTCCTCAAAAGTTCCTTTATAGATAATAACTTTATAAAAAATATACTTAATGATTTTAGAATTTAGTTTCATGACCAAATTCTTATTTTCAGTAGTTGAAATAGAATATTGTTTCTTATCTAATTATTTAGTATCATATTAATTACCTATGAATTTTTTTATATTAATTACTTTTATTCTGAAATTTATACCTTAGAATTTTCATACTTTTTAGAAACATAATTATTATTTTTCTCTTCAGGTATTTTTTTGTATTTAGAAACCTCAACAAATATTGGAAAATTTTCATAATCATTTGATGTATTATTTTTTTATTATATTGAATAATTAGAATATTAATTATTAAAATCTGGATAATAATCATTCAATTTTTTGTCCTTATGGATTTTTCAAATACCTTAGTTGTGAATAATTTATTGGCTTGGGAATTTTGGCATAAAAAATAATATTTTTAAAAGCATCACTACTATTCATAGAATAATTTGATGATGTACTTCCACCTCTACATTCACTCCAAGTGTTATAAAAATCTAATAATTTATTGATTATATTTTTTTAAACATTCTCAAAATTTAATATATATTCTCCTTCTACTTTAAAATAAGTCAAGTTGGCCTTATGTGTCACGGATTTTTACATTCATAGAAAATCATCACTAAAGTATCTTTCTTGTCACTTATATAAATAGAAATCATTTTTATACTCGTTTCAAAAAAAACATTTTTCCAACTATTTCCAATGCTTTCATCAGGGCACATCTGCATTACATCTACATTATGGATGATATGTTGTTAACTATTAACCTAATTTCATTTTTTTTCAAAAGGTAGGTAGCTTAAATCACATTCATCAGTGTTGTATTCTCTTTGATTAAAATTGAATTATGGTATTTCGCATTCTCCATCCATGGATTCCTCCTTGTAATCGATTTCATTGTGAGGGCCTCACTTAAATATTTAAGTCATGTTTCTGGAACTCAATCCCATTTCCATATATTCATGGAAATCGGTTAATTATACTGCTTCTATCTTGAAAGGGCATAATCATTTTGTTAGGGTGATTAGTCATGTTGGGTATCACTGATCATTTTTGGATGTGGCATATATTGGGAACTCCTGAATCTTTTTATTTTGAATTTACTCTCATGTGTGGAATATTATGCATGATACCCATGATATCCCTTATTAATCACAAGGTAATCGGAACTGAAGGTGTAAGTCTTCCAAATCTTTTACCTGAGGAATCCCACATTTTTTTGTATATGTTAGTTTTATTTGGAACAAGGTGTGAATTTAATGACTTGAGAAGAATAGTAGAGATAGGTCTCACAAGTTTAACATCAAGGAAATACAAATTTCTCTTTTAGAGGGAATCCACTATGTGGGAATATTAGGTGTGGAACCTATGGTATCTTCTGTTAATCAGGAAGTAGTTTTTACCATAGGTGTAAGTATTCCATGTATTTTTATTTCAAGAATACCACATTTAATTTGTGTGGTAGTCATTATGGAGATGGTTAGAAGATCTACATCCTATGAAGATGGATCCAGACTACTATTGGGGATGGTTGAGGCATAAGTTTAACATCTTGTGTAGATGGAAGGATTACAATGACCTATGGAGGCATATCCAGAAGATGTTTACCTATGAGGGAATATGTAAAACCTAGAAGGTTTAATAATGTATCATCGAGCCTGTAGAGGTGGCTGAGGGTATCAGATTGACATCTTATGGGGCATATGGATTTGAGCACCCCATGGAGGTGGATTTGAATGATGTGTCCCTAGGAGGGAAGATATCACAGAAAGATGTTTTAAAAATGGATCAAAATGCCTGTGGAGGAGGATCTATAAGTTGTGTACTGAAGAGGGAACATGTCAAATCAAATTGTTTACCAATGGATCAGAAATTATTTTGATGTGGACCTAGGGCATGAGCTTAACAACATATTGAGACAGATGGATCAGAAGACTTAGTGAAGGTAGATCATAATGGTGTGTCTCTAGCTGGGAAGATTTCAAACCTGAAAGGTTTACCATTGTCTAGGATTGAACCTCTATGAAGTTCATCCATACCTTGTTTAAGAGTTTGGGATCAAAATCCACCTAGTTTGATGTTGTAGTTTAAGGACATGTGACCAGACCAATCCATTCATTTTTTCTTCATGTGGTAAGGATGCTTGTTTTATGAAAGGAGAATTAATGAGGGATCACGTGTAGCTTAGGTGTTGAATCCACCATTTTCAAGAGATTAACCCTTTAGGGAAGGATAGGGGTCTTATACATGGAAGCATCCTAAGTTTGATGTTTTGTGGCCCAAACTAGGATGATTTTTCACCTATGTGTGATAGAGAGTGGCATCTCACAGTGATCATACATGGGTAATCCCATTATTATAACACAAGGTAGGAGGTGGGGGATTCCATTTGAGTCACACATGGGTAATCATATTCTTAGTACACAGTGTCAGTCTACAGTTTTAGTCATGTGATTAGGACATTGTCATGAAGTTTGGAATAATATGACTAGGATGTGAAGATAGGTAGTTTAACATCACAAATCTTAGGCGTTGGAAGGTTCACACTCTAAGGGAGACTATGTCAAGGTGAGATTAATACTAGTATTATGAAATATTCACAAGGAAATGATCGTAGTTCCCCTTGATGATGCAACTCAATAGGGATAACATGACCACTAATCATGTTCTTCTAGGTAGCATGGAATTGGAACCACCATGGGGGAGTGGTCAATCATAGGGTGGAGATAGAGGGAGCCAATGGTCTGATGTTATAATCCCTATTCTTGTGAGCAATGGTAAATATAATACATATGATTAGGAGAAACAAGAAATGTAATGGATCAACTAGGAGTATATAGAGTGTTAGGTAAGGGACTAGGAAGTTTTTGCATGAATTTTTGGAGCATTGTGATCAAGAGTTTCTTGATCAAGGGTATCTATCACAAGCATTGTCCATGGATTATTTAGGAGTATATACAGAAAAGATTTGAGTTGTGTGTGGATGAAGGTTTCATGTAAGAAACTTCACTTATGCGTATTTGAACAATGTTATGTATATATTTTTGAGGATAACTCAACTGTGGTCCAAGTAATGTTTGGGACAACAGGTGGTCTATCATATAGAATTATCTACCTTTGATGGTTCATTTTTCACACTACCACAAAAGTGGTTGTTTTCTTGCATGATAGTGCCATTTCTCTTTCCTAAGAGCCTCTCTAGTGGAGTGGTGTGGTTCTATTTATATCCTATATTTTTGGTTTTAGTCACATAAGCTAATTGCATATGGAAGTGTAATTTTATTATTCCTTATTTTATCATGGAAAACTCATTTTCCTTATGCAGAGTGACCATTAAAATCCTATCAAACTCAGTAGAGTCCATGAAAATTATTATCTTTTTTGGCACACAATGCTCTTACATGCAAAAAGGGATAAATTCATTCATTTATAGAAACATGTGCACAACACGGTCATCAACCCTAGAGTGGTACTTAGGGGTGTATTTCATGTTTTTGTGAGAAAAAAATAGTCATACTAGGCTTCATATTGAATTTTTCCATCAATAAATTCCACCCTCAGAATCAGATTTGATAGTGGATCCGAAGGTCAGGTTTTGAGGGAATCATTATAGAGAGTGGTTCATTCCCATGGTTCTACACAAAAGATTTGGTTGGTCAGGAAAAGGATTTAAGGTTGCATGAAATAAAATAGTCCACGCATATAAATAGGCGTAGGTCCCCTCTATATGGTAATCTGACAGCTTCTGTGATAATATTTTCTCTCATGCACATAAGTAAGCCTCTTACATAAAAACCTGAGATGCAGTCCCGTATTTTTCATAATATCCTGTCATACATATGATTCAATGAACAAAACTAAAATATTTGTGAATTTTACCAAACATGCATTCCATATTTCATTTTTCACACCATGTATCTGATTATTAATGCACCATAATTTGAAATTTTCAAAATCAGAAAAAATGTCCCATCAGCAGAATCATGCCCATATCATAACTGCTATCACTACCTGGTGAATAGAAATGGTAGGAAGTCATAAAATTCCTCAAGCTAGGTGGGTTGTTACAAAAAACTAGGAACTCATGGCAATGCAAATCTATTCCTAGAGGAACTACCCATTGAGCAATGACCTTCCACAATGGAACTTCAGACAGATAAAATAGGTGAATATCCCAAGCCTCAAAGTCAACATGTCATGATCCAAGTTCATGAATGAGGATGAGAACACCCATAAGAACAATACCCATAAAAGGAATCCAACCAGGGAGAATGGGTCCATAACTCCCTACATGCTGAATGGGCGGACCCGAATAGTCATGGGATAGGGACCAGAGGCTGAAGAATTATCATCCCACTATACTATTATCTTTTTGAGAAGCATGCAGGACAACAACATGAGATGGAATAATGTCTATGATGCTTGGTTTGGAAGTAATTTCAACATTGAATTGGGTTTGGATTATTTGTTATATTATTACCTCTATGATTATTGGGTGGATATATACCAGATAGATATATACGATGCAATGTGGGAAACATATTTCGACACATATAGTCAATAGGAGTTGGTGCTAGAGCTCCTCAATTGGTGGTCCTCATACACCAACACCTTCCACCTCAACCACATGGAGGTGATGATCAGTTTGTGTGATATTCACTACATTAGTGGAATTCCACTATAAGGGTTCTAGTATGAAAAGTTTCATCCATTGAAAAAATGGGATGACAGATAGGGGACCTCTCTCCCAGTGCAATGCCATATACAGGAATTAAAGGAAAATATTGTTCATTCTCCCATCTTTCACAGGGAAATCCCATTCCAGATGGGGTTTAGCATGTTTACAGAGATGAGACTCGCCATTAGGATGCTGGAGAAGGGAATGAAGTGTGTGAAATCGTTATTGTGTTGGAGTGTTGAATCGTACTGGTAGATTAGGAAGGAGGGACAATATAAGAGATGAGGTTACAACATATTGAAATGATGTTAAATAGTTGTTTGTTACACCACATTCCCCGCTATATTTATTAGTGGAATGATTCTTCCAGTAATAGAACCTTACATGGGCCTATGACTTGGGACATAGGTGACAGTGGAAATCTTGGTGGTAAAAAACATGGTGAACCTAGGGGGACTCATTTTGGCCTGACTCTATAGATTTCTAGGCTATTTGGTAAGGGGATACACACAAAGGATGGAATATGGTCTATTCCAATGCTTGCAAGCCTGAATCATGGCACACTTTGTGGGTTATGAGTTTCTAAATTTCATCTACCCATTGGATTCCTATATGTGTCCATCTGTGTTTAACATCACCGAGGTCATTCCAGTGATGCTCGATGAGAGTGAGGTCATTATTCAAATTGGGAATCAATATAAATACAAATTATACCCCTAACCAACCAATGTTGGGGTGATGATGGACAACCTATAGGGGATATGGGAATAAAAGGGTTACTTGAGATGATTTTTGGGAAGATTGCTGGTATCAAGGATTGATGTCCATTTATACTATAAACCATATACACCATCCCAGTTCAAAAAAGTTCAGGTGCCTTTAACTACCAATGAAGAGAGTCTACACGGGGGTCTGTGAGGAGAAGAATACTAGTATAATTAATTAGCTGTGGTAAATGCTATTATTTATATCCTTAGTGGAAAACATTTTTCTATCACTAACCAATATTGATAATGGAATTTCGATGAATTATTATAGTAACTAGGTGGATGCATAACCAAGAGAAATAATTTGGGAGATAATAAGGGTCATCAAGAAGAAGAGATTGGGGTTAGAGAAACATGGTAATTGGTGGGATGCTCTCCATGAAGAGATCTAGGCATTGGATATGGCAACAACAGGGGTGGAACATGGTGCTACTACACCCCTACATCCTGGTAAGGAATTATTTCCCTGAAAGTCATCATGGTGGAAAAAGGGAGCTCTTGGGAATGACAAAGTAGATCCAGGAATGTTCCAGGGAAGAATATGAATTATATAATACAACTACTTACTGAATCTACCTTTCATGAACTCTGGAATACTTAGGGGACATTTCAATTGAGCCTATTGATGGAGGACCTATGCCTAAATTTGGTCCCTGACAGATTCAATCTATTGGAGGTCAGACTCACTCATGTCATGATAAAGGTGAGATTATATGAGAAGCATACTTATTTGGGATCCATCGATGCATTCTCAAATTGATAAGGAATAATTGATCCTTTTCTCGTCCTGGTGTAGGATATTCTTTTTGGGGATCTCACATAGAAAGAGAATCCACCCAGAGGCTCAGCTGAAGATAATTACATTAATGAGGCCAATGATGAGGACTCTTGGGGGACATACCCTGATCAATGGACTCTATAGGAGAGTGTTAGATAGAAAGGAGAGGAATACAATGATGATGATGTTGATAAGGTCATGCTCATTGGTTAAAGCCGAAAAAATCACCTATCTCTTCCAACCCCTTCCTCTTTTCCTGCTAAGAGGTTCAAAAAATATTTTTTTTTCACATAGGTAAGAATAAAATATAATAGGGGCCTCTGATGAAGTAGGTGAGGGTGATACAAATGTCACATGGAACACATCAGAAGATACTATAGTTTGGGGACCTATAGATGAAGTTGGGTTGGTGTATTTGGACCCTCTGGTCCTCCCAGTAATTCATGGGGGACTAATCCAAGAAATCTATATTTTGGAATCGACTTAAAGTGAATATAGTCATCTAGGATAACAGATAATTGAGATACCTATCCCCCATTTTATGAATAAATATCAATTATCATGTATTTCATTCCAAATTTTAATAGAGCATTGGCATGGAAATTTTTCATTTGTTTTTACATCTCTCACTTAACCTATATTGGTTGGTCCGGTGCTGACTGTCACTGGTGTCGAGGGGTTCATAGTGGTGGAACACCCTACCAACCAAAGGTTCAACTTATGTGAGTCTTATATCATTATGTAAACTTTTTCTTACTATATCTTCATTACTACTGATTGATATGTCATGATTTCCAGTAGTGCTAGAAAAGGTGAGTGCCTAATGATTGATTGTGTCTAGGGTATCCATGAATCCCTCCATGATAGTTATTCCCACCTATTAAGGGCCGATCATTCCAAATGAAATAGACTTGATCCTAGGGGAACAGTCTACTATGGTTGATGGTGACACTACTAGTGGGATGGAACCTGAGGCTAGCAATGGTGATGTAATCGAATAAGGGTCAGATGATGGCTAACCTCTTTACATGAATCTATCTCTTCCCCAGAGGATACCGAAGGAGTATCCTAATACTTCTATCATTGTGAATATATTTGAATATGATCTAACACCACATGAGGAACAATGTTATTTAGGTTATGAGGTAGCTATAGAGAATCGCATTATCTAATGTGGCATGTGGAGATGTATGTAGTGTTTTATCACCCAGACCCCAGAGTTGTACCAGGTGAGTCTTATGGGGTCCCTTCACAATCAGATATAGAACTTGATCACTAGAGGGGTGGATTCATACATTATCCATATTTTGGTATGATATTTTCTTAAATGAGTGTGTGCATGAAGAGAGAAATTGATTTGATGTTTCCAGGCTCATACAGAAATATATTGTTACCCAGAAACTCTAGTAGGAAAATAAATAAATCCATCATTTGGAGGATTATGTTCTTGAGCATGAGACATTCCCAAAAGTCATGAGGAGGTTATTCAAAAATTTTGGGTGCAGCTCGAGGAAAATGGTAAGACAAAACAGGTGTCATTTACTAGGGTAGCCGCATACGAAGATTAGGGGGGCCATGTGTGGATCATGGCTGATGAGATATTACATATAGATAATGAGAAAGATGCAATGATTGTGAGGCTACTACGAGCCTCAGATTCTATGTGATAGATGTTTTATTGGATGAAGTTCCAAATATACTGGGTGGATCCTAGGGTAATTTTTTTCAGGACTCAATAGAGGATCTAGTATGTGGATGGTGATTTATATTTTATAGGTATATTTGTTTTTAAACATTACATCATGCATGTACATATATATTTTATGACATTTTAATTAGACATCAACCATACATGAAAAAAACCATTGAACAATCAATAAGCTAACACGAGTCATACCAAGTGAAAGAAATAGGGGATGATATTTTGATTTCTAAATAATATGGGATTGGAATAAAATCATTGAACACTTGGGGTCTATATTTTCGGACTACAAACTAGGTTTTTTAGCCAAGAGAGGATATGGTTGGAGATCATGGATCTCTAAACAACCTACATTATTTCTTGATGTGCTCTATTGCATGAATGGAGTAACACTAGGGGTGATGAACTCTACCAAAATAAGGGGGATGAAAGGCATGAATCATGAAACTCAACATCTGGAACATAATAAGGGGGCATGATTATGGATGATTACTAATGATATAGTTTGAAACATATCATCTACAATGACATAGACAAGAGTGGGTAAAAACAAATGACTTTTACCACTAACCATGATTGAAACACAAGACCTGTCTCAAAATGCCATTTGATGTCTTCTGGGGCATTGGCATAATAGATTAGGTGATCTATTTTGGCTAGACACCCTTCCATTAGGGGGATTATTCAAATGTGGAGGAGGATGAAAATTAAAATTAAGGGATACAAAAAGTTTGGGGATGGAGTTATGGTCTATTTTAATAAAGTTCAAAATTCCCAGAATTTTCATCATGGATTTGAGCATTTCAGGTAGTAATATCAATCTAGAAAAAGTGCCTCACTGGTCCTCTAGGGGAAGAATCATCTCAGATTAAAAGAGATGGTTTAGTAACATTAATGATGCAGTAGGTGACCGACACCATATGAAAGGTCTTTTTAGGTAAATTCCCTAAAGACCTCAATGTTTTAAATCATGAAATAAGGATGATAGATGAAATTTTTTATTCCATATGTTAAGGATGATATATCCCATAGTTCAATATCGTGTGATCTGGAAATCGATTCATACAGTCCAATGTATTATGGTCAGGACAACAGGCTCTCAGTTTAAGGATGCAGATGATGGACCATGTTCTCATAATTTATGGTCATAGAGATTGGACCACAAATATTGGTTTATGGTTCTAAATATTAGGCCATAGGGGTTACATATATCAAATTTAATGTGTGTGTCCTAGGGGAATGATAACCCAACATATATGAGGGACCTCAGAGACCCTAAAACACCAATGATCATTGAGGACAGTTGAAAATAGATTAAATTCATTATGATTTGACCAATGATATTTATTTAAGGTCATAGAGTTCAGACCTGGTGGAGGGGACATCCCAAATGGGATTTGTGTAGCATAACAAAATAAGGGACCTAACATGAATAAAATCATAGGAGGCCACCAAGAGGCACACCCCACATTTCTTGGATACCTTGCACATTGTTCAAACTCACGACACTTGGACTCATGGTGGGTATCCCCAAAGGATATGCACGGAGCATAAGAATGAAAAAACGTATGTGAATGAGGGCCAAGGTGGACCATCCCACCACAACACATTATTGGAGAGACTCTCATAAGTTTTAAAGTCATGGATCATTGAATGAAGCTCAAATTTTAAGGTCATAGAGTTTAAAAAAGGGGGAGGAATCATAAAGGTATATTTATAGGATGGTGGAACAACAATATGACATCAATAGAGGCCTAATAATCCACTTGAATACATGTAAAACACTCCCAAAAGAGAGAAAACTTAGTATAGATTCATAGTTCTTTGACTAAGGATCCCAGTTTAAGGTCGTAGAGTTGGGATCATGATGCAAGAAATCCCAAAAGGATATGTTAAGTGCTTTAGAGTGAAAAAAACATGAATGAGGTCCATGAAGGATATACATCACCCAACACATTCTTAGGGGGATCTACAAATAGTTTACAGTCGTGTTGCATATAATTGGACTCTTAGTTTAAGGTCATTGATTTTTTAGACCATGAAGAAGTCATTTATCTAAAACATGATTTTAGAGGACATCCCCTTACCCCTAATCCAACATGAACAATACATTGTGTGGGAAATATGATGTGTTATAGAGTACCGATTTATTTTAATGGAGATCAAAATGGGTTCAGAAATTGACTGACCACTCTCACTAGGGAAACATTGATTTTTGAGACCTTAACAGTCAAAGTGAAATGATGAAAAAATGGGGAAAAACCACTAACTATTTTCAAAATAATGTTTTGAAATAATGTTGGTTTGATATTGGGTGAACAAATGTGAGGTAAACCATTGCCCATTTTTGGAACATGGGAATAATTATTTTCTACAACGTAGCCATTGAGGAATGAGCCCAAGATAATATGTGAGATTTTATAGAAAAGAATTATTCTATTAGGGAACCCACTTAGACTGGGGGGAGGATGATCGTCACAGTTGAAGATACGGGGAGCAATGATGTGTAAGTGGGGAAGGACCCTTGGAGTTTTTTGATTTTAGGTACGGGCGATGTATTAGATATTTGAGAATCACTATGTATCATCTGATGATTGGAATCAAGAAACCTGTTGTTCACGAACATGACATGGTAGAGGGCCTACACTAAAGGGGAAAATCCTCTTTTAAAAGGGCATAAGATCATTTCATGGTATAAGGATTCCTGAATTATAATAGGAAAAGGATATAGTTTAACTTCCTGTGCTGTGGAAATTACCTTGGTTTATCCCAAACATATCATATGATGTATCCTTATTTAGTGTGGGCTAATGTATTCTGGTCCTCTTATAATTTTTTACTAAAAATCCCAGCTGTTTATAGCATAAAATAATATCATCAAGAAGCATAAAACTTCTATATGGGGTATGATCATAGTTTAACATTGTATATTAATGGTGTAAGGTACTTGTTATTTAAATTCATGCTACTTGGACTGTAGTTGCATCTCGTTTAAGGTTATAGATCATGGACCACAAGGGCGAACACGTTTCCCAAATAGGTTCTCATTGAATAAAAGAATGATAACCTGACATTAATGATTCCAAGAAGTTCCTGTCACTCATAACATAAAAATATCTACCCCAAGTCAGCATTCTAATGTCAGGGTAGGAAGACCCATCTAGGAATCGATGAAGGGGGGATGCACCCATGATTAGTTATCTAGGCATCACTACATATCCCATGAGAGTGGGAATCAAGATGAATCTAGTTATCAATAGAGAAACAAGGTATACCATTAATGTTAAAGGGAATCCCATGATTTGGGAATGGGGTAACATTTTTTTACAATCACATAGTTATCAGACAAAGAAACCTAGTTTTAGATGGGCTAAAAATCACCTTTCATTATTAAGAGGAATCCTAGTTTAAAATGGGGTAACAATTGATGTTTAACGTCATGCATTGAAGATTTCATTCATTATAGTGAAAATTTATACAACTCAGACTATATCGGTCACAAGTAGTACAAGGTAATAATTATTGGACATGTAGCATATAGTTTAATGTTATTCAACTTGACTAAGTGTAAATATTTAAAGGCCACATTTCTTGGACAAAATGAAAATTTTTTAAGGTTTTTTTATAGACTAAAGGGGGTTGTGTCATGGTGGAATGTGTGTAGTGTCAACAATACGTTAACTGAAATGAATAAGGGGACTTGGAATCGACCGGACATTGCACAATACCTACACAAGAGAACACGCATGTTGTTTAAGGTCATGATAATTTGAACATGAAAATAGTTTAAGGTTGTAAGGCATGGATCTATTAATTAGTTTAATTTCATGCTTCTTTGACTCTTCTTTGGATGTACTTCTTGAGAAAATTATCATTGGTGGGAGGTGTAATATTCTCTCTATCCATGTTTACTAAAGAGTATGCTCCATTGGAAGAGACCATGTGAATAATGTATGGTCCATCCCACATGGGAAAAACATTAGAATATTATTTCCATGTATCATCAACATTATGAGAGCCAACACCATATCACCATGAAGGAATAATTGGAGACAAAACAACTTGTTAAATTTTCTTGATACCCTATTTTGGTGCCACTCTAGATTTGTGAAGGATTAAATAATGTTATCTTCATGGGATTCAAACATAGATAGAAAGACTTGTGAAATGATTTTTGACATTTGGTGGTCATAAAATGTTGTTCGGGGAAATGGAAATTAGACCTGTATGAGTAGTACTTCCTCTGTTACATATACTAGGAAAATATGAAGTAACCTTGGTGGAATTTTGAGAGGTCATCTGGTAGTCCCAAAGGGTGTTGGAATTCTTTTTAGGAAAAAATATTTATTCTCTATCTCACCACCTTCTAAAATATGTTAAAAAGGTTATTTTTGACCACCTCAATATTCCCATTTTCCAGCACATTGTTTCATGAAGTATGGTTTGAATAGATTATATAAATGGAATAAAACTTATTCAGGTCAACATCTTAGAAGTTTATACCATTGTCTCTGAGAAGAATATGAGGAACTGTAAATTGGTGCATGATTTGGGAGATCATTAACTCAATAATGAATTGTGCCTTGAATTCAATGATAAGAATCTCTTTTTCTAACATGGATAATAAACTTGTAGTTTTCCGAATGAAAATGCACTTGAAAGCTATCACTGTCATGTATGGTCCAACAACATTGATTCCCCATATTATAAAGGGCCAAGAATATTTGGTCATATGGAGAATCTATGATGATCAATGCATGAAGTTGGAATGGATATGGAATTCATGCCACCTATTTGAAAACACAATGCAGTCATTGACCCTGGTGGTCCAGAAGTAGCCCATCCTCCAGATATAGTGAGAGAGTTTCAACCACACCTGATGGGCACCAAAGAACCCAACATGGACATCCTGTATAACCTGATGGATCTCATATCCTTGTATAAAATGGATTATAATCCCATCAATATCCCATCTATAAAGGTTATACTCAATATTGATCCCACTATGATGGGTGAACTACACTGATTGATGATGGATTCATTCATGCTCAACATGGTCTGATGGAAGAATTCCATGTTAATGATACTAAAAAAAGGAGGTTGTCCAATTGAGTTATTCTATAGTCATAGAGGAATTTGAAGCCCCTGGTGATGATTTACCAATAAAAATTTAAAATAATAGCTGGTCATCATCATTTAAAGTGTGTGTGTGGGGGGGGGGGGCGATGACCATCTAGTGTGACACATGAATAACCAAATCTTCATTGTCATGCTCTATAAGGGCTGCATCCAAAATTTACAAGGAATCATGTAAACCATTATGATAATGAGTAACATGAGTCACCTCTATATGGGAAGAAAAATGAGCTAAAAAATGAAGATTCTTCTCTTCTAGGGGAACAAATTCTGGAAATCAGATGATATTGTCACCATTTATCTATGTGATGACTAGCTCGGAGTATCTATTTACTTGAAAATAGAGAAAGTTAATTTTGATGGCCATATCATGACCAGTGATGAGATCATAATACTCTTCCTCATTCATGGATAAACCTTATGAAAATATTAATGAGTATGGTAAGACATCTTGTTCTATAGTGATGAAGATGATCCCATGGACTAACATGCTGAACTTGGGATTGTTGATC
Organism: Viscum album; assembly: GCA_963277665.1. NCBI lineage: Eukaryota > Viridiplantae > Streptophyta > Magnoliopsida > Santalales > Viscaceae > Viscum > Viscum album. Next base: position 122,422,356 of record OY728129.1, on the reverse strand, counting down.
CTCCTACCGACAGGGATCCATGAACCACCATCAAAATGCATTTTCATGCATGGAGTAGCATAATAACCTGATATGATTGCCTCATAATGGAAATAAACATCTAGAGGAATCTCTTCAGGTGATATCTAGGTTTCTATGAAGCCTACCATTACTTGTCCATTGACAGATTTCTATGCGACAAACCTGATATCAAACTGCACAATGATCACTTCTCAACACCCCAATCATTCTATCAGTGTGGAGAAATTTAGAATATACTTTAGAAGGTATACCTAAAACACCAGCTGTATCTAATAATGGTGAAAATAATCTCTAATCATATGCACTGCAAATCTTAACTGAGGAACTCTTCTTGATAGGGGAGTATCGGGTCTCTATGTCATGGATCATGCAATTGTGATTATATAAACTATTCTTTCTACCCTCATTGTTCTTATAGAAAATAAGGGAACCAATAGAATATTCTAGAACGGTCACATAATTGACCATAGGCTTCCCTATGATATGTGGAATTAGATATGGAGGCTATAGTAGATACTACATGATGTTGTTGAATATAGTCTCAAAGTCTTTATCCCACTGGTTTGTGGAGCCTTTCTTTAGGAACCTTGAAAAGGGATTACACATTCCATCCAGATATAAAATCAATCAGTGTATATAGGATATGTGGCCTTATGGGACTCACAAATTTGAGAAATTTCATAGAGGAACATGGATAATGGCCTTGATCTTCTCTGGGCCAACCAATATGCTTCTATATAATTTTATGAAGTTGAGTAATTTCTGGGAGGTAACCCCACATGAACACTTCAAAGGGGTTTATCTTCGTGTTCTACGAACGAAGGAAGCTGAACACTTTCAGAATATATTTTAGATGTTCCTAACACTGGTTGGATTTTACTACATAGTTATCTACATATAATTACATAGAATCAACAGGATTTGTTTGAAGATGTTATTCAAGGACCACTGATAAGTACATCTAGTGTTCTTCAAGTCAAAGGGAATCACCTGGTAGAATAAATTCCCCTATGATGACCAAAAGGTTGTGGAATAAAAATCATTTTGGCCCTTCGGACCTGATTATACTAGAAATATCCATCCCTGAAGGAGTGGTTTGGGAAACCAAATATAGAATGGATCAACAACTCTTTCACTATAAGGGGAAAATAATTATTTTAAAAATGGAGGTTGGGATCCCATAAGTTGATACAGACTCTGATATGTTTGTTATTATTTCTAACCAAAATGATTTTGGCTAACTATATTGGTTATTTCACATCAAAAATTATGTGGTATTTGATAATATTATAAACATCACCCTCAACTATAGCACCATGATAAGGGTGCATCTTTTTGGGAGGCTAATTGAACCTGTGATGGCTCACTGGGAGGTGAAGATAGTGGACAATGATTAAATGGTATAGTATTTGCAACTCATCATAGTTCTAAGAAAATACCCCATGATGAAACATATAGAAGGCCACATATGTCCTCAATTCTACTAGGTACATGGGTACAATGATCAATGTCATCTTTAAATCTTCCTTGGTACCCAACTTCACCTATTTCAAATAAAAAACGATGGTGGATAATCCCTCTTGAAATGTTGGAGGGGTGTCTTTTAAATCATTTTTGTCATCTGGGGCTACATAATCAATGGGATGTATAAAATAGTTTGAACTGGGGAACTTAAGGGAAATACTGGGGCCTTCTATTGTGGATATAGTGTCCCTATTGAGGGGTTTCTAATCTACTAAGAATGCAACTATCAATCCAATTTCATATGGCCTCTGGTCATGGGGTCCATTTCTGATGATAAAGAAATTTTGGTTATTCAACTTAATTAAATTCACCCATACTCTTTGAAACAATACAGAATGCAGTGATATTTTATCTATATGGAAATTTATCAGTACCTTAAATGGGTAGGGCTTCTAGAATCACCTGGTCATGTCCCATACAAGAGTACGAGGTAATATTCAAGTGAACTTTTCTCTTGGGTATTCTAGGTTCCTTTCTCCAAGAGATGAAAAAGCAAACCCCTTGGTCCATTATTATGTCTTCTAACATATATATTGATAGAATGATGGTATTATAAAATTCTTTCCACGTATTGTCCATATAGGATCTCAAGTCGTTTGGAGCATTGATGCACTCAACCCATTGATCTTAACCCAATCCCCCTCTCTCTTATTATAGTTAGAATCCATATAGTGAGCCTTACAGGAGTCGAAAGGAGATAACTCACCCTAGAGGACCGCACTTAACCATTAATGGAGCACTTAATTAACTAGTAATATTAGGAGGGGACTAACAGATATTGAAGAAGTTAGGTCCTTGATATAAGTGAATTATAGGTGGTATCCTATGAGTCTAATATGAATTTAATGATTGATATCAAGCCACCAAATTGGGTCTTCATCTAGATCCTGCGACATGAATTATTCTAACTCCTATCATCATTATGAATCCTCATGTTGGAGGGGGTCATAACTACTTTGGATAGATCCATCCTATAGACTATTCCAGATGGGATAAGGTTGATCCCATATCATGTGTGCATCATGAAATGTAAGATTTCCACACCATTGAAATGGTGTATATTGTACAATGGGTGTTTATTCCCCTAAATGAGGTATCCCTCATCTTACATAGAAAATTTGATGATGGCTCAAAATTCCTCATTATCGACCTCCTATAAATAGTAGTTATCTACAGAAGCTTCCACTATTTGTAATTTAATGGGAATTTTAAAATCCATGGTGAGAGACACATGATTTTCGATTGAATTTTGGAGATCCCTGATAATTTATAACCTCACAAGTACACTGGATATGTTCTTGACCACATCATATTTCCATACCCGGGGCATGTTGTTTTCCTGAAGATAGACACTCCTTTCTAGGAGTCATAACAGATGATACTAATTGAACCACTAGAGTTAGGATACTACTAGAAACATTTTGATGCTGACTGACTGGCTTGCTCTGGACAACTATTAGCTATCTACTCTGAAAAACTACTGGTTGAGTTTTGGTTTGATTAGGTCACTCCCTATCAAAATGATTCTGATCATGACATGACTGTGGTTGATCTACCTAGTCAACTAAAATTGTCGTATCTTGCGACACATTTGATGTTGTGGGTATGGTGGAATATGGATACAAGTCTACACCAAAAACCTACTTCCTAGTTTATATAGCATGAATGACTTGGATAGAATCACTAGCCTATGGATTTTATCATATTTAATTTCCTTAAACATTCCTTCATTGGATTAAGCTAGGGATACCTAGGAGGTTTTCATCTCACACATCAATGTTGGGAATCGTGAAGTGGTCTACCAATTTGATGGAGTTTATAGAAGAATATTCATTCTCAATATTTTTTTAGGTATCTATAGACAGGTGAACCTAAAAAGAATATATTAACCCATGAGGCATGAAATCACTAAGGGTGTGAGATGGCTTCAACACTGGAGGGGGACTTTGATCTACATTTCATTGTTGAAACATTCCATTACTGGACTTGGAATGATGAAAATCATTTGTGTAGATAGCATTAATAGGAGGTGTGGTAAAGGTAGGGGTATGGATTTACTAAATAGGCATGGATGATTCCATATGCACGGGTGACTACCTTGTGGAAAAACCAATCCTTGAAATTTTAGGTCCCATGGTTGGATACCTTCTTGTATTCAACAGAGTATTCATTATTGCAACTAGGAGTTTTAGAGATACATACCACCTATATTGTCATTTCACCAATTTTACTAGAACATGATACAAATGGACCTAGATCTTGTATTTAAGCACATAGCACACCTTGATGGTTGTAACAAGGATCCTATGGTATGGGAAATGGTTAACACGGTCCATTATGTGGGCCTATTAGGGTTTATTTCAATATGGTACATTACATAATCCCTTATTATGGGAACAAAGGAAGTATCATGGGACCTATTTTTATCTTAATAAATAGACATTGTTCTATCTATCTGGAAAGGGTTTTAGAGGATCATGGCCATGACAAGGGGCTCGGGGAACATTTTCTTGTCTAGGTAGTTGTGCTTGACATGGTGGTTGAGCTTGGTGTGGCCACACTGGGCATGTCTACATTGGGAAAGGCAATGCCAGATAGAGATGCACTCGGTGATGCTCTTCTATCACAGGTGACAATAATTTTATTTTCGACTATATCGGAAGGACCATTGTGTTGAGGAGCATGAAGAGGGAGTTCATGATGATTACCGATGAAGCAGAGAGGACCTCAATGTTGATTAGGAATATTTGTAGGACCTATATGTTTAGTAGTAGGATCATGAGTAGGACATTCATAGAGTGTTTGGATGAAGTAGGGAGGACCTCCGCTTTGATCGGTAGAGAAGTGGGGAGGTCTCTAATCTTGTTGGAAGGAGAAAAGGGAGGACCACTATGAGTGTAATTAATGGAGAATTGGGGACCAACTCTTTCATATGTAATATAGAGAGGAAAACAATATTAATTTTTACAACAACGAGTAGGGACTACACTTCGATTGTTGATGGAACGAGATACTTTCTGTTGAACAACGATAGCAGAGGAAGAACAATGTAATAGGTTATTAGTGAATGGAGAGGACCTCCAAACTAGATGGTCTTGAAATGGGGAGGACCTCTATGTTGTTTGATAAAGGAGTGGGGAGGACCTACACTCTAGTTGATGATTGTATATGAAGGTCCTCTGTATTGTATCTCCTCATCATATGATAGCCCATGACGACTCTAGGTGGTTTCAAAAATTGAGAGGGTCAACCCAAACTTTCATTAAGGTTTATAGGTTCTAAAACCCAACCGAGAAAAGTTAAATGCCTATTTTTACTATGGAAGGAACTTGGTGGGATACACCGGTGGTGGATCCGTCCATAATAACTGAGGTAGATGAACCTTTTCAGGAGGTTCGGCTTATTTCCAGTATTGGCATCGAGTTCCCCAGACTTGGTTTGGAGAAGTATGGGTGAAGTCCACCTACTCTTCGGCCTATGTGGCTAGTCAGTGTTGGCACCAATATGTCATGGTGGGAGAACTCTAAGGATGTTCCAGGGTGGTATTCACAACCAAAATGGATTTCATATCACCCACATCCTCAGTATATGGGAGTGAATCATCAAAGATCTCTAGGGAGAGGCTCCCAAATAGTTTTTCCATTGGAATGGGGGGATTTTTCCTCTTTATGGACTTTGGGTGTGGCAGCATTGGTGAGGAGCTTATTCATCATGGTTTGGGAGGGTCTTATACTTACTATGAGTGACCCCTTCCTCCTCATATCATCAAATGAGGGTATTGATCCTCCTCATATAGATGATCTTATATATAAAGATAAGTCATGGATTCCCATTAGATGATGTCCTGACAGATGTTAGGGCATGAGAGATGTGGTGCTAGAATGCCACATAAATGTTTCTCCTACCCTAATTCCTATGAGAATCATGATGATTATTTTCTATATATTGAGTGATATGAGGAATATGGATTCAAAAATATGTACACGAATAACAAAATAAATTCCCAATGAACCAACATTATACGTTGTTCTAAATTATACAAGGATCTAAAATGATGATATCACATACCAAGGATACAGAATGTTCTCTTCCCCAACTCATAGGTGAGTTTCATGATTGGACCACCATTTTATTGGTGGATCCAAGAACCAGATTCATGAATTTGGTTACATGTAAATATGATAATGCCCAAATGATACTAGTCCCCATGTTGAGGATAATAGTTTCATGTCGAGTTCACTATTTCTGTTTTTGATGCTTTTGTTGGGCCCTAGCTCCGTCCCTTCCTTGTGATGGCTGACATTTTGTTATATGTTACCATATATTATTACTTTTTAAAGGCGGGTTCCTTCCATCTCATTCACCAATGATGACCGCTCTTTAATAAAAATTGGATAATGGGATGTCCATTTTTTATCCAATGGGTTTTTCAATGGTACTTATCACCCACTCTAGGTCCCCCTCATAGATTTATTTCATGTTTTTTGAACTAATTCCCATCACCTTCTCTTCATGGTCACCAATTAATAATTCTTCATCTTTCTTTGATAGAGAGGTAACTTTTGTTTAGGGTGATTAGTCACATTGGGAATCACTAATCATTTATGTACATTGGGTATGATGGTAACCAATGAATCTTTCTCTTTTGAAGGACATATCACATGAGTCATCTTAGGAATATAACACAAGGAATCCAATGTGGATCCTGAGTTAAATGGTAGTGGGGTTGTAAATATTCCAAGGCTTTATACCTCAAGAATCCCACATTTTATGCATCAGGTAGGGGTCTTCAGAAAAATGTCCGAGTATATAATTTTTTTAGAGATGAGGAATAATAGGTACCACATGGTTAATATCTGGTAGGGAAAAATTCCACTTTTTGATGGAATCCCATACGGGGGCCTATTTGGTGTGGATCCTAAGGCATCCCATGATAAAAAATGGGTATTTGATTCCATTGTCATAAGTATTCTATGGATTATTAATTCTGTAATCCCACATTGTGGGGTAGGAATTATGTATCAGGTCACAAGTTTTGTGTCCCAAGGAGGTGGATTGGGATGCCTATTAGGGAAGATCGAGGCATGAGTTTAACATAATGTGGAGGAGAATGGGTCAAAATTCCCCCATTCAGTTGGATCTAGATAGTGTGTCCCTATGAGGGAATATGTGAAAACTTTCAATGATTACCAATGGATCATCATTCTTGTGGGGGCAGACCCGAGGCACTTGATTAGTGTCTTATAGAGCTGGATAGATTAGAACACCATATGGAGGTGGAACTAGAAGGTGCGCCATTGGGAGGTAAGGTGTCACAATAAGATGGTTTACCAATGGATCAACATGCCTATAAGCGTAGATTAGGTGAATGAGTATAATATCATATAGAGATAGATAGTTAATAACATCTTGTAGAGGAGGATCTTGACGGTGTTTACCAAGGAGGGAAGATTCCACAATGAGAAGGTTTACCAATGGATAACCACATTAGTGGATGAATACCTGTGGAATGGGTTTAACATATTATGGAGATGAATTGATCCGAAATCCCTATAGATGAGGATCACGATAGTGTGTCTATGTGGGGGAATATGTTAATCCTTGAATGATTACCATTATCCAAGATTGAACCTCTAGAAGGCATCATACATACCTTATTTAGGAGATAGGGATCAAACCCCATGTAGTTCATTGCCACATTTTAAGCTCATGTGTCATGAATGATCCATGCAATTTTCTTTCTTATGGTAAGGAATCTTGTGTCCTGAAGGGAGTGTTGATGAGGTATTTAATGTGTTTTATGCATTAATGATTCACATTGGAATAGTTTAAATATATTTGGAAGGATATGGGGATTACACATGGAATCTTCCTGGGACTGAATATAAGGGGCTCAAAAAGGGTGGGTTGTTAACTAGTGTGGGAGAGTGGTTGGAGTCCCATGATAATCATATATGGGGAAATATATTATCATCACATGAGGGAGAAGGTGGGGGAATCCCTTTTAAGTTATACACATGGTATCCTACTATTATTACATTGTGTATTGAAATAGTTTTACATAATGCTCTGAGGACGTTGTTGTCTAGTTTAGAATCGTTGGAGTAGGATGTGGAGTTAAGAATTTTTATGTAATTAAAATTGGATGCTGGAAAGATAAAAATCCAAGGGTTATCATGCCAAGGTGGGTTTAGGACATGTCATATGATAACTCCACCATGATAGGTGCATAATTTCCCTTGATGATTCCACTCCTTAGGGGTTCCCTGACCACCACTCATGCGCTTCATTGTAGCATGGTGTTAGAATTTCTATGGGGGATTGTTCAATCATTGATTTGATATATAGGGAGACACTTTCCATTCATTAGAATCCATATGCATAATGGAAATAGGGATAAGAATAACTATTCTTTGTACTAACAGGTAAGGTAATGGATTGACTAAGAGGGTAGGGAGAATCATGTTGGGGACTACGAAGTTGTTGCATGCATTCATGGGTTGTTTCACACATGAGTTGCAAGAGTAGGGATCTCTAGAACAAGGGAAAACTATGAATTAATTATAAGTAGTTGGGTTAATGATTTGGGTTGTGCCCATATCTGGGTTGTGTGATGTAAAGTTATCTTAAGCAAACCTAATGTATGTTAAGATGTGTTTCATGATTATTTCCCAACCACGGGGGAAGTAATTTTTAGTCCTATTAGAGGCATGTTACCCAATATTCTATACCATTGATTGTCCATGTTTTATGCTACCATCGAAGATGAGGTTTTTCTCGCATAGGAGAGGTGTTTCATCTTCTGGAGATCCTCTTGAATGGAGGGGGTGAGATTATATTTATAGATTAAATTATAATCTATGATCACATAATGACTTTGGGGGTAGAAGTATCTTCACGCATAACCTTCATTTCTTAGGCTCAGTGCTTCTGTCTTGTGTGCACTAGTCTTGGATTTGTTGTTGAACACAGGGGAGGCCATGACAAATTTCTTTGACTTTGGATATCAAGGATACTTGTTAAAAAAAGGATCCATCTGTGGATTAATGAATGCTTGAGCATGAAATGCTCATCAGCCCCAAAATAGTCCTTAGTGGTGGCTTCCATGCTGGGTTAATCAAAAATAAGTTATTTGAGGCTTCAGGTAAAATATTTGGATCCAACACGAAAACTAATATTAATAAGATTAGAAAGATTATAAAGTTCATTTTCAATATATTCGTATGAATTTCCTTCAGTATTAGCATTTACATTTTCATTATTTGAAGATTTAGTAACTTTATAACCATGTTTCAATTTCCTAACTACTGTAGAAGTTGAAGAAAAAGATATGCCATTATGTTTCTCATATATTTTATAATCTCTTTTCAATCTACTATCATGTTTCCTGAGAGTACTAATAAGATCATCCTGCCTAAGAATTTTAAGTTTCTTTGTGTCATAAATATATTTACTTTTTGATTCGCAATCATTGGGAATTACAAGTATAGTCTTCTCAACCATATTTTCATCTTTCATGTGTTTATATAAAATATATTTAAGAGTATTAATAATCTAAATAAATATTTGATGCATCATATGTACTAGTTTTATAGGTGATAAATCAAAATTTCTATAATATTCACGTAGTATAGGTCTTCTTATTTTAATAACATTGGTTGTTACAAAGTGGGTAACATCATTTATCTTCCAAATATTATTAGAAATCTCATAGAGGTAAATTTTAATATTTATGTTTCTTATCAATGATCACAACAATGTATGTAAATTTCGGTAATTAAGATTATATTATTCATTATCTTCGTTAGTAAATGTAACCTCTTACATGTCTTAAATATGATATCATCGAGTTAACATAAAAAACTACAGTGTTGTTAAAAAAACTCATTCCATCTCTATAGTATTCATAATGAACAACTCAAAAAATAGGTTGTCTACTCATATTGAAATTTTAAAATATCTCAATGAAAAAACATTCCATTATAAAAATAATTATACTCTTTTCTACAAATACACATTAGTGTAATGGTTCATAACAAGTAGAAACTTACTATGATATCAAATATAGGACCAACATAGTATAGTTTTACTGCAAGATGTAGGGCTGAGGTTAATTTTAGATTATAAAAAAACTCATGAAATTTTCGTTAACCAATTTAAGAAAGGAATCAGATGCAGAGATTGAGAAATATTATTTATAATCATTGTTTAGAAAATTTTAAATGCAATAATATAAAATTTCCATAATACATGCACAATGGAAATAAGAAACTTGTAAAGATATGTAAAATATAACCTTATAAAGTTATTAAGAAAACTTCTTGAAATATTATAAAACGAATATGAACACATTAACATTTTGTGTAAAAGATTCCATTAATAACGAAGTTATGTATCAATGGTTAAAAAAACAATAATGTTTTTTCTTCCTTAACCATGGAAGCCCTCAACTAAAAGGTCATATGATCTTGTATTTCCCTATAAGTGGTCACCATCAATCCACAAGATTAGTAATCTCTATCACTCTAAATCTCATAATCCCACAATCACACATGATTGGTCAATTATCTATTACAAAATCGAGACATATTATAAAATTTACAAATTACTCACATGTACTCCTTAAGAAAATGACACTCTAAAAGTTATATTGATGAAATATAAAGTTACTAGATATTAATAAATATTAATAGAAACTTTAGATCATTGATGTGGAAAACAATCCACCGCCGACTATAATGTCTATATATTTATAAGAATTTCTCAATTTATAATATTTCATATGTATTGTAAGTGGTTATAATGACATTATATGATCTCATTATTCTTTTTAAAAGGTTGACATAGCTTATTCATTTGATGGTTTTTTTTTAATCTCAATTAAATTTATTGTTGGATTATTTCTAGAAGAATAAATTTTATTCATTTGGAAGAGTAGTGTTTATTTTCCCAGTTGATAATATATGGGTTCTTCTAGAAATCATCTCTATCGCCATCCAATGATGTTTTTTTTATATTCTTAATAGAACATCATCTAATGCATTTAAATCCATATCAACTACTTGAATTTTACAAATGTACATCTCACGATGTTATTAACCATTCATCCTATTTACAATGTACATGTATCTCAATGTAAGGAAAACTTCATCCAATGGAAGTGTGATTCTAGGTCATGTAAAATAACTTTTATACAAGAAAATTATATGATCATAGGATGTATAAAAATTATAAGAGAATAAAATTTTAAGGAAGTGTATTGTGATTTTGAAAATAATGTTAGAAAGTGTTGAAAAAAAATTCCTTCAGAATCAACACCTAATATGATTGCATATATCAATTAGTTGATGAGACTAGGATCACCTATTAATATTGATCTAGTTACAAACATCATTATGAAATATTTTAGACCTTATTGTTATTTAAAAAATTAATGAGATCAAAAAAATTTAATCCATTCACCATAATATATTTTGGATACTAGATTAGGTCATGGGAGGTCGTGGATGAAATTAATTTTTAACTTTGATGGAGGATAAAAGCTGGAACGAGAAGAAGAAAATATTTTTTGGATTGTATAATAGAATATCTTCTAGTAGTTATTCAATGTCACTAAAACCTAAGGGAGGAGTCATGGTGGGAAATAATTTAATTGTGGAAATCCTATTCATTAGAGGATAAACTTACTATAATACCTAAAGGGGTTTGAGAAACTCTATGGAGTGTCCCCATTATATATTAATTTTATACAATTTAATTCTTATAATTGGGATGTTATATGATACCATCAATACAATAATTTTTTTTTAATATCTATATCATTATAAAATATTTTTTATGTCATTATGGAATATTAGGCTTGAAACAAGGTTTTTTAGATTTATGTTATCCATTTTATCAAGCATACAATGCTGCTATGAATAATGGTATGAGAATACCTCTCATCTACTTAAACATGAAATCCGAATCCATTTTCCATAACCTCAAACCACTAATAAAACAAAATAATATATCGGCCAATATATATAAAATCATCCCTCTAATCTCTAAAATAATAAAGAGTTTTATAACTATTAACAATTGATAATGGATTTTTGTAGAATGCTCCAATGATTGGTCTCAAACATATTTTTGATAGAGAATATGATCATGGAATTATAAGCGATGGAGAAAAAATTCATGAAATGAGAGGATATATAGTCATCAATTTGGGGGAAAATTATGGGCAAGGGAACTCTATCATAGTAAAAGTGAAAAAGAAGTTTAGTGGGATCACCCTTTTTTAGAATTTCAATATTATATTTACCACGGTAGAATCCAAATTTTCCTTGGTTTCCATGTTATTCAAAGGACATATTCTTATTCATTTATCTATCATATACTATATCAGAAAATGTTTAAGTTTTATCAATCATGAGGTAGATAATGACTTTACATTACACAATGAGAATATGATGGCGTACAGTCTTGCATCGAAAGGTATGGAGGATAAAAACATTATCATCTACTCTAGTATTAGTTTTATAACTCTAAATAATACTCTTTTGGTCAGTGGAGATTCTATTGGTCTTTTACACATTCAACCCCATGCTCTTATAGATTACTTAATTTTCTCATTAATTTTTTCTTCAATAAAAAATATCTAATTGTAAGTGAGAATAAGAGTTAAAAATTGAATAAGAGTTAATAAATAAATATTTAATTTTGAATTCATATGATAAATAAAAGAGTTTCAACATTGATGTGGTGGTTTAATTCAATCACATTGAACACTCTATAGACATTAACAGAGGATTTCTATTGTATCTCATTATTTTTAAACAAGGAGTTGTTATTAATATAATTGAAGATGATTTTGTAAATTTTGGTTGATTATTATTTTATTTCAATAATGTTTTTGAAAAAGAGATAATGATAAAAAATTATATTTGGTATAAATGGTTTTTATCCAATATATTTGATAAAAAAATAAAGGAAAGAGTTTCCACCACCTAATAGTTTTATATTTTGAAGAATAAAATCTTATTTTCGAAACATTTCATTAAAAAATATAATATTATATGAGATAAAATTTCTAATAATATACTTTTTAAATACTCTCTCATGTGGAAATAGATGTTTTCTTCAACAGAATTGATTTTTTTCTTTCATAGGATGATATTTAAGTGAAAATATAATTTTTAAGATACTATCAAAAGTATGTTTAAACATATAAAAGATTACATGGTAAAAAAATATTACACAAATATAAGTCATAGTGAATGTGACTTTATTCTAACATATTTTTTGATTTATTATAAAAGAAAGATAATGTAAAGAGTAATTTTTTCCAAAATGATAAGAATGAAATTTTAAAATGGAAAATTTCCTTGAAGGATGATGATGATAAAAATGGAAAGTGTTCTTAGTTGAATTTTTTTAATAAACATCATAAAATTAGATTTTGTAATTTTAAGATGTTTTAATACATTTACAAAGAGGTGAACATTATGAATATGATATCTAGTATTTTAATTATTCTAGTAATCATTCTTCATAGAAGTTATAAACTAAACAAATTTAGTGAGGGTGATTTTAAAATAGCCACATACCGATATGGTAAGAATTATGTAGAGATGTATTTAGATTAACAAATCTATTAATTTTTAGAAAAAATAAGACCTCTCTGGTGGTCTATTAAGAGCACTTATATATGAAGTTTTCATTACTCTTAATGTAGTTTAATAATAATATATATATTTTTATGTAAAGTGAATTTTCTATTTTATTACTCTTTTATATAGGTTACATATAATCATGAAATAAAAAAGATAATTACCCCTTAAGGTATGAATTTGAGTTATCTAAAATCAATATTCGTTATGGAGTATCAATTTTTTATGAAATGTTATTGTTAAAATGGTGGAGATTCTTATATAGATATAGAATATTGTAATGAGATAAAAAATGATTTTATTGTACTCGATGACCCACCATGTATACCCCAATAAGTTTCGTACACTAAGGCTTTTGTATGTTTGGGTTCCATGGTCATTATTGAATCTTTATAACTAATGTTAAACATGATACCTAACATGTCAAATTTTATACTTTCATACCTTATATTCACTATACTTGTGGCTAATCAAATCGGGGGTGGGTATATTATTGATTATTCTATTGGTTATGTTTTAACCATGTCGGGTTTTATCCTCTAATATGATATGTATTACACATGGGATACTGATTGAGATAAACTGAATAAGGTAAATACCACACTTGGATACTTTTCATGTTATGAGAATATATATTGGGTGAGGGGAATGTGATGTGTGAATCTATTATGGTGAATTGACATGTTTTTGTTCATCCATCTAGTGAATCTTTACGTAGAGGACAGACAATTGATGAGTGGATATAAAAGATTAACATACATTGTGTCCCATGGTTACTCAATGTCATAAAAAATGGATTAAATGATTATATATAATTTTATTTGATATAACTAGTTGGGACATGTAAATACATATACGTGTTTGATGGAGATCACCCCAGATCGTTTTATAGTATGAGAATCATTGGTATTTTTTAAAACACTACTATTAAGATACATTTATGGAATAGAGAAATCATAATTATTTTTAACTATACAAAGGTTCATGGGGCTACAATTTTGGGAGAAATAAAACGGAAATTATTCCCTACAAAACATAAATATATTAACAAATAGTGTGCAGGTGTTTTTCTAAAATAAGTTTTATATGATTATGCACTAGGTATTATGTATGATGTGACACATTATAGAATACATTATAGATTTCCAAAAGAGTTTTATAAATTTCAAAAAGGATTTTTGGAATTTATTTCATATGTTATCATATATAATACAATATAAAATGATAGGAAACTATCTCTATCAATCTTGATTGATAGTGGGGGATTAATCGAGATATTCCCTCCAGAATTTTATACATATGATTTATTTTGAATATATCATGTTGTATGATATAGGGTATTCTAATGTAAAATATACATAAATCCTTGGAATATCAAATTCTTTGGAATATCATATCGTAATTCATAATATATAAATTTTGTACCATTTTATTACCTATATCATGGTGTCTGATATAGATATATCATATTGTTGTGATATATGTCAATCATATAAAATAATAAACATGGAAATATAATGTTAAGTGGTAACATTAGGATATCATACATGCATAACTACAATTTATTATAGTCATTTCATATTATTAAACGACTGGGCGAATTAAACGACTATTTTTAAGTGTAAAATGCATGATGGAAAAAATAGTTAAAAATATTTTCAACTGAAGGAATTACTTGAATATTTTATAACATTTGAGTAAATTTATGAATCCTTTTAAAGAGTCCCCAAGACCTATATAAAGGTGATTGATGCCATTCAAATGGTATCCAATCTATGTGAATGTTTTATATATTCTTCTAAATTCAAATAATTCTTCATATTCTTCATTTACACTTGAAGTAATTTCACACACATGTTAATGAGAGGAACCATTGTACCCTCTTAAAGATGATGTAATATATATTTTTTCAATAAATGTTTAAATGTGATTGTTATTGATAAATTATTTTTGTGAAGTATAAGTATTTTTTAGGGTAAAATGTATTTTATTTTACAATTTGATGAAATAATTGTGTAGAAATATAAATAGGAGTTAAAATAATAAATTTATAAAGTATAGAAGATGTGATAATCCATTATTGGATAATCCAAGATTTTTAGAAAGTTAAAATAAATGAATCATATACATTGGATAATGGTCAATGAGGTTTTCAGATGACTTATGTCATGTTGGATCAATGATTCAATCTATTGGTTTTGAGGAGTTTGGCAATGTCCTTGACTCTACTGGACTTTGTATGGGTCATTTTAATCCTCACGTGGTTGAGAAAAAACTTTATATATCGATCCTAGGATCTTTATAAGGATGGATCCTATAAGAAATTCGAAAAAATGAATTAAATTTAAATGGTTTATATAGGTCATCTTAAGGTTCATACAAGAATACATAAGGTTCACATAGACATCACAAGGTTCATCTAGAGATCCAAATATTGCAAAGGAATACTTCATATAGTTCCAATTGAAAAATCATAAGGTTGAAAATAGTGATTTGTAAGGTTCACCTCATACATCATATGGGCGTTTTCAAGACATAATAGGGATATTGAATTTTTTATGACGATTTTATAGTTGATGTTTTCATCGATCATTCAAATCATAAGGTTAATTTAACATTATGAAAATAATACATGGCTAAATTTGAGGAAATTTACAAAATAAATTTTCTAAAGGAGAATTAATTAAAATTATGTTCTGATATTCATAAAACGTTTATGAATGATAATTATTTTTATAATTATGATTTGGTTCATTTGAGGATGGAATTTAAATAATATTAGACAGAAATATGTTATAAAGAGGAAAACCATATCTCAATTTTGACTAAGGAGAAAAAAAATTCAAACATATCTCAAATTTTCTTTAATGTTTTCTCACTATAAAAAGTGTGTCATTATAAAGTATGTGATAAAGAAATGGTTTTGGAAGGGATATCTACTAAAAATGAGGGACCACAAATATTAAAGATCCACTATATATTCTCATGAAGTTGTGATAATTCAAATTCATTCTATTTTTTTGGAGTATGAAATGTGAAATATATGACAAAATATATCTTTGATCACATAGAAGAAAAATTAAATGTCTTTTGTAGGACTTAATGTGTGATATTTCATGTAGTTTAGTGAAATAATAAATGTAGAATTTATATTGTTGGTATATAGTGAATATATGAATCTAGATAGAGAAAAATATATTTTTTGAAATTTATTCATCCATTAAAAGATGAATTCATTTGAAAAGAATAAATAGTATGAATATCTAGTAAAAGAATAAAAATAATAACATTGATACCTATGAAATCCATTTCTAGATTATCGACCTACTAGAGATAAATACTCAAGATATTTCAACTATTTTTTATCATCAATTAAGTGGTTGTATTTTG
The DNA here is from genome assembly GCA_963277665.1 of Viscum album. Classification (NCBI taxonomy): domain Eukaryota; kingdom Viridiplantae; phylum Streptophyta; class Magnoliopsida; order Santalales; family Viscaceae; genus Viscum; species Viscum album. The sequence continues at coordinate 122,405,767 of OY728129.1, read as the reverse complement.
TTTTTGACTTCTATAATCTTGGAATATGTATAATGAAATACTCTTATCCATGGAAATAAATTTATAATAAACTAATATATAATCATTATTGGGAAAAACCACCATTAATCAAGGAATTAATAATCTCTTTAGGAATTAAAACACCTTAATAAAATAATTTGGGTTTCTCTTTTTGTTCCAAATATTGTAGAGTGGAGATATCTCTACTGAACAAGAAGAATGGTATTTAAGAATTTTAAAATATATATAAACATCGATTCACCCCCTCTTAGTGTTTATCATATCCGATGTGATTATATTAATTGGTATCGTATCTCGGAACTCCCATGAATATATCTTGTTTGGTTTACCATGAATCACCACAATTAGGTCAATTTAAAAGGGGTCCCAATTTTTTGTGGAAATGGTTTTCAGTTACAGAAGGATAAGATATTTCTTTATAATAAGTATCTGAGATGATATATTATTTATTCTATACATCAAGGCATGAAATTTCTAAAATATATTTTATTGTGATCATAATTGTACTAGATGAATGTTAAAAATGATACAACGGATAGGAATTCCCTACTCTCTTCATTACCTGAGAAATAATTTACTAATGCTATGGGATACAATATTTCCAATGAAATTTGGTAAAAAATGTATAGAATTTATGAATTAAATTATAATTTCAAGGAGAAAAATCTATAATTTTTTGGACATTAGTTTCAAGATATATGGATATAATAATATGAATATGTAGATGAGTTTTTCATAAGATTTAATGTAATTGTAAATACAATTAGTGGAAACTATGAGAAGATTGAAGATACAATTAATGTAAATAATCTTATAGAAATAATTCCTGATAAAGTTTATTATAATATATCTACTTTATAGTATAGGGATCTTAATTATATTAATTTTTATTAAATACAAATCACACTCATTAATTATGAGTGAAAAATAATAGATGATCTGATGAGTAATGAAAAAATAAGGAAATTATATTCAAATTGTTAAGGGAATTTAAAATTAAATATGATAAAATATATAGAGATAAATAAGTGAACATTGAAGGATATTTTGAGACACTTTATCTCATTTTAAGGTACTTCACCATAGGGAGAGGTACGAAAAAAAGAATAGTTATTTTTTAAATTATTCAACTATGATGCATTTTTTATTTATATTCCAATTAACCCTTTATGATATAAAATAAATGGGAAGCTGGTGATACTAATAAATTTTCCACCTTAAAAAGTGGATTTCAGAAGAAAAGAAAATATTTTTAATAAATATATGATGTATATATCTCTAAATTGTTTCATAAATAACTTCTTATATATTGAATAATTAGTTTCTAATAGTGAAAGAAGCAATGATGACGAGGTTCCACAAATGTAATCTTTTCAAGAGGTTCTCATGTCCCATGAAAATGAATAAATATATTCATATGCTGATGAGTCTTGGGAGAAAAATGAGTACACTACTAAATAAGGTGAATCATCCAATAAATATACCCTGAGTATGAAAATTAATAAGCGTTTAAAAAATATTGGAAAAATAAGAAGTGAAAATTGACATTTCAATAAAAGGATTGAAATGTGTTAAAATTCATAGTGAGAAAGTGAATATTTTATAATAAGTAAAAATATTGAAACATGAGAGTTAATAAAAAGTAAAATTCTATAGATGATATTACCCAAAACATTATCTTTGGTGATAAAGAGGATGATAAATTTAAATGGAAAATAATTGACACTAATAACTAGAAAGAGAAATAAATATATAAATAAAATATTGTTTTTAAGGTAGGGGTTATTGTTCCAAGAAATAATCATATAGAATCCTTAATTATCAATATGATGAACATGAAATGAGGAAATTGTTTTTTACCATATAGGGAAATTATAACTTCATAAGAATATAGTAAAAACAGTCTTTTAAATAAATATATTAAGAAGAAAAATCAAATCACGCTCAAAAATTGAAATACAAAAATCTTGATAAAATATCCATACATGCCTCAGATATCCAAAGAAAAGAAAAAAAAATACATGTCAAGGAAAAAATTTCAATAAAGCTTTATAAATGTGTATAGACAGAAATTCATGAAGATAAAACATTTCTGTCAAAAAAGAAGGTTTAAATTAACTTTTTAGATCAACAGTGCGATTGGTCATAAATATATAAATTTATGGTAAAATATGTATTTTTCTAGATTAAAGAGAGATAATGCATTAAGTGGGAGATAACCATAATAAAATAAAAATAGTTACAAGCATAAAACATCATGATACGAATAATATTGGGAGGAATAAATTGAATAATTTTCGAGAAACTTATTGGAGGTTTGGTCTAGAATGACACGTATCAAATTAATGTGTAATGTAAAAATAAGATTCATTTAATTATCATTATAATTATAGAAATATTAAGAATTATAATAAATATGATAATGTGATGGAAGTTCCATTTAAATATTGAAAAACCATGTAGCCCTAGAATATATACAATCGGTTTTCTTCTCAAATGATTTTATATTTGACCAATATAATGAATTTTGAAAAGTATTAAAGGGGATTAATTACTATCAGTAATGAAATTTCCCTAAAATATATAGGTATTGGAATGACTAAATATGAAAAAAAATAAAATCAGTTAGAATAATGTTTTATTTTTTAAGGGGATGAAGCTTTATAATCATAGTGTCAAAAATATTTTATGATTGAAATGATTTATCTTTCATAAATAATAGATTTTTAGTGAAGAGGATGATTGATAGAGAAGTTATGATATATGGGTTAAGGACCCAAGGTAATCCATTTCATGTTGGAGAATCCATGAAATATAATTATATACAGTTACAAGTTAATAATGAATTGTGGTATGTAATTATTGGACATCTTGGAAAAAATAAAATTAGGAAATTAATCAGATAAAAATTATTGAAAAATTATAAATTTTTAAATAATACACTATTATAATTTTTAAAACATATAGGAATGGAAAATGGTTAGAGAACCCGCAAATGCGTTGAAATATATAAAATGAAACCATAGGAGATTGTACACTATGATGTATGTGGGACTACAAAAATGTATTAAATAAGTGGAGCTGCATATTTTTTTATCTTTTATTCATGAATTCACCATGTAAACAGTTATGATGTTTATGTCTCACAAGTCTCAAGCTCTGTATAGATTTAAAACATTAGGAGGAAACTAAAAAATAAACTACCTTTCCCATGAAGATGGTGATATCATATTATGGAACCAAATATTCGAATACAATGTTCTTATAATATCTAAAAAATGTATAATTTATTATGAGTTCAATGATTTTTATGCTCCCCCTCAATACTAAGTTACTAAAATTGAAAAAAAGAATCCTTGTTGATATGGACAAAATAATTCATATAGGAAATGACACCGCATGATTGATCTACCTAAAAGATATTAATACAACCTAAATTTTATAAATGATATTTTACATGAGATCAAACTCACACATGACTCGCTATGATATGTGGTTCGAGAGGAAATTTATTGTAAAACAATATAAGGTTCTCGAGAGTGCATGCTTGATCAAGAGGAATGGTATGAGTGAAGAAAGTTTGATTAAAAATTAGTGATGGAATATACATTAGAAACATACAAAAGGTACATTACTATAGTTTCTATAACATACATTTATGGAAGATTTTTGATTGTGATGATGTGGTGGGCCTTGAAAACTAAGAAGATACCAAAATATATATCATGGTGTTTAATGAGGATGATATTGTTAATTTTGAATATAAAAAATAAAATAAACAAATCATATATATTCCTGAATAGTTTCCATATTCTTATTACACTAGTGGAGATGATGAAAACTAAAATTAAATAGAAACAAATTCGAGGATGATAAATCAATTTGGCTAAATTAATATTTTGTGTGGCTAGGAAATAAGTGTTTAAACATTAAAGAGAATCATGGGAACTAGTAAAACTATTTTATTTTTCATGAATAAACCACAAACTAATGATAAGGATTTAAACACAAGGCCTAGATACATGTTTTTAATGGATAGTTAGATAAAACTCACATTAAAAAACATGGGAACATGTTCTATGTCCAGAGGAGAAAACCATTATTTGAACAAAATAGGGTTTAAGAAATAAAATAAATATGAAAAGAGATGTTTAAAGCAATATGTATAGACTATTTTGTAAGGGGTACTCACAATTAGTGGTCATTTATTTTGATGTAACACATTCCGCAGTTTCCATTCATGAAACCATTAGAGTTTTCCTTATGATTTCATCGCAAAAAATTGGAAAATAATTCCAATGGATATAAGATCAATATATTATATTGATGAACTAAATAATGAAGTCTAGATATAGAAGCCTGAGGGTCATATGATTAATGGTAACATTTATCCAGTAATTTTAAACATATTTTACATGACTTTTAACATAAATATCCAAAAAATACAAAAAAGGACTGAGATTCCTACTATCTTTGGAAGAATACTTACATAATGTAACAAAATGATACTAAAATAAAACATATTTATTTTAATCTCCATAATGAGATATAAAATCCATTTTAACTCCTAAAACCACTTATAATTACATAGGGAATACATAGATAAAAAGGGGTGTTCTGAAATATCCAGTAATGGAATAAACATGATAACAAAGCATATCAGTTACGAAAATGACCCAAAAAGATATCATAAGAGGCAAGGATAATGGGTAGTCACAAAGGAGAATAACATAAATAATATGTTATCAAAATAAAATTGAAACATAGGGATGTAAAATAAATATAAAACAAAATAGAAACATAAGTCATGGATTATTGGAATAACAACATCACATGATGGATAGTGTCCCATCAAAGATTTGGATCACTATATAATCCTATAAATACCATCTCATGAGAAAAAAACATTATCCAATGAATATGAGTGCAATTAAAGACCACCCATCATAAAATTTACATTCTTTTATGTTCCAAAAAATGAAACCATCATAAGGAATATATATAACAATTACCCCTTGAAATAAATTTGTTTCATAATCCTGCTACATATCATAATAAAAGGAGATTTTATAAAGGTTATAAAGAGAAGAAGAAATTAGATATTGTGTTCAATAATATCTAAGTACATAATCATAGGTATAATAATATGGTATTTTATTAAAAAATACATCATGAGAAAGGTTAGGTAATTGGATATAGAAATGAACTTTTAAAATGGGTTTTTAAGGAATCAGTTAATGGATTTTAGAGAGTAAATAAGTATGGATTTTTCATTTAAAACCATAGATAAAATAGAATGAAAAAAATTAAATATTTCAATATTTAAGGAAATAATTAATGATAATAAATATTTTAAATGACTGTTACATAAAATGAGTTTGGGATAGAAGAGTTCCCAAATCGAGATTAATTTTAAAGATGAAATATTAGAAATTAACTTATGAAATGTATTTCCCCATAATATAATGGGATGATAAAATTGGTATGTGTTTATAATACCTATATAAATAATTTTAAATAAATTAATGACATAAAAGAGAGAGATAATGTGATTTTTATAAATAAAGTTCAAAAACCAATTAGAGATGGTCGGTCAGAGAGATCCCTTTCCTCATGTTCCAGAATCATTCTTCACTTGCATTCAATATCATGAAAAATAAAATTCATTCATTCATTCGTTAATTCATAAAACATTCAGTATATATTTTAATTAATATAATTTTTTTTTTCATTTTGAAAATATTCAATGATATATAATGTTTAATTTCATTATTCTGTGGGAATTCATTTTATGTTTCCAAGTTTGGATCACTGGTAGATAATAATTTATGTTCCTTTAAAATTGGAATAATAATTATGAATTGAAATTAAATAGTATACATGTAGTTAATAAAATTTAAATGGTCCTAAATACCCATATGTGTTACTATATATGGTTGATTAACTTGGTAAAAATGTTAACATCATATCGTTAGGTTCAATTTGGATCTTTTATCGACCACCACAAAATATATTCATTTTATTTTCATAAATGATCATTAAAACATTTAAAAAATGAAATTAGTTATAATATACATTTTATTATAAAATTTAACCAGAAGATTGTTTTTATAACTAGACATGAAGCTGGTGAAAAACAATATGTGCATTGTTCATGGAGGTGGTGAACCAACCATATTGTAGACAACTTTTACATTTTATAGAATAATTAAAGGGGTGTATAATATTTAAATTCCATTAAGACAAAAAAATTATAGTATATTTTCCATAATGGTTTAAATAATTCATATGCTATAATGGTGGAGAGGAGAAGTTAGAAGAAGAAAAGAATTTACAATGGGTAAATTGAGAGTGTTTCCTCTTAATTTTCATCAAATAGAAAATGTTTTTAAGGAACTTGGGATAGGAATTTTTATGTTAATTTCATTACAATGATATTGGGTGGATTATTAGGATGGAATTTGGAATAAATTTTGAAGGATTCGAGGCTTTGATGTTGTGAGGAGAATCTGTAGTGAGGGGTGGGATTTATAAGGGGGAGAGGGGTGTTTCTGAATACTATATTCATTATTTTATTATTTCTACTCAATATTGTAAATATTATTGATTATTGTGACTATATATATATTAAATGGTTTAGGTGAGATTAAATTAAGGGGTTATTAAAACATCCATAACTCAAAAATCATTGTATTTATCCTATAATCATAAATATCATATTTTTCTATACTTCACTATTCACAAAAATTATACTAATTCTAAAAAATAAGAATAATTAATCATAATATTTATTCAATGGGTATATTTAAAAAATTTAATACATTTAATGAAAAAATTGTATATGTAAGCAAATAAAATTTTAAATATATTCTTCATTTGTTTGAAAAAATCCAATTTTAATATCATCATCTATTTTTCGATCCTTTACAAAAATTACTTATGGTCACATAAAATTATCTTCTAATTACACTAAAACATATATTAACTTATAATTCAATGTTTTGATTTTTTTTTCAAATTAATATATTTATGAGGTTATTGAAACAAAAAAATTTATGCATTACCAAAAATGCAAACTATTAATTATTCATTTTTGAAACATTTATTTACTTATACCATAGTATAAATATAACTTATCTTCAATTTATACTACACTGAATGATTATTTTACACATTTATATGTGATTATTCAATTTTATTTTTAATGTTACAATTTCAAATTGTTAGATTAATATTCCAACGGTAGAGTTAATATTCTGACGATCATATTACTATTACCATGGACATATTTTTAATGGTTATATGGGTTCAATAATTTCTATAAATATCTCATATTTCATTAATTATTTATTCTATTTTATATTAACTCTATGTTATATATATTTTCATTTTAAAAAATTATATTTCATTACTTATATTCTGATTTATTTCTATAGTGTTATTCATTGGTATGATTGTTATGGGGGATCGAGTATATCTGTATCTTTTTTATTGATAACATATTCTTTATTTTTTTCCTACTGTAAAATTTTATATTTGTTTTACCATATTTATTATCAAAATTTAATGTTCAAATTAACATAATAATTTGTTTTTGGTTTCATCATGTGGTGCACTTGATTTATAAAACATTACTGAATATGACATAGTTATAAGAAGGGAAATTAAATTGATTAAATTATAGGTCAATACATTATTCCCCCAAACAATATATAGACCTATATTTTTCTACATACTAAGGTGAAGATGGGTGAGCGTACTTATTCTCTTTGGAATCCTTTAGTCCTCGTGTTGCCTCCTTCTACTTATTTTTTTCCCGTAGTACATTGATAAGCTCTGTTGTATTAATATTTATAACATTATTTCTGTGGTTTATGATCATCATCGACTACTCCTCAGAATATATATAATTTTCTAGATTTACCAACTCTAAATTTAGTACAGGTGGTATACTTTTTTTTCACTCCGTTAATAAGGTGACATCATATACATCTTGTACTTCAGATATGGTTTTGGGAGTTCTAGTCGAAAATTGATGACTCTGATGTGATCATTATTCTTAAAGGGTCTAATGTAATTTGGACATAGATTACCCTTCTTCTCAAATATCATGAATCTATTCCATTATGATATAAAAAAGAACACTATATCTCCAAACTCCAACTCTTGGTCTCTTGGATTATTTTTAGTAGCTATTTTATTGACTCGGAGCAACCTTGATGTGATTTTAAATGATCTTAAAATCTTCTACCATTTCCTCAACCGTTTCAAGTCCATGTAACTTATGTTCAAAAAATTTATTCTAGGATTCAAGCATTTTTCATCTCTTCCCATAAAGGGCTTCATATGATTCAATTTGTATTTTTTGAGTGAAAGTTATTAGTGTTTGAGAATTTGACCATAGGAATATGTAAATCCCATCCTCTTTTGAAGTATATTGAGCATGGTTTAAAAATATACTCATGTGTATGCTTATCCCACTCAGATTGGCCCTTAGTTTGGGGGGTGATAATCTATATAGTAGTTCAAAGAAACTTTTAGATAACATTGAATAATATTCCAAAACATTTATGTACAACATGGGTATTGGTTGGATACAATCGATAGTTGTTTTCCATAAAGTATCACCACTACAATAATTTATATTCTTTCATGTTTATCGAGTGAGAGGTCCACTTGATTTTTAATAAAATGGGAAGACATTAAAATATATTCCAATACAACTCCGATAACATTATTTACTCTTAATGTCCTTAAAAGCCTAATGATTTAGTCTGTGGTGATTCTTTCCCATTTAAAATTGGTATGGTTAATGGTTATGTCATACCCATGGTTTTTAACATATTTCACAAGATAATTTACTAGGAATTCTGATGAATATTTTTCAATATCCAACTTCATATTGTCCCGCTAATTTTTCTCTTATATGTATACTTCAGGGGTGGATTGAGAAGGTCATGTTATGTGAATCATTAAATAGATCCTTCATTATATTAGGATTTAAAGGTACACATAATTGTGATATAGATATTATAAATCATTGTACATCAATATTTTAGTCTATGAATTTCACTTTTCTTATAGCTTCCACATTCTTTAGTATTTCCACATCATCTCTTTCAGCATCCTTTTATCTTCTCCAAAAGTAATGGTTTATCAATCATTTGAAAAAACAATGATGCAACAACTTACTTTATGATTACAATGTTCATACTTTTAACTTCTAATAATATTATATCCTTACCAATTCTAATAATTGTTATGGTTTTTAGATCCTTTATATTTATAGAACATTTCACATTATTTTCCTTTCTAGTATGGTAATGGATTGGGAAATCATATACCCTAATTAATTATGACCATCATCACTGGTGTGTATTGATTTAATTATTTGTGAATAAATAATTTATGCTCTTATTATCCATATATAATTAAAACCTCTCAACATGGAGATAATGTTGATAGATTTACAAATGAAAGATTACTAAAGCCAACTCTAGATCATGTGTTGGGTAGCTCTACTCATGAACTTCCAATTTTCTTGAGGTATATGCTATCAATTTATCAATCTTCATTAGTACATATCTATCTCCCTTCTATAAATAATTAATACATACAATTAAAATATCCCCACCTGAGTGAAACATGGGAACTAGTGTATTGATAAGTCTCTATTTCAATTACTTAAAGCTATCATCAATATAATTAGTCTAAAAAAACATTTTCGACTTTAGAGTCAACTTGGTAAGTAGGTTTTAAAATTATGAGAATTTTCTCAAAAATCATTGGTAATACTAATCTATTCCAATTAATATATGGATTAATTTTAAATATACATGTCTGGACCACTCGTCAATTATATTGTTCATAGATGTTTCAACATATTACCCCTTCTTGGAGATAAAATACCCCAGGAATGATACATAGTCTATCTATAACTCACTTTTACTATACATTTCATATTGAATCTCCTTTAAAAAATTCTTTAACATAGTATTAAATTTATCCTCAAGATCTACCATATGATTGGGAGTATATCATAATTTCATCTATAATGACTACCACAATGTTTTCATGGTAATATGTATAAATTATATTCTTAATTTTCATACATATTATTCAAGAATTAGTGAGTATAGAGGGAATCACTATGAAGTCATAGTTCCCACACACTGTTTGAAAAGAAGTCATGAGATTAACTTACTTCCTCACCTTTAATTGATAATATTCGAACAAAAGGTACACTTTATAGAATTAATGGTCCCTACATAGGTGATCAAACAAGTCATCTTTTAATGGATGGATATACTTTTTCGTTATCACTATTTATGTTGAGTCCATGATATTCAATGGATAGGAAAGTTGAACTGTCGTTCTTGTTTAATAAGAAGACTAAAACACACCAAAGATAAGAACTTAGGTATATAAAACCCTTGTCCTGGTTTTATTATATCTATTTATTCATTTCATCCAACCCAATGGTTTCCATTATTTAATGATTAATTGATATAAGTAGGTATCTAGTTAAATGTTTAATTGAAAACTCATCCACTTGGTCCAGAGGAATGCTAGAGAACTCTTCAGGTAATACATTACTATAGTACCTCACAATGGGAATGTATTACAACATGATTATATTAATTTTTTCAATCATTTGATCTAGATATGCTTTCTCATAGAGAAATAAAATATACATTTGAGATAATGATTCAAAGGAGATTCATCCTCCTACTTACACATATAAAGAATCAGAGGATGGCATGTGATGTGAAGATTGATCTCCTTCCCCATATATTTGATATTTAATATATATATATATATATATACATATATATATGGACAACCAACCAATCCCAAAATATCAACAAAATCCACTAATGTATGAAATACAAGCTGTTTTTGGAGTGTTGAGTAAACAAAAATTGAATGGGGGGGAGTTTTATACTTGGGATGAAATAATTTCTCTATTTGATGTTCTCAAAGATTGCCAAACCCCCATGTATTGAGGTGCTGTTTGAATAGTTATACTAAATATGAAAGATATGAATGAATTCATAGAACTGTAATCATATAATACATTTAATGTCAGTGAATAGATAATAATCCCTCCTTTCACTATTTTATTTAGGTTCTAGTCTTTTACTATATCCTAAAAAATCTTTGGTTTGATAATACTCAAACTAAAAATTATATAAAAAGGGTTACTATAAACATAAAAGGAAGGAAATATAAATGAAAATTATATAGAAAATTATGATTCTATAGGTTTAACTCTAGGTTATATATGGTAATCCTTCCTTTTAGGTTTTCTAACATTAAAATATATTCAAGTGCTTCAAATTTTTCATAAATAGTTTGTGATTTTTATGAATCATATCCCTCATGACTGTTAAACTAGGTGTGAATCATGGCCTCCTTTTCATTCACCAATGGATGATCAAGTTAATGAACAATTATCCCTTTTTAGGTTTTTACCCCTTGGTATTACAGTTTTAGATCCATATCTAGCTATTGTATCCAAAAATGGATTTAATTTATTAGAAACCAATCTCTCTATATTTGAAAAAACATTTTGGATATTTTCTATACGTAGATTTATAAGAAGGGTTTATAGTAAAGTTTTCTAGTCATAATAAGAAATAAAACTATGCTATTCTTTGATACCAAATATAGAAACCTAATCCTTTTACATATATATTATATGATTTTTTAACACAATGATAAAATAATTACTAAAAATGGATTAAGAGGCCTATTGTGTTTGGAAGACAGGGTACATAAAATAAAACCCTAAAACGAAAATAATACATCTTCATTTAAATCCTCATAATGATATCCTAAATACCTTTGAGCTATAAAAACTAATAGGAAATCCTGGTGAACAAATAGACAAAATGGGTGAGATAAAAATCTTAGTAAGGGAATAAACATGATAATAAAGCATAAAATGTGAGTAAAATAGAATAAAATGGTATCATTAATGGGATGGATCATGAATAATAACATGGGAGGAACACATATTGAATATGGTAAAATAATATCTTAGAAATTGAGGCATGTGGAAGAAGCATAAAACCTGATATAAACATAATTCAATTCTAACTGACAAGACAACATAAGAAGTTGAATATTCATATCACGGATTTGGATCACCCTAAAATCCAATACATACAGAATAATGAGATAAAAACATTACCCAATGTATTGGAGCACTGTCTAGGTGCACAGATTATAACATGTACATGCATATGGGTTCCATAAAAGGAAATAAATCATAATTCATAAACATAATAGCTACTCATGGAAGGAAATGGGTTGCATAATATTTCCTCATATCATAATAAAAGTATATTTCATGAAGGTACCAAAGTAAATAAGGAATTCATTTTTTTTATTCTAATATCTAACAATATAAGAATAGGTCTCAAAATATGATTTTCATTTGAAAAAATATCATGATAAGTGGTAGATAATTGGGTTTTGATGTGAGTCATCACTATATCTTTTTTAAGGAATTTGTCAATGATTTTTCAATAACAAATATGTATTTAATTTTCTGTACAAACCAGATGTACACTAGAATGGATATAATTAAAATATTATTTTATTCAATGATATCCATTAACATATGTTTTAGAATCAGTCTGAACTAGCAATTAATATCATAAATTATCAAAATAATGCCCTGAATTAATTAATTCAAAACATTTTACATCTATATTTAATATATATAATTTATTATATTTATATATACCTATTTTAATGATATATATTGTTTAATTTCAATTTTATGAGGATGTTTATTTCATGGTTCCAAGGTCAGATCACTATTATAAAATTAATGATATTCTCTTAAAATGGGAATAAAAATAAGTAATTGAAATTAAATTATATTCATGTAGTTATATATATTTAAAAGGTCCCAAATACATCTATGTATTCATACATAGGTAAAATTCACTTAGTAAAAACGTTAACATTATATGGTTAGTTCACTTTGGTCATTTTACTAACCCCCATGAAATAGAATCATTATATTTAATTAAATTATTATTGATACTTTTAATAACATGATATGATTTATCATATAATTGTTATAAATATATTTACACATAATATTTTTTCTATCACCATCCATGAATGAAGTGGAGAAAAATGAAATATGTTGTTCATGATGGCTAGGAACAAACCATATTGTAACCATATTTTTTGTTTTAGAAATGAAATAATGGAGGGTATAAGAAGTATATAATATTAAAACAAAATATTACTATTTATTAATGTTACTCGCGTCATTATGTCATTTTGGATGAGGGATACAATGAAAAGGTAGAAGATGAAATCAATTTAATAGAAGTAAATTAAGAATATTTCCCCTTAAATGTCATCCCCTTGAAAAGCTACTTAAGGCACCTAGGATTGGTATTATGGTGGGAAATTATGCTCAAGTATATGGGGGAGAGGATTAGAAATATAATTGTGCAGAAATATGGAAATCTCAAAGGCTTATAATTCATGAGGAAAAGGGGAGGTATTCATTTTGGGATGAGAGTAGTGTTTTTGAATATTATATAAATTAGTTTATTAATTATGATTAAGAATATAAATTATATATATTGTTGTTAATATGTAAAATATTTTATGTGTTTTAAGTCTAATTTAAGTGTTCCTACATCATCATAGACTCCGAATTTTTTGTTGTTAACTGATAATAGGAAATATTGTATTTTACTGTACTACACTATTCACAAAAAACTCAACTATTATAGAAAAAGTAAAAAGCTACCCTTACCATTTCTCAATGAGTAAATTCCAAAAATAAGTTCCATTTTATGAATTTTTTTATAATTGTATGAGTATTAATTTTAAAATAAAATCCAAATTTATTTGAAAAATATAAATTTTAATATTACTAGAAAATTTCTGACCCATTAAAAAATAAATATAGTATCATAAAATTATCTTATAATTATAATGAAATTAAATATTAATTTATGAATCAATTTTATGTAAATAAACATTCATTGAAAAAATTATATTTGTTATAAAAGTGAAATTAAAACACTAGTGTGTTAAAAAAATAAAAACACATAATTTACCAATTTTAAAACATATATTTACTAGTACAATAGTATTAATATAACATATTTGAATTCTTGTCAGAATCTTTATATCATATTTCACACTTTCAGAGGGGATGATATTGTTCTAACATTCATGTTACTATTCCAAACAGTCAGATTACTATTTTAATGGTCAGGTTACTATTCAAATTGTTAGATTACTAACTAAATGGTAAGGGTTGAAATAGTTATATGGGTTCCCAAATTTCAATAAAAATTTCATTCTTCATTCATTCTCCATTCACTTATATTTTAACTCAAGATTATATATTTATATGTATATATATCCATTTTAATTATTCATATTTCATTTCTAATATTCTAATTCGTTTCTACAATTTTCTTTGCGAGTGTCAGTATTATGTTGGATTGAGCAGATATAAATATTCCTATTATTGTTATCTTATTCGCTATTTTTAGCCCATTGTAATAAATTGAATTATAATTGCCATATTTATTATTTAAAATTAATTTTTAAATTAATATAATAAAATTTTGTTGGTTTCATCATGTGTTGTATATGCTTTATACTACATTACAAAATATGAATGAATTATAATAAAGGTAATTGCATTGATAAAATTTTTGGTTATTACAATGATAATGGAAAGAATTCTAAAATTAAATTATTCCCTTTATGGATTGATGAAATCTATGAGAGATTGGTATTTTAAATTGTATAAGTACTTTAGAAGCACAATATTCAAAAAGGGGGAGGTTGATGGAAATATATACATAAATATGAACAACACCACCTGTAGCATCTCTTTTCTTCTATGTAAAATCTGCAAATATATCCTATATCATATTCGAGGTCAGGAGCTACAACAACATGTTATTCTGAGGTTAGTAGAGAATATAATTGATGTTTGAATTATCATATATATATATATATATATTAGTTTCAAACATGAAAAATTTTCCTGAAAAATATGAATAAATACCAAATAGGTGATTAAATTAGAAATCTATGTCCACCACTGACTTGAAAGTGAGGGTCTTACCTTGGTCCTGATATAACCATGGAGTGTGTCAGACATTCGGGTATATCACAGTCGTATAAAAATTATTAATTTAATAAAATAAAATAAAATATTTTACTTTATTTTATTTTCTTCATCATGACCTAATGGGGTCTATAAATATTATTTTATAGACTAATTCTAGGTTTATCTTCATAACACTATAGATTTGGGAGAGAGCGTTGAAGGGTCATTCCCAGGTGAACCGAAACTGGATTGTGGAGTTTTGACCAGTGTGAAACAAAATTTAAGGATCTCACCAATGATAATGACATAGATTCATTCATTATAAGTGATTGATCCTTTTTGAAGTGGGACATTATTTCATATAGAATTATCCAATTTTGGTATTTTTCCAATGAAGAACATAAATAAATCTACTAACGAATTGACTTGTGGATCGAGAATATTGAATGTATGGGTTAGATTTATTGAGGATTTTGGATTTCTATTATTTATTATTTTATATCTCTTCATTAATTGTTCTAATGAAAAAGAATATAGTCCAATATAAAAATTGGCCAAGGTATATTCCTCACATTTTTGCTTATGAATTTCATTCCTCTTTCACTGCATGTTCATCAAAGGAAATTCATTTAGACCACGGTTCGATGAATACCATACATTCAATCATTTTGAGAACAATATTCAGCACAATAGATCGATGTTAAAGGTACAACTTGTGATAGAGGTAATGATTTATGATCAATAATGGGAGATCATAGTATGAATGAGACTGTATCAAGGTTACCCACTATTAATGTTTCTGGAATACGATAATGGTGTGGCTCAACAAATGATTTAAAAGAAGATTGAGATATAATATCTAGTGAGAAGGTGATGGTGAGGCTCAGTTAGACCATATCCATGATATCTAGGAGTGGTCAGCGGTGGAACTGAAGGCAACGATGGTGCGGGCGTACATGGAGGAGGAACCACAAGTTTGTAGAAATCCCACATTACATGGTGTGTAGTAAAAGATAAAATCCCATGTGTGGACCTTATATAAATATAATATTTCCAAGGAGAAGAACATCATCTCACATCGTATAAGACCTATCACATTCCATGGGATCCTATCATGTTGGCTCAACATGAAACCTAAGGGATACATGAACACTAACGTACTCAGTTAAAATACATAGCCATAGTACACGGGCTGAGTCCTATTCTAGGTCATGTATTTCTATACATACATTACTAGGTACACAAACACGTCTAGGTGTCCATGGAAACAAAAAATGGAATGAGCATTGATACCATAATAGAATCAGTGCTAAAGGGAAACATCATGTACTTCAAATAATGTCTTAAAGCACTTATCATATTGACCATGGGCTGATTCATTTGGGAGAACTCCCTTGACCCTTTCCCAAAGGTGTTGTTATGGAATTTCATATTTTGTATAAGATGATGATCCCCTTTGAGGAATATCAATCTCAGATAGAGTTGTTAGAATCCATACTTATGGCCCATAGTGAGATACTCAATCATCATCAGTTTCTCTAGTTGGGGTTCTCAGAATCTTCATGACCAGCACTACATGGGGGATGATCCCCTATATAAAGGGTTAATATAGATTTGGTTTTTGGTATACCCCATATCCTAGTATGTGATCCCCATCTAAGTATCATTGTCTTCATACATCCACTATGTACTCTTTATCGTGAGAACTAATGAGCAAGACATCTCAGATGAATTCCACCAGTGTTTTTTGTCTCATGGAGTGAGTTCTCTCATAGGAGTGTCATATGGAACATTCGATTAGGAATCATATATTTTCTATACATTTGGGACCTTATATTGACACTATGAATCTACTCTAAATATATCTATATATTCTTGTCATCTATACTACTAATATACCCTGATAATGAGTTGAATGCTATTATTTATGATTTATAATTATTTGTTTTGGGATATTATAAATGGTATTGTTATAATCACCCGTACATGGGCTCTACCCACAACTGACTTGTCTTATACATTTGATATACCTTTTGATAGATTCATTGATAGACCAGGATGCGGTGGTGCTTAGTGATCCAAATATACAGAGGTGTGTTCTTGTGTTTGAATCAAAAGTGGTTATCTCCTACTTCAAAGGTTGAAATTATTTCCATTTTTAGATGGGGTCTAGTATTTGGACCTTTATTTATATTACATAGGTGTTACACTCTAACGGTGGGATTATTGATCTGTGGTACATAATCGATTGTTTTGTATCTCATCATTTTATGGGATTATAGATGTGTGTATGTGTCTGTCTATCATTACCATAGGGCAAGGAATAACATTTCAGTGTTATTAATACTCAGTGCTAGCCACCACCTATTAGACTATTGGAGATAATAATGGGGTTGTAACACTCATATTATCACATGCTTGGTGATCCCCGATTGGTTGGTTCAGGAAACAGTCGTATTAGAGGTAAAAAGTTAAACTTTAAGACAAGAGTCTTTGAGATTGGTTGGGGTTTTATTGAAATAGTTTTAAGTGTTCTAAGTTTATCTCTTAGTATAGTGACACAAATGTTGGTGTGGCCACTGATGTATCCATTCACTAAGAATCTCACTCCCTTCTTGTCGACTCGGTATATATAGGCACTTGTTGCGAGGAAAACTTTTGGAACATTCTTCTTTATGATTGTTTTGTGATTTTTATATCCTTCCTCAGTCAACTCTCCAAATATACTCATTGAATGTTTTACATAATTTATATAATAGGATTACTCTATGATATTTTCTAGTAAGGATTCAATTGAAGGATCATGAGGATCATCCCCTGGGTGATGAGGCTTCAATACATGGACTGGTACAAGAGGTGATACCTCCAGGTGGTGCACCAGTATTACCACTACATATTGACCAACTGATGGTACCAGATGTACAAGCAGATGAGGTATTCATGTTGAGTGTACTTTATGAGTTATAGTGATAGTGAACCATCCAATTATGGGTTGATACAGACCCACAAGAGGTTTAGTATTGGCTTCTAGAAGTGACATGAATATTTTATCTTATCAGGAAACCAACAATTCAAATGGTGGTCCTAGCCATGATAATTCTCCTTGACTCTAAGGGATGGTAGTGGTGCATAGTGACTTATTCATATGATGAGACAAATTTTCTATATTTGGAGTTCAAGTACCTTTTTAGAGATAAGGTTTCACTAGATACAATGAGGTGTCTACGCATCAAAGAGCATCTATATCCCCTATATGGAAAAATTAATGTGTATGGGTATTATTTTAGGTTTAAAAACCACTCTCGGTACTCGATGGATAGGGTGTGTGATCATATATTTTGGGATAAAACATTTTAATGAGGAATACACATTCTTATTTAATTCATTTGGATGCCTCTTTGAATTACTACCAATGCTAGGGTGACAGAGTGTGCATTAGTGGTCGAGAGTTTCTTGGTTGAGAAGAAGAAGATAGTAGATAGTGGGAGTGGAATGATGGGGGATGATACTTTGATGATAGGTATATAATGAAGGAAATAGGGAACCAGATGTGTGATAAGTTTCAGAATGTGATCCCATGATAGTGCATATTTGGTTCAGGGCTCACAAGATGAATATAGCCAGGCGAGTGAGATCCAGTACTACTCTTGTGACTGTCAGTACATCATGCATGTGATTTCCCAACACAGAATATGGCTGATAGAGAGATAGTTGATATACTTTCTTGGTAGAGTCATTAATATGATAGTGTTGGTCTGTTGGATGGAATGTGTGATAAAGGGTCAATGTGAGCATTTAAATGTGGAATATCTTTTGACATGTTACCACCGGCACCCCTTGGTGTTCCAAGCAAGGATCAGGGAGTCGAGTGACATGTACAATGAAAATTGTAGGTAGTTGAGGCTTATGAACTGGAGACTCCATGGATTATAAGGGGTACTATATATGTATTCTATAATTTAGCTATAGTATTGATAGACACAGGTGAAATTCACTCCTCTAGTTCCACTTATCTTGTTTGAGAATTCAATATTTTGGTTGAGCCCATAGATAGACCCTTCTTCATGGTGATTCATACTAAAGGTTAATCTGTGATCATGCACTTTTTCTGATGGTGTGACCATACTATTGGTGGTGATAGTTTATTTTAGTATTTATTTAGAGAATTGATGATATATTATGATGTTATCATAGGAATGGACTCGTTATCCATAGATCACAGTAAGATAAACTATTTCAAGTAGAGGATGTGGTGTATCCACAGTGATTGGATGATGTTTTCCTTAGTGGTTGAAAATGAAACCTATGTAGAGAAGGATGGGGTCATCCAAAGGAGGGTTTATCGAATTATACACTAGTTGGATAGTATGAATATTGGTTTAAGAAATGTTACGATATTTTAGTTTCCTATAATAGTGGTGGAGTATGAGGATGTATTTACTTAAAACATTCTAGGATTACCTATCTTCTGAGAGATATACTTATACATTGATATACACCCAAGGATGACCCAAATGTCTATTCTAGAATATTAGATTTATCCTGTAGAGATTCATGAGATGAGGTTATAGTTGGGAAGGGTTTTGTGAGACCTATAGTTTCACCCTGGTCAGTCCCATTATTTTATTTCAAGAAGGATGATGCGAGGTTGAGGTTGTATGTGAATTACCATGTACTAAATTAGGTGACCATAAATAAAAATTATCCACTACTGAGGATCAATGAACTACTAGATCAATTGAAAGGTGTGTGATGGTTTTTGAAGATTGACCTCAGAATAGAATATCACTAACTATGAGAATGGTTCGAGGGTATATCAATGATGGATTTTCGATGCTGTTATAATCACTATGAGTAATTGGTGATTTTTTTGGGAATGAGGAACACCCAAAAAGTGTTCATGGGATTTATGAACTAGATATTTCTGTCTTTCATAGTCCTTTTCTTGGTAGACTTCATTGGTGGTTTCCTAGTGTACTCATATTACATAGATGAGAACATGGGAAACTTGAGGATTGTTCAAGACATTCTCCAAGAGCAGTAATGTTATATGATTATTTTGAAGTTATAGTTCTAGATTCAAGAATTCCACTTTCTAGGACATGATATATATCTATATTGTGTTGTAGTGATCCCAGTAATGGAGAAAGCCATGTAAGCTTGAGATCCACCTATGTTTGTGATGGAGGTGTGTTTCTTACATTGTTTGGAAGCCTGGTATCATATATTTGTATATACCTTCTCTAGGATATCATCTTTATTGATAGATTTAACTCAAAATGTGTATCCTTTCAAGTGAATTGAGGGGTGATAGTAGTCGTTTCATGAGTTAAGGAAGATATTAATGAGCACTCCCATATTGAGATTATCAGAGTTGGGTGTCAAGTACATAGTATTTTTTATTTTATTAGAGTCAGTTCTTGGTTTTATTACGATGTGGAGGTAGGTGGTGATTTTCTATGGTTTACATATTTTGAGAGCACAAGATCAAAACTACAAGACTAGTGATCTTGAACATGGAGTGTAATTCCTCACACTAATGGTGTGGTGACATTACCTTATGGTTGAGAAATTTATTGTTTTCTTATAACAATGAAAATCTCAACTATATGTTATCTTTTATGAATATTATCCTAAGATAGAGGCTATGGCTTGGGTTCCTCTAAGATTAGGACTTTGATAATTTCTATAGTCCTCGAAGGGGAAAAAGGTATCATATTCTCTTAGTAAGAGATATTTTTCATATTTACTAAGCGAGTTATTAGATAATTTTTCCCCATTATAGTCATCCTTAGTGGATGATGATGGTTCATCATACATCTAGTTGATGGTTGTTACCTCACTAATTATACAATTAATTAGTGATACTCAACATTGAAATACCAATTGTGATACCCTGCATACTCAGATATCCACTGGACATGCTCCTAATGGATTTCTAGAAGGTGTGAAGAATTCCATCCTTTCTAGAGGTTTCGTGATGGTATAAATTAAATTTCAGTATGAGGTCATGAAGAAGTTACATACATATCGTTTTTTGTATGTCTATGTATAATGAAGATGTATTAGGTCCTATGACATCTGTATTGATGGACAAAGATGAATAAAAATGTTATAATGCTTGCCTCCTAATGATTTACTTATCAACTTGTGAAGGCTGAGCACTAGGTTCCACTAGGATTATCTCAAAACCTTAATTATATATAGTAGAAGTGGGGTGTGAAATCTATAGACTATGTGAAGGGGCATCGAAAAAAATCCAGAGGTCATGATTCTATCTGGGTGATCATAGGACAACTCAAAAGTCCGTCCACTTCCTAGCAATCTAAGATAAGACTTTAGTAGATAGATTGAGATGTCTCTACATGTAGTAAGTATTTCGGATCCACGGAGTTCCCCTAGAGATCATTCCATACCATATGATCAATTCACATCTCAGTTCTGGATTGGATTGTTGGAATTATTTGGGACTCAGTTGTGATTGAGCATGAGATTTCACCTCAAGACTGATGGCCAGACTGAGAAGACCATTTAGGTCTCAGAGGACATGTAGTGGGCTCACATGTTGTTCTTTAGACATATTTGTGTGGATCACCTACCATTAGTGTAGTTTTCATAAAACAACAATAACCATCTCACCATCGGTATGGAACCATTTGAGGCCATGTTTAAGAATATGTACATGGGAACACTATGATGGAAAAACCTAGGAGAGTCATCACTTATGGGACCAAATATAGTGTGAGATATGATAGAGAAGGTTCATGTCATCTACAATTGAATGAGGAATACACAAAGGTTTCTTATGTTTTATGCAGAACAAAGATGAATGCCTTTATATTTTTAGGAGGATCATGTGTTCCTATAGTTACAAAATCATTCTGAGATGTATAGATTTTTCCATTGTTATAAGCACTCTCTAGGATTAATTGGACCTCTCTAGACATTTCATAGAGTCGGCGAGTTGGTGTATTTTTTGGCTCGACTCCCACAGTTGGACTGGATACATGAATTCTTCCACATGTTGCGGCTGAGGAGGGAGGACCATAACTTGTCTCATTTTATCTAAATGGGTGAGATCATTGAGGATGAATCTAATTTTTATGAGAACCTATTAGAGATTGAGTATCATTAGTAGAAAATCCTCAATGGGAGATCGATTCCTTTAGTTCATTTTTGCTGGAAGCATGAGAATCTTCAAGAGAGTACATGAGACTGGGACACCCAGATACATACTCATTACCCACATTCGTTGGTCATTTTATTTTCTTCTTAGGAATAAAATCCCTATGTTTCAGAGAATTTAATTCCGTTATATTTTAAATTTAATGACTTCTAATATATCTAGTAATATTTTTGAGACCAGGTCCTGAGACGGTGCATGATTTTGAGTACTAATGAACCTGTAATTACTGTTTAAAATATTATATATATATATATATTAACTTCAGAAACATTAATTTTCCATAAAAAGTGGAATAACTACTAAATGGGGATTCAGATCATAATTTTGAGGCCACTGTTGAGTTCAAATCACGGTTTTTACCATATGAATGAGATAAACATGGAGTGTGTCGGACATTTCTGGTGAGTTTAGTCATGAGAAGATAATTAAATAATTAAAATATTTTATTTTATTTTATTTTATTTTTTTCTACATGACCAAGTGTGGTCTATAAATTATATTCTATTGAAAAATCCTAGAGTCATCTACATAAACTTAGATATTTATGAGAGAGCCTTTGAGGATAATTCTCGAGTAAAAAACAATAAAACTGTGGACCATCAATACGTGTGAAATGGAATTAGAGGATCATGCCAATTTAAATGACATATATTCATTATTGTTAAATAATTGATATATCTCAAGGTAGGACATAATTTTATTAGGATTTCACCCAAAATTATTTTTCATATTACAAACATGAATAAATAAACTAACAAACTGATTCACAAAACATGTGTATTGGGAGTGTGGGTTATATTTATCAGTTATTGGGGATTTATATTGTAGATTATAACATATCATATCATTAATCATTATCATTGAAATGAATCAAGGATAAAACAAACATTTGATCATGTCCATCCTTAGGGTTTAGTTTTCTCATTTATTTCCACATTCTTAGCATGTTCATCATTTTAAATTCCATTGTCCTATTATTTGATAATTACCCGGTATTTAATCATTGTGTAACCATTCATTAGTGAAATAGATCAATACTATGGGAATAGATTGAGTTTGAGGAAGCAATTGGGGACCAATGATGGTGGTGGGTGATTGAAATAAGAAAAAGAAGGGATTATGGATACTCATTCATTATTTTTTGAGTTTGATATGGCACTATAGCTCAACATATAATTTTCGAGATGATAGAGGTATATTTTCAAGAAAGTAGGCGATGGCAAGGCTTTCTCATACTAGATATTTGATCTCTGGGAGAGATCATCAGTGGAATCAGGGGTGGTGGAAACCCATGTGTATGTGGAGGAGGAACAATGAGTGTCTAGAAATCCCATGTTACATGACATGTGATCAGTGATAACACACCATGTGGGGTACTTCTACAGTTATAGAGATTCTGTGGATAAGGAAAGTATTACATGAAATGTGACACATGAAACACACCATGTGACCCTTAAATGATGGATCAACATGTATCTTGGGGGATACATAGGCATGGACACCATCTAGTACATGACATGGCTAGAGTAACTGTGTTGAGCTATGTACTCAGACATGACTAGGTGCATGAATGTAGACAAGTTCATAGACACAACCAATTGTACACAGGTCTATACATATGCACGAGACGTGAAATATAGGTAGAAGCAGTACCAAAGGGATATGACACGTAATTAAATTACGTGTCATGTACTCCTTAAAAAATGGATTGAAGCATTGTATGGTCTTGGATACGTGTGTGTGTGTGTGTGTGTGTGTCTGTGAATACAGTTACCTTAGGATAAGGCCTCCCATATGAGTATCATTTGTACTTAGAACTAGTACTCGTCCCTTAGTCTATTGGTTGCAGGCTTGTGATTTTAACACTTGGATTATCATCATCCATAAGGTCCCTAATAGGGTTTTATCATGACTCCACATCACTTATTTTGATTGTATATGTTTATTATATTATATTTCTTAGTGGTGAAGAATTTTTTTTAAATACATTAAAACAAAAATAATGATGAAATTAGAAATTTTACTAATTTGATAAATGCAATTTTTCTTGTATTTAAAAATTACTCTTATTTTATGTTTTCTATTCAATTCATAAGAATAATATACTAAGGAATTATTTAAAAAATTTATCATAATGGAAGTAAGAGGAGTACCTAATAAAATTCATGTAGAAACAAAACTAAACATGTATTATGAAGTAGAATTTTCTAATTTGAAAGAACACATGCATCTGATTGGAATTATTTTCTATAATACTGCTTCTAAAAAATATACTTTATTCCATCACTATCTGTACTTGATTTGTTATCAGATAAAAAATAATATCATCTCTTAGTAGTGAAGATAATTATTTGATACATCTCAAATACTTCTAACAATGCTTTTCTATACCAAAATAAATGTGAGATTAACATGAAATTATTTATAGATAATTATTGTGTAGGTGTTTTTGATAATAGAAAATCCACACTAGGTGGAGAATTTATCATCAAAAATAAATGTGTAACATGACATTCAATGAAATAGTCAACAATTACTTTGGGTTTAACAAAGGTTCATTTTTTTGAATGATGTGGATGAAGACACAACATGAGAAAATCAATTTTTAAATTATATCTAATTTAATTATAGATTGTTATAATCATAGTTCCATAAATATATCTAGTTCATTATTCCATATAAAAATACATAGATAATAAAGAACAATTTTTTGAAGGAGGAGTTGGTTGAAGGTGTCTTGAAGCTTGTGTGCATTCCCTCAATGGAACAGGTTTCTAATATTTTCAGAATCCCAATTTTTAATGAGTGCTATGAGACCCCTAGGCTGTAAATATGAGTAAAACCCACTTCCAATCATGGAGGTATGTTTATTCTAGAGTTTCATTCCCACTTTCACTATCTATAATATTTAAATATGGGAATATTATTTATTTGGTGGTGAAACCTACATGTTTATAAAGTATATTGATGTGTTTTCTGAGCGATTATAGGAAAATGATTAAGAAAATATGTTTCTGATTTCATGACTCAAAATATATGCTAGTATATCTTGTTGAATTTTTAAAAGGAAAATTTTGATGTCAAAGCTAATTACTATTATTTTATATATTGAGAAATTATCATGTAAATATAGATTTGGTTAGTTCATGTCTCATTTATTTAAATAAGTTGATACAATATTGTTTAAATTCATTGTGGATATATTGATAATGATTATAAATGAAAATTCAAATTTATACACATTTGATTGAGTGGGGGATTGTCTGATATTGACTTGAAAATAAAATGTATGGTTATAGTTTTGGTATTGGTAAAAAATCCTAAGTGGAATATTATTTAATGCACTTAAGGAAGATGTTATATTTTAATTTAATAATTTTTTCTATTTGATAATTTTTGAGTTGGTCTCTAGGTGAAAGAAATATATTATTTCTGGTTATAAGTTCTCTGTTAAACAGTTTGATGAATGAAGTGAGTGGCTAGATTAAGAGGATATATAAGAGGAAATTGATTAAGTGATAATTTATACCTGGATTATCCAATTATATTGGAATTATAAAATTTATCAAGGATTTATTGGATAATGGTTGAAAAGTTTTTGATATGATTTATCTTAAGCCAGATCAATTTTGGAATCTATAGGATTTGGGGAATTTGACAATGTCCAACATTTTGAAGGACTTCAAAAGAATAATTTAAAATATTATAAGGTTGTTATGTAATATTGTATGGTTGAACCTATGAACTTCTTAAGGTTTGATCTTGGTATAATAATGAAAAAATAACAACGGAATAAACTATATAAGCTTCAAATAAGTCTTCATAAAGTTCATATAAGAACTTCATAAGGCTTATACATGAATTTTTAAGGTCTAAAAAGACTCCGTAGGGTTCACCCAAATATTGAAAATTGAAAATAAAAACTTCATATGGTTCATTTTTATTATTCACAAGGATCATTTTGAGACATGGTATGTTTTTAAATAGTACATTATTAAGTTCACCTTATACGTTTTAATATTTTTTATGAATTTATAAGTATTTTTATTTCATAACATTGATTGTAAGGTTGAACTTCATAAGATTTATTCAAATATTCATAATATTTATTTAACCTTACAGAAATAGTACATATCCAAATTTGGGAGAATTTATAGAATAAATATCTTAAGGAAGAATTAACTCAGATGATGTTATTATATTCATAAATGATCTAAAAATCATATGTATTTATTTTATTATTACTCATGAAATTCAATAATGAACTCTAAGTAAGATAAGAAAGCTACATGATATAATGATGAAAACCATTTCCTAAATCCATATAAATAGAAGATCAAGTTGAAGTTGGCTGTAATGTTTTTTTATATCGTCGCATTGTGAGTAGTGTGAGATGTTATAGTTCATGATGAAAAAATATATTATAGGTGAGCTTTTAACTGCAATGTGAGGGACTAAAACTGTGAAAAATTCACTACATGTTCTCGTGTAGTTATTATAATCTAAATGAATGAGAATTTTTTTGGAGGATTAAATGAGAAAGATGGGCTATAATAACTATAACATCATGTAAATGTTAAATGACAGAATCTCTATGAGGGATTGAAATTCGGTATTTAATGGATTTTAAAAATAAATGAAATAATTAAATGATATTCACATGGTTTATGTAATATATTAATATATATTGAGAAAAATAATGTTATTTGTTATTTTTTCAACCATTTCGAGAATAATTCACTAGAAAATAATAGCATGTGAGGAGCGGGGGTGGAATAATTGGATGGAGAAGATTGACACATGTCAAGTCAAATGTTAGATTGTGCTTCCAATATCTATATATCTTTATACGATTTATGTTATTTCTATATCATTAAGAAAAATATTTAATTTTTTTAGTTAGTACCTTAGTCTTATGATAGGTGTAAATCTAATCCCCATCATGTTGTTATATCTTGATAATAAAAAAATATCTACGTGTTTATCATATCAAAATAAATATATATGAAGGATATAATAATTCTTTAAGGAGATTAATCAGGTGAACAAACATGTCATTTTCCACGTTTTATTATGTAATACATTTAGTTGAGAGATCCCTAATAAATAAGTAGAAGGTAGATTGATAGTTTTAAAAAATATATAAATATTTATTCCTCCTCCCTCCTCTTTGTGTTTATCATATATTGTTTAATCATTTTAAGATCCTATAAAATATTTGGTTTATTTGTCAACCTTTACATACACTAAGAATAAACCGTCATTTTATTTTGTCTAAGTGATTTTCATAAAATATGTGAAAGAATATAGAAGGTTCTTGTATATTTATTTTATGGTATGTTTTTCATTTTAAATTATTCATGACATTGATTTTAAAGCATGGTTTACCTTTGTTTATTGTTTTATTTATCCTCCACTAATTGTATAAGATTTATTAGATCCTAATAACCCCTTCATATTGGATTATTTGGTATGAACTAAAGCCTTTTATATGTGATGAAATTTTTATATCATATTAAATGATATGAGGTCCTCCATCATTATTATCCTAGGGTTATTCTCAATGGTTATTTCTAGGGGGATATCATCCTCTCTGGTTCCTTCCCCTTCACCTCCCACCTATCCCTTTTTTCTCATCCTCTCTTCCCCCCTTTTCTAATCTCTCCCAAGGTATGAAAATCTCTTCTAGATTTTATTTCTCAATAGTTATTTTTTGAAGATGATGACTCCATTATTAGGAGGTGTTTAGTTCCCCATGAAGGTTGTTTATGGTTGAAGGCCTTGGATGCTCTGAGCCCTAATTTAAGACATTCTATGGATTCTTGTTCCATAAAACCTATCCACGTCAGATCTGGTGTGTTGATTTCATAGTGGATTTGGGTTTTGTGGTTCAACAGTCGATGTTCTTCAAGGAATTATGTGTTATCTTTTCCAGTTTCAACGTATATTGGTTCCCTTTCCATCGACAATGTCATCCCTTGGAGCCCATTACCCCACATTATGTTGCTCTGACCTCTCATTTCACTATATATATCTATGACAGAGCTGGAATGATAGTTATATAGAAATTATGGGATGTAATTTTTACTGGTCTTCAGTGTTCCTGACGCATCCCCCTTCGATGATGTCTTCACAACCAACATCGACAATATCTTTGAAGACATTCCGGTTTGATGGTTTTAATTGGTGTTTCTCACTCGTTCATTTGGTGAAGGATTGTGAATTTTTTTAAGTGTTACTAATAATTATATACTTTTTTTAATGGTTAAATATTGATCATCTCATTTATTGGTGGTCCTCGATGATGGTTCATTTTAGAATATTTTGTTGTTTGATTTTTCTATGGTGTCATGTTTTTGTTTTTTCAATTGAAATGATTAAATATAGTGAATGGTTCATCTAGTGAGATGGTGTAGTATTGGCTGGTGATGATGATGGAGGATATTAGATGATGATATATATAGTGATGACAGAGGTTGTATGATGATATGACTTCGACTGATGATGGTGTCTTTTAGGTTATGGTCTCCTTAGGCCATGTGTTCCTCATGTGGTTTTTGAAATGTGAATTTCGAATTTGGATTACTTTTCTATTATCTCATGCGTGGTTTTTGGTTATCGATCAACCTAAAAGAATCCATTTAGAAAATAACATAAATTAATATTCATTCTATCATATTAAATGATATTTTTTATCCTAATAGAATGAAATCCCTGATTTCATATCAGTACCTTCTTAATTAATAGTTAAATGAAATAATCAATTGATTAAATGAAAAAGACATACTGTATGAATTCCATTTCATAGGAAATATTTTTTTCTAATATTTATGATATTCATGATCGATTAACATTATGGGTTGACACTCATGTGTAAACATCCAAGATGAATATCATAAAGAAACAAATACACAAGATGCCACAGATGGGAGATATTTATTAAGAAAACAGTTCACCAATGCATTAACACATTCATTATAAAACATGAGTGAATTCATGTCCATCCAAGGATAATCCTTGAGGATCCTATAAGGGTTCCACCTACGATATGATAGTGGGTTTTTTTTCATCCATACTTGCTCAAAAATCATTGAACCCAAAATTCTCTATTGTCCACCTTATTTACATGATGATGTACTAAATTCCATGGATGAAAAATAATTCCACTTGAATGTTGTGTGATTCTATATACCTTTGACACCTCCAAGAGCCAGAGTCCATAGACTATCAATCCTATGATTTTCATTAAACTGATTCAACGATGGATGAATAAGAAGTAACAGCTTCTTCAGTGTAAGTAAGCATGTTTACAAATATAATTATTTCCAGTAAACATGGTTTCACTTATTAAATATATGTTTGAATTAGTTTGTGTTTCTATATTACATCCACTAGTTTATTAATTATTGTAAAATTATTATATAACCCATCAATTATATTAGATCCTCCTAGGAATTTTGATTTCTAATATTATGCTCAAAATGAAGAATGTTTTACAATTATGTTTGAAATAAAGAATACTGATATCATATTACATATCTCTTTCCCTATCATAAACTAATTTTCCATAATTCTGAATCATGGGATAAAATATAGTGATATCATGATCTTAAAATCCATACCAAACCTATGTCTTGAATAACTTTTATTTCATGACCCATGGAAATCATATATTATGACGGAAGTGTTGTGTTTTCATGAAAACAGAGAATCAAATTTCTAAGGTGGTATTTATTCCTATCATTTAATATGATATGTGAAATCAACAATAAATTTTTGGGATTTCGTTTTCTAAATATTGATGATAGTGTGTTGTTGGTCTATTGTATCTGATGATATGAATATCAGTCATAAAGTATGATTGATTGTGAATTCCATGACCTTTCATTCATATCCTATGACTCCCATTGAATAATATAATATAATAGGTGTAAAAAGTCTATTTTTGGATGTAAATAGGGATAAATGTAATTTTGGGGATATTTATTAATTTATAACAATTTTACAACAATTAATTATCAATAATTAATTATTAACATATATATTTCTAGGAAACATTTGATGTTAAATATTCCTTCATAATAAATGATAATATTAATAATACCTTTTACCAAATTATATTGAATCCCTTATGACTTAGAGAATAAAATTTTATATATAAATCGTAATGATAATTTAATTTTTTTTTATAAATTTCAAAATAAATTCAAACTGTAATATATTTATATTCAAGTTATTAATAGTTCATAACTATTATTTTTAATTGTCCAAATTTATACCTTATAGTGACATATTATTTGAACCACATCCAATGAGTTTTATGATTGATTTTATTGAGTTTTAAGTAATGTTTAGAATGTGATATTTAGATTATTTAGAATGGTTACTTAAAATAAATTGGATTATAAAGTGTTTATAATTTATCAAATACTATATATTTAAAGTGGAATTACAAATAATAAATCATTTAATATTTTCATATTATTAAATGAAAATAAACACGTTTTCACATGGCTTACATAAAATATTGGGAGGGGATATTAAATCATTTTTCTATAATGAAATAGTTAACAAAAACATTGAACTAAATCACTTTGTTCATTCATTCATTCCACTTGGAATTAATATATTGTGTTTATTATAATCACACACCCTTTCATGCCAAATGAAAAATACCAAAACTCAAAAGAAGTGTTCAATAATACACTAATTGTTCACAAGGTGATAATCCCATGTTAATCCATTCAAGCACTGAGAACCAAGAACATATAAAAAATGAGTTGAAATATTCAATTTGAACACATGACACTATGTATTCCATGATCATATTGAAAAATTATTTTTATCAAAACCAAAAAAAATCATAGTTTTCACAAAATCATTAAAATATAAATTTCATTCATAGAACATTAAAAATAAGGATACCATAAGTTTTAAAAAATAATCGAGAAACAAAACATTTAAAAAAACAAATACAAATTTCTTAAATCCTTAGAACCATGATTTTTTTAACAAATATACTACCTGAGTTCTTTGATGGAAATTGTAATATGATAGATTATAAATATAATCATTCCAATTTCTTGAACAATTATGTGATATATAATGCACCTAACTTAAGTAATCAAACGACAAAACTATGGGAGTAAAAACAACCACATCCCCCAAAAATGGGCTCCAAAGGTACTCCATAAGAGAGAAACCAGAATCATACAAAGGCTTGAAAAAAAATGAAAAATCTGAAAAAACCTATCAAAGGATGACATAAAAGTGTTATAAAACTTTTTTAATAAAATAACATTAAACTACTTCCATGAATATCACACTTGAATCCAATAAATTTTCCCCAATATTCATCATGGGAAAATATTATTTTAAAATGCCCCTGATCATCACCATAACCTGGTGGAGCTAAAATTCTCATGGTCCCTTCTATAAGATAACAAGTAGGAGGCATGACATGACCATACAATATATCTTGGTTTACAAACCCAATTTGTTTTCTGATCACCATTCCCTATACCCCTCCTTACGAGGATTTTTGGTCCATTTTATGTTGTCAATATACAAGGGTTCCCCATCCCTAACCATGACCAGAAGATCCCCATTTTTCTTACCCATATTACACAAGGACACACCAAGAATAATACGACCACCACCATGGAGTTCTTCATCCCATAAATGAACCTTAAAATACCAAAACCTAAAAAACTCTCAATGAACAATAAATTACCTCCCAAAACACCACTAAAATCATTATAATATATCTCAAAAACTATGTGGACACAGACATACATGGAAAAAAGGGTGTTAAAATTTTTCCACCATTGGTTTTCGTCTTTTAAAAGAAAGATGTTGGAAATTATTTAGAAGATAATGGGCCATTGTTTCAATATAAAGGATTTATGTTCCCATTTATCATCCTAAATCTAACCATACATCCATAAAAATGATAATAAATAGATACTCCTACCATATAAAAACTTCTATTGTATATCAATAATTCATATAGAAACATGTAATAAGGTAGTATCCATTGAATGATCAATGTGGTCCCTTCGAATCACAAGGTTAGGATCAAGACGATACTTAGTTAAATGAGATAAATGAAATACAATGTGTATGGTTCTGAATTGTGGTGGTGAATCTGAATAAAAATTCACATCATCAATCTGTTTTATAATCTCAAAAGTTTTAATGCACTAAAGAGAAAATTTACCTTACATACCAATTTGTTGATACACTATTCTTAGAGATATTTTCAAGAACACCTGATCTCCCACATAATATGATAATATCCATCGATGAATATCCATATAAGATTTCTTATGAACCTATGGAATCTTTATCCTTTTCTTAATCTTCTAAATTTTCTCAATCTTCTCTAAAACAAGGTTATGTCCCATAATTGAATATTCTTTGGTCTCTACCAAATATTTTTTAGACCAACAGGGACAACCATACAATGATTCAAAAGGATCCATTTGCATTGAATCCAAATATATATTATTGTATAAGAACTATATTAATGGTATATGAATCTAAAATGAGTCTCTAATATTTGTTACACATGTTCACATCATGACTTTGAACATTTAGATCATCCATTCTGATTAGTATCCCATTTGAGGATGATAATCCATGATCATAATCAATTGGGTACCAAAATATTATTCTAATGATGTCCAAATTAGGGAAGAAAAATGAGGGTCTTTGTTGGAGATGATTGAAATAGGTATTATATAAAACTTTGTGATCCCTTGAATATATACTTTTTCCAATTATTACACCACATTGGATTCATTAATATAGATGAAGTGAGATATCTAAGTGAATCATTCCATAATCACACTAATTAAATCGTGTTTCGGAACAAATCTTAGTAAAATTGTGATAAAATCAATATATTTGTGATGCAATTTACATATTGATGTACAATTAGGTATTATAACAAAGCATCTAATCATTTGTTCTTATCCTTGTCCTTATCATAATTGACGAATCTCAATACATACTCATCCACTTTTCTTTCCATTCTAGGAAACCATAAATTGGTGTATAATTCTTATACATCTTTAGAATTTTTGGATGTGAAACCCATTTTATGAGGTGATAAGAAGAAATTAGTTTGTCATAATATGAGTTTAGAAATAAAATTGGATCATTAAAAAGAAACATATGGTTCTTATGTTGTTTCTATCCATCAATAGTATCCCTACAATTAATTTTTGATTTAATGGTAAGGAAATAAAAATCCAATCACTGATCACTATTGACATGTTCCTTAATTCTAGGAATTATAGTTACAAGTTATTAAATTTCATCTTTGTTTCTCTGAGTGTAATCCATTTTCGTTTCCACAATGACAGCCCTCAATTTCCACTGATCACAATATTTATTATCTAATTGTTGTATAAATTATTTCATAAATCATCTTCCATGTAAATCCCTTTAACAATTGTATAAACTCAGTCATTTTTTAAAATATGGGGATATTACTTCCATTATCATTGTCTTAGATTCACATGTATTTTTGTGGAGATGTGATTCTTGATTTTGTAGTTTGTGAACATAGTGACTTTCTCACCAAAGAGATAATGACCCCATGTATTCAAAGCATGAACTACAATATCCAAATATAAATAATTGGTCGTATACTTCCTTTCATGAATTAGAAACTATCACGATTTATATGCTACCCATGATATCCTTGATTGAGAATAAAACTTATTCCAGAACCTTATGGGTGACAATAAGCCTTGTAACCAATACTAGGATTTATACAAATATGAATTGGCCTAGAAATAAGCCTTTCTTTAATGTTAAAATATGATTTTTCTACAATCCTCAATATAATAGAGTGTATTTCCCTTTCTCATGAGAACTATTATAGGATATTTGATTAGTGAAAAGTCCAGAATAACGAAAATATATTAACCTTCTATGAATGAATGAATACTTATCTCAAACACATTTTTCTTGTAGTTTCTAAAAGACAACAACTTCTATATTATCAAGGTCTTCTGGTAAATCCTTCTTTGAAATAACATTTCCAAGCAATTGAAAATATTGTATCTAGGAATTAAATTTATATATCTTTTCATATAAATTACTGTCTTAAAAAATGACCATGAAATATTATAGGTACCACTGAAATACTTGACTCATTGATTTAATGAAAATTTCAATTGAATTTATAACACCAAAGTGAAAGATCAAATATTCATAATGAACATAATGAATCCTAATTTTTTTTTCACAATATCCTCTTTCTAGACAAGAATTTGTTGATACCTAGAGTGTAGATCAATTTTTGAGAACCCTTATATTGCTTTCAATATGAACTAGTTGGTATCTATTCTTTATTATAAACCGATTTTGCTTATTATAATCAACATAGGGTCATAATGAACCATATTATTTCTTGGAAAAAGGTACTGGAGTAGACCAAGGTGACATAATTGGTCTTATGAATCCTTTACCTTCCAATTAATCTAATTGTATCTTTAACTCCTTAAATTAAATAGTTACAAATCCATGTTATTGAATTGAAAGAGGATTTCTCCCCAAAATGAGATCAATCGAAAATTACAAGTCCCCTTCTTGTGGAAAACCTATGAAATTTTAAGGAAATACATTGGGATAATTATCCTCTATGGTTGGAATATTTCTAGTCTCAATTATTGTATTATCCCCAAAACTGAATTCAGCCAATTGAAAATATGTAGTTCCAACCATTGGCATGGCAGGTCTTATATTTCCAGCAGTTACATCCCAATATACAATAAAAATATATACCGTCCCATCAATATATCAAATCATAACTTTTTAAAATATAATTATCGATATGGGAATTAATGTAATCTAACTAATACATTCCCATGATTAAGTCAATGTGATACATGTCCAAAATATAAAATTCCAAATTAAACTCGACACCATCAATTGTAATAAAAAAAGACTCTATTTCAATACCATATGCACTAACTAACTAATAGGGGTCTATACAATCAAAAAATGTGGCATTATTTTGATAAAACACTCTTTGATGAATCAAATTCATAGAAATAAAATAATAGGATGAACCAATATGAAACAAATGTGAATTAGAGTTGATTTAAGAAGAATGATACCTCATACAGTCAAAGGAACTAATTAGTCTTTTATGATCATTTTCTTACCACTATACACCAGCTTACATTAACCTCATTCTTCCATTCATATATGTTGTGTTTACACTGATTAAGGAGTAATGGTGTTCCTATAATCACTATGGTTGGCTCTGTTTTGGGGAAAATAACTATTTTGGTGTGATTGTCTTATTGATCCATAATTTGTCTGATACAAATGAGATGTATTTCATAGATATAACTTTGGATTGCAATGATAATTATTATAGAGATATACCATCTTATTATAAGTAAATAATTATTTCATTTAAACCATAAAATATTTCTTTATATTGTTAAACAAACCAAATTGAAAATATATAGACTTGGTAATCAATAACGGTGGAATGTTAATGGATCTGGTGGTTTGACACTAAGATTTTCCTTGAACATGGAATTTGGTTCCCCACTTCCACTGTTACTATCATTACATTTCCCAACTATTACTATGAAGAATAAAATACATACCCTTTTAATATTTCTAATTTTACCCATTTCCATCCTTATTTCTCTATGAACCATCTCATTATAATTTGAAATATCGAGCGTATATATCTTAGAATGATTTTTTTCAGTCTATACTTAAATATTGAAGCCTTCAAGTATGTTCTAGTAGACTCTTATGGGAAATCATAAACTAATTTCATAAAAACATTTTTATAGATTATCCCTCATATATTTTATTTCTTCATGTTCAAGAAATATATCAATATGACTCTCTTGAATGCTTGGGGTATTATTATTTATTGAACAAATCTATGATGTCATCCAACATAATGAATTTTTAACATTTTTATATAGATAAATACCACCATTTTTGTGAATTATCCTCCAATATATAGACTAAAAAATGAACTTTAGATCAATCCACGTTATGTGGAAATTGAAAATTAAATTCATTCTATAAAACCACACTTCTACATTTTGGGGTTCAGAATATACCCAAAATATTGGTATATTTTACTTATAAATCTATAAAGAATCATTCACTTGTGAATGTTCATCATTTCAATTTCAGTTTTCAATAGATTGAAAAGATTAATCATTTCTATGAACATGTTTTTGTTTCACCTATGGATTAGGATAAACAACAATTTCAATGGCCTCTTCTTGTGGGACTCTACATCTTATCACTGATTCCATTTCTATAAATATAGAACAAACTACACTTAGTAATCACTCACTATAAAATGAAGGATTATAATGTTCCAAATCATCAAATTTAATAGTCATCCTATCCAATTTTCAGAAACCCTCAAGCACATTATGAATAATTCATTCCTGGTGGTAAGACTCATTACCAATTCATGATATACCATAATCAGTGGTTGATCCCATTATGATGAGTTGAGAACACACCTATAGGTGTCAAAACAACTTTTACACTTGGACCACCCTAGTAAATTTATTTTTATTATAAATTAAATACCAACCCATTTTTATGTTATTCATTTCTATTATGGCTTTACTAACTTCTAAATACTATCAAATGATGGAGAACTATCCAATAAATATATCACTTGTAACATCCCCACCCAGGCCATTGGATGGTATTGAGTCAGTGTTGAGACTAACCTTAGGTGACATCGTCAAGAAAAAGGATTGAAATAAATTATATGTTCTTAATAAAATGGTAAGGGATGATTTTACATGAATAATATATTTAACTAACAAGATAAAATATAACAACCAAACCCACTATATTATGCATGAGTATATATAGTAAAACTTAAATGAAAACCAATGAAATGATAATATCATATAAGTGAAAAAAACAATTGCGGACTCATGGAAATCATAAGACATTTGAACATATAAACATCAATGTGGCATCACTCCAATGAGTCCATATGATAATATCCAAGCTCCAAGTCCATCTTGAGAAACTATTATCAAGATTCTACCATAGAAATAGACAATATATTTCTCTTACCATTGTCATGATGAACAACATTAGCATACACAACATAGTACATATGGAAGGGGTGAATAATCATAAACATTTTTCTTTCCCGAAAATACATACCATACATTCCAGCATTACAAAAAACCTGTTATCATAGAGTTTATATTAATGGGTGGACATAATATCAAATCATCCTTCCATTAGAAATTTTCTCAAGAAAAACAATCATACTAAATCACTTTGTTTATTCTTTATTTACACTTGGAATACCCATCCAATATTTCTTACACCCACACACCCATGAATTCCAAATGAAATTACATTTACCCATTAGTGGGGATCAACCAATCATAAAGTTGTCACATTGTGGGAATCCCATGTTCCCCTTGTCTGGAATTGGGAACTTGGTATTTATCAAGAAGGCCTCATAATATACATTATGAAAACATGTCACTATGTATTCCAAGAGAATATTCCAAATCTATTTTTATCCAAAGAATTTTTTTTCTTATTTTGAACAACATAATTGATATATAATTTTCATTATCAAAGAACTAAAAATATTACTTCAATGAGGATCATTTTTTTTATTAAAGTCACAACCCAGTTAGTAAAAGAGTAGTATGAATTTCTTAAATCCATAGTAACCATGCTATTCAAAAAAACATAATATATGTGTCACGACCCGTCCTCGGGACCCGTGCTATGAGTACCCCAAGCCCGCCTTCCATAGGCCAGGGGCTGGAGACTAGCACTAAAGGCATAAATTTCGATATAAGGGAAGGCATTGCTGTTTTATGAGAAAAAAACACCACATAGTATGCAAGAAAAAGTATACACTAAGTAAACTGAGTACAAAAGTATGTGCTGGAATGTAAATGGGCCAGAATACAAACCCAACTGAAAGTAAAGTACAACTGAAAAGGGAGTAAAAAAACAATAATGTAAAGCAGCGAGTCTGAGCCATGCTCTGGAATTCCCACTTGAATGGTGGGTACAGATATCCTCCTCTGCTCCTCGGCTCCAGATGCCCGTTCTGAGTAAGTATCGTCCAGTGATCCCCCTCCATGAACCGTCTAGCTCCACGACCTCCCACCTCGATCAGTTTTGTCCATCGTCTGCATCCAACACAACAAATGATGGGCATAGCCCGTGCAGGGGTGAGTATACGCTACTCATTAGGGACCCCGATACCCCCAAAGGTCTCCCATAATCCACAAAGGATAAACCACAATGGAAGGATACAATCACGAAGTAACAACCAAATCCAATTAGGTTTATACCCATACATATACCTAAGTCATCATTTCCAGCTCGGCTCAAGCACACGATCCCAAGTACAACCCAGCCCACACAAGAAAACATAACCCATTCCGCATAGGAATTCACAACCCAATCCACATAGTAAGGCACAACCCAATACACACAGGAAAGCACCATAATCATATCAATGATATTGACTGTAAGTTAAGACTCATCTCAAACAGGTATACATATTCGTAAGACGATAGAGATGATCAGATGTATCCACTGATTCATATAAGCTGTCGGACCCACATAGGATACAAGACCAGTTAAGCTGTCAGACCCACAAAAGATTCAAGACTAGTTACTATGCCGAACCCATGTAGGATACATGTACAAAGTCAAATACTGTCGGACCCACCTAGGATACAAGAACAGTAGTCAAGTACTACCGGACTCACATAGGATACAAGAATAGTAGTCATCGTCGTCGAACCCATGGAGGATTCTAGTATAGTTGTCGTCACTGCCAAACCCATGGAGGATTCTAGTATAGTCATCATCGTTGTCGCAGTCGCAGCCAGCTCTAGGGTTCCCACACATAGCATACTCGATTCCGGGAGGGTCCGCTCCTCGAGTCAAGGGCTGATGACATCAACCATCACAAAGACAAGAGATGATGCATCCCATCATCCCGTACCACGTCTTAGGAGAAAACCACGAAAAACATTCCCAAGTCACGGAGAAAGAGACGACCATGACATTTCCCAAAAGTACATGGCATGTAGGTACTCAATACACGTCGTGTCATCAGTCACTCGGTACTGCCCGTGTGAAACGACTCGTGTCATGGGGCTAGTCATGTAAAAAGGAAGTTCATAGTGTGTGGTACAGTTACACACCATCTCTTCAGTCCCTGGGTACTGTCTGTGTACCATTGCCTCTGTCAAAGGGATTTTTGTGTAAAATGAAAAATACAACGTGTGTGGTAAGGTTACACGTCGTGTCCAAACTTCGGGGGTCAGCTCCATGTACGTTTACCATGCCTGGCCATGTGGTGGAGTACCTGCCGGTGTACTCCACCCAGTGTCCGTGTATCACCCAGATTACACGATGTCCCGCTTGTCCATATGATTATACCCATGTCTGCTTATCCCCAGGATTACATGCCGAGCCTTGTAAAGCCGCTTCCACCTTTCAATGAAGATAATACAAGTCGTGCCTCGTGGCTGTGTATTTCTGTCCGTGTCCGTGTGTTTCCCTTGAATACACGCCATGTCCACCGAGGACTCCTCTGTCAAATTGAGTGGATAGTAAACGTCGTGTGACCGGTGTCACAGGACGTGTGTCACTCCTTTTGATGTCCGTTACTTCTACCGCTGAACGCTTGAACTACATGTCATGTGCATTGGAAGTACACACCATGTATTCTAGAATTTTCCAGAAATGACGCCTCTTTCCAGCATGCCTCCCGAGGCGTCCATCATTTGTTCCGATGATCCTTTTACTACAAACATCCCATTACTATGTCGTCCCGATGTTCTGAGGCCATTTCCGATGTTCTTGGGCCTCC
This sequence comes from Viscum album, assembly GCA_963277665.1. Classification (NCBI taxonomy): domain Eukaryota; kingdom Viridiplantae; phylum Streptophyta; class Magnoliopsida; order Santalales; family Viscaceae; genus Viscum; species Viscum album. The sequence continues at coordinate 122,365,555 of OY728129.1, read as the reverse complement.
GATAGGCATCGAAAACATGCCTTGATTCACCGCTCAAGAACGGTTGGAGAACACCATACATTAAGAACAATAGAGGAATCAGACCGTGTTAGTTTGGTCTGGTTCCTTCCGCATTAGTTTTATAGAAAAAGGTGTAGAAAGAAACATCAACATGGAAGGAAAACCAATAATACTCAAATCAAACACACCCCTTCCTCGATGAAGTTGTCAAACAATGATCGTCGTGAGAAAACGGCGTCGCGAGGTGAAGATCCGTATATGTTGACGGAGAAAATCCGAGGAGGAGTAGTGTTTCCCTTACTTTTATGCGGGAAGAAGAACGAAAAAAGGCGCGTCGTCGATCTTTGAGAAAGGCATCACACACCGGCTACGGAGAAGGGAATGATCAGTACGTCTTCTCTCCTTAGTGCTCCGGCATTCTTCACATTCTTCAATGAGGAAGATGAAGTTCTTTAAGACTAGAGATTTCTTCACCAATCCTCTCACAACAAAACCAACCCCAAATAAAATAAGTATCATCCTTATTTTAATAACCCATCCCATGAATTCCAAAAATTCAAAATTCAAACTCTTAATTAAATAAATTGAATAACTTAAATCAATTAATTTAATGTGAGAGTTGGCATGCAATTAATGTGGGAGAGAGGATGAGTTACAAAATAAATGGGGGGTTGCCAACATTAAGAGGGTTAGAGGAGTTAGAGGAAATTGAAGGGGTGGGGCTTGTGTATGCCACAACTCACTAATATCCTACCAAGTAGAGTTAGGATGTAGTGGGTCCCACTACAACTTCCTCACATAGGTTATATTACTTAGTATAGAAATAAAAATGTAGAGCAAATTTTATTTCACTCTTCAGTTAACCCATTTATTTAACGACACCACCCAAGAAAACGCAACTCCAGAAAAGGTCTTCCTAAGAAATTACCGACGATGCGATTTCATTGGTGCCCTCAGATTTTGATTCCAAGCACCAATTCAAATGTTAAGAAAACCCACTCATTAATTCACTGAACGTACCCAAGCTAAAAATTGGAAATTGATTTCAGGAACACCGGGCCTCGGAATCAGGTTCCGTAAGAAACTTTGTACTCATAAAATCCCAAAGAAATTAAGAAAAACAATTTACATGAAATTTATGGGTCTTTGCATTAATTACACCTCATTGATTTACGTCCCTGTGACAATACACCACAAACTAGGGGAACAAATGAGTGTACTGAGCATGCATCTGACCCTCCAGCACCAAAGTGTTGTCCTGGAGGTTCCAGTGATGCCACCTGATGCACACTAGAGGAATCGACCACCCACGTAGGACCCACCCTTATCGATACTCAATTTACACCGGGACCTCCAAAAAAGTCTCCCCATCATCAATGTCCAGCTCCCCATGGTCAATAATATGCGTCGGGTTGTGCACGTATCTCCTCAGCTGAGATACGTGGAAGATGTCATGCACCCGGTGCAACTAAGGTTATAGAACCAGGTGGTAAGCCACCTCACCTATCCTGATGAGAACCTGGAATGGTCCTATGAAGCACAGAGATAACTTTCCGCCCTAGATGAATCTACGCAATCCATGTCGAGGTGAGACCTATAAGAAAATGTGGTCTCCATCCTAGAACTATAGTGGTCTCCGCCTCCTGTCAGCATAAGACTTCTGACAGCTCTGAGCTGTCCTCATCCGCTCCTAGATGACCTGGACCTTCTCTGTCGTGGCCTGGACTATCTTTGGTCCAATGAGTGCTGACTCCCCAGGGCCTGTCCAGCACAAAGGTGATCTGCAATGTCGGTCATACAATGCCTCATATGGTTCCATCCCGATGGTAGAGTGGTAGTTGTTGTTGTACGCAAACACCACCAAAGGTAGGTGATCCTCCCAGCTACGACCAAAGTCGAGGACACATGCACGGAGCATGTCCTCGAGAGTCTGAATGTTCCTCTCCATCTAACCATCTATCTGAGGGTGAAGGGTGGTGCTCAGGCGTAGCTGCATCCCGAATGCCTCCTGCAACCCCTTCCAAAGTTGGGAAGTAATGTGAGCATCTTGATCGGAGGCGATAGATGATGGTACACCATGAAGCTATACGATCTCATGAACGTAGAGGAGTCCCATTGTCTTCATTGATCCCTTCTCTCTGATGGGTAAGAAGTGGGCTGACTTTGTGAGTCGGTCGACGGTCACCCAAATGGAGTCGTGTCCTCTGGATGTACGTGGAAGCCCAGTCAAGAAATCCATAGATATCCCGTCCCACTTCCACTCTGGAACCTCCAAGGGCTCCACCAAGCCTGCTGGTACCTGGTGCTCCGCCTTCACCTGTTGGCAGGTGAGGCATCGAGAAACGAACTCTGCCACAACCTTCTTCATACCCAACAACCAATGATGTTATATGAGATCCTGGTACATCATTGCAACCCCTGTATGTACTGCTAAAGGGGAAGTGTGAAACTCTCTTATCACCTTCTCCTGTAAAGCAGCTGGTACCGTGGGACATCCCTTGAAAATGATGTCGTGCTCTGCTCCTATACAGAAACCATCAGGTGCCTGTCCTGTGGATTTTTTCGCACACCACATTTCGCAGTCAACGTACCCACGCTGTGCCTCTCTGAACCATTGAAGAAGTAGAGGTGTGACTGTGAGCGACTGAAGGAAGGATTACACATCTCTATCCACGATGGATATCTGCAAAGAGGCTAGCTACTTTTTCTCCTCTCCAATTAGCTGAATGCATGTCCTCCTGCTGTGAGAATCTACTACAATGTTCCCCTTTCTAGGAGTATAAAATATCTCAAAGTCATAGTCATGGAGCAACTCGAGCCATCACCACTGTCTCAGGTTCAGGTCCTTCTGAGAGAATATGTACCTGAGACTTTGGTGGTCAGAATAGACTGTAAAGTGCTCGCCCATTAGATAGTGTCCCCACATCGTCAGAGTGATGACCACTATTGCTAACTCCAGGTCATGGGTAACATAGTTTTTCTCATGCTGCCTCAAATATCATGATCCATAGGTGATCACTGCTCGCTCCTGCATCAGGACACACCTGAGTCCGGTCCCTGATGCATCGCAGTAAACTACATACCATACTCCCCCCTAGTAGCCTCAAGATAGGCGCGCTGTTCAATCTCTGTCTCAGCTCCTGGAAGCACTGCTGACTACTATCTGACCACAAGAAGAGTTTCCCATTCCCCATTAAAGCTGAAAGTGGTGCCGCAACTCTAGAGAAGTCTGGCACAAATAATCGGTAGTACCTATCCAGACCTAAGAAACTCCACACCTCCGTCACGCTCCTTGGTGGCTCCCATGAAATCACTGCCTCGATCTTCACAGGATCCACCGCAACTCCCACCTCAGAGATGATGTGACCCAAGAAGTGGAACTTCGATATCTAGAACTGAAACTTCGAGAGATTATCATAAAGCTGATACTCTCGAAGTGTGTCCAGTACAACCCACAAGGGGTAGGCGTGCTCCTCCTCAGTAGTCGAGTATATAAATATGTCGTCGATGAAGACCATGACAAATCGATCGAGATAAGGCTGCAAGATCCTATTAATGAGACTGATGAACAATGTTGGAGCTTTGGATATGCCGAAAGGCATAACCAAGAACTCATAGTGGCCATACCGACATCTGAAAGCCGTCTTCTACACATCCTCGTCTCGAAATCTGAGATGATGATAGCCTGACCAAAGGTCTATCATCGAGAACCATTGTGATCCCTTGAGCATATCAAAGAGGTTTTCAATCCTCGGATGTGGATACTTGTTCTTCACAGTCACCTAGTTCAGGTGTCGGTAATCGACACACAGTCGCAAGATCTCGTCTGCCTTCTTGGCGGACAAAATCGGGGAAGCCCAGGGTGAAAAATTAGGTCTGATGAATCCCATGCCCTGCAAGTCCTCCAGCTGTACCCACAGCTCTCGATGCTCCGTGGGAGCCATCTGATATGCTGGAGTAGATATCAGGGCTGTCCCAGGGTATAGGTCCATATAAAAGCCTATCTCTCTATGAGGAGGTAGTCCTGAACGTCGTCAGGGAAAACGTCCACATATTGGTCCACCACTATAGCAAAACTCGGACTTTGCACGTCAACTTCTCCTAGGATGAGGCTAGCCAACTGATGCATGATCGGCTGTCCTCTCCTATGCGTGAGTCCATCCTATGCTGCAAAGGCTACCTTCACACTGGTGAAGGTGAACCTGATCTAATCCGTATGAACACACCGCACCTTGCGCCTAATACAGTCAATCTGAGCATGGATTGTAGATATCCAATCCATGCCCAATATGATGTCATAAGGCCTCGACGCCACTACAAGAAAATCCCAGCCAAAGCTCTCACCTCCTAGAGTAAGCTCACACTACTAGAACCAGTGCGTAATCGTCGAGTCTGCTCCCGTAGGAGTCTCTCGCCATAAGGATCGCACAAACGACTTCGTCGGAATCTCCGAGCACCGAACAAGGCAGCAGTAATTAAATAATGACTCACTCCTGTGTCTATAAAAACTACAGAAAGGGTGGAGTAGACACAGATAGTACCTCAAATCATCTTTGGTGCGCCGTGGTCATAGGCCTCCACTCCCTGAAGCTGATCCTTCCTCTGTCTGCCAGCTCCCTATGGTCGGGGTGGACCTCCAGGTGGTGGTGGTTGTAGAGCCTCAAGGCGTCGCCCACCACCTACTACTCGCCCAGCTCCCCTGCCTCATCCACCTACTCCATACGGACCGCCACTGTCAAACCTCTACCTCTGCCTGGGTAGTCCCTAAAATGTTTGCTACTCCTCTACATGGCGGGTCGGGCAGTCACGAGCCATGTGGCCCTGCCCGCCGCTTATATAGTACTGTCTGCTCCTCGTAAGGCTTGCCCTGCACTGTGTGCCTCTCACATCTGAGCGAGTTTCCTGAGGTCCTCTTCCTGATGGTCTGGTCCTCTTAGACCCCTGTGACATCTGTCGACTTCCAGCTACAGAGGACTCACCTACATGCCGCCCTGCGGTAGGTCTCGCTGCTAGTGTAGGCTCAGCAAGAAAGCTGTCTATGAGAAGGGATCGCTTCAGTACTCATGCCTGCATCAGAATGCTGAGGGAGATCATCGATTCCCTGATCTCATGCCTCAGTCCCTGATCGAAGGTCTGGTGCCAGAAGAATGGGTCTTGTACCATGTCCGTGGAGTAGCATCAGAGATCATTAAATCATGCTAAGTACTGGGCTACCATAATGCTGCACCGCCGCAGCTACCATAACTCCTGAATGTGCACCGCACGGAGGGCGGCCGGAATAAATTCCATGTAGAAGAGGCTCTCGAAGTCCGAACAAAGGATATATGCCTCATCGTGCACCTGGAGAATCAGGCTCCACCATCTACCTGCTGCCACGTGTGGAAGACTTTCTACAAGGATCACCATGAGGTCATCTAGTGTCCCTACTAACCTGAAAACTCACACAAAAACCTCCATCCAATCCTCAGCTGCCTGAGGGCCCATCTCCCCATGGAACCTAGTTGGTCTATGATACTGAAACTCATGCACTGCACTAAGGTGAAGTGCACTCTCAGCGGAAGGGGCTGGTGGCATCGGTGGCTCAGTGGGTAGAGGTACTGCTGGTGCCTCCGCTGTAATTGGGCCCTGCACCGAGGCCTCGTTGCTCGATGGCCTGTCGTCTCGCACGAAGCTCAGAACCCTAGATAGCTACCATCGTGGGGCCATCTTGAAAAAAGACAGGTGCACCATGGTCAATACAGTATACCAGGTGAGCTGACACAAATTAATCATAAAGAAAACTTTTTAAACACATATTAAATCATGGTTTTCGTGCACTGAGTTGGAAATCAGAAGTCTGGGTCCTGGTGTATGGATACGTCGGCCACTGCACCAGCAATGGAATTCCTAGACGGATAACCACACTCAATACACTTAACACTATTGCTTCACATAGTAGAATGATCAGAGTCCTGAGTTCTGCGGTTGAACCGAACTCCTTTGATACCAAATTTTCACGACCCATCCTTGGGAGCCATGTCGTGACTACCCTATGCCCGCCTTCCATAGGCCAGGGGCTGGCGACTAGCACCAAAGGCAGAAATCCCAATATAAAGGAAGGAATTGACTTTATGTGATAAAAAAACCACTGAGTGTGCAAGTAGAAGTATACACTAAGTAAACTGAGTACAAAAGTATGTGCTGGAAAGTAAATGGGCCAAAATACAAACCCAACTGAATGTAAAGTAAAACTAAAAATGGAGTACAACAACAGTAAAGTAACGCAGCGTGTCCGAACCATCTTCTGGAAATCTCACCTGAAGGGTGGGTAAAAATATCCTCCTATGCTCCTCATTCCAGCCGTCCACTCTGAGTAAGTCCCGTCCAGTGATCCACCTCTAGGTACCGTCCAGCTCCATGAGCTCCCACCACGATCAGAGATGTCCGTCATCTTCATCTAACACAACGTACTGCAGGCATAGCCCATGCAGGTGTGAGTATAAGCTACTCAGTAGGGACCCCGATACCCCTAAAGTTCTCCCAGAATCCACAAAGGATAATCCACATTGGAATGATACAATCACGAAGTAACAACCAACTCCACTTAGGTATATGCCCATATATATACCTAAGTCATCATTTCCAGCTCGACTCCAGCACATGTTCCCAAGTACAACCCAGTCCACACAGGAAAACATAACCCATTCCACATAAGAATTCACAACCCAATCCACATAGGAAGGCAGAACCCAACCCACACAGGAAAGCACCACAATCATATCGATGGTATTGATTGTATGTTAATACTCAACACAAATAGGTACACATCTTTGTAATATGATAGAGATGATCAGATGTAGCCACTGATCCATCTAAGCTGTCAGAACCACATAGGATACAAGAATAGCTAAGCTGTCAGACCCACAATGGATACAAGACCAGCTACACTACCGGACCCACGTATTATACAAGTACAGATACAAATAATGCCGGACGCATGTAGGATACAAGAACAGTATTCAAGTAATGCTGCACCCACATAGGATACAAGAACAATATTCATCACCATTGAACCCATGGAGGATTCCAGTACGGTCATCATCACTGTCGAACCCACAGAGGATTCTAGTACAATTTTCCTCTTCGTCGCAATCAAAGCCAACTCTAGGGTTCCCGCACATAGCATACTCGATTCATAGAGGGTACGCTCATCGAGTCAAGGGGTGATTACATCAACCGTCACAAATAATAGAGATAATGTATCCCAACGTCCCATCCCATGTCGTAGGAGAAAACCAAGAAAAACGTGCACGAGTCACAGAGAATGAGACGACCAAGGAATTTCCCAAAAGTACATGGCATGTAGGTAATCAATACATGTCTTGTCATCGGTCACCGGGTGCTACCCATGTGAAACGGCCTGTGTCACGGGGATAGTCGTGTAAAAAGGAATTACATGGTGTGTGGTATGGTGACATGTCATGTCTTCAGTCCATGGGTGCTGTCCGTGTACCAATGCCTGTGTCGAAGGGTTGTTCATGTAAAAAGTAAAATACACAGCGTGTGGTATGGTTACACGCTGTGTCCAGACATCTGGGGTCAGCTCCATGTACACTGACCATGCATGGCCGACTGGTGGAGTACCTGCCGGTGTACTCCACCCCGTGTCCATGTATCACCCAGATTACACGCCGTGCCTCTTGGATGAATGATTCTACCCATGTCTATATATATCTCGGATTACACGCCGAGCCTCTCGAAGCCGCTTCCGTCTTTCAATAAAGATAATACACGCTGTGCCTCATGGCCTTGTATTTCTGTCCATGTCCATGTGTTTCCCTTGAATACACGCCATGTCCACCAAAGTCTCCTCTGTCAATCTGTGTGGACCGCACATGTCATTTGACCGGTGTCACATTCAGTGTGTCACTTCTTCTGATGTATGTTACTTCTGTCGCTAAACACTTGAACTAAACGGCATGTTCTTTGGAAGTACACGCCTTGTATTCTTGAATTTTCTAAAAATGATGCCTCTAGCCAGTACGCCTCCTGAGGTGTCCGTCCATTGTTCCGATGATCCGTTTGCTACAAACATCCCGTTCCAAGGTCGTCCCGATGTTCCGAGGCCATTTTGGATGTTTTCGAGCCTCCGATCGTCTTTGAAAACATGCCTTGATTCACTGCTCAAGAACAGTTAGAGAACACCATACATCAAAAATGACAGAGGAATCAGACTGTGTGAGTTTGGTCTGGTTCCTTCCACATTAGTTTGATAGAAAAAGGTTTAGAAAAAAACATCAACATGGACGGAAAACCAATATTTCTCAAATCAACCACACCCATACCTTGATGAAGTTGTCGAACAATGATCATCGTGGGAAAATGGTGTCACGAGGTGAATCTCTATATATGTTGACGGAGAACATCTAAGGAGGAGCGGCGTATCCCTTCCTTTGATGTGGGAAGAAGAACGAAGGAAGGTGCATCATCATTATTCAGGAAAGGCGTCACACACTGGCTGCGGAGAAGGGAATGATCAGTACATCGCCTCTCCTTGGTGCTCTGGCATTCTTCACATTCCTAAATGAGGAAGATGAAGTTCTCCATGACTAGAGCTTTCTTCCCCAATCCGCTCACAACAAATCCATCCCAAAATAAAATAAGTTTCATCCTTATTTTATTAACCCATTCCATGAATTCCAAAAATTAAAAATTCAAACTCTTAATTAAATAAATTGAATCACTTAAATCTATTAATTTAATGTGAGAGTTGGCATGCAATTTAATTGGGAGAGAGGATGAGTTACAAAACAAATGGGGGGTTGCCAACATTAAAAGGGTTGGAGGAGTTAGAGGAAATTGAAGGGGTGGGGCTCATGTGGGCCCCAAGTCACTAATATCCAACGAAGAGGAGTTAGGATGTAGTGGGTCCCACTTCTACTTCCACACATAGGTTATATTACATAGAATAGAAATAAAATTGTAGTGCACATTTTATTTAACTCTTCAGTTAACCAATTTATTTAACAACACCTCTTGAGAAAACACAAATTTTAAAAAGGACTTCCTAAGAAATTACCGACGATGTGGTTTCATTGGATCCCTCAGATTTCGATTTCGATTATCGGTTCAAATGTTAGGAAAACCTACTCGTTCGTTCACTGAACGTACCCGAGCTAAACGTCGGAAATTTATTCTGGGCAAACCGGGCCCCAGAATCAGTTGCCGTTAGAAACTACGTACTCATTAAATTTCGAAGAAATAATGAAAAAAATTTCTTGAAATTTCCAGATATTTACATTACTCCCACCTCAGGGATTTAAGTCCCCGTAAAGAGCCATCACAAACTAGGGAAACAAATGAGGGTATTGAGAATGCATCTGAGACTCCTGATCCTAAGTGCTCTCTTGGAGGTTCTCATACTGACTCATGCTGACACCTGATGCACATTAGAGGAATCGACCTCCCATGTAGGACCCTCTCTTGTCAATCCTCAATCGCCACCAGGACTGCCGAAAAAGTCACCCCATCATTAATGTCCAGCTCTCCATGGTCGATAATATGCGTTAGGTCATGCACGTATCTCCTCAGCTGAGATACGTGGAAGATGTCGTGCACCCGGTGCAATTGAGGTGGTAGAGCCAGGCGATATTCTACCTTTCCTATCCTGATGAGAACCTGGAATGGTCCTATGAAGCGCGGAGATAAATTTCCGCCCTAACCGAATCTCTTAAATCCACGTCGAGGTGAGACCCGTAATAAAAGGTGGTCTCCATCCTCGAACTCTAGTGGTCTCTACCTCCTATCAGCATGAGACTTCTGTCAGCTCTGAGCCATCTTCATCAACTCCTGGATGAACTGGACCTTCTCTGTCATGGCTTGGACTATCTTTGGTCCCACGAGTGCTGACTCCCCAGGGTCTGTCCAGCACAGAGGTGATCTGCATGGTCGGCCGTAAAATGCCTCATATGGTGCCATCCTGATAGTGTAGTGGTATCACTTGTTGTATGCAAACTCCACAAAATGTAGGTGATCCTCCTAGCTCTGACCAAAGTCGAGGACACATGCACGGAGCATGTCCTCGAGAGTCTGAATGGTCCTCTTCGTCTGACCATCCGTCTGAGGGTGGACGGCGGTGCTCAGGCATTACAACATCCAGAATGCCTCCTAAAACCCATTCCAAATACGGGATGTAAAGAGAGCATCTAGAGTGGAGACGATAGGTGATGGTACACCATGAATCCGTATGTTATCCTAAATGTAGAGGTGTCCCAAGCTCTCCACTGAGCCCTGCTCTCTGATGGGTAAGAATTGGGCCGACTTGGGGAGCCGGTCGATGATCACCCAAATGGAGTCATGTACTCTGGAAGTACGTGGAAGCCCAGTCAAGAAATCCATAGATATCCCATCCCACTTCCACTCTGGAACCTCCAAGGGATTCACCAAGCTTGCTGGTACCTAGTGCTCCACCTTCACCTGCTGGTAGGTGAGGCATCGAGAAACAAAATCTACCACAACCTTCTTCATACCCGGCCACCAGTGCTGTCGTCTGAGATCCTGGTACCTCTTTTCTACCCCTGGATGTACCGCTAAATGGGAACTGTGAAACTCTCTTAGCACCTCCTCTTGTAAAGAAGATGGTACCATGGTACATCCTCTGAAAAGAACGTCGTGCTCTCCTCCTATAGAGAAACCATCAGGTGCATGTCCTGTAGAAATCTGCACACGCCGCATCTCATAGTCAACATCCCCACGTTGTACCTCTCTAACCCGCTGAAGAAGTGGAGGTGTGACTGTGAGCGACTGATGGAAGGCTGCCTCATCTCTCTCCACGAAGGATATCAGCAAAGTGGATAGCTGTTCTGTCGCCTCTCCAAGTAGTTGAATGCACGTCCTCCTGCTGAGAGAATCGGCTACTACAATCCCCTTTCCAGGAGTATAGACTATCTCAATGTCATAGTCCTAGAGAAACTCGAGCCATCTCTGCTATCTCAGGTTCAGGTCCTTCTGCGAGAAGATGTACTGGAGACTCTGGTGGTCAGAATAGACTATAAAGCGCTCGCCCATTAGATAGTGTCACCACATCTTCAAAGCGTAGACCACTACTACTAACATCAGGTCATGGGTAGCGTAGTTCCGCTCAAGCTGCCCCAACTATCGTGATCCATAGGTGATCACTACTCGCTCCTACATTAAGACACACCCAAGTCTGGTCCCTGATGTATCGCAGTCAATTACATACCCTACTCCCTCCTCAGGTAGCCTCAAGATAGGTGTGCTAGTCAATCTCTGTCTTAGTTCCTAGAAGCTCTTCTGACAACTATCTGACCGCAAGAAGGGTTTCCCCTTCTTTTTCATTGATGAAAGCAGCGCCACACCTTTGGAGAAGTCTGAAAAAAATCTCTGGTAGTACCTAGCCATACCTAAGAAACTCCGTACCTCCGTCATGCTCCTAGGTGGCTCCCAAGCTAGCACTGCCTTGATCGTCACATGATCCACGGCAATGCCCGCCTCAGAGATGACGTGCCCCAAGAAGTGGAACTCCTGTATCTAGAACTGACACTTTTAGGGATTACCATAAATCTAGTTCTCTTGTAGTGTTTCCAGTACAACCCACATGTGGTAGGCGTGCTCCTCCTCAGTAGTCGAGTATATCAATTTGTCATAGATGAAGACCATGCCAAATCGACCGTGATAAGGCGGGAAGATCCTGTTCATGATACTCATGAACAATGCTAGAGAAATGGTTATGCCGAGAGTAATAACCAGGAAATCATAGTGGCCATACCGACATCTGAAAGTCGTCTTCTGCAAATCCTTGTCTCAAACTGTGAGCTGATGATAGCCTGACCTAAGGTCTATCTTCGGGAACCACCTTCCTCCCTTGAGCTGATCGAAGAGTTATTCATTCCTCGGATGTGGATAATTATTCTTCACGGTCACCTGGTTCAGGCGTCGATAATCAACACACAGTCTCAAGCTCCCGTCCGCCTTCATAGCGAACAAAATCGGGGATGCCTAGGGTGAAACACTAGGTCGGATGAATCCCTTGACCTGCATGTCCTCCAGCTGTACCCATAGCTCTCGATGCTTGGCGGGAGCCATCCAATATGATGGAGTAGATATTGGGGATGTCCCAGGGTACAGGTCAATATAGAAGTCTACCCCTATGTGAGTAGTTAGTCCTGGAATGTCGTTAGGGAAAAAGTCTACATACTGATCCACCACTACAGGAAAACTCAGACTCAACACATCAACTGCTCCTAGGATGAGGATATCCAACTGATGAGTGATTGGTTGTCCTCTCCTCTGCGTGAGTCCATCATGCTTTGTAAAGGCTCTCTTCTTTCCGGTGATGATGAACCTACTCCCATAGGTCCAAACACACTGCACCTTGCACCTAATATAGTCGATATGATCATGGAATGTAGATAACCGATTCATGCCCAAGATGACGTCGTAAGGCCTCGACACCACTACAATAAGATCCCAGCCAAAAATATCGCCTCCTAGAGTAAGCTCACACTACTGGTACCGGTGCGTAATCATCGAGTCTGCTCTCGTAGGAGTCTCTAGGCATAAAGATAGAGCCAACGATTCCGTCAGAATCTCAAAGCTCCGAACAAGGGTAGCAGCAATGGAAGAATGACTCGCTCCTGTGTCTATAAGAACTGCAGCAATGGTAGAGTATACAGAGATAGTACCTAGAATCATCTCTGGTGCGCCGTGGTCGTAGGCCTCCGCTACCTGAAGCTGTTCCTTCTTCTGTCTGACAGCTCCCTGTGGTCGGGGTGGACCTCTTGGTAGTGGTGGTGGTAGAGCCTCAAGGCGTTGCCCGCCACCTGATGCTCGACCAGCTCCTCTGCCTCATCTTCATGCTCCCTTCGGACCGCCAAGGTCGATTTTATACCTATGCTTGGGTGGTACCTCAACCATCTGTTGCTCCACTGCATGGTGGGTCGGGCAGTCATGAGCCATGTGGCCCTGCCTGCCGCATGCATACCACTATCTGCTCCTCATAAGGCTTTCCCTACGTTGTGTTCCTCACACCTCTAAGACAGTGTCCTGAGGTCGTCCTCCAAATGGTCTGGTCTGCTTGGACCCCTGTGACATCTGTCGACTACCAGCTACAGAAGACTCAGCTACATGCCGCCATGCGGTAGGTCTCGCTGCTGGTTTAGGCTAAGCAAGAAAGCTCTCTACGAGAAGGGATCGCTCCAGTATTCCTGCCTGCGTCAGAATGTTGAGGGAGATCATCGATGCCCTGATCTCATGCCTTAGTCCCTGCTCGATGGTCCAAGCCCGGAAGAATGGGTCATGTACCGTGTCTGTGGAGTAGCGCTAGAGATCGGTAAATCTTTCCGAGTACTGGGCTACCGTAATGCTGCCCTGTCGCAGCTGCAGTAACTCCTGAATAAGCACCACACAGAGGGTGGCTGGAATGAACTCCAAGCGAAAGAGGCTCATGATGTCCGACCAAAGGAGAGATGCCTCATCTTGCACCTAGAGAATCAGGCTCCACCATCTATATACTGTCGCGTTCAAGAGACTCGCTGAAAGGATCACCATGAGGTTTGATGGTGTCCCTACTAACCTGAAAACTCTCACAAAAGCCTCCATCCAATCCTCGGTTGCCTGAGGGTCCGTCTCCCCATGGAACCTGGGTGGTCTCTGACGCTTAAACTCATACAATGCCCTATGGAGACGTGCACTCTTAGCGGCTGGGGTAGGTGGCATCAGTGGCTCGGAGGGTAGAGGTACCTTCGGTGCCTCCGCTGTAATAGGGCCCTGCACCGAGGCCTTGTCGCTCGGTGGGCTGTCATATCGCACTAAGCTCGGAACCCTAGCTGGCTGTCGTCGTGGGGACATCCTGAAAAGAGATAGTTGTGACACCGTCAATTCAGTATACATGGTGATCTGACATAAATTAATCACAAAGAAAACTTTTGAAACACACATGCAATAAATGTTTTTGTGCACTGAGTCGGAAATCAGAAGTCAGGGTCCTGGTGTATGGATACTTCAGTCGCCGCACCAACACTAGACTCCCTTGACTGATAACCACACTCAATACTCATAACACTATTTCATCACATAGAAGAAAGATCAGAGTCCTAATTTCTATAGTAGAACCGAACTCCTCTAATACCAATTTGTCAAGACATGTCCTCGGGACCTGTGTCGTGACTACCCCAAGCTCACCTTCCATAGGCCAGGGGCTGGAGACTAGAAACAACGGCGTAAATCCCGATATAAGGGAAGGCATTGCCATTTTATGAGAGAATAAACACCATATAGTATACAATAAGAAGTATACGCTAAGTAAACTGAGTATAAAAGTATGTTCTAGAAAGTAAATGGACCAGAATACACACCCAATTGTAAGTAAAGTACAACTGAAAAGGGAGTACATCAATAGTAATGTAAAGCAGAGAGTCTGAGCCTTCCTCTAGAAATCCCACCTGAAGGGTGGGTACAGATAGCCTCTTATGCTCCTCCGCTCCATCTGTCTGCTCCGAGTAAGTCCTGTCCTATGATCCACCTCCAGGTACCGCCCAGCTCCACGAGATCCCACCTCGATCAGCGCTGTCCGTCGTCTGTATCCAACACAAAGTAGTACAGGCATATCCCATGCAGGGGTGAGTCAACACTACTCAGTAGGAACCCTGAGACCCCCGAAGGTCTCCGAGAATCCATGTAGGATAAACCACTAATAAAAAGATACAATCACAATGTAACAACCAACTCCACTTAGGTATATGCCCATACATATACCTAAGTCATCATTTCCAGCTCGGCTCCACCACACGAGACCAAGTACAACCCAGTCCACACAGGAAAACATAACCCATTCCACATACGAATTCACAACCCAATCCACATAGGAAGGCACAACCCAATCCACATAGGAAAGAACCACAATCATATCGATGATATTGATTGTAAGTTAAGACTCAGCTCACTTAGGTATACTTATTTGTAAGACGATATAGATGATCAGATGTAGCCACTGATTCATCTAAGCAGTCAGACCCACATAGGATACATGACCAGCTATGTTGTCGGACCCACAAAGGATATAGGACCAACAACTCTGCCGGACCCATGCAGGATACAAGTACAGAGTCAACTACTGCCGGACCAACATAGGATACAAGAACAGTAGTCATGTACTTCCGGACCCACATAGGATACAAGAACAGTAGTCATCGTCGTCGAATGCACGGAGGATTCCAGTACAGTCATCATTGCTACCGAACCCACGAGGGATTCTAGTACAGTGTTCATCTTTTTCGCAGTTGCAGCCAGCTCTAGGGTTCTCGCACACAGCATACTCGATTCCGGGAGGGTCCGCTCCTCGAGTCAAGGGGTGATTACATCAACAGTCACGAAGACCAAAGATGATGTATCTCAATGTCTCGTCCCGCGTCATAAGATAAAACCAAGAAAAACATGCCCGAGCCATTGAGAAAGAGACGACCGGGACATTTACCAAAAGTACAGAGCATGTACGTAATCAATACACGCTGTGTCATAAGTCACCGGGTACAGCCCGGGTGAAACGGCCCATGTCATGGGTCTAGTCGTGTAAAACTGAAGTACATGGTGTGTGGTATGGTTACACATTGTGTCTTCTGTCCTTGGGTACTATCCATGTACCACTGCCCGTTTCGAAGGGCTGTTCGTGTAAAAACTAAAATACACGGAGAGTGGTATGGATACACGCTGTGTCCAAACATCTGGGGTCGGCTCCGTGTACGCTGACCATGCTTGGTCGTGTGGTGGAGTACCTACCAGTGTACACCACCCTGTGTCCGTGTATCACCCAAATTACACGCTATGCCTCTTGGCCATAAGATACTTCCTGTTTCCGATTATCTTCCAGATTACACGCCGAGCCTCGTGAATCCGCTTCTGCCTTTCAATGAAGACAATACACGCCGTTCTTAGTGGCTGTGTATTTCTGTCTGTGTCTGTGTGTTTCCCTTGAATACACACCACGTCCACCGAAGACTCCTTTGTCAAACTGTGTGGACAGAACACACAGTGTGACCGGTGTCACACGCCGTGTGTCACTTCTTCTGATGTCTGTTACTTCTTCCATTGAACGCTTGAACTACACGGCGTGTGCTTTGGAAGTACATGTCGTGTATTCTGGAATTTTCCAGAAATGACCCCTCTGGCCAGCACGCCTCCTGAGGCGTCCGTCCTTTGTTTCGATGATCCGTTTTCTAGAAACCTCCCGTTCCTAGGTCTTCAAGATGTTCTGAGTCCATTTCTAATGTTTTCGGTCCTCCGGTCGGCTTTAAAAACATGCCTTGATTCACCACTCAAGAATGGTTGGAGAACACCACACATCAAGAACAACGGAGGAATCAGACCGTGTTAGTTTGGTCCGATTCCTTCCGCATTAGTTTGATAGAAAAGGGTTTAGAAAGAAACATCAACATAGAAGGAAAACCAATATTTCTCAAATAAAAAACACCCCTACATAGATGAAGTTGTCGAACAATGATCGTTCCGGGAAAACGGCATCGTGAGGTGAAGCTCTGTATATGTTGACGGAGAATGTCCGAGGAGGAGCATCGTCTCCCTTCCTTTGATGCATGAAGAAGAATGAAGGAATGCACATCGTCGTTCTTCAGGAAAGGCATCACACACCGGCTATAGAGAAGGGATAGATCGGTACGTTGTCTCTACTTGGTGCTCCGGCGTTCTTCGCGTTCTTCAACGGGGAAGATGATGTTCTTCAAGACTAGAGCTTTCTTCCCCAATCCACTAACAACAAAACCATCCCAAAATAAAATAACGTTCATCCTTATTATATTAACCCATTCCATGAATTCAAAAAATTCAAAATTCAAACTCTTAACTAAATAAATTGAATTTCTTAAATCTATTAATTTAATGTGAGAGTGGGCATGAAATTAATGTAGGAGAGAGGATGAGTTACAAAATAAATGGTGGGTTGCCAACATTAATAGGGTTAGATGAGTTAGAGGAAATTGAAGGGGTGGGGCTCGTGTGGGCCCCACCTCACTAATATCCTACCATGTGGAGTTAGGATGTAGTGGGTCCCACTAAAACTTCCACATATATGTTATATTACATAGAATAGAAATAAAATTGTAGCGCAAATTTTATTTCACTCTTCAGTTAACCCATTTATTTAAAAAACCCTCCCGAGCAAACACAACTCTATAATAGTTATTCCAAAGCAATTACTGGTGCTTCGGTTTCATCCGTGCCCTCGGATTTCAATTCCGAGAATCGGTTCAAAAGTTAGGAAACCACACTCGTTCGTTCACCGAACGTACCCGAGCTAAACTTCAAAAATTGATTCTGGGCACACCAGGCCTCTGAATCAGGTGCTGTTAGAAATTGCGTACTCGTAAAATCCCAAATAAATTATGAAAAAATTATCCTTTAAATTTAAGGGTCTTTACAATATGGGTTCTCTATTTAAAATAATAGAAAGATTATTTGAAATTATAAGTCTTACAATTATCGAAACAAAATAGCGATAGAGAATTCACCAACCTAGAGTAATCACACCACAAAAAATGAGGGAGAGAAAAAACTACAAAACCAACAACCTACTTCAATAATTCTATAAATTATGAGGTGATTTGTACTCAAAAACAATCATTAAAACCCTTCCATGGATTTCACTTATTGATCCCATAATCCCCTTTAATGAATTAGCGTGGGGGAAAGAGGTTTGAAAATTTATTTAACCATCAACATGAACCAAAGGAGCTAAAATAGACATGGTCTTTTTGAATGGGTGTCAATAATGAGGCACCAAATAGCCATCCAATATGACTCAGTGAACAAAACCATTTCATTTTAGGCTCAATAGTCCCTCGACCAGAGAATGGGGTAGCTTCTTTGGACATTTTCCATAATGATATTCCATGTAATACTTGACCCTAACCACACCCAATATGTCACTATTTCATATTAATTGTGTTTCACTAGGATAGTTTGAACACAATACACCCACCACCATGACATACCACTTCCCATAGTGGAACTAGAAATGTCTAAATACTCAGAAACACTCCATGCACCTCACCAAATCTCCCCCAATGAAACTAAAACCATGATATAGGATTTAAAACACTAGTATTGTAATGAAATACCACAATCATGGGTTGTTATGATACTCATATGACAATATAATCCATTGTGGATAATAACATCATCATCATCAAACATAATATTCAAATAAATACTTGAATAAAGAGGCTTGATTAATGAAACACATTTTCCTAGTAACATATTAATAGTTCTTTAGGAGAAATTAAATGTGATTGAGTAATTCCTCTCTAAGTAACCATATTATAATTTTATTAAATGAGTGAATCTAGATTCTTCTGAGATGTATAGACTGATTTACATATTATGACAATGGTATTAGATTCTAGACAAGAAAATAAATTTTAGTATCCACTAATATACTCAATATGATTGATTAGGTTAATAATACTTTGTCTTTTTTTGCATTGATTTTGG
Source organism: Viscum album (assembly GCA_963277665.1). Classification (NCBI taxonomy): domain Eukaryota; kingdom Viridiplantae; phylum Streptophyta; class Magnoliopsida; order Santalales; family Viscaceae; genus Viscum; species Viscum album. The sequence goes on along the minus strand of OY728129.1, from coordinate 122,347,057 downwards.
TGATTAATGGGTGGGTTAGGGGTGAATCAACTATTTATTTTTTCATTTTTTGAATTCATCCATTTAATACAATGTCTTAGACTAGTTAAATTATGTATCCTCGCATTATTCTATATCATATCCTTATGCTATTGATGTAGTAAATAAAATCATAGGAACACAATGATTTTCAAGGGTTTTCTTTGAAATATTACTCATTTTTATGATTTTTTAATCCTCCTAATTATGAATTCTTCCACTACTTATTGTGAAGTGGTTGCATGATATGGTCTTTAACTATGCTTCCCCATGATCCCACTATGGGATCCCAGGTCCCACTAGAGGATCTTTATAATATATCACACTATTTCCACCAACGTCCCATTGGGCCATGTTATCTTCCATAGTTCAGTCCTCTCAACTGGTGTTGACACCCACATAGTCCAAAAATGTCTTCCCTATGAACTAATATGTTGGATATCAACTACTTCCCCTTCTTAGTATTGAAAATTCCATCCTTTATCTTATTTTTAGTGTACATTATCCTATGTAACATGATTTAATTCTATAACTTGGTTGTACTATATTCCTCCTTCTCTTATGCTTCTTATTCCTCGTCGATACAACTTCTGTTCTTCTTGTAGGTACAATGTCAAGTTCTCTCAACTCATAGATTGTATAAGTTTCAATGTTAATTAGAATCACTAAGAGATGCCTATTTTCTTCTCCCTATTTAATTTTATATTCATAGATCTATGAATATTTAGTTTACATGTGTTATTTAGAAACTCCACATAATTCAAAAATAGGAAATATTATTTCTCATATAACATTATATTTCCTTTTATTTAATTCTCATTAAAATATTCCATATATCCTAGTCATATATTACCTTTTGAATCATATTATTACTTGGGTGTTTTCTTTTTATAATTATTCAATGAAATCAATTGCATTAAACTCCATTAAATTATCTATCCATGTGTTCATGAACTCATGAAATGTGATGTGGTAGTCCTTCTTAAAGTATGTTGTTTTTGTCATAAAAAACTATATACTGAATCATAATCAACATGATTATTTATCTATATCAAGGATCTTAATTCTGTTTGAGTAATTATGTTTTTTTAATCTCAATGAATATGAGAATTATAATTGAATTAGGTTATTCATCAATTATTAGAGTATGTTATTCATGTTTTCTATTTGAAATTTAATTTTCTACTCATTTTGTAATGTTTAATATAAATATTTCGTACAAAGTATTTTTTGGATCCTTATAAAGTCTTCTTATTTGATTTCAATATCTCTATAAGGTGGAATGTTTTCTAAAATTATTCATTTGGTTCATTTGTACTACACAATGGTGTACCCTATAATAGTGCCGTATGAAGCTCCTGTACCATATGATGATTACATATACATTATTAAGATCTCAATTTTTATCAAAGGGTCGTACCCTATGAATCTCTTGTGAACCTTATTGAAGTACAATATGAAGGTAACCCATACCCAACAAAGTATATAATAGGATTCGTACCTCTACCAAATCATTGGTTTGTCATCACCAAACACCACAAAAATTCTTATTGTTGTACCCTATTATGTTTTATTTGTATACTATGAAATTCATAGTGTTACTCCATTTTTCATATTTCTCATCTAACAATGTAGCACTTTCAAATATCCTATAACTATAAGAGAACTTATTCTATCCTTAAGAGGGATTTCTCCTACACCTTAAATCATATCAAAAAAATCGTACAATGTTATTTCTTCAGCTAATAAAATAACTTCCATATATATATATATATCACTCCTTAGATGGTTTATTTATCTTCTATAATATCTTCACCACTTGAATTATCATAGTTCATTCTCTCTATTAGTTGTATTCTTCCAACATACATTAAAAATAGTGAACAACAATTACATATAGTTAGTGCCTGAATTTGTACATAAATATCTCATCACCAACAATCATCACATGTAAGTGGTTTCTTAATTGAATATTAAAATGATGTTATTCAGATAAATATCTAATATGTCACATTTTCATTCATAATAAAGCACCTAAAAATCTCTTCCATACATCCCCAACACATGTTACATAATTTATATCATCATTGAAGCCTTCCAAATTAATAAAAATTATAATATACACATTTTCTCTTCAATATCCCCTTTTTATTTTTTGGTAACAACATTAATCCCCATATCAATATGTTTAATTAATACATTTTTTTAATCCACTAATTAAAGATAAATCCGAAGGGAGTAGTGGGGTTACCACTCAAATCATCTTCATTCATCTTCCATGACACCCAAAATAGAATTCTCTTCTTCCTTTATCATTCAAAATCATATCTTTATCGAATTTGGAGAGAAGGATAAAACCAAATAATTTTACTACAATTGTAGCTATAGTTAGTAATCATTGATTATATGAGGGCTAATACAGTTTGTAAATCAATAGTGATTTAACCAATATGATCAATATTTTACCTAAATTTACATGCATGTGATACTATATCATTTAATCATTGTATGGGTTATTTAAAATATATTTATTCAAAAATTTAAACCTTCAATTAATAAAAAAGACCATCAGAATGTTCATGTGAGAAATATAAAACTGTCCTTATTTGACTCAAAATTATCCTAAACATGATTACAAACAACATATAAAATAGAATAGTGTATTTAAAGATTCAACATATCTAATACTCTAGTTTATATAAGTGATAACTATAAATTAAATATTTTCATGGAACACATGATTTTGAGAGGCTCGTCTTTTGTTTTCTCATCCTCAATGGTTGCACAATTTTTCTCATTTTTATTATAGTCATATAAACTCTATCTGAGGTTATTTCATTGATGTAAAATGTACCCAATACTCAATATTCTCATTCAATAGAATATATTTTAGTGAAAATAAAAAATATATAAAGGAATATAGAGGGGTTTTCCTTGATATTTAACAATATAATCAAGGTTGAGAACTATATCTCAACTAAGTTCTTCCATATTTTATATTACTAGAGAAATTCATTATTGATCTCATTTTATTACTTTATCTTTGTACTTCCTATGGTATATTGGATTTATTTTTATCTTCAATTTTTATGTTTTTAAAAAAATTAATTTTTCACTTCATCCATTAGAGAATAGGAAGACACTTGTGAATTTGAAGTGCCCAGATCAGTGTGAATCACTGAGAGGGGGAGGGGGTGAATCAGTGATCCCTTAAAACTTTTTACTAATTTATTCCTTATCAATTAAACCTCTATGGCTGGTTAAAGCCTCGATCCACTATTCTTGTATCTCTCACCTTTCCTAGAATGATGCAGTAAATGTAAAGGCACTGGACACAAGGATTTACAAGGTTCGGCACCAAAGGCCTACGTCCATGCCATGTTGGTTAAACACCCCAACATGGATTCTCCACTATAATCTGTCAGAATTACAATGGTCGGTATAGAGTCCCACTATACCTCTCCTGAGTCCCATAGGAGGATCTTTATACTGCTTCACACAGTGTTACCAGCGTCCCACTAGCCTGCTCCAGAATCCCACTGAAGACTTCTTCTCCCTGAGTCCCACATGGTCTTCTCTTGGCTCCTCGAGTCGCACGAGTAGCTCTTCTTATGTTCAAGCTCTTCAAGTATCCTCAGCAGCCTAGGATAAAGGCTGCTGGCCTTGCTCTTCTTCTGATCACTTGTGGTGAACAGGTCTTCTCGTCTTGCTCAGGATTTATCTCATTCTTCTAAGGATGACCTTGCCTCTCTCCAATTACTGAATACTCAGACAATTGATGTCTTTAACTTTAGTCTAGTCCAGTCTTACTGCAATTCAACTTCATGCACTGAGTGCATGGAATCTCTGCATCGTCATGCACTGATTTCATGGCTTCTCAAAATTCTTCAAGAACTCTTGGTCTTGGACTCCTCAAATGCACACAGCCTGATTTATCTTTGTTCACGTGGGCACGTGCATGCATGCATGCATGCACTTCCCTTCTTCTTCTTAGTGTGATAAACACTCAAAGAGTGAAATTACTTTAAGCACACACACTTTCTTGGAATCACACACTTTATTCTTTTTTGATTACACACATAAATGTATGTTCTTCTTTAGTGTGGATGTCCACTTATTCTTTTAAGTGTATACACTGTTAGTGCACACACTAGGTTCGGCCTTCTTCATATACTTAGACACACACACACAACTTAGGTGTGGTCTTCTTGTTTTGCACATACACTACCCGTAGGTGTGTCTTTGGCCTTCACTCTACTTCTTGCACACACACGGCCTCTTCTTCAATTGCACACACAAATGCCCGTAGGGTGTGCTTCCTCTTTCTCCTTATAGGTGGTATACTGCCTCACCCGAACTCCCTACTGCCTTCAACAGCCGCGCAAGACCTCAAGATGCAAGTGGCACGCAAGGGGTGCGGCCTGTCTTCCTTTATTCAATCGCGCAAGTCCTCTGGACAGGGTGCAAGGGCGCGCAAGGTCCTTGGACAGCCGTGAGTGAGCAGGGTGTCAAGGACACCAACTGCCACGCAAGTGCGGGCTTCAACCGTGGGCGCGCAAGGTGCTGCGGCCCCGGGTTCTTCCTGCCGTGAAACGGAGGCACACAAGGGACCTCCCTTTATTCTTTCGCGCATGAAGTGCGCAAAAGGAACCTCACAGAGCAAGAGGTGCTCCGAGCTTCACTGCCGCGCAGGGTGCTGCGCGGGGCTTCGACTTCGCGAGGCACCGAGTGCTTCTCACGGGACTCCTCAAATATTCATCAAAGGATCAGCAAGCAAAAAACGAGCGCCTTGGGTGCTCTTTTTATAGGCGAGGCTGCCTCGTATCATCCGCGTGTGATATCTTTAAATACTCTAAGTTTTCGGTTATTTCATGATTCTGTGAAATCTTTTTTTTCTTTTTATTTCACACGGGTTCCATTTTCTTCGGCCTTCTTCAAATGCATGTGTCGCCAAACGTGTGCATGGCCTATTCTCTTCGAATCCATGCAAAGTATGAATACACCGAAGCCTCGACAAATTCATTTTTCCTCGGCCTTGTTCGAAATTCTTTCTTGATTCATGCATGCAACATTTTTATGCATGTATGTGTTCAGTGTGGCCAGTCGAACTGGATGGAGCCTTTACTTCCTTCAGAGGTGGCCGGGAACTCGAAATATGGTGGTCGGATGGCCTCTGGTTCAGGCGACGTCGTGAGTGGCCTTTGGGCGAGCTCGAGGTTGAAGACTGACGGGGAGCCGTTGGATCAGGTGATCAAATAATCTTCAACAACCTGGATCTGAACGGGCCGCGACGGATTAGATGTGCGGCCGAGATCTGGAGCGCGATCAATCGTGTGGCCAGGATCCGCTCATGGAGATTTTTCCGCGTCCCACATCGAAGCGCGCTGCTGTTTTCTCGTGGTTTATCAAACTCGCGCTGCCCGATTCTCAGCAATTGAACTTCCAACCCTCTCAGTGCCGCCCCGCACCGAGTTCTTCTTGTGGGCGCGCTCTTGCGGCCACCCCTGCCACTCGGACACGCCATGGCGCCCACCATTCTTCCTTCGGGCGCGCTCCTGCGCCCACGCTACGCAGGGCTTGACACTGCCCTGCATAGCCCGAGGCTTATACACGGCCCCAGCCTCCTCTTGGGCGGGCCCCATGGGATCCCTGTTGGGCGTGGAGACCTCGAGTCCCACATGTTCCTTGGGGTTGAACCCTTAAGGCTGGCCCTTGGTGGCCCTCTTTTTGCTAAAGTATAGAACAAGTACTTTGTTTAAAAACAAAGTGACCAAGTCGAAATGCCAACTACCAAGCCACTTCTTCCAAGCCATTCTTCCTCTTCTTCCTTCTTCTTCTTCTTCAAAATAATTCCTTTCTTCTTCATTAGAATTCCTCCATTCTTCTATAACATATAATCAACATTTAAGAATGGATTTCCTGAAGGGTCTTCCTTCGACCGATGCTCCTGAATCAAATAATTCATCAAAATTCTTCAATGATCCAATCAAAGATCAAATTGGAATATCTTCAAATTCACATGCACTATGTGATAGTGAATGGACTTCATTAGCACCACTTCATCCACTCAGTAGTTGTGGATGGATCATTTTCATCTCCTCATGCATTGTCAATACAATACACGGCCTTCTAACATTGTTGTGACTTTGTATCATCAGGATACAAGTTCTATGAACTTAATGATCAGCTCAACAATCGTCAGATATAATGATGATGCTCCATCATCATCCATTCTTCAAGTGGTGTAACTTAGTATCATCTCGATACAAGTATTGAAACATTAAGAACAGTTCTACAATCATCTGATATTAACATGGATGAATGTTTCAACCATAAACACTTATGCCACTTAGTGAATCTCCTAAGTGACATTCATCTTAACACAATGGCCATCCTTCATTCATCACCAACACCATCATAGCCTTTGTCATTCACATATTGACTCTCCTTGACATCCATTCATTCTTTGACATCTTCTGATCAACAACATACCTTATTGACAACAAATGCAACACAGTGCACTTCAGAATTTTTATTTTTAAATAATACCCAATATCCATGTAATATTTCTATGATGTTGTTTAGAGAGTCTCTAGATTTCATAATTACTTAAAAAAAATTATCCATATTCAAGTTTTTATTTTTTGTAAACATTTCAAATTTTTCATTAGGGATGATAAAATACCCTTTAGTGTTCTTCTTTAACTTTATGAGAGTACTTGGTTTTGTACTTCACTTTTGTATACCACTAAAGGATGAATTTACATGTTCCTTTCTCTACAGATGTATACTATTCAGAGAAGAATAAGAGTGGATGTTTTTTGATTTAAACTATTACACATATTTAGAATGACCACTATAATAGTTTTAATCCTGAAGTCTTATAAGATTCCTAATCTATTCATATTAGAGATATTATTCCCTTTAAGTTAAATCTACTTTTTTTGGACGGTTTTATATTTTGTTTATCTCTACTCACCCTTTAATTAGGAATTATAAAATCTATAGAAGTTAAAAAAACCATGACACCAATCTACGTCATTCTTCTTGACCTTCCAACAACACTAGTATCTTCTTTATTCCTATTGATATAGTGTTTCTATATTTGAAAATTTGTTGTTTTTGGAATCTTTCTTAGTTTTTTGGGATCTTTTTGATGAAAGAAATTGTATACGCACTCTTAAAACTACTATTGACATAGTGATAGGATTTTGATCATTTTTTATCATCCGTATTTGTATATTTTTTTATTTAAATCCTACATATCTGGGAAAACATATTTAGTGAAATCTACACCTTTTGTTTTAGATTGAACCTTTTTAAATGTTTTTGTTATTGGCGGATCAACAGATGACTCCATGATATTCCTACCACTAGTAAGAGTCTTCGTAGATATATTATTCTCAATGTTATCTTATGTAGAATCATCATTCATCCTCATATACATAGAAGTCATATTTTTTTCCAAATAAAGTTTCTTTAATTTGAATTTTCATTCAAGGAACTATATATTGAGTTATTTCATCTCAACCGAAATAGATCCAATTTGTTCTTTCCACATTATCTTTGTACCTTCCATATGAACCTCACGTAATAAAATTATTTCGTATAGAACACTTTCATGATCCTTAACCATTTTGGATTTAACATCTAGATGAGTCTCTATGTCATGGATGGTAGAATTGAAACTTTCATAAAGAGAAAGGATTATTTCATCAGAATCTTCAGTTTTTTATACTTTTAGATCAAATATATTTTTTCATTTTTATTCATCCAAGAATAACATTTATTTTTATTCAAATATGAAATGTTCCTTGGCCTCCACATCCTCGATAATGTTTTTTTCACTACATCATTTTTTCTACCATGGAATCATCCATGTTTTCAGCATCCCACTGCAATTGTTACTTATCATCATTTAATATTTTTATATTCCCTAATATATATATAATGACCTCAATAGAAATCATATTAAAATAATAACTAATATCATAGTAGAAAACCATAAGTTATTTACATACTATAAAATCAACATATTAATAACTAAACTAATTAGAAAATTTATAATCACCTGCATTGGATGAACACATACCACTATGTTGATCTCCAAATAGTAGTCTCTATTTAATTTTCTTAAAATTATTAAATACTTTTCCAATTTCTTATACCCATTATTAACATCTCTAAAAGGAACATTAATGTTTCTACTGACATGGAAATCCATTATTGTTTCTTAATAAGGAATATTGAATTCTATAATGATGGTTGGATCTTTTACTAGGGTTCATAGACTATCTGAGATACCAATTCTAAAGCCATTTGTAGTGATCACTAAGGGGGGAGTGGTGAATTAGTGTTAAAATTTATTTTTTTAAACATTATTTATATTAATTCATCCTTTAAACGGGTTGATGTCTTGATACTCTCCATCTTTTGTATCATTACCTTAACTAATTTATGTAATAAATAACTGCATAAGAGCATAAGAATTTTCAATGTTTGGTATTAAATTTCTAATATATGTTTTGATTGGTTAGTACCCAAAAAAATGTATCCATCAACCATTTCACATGATTTAGTCATACAACATATTATCACATTATATTTCTATGTTATCCAACTATGGGATACAGAGTACCACTAGTGGGAAATTATAATATATCATATATCTTCCACCATCTTCACATTAGGTTAGGCTATCTCCCACAACTCCTCTATCCCAAATGGTCTAGAATTCCTTGAACAATCCTTAAATTGATCTTTTAAGAACCTAATATTATGAATTATTATTATCCTAATTATTTATATGGAGAAAACCCACCATACTCTTTTACTAGTCCTAATTCATCAAACAAAAATTCATCACTTTTTATATTGAAAATTTTCTATAGTTTTTTTCTATTTATCCTTTTTTCCTCCATACAGTGGGGGTTCTTATTATAGGTACAATATTATCAACTCTTTGACTAGATGATTTTATTCATGAAATAGATATTTGAAGATACACATATATTCTTCAACTTTTCCACATTTGTATTCACAAATTCTTGAATATTTTCTTTCAATATCATATTTTGAAACCCCTCATAATTCGACAGTAGCTGATCTTCTTTCTCAATCTGGAAGATATTTCCCAGTTTTGAATTCTAATTTGAATCCTTCTCAAATATTAGTTAAGGAATACCTTTTTAATCCACTTAATAATTGAGTGTTTCTATATATCAATTATATAAAAAATCTCTATCATTAAAATCAATTGAATTCTCCATACATATATGTATGATCTCGTGAATTGTGTTGTGTACGTCCTACTTGCATCTTGTATTTATTATTAGAAAACAAACTATCATATTGCAGCTTCAGTATGATTCATTATAACTTTCAGTGATCATAAATATTTTTGTTTAATCATGTTATTTATCTCCATATAGATTTATATAAGCATAAATTTATTTATTCATCATTTATTAGAATAATTTATTTCCAATTTTTTCCTGAAATTTCACATTCTTCTTATATCTTAAGGTTATAATGAAATATAACCTATGATTTATTTGTAAGAACCTTGACAATTATTGTTAGTAGATATAAATATTTTGGTGAGGTATAATATATTATAAATTTTTTCATTGAGTTTATTAGTGATTTATATAGTTCTAACCTATAATGGTACTCTATGAAGATCTTATAGATTATGATGTCGTCAATGTAGGGTTTACATACTCTATCAATATCTACTATACCTTAAAAATATATCATATTTTCACAAAGGGCTATAACCTATTATGTTGGTTTATACTCTATGAATCTAATAAATACCGTCCAAAGATGAATTATGCCCTAAAAAGGCTACTATAGGGTTCATTTCTTTTCCAAATATATAGTCTCTCACCAGCATATACTTTACAATATCTTATTATTTACCCAAATATTGTTCCTTTATACCTTATTCAGTGCATAGGGTTCCTACCTTTTCAATATTTCTTACCTAATGCAACATCAATTACATGTTTCCTCCATAAAACTCAAAATTTTGTCCATCGTTGAAAGGGATTTATCATAAAACATAAATCATTTCAAAACAACTTCTAAAGGAATTCCTTCAGATGATAAAAAAATTACCTATACAACACTCCTTCAATGGTTTCTTATCTTCTTGGATAGATTATCCTATTAAATAATCATTCATCAATCTCCCAATTAGATAGCTTATTCAAACATTAATTAAATATATTAGAAAACACTTCCACATAAACATCACTTCATTTTAAAAATGATAATTAGATCATTAAAATTCATTGTATGTAATTCACATCATCCTTGACTCTATCAAATAATGTTATTCAAGTAAGTATCCAATAGTACCCTTTTCCATTTATTATGTCACCACCTCAACATCTCATCCATACTTCTCCAACATATATTAATTGATTCTTATAATCATAAAATTATTCATAATTATAAAAAATACAATCCACACATGGTTTCTTCATGTATGAAAGAGTATATAAATTTCATAGAGAGAATAATTATTTTCTATATGGATTATTGCTATTAATAAATTCATCTGATTATCACCTATTGAATTTTTTTGATAATATGAAGGAGTAAAAGATAATATTATCATATATTCTCAATTGGTTTAAAAATGTTTAACTGAGTATTTGATGTGTAGGTTCCACAACGTTTTAGATAGTACAAATGGTTACAAGTTCAAAATAGAAGAAAAAAAGTTAGTTTAAAGGTCCAAAAATGATTATTTATGTGTCAAACTATGTTTATTGAAACAGAATGGTGTTATAATAAATATGTGATGAATAAAAAATATGGAAATTATCAAGATATAAGAATTATTTTCAATATTCTATTGAATTTCCAATTCATGTATTAGTTTTGTAGAAATTTAATTCTTTGGTTGTGAATGGTATATGATAAAAAATGTATAATTTGAAAAATATTTCAGTATAAACGAATTGAAAATCAATGGAATATTAGATAGTTACTTTTTATTGAGAGATTATAACTCAAGATGGAGTTGAATTAAGTATCTAATTTAATTTTTTATTAAAATATTTATAAAAATACCTGAATTTATAAAATATAGCCCAGTTAACTGAAATATTAGAAATATATAATTTTATATTTTATAAATACTCTTATATTTTCAATCAAAAATCTATTAAAACAAGTTTAAAACTACTTTAAAAGTTAAAATAAATACTTTTTGACAAATATAGTTTATTAAAAAGTTAATTTTATCTATCTAAGGATTTCTTTTTATAGATATTATAAAAATAAAATATATTTTTTAAAAAATAGAATAAAATTGAATAATTAAAACCCACAACAGAATTAAAAAAAGTGGCTCGTTATCAAGGTAATACCCATCCCTAAAAACTTTTAAATCATCGAAATTTATGTAGTTTATTGTAAATAAATTTATCTAAAACCTGGGTCACATTTTATAGGCATGTTTGGCATAAAGATGTCCATGTTGTATAGATCCTCTATCATAATTCTATGATAGAAATTATGTAAGTAATGAAAACCTAAATTTAGTATAGGATACATGGATTCTTCTATATTTATTCAAGGGAGAATAGATAAAAAATAATATAGAGTGTGCTATAAGATTTACAGGGTAAAACCCACACAACTCAAAAGTAAGAAAAAAATAGTACGATAAGGGAAATGAATTCAGTGTAACATATTTTGTAGTTCCATTTTTATGTAAGTGAATTTTCAGTTTCAATTTTTTAATATAGATTTATAATTGGCGTTTAATGAGATTCATATGTTCAATGATGTGTTATTGATGTTTATAAAAGAATATAGTTTAAAGATAGAAGTTGTTTTTTATTTAATGAAAATTTATAATCTATATGTTTCATGGAAGTAATTTTTTATTATATTCGGTCATCCTCTAAATAAGTATATTTATCTATAAAATCCATTTAAAAATAATAATTTATTATCCCCATACTTCAGTAGGATCTCCAGGCTCAATAAATACTTCTGACTAAAATTTATTTCTACACAAAAAATAGAAAAAATTATATATTTAATAATATAATACATATTTTAGGTAAATTTACTTAAAGGTTTTTACCAATAAATATCCACAATTTATTTAATAATTTAAATGAATATTAGTTGGATGATTTGATAACTTATATGGTCGATCAGATTTACCTATGGTCGATCATTTTATATTATTGTCCCTAACCTTAAAATTTCTATGAATCATCTTATACTTACAGTCAGTCCAATTCTTTTTCAAATTAATACTACTAACAACAATCACTTCATTTCATCATGCAGTCAATTATATACTTTTTAAAATTTCTATATTTAAAATAAGGTGACTTACATTTATGTGATGTTAATATAAAATGAGCATGTGGTTGATAGATTTCTTTGGTAGTCAAGCCAATAGTTGGTACTAAATCTACTACAGTCAATCCAAACGGTGTATGATATGTCCTTATGACTTTTGGTTGATCGACACCTTTATGAAAATCATAATCGTAGTAGACTCTTGATATTCAATATGTGATCACTTTTTTTAATTATAGTATCTTGAGTCCTTTATCATATATTCACCATCATCAATACATCTAACATGCAGCCGATCCAATATTTATTGAACTTTTTAATCTATTCTAAAAAATTATTTAACTTTCATAAAACATTAAATGAATTAGCAATAACATAAAATTTATTTTTTATTATTAAAAAAATTTGATTTCTTTATTAATACAACAATGTCCCGCTATTTATGATCTCAATTCATGGTAAAAATATTTTTTCAAATGATTTTATATTGGTATTTAATGATAAAAATATTTTATCACAATGAATTAGAAAAAATGAATAATCATTTTCATTTTTTTAAAATTCAATATTTTAATCAAATGAAATAATTTATTCCTTCTTTTTTATTCCATATATTTTACTCCCCATTTTGGATTATAAAAATTAATTCATAATGGTTGAAAGTTTAATGAGATAATAAATAGGAAAGAAATAATACAAAACAAAAAATGACATAGAAATAAGAATAAATAAAAAATGTGTGAATTGTTAGAAAAGTGTACATTGTAATTATCATAATTTAATCAAAATTTATATACTTAGAAAGATATGGCTCATTACTTTTTATAATAATAGGTGTAGGTTTAAGGGGAGGCTAAGGATTTTCAAAAACACTATCAAGGGAGACATTTTTTTCAACAGGAATAATCTGACCCTGGGATTGGGAAAGTGTGATACTAAAATGTCATATATGAATTGAAGGTGATGTAGAGATTGAAATAGATAACTCTATAGAGACTAAAATTGTGGTTAAGGCTTGGTATGGAGAGGTAGACATGTTTTTCATAAGAATATCATGAGGTTTTAAAAGAGGATCATTAGATAAATATATTTAAGGCTCTAAAATCTTGGTCATATAAAACAATTCTATTATCCCATTTTACATAACCTAAAAGAAATAATCATTATATAATATGAAATGATTGATAAAATGTGTCATCTGCAATTAATTATTTGTTACTGATTTAAATGCAGTTGTTAGATGAGGCCTCTTCAAATCTCTTTCCAATTAAAGGAACTGATACATGAGACCTTCCTTAGTGAAAATCCTTCTAAGATAGTATTTTATTTTATTCTTGATTACTCCATTATCTATGGAAGCCTTTATTGATTAAGATATCATAATATCAAACATTGTTCCCTATTGGTATAAATATCCATTTGGATAGCTTTTTTAACATCCTTACACTATTCTATATATTCTGAATCTCCTCCTGAATTATTCTTAAAAAAATTCATCATCAATCAAGACTGAAGAAGGAATAGTATCTATGGTAGAAATAGAAGGTTTGGATAGACCGGTCATCACTGAGATGTAAATTCTATCAAAGGAATCCATTATATCTATCTAAAAAGATTATAGGGGTTTAATGTGTCCCCGAAAACAATTCATTCCTCTTCTTAATGACCGAATGTCATGGTTCATATGATCCATTTTTAGGAACAATATAGGATGGATTTGTGAAACAATACTTTTAGTAGTGTATAAAATATATTCCACTTTTTAATGTTTGTTAAACCAACTAATATTCAAAAATACTTCTCTTAATACATGAAAGATGAAGTTAGTGAACGTTATGATTTCTACATAAGTGATCACTTATGGAGGTACATAAGAAGGTCTATCTTTTTTAGATCGACTAACTCGAGTTTGAGTAGAATAAGATTGAGCATGATCCTAAGTTGAATTTGGAAAGATATCATCATTTTGATAATAAAAATTATTCGTTGAATCTGTTTTATTTATTTATGATTATTCATAAGGATAGAAAATACCCGGAGCTATCTCAATATATCTAAGAGAGGCATCAAATTCTTCTTCAAATTCTTCCATATAAACTACTTTTGTTCAAGGGTAAGATACATAAATATGTTCTTCATGAAAAATACATTCATGTACAAGTGCATGATAATAAAGGGTATCTAAATGATTAGAAATATCCTCAACAAACCTAGGTCTTACTAATACCTCTAGAATGGGAGTAGAAGTAATATTTAGTAGAATATATTCTTCTTCCCACAAAACCGTAACATTGGATGGTCCTTTTATCATTATAGGATTATCATCATCATAATCCTTTCCATAATCATCACAATTATCATCCCTATTTTCCTATTTGTCATCCCCTATATCATCCCTACCATAAAAATCTAGTGGGGTAGACACATCCATATTAATTAATGGATTTTCTAGAGAGGATTCTTCACTAGAAGGGGTGGAATCAAAGATGGGATCTCCCCTTAACAAAAACATGGGTGGAAGATCCTCACATAGATAATCATCTTGATCACTATCATTGTTAGTGAGAATAGGTCCAAATAGAATATATCTTAGAACTCTCACCCCTTCCAGAGTTACATATACTTCTCTAACTATAATGATGTCCAAATTAGGGAAGAAAAATGAGGGTCTTTGTTGGAGATGATTGAAATAGGTATTATATAAAACATTATGATCCCTTGAATGTATACTTTTTCTAATTATTACACCACATTGGATTCGTTAATAGAGATGAAGCGAGCTATCTAAGTGAATCATTCCATAATCACACTAATTGAATCCTGTTTTTGAACCAATCTTTGTAAACTTGTGATAAAATAAATAGATTTGTGATTCAATTTTCATATTGATGTACAATTAGGTATTATAAAAAACCAGTTAATCATTTTTTCTTATCCTTTTCTTTCTCATAATTGAGGTATCTAAATACATACTCGTCCACTTTTCTTTCTATTCTATGAAACCATAAATTGGTATATAATTCCTTATACATCATTATATTTTTTGGACATGAAACCATTTTTATGAGGTGATAAGAAGAAAGTAGTTTCACCTAATAGGAGTTTGGAAATAATATCGGGTCATTAAAAAGAAATAGAGGGTTCTTATGTTGTTTATTTCCATCAATGGTCTCCCTACAATTAAGTTTTGATTTAATGGTAAGGAAATAAAAATCCAATCATTGGACACTGTTGACATGTTCCTTAATTCCAGGAATTATAGTTACACGTTATTAAATTTCATCTTTGTTTCTCTCAGTGTAATACATTTTCATATCAACAATGACAGCCCTCAATTTCCACTGATCACAAAATTTATTATCTAATTGGTTGTATAAATTAATTCTTAAATAAGCTTCCACGTAAATCCCTTTACCAATTGTATAAAATCAGTCATTATTGAAAATATGGGGATATTACTTCCATTATCATTGTCTTAGATTCACACATATTTTTGAAGAGATGTGATTCTTGATTTTGTAGTTTGTGAACATAGTGAATTACTCACCAAAGAGATAATGACCCCATGTATTCAAAGAATGAACTACAATATCCAAATATAAATAATTGGTCGTATAATTCCTTTCATGAATTAGAAACTATCATGATTGATTTGCTACCCATGATATCCTTGATTGAGAAAAAAACTTATTCCAGAACCTTATGGGTGAAAATAAGCCATGTAACCCATCCCAGGCTTTATACAAATATGAATTGGCCTGGAAATGAGCCTTTCTTTACTATTAAAATAGGATTTTTGACAATTCTCACTATAATAGAGTGTATTTCCCTTTATCACGATAACTGTTATAGGATATTTGATTAGTGAAATGTCCAGAAAAAAAGGAAAAATAGCAACATTCTATGACTGAATGAATACTTATCTCAAACACATTTTTCAGTAGTTTCTAAAAGAAAACAACTTCTATCTTATAAGGGTCTTCTAGTAAATCCTTCATTGAAATAACATTTCCATGTAATTGAAAATATTGTATCTAGAAGTTAAATTTATATATCTTTTCATATAAATTATTCTTTTAAAAAATGACCAATGAAATATTATAGGTACCACTTAAATACATGACTCATTGATTTAATGAAAATTTCTATTGAATTTATAACGCCAAAGGGAAAGATCATATATTCATAATGAACCTAATGAATCCTAATTTTTTTCACAATATCCTCATTCTAGACCAGAATTTGTTGATACATAGAGTGTAGAACAATTTCTGAGAACCCTTATGTTCCTTTCAATATGAACTAGTTGGTATCCATTCTTTATTATAACCCGATTTTGCTTATTATAATCAACATAGGGACATAACAAACTATATTCCTTCTTGGAAAAAAGTACTGGAGTAGACCAAGGTGACATAATTTGTCTTATGAATCCTTTACCTTCCAATTAATATAATTGTATATTTAACTCCTTAAATTAAATAAGTACAAATCCATGTGATTGAAGTGAAATAGGATTTCTCCCCAAAATGAGATCAATCGAAAATTACAAGTCCCTTTCTTGTGGAAAACCTATGACATTTTATAGAAATCTATTGGGATAATTATCCTCTATGGTTGGAATATTTCTAGTCTCAATTATTGCATTATCCCCAAATCATAATTTTTCTAATTGAAAATAAATATTTCCAACCATTGGCATGGAAGGTCTTATATTTCCAGTAGTTACATCCCAATATACAATAAAAATATATAACGTCCGATCAATATATCCAATAATAACTTAAAAAAAATAATTATAGATATGGAAATTAATGTAATCTAACTAATACATCCCCATGAATAAGTCAATGTGATACATGTTCAAAATATAAAATTCCAAATTAAACTAGACACCATCAATTGTAATAAAAAAAGATTCTATTTTAATAATATATGCACTAACTAACTAAGAGGGGTCTATATAACAAAACAATGTGGAATTGTTTTGATAAAACACTCTTTGATGAATCAAATTCATAGAAATAAAATAATACGATGAACCAATATCAAACAAAATGTGAATTAGAGTTTATTTAAGAAGAATGATACCTCATACATTCAAAGGAACTAATTACTCTTTTATGATCATTTTCTTACCACTATACACCAGCTTACATTAACCTCCTTCTTCCATTCATATATATTGTGTTTACACTGATTAAGGAGTAAAGGTGTTCCTAGAATCACTATGGTTGGCTCTGTTTTGGGGAAATTAACTATTTTGGTGTGATTGTCTTATTCATCCACAATTTGTCTGATACAAATGGGATGTATTTCCTACATGTAACTTTGGAGCGCAATGATAATTATTATAGAGATATACCATCTTATTATAAGTAAGTAATTATGTCGTTTAAACCATAAAATATTTCTTTATATTGTAAAAAAACCAAATTGAAAATATCTAGACTTGGTAATCAATAACTGTGGAATGTTAATGGATCTGGTGGTTTGACTCAAAGCTTTTCCATAAACATGGAATTTGGTACCCCACATCCACTTTTTACTATCATTACATTTCCCAACTACTACTATGAAGAAAAACATACATACCCTTTTAATATTTCTAATTGTACCCATTTCCATCCTTATTTCTCTGTGAACCATCTCTGTATAATTTGAAATATCGAGCGTATATATCTTAGAATGATTTTTTTTCAGTCTATACACAAATATTGAAGCCTTCAAGTATGTTCTAGTAGACTCTTATGGGAAATAATAATCTAATTTCATAAAAACAATTTTATAGATTATGACTAATATATTTTATTTCTTCAAGTTCAAGAAATATATCAATATGACTCTCTTGAATGATTGGGGTATATTTATTTATTGAACAAATCTATGAAGCCCTCCCTCATAAATATTTTGTTAACATTTTTATATAGATAAATTCCACAATTATTGTGAATGATCCTCCAATATATAGACTACTAACATGAACTTTAGATCAATCCATGTGATGTTGAAATTGAAAATTCAATTCATTCTATAAAACCACACTTATACATTTTGGGGTTCAGAATATACCGAAAATATTGGTATATTCTACTTCTAAATCTATACAGAATCATTCACTTGTGAATGTTCATCATTTAAATTTCATTTTTCAATATATTGAAAAGATTAAACATTTATATGAACAAGTTTTTGTTTCACCTATGGATTAAGAGAAGCCACAATTTCAATGGCCTCTTCTTGTGGGATTCTATATCTTATCACTGATGCCATTTCTCTAATGATAGAACAAACTACACTTAGTAATCACTCACTATAAAATGAAGGATTATAATGTTCCAAATCATCAAATTTTATAGTCATCCTATCCAATTTTCCAAAACCCTCAAACACATTATTAATAATTCATTCCTGGTGGTAAGACTCATTACCAATTTATGATATACCATAATCAGTGGTTGATCCCATTATGATGAGTTGAGAACACACATATAGGTGTCTAAACAACTTTTACACTTAGAACACCCTAGTAAATTTATATTTAGAATAAATTATATACCAAAATAGTTTTAGGTTATTAATTTCTATTATGGATTTACTAACTTCTTAATACTATCAAAATATGAAGAACTAGCCAATAAATATATCACTTGTTACAAAACCACCCAGGACATTGGATTGTATTGGGTCAGTGTTGAGACTAACCTTAGGTGACATCTTCAAGAAAAAGGATTGAGATAAATTATATGTTCTTAATAAAATGGTAAGGGGTGATTTTCCATGTATAATATATTTAACTAAGAAGATAAAATATAACCACCAAACACATTATATGATGCATGAGTATATATAGTAAAACTCAAATAAAAACCAATGAAATGATAATATCATATAAGTGAAAAAAACAATTGCAGACTCAAGGAAATCATAAGACATTTGAACATATAAACATCAATGTGGAATCACTCCAATGAGTCCATATGATAATATCCTAGATCCATGTCCATATTGAGAAACCAGAATCAAGATTCTCCCCTAGAAATAAACAATATATTTCTCTTACCATTGTCATGATGAACAAAATTAGCATACACAACAATGTACATATGGAAGGGGTGACTAATCATACAAATTTTCCTTTCCCCAAAATACATACCATACATTCTAGTGGTACAAAAAACATGTTATCTTAGAGTTTATATTAATGGGTGGACTTAATATCAAATCATCCTTCCATTAGAAATTTTTTCAAGAAAAACAATCAAACTAAGTCACTTTGTTTATTCTTTATTTACACATGGAATACCCATCCAATATTTCTTACACCCACTCACCCATACATGCAAAATGAAATTACATTTACTCGTTAGTGGGGTTCAACCAATCATAAAGTTGTCACATTGTGGAAATCCCATGTTCCCCTAGTCTGGAATTGGGAACTAGGTATTTATCAACATGGACTCATAATATACATTATGAAAGCATGCCATCATGTATTCCAAGAGAATATTCCAAATCTATTTTTATCAAAAGAATTTTTTTTCTTATTTTGAACAAAATAATTGATATATGATTGTCATTATCAAAGAACTAAAAAAATCACATCAATGAGGATCATTTTTGTATTAAAGTCACAACCCAGTTAATAAAAGAGTAGTATGAATTTATTAAATCCATAGAAACCGTGCTTTTCAAAAAAAAACATAATATATGTGTCACGACCCATCCTTGGGACCCATTCCATGACTACCCCAAGCCCGCCTTCCATAGGCTAGGGGCTGGAGACTAGAACCAATGGCATAAATTCTGATATAAGGGAAGGAATTGCATTTATGTGAGAAAAAAACACCACAGAGTATGCAAGAAGAAGTATACACTATGTAAACTGAGTACAAAAGTATGTGCTCGAAAGTAAATGGGCCAGAATACAAACCCAACTGAAAGTAAAGTACAAATGAAAAGGGAGTACAACAACAGTATAGTAAAGCAGCGAGTCTGAGCCGTCTTATGGAAATCCCACCTGAAGGGTGGGTACATATATCCTCCTCTGCTCCTTGGCTTCAGCTGTCCACTCTGAGTAAGTCCCGTCCAGTGATCCACCTCCAGGAACCGTCCAGCTCCACGAGCTCCCACCTCGATCAGCATTCCCTGTTGTCTGCATCCAACACAACATAGTGCGCGCATATCCCGTGCATGGGTGAGTATACGCTACTCAGTAGGGACCCCAAGACCCTTGAAGGTCTCCCAGAATCCACGAATGATAAACCACAATGGAAAGATACAATCCCGATGTAACAACCAACTCCACTTTGGTATATAACCATACATATACCTATGTCATCATTTCCACCTCGGCTCCATCACACGAGCCCAAGTACAACCCAGTCCACACACGAAAACACAACCCATTTCACATAAGAATTCACAACCCAATACACAGAGGAAGGAAAAACCCAATCCACATAGGAAAGCACTACAATCCTATCGATGATATTTATTGTAAGTTAAGACTATGATCACAAAGGTTTACTTCTTCGTAAGACAATCGAGATGATCAGATGTATCCACTGAATCATCTAAGCTGTCAGACCCGCATAGGATACAAGACCCACTAAGTTGTCTGACCCAAAAAGGATACAAGACCAGCTACTCTCCCGCACCCATGTAGGATACATGTACAGAGTCAAATACTGCCGGAACCACGTAGGATACAATAACAGTAGTCAAGTACTGCTGGACCCACATAGGATAGAAGAATATTAGTCATCGCCTTCGAACCCATGGAGGATTCTAGTACGGTCGTTGTCGCTGCCAAACCCATGGAGGATTCTAGTATAGTCGTCGTCGTCGTCGCAGTCGCAGCCAGCACTAGGGTTACTGCACACAACATACTCGATTCCGGGAGGGTCCTCTCCTCGAGTCAAGGGGTGATGACATCAACCGTCACGGTGACCAGAGATGATTTATCCCAACATCCCTTTCCACATCATAGGAGAAAACCAGGATAAACGTGCCCATGTCACATAGAAAGAGATGACCAAGCCATTTTCCAAAAGTATAAGGCATGTAGGTAATCAATAAACGCCGTGTCATCAGTCACTGGGTACTTCCTGTGTGAAACGAATCGTGTCACGGGGCTAGTCATGTAAAAAGGAAGTTCATAGCGTGTGGTATGGTTACACGCCGTGTCTTCAGTCCCCGGGTACTGTCCGTGTACCACTGCCTCTACCGAAGGGATGTTCATGTAAAAATTAAAATACATGGTGTGTGGTATGGTTACACGTCGTGTCCAAACTTTAGGGGTCGGCTCTGTGTATGTTGACCATGCCTGGACATGTGGTGGTGTACCTACTGGTGTACTCCACCCCGTGTCCGTGTATCACCCAGATTACATGCCGTGCCGATTGGCCATATGATTATAACCGTGTCCGCATATCACCAGGATTACATGTCTTGCCTTGCGAAGCCGCTTCCGCCTTTCAATGAAGATAATACAAGCTGTTCCTCGTGGCTGTGTATTTCTGTCTGTGTCCATGTGTTTCCCTTGAATACACACCATGTCCACCGAAGAATCCTTTTTCAAACTGTGTGGACAGTAAACGCCGTGTGACCAGTGTCACAGGCCGGGTGTAACTTCTTTTGATGTCTGTTACTTCTATTGCTGAACGCTAGAACTACATGTCGTGTGCTTTGGAAGTACATGCCGTGTATTCTGGAATTTTCCTGAAATGACGCCTCTGGCCAGCACGCCTCCTGAGGCATCCGTCCTTTGTTCTGATGATCCTTTTGCTACAAACCTACCATTCCCAGGTCATCCCGATGTTCTGTGGCAATTTATGATGTTTTCGGGCCTCCGATAGGCATAAAAAACATGCCTTGATTCACCACTCAAGAATTGTTGGAGAACACCATACATCAAGAATGACGGAGGAATCAGACCGTGTTAGTTTGGTCTGGTTTCTTCCTCATTGGTTTGATAGAAAATGGTTTATAAAGAAACATCAACATGCAAGGAAAACCAATATTTGTCAAATCAAACACACCCCTTCCTCGATGAAGTTTTCAAACAATGATCGTCGCAAGAAAACTGCATCGCGAGGTGGAGCTCCGTATATGTTGACGGAGAACGTCAGAGGAGGAGTGATGTTTCCCTTCCATTGATGCGGGAAGTAGAACGAAGGAAGGCGTGTCTTCGTTCTTCGGGAAAGGCATCACATATCAGCTACAGAGAAGGGAATGATCAGTATGTCATCTCTCCTTGGTGCTCTGGCATTCTTCGCATTCTTAAAGGAGGAAGATGATGTTCTTCAAGAATATAGCTTTCTTCACTAATCCACTCACAACAAAACCAACCACAAATAAAATAAGGATCATCCTTATTTTATTAACCCATGCCACGAATTCCAAAAATTCAAAATTCAAACTCTTAATTAAATAAATTGAATAACTTAAATCAATTAATTTAATGTGAGAGTTGGCATGCAATTAATTTGGGAGAGAGGATGAGTTACAAAATAAATGGGGGGTTGCCATCATTAAGAGGGTTAGAGGAGTTAGAGGAAATTGAAGGGGTGGGGCTCGTGTATTCCCCACCTCACTAATATACTACAAAGTGGAGTTAGGATGTAGTGGGTCCCACTCCAACTTCCTCACATAGGTTATATTACATAAAATAGAAATAAAATTGTAGCGCAAATTTTATTTCACTCTTCAGTTAACCCATTTATTTAACAACACCTCCCAAGCAAACACAACTCCAGAAAAGGTCTTCCTAAGAAATTACCAGGGATGCGGTTTCATCGGTGCCCTCAGATTTTGATTTCAAGAACTAGTTCAAAAGTTAGGAAAACCCACTCATTCATTCACTGAAATTACCCGAGCTAATCTTCGGAAATTGATTCCTGGCACACCGGGCCTCAGAATCAGGTTCCGTAAAGAAACTGTGTACTCATAAAATCCAAATGAAATTAAGAAAAAAAAATTACTTGAAATTTATGGGTCTTTGCATTACTCCAATCTTAGGGATTTACGTCCCTGTGAAGATACATCACAAACTAGGGAAACAAATGAGGGTATTGACATGCATCTGAGCTTCCCGCACCCAAGTGCTCTCCTGGAGGTTACCGTGATGCCACCACATGTGCACTAGACGAATCGACCACCCACGTAGGACCCACCCTTAAAACTACTCGATCTCTACTAGGACCTCCTCAAAAGTCTCCCCATCATCAATGTCCAGCTCCCCATGGTCGATAATATGTGTCGGGTCGTGTACGTATCTCCTCTGCTAAGATACGTGGAAGACGTCATGCACCCGGGGCAACTGAGGTGGTAGAGCCAGGTGATAAGCCACCTCACCTATCCTGCTGAGAACCAGGAATGGTCCTATGAAGCACGGAGATAACTTTCTGCACTAGGAGAGTATCCGTAATCCATCTCAAGCGGAGACTCGGAAGAAAACGTGGTCTCCATCCTCGAACTCTAGTGGTCTCCGCCTCCTGTCAGAATAAGACTTTTGTCGGCTCTGAGCTGTCCTCATCCGCTCCTGGATGACCTGGACCTTTTCTGTCGTGGCCTGGACCATCTCTGGTCGAATGAGTGCTGACTCCCCAGGGTCTGCCCAGCGTAGAGGTGATCTGCAAGGTCAGTCGTACAATGCTTCATATGGTGCCATCCCGATGGTGGGGTGGTATCTGTTGTTGTACACAAACTCCACCAATGGTTGGTGATCCTCCCAGCTGCGACCAAAGTCAAGGAAACATGCACAGAGAATGTCCTAGAGAGTCTGAGTGTTTCTCTCTATATGACCATCCATCTTAGGGTGAAAGGTGGTGCTCAAGCGTAGCTGCGTCTCGAATTCCTCCTGCAACCCCTTCCAAAGCCGGGAATTAGAGCGAGCATCCTGATCAGAGAAGATAGATGATGGTACACCATGAATCCATACGATCTCCTAAATGTAGAGGCATCCCATTCTCTCCACAGATCCCTTCTCTATAACGGGTAAGAAGTGGTCCGACTTGGTGAGTCGGTTGACGATCAACCAAATGGAGTCATGTCCTCTGGAAGTACGTGGAAGCCCAGTCACAAAATACATAGACATCCTGTCCCACTTCCACTACGGAATCTCCAAGGGCTCCACCAAGCCTGGTGGTACCTGGTTCTCCGCCGTCACCTCCTGGAAGGTGACACATTCTCGAAATGAACTCTGCCACAACCTTATTCATACCCGGCCACCAGTGCGGTCATCTGAGATCATGGTACATCTTATCTACCCATGGATGTTCCTCTAAAGGGGAAGTGTGAAACTCTCTCATCACCTCCTCCTGTAAAGCAGCTGGTGCCATGGTACGTCCTCTGAAGAGGATGTAATGCTCTCCTCCTATAGAGAAACCATCAAGTGCATGTCCTATGGATATTTGTGCAAACTGCATCTCAGAGTCAACATACCCACGTTGTTCCACTCTGACCCGCTGAAGATGTGGAGGTGTTACTGTGAGCGACTGAAGGAATGATTCCCCATCTCTATCCATGAAGGATATCTAAAAAGCGGCTAGTTGCTTTTTCGCCTATCCAGGTAACTGAATTCATGTCCTCTTGTCGAGAGAACCGGCTACTATGATTCCCTTTCTAGGTGTATAGAATATCTCAAAGTCATAGTCCTAGAGGAAATCGAGCCATCACCACTATCTCAGGTTCAGGTCCTTCTACAAGAATATGTACCTAAGACTTTCGTGGTCAGAATAGACTGTAAAGCGTTCGCCCATTAGATAGTGTCGCCACATCTTCAGAGCGAAGACCACTACGTCTAACTGCAGGTCATGGGTAGCATAGTTTTTCACATGCTGCCTCAACTGTCGTGATCCATTAGCGATCAGTGCTCGCTCCTGCATCAGGACACACCCGAGTTGAGTCCCTGATGCATCGCAGTAAACTACGTACCCTACTCCCTCTCCCAGTAGCCTCAGTATATGTTCACGGGTCAATCTCTGTCTCAGCTCCTGGAAGCTTTGCTGAAAAATATCTGACCACATGAAGGGTTACTCCATCTTGGATAATGCTGAAAGTGGTGCCGCAACTCTGGAGAAGTCTGGCATAAATCATCGGTAGTACCCAGCCATAACTAAGAAACTCCGCACCTCTGTCACGCTCCTGGGTGGCTCCCAAGCAAGAACTTCCTCGATCTTCGGAGGATCCACCAAAAATCCCACCTCAGAGATGACGTGTCCAAATAAGTGGACCTCCCATATCCAGAACTGACAATTCAAGAGATTATCATAAAGCTGGTGCTCTCGAAGTGTGTCCAGTACAACCCACATGTGGTAGGCGTGCTCCTCCTAAGTAGTCGAGTATATAAATTTGTCGTCGATGAAGACCATGAAAAATTGATCGAGATAAGGCCTTAAGATCATGTTCATGAGACTCATGAACAATGCTAGAGTGTTGGTTACGCAAGAATTTCGTAACCAAGCAATCATAGTGGCCATACCGACATCTGAAAGCCGTCTTCTACACATCCTCGTCTTGAACTCTGAGTTGATGATAGCTTTACCTAGGGTCTATCTTCAAGAACCACCATGCTCCCTTGATCATATCAAAGAGGTCTCCAATCCTTGGATTTGGATACTTTTTCTTCACGGTCCCCTTGTTTAGATGTCGGTAATCAAAACACATTCGCAAGATACCGTCTTCCTTCTTAGTGAACAAAATCGGGGAAGCCCGAGGTGAAACACTAGGTCAGATGAATCCCATTCTCTGAAAGTCCTCCAGCTGTACCTGTTGCTCTCGAAGATCAGCGGGAGCCATACGATATGATGGATTAGATATCTGGGCTGTCCCGGCGTACAGGTCCATATAGAAGTCTACCTCTCCATGAGGAGGTAGTCTTGGAACGTCTTCAGGGAAAACGTCCGCATACTGATCCACCACTACAGGAAAACACGGACCTCAAACGTCAACTTCTCCTAGGATGAGGCTAGCCAATATATTAGTGATCGGCTATCCTCTCCTTTGCATGAGTCCATACTGCACTGCAAAGGCTCCCTTCTCACTGGTGAAGGAGAACCTGATCCCATCCGTGTGAACACGCCGCACCATGCACCTAATACAGTGGATATGAGCATGAACTGTAGATAACCAATCACTACCCAAGATGACGTCATAAGGCCTCGACACCGCTACAAGAAGATTCTAGCAGAAGCTCTCACCTCCTAGAGTAAGCTCACACTACCAACACTAGTGCGTAATCATCGAGTCTGCTCCCGTAGGAGTCTCCATCCATAAGGATCGAGAAAATGACTCCGTAGGAATCTCTGAGCACCGAACAAGGGCAACAGAAATGAAAGAATAACTCACTCCTGTGTTTATAAGAACTGCAGCAAGGGTGGAGTAGACACAGATAGTACCTCGAATCATCTCTGGTGCGCCATGGTCGTAGGCCTCCACTGCCTAATGTTGAGCCTGCCTCTGTCCGCCAGCTCCCTGTGGTCGGGGTGGACCTCCTGGTGGTGGTGTTGGTAGAGCCTCAAGGCGTCTCCCACCACCTACTGCTCAGCCAGCTCCTCTGCCTCGTCCACCTACTCCCTGCGGACCTCCACAAACAAACCTATGTCTCTACCTAGGTGGTCCATAAACCGTCTGCTACTCCTCTTCATGGCGGGTTGGGCATTCACGAGCCATGTGGCCCTGCCCACCGCATGCATAACACTGTCTGCTCCTCGTAAGGCTTGCTCTACACCGGGTGCCTTGTACCTCTGAGCAAGTGTCCTGAGGTCCTCTTCCAGATGGCCTAGTCTGCTTGGACCCCTGTGACATCCGTCGACTGCCAGCTATAGAAGACTCACGCACATGACGCCCGGTGGTAGGTCTCGCTACTGGTGTAGGCTCAGCAAGAAATCTCTCTATGTGAAGGGCTCACTCTAGTACTCATGAATGAGTCGGAATGCTGAGGGAGATCATCGATGCCCTGATCTCATGCCTCAGTCCCTGATTGAAGGTCCGGGTCCGGAAGAATGGGTATCGTACCATGTCCGTGGAGTAGCATGAGAGATCAGTAAATCTTGCCGAGTACTGGGCTACCGTCATGCTGCACTGCCGCAGCTACAGTAACTCCTAAATGCGCACCACACAGATGGTGGCCGGAACGAACTCCTTTCGGAAGAGGCTCTCAAAGTCCGACTAAATGAGAGATGCCTCGTAGTGCACCTGGAGCATCAGGCTCCACCATATAACTACTGCTGCGTGTAGAAGACTTGCTGCAAGGATCACCATGAGAACTGCTAGTGTCCCAAATAACCTAAAAACTCACACAACAGCCTCCAGCTAATCCTCGGCTGCCTGAGGGTCCATCTCCCCGCGGAACCTGGGTGGTCTCTGATGCAGAAACTCATGCAGTGCACGAAGGTGGTGTGCACTCTCATCGAAAGGGGTTGGTGGCATCGGTGGCTCGGCGGGTATAGGTACCGCTGGTGCCTCCACTGTAATAGGTCCCTGCACCGAGGCCTCGTCTCTTGATGGGTTGTCGTCTCGCACGAAGCTCGGAACCCTAGTTGGCTACCATAGTGGGGCCATCCTGAAAAGAGACAGGTGCACCAAGGTCAATACATTATACCAGGTGAGCTGACACAAAGTAATCACAAATAAAACTTTTGAAACACACATGAAATCATTGTTTTCATGCACTGAGTCGGAAATCATACGTCAGGGTCCTCGTGCATGGATACGTCGGCCGCTGCACCAGCACTGGACTTCCTGGACTGATAACCACACTCAATACCCTTAACACTATTTCTTCACATAGAAGAAATAACAGAGTCCTGAGTTCTGTGGTAGAACCGAACTCCTCTCATACCAATTTGTCTCGACCCATCCTCGGGACCCGTGCCGTGACTACCCCAAGCACGCCTTCCATAGGCCAGGGGCTGGCGACTATTACCAAAGGCGTAAATCATGATATAAACGAAGTGATTGAATTTATGTGAGAAACAAAACCACAGAGTATTCATGAAGAAGTATGCACTAAGTAAACTGAGTACAAAATTATGTGCTTGAATGTAAATGGGCAAGAATACAAACCCAACTGAAAGTAATGTACAACTGAAAAGGGAGTAAAACAATAGTAAAGTAAAGCAGCGAGTCCTAGCAATCCTCTAGAAATCCCACCTGAAGGGTGGCTATAGATAGCCTCCTCTACTCCTCAGCTCCAGCAGTCCACTCCGAGTATGTCCCGTCCAGTGATCCACTCCAGGTACCGTCCAGCTCCACGAGCTCCAACCTCGATCAGAGCTGTCCGTTGTCTTCAACCAACATAATGTAGTGCGGGCATAGCCCATGTAGGGGTGAGTATACGCTACTCAGTAGGTACCCCAAGACCCCAAAACTTCTCCCAGAATTCAGAATGGATAAATCACAATGGAATGATACAATCATGAAGTAACAACCAACTCCACTTTGGTATATGCCCATACATATACCTAAGTCATCATTTACAGCTTGGCTCCAGCACACGAGCCCATGTACAACCCAGTCCACACAGGAAAACATAACCCATTCCACATAGGAATTCACAACCCAATCCACATAGGAAGGCACAACCCAATCCACACAGGAAAGCACCACAATCATATCGATGATATTGATTGTAAGTTACGACTCGGCTCACACAGGTATATTTATTCTTAACATGATATAGATGATTATATGTATCCACTTATTCATCTATGTTTTTGGAACCATATAGGATACAAGACTAGCTAAGATGTCAGACCCGCAATGGATACAAGACCAGCTACACTGTCGGACCCACGTATTATACAAGTATAAGGTCAAATACTGTCGGACCGACGTAGGATACAAGAACAATATTCAAGTAATACCGGACCCACATAGGATACAAGAACAGTATTCATCCCTATTGAACCCACGTAGGATTCCAGTACGGTCGTCGACGCTGTCGAACCCACAGAGGATTCTAGTACAGTTGTCAACGTCATTGCAATCGCAACCAGCTCTAGGGTTCCCGCACACAGCATACTCGATTCATGGAGGGTCCGCTCATTGAGTCAAGGAGTAATTAAATCGACCATAACAAATACCAGAGATAATGTATCCCAACGTCCCATCCCACATCATAATAGAAAACCAAGAAAAACGTGTCTGAGTCACAGAGAATGATACGACCAAGCCATTTCCCAAAAGTACATGGCGTCTAGGTAATCAATACATGTCGTGTCATCAGTCACCGGGTACTACCCGTGTGAAACGACATATGTCATGGGGATATTCATGTAAAAAGGAAGTACATGGCGTGTGGTATGGTTACGTGACGTGTCTTCAGTCCCTGGGTACTGTCCGTGTACCACTGCCCATGTCGAAGGGTTGTTCATGTAAAAAGTAAAATACACAGCATGTGGTATGGTTACATGTCTTGTCCAAACTTCTGGGGTCGGCTCCATGTACACTGACCATGCATGGCTGAGTAGTGGAGTACCTGCGAGTGTAATCCACCATGTTTCCATGTATCAACCAGATTACATGCCGTGCCTCTTGGCCGAATGATTTTTCATGTGTCTGTGTGTCTCACGGATTTCACGCTAAGCCTCGTGAAGGTGCTTCCGCCTTTCAATAAAGATAATACACGATGTGCCTCGTGGCCTTGTATTTCGGTCCATGTCCATGTGTTTCCCTTGAATACACGCCATGTCCACCGAAGACTCCTCTGTCAAACTCTATGGACAGTACTTGTCGTGTGACCGGTGTCACATGATATGTTTCATTTCTTCTGATGTATGTTACTTCTGCTGCTGACCACTTGAACTAAACAGCGTGTTCATTGGAAGTACATACCTTGTATTCTAGAATTTTCCAGAAATGATGCCTCTAGCCAGTATGCCTCACGAGGTGTTCGTCCTTTGTTCTGATGATCTGTTTGCTACAAACCTCCCGTTCCAAGGTCTTCACGATGTTCCAAGGCCATTGCAGATGTTTTCGGGCCTTTGATCTGCTTTGAAAACATGCCTTGATTCACCGCTCAAGAATAGTTAGAGAACACCATACATGAAGAATGACGGAGGAATTGGACTGTGTTAGTTCTGTCTGGTTCCTTCCTCAATAGTTTGATAGAATTTTTTTTAGAAAAACACATCAACATGGATAGAAAACCAATATTTCTCAAATCAAACACACCCCTACCTCGATGAATTTGTCGAACAATGATCGTCTCGGGAAATCAGAGTCGTGAGGTG
The DNA here is from genome assembly GCA_963277665.1 of Viscum album. Lineage (NCBI taxonomy): Eukaryota > Viridiplantae > Streptophyta > Magnoliopsida > Santalales > Viscaceae > Viscum > Viscum album. The sequence continues at coordinate 122,316,464 of OY728129.1, read as the reverse complement.
AAGCTCAGTATATGTTGATGGAGAACGTCCAAGGAGGAGCGGCGTATCCCTTCCTTTTACATGGGAATAATAAATAAGGAAGGCGCGTCAATGTTCTTCAGGAAAGGCATCACACACTGGCTACAGAGAAGGGAAAGATCGGTACATCATCTCTCCTTGGTGCTCTGGCATTCTTCGCATTCCTCAACGAGGAAGATGAAGTTCTTCAAGACTAGAGATTTCTTAGCCAATCCGCTCACAACAAAACCATCCCAAAATAAAATGAGGTTCATCCTTATTTTATTGACCCATTCCATGAATTTCAAAAATTAAAATTAAATCTCTTAAATAAATAAATTAAATAACTTAAATCTATTAATTTAATGTGAGAGTTGGCATGCAATTAATGTGGGAGAGAGGATGAGTTACAAAATAAATGGGGGGTTTCCAACATTAAAAGGGTTATAGGAGTTAGAGGAAATTGAAGGGGTGGGTCTCGTGTGGGCCCCAACTCACTAATATCCTACCAAGTGGAGTTAGGATGTAGTGGGTCCCACTTCAACTTCCACACATAGGTTACATTACATAGAATAGAAATAAAATTGTAGCGCACATTTTATTTCACTCTTTAGTTAACCAATTTATTTAACAACACCTCCCAAGCAAACGCAACTCCAGAAAAGGCCTTCCTAAGAAATTACTGATGAATCAGTTTCATCAGTGCCCTCAGATTTCGATTCTGAGCACCGGTTCAAATGTTAGGAAAACCCGCTCGTTCATTCACTGAACGTACCCGATCTAAACTTCAGAAATTGATTCTGGGCACATCGGGACTCGGAATCAGGTTCCGTCAAGAAACTACATACTTGTAAATTATCGAAGAAATTATGAAAAAAAAGTTTGTAAACATTACAGGTATTTTCATTACTCCCACCTCAGGTCTTTACGTCCCCATTAAGAGACATCAAAAACTAGGGAAACATTTGAGGGTATTGAGCACGCATCTGATCCTCCCACTCCCAGGTGCTCTCTAGGAGGTTCCCGTGCTGCCACCTGATGCGCACTAGAGAAATCGACCTCCCACATAGGACCCGCTCTTGACGATCCTTGATCTCCACCGGGACCTCCACAAAATTCGCCCCATCATCATTTTCCAGCTCCACATGGTTGATAATATGCGTCAGGTCATGCACATATCTCCTCAGCTGAGATATGTGGAAGATTTCATGCACCCTATGCAATTGAGGTGGTAGAGCCAGGCGATATCCACCTCTCCAATCCTGATGAGAACCTGGAATGGTACTATGAAGCACAGATATAACTTGCCACCCTGAGTGAATCTCTAAAATCCAGGTCGAGGTGAGACTAGTAATAAAACGTGGTCTCCATCCTCAAACTCTAGTGGTCTCCGCCTCCTGTCAGCATAAGACTTCTGTCAGCTCTGAGCTGTCCTCATCCGCTCATGGATGACCTGTACCTTCTATGTCATGTCCTGGACCATCTCAGGTCCCACGAGTGCTGACTCCCCAGGGTCTGTCCAATACATAGGTGATCTGCATGGTCAGCCGTACAATTCCTCATATGGTGCCATCCTGATGGAGGAGTGGTAGCTATTGTTGTACGCAAACCCCACCAAAGGTCGGTGATCCTCCCAGCTGCGACCAAAGTTGTGGACATATGCACAGAGCATGTCCTTGAGAGTCTGAATTGTCCTCTCCATATGACCATCTGTCTGAGGGTGAAAGTCAGTGCTCAGGCGTAACTACATCTTGAATTCCCCCTAAAAACCCTTCTAAAGTCAGGATGTAAAGAGATCATCTCTATTGGAGACGATAGATGATGGTATAAAATGATGCCGTATGATATCCTGAATGTAGAGGCATCCCAAGATATCCACTGATCCCTACTATCTGATGGGTAAGAAGTGGGCCGACGTGGTGAGTTGGTCGATGATCACCCAAATGAAGGCATGTCCTCTAGAAGTACGTGGATGGCCAGTCACAAAATCCCTAGATATCCCATCCCACTTCCACTCCGGAACCTCCAAGGGCTCCACCAAGCCTGATGGTACCTGGTGCTTCTCCTTCACCTGCTGGCAGGTGAGGCATCGAGAAACAAACTCTGCCAAATCCTTCTTCATACCCGGCCACCAGTGCTATCGTCTGATATCCTGGTACATCATTGCTACCCCTGGATGTATCACTAAATGGGAAGTTTGAAACCCTCTCATCACATCCTCTTGTAAAGAATCTGGTACCATGGTACACCCTCTGAAAAGGATGTCATGCTCTCCTCCTATTGAGAAACCATTAGGTGCCTGTCCTTTGGAAATCATCACATGCCGCATCTCATAGTCAATATCCCCACGCTATGCCTCTCTAACCCGCAGATGAAGTGGAGGTGTGACTGTGAGTGACTGATGGAAGGCTGCCCCATCTCTCTCCACGAAGGATATCTGCAAAGTGGCTAGCTGCTCTATCGCCTCTCCAAGTAGTTGAATTCCCTTCCTCTTGCTGAGAGAATCGGCTACTACAATCCCCTTTCCAGGAGTATAGAATATCTCAATGTCATAGTCCTAGAGGAACTCGAGCCATCTCCACTATCTCAGGTCCAGGTCTTTCTGCGAGAAGAAGTACCAGAGACTCTGGTGGTCAGAATAGACTTTAAAGTGATCGCCCATTAGATAGTTTCACCGCATCTTTAGAGGGAAGACCACTGCTATTAACTCCATGTCATGGGTAGCATAGTCCTACTCATGCTGCCTCAACTGTCATGATCCATAGGCGATCAATACTCGCTCCTGCATCAAGACACACCCGAGACTGGTCCCTGATGCATCGCAGTCAACTATGTACCCTACTCCATTCTCTGGTAGCCACAAGATAGGTGCGCTGGTCAATCTTTGTCTTATCTCCTGGAAGATATGCTGACAACTATATGACCACACGAAGGGTTTCCCCTTCTTTGTCAATGATGAATGTTGTGCCGCAACTCTGGAGAAGTCTAACACAAATATCTTATAGTACCTAGCCAGATCTAAGAAACTCCGCACCTCCGTCACGCTCCTGCGTGGCTCCCAAGCTAGCAATGCCTCGATCTTCGCATGACCCACTGCAACTCCCGCCTTAGAGATGAAATGCCCCATGAAGTGGACCTCCCGTATCTAGAACTAACACTTTGAGGGATTACGATAAATCTAGTGTTCTCAGAGTGTGTCCAGTACAACCCGCAAGTGGTAGGGATGCTCCACCTCAGTAGTTGAGTATATCAATATGTCGTCGATGAATACCATGCCAAATCGATTGAGATAAGGCTGGAAGATCCTGTTCATGATACTAATGAACACTACTGGAGCAATGGATACACCGAAAGGCATAACCAAGAAATCATAGTTCCCATACCGACATCGGAAAGCCGTCTTATGCACATCCTCGTCTCTAACTCTGAGCTGATAATATCCTGGCCTATGGTCTATCTTCGAGAACCACCATCCTCCCTTGAGCTGATCGAAGAGTTCGTCAATCCTCGAAAGTGGATACTTGTTCTTCACGGTCACCTGGTTCAGGCGTCGATAATCGACACATAGTCGAAATATCCCTTCCGCCTTCTTAGCGAACAAAATCAGGGAAGCCTAGGGTGAAAAACTGGGTCAGATGAATCCCTTGCCCTGCATGTCCTCCAACTGTATCTATAGCTCTCGATGCTTGGCAGGAGCCATCTGATATGCTGGAGTAGATATCAGGGTTTTCCCTGGGTACAGTTCAATATATAATTCTACCTCTCTGCGAGTAGGTAGTCCTAGAATGTCGTCAGGGAAAAAGTCCACCTACTGATCCACCACTACAGGAAAACTCAGACACCACACATCAACTGCTCTTAGGATGAGGCTAGCCAATTGATGAGTGATTGGTTGTCCTCTCCTCTGCGTGAGTCCATCCTGCGCTGTAAAGGCGCCCTTCTTGCATGTGAAGGTGAACCTACTCCCATCAGTGCAAACACACTGCACCTTACGCCTAATACAGTCGATCTGAGCATGGAATGAAGATAACCAATAAATGCCCAAGATGACGTCATAAGGCCTCGACGCCACTAAAAGAAGATCCCAGCCGAAACTCTCGCCTCCTAGAGTAATCTCACACTACCGACACCAGTGCATAATCATCGAGTCTACTCCCATAGGAGTCTCTAGGCGTAAAGATAGAGACAACAGCTCCGTCGGAATCTATGAGCTCCGAACAAGGGCAGCGACAATGAAATAATGACTCGCTCTTGTGTCTATAAGAACTGCAGCAAGGGTGGAGTAGACACAAGGCATCGCCCACAACCTGCTACTTGGCCAGTTCCTCTGCCTCGTCTGCATGATCCCTGCGGACTGCCACGATTGATCCTCTACCTCTGCCTGGGTGGTCCCTCAACCGTTTGCTGCTCCACTGCATGGCGGGTTGGGCAGTCACGATCCATGTGGCCATGCCCACCGTATGCATACAACTATCTTCTCCTTGTAAGGCTTGTTTTGCACCGTTTTCCTCGCAACCTCTAAACCAGTGTCCTGAGGTCGTCTGCCTAATGGTCTGGTCCGCTTGGATCCCTGTGACATCTGTCGACTTCCAACTGTAGAATACTCAGCTACATGCCGCCCTGCGGTAGGTCTCATTTCTGGTGTAGGCTCAGTAAGAAATATCTCTACGGGAAGGGCTCGCTCCAGTATTCCTGCCTACATCGGAATACTGAGGGAGATCATCGATGCCCTGATCTCATGCCTTAGTCCCTACTTGATGTTTCAGGCCCTAAAGAATGGTTCACGTACCATGTCCGTGGTGTAGCGCTATAGAACGGTAAATCTTGCCGTGTATTGGGCTACCGTCATGCTGCCCAGCCGCAGCTGCAGTAACTCCTGAATAAGCACCGCACGGAGGTTTGCTGGATCGAACTATGAGCGGAAGAGGCTCTCTATGTCTGACCAAAGGAGATATGCCTCATCGTGCACCTAGAGCATCAGGCTCCACCATATCTACCTGCTGCCGCGTGCAAGAGACTTGCTGCACGGATCACCATGAGGTCTGCTGGTGTCCCTACTAACCTGAAAACTCGAACAACATCCTCCAGCAAATCCTCGACTACCTGAGGGTCCGTCTCCCCATGGAACCTGGGTGGTCTTTGACACTGAAACTCGTGCAGTTCACTTGGAGACGAGCACTCTTAGCGGCTGGGGCAGGTGGCATCGGTGGCTCAGCGGGTAGAGGTACCGCCGGTGCCTCGGCTGTAATAGGGCCCTGCATCGAGGCCTCATCGCTCAGTGGGCTTTCGTCTCGCACAAAGCTCGTAACCCTAGCTGGCTGTCGTCGTGGGGCCATCCTGAAAAGAGATAGGTGTGCCACAGTCAATACAGTATAGATGGTGAGATGACACAAAGTAATCACAAAGAAAACATTTGAAACACACATGCAATCAATGTTTTCATGCACTGAGTTGGAAATCAGAAGTCAGGGTCCTGGTGTATGGATATTTTGGCCACCGCACCAACACTGGACTCCCTGGATGGATAACCACACACAATACTGTTAACACTATTTCTTCACATAGAAGAAAGATCAATGTCCTGAGTTCTGTGGTAGAACCGAACTCCTCTGATACCAATTTATCACGACATGTCCTCTGGACCTGTGTCGTGACCACCCCAAGATCACCTTCCATAGGCTAGGGGCTTGAGACTAGAACCAAAGGCATAAATCCCGATATAAGGGAAGGAATTTCCATTATGTGGGAAAATAAACACCATAGAGTATGCAAGCATATGTTTACACTAAGTAAACTGAGTACAAAAGTATGTGCTAGAATGTAAATGGGCCAGAATAGAAACCCAATTGTAAGTAAAGTACAACTGAAAAAGGAGTACATAAATATTAAAGTAAAGCAGCAAGTCTGAGCCGTCCTCTAGAAATCCCACTTGAAGGGTGGGTAAAGATAGCCTCATATGCTCCTCAGCTCCATCCGTCTTCTCCAAGTAAGTCCTGACTTGTGATCCATCTCCAGGTACCTCCCATCTCCACGAGCTCCCACCTCGATCAGTGTTGTTCGTCGTCTGCATCCAACACAACGTAGTGCGGGCATAGCCCATGCAGGGATGAGTATACGCTACTAAGTAGGGACCCTGAGACCCCCAAAGGTATTCCAGAATCCATGAAGGATAAACCACAAAGGAAAGATACAATCAGTAACAACCAACTCTACTTAGGTATATGCCCATACATATACCTAAGTCATCATTTCCAGCTGGGCTCCAGCACATGAGACCAAGTACAACCCAGTCCACACAAGAAAACATAACCCATTCCACATAGGAATTCACAACCCAATCCACATAGGAAGGCATAACCCAATCCACACAGGAAGGAACCACAATCATATCGATGATATTGATTGTAAGTTAAGACTTAGCTCACAAAGGTATACTTCTTTGTAAGAAGATATAAATGATCAGATGTAGGCATTGATTCATCTAAGTTGTCGGACCCACATCGGATACATGACCAGCTATGTTGTCGGACCCACAAAAGATACAAGACCAACAACTCTTCTGGACCCACGTAGGATACATGTACAGAGTCAAATACTAACGGACCCAAATATGATACAAGAACAGTAGTCAAGTACTGCAAGACCCACATAGGATACAAGAATAGTAGTCATAGTCGTCGAACCCACGGAGAATTCCAGTGTGGTCATCATCGCTTCCAAACCCATGAATGATTCTAGTACACCCTTCATCGTCATCGCAATCGCAGCTAGCTCTAGGGTTCCCGCACACAACATACTCGATTCTGGGAGGGTATGCTCCTCGAGTCAAGGGGTGATTACATCAACCGTCACGAAGAAAAGAGATGATGTATCCCAATGTCCCATCCCACATCATAAGAGAATACCAAGAAAAACTTGCCCGAGTCATGGATAAAGAGACGACCAAGACATTTACCAAAATTAAACGGCATGTAGGTAATCAATACACGTCGTGTCATCCATCACCGGGTACTGCCAGGGTGAAACGGCCCGTGTCATGTGTCTAGTCGTGTAAAAAGGAAGTACACGGTGTGTGGTATGGTTACACATCCTGTCTTTAGTCCATGGGTACTATCCATGTTCCATTGCCCGTGTCGAGGGGTTGTTCATGTAAAATGTAAAACACACGGCGTGTGGTATGGCTACACGTCGTGCCCAAACATCTTGGTCGGCTTCATGTATGGTGACCATGCCTGGCTGTGTGGTGGAGTGCCTGCTGGTGTACACCACCCTTTGTCCATGTATCACCCAAATTACACACTATGCCTCTTGGCCGTATGATTCTGCCTATGTCCGCATATCTCCCTGATTACATGACAAGCCTCGCGAAGTCGCTTCCGCATTTCAATGAAGACAATACACGTCGTTCTTAGTGGCTGTGTATTTCTGTCTGTATCCGTGTGTTTCCCTTGAATACACGCCATGTCCACCGAAGACTCCTCTGTTAGACTGTGTGGACAGTACATGCCATGTTACCATTGTCACATGCCATGTGTCACTTCTTCTAATGTCTGTTACTTCTGCCACTGAACAGTTGAACTACACGGCGTGTACTTTGGAAGGACACGCCGTGTATTTTGGAATTTTCCAGAAACAACGCCTCTGGCCAGCACACCTCCCGAGGCATCCATAATTTGTTTCGATGATCCTTTTGCTACAAACCTCCCATTCCTCGGTCGTCCCAATGTTATGAGGCCTTTTCCAATGTTTTTGATCCTCCGATCGGCTTTGAAAACATGCATTGATTCACCGCTCAAGAATGGTTGGAGAACACCATACATCAAGAACGACGGAGGAATCAGACTGTGTTAGTTAGGTTTGGTTCCTTCCGTATTAGTTTGATTGAAAAAAGGTTTATAAAGAAACATCAACATGGAAGGAAAAACAATATTTCTCAAATCCAAAACACCCCTACCTCGATGAAGTTGTCGAACAATGATCGTCGCGGGAAAACTGCGTTGCGATGTGAAGCTCCGTATATGTTGACGAAGAACGTCCGAGGAGGATCGGTGTCTCCCTTCCTTTTATGCGTGAAGAAGGACGAAGGAAGGTGCATCATCATTCTTCAAGAAAGGAATCACACACCGGCTGCGGAGAAGGGAGAGATCGGTACGTCGCCTTTACTTGGTGCTCTAGCGTTCTTCGCATTCTTCAACGGGGAAGATGAAGTTCTTCCAGACTAGAGCTTTCTTCCCCAATCCTCTAACAACAAAACCATACCAAAATAAAATAACGTTCATCCTTATTTTATTAGCCCATGCCATGAATTCCAAAAAATCAAAATTCAAACTCTTAATTAAATAAATTGAATAACTTAAATCTATTAATTTAATGTGAGAGTTGGCATGAAAGTAATGAGGGAGAGAGGATGAGTTACAAAATAAATGGGGGGGTTTCCACTATTAGGAGGGTTAGGGGAGTTAAAGTAAATTGAAGGGGTGCGGCTCCTGTGGGCCACACCTCACAAATATCCTACCAAGTGGAGTCAGGATGTATTGGGCCCCACTTCAAAATCCAGACATAGGTTATATTACATAGAATAGAAATAAAATTGTAGCACCAATTTTATTTCACTCTTCAGTTAACCCATTTATTTAACAACACCTCTCAAGCAAACGCAACTCCAGAAAAGGTATTACTAAGAAATTACCGGTGCTGCGGTTTCATCGGTGCCCTCATATTTCGATTCCGAGCACCAGTTCAAATGTTAGAAAAACCCACTCGTTCGTTCCCCGAACGTACCCGAGCTAAACTTCAGAAATTGATTCCTAGCAAACTAGGCCTCAGAATCAGGTTCCGTCAAAAACTGTGTACTCGTCAAATCCCAATAAAATTAAGAAAAACTTTTCCAGGATATTTACGGGTCTATACAATATAGGTTCTCTATTTAAAATCATAGAGAGATTATTTAAAATTATAAGTCTTACAATTATCGAAACAGAATAGCAATAGAGAATTCACCAACCTAGAGTAATCACACCACAAAAACTGAGGGAGATAGAAAACTAAAAAACCAACAACCCACTTCAATAACTCTATAAATTATGAGGTGATTTATACTCAAAATCAATCATTAAAACCCTTCCATGGATGTCACTTGTGGATCCCATAATCCCCCTTAATGAATTATCTTGGGGAATAGATTTTTGTCAATTTATTTAACCATCAACATGAACCAATGGAGCTAAAATGGACATGGTCTTTTTGAATGGGTGTCAATAAAGAGGCACAAAATAGCCATCCAATATGACTCAGTGAACAAAACCATTTCATTTTAGGCTCAACAGTTACTCAACCACAGAATGGGGTAGCCTCTTTGGACATCTTCCATAATGATACTCCATGGAATACTTGACCCTAACCATGCCCAATACGCCATTATTTCATATTAATTGTGTTTCACTAGGATAGTCTAAACACAATACCCCCACCACCCTGGCATACCACTGCACATAATGGAACTGTATATGTAAAAATCCTTAGAAACACTCTATGAACTTCACCAAATCTCCCCAAATGAAACTAAAACCATGAAATTGGATTTAAAACACTAGTATTGTAAAGAGATACCACAATCATGGGTTGTTATGATACTCATATGATAATATAATCCATTATGGATAATAACATCATCATCATCAAACATAATATTCAAATAAATACTTGAATTGAGAGGATTGATATAACAAACACATTTCCCTAGTAACATATTAAATGTTCTTAAAGAGAAATTAAATGTGGCTGAGTAATTCCTCTCTAAGTAACCATCTTCTAATTTTATTAAATGAGTGAATCTAGATTCTTCTGAGATGTATAGACTGATTTACATATTATATCTATGGTATTAGATTAAATACAAGAAAATGAATTTTATTATCCACTAATATACTCAATATGATTGATTAGGTTAATAATACTATGACTTTTAGTGCATAGATTTTGGGGATTAATGGGTGGGTTAGGGGTGAATCAACTATTTATTTTTTCAATTTTTGAATTCCTCCAATTAATACAATGTCATAAACTAGTTAAATTTTGTATCCTCACATTATTCTATATCTTATCCTTATGATATTGATGTAGTAAATAAAATCATTGGAACACAAGGGTTTTCAAGGGTTTTATTTGAAATCTTACTCATTTTTATGATTTTTAGTCCTCCTAATTATGAATTCTTCTACTACTTCTTGTGAAGTGGTTGCATGATATGGTCTTTCACTATGATTCCCCATGATCCCACTATGGGATCCCAGGTCCCACTAGAGGATATTTATAATATATCACACTATTTACACCAACATCCCATTAGGACATGCTATATTCCATAGTTCAGTCCTCTCAACTAGTCCTGACACCCACATTGTCCTAAAATGTCTTCCCCATGAACTAATATGTTGGATATCGACTACTGCTCCTTCTTAGTTTTGAAAATGTCATCCTTTATCTTATTTTTAGTGTACATTATCATATGTCACATGATTTAATTCTATAACATGGTTGTACTATATTCCTTCTTCTCTTATGCTTCTTATTCCTCCTCGATTCAACTTGTGTTCTTCTTGTAGGTACAATGTCAAGTTCCCTCAACTCATAGATTGTATAAGTTTCAATGTTAAATAGAATCACTAAGAGATGCCTATTTTCTTCTCCCTGTTGAATTTTATATTCATAGAGCTATGAATATTTAGTTTACATGTGTTATTTAGAAACTCCACATAATTAAAAAATAGGAAAAATTATTTCTCATATAAGATTATGTTTCCTTTTATATGATTCTCAATAAAATATTCCATATATCCCAGTAAGATATTAACTTTTGAATCATATTCTTACTTGGGTGTTTCCTTCCTATAGTTATTCAATGAAATCAATTGCATTGAACTCCATTGAATTATCTATCTATGTGTTCATGAACACATGCACTGTGACGTGGTAGTCCTTCTTACAGTATGTTGTTTTTTTCATAAAAAACTCTATACTGAATCATAATAAACATGATTATTTATCTAGATCAAGGATATTAATTCTTTTTGAGTAATTTTTTTTAATCTCAATGAATATGAGTATAATAATTGAATTAGTTTATTCACCAATTATTAGAGTATGTTTTTCATGTTTTCTGTTTGAAATTTAATTTTCTACTCATTTTGTAATGTTATATATAAATATAGCGTACAAAGTATTTTTTGGATCCTTATAAAGTCTTCTTATTTGATTTCAATATCTTCATAAGGTAGAATGTTTTCTAGAATTATTTATTTGGTTCATTTGTACTACACAATGTTGTACCCTATAATAGTGCCCTATGAAGCTCTTGTACCATATGATGATTACATATACCTTATGAAGATCTCAAATTTTATCAAAGGGTAATACCCTATGAATCTCCTGTGAACCTTATGAAAGTACAATATGAAGGTAAACCATACCCAAGAAAGGATATCATAGGATTCATACCTCTTCCAAATCATTGGTTTCTCATCAGCAATCACCACAAAAATTCTTATTGTTGTACCCTATTATGTTTTCTTTGTATCATATGAAATGTATAGGGTTACTCCATTTTTCATATTTCTCTTCTAACAATGTAGCACTTCCAAACATCCTATAACTATAAGAGAACCTATTTAATCCTAAAAAGAGATTTCTCCTACACCTTAAATCATATCAAATTAATCATTCAATGTTATTTCTTCAGCTAATACAATAACTTCTATATATATATATATCAGTACTTGGATGGTTTATTTATCTTCTATAATATCTTCACCACTTGAATAATCATATCTCATTCTCTCTATTAGTTGTATTCTTCTAACATACATCAAAAATAGTAAACAAAAATTACACATAATTAGTGCCTGAATTTTTACATGAATATCTCATCACCAACAATCATCACATGTAAGTGGTTTCTTAATTGAATTTTAAAATGATGTTATTCAGAGAAATATCTAATATGTCACATTTTCATTCATGATAAAAGCACCTAAAAATCACTTCCATACATCCCCAACACATGTTACATAATTTATATCATCATTGAAGCCTTCCAAATTAATAAAAAGTATAATATACACATTTTATCATCAATCTACCCTTTTTATTTTTTGGTAACAACATTTATCCCCATATCAATATGTTTAATTAATACATTTTCTTCACCCACTAATTAAAAATATATCCAAAGGGAGTAGGGGGTTATCCACTCAACTCCTCTTTATTCATCTTCCATGACTCCCAAAATATAATTTTCTTCTCCTTTCTCATTGAAAATCATATCTTTATCGAATTTTTAGAGAAGGATACAACCAAATAATTTTACTACAATTGTAGATATAGTTAGTAATCATTATTTATATGAGGGCTAATGCAGTTTGTAAAACGATAGTGATTTAACCTATGTGATCAACATTTTACATAAATTTACATACATGTGATACTATATCATTTAATCATTATATGGGTTATTTAAAATATATTTATTCAAAAATATAAACCCTCAATCAATAAAAAAGACCATCAGAATGTTCATGTGAGATATATAAAACTCTCTTTATTTGACTCAAAATTCTCCAAAACATGATTAAAAACCTCATATAAAATAGAATAGTGTATTTAGAGTGTCCACATAAATTATACTCTAGTTTATTTAAGTGATAACTATAAATTAAATATTTTTATGGAACACATGATTTTTAGAGGCTCATCTTTTGTTTTCTCCTCCTCAATGGTTACATAATTTTTTTAATATTTATTATAGCCTTTTAAACTCTATCTGAGGTTATTTCATTGATGTAAAATGTAGCCAATACTCAATATTCTCATTGAATACACTATATTTTAGTGAAAATAAAAAATATATAAAGGAATATAGAGGGGGTTTCCTTGATATTTAACAATATAATCAAGGTTGAGAACTATATCTCAACTAATTTCTTCCATATTTGATATTAGGGGAGAAATTCATTATAGATATCATTTTATTTCTATAACTTTGTACTTCCTATGGTATCTTGGATTTATTTTTATCTTCATTTTTTATTTTTTTATAAAAAATTAATGTTTCACTTCATCCATTAGAGAATAGAAAGACACTTGTAAATTTTTATTTTAAAATAATACCCACTATCCATGTAATATTTATATGATGTTGTGTAGAGAGTGTCTATATTTCATAATTACATAAAAAAATTATCCATATTCAAGTTTTTATTTTTTGTAAACATTTCAAAATTTTCATTATGGATGATGAAATACCCTTTAGTCTTCTTCTTTATCTTTATGAGAGTACATGGTTTTGTACATCACTTTTGTATACAACTAAAAGATAAAATTACATGTTATTTTTTCTACAAGTGTATACTATTCAGAGAAGAATAAGAGTGGAATTTTTTTGATTTAAACTATCACACATATTCAGAATGAACAATATAATAGTTTTAATCATGAAGTATAATAAGAATCCTAATCTATTCATATTAGAGATATTATTCCATTTATGTGAAATCTACTTTTTTGGACGGTTTTATATTTTTTTTATCTTTACTCACCCATAAATTCGGAATTATAAATTCTATAGAAGTTAAAAAAACAATGCCACCAATCTATGTCATTGTTCTTGACCTTCCAACAACACTAGTGTCTTCTTTATTTCTGTAGATGTAGTGTTTCTAGATTTCAAAATTTGTTTTCATTGGAATCTTTCTTAGTTCTTTGGGATCCTTTTGATGAAAGAAATTTTATATGCACTCTTAAATTTACTATTGTAATAGTGGTAGGATTTTGATCATTTTTTCTCATCCGTATTTGTATATTTTTTTATTTAAATGCTACATATCTGGGAAAATAGATTTAGTGAAATCTATAGCTTCTGTTTTAGATTGAACCTTTTTCAAAGATTTTGTTATTGGATAATCAATAGGTGACTCCATGATATTCCTACCACTGGTAAGAGTCTTCGTAGATATATTATTCTCAATGTTATCTTGCATAGAATCATCATTCATCCTAGTATACATGGAAGTCAAAGTTTTTTCCAAATACAGTTTCTTTAATTTTAATTTTCATTCAATGTACTATATATTAAGTTATTTCATCTCAACCGAAATAGATGCAATTTGTTTTTTCCACATTATCTTTGTACCTTCTATATGAACCTCACGCAATAAACTCATTTCTTATAGATCGCTTTCATGATCCTAAACCATTTTGGTTTTAACATCTAGATGTGTCTCCATGTCATGGATGGTAGCATTGAAACTTTCATAAAGATAAAGGATTATTTCATTAGAATCTTTATTTTTTTATACTTTTAGATCAAATATATTTTTTAGTTTTAATTCATGCATGCATAGCTTTTATTTTAATTCAAATAATAAATTTTCCTTGGCCTCCACATCCTCGATAATGTTTTTTTCAGTACATCATTTTTTCTACCATGGAATAATCCATGTTTTCAGCATCCCGCTCCAATTGTTACTTATCACCGTATAATATTTTGATATTCCCTAATATATATATATAATGACCTCAATAGAAATTGTATTAAAATAATAATTAATCTCCTAGTAGAAACCCATATGTTATTTACATATTAGAAAATCATCATATGAAGAACTAAACTAAATAGAAAATTTATAATCACCTGAATTGGATGAACACATTCCACTATGTTTATCTCCAAATAGTATTCTCTATTTAATTTTCTTAAAATTATAAAATTCATTTCCAATTTCTTATATCTATTATTAAATTCTCTAGAAAAAACATTAATTTTTTTACTGAAAAGGAAATCCTTTATTATTTTTAAATAAGGAATATTGAATTCTATAATGATGGTTGGATATTTTCCTAGGGTACTTAGACTATCTAAGATACCAATTATAAAGCCATTTTTAGTGATCACTGAGGGGGGGGAGTGGTTAATTAGTGTAAAAATTTCTTTTTTTAAACATTATTTATTTTAATTCATACTTTAAACGGGTTGAAGTCTTGATACTCTCCATCTTATGTATCTCTACCTTACATAATTGATGTAATAAATAACTGCATAAGAGCATAAGAATTTTCAATTTTTGATATTAAATTTTTAATATGTGTTTTGATTGGTCAATACCCAAAAAAATTTATCCATCAACTATTTCACGTGATGTAGTTATACAACATAGAATCACATTATATTTCTATGATAACCCACTATGGGATACAGATTACCACTAGAGGGAAATTATAATATAACATATATCTTCCACCATCTTCCCACTAGGTTAGGTTATCTCCCATAACTCATCTATCCAGAATGGTCTAGAATTCCTTGAACAGTCCTTAAATTGATCTTTTCAGAACCTGATATTATGGATTGTTCATACCCTAATTATTTATATAGAGAACACCAACCATACTCTCCTACTAGTCCTACTTCATCAAAAAACACTTCATTACTTTTTATATTAAAAATTTTCTATAGTTGTTTTTCTCATTATCCATTTTCCTCCATACAGTGGGGGTTCTTATTAGAGGTACAATATTATCAAATGTCTAACTAGATGATTTTATTCATGAAATATATATTTGAAGATACACATATATTCTTCTACTCATCCACATTTGTATTTATAGATACCTGAATATTTTCTTTCAATATCATATCTTGAAACCCTTCATAATTCGATAGTAGCTGAGGTTCTTTCTCAATCTGGAAGATATTTCCCAGTTTTGAATTCTCATTTGAATCCTTCTCAAATATTAGTTAAGGAATACCTTTTTAATCTACATAATAATTGAGTGTTTCCATTTATAAATTATATACAAAATCTCTATCTTTAAAATCAATTGAATTCTCCAAACATATGTGTATGATCTCATGAATTGTGTTGTGTACGTCCTACATGCATCATGTATTTATTATTAGAAAACAAACTATCATATTTTAGCTTCAGTATGATTTATTATAACTTTCATGGATCAAAAATATATGTGTTTAATCATGTTATTTATATCCATATAGATTGATATAAGAATAAATTTATTTTATTCTTCATTTATTAGAATAATTTATTTCCACTTTTTTCTAAAATTTCACATTCTTCTTATATCTTATGGTTATAATGAAATTTAACCTTTGATGTCTTTGTAAGAACCTTTAGAATTATTGTTAGTAGATCTAAATATTCTGGTGAGATATAATATATTATAAATTTTTTCATTGAGTTTATTAGTAATTTATATAGTTCTACCCTATAATGGTACTCTATGAAGATCTTATACATTATGAAGTCTTTAATGTAGGGTGTAAATAATCTATCAATATCTATTATACCTTAAAAATATATCATATTTTGAAAAAGGGTTATAACCGATTATGTTATTTTATACTCTAGGAATCTCATAAATACTGTACAAAGATGAATTATTCCCTAAAAATGCTACTAAAAGGTTCATTTATTTTCCAAATATATATTCTCTCACCAGAATATACTTTACAATGTCTTAGTCTTTACCCAAATTTTGTTCCTTTTTACCTTATTCAGTGCATAGGGTTCCTCTGTTTTCTATATTACGTACCCAATGCAACACCAATTACATGTTTCCTCCAAACAACTCAAAATGTTTTCTATCTTTGAATGTTATTTATCATAAAACATAAATCATTTCAAAAAATCTTCTAAAGTAATTCTTTCAGATGATAAAAAAATACCTAAACAACACTCCTTCAATGGTTTCTTATCTTCTCGAATAGATTATCCTATTAAATAATCATTCATCAATCTCCCCATTAGATAGCTTATTCTAACATCCATTAAATATATTAGAAAACACTTCCACATAAACATCACTTCATTTTAAAAATGATAATTAGGTCATTAAAATTCATTGTATGTAATTCACATCATCCTTGACTCTATCAAAAAACGTTCTTCAAGTAAGTATCCAATAGTTCCGTTTTCCATTTATTATGTCACCTCCTCAACATCTCATCCAAACTTCTCCAACACATATTTATTGATCCTTATAATCATAAAATTATTCTTCATTAATAAAAAATACAATCCACACATGGTTTCATCATGTATGAAAGAGTATATTTATTTCATGGAGAGAATAAATATTTTCTATAAGGATTATTACTGTTCAAAAATTCATCTTATTATTACCTATTTAAATTTTTTGATAATAAGAAGGAGTTCAAGATAATATTATCATATATTTTCAATAGTTTTAAAAACGTTTAACTGATTATTTGATGTGTAGGTTCTACAACTTTTTAGACAGTACAAATGGGTAGAAGTTCAAAATAGAAGAATAAAAGTTAGTTTAGAGGTCCAAAAATTATTATTTATGTATAAAACAATGTTTATTGAAACAGAATGGTGTTACAATAAATATGTGATGAATAAAAAATATGGAATTTATCTAGATATAAGAAGGATTTTCAATATTCTATAGAATTTCCATTTCATGTTTTAGTTTTGTATAAATTTATTTCTTTGGTTGTGAAGGGTATATGATAAAAAATGTATTGTCACGAACCGGATCTGGTCGCCACCAATAACGGCACCAAACCTGGCCCGTGGCAAGGCCCGAAGGGCATTCCCTATCCCCACGGGCTGGCACAAGTGCCCGGGTATAAAACAATATGATTTGGGAACGATTTACCCGAGTATGAAAGCATAAAACAAATAAAACAATCAATAATAAGAATCTGAAATTTCCATGCTAAACCATTCTTAACAAAACCAGATCTGAATACATATGTTTAAAGACACTACAAGTGGTCCAAATACAAATAATGACAACATAAAGACATCCCCATGGACTCCACACGACAAGGGGATCATCACCCGCAAGCCGTCCCCGCAACTCCGCCCCAACGATGGGGACTAACATCCCGAACCGCCATCACCCTTAGCCTTCCCTTTACCTGAGTCATGCATGAGCAGGTCTACTTACACCCAAGGGGTGTAAGTAGGGTGTGAGCCTAAGCCCAATAGGATACCACCAGAAGATTCCAAAGAGGATGCAATACAATGGGAACAAAACTAGCAATTTTAACACACAAGGTGAAACAATGTTAAATATTTCAAGAAAAGCAACTTTCAAATGAAAACAGTTTTCAATACAAGAATTTCAGAATGATAACACATTAAATAAACATGTGATCTACTGTAAACTACTGCCAAAAGAGCCCACAACAAGGGTAAATACTACAATTCTAATGAGCACAAAAATTGGGAACACCCCTAGGCAACTAGATAGTCTCGGGCCCTATGTACCTCGTACCTCGGTGTAAAGTATCCAAGTCACAATCCTTTCCCGTGCACGAGCCACTAGTAGGGAACAAACCCATAACCTAGTGGTCCCCAAATAACATCCACATAGTTCAGTTAGTGTTGTCGTTTTCCATTTGCTCAGTGAAACAGGGACACAACCCATCCGATCCACTAGCCGTACTAGTACATATCCGCCCACCTAAGTACCCGGGATTCCCCCTTTTGTGCTCAAACAATTTCAGCAAACAACACACATACTTTTTCATGTAATGTATCACTACTGGTCACAAACAAATAGTACAGTAGCTACACACATTTTATATCATTTGAAATAGTCAATAAAATATTTTGATCTTCAATAAAACAACCTCTCAAAACATCACATTGTTTTGCACCCAAAACTCTTTAAAATATCCACTTTTCATAGTATGTGAACACTTGTAAGTCATAAAAACAAAATTTCAGTTCAACACAATTTAATAAAACCAAAAATTCAGTTATGGGGCAGCCCAATGTGAACCAAGAAATTATACATTTTAAAAACCACCATTTTCACACCAACATGGCACTTAATGCCCATTTCCTTCTCAAACACAATTTAAACAAACTTTTGCAGCCACAACCAAAAATAATAAATATTTAAAACATTATTTTAATTCCTAATACAGTTCAATAAAATCAACTATGTAATTAGAGTTCATCCCAAAATGAACCAATAAAAGACTTGCATGAAAAACCCTCAATTTCACCAAAAATTGTAACATACAATTCATTTGCATTGTAAATGAAACTAAAACAAATTTTTACAGAAACATTAAAATTCAATAAGCATTAATTCACCCTCAACACAGCAAGCAAATTCCCAAAAAATTGCACACACAATGGAATCACCTACCAAAAGATTCAAGAACCGCAAATCCTAGTGCGGAACTTCAACCGCACGACCACCGCGCCACAAGGAAGTGATATCAAACCTAAAACCAGAGGATTGAACCATGAAACCCAAAATGAAACCCTAGGTATGAAGCCCTAGCTTCTGGACATTTGGGGATTCAAGAAAAAAAAAAGATAAATCTCAAGGAAAAGGAGAGAACTAGAAGGATAGTCACTTACTTGAGAAAACTGGACGTTTTTAGAAACCAGAGAAGTTAGGCCCTAATTCACGACAGATGCGATCTCCAAAGAGGGGGAAACGAAGCTGGGGGTGCGGCCAGGTACAGTGGGAGAAGGTGAGAGGTGGAATCACCGAAAAAGAATAAAAATTGAATATTTTATGAAATAATTACAAAACAAATTTAAAACTGGAAATGGGCTCTCGAGTTGACCCAAATTATGGAAACCCACCATTTCCTTCAAAAATGCATTGAAAACCCCCAAAAAAAGCAATAATGTAAATTAAATAAAAATACCTTTAAAATATGTCATGTATGTGACAATTCTCCCCACCATGAAGGACTTTCCGCCCCGGAAAGTCAACATGATTCTTGGTTGGTAAACAAGAATGGGTACTCTTCCTCGACCCATGACTTTCGCTCCCAAGTCTCATGTGTATCATTCCCATGCCGCCATAGAACCCGAACTAATGGAATAGACTTCCCTCGAAGTATCTTCTCTTGGGAGTCCACAATTTTTACTGGCCTCTCAACAACAGACAAGTCAGGCTCTATCTCCAATTCTTCCCAATTCAACACATGGGACGGATCCGGGTTGTATTTCTTCAATTGAGAGACGTGGAAGACATCATGGATGGACGTCAGCTGAGAAGGTAAGGCCAACCTGTATTCCACCTTTCCAATACGCTCGGTGATCTCAAAGGGCCCGACATACCGTGGCATTAACTTACCTTGCTTCCCCAATCGACGATGGCCCAAACGAGGGGCCACTTTTAAGAATACCCTATCACCCACAGTAAACTCTAGGTCTCGACGCCTCCGATCAGCATAAGATTTATGACGACTCTGAGCTGTCAATAAGCGCTTCCTGATCAATTTGACCTTCTCAGAAGTCTCCTGCACAAGGCTCGGCCCCAATAGTGAAGTCTCTCCTACCTCAGCCCAACATAGGGGGGACCGACATGGCCGACCATAGAGCGCCTCAAAAGGGGCCATTCGAATTGAGGATTGGTAACTATTATTATAAGCAAACTCAACCAATCCCAAATGGCTATCCCAAGAACCTCCAAAGTCCAAGACACATGCACGAAGCATGTCCTCCAAAATCTGATTCGCCCGCTCTGTCTGACCATCCGTCTGAGGGTGGTACGACGTGCTCATCTTAATCTGAGAGCCCAAGGCCTTCTGAAGGCCTTCCCAAAATCGAGAAGTGAAGCGGGGGTCTCTATCCGAGACAATAGCTGATGGTACACCATGGAGTCTCACCACCTCTTGAAGATACAAATGGCCCAACTCATCCACTTTAGATGTATCTCTGATCGGAATGAAGTGGGCTGATTTGGTCAGACGATCAATCACCACCCAAATGGAATTCTTACCCCGAGGTGTACGAGGTAAGCCAACAATGAAGTCCATGGAAACCTCGTCCCACTTCCAGGTAGGAATGGGTAATGGCTGGAGCAAACCGGAGGGCCTTTGGTGCTCTGCTTTCACCTGCTGGCATGTGTAGCATCTCGAAACAAAGTCTGCTATGTCTCGTCTCATACCAGGCCACCAAAAATGCCGACGGACATCATAATACATCTTAGTGGCACCTGGATGGACAGCCCACTGAGACTGGTGGCTATCATGCATCACTGACTTCCGTAGAGATAACGGTACTACTGAACGGCCCTTGAAGCACAAGATGCCCTCGGGAGACGACGACCAATCAGAGGATGTCTCCCCACCATGAAGAAACTGCCTAGATCGCTGACAAAGCTCATCACTAGGTTGTTCCCGCTGAATCAACTCCAACAGAGAAGGAGTCAACTGGACACTCGCCAAGAATGCTCCTCCACTGTGTTCCCTAGCCTCCACATGCATTTGAGAAAAGATCCCCATCAATGTCCACTCATCACTAGACTTCCTCAAAGCCTGCACTGGAACTCTTCTGCTCAAAGCATCGGCCACCACATTACCCTTGCCTGGGGTATAGACAATGTCAAAGTCGAACCCCTGCAAGTACTCGATCCAGCGACGTTGCCTCAAGTTGAGGTCCTTCTGCGTGAAGATATAAGCCAAGCTTTTGTGATCAGAGTAGACCACAAACTTCTCGCCAAAGAGGTAGTGACGCCATGTCTTCAAAGAATGCATCACCGCTGCCAACTCCAAGTCATGGGTAGGGTAGTTCTTTTCATGTGGTCGGAGTTGGCGAGAGCCATAAGCCACCACGTGATCATCCTGCATAAGCACGCACCCAAGACCCATACCTGAAGCATCACAATAAACCACATAACCCTTCCCGGCCTCAGGCAAAATCAGCACAGGGGCGGTAGTCAACCGTCTCTTCAGCTCCTCGAATGATGCTTGACATTCTGGACCCCATACAAACTTCACCCCTTTCCGGGTGAGCGCAGTCATTGGTGATGCAAGCCGAGAGAAATCCCGAACGAATCGCCTGTAGTAACCAGCCAGGCCAAGGAAACTCCTGATCTCGAACACATTCTTCGGCTGCTCCCATGACATAACCGCACTAATTTTCTCAGGGTCCACTGAAACTCCGTGCTCTGAGATCACATGCCCTAGAAATCTCACCTCTCTGATCCAGAAGGTGCACTTTGACAACTTTTCATAGAGGCGGTGATCCCGTAATGTACCTAAAACGATCCTCAAGTGATGTTCGTGTTCCTCCTTAGAGCTAGAGTATACCAGAATATCATCCACGAACACCACAACAAAGGAATCGAGATACTGATGGAACACCCTATTCATTAGTGCCATAAATACCGCTGGAGCATTGGTCAATCCGAAGGGCATGACCAAATACTCAAAATGGCCATACCTGCTTCGGAAGGCTGTCTTGGGGATATCTGACTCCTTCACCCTGAGTTGATGATACCCTGAACGCAGGTCTATCTTTGAGAACCACTTTGCCCCCTTCAACTGATCAAACAAATCATCTATTCTGGGCAAAGGGTATTTGTTTTTAATTGTTACCTTATTCAGCTTCCGGTAGTCAACGCACAACCGGAGGGATCCACCAGCCTTTTTGGAAAACAACACAGGAGCGGCCCAAGGAGAGACGCTCGGGCGAATGAATCCTTTGGATTCTAAGTCGTCCAGCTGTATCTTTAATTCCCTCAACTCGGTGGGGGCCATGCGATAGGAGGGAAGAGATATCGGCTCTGTTCCCGGCGCCAGATCAATCGAAAACTCCACATCCCGCTCTGGGGGCAAACCAGAAAAATCATCAGGGAATACCTCGGGAAACTCATTCACTACATGAGGTAGTGCACCTTCAGGGGAAAGACCATCCTCTAGCACAATCGAAGATAACTGGAAGATAACACTTCCCAACTCTGGGAGTGGAGGCCCTGCGCGACTTGATCGTGGATCCCATTCTCCATGAAAAACCTGACGACTCCCATCAGGTGATGTGAAACTCACCCGCCGTATGTAGCAATCGATGTGTGCCTGGAAGTTTACTAGCCAATCCATCCCAAGTATGACATCAAAAAGGTCCATATCTAAGACCAAGAGGTCCCACTCCATCTCGACCCCTGACACAGAAAGTGCACATGAGGGGCACCTCAGGCCCTGCTCCTTCTTCTTTCCCAATGGTGTCACCAACTCCATCGCAAAAGACATCAACTCAGTTGGCAAATTCAGCATCTCCACAAAATGTCCAGAAATGAATGAAACAGAGGCACCAGTATCAAAAAGAGCAGTAGCTATAGAAGATGCGATCAGAACGGTACCTCGAACTGTCGACGGTCCCGCCTCTGATCCTACTGGTGACTGATCCACTGCATGGAGATGTCCAGTATCTGCCTGAGGACGACCACTAGTATGTGGTTGTGCCCTGAACTGGCTCTGCCCAGAAGATGATCCAGCCCTACCACCACGACCACCAAATCGAGATCCCCCAGTCCTCGACGGCTCGGACTGTGCTGGCACTCCTTTTGAAGCCACTGACCCTACCCCACTTGGGAGTGGACGTGCCACACCGCAGAAGCGCTGCAAATGCCCTATACCTCCACACTGGTAACAAGGCTTCGGAGGAAGAGGACATGCTGGTCGGATATGCCCAGGCCTCCCACATTGGTGGCACACGACCGATCTCGCATCAGAAGCCGCAGAAGAAAACTGCCTGGAAGAGTGGCCTGAACTGCCCCCTCCTCTCTTCACATGATCCTCCCGCTTCCTTTTCTTCTCTGAGGAGCTGCCACTACCCACTGCTGATACTGAACCATAGAAACCAGCCCTGCCTTTCCTATCAATCTCCACCATGCACGCCCGATCAACAACTTCAGCATAGGTCCTCAGCTTAAACAAGAACACCTGTGAGTATATCTCTGGTCGCAAGCCTTTCTCAAACCTCTGGGCCTTCGCTTGTTCATTAGAGACAATTTCTGGAGCATATCGAACCAATTCAGCGAAACAGTTGGCATACTCCATCACAGATAGATTCCCCTGAACAAGTTCCATGAACTCTCTAGACCTGGCATAAGCCAACACCTCAGGGCAATACTGTTCATTGAAGACAGCCTTGAAATCTCCCCAGCGCATCTGCTCATTCTTCCCAGACTGAAGCACTGACTCCCACCATTTACGGCTGGGACCCTCCAACAGAAAGGAGGCACACTTCACCCTGAGCTCCTCGGGTGTTTCCAGGAACTCAAACATACGCTCGATCTTCTCGAGCCATTCTTCTGCTTCCTGGGGTTCTGAGCTGCCTCGGAAGGTTGGAGGCTTATTTTTCAGAAACTCCTGGGCCTTGTCCTTTTTAGGACCAGTATAATCCTCTCTAACAGGAGCTGGAGCTGGAGCTGGTCCATATCCTAGAGCCTGGACAGCCCGGACCACGGCCTCGACTAGCCTCTGATCAATCGGCGTGGGAGAACTCTCTCCAGCTTCCTCCTGTGGGTGCGTGGGAGCTTTCCGGGGAGGCATGTTGCTACAAAATGCAACAGTCACAAAACAAATAGTCAATACCACAATTCTGAAAATTGTAATCAAATACATCAAATATAAACAAACTAAACACATTCTTGTAATAAAAGAAACAACTACTCCACATCCGCCTGATGTCCACATGTGGTCTGCAGCCCACACGTCTCACCTGGAAGTGAAGTAAATCAGTAAATTCCAACATCCTCTGGTGACTCAAGGTCTGCCATGAGAGGTGCGGGCCAGGCACCCTACTCACAACCAATACCCCGAGCCCCGACAGTCCTAGCTCCTGTCTATCCCGACTCATGTCAAAATTACAATATAACCCAAAAACATTAACCTGCCTCTGATACCATTTTGTCACGAACCGGATCTGGTCGCCACCAATAATGGCACCAAACCTGGCCCGTGGCAAGGCCCGAAGGGCATTCCCTATCCCCACGGGCTGGCACAAGTGCCCGGGTATAAAACAATATGATTTGGGAACGATTTACCCGAGTATGAAAGCATAAAACAAATAAAACAATCAATAATAAGAATCTGAAATTTCCATGCTAAACCATTCTTAACAAAACCAGATCTGAATACATATGTTTAAAGACACTACAAGTGGTCCAAATACAAATAATGACAACATAAAGACATCCCCATGGACTCCACACGATAAGGGGATCATCACCCGCAAGCCGTCCCCGCAACTCCGCCCCAACGATGGGGACTAACATCCCGAACCGCCATCACCCTTAGCCTTCCCTTTACCTGAGTCATGCATGAGCAGGTCTACTTACACCCAAGGGGTGTAAGTAGGGTGTGAGCCTAAGCCCAATAGGATACCACCAGAAGATTCCAAAGAGGATGCAATACAATGGGAACAAAACTAGCAATTTTAACACACAAGGTGAAACAATGTTAAAAATTTCAAGAAAAGCAACTTTCAAATGAAAACAGTTTTCAATACAAGAATTTCAGAATGATAACACATTAAATAAACATGTGAGCTACTGTAAACTACTGACAAAAGATCCCACAACAAGGGTAAATACTACAATTCTAATGAGCACAAAAATTGGGAACACCCCTAGGCAACTAGATAGTCTCGGGCCCTATGTACCTCGTACCTCGGTGTAAAGTATCCAAGTCACAATCCTTTCCCGTGCACGAGCCACTAGTAGGGAACAAACCCATAACCTAGTGGTCCCCAAATAACATCCACATAGTTCAGTTAGTGTTGTCGTTTTCCATTTGCTCAGTGAAACAGGGACACAACCCATCCGATCCACTAGCCGTACTAGTACATATCCGCCCACCTAAGTACCCGGGATTCCCCCTTTTGTGCTCAAACAATTTCAGCAAACAACACACATACTTTTTCATGTAAAGTATCACTACTGGTCACAAACAAATAGTACAGTAGCTACACACATTTTATATCATTTGAAATAGTCAATAAAATATTTTGATCTTCAATAAAACAACCTCTCAAAACATCACATTGTTTTGCACCCAAAACTCTTTAAAATATCCACTTTTCATAGTATGTGAACACTTGTAAGTCATAAAAACAAAATTTCAGTTCAACACAATTTAATAAAACCAAAAATTCAGTTATGGGGCAGCCCAATGTGAACCAAGAAATTATACATTTTAAAAACCACCATTTTCACACCAACATGGCACTTAATGCCCATTTCCTTCTCAAACACAATTTAAACAAACTTTTGCAGCCACAACCAAAAATAATAAATATTTAAAACATTATTTTAATTCCTAATACAGTTCAATAAAATCAACTATGTAATTAGAGTTCATCCCAAAATGAACCAATAAAAGACTTGCATGAAAAACCCTCAATTTCACCAAAAATTGTAACATACAATTCATTTGCATTGTAAATGAAACTAAAACAAATTTTTACAGAAACATTAAAATTCAATAAGCATTAATTCACCCTCAACACAGCAAGCAAATTCCCAAAAAATTGCACACACAATGGAATCACCTACCAAAAGATTCAAGAACCGCAAATCCTAGTGCGGAACTTCAACCGCACGACCACCGCGCCACAAGGAAGTGATATCAAACCTAAAACCAGAGGATTGAACCATGAAACCCAAAATGAAACCCTAGGTACGAAGCCCTAGCTTCTGGACATTTGGGGATTCAAGAAAAAAAAAAGATAAATCTCAAGGAAAAGGAGAGAACTAGAAGGATAGTCACTTACTTGAGAAAACTGGACGTTTTTAGAAACCAGAGAAGTTAGGCCCTAATTCACGACAGATGCGATCTCCAAAGAGGGGGAAACGAAGCTGGGGGTGCGGCCAGGTACAGTGGGAGAAGGTGAGAGGTGGAATCACCGAAAAAGAATAAAAATTGAATATTTTATGAAATAATTACAAAACAAATTTAAAACTGGAAATGGGCTCTCGAGTTGACCCAAATTATGGAAACCCACCATTTCCTTCAAAAATGCATTGAAAACCCCCCAAAAAAGCAATAATGTAAATTAAATAAAAATACCTTTAAAATATGTCATGTATGTGACATGTATAATTTAAAAAATATTTGAGTATAAAGGAATTGAAAATCAATGGAATAATATATAGATACTTTTTATTGAGAGTGTATAACTGAAGTTGTAGTTGAATTAAGTATCTAATTAAATTTTTTATTAATATATTTATAAAAATACCTGAATTTATAAAATATAGCCCAGTTAACTGAAACATTAGAAATATATAATTTTATTTTTTAAATCTACTCTTATAATTTAAATAAAAAATCTATTAAAACATGTTTAAAACAACTTTAAAATTTTAAATAAATTTCTTTTAACAAATATAGTCTATTAAAAAGTTAATTTTATCTATCAAAGGAATTTTTTATAGAGATTATAAAAATAAAATATATTTTTAAAAAAATAGAATAAAATTGAATAATTAAAACCCACATCATAATAAGAAAAGTGGCTCGTTATTAGGGGAATAACCATCCCTAACAAATTTTAAATTATCCAATTTTAGGTAGTTTGTTGTAAATAAATTTATCTACAACCTGGGTCACATTTTATTGGCATGTTTTTCATAAACATTTCTAGGTTGTATAGAGCCTCTTTCATAATTCTATGATAGAAATTAAATAAGTAAAGAAAACCTAAATTTATTATAGGATACATGGATTCTTACATATTTATTCAAGGGAGAATAGATTAAAAATAATATAGAGTGTGCTACAATATTTACAGGGTAAAACACACACAACTCAAAAGTAAGAAAAAAAATAGTATGATAAGGGAAATGAATTCACTGTAACAAATTGTGTAGTTCCATTGTTATGTAAGTTATTTTTCAGTTTCAAATTATTAATATAGATTTATAATTGATGTGTAAAGAGATTAATATGTTAAATGATGTGTTATTGATGTTTATAATAGAATATAGTTTAAATACAGAAGTAGTTTTTTTATTTAATGAAAATTTATAATCTATATGTTTCATGAAAGTATTCTTTTATTATATTCGGTCATCCTATAAATAAGTATATTTATCTATAAAAATATATTTAAAAATAATAATTGATTATCCCCATACTTCAGAAGGATTTCCAGGTTCAATAAATACTTCTGACTGAAATTTAATTCTACACAAAAATAGAAAAAATTATATATTTAATAATATAATACATACTTTAGGTACATTTACTTAAAGGTTTTCCACCATAAATGTCCAGAATTTATTTAATAATTTACATGAATATTAGTTGGATGATTTTATAGCTTATACGGTCGATCAGATTTACCTATGGTCAATCATTTTATCTTATTTTTGATCACCTTAATCTTACTATGAATCATCTTAAACTTATAGTCGGTCCAATGATTTTTCAAATTGATACTACTAACCACAATCACTTCACTTCATCATGTTGTAGATTATATACTTTTTAAAATTTCTATATTTAATATAATGTTACTTACATTAATGTGGTGTTAATAGAAAATGAGCATGTGGTTGATAGATTTCTCTAGTAGTCAAGCCAATAATTGGTACTAAATCTACTACAGTCAATCCAAAAGGTGTATTATATGTCCTTATGACTTTTGGTTGATCCATGTCATTATGAAAATCATAATCGTAGTGGACTATTGATATTCAATATGTGATCAATTTTTTTAATTATAATATCTTGAGTCTTTTATCATATATTCACCATCATCAATGCATCTAACATGCAGTTGATCTGAGATTTATTGAACTTTCTATAATATTCTAAAAATTAGTTAACTTTCATAAAACATTAAATGAATTAGCAATAACATAGAATTTATTATTGATTATTAAAAAATTGATTTCTTTATTAATACAACAATGTCCAACTATTTACGATCCCAAATCACGATAAAAATATTTTTTCAAATGATTATATATTTGGAATTAATGATCAAAATATTTTATCACAATGAATTAGAAAAAATGAATAATGATTTTCAGTTTTTTAAAATTCAATATATTAATCAAATGAAATAATTTATTCCTCCTTTTTTATTCCATATATCTTACTCCCCCTTTTGGATTATAAAAATTAATTCATAAAGGATGAATGTGTAATGACTTAATAAATAGGAAAGAAATAATACAAAACAAAAAATGACATAGAAAGAAGAATAAATAAAAAAATGTGTGAATTGTTCAAAAAGTGTACATTGTACCTATCATAATTTAATCAAAATATATAAACTTAGGAAGATATGGATCATTACTTTTTCTAATAATAGGTGTAGGTGTAAGTGGAGGCCAAGGATTGTCAAAAACACTAGGAAGGGAGACATTTTTTTCAGCACGAATGATCTGACCAAGGTATTGGGAATGTGTGATACTAAAAGTTCATATAAGAAGTGAAGGTGATGTAGAGAATGAAATATATAACTCTATAGAGACTGAAATTGTGGTTAAGGCTTGTTATGGAGAGGTAGATATGTTTTTCATAGGAATATCATGAGGTTTTAAAAGAGGATCATTAAGGCTCTAAAATATTGGTCATATAAATCAATTCTATTATCCGATATTACATAACCTAAAAGAAATCATCATTATATAATATGAATTGATTGATAAAATGTGTCATCATAAATTAATTCTTTGTTACTGATTTAAATGCAATTATTAGATGTGGCCTATTCAAAACTCTTTCCAATTAAAGGAACTGATACATGAGATCTTCCTTGGTGAAAATCCTTCTGAGATAGTATTTTATTTTATTCTTAATTACACCATTACCTTTGGAAGCCTTTATTGATTAAGATATCATAATATCAATCATTTTTCTCTATTGATATAAATATCCAATTGGATATGTTTTTTAACATCCTCACACTATTCAATGTATTCTGAATCTTCTCCTGAATTATTCTTAAAAAATTCATCATCAATCAAGACTGAAGAAGGAATACGTTCTGAGGTAGAAATAGAAGGTTTGGGTAGACTGGTCATCACTGAGATGTACATTCTATCAAAGGCATCAATTATATCTATCTAGAAAGATTATAGGGGTCTAATGTGTCACCTAAAACCTTTCATTCCTCTTATTAATTACTTAATTTAATGGTTCATATGATCTATTTTTAGGAACACCATAGGATGGATTTTTGAAACAATACTTTTAGTAGTGTATAAAATATCTTCCTCTCTTTAATGTTTGTTAAACCAACTAATATTCAAAAATACTTATCTTAATACATGAATGATGAAGTTAGTGAACAATATTATTTCTACTTAAGTGATCACTTATGGAGGTACATAATAAGGTCTATCTTCTTTGGATCTACTAACTCGAGCTTGAGTAGAATAAGATTGAGCATGAGCATAAGTTCAATTTTGAATGATATCATCATTCTGATAATAAAAATTATTAGTGGAATCAGTTGTCTTTATTTATAATTATTCATAAGGATAGAAAATACCAGGTGGTATCTCAATAGGACTTTTCTATAGAAGATACCATTGGAAAATAGGTCATTGATTAGTGTAAATCTATATCTTGTTGTAGTTGACGCATTGTATATTAGTTTATTCTATCTTTCCTTTTCACTCGTGATCATGATGTCCCTTACCAAAACACTTCTAGAAAACTCCTGAGAATTTTAAAAATTTACCAAGGTTATTCCTCACAATGTTATAGAATGTTGAAAAATATACCCTTACCTTATTTTTTGTTTTTGGTTTCATTTCACCATGGTACTCAACAATCAGCTTCTTATCTAATATCT
Organism: Viscum album; assembly: GCA_963277665.1. Taxonomy (NCBI): domain Eukaryota; kingdom Viridiplantae; phylum Streptophyta; class Magnoliopsida; order Santalales; family Viscaceae; genus Viscum; species Viscum album. The sequence goes on along the minus strand of OY728129.1, from coordinate 122,285,847 downwards.
CTTTGACAGTAAAGGTTTTAGATAACTCTTTCTTAGTACTGATAACACTAGTTAAAATATCTTCATATGTTGATAAATTTTTTGTCACCAAAGATCGTTAAATACATTACTTCAAACCATAAAAAAAGAGATCAGTATTTCTTTTGGGGTTGTGTAGGAAATCCAAAATATAAAATAATAAAATTTTAATTGGCTTTGTATTCATCAAACTATATCGTTTTTTATGTTCAATGCTTGACTTTCCATCTCCGTAAATTTCTTAAAAAAATATTTTCCCATAATAATAAAATTGATATAATTTTACTCTCATCTACATTATTAGTATTTCAATTTAAGGACTACCATTGGTCAACATAACCACTTATATTAAACAAATCTATAATGGCCTTCTACCTTCCATATAATCCTAATAAAAATAATATTTTTTCTAGAGAGTTAATCCATTGTTTTTATTCCACATGATTATTAATGTCACTAAAACATGGGAGTGGTTCCTCATAAAAAGATTCAACATGGTTGATCCATATAGAGGAGAGAATATATAATCCATGGAGGAAAAATTAATAGTCATACCCAGAATAAAATTTCATACAAAATTTGCAATTTTTTTTTAAAAATATCAACTCCATTATCCTTATTATTTAGAGGGTCATCACATAGTACATGGTTGTTGTCCCGGTTTTTGATTCATCTAGAAGGATATATTATCTAATAATAATTTTAACAGTTAATTTTTATACTTAAAATATGACATACAAAGTATACTATCAAAATAATTTATGAATAATATTATGAATTTTTTCTATAGTGGTGTAATAAATGTTCTCGACCTTCATTTTCTTAATTATAGTTCACAAGGTTTCTAAAACTAATTCCTCCCATAACACCAGTAATGACCCCAACTCCATATTTCCGAGAACTTATGGGTTATCTATTACATGGAAAACATAGTAAATGATATTACATTCCGTGGATCAAGGTTTAGTAATCCTCAATATACTTGGTGAATTCCTTAAAATTTCACAATTAAAACTATAAATAATTATTCCAAAATGATATAATTGTTTATTTATAGCATTTCACATCATTTCCCCATGCAAATAAGAAAATGTATAGGTGGTGAGCTTCAATTCTCATTCAGGTAAACATGTATAACAGAATACAATAATGGATAAACAAGGAATATGAAACATCATGAGTAAAACTAAAGACATGAAAATTTATAAATAAGTATAATACATGGAATAATTTAAAATTTATAACCATATTGATCAAAAGAATCAAAAATATGTAATGTAATTTTTTTACATCATAAACATATCACTGAGGCCTTATGCTAAGACATTATACATAGGGGTTATAGAAGCTGCCATTACCCTATATTAGTTGAAGCTTAAGACCAACCAGTGCACTAAGAGGATATAGAATTTGGTTCCCCACCCATAAAATAAAATTATAATTCATTTAATCACTCACCAATTGAATATATTTTATACATGGCATAATGATTAAGGTTTATCAACTTAGATATACATTGAAAATTTTGACAATGGAACTTATCATACATAATCTATTCTCACGGAATAATAGAATAAATTGTTCATAAATAATATTTACCCTATAAATTAATTAATATTAATGTATATGTGAATTCTATCAACACTTATAATGAATAATTATGGATTCACTTTGGTCAAAAAATTACACAAAATATGTACTTTATAAGAAATTATTGTTAATGTGTACTTTTAAGTCTAAGGGCTTTCAATGTATTTATGAAATTTTATTTTAAATGGTAGGAGACCAAATAAATAATTATTTTATATCACATAAAATAATTTTTAAGTTTTTTAATAAAAATTATGATAATTATCTACAGCATATCCCATTGGAGTGTTAAACCGCGTGCAATGTAACAGAGCGGTCACCATGCACCAGGATGATGACAAGGATATACCTGACCAAATATTTATATGGATATAAACGATATATTAATTTTATTATAATAAAATAAATTTTTAGATTCTAGAGTGGGATTTATTTTATTATAACATCACACACATTTTACTTAACCAATGTACCAGATTTCTATGGGTTTGTAAAAGTTTATGCGTAGTAACCTCTTAAGAATTTGGTATAATGTGAATGAAAGGAATGATCAAATGGGTTCAATGTATTAAGTATGGAACATAAAATTAAATTAATAAAAAAATGGGGTAATAAATTTTTCATTAAAAATGATACAAAAAAGGTAATATAAATATGATTTGTAAGGAGATATAAAATTAAATCATTCATGAGTATAGTAATGACAGACAAAAAGGTAATAAAGTAAAAGGTTTGGGAATTATTTTCATCATAATTCTTTATTTTGGATATAATAATACTGAATAATAGATGAAAATCATATAAATCGGATGTTTAATTAATATTTAAAATAATGAAAATCAAATAGTAAATAAAGAGAAAGAAATATGAATCCTTACCTCTCTTTACCTTCTTAAAATGGAACCTAACATTAGATATTCCTAAAATTATCCTGAATAAAGAGTTAAAATGAGGAGAGACTCCATGTGAGAGAAATTAAGTTGGAACATAGAATTTTTATTGTAATAATTCAAGGATGATGTGGGCATTTATAGGTGTGGTGAGTGGAATTTTTTTTAATAAATTATAAATTACATCAATATCCCACATTATTTTAGTTATCCACTTAAAAAATGTCTTCCACTACCATCCCTAATTCCCAAAAATAGTATTTACTTCCGAAAATTATAGAAATAGAACATAATTTACCTAAATGAGTCATTCTTACATAAATATAATGTCGCATATACCGTATTTACCCTATTTTACTATATTCCACAATTTTTATTATATTTTCCTATTTTAATAAATTGATTCCAAATTTAAGGCCTTAAATAATTTCTATGTACTATTTCCAAATATTAAATAAAATTTTCAAATTCAATATCTTATTACATATATAGTTCCTTTATCATTTGGTATTATACATTCATATAAAATAATGTATAAGATTGAAAACCCTTTTAATTACTTACATAATGAACCCTATTAAACAACTTAACACCTAAAATCATAAAATTTAATCACACCATAATATAAACTAATAATAAGGTGGGAAATGGTTGTACATTCATGGGGTGGTTTATCCGAAATTAATTGTGGGGTGATATCCACTAACTTGAACTTCTCCCACAGATAGTCCTTCTCCAACTTTACTTATTAGAGTTCTTATTAGGCTTTGTCAATGTCGAACCCTAGTGACTCAAAATATAAAAGAAAATGAACATAATTAGAGTTTTTATTACCATTAAAAAAAATAAATTATTCCATTTTTTATAATGAACATTTACCATTACCCTTAATACATAAAAATTCTAACATAATTATATTCATTGTTATACCACCAATGGTCATAATTACCAATGGTTATATTGACCAACAATTGTAATGTAAAACATCTATATTGAATGATACTCAAAATTAAAAATGGTAGTACTTATCTTTTTATAAAAAATAATATCTAATGCCCTTACAAGAATTCTCTAAGTACTAACACCATGTCAATTTCCATTGTTTATTTTTTTTCTTATCAATAAAAAATATTTGATTTACTTGTTATTCTTGTTTGAGTATGATCAACTGATGTAAATGGTTATGGTGTTGTCAAACATTGTTATATTCATTAGGGTTTTTCTTTTATATTATATTATAAATTTTATTTCATGGTTTTTTTATTATATCAATATGTGTTGTACTATTATGATGGAATGATAAATTATGCATTGTGAAAAAATATTCTGATGAATTTTTTATTTTAATGTAGGATAATCTCAAGGATTACGTTTTGAATATGTGTATAGACTATTATTTTTTGATGATTGAGGCCATGTTTTCTATAATTTTTTAGGAATTTTCACATGTATCATAAAAAAATGTTTTTGTGTACTTACATTATAATGACACTAAACCTTCCATTGTTAGGATTGTGGGAATATTATGGGATGTAATTTTAAAATTATTAAACTATATATATGTTTATTATGGGAAATATCACTTAGTATTAGAGATAATTTTTAAAATATTATGTCTTTCATTATAATTCCTAGTAGAGTAGGTCTGTGTTGCCTCATAAGGGCTATTTTGGAAGGCAACCGGCTATGGTGGTGTAGGAGATCGAGTAGTGGAAGCACACACAAGGAAAACACGTGAAAAATTGATAACATGAGGTTTGAAACATATTTTTCTATGGGTATTTATCCTATATTATATGTGAGAAAGGAGAAGTATTAGGGTGAGATGTGACACCCATTCTATCTTGTTCGGGCTGGATTTGTGCTCATGTAGGCGTATTGTGGAACAATAGGATTAATGAAGTTTTAATGTGTGATTTATTCCTAAGTGAAAACTTTTCATCTATCGTTAAAACAAATGAACATTTAAAAAAATAACCTTTTAATGTATTCATACACTATCTTCAAACTAACATTAACTGGACTACATGGTCCCTATATGATTTATAGTACACAATTGTGTGTTCTTGAGGCACATGAAAACCACCATGCGAGATTGAAGAAATATTATGGAAAAAAAGAAAAGTGGAATAGTAATGAATTTTATATATAGAGCTCATAAAGAAGAGTGTACCTAAATAATTACTATATATAGGTTATTTCACAATATTTTTTTGTGGCCATGCAGTTCATGGTTCAAAGAATGATTGTAGATACTGTGAGTTTGCAATGTTTTTTTGTGATGTTGCACGGTTGATGTGTTATGCAGTGAGGTTGTTTATTAATGATATCTTATCATGAAGAACGAGTTTGAGGTTAATTTCAATACTATAATTGAGTATCCAAAGAAGCATTGATCAAATGTATAGGTAGAAAACAAAAAATAAGTGGCAGTGACTATGAAAATGATAGTTTGTGAGGTTTGGGTGTGGAGGCTTCCATATGATAAATAACACCTCATGATGTAAATGGATTACATGTGTACAAACTGTGTGACCATGCAGTATCAAAAAAATAGATATTATTTATTTTTCACAATAGTGTGAGATGAAGTATACAATAAGGATTAAGAAAAAATATTGCCATATTTTCTGGAATATAAATATTTTGAATAATATTGAGTGTTTCAGAAATATTTTTATGATTTTATGACTCAAAATTTTTAACGTATCAATGGTAGTGAACCATCCTATATAAATATCAAGACCTATGAAGAGTTTTTTGTACTGATACATTTATATATCTCTCTAATTTCTCAAAGAATACAGATCTGACATTGTACCATACACGAAGAGGAGAATAATTTTTTTTCTATTTATGTGAAGGGGAAGAAAGTATTCATATTCTGATCTCTTAGTCATGTAAATAATAAGTTTAAGAAGGAGTCATGCATACTGATATTTATTATGACCCTGAAGGATAATCCATAAAAAATAAAATAATAACTATACTAATAGTGTGTGTTTCTCTTGGACAAAAAATAAGGAGATCACACATGCATAGATTAAGGATAAATCATACATGAACATGTTTGTGAAAAGTATCCTATGTTTGTAGGATCATATTACTACACATAAAAGGGGGTTTAATCAGTGGAAAATAGTTTTTAAAAATTATTCATAATTAAATAAATCCCACAGACTATAAGGATTTGACTTGATAAATCATAGTGTCTCAAACTTACTTATTTATGTAGAAAATAAAGAGATAATGTACATGATGAATTTTACGTGTTTATTCCCCTTCATAGTTAAACTACTCCTTGATGTGGTTGGTTTGTCCAAACAATCATGAATTACTCACTATAAGATTAAATAACTCAAGATTTTAGTGGTTACATAGATTCACACTATTTTTATTCAGAGAGACACTGGAAAACATAGTTTCACACAATCTTTATATAGAATATGCAACCAAGATGAGATAAATATTCAATAAATCTCATTTTATTTTGAAACTATAGATGTGGATCTGAATCAATGATTTTTCAAGAATATTTGACAACAACTATTCATTTTATGGATATCTTTTGTAGATGTTGTCCCCATTTTGATTCAATATTACTACAAATTCAAGATCTATCAAATGAGAATGATGACCATAGTACGTCAACCTTCGATTCTATTTTTTCATACATAATTTGTTTTCCACTTCATCGATAGGAATGATGATGTATATTATTTCTTAAAAAACTCCCAATATTAGGGTAACTAAAAATTAATATATTTAATTTTAATTCTAGTTAAATAATTACCAAATCATCATTCGTGAATCATCTCAATTAAATTATACAACAAGATCTCTTTAAATTTCATCAATTATTTAGGAATATAAAAATGATCCATGATATCCTGAATATTATTAACCATTAATTAATACTTGTCAACATTGACATACCACATCATCCTTTCCTTAAAATTATAGAAAACAAATTTTATAGCCTCCAACATTCTTAAATAATTTCATGAAAAACACAGAAATGGTAAATTTTTGAATTCCAATAATACCAATGTATTCTTCCCCACGTGATCAATCATAAACTCCTTCATATTTATATAGTTAATGATTAAAGTTACTATACCTCAATACAATACCTAATAACTCAACATCTTGAATATTAGTTCTCAGTAAGAATCAAGGAAAATTCTAATTTTAGTGATTATTTTATATGAAGATTATCACATCATCATCATAATTAACACTCCAAATATAAAATATGGAAATTCTTAATAAACATATTTAGATTTGAGACACATTACAATATTTTTAAATAAATCATCTAAATAGATTATACAAATATGAGAAAAATCCATGATTATCAAAATCACACAAAACACCCCTTGGATAACATATTATGTGTCAATTTTTACACCTTAAACCTTGTTTTTAGCCTCTTAAATTTTGGCTTCATAAGAAAGAACAATATTTTTAAACCTTTATTCCCCCCTAAAAAATCACCTAAAAATTTCTCATGTTTGGTATCAAATGATCAATATATCGACCATTTAAAGATACTTCAAGTTTGAATTTACAATGTCCATCAAGCACACCTTTTAACTATGTGCCAATGTGAATAGCCTATTAACTACATGATATAACCATGGGACCTCATGAAAGTCCTATTTACTGCATGTTATAATTAAATAATTGTGCATTGAATCCAATCGGACAGATGAAGAGTCTATACAATCATACTCAAACATAAATTAATCACATGATCATATAATCATCTGCATGACTAAATATAAGTGACTAAATGAATAATTATACATTTTATGCGAAGTCATGTATCCATTATACCGACCACATGACCAACTGATCTAACACATGAATAAACTATTGAAAAATTTCTAAATGATTGGATAAATAATAGAATTAATTTATAACTAACATGAACCTCCATAAATCTTCTCAGAATCATTCATTATCCTAAGAAACCTATTTATGTATTTTGAAAAAAAAAATGAATAAATCACTTCTTCAACAACTCAAAATGTACTTCAATATACTAATTTTTGATTTCATAGAATAATCTATCTACTCTTCAAATAAAACATCATATCTATTCAAAAATTCCCAAGATATATGAGAATAATAACATCATATCCTATCTTATATGAGAAATGTATTTCATGACTCAATAAGGTAAGGTTATATTTTTTAGATAATCCTTCCCAAAATTTCAATTATATTTATCCAAGTGACATAGATGAACTCCCTCTCAATTCATGGATAATATGTCACTGGAAAAAACAACTTCACTTAACCTTTTTCACATCATCAAATATCAATTTCCCCTTTAGCATAGAGTGATGATGTTATTTCTCCAAAATTATTGAAAATATCCAAAGACCCTATGGGGACCAGTTCCACTTTTTTTCATGTGATAAGATAGGTCAAAACATAGATTCTTATCCTCAATATAGTGAACATCTCTCTCAGAATTGATTTTATAAACATATATGTAATTTATTAATCAGAATAAATGTATTCAATATTTATATCTCCACATATCACTCTTTCATTAATTAAATGATACATGATATTGATGTGTTTCGATATAGACTATTTAATAGGGTTCATTGATAGATTTATTACTCTATGATTACCAAATAATAACCTCAATGTCTTCTCAATTTCAACTTCTACATATACTAACTATAACACCATCCATAATACCTATGTGCATGCATGATTGGATTCAGAACATTCTAAATCAGTTGTGATAAGTACCGTTGGTTTTTTCTTCACACTATACCAACTCACACATCACTCACCAATGGAGAAAATATAAACTACGAAATAATTTCTCTCTACAAAATCACCTAGGAAGTCTAAATCAATTTATTCATGTAGCTTTATGTTTGTAATGTATTCATGGACTAAGTCGTAACTCACTACACCGTTAAAAAATCCCAGTATACCTTGTATTTAATGCATGTCTGACTCCCTTGGGTCACTTTCAAATGAAGAAAATAAATTCTATGTCTAATCTTGATGCTATAAAAAATTACAGAATTTGAATGATTCTTCTAAATTCCTTTTGGTCAACCTTTATACTATCTTTATATTTGAAAGATTTAGTTCCAAAGAATATTGGTATTAAAACTACTTGTGAATATTGAATCCAAATATTTTTCAATAACTCCATAGAATAATTTTTATGAGAAAAAATATGAATGTGGGTTTATTTTGATTATATAATCCTATAAAATAATTCTATTTCCCTAGAAAGGACATCTCAAACTTCCCTTTCATTTTCTAGAAAAATTCCTTACAAAGGTACTCTTAATCAATAGAAAAAAATACAGCATCAACCTATACCATTTAAAAATGTCTACCTATGAATATCTATCTGATATCAAAATTACTATCAACATTACATTTAGTGAAAGATATTTATTTCAGTCAAAAAATATATATTGAATACGAATATATTATAGATTATTTAAATCCATCTAATTTCCTTCTTGGAATGTAAACTACCCTTCTATATGTATCAAGAAAAACATTTGGTTGTTCAATAAATACTTATTACTTATATTCACCATTTTAAAATGTTGAATGAAGTGATTTTGAGAATCCATAACAAAAAACATATTTATTGTATCAAGGATTTATTCTAGAGAAAAGGACTTATCTAAGTTATTTCCTTCTATTTTAGTGCATTATATTCATTCCAGCAGAGCCTTGTTCCTTATCACTACTCTATTTTCATTAAATTTGTTTCTAAACCTAGATTTTGTGACAATGAAATTTTTATATTTTGGTCTTGGGAAAATATCTCATGTTTTTTTCTCTCTCTATCTGATACAATTCATTATTCATAGCTTGTAACATTTCAATGTGATCTATAGCTTTATCCACTCTTTGTGGTTCAACATGTGATGTGGTAACTATAAGATTTATAATAAAAAGACATATTCTTGTATAAAGAGGATATCCTTATTGTGCAATAATATTCTCAGTAGTGAAATTCTTTTTTCGCCTCTCAATGTAATATAGAACACCTTCCAAAACCTCTCCATCATCATAAATATTATCTAAATATACCTCATTATCAATTGATCTAACCTCATCATCTTTTTCAACCCACTAGTCTAAAGTCTTCGTGTTGTTTTCCTTTACAATATCAATTTGTTTTGAGTAGATTGATATGATTTTCTTTTTTTCAATAATATTCACATATAGACATTCTAAAATATTTGGAAGAATTTTTAGTAGTATCTGTATTCACTTTCATTATATAAGTACCCATAAATATCCATTCATTTATTTATCTTCAAACATCCCCATCTTATTACCATTGATATTTATAAAGTGTTGAATTCCAAACACAGTAAAGTATATGATAGTTGGTTTCCTTTTATAAAAAATTATATAAGGAGTGAAATGTGTCTTGGGTTTAAAAATACATTTGATCTATATGATTATTACAAAACACATAGCCTTTCTATAAATAATTTTAATTTTAATTTTCAGAAATCATTATCCTACCCATATCCACAATAATCCTATTCATTCCCTCTATAACCCCATTTTTTTAAAGAGTATAATGTGTGTTTAAATAATTGTTTATTACCTTATTAGAAAGGTAACATTCAGATGTATCACTTTTTAAACCCTCACTCTAATCAAATATCAATTTATTAATGCTATGTGCCAACTCTTTTTCAATATGACTTCTGAAAATTTTGAATATATCAATTGCATATAGTTTGTTCTTAAGTATAACTACCTTACATATTCAATTGAAATCATTTATGAATGTTCTGAAATATAAAAAACCTCTTGTTGTCCTTTTTCCATTATGATTATATAAATTAGTTTTTTATATTTATAGTGTATTTTTAATGTTAATTTCGACCTTAAATATGTTTTTTGGGTCATATTTCCCATGTTTGATGTTGCAATTTCATCGTTTTCTCTCTCTTTATCTTCATAAGATATCTCAAAAAATTGGACATCATATTTGTTTATTTAATATCCATTGTATTAGATGGAAAATCCTTACATGAAACAATAAACATTCATCTTTTCAATCAAGTAACAAGAATTGGTTGGACGACCTATCAAAAATGGATTTCTATTATTTATTCTTTCATGACAAATTATCCTTCCATTTTTCATGTAAATAATGAAATAAGTGTACATATTTATAATAAAATCATTTCCATAATTACATAACTTATAAATACTTAATTGGGTATGATTCAACACATTTACATATGAAACACCCTTCAATTTCATGTTTTGGGGTCTTATGGCAGTATAACCAACACCTTTAAAATTTTATGGAGAAATAATTACCAAAAATAACTACTTCACCTTAGTGATTTTAAATATTTTTATAAATTCTACTATAACTAGTCATGTGGTAGATGCACTCATGATCAAGAATACACGATTTTTTACTACATTCCATCAAAGAAACCATTGTATGGACATAAATCTCTTCCTATGGTTCCTAAATATCATATCCTTTCACTTCATAAGAATTATATACATGTAATTATATCATATTTTTTTATAGTTTCCCTATTTCTTAAACCTACCAAAAACATCTTAAAGTCATTAATATATGTTCTAATACAACATACTAAAACATTTGAATTTCCATCCAATCGTATATGAAAATATGATTTCCTCTCCTTAGTATTATTTCCCCTAACATTATATATCATCCTAAGAAATAAAATGTTATATCAGAATGGATAAGCTATTTTATAAAACATTATGAAGAACAAGTAGTACCCCTAAAAACCAAATCTCATTGGTTCATAAAAATTATGCATGTAGTGTTATCCATAATATTGTTCTTGTTTTAAATTTTAGTCTACAATTTGTAGTATTTTTGATTTTAAGATATTCTACAGTTCATCATTTATTCAATATAAATGGGGAAATGTTTCTCTTTTTTTCTCATGGGCCAAGATTGAATACATTTTGAGTTAAATCTTACATTATTTGTGTAAGAAGACTGATAAATAGATTTTTTAGCTACCGATATAACATAATATTTTTTTGAAATTCCTCTCAATTGATGTAGAGGATTCATCATTGACTTCAATAAGATTTTGAAAATTCCCATCATGTTTTTAATCTCTTTTTCAGCATCAATAAACATCGATTTTTTCATATATTGTTTATGATTTCCAAAGAAATAATTTATTCAATATATTTAATTGTTCTAGCTTAGTTGGTACTGAATAATATTCTTTAATTCTTAGTGTTTCATATACTTTTTTAATATTAGTAATTAAATTGATAAATTTCTCACTACACTCAATTTCATATTCATTAATCAGTGAGTTCTATGTTCTTTTTTATTTTCTCACCAAAAATCTTTTCTTGAATCTATATAATTTCCTATTTCTTATTCTAGAATTAGATGATTATTTTATAATTTTAGTGAAATTTTTTTATGTTTAATCATCAAATTACAATTGAATTTTTTTTTACTTTTTTTAGGATATGTAATCGAATAGTTTCTAATTATATTTCATTTGTGGAATAACAGAGGATACATTACTTTTCTCTTGTTCTTTCCCTTATTGAATCTCTTTGAATAAGACCAATGAGTCTTTTTAGGCCTCCTTCATTTTATTTGTTTTCTTAGTAACATTAATATTCATTTTAAACATGTTATTTAAATTTTATCTTTATCACTGTCTAAAAAAATTGATCTTATATATTATTCTTGATGGCTATAATTTTTATCATTTTATAAGATATGAGAATATTATGCAATTCATCCAAGGAAAGATATAATATTTCTTCTACAGGTTATATCATAGGATAAAATAATTCTAGAAAAAATCCACATAAGATTCTTTACAATTGTAGAGTCTTTATTATTTTTACTAAACCCCAATATATAATAGATATATTCATTTCCATGAGTGAAATAGTCATTAATGTTCTCTTACTCAACTATCATGATGTCATTATTCTTGGTTCTCTAGAATTTTAATTTATCTTCCATGGCATTAAAATTTAGTTCACATACTCTTTCAAGATTATCCATTATTTCATTATAAAATTTAAGACCCATCAATTATGTATAGAATTTATCTAATAACGATATGAGAATAGAAATTTTTGATCTTCCATCATTCTCTATATTTCTCTTTATATTCTATATTCAAAAGATGATTTCCATTAAATGGTGAAAAAACAATGATAATAACCTATTTAACCTCAAAACAAATTGAAAAAAATAAAGAATCATCCAGTTCATCCATCTATGATAGTTTTTCAATAAAATGCTGGCCCACCCATGCTTTTCAATGAATTAAAATTTTCCAATATAATCACTTAAATGAATCAAATAAAGGGACATAGACTATAATACTAATTGAAGTGTATATGATGTAATTACTCCATTTAGATGGTGAAAGATTAAGTGAATACTATTTTTTAAAATTTATTCATAAATAAATCAATCCCTATAACTTGATGACATTAGATTAACTAAATTATACGGTCCCAAAATGAATAATTTTTGTAGAAAATAATAAGATAATGAACACATATATCTCTATATGGATTTAATCCTTTATAACTAACCTACTCTTTAGTGTGGTTGGTTTTTACACTAACCACGTATTCGTCACTATGATCACAACGAAATTCAAGATTACAATGATCAAATAGGGTCACACTATTCCAATCCCTAATCATAGAGTGTAATAAAAGTTTCAAATTTCATTTATATATAATATGTAACCATGTTGATATCATTTTTGTTGAAATATAAATTTGAACTCAATTGGGTTATGCATGTCAGATACATTTTTTTGGATGGATAATTGATGATATTATAATAGATAAAGGGTTTTGTGGACTGGATCTATTCACTTCCCGTCACTAGTTTAGTAGGAAATGAGGTTTTACTTATTCTTATGATTTATGTATCTATATTAAGTTATATACCTTTCATTGCCTTACATTTTTTCAATTTCCATTGGGTTTAAATTATGAAATTGATGATTAAAAATCTATGAGTGATGAATTTGGTATCTGAAGGCAATTAAAATATCATTTTCAAAATGATTTTTTTCAATTTATTTATGCATATGATGTGTTTAAAAAAATTACTCTAAGATGATTATAAGAAATGAAATGAGTTTTCAGGCATTTCGGTGGTATAGTATCATTGTAGAAAATGTTTTATTAAAGTGTGAGAGTGAAATAAAATTTATTTACCTTTAAAAATGTTTTATAAAACATGAATAAATTTCTTGAATAGTATAATAATGAAATATAACAGAAATAATTACTTAGGGTACTAGAGAAAACTAGATATATAAATGACTTAGTAGAACTATATTCCATTATGATATGTTTCCATGATGTCATGGATTTCTAGGGGTTACCATTTTTGAGTAATATATGCCCCTATACTTTTGGAGTCACTTATAACATCTAATGGTCTTATTTATCTCTATTTTTTACACCCTTGTGTTGTGATTTCCCCTATGGTACATTGAACTTACATTATGTTTTTTATTTAATATGAAAATTTTCTCAATTCGTATGGAAATTTAAGCTGGGAAACTATTTATTTTATCTTCTTGTGCCTCATATATAGATTTTATGCCATATTAGTTTGTGTATTAAAATATAGTATGTTTTTAAAGGAGTGTTAATGATTGATTTTTATATGGAAAAATATTTCCTCTGTAAATGATTTATAAATATAATTTAAAAAATAAATAATGGTTGCACATATATAGGCATTTTATAGATTATTTTAATTATCCTACTTGAATTTTGAGCTCACATTCTAGTTTTTTAATTTTTTCATTCATATACATGATTTTTTAGGATTCAAGTAATTGGGTGAGCATTAGGTAGAGTACATTTTTCCTACATCATATTGACGTCCATTGGGTTGGGTTGATGTAGAAGTATGGTCAAGAGGAGATGGATCCACGTGTTTCTAGAGATTCCATGTTATTGGACTATAAGATTGATAGTTTACACCCTTTTATCAAACTTTTGTATATTGTATTTTCTATTTTTTTGTTTAAAATATGATTTTTTCTAGTTATTTTATTTGAAAATTTATTTTTTTTGATATTATAAATTTCTTTTTAGGATTAAATCATTCCCATGTTCCTTTGTATGATACCCTAGTGCTTGTCTCTATCTTGCAGTGATCACGAATGTGCTTTGGGACTTATGGTGGTTCAATTTGGGTAGAATTATTGGGTAACTTGTGTTGGACTATTATAATTAACTGTCATTCCCTATGAATCATTATATATTTAATGTTTAGCTTAGATAGGTTTTTTTAAGTTGGATGTTGAAATTTTGGTTTAAAAAGTGGTCTGAAACATTGTTTATGAACACTATTAATAATACAGAAAGCGTAATGATGTGATATGCCTGTATGGATTCTAGAATAATTTTTCATTGTTTAAGAATATTTTATCTGACTGTAAAAATCTCTATAGAACTAAAGTAGATGTGGGTAATTTGGGACAGTGTCTATCACAAGGTTATTTCATTTTTTCCAATGAATGAAACTATTCCCAGGAAAAAATGAGACATGGTTTTCAAAGAAATGAGTCCACCGTATTGTTTCATCATGATTTTCAAACCGTATGGCATATCCATGTTACTAGATCCCAAATTATTAAACCTGAAAATTATCCTAATACCATCATTATTCATTAACTCCAATCTCTTTCTAAATCCTCATTAGCTCGTTTTATTCCCTATATGACACTATAAAGGATTCACCCCATTATTCCTTAGTAATAATTAATAATTTAGGATATATATCATTAAGGAATGATTGGTTTTCTATCTTTTTATCCTCTTCTACATAGATCTATCCTTGATCCGTTGGTAACCAATTAGGTTGGTTTTTTTAGATATATTTTTTGGATGTAGAATTGAATCTGTTATTATATATTTAGGCTCATGAGGATTAGATCTCTTCATTTCCCTTCGCTAATTTGGAATGAAATGATGTTTTCATAATTCATGAGGTTTATTTCTCTTTCCTATGGAATATATATTAGAATTACTTATATTATTATTATTTTCATTGGTTTTGAATTATGGACTATATAATTCTTAATTTATTAGAGTTTAATTTAAACATTAATGGATATGTTAATGTCTTTCAAGAACGTTTTTCTAATAGAAATTTCATTATACACATGATGTGTTTGATGAAATGCATCAAAGATTATGTTCAAATGGAAATGTTTTTTCAAGCATAGAAGAAGTTTTTTGTATCTAAAAAACATTTTTTATGAAAATGTGTGAATGAATGGAAACAGATTTTACATGAATTTTTTTTATGAAACATGTGTTGGTTTCTTGATTAAAATATTAATATTGTATAAAATTTGAAAAAAGTTTCGGTATGGGGGAAATTGATATATGAATTCCCTAGTGGATTTACCTATCACTATAAGAGGTTCCCTTGATACCATGTATTGCATAAACATATCCTTTCTGGGGAACTAAGGTTCTTGAACTATAGGGGTAACTTCAATCCACTAGTGGGATTATTTGTCTTATTTATGTACACACATGAGTTTTGATTTCCACTTTTATTTTAGGATACATTATATTCTTGTTTATTTTATATTCCCAGTTTCTCTATTTTTATGGATATTTTTGACTGAAACCTATTTAATTCATCTTCTTAGGCCTCATGAAAAATGTAATTTCACATTTCTTTGTGTATTTAAATGTGAATTTTTTTAAGGAAACTGAATAGGTGATTTTTATATTGAAAATGAATTTTTTTATTAAGGTTTTAGAAATATATTCTAAACAAGAACTAATTTATTCCTGAATATATATATTGTAATGATTTATTATGGTATCCTACTAGTATTTTGGTCTTACACTATCCTTTTTTCCTCTGGGAATTTGTAACCATGGTATTGCAGGATATAAATGAACAGTGTCAAGTAGTGGGAAATTTCCTAGATCATGTTTCCAACTAGTGGGATGGGATGGTAGTGACATAAATTACCAAGGAAAAAGAATCATGGGTTTCTTTGTGTTCCATGTTTTTCATCTACTATTTCTATGGGTTAGACAATTTTTTATCCTGTTATTAGATATTAAATCTTAATTTTAGTTGCATGACATGTGATGTTATTTGGATTTTTTCTATGAAAATCTATTCTGTGTATATCTTATCATATTTATATTAATATTGAAATAATTCCCTTGTTCTTTTTTATGATACCGTAGTGAATATTTGTTAGCTCGTGGAAATCAGTAACATATTTTGGGCCTTGTGGTCTACCAATTTGGGTTACTTTATAGTTTGAACCATGTTGGTCTATTATAAATTGGTTTCAATGGGGTTAGGTTATCATTGAGAAATGTGATCGAGTTTTGGTATCACCCTCTTATGTTGGGTTTTATTGATAGACTGAATATAAGAATATTGGAAGTCGATAGGTAGTATGGAGTGTGCCTAGTTGGCTCACATTTATGAAAATCTTCCAGTTACAATTGAATGTTTTTCTACCCTTACTATTTGTAGTTTTAGACTTTTGGTTTCAATTTTCAATAAAGTGGGTTATATTAAAATAATAAAACCCTATTATAAATTAATTAAAACCCCTTTATATTATATAATATTAGACCATCAATAATAATTTGACCGAATTCTAGAAAGGAATGAATAGTGTAATCACTATAGGAGAATCCTCTAGATGATTCAGCATTAGTGGAAACTATAGTCCAATAGATCCGGTTTTTGGGCCAATAAACCAATGATTAACCTTCTTGGAGGGTGAAAAGGCTATTAGGTTCACTAAGAAACATCTGATGTCCTTCCATGGTGATAAGGGACACAAATAATCATAATAGTGGATCAATAAGATTGAAAATATTTTTAACATTTTGAAAACTTTAATGGAATCTATGTTTGGTTAACCAAATTTATGCTTGAAGGGACTTTAATGAAGTTGTGGGAATATTTTGTGATATACAAGTTTCTTAAAGATATAACCTAGACTACTTTCCATAAATCCTTTAATCATTTTTTTCTATCCTGAATCATTGATAGTAGTGAAGGCATTAGGGTTCATTTCATTCGAGTATGAAGACCATGATTTCATGGAGTAATCTACTCAGTTTCGTTATATGGTTCACCTATCTCTAGATCTCGTTTGCAATTACTATATTAAGGAACAATGGTTTGAGTAGGGATTGAGGGTTAATATTTATTTCATAATTATTCTCATGTGCCTGCTAATCCATATAAATGTTACAGAAAATGAAATTGAGTTTGTAAAAAAGGTAGTTGTAGAAGAGGATGATATAGATGGTACATTTAGACTCTTCATAGAACCATTCATGGGTATAAATATCTAGAATTCATTTTCTTGGAAAAATAGGAAGGGGTGATCAAGGGAAAGGCATCAGAAAGAGTGTGTAAGATATATCATGGTAGAGTCAGGTGTTCTGATACTAGGGTGTGAGAAAGGAACAACTTAGATATATTTTTTGCAACACCTAGGGAATGTCATGCATGGGGGAAATATGGTAACCTTAATAATTTCTATTATTTACCATCATAGGGTTTTAGTTATGGATACACCTTCCCCAAGGGATATTATTTTATATCAAAATCAGCAAAAGCAGTGGGATATCAACCTCATTCCAGGGGCGATTCTTAGGTGGTAAAAAGGGAAGGATGAAGATGGAAATGCTTATGCATTGGAGTATGAAACATAGGAGTTAATGGTATTACCAAATATCATGAGTGGGTTTTTATTACATATTCTATAGTTATATATTTTTTTGATACTAGTGAAACTCATTCCTTTATCTTATTCACGAGTGTTGATGTGTTGGTCTCCCAATTTGAGTTTATACAATTATTGATGTATCTTTACACCCCTTTTGGGATAGTAGTCCAGGTAGGGTTTAAAATTTATTGATTTTTGGATAATTATTTATGATGATAAAACTATATGAAACATTATTATTTTATACCTTGAAATATTTGACATTATCATTTGAATAGACTAGATTATTATCTATAAATCAGTAATCAATTTTTTATCATTATTGGGTACGGTTATCTTATTCCAATAGAGTCAATTTTTCCTTTTAGGGTGAGTGGGAACCTAGATTTTGGAGATCAAGAAACATTGTCCCTATTTTTTAGGATATCTTGTTCCTGTTATATGAGATGTTTCTCATTGTTGTTGATTTTTTTCTTATTATCCCTCTTACATATTTGGTGAGTGAGTATCTCAATTCTTTCCCCTAGGATTTCTCTTATTTCAACCCAATTTTGAATTCAAGTTTCCAATATACTTACTTCTAGGGATGAGACCCATATCATCACCTTTTCAGTATATAAAACCAACTAAATTGAAAGAATTTAATGTTCATCTTGAGGATCCTGAGATTAAGGTATTTATTTATCCTAAAATTTCACCTTGGGAATCACAAGTAGTCATTGGAAAGATGTAATAATATAGTCTCTAAATTTTTTGTGTATTTTCATATACAAACCCAAGTGATTATTAAGAATAAATATTATTTTCTTAGGATTGATGACCTTTTTTATCAGATTAAGGGATATTGATGGTTTTTCAAAATTTATCTATGTGTGTGGTACCATCAGCTAATTATATGAGAGGAATATAATCCTAAGATGTAATTCTATAGAATATATATAAATTTTGAGTATCTCATTATGAAAATTGTCCATACCAAATCACTTACGGTGTTTATGTATTTTCTGATTTTGATCTTCCATAAATTCGTAGATAACTTCACATTTGTTTTCATAAATTATGTTCTTGTATATTCTATATTGGGGTTGGATAATGGTTAGAATATGTATATCATCCATGGAATCTGAAAGGAACATTATTTTAATTGAAAGTAATCTAAATTCTATTTATGGACTCAAGACTTGAAGTTTATGGGCCATCTGATTTCTGATAAGGTTGTCTTAGCAGATCCTAAGAAGATTTAGGCTATGAAGTCTTGTTTGTATCATAGAAATGTATTTGATATATAGAGTTTTTTTGGATTATATTTTAATTATCGGTTATGTATTTAGGATATCTCCAAATTGTATCTCAAATCATAGAGTTCACCCATAAGGGTGTGAATTAATTTCAGAACAATCAGTTCTAGAGTTCTTTTGAGGAGTTGAAATTGATATTGACATTAGTTCAAGTATTAACTCTTCAAGAGCTATGTATGGGTTCGGATTTTTACTTTAAATCCCTAGATATGGGTTTGGGTTGTTTTATAATGTGGGTAATATATGTAGTAACTTTGGGATTTCATTATTTAAACCCTTATAAGAAAAACTACCCAACTCATGACCTTAGGCTTTCGAAATTGATTCACATGCTTATAACATGGCACCACTACCTCTAAGGGAAGTGCTTTACAATGCATTCAGACTAATAGATTTTGATGTATAAATTTTCTCAAAGGTATCTAAACATGACATAGATATATTGGGTGGATAACCTTCAAGCTTTTTATTTTTATACTGCACACACACCTAAAAAAGGGATCATTGGTGCAGATGCATTGAGGTAAAAATTATTAACTTTGAATGTAAATGAATCAATAGAGATGAGTTCTTATTGAGATTACCTTTTGATATTTACTTAGTTAATCGGGTATACAATAGATAGTTGTTCCTATTTTTTACTCAGGACTGATAATTTAAGGATGATTAGTTTCAACTTGAATGGGTTGAGGATGTTGAGTATCGGTTCTTTAAAAAGAATCACTATTTTTGGGAGACCATGGGTGAGTGGTATTAGTGTCCCAATCGGGTTTTCATATTCTATGTCATGATGGTTATTCTAAGAAATTTAAGCTATAAATTAATGGAGTATGAACGTTGATCTAGTTGGTCTATAAACCACAATGCTACAAAGATGCATCATGAGATGAAAATGGTGGATCTTTGGTGAAACATATTTTCTAAGATGATATTTCCTATATTGATAGTTGATGTAATTTGATTAGGATGTTTACTTTTGAAGAATAATATGGGATTAATTGCAGATCACCTCTTTATTAGATAGATGTTGTAGTATAGTCATTTTTCTTACTATGTACCACTCAAAATATGAAAGATATCATGTAGTTGATTAGAAAAAGGTTAGTGAAAACGTAATCTCTCAATAAATCTTATGTTGATCAGAATCATCATTTATTGGTGTTCAAGGTGGGAAATAATGTTTTTTTTCAATGTTTTTCCTCAGTTAAAACATATCATTTAAAGTGGAAGGAAATGATAACACCTCATTATGTCATCCCATTTGAGATTTTTGAGTGACCCAGGAAGTTATATTATTGAATATTATTTAGTATTTGAACTATATTCACGATGTGTTTCATGTTTCGAAATAGAAGAAATATTATACATATCCATTCCACATGATCGAGTGGAAGGACATTGATATTGAACCTATAAACTCAATATTTTAACGGACAATTCAGATAGTGGATAAATAAGGTAAGTTAAAGAATGGTAATATGATCACATCGATTTTTTTCAGATAGAAGTGACATAGGGAATACTATGAGATGTGTGAGCATGGGGCCTTGATGATGCATCAATAGACTTATCTCATTTTAGGTTCATGTTTTAGAGCCTTTATAAGGACAAATAATAGTTTATGGTTGGGAGAATTTAAATTACATTTTGGTCAAAGGTGTGTTATATTTTGATACTAGTTTATCTATTTTTATGTTTGAATGTTTTTTCTTAGTCTGATGTTGAAATTTTGGACTTTCAAGAAAAATAAGTTGGTCACATGGTTTAGGCA
This sequence comes from Viscum album, assembly GCA_963277665.1. Taxonomy (NCBI): domain Eukaryota; kingdom Viridiplantae; phylum Streptophyta; class Magnoliopsida; order Santalales; family Viscaceae; genus Viscum; species Viscum album. The sequence goes on along the minus strand of OY728129.1, from coordinate 122,264,501 downwards.
GAGTGTTTGTACTAACTGAGTGGTAATCATGTGACAAAGAATTTTTAAAATTGAAATGACATGTAGGTTATATGTATCCCCAATTTTGATATTGGTTTTTCTATTTTGATGTTTTATTGGTTTACATGAGTCATATATTAAAATTTTGGTGTTTCAAAAAAATCCAGCTAGACAAATGGTTTTGATAACTATTTATACTAACCATGAAAATATTTTGTTATAAGGATTTGTAGATTTGATTGATTTTCTTCTTGTATTAAGCATGGTTTTTCTCATATATGGAGTCTTTCGATAAAGCATGCGTATTTGTGGGATTTGTTTTAGAGGTTATCCCATGGCATGAACACTATTTTTCAAACCACAAAACTATTACTAAGAAACTATAATAAGTGGTTTTCAAAGGAAAAAGGAAACCACATGGTTAGTGTATTATTTTTCAAACCATGTGTCCTAACCATGTGGCCAGATTTGAAACTCTTAAAATGGAATATAACCATGATTCCCTTGGTATTTCTAAACTCTAATCACTTACAAATTTTTTATTACCTTTACTTATCCACTCTGTGAAGCCCTTGAGGATTCACCCATTGATTTTTTGGTGACCTTAATCATTTTGGGTGGATCTTATCTTGGTATTTTTAATTTTTACTCTATGTTTTTTCTTATCTTCTCCCAATATTTATACTCAAAATATCATATCCTTGATTAGTTGGAACCCAATTGGGATCTATTTTTATTTTCTAAGGTTATGTATGCAGAATTGATGATTTTCTTACTGATCTAGGCTCATGAGGACTGGAAGTCCTCATTTCTCATCACCAGTTTAGAAGGAAATAATGTTATCATTTTATTTTGGGTAGGTGTCTATATCCTATGGTCTAGACCTTAGCAAGCATTATGTTCTTATGATTTACTTTATTTTTTAATTAAGGAATTTATGTTTTTAAATCCATGAGTGATTAATTTGATCAATGATGGATATTTTAATTTCATTATAAATAGGTTTTCTAATTGAAAATTGATTTATTCATATGATGTTTATGAAAAAAACACCCTAAAAGGTGATTTTGGAATGGAAATGGGATTTCATGAATTGAATTGGTGTGGTGTGGATATATAAATTGTTGTATGAAAACTTGAGATTGAAATGAAAATGATTTTTCCTAGAAAGTATTTAATTAAACTTGAATTTATTTCTTGACAAAAATTATAATGTAATTTCACATCTGGGATACCTTGGGGCATTAGGGGAAACTAGTAATATGTTTTCCCATGTAGAGTTATCTATAACTAGGGGATATTTCCCTGATTCCAAGGATTAATAGGGGTAGCATTTCTATGAATTGATGTTCCTGAAAATTAGGAGTCACTTATTCTGGCTAGTGGTCTTATTCACCTGTGTTGTGTACACCATTGAGTTATTATTGTACCATTGATTATTTGATGTAACATTACATGATTTTTTATTTGATAATCCCATTTTAGTAGTTTTAATTAATATTACTACTTGAAACTAATTCATTTTAACTACTTATACGTCATAGACAAATTCTATGTCATATTTCTTTGTGTATTTATATATGGAATTATTTTGGTAGGTAAACAAATGGATATTTTTTTTATAAAAAACAATTTCTTGTTGTAAGGTTTTGTAAATATATTTTAAAAAAGAAAAAATGGATAATATAGATATAAATTATATTGATTATCCGTGTCATATTACTATTCTTTTGGACTCGCACCCTAATTTTTTATTTGGTTGTTTATAGCGTTGAATTTATAGAAAAAAGGTCATTGGAAGAGTGTCTTGTAAATGATTAATCCCTTGGTTTATGTGGCCTCTGGTGATTTGTGGTAGTGGTTAAATATGTTCACAAAGAGATGGACCCTAGGGTTGCTTCTTAATTCATTTTATTGGGATACCAATTTGAAGGTTTAGAACTTTTTTATCATATCATTTAATGTCTCATTTTCAGATTAAATGTTTGATATATATTATTTCATGGATATCTACTATAAAGAGTTATTCTAATTCTACCTTATATTTTGTATTTGAGGTTGATATCATTCTCATATTCCTTTTTATAATACACTGGTACATGTTTTCATCCCGAGATGATTATGAATGTTCCTTCATCCTTATGATGGGATAATTCGGTTGATATTATAGGCTCACTTGAGTTAGTGTGTGAAAAAGTATTCGAACTATCAGATGATCTTACTAACAACCTACGCACCATCATATATATTCTACATTATATTCTCTATTTTTAATAATTATATATTATTTCATGAGAAATTTTATATTTAGGAATATCTATCTTCTTTCTTCATGAGCTCCCAATATAAAGGAATCCAATATTTTTGAATTCAATTTTAATTCAAGTAAAATAATTTTTGAACTTATCATTATCTAATCATCAAGAAATAATAATAAATAATTATATACTTTTATTTTTTAATTCGTTTATGCTTACAATCATGCACTATAATATCTTAAATATTCATTAACTTTAATAAAAATATATTTGTAGGGAAATACCACTTCTTCCATTATTTTTTCTCACTAGATCAATGTAAACAGACTCTAGAGACTTCAACATCCTCACTTATTATCGTTAAGAAATCCCAATTAGGGAACTCTATGAATACAAATGTGTTCTTCCTTATAGAATCTAAACCGAACTATTTGTTCATTAGATTGTTCATGATTTGACGAATTATATCATAAAACAACATATAATATCTTATTATCTTGAATTTTCATTATCAATAAAAATAACATCAAAATGATTTTCTCGTGAAAATTTGATATTAAGAAAAAGAAATTAGTTTCTGAATTGACATTACATATCAATCTTCTGGAGATTCATTCAGAAAAAGATCTACATCTAGCAACACCAGAAACATTTCAAATAAATCATATCATAATATAAACTATATATATGTAATAACAACCATTTTTTAAATCTCACATGAAAAGGGTTGGATCTTTTTTTAAATGTTATGTTTTACTCCATAATGATCAAATTTAGCATCAGAAAGTTTTGTTTCATAAAACAAAAAATGATAGAAACTCGCATATTTTCCAAGAAAAAACACATGAAATATTCTTAAGTATAAGATTGACCACGAGAAAGATCATCCATTTGTATCCCCCAAATGTTGGAATTGATCATATACATCATCCACATGTTATAATAGAGTGACCACAACAAGATCCAATTAGACACATTGTATAACCAATTGACAACATAAAGGACTTATTGAATCGACATTATAATAGACTAACAACTTATTCAATAAAATCAAATATATAATGATTTAAAGAGAACATAAATACACATCAAAAGACCATGTGACCATTTGAGGGACCAAAAGACTAATCTCAAGTGAATTCATGAAGCATTCTGCATTTTTAAAAAAATTTGGATTGATCGTATGAATAACTGATAAATTGTAGGACCAACAGATCATCCTCAAAAACAAACTTAATAAAAAATAACCAACGGCCAAAGTAAGGTTTGAAATTCTTTAGAACCATCATTAACCTCCTGGAATAATCTAAAAAACATTATCCATCCTCATAAACCTCTTCAACCAAGTTGAAACCAAATTAATAACAAAAATAACTTAATCAATAAATACAATGTTACTTCAGCCTCTAAAACTAGAATGTTGTTGGATTTATATATTACATGTTATTTTTTTGAGATAATATATGAAAAGTTTTGACAAATAAATAAGTATAATGTTGATCAAATTTGTGTTTCACAATGATGATAAAAACATTGTTGAAGATACTATGAATGGAAAACACATAATGGATGTATAGAATGAGTAATGTGAGTTTACAATCAATAAAATCATGTAACAAATTATTATTTAATGAGGATAGTGATGTGAAGAAGAAATAATTTTTGAGAATACCATGAAATTATATATGATTTCATGAATAAAAAAACAATTGAGAAGTATTAATATATTTGAAGCTAAATTAATTAGACATGGAATCGACGAGTGATAAAATCCAACAGTACATAATGATATTTGGTTGTTTATATTTAAATAAAGAGAAAGTCTGATATGTTTCACACCAAGATTAGTTTAATAACTACTCAATATTTTTATGAAGAATCCATTTTCATGTACTATGAGAGGCCTTTAAGACCTGGTTGTGTGGATCATTTTATGAAATGTAGTAATAAGATCTAGTGTGAGGATGGAAATAGTGTGAGGTAGTATAAAGCTCCTCTAGTCGGATACTAAATCACATGATGAAATAACCCATAATCATAGTGTGTGGCTATGTTAACCACATATGTCAGTAGTGTTCCAATTTATTATTTTTGTGAACAACTATTTGCATCAAATAGTTGGCTAATATTGAGACCAAACCTTTAAATCATTGCTTTCTATTCCTTTTACGTACAAAATTAATTAGGTGAGGTTGTGAGACACAATAAGAGTAGATTAAGTCTTTATGTGCATATATAAGTTAAATTAAAATGAATAATTCATAAAAATAAAATGGTATCATTTATTCACCCCTCCCCTTCTAAGTGATCTCACATGATCTAGGTATCACAAGTCACATAGAAGGGATATGGGAAATCTAACTATTACTCTCCTAATTATTCACATAAATATCTGATTCATATTTTTATAAAACATTTACATGTAAAAATATCTATATTGGATATTCAAATATACTAATATTAATAATTTTTTTCATTTTATAATAAAATTGTACATACATATATTTTAGATAATAAATTTTTTTGTTAAAAAATCATGGCCTTGTTACTTTTTAAAAACATACACATGTAAATGAATATTTTCTAATCTGGATATATAAATTTATATTTTTTTTATAATTTATACCATTTTTTAGTTAATTATTTTATTCCCCAATTTTTTTAAATTTTATAGTCAAATAATCCAAACGCCATTATTTTCTTATGAGGAATTTTTTTACTTATCATTTTCATATTTTTATTTTTCTTGAAATTTTTTAGTTATTATAAAAGATATAATTTTTTTATTATTAAAAATAAAATTTTTACACATATATATTCTTTAATTATAATAATATATAGGTACACAAAATTTCATTGTGTTCATTTATTTAAATTACAAAAATGGAAGAAGAGAAACATTTACATAGGCATGTCTAAATTTTTTCATATCCATAGATCTGCAATATTTAATATATTTAATGAAATATTTTTTGGGGAAAATATTTATAGCATTTTTGGAAAGCCTCCCAGAGAAGAGTCTTATTCCTCTATAGAGAAGAATATATAGAGTTGGTAGATGTGGAATTTCATGTTTTCTAAAACTTTTACTTTCTCATAGGGAGAATATGGTGAGAATTAGTAACAAAACTAAAGTACCAAATAAATTCCATTTTTAGATTAATATGGCCATAAAGAGTAATTGTAGAATTCATATTTTATATCTTGATTGTAATAACATCAATAAGATCATTACTGAATATTTTTAGGAATCCATAATTGTAATGTTTATAATATTCTTTATTTTATTCCAATTCATCAGATAATATATATTTCAGGACTAGTATATAATTTATTCAATTACATATTTCCTTTTACATTCATGAAATTAATGAAATTTATGAAGGTGGATATATATTATGACATTTATATCAAGAGATTTAAAAATTAATTTTACATTACATTATATTTTTGAGAAATTAAATTGGTTTATATATATAGATACCTATTAGAAGTTTTTCACAAGCTTGTAGGAGGATGAATTAACGGTATTAGAATGTTTTATTTTAAAATTATTTTGTAAAATTATTTTTCAATTACCTAAAAAATTAGTAATTTATAATTTTATAATAATACTCTAAGATATATTATTAGCATATCAAGTTGTTGAATGTATACAATCATAATTTATCACACGGAGGGTGGAAATTACTAGAGGAGTAAATGATTACTAAAAGAATTTGTGAATTGAGAGATAAATCAGGTTATGGCTATAAAGTCGTTAAATTCAACCCTCCATCCACCCTCACTCCCAATAAAAATTGAAAAGGGTGAGTTTGACCAAAAATGGATTTTTATCATAGATTCACCAAGAGAAGTAGCTGATAATATTACGAGAAGATAATTGTTATTTTTCATAAATATTATGGTTTAATAAATTAATTTAACTAACATAACATTTTTATATATTATTTTAGGACACCCTTTAGGAGAAATCAATGCTTGGGGCCTTTATTTTTGATGGTTGGATGGATGTTTTGGACACTTATTTAGGAAAGTGAGAACACTAAATCCATGTAAGGGGACATGAGGTTGGTATCGATATTAGAATTGATTTTTACATTCCTAATAAGATATATAGGTAGATGCGATATAAGGTATAAATATATTCCTTGAAGGATAAGTTGTGATAGACAAATCAGTTGACATAAGATCAAATTAAATCATATATATATATATGAATTTTTGCAATAATAATTCAATAGATATAGCCTCCCCAACCTCCCCATCCAACCCATCCTTCCTATCCCGGTCCTCTACCTCCTTATTTAGATCAGGATAAGTATTGTGAGTTTCATTTTAGGGATCCCCATTCTAATATTATAGTTTACATAATCATATATAATCTCGGGGGTTATATATATTACCAACTTATGCATTCAAATCAATTTACAGTGGTATATCATGAAATTACTAACCAGATTCTCTATTGATTTTTCTTATAAGTGTGGTTTCCATAGTTTGGTACATAATGAATCATTTGTACTATGTCTAGATAGTCTATATCATCAATTGACATATGAGGTATTTTTTCTTCAATTTTTATTTACATGAAATTATAAATTATAAGTATTGTTTTCTTACATTTACCTTATATATTAGTATATAAAATACAATGATTCATTATATTAGAAACTAATTTTTCAAGAACCCAAATCTTAAGAATATTATGATATTTCTCATTTTTTCTAAATAATTAACATTAAATTATTTTATGTTTGAGAGTTATTATTTGTTTCTGATGACTGATGAATTATATGGATGATAATAATCAAAAAAATATTAAAAAACTAACTTATTAAACATTTCATTAGTGATTATCTCTCAATACCTGTGGTGTATTTATTTTTTATGTAAATAAATTTCAATTTTAATTTTAATTTTAGTAAATAAATATAATTTATATAGATTGAATTTATTTATTATATATTTATGTATCCGAAAAAAATTCAAAAATATGAGAGCTCATACATTTTTGTATTTAAAGGTAAAATATTTATTTCAACAACTTAGGAATGCATGTGGAAGAATATAAGAGTTAAATCTATATATGTAATATTGGAAAACATACAGATTAATAGTCTGATCTATCAAATCCTTCATGGGTAAGAATACATTCAAAATTATGAACTAATATTAATTAGAATACCATTCATGAAAAAAATTTATGTTTTAATGGAAATTGGATGTTATTTATATTCTTCCCACATTATTGAAAATCTTATTTTTTATTCAATTTACTAGGTCATGTTCCTAAAAATATTCAAGAGTTATTGAATTTGTATGTTATTACAATTTTTTTAGTCTTTTAATATAATTGTTTTTCATGTCACACATGTTTTAATAATTAATATATAAACACATAACAAGATATTGAATTAATTTAAATTTTTTCTCTTTTTGATAAAGAACCTATGTGAAATTAATTATGTGCAAGTGCAAGTAGGTAACTTTTACAGTATTGTTAATAATTTTTTTTCATACGTATATTGTTTGTTTTATTTTAATAGTTTTATTCCCTCAATTTAGGGTCATCGTCAATGTGTATATATTGAGTGTGGATATATAGTTTTATGACTCATTTATGAGACTTTCTTGAATGGAATGGTGAAATTTTTTAAGAAGGTTAGTTCTATAGTATATCTTTTTATTTAATCAAATATGCTTATTGTAAATTTGATATCATTTATATTTTTTAGATAGTAGTAACTCTTATTCAACTAAATACTTAAACTAACATAAATATTTATTTGAGAACTCTTTTTTATCAATGATTCATTTATATATTTATATGTAAAAGTTTAACTTATTTGTATATTATCTATAAAAAAATTTGTATATATGTCTTTATTGTGCTTTGATATATTTTCTTCTAGTGGTTGTGGTTTTTTATGATATTATGTTTCTAGTATAATAATAGAGATGGGGTATTGTATTCCAATAATATCAAAAAAAAATAGTTATTAATCTCGGTTATTTTATACAATCGATGATGAAATATTATTCTAAGGTTATTTTTAACTACCAATCATCAATTTGGTTTATAACTAATGTAGAAAGGGATTTTAATTTGGGTTATTATAATAATTAAAAAAAATAAGTTTTTTTGGTTTTTTTCATGCATTCTATGTCAATTATTAATAAATCTAACATTAATATTTACTCTTCAATGTCATTTTTTATAACTGATGTGGAAGCATTATCTTTAACATCGACTGCAAGGATGTTTCCTTTTAACCGACATTAATGATTAAAAATAACCGATCATAAATTGAACTTTTCAAATTATGAAAATATTTATTTTTAATTTATTTTCGTGGGGGGAAAGAATATTTAATCAATTTTACCATGGAATGTATGAATTACATGATTAGACTAGCCTTTTCTGCCTAGTAGAACTCACACTGATAACATGTTGTGAAATAGATATTGTTATAGTAATTTAAAGTGTAAAATACTACATCAAAATAACCTTGTTAAAAATCATTAATTAATCATGATATTGATCAAAAGTGATAGTGATTGTAAATGAATGTGAGAATATAATTTCAATGAAAAAAATAAGAGAAAATGAAAACAAATATAATGAGGAATAATATAGTCAAAAGAGTATTTTTAATATAACATCACAACATATATATGGAATACATGATAAAATATTCTATAATAATCAAAATCTTCCTCGTAAAATCATACTCAAGTAATATGAAACTTTTGAGTATTAAAGGTTGTAATTTATTTGAGTTTCGAATTAACAATTTAAAAAATAGCATTTTCATCAGTGTTTTAATCTTAATTTTTAAATAAATAATATTAAAAGGAAATTGACATCGAATATTTATAGTACTAAAATTAAAACCACTTTTATCATATCTTGATATTTAACCATTGTTAAAACCCACTATATTATATGTTTTAACACCAATTATATAAATAATTGACATTAAAACGCTATGTTTTTAACATCATTTAATATATAACCAACCTCAAAACCAACCATAACAGGGGTTTTAAAACCATTTATTTGTAAAATTAATTTAAAAATCCTTAATAGGGATTGTTTTATGTCAAATATATATTTACTGTTGCTAAAAGTAAAATTCCACATCATGTGAGAATAATGATTCAATTTTTTCAAAACACACCCTTTCCATTTTTTACTTCCACAATGAATTTTATTTTTCCATGGAAATCGTATATCACGTACTGTATATAAAATTTTATTTACCCACTTTTTATATTTGTAATATACTCCACCTTATATCTAAATATTTTTTGTTCCACTAATTATTAATTTAATGATTTTCTATGGTATTTATAACTAATCAATTATTGTTAATTTTTTATTATTATATTATTAATCAATAAATATATACTAAATAATATATTTTTTTATAAAGGATATGAATTCCAATGATTAATAAAAAAAGATAAAAATTCGATGTGAAATTTATCAACACAATTCTAAAATATCTTACCAGCATAAATTTAGAATGTCATGTGAGTGATTTCATCAGAAGAAAATAAATATCAATAAACAAAATTTTTATTCGATGGAAACCACTAAAATTAAGGAGAATGTGATGAATAATTATTTCTATTTTTAATTTATTTTTACTTTTAAAAAGTTTTTTTTGTTCCTTTATCCTGTATTTTATTCCAAGATAGTTATGAGTTTTAAAATAATAAAAAAACATATTCCATTTAATTTATTTTTATAACTGATGTTGTATTTAACTTATAACATTAGTTAAATTTACTATTGAAATTATATTTGAATTTTTATTTTATTTATCAAAATAAATAATGTAAAAATTATTGATTTTTTTGAAATAAATATATTATATTGGTTTATATAAATAATGTTAAAAAATATATATACAACATTTTATGTGTTTAAATATGATATAAAAACAATTTTTAAACTTAAACAAGGAAACTAAAATGTATTTTTGTAACACCATGACTATAGTAACTTGAAGCAGATTATTATTTTATCATGATGATATAGAATACATCGACCTAAATGCATGTGATAATACAATTTATAATTCCTATTAAACTATATCAATGGACATTACATGTACCACCCGATGTTTTTAAATAATAAATCTATGGTTGATTGTGTATGTGACATGCAACATTGAGCCCGTACAAATGATGATTATTTAAAAATGGCTATCATTACCTATATGTCAAATTAGTGGGTAGGAATGGAAATAGATGATTATATATATATATATATAAATTACCTACTTAATATAAATGTATTTATAAATTATTAGTAAATAATCACTCAATTGTTTGTAGTCATTTTATTTTTAAAAAATAATTTTTCTACAAAAAAGACTTTTATTTTTTATTTTTGAGATAAAATTATAATTAATTTTAATTTTTTTTAAAATTTTGTTTATTATTTAAATATATTTTTTTAAAACATAATATATAAAATGATACTGTGTGAAATTTTGAGGTTTTTCTAAAATGATTTATTTTTCAGTAAATAGTTGAAATTAATGTTTTTTTCAAATACTGTAATTTACATTCATTAAATACAATATTTTAAAAGTCCCCATATATTTTATATTTCTTAGTAAAGTAAAATATAAACTATTTAATTTATTGTAAACAATTAATTTCATTTTAATTTTTTATTCTTCTGATTTTGGTAACTGTATATTTTTATGCATAAAAACAAGATTTTTTTAGAAATTTGTTTTAAGGGTCCCAAGTTTATCCATTTAAATTTATTTAAAAAACAACTAATAAGGAATTATTTAAATGAAAATTATATTTTATATATCTATATATGTGAATTTAAAATCATATAATGATTATTACTAGTCATAGAGTTTCTATGAGATGAACTAATGCTTGCAAAATATTTTTCTCAGAAACCTTTTCTTCAACATATTTTGTGGGATAATTTTTTAAATTAAATTATGAAAATTCAGTAAATTGAATTTATTAAATTTCATTACATAATTGTAATAATCATAAATAACTATGGAAAATACTTTCAACATAATTTTGGTTATAATAAATAGTGGAAAAAGTAAAAATTATTTACAACGTTTATGGTTAAAACGGGTTTGTTAGGGGTTTAACCAAACATAAGTGTAAAATGTCCAATTAAAAATTAAAAAATCGGTTTATATAGATATATTTCAAACTTATACTATCATACCATTGAATCTATGTCCATTTTCATGTATTTGGATTCAGAATAAATGTTTCATTTTGTATCCTTTTATGAAAATTCTTAGTGTGTTTTCTCCCCCACTTATAAAAGACAACACCTATACTCTTCTTTCCACACTGGAAGATCATTTTGGTTCATAAAATCCCTAACCAAATTCCATGATTTCTTTCCTTCCCATTTACATCACTCTATTCTTTGATCATAAACCAATCCTAGGAATGATTATGGTGTAAACCTGTACAGTGTTCCCATAGAAGAGGTATAGTTCTTAATCATGTTTTTTTGTTTTCATTCATCCACCTAGATAAAATATTTTTGAAAAAAAAATATAATAAAAAGTTTTATATACAATATACTAATTTTTTATTTATTTAATTTCAGGACCTAAATCCATCTTCTCGTCCATAAAATGGGAAATTGAACCATTATTCGTGTGTATGGTGGACTACCGCCTTGCGACCTGATGCAATTTGTTTTCCATAATCAGATATCATGGATATTTATGATGATGGATTTAATGTATACATATTCTATTAATTAAATATTTATAATTATATAAATGTAATATATCTTATAATTTCTTACCTTTCCATTCATTGAAAAATGATAACGATGTTCATGTTTATGATTGGATTACCACATCTATGAAGAAATACCATTTGTTTTTCATTACAACATCACATATATGGTATATATAACTGTATTTAATGAAATAATATTATATTCATGACATAATTATCATTATTTTATGATAAAATAATACATAACTTCTTTCTATTATGATCATTGAAAAATAGAAATGTTACTCATGTATACATATGACATACGATCTCCATGATTGTATCATTGTTCATTTTTTCATAACCATCATTACTAATAAGATATAAAAGTATAATTGATGCATAAAAATTATAATAAGTTCATTATTACTATTCTAGATAATATGAAATAATAATATCTTTAAAATTACTCAACTTACTAATGTGATTTGGATATATGATCCATATATCGTCAAAATGTATGGCTTGAACCTAAATAATTATGTAATTGAATATAACATTATAATATATACAATTAAGGGAATAATATTAATTAAAATGGTTATTATGTAGATAAATAATTAATATATGTTTATTATTTGGGAATATAAAGAATGTTTGTGATGAATAAAACTCAAGGTAAGGAATCTCGATAAACAGACTGTTCTCTTCTAGTTATGACCATTCTCTCTTTAACTCGTCTTCCCTCTCTCATTAACGTTATGGAATGATTTTAAATGATTTTAATATGTATTTTACATATTATGGAATGATTATTATATTTTAATTTTATGGTGTAATACATTCCTTATGTTTATCTCTCAAATGCCTTCATTATGAAATTTCCTTTGATTATGATATGAGGTAAGATTAAGCAACCCATTCTATTTCAAGGGGTAAGTACTATTCTTTTTCATTATTATTTATTTCCTTTATTTGGAACTGATAATCATAACATTTAATTATAGTTGCACCCAAATATCACTCTAATTTAATTGGTAAATAATTAGTCTCATAAGATGTTATATAAGGGGTTATGTTATAAACCTAATCCATTATGGAACTTCGTTAATTATGTGATATAGTCTAGGAAGTTATCCTTGAATCATATTTATGTATTTTTATATGTTTTGATGTCATTTTATATTTCCCTATGATATTATTATAAAATGTTTATATCTTATTCATCTATTTTAATTCTCATGAGCATTCCCTTTTATGATATCATCTTATACCTTAGAAAGACACTTTATGTTTTCTTACCATTTTTATTACCATATTTGGAGTTTTAACTCACCCTTTCCTTTTTTTATTCCCCATGTTATCATATGATGTTTTAGGATCTCAAATTGTTTCAGGATCTCACTAAGTACCACAAGAATAGTGATACTATATTTTAGTTTTATTTGATGATTTATGTACCTAGTATTGAAGTTACACCATTCATCATGATCATTATGTTGTAATTAAGGGATTTTTATGTTAAAGAACCTTATAATGATATGTGTAAAATAATTTGGGGACTATAGATTGTATCAAAAAAATGTTTTTTTATTTTTTATTATTATGACTATAATACTTTATGTAGAACCCTAGGTATAAATCAAAAGAATTGGAAAATAACATAGAATATTTTTGAAGGATAGAGTGAGTAGGTTCTAAGAAATTACATCCCTGTTTTGATGCTACAGGTGGATGTGTCCTATCATAATTATAACTTGGGGTAATAACTCATGAAGGGTGCATTGGGCATTGACTTTATTTTCACCTTATGCATGAGAATGGGACTTTATTCACACATGGTTTGACACTCCTAAGGAATTTTTTTTGGAAACTCACAAACAGTTTATGAACCATTATAAGGGAATTGAACAAATTGTTATGTTAAAAAAATTAACAGGAAACATTACCATAGATAAAGAATATTTAAACCAAGAGAGTCTCATGTTATGATTAACATGCCATTTATAAGTTATTCTATCTATGTTTATTTTTATCTTTTGTACGCCTATCAGTTTTTGAATTATCATCCAAAATTTTATTTTGAATATAGTAAATGACTAAGACCAGAATAAAACTGTGAAATTTTCTCTATTTTTTCATTAATGAACTTCAAATGAACATTATGATTATCATTCCATGAATTCTTTCATGTAATTTTAGTTTAGTAGAACTATTTAAACTCCACTTAAAAATAAGGGGTTTCAGCTATCTATACAAACATTAAGTAGAGAAATTCTTGCATACCAAGTATATATCTCTTCTATAGTTAAATTTTGTGTACTAAATATTTTTTTAAATCTCATAATACTTCATTTAGTGTTTTTTATTCTATATTTTGAATGGTTGTTATTTCATTATATAAATCAAACATCAACTATTGGGAGAGAGAAATCACTCATAATTTCCAAAGCCATTATCTAATTTTGTATAAGTGTAAAGAGGATGATGAATCTACCTTGGAATATTATATTCATGTGTAGATATTATCACCTTATGATTAATAATATCTATTCCAAATTATTCAATCAAAGGATATAATAATGCATTAATTCATTCTGATTATTTGTGGTTATACTAATACATTCCTATAAGAGTTACATGAGAATCCTCATGTCTGAGAGGTTGATATCTAAATTGAATGTTTACTGATACGTAACCCACATGGAATACTACATATATAATTGATATTATTTAAATTAATGTGATGATAAATAATTTACATGATAATCTGGAAAAAGGTTTTGTACATCCGAGTGATTCAATGTAGTTTTCACTAGTCCCCTTCTTCTAGATGAAGTATTGGTAAATGTGGCTAGGAATTGATTATATTGAACTCAACAAAATCTCAATAATGAAATAAGATCCCCTAACACATATATATTACTTTCTATATTAACAACATGACCCCCAAAAATAATCTATGATGGCCCTTGGGTTGGGAAATCACCAATTAATGTTAAAGAAAGATAACATTTCCAAAAATTTCTTTTAAATAAGGTATAGACACTGTAGGTTTAGAGTGATTAATTTTTGACTCACTAATTATCTAACAATCTTTATGAAAATAATGAATATAGTCATTAAGGTTACATTGAATAATTTATGGTAGTCTTTACAGATGATATTCTAGTATATTCCAATACAAAGGAGGACTGTGAGGGGAATTTGAATATTATTCTATATAATTAATGATATTAGAATTTATATGAAATGTAAAATAAATCTGAGTTCTAGGATAAGTAAATATCATTCATGGGGAATATTATAACTAGAAAATGGATATATGTGTACCATTCTATGAAAAATTAATTTGAGGAGTGGCCTAGTATATCATCTACAAAAGAGAGAGGTCATTTACATGGACTAACCATATACAATCAATGATTTTTGAAAAACATAGTATGATTTTAAAACCTTCAATATAAGCTTAGTCATAAGGGAATAAGGTTTTTTAGACCATTCAATGTAAAGAGAGATTTTTGGAATCTAAAAATTGGTTTATCATTATAGTAGTCCTCATGCTTCACCCAAGTGGTGAACTTTTCATTGTGTATAGTCATGATTAAAAAAATTATTAGGTTTTGAAATAATAAATAATGATAAAGTGATATATTATTCCTCAAGAATGATGAATTTTTATGAGCATAACTATATAATACATGATTTGGAGTTGGATGTAGAGATATTTTTATTAAAAATATGGAGAGATTATCTCTATATGGAGAAGTGTGAAATATATACAAATTATAAGATCCTCAAATATATATTCAAATATAAGTACCTTAATATAATCTAGTGAAGATGGTTAGAGCTAATCAAGGACTATGAATTCCTAATCCAATACCATCCTACTAAAAAAACAAAGTGAAATATGCTCTTAATAGAAATAATAAAAATAAATTAGAACTGATTAGAATTGAGAGGGATCCTATCTTATTATACATGAAATGTCTAGACACGGGAATCATAAAGGAAGGAACATAATCAATCATTTATAAAATAATTACTCGGACATCACTTATGTAGAAGATAATGTATTCTCAAATTGATGATGTGGAAATTTATAAGATGGTGGAAGCTTTAAGATAAGGGAAATACTTGAAGTTCAAAATTGATGAAGGAGTTATAGTATATGGTTCTTGACTTTTTTGTATCATCATATATTTAGATAATAAAGGATCTATTGAATGATTAACATATACCAAACCTCTTTATCCACCCACCAAACATGAATAACTATAAATATTTATTAGAGAACTATAGGTGGGATAATATGAAGAAGAATATAGAAGAATATACATAAAAGTTTATTGTATGTTAGTAAGTGAAGGGTGAATGTTAAATTATAATCAGATGGTGAAACCATTACCCATACCTATATTGAAATGAAAAAACATGACCATGGAATTTATCACTATTCTTCCAAAGACATTATGAAAAAATAATGACTTATGGGTTTTGGTAGATCATCATAGAATTACTAGTAACCTCATTGCAATTGGAGTGGGATTATCACCCAATAAACTTGCAAAGATAAAAATTAAGGATGTGGTGATGTTATAAAGAATTCCACTATCAGTTGTATCTGAACGTGATCCAAGACTTACCTCCTAATATTTAAAGATCATAAAACATGCTATAAATACTAATTTGGATATCAAAACATCTTATCACCATAAAACCAATTTATAATCTAAGTTAACTGTTCATACACTATAATACATGTTGAGAGTATGGTTGATGGACTTCAATAGAGTATGGGACTCACATCATCCACTTTTTGAGTTCTCATAGAATAATATCTTTCACTCAATCACCCAAATGTCTTCTTATGAAGACCTTTATGGGAACAATTGTAGAAAAATTGTGTGTTGGGATTAAGTTGGTGTAAATAGTCTATTTATACAGTAAATGGTTGAGAAAATGATCAAAATTGTTATGACCATTTAAAAACACTTTAGGACTAGACAGAGTTAGAAAAAAGAGCTATGTTGACAGTCATCGACAAGACTAGGTGTTTTAGGTCAGGGTTAAAGTATATATGAACATATCTCCATGTTAGAGAGTCATGAGATTAGAGACTATGGGAAATATAATCCCCATGTATGTCATCCCTTTTGATATTCTTGATCTCATTAGAGCATCAACTTACTAAATATCACTACCACCATCCCTTTATCAAGTAAAAAATATATTCTATGTATCACTCTTGTAAAAGAACATACAAAATCCATCACATGAACGACAATTATAGGTGTTATATATTTAAAATTATCTCTCCTATAAGGGTCATCTTGTGAAGATATTGGACTATAGAGATAATGTTCCACCCAATAATACATCTCATGTGGTCAAAGTACTAGGAATGAACCATAAATACAAAAAGGCAACTAGGGAACTGGAGGAAACCATGAAGTATAAATACCCTCTCTTATTTTCACCATAGTATGTAATAAGAAATTTTAAGGCTATAATTTCTTTTGGAGTTAATAATTTAACAACTAAATTTCATAAAAATGAAAACTATTTTCAATATTGTATTAGAAACGCAACACCAAAACCAAACGAACCATGTTTATTTATATAAGACCATTATAACATACCCATTAAATTGGAGGGTATGAATTGGAATAAATAATTTATGAAATATATATATAAAGGTCCACCTAAAAATACATTTATTGATAATTTGTTAGTAAAAAATCACTCAATTTTTAGTAAAGTCTTTTTATTCTTCAAAAATTACATTTTCTTCAAAAATGATTTATTTTATTTTTTAAGAAAATATTATAATTAATTTATAGAAAATTTTAAAACATTATTTTCTAAAATGGATAAATTTTTAGAAATTATCACATCAAATTTTTTATTGGATGATTTTTTTTTTCGGAAATGATCAGTTTTTTAGTGAATAGTGAAAATTACCAATCTTTCAAATCCTATCATATCTTTTCTTTAAATCATGTAATTTAAAAGTCCAATTATATTTTGGAATTTTTTTAAAGTGTATTATAATAATTTTATTTAAAATAGTATAATTAATTTCCTTATAATTAGTAATTTTCCTAATTTCATACAAGTTTATTTTTATGCTTAAAAATACGACTTTTTGATAACTATATTAAAGTTTATAAAGATAATCAATATTAATTAATGAAAGTAACTCCCAATAAGAAAAAAGTATAAGTGAAATTTATATAATATATATATATATATAATTATATTTCTGATTATTAATTCACGTAATGATGATTATTTTACATAGATTTGATATAATATCATCTTATACTTGAAAAGTACATTTTTTGAAAAATCGTTTTTAACATGTTTTATGGGATCAGTTTTAAATTAATTTCCAATTTTTTTTGAATTAAAATTGTTAAAATTTATTCCATAATGGGAATCTTCATAAATTATTTTAGGTAATATATTAAACATAGTTTTTTTAATGAATACAAAAAATAATAAAAATTAATTATGATCGTTAATGGTAAAACAGGTTTACCTGGGGTCAAACCCAATTATAAGGGTATATTTTCCAATAAAAATTGCATAAATCCTATCAAATAGAAATATTTAAGCCTTTTCCTATCCGAGATTATAATATTTATTCATTTTTAATAATTATTATTAAGAATTACATAAACATTTTGTATTCTTTTAATAAATACCCTAGGGGATACACTCCCCCAAATAAATGGACACCTATTATCCTCTCCTCTCTACACATCAAGATCCTTCTATTTTAGAAAATACATCAACAAATCACTTCCTTAAATTTCTACCCATATCCTAGATTCTTTTTTTTGTTATAAAACTAAAATATAGAATCTTTTGGTGTAAACATTGAAAGGTTTTCTAAAGTAGATGTGTTGTTCTTAATTAAGTCTTTTTCTCAATATTCTTCAATATTATTAAAATATTATTAAACCAAGATAATATAATAAAAATGGTATATCCAATATTATATGAATTTATTATTTTAGTTCAATAACCTAAATCTTTCCCCTCTTCTATAAAATGGGAAACAAACCCATCTTTTGTGTGTATAGTGGACAACTACCTAGTGAACAATTGTAATTTATTTTCCATTATCTCTTCTCATGACTATTTATAATGATAGATTTAATGTATATATATGATATTCATAAAATATTTATCATTTTGGAAAATTAATATATCATCTATTTTCTAAACTTTCCATTGATAGAAAAATGATAATGCCACTCACACATATGTGTGAATTACCACCTCAATGAAGCGATGTGATACGATTTTAATTACTGTATAACATGAATAGTATATATAAGAGTATTTAAAAAAATATTATTGTATTTATGATATATATAATTATGAAATGTTAAAATATCACTTACCTTATTTCAATATTGATCATTTAAATATAGAAACGGTATTCATTAATACATACTACCTATCATCTCTATCAATGTAACATAGTTTATTTTTCATAACCATCATTAATGATTGGTTTTAAATGTATAATTGATGTATAAAAATGATAAATATTTCATTATTATATTTATGTATTTTATGGACTAATAATAAATTTGGCCTTATTTAATTTAAAAAATTGAAGTTGGACATTTGAGTTGAATATCATCAAAATGTATGACATTAACCTAAATGATTATGTAATTTAAATGAACATGATAACAAAAAAAATTAAATGAATAATCTCTATGAAAAGGGTTATTAATCATTTATGTAATTAATAAATGTTTATCATTCAAGGAGGCAAAGAACATATTTTAAGAATCGAACTGTAGGGAACAGATCTCTCTAAACCACCATTTTTCATTAGGTTATGACCATTCTCTCTATAAATAAATTTTTCTCTCATAAATGTTATAGAATACATAAACATTTTGTATATATGTATCTCATATATATACCTATATTATTCTACCCTCATTTTATGTGGTAGAAAATTTCCTATGTTTTTCTCTCAAATACCATCATTGTGAAATTTTCTTCAATTATAATATGAGGTAAGATTGTGAAACCCATTTTTTTCTATGGTTAATTTTTATGTTTATGACTTTTGATTTATTAACTTATTGTGGAACACATAATCATGAACACATTTTCTAGGTACACCTGGATAGTGCTCCAATGCATTGGAAATTGATTTAGTTTTATGAGATGTTATGTATGGAATTAGAATGAAACATAATCTATTATTTGAATTTTTCCACCGTGGGATACTGTTTAATATGTTGGACTTTACCCATGTTTATATCAAGATATATGTTTTCAAAAACAAACTTATGTTGCTATGGTCTTATGATTACATGTTTTGTATGTCTTGCTACAATTTGATTACACAAGATCCTTTATTTTTATGATATCATGTTATATCATTGACTCACATGTTTTTCATTCTTATCATGTTTATTCTATTATTGGAATTTTTATCTCACCCATTTATTTTATTAATTCCATAGACTATCCTTAGATTTTTTAAAATCCTAAATATAATTATCATATCTCTATGGTGAAGAAAAATAAAGATGTTGTGCTTTAGTTTCATTTTATTTTTTGTATACCTTATATTATAAATACACTAGGCATCATAATATTTTGGATGCAAGTAACTGAAACTCAAAAGGCATCGCCATGGGATTAGAAAACCCTAACTGAAAATTTATTATGAAATTAGAATGTACAACAGATGGAAAAGAAAAACATGGAACTAGATTCCCATAAAAGAATAACACAATATCACATCTTATGAATTCCCATATTTTCCATATTTCTAGGATATATATCCCTTCCTTCGGGTGTCGAACGCACAAACATGCCTTTGGTAAATAATTCCCATCAGATGATGAATTATATGATGAATCCGAAATAACCTCCAAGATTCTAAATTTCCAAGACAAGTCTCAGAAATTCATCACCGAATTCGAGCAAAATCCTTCTTCAAAATTGATATCAAGTAGTTTCTAGATAGATAAAAATCATTACAACCAAAAATTGTCAGCTCCATTATAGAAAATGAGACCTCCAACAAAAAAAGAACCAATCAGATACTTCTTGATCAATTCCTCTAAGCGTCCACTCACCTTCTTGACTTTTTAGGAATGTTACATTCAAGTTATCCTAATGTTCGTGAAACAAATTCTCATCTGAGGCATTACCAAAATATGTGTATGAATTTTTCATGTGATCATAGAAAATTGGAGTGTAAGTCAATTACAAAAGATGAGATGTTCCCCCATCCATAACTTTTGGTGCCTCTTGCATCACATCAGTTATACCATAGAACATGTCCTTCCGAGGACCAAGATCCCTTTCATACACCTGAATACACCTACTAGATTTTATCTTCTCCATTTCAGTCGTAGTTCATCCTTCCTTAGTAAAATTAAGCACCTTGGAGGTATTGGCCAAAGTAACCTATTCGTAGAGTCAGACCATAGGATCATACCTTGGTTTTCAAGGAAATAACATCTGAAATCCATCTGCAACTATTATTGTTTGATTTCCATTTTGATTGTTCACCACCACTAGATATTCCTGATTTAGATCATGGTCAACAGATTCTTGAATAATCTCCTCAACAAGAGACTGGACATCCATTGATTTTTCTTGGTTTCCACCAGCCTTATTACTAGAAGAAGCCCCAATATCACTAGATATTCTGTTCTAGCAATCATATAGTGGTACTAATACCCAGTCATCCCCAGTAGCTAGTTCATCCTCCCAACCCTCCACAATTACTTCCCATGTTTTCACAAGATTCCCACAACTATGGTCAACATTAGAAACTACTCTTTCTTATCCAGTTCTTATGACATCATGTGCAGAAGGAGTCACATTAACCTGTGGTCGTACACCACCCTTTTTCCATCACCCCTAACAAAATCTAGTGGACCAGTCTTCCATGCTCTTTCCTTGGATTCATTATTCCTGCAACCCATCACATCATGACTGATGGTCTTGAAATTCACATAGAAACATGGTATTTTTTCATATTTAATACTCAGTTCAATTTCTTAATCCTTAGTGGAAATGAAGACACTGTCAAATAATACTGACTCCAATTCCACTTCAACCATAAATCATGCATACTTCCCAAATCTAGCAATTTCCCTTTCATTATCCACTTTTATTAGCACCCCAATGGACATTGCAATGCCATTGAGGATCCTAGGGTTACATAGGATCCAATTTAGACCAAAAACATTAACCTAAACCTTTATGGAATAACATCCAACCATCAAAGGGTTAAAGGAATTGTGCAATTGATGGATTTACAAAAATACTAGTTTCAGGGAAAGTGTCCCAAAACTCTATGCCTTCTTTGAGTCCACTAATGTAATGATAAAATGGAAGAATCCATGACCCAAAGAGATGCATTGAAACCCTTAATATCCCTAAATTCATGAGTGATTGGTAGAGAGATCACTCACATTCCATGGTTCAGATCCCTTTGGGATGAAAAGATAACCAATAAGGTATAATTCTTCAACCCTTATTTTCTAGGAATTAGCATAGGGATCAGCTTTAACATAAGAAATTTTACCTTTACAGTGAATATCACATGTAGAACCCTTTGAAAATAGAGAAAATATTTAGGCAATGACCAACACGGACCGATCCCCTATCTATGTCATCTCTCAAAGATGCATCAATTATGGGTCGTTGATCTACCACTATATTCCTATTCTCTAGATCTGATCCAGTAACAACAGGTGTAGAAATCGTAAGTCATTGATCCATTATTAAAGGACTCGGGTCAGCATTAATAGGACCACCCCCTTCTGAATGATTTCCTCACCAACAACCCGCACCAACCCAAAAAATAGGGAATTAACATGGGACCTCCTTCGGCAATCTATTGCTAGAAACACTATGTGGATGCCAAACGTGCACCTCTCTAGTCACGCATATTCTAGATAGCCGTCGCACAAAATAACAAGTAGAGAACACCATCTGTACACCCATCCCCAAAAAAGAGTTAATCATTAGATCACTGCCAAAGTAGGAACTAGACGACTTGAAATCCAAATATCTATCACAAAGAGTATGTTACATAGTAATAGGACAATTAGAAGCATCTAAGAAAAACCTTGGCACCATTGGGGTCACCCATGTAATGTCGTCTCCCCAATATCACCAACTTATATACTTCTCTTGCATGTAATTTTTGTAAATGTTAAAAATAATGTAACAATATATGTAAAAGTATAAGGTCATTATATTACAGTACATTTAAACATAAAATAATCCATCTAAATACAATAAAAATTATTATTTCTTCTTTCATGTCATTATAGAACATGTCGTGTTCATCATAGTTTCTATGTGTAATGGGAAACAAGATAAATGGGTGAGATTATGAACTCTATAAGGGTAGTGTATAACAGAATTTATCATAGTATTATTATGAAATAAATAATGTAGTTGTGATAAATAAATATAATAATTCCTTATTAAAATGAAACTAAGAGAACAATATGTCCATTGTTAATAGAATAATTAATGAATTTGTGGATTAAAATAATCAATCTCGTTGTGATGGAATGAACATTGTAAGATACCATAATCATATATTTAAGGCCTTATACTAAAAAACCATACATAAAAGAGTAATGATCACACAAAAAATAAAAATATTTTTTCACTTGATACCTACGAATGCATCAATGGGATATATAATTCTGAGTCCCACATTTTACATAATAATTTAAATTCATCCATTATATAGATTGGATGTCTAAGTAATACATATCATAATATTACCTAAAAATCATATACTTAGTTATGTCTAAACAATCAATATCTATCCACGTCAAAATAATAGATATAAAAAATATTAATAATTACTCATTCAATTTGATATTGTATCTATCTTGCATAATATCAATCAATCATCTTTGAAACTAGATTATTTTCATAAAGTAATTGAAATTAACCTTTTCAAAGGAATTATAATTAATTATTGGTTTATGTTACTTCTATATAAGAATAATTTAATTATGAAATAATCTTTGTATTGAATTATTTACAATATTAGGGCTCCAAAATAATGAAAATTTAAAATCATTCATTATGGTTGAAAAAGAGAATGTGAATTATCTACGGAATATCCCCCAAGAGTGTGAAACCATATGTACAGTTATGCTAACTTTTGTTGGAGTTGTTCTCCTATAAATAATTACTTTTTACATTATATTTTTTATGTTTTTATATATTTGAATATTAATAAAAACAATATCATGGATTAAATATTTTATTTTATAAAATTAACATGATAGTGTCCTAGAATATTTGTTTTATTAAAAAGTTCTCAGTGGTTCCCTTCTATGGAGGGAATAGTGAAGTTACACTACATTATTC
Source organism: Viscum album (assembly GCA_963277665.1). Lineage (NCBI taxonomy): Eukaryota > Viridiplantae > Streptophyta > Magnoliopsida > Santalales > Viscaceae > Viscum > Viscum album. The sequence continues at coordinate 122,240,094 of OY728129.1, read as the reverse complement.
AAAAATATTGTTCTACTATTGGATTATATTCAATGATGGGTCACATAGTATGTTGATATTCAAGTGTGAGTACACATAAAAAGATGAGAATGTAACTCAAGAAGTACATACATGGTAATCTCCAGAATGGGAGATTATATGAAGAAACATGTTTTTAGAAAATCATCATGTTTATATGTTATTGGATATTATTTTTTGTGTGTGTGTAATGATAATATAATGTTATGATTATTATTAATATGTGTCATGAATCATGCACATTGATGTATTTCTGTAAACTGTGATGACATATGAATGTGGTGAAGTTAGGAATGTTGGGTTCATCATAGAATATATGTTATTAATTAATATTTCAAGGAAGTATTTTTCCATTCCATCATTATAGAAGTTGATATTTAGACCCTTTGATTGAATTGTATCTGTAACATTAAATTCCAGTACCATTTTGTATCAATTATTTTATTTCAGAGAGTAAAATAAATACGTATCAAGAATATAGGTTAATGACTTGATTTCAAAACCTTATTGATGGTATATAATGAAAAATGGATTATATTACATGGTGAACCTTCATATGTGGTTGATGTATTTACAACATATTCTCTCCCTCTATGCATTTATTAAACTATTTGTATATAATAATCTTAGAATTTAAGAAATCCCACCTAATTTTACTAAGGAAGAAACCTAGAGATACACACACAATGTTTCCTTTCATTATAGATAAATATTATTTATATTTAATAGTTAGAATAAATATAGTTCTTGAAATATATAATTAATATTTCTTCAATATTTATTAAATGACCACAGATATTTAATATATAATTATTTGAAATATAATTTTTTAATTACACAAGCATATAATATTTATTTATATATTTTTATTTCAAATGTAATAAATAATTATTTATTCGTTAATAAATATTATATTTAATTATGAGAATATCATGATAAATATTTTATTTTCTAGACTGTGAATTTAATAATTATTTATGAATCGAATGTATAATATTTATATCTTATTATTCCCAAGGTAGTGAAATAATTATTTTTTAATAAATAATTTATTTAACAAAATGAATATTAAAAAAATATATTTTCATAATATAATAAATCTCAAGGAGGATGTGTGAACCCAGTTTTTGTCTTCAGGATAAATTTTTATTTAAAATACTGTAAATACTAATTATAATTGTTTGGGATAGCATATAAAGACCCAAACATTTTATATATTAATATTATGTCATATTTGATGAATATTCATTACATTTTTTATAATCCATTCCAAAACTGTTATGTTTTGGAGTCTTTGTAATCATGGATGCCTAAACAATAGATACATAAAAAATGATATCATCTCCCACATTGTTCTTCATCACTAACACCCTTATAAAAAATATCATACTTAAAATTTTGTGTTGTATCCTTAGGAAAAGTAAATATTAGAATGTGTGAGCTTAGATACTTGCTAATGGTTAACTATTGAGATATAAATCAATGATTATATGTATTCATATCATAATAATATGAGTATGAGAATATTTTTCTTAAAATTTGCAATTCATACCAATCAATTCATTAACTATTGATTCTTGTTTAAAATATTTCTAGTTCATAAGGCATAAATTATAAAGGAATCAAAGAACATGAATCATTTAGGTATAACATCAACATATGATCATTCCATATAAGAGTAGGAAATAGTGTGGCATAATCATAATCATAGAAATCTTATGTCTACATTACCCACCATGACATTCATTAAATGTTAGGATTAGACTAACCACTGGTGTACCTGCTTCAATCTTTGGATAACCTACTTTCCACCATCTTATTTTTGGATAACCTCTTGTGTAAAATCTTTTGGTCTTGGGATATTGTCCCTAGAACACACTTTTTGGTATTTGGATAACATATAGTGTACCATTTGAGATCAAAAAATTTAAATATTTACTCAATGAACTGGAGGTATATAATGGACCCACCCTTTAGATAATCATAATTCATTCATAAGTATACACCATGATCATGAAAACATTTATCATTACATCATATCTTATCATATGGAAGAAATTGGGTTTCATCAATATTTCATCATCATAATAATAATCCATCTTAACAAGGAATAAATATGGTGACATTGGATTATATCCCTTGTAATGTATAATAAATATCATTGGATTAGTTTTTTTTTTGATGAATATACTTTTAAAATATCTCTAGAACATATCTTGTGGAAAATAACCATATCATTTTAAAATCACTTATTTAAAAAGATAAAATTAATATAACACAATGAAAAAAATTACATATATTATAACCATGTAATACTATGTTGGATGTTTTAAATAAAAGTGTAGTGCTGATTGTGGTAATATTTGTTCATGTTATGTATGTTAAAACAAAAAGTCCATCAAAAATTTTATAAAACATAAAAATTTCATCACTAAAAAGATGAAAAGAAAATTATTTTGAAAATTTTTATATAAATTAAAATTTACCTTAAAATTACATTAAAAAATAATTAAGGAATGGTAAAATAATTTTGGGAAACATTTTAAATAAAATATCGATATGGTGGGAAAAATATTCCTGGAAAAAGAGAGCTATAAATTTTATTTTATGTCAAACATTATTTTGGTCTGTTGAGAACATAATGAAAGGAACATGAAATGAAAAAAAAATAATCTTCTGAAATAAAACATTATAATAAAATATAAAATATTTTGGATAGTAAGATCATAAAATTTCATCATCAAAAATTTAAGCATCAACAATCTCAGTAAAAAATGAATGTCTAACGTAAAACTATTAACGATTTGGTAACTTCTGATTCATGACCCCATATAATGAAATTAAATCAATTAAATCATTAAATAACATGAAAAATTATATTCATTACATAAAAAATGAAAAGGGAAGTAGATACTCCTCATAAAATAATATAGGTATATAACATAACATATCCCTTAAAGAACACAATTTTAGATGATAAACCATTAACACTTTGATATTATTCAAATCAAAACCCATTGGATGAAATAATTGTAGTTTTAAATATACATATAATTAATTCTGATGGATCAATGGTATAACATGTTAATATATCAGTATATACACCTCATAAACAAAATAGGAGCATAACACCCAACATGTCTCAATGAAAAAAATTGACATAAAGAACTATTACCAATTTAGGAACATTCAAATCAATACCCCTAGGAAAAAATATTTTGAATTGAATATTTAATTACAAATAAATATTAATTACCCATGAAATTTCTTTAAAAATGGGTATTATATACACAACGTAAATATAAATAGGTTTCTAATATAAAACATATCTCAATGAAACAATACTAAGATGATGAACCCTTATATTAGGTCTAACTTCATTTATAAGTTCTATAAAATCAATTATAATAAATTTATATTTATTATAATTATTTTCCAGAACCATTTACACACTTATAATATCATATATTATTCAATTATAATCTCCCTAAACCTATTCATTTAAAATAATCATTTCTAAGAGAAAATAGTTTCATTTTTCATTTACGTTTAAGTTTGTAAGATATAGTGCATGAACTGTGATGATGGACCCATAATCTATAGAAAAATAATTTAATAATTATCATATTATATAATTATATGAAATTTAATAACCGTTCATAAAATGTGGTGATTAAAAAAATATTACATTATATCATTCAAATGGTAGTTTGTACGTATGCACGAGGGATGTTTCAAATATATGTTGGATAGAATGAAATAAAGGTAAATAATAATTCATCATTCATGAATAATTATTAAATCATAAATAAAATAAATATAAACTAAATATGAAATTTTTATGATCCATTTAAATCATAAATGAAAAATGCATCACATCTCTTTGTGTAGGTGGTTGTCCACGCATACACAAGAGAAATTTTATTATTTTCCAATGGATCAGAAGTTAATATAGTAGATAAGATATTATAATTATTGAATAATAATTATTTCATAAATATCATATATAAACATAATATTTGTCATAATAACAAACCATTAAATATGGTTATGGAATTAAATCACATCTTAATGTGGAGGTTGCAGTCTACACATATATACGAGCAATAACTTGTTTTACAATTTTTTGAAAAAGAGGTTGTAATTTGTTGTAAAATTATCATAATAAACTATGAATATATTTAGGATACTGTATTTAATATTATTTAATAGATACAATAGTTTTATAGAATATTGATGATGAAATAAAACTGAAAGAGTTTGGTTAACATTTATACATCTTCTTAGAGAATCCTCCATTGGCTTAGAACTTAAAACATGAAAGATTGATATTACGAGAATAAAATAAGATCTAAAATAGAGTTATGAAATCATGTAATGTTATTTAACTAGATAGTGGAATATATATAAATATCCAATTTTTTGAATAATAGAGGATAATAGTTTCCCCCTAATAAACGAGGGTAGCGACACATATTGAATTAAATAAATAATTTTAATAATATATGGACACTTTAATGTAAAATTTGATCCAAATGGACATAAATTAGAATTTATGACAATATAATATTTAAATATATTCTCAAAATAAAAATTAGAAATATTTATATGGAATTCATACCCTAATATCTTAGTATAACATGTGCTAAACTTGTTTTAACCATAACAATGGTAACAATATTTTACTATTTTTACTATTCAATTTGAAATAAATTATGTTTAACCTATTAAATCATAACAATAATTATGATTAAAAATATGGAATACATTTTACCAAATTAATTTTCTAAAGTTTTAGGTTTTAACTCAAAAAAATATACAAAATGTAATGAAATCCCATTTAAGAAAAATGTATTATAAGTATTAAACTAAAAAAATACATTTAATTCCTTGTAAAAATGATCAATTGAAGGTTAAAATATTTTATAAAATATGAAATATATAAGTTTAATTATGAAATTAAAAAATAGATATTAAATTAAATAATTATGATAAAAATACATTGTGTACATAAAAACACTAATATGAGAAATGGGTTCTAAGCCCAAAAAATGAATTTTAGAAAAATAAAGTATAATTTTCATTTCTATGTAACTAGTTAGATAATTTATAATGAAATTAAACTTAAGATACTTTAATATTATTTTTAATATATAATGTTACTACAAAATTAGTTGATTTAATCTAAAGAAATGGAAGTTTTACAAAAAATTTATTTTTCACTGCTCAATGAAAACTAAATCTTCTCAAATAAATAAAAAAATAATTAACCTAAGATAATATTGAGTTTATAATTTAAATAAGATATAAATTAAATAAACTAAAATTTATAAAATATTATAAATTAATTTTAATTTTCGTATAAAAAATGAAATAAAAATACTTTTTTTTAAGAAAAAATATTTTTGAAGCATAAAATCTCATTCCTAAAAATTGAGTATTTATTTTTTTATGAATAAATAAATGAATCTTTATTAATTAAAACCTATATACAAGTTTTCATAAATTTTCCATCATAATTATCACCTAATAATTTAATTTCTATGTTATTATTTTCACATTTAAATAATATTTTTATAGTATATTTTAGTTCGCTTAAAGCTTGGTGCCACGTGTTAAGTAAGCTATCATTAGATTTAAAATAAAATTTAGGGCTATTAAATTATCCCCCCTAAAATAAATTTTATCCTCAATATTTTTATCATTGTAATCAATAGTTCAATATTTTAAAATAACAATTTTGAAAACCTATATCATAAAAATGGATAATAAATATTCATTTGAAAAGGGGAAGTGGGAGACATAAAAGTTATATGAAATAACACATAATTAGATTCCTAAATATGGGTTTCCTTAGTAGAATGAGAAAATAAGGAAATGAATGAGAAAAATAATATCTAAATAAAAATAGATAATGATAGAGAACATGGTCATGAGAAATTTAATGACCACCCAACCATTAATCCGTGAGGGGTGAAAAAGAAATTCTTTATAAATTATTGTTAAAATGTAGAAAATTCATTTTCAAGGTCAATTTTTCAAAGAGTTGAGGAATTTTTTAATATAGATATAGATAAAATGATAAATAATTCATACTTCATTTCTTCATATATCATAAGAAACCTTCCATCTTTTGGTTTTACTTTAGTAAATTTAATCTTTTATATCATATCTTACTACATGATATTAATATTTAAGATGACTTTTTAATGATTGAAAAACTAAAATTAAATTTTAATGGGTCGTGTGATCTATAATTTATTGATAATTTATTCCTATTATCTATATATATTTACCCAATAAAAAATGGTTATCACATGTTATATAATATGGATAAGTCTTTATATGATGAAATATTATTTTGATATGTAAAACCACAAAATGAAACCTAAAGATCAAACTAAACCATTCTATTAATAGTTAATCTTATAAATAGTTGGAAAAATCTAAAACCAAATTTAAAAAAAAAATATTTATTCATATATGTTTTCTAGGAACAACTATAACACTAATCCCTAAACAACATGAATTATCATGTAATTTTACATAAAAACACATAAATACCATGATAATATATTCTCTTAAATAATTCGAATCTTTTCCCAAAATTACTTGAATCATCTTAAAAACTCAATGAAAAAAAATCTACTGAACATTTACTCTATCCTTATTCCTTATATAAAATCACTAACTTTTGAATATATTCCATAACTCCAAAAAAATTGTAAACTTCATCGAAGATAACATAAACCACTTGTTCATAAAATCACTAGTAAATTTCAAGGTCATCAATACTATCCAATTTACATTATCAATATCAGTATTATCCTTATCACAATTAAATGTTATTCTATCAATGTTTAGAGAATATTAAGGGTTATCTATCCCTCAATCAGATGTATCCTAAAAAACATAAACTCACCACAAAATCACTTTTCTAGTTTATTGGTAAGATTAAAATATTATTGAAAATACATAAATATAAACTATTATAGAAAAATCCTTATTTATTTAATGATTTTTACAATTAGAATACCATTCGTTAAATGCATCTATAACAAGATTCTAAAATCCCAATACATAAACACATCAATCATTCCACATTCTTCTTAAACCATTAACCATGATTCCTCATATTATTCCCTAATACTTAATTACTAAAATATGAAATATGAATCCTATCATAAGATTTTTCTACATTAATTTAATCATGTTTCTTACTTTTAGAATAATAAAAATTGTAAAAATAATTCATACCTTTCATATGTCATTCAATATCTCTTTATCACCAATAGTAAAAACTTTAATCATACAATCTTGTTGATCCCATTGATTATTCTTCCCTCTATAACATCAATTTTCATAAATACCATAATTTACACAATTGAAACATTAATCTATAGATTATACCTTATTTGAACCATTATTCCCATCAATTGAATTAACTAAACTTTTCAATTTTCCTAGAAAATTACATACTCTATGTACTTTTCCATTTATATATATATATATCATATTCTCATTTCATTGAGAAATTTATATAGGTGATTATTCCCACATTCGTGACATATAGGAAGAATATTCTTCTTCCCTCCATGGAATCCATGAAACTCTATTTTTCTCTTATTTGGTTCATTAATAATTTCACTTATATTTACGTTGTTAATCATATATTATGATAGATTATTGGTTATAACCAAAACCTTTCCGATTATATGTTACATTTTATTTAGTTTATTGTGAGGATAATCATTTCATCATCTATACCATTCAACGTTATCATGGTAAATTCTAATTCCAATTGATGACTATGACAAAGAAGAATAATTTTAGAGAAAAAATCATGCTTAAAATAGTATGATCATGTAAATTATTTATACGATACTAAATAATACATCCTTATTTTAAATATAGTAAATATTTGGTTTAAACTAGGCAATACATGGTTATAATCTATTTAAATCCTTAATAGCTATTTATAATTAAATTTTGATTTAACCTTATCATATCCCCTGGAAGTTTCTGTCTAACTATGTAGTATTATACCCACTAATCATGCAAAGATAATGATGGAGTTAATTCCATATCCAAAACATTCAAAATTGATACACCTAGGTGAATTTGTTCTATATCCACACCATCATTATAGTACATAGATAGGGATATAAATACTAATAAAACCAAACACCTTTCATTACCATAATATAGGGACTTCTCATATACTTAGGCTTATCCTCAGTGTTCTCACAAATTTTTCATCATACTAGTTTCTATAAATAAATAAACCTTTATCTGATACCAACTATAGTGACGAAAAAATTACATACGTAAATGTTAAATCTTATTAAATTAATAGTTATTACATATCATTATGATCTATGTTATAATTTTGAAGGTTTGGTGTCTTTGGAAACATGGATATATAAAAAAACTGGTATGTAAAAGATCTACATCATATCTCACTTTTTTATTCACAATCATCACCCCTATTAGGCATATCATACCCTAGTCCATTCATCGTATCATGGGGAAAATCGAACATATTAAATTATGAACTCATATGACTAGTCATTGTTAATAAGGGGGATATCAATCAATGATCATATGTAAGTATATCATAATCAAACCTTTATGAGAACATGATATTAATATTTGTAATTTATACAGAAAAATAATATAATTATGAGTTATGGTATAATTAATCACACTTCATAATACATGAATCATAAAGGAATTATAGAACATGAACCATTAGAGAATAATATTGGAAAAATATCATGTCATAAATGAGTTGAATAAAGTGTGGAATAATCATAATAATATAAATATTTTGACACGGATACCCAACAAGTCATTCTTCACATGTTAGGATTTATCTACCCCCCCCCCCCCCCATTTACATACTTCTTGCCTCAGATATCCTCTAATGTACCATCTTTTGGGCTTAGTATAACCTCCATAATACCCTTTTTGGGATTGAGATAACCTCTTGTTTATCCTCTTTTGCGATCGGGATAACCTCTCATGTACCCAAATTTTGGCCTGGGATAACAACCCTTCTACTAACTTTTGGAATAGGGATAACCTCCCATGTACCCCTTGTAATAATAGAACAATAAAATTTAACCATTTCATTACATGGTTAAAATATCCGCACACATTACATAATCTCAATCCATTCATATGTTTGCAACACGATCCGGAAAACATTTCTCATTACAATAAAGATCAACCTGTGGATTAGAAAATATGATTCATCAATATTCAACCATCCTAATCATAAAATGTGTATCGAAACAATAAAAATGGAAAAATTGGATAATAACCCAATGAAATTGTAAGAAACATTTAAGGATGTTGTTTTTTAGGAATGTAAATTTAAAATATAACTTCAATGTTTCTTGAATAAAAAATACATTTTTCATTTTTAAATACATTTTTTAAATATGAATGTCTGTAAAATAATATAGAAAAAAATTTCTTTTGAAATATCATTGGAACCATATAATGTATGTTTCAAATAAAATTGTAGTCATGATAGTGAAAAAATCTATTCAGGAAATGTATGTTAAAATAAATATTCCTTTTACATTTCTATAAAACTCAAAGGTACCTCATTCATAAAATAACAAAAATAATCCTCTTAAAAAGTATTATAAACATTAAAACAAGGGTAAAAATTTATTTATGCAATCATTAGAAAGTGGTAAAAATGTTCATAAAAAACATTTTCAGTAAAATATCAATATGGTAGAAAATAATTTCTTACCAAAGGGAGAGATAATTTTGATTTTAGTTAAAATTTTATTTAAGTCTATAAAGTACATAAACAGAGTAAAACTGATGGAAAACATGTGATATTTAGAAATAACTAGTGTATAATAACATCATATTATTTTCTCAAGATAGATTTTATAATTTTATAATCATACATTTAAGTTGAAACAATCCTAATAAAAAATGTGACTGTAATATAAATCCATCAACGCTTTCATTACATCTAATTCATGACATCCATGAAAAAACGAAAATTAAATTAAACATTAAATAAAATAAAATAAATTATATTAATTAATAAAAATATTAACCAGTTTTTAGATTCACCTTATGAAATAATAGAGGTGTATAACATTGCATATGACCCCAAAAAGACAATTTGAGATTATAAACCATTACCTATTTAGTAACATTATAATCAAAACCAAATGGATGAAATAATTATAATTGTAACTTTATATACCATGAATTAATATGTACAGATGGTATAACATGTAAAAGGTTCAGAATATACACCTCATAAACTAAAATATGTTCATAATATCAAACACGTCAAAACGAAACAAAAGTGAGGCGAAGAACCTTTACTACTTTGACAACATTCAAATTAATTTACATTGGACAATATATTTTCAATTTTCAATTTAAATACCTTTAATTAAGAATAATACATGCTATAAAATGTGAAAGGGGCTGCATATACACATCATATGCATAAAGAGGTGCACAACATAAAGCATGTCTCAATAAAATAATATTGAGATGAAGAAATTTTACCATATATATGACATGGTTAGTAAGTGTCCTAACATCATTTATAAGAAACATATATATTTAATAATTCTATAAGGAAACAATATACACACTTATAATATAATTTATGACCCATTTATAACATTTCAACTCACATTTATTAAAAAATTTCATTTGAGGGTGATAATAGTTTTGGTTTTCATGTATCTTTCGGTTATATAGTTGTGGCCTTTGAAATTTGATCAAGGTTCAATTATAAGAAACATAAATAATTTTATAAGTTTCATATTTAATTATTATATGATCTTTTATAATCTTTTATATAAATTAGTGCTGAAAAATTAATTAATTCACCTTGTGGACATGGTTGTCTATATGTATGCAAGATCGATGTTTCTATTTTTTGATGGATTAAATGAAAGAAAGTAAAATAATAATATACCTTTATAGATTAATTATTATATAAAAAATATTATATATATATATTCATTAAATCGACCACTATTACAAACAATTTAAAGAATAACTGAAAAATCAATCACATGGCTTCGTGGAGGTGGTAGTATACTTGTATGTGTGGGAGACATTATCATTTTCCAATGGGTGAGAATGTAATAAGGTATAAAATATTTATTGTTTTATAAAATAATAAATATTTAATAAATATTATATATAAACATTAAATAAATCCTAATAACCATCCATGAAATATATTGATGGAAGATGAATTTTATCTCTATGCGGAGGTGGAATTCGATGTGTCTGGATGAGTGATACTTTAATATCCTATTTGATAGAGAAATATTTGGAAATGGTTGTTCAGTAAAATTTATAATATATATTTATATTTAGGGTAATATTTTAATAATTTTTTATGGATACAATAGGTTTTGGTATCATCAAATAAGAAATAAAATTGAAATAGTTTGGTTTAGATTAAAACGTTTTTCTTGAGAGACCTCATTTGGATTACACCTTATTCCATCAAAGATTACTATTATGAGCATAAAAAAGGATCTATGATGAATTTAATTTGAATATAATGGAGTTATTGTAAGCTTTGTATAAAATTAAATGAAAATATTGATGAATAAATGAGGGGAAGAGACATCCTTTTTATAAGTGAGGGGAGGGACAGACATGAAATTTCATAATTCATTTCAATAATATAAGGTCACATTGAGGTGAATGTAGATTCAAATGTTCATGAATTTAAATTTATAAAAATAAATGGATGAAATATCTTCAACCAATATTAATTATACATGTTTTTACGACAGTCATACCATTATCTCTTATTTGAACCCCTGGTAAACCCATTTAAACCTTATATGTGGTACAAAACATTACTGTTTTTACCATTAATTATGACCAAAAAATAAGTTGAACCAATTAAATTATATTAATTATACTAATTCATGATATGGAATCCATTTTAACAGATTCAATTTATATATGTGAAACAATTAAATTTTAAATATGCGCATAAAACGCAGTGAAAATCTGTTTTAAATAAATTCGTTTTTAAGCAAAAAAACTGAATTTACTTCCATTCCTTAAGGTGTAAATAATCATCAAATAAATGTTAAAAAATATTTAGGAATATAAAATATATAAATTTATTTGAAAAAAATAATAATTATAAATTAATTTATTATATAATGAAATAAATCATTACACATATTAAAGAGTAATTAGAAACAAATGAGTTCTAAAGCCCAAAAATGATCTTCTAAAAAATCAAGTACGAAGATAGTTACTATATAATTAATTTGAATATATATAAAATAATTTAACTTATTTAACATTAATATATAATTTATAACATATTCGGCATTAAATTAATTTATATAATTATAAAAAATGAGTTTTTTTTAAAAATTGGTATTTTTCAGTATTCGATGAAAACTAAATTTTTTTATAATTATTGTAAAAAATTACCAAGATAATATTTAATGGATGATCAAAAAAATTATAATCATTACCTAAAATAAACATTATAAATTTTTAAAAATAAATTATAATTTTTTCATGAAAAATGTAATAAAAACCATTTTTGAAACAAAAATACATTTTTAAGCATAAAATGACTTCAAAGAAAATTGAATACTAATTTTTTACGAGTTAATAAATATATTTTCATTATCTAAATACTATATACATGATTTTAATAATTTTTTATTACAATTAATACTTTCTAATTTTATATCTAGGTTATAAATTTCCCAATTAAATAATATTTCCAATGTATTTCACAGTTTTTTTAAACTCAGTGTTGTGTTTCAAGAAATCCGTTGAGCATAGTACTATTTTAAACTATGTTATTGGGGTGTTACATAGTGAATACAATGGAAAATATAATAATATTATTATTTTACACATGTCAAAGACTCTTTTTGGTTTAAAATATTATTAATTTAATTTTTGTAATTAGTTAATATAATACCCTAAACTTGGGTATATAAAATTACAATTATGATAATTGTGAGAGGTAAGTCATTATAGACAACATCTTTATATCTTGAGAAATATCTCATTGAATAAATCATCTATTTTTTTCATAAGCATAATATTTTCTCTATTCCTCCTTCCCTCCTCTCAATAAATAGAGGCTAAGATATGGTCCATCTAGACCGAAGGTATCGTGGAAGTAGTGAGTGGAGACACAACAGAAAATATATATTGTTGCACTAAAACATATAGTACTCTCAATTATGTTTTTAGATAAAAGGATCATGTTTGGATCACCAGTACAAGGGATATAAATTCATTTCTCATCAAAGCAATGTAAATATAACACATATTCTTTAGGATGATCAACACCTATATCAAATAAAAAAATGATGACTCATGCAGTTCTTCATGTTATTAAATTAATTATAAATTAACCTATAATATATGCACTATTTTGGTTCTAGGAAAAAGTGTCATTATTCTTTGGATGTTTTTCTTTCACATCATTCAAGGCCAGGTCTATTGAAAAATATCCATTAAATCTGAAAAAAATATCTTTAGGCCTAATATGCACTTCCATTGTATTCAAAACTATCAACTAGTATCATAGTGGGTCAAATTGATTTTATATTTATTTAATGATTTTTAATCATTAACATAATTAAATATTAGTTTTCATTTTTTAAAATTCATTCATTAAAGATTAATATTAGTATATCCTATTTTAATCTTAATTTATCACTCAAATAAACAAGATGTGTTTAATAATTAATTAAGAAGACCCAAATAAACCATCAAGTGGTTTCTAATGTTCTATCTAGATAACACAATAGTACATTGTTTATATCCCTAAGGTACATGTCATATACCCATTTTTAATACACATGGATGACTTAAATTAAATTAATAATTTTTGAATTAATTAAATATGAATTGTGTTAACTTTACACCTCATGTTGATCAGGCACCACTGTAACATAGTTTGCTGGACTGCATTCCATTTAAAATGTTTAAACAAAATTTACTCTATGTTTTTTCATAGATGAATTGATAGGGTTGCTTCCATTTAATTCATTTATTATATGAAAATGAGACCTATATCCATTTAACAAGGAGGTTACGTGGTCTGTACCAACTATTAAATCCATACAGCTCATAAATTTCCATGTAAAAATGTAATACCCCATTCTTCTATAGTATTCTTTTTTTTAACAAATTCTATAGCATGCGATGTACGCAACACGAAGTCCAAGCGCACCATTACCTATAAAAATACCCATTTAAAAAAGTTTTTATGAAAATTAATATCAACATTATGAATTCTATATATCACATGTAATTTTAACTCTCTTATTTTTTGTTTCATGGCCATAATATAAAGACAAATTGTATTTTTTAGGCAAAAAATTAATTTTTCAAAAAAAGCAATTTTCCCACCTTTTTATGGAGAACCCTTATTAAATAAAATATTTGACACTATAATATATAAAATTTGATGAAATTAAATTCATATATATAATAGGTATATAAAAATTTAGTTTAGATATTTTTTTGGTACTTTTCTGATAACATTCATATTTTGATGAATAGTGAAGAATACTAAATTTTAATTGAAACCCAATTTTTAATTGAAATTATTTATATATTAAAATAAAACATTTGAGTGGTTTTAAATTATAATTTGATTATATAATTACAATTTAATATTATTTAGGTAATTTGAAGTAATTTCACATTTAAATAGGACCTAAACACATGTCAATCTTTTGATAGTTTTTATTTTTTAAAACCCAGTTTTTGGTTTTGAAAATGGGAATTAATTTTAAATTAATTACTGAAATGTTTGTGTTCATAATATGGAAACATGGATCCCATATTTTGAATTATAATTTCAAAATAGTGTAAATAGGTACCTTTTATATTTGGACATTACGAATAGTAACATCAGTAGTTATTTTTATTAACCATTGTTAAAGGGTAAATCATGTAAATAAGGGTAAAAAATAATATTATAATAATATAAAACTACAAGAACATGTGTTACAATCTTAATTAATGATATATATTGGACCATTATCATCCTTGGGTATAAAGTTTGGTATTTGGGGACCACTTTGGTGCAGCAATGACATGTTATAAAAATTATTTTAAAGTAAAGATAATTACAACATAAACAAATATTTTTCTTCTAAATAGATTTTAATATATGGTTATATAACTGATATCTATGTATATAAATATTCATTACAAATAAAAAAATATTTCATACATCATGGTATTTTATTTATAATTCTTAGACATTAGACAAATATATTTATTTATGACACAATTATGATATAGTGGTTACCTCATTATTGAATTATTCAAATAAATGAATTTATAAATATTAAAATAAATATAATTTGAACATTTAATGCCATCCAAGAATTTTTTGATAACATTTAAATATTATATATTCTTTAATTCCTTTTTTTAGTAATCAATTTGTTATGACTTTAACAAAAAATCAATTACTAAATAGTTTCAAAATTGACATAAATGAGTTTTTAAAACAAATACTACAGTATTAAATGATATAAAAGTTATAAAAATCTAAATATTGGAAAAACAAGTTGGATAGTGATATAAATTTCATAAATGGTCTACTTTAGGATCTCTTCGAATTTTATAGTAATGATATTAACCGTGTATTATAAAAATACAGTAGGGCATGGTAAGAATTAACTTATTTTATACAGGGTTAAATCAAAAAGATATGGTTACTTTTGTGACATAAACATGTATAAAACCTATTAGTTGAGAATATTTAGACCCATAATAATCTTATATAAGAAATAAATATATTTTTAGCTATTATAATCTGAAAATAATATTATAATAAATTAACATTTCACATTTTTTAAAAAGTGCCCCTCAACTCCCTTATAAAAGGGCACCACCCTTTCTCATAAACTCACACCTCCTATTCCCTTTGTCTCATCCACCCCTACGCAATTCTCCTCCCAACATCCCTCCATTTATCTTAGTGGAAAAAAATTGGGCATAAATTCAAATTAAAGGGTCCTTTTATGAAAATCAAATGAAGACACCCAAAGAAGATGTAATTGATTTATCCCTTCTTTCAATGTTCATTCATTCTTCTACATCCTCTTAAGAAGTCTTTACCATACTAACATAATATCCCTAGTATATTCTATATACTGATATTTTTTAATATTATGGGACAACCATATTAATCTATTTACCCATCCTATGAAAAAAATACCACCATGCGTGCGTACGTACGACTTACCATCTCTACGCTGTGGAGTAAATTGTTTTCCATGTATACATTAATTTTATGGGTATAAAGATGAATTTATTATATGTAAAAAATAAATATAACAATATAGTTATTCTTTAAAATTTATATTTCATCCAATTACATATCATTTAATCATTAAACGAATGATATCACTGCTCATGCGTACATACGGCCTAATGTCTCCACAATGCGATGAGATCCATTATCCACTTTAAACATTAAAGAATGACTGTGAAAATATATATATTATTAATAATTATAAAATATATGACATAATAAGTCCACTTAAATGATATATATATATATATGTACATATATGTCATTTATGACAACCCTGCTTTTTATTACAACTTAAGCATGCTTTATTACATAAAACATCACTTGATACAACAAAGAAGATCGAGAGGTTTAGTGTCTTTGGGGCTTAGGATAATTACATAATAACTTTAAACTTGAAATACAACATCTTTATTGAAAACTTCCTTTACATGACCACTACATTCCTTCGTACTTAGCATTGCATGGGATAACCTAAGGACATGCATAAGAAAAGGGTGAGCTATAAATCCCAGTAAGGGAGTAAACAATGAATAACATGAGGAGTGAAATACATGTTAGGCAATAGGCATATCAATAGAGCATAATAGAAACATGAACATAAAGGCATGATAAAGCATGATAATCATAACATGGAAATGTGGCAACAACACTTAACATTGAATTAGCATGAGCCAAGGCTCATTGCACATGGAGCATGAGTAAACCCTCATTACACTTGAAGCATGAGTAAACCCTCGTGGCACTTGAATTAGCATGAGTCAACACTCATTTCAATGACGTATCATTATACTATACTTTACCCAATGCATTAGAGCGCTATAAAGGGCGCACCCTTCTTAAACATTTCATTTCATGCATAAGTGTGCCACATGGATTCATAAAACATAATCATTTATTCCACGATAAAGGAATGTGGAATTCACACATGAAACATTAAAATCAATATGTAAATGTGCATAAATGTGAATACCCTTGATGGTAAAATGGGCATGGTATTCACTACACAATGACATTGGCTTAGAAAATTGGTGCGATTTCGGCAGCGTAACGGCGTGACATAAGAATTCATAAAAAAAATGTTTGATGAGAGAGAAATGGGTTCCTCATCATATTTACATGTAATGGACAGTAAGGAGGTCATATAGATACATGTCCCAACAATTGAAAAGGAATTTATATTCATGATACAAAAGTATTGCTTGAATATAAAAGATGAGAAAAAGGTTTCTTTCGGAATTTCGGCATAGTAACGGGTGTACATGGGAGGCTTTTAATGAGAGAGAAAGGGGTCTCCCATCATTCAAAAAATAAGAAGGCAGTATGGGAGAGGTGTGAAACCATACCCCATCATTCATAATTGAAATTAAAAGGGCAATACAACTTAAAGAAAATTGAAAAAAATGAGAAAGGAAGAAAAACCCCTTACTTGGAAGTGTGCTTCCAAAGGCTAGAGAGAGGCTTGTGAGAGGCTTCTTGGGAGCTTGGGGCACCGTGAGAGGATTCTAGAGAGAGTATGGCAGAGGTTGGACGAACTTCAAGGGCTTTGAGTGAGGAGGAAGTGGGAGCTTGGGTGGGTTTATATAGGAAAGGTGAGAGAATTCTTTATTATTTAGGTTTGGGACCACTTATATTAAAATAATCCAAACCACAAACCATCCCATGGTATTTTCCCATGGTTTCTGGAAAAGGAAAGAGGAAAACAATATTTTACAAGTCCGAGGTCCGAACGTATTAAAAAATTAGGGTTGCTTATGTGGAGGTGAGTCACACTCCCATGGAAATTAATTTAAAAAGGCAAAGTGTTGAATATGTCTTGAGGGATCCATTAATGCTTTGAAAAGTGAGTCAAACAAACCCAAAACCTCATTATTTTAATGATAAAACATATATTGGCCGAACATAAGGATTATGATATTTTATTATATCACCATTGGGTAATTATGATGTCATAAAACACATTATATATTTAAATGGTATTTAATTTTTACCCAAAAATTTGACTGTCTCAGAAAATTATGAAAAATTCACCGTTGGATAATTTCGACGTATTGATTCCAAAAATAATATTTATTTTATCTAAATAATTTTCTAAATATGTGAATTTTCACTTTTAAAATAAAAACTGACATTTATAAAAAATTCACGGGTTTTGACAGAAATGGCTTTCAAACCTTAATAAAAAATTTAATTGTATTCATAAAATTATAAGATCATTTATATTTAATAAAAATTAATTTAATATTAATAATAATATTTTATTAAAATATTATTTAATTCAAAAATTCTTTAATTTAATAAAATATAATTCTTAATTAAATAATAACTAAAAACACCATTTGTACTTTAAAAACTAATTACAATGTATCAAAAATGACTAGAAATTATATTCATTATTATATAAAAAAAATGTACATGAACATGGTGCAACTTATTTGTTACATAACCCCTTAAAATAGCCTCATAAGACCTAAGGGTAAGGTGTGCGATGGTGACAGACTCTTGGTGTTGCTCGGATAACATCGCTCGAGTGGTAATCTCTATCAACTTCCATTTTTCCCGTAGACGATCACGTTCGAACTTGACTTGATGAAGCTCAGCTTGGGCTTGGTCAAGGGAAAAGCCCAAAGACGCCACCTCTTTTCCGAGCTCCGACAAATGGGCTTCGTAAGGGGAAATTCAACAGGATGAGGCCATCACTTCCTTTGTTTGAGTAGAAAATTGGTTCGTTAAAGCCTTATATTTAAACTACACAGATGATCACTGTTCAACGCCTATAAAAGTAACGGTCACAAATCTTAAAGTAAAACTAAAAAAGTTGATATCTTATAAAATCATTTTTCATAACGAAACATTTAACTGGATCAAGAGGGATTTTCCATTAATGAAATTTTGGGTCGTTACAACATTCCCCCCTTAAGAAATTTCGCCCTCGAAATTTTCCTTTTCCCACACTAAAACAAATGTGGGTATCTTAGCTTCATCATATCCTCCGACTCCCAAGTTGCTTATTCAAACTTGTGGTTTCTCCACAACACCTTGACGAGGGGCATTGTCTAATTTCGTAGAACTTTTTCTCTACGATCTAAGATCTTCACTGGTTTCTCCTCATAAGAAAGGTCGTCTTCTAATTGTACCACCTCGGAAGAGAGTACATGTGAAGGGTCTTGTATGTACTTCCTTAAGAGGGATACATGGAATACATCATGCACCTTGGCCATAGTAGGTGGAAGTGATAGTCGATAGGCCACAGCCCCAACACGATCAAGAATCTTGAAGGGGCCGATGTACCTTGGACTTAACTTCCCTTTCTTTCCAAACCTCATGACCTTCTTCCACGGATATATGCGTAAAAACACCATGTCTCCGACTTTAAACTCAAGGTCTCGCCGACGATTATCTGCATAACTCTTCTGTCGACTATGGGCTGCCTTGATATGCTGCTGAATGGTTTTCACATTCTCCGCCATTTCTTCAACCATTTCTGGTCCAAGAAGCTTACGTTCACCGACCTCATCCCAACATGCCGGTGTTCTACACCATTTCCCATACAGGGCTTCATATGGTGCCATTTGGATGCTCGAGTGGAAACTATTATTATAAGAGAACTCAACTAGAGGAAGATGTTGATCCCATCCTCCTTTAAAGTCTATTGAGCACGCTCTCAACATATCCTCAAGTGTTTGGATAGTCCACTCGGATTGGCCATCAGTTTGAGGATGATAGGCCGTACTGAAGTTCAGTTCAGTATTCAGAGCATGTTGAAGACTCTTCCAAAACATAGAGGTAAATCTTGGATCTCGGTCAGACACAATAGATAGTGGTACTCCATGCAACCGTACCACTTCCCTGATATATATCCGTGCCAGTTGATCCAAAGAGAAATCCTCTCGAATAGCAATGAAGTGTGCAGTCTTTGTAAGATGATCCACAACAACCCAGATTGCATTGTCTCCTTTGGATGTCCTTGGAAGTCCAGTGATGAAGTCCATGGTGATGTTCTCCCATTTCCATTCTGGTATGGGCAATGGTTGCATCATCCCCTTAGACTTCTGCCTCTCTGCCTTCACTTGTTGACACACCAGGCACTTTGATGTATATTCAGCGATCTCCTTCTTCATATTATCCCACAAAAAGTTTTTCGGAGATCTCGATACATCTTTGTGCTCCCTGGGTGAATAGATAAATTTGAACTATGTACATCATCCAAAAGTTCCTTCTTCAGCTCCGAACTTGATGGAACACATAGTCTTTTCCCAAACCACACAATTCCTTCTTCATTAACATTAAACTCTGAGGATTTTCCCTTTTTGATAGCTTCCACTTTTTCTTCGATTCCTGCATCATCCTTTTGAGCATCCTTTAACCTTTCCAAAAGAGATGGTTGAGAAATCATTTGTGAAAGGATTGATGATGTTCCCTTCTTTATGATTCCCACGTCCATCTTCATCAAGTCTAATAAGATTGGATCCTTCTCAATTCTCATCATTGATAGAATTGCTGGATCCTTTCTACTTAGGGCATCCGCCACCTTGTTCGCCTTCCCAGGGTGGTAATGTATTGAACAGTCATAATCCTTGATTAGCTCTATCCATCTTCTCTGGCGCATATTAATCTCTTTCTGTGTGAATATATATTTAAGACTATTGTGGTCAGTATATATCTCACATTTCTCTCCATAGATATAATGCCTCCAGATTTTCAAGGCAAAGATCACCGCCGCCAACTCCAGATCATGCGTTGGATAGTTTCACTCATGGATTTTCAACTGCCTTGAGGCATAGGATATCACTTTATCATTCTGCATCAGCACACATCCTAATCCCTTCTTCAAAGCATCACTGAATACCACAAAAGCTCCCCACTTGTGGGTAAAGTGAGCACGGGTGCAGTGATAAGCCTCCTTTTCAACTCCTTGAAGCTTTCTTCGCATTCATCACTCCAAGCAAACTTTACTCCCTTTCGAGTTAGCTTGGTAAGAGGGTAGGACAATCGTGATAAATTTCTCACAAATCGTCGATAATAGCCATCTAACCCCAAGAAGCTACGGATATCAGTTACCGATGTTGGCCTCGGCCATCCCTCAATTGCATCTGTTTTGGAGGGGTCCACAGATATCCCATTGCTTGTGATGATATGACCTAAGAATGAGACTTCCTTCAACCAAAACTCACACTTGTTGTACATTTCATAGAGCTTCTCCTTGCGCAAAGTCTCTAGTACAGTTTTTAAATGCTCCTCATGGTCCTCCTTGGTTTTGGAGTATATTAGAATATCATCTATAAAGACTACCACAAATTTGTCTAGGTAATCTCTAAAGACTCTATTCATCAAGTCCATGAATATTGCTAGAGCATTGGTGAGTCCGAAAGGCATTACTATGAATTCATAGTGCCCGTACCTTGTACGAAAAGCAGTCTTGGGGATATCTTCCTTATTCACCTTTACTTGATAATATCCCGACCGCAAGTTGACCTTGGAGAAGTATTGTGCTCGACGCAGCTGATCAAACAAGTCATCGATTCTTGGGATAGGATACTTGTTCTTTATCGTGATTTTGTTAAGTTCACGATAATCGATGCAAAGCCGCATTGACCCGTCCTTCTTCTTGACGAAGAGGACTGGTGCACCCCATGGTGATGCACTTGGGCGTATAAACCCTTTATCCAGATTCTCCTGTAGTTGTTTCTTCAGTTCTTCAAGCTCAACCACAGCCATTCTATATGTAGTCTTGGATATTGGTAGCGCCCCAGGTATAAGTTCAATTGAGAACTCAACATCTCTTCTTGGAGGAAGACCAGGAAGTTCCTCGGGAAATACTTCAGCGAATTCCCTCACAATAGGCATTTCTTCAAGGGTGGTTTCTTCCTTGGACTTAATCATCTGATCCAGATATGCATGCTCATAAGGCAGTAATATCCATGCTTGAGATGATGGAGCTAAAGGAGATTCATCTTCCTCCTGACACTTGTAATGAATCGGGGGTCGATTCTCCATATGGAGTGTGATTTCCCTCTCCCGACAATTTATGTTGGCTCTATATAAGGAAAGCCAATCCATGCCAAGAATTGCATCAAATTCCACCAAAGGGAGTATGACGAGGTTCGCCGGGAAATTCAATCCACAGATTATAACAGGGGAGGACTTATACTCATGGGATGCAATGATTGCCCCATTTGCCGTACTCACCGACATCTTTACTTCCATGATTTGTGGTGGTGCAGGGATTATTCTACTAAACTTTTGAGATATAAAATAATGCGTAGAACCTGAATCAAAAAGTACGTTCGCTATTCTTGAATGAATAACTAGCGTACCTGTCACCACTTCGTTGTCGGGGTTCACTTCGGCATAAGTGATGGCAAAAGCTCTTCCTTGCTGTCTTGGAGGTTGTTGATTGCCTCCGATAACCCTTGGATTAGGGAACTGATTCGCAAAATGACCCGGTTCTTTGCATTTGAAGCATTGAACAACGCGTTGAGGTTCGAATGGAGCGTTCCTCTCCTCTGTCGCAGCCGCGAGTCCTTCTTGCTGACAGTTAACAGCTAGGTGCCCTTCTCTTCCACACTTGAAGTATTTTCTTGTCCCCCTAAGGCAATTTCTAGGGTGCTTCTTCCCACACATTTGGCAAGTGGGGTGCTGGAATTTCTTAGCACCATTGGATTTATCCATCGGACCACCAGCATTGAAGTCCACCTTCCGCTTCTTGTCCCCATGATACCCCTGTGATTCTCCAATCTCCATTTCAACCTTGAGGGCACATTGGACAATTTCCTCATAGCTGTCGAAGACACAGATCGCTAATGCTTTCCGAAAGCTAGGCTTCAGACCACCAAAGAAGCGGTCAACCTTGCATTCGGGGGTAACGACAAAGTCGGAAGCGTATCGTGCAAGCCTTGTGAAGTTTGCCTCGTACGCTCCCACAGATTCCTCATCTTTCTGCTTGAGGGAAAGGAAGTCCCTTTCCATCTTAAGACGGAGGGTGCGTGGAAAATATTTATCGAAAAACATCTTCCGGAATACCTTCCATTCCAAAGCCTCGATCTCCTCCTCAGGCTTCGTATTTTTGATCAACGTCCACCATTGATCAGCTTCACCCTCCATACGATAAGCCGCCAGGAGGACCTTCTCTTTTTCAGAGCATTGGAGGATGGAGAATATCTTCTCAATGGAGTTGATCCATTGTTCAGCGATCGTGGGATCAGATGATCCACTAAAATTAGGAGGCCTTTGTCTCATGAAGCTTTCAATAGCGACTTCTTCTTTCTTAGGGGGGGTTGAACGTTCCTCTTGACCAGTGTTTCTATCCAAAACTTGACTTAGCTGAGAGAGAAGCGTGACAAAGTTCGAGATTCCCGCTCCCATTGGATTGGGCATCTCATAAGTACAATCATCACACTGATCTTCACAACGGTTCTTAGCCCGAGTTCTCCTATTACCGGCCATTGGCTGGAATAAAAGAAAGTTCGGGGTAACACATAAAGGTTAATCCAAAGACAAAAGTTGATGACTTATAAATAAACTTTAATCTCTTTAACTCATGAGTCTATAGGATTCAATCCAGGCTTTTCATGATCTTCCTTCTAAAATATATTCTTAGGGGCATTTTTCCTTTAATAAGGGTTCATACTAAGATTGTGAATTCATAAAAACATATCCCTCGGGAGTGTCGTAACCAAGAGTGCAGCAAGGCCCATTGTCGTGCACCGGTTCCCGTTCGAGTCTAGCTCAAAGTGGTGTTTTCGGGTTTTACCCCTAGGATACATTTGTGCCAGAGCCGCCTCTACCTGCTCGTATCCAGACAGGGATGTATTTGTTTGATAAACCACTTACTTAGTATTTACCAAAACATAGGGATGTTTTTATTATGCTTAGTCTTGTATCTAAGGCTTTACTAGGGTTTCCTAATCCCAAAAATAACTGAACCTATCCTCTGATACCAACTATGAAAACCCTGCATTTTATTACAACTTAAGCATGCTTTATTACCTAAAACTTCACTTGATACAACAAAGAAGATCGAGAGGTTTAGTGTCTTTGGGGATTAGGATCATTACATAAAAACTTTAAACTTGAAATACAACATCTTTATTGAAAACTTCCTTTACATGACCACTACATTCCTTCGTACTTAGCATTGCATGGGATAACCTGAGGACATGCATACGAAAAGGGTGAGCTATAAAGCCCAATAAGGGAGTAAACAATGAATAACATGAGGAGTGAAATACATGTTATGCAATAGGCATATCAATAGAGCATAATAGAAACATGAACATAAAGGCATGATAAAGAATGATAATCATAACATGGAAATGTGGCAACAACACTTAACATTGAATTAGCATGAGCCAAGGCTCATTGCACATGGAGCATGAGTAAACCCTCATTGCACTTGAAGCACGAGTAAACCCTCGTTGCACTTGAATTAGGATGAGTCAACACTCATTTCACATGATGTATCATGATACTATACTTTACCCAATGCATTGGAGCGCTATAAAGGGCGCACCCTTCTTAAACATTTCATTTCATGCATAAGTGTGCCACATGGATCATAAAACATGGATTCATAAAATAATAATCATTTATTCCATGATAAAGGAATGTGGAATTCACACATGAAACTTTACAATCAATATGTAAATGTGCATAAAGGTGAATACCCTTGATGGTGAAATGGGCATGGTATTCACTACACAATGACATTGGCTTAGAAAATTGGTGCGATTTCGACAGCGTAACGGCGTGACATAAGAATTCATAAAAAAATGTTTGATGAGAGATAAATGGGTTCCTCATCATATTTACATGCAATGTACAGTATGGAGGTCATATAGATAAATGTCCCAACAATTTAAAAGGAATTTAGATTCATGATACAATAGTATTGCTTGAATATAAAAGAGGAGAAAAAGGTTTCTTCCGGAATTTCGGCATAGTAACGGGTGTACATGGGAGGCTTTTAATGAGAGAGAAAGGGGTCTCCCATCATTCAAACAATAAGAAGGCAGTATGGGAGAGGTGCGAAACTATACCCCAACATTCATAATTGGAATTAAAAGGGCAATACAACTTAAAGAAAATTGACAAAAATGAGAAAGGAAGAAAAACCCCTTACTTGGAAGTGTGCTTCCAAAGGCTAGAGAGAGTCTTGTGAGAGGCTTCATGGGAGCTTGGGGAACCTTGAGAGGATTCTAGAGAGAGTAGGGCAGAGGTTGGACGAACTTCAAGGGCTTTGAGTGAGGCGGAAGTGGGAGCTTGGGTGGGTTTATATAGGAAAGGTGAGAGAATTCTTTATTATTTAGGTTTGGGACCCCTTATATTAAAATAATCCAAACCACAAACCATCCCATGTTATTTGCCCATGGTTTCTGGAAAAGGAAAGAGGGAAACAATATTTTACAAGTCCAAGGTCCGAACTTATTAAAAAATTAGGGTTGCTTATGTGGAGGTGAGTCACACTCCCATGGAAATTAATTTAAAAAGGCAAAGTGTTGAATAAGTCTTGAGGGCTCCATTAATGCTTTGAAAAGTGAGTCAAACAAACCCAAAACCTCATTATTTTAATGATAAAACATATATTGGCCGAACATAAGGATTATGGTATTTTATTACATCACCATTGGGACATTATGATGTCATAAAACACATTATATATTTAAATGGTATTTTATTTTTACCCAAAAATTTGACTGTCTCAGAAAATTATGAAAAATTCACTGTTGGATAATTTCAACGTCCTGATTCCAAAAATAATATTTATTTTATCTAAATAATTTTCTAAATATGTGAATTTTCACTTTTAAAATAAAAACCGACATTTATAAAAAATTCACGGGTTTTGACAGAAATGGCTTTCAAACCATAATAAAAATTTTAATTGCATTCATAAAATTATAAGATCATTTATATTTAATAAAAATTAATTTAATATTAATAATAATATTTTATTAAAATATTATTTAATTCAAAAATTCTTTAATTTAATAAAATAAAATTCTTAATTAAATAATAACTAAAAACACCATTTGTACTTTAAAAACTAATTACAATGTATAAAAAATCACTAGAAATTATATTCATTATTATATACAAAAAATAATAATGTACATGAACATGGTGCTACTTATTTGTTACATAACCCCTTAAAATAGCCGCATAAGACCTAAGGGTAAGGTGTGCGATGGTGACAGACTATTGGGGTTGCTCGGATAACATCGCTCGAGTGGTAATCTCTATCAACTTCCATTTTTCCCGTAGACGATCACGTTCGAGCTTGACTTGATGAAGCTCAGCTTGGGCTTGGTCAAGGGAAAAGACCAAAGACGCCACCTCTTTTCCGAGCTCCGACAAATGGGCTTCGTAAGGGGCAATTCTACTGGATGAGGCCATCGCTTCCTTTGTCTGAGTAGAAAATTGGTTCGTTAAAGCCTTATATTTAAACTACCCAGATGATCACTGTTCAACGGCTATAAAAGTAACGGTCAAAAATCTTAAAGTAAAACTAAAAAATTTGATATCTTATAAAAACATTTTTCATAAAGAAACATTTAACTGGATCAAGAGGGATTTTCCATTAATGAAATTTTGGGTCGTTACATCATTAACTTACTTCCATTCAATACGATAAGAAAACAAAAACAACGTTCATGTGTACGTACGACATACCATCTCCATGAACGCTGTATTCAATTATATATACCTATCTATTATATATTTTAATATTATGAATATTTATGATATATAAATAATATTATAAATTATGAGAGTAATTAAATCATGATCTATGTTATATGATCAAAAATAACATGTCAAAACACGTACGATAAAAAAGCGATATTACCAGAAATGTTGCATTAACATGGAATTATTAATAAATGGGTAATATAAAGTCACAAAATAATCATATATGATATCATAAGTTTTATTATGATTATTATATAAGTTATTAATATGTTTAAAAACCTTATATAGGAGTTTTAGAGTTGTACGAAGAGTATCAGACTTAAGGTATGTGTTAATTCCTCAATATTATTTTTATCTGAGATTGTTGATTCGTAAGTATCTACATGGAAATAATTATCATCCATGTCCATGTTTTATAAAAATGTTTTCAAAAGTAATATGTTATGGTTTTATGTAAGGGACTCTTTAACTATATAACCATTTTAAATGTTTTAATGATTACTTTTTCTAAATATATTTAATCAATGTCCATGTTTTCAAAATGATTTTAAGAATTTATTTATAAGTACATGATTGTTTTAAAATATTAATTCCTTTAAAAAGATTCAAATTTAATGTGACTCTTTGATTAATAAATTTGTTTTAAATGACTTCCTTTATAAATTTTGTGACTGTTAAATGATTTCATGAAAAATGGTATATTTCTCTCTAAGAGTTTTACTGGTCATTTTCAACTGTATCAACATCCTTTAATGGATATTATTCTTGAATGAGGTTGATTTATTATAGTACAATATTCCATACTATATTTAATGAGTTATGATATGTTTGACTGTGGGTGTTGTATTTTTATACCAGTCACGGTTTATAATTAAATTATTGACATTTCATATTCAAGTTTTAATATGAATTTTCGTGTTATGTTTCACCCTTTTCATATAATGAATACATTGGACATAGTAAGTGATAGGTGGGGCCCCCTATAGCCCAATTATGAATCTGTGGGTCTCATGAGAGAAACTAGTGTCTTGGTACAAGGCCTTGATAGAAAATTTGTGTATTTTCTTGGCACAAGTCCTTGATGTAGTAGTTATTATGTCTGTCATTATGCATTCCCTCATTATGAAATTAGTTATTACATGTGATTATTTGACTAGTAGAATATCCATGTGTATGTTTATATAGTAATGTTTGATTTATTTTTTACAAATTATGTTCAATTTCATGTTTAAAAGGTTGTTGTTTTTATTATAAATCTTTCCTTAAAAGTTTATAGATTCATCTGAATTATTTACCCTCACTGAGCATCTGAGATCACCCATTTCATATGTTTTATTTTCCCAAGATGCCTAGAAGTGTATTATGATTGATATGTAGGGTTAATATAGGGTAATAATATCATTATTAAAGTATTATTTATTTTGTATTTTATGTTATAAAGTGTAATGTAATGTTTATGTATATAATCTATTTTCAAAGACTACTAAACTGATCGGTCCTTCGGGACTTGATTCCTTGTAATCAATCTAATGCATTAAAATAATTCACTACCTCCGGGCTTCTAGGGTTTGGGTGTTATAAGAAATACAAAACTATTCCTTAGAAACGTATCAATGACATACTATGAGTATGATAAATGGAATGTATTGGGATGTAAACATTGTGTATCCAACCTATTTATATTGAAAAAAATTATTTTTATTACTTCTTTAAAACTAAAAAATGTGATTTATGGTGTATTTATTAACACATAAACACCATGTGAGAGGTTATATCTATATTAAATATATAATTACATTATGAATAATATTTTGAACCACATAACATGTATAGATATATTATGTTGACTACTGTGCTTGCATTAAAAGTATTATTAACTATGTAAATGGTCATATGATATGTGTGTCATTTATTGACTTGTACATGCCATGTAATTACACAAAAAAAATTATACTATATTCTTAATGAGTAAACTATGTACAATATTAATACATGTTGTGTATTTTGAACAAGTATATTTTGAGTTGCTTCCAATAAAAAGTTTTCAAATTTTATTATTAAATTTTAAATAAAGATATTTTATTTAATTTATTATAGATGACACTACAAGGATATCAAAAGGATATATTAGATAGAGATTGAGATAAAATGAATTAATTGATG
The DNA here is from genome assembly GCA_963277665.1 of Viscum album. Lineage (NCBI taxonomy): Eukaryota > Viridiplantae > Streptophyta > Magnoliopsida > Santalales > Viscaceae > Viscum > Viscum album. The sequence goes on along the minus strand of OY728129.1, from coordinate 122,210,879 downwards.
AATTATATAATTAATAGGATTAATTTTCTCATGGTTTGAATTTGTAAAGGAAAAAATCAAAATTAATTCTAACCAATTAGTTTAAATACATATTATTTCACTAGTGGATGATCATGATATTATAGAAACCTGTGTATGTGATGTTTTTTATTTAATTATTTTATGTGGGTTTTTAATTATTTTATTAAATTTAATTGATGGAGTGAAACTCATCCCTTTGTTTTGGTTTTTTATGGGAGTACATTCCAATAATTTATTTTATGTAAACCCCATTTTCTAGTTCCCTTCGCCTAGGAGGGAAGTTAAATCATTATAAGGTATGAGCTCCCTTACGAAAGGAGTTTGTTAATGATATATCCAATGTAAAACCATACTAAAGAGATCCAAAAGATGGAGGTGGAAAACTATAAACTCAATCCTTGACCAGATCAATTTATTTTCCTCTAGGGTCAATGGTTTGTTTATTATTTACTCACTAAAAAACATATATTTCAAGTAAATGACTGGGACATCATTTTTTTACTTTATTTATATAGGATTCATGATTTATGATTTTGATGTAATATTATGATGACATTAATAAATTGATTAATATGAAATGTTGATATTAAAAAAAATATTAGGAAAAAATATTTTATTTATATATGCTTAGTCATTTAAGTAAAATATAATTAATATTAACAATATATTTAAAAGATAAAATAATACTTTTTCATAAATAATAAAATAACTCAAGTAAATATTAATTACTTATGACATCCATTATCTAAGATAAGATAGACTCAATGTTAATGTGTTGGTTTAAGCCTTATGTTAGTGGAATATTTAATTACAAAAAAATATAAAAAATTATTGTGGTTTAACTTAACCAAAAATTTGTTTAATTTAACATCATTTTTATTTTAAAGTAATATTTTTGTTGTAGGTTTTTAGTAAATTTGAGTCAGGATTTCAGTATTTGGGGTCTACCCATTAGAACAAGTAGCTACAATCCCACAGTTGGCATGACCATGTACCGAAAAACCATGTTATAATTTTCATGGGATTATTCTTCATTAAAAGTACAGAAATTTGGACCATTTCAACTATAATTTCTTAAGTCATGGGATATTTGATTTTCAATGGAGAGGCCCGTTACGATTTAATTAAATATTTGGAGAAATAATAATATAATTAAATTTTTTTTCATCTCAGTCATTTTATTAACCAGGTAATGTTATAATATATCTATTTTAATTATTGTAAAAATATATATGAAGAAATTGAAAACATGGTGATCAATCCATAACCCAAGACATATCTTCAAAGCATATATTTCTAGGAGTGGCATAAATGTTTTACACCCCTTTAATATCAATTAATTTATACAATGTGTTGGAATTATCTAAATTAGATCATCGTCTCACCAAGAGGATGTGGAAAAAACTACTTTATAAGATATTAAAACATATTCCACCATTATATCTTATCCTCTTTATCATAAAAATAAGATTGTGAGGCATAAATATAAATGAGATTCCCACTACGCTATTTTTTTTTTAATTGAAAAAGGATTTCATAGATTGTTATCAGAGCTTCAATAATTGGAGTATATTATTTAAATTTAATCTTGCATTTGGATAAGATATTATCCATGAATATTAGTTTATCATATATACCACCATGTTTCTCTTTATTCAACCAAGTCCAAGTGAAACGTATGTATAAAAACATATAAATTCATTTTTCTATACTACATCTAGATAATAAGGTATGGTGGAATGTTATTTACCCACACCTTATGGTTAAGAGAATGAAGGAAAGGGTTCAATATAATATAGATATTTAAATCCAATGGTGTCCCTAAAATTTATTTCAAAGAGACAAAGGGTTTAGAAGGAGGATAATTAAACTAAGGATCTTTTCTTCTCATATATAATGAAATGTTTATTAGAATAACTAAAATAAATTAAAGTATAATAATTTATAAACATTTGGGACACTCATTGAAGAATATAATAACTCTATTGGATATATTAGTTATTAAGAATAATATGCATTACATATATTCTCACTGTGGAATTAAGAAAAATTCATAAATATAATAATGTGTTTTTTATATTATTTAATAGTGTGAAAGGTTTATTATTATATTAGTAGTGAGAAGACACAAATTCGAAATATCTAGAATTGATTGATTTTATTTTGTAATTTTTTTTTATAAAAACCTTTATCTCATTGTCAAAATGGACACAATGAAATATTATTTCAAATTTGGAAGAAATTTTATTAGGTTACATCATACCAAACTAATAGTTCAGTAACTATTATGTCATATATATTCATTATAATAAATAATCAATATAAATTATAATATAGTTTCATAATAATGGATAGATAATCATTGTAAAATAAAACTGAAATTAGTTGATATATTTATACCTAAAAAATTGTTTTGGTATCTATTGAGTTAATATACCTAGTATACTAAATAAATACTAATCATGTTTTCGATAAAAAATCCTTTAAAAATAATGGTACCCCAAAAATATTTTCTAGTTATTTAAAAATTTCCATGTAAACTATTATTAATAAATATGTATGTTCCTAAACATTATGAGATTCATTTAAATAAAATAAAATGCTTTGTAAACTAAATGATTAAACATGGTAAAGATATATGATCCTCTAAATTGTTTTTTCATGGAATAAATTATCCAGGTAATAATTTATCATACATGTGGATTAAAGGTATTAAGAACTCACATTTCCTTTTATACATCAATATAATATTGGTAGTAAAAAAATATCAATAAAAAGTCATTTATATAATGAAAATCATCAATAATCTCTTTCATTACATTTTTTCAAATAGTAGTACAATAAATAATCATATTAGATCTATATTAATTAATAGATATCAAATCAATTGTGATATAATAAGAATATATTATGGAACACCCATAATTATTTCTTGAAAATCATTTGTTAAAAGATACTTTTAGATATAAATAAACAACAAATACTCAGTGTATCTTAGTTGATAGTCATATATCAACAGTAGAAATTAATGTATAGTCAAGAAAAAATATTATTCTTTAAAGGTAATCTATATGTTTAAGGATAGTGTTAGAAGACATAAATTATATGGGTTTTGGCTCTAGATTCACTTGATTTGGAATATAAATACTCGAATCCACTAAACTCAATGGGAGGAGTAGTTATAAGAAAACATACTACAATGGACTTCATTACCAAAGAGGTGGTTTATGCTTACTATGGTGGATGAAACATATATTATCATTTTAAAATAATTATTCCAAAAAAGATTCAATAAATTGGAACTTGTTAATGTTGGAAATAATACATGAATTTAAGTAATGGATTCCGTATTTTTAGATTAATAGACTTTATGTTAGGAATTTTTCTAATAAATAATACTATTGGAGATTTTTTCAGATAAACTATAAATTAATAGAACATTCCATTTAAAATGAATCATAATATATTATTTAGTGTTTTAGTCTAGGAAAAAACCTATGTTCCAATTATCATGACTAAAACCCTTTAAAATTATAGCTGTAAAATAAAACTTCTATTGTAACACCCCAAGCTTCCTCGGTATGTTTCCTTTCGAATAATGCAATGACGTGCATTGTACGCAACTTCGAGATTTTAACACACCACAACCAATCAAACTAGCCGTTATGAATAGTAATACCTACTTTTTGAAATTATATATATTTTATATTTCAAAATGGACTTCATTTTTGGATTCGGAATATCGAATTTAGCCTAAGGTGAAATTTTGGTACTTTTCGGATAACTTTCATATTTTGATGAATAGTGAAAATTACTAAATTTTAATTAAAAACAACTTTTTTAATCAAAATAATTAATAGTGATAAATTGTGAATTTGAGTGGTTTTAAAGTATATTTAGAATATATTTTTACCATTTAATATAATGTTGGTCATTGGACATAATTTTACAATTAAACCGAACATAAACAAGTGTCAATCTTTTGATAGTTATTATCTCTTAAAAACACGCTTTTTGTTTTGACAGCGGGAATTAATTTTAAATTAATTTCTGCCACTTCTGTGTTTTGAATTTAGAAAAATGGATTCCATATTTTGAATCAGGATGTCCAAATTGTGTAAATAGGTAACTTTTATTTTTAGACATTTTGAATAATTACTGCGGTAAATATTTTATTTACCATGGTTAAGGGTAAATCCGGTAAATAAGGGTTAAAAAAAATAATATTATAATAATACTAAATTACCCTAAAATGTGTCTTAACCCTGTTGGTTGATACATGGTCGACCATGGGCATCTTTGGGTCAATTTTTGGACCCCATGGATCCACTTGTAAGTGATAATGACACTTTATATTAATTAAGTTAAAATGAATACAAAATGACACAAGCATATATCTTTTAGACAAACAATTTTTACATAGGGTTATATATGCTGGATTTTAGATTATAAATATTCATTAGAAAGCTAAAAAGATTTCCTACATAATTATATTTTATTTATAATTTTTTGACATTAAATAAGTTATTTTATTTATGACACAATGATGATGCAGTAATTACTAAAATAGTAAAAAATTAACATAATTGATATTATAAATACCCAAATAATTATAATATGAAACTTTTAATGAATTAAACAAATTTTCTAGGATAATATGATATATTAGGATTGATTTATTTGACTTTTTTCGAAGTAATCAATCTGTTATGAGTTTCACAAAAATCAACTAGTGAATAGTGTCAAAACTGACATAAAAGAGTTCTTAAAACAAATATTATATTATTAATTGATATTAAATTCCTAAAAATCTAAGGTTCGGCCAAGAGACTTATATTATGATAGGTTAATCATTAATGGACCACTTGGGGGTCTTTAGGATGTATATAGTAAGTTTATTAACCATATTATATAAAAATACAAAGAGACATCGTAAAAGTGAAACTAATTAACTTAGAGTTAATACTTAAAGATAAGGTTAATATAAGTACCCAAACCTGTCTAAATTCTATTGGATGAGTTGTTTTCGACCTATCCCCAACTAAAACTTTGAATAGTCAACTTTGGAGCCATTGGAAACCGAATATGAATTTATTATAAATTAATATTTCTAGCTTTTCCAAAGGTGCCCCTCACCCCTCTTATAAAAGGGCACTCCTCCTTCTCATTTCCTCACACCTCTCAAGCCACTTGGCTCGTCCAAACTCTGCCCAACTAAGCTCCCCACATCCCTCTCCTCCTCCTTGAAGCTTCCCCTTTGGCAGAAAGCATTTCAACAAGTCCTTTGGTTCCAACCAAAGTGAGTTACCTAAATTAAAGGTAACGATTTCTCTTAAATTATTTTCATTTATTTTGCTTCTTCAACCCCCAAACTCTTTTTATTTCCCTTCTTTTGTAACAACACCAGTATAATCAATATACTAGGATGTTTTTATAAGAAGTATTCAAACTACACATACACACAACTCCATCTAATGGATGATGAACATAATGTTTCTGTGGATGGCAAACTAACGCCTCACGAAACGATGATTGTTCAAAAACATCTTACCGCCTCTCATGGTGGCCATTATGATGGAACTGTAATTAAATATGATATTAATGATATATATTTTATATATAAGCTTCTGTAATTCCATTTTATTTCATATCATTATTCGTTTCATGTCGTATATACATACGATAATTTCATTTGAGGAAGTGCGGACTACCGCCCCCTTAAAATGATATGACTCGTTCATACCACACATGGAACGTATAAAGGATGGTGTTAATGAACTTAAGTAACATATATAAAATATTATATTATACTGGAATAGTAATATACCTATGTATCATTTGGATTCGATTCTTTTAAAATAAAAAATTAAAAAATTAAATGGAAGTAGCGTTCGTGCGTACGTACGGACTACCGTCTCCACGAACGCGATGAGATTCATTATCCATCGTATCCATTAAAGTATAATTATCATTTAATGATTTAAAAATGATGTTTAAGGACTTGATATCATTCTGGATATTAATAAGATACAACAAACATGACTTATGTAACAAAACATATAAAAGAAAATGAGTAAGTTAACACCCGAAACGGCGTTAATACTAAGATATTATTAACAAATCAATGTTAAAAGATCATATATGATATCATATTAAAGTAAATGATTCTTTTATTATTCAATAACAATTATTTCACCATTATACAGGAGGTAAACCTACCATCGACTAAGGAAAAAGTACAAAGTAAGGGATTCTCTTATCTCACTTTCAATTTCGTGAGATTTCCATTATTCGCCACTAAATTATTGAAAGTGGTGTATTGTGTATGGCCATTTGATATATATTATCATGATTCTCTTTATATTCATGTTATTATGTAAATCATTTGGTGGTTATTAACTTTTGGCCATACGACTCAGTCGATTAACGTGGTAAGGGATTTTCTAATATCACTTTTAATTTCGTGAGAATTCCATTGTTCACCACTTAATTATTGCATGTGGTGTATGTGTACTGCCCATGATTGAATTCATTGTGTAATATACTTTAATTTATGGGTATTTACATCATCATGGTATGATACTTCTTTCATGGGTGTATGTTTCGTAAGTTACCTAATCGATAAGGGAATTTGAGATTTCAATTTCCACTCATTTGGATTGACACATATTTCATTGATTATATTACCCCAAGATTATGTGTGGAATCACTATTCATTTGATTATGTCATAATTTCCACTCCCCTTCCTGTGGATATAAGTTTGATACACATAATCACTCCATTGGTAATTCTCAAGTCATTGATATGAATTTGATAAGAGTAATTTTAACTCATTCTCCATTTGTTGAGTTAAACATCCAATTCGTTGGTATTGTTTTTCAAGAATATGTGTGAATGTCCTTTGATTGTTTTACACTGAATATCCAATCATATTTAGTGTATTTATATTTGTCACACATAATTATGTCATTGATTTATCCTTAACCTAAGGATACAACCTTTATGAGATATTTCATCTCAATTTACATTCCATTGAGACTTCTTTGTTGATATACACCAAATCACTTTTATGTGGTGTATATAATGTACTTTGACATAGTATATCATGAATCCCTTTATTCTCATGATATTACAAAGTTTTGATTACCTTAATTATTTGTATTCAAGTGTCTCTCTTTTGGTTAGAACCTCTAACCAAAATACCATTTTAAAATGTTTTAAAGACTTATTCTTCCATATCTTGCTCATTAATGTCCATGTTTTAAAAAATGGATTTTAAGGATTTATTTATATGGACATTAAAGTTTTAAAATTAAAACTCCTTTTAAAAGTTTCAAAGTGGTATGGGACACTTTGATTCAAAAATCTATTTTTAAATGGATTCTTGACAAATAGTGTGACTTTTAAATGTTTTCAAGAAAAGGCGGATATTTCTCTCAAAAAGTTTCGATGATTATTTTCATCTATGTCAACATCCTTCATTATTCTTGATTGAGGTTAATGTGATACAACAAAGTCTTCCATATTGTATCAAATGAGTTATGTTTGACTATGGATGTGCTATTTTTATACCATTCATGGTTTGTGGTAGAAGTATTGACAATTCGTATGCTAGTTTTAATACGAATGTTTATTTTATGCTTAAACCTATTCATATAAGGAATGAATTATACTTAATAAGTGACGGGTGGAGCCCGCTATAGCTCCTCGATGCATCAGTAGGTCTCATGAGACAAACTAGTGTCTTGGCACAAGGCCTTGGCAAAATCTTATTTGTAGTCTTGGCACGAGGCCTTGGCTATGTGGTTATGATAGTCTGGCATTATGCATTCCATCATTATGAAAGTGGTTATTGATATTGCATGTGATCATTCGACTAGTAGAATATCCATGTGAGTAAGTAAATGGCATTATTTCATTTTACTTTTGCCATACTATGTTGAAGTTTAATTTTAAAAGGCTTTTGTTTTAGTTATAAGTTGCCTTAAGTGTTTATGCTTATTTATGAAAGCTTCTGCTATAATGTTATCCTTACTGAGCATCCGAGCTCACCCCTTTCAATGTTTTATTTTTCCCAGGATTATGAAGAAGTAATTTATGAATGACCTGCAGGGAAAGTATGAGGGGATATGAAGACAAGATGTTTTTTTTATGATGTAATGTAAAAATTTATGGATGTATCTAGTTATTCCAAGGCTACTAAACTAATCGGTCTTTCGAGACTTGATCTTTCTCATGATCATGCCAATGTTATGTAATAATGCACCGACTCTAGATAATTAGGGTCGGGGCGTTACAGTTGGTATCAGAGGAAGTTTAGTACAAACCTTGGTAGCTAGATTTAGATAAACTCTGATTAGAGCATGTAGACCTAAGATGAACTTTGAGGATTAGTATAAAAGAACTTCCTAGAATTTTGGTATTGTAGAGATTTTGTGAGTTTTCCGAGCAATACATCCCTGTCTGGATACGAGCAGGTAGAGGCGGCTCTGGCATAGATGTACCTAGGGGTAAAACCCGAAAACACCGCTTTGAGCTAGACTCGAACGGGAACTGGTGCACGACAACGGGCCTTGCTGCACTCTTGGTTACGACACTCCCGGGGGATATGCTTAGGATAATTTACATTTTCTTTACAAACCAATTTATGTAATATATATATAAGATGAGAGTAAATGACCTTGGTTAATCCTAATATGTTTCAAATTGAGAATATGGTGACATTTTAATCACTAAATGATTTTACGACTACTATTACTCACACAATGCTTTATGGTTTTAGTCAATGGCTGGATTCCAAGGAAGTCATAGTGACTTTGAGAATGATGTACAAGATGGGAACGGTGGTGGCAATGAGCAACAAAATGGAATGTTGATAGGCGTAAAAGATATCGTCTTTATGCCAAATCAGTTTTCCAAAAATATGATCAACAACATATATATTAACCAACTCCCAGACTCAACAAGGAAGAGAAAGGTGATAAATGATAAGAGCTCCAGCAATGGAGACCATGGAGAAAAGAACCCTCAATTTTCATCATGCAGGAAATGTGGAAAGAGACACCCAGGAAAATGTCTCAATGGGACAACGAAATGTTTTACGTGCGGGAAGGAAGGACATAAAGTAAAGAATTGCCGAAGAAAAATGAAGAGTACTATGGAAGAAGATAAAAATGGTCCCAAGAGTCCATTTACAGTCATTTGCCGTAAATGTAGGGGACCTGGCCATTACCCGAGTGAATGTCCTATTCTATAAGATATTTTCTTGGTCAAAGAAGAATCTATGTGGGAATAAATGGTTGGAGAAATGTTTAAAAAGTATTAGCACTCCTTGTTGATGGGTTTACTATGGAATAATTTTCTCTTGTATTTGTAACCCCGCAGTTTGCCATGTGAGAATGATATTTGAGGAAGAATTGTCTCTTCTCTTGTGGATTTGGGTATAAATAACCATTTGGATTTATATGATCATTGGGGTTTGAGAGAATTATAAGTTATTCTAATTTGGGATGAAGATTCAAGGTATGATATAACATTTGTGGTTAAATTTATGATATAGTATTTTGAGGAATTTATCTCATTTTGGAAATATTATAAAATATAGTTTTTGAAAAAGGACAACACGTAGACCGTGTGACAACCCGTCGCGTCGGACAAAGCTATGGGAATCGAACCCACAACCAAAGTGCGATTGGGATTTATCGCCTACCACCGGACTACGTGAAGTCCCTGGTTAGTGTGACTATTTTTTTAGTTAAATGATTTTATTGATCAATAATAAGTTGATTTGGGTTCTTATTTCATATCAAAAGAATACCCTTGGTATAGGAAAATGATTTGGTGATTAAGTGATAAATGTTATTTTGGAAGATGTTCGCTTTGTTGGAAACACTATATGTCCAAGGAAAATAGAATACTATGGGGTTTCATTTGTGGAGTAATGATAGATTTTTATCTACGTTTTTATTGTGGATTTATAGTGATTTGGGTTATTTATGGAAATGATTAACCTATAATAGAGAATATGTGATTAGGTTAATTACTTTTGAGTATGTGACTTTAAGAGTATCTGATGTCATTTGGAGATACAATTTAACATGGGAGACTACATAATCAAATTCTTCTGTGTTTTGGGTTTCAATATTAGTTTGGATTATATTAAAGGATTTTAAGGACAATTGGTTATTGAATGGTATCTATTTAACTTTGGGGTATTGTTGGTTTAATTTTAGAAATTAAGATTAGTGCATATTTATCTCAATGAATATCCTTTTGGGGGATCATTAGATCATTCACTGACCATTTTGGTTTTGAATAATCTTCAAAGACAATGTAAATATATGGTTTATCCTTCATGGATCATGTGATTCTATAAAGTTTATTCTATCTCTTCCAGTGTGACCAAGTCTTCTTGAATAATCATCGTTTAAAAAAAAATGAGTTAGTGGTGGAAATTTATTAAAGAATAAAAATCTACTTAAAATGTAAGTATATCTCATAATGTTCTTAGTCAATATCATAAATGAATTCCTCTTCCTTATGTAATGTAACTTAAAAAAAAATGTTGTCCGTTTACTTTCCTACTAGGAGACTAATGGTCGTTTGTCCCAACACAAGTTTGTGGTTTTCTCATTGTTAACTTTCTCCTGATCATGATTTCTATCCCTCTCCATCAGAACTTGACACTTAGTTTATCATCCATATCCATGTTTTCTTACATGGAATCCTAGTATGGGTTATCTTGGATGACCCTTATACCTCTCTTTCTTTCTTTTAAAGTGACAGTTTTATTGACTCTTTTTCCGATGTGGGACTTTCCATTATATTACCAAGAAAACATTTTAAAAATTGCGAGGACGCAATTTATTGAAGGAGGGGAGAATGTAACACCCCAAGCTTCCTCGGTATGTTTCCTTTCGAATAATGCAATGACGTGCATTGTACGCAACTTCGAGATTTTAACACACCACAACCAATCAAACTAGCCGTTATGAATAGTAATACCTACTTTTTGAAATTATATATATTTTATATTTCAAAATGGACTTCATTTTTGGATTCGGAATATCGAATTTAGCCTAAGGTGAAATTTTGGTACTTTTCGGATAACTTTCATATTTTGATGAATAGTGAAAATTACTAAATTTTAATTAAAAACAACTTTTTTAATCAAAATAATTAATAGTGATAAATTGTGAATTTGAGTGGTTTTAAAGTATATTTAGAATATATTTTTACCATTTAATATAATGTTGGTCATTGGACATAATTTTACAATTAAACCGAACATAAACAAGTGTCAATCTTTTGATAGTTATTATCTCTTAAAAACACGCTTTTTGTTTTGACAGCGGGAATTAATTTTAAATTAATTTCTGACACTTCTGTGTTTTGAATTTAGAAAAATGGATTCCATATTTTGAATCAGGATGTCCAAATTGTGTAAATAGGTAACTTTTATTTTTAGACATTTTGAATAATTACTGCGGTAAATATTTTATTTACCATGGTTAAGGGTAAATCCGGTAAATAAGGGTTAAAAAAAATAATATTATAATAATAATAAATTACCCTAAAATGTGTCTTAACCCTATTGGTTGATACATGGTCGACCATGGGCATCTTTGGGTCAATTTTGGGACCCCATGGATCCACTTGTAAGTGATAATGACACTTTATATTAATTAAGTTAAAATGAATACAAAATGACACAAGCATATAGCTTTTAGAAAAACAATTTTTACATAGGGTTATATATGCTGGATTTTAGATTATAAATATTCATTAGAAAGCTAAAAAGATTTCCTACATAATTATATTTTATTTATAATTTTTTGAAATTAAATAAGTTATTTTATTTATGACACAATGATGATGCAGTAATTACTAAAATAGTAAACAATTAACATAATTGATATTATAAATACCCAAATAATTATAATATGAAACTTTTAATGAATTAAACAAATTTTCTAGGATAATATGATATATTAGGATTGATTTATTTGACTTTTTCCGAAGTAATCAATCTGTTATGAGTTTCACAAAAATCAACTAGTGAATAGTGTCAAAATTGACATAAAAGAGTTCTTAAAACAAATATTATATTATTAATTGATATTAAATTACTAAAAATCTAAGGTTCGGCCAAGAGACTTATATTATGATAGGTTAATCATTAATGGACCACTTGGGGGTCTTTTGGATGTATATATTAAGTTTATTAACCATATTATATAAAAATACAAAGAGACATCGTAAAAGTGAAACTAATTAACTTAGAGTTAATACTTAAAGATAAGGTTAATATAAGTACCCAAACCTGTCTAAATTCTATTGGATGAGTTGTTTTCGACCTATCCCCACCTCAACCTTTGAATAGTCAACTTTGGAGCCATTGGAAACCGAATATGAATTTATTATAAATTAATATTTCTAGCTTTTCCAAAGGTGCCCCTCACCCCTCTTATAAAAGGGCCCTCCTCCTTCTCATTTCCTCACACCTCTCAAGCCACTTGGCTCGTCCAAACTCTGCCCAACTAAGCTCCCCACATCCCTCTCCTCCTCCTTGAAGCTTCCCCTTAGGCAGAAAGCATTTCAACAAGTCCTTTGGTTCCAACCAAAGTGAGTTACCTAAATTAAAGGTAACGATTTCTCTTAAATTATTTTCATTTATTTTGCTTCTTCAACCCCCAAACTCTTTTTATTTCCCTTCTTTTGTAACAACACCAGTATAATAAATATACTAGGATGTTGTTATAAGAAGTATTCAAACTACACATACACACAACTCCATCTAATGGATGATGAACATAATGTTTCTGTGGATGGCAAACTAACGCCTCACGAAACGATGATTGTTCAAAAACATCTTACCGCCTCTCATGGTGGCCATTATGATGGCACTGTAATTAAATATGATATTAATGATATATATTTTATATATAAGCTTCTGTAATTCCATTTTATTTCATATCATTATTCGTTTCATGTCGTATATACATACGATAATTTCATTTGAGGAAGTGCGGACTACCGCCCCCTTAAAATGATATGACTCGTTCATACCACACATGGAACGTATAAAGGATGGTGTTAATGAACTTAAGTAACATATATAAAATATTATATTATACTGGAATAGTAATATACCTATGTATCATTTGGATTCGATTCTTTTAAAATAAAAAATTAAAAAATTAAATGGAAGTAGCGTTCGTGCGTACGTACGGACTACCGTCTCCACGAACGCGATGAGATTCATTATCCATCGTATCCATTAAAGTATAATTATTATTTAATGATTTAAAAATGATGTTTAAGGACTTGATATCATTCTGGATATTAATAAGATACAACAAACATGACTTATGTAACAAAACATATAAAAGAAAATGAGTAAGTTAACACCCGAAACGGCGTTAATACTAAGATATTATTAACAAATCAATGTTAAAAGATCATATATGATATCATATTAAAGTAAATGATTCTTGTATTATTAAATAACAATTATTTCACCATTATACAGGAGGTAAACCTACCATCGACTAAGGAAAAAGTACAAAGTAAGGGATTCTCTTATCTCACTTTCAATTTCGTGAGATTTCCATTATTCGCCACTAAATTATTGAAAGTGGTGTATTGTGTATGGCCATTTGATATATATTATCATGATTCTCTTTATATTCATGTTATTATGTAAATAATTTGGTGGTTATTAACTTTTGGCCATACGACTCAGTCGATTAACGTGGTAAGGGATTTTCTAATCTCACTTTTAATTTCGTGAGAATTCCATTGTTCACCACTTAATTATTGCATGTGGTGTATGTGTACTGCCCATGATTGAATTAATTGTGTAATATACTTTAATTTATGGGTATTTACATCATCATGGTATGATACTTCTTTCATGGGTGTATGTTTCGTAAGTTACCTAATCGATAAGGGAATTTGAGATTTCAATTTCCACTCATTTGGATTGACACATATTTCATTGATTATATTACCCCAAGATTATGTGTGGAATCACTATTCATTTGATTATGTCATAATTTCCACTCCACTTCCTGTGGATATAAGTTTGATACACATAATCACTCCATTGGTAATTCTCAAGTCATTGATATGAATTTGATAAGAGTAATTTTAACTCATTCTCCATTTGTTGAGTTAAACATCCAATTCGTTGGTATTGTTTTTACAAGAATATGTGTGAATGTCCTTTGATTGTTTTACACTGAATATCCAATCATATTTAGTGTATTTATATTTGTCACACATAATTATGTCATTGATTTATCCTTAACCTAAGGATACAACCTTTATGAGATATTTCATCTCAATTTACATTCCATTGAGACTTCTTTGTTGATATACACCAAATCACTTTTATGTGGTGTATATAATGTACTTTGACATAGTATATCATGAATCCATTTATTCTCATGATATTACAAAGTTTTGATTACCTCAATTATTTGTATTCAAGTGTCTCTCTTTTGGTTAGAACCTCTAACCAAAATACCATTTTAAAATGTTTTAAAGACTTATTCTTCTATATCTTGCTCATTAATGTCCATGTTTTAAAAAATGGATTTTAAGGATTTATTTATATGGACATTAAAGTTTTAAAATTAAAACTCCTTTTAAAAGTTTCAAAGTGGTATGGGACACTTTGATTCAAAAATCTATTTTTAAATGGATTCTTGACAAATAGTGCGACTTTTAAATGTTTTCAAGAAAAGGCGGATATTTCTCTCAAAAAGTTTCGATGATTATTTTCATCTATGTCAACATCCTTCATTATTCTTGATTGAGGTTAATGTGATACAATAAAGTCTTCCATATTGTATCAAATGAGTTATGTTTGACTATGGATGTGCTATTTTTATACCATTCATGGTTTGTGGTAGAAGTATTGACATTTCGTATGCTAGTTTTAATACGAATGTTTATTTTATGCTTAAACCTATTCATATAAGGAATGCATTGGACTTAATAAGTGACGGGTGGAGCCCGCTATAGCTCCTCGATGCATCGGTAGGTCTCATGAGACAAACTAGTGTCTTGGCACAAGGCCTTGGCAAAATCTTATTTTTAGTCTTGGCACGAGGCCTTGGCTATGTGGTTATGATAGTCTGGCATTATGCATTCCATCATTATGAAAGTGGTTATTGATATTGCATGTGATCATTCGACTAGTAGAATATCCATGTGAGTAAGTAAATGGCATTATTTCATTTTACTTTTGCCATACTATGTTGAAATTCAATTTTAAAAGGCTTTTGTTTTAGTTATAAGTTGCCTTAAGTGTTTATGCTTATTTATGAAAGCTTCTTCTATAATGTTATCCTTACTGAGCATCCGACCTCACCCCTTTCAATGTTTTATTTTTCCCAGGATTATGAAGAAGTAATTTATGAATGACCTGCAGGGATAGTATGAGGGGATATGAAGACAAGATGTTTTTTTTATGATGTAATGTAAAAATTTATGGATGTATCTAGTTATTCCAAGGCTACTAAACTAATCGGTCTTTCGAGACTTGATCTTTCTCATGATCATGCCAATGTTATGTAATAATGCACCGACTCTAGATAATTAGGGTCGGGGCGTTACATCTATGTTAATTATAGAGACCCAATCCTATAAAACATATTATTACAGGAATTTTAACATAAATATACAATAATTATAAGAAACATATATTCAGTCGTGATATTTTGCATGACTAAGATCATAATATATCATATGGAAACAAAAAACATGAAGATATTATTTAATTCCCTATAACAATCACCTAAATGCATTTCAGCTTATAAAACATCATAGGATAATATGGGAATATACATAAAATAATGGGCTAAGATAAAAAACCCAATATTTTAATAAATATTAAAAGAAAATATAATATGTTAGTCAAAGGTATTACATGATTTCTTAAAAGAGATGGCTCATGAGTAATCAAACGAATAATAACCTAAAGAATATGGTATTTCAAGAATATGGAAACATAAGAAAAGTGGAATAAAAAACATGATATAATAATTAGTAATGTATAACTACAATTACTAAATCAAATGGTTTATGAAGTCACATATACTACATTAGTTTTACTTCCTAAATCCCATACATAATGTCTTAGTAGACAAAAGATTTACCTAGTGTGTTGGAGCACTATTTCAGAACAGAAATCATAATATGGACTATACTATGTGTTACAAAAAATGGAAATCAATCATATGGTACAAAAATAATAATTAACTATGGAAAGAAAATGGTTTTCATAATAATTCCTCATATAATAATCATTAGAAATCTCATAATGATGGAATCTGATAAATAATCATACAGAATGTATACCCCATAAAAGGAAGGGATAGTAAGGTAGGTATATATGTGAGAGACATACATATATAAATTATAAGAATTATATAAATTTAATGAGAGATAGACTGTATATTAGACAGATAATGGGCATAACCTAAATAAAAGGGTTGGATTGATAGAAAATGGTGGCCCCAATCTCCCACATTTATCCTTGGAGTTCTATGAATCTTAGATGCTCATGAACCAGACGACGGTGGCATGATCCAAACAACATAGATCATCATTGGACACCTTTGACAGGATCATGTTTGTATCATGGGGATTACAGGACCAAGAGACCATTTTTATTCTTGATAATCTACATATTATGGTTTTATTTTCATTAAAAGAGGACATGGTCATAGCTTGGTTGAGATCTCCTCACACATGTAATGGATCCTTCTTTTACCTATTTCGTTAGTATTATGAGTTCTGTATGAAATGTGATTCTCTAACTATTGATATTTGGGTACATTTCCACAAAATCCATCTCTATTCCCAAAATCCAATGATTATCCATATTATTGGAAATTTAATTATATTTTTCTTGTTCTCATACAGTCGAACTAATTCAATTCTTCATCAAATCTCCCTATTTATATGCATTGTAGTCAAGTTTTATAAGGAACATGTTGATTATATTTTGATTTTGGTTGAAGACTAATTTTTTTATAAACAACGAGTAAAATTTTATACGTGGACAAATGTTTTTACTTATATAAATCCGTTGGGGATTTTTCATCTGTTCAACACTATGGTCACATGTTATGTTGTGGTGAGATGATTATGTCCCTCATAGAAGTGTTTTTCTCTTACAGTTTTCTCTGGTGGCCAAATGGTTTTTAGGGAAATTTCTAATTATATTCCTCTTTGGATATGAGAGGATTTGGGGATCATAAACCAAGTTCCTCCATTATATTTTATATTTTGAAATGTTATTTGGGAGTTAATAAGCAGCATGTACATGTCCTTAAAGAGAACTGATAGATCCATTCAACTGATTCTACTTCTTGTGGTAATGGAATGAATACTGGAGGAAATGTTAAGGGGTATGATCTTGTCCCAGGTGCTGGTTTAAAGGTTTTTGATGATATAAATTTTTTACCTAGTCCATACTCCTAATTTTAGGTTTCTCGAGGATTGAATGAATTATATTTTCCATAACAGGGATCTTATGTCTAGTAGGATGCACCGAGAATGGTCCAGCATCAAAATTACTTTACATAATTTACTATAAATGATCATGATTATATTGATACTTATTTTTGGTAGACAATTTTACCAAAATGTTAAAATAAACAAGTTGGATCAAGGTCCAATGAATACTCTGAGCCAAGTGAAAAAGACACTAAATCTCATCAAGAGATTGATTTTGAGTATGATCTCTATGAAAACATAATTGTTGGACCCGAATTGGAGAAGGGGAATTATGGGAATAATACATATGGAAATTATCTTATTAAAATGGTGTGGGAATAAATTCCTTGTAAATTCTACCCAAATATACAAAAGACTATTGCAACTATGTCCTCAGGTAATGAAAATAAAGGATTGACGAGAATAGGGCAGACCAAATCTACAACTGTTGAAGTAGATAATTATGATCCTAGGGAGGTGAATAAGCAAGGTATAAGTGTGATATGTAGGATGACAGAATTTGAATCAATAGGTATTTTCCAATAATTAGTGTCTACAAGGGTATAGAATATAATTTCTAGGAAAATGGAAGTAGAAAATTGAAAATTTTGGAGCTCATTCTTGACACTAATGAAAAATATTCTCAATGTAGTCTTCTATAACAATGATATATATGAGAAGTCCAATAAAAATTATTATATCTGGTTTATAATTTATACCAATGAATAATGAAATGTGGTTATAAATAAAAAATTCCCCATTTTTCCTTGAGGCTTTATCAAATAGACGGTCAACTTGGAGGAATATATACGGACAAGGTACAAGATGGAAAAACTTTTTAATGATATTATCAATGATGATCCTTATACTTAGTTAATTGAACATAACTATGACTTATATATTGTGTCTAGTCCAAATATTCTTAATATTTTCATTAATAATTTATGAGTCCTTTCTGTGTGAAACACTTTTTTTACTCGTTTAGTTATCCAAATTTTCACACAGAAGTTATTTTAAAATATAAATTTATATTTTTTTGAGTAAAAAAATATATAATAAATTAAATTTATATAATAATAAATATGTCATGAATATCATATATATACATTAAATCCATGATTATAAATAGATGTGAGAGGCGATGATGGAAAAGGGAATACATCAGCTCATGAAGCTGTAGTTCCTTATACAAACGAATAACGGTTTCTTCTTCCAGAAAATGAAAGAGGAAATGGATATATGTTATGAAATTAAATAATTATATATACGTATACTGGATATAATGATACTATTATATTATCATGGTTGAATAAATTTTTTATGCGGTGGAGGAATAAATAAAACAAATATGCTTAGATAATAATGACACCTCCCCTTCAGACAACCTCCATAGGTTTTCACTGAAATCCATCCACATAGGGTTTTCTACTCAAATAAAAGATTGTAGGATTTTTTAAGGTATTTATGGAAAATAATTTAGTAGGTATTTTCCAAAAAAATCATTCAATGTTGTGATGGACGACGAGATACATCTGGCTCTGAAACACATTCATCCCACTAAGGCTCTGGGACTGGACGAGTTCCATGCCCTTTCTTTCAAACAATACTGGCACATTATCGATCCCAACATTTTCAAAATGATAAAAAAATATCTGGGCTGGGAAAGCTAGCATTTCCCCCATCAATGAAATAGTCCTCTTCCTCATTCCAAAAATTAATAAACCTATAGCGATCCCAGATTTTAGACCTATCAGTCTCAGCAATGTCTCCTATAAGATCTTCTTAAAGATCCTTGTCAATCGACTGAGACCTTGCCTTCTTGATATTTTCACATAAAACCAGAGCACTTTCGTGGCCAAGAGACTGATCCCTGATAATTCTATTCTTTCGCACGGAGTGTTCCATTCAATGAAATCATTCTCCACCATGAAAAGAGGAACCATGTCCTGGAAACTGGATATGACTAAGGCCTACGACAAAGTGGAATGACACTTCCTCAGAGTTGTGATGTTGAAAGTGGGCTTCTATGAAAAATGGACTGATATGGTCATGAACTGCATCTCGACCATCTTTTTCAGTATCAAGGTCAATGGGGATCTGACCAGAGGATTCACCCCATCCTGGGGCCTTCTCCAGGGAGATCCCCTCTCCCCTTTTCTTTTTATTTTGGTGGTTGATGTTTTCTCTCACCTTATTTCTTGGGCTGCATCCTATGATTCTATTCATGGGGCTAAGGTCTGTCGTGCTAGCCCACCGGGGTAACACCTCTTTTTCGGCGACGACTACCTCCTTTTATGCAGAGCAACAATTAATTAATTTCAGGTGGTTAGCCAACGATCCACCAGTACGAAAGGGCATCTTGCTAGTCAATCAATCATAGAAAATATAAAAATCACCAAAACACGAAAATTATGTGCATCTGTAGGCATCCAATGGGTTGAAAAACACCGAAAGTATCTCGGGATACCCACGGTGATTGTCTAGTCCAATAAATAAATCTTCGCATCTCTGGTGGGCAGGATTGATAAAAACATTCAAGGATGGGCCCTGAAAAGAATTTCTAAATCTGGCAAAGAGACCCTCATTAATGAGGTCATACAGTCTATCCCCAGGTATTTTATGTCTCTGTTTATGCTCCCGAAGTCCATCATCGACCAGATCCATTCATTCACTACCAACTTCTATTGGGGGAAGAATGAGGGAAGGAATAGACCCCACTGGATGGCCTGGGAGAAACTCTGCAAACAAAAAATAGTGAGAGGGATGTGATTCCGGAAACTTATTCTCTTCAATGACTCACTGTTGGCCAAGAAAGGATGGCTCTTTATTAACCGACCATCATCCCTCTGTGCACAAGTTCATTGTGCCAAGTACTTTCCCCCCACTAACTTCCTGGAATCCTCTCTTGGCCTTCGCCTTGGCTTCCTCTGGAGAAGCATTTCGGGGGCTCGAAATCTCCAGGAAAAAGGACTATGCTGGAAGATTGGGATTGTCTCATCTGTCAATACCTGGACTGATCCCTGGCTGATTGATAAGAAAGGCATGAGCGCCACATCCCCCGCCCAAACAGGTCTTGAAGATGCCACTTTCAGCTACCTCCTTTATGACAAGGGACCGGGGTGGTGTCTGGAAAATATTCATAATTGGTTTAATGAAATAAATCAAATAATTATCCTGAGCATTCCCTGGGTTCCGGACGCAGGGCCAGACCTTCTCTTCTAGATCAATGACAAATCAGGTGAGTATACAGTGAGATCCGGGTATAGATTCGCTCTTGGAAACCACTCAGTCGGCCCGATGGAGGGACTATGGAAATTTATTTGGACTCTCAACGTCCCCAAAAAAATTCTCCAATTCTGGTGGTAGATGTGCACGGGTACACTCCCTACTATGAGCCTTCTCGTTTATAGACATATGGCGAGTGCCGATTTCTACCCTTTATGTCCTAATATTCCAGAAACCCCTTTGAATTCCATCATTCACTACGTAGGGGCTAAGGAAATTTGGAATAAATTGGGTCTGACCCAAGACACACCACTGGCCACAGTCTCCAACCTAACCGATCTTCTGATGCGTTGGTGGTCCTCCCCCTCAACGGCTAACGTAGGCTCACTTTCCACCCTGGCCTGGATCATCTGGGTCCAGCGCAACGATTCTATTTTCCTCACGTTCATAAAACTCTGTAATTCTGGAATGAACGGGCCACCTCATGGATTGAGGGATGGAAGGACCACAATGGACAATATATGCCAGGGGTTAACCCCTCATACCCCTCTCATTGGAATCCTGCAATGGAAGGTATTCTTAAGATCAATGTGGATGCAGCTCTGCCCAAGGATGGGCTCGTTGGACATGGCCTCCTGGCCTAAAACCATATATGGAAAATCATTGCGGCAAAATACGAACCACACAATACATTCTGGGAACCTGTAGTGGCAGAGGCCACCACCATCCTTGCTGGTATGATGCTCGCTTTGGACCATGGGTGGATTGATATCAACATTGAGTCTGACTGCCTCACCTCAATCAATTTTATCAACCATAATGATGGTAGACTCTAGTCTTTTGGCCCCATCATCAGAACAATTATTACACTTCGCAAATGCTTCTCATTTTGCACCTTCTCCTTCACTAAAAGGGAAGAAAACAATGCGGCTCATCAACTTGTGGTCTCAGGCCTATTAGATACTAACCAGCTCTGACTGGAAAATTTTCCTTCATGGCTTTGCACTTGTACATCTGCAGACTTCCGGCATTAATGATATCTGTCCTTTTTTTCAAAAATAATGATCTTATATTAACTTTATGACTATAAGTCATCATTATATGAATTTAAAATGATATAAATATATATTTAATCAATATATTTTAATTAAATATTTCATCATTATGGTTTATTTTAATTCATTAAAATGTATAATCGTTTTCATATAAATATGGGTTTTTAGAATAACATGTCTTTTAGTATAAAAGGAAACTAATACAAGAATTATGAAAATTGGTGATTAAAATGAAATGAAGTTTATTATTATAAATAAATTGTTTTATATGTAACTTTATTTCCAATTTCAAAATATAATTTTACTTTAATGTTACTTTATTAAAAAAATAAATGACAATATTTGAAAAATCAATAATATTAACAATTCACTAAGAATGTACATCATTTTAAAAAAATCCAAAAATTATAAAATAATTTATTTTTATCATGAATATTTTAAAAATTAAGTAAATTTTATCATATATATATATATATTCAAAATAGTTTAGAAATTAATTAAATTATATATGCACAAAAATTAATAAAAATTATTTTTAAGAAAAACATATTTTCCTAAGAATAAAAAGAATTTTTTTAAATTGGGTTCTTATTTACTAATAATTTATCTATAAATTTATATTCTGTAATTCTATTATACATTTACTGATTATATTAATCCCATTTATACCTACCAATTTAATTTAAATGTTATAATGATCATATTTAACCAATCCTTGTTCGTTTCAGTTCAGTGTTGTGTGTTATATACACTATCGAATATAGTTTTATTTTAAAAATATTGGGGTTATATATTCTTAATCCCTAGAGTAATTTACTCTTTGAAATTTTTTATTATATACCCTAGTGAAAAAATATGAGGGTACTTCTCCTTTATATCTTCCTCTGATTCCTAGGTTTCTTCTTTATATATATTGTTCTTCTGTAATACAATTACCAGCTGAGTTGTCTTATTTCATTGAAAACTGTTCCATGATATTCACCTACTACAACGTATAAGAAAGATTATTTTCCATATTTAACCCCTCTAAATTTAGTAAACCTACGGGATTTGGTATGTACTTCATCAAGATGCACTAGTGAAAAAAATATATTTTAACATCATTTTTTAACTTTTATAGTTGGTTTTGCACAGATGTTAACTTAGGTGATATTAGAAATTAAATTTTTTAGATCAGTTTTTTAAAGATGACATCAAAACTCCTGCTAAAACAAATTTGATATATATTTCAACTTCGGTTTTAACAGAGAACCAACATTAAATGATCCATTTAGGAATTTTCACATTGGTTTTCTAAAAAAAATCAAATATGGAATGATGTTTTAACATTGGGTTTTCATAAAAAGTGACATCGAAATCAATATTATCTTGAATCTTAACAAGATAGTAGTAATCATTATTACTAATAAATGATGTCAAATGTATTTCACTTTCATTATATCATTAATTTTAGATGTTTTTTTTACAAAACCCAATGTAGAAACATATCAATTTCATATTCAACATCAGTTTTTGAAAAAATTGACATTAAAAGGTGTAATTTTTTTTAAAAAAAATTTAAATTTAAATTTTATAATAAAAATTAGAGACCCATTAAAATAGATAAATCTCAAAAAATTAAAAAAATGAAAAACCATAGTAAAAAACAAAATAAAACAACTTAAAAAAGATATCCAGTATCAAAATACTCATTTTTAAACATTATTTAAAAGAGACATATATGAAACATATGAAACCTAGAAATAAATTTAATATGGAAAACTAAAAAAGAATGTGGTTTTATAAATAGAAATTTTTTAATATTAATTAAAATATACATACATGATAATCTAAAATATAATCATACAAAAAAATTACGTGAAAACAAACTTTAAATATGGGTATGGTATTCATTTGAATATAAATTGAAATTAGTGAAAATATATAATAAAATGAATGTTATAATATTAAAAATATAATATTTTGATAATATATATATATATATATATATAATTTTATATTTACAGAAAAAAAGATCAAAAAAATCATGTACTGCATGTAAAATAATATGTATGATGTGATTTCTAAAAAAATGGATTTATAAAAATTCACTAAATAAAAATGTCCCAACATTACTTACATGATTTTTCATAGATTTTATTGATTCATTAATCATGGTGTATTATTTATGATTTTTTGTTTTTGAAATATTTTTTAACGGTTCAAATGGGATATTTGGTTGTCATTAATATATTCCTTGGATATTATTAGAATGATATAAATTTATAATGAATATGGTCGGGGTGTCAAATCATGGATGGAATTTACAGGCTATGCCTGGAACATTCCTGACATGTAAGAACTTGGTTTTTCAAAAAAATAAGGATCCTTTTAATTTAGGTATAATTCAATTTTTTTGGATTTAATATAGATTGTTAATGAGGTCGCAAGTGTCTTGGTGTGTTCGGGGCCTGTTCGGAGCCCAGAACCGATATTTTTTGTAGAAATAGTTGGGTTTCACGGTTCATAGAAACCGTGCAAGTCAGGATATAGGGTGACTTATAACTGAATGAGGCTGGATGTTTAGTAGTAGGATGATGAAATAATTGGTAAAACTGTGTAGATTATACCGTACATCCATGCAGATGGTTTATAGAATTTAGCAAATCCATTTTACACTGTTGGCTCATGGTTTCTCAGACTGTGTAGACTAACCATACGAGTGCCCCCTTGGATCAATGAGGGGTAAACAATTTGGATACCCACCAACCGAACCTTCTAATGATTTTTTTTTGTAATTTTACCAAAATACCTTTAATAAATTGTTTTATGATTATCCCTTTCTCTTTTTTTCTCTCTATTAGATAGAAAAGGATCAACCTCTATGTTTTGAGCCCTCTTCAAACCTAATCTAGGAATTAATCTTTTTCTTACATCTAGATTCCAATCAATGACCTCTTAATCTCATTATATTCATGTTGGTAAGATCTTATTACCCTTTATGTCATTATTTATTCTTATTTATATCAATGATTATATTTATATATATGATCATATGCCCTATTTTCATGGCATTGAACCATTCTTCAGATCCCTTACAATCTAGGAACAACTAGTTGTTGATACTAGATGAGAATATTCATACGAGTACGTGTTATGTTATCTATAACTCATCCCCCATAATTCTTCATTTTTTAAAAATTCATGTGGACACACCGATTTAACCGGTAGTGATTTACTAAAATCATGTTCCATTTTGACAGTCATTAGAACTAGCTTATAAGGACCTTTTTCAATATGAAATTATTTTTTTTGGTTATGACCTCAACATAGACTCCCCATGTAGGGTTCTTTCCATAAATATTCTATTAGTGGTTTGTTAATTCTATTTTCCTCACAGTTCAGGTGTATCATGAATTTAAGATGACAAAGGTGTGTGTTTAATTAAATCAATGAAGTGCTGAGGTATGACCCTATTAATGGTAATACCATTTAATTAAATGAATTGTGTATTTATAAATTTTTATCCTCTTATTTTTATTTAATCATTGGATCACTCTATGGTAATTGGAAAGTATATAATTGATGTCACTTGAAAAAGTTTGTTATGATTCAATTGACCGTGGTTTCTCATCCTTAGACTTCATTTTCCTATTTATTAATGGTAAAGGAGAGAAATTATTAATTAAATATAAAATTATGTAAGTGGTTGCATACCCATTAGCCGTGTCACACTAATGAAAAGGAAAAAGCATGAACATAAATGATTACTGAATGGAATGAGTAATTACATGGCATAATTAACTAAACAAATTGATTATAACATTACTAATCTATACATAACTTGCTATATTTATAGAAGTAGTTAGACGAAATCTCAACTTGGATTCCTCATGGAATTCTTTGAGCACTTGTGGATGCCATTCCAATTCCGAGGTACTGATTTCAAAGGGTTATACCCACATAATAACTAGATCATTTTCGACAATTGGATTCATGATATGAGACTGTAGGATCCATCCTTTATCATTATGATATTGGGATTCCTTCAAAATTATCTTTTGATCCATAATGACTTCTATTCACATGAGGCACCATGGTTATATCCATCAAGACCATTCACTAATTACTTGTTCTACCTTGGATGACATCCTTGAACTCAGAAACAGTTATTATTATGGTATTCCTTTGATTATTCTCATTGGATTAGACTCTTAGATCCTTATTCATGTAACATGTTACTACTATTTTAGTTCGACCACGGAGTTCATGGATTAGTAAGTGATTACCTTTATCCCTTTCATTGTTAATAACTTTTTATGATGTCTTATTATATCTTGGTTCCTTTCACTTTTATCATCATTACAAGATTCCATGTTAGATCTGGGATACTCCACTATTATTATAATTATTGGATTACATTTCTGGTTATAAATCATGTAAATTAATATATGAACTAGACCATAATTAATTAATGACATGGTTACATGTATATATTCCATCTTATGGATGAAGTAGATACTTTTTTATTTACATAATTTTACTACATTAATTTTATATATGAATTCTTACACACTGATTTAGTTTATATTACATGGATTAGATACTATATATATCATTGGTGGGGGCCCATAGATATTTATTACCCAACATACCTAGGACACCGTTGGAGCCTAGGAAGAATATATTTATGTAAGTGTTGACAAATAGATGTTTAACTCTTCAAACACTTGACTCCTTTCTTTCATTAGGATGGAGCTGGGTAGAAGATGACCAAGTTGGAGATTGGTATGCATGGATAGTTTTTGGATTAACAAATATACTTTTTAGTAGTATTTATTGTTCTCTTATTTGTATCCATGGATTTTATTTTTTTAGATACATGAAATTTGTCAACATTGGCTTTTGAGTATTATTTTCTATTTCTCCAGTTGTTTATTATTCATGTAATCTTTTTCTATTCCATATAGTTATACTATATTTATTCTGATATTTAATCTCTATTTCAATTATCAATTATTCCACCGTATGGTAATGAGGGTATAGTATCCCCACAGACACACCGTAGGTTCACGTTACTAGTTGTCAACCTCTAGTGTTTGGGGAGAAGCACTAGAGACCTCATGACCCACTGGGCTCGGGGCATCTCTTAGTGGAATCAAGGATTGGGACGTCAAAATTTGGTATCAAAGGGGGTTCATTCTAGATTACTTATTCATAGACTGCATATTAGATATTATTAACTCTTTGGAACTTGTTAATAAGTCGTGCATGGGCAAAGCTAACACATGTTACGGGTAAATGCCGAGATCCGTGAATAATAATTTTTGTTCTACTTTTTCGGATTACAGTTGATATCATTTCATTATTGCGGTAATTCATATGGTGTTTTGTGGTTATTATTATTATCCTAAATGAGAATTTAATTTCATCCTTGTCACGATGATATGTAGGCAGAAAATATTGATACATGCATCATCGTAGGCAGATGGAATTCACATGTAATGCATATTATCATGCCATATAGGTGCATTTCACTACTATCATTGATTTATATGCCTATTATTTATTAGTGAGAATTATATATTTTTATACATATATATATATATGTATATATATTCATTTTCTACTCTTTTCTATGATTGAGTGATTGGTGGGATCAATTCATGAGGTGTGTGGGCCCTCATGGGTTGGAATGGATAATTTACTGAGTCGAGCAATTATAATGAAATTCAATGGTTGTCGATATTAGTGATAATGTGTATGGTCCATAATTAACTAGATTTGGTGATCGATTTTGAATGTAACTTGATATATAAAAATAAGAAAATTCAAACTGTATAAGTGAAACTTGACTTATTAAATGAAATAGTTGTCAATAAATGATGAGGTAAGGGATGGTTAAACCTTCACTTAATAGTACCCCTATAATTTATACCTGGTAAATTTCTAATATCTATCCCTCTATATGGGTAGTTATGGTATTATACCATGGTTATGGATCCCTTTCCTTTTGTTCATATTTCACTATTATTATCTATATGATTCAATGATTGTATTGTGGTGTGTATTTGGCATTTGTAGAATATTGTCGCAACCATGTCCTCATGTTGTGTGGAAAGAGGGTGGAGATTACCATGATTCATATCTGGTGGGCCCTATCTAAATGTCTTATATATAGGAGTTCCTTGTGAGGCACTACCTTTTCCACCTAATTAGGGAACTGATGGTCAACTTCATGATAATTTCTTAAAATTGATGTAGTCCAAGCAAGGTGCTCCACAACCTGTACCTATGATGGATGATATAACAATGTGAGTTCTAGAAGATGAATCCTCCAACCATCAAGGTGGATTCATGTCTATAGGATACTAAATCATGGCCTGATTCAACCTTTTCTATATTTTATAATCCTGATATTCCTCCAAAGAAGAGGTTCTAGCTTGCTACAAACATACAACATGATTCATCTTGGCACTGGTGGGATGTGATTACCTAGGCTAGTCGTTATCAGGTCTTGCTATGAGATGATTTCCAGACCGCCTTCTATAATTATTTCTATCCAAAAACACTGAGGTCTGACCATGCCTGATATTTCATGCATCTCAAGTAGATCACTATGTTAGAAATGTAGTATTAGACATGTTTTACTGAGTTACAACACTTTTCACCGCTTCTTTCTGATGATGAGAATTCGCGTGACAGATTCTCCAAAGATTGGATTCAGTATTCCATCCTTCTAAGTTTAACTTATTTCACATACCTATCTTTTATAAGATCATAAATTAGGATCATAGCACTGATCACATCCTAAGGGAATGAGACAGTACTAGAATTAGTGGATTAGTTCTGCTATTGGTCAGTTGTTCTACTAGTAGTAGTAAGTGATCCCTCATGGTTTCTCATTAGGGAATTGGCATCCATAGTAATTGTACTTTAATCTATATGGTGTTTTATCAGTGTTAAAGACATTGTAATCTAAAGACTAAATTCAATAGAGACCCTCTAGAGTGTTGGGCTTGATGGCTTATGGGTAATATTTAGATATTCTTGCAGAACGTTCCATCAGCTTCTAGTGGAAGAGGAACCACATTAGATCCACCTTCAAGTTAAGGATCTTTTATACTATGTTAGTAGGAGAGTTAGGGTATCATTGACAGGACTTGATGAGGAAGAGGTTGTGTTCATAGTATCTAGACATCAAATTATCTATAGCACCAAATGAGGGGTCTTGATTGTGGTAGTACAGATATTACATGGGGTTGTTTATCACGCCAATTTCATACACTACAACCAATACCCAAGGATCAGGTTAGTGGAAAATCTATAGTAAAAAGTAATATTCTATTAGCCACTACTATCTCATATTATTTATTTGATACTTGTGCTTCACACTCCATCTCATTATATATTATTGAAGGCCTCAGGATGGAAATACAATTTTATTGTGGTTTAATAACCCTCAATATAGCGTTGGGTGTACGGATAGAGGGAACATTTAAATGTAGGGACAACCCCTTGAGGTATGAATTTACTCATTATTATGATACCTCTTGTTCTAAATATGAAAGGCTTGGATGTCATTACCAGTATGGATTGGTTGGTTCTGTATCACACCTTTGTAGACTACTATCACCACAGGGTATCATTTATAAAAACATATGGTGGAAATTATCTACATATGGGTGAGTGGAATGTCTATGAGAGAAGATCTAGACCAGATAATCGTGGAATATATAGAGTGACCACCCAGATTGTTAATCTCTTCATAGAGGATTAGAGTTTACATCTTGATGAGTTCCCTCCTATAGTGGATTGTTTCAGGGATGTCTTTCTAGAGGATATTTCAAGATTTCCTCCTGAGATAGAGGTATGGTTTGTGATTGAGATCATTCTAGGAATATCTCTAGTTCCAATTCGTTCATAAATAATGGAACCTACTAATATATTGTTTCTAATGTGAATGTTTGAGGATTTTGAGGCCATAGGTTTTATATGGCATAGAACTTCCTTTTGGTATTCGCATGTTATTTTATCTAATAAGGAATATGTGACCCTTCATTTATATGTGTATTATTGAAGTTTGAACAAAGATTATGGTCAAGAACCAGTATCCATTTCCTCAAATATATGATATATTTTACAAAGGTCAATGAGTAATTTTGTTGTCTAAGATATACCTGAGATCAATCTATCATCAGGTGTGAGTCAGGCCATTAGACATACCTTGTACAAAATTTTGTAGTATGTATGGTATTTATTAGTATATCTTTATGTCATTTTTTATTAAAAAAATGATTCTATTTTCATGGATTTTTATAATATGGTGTTTTACCTATAATTGGATTTTTTTGTCGTAGTATTTGTGGTTGAAATATTGGTGTATAATCACACTCATATTGACAATGCCAATAAGCACAAGATCATTAGGATTACAATGATTGAACATCATCATTATTCAAATATTTTATGTCCCAATTTTATATCAATAAGGTTCACTTATTGGGTCATATTATTTTTAAATCAAAAGTCTCTATTGACCAAGAGATGGTGAAGGATGTAGTTTCCTAGGAGCATCCCAAGAACATGTTTTAGATACATAGTTTCTTAGGTTTTGATGGATATTAAATTTGTTTTATATATGATTTATCATGACATTATGAACCTCTTAATGTTACAAAAAAGAAGAGTGTTATGTTCCTATGGTCAGAATAGCGTAAGAAATCCTTTCAGCAGTGGAAAGGGTGGCTTGTCTCGAAATGTATTCTGATTCTCCCAGGGCCTAATAGAGGCTATACTATGTTCGATGATGCATTATGAATTTTCATATTATATGTTCTAATATATGAGGATATATTCATTTCATATGGATCTCAACAGTTGGTTCCTCATGAAAGAAATTACTCGACACATGACCTTGAGCTTGTAGCAGTTTTCCATGCCGTATGTTCTAGTAGATAATTTATATTGGTTGAGTGCTTTGTGGTGTATATGGACAACAATATCCTCAAATATATCTTTAAAAATCATGTATTGAATCTAAAAAACTTTTTATATGTTGAATATATTCATTCCATTTATTTTAAACATTCTTATATGCTAGGAAAAGGAAATTCGGAAGCAATTGCGTTGAGTTGGGAAACTCAAGAACATGTCGTACGAGATTATAGTGATGAATAAAAATTGATTATCCTATTTTCTAAAACTCCTGTAGAGTTTTATGAAAGTCATGATTAGTCTTATCTCTAATCCTTGATAGTAAATCTTCACTACTTGAGAGGGTAATGCATAGGCAATTATCATATCCTGAAGGATTGGTTCTATTTGAAAATCATTCAAGAGATAACCCAACTTTGAATTGATCTTGTGGATAGAGAAAACATTCGTTGTATACATGGGAACATCCTGGTTCATATTGATATGAGAGAGGATTTGATTCAAGAGTCACATTCTGGTTAGTGGGATTTTCATACAATAATCCCCAATAAGTATTGAGATATGAGACACTATTAATGGAATCCTAGGAGTAAACATCACATAGGAGGATTCATCACTAGGTGGCCCACCTATTAACTGGTGATGGTGGACCACCAGATATATGTAGACTTGTTAAAAACGGATTTTATCCCAAAAATAGAAACAATAAGGTGTTTTTATGGATTTTTTCTGGATTACTAGGGTCACTGAGAGGTACTGACATTGTATGGGTAGTCAATGACTGAAAGTGAGCTGTTGTGGGCGACCTAAAATGATTAATGTGATTTCGGGGTACTTAGGTGCAGCGTAGTGGCTGACCAAGGTCGTCTCTCAAAGGAGGAATTGAATTAAAACAACTTTTCAAAGGTATTCTAAAAATAAAAGAAAGTAGAATTGAAAAACTACGTAAACGTATGGGGGTTGTTTATAGTTTATAAATCTAGAAGAAGTTTGCTGTAAGAAGATTGTATTTTTTTGAAATGAAGTTTGATTAAAAAGACACAACAAGAAGATGTTTTTTTAGAAAAATATTTTAAAAGGCATAATCGATATAACTCTACATCTTCAATAAATTATTTATCATTATCATTAAAATCAATATCCACATTTTTATGATCCCCTAATTTTTTAACCCTTGAACCTTGTAAGAGTTAACTTAACCACAAAGATTGCATTACATAAACCCTATGATAGCTTCAGAACACGCAATCGCAGAACCCTACTTTGATTGTTGTTCGTAGGTTAGCTTATGGTCAGTGGTTAATTAGAGCACATATCCATTCTGGAAATGAGGATGAATTGTGTTCAGGGATTATATTTTACCTCTACAAATTTATCACATGTGGTCTTGTATTACCGATTAAGATCGTGCTCTAACGATATACACAAAATCTTGACCTCGTGTGTTTTTGTGTTAATTATTCAATTGATTACTTAGTTTCTTGAAATTTAAGAACACAATTCGTGGATCATATAAAGTTTATTATTGTAGCTCAATGATTCAAAATAATTAATTGAAGAATGATAGAGGTCGATCGATTACTAAAAATAACTACTCTTCCATGGGTGGTGTAGTCATCGTAGAGACATTTTGCATGAGAAAATGATTGAAAGGGTAGAACCCAATATCGTCTCCACTCTTAATTTCAACCCAATTAAGAAGATTAAGAGATGAAGAGAAGGGAAGAACGCATAAGATTATTTGAAGAAAAATTCAAAAACAAACATGAAAGAAAAGAAATACAAAGAGGAGGTGGGAGAGGAGAGGGTTTGTGGAAGAGAGGTTTGCACAAATCCCTACTTCTTCCAAGATATGTGAGGGGCTCCCAAGGGACACCCTTTCGGCCACACCTTCCCAATGCCACGACAAACCCTCCCAATGTGTTAAATTTCTTTTTAAATAGAGTTTGTGAGGGATAGGGTTACATAACTTTTTGAGTGTGAAATGAAAAACTCAGCCAAATATTTTATTCCACGTTTCACCACCTAGTTGAAATCAAAAACACGTGAATTGGCCAGCCTTCCAGAAGGAGGATTTGTGCCAAATCATATCCCCGAGCTTTCCTCAACATTTGGGCTCCATCCAAGCCCTGATGAACAAGATATTGTCCAAATACAAAACCTATGTCCATTCTGCCGAGTCCAGCCCACAATTGGTTTAATGGCCCATTTACTCCATCAAAATTCACTCTTTAGCTCTAGTGTCCTTAATGCAAGTTGTACAAAATTATGTTATAAATACTTTTACAAAATAATATGTTCAAATAAAAAATATTAAAATAATTATCTTCAAAATACTACAGTACATTTTAAAAGGGTAAAACTGGAATTTTCATCAAATTTTAAAATGAATGATCTAATCCCAAATATTTATTAAATGAATATATTTATCATAATGTGAGGAAATTATATCATTTATTATCAATAAAATATTAAACAAAATAGTGTTTTATCAACTCCCCCACACTTACCCTTTTGCGGGGAAAAACCTCATGTCATGTAAACATCAATATCAAATCAAAACGAATTTTAAAACACATATCCTTGAGATCAAACAATTACACACCAAGAAACAAAATATATCATTCCTCATAAGAAACCATTATTTCAAGTTATTCATTTATATCATTCAAAATATTTCCACTTTATTTATCCTCCCATTCACAAAACACTTACCTCGCTTGAATTTTCTCTTATCACACAAATATCAATTTTTTTGCACTGTCTTTCTCATCCAAACTCATACAAGGGTCACCATAGGCTTGATAAATTCATACATCACTACC
Source organism: Viscum album (assembly GCA_963277665.1). Taxonomy (NCBI): domain Eukaryota; kingdom Viridiplantae; phylum Streptophyta; class Magnoliopsida; order Santalales; family Viscaceae; genus Viscum; species Viscum album. The sequence continues at coordinate 122,177,325 of OY728129.1, read as the reverse complement.
CGATGTGATTCAAGGAAATATGTTTTTCATGAGGACTTTTTAGGGTAGTTCTGTGGATTTTGGTTGTTAGGATTTAAATGTGAAATATTTTGAGGCTGAATGAGGAGGGCCTGACTATTTTTGAAGCAAAATTGCATTAATCTAATTTTCACATAAATATGATCTTCTCATCAATCCCCATAGTATCAATTCATCTCTATCATCATGAAAAGTCATGAAAAGTTTACACCATTCAACATTTCAGCATAAAAAATGTCAATCTTCTCAAACATGATTTTCTTGAAAGCTCCAGATTGGCACAACTTTCCACCTCAATTAGAAGCTCCAGAAAAGGCACAGCTTCTTTTATCATGAAATCTCTAGAAAGGTACAACATTCAATATAATGATTTTCTTCAGTAGAAAACACATCTATTCAGAATTTAATTTTCCTCCCAATTTCTCACAGAATGTCGTAGCACAACACAACATAGCTTCCCCCACACTTAAGCTCAACTAGATTATGCAATATCACTTAAATATTTGGTTGGATAGGGAAAATTGGCTTGTAATGTGGCTATCCTAACAAGTTGTTCATGGCTTCTAAGGGCTACAAGGATTAAATTTTCAAGGTAGGTCATTATAAAAAAAAATCTTTGAAATAGGGGCTTTAATACCAAATAAATTCCTCAATCATTTAAACAGAAGTACCTAAAACCCTCATGTTTTGACAGGAATAAGTCAAATTATGGTTAAATCAGGCATGGTTTCGTTCTCTCAAGAAGTGAGGTGAATGTAAAGAATATGAAAATAATGGTTTAGAAGCCTCATAGGAATGTGATTTCAAATATAAAGATAGTGAGATGTGGAATGGGATTCAAAATTCAATGTACTTTTCATGAAATTGCTAAATATTTGAACTTGAAACAATGTCATTTCAGCTAAAAATTTTAAAAAACACAAAGAAAATTGAAATACAAACACACAAAATTTGAAAACACAAATGTTTTTTGGTTTCTTTTAAACAGGAAAACATTTGAAATTAATAAACTAGAAGGTTCCCTCCCCCACACTTAAAATATTGCATTTTCCTCAATGTGGACCAATGAGATGATATATGCACATGAAATGCAGAATTTTTAAATAGGACAAATAATATAAATGTGAAAGGGTTAGGAACAGCCTGATGTTCTCAAGTGATGATGGGGTCATGCAGTGTGATAAAATCCACTGATTTAGCAGGAATTCCCTCAATGTATCTCTTCAGACATTTCCCATTGACTGTAAAGATCCTTCCAGTGTCTTCTTGTGTGATCTCCACTACACCATAAGGAAAAACATTAGATACAATATAAGGACCTAACCATTTGGAACTCAACATACAAGGAATCAGCTTCAGTCGTGAACTGTAGAGAAGGACTTTCCCTTCAACATGAAACTACCTTTGTTGGATCATTCAATCATGAGCTTCTTTTGATCTTTCCTTGTAGAGCCTTGAGTTCTCATATGAAGACAATCTAATCTCATCAAGATCTTGAATTTGCAGCTTCCTTTGGATCCCAGCTTAGGCCAAATCCATGTCGCATTTCATTATATCCAAATAAGTCTGATGCTCAACTTCTATGGGGAGATGACATTCCTTCCCAAAAAAATTTGAAATGGGGGCATACCAATGGGTGTCTTGTATGCTGTCCTATAATCCCACAATGCATCATCCAAGTGCTTTCTCTAATCCTTTCTATTTGGATGCACAATTGTTTCCAATATTTGTTTCAACTCATGATTTGAAACCTCATCCTGGCCATTTGTTTTGGGGTGGTATGGTATTGATGTTTTTTGTGTCACCCCATACTTCCAAATAAGGGAAGAAAAATTCCAATTGAAAAAGTGCATCTCTTGGTCACTGATGATGGCTTTCGGTACTGAAAACCTGCAAACAATCTGTGCTTTGAAAAAGTCCACAACAACATGAGAATAATTAATCCTTGTGGTCGTGGCCTCCACCCATTTACTCACATAATCAACAGCAACCAAAATATACAAAAATCTAAATTAAATGGAAAAGGACACATAAAATCAATGCCCCATACATAAAAAATCACATAGAATAGTATGGGTTGTTGGGGCATCTCATGTCTCCTAGAAATTTGACCAGTGTGTTGGCAATGAGAGCATGAATTACAAAACACATGGGCATCATTGAATAAGCTAGTAAAATATTATTCAGAGTCCAAAACATTCCTAGTTGTTTTTTGGGGTCAGAAGTGTCCACCACAAGAAAGTGTATGACATAAATGAAAAACAGACTCAAACTCATGATCAGGAACACACCTCCTAATGACTTGGTCACTACACATGCACCAGAGGTAAGGATCATCCCACACATAAAACCTAGAATCACTTTTTAATTTTTGGACTTGATGCTTCTTAAAATTTGATGGGATTTCAGAGGAAAAAATGTAATTAACAAAATTAGCATACCAAGGATTCGTACCTGAGACGGTATAGAGATGCTCATTGGGGAAAGTGTCCAAAAGTGTTACCTAGTCCAAGGTGTCACCCTCTATTGTGTGAGTAAGCCTACTCATGTGGTATGCCACCAAATTCTCTTACCCCTTTTTGTCCATTATCTCGATGTTAGACTCTTGAAGAAGGAGCATCCAATAGATAAGTCATGGCTTTGCATCTGGCTTATATAAGAGGTACCTCAAAGCTGCATGGTCAGAAAAAACAACTACATTAGATCCAAATAAATATGAACGAAATTTATCTAATGAAAATATAACCGAAAGAAACTCCTTTTCTATTGTGGTGTAGTTTGATTGGGTAGAATCCAATGTCCTCGATGAAAATAAAATCACATGTGAACGTCCCTCCTCCCTCTGAGATAATACAACTCCAACCGCGAAGTTGGACGCATCACACATAAGCTCAAATGGAAGGTCCCAGCATGGGGGCTGTATGATCGGTGGAGTGGTCATACACATCTTTATCTCATGAAATTATACCCTGCATGAATCATCATAATTGAATTCAATAACTTTTTGAAGCAATCGAGATAAAGGTAGAGCGATCTTACTAAAATATCTGATGAAGCGTCGATAAAATCCAGAATTTCCAATGAATGATCGAACATCACACACACATGTAGGATATGGTAGGGATGAAATAATGTCTACATTAGATTTATCAACTTCAAGGCCATGTTGTTAGGCTATATGACCTAAGACAATTCCATTTTCGACCATGAAATGACATTTTTCTAGAATTTAAGACCACATTCTTCTCAATACAATGATGCAACACATCACCCAAACAAAAGAGACATTCATCAAATGAGGATCCATAAACTGTAAAATCATCCATAAATACCTCCATGCAGGTCTCAATGAAATCTGAGAAAATACTCACCATGCATCTCTGGAAGGTACCTATGGCATTACAAAGTCCATATGGCATCCTTCGGTAGGAAAATGTGCCAAATGGGCAGGTAAATGTCATCTTCTCCTGGTCCTCTACTACAATGAGAACCCAAAAATAGCCAGAGAAACCATCCAAGAAGCAATAATGTGTCCTACCTGCAAGTCTCTCATGCATCTGGTCAATGAATGGAAGTATGACATTGTCCTTACGAGTGGATTGATTTAGTTTCCTATAATCAATACACACTCGACAACTGTTTTGTACTCTCACAAGAACCGAATCATCATTTTCATTTTTTATAACAGTGAACCCAGTTTTATTTGGTACAACCCGGATAGGGCTAACCCATTGTGATTCAAAAATTGGGTAAATTATACCTGCCTCGAGCAATTTTTCAACATATTTTTTAACAACCTCCAGAAGGGTTGGATTGAGTCTCCTTTTTGGTTGCATCATCGGTTTAGCCCCATCCTCCAAAAGAATCATATGCATGAAAATGGAGGGGCTAATACCTGATATGTCAGCCAAGGTCCACCCGATTTATCTGATGTTCTCCATCAAAAGATTCAAAAGTTTTTCTTCATGTTCAAAAGAGAGATTGTTAGAAATGATAATAGGTAATTTCTCACCACTCAACAAGTATGAGTATTTGAGATTTGGTGGCAATGGCTTGATTTCTAGTGTAGGGGGTGGTGTATGGATGGATAAATAGAAAGAACTGAAATATGTGCACAAAGAGCATCATTATCAGAATATACATCATCAAAATTAGAGAATAATGTATCAAATCTATCAGCATACTCTACAACCATGTCATAATCAGAGTTCACATGATCAAAATCAAAATATTATTCCATTTCAAAATCAAATCTTAGAAAGTATTGTTCCTTAGAAACATGTGTGGAAGTACTCTTAGACATCAAACAAGAACCAATACTCATAATCTCACTATTAATAGGACAATAAAATTCCATGGAGTTTTTACTTGGTGGTTCAAAATGGGAGATAACAAATTCAGAATGATCCTATGAGGGGAACTTCATGGAGTCCATAACATTAAAATTTACAACTTCATCTCCAAACTCCATGAAAAGTGTACCCTCATGAACATTTATGATATTTTTTGCAGTTTTGAGGAAGGTTGTACCTAAGATAATGGGAGCACGAGAACTTACCTGATCATCCTCCATTTTGAGCACATAGAAGTCTACTAGAATGATCATGTCTCTTACCCAGAGAAGTACATCTCCAAGGACTCCCACTGGATATTTCGAAGCTCTATTGGCCAATTGCACCACTAATCTCGTTGGCTTTTACTCACCAACTAGTAAAGAAGATAATACAGAGTGACACATCACATTTATTGAAACTCTTAAATCACAAAGAGCATCAAAGAAGTGAAACTCTCCTATGCCACATGGGATAGTGAATGTCACTGGATCCTTGCACTTTGTCAGCATTGCTAGAGATTTTGTAATGAGTGCTGACACATTTCTTCCATGATTTATCCACTCATTTACCATGATCCCTCTTCAATTGGTGCAGAGTTCTTCAAAGAATTTGTCATACCTTGGGATTTGTTTGATGGCTTCAACTAGAGTAATGTTGATCTCCACATGCTTTAATGTGTCCAAAACCTCCTTTTTCATGGCCTCTTCACCCATATTCTTCGTTTGAACAACCCTGTTTGGAAAAGGAATGAGGTTAGGAGGAATGTCATCAATATTTTTCTTACCTTTATCTTTATCCTTGGATTTCTCATCATTTGGAATGGAATGGGGCATCTCTGGAGTTATGGTGAATCCCGGTGGAATGGTAGGTGCAGATGTATCATTCATTTTCTTCCCACTTCTCATTGTGATGGAACTAACATTCCCCTTTGGATTTGGAGTGGGTTGGGAAGGATTTTTTCAAGAATTCTTAATTAATATTTAATGGAGGGTAGTGGAAATCTGGCTCATTTGAGTCTTCAACTCCCTCATCTCTGTTCCTTGACTTTTCAGCTCATTTTGTTGATTAAGAACAATTTTCTTCAAAAGGTCATCAGTGATAGAATCTACCTTGGGTGGGGGAATCCCTTGTTGTTGTCTTGTTGATGCTTGAGATTCAAATCTCCTTTGGGGTTGTTGGAAACGATGCTGGTAAGGTGAAGGCTACTGGAAGTTTGGTTGAAAAGGGGGGGCCTTTGTTGTTGTCCATATCCATACCTCCTATCTGATCGATCCTTCCACCCTTGGTTCTATGTTGGATCAATCTTCTTTTGGGGGTATGGTTGTTGTTTTTGTTGCTAATATGGTCTCCTAGGGTACACTGCTGCACAATCCTCTGTCTCTTGTAGTTGTGGGAAACAGTCAGTTCGGTGGCTTGTCTCAGTGAAAATACCACAATGCCTTGAAGGAGGGGGTTGCGATGTCTTTTGAGCCAAAGTAATATGCATCACCATAGTGGTCAATTCTTCCATATTGGTATCAATAAAATGATTTTCAAGAGAGTAAGTACTTACCTGATGTACTCCCCATACATGTGGTGTACCTCTATCGCCAAATTATTCGGTGTTTTGGGACATCATGTCGATCAATGTATGTACAGCTACTCGCATCTTGTCCACAAATGTCCCTCCTACTACAACATCCACCATGCTTCTCTCAATAGGTGTGAGTCCTTCATAGAAGTATTGGATGAGTAATTGCTCACTGATTTTGTGATGTGGGCAGCTTTCCCACAACTTCATGAATCGCTCCCAATACTCATACATTGACTCCCCTTGTTCTTGCTTGATCCCTTAGATCTCCTTATGATTGGATGTGGTCCATGATGCTGGAAAAAATCTATGCAAGAAAATACATTTCAAATCATTCCAACAAGTTACATCTTCAGGTTGTAAATAATACATCCAGTCTTTCGCAGCTCCATCAAGTTATAATGGGAAGACTCTTAGTTTGATTTGATCTTCATAGACTTTTCTAGGTATTAGGTTTGAGAAAACCACATTAAATTCTTTCAAATGTTTATTGGGAACCTCACCAGAGAGGCCATGAAACATGGGAAGTATGTGAATTATCCGAGACTTGAGTTCGATGTCCGATTCGAGATTTGGGTATGAAATACAATTTGGTTTATAGTGAATATCAGGTGGAGCCAATTCTCGAATGGTTCTATTAAGTTGATTTCCATTATTTTCAGACATTGGTTCTTGATTTATGGTTGAATTTTAATTGCTTCCAATTTCAATGTTCTGATATTGGAGTAATTCTCCAACTCGTTGAATGTTGAAACTTCCCATAGACTGAGAATGTTTGATTCGATACCTAAGGATACGTTGAATGTCAGGGTCAATATCTATGAGATCATTGGGATTAGTTAGTGTCATAAACCAAAAAATTAAAATAGGAAACGTGGTCCATAATAAAAAATGAGAAGTTGGAGTTGATGGTCCAAAAAGAAAAGAAGAGGATGAAAAAAAATGAAAATATGACAAAGGGGAAAGATGAAAGAGAGAGGTGATGAAAATAATAAGATGAAAAATAAAAGAAATACCTCTAAATGGTTGAATCAATTAATTTCCTCCCTAGAAATGGCGCCAATTTTAATGTGAACTATCTTGGGTGCCCTCAAATGATTAATGTGATTTTGGGGTACTTAGGTGCAGCAGAGATGCTGAACAAGGTCGTCTCTCAATAGAGGAAGTGAATTAAAAACAACTTTTCATAGCTATTATAAAAATAAAAGATAATAGAATTGAAAAACTAATTACAAATATGGGGTTTGTTTGTAGTTTATAAATCTTGAAGAAGTTTTTTGGATGAATATTGTAATTTTTTTTTAATTTTGAAATTAAGTTTGATTAAAAATACACAATAAGGAGATGTTTTTTAGAAAATATTTTAAAAGGAATAATTGATCTAACTCTACCTCTTTAATAAATTATTTATCATTATAATTTAAATCAATATCCTCTTAATTATGATCTATTAATTTGTTAACCCTTGAACCCAACAAGAGTTAACTGAACTACAAAGATGGCATTACTTAAACCCTAGGCCAGCTTTGGAAGAGGAAATCGCAGCACCCTGCTTTGATTGTTGTTCTAATGTTAGCTTATGGCCAGTCATTAATTAGAGCACATATCCATTCTATAAATGAGGATTAATTGTGTTTAAGGATTATATTTTAACTCTACAAATTTTTCCTATGTGGTCTTGTATTACCGATTAAGATCGCGCTCTCACAATTTAAACAAAATCTTGACCTCATGTGTTTTTGTGTAAATTATTCAATTGCTTACATAGTTTCTCACAATTTAAAAAAACAATTCATGGATCATATTAAGTGAATTACAATAGCTCAATGATTAAAAATAATTAAATGAAGAAGGATAGAGGTTGATTGATTACTAAAAATAACTACTCTTCCATCGGCAGTGTAGTCATCGTAGAGACGTTTTGCATTTGCAAAGGATTTAAAGGGTAGAACCCAATATCATCTCCACTCTTGATTCCAACCCAATTAATAATATTAATATATGAAGAAAAGGGAAGAACACAAAATATTATTTGATGAAAAATTCAAGAAACTAACATGAAAGAAAAAAATACAAAGAGGAGGTGGGAGAGGAGAGCCTTTTTGGAAAAGAGTTTATCACAAAGCCTTACATTTACCAAGAGTTGTGATGGGATCCCAAGAGAAACCATTTCAGAAACACCTTCCCAAAGCCTCTACCAGACCTCTAAAAGAGTTAAAACCCCCCTTTAAATAGAGTTTTTTAGGGCTAGGGTTACATAACATTTTAATTGTGAAATGAAAAACTCGGCCTAATATTTTATTCCCAGTTGGAAAGAATTTTTGACCTCAAAACAGCGTTATTTGGCTGGCCTTCCAGAAGGATGATTTGTGCCAAAACCTGTTCCCGATCTTTCCACAAAATTAGGGATCAATATAAGACCGGATGAAGACTCTATGGCCAGAATACAGAACCCATGTCCATTCTGCCGAGTCCATCGTACCATTGGCTTAATGGACCATTTACTCCATCCAAATGCACTCTTTAGCTCTAGTTTCCTAAATTAAAGTTGCATAAAATTAAGTTATAAATATCATCACAAAATGTTAAGTTCAAATAAAAAATATAAAAATATTTCCCTTTAAAATACTATAGTACATTTTAAATGGTTAAAACTGAAATTTTCATCAAATTTTGAAATGAATGATCTAATCCCAAATATATAATAAATGAATATATTTTGCACAATGTGAGTAAATTATATCATTTATTATCAATAAAATATTCAACAAAATAGTATTTTATCAATGACCGACAGAAAAATGTAGTCCATTTCTTTCCTATCCAAGAGACTGTATTATTTAACAATATGGGAAAATTGTATGTCTATGATATCATATGACTATACAAGGTCTATTATACAATCATTTAAGATTTTTATTATCTATTTATTTCAAGGTTCTATTAGGGTTTATTGTGATCTATGGGTTTTTAGGTTCTTATGAGCCCAACCTTTCATCATCAGACAAATGACCAGTTTAAATATGAGATATAAGTTCTAGAGTACGTGTTCCGGTCATACATCACCGATTTCTATGGTTATTGGGAGAATAATATCCCAATCTTTGAGTTCGTTTCGAAAAACATATTTCATGTAAAAATTATGAGGGATCCTTTTGAGTCCTTAAATGGTAGTCTATGACATTCACCCTTGTATAGGGTATAGGCAGGAGAGACCACCCAACTTGCTCTTCTACTTGTGAAGGATACCTCAGAGAAGGTTTAGCTAATTAAGAAGTGTATGAATACTAGTCAGTTTAAATATGAATCTTATGCTGATCACCATCAATTAACATTTGTGTTAGAGGTCTGGGATCATGTTTTCCTACATGTATCTTCCGGGATGGGGAATATATGGATTCTAAAGAAAGGGATGTTGTCACAACATTATGTAGGGACGCTTGAAATTTCAGAGAGAGTCAAGATTGTGACATATCATTTTTAGTACCTAATGGGTATAATTCCATGCAATAAGTCTTCCATGTTTCACATCATCACCATTATCATGTCAAACTATCTCAAAATTTTGATCTTGAAGAAGATGAGTTTGATATCGAGATACCACTAAGGAGTATCCTATATGAATCCTTATATAGATCCTGAAGGCTCTCCAGCTCTATTTAGACCCTTTAGTATGTTTGTTATGGTACAATGACCAAATATAGGATGAGACATGATAGTGGGAGTCCAACGTATGTTCCTAGTGGCTATAGCTGATCTCAAATAGTGATTTTCCCCCATGGAAGGTGAACTCATGGATGAGTTCCTTTTAGGTTAGAGGCTATAAAAACATGGTATTCTACTCAGGTATATATCCTATTAATATTTTTCTAATTATTTATTTATAACCTAATATGGATTCTAAATGAGTTTACAGTTGTCTCAGGGGTGTCATGGGCTGGTTCGGAGCCCAGAACCAAGATTTATAGGGAAAATTGGCTAGACACATGGTTAGTAGAAACCATGCATTGATAAATGCATGGTTACTTCTAACTATATAGGGAATGAAAGGGAGAAGATGAAGGATACATAGTTTGGGGAAACCATGCAGATTGGACCACACAACTGTGTATATGTTTTGCTGCTTTTAGAAAATCCATTTCACAAGGTTGGTTCACAGATTCTTAGACCATGCAACCTAACTATACGGGTTCCCCCATGGTACAAAAAATGGTTCAATGTTATCAAAATGGTTTTATAACTATGAATCCAAACCTTGTGATTCCTCTTTTTTGGCGATTTTACAAAATAATCAAATAATGAAAAGTTTTAAACATATCCCTTCCTCTTATTTTATCTCCAGTAGACAGCAAAGGATCCTTCACCCATTTTTGAGCTTTCTTCAATTCTAATATTGTAACTGATCCCCTTCTTCCATATAGAATCGGATTAAATTACCATTCATCTTGTTGGATCCATGCTTCTATGTTACTAATTACTTTTTAGTTGTTCATCATTCTTCTTTCAATCTACAACACTCTACAGATGTAGGTTCATATGACCTATTTTCAAGGAATTGACCCATTATTCCTATCTATTTCAAATAAGGCCAAACATGAAGAAGATAAATTTACAAGGAGATTCATATGAGTACGATGTAGGTGTTCTATAACTCATCTTCAAAGATTATTTGTTTTATAAATATCCATGTGGATGGCTGATTTCGTCAGGTCTGATTTACTAAATAATTGTGCCTTAATTATATTCCTTAGAACCATGTTATAAGACCCTTATTAATTATGATATTAATTAATTTTTGTTATTTCCCCAATTTTGGACTCCTCGGCTAGGGTTATTTCCTTAAAAATGCTTTTAGTTCTTTGTTGTTCCTATACGTGCCGCCGTTTGTGTGTGCCTTGACTTGACCATGATGAAGGAGAGTGTTTAAGTAATACAATGAATTTATAAGGCTTGATATGTATAATGTTAATCCCCATTTATTAAATAAATTGTGAATTTTGAAATGGTTTTACTCTTATAGTTTCCACTTTCCCCTCTATGATATGTGTTAAAATTAATCACTAAATCTCTACATGGTAATTGGAAAATATATTATTGTTATCACTTGGACTAGTTTATTATGATTGAATGTCACATGATTTATCTTCCCTATCCCACTTTCCATATTTATCAAAGGTAAGAGAGAGAACCATGTTTTTAAATTTGAAATTATATTAGTGTTTTCATTTCCTTTTTCCTTGTCACTCTAATGAAAGGAAATGGATTAATCCAAAAGAATTAATAAACACAATGAATGATTACATGGAGTAATTAATTGAAATAATTGATTATAATATTCCTAATATTTATAGAACTTTAAATCATTTTAGGAGTTTTCATTGTCTAACTCTTCTTGGATTTTTGATGTGAGGCCTTGAGAACACGTGGATGCCATTCTGATTCAGAGTCACTGGTCTCCATGGGTGAGACCCACCTTGGAACCCCATAATTTTCTATCATTTGATGCATGGTATGAAACCATAAGACCATTTAGTTATCATTTAGATATTGGAATTCCTTTTATATACATCCCGAATCTAATGTGACATCTATGGACATGAGGCGCCATGGTTACATTCATCTGGCCTAGTATGTTATTACCTATTTTACCATGGATCAAAACCTTTAACTTAGATAGAATTATTATTGTGGAATTCTTGGGAAAATGCTCCTTGGATTACACTCTTACAACCTTAAGTAGGATACAAGTTACTGTTGAGTTGTCTCAACCCTTGAGGCCATGGATTCCTTAGTGAATACCTTGGATTCCGTTCATTATTAATAACATTATAAGATGACTTGTTATATCGTGGATCCTTTCACTTCGATCATAATTATAGGATTACATGTTACATATTGGATCCTCGATAATTATTATTATTTTATGATTTCAAAGATTTTTATTCCTCCAATGACTTAATATATAAACTACAAGATAATTAATTAATGAACTTGTAAAAATCTTAGATGATATGACAAGGCTAAAGTAGGTACATGGGTATTTAAATTACTATATAGATTTACTTTTATATATGCATGTATTTACACATTTTAGGATTATATTACATATACTAGATGTTACAGATTGCATTGGTGTTGGAATACTGAGATTTATCCCACATTCTATCAGGCCATAATTGATATCAATGAAGATTACATATTTTTCAGTGTTGACAAATGGAAGTGTACAACTTTGTGTATGATAGAAATAATGATGTAAATGCTCAATATACAAGAGGGGGGGTGAATTGTATGCTTTAAAAATTCCTTTAAACAAAAGAAATATCTACGTTTTACAAAGTTAAACTATGTAAATTCAAAACACCTCTAACCCCAATTGAAAACTTGGAAAAAGGAATGATGTTATAAACTTCAAGTCCTATGTACTTTCTTAAAACTGGAAAGAGATTCTGAAAGTAGGTTCCGTAAATATGGTTTTGGAAATTCAAACTTAACAAAAGATTACAATATGAGATTTTACCTTAAAGCATATAGAATTTAAATGAAACAGAGTACAAGTAAGGAAGTATAAGAAATTTATACATTCCTTATAATACAAAATGCAGCAGAAATAAACAAGTAGTGAAACAACAAGTAACAAGATATAAGTCTTTTAACCCAAAGAGAAGGGTATCCAACAACCTTGGATAAAGGTCCCTTGATTTATACATTCAATAAAGTCTATCTTACCAATACCAGGTTAAGCCCTCGATACGAAGATCGGAGTCTTTGTCTTGCTATCCCCTCAAGCCCTCTACTTCAAGGTAGTTGGAATGTAGAGACCCGAAGCTTGACGTACATGGACATTACATTACATTTGCGGAATACTTAGTACATAACAAAAACACACACTAAAGGATCGTAATAGTTTAGTGTCTTTGGAAACTCGGAACGTAATCTTCTAATCGTGGTGAAAGTTCTTCAATATCTCCCATAAAGGTCATCCCTTTTTTCTACCTAAAACCTTTCTTTATATCCTGGGGAAAATAAAACATAAAAGGGTGAGCTCAAATGCTCAGTAAGGGTAAACAAAAGAAAAAAAAATCAATCACATCATATACATAGCTTTTGGAAATCTTAACCTGCAAAAGAGCTCATAATATCATAACATGGGGTAAATCATGGCAGTGAAATGTAATCACAATAATCATAACATAAAACATGGAACTTTGTGGCATACACACATAATCATAGAGAATCATTTCTTGTTAGTCATGACTCATTGCCAAGACTATCTTAGTGGACAAAGTCCCTTTCTGAATCGAGCAACCCTCGTTTCAGTCCTGTTTCACTGAACCGGTATAACCTACCATTCCAGCCATGTCTATCTCATGAGATATAAAATCTTTACCCAATGCATTGGAGGGAGATATAGGTCCCACCCATCTCATAATGATACCATTCTTATGTGTGCCACAAAATCATAAACCATACATCATTTCATAACCCATGTAATAAAAATGGGATTCTTAAACAACATGACATCATAAAACAATTCATATAAGATAAAGGAATTCATAAAAATATTTCCATCACAACATAATCAAATCCATGTAATAATAGGGATAAAAACAGAACCCTTTATTATCTTAGATGGAAAATAAGTTTGACAAAACACTTGAAATGAATTCTTGAGGAAAATATCCTTTCTTCTTCAAAATAAATTTCTTTTCACAAAACATCATGAAATTTTAAAAGAAAGAGATCTTGTTGAAAATAGTCATGAAATCTTTTAGAGGAAGCTTTATGAAAATAAGGCTTTATAAAACAGTAGAAATCTGTTCGTGCCGTATAAGTTAAAAAAAACATTCTTCGTACTTTGGTCGGAAAAGTCAAAAGTACCTCGTACGAAAAACATCAAAAGATTCCTTTCATTTCTTTTACTAAAAACTCACCGAAGGGTAAAAATGGATTTAAACAATTGTAGGTGGATGGAAATAATATTACATATTGATGAAACATGGATGTGGATGATAAAATACACCCCAGTAAATACTTATGAATAAACAATCTCGGATAAAAATGAGATTGTGATATTTCCCTTACCTTAGGTCCGATTTGCTTTGTTCGTGTCCGAAACTCCTGTATAATGATTTAAATCATGTTATTGACTTATTACAGAATCATATTCATTGTTATGATATCATATATGGTTCACTTATGACATTATATTACCCGTTCTTTTGTAAATTCCATGTTAAAGAAGCGTTTTGGGTAAAATCGTTTCATTTATCGTAGGTGTTTTGACTTGTTGTTCTTGACATCATTATTACTTATATCATGATTTACTTACTTCCAGAATATAAAATATGATTTATATATCATATATATTAAGTATATATATATATAATAGGTAGATAAATAAAATGAAAAACACCGTTCATGGAGACGGTAGTCCGTACGTACGCATGAACGCTGTTTTCCTTTCCTTATTGTCTTGAAATGGAAGTAAGTAGATGACATACATATGTATATATATACATAAATCCAGTAGCTTTATAATGTCATATATTTCATTATTATTTCTTATATATACATTATAATCATTCTTAAATGGTTAACATGGAGAATGAATCTCATCGCGTCGTGGAGACGGTATTCCGTACGTACGCACGAGCGATGATATCATTTCTATAAATATTGAATTGAATTGGAGTGGATTATACAATATATCAGAATCAATATGATGTTGTAATAACTATGTATAGTTATTCTTTACACCATTATACCCATCCATGTAAGGTGGTGGTGGAAAATAGATTACACCACGGCGTGGAGACGGTATTCCGTACGTACGCACGTGCGGTGATTTCTTTTTCCGTAGGATGGATAGATGGTGAAATAGGGTTGTTTCATACTTATAATAACATATCAGTATATGAGTGATACTGATGTTATTACTTCATAATGAAACAACCTAAGAAGAAGAAGTGGAAGAAGAAATAAAGATGAAAGAATTGGTAACGGTAATCACCTCTTCTTTGAAGTGCCTCTTTGAGACCTCCTCTTAGGGCACTTGAATTGGTCTTTGAGGAAGACCAGAACCTCTAGGATGTTTCTAGGGAAGTGGAGAAGAGATTTTGGCAGGGGTTGGCCGAGCTTGAGTGCTCAAATTGGTGTGAGGAGGAAGGGGAGGAGGTGTCCTTTTGTAGGGGAGGAGAGGGGCACCTTAGGAATTCTTAAAAATATTAATTTATAATAAATCTAACCCCACTTAAAAACCTCCAAAAATGACTCATATTAGAATATTAGATGAGATAGGGTTGTAATCTCATCAACCAATCAAATTTAGACATGTTTGGATATTATTTTAAACCTTATCAATTAGATTTAACTCTAAGTTAAATAATTTAACTTTTACCGTGTCTTTTTGTTTTCTTTCACTATATGGTTAATACACTTACTATAACATGCCAAACGAACCCCAAATTGTTTATTATTAATATATATATCCTTATCTAAGTCATTTGGCCGAACCATAGATTTTTATGAATAAAATAACAATTAGTAATATAATATTTGATTTAAAAACTATTTTGTGTCAATTTTGACACTATTTGATATATGATTTTTGTGAAAGTCATAACAGAATTAAATGTTCGAACCAAGTTGATTACATCAACATTAATATAGCATAGTAACCTAGAAAATTAGTGGAATTCATAAAAAGTCTTAAATTACATTTATTTTGGTATTTATATTATCAATTATGTCAATATTTCATTAATAAGATAATTACTGCATCATCTTTGTGTCATAAATAAATTATATTATTTGATGTCTAAAAATTACAAATAAAATACCATCATGTAGGAAATCTTTTTAGCTTTCTAATGAATATTTATAGTCGAATATATCTTATGTATAACCCCATATTAAAAATGATTTACTTATTAAACTTTGATTTTATCTATTTTAACCCTTCTTTAAATAAATTAATAATAAATGTCCTAATCTAATCCAAGTGGGCCTAAATGGTCATATTTTATTCCTAAGTTTGTTTTTGGTCGAATTAAACTTTTCCAATAGAATTAGGACACGTGTTAGGGTAATATTAATATCATATTTACCCTTAGTCACCCTATTTACTATTAACCGCGGTAAAAAAAAGTAAAAAGTTACTATTCACCAAAAATTATTTTCATCTCATTGAACCACATTTTAGTCCTTGATATTAACCGTGTCTCTCGGATTTTCGAAATTCCATTCACAGAAGCGGTAAAATTAAGTTTTATGCAAAATTCAGTTTTTAACCTACCACTTAGTAGTTTCACTATTCATCAAAAATTGATGTTTTTCAGAACAATGCCAAAATTTCATCCCAAGCTATATTTCATATTCCGAATTCAAAAATGAAGTCTATTTTACCAAATTCATAACATAAAAGTTGCATTAATTAATTTTATAATTAAATCCCGCTGTTAAAACAAATAGCGTGTTTTTAAGAAACAATATCTATCAAAAGATTGACACTTGTTTATGTCTAGTTTAAATGTGAAACTACATCCAATGACCAATATATTCTCAATATACTTTAAAACCACTCAAATTAATGATTTATCACTATCAAATATTTCGATTAAAAAAGTTGTTTTTAATTATAATTTAGTAATTTTCACTATTCATCAAAATATGAAAGTTATCCGAAAATCACCAAAATTTCAACCTAAGCTAATTTCGATATTCCGAATCCAAAAATGAAGTTTATTTTAAAAAATAAGATTTATAGAATTTTAAAAAGTGGTTATTACTTTTCATAACGGCTAGTTTTAATAATAATTTAATAGCATATCGTTGTTTAATAAAACTCAGTATCGCGTATTACACACGCTATCGAGGAAGGTCGCGATTGCGTGTAATGCAAGGCAAGTCAAGGATGTGTGTTGTGCAAGCTCCTTTTGGTGTAGCGTACAACACAAGACATTAGTAAAATAAAAAGGAATATTTTTCATAAAATCTCGGGCTGTTACATTCTACCCCCCTTAAAATGAATTTCGCCCTCGAAATTCGTCAGGGTTATAAATGGTTTACTATTCGAAAGTTTCTTTAATAGAAACCCACATCGTAAAAGGGAATACCAAAACTTGGCTTTAAAAACTAAAGTATGAAATGTAACGATTACCCAAATAAACTAATCACTGGGTTTCCACATAGGTGAAAATATGGATATGGAAGAGAAATCTAACCATCATGTTCTGATGGAGAGTGGTAGAGAACATGGCTATGGAAAAGCCAGTAATCACAAATCCATAAATTTGTGACGATATAAGGTACCATCTGATTTATCAGGTATAAGATCACAAGGACAACATTTTTGGTTTTCAAGATCATTTCCCTAAAGTTGAAAATTTGCTTAAAATAAATACTTACTTTATTTTGGTACAATCTCACTTTTGTTCGTGCCTTGAACAATTTCTACTTCATCTCTTAAATAAATGAAGTTGAATTTGTTATTCGTGAAGTGTTAGCAGATCATGTGATAGAATGACGGGTCATTCCATCTGTTTCAAACAAAAGGTTAGCAAAAGTTATTAAATATACATAAGTCATTCTATAGTAAGATTAATCATATATGGTTCCTAAAATGGACTTATACTTCATATATCATACTGCTTAATATAACAAAACTAATTTCTACTAAACAGGGACTTCCTGTAGGCCAGTGGTAGGTGATAAAGGCCAGTCGCACTTCGGTTGTGGGTTCGATTCCTACAGCCTTGTCCGAAGCGATGGGTTGTCGCCCGTTCTGCAGGTTGTCCCTTTTTCTAAAACTACGTTACTATAACATCCCATCTTATATCCTTAAACAATACTAACTTATGTCCAACATAATCCAGTCTAATCTTTAGGCTTATACATAATACTGCAGTCCACTCTCATAATATAGTGACATCGATTACCAGAGATTTAATACTGTCGTTGATCCCCACATATCATAAGATATGTCTTGTTGGTCACATTCCAAACATTCAAAGTCCTTAATCGTGTATTCTCTTGAATACCTTAGTGAAAACATGAGTGCAGTTAAAAGTTAACACTTCCCACATACCAAAATCCTCAAAATTCTATATACTCAAACCATGATATCACTTAGTCCTTATATCAATCATGAGCTCATGAATACTGTCAAATATTTCATTTTCCTATTTTCCCTTCATTATGCGCATATCATCTTTTTTCCAAAAATACCTCAATCACTTCGAATACCACATTAGAGCAATACATAAATATTCCAATACACCATAAAAGTACCTCAACAACATTATTCTTGAATACCAATACATAAACACTTCAGTCCATCCACTTCAATGACTGTCCTGGAATAAGTCCTTCCTTGATTTAGAAGTATCTTTTTAGGTCAGGGCATTGAGTTGGGTAATGCCCATGTTCTCCACAAATAAGACATTGAACTCCATAACAATCTGTCACTCTATGACCCTTTTCTCCACACAGATAACATCGGTCCCTCCATTTGAGGTATTCCTCAAGGTTCTTCTTCCCTTCTTTAGAAATCTCAATCTTCCTTTTTTTATGATCGTCAACATGCGAACATGCATAATAGTTTATCTTCCTCTTCTTTGATGAATTAGTCATACCACTAAATTTCACCTTGTTAATCATATATCGCGATGACTGATTCGGCATAATCACAATATCTTTATCTTTAGGCATTGCACAATTTTGTTGCTCATAGTCACCAATTTGTCCATTGGATTCAATGTTAACCAAATTCCTTCTGGTTCCCTCCATTAACTAAAACACAAAAAGAATTTTGTGAGAGGCGAAATCATGCTAGGGAAGACAACATAGTAAAGGGGGAGCACCCTCAATATCTAACATATTAGGTTAAATTCTAAGATCGTTACCGTAGTTCTAGGAATATATCCTATACGTATACTTATCCTTAGGGGCATCCCTAGACATACCTTATAAATATCTCTAGGGATCTCACTAATGTTTTCGCGTCCTAGTTTCCAAAGGTTGACTAAACCTTTCCTCTGATACCAACTGTAGAGACCCGAAGCTTGACGTACATGGACATTACAATACATTTGCGGAATACTTAGTACATAACAAAAACACACACTAAAGGATCGTAATAGTTTAGTGTCTTTGGAAACTCGGAACGTAATCTTCTAATCGTGGTGAAAGTTCTTCAATATCTCCCATAAAGGTCATCCCTTTTTTCTACCTAAAACCTTTCATTATATCCTGGGGAAAAGAAAACATAAAAGGGTGAGCTCAAATGCTCAGTAAGGGTAAACAAAAGAAAAAAAAATCAATCACATCATATACATAGCTTTTGGAAATCTTAACCTGCAAAAGAGCTCATAATATCATAACATGGGGTAAATCATGGAAGTGAAATGTAATCACAATAATCATAACATAAAACATGGAACTTTGTGGCATACACACATAATCATAGAGAATAATTTCTTGTTAGTCATGACTCATTTCCAAGACTATCTTAGTGGACAAAGTCCCTTTCTGAATCGAGCAACCCTCGTTTCAGTCCTGTTTCACTGAACCGGTATAACCTACCATTCCAGCCATGTCTATCTCATGAGATATAAAATCTTTACCCAATGCATTGGAGGGAGATATAGGTCCCACCCATCTCATAATGATACCATTCTTATGTGTGCCACAAAATCATAAACCATACATCATTTCATAACCCATGTAATAAAAATGGGATTCTTAAACAACATGACATCATAAAACAATTCATATAAGATAAAGGAATTCATAAAAATATTTCCATCACAACATAATCAAATCCATGTAATAATAGGGATAAAAACAGAACCCTTTATTATCTTAGATGGAAAATAAGTTTGACAAAACACTTGAAATGAATTCTTGAGGAAAATATCCTTTCTTCTTCAAAATAAATTTCTTTTCACAAAACATCATGAAATTTTAAAAGAAAGAGATCTTGTTGAAAATAGTCATGAAATCTTTTAGAGGAAGCTTTATGAAAATAAGGCTTTATAAAACAGTAGAAATCTGTTCGTGCCGTATAAGTTAAAAAAAACATTCTTCGTACTTTGGTCGGAAAAGTCAAAAGTACCTCGTACGAAAAACATCAAAAGATTCCTTTCATTTCTTTTACTAAAAACTCACCGAAGGGTAAAAATGGATTTAAACAATTGTAGGTGGATGGAAATAATATTACATATTGATGAAACATGGATGTGGATGATAAAATACACCCCAGTAAATACTTATGAATAAACAATCTCGGATAAAAATGAGATTGTGATATTTCCCTTACCTTAGGTCCGATTTGCTTTGTTCGTGTCCGAAACTCCTGTATAATGATTTAAATCATGTTATTGACTTATTACAGAATCATATTCATTGTTATGATATCATATATGGTTCACTTATGACATTATATTACCCGTTCTTTTGTAAATTCCATGTTAAAGAAGCGTTTTGGGTAAAATCGTTTCATTTATCGTAGGTGTTTTGACTTGTTGTTCTTGACATCATTATTACTTATATCATGATTTACTTACTTCCAGAATATAAAATATGATTTATATATCATATATATTAAGTATATATATATATAATAGGTAGATAAATAAAATGAAAAACACCGTTCATGGAGACGGTAGTCCGTACGTACGCATGAACGCTGTTTTCCTTTCCTTATTGTCTTGAAATGGAAGTAAGTAGATGACATACATATGTATATATATACATAAATCCAGTAGCTTTATAATGTCATATATTTCATTATTATTTCTTATATATACATTATAATCATTCTTAAATGGTTAACATGGAGAATGAATCTCATCGCGTCGTGGAGACGGTATTCCGTACGTACGCACGAGCGATGATATCATTTCTATAAATATTGAATTGAATTGGAGTGGATTATACAATATATCAGAATCAATATGATGTTGTAATAACTATGTATAGTTATTCTTTACACCATTATACCCATCCATGTAAGGTGGTGGTGGAAAATAGATTACACCACGGCGTGGAGACGGTATTCCGTACGTACGCACATGCGGTGATTTCTTTTTCCGTAGGATGGATAGATGGTGAAATAGGGTTGTTTCATACTTATAATAACATATCAGTATATGAGTGATACTGATGTTATTACTTCATAATGAAACAACCTAAGAAGAAGAAGTGGAAGAAGAAATAAAGATGAAAGAATTGGTAACGGTAATCACCTCTTCTTTGAAGTGCCTCTTTGAGACCTCCTCTTAGGGCACTTGAATTGGTCTTTGAGGAAGACCAGAACCTCTAGGATGTTTCTAGGGAAGTGGAGAAGAGATTTTGGCAGGGGTTGGCCGAGCTTGAGTGCTCAAATTGGTGTGAGGAGGAAGGGGAGGAGGTGTCCTTTTGTAGGGGAGGAGAGGGGCACCTTAGGAATTCTTAAAAATATTAATTTATAATAAATCTAACCCCACTTAAAAACCTCCAAAAATGACTCATATTAGAATATTAGATGAGATAGGGTTGTAATCTCATCAACCAATCAAATTTAGACATGTTTGGATATTATTTTAAACCTTATCAATTAGATTTAACTCTAAGTTAAATAATTTAACTTTTACCGTGTCTTTTTGTTTTCTTTCACTATATGGTTAATACACTTACTATAACATGCCAAACGAACCCCAAATTGTTTATTATTAATATATATATCCTTATCTAAGTCATTTGGCCGAACCATAGATTTTTATGAATAAAATAACAATTAGTAATATAATATTTGATTTAAAAACTATTTTGTGTCAATTTTGACACTATTTGATATATGATTTTTGTGAAAGTCATAACAGAATTAAATGTTCGAAACAAGTTGATTACATCAACATTAATATAGCATAGTAACCTATAAAATTAGTGGAATTCATAAAAAGTCTTAAATTACATTTATTTTGGTATTTATATTATCAATTATGTCAATATTTCATTAATAAGATAATTACTGCATCATCTTTGTGTCATAAATAAATTATATTATTTGATGTCTAAAAATTAAAAATAAAATACCATCATGTAGGAAATCTTTTTAGCTTTCTAATGAATATTTATAGTCGAATATATCTTATGTATAACCCCATATTAAAAATGATTTACTTATTAAACTTTGATTTTATCTATTTTAACCCTTCTTTAAATAAATTAATAATAAATGTCCTAATCTAATCCAAGTGGGCCTAAATGGTCATATTTTATTCCTAAGTTTGTTTTTGGTCGAATTAAACTTTTCCAATAGAATTAGGACACGTGTTAGGGTAATATTAATATCATATTTACCCTTAGTCACCCTATTTACTATTAACCGCGGTAAAAAAAAGTAAAAAGTTACTATTCACCAAAAATTATTTTCATCTCATTGAACCACATTTTAGTCCTTGATATTAACCGTGTCTCTCGGATTTTCGAAATTCCATTCACAGAAGCGGTAAAATTAAGTTTTATGCAAAATTCAGTTTTTAACCTACCACTTAGTAGTTTCACTATTCATCAAAAATTGATGTTTTTCAGAACAATGCCAAAATTTCATCCCAAGCTATATTTCATATTCCGAATTCAAAAATGAAGTCTATTTTACCAAATTCATAACATAAAAGTTGCATTAATTAATTTTATAATTAAATCCCGCTGTTAAAACAAATAGCGTGTTTTTAAGAAACAATATCTATCAAAAGATTGACACTTGTTTATGTCTAGTTTAAATGTGAAACTACATCCAATGACCAATATATTCTCAATATACTTTAAAACCACTCAAATTAATGATTTATCACTATCAAATATTTCGATTAAAAAAGTTGTTTTTAATTATAATTTAGTAATTTTCACTATTCATCAAAATATGAAAGTTATCCGAAAATCACCAAAATTTCAACCTAAGCTAATTTCGATATTCCGAATCCAAAAATGAAGTTTATTTTAAAAAATAAGATTTATAGAATTTTAAAAAGTGGTTATTACTTTTCATAACGGCTAGTTTTAATAATATTTTAATAGCATATCGTTGTTTAATAAAACTCAGTATCGCGTATTACACACGCTATCGAGGAAGGTCGCGATTGCGTGTAATGCAAGGCAAGTCAAGGATGTGTGTTGTGCAAGCTCCTTTTGGTGTAGCGTACAACACAAGACATTAGTAAAATAAAAAGGAATATTTTTCATAAAATCTCGGGCTGTTACATTCTACCCCCCTTAAAATGAATTTCGCCCTCGAAATTCGTCAGGGTTATAAATGGTTTACTATTCGAAAGTTTCTTTAATAGAAACCCACATCGTAAAAGGGAATACCAAAACTTGGCTTTAAAAACTAAAGTATGAAATGTAACGATTACCCAAATAAACTAATCACTGGGTTTCCACATAGGTGAAAATATGGATATGGAAGAGAAATCTAACCATCATGTTCTGATGGAGAGTGGTAGAGAACATGGCTATGGAAAAGCCAGTAATCACAAATCCATAAATTTGTGACGATATAAGGTACCATCTGATTTATCAGGTATAAGATCACAAGGACAACATTTTTGGTTTTCAAGATCATTTCCCTAAAGTTGAAAATTTGCTTAAAATAAATACTTACTTTATTTTGGTACAATCTCACTTTTGTTCGTGCCTTGAACAATTTCTACTTCATCTCTTAAATAAATGAAGTTGAGTTTGTTATTCGTGAAGTGTTAGCAGATCATGTGATAGAATGACGGGTCATTCCATCTGTTTCAAACAAAAGGTTAGCAAAAGTTATTAAATATACATAAGTCATTCTATAGTAAGATTAATCATATATGGTTCCTAAAATGGACTTATACTTCATATATCATACTGCTTAATATAACAAAACTAATTTCTACTAAACAGGGACTTCCTGTAGGCCAGTGGTAGGTGATAAAGGCCAGTCGCACTTCGGTTGTGGGTTCGATTCCTACAGCCTTGTCCGAAGCGATGGGTTGTCGCCCGTCCTGCAGGTTGTCCCTTTTTCTAAAACTACGTTACTATAACATCCCATCTTATATCCTTAAACAATACTAACTTATGTCCAACATAATCCAGTCTAATCTTTAGGCTTATACATAATACTGCAGTCCACTCTCATAATATAGTGACATCGATTACCAGAGATTTAATACTGTCGTTGATCCCCACATATCATAAGATATGTCTTGTTGGTCACATTCCAAACATTCAAAGTCCTTAATCGTGTATTCTCTTGAATACCTTAGTGAAAACATGAGTGCAGTTAAAAGTTAACACTTCCCACATACCAAAATCCTCAAAATTCTATATACTCAAACCATGATATCACTTAGTCCTTATATCAATCATGAGCTCATGAATACTGTCAAATATTTCATTTTCCTATTTTCCCTTCATTATGCGCATATCATCTTTTTTCCAAAAATACCTCAATCACTTCGAATACCACATTAGAGCAATACATAAATATTCCAATACACCATAAAAGTACCTCAACAACATTATTCTTGAATACCAATACATAAACACTTCAGTCCATCCACTTCAATGACTGTCCTGGAATAAGTCCTTCCTTGATTTAGAAGTATCTTTTTAGGTCAGGGCATTGAGTTGGGTAATGCCCATGTTCTCCACAAATAAGACATTGAACTCCATAACAATCTGTCACTCTATGACCCTTTTCTCCACACAGATAACATCGGTCCCTCCATTTGAGGTATTCCTCAAGGTTCTTCTTCCCTTCTTTAGAAATCTCAATCTTCCTTTTTTTATGATCGTCAACATGCGAACATGCATAATAGTTTATCTTCCTCTTCTTTGATGAATTAGTCATACCACTAAATTTCACCTTGTTAATCATATATCGCGATGACTGATTCGGCATAATCACAATATCTTTATCTTTAGGCATTGCACAATTTTGTTGCTCATAGTCACCAATTTGTCCATTGGATTCAATGTTAACCAAATTCCTTCTGGTTCCCTCCATTAACTAAAACACAAAAAGAATTTTGTGAGAGGCGAAATCATGCTAGGGAAGACAACATAGTAAAGGCGGAGCACCCTCAATATCTAACATATTAGGTTAAATTCTAAGATCGTTACCGTAGTTCTAGGAATATATCCTATACGTATACTTATCCTTAGGGGCATCCCTAGACATACCTTATAAATATCTCTAGGGATCTCACTAATGTTTTCGCGTCCTAGTTTCCAAAGGTTGACTAAACCTTTCCTCTGATACCAACTGTAGAGACCCGAAGCTTGACGTACATGGACATTACAATACATTTGCGGAATACTTAGTACATAACAAAAACACACACTAAAGGATCGTAATAGTTTAGTGTCTTTGGAAACTCGGAACGTAATCTTCTAATCGTGGTGAAAGTTCTTCAATATCTCCCATAAAGGTCATCCCTTTTTTCTACCTAAAACCTTTCATTATATCCTGGGGAAAAGAAAACATAAAAGGGTGAGCTCAAATGCTCAGTAAGGGTAAACAAAAGAAAAAAAAATCAATCACATCATATACATAGCTTTTGGAAATCTTAACCTGCAAAAGAGCTCATAATATCATAACATGGGGTAAATCATGGAAGTGAAATGTAATCACAATAATCATAACATAAAACATGGAACTTTGTGGCATACACACATAATCATAGAGAATAATTTCTTGTTAGTCATGACTCATTGCCAAGACTATCTTAGTGGACAAAGTCCCTTTCTGAATCGAGCAACCCTCGTTTCAGTCCTGTTTCACTGAACCGGTATAACCTACCATTCCAGCCATGTCTATCTCATGAGATATAAAATCTTTACCCAATGCATTGGAGGGAGATATAGGTCCCACCCATCTCATAATGATACCATTCTTATGTGTGCCACAAAATCATAAACCATACATCATTTCATAACCCATGTAATAAAAATGGGATTCTTAAACAACATGACATCATAAAACAATTCATATAAGATAAAGGAATTCATAAAAATATTTCCATCACAACATAATCAAATCCATGTAATAATAGGGATAAAAACAGAACCCTTTATTATCTTAGATGGAAAATAAGTTTGACAAAACACTTGAAATGAATTCTAGAGGAAAATATCCTTTCTTCTTCAAAATAAATTTCTTTTCAAAAAACATCATGAAATTTTAAAAGAAAGAGATCTTGTTGAAAATAGTCATGAAATCTTTTAGAGGAAGCTTTATGAAAATAAGGCTTTATAAAACAGTAGAAATCCATTCGTGCCGTATAAGTTAAAAAAAACATTCTTCGTACTTTGGTCGGAAAAGTCAAAAGTACCTCGTACGAAAAACATCAAAAGATTCCTTTCATTTCTTTTACTAAAAACTCACCGAAGGGTAAAAATGGATTTAAACAATTGTAGGTGGATGTAAATAATATTACATATTGATGAAACATGGATGTGGATGATAAAATACACCCCAGTAAATACTTATGAATAAACAATCTCGGATAAAAATGAGATTGTGATATTTCCCTTACCTTAGATCCGATTTGCTTTGTTCGTGTCCGAAACTCCTGTATAATGATTTAAATCATGTTATTGACTTATTACAGAATCATATTCATTGTTATGATATCATATATGGTTCACTTATGACATTATATTACCCGTTCTTTTGTAAATTCCATGTTAAAGAAGCGTTTTGGGTAAAATCGTTTCATTTATCGTAGGTGTTTTGACTTGTTGTTCTTGACATCATTATTACTTATATCATGATTTACTTACTTCCAGAATATAAAATATGATTTATATATCATATATATTAAGTATATATATATATAATAGGTAGATAAATAAAATGAAAAACACCGTTCATGGAGACGGTAGTCCGTACGTACGCATGAACGCTGTTTTCCTTTCCTTATTGTCTTGAAATGGAAGTAAGTAGATGACATACATATGTATATATATACATAAATCCAGTAGCTTTATAATGTCATATATTTCATTATTATTTCTTATATATACATTATAATCATTCTTAAATGGTTAACATGGAGAATGAATCTCATCGCGTCGTGGAGACGGTATTCCGTACGTACGCACGAGCGATGATATCATTTCTATAAATATTGAATTGAATTGGAGTGGATTATACAATATATCAGAATCAATATGATGTTGTAATAACTATGTATAGTTATTCTTTACACCATTATACCCATCCATGTAAGGTGGTGGTGGAAAATAGATTACACCACGGCGTGGAGACGGTATTCCGTACGTACGCACGTGCGGTGATTTCTTTTTCCGTAGGATGGATAGATGGTGAAATAGGGTTGTTTCATACTTATAATAACATATCAGTATATGAGTGATACTGATGTTATTACTTCATAATGAAACAACCTAAGAAGAAGAAGTGGAAGAAGAAATAAAGATGAAAGAATTGGTAACGGTAATCACCTCTTCTTTGAAGTGCCTCTTTGAGACCTCCTCTTAGGGCACTTGAATTGGTCTTTGAGGAAGACCAGAACCTCTAGGATGTTTCTAGGGAAGTGGAGAAGAGATTTTGGCAGGGGTTGGCCGAGCTTGAGTGCTCAAATTGGTGTGAGGAGGAAGGGGAGGAGGTGTCCTTTTGTAGGGGAGGAGAGGGGCACCTTAGGAATTCTTAAAAATATTAATTTATAATAAATCTAACCCCACTTAAAAACCTCCAAAAATGACTCATATTAGAATATTAGATGAGATAGGGTTGTAATCTCATCAACCAATCAAATTTAGACATGTTTGGATATTATTTTAAACCTTATCAATTAGATTTAACTCTAAGTTAAATAATTTAACTTTTACCGTGTCTTTTTGTTTTCTTTCACTATATGGTTAATACACTTACTATAACATGCCAAACGAACCCCAAATTGTTTATTATTAATATATATATATCCTTATCTAAGTCATTTGGCCGAACCATAGATTTTTATGAATAAAATAACAATTAGTAATATAATATTTGATTTAAAAACTATTTTGTGTCAATTTTGACACTATTTGATATATGATTTTTGTGAAAGTCATAACAGAATTAAATGTTCGAACCAAGTTGATTACATCAACATTAATATAGCATAGTAACCTAGAAAATTAGTGGAATTCATAAAAAGTCTTAAATTACATTTATTTTGGTATTTATATTATCAATTATGTCAATATTTCATTAATAAGATAATTACTGCATCATCTTTGTGTCATAAATAAATTATATTATTTGATGTCTAAAAATTAAAAATAAAATACCATCATGTAGGAAATCTTTTTAGCTTTCTAATGAATATTTATAGTCGAATATATCTTATGTATAACCCCATATTAAAAATGATTTACTTATTAAACTTTGATTTTATCTATTTTAACCCTTCTTTAAATAAATTAATAATAAATGTCCTAATCTAATCCAAGTGGGCCTAAATGGTCATATTTTATTCCTAAGTTTGTTTTTGGTCGAATTACACTTTTCCAATAGAATTAGGACACGTGTTAGGGTAATATTAATATCATATTTACCCTTAGTCACCCTATTTACTATTAACCGCGGTAAAAAAAAGTAAAAAGTTACTATTCACCAAAAATTATTTTCATCTCATTGAACCACATTTTAGTCCTTGATATTAACCGTGTCTCTCGGATTTTCGAAATTCCATTCACAGAAGCGGTAAAATTAAGTTTTATGCAAAATTCAGTTTTTAACCTACCACTTAGTAGTTTCACTATTCATCAAAAATTGATGTTTTTCAGAACAATGCCAAAATTTCATCCCAAGCTATATTTCATATTCCGAATTCAAAAATGAAGTCTATTTTACCAAATTCATAACATAAAAGTTGCATTAATTAATTTTATAATTAAATCCCGCTGTTAAAACAAATAGCGTGTTTTTAAGAAACAATATCTATCAAAAGATTGACACTTGTTTATGTCTAGTTTAAATGTGAAACTACATCCAATGACCAATATATTCTCAATATACTTTAAAACCACTCAAATTAATGATTTATCACTATCAAATATTTCGATTAAAAAAGTTGTTTTTAATTATAATTTAGTAATTTTCACTATTCATCAAAATATGAAAGTTATCCGAAAATCACCAAAATTTCAACCTAAGCTAATTTCGATATTCCGAATCCAAAAATGAAGTTTATTTTAAAAAATAAGATTTATAGAATTTTAAAAAGTGGTTATTACTTTTCATAACGGCTAGTTTTAATAATATTTTAATAGCATATCGTTGTTTAATAAAACTCAGTATCGCGTATTACACACGCTATCGAGGAAGGTCGCGATTGCGTGTAATGCAAGGCAAGTCAAGGATGTGTGTTGTGCAAGCTCCTTTTGGTGTAGCGTACAACACAAGACATTAGTAAAATAAAAAGGAATATTTTTCATAAAATCTCGGGCTGTTACATTCTACCCCCCTTAAAATGAATTTCGCCCTCGAAATTCGTCAGGGTTATAAATGGTTTACTATTCGAAAGTTTCTTTAATAGAAACCCACATCGTAAAAGGGAATACCAAAACTTGGCTTTAAAAACTAAAGTATGAAATGTAACGATTACCCAAATAAACTAATCACTGGGTTTCCACATAGGTGAAAATATGGATATGGAAGAGAAATCTAACCATCATGTTCTGATGGAGAGTGGTAGAGAACATGGCTATGGAAAAGCCAGTAATCACAAATCCATAAATTTGTGACGATATAAGGTACCATCTGATTTATCAGGTATAAGATCACAAGGACAACATTTTTGGTTTTCAAGATCATTTCCCTAAAGTTGAAAATTTGCTTAAAATAAATACTTACTTTATTTTGGTACAATCTCACTTTTGTTCGTGCCTTGAACAATTTCTACTTCATCTCTTAAATAAATGAAGTTGAATTTGTTATTCGTGAAGTGTTAGCAGATCATGTGATAGAATGACAGGTCATTCCATCTGTTTCAAACAAAAGGTTAGCAAAAGTTATTAAATATACATAAGTCATTCTATAGTAAGATTAATCATATATGGTTCCTAAAATGGACTTATACTTCATATATCATACTGCTTAATATAACAAAACTAATTTCTACTAAATAGGGACTTCCTGTAGGCCAGTGGTAGGTGATAAAGGCCAGTCGCACTTCGGTTGTGGGTTCGATTCCTACAGCCTTGTCCGAAGCGATGGGTTGTCGCCCGTCCTGCAGGTTGTCCCTTTTTCTAAAACTACGTTACTATAACATCCCATCTTATATCCTTAAACAATACTAACTTATGTCCAACATAATCCAGTCTAATCTTTAGGCTTATACATAATACTGCAGTCCACTCTCATAATATAGTGACATCGATTACCAGAGATTTAATACTGTCGTTGATCCCCACATATCATAAGATATGTCTTGTTGGTCACATTCCAAACATTCAAAGTCCTTAATCGTGTATTCTCTTGAATACCTTAGTGAAAACATGAGTGCAGTTAAAAGTTAACACTTCCCACATACCAAAATCCTCAAAATTCTATATACTCAAACCATGATATCACTTAGTCCTTATATCAATCATGAGCTCATGAATACTGTCAAATATTTCATTTTCCTATTTTCCCTTCATTATGCGCATATCATCTTTTTTCCAAAAATACCTCAATCACTTCGAATACCACATTAGAGAAATACATAAATATTCCAATACACCATAAAAGTACCTCAACAACATTATTCTTGAATACCAATACATAAACACTTCAGTCCATCCACTTCAATGACTGTCCTGGAATAAGTCCTTCCTTGATTTAGAAGTATCTTTTTAGGTCAGGGCATTGAGTTGGGTAATGCCCATGTTCTCCACAAATAAGACATTGAACTCCATAACAATCTGTCACTCTATGACCCTTTTCTCCACACAGATAACATCGGTCCCTCCATTTGAGGTATTCCTCAAGGTTCTTCTTCCCTTCTTTAGAAATCTCAATCTTCCTTTTTTTATGATCCTCAACATGCGAACATGCATAATAGTTTATCTTCCTCTTCTTTGATGAATTAGTCATACCACTAAATTTCACCTTGTTAATCATATATCGCGATGACTGATTCGGCATAATCACAATATCTTTATCTTTAGGCATTACACAATTTTGTTGCTCATAGTCACCAATTTGTCCATTGGATTCAATGTTAACCAAATTCCTTCTGGTTCCCTCCATTAACTAAAACACAAAAAGAATTTTGTGAGAGGCGAAATCATGCTAGGGAAGACAACATAGTAAAGGGGGAGCACCCTCAATATCTAACATATTAGGTTAAATTCTAAGATCGTTACCGTAGTTCTAGGAATATATCCTATACGTATACTTATCCTTAGGGGCATCCCTAGACATACCTTAGAAATATCTCTAGGGATCTCACTAATGTTTTCGCGTCCTAGTTTCCAAAGGTTGACTAAACCTTTCCTCTGATACCAACTGTAGAGACCCGAAGCTTGACGTACATGGACATTACATTACATTTGCGGAATACTTAGTACATAACAAAAACACACACTAAAGGATCGTAATAGTTTAGTGTCTTTGGAAACTCGGAACGTAATCTTCTAATCGTGGTGAAAGTTCTTCAATATCTCCCATAAAGGTCATCCCTTTTTTCTACCTAAAACCTTTCATTATATCCTGGGGAAAAGAAAACATAAAAGGGTGAGCTCAAATGCTCAGTAAGGGTAAACAAAAGAAAAAAAAATCAATCACATCATATACATAGCTTTTGGAAATCTTAACCTGCAAAAGAGCTCATAATATCATAACATGGGGTAAATCATGGCAGTGAAATGTAATCACAATAATCATAACATAAAACATGGAACTTTGTGGCATACACACATAATCATAGAGAATAATTTCTTGTTAGTCATGACTCATTGCCAAGACTATCTTAGTGGACAAAGTCCCTTTCTGAATCGAGCAACCCTCGTTTCAGTCCTGTTTCACTGAACCGGTATAACCTACCATTCCAGCCATGTCTATCTCATGAGATATAAAGTCTTTACCCAATGCATTGGAGGGAGATATAGGTCCCACCCATCTCATAATGATACCATTCTTATGTGTGCCACAAAATCATAAACCATACATCATTTCATAACCCATGTAATAAAAATGGGATTCTTAAACAACATGACATCATAAAACAATTCATATAAGATAAAGGAATTCATAAAAATATTTCCATCACAACATAATCAAATCCATGTAATAATAGGGATAAAAACAGAACCCTTTATTATCTTAGATGGAAAATAAGTTTGACAAAACACTTGAAATGAATTCTTGAGGAAAATATCCTTTCTTCTTCAAAATAAATTTCTTTTCACAAAACATCATGAAATTTTAAAAGAAAGAGATCTTGTTGAAAATAGTCATGAAATCTTTTAGAGGAAGCTTTATGAAAATAAGGCTTTATAAAACAGTAGAAATCCGTTCGTTCCGTATAAGTTAAAAAAACATTCTTCGTACTTTGGTCGGAAAAGTCAAAAGTACCTCGTAAGAAAAACATCAAAAGATTCCTTTCATTTCTTTTACTAAAAACTCACCGAAGGGTAAAAATGGATTTAAACAATTTTAGGTGGATGTAAATAATATTACATATTGATGAAACATGGATGTGGATGATAAAATACACCCCAGTAAATACTTCTGAATAAACAATCTCGGATAAAAATGAGATTGTGATATTTCCCTTACCTTAGGTCCGATTTGCTTTGTTCGTGTCCGAAACTCCTGTATAATGATTTAAATCATGTTATTGACTTATTACAGAATCATATTCATTGTTATGATATCATATATGGTTCACTTATGACATTATATTACCCGTTCTTTTGTAAATTCCATGTTAAAGAAGCGTTTTGGGTAAAATCGTTTCATTTATCGTAGGTGTTTTGACTTGTTGTTCTTGACATCATTATTACTTATATCATGATTTACTTACTTCCAGAATATAAAATATGATTTATATATCATATATATTAAGTATATATATATATATAATAGGTAGATAAATAAAATGAAAAACACCGTTCATGGAGACGGTAGTCCGTACGTACGCATGAACGCTGTTTTCCTTTCCTTATTGTCTTGAAATGGAAGTAAGTAGATGACATACATATGTATATATATACATAAATCCAGTAGCTTTATAATGTCATATATTTCATTATTATTTCTTATATATACATTATAATCATTCTTAAATGGTTAACATGGAGAATGAATCTCATCGCGTCGTGGAGACGGTATTCCGTACGTACGCACGAGCGATGATATCATTTCTATAAATATTGAATTGAATTGGAGTGGATTATACAATATATCAGAATCAATATGATGTTGTAATAACTATGTATAGTTATTCTTTACACCATTATACCCATCCATGTAAGGTGGTGGTGGAAAATAGATTACACCACGGCGTGGAGACGGTATTCCGTACGTACGCACGTGCGGTGATTTCTTTTTCCGTAGGATGGATAGATGGTGAAATAGGGTTGTTTCATACTTATAATAACATATCAGTATATGAGTGATACTGATGTTATTACTTCATAATGAAACAACCTAAGAAGAAGAAGTGAAAGAAGAAATAAAGATGAAAGAATTGGTAACGGTAATCACCTCTTCTTTGAAGTGCCTCTTTGAGACCTCCTCTTAGGGCACTTGAATTGGTCTTTGAGGAAGACCAGAACCTCTAGGATGTTTCTAGGGAAGTGGAGAAGAGATTTTGGCAGGGGTTGGCCGAGCTTGAGTGCTCAAATTGGTGTGAGGAGGAAGGGGAGGAGGTGTCCTTTTGTAGGGGAGGAGAGGGGCACCTTAGGAATTCTTAAAAATATTAATTTATAATAAATCTAACCCCACTTAAAAACCTCCAAAAATGACTCATATTAGAAGATTAGACGAGATAGGGTTGTAATCTCATCAACCAATCAAATTTAGACATGTTTGGATATTATTTTAAACCTTATCAATTAGATTTAACTCTAAGTTAAATAATTTAACTTTTACCGTGTCTTTTTGTTTTCTTTCACTATATGGTTAATACACTTACTATAACATGCCAAACGAACCCCAAATTGTTTATTATTAATATATATATCCTTATCTAAGTCATTTGGCCGAACCATAGATTTTTATGAATAAAATAACAATTAGTAATATAATATTTGATTTAAAAACTATTTTGTGTCAATTTTGACACTATTTGATATATGATTTTTGTGAAAGTCATAACAGAATTAAATGTTCGAACCAAGTTGATTACATCAACATTAATATAGCATAGTAACCTAGAAAATTAGTGGAATTCATAAAAAGTCTTAAATTACATTTATTTTGGTATTTATATTATCAATTATGTCAATATTTCATTAATAAGATAATTACTGCATCATCTTTGTGTCATAAATAAATTATATTATTTGATGTCTAAAAATTACAAATAAAATACCATCATGTAGGAAATCTTTTTAGCTTTCTAATGAATATTTATAGTCGAATTTATCTTATGTATAACCCCATATTAAAAATGATTTACTTATTAAACTTTGATTTTATCTATTTTAACCCTTCTTTAAATAAATTAATAATAAATGTCCTAATCTAATCCAAGTGGGCCTAAATGGTCATATTTTATTCCTAAGTTTGTTTTTGGTCGAATTACACTTTTCCAATAGAATTAGGACACGTGTTAGGGTAATATTAATATCATATTTACCCTTAGTCACCCTATTTACTATTAACCGCGGTAAAAAAAAGTAAAAAGTTACTATTCACCAAAAATTATTTTCATCTCATTGAACCACATTTTAGTCCTTGATATTAACCGTGTCTCTCGGATTTTCGAAATTCCATTCACAGAAGCGGTAAAATTAAGTTTTATGCAAAATTCAGTTTTTAACCTACCACTTAGTAGTTTCACTATTCATCAAAAATTGATGTTTTTCAGAACAATGCCAAAATTTCATCCCAAGCTATATTTCATATTCCGAATTCAAAAATGAAGTCTATTTTACCAAATTCATAACATAAAAGTTGCATTAATTAATTTTATAATTAAATCCCGCTGTTAAAACAAATAACGTGTTTTTAAGAAACAATATCTATCAAAAGATTGACACTTGTTTATGTCTAGTTTAAATGTGAAACTACATCCAATGACCAATATATTCTCAATATACTTTAAAACCACTCAAATTAATGATTTATCACTATCAAATATTTCGATTAAAAAAGTTGTTTTTAATTATAATTTAGTAATTTTCACTATTCATCAAAATATGAAAGTTATCCGAAAATCACCAAAATTTCAACCTAAGCTAATTTCGATATTCCGAATCCAAAAATGAAGTTTATTTTAAAAAATAAGATTTATAGAATTTTAAAAAGTGGTTATTACTTTTCATAACGGCTAGTTTTAATAATATTTTAATAGCATATCGTTGTTTAATAAAACTCAGTATCGCGTATTACACACGCTATCGAGGAAGGTCGCGATTGCGTGTAATGCAAGGCAAGTCAAGGATGTGTGTTGTGCAAGCTCCTTTTGGTGTAGCGTACAACACAAGACATTAGTAAAATAAAAAGGAATATTTTTCATAAAATCTCGGGCTGTTACATGGAAACCTCTGTCTTCCTCAGCAAGAAAGCCCTAGAACTTCAAGGTAGTCGGCACCTCTGTCTTCTTATCCCCAGAAGTCCTCGAATGTAATCACCAACATTCGGAGTCGCACAAATCATTGAGTGTTAATAAGAGCCTCTCTCTCTAGAAATCACTTCAACAACATGTATGCACAATGTCGAAGAAGTTATTCTTCAGTCAGCATTTTTCAGTATTGATCTCTTTCAAATGAGCTCATATTTATAGGCAAGGTCGGCCTCCTTTCCAACGGTCATATTTTCCGTAAAAATCAGAGAGACCTTTACACGTTTAACTTAACCAACGGTTAGTTTATAACGGAATAGACGACATCGTTTTATAACAAAACAAGTGAAACGGAAAGTACGACATCGTTTAAAGTCTAACTTAAAGGATCAGAGTGAAGGTTCAGAGTGTAAACAAAAATAATTTTTCGGAGTCTAAATAAATTTGGAGTGTATAAAGAAAACATGATCAGATTCTGTTTAATAGGTGAATTCAGAATGATAATTCGGAATGAGAATTCGGAATGGGAATTCGTCAATAGAATTCGTAATGAGAATTGGTCATCAGAATTCGTAATGAGAATTCATCATCAGAATTCGTAATGAGAATTCGTCATCAGAATTCGTAATGAGAATTCGTATCCATAATTCAGAGTAGAACTTTATCAAAGTTCGTATTTGGAATTCGGAATGAAACTTCATTATAGTTCTCATTTGGAATTTGATACTTAAAATAAAATGTTTCATATCAAAGTTTCAAATGATTCTTAGAATATAGAAATGAATCCGATACTTATAATTAATAAATATATGAATGAAAATATGATAAGGATAATTTTTCTTACAAAAGTGATCTTCTTTATAAAAGCGATTTTCCTTATAAAAGCGATTTTCCTTATAAAAGCGATTTTCCTTATAAAAGCGGTTTTCCTTATAAAAGCAATTTTCCTTATAAAAGAGATTTTCCTTATAAAAGCGATTATCCTTATAGAAAGTTGTTTGTGATTTTCAAAAAAAGAAGGAATGGAAAAGTCATAAGGAAACCCTTATTGACTCAACAATATCCCCCTTTTTGGAAAGCACAAACATCCATATGAAAAATAAAGTCTAAGATGAAAGAAAGTATTAAGGCTTATCTACCTTTGTTTATGGATGTTTATGAATACGACTAACTCCCCCTTAGGCTTTGAAACACTAAGGATCATATTATAGATTTACAAAATGATATTTCATTAAGAATAAGAAAGTCTTCTTTAATGAAAAACTCCCCCTTAGATAAACTATAATAGAGTTTTTTTTCTTTCTAAAAGGAATCCGAAAAGGAATATATTGTCCACTGCATAATATATATGTTTTCCATCTTTGTAGATACATTAAATATATTATCATCAGCTTTTGAGTATTATTTCTATTTTCTTCAGTTGTTTAATATTATAATCTTATATTATTTTGGAATCTATTTAATGAATATTTATTCTAGTATTTGCATTATATTTCATTAAACTATAGTTTTACACTCGGTTAAAGAGGGAATAGTCTCCCCATTGACAAACCCTAAGTCCTCGCTGTTAGTTGGAAGCCTATGGAATTCGGGGAGATGCGCTTGATGCCATGTGATCCATTTGGCTTGTGGAACTTTAGAGTGGAATCTATTACTAGGACTTTGTATTATGGTTGTTTATGAAAATGAATGGTAAAAATAACACTTTTTTTAGAATCATTAATCGATGGATTTTAAATATATTTTGATATATCTATTAAAGTGATATTTTGGGAGACTTTATATAAAGTATATAATTGTTTTGATTTATGTTCCCCTTCTTTAAAAAGTTATTATTTATGGTTTGGTGAAAATTTAATTTATGAAAATAATTTCAATTTAAATTCATAGTTAGTATAAATTATGTAATGGTTGGCATTATTTTTAGTTTTTTTATTGATAACATTGTATATTCTTATATTTTTAACATACAATTTAAATTTTACAGAGATATTATTGTAAAAGATTAATTATTTTAAATCGGTTGTTGTGTCTAGATTTTTCTCTAATGTTGTAAATGTATGTTATAATGATTTTTTTCTAGAGTTACATGAAAGAAATGATTTTCATGTTTCCCCTATTCAGTGATTTTCAATCACTCATATGAGTTCGTGGTTTGGTTACACATGTGCATTGGTATTCATGATTTATCTATTTATATTAACAGCCTTTTTAGTATGTAGATATCTTTATAAATCCCTAAACCTTTATACAATAAGGAGAAACACTATAAAGATCATGATAAAAAATTTAAAATCATATTTTATTTCAAAATACTCATTTTTAACATTAATTAAAAGAGTCATAACGGGTAATTTAAATTATAATCATACATCACAAATATATTCTAAAAACAATGTGATGATGGGTAATGCATTCCTTCATATACTAGTCAATATAATTTAATAGATACAATTATAATTAATTTTATACGATTAAAAAAACTGAATATCTTGATATTAAAAATAAAATTTTTAATATAACTAACCTTATCAAATTTAGTTATTGAACCAATTTGATTATCTCATACATTAATCTTAAACCATAATAACTACATTCAGGTGTTCCCTTTTCAAAAGAAAGTGTGGTTATAAAATATTAACTTGAAAATAATAACCATCATATATATTTGTATTTTTGTGTGTGTTTAACAAAAAACAAATATAATCAAATATAAAATATATTTACTATTAACATCAAGTATTGGATTGTATTTGGATCCTCTATCGACAAATAATATTTTTTAAAAACATTTCATTACCTAAAATTTAATATATATCATGTAAAAAAATATTTATAAATAATAATAATTAAAAATAAATAACTAATGAAAAATATTAATACTTTCTTGTTTAATAATTCCCAAAAAAATTAAGATAAACCTAATTACAATAAAAAAATATAATGTGCATTTATATTAGAAGAATACAGCTAACATCCAATGGAATATACAATATAAAAAATTCATAATTAATTACATAATAATGAATATTAGTTCATATTTATCCTCATTTTATTTCCCATCATGGAATGGAATAAACCATCAATTAATCTCTGTATTTTCTAATCTCATATATATATAACTATATACTCATTATTATGATATTTCATAGATGATGAAATGAATTACATTCCAATAATAATATAAAAACTAGTTGTCTCATTTTGAATGAAACATGTATTTAGATACATAATTAAATAAGTAATATGATAAGTCAATTTAAATTATTATTATTTAAATAAACAAAATACGAAACAAAATTTAATTACAAAGAAGACAACTAGAGCATAAGAATTTTGAGCACATAAAAAAATATCTATATTCATGATATCATTTTATAATATTCTCTATATATAGTCTCTTTCATATATATCAGGTATCTTCTGAAACACATAAATATTATTCAAAGTATAACAACCCAAGGATAATATTTTTATCCCATCAAAAATCTGTGAAGTATCTAAGGCTGCTGGTTTCTAAACCTATTATTTATTATTTACTAATTATTTTGTTTTTAGATAATACTATATAAATAAAATTTAAGAAAACAATATAAATAATTTTCAACAAAAAGTTATTTATATTTAAATACAATGCATACTGTATATGTTAGATTATGATGAAGGCTATATGTCCAATTTACAAAAAGAACAATATAATCTCCGACATTGGTAACCTCCTTGGTAGGAAATGGAAGTAGAGTATTTGGATAAATAATATCATGTAATAAATTTTTTACCACACCCAACAACATAGGCTCGTGATGTATTGAATTCCACAAAATATGTATGACTCCATATGATATAATACGAACATCAGGATCTCTAACATACAACTTAGAGTATAAGGTCAGGTCTGAATGAGGAGGCTGAAGATCAGAGGAGGAGGGATGCATATGTCAGGCTATATGGGTAGCCTACATAATCTGAACATGTTGTTTTGTTCTCATAAATTGTTCAAATTTGTCCAAAACAGATTATTTAATTTGACCTCCCATGAATTTTTTTAGAACAATCATCCTAGTTGTTAAGGAATATATTTTAGGATATCTTGGCTTCCTTTATGACCACAAACTTTCCTAACACTTAAACTGGCCTCATAACCTATTATGTGGCTAGGGTGTTCTCGCTTCCTAAAGTTGTAGCTAAGATGTCTATCCTACCCTCAAGAGTAAAATTCCCATGCGCTTCTTACTCCAAATGGTCATCCTAAAATGAAAAAATAAAATAGTATATGAGTATTTTTAAGTTAAAAAATACAAACCTTCATGGAAAATAAAAATTAATTTCCCACAAATTCTATCAGCTACATCCATAGGTTACTCTGTAAGATAGTTTTAATTCTTTTCCTTCCCAATATTTTCCATATTTTATGGTGTTTTGGAGGACATGGAGTACGAAACTGGACCTTTTTTGAACCACTATGAAATTTTTATCTTAATGCATCAAATTTTTCTATAATAAATTTCTCCTCTAATTAATAATATCCTTTACATGATCAACTATGAGGGTATACGTTCTGTAACTAGATCTCATGATGATATATCCTAGAGGCATGTTATATAAAAATGAAATGATTATTAATAAAGTAATATAAATGAAATTTTACACTATAAAATAATTATCATACCTTAAATTTTTCATCATATCGGTTGGGAAAATTTTATTCCATGTATCTACGACTAGAAAACAATACATGAGGCATTAATTTTCATTCTCTAACTTCCAAAAAAACACAATTTTTTTTAAAATCTCTCAATAGAACCACTACTAAATGAATACATATTTTCTTAATTTAATTCATTTAATGAAAATTGAATTTCATGTTTAATTGAATGAATTAATTATTATTCATATAAAATATACAATATTCAATGAATGAGATAAAAAATAAATCAATTAAGATATTTTACAATTGTAGACACTCAAAACATCTCTTTCTCCATATTATTGATGGACTTCCAATTAGGATATATAATGCTACTCCCATAATGGATTTTCATGGTGATATAGTTGGGAACTGAATTGAATTTGGTCCAATTGGGTAATCATTATAATGAAAATTAATATGTACTATATATTTTTCATAATAAAGTGAATGTTTTTGTTAAACATGTAATCCTGGTTCTATCAAATCTATAAAAAATATTATACATAGAATAAAGAGAAGAATCCTTCGTACAAAGTGCATCAAAAGTCTTGTGATTGTTTTTTAATTAAACATTTTATTCCATTAAATAATTATACTACTAAATATTTGATAATATGATTAATGAAATTTATATCAATAATTATTCCTCGACCCCTATTTATGTCATTGAAATAGAAAAATGTAATGAAATTCCTTGTACCTAGATATTATTATAAAATTGAATATTTAAAATAATTACAAAAATATGTTAGTAAAAAATTAATTCCATAGATATATAATTTAAAAAAAAAATGACGTCATGATTATTCCTAAAGAAATATTCAAGTTAAAAAATTAAATGTAAATTATTTTTCGATATTGATATATACATTTATAAATGTAAATATAACTATTATAAAAAGTTGTTTTATATGCATAAATTTAATATAAAATAATTATTTACATCCATGGTTTCTTTAAAACAATATTTCACCATAACTGTTGAATAGAAAATTGAACACAAATATTATATAAATAATCAATATATAATTAAACATCCAATAAGAAAACATGTATTAGAAAAGTAAATTCCAATTAATGAAATAAAATATAAATATATACATGAAAAGTTATATGATTAATTTATTTTTTTCCTATATCCATTCCACATGATAATTTTATACAACATGGACTATTTCTACAATATAGTCATTGTTATCATCCAAAAATCATTTAATAGATGAATAAACATTACATTAATCCATAACAAAATAATCTTTCTCATCGGTCAATTGAATTCTTCCCAAGAAAAATGATGGACCATTTATCATTTAATACATTAATGATATAAAATATTTTCTTTTCATATTCCACCATGATAAATTATTCTTGTTTATAAATAAATAGTTTTCAAATAAACTAGTGTAAACCCATAATCACCATGTTTCAAACCACTATTACTATCAACCTAGTTACAAATATACACGTTTAGTCAAAATTTAGTATAATAATTTTTTCATATGTACTCAAGACATCCAAAATATTTCATTAATGTATAAATTGGATTTTTATCTTTTTCACATGAGAATTTCATTAATTAATTGAATTCTATTACCCTAATTTTATGAAAATTACTCCTTTCATACTGAATTTATATGTAAAATGTGTACCCATTAATATCAAAACCAGTCCATATGATGAAAGGAAGATGTAGTCCCCTATTAAACCATTTCAATTTTTATGATGTGGATATATATATATTGTATTTTTCTTAAAACTATGAAAAAAAATTATTTTTATGCTCAATCATCAACCGTTTTACATTTATTTTTGTATCTCATTCCTTTAATTCAACAATATGTAATTATATATATGGTCGAACCTCATATATGTTTTTTAAAATGTATAAATGTCCCTTCATCACTTCATAATGTCTAACGAACTTTACCTTTAATCATCAAATACCTCTACCTTCACTATAAACTATCAAATATCAAGATATAAGAAGGCCAATACGCACCACATCATACAAATAATGCGAACAAATTTCAATAACATATTCCGCTACATATTTATGAACAATAGAGACCTCTATTCGATGATAATTTTTAACATATCCATTCATAATTAATATTTATCTTTCAAAAGAATACATCAAACATAAAAAAACCAGCCCACATATTCTTATGTCATGCACAAAATAAATCACCCGATGAACCATAATTTCAAAAAATATATGTGGGAAATACATTTCTAGTTGGAATAGTATAAGTACAACTTCATTCTCCAGCACATATAAAAAATTTTTCTCAAGAAGTTTTATAAAAATAGATTTCAAAAAATTACATAACAAGATAATGGTCTTTTTATCATGTATTAAAAATATATAATGTAGTTTGACTGGTTGTAGTTTTTTCATCAATACATGACACTCTTGATATTTCATACCTATTAATTTACAATCCTTTGATGAAACCAAATTCTTTACAAATTAATAATAACGACTGGTAAAATTAATACCATGTAGAAACTTACAAAAATTCATCTTATCACTCTTGATTAATGTGTGTCAAGCCGAAGGTAAACTTGGTATGTTTCATTTCATGGTGGGAGTGAACTCCAAATGTATTCCCATGGATATCAAGTCTAATTTATCATTAAATACATATTTTACCATTTCATTTTTTCTTATAATGTTCTAATAAAACTGTCACATATCATTTCCGTAACAACCATAACCTCAATGTTATATTTTATCTTTATTAATATCAAATATGGTAGTTCTAAAAATATAGACTGTTTATTTTAGATGTTTTTTACGATAATAACATCCATTAATTAAAAATATGAAATCAATATTTTTCAAGATATAAGAATATTATTCAACTAAAAATGTTTGTGGGGAAATATTATATTACTATAAACCATGGAATTATTTTTTTAATCTATAACAAGGACTATCAATTAACAAGAATCATCGATGTTCCATGTACACTATCATTCATCCATTTTTCTATTGATAATATTTAGTCTCTTCTTCAAAAATTAGACAAGATTTATGTATTGTAACACTATATCTAGATAATTTTATATATATAGGAACATCATGTATAAGGAACATTATCATAACAGACAAAACAAAATACTATATCTTTTCTACATCAAAAATTGTAACATAAATCTCCCATAGAAGATTCAAATCGTTATTCAATCTTTAAATATACACATCAATATTATATTCTATATCTTTTGGTCCAATAGTCATCAATCTCATCAGAACATATTTTTTCATCATATATATTTGTGGGGAAAAGTTATAAACTACCAACAAAATATTTCAGGAACTATCTTGGCTACTGAGTCTTCAGTATGGATTTATGCCATCCGTGCATATCCCCATTAAGAGATTAATAACATCAATTTTAAAATCAAGATTTTTTAAATATCTTCCATTATGATAAATTATCTAGGGATACACTTGTCTGTATTCCATCTTAAATTTTTTTCATCATTTGAATATTCAAAAAGATTCTTCAAACAAGGAATTATTAAAATGTACCAAATTTCTTTAGTTGGGGGATTGATTCTCATACCCCAAAGTGAATCAGATATCAAATTTAAATAGATATTATATTTTGATGTCTCAAATTTAAGATATCTATATAAACATTCATATTCATTCCTATACAACACTCAATTATTGGGTAAATAATTCATATTTTTATACCCTAACCCCATTGGGTGAAGCATTTTCTTTACGTCATTATTAGAATCTAGAAGCCTGTTTCATTATAGAATTAGTTGTTTTAAAAGTTCATGTAATTCAAAAAAAGAATTATTAGTCTACCCATTTCTTACTATCATGTTAACTAATTTTAGTACTACTAATAAAACTATAAATTTAGCACATCTTAAGTATAGTATTTTCTCATAATATCCATACAATCGTTCAAAAACTGCTTCTTTTTGTGCTTTTAAAACCTACAACATGATTTAATTCCTCAATAAGATTATATGCCTCATGATGAATATTTTCATAAACATTAAGGGTTTCTATTTTTATTATTTCACCGTGATTGATACTCTGTGTATACTTATGGATAAAACCATAGAAAATTAGATGATGGTTGAT
Source organism: Viscum album (assembly GCA_963277665.1). Lineage (NCBI taxonomy): Eukaryota > Viridiplantae > Streptophyta > Magnoliopsida > Santalales > Viscaceae > Viscum > Viscum album. The sequence goes on along the minus strand of OY728129.1, from coordinate 122,132,858 downwards.
TTCACTAGAATTTAACCTTCTAATATCCAAACACTTAATGCATATAAAGAAAATCAAATTATTATTTTGAAGATTCCATTTTGAAAATTACATGAAATCATCAACTCCTTCCACTTATTCGTCAGTGATTATTCATAAACTTATCAAATTATGATCCATTAATTACATAATAACACCTTATAAATTGGGAATATATTAAAACATATAAAAATTAAGAGATATATATAAATAAAAAAATTAAATAAAAAACATAATCAAATGAATTACTTATAACCGATTGATCTTAAAAAATTTATATATAATTAAAAAATAATATTTAAAAAAAATTTATCCTCAAAAATAAAAAATAATTATACATAATTTATCTTCATTTTTCATCAAAAAATTAGACTTAATAATATTCATAAATAAAAATGTAACTTACAAACACTTACCCAAAAGAAACATATATCATAAAGAACACTATACATAATAAAAAATTATCATAACAAATAATTATACATAATTTATGTTATAAAAATTACCATAACAGAGAGTTAAATATAAAAAATAACTTACAAAAAATTATGAAAAATAACTCATGAATTGTGAACAATTATTCAAATATTTATAAAAAATATTATACAAACAATGATACAAAAGAAATATAAAAACAATCATCACAAAAGAATTATTTGATCAATTATATCAATAATTATACAAAACATTATACATAAATAACTTACAAACAATTATACAAACTGATAAGAAAAATATCATTAAAAAATTATCATAATAAATAGTTAACCATAAAAACATATAATAACATACAAAAAATTATCATAAAAACTAGTTTTAGATTATTTATTTTCAAAAATAATAATTAAAAAATTTAGAGCTTGAGAATGAAGAATACATAATGAATTATCAGAAACATAATCATTGCCTATGGCAATATGAAGAACAGTTAAAGATTGAAGAAAAATGAGTACAAAAACAAAAATAAAATGGAAAACAAAAACATTAAATAGAAGTTGTGTTTTGACCATACCATTTTGAGGATCATAGAATAAGAATGATGGATTGAAGATTCAAGATAAAAAGTATGAAAATTAGAAGACAATCAAATTCAAGAGATAATGGAAGGTCATCGAGGTATGTCAATGATTTTTGGTGTCATTATTGCTCAAGATGGTGGATTTTGAGTGAAATAAAAACAATGTTTCAGGTGGATGATAAATTATGCAAAGAAAATATAACATCATTTTCCATGAAAACCAATATTATATAGTAATTTTAAATGACTTTTAATTTTAGTTTTCCAAAAAAAGACTATAAATTTTTTTATTTATTGATTTTTCACCTCGTTTTTCATTGAAAACATCATTAATTATTTTTTAAATAACATTAATCATTATATTTTATGAAAAATCCATGACAAATGTATTAACAAATAACTTTTAAGGTCATTTTTGAAAAAAAATAAATGTTAAAAGTTTCCACCACTACTCTTAATGTTGTTTTTTATAATCAACATCAAAATATTGATGCCAAATACTATATATTTTCTAGTCAGGGATACATGGAATACATCATAAACATGAGGAATAGTTTGTGGTAGTTCTACATGATAAGGCAAAGCTCTGATGTGATCAATAATGTCAAAGTGGCCAATGTACAGGGGGCTTTGCTTTCCCTTCTTCCAAAATCTCGTGACTCATTTCCCTAGAGATATGTGGAGAAACACTTTATCCCCATCCTCATAGTCTAGGTCTTATAGATTATTGACAGAAGTGCTCATCTTTCGATTCTGTGTAGTCCAAATGAGTTTCTAAATGGTATTGAAAATTTCTAAAATTTCCTCAACCATTTTAGAAACAAACATCTTATGTTTACCAACCTCATCCTAATACATAGATTTTTTTTTCATCTCCTCTCATAAATGTCTTTATAAAGAGACATTTGTAAGGTCGAGTAAATGTTATTATTGAATTAAAAATCTTCCAGAGGAAGATATTTATTTGGCCCCCCTATAAATTCTATTCAGTATTCTCTCAATGTTTCACCAATTCTTTGAATAGTACACTATTATTGGCCATCGGTTTGGGGTGATAATTCATATGAAATATCAACTCAATATTTATAGAATGTTGGATAATCATGTAGAACATGGATTTAAATCATATATATCTAAGAAATACAATCAATAGTGTTTCTCTATACAATCTCAACACCTCACTAATATATATCCTGGCAAGTTGATAAGTCCTATTTAAATTTAATGAAGTTAGTAGTCTTTATATGATGATCCATCATAATCTATATGGCATTATTTCCCCTTTATGTCTTTGGTAGACCAGAGAAAAGTCCATGGTGATTTTTTCCAATTTTCATATAGGTATAGGTAACGGTTCCATCATCCACATAGTTGTATTCCCTTTCATACATCACTTATTTACATTGCATACACTTTGGGTATATTCCACGATATCATTATTCATATTTTTATAAGAATAATACTCTTAGATATCTGAATAATTCATCGTTATATATAGTTGGATAGAAAAGGATGAGCAATGGGATTCATTCAATATCTCTTTCATTATATCATGATTTAATGGTACACAAAGTTTTGACTCAAATCTTCTAAGTCTTTCGTAATCAATTTGGAACTATAAGGACTTCCCTTAAATTATAGGTTCCACCTTCTTATGAATTTACACATAATCTATTTAAGTATCATTAATCTTTACCATAACGGATGGTTGAGTAATAATTTGAGAATGGAATAAAGTTATTCCTTCCATCATGATTCAGAAGTCTATAATTTACATGTCTAAGAATAATGGATCCTTCTCAATTCTCATTTGTCATATTTTTGTATGATCCTTTCTAATTAGACCATAATCCACTATCTTTTATTTCCCATGATGGTAATGGATTGAGAAGTCACAGTCTTTTATTAGGTTTACTACTCTTTACTAGAACATTTTAGTCACATTCTATGTGACTATATATTTTAGGATGTTATGATCTATATATATTTCACACTTCTCCCCAGAGGGATTATTTTTCCAGATTTTTAATAAAATTATAACTTCTTCCAAACCTAGATCATTTGTTGGATAGATCTATTAAAGAATATTCAACAACCTTGTGGTCTAGGATATCAATTTATCATTCAGAATCAGTACACATCCAAATCTCTTCTTTGAATAATAGCTATATACCATGAAATGTTCTTCTCTAGAGGGAAGCATGAGGACTGTTGTAGAGATATCTTTTTTTCAACTCCTTAAATCTCTCTTCGCATTTACTAATCTAAACACACATTATCAACTTGTTAGTTAACATGGATAATGAATTAGAAAATTATGATAATTGTTTCAATAATCATTAGTAGTATCAATATAGTCTATGGAAACTATAGTTCTCTTTTATATATGTTGTTCTATTACACTTAATAATTTATCTGTCTTAGAAGGGTCCAAATTTATCCCTTTTTAGTGACATTATGCCCCATGAATGACACATCCTTCATCCAGAACTCAAATTTACTATAAATTTCATATATATTCTATTTTATCAATATATTTAGCACAATATTACTATGATTCTAATTATCATCCAGTATTTTGGAGTACATCTGAATATAATCTGTAATGAAAAATATAGATTTTTCAAGGTAACATTTAAATAATTTATTCTTTTTTCCACGAATATTACAGGTGATTTCGTGAGTTTGAAATGATTCTTTATAAACTCATAGTATCCATACCTTGTTCAAATTTTACTTTTAGGATTAAATTCCTTCCTGGCCTTTTATTAGTGATATACTGACCGAAGGTCCTACATAAATAAATATTAGGCCACACATAGTTCATCGAACATTTAGTCTATCCTTGTAAGGGTATAATTATACCTTATAATTTTTTTTGAGTTAAAAATAATCAATGCATAGTTACATTAACCCATCCTTCTTCTGGGTTAATTGAACTGGATCACCAGACAGTGAATCACTCTCACATGTAAACACATTTTCTAAATTATCTTGTAACTTATTTTTCAACTTTTCCATCTCAATGTTGGAAATTCTATAAGAAATATTTAGTATGGTTCAATATCTAAGAATAATATTGATTGTCAACTAAAACTATTTTTCATAAGAATGACTAGGAAACTCCTTAGGGAATACATTAATATAATTACTCAAAATGGTCATGTTTAATTTATCTAAACAATTTTGGATAAATATGATTTCTCATAAATAAATAATATCCATTCTTGTAATGAATATTTCATGAGAGATTCATTATCATTCTTAAACATTTATAAAATCAATTGGTAACATGGGATGTGAAGATTAATCTTGCTCTCTCTATAGTTGATGATGGTTTAATATTAATAAAACCACTCTATTCCCAATATTGTATAAAACATCACTAATGGAAGTAAGATTATATTTTTTTGGAAGATTCAGTCTCTAAACATTGATTGGGGAGGATTTATATACTTGGGATGATACAATTTATATATTTATTATTCTCACTGATAGATAAACACTATTGTTTTGAGGTTGGATTTGAATTATTCTAAAAAATATTAAAAATATAAAATAATGTGTAGAACCCGAATGAAAAAGTTTATTCTATTTTGTTGAATGAATGACTAACATAAATGACACCACATCATTTTCGGGATCCACCTCTATAGTAGAGATAATAAATTCCCTTCCCTGATCTATATAATATAGAGGTTGTTCTCATTAATTATCTTTGAAAGACCCTAGCATAGAGAATTGGTTGTATAATACCCATGTTCCTTGCAGTTGAAACATTGTACCATTTATCGAGTTTTGGTCTGAACACTATTTTATATTATCTCATTCATGGGAATATTCATTTCCCTTTAATAGTGATTAGTCTAATTCACCTCTATTTCACATTTAAAACATATATTGATTCCATTTAAATAGTTTCCACGATTCTCTTTTATACACTTTTGATAAGTGGAATGATGGGTTTTCTTCACCCAATGGGATTTATCAATTGATCATTCTAAAAAAACTCCAATTAATTATTTTTATCTCCATGTTTATGAGACCACTAAGTGTCTCTAATCTCTATCTCAACCATGATAGGATAACAAAAAATATCTTCATAACCATCAAAGTCTTGAATCACCAAATCGTTTATTATACTAGTTTCTAATACAATAATGAAGAAATGTGCCTTACTTTATTCATTGATTATTAAGATAGAGGCATACCATGAAATCCCTGTTTTTTTTTCAAAAACCCCTTGATAAGATCATATTCCTTTTTCTTTAGTTCAAGAAAACCCCACTCTATTATAAGATGAAAATTTAAAAGAAAATATTTATTGGAAAATATTTTCATGATTTCTTCCTATTTAATAGAATCAATATCCCGTTTATACATTGTGTTCTTGGTATGCTTCCCCCACTGATCAGTTTCCCCCACCATGTGATAACTGACCATCACATATTTCTTTTTACGAGAATTGTAGGGACAAGAATATCTTCTCAATAGATTAAATACACCATTCAATGATGAGAGGATCATAATAACCACTAAAGGTTGGAGGCCTTTGTGACATAAAAGGATCAACTCCAACTTATACTATCATAGGATAAGGATGGTGTTCCACATGATTCATGTTGTTATTAATAAATTGATCTAGTTGAACCATTACTTCCATGAAGATCTCTACTCCCATACAGATAAGGTTAACTATATAATTGGGGAAATAATAACATTTCCTATCACATTATATGTCTGTATGGTTTCTCATATTTCGGACTATTAACAATGAATGAAAAAAATATAAGAATACATTAACTAATAAACATTCCAAATTGAAATGTATAAGCATAGAAGGAATAAATTATAATTAAATATCAAATCCTAACAAATGAGTCTCTAGGTTTCAATATAGGTTATCCATGGTAATGTTTCATATTAGGTTATCAAACCTAACAATTTTTAAGTCCTTTATAATGATTCATAAATTGTTTGTGAATTTCCAAATCATCTCTCTCAGGAGTTTCAAACATGGCATGAAGCAAGGATTATTTTTTATTCTCTAATGAAAGATCAAGTTAAATCCCAATGTAAAATTTTTAGAATTAATACCCTAAGGTACAAATGTACAAGATCCATATCCATTTGTAATGTCTAGGTAGAGATTCAATTACATGGAAACCACTCTTTTTATACATCAACAAATTTCTAGGATATTTCCTGATACTTAGACTTATCCCTAGGGTTTCTAATAATGTATTATATTCATAATATCTATAAATCACTAGAAAATGATTTGATACAAACAATAGAAATGGAATATTTTTTAAAATATAATTAATTTATTTTTAAAATAAATATCCAATAAATAAAACTCAAACATCATGAGGCAAAGTGTCTTTAGAAGACTAGATTCTCAATACATTGAAAGGAATCTAAAATATTACATATATATTGTATTCTTTTAAATTAGATCTTAAATACATTTGAGATTATAATTATACAAAGTAAAATAAGGGAAATACATAAAATACAGGGGTGACCTATAAATCCCAGTAAAGGAATATACATGTTAGGAAAAAAACATTTTATTTAATGTAATAACACTATATTATAAAATATAAGTATTGTGAGTAACCAAATTAAAGAATAACATAAATAAAATTATTTCATAAGATTATAGTAAAATAGTAAATGTTCAAGAAAAACAACACCTGACATAAGAAAAGTTATGTCTAACATCCAAGACAATATCAAATATTGGATTTAGTTCCATAGTGGATTATGTTTAATCTATAAATCTCATACAAAAAATCTTAGGATAAAAAATATTTACACAATGCATAGGATTACTATATGGGTTCACCCATCATAACATGTTAATGATTATGTGTGTGATGCACACGTATAATGGGGTGTGGAGAATTATAATATTTTAAATTTCCTAGTGCATCATAATTACTTCCAAGATCAACTCACTTAAGGTTATTATCAATTATTTACTTATATATTTCAATTCACTTATAACTATATGACTTTGTTTTTTTATTATTTTTAAATAAATGAAAATTAAATGAATGGAAATAATAAAAAACTAAATAAACATCTAATTCAAGGTAGAATGGGGTTATGAGATAAAGCATATGGCCTTACGGTTTGGTTTTTAGTTTATTCATTATTCATGTTGAGTTTTTTAAATTTAGTTTGATAGTACATTTCTAAAATCTTATGCATGAACTACTTTTCATAAATTTTTTGTCTGTGAAACCTTTAATGTCTAATAGAAATTAATTACATCCTATCCTATAATCATGGTTGATGACACACCACAGTCAAGATTTTGATATATTCCAGGAAACGACACAATTTGATGTCATTTCATCCATGGAATGCCTTTGTTCCTTATTATGAAGAGATTATATTTGATGGAATGAGAAAAAAGTTATAAATATATGACTAGAAGTAATGTCAGGATATGTATCATGGTAAACAATTAACAAAATTGTACACTTCTCTTTCATCCACCAAAAAAATAGTCACAAATTTAAATACATTAAGGACATAATTCTTGAAACACCTATCCTCCCCAAGTCCAGGCATTAGTTTAGTCTCCAATTTTCAAGTTAAAGAGATAATTGTATATGAAAAATGAAGATGACAATATAAGAGAGAGAAAATGAAGAAAAATGAAGAATCAATTTGAATTTTATCATAATGAAGTTAAATTAAATAAAAAAATTGTGGATGAAAAAAATAAAAACGATAAAATAGTGAAGAAGCCTTCCAATCATTCCTCCAATGAATTTTAATGGAATTAAGATTTCATATTTATAAATATAGGTATCCCATATTGTTATATAATATTTCATATCCCATGTCACCATTTATCTTTGACTCTATCATTATATTAATATTCACTACATTCCTAAAATATCGAGTGTTTTTAATTTTTTTGAAGACCCATACTATTGTACAGAGAAATATATTTTCATTGCAACACCTTCTTCAAATATTGCAAAAATATTTACTTCCAAAAAACTATTCAATAATATGGAATTATATTTCAAAATTACTTGCACGTCCTCTTAAGGTTAATTTAATTTAAAGGTCATTTATTTTTCCATGTGGATTTTTAGTTTTTTACGTAGCATTGAACTCCTAAAGCCATGACCATTGGTAATGTAGCCATTTTTATGTTGTTGGTTTCAAATAGCCAAAAGAATCTATGGGTATCACATAGCCAAATGTATTCCATGCTACGTACTTGAACGTCACAAATGATTTTGTAGAATATTATCATAAGTATCCATTTCACTACCCACATAGTAGATGTTTGATTCTCTTACATGCATGATACCATCTATTCCTTAGATTTATTGTAATTTCCAACCATTTGTACAATGTTTTTTCAAATGAATAGTCCTTATGATGGTACTCCTATGGTTCAAAATGCCATTAGTAGGGACGGTAGATCGTATGATGGTAGCTCATGCATAGAACCATCATTTACCATTGGGGAGGGTAGTTCTACTCCCTTACTAATGATGGTAACTTGCACATGCTAACTCATACTAATGCTAGATAATTCGATTTTGGTAAATCTCCCTAGTCATAGAATGTAAACCTATGATGGTAGAAACATCTTCCTCTGACATTGGTAGAAATACTGATAATAGTTCACTATGGTAGCTTGAACGATGGTTGATCGGCATGGTAGCTCATTCACTTCTCCATTAGTGATAGTAGCTCATTTATTTATCGATGATAGACCCTAGTGTGATGGTAGTTTCTCCTTCCACTAATTTCACCTTGTAGTGGTAGGATACCAATTCTACTTTTGTAAAGTATCAACTCGACGAGGCAACTCCATGGTAGCATCATTAACTATAAACAATTATAATACCACAAACAACACAACTATATCTTCTACAACCATAGATCTCATATCCTTAATGATCATAGTGGTGAAACAATGATGTAATGGTGAATGGATTCCAATTTCCCCATCATCAAAGTGATCTATTCTTCATAGTGTATGAATCATGATTCATTCCCTAGATGCATTTCGTCTGCTTCAAAATGGGAATATTTGATGTTATCTATGGGTTTAGAATACATTAATTGTGGTTTTAGGGTGGGGTATAGATTCTACAGCATGTGACCATGATTATAAGTGTTCTCTAGGGTGTCGCTGATGAGTTTTAGATGGTGGCCTAGAGACAACGAACATGGAATATGGCATCAAGGGTGTGTCAGAGCGAGGGGTTGTAGCTATAATGTATAATGGAACCATATCTTTTATGATGAATAGTACAAATTAATTATCCTCCCACATCATAAATAAGTCTACTTGAGCCCTAGAATATACCATAACCCATGTCACAATGGCACAGATCTCTTGCTGTGTGGATGGGCTCCTACAACACAATGTAAAAACAGTAAATGGGTTAGGCCTCCACAAATGGACCACACAAGCCTAGGCCAACCACTACATGGGATACACCTTACACAAATCAAACCAATTTTCTACTTGAGTGGGATTTCCTAGTAGGCTATCTCTACTGGTCATCCTTGTGGGCGGGCGAAGTAACAAGCTATCTACCATGATTGACATCTAGCTCTGGATGGACCAATTTTTTCCCAGAAATGTGTCCAAAATACATAGTGAAATACAAATAGAATATCCGAAAAATATTCCAAATTATATATTGTAGTATTCCTATCCATTTTTATTCATTTTAATTATTCAATTATAAATTAGAGCATTTTAATGAAACATTTAAATAAATGGAAATATTCAATAAAATTATTTTAATATAATTTATAAATTTATAAATATTTGAATAATAATATGACGGTATCAAATACCCCCACAAATTAACTATGCTTTTCCTCATGTATTAAATCTCAACATTGAATTAAAGGTAAACACCATCTTTCTCATATTTAAAATATCAAATCAATGAAATTAAATAATTATCATTGTTAAATAAATGTTTCATGTTCCAAATTAAACATCAATTTTAATTCTCATTTTTTAAGAGACAATCAATCCAAGAATATTAATTTCTCCACATTGAAATTGGTATAACTTGTTCTTTCATTCACTCACGCTTCTCAATTTATTATTATTAAACATGAAATGTCATTTTCTACATCACATTTTAATCATTTCACATATCACTCATGATACAAATTCATGTAGAGTTGTAATCATATCATGACTACATGAGTGTTTTCCATAGGATTTAAAAGTAACTACATTATACACTTTGTTCAGACAAAAGGCACATAAAATCATGTGGTGTTTCAATCAATGATCTAATGATCGTAAGGCTTATTTTTGGTAGTATTTTATGTGAAAACATTAAGTCTTAATGAGGATGTTTCCCACATAAGTATAATGCATGATATCTAATATAAAGTTTGATGAAATTGTCTCATTCAAATGGAAAAAATTCACTTCCCAAACTCAGTGTAAAAGTTATGATAAATGATTTAATAATTAATGAATTTCTCCTTCTTGAAATTTTCCCTATTTTTTTTATATTCTTCAAAAAATATTTTCATATTTTATATACTGATTTTTCAAATCTCTGCATGGAATTAACCTAACATCCACCGCCTAACCACATATGCAAAAATAAATTGTCTAGTAATGTTGATTTTTTATTCTTCTAAATCAAAACTCATTCCTTTTTATTTAACTTTTTCAATTAGGGATAATAATTATATTATAATGAAAAATTCAAAACCCTTTCTCAATTCCCAAAATAACACACGAATAATTTTTCCGTAAACATTAGTGCATCCCTTTCACCATGAATTCTCTCACTACCACACATAAATTCTGAAATATAATGAAAAAAATATAAGATTAGGGTGGGAATAGATAAAAATGACTTCAAAATATGGCTCCTTCCTATAAAGGTCATTCATAGTCTCTATGAAAAAAACAAGGATTGATGCAAAATGTGGTATCAAGGATTATGGATTACAAATAAAAAATCCTCAGTTATATTAAATGTGTATTTTTATAGTCATATCCTAAATCAGTTCAAATATGAGTTTTACTAGGTGATGCGTCCCATGATCACTCAAGAAATATGCTTAAGGTCTAATAGAAAGCATTTGATCTAGAAATTGTTGAAGGTAAGAAACATAAAATTTTTTACTTTCATTTATGGGATGACTAATAATACAAAATAAATTCACATAAATTTTTGAAATTAAATTTATAAATAATTTAATGTAAATTTATCTTAAATCAATCAATTAATTCCCCAAAATCCCAAGTCAAAAATTCAATATCCATGATTTAGTATAATAATTAAATTCTCCATATTTATTTATTCAAAATCATTATTTTAAAAATATAAAACATGGTACCAAAGGGTTCTTAATAAACTAATGTATCCAAGATAATTCAATAATGAAATTATTAAAAGAAAGGGAAGAGATTTTATAGTTTATAGATGCTGAAATTATCAGTTATAAATATTTTTTTCAAAACAAATAAAGGGATTTTTAAAATAAGTAAATGAAAGAATGAAATACATTTTATCATGTTCCATTGGTACTACCATTTAATAACAAGTTTGGGGGATTCCATGTTCCATCATGGTCTATAAAAATAAAATTAATCAATTAAAACACAAGGATTGTGTAATTACAAATAAAAAAGAATGAGGGGGTTGGGTTTCAACCTAGATTAATTCCTAAGAATGGAATTAAGAATTATTTCCCAAGAAAGAATTTAGAAATATAAAACATTTTATGATCCCCAAAGTGGTCCCTATAATTTTAGTCCCTTTTTAAGGGATGTAATAAATGTCATCCATAATCCATAGATGGGTGGAGCCTGTTAGATTTGGACAACCACATATTGGTTTTCCATCTGGGAAATCTTCTTTGTTTATGGAAATTATTCAATAGATAGAGTAAACTAGATCTATCCCCTTTTTAATTAGTTATATATTGCATGGAAGGGTGGAATGATGTATGGACCATCCTTCTTCTTGGTTTGTTACTTATGATGCCTCATTATACTTCTCAAGTGCTTGCTCTATCTGGGTTGCTGGAATTGGATGCTCCAAGGGACGGTTAGAATATATATTAACTAGAAATAAATTAAAGCATGAATAATCAATTTGAAAATTATAGAATTTAATGTTATCATCCTATTTTTGGGGTTCCTCCACTCGTAGAATTTGACTTCCTCATGGACTCCTTCAAATTCATGTTCAACAAGACTAAATAGTTACATTTATTCCTATGTGGGTGCTTGTATTACTTCTAAATCATCCTATAAGGAATATCAAGGATTAACTGAATCTAAAAATTGAATATAATGAGTGTGTATACTCAATTCATATTGAATAAAATTATAATTGAATCTTTTTAATAAAGGATCAAATCCCTACATTTGTTCAGCTTTAATTTCATTTTCAGTGGTTAGAGAATCTTGAATTACATCTAACCTAATAGAGGTAGTTCATCAAAATCCTCTATCATTTAATGAAACTACACCACATGTGTGATCTATTCAAATAAGTTAAGAGTGATATGAAATAGTGTTTCCTCAACATATTTATAAGTTATGGGAGTTTATGTTTTATTTTATATTAATTGAAAAAAAATTCAAGATCTTATTGTTCCCCCACATGTAGTTCAGTAAGAAAATATTACTCATCATGAATCCAATATATCTCATCATGATCATTTTGAACCAAATTCATGATATTTTATTATATATAGATAATCTTTATAGAATCCCTCAACCCCCTAGACTTATATAGTGAAATTTGGAAGGGTATGGTTCTTCCCTTGTAGTCTCCAGTCTTTGATAATTATCATGGACCTCACTAACCATATTTGTTAATCGATAAAGTGAATCTCATATCTCATGGACACATGACATTTTAATAATCGTATAACCTAGATTTTAAATCCATTATGTGAGGAATTACTCATAATTTTAGACCTATTTTTGATGGTTTTGAAATTTTGATTAATCATTCCATGCATTATAATATTGTATATTCTCATACAATAAGGAAATATAATTGTTTTCTCGAAAAATAAAAGAAAAATTCTATATAATGTATGAAAATGTAAAAGATAAGAAAAGAACCAATTGGATCCATGAAAATTACACCATGTTTTTACACATTCATATCATGGGGTTTTCAAAACGCTACTATTTATAATTTCCTAGTGAAGCATAACTAATTCCTAGGGACATCTACTTGGAAGATCTTCTTAGTTATTTACTTTTTTCAATTCACCTAAAACTACATGCTTTTTTTAATTGAATTCTAAAACAATGAAAATTAAATGAAATAAAATAATGAAAATAAGTACTAATATGAAATTAAAGAAAAATGAGGCTTAAGATAGAATGTACTTGGCCATAAGGTTTGGTTTCAAGTTCCTTCATCCTTCATATCAGTAGTTTTATATTATGTTTTTTATTTGAATTCTAAACTATCATGTTTAACCCTATATTCATAAATTTTTTATTTTTGAAACCTTAAATTCCAAAGAAATTTTAATTCCACCTCCACCTATAATCATTTTTTATGAAACACCTCAATCGATAGTGTGGCATCTTCTAGGAACTTTCTGCATTGTATGTTGTTTTATCCATTTATGCTCTCAGTTAAATCGTGTGAAAGGATTGTATTCAATGGTTGGGAGGGGAAATTTATAAATAAAATAATATAAGTGAGTTAAAAATCTATTTATTGGTTGACAATCTATAAGACAATATAATTCACCTTTATCCACCAAAAACAGATTCAATCAATTAATGAATTTACTGATAGGATTCTGAAAACACGAATCCTCCCCGAGGCTAATTCGTGCATCTGCCATATATTTTTTAGTGCAATATGTCTTAGTGAACTAATATGGAAGAATATATTTAGAGAAAAATGGATATTGAATAAAATGGAGGGATCACGTTGAATTAAAATAGAATTATGTTACATAAAATAATGGAAATAAAACTATAATACAAAAAAAATAAAAGAGTTAAAACATAGAAAAAACCTCCAAGATGTTCCTCTAATGGTTTTTTGTGGTATATATCGCTATTATTAATATATTGAGGGATTTTATCCTTTATATTAATATTTAATATCATGTATCATTATTTTTTATTGATTTTATATATTTTTTAATATTCATCGAGTTCCTAAAATATCATGGATTTCTAATTTTGGTGTTGATACATAATGTGGAGTGGAGAAATATATTTGTTTCACAAAACATTATTCAAATAATGAACCAATATTTCTTTGAATAAAATTGGGAACTAGTAGTTAATTGTCCCCCTAATTCCCCATATCTCCACATAGGGTTAAAATAATTCATAGAATCCTAATTTTCCCGTATGGATTTTTAGTTTTTAAATAGTTTGGAATTCTTTATGTCACATCCATTTTTTGATATATCTATTTTTATAGTACTAGATTCAGGTATCTAAATTCACCTACTAGAATAACATATTTTAATTCATGGAAAGAAACATAACTAAACTTCCCTAAGGCTTAGGAGGTAAATCTTCCTACATAGATGTTTTAATACCCAAATGGTAGATTATTTGATTCTCTTCTGCACACAAAACCTCTTCTTCCTCAGCAACACACCATGTGAAAATTAGGTATTCATTTTTCTAATTTTCATATTGAATTTTCTATTTATTAAAATTGTCTACATTTTTTAATATGTTTTGAATAAATCCAACTTATTGTTAATTCCTCATTTTTAAATTACACTTTGGATATTTATGTTGTTTAACCTTTTAATTGGGATGGATGCCTTGTGGATTTACTCCTCGTACCACTGATTAAAATTCTGTAAATATTGAATTTCTTGGGAATTTATTTGTGCACCATTGATCTCTCATTCCTCCCACTACATTTGGTAGTCCAACCCCTTCCCTAGTTGTTTGAGCCGTTGTAGTTTTTTTGGATGATCAATTTCACCCATGTTTCTTGGAACCTTCTGCTTGAATGGATTTCTATGTGGTTAGGGATATCATGGGGCTTCACTACATCTATGGTTCATTGATTAAGACAGTCACAAAAAAATATGTAATCTCCTTCATTGCTGTTTTTTCATCTTCCTTCTTCACGTACAGATATGGAGTTCCTCTTAAGCTCATAGTGTGCTACATTTCTGCTATTTGTTTGGGCCTTGATTTTACCCTTGACATTGGCTTCGACATTGGCCTCATTTTCACATAGATCTGGGCTACAAGGATTTATTCTAGGATCAGAAGAATCAGTTTTGAGACATTTTATATGAGGATCCACTGCTCGAAGTTGACATCCTTCACGATGAAGAGTTGATGTATGACATCAAATTACTTTAGCGGTGAGGTATTGTTGTGTGATGACTTCTGGGAGGTTCTTGACAACAACATGCTTCATAAACAAGATCCATGTTTTAGAACTATGAATGGTCAATGTAATTTGGATGTTCAGATATCACTCTGGCATTATTAATTTTTTTACAGCCATGTTTCACTGATTTATTACATTGGTTCATGATGTTTGTTCATTGTTATTTTTTTCATTTGTTTTTACTATTTTTTCATGAAACATATTTTGTTTTCCTTGAGAAATTAACAAATTGTGTGTGTGGGTGGTGTTATTCCCATGTAGTAGGAACCCTATGGGTATGAATCATGTTAAATCCTCATGTTCATTTACTTCTTTATTAACGTTTTTATATATGGTATTAGGTTTTCATTTTAGTATTACTGAAATTCAATGTTCCAGATTCAGTCCTCATTCTGTGTGGTTTCTTTGTTCTATTAGTACTGCACTTCAACCATAAAAAGTGGTATCAAATCCTCTCTGGCTTACTACAGCCCTTAGAATTAATAATCTTCCAACATGCCCTCTATTTTCAGTTTCATTAAAAATAGTTTGTTTTATTCTATTTACATATTTTAGTTGGTTGTGCCCAAATTAGTGTTTTTTAAAATGTCTTTGTTGAATTATGTATATAGTGTTGTTAAATTTGTTTCATTTATTTATTTTGTTTCTATTAAATTTTAATCTTTTTACAATTTCTTTGAACTATGTTTCTTGTATCTTATTGCCATGGTGATTTAATTTTTGTTTCTTGCCATTATTTTCATCGATTATATCTATGTTTATTTATACCTATTTACATATTATTGTTTGATAATTAAAAACATTGTATTCATTGAGATTCTCTACATTTCGTATCTCATAGTTCACATTTACCCTGTGAGAGTGGTCGGTTGTTGCGGTGTATGCCTAACATTGTCCCTAACCACTTGGCATCCACTCATATGGATAAACAAGTTTACAATTCGATATGAAATTGAGAACGTCAATAGATACAATGATTTCAATTAATGGAGAATTAATATGATGTAATTTCTTGTTCACTAAGGATTAATTTATTCCCTATCTAGGCCTATGGAACTTGTTACAACTGTTAATAAAACAGGCTAGACCATTATAGAATACCATATATTTCACTCTAAAATACATGTTAAGGCCCATAGTTATATTTTACTTTCCTTATGTTATAAGGTCTATAGAATAGTGACTATTGAGTCGACCTCTATAGGAATATGGATTAAACTTGAGAAATTATACATGACCACCTACCTAGGAGGAAGAATTTACATTAATCACTATATGTTCACTTTTAAATTAAATTCAGGAACTTTTTTAAAAACATATTTATATGAATCTAATAAATTCATGATAGATTTAGCGACTATTAATGTATATGTAGATGATGAGGATCAAGCAATGTTCCTATTGATATCTCTTGACCATAGCTATAGCACACCTTATGAGACTATGATGTATGTAAGGGACTCACTAACCCGAGAAGAGGTTAAGACATCTCTTATTTCAAAAAAAAACTGGTAGATAAATAATTAGTTAGTATTGGAGGGAGAGTAACTTCATTTCTTGCATAGAGGATATAAAAGGGGTCAAGGGAAAAAATTAATAACGATAAAAAGAATGTTGCGAGTCAGTTCAGGACTATGAAGATTTATCAGTGTTGTAAACCAATTGACATTAAAAGGGATTGTCCTAGAAAAAACTGGTGAAAATGGTAATGGGGATCAGTCTAATTTAGTTGATCCGAGTTTCGATGATTCCAGTGTTCTGTATTTTTCCTAGTGTGTTGTATGGGGGTAGATTTATGGGAAAAAATTTGGGTTTTGTTTAGTTATTCATGTTCTATGATGGTTTGGATTCTCAGAAGGTAACCATGTGGGAGGACAAAAAGTCTTGGGAAGTGGTTTGAGAAGAATTTTCATGGGTATATGTCTCATTGATCCCCAGACTTCATGATATTGTATCTGGAATCTCTTTAACAACATTGGATTGGTACCTAGGAATTGGGTTCTTGATGTTGTTAGTGGGCAAGATTTAAGGGGTATTTCCTTAAGTCATTAGCAGGATTCCATTGCTTACTGGGTTTGTTTACACTTTTAATGAGATTCCCTTTAGGACCATGGATGTATGGGTTATAAAAATTTATAGGATAGGATATGGATTCCCCTATTTCATAGTTCTAGGAAATGTCATCTCCTTAGGTGGAGTGTATTTCTTGGTATGTTTTAGATTCTGGTGGAGGGAGTCGTTTTCGTTCTCTGTGCCTTATGCTTTTATTTGCATATTTTATTTCATTTTAAGGAGATATTTGTTTTCTTTTACTATTTTCATATGCACTGTTGAGTTTATGATCATACCTTGTATTTCTATTATGCTTTGAGGATGGCCACTTCTCGGTTTATTGGTGTTCTATAATCAATGGATTTTTCCTAGGAACCTCTAGTATGCATTTGACCAGCAGGTAGTTAAGGAATGTGGAACATGAAACTCAGAAATGTGAAGGTAAGTTTGGTTTCTGTATTTGTGTGATAATTTTAAATTATAACCATTTTGAAATATTATATTAGATTTAATTGATGATGGATAGTGTGTGTTACAATGATACAGATTTTGGACATAACTGGTGTACAGTTTGACTAGAAATATTTATTGTCAGTTTTTTATCCTTATGTTACTTTAGTATATTTTCCAGATTCAATACATAGGTTAGGAGAAAAAACATTTCCAATTTCAAATAAAAATGGTGGAGATTTTTGAATGTTAGGTATTAATTTTTCTTATTTCATATTTAGTTTTCCATTTAATCAAATTGTCTACCTTTTAAATTTTGTTTTGAATAATTGAATCATATTGTTAATTTCTCATTTTTATATTGTACACTGAATATTTATGTTATTGGGCTTGTTGATTGGGATGATTATTTTGTGTATTTACTCCTTGTCCCACTGATTGACATGATAGAAATCCGGAATTTTTTGGGGGATTCATTGTGCACCGTTGATCACCTGGGTTTCCCCTGTACATCAAGTTTTCCATATCCATTGGGGGATATTTGAGATACTATAGTTTGTCTAGCTGATATGTTTCTCTCTTGATTCATTTCACCTTCATCTTGGATGGGTTGTTACACGGTTAGTGATTCCAGGGGGTTTCATCGCCCCTATGAAACCCCTATTTCGATAGACAGAGAGGTCTAGAAATATTATACATTATTGGGTTTTCAATCTCCTTCCTCATGTTCAGATCTGGAGCTCTTCTCGACCTCACAGTGTGCATCATTTCTGGTGTTTCATTGGGCTGTGATTTCACCATCAAAATCAGCTTTAAAATCTACATTGGATTCAAATATTTCTAGGCTACATGGCTTAATTCGAGGAATAGAATAATCAGACTCGGTTCCTTTTTAATGAGGATATACTGCTTGATGTTGAGTTTCTGCACGACGAAGAGTTGATGTGCAATGTTGACCTATTTCAGTGATGAGGTTTTATTATGTGATGACTTCAGGGAGGTTCTTTACAAGTACCTACTTCGGCAACAAGATTTGTGTTTCTGGAAAAAAATTTTTGAGAAGTGATATGAATGTCCATACATATATTTTTCATTGTAGGTTTCCTTCTAACTCATTTTATCAGATTTATTACTTCGGTTATTGATGTTTGTTCGATGTTATTTGTTTTCTATTGATTGTGTTGTTTTTTCAAACCCACAATTCTGTTTTCCTGGGTCAAATAATAAATATCATGTGTGGGTGGTGTTCTTGTCATGCAGTATGACTCCTAATGGTCTAAAGAACATTAAATCTTCATGCTCATTTAGTTATTTTTTTACTTTCTTGCATATGGTATTTGGTTCTCATTTTAGAAACATCAAAACTCACACATCCAGATTCGGTCCTCGTTCTCTGTGCATTCTTACTTCAATTAGTACTTCCCTTCAACCACATCAAAAAAATATTTTAATCTTGTACATGGTTTTTCTAAATGAAAAGTAATTATGGTAGTTTTCCTAATATTCATATTGGTATTATAAGAAATGGTAGATCATGTAACTCTTGCTCTCGAACGATATCACCATATACTACTGGAAATGGTGGTTACACTCCCCTACCAGTAATGATAGATTGCACATGGTTACTCATCCAGATCGTAGCTCACATGATAGAGGTATAGAACTTCATTCAGTAATGATAACACCTCTGATAGTAGAATTATCATCCTTTTGTGATAGTACAAGGAAATATGATAGATCAACACTATAGATTTTGCGATGGTGTGTATCCACGGTTGCTTACATAATGGTGGATCACCACAGTAGCTCATTCACCACTTCATTAGTGGTGATATATCATCTATCGCTCAATGGAAGACCCTTAAGTGATGGTATCTCCATTTTCCACCATTTTCACCTTGAAATTGTAGCATACCCATGGTAGTTTCATGAAGAATCTAGTGCACTAACATAATCCATGGTAGAAAAATCTACCATCGGCCATGATAATACATCAAATGATCTTAATGGTTCTTTTACAACCAAAAATACCATATAATTAATGATCATAGTGATGTTTCCATGGTGCAACAACACATAAATTTCTGTTTTCTCCTCATCAGAGTGATTTGACTGTCATAGTGATAGATCGAGATTCATTCAATACAGTGATTTCTTCCTCTTAAAAGGGGAATTTACAAGGTCGCTGAAGGGCTAAGAAGACATACATGGTGGTTTGGGGCCTTGGATGAGATTCTATAACATGATCTCATGCTTCTTGGTGGTGGTCCTTGCATCTCCTATAACTTTTATATGAATGTGCGTTGACCACGAGTACAAAGAGCAGTGGTTAGTGTGTGTCTGAGCAAGGGGATGCAACGGTGAAGCAAAACGACACCATTTTTATTATGATGAATAATATTTGAGAATTCACCATGATGCATATAAATTAAGCATAGATAATAACTAACTTATATTACATCCCATTTCATAGCAGCTCTGATCCCTTGATGTAGGGATGGGCTACCACAACACAATGGAAATACAGAAAATATGCCACAACTCCATGCAGGACCCACACGGTCCATGACCAAACCATTGTGTGGGATCCACCACACATTGATCGAACCCATTTTTCAATCAATCAAGAACACCCTTTGGGTTGGACTTTAAGGTCATCCCTTAAGGGATTCCTATGTGGCTGGATGGCTAGTATGGTTGAGGGCTAGATCGGGGTGACTATTTATTTCTCGAAACGTGTTTCAAATATGTAATGAAATATGAGAAGAATATCATAAAATGGTTAATGGTTCCAGAATTTAGTATTTCGATCTATTTTTATACATTTTAATTATTTAATTATAAATAACCACATTTTAATAAAACATTGAAATTAATGTGAATATTCACTAAAATCCATTTAAAATAATAAATTTTTATTAAAAAAATTATTTCATGAAAATATGAGTGCATCAAATCATGTATTGACACACACCTATCATGGATTGTGGAAATACTGATTATTTTTAATTTCTTAGCGTAGCATGATTGCTTCATGATTTTATATTTTATTTCACCCTTACACAACTGTGTTAAACTAGTTTTGTATTGAAAATTTTAAAATTAGTAACAAATTTCACTTCATACATGATTCATGTATTTTTCTCACTATTTAAAATGGAAATGTTACTTGTTTTCATAATTAAAATGTAGGTAGATATGATTTTGAGGGCCCATGATGATGTTAAAGAATAATCTGTCAATCTTTGTAGGATCAAAGCACACAAGTGGACTCAACCACACAATTCCACTAACTCGTGCATCCAATTTGAATGACATTTTATGGGATGATCCACAAAATAGTGGGATATAACACTTATGAAGGAACTGAAACCCATTTCATCCACTAAGAGGCCCATTCGAGCTGATCTGTCTCGGGAATCGAATATGCACAAAGTCAGAAGTGGGGTTCTGTATTATATCATTATCCATATATATTGTTTACTATATAGTGAGAATTTTTTTGGGGATATTAAAGATCTGGGGATATATGTTTTGTGTTTTCTAAAAATATAGATAAGACAGTATGGAGGTCAAAACCCATGGGCCATGAAGTTTCTCAAATTTTGGGGGCCTAAAACCACCATCCAATTTGCCTAAAAATGATACCTTAGGAACCCCATTTTCATGTTTGAGCAGGAGGCAAGGTGTTAGAATTTTTGTGCCCCAATGTAGTCCCCTCATAATACTTATTATTTATAGACTCTATGGAATGTTATACTTCAACATATTTTTTTCCTCCCTTCCCATTAAGTTGTAACCCCTTCATGATCGCCCAGGGAGGAACAAGTTTTTAAATCCGATCATTGTTTTTACAATAATTGAATGATCGTTTAAAATCAATGTTTGTATGTTATTTTTATTAATATTTTATTCATATTTAATTGATTTATGTACTATTATTTCATACTCGATTCATATTTTCATGCATGGGGGTACTCATTCATGTGATGTTTCACAAACCGTTCACCACTTCTTCTTCCCCCTCTCAATCGTGGTGTTTATGTGGTTCATATTGGTCAGTTTAACTAACATAAACACTACCATGTATATAAAATTTTATTTCTTGGTAACACATTGAAATATAATACAAACCTGGATAGTGCTTTTAGCCTTTCATGTGTTGACTTGGTGAGTAGCAGTTATGCATTAGAACACAAATCACTCAATCATTGGTGGTATCTGGAGAATCATTGTGTGTTTCTAACAGAACCCTAGAGGTTATGATAGTATAAAATCAGTGAAAATATGGTTCTATATGTTAAAAATAGGTATTAAAATATCATAAACCTATCTCTTGAAGTGATGAAGGATGAGCATCATGATTTTTCCTCAATTTGATCATACTTAATCAAATCTATCAATTTATGATTTCTTGTATAAATTTAATTTATATTACATCATATTAAATAAAAAATAAAAAATTATTACGATAATATTTCCCATTATCCTAATAAAAACATTACATTTAAATTATTGATATAGGGAACTGTCAAGCGATGACCTAGGGTTCATGCTATATTGTAAAAATTCCAAAAAAAATAAACTTTTAATTTTGATGAGCTCAAAAACACGTTCAAATTTTGGAACTTCTTACAGAGAACCAAATAATATTTTCTCTTTATTTCCTTTTATTTAAATTTTACACAATTAAAATAGTATTCATTTCAATATCCCCACATAACTTTTGATTATTTTGGTTTTTGTTTCTACTTTTGTTTCTTTTTCTATGTTTCGTCTTCCTTCTATCTCTTCCTCTATCTCTAATTATATAGTATAATATTCTCTTTAATTTTATCCTTTCAGATTTATTAATTGATATTATTTTATCCATATAAAATATTAAAAATAAAAAAACAAAATAAAAAATAAACAGCACAACTTATTTTCATGACCCGATCAGAAAAATAAAAATTTCTTGAATTTGACCAAGAAATTGAAAAGACACTTCACACCCAAATCAGTTAATATACAGTATGAAAAAAATTAAGAACGTTTAACCCCTTTTGTAACACCATGTTGTCCCAAACTAAAAAAATAACCAAATCAAACCCAAGAAATCATGGATGCAAATAATAGAACCATAAAAGAACTAACCACCATAGATGTGGAGTACCAACCTATCTACATCCAATATCCTAAGGAAGCAGACAACTTTGTGCTGAGACTAGGCCTTATCAACCTACTCCCAAAATAACATGGTCTACCTTGTTAGTACCCTCATAAACATAGTTTCACAATTTTTTCTACACCATGGAGCCCCAAAATGTGTTTGAGGGCCTCATAATGTTTAGAGACTTCTCTTTCCCCCTTGATGGCGTAGCCAAAGACTAACTATACTACCTGTATAAAATAATTTAGGGATGTATTAACCTTAAATGACTCTTTATAGAGAAGTTTTTTCCCACCACCTGAACTGCATCAATTAGAAAATAAATTTTTAAAAATATGAAATCACATGGAGAGAGCCTTCATGAATATTGGGAGTGATTCGAATGAATTTGTTCAAGTTTCCTCCACCACAAAATTAGTGAACAATTTCATTTTCAATACTTCTATGAGGTATTTTCACCCATTCATCATGTAATGATAAATGCTATTGATGATGGTTCCCTAGTTGATAAAACTCTTTCTTCCGCTTGTGACTTAATAGCCAACATGGCTCGAAATGCACAATAATTTAGTACATGAGCATTTCTACCAACCTTAAGAGTTCATGAGGTATGATATTAATGCCTATAACAAAACATTAATGATAATGTTTATTAGATGAATAAAAATCTATAGAAATTGTCGCATGTACAAGGAAATTCACACTCTCTTCTGATCCATTACACTGTGGTATTTATTTCCATAAAACACAGTTTTTTTACTATTTCTTACAACATTAGGATTGATTTGAGTCATGTTCTATATTATTCCTAGTGAATCCTTTTTAGCAAGAACCACTCTTCATGAAAGAACCATTCAGGACATATCCAAACCCTGAGTGGAACGAAGAACCACAATACTAACAAGGAGGCAACTCAAGCTACCCAATGTCAAATTGGTATCAATAAGCGCAAGGTATGCAACCTTCCTATCACTTATGTTCTTAGAAAAATCCTTAATTTCCACCAAAATCTAAACCAAGCCTTGAGGACATAGTGAATAAAATGGCAACCCAGACTTATAGTTCCAATATACCACTCAATTAGCTATTCAAGGACTATGAACTCATGTTGGAAAATTGTAAAACACCATCAGTGAGATAAATATTAAAGGTTCTAGAAAACTACCATCCTAAACTATTGCTAATCCAAAAATAAAAGGTAATGTTTGGGAAATCACACTTTATAGTGGAAAAGTAGTTTCATCTTCCAATGATTCTACCCAATAGGTATGTCCTACTCTTGAAAAATCTATTTCTCTACCCACAAAAGATTAACTTGGAGACAAATAAGAAAAAATGGTAAAGAAATTATTATTAAGGATTCGCCTAAAATAACCATTCTTATTACATTCCCCCATATACACTAAATATATGATATTTTTTTGAAAATGATATTGATAATGGGATTGATAATGAAATAATGGACACATTTAAAAAGGCACAAGTTTTATTCCTTTATTGGATGTAGTTAAACAGATCCCCCACAATGTCAAATTTCATAAAGATATTTTCACCCATAAATAGAGACTGAAGGGAAATCAGAGAGTAAACCTTGGGAAGAATTGTCTTAGCCTTAATACCACCAGCAATGGAAACCAAATGCAAAGATCTAGGTAATATTAAAATACATTGAACCATAGGGGAGACCTTTTTTTCTGATGTAGTCCTAGATATTTATATGCTTTGCTTAATGTGATGTATTACTCTATTTACACTTATCTTCATGTTGCAGATCTTCATCCAAAGAACATTATCGTAAAAATTTAAAACTAGAGAAAAACACACCCTTATGGAGTGGTCAAGGAAATCCTTATAAAAGTGAATAATATCATCTTCCCCGCAAACGTATTCATTATTGATATGGAAGATACCCTAACCCAAGGATATTATACTCTTATACCGAGAAGACCATTCCTTAAAACAATAAATATGATCATCAACATACACAATGATACGATTTCCATTGATTTAAGTGGACATAAGGTAAGTTTTAACATCCTTGAGACAATGAAACACCGTATTTCAGAGCACTCCACTCTTATTATCTATTTGATGGATGTTCTCTCAAATGATACATACCCAAAATTATATCCTTGACCCATACTCTTATTCATTTTATTATTATCCACCATTGGATGATTTTAGTTTTGAATCATGTTTTAAGTGTTCTGTGGGTTCAGGGATGTGTAAATTTTGTTCATTAATTGATTAGTGTGTTCATTCTAAGGTACCCATTATCAAAAATTATTTTTTAACTCTCATTTCTATTTATTATCTATCCTTATAGAATCAACATGAGCAGATAGAGAGTTTAATATACCCCACTCCCTAAAAATTCCATCCCTTAATCCAAAAAACAATTTTTTTGGAACTAAAACCACTCCCATCTAATTTAAAACAATCCTATCTTAAGGGAATTGACCAATTTCCCTTTTTTACTACCAATTACCTCTCTCCCCAATAGGAATCAAAACTGCTTGATCTTTTGAGAGGGTGTAAAAAAAGAAATTGGATGGAAATAAGCTGATATTATTTGGATTATCCCATCTATTTTTAGTCACCATATACCTTTAGATGATTAAGCTAATAATATAAGGTAATCTCAAAAATAGTTGAATCCCACTCTCATTGAAGTGTAAAATTTAATGTCAGTAAATTAGTTGAAGCTGGGTTCATTTATCCTATATTTGATATTAAATGGGTTATCACCACAAAAATGATTCCTAAAGGAACTAGAATAACAATATATTCAAATAAAATGAAATAATTAGTTACAACTTGTGTGAAAACAATTGGAGATTATGTATTAACTATCCTCGATGGAATCAAGACATTTGAATGGACCAATTTCCTCTACCATTAATTGTACAAATGCTATAAAGACAAGCTGTCAAGTTTCATTATTGATTCTATAGTGGCTATTATGGTTATTTTTAAATCCATATAACCACTAAGAATCAATAAAAGACAAAATTTACTTCTCTATTTAGAACATTTTCAAATATAAGGATTGATTTTGGTCTGTGTAATTCTCATAGTACTCTGTAGTAATGTATGTTCAGTATTTTTTCTAAGTAAATTTTGAATTGTATTGATGTATTTAAAGACGATTTCATGGTTTATGGAACTTCATTTGATGATTGTTTGCAAAACCTAGGTTTTGTCCTCCTCCATTTTATTGAAAAAGTTCCCATATTAAATTACGAGAAATGCAATTTCATGGTTGATTTAGGGATCATTCTTTGGAATTTTATTTTAAAAGACAGAATTCATGTAGATAAATCAAAAATTGAATTAATTTAATTACTTACATATCTAAAATTTTTCTATGAGGTGCGTTATCTCTTGGATCATGTTGGTTTTTACCAATTATTCATTAAAGACATTAGTAAGATAACACTTCCATTATATAAATTGTTGCAAAAGGATTCTAAATATTTTTTGATAAAAATTTTAATGATTCATTATATTCACTAAAAATGAGTCTCACATAACCCTCCCATAATCTAACCACAAAACTGGGATCTACCCTTCAAACTTGTGTGTGACACCTCTAACTTTGTAGTTAGTGCCGGTTTATCACAAATGGTTGAGAAGTCTTCACATGACATTGTGTTTGACTCAAGTACCCTTGACCTTTCCCAATAAAACAACAAAACTACAGAAAAATAACTCCTTATTATTATTTTTAAATTTTAAAATTACTTTATTATCCTCTCAGGTAAAAAATAATTATGTTTTCAGGTCATAATGCCCTTCGATTTCACCTAATAAAACCTAATTCTAAGCCCCGCCTCATTCGGTGGAATCTCCTCCTCCAGGATTTTGACATTAATATTCATGATAAGAGAAGAGTGGAAAATGTATTATCTGACTATATTAGTAGTATTTACCCATATTTGTACAGCCATGTTTAATCATCCCTTCCCATTAGAGAATTATTACCACATGAGAACCTTTGTTATATTCATGAGCTTACCCATTGGTATTCAAACATTGTGAATTTTCTATAAATATATATTTGGTCCCCACATATTTCATCACCTCATAGTCTCAAAGACATAATCATGATTTAATATGTTATATTTGGGATGAACCATATTTTTTGAGAATTTTTAGTGACCAAGTTGTTTCTCTGTATTTCCCTGACCACAATTTCACCTTTGTTTTGACATTCTTCCACACTTTGGCTTGTAGGGGCCACTTTGGCTCTCAATGTATAGCTCGTATAATCATTAGCTCTGGTATTTATTGTCCATAATTTTATAGATATCCCCATCAATTTTTTAATTCATATTATTGTTGTCAATTCACATGGCATTTCTCTAAGAGGAATTAAATACCAAAACAATCCATGTTATTTTTTGAGATATTTGACGCATGGAGTATTAACTTCATGGGGGACTTTTCCAAATTTATTTGAATTTGTGTAAATCTTATTGGATATGGTCTATGTCATTAAATGGGTGGAATAAAAGGATACTAGGGCTGATGATTCTTGATTTGTTGTTTATTTTGTGAGGTCTCTGATTTTGATCTATTTTAGTTTGACAAGATTCATCATTAGGGATAAGGGTTCACATATTTTCAATTGAAACATAAAAAAATATATTCATATATATGGGGTTTTTCATAAACTCTCTACTAAATATCATCCCTAAACTAATAGAAAATCAAAATTATTAAATTGGTAAGTTATGATAATCTTGAAAAAAGTTGTAGAACCCAATAGGAAGGATTAGAGTTTGCGCTTAGATAATGCACATTGGGTGTACTATGTAGATTTAAAACCTTGATAGGAATTTAACCAAATTGGATTGTTTTGTAAAGTCTTTTCACCTTTCTATAGAGGTATATCACCATGAATATAGATATTTTAAACAATGTAATATGAATAACTTAGATGCATGTGAGCATAGAAAGTTAAACATTCAATAGTTAGATGAAATTTGTAATGATTGATATGAAAACACCAGAATATATAAAGTGAAGGAAAATGATATCCTTGATGAGATGATTCACCAAGAGATGTTTCATAATAGTGAAAAGGTCCATATGTACAATTATTGTCTAAATATCCACCTAGGTAAGCTTTGTTCTAGATTACCTGATCCTTATACTATTACTAATGATTACCCTTTTGGTGGAACATTGGTTTTTTATAAGAAGAGTTGATGAAGTATTATAGTCAATGAGAAGAGACTTAAACACTTATATAAGGATATTTCAAATCATATGGTGTCAAAAATCCACACTCATGAAGTAACACACTTGTAAATACCACAGGGTTTTATCCTACCTTCATAAATTATCTTTTATTACATTTAAGAAATTGCACACTCTACATGTGGGGGTATTGGAATATACTTCAGTTAGTTAGTAATTTTCATCATATTCATTCATTTAATATTTTTGTCTTATTGATGAGTATTGTTACCCCCCCTCTAATTCCCACCCCCTCACTTTTGTGCCAGGATATTAATTTTTGATTCCCACTTTTTCTTGGAAAATAATACCCACTTAATTATGTAAGTTATTTAAAGTTCATTAAGAATTTACCTATTCCATATTTTTTAATAGTTAATATTTTAATGATTTAATCTATGTTTTAGCATGAATTTATCATTGGGGGTGATTTTTAGTAAATTTTTAGTTTTTCAATGATATAAACCATTGTATCTCTTTGAAACCATTGGGAATAGAGGTACCCTTTGTGTGCGTAGTTTATGGGAAATTGTGTCACATAATATCTCCACAAATATATTTCACCAAATCATGATATCATAATATTTATTACTTTATAGAAGGTAAATATATTTTAGGTTAATATTTATCATCATTTTAAAATGAATTTTCCATTAGTTCATTCCTTATCTGATCTATTTCAATACTGTACTAGATTGACATATGTGCGTGTACCTATCATCTCACTATCGTAGGCTCTATGAAAAATATAACAAAAATAAAAAATTCATTAAAAAACAACAACAAAAATATATATTTTATGTCTTGGGTGTAATTTATGAGACACTTTTTTCCATGATCAATAAGAAGAACTCCTTGGTGTTATTTTCTCATTGATCACATTTCTTTCAAGAATAAAATATTTATTTAATATTAAATATTTCTGAATTTTTTAATATCTATATGCATCATTTTGGAAATGTTACTTTTATAAGGATTGTATATTTTTTGGTGTGGGGTGTGATGGAAACGTGATTCACTTTTATATTTCACCCTTACACCACTACATTAAACTGGTTTTGAATTAAAAATTATAAAATGAATAACAACTTTATCTTCAAATA
Source organism: Viscum album (assembly GCA_963277665.1). Taxonomy (NCBI): domain Eukaryota; kingdom Viridiplantae; phylum Streptophyta; class Magnoliopsida; order Santalales; family Viscaceae; genus Viscum; species Viscum album. Next base: position 122,103,425 of record OY728129.1, on the reverse strand, counting down.
TGATTCAATTAAATTGTATTTATCACTATTAAATATGTAAATTTTACTTTTTTTATAATTACATTATAGGTGTAGATGATTTGGAGGGATCATGATGAAGTTCAAGATGAATGGACCAAAGTGTGCAAGATCTAAGAACACCAGTGGACTCAACCGCCCACTTCCACTAATCTGTGAATCCAATTAGGATGAAATTTTCTGTGATGATCCAAAAATGTGAGGGATATAACTCTTTTGAATGAACTAAAGCCCAATTTTTCCACTAAGAGGCCCATCTGAGATGATCTTTCATGGGAATTGAATCTACACAATGTCAAAGGTGGTGTTTTGTTTTATGTCGATATCATGATATGTAGTTGTCAAAATTGTTAATAAATTTAATTAGAGAAATTTATGAGGTGGGTATACAACTTTTTAGTTTAATCCAAATCAATATTAGTCTGTCTGGATGTTTAAAACCATGGTCTAAGTTGTTTATCAAAATACGGGGGCTCAAAACCAGAATCCAAATTTCTTATAAAATGATACCTTTGGAACACCATTTTCATTTTCAACTAGGAGTAAAGGTTTTGTCATTTTGGAGTCCCAAATGATTCCTCCCATCATCCCTATATATTTTAGAAGATATGGGATGTTCCAATTAAGCATATTCTTCTTCGTCCCCTCCCGTGGAGTTCTAAACTCCTCATGATCACCTGAGGAGGAACATGTTGTAAATCCGAGATTTGATTTTGTAATAATTGAATGATCCTTTTAATTACAGGTTCTTATATTTTTTTATTAATCTTATATTCTTATTTTATTGAGTTATGTACTGTTATGTCATACTCGACTCATATGATCATGTTTTAGAGTACTTATTCATGTGATGTTTCACACATCGTTCGCTGCTTATTATTCCCCCTTTTAATTATGGTGTTTGTGTGGTTCTTATTGGTCAATTATACACACATAAACAATGAAATTGATGTGTAATTTCATTTCATGGTGAAAATTATAAATAATATACAAACCTGTATAGTGCATCATGTTTTTTGTGTTTTTCCTTCGTGAGTTTTGGCTATGAATTCGAACACAAATCACCTAATCATCAGAGGTATCTAAGAATCAATTTATGTGAATAACATAAAAATAGGAGGTATCCTCGCATAACTCTATAAAATTATTGTTCTTGGTTTTACAAACTAGTTATTAAAAAATCATAACCCTATAACTTGAAGCAATGAAGGATAAGAATCATGAGATTTCCCTAGGTATATCACACATATTAAAATCTTTCAATTTCATTTTTCTTGTATCAATTTATTTTATATACTTTCATCTTAAATAAAAAAACCAAAATTTTATATAATCCAATTAAATTTATTATTAATAACAACCATTTCTTTAAATTAATGATCTAATTCTGCATGGAGAGATGACATAAGGTTCCATCAATACTTTAGAAATTATAGTAAAAACTGAAAAAATAATTTGACGTTCTTGATAACATGATCACAGCAAAATGGAAACCCTTGGTTGTCTCATTTGATGATATTCTGAGATATTCACTTAAAATTTTCAGTTCAACTAAAAATACTTGTTTTCATAATTTTTTAAAACCATAAAATTATTAAATTAAATCAGTTAATTGAAATCTAAAAAACATGATAGGAAATACTAAATGGGGTTTATGAGAGAAAGTACTTGACAATGAGGTTTGGGTCTGGATTTCTTGATTATTCATGTTGGTTTTTTTAAATATATTTTGACAGTTCTATTCTAAAATATCATTCATGAACTACTATTCTTAAATATAAAAAATGAAGTTAGATAAAATGAATAAATTAAAAATCATTATAAAATAATAAAAGTATCAAGAAGAGTACCTTTCGTCCAACCATTTCTCTTATGATATTTAGTGGAATAAATCTCTAATTTTTATAGAGGGTTGGATCCCCTCTTCATATATCAAAATGACTCTCCATAATCATCATTAATATTTAAATATATATTTATTATAACATTATTCACATTGCTAAAATATTGGGTGTTTCCAATTTTTGTGTCAACCCATACTATAGGATGGAGAATTATCTTTATGGAGAAACACCTTCTTCAAATCTAACACCATGATTTCCTTATATGTAGGTGATGAAGAATAGATAATTATTTTCCCAAATTATCAATCTCTACACTTTAGGTTAATAAAATTAAGAACAACCTTATTTCAATTAATAATTTCCATTTTTACAAGGCAGTGAATTCCTGATGTGGTGTCCATTTGTGGCTTAGCCGTTTTTATAATATTAGTTACATGTTTTTGAATGCATGGTTTGTGATGTAGATAAAATTAATGAAGTATTTTGTATAAGATTCTTATACATATGCATTTAACTGACTACATAAATGATTTCTTGAATGTCGTCCACACAAAATACCTCCTCGCCATCAGTTACACAACCAATTTTTACCACTTGTACATATATTTTCTAAATGAGAAATTATTATGATAATTATCATGCCATTAAAAACATTAGTAACAGTGATAAAATATTATGTGATATTAGCTCATACTTAGTGGAAGCATCACCCATTACTGATGGTAGATCTTCTCCCCTTCTAGTGATGGTATCTCGCACATGGTAACTTATCCGGAAGGTATAACACGTGGTGATGGTACCACTCCTTGGTTAGCGACAATAACACCTCTGATGGTAGTAGAATATTCCTTCAACAATGGTAGAAACCATGATATTAGATCACTATGTTATCTTACATGATAATGGATCGCCGTAATATCTCATGCACCACTCTATTAGTGATGGTATATCATCTATCACATAATGGTAGATCCTCAATCAATGGTAAAACTACCTTCCACAGGTTTCACTTTACAATGGTAGAATACTAACAACACTTCTGTAAATAATCCAAAACCCTGACATACTCCATAGTAGAAATATATACTATCATCCATTATAGTACCTAAAATGAAATTCCAAATTCAGGAAGAAGAATATATCCCATATCCTTGATGAGCCTGGTAGTGATACCAAAATTAAAAGTCACATTCATAGTTTTTTTACTCCCCATAAAATCAATTTAGTCTTCACAGTGGATAGATCAATATAAAATCCATACATGTATTTATTCATCTTCGAAATTAGAATTTTCGAGGTCACTTGAGGGTCCCAACATCATTCATCCTGGTTTGGGTCCTCAGTATAGATTCTCCATATTGATCACAATCATCCAGGTGGTGATCATGGTATCTCTAGAGAGTTGAAAGTGGTGGTTCAGTGACCAATAGAGTGGCAGGTAGCAGCAAGGATTTAACAATGAAAAGGGGTGTATCTTATAAGAGAAACAACATTGTTTTTGTTATGATGGACAATACATAAGAATTAATTATCCCATATTCAAATTAATCATGGTAGAGCACTAATATATATTAAAACATGTGTCACTACAGATCATATTTCATGTTGTAGGGATGGGCCCCTACAACACAATGCACGCACAATAAATGGGTCGTGCCTATATGTGTGGCCTATCCATACCTTTCCCCAACCACTATTTGGAATTTTTTTGTGCAACTCACACCAATTGACCACTCTACTAGGATCTCCTAGTGGGATGGATTGGTCGTTTTCCCTTCTAGGGTGGCTAAATTGCTGGATGGCATACATATATGAGGGATAGCTCAAGATTCCCTTAATATTTACCAAAAATATTGTTAAAATACTAATGTAAATACCGAAATAATATCTTAAAATGAATCAGTATTATATAATGTAGTATTACAATTAATTTTTATCCATTTTAAATCTTCAATTATAAATTCCGTCATTTTAATGAAACATTGTGAAAAATGGGAATATTAATTAAAATTTGAAAATTATATTATAAAAAATATTAATTATATTTCATCAAATTATGATGGAATCAATTTTCCACAAAAATATAAAAATTAAGGCACAAACATATTAATTAAACCTGGACAAAATAATTATTTCATAATCATGTCCAATATCATAATCAATATAAATTTTGTAATTTTGGAATTTGTGAAATGAACATAAGAAATATATTACCCTATTAAGGAAGGTATAATAATATAAGTATATATGTGAGAGATAGAAATGTATAATTTATAATCATTCTATAACATTAAATATAGAGTGAAAGTGATTTAGGTAGAGAATGGCCACATCCCAATGAAAATGGTTGTTTAGAGATATCCCTTACCTTGAGTTAGACTAGTTGCATACATTATTTATATTTTGGAATAATACACTTATGTAAATTATTTAGTTTCTTCATAAATTTTTTCAATATTATTATTCCTTTTTTTATTTTTTATCATGTTATATTCAATTTCTGAATTGTTCTATTTCAAGCAGATCGTTTTGATGATATTCCAGTCATATTTTCAAAATCATATTGAAAATTTGACTATGTTCAAAGAAATTAAAATTTTCAACAAATATAGAATAATAATAATGAAATAATTACCATATTTATAGATAAATTTTATCCTTAAAAAAACCTTTAAATATTGTTATGAAAAATAAACTATGATGAAATCATGGAGATTGTAGGTCTTACTTACGAATGGGTAACGTTTCCATTTTACAATGATCGTTATGGAAAGATGTTATGTGATATTTTATAATAAAAAAATGGTCACTATATCATTAATATAAAATAATTTCATCAAATACACGTATATATACTCTCCATGTCATGTAGTAATGAAAAAAATAATATCTCTTCATGGAGGTGGTAATCTGCATATGCACATGACAAATGTTATCATCTTTTAATGGATGAAAAGGTCAGAAAATAAATGATATTTTAATTTTATAGAATGAAAAATATTTAATTTATTCTATATATATTAATTGAATCCATAAGAATAAATATTTATTAGAGGTGATGATGGAAAACAAATTACACTGATTCGTGAGACAATAGTCTATCATACACATGAATGATGGGTTTGTTTCCAATTTGATGGAAGAAGATATTAATGTATGTTATTAAATCAGTATAATAATATCCCATTATATGGTAAATACATATTTTATTATTTCCTTATGGTTTAATAATATTTGAAGGATGTAGAAGAAGAAATATAATTAATATTCTTAGTTAATAACGATACCACTTCTACAGATAACTTCCTTTAGTTTGCACCAATATCCATCATAAGAGGGTTTTATAATAAATAAAATGACTATATGAAGTGGTAAGTGAATTAAGGAAGGTATTTTCATAGTTATTATCTAAAAAATGCATTAAAATTGAGGATATGAGAGGAAATGATATGTCCTTTTATAAGTGGGGTAGAGTACCCCAGGGGGAGTTTTTGAAAAGAATAAAATTTATAAATGTCTTATTCACAAAAAAATAGATCCAGAGTAGATCATTCACTAATATTAGATGATAATGGGTCTAAATATTTCTTGAAAATAGAAATTAATGTTTTGGGACATTTTAAACCTTATCTCTCTTTTTTAACCTATGGTAAACCTATTTTAACCTTAACCATTGTAATAAATTCTAACTTATGTTACTATTCATTATGATAAAAAATTATATTGAAATTATTAAATAATATTAATTAGGATTATTTTAAATAATTAACACATTTTATAAATTATATTTACAATATTAGAAAATTTTCGTTTTAAATTAAACCTGCAATGCACAATGAAAAATGAGTTTTCTCGAAAATGCATTTTCAAGCAATAGATTATATTATATTAATTCTATGAATAGAAATAATCATTATATGAGTTTAAATTAATATAAACATATATATAATATATTAATTTAATTCAAAATATTTCCTTTTTATGGTTATTTTAATTAATTAAAATGGATAAACATTACGCACTTAGAATCAGCTTTTAGATAACCGTGTTTTTAAGAAGAAGTATAAAATTATACTACAGAAATTTCTAATTAAACTGATATTAATGAAATTATTATTAAAATATTTTCTGTTTTTCATGTTAATATAAAATCAATAGTATAATGGTGATTTTTAATTTCATTATTTATTAAAATAAATAACAGTATTTGAAAATTCAGTAATTTCTACTATTCACTATGAAATCAATTTTTTCAGAAAAATCCCTTACATTCACCCAAAGTTAATATTAACACACTATTTTTAAATAATTTTTTAAATTTTTTCAAATACATTTTCTAAAAAAATTAGATACCGATTATAATACTTTCTCACAAAAATCCTTGACTTTTTTTGAACAAATCTTACTTTTTTGAAGAATAAAATGTTTTTATTAAAAATTTATTGTATATTTATTATGAATTTATAAACACCATTATATTTAGTATCAACTTATATATATTTCATAAATTAGTTAATCTTATTCTTCTCTTCCAATTTAATAGCTAGGCTATAAAGGCCATATTTAAATAATTGTTGATTGTTAAGGCTCAGTGTTGCGTGTTATATATGATATTCAACATAGTTTTATTTTTTAAATATTGGGATGATAAAATCACAATATTTTGATATTAATTAACAAGACCATCTCATTTTTATGTTTCCATAGGTTTGATTTTTATATGAAATTACCAAAAGGAGACCCCATGTTATATGTCTACAAGGAATAACTGGAAATGGTATGCAAAATCAATAAATTCACTTAAGTTATATATATTATATAATTTATTTTATGGATAAATCATGTATAATGATCATAGATTATTAATTTGGAAATGATGTAGTGTTGTATATATCTAACAACTTGGTGGGAGTGATATAATTTTTCACAATAGATATTTTGTTAACTTTTGTAAAAAATGATCTGTCTTTGTAGTTTGTCAAGAATAAAAAATGGATTTATTCAAGAATGAACTACAAGATACATTAACGTTCATGGAAATACATTCCACAAAAACAGATCTTGGTATTTCTAAATATAGTCATTGTATATAAGTTAACAAAGTATTTATAAAATAAATGTTGAAAAAACTCAAGATATAATTATTATTGTAATATAATATTTATAGTTGAATATACATAGGCACATGAATATATTTCTGAGGTTTGACATACTTCACATGCTTATATTCTTGAAATTTATCTCGTATACAATGATATGTACTGATATTTGATATTATTGATGAATGACTCATATTATGTGAATATAAAATAGAACAAACATAATTGTATCGAATTATAATTAGGTTTATCTAGAAGTTCCTGAAAGAGTATAACTAAATGAGTTCTTGGTTTCAAAATAAGTGAGGTTACTGATGAATAAGGGAGTTAAACAGTTCATTTAGTTCAATTTTATATTATATCACATTAAGGATGAGCTAATATTAATAACAGACATATTACTTCTAGTTGTGCCGTATTCATAATATTAGAGTGTGTTGTGTCTTTTAATGTAGAATAAGAATTTGTTTAGAAATGAAATATTCCTATTTTGGGTTATAATAAAATAAATTGTTTTATCAATATTATGATACTAATACAGCATGGAATTAATAAATATGTTAGGTTTATAAAGTGGGAAAAAGATGTGGATACTTGTTAATGTCACAACTAGATATATTTTCCTAAATTAGTTCTATGAGAGAAAGTTGATTCTATACACTGACATGAGTCTTTACCAACACTAGACATGGAAACTTGGAATCCCAATGGTTATAGTCATGCATATCAGAATATTTTCTAAAATGTTTTAACTAACCAATCATTAGTAGTTGGTTATAGCGAAAGTGGGAGTTTGTTGGAGTCGACTTCCTGAAACCAACTACTTTATATTTTTGACTTCTTGTATATTAATGGATTGGAATATTAATAAATACCATATCATAAATTGATTATTCTTCTTTGTTACAATGATATCATCATTTTCAAGAATACATGTCTCACTAAAAATGTCATATAAGTTCCCCGCTATGATTATAACATTAAAGTACCATGATGATATTCATAAATATTATTCTATGGTTAGTTAACATTCTATGGTGGGACCCATAGTATATTGTGTATCAGGTGTATGTAAACATAAGCAGATGAGTCTTCATCTCGTGAAGTCAACACTTAGTAATCTCTAATAAAGGATATTATGAAAAAATATCAATCTGTAAGAAATTCATATAGTTATTTTTCATTGTATATTTTTATCAATGAGAATGTGTAATGATCTATTAACTATTATATTATTATTATTAATTTTCATTACATTCACACTTTTAATTATTTTTTTAAACTGTGGTGATATATGATAACGACAATTTTGGGTATGTTGGGTGTGTCTTTAATGACATGTTATTAAATAATTGGTCAAGGAAGGATTTTTGTCTTCCATATTTATGGATGTTTATATATCATTCCATTGATAGGAATTGAACCATTACATTAAATTCCATGGAAGATGTGTAATAAAGAACTTATTTTAGATAGTCAAAGAACCATGTATCAATTATATAGGTTGATAACACAGGTGTGAAACCTGTTTGATGAGATATAATAATAAAGTTATTACATTACATTGTTAGGGTTTATATGCGGTTCTTCTAATTGTGACATGACCTCTTCCTCTATGGGTGCCTTGACCCATTTCTAGATAGTAATCATGGATATTAAAACATCTAACCTAATCTCACTAAGGAAGAGACGTAGCGAGTTAAACATAATGAGTTCCCTTTGATTTTAGTTAAATATTATTTATATGTAGTAGTTGGAATACATAATATTATCTAAACTGAGGAATAATATTTATTTAGTATTTATTAAATGATCATAAAAACTAAATAATAATTTATAAATAATGTAATTATTTAATTAAATGAATATATAAAATTTATTTATCTCTTATTACTAAAAATGTAATAAATAAATATTTATTCACTAATAAATAATTTCATTAATCGTGAAAATATCAAAAAATAATAATTCATTATATTATAAATAAAATATTTATTAATCAATTGATTGTATATTATTTCTCATTTTTTTCAAAAGTTAATAAAATAATTATTTACTATAAATTTTTTTTATTTACATGAATATTAAAATAATTTTTTAGGAATTCAATAAATTTCAATTCGGGTGAGAAGACACAATTACTGGACTTGTGATAAATATTTATTTACTAGACAATAAAAAATAATTATCATTGTGTGGGTCAACGTAAGGGATGGAATAAATATCATATTTTCATTTTACATGTCTTGAGGGTTATTTTTGTCTAAGATATTATTAAGGAAATTTTGTTAATTAATCAATTGGAGACCCTAACTCTGGATCTATAAATATAAAATTTTGATAAACGTAAGAGTTTGGTCATTGTTCCCAACAATCTCATCCATTATTATTTATCTCAATGAAGAATGTGTCTAGATTTTTCTATCAAGGTTGAGAGGTTCTCTATTAATCATTCCCCCTCTCCTATTGGAGAAATCAAGAGGTCATCCTTCTAGACCTAAGGGATCATGGTAGTAATCATGGGAGTGACACAGAATGATTGGTACCAATACACTAGCAACTAGAGTTCCATAGTGACATTCTAAGTTGAAAGTAACATGTGTAGATCACCTCAAGAGGGGATATAATTTGTTTCCTTCTCAACATAATGAAAAAAATAACAAAACTACCTTTACTTGATCATCCCCTACATTATGTAAAGAATGAAAGAATGAGGTATTTCATTATTTTATTGAATTATATATAAATCAATCTAAAAAAGAATCTATATTTTGGTCCTCGAAATTTTTTTTTATTTTGAATTGAAAAAAATATTTTTGGTTATGAAATTAATTTTCATGTAATTTTTGAATGACCTATTGAATTTTAAAATTTTTATGTTAGAAATAGGCCTAATAGGTGCTACTAAATCATCGAAAACCAAAAAAACATCACTAGGTGAATGTTGAGTTAATACCCAACTGACCCTTTTAATTGTTTTCACTCATAGGTGAATCTATTTATCTCCTTACATCAAAAAGTTTTGATCCATATAGTTATGTCATTATTAGTAAATCCCAAACATTTTAATTTACAAAAAATTATGATATTTTACGGCCACATGAATTTTTTGGAATTATAATGTCTTTTGAAGGTGTTATAATGAGAGTGAATAACGATCTCTCATTAATAATGTGGATTTTACAAAAATTAAGCATAAAAACATTTAAAATTGAAATAAAAAAAGGAATTATAAATAATAAGTCATTTAAATAAAGAGATGGAGTTAGGAACCCATCCTATGAAATGTATCTTCGTAAAGCTTGACAATATCACTATAGAACCTTAAAGAATAACTAGAATAATTCTTGAGTAGGAAAATGAGATATAATTCATTATCAATAGTTATATATTGGAGAGTAATAGGTGAATAAGTTTATATTTGTTGAAAACAATGGGGATTTGTTAACTAATTTCAAAACATAGGAAATGTAAATATAGGTTGTGGAAAATACCAAACAGTTATCTTAACCATGGTTTTAGTCTGTGGTTTTAGAAATTTAATACATCTTTTTTTTAAATTTTATGGCTTAAGAAATTAAATCTATTATTTAATTTACTTTTTCAACGAGAATATAATTGTACAATAAATAATTTTTTAGTAATAATTCAATTCAATTTTAGAGTTTATAATGTTACATATAGGATTGGAATGTAATTTTAAAATATGAAATCAATAATTTATTTATGGTTTTTGATTCACTTATTTGTAATTCTTACAACATTTTTACTCCAAAATTTTGTTATAAAACATAACATGTATACTTATTGTATTATAATATTAAAATATATTATAAAAAATAACATATATATATCACATATATACCTATGTTAGGGGTGATTTCATCAGATCCTATTTCACTAGCTACCAATCCTCTTGAGGGTTTGGTCTGGGATCCCAATGTGACAAGTTATTATCTTAAATATATGTTTAAAAGTGTTACTTTTTGTGATGACCTTGATTCCTCTACATAATATGGTCAGCGAGACTCCTAGATTTCCAGATTTGATTACGGAAAATTTTCTAAGATTTCTCATATTGTGGCTCTCAAGGAATGACTTGAGGTTTGCATATTCTCCCTTATTGGAAGTTTAATATTATCTAAGGGTGATAATCAAGAGAATACTGAGGAAATGAAACTCAAACTTTCTTGAATATGATGTTTTTTAGAATGGAGGATAATCTTTATTGGAAGATGTTACATCCACCTTATTTTTCATCTTCTAATGATATATTGAGGGCATGGAGCAATGGTGTTTTATATCTTAATCTAGGAAGACTTAGTTTTTCTTCTTGTGATTTAAATTTTACTTTGTAACTGAAAAAACATTATAATGCTCATATTTGGGTTAAAATTCATGGTTTATGTTGGGGAATTTAGAATCCTTTATTTTTGACTGACCTAGTCTCCTGAATTAGTTTCCCCATGAAGATATATGATAATATAGTGCATAGAAAATTTAGATATTTTTCCAGAGTTTTGGTTGATTTCGACATACAGAATTCTTTACCTAATTGTGCCACATTGTGGGATAATGGTGAGAAATTTGAGGTGGAATTTGAATATGAGTTAATCCCTACATTATGTAACTATTTCAGGTTGGTGGGAAATGATGTCTCTGAATTTTGGAATGTGTGAAAAATATAGATTAAAGAGGGACCTTTTTCCTAAGTAAAAATGTATCATGGATCCTTCAACGAGACAAAACCTGGTGGAAAGATGTCCCAGATGGTTGTCTCAATGGGGGATAGACCCTATCCTCTTGACCAGAAACGTTATAGTCGGGTAGGAGGGTAGGAAGGGATCTGTGAAATGGAGAAATTTATTCTTTAATGGGGATGTATTTCTCTCTATCTGGTTCTATGCCCAAAGATGGTTCTCACATTGGTAAAAAGAATGGTACTGCTTTTTTTGTCAGGATGTTATTGTAGCAGGTATTCATGCCACCATTAAAGATCATCATGATGAGTCTAACATTGAACATGATGTCCAAATTCAATATGACTCTCAGTTTTTGGAGGTGCAACACTCTTCTAACAATAGAAAAGGGAAGAAGGTTGACACCCCCCTCCCAACAAATGTGAACAAGAATGTAAGCATTGCAAATGTTGTAACTCCACTGGAGACTTCTTATGATATAGTTACAGTCCCTCAGAAAGGAAAAGGGGAAATTTTCATTACAAAGTCTGTGAATAATGTACTTTGTCTGCTTGAAATTCTTAATACATCTAGCAGTAGGGAGGTATTCTGTGCTGAATTTGAGAGCATGTATGGATCCAAAATGATCAATGTATATGGATCTACTATGAAAGCTTTACCAAATAGCTCTGATCTGGTAATAGAATTTGTCTCTTCATCTTCCAAGGGGATGGATGATGAGACATGGAAACAGACTAAGATATGGAGAAGAGGATGACATCCTTGCGGCAGAGGTGGTGGATGTCTCCCCCGTCAATGATGCACTCCAATTTTCTGAATGAATTGGACTTTTTAGTAGTGCATCCTTCATTAGTTGTTTTATGTCATCCCCATCTTGTATGCTGATTCTATTTTCCCGTAATAAATTTTTGGATGTTGGGCTGATAACCCATGGTTTTCACTATTCTTTGTATTATATATAATTTTTTTGAATATCATATATAATTATAAAAACATTACCATTGAATAGTTTTGATGTAATGATATATAATTTAATATAATTTGTTGGGTTTTTTCTATTTATGTGAAGTTTAATTATTGTGTAAAACGCTGGGAGTATTTGGAAACAATTATTTTAGTGGAAAAATTATTCAAAACACATATTCATTTCAATTTTTTTATTATAAATATACTTGTACAATTATATTACTATTCATCAATCAACATAAATTACATTAATTTTGAATTATTTTATTATCAAATGAATTTATATATTTTTATTGTATACTTGTATGCATAATAGTTTCATTGTGATTATAATCATCAGATTCCTAGTGGTTAGATTCCAATGGTCAGATTCAAACTATCATATTACCCCTTATAAATACACATTATTATTACATATAAATTCATTCATATCCTTATGTCAGATAATATACTATGTATATTCCAATTTCAATATCTATATTCTTATGAAAATATACTTCTTGTATTTGTTTTTATTTTTTATTTTATGATCCTTTAGAGTATAATTATATAGTGTTGCTCCATATTGTTATTTGTTCTAGGGTATTTATTTTAGCTATTATTTTGATTTTATTTTTCTAGTTTTATATTTCATTTATATTTGTCATACCACTATGATGAAATAATATAATTTGTGTTGTGACGCATTTTTGCTGATAAGATGTTTATTTACTATAGTAGTAACTCAGTTATTACATTTCTACTAGTTTAATTTCATGGTAACCTCCCATGTGTGGGGAATGATGACATCCAAAATAATTCATAACACTATATATATACATTTATATATAATTTTTTCCTATAAAAGTTTTGTGTGTGTGGGTGTTTCAATATTTATAGATTTTTTATTTTATTTTTTTATATAAATATCATACTATTAATATAAATAATATTTATGTGTACGTGTAAAATCATTTAATTATCATGTGTATGCACTCACAAAAATTTATATTTGTGTGTGTAACTGTGTTTATATAATTATATACACACACACACTGATATATATGGATAGGTACACACAAATTTTCTTTGTGATAAAAAATGTGTATGGAAATGTTGACATTTTTCAATGATTCTTTCAGATATAAGAATGTGGTGAAATTATTGATGTTAAAAACATTGATAATGATCAATCACCAATGTTATCATTTTTAGTTATGGATTATGAAATTAAAATAATTTATAAAATATAATAATTATTACAATATATTATCAAACTGATCAATAATTCAAAAATAAATAATTATATTAGCTTTAATAATAATAATAACTAATAAAGCTAATTTAATACTAAAGTAATTCATATGAGATGTGTAAACATAATATTACAAAAAGATGTAAATTATATGATATCAGGTTTGAGAAATTTTAGAATGGTAAAAGGAAAATATATTTTAATATATAGTTTTAAATTGTTAAAGTAATATAAAATTGTTTTATTATTATTAAATTAAAAGAATATATGTTTTTTAATATGCTTGTCACTTTTAAATATAATGAAATATAATTTATTTATTCATAACTATTCTTACAGATAAACCTATCAAGCACCATCTTTGGTGGGATAAATTTTATCATGAGATATTTTCCTACAAGAAAAATACACTAGAAAAATATATTCCCCAATATTTTATCATTATGAGTAATGAAACAAGAAATGAGATGAAATTAAGGAAAAATAACGATTATGGATCAAAACCTCGAGTTTGTTATTATGAAATATACAACCAATTATAATTTTCTATATGTTCATTGTGGGTCCTTTGAAAATATCCCCATGAAGTAGAAAAATAAAAATAATTTATGAAAGTTCTTAAATTAGAAAACTATTTCCCATTCTAGAAATAATTTATAGTAGAAGGGAGGGAATTTTCTTGGATAATAACTTATATAATAAAATTTTGAAGGGAATGTGTTTTTTAAGACAATGCCTTTATGAAAAAAATAAAGAAGGTGTTATTGAAGACTTCAACATCCATTATAGTTATTATTTTCTAAAATTAATTATTTTTCATTATTTATATATAAACAAAAAAAATAAATAATAAAATAGTATTGAACTGTTTTTATAATCAATATTACTTTAGAAAAACAATTCTGAAAAAATTTGATAAAATATCACCAAAATCGTACTTTTATAACGGTGTGGCCCTTTATATCTTTTCCATATTTTTTATGTGGTATTTAGTAATATCATTTGAAGGAAACTTCAAAAAAATTATAAATTCATGATAAATGTAGTATTATTAATATAGTGATCCTAATATATCAAGACCCACATGTCTCGAGATTCAAAAATTAAAGATAATAAATTCATCGTAATAATTGAAAGATAATAATGTGATGATGTTGTCATTAATAATATCATGATAATGATGATTACTCGTTAATAATTATTTTTAATTATTTAATAATTAAACAGTAATAAATACTAGAAAAAATTTACCAATCATTAATAGTACCACATTAATTATATATATAATTATTACAGTACTGGAAAATAACAACAAATATTTAATAATCAACAACCTTATTAAAAAAATAAAAAAAAGTTCTTTAAAATAATTAACAATTTAATTATTAATTATTGATAATAATTAATAATAATTTCGTAATAAGTATCATTGTAAATAAGTTAAATAAAAATATTTCTTAATGAAATTAATTATAGATTTAATTATATAGTTATGAATTTGTATATTTAATTATATGGTTAATAATGAAAATATATAAATATGTAATTAATAGTATAATTAATAAATTAACAATTAATATTATAATTAATAATTAATTATAATTATTACTAATAGTAACAAAATTATTATTTTAAGTATAAATAATAAATAATTTTTATACATTTTTTATATTATTGATTTATTTACGAAACTAAAAACACATAAAAATAATATAATTAATAATGTATTTAATGATAGAATATGTAGGGGATTTGGAATCAAAAACCCTATAAATGAGGGTGATTTTTTGGTGGAAATCAAATCTAGTTTGAAAAGTATGATCCTTGGTTTATTAATGATGTTATTCATCTAGACGTGAAATATGTAAAGTTTCTAGGTACAATCATTGAATTAGGTATTTTTACTTACTTTAGGATTCTTCTATAGGATAGATTGTTAAAAATGATTTATTGGCATATCTTGAGGATAATCAAATGAAATTTTAGAGATAATGTCTTTGGGAAAGAACCCACATATCACAAGCCTTTCCCTTCCTAAATGTGAGAAGCATTTCTAGCTCATGGATCTAAATTTTTGGGTTTCGTTATGTTTTGGGGTTTCAAATTGGTAGTGTTTTTTAATTAGAAGTGGTTTTCTCCATTATTTTATTCCCTTAAATGATATAAATCTGCAGGCTTGGAGATTTGGTTCACTTTTTCCCATCCTTTCTCCCTTATACGTCATGAATGGGTTATTGATTTTTTTATATTCAATTCTCATTATGATTTAACGTAGTTATGGGTCAGGATTCTTGAATTTAACTAGATCTTCTGGCTTCTGAAAATACTTCAAGATATTAAGGGTGAAATTAGAGTTCCAATTTGAATAAATAGAGATAAAGAGAATGCCGGGTTTTTAAATTTAACAATGATTCTAATGGGTGTGGATCTCAGTGATACCCTTATTTATTAGGTTATTCTATCTACCCCTCACCCTATTAAAATTAATCTTTATGTGGAGTATGAAAATATCCTTCATTTTATTGAATTTTGTTTTGTTTTTGGGAAATTAAATATGTTTGTTATAAGAATTTTAATTATATTTTTTGTCATATGAATGTCTATCTGGACAAGGATTTTCAATTTAAGGTTTAGGGTAATAACATAGTAGGTGAAAAATCAGTGTCTGTATAGGATAATATTGTGAAATTTCTATGGGGAAATGGGTAGAGTTATTTTACTCATATCAAGGTTATTCATTTATCTAAATTAGGGGCTACATAGGTTACTGTAAGGATAAATAATATTGAGTCTTGTATTTTATAACAATTAGTTAGTGAATGTTCCCATTTATAGTGAAGAAGGCTCAAGATCATATAGGTAATTTTAGTCCTTTGGTTTCTCATATGGAGATATTATTGATAAATCATTTTCTTTAGGTAATATTTTTTAGGAATAGGTTGTCCATATTAGTTTGGTGCAAACCACCATTGTTGGGTATTCTTTCTAGGATGTGTTTTATAAAGCATTAGGGTTGAATCTTGTGATGATAAAGAATGTTAGGATGAATATGACAAGAAATCTCAAAAGGTGGTTGATCTTCAATTATGAAAGGCAAACAATGTTATTTCTTCAATGAATAGATAATGGAAAATAAATTTGTTCTCACCTTTTACAAAAAATATTTATAAGTAAAATGATTCTTCTTCTCTATAATATGAATTTACAATTAGTGAGTTTTATTCCAACCATGCCATGAAGTTTTCATTTCATGGTGAAGTGGATTCAAATTTGGAATGTTAATCTACTATGATTTCATTTAAAAGTGTTATTAATACAAAATAAGTTGGGGCTTAATTGCCGTCAATATGTGTAAATAATGTTTTGGCTTAACCAAGAGAGGCTTCTAATTTTTTTCAAGAGATTAAGAATATGGTGCTTAGTATTCTTCTAGAAATACTTTTTCTAAGAAGAATTTTGATACACTTTTCATGCCAGTTATAGATACAACATAAAAATTAGAAATTGTTACCAAAGCACAATTTCTTTTATATATTTATTTGTGATTTATATCATTACATGATGATCCTATTATCTAAAAGGGAGATTGGAATGGTGGAAAAATACTTAATGTAGGATGTGGTCATTTCAACAGTTGGGACTATGAATCATAACATTGATGATGTCATGGATGGGAATCATGGGGTGGAAGATACACCTTTGAATCAATATATGTGTAAACCAAAAAATCACCATCATTGTCATGGATATCGGGGAGCTCATCGTAATATGAGTCCTAGATCTGAAGAAAAGTTGCAGGATATATCACGTGGTCTCGGTAGTATAGGAAAAAATATGACCCTGTAGGATTTTTTTGAGTTTATGAAAAATATTAGTATCCCTCATAATTTGAGATTTTATTTTTCAATATGGGGGATATTTATATTCTTTATCTGTTTTCCACCTTCTTCTTAATTTTACATTTTTATTAAAGGGGCCTCAACCTTAACATTTTATTTAATAATGTAATTAATTATAAATAATCAGCAAGTACAAAACATTTCATGATGATTTTTTGTATAAATGGAATGTTTTTAAAGATAGTTTATATTATTGTTTATATTTTTTTTGTTTAATAATTTTATAAAATTCCTTTTTTAATTTCAATAATTCTTTATGTGTTTTGATAATTTTTTAAATTTTATATATGCTCAATCTATAATTTTTCATTAATATGATTTAAAACTCACTTATTTAAATAATCATAATGTTTTGAGTTTGTGAATTTGAAATATTATAAAATTTAAAATATAGATACAATCTAACTAAAATCTTAAACAATGATTGAATACATAAAGAATACTGGAAAATGAAATGAATATTCTAGAAAAACTAGAAAAAGAAAATATAAATGACACAAAAACATTATTGTTTCAAAATATTGATTTCCTTCATTAAAAAATCATGTTGGTGAAATATTATGTTTTTTGTTTTCATTTTTTATTTAAATCTATTTAGATTCAATTATTTTTCTTGTGTTTATTTAATGTTGAAGATTTGACTAATGTTTTATTTATAGTTCAAATTTTATATCATTTCAAAGTCACCTAAAAGGAATATAATAACGATTCAATATTTTACTTTGATACCATATAAATAATATAATATAAATTCAATATATATAAAATTTTAAACATTGAGTAAGAAGATATATAATTATTGAAAATAAAAATAATTTTCTTAGAAAAAATAAGCACAGAATAACGTCATTTCAAAAAAAACGAAACTTAATATTAAAATTTACACAGATATTTAATAATATAATAAATAAGAAATAAGTATTTTATTATTATTAAATATTTTTAATTAAATTACAAGTAAATATGAGGTATATTATAAAATAATTATAATAATTATAAACAAAATCTAACTGATAATGTAATTCTTAATAATAATTATCTGTATAAATTTTTGGATGTGCAAATATGGTGTTTTTAATAAATAATAATTTTTTTCTGTAAATTCATTTTATAAAATTATTTTTATGAAATTATTTTTATTTTCAACTATTTAATATTTGTTATGATTATATTTTAAGATTCATTATGTATATATATATATATATTATAATTTATATGTTTTCAAAGAAACTTACAAGAAACCTAACATGTTTTTTCTATTTCAAGAAGGCGAATTTGAATTCTTATACAACATAAACAATAAATATATTCAAACTAAAATTGAAAACATAGACTAAATAAAAAAAACAGAAAAAATTAATTTATTCAACATAATAAACATAGAACAATATAATAGAAAAGTTATTGGTAGTTTCATCTTTATAAATGTAATAAAAATATGGGATATTAAGATGTGGTCAAACTATAATGAATAAACAATGAATCATATTGATGATAGAAAATATTTTCTTTTCAAAACATACAATTTAGACTTTAAAATAATTAGATGAATTTAAAACCATAAAACATATATATTATTAATAGACTATCAATGAAATTTAGTGGGAGTCATAAGGAGGATGTGCCCGTAAAGGGCTCTCGCTCTCGCTCTAGGTTTTCTCTCGCCGCCGCAGGCTCCTCCGCTGCGGATGGCACGACGACCCTCCTCGAGCAAGGTGGGTTGGAGGAAGATTCCTATTGTTGTGGAGTGCGATTCGTGGATTCCCTCTGGCTATGGAGATGCACTATGGACGCCGGTGGTTTCTGGTTCAGTTCTGTGGGTGTAAGACCGGTCTCCGTCGACGACATACTCTTCGGAGCGCCCCAGATTCTGTTCTCTGCAGCTCGCGGTTGTCCCCCGGTGAGTCTCTCAGCGTTTGAAGTCTGCGATCATGTATCCGCGGTTTGGGGGTTCCGACTCTTCTCAGGTGAGTTCGGGGGGCTCTGTTGTGTCTGATGTGGTCGATCTAGTCGGTGGCGGTGGGATCTATGGTTTCAGGGGATTGCTCGCGGTGTTTTTTCGTTCGTGGTTTGTTTCGGTGCTTGGTGAATCCTTTTCTGTCTTTGTCGATCTGGTTTTGTTTAGTTCGTTTTAGGGTTTTCTTTTCCCTAATGGATTGGTGTCTCTGCCCTCTGTATGGTGGTGGTGTTGTGTGGTTTGTGTGGTTCTTCGTGGTTTTGTGTATGGATGGTTTTCGGAGGGGTTGTGAGGCAGTTGGACCCGTCAAGGTCGACGACGACGGTGTCAGATTGGTCTTTTCCGGCGACCGGTGGGATACTGGGCAGGTGACGGCGACGGCGGTCTGGACGACGTCGATGGTGATGCGTTTCTTCTATGGCGGTGAGGTCGGAGATAATGCCGGTGTTGGTGCTCCAGCGACGACGGTGAGAAGCGTTGATGTCTGTGGTAGTTCCGAGAAGCTTGATGATGATGGTGACTGGTGGATTTCTTCAACGTCGGCCGGATTTGCGGTGGGTGAGCGTTTTCCACGCTACGCGGTTCGAGGCGGCTCGTGGATCTAGCCGAAATGATGGCGTTTGATGCGCTGACTGGAAAGTGGAAAGTGGGTGAAGTTTGGGTTTGTTTATTTTTGAAAATTTCGGTTTTTGGTGTAAGGGTTTGGTTTGTAATTGACTATGTTAGGTGGGGACTTTTGATTGGGTTTGGGCAAGATGTTCTCCCTCATCCATCTCCTTATTTACTGCACTTTTTATTTCTTTTAATAAATGGTCAGAGGTTATTCCTCTGACTGAACTTTCTTGGTATAAATGAAATTTAGTACATACACTTAAGACATAATAAATAACTAAAAATCAAAAAAATATAAAATATAATAAAGAGGTAATTTTGAGTATTAATAATATTATATAAGTTAATAATGATAATATAATATAACATAATTAATTAATTAAAAATTAGTTATATTTTATATTTAATAATACTAATTTATTATTTCATAGTTATTATTGAAGCCTTAATTAATAATATTATGTAATTAATTAATGGTATTTAAAAATTATATTTATTTACATCATCATCATTATCATTAATATTACTATTCTTAAATAATAAAAATATTATTATTATTATGACATTAATGAAAGATTACAATCATGAATTTGCTATAATGGAATTATTATCATGCAATTATTCCTAATATAATTATTTAATTGTGAGGACATTATTATCATGACTTTATTATCATAAACTAATTAATATGACTTTATAATCATGATTCTAATATCATGAATTTATTATCATGACCTTATTATTAATTTTCAGGAATTTATTATTATCATGGATTTTCTATATTTTAATAATTATCATGACTTTATTAATAAGAATATAATGATATATATTAACTTTTAATAATTTTCATGAAATTATAATCTTTTACCTTTTCCATCATGGTATAGGATGGTCATGAATATACTATCATTACTTTGTTATCTTCTTTCAAGTCCCTCATTGTGCTTAATTAATTTTTTTTACATGAATATATAATTTTATTTAATTAATAGTAATAGAAATATTATAATTCTAAAACATAATTAATGAAAATTACTAGTTAAATTGCTAATTACAATATTTTAATGTATTACATACAATATTAATAATTATCAATTATAATATTAATAATTATTTATTATAAATTAATAAATATTAATAACTTTATAAATTTTTATTAATTATATCATTGTAAATTAATATTTTATTACAATATTAATGACACATTGTGTTGTTATGAAAAATATAAGATTTTAGGTGTAATGTCCCCTTTATTAAAATAAGGAATAATGGAAGGAATAGAAGTAGTAATAACATGATTGACGTTTCTCACAATCCAAACAATCATATAATGAAAATTAGGTTTGGTGACGTGAAACCATGTTCTCATGCTATGATGGGGGGATCACCCACATTGACATTGAGTGTGTCATCCCCTCCTTTATGTATTAATTACCATAAATGGCCTACCTCCATCATCTATAGGGTCATAATAAAAATCCATCATCATGAGTGCAATTATTTCATCATGATCAATGCTCCTCTACTCAAAATCTTCACTTCTTTTACATGCAATAAAATAAAAGGATTTATAATACCTCTTACTCCTTGAGGAATATCTCCTTCATAAAATTCTAGATATATCAATGACAACATCATTATATGCATCACCAAGAGATTCTACAATAATCTTAGTGACCATTGTATGGCCATCTATTAAACAACTGACAATATTCTCTATCTCTACCACTATAGAGTCATTAGTTGATTATTTAATTAAGTTGATGCTTTCATAATCTATAAACACTCTATCATGATTCCATCCAGAGGCCACTAAAACCTCATCCTTAGAGAGAGTTGAAGATACCATGGAAACCTCAGTTTTATTTCAAATATAAAAATATATTGAATATTATTATGGGATAGGGGCATCTTGAAATTCATTGACAATGCTGCCATAAATTTCTTTTTACCGTTGGTTTTTTATATGAATAAAATATATTCCTATTAAATATAATTGTCCACTACAGTCTATACAACATTCTCAAAGTATGGTTCATCATCATGAGATTCAACCAAAACCTTATCATCCTATAAACCCATAAAGAGAACATACATAAAGGAGGTTACGATATAAATTAGACCATTATTAGCCTCTTTAAAATCTATAATGTCAACAAATGAAAAATTTGGTTTAGGATTGGTACTAATTCTAAACCCTATATAGACCATGCATTTATGGTCTAGGAATACCAAGAGGGGGTCTTATTACCTAAAAATCCACTAGAGTACATGAATCACTATGTATGATCTAGTTCTAATGGATGACTATCTTGATTCCCAAAACCTCTATTATTCCCAGGTAATTTTAAAAAAATATATAATTTCCCATTCAATCCAAAATTCCCATAAATAATTATCCAAAGAAGGTTCTCATTTGAATATATGGAATTGAATTACTCATGGTTTTGAGGGAGCTTTTTGTAAACAACACATAAATTAATCTTGTTATCAAGAGGGGAATGGATGACCTTGTTGATGATCATATCACAATGGTTCACTTCCACCAAAATTATTATGATTTCCATGGACAAAAAACTTTTAGGCTCATTGTCATAACAAATATTAATTAAAATAGAATCATAAATGTTATACATGATTTTTGTATTCCATAATACCCAATTCAGACCATACAACTAAATCCAAACCTTAGAAAACTAATTCTTCATATCTAATAGATAAAAATTAATTAACCATTTGTAATGCCATGAACTTATTTATAAATTTAATAATATTATTATGCTTATTACTATTACTATTTTTTGGTTTTTTTTAATATTGGTTCCATCCCAAACAAATGCTTTAAGAATGAAATAAGATATATTTAATTCAATATAATCACTAAAAAATTACTTTGAAATAACACCAAAAGACTATAACTATCCTATAATACCTATTACAAGTCCTATCTGGATAAACAGAATACCACGAAGAATATAAAATATACCAAGAATTGAACATCCCTCAAGTCTATCATAATGAAAAACATTATGGAATGTACTGTGGAAAAAGTATTAAGTGTCAAGGGAATGTAGAGAACAATCCTTATAAGCCAAAATGGTTTGATGTTTTTAAATACCCTAAATATTTATTTATAAGTCATTTGTAATCGTTGAAGATAAATATGACTGTTATTTTCTCCTAATAGCCGTTTGATTTCAGAAACATGTGACTTTCTGTATTTTTATAAAACCATTATAATTTCATTAAGTATTTCCAAAGTATTAAAATGATTTAATTATTTTAAAGTTATATTGTTGGTTAAATAATGACTTGTTTTTAATTGAAGTTGTATTTTTTATTTAAATTTTGAAATTATGATGTTTTAAATCTCAAAAATAATACAAACATATGAAAATAATAAAATTAAATTTTTGTTTAAATATGAGAAAAATTGTTTTTATATATAATAAAATTAAAATATATGTTCTGTTTCTCATAAAAATTTGTGTTTACTAAAATTTTGAAAAAATATTGTGATTACCCCCTTTGACGGAGGTAGCCTTGAGGGACTAGTCCTTATGGTCAGTGGGAATCTCACAAATGCAACTGAAGTTAGGTCAAGCATATTCATGGTGCATGGTGAGTCATGCACGAGCCATGCGTAATGTTGGATAAGCACGCACACGGTTTAGTGTATAAGCCCTGTTGGAGCGCAATATAGGTTTTTGGCCAAATCCCGTGAAGAGATCTATGTATATGAGCCTCTGTGTTTGTGCATGTGTTGTTTCCATATAGTCTATGTGCCATTATTGATAAAGAGATCCCAAATTCCTAGCATTTTCTATGTTGGAAAACAATTTTAGCTCAAGGAAATAATCTTGGCCTTTTTTTTGCCTCATATCATCCCAATCGTCCACCTCTATTAAGATGCTCGATTATTTGTGTCTGCCCACAATTGTATGATTGGACTGAGATGATCACATAGCCCCATTTTATTTCCCCTTCTTCTTCATTGAAACCCTCATAGCAATGGCCCAGACTCGTGGATTCCTCCACCACTATTCTTATTCATCCCATAGCCCTCCACTCACTCTCCTCAGACCAAGTCATTATATTTTTCACAAGTATATAATGGAAACATTAGTTTAATGAAAACCACATTATATTGCTACATATCTCTATCATAATATATATATATTATCAAAAGACCGATTTAATTAAGATTTACATTGATTATAATTTTTTTACTTGTCTGAAATGTTTAGATTTAGGTTTTATAAATTAGATCTTATTTTTGAACCATATTGTATAAAAAAATATATAAACAGCTTATATAAACCTATATCTGCACACATAAACATATGAGTGTTTTTATTCTCAACTCTCTATCAACCTCTACTTGATTTTATCCCCTTCATTAATTCAAGTAATTTTTTTTGATTCGTTTTCATTATGAAAAACTCCTATATAAATTCTTGTGTATATATGGTTATATATATTGAGACATTAATCCTAATCTAATTTGGGTTTTCATATGATTGATATTTGTGATTAACTGATATTTTTAATTTATACAATTATTTTAATGATTTATTAAAAATAAATTTATTTATGAAAATCCCATACACAGACTTTGTGTATATATGGTTTTATAAAACATTAAATACTAAACTATTTTAGTTTTCTATAATTTTGATTTACAGTATTTAATTGATGTGTGTGATGCGTATAACCCTTGCAAAGGTTTTCTATGTGATGTTATTAGAGATTTATAAACTCATATATTTATATTTTCATATATGGATTTGAATAAATGGTATACTCAACCTATTATAAGTTTCTTTTCAATGGGTGAATAACTATTTTAAATAGGTTGTTTCCCTACCCAGATTTTTTAAATAAGGAGTATTTTTTTCTCTATATATTTATGAAAACCAATATATAAATATATAAGTATGTATAATTTCATAAATATATGTCAATCTTGTTTTCATTTAAATATGTTTTTATGGTATTATATGTGATATTATTTTATGTTTTGAATGTCGGAAAATTGATTTGATCAAAAATAAAATTTATGTTTAGGCATAAATATATATCTATACACATATTTATACTAACCTTTTTACATGTTTTACATTTTTTGTGAATCCTTGAATTTAATGTTTTCAATTAAATGGGATAATTGTATGTTTGATCATGAATACAAATTTATAATGGAAAACAATAACAAAACCTTGTTTTGTAATTGTGTGCCAAAAATATTAATAGGTATCATTACCTTGTTATCATTACATCCATACATCCCAATTTATAATTTTGGGATAAAAAGTTTGAATTGTCTTTTGTTTAAGAAATATATATACATGAATAAACACATATATTGAAGTGTATTTAATTATTGTCTTATGAATCAATATCCCACATGAAATTAATGGTTTACGGTTATAAATATTATATTTTAATTCATGATGAATCTTCCACAATGAATACTTTTAATTATTAATGTTTATAATTTTATTTTATTGACACTCCCATTTATCAATGAATGGGTAAACATGAATAATAAGTATCTTAAATTAAAAAACGTTTATTTTGTATATAAAATGATTAATTTCGTGAAACAAAGGATTTGAATTTA
This sequence comes from Viscum album, assembly GCA_963277665.1. Taxonomy (NCBI): domain Eukaryota; kingdom Viridiplantae; phylum Streptophyta; class Magnoliopsida; order Santalales; family Viscaceae; genus Viscum; species Viscum album. The sequence goes on along the minus strand of OY728129.1, from coordinate 122,077,473 downwards.
AGAGTTATTATTTTATGTGACAAACCTAAAAAATCAATACTTTTTTGTGCATGAGTTATCATCACATGTGAAAAAGTGTGTCTTCTCATCCATTTATGTCACTGATAAATTTGATATCTCCATATTCTAAATTATAACTGAAAACCCATGAAATTTCATATTATGTTTTCATTATTTCATGATTCACTTAATTTACGACAGTAGATAGTTATTACTTGTTTGGGATATACATTTTATAATAATATAAAGATTAAGAACTAAACATTACAAGGTGGTATGGTACACATTAGATCGTTTAATGAATTTATTTCATAAATTAATAGGATTTAAATGAATCAATGTGGTATAGGGATCTATGGTTTCATTAAATGATTTTTTTCACCTATGATAAAGATTAAAATAATTCAAAGTGGTATGAGAGGCTTTGATTTAATAGAATATTTTTATTAGAAATATGAGTAATAAATATGAAATATTATGTGATGGTTGTGGCCAGATATATCCTCTTGGTGCATCGGATGGTCTCATGATACAAACTAGGTCTTAGCACAAGGCCTTGATAGTATGAATATGTATGGTCTTGGCATGAGGCCATGACAGAATTTTTAGGATTGCCCTTCATTATGAATTCCCTCATAATGATCATATTAAGTGCAAATCCTTATGATTATTTAGCTAATAAAATATCAATGGCCAACGATCAACCTCTTACAATCTAGGGTTATTATTTGTTATATTTTCGTGTGAGCATGGATTGATGTTTTATATACATGTATAGCCATTCATTAAAATTTAAGTATCCAAACCACAATGATAACTGATATTATTTTATGTTCCAATATAAATGAATAATATTTCATGTGTAAATTCTTATCCACACATATGGAATTTCATTGAATGATTATGTTGGTTAATATGCAACATATAGGAGGTACTACACACATTTCTATTTTGGTACATGCATATTTCATAATTAATTATATTTATAACTCCTAAATATGTTTATAAATTTTGAATCATGAGTTTACCTAAATGTTGTATCAGAATATATCAATAAAATGGTGATGACATGATATGTGAAGTATTAATTTTCAAGATTTGAATGCATGTGTTTTAATGAAATGTTTTAAAGAAAAATTATTTCTTAATGCTTTTTTTAAACCCCTTTACTGGTCATTTCTGTTCTCCCCTTTGTATTTAAATGATTTTTATAGCTTTAGTGGAATATCCATAATATATTTTTAATGTGGAAGTGGTTCTATCATGTTACATTTCATAATGTTTACTAAACATTGTACTTTTGTACCTGAATATAATATTGGATTCTAATTATCTAGAACCTGGACCTATAAAAGATACTCTATTTCATGTGATGTTGTGTATTTATTCATTTTTATCTATAAAAAATTAAATAGAATTTTTAAGGTCCGAGTCCGGTTGCTAGGGATCAGGTTGTTATTGTTGGTATTAGAGAAACGACCTAGTGAATTTTTTTAAATTAGAATAAAATGGATAACTTATGTATATTTTCTAAAATAAAATTCCTCTCTTACATTTTTATATGGAAGTCAGACCATCACAATCTAATCTCTTGTCCCTTCCAAATGAGATACTATAAAATATAATGTCAAAGTAGTGTTTAGATGTATTCGATCCTTTTAGTAACCTATATTTTTCATGAAAATAAATTTATCAACTGTATAACACCCCCAGTGTGCTCAAATTCTTCTAGGGGCCAGGTTTCGTTTACATCCACATAGAGCATTCACAACTTGCATTCTATGCATGGTGGGGAAATTATTTTCAGTGTCTATTTAGATGTTTTACTATGTTTGAAAGGTATTTGTCTTTATAGAATTTATAGGATGCTACTAAATAGGGTGACCTTCACACAATTTATATATTTAATCTCCTAAACATAAGATCATATGGGAGGTTTTATGATTTTAAAATTTTATAAAGAAAGGCGGTACGGTTGTTCTAAATAAATCAAGTCCTATTTGATATGTATGATCTTTTCATCTCTCGTTACATTCACCTAAGGTCAGATTGCTGCATACATGAGTTTTAATCTAGCTTCTCATGGTATGTTTGGACCAAAGAAATTGATGATTTTAGAACTACCTTGGAAACCATGACAACAATGAATCTCTAAATCCGGTGGTACTTGTAAAGGTATAAATTAAATATTTCTCATTAAATATTTCTATTAAATTAATAAAAATTAAATCAAACTTTGTAGGGACATCGAGGATGATGTCAGAAGGTTGGTGTTGTGGAAGCGTATTAGTACAATATAATTGACAGGTTTCAATTATGTTAAAGGGGGGGATATTGTATTGCTGAGAACATATTTATAAATGTAATAATAATATTTTTTTTGTAATATTATTGTATTGTTTTGTTCTATTAATTTTTTTTCATCCAAAAAAACGACTACAGAATGAAAAAGACACATTTTATTCAATAGAAACAATGAATCATTACATAGCAATAAGGTGTAAATACCATAACTATCCATGAATACCTATTATAAGGCCTGTTAGGATCACTGTAAGACCCCAAAGCATAAAAACTAGACCAATTAAATAGTGAACATCCCTTGAGTATGTGAAAATGAAAAAAATTATGGCATGTACTATGGCATAAGCACTAAGTTTCAAGGGAATGTAGATCACTATTCTAATAATGCAAAATGTTTTGATGTTTTAAAATAACCTAAATATTTATTTATAAAGCCTTTGTAACTATTGAAGATAAATATGACCTTGTTTTCTCCTAATATTTGTTAGAGTATAGAAACATGTGATCGTTGGTATTTTTATAAAACCTTTATAATGTTATCATGTATTTCAACTATTTTAAAAAAATTTAAATATTTTAAAGTCATATCATTAGTTAAATGATGACATGGTTTTAATTTAATTTGTATTTTATATTTATATTTTGAATTTTTCATGTTTTAAAACACAAATTGAATATAAACTTATGGAAATAATTCCATTTATAATTTTTTTAACTATGATAACTATTGTTTTTATATATAAAGAAGTAAATATATATGTTCTGTTTTCCTTAACCATTTGTGTTTAATAATTTTTTGATAAAAATAAGATGAGTAGCACTTATGACTGAGGAAATACATGAATTCCATGTTTTCAAGGTCCTTGGCCATATAATAAAGGCGACAAGAGTTATGCGATGTCAGACTGAGCGCATGCATGGTGCATGTTGAGTCAGACATGAGTTGTGTATAGTGTGGGCTAAGTGTTCACACATGCCCGTGTATAAGTCCCATGGGAGAAAAATGTAGGGCTTGGGTCAAAGAATATATGAAGCCTTAGGTGTAGGATCCTCTGTGTTCATGAGTGTGTTATTGGCATATGGTTGGTGTGCCATTTCTTATAAGGTGGTCCCAAAGACCCAGATATTTTGATGTGGGATGAAAATATTCACTCAAGGAAATGATCCAGGTCGTTGGTTTCACCTCACATCATCCTAGATATTCGCCTCTATTAAGAAACTCGAATCACCGCATTTTCCCCATAGTCATCCGATCAGACTAAGATGATCACATCCCTCCTTTTCTTCTCCAATTATTCTTTATTGAGACCCATGTACCGGTGGCATCGAACCACAGATTCTTCCTCCACCATTTTTCTTCCTCATCCAGTGACCCTCCCATCACTCTCCTCGGACCTAGTCATTTAATTTTTCCAAAAAACTACCTTGGTCAGATTAGTTTAATTCAAACCCCATTAGATTCCCATGTAAGATTATTATAATATATATATATTATCAAATGAACGATTTATTTACGATTTAAATTGATTATGGTTTATGTTCCTCCCTAAAATGTTTAGATTCGTGTTTACTAAAATAGATTTTATGTTTGAACAGTCATGTATAAATATACATATATATACAGCTTATATAAACACTCGTTTTAACACTTATACCCTTGGGTTTTCTTCTTCCCATCTCTCCATCGACCTCTACTCGATTTTATCTCCTTTTTGACGTTAGGTAAGGGTTTTTTTCATCGTTTTTATTATTCAAAACCCTTATATACATTTTTGTGTATATATATGGTTATATATATATATATTCATTTATTTTAATTGTAATCTGATTTTGGTTTTCATATGATTGATATTAGTGATTAACTAATGTTTTTATAGTATATAATGATATTCAGAATTTATTATACATCGTTTTAGTTATGAAAATCCCATATATACACTTTGTGCATATATGGTTTTATAAAACTTTCAATCCTAACTATTTTAGGTTTTCTAAATGTTTATTACCAGTCTTTAATTGATGTTTATGATACTTATAACACTTAAAAAGTCTTTCTAAGTGATGTTCTTAGAGTATTCTAAACTCATATATTTATATTAGTTTATACAGTTTTGTATAAATTTTATACTCATCCTATTATAAGATTATTTTTAATAGATGAACTATTATTTTAAAAAGGTTGTTTCCCTACACACATATTTTACATAAGGATACTTTTGATTCATTGTTTATTTATAAAAAACCCAATATATATATAAGTATGTAAAATTTCATAAATATATTTCAATCTTGTTTTCATTTAAATAAGTTTTTTATGGTATTATCATTGCTATGATTTTATGTTTTTGAATTTTTACAATTCATTAGATTAAAATTAAAATTAATGTTTAGGAATAAATATATATGTCTAAACATATTTATACTCACCTTTTAACATGTTTTACATTTGTAAGTAAATCTATGAATTTAATATTTTTGATTACATGGCATAATTGTATGTATGAACATGAATACTAAAATATACTGAAAAATAATAACAAAATCATGTTTTTATAAGCTGTGCCCAAAATTTAAAAAGGAATCATTACCTTGTTATCATTTCATGCATACATCCAAATTTATAATTTTAGGATAAAAGGATAGAATTATATTTTGTTTAATATATATATATACATGCATAAACACATACAATGAAGTTTGTTTCATTATCTTCCTATGCATCAATATCTCACATGAAATGAATATTTTACATTTATAAATATTATATTTTATTTCATGATAAATCTTCCACAATGAATACTATTAATTATTAATGTTTGTTATTTAATTTCATTGACACTACCATTTATCAGTGTATGGTTGAAATATAAACGATATGTTTCTTAAATTCAAAAACATGTATTTATATATATATATATTGTTTACTTTCAAGAAACAAGGGTTTTTAATTTTAGAGTTATTATTTTAAATGAAAAACCTAAATAATATATTATTTTATGTGCACCAATTATCATCACATGTGAAAAAATTTGTCTGATATTCCATGCATGTCATTGATAAATTTGATATATCAATAGACTAAAATATAATTGAAAAACCATGAATTCTTAGATTAAGTGTTCATTTATTTCATGATCCACTTTATTTATGAATGGAGACAGTTATTTCAAGTTTGGGATATACCTTTTAGAAAAATATTTAGATTAATAAATAATGTTTCCAAGGTGGTATGGGACATATTATAACATTTAATGAATTTATTTCATCTAGGAATATAATTTAAATGAATCTAAGTGGTAGGGACACTTTTGTTTGTTTAAATGAATTTTTTTCACCTATAATAATGATTAAAATAAATCAAAGTTGTATTGGACACTTTGATTTAAAGAAATATTTTTATTAGACATATGAGGAATGCATTGGTCTTATTATGTGAAGGGTGAGGCCTGGTATAGCCTCTTGGTGCATCGGTAGGTCTAATGAGACCAAATAATTCTTGGAATGAGGCCTTGATAGTATGATTATGTGTGGTCTTTACATGAGGCATTGAAGGAAGGTTTATGAATGTATTTCATTATGAATTCCCTCATAATGATCCTAGTAATTAGAAGTCCATGTGATTATTTAGATAATAAAATATCCATGACCAATGATCAACCTCTTATGAACCAGTTTTATTTTATTTTATATTTTCATGTGAGTGTAGCTTGATGTTTTATATATATGTATTACAATTCATTAAAATTTAAGTTTCCAAACCACAACGATAAATTATATTGTTTTATGTGCAATCTAGAATAAATAATATTTTATATTTGAATTCTTATCCACACCTCTAAAATTTCATTTATTGATTAATTTTGTTCATTATCCAACTTATATGGGTAACTACATGCATTTCTATTCATGTAAATGCATATTATATAATGCATTCGATTTATAAATCATAAATAAGATTAGAAATTTTGAAGCATTAGTTATCCTAAAAGCTCTGTTAGAATATATCTATAAAATGGTGATGACATGTTATGTGAAGTATTTATTTAATTGATTTTAATACATGTATTTTACAGAAATGTTTTACTAAAAATTTATTTCTTAATGGTTTTGTTTTAAAGCCACTTATTGGGGATTTTTATGCTAACCATACATATAAAAATTATTTTTACAGGATTAGTGGAACAACTATAATGAATTTCTAATGCGGAAGCGTTACTATGATGTTACCTTGATTAATGTTTACTAAAATTGGTACTTTTGGACCCCAATGTAATACTGGATTCTAATTCTACAAAACCTAGGTCGGTAAGAGATCCTCTATTTCATGCGATGTTCGATATTTTTTCAAGTTTCTTTTATAAAAACAATACACTACATTTGTAAGGGCGGAGTCCAGTTTATTGGGCTCGGTTTGTTACACCATTCATAGACCTAAAGAACATTATGTTTTAGGAAAATAGAACCAAAACTCCCAAAAGACTATTTTAATTCTTCTGATGAAAAGTATAAATTATAAAAACCTATACTGATTAATTCGTAATTCTAATTAGAATAACACAAAACAAGAGAAACTTGATATAGTAGGTCATCCATCTATCATGAATTCCCCCTAGAATGAAAAAACATATCAATAAGGTAGATCATATACAACCCCAATCTTTCAAAAATATCTTTTGGGTTTGCTACAAAATGAGTCATTTATCCCTCTTTGATGGTCCTCCCAACAATAAAATTTTTAAATTAGATATAATGGTAGAGATTTTTTACTGACCATTGTATTCTGATCATCCATAGTCAACTTCTCTGAAACCCCATTCAATGGATTTTCATCATATTTCAAATTAGTTACCTTTGGTATTATGGAGAAATTAATATTATCATCTTCAGTCAGATGAAACCCATTCATAGATCATGCATATGAACCTTCAAGTTATGTGTATATTGTACAAGGAAGAGTCAAGGATGATGATCCACCATGATGTATGAGTTTGAATCCCAATATTTATTGAACTAGCATGTCCAAATAAAAGACCTAGGAACTTTATAGATCACTATTATGGAGCTCTCGAGCTTTTATTCACCTACATTGTATATATTTTAATAAAATATTGGGAATAATATTATTATATTTTCTTAATTGAATTATTTGTCAAGTAATTATATTACTAATGAATATGAATTATATTAATAAAGTTAAATATTTTTTAAAATTATTATAAATTAGGTATAGGTGATTACAAACTACAAAAAACAAACACCCAATAATCCAAGTGAATCATGCCTCATCCCTCCCCATAAAGAATGGAAATCACCCACGAGACCTATTTTATTACATTGATTGGATTGATGGACTAGTTTTTAGCAAGTCATAAGATCATGGAAGAGATGACCTTAAGGCACAAATAAGAAGCTTGCATCGCACCATGACACTTGTCATCCACTGTGCTGCCCCACATATCCGCAATAATCGAGTTGTATCTCTTATGTAGAGGTTATACCAACTCCATGAAAAGAATGTGGGGAACCCCTATTTCCCACATCAGGTCTCCATATAGGAGGAGGTTCATATGATATGTTACAATTAAATCACCAATCATTCGAGTCTCCTACCCAACATCACCTATGTGGGTCCCCACTACACCACCTTGTAAGTCATGTTGCATCATATAACCAATTCCACTCTGTTGACACTACTGCAGATATGTTATTTATTAGTGTCCAAAAAGGGTATTGTTAACACTAAAAAACCTATACGTTCTAAATTCAATTAAAAGATATGTGATTTTATCAGTTCTAGAAATATGACTGATAAACACAACATTTTTTGGTGTAGAGAAAATGATGACAAAGTACAACCTTTATCAGCACATTTTTATCACTAATGAAGGTTGATTTTATTAGAGCTAACAAAAGAACTAAAAAATCAATAGCTTTTAGCAATGTGTTATTATATATATAAAAAATTAGAACAACCCATTAGAAATAAAATTACCATTTAAATTCATGTAAACAATAAATTATATTTATATACAAATCTACATTAAAAAATATTTAGATGAACTAAAATCATATTAGTTTATACAATTTAATTGAAACATTACATTTTCAAATGGTTTTGAAAATACCATTGTTGGCTGTATCTTATTATATTTTTGTGCCCCCTTTCTAAAGATCCCAATCCCACTACAAATTTCAAAACATACTCCACCAAGATTGAGAAAAAAAAGAAAATGTACCTATAATAAAAAAATCTTATGTTAATACAAATATAAAGAAACATATGAACCATAAATATGAAACAAAACATTAATAAAATGCCACTTTTAAACCAAAAATACATACTTAATGTTATATCTGACACAATATGTATATTATTCACATCGGATTGATTATAATAGGTATATAATATTTATGGATATTTTTTATAAAGTATCATGACTACACAAATGTGATTTCTTGGGTTTGAATATTTTATACACGTTTTGAACTAAAATTTTAAATATAAATAAAAAACACACACTTTAAATCATAGAGACTACACCATATGTTAGATTTATTTGTTCCTAATTCCTAAATGTAAAAAATGGTTTATGTTTCATTTTCTTATTGTATTAATTCTATCCGAGTATGCTTTGTTATGTTCATTTATGTATAGCTTGTTTTCTAGTAAAATATCTATTTTAAATATAATCATGCACTTTCAGTCATGCTAGATAAACCATGTGTCATATTGATATTTGGATAATTCCATTTATGTCAAAAATAACATGTGGATCATTATCCAAATTTACCAAAAAAACTATGTTTTTTCTCATGTTTTAGTGAGTTAAATGCTTTTTGAACTAAATGATACTTTTAAATTAAAAACAAACATGTTGAGTCATTCCAGACACACTATTTGTAAAATGTACATGTAGCTAATTTATACAAATAAAAAATGACTTATGGATAGTTTTCATAATGTATAAAACTATGTTTTCATGATTTTCTTAAAGTGGTGCACATTTTGAACTAAAATGTCACTGTTAAATTGAAAACATATAGTTGGAATCACACTAGGCACACAATGTATTATATTGTTGTGTACCTGATTCTTACACATCATACATGAATTATGGATCATATTCTTATTTTAACAAGATATTATGAGTTTTTTCTTGGTTTTTAGTTATTTACTCACATTTTCAACAGAAATTTAATTTTCAAACTGAAACACGAACTTTGAGTCATACCAAGAACTCTATTTGTTAGATTGATGTGAGACTAATTCCTACACATCATAAATTTATTATGTATTATTTTAAAAAAGTACCAACATAATCCAAAGGTTTTTTTCTTGTTTTTCATTATTTTACATGAATTTTGAACTAAAATATTACTTTTAAATAAAAAACACATTATTTAATATAATCCAAGTACGTTGTGTGTCAAATGGATGCCCAACTAATTTTTACATGTCAAAAATGACTTATGGGTCATTTTCATAAGCTATCATAATAATAAAATATTATTTTTTAGATTTTAGAGAGTGATTCATGCTTTAAACTAAAATGTAACTTTTAAACTAAAATCGTGCACTTTGAGTCATATTAGACACACTTTTTCAGATTACCATGCGCCTAATTGATATGAGTCAAAAATGACTAGTGGATAATTTTTATAGAGTATCATGACAATATTGGTGTTTTTTCTTAGTTTTTAGTGAGTGATTCATGTTTTTATCTAAAATTTCACTTTTAATTGGAAAATACACACTATGAGTTATTTTAGGAAAACCATTTTTCAGATTGAAAGGATCATTATTACAACACATAAAAATGAATTATTTATAATTTTGATAAAGTATCAAGTTAATACAAGTTCATTTTATAAGTTTTCATTATGTGACATGAATTTTGACCTAAAATTTTACTTCAAAACCGAAAACACTCACTTTGAGTTTTACCATGCACACTATGTGACATATCAATGTGTAGCTTAACACTATATTTAAAAAATTACTTATAGATCATTTTTATAAATTATTAACACAATATAAGATTATTATCATGGATTTTAGTGGTTGATTCACAGTGTGAACTAAAATTTCCCTTTTAAACATAAAACACACACTTTGAGTCATAATGGCCACACTGTGTATTGAATTGATGTGTATCTGATTCCACTTCATCATAAATGGGATATGTATAATTTCCAAAAATTGTCAACGAAATAATATTTTTTTAGTTTTAATTATGTAAAGTGTTTTTTGAACTAAAATTCAACGTTTTAATAAAAACAGACACTTTCAATAACATAAACCACACCACTTTTTATATTGATCTGTATCTAATTCCTATAAAACACAATGGATATATTGATAATTTTGCTATATTTTTAATAAAATATTAGTGTTTTCGATAACTATCCTAAATTATATATATAATAAAAGTGATTTTTATTCATTGTAAGTTACTTGTGTGTGTTTTGAATTAAAATGACACGTTTAGACTGAAATGACACAATGTTAGACATATTGGGAACACCATGTGTCATTTTGATGTATAGTTGATTTTTAGATGTCAAAAATGAATTATAGATCATTTTCCAAAATTATACATAAAATTTTATAATTCCTTCATAGTTTTTAGTTTTTTATGTGTTTTTTGAACTAAAAAGAAGATTTTAAATAGAAACATGCACTTTTAGTTGTATTTTCCAAATCCTCTGTTAGGCTGGCATGTGACTAAGTCCTACACATAAAAAATGGCTTATGAATTTTTTTAAAAAGTATCATTAAAATACGAGTTAAATTTATCTTTTTTTAGTGAGTGAAAAAAAATTGGACTATAATATGATATTAAAACTAAATACATGAATTTTGATTCATACTAGTCACACTATAGCATCCCAACTTAATTTTCCTCAAAACTATGCTTTCGTACCAAGGGTATGTTGATGGAGATGGTTTCATAGAACCAATTATTTGTACATTGATTACATGAATATTATATGTATTTAATATTAAACTAAACATCTTGTTACAAGTTTTTGATTGGTTAACATGACTATAATGTAATAATGTCATAATGTCATAGAGTACCTTTCACATTAATAAGGACTCAGTATTTCCCTTCTTTGATGAGAACCTTTAAGTTATTTGACAATATTAATAATAAAGTTATGAGGTTGTATAACATACTATGATGGGACACATAGTATATAGACCATCATGTGCGTGTACTCATAGAAGATGAGACTTATTCTCATGAAGTTCTCAATCAGTAATATCCACGATGAGAGATTATATGAATACAACCACCAGTAGGAATTCTATAAATTTTTGTGTTATTAGATATTACTATCTGCAAGCATGTGTAATGGTACTTATACTTTAAGATTATCATTAATTCATTTCAAGACTCACACACATATATTTACGAAGAAAAACCATCATGCAATATGTTAGTAGGATGTAGGGTATGTTGGGTGCATCACTAATGACATGTTATTAATGGATAATTTACGAAATAATTTTTCCCTTCCATATTTATTGAATTTGATATATTTTCCCATTGATTAATGTAGAACCATATTCCTAAATTCCATGTCCATGGTTTAACGATGAGTTTATTTCAGATAGTCACATAATGATTTATCAAAAATATAGGTTGATGACACTGTCATGAAACCTTCTTGATTAGATTATGTGAGAAATTAATTTTATTACATTGGAAAGTTCATATGGGGTTATCAATATTATGACATTAAGTTATTTCTCATGGGTTCCTTGACCCATTTCTAGATAGTAATATTAGAATTTATTCATGCCTACCTAATTTCAATGAGAAAAACTCCTACAGGGTCACACACTAATCATTTTTGGTGGTCTCAATTAAATTATATTTGAATTTAATTAATGGAATTAATATTATTTCAAGACAGAAAAATAATTATATTTCTTTTATATTGATGGAATAAATTAAATAAATATTTATTCACGGGATTTTTAATAAAAAAATATTTATTTATTGTATTGAATATTTAATAAATATGTATTTACTAGATTGTTTATAAAATATTTTTTAAGAAAATAAAATATTTATTTGGGTGTTTAATAAATAAAAGTGGAGTTTTAATTGACCAAGACCATGTCTACAGATAAAATAATTATTTAGGAGTCATAAAATATTATTTATACATTGTGTGTAAGTTAGCAAATAAAAAAATAATAATACTATTATTATTATAATGTGGCATGGGATTTCATTAATGGTTATAATTATATTTAATGGTTGTTAAGAAATTAAATTTTGTATCCAAAATCACACCTCTATAAATAGATGGATACATATATTATGTTATTCAATAAAAACCAATTCCATGCTTGGGAATAAATAATTTTTGTGCAATACATATTCTATCTCAAATCCCCCTCCACTCTTCCTCTCAATAATGAGAAATCAATGAGATAATTTCTTCAAAATCGAAGAATGAGTGATTAAGAACGAACAATGCAAGACATTTGATTCATCGTACTATCACATGGATAACGAGCAGAGTTTCTCAGAGACCATTGAAGTGCATGTGGATCATTTCTATAGTGATTCTACCCTTGGATCCTCACAAGCATAATGAAGGTAATCTAGAAGGTCCTTTTCATAATATCAATAATCATCAATGAAGAAATTTCAGAATCCAAGGTATTTATTTCTTTCGATATTAAATAAATTAATTATAAATAGGACGTGCAGGATCATTGCTCTTGGTTTCGGCCGATGATTATTAAATGAAATTTTAATATATCACCCACCAATGCATGCTTCTGTTGTGCCCAAACTTATAAGTGATATCAAAGGGAATACATTTTAATTTATAATTATTTATTGGATTGTTGATCTATGTGAAAATGCGGTTTGATTATATTTCATATTATATTTTCTTTAATTTGATTTGAATTAACATGTTATCCCAGTGTTTCATTTTTTAAAGGTTTACAAACAACTGAAGAATAACTAGAGATTCCATCAAGAATTTCCAAATCATTGGCTGGAAAAAATGGGTAACATGGCATATTGACGGAGAACATAATGTATACATATTCATGTTTTATCTAGATGCATTGAGTAATTAATTAAATATAGTTATTTTATTTCACAATGCATGATGACCAGGCCAACTTGGAACACATCAATCAAATAGACGGTATGTTATTGGCATGTACAGACCATGTAGTGTGGCCGAGTCAACACACCAAATCTCCAGGAAGGTGACACAGATATACTACAACTTAGGTACATTCCATGTAGCTTCCTGTACATGTTGTGAAGTCTCCCATTAATGGAAAAAAATAAAAATTACATTAAATTTGAAACTATAGCATTAAAACCTTATTTATTGATTAGCAAACAATTATGTGTCTTAAAATTTAATAATGGTTTTAAGGAATTTTAAATGCTCAATTAATTTATTTTAATTAATATGTCATTATTGGTTCTATAATTTATTTTTCATGAATGATATTAATGATGTGTATCTTCAAATAAGATATAATTATCTTTAAGATTAAAGTGAATTAACTAATTAATTAATGCAAGGGTGTTTATCTAGAATAATAAAAAGAATAAATAATGAAATGAATGATAGAAATTTTCTATTTTGTATTTGTTTCATGTTTGGCTATTCATGAGCTTGACCAAGACCTATGCATGTGTTGACATTTATTAAATTAAATTTATTGTAGAGTTTTTAAATTAATTAATATTAAATTAAAATATGGAATGTGAGCCATCCCTCCCTCTATTATTATGTAGGACCTTCATGTACATAGATATTTATGTAATTCCCTTTAACTAATCCTTTAGTTCCCCTCACATGCATCTGACTAAAAAATATTTGTAATTAATGTAGCACCCCATGGCGTGTGGGGACGATTCATGACTGAACCATAATGATGCCTAATCGGTGATACATAGGGGGACACACGTAATGTTATAGCTCATGCCAATTCTGACATAAGGAGTTTTTTCCCCTGGGTTATAGGTTGATTTAATTTCTTCTCATTAAATCATCCATTAGATAGACCCGTGGTTGAGAAATTTAATTATTTCTTTATGTTCACTCAAATTCATTAAAATTATTTTTTTTGTTGCAAGACCTCTATCATATAAATTAATGAACTAATTTTCAATGACAGAGTTTCAATAAAACTGATTATTCGTAATTGTTTTCATCCAAACATGGGTAATTAATTAACTAAACAACCAATTTAATATTAACAAGAAATGTAATGGATAAAACAACATAAAAATTTATGTATAATAAAATAAAATACCTTAATCTAATATTATTTCAAACGAATTGTTCTATTAGTTGATTAGGAACAAAACTTAGTAGAACTATGTGTTTGATCAACCCTTATTGGGACACTGACTTTTATAAGGGGAGTAATTATGAATGTTTCCAGTTGACTTAAACATTTTACATCATGAGGAGTATCCCTTTATAGACTTGGTGTAAGTTAGAGGAATGTGTTGAGATAATCCAAGTCATGAGTTCTGGATTGGGGAGATGACTCAATAGATCAAGGAGGTAAGTTCACAAATTTGGAAAAGACTTGTCTACCTAAATCCCTTCAAAATAGGTTGACGAAATATTTTTGGCGTTATAAGAAGGTGGATATGGATCCTTTCAAATATAATGTCCTAGAAAGAATACATTCAATGTTCAATGGTTATGGTTATTGGGACTTGATGAAATAATGTGAGATTTAATAAAATCAATTAATTATCTCTCACAAAATCTATAATCCACAAAAGTAATAATAATCTAATCTTCAAATTGTTGAATAAAATTACAAGATCACTATCCCTATGATACATTTTGGATAAAGACAATCTCCCCCCTTTTATTAACATCCATTAGTGGTTTAGACTCCTTCATATTGTTCTACACCATAAATAAAAATCTTATATGCTAGAATCCCCAATGTCTGATCCACCTACTCAAGAGGTGAGTAATGAAGAGTTCATAGTCTATGAAAAACATATGAATCATTCAGTCTATGTTCAATATTTTATTCTTTCATCTATGTCTAGTGAACTCATGATGTCTCGCGAAAAATAGATTTTTATAGCATTCTTCTGCACCTCCATGGTCGTTACCAGGAGAGAGATTCGTAGGAATGGATTGAAATTTACAAGGAACTCTTTTAGAGTAATATATGAGAGGGTTATCTTGTTAGGACTCACGTAGTCAGGCTCATTGGATAAATTAAGCACTTAAGGGTTCGAGGGTTTAAACTCCCTGAATAACAGGGCACTGATATCATTCTGGGATCACTCCATCAGAGCTTCTCTAATTTTTTTTATGAATTTTGATATGAACCATATTGAGAAGTCTCTTCCAGATCTTCTTATCCTCCTTCATCATGTAGATAAATATATGAAGCGTGAAAATCCTTTTTCCTTATGGAGAACATATTTAAAGCGAAATAAAATATATTTATTCCAATGCTTCTTCGCACGCTTCCAAGAATATGAAGATAAAAGTGAATGAAATGGAATAAGATTCATTCAATTTTGGATGTGGAAAGAAGTAATGCTATATGAAAAATTGAACCCAACAAAAGAAGTAAAGGGAAGCTTCAGGTGCATTTTCATCGAGTTCAATTTATATATTTCTATAAATTGGGTTTTAGAAACAACTTGTGGTTATCACATATGTATTCAAATTCATGAACCATGTAGATTCAGAAAAATTAATTGGGGGGATGTAGAAGCAGACGAAAGATCTAAACTTGTTGTTTTAGCTATTAGGGACTACCACCTCATAGTGTCGACCAACATGATATTTATTTTAATGGATTTTTATTATGTAGCTTTAGATATGAAAAACATTATTTCTATATCCAGGCTAAACGCAGATGGATTCATTTTAAATTTTATAAATGAATGTTTCTTCTTTTATAAAGATATTATTTGTTATGATAAGGCACATTTACATAATAGTCTTTATGTTTTGGATTAAATGAACCATGTAATGGAAATTTATAACAAAGTTACTTCACATGACACATACCACGACCAAATTTGGCATCACTGGATAGGTCATGTAAATGAGAATTATTGAAAAAATTAAATCAAGATCGAAATTTAGATTCATTAGAACTAAAAAAACTTGGTGTATGTCATGCATGTTTATAAGGAAAGATAAAAAAATCCACATTTAGTGGTTAATGTGAATGGGATAAAGATCCTCTTGAATGAGTTCATACTAACGCGTGTGGAAAATTTTCTATTGAAGGAAGGGTTGGGTATTCATACTTCATAACATTTAAGGATGATTTTAGTAGATATGGATATATTTACATAATGAGGTGTAAGTCATATTCGTTTGATAAATTCAAGGAATACAGGAATAAATTTTAGAACCAAATTGTTAGGAATATTAAGAAACTCCACTCAGAACGAGGTGGAAAATATCTTAATTAAAACTTCTTTGATTACATATGGGATTTTGGGATCTTATACCAACTCACTCCTCCTCCTCACACACCTTAGTGGAATGGGGTAAGCGAAATGATGAACCATTAATTATTGAACATTTTGATATCAATGTTGAGTCATGTTCTTCTTCCATTATCCTTTTGGGTATCTGAATTAATAATAGTGGCACACATATTAAACCATGTACCAACTAAATCAATAAAAGTTATTACATATGAATTTTGGAGTGGAAGAAAAACCATGTTATCAAATTTACATGTTTTTGGAAGTGAGGCATTTTTTATGTCCTCTTCATGTAAAAAAAGTTAACACCAAGGTACAAAGTGTACCTTTATTTGATACCCCAAGGAATAAAATGATATTACTTATATAACCCTTTCGGAAAATGGGTTATAGTGGAAAGATATACCATATTCATTAAGAGGGATGACATCTCAAAATGAGATATTGGGAGTGTGATAATCATTACTGAAGTTGAGGCTTAAGGCACACAAGAGTACGTACTGGATCAGATTCTACAAATCCTGGTGGAAGAAGAAACAATTCCAGAGACATAATAACTATGTTGGAGTAAAATAGAGGTTAGATAACCAGAAAGGGATGTTTTTTTGTAACTAAGGATGGTGACTCATTATCAGTTGACAAAAATGATCCTCTGACCTACAAGGAATAAATATGTATCACATATATTTACAAGGGGAAAGAAGCCATGAAATCAGAAATAGATTCCATGTACCAAAACGAGGTCTGGATTTTGGTAGATCATCTTGTAGATGTAAATAATGTTGGTTAAAAATGGGTATTCAAGAAAAAACTAGACATGGAAGGACATGCTAGTACCTATAAGGAACGACTAGTTTCAAAAGTTCTTTAAAATCATCAAGGTATTGAAAACGATGAATCCTTTTCACCATTTGCAATATTGAAATCCCTAAAAATTATAATTTACATTGCGACTAACCATGACCATGTGAATTGGAAAATGGATGTAAAAAATCCTTAATGGGAACCGTCAGGAAGATTTCTACATAACACAACCAAACATGTTTGTGACTCCAAAGGACTCCAATAAGATATTAATGTTTCAAAAATCCATTTATGTATTAAACCAAGAATCCATACCCTAGAACATTCATTTTGATGAAGTTGTATTGGAATTTGGTTTTATAAATAATGAATGTGATTACTGTGTCTAAAAACAGTTTAGTGGAAGTGTATTATTAATATTAATACTATATGTTTATGACATATGACTTATTGGAAATGAAATACCAGTCTTATAGTATGTTAATGCATGTTTTATTAAATTCTTTTCTATGAAATATTTGTGATTGGATGCATATATTCGTGGGATCAAGATCCATCGTGATAGATCCAAGATGTTGTTCGGCCTAAGCCAAAGTGAAAAAATTGACAAGGTACTGAAGAGATTCAGTTTGGAACATTCCATGAGGTTATTATTGCTAGCATTACATGGAATTCAACTATCCAATATGGTGTGTCTTCATACCCATTAGAAAAGAAATAAAATTGAAAGTATTCCATAAACAACATAGATTGGGTCAGTCATGTGTGTTGTGATATGTACTAGGATAGATGTTGCCTACATATTAAGTGTGGTAGGTAGATCTCAAGTTGATGCAGGTGACCGCCATTGGATTGAATTCAAGACTATCCTTAAGTATATGAGTATTACTAGAGATATATTAAAAGTTTATGGAGGAGATGAGGAACTATTTATCAGAGGATATATAGAATCTAGTTTACAGACTGAT
Source organism: Viscum album (assembly GCA_963277665.1). Lineage (NCBI taxonomy): Eukaryota > Viridiplantae > Streptophyta > Magnoliopsida > Santalales > Viscaceae > Viscum > Viscum album. The sequence continues at coordinate 122,058,908 of OY728129.1, read as the reverse complement.
CAATATGTCATGAAGTCACAAATGGGATTTATATTAACTTTCAATGGAGGTTCTACGTGCTAGAAGAACTCTAAGAAGGTTGTGGTTGAAGATTATATATTAGAGTCCTTGTATACTGCAACATATTAGGCAGTTAAAGAATATTTTTGGATGTAAAATATCATACAAGAGCATGAGGTGGTACCTAGTAGTAAAGATCATATCATGCATTACTATGATAATACTACTGTGGTGGATCTCAAAAAAATTGTGAAGGTTGCATCAATAGACGAAGAACATACATCAAAAGTATCATATCTTGAGATATTTTTCTCAAATAGGTGATGTTTCAGTGAGAAGTATTTTTACCAAAGGCAATGTGGGAGACCCCTTGACTAAATCCTCGACTCAATAGAAACATGATTGTCATGTGAGGTATAATGGACTAAAAGTCCTACGAAATTGGATTTAGAGCAAGTAGGGGTTTGTTAGACTTGCAGTTCTAGAACCAACAGTTTGTACTTTGATTTGATGAATATTTGATGTATTAAATATTAAATTAAACCTCTTATAATATATTTTTCATTGTTATACATGACTATAATGTAATAATTTTATCGTATTTTAGAGTATTTTTCACATTAAAAGGTCATGGTAGTTCTCCGTTATGATGAGAACCTTGAAGTGCTATGAAAATATTCTTAATATTGTTATGCGGTTGGATAACATACAATAATGGGACATAGAGTATATAGGCCATCATGTGAGAGTTCTCGTAAGTATATGAGACTTCTTATCATAAATTTCACACTTGGTAATCTCCATCAAATGCAATTTGGAGAAAAAACCCACCATTATGAATTCAACATGTTTTGGTATTATCAGATATTCCTATCTACAAGCATTTTCAATTGTCCTTAAACATTAAGATTATCATTAATGAATTTCACTACTCATTCACTAATATTTTTTGATGAAAACCACTCTGCCGTATATTAGTGGGAAGTAGGTTATTTTGGGTGCATCACGAATTAAATGTTCTTAATAAATGATTCAAGAAAGGATATGTACCTTCCATATTTATGGAAGTTGACATCTCAGCCCATTGATTAAAATAGAACCATCATCCTAAATTTCATGGTCACGGTGTAATGATGATATTATTTCAGATGGCCAACGAATGACGTATCTAGTATGTTGGATGATAAGAACATCATGAACTCTTCTTATGAGATAATTTGACAAAGGGGTTTCATTACACAAAGTGTTTTTATATGTGGTTTTTGTCATTGGGACTTTATGTTCTTTATCTAGGGTGCCTTGACTAGTTGCTAGATAGTATCCTTGGACTTTAGGAAAGCCCGCCTAATTCAAACGAGGAGGAATCCTAGAGGGTCACAAACTATGTGATTCTGGTGGTCTCGATTAAATACCATTTGAATTTAATTAATGGAATAAATATTACTCTCAATAGTAAGGAATAATTTTATTTATGTTATATTGATCGCATAAATTAAATAAATATTTATTCATCGGATTGTGAATAAAATATATTTATTTATTATATTGAATATTTAAAAAATATTTATTTACTAGTTTCTGAATAAAATATTTATTTAAGAGTATAAAATATTGATTCGGATGTTAAGTAAATACAAGGGGAGTTCGAACGGATCAAGACTGTGTCCGGTGATAAAATAATTATTTATGAGTTGATAAATATTATTTATCCATTTCTCACTAGTTAACACACCATAAAATAATAATATTATTATTATTAATATTTGGCATGGTATTTCATTAATGGTTATAATTATATATATAGGATATTAAGAAATTAAATTTTGTAACAAAAATCTCATCTCTATAAATAGACAGCTACATCTATTGTGTAATTTATTGAAAACCAATTATATGTTTGGGAATGAAGAATTACTGCACACAAAGAATTATATCTTGACTCCTCCTCATCTCTCCCTCGCAAGAAAAACAAATCTAGGGGGTAATTTCTTGAAGATGGAAGAATAAGCGATCAATAATGAACAACGGAAGAAATTCGGTTCACCGCAATATCACCTGGAGAACTAGTGATATTGCTCGGATACCATTGAAGCACATCTAGATCACTGATAGAGGGATTCTGCCCATGGATCCTCACATTAGTAATGAATGAAATATTTAAAGGCCCTTTTGGATGATCAAAAATCATGAATGAAGAATTTTCCTAAGCCCAGTTATTTATTACTTCATATATTAAATAAATTAATGATAAATTTGATGTGAAAGATCCTCACTCATGGTTTTCAAAAAAAATTACTAAAAAAATTAATATATCACCCACCAATGCACACATCCACTGTGCTTGAAACCAACATTAGTAGACTTTGGTGTTCCTCCCCATATTCTAAAGGCTGTCGACTAGCAGTGAGGGTGTGAAGATGTGATAGTGGGGATACTATACCCTCTGGTGATGATATAATAATGGTCCATATAAATGAATAATAAGAAATGGAATGGAATGAAAGATAGATTCAAACTATTAACCTTACCTTGGTGGAGTCACAATAATATAAACAAATATGGGAAGCATAATCAATAACAAAAGAGAAATAAAATAAATAAGACAACATTCCATCTGTAGCTACTAAATAGAGCTTGCATACATATATGCTCTTGCATATCAATAATCAAGAGGGTCACCAATAGTTAACCACATTATATATACCCATAAGAATTTTAATAAAATAGTAAATTGAAATAGTAACTCTAACTGAGGAATGAACATCAAGGTTCCTAGACTTTCATCTCCAGAAAATAAACAACTAGGATCTAGCTCAAGAGAATGAACACTAACATGATGGAAAATTAGTGAAATCTAAATGAATCCTAAATGGAATATATAGGGTGTAAGAAAGAGTCTCAGTATGTTACCACCAATATGTGACTACCTGACATTTGTGGTTAAGAAAATGTGAACATAAAGTAATTATAGTTGAATCACAAGTATATAATACAAACAAATTTTCCATGTACTCAACAACGACCAGAAAGTTATCACTTGGCTTGGTCAATGATAGGATAACAATAGATGAGAGGATCCTTAATTGATATACCAAGGTATCCCATTATTTCATTTAGTCCTAGGTGACACCTTAGTTTCCACCTCTAAATATTTCTCCCTTAAACTCATGCCATCAACCAAGTAACTAATGTCCATAAGGCATGCGCAATCAAATAATATGTTCCCTTAGACTACTCCTTGAAAACACCCATCAAATCAGAGCCTGATGTCCAGAGGAAAAAATTATTAATCAAAATAATATCACTATTGATTCAACAATAAGAATCTAGAGGAATAATGACATCCATCCTTCCTAGTGTATAATGGCCCAATGGCCATAGGAAAGATGAGCCTTAGTCATGAAACGATAGCCTTAACGCTATCATCTAATGGCTCATCACCATCCACATGGATTTATTTGGTGGGAACCATCATTCATAAGTCTTAAATCAAAACTTCCAGAGTCTTATATACACATGAGTAGTCAATATCACCTCATTAGCTGAGTCATCCTATGTGAATACAACTAAAAATGGAACATTGTCTAAAATAGGTGAGCGGAAAGTACCAATTATTGTCTAATACACATAAATGGGCACCTCATACTTCTATGACCATGTATCCTAATTCCAATGGTCATTCCATAACATATATCTCAGGCCATGCCCAAAACCTATAGGGATTTTCGCCTCAATCTGATGGCCAAGTCTCTTAACTACTGATCAACATCACCCAAATTCCTTAGTTATAGCCCATCCTAATGATCACAAGACCACATCTAAGTGGCCATTACCACCTCTATCCCCAGTCCTCATATTCCACAATCTCATTAGAAAAATCATAAATATATATATAATCAAATCAAACTAATTAATTTAATTTAAAATAAACATCTCAATTTAATTAAATAAACACCCCCAATAATGTTTCCCATGGTCAGAATACTTACCCGTGACTTAAACCATTCATGGAATTGGGTGATCATTCCCATATGCATATCACAAGGGAACAATTAATTAATTAAAAACAACCATAAAATTAAATTATCTTTCTCAATCAACAAAATAGAGTACTAAAATTCGTACCTCCCAAATATTAGTGAAATCAAATAAAAAAGTATACACCATTAAAATAATAGTTGTACATGAAGTCATGTATAATTTTATCCTATAACTCTGACTGATTTGGATGAAAATTATGTTTTATAGGAATGCCTTTAAAATAGTAAAAAAGGACTCGCACATATTTATTTGTCCATGAGGTGAGATAAAATATAAAACATAAGAAAGAGGGATATGATCCTTACTAAGACAAATCTAATGTAATTGACAAATCGAAGAATGGACATCAAACAAGAGAGAAAATTCAACACCCTATAGGGGATGAGGAGGAGAGTTTCTTGTCACCTATTAAAGACCCACAATACAGGATGATGGAGTAAATTATGTTTATAGATGAAAGGTAAAAAATTAAAATTTACCTCTTTAATGATTCTCATGGTTAGATCACATGATTTTCCAAACTGTGAAGAAACTATATTGCTCGTACTTATTAGGATCCAATCCATTCATGTTTATAACACATAGTTAGGAAAAAATACATTGAGCCTATGCATTCTACAGTGCATAGGTACTTCCAATTTCAAACTAAGTGTGCGGCTTGGTCATGATTTTCCCTAACTATAAACAAACTGTGTAAATGGTCGATGCTAAAAACTACAAAGGTCTTGTACGTCTGTGTGACCCATCTTTCATAGTTTCAAAAACCATCCTCATTACATAAAGAAGATGAAAAGTTATCACTAAGATGCCACATGGTTAAATCAAATCATGCACCTCAACATACACATAACCATAACAGGTCCTTTATCATCTGATGCACCCAAAACCCGTCCCAACACCCATGAAACTTGTGAATCCTTAAACTATTACTAGAATAGGTATTGGGTAAAATTAGAACTCAGAATTTAGTTCTGTTAATGGATAAATTTTTCATCACATCCCTCAAACTCCAAGCATTCAAAACGATCCCGCTCAAAAAACCAAGTGTGTTACAATCTCCCCACCTTAAAATAGTTCATCCCTATGCAATCAAAAATAATGTTGAGATGGTACCGAAAATACCCATATCATTAAAACCCACCTGGACTACCCTAGTAAAAAGGGAATAGATCTATGACCTCAGGGGGGATCCCCACCTTAGGTGTTACCAACACCGGTCGCATCTCGACCCAAAACTCAAATCCAAATGATGGACCATTGACTATTCCAAGACTCAAGGTTCTCCTGCGATGTATATTCACTCATGCACTTCATCAGGTTCTCCTCATATGTCACAATAAATACCCATCATAATCTTACACCACATCAGTGCTTGCCTCATGCCCATGTCGTACATGGCCACTATGATGTTTTTCATCTCAACGGAGGCCCAAAAGTCAGGATTCCTCAAACCATAGTCATGTCCAATATCGAAACGATGCCTATATTCCAATGCAACTCATGTAACCCACATCTACTTAATGCCCCTATTCCAACCCACCTTAAGAAATCTCAGTGCCACACACCTCATACATATATATATAAAACATCTAAGTCGATTCCAACATACTAATCAATATCTAGTTAGTACATAAATACATATTTTTCAACTCAGGCACCTGAAATAAATATTCCTCTAAACGGTCCATTATAATAAAAAACAAAAGAGTTCCCCCAGTAACACTTATGTGGTAAAACCCCAATATTTTATGAGAATTATTCTTTTTAATTTATTTGATTTCTTTTTTTATGCTTCACCAAGATTAGCATGCACTATACCCATCATCGTATGATCTTGAAATATACGCAACACTGTTTCGGTGCGGATGTGCGTCGGGTTTCTGTTCCGACGCTGTTCCGCCAGGACGCGTTCGCGCATGCGCCCGTCGACCCGAGGGGATGGGCGCGCGGCTTGTGGCCCCGCAGTCCCGCTTTCCAAAGGCGGGCGACATCCGTCCCTTATTCAGGGGCGTCTTCTCCTTGATCAAAACCGGGATGATGGGATGTCGGCTCCTCCTTCCGTGGACGTCTCCTCGGAACTCGTCGCCTAATTCGGGTCTCCCTCATAGATTTAAGACGTGCTTGTGAATCTCGTTCCTGGCGCCATGTCTCCATGGACACCGGTTAATTACGCTGCTTCCGCCTGGACGCTCCCAGGAGTCTGGTCGGGGCAGCAACCTGCGGTGAGGAGACCGGGTAGCTCTGGGTGTTGGGGGCGTGTCTTAACATTGTGGCTCTGCATGTCTGCCTTCTGTCCCTAATAGGGCTTCTTGAAGACGTGATGGCCTGAGGCATCCCGCGCTGGGTGCGGGGAACTGCATTACCTGAGGTTTTCCTCAGCTTCCCATGTTTAACACGGGGTATGCCACGAGTTTAACGTCCAGCGGGGACGGCATCGGACTGATCAACACGGGGAGTGGATCAGATGACAGAGCCCCTTGCGGGGAACCTCCGATGCTTGGGCCAGCACATGGGCGGCTTCCCGAGTAAAGTGGAGTGGAATGAGATGGCGTGACCCCACCGGGATGTGGCGGCCCGGGTAAGGGTCAGGATGGATGATGGAGTGAAAAGCTTGGACCCCGTAGGGGCTTCCTACGTACCGCGTGTTAGCACGGATCAAAGTCAGCGTAGTTCAGATATACAGTTTAACGTCATGCTGGACGTTGGCAAGCCGACTCACGAGGAGGTCGAGGCTGCCGGGTGGAGGATTGAACCGAACCACCTCGCACAGAGTGGGATGGAACGGCCGGGTGGATCACAGTTTCACATCATGCTGGACGCTGGCAAGCCGACTCACAAGGAGGTCGAGGCTGTCGGGCGGAGGATTGAACCGAACCACCTCGCACAGAGGGGATGGAACGGCCGGGTGGATCACAGTTTCACGTCATGCTGGACGCTGAAAGGAGAAATAGAAAAAGGCAGTGGGGAAGCACAATGGAGATACACATGTGCAGTCTCCCACAAGGGCGGATTCATAGGTGAATCGACGCAAGTGTGAACCCGGGAGGGGTCCACTGATGGACGAACCGACGTGAATACGACCGGGATGACCAGGTGGTGGGCTTGAACCTCAGGGAGGCTTCCTACGTACCCTGTTTATGAGATAGGGATCAAATTCTACGTAGTTCATTCTGTCAGGACTTACGCACTGAGGCAGCCCGGATGCGGCAAAGCTCAGTTGGAGAGGGACTGGGGCCGAAGGTGAGAGACCTCGATCCCTGTCACGCCCTCTACTGGCTTCGGCAGTGGGGAAGCACAATGGATATTCACATGCGCAGTCCCCCACAAGAAACTGGGGATTTGTAATGCCCTACCCCTATGGGCGAAGGCCACTCCAATAAATCGTCCCTAAAGAGGGGCAATCCCGACATCCCTGCAGAGACGAGCGGGTGGGGGCCACATCAAACCGGGGGGACCCTGCGTGTGGGGCACGAGATCGGGTGATGCGGACGGTTTAACGTCATTCCGGACGAAGTACAGTTTAACGTCGTGTGTTGAGGACGAAGATGCTTGGCAGTTTAACGTCTTGTCGCGCGGACGTAGTACAGTTTAACGTCATGTTGGACGAAACACTTGGCAGTTTAACATCTTGCAGCGCGGACGAAGATGCTTGGTAGTTTAACGTCTTGTCGCACGGACGAAGTACAATTTAACGTCATGTTGGATGAAACACTTGGCAGTTTAACATCTTGCAGCGCGGACGAAGATGCTCGGCAGTTTAACGTCTTATCGCGCGGACGAAGATGCTTGGAAGTTTAACGTCTTGTCGCGCGGACGAAGATGGTGCCACCGATGGGTCCGTGTCACTTCGCGCGATCCTGGAGGGCCGCACGGGAAGACAACGCACGGTGCGGGCACCCGGGATGAAGATCAACAGGCGCCACGCAGGCGGGTATCCTCAGGGGGTCAAAGGGGGCGACCCTGACGGTTTGCGTGCAAAAAAGGAACTTGGCAGGAAATATCGCGGGTCGGCGCGCAAATGTGCAGGCTGGCGCGCAATTGGGCTAGCACTTTGCACGCGGATGATTGAGATTGCGCGCACCGGGCTTCGGATAGCGCGCGGGGGCAACAGATCATTCTTTAACGAATGGCCACTTTGAAAGGGGGGTGCGCGCAATCGGTCTGGATTGCGCGCACCCGGGGGCAATTGCGCGCAAGAGGCTTCTTTTGCGCGCGAAGGCCTTTGGGTGAAGAGTTGTTCAAAGGAAAGGAGCCAAAGGGATTGCGCGCGAAGGCGAACCCCGAGGCTTTATTGCGCGAAAGAAAGGAGGTTACCTGAAGATCGGCATTGCGCGCGGAGGGGGTTGGATTGCACGAATGAGCGACTCTTCGAATTCCGGCCACCAAAACATTGGGGGTCGCCTTGTATTTATAGGTAACCCCGGGCGCGGAATCTCGCCGCTGGCGCGCAATTCTTGGCGCGGGCGCGGAATTGGGGCCCCGGCACGCAAGGGAGTCGCGCGGGCAGCGGGCGCGCAAAACTGCGCTCCGGCCCGGCGCCTTGCGCGCATCCCGGGAGGGTTGCGCGCGGCACTACAACTTTGCGCGTGGGCCTCCTAATTTCCGCGCAATTCCTCCGGGCCTTCCGAAACGTGCTTCTGACTCCAAATATGGCCTCACTTTCCGCATCCGGAGCTTCGTTTGGGAACAACGGACTTTCCGGCGTCTACAAAAGCCCCCCCCCCCTTGGAATTTGATCGGCGAGAGGTCGCAACGATCGGGTTCCGAGGGAGACGCCGGAATGCCGAAGTCCTGGGTGGCGCGGGACTGTGGCGCGCAAAAAGGGCGTCGGGCACGAAATTCGCTGTCTCGGTCGCGCAAAGCGCTTTCCGCGCAGTGCGGACACCCGGCCTCACCTATAAATAGGGGCCTGGGTCCCCCGTACCGTACACAGGCTTTCCGCGCGACAAGCTTCCAAGCTCTCGTTCGCGAAATTGCCTTTGCCGGAGTGAAATTCACCCGCTCGTCGCGCAAACCTATCCGGATTTCGGCCTGCTTTTGCGCGAACACCCGGAATTTTACGCGACAGACTTCCCAATTGCGCGTCGTCCACTAGAATTGCGCGCCAACTCCCAAATTTCTCTACCAGCCTCGTCCGATTCTGCACGCTTCATCCCTTAACCCACACGACTCCCGGAGATTCTGAGATGGCCGCGAATCAAGGGAATGAGGGGGATGCCGCCATTCGCAGAGCTGAGATGGCGGCGAACGGGGAGGTCTACGAATCCAAGAAGATTGTTTCCAACAATCAATCCTTGTTCGACTTGCTGACGCCAGCCCAGAAGACATATCTGCTGTCGGACAACCTGCCGCTCTGGAACTATGGCATCCTGGATGAGGTTCTGGTGCCAGGGTTCGAGGTTGATGCGCCACGGACCTGGGTGACTCGGGAGGACGAGCATCCCCGCTATAACATCACCAACAATGGGCATCCTCCCAGGGAGACCAGGCACTTAGATGTCTATGTCCTGAACCCGAGGACGCGAACCATTGTCTGGAGTGAGCCTACTGCGGAGAACTCTCCAGCCCTCTACTCAAGCACATACCGCCAGAGTGTCACTGACGACACCAAGGGCTGGCTGAAGGACTGGGACTTGCGGTCTGGGGGCAATTTCACCAGTGAGTGGGCCTGGGCGTTCTGGGTACGCCACACCTGCGATCACATCGCGGAGGAGCTGCGGTACATCGGCCTGTTTGAGGCGGTGTGGACGTCATAGTTCCACTTCTACCAGCAGTCCGAGCTCGGGCCGGAGCTGTTCACCCGCTGGTCCCCGGATACCAACACCTTCCATCTTCAACATGGGGAGGTCAGCATCGGTCTCTGGGACATCCACTGCATCAGAGGTATCCCGCTGGAGGGTTACCAATACGATGAGTTCCTGCCTCCGAGGAACACCTTGGGCGACAGGTCACGGACTCCCATCCTGACTTGGCATCTACTGGACCTAGCTACGGAGCGGCTCGGGGTCAAGGACTTCCACAAGGACATAGCCTACAAGGAGTGGTTCAGCCAGTTCTTGGAGCATGACCCCACGGTCAAGATGCTAGGCAAGGGGAAGTGGTGCCTGACCGCGGCTTAGAGGAGCCGGAACGGGTCGTACTAGCGGGTCCTGGAGACGGGAGACTACCGCTCATGGGGGTACCGCGTCATCGAGGCCCGGGACCCAAATGTCTGGTACGCGGCGTTCCTGGCCGCCTTTCTGAGTTGGTGGCTCCTACCAGTGCAAGATGCGAGGATGGGCGTCCGCCCGGTGACACTGGCGATGGCGGGTTCCATGGCCGCCAACAAAAGATACAACCTCGGGGTCCCAGTGCTGGCTAAGTTGTACGCCATTCTGGGATGCATCTCGCGAGGGGGGTTGCCACGAAGGGTCTGTGGGCCCTTTCAATTCTTCCATGGCTGGGTGGCTGCTCACCTCGGTGGGTACACATTTCCAAACGCCGTCATTCCTCCGGGTAACGGCCTGCGACCCTCCCTGCTGAACATCGCGGGGGTCGCTCCGATGACCCTAAATGTGGAGGGTGTGAGTATTCGGATTGGAAATCACGCCAATTTCAACTTCAGCCTGTTCCCCACTCCCGTTGGCCAGATGATCGACAATGGACAGGGTCCGCTGGAGCAGCACGAATACTTCCTAAACATGCGGGGCAGGGTGCTCGTGGCTCGGATCGACGGGAAGGTGATCTGCGAGCCCTACGTGCCAACCCGGTTCTCCAGGCAGTTCGGGTGCCTTCAACGGATGCCGAAGTGGGTATTCACTGCTGTTCGGGAGGAGACGAACCCTTGCGTCCTTCGCCAGATGTGGCTAATGTTTTCCGCTTTCGGCTCTGGCGATGTCATCACTCTCCCTCCTACCGTGGTCGACGCAGCCTTGGCAACCGAGTACGCCGAACACTGGGCCATCGCGTACCCCTAAGGGCTCCTACGGAAGCCAGTTCGGCGGCTCGAGGTCACCCGTGCGGAGACCGGGCGTCAAGGGAGGAGGCGAGGCGCCGTCACATGGGGGAGAACGGAGGTGCGCTAAGCAGCGGAGCCGGCGCGGGCAGGGACTTCGACGGCGGGCACATCGCAGGCTGCCGCCACGACTTCAGCACCCAGAGAGGGGGCACATGCGGTGGTCGGGGAGTGGCCCGGGAAGTAGGTAAGGCGTCTGCTCGAACCCTCCCACGATGCAGTCTTCCCAGCGCTTTGGTCGGCCTGGATGACCCTGCGGCAGTCGCTGGGGACTGAAATCATCTGGCAGAAGATAACCAGCGAAGGAATCCATCTGCCAGAGGTCGGGCGCCTTCAGGTCGCTGACAGGGTGAACTTCCACCGGCGGTATGCGTATCTGACGGCCATGGACGAGTACGCATGCCAACGTGGTCAGCGTGTGGAGCCATCCCTTCTGGTGAAGGTGATTCTCGGTCTAGAGCCTGCTCCAGAACAGATGCCGCCGGAGGAAGATGATATTAAGGATGACTCTGAGGAAGTGGAGGAGACAGGGGAGGATGAAGGCTCCGAGGGAAGGTCTCATCAGGGGAGCCCGCAGGAGAGCGGCGAGGTGGTTGGCTCTGCCAATATTGATATCACTGAGCTCCTCGAGGTCCGCTTCTATCCCTACTCAACCCGCTTCCACCATTCTCTTATGCAGCTTCTAACCCATTTCTCCACCTTTCTCAGCAGTGCACGGATGTTGGTCAGGCATCCTCAGTAGGAGTAGGAGAGGCACCAGCAGGACAGGGCGGGGGCCAGACGCCCTTAATTGAATTGACAAGCGCTGAGGGGTCCCCTGCTGCAATTGATCCTGTGGCGGCCGGGATAGCGGAAGATGACGCTTTGGATTCCCGTAAGTCTCCTAACTTTACTGTTGCTGCTTTCCATTGATGATCTGTGACTAACCACGGCATGCCCTGCACAGTGATCTCAATACTGGAGGCTCGTCGGGCTGCCGAACTCGGGCCATCCACGAGTGGACCAGTGGCAGACCTGCCGCCTGCTCCAGAACAGACTTCCCACACCGAGCCGGCCCCACCAATTACTGATCATGGGGCAGCGGACGCCGGCGGTGCTGCCATCGGAGAGAGGTCGGGGGATGACGAGGGTGTCAACGCCGCTGGGGCGAGAGAAGAAGGTCGCCCAGATGTTGGGGAACCTATCCCTCGTGAGGACATCCCAGGGGCGGACCCTGCAGCAGACCTGCTGGCTGCCTTCCCTGCCTACCGGCCTGCCGACACCGAGGAGATGAACGACTCGGACGCGGAGGCGGTCGAGGAGAGCCGGATAACGCGCCGCAGGGGGTGGAAGTGCATCCAGCGCTTCCTCAAGCGAGACCCATCGGAGTGGCTGGGGCGCATGGGATCACTTCAAACCTGGCTGTGCTTCCTGTGTGCCAGGGGAGCTGATGCTCGACGCCTTCATCTGAGGGTCCATGATTTCATGGCTGAAAAGATGCGCGAGAGCCGCCGGTGTGCCGACGTCGCACAATGTCGGGACATGTCGGAGAACACGCGGGCGCTCCTTGTGGCGGAGCAGGAAGTCCGGCGCCTCGAAGGGCAGGCGGCAGAGAAGGAGGCCTTCGTAGCAGCGTGCACCGAGCTTGTGGAGCAACTAACGGCCCAGCTGGTTGATGCCCAGGTACAGCTGACGGAGGCGGGCCAACAGATGGTCACACTTCAAGTCGAGCGGGAGCGTGCACAGGCTAGGATCGGCGAGCTGCGTGCTGCGACCACCGACGAGGAGAGGGCACGCAGAGAGCGAGAAGCAACTCTGGAGGCCGCCATCCAAAGGGTAGCGGCGTTGGAAAGACTCATTCAGCACGCTAATCCTTAGGGGCTTTGTTTTTTGCCATTCCCAGAACATTTTGCTTCCGCTACTCAATACTTCGATCCATTTGTATGAATCAGCATATTTATCTGCATCTTTTGGCTTAACATGATCAACCATAATTCATTGTCTCGCGGGAGCGTTTACCAAGCTTCATGCATCCATAATTGGGCCTGGATTTCTAAAGAAGAGAGGGAGGTCATCCCTAGGAAGGGAGACCTCAGACCTAATCAATGTACCATCCCCCCAACTTGTTCCGACACACGAGCGGGACAACGCTAGGGGCGTTGAGATTTTATCCGAACATAGGGAAATGAGAAAGGGTGAATCGCGTGTCCCGAATTCAGAGATCCACGACGGTCGACCTTCCTGGAAATGCCCAAGACGGCAAGCAGACAATGGATCAATCGACCATACTACGGCAATAGACCGACCGAAGGTCATCATTCATATTGCAGGAGGCGGATCACATGTCATCATCAATGCCGCTTTGGGGGTTCCTTCAGACACAAGGGTGGAAATCCGGATCAAAAGGGCATGTGAAGCATGGGGCGAAGTGATGATTTGTTTGGACAGAATATAACGCTCCCAAAATTGTGCCACCGTGGGGAAAGCGTATTAGGAGGATGCACTAATCTGGCCGTGATTCACCCCAATTCTCAGACAGAACCTCTTTGACGAGGAAACTATCGCTTCCCATCATTGCAATGGGGCATCCCGAGCTAAATCGGGGAGAATATCACAACTGAACCACTCTACCAGAAGCCAGGCCAGACGGTCGGAGACGAGGAAGGGCGGGACATAGCGATCCCTGAGGCTGGACCCGAGTCGAGATGCTCGGGCGTTCATATGTACTCCATCAGGCTGGAGATCAAGCCACACGTAGTTCTGAGAGTGAAGTTTAACGTCATGCAGGACGTAGAACCCCATTTGGGGAGATCTTTGTTTAGGGTCGTAGAGCTTGGACCATAGGGGCAGATCTTAGTTTAAGGTCTTAGAGCTCGGACCATAGGAACCTCAAAGTATGCCACATCGTGGTCCTATCCCATGGATATGAAAAGATGCACTGAGGGATAGTGTCAAGAGTGCCGAGATTTCGCCTGGTTAGAATGGGAGGTGGAAAACGTAATGTGAATCATGCGGCCATTCACTCAAGGACTGGGGGCACCGGCGTATCGATATGGGAGTACTGCCGACCGTGGCGGAAAAGCAGCATCAATATCGCACTAACCGTTGATGGAATGAGGCAGAAAACGAGCATCAACCGCTCAAGCGCAGGATTCATATCGATTTGCTGCCTGAGGCCCTTGGGGGCACCAGCCCGAGTCGGTGGGAGAGCACTGAGGCATTATGTCCAGACCGCTCACGGGGGCTCCACCCAGGGCGTAGGCGATGGGTCCGAATGAAAGGGAGCACGAAGCCTGAAAAGTGGAAGGAACCTGACCAAGCTGAACCTGACCCTCCTGGCAATAAACCAGAGTACTCTTGACACCAGTGGACCACTGCAAGGGGTCGAGGGACACGCCTTGAGGGTGACCCGGATTAGGCGGCGAATTCCCCAGAGAAGGGGGAATCTCTAAGAGGTGGGGGGCTGGACACGAAGTTTCAAATATCCGGGCGTTCCTACGTATCCCATAAGGATGGTAATCAAGCCACACGTATTTCTTGAAGCGCGGCGCAACACAATCGGGCACCAGCGCGGGGAGGGGTGCGGGTCTGGCCCTCGCACCCAGAAGAAGCGGCATTTGATATTTCTTGTTTGTCCTTATAGATGGATGGTTTTTCTTTGTGCAGCGACATGCCCGTGATTAAGAAATCCCCGGAGTCACCACAATATTCAAGCCATGAAAGGCATTGATAAATGGCATGGTTATTAACCAGCGCCCAACGTGGGTGTCCCATGAGGAGAACATCACGATGCAGTGCCGTTTCTCGTCGGGCGGCCAAGACGATCACAGTTTACGGTCGTGTGGTAGGACCAGACAACACAGTTTAAGGTAGTGTGGTTCGGACCATGGAGTAATCCTCTTATTGCGATATGGCGGACCCAGCGGAGGTGGGAACATACCCATCCCTGCGGTCACGTAAGATTCCAGGAGAAGGATCCTGGGATAGGGGCCTGCGTATGTCCATCACCTGAGGGGCAGAGATGCTAGCCTCCAGCTATACTGGGCCCAGAACGCGATTGTTCGGGCGAATCCTTCCTCATTATAGGGACGAGGGTCCAGCTACACATGGCCCTTAGGGAGGACATCAGCATATATCCTTGGTGCTCAGATCGTGGGAACCTCGAAAGACACCATTACCCTGGTTGGTCTGCCTAACGTGTAAAGGTGTACTGAAGGTCAGTATGAAGAGAGTGTCGAGATTCCACTACAACGCACAAAGGCGGAGTGTGATGAGGACTGCGCAACCAATGTTCAGAGCCTGAAAGAGCCGACATGGCGATCAAGGATGTTGCTGACCATATTCGCAACACAACATCCGATCGCGTCAGCCTAGGATGAGGCAAGCAAACGAGCATCAACCACTCAAGAGCAGGATTCATATCGATTTGCTGCCCGAGAAGGTCCGAACAAGAGGCAGCGCGGGGCCCGAAAAGCAACACAGGACTTGTCGGGATTGAATCCAACACTACAGGTCATAGACCGGAGTACCCAAAACATGTTAACAGATCACCGGAAAGGGTCGGAGGACTCACCTTGAGAGCAACCAAAGGACGGAAGATCCCCGTGATCAACCAAGAGACGGGGCTGGACCTGAAACACAAACGTCCAGGCGGTCCTACGTATCCCATAAGGATGGGAATCAAGCCGTACGTAGTTCTTGAGAGGCAGTTTAACGTCATGCAGGACGATGAGGGGTGTGAGGTAGTCCCACACGCGGGGGAGGCGTACGGCGCGGCCAGTAGACCGGCGTGAATGAGGGCATAGCCCCGCGTTCACACCATACGCCTCGCACAAAATGGAGGGGAACTGGGGCCAGAGGGCCAACGTGGGATAGAGATTCCCGGGAAATGGGGCTAGGCCTGAAACATGAATGTTCAGGCAGTCCTACGTATCCCATAAGGATGGGAATCAAGCTGCACGTAGTTCTTGAAGTGCAGTTTAACGTCATGCAGGACGAAACAGAAAGGGGGGAGCGGAAGGCATCCCCAAACGTGGGGGGCATACAACGTGGCGAGCAAACCGACGTGAATGAGGGCATAGCCCCGCGTTCACACCATACGCCGCATACCCAGAGGAACTTGGGCCAAGGGCCCGAGATGGGATGGAAATTCCCAAAGGATGGGGCTGGGCCTGAAACATGAATGTTCAGGCGGTCCTACGTATCCCATAAGGATGGGAATCAAGCCGTACGTAGTTCTTGAGGTGCAGTTTAGCGTCATGCAGGACGAAGATGCTTGGCAGTTTAACGTCTTGTAGTGCGGACGTGGTGCAGTTTAACGTCATGCGGGACGAAGTGCAGTTTAACGTCATGCGGGACGAACTGCAGTTTAACGTCATGCGGGACGAACTGCAGTTTAACTTCATGCGGGACGAACTGCAGTTTAACGTCATGCGGGATGAAGTGCAGTTTAACGTCATGCGGGACAAACGGCAGTTTAACGTCATGCGGGGCGAACTGCAGTTTAACGTCATGCAGGACGAACTGCGCTTAGGAAAAGTAATGCTTGAGGAACCTAGCGTTGGTGGGAGGAGTGACATGCTCACCATCCATAGTCTCTAGGGAGTACGCGCCATTGGAATAGACCCTGTGGATGACAAAAGGTCCCTCCCACTTGGGCTCCAACTTGGGTGGCTTCCTGCCGGGGATCATTGGTGCTCTTAGGGCCAGTACTAGGTCACCCTGCAGGAAGGAGCAGAGGCGAACCTTCTTATTGAAAGCTCGAGCCATTCTGCTCTGATGCCTCTCCAAGTTGTGCAAGGCGCGAAGTCTATTCTCATCCAGTGCTTCCAACTCGACTAGACGGGCTTCAGCAGCTCTGTCCGGCGCTTGCTGGTCGTAGACCGCAGTGCGCAAGGACAGTAACTGGATCTCGATGGGCAGGACGACCTCAGCTCCATACACCAGGGAATAAGGGGTCATCTGGGTGGAATTGCGAGTCGTCATCCGATAAGCCCAGAGGGCGTTGGGGAGCTTGTCCGGCCAACTCTTCTTGTTCTAACCAACCATCTTTTGCAGAATGTTAGAGAGGGTCTTGTTAAACGCCTCAATCTGTCCATTCGCCTACGCATGATAGCGAGATGTATGGTTCGAGCGAATGTTGTACTTGGCGTACAACTTCTTCAACTCGGCTGCTCGGAAATTGGCTCCGTTATCCGTGAGGATAGCGTGAGGCACTCCAAATCGATAAATGATGTTGGAGGTCATGAAGTCAGCGATCGAACAGAATTTGACCTCTCTGAGCGGAATCGCCTCTGCCCATTTGGAGAAGAAGTCTGTGGCGGTCAGAATGAACCGGCACTGGCGAGCCATTGCTGGCAGGTAAGGTCCCACAACGTCCATCCCCTAGACTACAAAGGGCCAAGAATACCTGGTGGTATGGAGAGGCTCCGGCGGCTGATGCACAAAGTTCGCATGAACCTGGCACGCATGGCACTTCCTGGCATACTCGATGCAGTCATGGATCATGGAGGGCTAGAAATATCCCAACCTTCGAATCTGGTGGGACAGCTTCGGCCCAGTTTGGTGGGCACCACATGAACCAGCATGAACCTCTTGCATGACTCGTGGGATCTAAACTCCTTGAAGCCAACGGAGGAGAACACCATCAAATCCGCATTTATAGAGGATCTGCTCCAGTCCGGGACTGCTCTGGAGGACAAACTGCGATGCGCGGCGTCGAACTCGCTCGCGCTCGGCCCGATCCGATGGGAGAATGCCATGATGGAGGTACTCAACCAGAGGCGTCCTCCAATAATGGACTGATTCGACCGCCATATCTGGGGTACTCGGGGCTCCGGGCATAGGGGAAACCGTGGTGAGATTACTTACCGACGGGCCGCGATCTCCCTCCGGGATAACGGGAGCGATGAGCCTGCGGTGCGTCACGCGGATGATCAGGTTGTCCTGTTCAGGCTCTGTGAGTGACGCAGCAAGGCTGGCCAAAGCATCTGCTCGACCGTTCTGCGACCGGGGAATATGGACAATTTCTGGCCGAGAAGGGAACTGGGCCATTAGAAGGAGGGTGCACTCCAGCAATGGCACAAGTTCCGGCTTCCTGACAACATAGTCGCCATTGATCTGCCTAACGACCAGCTCGGAGTCCCCTTTCACACACAGATGGGGCACGTCGATCTCGAGAGCCAACTCGAGGCCAGTGATGAGGGCTTGGTATTCCGCCTCATTGTTGGTACAGCCCTCCGACAACAGGAAAGAGTATGGCAGCACGGCTTGCTCCGGGTTAATGAAGACGATACCCAAGCCCACTCTATTGAGCTTAGGATTATCGAGTCTTCTACCGGTGGGGCTCCGGGAGGCACCGTCAAAGTGCATCTGCCAGCATGGATCGGCACGATCGACCGAGAGGATGGCCTCATCAGGAAAGCCTAGATCCAGCGGTTGATCCGCGGAGGTCGGGTGAGCAGCCAAAAAGTCCGCCAATGCTTTCCCTTTGATGGCCTTCTGAGACACATACCTGATGTCGAACTGCTGGAGAATCACAGCCCACCGTGCTAGACGGCCCGTCAACATAGGCCGGATCAGGATATATTTCAACGGGTCTACCCGAGAAACCAACTGTACCTCGTGGTGCTGCAAGTAGTGTCGTAATTTCTGTACGGAAAATACGAGCGCGAGGCAGATCTTCTCGATGGGGGAATACCTAACTTCCGCATCGAGGAGCATGCGACTGAGGTAATAGAGGCTATTCTATGTTCCCTCGTTGTTCTTCTGGGCGAGAAGGGCACCAAGGGACCGTTCCAGGGCGGTCACATAAAGGACCAGCGGCTTCCCGGATACAGGCGGCATCAGAACCGGAGGTTGAAGCAAGTACTGCTTGATTTCCTCAAAAGCGGTCTGACACTCCTTATCCCATACATAGGTGGCGCCTTTCTTCATGAGCCGAGAAAAGGGCTTACACTTTCCGGCCAGATTCGCGATGAATCGGCGTATATAGGCTATGTGGCCTTGGAACACTTGCAGTTCCCGGATGTTACCTTGGGGAGGCATCTGGCTAATCGCCCTAATCTTCTCCGAGTCGATCTCAATACCCCGGTACCTTACCACAAAGCCAAGAAACTTCCCGGAGGTGACCCCGAAGGCACACTTCAACGGGTTCATCTTCAGGGAGCGAGACCGGAGGAAGCCGAACACTTTCTCAAGATATTTGAGATGGTCCTGACGGTGGCGCGATTTGAACACCAAGTCGTCGACGTAGCATTCCACTAGTGTGCCGAGGATTGGCTTGAATATGCGGTGCATCGCCCGTGGATAGGTGGCACCTGCATTCTTCAGGCCGAAGGGCATGACCCGGTAACAAAAGATACCTCGGGGGGCCCTGAACGCAGTGAAATCCTCATCCTCAGGGGCCATCCAGATTTGGTTGTATCCGGAGTATCCATCCATGAAGGAGAGGGCTTGGAACCCTGTCGTGGCGTCAATCAACAGCTCTGTCAATGGAAGGGGAAAATCATCCTTCGGACAGTGGCGGTTGAGATCGTGGAAGTCGATACAGACTCTGATCTGCCCGTTCTTCTTCCTGACCGGCACAATGTTGGCCAGCCATCTGGGGTACTGAACTTCCCTCATGAAGTTGGATTTGATGAGCTTGTCAACATCGGCCTCAACCATGGCACCGTGGGATGGGTGCATCTTCCTGGGAGGCTGCTTGAACCCGCGATGGTTCACCGGGAGACCAAGGCGGTGGACGGCTACCTGAGGATCTAGCCCCAGCATCTCGTCATTGCCCCAAGCGAACATGTCACGGTGCTGTCTGAGGAAGTCCACGTACTGCTGCCGCTCCTCAGAGGGCATGGCGGCACTGACCAATGTGGGTCTTGGATCTGCCTCGGTTCCAAGGTTCACCTGTACTAACTCATCGACCGTGGCGGAGACGCCCTCCTCAAAGGCTGGGGGTGCATCTTCCACGTCCTCTCCACTCGGGGAGAGATCGTCCATGGGAGAAACTGCGTTGGGAACTGCATTAGGGCTACCAGATCCTTCTGGGCCGCTGGTGCTGGCACGGGCGGTCGCGGTCAACTCATCAGGAGACTCACAGGCCGTCGAGACCATGGCTACGTCCAACCGTTGAATCGGGAGGACGTAAGCGTCATCCAAACTTGCCCAGGGATCACTTGCAACAGCGACAGGCTCAACCTCACCTGCCAGGATCTTCTTATCCTTTCTCTTGTAATAGTCCGCGTCCAGATAGCGGGCTTCACATGAGGCAAAAGGAGAGGCATCTCCCGGAAGCACGCCTACTCGACCATTGTGGGAGTATTTAAGGCATTGGTGGAATGACGAGGGAACCGCCGCATGAAGGTGGAGCCATGGCCTGCCCATCAATGCGTTGTACGCAGTGTCCTGAGAGACTACCATGAATTCAGTGTTTGCAACCATGTCACCGAACTGGGTCTTCAAAAATATCTTGCCGACCGGAGTTTGCTCGGTGTGGTCATACCCCTGGATCCTAAGGTCGGAGGGAATCAAGTCATCCTCAGACAACCCCAATCTCCGGAGCGTCCGAGTGGGAATCAGGTTAATCCCGGACCCCGTGTCGACAAGACAGCGCCAGACTTCAAGACCATTGAACTGTCCAGTAACATACAGCGGACGAATGTGCCCCTGTATAGGAGGGTATTCATCCTTACCAGAGAACGAGATAACTGCCTTACATTCGGCGTCCTCAATCGTTTCGGCGTGAAAGGCCTCTGCAGCAGCAACCTCCGTCTCAAACTGTAGGGGGCTCTTCAGGGCTTCAGCGAGCGCCTCGCGCATCTCAGGTGACATGCGCAGAGCCTCAAGGATGGAGAGCCTTGCTGGGATGTCGGACAAGTGCTTCAGGACATCATACCTTTTGGCCAAGCACGAGCCCCTGGTTGCAGGAGGTTGCTATGCGGTTGGAGGCATGACGGGCCTTGCCGGTTGGACTGGCGGCCGACTAGTGCTTGGCGCATCTCGCTGTTCATTGGTTGAAGCCTGGGAAGTAGTCACCGTACTGGGGTCAGGAGGCCGGTATGGACTCGTGGAAGGGCGGAGCTGATCGCGACGCGGCTGACGCGGTTCTGCCTAGTCCCACACCACAAACAGTGGCAGAGGCGAATCCGTCATCCCCGGATGGGGGGGCTGCGCACGCTGAGCTCGGTTTTGAGCCTGCTGCCTAGTCTCAGTGGCGTGCACGGCCTGGCTGGAGGTACCAACTGTCGTGCCCCAGCGACTCTTGTTGTTGCGGTTCCTCCGACGGTGGCGACGACCGGGGACACTAGGGAGGTCCACCTGCTGTTCTTCAACGTCGGGAACCGAAAAGGGATTTACCAGCTCGACAGTATTTACCGAAGCGTACCCAACACTGTCATCGGACGAATCATCCATCACCGGGCGGATCCGAGGAGGGATCCCCATCTCCGGGGGCATGAAATCACCGAGAGTGCGGGATAGTGGCGGAACTGGCGGGGCGCGCTCTTCCTTCTCGCACCGCCGCCGTTTGCTCTTCTCAGAAGAGGCAGGCTAGGACGACGATGCCGAAGCAGCACCCGCAGATTCTGGGGGCTCAGGCTGATTCAAGCGCGCACGGATGATTCCATGGGCACGGATGATCGTCTTGCGGGACATCCAGTTATTATACTTCTGGGATCCGCGGTCGGAGACCAGCTGCCATTCGTCCTCGTTGCCACTATCATCATCTGATCTCACGAACACGCCCGCCACTTGTGCTGGAGCTGGGCCCAACCTGACTACATTATTGTTAATTTGGTCTTGGAGCCAGTCATTAAACACGTAGCACCGCCGGATGGTGTGCCCCAGGGCCCGATGGTAAGGGCAGTAGCGGGGGTTATCCGTGAGATGTTCCTCCTCTGGCCTCCAACACTCAGGCAGTCGCACAATCCTCTGCTCCAGGGCGCTCCAGAAATAACCGGGGACCTGATCCTCGTGAAATGAGTAAGTCAGGTATCGCGGGCCCCTGGGAGCGTGTACATGACGAGGGGCTGGAGGGGCCTGCCGAGGAGGTGGACCCTGATTATCTCGCCTGGGTTGTGGCGGTACATTAAGCGGAGGGGCCGGCCGGTTCTGGGGTTGCCGCTGCTGGGCCGGGAACTAAGCCAGTGGAGGCGGATTCCTGTGAGGCTGTGGAGCTGGCCTCACCGGCAGCAGCTCCAACTGCCTGGGGGCCTCTACCTGGGCAACAGTAGCGGGCTCAGCCCTGCTGACTCTCCTTGCAGGGATCATAGGAGGCAGCAGGTGTGCCTGACTGGCCTGTTGCAGGGCCTCCTCAAGACGTTGAGCTTTGTCTGAGAAGTACCTGAACCATCCGGGGTAATTCTGAGTGATCAAGGAAGGGACCAGCTCGGTCTTGACGTTCCTGACGCACATTGTCAGCAACTGCTCCTGAGTCAATGGCATGTCAAGGGAATATGTGAGACCCTTCCATCGGGCGAAAAAATCCGCGACTCGCTCATCAGGCCTCTGCTTGCACTTAAAGAGGTCTGCGATACTCGTCCTCCGGGTCGTGGAACTGAACTGGTAGAGGAACTGTCTATGAAGGTCCTCCCAGCTAGTTATCGACACGACGGGGAGCTGACTGTACCAGACCAATGCTGGCCCTTCCAGTGTCTGGACAAAGCAGCGAAGCTTAGCGGCCTCCTGCTGCGCCGGAGTTCCCAACATAGGCCCTCACCTCGAGTTGAAATGGGCCAAATGCTGTGGCGGATCTCCAGTCCCGTTAAAGGGGGCGAAAGTGGGGTTCTCGAATCCCGGAGGTGCCGGCTTGTCATCCACCCATGCTGGGTATGGCTTGCCGTCCGATGGGATTGCCACTTGCCGAGTCTCCAAGGCTTCCAAGCGGGCGATGAGTGCCTCCATCGGATCGTCCAGACATGGGTTCGAGTCGTGGAGAGGATCTCTAACCACGAGCGCATTGCACGACCCTTCAATCGGGTCGTCGACCGGGTCGTCGAACTCGGCAGCTCGTGGGATGGCGGGCGGAGCGGCCCTTGGGGCAGCGGGAGGAATCCGAGCGGGGTCTCTCAAGTAGTCACGCCGCTCGGGAGGGTGTGGTGAAACATACTGCGCCCTCTTGCCATAGGCAATGGACTCTCCCCTGTCGGCAAACACGGCATAATAACGGTTGCCCGGGAGAGCCTCATCGAGGGGTGGTTGTTCCTGTCCCTGTTGTCCTGGCCTAGGATCACCATAGTCAGGCCGCTGCTCTACAGCGCGCTCGGCGAGGAGCTGGTCAACTAGCTTCTTCTGCTCGGTGAGCTGTTGACGTAGCGAGGCCTTCTCGGGATCCTCCTCTACCCTCTGCATGGAGGCAGATGGGTCGGCGGGCTTTATAGCCCCGCCGTGCTCTTTACCTTTGCTGACGTTTCGGCTCAACGTCAGTGCTTCAGTGGGTGTGGGGAGACCCAGGAGGTTCCTCTGGTGACGAGTAACTCTCACCGATGAATCCAATGACGGCTTTTCTTCGGGGGGAGAGCCCCCGTCGAGAAGTTCCAACTCGTTCCCCTCTCCCGATAGGTCAACCATATTGACCGTTTCCGTCCCTGGGGATGTACCCTCAGGGCCACCCAGCGAATCGGGCTGTCGGCGAATCGCACTGAAGCATAGGGCAGCGTACTGCCCCCATCCACGGATGTACACGTGGGAGGTGGCTTCGTCGATAACCTTGCGGAGTACTTGAAAACACTCAATACATCGTTGTTGGAGGTCCTCGTGGTGGCCAAATGACCCGGGGTGCCGAACCGCGGGGAGCGTGGCCAGGTCAATCTGACGGCACTGCTCACCAATATCCTCCAGGTGCACTTGACTCCCGGGATATGGCATTTGCAGGCGGTGAAGACGGGAGTGAGTCTCCTGGAGAGTTCAGCGGAAGCATTCGAACTCATCCGGGGTGAGTGATTCGGGTGCATCAAAGTACGGTCCAGCGACTGGCCAAAACTTCTCAGGGAAGTGGTCCTCTGCAAGGACGGTCCAGAAGCTCCACGACTCAAACTCGGGACCCAGGTCTCCTTGGTCCTCTTCAACGACTGGGAATCGACGGGGAACCGGCAGTGGTGCCGAGGCGGGCCGCCGGACCGACGGGCTGGCCGATGGTGAATACGGCGAGCAGGCCGATTGGCCTCCATATCCCAGGCCGCCCTCTGAGGGTTGTGGTGCCCCAGCTACCACATCATGATATGACGGGCCGGCGAGCGAAAATCCTGCCGTAGCATCGGTGCTCACCGAGGGTGCACTAGATCGTGGTTCGACCGTCGGTCCCCAGAAAAGGTCTCTGGCTTCTCCGATCGAGGCAGAAGGCGCTTCCAGAGGGGCCGGTACCAACCGCAAGCTTGATCCTTGGGGGTCTACCAGGCCCTCGCTACTCCGGATATACCTTCTGAGAGAAGAGGGGATCACATCGATCTTGCTTTCAGGGAGTACGAGGCTGACGTGCCGCATTCCTACCCCTGCCCTTGACTGGCGTGATCGGGGGGAGGGCCCTGTCGCCGAATCGTACTCCGCCTCTGTATCAGAGAAACGAACCGGTCAGATCTCTGTCCGGAATTCCCTAACGTTCCTCCCTCGACGTCGACGCCTCGCCTTCCTGCCCCTGGGTAGTTCTTCGGGGCATGGATGATCTCTGTCCTGGCGTCCTCTGGCCACACCGGTGTTGGGGCCAAGATGACTGGAAACCAAGGTGCGAGGAGCACTGGGATAGATATCAAAGGGGACGCGGGGAGAGATGATTCCGGGCAGGCCTCTGGGCCGGGATCGGAAGGTGGGGTGACCCATGCCTCTTGGATCGGCCACACGGAGTAGACCCTGTTGGTGAATAGCGCTACCGCGAGGTGGTCCGCGGTGGCTATTGCCTTTACCAGCAACCGGGAGAGTCAACCCAACCTGCCTTTGGGGCGGTCGGGGCCTCGATCCAGGTCGGGCATAGAAGTTCCCCTGCTCAGGATGCACAGGGGCCTGGTGACTAGAGCCAGCGGTGGCTTGGGCCAACGCGGCCACTGTTTCTAGGGCCCCAAGGTGGGCATCCTTTTCCGCTCGCGCCCGACGTTGGCGTCGGGACAGACGAGTCGGGATCAGCGGTGCAGGCATGTGGAGAGCCCGCTCTTCGACTTGAGAAGCCTGGCGACGGCGCCGACGTGGCCTGGCGGGAGCCCTTATCGTGGATCCCTGGAGCGGATCTCGGAGAGGGTGGTCCCGGATGTAACACCCCAAGATTTTATAGTGTGTTATTTCTTCAAAATAATTAAATAACTTTCACTACACGCAACACCAAGTTCAATCGCACCATGACTTACCAAACAAGCTGTTCAAAAGAGGTTATGAATAGTGTTAACTAAATTTTAAACTTTATATAATCCTTATAATTTTAGAATCCATATTATGAGTTTCTTAGACATAATGTAAGAACAAATTCAATTTCAGTATTTCACTTTTACCAAATTTTAATAGTAAAACCTTTTTAGAAACTATATTTTAAACTTTCTGACTAAATGGAGACATCAAAAAATTTAAAATGAAACATCCCAAGCTTACACGGTACGCTTTCCTTTGAATAAAACAGTAGCGTGTGTTGTACGCAACTTCGAGTTTTAACACACACCATAACTAACCAAACTAGCCGTTATGAATAGTAATACCTAATTTTTGAAATTATATATATTTTATATTTGAAAATGGACTTCATTTTTGGATTCGGAATATCAAAATTAGCCCAGGGTGAAATTTTGGTACATTTCGGATAACTTTCATATTTTGATGAATAGTGAAAATTACTATATTTTAATTAAAAACAACTTTTTTAATACGACTAATTAATAGTAATAAATTATTAATTTTAGTAGTTTTAAAGTATATTTAGAATATATTTTTACCATTTAATATAATGTTGGTCATTGGACATAATTTTACAATTAAATCGAACATAAACAAGTGTCAATCTTTTGATAGTTATTACCTCTTAAAAACACGCTTTTTGTTTTGACAGCGGGAATTAATTTTAAATTAATTTCTGCCACTTCTGTGTTTTGAATTTAGAAAAATGGATTCCATATTTGGAATCAGGATGTTCAAATTGTGTAAATAGGTAACTTTTATTTTTAGACATTTTGAATAATTACTGCGGTAAATATTTTATTTACCATGGTTAAGGGTAAATACGGTAAATAAGGGTTAAAAAATAATATTATAATAATACGAAATTACCCTAAAACGTGTCTTAACCCTATTGGTTGATACATAGTCGACCATGGGCATCTTTGGGTCAATTTGGGGACCCCTTGGAGCCACTTCTAAGTGATAATGACACATTATATTAATAAAGTTAAAATAAAAATAAAAATGGCATAAGATTACATCTTTTAGAAGAACAATTTTTACATAGGTTTATACATGTTGGATTTTCGATTATAAATATTCATTTGAAATATAAAAAGATTTCCTACATGATGATAGTTTATTTATAATTTTTAGACATTAAATAATATATTTTATTTATGACACAATGATGATGTAGTAATTACTATAATAGTGAAAAATTAAAATAAGTGATATTATAAATACCCAAATAAATATAATATGAAACTTTTAATGAATTAAACTAATTTTCTAGGATAATATGATATATTAGGATTGATTTAATTGACTTTGGTATAAGTAATAAATCTGTTATGAGTTTCAAAAAAATCAACTAATGAATAGTGTCAAAATTGACATAAAAGAGTTCTTAAAACAAATATTATATTATTAATTGATATTAAATTCCTAAAAATCTAAGGTTCGGCCAAGAGACTTATATCATGATAGGTTAATCATTAATGGACCACTTGGGGGTCTCTGGGATGTATATGGTACGTTTATTAACAATATAATATAAAAATACAAAGAGACATTGTAAAAGTGAAACTAATTAACTTAGAGTTAATACTTAAAGATAAGGTTAATATAAGTACCCAAACCTGTCTAAATTCTATTGGATGAGTTGTTTTCGACCCATCCCCACCTCAACCTTTGAATATTCAACTTTGGAGCCATTAGAAACCGAATATGAATTTATTATAAATTAATATTTCTAGCTTTTCCAAAGGTGCCCCTCACCCCTCTTATAAAAGGGCACTCCTCCTTCTCTTTTCCTCACACCTCTCAAGCCACTTGGCTCGTCCAAACTCTGCCCAAATAAGCTCCCCACATCCCTCTCCTCCTCCTTGAAGCTTCCCCTTAGGCAGAAAGCATTTCAAGAAGTCCTTTGGTTCCAACCAAAGTGAGTTACCTAAATTAAAGGTAACAATTTCTCTTAAAGTATTTTCATTTATTTTGCTTCTCCAACCCCTAAAATCTTTTTATTTCCTTTCTTTTGTAACAAAACCAGTATCCTCAATATACTAGGATGTTGTTATAAGAAGTATTCAAACTACACATACACACAACTCCATCTAATGGATGATGAACATAATGTTTCTGTGGATGGAAAACTAACGCCTCACGAAACGATGATTGTTC
The DNA here is from genome assembly GCA_963277665.1 of Viscum album. Taxonomy (NCBI): domain Eukaryota; kingdom Viridiplantae; phylum Streptophyta; class Magnoliopsida; order Santalales; family Viscaceae; genus Viscum; species Viscum album. The sequence goes on along the minus strand of OY728129.1, from coordinate 122,031,370 downwards.
AAATACATCTTACCACCTCTCATGGTGGCCATTATGATGGAACTGTAATTAAATATGATATTAATGATATATATTTTATATATAAGCTTATGTAATTCCATTTTATTTCATACCATTATTCGTTTCATGTTGTATATACATACGATAATTTCATTTGAGGAAGTGCGGACTACCGCCCCCTTAAAATGATATGACTCGTTCATACCACACATGGAACGTATAAAGGATGGTGTTAATGAACTTAAGTAACATATATAAAATATTATATTATACTGGAATAGTAATATACCTATGTATCATTTGGATTCGATTCTTTTAAAATAAAAATTAAATGGAAGTAGCGTTCGTGCGTACGTACGGACTACCGTCTCCACGAACGCGATGAGATTCATTCTCCATCGTATCCATTCAAGTCTTATTCTCATTTTAGGGTTAAAAATAATTTTAATATCATTCTGATGATGAATAAGATATAATCTATCCATTAAAAACATGTCTTACATAACCAAACATTAAGAAGAACGAATCGATTATCACCATTAAACGACGATAATACTAAGATATTATTATCAAATCAATATTAAAAGATCATATATGATATCATATTAATGTATATGATTCTTGTATAATTTAGTAAAAATTATTTCACCATTATACAGGAGGTTAACCTACCCCAACCAAGGAAAAGTACAAGGTAAGGGTTATTTCACAATCTCTTCATTATCCGAGGTTGTTTATATGTAATGATCTACTGGGATCTCTTTATCATCCTCATCCATGTTTCTTAAAAATGTATTTCAAAACATTTTTACTATTTACTAGAATATGAGTTAAAGTCATTTATACCCTTTTTGACTTTTATAAGTGGTTTATAAAGGAATCTTTCCGTCGTTTTCAAAACAAGGTCCCTTTTTAACCTTTTCGACAGAATTAAGGTAAGAATGTTTTTTTTAACTTATACGGCGAGTGCGGCTAATTTCCGCCATTATAAAATCTTCAAAACTTCCCTTACAAGCTTATAAGTATATTTTCAAATTAAATGTTTTATTTTATAATTATGTGACTTTTAAATGATTTCAAAATGAATAATTTAAGAATTTCAGAAAGGTACTCTTTATCAAAATCAGAATTTTAAATGTTTTAAAGATTTATCTTTATAAATCTATTTAATTAATGGTTTTTAAGGATTTATTTATAAGGACATGAATGTTTTTAAAAATGTTAATTCCTTTCAAAAGTTTCAAAGTGGTATGGGACACTTTTATTCAAAAATCTATTTTTAATTACTTCCTTTATAAATGTGTGACTTTTAAATGATTTCAAAAAAGGAGATATTTCTCTCAAATAGTTTTGATTTCATCTATGTCAACATCCTTTGATGGATTTAACGCTTATTTGAAGTTGATTTATTGTAATACAAAGCTTCTATATTGTATTGAAGGTTTTGTGATATGTTTGACTGTGGATGTGCTATTTTTATACCATTCATAGTTTATGGTGAAATTATTGACATTTCGTATGCTAGTTTTAATACGAATGTTTATGTTATGTTTAAACCTTTTCATATGGGAATGCATTGGACTTAGTAAGTGACGGGTGGAGCCCGCTATAGCTCCTCGATGCATCGGTAGGTCTCATGAGACAAACTAGTGTCTTGGCACAAGGCCTTGACAAAATCTTATTTGTAGTCTTGGCACGAGGCCTTGACTATGTGGTTATGATAGTCTGGCATTATGCATTCCAACATTATGAAAGTGGTTATTGATTTTTTCATGTGATTATTCTATTAGTAGAATATCCATGTGAATAAGTAAATGGCATTATTTCATTTTATTTATGCCATACCATGTTGAAAGTTCATATTTAAAAGGCTTTTGTTTTAGTTATACATTGCCTTAAATGTTTATTCTTATTTATGAAAGTTTCCGCTATATTGTTATCCTTACTGGGCGTTTGAGCTCACCCCTTTTCTATGTTTTATTTTTCCCAGGAAGTGAAGATGTAAGTTATGAATGACCTGCAGGGATATTATGAGGGGATTATAGTGTGGACTGTGGAAACATTATGTTTTTGTAGTAGTTTTTCATTTTATGATGTAATGTAAAACTTATGAAATATATCTAGTGTTTCCAAGGCTACTAAACCAATCGGTCTTTCTAGATTTGATCTTCTTGTGATCATGCCAATGTTACGAACTAATGCACCGACTCTGGGTAGCTGGGGTCAGGGCGTTACAGTTGGTATCAGAGGAAGTTTAGTACAAACCTTGGAAGCTAGATTTAGATAAACTCTGATTAGAGCACGTAGACCTAAGATGAACTTTGAGGATTAGTATAGAAGAACTTCCTAGAATTTTGGTATTGTAGAGATTTTGTGAGTTTTCCAAGCAATACATCCCTGTCTGGATACGAGCAGGTAGAGGCGGCTCTGGCATAGATGTACCTAGGGGTAAAACCCGAAAACACCGCTTTGAGCTAGACTCGAACGGGAACTGGTGCACGACAACGGGCCTTGCTTCACTCTTGGTTACGACACTCCCGGGGGATATGCTTAGGATAACTCTCATTTTCTTTACAAATCATTATGAAGGGTTTATGAGTATATAATTCCTCAAAGAAAACATTTTTATGATTATGGATTATATCCATAAATAGTTCAATTTATGTTAAGTGTTTTATAAGTATGGGATTATGTATTTTGATTCATAAACTGATCTAGTGTATGCCATTGTTTAGAAATGGCGCCCAGTAGAAGGAATGAGAACTCCAGAAATGCACATGATCCAAAGAGAAGGAAGGATCATATCTTTCATGGTCTTAAGCTAGAATTGATAAGAGAAATAGTCTCCCATGTATTAGCATCATATGAAGAAATAATATCATGTGTTGATAAGATAAGTAAAGAGTTCACTGATTCCTATGGCTTTGAAGGGAAGCAAGAGAAGAAAAGGATGGAAGAGAGAAAGATGGATAAAGGGAAGAGGGAAAAGAAAAATTTTCCCATATGTGGTAACTGTGGTAAGAAACACCCTGGAACTTGCCTGAAAGGAATGGGAGTTTGTTATAAGTGTGGAGGAAAAGGACACAAAGTACGTAACTGCAAGGGTAAGAAAATGGTTTCAAATGTACAATGCTTCATTTGCAAGGAGTTTGGACACTACGCGAACCTATGTCCCAGTCATCAGACTATGCCGCAAATGATGTTATTGGATAATAATCAAGTTATGATACTACCACAGATGAAGAGGAATGATTAGATTTCTTATGTTGATTATGTCAATTGAGTGTTGTACCAACAATGTACTTGTTATAATAATTATGAAGTATATAAGGATGTACTGCAGTACTATTTCATTAAGGACTTGAGATTGTGTGGAACAAAGAAAAGTGACTCAATAGCAGGATAAATTTTTGGAAAATATCTGGTTGAGAGAATGATAAACCATAATATAGTTTTGATACCGAGGTAGTGATTTTGGAATAGTACATGATTGTTTTGGATAAATTATATTGGATATTCTTGACTACCATGGAACTGATTAATGATTTGTATATTCCATCATTATTGGGGTTTAAAACATTTTTGGATTGATGAAGTATATCCAGCATTCTATATGGAATAAGGGAGCATGAATGTAATCAATAAGGAATATGGTAATTCAGGATGTTTCAGTGTATTAAAAGAATACATGATGAAGGTATTCATAAGCTATTACGGGGTAAAAATGATCTATATTATGTTTACCTTCCTTATAAATGTTGGACTGTGAGTTTGGAAAGAAGTATTTTGGATAGTTCTAGTTTGGATTATTTTGGATTACCATAAAAAGGACAACCCGGAGGTCGGGCGGCAACCCGTCGCGTCCGGCAAGGCTGCGAGACTTGAACCCGCAACCGAAGGGCGACAAGGGTGTATCACCTACCACTGGCCCACGAGATGTCCTGGATTAAATAATGTAGTTTTTATTAAAAGATCTTGTAGATGAATTATAAATTCGTTTATTTTGGAACCCTATACGAATAGTGTAAATATAATTTTTTTTACATTCTATTATCTTTTAGAGTGAAAGATGAGTTTGTGGTAGAAATTTATTAAAGGATAAAACTCTAATTATAAAGTAAGTATATCTCCTTATGATCTTAGCCAATCTCATAAATTAATTCCTCAATATTAAGAAAAGCAACTTAGAACAAAAATGTTTTCCTAGATGGTACCTTAAATCATCACTAATTTATGGCTTTGGGATTGTTGGCCTTTTCATAGCCATGTTCTCTACCACTCTCCATCAGATAATTGATGGTTAGATTTTTCTTCCATATCCATATTTTCCTACATGGAACCCTAGTATGGGTTATGTTCGGTAATCTTCATACTTTCCACTCTTTATTTTAAATAGAGGTCTCATTAATTCATTTTTCGATGTGGGATTCCAACTAAGATATTTTGAAACGTCAATAATGTGTTATCCTAATACCCTATGTTTTGTTGAACCGATGGTATTTCAAATCATCATAGATTGATGAATTTAAGGACCTCAATTTTACACTTGTTTGTGATTGACGACCTCAATCACCACCTATAAATATTTCCGTTTTTCCTCCAATTATATGTCTCTAATTTCCACCAATGTTCTCCTAATCGAGATCATAATTTGGTGGTGACCCTTTGATTTCTCTTTTCCTCATATTAAGACTAAATTTTAGTAACCCAATTCCGATGTGGGTTTTCCCACAAATATATTTTCTATTTTCAACCTTTTATTTTAAAAAAAAACAATTTCAAATTGCGAGGACGCAATTTATTGAAGGAGGGGAGAATGTAACACCCCAAGATTTTATAGTGTGTTATTTCTTCAAAATAATTAAATAACTTTCACTACACGCAACACCAAGTTCAATCGCACCATGACTTACTAAACAAGCTGTTAAAAAGAGGTTATGAATAGTGTTAACTAAATTTTAAACTTTATATAATCCTTATAATTTTAGAATCCATATTATGAGTTTCTTAGACATAATGTAAGAACAAATTCAATTTCAGTATTTCACTTTTACCAAATTTTAATAGTAAAACCTTTTTAGAAACTATATTTTAAACTTTCTGACTAAATGGAGACATCAAAAAATTTAAAATGAAACATCCCAAGCTTACACGGTACGCTTTCCTTTGAATAAAACAGTAGCGTGTGTTGTACGCAACTTCGAGTTTTAACACACACCATAACTAACCAAACTAGCCGTTATGAATAGTAATACCTAATTTTTGAAATTATATATATTTTATATTTGAAAATGGACTTCATTTTTGGATTCGGAATATCAAAATTAGCCTAGGGTGAAATTTTGGTACATTTCGGATAACTTTCATATTTTGATGAATAGTGAAAATTACTATATTTTAATTAAAAACAACTTTTTTAATAAGACTAATTAATAGTAATAAATTATTAATTTTAGTAGTTTTAAAGTATATTTAGAATGTATTTTTACCATTTAATATAATGTTGGTCATTGGACATAATTTTACAATTAAATCGAACATAAACAAGTGTCAATCTTTTGATAGTTATTACCTCTTAAAAACACGCTTTTTGTTTTGACAGCGGGAATTAATTTTAAATTAATTTCTGCCACTTCTGTGTTTTGAATTTAGAAAAATGGATTCCATATTTGGAATCAGGATGTTCAAATTGTGTAAATAGGTAACTTTTATTTTTAGACATTTTGAATAATTACTGCGGTAAATATTTTATTTACCATGGTTAAGGGTAAATACGGAAAATAAGGGTTAAAAAATAATATTATAATAATACTAAATTACCCTAAAACGTTTCTTAACCCTATTGGTTGATACATAGTCGACCATGGGAATCTTTGGGTCAATTTGGGGACCCCTTGGAGCCACTTGTAAGTGATAATGACACATTATATTAATAAAGTTAAAATAAAAATAAAAATGGCATAAGATTACATCTTTTAGAAGAACAATTTTTACATAGGTTTATACATGTTGGATTTTCGATTATAAATATTCATTAGAAATCTAAAAAGATTTCCTACATGATGATATTTTATTAATAATTTTTAGACATTAAATAAGTTATTTTATTTATGACACAATGATGATGCAGTAATTACTATAATAGTGAAAAATTAAAATAAGTGATATTATAAATACCCAAATAAATATAATATGAAACTTTTAATGAATTAAACTAATTTTCTAGGATAATATGATATATTAGGATTGATTTAATTGACTTTGTTATAAGTAATAAATCTGTTATGAGTTTCAAAAAAATCAACTAATGAATAGTGTCAAAATTGACACAAAAGAGTTCTTAAAACAAATATTATATTATTAATTGATATTAAATTCCTAAAAATCTAAGGTTCGGCCAAGAGACTTATATCATGATAGGTTAATCATTAATGGACCACTTGGGGGTCTCTTGGATGTATATGGTAAGTTTATTAACCATATAATATAAAAATACAAAGAGACATTGTAAAAGTGAAACTAATTAACTTAGAGTTAATACTTAAAGATAAGGTTAATATAAGTACCCAAACCTGTCTAAATTCTATTGCATGAGTTGTTTTCGACCCATCCCCACCTCAACCTTTGAATAGTCAACTTTGGAGCCATTAGAAACCGAATATGAATTTATTATAAATTAATATTTCTAGCTTTTCCAAAGGTGCCCCTCACCCCTCTTATAAAAGGGCACTCCTCCTTCTCTTTTCCTCACACCTCTCAAGCCACTTGGCTCGTCCAAACTCTGCCCAAATAAGCTCTCCACATCCCTCTCCTCCTCCTTGAAGCTTCCCATTAGGCAGAAATCATTTCAAGAAGTCCTTTGGTTCCAACCAAAGTGAGTTACCTAAATTAAAGGTAACAATTTCTCTTAAAGTATTTTCATTTATTTTGCTTCTCCAACCCCTAAAATCTTTTTATTTCCTTTCTTTTGTAACAACACCAGTATCCTCAATATACTAGGATGTTGTTATAAGATGTATTCAAACTACACATACACACAAATCCATCTAATGGATGATGAACATAATGTTTCTGTGGATGGAAAACTAACGCCTCACGAAACGATGATTGTTCAAATACATCTTACCACCTCTCATGGTGGCCATTATGATGGCACTGTAATTAAATATGATATTAATGATATATATTTTATATATAAGCTTATGTAATTCCATTTTATTTCATACCATTATTCGTTTCATGTTGTATATACATACGATAATTTCATTTGAGGAAGTGCGGACTACCGCCCCCTTAAAATGATATGACTCGTTCATACCACACATGGAACGTATAAAGGATGGTGTTAATGAACTTAAGTAACATATATAAAATATTATATTATACTGGAATAGAAATATACCTATGTATCATTTGGATTCGATTCTTTTAAAATAAAAATTTAATGGAAGTAGCGTTCGTGCGTACGTACGGACTACCGTCTCCACGAACGCGATGAGATTCATTCTCCATCGTATCCATTCAAGTCTTATTCTCATTTTAGGGTTAAAAATAATTTTAATATCATTCGGATGATGAATAAGATATAATCTATCCATTACAAACATGTCTTACATAACCAAACATTAAGAAGAACGAATCGATTATCACCATTAAACGACGATAATACTAAGATATTATTATCAAATCAATATTAAAAGATCATATATGATATCATATTAATGTATATGATTCTTGTATAATTTAGTAACAATTATTTCACCATTATACAGGAGGTTAACCTACCCCAACCAAGGAAAAGTACAAGGTAAGGGTTATTTCACAATCTCTTCATTATCCGAGGTTGATTATATGTAATGATCTACTGGGATCTCTTTATCATCCACATCCATGTTTCTTAAAAATGTATTTAAAAACATTTTTACTATTTACTAGAATATGAGTTAAAGTCATTTATACCCTTTTTGACTTTTATAAGTGGTTTATAAAGGAATCTTTCCGTCGTTTTCAAAACAAGGTCCCTTTTTAACCTTTTCGACAGAATTAAGGTAAGAATGTTTTTTTTAACTTATACGGCGGGTGCGGCTAATTTCCGCCATTATAAAATCTTCAAAACTTCCCTTACAAGCTTATAAGTTTATTTTCAAAGTAAATGTTTTATTTTATAATTATGTGACTTTTAAATGATTTCAAAATGAATAATTTAAGAATTTCAGAAAGGTACTCTTTATCAAAATCAGAATTTTAAATGTTTTAAAGATTTATCTTTATAAATCTTTTTAATTAATGGTTTTTAAGGATTTATTTATATGGACATGAATGTTTTTAAAAATGTTAATTCCTTTCAAAAGTTTCAAAGTGGTACGGGACACTTTTATTCAAAAATCTATTTTTAATTACTTCCTTTATAAATGTGTGACTTTTAAATGATTTCAAAAAAGGAGATATTTCTCTCAAATAGTTTTGATTTCATCTATGTCAACATCCTTTGATGGATTTAACGCTTATTTGAAGTTGATTTATTGTAATACAAAGCTTCTATATTGTATTGAAGGTTTTGTGATATGTTTGACTGTGGATGTGCTATTTTTATACCATTCATAGTTTATGGTGAAATTATTGACATTTCGTATGCTAGTTTTAATACGAATGTTTATGTTATGTTTAAACCTTTTCATATGGGAATGCATTGGACTTAGTAAGTGACGGGTGGAGCCCGCTATAGCTCCTCGATGCATCGGTAGGTCTCATGAGACAAACTAGTGTCTTGGCACAAGGCCTTGACAAAATCTTATTTGTAGTCTTGGCACGAGGCCTTGACTATGTGGTTATGATAGTCTGGCATTATGCATTCCAACATTATGAAAGTGGTTATTGATTTTTGCATGTGATTATTCGATTAGTAGAATATCCATGTGAATAAGTAAATGGAATTATTTCATTTTATTTATGCCATACCATGTTGAAAGTTCATATTTATAAGGCTTTTGTTTTAGTTATACATTGCCTTAAATGTTTATTCTTATTTATGAAAGTTTCCGCTATATTGTTATCCTTACTGGGCGTTTGAGCTCACCCCTTTTCTATGTTTTATTTTTCCCAGGAAGTGAAGATGTAAGTTATGAATGACCTGCAGGGATATTATGAGGGGATTATAGTGTGGACTGTGGAAACATTATGTTTTTGTAGTAGTTTTTCATTTTATGATGTAATGTAAAACTTATGAAATATATCTAGTGTTTCCAAGGCTACTAAACCAATCGGTCTTTCGAGATTTGATCTTCTTGTGATCATGCCAATGTTACGAACTAATGCACCGACTCTGGGTAGCTGGGGTCGGGGCGTTACACCGGACATCCCCCACCTCATCCGCATAGGGGAGGGAGTTGTCGGAGCGCTCCGGGGATAAACTCCCGAAGCGGTTGGATGTCGAGGTAGGCAGCAGCACCTCCCTGCGCGGCCCTCGGGGGCGGCGTTGGTGGCGAGGTGCAGCTTCCTCGAGGTCTAGGCGAGCCATGTCCCTGGTGGGGATGACTCCCTCTTCCTCATATCTCTGCACCAAGTTGTTGATCACCCTTCTCTGGATGACCTCCGAGGGGGAGAGAGGGCGTGGTTGCCCCGCAGCTGCGGCTGCTGGGACGGCTGTGGAACGGGCGGGACCGCGCGGAGTTTCCGCGTCGGTGTTTCCCCTACCCCTGCGCCAGTGGGCGGGCGGCGATCGTGCACTGGATTGGGCGACCTGATTCCTAGAATCAGGGAGAAGAACCCATTAATACTAACAGGAAAAGGAATCGACAACCAATCATCCGGTGCTATGACGCCTTCCGTGGGGGGAACCCAGGCCATCGACGTCGTGAGACGGAGTGCCCGATTTCCCCTCCCCGGCCCCTGGCGGGTCCCATGCCCCGGTGCTGAATGCTCGGCCGGGAAACATGCTAATCTTCCAACACCTCTGAAAGCCATCGGTCTTCGTATTGAGGAGAAGAGATTCACGTCGGGTTCACCATTTTTCTGTTTCGGTGCGGATGTGCGTCGGGTTTCTGTTCCGACGCTGTTCCGCCAGGACGCGTTCGCGCGTGCGCCCGTCGACTCGAGGGGATGGGCGCACGGCTTGTGGACCTGCAGTTCCGCTTTCCAAAGGCGGGCGGCATCCGTCCCTTATTCAGGGGCGTCTGCTCCTTGATCAAAACCGGGATGATGGGATGTCGGCTCCTCCTTCCATGGACGTCTCCTCGGAACTCATCACCTAATCCGGGTCTCCCTCATAGATTTAAGACGTGCCCGTGAATCTCGTTCCCGGCGCCATGTCTCAATGGACACCGGTTAATTACGCTGCTTCCGCCTGGACGCTCCAAGGAGTCTGGTCGGGGCAGCAACCTACGGTGAGGAGACCGGGTAGCTCTGGGTTTTGGGGGCGTGTCTTAACACTGCGGCTCTGCATGTCTGCCTTCCGTCCCTAATAGGGCTTCTCGAAGGCGTGATGGCCTGAGGCATCCCGCGCTGGGTGTGGGGAACTGCGTTACCTGAGGTTTTCCTCAGCTTCCCATGTTTAACACGGGGTATGCCGCGAGTTTAACGTCCATCGGGGACGGCATCGGACTGATCAACATGGGGAGTGGATCAGATGACAGAGCCCCTTGCGGGGAACCTCCGATGCTGGGGCCAGCACGTGGGCGGCTTCCCGAGTAAAGTGGAGTGGAATGAGACGGAGTGACCCCACCGGGATGTGGCGGCCCGGGTAAGGGTCAGAATGGATGATGGAGTGAAGAGCTTGGACCCCGTAGGGGCTTCCTACGTACCGCACGTTAGCGCGGATCAAAGTCAGCGTAGTTCGGATATACAGTTTAACGTCATGCTGGACGTTGGCAAGCCGACTCACGAGGAGGTCGAGGCTGCCGGGCGGAGGATTGAACCGAACCACCTCGCACAGAGGGGGATGGAACGGCCGGGTGGATCACAATTTCACGTCATGCTGGACACTGGCAAGCCGACTCACAAGGAGGTCGAGGCTACCGGGCGGAGGATTGAACCGAACCACCTCGCACAGAGGGGATAGAACGGCCGGGTGGATCACAGTTTCACGTCATGCTGGATGCTGAAAGGAGAAATAGAAAAAGGCAGTGGGGAAGCACAATGGAGATACACATGTGCAGTCTCCCACAAGGGCGGATTCATAGGTGAATCGACGCAAGTGTGAACCCGGGAGGGGTCCACTGATGGACGAACCGACGTGAATACGACCGGGACGACCATGTGGTGGGCTTGAACCTCATGGAGGCATCCTATGTACCCTGTTTAGAAGACAGGGATCAAAGTCCACGTAGTTCATTCTGTCAGGACTTACGCACTGAGGCAGCCCGGATGCGGCAAAACTCAGTTGGAGAGGGACTTGGGCCGAAGGTGAGAGACCTCGATCCCTGTCACGCCCTCTACTGGCTTCGGCAGTGGGGAAGCACAATGGAGATACACATGTGCAGTCCCCCACAAGAAACTGGGGATTTGTAATGCCCTACCCCCGTGGTCGAAGGCCACTCCAATAAATCATCCCTAAAGAGGGGCAATCCCGACATCTCTGCAGAGACGAGTGGGTGGGGGCCACATCCAAACCGGGGGGACCCTGTGTGCGGGGCACGTGATCGGGTGATGCAGACGGTTTAACGTCTTTCCGGACGAAGTACAGTTTAACATCATGTGTTGAGGACGAAGATGCTTGGTAGTTTAACGTCTTGTCGCGCAGACGTAGTACAGTTTAACATCATGTTGGACGAAACACTTGGCAGTTTAACGTCTTGCAGCGCGGACGAAGATGCTTGGCAGTTTAACGTCTTGTCGTGCGGACGAAGTACAGTTTAACGTCATGTTGGACGAAACACTTGGTAGTTTAACGTCTTGCAGCGTAGACGAAGATGCTTGGCAGTTTAACGTCTTGTCGCGCGGACGAAGATGCTTGGCAGTTTAACGTCTTGTCGCGCGGACGAAGATGGTGCCGCCGATGGGTCTGTGTCACTTCGCGCGAGCCTGGAGGGCCGCACGGGAAGACAACGCATGGTGCGGGCACCCGGGATGAAGATCATCGGGTGCCACGCAGGCAGGTACCCTCAGGGGGTCAAAGGGGGTGACCCTGGCGGTTTGCGCGCAAAAAAGGAACTTGGAGTGCAATACCGCGGGTCGGCGCGCAAATGTGCAGGCTGGCGTGCAAATTGGCCAGCGCTTTGCGCGCGGATGATTGAGATTGCGCGCACCGGTCTTTGGATAGCGCGCGGGGGAAATGACTCATTCTTTAACGAATGGCCACTTTGAAAGGGGGGTGCGCGCAATCGGGCTGCATTGCGCGCACCCGGGGGCAATTGCGCGAAAGAGGTTTCTTTTGCGCGGGAAGGCCTTTGGGTGAAGAGTTGTTCAAAGGAAAGGAGCCAAAGGTATTGCGCGTGAAGGCGAACCCCGAGGCTTTATTGCGCGAAAGAAAGGAGGTTACCTGAAGATCGGCATTGCGCGCGGAGGGGGTTGGATTGCGCGAACGAGTGACTCTTCGAATTCCAGCAACCAAAACGTTGGGGGTCGCCTTGTATTTATAGGCGACCCCGGGCACGGAATCCCACCGCCGGCGTGCAATTCTTGGCGCGGGCGCGGAATTTCCTTCGCGGGTGTGGAATTGGGGCCCCGGCACGCAAGGTAGTCGCGCGGGCAGCGGGCGCGCAAAACTGCGCTCCGGCCCGGCGCTTTGCGCGCTTCCCGGGAGGGTTGCGCGTGGCACTACAACTTTGCGCGCGAGCCTCCTAATTTATGTGAAAGTCCTCCGGGCCTTCCGAAACGTGCTTATGACTCCAAATATGGCCTCGTTTTCCGCATCCGGAGCTTCGTTTGGGAACAACGGACTTTTCCGGCGTCTACAAACACTATTCTTGGCTTGTTATGCACACAATTTCATGTTCTTTTGAACAAAACTAATTTTACACAACACAAAGTACATATTTTGATCAATGTATAATTAAAATATATTTTGAGTATTTTATATTCAACACCAAAGGAATCATTCCCTACATTCAACCCTGGCTTTCCATGCGTTACATGCAAAAGCAACTTCCCTCGATAGCTTGCGTTGTATGCAATATAGAGTTTCACTAAACAATGATATGTTGTTAAAATATTATATAAACTAGCCATTATGAAAAATAATACCCACTTTTTGAAATTTTATAAATTTTATCATTAAAAACGGACTTCATTTTTGGATTCTAAATATCGAAACTATCCAAGGGTGAAGTTTAGGTATTTTTCTGAAAACATTCAATTTTTGATGAATAGTGAAAACACTAAGTTACTATTTAAAACCCAAATTTTTATTTAAATAATGATTTATTTTATTTAAATTTATTTTGGGTAAAAATTGATACATAATCCTTATATATTTTCAATGTAATTCATTGGAGTCATTTTATAATAATATTAGATATATAAAAATTTATTGAACTTTTCACCGTCTTTTACCCACCTCCTTGGACAATTTGAAAATTTATATAAAACAAACTTTTTCTGCTTCTGTGAGTGTAATTTCAAAAATCCGAGAGACATGGTTAATATCAAGGAGTATAATGTGGTTCAATAAGTTAAAAATAATTTTTGATGAATAGTAACGTTTTGCTTTTATTTTCCACGGTTAAAAGTAAATAGGGTAATTAAGGGTAAAAATGATATTATTATTTCTCTAACACATTTCCTAATTCGATTGTATAAGTTTAATTTGAAAAAAAACAACCTTACGAATAAAATATCACCCTTTAGGTACACTTGGGTTAGATTAGGACATTTATTATTATTTTATTTAAAGAAGAGTTAAAATAGTTAAAATCAATATTTAATAACTAAAACAATTTTAATATAGGGTTATACATATGATAAATCCGAATTTAAATATTAATTATAAATCTAAATATATTTCCTACATAATGGTATTTTATTTATAATTTTTAGAAATTAAATAATTTAATTTATTTATGACACAATGATGTTGCAATAATTACATTATTAATGAAATATTAACATAATTGATGTTATAAATACCAAAATAAATGTAATTTGAGACTTTTTATAAATTCCACTAAATTTTTAGGTTAATATAAAATGTTAGTATCGATTAGAATAACTTTTTTTGAACTAATCAGGCTATTATGATTTTAAAAAAAAATCAATTACCAAATAGTGTCAAAATTGATAGAAAATAGTTTTTAAAACAAATATTATATTATTAATTGTTATTTTATTCCTAAAAATCCAAGGTTCATCCAAATTACTTCAATAAGGTTATATATATTAATAATGAACCACTTATCTTTCTTTTGTCTTGTTATCATAAGTTTATTAACCATATAGTGTCAGAAAACAAGAAGACACGGTAAAAGTTAAATTATTTAACATAGAGTTAAATCTATATGATAAGGATAAAATAGTAACCTAAACTTGTCTAAAACCTATTGTTTGACGGGATTGAGACCCATCCCCACTTAATCTTATAAATAAATCAATTTTTAGCTATTATAATCTGAATATGACTTTATTATAAAATAATATATTAAGTGTTTCCTAAGGTGCCCCTCTCCTCCCTTATAAAAGGGAACCTCCTCCCTCTTATCTTTACACAATTTTTAGCTTTCAATCTCCGAAAAACCCAGACCATTTGCCTTATCAACTTCCCTAGGAACATTATAGAGGTTATGGTCTCCTCAAATGACATACTCTAGTGCCTTAAGAGGAATCTTAACAGAGGTGCGTCGAAGAAGAGGTAATCTCTTCTACCGATTCTTTCAAGTTTCATTCATCATAAACATATTATTATTTATTTGTTTAATTATAAATTAATAACATCAGTATCAATAATATACTTATATGTTATTATAAATATTAAACAACCCCATTTCACCTTCTCTCCATCCTATGGAAAATGAAATCACCGCGCGTGTGTACGTACGAAATACCCTCTCCATGCCAGGGTGTAATCTGTTTTTCCACCACCACCTTACTTGGATGGGTATAATGGTGTAAAGAATAAATATATATAGTTATTATAACATCATACTGATTATTATATATTATATCATCCACTCCAATTCCATTTTATAATTATGGGAATGATATCATCCCTCGTGCGTACGTACGGATTACCATCTCCACGACGGGATGAGATTCATTCTCCATGTTTACCATTCAAGAATGGATATAAATTATATATAATGAATGATAATGAAATATATGTCAGAATTAATCTACTGTATTAATTTGTATATATATATATATATATATATATTTCATCTACTTACTTCCATTCATGATAATAAGGAAAGGAAAACCGCGTTCATGCGTGTGTATGGATTACCGTCTCCATGAACAGTGTGTTTCATTTCATTCATCTATCTATTATATATATATATAATGAATATATTTGATATATAAATCATTATTAAAATTATATAACTATGTAAATGATGATATAAGTAATAATAATATCAAGAACAATAATTCCAAACATGTACGATAAATAAAACCATTTTACCCAAAACGCTGCTTTAACATGGAATTTACAAAAGAACAGGTAATATAAAGTCATAAGTGAACCATATATGTTATAATAAGAAATAATATGATTATTTAATATGTAAATGACATTATTGAAATCATTATACAGGAGGTTCGGATACCTATGAAGCATATCAGACCTAAGGTAAGGGATAACTTTTTCAATCTATGTTTTATCTGAGATTGTTTATTCGTAAGTATTTACTGAGGTTAAATTTATCATCCATGTTCCGGTTTTCTAAAAATGGTTTCATGTATGTTTAATTTCCTTTTAACCATTTTTTGACTTTTACTACATGGTATGTAAGGAATCTTTCTTTTATGTATGTTATGAGGTACTTTTTGACTTTTCATGCAAAAGTATGAGAAGAATGTGTTTTTTTAACTTATACGGCATGAGTGGATTTTCATGGTTTCCTAGCGCTTTGTTTTCATGAAGCTTACTTTAAAAGATTTATAGACTGTTTTCAACAAAATCATTTTCTTTTAAAATTTCATGTCATTTTGTGAAAATAAAATGATTTTGAAGAAGAAAGGTTATTTTCCTCAATAATTCATCTAATGTGTTTTATCAAAACCATTTTCCATATACGATGGAATTATTTCATATGTTTATGTTTCGAGTATAATGTATCTTTGATTTACATGGTTTCACTTTTATTATGATGAAATGATATCCATTTTTTGTTTATTTGGATTATGTTATGATGGGATGATGTTTATCAAACCCATTTTATTCTTTGGGTAATGATGAATGATTTATGTTCATGTTGTGGCACACGTAAGAATGATTTCATTATAATATTGGTGGGACCAATATCTCCCTTCAATTCATTGGGTAAATATTTATATCTCATGAGATAGTCATGGCCGGAACGACAAGTTGATCCGATTCAGTGATACAAGACTGGAACGTGGAGTGAACTCAATTCAGTATGGGACTTTGTCCACTAAGATTGTCTTGGAAGCAATGCCTTGGATACTATGGAACTCATATCAAGTGATTAATTGTTTTCCACAATTACATGTTTTATTCCCAAGATATTTAATCATGATTGATGTTCCATTATGATCTATGCCTTACGTACAGCCATGTTTTATTTCATTGCTCAAGATTTTGATGTTTAAACATTATGTTCATATTTTTATGTTCAAATGTATATGGTTTGTTTTATTTTCTCCATGAATATCCTTACTGAGAATTTGACCTCACCCTTTATAAGTTTTCTTTTCCCCAGGATATAATGAAATGTTTTAGGTAAGAAAACAAAAGGGGAAGATCTTTATGGGATATGTTGAAGATCTTTCACCATGATTAGAAGATTCTGTTCCGAGTTTCCAAAGACACTAAATTATTACGGTCCCTGAGTGTTTGTTTTTTGGTTATGTATTATGTATTATGTAAAAGTAATGTAATTTCCATGTACGTCAAGCTATGGGTCTCTAAATATGTCATACCTCTGATCATTGTCGAATCACCAGCCTACTCTATCCCTCGAAGCATCATGTCATGCACCAGGCCTAAATCCTAACAGCCTGAAGAATGACCTCCCTGTGGTGCTACACCATCCACTAGCCACTGAACCCACTACTGGGTCTCACTGTCTCTACCACAACATCCACATTCATCTAGATCTATGCTACCATCACCTAGTAAAACTCCCAATCTGATATCAAGGCCATGTGTTTGGTGTTATCCCTAGCTTCTAGTTGTATGAGAAGGCATCCTATATAACCTCTCGAGATTCCCAACATATCAATGTGCATAGTACTTATTTGGAGGTGACTCTCACTATGTCCAGACATTTCTTCACATCCCACACTAGAAGTACACTGTCGACGATCCACTTTGGGGTGGTATACATAGGTCCCTAGCCGGACCAACCTTTTGTAAATCCTCCAATCCTCACTTCCTACTATTATAAGTGTCACTAGTGAAGCTGCTTGAATTCATCACCCGGATTGAGTATGATAGGTTCATGACATGAGAAATAATTGGACGGGTTAGAGATATGGGAAACCATCTCTCTCTAAAAATGAAGAAGTGATTATGGCTTTCTTGTCCATTTTTCTTGATCTTTTCATGCATGGTAGACTTTATAATGCATGGAAGATTTTAATCTCACCACTTATAGAATCCTAGGATGATTCAGAGAACCCATTTTCTTGATCTAGTTGCTGGAAAACTCAACAATGATGCCCCTAGGGATATTTCTCACACTCATTATTTCTCTGGTAGATCTCAGGGTACCTCATTCCTAGACGTGCTGAAGTGTACTGATATGAACAACATAAAAAATGAATAATGCTCCCCTTTTCAAGAATCTTGATGAAGGTGGCCTCTTGGTGGAAGTGGACCCAGATGTTCTTTAACAACGCACGCAAATGTGCAGGTTCTCCATGATGGCCCATATCTCTTATCTCCAAAGTAACCTCCCCTGGCCACTATCTTATTTACACACATGTATTTCCCATTGATGTAGATCTGTAAATTGGAAACTAATTCCAATTGAAAAACGTTACTTTCATATACTTCTGAAATCTTAATAGGAGTTTGATAGAATTTTGATGTTAGGGAACCTCAATCTAAAACCTGGATTGCTTCGACTTTGTGACTCTGAATCTAACTTTTACTCACACACTTATCATAACACAATGGCTCATGTTTAGATAATTATCCATGGGATTAATTGGTTTTTTTGGCACCCAAAAATTTAGAATGACATAGTCTCCTACATAGGTTCTCCCAGCAAAATTTATCACCGAACCTTAATTACAGATTTAGGACACTTTTCTAGAGACATGGTTGAAATTAATATTGATTCAAAGCTACCTAATACTATCAATTTCACTACCAATAACTGAAAAATAGAAATTAGAATGGAGTATGAGAGGAAACCTCATTTTTGTGACTATTAAAAGATCATCGTTCATACAATCTACAATTGTAGAGTTATTCCAAGACAAGTAATCCAACTACCTGAGAATGATTGGAAAGAAATACAGAGAATTAGGAAGGAAAAATCCCCCTTTTTAAGTTCACCTGAACTGCCCAAAAAGAAACCTGAAACATGGGTGAAAAAATCTAACAGTTCAACTAAATTAGGGGAACACTCAGGTACTAACCGGGCTGATTTAGTTGAAGAGGAGGAATAGAATCAAGACCTCTATATTGAATTAGAAACTCTAGTCTTATACACCTTTAAACAAGACACTAAGATGGAATAATCCTTTACATGTCCAGTTGAACAGAACTCAAATTACTTACCCATACAGAACGTTTTGCACTCCTTGGGTGGGAGGGATACTCCACCTGCCGAACTGCATAGCAATGCATGCAATGAAGTCACTGCTCACCTTGGGGTTGTCATTCCACCGCATGATATGAAAAATGAAACCATAACCAATGTGACTATTCTAATTGATTCCCCCACTTCCCAAACTTCTCCTTGCAGTTCGTTACGAACTGAAAAACTAAACAGTACCTCCACAACCGTGAAACCTATAACACGAACAAGTTCTTATTTTATAAGTCATGGTTATAATACCATAGTACAAGACTCTATTAACATGCAGGAAAATAATGAAACACTTACATAGCAATAGTTATCACCTTCAGATCTGTGCATTTTCAAACATCATAATGCATCTCCTTCAAAAGTTCTAGGTTAGCCTACTGCTTCTCCCTCACTTCGTGATGCTTTCTTATTGAATAATGAAAATTTTAATTCCAACCATATTACACACCCTTTGTTTCTATGTACTAATAATTCCATAGACCCATTATTGAATGAATATTTAATGGAACCCTCAATGAAGAATCTTGACACAACTATTAATGAACATGAAAAAGTCACTAACACTCAAGATGTTAGATGGTCTAAAAGAAAAAAAAGGATTCGGTAAAAACAAAAAAAAGGAGTTATAACTCCAAATATCTATTTAAATAATGATTCGCTTTTTGATTTTTCATGGATTCTCTTACCCTGACACGTTCAATGTTTTAAAAAGAATGGTTCATAACCATTGCACCATGTTATTTTCTATTGCTGAACCTAAAATATCTTTCTCCTCTAAATAAACATATTTATGTCAAAACAAGTACATTTTCATTGGTCCTATCAATAACACACTCAATGCTAATTGTATATGAATTTTTTTTCACTCTTCTTTATATAAAACATGTTTCTTCAATAACTCTGACTAGAGTTTTACATGATCATTTAATATTAAGGGCACTCTTCCTTATTTCTCCTTTTTTTACACTAAAACAAATATCAATAAATAAGAACTCTTTGGTAAGATCTCTCTATTCGGATCAATAACATTATTGCCCCTGGTTTCATATTGGTGATTTTAATTCCATTCTTAACTCAAGAGAAAATATTGGTCCCTCACCGACCACTATTTCCACTTGAGAATCCAAGGCTGGATTAGGGACACCAATCTCATTGAAATTAATCTTACAGGTGTGGAATACACCTATTATAGGTGACATTATAACAAAGTGGTTTCATAAAAATTGGATAGAGCCTACAAAAAAAATTTCTTTAGATAAATGGGACATTATCTTCAGTACCACTCTCTACATGTTGAACTCTGATCATCACCCCATTCTGGTCATTTCCTCATTCAAAGACATCAAACCCAATCTGCCGGTCATATTTAACAATTCTTGGTTCTCAGATGAGGAGTGATCCTATTTTATCCAAATATTTTGGTCCTCTATGTCACATAACAAATATTCATTTTCTTATATCCTCAAATTAAATCATCTCAAATAAATCTAATAAATACTGGTGTAGTTCTAAATCAAAACAAGTTAACAATGAAATCGTGCTTCTTGAGAAGGAGCTCAATGAAATTCAAACCAACAACACCAACTCTGATCTTAACACTGATCCTAATCTAGAGCTAAATGATGCAATAAATGTCAACTACATTCTCATGATTAATGAAAATATGAGAAAACAAGCTTTGAAAGTTAAATGGTTAACTGATGGTGATATGAATTACAAATTCTATAATTCTCTTAAAAGTATTAGAAAGTACTGCTAGTCGTTATCTTTTCTAAGGAATGAGGACAACCTGGTTGATAATGAATATGACATTTCCCGTCATATTGTCTCCTAATATGAAACTATATTTAATGGTCTTGAAACCAATAAGGACCACCTTTCTGAGGTCATTCCTATTGTAATCACTATATAAGAGGACACTTTCATCTTTAACACTCTGATGGAACATGAAATCAAGGACACTGTCTTTAGTCTGAATCTTGATAGACTCCAAGTCTTGATGGATTCAATAACGGGTTATTTCATCCTTATTAGAATATTATACATAATGATGTATGTAATCTTGTTAAATCCTTTTTCTCCAATGGGGTTATCCCTCATGCCCTCAATGCTCAATTTCTCACCTTTATCACTAAAGTGGATAATGCATCTGAGATTCATCAATTTATACCCACTACTCTTATCAATACTCTATATAAAATTATCACTAAAATCATTGCTAATAGATATTCCACCATCACGGATAAAATTGTCTCCTAAATCCAATTTAGTTTCATAAAGGGAAGATCCATTCAAGACTATATCTGTCATACATCAGAATGTGTCAAAAACTAGAATTAACCCAATAGAGGAGGTAACATTACTATGAATCTTGACATCAGGAAATCCTTTCACACCATGTAATTGAGCTTCATATTCAAAGGCATAAAATGATTTTGTTTTAATGCACAATTCATCTAGGTGATCATAACTCTTTTCAACTCGGTGTCTATCTCCATTTTGATTAATGGCTTCCACAATGGTAGATTTAAATGCACTAAAGGTGTCAGATAAGGTTATCCTCTCACTTAAATCCTTTTCTCAATATGGGATGACTATCTTAGCCACCTGATTAATCGTCTATTGTCCTAGAATAATCTCAAACCCATTCATGTCTCTAAGAATGTAAATGCTATTAATCAACTTTTTTATGCTGATGACATCAGTCTTTTCCTTCACGGTGATAAAAGGAACATCCTCAACCTCAAAACTATGCTCTCACACTTTGAAGTGGTTTTAAGCCAAACCATTAGTTGGAAAAAATCATGCATCATCTTTGGAAAAAAAATCCCCCCCCAACCAAAATGTAGCATTATCACAGACCTTGGTTTTAAATATGGTGTGCTTAATTTCAATTATCTTGGGGTCCCTAACTTTTGGGGAAGGCCCAAATCTTGTCATTTTGCATCTATTATTGACAAGTTTCTTAAACAGTTAGCTATGTGGAATGGGGAGGCTATCTCCCTGGCAGGTAGGGCTTGCATTGTTAAATCAACAATTTCCTCAAAAAAGGTTTAATCTATAATGGTATATAAGAGTATTGTAGGTCCTATTAAAAAATGATCATTGCCATTACGAATTTCATCTAGGCTGTAAGTACCCTGGAATGAATGCTTGTGACCATTACATATTCAACTTGTTGCAAGTCCATTGAGAATGGGGGTATTGGTTTTAAAAATAATAAAATCTTCAATGAGTCCCTCATGATAGACTTACTCAGAACCTTCTTCATAATCCTTTAGATACTATCACCTTTCTTAGAAATAGATTTCTTTCTTATCTTAAGACGGGTAACTCTAGTTTCATTAATTATTCCATTTTTCCTTCCATCAAACACTCCTTCAACAATATTATGATTAATTCCAGATGGATGGTCTCATGATTCTCTTCCATGAAATTTTGGCTGGAGAACTAGGCCAACAAACCATTAATTTCAATGATTTCCTCTGATTACAATCTAAAAAACATAAACTAAACAATAAAAGATATTTTAAATTCTCAACATAATCACCTCCCTGATACTATCTTGAATGTTATTGAAAATCACTTTTTTCTCACACTGATGATTTATTGGATTGAGAACTAGATCACAATGGTATTATCACCTATATAAATTTCTAAAATCATTATTGTGGTGATCCCGAGATTGATTACATCTATCTCAAAATTTTTGAAAATCCTTGAATCAATCCTTCGAGATTCAATCTCATCTGGCATCTTTCTCACAATAGATTTCCCACAAAAATTTTCCTTCAATCCTTAGGTATCCAACTTTTATCTATGTGTATAATCAACAATCCACACATGGAATATTCCAACCACCTTTATCTTTATTGTTCTACTAATTCTAATATTTGGAACTATATTATTGACATATTTGATTGCAGATGGTTGTTTTTTTACTCTATTAGAACACTACTAAATAATTGTGTAGAAATGGAAGGCTCTCAAAAATCAAGAACCTTTTCCTCTCAGTAGTTTCTAACTCCACCATGTGATCTGGTATGATTGAAATTCTATTATCCATCACAATTTCTCAGTCAATATTAATACAAGATGGATACAGTCCTTATTTATATACATGAGGCTGCTTTATTACAATAGTTCCATTGCCACAACAGCATGCATGACTTTGGTCTAATGAAGTGACTGTAGATAAAAAAAAAATTTGTCAACCACATCACACTCTAGAGGTGTTCTAGAGGGCCCCTCTACCTGTATCGATCAAAATTGATATTTATGGTGCCTCCAAGGGAAACCTGGGCCCTATAGGGTGTGGTTCGGTCTTCAAGAATCATCTCGAGAAGATTCATTGATGTTTCATGGGAAAATTTTTCTATTCCACCTGTCTAGAAGCTGAGATGCTAGGTTTGATCCATGTCATTGACTTTTCCATCCTATTTGGTTGGAACAATCTCTGGATTGAAAGTGACTCGATGGCCACTGTGCAAGTGATTTGGAATGGCGTAATTCATCCTGACTGGTGGATTACTACTCATTATATGGATTTCAACCGATCACTTATAGATATCAACTATATCATCGAACATGTGTATCTTGAAGCCAACACAGTTGCAGATGGAATTGCCAACATTGGGGTAAATCAAGATATCGCATGGTTTGATGACCTCCCGACCGATCTCATTTACATTCATGAAAAGGATTGTATCATGATCCCATAATTTAGACTCTTGTAATCTCTTTTTTCATAATATTTATGTTCTGTTGTACATTTTAAAAAAGAAAATAGGTTCATCATGTTTCCATCATCTCTGAGAACTCAATTCACTCCCTTCAAGAATTATCCCATCCTAATTATGTTTACCTACAACCAAATGGTGTTACATAAAACATCCTTGAAATTAATCATCCTTGATGTATCTTCTCTCTCTTTACAATGTGTGAAGAGAGACAACTCAGTGATCATTGTTGCATAGTCTATAACAGACATGTCATCCAACTGAAGGCACAAGAAATCATGATTTCTCCCTACTCTCATCATCTCATGGAAGAGTTTCTTGAAGAACCTAGTCTCAAATTCCATAAAAGAATGTCCCTCATGTATGCCTTCCTAGAAACCCACGTCCAACCAGAACATATTTGGTCCTCTGGGAATGTATGTATCTAGATACAACATAATCCCAGGATGAGTATCTAGATACATGATGATCATCTACATCAATTTGATCCAGTTCGTAGATGCCTATAGACCACCCTCACCGAAAAATAGTGGTGGGTTCCGTGACTAGAACTCATGTATTTGATATTCCATAGAAGGATCTACTACATAAGCTTCATTATCAATCCATTGGATGAAACATTCCAATCTCGCTTTGAGCTACTTATCATGCCACATCACAAAATTTATTTTGTCTAGTAGCTGCCCCACCTACACTGGAGTATAATCCTGATCATTTACCTATAAATAGTGATCTTCCTAACCCTTAGTGGTGTCAACATGTGCCTACTTCATCAAAAACCTATCATTACTACCCTAATGCTCCATTTAATGTCATTCAGGTGGCATCCTGTATAATACCAATACATGGTAATGCAACCCATATATCATATATCTATATCCATATATATAATGCACATATGGAATGTACTAACAGGAAGCATAATCTCACTACCCTTACATTCCCTATCGCATCCATATCTCATGAAATCATGGCCTCATGGCCTTCGTACCCACCCATAATAGATCCAAGTATCACACATTAATAGGCCCATGCCCTTCCTGATGAGCCAAGTAACCTTAATCCAATGACCTCATCGCCCAACTGATAAGTCTATTGCATGTATATAATTAAAGAGTCTTTTATGAAATGATTATTTTATTTAATTGAATAATCATTCTAGTTTTTTAATGGATTTATTTGTATTGTTATTTTGGGAAGGAAACAAAAAATATTTGAAAAAGGAATGAAAAGAGGAGAGAATATGAGCTTAAAGACACATCACACCACGAGCTTTGCTCATGGTGCAGCAATGGATTGTTAAAGGATAAGAGGAGATGGAAATGGAAAAAAACGATTACACACTGTGTACTACCATTAAACACTATGACATGTTCAAAAATAAATTGCACTATTAGGATAAGTCATAACATGAAGACACACTTCGAAATGAAGATACATGTCATGGGTCCTTATTTTGAGATGTGTCCTGATTCAAAGTAGGAAAATGATATTCATGTGAGATTCACATGAGATTAATGCAGGGAGAAGAAATAATATAGGATTACAAGATGTGTAACCTTGTTACATGTCTTGATGATGGTGCTGTGTGAAAAATAAAATTGACACTGCAAGCCATGTTCATGATTCTAGCTATAAAAAAAGGCCTATGCCCACCTTTACAAGACACTCTACGACCATCAAAAGTAATTGAGACACGAATGGATGAAAGAGTGACATTCTGGATCCCCTCTTCGCAACCATTCTTCCTCAGGTACCCAAGTCACTCACTCTCATCATGAGTGACTAGTCCCTTTAGTGTTAGGTAATCTGATTGTAGGGGGAGTGCTACTTAGGGATTATTTCTATTCATTATTCATGTTTTGGATTGTTGAAAACACTATTTATCAATTCCAATCTCATTATTTTGAAATAAAATGACCATTTGTTATGAATTAACGAGTTATATTTTTGAGGTATCATTTGATAATCATAATTTTTGTATGACCATTATGAAATCTAGGATGATTATATTAAAATAAGGTTTTGGGTCACCTATCTCTATGATTGAATCTAGTATATCAATAGTTCAGTGGTCTGATAATAGTATTAGAGAGGGATCCCAAGAAAAAGGATCCTGATGACACAATTCTAACACCAAATCTGAATAAACCCATAAAAATCAATCCCCATCACATGAACCTGAAAATCGTTGAACCTGTATTGTCTCCGTTATTGATTTCAACCCCAATACATGCTTTATTATTTATCTTTGTCCACGAATCCAAACAATTTCAATTCTAGTTTTCTTAATTATTTTAGAACAAATGCTCTGTCCCTATGGGTTCGACACTCAGACATTCTGGATACTACACATATAGTTAGGTTGTTTGAGTTTTTTATAAAAAAATTTCATAGTATCCTAGGGAATTAAAGACGCCCTATGGGGCTATCACCAACCTACTGATCAAAATCACCTCATATCCTCATACCTACCTTCTATTATAAGATCCAAGTCCATTAAAAAAAAAATATATATATATATATATATATATATACTTAAAATGGAATATTAAATTTCAAAAGGTATTTCTACTATAGGTACATGCATATATAATCATCATATGTTCCAAACAGAAGAATAAAAAGCATAAAAAATATACAACCCTAGCCTTACCAGGACACGACCCCAATATATCCTCTCTTACCATACCAGGTCAATATTCACACATTAATATAGGTAACAATTCAAATAAAACTACAACACTCATGGTGAAAATCATATCAACTGCAAAATGAGAAAAGGAAAACAATAATTACCACCCACTATAACTTGGTACTTCCCCCATGCTTGGGGTTGTAGGTACCCAAACATGGGTTCTATACCCAGTTCCAATAACCTCCAATATCTATTATACCATAACATGGATATTAAGACCACGAAAAATGAAAACAAAACCCTTATAATACCATTTGTAGCACATCTATCTGATTATCCACCAGAACAGTGCATTCAGCCCAAGTTCCACTGCACTTAGAGGTGCCTCCCCATATGCCAAAGGCTTTGGACTAGCAGTTATGGTGTGAAGAGGTGATAGTGGAAATTCAATCACCTCTGGTGATGATATAATAATGGTCCATATTAATTCATAATAAGAAGAGGAATTAAAATAGTGACATACTTGAACTAGTAACCCACCCTTAGAGGAAGAACTGTAATATCAAATAATAGAAAATGCATAATATAAAATATAAGGAGAATAAAGAAACAAGTAAATGAGACATTTTTATTTACTAATTAGGGAATACATACATATAAATTCACACATATCAATAATCAGTATGGTATCCAATGGCTGAACAAAATACATATATACACATAAGCATGATAATACAAAAAGGAAAATGAAATAGAAACTCTAGCTAAGGTAGGAATCTAAAGGTCCCTAGCCTTCAATATCATTAAGCTAGACAATTGGAATCCATATCTATATTTTGAACCATTACCTGAATATAAAATCATGACATATACATGCATACCAAACGGCCCATGTAGGGTGTGAGAACGGGTCTCAGTAGGCCACCTCAAAGAGGTGACTACCATATATTTGTGAGTAAGCAAGTGTGTATATAAAATAATTAAATTATAAGTACATGCATAAAATAAAAACAATCTTCTATAGTTATAAACATCCACCAGGAAGCAATCAATTGACTCAATCAACGCTAGAATAACTGTAGAGGAGAGAATCCTTATCCCATGGACCAAGGCATACCCTGATGTCATTTAGTCCCAGTTGAACCATTAGGTTCCACCTCTAAATATTTCATTAGGAACATCATTCCATAAAACTAGATTATGATGTCCCAAATTTACCCCCATTAAAAGTGTTTAGTCCCTCAGACCCATACTTGAAAGAAGCCATTAGATTGAAGCCCGATGTCTGAAGGCATATCAAAATCTTTCCTAAAAATAATATCATTGTCATCTCAATAGCTGATTCCCCACGGAATTATGATGTCCATCCTTCCATGAGTATCATGACCTAATGACCTCAATCATAGCGAGCCTTATCCACTAACCAGAAGACTTAACATTGTCATTAGATTACTCCTCACCATCCCTACGGCTTTCTACGAAAACCACCTCCAACCATAATTCATAGAAAGAAACTACTGGAGGCCTCTAACCACATGAGTAATCAATAACATCAAATAAACTAAGGAATCATATATACACACAACTAAATATTACACATTAGTCAATACGGATGAGCATCAACCACTATTTAGATCATAAGAAACAACAACCAGCATCTCATGACCCTACAACCATGTCACTCAAATCTATTTTCCATGCCATTCCACATATCTCAATACATTCCCAAAACATGAGAGCCTTGAATATTTCATCTAATTACCATGTTACCTAATCTCTCATCAATATCACCCAAACACATCAAGCCTAACATTCCTGGATGATCAAATCGCATCATCCATGTGTTCATTACAACCTCTATCATCGGGCCTCTCTTGTCACAATCTGGTCAAAACAATTCATATATATATATATATATAATAAAATTAAACTAAACAATTTGATTTAAAACAAACAACTGGAATTAATTAAATAAACACCCTGTCTAAGTTTCCCAAGATATTAATCCCCTCACACAACTCAACCAATTTATAGAATGATGTTATCATGCCCATATGCATTTCAAAAGGTAAAAGTTAATTAATTATTGATAAAAATAGAATTAATATATCCTCACTCAGTTGACACAATGTCTCTCTAATAGTTGTTCCCCCAAACACTCATGAGATCACAACGAACAGTATGCACCACCTACATCATAGTCATATACATAGGAAGATATGATCTTCGACTCTAAGTCGAACTTATTTGGAAGAAACTGATATTTTATACGAACTCCTTGAAATTAGGGAAAAATGACCTCTACAGATTTAGTATACTTTGAGGTGAAATAAAAAGAAAATAGAGGAATGATGGAGATGAGCCTTACCGAGATAGATCCAATGCAACTGACGAATCATTGAATGAAGTATGGATGAGGGAGATACCTCAAAACAATAAGGGGGTTGGGAGGAGAAGAGTTTCTAATCTTATGTACATGACCCATGGAGAAATTATAAGGAGGAAATTAGGTTTATATAAGGAAGGTAATAACATAATTTTACCTCTTTATTGTGTCACATAGTTAGATCGCACGGTCTCCCAAATCGTGTGGCAACTATGTGGCTCATAATTCTTAGGAGTCAAGCCCTACGCAGTTATACCACATGGTTAGTATGAATAGTGTCAACCAATGCATGGTATAATGTATATGTACTACATATTTTTCAATAAAAATGCAGCTTGCACACAGTTTTCCCTAACTGTGTGCAAATCATGTGGATGCCCTCTAATAAAAACAGCATAGGTCTTGCATGGATGTGCACCCCATCTTTCATGGTTTCTCAAACTATTCTCATTAAATAAATTGTGTTGTACATTTATCATTAATGGGATTCATGATTAAATCTATGCATGAACCTTAGCCTGCACTTAACCTAAACGGGTCCTTCGGGCCTCTGATGTAGCCAAAACCCATCTGAACAACCGTTAAACTCATGAAGCCTTAAACCATGAATAATAAATGTCATGGGTCTATAGAAAACTAAAAATTATATTATGCTAAATGAGAAAATATTTTGAACATCCACCAAACTCCAACAATAGAATATAGGTGAGGAAGTGGACCCGCTCCTAAAACATGGGTATTTACAGACACATTGTGGTAAATTGATGTGTGAGTGATTGTTACACATAAAAAATTATTTATGGATCATTTTCATAAATTATGAAGATAATATGACCATTTTTATTGGTTTTAATTATTTGATCCTTTTAATGAATTAGAATGTTGTTTTTAAATTATAACAAACACTTTCAATCATACCAAGCACATCATATATCAAACTGATATTTTTTTCATTCCTACATGTATCAAATTACTTATCAATATATTTCATAATTCATCAATAAAACATGAGGGTGTTTTATTGGTTCTGGTGATTCAAACATGTTTTGAATTACTATTTCACTTCTAAACTGAAAAACACACATATTGATACATATCGGGCACACCATGTGTAGGATTGACATGTAGATGATTCTTACACATAAAAAATCACTTATGGTAACTTTCATAAATATCTATCACAGAATTGATATTAAAAAGTCATGGATACAATATATCATGCATTGTATCACTTCTAAACATAATCAAGTCAAATAAAAAAATAAAAGCACTATATAGAAAGCATTAAACAATACCTTAATGCACTATCCTTATTGAATACATCATCAATAATTTATTTTTCTATATGAATTTTGTTCATATAAAGATCATAAAATGCCTCTATACATAGGTCATTTTCTTTCTAGAAAGGTAAAAACCATTTTTATCCATTAATAAAGACCATGAACACTATGTGGAGAACTCTGTGACCTTAATTAGTATAAAATTATTATTGAAGATTAAATTCTAAATAACCTATTCGTGATCTCTGTGAACATTAAATAAATAATAAATAGATTAAAATGATATAGGAATTCACTAAATAAACAATAGAGAAAATGATAGGAAATGATACTAAATAAGTAGTAGATAAATCAACTCTTCATAATATATATGAAAAAACACAAACATTATAGGAATTCACCAATTCATAATGTCTACAAACATTCTAATGCCATGTATTATTAAATATCATTATAAAATAAATCTATATCCACTTTTCAATACATAGACCATCAAAAGTCCTAGTAGTACTAGAAAAATATAAATAAAAAATAATTAATCAATATTTTAAATGAAATTGAAATTATCATTGGAAATACATCATTGAGAATTTTAGTCTGTTGATGATATATGATATCATTCATACATTTTCAAACATAATAACCCCAATTATTATAATTAGTTATTTTTGGTTACTATATAATCATTACACAAAATAACTAATTTTTTATATATTATTTCATAGTGAAATATTAATGTATATATCCTAATATTGATCTAGTTATAGAGGTCAATTGGATTTTTATACTCAAGGATTGTCCCCATCTCATGATTTTGATGACATTTAATAACCAATGGATCAAAAAATCATTAAAATATAATATAAAACATAAAAATTGATGTTTATTTTTAAAATTTTGAGCGTAGTGTATTAAAAATTGATAAATGTGTCATGTGGGGTATATTTTTTGGAAATCCAAAAATTGAATCCAAAAAATAAATATTTTTATTATCCAAAATGATTTTAATGACAAAATATTTCTTCATAAAAAATAAAAAATAATATTTAATGAAAGATTAGAAAATATATATTATATGATTAATTTATAGATTTTTACGAATGCATTATGGGTATTAAGAAAAGTTTATCATATATATGATTATTTTCAAACATTTATGGCCATCTAGTTCACGATTATAAAATATTCATTATCCTCACACTACTAGATATTAGATCTATACCATCAAAAATATACCAATATTTTGGAAAACCATTGGTATAGGGTACCTATACCAATAGTTTGGACAAAACTGTTGGTATAGGTAACTTAGGGAGACCCTATAAAAACGTTTTTTCGAAAAATATTTGTATAGGTCACTTATATGGACCTATACCAATGGTTGTGGCCTTATCCATTGGAATATATCACTTATATTGACCTATAACAGTGGTTTGGGCCAAAACAGTTGGTATTTGTCCATTATAGAGACCCTATATAAACAGTTTTTTCAAAAACCATTCGTATAGGTCCACCCTTTTCCAATAGTTTTTCAAAATGATTCATATAACTTAAAAAATAATGGTACATATACCAACAGTTCTCAAAATCATTGGTTTAGTTTTACACACATGTTTTTGAGTACCATTGGTTTAGAGACCCATATTTTTTATGGATTCTACTGTAAAATGGAATTAAATACATCAAAAGTTAATATATATATATATATAAGATATTATGTTTAAAAAATCCATCTTAGGTTATTGGTTAGTTGGATTATAAATGGGAGGTGCAGGGATTGAAACCAAGATGGGTTTTATTTTTCTATTAATCATACACGTGGTTTTATAAAATCTTTGGTATAGTTTTTTCAGATAACCCATACCAATTGTTTTACAAATACTTTATCATATTTCTATACCTATATTTTTTCCAAAACCATTGGTATAGGTCTATTGTGATGCCATAATAGCCAATGAACCTCCAAACCATTGGTATATGCTATATTAATTGTTCCAAACCATTGGCATAGATAACCTTTCTAGAAGTATTTAATGTCTCTTTTTGTGTAGAAATGATGTGAGGGCTAATGGGTCCAAATTTTTATTCGGATAGTTATTCCTTCTCATAGTGATGATATATTTTCCTATAAAAGATTTGAATCGTATTTAACTATAATCAACATAATAGATCAACTATTGGGTAAACCGATTACAAAAACACACCTTATTTATAAATTATGAAATTTTTCTCCCAATCATCAATGCTAGAGGATTTTATCTACATTCTCAAGAAAAATGTTTTTTTTAATGTAATCTTCATACATTTGTTCTTTAAAATCAATAGGGATAGTATTACTATATTTGAAGATTGTACACATATGAAAATGTAATATTATTAAATTTGGTTGTTGAAATAGAGGGGTTATGGTAAACTATGAAGTTCCTTTCTAAGTATTTCTTGATATTTTAGATTTTTTTTTATTTGACCTTCCCATTCCATTTCATTTTCTCCATCTGTAATAACATTCCTTAATCTATGTCACTTTTCATTAATTGTTAATTATTTTCCTTAGAAAATAATTTTTTAACAACATACGTATTTATCGACATGTATTTTTAAAATATCAAATAACCATGCTATGAATGTTCCAATAACAAGTTTGAAAATGTGAAAATCTATTAAAACAGGGGGAACGTGAAGCTCAACACTGAGCTCGTGATCTATATGAATCTTTACTCTCATATGATCTAATTGAAGTTTCATTCTATGTAGAATATATCATATTATATTATATATTATACCCCTCACAACAAGGTGATGGATTTGTTTGGATACATATAAATCACAATCAATTCAACCTATAGAATATAATTACAAGAATGGAATCGCTCTATGAATCGTTGAGATTTCACATAAATAGTAATGAAAATATCCATTAACTTTAGTGAGGAAATATTTTAATGGGAATTTCTAGATTAAATGTTTTAGGGAATGATATTCGTGTTATTGTTGTTATTAGGTTGTTTAGTCTATTAGATTCCTTCTTAAAAAATTGTATAATTACCTAGTAGGCCGAATAAAGATTCTTCTACAAAATTTATTCACACCTAAATCTCATTTATTTTATTATCCAAATCCCCATATGTATTTATTTTCTCAAAATATATTTGAGGTGAAACTCCAAAACCCATACCTTTAACATGGAAATATTTTTTTAACACTTCATGGCTATTGTATATAGTTGTTCATTAGGCATAGTCGATGATAATTGTTTTGTCAAAACAGGATAACAAATATTGAAAAATAAGTATCCATTTTTAAGAAATACATATTTAAATAAAAAAATGTTTTTATTATATTGTAGCTACACATGATTTACATTTTTTTTTGTTTTGATCATCTTTTATTCTCTATTTATTTATATGATCCTGCTTCAATAGAACATGATTTGTTATATAATTGGCTTATATTTTGATTCATAAATATGTATATAAAAAACTAATATAATAAATTTTCTTTTTCATAACACATAAAATTATTACTGTATATTTAAAAATACATACCATTTTTCAAGTGAAGTTTATCTCATCATTGATTTATGGTGGGGGTAGGTTGATTTTGATGTAGGTCACTTATTTTCAACACTCAGTTGTTTCATAAATTAACAATTATTAATCATGGTGATGAATTCATGTATTTCCAAGTAATGTATTACCAATCATAATGTTCCTAAAATGATTCTTCATCACGGAGACCAATAAAAACATTACATATTTCTTGTATAATTGGGAATACATATATTTTTAGTGGGTGAAGGTTTAATTTCCCATCAACATCTCAATGGTGTGTTTTTTAATAATTTTCTCGAAGGCTCTATGATCCTTTCCAAATACCATTAATATAAATTTCAATTTACATTCATCTATTATAAATTGAGTATATAAGGGGCAATAAATAGTTAATCAATGTTTCATTATTTTCATTATTAGTAAAATATAGAAATTTTATCATAATGTAAACATAATATCTTCTTGAATTAGGGCCTTCAATGTGTGAAAAAAAATCTTACATATATCCATTTCAATCAGCACATGAATTCAATTGGTGACCCCAATGTTACATAAGAAATTTTATTTTTTGGCATCAATAGGTTTTCATTATTCATTCTATATGACTTTGAATTTTATAAATTTACTTCTCACCTTATTATTTATTTCTAAGACTGCCACCCTACAAAACAATTATATTTTATCAGATGTAGTTTTTTCCCTTATACCATTTACATTGTTTCAATAATGTCAATATTTTGTTCTTTTGTATTGGTAGAATCATCATGTTGAGGAACTTATTGTTCCTTGCGATTGGGATTGATAGATTATGGAGAACCCATTATTTGCATAAGTAGTTTATCATTTAATTAAAATTACATAAATTTTGTAGTGAATGTATAATACAATGAGGTAATGAAATGTATAATAAACAAACCTTAACCTAATTATGTGGAATTTTTACAAAATTTATGATATTTGACACTTTTATAGTGTATCTAAATCACCTCATTGTTGTCCCCTCTAACATACAAGATCAAATCTATATTTGGACCACTATGAAATGATTGAGAGATCCCAATGAAAGAGTCATCCTCGTTTGAATTGGAATTTTACCCTATAATGTATTCGTTTGATAATAGAACAATTTACCACTTCTTATTTAAATGATTTGAGACATTAGTTACTTGTACATTCTACAATTACATTATTTGTGGTTTGTCCTTGTACACTCCCTTACTAAAATCCACTTGCATAAATTCTAGTTCATCTATTCGAACTACACTCATGTTATCAACCCATTTATATTAAAAAAAATTGGCACTTAAAATATTTTATAATCAAACTCCCATATATTTCGGTGATTAAAATGTATGAAATAACAACATAAATTGTATTATTTTTCTTTGGTACCAGATACATGTATCACTTCCACCATACGAGTAACTTTTCTATTTTTATTGGTACTACATTCATAAGGTTCTTTTTTATAGAATGTATGAAAATTAATTACATTACCATTATATGATAATACATAACCACTTGGTCCCTTGGCTGGCCATCATTGTCATTAAGAAATTGAATTCTTATTTGAACATGACTCCTTAAAAATATAGTCTCGAAACCATCCCATGATCTATTGATTATTTCTATTTTATTCTATATTTCTACCATTGATGGATTAAAATACCGAATAATGACATTGTGGGTTTCAAAAAATGGATGTAACTCTAAAAGGTTTTGAAAAATAAAAATGTTAGTATAATACCACCCTATAATTGTAATTAGATCAATATTTTTTCCAGAAATTCCTTAACCCCCAAGTCTAATGTTGTGATAAAATTTTATGGGACTAGTGATCACCACATAAAATAGGTTATTGTTATAGAATTCAAGGTCCTCCTCAATAATATATCACTCTTCAATAATACCTTCCGACTGGAATTTATTTTTGAATCACCCTTTTAGATTATTAATATACCTCTCAATGGGTTGCATCCATCTATAATGTAAAGAAGCACATAGCTAGATCATTATAACCAAGTGAAATATAAATTGAACCATTATATCAAATAATGGTGGATTAAATAAAATTCCATCCTCACTTAGAATGACACAAATTTAATTTTTCAAAATTTTTATCTTCATCGGGTCTAAATTTACTGTATATTGCATTGAAATGTGAACAATGATTGGTTAATGTATAGTGAATATTTTTAGTTAAAATGAAACATTAAACTACATGAATTTAATATTTCATCCAAACATGGAAGTCATGTAATTTTATATTATTTAACTTTAGAATAATCATTGAAATGATATTCTTGATATTTTATAAATAACATTCTAAAAACATTACAGCATTCAGGATGTTGTAAAACTGATATATCTATTTCCGAGAAATACTGTAAGCTATTAGAGGGAGAAAATTATATATGTCACCCTTTTCTAACACCAAATCCACCCTTATCCCTTTCAAATCATGAATAACCTATCCTTGATGTCATCCTTTATTTTTTTCAAGTGAATTTATTAATTCTATAATGACACCATAAAATACATTTTTTTAAGTTTTTTTGAATTTTTTTATTAAATTTGTTTACTATATCATTTACTTTCCCAAATTTTTCATCACCTATTAGTGAAGATAGTGTTTTATCTGCTTATAAATTCCCATAAAATGATGTCATCCAATATCAATATTTATTTCATCATGGTAAAAAAATTATTTCCATGGAACACAATCATTGATGGATGTTTCAACTTAACTAATGGTGTACCCTATTCACAAATGGGACACCCTAGAATTACTCTTATTCAATATATATAAAATTTTCAATAATAAATATTGTTATTTATCATCCCATACAACATTGATATCACTATGAAATTATAATTTTTTTAATCATAATACAATGTAACACATGAATCCAAAATTAATTTTATACATTAGATTAATGGAGACAAATAAACATCAATATCATTACCTGATACTTTTTGTCCTAATATCAGAAGAGGAAACATAATTTATTTTCTATTTATACATAACCACAATGGTAAATTATAATTTACCAACATAACCAACAAAGTAATGAGAGTTCTACTTTTAGACATAAAGGATTCACTCAATTAGTAAACAACAAAAGAAGAAGGTTTCTCATCTTGTTCCAAAATCCAAGATACCTGTGATCCATTTTCGTCTACTGAGGAGCGTTTTTTGGGTGATGAAGTATCACAAATTGATTTCCTGTACATATGTTCCACATTAATTTCCATTTATTATCCTCACTTCTATATAGGCATCAAAACCGTGGAATGATTAAAAGGTTCCATGTAAATTTTGAAGGACTTGATTTATCTTAATTTTAATGAGGCACACAAAAAATTGGAAATTTTTATCTGATTCATGGTCCTTGAGAAACCACATATGGTCATTTTTAAAACGATTTACTCTTTCAGAGATTCTAACCATTTAATGTGTCATTTTTTTAACATCATATGTTCAGTAATTATTTCTATTATCTTCTAGAATAATATCATTCAAGAGACAAAGTAGATAATTAAAGCTAGTGTTGCACCATATATTTCAATCATTTCAATAAAATAGTATTAATATGACAAATTTTTTTGTATATTTAGTAAAATTAGTATACAATAGTTCCTTTTCATTACTCCTTATCTTCTAAAACAACATTAGAAAATTGTGAAGTGCATATTCAACTTTGATTTTCAATACCTAATAGTGATCTTCATCATAATTTACACTTCTAATCATATCCTTTATATGATCTTCATAATCATTCACACTTTTAATCCAATCATAAGATCCATAAAATTCGGTGTCATCAGAGTCACTAGCAACATTCTGTTCATCACCATGTTTAGTAAAACAGTTATAACATTGATGTATTCCATGATGATCAAGTGTTCTTACAACTCATATAGACTAATTAGTCATGAATGACAACAACATAAACCTAGAAACATGATTTGAGAATAGTCAGATTCATGATCGTTTAAAATCATGATGAACTCTTTAACCCAATCATCATACACTTTTTCCACAAAATTGGCATCCTTCCGTTTTTGAATCATATCCATCCAATTTGATTACAAGATATTAATATTTAAAAAATTAAATAAGTACATATAAGGTATGATATTAGAATACAAAATACTATTCATTATATATACACACATAAATTCATCATATTGAAGATAAATTTACATCTCATCAATATCATGTTAGAGAATATCTCTATAAAGAATCATATACCTTCCACAAAATAGCATCCCTAACTAGTTATTTCCTACATTCATCTATTTTACTCATCCTTATGATTTTTTCAACTTTGTTTCATGTAATGTTTTAATTAATTTTAAATTATTAATTTTTTTTATTTACAATTGGATATATTACTTAAATTATTTCTAATTAAAAAACATTTTTGATGAAACAATTCATCGACTTCACATTCTATGAATTTTTTTTGTGAAATATATATTTATCTAAAATCATTTTTCTTGATGAAAATTAAAATCTAAAAGACATTTGATGATGAAGCCATAAATCACATTATGGTGGTTGTAGAGTCCAAAAAACATCATAAAAGGAAGTAAATTCACCCACACGCACTTTACAAAGGGAAGAGAACATTTCTACAAGTCCAAAATTGCAAATGAATGCATATTGGATTGAAAATTTGAGAATAAAATTAATGAAATAATATTTCTCAAGAGTTTTTAATATTCCACATACCATCACTGAGAAAGGTTTGTGGGAACATGAACCACAAACGATTATTATGATGAAGTACCTATAAGGTGTTAGCCCACGAGGTGATGACCAGTAACCCGAGGACACCACGAACCTTGTCATTAGTGAAATCAATTGAAGAAATTTTATCGGCATAAAGTCCTATGAACTAAGTAGTTTGTAAATGAAGCAAGATTTCATAGTCTTGTGAACCACATCTCGTAAACCATATCCTTCATAAGACACAGTTGATAGTGTCTTCTGTTGGTTGAAATATATCTTCATGGGCTTCTGCAAATGGTGTTGCATGCCCACAGATATGAATTCCCCAGTTCTCTATAAAAGAAGCACAATAGGAAATGAAAAAAGAATGAAAAGGGGAGGTGAGTGTAAGAGATAATAAAGAAGACCCTAAAGGCTGGAAAAATAACATATATAAGAATATGATTCTAACATTGATTTTGAATCATCAAACAAGTGTGAACTGCAAACCACTTTTCTGCAGGTATAACCTACTGGGAACCAGAAAAAGTAGAAACTTAATACTAATTTGTGAACCGTGAACCTAATTGGTGCCATCGAAAAAAATAAATCCCTCGTAGAGGAATTCACTAAAAACCATAGTATTTTGTACCATTTTCAATTCGGTTCTCCACATAATGAATCACTATACAGATTGAACATTGTGTTATGTACTACATCAATACACGGATGGAACCTAGAATGGAGTGCAAAACCAAATCCAAGACCACATACCACTTTGGTATGTAGTGGTCCATACCCACATCTGCGTACTACTTTAGTATGTAGATTACCCATCTACCCACATAGTATTACGCTACGTCAGGTTTCCCCCATCCTATATGAGAAAACAGTATGTGGAATGGGGTGTCTTCAGGTTTCCTTCCCTCCAGATCCAATCGTACCCCTCCATTACCATCCAGTTCTATATAGCTCATCCACGAACCAATCCACCAGCATCAGGCCAAATCATCCTCCAAATCTATTGAACCCATATGATTGGATCATTGGGAACACCAGTGTGATTTTTGAATCTATATACCTAATGTAAGTGAAGTCAAGAGGGATGTACCCACAAAAGTTTGGACCCCTGGAATGTCTCTAAGTCTCCATTCCCAAGGTGACATGAGGACCAACTTTGGGATCCAAACATGAACCTCCTCATTCATGGGTTTAGGTGTAACCACTGGCCTTACACTTTAATAAATTCCAATGACAAGCAAAAAGGTCACTATTTCCTTCCCCTTTGACTAGGGATGATGCTCCTGTCCTCTCCCAAAACCAGTAAATGCGCACTCCACCTAAGGTAAGCCCCTAGCCTTTTGCGATAGGTATCACTCTTCTCCCTATTCACCTTAGCTCAGGACATGTCCAAATAGATCACCATGATCTGATTATCCTGGATATCAACATGGTAGAGGGTTGCATGCCTAATGATGTTATTTTCTGCTCCCATTATGCTTGTTTCCATGATCTATTCTACTACTTTCATCTTAATTTTCCATCAGCAGTGAATAGAAAGTGTTCCATTATTGAATATTCCATATCCTCTTTTTTCTCACAGTAATAAGGACTCACGTGTTATTATAGGTTTGGGACTATATAGAATTTTCCCACTCAAAATGAACTATGAGAACTCTGATTCATGTTCCAACTAGGATTTGTATGACTTCTGCTTGAAGGCCCAATCTCAAAGGGGATCCCTTCTAAAATGCTCACACCCAATTATGCCCCTAACAAATGAGCCTCCTCCCTCTTGTAATCCCCATGATAAATGAACTAAATGAAATCTAATTATCACTATAATTGGGATACATAGGATGCTTATCCATCGCCCAAGCTCAAGGGACATTCTCCTCAGAAGTCAGTCCCAATAAAATGTTTTCCAAAATTTGAAAGGGTTTTCTCCTAGGTGTATGTCCCAATAACCAAACTATGTGGGATCTGATTCCTCTCCGGAGGATATGTAGGAATCCCAACATATGGGTCTGACCCCAACATCAAATGATATTCTGTCTCTCCTAGATGATGATAATATCCAGAGAGCCTCATTTCATTTCCTTAGTCAGCACTTTCACTATAGCATCAAATCCATGTATTTCCATGATGACCCCGCAACCCAGGTGTAACCTATAGATACACTCTTTAAGAATGAACTGAGAATTCACTAACATATGAACATTTCTTAAATCAATAAGAGAGTCCCAAAGTAGGAAAATATTCCCCCCAAAAGGGTCTGATGAGCCCGACCTCACATCCTCTTCAACAATAGAGTCCTTAAGTGTCGTTGGGAAAATCGTTATCCAAGGAGCACCTCCCTTTGGAAATAAGGTCCATGAATTATGGATACTAGGGTTGTTGGGTGTGTCTAGATCCATGAAAAAACCCAATGGAGACGATCAGAGGAAATCATAATATTGGGGGGCTATTTATAGAAATACTTAAACCCCTTCAATCACCCACTAGGATCATTTGACTATGGCTCCTCCTTCATAATTAAAAAGGGATAAATTGCCCAGTCCCCACAGGGTCAATCTAATTCCCCATAAAGGATAGTGATTTGGATTAGGATGATACAAAAATGAAGACATGAAGCTCTCTATAATAACAGACAAATGTTTTTTAACCATCGGACAATTTTATATTCCCCCAAACACATCAACATTGGTAGAAACAAAAACAGTGCACCAAAACTGAAATTATCTACCATAACCGATGAGTGGTGATTCCCGTCCGGCCATTTTTCCCCCAAACAAGTCACCACAGGTCGAAACAAAAATGGTGAACCTAGTGTGAATCTTAAACAAATGTGGTATTTTTAAACCCACTCAATCCCCTTCGCCTCATAAAAAGGAAGGTGGATAAGCCGAATCATCAAATATGCATATGAATAAGAGGTACTACTCTGATGAGGTTTTTTTTCAGTATATGTAATATATATTTTTCATGTTTCTATAGAAACCTTTGATCCCAATGGCATCCTGAAAACCAATACAAACACGCACCTCAACGATCCCACAGGCAGTCAGGGCCCCAATGAAGTGACGGACTCCCTCGCCTATGCAGTATCCTCAATTCTGGGTATCCAACATGTTGATTGGAGAGTACCACCAAAAAGGTACTCTCCCAATAGTGGAGGCTGAAAGAAAATCCCTCCAATCCACAAAATCTTTCCAGTTTCCCCCTCAGCTGGGGACGACACCCTAGTACAAGGTGGCCTTAATGGTCATCTTGAACCATTTTGGGAGTTTATCCCTAGAATGAGACAATATTTACCTCCATTATCTCAGGGAGGAAAATGATATCGATGATGATGACTTCATCCAAGATGCATAGGGGTCCTACTCATGGGCCTCTCCTAGAGAGCGTCACCGCCAACACCAAGCGGCCATGTATCCTCCCTCTGAAGAGGATCTTATACTGAGGGAACCTACTGATGTCCAATGTACACGAACCCCTCGATCCACCCACTGAGGGAGAAAAATGTTCAATCTAGAACAGTCCATCACCCTGATTCATGAGAAGGAACTCCACCATACAAACGAAGTAGCATTCAATGGGCATACATACAAATCTACCCCCCTCCACTCAATCCCACCACAGAAATAGGGTGGAATAATACGATCATATGCACATTCCCACCTGTGATCACCGGTCCTACTGTGAAGACAGAATGATGAATTACAGGAAGATTCAAATATTTGCCGATGTGAAAGAATCCTATCATCCAAATAGGATAGAAATCAGCTATAGGATGGCACCAAGACCTGCTGATCAGCATCAAGACCACCATCCAAATATGGAGGAAAATGAAAATGAGCAGAGTCAAATTCCTCTGGATGCATACAAGGACTCTAAGAAAAATACAGTAGCAGGTGAGTAGATACAAATTCATTGAAATAAATATGAATCCCACCAATCAAATATTGTGGCAATCGGAGATTACATCCAATGGTAGACTCGTTCCTCTATCATGGAATAGGATAAATACTAGTATCCACAAGAATCCTATAGAGGACTAGAAAAATCACAAACTCTTGCTCTGACATTAGAAATGGTCTTCATACCAGTTCCAACCAAAGATGTATCGCATCAATACCTAGAAATGATGGAAGATTAGATGTCAATTCCAGACCATATCCTCAAGACATATAAATACATCATTTCATTAGCGGAAAAGGTGAGGAACCAGGCCCATGACCCGTTTTCCTCGATCAGAATGTCTTACCCACAAAATGGGTTGGTCACTATGGAGTAGTTATGCATCCCTACTCTTATCCAAGAGGGTTGTAGACAATATCACGCGATACACAGATAACCAGATTAGGAGGGAAATGTGTGTTCCAACTGGGGGACACTAGTCTAACGTGGTGGTCGTTCCATGGCTGGCATAGATCCTTGAAAATACTCAAGATGACCATTGGTGTATCCTGGCAGCATCATGGGAACCAAAAAAAAGAGACCTATATATGAATTTTGTTACTAATAGTAGAGGACCCCAATTACCCACAAGAGTGCACCAAAAAATGAAATTAACCAAATGCATCTTGAAAATGAAGATCATATACATGATTATGCTCTGCTGGAAGCTGGAGTTCATGAAACCCTTAAGAATATATCAATAGAGGCTCATGATCTTGTCAGTCCATTACCAATTTATGTAATTAGCAATAGGAGTTGCGAAGGCTATCCCCACAATATTTCTACCAGCTGCTCTAA
This sequence comes from Viscum album, assembly GCA_963277665.1. Lineage (NCBI taxonomy): Eukaryota > Viridiplantae > Streptophyta > Magnoliopsida > Santalales > Viscaceae > Viscum > Viscum album. The sequence continues at coordinate 121,988,429 of OY728129.1, read as the reverse complement.
TGGTCCTTCCCTGTGCACCCACATGGGCTTACTCCATGGGCTAGGAATGATCAATCAGGAGATCTTATATCTTGATGAATTTTAGGGTAGCTCTCCCCTTGACCAGTAGATCCGACTGTAATAAGTCCATTCCCTTACTGTCATCCAACATGATGGTCCTCTCTAGGGAATATGCTACAGATATGCTTCTCTCTGTAGTTAGACATCATGTCATGATAATATTCTTCACCATGATGATAGACATTGAGATGGACCTCCATGTTATGAAAATTGATATGAAGGACCTCCCCATAGCAACATAAAGAAATGGGATAGTCCTCCCCTAATTTTAGTATGTCCTAAAGGCCCTCCCTAGGATGTACACTGCAGAAATCATCCCTGAAGTAAGATATCAAGATGTGATTATAGTCCTATCCATTATAGCATTCATCATTAAGGTCGTCACCTTAGTGAAATCAATCACTGAGAATTTCCTCTCCTCGTTGCAGCCCACCCATAAGGTCCTCCCAATGGTATATGTCATAGGTACATTCTTTGTGGTCATGAAACAAGTTTCTATGGTAGCCCACACCAATATATCACTACTTGTAATGGTCATCCCTACAATAAAATTTTACACTGTCAGGAAGGTCCTCCCATTACTGGGACAAATGCAAGAAATCCCTCCTACACTGAGGTGCAAGGAAAGATGGGGTCAGACATATCAAACACTCTGTCTATGAAAAGTCATATCCTTTCTCAAATAGAGGATGGTCTGGGGCCACACACATCTTTCGATCCACCCTCGCACCACTCACATGACAATAAGGCTCCAACCAACCTTGCTACATGGAACAAAATCATTATGAAGTATTCAAGATGGGAATATCAAGTAGAGGAGTCCCCCAATGAACAAAAACATTATTTGATGTTCGTGAGAAGACAACAAGCTAAGGGTAATATACCAATGATGTATTATCCCACTACCACTTCTCACTTTGACATACCTAGGGATTTGTCTGAGGAATGTATTTCTAACATTTACCTCAATATTAGGACAAATCATCACCAGATAAAAGGATTGTTCTTTAACTATAATTGGTGTGCTGGCCATGTCTGCATATTAGGAGAGCATTGCCATCTATTCGACCAAGAAGCCCTCCCGTCTGCACGGCTATCAAAATTAGAAAGTTGAATGAAAAACCTCGAACTGGCCTACCTCCACACACTTCATAAGTTGTGTTTCCTCATCAGTGATGCCCTATCTCGAGTTCCTATTCATGGATGGGGAGAACATGGAGCTCTGCACTTCACCCCACATCTGGTCCAGTTCACTGCATTGGAAATGTCATCTTACAATGTCATTACACAAATGCAGTAATCAAATGAAATCCCTACTCAAGAATGGTGGAATGTTCATCAAGAACTAACCTTGAGTAAGTCTCAAATGTGTCAAGCCAGAAATGATCAAGACATTGAGAATCTTCTGAGCTAGGAAACCGAGAACATCTATAAGAATTCCCACCAAAGGGATGCCATCCAAAAAGTAGTTCTCATGTACTTTAAAGAAAATAAATCACGTGAAAACCTAGCTCCACACCTAGATCACAGTTGTGCAGGATTGCGTGAAATCAAAAAGTAGAAATAGAAATAGCAACAGAATAACGAGAGCATCCAGATCCCATAGGGCTAGGTGAATTTTTAGCTAAGATTCCCACATAGCAGACACCTATCTTCTTGTGTTTGAGAAGAATAATGTGAAAAGGTTTTACCCTTTCAAACTCATTTTGTGGTACATACCAACAAGAAGAAGGTATATTGAGAGGTTAGATTAGGGCTCCCTTCAGTTTTATCTTCACAAAGAAATACTAAGAATACCACAGAATAGAAGGAGAATGTCCAACAGAAAAAGAAAAAATCTCTACTACCATTCGGTACTGGATACAACACCCCCAATGATGTATGAATTAGTGAATGAACTTAACATCAGTCCCATGGATCTCATAGGAAATTACAAAAATTGATTGAATGCAAGATAAGATGGTTTCCTCTCGGAGGAAGCCAACATTGAGCTTGATGATGTGCATACCAAGAATCACGTAGCTACCCTAAATTTGGGTACACCCTCCGAAAATTCATTACTAACTCCATCACAAATTTCCAAAAAGGAGAACAATAAATCCCAAGCCATCTAGGAACCACATCCTTCTCCCCCGGAGAATGTGTCCCTCATGTCAGAGGAAATATTTTCCAAGCAGGATGATGAAATGAAAGAGAGAAGTCGAATCAATGAAGAGATGCATCAAGGAAGCTATCTTTCCATATAATTCCTTCATGGGAAACTTCAATTTGTGTTCCCAAAAGAGGTGCCTCTGCCATATGCACACATCCCTATAAATGAAACTAAGCTCAGATGCCCATCCAATCCAGCACTAGGACCATCAGTCTGCTTGAATATATCCCCAAATGATATAAATACTTCCCTCCACTGGGAATGAATTTAGAATACATTTAGGAGAACCCATAATGGATACCCCTAGCTGAGTATCTGCCCCAAATTCTTACAGTTCCATCATGTCCAGTTTTTTCCCATACTACACCCACAGAATATCAAATCCTGAAAGATATGCATCAAGAGATCTTGAATACTGTCGAGCAATTGAAATCCCCACTAGGGGACATTGAAGGGATGCATTCTATGATACAACTAGAATAAAAACCTTACCCTGATTGGGTGAGAAATGTTCTACCACCACCAAACATTGGGAACCTGGTATTCTTGGTGTTCAGTTGTTAAAGCAAACCAGAACAGAATCTAATACACCATATATCTTACTGTGACCCCATGATGGGAACCCTGGGGAAACAAGAAGTAGGGAAACTTAGGTGATTCATGCAAACACTGTAGGGTTTAGCCTTCATGTGGTATACTAGTTTTCCAGATAACTTAATCACAAGCTATTTTTAGGTTGGAATGTCTCTGAAAAAGACATCATAAGGGGGGTGAAATGTGTCCTTTTAAAAATTTCACAATTGTTTCAATTCACATCAATAATAAATAGATATGGTTTCGTTTTTGTATAAGAGAATGTGCATCAGAAAATTAGAAAAAGGAACACATAAATTTATAGTGGTTTGGGGTGCAAAGATCCCCTAGTCCACTCCACCAATCGCCCTCTATGAGGGCTTGGTGAATTTCACTAGTTATGTCCTCTTATCATAAGACTGATCCATAATTCAGTGCAAGTCGTTTTCACCCTTACAAATAAGGATAAAAATATATACTTCTGGTTCCTTAAATAGAGAATTGAAATATCCACAACATAGAATAAGTACTTGATACTCCACCACAATTGAAACCGAGTAGTCAATAGTAAAAAGAATCAATATAGATTGATTTCATAAAATAGTTTAAACATCATTATTGCAGCAGCAAAAAACTGAAGGAAAATGGATCATCATCTTCAAAATAATAATAATCATTGAAATATGTTTGAAGAGATCTTATTTCACAAGAGATATTCAATTTTAAGAGCAGCAACAAAAATATAGCATTGTTCTTCCAGTATTGAATAATTATATCTCCAAAATGTATTTCTCGTTTCTGAGATGCTCAATTGTTGTAGATCTATAGATTAATCTCTACAAAAAAACTCGAAGAATAAAAAACATCAACACAACTGAGAGACATATAGATCTACAAAACATCCGACATAGAAAGATATATAAAATTCTATATCTCACATCATGATTTCAAATCCATAAAATATTCCAGATAAACATAGAGTATTTAATTCCAAAAATGTAGCTCATAGTAGTCGTAACTTCCCTTAATAATAGGATAGGAAATTTCTGTATGAATAGATCTTTAAAATCATTTATGAAGATTTTTGAATCAGTCGAAATTGATCTTTAAAATGCCATGATATTCTGTAATGACTGTTATAGAAAACACTGATAAAGTCATAAATTCAAATCTCTGGTGTTGAAAATTAAAATGTAAGGATCATTCAGAAAACGACTAGACACCAAATGTAGGGTTCAACTACGCAGTGATCATTCACTGAATGTAATGTTGAAAATTTAATGTTGATAAAAAAATTAAGGTTGATGATCTATGATTTGGATTCTCAAACACAGTGTTCCATACATTTATAGGATTATTTAACCATACTTTTTCTCTTTGACAATTGAAAGGTTTCATTAAAATGTAATTTACTTTAACCATTAATTTCTTCCAATGTAAGGTTAATAAACTATACGTGATGATCCTTTATAATAAACTTTAATACAAATTTAGGGTATGATCCTTTTGTTACATTCTTCATTGTTGGGATTGAAAAGTGATTCTACAAAACAACCAACCATGAACGGTGTTTCCAGAATAATCTTAAGAGAATTCCGAACACTTTAATGGTTGTTTTTCATGAATAAATACTTGAATATTATTCCAAAATAACAATTATAAATAATATAAATTTCCTCAAATAAACTTAAAATAATATCGTTATTAAAACAAACTAGGGTATTTTTGAACTTCAAAATCCATAATATTTATAGAGTATTGTTGAAACAATACATGCCCAAAAATCACCCCCTTTTTGATAATCACAATACCCATAAATTAAAACAATAAATGTAGTAAAATAATTTATAATTTTGTAAAAATAGAGTGAAATAAATTTGATTTGACCGAATTATTTCGATAAAATGAAATGTTTGTGTTTATCTATATTTCTCACCAAATATTTAAAAATTGAAAAAAATGATCTGTTGATCTAAATTTCTCACCAAATATTTCAAAATTGAAAAGAAATGTTATGTTTATCCAAATTTCTACAAATTTTGTGAGATAAAAAAGATTGAAAATTAATAGATTAAAACACATTTAATGTTGATCAGATTAGTAATGGAATGTTATAATGTACTGATAAAGATAATGATGATTGGATGTTTATTTATTAGACAAAAATATAATAGAATATAAAAATAAAGTACTTAAAAATAGAAATGGAGACAATTCAATTAATTATAAAATGAAAAAATACAACTAGGATGAAACTATGAAATAAAATAGTCACTGTTATAATAAGGATAAAAGGTTGGTTTGGGTACAAATATAATTGGGCATGAGTTGGCTCGGTTAAGGTTCTATGGATTTTGAGCATCTCCAAACAAATCCTTCAATTCAGCCATCTGCAACTACAATTTATTCATCAATCTATCACTAAACTGTATTATCATAAGTCTAAAATCATGGTTTACATGAAAACACTCCACAAGATTTACGTTCAAAAATTCATGTAATCTCCCCTCCTGATAAATAAATTGTTCCAAATTTTCTATAAATTGATTCAGTATAAGTTTGATACAAGGTTCACTCATAGAAAACTGATTAAAAAAAATTATGATTGTCCAAAAAAACTGACAAAGGTGCTTTGTTGCATTTAAGTTCTTGAAGAGGAGAATTTATGTCTGCAATAACATGTGTAAGGTCCTGAAATATTATAATTAAATATGGATTGGTTTCAAGGGTAGAAGTAGATGTAATTTTCTGATTCTATAAACTTTTAATAGATTCAAACTGACTTCCCATGTACCACTTCAATTTTTCAAAATGTTTCTTCAAAACAGGTTCAGATCTGATCCTCATATTCTCATTTAACGTGTCTCTCTTTATGGAATCAAATCCCTTCCAGAAAAAGTATTATCAATATGTTCCCATATCTTCCTCTTTTCATTTTAAAGCTCCTACCATAGAGTGGCATTCCCTTCCTGAGACTTGTCTAGCTTAATCACAATTTCTTCAACTTTATGTGACAATGAATCTGAAGTCCCTTCATCATCATTTAGTGTCTGATCAACAACATTATGCCAAGTATTTTCCACTGATATCTCCCCATATTTTTTAGTTGAAAATGACTGATTGTCATGTACTTCATTCTTTACTCAAGAAACATGACCTGATTGTTATATATTTTGGTTCACAACCACATATGTAATTTTAGTTACTAATTTATGTACAATTTTTTTTCTTGAGAATCTACATTCTAAACAGATTCTTATTGATTATTCACTTGTACATGATCAATGGTTAGTGGTACAATAGTAACATCTCTTTCTTGACTATCCACTGGTATTTCTTCTTCATTAATTGGTTCATCTAAATTAAGTGAACATGTTTTTTATCTTGAATCCATCGCTTGGTCTTCAACTAGTTGAACATATATGTTTATAATTTTTATAACAAGTCCCTATTAACTTTGGTCTTCCTCAATATTTCTCTACATTGATATTAAATCTATGACTTCTCATGGATAATTGAGAAACTACATTTTTTTGATACTCTAAAACACCGTCCTTTCGAAGAGCTCCTTGCTCCTCCCTAAGAAAAATCTACTGAGATCTATTCTTCTTCAACACCAACTAGTAAAATCTTTACATTCACTATACTCTAGGAAAATCCTAATTTTCATAGAGTGCCAACATTTAAAACAATTCTATGATGAACTTCATCCTCAAATCTACTAACTGAATCAAGTTCTTTTTTAAGAAAAATTATAGAGATTATTCATCCATAAAGAGAGAAATTCATCATTCCATCTAGTTGATAGCAATAGTGAAAATACCTAAATATATATCATATAAAATTCATCTTAATTCCACTTAGAAATTAAAAAAATGATGTACATATCAGGGTACAAAATTTTCTCCATCTCTATCATCCTTGGCGCAATACCTCTCTGAATGAACTTAACGAACATCATATAATATAACTTGAGATCCTTAAAATCATTTTCCTAATGTATGTTGAGTTAAAAAGCAAATAAATAATGTTTTTTAAAGAGTGATTAATGTCTCTAATCGATCGAAGATCGATGTGAAAATCTCCTTCATGAGGGTAGTCTATGATTATCAAAACTTCATTTGAAGAAATCCAAAAATCCTTATCTTCAATACTTTCAAGCATCACATCCTCAGAATCCCAAAAAATGAACTGTACAATCTTATAAAAATAGTTCAGTTACACCTCATAAATAAATTCTGAATTGATGTCATTGATATCACTTTTCATTACTTGAAATGGCATTTCCTGTTTCAGGAGTAGATTCGTCTCACATAACCAATCAAAATCAACCAATTTTCCTTGAATTATTTTTCTTCAGGTAACACGATGTCATTTCAGATCACTTGAGTCTCCTTCTTCAACTTTCATTGTTTTCATTATCTTAAAAATATGAAATTCCGATGCTTTCGGATTCTAGGGTTTGGAAGGAAAAATTATGTTTTTAGTTTAGATGAAAACGATTTTGGTAAATGAAGGGTCTGGAAGACGAAGAGTTTTTGAAAGGTGATTCATATCTTCATTTCCTATTTCACAGAGTATTTATGAAAATATAATTAATGTGTATGTGGTGTAAATTAATTTAAGATGAAATAAAATAATGAAAATATAGTGATATAAAAATAATAAAAATAAAATAGATTTACAAAAATAAAGATAAGATAAAATAAAATAAACTAAAACAAAATAAAATAACTTATTTAAAAATTTAATAAAAATATCTCCCCTTAATAAAATCAAAACATACAGTGGGATGTGGTTTAGTGAAACTATTCACTAATTGATATTTAGTGTTAAAAAGTTTAAAGATATATCTTTTTTTGGAACATGATATCTTGAAAATGATGTTTAATATCAATATGTTCAGTTATAGAAGTACTTCATGGATTCTTTTGAAATATCTATAGAATGTTAATTATACCATAATATTGATGTACTATTTAAATTAATTCAAAAGTCCATCATTGTGTTTTTCATCCACAATACTTTTTCATAGTAACTACCTGCAGATACATATTCTGCTTCGGCTGTTGATAAGGCAACTGACTATTGTTTCTTACTTAACCATGACACTAACAATTTTCCTAATAAGTTATAGGTTCATAAATTGATTTTTCTTTCTAGTATACAAGTATAGGCCCAAAGTATAACTTACATATACATTACATTACTTTTTCAGAATACTTAATACATGACATGCACAGATTCCCAAAGACCGTATTAGTTTAGTGTCTATGGAAACTCAGAACATAATCTCTTAATCATGGTGAATGATATTTAACATATCCCATAAAGATCTTTCCATTTTATTACCTTACCTAAAGACTTTATTTATATCGTAGGGAAAATAAAACATAAAAAGGGAGAGCTCAAATGCCCAGTAAGGGTAAACATGGTGAATATAAAACATTTCACAATCATTTGAATGTAAAAATATGAACATCAAACATGAGTAATGCCATAAATCTTGGCAGTACGTAAGGCATTCATCATAAAAGAACATTAATCATGATAAAATAGCATGGGAATAAAACATGTAATTGTGGAAAACCATTAAGAACATGATATTATTTCCATAGTAGCCAAGGCATTGCTGCAAAGACCATCATAGTGGACAAAGTCCATTACTGAATCGGATTTACTTGCCGTTCCAGACCTATGTTACTGAACAAGATTTTACTTGCTGTTATAGCCATGTCTATATCATGAGATATTAATATTTACCCAATGCTTTTGAGGGAGATATCAGTCCTACCCGAATCATAATTAAATCATTCTTACGTGTTCCAAAAAATAAACATACATCATTCATCATAACCCAAAGAATAAAATGTGTTTTAGAAACATCATCCCCTCATAACAAAATCTATATAGAATAAATGGATATAATTTCATCATAATAAAAATGAAACCATATAAATAATATATAAATTATACATGAAACATAAAAATATTAAATAATGTCATCTTAGATGGAAAATAGTTTTTATAAAACACTTGAAATGAATTCTTGAGGAAAACATCCTTTCTTCAATATTATTTTATTTTCTCAAAATGAAATGCGATTTAAAATGAAAATGATTTTTTTATAATCATGAAATATTATAGAGTAAGCTTCATTAAAATAAGATTTTATGAAACCGTATATATCTGTTCATGTCGTATAAGTTAAAAAAACATTCTTCTCATACATTTTCCGAAAAAGTATAAAAGTACCTCGTATAGTAAACAAAATAATGATTCCTTCCATAAAATGTGGTAAAAGTAAAAAAATGGTAAAAATGACATTAAACATAATGGAAAAATAGAAAACATTTTATGAAATCATTTTTAGAAAACATGGACATGGATGATAAGCATAACCCTAGTAAATACTTACGAATAAAAAATCCCAGATAAGAATGAGATTGGAATAATTATGGCATACATTAATTACAATTTCTTCTATATGTGTGCAAGACTCTTTTATAGAGGGTTTAAACATGTTATTTACTTGTAAATGAACCATAATAATATTTATGATACCATAAATGATTCACTTACGACATTATATTACCCGTTCATTTGTCATTTCCATGTTAAAGCAGTGTTTTTGGAAAAATCGTTTCATTTATCGTAAGTGTTTTGACTTGTAATTATTAATATCATTACATAGATCATGATTACATACATAAAAATGTAAAACATGATTTATATATAATATATATTCAGAATATAAATATATATAATTTATTGATAAAATGAATGAATTACATCGTTCATGGAGACTGTAGGCCGTACGTACGCATGAACATTGTTTTCCTTCTTTATTGACTTGAATGGGAGTAGGTAGATGAAATATATATATATCCAGTAGAATTATTATTTCATATATCTCATTTTTATTCATTATATAAACTTTATAATCATTCTTGAATGGTGAACATGGATAATGAATCTCATCACATAGTGGAGACGGTAATCCATACGTACGCACGAGCAATGCTATCATTCCCATAATTATGGAATGGAATTTAAGTGGGTGATATAATATATCCAAATCAGAATGATGTTAAAATAGTAATATTTATTTATTATTTCCACCATTATACCCATCCAAGAACGGTGGTGGTGGAAAAACAAATTACACCACAGCGTGGAGATGGTAAGTCGTACGTATGCACATGCGGTGATTTCATTTTTTGTAGGATGGATATAAGGTGAAATAGGGTTGTTTCATATTTATAATAACATGTCAGTATATTAGTTATACTTATGTTATTACTTTATAATGAAACATCTAAATAATAGTAAGTAGAATAATAAAGAAACACGAAAGAATCAGTAGTAGAGATTACCTCCTTTTCGACGCACCTCCTTTGAACTTCCACTTAAGGGATTATAGTTGGTCTTTTGAGAAGACCATAATCTCCAAAATGATACTAGGTAATTTGAAAATAGTAATGGATAGGTTTTTTCCAAGATTGAAGGCTCAAAATTGTGTTAGGAGGAGAAGGATGAGGTGCCCTTTTATAAGAGTACAAAGGCACACTTTTGGAAACCTCAAAAATATTAATTAATAATAAAATCAAACCCCACCTAAAAACTTCCAAAGTGACTCAAATTCATATATGAGTTAATATAGGGTTTTATTCTCACCAACCAATAAAATTTAGACATGTTGTGAATTTTTATTAAACCTTATCAAATTGATTTATCCTTATTTAAATTATTTAATCTTATTTTTAAAAATAATATTCTAAATTTTAAATTGTTATAAATACTTACATATGTGTTGTGAATATTCCATACTAGATAAAGTATGAAATTTTAGACCTTTTAAATTTTAATTTAAAATTTTTAAATATTTTTTGATTTTAAATATATTTAATAATTTGTTATTTTTATAAAGAATCAATAGTGTCAATTTTGACACTATTCATTTATTTGAATTTAAATAAAATCAAAACTGAGGATATATTAAAACAAATATTTAATAGATTCCTAAACTGTCATATTAATCTAAATGAATTTATAGAGCACATTAATTAGTTCATATAATATTTATTTTAATATTTTTAAAACCATTTATTTGATATTTTTCTTAATAAAATAATTACTAAGAAAATTTTTGTATAATTATTTAATATACTTATTTTTGCATAGAAATTAATAATAAAATACTATGATGAATTTAAATCAATTATAATTTTTATTAGAATACTTTTATTTGAATTTATCTTCAAAAACACCCAACGTTTCAAATGATATGTTTATTAAATTATAAAGGTGACAACTTTGACATAATTTAAAATTATATAATATAAATATCATAATCTATTGTATAAGCCTCCAAATGGTCCACAAGTAGACACTGGGATTTTAGGGTATAGATATACTCAACCAATAATGTTTGGTGATGTTTCTGGTCCTTTTTATGGGTATTATTATTTTAATAAAAACTATATTATTGATTTTTCAGTAAATAAATAATTTCTACATCATTAATGTATAGCTATTAAGGTAAATATATATTCATTAAAAATTACAAATAAATTACCATGATGAAGAGAAATATTTATTTTTAAAATGAGTATTTATAATCTAATTTATATTTTGTATATCCTTATATTAAAAATAATTTAATTATTAAAGTTTGAGTGACACATATTTCACATTCTTTAAATAAAATAAATTAATTGTCGTAATCACATCCAAGTGGATTACAAAAGATACCATTTTGACCCAAGTATATTTTATGATGAAATATAATCAACCAATTATATTAGTACTTGTGTTAGGGTAATTTTATAATATTATTTTTACCCTTAATTATCTGATTTACCTTTAACTGCAGTAAATAAAATTTACCGTAGTTACTATTCATAATGCATAAAAATAAAAAGCATCTTATTAACATAATTTGAATCTATTGATTCCAAATATGGAATCCATTTTTCTAAAATCAAAACATAGGAGTTTCAGTATTTAATTTAATATTAATCCCACTCTTGAGAAAACGTGTTCTAAAAGTTAAAAAATTACAAAAGATTGAAATGTTTTTACCTATGAATTCAATGTAAAATTAGTGATAATGACATAAACAATATTAAATGGAAAAAATAGAGTCTATTTATACTCTAAAACCATTCAACATTATAATTTAAACATATTAATTTTCTTGATGAAAAAAGTTGTTTTAATTAATTAAAATTTATCGTATTTTCTATATTCATTAAAATATGAAAGTTAACAGAAAAATATTAAAAAAATATCCAAAGATAATTTTTATATCCTTATTGAAGTGAATATGTTTAATTAATCAAATTGAAATTATAAAAATGTCAAAAAAATAGATTTGAAGTGTGTGTGCAATCAAAAGGCGGCAAAACTGGATTTTTTTAAAAATACTTATTTTTCCCGAAAAAATTATTTTGTTCTCATAAAATGTTCTAGAATATGTGTATGTTGAATGATAATGTTATAAAATTAAAAATGGGATTAATACTTTTAATAATGTCTGGTTTATAATAATATTATACAAATATATTTTATTTTAGTGAAACTTTGTACTGCGTTCAACACATGCTATTGTGGATGGTCACTCTTGCATACAACACAAGCCAATAATAGTGTTTTGTATACTACAAGCTAATACGGTGTTGAGTATAGTGCAAGGTAATACTGGTGTAACCTAAAACACAAGGCATAAAATAAATTAAAAATATTATTTCTCATAAAATCTCGGGGTGTTACATTCTACCCCCTTAAAATGAGTTTTGCCCCCGAAATTAATTGGGGTTATAAATCGTTTACTACTTGAACGTTTTTTTTTCATAGAAACCCACATCGTAAAAAGGAATACTAAAACCTAATTTTAAAAATTAATGTTAGAAACATAACTATCATCCAATGTATCTCATCACTGGGTTTCTACATAAGAGAATATTGGTGAAAATATGGATATTGGAGAGAAATATAACCATCGTGTTTTGATAAAGAGTGGTAGAGAACATGGATATGAAAACATCAACAATCACAGAGCCATAAATTTTTGATCATCTATGGTACCATATGATTAATTGGATATGAGGAAAATAGGAAAACATTTTTGGTTTTCAAGATCATTCCCCTAAAGTTGATGAATTTGAATTAGAAGAAATACTTATTTGATCTTGGTGCAATCACACTGTTTTTCATTCCTTGGACAACTTATAATTCATATTTTAATGAAATGAAGTTGAAATTTTCATTCGAGAAGTGTTAGCAGATCATGTGAAAAAATGATGGGTCCTTCCATGTGTCTCAAACAAAAGGTTTGAAAAAGTTATTAAATATACATAAGTCCATATATAGTGATATTAATCATATATGGATCCAAAAATATCACTTAATAAAATGAAACTAATTTCTACAAACCAGTGACTTCATATTGGCCAATGTTAGGCGATAAAGGCATGTCGCACTTCGGTTGTGGGTTTTATTCCTGCATCCTTGTCCGATGCAACGGATTGTCACCCGTCCTACGAGTTGTCCTTTTTATAAAACCATAAAATTATAACATTTCAGAAATATTATCAAAAAGTTCTATCCTTAAACAATACAATCTGATGTCTAACATAATCCATTCCATTCATTGGGCTTATCCAAAATACTTATGTCCAAACTCACAGTATAAAGAAAGTGATTTCTAGAAAGGTCACCTACCATGCATTTGAATTCCATCATTTATCCCCTATATATCATAATATATATCTTGTTGGTCACATTAGAAACATGTGAATACCTTAATCATGTATTCTTGAAACATGAATTACCCTAGAACCTTAGTGAAAAGAAGAATGTTTTCAAAATTTAACTCTTTACACATACCAAAATATAAAAAATTCTATATACTCAAACCATTATATCACATTTCCCTTATTTAAAATATGAGCTCATTAATACTATCAAACATATTTTTATCTCCTTCTCCCTTTATTATGTGAATATCATCTACATTACAAAAATAATTCAATCACTTTTCATGGTTACCAGTACCATTCAACATATACATTCAAATACTCAAGGAAAAAATAGTATAACAATCCTTAGATATTTCTTTATTACATAGTACCATATATTATTCTTGATAAACATGGAATCATTCCACTACCTTCTTAAAGAATTGATTGAGCTTCATCATTTTATTCCTCATCACCTCTTTCGTCCCATATATCATTTGTAGTCTCTTCATCATCATCAACACAAATACTACCCATACAACCATGATGATTTTCTTCAAGAGATTTTACTTTAGGGAATTGGTTTTCATAATGCCCGTACACTCCACATTTAAAACATTTAACCTATGTTGATTCTTAGCAATAACATTATCCATGTCCATTGTATTTACCGAACCATTTCCTTCACAATTACTGGAATTTTGTCTTTCTTTTCCACACCCAAATAATATTTCAGTTTCTTTGAGACATTCTCCTTAATGCCCCTTCCAATATGATTTACACGAGGTAAATTGAACTTTCTTTCCTCTATGATCATCAGGAAACTAAAATTTTCTCTTATTAGACGAGTTAAGAAACGTACGAAAAGTTTAGATTATTTATCATGTTATGATATTTATGATTAGGCATAATAACAATGTTTCACCTTCCAAATCCCATTTCATTTGGTTTCTCATGAATAATATCATTCCATTGTCCATCATATTCTCCATTGACATGAATCTTCATGTTTCTAGCCATTTTCTAAACCCCAAAAAAGAATAGTGTGAGAGGGAAAAATCATGCTAGCAAAACAACATATTAAAAGGTAAGTTTGTTCAATCTCTAATATCTTAGGTTTAATCTGAGGTTATTCATGATCATTATCATAATTCTAGGATTTTAAGTTATACTTATACTTAACCTTATGTACATAACTAAACATAACTTGGAAATATCTCTAGCGATCTCACTAAAGCTTTCACATCCTAGTTTCTAAAGGATAACTAAACCTTCGCTCTGATACCAACTGTAGAGGCCCAAAGCTTGACGTACATAAACATTACATTACTTTTCTGAAATTCTTAATAAATGAGAATCACAGATGCCCAAAGACCGTATTAGTTTAGTGTCTTTGGAAACTCGGAACATAATCTTCTAATCATAGTGAATGATGTTCAACTTCTCCCATAAAGATCTTCCCCTTTTTTTCTTACCTAAAACCTTTATTTATATCCTAATGAAAAGAAAACATAAAAAAGGAGAGCTCAAATTCTCATTAAGGGAAAACATGGATAACATAAAACAATACACACACATTTGAACGTAAATATATGAACATAAAACACGAGTAATGACATAAATCTTGGCAGTACATAAGGCATTGATCATAAAGTAACATTAATCATGATAAAATAGCATGGGAATAAAATATGTAATTATGTAAAACCATTAAGAACATGATATGATTCCCAAAGTATCCAAGGAATTGCTTCCTAGACCATCATAGTGGAAAAATTCCATTACTGAACCGGGTTTACTTGTTGTTCCAGCCCTGTATTATTGAACCAGATTTTACTTGTCATTCCAGCCATGTCTATCTATTCAGATACAAATCTTCACACAATTTTTTGTATGGGTATATAGTTCCTACCCATATCATAATTAAATCATTCTTATGTGTGCCACAAAATAAAAATAAATCATTCATCATAACCCAATGAATAAAATGTGTTTCATAAACATCATCCTATCATAACATAATCAATATATAATAAATGGATATCATTTAATCATAATAAAAATTAAACCATTTAAATAATTGAGACATTATACTTGAAACATAAACAAATTAAATAATGTCATCTTAGATGGAAAATAGTTTTAATAAAACACTTGAAATTAATTCTTGGAGAAAACATCCTTTCTTCTTCCAAATTATTTTCTTTTCTCAAAATGCCATGAAATTTTAAAAGAAAAGGATTTTGTAATAATCATGAAATCTTGTTGAGTAAGCTTCAATAAAATAAGGCATTACTAAATAGTAAATATTTTTTCATTCCATATAATTTAAAAAAAATTATTCTTGTACTTTTTCCAGAAATGTTAAAAAGTACCTCGTATGGTAAACAAAAGAAAGATTCCTTCCATACCATGTCGTAAAATTTAAAAGAATGTTACTAATAAATTTAAAAATAATGAAAAAATAGTAAACATTTTATGAAAACATTTTTATAAAACATGGACATTGATGATAAACATAACCCCAGAAAATACTTACGAATAAACAATCCCAGATAAGAATGAGATTGGAATAATTATCCCTTAGCTTATTTCCAATTTCATTTTTATGTGTCTGAGACCCTTTTATAGTGGGTATAAACATATTATTTACTTGTAAAAAAACCATAATATTATTTATGATACCATATATGATTCACTTATGACTTTATATTACGCATTCATTTGTCAATTCCATGTTAAATGAGTGTTTTGGGTAAAATTGTTTCATTTATCATAAGTGTTTTGACTTTTAATTATTAATATGATTACATAGATCATGATTAATTATATCAAAAATTTAAAACATTATTTATATATAATATATATTAAAAATATAAATATATAGAATAGTTTGATAAATGGAATGAAATACACCGTTCATGGAGACTGTAGGTCGTACGTATGCATGAACATTGTTTTCCTTTCCTTATTGACATGAATGGGAGTGGGTAGATGACATACATATATAGATGAATCTAGTAGAATTTTTATGTTATATATCTCATTATTATTCATCATATAAATGTTATGATAATTCATGAACGGTGAACATGGTGAATGAATCTCATCGTGTAGTGGAGACGGTAATCCGTACGTACGCACGAGCGATGATATCATTCCCTTAATTATGGAATTGAATTGAAGTAAATGATATAATATATCTAAATAAGTATTATGTTTTCATAATCATATATTGTTTTTATTTCCACCATTATACACATCCACGTATGGTGGTGGTGGAAAAACAGATTACACCACAGTGTGGCGACGGTAAGCCGTACATACCCACGCGCGGTGATTTCATTTTTCATAGGATGGATATAAGATGAAATAGGGTTCTTTCATATATAAAATAACATATCGGTATATTATTTATACATATGTTATTACTTTATAATGAAACCACTAAATTAGAGTATGTAGAAGAATAATGAAACTTGAAAGAATCGGTAGAAGAGATTACCTCTTCTTCGATGCACCACCTTTGAACATCCTCTTAAGGGTCTAGAGTTGGTATTTTGAGAAGACCAGAATCTCAAAAATGTTACAAAGGAAGTTTAGAAGAGTAATGGGTAGGGGTTGGCCGATCTTTAAGGATCCAAATTGTGTGAGGAGGAGCGGGATGAGGTGCACTTTTATAAGAGAAGAGAGGGGAACTTTTGGAAAACTGAAAAATATTAATTAATAATAAAACCAAGCAACACTTAAAAACTTCCAAAGTGAATCAAATTAGGATATTATGTAAGATAGGGTTGTAATCTAATCAACCAATCAAATTTATACTTGTTGGGAAATTATTTTAAACCTTATCAATTGGATTTATCCTTATTTACTTTATTTAATTTTATTTGTGGTAATAATATTATAAATTTTAAATTGTAATAAATACTTACATATGTTTTTTGAATTGCCCATATTGGAAAATTTATGAAATTTTAGAATTTATAAATTTCAATTTTTAATTTTTAAATATTTTTGCGATTTTTAATCAATTTAATAACATGTTATTTTTATAAAATATCAATGGTGTCAATTCCCACAATATTCATTTATTTTAATTTAAATAAAATCCAAACAGAGGATATATTCGAACCAAAATACTTAATAGATTAATAACATGTCATATTAATATAAAAAATATGTATATAACATTAATTTGTTAATATAATATTTATTTTAATATTTTTATAACCATTTATTTGATATTTTTCTTAATAAAATAATTACTACAACCATTTAGTATAATTTTTTAATATACTTATTTTTTGAATAAAAATTAATAATAAAATACTATAACAAAGTTAAATATATTTTATTTTATAATAATACTTTTATTTGAATTTTTCATCTAAAAACCCATCATTTAAAATGATATGTTTATTAAATTATGAAGGTGACAACTTTGACATCATTTAAAATAAAATAATATTAATGTCATAATCAGTTTTATAAGTCTCCAAATGGTCCACAAGTAGACACATGGATTATTAGGGTATAGATATACTCTACCATTTAGGTTTGGTCAAGTTTATGGTCCTTTTTATGGGTATTATTATTTTAATAAAAACTATATTATTGATTTTTCACTAAATAAATAATTTATGCATCATTAATGTATAAGCTATTAATGTAATTATATATTTCATAAAAATTAAAAATAAATTACAATGATTAATATAAAAAAATTATATTTCAAATGAGTATTTATAATTGAATTTATATTTTGTATTTCCTTATAGAAATATACTGTAATTATTAGAGTTTGAGTGAGACATATTTAACTTTCTTTAAATAAAATAAATTAAATATTGTAATGACATCCATGTGGGTTCCAAAAGATACCATTTCAACCCAAGTATATTTTAGGACGAAATATAATCATCCAATTATATTAATACATGTGTTAGGTTAATTTTATAATATTATTGTTACCATTAATTACCTGATTTACCTTTAACTGTAGTAAATAAAATTTACCGTAGTTACTATTCATAATGCCAAAAATAAAAAGTATCCTATTAACATAATTTCAAACTACTGATTATAAATATGGAATCCATTTTTCTAAATTGAAAACATAGATGTTGCAGTATTTAATTTAAAATTAATCTCACTGTTGAGAAAATGGGTTCTAAAAGTTAAAAGATTGCAAAAGATTGAAAAGTTTTTACCTATGAATTCAATGTGAAATTAGTGATAATGACATACATAAAATTAAATGGTAAAAATATATTCTATTTATATTTTAAAATAATTCAATATTATAATTTAACAATATAAATTATCTAGATGAAAAAAGTTGTTTTTAATTAAAATTTACCATATATGTACTATTCATCAAAATATGAAAGTTAACAGAAAAATATTAAAAAATTACCCAAAGTTAATATTTATATCCTTATTTAAGTTAGTAAGTTTATTTCATCAAATTTAAATTATAAACATGTTGAAAACTAGATTTATTGTGGGTGCGCTATCAAAGGGCTGCAAAACTTCATTTCATTTAAAACATAATTTACCCGAAAAAATTATTTTGTTTTCTTAGTATTTTCTAGAACATGTGTAAGATGAATTATAATTTTATAAAATTAAAATTGATGTTAATACTATTGGTAACGACTAGTTTATTATAATATTATAACAATATATCATTGTTTAGTGAAACTCGGTACTTCGTACAACACACGCTATTAAGGATGGTCACTCTTGCATGAAACAAAAGCCAAAAATAGTGTTGCATATAGTACAAGATAATACGATGTTGCGTATAACACAAGATAATATTGGTGTAATGTACAACACAAGACATCACAAAAATTTAAAAGATTATTTCTCATAAAATCTCGGGATGTTGCACTAAAACATCCAAAATCTGCATCTGAAAATAAATATTAATTAACATCAGAAGTTTTTTGGATAATGAAGAGATTGAAAACTAATTACTTTTAAATATCTAAAAAATATTTTGAGATCAATACAATGTGATTCTTTTAGGATTTGTTTGAAATCTGTCCCATAAACACACTGAAAAGATAATATCGGGTCTGCTAGCAGTAAGATATATTAAGATAATAATCGTACATCTATTCAACTTATTTTCCAGTGGTTTTTCATCTTCATCCAAATCATGGTTAATATTAGTACTCCTGGGAGTTGAATTTGTCTTATTGTTCTCAAAACCAAAATTCTTCAATAAATTAGTAATATTTATACTTTGGTTTAATACATTTCTGTTGGTCGGAGTGGATACTCAATATGGGTGAATTGAGTACCAATTAAAATTTCTAGGTAAAAAAATTATGTTAAGAAAACCCCAATTTTAAAAATGGAACTGTTAATTTAGGTAGGAGAAATGTAAATTTTGAATTGGTCAACAGGTCTCTCGAAGGGAGATTAGTCCTCAGATAAATCAGCGTAGAACACTAATTAATCTTTTGAAACTAGTTTAATTAATTAAACAAATACACACACTAACCAAAACTAACTATCAATGTGTAAGCAAAAATAGTTTTATTTTTTAGAAAATATTAGCAGCGGATAAAAAAACAAAGTAATTGAATCTTAGCCCAACAATGTAAACAAGAGGTTCAGTCTCAAGAAGAGACTTAATCCTCTCCACTTAGTGATCACCTACCACCAAGCTATTTATATAATTAAACTTTTGATCCACACCCTAGATTAGGGTTTAAAATAGAACACCAGGCTGTCCAGGTCACACATGACCTCTACCACAATTATTCGTGGGAAACAACAGAAATATGAGATTGAATATGAGGATAGTTTGATATCATCCAGTTATGCTCAGGAGATAATGTGTCTTATACAAATAAATATTCACACAGCTCAAATAGAAAATATAAAACACAATAGAGTTATGGATGAGAATAGAGATAAGAATTCTCTGTGTTTTGTGAACTAAAGCTCTAGACTCAATAAAAAATGAGAATATGGTATTTGAGTCTTCTGCTCGAAGTTGTCTTCAACATAGAGTATCAAAATTTATGAAATCTAGCTTCAGGGAGTGAAAAGGATCATCTCGTTGATGTCTCAATGTATATTGATCCTTTGTGGTGAAGATAGTTTGTCACAGTCTTCTTGTAATCTCAAGTGTTTAGTTCGTCTCTTTTCATATTGGCATGGTCTATGTCTCAGCGTGTACTTCTACAATCATCGTCATCCTTTTAACGTAAAAGATGAGGTCCTTTAAAAATCCACAAATCTCTACGCATAAGGATCTTCGCACGTTCATGTACCTCGTACTTGTCTACGGATTTTCCTACAAACAACATTAAATAATGTTAGAAAAATTAATTTTTCTACATATGACCGTTAGAAATAAATTTGAATTAATAAAATGAAAATCGTTATTTATATCAATCAGTTGGTAATCTTCGATCTTCTATCTTCGGTTTGATAACATCGTTCTGTCTTCTTCGGTGTGACATCTTCAGTGTGTCGGCTTCAGTCTGTAAAACTTCGGTCTGTCGTACTTTGGTGTGTCGACTTCGGTCTATCAAACTTCTGTGTGTCATACTTCAGTTTGTCGAACTTTAGTGTGTCATACAACGGTCTGATAACATCGGTTTATCAAACTAGGGTGAGATACACATCGGTCTATCATTCTTTGGTATTTCGAACTTCGTTTTCGGCATTTCATCCTTTGATTTCGGTGTGTCGACTACAGTTTTAGGGAATCCAAGAAAGATTGTAAAGAATATGTTTTGCATATAACCTTACAAGATGAATTTTAAATCAATGTATATGTAAAAATACACTTGTAAACATATTGATTCATGATTTATAAGAACTTTACTTCTTAAAGTATATGTTGATGAATGAAAAAATTGATTCAAATAGAAATATTACAATTTCCATGAAATATATGACTCTATATATTGACATTATTTGTGATTATGAAAAATACATTATCTGAAGGGTCCAATAATCTCCACCTTTTTGATAATCACAAATTATGGCATATATTCAAATATATAGAATAAACATGGTTGAATATACTTTTCCAATATAACTAAAATTTGACACTGCTAGAATTTATTTAAAACAAATATCCCCCTCACAAGATGGATTAAGGAGAGGTAGATGATTTAAAAAGAGGGTATTCCAACCTTGAGTTCTAATCATCCATAATTTATCCCCCTTTCTCAGATGCCATACTGACATTCTCCCCATTTTGGAATTAACAAAAATAGAAATGAAGAAATGGAAAAAAAGAGAAATTAATGATACCATAAAAAATTTCATTCAAAATCCTAAGAGTACAAGATAATCAGAAAAATGGTAAATCCCTATAAAAAAGGAACAATTCATTACTACAAAGGGTTTGTATATAGATTATCGTTTCCTTTTTCTGAAGGATCCAATGGAGACAGAGAAGGTTTGGTAGGGGCTGAAGATGAAGCTGAACTGATTATAACACCAGGCAGAGAAACACATATAGGAACAGTTGCTACAAGGGTAGGCCTTCTCTTTGATAGCACATGACTTGGAGACTAGTCAGTAATGATATGTCGAATCTGAGTGTGAGCTTGAGATATAGTCATTAGAGTAGGAGGCCAAGAGGCAGTACAAATTGAAGCAGCTGGAGGGACCACAATAGCCTCGACCTGAACATATAGATAAGGATTGAGAAGTTTGATGAAGTCATTGATGACTTCTCCTCCATATTGCATTGCCTTCTCAAAGTCATCCTTATACTCCATAAAAGTATTCATTAGAGGTGTAAAATCTTTCAAATGGAGAACTTGATTTCTGAAAGCCTCTGTGATTGGGGAAATTCAAATAATTTCTTCCAGAAACATGAAATTGGTGATATTGTCATTCTTCATATATATGTTAGTGAAATACTTATCCACTTTTTCGAGAATTTCCTTCTGAGCTGTAGAGGTTTAATTGGTTCATTGTCTGATCATATTGTAAAAAAGATCTATATTCTGATATACCTTTTCAAGGGTTTTCCTATTTGAAGCAATCTGGAGTTTCTGAATCTCCTATTTCATCACAATCTTGAGAGACTCTCAATCAGCAACTGCACTTCTTTCCCTCCTGAAACTAGATGGGCCATTCAACATTTTTTCAAGTTCTTCTTTCAACTTTTTCAAATGAACACTGATTAGATGAGTTAAAAAGTTCATAATAACTTCTAGAACAACACTAAAGGAGGTATTTAAGTCAAAGGATAAGGAATGAAGCTCAGTGATCATCTTTCTCACTTCTTATATCAATAAAGTGTTATGTCTAATAATAGTTTCTGCTGTATTAATAAGATTCAGTTCAATATCCTGAATCACAATTCTTGCAATTTTTGCTGCATCAGCATCTGAGATGCTTATTGAGGTGGAGGCTTCATTTTTAGATCCTACTGAATCTAGAAAAGACTTACATATCCAATTCTTATAATTTTACAAATCAGCCTTAGTGACATAGTCACTTTGCACTGACTGAGCAACTGGGTCTACTAGGGGAGATGCAACTATTGGAACAGGAGCAGCTGGCTCAGGGTTAGTATGGGCATGAGGAAGAAGAGGAGGAGGTACCATTTCCGCATCTGAGTCATATTCTAAACCGAAAAGAATATATCCTGAAATACTATTCCACTCTCTAGAATAAGTCCAATCTCTTGGCTCAATGGTATCAATTCTTACCATTCTTCTCCGAGGATCAGGAATAACATCACTATCACCAATTTATTCATCTTGGCCTCTGGCCATAATACCTTTTCTGAGGATAGGAACAAACCAAACCTCAGGTTCTACCTGAGTTTCTGCTTCTTCAACTTCACCAGGTACTTCCTCAATTTGAGGCACAGGAACTACATCTTCTTCTTCATGGCCTGCATTAATAATATCGTTCAATTCCCAAATGATCTCTTGATTTTCAACAATGGGATGGAGTGGTCTATCCCAATGTCCATCATCTCTATGATCATCAGTCTTTTGATCTGCATGCTCTAATCCACCACCAGCTCCCTGAACAAATTCCTCACTGGATATGTCAACCACTTGTTGTCCCACTTTTAGAGACTCACTCACATGCTCAATAGTTCCTCCATCATCACCATTATCACTCTAACACCCCCGATTTTTATTATGTTATATAAATCATCAAAGGAATCATTCACTACACACAACACTAGCTTGTATTTCTTTACACGCAAATACGGCCTTCCTCGATATCTTGGGTTGTACGCAATACCGATTTTCAGTAAACAACAACATGATATTAAAATATTATTAAAACTAGCAATTATGAATAGTAATACCCACTATTTAAAATTTAATAAATTTAATCTTTCAAAATCGACTTCATTTTTGGATTCGGAATATCGAAATTAGCTCAGGGTGAGATTTGGGTATTTTTATGAAAATATTCAATTTTTGATGAATAGTGAAAACACTGGGTTACTATTTAAAAACCGACATTTTATTTAAATAATTATTTATTTTATTTAAATTTATTTTAGATAAAAATTTATACATAATACCTATATAAGTTCAATTTAATTCATTGGAGTTATTGAACTTTTCACCATCTTTTACCAACCTCCTAGGAGAATTTGCAAATTCACACAAAACATAATTTTATCACTTCTGTGAGTGGAATTTCAAAAATCCGAGAGAAACGGTTAATATCAAGGACTAAAATTTGGTTCAATGAGATGAAAATAATTTTTGGTGAATATTAACTTTTTAATTTTTTTCCACGATTAAAAGTAAATAGGGTAATTAAGGGTAAAATGATATTATTATTATCCTAAAACATTTCTTAATTATATTAGATAAGTGTAATTCGACCAAAAACAACCTTAGGAATAAAATATTAACTTTCAGGTCCACTGGGATTAGATTAAGACATTTATTATTAATTTATTTAAACAAGAGTTAAAAATGTTAAAATCAATGTTTAATAAATAAAACATTTTTAATATAGGGTTATATATAAGATAATTTCGACTATAAATATTCATTAGAAATATAAAAATATTTACTATATATTGTTATTTTATTTATAATTTTTACACATTAAATAATTTAATTTATTTATGACACAATGATGATGCAGTAATTATCTTATTAATGAAATATTATCCTAATTGATGTTATAAATACGCCAATAAATGTAATTTGAGCCTTTTTATGAATTAAAATAATTTTCTAGGTTAATATGACATATTAGTATTGATTTAATTAACTTTTTTCCAACTAATGATGCTGTTATGATTTTCAAAAAAATTAATTACCACATAGTGTCAAAATTGACATAAAATAGTTTTTAAAACAAATATTATAAAATTAATAGTTATTTGATTCATAAAAATCTAAGGTTCTGCCAAATGTATTAGATAAGGTTATATATATTAATAATAAACAATTTGGTTTTCGTTTGGCTTGTTATAGTAAGTCTATTAATCTTATAGTGTAAGAAAAAAATAAGACAGTAAAAGTAAAATTATTTTTCTTAAAGATAAATCTAAATTATAAGGTTAAAATAGAAACCTAAACTTGTCTAAATTCTATTTGATGATAGTA
This sequence comes from Viscum album, assembly GCA_963277665.1. NCBI lineage: Eukaryota > Viridiplantae > Streptophyta > Magnoliopsida > Santalales > Viscaceae > Viscum > Viscum album. Next base: position 121,963,314 of record OY728129.1, on the reverse strand, counting down.
TTTAGAGCCATAACCACCTTATCTTCGAAATAAATCACTTTGGACTTATTAAAAACCGAATATGACTTTATATTAAAATAATATTTTTAGTTTTTCCAAAGGTGCCCCTCTCCTCCCTCATAAAAGGGAACCTCCTCCCTCTCTTCCTCACACCACATTGAGCCTTCAGGATCGGCCAACCCCTGCCAATTTCTCTTCTACACATCCCTAGAAACATCCTAGAGGTCTGGGTATTCTTCAAATACAATCTTTAGTGCCCTAAGAGGAGGTTAAGAAGAGGTGCTTCAAAGAAGAGGTAATGTCCGTTACCGATTCTTTCAACTTTATTTCTTCTTATACTTCTTCTTCTTTAGTTCTTTCATTATGAAGTAGTAACATCAGTATCAATCATAAATCTATATGTTATTATAAGTATTAAACAAACCTATTTCACCATCTATCCATCATACGGAAAATGAAATCATTGCGCGTGCGTACAAACGGAATACCATCTCCATGTCATGGTGTAATTTATTTTCCACCACCACCTTACATGGATGGGTATAATGGTGTAGAGAATTACTGTATATTATTATTGTAAATAGATATTCATTCTGAAATAGTATAAATACACTCTAATACAATTACACGATCATGTGAACGATATCATCGCTCGTGCGTACGTACAGAATATCGTCTCCACGATGTGATGGGACTCATTCTACATGATCTTCATTGCATTATTATTATATAAATAAATTTATTGAATAAATATAATATATATTAAACTAATACCATTTTATAAATGAAGTATCTATAACCTAAAAAGAATAATAATAATTTATTCGACAAAACATGCATAAGAAAAAAATTAATAAACACCCAAATAACAAGTATCAATCAAATATTACTAATAAGAAGCTAATAATATGACCAGATATGATATCATAACAATAACTATGATTCTGGAATAAGGCAATGACATTATTTAAATCATTATACAGGAGGTTCACACACTTATGATGCAAATCGGACCTAAGGTAAGGGAAAATCTCGCAATCTCAATTTTTATCCGAGATTGTATATAATTCAGAATTTACTGAGGAATATATATCATACACATCCATGATTCCTCAACATGTAATACTATTTATATCCTCCTACAATTTTTAAATCAAAATTTTCCCTTAGGTGAATTTTTAGTAAATGAAATGAAAGGAATCATTTGTCATTTTTCGTACGAGGTACTTTTTGAAATTTCTGGCCAAATTACAAGAAGAATGTTTTTTAACTTCTACGGGTTGAAAGGATTTTTAGAACATTATTTCCATGAATCTTATTTTACAAGTTTTCATGTATATTTTTAATCAACTTCATTTAGTTTAAAATTTAATGACATGTTAAAAAGGAAAAATGTTTTTGAAGTAGAAAGGATATTTTACTCAAGAATGGATTTCAAGTGTTTTATCAAAATTATTTTCCATATAAGATAATATAGGGTTCTTTTTCTGTCCCTATTTTTACATTGATTTGATTATGTTATTATTTAATTATTTTTTTGATGTCCTTTTATCTTATATGGATTATGTTTTGATGGCATGATGTTTAAGAATCCCATTTTTATTACATGGGTTATGCTATGATTTATTATTTTTGATTTTTGGGCACAATAAGAATGGTTTCATTATTAGATGGGTGGGTCATATATCTCCCTCCAATGCATTGAGTAAGGATTTATATCTCATGAGATAGACATTGCTGGAACGGCAGGTTAATCTGGTTCAGTGAAACAGGACTGAAACGAGGAGTGAACTCGGTTCAAAAATGGACATTGTCCACTAAGATAGTCTTGGAAATGACTATTGACTACTAAGAAATGATTCTATATGATTATGTGTGTATTTCAAAATGTTTCATGTTTGAAGTTATGATTATTTGGATTATATCTCACTACTATGATTTATCCCATGTTATGAAATTATGATTTACTTTGCTGGTTTTGATTTCCAAAATGTAATGTTCTTATGAATATGATGTGATTGATATTTATTTTTTTTACCCTAACTGGGCATTTGAGCTCACCCTTTTGTATGTTTTCTTTCCCCATCTCAGGAATAAGGTTATTAAGTTGGATATGCTAAAAGGGACCCATGATATGATGAAATAAATAGGAGACAATGTAGATGATTTATGAACTAGTTGTTTATGTTTCCTAGTTTCTAAAGACACTATACCTATACGGTCCTTTCATGGTTTTTTTATATGTTGTATTAAGTGTGCTTCAATTTTGATGAAATAACAATGTATGTAAAGTATGGGACGTTATAGTTGGTTTCAAAGGAAAGGTATAGTCATCTTTGGAAAATAGGTTGTGAAAGCCTTAGTAAGAACCCTAAGGATCAGTCTAAGCATAGAACACAATCTTAGTGTTTTAGAAATGGCCATGAACAACCTATGATAAGACCTTAAGTGTAAAATTTTATTCTTGATTATGTGTTTTTCCAATTATAATTAGTGTTTCTCATACTATTCTTCTTGGTTTTAGTCAATGGCTGGAACCCGAAGGAACCGTGTTAATGTGGAATGAGACAGGCAATGCAATGATTGTCCCCATGAGCAACCAAACGTCATGGGAGCTAGAATGAAAAATCTTGTAGCCATGATCACACAAATTTGTCAAGATATGAATCATTCAGGACTTCAAAATGAGAAAAGGAAGGAGCAATATTATGTTGAATACATCATGAGGCAGCGTACACCTTTACTCAGCTAGTCTACTGATCCATTATTTCTTGAACAATGGATCAGTACTACTGAAAAGTTATTTTCAGTTCATCAGTGTTCTGAACATGAAAAATTCATCTTAGCAGTGTATAGTATGGAAGGTGGTACAGATCAATGGTGGAATCTTATCAACAATATGAGGCAAAGAGATGAAATTGAGTCCATTGAAAGGGACAAGTTCATGAACTTATTTTTCGATAAGTACTTCCCTCGTATTCCTTGATCAAATAAGGAGAAGGGGTTTCTTGAAATAAAGCAAAAGGATGATGAATCGGTTGGTACCTATGAAGAAAATTTTACAAGACTTGCAAGGTACGCTTCTGGTATTATTATCCAACCGGAGAGTAAGATCGATCGATTATTTAGTGGTTAAAAAACAATTCTTCGAAGGGAGTTAGCCATAAGGGACTTCAATAGCTACATGGAAATCATTCTATGTGCTCTCAAGGTTGAGATGGAGATTGGAGTAACCCATCAGTTATATGGTTTTGATAAGAAGAGGAAAATGGAATTCAAAGGAAAATATAAAGACCACACCAAAAGAAGATGAGTGTTCCGTTATGCTCAAAGTATGGAAAGAAACATGGATGGGGTTGTCTTAAAGAGACAATTAAATGTTTAAAATGTGGAAAGAAAGGTCATTGAGCATTTGAATTCCGCAATGATGGGAAGAAGATGTCTAGTGATGCGAACAAAGAAAAGGCTACACATAGTGCACCTCCTACACTTTAATGTTACAAGTGCAAGGAAATGGGGAATTATGCCAATCAATGCTCGAATCCAAGGGTTGTTGATGATGATCGACATAAAAAAACTCTTAAGGCTAAAGACAAAGGAAATTCACATGCAATTTCTATCAGTGATGTGGAGTATGATAATTAATTGATGAAAGGTACACATACCATCCACTCTAATGTAGCAAATGTTTTATTTGATTCTAGATCCACCCACTCTTTTATTTCTGAAAAAATTTCTAATGGTATCATTTTATTACCTCAATAATTAGATGTTGAGTTAGCTATGACAACCCCTAATGGCACAATAGTCATATCAAAAGTTTATAATTCTTCTCCAATTGATGTTTTTGGGAAAGTTCTTCCTGCAAATCTTGTGATACTTCCAATAATAGAATTTGATGTGATTCTTGGCATGGATTGGATTTCTTTATATGGAGCTCATATCAATTTCCAAAGAAGGGAAGTCACATTTCATATTCCAGATGAATCTATGATCATCTATCGATGCAAGGATGAACATAACCTTCCAGTGGAAATTTAATCCATCTTATGTATCTTAATTCTACTAAATGAAGGTCATTTATCTCAAATGGTTGGAGAGAAACTCATGATTAATAATATACCCATTGTACGAGAGTTTTATGATGTCTTTCTTGAGGAATTACCGGATCTTCCACCAAATCGTGAAGTTGAGTTTTCAATAGAACTCATACTGGGTGCTTTACCTATTTCAAAGAAACCTTTTAGAATGGTCCCAAATGAGTTGCAGGAATTGACGAAGAAACTCCAAGAGAATCTTGACAAGGGATTCATATACCCTAGTGCATCACCTTGGGGAGAACCTATTCTATTTGTTAAGAAGAAATATGGATCAATGATACTCTGTATTGATTATCGAGAACTTAAAAAGATCAATACCAAGAAAAAATATCCTCTCCCACGCATTGATGACTTATTTGACCAACTACGTGGATCTCAATACTTTTCCAAGAATGATCTTCGTTCAGAGTATTATCAATTAAGGGTCAAAAGTGAGGATATACAAAAGACGGCTTTCCTTAAAAGGTATGGAAAGTATGAATTTATAGTGATTCCATTTGTCTTACTAATTCCCCTTCTATCTTCATGGATCTAATTAATAGAGTCTTTAGAGACTATCTTGATTATTTTGTGGTAGTTTTATAGATGATATTCTTGTATATTCAAAGAGAAAGGAAGAACATGAAGATCCCTTGAGAATTGTATTGAAAACCCTAAGAAAGGAGAAGATTTATTCTAAATTTACAAAGTGTGAATTTTGGCTTAAAAAATTTGCATTTTTGGGTCACATAATCTCAAAAGAGTTGATATCTGTGGATCCAGCAAAGAGAGAGGTTAACGAAAGATGGATGAGACCAACAACAGTAACTGAGATACGATTTTTTCGTGGTTTGGCTAGATATTATCAACGTTTTGTGAATGATTTTTCACGATTATCTAATCCACTCACCAGGTTAACTCGAAAAGGAGTTAAGTTTGTGTGGACAGAGGAATGTGAAGAGAATTTCAAGGAGTTAAAAAGAAGGTTATCCAGTGCACCTGTACTCACACTTCCTTGTAGTGGAGAAAGGTTTGTGATCTACAGTGATGCATCCAAGAAGGGGTTGGGGTGTGTTCTTATACAAAATGATCTGGTGATATCTTATGCCTCATTACAGTTTAAAATCCATGAGCAAAATTACCCAAATCATGATTTGGAGTTAGCTGCGGTAATATCTGCATTAAAGATTTAGAGGCATTATCTTTATGGTGAAAGGTGTGATATTTATACTGATCATAAAAGTTTGAAGTATATTTTCACACAGAAGGAGCTGACTATGCTCCAGTGAATATAGTTGGATTTGATTAAGGATTACGACTGCTCAATTCATTACCACCCATGGAAAGCAAACAATGTGGCAAAAGCATTATGTCAATAAGACACTGCTAGCTTATCCATGATGAGGATCACAAAATATCAAATATTAATGGATTTATAGAGGATGGATCTTGGAATTATAATAGAAGGGGAAAATCTTATCTTTCTCAAATGAATTTTCAACCATCTATACATGCGAAGATTAAAGAGGCACAGAAAGAAGATGTAGAGTTACAAAAGAAGGTGAGAAATGTTCTTGAATTCAACCTTGATTCTGATGAGATAATAAGGTACAGGAATCGGGTTTTTGTTCCTCCCATCCCATAATTAATGAAGGAGCTGCTAGATGAGGCTCATAGTTCATCATTCTCTATTCATCCTGGAAGCACAAAGATGTATAGGGACCTGAAAGAGTACTTCCAGTGGGATGGCATGAAAAGTGATATTGCTGAATATGTCTCTCGAAGCTTGGTTTTCCAGCAAGTTAAAGATGTGAGACAGAAGTCTAAGGGGATGTTACAACCATTACCCATACCCTAATGGAAATGGGAAAACATCACTATGGAAATTGTCACTGGACTTCCCTAAACATCCAAAGGCAATAATGCTATCTCAGTCATAGTTGATCATCTTACGAAGTCAGAAAACTTCATTGCTATTAGGGAAGATTTCTCTCTGGATCAGCTTGCTAGGATATATGTAAAAGAAGTGGTAAGATTGCATGGATTACCACTTTCCATTTTATCTAATCAGGATCTGAGGATTACCTCAATGTTCTGGAGAAGTCTTCAACATACTCTGGATACATAGTTGAGTTTCAGCACTGGTTATCATCCTCAGACAGACGGTCAGTCTGAGACAACAATTCAAACTCTAGAAGATATGTTAAGATCTTGCTCTATGGATTTCAATGTTGGTTGGGATCAACACCTACCTATGGTGGAATTTTCTTATAATAATATCATCCACTCCAGTATTTAGATGGCTCTTTATGAAGCTCTCTATGGAATGAAATGCCGAACTCCAACTTGCTGAGATGAAGATGGGGAAAGAAAGCTATTAGGACCTGATCTTGTTGATGAGATGGCTGAAAAGGTCTGATCTTCTCAACAACACATAATAGAAGCTCAGAGTCGACAAAAAAGTTATGCCGACAACCTAAGATAATATCTATAGTTTGAATTGGGTGATAAAGTGTTCTTACGAATATCTCCTTGGAAGAGAGTAATGAGATTTGGAAAGAAGGGAAAGCTGAGCCCTAAGTATATCGGTCTTTTTAAAATAATGGATCATGTTAGTAAGGTAGCTTACCGATTGGAGCTTCCACTGAATCTCTCTTATATTCATGATCTGTTTCATCTATCTCTCCTGAGAAAGTACGTACCCGATCCTTCACATGTACTCAACTCAGAAGTTGTACCGCTGGAGCAAGATATTTCTGATGAAGAACAGGTGATAGAGATTCTGGATTGTAGCGAAAAAGTCATACAGAACAATACCACTCGCTTGGTGAATGTTTTATGGAAGAACCACCAATTATAATAAGATACATGGGAGCTTGAGGATATGATGAGGGAGAGGTATCCTCATCTGTTTGTTACAAAGTGAAGAATTTCGAGGGTGAAATTCATTTTAAGGGGGGTAGAATGTAACACCCGTGTTTTTTTGTTTATATGTTGTATAAATCATCAAAGTAATCATTCACTACACACAACACTAGCTTGGATTTCTTTACATGCAAATGCATCCTTCCTCGATAGCTTGTGTTGTACACAAAACCTAGTTTCACTAAACAATGACATACTATTAAAATATTATTAAAACGAGCCACTATGAATATTAATACCCACTTTTTAAAAATTTATATATTTTATCTTTCAAAATGGACTTCATTTTTTGAATCGGAATATCAAAATTATCCTATGGTGAAATGTTTTTATTTTTATGAAAACATTCAATTTTTGATGAATAGTGAAAACACTAGGTTACTATTTAAAAACCGACTTTTTATTTAAATAATTATTTACATTATTTAAATTTATTTTAGGTAAAAATTGATACATAATACCTATATAAGTTCAATTTAATTCATTGGAGTCATTTTATAATAATTTTAGATATATAAAAATTTTGTTGAACTTTTCACCGTCTTTTACTAACATCCTAGGATAATTTCCAAATTCACATAAAACATAATTTTTCTACTTATGTGAGTGTAATTTCAAAAATCCGAGAGACACCGTTAATATCAAGGATTAAAATGTGGTTCAATGAGATGAAAATAATTTTTTGTGAATAGTAACGTTTTCTTCTTTTTTACCACAGTTAAAAGTAAATAGGGTAATTAAGGGTAAATATGATATTATTATTATCTTAAACATGTCCTAATTATATTGGATAATTTTAATTTGACAAAAAATAACCTTAGGAATAAAATATGACCATTTAGGTTCACTTGGATTAGATTTGGACATTTATTATTATTTTATTTAAACAAGAGTTAAAAAAGTTAAAATCATTGTTTAATAACTAAAACACATTTAATATAGGGTTATACATAAAATAATTTCAAATATAAATATTCATTAGAAAGATAAAATGATTTAATACATAATGGTATTTTATTTTAAATTTTTAGACATTATATAATTTAATTTATTTATGACACAATGATGATGCAGTAATTATGTTATTAATAAAATATTAACCTAATTGATGTTATAAATACTCCAATAAATTTAATTTGAGACTTTTTATGAAATCCATTAATTTTATAGGTTAATATTACATATTATAATTGATTTAATTAACTTTTTTCGAACTAATCATGCAGTTATTATTTTCACAAAAATCAATTACCAAATAGTGTCAAAATTGACATAAAATAGTTTTTAAAATAAATATTTTATTATTAATTGTTATTTTATTCATAAAATATATGGTTTGGAAAAATGACTTAGATAAGGTTATATATATTAATAATAAACAACTTGGGGTTCGTTTGTCTTGTTATAGTAATTTTATTAACCTTATAGTGTAAGAAAACAAGAAGACCCGGTAAAAGTAAAATTATTTAACTTAAAGTTAAATCTAAATGATAATGTTAAAATAGAAACCTAAACTTGTCTAAATTCTTTTGGATGAGAGGCTTTCGAGCCATCTCCACCTTAGCTTCAAAATAAATCAATTTGGAGCTATTAAATACTGAATATGACTTTATAATAAAATAATAGTTTTAGTTTTTCTAAAGGTTCCCCTCACCTCCCTTATAAAAGGGAACCTCCTCCCTCTCTTCCTCACACCACATTGAGCCTCCGTGCTTGGAAAAACCCTACCAATCTCTCTTCTACACTTCCCTAGAAACATCCTAGAGGTCTTGGTCTTCTTCAAAGGCCATTTTTAGTTCACTAATTGGAGGTTAAGAAGAGGCGCTTCAATGAAGAGGTAATGTCTGTTACCGATTCTTTCAACATTATTTCTTCTTCTACCTCTACTTCTTTAGTTGTTTCATTATGAAGTAATAACATCAGTATCACTCATATACTGATATTTTATTATAAATATGAAACAACCCAATTTCACCATCTATCCATCATACAGAAAACAAAATCACCGCGCGTGCGTACGTACGGAATACCGTCTCCACGCCGTGGTGTAATCTATTTTCCACCACCACCTTACTTGGATGGGAATAATGGTGTATATAATAACTATATATGATTATTTTAAAGTGATATTTATTCTGAAATATTATATATACACTCCAATTCAATTCCACGATCATGGGAACGATATCATCGCTCGTGCGTACCTACGGAATACCGTCTCCACGATGGGATGCGACTCGTTCTACATGATATTCACTGTATAATTATTATATAAATGAATTGAATGAATAAATATGATATATATTACATTAATACCATTCTTTAAATTATTTATCTATAACCTAAAAAGAAGAATAAGAATTTATTCGACAAAACACGCATAAGAAGAAAAAGCAATAAACACCCGAATAACAAGTATCAATGAAATATTACTAATAAGAAGCTAAGAATATGACCATATATAAAATCATAACAATAAGTATGATTTTTTAATAAGTCAATGACATTATTTAAATCATTATACATGAGCTTTAGACCCTTACGAAGCAAATCGGACCCAAGGTAAGGGAAAATCACGCAATCTCAATTTTTATCCGAGATTGAATATACTTCAAAATTTACTAGGGAATATTTATCATCCACATCCATTTTTCCATAGTATATAATATTATTTATATCCTCCTACAATTTTTTAAATCCAATTTTACCCTTCAGTGAGTTTTTAGTAAATGACCTGAAAGGAATCTTTTGTCGTTTTTCGTACGAGGAACTTTTTGACATTTCCGGCCAAAGTACGAGAAGAATGTTTTTAACTTATATGGAATGAATGGATTTTTATAACATTATTTCCATGATGCTTCCCTTACATGTTTTCAAGTTTATTTTTAATCAACTTCTTTTAGTTTAAAATTGTATGACATGTTATGAAATGAAAAAAAATTTGATGTAGAAATGATATTTTCCTCAAGAATGGAGTTCAAGTGTTTTATCAAAATTATTTTCCATCTAAGATAATATAGGGTTCTGGTTCAATGCCTATTATTACATTTATTTGATTTTGTTATGATGGAATTAATTTTATGATGTCCTTTTATCTTATATGGATTATTTTTTGATATCATGGTGTTTAAGAATCCCATTTTTATTACATGGGTTATGCTATGATGTATGATTTATGATTTTGTGGCACACATATGAATGGTTTCATTATGAGATTGGTGGGACCTATATCTCCTTCCAATGCATTGGGTAAATATTTATATCTCATGAGATAGACATGGATGGAAGGGAAGGTTAATCTAGTTCAGTGAAACAGGACTGAAAAGAGGAGTGAGCTCGGTTCAAAAATGGACTTTGTCCACTAAGATAGTCTTGTCAATGAGTCTTGACTACTAAGAAATTATTCTCTATGATTATGAGTTTATGCCACACTGTTTCATGTTTTAAGTTATGATTATTGGGATTACATTTCACTACAATGTTTTATCCCATGTTTTGAAATTATGATTTTTTTTCAATTTAAGATTTCCAAAATGTTATGTTCTTATGAATATGATGTAATTGATATTTATTTTGTTTACCCTTACTGAGCATTTGATATCACCCTTTTGTATGTTTTCTTTCCCCAGGTTAGGAATAAGGTTATTATGTAGGATATTCCAAAAGGGACTATAGATATGATGAAATAAATTTGAGACAATGTAGATTCTTTATGAACCAGTTGTTTATGTTTCCCAATTTGTAAAGACACTATACCTATACGGTCCTTTCATGGTTTTGTTATATGTTGTAATAATGTGCTTCAATTTTGAGGAAATAACAATGTATATAATGTATGGGTCGTTATAATCACGACCACCATCATCATAATTCTTATCATCATCATCATATTCTTAATCTTATTTGATAACATAACCTTCAACTCCATTAACTTCGGTTTCATCCTCTTCTTCATCACCTAGAATAGTTTCCCTTGAAGGACGTTCCATAGGTGGACTAGCAGGTCCATAAGTCATATTTTTGGGACATTTAGATATATCATGATCAATCCTATCATCAAAAGTAGATCCTTCTTCCCTAGGTACTTCAGCCTCGGCTTCCTCATATGTATAGAAAGGAACTTCTCCAGGTTTGGGACTATGATCAACGTGGTCCTTTGGTCTAGAATGATGGTTAACCAGATTGAATTCCTCATATATTATTTCTTCATCTCCTACCCAACATTTCTTCCATGGGTTCCAGAATATCATCATCCTTTAACAAATGACTTTTTGAAGACAAAAAACCACTACAAGAAATTATCATTTCATTTCCATATTCTACACAGTCTAATTTCTTCAACATGTAAGAAATAATTATCGGATAGTATAAACAGGTTTCCTTCTAATATTTCTTAATCAACTCAGAAATATGTTCCATAAGATATCGAAAAAAATTCCCCTTTATTACATGTTTCAACAAAAATATCAAGAACAGATCCTGATATTTCACCACAGAGAAATATCCCATCCTAGGGAAGATTTGATGCCGAATGAACCTAAAAACCAATATTACTTCTCCTTCAAATTATTTTTCCACAGTTCTTCTGGATTATTCATTTCCATTATGCTCTTTTAGAGCATCTTCATATGGAAACAACTTTTATGAAGGTGGATTATTACCAGGATTGTCAGCATTGGTTCCTTCTTGAGGTACTTATAGGCATTCAGCCCATTCCTTCAAACAGAAAACCAATTCCTTTCCTTTAACTATAGACTTTATCTTTTCTACCTTGGCCTCATCCAGTGGTACACATAAATTCTAATAGAACTCAAACACAATCTTGGGATAATAGGGTCTTTCATTGTTGATAAACCAACTGATACATCCTTTTGATTCCAGTACCTTTAGAAAAAAATCTTTTCTTGACAGAAGCCAATCAGCAGACACTTCCTTTTCCGCTGTAACAATCCAACTTTCTAAGATTCATTTCCTATTCCCACTGGTTTCACCCTTCTGTCACTTAGTAGGATGATATTTTCAAGGCTCTTCTATTGCGCACTTAGTCCTTTCCCTGGAGAATCTACAGATTCTAACTGTATCGAGAGGTCGAGAGTCGAGAGAGAGAGTGACTGAGTGTAGGGGGCTTTACAGCTATGGATAAGGTAAATGGTTGGGATGGATTTCACATAATATATAATTTAGGTATTGTAAATAGGAAAACATAAAATTTAAATGTGGTAAGTCGAATGAAATAAAATAGCTTCATTTCACTTGATGAAAATTGTATTTACAAAACAACTCTTAAATGTATCGATGTCACAGAATCAGTTTTATGAAGTTCAGTTTCACAAAAACCAGTTTCACAAAAATAGGTTTCATAACAATCAGTTTCACAAAAATCGGTTTCTTAAAAATCTGTTTTATAAAAATTGGTTTCATAAAAATCGGTTTCATAAAAATTGGTTTCAAAAAATTTGTTCCATAACAATCGGTTTTATAAAAATCATTTTTATAAAAATTGGTTTTATAAAAATCGGTTTCATAATGATCGGTTTCATAAAGATTGGTTTCAGAAATATCGGTTTCAGAGAGATCAGTTTCACAAAGTTCGGTTTCACAAAGATTAGTTTTATAGAGATCAGTTTTAAAAAGATCGGTTTCACAAAGATCAGTTTTAGAATGATCTATTTTACAATGATCGGTTTTACAAAGATCAGTTTTACAAATATCGGTTTTTCAAAGATCGGTTTTACAAATTTATAATTCCTATATCATGTGTGATGTAATTCATTCTCTCTGAATTTAAATGTTTAGTGAATATATCAGCAAGCTGATGTTCAGTTCAACTAAACTCAAGAGTTATATCACATTTTTGATGATGATCTCTCAAAAAAGTGATGTCTTACATCAATATGCTTTGTTCTAGAATGAGATATTGGATTTTTAAATATTTTAATAGCACTTTTTTTGTCTCAGTTAATGGATTCATGTTTTAATTGATATGAATAATATAGTAAAGTATGTTTCATCCACAAAATTTGTGCACAACAACTACTAGCAGCAATGTATTCTGTCTCGATAGTAGATAATGCAACAGAATTCTGCTTTTTACTACACCAGGATACTATTGACTTTCCTAAAATATGACATGTCCCATAGGTTCCATTTATATCCAGCTTACAATCAGCAATGTAAAAATTTGAATATCTTATTAAAGAAAACGGTTGTCCTCTTGGATAAAATACACCTATGTTGGGAGTATATTTGAGATATTAGAAAATCCTTTGAACAACATTTCAATGAGGTTATTTGAGATTATATTGAATGAAATCACACATGCATACACTGAACATAATATCAGGTCTGCTAGCATGAAGGTAGAGCAGACTCCCTATCATGACTATGTAGTTGGTTTGATCCGCTGATTCTCCAACTTCATCAGCATTCAACTTGCAAGTGGTACTCATAAGGGTATCACTACCATTACTACCATCTGAACCAAAACGTTTTAAAATTTATTTAGTATATTTACATTGATTTAAAATAATACCATCTTTATTTAGAAACATTTGAAATCCCATGAAAAATTTATGTTCTCCCATTAAACACATTTCAAATTTATTTTGAAATATTTTTGAAAAATATGTATATAAATTTTTTTAGAAGATCCAAAAATTTTATCATCTACGTAAATTTGTACTATCAAAACAACTTTGTAAATCATTTTAATAAACAAAGTAGGATCTTCTATTCCTTTAGTAAAATCTTTTGAAATAAGAAAGGATCTAAGTCTATCATACCAATCTTTTAGAGCTCGATTTTGACCATATAAAACTTTATAAAGTTTAAAAACATGATTTGAAAACTGTGGATTTGTAAAACAAGGGGGTTGTTCAACAAATACATCCTCAACAATATACCCATTTAGAAAAACAATTTTTACATCCATTTCATAAAGTTTGAAATTCCGATGAGCTTTATAAGAAAGTAGTATCCTAATGGCCTCCAACCTAGCTATAGGTGCAATGGTCTCCTTATAGTATATTCCTTCCTCTTGACTATATCCTTGTGCAACTAAACTAGCTTTGTTTGTAACTATATTTCCAGACTCATCAACTTTGTTTCTAAAAACACATTTAGTGCCTATGGTGAAGGATTCTTTAGGTTTTTAAACTAGTTCCCAAACACTGTTTCTTTCAAATTGATTTAAATATTCTTGCATATCCATCACCCAAAATTTATCATTGATAGCATCAAAAATATTTTTGGGTTCATTCTATTAATGAAAAGCTTGATGTACAACCTGGTTTCTTAGAGAAGCTCTAGTTTGTGTCCCTCATTTTAAATCACCCACTACATCATCTAAAATATGATTCTTGAGAGTTTGGATACCTCTAGAAAGAGTCGAAATAGACTACTCCTGATTGTATATTGGTCCAGACTCAACAGGCATAGATTATGGAGGATTTCTAGAATTGGTTACTTTTATAGGGGATTCACCATCATTATCATTAAGGTTCAGAATTGACATATCATCCTCAATATATTCAAGAGATGTTTTGGGTTCATGTGGATGAGTCTCATCAAATTTTACATGAACTGACTCTTCCACACATTTGGTCTTCTTATTGAATACTCTATAGGTTTTTCTAGTTGTAGATTAACCTAGTAGAATTCCTTCATCACTATTGGAGGAAATTTTGTGAAGATTATCTTTAATGTTAATGATAATGTCTTTGCAACTAAAAAATCTAAAGTAGTTAAACATAGGAATCCTATTGTTCCAAGGTTAATAGAGGGTCTTCTTAAGAACAGGTCTAATCAGGACTCTATTAATGGTATAACAGGTTGTATTTACAACTTCAGCCCAAAAATAAATAGCTGAATTATACTCCCTAAGCATAGTCCTATCTATTTCATGAAGGGGAATATTTCTTCTTTCCATGACTCCATATTGTTGAGGTGTTCCAGGAGCAGAGAAATTGTGACTATATCCATTGTGTGAGAAATAGGACTCAAACTCCTAATTTTCAAACTCACATCCATGATCACTTCTGAAGGTCTTAATTTTATGTCCACTATGATTTTCTACAGACTCGGAGTATTTGATAAAATCGGAAAATGCTTCGCTTTTTTGATCTAGAAAGAATACCCAAGTGTACCTAGAAAAATCATTTATAAGAACATAAACATAGTGCTTCCCATTTAAACTTCAAACTCTTGATGGTCTAAAGAAATCTATGTGAACCATCTCAAGCGGTTGATAAGTAGAAACTTATTTATTTTGGTTTGAAAGAAACTTTGTGTTTCTTTCCCTTTTGACAAGGATTTCACACTTTGTTATGTGGGAATTCCAGTTTAGGTTAGTCTCTAACTCAACCTTTCCTTGTCAGTTTATTAAGAGAATTTGCATTGCAGTTTCCTAATCATTTGTTCCACATCCAGGATTCCTTATGAAAAGCATTTAATCAAGAAACATTTTTCTTAGCTAAATAATTTAAGTCAATAGCATACACATTCTCATTTTTGAGAGCAGTAAATAGTAGATCATTTTTGGAATTTAAGACATTAAATGCATCATTTTAAAATTTTACATTTAATCCATCATCACACAACTGAGAGATGATAATTAAATTGTTCTTTAATCAATCAAAAAAATTACTTTTGAAATTAATATTGTATTAGGGTTACAGATCTGGCCTAAGCCGATGATTTTTTCCTTTTCATTGTCACCAATAGTTATGTTACCACCATCATCCTTGATTAGGATCATGAAGCATGAGTAGTATCCTATCATATGTCTTGAACATCCACTCTCTAAATACCAAAGAGTCTTACATGAATCTTTAAGAAACATCCTTAAATAGAGATTAGACATGGGGTAACATTGGTACCCAGATCATCATGGGTCCTGAGAAGTTAGAAAGCAATATTTTGGGAACCCATACTTGTCTTATAGATTTCCTATAATCAGAATATATTGTTTAGACATAAACAAATTTTTTTGGTCCTTTAGAGAATTTTTTTTCATGCAATGGTCCAGTACATGAACTACTTGTTAATTTTCTAGATTTTGTAATAAATTTTGTTTTAAAGATCCTTCTTTTTCCAGGCTGATATCCTTGACCAGTTGTATATTTTGGGGAAATCTGTTGTCCTAGAAACTATGTCCGGGTATATCTACCAGTAGTAATTTTTTGAAGATCTTTCTTTAATTTTTAATTTGATAATTTGAGTTCGGTATTTTATTTTAATAGCTATGCACATTTTTCTTTCTCAGCATCTAGGTTTGACTTATAAATTTCATTTAAAGCATGTTGTCTCTTTAATGTGTTATACTTGTCCTTGAGCTCATTAAAGGTAACTTCAAGAATTTCAAAATATTAAAAGAGTTCATCCTTAGTCATATCTTCATCATTCTGTATCTTACTCATATTCTCATAATAATAAGCATTATGTATAGGAGATTTAAGTGTTACCTCAGATGTATCTATCATAAAACATAAGATGGAATGATTGTTCTGTTCAATCTCAGAAGCATCAGATCCACAGGAGCAGTCTTCTGAAGTACTCCAAGTAGCTTTCATAGACTTTTTATATCCTTTTCCACTGTCTTCATATTTCATCATGAATTTCTACCTGGGACAGTCTGCCTTCACATTACCTTTTCATTTGCACTCATAGCAGATTATTTCATTTTAATTGTCATTCCATTTTTTTCTTTCTTCCATTGTCCTTTATTATCTTACATTCCCTTGTAGATGGACTTTCTAAATAATTTCTCTTATTGGTAAAAATTTTTGAACCTTCTAGAAAGATGATCCATCTCCTCATCACTCTCTAAATCTAACTCTTCACTAGTTTAGTTGCCTACAAGAGCTTGAAATTTTTCTTTGTTTTTTCTCTTTGAGGTAGTAGTAATGAATGATAATAACTTCTTCCTTGGTTCCTCATATACTTATTGATTAACCTTATCTTCTTCCTCATACATCATAAGTTTTCAAATTATCTCTTTTACTGGTATCTTTCTTATGTCACAAGAATCTCATATGGAAACAGAAGTTCCCCTCTATATGTCCCGTAGGAATCGAAGCAATCTCATAAGCTGGTCCTTGTTGTCCACTGTTTTTCCAAGAAGACTCATAGTGTTCACTATTTCATTGAACCTGAGATACATTTCATAGATAGTTTCATCGGGCAACATCTTAAAATTATCATATTTAATAGTGTATGTATATAGTCTCATTTCTTTAACATTAGTTGTTCCCTCATGAAAAATAGAAAATGTATCCAAAATTTCATATGCATCTTTATAAGAAAATATTCTATTAAATTCGTCATCACCTAGAGAATAGTACAAGGAATTGATTGATTTTTAGTTATTATTATATGTAGCTTTCGTCAACTAAGACCATGTATCCCAAGAAGTAGTAGGAAGTATATGTTTCCCTTCAATTGTGTCCCAGATTTTAGGTCCCATACTCTCTAGATACATTTGAATTTTTAATTTCCACTGATCGTAGTTATTTCCATTAAATAATGTTGGACTGTTAGTAGCAGCACCCTCAACTGTAGTTTCCATAGTTACTTAGAATTTAAATAATTGAAAATATAGATATGACAGAAATTTAAAGATATCTCAGATACATCTAAAATCACAGATGAAAATAATTTGAAAAACCTGAAAATAAATAAATCATTTGATGCCAAATGTTGGTCAGAGTGGATACTCAAGAGGGGGGTGAATTGAGTACCAATTGAAAATTTTGTGTAAAAACATTATGGTAAGAAAACCCAAATTTAAAAAATGTCCAAGTTAGTTTAGGTAGTAGAAATGTGAATGTTTAATTGGTCAACAGGTTTTTCAAAGGGTGATTAGTCCTCAGATAAATCTGTGTAGAACACTAATTCAACATTTGAAAATAGTTTAATGAATTAAACAAATACACACACTAACCAAAACTAATGATTAATGTTTAAGAAAAAACAGCTTTATGTTTTAAAAAATATAATCAGCTGATAATACAAAACAGATTAATTGAAGATTAGAACAACAATGTAAACAAGAGGTCCAGTCTCAAGAAGAGACATAATCCTCTCCACATGGTGATCACCTGCCACCAAGCTATTTATATAAATAAACATTGGATCCAAACCCTAGATCAGGGTTTACAATAGCACACCAGGCTGTTCAAGTCACACTTGACCTCAACCATAGTTATTTGTGGGAAACAAGAGAAATAAGAGATTGAGTATGAGGATAGTTTGATATCCTCAAGTTATGCTCAGGAGACAGTGTTTGTTATACAAATAAATATTCACATTGCTCAAATAGAAAATATAAAATACAACAGAGTTAAGGATTATAATAGAGTTAATAATTCTATGTGTGTTGTGAACTAAATATCTAGAATTAATGAAAGTTGATAATATGGTATTTTAGTCTTCTTCTCGATGTTTTCTTCAAAACAGAGTATTGTAGTTTCTGAAATCCAAATTCAGGGAGTGAAAAGATTCATTTTGTTGATGTCTCGATGTATATTGAGCCTTTGTGGTGAAGATAGTTTGTCACAGTCTTCTTGCAACCTTAGGTGCTTAGTTCTTCTTTTTTTGTATTGGCACTGTCTGTGTCTCAGCATGAACTGCTACTATCATCATCTTCTTTTTAACATAAAAGATGAGGTCCTTTAATACTCCAAGATTCTCTATGCATAAGGATATTTTCATGTTCATGTACCTCATACTTGTGTACGGATTTTCATACAGACAACATTAAATAATGCTAGATACATTAATTTGTATACATATGACCGTTAGAAATAAATTTGAATTAATAAAATGAAAATAGTTATTTATATAAATTGGTGAGTAATCTTAGGTCTTTTGTCTTCAGTTTTATAACATTGGTATGTCATCTTCGGTGTGTCATCTTCGGTGTGTCAACTTCGGTCATTCAAACTTTTGTTTATTGTACTTTAGTGTGTCAACTTCGGTCTCTGAAACATCAGTGTGTCATACTTTGGTTTGTCGAACATCAGTGTGTCATACATCGGTCCGATAACATCGGATTTTCACACATCAAGGAGTCAAACATCGGTCTATCATTCTTTAGTTTGTAAAACTTTGGTTTCGGTGTGACATCCTTTGGTTTTGTTGTGTCAACATCAGTTTTAGGGAATCGAAGAAAGATTGTGAAGAATCTGTCTTGTATATACCATTACAAGATGAATTGTTAATCAAAGTATATGTAATCATAAACTTGTAAACATATTGATTCATGAATTATAATAAATTGACTTATTAAAGTATATGTTGTTGTATGAAAAAATTGATTCACATAGAAATATTACAATTGGAATGAAAGATATGACTCTGTATATGGAAATTATTTATGATTATGAAAAATACATTATCATGAAGGGTCCATCAATTTCCATAATATCTCTGATAATTATTATTTCCTAAAAAGAAATTTAATTCTTCTATCATGCTCATCTCAAATATTTTTTGCATGAGTTTGGAAAATCATTACAATGTTTTTTATTTTTTGATCCAAAAATAACATCATCAACATTGATTTGAACTGATAATAAATTATAATGAAATATTTTCTTAAAAAGGGTTGGATCTAGAAAACCAACATTAAAACCATTTTTCTTGAGAAAATAACTTAATCTTTCATACCAAACTCAAGATACTTTCATAAGGCCATACAGAGGTTTAGGAAGTTTAAAAACAAAATCTGGTTTTTCATAATTTTCAAAACCCATAGGTTCCTCAACATAAACATCATCCATTAAATATCCAACTAAAAAGGTAGATTTGATATCCATATGATATAATTTAAAATTAATATACGATTTATAAGATAATAGGATTCTAATAGCTTCTAATCTAGCTACATTGGAAAAGGTTTCATTATAATCTATTTTTTATTCCTGATTATATCCTTTAGCTGCTAATCTAGATTTATTTCTTGTTATAGTCCCTTGATAATCTTTTTATTTCTAAAGACCCATTTTGTTTTTATAACTAGATAATCTGGTGGTCTTCCAAATAATTCCCAAACATTTTTTCTTTTAAAATAGTTTAATTATTCCATCATTTATAACATCCAATTTTCATCTTCTATGGATTCTTTAAAAGATTTTGGTTCATGTTGTGATAGAAAGGCAGAGAATTCAACTATGTTTCATGTATTTCTTATATTCCTTGTTCCTATGTCTTGGTCTCTAATAACAGTTTATAAGGATGATTCTTTAGGGTTCTAGAATATCTAGGTATAACACTTTTATGTTCATTAGTATCATTTTCTTTTGAACTGGACAAAATTTTAAATTCAAAATCATTTTTTTTCAAGTCTCTAGTTGTAAGAAGATTCAGTAGATTCGTAAGTTTGACCTTTCCCTTTATTAGAAGGGTTAGTTTCACCAAACATCAAATGAACTAATTCTTAAAAAATCCTTGAATATTTAATAAATACTCTATAAGTTTTAGATGTTGCAGAATATCCTAAGAATATTCCTTCATCATCTTTTGGATCGAACTTACCAATATTATCCTTGGTGTTCAAGATATACACCTTTCATCCAAAAACATTAAAATACATAACCTTAGGTTTCTGGTTGTTCAAATTTTCATAAGGTGTCTTTTTGAAAATATAAAAAATTAAAAATCTATTTATTATATAATAGGTTGTGGTTACAGATTATGACCCTAGATAGGTAGGAAGACTGTATTAATTTAGTATAGTCCTAGCGATTTTTGAATAGTTATATTTCTTCTCTCAACAATACCATTTTAATGAGGTCTTATTGCTGTAGAGAAGGTGTTTTTAAAACCTATGTTTGAGAAATAGGAATTTAAATCTTGATTCTCAAACTCTCAACAATGATCACTTCTATATTAAATTGTTCTAAAACCATTTACATTTTGAACACTTTTTCAATAACTTTCCGAAACAATAAAAGCTATATTTTTTAGTTTTATAAAATAGACCCAAGTAAATCTAGAATAATCATCTAATAAAACATATACATATAATTATCTATCCAAACATTCTACTCTAGATGGTCATAAAATATCCATGTAGATAAGTTCTAGGGGAATTGATGAAAAAATTTTGTTAAAAGACTTGAAGAAAGATTTGTGTTTCTTGCCAATCAGGCATGCATCACATAATATATCATTGTCAAACATGAGACTAGGTAAATATAAACCAAATTATTTCATAGATAGTTTATGTAAAGCATAAATATTATAATGACCATGACTTTTGTGCCAAATCCAAGATTCATTTATCTTAGTAGTTAAATAACTCACTTTATATTTACACAATGAATTTAAGTCCAAGGTGTAGACATTATCTATTATGAGTACTCTAAATTTTAGAAAATGAATTTTAAATACAAAGCATGAATTTTTAGAAAAAAAACACATTATCCATTATCACAGAGTCGGGAGATACTTATCAGGTTATGCTTCAATCATGGTATATACAGTACATTATTGATAGAGACAGACTTTGGATATCCAACTATTCCAATCCCAATTATCATTCATTTGTAATTATCACCAAAGTTGACTAGACCTCCATCAATATGTGTTTATTTATTGAAGTTTGATGGATTTAAACTCATGTGGCTAGATCAGCCACTGTCCATATACCATAAAGCTATTCCTTTTTTTTGTAAATTGTTTCCAAAAAAGACAATTTGAATAGAAATTTGTTTTGGTACCCATATCTTTTTGGGCTCAGTAGTGTTAGCTAACAAGGTTTTAGGAATCCAAAACTACTGTATTTTATCATGACTTATTTTATTTAATTTATATATACATTTTGAAATTAAATCTCTTTTCATTCCACTTTATTGATGATTTATCAAATATATATATTTTTTTATATTTCCTTCTATTCAATAAAAAATCACAAATATCAGAAATTATATTGGGAACAAAATAATTCTTATATAGTTTGGATTTTTCACCCTTACTACCTATACCAAATCTTTCTTTTTTAGTTACATTCTTACCAAGAATTTCATTCAGAATATTTTCTCCTTTTGTAAATATAAGGGCATCCCTTTTATAAGTTTCTACTTCACCTGGTAGTATTTTAATCTTATATTATTGTTCAGTATAGTTTGGAGTAGATTAGCTGAATTACATAACTAACTCTTGATGTTTTTAAAGTAATGTATCTATTTATCCTAAAACGGAATTATGAATATTCATTAAATATTTTTGTTTCCTTAATAGGAAGTCATATATTTATTCTAGAATAGTACATTATCCATATATTTTATAATTTGAATAACAAGAATCAGAATCAGATGAAAAGTAGGGTTGTGCCTTTTCTCCATTAGCCATAAACCACAGATTAGATTTCACATTTGATTCTTCCTTCTCTGAATCAGAGATTGATGTGCTTCTAAAGTCTTTAGAAAAACTCTATGTAGACTCCATAGATCTTTTTCCTCTGTAGTCATAATCAACATTTTTCTAAAATTATTTTTTTTCATTCTCTTTTCACTTTTTTGTTGAGGATAGTCAGCTCTTATATGACTCATATCTTTTCATTTGTAGCATCTAACATCCCTTGAATCTTTCACATCATATATTAAGTGTTTTTTGAATCCTATATTCTTCTAATAAAACGTGCTAAACTTTTAAGATAATTTAGCATGCTTTATTTTAGAATTAGATGAGTCCAAAAAAATTTCTCCTTTCACTTCTTGTTTAATTTTTCTATTCTACTTTTGAGATGTAACCTTTAAATCAATGTTATCATTTTTCACTTGGAATTTTTGAACTTCAAATTAATCATTTATTTCATCTTCATAAATTATTAGAGTTCCAATCAATTCTCTCATTGTTAGATTCTTGATAGTTGCTGATTGGAAAATTGCAGTTGAGATTCCTTATTCCACAGATTAGGCTGTAATCTAAGTACTTTCAATGCTTGATAGACTTTTTTGATAGGTTCACCTAAGGCTATAATGTTTTTTATAATTTCTATGAGCCTTCCATTCATTTTAGTGATGATTTCTCCATCAACCATTTTGAATGTATCGAATTTCAACTTTGCTATTCCATACCTCATTTTTCTTACATTTTCTTTAACATTATAAAAAACTGCAATTGACTTCCACATTTCAGTCATTGTAGGGAATTGTGAGACATGGTGTAATTATCATGGTTTAATACCACATATGATAGTATTCATAGCTTTAGAATTCATTTCAAAGGTAGGCTCTATAGTAGTAGTCCAGGATTCAGGGTTTTTGGGAATTTCGTAAGGAGTAATGATCATTGGGTATACATTAAATGCATGATTTTTCAAATATATTATCCTACATGATTTCTATCATCCATAGTTCTCACCATTTAAATATGGATCACGAACCAATGACATTCCTTCTTTGAGATTCTCCATTAATCTTCTTCGGAATATTTAACTCTAGTTTGTTAGAACAAAATAAAATTTATAGAGCCCTATTTTTGACACCAATTGTTAGGTTGAAAAGTCTATGATGTTAACATAAGAGGGGGTGAATTGTGTCTTTTTAAAATTATCAAAATTATACTGATTCATATCATTATTAAATAGTGATGGCGAAATTTTTTGTATGACTGTATGTGAAAAAAAAGTGGAAAATAGAGCAGAAGAATTTATAGTGGATCAGGGTACGAAGATCCCCTAGTCCACTCCACCAATCACCCTCTCTGTGAGATTGGTTAATTTCACTAGTCATGTCCTCTTCTCCTAACACTGATACACAACTATGTGAAGGCAGTTGTCACCCTTGTAGACATGGATAAAAATTGATCCTTTTGGTTCTTTAAACATGGAACTGAAATATCCATAGGTTAGCATGAGAAGCTGATACTCCAACTCAATTTAAACTGAGCACCTGATACTCAAAAGAGTCAATATAGATTGATTTCATATAATAGTTTAAACATCACAGTTGTAATAGCATGAGACTGACAGAAAATAAATCTTCATCTTTAGAAGAATAATAATAACAGAAATATGTCTCAAGATATCTCGTTACACAAGAGATCTTCAATTTTAAGTAAATCAACAAAAATGAAGCATCACTCTTCCATGATTTAACATGTATATCTCCAAAATTTAGTCCTTGTTTCTAAGATGTTCGATTGCTGTATAAATGTATATTAATCATCACAAGAAAATTCTAAGAATAAAAATTCTATACACAACTGAGAGATATATATATCTCCAAAACATCTGATATAGAAAGATATATTTAATGATATATATTTCAGCATGATTTCAAATCCATAAATGATCCCTGAGAAATCAAGATAGTTAAAATTAAAAAATACAGCTCAGAGTAGTCATAACATCCTTAATAATAGGAGAGGAAATCTCCATATTAAATGTCTCTTTAAAATAATTTATGATGAGTTTTTATTCAGTCGAAATTGATTTTTAAAACGCCCTGATATTCCACAAAGTCTATTACAGAAAACTTGGATAATGTCATAAATTCAAATCTCTGGTGTTAAAATGTCAAACATAAGGTTACTTCACAAAATGAAAAAACAACAAATGTAGGGTTCAACTACGTAGAATTCATTCTATGAATGTAATGTTGAAAATGTAAGGTAGATCACAAAAGTAAGGTTGATGATCTATACATTTTCTTCTCAACTGTAGGGTTCCATACATACGTATGGTTCTTTAACCATATTGATTCTCTTTCACAAACAAAAAGTTTCATTCAAACATAATGTTATTTAACCATACATTTCTTCCAATGTAAGATTGATAAACCATATGTGCTGATCATTTATCAGAATATTTAATACAAATGTAGGGTTTGATCCATACGTTACGTTCTTCAGTGTATGGAATGAATAGTGATTCTAGAAAACGAAAAACCCTGAACAGTGTTTCTAGAATACACTTATGATCGTTCTGAACAATTTATTGGATATTTCTCATGAATAAATATGATAATATTATTACAAAATATGAATTATAAAGAATAAAAATTTCCTAAAATTCACTTAAAATAATATCATTATTAAAACAAACAAGGCTATTTGTGAGCCTCAAAATCAATAATATTTATAGAGTATTGCTGAGAAAATACATTTCCAACAATATCCACCTTTTTGATGATCACAATACCCATAAATTAAAACTATGAATGTAGTAACAAAATTTAGAATTTTCTAAACATATAGTGAAAGAAATTGCATTTAATATAATTATATGGATAAAAATAAATGGTTTTGTTGATATAAATTTCTCACCATATATTACAAAATTGAAATGAAATGTTTTTTCTCTCTAAATTTATCCCCAGATATTTCAATATTGAAATTAAATGTTATGTTTATCCAAATTTCTCGTCCTTTTTGTAAAATAAAAAATAATGTAAATAAATAGATTAAAACACATTTAATGTAGGAAAAATTAGTATGTGAATGGTATAATGTACTGATAAAGATAGTGAATACTAGATATTTGGGTATTAGACAAAAATATAAAACAATATAAAAATAAATTACAAAAAATAGAAATAAAGACAATTTTGATAATTAGAAAAAAGGAAAAATACAATAATGATAAAACAAAGGAACAGAATATTCACTGTCAGAATGAGGATAAAAGGTTGGTTTGGGTACAAAAGGAATTGGGTAGGAGTTGGCTCAGCTAAGGTTATAAGTATTTTATGAATCCTTAATAAAATATTTCAATTCATCCTTCTTAAACTGCAATTTATTCATCAAACTATCAACTAAATTCATTATCAAAATTATGGAATCATGATTAACATAGAAATCCTCCAAAATATTTACTTTTAAAAAGTCATGTAAGCTCTTATATTGCTTCATAAATCGTTCCAACGTTTCTATAAACTAATTCAGTATATGTTTGATACAAGGTTCACTATGAGTCAACTAATCAAGAAGAAATTTTGGATTGTCCTACAAAACAAAGAAATATGAAATGTTGCAATAATGTTCTTGAAGATGAGCATTCATGTCCACCATAATAGATGTAATGGACTTAAATCTTCTTTTTAAATTTGGACTAGTTGTAGGGGTAGAAATAGATGTACTAGTCTGATTCACTGCACTTTTCACCAATTCAAACTAACTTCCAAAGTACCACTTGCCTGCATTCAGTGTCTAGTCAACAACATTAGGCCAAATATATTCAACTAATCTCTCCATATATTTGTCAGTTGAAAACGACTGATTGTCAATTACTTCAATCTGATCTCTCGAAACATGACCGGATTGTTCCATATTTTTTTCACATATCAGTAATTTCAGTTACGGATTTCTGTACAAATGTTTTTCCCTTGAGAAGCTTCTTTCTGATCAACTTCTTCTTGAATATTAACTTGTACATGATCATTGATCAGTGGTACAATATGAATACCTCTAGATTCACTATCCACTAGTATTCCTTCTTCATGAATTCGTTAAACTAATTGAACTTAAGATGTTTCTTCTCAAGAAGCCATCACTTATTCTTAAACTAGTAAAACATATAGCTTTCTGAGTTTCATAAAAAGTCTTTGTTGGATTTTTTCTTCCTTAAATCCCCCTACTTTGGTATAAATTTCAAGCCTTCTTTTAAATGGTTGAGAAACTACATTTGATCGAGATTTTGTAACACATTCCTTTTGTAGAGCTTCATGCTACCCCTAAGAAAAATCCTATGAGCTATGTTATTCTTGACACATGCCTATCATGTGGTGTGACAAAAACAAATATAAACTATGTTAAAAGGAAGTGGAGTGGTTATCCTAGGCCATCTCCAGAGAGGAGTGCACATAAATTAAGCTGTCCAATTAAAATAAGAGAAAAAATTGAAGTTGTTTTTAGAAATTGATTGATTTTGAAAAGACACGAGTGAAATTTAACAAAGGAAAAAGGTTTAAATCAAGGATTAATGTGCTTCGGGAGTCTTCAGAAACACTCCAAGTAGCCTTCATAGCTCTTTTCCTCTATTTTCATAGTCATCATTTTTCTCAAATTTCATTTTGGTCTTTTTCTTTTTTCATTATAATTGAGGACTGTAATTTCTTATATGACCAATCCATTTTCATTCATAGCATCTAACTTCCCTTGACTCTTTCTCATCCTTTTTGTAGTGTTTTCTGATTTATCTCTTCTTCCTCTAAAACCTGGTAAACATTCTGCTTAATTGAGCCTGCTCGATTTTAGAATCAGATGAGTCTGAATATTTTTCTTCTTTGACTTCTTGTTTCATTTTTCTCTTCTAATTTTGAGCTGTAACCTTTAAAACAGTGTTATCCTTTTTCAATTGGAATTTTTGATATTCAAATTCATCTTTCATTTTAGCTTCATACTTTATTAGAGTTCTAATCAGTTCTCTCATTATCAGAATCTTGATAGGTGTTGATTGGAGAATTGTAGTTGAGATTCCATTCCACTGACTAGGCAATACTCTTAGTACTTTCAATACTTGTTTAGCTTTTTTAATAGGTTCCACTAAGGCTATAAGGTTGTTTATAATTTTTTTGAGCCTTCTATTAATTTGAGTGATGATTTCTCTATCAACCATTCTGAATGTATCAAATCTCAAATTTTTTATTGCATACATCATTTGTCTTACATTGTCAGTACCTTCAAAAGAAAATGCAATTGTCTTCCACATTTCCTAAGATGTAGGGCATTGTGGGACACGGTAGAATTCGGCTGTTTGAAGACCACATAAGATAGAATTCATTGATTTAGAATTTATGTCATAGGCACCTTCTATAGTTGTATTCTAGAATTTGGGTTTTTCAAGAATTTCGTATGGAGTAACGATCTATGAGTATACATTAAATCCTTGATTTTTCAAATAAATTCTCATAAGTGATTCACAACATCCATAGTCTTCAAAATTGAAATATGGAGCACGAACCAATGTTTTTATTTCTTTGAGATTATACATTTATCTATGTCTGAATAATTAACTCTGGTTTGTTAGAACCAATGAAAATTTGAAGATCTCAACTTTTGATACTAAATGTTAGGTCATAATGTCTGTGACATTGAAGTAATAGGGGGTGAATTGTGTCCAAAAATTTCACAATTATGTTGGTTCACATCAACAATAAATAGATATTGAAGTGTTTCTATATTAGTGCATGTGCAACAGAAAAGTAGAAAACAGAGCACAATAATTTATAGTGGTTTGGGGCATGAATATCCCTTAGTCCTCTCCACCAATCACCCACTCTATAGGCTTGGTGAATTTCGCTAGTCAGGTCTTCTTCTCATAAGACTGATCCACAACTAAGTGTAGGCAGTTTTCAACCTTACAAACAAGGCTAAAAATAGTGACTTATGGTTCTTTAAATAGAGAACTGAAATATCAATATCTAAGCATGAGATGCTGATACTCCAACACTATTGAAACTGAGCATCCAATACTAAAAAATCAATATAGATTGATTTGATAAAATAGTTTAAACTTCACAATTGCAGTAGCACACAACATAAAAAATGGATATTCATCTTCATAATAATAAAAATAATTGAAATATGTCTAAAGAGATCCGGTTTCACAAGAGATATTCAATTTTAAGAGTAGAAAAAAAAAACAGATCATCAGTCATCTAGGATTGAACATGTATATCTCTAAAAATTTTTCTAAGATGCTCGATCATTATAGAATATAAGATTAATCATCATAAGAAAACTCAAATAATAAAAATTATCAACACAACTAGTAGAAAGGTTGATCTTCAAAACATTTGACATATAATATAATATATATATAATTATATATTTTGCAGCAAAATTTCAGATCCATAGAAGATGCCTGATATGTTGAGAGAAATCATTTTAAAAAATAAAGCTCAGTGTATTAATAACATTACTTAAAAATAAAATAGGAAATCACCACTATAAACGATTATTTAAAATAATTTATGATGTGTTTTGAATGAGCTGATGTTGAGATTTAAGACTCCCTAATATTCTATAAAGACAGTTACAGAAAACACTAATAAAATCATAAATTCAAATCTCCGGTGTTGAAAAGGCAATGGTAAGGTTCGTTCAAAAAATGAAAAAACACCATACATAATTTTCAACTACGTAGTTTTAATTCACTTAATGTATGCTTGAAAACATAAGTCTGATCACAAATGTAAGGTTGATGATCCATATATTTTCTTCTCAGATGTAGGGTTCCATACTTATATAGGTTTATTTAACCATATTTTTTCTTTTTATCAAACATAAGGTTTCATTCAAACGTAATGTTATTTAACAATATGTTTCTTCCAACATAAGATTGATAAACCATACGTGATGATCCTTTATCATAAGCTTTAATACAAACATATGGTATGATCCTTATGCTATGTTCTTCATTGTAGAGAATGAACAATGAATCCAAAAAATAACTAACCGTGAACAGTGTTTCCAGAATATGCTTAAGTGTGTTCGATAAACTTTAATAGATATTTCTCACGAATAAATACTTGAATGTTTTTCCAAAATAATAATTATAAAGAATTCAAATTTCATGAAATACACTCAAAATATGATCATTATTAAAACAAACAAGGGTATTTCTGGGCATCAAAATCAATAATATTTATAGATTATTGTTGAGATAATACATGCCCAACAATCCCCCCCTTTTTGATGATCACAAACCCCATAAATTAAAACTATAAATATAGTAACATAATTTATAATTTTGTAAACATTGAGTGAAATAAATTCTATTTAATAGAATTATTTTTATAGAAATAAATGGTAGTGTTTATCAACATTTCTCACCAAATATTTCAAAAATGAAATGAAATGGTGTGTTTATTTAAATTTCTTACAAAATATTTCTAAATTGAAAAGAAATTTTGTGTTTATCTATATTTATCCCTCTTTTTGTGATAAAAAAGAAAGTAAATGAATAGATTAAAACACATTTAATGTTGTATAGACAGTTAAGTCAATGGTATAATGAACTAATAAATATAATGAAGACGGTATGTTTGGATATTTGACAGAAATATAAAATAATATTAAAATAAAGTACAGGAAAATAGAAATCGATACAATTTCATTAATTAGAAAATAGACAAATACAATTAATATGGAACTAAGAAACAAAATATTCCATGTCATAATGAGGATAAAAGGTTGTTTTGGGTACAAGAACAATTGGCTAGGAGTTGGCTCAGTGATGGTTCTAAGGATCTTGAGCAAATTCAAAAAAATCCTTTAATTTATCCATCTGCAACCGCAATTGCATCATCAAACTATCACCTAACTGCATTATTAGAAGTCTAGAATCATAATTAACAAGAAATTACTCCACAATATTGACTTCAAAAAAGTCATTTAAGATCACCTATTTCTTCATAAATTCTTCCAAATATTATTCGAACTGATTTAGTAGATGTCTGATACAAGGTTCACTCTAAGTCAACTGCTCGACAAGAAATTTAGGATTGTCCAAAAAAACCGATATAGGTGCACTGTTTCAT
The DNA here is from genome assembly GCA_963277665.1 of Viscum album. Classification (NCBI taxonomy): domain Eukaryota; kingdom Viridiplantae; phylum Streptophyta; class Magnoliopsida; order Santalales; family Viscaceae; genus Viscum; species Viscum album. The sequence goes on along the minus strand of OY728129.1, from coordinate 121,932,824 downwards.
TAAAGGTCCTTAATGAGAATTGATTTCTTCCATAATAGGTGTAATGGCCAAATATTTTATAATTAAATGTGGATAAGTTGCAGGGGTAGAAGAAGATGTACTGGTCTGATTCACTGAACTTTTCACTGATTCAAATAGATATCCCAACTGTCACTTAAAATATGCAAAATATGTCTTCAAAATAGATTCATATATGATCATCCCAATCTCATTTAACATGTATCTCGTAAAGGCATCAAAACCCCTTTTATAAAAATTATTCTCATTATGTTCCTGGATTTTATTCTTTTCATTTTCAAGCTCCTTCTGTAGGGTTCTAGTCTCTTAATGAGACTTGTTAAAGTTAATCACAATTTCTTCAACATGATGTGAAAATGAATCAAATGTCCCTTCATATGCATTCATTGTGTGATCAACAACATTATTACAAGGATTTTCTACTGATCTATCCATAGAATTTTCATTTGAAAATGACTTATTTTCATGTACTTCAGTCTGATATCTAAAAAAATGACCGCATTCTTCCACATTTTGGTCCATAACCACATCAGTAATTTCAGTTAATGATTTCTATATAAATTGTTTTTCTTGATAAGCTTCTTTCTAGGAAGATTCTTCTTGAATATTCACATGTAATTGATCACTGATCATAGGTATAATAGAAATCACTTTAGATTGACTATCCACTAGTATTTCTTCATCAAGAATTGGTCATCTAAATGAATTGAACATGTTGCTTATCTAGAAGCTAGCCCTTGTTCTACAACTAGTTGAACTTCTCTATTTCTTAGTTTCATAAAAATTCCCTCTTGACTTTTTTCTTCGTTAAATTCCTCTAATTTAGTATAAAATCTATGCCTTCTCTTATATTGTTGAGAAACTTCATTTGTTTGAGATTCTGCAACACCTTCCTTTCGATGAGCTCCATGCTCCCCCTGATCAAAATAACCTAATCTATGTTCTTATTCAACACCAACTAGTAAAATCATTACTTTTACTGTACTCCAGAAAATTCCTAATTTTCTTAGACATCCATCATTTAAAACACTGTTATAATGACACTTCATCCTCGAATCTATTAACTGAATCACATCCTTTTTAAAAAAAATTCTAGAGATTAGTCGTCCATATAGATAGAAATTCTTCCCTGTATCCATTTTACTGAAATAATGAAAATACCTAAACATATATCGTGGAAAATCCATCTTAAAACCACTTAGAAATAAAAAAACGATGTACATATAAGGGTACAAAATTTACTCCATCTCTTCCATCCTTAGAACAATACCGGTCTGAATGAACATAACCAAGATCTTATGATCTACCTCGAGATCCTTAACAAACATTTTCCTAATTTTCATTGAGTTAAACAAAAAAGAAATAATTTATTTGGAAGAGTGGTTTGTTTCTCTAATCAATCGGAGATCGAAGTGAAAAACTCCTTCATGAGGGCAGTATAAGATTTATGAAACATTAGTTAAAGAAATCAAAAAATCCTTATATTTAATACTTGTAAGCATCACATCCTTAGAATAGCCAAAAACGAACTATAAAATGTTATAAAAATAGGTTAGTTCTACCTAGTAATGACATTCTGAAACGATTTCATTGAAATCATTCTCCAGCCCCTGAAATGCCAATGCCTCTTTTAGGAGCAGATTTGACTGATATATCTGATCAAAATCAACCACTTTTCCTTGAAGTATTTTTTAGAATGTAACACACCGTCACTTCAAATCACTTGTGTCTCATTCTTTAGCTCGCTTTGTTTTCATCATCTCAAAAATCTGAATGTCTGAGTATTTTGGATTTTAGGTTCTAGAAGTAAAAAACGAGGGTTTCTGTTTAAATGAAAATGATTTTGTTAAACGAAGGGTTTGGAAGATGAAGGGATTCTGAAAGGTGATGCATATCATCATTTCCTATGTCACAGTGTAATTATGATAAAAAATAATGATTATATGGTGTAAATATATTTATGATTAACATGAAAATCTAAGATATAGTAAGATAAAAATACAAAAAGTAAATTAGATTTACATTAATAATCATAAGATAAAATAAAATAAAATAAAATAAAATAAAAACATATTTATAAATTTAATAAACCTAGATTCCCCTTTATAAAATGAAAACATATAGTTGGAAGTGGTTTAGTGAAAATATCAGCTAATTTATATTTAGTGTTAACAAATTATAAAGATGTATCCTTTTTAAGAACATGATATCTTATAAAATGATGTCTAATATCATTATGTTTAGTTATATTTTGACTGATTGGATTTTTTTTTGAAATATGTATAGAACTTGTATTATAACATAAGATAGTTTTATAACTAAAATTAAGTCCAAATTCCATCAGTGTGTTTTTCAACCATAATAATTGCCCACAACAACTACCTACAAATACATATTTTTCTAGGGATGTTGATAAGGCAAATGAGTGTTGCTTCTTACTTGACCATGACACTAACGATTTTCCTAATAAGTGAAAGGTTCCTAAAGTGATTTTTATATCTAGTAAACAACATAAAAAACTTTCATTTGATTATGATAATAAATTAAAATCAGACGTTTTTGTATAATGAAGATATTGAAAATAGGTCCTTTTAAATATCTAAAAATCTTATTGACAACAATAAGATGTGATTGTTTTCTGATTTGATATAAATATAGCACATAAATATGATAAAAACATTATATAAGGTATAATAGAAGTAAGATATAATAAAATACAAACCATACCTCTATAAAACTTATTTTACAGTGGTATTCCATCTTCATCCAAGTCAAGAATAATATTAGTACAGTTGGGAGTTAAATATGTATTGATGTTCTCAAGATCAAATATTTTCAATAAATCAGTAATATATTAACTTTGGTTTAATACATTTCTATAATATTTTTCATAAATTTTAAGTGTTAAAAATAAATATAATTTTCCCATCTTTCTCATCTCAAATTCAGTTTGCAAGTGTTCTAAAAAATCATTACAATGTTTTTTATTTTTTGATCTAAAAATAACATCATCAACATAGATTTGAACTAATAATAAATTAAAACAAATTGTTTTCTTAAAAAGAATTGGAACTTCTAAACCAACAGTAATACCATTTTTCAAGAGAAAACAACTTAATCATTCATTCCAACTTCTAGGTGCTTGATTAAGGCCATATAGAGCATTAGTAAGTTTAATAAAAAAATATAGTTTTTGATTATTTTCAAAACTAGAAGGATTCTCAACATAAACTTATTTCATTAAATAACCATTTAAAATGGTAGATTTGATGTCTATCTGATATAATTTAAAATTCATATGAGACACATAATCTGAAAGGATTCTAATAGCTTCTAATCTCGCTATGAGGGAAAATATTTAATCATAATCAATACCTTATTTCTGATTATATAATTTAGATACTAATCCAGCTTTATTTCTAGTTATAGTACCTTTATCATATTTTTTATTTCTAAAGACCAATATGGCTCCTATAACAGGATAATTTGATGGCCTTTCATCTGATTCCCAAATTTTATTTCTTTTAAATTTGTTCAATTATTCGTGCATTCCTAACATCAAACATTCATCTTCTAAGGATTCTTCAAAACATTTTGGTTCAACGTGTGATAGAAAGGTAGAGAAATCAACTAAGTTTCCTATATTTATTCTTGTCCTTATTCCTATTTCTAGGTCTCCTATAACAGTTTCTAAAGGATTATTTTTTATGGTAATAGACTGTCTAGGTAGAACACTTTTAGGTTCATTAGTATCATGTTCTTCTGAAGTAGACTAATCATTATTTTCAAAACATTTTTCAAGTTTTCATGTTTCATGTTGTTAGAAGAGTTAGTAGATTCATCAGTTTGATCTTTTTATTTTTTAAATGAGATAGTTTCATCAAACTTCATATGAACTGATTCCTCAACAATCCTTGATTATTTTTAAATACTCTATAACCGTTAGAAGTTGCAGAATATCCTAAGAATATGCCTTCATCAGCTTTTGTATCGAACGTAGCAAGACTATCCATGGTGGTCAAGATATACACCTTGCATCCAAAAACCTTAAAGTACTTTACGTTAGGATTACTGTCATTCAAAAGCTCATAAGGTGTTTTTATAAAAATATACTGAATTAATACTATATTTATTATATAACATGTTTTTCTTACAGATTTTTCCAGTAGATAGGTAGGAGGACTGTATTCATTTAGCATAGTCCTAGCTATTTTTGAATAGTTATATTTCCTCTTATCAACAAATTCCATTTTTTGAGGTGTTATTTGTGTAGAGAAGGTGTTCTTAATTCCCATGTATGAGAAAAAGGAATTGAATTATGGATTCTCAAACTCTCTACCACGATCACTTCTTAATGAACTTATTTTAAAACGTTTTTCATTTTGAACACATTTACAATAACTTTCAAAAACAGTAAAAGCATAATTTTTCAGTTTTATAAAGTAGACCCAAGTAAATATAGAATAATCAATAACTAAAACATATACATATAATTTTTCATAAAAACATGATACTCTAGATGGTACAAACAAAATCATGTGGATATGTTCTAGGGGCTTTGATGTAGCAATCTTGTTAACAGATTTGAAGGATGATTTGAATTGCTTTCCAATCTGACAAGCATCACAGAATCTATCAATATCAAACTTGAGACTAGGTTAATCTAAAACTATTTGTTTATTATATAATTTATGTAAATCATAAATAATGAAATGACCAATTCTTATGAGCTAAATCTAGGATTCATTTATCTTAGCTGTTAAACAACTCAATTTATGTTTATGCAATGAATTTAACTCCAAGGTGTAGACATTATCTAGTCAGGGTTCCCTAAATTTATGAAAATGATCTTTAAATATAGAACAAGAATTGTTAGAAAAATCAACACAGTATCCATCATCACAGAGTTGAGAGATACTTATTAGGTTACACATCAATCCTTTTATATACATTTCTTTATTGATTGAGATAGACTTTGGATCTCCAACTATTCCAAGACCAATTATTATTCCTTTGTCCTTATCAAAAAATGTGACTAGACCTCCATTAATCAAGTCGATGTATTGATGTTCAATGGATTTCCACTCATGTGTCTGGATCAGCCACTATATATATACCGTATAGATTTTCCTTTTCTATGTCTTTTTACGTACAAAGACTATTTAAAGAAAAACATCTTTTGGTACCCATATCGTTTTAGGTCCATAAATGTTAGCTAACAAAGATTTAAAAATCCAAATCTACTTTATTTTTTTAGGACATATGTTATTTACATTAGATTAACATTTTGAAATAAAATATCTTTTAACTCCATTTATTTGAGGATTTCTAAAATAAAATTTTCTATTATATGTCATTTTGTTCCACAAAAATGAAAAATAGAAGATTTTATATTGGGAACCAAATAATTCTTATATAGTTTTTAATTTTCACCCATACGTCCTATACCAAATAATTCATTTTTAATTAAATTTTACCAATAATTTCATTTAGTATATTTTCTCCTTTTTTAAATATAAGAGTAGCACTTTTATAATTTTCTACTTCATCATGAAGTATTTTAATCTTATTTTCATGGTCACTACATTTTGTAGTAGATGAGATAAATTTCTCAACTAACTCTTGATATTGTTTAACTAAAGTTTAATTTTATCTTAATATAGAAATATAAAAATTCTTTGAAGATTTATGTTTATATATTAGGTATTCATATCATTCTTGTAGTTAGAGTATAGTAGGCATCCATTCTTTCATATGAGTAACTAGAATCAGAATCAGATGAATAGTAAGGTTGTACCTTCTCTTCTTCAGCCATAACACCCATATTAGAATTCAGATTCGATTCTTCCTTATCTAGGTCAATGATTGGTGTACTTCTGAAGTATTCATAAACAATCATAGAAGCCTTCATATCTGTTTTTTCTTTGTTTTTATAGTAATCAATTTTCTAAAAAAAATTTGTCTTTCACTTTTTAGTTTTTAATTGAGGGCAATCCGGTCTTATATGACCCATCTTTTTTTCATTCGTAGCATCTAAATTCCCTTGACTATTTATCATCCTTTTTAAGGATTTTATGAATCCTATCTTCTTCATATAAAACATGCTATAATATATGGCTAATTGAGCCTACTCGACTTTAGAATCAGATGAGTCTGAATTTTTTTTCTTCTGTGACTTCTTGTTTCATTTTTCTGTTCTGATTTTGAGATGTAACCTTTAAAGAAATTTTATCCATTTTCACTAGGACTTTATGATCTAAAAATTCATCTTTCATTTCAACTTCATACATTATAAGAGTTCCAATCAATTCTCTCATTGTAATATTATTGATAGGTTCTGATTGGAGAATTGTAGATGAGATTCCATTCCACTAATTAGACAATACTCTTAGTACTTTAAATTCTTGACCAGCATGTTTGCATGGTTCACCTAAGGCTATAATGTTGCATATAATTTCAATCATCCTTCCATTCATCTGAGTGATTCTTTCTCCATAAAACATTCTGAATTTATTTAATTACAACATTTCTATTTAATACCACATTTGTCATACATTTTACGTACCTTTATAAGAAACTGCGATTGTATTCCAAATTTCATAAGTTGTAGGGAATTGTGAGACATGGTTGAATTCCTCTGATCCATGAACACAAATGATCGTTTTCATATCTTTATAATTCATGTCATAGACAGCCTATATAGTAGCAGTCTAGGATTTTGGTTTTTTAGGAATTTCATAAGGAGTAACGATCTTTTAAAATACTTTAAATCCACGATTTTTAAAATAGATTATCATACTTGATTTATAGTAACCATATTTTTCACCATTGAAATATTGAGTGAAAACCAATGATATTCCTTCTTTGAGATTATCTATTGATCTTTGACTTAGTCTTAAAATATGGTATGTTAGAACCAAAGAATATTAGTAGACCCCAAATTTTGATACCAAATGTTAGGTCAGAAATTCTATGACGTGGACATAAGAGGGTGGTGAATTGTGTCCTTTAAAAAAATTCACAATTCTTTCGATTCACATCAACAGTAAATAGAGATGGTGATGTTTCTATATGAGAGTAAATTTGGTGGAAAAGTAGATATCATATCACAGTAGTTTATAGTGGTTCCGGGCACGAAGTTACCCTAGTCTACTCCAAAAATCACTCTCTCTGCGGGCATGGTGAATTTCACTAATCAGTTCATCTTCTCATAATACTGATCCCCAACTACTTGGAAGTACTTTTCACCCTTAAAAAATGAAAAAAATATATCCTTCTTGTTCTTTAAATAGAGAACCCAAATATCCATAGCATAGCATGAAAAGATGATACTCCACCATAATTGAAACCAACCAGCCAATACTCAAGAGAATCAATAGAGATTGATTTGATAAAATAGTTTAAACTTCACGGTTACAGCCGCACGCAAAAAAAAAGAAAATGGTTCTTTGTCTTAAAACGAATAATAATATTTGAAACATATCTCTGGAGATCTAGTTTCAAAATATATATTCAATTTTAAGAGTAGAAAAAAAATAGAGCATCACACTTCCAGGATTGAACATGTATATCTCTAAAATATAGTCCTTGATTATGAGATGCTCGATCGCTATAGAACTGTAGTTTAATCCTCACAAGAAAACTCAAAGAATAAAAATTATCAAAACAACTGAGAGATAAGTATATCTCCAAAAAATCTTATGTAGAAGGATATATATAACAATATATCTCATAGCAATATTTTAGATCCATAAAAGACGCATGATAAATTGAGGGAATTCAAATTCAAAAATACATCTCAGAGTAATCATTACTTCCATTAAAAAAGGATAGGAAATTTCCATTGTAAATGCCTCTTTAAAATCATTAATGAAAAGTTTTGAATACATTGAAAGCATGCTATAAAACCCCCTGCTATTCCACAAATTCTGTTATTGAAAACTCTGATAAAGTCATAAATTCAAATATCCGGTCTTGAAAAGTCAAATGTGAGGTTCCTTCACAAAATGACAAAACAACAAATGTCTGGTTCAACTATGTAGCGTTCATTCTCTGAATTTAAGGCAGACAACGTAAGGTTGATCACAAAAGTAAGGTTGATGATCTATACATTTTCATCTCAAGCATAGGATTCTATACTTACATAGGGTTCATTCCCATATTTTTTCTCTTTGACAAACAGTAGGTTTCATTCCAACGTAATTTTATTTAAAAATATGTTTCTTCCAAAAAAAGGTTCATAAACCATACATGATGATCCTTTATCATAATCTTTAATAAAAATGTAGGGTATGATCCTTAATTTATGTTCTTCAGCATAATGAATGAACAGTGATGCCAAAAAATGACAAACCATGAACAGTGATTCCAGAATATGCTTAAGATCATTCCGAACACTTTAACGGATATTTATCATGAATAAATACTTGAATATTATTTTAAAATAATAATTATAAATTTTATAAATTTCCTAAAATACACTTAAAATAATATCATTACTAAAAAAACAAGGGTATTTGTGAGCATAAAAATCAATAATATTTATAGAGTATTGTTGATAAAATACATTCCCAATAGCTTGGAGGACCTATGGCGATAGTTTATCTTCCGATTAAGTTCAACATTGCCTAAGGAAATAGTCAATGATCTCATGAACTGCAAGCAGTCAGAGAATAAAGGAGTTTTAGACCTCATTTCAAGATGGAATGGCCCAAAATATTCCTAGAACCGTTCACTCCCCTGAGATGAAATACTTTCTATGTGCCCCGAAAATATATGTGATTAATTGAGGACACCACTTATCCCAATAAAGTACACAAGTGGGTTCTGAGACTTTTCCTCTATTTCCCAAAGGATATAATAATCCTTGTAGCAGGCCAATCTTAAGTCCCTTGTGGCCTCATTTTACCTAGGAAAAATAATGGGAAAAGGTTAAGTTGATTCTATCACACTTATGCCACCCCCAGCACCAGCTCCAATTGCTAGGCCTCCACTAAACCTTGATGGACACTGTGGATGCCAACAACCACTCCCACCTCAGCAAGATAAGTGAAGGGGTGCTAAAAGAAATCATTTTTAGCAACGAAGAAATAAATTCTACTCATTACAAGATTACGAAGTCCATGGATACTTCAAAGCCACCACGATTTTCAACTTGTATTGGATACCAGACCCAAAGTGAGCTGATACTGTGGGTCTCAATGACCATCCAAATTATTGTCACTACCACCAGATACTAGGACACACCATCAAAGAGTTTTTTATCATCAAGGATCTCCTATAGAAGATGGTGGATTCCATACAAGTTATTTTTGGTCTATCTCTAGCAAAAGTGGCATATGTCTCCACCATAGACCCAAGAGATGTAGATGAGTGGAAAATTGTAACCAGAAAAAAGGAGAGAAAAGTTGACATTTGGAAAACTCAGAAAACAATCAACCAAGCTTATGGAATCCTCCTGGTCTAGTAGAAGCAACCAATTGTTCCCCCAATAGCGCCTAATGCAACAAAACCATCGTCCTCAATCCCAAAACCCTCTAAGGGATGAAATGGTAGAAAAAAGAAGCTAGAATATGAGCCAACACTAAAGCCAAAAATGTTCTTCACACTTTTGGACTTCATGTCAACAGACTTAAAAGCATGGGCACCACCATTCCAAATGGGACAATGAGAACTACCCTGTCAAACGATATCATCAAAAGAATAAAGGAAGACAGAATTATTATCAGATCAAGAACTGATCTATGGATCCATTAATTTCATTCACTTATGAATAGCTTCTCTGATATGGAATATGGCCACAAACCCATATTCCCCACATTCAACTGGAGATCAAGAGGAAGAGGCCAAAGAGGCTGAGGGTTTCTAGGATGTCGTGATCATGGCAGGAATCAAATTCCTCTCCACACCTTAATCTAAACCACTAATGTTGTGTAAAATCATAGATGGACCCTCCAATAGACACAACATGAACCAAATAGTTTCAATTCCCCTACCAGAATAAATCTGAGCCCAATCATCTTGGAGTATGTTTAAAAGGAGAGATGATGTCTACTCACTAAAGGCATGCAAGAATAACAGTTCATCCAAACTCGTAATGTATAGTAGCACCATTATCCCCTATCATAGAGGCCAGTCCATCTACATCCAAAGCTCCAGCTCCAAAAGCGCGCATGAAAGTGCATCCCCATTCTAGGAACTTCTATCCTTTAGGGAAACAATTATGATAATATGAAGTATCTAGCCTTAGTAATAGAAATTCTATTGGTCTTAGATGACCTGAATCTTTCATCAAACCTTGGGGAGGTACTCGTCAAGGTTTTACTAAGCCCTTGGGAATTTGAGACCAATGTAGCTACTGCCGAAGTCTATTGGAAAAGGACCAATCCCATAGAATTCCACATTGTCATCTCCTTCACAGATCAGGACAAAGATTCCAACATGTAGGGACACATGAAACCCTTATATGTATCTAGAAAGATAAATGGCATTGATGTCTGAAAAATGTTCATCGATAATTGATCTGCAGTTAACTTCCTCCCGCTAAAAAACTTCATCAGTTGGGCTATGATGAGGACAGTCTAACAACCTACACAGAAACTTTTCTAGGATATGAAAAAAGTGAGAATAAGCCTTTCGGAAAAATAAAGCATTAAACTTGGCTTGGTGAACTCATGTCTGATTCTAAATTTCTGGTAGTGTGGCAATGTATGGACTTCAACAACCTATTGGGGAGGGACTGGATGCATTATCGTGTATTGATTCCCCCATCATACCATTAGTGATTCAAATATTGTGCTAATGGAAAAAATGGGACATTGGACAGTGATAAATCCCCATTCAAATCCTATAAGTCTTATTACATTGATGTAGGGTTCTATGAATCGAAAGAGAAGTAGTCTTTGGTTGACGATGTTGGTTGGATCGCTGCCCTAAACCTATTGGAAATGGATCCTGCCAATACACTTAGTCAACTTGGGGAAGAGTATGTATTACCCATCAACCAGGTTGTGTGCAGAACTTCATGCTCAGATAAAGACTCAGCCATTTATATGATTTCTGTTATAACTGCCAAGCCTAAGGATGCTGAAAACCCTTCTAACCCCCATGATGATGGTGAAGACTAGATCAAAAATACTCACATACAATCCTTAGGGCCATAGATAGTTCCTTCATTACTAACTAAGGCTGAATACGATGCCATGTAACTAAAAGAAAGCGAGGAAAATCCTCCACCCACCATTACATCCTCTTTATAAAATTCTTGTACTCTTCCGGGGGAAAAGAAGTTATTTTAGTTTCCAAAAATCATAGTTTTGATTCCTCTTCCAAATCTAGAGAGTTCTTCTTGAGAATCATATCTCCATTAGAAGATGAAGAATATGACAAAGAAGTTCAAGAATAAGAATAAGAATAAGATCACAAATATTCTCTTCCTACTTTTGGATAAGGAATCTCCACCATGATGAATGAAATAGGGAGATAAATCTGGTCACCAATGATGAACCGTAACCCACTTGAATTAGTGTGGATATGCATTTAGAAGAGTAGGATGAATATACATCCTTCAAAAATAATAATAAATAAATTTATTTCTTGAACTACAAAAAAAATCCATTCCTTGATCTTGAAGTTTCCACTCATCACCTAGGTCAGCTGGAAGACCATTATGGTTACAACCAGGCATCCATAAAGACCCACCTGAAACATGCTTCCAAAATAGAGGCTGAAGTTGACAAAGTATTCAAAGAAAAATTCATTCAATAATTCCAATATCTGATCTATCAGGAAAAAGATTTCCCTATCAAAAAGAGAAATGGAGAGATCAGATTCTACATTGACTTCATGGACCTCAATTGGCACTACTTGAAAGATGATTTCCCAGTTCTGATCATAGAATCGACGATCGATGCGACCACCAGATATGAGGCCCTCTCTTTCATGGACGGCTACTCTGGATACAACTCGATCTGAATGGCCTATAAAAATGATGAATTCACTGATTTCATGTACCCTAGGAGTATTATACTATAAGGTGATTCCCATTGGTCTGAAAAATGTTGGTTCCACATATCATCACACCATCCATCACATTTTCAAGCCCATCCTGGGAAAATTCATTGAGTTCTACGTCAATAACATGGTGTTTAAATCAGGATATCTCCCAAACAACATTACAGATCATGAAACTATCTTCAATAAACTATGACATCACAGTCAAAAGTCGAATCCCCTAAAGTGTGATTTCGGTATTAACTCTGAGAAATTCATCAGCTTCTTCATACACAATCATGACATCAAATTCGACCTTGAGAAGGAAAATTCCATCCTTTGCATGTATCCACCTTGAAACTCACTGAGTTGAGGGGTCTCCAGGGGCACCTAGACTATAATCGATGCTTCATTGCCAACCTTGCAGGTAAGTTTTTTCTTTTCACCAGGTTGATGACGAAAGGTGTCGCATAAAAGTTGGATAATGATTTTCAAGAATCATTTGACAATATTAAAAGGTATATCTTAGTCCCACTGGTGTTGATGCCTCTTTTTTATGTAAGACCACGCATTTTTTAAATAACCGCCCTAAAATGGTCATTAGGTACTTTCCTCACACAGAAGAATGATGTCCGCAGTGAGATTTGTCTCTATTACCTCAACCGAATAATGATCGATGATGGGACTCAATATTACCGAAATGAAAAGAACTGCCTAGCCCTAATATTGGCTTTTTATAAACTCAAGCATTACCAATAGAACCATTAGGTCCATCTGGTATCCCACTGTAACACCCCAAGATTCCACAGTACACTTCTCTATGAATAATACAGTAGTGTGTGTTGTATGCAACTTCGAGTTCTAATACACACCACAACCAATAAAACTAGACATTATGAATAGTAATACCCACTTTTTAAAATTATATAAATATTATCTTTTAAAATGGACTTTTTTTTGGATTTGGAATATAAAATTTAACCTTGGATGAATTTTTGTTATTTTTCTGAAAACATTCAATTTTTGATGAATAGTGAAAAAAACACTCAGTTATAGTTTAAAACAGAATTTTTATTTAAATAATTATTTATTTTATTAAAATTTATTTTATGTCAAAATAGACACATAATACTTATATAATTTCAATGTAATTAATTGGAGTCAATTTATAATAATTTTAGACATATAAAAACATTATAAAACTTTTCACCATCTTTTACCCATCTCCTAGGAGAATTTGCAAATTCACATAAAACATAATTTTACCGCATCTGTGAGAGGAATTTCGAAAATCAGAGACACACAGTTAATATCAAGGAGTAAAATGTGGTTCAATAAGATAAAAATAATTTTTGGTGAATAGTAACTTTTTACTTTTATTTACCATGATTAAAAGTAAATATGGTAATTAAGGGTAAATCTGTTATTATTATTACCCTAACACATGTCCTAATTCAATTGGCTTAATATAATTCAACGAAAAAAACCATTGGAATAAAATATGAACCACTTTGGTCCACATGGATTAGATTAGGACATTTATTACTATTTAATTCAAAAAAGAGTTAAAAGAGTTGAAATAATGTTTAATAACTATAACATTTTTAATATAGGGTTATACATAAGATAATTTCGATTATGAATAATAATTAGAAAGATAAAACGATTTCCAACATAATGGTATTTTTTTTATAATTTTTATAAATTAAATAATTTAATTTATGTATGACATAATGGTGATGTAGTAATTACCTAATTAATGAAATATTAAACTAATTGATATAATAAATATCCAAATAAATGTAATTTGAGACTTTTTATGAATTCCAGTAATTATCTAGGTTAATATGACATGTTAGGATCGATTAAATGAATTTAGTTCGAATTAACAAAGTATTTAAAAATTTATCAAAAATCAATTATTTATTAGTGTCAAAATTGACATAAAGGAGTATTTTAAAAAATATTATATTATTAATTTATTTTCTATTCCGAAAAATATAATGTTCGGACAAAGAACTTATGTAATGATAGATGTATCATTAATGAACCACTTGGGTTTCTCTTGGTTGTATATAGTATGTTTATTAACCAAATAATATAAAAATACAAAGAAACATTGTAAATGTCAAACTATTTAACTAAGAGTTAAACATAAATGATAAGGTTAATATAATGACCCAAACCTGTCTAAAATCTATTGGTTGAAAGGATTTAGACCCATACCCACATTATCCCCGAAATAAGTCACTTTTGAGTCATTATAATCATAATATTAATTTATTAATAAATAATATTTTATGTTTTTCCTAAGGTGCCCCTCACTCCTCTTATAAAAGGGCATTCCCGCTTCTTTTTAATTCACACCTTCAAAGCCTTTTGGCTCGGCCAAACCCCACCCAAATAACCTCTAAACTTCCCTCACATCATTCTAGTGGCCTTCCTTTAGTCCTAAATGTAACAGCCCAAGATTTTATGAAAAATATTCTTTTTAATTTCACTAATGTCTTGTGTTGTACGCAACACAAAAAGGAGCTTGCACAACACGCATCCTTGACTTTCCTTGCATTACACGCAATCACGACCTTCCTCGATAGCGTGTGTAATAAGCAATACTGAGTTTCACTAAACAACGATATGCTATAAAAATATTATTAAAACTAGCCGTTATGAATAGTAATAACCACTTTTTGAAATCTAGTAAATCTTATTTTTCAAAATGAACTTCATTTTTGGATTCGGAGTATCGAATTTAGCCTAAGGTGAAATTTTGGTACTTTTCAGATAAATTTCATATTCTGATGAATAGTGAAAATTACTAAATTATAATTAAAAACAACTTTTTTAATAGAAATAATTAATAGTGATAAATTATTAATTTGAGTGGTTTTAAAATATATTTAGAATATATTTTTACAATTTAATACAATGTTGGTCATTGGATGTAATTTCATATTTAAACCAGACATAAACAAGTGTCAATCTTTTGATAGATATTGTTTCTTAAAAACACGCTATTTGTTTTAACAGTGGGATTTAATTATAAAATTAATTAATGCAACATCTATGTTATGAATATGGTGAAATAGACTTCATTTTTGAATTCGGAATATGAAATATAGCTTAGGATGAAATTTTGGCATTGTTCTGAAAAACATCAATTTTTTATGAATAGTGAAACTACTAAGTAGTAGGTTAAAAACTGAATTTTGCATAAAACTTAATTTTACCACTTCTGTGAATGGAATTTCAAAAATCCGACAGACACGGTTAATATCAAGGACTAAAATGTGGTTCAATGAGATGAAAATAATTTTTGGTGAAAAGTAACTTTTTACTTTTTTTTACCACGGTTAATAGTAAATAGGGTAACTAAGGGTAAATATGATATTACTATTACCCTAACACATGTCCTAATTCTATTGGATAAGTTTAATTCGGCCAAAAACAACCTTATGAATATAATATGACCATTTAGGCCCACTTGGATTAGATTAGGACATTTATTATTATTTAATTCAAAGAAGAGTTAAAAGAGTTAAAATAAAGGTTTATTTACTAAAACATTTTTAATATGGGGTTATATATAAGATAAATTCGATTGAAAATATTCATTAGAAAGATAAAAGGATTTACTACATGATGGTATTTTATTTGTAATTTTTAGACATCAAATAATTTAATTTATTTATGACACAAAGATGATGCAGTAATTATCTTGTTAATGAAATATTGACATAATTGATGTTATAAACACCAAAATAAATGTAATTTGAGACTTTTTATGAATTAAAATAATTTTCTAGGTTACTATGATATATTAGTGTTGATTTAATCAACTTTGTTCGAACATATAATTCTGTTATGACTTTCACAAAAATCATATATCAAATAGTGTCAAAATTGACACAAAATAGTTTTTAAATAAAATATTATATTATTAATTGTTATTTTATTCCTAAAAATCTAAGGTTCGGCCAAATGACTTAGATAAGGATATATATATTAATAATAAACAATTTGGGGTTCGTTTGGCATGTTATAGTAAGTGTATTAACCATATAGTGAAAGAAACCAAAAAGACACGGTAAAAGTTAAATTAATTAACTTAGAGTTAAATCTAATTGATAAGGTTAAACTAATACCCTAAACTTGTATAAATCTTATTGGTTGATAGGGTTTCGACCCAACCCCACTTTAGCTTCGAAATAAGACCCTTTGGAACCATTATAAACCGATTTTTACATTAATATAAAATAATATTTTGACGTATTCCTAAGGTGCCCCTCTCCTCCCTTATAAAAGGACACCTCCTCCCTCTCCTCCTCACACCAATTTGAGCACTCAAGATCGGCCAACCCCTGCCAAAATATCTTCTCCACTTCCCTAGAAACATCCTAGAGGTTCTGGTCTTCCTAAAAAACCAATTTTAGTGCCCTAAGAGGAGGTCTCAAAGAGGCACTTCAAAGAAGAGGTAATTACCGTTACCAATTCTTTCATCTTTATTTATTCTTCCACTTATTCTTCTTAGGTTGTTTCATTATGAAGTAATAACATCAGTATCACTCATATACTGATATGTTATTATAAGTATGAAAAAACCCTATTTCACCATCTATCCATCCTACGGAAAAAGAAATCACCACGCGTGCGTACGTACGGAATACCGTCTCCACGCCGTGGTGTAATCTATTTTCCACCACCACCTTACATGGATGGGTATAATGGTGTAAAGAATAACTATACGTAGTTATTACAACATCATATTGATTCTGATATATTGTATAATCCACTCCAATTCAATTCAATATTTATGGAAATGATATCATCGCTCGTGCGTACGTTACGGACTACCGTCTCCACGACGTGATGAGATTCATTCTCCATGTTAACCATTTAAGAATGATTATAAAGTATATATAAGAAATAATAATGAAATATATGACATTATAAAGCTACTGGATTTATGTATATATATATATATGTATGTCATCTACTTACTTCCATTTCAAGACAATAAGTAATGGAAAACATCGTTCATGCGTACGTACGGACTACCGTCTCCATGAACGGTGTTTTTCATTTTATTTATATAACTCTTATATATATATATACTGAATATATATGATATATAAATCATATTTTATATTCTGGAAGTAAGTAAATCATGATATAATTAATAATGATGTCAAGAACAACAAGTCAAAACACCTACGATAAATGAAAACGATTTTACCCAAAACGCTTCTTTAACATGGAATTTACAAAAGAACGGGTAATATAATGTCATAAGTGAACCATATATGATATAATAACAATGAATATGATTCTGTAATAAGTCAATGACATTATTTAAATCATTATACAGGAGTTCCGGACACATACGAAGAAAATCGGACATAAGGTAAGGGAAATATCACAATCTCATTTTTATCCGAGATTGTTTATTCGTAAGTATTTACTGGGGTGTATTTTTCATCCACATCCATGTCTCATCAATATGTAATATTATTTCCATCCACCTACAATTGTTTAAATCCATTTTTACCCTTCGGTGAGTTTTTAGTAATATGTATGAAAGGAATCTTTTGACGTTTTTCATACGAGGTACTTTTTGACTTTTCCGACAAAAGTACGAAGAATGTTTTTTTTAACTTATACGGCACGAACGGATTTTTACTGTTTTATAAAGCCTTATTTTCATGAAGCTTCCTCCAAAAGATTTCATGAATATTTTCAATAAAATCTCTTTCTTTTAAAATTTCATGATGTTTTGTGAAAAGAAATTGATTTTGAAGAAGAAAGGATATTTTCCTCAAGAATTCATTTCAAGTGTTTTATCAAAATTATTTTCCATCTAAGATAATAAAGGGTTCTGTTTCTATCCATATTTTTACATTGATTTGCCTATGTTGTGATGAAATTATGTTTATGAATTCCTTTATCTTATATTAATGGTTTTGTGATGTCATGTTGTTTAAGAATCCCATTTTTATTACATGGGTTATGCAATGATGTATGATTTATGATTTTGTGGCACACATAAGAATGGTATCATTATGAGATGGGTGGGACCTATATCTCCCTCCAATGAATTGGGTAAAGATTTTATATCTCATGAGATAGACATGGATGAAATGGTAGGTTATACCGGTTCAGTGAAACAGGACTGAAATGAGGGTTACTCGATTCAGAAAGGGACTTTGTCCACTAAGATAGTCTTGGCAATGAGTCTTGACTAACAAGAAATGATTCTCTATGATTATTTGTGTATTCCACAAAGCTTCATGTTTTAAGTTATGATTATTGGGATTTCATTTCACTACTATGATTTATCCCATGTTATGAAATTATGCTCTCTTTTGCGGGTTAAGATTTACAAAAGTTATGTTCTTATGAATATGATGTGATTGATTTTTCTTTTGTATACCCTTACTGAGCATTTGAGCTCACCTTTTTATGTTTTCTTTTACCCAGGATATAAAGAATGGTTTTAGGTAAAAAAAAAAGGAAGATCTTTATAGGAGATGTTGAAGATCTTTCACCACGATTAGAAGATTACGTTCCGAGTTTCCAAAGACACTAAACTATTACGATCCTTGTGTGTGTGTTTTTGTTATGTACTAAGTATTCCGAAAATGTAATGTAATGTCCATGTACGATAAGCTTCGGGTCTCTACAGTTGGTATCAGAGGAAAGGTTTATTCAACCTTTGGAAACTAGGATGCGAAAACGTTAGTGAGATCCCTAGAGATATTTCTAAGGTATGTCTAGGGATGCCCCTAAGGATAAGTATACGTATAGGATATAGTCCTAGAACTATGGTAACGATATTAGATTAAACCAAAGATGATAGATATTTAAGTTACTCCCCCTTTATTATGATTTTTGCATCTAACACTATTCTGTTTGGGTTTTAGAAAATCGATGGAAACAAGATGATTCACAATAATGGAGGATATGATGGACAATGGAATGATATTCTTCATGAGCAACCAAATGAAATGGGATTTGGATGTCCAAACATCATTATTATGCCGAATCATCAATCTCACAATATGATCAATAAAGTAAAATTTGGTAAGTTTCCTGACTCGACTAATAAGAGAAAGATGGATTTCCATGATGATCATAGAGGAAAGAAAGTTCAATTTCCCCTATGTAAATCATGTGGGAAGAGGCATCAAGGAGAATGTTTCAAGGGAACTGGAAGATGCTTTGGGTGTGGAAAAGAAGGACACAAAGCAAGTAAGTGCAAAGGAAAAGGGTCGGTTAACACCATGGATGAGGATAATGGTATTGCTACGACATCAAAAATGGTTAAGTGTTTTAAATGTGGAATGTATGGGCATTATGAAAACAAATTCCCTAAGGGAAAGACTCATGAAGAGAATCAGTATGGTCATATGGGTAGTATTTATGTGGATGATGATGGAGAGACTACAAATGATATGTGAGATGAAAGAATTTTTGAAGCTCGGTCAATGGTTTGAGAATGTAGTGGAATGATTACATGTTTATCATGTGTAATTTTGGAATAAAGAGACATCTATGGATTGTTACACTGTTGTCTTTCCTTGTGTTTTGAAAGTGTATGATTAATGTTACCAGTATCCATGAAAGGTTATTCAGATATTTTTGGAATGTAGATGATATGCGCATAATGAAGGGATAAGGAGAAAATTAAATGTTTGATAGTATTCATGAGCTCATGATTGATATAAGGACTAAGTGATATCATGGTTTGAGTATATAGAATTTTGAGGATTTCGGTATGTGAAAAGTGTTAACTTTTAACTGCATTCAAGTTTTCACTAAGGTTCAATGGGTATTCAAGAGAGTACGAGATTAAGGCCTTTGAATGTTTGGAATGTGACCAACAAGATATATCTTATGATATATGGGGATCAACGATGGTATTAAATCTCTGGTAATGGTTTTCACTATGTTATGAGAATGGAATGCAGTATTATGGATAAGCCTAAAGATTGGAATGGATTATGTTGGACATAAGTTAGTATTGTTTAAGGATAGAAGTTTTTTCCATATTATTGATGGGATGTTATAGTAATATAGTTTTATAAAAAGGACAACCTGCAGGACGGGCGACATCCCATCGCGTCGGACAAGGATGTGGGAATCGAACCCACAACCGAAGTGCCACTGGGCTTTATCGCTTACCATTGGCCTACAGGAAGTCCCTGTTTAGTAGAAACTAGTTTTACTATATTAGGAAGTATGATATATGAAGTATAAGTCCATTTTAGGAACCATATATGATTAATCTCACTATAGATCGACTTATGTATATAATTTTTGCCAACCTTTTGTTTGAGACAGATGGAATGACCTGTCATTCTATCACATGATCTGCTAACACTTCACGAATAACAAATTCAACTTCATTTATTTAAGATATTAAGTGGAAATTGTTCAAGGCACGAACAACAGTGAGATTGTACCAAAATCATGTAAGTATTTCTTTTAATTCATCAACTTTAGGGAAATGATCTTGAAAACCAAAAATGTTGTCCTAGTGATCTTATACCTGAGGAATCAGATGGTACCTTATATCATCACAAATCTATGGATTTGTGATTACTGGCTTTTCCATAGCCATGTTCTCTACCACTCTCCATCAGAACATGATGGTTAGATTTCTCTTCCATATCCATATTTTCACCTATGTGGATACCCAGTGATTAGTTTATTTGGGTAATCGTTACATTTCATACTTTAGTTTTTTAAAGCCAAGTTTTGGTATTCCTTTTTACGATGTGGGTTTCTATTAAAGAAACTCTCGAGTAGTAAACCATTTATAACCCCGACGAATTTCGAGGGCGAAATTCATTTTAAGGGGGGTAGAATGTAACAGCCCAAGATTTTATGAAAAATATTCTTTTTAATTTCACTAATGTCTTGTGTTGTACGCAACACAAAAAGGAGCTTGCACAACACGCATCCTTGACTTGCCTTGCATTACACGCAATCACGACCTTCCTCGATAGCGTGTGTAATACGCAATACCGAGTTTCACTAAACAACGATATGCTATAAAAATATTATTAAAACTGGCCGTTATGAATAGTAATAACCACTTTTTGAAATCCAGTAAATCTTATTTTTCAAAATGAACTTCATTTTTGGATTCGGAGTATCGAATTTAGCCTAAGGTGAAGTTTTGGTACTTTTCAGATAAATTTCATATTCTGATGAATAGTGAAAATTACTAAATTATAATTAAAAACAACTTTTTTAATAGAAATAATTAATAGTGATAAATTATTAATTTGAGTGGTTTTAAAATATATTTAGAATATATTTTTACAATTTAATACAATGTTGGTCATTGGATGTAATTTCACATTTAAACCAGACATAAACAAGTGTCAATCTTTTGATAGATATTGTTTCTTAAAAACACGCTATTTGTTTTAACAGTGGGATTTAATTATAAAATTAATTAATGCAACATCTATGTTATGAATATGGTAAAATAGACTTCATTTTTGAATTCGGAATATGAAATATAGCTTAGGATGAAATTTTGGCATTGTTCTGAAAAACATCAATTTTTGATGAATAGTGAAACTACTGAGTAGTAGGTTAAAAACTGAATTTTGCATAAAACTTAATTTTACCACTTCTGTGAATGGAATTTCGAAAATCAGACAGACACGGTTAATATCAAGGACTAAAATGTGGTTCAATGAGATGAAAATAATTTTTGGTGAATAGTAACTTTTTACTTTTTTTTACCACGGTTAATAGTAAATAGGGTAACTAAGGGTAAATATGATATTACTATTACCCTAACACATGTCCTAATTCTATTGGATAAGTGTAATTCGGTCAAAAACAACCTTATGAATATAATATGACCATTTAGGCTAACTTGGATTAGATTAGGACATTTATTATTATTTAATTCAAAGAAGAGTTAAAAGAGGTAAAATAAAGGTTTATTTACTAAAACATTTTTAATATGGGGTTATATATAAGATAAATTCGATTGTAAATATTCATTAGAAAGCTAAAACGATTTACTACATGATGGTATTTTATTTGTAATTTTTAGACATCAAATAATTTAATTTATTTATGACACAAAGATGATGCAGTAATTATCTTGTTAATGAAATATTGACATAATTGATGTTATAAACACCAAAATAAATGTAATTTGAGACTTTTTATGAATTAAACTAATTTTCTAGGTTACTATGATATATTAGTGTTGATTTAATCAACTTGTTTCGAACATATAATTCTGTTATGACTTTCACAAAAATCATATATCAAATAGTGTCAAAATTGACACAAAATAGTTTTTAAATCAAATATTATATTATTAATTGTTATTTTATTCCTAAAAATCTAAGGTTCGGCCAAATGACTTAGATAATGATATATATATTAATAATAAACAATTTGGGGTTCGTTTGGCATGTTATAGTAAGTGTATTAACCATATAGTGAAAGAAAACAAAAAGACACGGTAAAAGTTAAATTAATTAACTTAGAGTTAAATCTAATTGATAATGTTAAAATAATACCCTAAACATGTATAAATCTTATTTGTTGATAGGATTTAGACCCAACCCCACTTTAGCTTCGAAATAAGACCCTTTGGAACCATTATAAACCGATTTTGACATTAATATAAAATAATATTTTGAGGTATTCCTAAGGTGCCCCTCTCCTCCCTTATAAAAGGACACCTCCTCCCTCTCCTCCTCACACCAATTTGAGCACTCAAGCTCGGCCAACCCCTGCCAAAATCTCTTCTCCACATCCCTAGAAACATCCTAGAGGTTCTGGTATTCCTCAAAGTCCAATTTTAGTTCCCTAAGAGGAGGTCTCAAAGAGGAACTTCAAAGAAGAGGTAATTACCGTTACCAATTCTTTCATCTTTATTTCTTCTTCCACTTCTTCTTCTTAGGTTGTTTCATTATGAAGTAATAACATCAGTATCACTCATATACTGATATGTTATTATAAGTATAAAACAACCCTATTTCACCATCTATCCATCCTACGGAAAAAGAAATCACCACGCGTGCGTACGTACGGAATACCGTCTCCACGCCGTGGTGTAATCTATTTTCCACCACCACCTTACATGGATGGGTATAATGGTGTAAAGAATAACTATACGTAGTTATTAAAACATCATATTGATTCTGATATATTGTATAATCCACTCCAATTCAATTCAATATTTATGGAAATGATATCATCGCTCGTGCGTACGTACGGACTACCGTCTCCACGACGCGATGAGATTCATTCTCCATGTTAACCATTTAAGAATGATTATAAAGTATATATAAGAAATAATAATGAAATATATGACATTATAAAGCTACTGGATTTATGTATATATATATATATGTATTTCATCTACTTACTTCCATTTCAAGACAATAAGTAAAGTAAAACAGCGTTCATGCGTACGTACGGACTACCGTCTCCATGAACGGTGTTTTTCATTTTATTTATATATCTATTATATATATATACTGAATATATATGATATATAAATCATAATTTATATTCTGGAAGTAAGTAAATCATGATATAATTAATAATGATGTCAAGAACAACAAGTCAAAACACCTACGATAAATGAAAACGATTTTACCCAAAACGCTTCTTTAACATGGAATTTACAAAAGAACGGGTAATATAATGTCATAAGTGAACCATATATGATATCATACCAATGAATATGATTCTGTAATAAGTCAATGACATTATTTAAATCATTATACAGGTGTTTCGGACACATACGAAGCAAATCGGACCTAAGGTAAGGGAAATATCACAATCTCATTTTTATCCGAGATTGTTTATTCGTAAGTATTTACTGGGGTGTATTTTATCATCCACATACATGTTTCATCAATATGTAATACTATTTCCATCCACCTACAATTGTTTAAATCCATTTTTACCCTTCGGTGAGTTTTTAGTAATATGTATGAAAGGAATCTTTTGTCGTTTTTCATACGAGGTACTTTTTGACTTTTCCGACAAAAGTACGAAGAATGTTTTTTTTAACTTATATGGCACGAACGGATTTTTACGGTTTTATAAATCCTTATTTTCATGAAGCTTCCTCCAAAAGATTTCAGGAATATTTTCAATAAAATCTCTTTCTTTTAAAATTTCATGATGTTTTGTGAAAAGAAATTGATTTTGAAGAAGAAAGGATATTTTCCTCAAGAATTCATTTCAAGTGTTTTATCAAAATTATTTTCCATCTAAGATAATAAAGGGTTCTGTTTCTATCCATATTTTTAAATTGATTTGCCTATGTTGTGATGAAATTATGTTTATGAATTCCTTTATCTTATATTAATGGTTTTGTGATGTCATGTTGTTTAAGAATCCCATTTTTATTACATGGGTTATGCAATGATGTATGATTTATGATTTTGTGGCACACATAAGAATGGTATCATTATGAGATGGGTGGGACCTATATCTCCCTCCAATTCATTGGGTAAAGATTTTATATCTCATGAGATAGACATGGCTGAAATGGTAGGTTATACCGGTTCAGTGAAACAGGACTGAAACGAGGGTTACTCGATTCAGAAAGGGACTTTGTCCACTAAGATAGTCTTGGCAATGAGTCTTGACTAACAAGAAATGATTCTCTATGATTATGTGTGTATTCCACAAAGCTTCATGTTTTAAGTTATGATTATTGGGATTTCATTTCACTACTATGATTTATCCCATGTTATGAAATTATGCTCTCTTTTGCAGGTTAAGATTTCCAAAAGTTATGTTCTTATGAATAAGATGTGATTGATTTTTCTTTTGTATACCCTTACTGAGCATTTGAGCTCACCATTTTATGTTTTCTTTTACCCAGGATATAAAGAAAGGTTTTAGGTAAAAAAAAGGAAGATCTTTATAGGAGATGTTGAAGATCTTTCACCACGATTAGAAGATTACGTTCCGAGTTTCCAAAGACACTAAACTATTACGATCCTTGTGTGTGTGTTTTTGTTATGTACTAAGTATTCCGAAAATGTAATGTAATGTCCATGTACGATAAGCTTCGGGTCTCTACACTAAATCCGTCTTAAGGATCCATTTTGATCAAATAAAAAGGAAGAACCCGAAGAAGAGGTAATGTTTTCACCACCCTCTTCCAAGTACCTTTCTTCTTCCACTGCATATTTCTTTTTTATTTCCATTATAAAATAAAAACTCCAATATCTTCTATATACTGTGATGTTATTATAAATATGGTACAACCATATATAGTATTCTATCCATCATTTCAATGACATCTCATCATTAGTGCGTACGTACGACTTACCGTCTCCATGTCGTGGTGTAATTGTTATTCAAAACATTATTATTTAGATAGGTTTGATATTGATGTGTAATTGAAGCAAATAACAAATATAAGATAATAATTATTCTTTATATATGATATAGCATCCAATTATATATTATTATAATATAAAAAAAATTATATTGTCGCTTGTGCGTACTTAAGGATTACCGTCTCCACGAACGCTATGAGATTCAATCCCCATAATATCCATTCAACACTAAATTTTATTTTATAATTAAAAATAATGTTTAGAGGCATGATATAATTCTGGATATGAATAAGATACATCCCATCCATAAAAAATATTGCTCACATAACAACAAATATAAAGGAAAATGAATCCTTTAACACCTGAAACGACGATAATACTAAGATATTATCAAAAATTATTTGTTAAAAGATCATATATGATATCATATAAATTTATATGATTGTTTTATAATTAAATAACAATTATTTCACCATTATACAGGAGGTTAACCTACCCTTTACCTTATAAAAAGTACAAAGTAAGGGGTTTCTTATCTAACTTTTAATTTCGTGAGATTTCCATTGTTCACCACTTATTTATTGCATGTGGCGTGTGTACTGCCCATGATTTTATTAATTGTGTAATATACCTTAATTTATGGATATGTACATCATCATTGTATGATCCTTCTTTCATGGGTGAATGTTTCGTATGTTAGAAAAATCAATAAGAGAATTTGAAATTTCAATTTCCACTCATTCGGCTTTAAGCATACTTCATTGATTATTTTACTCCAAGATTAGGTGGGGAATCACTATTTATTTTCATATGTAATAATTTCCACTAACTTTATGTGGATATAATTTTGATACAAATAATCACTCCATTGATAAATTCTCAAGTCATCGATATGAACTTGATAAGAGTAATTTTAACCCAATCTCCATTTATTGAGTTAAACATATAATTCAATGGTGTTGTTTTTACAAGAATATTTGTGAATGTCCTTTGATTATTTTACACTAAATATCCAATCATATTGAGTGTATTTATATTTTTCACACATAATTATGTCATTGATTTATCCTTAACCTAAGGATACAGTATTTATGTGAGATTTCATCTCAATTTACATTCCATTGATACTTCCTTGTTGTTATACACCAAATTACTTTTATATGGTGTATATAATGTATTTTGACATAGTATATCATGAATCCCTTTATTATCATGATATTCAAAAGTTATTATTACATCAATTATTTGTATTCAAGTGTCTCTATTTTGGTTTGGAACACTAACAAAAATATAATCTTAAAATGTTTTAATGATTTATTATTCTAAATCTTTCACATCAATGTACATGTTTTAAAAATGGTTTTAAGGATTTATTCATATAATCATTAAATTTTTAAAATTAAAATTCCTTTTAAAAGTTTCATATTGGTTTGGGACACTTTGATTCAAAAATCTATTTTAAACATATTTTTGATAAATACTGAGACTTTTAAATGATTTCATGAAAAAAGGGGGATATTTCTCTCAAATAGTTTTGATGATTATTTTCATCTATGTCAATATCATTAATTATTTTCCATTCAGGTTGATATATTATAATACAATCTTCCATATTGTATTTAATGATTTATGTTTGACTGTGGATGTGATATTTTTATACCATTTGTGGTTTCTAGTTAAAATATTTACATTTCGTATGCTAGTTTTAATATGAATGTTTATATTATGTTTCAACCTTTTTATATAAGAAATGCATTAAACGTAGTAAGTAATGGGTGGATCCCACTGTAGCTCCTTGATGCATCGGTATGTATCATGGGACAAACTACTGTCTTGGCACAAGGCCATGACAAAATCTTATTAGTAGTCATGGCACAATTCCTTGACAATATGGTTCTGATAGTCTGGCATTAGGCTTTCCATTATTATGAAAGTGGTTATTGATATTGCATGTGATTATTATACTAGTAGAATATCCGTGTGAATATGTAAATGGAATTATTTAATTTTATCATTGCCATGTTATGCTGATGTTAATGTTTAAAAGGATTTGGTTTTAGTTATAAATTTTTTTAAATGATTATGCTTATTTATGAAAGTTTCCGCTAGATTGTTATCCTTACAGAGCATCTGAGCTCACCCCTTTCTATGTTTTATTTTTTTCAGGATGTGAAGAAGTATTTTATGACTGATCTGCAGGGATAGTTTGAGGGGATATTAGTGTGGACTATGGATACTATGTTGTTGTAGTTTTTCACTATATGATGTAATGTAAGACTTATGAATGTATCTAGTGTTTCCAAGGCTACTAAACTAATCGGTCTTTTGAGACTTGATCTTTTATGATCATGCCAATGTTATGTAATAAGGCACCGACTCTAGGTATCTAGGGTCAGGGCATTATAGTTGGTATTAGAGGAAGTATAGTAAAAACCGTGGAAACTAGATTTAGATAAACTCTGATTATAGCACATAGCCCTAAGATATAATTTGAGGATTAGTATCGAAGAATTTCCTAGAATTATGGTATTGTATAGATTTTGTGAGTTTTCCAATAAATATATTCATGTATGGATATGATCAGGTAGAGACGGATCTGGAATAGATGTACCTTGGGGTAAAAACAGAAAACACCGCTTTGAGATAGACTTGAATGGGAACTGGTGCACGACAACGGGCCTTGCTGCACTCTTTGGTTACAAAACCTTCGAGGGATATGCTTAGGATAATTTACATTTTCATTACAAAATGATATGAAGTATTTTAATATAATATGAGAATAAACGACCTTGTTTAATCCTAAGGTGTTTCAAATTAAGAATATGGTGTCATGATATTCTTTAAATGATTTTATGACTACTATTACCCACACAATGCTTTCTGGTTTTAGTCAATGGCTGGATTCCAAGGAAGTCATAGTAACTATGAGATTGATGTGCAAGGTGGGAACAGTGGTGGAAATGAGAAACAAAATGGAATATTGATAGGCGTAAAAGATATCATGTTCATTCCAA
Source organism: Viscum album (assembly GCA_963277665.1). Lineage (NCBI taxonomy): Eukaryota > Viridiplantae > Streptophyta > Magnoliopsida > Santalales > Viscaceae > Viscum > Viscum album. Next base: position 121,904,452 of record OY728129.1, on the reverse strand, counting down.
ATTATTTAAAAAAAATATGGTCAATAACATATATATTTACCAACTCTTGGACTCAACAAAGAAAAGAATGGTGATGAATGATAAGAGCTCCCGTAGTGGAGACCATAGAGAAAAGAATCCTCAATTTCCAGCATGTAGGAAATGTGGAAGGAGACACCCAGGAAAGTGTCTCAATGGAACAAAGAAATGATTTACGTGCGGTAAAGAAGGACATAAAGTGAAGAAATGTCGAGGAAAAGTGAAGAGTATTATGGAAGAAAATAAAAATGGTCCCAAGAATCCGTTTACATTCATTTTATATAAATATAGGGGACCTGGCCATTACCATAGTGAATGCCCTATTCTATAGGATATTTTCTTGGACAAAGAAGAAGCTATGTGGGAATAAATGGTTTGAGAAATGTTTAAAAGTATTAGTGATCCTTGTTGATGGGATTACTTTGAAATAATTTTCCCTTGGATTTTTAACCCTGTAGTTTTCCATGTGAGAATGATATTTGAGGAAGACATATATTATCTCTTGTGGATATAGTCATAAATTACCATTTGGTTTTATATGATCATTGGGTTTGAGGAAATTACAAGTTATTATATATTGGGATGAAAATGAATTGTATAAGATAACATTTGTGGTTTAATTATTTTATGGTTATTTTGAGGAATTTATCTCATTTTGGTAATGTTATAAAATATTGATTTTGAAAAATGACAACACGCAAACCATGTGACAACCCATCGCGTTAGAAATATCTGTGGGAATCGAACCCACAACCAATCTCTGATTCGGATTTATTGCCTCCCACTAGACTATGTGAAGTTCCTGGTTAGTGTGACTAATTATTTTTAGTTAAATGATTATATTGATCCACAATATGTTGATTTGAGATCTTATGTCTTATCAAATGAATACACTTAATATAGGAAAATGATTTGGTGATTATTTGATAAATGTTATTTTGGAAGATATTCTCTTTGTAGGGAACACTATATGTCCAAGGAAAATAAAATACTAAGGGATTCTATTTGAGGATTAATTTTGGATTTTTATCTATGTTTTTATTGTGGATTTATAGTGATTTGGGTTATTTATGGAAATAATTAACCTTTAATAGAGAATATGTGATTAGGTTAATTAATTTTATGTTTGTGACTTTAAGAGTAGTTGATATAATTTAAAGATACAATTTAATGTTGAATACTACATAACCAAATTCTTCTAAGTTTTGGGATTCAATATCATTTTGGATTATATTGAAGGATTTTAAGGAAAGTTGTTTATTGAATGCTATTTATTTAACATTGGGGTATTGTTGGTTTAATTTTAGAAATTAAGATTAGAGTTTCTTTCTCTAATGGAATATCCTTTTGGGGGATCATCATATCTTATACTAATCATTTTGGTTTTGATTAATCTCTAAAGACAAGGTAAATATATAGTTTGTCCTTTGTGGATCATGTGATTCTATAAGAAGTTTATTCTAGCTCTTCTAGTGTGACCAAGTCTTCTTGAATACTCGTCATTTAAAAATGAGTTAGTACTGGAAATTTATTAAAGAATGAAACTTAACATAAAAAGTAAGTATATATCTTTATGTTCTTAGTCAATATCAGAAATTAATTCCTCATCTTTATGTAATTTAACTTAAAATAAAAATAAAAATGTTCTCCTTTTACTTTTCCTACTGGGAAATTAATTACCATTTGTCCCATCCAATGTTTGTGGTTTTTTATTATTAACATTATCCTGATCATGTTTTCTATCCCTCTCCAATAGAAGGTGACACTTAGTTTATCATCCATATCCATATTTTTCAACATGGAATTCTAGTATAGGTTATCTCAGATGGCGGTTGTACTTCCCGTTATTTCTTTTAAAGTGATAGTTTTATTGACTCTTTTTCCGATGTGGTAATTTCCATTATATTCCCAAGACTAATTTTATAAATGGCAAAGATGCTATTTATTTAAGGAGAGGAGAATGTAACACCCCAAACTTCCACGGTACTCTTCTCTTTGAAAAATATTGTAGCGTGTGGTGTACGCAACTTCGAGTTCTAATACACACCACAACCAATCAATCTAGCCGTTATGAATAGTAATACCAAGTTTTTTAAATTATATAAATATTATCTTTTAAAATGAACTTAATTTTTGGATTCGGAATATTGAAATTATCCTAGGATGATTTTTTGTTATTTTTCAAAAAACATTCATTTTTTGATGAATAGTGAAAAAACACTTGAGTTATAGTTTAAAACCGAATTTTTATTTAAATAATTATTTATTTTATTCAAATTTATTTTAGGTTAAAATAGGCACATAATACTTATATGTGTTCAATGTAATTGATTGGAGTCAATTTATAATAATTTTAGATATATAAAAAATGTATAGAACTTATCACCCTCTTTACCCACCTCCTAAGAGAATTTACAAATTCACATAAAACTTAATTTTTCCACTTCTGTGAGTATAATTTCAAAAATCTGAGAGACACAGTTAATATCAAGGAGTAAAATGTGGTTCAATAAGATAAAAATATTTTTTGGTGAATAGTAACTTTATACTTTTATTTACCATGATTAAAAGTAAATAGGGAAATTAAGGGTAAACCTGATATTATTATTACCTTAACACATATTTGAATTCTATTGGTTAAGTATAATTCGACCAAAAACAACCTTAGGAAGAAAATATGAACCACTTTGGTTCACTTGGATTAGATTTGGGCATTTATTATTATTTAATTCAAAGAAGAGTTAAAAGAGTTAAAATCAATGTTTAATAACGAAAATTGTTTTAATATAGGGTTATACAGAAGGTAAATTCAATTATAAATATTCATTTGAAATCTAAAAATATTTCCATATTTTTTTTATTTATAGTTTTTAGACATTAAATAATTTAACTTATTTATGACACAATGGTGATGCAGTAAATACCTAATTAATGAAATATTAAAATAATTGATATTATAAATATCCAAATAAATGTAATTTGAGACTTTTAATAAATTAATATAATTTTATAGGTTAATATGACATGTTATTATTTATTAAATGAATTTAGTTCGAATTAATAAAGTTTTTAGAACATTAAAAAAATCTATTATTAAATAGTGTCAAAACTGACATAAAGGAGTATGTAAAACAAATATTATATTAATAATTGATTTTATATTCTAAAAAATTTAAGGTTCGGGCAAAAGACTTATTTAATGATAGGTGTATCATTAATGAACCACTTGGGGTTTTCTTGGTTGTATATTGTATGTTTATTAACCAAATAATATAAAAATACAAATAGACATGGTAAATGTAAAACTATTTAACTAAGAGTTAAACATAAATGATAATGGTTAATATATTGACCCAAATCTGTCTAAAATCTATTGGTTGAAATTATTTCGACCCATCCCCACCTTATCCTTGAAATAAGTCACTTTGGATCCATTATAAACTGAATATGAATTTATTATAAAATAATATTTTAATTTTTTCCTAATGTGCCCCTCACCCCTCTTATAAAAGGGCACTGCACCTTCTTTTTTACTAACACATTCAATGCCTTTTACCTCGGACAACCCCTGCCCAAATATCCTCTCAAATTCCTTCACTTCACCCTAGAGGCCTTCTTTTAGTCAGAAAGCCATCTTAAGGAGCCCTTTTGATCAAATCAAATATAAGAACCTGAAGAAGAGGTAATATTTTCACAACCCTCTTTCATGTTCCTTACTTCTTCCACATCTAATTTCTTTGTTATTTCCATTATAAAATATGAACTCGAGTATCTTATATATACTGTGATGTTATTATAGATATGGTACAACCATATTCAGTATTTTATCCATCCTTTGAATGACATGTTACCATACGTGTGTACGTACGACATACAGTCTCCACGTCGTGGTTTAATTGTTATTCAAAACATTATTATTTAGGGGGGAATGATAATGATGTCTAATTTTAGTATATAATAAATATAACATTATAATTTTATTCTAAATTTGATATACCATCCAATTATATATTATCTTAATATCAAAGGAATCATATTGTCGCTCGTGCGTACGTACGGATTACCGTCTCTACAAACGCGATGTGATTCATTCCCCATAATATCTATTCAAGAAAAAATTTCATTTTATGATTAAAAATAATGTTTAGAGACATTACATCATTCTGGATATGAATATTATACAACCCATCCATAAGAAATATTACTCACATAACAAAGAATACAAAGGAAAACGAATCAGTTAACACCTGAAATGACGATAGTACTAAGATATTATCAACAAATCAATGTTAAAAGATCATATATGATATCATATTAATGAATCTGATTCTTGTATAATTCAATAACAATTATTTCACCATTATACAGGAGGTTAACCTACCCTCTACCAAGGAAAAAGTACAAAGTAAGGGGTTTCTTATCTCACTTTTAATTCTGTGAGATTTCCATTGTTCACAACTTATTTATTGCATGTGGTGTGTGTACTCACCATGATTGTATTAATTGTGTAATATAATTTAATTGATGGATATTTACATCATCATTGTATGATCCTTCTTTCATGGTTGTATGTTTTTTATGTTACCAAATCAATAAGAGAATTTGAAATTTCAATTTCCACTCATTCGGCTTTACGCATACTTCATTGATTACTTTACTCCATGATTAGGCGTGGAATCACTATTTATTTTCTTATTTCATTATTTCCACTCACCTTTCTATGTATATACTTTTTATACACATAATCACTCCATTGATAAATTCTCAAGTCATCGATATGAACCTGATAAGAGTAATTTTAACTCAATATCTATTTATTGAGTTAAACATCTAATTCATTGGTGTTGTTTTTACCAGAATATGTATGAAAGCCCTTTGATTGTTTTACACTAAATATCCAATAATATTGAGTTTATTTATATTTGTCACACATAATTATGTCGATGATGTAGCCTTATCCTAAGAATATGGTCTTTATGAGAGATTTCATCTCAATTTACATTCCATTGACACTCCTTTGTTGTTATACACCAAATCACTTTTATATGGAGTATATGATGTAAATTGACTTAGTATATCATGAATCCATTTATTATCATGATATTAAAATGTTTTTATTACCTCAATTATTTTTATTCAAGTGCCTCTCTTCTGGTTTGGAACTCTAACTAAAATATCATTTTAAAATGTTTTAAAGATTTATTATTCTAAATATGTCTCACCAATGTCCATATTCTAAAAATGGATTAAGGATTTGTTCATATGGACATTAATGTTTTAAAATTAAAATTCCTTTTAAATGTTTAAAAGTGGTATGGGACACATTGATTCAAAAGACTATTTTAAATAGATTCTAGATAAATAGTGAGACTTTTAAATGTTTCAAGAAAATTGTGGATATTTCTCTCAAATAGTTTTGTTGATTATTTTCATCTATGTCAATATCATTCATTATTCTCTATTGTGGATGATCTATTATAATAAAATCTTCCATATTGTGTTTAATGAGTTATGTTTGACTATGGATGTGCTATTTTTATACCATTCATGGTTTGTGGTTGAAATATTGACATTTCGTATGCTAGTTTTAATACGAATGTATATATTATGTTTCAAACTTTTCATATAAGGAATGCATTGGACATAGTAAGTGACGGGTGGAGCCCGCTATAGCTCCTTGATGCATCGGTAGGTCTCATGAGACAAAATAGTGTCTTGGCACATGGTCTTGACCAAATCATATTTATAGTCTTGGCATAAGTCCTTGAATATGTGGTTTTGATTGTCTGGAATTATGCATTCCATTATTATGAAAGTGGTTGTTGATATTTCATTTGATTATTCTACTAGTAGATTATCCATGTGAATAAGTAAATGGAATTATTTCATTTTATCTATGCAATATAATGAGTTTTTTTAATTTTTAAAGAATTTGGTTTTAGTTATACATTTACTTAAATGATTATGCTTATTTATGAAGGTTTCCGGTATATTGTTATACTTACTAAGCAACTGAGCTCACCCCTTTTTATGTTTTATTTTTCCGAGGATGTGAAGAAGGATTATATGACTGACCTGTAGGGATAGTCTGAGGGGATATGAGTGCAGACTATGGAGACTATGTTGTTGTAGTTTTTCAATATATGATGTAATGTAAAACTTATGAATGTATCTATTGTTTTCAATGCTACTAAAATAATCATTCTTTCGAGACATGATCTTTTATGATCTTTCCAATGTTCTGTAATAATGCTCCAACTCTGGGTTCAGGGCGTTACACCAACTGCAACCCGATCAAGTATATCCTTAGTCTTATTATGCTAACTAGACACCTATCATGGTGGAAAGTCATTGTACATCGATTTTACATAAGGTATGTCCCCCCAAAATCCATTAAACGGTAGGTATTAGAAAATTTATCAGAGGAGAACCCCTCAGAATAAATGAACCCATTGGATACAGAACATCATGATGAAAAAGTATTCACCACCCAAGAAGACCCCAGGAATGGGAAATATACTTTTATGGTTCCTCCAGAAGCCTGATAGGTAAAAGGATGGAGGACCTCAATAGTAAAAAAGTGGGGATAGGAGTTATACTCATATCTCTAGAAAAGTACATCATGCCTTAATCCTTCCTTCATTCATTGGGGTGCACAAATAAGGATGTAGAATACCAGGCCCTCATTGCAGGCCTGGAGCTGGCACATCATGCACAAGACGAATTCCTGAAGATAAAAGTTGATACAGATTTAGTAATCAAGAAGGTCAATGGTGAAATTTCAATTAAGAAATAATTATTGGTACCTTTAATGAATAATGTCTGAGATATGATGGAAGAATTACCATCAAAACCAACACTGACATATGTCCTCGGGTCACAAATTCCTCTAGCCAATGCATTTTAAAATGAATCCACAACACTGACTGATCCAGACTAGAATGAAAGTGTCGTCATAAATCCCCATCATCATATGGTCTTGACATTAATTAAGAATAATACAAGATAAATCGGAAACATTATCCTAGTTTTTGAGCCTTAATATTACACCACCAGATGGATGACCCCCATTTAAAATTATCTCTAGCGGGGGGAACTCCCACCATATAGTGATGGAATAGAATAGATCTGGAGGTGGGCAGTCAGTTTTATTTGTACAATGGCACAAACAAAAAAAAAGGTTCACTACAAATGAGTCCTTGACATAGTCATTCTCAGGTGCATCGATGGAGAAGAGACTACTAATGTCTTGACTGAAGTACATGCCCGAACTTGTGGCGCACACCAATTATAGCCAAGCTCTCCCATAAAATTTCGAGGTCCATCACTCTGAATTTCTATTTGTGATCAATTTTCCATGTATGTGCAATCCCAGAAATTGTATGATGAGATTGAGTGACTGGATGAGAAAATGATAAACACATTGCACCATTGGGAAATCTACCAAAATCAGATCTCATGAGCCTTCAAAAAAAGGCCCTCCTTTGATATTTCCTCAATAGAGATATAGTGTTGGTCCTCCAAATCCTGATGATACTCCAGATGAAACCCCCAATGCTTGATCCAAAATGGTATGGATGATACATCATACATAATGTCTACTATAATGGAGAATATTCATTGATATAAGTGTATGGACATCTCATCACATCTCCCATCAATGCAAGGTTTTTGGAGAAATACTTCGCATAATAGAAACAAATATCCCCTAGCTATAGGAAGTAAAACTACATAGAAACACCTTCATCCTTACCTCATGATGCTAAATTTAAAGTCCAAAATCGTCCTTATTGCATGACACTAAACTTTTTAGCATCATCATCCTAACCACAAGACATTAAACCGCATGGTAGGTACTGTGTTCCAACAAACAATCTGTCGTGTATAAGTAAAATTCATGTTAGGAAAATAAAGAAATACCCCCCCCCCCCCATTTTTGTGTACAGGTCAGACCAACATTGGAATGGAATTCTAGAACTACGTATATCTTGATTCCCATTAATCAGATGGATATGTAGTGATTCCTTGACCCTCAATCTTGGTCTAACCAGCACATGAAATATAATGCCTCTGTTATAACCTCTATCACCTCAAACTACGTGGAAAATCCTTATCACTATTTGTTTCTCACATCGATTATAACTCATGTGAGGTTACGATCAGTGTTAAGGGTTCCCTTGTGTAATCAAATCATAGAGGAATATGATAGACCCACCACATGTGGAAGATGAAACTGAAATTCACTAAATACTATGCCCAAGTCAGATCAGTAAAAGGAGCAACTTATTTACAAAACTATGTAAGGATTGATTCCTACCCCTGTAGGATACACAATTAATCCTAGATTTAATATCCTAGCCTAACCACCAATCAAAGAAAACAAATTCCCACTTGTTTCCTAACACATGGACCATACCTCTATAGGGAAATTTTAGAACTATGTATGGCTTGATTCCTTCCCTTGCAGGATACATAGTGAAATTGGGATCATTTATCGTCGCCCAACCATTTGCACCAAATTAAAATATCCCCCTCCTTGTGTATGGATTTGACCTATATAGGGAGGGTATTTGCAGAACTACGTATGGCATGATCCCTATCTCAGGGGGATACATAGTGATGCTATGATCCCATGTCTCTATCCTAGCCACAGTATGATTATAATTCAATTCGGTTTACCAATATCATTACTATATGATGATAAACTACACGAAAGCTTATAGAACTACATATGGATTGATTCCTATCTTAGTGGGATACATATGAGGTTTGGATATCATATCCTAGTTTAGTAATCATTTCAAATGCCTTCCCCCTCTCTGTGCATGGACTAGAGCTTTACCAGGAAGATATGTCTAGAACTATATGTATCTTGAAACCTGAACTTATAGGATACATAGTGACACCTTCACCCCAAATCTTAGTCAATCCACCAGGAAACTAAAATTCTTCTTTTCTCTATTTAAGGGACAGACCTATATAGGTAATTACTTTTTATAACTATGTTTTCTAGATTTCTGACCTTGAAGGATATATAGCGATTCATGGATCTTCTATGCTGATATAGATAACATTTAAAACAAAAAAAAAATCCCTTATACTATGTATAGGTTAGACTTACATAGGGGAACCCATAAAAGGTCCCAACTGCATGACTTTACACGTCAAGGTTCCTCAAGAATCAAGTACGGCTCGATTCTCACCATTATGAGATCCAGAACATGCCCCAATTCCATACACAACTAATGCAAGGAGATGAAGTAAATTCCATGTCTAAATTATGACACCTAGAAGGAGTCAAAAGATCATTATTCACACTACATATGAGTCAGATCTATGTAGAAGCTTTAGTAGTTCACAGTTAATCATGATTTGGATATTTCAAACAGTCCTAGACACATATTTTCCATTTTTCCGACTCCCTACTCTAGAAAATCTTTTGTTTCCATAGAAATTCACATCCATCGAAGATGGAAGGCCAGTGTCTCGCAGACATCTTTGTTTGACTATGCACAACATGCCCCAGTGGCTCTGCATATGTTGCCTCCAATATGGGCATGTTAAACAAAGGTGAAAGTTTCCTCATGAGAGGTTTTTTTTATTTCTATACGCCCAGTGGATTCTGAGCCCCATGTCATTCCTCCTGATCCAAGGGCCCCGCGGTACTATGGTTTACACCTTATATCATCCCTCATGTTTTAGGAACACCAGAAAATCCTACCACAATTAACTCAAAACAATTTTTGGTGCATGTAACAAGTTTTCTCCATAAAATGAATGTAAACAGTGTTTCCAATGTCCTTACCACAGAATGTTATACTCCAAGTTCAAAAGTGTCCTGGATGCATGACATTAAACTACATCTCATAATAGAAATACATAGATTTTTATCTTCGCTCGGCCTCCTCAAATAAAATATCTTTCTTTCCTATCTATGGGCAAGACCTCTCCAATGAATGTTCAATTGGAATAATGTGTAACTCATTTTCCCCCTGATAAATGTGTTGTAGACTCGAATCCTAAGATCTTAATTCATCCAAAGAATGTATTGAAATGTACCATTCTCGAATCATGAATTGAATCAAATTAGAGAATCCCTAAAGAAGCCCGATTTATAGGGATACATAAGGGTAATCATATTTCACTCATTTCACAATGGGATTACCCTAAGTCCACCCCACAGTATGATAAATTAGGTGTAATTCATCCTTACTGCATGACATTAAACTTAAAAATTTCAGTCTAATCATATAACGCACCTTTCCATTAATTATTCCATTCATAAGTAGTGACTCAAAATCCATGTAATCCCTTCTTTCTCACACTGAGAATAGCTCACTGGAGCTTAGGGACATGAACAGGAGATCCGCCATTGAATCATGACAAACAAGTCCAGGATTTTGGTCCAAGAAGCATGAACCTAAAAGGCATGTTATGGTTCCCTTCCCCATAAGGAACCGCATGTCCAGGCAGAAATATGTTAAACTACAGTGTACTCCAAATATGGGACATATGACTGACCCTATGTATGATCCAGTTTTATGTATGGGATTACTTGATCCCATGGGTGAATCACTACTCAGAAGTTTCTAATGTATCCGGATACACTCATTTCACACATCAAACATTGTGATTAGAGTAATCTTGGATCCCCATACCCCTCCATGTCTATCAGAGATGGAAGGATAGTGTCCTGCAGAAACCTTTGTTCGACTATGCACATCATTCCCCGGTGGCTCTACATATGTTTCCTGCAAAATGGCCATAAATCAAAGGAAAATTTTTCCTCAGGAGACTCATATCTTACCTTGGTAAGCCTAAAGGATCCTTAGCCTTGTGACATCTATTCTTATTCATGAACCCTCAATTTATTGATTTTCATTCTCTTTCCTACCCCATTCTAGGATATAATAGAACATCATGGCCCGATACGCCTCCAGTCTATCATGGATTCTATAAAATAATGATGTCACATCCATATGTGTGAAGTTGATCCATGTATCAAAAAAAATTCCCCCACATATTTCTGGTTTTCCTGATAATGTTCAGCTAAATAAATACCCCCTTTTATGTTTAATCCCACCCCTATTCATAAGCTATACATCATGTTCAGAATGGTCTCAATCCCTATAATCCTTCATGGCCATTAGAGATAGAAGTCTAGTGTCATGTAGACACCATTATTTGATTATGCACATCATTCCCGGATGGATTTGCTTATGCCTCCTACAAAATAGTTTTCAACCAAAGTCTAATTCATCCTTAAGAGAGTCCTTTCAAATTTCGATGTGCTTGCATGACATTTATGTTCCATCTCACTCCCTAAATTCAATAACCCACTGGATTACAGTTTACAAAATTTCCCCGTTAAAATTCTCAAAGATAAAAACCATTTCTAGTTGAAGTAATGAATCATTTACTCTCTCTTGATTATAGTAAAATGATCTCTTATAATAAGTTTCATGTGTACTAGTTGTATGATGTTAAATTAAACCATTCACGGGTTCTCCGTTACACAATATAAATTAGTGTGGGAGTAGTTTACCATTCAAAGAAAATACAAATTCCCCTAATACTTTCTGGAATCATCCCTCAGATAGGCTAACCATTGTGGTCCCCAACCTGAAAACAAATACCATGTGTTATAAGTTTCCCAGACCATCGTTAATGGATGTCCAGTGTCCTATGGGAACCTTTTTTTGACTATGAACATCATGGCTTGGTAGCTCTTCATATGTCTCCTATAAAATGGCCATCAACCAAAGAAAAATTCGACCTCATGAGAGTCCTTTCCAACATCCATATGCCAAAAGTTGCTCCTAAGCCCCATTTACATCGAAAATCACAATGTTAGGGTAATTAAAAATATGTCATTTATATTTGAGAGTTGTTAGGACATTCTTGAATGATAAATCCCAAATTGGGGCCCCTACCCTGTCATTTTCGGTCAAAGTTTTTCAACGTAAAACTTCAGTAATAAGTCTGATTGGAAAGACTATAAGCCACCAATGAAAATGTTTCAATACTCACCAGATTGATACACCGAAAAGGGCACCCCTAGATAAAACTCGAGTACCAGCTCGTAAAAACTATACTATGTATGGTTTAGGGATAAAATTTTAGCTATAAAATATTCAAAAAATACATAAATATTATTGTTTCGAAAACCCGCAAAGGATGACCCTAGAAAAAGTCAAGTTATGCCCACTAGGCCCGTGCCAAATAGGCTTAGGAAAAGATTAGGGAAATAATGAAAACATCACAAATGTTCGTGAGGTTTTCCATATAACCCCATAAATAGCCGAACTATACTCGTTGTGTCTTACGGCTCCGGAAAAAATTAGAGCCTAATTTGATTGTTTCATTTTACTAGTTTCAAATCAGGGTTTCAATTAATAACTAATTGATATATTGTTTATATGGTAGATTATTATTGATTGACATTGAAGAAAAAATAAAAAGGAGAAGCATTGGAGGGAGAAATAATTCCATTAGTTCCAAAAAATGGAGGGAATACCATAGTTTGAAGTCTCTCCATAGTATTAAAATAAAGTGAGTACATCACAATTTGGGAAAATTAGAGTGAGGATTGGATAACCGTTTCTAGAGAAATGAATAACAATTTTCATGGGATATCAAGGGTTTTCTATAGATTAGGTCTCTCTTCAACCTCATCTTCAACAATCAGGCATATTAATTTCATAAAGTCTTTGAGTTTATACCCTTTTTGATTGATAACTTCGTAGTTAGCACCTGATAAGGATAGTTAAGCCTTCAATATTGCCACAAGTGCCACGCATTCTCATAGATTTTCTATTTGTGCAACCACCAAGTCATGATCCTTAGCCTCCTTAGCTATTAGATGATTGAGTTCCTCACAAACATCTCGGAAGGTCATTGGCTGATGATGTGACGAATTGAATCCTACAAGGTTGTCCTCACAAGAAGCGTGGTCTTCCTAGGCTATGGAAATCTGGTGAATAAGAATATGTAGGTGATGGTAATTGAATGCACCAAAATCCAATATGGAAAATAATCACCAAAATTTTTCCTCTTCATCATTGACGTTATCTAGAGGAGTTTCTATAGTAAGGGCTCATAACTAATGCCACACATGTTTTCACACTTCTTGATGCCTCCTTGCAGCGCCAATACCTTGTTCCTCCCCCAACATAATGGGTATATATATGGAATGTGTGATTTTGGTAGTTGTAAGGGACCTAATATAGGTTACCCAGGCAGGGGGATCCCTCTCCCTAAAGATGGTTCAGCCCCTAGAGCCAGACATGGTGGATTGGCTGCAACTTCCAGGATATCCGATAACACTATACTAGGGTCAACCTTATTAGGCTGGTGAATGGTATCCACAGTAGGGGAGTAGTCTGAATGACTCCCTACTGAAATTGGTTAATTAGATGAAGCCCCTTCCAGATGTATGTGATGGTGGATTGAGCATCTTCCCACCACAGGGAGATAAATAGATAGTTTGGACATTGTGATGAAGATGAGGTGATGTATGGTTAATAGATTCTGGACCCATTGAATTTCACTTCCCTGTACCCTTTCAGAGTAATAGTCCTCTTAAATTTGGGCATACTCCAATGATATGAAGTTAGATCCCATCAAATTAGGGATAATTACCTCCATGGTAGCACGTTCCTACTTCTTTATAAGCCATAATTGGCGAATAATTTCAGGATGGTATTTTTTCCCCAACTAAATAGTGGTATGAAGCACAATTTGTTGAAGGCATCCAAATTGCCCATAAAATCAGAAGGGGTGTATAGATCACAAATAGCCACTCGATCTATGCGAGCAGTTATCATTTAGTCTTAAAGCACAATGATATATGATAAATACTTTGAAGAACAACATCCATCACCCCATACTAACCCGTGAGGGGTAGGGTATGGTGAAAAAGAAAATCAAGAAGTTTTATTTAGTATCTATACCACATCGCTAATGCATATGGACATAGGATGAACTTCAATAATGTTATGAAGGGAGGGGTGAAAGACAGAATGAGGAACCCTCACAATATGTTGATATTCATAGAGGGGGAAATGTTATAATATCCACCCATATGAAAACTAAAATGGTCCAATGAGATGATCCAGAGGATTACCTTCTTGTATGTACCCAAACAGCTTATAATTTCAGGTGAGAGTAGAAATGTCCAGATTGATTGGTTGACAATTTCACAATGTAGATACCATCATCAAAGTACAAAATTTGACCCTGATGTATACATCTTGGGTGGGAAAGATCCATCCAATCAAAAACATGGTTAATAAACCAACTAATTTAAGCTTAGGTGGCACGTCCAATCGAAACTCATATCTCTATGTAGTGTATCGTCTAGCTTCAAGGGTGGCACACTATAAACCTGGAGTTTTTGAGATTTTCGTGTTGGATGAGACTGACTATGGAAGACCCTCGGATATGGCATGTTCACCTGTAGAAATGACCTTATCGAATCCCCAAATGGGATAAGGGAGTGAGCTTGAAGGGGTTGACCAAGCAGTCCTTGAGCTATGACTAGTAGGCTCCTTGCTAGTGCAGACACTTGATTGGTATTGTCCCATGTAGTGGATAATGTAAGGAACTCATCATACAAATTTCATTGAATTGTGAGCCCTCTAATATTAAAGATGACCTATAATATGATCTCATCTCTCCATGTGATAAATGTAAATTATTGGTACATGAGCACTAGCCACTCAGCAGTTCATGTAGGATTTAACTTGGAGAAAAAAATAAAAATTTGGAGGCCCAACCTGTTTTGTACAAGTTCACCACTTCCAACTAATTGGAGGACTCCAAACATATTTTATGTTCCCAATATTCCTAGGCCCGTTCGTTAGAAAAGACTCCTCCGGATCGCAAGTCTAATTTGGTACTACACCTACTAGTAGTGTTTTTATGGGAAAGGTTGACTATATATGGGTAATGCTTGGTGAATATTATCAAAGAAGTGTTGCGACAACTGCGATTAATCTAAGTCCACTTTGAGCCTCTTAGTGTGAACACATTCCCTTAAATCGGAGTAGTTATTATTTCTCACTATGAAGAATTATTGGCTCGATTATTCCCTTGGTGTTCTTCTGGGATAATGGAGTATTATGATCAGCCAATAGAAAATGTTCTTCATTCCAAATTCTAAATTCATATTTTTTTACCTGCGTAGATAATGGGTAAGCTATAAGATCATTCATAATGAGGCCTTTTAAGGTACTATCTTGAGGAATAATGTATGATCGAAGATGGTCCTCAGATTTATCAATCATGGTAGCTCTCATCCTGATTGATTCTATCAATGTCTATGGAAGAATCATTGTAGTCTACACAAAAAGAACCAAAAGGCCACAAAAAGTGTGTCCAATGAGAAAATTATTAGACAATAACTGAAAAAATGGTGAAAGAACATAAAAAAGAAGAAGAATAAGAAAAAAGAGAGGGTCTATATGGGGATTCGTGTACATCTCCTAGAAATGGTATATAGAATCCATTTCCCACATACAGATCCTAGAAACGATACATGGAATCCATTTCCCACGTACTATATTGGTATGCGGAATCCATATCTACTGTATGACCTTGGTATGTGAAAGGCTCACGAGGTGCAGGCATGTGGAGCACTAGCTAGCAAACTAAGTGGTTTGTATAATAAAGAAACTGCGAACCAAGGCCTTGCATTTCATATGTTCAATGTTTCCAGATTAAAATTTTATGTTCAGTTTAAAAAATTTTAATGTTTATTTCACTGGTTAAAATTTCGGTGTGTGGAACATGGAAATCACATTATTTTCTCCTATGTGGATGTCTGGACGTAAGTTATAAATTCCATAGTGTAGTTTTCAAACCCAGAATTTTGTTCACGGGAAGAATCAATTGTGAGGCGTTTGGCTCATGAAACATACAGTGTGGTTCGCGAATACGTATTTTGTAATGGAGTTAGTACGAAGGTGTAAAGGGATCTGAGGAGAGGTCGAGAGCACTTTTCTCCATGAGAAATGGTAAAATCAATGTTTCATTGGTCCCTATAAATAAAAATGGTCCCCCTACCAAACCAACCTACTCTATCAAAAACCACTTCAGTCTTGGACCACTTTTACATCAGAATAGCCTCCTCATCATTCTGATCGGACCTTATTCTGATGGGGGGCATTTTCAGGGTCCTAAAAACTTTTCAAAGGGATATAAATACTCCGACAAGAACATTTTAGAGGCAATAAAGCATTCCTACAGTTCCAACAATGAAAATGGATGGAAATCAGATATAAAATTTAATAAGTAATATGAAGAAATAAAACTTTTCATGAGTTTTACTGCGTCATGTTTCATCACCGGGAAAGATTTATAGGGCACATGAATCGCGAACCATCGGTATGCATAAGGTCCTCTGAGGCGCTGGCCCACAGGGCAATTTCCAGCAATCCTTTGATGTTGTGAACCATATCATTAGCGAAATCGAGTGTAGAAATTTCAGCTTTGTGGTGTCCTAGAAACAAAGAAGTTCGTGAATGAAGAAAGCTGATAGGGTTCTGTGAACCACATCTTGTGAACCACAGCCTCAACAAGACCTCGTTGACCGAGTCTTCTATGGGTTGAAATATATATTCATGGGATTCCGTAAATGGTGTTGCATTCCCACATGTATGTTTCCCTAGTTCTCTATAAATGGAGCACAAGAGGAATTTAAAATAAATAATGAAAAAGGGAGATGGGTGGAAGAGCGCATGAAGGAGACCTTAGAGGTTGGAAGAAATAATTCTGATAAAGAGAAGATTCTAACTTTGGTTTTGAATCATCAATGAAGTGCGAACATCAAACCACTTTTCCATAGGTATACCACACTACAAACCACAAAAATAAGGAACATAATAATAATTGGTGAACCGCATACCGAATCGGTTCCATCATGAACCAAAAATCCATCCTTGATGAAATAACAGTGAACCATAGGCTCTAGGACCATTCTTCAATTCGGTGCTCCACATAGAGCCTCACTATGTGGATAGAACTATGCATCGCGTACTATATCAGAATGATGATGAAACCTAGAGTGGTGTGAAGAACCACATCTAGGACCACGTACCACTTTGGTACATGGTGGTTCATATCCACGTCCGCATACCACTTCGATATGTGGATGACCCCACAACCCGCATAGCAGTATGCAATGCCAGGATGACCCCACCTCACATGAGAAATATTATATGGAATTCGGTGTCTTTGGGTGTCCTTCCATCCAGTTCCAATCATGCACCTCCATTACTTTCCAGTTCCCCATAGCTCATCAGTGAACCAGTCCACCAGCATCAGGTCAAAGCCTCCTCCAAAGCCACCAGACACATATGATCGGATCATCTGGTGCACCGGTGTGCCTTTCTGGATCTACATACCTAATGTAGGAAAAGTCAATGGGCTTGTACCCACAATGGTTTGGACACCCGGGATGTCTCTATGTTTTTATCTACATGGTGACCTAAGGACCAAATTTGGGATACCAATGTGAACCTCCCCATTCTTGGGTTTAGGGGTAACCACTAGCCTTTCCATTTAATATGTGCTAGTGATATGAAAAATGATCACTCATTCATTCCCCTATGACCAGGGATGATTCTCTTCCCCTTTCCTAAAACTCGTAAAATGGCGCTCCTTCTATGGTAAGCCCCAAACCTTTTGCGAGAGGTATCACTCTTCACCCTCTTCGCCTCATATCGGCACGTGTTCGGATAGATCCCCAAAATATAACTCTCCTGGATATTAACACAGGTGAGGGTTTCATACTTAAATCTCCATTTTTCCTCTCTTGCTGGGATCATAGCCACAACCTCATCCACCATTTTCGTCCTCATTTTCCATCAGTGGAGAAGGGAAATTACGCCTTTGTTGAATATTTCACATCCTATTGTTTATCACACCGAGCATGAATCATATGGGATTAGGGGTTTATAACAATATATAATTCACCCAATAAAAATGAACTACGAAAACATTGATTCTTGTTCCAACCAGGATACGAAGGACACCAACTTGAAGTCCCAAACTCAAAGGGGTTCCCTTCCAAAAGGTTCACCCAGTTATGAGCCCAACAAATGGTCCTCCTCCTAGGTGTAAGCCCCAAGATAAATGAATTATGAGAACACTAATTCCCACCATAATTGGGATATTTAGGAAGCTTATCTAAGGCCCGAGCTCATGGGATATTCTCCTCAGAAGTCAATCCTGATAAAATGTTCCCCCAAATTCAAAAGGGATTCCTCCTAGGTGTAAGTCCTGATAACCAAACTATGTGGTCTCTGATTCTTCTCCATAGGATATATAGGAATTCCTTATTTTGGGTCTGAACCCATAATCAAGACATATTATATCCCTCCTGGATGATGATTAACTCCAGAGCGCCTCATTGCAAGGCCTAAGTCAGCACTATCTCCGTAGCATCAAATCCATGTATATCTATGAGGATCCTACAACCCAGGGGAAACTTGTGGATACACTCATTATGAATTAAATGATGCTTAATGAATATATGAACATAGCTTCAATCTATAATAGATTCCCATAGAAGGCAATTATCCCCCCCCAAAGGGTTAGATGAGCCTGACCTCCCTTCCTCTCAACTAATGGAGTCCTTAAGTGTCGTTGGCCAAATCAACATCCAACGACTGCCTTCCTTTGGAATGAAGGTCCATGAATCATGGATACTCGGGCCATTGGGTGTTTCTGGCTCTATGAATAAAGTCATTGGAGACCATCCAAGGAAATCATATCCTAGGAGGACCGATTTCAAAAATACTTAACCCCCTTTAATCACCCACGGGGACCATTTGACTGTGGATCCTACTTCACAATGAAAAAGGAATAAATTGCCATGTCCATGTGGGTTCAATCCAATTCCCCCTAATAGATAATGATTTTGATTGGGTGAAACAAAAATGAAAATTGTAATGTCTCTATAATAACAGACAAATGCATTTCACCCATCAGACCATTTTTAATTCCCCCAAACACGTCACCGTTGGCCTAAAAAATGGTGAACCCAACATGAAACTCTCTACCATAATATATGAGTGATAATTCTCATTAAACAATTTTGTTTCCCAAAATGTGTCACCTAGTGTCGAAACAGTGGCTTATAAATTGGTTTGGCGTATACAAATGATATTTTTTGAACTGGTCATGGGTGGAATGTAGTCTTCAAAATTAATTTTATAGTAGTGGATATGTGAAAAAATTAGATCATATCATTGGTAATGACTATTAGAAATTTTGTTTTTTCACTACCCCTTCTATTTTTGAATCATTTTTCGTATTTTAACAAATTTAAGTGTGAAGTAGTCTGAATATTAAATGTTTTTTTGTTAATTTTATACATTTTTTAATAAAAACATATTTTAGATTCATTTTTTAAGTCAAACTATTTTGAAAATAATCACAGTCACACTGATAATTTTAATAAATCAAAATACTATTTTAATTATAATTCTTTTGGAAGATACTATATTCATAGATAAAATAATTTGAATTTTTAAAATATGATTTGATAGTAGTTTTTATATTATAATAAAACAATTTTAGTTTATCTCTTCAACCAACACCATGGAATAACACATATAATAAATTTTTTAATTCTTCATTTTTGAAATAATAAAAATAATAATGCTATTATGCCCTGAGATTTTGAAAATAATTATGATTATGGGTAAAATGGGAGAAATGATTGCTTTAACTAAAATAACACATATTTTCAAAGTTCAAAATCATGAAGAGAATAGATTTAATCAAAAGAGTAAAAATATTGAGTAAGTTAATACATAAAATAAACAACATTTTTATTAAAATTAGGAAAATTAATGTTTTAAATTTTTTCAATTCCAAAAAAATGATAATTTTAAAATTTTAATTCATCTCCCATATAAAAGTAATATAATATTTTAAAAATATGTTTAAAAATAATATAGGAATTTTATAAATTGTAATGGTAAAAAAAATTTCTATAAACATTTATAAAAATATTAATCAGATGATCAAGAAAATAATTTTTTTCATCATTTCATGAATAAATTTATCAAATTGTTATTGAGAATTTTGATTATTTTTCATTGTTCAAGTAAATGTATTGTCAAAATTTTAATAATTATAAAAAAGAATAAATAATAATTCCACCCAAAATAATTGTGAATGAAAGGAAAAAAACCAATTGAATTGATGAGGATAGTATTTTTGATGAGTTCATGACTATCAAAAATAAAGTAAAAATATGTGGTTTTTGTATACATTGAGAGATAAATTGAAATGTAGAATAAGAAAAACCAAAAATCATATGAGGGTGCATCCTAGAACTGATTAGAAGTTAAAAACCAGAAAGGAGAACAATGAAATGAACAAAAAAATCCAAAACATCAAGAAGGTGAGGATAACCAAAGAGAAGAACAAAAAATCATGAAAAATGATGAAAGATCTATTAACAATGAATAATGAATAACATACCTTTGATTTAAGGGTCAGATCATCTAAAATATTTGAATGAGGTGACAACATGATTCAGCTTCCATGAGATCATGAATGGGGAAAGTAGAGAAAATCTATGTTTGGGTTCTTTTGAAATGGGGGAATAGGCTTCCCAAATGCTAGTAAGAAAACACTGATAAAAGATACATTTATCAGTGCTAAAATGTGAATTATAGATAAAGCTATGATTTATTAGTGGTTTGTTAATAATGATAATGCTAAAGATTTATCACTGCTAAAAGGGTACTAATAAATCATACCATTATTGTCACTAACCCATAACCACTAATAAATGTAACTTTTATCACTGCTTAATATTACAGTCATAAATACTAAGGGAAAAGATAAAAAATATATTTAAAAAATTACAATAAATTTATATTTATATAATAATGTAAATTAAAAAACTACTTTATAATAAATAGTAAGGAATATTGAAAATAAATAAATTATATAAATATTAAGAATAAATAAATTGAAAAAAATATTAAAATTATGTAAACATTATTATTTATATAAAATGTATTAATAAAATTAGTAATATTATGATAAATGTTTTATATTATAATAAATTCATTGATATTATGATAATTGAATAAATGCTATTAATTTTTTTAAAAATCAAAAATATTAAAAATGAATAAATGAATAATATATATATATATATTATAAAAATAATATAACTGAATAAATATTAAAATAAATATGAATAAATATTAATTATTTAAATTATAAAAAAATAAATATTTTAAAATATTAATAAATATTAATAATTAAATATTTTTAAATAATTAAATGAAAAAATTAATAAAATAATATATGTGAACAACTGTTAAAAATGAATATATAATAATAAATAAATAAATATTTAAAATGCATAAAATTAATCAATTAAAAACTGGGTAAATTACTAAAAATATTAAAAATGAATTAATAATTTTAATTATATAAATTAATAAAAAATTATAAAT
The DNA here is from genome assembly GCA_963277665.1 of Viscum album. Lineage (NCBI taxonomy): Eukaryota > Viridiplantae > Streptophyta > Magnoliopsida > Santalales > Viscaceae > Viscum > Viscum album. The sequence continues at coordinate 121,882,946 of OY728129.1, read as the reverse complement.
GAATAAATATTCAAATAAAAATAAAAACAATTAAATTTAAAACAAGAGATTTCTAATTAAGTACATATTATAAACGAATTAATTATATTTGAATAAAGATTTAAATAAAGATATTTTAAAATAAAACGGAATATATATTAATTATATAAATTATATACTTATTAAAATTATTTAATAATAATAATTAAAAATTTATATATAATTATAAAAATGAAAATATAAAAAATTTTAAATGAATAAATGTTTAAAATGAATAAATATTAACAATTAATATATAACATTAATGAATAGAATTAATCACAATATAAAAAATATATAATTTCTGAACTCATTAATTAATTCATTGTGAATAAAAACTAGATTTTTTCATAGTCATTTCAATTTTAAATTTTTTTTTTTCAGAATTGGTTTTGTTTTGTTTTTATAAATGATTATTACGATCAATTTCCTGAAAATTATTAGAATTTTATTCTATAAAAGTAGTATCATTTTTGAAATCGAACTATTAAAATTATCATATGGTTATTTTTTGTGAATTTTCTGAAAATATTGACTTTTCAATGAATTATGAAAAGTATCTATTTTTAAAAAACTGTCATTTTTATTATATTAAAAAAAATTTCTTTTCAGATTTGAATTTAATTTAAAAGAAAATTAATTATTATTGTGTTATACAAAACCTAATTAATTACATTTTAATTATCCATGGACCTTATTTTTGTATAAGTACTTTTTTTGGTTTAAAATTGCATTTTTCAGGAAAACTATTTTTCATTACGTTTTGTGGGATTATGATTAAATTAAATACTAAAAATTCTATGATTTGAACTTAACAAATTGAAGTAATATTTCAATTAATAAAATCCAAATTTAGTAAATAGGTCTATTTTCTTGTTGGAAAATATGAATAGTAAGCATGATAATTTTTTTTACGATGATAAAGGGTAAATTGGTTAATTTAGGTAAAAAATAACATAATAAGATTAACAAAAATGACCATAACACTTACCCAAATTATATTTTATGTGTTATTTTCATCCATAATCATTCATATTTCTTGTTATATGACCATTTACCACCATATGGAAGATATTATGAGGTTTATAATATTTTATTTAATAACGTGTAAACGATATCACATTCATGTTTTAAATATTATAACATTTTTTATATTATTTTAAATAGAAGATATGTTTGAATATAAATATTATTTATAAATAAAAAATATTTATCCAAATCATGGTAATTTATTTTTAAATTTTTGTGATGGAATAATTACCATAAATAATTACACATTGATAATGAAATTATTATTTAATTAATAAGAAATCAAATAAATGAGATTTAAAATATTAAAATAAATATTATTTGATTTAATTAACGATATCCATGAATTTAATATGATTTAATGACATATTATGGTTTTATTAAATTATTTTTTTGGAATTTATCATGTAGGTTTGATTTTCTTAGTGTTAATGTAATGATCAGTGTCAAAATTGCCACTAATGAAATTTTATGAAAATAAATTTTATTAAATTATTCGAAAAACATTAAAGTATAGAATAATGGAAAATAGGATAATATATGATAAAACAATATCCTAAATTTAAATTTATGGTCTAATTGATACTTTATAATAAAAAATTACAACCTTTTAATATTTACAATGTGGTTATTGCAGTTAAAATTCAAATATGCTAACTAAGGGTTAATCAAAATGATAATGGTTAAATTTTAAACAAAACATGTAAATAAACACTATTTTTTATAGGTAATACCACCCTATACCACCTTATATTCAAATACCTTACCATTTGGTCGAATTTGAATTGATATTTTTATTATTATAAATTAATCCTTTGAGAAATTTGAAAAGCATCTCTCACTACCACTATAAAATGACACAACTACCCTCACTTAATTTCTCTACATTGAGTCTTATATCTTGAGGAACCTATTCCAAATACTCTTCTCCACCTCCCTATAAACTTTATAGTAGTTCAGTTCCTTCCAAAAATCTACCCTAGCGTCCACTAGTGGTGATCTAAAAGAGTCATTAGGAAGAAGAGGTAATCACTCTAGACATTCACTTTCATCTTCTACCCTTATTTACCTCCTATAATTCTATGATATTATCATAAATTATTCACTTAAACATCATTAATATGCTTAAAATTTATTCTGTATTATCTATATTTAAGTCTCTATTGTATAATATTTCTCTTCCATGTGCATGTTTTAAAAATAAGTTTTCAAAAAGGTTTTTACTATTATTTAAAATCATTTTTACCCAAATTGGTATTTTTACTGAATAGTTTGAAGTCAATTTTTTTCATTTTCTAAATGAGGTTCTTTGTAAATTTTCTAAAAAAATAGAAGGAATGTTTTTTTAACTTTTAAGACATGAGTGTATTGTCCTACTATCACAATTCCATAATTCTTTGAAGCATCATTAACATGTTAATGTTTTCATTTATAATTGAGAGGCTTTTAAAAAAAATATATTAAAAATTTAAGGATTTTTCAATCCAAAATAATTTCATTGGGTATTTCAAAACAATTATCCATCTAAAATAGCATTATTTGATTGTATATATGCTTAACTGGGATTGTGATTCAAGGATACTATCCTCATTCCTAATATGGTTATGTTTAGGATCGTATAATATTTATGAAACCTATTTCCTTTCCATGGGTTATGCTATGATGAAATACTTATTAAAAACATTTATTTTCATGTGTTCTGATATGATGAATGATTTATGTTCTTATGGCACACATATGTATGGTTTTCATTATGTGATGGGTTGGACTGATATCAACCTCCATTTCATTGGGTACTGATTTATATGTCATTAGATAGACCTGGATGGAAGGAGGGTTATCCTTGTTCAGTAATTCAAGGTAGGAATGGGAGTGAAACTGGATCAGTAATAAAGGATTGTAATAAGAGTGAACTTGACTCAGTAATACAGAGTTGGAAACAGGTGTGAACTCGATTCAATAAGGGACTATTTCCACTATTATAGTATTGTAAATGATACTTGACTAATATTTAAATGATTTTCTATGCTTATGTGTATTCAAAAATTCATTGGATTATGTTATGTTATCATGGTTAATTTTCTTTTATTATTTTATGATTCGTGTTTTATGAACTTCTACGATTTATACCATGAGTCATGAGTATGATTTTTATACACAAGGCTTAATTTTTAAATATAATGTTCATGTATTTATTCCCTTCTACACATGGTTTTTTTATATCTCCCTTATTTACCATTACTAAGCATTAAAGTTCATGATTTTCATATGTTTTTTTCCTTGGATATGAATAAATGTATTAAGTATAATATGTAATAAATAGTGAATGTAATGAAGAAATAAGTGGGAGAGGATGTGTATATTTTATAAATCATTTGTTTATGATTCAATGATTCGAAAGACTATAAACCCTTACAGTTATAGTGTGGATTGTATTGTTAATCATTTAAAAATATGTAATATCTCTTTTACAAAAAATATTGGTTTATGATAGTTGGCACCAAAGCATGTGTTTAGTTAACCTTTGGAATCTATGATGAGAAAACCATAGAAATAACCATATGGATTGGTCTATGTAAAGGATAATATCCAATAGTTTTGTAAAGGAGCATGAATGACCCAGGTTAAACCTAATGTGTCATTTATGGATTCATAATTTAATACATTCTCTAAATGTTTTTTCATGATTCCATACTACCAGTTTTGTTTCTCACACTATGATTTTTTGTGTTAGTCAATCGCTGGAACCTAAAGTAATCATGTTAATTTAAAATATGATAGAAAATGCATTGATTGTCCACCTAAGAAGCCAAATTCTATGGGATATGGAATTTCGAATATTACTAATATTTTCACACAACATTATTAGGCAATGAATCATGCTGCTTTTCCAAATTATCAAAGAAAGGAACAACAAACTATTAAATATTTCATGAAGCCACAACCACCACCATTTTGTGGATCTTTTAATCCACTAGTGTCTGAGGGATGGATCAACAATGTTGATTTTTTTTACAATTCTTGAATGCGTAAGACATTAAAATTTCTCCTAGATATTTATCATATGGAAGGAGAAGTGGTTAAATGGTGGAATATAATTAAAAATATGAGGAAAGAAGATGAAATTGAATCAATGGAATATGATGTGTTTAATGGGATATTCCTTATTATGTACTTCCCTTTTATTCTAAATACAAAGATACAGAAAGAATATTTTGAACTAAAAAAAAGGATAATGAATCTATCTATACCTATGAGGTAATTTTTTCAAGACTTGTGATGTAGACATCTTGTATTATCATGCAACATGGATGTAAGTTTTATCAATTCTTCAATGTCTTAAAAACAATTCTACAAAGGGTGTTATCCATAAGGGACTTCTGTAGTTATGAAGAGATTGTACTATGTGTTATCAAGGTGGAAATTGAGGTTGGAGTATTGTATCAATCTCATGGTATAGATAAGAATATGAAAATCTAATTTAAAGTAATCTCTAAAAATCATGGTGACATGTATATTATATTTTATTTATACTCACAGTGTGGGATGAAACATGGAGGAAATTCTTATTAGGGAAATAGTAAATGTTTTTATAGAGTATGGGGAGGTATTTGGGAGATTTATTTCCAATGTTAAGTGAATATGTTATTTAACGATGTGTATAGATAGAAATATTTAAAAAATGAACCACCGAAACTCTAGTTTTACAAATTCGAGGAGTTTGGGAATTATGTGAATCAATTCCCCGATCCAAGGGTTAATATGGATGATAAGTCACAACAACCTATATAGGAAAATTACCAAGTTAAACTTGATGTAATCACAATGGATAATGCGAATAATGTTATTTAAGGGACATTTATCCCCCCTCCATATATGGGAATTTCAGGTTTGGTTTTGTATGGGTAGGCCCTATGAAAAGATTATTATTCATCCTTTAGTAAAACTTCAAATAATTATATCCCTATACATGAATACTAGATTAATGAAATTATATATGATATTCTATTAGTACAAGGTTGAACCTAAGTTACCAATGGAACTGTTTATTGTATAATATAAGAGCTCATTAAAGGAATAAATTTTGAATTATCTTTTGAAATCTATTACGTCTCCATGTAATAATAAAATAAGAGGTATAGATACCATCATGGGTTTATGAGTTTATGTTCGATCATAAGTTAAAATTATTTGAAATCCCTTTTATGTTTTATGTGATGGGATTTCATCAATATTAAGGATATCAAAAGAGACATTTATGGAAATTAAACCCTTTTGTTTTTTATATAGTGAAAAAGTTATTTGATAAAGAATTACATTAAACATAGTAGACATGTAATTAAAGGTATTAGGGTTTATCTTACCTATGATGCTGAGATAATTATGAGTTATAATAGATCATCTTATAAAGTTAGCAAACGTCTTTTTTATGATAGATGATTTCTCTTTGAATCTTTATTTTAGATTATACATTAATAAAGTGGTAAGGTTGCATAGAATACCTTATTCAATTATATTTTATCAAAATTTGGAGTTTACATCGACATTTTGGAGAAATTTCTTGCATTATATAGATATATAGTTGAGTTTTACCACAATATATCATCCTTGGATTGATGTTTAGTTTGAGAGAAAAAATAAAATTCTGAGCAGATAACTTAAGTTCTTATTTTCTGGATTTCATAGTTGGTTGGGATCAATACCTTATTCAAGTTGATTTTTGTTACACCAATATCTTTCAGTCGATAATTAAGATGGATCCATATTAATCCATTTATGAAATGATGTGTAGAACTCCAACGTGTTGTAATGAAGTTGTATAAATAAATCTATTGGGACCTAAGCCAGCTAATAAAATGGTATAGATGCATAGTGTGAATAAAAAAACATGTAAGTAATGCTAAAAATGGATAGAAATGTTATGAATTTAATCATATATATGATCTATAATTTGAATTCAGTTCAATGGTCCTTCTGAATTTTTTTCTTGATGAAAGAAGGGCTCATTAAAATACATGATCATATCAAGATAGTAGCTTGTTGTTTGGTGCATTCATCGAACCTCTCTAAAGTACATGATATGTTAAATGTATCTCTATAGGGGATATATATAGCAGATTCATCACATATACTGAACTCATTGTTCATTCCGCTGGAGAATAATATTTCTTAAGAGTAATAATTTGATGATTTTCTCGATCAAATAAAGAATGTTCTATAAAATAAGACCGCTCACATGGTTAAGTTTTTTTCTGTGAAACATCGGTCTCGAGGAGGCTATGTGGGAATATATGATTGGTAAATAACCATTTTTTATCCAATTGGCCAATTTATAGGGTGGAATTCATTTTAAGGTAGTAAAATGAAACAACCTGATAGTCTTATGAAATATTTCTCTTGATATAATTTGATTTCTTTGATAGTTTATATTAATCGCAACAACTATCTTAAACGAACAATGAAATAGTCGAACATACCTGTTAAAATATATGTAATGAATAGTATTAACCATATTATAAAAAATATATAATTTTAAAACACGTTAATAAATTATTTGTGAGTAAAAAATTTTATTTATAGTAAATTCGTTTTAATTTTCAAAAATACATTTTCTTCATAAATGATTTGCATTCTTCTTATGAATGGTTATTATAATAAATTTCTAGATATTATTTAAATTTAATTTTATAAAAATAATATCATTTTTAAAATAATAATATTAAAATTATCATATGGTAAATTATTGTGAATTTTTGGAAAAAATTTATTTTTCAGTGAATAGTGAAAAAGACATATTTTATAAAACAATCATTTTACATTATATTTAAAAATTACTTTATGATTTTAATTAAACATATAAGTAACATCAGTAATATTTATTAATATATAATTTAATTAATTAAATTTTAATCATCCTTACATTTTATTTTGGTATAATTACATATTTACGCTTAAAACAGCATTTTCCATGAACATTGTTTTTCATTGAATTTTGCAAGATTAATTTTAAATTAAATAATTAAGATTATTTGTATTGTATTTTAAAATAATGTTTAAATATTTTAAATAATAAATTCCAAAATTCGTATATAGTTCCCTTAATTTTTTTGTCAATATGAATAGTAACTGTGTTAATTTTTGTTACCACAATAAAGGGTAATTTGAATAGTTTAGGTTATGATTAATATGATAAAAAATCACAATGAACCAAACACATTACCAAATTTTATTTTATGATCAATTTTTGTCCATGATCATTACAAATTTAGTTATATGACCATTTATGGACATTTCGATGAGATTAGGATGTTTATAATATTAACATAATGAAAAATCAAAGATGCCACATTCAGGTTTTAAATACTATTTCATTTCTAATATTAGATTATCAAGACGATATTTTTTATTATTAATATTATTTTGAAATATATATTATTTATCTACATCATGGTATTTTTTTATTTTTATTGATGAAATGATTACCTTAAATAATTACATAACAATAACGTATTAATTATTCAATTAATAAGAAAAAAACAAAAAAAAACAAAAAAAATATTAAAAAGTAATTTAATATATATAAATTAAGTTTCTAAAAAAATTATGTGCTTGTTAAATATTAACGGTGTATTAATATTTTTTGTAATTTGTCCTGTTGTCTTGATCTACTTTAATTCAATGTAATGAATGGTGTCAAAATTAACAACAATGATGTTTTATGAAAATAATGTTTTATTAAATAATTTAAAAACATAAAAATATTAGATAAGGATAAAAGGGATAACTTATGGTCTAAAATATCATAAATGATAAATGTATGGTCCAATTTACAATTTATAAATAATAATTACAACCTTTTATTATTGAAAAATTTGGTACCATAGTTAAGATTAAAATAGGTTAACTTGTTGTTGATCAAAATGATATGGTTTAAAATTAAACCCAATCATTTCAAAAATATATTGGTTGATGTGATTAAAAATATATCCCAAGTTACCCTTAAATATATTTCTATTTTGAGGTATTTGGATTGCGATTGAATTTATTATAAATTAATCCATTGAGAAATTCTGAAAGTTCTTCGAACATCCATTTTAAAAGGACACATAATACCTCACTTCATTTCACCACATTGAGTCCTCTATATTTACCAAAATCTAAAAAATAAAATTTTAAACATCCCTATCCACATTATATATGTTTTCGTCTTTCCAAAAGATAAACTCTAGTTCCCATTAAAGAAGATATAAAGAAGTCGTTATGAAGAAGATGTAATCATTCTAACCAATCACTTTATTTTTCTACTCGTATTTACCTACTATAAATCTATGATTATTATCATTAAATAATTTCTCCAATTTTATAAAAAAAATATATAAATTAATTATTGTTGTTAAAATATAATTGTACACCCATTCTCATCAAAAAATAAGTGAAATTATTGATAATGTGTACGTACTATTTACCGTCTCCACGTAGATATAAAATTCATTTTTCATCACTATATTTTATGGATGGGAATTATGATGTGTTTAATTATTAAATACGATATTTATGATATAATTATACTTCTATGATAATAATTTTATGTCTACCTCATCTTGATCCAATCTTTTGAGAAATGATAATGTTCATGTGTGTATGTAGAGACTCCCATCTTCACGATGCAATGTGATTTGATTTCAATTATATTTCACTTTAATGGTAATAAGGATGATTGTTATAGGAATATATGATATATATAACATAATTAATATTTTTTAATGGTTTTTTATTATCTACCTTTCTATCATTCCATTAGATCAAAAATGGAAATAATGTTCATGCGTATATATGATCTACCATCTCCATGAATGATGTAGTTCATTTTTCTATCTCTAATTTTTATGAAAGATTATAAATATGTATATAATAAATATATGTTATTTTGATAATATTGTTTAGATTATTTTAATTATGGGACCATGATCAATGTATAAGGTCCGGGACTTCCAAAGAAAAACATGTTTGGAAAACGAAGCAGTTAACATCCAAAACAGTGATTTTAATGAAAAATTATTAATAAATGGTAGATAAGATGTTATAAAAAAATAGATGGTATTAAAGATATAATCATATATAATAAATGAATAATAAATTCTTATTTATTATAAATGAGGTTTCAAGATGAATAAATAAATTTGAGGCTTGAGGTAAGGGTTTATTTCACATTCTTATCATTATTTGGGATTAGGTATATTTAAGACCATTTTCTATAATATTTCTCTTACATGTCAATGTTTTATAAGAAAACGTTTTAAAAAAATATGTTGACTATTTATTTGAATCTTTTTACCCATTTTTTGAATTTTAACCAAATGGTTAGAAAGGAATCTATTTTAGTATTTCTAACCAAGGTTTATTTTAATTTTTCCAACAAAAGATATGAAATTAATGTTTTATAACTTATATGGAATGAGAGGACATTCCCACCATCATTAAAACATAATTATTTAAATATACCTTTATAATATTACAACTTTATTTTCAAATAAAATGTTTTAATTTATAATTGAGAGGCTTTTAAAAAATTTCTTTCAAAAATGGAAATGATATTTTTCTCAAGAATAATTTCAAGGGGTCTTTCAAAACAATTTTTCATGTAAGAAAATATTATTTGATGTAAAATATGCTTAAATGAGATTATTATTCAAGGATAATATCCTTATTCTTTTTTATTGGTTTATGCTTATGATGGTACGATATTTATTAAACCTGTTTATTTTCCACAGGTTATGTTAAGATGAAATATTTATGAAATCCACTTATTATCATGGGTTCTCATATGACAAGTGATTTATTTTATTTTGGTATACATATGTGAGGTTTTATTTATGTAATTGGTGGGAATTATATCTCTCTCCAATTAGTTGAGTAATGATTTATGTCAAATGATATATATAGGGCACGAATGGGATGAATCTTTGTTAAGTAATACAGGGCTAGAACGGGAGTGAAATCGTTTCAGTAATATTAGGCAATAATGGGAGTTAACCATGTTCATCAATACAGGAATGTAAAAAGGAGTGAAATCATTTCAATAGAGGATTTCTTTCAACTATAATAGTCTTCGAAATTTTCCTCGACTAATATAGTAATGATTTTCAATTATTGTGTGTATGCCACATTTCCATGCCTTGTGTTATGTAATCATGGATTATGTTGATTTATTCTTTAATTATTCATATTTTATTAACGTACATAATTTATTCCATAACTCAAGATTATTAATTTTATCAACAATATATATTTTGAAAATATTATGTTTATGTTTTTATATCCTTATGCTTATGTTTTGTTTGATATCTCTCATACCTTTACAGAGCATCTAAGTGCACCCTTTTCTTATGTTTCTCTTCCCTTGGATATGAAAAAAGGTATTAAGTATGATATATAATAAAGGGGTATGTTTATCAAGAAAAAAGTGGGATATGATGTAGATATTTTATAAATCAGTTGTTTATGTTTTCTAGTTTCCAAAAACTCTAAAACCTTTTGGTTTGGTGTTGATTATATTGTTTTCATCTAAAAAGACGCAATATCTATGTATGAAAATCATGAGCTGATATAATATATGTACATACACATATATGAAATTACATATGTGGTGATACATATAAATACATGTTCATTAAAATAGGATATAAACATGCACAAACTATATAAACATACACATACTACACACTTGTGTACATAGATATATACACCCATATACGCACACACACACATGGACAAACACACATACATTTATATATGCATACACACACAAACATGAACATACATAAATACACATACACATAATCACACACATACACAATACATGTATCTATATATGTAATCAAAAACATACACATACAAACACACATAAACATATACAACACATTCATATAAATATTAGGTTTATGGGGGTTCAATTACAACTAAACACACACACGCCACACACACACAGGATGGAAAGGAAAATTCATAGAACCCCTATGGTATAACATACCCATCAAGCAATTTTTTTATATATATTACATATATAAAGGTCTGATGTCCCTTTTTAGTACATGACTCATAATTCTAGCATTGGATGTCCCAAATAATGATTTGTTTGATGGCCCAAAGGCCCTGTTTTCATCATCATGTACATGGGTCTGTACCCCATTCCAACATCATGTGTGGATATTCACCTTCTCACATCATGAATGCATCCTTACATGCTCTCATCATGCCTACATCATCACCCCCTAAGTTAGTGTCTTTGTTAGTGCTTGCATCATAATCATATAAGAATATTCACACTTGTACATACATCCACAGATATACAGAACATGCACATACATAAAAATATGTGTGAATTTTTTAAATTATTTAATACGAATATAATTATAAAAATTTATATTTGAACAATATTTATATAAATATATATTCAATTATATATTTATACATTTTTTAAATAAAATAATAAAATATTAAATATATAAATATATTACAAAAAAAATATTGATTAATATATTTTATATAATTTTGTACATATAAAATATTGAAAATATGATTTAGAATTTTTTTTATTATAATATAGATATATAAATCATATTTATATGTTATATTTCCATGTATATACGTATTGTTATATAAATATTATTTAAAAATGGATATATATTTATAGGAATTAAATTATTCATGTTTCTCATTATCAGTACTTCAATAGAGATGAAAAGGGGGTTTATCAAAGCTAATTAATGCACTGATAAATTGAACAATTATCTGTTCTAAATAAAGTGCTACTAAATGAAAAATATTTATCAATGATTTTTTAAGTACTGATAAAGGTTATATTTATTATCAATTTTATTTATCACTAACAAAGAGATCTCCTTAAACATTTATTTTTGTTTTGAAATGAAAAAGGATAGTTCTAATAAAGCAGAATTTTTAGTAGTATGATCACCACAAGGTAGGTCACCCCACCACCACATAAAAAATCTTGGTGGGTAGAGGTCTGATTAATAGGTTCCAAAGCACCCATCATTTTTAAGGATCACACCCGATGAATCCTCTATATTTAAAATATGCATCACTTTCTCGTCACACAACACCATCCACCTAGTACTTCCCATGCTGTGAGCTACCTGTTGTTATTCATGCCCATAGAGTGGCCCCCATTTTTCTTTACCAAAAATTTAATTATAAATGTCCTCTCATTGGGTGATTCTAGGGTTTGAACCTCTGTTGTTTTAGTATTATGGGGACGTCTTTACCACTTTTCCATGACCCCAACTACATTTATATTTAATTATATTATTATTATTTAAATTATTAAATAATAATTAATTATTAAAAAATATTAATTTTTAGTTTATTATTAATAATTAATATTTAAAAACGTTATTGCTTATTTTTAATTATGTTATTATTAAATATTAATATCTATGTTAATAATAAATACTAATTAAATTATTAATAAATACTCGTTATATTATTATTTTTATTTATAATAGTTCCATCTTTGTTTATATTTTTAATAATTATTAATTATCAATTTTTATTGTAATTATTAATTTTATTATTATATTTCAATTTTATTATTAATTATAGTAATTTAATTAAATTATTAAGAAATATGTTACATCATTATTAATTATTTAATTTATTTGGTCCAATCCAGATCTCAACATTCAAGAATTTTTGTTGAAATATTGTGTCTATAATGTTCCAATCAAAAATGGGGAAGAAATAAAAATAGTGTTTTAAACCTATATTGAGGAGGATAATGCCTCTTCGACACTCATGAACCTACCAATCCTTGGTATAAATCTAAGTCTTATAAGAGAGTTTGACATCCATGTAAGGGTGGACGAAAAAACATGGGTAAAAGGTATTCCATCATCAGAGGTTACTCACTCTTGGATGGAATTCAATAAGTTTTCTCATTTTGGTTATTTATGATGTTAGTATTAATATTTGGTGATTTATAATGTGACTTCTTGTGATAATTCAATCACTTGTCTTGCTTTATTTTATTAAATAAATATACACTGATATTCGTTTTCTAGGTTCATGGTACATTCCATTCATAAAAAAAATATAAAATGTACCAATTAATTATAAATAATAATATAAATAATTATTAATTATATATTCTATTATATTGGTAATTATTTTTTATTAATATTTATATTATAAAAAAATTAATAATTTAATTAACACAATATATTTTAATTATTAATTACATTATTGTATTTTATTATAATTCAATATACATAATTTTATATTTATTATTAATAATAATTAATATTTTTAAGGAAGTAAATTTTTATTATTTGTGTTATTAATAATATTGTACTGTTATTTTATTGTTCTAGAATGAGAGAACCTAAATTCCACATTGAAAACCAGGAAGGGATTCCATGCATTTAACTCATATGAAAAAGACTGTGAGGTGGGGGTTTAAGGGGTGTTAAATTTTTAGAATAAATTATTTAGTGTAATGCAGAATACAAAATAAATAGATAATATATTAATTTCTGTTTTATATAAGTATATATAAGAAAAAAGAAGATAGAGAAGGAATTTTCTAGAAAACCACATTCTTTAAATAGTTTTTAAAGAATGTGGTTTTCGAGAAATCATCTTCTATAAATGTTTTGAAAATAAGGCACGTCCAGGTTCAACATGCTAATTGAAAACTCTTTAAATAAGGAACTTCTCAATAAAGTGTATTGTTTACTGATTTTATAGAGTGTGGTGAATAGGGAGGGACCAACCATTAATCAAAAAATCATGCCAGGATTGGAAAATAGTTTACTATTTTGGGTATATATGGAAAATTTACATGATTTTATTCTTTAGAATTCACAATAAATGAAAATAAGTTATAAAATCTTGGAAAACCAATAAATTTTTTATATATTATTTGGAGAATATTGAGCCTACACCCTAGAGAAAAATCGAGGATCACCGAATAACTATCGAGTTTTACTATTTATATTCATAATGGAAGAAACAATTGGTATAAAATGAAGAAAGTTTTAAAAAAGGATGCGATTGAGGTGATTTGAAATTAGTTTATATAAAAAAAGATGAACAGAAAACTATATTAACAAAAAGATCAATAAAATAGTAAATGAACACCAGATACAATGTTCGTTGGACTTTTGTAATACATATGGCCACAATAAAAACACTATAACAACCCATGAATTTTATTAATGATAAAAAAATGGAACAAAATATATAAAAATGAAAGATATATCAAGAACAAAAAATTATGGAAACATAATTTTTGAAGTATAAAAAAACTAAAATAGATTAATCATAATTATAGAAAAACTAACACTATATGTGAGTCCCCTTTTCATGATTGTATAGCCATTGATGAAATTTCAGGATCTCGAATCATTAACATAGATACTCCATGCCTAGATCCCCACTAAGAATCCATTAATCCAGAAGAGCTGCTCATTTTCAGCTTGAATGAATTCACTGAAACTTCCCTAGGAGTATCGAAGGAACCATAGGACGATGATAGGATAAAATAAATGTCTCATAGATTTCTCTATGATATCTAAAGGGTTTAACCACATTTGTATGATAATGAGAGCTAAAGGATAAAAAGCTATCAGATGCAGAAAAGATCAGGTAGTAGAGGGTCATTAACTCCCCCAACGAGGCACAAAAAATGAGAAGGTGGTGAAACGTCCTAGCCAACAATTTTATACAACATGGGGTAGAAAAACATCTTAATAAATAATAATGAAAAAATTTGATGTATGAGATTTTTTATATAGGATTCTCAATTATTTATTCATATTGAATTTAGTTGTAATTCATACTACTATTTAGTTTTATGTATTTTATTTTCCTCTGTTGTTTTGTTTTCCCACATGGATATGTTTTCATTAGGCCTATATATTAGGATGATTATTTGGGTCATATTCTTTGATCTAGGTGGAACACTAGCAATCTACATGTTTTTTGTTTACTCCCTTTCTCACTATTGATTTGCTACCACCTCCCTTTGGAATATGTTTATCCATGTGTTCTCTTGGTTTCTTTTGTGTGGTGGGTGTTATTTTATACCAGGATTCTGCGAAACCCCTAATTATCTATTCTGTTTGAGGCATCAAATAGCGTTAGGGGGTTTCATCACCCATTCATGGTGTCTCTTTGGATCATGGTCATTGAGCTCTCCCTATAGCTTTTGTTCTCAATATCATAGGAAAACACATAGTTCACCATCCATTTTACTGCCTCATAAGAGTTTTATTACTACTTGTTTCTATCCCTCATCTTCAACTCTTGTACACTCTATGGTGGAGGCAATTTCCTTCCCTATTGGAAGAAGTGTATACATTTGTAAGAATACTCTAAAAACATGGATGGAGGAGTTTGGGGATGCACCAACAGATTTGGTATAACATGCATTAAATTCCATCTCGAAGAGATCAGGACTATTGGACCATGTATTATCCTACACTATAAGTATAAAATATGTTGTTTCATTCTATTTTGAAACTTTTAAATCATGTTTACTTCATTTATATTCTTCTCATTCTTTCTGAAATGTTTCTCTTTGTATCGTTTTTTTACATTTGATTCTTAGAAAGATGTTTTAGTAGGTAGTGTCCTTTCTATGCATGTATGTCCCCACGATACCAATGAAACATAAATACTTTTGTTTTTTTACTGTTTTTTTCATTTCCTATATTTTTTTTCATTTTGTTATTTATTTATCATTTTCATATATAAAATATCTAGAATAATTATTTTTTTTGTTTGGTGGTTTGCATCTATTAACATCCCCTCTAATCCACCACAAAGTGTTATCCTACCATCCCTAGATTTTGTATCCATTTAATATTGATTTCTATAACCTTATTTATATATCTAGGTTCTTACTTCATTTTTTCATTAATATCATTGATTAATTCACTAATATTTTCTTATTTAATTCTTATTAAAGAAAACATTGAATCCATTTAAATATATCTTCATTCAATATATAATTGTATGTCTATACCCATTGAGATTGGTCAGTTCTTGGGGGAGTATTCTTAAGGTTGTCCCCAATCAGTCAACATCTAATCACTCGGTTAATCATGCCTAAAATGAGATACTAAGTCATGAAATTTGATGAATACAATGATTTTAATTTGGGTGAATTAAAATGATAGCCTTTTTTATGAAACAATTGTTGATGGATTCCCCATGTGGTCCCAAGAAAGCCATCATGACTCTTATTGAAAATAGACAGGTTGTTTTAGAGTACCACGAAGTCCCCCCTAATCTTCTTGTTAAGGAATATAGCTCCCTTTAACTATCATTGGGTGATAAAGTCCGTATATAATATTCTTATGAGTGTATCACTGCATGAATTTAGATTAATATTGAAAAATTATACATGATTGCTTTTCTAATATGAAGGATTTACAATAAACGACACATGTTTCCATTAAAAATATAACCTTGTAGTTCTATAAACACCCATCTAGATGAGTTTAGTATGTACATGTAAGATTATCCCAATATTAATGTTTCTATTGATGATGAGGGTCAATGAGGGTCATGAAATGATCCTCTTAATATCTCTTGAGAATTACAAGAACACATCTTTTGAGACCCTGATGTATGGTCAAGACTCTTTAAAATTAGAAAGTTGAATCAACCCTTCTATCTAAGAAACTACATTCTAATGCTAAAACAAAATGTGAGGAATATATATTGTTCATAAGGGGAAGAACTCAAACTAAAATTAAGAAGAAGCAATTTAGTAGAGGTAAATGTAAGAGTAATGAAGAACTCAAATTAAGTAGTAGCTCTAAGGATATAAAAGTTACTTGTCTTCACTATGGTAAACTGTGGATCATTAAACTATATTGTTGAAAACTCAAGAATGATTTAGAATATATACAACCTAATGATCAATCCCTTATTCTAGATTTAGGTTAATAGATTTTTTAAGTTCTTAATATTTCCACCCATGCTCCTGATCAAGAGGGGTTTCCAGATTCAGTTTGTTCTTTTCTTTTATCCCCTTTTAGAGATACTTATTTTGAATTGGATGAAATAGTGTAAGGAGATGTACTCTTAGGATATAACAATATGAGTAAGGTTTGGGAAGAGGCATTGTTTTGTTAGAACTTTATGACCATACTATCATTACATTACTTGATGTTAGATGGGTATCCAACCTTCACAGAAACATTATTTATTTAGGGGTACTAGAATAAAAGAGCTTTATCTTTAGTACTAAAGATTGTTGTCTCAATTCCTACAAGGGAACTAGAACCACTTTCTAGGTATCTTTAATCAATGCTATGCATGTATTAAATGGTAAGACCCATTCATGGAATTTGGTTACTGTCTAGTTATCAAATATTGATAATACTATGCTTTGGCATATAATATTAGGGCATGTTAGCTCCAAAGGGCTTGAGGAACCCAATAGGAATGGGATATTCAGTGATATCACACATAAAAATATTCCCTTTTATTATTTTTTTTATGGGAAAATCCAAAATTATTAGTTTTGGTAGGTCTAGTTTTATATCCCTCATTCCCTTAGAATATGTCCACTTTGATATATGGGGTCCATCCAAGACTTTATCCCATAGGGAGGCTTCAATTTTTTCACCTTTATATATGAATACTCTAGGAAAGTGTGGATCTATTTTCTTAAAAACAAATGTGATGTTTTCTAAACATTTAAAACCTAAACAATCTTGGATGATAGTCAAATTGGGTAGAAAAAAATCATAGAAAAGACAATGGGTTTGAATAATTATCCACTAAATTTATATAGTTCTGTGCATATGAAAGTGTAAAGAGTCATATAAAAATTAAATAAAATCTCTAAAAACATGGTTAAGATGAAAGGATACATATGACTATCCTTGAAAGTTTTTGGAGCATACTTGTATACTTTGGCCTGCCCAAATCTTATTAGGTAAGAATACTACCACTTATGTGTGCTTAATTATTTTGCTTCCCTCCTCTACTTACCATTTTAAAACACCTGAAGAGTTTTGGAATGGAATGATCCCATATTAATTATACATAAGATTCTTTGGATGCCCATCTTATGATCATGTTAAAAAAGAAAAACCAGAACTGAGAGCTCTAAAAAGTATTTTCATTGGTTAAGTTGAGGCTGTTATGGGGTATAAAATTTGATAAGGAAAACCTAATTAACAATAGTGAATTATAAGTAGAAATGTTTTCTTTCAAGATTATTCTTCCCCTAAACCGAAGTCTTTAAAATCTGGTAGCATTGATCCATCCTTTAAACATGTTGAAGAAACTAAGTCTTAATCATAATTTGATGTTCTTATCCATCCTACCATCCATCCTGATACATTGGTTGATTCTAATTATTCTTCAGATTCAGACTTAGAATCTGATGTTACAGTCCCTAAAAAAGACTGACCGCGTTGTCGTGACACGTCAAATTGATTATGTTTTTAAGGTTGATCTATAGTCTAGGGTAGACTCTAGGTCGTCTCTCAAAGAGCGTTGGTAGGATTAGAGTGTGTATTTTTAATAAAAATAACTAAGGGAGGGTGTGGTTTTGAAAAGAGTTTAAAACAATGACATAGTTGAAATAGCATAAAATTTGAGTGACCTAGTGGATTTTGAAAAATATGAGATAAAAGGGTTGATGTGATTTCACTACACACATATCATGTTCATTGTTCAAAGATATTGATTTAATATTTAGAGTAATTCTTTGGTTGGAGTTAATTGGTATCCTGATTAATTCCTAAGCTTTTATTTCAATGCTTTAAGGACCAAAACATGACGTAAAAATCGTATTTCCAAGGTCCAGTACATATGAATGAAATAAGAGCTTCTAAAGGAGATTGAAATCTGAATAATGTGGTTAAGAAAAGGATTCTTGTGATGTCCAATCGGAACAACACAAGTCATGCACTCAAAACCTCACACCAATTAGTTAGAAATTAACAGCATAACACTCACATGCATCAAATCAAGCATTCAAACCTGAAATAAAATAAGATACATGGAATTAAATGTTTAAACACCTAAAATACTCCAAAACAGTAGCTAATATATGCATCGGAACTCCCTTTACATGTGTGTAGCTCCCTCACAACGAACACCCAACATTTAGCTCGACATCGGGAGGAGGAGGAAGCTTGGGTGGAATTCTTTCTTCATCCTTGATTCCCCAATGAGGATAGGGGACTCAAGAACCTCCAAGGTGATTAGGAGACACCTCTAGGACTCCAAATTCGCCACACTTCACTCCTAGGCCGAAATTGAAAATGAGGCTCCCTTGGTTCCCTTTTATAGGAAAATTGGAAGGTTGTTTTTGGCACATAGATTTCATCAATCCAATTGCACCACGTGTTTCGTCCTTCAGACAGACTAATCTCGCTTTGGAGAAAATATAAAGTTGTATCCCTACCTATTTAATTTCTCCACAGAATGTTTGTCACCATTTGGACAACTACAGCTCAAGATATTGATAAAATACCAAACTCCGCATTTGACATAGTTCAACTTCGGTTTCTTGGACAGATTAGTTCAAATGGGCCCCATAGAAGCCAAATCAGGATTGGGTTCCTGAATATGAAATGATTACTATTAAATTTTGGATAGTCCCACAAAATTTCAGCCAATTTGGATTCCCAGACTTCGTGTACTATGAAACACAGTAGACATATATCCATGGATCCATGCAATTTTGGCCCATTTTTCATCCACTTCATCAAGGGCCTCCAAATCACCTCCACCTACATTGAAACAATAAAAACAAGTAACATTACCCATTATAATATTGATTAACATTAATTGATTGATTCAAACATAAAGTGCAATTTATTATTATATTTTGAATATTCATTACAAAACTAGTTTAAAATCGCGTTGTAAGGGTGGAATAAAACAGTGAATCGTGGTACGATCACACCCCCGCACCTAAACATTTACAGTCCTGGGAAAAGTCGCATATCCAAATAAAATGATTCATATATATATATATATATATATATTTCCAACATCCTGAATATTTATCATTTGAGGAAATTTTATTTAATTTAAAGTGATCAATGCACGAACCACACCAAGGAGTTCTTCCCAGTGAAAATGGAAAAAGATGTCTCATAAATCATATCTCAATAAAATTCAAAGAGATTTATGACACCAACATGAGTAAGAAATTCAATGGTCAAACATTACACTAACTCTTCATGTGTGTGGGTGAAAACCATTCCATGTTATTCTTTCTACTTTCTATCAAATAAATATAGGTTATTTTAACATTATTCAGTTTTAAAAGATTTTTCACCGAACCTATCCTACATCCTTTGAAATCATATTTCAAGACCCACTCATTTAAGCATTCCCAGAAGTCAAACTATAAGCTCCCGACCTAGATATCCCCATATGTTGTAAATTTCATCACTCCCCTCATTTATTATATTTTTTTTGAAGTTGCATTTGAAACAAATCTCACACTCATCTCTCAACCCTTGTTTGACCTTCTCACGACACTAATTGAAATAGTTATAACAAGATCAAAGATTGAGGAGGAGTGGGTTTTGACCTGCCCAAGATACAACCAAATTTTTTTTGAGGGCGTACAACAGTCGGACATTAGGTACACATGAATAGGTCAATTTGGTACAGTAATGAAACATATCGGATAAGGAACGAACATATGGAAATATCATTTCAAGCTAAAAAATATTAACCCAACATATATTTACCTTATATTAAGTATGAAATAATCACACATTGTGGTTTGGTGCAAAAATTTGTGGAGATATTAGTGATACAGTTTTCCAAAAAAACTACTCACACAAAGGGAATCAATCATCTCAAAGGTTTCACATAGATATGACCATTTATATCATTGACAGAAAACCAATTCACTAAAAATCACTCCTAGATGGTAAACTCATACACAAATTCTTTTTAGCCTTCATTATGGTATTTTTACATTCCCCGCATTATTGTCACCACATCATGGAATTTCGAAATTAATGATGGAGAAAAATGAAAATACCATAAAGGAGGCCAAAATGTGAAAAAAAGGAGAAAATGATGAAAATTCCTAACTAAACCAGGAATGTATGCACCCCCCACACCTAGAGTTTGAAGTGTCCTCAATATAGTAAAAGAGAATGTGGGAAGGAAGGATAAAACCTCATTGATGTCATTCATAGTTTCCATTTGAAATTGGAGTTCCTCCATCGGGGACTCCAGAACGGGTTCAGGAAAGTGCTTCAGACGCTGCCCATTGACAGTGAAGGTTTTCTTGGTTTCTTCATTTTAAACCTGGACAACACCAAATGGAGAGACGTTAGTAATAGTGTATGGTCCAAACCAGTGGGAACGAAGCATACCTAGATGAAACTTCAGCCTTGTATTATAATAGAGGACCTTCTTCCCAATATGGAACTAACAATGTAGGATAAGACGGTCGTGGGAATCCTTGGTTCTCTCCTTATAAATCCTGGAGTTTTCATATTCATCTCTTCTCATTTCCTCTAACTCATGAATCTGTAACTTCCTTTGAAAACCTACACCAAGATGATTAGAATTGCATTATTTGATGGCCCAGTAGGCTCGGTGCTCAATCTCAACAGGGAGGTGATGACTTTTTCCAAACAGAAGATGATAGGGCAACATTCCAATGGGAGTTTTGAAAGCAGTACGGCAGGCCCTTAATGAATCATCATGTCTAAGACTCCAATCATTCCTATTGGGTTGAATTTTTTTTTCAAGAATTTGTTTTACCTCTATATATGACTCCCTAACATGACCATTGGTGTGTGGATGATATGTAGTAGAAAGTTGATGACCAACCCCATACCAACGCAAAAGTTATTGCATTGTTCGATTGCAGAAATGAGAACCCTGGTCACTAATGATGATCCTAGGTAATCCAAACCTACAAAAGATCTGAGTTATCAAAAATTATACAAATATTTCGGAATCATCTGTCCTTGTGGCCCGTGCCTCTACCCATTTTGATACGTTATCAGTGTCCAAAAGAATGTACAAGTTGCCAAAAGAATTTGGAAATGGCCCCATAATTTCAATGCCCCAAACATAAAAAATGACATGAAAGAGCAAGGGTTGTTGTGGCATTTCATTCTTTTTAGAGACATTCCCCATTCTTTGACAATGAGGACACGAATTAAAAAAATCATGGGCATCCTGAAAAAGTGTTGGACAAATGAGACCAGAATCAAGAACTTTGCAAGCAGTCCGTTGGGGACCAAAGTGTCCCCCACAAGAAAGAGTGTGGTAGAATATAAGGACAGACTGAAACTCTCTATTGGGAACACAATGCCTAAGGACTAGATTGATACATGTGCGCCAATGGTAGGGTTCATCCCAAATGTACCAACGAGAATCATGTTTTAGATGACTGGCTTTCTTTTGTTGAAATCAGTAGCAATGCAAGATGCTACCAGATAATTTACAATTTCAGCATACCATGGAATAACATCTTGCACTTTGTACAATTCCTCATCAGGAAACAAGTCTTTAATGGGAATATAGGGGGATGAGAAAATGTCCGAGGATGGGGGGATCCTACTGATATGGTATGCAACCACATTCTCTACTCCTTTTTTATCTCTAATTTATCGATTGAATTCCTGAAGGAGGAGCATCCAACGAATGAGACGTGGTTTGGCTTCCAGTTTCTTTATGAGATACCAGAGGGTTTCATGGTCTGAGAACACAATGAATTTTGACCCTCAAAGGTATGACCTGAATTTATCCAAGGAAAACACAATGGAATGAAATTATTTTCAGTGGTGGTGTAGTTTGCATGGGCAGGGTCAAAATTATGTGAGTCATTGGCAATGACATGTGGAACTCGGTCGACCCTTTGTGACAAGACTACCCCAACTGCTTAGTTAGAGGCATCACACATGAGCTCAAATGGTAAATCCCACCGAGGTGGTTGGATTAACGGGGGTGATGTGAGACTCCATTTTAATTTATTAAAATCTTCTTCACATTCCTTATAAAAAACAATATCTTTTTCTTTTTGGAGTAAACAGGAGAGGGGAAGTGCAATGTTACTAAAATTACGAATGAAATGACGGTAAAATCCAGCATGACCTAGGAAAGACCACACATCACGTACATTTTTATGGAATGGTAGGGAAGAAATGACACCCACTTTCGATTTATCTACTTGGATACCATCCCTAGAAATGACATGTCCCTAAACTATACCTTGTCCCACTATGAAATGTCAGTTTTCATAATTTAATACAAGATTCTTTTCAGTACAGTGATGTAGGACTGAACGAAGACTACATAAACATTCATCAAAAGAGGATCCATAAATAGTAATATCATCCTTGAAATCTTTGATGCAATCCCCTAGGTAATCTAAAAAAATACTAACCATATAACGCTGGAAAGTAACCAGAGCATTGCACAGGCCAAATGGCATCCTTCTATAGGCAAATGTGCCAAAGGGGCAAGTGAAGGTTGTCTTTTCCTGATCCTTGGGGGCAATATGGATCTGAAGGTATCCAGAATACCCATCATGAAAATAGTAATGGGACTTCCCGCTAACCTCTAGCATTTGGTCAATGAATGGTAATAGGAAATGGTCTTTCCTAGTGTGTTGGTTTAGTCGGCGATAATCTATACAGACATACCAACTATGATGCACACGAGTTGGAACCAATTCATTATTTTCACTTGTAACTACTGTTAGGACAATTTTTATAGGAACTAATTGAATGGGACTAACCCATTGGCTGTTAGAGATGGGGTAAATGATTCCAGCAGCCAATAACATTGTTACTTCCTTTTTAACTACTACTAAGAGGTTTGGGTTCAGTCGACGTTGTGCCTGCCTCACTGGTTTAGCCTCATCTGTTAATAAAATATGATGTGTACAAATTGATGGGCTAATACCAGGAATGTCTGCAAGTGTCCATCCCAATTCTTGTTTATGCTCTCTAAAAAGATCAAGATGTCGCAATTCATGCCCAATAGGGAGTGATCTAGCAATGATGACAGGTAACATATTTCCATTCTCAATATATGAATATTTTAAAAATTGATGCAGTTGCTTTAGTCCCAATTCAGGTGAATTTTGGATTTATGGGAGTGTGTGTGAAAGTTATAGGTCACTAATCTCATCTAAGTGATCAATGGTATCATCCTCAGATGATGAATTAGATTTTACAAGCGTATCAGTATCATCGATGGTCATGTTATCCTCTGTGTTCAAGAATTTATCAATTAATAAACATGCATGACACTTTTCTAGACCACTACAACAATCAACACATGAATCATTACCAAGAATTTCCATCAAAGAGGAACATTTAGAAAGGGGGTCATGGGAAACAAATGGAGTGATTTTAGGGGAAGGGAGTATATCAATTGAATTTACCGAGAGACATGAATGTTCTTCTGAGGGGTGCTTCATGGCATCAAGGATGTTGAAATGGAATATGTCACCACCAAATTCCATAGATAATGTACCATTATGGACATTAATTATGGATTTGGTGGTTTTCAAGAAAGGTCTCCCCCATATAATTGGGGCATGTCCATTCATCCTATCATCTTCCATTTTTAGAACATAAAAATCAGCAAGAAATATTAAATTTTGAACCCTCAAAAGAACATCCTCTAACACACCAGAAGGGTGTGCCGTACTCTGATTTTCTAGCTGAACAACTATTCATGTGGGATTTAGTTCACCGACCTACAAAAAAGAGTATATGGATTGAGTCATCACATTAATAGAGGCACCCAAATCAAGCATTGAATTGGAGAAAGAATACTCTCTTATGGTGCATAGAATCGAGAATGTTCCCGGATCGTTGAACTTGGTGGGAAGTGATGGTTGTATCAATGATGAGATGTTCCTCCCCAGGCTCACATTCTCATCACCTCTAAGTCTCCTTCAGTGGTTAAACACATCCTTCAGAAATTTGGCATATCTCAGACTTTTCTTGATGACATCAATCAATGGAATGCTAACCTGTACTTTTTTGAAAGTCTCCAAGAATTCATTATCATGTTCAGTTTCCTTTTGTTTTCTTGGTTGGGTGGATCTTTGGGGAAATGGAAGAGGAATGTTTGGGATTGGTAACTCATCAATAGACACACTCATTCATTTGGCAGAACTTCTCTCAAGATAAGGTTCCATCTCATTTGAACCATTTTCAGTGGTTGGGATGGTGGATCCCTTAGGAGAGGATGACTCTAATGGAGGGTTCATTTGGATTTTAAGTTGAGTTCCACTCCTAAGGGTGATGGCACTAACATTTCCCTTATCACTAGGGTTGACAAGTGGTTAAGTGGGTAGTATACCAGACCCATGGCATTGGATTTCACCCACCGAGTTAGATAATTGTCCTAATTGGGTTTTGAGGTCTTGTATGGGTGCCTGAGTGGTTTGTTGGAATTAGAGATTATTGGCAGCCCTTTTATTCATCATACCTTCTAGGCTAGGCTCGGGTTTTGGAGGGGGTTGTTGGAATGACCTTTGGGGTGGATTAAAATTTCTGGGTGGTGGTGGTTGATGACTACTTTTCCCTGGTTGGTTCCATGGTCGATGAGGCTGGTTTGAATACCCCCCTTGCCTATAGGCTTGGTTTTCTTTCCACCCAGGGTTGTATGGATAGTAAGGTTCTTTCCCAATGGGTTGGTTTAGGGGCATCCTAGGAATATTCCCTCACAACTCTCAGAAGTTTCTCTCAATTGGTGGAATTGGTCAGAATAGTGGGTATCAGAAGAGAATATACCACAATGTATGGGAGGAGGAGATTGGAATTTACCTTGGGAAAGAGAAAGTTGTTGTAGAAGGGTACTTACCTCTTCAAACATTGTATTCACCTTCTTCTCGAATTCAGTACTTTGCATCTCATGGAAACCTCGAATGTGTATACTAGATCTTGAACTGAATTGTTGAGTGTTCTGTGCCATGGTCTCAATTAGGGTTCTTGAAGCAATTGGGGTTTTATCAACTAGTGCACCACCTGCAGTAGCATCAATCATGTTACGATCTATTGGAATTAATCCTTCATAAAAATACTAAATTAAAATTTGACGACAAATTTGGTGGTGTGGAAAACTTGAACACAATATTTTAAATTGTTCCCAATATTCATGAAGGGTTTCTCCTTGATATTGTCTTATCCCACATATTTCTTTCCTTATTGTTGCAGTTCGAGAGGCTGGAATGTATTTTTCAAGAAAAATTCATTTCATGTCCGCCCAACCTCTAATAGGTGAATTAACATAATACAACCAATATTTAGCTGTCTCTTCTAATGAAAATGAAAATTCCCTAAGTTTTACATGTTAGTCATCCACAATAGAAGGTTTTAATGTTGAACACGTAGTATAAAATTCTTTTAAATTATTATATGGATCTTCTCCGGGTGGTCCAGGAAATCTTGGTAATAAATGAATTAAACCAGATTTTAGGTCAAAATTGGGTGCCTCGCCTTGTAATTGAATGTATGTGGGTCGGATATCAACATCAGTTGAGGTTAGTTCATTTAGTGTTCTATTATTTTCAGCCATGTTATAAAATTTATGTTCAATTTTAACTTTGGTTTCAGAAGAAGAAGAATGATCAAGAAGAATTTTAAGATGTGATGTCTCCTCATTCAAAGTGTTGCCTTGTGTGTCTCGGTTTCGTTGATGTAGGATTCTCTACGGTTTGGGTTCGAAAGTTTGTAGTTCTCCTGGACTAGAACGCGTGATAAACAGAACCTACCCAATAAATAAATTAGAACAAAAAAATAGATGCAAAGGTAGAAGATAAAACAAACAAATATTCACAAAAAATTACAAAAGTTTTATCAAAAACACGCACAAAAAACCAAAGCGCTCCCCGGAAACGGTGCCAAAATTTGACCACGTTGTTGTGACACATCAAATTGATTATTTTTTTAAGGTTTATTTATAGTCTAGGGTAGACCCTAGGTTGTCTCTCAAGGATAGTTGGTAGGTTTAGAGTGTGTATTGAAAATAAAAATAACTAAGAAAGGGGGTGGTTTTGAAAAGAGTTTAAAACAATGAATTAGTTGAAATAGCGTAAAAGTTGAGTGACCTAGAGGATTTTAAAAAATATGAGATAAAAGGGTCAATGTGATTTCACTACACACATATCAAGTTCATTGTTGAAAGAGATTCATCATAGGGTTTTATTAATTCTTTGGTTGGAGTTAATTGGAATCCCGATTAATTCCTAAGCATTTATTTCAATGCTTTAAGGACAAAACCTTGACGTAACAATTGTATTGCCAAGATATAGTACTTATGCATGGAATAAGAGCTTCCAAAGAAGATTGAAATCCCAATAAGGTGGGTATGAAAAGGATTCTTGTGATCTCCAATTGGAACAACACAAGTCACGCACTCAAAACCTCACACCGATCAGTTAGAAATTAAGAGCATATCACTCCCATGCATCAAATAAAGAATTCATACTTGAAATAAAATAAGATACATGGAATGAAATGGTTAAAACCCCAAATTAATCCAAAATAGTATCTAATGTGTGCATCATAACTCCCTTGACATGTGTGTAGCTCCCTCACAACGAACACCCATCTTTTAGCTCGACATCGGGAGGAGGAGGAAGCTCGGGTGGTACTCCTTCCTCATCCTTGATTTCCCTGTGAGTATAGGGGCCTCCAGAACCTCCAAGGTGATTAGGAGACTCTTCTAGGTCTCCAAATTGGCAAAACATCACTCCTTGGCCGATCTTTCAAATGAGGTTCCCTTGGTTACATTTTATAGGAAAATTGGAAGGTGGTTTTAGGGACACAGATTTCATCAATCCACTTGTAACACACGATTCAGCCTTCAGACAGAATTCTCTCACTTTTGAGAAAATAGAAAAGTTGTAGAAAAATCTCTTTACTATCTCAATGGAATGTTTGGAACCATTTGGACAACTACAGCACAATATATTGATAAAATACAGAACACCACAATTGACATGGTCCAAATTCGGTGGCATGGATAGATCATTTAGAATTGGCCCAATAGAAGCCGAATCAAGATTGTGTTCCTTAATATGAAATGTATCCTATTAAATTTCTGACAGGCCCACAAAAATTTATCCCATTTGGATGCACGGATTTCATATAATTTGAAAATAAGTGGACAGATGTCCATGGATCATTGCAATTTTGTCCCATTTTTCTTCCACTTAATCAAGGGACCTCCAAATCACCTCCACATACATTGAAACAATAAAAAAAGGTAACATTGACTATTCTAATATTGATTAACATTAATTGATTGATTCAAAAAAAGTACAATTTATTATTATATTTGGAATATTCATTAAAAAACTAGTTTAAAACTGTGGTGTAAGGGTGGAATAAAATAGTGAATCGTGGTACGATGAGAGACTACCAACTAACCTAAGAAAAAAATTGTCACAAGACCCCCAAATCAGTTAATTCAGCGTCACATGAAATTTTATGACTTTAATATTTCCTATAATCTTATTTATGATAATCCTCAATCTTATAGGAAGTCCTTAAAAGAAAAATACTCAAAATAGTGGGTCTTTTCCATGGATTAGGAATTTAAATATTAAAAGAATAACCATACATGGGATGTTATGAAC
This sequence comes from Viscum album, assembly GCA_963277665.1. Classification (NCBI taxonomy): domain Eukaryota; kingdom Viridiplantae; phylum Streptophyta; class Magnoliopsida; order Santalales; family Viscaceae; genus Viscum; species Viscum album. Next base: position 121,854,259 of record OY728129.1, on the reverse strand, counting down.
AAACCACCTAAAAACAAATAATTGGTTCCAAATGGATCTTTAAATGAAATGAGGAAAATAATGAGGGATGTAAAATCAAATATAAATCTATGATAGTTTACAAATGCTTCCTTCAAATACAGGGAATAGATTACTCTGATATTTTTTCACCTGATGTTAATCATTATTCTATTATGATTTTTTTTATTTTGGTACTTATAATAATTTTCATATAGAACATTTAGATGTTAAAACTGCTTTCTTACATGGTGATTTGGGTGAGAATATTTTTATGAATCCTCATGATGTCTATCCTATTGAATTCAAATCAAATCAAGTGTTCATTTTTAAAAAAAATATTTTTATATCCTAAATAATATTTTTTGAACTGATACTTAAAGATTGACTCATTCGTATTAGGTAAAAAGTTCATTAGGATTCATTATGATGCATTTTTTTACATTAAATCAACAAAAAACTACATCATGTACCTGATATTATATGTTGATGACATGATCATTATTTAAAAATATATAAATCAGATTTCTGATATTAAACTCCAATTGGAAAGTATGTATAAAATTAAGGACTTGGGTGAAACTCAGAAAATCATAGTTGTTTCAATCATTAGAGATAGAAAAAATAAAATGATTTACCTATCTTAGCATGTTTAGATTTTAAAATTTATAAATAGGTACAAGTTCGAATATCTCTATCCGATAAATGTCATTATTTCACAACATTTTAAATTTTCCCTATAAAAAATACCTACTTCTGAAGATAATATTGAATTTATTTCTAAAATTCCATATACTATCATTATTGGTATCATGATGTAATCTATGATTTGTATTGTACCTGATATTTCATATGATATCTTCACTTTATGTAGGTTAATTTCTAATATAGGGAAGACATATTGGCATGCCCTTAAGTGGATATTTGGTATCATTCCTATACCTTTAATATTTCATTGTTCTATAGTAAAAATATGAATACTTCTGAACATATTTCTTGTTTTTTAAAGGTTACTATGTTGGAAATGTTGACGATAATAAATTCTTAACTAGTTATGTGTTTAATACCATTGGTGGTTCCATTTACTGGGATCGGAATATGCAATATATGATTGTTCATTCAACTACAAAATCTAAATACATTTCTTAAAATGAGGTAGTTAATGAAATTTTATGGATTAAAGGTGTGTCTTCTAAACATTTTCATTACAATTTCGTTATCAATATATATTCTGATTGCTAGTCAGAAATTAATTTATATTAAAATTTAGTATTTCATGGTAAGTCTAAGAACATAAGTATAAGATTTCATTTTATTAGAGATTTTTAGAATAAGAAAAGATGTGAATCAATAAGATACACAATAATATAAACCTGGATGATAGTCTGACTAAATCTGTGGTCCTATCTAAGTTTAATTTTTTTTATATGGGTTAAACATGGGTCTAGTTTTGTTACCATAAGTGAACGAATATCACAAAATTCAATTGAAAATTGTATTTATTTTTGAAATAAGGCATCCTGATTATTTTCTTCATATTTAATTTTGATTTAATTCATACTTCTGTTTAGTTTGTTTCATTTTATTTTTCTCAATTTTTTCCCACATTGATCTGTTTTCAATGGGCTTATTTATTAGGATGATTGTCTGTAGCCTATTCTTTGTTCAATGTAGCATTCTAGAAATCTATTTTTTTTTTGTTTACACAATTTCTCAATGTTGATTAGATGTTTCTCCCCCTTAGAATATGGTCATCCATGCCTGAGTTTGGTTTGTTTGTGTGGTGGGAATTCTATTATTCCATGATTTGTAGAATCCCTTGATTAATTGTTCAGTTCAACGTGTCATCCAATGTAAGGAGGTTCCATCACCCCTTCATGGTATATATTTGGGTTGTGGTCATTCGGATCATTATTTGGATTTCACTCTAGGTATATCCGGAAACCCTTAGACAACATTCATCCTGCAACCTCATCAGAGTTTTTTTCCAGGATTATTTCACTCCCTTGACCTCATCTCATGGATGGTGTGTCGTGGAGGTGAATTCCTTCCCTCTTGGGAGAAGTGTGTACCTTTGAATGATAGCTCAGGGAACATAGATGGACGAGTTGGAGGATGCAACCTTGGATTTAAGAGAATATACATTCAGTGTTAACTTTAAGAGATCAGGATTTATGGACCAAGTATTTTCAATCATTGTATATATAAAATTTGTAGGTTTATTCTCTTTTTAAACTTATAAATTTTGTTTACTTCATTCATGTTTTTCTCTTTCTTTCTATATTATTTATATCTGTAAAAAAAATTTGTTATCTCTTTTGATTCATAATAAAATGTGGGTAGGTGCGGTTCATGTTGTGCATGTAGGTCCCCATGGGATCGAAGCACGTTAAATACTTATGTTCATGATTGTTTCCTTAATTTCTTGTATTCTATTTATTTGGTTATGTGGTAATCATTTTTGTATTGAAATGATCCATATTCAATATTTGTTTTTGTTTTTTACTTATTTTCTTTTTTTTCATCACCTCTCTTCCACAACATATATGAAATGGATAGTGAAAATAATCAGCACCTATGAGGAAATACAAGTAGGATTGCTGAAGAGGAAAGGTAGCGTGGAGCATGATCTATCATGCACGAGCCAAGAGAGGTGGACAAAAAAAATCTCAAGAAAATGACTGATGTAGAAAACAAGATCAAAATAGAATAATAATTACAACATATATATAATTGAGAATAATATTAATAGAAAACATTTTCTTATAAGAGTTATAGAACAATAAACATGTTATTAGAAGAAAAAAAGAAATGAGATTTTATAAAGAAATCTAATTTCAAATATCTCAACCATTTTAATATAAAATCAGAAATGTTCATACACCTATGTTTATTTAAATATCTTAGTAAATCCTTAGAAAAATGTAAAAAAAATTGACTATCACGATATACAACAATAAAATAAAAATATATAGAATTTATGCTCAACATACCATTCAACCAAATTAATTCTTCAACACCCTTAGTTAAGGCTATATACTCAGTCGCTATGGTGAGAGAGCAATGACTAATTTCATTCTTAATTTCAAAAATAATTCTCCACCATAGGAATAAAAAAAAATTATTGTGGGAAATTTTATAGTATCAAAATTCTCTGTGTAGTTAGAGTTAAAAAAGAAAAGATTCAATCCATTAGAGTCAAAATTCCATCCATGAAGATAATGTTGTTGTGTCAAAGTTGTACCTAAGAATATATTTAAGGGTTTTTCAATGTGAGTTTCCTAAATTGGACATAAAACTACATAGGTTACAAATAACAAAATCTAAATTATGTTTATCCAAAATCATGGAGTAAATGATGATTCTAATAATACAACCATGGGGATTTTTTGATATTTACTCAATATTAGTACTACCAATGGGTTCTTAGTATAATAAATGTTTAAAATATTGTCAAAAAGGAACATTAATAGTTTTAATGGGTTCATGAAATTATATCTTAAGAAACATTATAATGTAATCAAATTGGGATAGGTATATAAATTATTTACTTATATGTATAAAACATTTAATTATGTTAATTTTGATAGCTTCTCCTAGATCATTCATTTATGAAACATTATCAAATTGTTTCTTAATATAAATAATTATAATCATATTATTGTGTATGATCATCATATCATCCATATATAATAGAATATAAAGGATTATATTTTTAACATTTTTAAAATATATGCATGTAACATGTTTATTCCTATTAAACATGTTATCAAACATGACAGAATCAATTTTCCTATATTAGTTCGCAGTAGATACATTCAAAAAGAGTACCAAGTTGGGAATGAATTCATTCATGTAACCATCAAGGGGTTTTATATAAAATTTATTATAAATTTCACCATGACTAACAAAATTCACATTATGTTTTTCAATAAGAAGTTCATGGAAAGTAGAAAAAACATGTGATAACTGAATTGATTTGTGTTTAACAATGGGAGTGAATTTATTTGAGTAATCAATTAATTGTAATTGTAGGAAACCCCTAGACACCTATCCAACCTTAATCTTATTTTTTTTATCTTGTTTGTTATCCTCCTTTTAAAAATCCATTTACATCCAATGATTTTTTCGTTGGAAAGTTTTTCAATAATACACTACATATGATTATTCATTAAGAAATTCATTTCATCATCCATAAAAGAGATATGATGTTTAGAATATCCAATTTTAACATATTTATTATAATTTTCAGATCATTCTTAATAAGATCCTTAGCTATATAGAAAGGAAAATATGACATAAGGTATTAGATAAAACAAGTTGGGGGACTTGTTACCCTCAATGATCTGTAATTATTAAGTTAAAATCCTTGAAATTAATATGTGTCATAGTGTAAAAATAAAAATAATTATTGTAATTTGGTTGTGTTTAATTTTTAGTCTCATGTAGAGAATTCTTAATTAGAGATTCATGTTTGGTTGGAAGTCTAGTATCAATAGTCTCATTTTGAGGTGTAAAATCACTATAATCTATGATTTATTTGTACTTAGGTGAACATGATTTATGGGAAACTACAACTAATATGATTATAAATTTTTGATAAATAGGTTTATCATCCCAAATTTTTTATCCTTTTACCTTGTTTGATAAGTAAAAAATATTTAATCTCTATATATTCTAATTTATTAGTTTTGATTTGGGCATGAGTTGTGCAATTGAATACTCTAATATGGTTGTATGAAGGTGGATTATTATTCCATAGTTCTTTTGGAGTTTTAAATTTATTTTTAGTAGTAGTAAATCCATTTCCCAAATAGACTGCACTGGTAAAAGCTTTGGCCAAAAATTATTTTGGAATGTCCAAACATGAAATAATTTTGTGGACCATCTCAAGAATGGAGAAGTTCATATGATCGGCTTTAACATTATATTAGGGGGTATCCCAAATATCCTAGTTACTATAAATTTACTCAAAATCATATAATTTTATGAAATCAATAGATAAATAATCAAACCCATTATCTACTATCATCACTTTAATTTTTCATCTAATTTTATTTTGAAAAAAATTCCATGTTTTGAATTTCTCATAAACATCATATTTATTTATGAGATTGTGAATCACTCCTTCTAGGAATAATTATCAATATAGTTAATAATATAACAGCCTCCAACCATATGATTCAGTACTAGAATTAAACCACAACTGAGAATACATATATTCTAAATAATGAATCTATTTTAAAAAGAATATTCTAAAAATTAATATTTAGACTTAAACTAAACACAATCCTTATAAAAATTTAAATTTCTAGGTATAATGTCATTTATTAATCCTTATTTACACAATTATTTTCAACCTTTAGTGCATACATACCCCAACCTCCTAAGCCAATGTAAAGGATTGTTAGTATTTGTAACATAAAAACCATCTTAAAGCCTAAAATTTATTTTCTTATTTTAAATCATAACTCCAATTCATAAGATAATTTTTGATGACTATTCTAGATCCCTTGAAAATCATAAAGAATCACAATTCATACCTTAATGTAAAACCATATTTTCTATAAACACTTAAGGGATCACATTTATTAAGAATTCAAGGACCCAACTATCATTTTTCAAGGTGATAATACAATAGTCATCTAGATCTACCAAAACAGATCCTCTACTCAAGACCTAGAAACTCCTATTGTTCACAAGTATTACTTGTCTATCTTGAATCTTAGTCAACTAAAGGATATACTCTATACTATTAATCATGGGAAAGGAATAACCAAAATCTTGGACCCACTCATCAATAAGGATGTTCCTATATATATTGAGTACTTTTACACTGGTATAAAAATCATCTAAAAATAGGGTTTGGTGGATAGGTTCATTTGGATTAAGATTATATTTAAGATTCTTAAATTTAGGTCTTATATACTCTAGCTTCCTGTGGTCATTATTGGTAACCTGTTGGCCCCCAGATATAGACATCATATTAGGTTCCTTTGAGTTCTAGTCATTACCATTACCATTCTCTTTATTTTTTAACATATTTTTAACTCTACCCCATGTGAACAAACTCTATGCTCCAAACATTAATTTAGGTTTATTGTGAATTTATTTAGAAAGTGAAAAAGAATATAACTCTTCAATTTTCAAGGAGTCACAACCACACATCAAGGATTACACAGTAGTTCTATAAAACTATCAAGAGAGATGATATTAATAAATTATTTATCCTCACAAAGAATTACTATGTTTATATTGTATATATCATTCATTTTTTTAATAATAAAAAAAATTATTATCTAATGGAAACACAAAAATAGTTATTAAAAGAAAACACAATATATTTCTTATATAATCTGGCAACTAAAGAGGTTTTCATTTATAACATTTCACGTTTCAACCAAATTCCATTAGAAAATGTTTCATATGTGACTTCCTTGAGAACTTTTCACACAAGGATAACAATGAATAAAATTAAGCTATTTTGAAGACATCAACAACGATGTCCTAATAGGTGGTAATGGTTTGACCATCATCACAATGATTTATTATAGATTTCTAAGAACCATGAAATGCATAAATAGTCCCCTTATAGATAATAAGGACCCTCATCATGATTGTATCATCAAATTTCTCAGTTCCATAATTATTGAAATCCATTTTTTTATTTGGTGAGGATATGAGACCAATTTATTAGGGATAAAATTTTGAATTATACCCCCAATAAAATCCAAGTATCACTTAATAATTAGGATTAACTATGTATATTATAAACAAGAGGAATAATCTAGATAATAATGAAGATGGTCATGAAATTTGGAGATATTGATGCAATTAAATATTTTTTCATACAATAAACAGTGAAAAAAACCCAAAATTATAAGGAAGAACAAGATAAAACTAAAATAGACTCATGATAAAATGTTCTTCAATCCTAATTGGGACCTACGTACATGAATGTAACACCACCAAGAATCATGATTTTTTTTAATTCTCAAAACAAATGGAATAAGAGAAAAAAATAAATACTGGTCAGGAATATAATAAGTTGAAAACTATGTTTTCAAAGCATTTAAAACAATAAATAAAATACTCACAGCATCAAACAACCTAACACTCTGTTGGAGTACCCTTTTCATGATTGAGAAAGTATTAAAGAAAATTCTAAATTTGGAATCAAATACATAAGTTCACCTCACATGGATTTCCATATAAATCATTTGAATCCAAAAAAACCACAGGTGTTCAACCTAAAGGGTTTTTTGAAAATCTCCACTAGGAATAGAACAAGAATCAAAGGATGAGTATATGATAAACTCTAATTAATCTCATATATTTCAATAGGATTTCTCTAGGTTTTTGATATAGTGGAATAATGATGAGATCTATAGGAGAAAAAGTGATCAGATTTCAAAAATATTGTGACATTGGTTGTAGAGACCTGAAGCTTGACGTACATGGACATTACATAACTTTTGAGGAATAATTAATACATAACAAAAACATATACACAAGGACCGTAATAGTTTAGTGTCTTTGGAAACTCAGAACAAAATCTTATAATCGTTGTGGAAGATCTTCAACATCTCCCATAATGATCTTCCCCTTTTGTTTTCTAACCTACAACCATTCTTTATATCCTGGGAAAATAAAACATAAAAAGGGTGAGCTCAGATGCTCATTAAGGGCAAACATAGATAACATAAAACAATCCATAAACATTTGGATGAAAAAACTTGAACATGAAGTTTAAACATCAAAATCATTAGCAAAGACATAAATCATGGAAGTACAAAAAGCATATATCATAATGGAACATCTACCCTGATAAAATATAATGGGAATAAAACATGTAATTATGGAAACCATTCAGAACATGTCATGATTTACATAGTAGCCAAGGCATTGCTTCCAAGACCATCATAGTGAACAAAGTCCCATTCTGAATCGAGTTCACTCCTTGTTTCAGTCCTATAACACTAAACCGGATTAACTTACCGTTCCAGCCGTGTATATCTCATGAGATATAAATCTTTACCCAATACATTGGAGGGAGATATAGGTCCCACCCACCTCATAATGAAATCATTCTTACTTTTTCCACAAAATAAACATACATCATTCATAAGAACCCAATAAATAAAATGGGTTTCATAAACATGAACCCATCATCACATAATCCATATAAAAAATGGATATCATTTCATAATAAGAAAAGTGAAACAATTTAAATAATAAATACATTATACTTGAAACATAAACATATGAAATAATGTCATCTTAGATGGAAAATGGTTTTGATAAGACACTTGAAATGAATTCTTGAGGAAAATATGCTTTCTTCTTCAAAATCATTATCTTTTCACAAAATGTCATGAAATTTGAAAAGAAAAGGATTTTGTTGAATATAGTCATGAAATATTTTGGAGGAAGCATCATTAAATTAACGCTTTATAAAACCGTAAAAATCCGTTCGTGTTGTATAAGTTAAAAATAACAATCTCCTCGTACTTTTGTCGGAAAAGTCAAAAAGTACCTCATATGGTAAACAAAAGAAAGATTCCTTCCATACGATGTGGTAAAAGTAAGAAAAGGGTAAAAATGGCTTAAACATACCTGGATGGAATGTAAACATTTTATGAAAACATTTTGAGAGCATATGGACATGGATAATAACCATAACCCCCAATAAATACTTACGAGTAAACAATCTCGGATAAGAATGAGATTGGAATAATTATCCCTTACCATAGGTCCGATATGCTTCGTATGAATCCCAACATCCTGTATAATGATTTAAATAATGTCATTGACTTATTACATAATCATCTTCATTGTTATGATATCATATATGGTTCACTTATGACTTTATATTACCCATTCTTTTGTAAATTCGTGTTAATGTAGCGTTTTGGGTAAAATCGTTTCATTTATGGTATGTGATTTGACATGTAATTATTCATATGATTACATAGATCATGATTAATTAATTCCAGAATGTAAAACATGATTTATATATAATATAAATTCAGAATATACATATATATAACAGATTAATAAATGGAAAGAAATGCACTTTTCATGGAGACGGTAGGCCGTACGTACGAATGAACGCTATTTTCGTTTCCTTATTGAGTATAATGGAATTAAGTATATGATATATATATACATATACATAAATAAAGTAACTTTATAATGTCATATATTTCATTATTATTGCTTATATATATTTTATAATCATTCTTTATTGGTTAACATGGAGAATGAATCTCATCGCGTCGTGGTGACGGTAGTCCGTACGTACGCACGAGCGATGATATTGTTTCCATAATTATTGAATTGAATTGGAGTGGATGGTACAATATATCAGAATCGGTATGATGTTACAATAACTATGTATAGTTATTCTTTACACCATTATACCCATCGAAGTAAGGTGGTATTGGAAAAACAGATTACACCACGACGTGGAGACAGTATTCCGTAAGTACGCACGCGCAGTGATTTCATTTTCCGAAGGATGGATAGATGGTGAAATAGGGTTGTTTAATACTTATAATAACATACCAGTATATGATTTATACTGATGTTATTACTTCATAATGAAAAAACTAAAGAAGAATAAGTGGAAGAAGAAATAAAGTTGAAAGAATCGGTAACTGACATTACCTCTTCTTTGAAGCGCCTCTTGGAGACCTCCTCGCAGGGCACTAAAATTGGTCTTTGAAGAAGACCGGGACATCTATGATGTTTCTAGGGAAGTGGAGAATAGAATTTGGCAGGGTTTGGCCGAGCATGAAGGCTCAAATTGGTGTGAGGAAGAGAGGGAGGAGGATCCCTTTTATAAGGGAGGAGAGGGGAACCTTTAGAAAAACTAAATATATTAATTTATTATAAAGTCATATTCAGTTTTTAATAGCTCCAAATTTATTTATTTAGAATATAAGGTGGGGATGGGTCGAAATAATCTCATACAATAGAATTTAGAGAAGGTTAGGGTTGTATTTTATCCTTATCATTTAGATTTAACTTTATGTTAAATAATTTTACTTTTACCGTGTATTTTTGTTTTCTTACACTATAAAGTTAATAAACTTACCATAACAAGCCAAACGAACCCCAAGTTGTTTATTATTAATATATATAACCTTATATAAGTTATTGTTCCGAATCATAGATTTTTATGAATAAAATAACAATTAATAATATAATATTCGTTTTAAAAACTATTTTATGTCAATTTTGACACTATTTGGTATTTGATTTTTGTGAAAATTATAAAAGAACTATTAGTTACAAATAAGTTAATTAAATCAATACTAACATGTCATATTAACCTATAAAATTATTGTAATTCAAAAAAAGTCTCAAATTTTATTTATTTGGGTATTTATAACATCAATTATGTCAATATTTCATTAATAAGATAATTACTGCATCATCATTGTGTCATAAATAAATTACATTATTTAAAGTCTAAAAATTACAAATAAAATACCATCATGTAGGAAATCGTTTTATCTTTCTAATTAATATTAATAGTAGAATTTATCTTATGTATAACAATATAATAAAAATTATTTACTTATTAAACATTCATTTTAACTATTTTAACCCTTCTTTAAATAAATTAATAATAATTGTCCTAATCTAATACATGTGGGTCTAAATGGTCATATTTTATTCCTAAGGTTGTTTTTGGTCGAATTACACTTTACAAATAGATTTAGGACATGTTTTAGGGTAATATTAATATCATGTTTACCCGTAATTACCCTATTTACTTTTAACCGTGGTAAAAAAAAGTAAAAAGTTACTATTCACCAAAAATTATTTTCATCTCATTGAACCAAATTTTACTTACTGACAACAACCATGTCTCTCGGAGTTTTGAAATTCCATTCACAGAAGAGGTAAAATTATGTTTTATGTAAATTTGCAAATTCTCGTAGGGGGTGGGTAAAAGACGGTGAAAAGTTAAATAAAATTTTTATATATCTAAAATTATTATAAAATGACTCCAATGATTTAAATTGAACATATATAGGTATTATGTATTAATTTTGACCTAAAATGAAATTAAATAATATAAATAATTATTTAAATAAAAATTTGGTTTTTAAATAGTAACCTAGTGTTTTCACTATTCATCAAAAATTGAATGTTTTCAGAAAAATACCAAAATTGTACCCTAGGATAATTTCGATATTATGAATCTAAAAATGATGTCCATTTGGAAAGATAAAATTTATAATATTTCAAAAAGTGGGTATTACTATTCATAACGGCTAGTTTAATAATATTTTAATAATATATCGTTGTTTAGTAAAACCCGGTATTGCGTACAACACATGCTATCGAGGAAGGTCGCCATTGCGTGTAATGCAAGCCATGTCAGGGTTGCGTGTTTTGCAATAATCCTTTGTTGTTTCGTTATAACATAATCCAACCATTTTCATTTATACATTGAATATATATATATATATATACTCACTGTTGCATAGAATGACTATTATCAAATGAACGTGAAATTGTGTGTAACACAATCTATGAATAGTGTTGTGTATACTACATGCTAATACGATGTTGCGTACTGCACAAGATAATTTTGTTGTAGCATAAAACACATGACATCAAATAAATTAAAAATAATACTTATCATAAAATATCGGGTTGTTACATTCTACCCCCTTTAAAATGAATTTCTCCCTCAAAATTTGTCGGGGTTATAAATGGTTTACTATTAGAAAGTTTCATTAATAGAAAACCACATCGTAAAAAGGAATACCAAAACCAATCTTTAAAAACTAATGTATGAAACATAACGGTTACCCAAATTAACTAATCACTGGGTTTCCACATGGGACAACATAGGTGAAAATATGGATATGGAAGAGAAACCTATCCATCATGTTCGATGGAGAGTGGAAGAGAACATGGCTATGAAAAAGACAACAATCACAAAGCCATAGATTTGTGATGATCTAAGGTACCATCTGATTCATCAGATATAAGGGAACTAGGACAACATTTTCGGTTTTCAAGATAATTTCCCTAAAGTTGATGAATTAAAAGAAATACATACATGATTTTGGTACAATTTCACTATTGTTCACGAATTGAACAATTTTCACTTCATCCCTTAAAGAAATAAAGTTGAATTTGTTATTCGTGATGTGTTAGTAGATCATGTCATAGAATGGTGGGTCATTCCATCTGTTTCAAACAAAAGGTTAGCAAAATTTATAAGTCCATCTTCTGGTTAGATTAATCATATATGGTTCCAAAAATGAACTTATACTTCATATATCATTCTGCTTAATAAAATAAACTAGTTTCTACTAACCAGAGACTTCATGTAGGCCAGTGGTAGGTGATAAAGGCCAGTCGCACTAAGGTTGTGGGTTCAATTCCCACATCCTTGTCCGATGCGATGGGCTGTCACCCGTCCTGTAGGTTGTCCTTTTTTCTAAAACTACATTACTATAACATCCCATCAATAATATCGAAAAAAACATCTATCCTTAAACAATACTAACTTATGTCCAATATAATCCATTCCAATCTTTAGGCTTATCCATAATACTACAGTCCACTCTCATAATATAGTGAAAATGATTACCAGAGATTTCTTATAACAAGCATTTTAATACCATTGTTGATCCCCATATATCATAAGATATAACCTGTTGGTCACATTCCAAATATTCAAATGCCTTAATCATGTATTCTCTTGAAAAATGAATACCCTTTGAATCTTAGTGAAAACATGAGTGCTGTCAAAATTTAACTCTTTCCACATACCAAAAACCCAAAATTCTATATACACAAACCATGATATAACTATTTCCTTATAGCAATCATGAGCTCATGAATACTGTCAAACATTTCATTTTCTCGTTAACCCTTCATTATGCGCATATCATCTTCTTTTCAAAAATATCTCAATCACGTTCCATGGTTACCGGTACCATAAAATTATTGAAAACCACAATGGACCAATACATAAATATTCAAATATTCCATGATACTATATACAAAATTATTTTGGAATCCCATTACATAAACACTTAATCATTACAAAAATTTATTTTCATACTCAACATCACAAATATAGATCGCATGAGACTTCCCATTATCATTTTCCTTAAGTGGTTTCTAACGTTGATCATTAGTAACCTGTGGATTAGGGCATTGACTATCAAAATTCCCCATTTCCTTGCACGTGAAGAATTGAACTGTTGGTGGTGCGTTCTCTGCAGTATTTTCTTTATTCGCATCATTATCAACCCTTTTTCCATTACTTTGACACTCAGCTACTCGATGACCTTATTTTCCACACATAAAACATTTTCTAGTCCTTTTAAGACAATCTCCACCATGCTTCTTTCCACACTTTGAGAATAAGAAAACATTCATCTTCTTTTCACCATTATTCTGAGATTTATCATTGAACTCCATCTTTCGTTTCTTGTCAAAACCATGAGATGGATATGTAACACCAACTTCCATTTCTACCTTAATAGCACAATGCACAATTTCTTCATAGCTACTGAACTCTCTTATAGTTAATGCCCTTCGAAGATTTGGTTTTAAGCCACTGAATAATCGATCAACTTTACTTTCAGGTTGGATGATAAAGCCAGATTCATACCTTGCAAGCCTTGTAAAATTCGGTTTGTATATACCAACAGATTCATCATCCTTTTTATTTAGTTCAAGAAACTCCTTCTCCATCTTTTTTCGAAGAATACGAGGGAAGTACTTATTGAAAAATAAGTTCTTGAACTCATCCCATTCCATGGACTCAATTTCATCTCTTGGCCTCGTATTTTTGATAGGATTCCACCATTGATCAGCTTCACCTTCTAAACAATATTCTGCTAATATGACTTTATCATGTTCAGAACATTTAATAACTGAAAATATCTTTTTAGTGGTACTGATCCATGGATCAGCAACAACTAGATCGGAAGACCCACTGAAAGAAGGTGGACGTGGCCTCATGAAGGGCTCAATAGAATATTGTTCCCTTATCTGCTCATTTGGAAATCTAGAATGATTCACATCTTGTGTATGTATAGAAATAAGATTTTTCAGTCCATCTCCCATAACACTGGTTTGTTCTGGAGGACAATCATTTCATTTTCATTTACATTGATCAACAGGGTTCCTTCGGGTTCCAGCCATCATCTAAAACCCAAAAAGAATAGTGTGAGAGAAAAAAATCATGCTAGGGAAAACCACATAATAAAGGGGGAATACCATCAATATCTAACATATTAGGTTAAATTTTAAGATTGTTACCATTGTTAAAGGACTATATCCTATATGTATACTTATCCTTAGGGACATCCCTATAAATACCTTAAAAATATCTCTAGGGATCTCACTAATGTTTTCACATCCTAGTTTCCAAAGGTTGACTAAACCTTTCCTCTGATACCAACTATAGAGGCCCAAATCTTGACGTACATGGACATTAAATAACTTTTGCGGAAAATTTAATACATAACAAAAACAGACGCACAAGGACCGTAATAGTTTAGTGTCTTTGGAAAATCGGAACAAAATCTACTAATCGTTGTGGAAGATCTTCAGCATCTCCCATAGTGATCTTACCCTTTTGTTTTCTTACTCAAAACCATTCTTTATATCCTGGGGAAAATAAAACATAAAAATGGTGAGCTCAAATGCTCAGTAATGGAAAACAAAGATAACATAAAACAATCCATAAACATTTGGATGCAAAAACTTGAACATGAAGTTTAAACATCAAAATCTTGAGCAAAGACATAACTCATGGAAGTACGTAAGGAATATATCATAATGGAACATCAAACACGATAAAATATGATGGGAATAAAACATATAATTGTGGAAACCATTCATCACATGTCATGATTTACATAGTAACCAAGGCATTGCTTCCAAGACCATCTTAGTGGACAAATTCCCTTTCTGAATCGAGTTCACTCCTCATTTCAGTTCTGTAACACTGAACCAGATTAACTTACCATTCCAGCCATGTCTATCTCATGAGATATAAATCATTACCCAATTCATTGGAGGGAGATAAAGGTCCCACCAATCTCGTAATGAAATCATTCTTACTTGTGCCACAAAATAAACATACGTCATTCATAAGAACCCAATAAATAAAATGGGTTTCATAAACATCATCCCATCATCAAATAATCCATATAAAAGAAATGGATATCATTTCATAATAAGAAAAGTGAAACCATGTAAATCATAGAGAAATTATACTTGAAACATACACATATGAAATAACGTCATCTTAGATGGAAAATGATTTTGATAAAACACTTGAAATGAATTCTTAAATATCCTTTCTTCTTGAAAATAATTTTCTTTTCACTAAATTTCATGAAATTTTAAAAGAAAAGGATTTTGTTGAAAATATTTATGAAATATTTTGGAAGAAGAATCATGAAAATAAGGCTTTATAAAACCGTAAAAATCTGTTCGTGCTGTATAAGTTAAAAATAACAATCTCCTCGTACTTTTGTCTGAAAAGTCAAAAAGTACCTTGTATAGTAAACAAAAGAAAGATTCCTTCCATACGAAGTGGTAAAAAGTAAGAAAAGGGTAAAAATGACTTAAACATACATGGAAGGAAAGTAAACATTTTATGAAAACATTTTGAGAGCATATGGACATGGATAATAAACATAACCCCAAGTAAATACTTACGAGTAAACAATCTCAGATAACAATGAGATTGGAATAATTATCCCTTTCCTTAGGTCCGATATACTTCGTATGGATCCGAAAATCCTTTATAATGATTTAAATAATGTCACTGACTTATTACATAATCATCTTCATTGTTATGATATCATATATGGTTCATTTATGACTTTATATTACTCGTTCATTTGTAAATTCATGTTAATGTTGCATTTTGGGTAAAATCGTTTCATTTATGGTCCGTGATTTGACATGTAATTATTTATATGATTACATAGATCATGATTACATAATTATAGAATATAAAACACAATTTATATATTATTTATATTCAGAATATACATATATATAATAGATCAATAAATGGAAAGAAATACACCGTTCATGGAGACGGTAGGTTGTACGTATGCATGAACGCTGTTTTCGTTTCCTTATTGAGTATAATTAAATTAAGTATATGACATACATATACATATTCATAAATCCAGTATCTTTATAATGAAATATATTTCATTATTATTGCTTATATATACTTTATAGTCATTCTTTAATGGTTAACATGGAGAGTGAATCTCATCGCGTCGTGGAGACGGTAGTCCGTACGTACGCACGAGCGATGATATTGTTTCCCTAATTATTGAATTGAATTAGAGTGGATGATACAATATATCAGATTCAGTATGATGTTACAATAACTATGTATAGTTATTCTTTACACCATTATTCCCATCCAAGTAAGGTGGTATTGGAAAAATAGATTACACCACCGCGTGGAGACGGTATTCCGTACGTACGCACGTGCAGTGATTTCATTTTCCGTAGGATGGATAGATGGTGAAATTGGGTTGTTTAATACTTATAATAACATAAACTTATATGATTGATACTTATGTTATTACTTCATAATGAAACAACTAAAGAAGAATAAGTGGAAGAAGAAATAAAGTTGAAAGAATCGGTAACAGACATTACCTCTTCTTTGAAGCGCCTCTTTGAGACCTTCTCTTAGGGCACTAAAGTTGGTCTCTGAAGAAGACCAGGACCACTAGGATGTTTCTAGGGAAGTGGAGAAGAGAATTGTCCTGGGTTTGGCAGATCTTGAAGGCTCAAAGTGGTGTGAGGAAGAGAGGGATGAGGTGCCCTTTTATAAGGGAGGAGAGGGGTACCTTTGAAAAAACAAAAATTATTATTTTATTATAAAGTCATATTCGGTTATTAATAGCTCCAAATTGATTTATTTATAAGATAAGGTGGTTATGGGTCTAAATACTCTCATCCAATAGAATTTATACAAGTTTAGGGTTCTATTTTAACCTTATCATTTAGATTTAACTTTAAGTTAAATGATTTTACTTTTACCGTGTCTTTTTGTTTTCTTACACTATATGGTTAATAAACATACCATAACAAGCCAAAAGAACCCAAATTTGTTTATTATTAATATATATAACCTTAGATAAGTCATTTGGTCGATCCTTAGATTTTTAAGAATAAAATAACAATTAATAATATAATATTTGTTTTAAAAATTATTTTATGTCAATTTTGACACTATTTGGTAATTGAATTTTGTGAAAATTATACCAGAAATATTAGTTCAAAAAAATATAATTAAATCAATACTAACATGTCATATTAACCTAGAAAATTATTTAATTCATAAAAAGCCTCAAATTATATTTATTTGGGTATTTATAACATCAATTATGTCAATATTTCATTAATAAGATAATTACTGCATCATCATTGTGTCACAAATAAATTAAGTTATTTAAAGTCTAAAAATTACAAATAAAATAACATCATGTAGGAAATCATTTTATATTTCTAATTTATATTTATAGTAGAATTTATCTTATGGGTAACCCTATATTAAAAATGATTTACATATTAAACATTGATTTTAACTATTTTAACCCTTCTTTAAATAAATTAATAATAAATGTCCTAATCTAATCCAAGTGGGTATAAATGGCCATAATTTATTCCTAAGGTTGTTTTTGGTCGAATTAAACTTTACCAATAGAATTATGACATCGTGTAGGGTAATAATAAAATCATTTTTACCCGTAATTACCCTGTTAACTTTAAACTGTGGTAAAAAAAGTAAAGGTTACTATTCACCAAAAATTATTTTCATCTCATTGAACCAAATTATACTTAATGACATCAACCGTGTCTCTAGGATTTTTGAAATTCCATTCACAGAAGATGTAAAATTATGTTTTATGTAAATTTGAAAATTCTCCTAGGAGGTGGGAAAAAGACGGTGAAAAGTTCAATAAAATTTTTATATATCTAAAATTATTATAAAATGACTCCAATGAATTTCTTTGAAATTATATATGAATTATGTATCAATTTTGACCTAAGATGAAATTAAATAAAATAAATAATTATTTAAATAAAAAGTCGGTTTTTAAATAGTAACCCTGTGTTTTCACTATTCATCAAAAATTGAATGTTTTCAAAAAAATACCAAAATTTCACCCTATGATAATTTCGATATTCTGAATCCAAAAATGAAGTCCATTTTGAACAATAAAATTTATAAAATTTCAAAAAGTGGGTATTACTATTCATAACGGCTAGTTCTAATAATATTTTAATAATATATCGTTGTTTAGTAAAACCCGATATTGCGTACAACACACACTATTGAGGAAGGTGGCAATTGCGTGTAATGCAATCCAAGTCAAGGTTGCGTGTTGTTCAAGACTCCTTTGTTGTTTCGTTATAACAGAATCCAACCATTTTTCATTTATACATTTAATATATATATATATACTCAATGTTGCGTAGAATGACTATTATCAAACGAACTTGAAATTGTGTGTAACACAATCTAAGAATAGTGTTTCATATACTGAACGTTAATACGGTGTTGCGTAAAGCACAACATAATATTGTTGTAGCATAAAACACATGACATCAAATAAATTAAAAATAATACTTATCATAAAATATCGGGTTGTTACATTGGTGGTCATCAAATCCCCAAATATTTCTTAATAAATGAGTAGGTACTGAAATAGACATTCTAAATAGTGCACACTATATTGGATAGTGAATAATACCTATGAAATGACTATGGAACAATTGTGTGGACCAGATGAATAGGGTTGGGGAAAAAATCAACAGACAGATGGAAATATGAGTAGGATTTCAAAAGTAGTAATGCATGACTAGTTTATATTCCAACATGCATGGGCCAAGGTATGTGGCCCATCAAACTCTCAAGAAGATGGACAACATGTAAAACAACCCTAGAAAAATCAAAAATTCTATAATATGTATAATTGAAAAAAATTGATAATATTTTCGTCATCAGAATTACATAATAGAAAGAAAGTAAATTGGAGAAACAATGAAAGTAAATATTATAATGAAGTCTAATTTAACCATATAGAATCAAGAAATAGACATAATAATCAATGTAATAAAAAAACATTGGATTGAATTTCATTGACTCAACATTTAATAAATGAGTATATGAGACCATCACTACGCCATCAAAGTACCATCATTTATGAAAACATCATTTTCCACCAAACAACCATCATTTTAAAAAAATAACTAACCATAAAAGATCCAAATTATTTCTAAAAGTTCATGTTTTTTACTATCACTGGATTTAGGAACTATGTATGTTTCAAGTTTGTCTATTAAAGTACCACTATTCATTAGAATTACTACACGTGTATCATGTTTGTGTGGGTCAACAACAGTTGTGATGATGAAGGAAATTTCTATATGTGGATGTATCATGAATGAATATTAATATATAGTCCCTCTAGATTCCTCTATTTGTTTTACACATGTATGTTTGGATTCATTGTTTAGAAAAGAACCTGTAGCCATGCCTATTTTCTTTATGTGGCATCATCCTTATCTACTATCATCATGTGGACAATAAGAAGTTTTTTTCTCCAAATGGATACATCCCCCAAATTGTCAAATGGGGAAGTCAATAGTATATGTGTGGGTGTCCAACCCCACCAACCACCAGCGTAGCAGCCGAGTAGGAGGTGGGTTCACATGACTATAAAAGATAATGCTCTCATTCCATTTCTATCATTAGCTTGAGACTTATATTCCCTTTTTGGGTATTATTTAAATGGTATTTTTTGTGGTGTATCCGATATTATTTAAGAGAGAAAATAAAAAATTTATTTTTTTATAAAAATGAGAGATTCTGTAGATGTATTTAACTATAGTGAAATCCTTCAATAGTCTCCCAGTTCCCCCACTTTATTTCAGATTTTTTTCTATGTCACATGATTTTTGTTCATTTTTCATATTTTTTCACATTATTTTTATCTCAAAATTACTTCCTCGAAAAAGGTATAATAAATTTTGGTCCCAAAAAGTTGTATCAAATCATGGTTCTGACCAGGTGCAATTCGTATATTTTTTTCATTAATGTTTCTAATTAATTTTAGTATGCTCTGGATTTGGGAATGGGGTTGATCTCATATATATAAATAAATTATTAATTATGATTTTTAAATAAATCATTATGAAATAGAGTAGGTTCTATATTGAAGTCATGTCCAGATGGTAATGAAATTCAATATATAAAAATTAAATGGGAATAATTTTATATTTTGTAAAATAAATATTAATGAGATGTCATAGAAGGATTATTGTCTACTGGTGATTTTTGAAATAATAGTGGGTGTAACCAAGGTGAAATGGAACTACATGGATGGTAATTATATTGAAAACATTCATATAGTTTTTGAATATGGGGTTTTATCAAGCATTGAAGAGAAAATGAGGGTGGAGGAAATTTAGGATAATGTGAAAAAAGATGTATTAGGCCATGTCACTACATATATTGTTTTAAAAAATTGAAAATTATTAACTCTATGAATGTGAGAGTAATCATTGATGAAAAACCATATCAACACCCTCAGTAACATGTTCTCTTATCTCTTGGTGTAGGTCTTTAAAATTGAGGATATTGAATGTGAAGAGATTCTATAGAAATGATTTTAGATTTTTATTATTATGACATCATCAACTACGTTAAAAATATAGTAACTAATACAGTTCTATTCAACAACATTATAGTTTCATTTACTGAAGAAGAATGATTGTACAGGAATAAATAGGATAGATATATAAATCCATATATATCATAGGCTTTGTTAAGGGAGCATGAAAAGATGGTGGAGCATGATTCTAGAGGGAGACAATGTCATGGTGGGTCTAAATTAATGATCATGAAGAATAATGTAACCTGATACAATTTTATGAAGAGGGGGAATGTCTAGAAATACTGTTGGAAAAATGAGAGTAGTGGAAATAACTCTCAATGAAAATTGGTGAGTGCATCTAGAAATAGATTCATACTAGATATTAATATGGAAAAGAAAACTGGAGATCGATAACATCTCAATAAAACATAGATAATTGACTCTAAGGAAACATAAAACATGTTACCTTGGAATGAATGGTTTGATCGAAATGAAACTACCAAAAAGGACTTATGTACATGGGGAACAATCACGCGTTAATGATTTCTGTATTAGGAACCATAAAAGTAAATATTCATGATGATATTGTTTGAACCATCCATAGATTATGCCATGTGTAGGTATTGAAGAAGAATATATTGTATATGGGACAATTTAATGACATTAGGTGTAAGTCTCACACAGAGAAATGAGTGATGAAAATTTTAAAGGGAACAATTGTGTTGATGATGGTAGAGAAGATCCAAAATAAAATGTAAATTTTTATGGGTTAACCATATAGGGTGGTGGATTTAGTTGTCTCATTAGCTTACTCAATGAACGCATTTATGATGTCATGGAATGAAAAGATAAAACATATGTCTGATTGAGGCTTGGAATTTCTTATTGATCAGAAGCTTCAAAATGAGATAAGAAATTTATCCTTAACAGTATGTGATAATTTTTTCTTCTGCAAGAAATAAAATTTAATACCTTGGATGACAACAATGAGGAGAAATGAAATCTTAGAGTTGATCCATTCAAAAATTTTGAAACCATTTTTTGTCTTCCTAGGAGGATCATGGTACTTTGTACCATTCAAGATGAATATTCATAGAGATTTTCGGGTACCCAATGAATAGGATGGTATATGTTTTTGATGTATTAAAAATACTCAAAGCACTATATGAGCATGAATTTATATATAAGATAAATTGATTTAGGACTAATTATAGTAAAGAATATACAAGTGATATGTTTGATACATTTTTTCAATATATTGGCATCAAGAGACAATTCACTCTGGGATACACTTCATAGAAAAATATAATTTTAGAGGTGATGATCACGACCTCATTGGATGTAATAAAGAAAATATTGAAAACTACATGAGCTTCCATGATTTTTTGTGAAGAAGAAGTGAAGATAAACTATTATGAGATCAATCGATATCATTTAGTAGAATTTGATATGAATATAATGATAAGGATGTGGATGGTTAAACCCACTGACTATTATCAGTTACATAGTTTTGGAAGCCTCGTTTATTCTTAGTTTAATGACAGGGAACGATTGATGTTATATTCGAGATCTAGGACATATAACTTCTTGAGATAAGTTGATGGTGTGAAGGGGTATCATTTTTGAGATCCCACGTCCATAAAATGAATCATTAATAGATATTTTATTTCTATATAAGATAATGTGAAAATGGAAATTTATTAACACATGGAGAAATAAAATTTAGAAACTAAAACATTTGAGGTGGGGGGAGAATCAATAGAGGAACATGATTTCTTTGAGGAATTATAAGAGCATGAAGATTAAGTACGAGTTGATATAGGACCACAACAATCAAATTAAGAGAAAAGAGAACTAATGTTTCCCTCATATATATCTCATTAATAGAAGTACTGTTTATTGATTACTAGCTGAGTATAGGGATACATCCTCTTTTATTTGGGATACTTAGAGTCCTTACATATCCTCATGGATAGTAGAGAAGCAAGAGGATCTTTAACCCCTCAACCAGAAATAAACATGTGATCTTATTCCATTACATCATGGAAGGAATTTTTTTTGGAAACAAATTAGTCTTTAATATTATGTGGGATGGAAAAGAATAGTTGGAAATATATCTAGTGATACTGGAGGTTATAAAATATATATAGAATGACATTATTGAATTTAATGAAATATTTTCACCTATTGTTAGACAAATATCTACTTAATTAGTGATGGATAAATATTCTACAAATATATTACATCTAGAGTATATAGATGTTAAGTAAGCTATTCTGTATGAAAATCCTATTGAAGAAATCTATATGCACTAACTGAAAGGTTTTTCTAAATAAGGAAAAAAGAACAATGTTTAAAGGTTGAAAAAATCAATGTATAGTATCAAGTATGAACTATTGTGTTTTTATAAAGCATTTTATTCCGATATAAGGAGGCTTAGATACAACTAAATTCATTTATATCCTTGGAAATATTTCATAGGTTTTGATAGTAATTATTTTTACATTAATATATTTTATATTGATGTCATATTTTTTTAGGCCCCAATATTGATTAAATTAACAATATTTGAAGGAATATTGTTCTAGGCGGTTTATATGAAGGACTTGGGACTAAAAAATAAGATTCATCGATATAAAGATTTATCTATTCAAAAATAATGGAATATTTAGATATCATAGAATAATTACGTGAGAAAATTCTTGAAATTCATAATCATACAAGACTATAGGCCAATATCCACCCCTATTTCTTTAAATTTAATGTCATCCTCTATGATGAGCCATAAAAGTGAAGCAAAGGGGATATAAATATATCGAGACATGTTCACTATGGTTTTTACTAGACCAAACAATCTACATGTAGTGGGATCAACTTTTTGGAACATAAAGAATCCAACATGAGAGAATTAGAACACATTGAAGTGGATCCAAATATACATCAATAAGAACTATGTTGCATCATATATTTATGGGTGATAAAATATCCCAATATATTATGATGTTTATTTATATTTTAATGTAATTTTAACCCAAGGATATGCATTGTTGGTTATGTACTTAATCTTATTGGAGAATCTGTGAGTTGGATTTCAAAGTTACATCATGTTGTGGATTTATCTGTGATTGAGGTAAACAATCTGGCATCAACATATGAATGCAAAGAGAAATTTTACATATAAAGGTTATTAGAGGAGATTAAGTATATAAATGAGTAGATTTAATTATTTTTTTATTGCTATAGTTCTTTACACATAAAAAAGAGTCTATATTTTCATTCCATTATTAATTAATTTGGGGTAAAATATAATTTTGTTCAATTTGAGGTGGATACAGGAAGTGTAAACATGTAAATGATTAAAAACAAAACAAAAATATGATAAATTTCTTTACAAATGATATTAACTCTAGTATGTTTATATAGTGAATGTCTATTATAGTCCTTAAAAAGACATGAACGAAATTTTTTATAGATAAAAAGGTTTTGTACATTAATTTTGATGAACAATTATTTCTCTTAGTGGGAGATGCATCGATAGTGTAATTGTTTTCTCAAGATGGATATATCCTCCCAAATTTTCAAGAAAGGTGGGAGATGGTAAATGGGTCGGTGTCAAACCCCGCCAACAACTAGAAATGAGAGGAGTGTGAGGGGGTGTGAATTCCTATAAAATATAGTACTCTCCGACCATTTCAATCATCAACTACAACATCATTTTCTCTCTTATAGGAATTATTCTCATGGTATTTTATGAGGTGTATTAATTATTATTCAAGAGAAAAAATTAAATGGGATTTTCCTTATAATATTGAGTTATTGTGTACCTATATTTTATAATTGATAGATTCCTCTATTTTCCAATAGTTTTTAGACCTCTTTATTTTGGGATTTTTCTACATTACATATTATGTCAATTTATATTTTTTATTTTTCACTTTATTTTTATCTCACAATTAACTCTACACTAAATGGAAAATAATATTCATTCTCAACACATCCACCCCAATTTTGGTTGTCTATTTCTCTAGCAATCTCTGTACTCACCAAGTGTATGATGTCACTCAACACCATGATTTTAGTATTCCATTATATTCTTCATTTAGTCTATCATTTTCTTATTAAGATATCAACATTTTATTTATGTTGTTAGTAAGTAATATTTTGTGATCACGATGGTCATGTAACCCATATTTAACTTCCTTCAAAGGGCCTAGAGGGGGGAATCACCCCTTTTTTCTAAATCTCACACAACTCTCTCAGATAAATCTATTGAATAACATGATTCATGGATAACTCAAAAGTGACCTCATTTCATCCTTAATTTTTTTTGGAAATTCTTGATCTGAGATCTAATTACCATAAAGGGAATTTCCAAACTAGTTTTAAACCATTAATAAATATAGTTCACCAAGAAAATTAGTCACAATGACTTCTTGGATTATCTTACAAGTTATATTTGTCATTAGAAAAAAAAATTTAGTATTTTATGTCTCCTTAATTAGTTTAAATGAATAGATACCTTTTGGGATTGGATCGTGTTGATGGTAACTGGTCTTCAATGCAGTTAACAAGTTTGCTGAGAAATTTATAAATGAAATCTATGGTTCCTTTGGATTGAGAGAACTTGTAATAAAATAATATAATATCATCGTATCTACAGATAGTTATATGTTTTTCCTATATAAAAAAATATCCATGACCCCCACATTAATAACCTCATTAGAAAATGTGATTTTCTGGACCATCACTATTGGATCTAATTCTCATAGACACATAATTCACATACTTTCTTTGAATCCAGTTTTAAAACCCTAGATATAACTATCCACAATTAGAAAGTCAATAATATTTAATATAATCCCCTATATATAAATGATATTTTCATTTTTCAATATTTATATAATTAAAACACATCATGAAATAATAAAACCCATTTTCTTTTATCGATCACACATTTTTCCAATATATATTAAACTACATAATCCATAAATAGTATTCAACATCTCCTATAAATTCCTCCATTCTTGTTATGCTTTTAAAAATTTCACATGTACTAACATTGATTATAATGTATGTAAATAGAAACATAAAAAGGGGTGATCTAAAATACTCAAAACATGGAAAATATACAATTGAAGTAAGCATGTCATAAACATGGAATAAATATGATGGAAGGAATAGGTAAAAGAAATAAAGACATAATCAACTTGAAACAGATGGCATGATATATACATTATTGTAAATGAATACATGGATATCAATAATACTAATCTCATAATAATTTAATTTATAATTTCAAACATCAAAATCCTATTATCAATTACTTATTCAGAAACACTTTTCTTTTATTAAGACCGTAGTCTAGGCATCGTACTATATTAGATATGCATACACAAAATACCCTACTTGTGTTGTCTCATGAGATCTATTGATGCATTTAGAGGATATATAATTCTAGGCCCCTCTCATCACCTGATTATGTTGAATTCCTTAACCATTAGATTCAAAATTATAAGTCTTACCAATCCCCAGAGATCCTTTCACTAAATAAAAACATTGTTATCTATATAATAAAGAATCTATAATATCAATACATGATCAAACTATATAAGTAGTTAATAAACATTTATAATGGTAACACTTTTATCCATGTCAATAAAACTAATAACATGATAATATTCCATCTAGTAGAAGAAGTATTATGGTTAGACAATACATAATCAATGTTACAATAATCACCCATTTTGGAATAATAACATATAGAATGATAATATTTTTCCCCATGTAAAAAGAATAACATAATTTCTAGGTGAATACCATAAAATAAGAATTATGTAAAATTTAATGTTCACATTTTACAGATTAATAAGTATAAAAATATCTCAATACATTAATAACATGATAATAAGTCATTTGGAGAAATAAGGAATATGGTTTCAAGAGAACATAACATGTAATAACCCTGAATTTTCTATTGAAATTTGTGTCTTGATAAAATGTGTGTTATATTATTTTACTCTCAAATAAACTATATATCTTTAATAAAGATGTGAGTATAAATTTTAATTTGACTATCAAGATTAATCCATTATATTACATTTTTAAACATTACTCTTAGTAGTAATTTTTACATTATACTTTATATGTAGAAATGATCATGAATAATTAAAGAAGAAATGAAAAATGATGGCATCAACTGGTAGAGTAATTACATATGGATCCCATTTTTTAAGATTGGGAGGGAGGTATAATCACTTAGGTTCTCCCTTCATCAATCCCAATATGAGCTTTAACACGTAAATCTATAACGAAACATCCAACAGGAGAAGTTCACATTATTGGAAATTACCACTCGGGCGATGTTAGTCGAGCCACCCAATGAATCTATCACCATCGTACATATTAACAATAGGTTTTTGTAGGTGTTATAAGACATTATTTTTCTATTATATAGTTACTTAATGTGTAATTCCATTATAAAAATAATTTTTTTTCATCAACTCTATTTTAAGAATAGTTTTACTTAAAAAAATAGATGAAATTTTATAAAATGACTTTACAGAAAGAAAGTGTACTTTCTAAAATAGATATAAATTTTTATAATAAAATAATATTTTATGAATAATACCTATTTATTGAAATAATATGATAAAAGACCCTTATTAAAATATAAATGATAAAATAATTTTTTTCATGTGTCAGAAATTTCACTACCCCTTTTCAATCCCCTATTATTTATAATAAAGAAGGATTTTTATCTATAAAAGTTATAATTCATAAATTGAGATATTTATTCTTAAAATATAAATATAAATTTTGAAAAAAGAACCCTTAAATATTGTTAGGTTAAATTTAGGATAATTTTCAAAAATACTATATATTTTCACGAATAATAAAAATACAGTTGGAACTTTTCAGAATTTTTAATGACATCATAGTTATTTCATAAAGACATAATAACTATTTAACAACAATAGAAGACCTAAAACATTTTATTTTATTATTAAATATTATTTTAATATATTGTATCCAATTTCCAAACTATAATTATCTTTTTTAAATATAAAATGGATGCTTTAACTTTAAGAATATTATTTATGTGGATACATTACTTTTTCATGCAAAAAGAAGAAACATAAAATTATTTTCTAATCTTTTGGATTAAAATAAGATAAAATATTACCTCAATTGTCTAAAAAACATCGTAAAATACAATTTTCAAGCCCATGTTTTCTTATTTTCCACAACCTAGGTTTTTTAGGATTATATTTGTAAATTAATAAACAAATCTTACACTTTGGCTATAAATACCCAAATATTTATTCATTAACATTCAATAAAAATAAATAATTCATTAATATATGTTATTATTACCTCAAAATGTGTCACTCAATGGTGTCCTTAATCCCCCAATGTCCGAATCCCCATGCTTTAGGAGTAACTCATCAAAATATGTGAAATATTTTTCTTTTCTCTTCGTTTTAAGAACCCATTGTGTATATCTCTTTTCAATGTTAATGAAACTATATAATATTTCAATTTTATTTATTTCCTTACATAAAAATTTTGTTTTATCAATGAGAGACCTCAATCCCCTATATTTTTAACCTTTTTTAAAACAAAATTTATAGTTTTTGTGTTGTGATTTTACTTCTGAAAATTTTACTATTCTCTTCAAGAAATTCCATTTTATTTTAGTTTTGTTAATTCCCAAAACACTTTCTTCTCTAGGTGTATTCATCATGTTATAAAAAAGATTTACTTTAGTATTTTATTGACATACCGAAAACCCACCTTCCTTGTTTTTGGGTTAAAAATTATATAATAATATTGTCTTTAATAAATTTTTAAAATGCCCAGATTTTGATAAAAACATTTTTATTCTATTCTCAACCGGTTATTTATGAAATTTTTTATAATGATATATGTAGATAACATTAATTAACGCATATTTATGGTGTTCCCAGTTATAACTCTAATGCATTTGGTAAATTATTTAATCCATATATATGCCATGTTTTACGATTCCTTGGTGAATAACCTTGGTAATTTTTATGAAATCACGATGAAAAACATTGGTGATATGCTTATGAATGTATCACTTAAATGTTTTATCCACAATTAAATTTAAATATTAAATTTATTGTTATTATTATTGTTATATCCTATTTATCATGCTTTGTCATTATGAATCATGTTTTTATTGATATTCCTGAAGACCATAAGTAAATTTTTTCCCTTAATTTCCCGTATTATGTATTATTCTCACCCATTCCTTTGATGTATATATACAGGTTATGAGATTTATTAAATATAATTAGGATGGATTTTTAAAGAATCTGTTAATGTTTATTAGAATAAATTTTCTTGTTTTCATTTTTTATTTACCTTTTTTCTATGAAACTAAACTTTAAAAGATCCTCTATTTGTACCATGTAAATGAAAATTCTATGAAATAAAAGGTGGGATACCATAGTTAGAATCAAAGGATGGTTTAGTTATTTTTTGGAAATTCGGATTTGAAAATATTATGAAGAAATATAGTAAGAATTAAAAATACAGTAAACCATACATATTTTGGTGAAGTATTAAGTGATTTTTTTCTAAGAAATGAAATCTTAGTCTAGAAATGAAAATGTAGATGTGGCTCTGGAAGAGATGTACCTTGGGGTAAAACCTAAAAACACTGATTTGATATAGATATGAATAGTTACAGGTGCATGATAATGGGACTTTATGCACTCCTTGTTTGACACTCCTGATGGATATTTCTGGTTAATCACATGATTTTTATAAATTTTATGAAGGATTTATAGAAAATATAATTTTTGTTTGAGAATAATATATTTAAGAATGATATTTATCACAAAAAAACCTTTATAATTATTACATTTTTAAATTTAAAAAAAAACATTACTCATGTTTTCTTCTTCTAAAAAATATCTTGAAATATGAGGAACCATGTTGGTAGTGAGCACAATAGATCATGCACTGACGAACCTCCGATGGAAGCCAGAATGGAAAACATCATGAGAATGATGAATCTACTAACTTGAGTTTTGAAAAATATCTTGAATCTTGATGAGATACTAGATTCACCTCGATGGGATCAAATTTCCATTGAGTCCTCTATGAATCAATGACCAGCTTATTTTAGTTGATCTATAAAAAATTAATTACTAAACAATGGATAAGCTCAATAGAAATGATATTTTACATACGCTTTTGTTTAGAATCAGATAATGTCACCCTGGGTGTGTACCATTTAGTGAGATAATCTGATTAGTGGTGGACATTGATTAAAAACACGAATATAATAAAGGAGTTAGAATCTATAGTGTGGGAAGATTTCAGGGTAACCTTTTTCAAAATATATTTACCTCATTTGATGTGAAAAAAATAGAGAAGTAATTTCTAGAGACTAAGTATAAGGAAATTAAATTTGTGGTAAACTATGAGATGAACCTTTCAAGTAATTCTCGTAACACCTCTAACATGGTCACGGATCCTACTACAAAAGATCATAGATTCTTATATGGACTAAGACCCCATCTGCGGAAGAATCTATCCAATAAAGACTATGATAACTATTAGGGGATATCAAGAAGTGAAGTGAAGGATGAACTGGAGTTCACAGAGATGCAATGGTCTCATATATCTAATGAAAAGAAGATATCAACAGATCCAAGCTTACAGAGTAACATTGATCATGGAAGAGGAGGAAATTAATTGTAACTCTCCACATGAAAAAAATATGGGATGAAGAATTTGGGAAACTATATGATCAGGAGTGGTAAATGTTAGAATTATGGAGGAGATGGAAATAATTCATGGAACTATCATAGTGAGGTGAATCCCCGACGTCTTAACACTAAAAAAATTAAGAATATGGTGTAGGCCTAACCTGGTGTCCAATGTTAGAGATATAGAATGCTTGGTCACTTTTCCAATTACTATTCAAATTAGAGTTTAATGGAGGGGAATAACCATCAAACTCACCAATGTTTAAGAGTGGAAGGTTAGGAAATTTATATCACGATGGATGAATTTGATGCTCAAAATTATCTGGTGGTGAGTACTCTCATTTTTCTTTTATTGCATGCAAGTACTCTGTTTGATTTTGGATCTATGCATTCCATTATTTCCTCCCAATTGGAAAAATATATATAATAAATCTCTATACTGATAAAAGTAGAGCTATCAATCAAGACTCCAAGAGGGATTATCCAATAATCAAAAATTTTATAGAAACACTAGTATTCAATTTGGCTAGAAAAATCTTATCATAATTTTAGTAGAAATTTCCATGATGAAATTCAACACTATACTAGGGATGGACTGGAACTCAACTTATAATGATAAGATCAATTGATGAAGCGAGGAAATCATCATAGTATCTAATGGATAATTTATATATTTTTTAAAAGGAGATATATCTCAACATGATCTTTGTTTAGATGCACATCCAATAGACTTCTTTATAAATATAATCAGTGGTGATGAAGAAGGAAATGAAAGTATACTAATAGAAAATGATCCCATCATTAAATAATACATTGAATTATTTCTTGGGGAGTTAAATGGACCTCCCATCAAGGTATAGTAAGATTTATCCATTTAACTCATTCCTATATCTATGTTGATATTAGTGACCCTGTATAGAATGAAATATATTGGGATGAAGGAATTGGAGAAACAACTCAAAGATCATTTAGATAAGGGGTTTATCTGACCATGTGTGTCTTCATGGGGTTGGAACTATTCAATTTTTAAAGAATAATGATTAATCGATGTGGATAAATGTTTATTATAGATAAATTAATGAAATCATTGTGAAGAACATGTACCCACTTCCATGGTTTGATAATTTATTTGACCTGCTTCATGGGGCTCAATTCTTATCCATGATTGATCTTTGATCTGGTTATCATCAATCGAGGTTGATGAAAAAAGATATTCCAAAGTCTACATTATGATCAAGATATGAACGTTTTGAGTTTTTTAATTCTCTTAGGCTTGACAAATGAACTCTCTTAATTTATGGATTTTATGTATAGTTTCTTTATGGACTGCCTTGAAAAGAAATTGGTAGTTTTTATCGATGATTTTATGATATATTCCAAAATTAGAGAGGATCATGAAGAGAATATTAGTGTTATATTGAAAACTCTGAGTAATGAAAAGCTATTTGGAATGTTTATTAAATGTGAATTATGGTTACAACAAATAGATATCTTGGGGAACATTATAACCAATGACCTAATTTTTTGATCCTTCCTCGATAAAGGTTGTGGTTGAGTGGCCAGATCCTATAATAGTAACTAAGATTCTTAGTTTACTTGGTTTAGTAGGATTTTATAGGAGGTTTGTACAAAACTTTTCATGACATTATAATCCACTAACCAATTTAACACAAAAACGGGTTACGTTGATATGGATAAAGTTGTGTGAAGAATGATTCCAAGAGAAGAAGAAGAATAGATTCATTACTACACCTATGATAACTCAAACCTATATCAGATAAGTATTTGTTATTTTTAGTGATGAATCTTTGAAAAGGATTTGGTGATTCCTCATGACAAAAGAAAATGTGATTTATTATGCATATCGACAGTTAATCCCTCATGTACAGAATCATCCAATGCATGACCTAAATCTAACTACAGTAATTTATGCTCTGAAGATATGTAGGAACTATCTTTATAGGGAGAAATTTGATATATACATAGACCATAAATGATTGAAGATTATTTTTAGAGAAAATTAATTGAACATGAGACATAAGAAATGGTATGAAATTATTAAATAATATGACTGCTCAATTAATTATCACCCTGAAAGAGAAAAAAAAGTTACTAAACAATTATGTATAAAGGACCCTTTTTTTTGGAAATTATGAGGATTTAATGAGATCCACTATTCATGGACCTAGTATGTTTGGAAATGGGAATATTGAGGTATGTGACATCATCAACCATATACCAATGTATTTCTAAACAATCATTAGTAGAAAATATAAATAAATCTAAAAGAGAATATACATGGTTAAAAAAATATGATAAAGGCTCTAAAGAATGGTTTGATTCATATGTTTAATATTGATCAATAAAGTGTACTAAAATTTCAATTAAGGTTATGTTTTCCATATATTTTGGAAATAAAGAATGAGATGATGGATGAATCTATAATACCTACATTATTTATACATACTAGAAGAAATAAAATTTATAAGGACCTTTGTGATCCTTATTTGTGGGATAAAATGAAAAGTGATATAGTTGACTACATTATAAGGTGCTTGGTGTGTCAACAACGAAGGTAAAGAAACAATTTCTTAATGATGTATTACAACCACAACCTTTACTGATATGAAATAGTGACAATATCACTATAGAATTTTTCATGGGTCTCCTAAGAATAAATAAATGAAACAAAGTGATATGGGCTATAATGTATCGTCTCACCAAGACTTCCCATTTCACCACTATTATAGAAGATTTCCCACTTGAACAAATTTACAAGATATATGTAAAGTAAGTCGTGAGGTTACATGGAGTGGAAATATCTATCAATTTTGATCATGATCCAAGGTTTATATAAAAAATTTCGATATGTGTTCAACATGATCTGAATATTGAATTGAATTTCAGTAATACTTATCTTCACCAAATTGATGTCTACTCTAAAAGGAATATTCATACCCTCAAGGTCATGCTGAGAACATGCTCAATGGAATGTAAAGGTGGTTGGGATCAACATCACCCATTAGTTTAGTAATCATACTACAATAGCTTCCATTAGAGTATTCAAATTGCACCATATGAATCTCTATAGGGGAAGTGATTTAAAACTTCTACATGTTGGGATGAAGTTGGTGAGAGAAAGCTTCATGGGTAAGATCTTATGTAAGAGATGGTAGAAAATATTTATTCTATCCAAAAATACATAAAGGTTAATCAGTGTAAGCATAATAGATAATATAAAAAACATCGAAGGCATATAGAGTTTGATGTTTGTGACAATGTCTTCTACAAAATTTTTCAATGGAAGAGAGTGATATAGATAGGGAAGAAAGGGAATATTATCTCTAGTTACATTATCCTCTACTAAATATTTGATCACATACGAGGAATAGCCTATCAGGTTGCACTTACACAAAATATATCTCGATTTCATGTTTTATTCCATGTATCTATCTTGAGGAAGAACATATGTCACCCTTCAAATGTACAGAATCATGAGATGGTACAACTTGAAGATGACCTCTCTTATGAGCAGTAGATGAGAGAAATCATGGACCGTAGAGACATGGTTCTACACAAAAAGACTACCCACCTCATCAATGTCTTTTAGGGGAACCATAAATATGAATTAGTGATATGGTAACTAGAGGATAAAATGGGAAATAAGTACCCACACACATTATCATCAGATAGAATGAGTTAAAATTTTGGGGGAAAAATTTCATAAGGTGGGGAAGAATATAACGACCCATGATTTTTGAATGAAATTTGTTTCTTGAGAAAATGTGTGTTACATTATTTTTTACTCAAAATTATATATTTCAATACTTATCAAGTGAGTATAAATTGAAATGAGATTATAGAGACTCCATCGTTATATGACTGTCGGTCACTATAACCATTAGAAACATTACTCTTGGTAATAAATTTTATGTTATAATTTATAAATATAAATGATAAATAATAATTAATGCATAAAAGAGAAATGATGTCCTAAACCATTAGAGTTGTTCCATATGCATCCCATTTGTCAGATATTGAGAGAAAAATAGTGACTTTGGGTTTCTCTACTGACCAATCCCAAGCCAAGCTTTAACGTGTAAAGACGGACCAAATCACCTAATGGGATAAGTTCATTTTAGTGGTAATTACCACTCGAGAAATGTTAGATAATCCTACCCATGAATCTATAACCATCTCAAATATTACCATTAGGTTTTATGTAAAAGTTATAAGGGGTTTTGTGTTGAGTACATAGTTACTTAAATTGTAATTTCATTATGTAAATAAAATCGTATTTCCATCAATATCATTTTAAGAATAGTTTTTCTTAATAAAATTTAGATGGAAATTGATAAATTGATTTTTTAGAAAGAAATTGTGCATAAAAGATATAAATAATTATTATAAACTAGGATATAATGAATAATACTAATTTTAATGAAATTTTAGGATAAAAACACTCTTACTTAAATATAATTAATAAAATAGTTTTTTCATGTTTCATAAATTATACCATGCATTTTAAATCTGCTAATTTTTTAATAAATAAATACTTTTAAATAAAAAATATATTTCTCATATTTATATATTTATTTGATATAATAAATACCATTTTAAAAATATGCACATCAAAAATAGGTTGGCATGAAGTTATGATAAGTTTTTAAAATAAAATTTTTTTTATGAATAATAAAAATACAGTTTGTATTTTTTTAGTTTGATTAATGACTTCATAATTATGTCATAATGATGTAATAACTAATTAAACAAATTACAAGACCTCTCAAATTTTATTTTATTAGGATCAAGTATTTTAATATATTTTAATCAATTTATAAAACATATAATTTTCTTTCTAGTGTTTCAAATGGAAACATTAACTTAAAAAATATTATTTTTGTGGAAAATTAACTTTTACTTGGAAAAATAAGTAATATAAAATGATAGTATACAATTTTTATTTAAAATAACATACAATATCAACCATTTTTTCAAAATCATGTGCAAATACCATCCACAATCCCATGGTTTTGCATTTTCCAAAACCTAGGTTTCCAAGGCATGTATTTGGATATTTATAAAAAATATTCTACTTTTCTAAAAATACCCAACCATTTATCCATTTACATTCACTCCAAATACGTCCTCTATGATGATATGGTATTTTAACCTCTAAAAGAGGTCCTCAAGGAGTCCTCAATTCCCCAAGGTCCCAAACCTCATGTTTTAGGAGTAACTCTTCAAGGTAAGGGAAATATCCTTATTTCCTCTTCATTTTAAGAAAATATTTTTGTATATGTCTTATGAATGTTATGTGAGATATATATTAAATAATTTGTATTCATTCCATTAATAAAAAAAATTATGTTTTTCAATGGGATTCCACTACCCCCTTTCTTTTTACCCTTTTTTAAAACCACATTTTATACCCGTTATGCTACAGATTCTACTTCTAAAAACTTCTCTCTTCTCCTTATGAAATTCCCTTTTATTTTCCTTTTTTAAATAGAAAAAACTATTTATTTAAAAGGTTTATTCAGCAAGATGTAAAATTATTGTTTTTATTCTTCTTTTTACATACATAAAACCGTCATTCCTTTTCTGTGGGATTAAAATGACATAATAATATTATCTTTAAACACTTTTTATAACCCCGTGATTTTGATACGAAACCTGCTTCTTTTAATATCTATGGGTTATTTATGAAATGCGTAATTATGACATATGTGGCTCACATTAATTAATACATATAAATAGTGTTCCTAAAATCTCCACAATGCATTGGTTAAATAATTTAATCTTTAGATATGACATGTTTTAAGATACCTTGGTGAGTAGTTATGGTAAATTTTAAGACACCTCGATGAAAAAACATGGTGATATGATGATAAATGTATCATTTAAATGTAATAGACACATTTATATTTTATGATTCGTGTTGTTATTATTATATTTCTCTTTATCATGAATTATCATTATGAATCATGTTCTTATTTCTTTCCCCTGTAGAAAGTATGGTTTTGTATTTTAGCAGCCGGAACTATTCACTTGATTTGGGCCTTCGGGCCACCGGTTTCGGCCTACAGGTCTCAGGGCCTCTAGGTCATCAAACGGAATTGGGACTCAGGGACATAGAGACCATGGAGTAGCGATGTTCACATAAGTAATTCCCCATAAGAGGATCAGATAAAAAAGAGTAGCAGTCACCTAATGTAGAGCTAACCGGATTGGAAGAATGAGAGGGAATGTCAACTGCAATCTGGACTAGGCATTGTACACCTTTTTACATGGTAATGCTATCTAATCAGAAATGTAATGTGGGTACCTAGGAGATCAATGATGCAAAATCTCGGGAGGGGATTTTCATGTGGGTATGGAATACTAGTCCTGTAATGGGCATACTATGCCATTGGGCCTTTGAGAAATGTATTGGCATTTGGGTCATGTCGGGCCTTGTGAATTGGGCCTATGGGTCATGTAAGGTTTCCCCTAAAACACTTAAAAGGGGGATTATCCATAATAAAATACAAATAAGGCCTTTGGTCCATTTGATCTATATAACCCCAGTGTATGAAAGAAAACATAGAAGGTTGTTTACAAATATGAAAATTTTCCTTAAAAAATATTTATTTAGATGATATAAAAAATTAACGAATCAACAATAATTTTTTTTATACACGAGTTCAATCTACCAAATTATTGAATCTACATTTAATAAAACATAACCCCTACCAGGAATAATCCTTTTGAAAATGTTAAAGTAAATAGAAGAAAAAACACAAAAGATATTTAAGAAAACATATTAAAATTAATTTTAAATACTACTTTACATTTATCATTCAAATGTGACTTTTTAAAAGGTGACTTTAATGATTTTGAAACCATTAATTTTTAAAAAAATATTCATTAATATTTCCATGAAAAAAAAATAATTTTTTTCTTGGAAAAATTTGGAGCAGAAGACAAATCATTTGAAAGTGAAAGTAAAACCCCATTTTATAATATTCAAAAATAATTTTTTAAAACTCACATTTTAAAAATATTTAAAAATCATTTTTTATAAAAATATAATTATAAAAAATAGAATAATAAAAAACAATATAATAATAGGGTGTGAGAACCTAATATACAAAGAATAATGTTCATGATAAACCATTATAACTCAAAGAAGTGGATTTGAGTTAAAAAAAAATCCTAACTACTAGGGTAATAATTGTATCAACAGACGCATGAATAAGGTAACATTATTTTTATAGTAAATACCATTAAACACAAATAGTGTGATATAAACATATCCATGGGTTGTAAATAAACCATACAATTTAATCAAGTTTATTAACATGTAACATGTCTCGAGGAATAATAATTGAGACCATGAAAAATATTGAGGCTTGAGTACCACATTAATCAAAACCCTTAAAAGTTTGGTATTTTAATTGAACTCAGAATAAAATTATTAAAATATAATTAATGATATGATATCTCACATAGATAGTATATAAAAAATATAAATGAAGTTATATTCATAATATCAAATATTTCTTAAGGAGGGGAATTTTAGATGAAAAACCTTACATCATATCTTTACTTCCAAAAACATAATTTAACATCTCATATAATAAATATAGATATATTAATCAATAAATTTATAAAATTAATTATATCTATATTAATTAATAGTCTTCATAAATAATCATTCTCAACATGAATTATTTTAACTATTGACATCGAGTGTTTTTAGTTTTGATCATTTGTACAAGATTAATAATAGAAATGTATATATTCATTATTATACAAAGGTTAATCATTAATATTTCACTAAAGATGATATCAGTCATTATTTATTATAATTTATTATTTTTGAAATTCTTTTATTAAACGTTTTAGTTTTTAACCTTGAAGATAAAATCAATAAAAATATTCCTTTAGTAGTTTTTGATGAACATATTGTGTTGTATTAATTAAGGAATTAAATATAGATATTTAATTTTACTAATAAAAAACTATTTAAATATTTATATCATAATATAGAAAAAATAAGTTTTCATATTCATCCTTGACAGAAATTTATATTATTGTTAAGCATGTGGTTAAACCGACCCAACATGAACCTACCATGATTAATGAATGATAATGATATGGTAATTCGTAATATAATTATATCATGAGAATAATGATTTTATTTAGTGTTTATTAGTGTGATATATTAGAATTATAAGGAGGTATATGTGTAGTTAATTGATAATAAAATATTATATAATTTTAATAAATGATTATCCTCTTAGAATGTTAATTTTAAATGATTGAATTAAAATGATTGTTTATCCATAATATCATTAATAAGATCTATAACATTTTATACTATAAAATTAATGATATAAAGAAATATTATTTTCCATTAATACTATCCTTATATACATCCATGGTATATGTTGAAGGAAAATGAAACACATTACATCCAAATGGTGGTAGTCCACAAAACGCATAAACAACATTTTTTTCTTAATGGATTGGGAATACAGATATATAATGAAAATACCTATAATAAAGTAATATTAACATATATAAATTTCAATAATATCATTATATTACTATTGTATAATAAATTTTGAATAAGGTAATTAAGAAGAAGAAAAAATAGTTGATAATACTCATGTTGGGGACATGAATTTACCTTATAAATCTCCATTAATTTGCAGGGATTAGTATAAATATTGGTGAGAAGGGGATTATTTTCAAGGGATAGTGTTATACGAAAGAAAATGGAATATTTTTAAGGATTAATTCTTTGGTTATGTGT
Source organism: Viscum album (assembly GCA_963277665.1). Classification (NCBI taxonomy): domain Eukaryota; kingdom Viridiplantae; phylum Streptophyta; class Magnoliopsida; order Santalales; family Viscaceae; genus Viscum; species Viscum album. The sequence goes on along the minus strand of OY728129.1, from coordinate 121,815,020 downwards.
AACATTTATGGGTGTAAGTGATATGATTGTGTATGTGAATTTTAAGGAACTTTGGGAAACACCTTTACATTTTTCAATAATGTAACGTACATTTCAATGTCCCAAGGACCTAAAAAGAAAAACAATTTAGTGGGAGCATGTTTTGTTATAGAAATATATCATCCATTCAATTAAATTCATTTTTTTATTTGTTTTTGTAATTATAAATTTGGTTAATCTCAATTTAACCCTTTTAATTTTACCACAATAAATAATTTCTAAACGTAGTAATTTAATTTAGAGATAAAAAAAGTAAAATTAATCTTCTTTTCTAATTTGAATATTCAAATTTAAATTTTTCAAATCATTTAATCCTGTAAAATTTCAATTGGTATGAAATATTTTTTTAAATAAAAACCCATAAATGCGTAATTTAATTTTGAAAAATAACATCCAAAATATTTAGAATTTATATATATGATAAAATTATCTTATATACTTATTTTATATCCATAATTTGATTTATTATGTATTTAATAAAAGGAATTTTTATTACAATGTAATATAATATGTAACCACACCTTGAAAATATATGATTTAAGGATAATACTGAAAATGGATTTTATATTAAGGTAACATTTTATAATAGTTATAAATAGGGTATGCATAGGTTTTTTATTTAAAAATAATAGTTAAAAATTAATAATTTTATTCACTGATTTCATTTTTATTACTTTAATGGTTTTGTAATATTCTAGTTTATTCTTACATAGTGGTAAACTCATAGAAATTATAATGTTTGTAAATCCAGAATTTTTAACCAAAAAATCATCCTTTTTATAAATTATAAAAAATTCTTAATAATTAAATTTTGATATGATGAATTAAAAATGGGTTTTATTTTATCTATTTAAAAATTTTAAATTTTAAATAAATTATTTTACTGTAAGTTGAAAAATATAAATAAACTACACTTATTAAAAACTAACTCATATTAACTATTTATCGTTTAAAATGTATTTTTTTAAAATTGATTACCATATCATGTGAATTACTAATTTTATTACAATATATTGCAGCTCATTTACATTATGTGTTTCATGAAAGGCATGTTATTAAAAAAAATTAATTATTAAAAGTTCATCATATATTAAGATCTCATGTGGTTATAGAAAACTCCCTTAGGATTTTGTATTGTTGTCCATTCTGGAATGTCTAAACCTGAAAATAAAAAATCATTGATGTAATTTTAGAAATAATTTATTAAATTGAATAAATATCATGAAGCTGAGTCTTTTGGATGACACATTTCTAGGAAACATGATATATATGGATTTCTCAAAACTATAGGATCTTAACATGTTTCATCTTTTCAACCACAAAATTATGGGCCATTTGTGCAAAATACATTAATTTTGAATGTTACTAGAGACAATCAAGTCATGCCAAAACAAAATGGGTAAATTTATTATACAACAACCCATATCTTTTATAAACATTATTTCACGAGTTATTACATAAATATACACTTAATACAATCACAAAATATTGATAGGTCTAGTGTATTTGTGTAATTAGGAATATAACATTATAACTTTAAACAGGGATATAATGAAATTATTTAAAACTACAAAAACTACCATTAAATCCATTGATCATCTATTACTACATGTGATAACCTGGGGATGTACATAAGAAAGGGGTATGATATAAAGTACAACAAGGGAAAAAATCATTGAATAAAATGAGGAATATAATAAATGTGAGTCAAGAGGTATATCAAGTTGACATTAAAGTGGTGAGAATCATAAAGATGAACATTGAAGCATGATATAAAATTATATCATCATGGAAACATATAGAATGTGGAAAAAACATAAAATATGACATTATAATCATAAGTCAATGATAACCACCAAGAAATCATAACATATTCTTTTTAGGATTACATCCCATGCACCGTACATGGTATTCCATGATATAATAACATTACCCAATGCACTAGAGGGCTATATAATTCTAGTCCCAATAGTCACATTCAGATCTTGTACATGTATTTGTGTTCCACATAGACCATACAACATTAGAATGTATTTCATCACTTTTAAGAATATAATTAAGTAGTGTTGGTTAAATACATGTAAGTAACCCATCAGTGAATAATAGATACATTAATGTGAAAAACCATGATTGTAAATAAGGATGGGTACTCACTATATTAAGGTTGGACATAGAATTTTTTTTGATAATATTAGTAGCATAATAGGTGTACGTAATGATTCATGGAAGGGTTTAATGAGAGTGATAGGTGGTATCTAAATACTTATATATCATAAGTAATGTAATAGTTATGTGTAAAAACATATTAAAATAGGAACAATTTGAATTCAAAAGAAATAATATAAATAATGTTCTTGAATAATGTGGAGGAAGAGATGATCCCTTACTTTGAGAGGGTTCTTTATAAACCTCGAGAGGAGCTTTTTAAGACTATAGGAGAACCATGGGAGGTATTTATAGAGGTATGAGAAGGGTAAATCCATAATAAATGGGTTATGAGTGAATATTAGTGTGAGGATGGGAGGGTATTCATAGTATAAAGCATTTAATTATTTATTAATTTTGATAAAATTTTTTTGGAATCTGTATAATAAAATAATCAAAATAATAATCCTTCTCAACACAGTTTTAGTATGGTTTCTACCAAATATGAGAAATTTTCAATATTTTATAAGTTAAAGAGACAAAAAAAAATTAAAATAATACCATTGGGTTTGTGGATGTGAATCATCTTTATAAGGAAATTATTTCAAAACTGTCAAATATAATATTGATTTTAGAGGATTCATAGGATTATGAAATTTATAAAAACAATTATTAAAAAAATTATTTTTAATAGAAAATATGAATTTTTTATAGATTCATTTTATAGATTTTATCATACTACTTCTGTTCTATTATGATGACAAAATATAGAGTTAATATTTATACAAATTAAATTTTTACCAAAAAAATTCAACAATATTAGAAAATTATGAAGAAATAACCTTTTGCCAATTTCAAAATTATTATTTAAAAATAGTAATTATTTATTCAAAAATAATATTCTAAATATTAGTATTTTTACTTTTAAATTAAAATACTTATTTTCTATAAAATTGTTTTTTTACGACAGTAACCACCTTCTAAAAATTATAAACATTTCACAAAGTTCATTAAATTATATTTTCATTTATATAAATGTTAATTATTAATAATATATCATTAAAATAAAATTTATTAATTTTTTGAGTTTATGAAAAAGTGTTTCTTAATTGAAACTACACTGATTTCATAAAAATACAGTTTCTCTTTCTCTGTAAAAAAAAATAATTCTCAAGAAACTCAATATAAAATAATTTATCAAATAATAATAGAATGGGATAAATATAATCATTATTTTATTTAGAGGAAAATATACAAATTTATACATCTATTGTCTAGATACAAAACCCATATTACACTTGTTTACTTCCTAGTGGTATGGTGTGTGATGATGGAACTTTATTGTACTAGTTTGGTGAGCATAGATTTAGCCCTCATATTGATAAGCTTTAGCTTCTACCAAAAACATTTTTTATTACGTTTTAGTTGACGTATCATTTCTTAGGCCTGGTCAAGGGAAAATTTTAATGATTCCCTCTCTCATGTAAGCTCTAATAAATGGGATTCATAGGGTACGATCTTATGGGTCGAGGCCATCAATTCTTCCATTTATTTCAATCGTATGTTACTATAACCCTTAATATATACAAATATTAACAATCACTATAAAAAATATATTATCAATGGTTAAGATGTTTAATGGTATATTAAATTTGATAGTGAATATGAGCCCAAAAACCATTGAAATGAATTTTTTTCTATAACTATTTTACTTAATAATGATTTTATTAATTTAAAGGTGAATTTAATTTATAAATTCATGTTTTATTTCATTCTTCCCAAATCATAAATTACACCCTCTAAATTTCATTTCTTATACTAAAAGTGATAATGTTTATACTATTTCATCACCGATTATGGTTCCCATGTTGATTCATAAAACTTGTGGTTCCACCACAACACATTAACTATGTGAGTATTCTTATTGTGTATGACATTATCAATATGATCATAGATCATCACAGAATGATCCTCAAATAAATTATCTTTCTATATTTGTAGTTACACTGGAATCAATACATGTGAGTGGTCTAGTATGTACTTTGTATAGAGGTATAAATGGAACATATCATGTACAATGGATATGTTCAGTGGGAGAGTTAGTGGATATTCCATATGTCTGATATGTTCTATGATCTCAAAGGGTTTGATATATCTTATACTTAACATCCCCTTCTTACCAACCCTCAAGACATTCTTCCACAATGAAATACAAAGGAACACCTTGTGTCAAACTTCAAACTCTAGGTCCCATCAATGATTCTCTTCATAGATTTTTTGTTGACATTTTGAGGATTTCATATGATTTTTAATGGCTTTAACCTTATTTTTCATCTATTGGATAAGATTTGGTCTCATAATACCATGTCCCATATAGATCCTCATAAATTTTCCTTTGAATACTACAATGGAAACTATTGTTATATTAGAACACCAATATGTGAAAGTGTTGATCCCAACATCCTTGTAAATAAATTGAACATTATCTCAACATTTCCTCCATAGATTGAATGGTTATTTTAGTATTTTCATCAATATGATAGTGATAAGAATGATTTAAACATGGCTCACTATGAAACACTTACTGAAGTCTTCTCTAGAACATCAATGTAAACCTCAAATCTCAAAATATGCAATGGAGAGTAGAACTCCATATAGTATTACCACTTATCTTATATATATATTGGTGATTTTTTCATGTAATAAATCCTCCTTGATAATAATTAAATACACTAACTTTGTGTAGTGATCGACTACCACCCAAATGGATTTATTATATTTAGATGTTCAGGGATGTCCTATGATAAAATTCATGATTATTTATCATCTATTTCCATACTATTATGTGAATGTTTACCATAATTTACATTGAATTATGATATTGATATTTAACTTGTGGGAATTCCAATCTTCAAGAAAAATATTCTGCAATATCCCTCTTTATTTTATCCTATAATGAGATTTTCTTTAGATCTTTATACATCTTATTGAACCCTAGATGAATAGAGAAGTATGATCTTTGTTAATCACACAAAAGTTCCATTTTCAGTTCAAGTATTGAGGGGACACATATCCAGGTCCCAAACCATATAAATCTATTTTATAAAAGGTAAACTCCATAATCTTTCCAACTTTTTCTATATCACCTCATAATCTTTTTGTGCCTTCTTGATCCTCTCAATAATAGAAGGTTGAGATTTTTTTTAAGTAATCTTGGATGAAGTTCCATTTATGATTCCCATGTCCATCCTTTTTATTTACAAGAATATTTGATACCCTGTAATCCTCACCATGAATAGGGTTTCATAATGGTTTAAACTCATATCATCTTCCACGTTTTTATCCTTTCCTAAATGGTATTTTATTGAACAATAATAATATTTATCTTCCCTATCATCCTTTATTGGCACATATTGATCTCCTTTTAGTAAATTTATACATAAGGATTATATGATCTGAATATATGTCACTCTTATTGATATATATATATATAAACAATGTATCCAAATCATTAATGTGAAGATCACTACTACCAATTTCAAATCATGGGTTGTGTAGTTATTTCTTGGATATTTAATTGATTGGAGGCATTGGATATCACATTACCATATTTCATGAGCACAAAACTCAGTAAATTTTTTGTATTATTCCTTACTGATAAAAAATCCTTACACATTGGTTGGTATGTGAGTACATGTTCATTTATTATCCTCTTCCTTGATTATTTAATGAATTCCTCACATTCACAAGTCTTGAGAAACATTTCTCCCATACATGTTATCTTGGTTAGTAAGATTGAAAATCATGAGAATATCATCACAAATTGATGATTTTATATAGAAAATACAAGGAAAATATATATCTCCATCACTGATTTTGTTATTTACCATCCTCAAACTACCACTATATTTAGACCCATATATATTCCTCATAGGTGACAACATTCCCCTAGAATGTTAATTCCACTCTGTATAAGTTAGATTGAGAACAAAACCTCTAGTTTAGGAGGAAAACCCAACCATCATTTGACGAACATATTCTATCACAATAGAAATATAATCAAGGATGATATAATCCTTTGCTCAATGATTCTCACTAGATATGATTTCTCAAAATAAAATAATATCCATCCTTGAGATGATGAATCCAAAGGAGAGCCATCCTTCCCCTTAAAAATGTATAGAATCAAAGGGTGATTTGATATACAAATGGTGATTTCCTTCTCTCAACAATTAATGTTAGATCTATATAAGGAAAGTGAATATATACCTATAATGGCATAGAATTCAACTAAAGGGAGTACCGCAAGGAAAATTAGGAAGTTTATCATATAGATTCTTACAAGGGGGATATTGTATACTTGGGATATTATAATTTCCACAATTTTTTCATTGATAGATATACTTCTATATGTTGAGGTGGTGTTTGATTAGTTCCACTAAAATTTTGGGACATATATGAATGTGTTGAACTATAGTTACATATGACATTAATGTTTATCAATGGATGATAAGCATGCCTTACACTATTTGATTCTAGTTCTAATCATTTACTTTATCCAAAATATACTTAGAGATGAGAATTTTCAAACTATAAAACACATAAGAGGGAAAATATAAAAATTGAAGGGGTAACTCATAAATGATGTATATACGTTGGCCTATGAATTTCTAGTTTTCAATCGATGTTATCCATTTTCTATTTCCAAACATATAATTTCACTGTAAATTTTTTCCATTAATAATGGTTCTTAATAAGCTTGTGAATTTACCAAAACGTACCCCCTAAGAGAATCAAACCGTGTGTGTTATAATGTCCCTTGTTCATGTACTCGGTGAAAATTTAATTACTACTTTATGCTCCTTTTCTATTGTTATTACCCATAGGAAAAACTATTCTAGAGCCATATCTACTTGTATTGTGTAGACAAGGAATTTTCTACTTGGAAACCACATAATCTATAAATTAAAAAAATTTATATGTGTTTTCAAATATTTATCAATATCCCTAATTCTTTTACTAATGTTTTATAATCATAATTCTATATAATTACTTGAAATTTCCTTAAAATGGCGACTAAGAAAGCTGATAAATTTTATACACATTATTTGATGATATATTTCTTAAAGAAACACATAATACATTCCCATAATATTGTGAGGTCTATTTTATTTTAGAAATTAGACTCATAAAATAATAACTTGAATTAGGTATAAAATACATTAATTAAAAACTCAAAACAAATCCCTTAAAATCCATTTATCATATAATATTGCATGAGATAACTTAGGTATGTATATAAAAAGGGGTGAGAAATAAAACCCAATAATGGAATAACCAAGTGATAACATAATGAAATTAATAAATGTGAGTCAAGAGGCATATAAAGGTGACATAAAAGGTGTGATACTCATAAACAAGAACATAAAATAATGGTATAAGTCGATAACATAGAGGAAATATAGGGAATGCGACAATAATATAAAACATTAAATCATAAGTGATTCATGTGTATCGTAGGGCATGGAAAAAAAGAAATTTAATTTTTCTAACGCTTCAAAGAGGATGACTATGGTCATCTAACTTTATGATCAATATAGTCGGTTTAATCACTAATTTTTAATTTAGTTAATATAATTTTTATTATTATTATTTATTAAAATGATGAGAGTGGGGTTTTTTATGTGAAATGGGAAATTAAAATAATGAAATGCATAATTGAAATATAAATACACGTGAAAATATAAACAAAATGATATAAAAGAAAAAATTCCATGGTCGAAGGTTTGATAAAATGGGTTCTTTAATTATTTATTTCTTGTTTAAATATAAATTGATAATTGTTTTTATGAAACCTCATTACAAATTTACTTTCTGTTGATTGATTAAGTGTGATTATATCATGCCTTTCGTGAACCTAGCAATAACTCATCGAATAATCAAATTGGATAACACCTTAACTGAGAATGTTATACAGAAAAAGGCCCGACTCGAATGTATTATATTTTATCCCTTAAGGAAACCTCAGCTCCACCATATGAAGGGTTTTCATGAGATAAGAAAGGGATAAATAGTGAATCAAATAAAATAATGTAATTGGAAATAAGCTCCTGATTCATAACCTCCGCTCCTGTGAAACACTCTCACATCCATTACAAATAGATTAGAAACATGTCTCATTGCAGTGAAATATTATAGAATGCCATAAATCCTCTCCTAGAGGAAAGCCTCGAGTTGGTCACTAGACATTATGATGTGAAAAGAAATCATGATGGAAATATGGAGGATCAAAATAGAATTAGATTAGTGTTCGAAGTGAAAAATATATGGAAGATGACAAATGAAAAACTTCAATAAAAATAATGAATTTGTTATAATGGAAAACGAAACAAAAAATATATAGAGAAGAATAAAAAATCAAAAGCATGGATATCATCTGATCTTCCCACTCAAATAGATATCCTTTTCAATAAACCCTTTTATTATTCTTTATAGGCATAGAAGTGTGTTTGGTGTGTCATAACAGACCATTAATGACTTAGGGGTAAAAATGGGTCTCCAACAGTTGAAATTTTAGTTATAGAATATTCATAAAATAGAATCCACATGTTACCCCCATTAAATTGTCAAATTTTTGACATGTTCCTTATTGGAATTTATTTGAAAATATGTTTTTAATTGGTCCTAATAATTTCAAATTTATTTTACATGTCTTGAGAAATTTATAAAATACAAACTCCAAATGAATGTTTTTGGATGAGAATTCTAGAAAATGTTTTCCAATGTATAATGTCCAATTTATCCCTTAATCAGTGAAAAGTGCATAAAATTCATTACAGAAATGAATCTATGATTCCTATTTCAAATAAATTTAGATTAACCTCCATTGGACGTGTGTAGATGATTTATGCCTTATTTCTAGAGGTGGCATCCACCATGTCCACCCGAACAATATTTCAAATTGGTTGATTTTTTCAGGCGTCAATATTTTTGAACTCACTCTTAGTTCCAAAGAAAATTTTGAATAAAAAAAATTATGTAACCCTATAAAAAATAACCACTCAAATTGGAAAAATATTTTAATACTTATTCTAAAAATAACAGATAGATTTAAATCCACTAAAATTCCATAATTAACAAAATTTTATTTTTTAACTAAAAACAAAAAATTGAACCAATTTTTTTGAACATAAGCTCAAATAGATAAATTGGGAGGGAATCAATAATTTAAATGCATATATAAAATGATTAAAAAATTAGATATATCAATTCCTCCACACATAATCCATGCTTTCCCTCATGTATAAAATATTAACATGGAATTTAGAGGTAAAAAATGGTAACAATATTCAAATTTCAATGAAATAAAATTAAATAATTTTTAATTCCAAATAAAATTTTTAAAAATACACACAATGTATAAATTTATTTTCTCATTTTTAAAATAAAACTTCATTTCATGTATTTTACTTTTCCCTTCGGAAAGATGGTGGATCGTCTCCTTTAATTTATTCAACCTCTTCAATTCAGTATTATTTAACATGAAACATCATGATCTACCTCTATTTTGAATCCTTTATCTCATCACTCATGATAGCATTCAACCATTATTATACTTATATAATGTAAACATTCTCCTTATCCATAATCTTATAAAGTAGTTACCTTCTCCATGTTTTAATGAAAAATGGGACATTAAATAATGAGGAATTTTCAATTAAGGTTCAAATGAATCTTAGGCTTAAGGTTGGTAGGATTTGATTCTTTAAAAATTAAGGCACATGGAGGAGGATTATCTATTATGTAAAATTCATGATATTAAAAATAAATGTGTAATGATATTATCCCCTTAAATGTACCAACTCCCACTTCCCCAAAACATATGTAAAGGTTTTGATAACATAAATCAAAATGAATAATTTGTCCGCATTCTTGAATAATTGTTTATAAAGAACATTAATTGTTTTTTTCAAAAGTAATGATTGTAACAAATATAACATCCACCACATAACCATTTATGATAAAAAAATCATAGGTGTAGTAATGGTTATTTTTAGTTTTACCAAATTACAACACATTTTCATCATTTTGTTTGGTTTTTTTCATTATTTAATTCAAGGGTGAAACCAATGACGTATGATGAATAAAACAACAAACCTAATTTCCCACAATAATCACCTCAAGCATTTTCCTTACAATTTATTTCATTTGATCCCCCATGAATCCCTTCTAATCCACACTTCAATTTTATAATATCATGAAAATAAAAAGTGGAGGGCTGGAATGGATAAAAATGGATTCAAAATGGATCATTCCTACAAATTTCATTCGTGGTCTATATAGGCTAAATAATTATTGATGTAATGCTTTATTAAAACATAATTTTCTTTATCAAAATATACCTCAATCATTTACAATTTGTTTTTTCATAGTCATAGCTTTAATAAGATCCAATGAAAGTTATAATAGGTGTTATATCCCACGACCACTTAATAAATATGATCCGGAATAAAATATGTAGTAATTGGTCTAGAAATACTCTCAAGAATAGTAATTATAACAATGGATATTCAATAAATGAATGATTAATAATAAAAAATCAATTCACATTGATTTCATACATTCAAATCATGAAAAAGGATAGGGAAATTTCGTTTAAAATAATCAATTAATTTCCATAATCTTGAGTCCTCATTTTAAGATCCATGCTTCATTTTAATAATAAAATTATCCATTTTATTCATTCAATATCATTATATTTGAAATATAATAACATGGCACCACAATATTCCTAAGAAACTCATGTCTCCTAGATAATCCACGTAAATCATAATTCATGTGTGGGCATGAAATTCAAAAATTAAAGCTCAATGCATGTTGTTGTAAAAAAATTAAAGGAGTTTAAAAGATAAAAATAAAAAAGTTAAATCCATTTTGAAATAAATCTTAGATCCTCTACCTCCAATGTTTTGGTATTTATTCTTCCATTATTATCCTATAAATAAAAATTACACAATGAATCACATGGATAATTTCATTTAATCTAAAAAATAATTGAGGGAGTTGGCCACATGTTGGACTAATACAAAAAAAATAAATTTAAATTTAAATTCCAACAAAGCATGTGAGGATAAATATTGGTATGATACTCCAAGAGGGCCCTAAATATTTATAGCCTTTAGAAGTTAGTTTTAGCTATTATGATAATTATGATGGTGGTTCTAACTTCTTGGATTTGAACCAACAAATGTGGTTCCTTCCAAATTGCACTTCAATATTCATGTTTTGATTAATTTCAAATATAGAGTACACTTGATCCTCCCCCTTCATAATGTGGTACATCTTTTATATTGGGGGTAGGATGAAGTATGGACATGCCTCCTCCTTGTTTCCAACTTGTGCAAGATTCTTCTACTCTCTTTAGTGAATATTCAATGTTTTTTGGGACCTCTAGTTACATATCAATAGGTGAAATTCCTTTTTCCTCATCATTCTCCAGGGAATAATAAGAATCATATACTTTTGAAAATTCAAAATACTTGAGACTAATACTCAAATTAATTTCAATTAAATTAAATTAGATTGAGTTTAATAATGTATCATATCCCTAATTTGGTTCTTCTTGAATCTCTTCTTTGATGGAAAGATCCTCTTAGAGTTGATCATCACTGGATAGAGGTAGGTAGTCAGGATCCTTCATTATGAGTTTGGCCTCAACATATCAGATATACTAAATGAAATTGAGGAAAACCCCTGGCACATATTTTTTGGCCTCAAATCTTTGCAATTTATTTTAGAGTTCATTGATCATTATCATTAAACCTTTTGGTGAGATCCATGTCTCTTGGACTCTTTTCAACTATTTGAATATTATCATTAGAGAATTACCCCTTCATTAGAGTTCCTCCTTAGTATAATATATTTTTTTATTCTCTCACCTATGAGTAATATTCCCTTACATAATAATTTGTATTTAAATACCTCATGGAAAATATGATTTTTAACATTTTTTAATATAGAAATATTGATTTAAAAAAATGAAATTTAAAAAAATGATAGAACTAACTATTTTCTCATTGGAAACAGTTCTATTTAATATGTACTCTTAACTTATGGCATGGAAAATATATATAATTTTCTTATTGTATCATAGAGGCTGACAAGGGTCATCACACATGAGTAGAATTATAGTCAGTCCAATCACTAATTTTGAATTCAATTAATATAATTATTTTTGGTTTTTTATTGTTTATGATAATTATAAAAATGGTATTTTATGTGAAATGATAGATTAATAAAATGAAATTCAAAATTGAAATATAAACGCAGATTCATATGCAGAAAAAATGATATTATAGAAGAAAGGACTTCTTCCAGGGTTTGATAACATGTGTTTTTTCATTATTTAATTTTTGTTTGGATTATATTTAATAATTGTTTTTGATGAAATCACATAAACAAATCACTTTCCATTGAATTATTAATTGTATTATTATATCATGCCTTCATCACACCTAACCATAGCTCCTCGAAGAGTCAAATAAGATAACACCTTAACTAAGAATGATATTTCAAAAAAGACCCAGCTCCACCATATGTCGTTTCATCCATTAAGGAAACCTCATCTCCATTGTTTGAAGGGTTTACCCAAGAAAGGGGAGAGAGAAATATAGAGTAAATGAAAATAATGGAATTGTAAATAATTTTGTGGTATAAGACCACCACACCCATGAAATATTATCATTTCCATTTCAAAAATATTAAAAACATGTTTCATTGTAGTGAAATAATTAAGAACGCCCCGAATCCTCCCCCAGGGCCAATCCTCGGGTTAGTCACTTTCAATTTCAATGTGAAAATAGATCATTACATAATGATGGAGGATAGAAATAGAATTATATCAGGGTTCTGAGAGAAAGATATATGGAATATGAAAAGGTAAACACTTTAATAAAAAAATGAATACGTTACAAAAGCAAAGAAAACAAAAAAAAATAAAAGAAAAGAATAAAAATACTGTATCATGGATATCATCTGTTAATCCCTCTCTGATCAATATAATTTTAAATCAACCATTCTCCTCTTATTTATTAACATGGAAGTGGTTTTGGGGTGTGATAACAGACCATTAATGACTTAGGGTTCATAATGGTTCTTCAACAGTTGAAATTTCAGTCACAAAACATTCCTTCAACACGTTACACCCACTAAATGGTAGAATATGGGATAGGATTCTTCATGAAATTTAATTTAAAATATGATTTTAATTGGACCTATAAATGGAACATTTATTAGATTCATCTAGAGGATGTTATGGAAGAAATAATGACTATGGATTTTTATGGCTTCGAATGCTAGAAATATTCCTCCAATATAAAACACCCAATGTCCCCCTTAATAATTGAAAAGAACTATATAATACTAATTTTATATATCATTCTATGTTCCCTTTTTCAAAAAAAATTTTAAATCACCTAAATTGTAGGTATTTATCCTGATTTATGCCTCATTTTCAGAGGTGTGGTCCACCATGTCTGCCCAAAAAGTATGTCATATTGATTTATTTATCTGTGCCTCATGTTTTTTGAATCAGATCTTGGCCTAGAATAAAAATCTAAAGAAAATAAATCAAGTAATCCTAAAAAATAATGACTCAAATGGGAATAATATTTCAAATATTATGCTGAAAATAATAGTGATTAAAATATGCTAAAATTATAGAATTAACCAATTTTTACATTTTTTCATAAAACAGTCCATTATTCCAAAGTTGTTGTAAATAATATCATATTGATAAATTTGGAGTGTTTAAATAATTGAAATGGTTATATAAAATGAGGAAACTATTAGCTCTATCATTATGAATGGGTCAAGGATAACCGTTGAGAAATCATAACATAATGTTCTTAGTATAACCTCTCATTAACCATACAAGGTATCTCATGAGATAAAATCATAACCCAATGCATTATAGGGCTATTTAATTCTGGTATCACACATCATATTCATATCCTGTGCATGAATTTGTGTGAAACATTGACCATACTTCATAAGAATATCTTTCATCACTTCAAATCCCACAATTAGGCCGTGTGTATTTCATATATATGAGTGAAAAATAAATGAATAATATGTAAATATAGGTGAATGTACTTGAGTGTAAATGGTTATGGGTATTCACTACCCAAAAAAATTGTGATGGAAAATCATTGGATAACTTCAGTAGTATAACAAGTGTACATAAATATTAATAGAAGGGTTTAATGATAGTGAATGGTGGTCTATAATTACTTGTATTTAATAAGGAAAATATAAGAGAGGTGTAAAAACAAATTCCAACATGAACAATGGGAAATGAAATGGCACAATTAAATAAACGTACATGAATAATAAGGATTCAGAGAGGATCCATTACCATTTGGGTCACATCTAAAAACATGGGAAAAGATTATTAAGAGCATGGGAGAACCTAGTATGGTACATAGAGAGGTATAGGGATAAAAAATTTGTTTGTAATTGGTTTTGAGTTTAGAGGAGTGGTAGGATAGGTATGTATTTATATCCAATGAGAGGAGAGTTCTCAATAAATTTCTAAACATATATTTTTGACTCTATATAACAAAAAACACTAATCCCCAAACCTTACCATGGATTTTCCCATTGTTTCTTCTAGAGAGGAGTGTTTTTCAATATTTTATAATTATAAAAACTGAACATATTAAAATAACAACATTGGAATCGTGGAATAGATTCATCTCTATAAATAATTGAATTTAAAACCTTATAATATGATATTAGTTTGGGAGGATTCATTAAAGGATTATAAAATTGATCAAATAACTTCAAAACAAATTATTTTAAAGGAGAAATCTACATTTTTTATGGTTTCCTTTTGTATCATTTATTACATTAATTGTTTTTTGATATTACGATTCTATATTATAGACTGTAACTTTATACCGTATTTAATTTTTATCCAAAAAATCAATTATCTCAAAATATTATGAGAAAATCACCATTGGCTAATTTTTATGTTAGTTTTTCCAAAATAAATTTTATTTGACC
The DNA here is from genome assembly GCA_963277665.1 of Viscum album. Classification (NCBI taxonomy): domain Eukaryota; kingdom Viridiplantae; phylum Streptophyta; class Magnoliopsida; order Santalales; family Viscaceae; genus Viscum; species Viscum album. The sequence goes on along the minus strand of OY728129.1, from coordinate 121,799,771 downwards.
AAAAAAAATTCATAATTATGATATTTTTTCACTTTTAAATAAAATTCTTTATTTACTAGAAAATACTAGTTTTTACGACACTAACCACTATCTGACTATTATAAAAATTTCTTGTACTTTATTAAATTATAGTTTAATTTATATAAATATTAATTAATAATAATTTTCTATTAAATTAACATTTTTTGAAAAAATTCATAAGATTTTCAAATAGTGTCATTTAATTGATCTATATATATTTCCTAAAAATAAATTTTTTATTTCCTTATATTAAAATTTAATTATTGTCAAAATATGTATATAATAATTGTTAAAGTAATAATAAAAAGGTAAAATATTTATTATTTTATTAAAATGAAAATATAAAAAATCCTACTTCTACGTTCAAGATACATAACCCATTATTACATTTGCATACTCCCTAAGGCTAAGGTGTAAGATCGTTGCACTTTTTTTAGTAATTTAATAAAGATGGTCTCAACCTTAATGTAGATGAGATTGAAATTATTCCTTTAATTGGTTTTCTCATGTTTCAGTTGATGATTCTCATCTTGGGCTTGGTTTTGTTTAAAACCTAGTTATTCCATCTCTATCAGAATCTCTGATAAGTGGTCTTTATAGTTTACAATACAACTATTTGAGGCCTTCACTTATTCCATCCATGTAATTAAAATATTATTATAACAATTAATATATTATAATATTAATTGTCACTGTATAATGGTTATTGATAGGATGAAAATATGTTTATATATTAGAAACATTTAGTTATGGATTACTCATGGTTTATTCTGTAATGAACTAGGTTATGGTATTTCTTCCAATGAATTAGGAATTCTATACTTAAATAAAGAAATGTTGAAGAGTGTAAAAAAGTGTTACATGTTTTGTATCACATACAGGATGTGTTGTCCTTATTCATATCATTCATGCATAGCCTCATCTATCCTATGAAGACATTAGATAATGTGAATAATGTACATGACGTATAGTAATTCAAAATAAGATTCCCTCTTAATATGAATCACATACATGACATGCAATGTTTTACATGATCTGGAAGGATCAAGGACCCACCCAGTCAAAGATACAAGCTGATTATTCAGTGATAATTTTGTTTCTTAGATACATGATGTGAAAACCTCTTACATGATGTGTAGATGTCAGGACAATTTCATTTAAATCCAATACACAACATGTAGGATTTACAAACTATGTACATCATGGGATGTTAATATTTTGAGTACTTTTTGTGTACAACACACTAGATAGAGCATCCCATATTTCTTTTTCTATCCCCGTTGTATCCTATTTTCATTAATTTTTATTCCTAACCCATATTAATTCATTCCTTAAATTTATTTGAATCCTTTTGTGTTTTTAATCATTCTATACCTATTTGACATCTGATGTGATTTTGATTCCATTCAACGTTTGTTTTCAACATCTATTGATGTTCTTTATCAATTCTTACATCATTCTTTATTGTATCTTCATTTATGGTGATATTTTAATTGGATTTAAAATTATTTAAATAGTTTTTTTAATTATTATTAATTTTAATATTGGATTTCTTTTTTCTCAATAATTTAATGATTATGTTGATCATCTTTAGTATTTATCTTCTTTTTATCAACACCCACATGTTTAGGTAATCTTCCCATGGATAAGGTTTGAGAGTAGAGGTGGTTTGAAATAAATTAACATCAAAGATTTAAATTTTTAAATCCTATAGATAATACCCATGTCGACAATTTTTTTTAATCTTATTATTTCTCATTATCTTTGACCATCAGTGGTGAAAATTGAATGACCACGACCTAGTTGGAGAAGATCAAGGTAGGAGAAATATCCAGTAATAATTTCCTTTAAGAATTCAAGCTTATTGTGCCTAGTTTTTCATTACTCTGGACAAAGGATTCTTTTCCAGATTTGGTAGATCCAAATGGCTAGACCTAGGTCAATTTGAGTTTTTTCACCACTTTGAAACCTACTTCATGGGTCTATCAAATGTTATATTTATGGGTACCCTTTTCTTATACCCTGTAATGGACTAAAAACACATACATTATTATCTGAATTCAATCCTAACTACAGAATCTTATAAAAACCCAATCCTAAAGAGTGAACCTGAGGAAAATATCTAAAAGGTTTTGTCGGATTTTTTGTTGGTCTACCAGTGATCCTCATGGGTTTAACCCCACATTGTCACATTACTAAATCCAAGAAGTATGTGTATATTAGGAAATATTAATTTAATCTAATCAATACCTATAATTATTTAATGATGTGTGTCGGCATATCAAAGTTTGGCATCAATGATGTGGATCATTGCAACCTAAGCATAATAGCCTTTGGATTGAACCTCTGATTACCTCAACCTATCCCCTTTATTCTTTCTCCATCCCATTTTCCTTTTACATCTTTCTCCATAGCATGCATATGTGTCCTCTCTCCCTTCTTTGAAATTTCATGCATTAGGGTCTTCTTAATTTTTCAAAAGGTCCTTGACATTGAATAACTATGGATGTTTCATCCTAATATCAATAAATCAATAGCTGTATGATTCCACTTTAAAATGGTTGAGTGAAATGATATTCTGCCACCACACCCCCAAAATAATAAAATTATACAATATTCATCATGTGAACTTCAGGGAGTGTGACCAAATCTGTAGGATCATACCATAATTTATTACGAATTTTTGTCTATTAGTGGTGTTGTGGATAGAGTTGTGTTCCCACCTATTTAGGTAAAACTTTTTGAGATCAAAACTGGATTAATTTTTATGATCCAATACATGGGTCAATCTAGTGGGATTTTGGGTAATGACCCCCAATGAGTGAATATCTAATTTCATTTGTGATACCGTTCAAAATTACAGCATGTAATATGATTCAACAATGATTTGTGACTCCTTATTCTCCATTAATGACCATGGAAATGATCAGAAAAAAATTCCAACTCCTGAGTTGATCATTACATGGGATGAATTAGAAAAACAATTTCTTGATAAATACTGTCCATTGATCAAAACTAGTTAGATGAGAAATAAAATCCAAATTTTAATTTAACAAGATAGATAATTAGTATGGGAAGCACGAGACTACTTTAAGGAGATAACCTATAAGTTCCCACATCATGGACTTGATGCATGGATTCATCTTTAGAAATTCTATCATGGTCTTCAACTGATTAAAAGAACTGTAGTAGATACCACTACCGATGTCATACTAATTATTATGTTTCTAGATGTCAGACGAGCCATTTTAGATGAAATTTCCCACAATACCAGCCTATGGAAAAGAGGTAGAGGATATCCTCATCATGGAATCCAATAAATGGAAGAAATAACCCATATAAATTCACAAGTATAATCCCTTTTTAAGAAGACAGATTCCTTCTAAATACCTATTGCACCACCACCCCCTCCTACTATAGTGATGAAAATTCAATCCTGTGAAATATTCAGTGGTCAAAACTAGTATCAAGACTATATAGATGGATTAGAGGAACCTCAATTATAAATTTTTAATTACATTCATTAAAATCATTAAAATCAGTAGTATTAATATCCCTAGAAATATTATGAATAGAGACTAGCTCCACAATAGCCACAAAAGAACAAAGGTTATTTTCAACAGCGACGTGGAAAGGGGCCACCAAGGAATTAGTGACCCCCAAGGTACACCCCACATGGCCTACCTCCTATAATAATATAACGACCCATACTTTACATACATTGTTAATACTTCAAGATTGAAGCACACTTATTACAACATATGGAAAAACCACAATGGACCGTATAGGTATAGTGTCTTTAGAAACTGGGAAACATAAACAACTGGTTCATAAATCATCTACAGTGTCTCCCATTTATTTCATCATATCTAGGGTCCCTTTTAGAATATTCAACGTAATATCCATCTTCCTGACCTGGGGAAAAGAAAACATAAAAGGGCGTGCTCAAATGCTCAGCAAGGGCAAATAAAGGAAATAAAAATCATATCATATCTTTTCGAAAATCATAACCTGCAAAAGATATCATAATATATTAACATGGAATAAATCATAGAAGTGAAAATGAGATCGCCATAATCATAAAATGAAACTTGAAACTTTGTAGCATGCACACATAATCATGTAAAATCATTTCTTGTTAGTCATGACTCATTTCCAAGACTATCTTAGTGGACAAAGTCCCTTTCTGAACCGAGTCACCCTCGTTCCAGTCATGTTTCACTGAACCGGTATAACCTACCATTCCAGCCATGTCTATCTCATGAGATATAAAATCTTTACCCAATGCATTGGAGGGAGATATAGGTCCCACCCATCTTATAATTAATCCTTTCTTATGTGTGCCACATAATCATAAACCATACATCATAGCGTAACCCATGTAATAAAAATGGAATTCTTAAACAACATGACATCATAAAACAATTCATATAAGATAAAGAAAATCATAAAAATATTTCCATCACAACATGAACAAATCAATGTTGTAATAGGGATAAAAACAGAACCCTTTATTATCTTAGATGGAAAATAATTTTGATAAAAATCTTGAACTCCATTCTTGAGGAAAATATCCTTTCTTCTTCAAAAACATTTTTCCTTTCATAACATGTCATACGACTTTAAAATAAAATAAGTTGATTAAAAATAAACTTTAAAACTTGTAAAGGAAGTTTCTTGGAAATAATTTTTTAAAAATCCATTCATGCCATATAAGTTAAAAAAACATTCTTCGTACTTTTTTCGGAAAAGTCAAAAAAGTACCTCGTACGAAAAACGACAAAAGATTCCTTTCATACCTGTTACTAAAAACTCACCGAAGGGTAAAAATGGATTTAAACAATTGTAGATGGATGGAAATAATATTACATATTGATGAAACATGGATGTGGATGATAAAATACACCCCATTAAAATACTTACGAATAAACAATCTCGGATAAAAATGAGATTGTGATATTTTCCCTTACCTTTGATCCGATTTGCTTTGTATGTGTCCAAAGATCCTGTATAATGGTTTAAATAATGTTATTGACTTATTCCAGAATCATACATATTGATATGATATCATATATGGTCATATTCTTAGCTTCTTATTAGTAATATTTCATTGTTACTTATTACTCGGGTCTTTATTGCCTTTTGTTCTTATGCGTGTTTTGTCGAATAAATTCTTATTCTTTTTTTAAGGTTATAGATACATTATATCCAGAATGTTATTAGTGTAACATATATCATATTTATTCATTCAATTCATTTATATTATTACTATGTAATGATGATCATGTAGAACGAGTCGCATCACATCGTGGAGACGGTATTCCGTACGTACGCACGAATGATGATATCGTTCCTATGATCGTGGAATTGTATTGGAGTATATATATATTATTTCAGTATCAATATTACTTAATAATAATCATAAATAGTTACTCATTACACCATTATACCCATCCTTGTAAGGTGGTGGTGGAAAATAGATTACACCACGGCGTGGAGACGGTATTCCCTACGTACGCACGCGCGGTGATTTCATTTTTCCGTGGGATGGATAGAAAGTGAATTAGGGTTGTTTCATATTTATAATAACATATCAGTATGTAAGTAATACTGATGTTATTACTTTATCATGAAACAACTAAAGAAGAAGAAGTTGAAGAAGAAAGAAATTGAAAAGATCGGTAATGGATATTACCTCTTCTTTGAAACGCCTCTTTGAATCCTCCACTTAGGGAACTAAGATTGGTCTTTGAAGAAGACCAGGACCTCTAGTATTATTCTAGGGAAGTGGAGAGGAGAAAATGTCAGGGTTTTTCCGAGCTTGAGTGCTCAATTTGGTGTGAGGAGGAGGAGGAGGATGTGCCCTTTTATAAGGGAGGAGAGGGGCACCTTAAGAATATCTCAAAATATTATTTTATATTAAAGTCAAAATCGGTTTATAATGGTTCCAAAGGGTCTTATTTCGAAGATAAAGTGGGTATGGGTCGAAATCCTATCAACCAATAGGATTTAGACAAGTTTAGGGAATTATTTTAACCTTATCAATTAGATTTAACTCTAAGTTAAATAATTTAACTTTTACCGTGTCTTTTTGTTTTCTTTCACTATATGGTTAATACACATACTATAACATGCCAAACGAACCCCAAATTGTTTATTATTAATATATATATCCTTATCTAAGTTATTTGGCTGAACCTTGTATTTTTAGGAATAAAATAACAATTAATAATATAATATTTGATTTAAAAACTATTTTGTGTCAATTTTAACACTATTTGATATATGATTTTTGTAAAAGTCATAACAGAATTATATGTTCGAAAAAAGTTGATTAAATCAACATTAATATATCATAGTAACCTAGAAAATTAGTGTAATTCATAAAAAGTCTCAAATTACATTTATTTTGGTGTTTATAACATCAATTATGTCAATATTTCATTAATAAGATAATTACTGCATCATCATTGTGTCATAAATAAATTAAATTATTTAATGTCTAAAAATTACAAATAAAATACCATTATTGTAACAGCCCAAGATTTTATAAAGAAATATTCTTTTTAATTTTATAAATGTTTTGTGTTGTACGCTACACCAAAAGGAGCTTGCACAACACACATCCTTGACTTGACTTGCATTACACGCAATCGCGACCTTCCTCGATAGCGTGTGTAGTACGCAATACCGAGTTTCACTAAACAACAATATGCTATTAAAACTAGCCATTATGAATAGTAATAACCACTTTTTGAAATTTTATAAATTTTATTTTTCAAAATGGACTTCATTTTTGGACTCAGAATATCGAAATTAGCCTAGGGTGAAATTTTGGTATTTTTCTGAAAACTTTCAATTTTTGATGAATAGTGAAACCACTAAGTGGTAGGTTAAAAACTGAATTTTGCATAAAACATAATTTTACCGCTTCTGTGAATGGAATTTCAAAAATCCGAGAGACACGGTTAATATCAAGGACTAAAATGTGGTTCAATGAGATGAAAATAATTTTTTGGTGAATATTAACTTTTTACTATTTTTACCGCGGTTAATAGTAAATAGGGTAACTAAGGGTAAATATGATATCAATATTACCCTAACACATGTCCTAATTCTATTGGACAAGTGTAATTCGACCAAAAAAAAACTTAGGAATAAAATATGACCATTTAGGCCCACTTGGATTAGAATAGGACATTTATTATTAATTTATTTAAAGAAGGGTTAAAATAGTTAAAATCAAAGTTTAATAAGTAAATCATTTTTAATATGGGGTTATACATAAGATAAATTAGATTGTAAATATTCATTAGAAAGGTAAAAAGATTTCCTACATGATGGTATTTTATTTGTAATTTTTAGACATCAAATAGTTTAATTTATTTATGACACAAAGATGATGCAGTAATTATTCTATTAATGAAATATTGACAAAATTGATAATATAAATACCAAAATAAATGTAATTTGAGACTTTTTATGAATTACACTAATTTTCTAGGTTACTATGATATATTATTGTTGATTTAATCAACTTGGTTCGAACATATAATTCTGTTATGACTTTCACAAAAATCATATATCAAATAGTGTCAAAATTGACACAAAATAGTTTTTAAATCAAATATTATATTACTAATTGTTATTTTATTCCTAAAAATATAAGGTTCGGCCAAATGACTTAGATAAAGATATATATATTAATAATAAACAATTTGGGGTTCGTTTGGCATGTTATAGTAAGTGTATTAACCATATAGTGAAAGAAAACAAAAAGACACGGTAAAAGTTAAATTAATTAACATAGAGTTAAATCTAATTGATAAGGTTAAAATAATACCCTAAACTTGTCTAAATCCTATTGGTTGATAGGATTTCGACCCATCCCCACTTTAGCTTCGAAATAAGACCCTTTGGAACCATTATAAACCGATTTTGACTTTAATATAAAATAATATTTTGAGATATTCCTAAGGTGCCCCTCTCCTCCCTTATAAAAGGGAACCTCCTCCCCCTCCTCCTCACAGCAATTTGAGCACTCAAGTTCGGCCAACCCCTGCCATTTTCTCCTCTCCACTTCCCTAGAATAATCCTAGAGGTCCTGTTCTTCTCCAAAGACCAATCTTAGTTCCTTAAGTGGAGGATTCAAAGAGGCGTTCCAAAGAAGAGGTAATATCCATTACCGATCTTTTCAATTTCATTCTTCTTCAACTTCTTCTTCTTTAGTTGTTTCATGATAAAGTAATAACATCAGTATTACTTACATACTGATATGTTATTATAAATATGAAACAACCCTAATTCACCTTCTATCCATCCTACGGAAAAATGAAATCACCGCGCGTGCGTACGAACGGAATACCGTCTCCACGCCGTGGTGTAATCTATTTTCCACCATCACCTTACAAGGATGGGTATAATGGTGTAATGAGTAACTATATATTATTATTATTAAGTAATATTGATACTGAAATAATATATATATATACTCCAATACAATTCCACGATCATAGGAACGATATCATCACTCGTGCGTACGTACGGAATATCGTCTCCACGATGTGATGTGATTCGTTCTACATGATCTTCATTTCATAATGATTATATAAATGAATTGAATGAATGAATATGGTATATACTACACTAATACCATTCTGGAAATGAAATATCTATAACCTAAAGATAAGAATAAGAATTTATTCAACAAAACACGCATAAGAACAAAAAGTTATAAAGACCCGAGTAACAAGTAACAATGAAATATTACTAACAAGAAGTTAATAATATGACCATATATGATCTAATATCAATATTTATGATTCTGGAATAAGTCAATAACATTATTTAAACAATTATACAGGAGCTTCGGACACGAACAAAGCAAATTGGACCTAAGGTAAGGGAAATATCACAATCTCATTTTTATCCGAGATTGTTTATACTTTAGTATTTACCGGGGTGTATTTTATCATCCACATCTATGTTTCCTCAATATGTAATGTTATTTACATCCACCTACAATTGTTTAAATCCAATTCTACCCTTTGGTGAGTTTTTAGTAAAAGATATGAAAGGAATCTTTTGTCGTTTTTCGTACGAGGTACATTTTTACTTTTTCGACAAAAGTACAAAGAATGTTTTTTTAACTTATACGGCACGAACGGATTTCTACTATTTTATAAAGCCTTATTTTCATGAAGCTTCCTCTAAAATATTTCATGACTATTTTCAATAAAATCTCTTTCTTTTAAAATTTCATGATGTTTTGTGAAAAGAAATTGATTTTGAAGAAGAAAGGATATTTTCCTCAAGAATTCAATTCAAGTGTTTTATCAAAATTATTTTCCATCTAAGATAATAAAGGGTTCTGTTTCTATCCATATTTTTACATTGATTTGACTATGTTGTGATGGAATTATGTTTATGAATTCATTTATCTTATATGAATGGTTTTATGATGTCATGTTGTTTAAGAATCCCATTTTTATTACACGGGTTATGCAATGATGTATGATTTATGATTTTGTGGCACACATAAGAATGGTATCATTATGAGATGGGTGGGACCTATATCTCCCTCCAATGCATTGGGTAAAGATTTTATATCTCATGAGATAGACATGGCTGGAATAGTAGGTTATACCGGTTCAGTGAAACAGGACTGAAACGAGGATTACTCGATTCAGAAAGGGACTTTGTCCACTAAGATAGTCTTGGCAATGAGTCTTGACTAACAATAAATGATTCTCTATGATTATGTGTGTATTCCACAATGAGTAATGTTTAAAGTTATGATTTCATTTCACTACTATGATTTATCCTATGTTATGAAATTATGCTCTCTTTTGCAGGTTAAGATTTCCAAAAATGTTATGTTCTTATGAAAATTATGTGATTGATATTTCCTTTGTTTACCCTTACTGAGCATTTGAGCTCACCCTTTTATGTTTTCTTTTCCCCAGGATATAAAGAAAGGTTTTAGGTAAAAAAAAGGAAGATCTTTGTGGGAGATTTTGAAGATCTTTCACCAGGATTAGAAGATTACGTTCCGAGTTTCCAAAGACACTAAACTATTACGATCCTTGTGTGTGTATTTTTGTTATATACTAAGTATTCCGCAAAAGTAATGTAATGTCCATGTACGTCAAGCTTCGGGTCTTTATAGTTGGTATCAGAGGAAAGGTTTAGTCAACCTTTGGAAACTAGGATGTGAGAACGTTAGTGAGATCCCTAGAGATATTTCTAAGGTATGTCTAGGGATGTCTCTAAGGTTAAGTATACGTATAGGTTATAGTAATAGAATTACGCTAACGATCATAGAATTAAACCTAAGATGTTAGATATTGAGGGTACTAACCCTTTATTATGTTGTTTTCCCTAGCATGATTTTTGCCTCTCACGCTATTCTTTTTGGGTTTTAGAAAATGGCTGGAAACAAGGTGATTCACGATAATGGAGGAAATGATGGATAATGGAATGATATTCTTTACGAGCAACCAAATGAAATGGGATTTGGAAGTCCAAACATCATTATTATGCCGAATCAGCAATCTCATAATATGATCAATAAAGTAAAATTTGGTAAGTTTCCTGACTCGGCTAATAAGAGAAAGATGGAGTTTCATGATGATCATAGAGGAAAGAAAGTTCAATTTCCCCTATGTAAATCATGTGGGAAGAGGCATCAAGGAGAGTGTTTCAAGGGAACTGGAAGATGCTTTGGGTGTGGAAAAGAAGGACACAAAGCAAGTAAGTGCAAAGGAAAAGGGTCGGTTAATACTAGGGATGAGGATAATGGTATTGCTACGACATCAAAAATGGTTAAGTGTTTTAAATGTGGAATGTATGGGAATTATGCAAACAAATGCCCTAAGGGAAAGACTCATGAAGAGAATCAGTATGGTCATATGGGAAGTATTTATGTGGATGATGATGAAGAGACTACCAATGGTATGTGAGATGAAAGAATTGTTGAAGCTCGGTCAATGGTTTAAGAATGTAGTGGAATGATTACATGTTTATCATGTGTAATGTTGTATAAGTAATCTCATGGTACTATGGAATAAAGAGACATGTAAGGATTGTAACATTGTTGTCTGATTAATGTTACCAGTATCCATGAAAGGTTATTCAGATATTTTTGGAATGAAGATGATATGCGCATAATGAAGGGATAAGGGGAAAATGAAATGTTTGACAGTATTCATGAGCTCATGATTGATATAAAGACTAAGTGATATCATGGTTTGAGTATATAGAATTTTGAGGATTTCGGTATGTGAAAAGTGTTAACTTTTAACTGCATTCAAGTTTTCACTAAGGTTCAATGGGTATTCAAGAGAGTACAAGATTAAGGCCTTTAAATGTTTGGAATGTGACCAACAAGATATATCTTATGATATATGGGGATCAACGATGGTATTAAATCTCTGGTAATCGTTTTCACTATGTTATGAGAATGGACTGCAGTATTATGAGCCTAATGATTGGAATGAATTATGTTGGACATAAGTTAGTATTGTTTAAGGATAGAAGTTTTTTTTCGATATTATTGATGGGATGTTATAGTAATATAGTTTTATAAAAAGGACAACCTGCAGGACGGGCGACAGCCCATCGCTTCGGACAAGGCTGTGGGAATCGAACCCACAACCGAAGTGCGACTGGCCTTTATCGCCTACCACTGACCTACAGGAAGTCCCTGTTTAGTAGAAACTAGTTTTATTATATTAAGCAGTATGATATGTGATGTATAAGTTCATTTTAGGAACCATATGTGATTAATCTCACTATAGAATGACTTATGTATATTTAATAACTTTTTCTAACCTTTTGTTTGAGACAGATGGAATGACCCATCATTCTATCACATGATCTGCTAACAATTCATGAATAAAAAATTCAACTTCATTTATTTAAGAGATGAAGTAGAAATTGTTCAAGGCACGAACAATAGTGAGATTTTACCAAAATAAAGTAAGTATTTATTCTAATTCAAATTCTTCAACTTTAGGGAAACGATCTTGAAAACCAAAAATGTCATCCTAGTGCTCTTATATCTGATTAATCCGATGGTACCTTAGATCGTCACAAATTTATAGATTTGTGATTGCTAGCTTTTCCATAGCCATGTTCTCTACCACTCTCCATCAGAACATGATGGTTAGATTTCTCTTCCATATCCATATTTTCACCTATGTGGAAACCCAGTGATTAGTTTATTTGGGTAACCGTTACGTTTCATACTTTTGTTTTTAAAGATTGGTTTTGATATTCCTTTTTACGATGTGGGTTTCTATTAAAGATACTTTCGAATAGTAAACCATTTATAACCCCGACGAATTTCGAGGGCGAAATTCATTTTAAGGGGGGTAGAATGTAACAGCCCAAGATTTTATAAAGAAATATTCTTTTTAATTTTATTAATGTTTTTTGTTGTACGCTACACCAAAAGGAGCTTGCACAACACACATCCTTGACTTGACTTGCATTACACGCAATCGCGACCTTCCTCGATAGCGTGTGTAGTACGCAATACCGAGTTTCACTAAACAACAATATGCTATTAAAACTAGCCGTTATGAATAGTAATAATCACTTTTTGAAATTTTATAAATTTTATTTTTCAAAATGGACTTCATTTTTGGACTCAGAATATCGAAATTAGCCTAGGGTGAAATTTTGGTATTTTTCTGAAAACTTTCAATTTTTGATGAATAGTGAAACCACTAAGTGGTAGGTTAAAAACTGAATTTTGCATAAAACATAATTTTACCGCTTCTGTGAATTGAATTTCAAAAATCCGAGAGACACGGTTAATATCAAGGACTAAAATGTGGTTCAATGAGATGAAAATAATTTTTTGGTGAATAGTAACTTTTTACTATTTTTACCGCGGTTAATAGTAAATAGGGTAACTAAGGGTAAATATGATATCAATATTACCCTAACACATGTCCTAATTCTATTGGACAAGTGTAATTCTACCAAAAACAAACTTAGGAATAAAATATGACCAGTTAGGCCCACTTGGATTAGAATAGGACATTTATTATTAATTTATTTAAAGAAGGGTTAAAATAGTTAAAATCAAAGTTTAATAAGTAAATCATTTTTAATATGGGGTTATACATAAGATAAATTCGATTGTAAATATTAATTAGAAAGATAAAAAGATTTTCTACATGATGGTATTTTATTTGTAATTTTTAGACATCAAATAATTTAATTTATTTATGACACAAAGATGATGCAGTAATTATCCTATTAATGAAATATTGACAAAATTGATAATATAAATACCAAAATAAATGTAATTTGAGACTTTTTATGAATTACACTAATTTTCTAGCTTACTATGATATATTATTGTTGATTTAATCAACTTGGTTCGAACATATAATTCTGTTATGACTTTCACAAAAATCATATATCAAATAGTGTCAAAATTGACACAAAATAGTTTTTAAATCAAATATTATATTACTAATTGTTATTTTATTCCGAAAAATATAAGGTTCGGCCAAATGACTTAGATAAGGATATATATATTAATAATAAACAATTTGGGGTTGGTTTGGCATGTTATAGTAAGTGTATTAACCATATAGTGAAAGAAAACAAAAAGACACGGTAAAAGTTAAATTAATTAACTTAGAGTTAAATCTAATTTATAAGGTTAAAATAATACCCTAAACTTGTCTAAATCCTATTGGTTGATAGGATTTCGACCCATCCCCACTTTAGCTTCGAAATAAGACCCTTTGGAACCATTATAAACCGATTTTGACTTTAATATAAAATAATATTTTGAGATATTCCTAAGGTGCCCCTCTCCTCCCTTATAAAAGGGCACATCCTCCCCCTCCTCCTCACACCAATTTGAGCACTCAAGCTCGGCCAACCCCTGCCATTTTCTCCTCTCCACTTCCCTAGAATAATCCTAGAGGTCCTGGTCTTCTCCAAAGACCAATCTTAGTTCCTTAAGTGGAGGATTCAAAGAGGCGTTCCAAAGAAGAGGTAATATCCATTACCGATCTTTTCAATTTCTTTCTTCTTCAACTTCTTCTTCTTTAGTTGTTTCATGAAAAAGTAATAACATCAGTATTACTTACATACTGATATGTTATTATAAATATGAAACAACCCTAATTCACCTTCTATCCATCCTACGGAAAAATGAAATCACCGCGCGTGCGTACGAACGGAATACCGTCTCCACGCCGTGGTGTAATCTATTTTCCACCATCACCTTACAAGGATGGGTATAATGGTGTAATGAGTAACTATATATGATTATTATTAAGTAATATTGATACTGAAATAATATATATATATATACTCCAATACAATTCCACGATCATAGGAACGATATCATCACTCGTGCGTACGTACGGAATACCGTCTCCACGATGTGATGCGATTCGTTCTACATGATCTTCATTTCATAATGATTATATAAATGAATTGAATGAATGAATATGGTATATACTACACTAATACCATTCTGGAAATGAATTATCTATAACCTAAAGATAAGAATAAGAATTTATTCAACAAAACACGCATAAGAACAAAAAGTTATAAAGACCCGAGTAACAAGTAACAATGAAATATTACTAACAAGAAGTTAATAATATGACCATATATGATCTCATATCAATATGTATGATTCTGGAATAAGTAAATAACATTATTTAAACCATTATACAGGAGCTTCGGACATGAAAAAAGCAAATTGGACCTAAGGTAAGGGAAATATCACAATCTCATTTTTATCCGAGATTGTTTATACTTTAGTATTTACCGGGGTGTATTTTATCATCCACATCTATGTTTCCTCAATATGTAATGTTATTTACATCCACCTACAATTGTTTAAATCCAATTCTACCCTTTGGTGAGTTTTTAGTAAAAGATATGAAAGGAATCTTTTGTCGTTTTTCGTACGAGGTACATTTTGACTTTTTCGACAAAAGTACAAAGAATGTTTTTTTAACTTATACGGCACGAACGGATTTCTACTGTTTTATAAAGCCTTATTTTCATGAAGCTTCCTCTAAAAGATTTCATTACTATTTTCAATAAAATCTCTTTCTTTTAAAATTTCATGATGTTTTGTGAAAAGAAATTGATTTTGAAGAAGAAAGGATATTTTCCTCAAGAATTCAATTCAAGTGTTTTATCAAAATTATTTTCCATCTAAGATAATAAAGGGTTCTGTTTCTATCCATATTTTTACATTGATTTGACTAGGTTGTAATGGAATTATGTTTATGAATTCATTTATCTTATATGAATGGTTTTATGATGTCATGTTGTTTAAGAATCCCATTTTTATTACACGGGTTATGCAATGATGTATGATTTATGATTTTGTGGCACACATAAGAATGGTATCATTATGAGATGGGTGGGACCTATATCTCCCTCCAATGCATTGGGTAAAGATTTTATATCTCATGAGATAGACATGGATGGAATGGTAGGTTATACCGGTTCAGTGAAACAGGACTGAAACGAGGATTACTCGATTCAGAAAGGGACTTTGTCCACTAAGATAGTCTTGGCAATGAGTCTTGACTAACAAGAAATGATTCTCTATGATTATGTGTGTATGCCACAATGAGTAATGTTTAAAGTTAAGATTTCATTTCACTACTATGATTTATCCCATGTTATGAAATTATGCTCTCTTTTGCAGGTTAAGATTTCCAAAAATGTTATGTTCTTATGAAAATTATGTGATTGATATTTCCTTTGTTTACCCTTACTGAGCATTTGAGCTCACCCTTTTATGTTTTCTTTTCCCCAGGATATAAAGAAAGGTTTTAGGTAAAAAAAAGGAAGATCTTTGTGGGAGATTTTGAAGATCTTTCACCAGGATTAGAAGATTACGTTCCGAGTTTCCAAAGACACTAAACTATTACGATCCTTGTGTGTTTATTTTTGTTATATACTAAGTATTCCGCAAAAGTAATGTAATGTCCATGTACGTCAAGCTTCGGGTCTTTATAGTTGGTATCAGAGGAAAGGTTTAGTCATCCTTTGGAAACTAGGATGTGAGAACGTTAGTGAGATCCCTAGAGATATTTCTAAGGTATGTCTAGGGATGTCTCTAAGGTTAAGTATATTTATAGGTTATAGTAATAGAATTACGCTAACGATCATAGAATTAAACCTAAGATGTTAGATATTGAGGGTACTAACCCTTTATTATGTTGTTTTCCCTAGCATGATTTTTGCCTCTCACGCTATTCTTTTTGGGTTTTAGAAAATGGCTGGAAACAAGGTGATTCACGATATTGGAGGAAATGATGGACAATGGAATGATATTATTTATGAGCAACCAAATGAAATGGGATTTGGAAGTTCAAACATCATTATTATGCCGAATCAGCAATCTCATAATATGATCAATAAAGTAAAATTTGGTAAGTTTCCTGACTCGGCTAATAAGAGAAAGATGGAGTTTCATGATGATCATAGAGGAAAGAAAGTTCAATTTCCCCTATGTAAATCATGTGGGAAGAGGCATCAAGGAGAATGTTTCAAAGGAACTGGAAGATGCTTTGGGTGTGGAAAAGAAGGACACAAAGCCAGTAAGTGCAAAGGAAAAGGTTCAGTTAATACCAGGGATGAGGATAATGGTATTGCTACGACATCAAAAATGGTTAAGTGTTTTAAATGTGGAATGTATGGGCATTATGAAAACAAATGCCCTAAGGGAAAGACTCATGAAGAGAATCAGTATGGTCATATGGGAAGTATTTATGTGGATGATGATGAAGAGACTACCAATGGTATGTGAGATGAAAGAATTGTTGAAGCTCGATCAATGGTTTAAGAATGTAGTGGAATGATTACATGTTTATCATGTGTAATGTTGTATAAGTAATCTCTTGGTACTATGGAATAAAGAGACATGTAAGGATTGTAACATTGTTGTCTGATTAATGTTACCAGTATCCATGAAAGGTTATTCAGATATTTTTGGAATGAAGATGATATGCGCATAATGAAGGGATAAGGGGAAAATGAAATGTTTGGCAGTATTCATGAGCTCATGATTGATATAAGGACTAAGTGATATCATGGTTTGAGTATATAGAATTTTGAGGATTTCGGTATGTGAAAAGTGTTAACTTTTAACTGCATTCAAGTTTTCACTAAGGTTCAATGGGTATTCAAGAGAGTACAAGATTAAGGCCTTTAAATGTTTGGAATGTGACCAACAAGATATATCTTATGATATATGGGGATCAACGATGGTATTAAATCTCTGGTAATCGTTTTCACTATGTTATGAGAATGGACTGCAGTATTATGAGCCTAATGATTGGAATGAATTATGTTGGACATAAGTTAGTATTGTTTAAGGATAGAAGTTTTTTTTCGATATTATTGATGGGATGTTATAGTAATATAGTTTTATAAAAAGGAAAACCTGCAGGACGGGCGACAGCCCATCGCTTCGGACAAGGCTGTGGGAATCGAACCCACAACCGAAGTGCGACTGGCCTTTATCGCCTACCACTGACCTACAGGAAGTCCCTGTTTAGTAGAAACTAGTTTTATTATATTAAGCAGTATGATATGTGATGTATAAGTTCATTTTAGGAACCATATGTGATTAATCTCACTAAAGAATGACTTATGTATATTTAATAACTTTTTCTAACCTTTTGTTTGAGACAGATGGAATGACCCATCATTCTATCACATGATCTGCTAACACTTCACGAATAACAAATTCAACTTCATTTATTTAAGAGATGAAGTAGAAATTGTTCAAGGCACGAACAATAGTGAGATTTTACCAAAATAAAGTAAGTATTTATTCTAATTCAAATTCTTCAACTTTAGGGAAACGATCTTGAAAACCATAAATGTCATCCTAGTGCTCTTATATCTGATTAATCCGATGGTACCTTAGATCGTCACAAATTTATGGATTTGTGATGGCTAGCTTTTCCATAGCCATGTTCTCTACCACTCTCCATCAGAACATGATGGTTAGATTTCTCTTCCATATCCATATTTTCACCTATGTGGAAACCCAGTGATTAGTTTATTTGGGTAACCGTTACGTTTCATACTTTTGTTTTTAAAGATTGGTTTTGATATTCCTTTTTACGATGTGGGTTTCTATTAAAGAAACTTTCGAATAGTAAACCATTTATAACCCCGACGAATTTCGAGGGCGAAATTCATTTTAAGGGGGGTAGAATGTAACAGCCCAAGATTTTATAAAGAAATATTCTTTTTAATTTTATTAATGTTTTGTGTTGTATGCTACACCAAAAGGAGCTTGCACAACACACATCCTTGACTTGACTTGCATTACACGCAATCGCGACCTTCCTCGATAGCGTGTGTAGTATGCAATACCGAGTTTCACTAAACAACAATATGCTATTAAAACTAGCCGTTATGAATAGTAATAACCACTTTTTGAAATTTTATAAATTTTATTTTTCAAAATGGACTTCATTTTTGGACTCAGAATATCGAAATTAGCCTAGGGTGAAATTTTGGTATTTTTCTGAAAACTTTCAATTTTTGATGAATAGTGAAACCACTAAGTGGTAGGTTAAAAACTGAATTTTGCATAAAACATAATTTTACCGCTTCTGTGAATGGAATTTCAAAAATCCGAGAGTCACGGTTAATATCAAGGACTAAAATGTGGTTCAATGAGATGAAAATAATTTTTTGGTGAATAGTAACTTTTTACTATTTTTACCGCGGTTAATAGTAAATAGGGTAACTAAGGGTAAATATGATATCAATATTACCCTAACACATGTCCTAATTCTATTGGACAAGTGTAATTCGACCAAAAACAAACTTAGGAATAAAATATGACCATTTAGGCCCACTTGGATTAGAATAGGACATTTATTATTAATTTATTTAAAGAAGGGTTAAAAGAGTTAAAATCAAAGTTTAATAAGTAAATCATTTTTAATATGGGGTTATACATAAGATAAATTCGATTGTAAATATTCATTACATGATGGTATTTTATTTGTAATTTTTAGACATCAAATAATTTAATTTATTTATGACACAAAGATGATGCAGTAATTATCCTATTATTGAAATATTGACAAAATTGATAATATAAATACCAAAATAAATGTAATTTGAGACTTTTTATGAATTACACTAATTTTCTAGGTTACTATGATATATTAGTGTTGATTTAATCAACTTTGTTCGAACATATAATTCTGTTATGACTTTCACAAAAATCATATATCAAATAGTGTCAAAATTGACACAAAATAGTTTTTAAATCAAATATTATATTACTAATTGTTATTTTATTCCTAAAAATATAAGGTTCGGCCAAATGACTTAGATAAGGATATATATATTAATAATAAACAATTTGGGGTTCGTTTGGCATGTTATAGTAAGTGTATTAACCATATAGTGAAAGAAAACAAAAAGACACGGTAAAAGTTAAATTAATTAACTTAGAGTTAAATCTAATTGATAAGGTTAAAATAATACCCTAAACTTGTCTAAATCCTATTGGTTGATAGGATTTCGACCCATCCCCACTTTAGCTTCGAAATAAGACCCTTTGGAACCATTATAAACCGATTTTGACTTTAATATAAAATAATATTTTGAGATATTCCTAAGGTGCCCCTCTCCTCCCTTATAAAAGGGCACCTCCTCCCCCTCCTCCTCACACCAATTTGAGCACTCAAGCTCGGCCAACCCCTGCCATTTTCTCCTCTCCACTTCCCTAGAATAATCTTAGAGGTCCTGGTCTTCTCCAAAGACCAATCTTAGTTCCTTAAGTGGAGGATTCAAAGGGGCGTTCCAAAGAAGAGGTAATATCCATTACCGATCTTTTCAATTTCTTTCTTCTTCAACTTCTTCTTCTTTAGTTGTTTCATGATAAAGTAATAACATCAGTATTACTTAAATACTGATATGTTATTATAAATATGAAACAACCCTAATTCACCTTCTATCCATCCTACGGAAAAATGAAATCACCGCGCGTGCGTACGAACGGAATACCGTCTCCACGCCGTGGTGTAATCTATTTTCCACCATCACCTTACAAGGATGGGTATAATGGTGTAATGAGTAACTATATATGATTATTATTAAGTAATATTGATACTGAAATAATATATATATATATATACTCCAATACAATTCCACGATCATAGGAACGATATCATCACTCGTGCGTACGTACGGAATACCGTCTCCACGATGTGATGCGATTCGTTCTACATGATCTTCATTTCATAATGATTATATAAATGAATTGAATGAATGAATATGGTATATAATACACTAATACCATTCTGGAAATGAATTATCTATAACCTAAAGATAAGAATAAGAATTTATTCAACAAAACACGCATAAGAACAAAAAGTTATAAAGACCCGAGTAACAAGTAACAATGAAATATTACTAACAAGAAGTTAATAATATGACCATATATGATCTCATATCAATATGTATGATTCTGGAATAAGTCAATAACATTATTTAAACCATTATACAGGAGCTTCGGACACGAACAAAGCAAATTGGACCTAAGGTAAGGGAAATATCACAATCTCATTTTTATCCGAGATTGTTTATAATTTAGTATTTACCGGGGTGTATTTTATCATCCACATCTATGTTTCCTCAATATGTAATGTTATTTACATCCACCTAAAATTTTTTATATCCAATTCTACCCTTTGGTGAGTTTTTAGTAAAAGATATGAAAGGAATCTTTTGTCGTTTTTCGTACGAGGTACATTTTGACTTTTTCGACAAAAGTACAAAGAATGTTTTTTTTAACTTATACGGCACGAACGGATTTCTACTGTTTTATAAAGCCTTATTTTCATGAAGCTTACTCTAAAAGATTTCATGACTATTTTCAATAAGATCTCTTTCTTTTAAAATTTCATGATGTTTTGTGAAAAGAAATTGATTTTGAAGAAGAAAGGATATTTTCCTCAAGAATTCAATTCAAGTGTTTTATCATAATTATTTTCCATCTAAGATAATAAAGGGTTCTGTTTCTATCCATAATTTTACATTGATTTGACTATGTTGTGATGGAATTATGTTTATGAATTCATTTATCTTATATGAATGGTTTTATGATGTCATGTTGTTTAAGAATCCCATTTTTATTGCACGGGTTATGCAATGATGTATGATTTATGATTTTGTGGCACACATAAGAATGGTATCATTATGAGATGGGTGGGACCTATATCTCCCTCCAATGCATTGGGTAAAGATTTTATATCTCATGAGATAGACATGGCTGGAATGGTAGGTTATACCGGTTCAGTGAAACAGGACTGAAACGAGGATTACTCGATTCAGAAAGGGACTTTGTCCACTAAGATAGTCTTGGCAATGAGTCTTGACTAACAAGAAATGATTCTCTATGATTATGTGTGTATGCCACAATGAGTAATGTTTAAAGTTATGATTTCATTTCACTACTATGATTTATCCCATGTTATGAAATTATGCTCTCTTTTGCAGGTTAAGATTTCCAAAAATGTTATGTTCTTATGAAAATTATGTGATTGATATTTCCTTTGTTTACCCTTATTGAGAATTTGAGCTCACCCTTTTATGTTTTCTTTTCCCCAGGATATAAAGAAAGGTTTTAGGTAAAAAAAAGGAAGATCTTTGTGGGATATTTTGAAGATCTTTCACCAGGATTAGAAGATTACGTTCCGAGTTTCCAAAGACACTAAACTATTACGATCCTTGTGTGTGTATTTTTGTTATATACTAAGTATTCCGCAAAAGTAATGTAATGTCCATGTACGTCAAGCTTCGGGTCTTTATAATTATGTAGGAAATCTTTTTATCTTTCTAATGAATATTTATAGTCTAATTTATCTTATGTATAACCCCATATTAAAAATGATTTACTTATTAAACTTTGATTTTAACTATTTTAACCCTTCTTTAAATAAATTAATAATAAATGTCCTAATCTAATCCAAGTGGGCCTAAATGGTCATATTTTTATTCCTAAGATTGTTTTTGGTCGAATTAAACTTTTCCAATAGAAATAGGACATGTGTTAGGGTAATATTAATATCATATTTACCCTTAGTTACCCTATTTACTATTAACCGTGGTAAAAAAAGTAAAAAGTTACTATTCACCAAAAAATTATTTTTATCTCATTGAACCACATTTTACTTACTAATATCAACCGTGTCTGTCGGATTTTCGAAATTAAATTCACAAAAGCGGTAAAATTAATTTTTATGCAAAATTCAGTTTTTAACCTACCACTTAGTGGTTTCACTATTCATCAAAAATTGAAAGTTTTCAGAAAAATACCAAAATTTCACCCAAGGCTAATTTCGATATTCTGAGTCCAAAAATGAAGTTCATTTTGAAAAATAAAATTTATAAAATTTCAAAAAGTGGTTATTACTATTCATAACAGCTAGTTTTAATAGCATATTGTTGTTTAGTGAAACTCGGTATTGCGTACGACGCATGCTATCGAGGAAGGTCACAATTGCGTGTAAAGCAAGCCAAGCAAGTGTTGTGTAGAAAAAGATTCTTTTGATGATTTATATAAAATAAAAGTCTCGGGTGTTACATTCTACCCCCCTTAAAAAGAATTTCTCCCTCGAAATTCGTCACTTTGTAACAAACAGATGAGGATACTTCTCCCTCATCATATCCTCAAGCTCCCATGTAGCTTCTTCAAGTTGGTGGTTCCTCCATAAAACTTTCACCAATCGAGTGGTCTTGTTTCATAGGAATTTTTCGTTACGATCCAGAATCTCTATCGGCTGTTCTTCATAAGAAAGATCTTGCTCCAGCGGTACAACTTCTGAGCTGAGTACATGTGAAGGATCTGGTATGTACTTTCTCAGGAGAGATACATGGAACACATCGTGAACTTGAGAGAGATTCGGTGGAAGCGCCAATCGGTAAGCTACCTTCCCAACACGATCCAGTATTTCGAAAGGACCGATATATCTAGGGCTCAACTTCCCCTTCTTTCCAAATCTCATAAACCTCTTCCAGGGAGATATTCGTAAGAACACTTTATCACCGACTTCAAATTCTAGGTCTTTTCTTCGGTTGTCGGCATAACTTTTCTGTCGACTCTGAGCTGCTCTTATGTGTTGTTGAATAGATCTAACCTTTTCTGCCATTTCATCAACGAGATCAGGTCCTAATATCTTTCTTTCCCCAACTTCATCCCAGCAAGTTGGAGTCCTGCATTTCTTTCCATATAGAGCTTCATAAGGAGCCATCTGAATACTGGAGTGAAAGCTATTATTATAAGAAAATTCCACCAATGGTAGGTGTTGATCCCAACCTCCTTTGAAATCCATAGAGCAAGCTCTCAACATATATTCTAGGGTTTGAATTGTTCTCTCAGACTGACCGTCTGTCTGGGGATGATAAGCAGTGTTGAAACTCAACTCTATATCCAGAGTATGCTAAAGACTTCGCCAGAACTTCGAGGTAAATCTCGGATCCCGATCAGATATAATAGAAAGTGGTACTCCATGCAATCTTACCACTTCCTTTACATATATCCTGGCAAGCTGATCTAGAGAGAAATCCTCTCTAATAGGAATGAAGTGTGCAGACTTTGTAAGACGATCAACTATGACCCAGATAGCATTATTTCCTTTGGATGTTTTAGGAAGTCCTGTGACAAAGTCCATAGTGATGTTTTCCCATTTCCATTTGGGTATGGGTAATGGTTGTAACATCCCCTTAGACTTCTGTCTCTCAGCTTTAACTTGTTGACAAACCAATAATCGAGAGACATATTCAGCAACATCTCTTTTCATGCCATCCCACCAGAAGTACTCTTTAAGGTCCCTATACATCTTCGTGCTTCCAGGATGAATAGATAATGATGAACTATGAGCCTCACCCAGCAGCTCCTTCTTTAATTCGGAGATGGGAGGAACACAAACCTGATTCCTGAACTTTATTATCCCATCACAATCAAGGTTGAATTCAGGAACATTTCTCACCTTCTTTTGTAACTCTACATCTTCTTTTTGTGCCTCTTTAATCTTCACATGTATATATGGTTGAACATTCATTTGAGAAAGATAAAAATTTTCTCCTTCCATTATAATTCCAAGATCCATCCTTTGTAAATCCATAAATATTGGATCTTTTGTGATCCTCATCATGGATAAACTAGCATGGTCTTGTCGACTTAATGCATCTGCCACCTTGTTTGCTTTCCCATGGTGGTAATGGATTGAGCAGTCATAATCCTTAATCAGCTCCAACCATCTTCTTTGACGCATATTCATCTCCTTTTGTGTGAAAATATACTTTAAAATTTTATGATCAGTATAAATATCACACCTTTCACCATAAAGGTAATGCCTCCAAATCTTTAATGCAAAGATTACCGCAGCCAACTCCAAATCATGTGTTGGGTAATTTTGCTCATGGATTTTCAACTGTCGTGAGGCATAAGCTATCACCATATCATTTTTCAAAAGAACACACCCCAATCCCTTCTTGGATGCATCACTGTAGATCACAAACCTTTCTCCACTACAAGGCAGTGTGAGCACATGTGCACTGGATAACCTTTTTTTCAACTCCTTGAAATTCTCTTCACATTCCTCTGTCCAGACAAACTTAACTCCTTTCCGAGTCAACTTGGTGAGTGGATTAGATAATCGTGAAAAATCTTTTACAAAACGTCGATAATATCCAGCCAAACCAAGAAAACTTCGGATCTCAGTTACTGTTGTTGGTCTTGACCATCTTTCGATAACCTCTGTTTTTGTTGGATCCATAGATATCCCCTCTTTTGAGATTATGTGACCCAAAAATGCAACTTTTTGAAGCCAAAATTCACACTTGGTAAATTTGGCATAAAGCTTCTCCTTTCTCAGGGTCTTCAATATAATTCTCAAGTGATCTTCATGCTCTTCCTTACTCTTTGAATAGACAAGAATATCATCTATAAAAACTACCACAAATTGATCAAGATAGTCTCTAAAGACTCTATTCATTAGATCCATGAAGATAGCAGGGGCATTAGTAAGACTAAATGGCATCACTATAAATTCATAGTGTCCATACCTTGTACGGAAAGCCGTCTTTGGTATATCCTCCCATTTGACCCTTAATTGATGATACCATGAACGAAGATCAATCTTGGAAAAGTATTGAGCTCCGCGTAGTTGGTCAAATAAGTCATCAATGCGTGGGAGAGGATATTTGTTCTTGATAGTGATCTTGTTAAGTTCTCGATAATCAATGCAGAGTCTCATTGATCCATCTTTCTTCTTAACAAATAGAACAGGTGCTCCCCAAGGTGACGCACTAGGGCGTATGAATCCCTTATCAAGATTCTCTTGGAGTTGCTTCTTCAATTCCTGCAACTCAATTGGGGCCATTCTATAAGTTGTCTTTGAAATTGGCAAAGCGCCCGGTACGAGTTCTATTGAAAACTCAACTTCACGATTTGGTGGAAGACCCAGTAATTCCTCCGGAAAGACATCATCAAACTCCCGTACAATGAGCATATTCTTAATCGTGAGTTTCTCACCAACCATTTGAGATAAATAACCTTCATTTAGTGGAATCAAGACCCATAAGATTGAAGGAATTTCCACTGGAAGGTTATGTTCATCCTTGCATTGATAGACGATCGTAGATTGATCTGGAATATGAAATGTGACTTCCCTTATTTGGCAATTGATATGATCTCCATGTAGAGAAAGCCAATACATGCCAAGAATCACATCAAATTCCACTAAAGGAAGGATCACAAGATTTGCAGGAAGCACTTTCACACAAACTTCGATTGGAGAAGAATTATAAACATTCGATGCGACTGTTGTTCCATTAGGTGTTGTCACAGCTAACTCAACATCTAATTGTTGAGGTAATACAGTGATACCCTTAGAAAATTATTTATAAATAATAGAGTGGGTGGATCCAGAATCAAATAAAACATTTGCTACTTTAGAGTGGATGGTAAGTGTACCTTTCACCACTTCATTATCGTACTCCACATCGCTGATAGAAATTGCATGTGAATTTCCTTTGTCTTTAGCCTTAAGATTTTGTTGACGTCGACCATCATCATCAACCCTTGGATTTGGGCATTGATTGGCATAATGCCCCATCTCCTTGCACTTGAAACATTGAAGTGTAGTAGGTTCATTCTGTGTATCCCTTCCTTTTTTTGCATCATTAGACATCTTCATCCCATTATCACGGCATTCAAATGCCCGATGACCTTCCTTTCCACATTTAAAACTTTTACTTGTCCCTTTAAGACAACTCCCTCCATGTTTCATTACACACATTGAGCATAAGGGAAAGTTCATCTTCTTTTCAGTGTGCTCTTTAGATTTTCCATTGAATTCCATCTTCCTCTTCTTATCAAACCCATGTGACTGAGGGGTTACTCCAATCTCTATCTTGACTTTGAGAGCACAACGAACGATTTCCTCGTAGCTATTGAAGTCCCTTATGTCTAACGCCCTTCGAAGACTTGGTTTTAAGCCACTAAAGAATCGATCGATCTTACTCTCAGGTTGGATAATAATACCAGAAGCGTACCTTGAAAGTCTTGTAAAATTTGCTTCATAGGTACCAACAGATTCAACATCCCTTTGCATCAGTTCAAGGAACTCTTTCTCCATCTTTGTTCGCAGAATACGAGGGAAGTACTTGTTGAAAAATATGTTCTTGAACTCGTCCCATTCCATAGACACAATTTCATCCCTTTTCCTCGTATTCTTAATAAGATTCCACCATTGATCAGCATCTCCTTCCAAACGATACACTGCTAGGATAACTTTATCATGCTCAGAACATTGAAGAACTGAAAATATCTTTTCAGTAGTACTAATCCATTGTTCAGCAACTAATGGATCAGTAGACCCGCTGAAAGAAGGTGGACGCTGCCTCATGAAGGATTCAACAGAATGTTGCTCCTTCCTTTGCTCGTTTGGAAGTCCTGCATGATTCATAGCTTGAGAAAGTTGTGTGAGCATGGCTACAAGATTTTGCATTCCAGCTCCCATATCGTTTGGTTGCTCAGGGGGACAATCATTGCATTTCCCATCGCATTCCGCATTAACACGGTTCCTTCGGGTTCTAGCCATTGACTAAAACCAAGAAGAATAGTGTGAGAAACACTAATTATAATAGGAAAACCACATAATTCAAGAATAAAATTTTCATGCTTAAGGTCTTATCCTAGGTTATTCAAGGCCATTTCTAAAACACTAAGATTGTGTTCTATGCTTAGACTTATCCTTAGGGTTCTTACTAAGGCTTTCACATCCTAGTTTCCAAAGTTTGACTATAACCTTTCCTCTGATAACAACTATAATGACCCATACTTTACATACATTGTTAATACTTCAAAATTGAAGCACACTTATTAAAACATATGACAAAACCACAAAGGACCGTATAGGTATAGTGTCTTTAGAAACTGGGAAACATAAACAACTGGTTCATAAATCTTCTACAGTGTCTCCCATTTATTTCATCATATCTAGGGTCCCTTTTAGCATATTCTACTTAATATCCATCTTCCTGACCTGGGGAAAAGAAAACATAAAAGGGTGAGCTCAAATGCTCAGCAAGGGAAAATAAAGGAAATAAAAATCATATCATATCTTTTTGAAAATCATAACCTGCAAAAGAGATCATAATATCTTAAGATGGAATAAATCATAGAAGTGAAAATGAGATCCCCATAATCATAACATGAAACTTGAAACTTTGTGTCATGCACACATAATCATGGAAAATCATTTCTTGTTAGTCATGACTCATTGCCAAGACTATCTTAGTGGACAAAGTCCTTTTCTGAACCGAGTCACACTCGTTCCAGTCCGGTTTCACTGAACCGGTATAACCTACCATTCCAGCCATGTCTATCTCATGAGATATAAAATCTTTACCCAATGTATTGGAGGGAGATATAGGTCCCACCCATCTTATAATGAATCCTTTCTTATGTGTGCCACATAATCATAAACCATACATCATAGCGTAACCCATGTAATAAAAATAGAATTCTTAAACAACATGACATCATAAAACAATTCATATAAGACAAAGGAATTCATAAAAATATTTCCATCACAACATGATCAAATCAATGTTATAATAGGGATAGAAACAGAACCCTTTATTATCTTAGATGGAAAATAATTTTGTTAAAACACTTGAACTCCATTCTTGAGGAAAATATCCTTTCTTCTTCAAAATCATTTTTCCTTTCATAACATGTCATACGACTTTAAAATAAAAGAAATTGATTAAAAATAAACTTGAAAACTTGTAAAGGATGTTTCTTGGAAAAAATGTTTTAAAAATCCATTCATGCCGTATAAGTTAAAAAAAACATTCTTCGTACTTTTGTCGGAAAAGTCAAAAAAGAACCTCGTACGAAAAACGACATAAGATTCCTTTCATACCTATTACTAAAAACTCACCGAAGGGTAAAAATGGATTAAAAAAAATTTAGGTGGATGGAAATAATATTACATATTGATGAAACAAGGATGTGGATGATAAAATACTCCCCATTAAAATACTTACGAATAAACAATCTCGGATAAAAATGAGATTGTGATATTTTCCCTTACCTTAGGTTCGATTTGCTTTGTACGTGTCCAAAGCTCCTGTATAATGGTTTAAATAATGTTATTTACTTATTCCAGAATCATACATATTGATATGATATAATATATGGTCATATTCTTAGCTTCTTATTAGTAATATTTCATTGTTACTTGTTACTCGGGTCTTTATTGCCTTTTGTTCTTATGTGTGTTTTGTCGAATAAATTCTTATTCTTCTTTTAAGGTTATAGATACCTTATATCCAGAATGGTATTAGTGTAACATATATCATATTTATTCATTCAATTCATTTATATAATTACTATGTAATGATGATCATGTAGAACGAGTCGCATCACATCGTGGAGACGGTATTCCGTACGTACGCACGAATGATGATATTGTTCCTATGATCGTGGAATTGTATTGGAGAATATATATATATTATTTCAGTATCAATATTACTTAATAATAATCATAAATAGTTACTCATTACACCATTATACCCATCCTTGTAAGGTGGTGGTGGAAAATAGATTACACCACGGCGTGGAGACGGTATTCCGTACGTACGCACGCGCGGTGATTTCATTTTTCCGTGGGATGGATAGAAGGTGAATTAGGGTTCTTTAATATTTATAATAACATATCAGTATGTAAGTAATACTGATGTTATTACTTTATCATGAAACAACTAAAGAAGAAGAAGTTGAAGAAGAAAGAAATTGAAAAGATCGGTAATGGATATTACCTCTTCTTTGGAACGCCTCTTTGAATCCTCCACTTAGGGAACTAAGATTGGTCTTTGAAGAAGACCAGAACCTCTAGGATTATTCTAGGGAAGTGGAGAGGAGAACATGTCAGGGGTTGTCCGAGCTTGAGTGCTCAATTTGGTGTGAGGAGGAGGGGGAGGAGGTGCCATTTTATAAGGGAGGAGAGGGGCACCTTAGGAATATCTCAAAATATTATTTTATATTAAAGTCAAAATCGGTTTATAATGGTTCCAAAGGGTCTTATTTCGAAGATAAAGTGGGTATGGGTCGAAATCCTATCAACCAATATGATTTAGACAGGTTTAGGGAATTATTTTAACCTTATCAATTAGATTTAACTCTAAGTTAAATAATTTAACTTTTACCGTGTCTTTTTGTTTTCTTTCACTATATGGTTAATACACTTACTATAA
This sequence comes from Viscum album, assembly GCA_963277665.1. Lineage (NCBI taxonomy): Eukaryota > Viridiplantae > Streptophyta > Magnoliopsida > Santalales > Viscaceae > Viscum > Viscum album. The sequence continues at coordinate 121,769,939 of OY728129.1, read as the reverse complement.
CATGCCAAAATAACCCCAAATTGTTTATTATTAATATATATATCCTTATCTAAGTCATTTGGCCGAACCTTAGATTTTTAGGAATAAAATAACAATTAATAATATAACATTTTATTTAAAAACTATTTTGTGTCAATTTTGACACTATTTGATATATGATTTTTGTAAAAGTCATAACAGAATTATATGTTCGAACCAAGTTGATTAAATCAACATTAAGATATCATAGTAACCTATAAAATTAGTGGAATTCATAAAAAGTCTCAAATTACATTTATTTTTGTGTTTATAACATCAATTATGTCAATATTTCATTAATAAGATAATTACTGCATCATCATTGTGTCATAAATAAATTAAATTATTTAATGTCTAAAAATTACAAATAAAATACCATTATGTAGGAAATCCTTGTAGCTTTCTAATTAATATTTATATTCGAATTTATATTATGTATAACCCCATATTAAAAATGCTTTACTTATTAAACATTGATTTTAACTATTTTAACCCTTCTTTAAATAAATTAATAATAAATGTCCTAATCTATTCCAAGTGGGCCTAAATGGTCATATTGTTATTCCTAAGTTTGTTTTTGGTCGAATTACACTTGTCCAATAGAATTAGGACATGTGTTAGGTTAATATTAATATCATATTTACCCTTAGTTACCCTATTTACTATTAACCGCGGTAAAAAAAGTAAAAAGTTACTATTCACCAAAATATTATTTTTATCTCATTGAACCAAATTTTACTTACTGATATCAACCGTGTTTGTCGGAGTTTCGAAATTCTATTCAAAGAAGTGGTAAAATTAAGTTTTATGCAAAATTCAGTTTTTAACCTACCACTTAGTGGTTTCACTATTCATCAAAAATTGAAAGTTTTCAAAAAAATACCAAAATTTCACCCTAGGCTAATTTCGATATTCTGAGTCCAAAAATGAAGTCCATTTTGAAAAATAAAATTTATAAAATTTCAAAAAGTGGTTATTACTATTCCTAACGGCTAGTTTTAATAGCATATTGTTGTTTAGTGAAACTCGGTATTGCGTACGACGCAAGCTATCGAGGAAGGTCGTGATTGCGTGTAAAGCAATCCAAGCAAGTGTTTTGTAGAAAAAGATTCCTTTGATGATTTATATAACATAAATGTCTTGGGTGTTACAAATACACCAACAATTCTAGCAACCTTTTCCTAGACCTCAGAAATTCCCACCAGCTCAACAACAAAAATTCCAACCAACTCCACAAATACCATAAGAAAAATCATAACCTCTCCAATAAAATAATGAAAACATAGTCACACCCATCATACAAAAAGTATAACAAAGGATGAAAACCCATGAGACTGAGATATAAAATTAAAGGGCAGATCTTATAATCCTAGAACATCAAGTGGGGGAAATTTATAAGACCTTATATGATTGATTATAGGTTATATTTCCCTATAATAATGAGACTCATTCTAAGGAGGAGACTAAATAAATAGTTGTTAGAATTGGAATGGCGTTGGACTAATAGAATCCTTGCAGTGAAGAGAAAAAGTAGATTGAAGAATCTAATAAAGATGTTACAGAGATAAATTAAAAAATAGAATCAACTGGAAATGCAATCATACAGGGAATTACCTAATAAAATAATTTATACATATTAATCACATCAAAGAAGCCACCTCTCCCATTTCATGAAATGACAATCCAACATACTATAGAGTGAAAGTATACATAATTCCTTGATATATTCCAACAACTTCACATCAACATTATATTTGTCAAAATAATTTTTAAAGTACTTTCTTATGATTTTTTTTCAAATAATATATTTCAATAAAAACGAAGCTTGAAGACTTAGGATTTATATCCCTTAATAAATAATTCATTAAAGTTGTCTAGTGAAACCAGCCTCCCAAAATGCGAGGCCTCGAATTTTTCTTAATTCCATACACTATAGGGATATGTAATTTAGAGAAATCCTTATGCGATCTAGGTGTAAGTATAAATCACACTCCAATGAGTGTATTAACGAATTTGGGTCTTGGTGAATTAAAACCAAGAATAGTGTCACTACAATTTGATGGACATTCAATAGAGAATATTATTGTATTTCATGAGGATATTTTAGTAAAGGCTGGAAAATTCATTTTCCTAGATGATTTCCTTGTTTTGGAAATGAAAATGTAAGGAGATATTTCCCTCTTATACGAGGGAAATTTCTCATCACTAGGAAGTTGTTGATTGATGTTAACCATGGGATATTGATATTAATTTATGTTGAAGAATAGGTAGTCTTAAATTTGTTTAAGGCCACTAAGTATAACTATAGGAAACTAAATTTTCTGGACATATCTCTTATTGAAAATAATCATGATCATTTGACCATTCATAAATGAAAGAAGAAACTACCTTCTATTTACAATAGATCTTGTACTCACAATAACATGAATTACGATTAAACTCTAATGAAGAAGGTTATCCCACCATCCACACCTTCCATTTTCTAAAAACAATCTACAAGGGGTATTAACTCAATGATTAAGACTTCTACATAAAAAAATTTCTATATTTATTCAATTAAAAAGGAACTAATTAGTAGGACTCCTAGGTTATGTTAAATAGGCTAGAATAGGGTAGTTTATTCTTTTGGACAGTTTAGAGATGCGAGAAGAATCTTTATAGGACCCTACCCAAATGTGGCATATAATGAAAAAAAACATCATCCAATCCTTACACAATGTGAAAATATCGAGTGCCTAAGTAATAAAAAATCAATGAAATACATTCCATGTTCTTAGTATATGGAATGTAAATTTTGAGTTTCTTTTAAATATCATGAGCCTAGGGTTCATAGTGAACCACCCCTGATGCTCCTACTACGCAACTCCTCCCCTCCCACGAGCTCCCTCTCCTGATGACATGCACCAATCCTTTGGTCCCTACCATCGGCCACCAAACCTCCTCCTATAATCTCCATAATTTATACCCCTGAATCTTCTATCTATTCTGATATGGCCTACACCATGTCTCTTCACACCCCATGTTCACCCAAGTGAGAAGATACTCCTCTACCACCTAAGCGACTGAGGGATGCACCTTCTCCACTACCTGTAGAGCCCCCCACCTATGATTCTGCCTCCAGCTTTGTGTGATCTTACACTTATTATGATTCACATTCTTCTCCCAATAGGTTCCAAGGTGTTGTATGCCCACATCTCCACCATTGCCTCCACTTTTCTTCACTAGAGCACCCGATTATGTTGGATTGTCTTCAAGCTAAGAAAATGTGGACTAGCAAGATCTTGGACCTAGTAGTACTCAAGAACATCTAGATATACGTGGAGGTACTTTTCCTCATTGACTATTTTCACCACATTCCCATCACCCAGAGGAATTAAGAGACCTACAAGGATCTTTTCCTTTGGTTCATGGCCACCTTTTAGTTATCCATTGACTATGTTTGATTCTGCCTCAGCAGTAGGCCTTATCAGATCAGCCTGTGAGAGTATGGAGTCAGACATGGTATCTAATCCAATGGATTAATTTACTCTCTGGGCTTATAGACATTTCATCTTGGGAGTAACAATTCTGAGTCCGCACATCTTTGGACGAGGATCACATGAGACCCTTAAAGTGTCAATGAGCCTTGCTCGATTAAGATAACTATGGTCTATGGTGCTGCCCTCCGAATCCTGTATCAGGCTTTATCTCCTATTTGGATCACACATGGTGATGATCATGGGAGAATAATACATATTGAGTTCATTATGCTTTCCATATCCATTGTCAGCCCAACCATCAACATGGATAGCCAGTTGGGTGAGTTCTACATAAGATGGGTGAGGGGAACCTGAGGTACGATTTCAGGGGGCTCCCTTATCAATCTTCTGGCTTGGAATCTCTATGACTTTAAGGCCACCCAATCCCTCACATAACTCAGTACTATGGAGAGTATCATCCCATTTCTTCTCCACTATATGGGGATATTCATGGAGGAAAATAGGATCAACTAGTGGGTGCCATCTTATCTTGAGGATGTTGATGAGGTGCCTACCCAGGATATAGACGAACCAGTCACACCAGCCACCCTTTCTCATGCCCTTGTATCCACCACTACCACCACAAACTTCACCCCTATTACAACTCCAAACCCACTAGATTCCATTCCCCCTAAACCTAACACCACCCATATTCCTTCTATATACAACACTACCTTTCCCACACGATCACCAACCCCATCCTTCCATATTGATCTATAGGCCATAAACCAGTGTATCCTGGAGAACCAGTAACATATTTCCCACCACTTACACATTCCCTTATCTGATATTTACCTTTTATCCGCCCTGAAACTACCATCACCATTCCACAGACCACCCACTATAGACTCCTCATCCACCTCCATTACTCCAACCTCAGACACCCTTATTGAACTTCCCATAGAGCTCACTGACCCTGTAGACCAGAATGCTTTTCTTGTCGAGCAGACCTTGTGGGGAAATGGGTCGACCCTCCCACCTTCTACCGAGGTTTCGTTCTTAAACCCTACTACTAGACACATGGCCACCATTAGGTTGGACACTTCACCTGCACCATCCACTGAGATTTATTCTAGTATCATAACACCTTCATAGGTCATCGATGATCCTTTTTCTTTATCATTGAGGACTTATATAGGCAGGTCCACATCGAGAGACCCTTTGTTCTTGATTTTTCTTTAGATTCAGTGACTGGTTAGAGCTCCCCTGAGTCTTATTTTTCCCCTTTACCTATACCTATTTATACTATGTCTGTGTCTATCTTTTGTTTTCATTGTATCCATGATTCCCCTTTGTACTCTGTTTTAATAATTTATGGATGAGATACACTTTATTTCACTACCAGGAATTCTTCTCATTTATCTTATATATTAATGAATTTGTATAGACAGTTATAGCTTTTCATACTCATCTATGGTCATTGACACACCACTCCTACAACCATATGCCTTACTACTTTGGCGGTCTCAACATCTATATAACATCGAGTTCTACCTTGAGGGTCTATCACATTGGATCCATGCTTAGAAGAGGTCCCCAACTTGATGATAACATATAATATTATTGCTACAAGATTCATGATTAGTGTGATCTTAAGGGGGTTAATCCCACACAGCATCTCTGAGAGCTCGGTGACACAATTAATAGTTTTTACCATAAACAACTCACTATTGATCCGATGGAGGACACTGATTGATATTTTTGTCCATCCATCTGGCTGATGATGTAATACTTATCACTTTATATGAGGTGACCAATATATTACTTTTTCATTATTTTTGGTATTGTGCTTGGGTTTTTTGTTTTCATTTTTATAGAAATTTTTTTATAGGACTGTCTGAATGTCACTGTACTCTTTTACTTCATTTATTTGAGTTGATTTCTTATGGTTTTGATTGTATGAACCTTACCATGTTTCTTCTTCCATAATGTGTAAACCATGTGGATTTATGTTTTATCTATTGTAGGAATTTTTTTCTAAAAATTTATAAAGGTAGCTTAATTCAACTATAAAACCAACAAGTTTCCCCTTTTTAGGACATTCACTATAGGGAACTCATGATTTCCAAATTTTAATTAAAAATTTTCATTTCATTGTTTCCTCTGTTTTATTTGATATCTCTCACATGATTCATTGTAGATCAATGGGGACATTGTCTCATTTTAATTTTTGGGTAGTCTTTATTAATTTTTATTTTTAATACACATGAATTATTTCCTGTGTTTACTTATCAGGGATACATTTTTCATTGAAATCATGCTTTTAACCTAAAATAACATTGTATCCATTTAAATATAAGACAAATTTATGTTCGAAATTGTTTAAATATATGTTTTGTCTTATTTATATTTTTAGTATCATTGTTGAGTTGAGTAATTTAATTCTAAAAATATATTATTGAAATTTCTTTTAATTAACTCATTATAATATTTTATACCCTGAGTTTTTGTTAATTATCGTTGTACACTCTATTTCTAAGTAGAATTCTATACTTACACTGCCATATTCTTTCCTGATAATATTTCTTGATAGATACATTGCACATGTAATCCAACCAATACATTAATTAAGATCATATCAAGGCTATTTTTGAAAAAAATCATTTTAAAAATGATAGTGAAAAATATTTTTGAGATAGTTTTGGATGAGACCCATCTTACATTTTTCATTCTTTAGCATGAAGTAGCCATGAATATCATTTTTCAGATGGATATGTTTCAAGCCTATTATATCATTCTACACTACTATTTGTATAATGCATGATTGTACATTGAACAATTGTGAGGGAATATTCACCGATGATAGACATAAGATGTTATTATTGGGGAGATGTATTATGGAACTTTCACTAGATTTTTGTGATGTAGTTCATGATCACTTTTGGCTTTTTTCAAATCCTATCTTGTTCTTTTGAAAAAAAAATTTAAAAACATATTGGGTTGCATACTAAGAAGGTAAAAACCCACCATTACCAGAATGATGAATCCTACGATGGATCATATGTGGTTAAGTGATGGATCTGAGATTTGGACTGAATATGACTTTTGAAAAATAATGAAATAGAAAAATTAAGGGATATGGTACATTTTTGATACATACATGAACAATTCATGGACACACATTAATCTGTTCGGAGCATGGAAACAATTTGACTTGGCAGAGTTACTTTAGATTCTTTAGTTATATTTATGAAGCATTATACTTTAGAGTGTACCCTCATTTTGAGCTTGTTTTTTATCTTATTATTACCTTCCTTCAGCCTCAGATACATTATATCCATATTGTTAAATCCCTCATAATTTATATATCATGTGTCTTTATGATGTAATGATGTTAGAACAAATGAAATCCTATGGTTTGGAACAATTATTCAGGGTATGAGAGTATCTCTGGATTAATTTTTACCTTGATTGTTGAGAGAAAATAAATTTTAGGTAAATTAAAAAATTGTTATTGTTTCTGAGGAACCATTATGAAATTGTAATTAAAAGAATAATCTGAATAAGGAATTGAACTATGAGGCATGACAGATTTTCATTGTAGGATTTATTCTAATGAAATGAATTATTACACATTCACATAGTTTTATTTTCTTTTTGGTAATGTATGTTTCATTTTAAAAAAAAAATTCCCTTAGAATCACAATTGAGATGATTTCTTGCTTCAGAATATGAAATTGTTTAAGTGTAAGGGAGTTTGATAAGCTAAAAATATATATACATATTGGATACATTTATTTAAGATATATAAGATAACGCACAGGATTTTGGTTTATTTTCATAAAAATTTGGAATTATAGACTTAAAGGAATAAATGATGAACTGTCAAAAATAAGATTTACGTGTCGTGTATCTCATACATGATGTGTATTCCACATTCACATCATGCTTGAAGAGCCTCATCCATCTTATGAAGACTTTATATGATGTGAAGAAAGGTCAGGTCATGTACATTAATTACACGATATATGTAGTTCAAATTTTTTCCATTTTTCTAAATGTCACTATAAGGTTTAGTGACAACCGTATATTCAGAAATTCAGATACTCCAACCCCATAGTTCAAAATACAAGGTCAAAATTCCAATAAAAAAACCACATATTCAAAATTAGAAATCCACTCATGTCACTTAACCACATAAATTTGAGAGATAACCCATACAGACAATAGAAATCACAAACCACTCGTAAAAAAATTCAATTTCAAACACAAATCAATTCAAAATTTAAATAGAAGATAGGTGAAAGGAGATGCATTGAGCCTAACCCTTACACTACAGATGAAATCCCACCCACCAACTACTTTCTAATCATTGTTCCAAACCCATCACCACTGTAACCATTGAACATGAAAATCCAATAAAAACATAATAGAAACATCCCTCTCGTACAACATCTGGTGCTCAATGTCTTCCAACTCCATCACAACCACCACGACACCCTTGAAGAAACACAACAGATTAAACACCTCACATTTTCATCACCATATTCGTTAGTGGGGCGGGACACCTTGAAAATCCATTTCTAGACTAATTCCAATGTTAATCACATTTCCTCGATATGCATCACCAAAAATGAACCAAAAATGGAACCAAACATATTGGAACCACAAACTAGGTGAAATCTAGGATTCTAGAGAAAAATAATATTGCCTGGTAGAAAAACAGAGAGGAGAAAATCCCAAAAGTGATATGATGTAACCATAGTAAACACCATCACCGATTTAACAAAAAACCAAAGTAGGGGATGAAAATAGTCCAGGCCCGCCCTTGACACAGAACTCATTCGTAAAGAACATCCCAAAAAGCACCACGAAAACCATTATACAAGAGAGAGATGGGGTCGAGAGTACAACAAGATTGGTAGAAAGAGTAGCGGAGGATAAACCATCCATAAGGAATGGTTAACGATCGTCACTACCAACATAATCCCAAATCACCAAGTCACATTAATGGAAACCAAAATAGAGTTTGGCGTTAAGTTTAAAGTGATATGAGTAGAGTAGAAATGGTTGGGGAACATGAACTGATAGCGAACATCTGAGAAGCACATAAGAACAAACGAAACCCAAATACAAGAGACAAAAAACCCCCTTAACCGATAGGAAACCCATTGAAAAAAAACAAACATCCACAAGAAGAATGTGCCATGAATAACCAGGAGGAAGAACATGGGAACCGTGGATGGTGAGGTAGTATAGGGTGATAATGGAAGAAACTAAATCTCCATGGAGTAGTAAGGCTCCACTATGACGAGTGAAGGAAAAACCTAGAGATAGGAAGAGAGTGATCCCCCAGGAAATAATGATTCCATCTTCTTAGATTATGAATCACATACATGACATGAAATTTTTTAAACAATGTGAAAGGTTTGAGGATCACCCGGTCAAAGATACAGGCCAATTATTAAAGAATTGTGGATCATAGATACACGATGTGCATCCCACATACACAATGTGATGATGTCAGGACTAAGCCACATAAAGCCAGTACATGACATGAAGGATATACACATTGTGTACTTCTCGGGACTCTTAATATTTTTAGTGCTTTTTGTGCAAAAGATTCTAGAGAGAGCTTCACATATTTCTTTTTATCTCATCATTATCTCCCGTTTTCATTATAATTTCACTCCAAACCCATTTTTATTCATTCCTTTAATTGTATTTCTAAATCCTTCAGAGTTTTTATTCAGACTATGGTTGTTCAACATCTGTTGAAATTCTACTTCTATCCGACATTCATTTTTTACACTAACTACTATTCAAAATCAACTCTTTCACCACACTCCATTGTTTCTTCCTACACAGTGGGGTTTTAATTGTATTTAAAATGGTTTAAATTTTTTGATCTTGATTCATAATTATATTAATGCTATATTTCTTATTTTCCCACTATTTAGTGATAATGTGAACAAGTTTAGTATCTCTACTTTTGATCAAAAAAAACATGTGCGGCTAATCCTCCTAGGGTTAGGGGTCGAGAGTGGGGGTGGTTTGGATATAATGAACATCTAATATAAAAATTTGTAACCCTATATCTAGTAACCAGGTTTAGAAAAAAATTCAATCATATTATTAGGTATTATCCCTATCATTTTAAATCTGATAGTCTATATCAGTACAGAAACCAAAGTAGTGCATGTGTTTTCTAAAGAAAAATTGCATAATAAGGTGTCTATTCACATAAAAATTGAATATCAATTATAAATGATTGACTCATTATAGATTAAATTAGACATTATGGATCTATAAATTGTCACATTTCCATAAATTTCATCCATTGTAACATCCAGCATTTTATAAATGATTAGGATTATAATGCATATAAAGAATATAAAAACTACAGCGATGTCATTGATCTTTATAATTGAGGAATTAACCAATTTTGATCTTATTGGATTCTAAAATGTACATGTTCTAGACATTGATTCCATTCGAGTCCTCGGAAAGGTTCATATGTGGTTAAAAATGATTCACAAGCCAACGGTGATAGTGTTGAGTAATAATTAACTCAAAAGATTTATTCCAACCTAGATAGGGACACTCCCAATTAGCTTTTATTTCAAATTATGTGATAACTTTTTTCTAGACAATTTCCTTGAGAACATAAACTTACACAAATTCCTACTACTTGGGATTACCCTTTCATGAGCTACTCAATAATATCTTTCCATAACAGTTTCATTTTTACACTAGAAAATGTGTTCACCTTACCATTAAACAAAATTTTAAATATACCTTTGTACATATTTTTGTTTTTTTATCATTCAATTTTCTTAGGCTATTAGGTCTTGACTAATTTCAACCATCCATTTTATTGATTTCTATAGATTCGTTTCACCCACCTTCAATTACATTTGGTATATCTATTTTTCCTCTCCTGATTGCAGGATATGGATTCATGTAAATGTGTTTTCAAGAGAAGATGAGAAATTCCATTACTAAAAAATTAGTAGTGAGATTTTTCGTGAAGAGATCAATTGGATCTGAGGCCTTGTGCCTTTTCAAACATATTATATCACTAACTATAGAATATTAGAGCTTTTACCAATGCTGATTTAAAGTGAAGATCTTGTTTATTTCAATCATGAGTAGCCCCACTGATCTCATATTTTGATAGTTTTAGAGTATACTAGAGATCTCATTTCTTACAGTCAGTTGATAAATCTTACTAAATTAAGTCTAATTTTTTCATACTAATTCTCTGTGTTGTATTCATTATAATTTTATCCCTTATAGGTTTTTATGATTCCATTATTTTTTTCTTTACAATTTTTTTTTGAGAATTAATAAATTATGCACAAGGTTATGTTGTTTCGATCAAGTAGGAATATGTTGGTCTAGATCACATTAAATCCTCTTTATATTTTATAGATTTTCTATTTTCCTCTTTTATCATGGATTGTCATTACTCATCATTTGTTCTTATTTAATTTCTCATCTCATTGTGAACTAGATTTTCTTTTATGTGCATGATTTTAGGAATATAGTTTAGGCATACTCTTGAAAGTTCCCCTCAATAGTTGTTATTATATCTATACATCCATGATAATGGATTACTACCAATATGAGATTGATTATTTCTTTGGTTAAATCAAATTTTAATTTTTGCTGACCTAAGATGATATAATTTTTAGTTCAGCAAGGGCTATATGATGTGTTGAATGGTCCTAATAAAACATTTTTATGTTATTACAATATTGGAAAGACTATAATTGCATACTATAATGTCCATCCTAACATCCTGATGAAATTACATAGCTATTTAACATTTTCCTTGTATGATAATGTTCCGTGAGAGGTTTCTTATAAAAACAATTGACCTAACATTTGGATTACGTTTGGAAAACAGTATATGAAAGCATCATTAGTAAGACATATATATAAAAAACATAAATAGCATACCTTCATGATTAATCTTGTAACTCTCATATAGTAACATATTTATGTGTTTAATAAAATATCATCAAGCATGTCCAATATAGATTTTAATATTGAAAATATAGACCATGAAATTTTTCTTATAATCCCATTGGACAGTTCATATAAACATATTATAGTTTATATGATATATCAAAAAATATCCTTGAACTTAGAGGAAGTAATATTTTTCTTCCCTTCCCATGAGTTACATTGTAAGATTAATGATAAATTTGAATATGAGGGTTTGAGTGTTGTAGGTCATTCTGAGTTTCATGGGAAGAAGAAAGATGAGAATTAGAATGTTGGAAAATATCATAGCTAGTCTATATAGTCTTAGTCCAAATCCATATTGAGATAGGTGACCTACTATAATTTTGGGGAACCTAGGAATGTTAGGCCCAAATTGAGAAATTGGATGTCTGTAGATCCTTCTAAATAATTCGGTGATCATTGACTTTTTACTGGCTAAGTACATGAGATTACTATAGTGTTGAATGTGTCTCAATAAACATTACATGTTTAGTGGGTTTTAGACTCAAGGTGTTCTTTCCACATGTTCCCATAAATGAATTATTTTTCTGAGTTGACTAAGGGAGATGCTGGAGAGGTTTTTTAGGAAACAATAAATGTTTCAATGTCATCGGTAGAGGTTTGTTGATGACATAACTCTCAGATTATTTTTTTGTTATCATATTGGATGTGATATTAGTTCCATATATGCATAAAAATATTATTTCATTGTGCATATTGGATGATAAAAGTTTTAACTTGAAATCTGAGTCTAGTTACCTTAAAATCTCCAAGGGTTCTCTTATGTTCTATAAAGGTTCCTTGATGAATGGGTTATATGTTATAAATGGGAAGATGCATGTGAAGCATTTGGGCAGAACTTATGTCAGTAACAATGAAAAATACAATGCTTTGAAACATAAGGCTAGGTAATGTGAGAGTTAAAGGTTTTTAGTAATTGAGAAAGAAAGGGTTGTTTACCCAATTTACACCAAGTAACATTCTTTTTTGTGAGGAGTATGTTCTTAATAAGTTTAAGAGATTAATTTTCATAAATCTAACATTAAATCAATTAAATAACTTTAGTATGTTCACTTTAACTTATGGGGACCTATTAGGATTACACCACAAGGTGTAAATTCTTATGTTTCACTTTTATAGATGAATTCTCTAGGAATTTATTGATTTATATACTACGAAATAAATATAATTTGTCTGAGTTTTTTAAAAATCGAAAATCATCTTGGAAGAAATCAATTTGGGAGGATGCTAGAGGCCCTAAAGTCTTATAAAGGCCTTGAATACTTGTCTACAAAATTCACTATGTTTTGTGAGGATGATGGATTTTTAAGCCATTCAAGTGTGATTCATTCACCTTAGTAGACTGTTTTATTTGAAATTTTTATCTATAACAGTATTGATTGAGTTTGTATCATGATTGCATGCCCTGGATTTCTTAAATAGTGTTGTTATGATACAACACCAATGATAATTTACATGATAAATAAGTGTCCCTCAACTATAAATGGTTTTAAAACTCTAATGGATATTTGGAGTATCCAACCCCCTTCCTATGTAGACAATAGTGTGCTTTGATGCACTAAATATCCTCATAATAATAATTAAAATCTTTTTCCAATGGTTTATAAGTGTTTCCTCATCGGGTATCCTCATGTGGTTAAAGGGTACAAGTTTCGTGTGGAGAAACCCAGATTTTAGAAATTTATTATTATTAGATATGTGGTGGTTTAAGGGTCATTTCCTCCTAGAGTTCATCCTCACATTGTTGGTAATGGTCATCCTTTTTAAGAATGGATGTTGAGGTTTATCCTTCCACTAATGAGGAGTCTCATATTGAGATTTCTATACCAATTCTTTATCCTGATTTAGATTATAGATCTATGTTTGATGATGATTTAAATGATGATGATCCTAGCGAACTTAGGGATTACTAGCTCACTAGGGATAGATATGTTTGAGTGATGAGACATAATTCTAGGTATTACTATACTAATATGGTTTCCCCCCTATATCTTACCTAGGATCTTGATGGTATGGATCTTTAATCATAAAAATAGGTCGTTAATGATAGATACTATAAGAACTAGATTGCTTCCATGGAAGATGTGATAGAACCCCATTGAATGAACCGTACATGGTCCATAGTCAATAAACCACATACTTATAAGGTGATTAGATAAAAATGGATCTATAAAATAGAAAGAAGTTAATATTACAAGGAATAATATTAAATTTATGGAATGATAGTTGGAAAAATTCTTTTTTTCATGACAGGTAACTGACTATTCTGAAAAAAAATTACCTATATAGAAACATTCTTTTATTATAATTTTATATACATATCATATTTATTTTTTTGTTAATATAAAAACATGATTTTAAAAATACCTTCTTGAATGGTGATTTAAATGAAAACTATTACAAGAATACTCTTCCACGTTTTTAACATGAATTTAAATATATCCAACACTGTTTGATTAATAAATCACATTATATATTAAAAAATCGTCCTAATAATGTTACAAATTAGTTGATTAACTCATATTACAAAATGTTTTAAATATGAATAATTTTAATGCCTGTGCTTATTTTAAATCTAAACAAAATTCATTATTTATATGGTGATTTAAGTTATTGACAAGTTTATCATATGTATTAATATGAAATTCATCACCAATGTAAAAATGAATTTGAATTCATATTTTAAAGATGATTATTTTTTTCATTATAAAAAAATTTCTATAAAAATTATTTTGGATATAAGGTGTGGGATTATTTATCTATCTCAATAGTACAATGTGATTAAATTTCATAAATGATACATTTTTTCTACTTTGAAACTTGTTAGTTTAGAAATTTAAAATTTAATTATCTTAGTCTCTCCTCAATACTTCTGATATTGAATATGTGAGTAAAATAACATAGGCTAATATTAAGGGAAATATTATGTATAATATGATATATACTATGTTATATGTTTCCTATCCTATTTATACCTTGAAGAATTTTATGGAAAATATGGGTAGTAAACTTTCCCATTCCCTTAAATGGATGTTAAGGAACATATCTTCTATATAATATCATTGAAATTTTTATGGTAGGAATGTTAATTTTTGAGACTTAGTGACAGGTTATATGGATTCAAATAATTTTGAAAATGTTAATACTAGGAAATCACTAACTCGTATTATTTTCACTATGTGTGGATAATCTATCTCTTGGAAGTGAAATATGTAATTAGTGGTGGAATTCTCAACTACCAAGTCTATGTATATGGAATTTAACGATTCCATCAGTGAATCCATTTATTTTAAGAGTTTTATTTATAAAAATTATTTATGTAATTCTATTATTACTATTCATTATGATTCTCAATCTACCATGCTTCTCTCTAAAAAAAAGTATTTCATAATAGGAATAAGTTTATATATTACATTTAATTTTATTAGAGAGTTTATTGAAAATGAAATAGTGTCTGTTAATAAAATTAACAAAATCATAGCCTAGCTGATAGTTTGAATAAGGTTTTGTATTAGTACAAGTTCATGTATTATTTAGATATTTTGAACTTATTTCAAAAGAATAACATTTAATTTTAAAAACATTAATTTTTTTTGGTTTAGTTTATTTTGAAAATGGTCGATATTTGTTCTTTTTAGAATACTTAATTGATTTCCAAATGAAACTAATTCCTTATTAGAAAATTTGTTTATTTTATAATGCTAAATATTAATTTTATATTTCTCTATTTGTTTTCCTATAATTGTATTCATTCTACCCATTTTGTTAATCCTTATGTAAGTCCTTAGATAACCTTATGTAGACTTTATGTTTGTCTCACCCATACATAGACATGTTGTTTTTTTGTTATAAATTTATATAAAATCTTACCTAACCATATTTAAGTCACTAATTCATGAGAGTACCATAAGGTGAACCACTCGATGCTACCTTTACATTGGAGTTTTTTACCCCCATGCAGTGGATTCACCATACCTTTAGACAGTATTTTAAATACACCTAAACACATATATATGTTTTTCTATTGCACTATTTTCCCAGGATCATAGGGCACGAGTAATTTCATCCTTCCATTTTCTTGATGATCGTTGAGATGTTGAAGCCACCTTTCATTTCCTTGGGTATATTAGATTTCCATCCCAATAACATGGTAGATGGATTCATGTGAAGGGTTTTTTTGGGATAGTTTGAGTGATTTCATTCCAAAAAATTGAGATATATCCTATTATTGATGATATTTTATATATTGAAGGCATTTTACCTCGATAGACACATCATAGCCCTCACTATAGAATATGTCATATTTCCTTAGTGCTGATTTCAAAGGAGATTCTATTGAATATGATTTTGAGGATCCCCATTGATCACATATTATCGACACTACTACAGTATCCTAGATATCCTATTTTTTAAATTATTTTAGTAAATATGACTATTGTTTGATTGTTTTATTCTTACTGATTCTCATGGTTTTTAATCTATGTTATTTTCTTCATGATTTTATAATATTATTCATTTTTTTTCATTGTATGTTTTTTGAGAATTAATAAATTTGGAATAAGGTGATGTTATTTCCATAGAGTATGACCAAACAAGTGTGACCCATGATAGATTACATGTTTCTCTTATTTGTTTTCACAATAATTTTCTGATTTTTCTTTCCCATTATTCATCATTTGTCCTTCCTTAGTTTCACATATCATTGCAAACTAGATTTTTTCTTGTTTGCATGATTCTAGTAATATAGTTTGGAAATACCCAAGTAGGTTCCCATCCAAAATCAGATTTACATCATGGTTTCAATGATCCATGTTCACAATAAAAAGCATTTACTAATAATCCCCATTGATATTGTTTGAGACTAACTCAACATGTAAAGATGGATCTCAATGACAATTAATTCTATTGAAAAATCCTGAATCAAATCCCTTCTCTTTCCAACCTTCAGATCAATGACTTGTCTTGAAATTATTTTCTAGAGATATCCCATATATTATTAGGATCCAAAATTTTTTATAATACATTAATCTTCCTTTCAATTATACTTGGGGGCCAGAAAAGTGTAAGGGTTCATGTATTTTTATTTTTGAAGAACGCAGGGTTGTGTGGTTTTACACTTTCCAACTACAATATTAAGAAAAGACATTGGGAGAGAAGGTGAATGGTGATAATTATAATGGAAAAACATAGTATAAGGATTCAAGGATATATGTGATCAAGGGATTGGGATTTTTTTTGGATTTTGTGTTGTGGGTGGGAGTTTATAGGTGAGTCCCTAGATTCCTTGATGGTTTGAATATCATAAGATCTAATTTGATAGACAATGTTGGTCAAAAATTCCAATGGAGATGATGATTAATTTATCACCACCCACTTATTTTAAATATGTGAAAATTTTAATAAATTCATATAAAAAATTATTTTAAATTGATTCATAATCATTCATGTCCATATGGTCTGGCTTAAATTTTTCTATTTTTTATTAAAAATACATAAGAAAAAAATTATGTGAAGAAAATAAAAAACGTCCCACATATTATAGTGTAATTTCCTAGTTTTCATCATTATAAATGATAAATTAATAAATAATTACTTAATTGATTAGTAACATATATTTACAGTGGATTTCACTCTAATACTAACTTAAACTACACTTTTTGGTAATTTCATTTTAAAACTTCCATTTTTAAGGAAAACATTAATATTTAAAAAAATATATGTTCAAATTTAAAATAATTATGTTTCAATTTTAAAATAAAATTTCATTTAATTATATTTAAATTCTAAATACTCTAGTGGAAAACTGGGTATTTATGAATACTAATTCACTACAACACATTTGATTCTTAATAAAATACTCTCAAAATGATAATAATTCTTGAAAAAAATTACACCAAGGATGTTAGAAAATAATTTTATCAAGGGAGACATTAATAAGTGGTTGTCACAATAATGTTTGGTAAGAGAGAAGATAGTGACACACCCTATGAATAATGATGCAGTAGTGATGATGTAAGATAAGAGTTTTTGTGCTTCCTTAATAACTAAAAAAGGCAATGGGAAAAAAATTAGGATTTATTTCTATAAGAGAAAGGATTATATGAAACATACCCTCCCACTCCTAAAATTCATTCTCAGATGGATATTTCAATGATTTCTTACATAGAATACAAATGATCCCACTAGCTTAGATTAGGTAAATGAAAGTTGATTCCTACTTGCTTCTTTTTTTAAACAAGTGGATCTAATACTAATTATTGTTATTAATTGATCATAGAGAAAGAGAATTAAGTGATAGAAATGGAGAAAATTTTGGAACTTATTTCTCTAAGAAAAATGATTTCACCATACAGCCTCTCCTACTCCCCCAATTCTTTCCCACATGGATCTCTGAAGAATCTAACATATAAAATACAAATGATTTCTCTAGATCAGATTAGATCAATGATGGAAGAACCCCAATACAATCGTTTATAACCACTAAAACCACATACATCTGCTAAATTTAATCGATTTCAATAAATGATATTTTTCAAACATTAAATATATATGACAAAATACATTCAAGAAACCATGGATGAAGCAATCAAGGGGCTGGTGGAGTTAGTGTACCCTCTATTCAAAATTGAATGTTGAAAAAATGATTCAATTTCCACTCGGAATCTATAATCTAGAAGTGTATCTACATTGGTATATCATCACTTGCGATACCACTATTATCAAAAAAATCCATAGGGTTCTTGCTCATGTGGATCTTTAAAAGTCACAATAGATATCGATCTATCATGAAACACATCCAATGATTGAAAATGTCAATATAATTCATATTTGAATAGTACATGGAGTTATTTCTCAAATAGAAATCACATTGACTATCATAATTAACCATATACTCCTTTTGTATGAATCTAATCACATATAGAAAAATCATTAAAAAACATTTGTTTACGAGACTCTAAAAAATAAATGAACATGGCTTCATTTGTGAATAAAGAAACACACTTATGAAACCTCAATATCAATCATAAAACTCAACCTAAAAAATTATATATGTATCCCGATGTAAAAATCATACTATAAGGATCTTTGACCACATATTGATATCTATATCCTATTAATAGTGGATCATATCCCCCATAAGAAAAAATATTTTTGGTGTACCTTTATGATACCTCATAATCAACTTGTCTATATCCAAATTCCTCTTCCTAATATTAAAGAGAAATTGGATCAAAATCACCACTAAATGGGAAATGTATGGCCCTAAAGACACTATAACATACACCAAGCTTCCAACTTCTAAGGAGTATGGTATAATTTACATCACCATGATTTCCTCATTAGATGGTGTACTTGAATTCATATTTAAATCCAAATGAATGGGAATAAAAATTCTCACTGGTTTGGTTATATTCATGATGAATGTTTTTCGAATGTGGACATCATAAGTTTCATAATATATATATTATATCCTCCTATACATATCACAAATGATTTTCATCCCCTAAATATATTGAGTTATTCCCATGTTTGTCATATCAAAATACTTGGATATCCCCTTTGTAAAATGAATTATCTTCACTACATCATTCCTAATGATCAACATGTAATCAACATAAAGTATGATAAAAAGAAGTTACCATCAGAAAATCCCTATAAGTAAACACACATGACAAAACAAGTTTTACTATATCCATGAATCACCTTGAATTAATCCAAATAAGTATACTGCTATCTCTGAGCCTTTTTCACCATATATAATATATTTTTCAAATTTCAATTTATTATTTATTTTATAAAACCTATATACCTTTAGAATATATCATATATATTTATTTGGAGAGTTTAATATATTGAAATGTTGTACTTATATCCATTTACTCAAGATCCAAGTCCAAGATTTCCAGCAATCCTCAAATGACTAGGATTAAAGACATCTTCACCATGGGTGAAAATATATCATCACATTAAAATCCTTTATTTTAAAATAATCCATTTATTAGTAATTGATATTTTTTGAATTCATTTCTATTGAAATTATTATTCAGCATGAACATACATTTGTTTATTAGTTACTTCTTACATTCAGGTAGTATCACCAAATCATAAGATTTATTTTTTCTCAAGGAATCTATCTCATTATTATTAGAATAAAACCAATTAATTTTTTTGGGATAATATTATACTTCTAGATATCCATATTTCTCCCCCTCATTAATCAAAAATATGTACTCTAAATATGAATATGTTATTTTTGATAAAATATTTTATAATAATTATTTATTGATATATGCAATGTAAGGGTTATGAGAAACACCATCACGTAGACATTGTGATGGTTTAGTAACTTTTTTAAACAGTATAGAGTCTCATTGTAACACCCCAGGTAAATAAAGAATATGACATTTCATATTTATCCATATTTGTGAATAAAATATTTAAATAACTTTAAAGGGGACGCTATGCTCGATGGCGTACCCAACACGCAACAACGAGTTTCTTGGGAATCTTACGTTGCACTCTAATAATAAAATAATATTAATTAAAATGGTAGTTAACATGTAGCCGTTGTATTGGCGGGAATGGATAGAAATAACTAAAATATGATTATATATGTTTTTTAAATGTTTTTACATTTATCCAATAAAAGATAATGGCTTAAAATACGGAAAGAATTCAATTTTAGGCGTATATGCCCTAGTTTTCACTAAAGGTTCACTTATCGCCTTTTAATGGAGAACTGTCATTAAATATAGTTTTTTTCACTCTTATACATTCTTTTGGACCAAATAAAACTCTTATTAAGAATCGGGACATCAAAATTTACTTTGTGTAAATTTTTGGTATCTTTCCGATAAAGTTCATTTTTTTAATGAATAGTGTAAAATGTTGTATTTTAATTCAAAACCTATTTTTAATCTAATTTATTTATATGATTAGATTATATTTTGAATTGGTTTTAAAGTGAAATTAGAAAATATTTTTACCATTAAATCCAATAGTGTTCGTTGGAATCAATTTCACTTTGAAATCAGACTTAAACTAGTGTCAATCTTTTGATACTTATTGTTTCATAAAACACGCTATTTGACATGACAGCGGGAATTAATTATTAAATTAATTAATGTGACTTATATGTTTTGAATTTTGTAAAATGGAATT
Source organism: Viscum album (assembly GCA_963277665.1). NCBI lineage: Eukaryota > Viridiplantae > Streptophyta > Magnoliopsida > Santalales > Viscaceae > Viscum > Viscum album. Next base: position 121,749,267 of record OY728129.1, on the reverse strand, counting down.
CATTTTTGAATTCAGAATATCAAATATAGCTTAGGGTGAATTTTTGGGATTTTTCTGAAAAACTTCAATTTTTGATGAATAGCGAGACCACTAAGTGGTACTTATAAAAACTGATTTTCCGTTTAAATGAAATTTTGCCATCATTATGTTTTGACTTTCAAAAATCCGACATACATGGTTGTCATTAATAAGTAAAATGTGGTTCAATGAGATTATAATAATTTTTTGGTGAATAGTAACTTATTAAGTTTTAATCGCGATTAGTGGTAATTAGGGTAGTTTAAGTTATAAATAATACTTTAATAAACTCAAATGACCTAGACACATGTCCCAACCTCATTGGTTGTGTTATGGCCGACCATGACATGCCATGGGTAAACTTGGGGTCCCCATGGATCCACTTTTGATGGGAAATGACATAAATTACTTTTTATTTAATGTTAAAGGGAAAATGACACAAACATAATATGTTTTACGACAACAATTTTTAAGTGGGTTTATACAAGTCCAAATTTTGATTATAAATAGTCTTGGAAAGATAAAAAGCTTTCCTATATCATAGTATTTTGTTTATAATTTTTAGACATTATATAAATTAAATTATTTATGACATAATAATGATGCAGCGATGACATCATTATTTGACGATTTAAATAAAATGGAAAGCTAATGTAAAATATATGAACTAAACATGTCCAAAACCAATTGGATGAGTGGATTTCGAAGAATTATCACCTTATCCACGAATTCTATCAATGTGGGACCTTTTAAAACCGAAACACATTTTAAAATAATGTAATATTTCTTTACTTTCCAAAAGTGCCCCTCCTCTCCTCTTATAAAAGGCCCCCACCTCTACCTCATTTCACACACTCTTCAAGCCTTTGGCTCGGCCAAACCCTGCCCATTTGCTCTCTCCACATCCCTCTCCTCATCCTATGGGATTCCCTTTGGTCAGAAGCCTTTCAAAGGAAGCCTTTAGGCTCAACTCAAAAGGAGTTACACTTTTAAAGGTAATTCACTCTCTCATGTTCATTTGTTTTATTTTGCTTCTCCAACCCCATAAACTCTTTTTATTTACTTATTTTGTAACAAAAACAGTATCTTCAATATACTACGATGTTGTTATATGATTTATTCGAGCTACACTCTCACACAACTACATCAAATGGTTAAAGAACATACGGTTTCCGTGGATGGTGAAATTCTGCCTCCCGAAACGATGATTGTTCAATACTCATTTAACACCTTAAAAGGTGGCCATTATGATGTCACTATTTTTATATATGATATATAATATGTTTATGTTTTATTTATGATTCTGTATTTTTCATTTTTGTCTTACCTTTATGGCTTCCATTATGGGTATACGCGATATCTTCATTTAAGGAAGTGCGGACTACCGCCCCCTCAAAGTGATTTGATTCGTTAAATACCATATGTGGGATGTATAAAGGATGGAAATATGATATTATATATGATATTATACTTTAATTATAATATATCTTTATATAATTATTATTCCATTCTATAAAATATGAAATAAAAATGAAAGTAGCGTTCATGCGTACGTACGGCTTACCGTCTCCATGAACGGTGCATTTCATTTCTTACCTCTAAATGATTATGTAATGTTATAAATGAATGCATGTACTGGATATATATGACATATATGATATCTAAATAATGAATACAATTCTGGATATAATAAACATTTGGCCACACAAACAACATGTAATTGTAAGAAGTCCACTTTCGACTTAAGAACCAATTATCGGCAAAACAAATATTATTAACTTAAATGATTAAATAATGTTTATGACATGGTAATAAGTGATATAAAAGGAATAATGAACTTGAAAAATGTTCTTAAGGAAGTATAAATTAACTCATGTTTATTATTCAGGAGATTAATGAACGATCGAGTCAAGTCGGACCCGAGGTAAGGGATCCTACAACTCTCTTTCTTTTTAAGTACACTCTTTTATGTCATTTATTTTATGCTCATCTTTCTTATGATTGAGATGTTCTTTTATATTAATACTACTGTAATTTTTATGTTCATGTTATGAGAGACCCTATTCTCTCTCATCAATCCATTTTGGAATTTTTGAGTGGCGCCATTAGGATGCCGAACTTTCGTAAGAGATCTAACCTCTCTCTTTCTTTTTAAGTACTCTCCTTTATGTCACTTCTTTTAAGCTCCTCTTTGTAATGTTGGGGGATGTTCTTTTATATTCCTCTTTCTGTAAATTTTATTGTAATGTGATGGGATACCCTATTTGATCTCATCAATCCATATTCGGAAGTTTTATGTGGCGCTGTTAGGCTGCCGAGTTTTCGTAAGGGATTTTTCCTCTCACTTTTATTCCCGTGTGATTTATGCTACATTTGCCATAAATTCCATTGAGTGGTGTATGTACTGCCCATTATTCTACTATTTGTGTAATATACTTTCATTTATGAGTATTTACATCAATGATCTATTGTCCTTCTTTCATGGGGTGTATGTTTTGAAAGATACCCAAGTCGGTAAAGGAACCTTTCACCCTCCTCTTTTTTTAAAAGACTTCTTTTGTTGGGTCTTTTAATTTACATATTGTTATGTTGGGATATGTTATCATATATCCTTATTGATGTAAATTTTATGTCCAAGTGATGAGATACTCTTTTTATCTCTCATCAAGACATTTTGATGTGATGCCGTTAGGCTGTCAAGGGAACTTTTTAACCCAATTTCGATTTCTTTGGGTTCAACATGTAGTCATTGAATATGTCATCCATTGAATACGTGTGAATGACCTTTTATTGTTTTACACTTAATATCCACTTATATTGGGTGTATTTATTTTTTTCACACATATTTTTTAGATTGATTTGTCCTTAATTTAAGGATACCTTCTTTATAAGGGATTTCATCACATTTGAAATTTCTATTGAGGGTTCATTGTTGTTATGAACCAATTCACTCTTATATGGTGTATATACTGTCCTTTGGAGTATTATATCATGAATCCTTTTATTCTCATGATATTATAAAGTTCTGACTAAATATTATTCCTCGATTATTGTATTCAAGTGTCTCTAATTTTGGGAAAACCCCTTTAACCAAAATATCGTTTTAAATGTTTTAATTATTTGTTCTTATTAATATCCATGATTTCAAAATGGTTTTTAAGGATTTATTTATATGGATATTAATGGTTTAAAATGTTAAAATTTTCAAGGTGGTATGGGACACTTTGATTCAAAAATCTCTTTATTAAATGTTTTAAATGGTTTTGGAAATGGTTTCTTTTTGAATGGATTCATTATTTCAATATCCTAAAATGTTATATTGTGATTGAAATGTGGAAATGTTATGTTTTCTTTATTCATGTTTATGTGATACGATTATGTTATGGTTCTTGGGCATTGTTATGAATAACGGGTGGTTCTGTGATAAACTAAGGGCGGGTGAGCCCGATATAGCTATCCAATGCATTGGGTAACGCGAAGGAGTGAAACGTTAAGGTTTCTCCAAAGAGATTTAGGGAATATACTGTGATGGGTATTCCAAACGTAACCAAGAGGGTTACTCCCCACGTAAGAATATTATGAATGCCTAAAGTTACCTTTATGTATTATGTTTTCTATGATTTATTCATGATTTGATATGCCTATATTTTATGGGTAATGTATGATTTCATTCTTATGTATATACGAACTCATGTTTCCTTTCCATATTTTTATAACCCTTACTGAGCTTTTTATGCTCATCCCAAGTTTTTGAAATGTTTTTCACAGGTCAAGGGAAAGGTACATGATGTGATAATAGTGTCGAGGATGTGTCAAGAAAGAATCCATGTTTCATTTGAAATATGTTTCTGTTGATGGGAAGAATGAATACTGTCTTTTATGTAACCACTTTGTTTAAATGTGGAATGTAATGCAAGTTTCATGATCTAATTCTCTAAAACACTAAACCTGAAAAGATCCTCAATGTGTAATCTTGTAATAACTCAAGATTAAGTAAGGTTTAAGGCTGGGGCATTATACTCATCATATTCAATTCCACCTCCAATGTCTCAGAATTTACTACTAATTGGTCTCTAAGAGCCACCTTCTCTTCCAAGGTAGGTTGTGGTGGTATAGGTCATGGTTAAGTAATCGATTCATCAACACTTATTTTTTGGGGGGAATTATTGGATTTTACATTTCCTAAATAATTTAGTTATCATGGGACACAAAAACTTTGGTTTTGATCACCTTATTCTCCTTTGGGTCCCAAATGTTGTATCGGAACACATCATGTCACGAACCGTCCTCGGGGCCCATGACGTGACTACCCCAAGCCCGCCTTTCATAGGCCAGGGGCTGACTACTAGCACCAAGGCGTAATTCCCGGTAAAAAGGGAAGGCATTGCCTTTGTAAATTAAACAAACACCAAAGAGAAAGCAAGCAATAGAAGTAAACAGTACGTAAAAACTGGGTACAACAGTAAGTGCGGAAAAGTTAGTGGTCCAGTAGAGAAACCCAAACTGAAATTAAAGTACGACTGGAAAGGAAAAACAACAACTGAAAGTAAAGCCGCAACTTCGAGCCATCCACTGGAATTCCCACTTGAAGGGTGATTACAGATGGCCTCCACAGCTCCTGGGGTCTAGCCGTCCGCTCCGAGTACGTCCCGCCCAGTGGTCCACCTCCAGGTACCGTCCAGCTCTGCTAGCCTCAACCACGATCAGCGCTGTCCGTCATCTGCAACCAACACAACGTAGTGCGGGCATAGCCCGTGCAGGGGTGAGTATGAGATACTCAGCAAAAGGTCTCCCAGAATCCACAAAGGATAATACACAAAGTAAAGATACAATTACGGAGTAACATTCGACACTGCTTAGGTATATGCCCATACATATACCTAATTCAACAATTCTTGTTCTGCTCCGACATCCGAGCCCACGTACAACTGAGTCCACACAAGAAAGAAAAAGTTAAATCCACACAGGATAGCACAACACAATCCACATAATAAAGCAAAACAGGATTTCAGCTCACACATGTATACTTCTTCGTAAGACGATAGAGATGATCAGATATTCCCACTAATTCATCTATGTTGTGAGACCCACAAAGGATAAATAGGTACTAACCCCCGCAATCACCCACAAAGGATCTGACCCAAACAGGATAGATAGGTAACTAACCCCCGTAATGACCCACAAAGGATCTGACCCAAAAACTATCGATAGATAACTAACCCCTACAATGACCCACAAAGGATCTGACACACACAGGATCGATAGGTAACTAACCCCCGCAAAATCCCACACAGGATAAGACCCACCCAGGATCTGTAGGCGCTGGCCCACACAGGACCACTGAGCGCTGACCCACACAGGATCGGACCCACAAAGGATATGTGGCACTGATCCACGTAGGATCACTGAGTGTTGTATTCTTCGATGTCGATTCCACTGAGGATCTCTGTACAGTCGTCGTCATCGTCGCAGTCGCAGCAAGATCTAGGGTTCCCGCACACAGCAAGCTCGTTCGGGAGGGTCTGCTCCATGAGCCGAGAGGTCGATACATCAACTGAAACATAGTCCGGAGTTGATGTATCCAAAAGTTTTGTTTCGTCAACAGGAACTCAACGTCGCAGACGGCGCGTCAATCAGACGCCCGGTATGAGAGTTATTGGCCTTTTCGTTCTAGGGGCCTGGTTGGTTTTTAAGGAAAAACCAACCCAACCGTACTTTACATGCGTCCAATCCTCGGTTGGAGTAAGCCAAAAGATCTGACTCACTTAAATGAATCCAAAAAAGTCAACGGCACATCAATCGGACGCCCGGAACATAAGTTATGAGCGTTTCCATTCTGAGGGCCCAGTTGGTTTCGTGTACAAACCATCCCGGCCAAACACAAAGTATTATGAAACCTTCAGTGTAGTATGGAAAAACAACCGTCTCGATCCAAGGATCACATCTCCACTAATGGTTCGTCGATCGGAGGTTTGTAGCCGAAGATATGCGCAAAAGACCGAAAAGGACTGAAAACGGGTGTTCTGGGCCCGGACCGACCCGGCCCGGCCGGCGCGGCGCAGCCCGGCCTGGGCGTGACCCGGCTAGCATTGGCCAGGTGCCCAGCGGGTCGGCTCAGCCATTACGACCGAGCGAAGAGGGGCGTGCGCTGCCCCGCGTGAAGGAGCCGTGACCCGCGTGGGGCCACCCTTGCCAGCGGACATGGCGGGCTCCCGCATCCCATCCCCCTCAGGTACCGCGCGGTCGTGGGACCACGCCTTGCCGCCACGGCGACTCCTTTCGGCGGCGTGCTGGCGGGCTGTTCCGCGGACCACCGGACGAGTTTTGGTGGTCAGAATTGCGTACCATCTTCGCCAATGGCCCTCCCAGGGTCTGTCCTTCACAGCGAGGACCTCACATCGCCAATGTGGCTTACATTGTCATCGCCCTCCAGTCGGCACACCAAGAACAAAAGGACAGTGTGTTCGGACTTGTTTGTTGGTCCGCACCCACCGCGTTAGTGGTTTTAAAAGTCTCACAACAAATATTTAAACAAACCGCAGATATAATCACATAGATTAAAATGATCAAAAACCCCTACCTCTACGTCGTCGTCGAACGTGAGTTCGTCACGGAATTGACCGTCATGGAAGAATAGGATCGTCGCGTCGCAGAATGGGCGTCAATGTCGTTTCGGTACACGGCGTTGCGCAGTCAAACTCCAAGGATTTAAAATCACGCAGATTTAATTGCACCATTAAAACCCATTTTGAGGATAGAATTCCCAATGAATTAAATGAACCGCAACCCCCTACCTCAATCGGTTGTTGATCGAAGATTGTTGCGGGGAAGGAACATCGTGAAAGAAGCGTCGTAGAAGGAGAATCGTCGGCGTCGCGGTACACGACATCGCGTCGTCGATCTCCATGGGTTTGGCGTTCTTCGTCGCCCTTCATCGAAGGCTGGTGTTCTTCATCGGCAACGATGTGTTCTTCTCATTCTTCGCATTCTTCACAAAGGAGGATGAAGATCTTCAAGCTTTAGAGTTTCTCCAAATCCTCCCAACAAGCCACCCTCATGTAAAACATGTGTTGGTCTTATTTTATTCCCGATTCCAACAATTAGAAAATCTATGTTAATAAACGAACAATTAATTCGATGAATTAATTGCAACAACTTAACTGCCAAATTAATAGGGGCGTTTAGTATTTAAGTAAACGCACTGTTTGACTTTATTTAAAAGAGGTTTTCGCGGGTGCGTTACTTAGAGGGAAAAAAATGGTGGGGCTCGTGCAGGCCCCACCTCACAAATATCCTACGAAGTTGGTAGGATATCGTGGGTCCCACCTTATCCTCTTAACCTTGCTTAAGTGGATTTAAGTGGCTTTAAGTGAAATAAAATAAAGCGTCACACCACTTTTATTTTATTTCTTAACGTAACCCCAAAAATTAAAACCCACACCTGAGCAAACACAACTCCGGAAAAGCAGTTTCTAAGCAAATACCGACGCTGCGATTCCATCAGTGCCCTCAAAATTCGATTCCGAGCACTGGTTGAAAAGTTAGAAAAACCCGCTCGTTCGTTCAGTGAACGTACCCGAGCCAAACTGCAGAAAATGATTCCAGGCACACCGGGCCTTGGAATCAGGTGCCGTCATAAACTACGTCCTTGTAAAATTCCAAAAAAAATTAAGAAAAAAAATTCCTTGAATTTTACGGCTCTTCACATCACTCCCACCTCAGGGATTTACGTCCCCGTAAAGATACATCATAAACTAGGGAAACAAATGTGGGTACTGAGCACGCATCTGAGCCTCCCACCACCAAGTACTCTCCTGGAGGTTCCCGTGCTTCCATCTTATGCGCACTAGAGGAATCGACCATCCAAGTAGGACCCGCTCCTGTTGATCCTCGATCTCCACCAGGACCTCCGCAAAATTCACCCCATCATCAACGTCAAGCTCCCCATGGTCAAAGATATGCATCGGGTCATGCACATATCTTTTCAGCTGAGATACGTGGAATTCATCGTGCACCTGGTGCAACTGAGGTGGTAGAGCCAGGCGATAGGCCACCTCTCCAATCATTCTGATGACCTGGAATGTTCCGATGAAGCGTGGAGACAACTTTCCGCCTCGACCAAATATCCGTAATCCACATCGTGGTGAGACACGCAAGAAGATGTGGTCGTCATCCTCGAACTCTAGTGGCCTCTACCTCCTGTCAGCATATGACTTCTGCCGGCTCTGAGCAGTCCTCATCCACTCTTGGATGATCTGGACCTTCTCTGTCGTGGCCTGGACCATCTCCGGTCGCACAAGTGCTGACTCCCCAGGGTCGGTCCAGCACAAAGGAGATCTACAAGGTCGGTCGTACAATGCCTCGTATGGTGTCATCCCGATGGTGGAGTGGTAGCTGTTGTTGTACACAAACTCCACCAAGGGTAGGTGGTCCTCCCAGCTATGACCAAAGTCGAGGACACATGCGTGGAGCATGTACTCAAGAGTCTGTATGGTCCTCTCCGTCTGACCATTTTTCTGAGGGTGAAAGGTGGTGCTCAGACGTAGCTGCATCCCGAACTCCTCCTGCAACCCCTTCCAAAGCCAGGAAGTAAAACGAGCATCTCGATCGGAGACGATAGATGATGGAACACCGTGAAGTCATACAATCTTCTGAACGTAGAGATGTACCATGCTCTCCACTGGTCCCTGCTCTCTAATGGCTAATAAGTGAGGCGACTTGATGAGTCGGTCGACAATCACCCAAATGGAGTCGTGACCTCTGGATGTGCGTGGAAGTCCAGTCACGAAGTCCATAGATATCTCATCCCACTTCCACTCTGGGACCTCTAAGGGATGTTCCAATACTGCTGGTACCTGATGCTCTACCTTCACCTGATGGCAGGTGAGGCATCGAGAAACGAACTTTGCCACAACCTTCTTCATGCCCGGCCACCGGTGCTATCGTCTGAGATCCTGGTACATCTTCGCCACTCTAGGATGTACCACCAAAGGGGAAGTGTGAAACTCTCTCAGCACCTCCTCTCGTAAAGCAACTAGTACCAAGGTACATCCTATGAATAGGACGTCCTGCTCTGCTCCAAAGATGAAACTATCAGGTGCATGTCCTGGGGATATCTGCGCACACCGCGTCTCACAGTTAGCGTCCCCACGCTGTGCCTCTCTGACCCGCTGCTGTAGTGGAGGAGTGACTATGAGAGACTGAAGGAAGGTTGTTCTATATTTATCCACAAATGATATCTGCAAGGCGGCTAGCTGCTCTGTCGCCTCCTCAAGTAGCTGAATTCTTGTCCTCCTGCTGAGAGCATCGGCTACTACGTTCCCCTTCCCAGGAGTATAGACTATCTCAAAGTCATAGTCCTGGAGGAACTCGATCCATCGCCGCTGTCTCAGGTTCAGGTCCTTCTGAGAGAAGATGTACCTGAGACTCTGATGGTCAGAAATGACTGTAAAGTGCTCGCCCATCAGGTAGTGACGCCATGTCTTCAGATCGAAGACCGCTACTGTTAACTCCAATTCATGGGTAGTATAGTTATGCTCATGAGGCCTCAACTGACGTGATCCTTAGGACATCACTTCCCGCTCTTGCATCGGGACACATCTGAGTCTGGTCCCTGATGCATCGCAGTAGACTACGTACCCAACTCCCTCCTCTGGAAGCCTCAAGATAGGGGCGTTGTTCAATATCTGTCTCAGCTCCTGGAAGCTCTGATAACATCCTTCTGACCACGCAAAGGGCTTCCCCTTCTTCGTAAGATCTAGGAGTGGTGCCGCAACTCTTGAGAAGTCTGGCACAAATCTTCGATAGTATCCCGCTAGTCCCAAGAAACTTCGCATCTCTGTCACACTCCTGGGTGGCTCCCAAGCTAGCACTGCCTCGATTTTCGCATGATCCACTGCAACTCCTGCCTTAGATATGACGTGTCCCAAGAAGTGGACCTCACGTATCTAGAACTGACACTTTGAGAGCTTTCCATAAATCTGGTGCTCTCGGAGTGTGTCTTTTACAACCCGCAAGTGGTAGGCGTGCTCCTCCCCAGTCGTCGAGTATATCAAAATGTCGTCGATGAAGACCATGAAAATCGATCGAGGTATGGTTGAAAGATCTTGTTCATGAGGCCCATTAACACCGCTAGAGCATTACTTACGCCGAATGGTATAACCAAGAACTCAATGTGCCCATACCAACATCTGAAGGTCTTCTTCTGCACGTCCTTGTCCCGAACACTGAGCTGATGATAGCCTGACCTGAGGTCTATCTTCGAGAACCACCGTGCTCCCTTGAGCTGATTGAAGAGGTCATCAATCCTCGGTAGCGGATACTTGTTCCTCACTGTCACCTAGTTCAGGCGACGATAGTCGACACAAAGTAGTAAGCTCCCATCTGCCTTCTTGGCGAACAATATCGGGGAAGCCCAGGGTGAAACACTGGGTCTGATGAATCCCTTTCTCTGCAAGTCCTCCAACTGTACCCGTAGCTCTCGATGCTCGACAGGAGCCATCCGATATGCTTGGGTGGCTATCGGGGTTGTACCGGGGTACAGATCAATATAAAATTTTACCTCTCTGCGAGGAGGTAGTCCAGGAATGTTGTTGGGGAAGACGTCCGCATACTGATCCACCAATACAGGAAAACTAGGACTCTGCACGTCAACTTCTCCTAGGATGAGGCTAGACAACTAATGAGTGATGGGTTGTCCTCTCCTCTGCGGAAGTCTATCCTATGCTGCGAAGGCTCCCTTCTCACCGGTGAAGAAGAACCTACTCCCGTCGGTGCGTACACATCGCACCTTGTCCCTAATACAGTGAATTTGTGCATGGAATGTAGATAACCAATCCATGCCCAAGATGATGTTGTAAGGCCTCGACGCCGCTACAAGAAGATCCCAGCCGAAGCTCTCGCCTCCTAAAGTAATCTCACACTGCCGGCACCCATGCGTAATCGTCGAGTCTGATCCCGTAGGAGTCTCTAGTCGTAAGGATCGAGCCAACAGCTCTGTTGGAATCTCTGAGCTCCGAACAAGGGCAGCGACTATGAAAGAATGACTCTCTCTTGTGTCTATAAGAACTGCAGCAAGGGTGGAATAGACACAAATAGTACCTCGAATCATCTCGGTCACGCCGTGGTCGTAGGCCTCCGCTGCCTGGAGCTATGCCTGTTTCTACCTGCCAGCTCCCTGTGGCCGGGGTGGACCTCCTGGTGGTGGTGGTGGTAGAGCCTCAAAGCGTCTCCCACCACCTGCTGCTCGGCCAGCTCCTCTGCCTCATCCGCCTTCTCCCTGCGGACCGCCACGGTCGACCCTCTGCCTCTTCCTGGGTGGCCCCTCAACCGTCTGCTTCTCATCGGCACGGTGGGGAGGGCAGTCACGAGCCATGTGGCCCTGCCCGCTACATGTGTAGCACTACCTGCCTCTCGAAAGACTAGCTCCACACTATGTGCCCCGCACTGCTGAGCCAGTGTCCTGAGGTCGTCTGCCTGAGGGTCTGGTCTGCCTGGACCCATGAGTCATCCGTCGACTGCCTGCTGCATAAGACTCTGCTACCTGCCACCTGGCAGTAGGTCTCGCTGCTGATGTAGACTCAGAAAGAAAGCTCTAAATCAAAAAGGATCGCTCCAGTACTCATGGCAGAGTCAGAATGCTGAGGGAGATCAGCGATGCACTGATCTCATACCTCAATTACTGCCCAAAGGTCCGGGTCTGGAAGAATGGGTCTCGTACCATGTTTGTCGATTAGCGCGAGAGATCAGTAAATCTTGTCGAGTACTGGGCAACCGTCAAGCTGCCCTACCACAGCTAAAGAAGCTCCTGGATGCACACTGCACGGAGGGTGTCTGGGACGAACTCTGAGTGAAAGAGGCTCTCAAAGTCCATCTAGAGAAGAGATTCATCATCGTGCACCTGGAGCATCATGCTCCACCATCGGCCCACTGCCGCGTGCAGTAGGCTCGCTGCAAGGATCACCATGAGGTCTGCTGGTGTCCCCACAAACCTGAAAACTCGTACCACTGCTTCCAGCCAATCCTCAGTATCCTGGGGGTCCGTCTCCCCACAGAACCTGGGCGGTCGCTAGTGCTGGAACTCGTGCAGGGCACTAAGGCGACGTGCATCGTCAGCAGCTGGGGCTGGAAGGATCGATGGCTCGGTGGGTAAAGGTATCGCTGGTGCCTCAGCTGGCAAAGTGCCCTGTACCGAGCCCTCGTCGCTCGGTGGGCTGTCGTCACACACAAATCTCGGAGCCCTTGCTGGCTGCCATTGTGGGGCTATCCTGAAAAGAAACAGGTGCACCACGGTCAAATAGTATGCCTGGTGAGCTGACATAAAGTAATCACAAAGAAAACTTGAAACACACATGCAATCAATGATTTCATGCATTAAGTCAGAAACCAGAAGTTAGGGTCCTGGTGTACGGATACGTCGGCCGCCGCACTAACACTGGACTCCCTGAACTGATAACCACACCCAATACTCTTAACACTATTGCTTCACTTAGAAAAATATCTGAGTCCAAAGTTCTACGGTAGAACCGAACTCCACTGATACCAATTTGTCACGACCCGTCCTTGGGGCCCGTGTTGTGACTACCCCAAGCACGCCTTCCATATGCTAGGGGCTGGCGACAAGAACCAAGGCGTAATTCCCCGTAAAAAGGGAAGGCATTACCTTTGTAAAGTAAACAAACACCACAGAGCAAGCAAGCAGTAGAAGTAAAAACTAAGTAAAAACTGGGTACAACAATAAGTGTGGAAAAGTTAGTGGGCCAGTATACAAACCCAAACTGAAAGTAAAGTACAACTGGAAAGGAAAAACATCAACTGAAAGTAAAGCCGCAACGTCGATCCGTCCACTAGAAGTCCCACCTGAAGGGTGAGTACAGATGGCCTCCACAGCTCCTAGGGTCCAACAGTCCGCTCCGAGTACATCCCGCCCAGTGGTCCACCTCCAGATACCGTCCTTCTCTGCTAGCCTGAACGACGATCAGCGTTGTCCGTCGTCTATAACCAACACAACGTAGTGCGGGCATATCCTGTTCAGGGGTGAGTATGAGCTACTCAGTAGGGACCCCGAGACCCCCGAAGGTCTCCCAGAATCCAAAAAGGATAATCCACAAAAAAAAAGATACAATCATGAAGTAACATTCGACACTGCTTAGGTATATTCCCATACATATACCTAAGTCATCAATTCTCATTCGGCTCCAACATCCGAGCCCATGTACAACCCAGTCCACAAAAGAAAGCAAAACGTAAATCCACACCGGATAGCACAACACAATCCACATATGAAATCAAAACAGGATTTAAGATCACACATGTATACTTCTTCATAAGACGATAGAGATGATCAGATATTGCCATTGATTCATCTAAGCCGTCGGACCCACAAAGGATCAATAAGTACTAACCCCCGTAATGACCCACAACGGATCTGACCCAAACATGACTGATAGGTAACTAACCTCCGAAATGACCCACAAAGGATCTGACCCACAAAGGATCGATAGGTAACTAACCTCGGCAAAGACCCACAAAGGATCTGACCCACACAGGATCGATAGGTATCTTACCCCCGCAAATACCCACACATGATCGGACCCACACAGGATCTGAAGGTGCGGGCCCACACAGGACCGCTGAGCGCTGACCCACACAAGATCGGACCCACACATGATCTGTGTCACTGATCCACATAGGATCACTGAGTGCCGTAGTCGTCACCGTCGAGTCCACTGAGGATCTCTGTACAGTCGTCGGCGTCGTCGTAGTCACAGCCAGCTCTATGGTTCCCGCACACAGCTAGCTCATTCGGGAGGGTCCGCTCCACGAGCCAAGAGGATGATACATCAACTGACACATAGTCCAGGGTTGATGTATCCAAAAGATCTGTTTCGTCACCAGGAACTCAACGTCGCAGACGGCGCGTCAATCGGACGCCCGGTCTGAGAGTTATTGGCTTTTTCGTTCCATGGACCTGGTTGTTTTTTAAGGCAAAACCAACCCGACCGTACTCCACCTATGTCCAAACCTTGGCCGGAGTAAGCCAAAAGATCCGTATCACTTAGAGGAAATCAAAAAATTCGACGACATGTCAATCGGACGTCCGGAACTTAAGTTATGAGTGTTTCCGATCCGAGGACCCGGTTGGTTTCGTGTACGAAGAAACCCGAATGAACCCAAATTATTCCAAAAACCTTCAGTGTAGTATGTCAAAACGACCGTCTCAATCCAAGGATCACATCTCCGCTAATGGTGCATCGATCGGAGGTCCGTAGCCAACGATATGGGCAAAAGACAGAAGAGGTCTGAAAACGGGGGGTCTGGGCCCGGACCGACCCGGCCCAACCCCCCTGGGTCTGCCCGAGCCGGGTCGACCGGACCCGGGGCCGGGTCCGACCCAGATGGCGCGACACAGCCTGGCCGGCATGGCCCGGCCCGACCTGGGCATGACCCGGCTAGTGCTGTCCGGGTGGCCAGCGGGTCGGCTCGGCCGTTACGGCTGAGCGAAGCGGGGGGCGCACTGCCCCCGCATGAAGGAGTCGCGGCCCCGCGTGGGGCCGCCCTTGCTAGCGGACGCGACCGGCTGCCACGTCCAGTCCCCTTCCAGTCCCGCGCGGTCGTGGGACCGCGCCCTACCGTCGGTGCAGGCGGGCTACTCCGCTGACCACCGGACGGGTTCCGGTGGTCGGAATTGCGTGTCGTCTTCGCCAATGGCCATCCCGGGGTCCATCCTTCACTGTGAAGACCTCAAATTTCCCGTGCGGCTTAATTTGTCTTTGCCCGCCAATCCGCACACCAAGAACAAAAGGACGGTGGGTTCGGACTTGTATGTTGGTCCACACCCACCGTGTTAGTGGTTTTAAAATTCTCACAACAAATATTTAAAAAACCACGGATATAATCACATAGATTAAAATGAACAAATACCCCTACCTCAACGTTGTCATCGAACGTGAGTTCGTCTCGGAATTGACCGTTGCAGAAGAAGAGGATCGTCGTGTCGCGGAAGGGGCATCGATGTCATCGCGGTACACGGCGTTGCGCAGTCAGACTCCGAGGATTTAAAATCACGTAGATTTAATTTCACCATTAAAACCCATGCTGAGGATATAATTCACGAAGAATAAAAAGAACCACAACCCCCTAACTCAATTGTTTTTGATCGAATATTGTCGCGGGGAAGGAATGTCGCGGAAGAAGCATCGCGGAAGGAGAATCGTCGGTGTCGCAGTACACGGTGTCGCGTCGTCGATCTCCAAGGGTTCGGCGTTCTTCATCACCCTTCATCGGAGGCCGGCGTTCTTCGTCGGCGAAGATGTGTTCTTCGTGTTCTTCGCGTTCTTCGTGAAGGAGGATGAAGATCTTCAAGCATTAGAGTTTCTCCAAATCCTCTTAACAAGACAGACTCAAGTAAAACGAGTGTTGGTCTTATTTTTTTTCCGATGCCAACAATTAGAAATTCAAAGTTAAGAAACGAACAATTAATTCGATGAATTAATTGTGACGACTTAACTGCCCAATTAATAGGGGCGTTTAGTATCAATTAAACGCACCGGTTGACTTTATTTAAAAGAGGTTTTCGCATGTGCGTTACTTTGAGGGAAAGAAACGGAGGGGCTTGTGCGGGCCCCACCTCACCAATATCCTACCAAGTGGATAGGATATCGTGGATCCCAGCTTATCCGATTAACCTGGCTTAAGTGGCTTTGAGGGTATTTAATTGAAATAAAATAATTTGTCACACCACTTTTATTTTATTTCGTAACATAACCCCAAAAATTAAAACCCACACCCGAGCAAACGTAACTCCAGAAAAGGCGTTTCTAAGAAAATACCAGCGCTATGATTCCATCGGTGCCCTCAGAATTTGATTCCGAGCACCGGTTCAAAAGATAGAAAAACCCGCTCGTTTTTTCACTGAATATACCTGAGCCAAACTTCAGAAAATGATTCCAGATACACCGGGCTTCGGAATCAGGTGCCTTCAGAATCTGCGTTCTTATAAAATTCTAAAGAAAATTAAGAAAAAAAATTCCTTGAATTTTACGGGTCTTTACACATCATCTCTATAGCCGATGAAGATTTATGGAGTTGATCTCCCATAAAACTTATTCATATCTCTTTAGAAACATGTGAAATTTTCAAACATGTAAATACACATGAATGATAAAAAGATAGACGTTCACTAAATATCCACTTCAGTAGAACATCAAAATTTCGAAGGACTTATGGTGTTATTTTATTATGGTATCATGAAACTTGAATAGATTCCCCTTAGAATGGATTAGTTAGCTCAGAAAAAATCATCATGATATTAACCTTATACATGATGGATATATTAATCTTTTCTATTTATTTGTTTTATTCTGGGGAGAGAGGGACCTTCACCTCATGTTGTATTCCCTATATCCTATAGTAGGGATCAGACACTCTAAATGTTTACTCTCTTTTATTGTCTAAAAAAAGAAACTTCAGCATCATCCTCAGTTTCACACACCACTATAATATGTAAAGTATTAATGTAGTACATCATCCAAAAGAAGAATATCAACACCTTTCAAGATTCATTATCGATGAAAATTAGGCAATATTTTCTACAATCCCATGAATCCAACTATATGGGATCACATATGTCTGAGTGCACCATATCTAAAAAAAATTCACCTTGATGAAGAAGTGAATGTGACTTTGTGTTGTTTCTTGTAAAATTAGTTTTTATAAGGTTAAAGATTTGAATCCTTTTAAAAACTAGTGTAGTTATTCTTTATCAGGGTTGATAGACCAATTTCACTCATGGGGTTGATTTTTTTATGCCAAAAATTTGATGACTCGTCTAGGTTCATCATGTTGAGGATTTCATCAATATCTTCACATGGGTTTTTTACAAAATTCCACATATAATTCCTTAGGCAATGATGATGGATCCTTTAATCATCATCGATGATCCACTACTAAAAATAGATTCATAACAATATATATAAAAGGATATTCCCTAAAAAGGTCAATTTGAAGACTTTGAATTTGCTGAACATCTTTAATGGTAATTGTGTATACAAGGTGCATATTAACTTGGATATCACCCATTTTTAATGATCTCTACTAACATTTTTCCCCTTCTCAACTACACCAAAGTAACTAGCTTGATAAGTCAAGAAATTCACATTATGTAGTGTGACATGGTATTATATTACAGTATCAAAAACCAATTTTTTTCTTAGCCAGAAGTGTTAATGAAAATATTTTATTTAACTTCATAGAAAAGAACAACTTCTCTAGTGACCATAACATGTGAATCTCCATTTCTTTATTGGTTAATACCATGTCCCTTATCTTGTAGTATATTTTTTTTAATTCTTCTTTATTTTTCCCTGCATTCCATAAGGGTAGAATATATTTTTTGGAATCCTTCCATTTTTCGAACATCCCCTACTCATTCATTTTCCTTTGATTCATTCCCCTTCACCACCACCTTATTGTCTCCATCAGTTATCTAGAATTAGAGATTGTATCTGGTTGTAACTCATATCCATCCTTTTGTCCCCCTTATTTAAATGTGTATTATTTTCCATTTTAATGGTTAGTTTTCCTCTAAGAAATGAATTATTTAATGGGAGCACTAGTGCATATAATTTATCTAGAAGTACACAAAGTAGGTGTTTCACCTTATCTTCATAAATCATAGTCCTACCTATATCCACCGATTAATTTTATGGGCTCTTGAATCCTAATGATATAGATTTTTAAAACTATATTTGAAGATTCATAAAACACATTGTCAAGAGGAACTTGTTTTGATTGATATTTGACTCCTATGTATTCACCAGTTTCACCAAGAGTATATATGTTCTAGTCTCTTAAGCAATGTAGTGGTAAATGTCGTGATCGATACATTGGAGGATTTAAACTATCATTTTCTTTTATAGATTCTTCCACTAATCATCCTCATTATAATTAGGGTTAACTCCCTTTTTTCAATGAGGTTTATGATAACTTAGAAATTAATAGGATATTTCATTTAAGGCATCCAAAGTGAATAGTTCAAGGAATTCAACATTATTATTCCTCCCACGGATGGTCTCTCCATTGAATATCAATTAAATGAAACATGGAGTTAAATATGGAATAATGGAGTGTAATTTTATGTTGAAAATGGTTAAATAAACTCTAGGATAATTGAAAATAGACTCCGATTGATCATTTTGTTTCCAAAAAATGATCAACGGATAAGATTGACTAATGACAAGGTCACGATGTGGCACGGTGGGGAATCTATTGGAAACAAACAAAAAATTGTCATAGTACTAGAATAGTGTATTATTATCTAGAAATGGGGAGCTATTATTCATAATAATTAACATAACATTGGATTTATCTAGTTAGTTCATTTTATCTGAGTTTTTCTATGTTGTCTGTGTTGTTTGAATCATCTCAACAAGATCATTCATAATCATCCTTCAAAACTCAAATTCTAGAAACATAACTTTTTTTAGTCACTACAAACTATCCTCTACTCTCTACTATTTCAAAACTAGTGTATATGATAACTCTTGTTGATATTCATTTATTAATTATAAGGGAAATGGAGGGAGAAAATGTGGGAGGATTTGGGGCTGTATTTCTAAATAACAAAGTGCTACACAAAACACCCTCTTTTCACCCTTCTATCTATAGATGGAGCTCTCTTGGAACTCTCTTAGAATTAAGGAAATTTATGGATTAAACGATGAATACATGAATCAAACTATGAACTCCATTTACATCACACTATGAACTCCATTTACATCAATAGAGGGGGTGTTAAGGATGATATAAATCATCCCTCATAACCTCCTAAACCCACCAACCATCAACCATTATTGGTTGGAATAGTTGTTTACTATTCAACATCACTCATAGCCATTGTAGAAGTAGCCATGGTTAAAGAAGATGAGGGGAATGTGGGGTTAGTATACCAGCCATTCAAACATGTATTATAGAAAAAATATACTAGGGGACTCAATAGAGACGATGATGATAGGTGATGCAATAGAAATATGCACCATTGAGATGCAATAGTGAAGATGCGGGTGCGTGAAGTGTGAAGAAGGATAGCGGCAGGTGGACCATGATAGCCATGGGTAATCATTAGAAGAGAATTCATGGGAGGGAATAAGATTTTTAGGGATAAGTAGGAATGTATAAAATCCATGAGACGTATTTTAGATGTTTTTTTAAATTTTTTTTATCTTTGGCTATCTCGATTGGCGATCATTGATGCCCTTATTTAGGCACCTGATTTTTCCCTATGAAAGTACAATTTTATAAATTGTGATGTTAATCATTTTTTGAAAAATGATTTCATATATATATATATATAAGTAAATTTTTTGTGTTAAAATGAAAAAAAAAATATTTAAGGTAATAACATTTCAGTTTTCCCTCTCTAGGTTCTATTATATATTTCCACCATATGGGGGTTAAGTCTTCTATTTTTCTTATAAATAGATTTTTAAGATCATATTATATATTTATTATTCGAAAGGCAGAGAAAACAATAAAGTAGATTGTACAATGGTGTCCTGAAATAGTGAATCCTTAGATCATCACAATAAACATTGTTTATGCCTTATAGGGGGAAAAGAACCGAGGGTATGAGATAAGAAATTAGGACATCATTATGGGACTTTAAGGAAAGGAAATAAGATTTTTTATTCCCCTCACACCATGTGTGAATGACTTCTTTGGTAGTTTTGATAAAATATTTTCATTTATGATTATGATAGGAGATGACCCAACTTGTTGAACATATCCCATTCAAAGGGTTAAAGACAACAAGACTATGGATTTCCATTATAGAAATTTGGATACCCATGGAAGAGAACATCATTAACCACATGAGTAGCACATTTTATGCATCCTGAAGGGAGTCTCCACATCCAAAATGTGTAATGAATTCAAGAATTGCATACCCTCTAAAATCACAAACTAACCCACTAGCTCAAAAAACACCAATGCAGTTTGAGCCATCAGTATTTAGCTTGAGGCCTATTTTGGGTGGACTCCACCTGACCCATTTTCCTAAAAAAGGGGATGGGTGAAAGATTGACTGAAACAAAAAATTCTATGGGAAGCAGAGGGATGGTTAATCATCTTCAACCATTATAATCATGGTTAATTTGATCAAAATGCACTTGGATTTACACACCAGACCCATATTTGAGCTGACAATTCCCTAGTTTTGATCCTAATTCCTTACCTTCCATAACATTCAATATCCTAAGACAAGGATATACATTCTCACTTTATTCTTTGTAGTTTTATTCCCTAAACCATGAATCAATCATTCAAGGAAGTTGATTTCTAAAGGGACTAAAGACAAGTAACCTGTAAAGCTACCAAATTCATGAAAGATGTTCACCTCCCTTCGACTCTCAAAGAATAAGTTCTGCATAGTTTCAAATTTATGTTTATTGAAACACATGCATGTAGAATCAATATAAATTTCAATATGTTTAGTATTCAAGTTAGTGGGAATATCTTAGTTCATGATATGAAAAAAAATTATTCTTTATTGAGATCACTTTTTCCCACACCATTCACCTCATCTATAATGATTTCCTAGCACCTATAACAATTGTCGAAATTATTTAGTTTAAAAAATCACTGGATGATGAACTGGTAAACAATTATTCCCCAGGGTCCCTATTAATAAAAATTAAGTAAAAAAATCTCACTTACACTTGTTTAAAAATTTTGAACATGGGGTTGGATGCTTGTTGGATTTCTAGAATGTAATATCTGGGGTAGGCAACCAGGGAAGCCCAATTGAATCTCCAACCAGTTCTTATTCCAAAATCTAATATCACCCCTAGCAACGATCCAATGCACTTGATTTCTATGTAGCGAAATGTGATACTGAACCAAACACCACAGGGTCATCTACTTCCCATTCGAAAGACCTAGATCACTTCCATACATGATGTTGGTGAATCAGACCGAGAACAAATGACCCTCAATTAAATCCCATGCATGATTCCCATGGATGTATTTCATGGTGTCTCTCGGAATCCTAACATTAATACCGCCATATATCACTAATTTGGAATGTGTGGACCTTGAATCATAGTGATGTATTCCCTTATAATGAGAATCTAAAATGAATGAATCCAATATCTTTTAAATGCTCAAGATTATGGACTTTAGGAATTGATAACCAAAATCATGTGCTGGGGAATGAAGGAATGAAAACTATTAACAAGTGTTATCCTACATCAAAAGTACATAAAATTTCTCTTCCAGATTCTGATGCAGTATGCTAAATTTTCAAAAAATTTGTTAAAATGATGAATTCAAAGTATTCCGTTGTATATTGGAACACCCAAATACTCAATTGTAAAGGATCTCTTTATGATTCCTAAGATGCACTCTAAGATCCTCACCCTATTTCTGGAATAAAATCCATATATAAAAATGTGGATTTTTTATCTATTAACATGCTGGAAACTACGACGGACATATTCACTATGAATCTTATTGAATCCTTAGATTGAGTGCCTAATTCTATTAATACAAGTACCAATTCATCTACAAAAATAATATAGGAGATTTTGGTCAGGTGAGATCTAATTCTAAAAAGAATAATTTTTTCATGAATGCTCTTATTGATTTATCTTTTAAGGGTATCCTATGTAAGAATGAAGAGTCTCATAGATAAAGGGTCTCCCTACCTAAGACCCCAAATAGACTTAATGAAACTGCAACTTTTTCCCATGAAGGATACTGAGAACCACATAGATAAAAAACATATAAAAATATTTTCAATAATCTCGGAAGATAACCCCATGGGAGAAGGGACATTGAGAATAAAAGACCATTAAAGGAAGTAATATTATTTATCCATGTCTAACTTTATTGCGATATTTGACCCTCTAACCTTATGATCTAAATATATGATCATCTATGATGCCCAGCCTATGGCCCCCTAGATATTCACTACCGTAACATAACTATATTTTTATTCAAATATCCATCTAGGTAAGTGTTTAGAAAATCTTTTATTAATGATAGTGGATAGAACATTATAGGATAAATTACATTTACTAATTGGCTAATATTGATTCAAAGAGGACATATTATTAATTTTAGGAATCAAAACAAGAGTTCGTGCACTTTACATGTGGGGGATGGGCCCCCCTTAAAAAATACTACACCAGAAAAACAATTTTGGACTTAATTAGCTCATAGAAAAAAACATAAATGAACCAAGAAATCCATCAGGGTAAGAAACCTATATGGATCCAATTCTATAAAAGCTTCATGGATATATTTATTATATGGGATCACCTATAAATAGTGGATTTCATTGACTATAACATCACTCAGTATGGTATTAAATACCTTAGCATGGATCAGAGGATAGCCACCATGCATGCTTCTGTTCTCCCTTATAAGAAGAGTTTTTTAGAAATCTTCAGCAATATTCTCAACATCCTCCCTATAATTTGAGAAGGTTACATCTTTCCAACATATCTTTGTCCTCACAATCAAAAATTTATATTTGATTCATACATGAAAATAAGATGATTTTCTCCTTCACAAATCCATTTAACTTTGGAAGACTCTCATATTTCCCACTCATGTTCAAGAAGTCGCTCTGCTGGGAAGATTTTATTTTGGCATAGAGAATTGAATAAGGGTCATCACACCAACTTTCCAGCCTAATATCTAGGAACATAATCATGAGTTTAATCTTATCCAATTCATGGATATGAGTGGGATTATTATTTATCCACAAATGAAGACCACTTTTTGAGCAATCTCAGATGGTTGTGAAAATTAATCCACAGAAACCCATGCATTGGTTAGAGCCATGACTTCTCCACGATCTATTTAAATCCTGCAATGGAATCCCACCTTGGAGAAAAATGGATTCGAGTGTTATTATGAGTTCTAGGAGTTATATTTATAAGCATTTAATAATGGTCAAAGATATAGCAAATATGATGTGAAACATTCGCATCAATGAAGGAGGAAATGTCTTTGAGGTCTTCTAAACGATGGTCCACTCTACTCTATATGTGGAGTCTTACACATTGGTTATTACACCATGTGAAATGAATACTCGTGTATCCTAGATCAAGAGGTCCCCTACTAGATATGATGCCAAAAAATTCCTGACTATCCTTATGCTGTAAAGGACATCCTCCCTTTTTTCCAAGGGATTCCAGATGACATTAATGTCTACTCCCACCATCCATGATAAAATACCTTGATCAAATGAAATATGATCTTTCTAAAAGGATGATATTTCTTGAAATTCTCATTTTTTATAAATTATCACTAGAGGAAAACAATTGACACCACTAGGGACCCTATTGGTAATAAATTGTGTTGTGGATTCCAGCATATCCACAGTGACACACAAATTCCAAAAATACCATATGTGCGAGTTGATTGGATATACATGTATATAATTGTGTACCTCAATTCTTATTTTAAAGGATACTTTCTTATATATGTGTTGCTTCAACTCCATAATAGAAACAATTTCACCCCTTTTGTTGTAGATATCCCAAGATAGTTGATCTGTTTTTACCAATGTGACAAGCCCACTGGCATTCCAAAAGAGGAAGGTTGACATTATTGGGAGATAAGTTTCTATGTGGAACAAATTAGGATTAATCACATTTATTTATAAGAGAGAAAATTATTAATGGATATTTTTATCTCAACATTAATTTGGGATTTTATCCCAATATTAAAGGAGATTTAATTCTTAGTATTAATGGATGGAAAATGGATATTGACAGAATTAATAGTTGATTATGGACTTGGTGTCTACATAGGAATATGGAGTAAAATATTTTAAATGTGTGCTGACATGATGTAGCCAACAAGGGAGAACCAGGAATTGGTTTTAACATGATGTAGCTAATAAAAGAAAATTTGGAAGGGGCTATCAAATTTATGGTGGCCCATGTGACATAACGACGATGACACAATTATCTTGTATGTGTGAAGAGGTTCCTAAAAATATGTTCAATATGTCATCCGCCAAGAGAAATAAGGTGGATACTATATCAGTGGCAGCATGTGCATCGTGTTGGCATTTAAAAGGTGTAGAGTTCATTCGACACAATCTATGATCTAAACCATGTATCAAAATTCTTCCTGATAGAGGTGATCAGGTGGCGTGTCTTAGTTTATGATTGATGGAACATCATGATGGTGAGGTAGTAAGAGGAAGTAATCATTTGGGTGTGGAAAGATGGTATGAGGTTTACACAAATTCCGAGAAAGATCTATGAGGTAGTGACATTTCATCGACATAAGGGTGATGTTTTGTCACATATTGATCTTTCGATACATGACATTGAAAAGTTGTTTTTCATAAAGAAAGTAGAGGTGTGTCAGGGTGTGTTTTTTACACAGCTATTCTACACTCTCCCATTTTTTATTAAATATTTTAGCATTACTTGGATTCTTTTTATTCTCTAATTCATAGTTGATATTTTTTGGAATTCCCACATTGTATTTTCATCATCGGTATGGGAGAGATTTCCACATTAAATATCATGCATTCTTATATTTTTTTCCTTATTTATATTGATACTAAATTTCTTTAGGATTCACATAATATTTTCGAAAGAAATTTTCAACCCAAAATTAGGATTATCCCCAATAGCACCCACAACTAGAAAACACTAGTATTATGAGCCTTTATAGCCAGACATTTCAGTTGAGACTTGGTTTTCACTCCACTAGAAGGGGAGGGAACTGCATAGAAGAGAGATTATAGGGAATAAGAGACTAATAGAGTGAGATAAGAGCTGACATGGGGAGGTTTACAAGAATAAGAGAAACCTGAGTAGGCCTTTGAGGTAACGGGAGATCCCTCTATATGTTAACATGGAAGAGCACTAATTATCACATCATTGACCAAATATTAGGTAGACTTGTAGCATATGTAATCATCCAGGATATCCTTAAGAGCCATGTACACTACCAATTCTTTCATGAAACATCTTCTAGTTGTGGCTAGAATGAATATATGACAAGAAGAGGCAGAAACAATATCGGCCTTGAAATGGCCACCATAGGGCTGAGGCCCAAAATGGAAGGAGAAGAAATAGTAGGAGTGAAAAAGGGACATGGTACTGGATTAGGGGATATGGTAAAGTATGATTTCAAGGAGTAATAATCACCCTATCTAAAAGGAAGGGATACATAAGTAATTTTTTCATGTTAAGCGACATGCGAGCTTGTCCCCGACTTCCTAGACACAGAGAAGGATTGACCATGAAACTGATATAGCGAGAAAAACCTCTCCCAGAGAGGAAGAGAGGATATTATACCACCAAAAAAAGGAGGGACCTGCCCTAAGAAAAATTTGTTATGTGATGGGATTAGAGAAGTCCATCTCATTGCAGATCCTAGTGAAAAAATCGTCAATAAATATCGAATATATGACATCCGCACAATGTATGGTATCCAGGGTATAACAGATGGGCCTGTGGTAGGAAAATTTAGGAATATTAAGGAGAATACCTGGAATATTGATCCATATATAATCCTTTAGAGATTCTCATCCAAAATGACCCACATGTGTCAATATAAAAAGATGAAAACACCAGCTATCATAGAACCATGTTTTTTGAGAGAAGGTTTTCAAAAAATCATCCATGGAAGAGAGAACAACAAAGATGGATTTTAGATTTAGAGTCAAGAATCTAGATGGATCTTCTAGAACAACAATGCTACCATATTTTGAAAACAACTTAATCAATGGTGTGTTGACCAAAACGGGTCACCGACATCCATTGGAAAAGAAGCAAGGTTGCCTCATTGGATACTACTGGGAATTCAGGCACCAAATATCCATCAAATTCATTGGACTCAAAACGATCTATGGAGATATCATTAAAAGTAGATAAATATTCAAAAGATGAGGGAAGCTGATGATGGAATTATTTCCATGAATTATGATTTCTTAATTCATGTTTTTATATTCAATTGTTTATTAACTCTGATTAATCTAATTATGACATTTAATTTGTTATTCAAAGTGAATTTATTTTTTATTTTGATCACATATGTATATTGTGACACAATGGAAATCCATGTTTTATATCTACTTTCATCCTTAGCTATTGATCTGTATGAGTCGACCATTTATTCCTGGTCGTTCATCAGACTTCTTGGTTGTTCAAACAGAATAGACAGTTCGGCATACTGTTTCACGGTTCTGCTTCGTGGTACCCCTTGATTGTGGCAGGTGGTTTACACTGGAACCGCTTCTCATAGGGGAATTAATCACCCCTGGTACAACCTTTCCCAATGCGCTGAATGATGCTATAGATCTGATCTCCCTGGCTCCATGATTCTATACTGGCTGTTTGTCTTTTGTGAGGTGAAACCCTTCATCTCCGACTCTACGTTGCATCACCAGAGTACCCTATGCCAGTCATTCTCCCTAGAAACATTGCCATTCCAATATTCGATGGAGACGACCTCCCTTCCCTGGAAGAAGAAGTGCAGTTCCAATTCCTAACAAAGGCTGTCTGATCCAGAAGAGGAAGATGAGATGTCCAGATCTAGATGAGTCGTGCTTTTGCAGTCCAGCGTGAAGAGAATGGGACCGCCAGAGTGTGCTTAGAACTCTAGCACTGTAAGAATTTCATTTTTTTCATTTCATATGTTCTTTTTGTTTACTGCTTATACGATTAATTCTATATTCCTTTTAGAGTTTAATAAAAAGAATGTGTGTGTGGTGTTCTTGTCATGTATTAGGATCCATAAGGATCTGAAGCACGTAAATCTCTTGTCCCGTTTCTTTTTCTGCAAATTCATTCTACTGTTACAGTTCTTAGTTTATCTGCACATCGCTTGAACCATAATGTTCTTGTTTTGTAGTTCTATGGTTGTTAGGTTTCCTATGAATTGTTACTCATCATCCACAACAAGTGGTATCAGAGCCACTTTTGGCTGGTGTGTTGATTAATGTTAGTTATATTTGATATTCTATCTATAGTTATTTGATTTTATCAATATACCTTGTTAAAGGTAGGTTTATAATTTTTTGATAAATTGCAACAAACATACTGTCGTTGCATTTCTTATCTTCCCATGTTGATTCTACTATCTACAGTTTTTTGATTCTTATAAACTATATATTGCTATAATTTTCATTACCTATTTACCTGCTTCAATTCATTCACTTCCATAGAAAATATGTTTCTTGATTCTTCTCTACATAGTTGCTACCAGCACCTTATTGGAAGCCCCATTACACAGTTTACAGGTTTGTTATAAATCTGTCATGTAGGATTTTTATCACTGTTTTGGGTTTAGTTTGCAGTTCTTTAAATTTTGGATTTCTGTTTTTCTGCAATTTGTACCTATTTAACCAACCTACATATTATTGTTAGTGTTCTATTCGTAAGTTAAATTATTGCCATCACTGAATTTTTTTTCATAACACATTGTACAAGTTTCTCCCAAGTGATATTGCTTGGTATTTGGGGGGTATACGCTTTCATTGTCCCCAATTACTCAACATCTAATCTCTATATATGCATGTCTAAAATGAGGTATAAAATTGAAAAGTTTGATGAAGACAATGACTTCAATCTATGGAAAATAAAAATGAGGTAATTACTTTTCCATCACGGTCTCATTGATTCCCTCTCTGGGCCTACTAAAACCATAATAACTATTAATGAAACTAGAAAAACTATTACCGAATATCAACATGTTCCCCTGTACATTCTTGTTAAAGCCCATAGTTCCCTTTTACTACCTTAGGAGATAAAGTCCATAGAGATGTGGCTTATGAGTCTACTACTGCTGGAATCTAGCTTATGTTAGAAAAACTATACATGACTGCCTCCCTATAAGGTAGGAATATAAAAAGCACCACATGTTCACCTTTATGATGAGAACTGGTACTTTAAAATCTCATCTTGAAGAATTAAAAAAATCATGTTAGATTTAGCTAATATAGATGTTTCGGTATATGAATAAGATCATGCCATTATTCTCTTAATCTCCCTTGACCATAGTTATAATTCCATAGTTGAGACCATGATGTATGGTCGAGACTCCTTGACTTTAGAAGAAGTCAATTCTTCCCTTCTATCCATAGAACATCACTCTAAACCTATGTTTAAAGGTGATACTGAGAGTTTGTTTACTAGGGTAAGACCGCTGGTTAAAAGAAAAAGAAACAATTTAATAGAGATAAAAGGAGAAGCAGTAAAGACCCTAGGCATGAACCACAACCAATGAGTAATAATAATAAATAAAGAAAAGTCACTTGCTTCCATTTCATCAAACCTGGGCATATGAAGCCTGATTGTAGGAAGATTAAGCATGAGCAAGAACGTGCTCAACCCACTGACCAGTCTTTCATTGTTGACTCTGGTGATCACATTTCCAAAGTGTTAAATGTTTCCAGCCCTACACTCAACTGAGAGTGGGTCCTGGACTCTGGCTATTATTTCCAGATATGTCAATAAAAAGAGTCATTTTCAAAGTTTTTCAAGATAGTGGAAGGGGATGTCTCGTTAGGGAATAAAAATAAGTGTACAGTGGAGGGTAGAGGATCAATTCTGTTATAACATGAAAATCAATCTATGATTACCATGTTTGATGTAAGGTGGGTTCCCAACCTCCAACACAATATAATTTCCTTAAGATTCCTTGATCAAAAAGGTTATGCTTTTATATCATAATCGGGATATATTAATATCTCTAAAGGATATAGGATCATTATTAGAGGGTCTCTCACAAATCGGTTGTATGTATTTGATTGTAAGACCCATTCAAGACAAATGGGTAGTATTTTCAATATAAACACTAAGAGTACTATGCTTTGGAATAGATGGTTGGGGCATGTAAGCTCCAAAGTGTTGTAAGAGATCATCATGTAGGGGCTACAGATTGCAATAACACCTATAAACATTCCATTCTATGAAGACTGTATAATTTGAAAAGCTAAGACAGTTAGTTTCAATAGATACACCTTTAAATCCACTGCACCACTTGATTACATCCATTCAGATTTATGGGGTCCAGTGAGGAATACCTCTCATGATGGAGGATCCTATTTCGTCATATTCATTGACGATTTCTCTAGGGTGGTGTGGGTGTACATGTTGAATCATAAACCAGATTTCATCTAGATTTTAAAACTGAAAAATCTTCAATCAGAAATCTAACCAGAAGGAAAATAAATACCATGAGGACAGACAATGGCTTAGAGTATATCTCCACATACTTTATTGTGGTTTGTAAAAAGTAAGGTATCAAAATACATAGAAAATATAGGGATACTCTCTAACATAATGGGCTAGTAGAGAAGATGAATATGATCATATTAGAAGGTGTTTTATGAATAATTTCATGCTCAGGCCTCCCCAAGTATTTCTGGGATGAGGCTACCAGAACTACTATTTACCAAATCAATAGGTGTCCCTCTTCTACTAAGCAGTTTAGTACTCCTAAAGATATTTAGAATGGGTGGCCTCCCTCTTACTCCTACCTTAGGGTTTTCAGTCTTGTTTCCTATGAACATGTAAGGACTTATAAGTTGGAATCGGGAGCAATGAAATGCCTTTTTATTGGTTACCTCAAACGGGTCGAAGGGTATAAACTCTGGGTTGATAATCCGGGGTACTAAAAATGAATTATTTGTAGGGATGAAGTCTATCATGAGTCATCCAATACCAAGAACATGCCATCCCTTGAAGGCAGCGATGAACCAAACCTCTCTATGTCTGATGAACCCAACCCTTTGGCTCATTTTGGGACTGATCATCAGCCTGATCAACCTACTTATCAACCCACTACTGTAGCAGATTCTGAAAGCAGTTCTAGTTTTGATTCATATTTTGACCCCCTGATACTTATAGGGATTATCAGTTGACCCGTGATAGACAAAGGAGGGTCCCAAGACCTCCTGATATGTTCAACCAGTATGACATGGCTTCCTATGCCTTTCATGTGGCCCATGATCTCATTGACAATGTTCCTTAGTAATATAGTCATTCCTTGAAATACAATGACTCGAAGAAATGGGTCTTTTCTATGAATGAAGAGATGCATTCTTCAAAGGAAAACCATACATGGAGTGTTGTGAACAAACCAGTTGATCCTTAAGTGTTTGGTTCAAAATGGATTATCAAAATGAAAGAGGATAAAACCGAGGGATGAAAAATCAATTTCATAGATAGGTTAGTAGATATGGGTTTCCTCCAAAGGGATGGAATTGATTATTATGTAATATTTTCCACAGTAGTAAAGCACTCTTCTATTAGGCTCTTATTAGACTATACTGCCTACAATGACTTCCACATTGAGTAGTTAGATGTTGAGACTGCTTTCTTACATGGTTACCATATGGAAACGATTTTTATGCAACCTCCTGAAGGCCTTCCAATTGATTTCAAACCACATCACATGTTCCTCTTAAATAAGTCTTTATATGGCTTGAAACAAGTCTAAATACAATGGTATTTGAAATTTGACTCATTCATGTTATGTAACAATTTCACTATGAGTAAATATGATTCTTGTGTTTATTTCAAAACAAAAAACACTTAAATCATTTACTTTCTATTGTATGTTGATGATATTCTCATCAAATGAAAGGATATAAATATAATATCTTATATCAAAACCTAGTTGAAAATCACTTTTGGAATGAATGGCCTGGGTGAGGCCAAGAAAATTCATAGCATTGAAATAATTAGGGAAAACCTAATTAGTTAATCTATCTTTCACAACATGGTTATATTTTAATATTTCTCAAGAGGTACAAGTTTGAAACTACGAAACCTGTTAATATTCCTCTTGCACAACAATTTAAATTGTCCTTCAAACAAGCCACTAAAACTGAAGAAGATATTTAATTCATGTCCAAAATCCCTTATGTTAACATGGTTGGAAGCATAATGTATTCCATGATTTGAACATGTCCTGACATTTCCTTTTCAGTTTTCACCCTTAGAAGGTTTATGGACACACTAGGGAAGCTAGACTGGCATACCCTTAAGTGTCTCTTTAGATACCTCTCTAGTACCCCTAGTATTTTTTTATGTTATGGTAGAAATATAAATTCTGATGAAATTATCTATGCTTATGTGGATGCTGATTATGCTGGAAGTGATGATACCCATAAATCCTTAACTTTTTATGGGTTTATTGTATTTTTTGCTGCCATTTCCTATAAGTGAAACCTGAAATCTATTGTTTCACTTTTGACTACAGAATCTGAATACAAATCCTTGACTGAGGTAGCCAATGAAGCATTGTGGATCAAAGGTATGACCTCTAATATTTTTATTTAAAAATTATGCTATTAATGCATATTCAGATAGTCAACCAGCTACTCATTTGTCAAAAATCTAATTTTCTATGGTACGTCAAAACATATTGATATTAGGTTGAATTTTATTAGAGATGTTGTAGAGTTTGGAACCGTGTGTATCAATAAGATACACACTAGAATAAACCCAGCTAATCGTTTGACTAAAGCTGCGGTCTTGTCAATGTTTAAATTTTTCCTAGATAGATTAAACTTGGTTTGGATTCCATGACACCTAAGTGTAATAAAATAACTAAATTTAATTAAAAATGGTGGAGATTTTTGAATTAATATTTCTTAATTCCTTTGTTTTTATATTAAATTTGTTATTAACTCTGTTTTATCTAATTCTGCCATTCAATTTGTTATTCACCGTGAATTTTATTATTCTGCTCCCATATGTATTTTCTAACATGATAGAAATCCATGTTTTATATCTTATTTAATCCTTATCCATTGATTTGTGTGAGCTATCCCTTTATTCCTGTTTGTTCATCACACTGCTTGGTTGTTCGAATAGAATAAGCTGTTCAGCTTACAGTTTCATGGTTCTGATTCATGTCACCCCTTGATTGGGGAAAGTGGTTTGCACTGGATCATCCGCTCATAGGGGAATTAATCACCCCTACTATGACCTTTCCCAATGCGCTGATTAATGCTCTGGATCTCCTCTCCTTGGTTCTATTTTCCAGTTCTAGATCTCAGCCTTTTTGAGGCGAAACCCTTCATCAACGACTCTGCGTATCATCTTCAGAGTACCCTACAACTGTTGTTCTCCTTGGTATCCTTTCCTTGCAAATATTCTATGGAGATGAACTCCATTATCTAGAGGAAGAAGCGCGACATCAATTCCTATTGAAGGTTATCTGATCCAGATGTTGAAGAGGAGATTTCCATATTTAGATGAGCCGCACTTTTTAAGTCTAGTGTGAAGATAACATGACTGCCGGAGTGTTATTAGAACTCCGTCACTGTAACAATTTCATTTTTTCATTTATTTTGTTCTTACAGTTTACTGCTTATGAGATTCATTCTGTATTTCTTTTAGAGGTTACTAAAAAAGCATCTGTGTGTGGTGTTCTTTCCATGCAGTAGGATCCATAAGGATCCAAATTACATAAATCTCTTGTCCCTTTTCTTTTCCTATAATCTCATTCTTGTACTACCATTCTTGTTTTATCTGTATATCGCCAACACCATATTGGTCTTGTTTAGCTGTTCTATGGTTTTTTTGGTTTCTTTAGCATTGTGAATCCTCAACCACATCACTTTCAAAGAAGGAGCAACTACAACACCATCTGGTGTTGGACAATGATGTGAGACACAAGGGAAAAAACTCACACTCTAGAGGATGAAGCAATGAGGATAGTGAAAAATGTCTAACCGGTGGCACATGCACCGAAAGTAACATCATAGCACTCATGAAGGCATCAATGGTTGAAAAGAATTTGAATAAGATGAGGCACATGAATTTCTTTCTTTCTTGAAGAAGAATCAATATCCAATGTATTTTACCTTAATTGAGAGTTAAATTTCATTTTTATTAATTTGAAAGATCATGCTATCCACTAATGGATTATATTTATATCATTGATTAGTTTTTTTCATTTTTCAAATTATAAAAATTATTTTTATTACCTTTAATGGTTATATTTTATCTACGTATGAGAGATTTTTAGACATCTGATCATTTTTTAAATCATGCTTTCAGAATCTGGTGGTTTATTGTATTTCAAGATGATTACTTTTAGTAGTGTATTCATTATTTTTTTCATCTACAAATTATTATTTCTTCTACATCTAGTTGTCTACATTGGCCTTTGGTATCATTCACATCTCTCAGGATTTCATCCTTAATTTTCTATATCAGATCATTTGAATCAGTCATTCTATATCATATCTTCAGTAATGTATTCTACATCAGTTAGAATTTCTTCTTCAACCTTCTATTTATCCTATATCATTATTGAAAATCATGATTTCTTTTATATCATCCACCATACCCTTCTACATCATGGTTTATTCTTTATTTTCCACATCAGTTGGGATTTCTTCATTATCCAAAGAGTATTGTTCACATCGGGTATTATGTATCATCCACATCAATCATGAAATATGTGTTTTTTCATCAATTATTTATTCTATAACATTCACATATGTCTTCTATATCATGTTTTATGTATCAATAACTATTCACCATCTATATCAGGTTTATTATATTATTCAATTTGATTAGGGAATAAAAATTCCAGGTGAAGAAACACACAAAAAAATGAAACAAAAAAACAAAGAACGCAAAAAAACCATGTTGTTTGATAGTGTGCCTACATCCATGGGATAATGGAGTCCAGTTCAATATTTTATGTCTAGATGAAACATCAGAGGATCACAATGGATTATAGGGAATTTTTCATCATTCCATATGATGAAATTTTTCCCCTTTTCAATGATGGGATGTGCATAAATTTCATGGTTTGTTTTCCAACCCATGAATTATTCCATTATTGCATACAACATCTCTAATATTTTGGATACCATCTAAGGTATAAGACATTTCTAAAATGAAATTTTTATAGACAGAGGATAAAATTTTATGCCAAATTTTTTTTCTTATTCAACTCATTAATTGGGAGTGTCCCCCCATAAATATCCCCTCATGAACTGTTTGGGGTAGAAGCTAGAGCTACAATCTCCTTGTAGGATTCTAGCTACTCTTTTAGTAGAACATTTTACATCATGTCTACCTCATTATCATTGGTACAAATTTTCTCAACATTAAAAAAAATTCTTACAGCACATTACAGATCCAGGGATATCACACATTAATGAATTAGACCTGGAATGAAATGTTGGGTTCTTACTGAGATGAATTGTGTTAGGACTATCACAATATATAATGAAATTCTTATAAATCTATCCCAACTCCTATAAAAACTTATCTGTATATAACATATCCTTGTAGCCTTTAGTGATGCTGATATAATCTTCTTCTGTGGTACAAATTAAAAAACATCTAAAGTAATGATTTCTATGAGACCACTCTTCCTACAAATGATATCAAGTATCTGGATATGTATTTTTACATGAATATATCTCTAGCCATATACACCTTTGTGTATCCTTCTAATATAATTTTATCACTTCCAAAACATAAACAATGACTAGATATACCTCAAATATACCCCAATAGCCATTTTACCACTATATACATCTCTTTTGCTTAATTTCATATAAATATACTCATAATACCATCAATTTGATAAATTCATGATTTGGTGCACAAGATGAATTACATAATATTGACAACTGCTAACTGATAAAGAATTTTATCCATTTTTAATTTATCCACATCAATTGAAGGAAACAATATCATTAGAATCCAAAAATGAATTGCAAGTAGTGTACCAACTAGTTTTTTCTTTCTCATGTTGAATATTTCATTAACCATATCTATATTTCACTCCTAAATTTCTTAAAATCATGTGACTCCTCCTATCAAAGGTAGTCATCACACTAATAAACTGAGCATCATCTCAAAATTCATTTATTTTAAAATACTTTTTTAACTCTTTCTTCATCATGTGAATATTGGTGATATCTCTAACAATAATCACCATATAATCAATATAAAGAAATAAGATAATTAAATAACCAAAAAAATTGGTTGATGAATATATATTGATCAATATTTATACTATAATACTCATTTATCTCCATGAATGAGTTGAAATACTTTAAGGTTTTCCTCAATTCATGTTTCTATCCATATAATATTTAATAAGTTTACATACAATATTTACTTTATATTTCATCTGAAATCCCTCTAGTTTCCCAATGTAAATCGTCTTACCGAGTCCACCATGGACGAATTTTTCCTTTACAAATAAATATTGAAGCGACGGGTTTATATTTTCCATCAATCCATAAAAAACTCTCATGTAATTCATTTTTTCAATAAGGAAAAATAACCAAATTTAAAACATTTCTTCTAATCAAATTCCATTATAAACATTACTTCCTTATAGCATGGCTATGTGATTCTATCTTCTCTATTGACTCTATACACCCATCTATTTTGGAGTGCCCTATTTCCTTCTGGAAACTCAAACAGATCAAATGTATTGTTCTTGTGCAAGGATTTCATATCCTCTCGTGAGGAATTTTTCCACTTTATATCGTACTAACTTGTGAATGAATCACCATAACTATTTTCCTCTCCCCCACTTGTGAGAATCGCATACTCATGTTCTGAGTATCAATAAATCATTTTTTATTCTCTAATGGATATCCTCAACTTCTCTTTAGGGGGAATCTGTTATGGAATATCATGTGATAGATAGATATTAGTATATGGAAGAATTTTATCGAGTATTGATGTATCATCCGTGTCATATATCTCTCTTAAAATAACATTAACTGATAGTGATTATTATGGTTCTAGATTAAATGTAATTTCCTTAGACAATTTCTTCTCAAAATTTTTAGGATTCTAAAAATCTTCAATCATTTGTTCCTCAAGGAACACCACATCTCTGTTTCTGATGATCCTCATTCTTATTGGATCTCAGAGATAGTATCCAAACTCCTTATGAGGGTATCCCAAAAATATACACTACTTAATTTTTCAATCTATCTCCACCCACTCTTCTTTTAGGATGAGAACAAATTCCCTACAGAAAAAAACTCTCAATTATTCTTATAATGTAAATTTTCTTCTCCGAACCCTCTTATTAACAACATAACCTAGTGAAACCGATGGGGAAAGGACGATAAGATCAATTGTTGTCCTTATTACTTCCCCAAAAATGTTTTTGGAATATTTTCATTTGAGATCATACACCCAAATCACATTAAAATATTCATTTTCATCCTATCAAGAACACCATTATGTTGAGGTTGGTTTGGTACTAATTTTTCTATCCTGATGTTTAACTCCTACAGTACTCCAAAAATGGATTATGATAATATCCTTCAATTTAAACTCACATGAAATGTGACCATAATTATATTTCACTTTCCACATTCCTATGAAAATACATTAAATCATCCTACACTTAATTAATTATTTTCAAAGAAAAGTCCCACAATTTTCTATAATGATTATCTATGAAGGTATTCAAATAAATATCACATCCCATTGACTTAGTTCTAATAATTCAAACATTAGTAAGTATCAATTTTTAAAAACTTTCTTTTTTGTAACTCCCCATCCCCAGTTACCCAGAGTCGGTGCATTATTGCGTAACAATTGCATGATCACAAAAGATCATGTCTCGAATGACCGATTAGTTTAGTAGCCTTGGAAACACTAGATAAATTCATAAATGTTACATACATCATAAAGTGAATAATCAGAATAACATAGTCTCCATATTCCACACTTCTATCCCATTCAGACTATCCCTATAGGCCAATCATAAAATATTTCTTCACATCCAGGGAAAAATAAAATATTGAAAGGGGTGAGCTTAGATGCTAAGAAACGATAACAATACAGCGAAAGCATTCATAAATAAACATAAACATTTAAGGCAATGTATGTCTAAAACAAAATCCTTTTAAACTTGAACGTCAATAAAATATGGAAAAAGTGAAATGAGATAATGACATTTACTTATTCACATAGATATTCTACTGGTCGAATAATCACATGCAATATCAATAACCACCTTCATAATGATGGAATGCATAATGCCAGACTATCATAACCATGTATCCAAGGCCTCCTGCCAACACTACAAATAAGATTTTGTCAAGACCTTGTTCCAAGACACTAGTTTGTCTCATGAGACCTGCCGATGCATCGAGGAGCTATAGCAGGCTCCACCTGTCACTTATTAAGTCCAATGCATTCCTCAAATGAACAGGTTTAAACATATCATAAACCATAACATAATCATATCACATAAAAAATGCATAAAAGAAAAATAACATTTCCACATTTGAATCACAAGATATCAATACAACACATTGATTTAATAAAAAAATTATCAAAACCATTTTCAATATCTAAATAAAAGAAAATTAAAACTTCGTATTTATTTTTCATTTAAAAAAAGTTATGGCTTGTAGAGGAAGCCGAACTCAAATAATGGTCATTGAGGTGGAGAAGTCGTTGTTTCCACATACATATGAAAAAAAACATTCTTTTTTTCATTTAGTAAAACGATTTGTATAAAAAGATTCCTTTTGAATAAATGTAAAAGTCATAGGTGTTTATACACAGTATCAAAGAAAGTTGTGTATAAAACAAAATATGCCTCAATGAAAGGAGATTGAGATGAAGTCCTAACAAAGACCATTTTTTAAAATAAAATAGATCTATTATGTATATTCACTATATGTATACATAAATAAAGTACAAATACAAGATAGAACATAATAATATCATTGCATAATTGGAAAGTAAGAGATTAACAAAAAGAACGGAAATTGGGTTAAGAAGTTCCCTTACAAATATCATTTTTTAAATAAAATAGATATATTATGTGTATTCACTATATGTACACATAAAGAAATTACAAATACAAGATAGGTCAAAATAATATCATGACGTAATTTGAAAGTAGGAGATTAACCCAAAGAATGGAAATTGGGTTTAGAATTCCCCTTAGCTCATGTCCGTCTTTACTCGACTGTTCTTTAACCACCTGAATAATAAAATATAGTTAATTTATAATTTCTTAAGAACCTTTTTCAAGTTTATTATTACTTTTATATCACTTATTACCACGTTTTGAACATTATTGAATTATTTATGTTAATAACGGTCGTTTTGTCGATCTTTGGTACTTGAGTCAAAAATAAACATCTTATAACTAAAAGTTGTTCATGTGGTAAAATATCAATTATATACAAAATTATATTCATGATTTAGATATCATATATTTCATATATATCCAGTATATACATTCATTCATAATATTGCGTAACATTTAGAGGTATGAAATGAAAAGCACCGTTCATGGAGACGGTAATCCGTACGTACGCATGAACGCTACATTCATATTTATTTCTTATTTAATGGAATCAAATCATAATGATATAAAGGTGTATTATAATTATAGTATAATATCACATATAATATCATATACCCCATCCTTTATACATCCCACACATGGCATTAACAATTCAAATAACTTTGAGGGGGCGGTAGTCCGCGCTTACAAAAAATGAAATTATCGTGTTTACCCATAATGGAAATCATAAAGGTATTCCATAAATGAAAAATAAAGAAGAATAAGGAAAACATAAACATAATATTTATATATATCATATATGAAAATAGTGTCATAAAAATTGCCACTATTAGGGGTTTTAAAAGAATATTGACAATCATCGTTTCGTAGGGTAGTATTTCGCCACCCACAGAAACAGTATGTTTTTTTAACAATTAGACGAAGGTGTTTGTAAGTTTAAATAAAATACATATCATAAAAACATCCTTGTATATTTAATATACTGGTTTTGTAACAGAATAATGTAATAAAAATATTTTAGCGGGTTGGAGAAGCAAAATAGAACAAAAGAACACAAGAGAAGACATTACCTTAAAACCGGGTAACTCTTTTTGATTTGAGGAAAAGGCTTCCTTGGGAAGACTTCTGCACAAAGTGAGGCTTCTAGGAGTAAGAGAGGGAAGTGGGGAGAGTATTTGGAAAGTGTTTGGCTGAGCCAAATGGCTTGATGGTGTGAATAAGCTGGTATATGTGGGGGCCTTTTATAAGAGGAAAGGATGGGCACTCTTGGAATGTCATGAAATGTTACATTAATTTGAATTGATTTTCGGATTTCAAAGGTCCCACAATTATATATTTAGAGGATAAGGTGATAAGGGTTCAAAATATACCTATCCAGTAGGTTTTATACAAGTTTATGTCTAAGATTTTACATTATCTTTTCATTTTATTTAAATCGTTAATTAATGAGGTAATCGCTGCATCATCATGGTGTCATAAAAAATTTAATTTATTTAATCTATAAAAATTATTAAAAAAAATATCATGATGTATAAAATATTTTTATATTTCCAATTAATATTTATAGTGGAAGTTTTAACTTATATAACCCCACGTAATAATTGTTTTAGTAAAACAACAAATGTTTGTTACAATTTTATATTTACTTTAAATAAAAAGTTATTAATGTCATTTTCTTACCCAAGTTTCTCCATGGGGTCCCCAAGTTGACACATGGATTGTCT
This sequence comes from Viscum album, assembly GCA_963277665.1. Taxonomy (NCBI): domain Eukaryota; kingdom Viridiplantae; phylum Streptophyta; class Magnoliopsida; order Santalales; family Viscaceae; genus Viscum; species Viscum album. The sequence goes on along the minus strand of OY728129.1, from coordinate 121,709,707 downwards.
TGGTCGGACATGACTCATATAATAAGAGTAGTACAATTGTAAAGGTATTTTCATATTTTTATAATATCATTTTTAACTTAAATTTCATTAATTACCTTTAATCGCGATTAATGAAATGTAAAAGTTACTATTCACTAAAAAATTATTTTAACCCCATTGAACCAAATTTTTCTTCCTAATGACAACCATGTATGTCGGATTTTTGAAAATCAAATCACAGAAGTGGTAATGATTCATTTAAATGAAAAATCAGTTTCTAACTACCACTTAGTGGTTTCACTATTCATCAAAAATTGAACATCTTCAGAACAATGCCAAAATTTCACCCTACGATATAATCGATATTCTGAATTCAAAAATGATGTCTATTTTAAAAAATTCCAAAAATATAAGTTGCATTAATTAATTTTATAATTAATTCCCGATATCACAACAAATAGCGTGTTTTTAAGAAACAATATATATCAAAAGATTGACAATTGTTTATGTCCAATTTCAAAGTGAAATTAATTATAATGAAAACCATTGGATAAAATTGTAAAAATATATTATAATTATACTTTAAAACCACTAAATAGTATAATTATTCACTATAAATTATTTTTTTTAAAAAAATTTGTTTTTAAGTATTTTTCACTATTCAAAAAAGAATTGGACGTTCTCAGAAAAATACCAAAAATTCAACATAGGTTAACATCGATATTCCGAATCAAAAAATGAATTAAATTCTGAAATATAATATATATATATATATATATATAATTTAAAAAAGTGGGTATTACTATTAATAATGTCTATTTTGATTGGTCGCGGTGTGTTAGAATCTCCAACTTCCGTACAATGCAAGCTATTGCATTATTAAAAGAGAAGTGTATCGTGGAATCTCAGGGTGTTACATTCTGCCCTCCTTCAATAAATTGTGTCCTCATAATTTGAAAATTTTCTTTGAAAATAAAAGGTTGAAAATAGAAAATACCTTTTTGGAAAACCCACATCAGAAATAAGGTTAATAAAATTTAGCCTTAATAAGAGGGAAAGGGAAATGAAAAAGTCACCACCCTATTATGATCTCGATAAAAAGATCATTGGTGGAAATTAGAGACATATAATTGGAGGAAAAATGTAAATATTTGTAGGGAGTGATTGAGGTCATAAATCACAAACAAGTGTAAAATTCAGGTCCTCAATGCCTTCAATCTATGTTGATTTAAAATATTATCAGTTCAACAAGACATATGGTATTAGGATATCACATTTTGCGTTTTAATATCCCTTTACAAAAGTTTAAGAATTTATTTATTCATAGAATAAGAGATAGGTATATATATATTTATACTTGACAAGTAGAGTTTCAACCTTCACCTAATTTCTACCACAAACTCATCTTTCACTCAAAAAGATAATAGAACTAAAAAATATTATATTTATCTAAATCGTACAAGGTGAAAAATATTAACACATACCATTTAGATTAGGAAAAATATTTTGTAATAACCCGAGACTTCTTGTAGTCTAGTGGTAGGTAATAAAGGCCTGTCGTACTACGGTTGTGGGTTCGATTCCTGCATCTTTTTCCGACGCAACGGGTTATCCCCCAACCTACAGGTTGTCCTTTTCCTAAAACTATTGTATTATAATATTCCAAAAATAATATTCAGAAATGTTTTAACCTTAAACAATATTATCCATGGTTCAACTTAATGCATTCCAACCTTTATAGTTATCCAAAATACCTCCGTCCAGACTTTATTTAAAAGGTCTCTAAATTCCAAAATCTATTGTAACATCAGATTCCCCAAACAATGTGAAGTTTCTCTTATTGTCACATACTAAAAATATGATTACCCTCATCATATTAAATCTTTTATGAAAACAAAAAGTACTGCATTACAATCCTTATATATATATCATTATTCATATAACCGGAATATAATATTTGAGTCCAAAAGCGCCAATACGTTAATTATTCCACTTCAACTTTAGTAATAGCATAATAATTTCCTTGATCCCTTGGCCTTTTCTATGGTACGTTTCCCTGACGCTTAGGATAATCATGTGCATAATTCCCAATTTCCTTATAATTGTAGCATTCAAAATTGGTAGACTCTTTCATTCCCTTGTAATCATGAGCCTGGTAACCTTTTTATCCACATTTATAACAAACTACCATTCATTTTAGGCAAGTACATGGGTGATTCTTCCCACAATTATCGCATAATGGAAAATCCTTCATTCCCTTTTTCCATTTATTTGTCTCATGCTCCATCATTCTCTTCTTCTCTTGGTTTACTTTCATGTCCTAAGACTTAGAGAATTTATTTTCTGTCTTGATAGCACATGAGACAATATCTTCATACGTTGAGAAATATTATGATACTAAAGCTCGACGTAGAAACGGTTTTAACCCATCAAGGAAACGATCGATCCTACTTATTGGGTTACGTATATAATCTGGAGCATGCCTCGCCAACCTTGTAAATTACCCTCATACTTTGCGACATTCTCATCCTCCTTATGCCTCAGACTCAGAAATTGCCTTTCTATATCTGCTCGATGGTCACGGGGAAAGTATTTTTCCAAGAAAATCTCTCTGAACTCCCTCCATTCCATATTTGATAATTAATTATCTACCTTTGTGTTTTGAATCAATTACCACCATTGATCACCATCTTCAGTGAGGCGGTAAACTTACATGACAACCTTCTCCCTTTCGCTACTCCCCAAGGTGTGGAATATTTTCTCTAAATTTTTTTCCATTGCTCAGCTACTAATGGATTTGTAGCCCCATTAAATGTTGGCGGTTGTTTCCTCATGAAGCGATCTAACATATATCCTCCATGTTGTGGATCAGAGTGCTCCATATGAGTACGTTTATTTTTCATAACCTCAGTGAGTTGTCCTAGTATGGTGATAAATTGATCAGCACCAGTTGTGTCTCCAGCTCCACAATAATTATCTTGAGAAAGGGGGCAATCCCTACATGGAGTGCGTTCATTTATACAGTTTCCATTCCTCCCACTAGGTGCCATTTCTAAACAATGGCATAAACTAGATTAGTTTATGAATCAAAATACATAATTCCATACTTGTAAAAAACTTAACATAAACTGAACTACTTATAGATATAATCCATAATCATAAAAAGAAATGTTTTCTTTGAGGAAGTATATACTCATAAACCCTTCATAATGGTTTGTAATGAAAATGTGAATTATACTAAGCACATCCCCCAGGAGTGTTGTAACCAAGAGTGCAGCAAGGCCCGTTGTCGTGGACCAGTTCCCATTCGAGTCTAGCTCAAAGCGGTGTTTTTGGGTTTTACCCATAGGTACATCTATGCCAGAGCCGCCTCTACCTTCTCGTATCTAGACTGGTATTTATTGCTCAGAAAACTAATAAAATCTCTATAATACCAAAATTCCGGGAAGTTCTTCTATACTAATCCTCAATGTCTATCATAGTACTATGTGCTCTAATTAGAGATTATCTAAATTTAGGTTCCAAGGGTAGTAATAAACTGCCTCTGATACCAACTGTAATGCCCCGACCCCAGTTAACCAGAGTCGGTTCATTATTGCGTAACATTGGTATGATCACAAAAGATCAAGTCTCGAAAAACCGATTAGTTTAGTAGCCTTGGAAACACTAGATATATTCATAAATGTTACATTACATCACAAAGTGAATAATCACAATAACATAGTCTCCATAGTCCACACTTCTATCCCCTTCAGACAATCCCTGTAGGTCATTCATAAAATATTTCTTTAGATCTTGGGAAAAATATAATATTGAAAGGGGTGGGCTCAGATGCTCAGTAAGGATAACAATATAGCGGAAGCTTTCATAAATAAAAATAAACATTTAAGGAAATGTATGAGTAAAAAAAAGCCTTTTAAAGTTGAAATCTATCATAATATGTAAAAAGTAAAATGAGATAATGCCATTTAGTTATTCACATTGATATTCTACTGGTCGAATAATCACATGCAATATCAATAACCACTTTCATAATGATGGAATGCATAATGCCATACTATCATAACCACGTAGCCATGGCCTCATGCCAAGACTACAAATAAGATTTGTTCAAGGCCTCGTGACAAGAAACTAGTTTGTCTCATGAGACCTGCCGATGCATCGAGGAGCTATAGCGGGCTCAACCCGTCACTTATTAAGTCCAGTGCATTCCTCATATGAACAGGTTTAAACATATCATAATCCATAACATAATCATATCGCATAACACATGCATAATGGAAACATAAAATTTCCACATTTCAATAACAAGATATCAATACAACACATTGATATAATAAAAACATTATCAAAACCATTTTCAATACCAAAATAAAAGAAAATTAAAACATGGAATTTATTTTTCATTTAAAAAAAAGTTATGGCTTGTAGAGGAAGCCGAAACTCAAATAATGGTCACGGCGGCGGAGAATTCATTGTCGCCACATACGTATGACAAAAAAACATTCCTTTTTGTCATTTAGTAAAATTCTTCATATAAAAAAATTCCTTTTGAATAAATGTAAATGTAAAAGGTGTTTATACAAAGTATAAAAGAAAGTTGTGTATTAGACAAAATATGCATTAATGAAAGGATATTGAGATGAAGTCATTACAAAGATCATTTTTTAAAATAAAATATATCTATTATGTGTATTAATTATAAGTACACATAAATAAATTACAAATACAATATTGGACATAATAATATCATGCCATAATTTGAAAGTAGGAGATTAACCCAAAGAACGGAAATTCGGTTAAGAAGTTCCCTTACATAGATCATTTTTTAAATAAAATAGATCTATTACGGGTATTCACTATAAGTACACATAAAGAAAGTAAAAATACAATTTTGGACATAATAATATCATGACGTAATTTGAATGTATGAGATTAACCCAAAGAATGGAAATTGGGTTAAGAAGTTCCCTTACCTCGTGTCTGTCTTGAGTCGACCATTCTTTAACCTCATGAATAATAAACTAGAGTTAATTTATAATTGATTAAGAACCTTTTTCAAGATTATTACTCCTTTTATATCACTTATTACCATGTTATGAACATTATGTAATTATTTATGTTAATAACGTTCGTTTTGTCGATCTTTGGTACTTGAGTCAAAAATAAAATTATATAATGACAAGTTTTTCATGTGGTAAAATATCCATTATATCAAGAAAATATATTCATGATTCAGATATCATATATATCATATATATCCATTATATACATTCATTCATAATATTATGTAACATTTGAGGTAAGAAATGAAATGCACCGTTCATGGAGACGGTAAGCCGTACATACGTATGAACGCTACTTTCATTTCTATTTCGTATTTAATAGAATGAAATCATAATGATATAAAGGTGTATTATAATTCCAGTATAATATAATATATAATATCATTTACTATATCCTTTATACATCCCACATATGGCGTTAACGATTCAAATAACTTTGAGGGGGCGGTAGTCCGCACTTCCAAAAATGAAATTATCGCGTTTACCCATAATGGAAATCATAAAGGTATGACATAAATGAAAAATAAAGAAGAATAAGGAAAACATAAACTTAATATATATATCATATATGAAAATATTGTCATCAAAATTGCCACCATTAGAGGTGTTAAAATAATATTGAACAATCATCATTTCGTGAGGCACTATTTCACCACCCACAGAAACAATATGTTCATTAACCATTAGATGAAGGTGTTTGTAATTTTAAATCAAATAGTTATCATAAAAACATCCTAGTATATTGAATATACTAGTGTTGTTACAGAATAAAGTAATAAAAAGATTTTAGGGGGTTGGAGAAGCAAAATAGAACAAAAGAACACAAGAGAAGGCATTACCATAAAACCGGGTAACTCTTTTTGATTTCATCAAAAGGCTTCCTTGGGAAGACTTATGCCCAATTTTAGGATTATAAAAGTAATATAGGGAAGTGTGGAGAGTATTTGGGAAGAGTTTGACAGATCCAAATGACTTGAAGGTGTGAATAAGGTGGTAGAGGTGGGGGCCTTTTATAAGAGGAGAGGAGGGGCACTCTTGGAATGTCATGAAATGTTACATTATTATGAGGTGAATTTCGGATTTCAAAGGTCCCACAATTACATATTTCGAGTATAAGGTTATAGGGATCAAAATATACCCACACAATAGGGTTTATACAATTTTATGGCTTATATTTTACATTATATTTTCATTTTATCTAAATCGTTAATTAATGAGGTAATCACTGCATCATCATGGTTTCATAAAAAATTTAATTTATTTAATCTCTAAAAATTATAAAAAACATATCACAATGTAGGATGTATTTTTATCTTTCCAATGAATATTTATAGTCGAAATGTTAACATATATAACCCCATGTAATAATTGTTTTAGGAAACAACACATGTTTGTGACAATTTTATTTTTACTTTAAATAAAAATTTATTAATGTCATTTTCTTACAGAAGTGGATCCATGGAGTCCCCACGTCGACCCATGGATTTTATTGTTCGGCCATGACTCATCCAATAAGGGTAGGACAGGTGTAATTGTATTTTTATATCTTTATAATATCATTTTTACCTTAAATTTCACTAATTACCTTTAATCACGATTAATAAAACGTAAAAGTTACTATTTACTAAAATATTATTTTAACCCCATTGTACCACATTTTTATTCCTAATGACAACCATGTATATAGTATTTTTGAAAAAAAATCATAGATGTGGTAATGTTTCATTTAAACGAAAAATCAGTTTTTAACTTCCACTTAGGGGTTTCAATATTCATCAAAAATTGAAGTTTTTCAGAACAATGAAAACATTTCACCCTAAGATATAATTGATATTATGAATTCAAAAATTATTTCTATTTTAAAAAATTACAAACATATATGTTGCATTAATAAATTTTATAATTAATTCTCGTTTTCAAAATAAATAGCATGTTTTTAAGAAACAATATATATCAAAAGATTGACAATTGTTTTTGTCCAATTTCAGAGTGAAATTAATTCTAATGAACACCAATGGATAAAATGGTAAAAATATATTCTAATTATAATTTAAAACCACTCAATTTTATAATTTATCACTATAAATTATTTTGAATAAAAAATTTGTTTTTAAGTAATTTTCTCTATTAAAAAAATTGGATGTTCTCATAAAAATACCAAAAATTCAACATAGGCAAACTTTGATATTCTAAATCCAAAAATGAAGTCCATTATGAAATATAAAATATATATATAATTTAAAAATGTGGGTATTACTATTCATAATGGCTAATTTGATATGTTGCGGTTTGTTAGAATCTCGAACTTGCGTACAATGCTAGCTATTGCATTATTGAAAGAGAAGAGTATCGTGGAATCTCGGGGTATTACATTTTTTGATGGTAAATAACCATTAAATGGTACTCTATGTTGTTTTCCCATGATGATATCAACACAATTATGAAAATATATACCTTTTACTTTTGGTAATATATCCTTCCTAAAGAGAATTTTAATTCCCCTATTGCTCATGGGACTAAGCCGTATTTGAAGAACATTTAATCGAAATGACTTTTCTAGTTGTATTTAATTCACCTTTCCATGGCCTGGCTTCTGTGAGATAAAATGAATGATCTTTGTTACCTAAATCAATTACCATTTTACCATTTATAGTCTTCCATTTCCCATCACTAAAGTATCTTTCATATCCATTGTCATCAATCATTCAAGTGGATATCATATAGAGTAGGGTATTAAGAACATGTCTTAAATCCTTCAAAATTAACTTGTATGTGATATTAATCTCTAAAAAATATTACCAATACTATTGATTTTGGATGAACCATCATTTCTCATCATTACATGTCTAAAAAAAGATGAATTATAAGATCAGAAAAAATTTATTATTATAGTGACATAGCCGGAGGCACCCAAATAAATCAACAATGTCAAGTCTTGACACATAATATTGACATGATCATCTTCCTTAACAATAATGATCTCTTCATTGAAAACCAAAACATCATTTTTCTAGTTTTTAGCTTCCTGATTCATTTACTCTACCTTCAACTTCCTACACTCCCAAATAAAGTGTAAGGGTGTTCCACAGTGGAGGAACTTCATGTCATATCTCGATCAGTATTTTTATCAATTCCTATTTTATTGAATATGGTAATAGGTCATCATATTCTTCCCGACCATTTTTTATTCCATTTCCTTTTAGTGACTGGGGCTTATAAATCTATTCTACAACACTCATTCTTCATTATAGATTCTTCATTCACAATTCTTTCTATCACCATTTCCATGGTGATATTTATATATGGATTTTAATTTCAAACTAGAATGATTATTGTGTCCATCATCTTTAGTAATGAACTCAACATCAATAGTTTCTACAAATCATCATCAACAAATATTTTCATGGAATTAAACGGATAAAAACTACCTTGTAACTCACACATGTTCTCTGATACATTGTTCTCTTCCTTGAACATAAATTTGATAAGCCGATTTAATATTTTTTTTGTTATACTATGTAGATTTCCTTGCATATAACTTTTCAAATCATCTCCATAAAATATATGCATCATGTTCATTATAAAATTTTTTAACATACTCTTGTATATCCACTACATGATTGGGGTAACACATATCCAATTGAGCATAACCCACTCTGCATCAACTGGTGGGGTAATGGAAGATTTATTATACCCATATTGACTTCTAGTTGAATATTATTCTTCTTTTACTATAATATCCTTAATGGACTCTTCTATTGGTTTCCACAAATAATTAATGTACAAAATATCTTCTCTTTTCAGTTTCCAAATGGAATATTTATAAGTGGTGAGTTTAATCATTTTACTATTATTATTTTAACTTATCCTGAACGATATCTTATCACTCATGGTATGGTCCAATACCACAAAATAATAATATCACAACCTTATAACTCAAGGAAGGGAAAAACCAACAACTTCTCACTCAATATGAGGCCATCAGGTCTCAATACATACCATCTCACTCAAGGCACAACCAGACTATACACACACAAGGATATCATTACACTAATAAAGACCCTTACAGTAGGATCTGAATCTAAGTGGGGTTAGGCCTCACGGTCCAAAAAACCCCCAATAGAATACGCCTCCTATCACTAACACACTAAAGAACACTAGACACATAACTTGTCCTGCAATCTCAACGACTCATAACTCGAGATATAATCACTCAAACCGAGTCCATTTCCGTAATTAACCACATCATCCCTCTAGACTCTTATGATACTCCATGAGACAATATTAGTTGCACAAATATTCCAATTGAACATATAATCATCACCATATTGCACACTGTGTTGACTACTAGGGTACACCAAACCCAACCTGGCTTCTCTCAACAACACCACCCAAAATCTATCACCCCTCAGTGAACACACAACTCATAGACTCTTCCAGACCCTGAATATGAATGGAGGGGTCTATTCCACGTATTATTCCATCTTTATGACTCTCACCTGGGTCTCATGTCACATATTACTTCAGAGAGCTCCCAGATAATAAATCAATGGAAAACACTATCCCTCACACCCTATCAAGTTCCAAAGGATTCTTTACACTCAACGAACACACCAATAATCAATTTTCCCTAAAAAATGATTTCATTACCAAGCATGAGGTATACAACTATCTCCATATACCCCCTTGGTCAAGTCCTTCCATTCCTTCTTATTTATCTATAGGGAAACCATCATAGGCTACACATTACTCAATTAACATCTTGAGACATACTCGATCTCTCTCTCTAACTCTAATAAAACACTCAAAACATGGAGACCTAGTCCTTGGGTGATCTCAAATTTCCAATGTTATAAAGAGAACTTAATTTAATCATTTTATCTTCAATGAAAACATATATATATCAGTATGATTCTATTAGTCCCTATCCCTATAACTAATATCATTCGATATTCATCAAAACTATCCATCATACATAATAAATTGTATGAATTTATATTATAATGACTACCTTCCTATATAAGAGAGTTAAACCTTCTCCATGCTCCACTAAACTTCCTCAAAACTCGTTCACACCCCAAGCATCAATCTCAATCAATGAAACATAGAAAATTAATAATAAAAAAATTATAATTTATTATCTAATTTAACATAAATAGGTATAATCACCTAAAAATCACCACGAATCTTATTCACACTAGAACTATGCCCAAAAATTTGTGTTTAGAATTTCGTGATGTACTTTGGAAATGTTGGCCAAAATGACCACCATCCTCACCTAATTTAATCATGATCTAGTGGAATATTCTCCAAAACCCTAGTCTAATTTTTTTTAAATTAAGGTCATTAAATGAGGAACCAATGATAGATAAATAAAAAAATACCACCTAAAAGATTACTAAAATGAAACCAAAAAATTCCAATTATATTGGGGATAAAAGGGAGGAAGTGAAGGGTAGTAAACAACCCAAATGGATCTCCCTCAGTGCCTCTCTTGAGAAAAATCATGAAGGGAAAACTAGTAAATTACTATATTTACCTTGATGAAAATACAGTAGTGATACAGTCCATAGAATGACCATAAGGGTCATTGTTCAACAACAGGGATCACGATGTGACCACATGGGTCTTGATTCGATCACAGGGGTTGTGTTTTGATATTCCCATTCAATTGATATGGTCATGGAAGAATCAAAGGGGTGAAAACACATCCACCCTTGATAGATGGGCTTAAACTTGACCTACCTCCATTGTGTTGCAACATCTCTAGGTCACAATGTGACTTATCTAAGGATATAAACATTAATTCTATATAATGTTATCTTTGAGTGACCTACAGGTCATTTCATGTTCGAGGTGTCATTATGAAAACATTAGAAAAATTCATAAGATCCCTTAGGATCTCGGTAAAATTCCCCTTCGTGGTTTAGTACCTCCCTTAAAAACAAAAACACTATGAACGAGCCCCTACCTTTTATAAATTTACAAAAATCAATAAATTATGTATCTATAGATATTAAAGTTACTTCATATTTTGAAATAGCTCTATGCCTGTATAGAATCCCATCATAGTGTTACTTTTTTTGGTCATGGAACGACTGACTGTAGTTGTTATAATTAGGTAGTTTGGAAATCCCAATCCCATATCTAATGATTCCATAGGCATCCAATCCTTATAATGGGCCTCAAATAATGTACAAAACAATCTTCAGTATATTTTATAACCCTCATAAACCCCATTAAAGTCAAAATTCACAAAATATCCCCTACACCAGGACAAAATATCCCATATTATTTTAAATTTCACAACTTGTAATGTGGTGGGTCATTAAAAAATCCCCATTATAATGATTCACATCTTTTAAAGGTTTCAATATTCCTTATTCCATAAATCATAACATATTATATTCACAAACCACCATCATATAATCATGTTGAAACTCTAAATTTCAAATGAAATTCCACTGCACAACTCTAAAAGCCAAGGAACACTTTTCACTAAATGAAGTACGACCCGGTGATTATCAGCACCAATGCAAAGATGATACAAAGTTGTACTTGTAGAGACCCGAAGCCTGACATACATGAACATTAAATGACTTTTTCGGAATACTTAATACATAACAAAAACATACACACAAGGACGGTAATAGTTTAGTGTCTTTGGAAACTCGGAACGTAATCTCCTAATCATGGTGAAAGATCTTCAACATCTCCCATTAAGATCTTCCCCTTTTTTCCTTACCTAAAACCTTTCTTTATATCCTGGGGAAAAGAAAACATAAAAAGAGTGAGCTCAAAAGCTTAATAAGGGTAAGCATGGATGAAACAAAACATACCATATATATTTGAACTTAAAAACATGAACATAATGTTTAATCATCAAAAGCATGAGCAATGACATAAAAATGGAAGTATGTAAAGCATAGATCATAAAGAAACATTAATAATGGTAAAATAGCATGGGAATAAAACATGTAATTGTGGAAACCATTAATCACAAGATATGATTTCTATATTTGCCATGGCATTGCTGCCAAGACCATCATAGTGGACAAAGTCCCTTTCTGAATCGAGTTCACACCTCGTTCCAATCATGTCTTACTGGACCGGTTTAACTTGCCATTCCATCCATGACTATCTCATGAGATATAAATCATTACCCAATGCATTTGAGGGAGATATAGGTCCCACCCTTCTCATAATGAAATCATTCTTACTTGTGCCACAAAATAAACATACATCATTCATAATAACCCAATGAATAAAATGGGTTTCATAAACATCATCCCATCATCACATAATCCATATAAAAGAAATGGATATCATTTCATAATAAGAAAAGTAAAACCATGTAAATCATAGAGAAATTATACTTGAAACATACACATACTAAATAATGTCATCTTAGTTGAAAAATGGGTTTGATAAAACACTTGAAATGAATTTTTGAGGAAAATATCCTTTCATCTTCAAAATCATTTTCTTTTCAAAAAATGTCATGCATTTTTAAAAGAAATGGATTTTGTTGAAAATATTCATGAAATATTTTGGAGTAAGCTTCATGAAAATAATGCTTTATAAAACTGTAAAAATCTGTTCGTGCCGTATAAGTTAAAAAAAACATTCTTCCCGTACTTTTTCCAGAAAAGTGAAAAAGTACCTCGTATGGTAAACAAAAGAAAGATTCCTTCCATACGAGGTGGTAAAAGTAATAAAAGGGTAAAAATTTCTTAAACATACATGGAAAGAAAGTAAACATTTTATGAAAACATTTTGAGGGAATATGGACATGGATAATAAACATAACCCCCAGTAAATACTTACGAGTAAACAATCTCGGATAAGAATGAGATTGGAATAATTATCCCTTACCTTATATCTGATATGCTTCCTATGTATCCGAAACTCTTGTATAATGTTTAAATAATGTCCTTGAATTTTTACAGAATCATATTAGTTGTTATGATATCATATATGGTTCACTTATGACATTATATTACCCATTCTTTTGTAAATTCCATGTTAAAGAGTGTTTTGGGTAAAGTCGTTTCATTTTTCGTTCGTGTTTTGACTTTTAATTATTCATATGATTAAATAGATCATGATTACATAATTCCAGAATACAAAACATGATTTATATATAATATATATTCAGAATATACATATATATAATAGATTGATAAATGGAAAGAAATACACCATTCATAGAGACGGTAGGCCGTACGTACGCATGAACGCTGTTTTTGTTTCCTTATTGAGTTGAATGGAATTAAGTAGATTACATAAATATATATATATACATAAATACAGTAGATTTATAATGTCATATATTTCATTATTAGTTCTTATATATACTTTATAATCATTGTTAAATGGTGAACATGGAGAATAAATCTCATCGCGTCGTGGAGACGGTAGTCCGTACGTACGCACGAGCGATGATATCGTTCCAATAATTATTAAATTGAATTGTATAGGATGATACAATATATAATAATAATTATGATGTTATAATAACTATGTATAGTTATTTTTTACCCCTTTATACCCATCCAAGTAATGTGGTGTTGGAAAAACAGATTACACCACGGCGTGGAGATGGTATTCCGTACGTACGCACACACGATGATTTTGTTTTCCGTAGGATGGATAGATGGTGAAATAGGGTTGTTTCATACATATAATAACATATCAGTATATGAGTGATACTGATGTTATTACTTCATAATGAAACAACTAAAGAATAATATGTAGAAGAAGAAATAAAGTTGAAAGAATTGGTAATGGACATTACCTCTTCTTTGAAGCGCCTCTTTGATACCTCCTCTTAGGGCACTAAAATTGGTCTCTTAAGAAGACCAGGACCTCTATTATGTTTCCAGGGAAGTTGAGAAGAGAATTTATCAGGGTTTGGCCGAGATTGAATTCTCAAATTGGTGTGAGGAAGGGAGGGAGGAGGTGCCCTTTTATAAGGGAGGAGAGGGGCACCTTTGGAAATCTTAAAAATATTAATTTATAATAAATCTAACCCCAATTAAAAACCTCCAAAAAATGACTCATATTAAAATATTAGATGATATAGGGTTTTGATATCATAAACCAATCAAATTTAGACATGTTTTTATTTTATTTTAAACCTTATCATTTTGATTTATTTTTATTTAATCTATTTAATTTTATTTGTGGTAATAAAATTATAAATTTTAAATTATGACAAATAATTACTTATTTGTTGTGAATTTTCCATAATTGGATACGTTATAACATTTTTGACGATATAAATTTAAATTTATAATTTTTAAATATTTTTGTGATTTTTAAACAATTTTATAATATGTTGTTTTTATAACATAACAATAGTGTCAATTTTGACAGTATTCATTTATTTGAATTTAAATAAAATATATACAGAATATTTGTACAAAATAAATGTTTTAATAGATTCATAAAAGTTCATATGTATCTATAAAATTATTGGAGCACATTAAATAGATCATATAATATTTATTTTATTATTTTTAAAACCATTTATTTGGTTTATCTCTTAATAAAATAATCTCTACAATATTTTTGTATAATTATTTAATATACTTATTTGTTTCATAAAAATTAAAAATAAACTCCTATGATAAAGATAAATCAATTAAAGTTCACAATAATACTTTTACTCGAATTTATCATCTTAAAATCCCTATATTTAAATTGTTATATTTCTAAAATTATGAAGGTGACAACTTTGGCATCATTTAAAATAAAATAATATAAGTGTCATAATCGCATTTATAAGGATCCAAATGGTCCAATATTAGACCATTGGATGATTATGTGTTAACTGTACATGACCAATAAGTTTAGGTCAGGGTTCTTTGCCTTTTATGGTCACTATTTGTTTAATAAAAACTATATTCTTGATTTTTCACTAGATAAACAATTTTCTGCATCAATTTTGTGTCACAATTAATGATAATTATTTAATCCCTAAAAAATATAAATAAATTCATATGATTTAGATAATTTAATTATCTTTTTGGATACTATTCATGTCCGAAGTTTCATGATGTTTATCACTAAATTAGAATTAATATACTTATAATATTTAAGAGAGTGACATGTTGTCACTTTCTTTGGTTTTAATAATAATTAAGTTATTTTTATGGAACAAAGTCCATTAAATTATTCTAATCCGACACTTAGGTGATATGGGTAGACTTTTAGTCATCAAATAGGATTTTTACAGGTTTTAGGGTAATTTTATAATCTTATATTTACCCTTAACTAGCCGATTTACCTTTAACTATGGTAAATAAAATTTACCGTAGTTACAATTCATAATGCCCAAAAATAAAAAGTAGCTTATTAACATAATTTAGACCCACTGATTCCAAATATGAAATCTATTTTTAAAAATTCAGAACACATAAGTTGCAGTAATTAATTTAAAATTAATCTCATTGTCAAAAGAAAACGGGTTTTTGTTTAAAACATTGCAAAAGATTGAATTGATTTAACCTATGAATTCAAGGTAAAATCAATAATAATGACATAAATTGTATTAAATGGTAAAAATATAGTCTATTTATACATTATGACCATTCAATATTATAATTTAACCACATAAATTATTATGATGAAAAAAGTTGTTTTCAATTAAAATATAATGTATTTTTACTATTCATTAAAATATGAAAGTTATCAGAAAAATATAAAAACATTATCCAATGTATAGTTTTATATACTGGTTCAATAGGAGAAGTTTATTTTGTAAAATTGAACTTATAAACATGTCAAAAACTAGATTTATCATGGGTGCGCCATCAAAAGGCGGCAAAACTGCATTTTTTGAAAAATAATTATTTTACCAGAAAAATTTATTTTGTTCTTATACCATGTTCTAGAAAATGTGTAAGATGAATAATAATGTTATAAAATTCAAAATTTAGTTAATACTATTCATGATGTATAGTTCATAATAATAATATATCATTGTTTAGTAAAACTCGGTATTGCGTACAACACACGCTATCGAGGAAGGTCGTGATTGCGTGTAATGCAAGCCAAGTTAGGGTTTCCTATAGTGCATGACTCTTTTGTTGTTGCGTATAACAAAATAAATTTAATATATATATATATATATACTCAATTTTTCGTAGAATAACTACTATCAAACAAATATGAAATTGTGTGTAACACGATCCAAGAATAGTGTTGCGTATACTGCAAGCTAATACGGTGTTTCATATAGCGCAAGATAATCTTGGTGTAGCGTACAACAGATGATATGGAAGAAATTAAAACGATTATATCTTATAAAATCTCAGGTTGTTACATTCTACCCCCCTTAAAATGAATTTCTCCCTCGAAATTTGTCGGGGTTATAAGTCGTTTACTATTCATAGAAACCCACAACGTAAAAAGGAATACTAAAACATAACTTTAAAAAAGAATGTTAGAAACGTAATGGTCACCCAAGGTAACTCAGCATTGGGTTTTCACATAGGAGAGTATAGGTGAAAATATGGATATGAAGGAAAAATCTAACCATCAAGTTCTGATAGAGAGTGGTAGAGAACATGGCTATGAAAAAACCAACAATCACAAAGTAATAGATTTGTGATGATCTAAGGTACCATCTGATTCATCAGATATATGGTCACTAGGACAACATTTTTGGTTTTCAATATCATTTCCCTAAGGTTTATGAATTAAAAGAAATACTTACATGATTTCTGTAAAATCTCACTATTGTTCGTGAATTGAAAAATTTCCACTTCATCCCTTAAAGAAATGAAGTTGAATTTGTTATTCGTGATGTGTTAGCAGATCATGTGATAGAATGATGGTTCATTCCATCTGTTTCAAACAAAAGGTTAGGAAAAGTTATCAAATATACATAAGTCGATCTATGGTGAGGGTAATCATATACGATTCCAAAAATGCACTTATTCTTCATATATCATATCGCTTAATAAAATAAAACTAGTTTCAACTAACCAGGGACTTCCTGTAGGCCAGTGGTAGGCGATAAAGGCCAGTCGCACTTCGGTTGTGGGTTCGATTCCCACAGCCTTATCTGACGCGATGGGCGGTCGCCCGTCCTGCAGGTTGTCCTTTTTTTAAAACTACATTACTATAACATCCCATTAATAATATCGAAAGAAGTTATATCCTTAAACAATACTAACTTATGTCCAACATAATTCATTCCAATCTTTAGGCTTATCTAAAATAATTCAGTCCAAGCTCATAGTATAAAGAAAATGATTGCTTGAAATGTCACATAACAATCACGTGAATGCCATCATTTATCCCCATATATCAAAAGATATATCTTTTTGGTCAAATTAGAAACATTTGAATACCTTAATCATGTATTCTATTGATGAATGAATACCCATTGAACCTTAGTGAAAACATTAATACATTTAAAAGTTAACACTTTTCACCTAACAAAATCCTCAAAATTCTATATACTCAAACCACGATATCACTTATTCCTTATATCAAACATGAACTCATGAATACAATAAAACATCTCATTATCTTTTTATCCCTTCATTATGTCCATATCATATGCTTTCCAAAATATTTGAATCACTTTTCATGGTTACCGGCACCATAAAATTATTGAAAACCACAATAGACTAATACAAAAATATTCTAATACAGCATAAAAGTACCTCAACAACATTATTCTTGAATACCAATACATAAACACTTCAATCCATCCCCTTCAATGATTTTCCTGGAATAAGTCCTTGATTTAAAAGTAACTTTTTAGGTCAGGGCATTGAGATGGGTAATGCCCATGTTCTCCACAAATAAGACATTGAACTCCATTACAGTCTGTCACTCAATGATCCTTTTCTCCACACAGATAACATCTATACCTCCATTTGAGGTATTCCTCAAGGTTCTTTTTACCTTCTTTAGAATCTTCAATCTTCCCTTCTCTATGATCCTCACTATGCGAACATGCATAAAATTCCATCTTCCTCTTATTTGATGACTTAGTAATATAACTAAATTTCACCTTGTTAATCATATATCACGATGAATGATTCGGCATAATGACAATATCTTTCTCTCTAGGCATTACACAATTTCGTTGCTCATAGTCACCAATTTTTCCATTGGATTCAATGTTAACCGAATTCCTTCTGGTTCCCTCCATTGACTAAAACAAAAAAAGAATTTTGTATGAGGAAAAAATCATTCTAGGGAAAACAACATAGTAAAGGGGGATTACCCTCAATATCTAACATCTTAGGTTAAATTCTAATATCGTTACCATAGTTCTAGGACTATATCCTATATGTATACTTATCCTTAGGGATATCCCTAGGAATACCTTAGAAATATCTCTAGGGATCTCACTAATGTTTTCGTATCCTAGTTTCCAAATGTTAACTAATCCTTTCCTCTGATACCAACTATAGAGACCCAAAGCTTGACGTACATGAACATTAAATTACTTTTGCGGAATACTTAATACATTACAAAAACAGACACACAAGGACCGTAATAGTTTAGTGTCTTTGGAAACTCGGAATGTAATATCCTAATCATGGTGAAAGATCTTCAACATCTCCCATAAAGATCTTCCCCTTTTGTTTCTTACCTAAAACATTTCTTTATATCCTGTGGAAAAGAAAACATAAAAAGGGTGAGATCAAATGCTCAGTAAGGGTATGCATGGATAAAATAAAACCTACCATATACATTTGAACTTAAAAACATGAACATAATGTTTAAACATCAAAATCATGAGCAATGACATAAAACATTGAAGTACGTAAGGCATAGATCATAAAGAAACATTAAGAATGATAAAATAGAATGGGAATAAAACATGTAATTGTGGCAACCATTAATCACATGATATGATTTCCATATTAGCCAAGGCATTGCTGCCAAAACCATCTTAGTGGACAAAGTCCCTTTCTGAATCGAGTTCACTCCTCGTTCCAGTCCTGTATTACTGAACCGGTTTAACTTGTCATTCCAGCCATGTCTATATCATGAGATATAAATCATTACCCAATGCATTTGAGGGAGATATAGGTCTCACCCATCTCATAATGAAATAATTCTTACTTGTGCCACAAAATAAACATACATCATTCATAATAACCTAATGAATAAAATGGGTTTCATAAACATCATCTCATCATCACATAATCCATATAAAAGTAATGAATATCATTTCATAATAAGAAAAGTGAAACCATTTAAATCATAGAGACATTATACTTGAAACATACACATAATAAATAATGTCATCTTAGTTGAATAATGGTTTTGATAAAACACTTGAAATGAATTCTTGAGGAAAATATCCTTTCATCTTCAAAATCATTTTCTTTTCACAAAATGTCAAGAAATTTTAAAAGAAAATGCTTTTTCTGAAAATAGTCATGAAATATTTTAGAGGATGCTTCATGAAAATAAGGCTTTATAAAACAGTAAAAAACTGTTCGTGCCGTATAAGTTAAAAAACATTCTCCTCGTACTTTTGCCGGAAAAGTCAAAAAGTACCTCGTATGGTAAACAAAAAAAATGATTCCTTCCATACGAGGTGGTAAAAGTAAGAAAAGGGTAAAAATGTCTTAAACATACATGGATGGAAAGTAAAAAATTTATGAAAACATTTTGAGAGCATATGGACATGGATAATAAACATAACCCCCAGTAAATACTTACGAGTAGACAATCTCAGATAAGAATGAGATTGGAATAATTATCCCTTAACTTATGTCCGATATGCTTCGTATGTATCCGAACCTCATGTATAATGATATAAATAATGTCATTGATTTTATAGAATCATATTAATTGTTATGATATTATATATGGTTCACTTATGACTTTATATTACCCGTTCTTTTGTAAATTCCATGTTAAAGAGCGTTTTGGGTAAAATCATTTCATTTGTCGTTCGTGTTTTGACTTTTAATTATTAATATGATTAATTAGATCATGATTACTTAATTCCAGAATATAAAACATTATTTATATATAGTATATATTCAGAATATACATATATATAATAGATTGATAAATGGAAATAAATACACCATTCATGGAGACAGTAGGCCGTAGTTACTCATGAACGCTGTTTTCGTTTCCTTATTGAGTTGAATAGAATTAAGTAGATGAAATACATATATATATATACATAAATCCTGTAGATTTATAATGTCATATATTTCATTATTATTGCTTATATATACTTTATAATCATTCTTAAATGGTTAACATGGAGAATGAATCTCATCGCGTCGTGGAGACGGTAGTCCGTACGTACGCACGAGCGACGATATCGTTCCCATAATTATTGAATTGAATTGGATAGGATGATACAATATATAATAATCAGTATGATTTTATAATAACTATTTATAGCTATTCTTTACACCATTATACCCATCCAAGTAAGGTGGTGTTGGAAAAACAGATTACACCACGGCGTGGAGACGGTATTCCGTACGTACGCACGCACGGTGATTTCGTTTTTAGTAGGATGGATAGATGGTGAAATAGGGTTGTTTAATACTTATAATAACATATCAGTATATGAGTGATACTGATATTATTACTTCATAATGAAACAACTAAAGAAGAATAAGTAGAAGAAGAAATAAAGTTGAAAGAATCGGTAACCGAAATTACCTCTTCTTTGAAGCACCTCTTTGAGACCTCCTCTTATGGAACTAAAATTATTAATTGAAGAAAACCAGGACCTCTAGGATGTTTCTAGGGAAGTGGAGAATAGAATTTACCAGGGTTTTTTCGAGCATGATTGTTCAAATTGGTGTGCGGAAGGGAGGGAGGAGGTTCCCTTTTATATGGGAGGAGAGGGGCACCATTGGAAATCTTAAAAATATTAATTTTTAATAAATCTAACCCCACTTAAAAACCTCCAAAACTGACTCATATTAGAATATTATATGAGATATGGTTGTAATATCATCATCCAATCAAATATAGACATGTTTTTATTTTATTTTAAACTTTATCATTTTTATTTATCCTTATTTAATCTATTTAATTTTATTTGTGGTAATAAAATTCTAAATTTTAAATTATAACAAATAATTACATATTTTTTGTGAATTATCCATAGATGGATACTTTATAACATTTTCGACCATATAAATTTAAATTTATAATTTTTAAATATTTTTGTGATTTTTAAACAATTTTATAATATATTATTTTTATAACATAACAATAGTATGAATTTTGACACTATTTATTTATTTCAATTTAAATAAAATATATATAGAATATTTGTTCAAAATAAAAGATTTAATAGATTCATAAAAGCCCATATGTAACTAGAAAATTATTGGAGCACATGAAATAGTTCATATATTATTTAGTTTAATATTTTTAAAACCATTTATTTGGTTTATCTATTAATAAAATAATTTCTAAAATATTTTTGTATAATTATTTATTATAATTATTTGTTGCATAAAAATTAAAAATAAACTCCTATGATGAATATAAATCTATTAACTTTCACTAGAATACATTTACTCTAATTTATCATCTTAAAATAACAATATTTAAATTGTTATATTTATTAAATTATGAAGGTGACAACTTTGGCATCATTTAAAATAAAATAATATAAGTGTCGTAATCGCTTTTATAAGGCTCCAAATGGTCAAATACTAGACCTTTGGATGGTTATGTTTTACATTTACATGAACAATAAGTTTAGGTCAGGTTTTTGTGCTTTTAATGGTCACTATTAGTTTAATAAAAACTATATTCTTGATTTTTCACTAGATAAACAATTTTCTGCATCACTATTGTGTCACAATTAATGATAATTATTTAATCCTTAAAAATTATAAATAAATTCATATGATGTATATAATTTAATTAGATTTCTGGAGACTATTCATGTTCGATGTTTCATGAAGTTTATCACTAAATTAAAATTAATATACTTATAATATTTAAGAGAGTGACATGTTGTCACTTTCTTTGGTTTTAATAATAATTAAGTTATTTTCATGGAAAAATTCCATTAAATGATTCTAATATAACCCTTAGTTGATATGGGTCGACTTTTAGTCTTCTAATAGGATTTTTACAGGTGTTAGGGTAATTTTATAATCTTATATTTTCCCTTAATTACCCGATTTACCTTTAACTATGGTAAATAAAATTTACTGTAGTTACTATTCATAATTCCCAAAAATAAAAAGTAGATTATTAACATAATTTGGACCCACTGATTCCAAATATGGAATCCATTTTTCAAAATTCAAAACATATAAGATTAAGTAATTAATTTAAAATTAATCTCGTTGTCGAAAGAAAATGGGTTTTTGTTTAAAACATTGCAAAAGATTGAATTGATTTAACCTACGAATTCAAGGTAAAATAAATGATAATGACATACATTGTATTAAATGCTAAAAATATATTCTATTTATACTTTAAAACCTTTCAATATTATAATTTAACCACATAAATTATTATGATGAAAAAAGTTGTTTTTAATTAAAATATAGCGTGTTTTTACTATTCATTAAAATATGATAGTTATTAGAAAAATATCAAAACATTATCCAATGTAATGTTTTCTATCCTGATTCAAAATAAAAAGTTTATTTTGTAAAATTGAACTTATAAACATTTCAAAAACTCTATTTAACATGGGTGCGCCATCAAAAGGTGGCAAAACTACATTTTTTTAAAAATACTTATTTTACCCGAAAAATTTATTTTGTTCTTATACCATGTTCTATAAAATGTATAAGATTAATTATAATGTTATAAAATTCAAGATTTAGTTAATACTATTCATTAAGGCTAGTTCACAATAATAATATATCGTTGTTTAGTAAAACTCGGTATTGCGTACAACACACGCTATCGAGGAAGGTCGTGATTGCGTGTAATGAAAGCCACGTTAGGGTCGCGTGTTGTGCATGACTCTTTTGTAGTTGCGTATAACAAAATACATTGAATATATACATATACTCAATTTTTCGTAGTATAACTACTATCAAACAAACATGAAATTGTGTGCAACATGATCCAAGAATAGTGATGTCTATACTGCAAGCTAATACGGTTTTGCGTATAGCGCACGATAATCTTGGTGTAGCGTACAACAGATGATATGGAAGAAATTAAAACGAATATATCTTATAAAATCTCGGGTTGATACAGTACTCATATCTAACAGGACATAAAATAGTTAAGAACTTATTATTGATAAATATTATGGATCTCCCCACCATAAGGGTTTATATAAAAATCATATTTTCATCCATGTTGATCCCCACCATAAGAATCACTGATCAAGAATACACATCTAAGAGTCCAATGAAAATATCAATGAGGTTTCCATCTCATAAGACCCAATTCAATTAAAGAACATAAGTTGGTCCTCTTATATATGATCTCTCTCAGAAATGTTCATCTTTAATTTTTAAAATATCACTACACCACATCTCATGATCAAAGTACTTTAACTCCGAATGGAATAACATAATCATATGGAGACCAACATTATAATATCAACCCAACTATCGGTGTAATTTCATGGTTGGATTAAAAACTTCCTAAACAACCCTTCATGCTCTCATCCCAAGCACTGATGCAGCTATGATCCAAATCGATCCCAGATAACACCTATTCTAACATGATCTCAATGATAATATCAAAAAACCATCCAATACTACATCAGAATTCAAAATATGGTGTTTACAATGGAACCATATATCGGAAGGTCATACCAGACATCAGAATCTTGATTCCACCTCAACCATTGAATGACCAGTCTCAAAACATAAATTACCCTTCCATCATGGGGGTCCATTCTTCTATGATCAATATGATTCTCTTAACCCTATGAGTATCCACATAATGACATTACTAAAAAAACCTAACCTAAATTTACCAACAACTATCCCATCACTAAACATAATGATAGGACTTGGATATACCATTATTAACTTATTTACAACATGAAACACCAATAAAATTTTTTCCTAGAAAACTTGAACCATCTCCCTCAACCTACGCCAACATTAAATCTTAACAAGGGTCACTCCCTCATATAGAGAATAGTGCTCTCCTATCCATGGATTCCAATACACTACTCCTCATACACAATGCCTAATAGATTCAAACATCACATGTCTTCTACTCTTAATCCATGTTCACCCATCCTATTAATCCCTAATACCATATTCTCTCCCTAAGGCCCCAAAACATCATGCCTGCAACCATCTCATCTAAACCACTAGTTCTTATGCCATAGACCATAAATAAATAATTCATAAACCAAATGGGAACCACATATAAACAAAATGCACTATACCTATCAAAATTATACTTTCCTTTAAAAACCTCACAAAAATCAATCTCTTTTTTTCTAAGTAACAATAAACCATAACACCTAACATGTTCATGATCCCATGAAACTTGATCACACCACCAAACTCAAGATCTCTTTATTTATATCTCATACAACGGAGGATAACATACCTAACCTATTATATATGACCCAATACATGTCAAATAATCCAATATATTTAGGTACCTCATTCATGCTAAGGCCAACCACACAACCACCCACCCCTTGGGAATCATTCTAAAACTATGAAAATCTTCCCATGCATCCACCATGGAAACAAAAGTGAATCTTGAAACAATCTTTTTGAGTCTATAATTGATCCATCGATCTCACCTACCAAAGATACCAAATTTACCAAGCATCTCACATACCTTTCCTCAAACGTCTTAAGGGTTCCAAATATTATCATGTTCTATTTAATAAAATTCCACTAAGAACCTATTTGGTAAAACACAAAATAGGTTATTTTTGAGACTTTATGTAACTAAAATCACATCCTTGATGAAATATATACCCATCCATATATTATCCACAAGGAATTCTATTTTTGGATCGATCCTTTTAGGGTTCCACCTTTGAGGAAATAAATTCCCATATCAACCCACCATGGGTCACCATATAGCCCTTGCATAGAGGAACTATATAGTAATCACTAGGAAACTCTTTATTGTCAGGTCCATATTGTCAACCATTTGAAAAACATTAATGATTGAAAATCATAGTCTAAATGAGTAAAACGAAATCAATATGTCATATAGGAAAACACCATATAAGTTATTGTTGAGGCTTTAAATAGCTAAAACTCTCATTTGTAAATCAATCACACAAAATCTCATGTAGTCCATGTGAATCATAGTTGACTACCAGGATTCATGTACATGAGCCTATGTACAATGGTACAAGATCCAAAACCATCAAAATAACATATCTGATAAAAACATAATATTTGATTAAATATCTTAACCACAATAGTGAAAACTAAGAACAAAAATCTCATTACCCAGGTTACAAGGTCATCCCACTAGAAAGGTGTTCATGAAAAACTAGTCTGATCTTCACCAAAAACATCAAAACATTCCAAAATATCCTATCTACCTTCTAATAAAATATTAAAACAAAACAAAATGCACTGGTATAACTTTTAGATGCCCCAATCCGTTGACCCCTAAAATATTACCCCAAAATGGGGAGCTATAAAACCTAGGGCATACCTCCCTATATTTTAGAGGTTACAATGATGGGATAAATCCTATGTTTGGGAGACTCTACCTTCAATATATATATTCTAATATAACATGAAGATAACAAAAAAATTTCAAAAATAAACACCAGAGTGCTCATGATAACATAAAATACAATGTTATATCAAATTTCTCATGTGGAAGAATTCAATTATACATTTTTATGGTCAACCACTAGGATAATCACATATACAAATTAAAAAAATTGAAACACACAAGTGGATTTAATACAATACCATAGCCTCACCCCATCCCAGTCTCTAATACACATTGAGCTTCCTCAACCGTATCCACCACACATCCTCTTCTAAAGTTAATTATTGATATAATTTATGCACACACACTAGAGTGAATATAAAAAGTATGAGAAATATAAATCAATAGTTTCTTAACAATTCCCCCTAATAAATTCTTTCATATATTTTTATTAATGACGAAAATAAATAAAAATGTGTATACAAGTGCATCAGATGTCGTTTGGTAACCATACAACCATAACGCCTGGTGCATCTAGTCATCATATTCTATCTAGTCCATTGTGACTTCCAATAATACCTATTTTTTCACAATCCTCTAATATTTTATTCACCTCAAATAATCAATAATAAAAAATATACCTAAAGACAAGGGGTAGGGAATATCATAATGCCTTGATCACTTCCCATATGGGTAGGTTAGGTCCTTCATCTAATATTCAAGACTCACATTCTCCCTCATGGTGGTACTATTTCTAAGTCATTGGATGTTGCTTATCCATAAACAGAGGTCATATATCATTACCTGGCTAATACCCAATCATTCACATTTTGACCTCATGTCTATGAAAAACCATCCCACATCCTCTCACTTAGTGCATGGTAAACCATACATTCTCTATCATGGAAAATCACCTTTTACAAAAACAATATTATCACTCAAGGAAGGGCTTACCATCACATAATAATTGTACAAGACTTATCACTCAAGGCTATCCATTATCTCAAAAAATAACTTATAACTAAATAATGGGTGCAATAACATGAAGCAATCCAACCAATACCTTCTCACTTAAAATGAGGCCATGAGTTGTCATCCATTACATTCTCACTCAAGGTAGGACCAGACTTCATAAACATGAGGATCCTATTAAACTGATGGGGATTATAACATTTCCATGTAACTCATGAAACAACCAATCCTCCAAATCTATATTAACCCCATCAATAATCCATCAATAATCCTATGAACATGTAATCACACACGGTATTTAGATTTTCCCACAAGCTCACCATCGCATCACTCTCGAATTATTCACTTAGATCTATTCCCTTGCCTCGATGCACTTTATCATCCCTCTAAAACTCAATCTACTTCTTTAGACCATAATGGGTACACAAATTAGATAACATATCATCTAAAAATCATTATATCACCTGTAATAGAATCTACATGGATCCACCAAACCCATCTTGATCTCTACTCAATGAAAATACCTCATATATTTCACCCCATGGTACACCAACAACACATAGGATCTTCCTAAGCCTAACCTCGATAGGTAGGGTACAATATACGCCCAATTACCACATCAGTTCCCTCCCTTGGGTCCCATATCATATCTCCCATATGAGATCCCTAAACCCATCCCTTAGAGGAAAACCATATCCATCACACCCTCTCTAGTCTCAAAACCCTCACCCACCTCAAGGTGCAGAAAAACTATCTATCCCCCCTTAGGAGGGTTTTCCTCACCCACATGAGATGTATGAAAATATCATCATTCCCACATTCATAATACACTCATTTTAACCCTTCTATCTTAAGGAAAAACCTATTAGGATATCCACGACCCATCTGGAATCATGAGACCTACCTGAGTTTTCTCACAAACTCCACCTTCACCCTCTCTAGTTGGAGACTTACTTGTCAGGAAATCCAAATTTAACTTATAGATAATGAGAACATAACCTTAGGATAAGTGGCTTTATTACATATTATAACTTTCATTATGGAACTCTCGAACCACACCACTCTACTGGGTTCCATGAAACATGCATGCTAGAATGTAACCATGTATAATAATGTATATGACTTTATATTATGGAGAACACATACCATGATACAACATTTAACCCTTATTTATACATAAAATATTATTTTATAAGATCATATACTCTCTTAATAATCTATCACATTCCAAATATCACTAAAAAATAATTATAAAAATTATAATTATTTATCCAATTTAATTTAAAATTTTATAATTGATTATAAAGTCACTGCACATCCTCTATGCACTAGAACTACAAAAAATGGTGGTTGGTAAACCTTTAGAGATGTCCCATACCCATATCAGGGAAACCATACACCATCATTTCCTGAGTCCAATATGATTTTATGGAATCTTCAGCAAAACCCTAGCCTAAATCCCACCAAAATTCGTATCTAGTGAATAGAAACCAAAAGCATAATAAGAAAAGGAAATCTTAACTCAAAACCCTATCAGTGTACAACCAAAACCATACCCAACCATGTGAGATATAAGGGAGGAATAGATGCGGTGGATTAAACTAAATTAGACCAATTTATGCACCTCTCTTGACCTCAATCATAAAGGGTCTTATTCATAAATTATTGGTCTTCCCATAATAAAAAAAAATTACTTGTTTTGGTAATAATGTGACCACTAGAGTAATGGGGAGATGACTCATTTAACCCCGTAAGTTTATGTTTCATCCAATAGGGTCACAAAATGGAAAATATAGTCAAAGGGTATATCCTGTATCCAACCTCCATCATGGAACAACCCCTCTAGGACACTATGTGATCACTATAAGGTAAGGGACCAAAACTCGATCCAATTCCAACTTGAGATGACCTATTTGTAATGAACCAACTAGATTTTCTCCCTGAAAAACAAATGAAAAACTATAAGGCTAATTGTGATCTTTATATGAGTCACCATCATTACTTGAATCCTCCCTTCATAATGCGAACACTATGTGAGAGTCCCTCCCTTTTCAGAATTCACACAACTCACCACGATGCGAAGCTTTCTGTTGAAACACAACTACCTTGTTGGGTCGGAGGTGATGGCAAGAGGGGGGGTGAATTGCCTTTTTAAAATTAATTAACAATTTAAAACAAATTTAAATGCAGCGGAAAGTAAAATGGCAAGACACAATTGATAACGGAGTTCGGCTTTAAACTCAAGCCTACGTCTCCGCTCCCAACTCAACCGTTGGGAGATTTATACGACCGCTTGCTTTTTAATGGCTATAGCAAGAAACCCACTAGCCGTTTTAAGGTAGGCTAGATCACCTTCTTACAGCTTGCTTTTTTATTATGGTTGTAGCAAGAAACCCAAGTTGAAAGAAGGAAGAAAAAGGGTGGTTTGTTTTAATACAAACCCAATTAAGAACTAAACAAATGAAGTAAATAATTTAGAACAAACTAGAGGAAGCCTTGAGCGCCAAGAGGTGAGTGTAGTTGATGTAGAGGCATCCCAAGCTTCAAGGATGGCAATTGGATCTCAAGTGGCCTTTGAGAATTGTCGTAGGAGCCTCAAATGATCAAAATAGCTTTGGTATGCTTCGGTATATGATCGGTAGTCTTCCCGGCATCCATGGACGTCTATTTATAGGAGAAATACTCCCAAATACTTCAATATAGCCGTTGGAGGGCTTTCGGAGCCGTTGGGGATCAAGTGGGCCAGCCTGGTCAAAGCCTAACGGCTAGTTTGACTGAGCATACCGGCTGGCCGGTGCTGATCCACCGGCTGGCCGGTGCATTGGAAGGTGGAGAGAGCTTCTGCCCAGGAGCCACCGGCTGGCCGGTGAGAAGGCCACCGGCTGGCCGGTGGTGAGACAGTAGGTCTCACTATTCCAAGGAGTTCCACCGGCTGGCCGGTGAGGAGGCCACCGGTTGGCCGGTGGTCTGGACAGAGGGCATCCCATTCTGTCTGGGGCCACCGGTTGGCCGGTGGCCAGACACCGGCTGACCGGTGGTCTGGACAGAGGGCATCCCATTCTGTCTGGGGCCACCGGTTGGCCGGTGGCCAGACACCGGCTGACCGGTGGCACCTGGCAGAGGGCAAGGCCTTCTGTCAGGTCCACCGGCTGGCCGATGGGCTGGATCCGGCTGGCCGGTGCCCTTACCGGCTGGCCGGTGGTCCCACACCGGCGGGCCGATGGACTTGAAAAACAGTCCACTTTTCCTCCTTTGCCACTTCTTGCTCCTGAAAACATGCCTATTAACAAGAACACTTGAAACAACATTAGATCACGATGAGAGTGATTGTGATCATTAAAATCCAAGAGAGTGGGGTACAACAATCTCCCCCTATTTTGATGATCACAATCACAAAAAAACTTTAAAAAAAAGGGTATGAAAGCTTTAAAAAAGGGTATGTCAATTGAAAACTTAAATAAACAATTTGAACTTGGAAAACTTAGAGACGTGCCAAATATAATGATCTTGAAAGCATTGAAATACTGAGAAAGGGTTATTTTTGAAATTGCAACCAAATGCCATTTTTTTTAAAGAATTCAATTGAAAACAATAACTTAACCATTTAAAACAGATTTTGATGACATTAATAACTTAAAATAAAACTTGTACAGATTTTGATGACATCAATAACATAAAATAAAACTTGTAAAAAGAGCATTTTAATAAATAATTATGTAATAGAGAAGTTTTCTCCCCCTTTGGGATTATCAAAATAGGAGAAAAATTATGAAAGAAAAATACTAATAAGTAATGACAAAAAGGATGGATAGATAAGATAACTTGAATTCCATAAAAGATGAAACGATACAAAGGAAGTTCAAAAAACAAATACAAATACAAATACAAGCCAAAAAACAGGAACGACTCTATTCACTCCTAGAGGGCCGAGAGTGACGGCGGCGCCTGAAGGTCGGAGGAGCCGGAGGAGCCTGGACCGCCTCAATGCGACGATCTAGAGAATCAATCTGTGAGTGAAGCTGATCAAACTGGGAGCTGAAGTAAGAGAAATGAAGATCGAGCCGGGTCTCAATCTGATCCTGAAAGCGTAGGAACTGATCAGCCGTCACCGGCAAGCCACCAGCATCAGCAGGAGGGGGCACAGCCTCAGCAGGCTCAGGTGCATCATCACCCTCTCCAGCCTCCTCGTCAGCAGCAGCATCAGCCTCACCGTCTCTGTCATCACTTCCTTCCTCTTCATCATCATCACTATCCTCACTGTCTGAAAGAGGATAGGCAGCGGCTATAGCAGGAGGCATGGCATTGGCAGGAGGATGGGAATGAGTTTGAGGAGAGTAGGCCTTGAGAAGACCTTCCTTGTCCACAATCCATTCCTGACGCCAAGGGTGCCAACGGATGTTCATTCGTTGCACCATCATAAAATTCACTATGCTATCCTTCGTTGGCTGCTCGAAGGAAGTGGCATGAAGAGGCACATCAAGAAATGAAAAGATTTTAGTCAAGAAGCGTCCGTAGGGTAGAGTTTTGGACCGGCGCGGGTGCTCAGCCACATAAGTCATGGCCCGGAACAGAAACCGGACCAAATTGAAATGTATGCCTCGGGTGATAAATGAGAGAAGATAAATGTCAATGAATTTGACATTGTCATGATCCCCGATACGGGGCGCAAGAGAAGTTTGAATCAGGCGCTCAATAATACGATGATTAGGAGAAAGCTGGGAGAGCTTGACAATGGGATCTGAGGGCTGCCCAGTGAGATGCTCAAGGGCTACGGCTATATCAAACTCACGGTCCCGAGGAAACTCCCCCTGAGCAAAAGCATGGGGTCCAACATGAGGAACCCCGAGCATCCGGGCAATCTCCAACGAAGTGATAGTGATGGGTTGCCCAAGAGCAGTGGAGGAGATGGTATCAATGTCATCAGAAACGGACCATGTCAAATGAGCATAGAACTCTTTGACTAGAAGAGGATAAATGACATCCTTCTCAGGGGGTTCAAAGAAAGAATGCCAATGTTGATACTCAATAATCGAGAAAAGCTCAAGACGAGCAGTAGACAGCCAAGGATAGTCAATTACTCTACCCGGCAAAATGACTTTGTCATGCCAAATGTCCGGGAGTTGAGGGATGGAAGGAGGAGGAGGAGCTTCTTGAGCGATTCCCTTCCCTTTACGTGTAGAGCGAGGACCCATGATTTGGCAAAAGGAAGAAAAAGAGAGAGATTGAGAGAAGAAAGGAGGTTTGAGAGGTCAAAAACCAAGAAAGGAGGCTAGGGTTTGGAGAACCTGCGGTTTTAGGAGGAGCAGCCCGAGAGAGAAGAGAGAAATGAGGGAGGAAGGGTTTTAAAATTGATTTTAACCCTTCCTCGGGTCGGCCCAAAAAGCAAAACCCGACACCACCGGTTGACCGGTGGTACCAAAAGTCATAAAAAATATAAAAAAAACAGAATTAAAAAAAAGTTTAAAAAAAAAAAAATTCTAATAAAAATAAAATATAAGCAGGCCAAGTAAGTCAAATATTTAATAGTGCTCATTGACGAATCATTCCTAACTCCCCTTTAATAAAATCAAAACGGTCAACCGGGAGCGGTTTGGTAAAAATATCAGCTAATTGGAAATCAGTAGGAATGAAGTCCAAAGTGATATCTCCTTTTTGAAAATGGTCACGAAGGAAATGATGCCTTAAGTCTATGTGCTTTGTCCTAGAATGTTGTATTGGATTCTTAGAGATACTAATGGCACTAGTGTTGTCACACCGAATAGGGACATGATCATAGGAAAGACCATAATCCAAGAGAGTGTGTTGCATCCAAATAATTTGGGCACAACAATTGCCAGCGGCTACATACTCGGCCTCGGCAGTAGAAAGAGCAACACAATTTTGCTTCTTGCTGCTCCACGAAACAAGAGACTTTCCTAGCAGATGACAGGTTCCACTAGTACTCTTACGATATAATTGACATCCGCCAAAATCAGCATCCGAATAAGAAGATAGTTCAAAAGAAGTATTTGAGGGATAAAATAAACCAAGATTTTTGGATCCTTTTAAATACTTAAAAATTCTTTTGACCGATTTGAGATGGGATTCTTTAGGATTGGCTTGAAAACGAGCACAAAGGCAAACACTAAACATGATGTCAGGACGGGTCGCAGTTAGGTAAAGTAGACTCCCGATCATACTCCTATAAAGCTTGTTATCCACCGGTTTCCCGGCTTCGTCTAACGTAAGCTTACATGAAGTACTCATGGGTGTACTAATTTCCTTTACTTGATCCATACCAAAACGACTTAGAAGCTCGTTTGTGTATTTGCTTTGGCTTAGAGAAATACCTTTTGAATTTTGAAAGATTTGAAAACCAAGAAAAAATTTCAATTCTCCCATAAAACTCATTTCAAATTCTTTTCTCATTAAATCTGAAAAATCAGTACAAAGAGATTCTTTGGTAGAACCAAAGATAACATCATCAACATAAATTTGAACTATTAAAAGATCTTTTGAAGTGTGTTTTAAAAAGAGGGTACAATCGGCTTGACCCATTTTAAAATCATTTTCTAAAAGAAATTTTGTTAACCGCTCATACCAAGCCCGAGGGGCTTGCTTTAAGCCATAAAGAGCCTTGGTTAACTTAAAAACATGATTTGGAAATTTTGGATCTTCAAAACCGGGAGGTTGTTCAACAAAGATTTTTTCAGAAATAAAACCATTTAAAAAAGCACTTTTAACATCCATTTGAAAAAGCTTAAAATTTAAGTGGGCGGCGAATGCCAACAAGATCCTAATGGATTCTAACCTAGCAACGGGGGCAAAGGTTTCACCATAATCGATTCCTTCTTCTTGATTATAGCCCTTAGCTACTAGGCGAGCCTTGTTCCGGGTTATGTTTCCTTGATCATCAAGTTTGTTTCTAAAAACCCATTTAGTGCCAATAATTGGATGATCATTGGGTCTTTCACAAAGAGTCCATACATTATTTCGAGAGAATTGATTTAGTTCCTCTTGCATTGCAAGAACCCAATTCTCATCATTAATGGCATCATTAACGGTTTGAGGTTCTAGGTGAGAAATGAAGGCTTGATGTTCAACTTCATTGAGGATAGATCTTCTAGTTCGAGTACCGGCTTGAAGGTCACCTATGACATTTTCTAAAGGATGGTCTCTAGAAGGTTTCCAAACCTTAGGCAAGGTGGAAGGCGAAGAAGGTGAAGAGGGTTCTTGATGGTCATCCTTCTTGGGAGGAGAAGAGGAATCATTCAAATGAAGCTTATCAAGCTTATCTTCAACATCCTCAGTGATCGGGTGAGGTTTTGGAAGAGTTTCATCAAATTTGACATGAGATGATTCTTCGATGGTTTTTGAACGTTTATTGAAGACACGATAGGCTTTGCTTGAGTTCGAGTACCCAAGAAAAATACCTTCATCGGATTTGGCATCAAATTTCCCTAGGTTATCTTTTGTGTTAAGGATAAAACATTTACATCCAAACACTTTAAAATAACCAACTTTGGGCAATTTGCCTTTCCAAAGTTCATAGGGGGTTTTCTTAAGAAGGGGTCTTACAAGGACTCTATTTATAGTATAACAAGCAGTGTTTACTGCCTCGGCCCAAAAATATTGAGGGAGGTCGAATTCACTAAGGAGGGTTCGAGCGATTTCTTGGAGAGTTCGGTTTCTCCTTTCAACCACTCCATTTTGTTGAGGAGTCCTAGGGGCAGAGAAGGTGTGATTGTATCCTTGAGAGGAACACAATTCATCGAATTCTTTGTTCTCGAATTCACCACCATGATCACTACGAAGAGATATGATTTTATATCCTTTTTCGTTTTCTACTTTCCTAGAGAATTTCAAAAAGGTTTTACAAGCATCATTCTTATGGGCTAAAAAGAAAACCCAAGTAAAACGAGAAAAGTCATCAACAATAACTAAGGTATAGGATTTTCCACCTAAGCTTGCTACGGGATTAGGACCAAAAAGATCAAGATGAAGGAGTTCAAGAGATTTTGAGGTGGACACTTCCTTCTTAGATTTGAAAGAAGACTTGTGTTGCTTACCAAGTTGGCATGGCTCACAAATCAAATCTTTCTTAAATTTAAGTTTAGGAAGGTCACGAATGAGCTTGTTCTTATTAAGCTTTAGAAGTGAATGAGAGCTACAATGCCCCAATCTTCTATGCCAAAGCCAAGACTCATTGTCAAGAGCACTTAAACATTTAACATTTTGGCTAGCTAGAGATTTTAAATCAATAATGTAAACATTTTGAAAACGGGAAGCAGAAATATCAACTTGTTTTGAAAATCTAACACATTGCATAAATCATTTTGAAAATTGACTGAAAAACCACTATCACAAAGTTGACTAATGCTAATTAAATTATGCTTTAAACCTTTAACTAATAAAACATCTTTAATAAAAGAGGAGCTACCAAAACCAATGGTACCTATTCCGACGATCTTGCTTTTTGAGTTATCACCAAAGGTGACATATCCTCCATCGAATTCTTCAAGTGAGTTGAACTCGGAGGGATCGCCACACATGTGCCTTGAGCAACCGCTGTCGAGATACCACGAGCCTTTAGAGATCCTACTCTTTTGGCGTTTATCCTACAAAATCAAGAAAGAAGAGATTTTGGTACCCATATAAGTTTGAGTCCGGAAAGATTAGCAAAAAGAGACTTTTGAAACCATAATGTTCTAGAGGGATTCCTTCTATGATACTCATCTGAGTAGGTAATGGATTTGGGTCTTCCATACCTAGCATTTTTACAATCACATTCATAAATCATGTGACCGGTCTTTTTACAATAATTACAAAATTTGTATTGAGAGATCCCCCTTACAAAAGTAGTGGGTGCCCTAGAAAAAGTGGATTTCTTGTTATAGCCAAGACCATGTGTGGTTCTAGCCGAATGCTGAGAGCCTAGCAATTTAGTTAAGTTTTGTTCACCTTGGGTGAACTTGGCAAGAGATTCCTTCAAATCCTTAATGGTAGAATTTAAAGAATCTACATTTGTAATATTTTTGACTTTAAGGGCAAGCTCCTCATTCTCTTTGAGAAGTTTGTCTTTTTCGGAAATAAGAGTTTTGTTTTTCTTTTTTAAGGTCAAAAATTTAGAGGTAAGTTCGTGAAAACCTTCCTCTAATTGATCTCTTGCATTTTGGAGTTCTTCATAAGTCATATTATTATCAAAAGAAGAAGATGAGGAAGAAGAGTGAGAAGAAGAGTGAGAAGAGGATACCTCATCAAATGCCATTAGGCATTTTCCATCTTCATCGCTTGAGTCGCTTGAAGACATGGAGTCATCACTTGCACTCCATGTTGATGCTTTGAAGGCCTTCTTGTTTTTCTTTTCTTTTAACCTTTTCTTGAAGATGGGGCACTCTGGTTTGATGTGGCCTTTCTTTCCACATTCAAAGCAAGTGATTTCTTTCTCCGCCTTTGGCTCTTCCTTTCGTGCCTTTTGAAATTTCTTCTTTTTCTTCATGAACTTGCTCATTTTCCTTGCTAGTTGAGCCATCTCGGATTCACTATCATCGGAGGAGCTTTCTTCCTTTGCCTTGAAAGCTATGTTCTTTTTCTCCTTGAAGATCTTTCCTTCTTTATCGGCTTGCCTCTTCATGGTAATCTCATAAGTCATGAGTGACCCTATGAGTTCTTCAACTGGCATCTTCTTGACATCTTTCGCTTCTTGGATTGCCGTCACCTTTGGTGCCCAAGAGCTTGGTAGGACCCAAAGAATTTTCTTCACCATTGTTTCTGCTGAAACATCATCACCAAGGGACTTTCTCCCATTGCAAACATCAGTAAAACGAGTAAACATTTCAGTGATTGACTCGTGTGGGTGCATTGTGAAACTCTCAAAGTCTTGACGATACATATCTAACCTAGTGTCTTTGACTTTGTTGGTGCCCTCATGGGTCACTTCCAAAAGTTTCCAAATTTCGTGTGAGGTGGTGCAAGTAGAAATACGATTAAACTCATTACGGTCTAACCCACAATGAACAGCATTCATGGCTTTGCCATCAAGCTCAAAATTGGCAATGTCTTCGGGGGTCCAATTAGATTCATCCTTACTAGAAAGAGTGTAGCCTTGCATAACAATTCTATATATAGGATAGCCAATACTTCTAAGAAAAGTAATCATTCGTGTTTTCCAATATGTGTAATCGGTTCCATCGAAGTATGGAGCCCGAGTCATGGAATACCCTTCGGGTGCTTGTGAGGAAGAAGCCATCACTGTGGATTTTTCGTTTGTAACCGGTTAAGGTATTACACAAACGCTCCCTTTGATACCAAATGTTGGGTCGGAGGTGATGGCAAGAGGGGGGGCGAATTGCCTTTTTAAAATTAATTAACAATTTAAAACAAATTTAAATGCAGCGGAAAGTAAAATGGCAAGACACAATTGATAACGGAGTTCGGCTTTAAACTCAAGCCTACGTCTCCGCTCCCAACTCAACCGTTGGGAGATTTATACGACCGATTGCTTTTTAATGGCTATAGCAAGAAACCCACTAGCCGTTTTAAGGTAGGCTAGATCACCTTCTTACAGCTTGCTTTTTTATTATGGTTGTAGCAAGAAACCCAAGTTGAAAGAAGGAAGAAAAAGGGTGGTTTGTTTTAATACAAACCCAATTAAGAACTAAACAAATGAAGTAAATAATTTAGAACAAACTAGAGGAAGCCTTGAGCGCCAAGAGGTGAGTGTAGTTGATGTAGAGGCAGCCCAAGCTTCAAGGATGGCAATTGGATCTCAAGTGGCCTTTGAGAATTGTCGTAGGAGCCTCAAATGATCAAAATAGCTTTGGTATGCTTCCGTATATGATCGGTAGTCTTCCCGGCATCCATGGACGTCTATTTATAGGAGAAATACTCCCAAATACTTCAATATAGCCGTTGGAGGGCTTTCGGAGCCGTTGGGGATCAAGTGGGCCAGCCTGGTCAAAGCCTAACGGCTAGTTTGACTGAGCATACCGGCTGGCCGGTGCTGATCCACCGGTTGGCCGATGCATTGGAAGGTGGAGAGAGCTTCTGCCCAGGAGCCACCGGCTGGCCGGTGAGAAGGCCACCGGCTGGCCGGTGGTGAGACAGTAGGTCTCACTATTCCAAGGAGTTCCACCGGCTGGCCGGTGAGGAGGCCACCGGCTGGCCGGTGAGGAGGCCACCGGCTGGCCGGTGGTCTGGACAGAGGGCATCCCATTCTGTCTGGGGCCACCGGTTGGCCGGTGGCCAGACACCGGCTGACCGGTGGTCTGGACCGAGGGCATCCCATTCTTTCTGGGGCCACCGGTTGGCCGGTGGCCAGACACCGGCTGACCGGTGGCACCTGGCAGAGGGCAAGGCCTTCTGTCAGGTCCACCGGCTGGCCGATGGGCTGGATCCGGCTGGCCGGTGCCCTTACCGGCTGGCCGGTGGTCCCACACCGGCTGGCCGGTGGACTTGAAAAACAGTCCACTTTTCCTCCTTTGCCACTTCTTGCTCCTGAAAACATGCCTATTAACAAGAACACTTGAAACAACATTAGATCACGATGAGAGTGATTGTGATCATTAAAATCCAAGAGAGTGGGGTACAACATACCTCTTCATGAAATTATAGTAGATTATATAAATTAAAAACATGGTGTACCATTTGGATCATAATGTGACATACTAAAACAATTACAATTCACTAGCTGGGTCACTCTGACACCAAGAATGTTTTTTCCCAAGCACTCGAACAACAATTTGTACATTGATCCACATAAAGAAAACCATCCCTAGATGTTCCAACCACAATATTTCTAACCTCAGCAAAAATTCAAAATATATACCATTCTATAAGAGAAATAATTCAATATCCATCCTAATTTCAAACCCCAAAATGATATAAGCTATTTCTGAACTACTTTAATTTATTTAATATCACTTAAATAAATATTTTTTTAAAGTGATATTTAAATATCTATGGGTTAGCACATGTCATATATAATTATAATAATAATAGTAATAATATTAGATATTATGTCTATATTGTATAAAAAATCCAATAAAGGGAATCTATGTAATTATTAATTATCTAAACATAAGTATATAATAAGATTTATATCATTTATGGAGTGATGTAAGAATTATTTTTCACAACAAATCCTATCAAGATAATTTTCTCAAGATCGAGACAATATCTCAAGAATGTAGATAAAAAATCCCCCTAATCTCTCCCTCAAGAAAGATAGAACAACAGATGAATTATTTTGGGACTTAGTAAATCATTGTTGTGATAAATGGTGAATGTAAAATCCCAATACTTTTCTCTATATTTATCCATTAAATAAAGCTAATGCATTCAATAACTTGTTTCACATGAAACACCAAAACAAAATGAGTTGTGACATATTAGATGGATATTATTAATAAAATTTATGAACAATATAAACACTTGAAAATAAAAATATTTTAATCAAATATAAATTTATATGAAAAGGGATAAAGAACAAATAAGGTTCAAAAAGGAAAATTTTAAATAAAATATTTTTTTCATTATATATTGTATTCTAATTTAAAATAAAAAATTATTAATTTGAGAATATTTTATTTATAAAATGAGCTTATTTTATTTTTGGATTCATCATGTCAATATTTTCTTAGTGATAATTTTTGATATTTTTTCTAAAGAAATAATTTTTATGTGAATAGTGAAAACATATTGATTTGTCTTACATCGAAATATTTATGACATTATCATAATTAAATAATGGATTAATTTTTTTAACACCAATTTTATATAAATATATATATATATATATATATTAAATTAAATTATTTAAAATTAAAATTTTGAATTTATAAAACCCATGATTAATTTTTTTGAAAACTAATGTAATATTTTACTCTAAAAGTTGTTTTTACTCACTTATATAAAAATTATTTTTCATTACTTACTGAAATAAAATATAAAAAATAGATTTAATATTTTATATCTTCATGTTCATATTATTTAATTAGTTTAATTTTATTTTTAGGCATAAAAGTATTACTACTAATATTGAAGTTAATGAGCATGATAATGATAAAGGGTTATTTTAAGGGGATTATTTTATTAATGTTGTGTATTATCAATCTAATAAATTTAATTTATATATTTTATATAATTACATGAATATGTTTTTACACATAAATAAAAATATATTACAAATCATTTAATTTTTAGTTAAATTTATATACGGTTTATATCACTTAAAGGTGAAAATAACATTTTTAGAAAAATAAATCAATATATTAAATGCATTGATATATTTGATCATTTCTCATAATTTATAAATTTAATGAGATTATATAAATTTAAATTTAGGATCATAAAATAAAAATTTGGTAATATGGGTTACCATATATTTATAACAATATATATATTTCTTGGGTAAAAACTAGCTAATAATGTAAACAAAAAAACAGGTAAAATATAGAAATAAAGTGGAAAAGATTTTAAAATATGTTAATACATATTTAAAATTGAATAAAAGATAGTTTATATACCTTATCACACCCCACACTTCATTATTTCCCACTATTGGATTCATTTACCATTGAATAGGGCCATTCCATTCTTAAAAAGTAAGGGGTATTTATAAAAATGAAATTTTCTCCACTTATAAAATGAGACCACTTCCACCACATTTATCCACCTATTCTAAATCCTTAACTAGGATAACACTCTACCCAATTATATCCATAATTCTCTACCAATTTTTTTGAAACATGGTATTTTCAAAAGACAATGCAAAGGATCCGTATGTTGTTACCAAAGAGAGAATATCCAAAGGGATAGGTAATATTCTCAAGTGGGGACTTTAACTTATTTGATTATATTGTCCTATCAAACCTATTATATCAATGTAAATTTGATAAAATAATTATTAATAATATTATTATTTTTTATAATAATTGAAGATTACATTTCAATCTTCATCCTAAACAATTTTTAATATAGAGATGTTGCATGTGTGCACTTGAAGACTACCTCCTCTATGAAAGTGATGTATTTCATTTTTCACTTTAGTATTTTATTATTATAAAAATATCATATGATATTATTCACCAACAAAATAAAATCTAAATAATGTCATTATTATATTTTAATGATGATATTATTCCAAAAGAATCACTTTCTTAACAAAACTCACCCATAGTTATATCTAATTCAACTTTGGGTTGGATGAACCACATAATTTAACAATTTTATAAATTTAAATAATTGATGATTATAGAAACAATACTAGTGATGTTATTAGAAATTAATGTGAAAATATTTTTTTCATCACGTAAATGTTATATTATTATTTTAATTATTATTATTGTACCACCATGTTGTTCATTGAAAATTACTAAATCTAGTTCATCGCTAACTTCATCGACATGAATTATAACAAAAATACTTATAAAATGGAATTAAAATATTATAAATCATTATAAATAATCTATTAATGTAAATATAGTGATCCTGAAAAGATAAAATTTCAATATATAGACAAGAATAACTACCATTAAGATACTATTAATAATCAAACTATCACAAATAATTACATTCGATGATGAAAATTAAATATTACTAACATATATATTTGAAATAAATGGTTTTAAATGATTTATTAATAGTTTATAGGTATGAATAATTTTATTAAATATGTCATATTGATATTTATTTTTGATATACATGATGGTATAGAAAATTTTAACTTAGTAGGAAGTAAGGTAAGGGTTTTTTCATCTCAATTTTACTTCATTGAGATATGATTCATTATTCACCATTTTTTCTTTTTATGGTGTATATATAAGATATGGATATATTTTCATCATAATTTCCCCAAAATATGAGGGATTGACAAACCCATATCATGTTTCACCATTCCATGGTTTTTCAATTTGAATGATAATTATGTTGTATGAGTGTTATCTCAACACAATTTTTTTTATTGAGTTATAATTATTCCAATTTGAGTATGGTTATTATAAAATTGTTTTAACCTATTATAGGATTTTATTATAAGGCCTTTCCTCTTTATTTTCTAGGGAATTACATTGATGGATTTATTTCATTATAAAATTTTACGTGGTTAAGATTAATTGGTATCCTTTCCAAATAAGTTCATTTTCTTCCATTTTTTGATTTACTCATCCAAAACATGTTCCCCTTTATATTTTTTAACCCATTTTTGTGTTATCTTATTATACCTCTACTTTATCCCTCTACACCATCCAAAAGGATGTTTTATTAATCTTTTAACTTTGAAGGTTTTCAAAAACAATATTTCAAAATATTAAAAATTATTTCAATGAAAATTAATTCACTTATCATTTTGAAACCATTATGTCATTTTGATGACTCTACTATTGATTATTATTTTAAAAAGTAAAAGTTCTCCAAGTTGTTTAAATTCTATTTTTTGACACCTCTATGTATTTTTAATGCCTTAATTATTGGAGAGTATTTTTTTAGAAGTAATATTTTTCAAAATAATTAACATCACCTTTTCAAAAATGACAATTCAAAGTGACTATAACATCATATTTTATTCCAAAGATAAAATCTTTTTCTAGAAAATATTTTATGATTTTACATCAAATTTTCTCAATATCATAAATGGATTTATTTATTTTGAAATTATTTTTCATGAATAAACCTCTAAATTTTATTATATAATGCTCTTTTTGGGTGATTGATTTATTTATCAACCATTTATATTTTTTATCACAATTTTAGTGATAAAATTTTTAAATGTGACAAATCCAATTTTTTTCCGTGGGTTCTTTAGGATGCGATTAATGATTGTTTTCAAAACAAAAACATATATTTGTATGCTTGATTAATGGGGTACTATATCATACATGAATTGGGTAATGTTTTATTTCACTTTTGATAATGATGTTGATCATGGATATTTTGTTTGTTCATAATGTTTGGTGTGGTTATTTTTTTGTTAAAAAAATAGTGTGGATAGTTTGGTTGTTAAAAACATAAATTTTGGGAATTTGTTTTGATCACAACATAAAGAATTGGAATTATGGTTGTTCACTACATAAATCATGGACATTTTGTTAAAAAACATGAAACATGGACATATTATTTGTTCACAACAAGAGATATGAATACTTTGTTTATTCACAATGTTAAATTTTTCTATGATAATATTTAATCCCATGTTCTTTGTATTTAATATTTTAAGGTAATATTACATTTTCATACAATATACCAGTTAATATTTTTTAAGTATCATTTTATCATCGCTTGTAATGGTAGAATATGTATTTTTTATATTCATTAATATTTATAAATTTGAGAAAAAATTGAAATTAAAAGTGATGTTATGTTCGATATCATATACAACACTCAATAATCAGTTTCATTGAAATTTTAAATTGCACAAAAGATTTAGTTATACTGAACAATAATATACTATTAACATTATAATTTAATGTGGTATTTTCCCCTAGATGTATTGGAGGGTATGAATATGACTAACTATATTATATATAAAAATGTTTTAAAAATGTTTTGACATTCATTTAATAGATTTTATAGGCATAAGATATGAATAAATTAAGTTTTATGCTAAACAAATCTATCCTTATAGGTAATCATTCATATTGATTTCTCTTTCCTTGGTTATTGTAGCACAATTATTTGAAGGGATTATTGATTGGATTGTATTTTTAATCAATCCTTTTTAGTCATTGGTCATTCCTTTTTTCTCGAAGGCAGATCATTTTGTTTCTAATTTCTATTGTCAATGGTGGTAAGGCTTTTTACCCTATTGAGGTAGGTGGATCTATAAAAATTTTCTAATTTCATGAATTTATTATCATTTATATTAATTAATTAATATTTTGAAGTAGAATTTTCATGCATTGAAATCGAAAAGGGCATGGGTTCATGTTTAAAAATGGGTTTTTCTTTAAAAATGGAATTTCCTTTATTTTAAATGGAATATGTATTTTCAAACTGTAAAACTGATTGCCTTGAATTTGAAATTGTTTTATAAAAATGTGAGTATGGTTTTTAAAATATAAATTGATAAAAATTACACAGTGGTAACCTTAGTTATGTCAATATAGAGACTCATGTACCTTTTTTATGTGTGTCACCACTTAGAGGTAACCTTTTATATGTCAAATGTCTATATCCAGCTTTGATGCTAGTTCAGATCTAAATTTATGCCTCCTTTGGATCGTTATTTTCCATTACATATTTCCCTATAGGCTAGAGCCTGACTTGTAGGTACATTCTTGTGGCTGATTGTTTATTACATGATAATTTATTTCATCATTGTTGTATCACATGTATATTCATATTTCATTATCTTTTCCTACATGATTCTGGATTAGGAAAACATGTCATGCAATATGTGAAAACTAAAATATTGTTTGAAAAAGGAATTAAAATTTATTTATTTATAAATATTCTTAGAAAATTATTTTTTTAAAATATTGGAATTATGAATTATTGTTATTATAACATTTATTAGTCATTAGGTTGTATCCTAATAGGCTCTGATCCTCAAACCTTACTTCAAATTATTATTAGTTTTAGACCTTGTTATAAAGGAATAAGGTAAAGGTGAGAGAATTTTGTATTATACATGGTTCTCTATTAATTTTTATTTTGTTTTGGGATAGTTTGATGTTGATGCTTGGTTATATGGAGACCTGTTTCTAGAATTTTTGTCTTTTTTCTAGTTTGGATAGTTAGTCTTTATTGTATCATTCATTTTTTTCTACATAGTACTCTGGTTGTACTTCTTATTTTTCATATACTCAAGACTTGTTTATAGGTCTCCGTTCAACCCCACCCCATAATTGGATTGATCAGGTGACTGGTTTGGATGGACAAGGTTGGTCTTTTACAGTTTGGTATCAGAGACAAGTTTAGCCTTATGTGTGTTAGCACTGCCAATATTGGATCAGTGTCATGGGTAGACATGAGTAGGATCATTTGAATTTTGATAGTAGTTGAAGAAAAGGGTCCTGGAAAAATCACTCCCATTTCTAAATATGAGTTTCCATTTATGGTAATAAAATCATTACAAAGTCCAAGACAGAGTATTTAGGTTCAGTTGAATAAATTTTATGTGATTTTTATTTAAATTAACCTATCTACTATGTCTGGGGGCTTGGTATGTGTAAGGTCATTTGAATAAACTAAGTGGGGATTTGATTTATATGGGTTTGTTCCTCTATAAATGTGTTTCCATTTTTTT
The DNA here is from genome assembly GCA_963277665.1 of Viscum album. Lineage (NCBI taxonomy): Eukaryota > Viridiplantae > Streptophyta > Magnoliopsida > Santalales > Viscaceae > Viscum > Viscum album. The sequence continues at coordinate 121,664,860 of OY728129.1, read as the reverse complement.
TTATGGGATTCATAACTACATTAAATTTCTATTTTTTAATGAATTATTTTGAATTTTTGTTTTTAGTTTTATGGTTTTGGAAATTTATAATTGATTACTTTTTATTTTCTGGTTTTTAATAGAAAAATCCTCCTAGAAGAGATCGTTTAAATACATAAGGGAAATACAAGAGGTTATTTCTATAGGTATATCCTCTAGTGGTCCATTATTTGGTTGAAGAGAAAATTTGTACCATTCAATATCTGGGGTCTGTGGGTGTAGTGAACCTGATATGGATAATTGATCATGGCTCGGAGGTTACCAATAAGCTTCCACCAATCTTCTGTGATGACAAAGGATAAAAAGAGTCATAGGATTTTATTCTATGGATTGGGAGTATCTTAAACTTTTTGATGACTCCCAATGACTCTCATGTTGGTTTTCCACCTGTATTATCAAAGGATTAAGATGAACATGGTTGGATTATATAGTAAAATCTAAGTTGTATGAATATATTATACATGATTTTCTTTCAATAATATCTTCAATCATATGTTTCGTAATGATACATTACTTTTATAAAAGAATTCATAGTTTTTGATATTGGAGCAATGGGAGAATACTATTATAGATTACTCAACCAACATTGCAGAGTTGGTTCATCTAGAACCAAAGCTTGTTACCAATGATTACGTGAAGGCTCAAAGGTTCGGTTTCAATGATATTTCATTTGTTCCTTATATCCATTATGGAGGTAATGGATAAATCATTTTTTGTTGAGGTAGACATATCTAGAAGTATAGTATTGGGTGGAGCTTTAGTGGGTGCAGAGGTTGGGTAGGTAACTTCTTCTGTTCTGAAAAGAAAGCACATGTGGTGTAGTTTTCTGCATTACTAGTTTTTGGGGCTTATATAGGGAATCAATATGCTATTTTCTACCAGTTTTAGATGTGTGGTCATAATAGAACTTAGTGTGTGGAGGATCATATAACTTGTTGTCTTTTTGGGTGACCTGGACATCAGAAGCATTTATGTCACAAGACGATCAAAGGTAGTAAGGAAGGGTCCACTTTTACCAAGGGGTCAGAGATTTATATTGATGTTTCTAAGGTGGTGGGTCTCATTCTCAGGGTAAGGGGGATGTACATGTGGATAATTTCAGATGGATTTTTGTAGCTGAGTGTGAGCTAGAGGAATCTAAATTAGGGCCAGCTAATATTAGAGTTATGATGTTTAATTTATCTTCTCTGGTTTTATATTTTCAGATATTGGTGCTACTCACTCTTTATTATAATCAATGTTGGTTGACATGTTGGGTTTGTGTTCATATCTTATTCCATTATTATGGGATCGTTCCACACCTTTGGAAAAGAGTTCCAGAAATGCTTTAAAATATCTTTTGTGTCGAGTGGTGATAGGTGACTTTGAGGTGGTTAGGTACTTCTTTTCTCTTGATCTTAACATATATGACTTTATCATCGACATGGATTGGATGACTATCATAAAATCCCACATATATTGTTTTTTATGATTGGTAAAGTTATTATTTATCGATGGGGTCACTCATGATTTTTAGGGTGAGTGGGACTCTAGATTGTGAAGGGCAGCACTGGTTGTTCCGTATGCCTGTTTAATCTATTGTCAGTTATTAGATGTGTTTCTTTAGGAAGTTGACCCATGCATAGGTGATCAACTACATACCATTTTTGAGTGAATACACTGATGTATTTTGGGATTATTTTTATAGATTACCACTATAGATAGAGGTTGGGTTTACTATTGAACTATTACGTAGAATTATGGACATTTATATTCCATCCTATAAAATGGAACATATGGAGTTCATGGAACATAAATTACACCTTTAGGACCTGGAAGTTAATGTATTTATTCATTCAAGCATATCACTGGGGGATTTTCTTGTTCCCTTTTCTAAAAAGGTACATTATAATATTATAAGATGCATTGACAATAGAAAGGTAATCAGTGACCTTAATGAATAAGTATCTTTTACCAAGAATTCATGATCTCTTAGATCATTTTTGGAGGGATCATTGATGATCTACGATTGAAATTCGGTAGTGGTTGAACTAGTTGAGATTCCTAGAAGATGACACACCCAAGATACCATTTTAGATTTGTTATCGCCATTCCAAATTATTAGTAATACAATTTAGACTCACTAACAATCATATTGTATTCATTGCCTTAATGAACCAACTCATTCACTGGTTCACAAAACCTTTTGTTTTTGTGTTCATAGATGATATGTTGGTGTACATTAAGTCAGTAGAGAAGAATAAAGACCATTTTAATATAATTCATCGAATTTTTTAGGGAACATCATCATAATGGTATGCTTTTGAAGTTTCTGTATTGGATATGGTAAGTAAAGTTTCAAGGGAATGTGATTTCTTATAGGGGTGTCGTAGTTGATTCAGAAAAGGTATAGGTAGTTATGACTTTGGAGTAACCCAAAAATGTGTTTGAGATATGAAGTTTCTTGGGTTTGGTAGGGTACTATAAGTGGTTTGTTTGAGACATCTCCAAGATTTCATCTTCAATGATAGAATTAACACATAAGGTTTTAATTATTTAATTGAATGAAAAATGTTAGGGATATTTTTGAGGAGATCAAGATGAGGTTGAATTCAGCATAGATTTTGATTATTCTAAAACTACGTCCATGTTATAATGTTTTTCCTATGAAACTTCTAGTATGGGTTTGGGATATGTCTTGATGTAGGGGAAACATGTTATGGATTATGGAAATATCCAATTACACCATCTTGAGAAGGACTACCATATCCATGATCTTGAGTTTGAATTTATTATGCACGCACTCAAAATATGGAATCACTATCTCTTTAGATAATGGTTTATGGTATATTATGATCACAAAATCCCCAAGATTATCTTCACTCAGAGATATCTAAACTTAGGATAGATATTTATTGTCGATTATCTTCAAGAATTTCATTTTGATCACATATATACCACTGGGAATGAAAATATGGTGGTCAATGCATTGAGTCAAAAATTACCAATATAATATGTGAAGGAATAAGGTGAGTAGTGGTTTATGATGAGTTTGTTTTCTATGATGAGGTTAGGGGTAGAGGAGGTTCATGAAAAGGTGTTCCTGTCTTCGATAAACATTTAATCACCTTTGGATGAGTGAGTAAAATGTGATAAAAAAATAAAAACTAAGAGACAACACTTTGGATAAATTATAAATGGTGGGGAGACCTCATGTGATCTTTCTCAGTCTCCCAGTTGAGATTGTTGCTTTTATATCTGGTTGATTGTTACTTTATCAATGATATATGAGTTGTTAGATTGTGGACACTGGTCTTGTTGGACCATAACAGATGGGGATAAAATGATGTTCCACAATTTGAGATGTTCATTTTGGTGGCCTAGGATGAGGCAGTCAATTATGGTTTTTGTATCGCAATGTATCACTTGTTACAGAGTTAAGGTAGAATAGCATAGACCATCAGGTTAGTTGTAGGATTTAAACATTCCTGTTTTTTTAGTGGGATGTGATTTCAATGAATTTCATCATTGGTTTACCACAGAATCCTAGTGGGAATGATTAGATATGGGTGATTGTTGATAGACTCACCAAATCAATACATTTCTTAATAATAAAGGAGATAACAAAAGTGGAACAACTTGGAGACTTTTATATCTAAGAGATTGTAGAGATTAATGGGGTTTACTTCTGTATTGTATTATTATAGGGACTCAATGTTCACATCCAAATTTTGGAAAGCTTTACCGGATCCAATGGCTTCCAAATTATGATTGTTCATGGCTTATCATCCATAAATGGATGGAAAAATAAAGAGGGAAATCCCGGTTCTGGAGGATATGCTCTGGTCTTGTGTGCTATATTTTTATGGATCATGGTATATACATTTTCCTTTGGTATAATTCTACTATAAAAATAGTCATCATGATTAAATTAGGATGACACCCATTGAGGCTTTGTATGGGATTCCTTGTTGATCTCCCTTATGCTAGAAATTTTTTTGAGAAAAGTCCTTAAATAGGGTGACTGTTGTCTAGGATATGACAAAGGTGGTGATGTTCATCCATAACCATTTTATCATGAAATAGAATCCTCATAATTCTTAAGTAGAACATCATCATCATTCGATGGAGTTTCAGGTTGGTTATCATGTATTTCTTAGAGTTTTACATTTCTTGGGACATCATTAGTTTGGTAAGAAGGGTACGTTTTCAAGGATGTTTCTAGGACCATATGAGATCATTGAGTGATTGAGAAGGACTAACTATCAGTTGTTGTTACCATATTTCTTGAATTCCATACATAACTTGTTTAATCTTTCCCAATTGAGGAGGTATATATAAAATCATTAAAATGTGATTAGATGGTAGGATGTTGTTCTTGAGCCTAATAACACTTTGGTTCAGCCACCAGTTCTGATTATAGATCACTAAGATAAGGTACTATGTTGTAAAATGATTCCCCTAGTCCAGTTAATGTGGCAGTCTGGATAGAATCTCCATGAGATGTGGGAGCGCGAGTTATTGATGACGAAAAAATGGCCTACAATTTTTTTTCAGATCCAGGATCTTGAGCACTTTCTGGGAACATAAAGCATTTATGGTGAGGATATTATAACACCTAGTTACCTTTCGTTCACATATGTTCTAATCTTTTTCATTGGTTACCTTTTTTGTTGGGCATGAATCTTCATCCATGAATTGGTAGGATACCTATAATGTTGATGTCCAAGACCTTTTGGATTCTCACATATTCAATGGACTTTTCTATTTTTCATTGGGAAGCTACAAAATTTGTAATGGGATTGCACGATGTGTAATGACCACTGGATATATTTTGTCAACAAGATTACACAGTGTGAGAATGATACACGTTGTGTAAGGTTTACATAATGTGGAATGTGATGAAACATATTTTTAATATGAGGCAACACATTTTTAATTGTCACATGAATTGAAAGTTTATCATAATGTCTAAGGGGATTTCATTTTGTGTAATACCACATGTTCTAGTTTTTTGAGTGTCATGTGGATGTTTGAGGGCTCATTTTTTTCCCCCTTCTACTCAGACATAGCTTTTAACCTACGTGATTTTTGGAGTATTAATTCCAATTGGATCTATTCATTTAGTGATTGAATACTATGGTTAGGTGGCTTTTCATTCTATGTAAAACACCTTCTTAGTTTATCTCTCACATGTGGTTTCAACAAATTTTTTTATAATAGTTGTTGATTGGATTGTGTTTTCATTTAATCCTTTTTAGTCTTTGGTCATTTTATGTAACACCCTGAGATTTTATAAGATAGATTCTTTTAATTTATTTGATGTCTTGTGTTGTTTGCTACCCCAAGATTATATTTTTCTATATAAAACACCATATTAGATTTTAGTATGTGAAACACAATACTTCTCTTGTGTTACACAGAAGTGTGACCTTTTTCGATAGCTTGCATTGTACACAATACCGACTTTCACTATAAATGATGTATTATTAAAATATTACTATTTAATGGGATATAAACTAGCCGTTATGAATAGTATTAACCAAATTTCTATTTTTATTTAACATTAAAATTCATGTTTTTTATTTTCTAGAACAATATATAAGAAGAAATTCTATTTTTCGGGTAAGAGAAGTATTTTTAAAAAAATGCAGCTTTTCCTTCTTTTGACAGCACACCCATTTTAAATATAGTTTTTGACACTTTTATAAGATCATTTTGACAAAATAAACTTGTTATTAGAAATATGGACACAAAAATTTACTTTGGTTGAATTTTAGTATTTTTCTGATAATATTCAAATTTTAATGATATGGAAAAATACTGCATTCTAATTCAAAACTACATTTTCGTCTTATTTATTTATCTAGTTAGACTATGTTTTTAATTTGTTTAAGAGAGTAATTGGATTATGATTTTACCATTTAATCCCATGTAGGTAATTTTAAGTAATTTCAAATATAAATAGGATATAAACACATGACAATATTTTGATATGTTTTTACTTCATAAAAACACTCTTTTTTGGTTTTAACAGCATGAATTAATTTTAAATTAATTTCTGATTTTTTTTTAATTATAAAAAATGGATTCCATATTTGGAATAATTGGGTAAAAATTATGTTAATAGGTTACTTTTAATTTTTTTATATTATGAAGAGTAACTATGGTAATTTTTATTTACCACAGTTTAAGGTAAATCGGGTAAATTAGGGTAACAAATAATATGATAAAAATAATAAAAATATCATAAAACCTACCAAAACCCCATTATATGAATTAAATTCTACCCTTATAATATTAGGTTCCAAAAGTAGTCATTTAATGTCCACTTGATAATGAAAATTACATATATATTAATAAAACAAATGAATTTGATGAAATGTCAAACTGACATTTCTTATAAGTATAATAATTTTAATATAGGGATAACGTGGTGATATCTTCAGAAATAAATATAAAATGGAAAGATAAATTAATTAACTACATCATGGTAATTTATTTTTAATTTATAAGAAATACATAATTACCCTAAAGGCTTATTCTTTTTTGATTTAAAAATTAATTAATTGATAATAAATCAATGAAACAATTTTTATTAAAATCCTAATAACCATAAAAATGTCCAAAAACATGACTAAATATTATCGATCGAGTATATATAGACCATAATAATTCAATAGTCATGATAGTGACTATTTGGATCTCTATATAATAGACTATGAGCTTTATATTATTTTATTTAAATTAATGTTAATGTTGTCACATTCATACTTTAATAAGTATAACATTTTTAATGCCAGATTTTCAAAGTGATAAATTTGACTATATATATTCATAATAAATATAGTAATATATTTTCATCATATAATTTTATTTAATATTTCTATTCTACAAATAATAATATTAAATAATTACACTATATTGATGTAGTAATTATTTTTTTAATGGAAATATAAAAACATTGTTACTAAAAATATTAGAAAAATATAATTTGGGGTAATTAATTTATCTAATTAATTTTATTGATGAGATTGACCCATTAGGTATATAATGAAATATTTTCATTGATGATAACACATTATATTTATATTTATAAAATTCCATTAAATGAATAGTTTCAAAATTGAAATAATTGAAATTTTGTTAAAATATTGTTTTATAAATTTATTTAAAAATCATAAATCAATTTGAAAAATATATAATAATTATTATGTGGTATTAATTGTTATAAATTATTCATTTATCGTATAATTTAAAACACATAATTAAATATTTCACCATTTTAATATTGAAACATTTGTTATCTTAATTAAAATTAAATAGAATAACTAATTGTTAATTAAAATGATAATGTTTAAATTGAAAATAAAAATTTGTCTAAATTCTACCTTTCAATTATATTTCAATCCTATCATATATTATATTTTAATATATATCATTTTTTATGTATTTTGATTGATTTTTAAATTAATATAAATTAATTGTTTCAGAAATTCAAAAAGTGTCCCTCACACCAATTATAAAAGGAACCCTCCTCCCTCATTTCTCCTCAACTCATTTATCCTCAACTCATTAAGCCGTCATCATTGTCCATAACCTACACATTTATCGTATAAACTTCACTATAAACATTCTAGAGGCCCTGGTCTTCTTTAAAGACCAACTCTAGAGCTCTAAGTGGGGATTTATAGGAGACATGCTGAAGAAGAGGTAATATCATTTACCGATTCTTTCAAACTTCTTTCTTCTTATAATTACACCTCATGAATTTTTTCATTATAAAGTAATAAATCTTGTATTGATTGTATAATGATATGTTATTATTATTTTTAAATAACCATATTCCACCTCTTACCCATACATTTAAAAATTGAATCACCAAGTGTGCGTACGTATGACTTACTCTCTCTACGCTGTGGTGTAATCCGTTTTTTACCACCACATTAAATGGATAGGTATAATGTTGGAATTTATAAATATATATATTATTAATATAAAATTATATTTATTTTGAGATAAAATACACTATCCACTTTAATACCATTCAATAATTTTGGGAATGATATCATCGCTCATGTGTATGTACGACCTACCATCTCCACAATGCGATGTGATTCATTCTACATAATATTCATTAAACAATGTTTATATAACTTAATATAATGAATAAATATGATATATATTATCCTAAAACAATTATTTAAATGATATAACTATAACATAAAGATATTAATAATAACTTAATCGAAAAAACATCCATAAGAATATAAAGTAGTTAATACCCAAATAACGAGTAACAATGAAATGTTTCTAAAAAGCAGATGAAAATATGGATATAAATGTTATCATAAAAATTATTATGATTCGATAATAAATCAGTAACATTATTTAAATAATTATATAGTAGTTTCGGATACATACGAAGCATATCAGACCTAAGGTAAGGGATTATTTAGTCTCACTTTTATTTCTGTGGGACATATGTCTTATACACCATCTAATTATTTTTTGTGGTGTTTATGTTACCCATGAATGTTTTTTTATTAAGGTTATGATATTTAAATATGCATATAATTTTATTTATTTTATGATGCATACGATTTTACTGATTATAAATTGGTAAGGGATAATTTTACAATGTCATTTTTATCCAAGTTTTTTATACGTATGTATTTCCTAGGGTATACTTATCATCCACATCTATGTTTCATAATTATGTAATATTATTTATATTCTTCTAAAACAATTTAAATTTAATTTTACCCTTTGGTGAATTTTTATTAAATTTTATGAAATGAATCTTTTGTTTTTATTTGATTTGAGGTACTTTTTGACTTTTCCGGCAAAAGTACAAGAAGAATCTTTTTTTAACTTATAAGTAAAGAACAAAGTTTTACGCCTTATTTCCATGAATAATCCTTTATATGATTTCAAGTTTATTTTATAATAAATTATTATCTTTTAAAATTTTTATGCATTTAGAGAAAAGAAAATGTTTTTGAATAAGAAAGGATATTTTCCTCAAAAATTATGATCAATTATCTTATCAAAATTATTTTCCATCAACGATGAAGCTCTTTAATAAGGTTATGTTTCTATCCCTATTAATACAATGAGATGATTTTGTTAATTATGGAATGATATTTTATATGGATTATGTTATGATGGAACGATGTTTAGGAGTTCCATTTTATTTCATGGGTTATGCTATGATGAATGATTTATGTTTTTGTGGCACATATAAGAACGATTTCATTATGATATGGGTGAGATATATATCTCCCACCAATGCATTGGGTAAATATTTATATCTCATGAGATAAACATGGCTAGATTAGAATGTAAATCTAGTTCAATAATATAGGGCTAGAATGCCATGTAAATCCAGTTCAGTAATACATAGCTCGAACAACAAGTAAACCCGGTTTAGTAGAGGACTTTGTCCCCTATGATGGTCATTGAAGCAACGCCTTTCCTACTATTGAAATCATATTATGTGCTTATTTATTTTTTACAATTCCATGTTTTATACCATTTCTATTTTATCATGGTTATTGTTCCTTTATGATCTATTCCTTATGTACTGCCCAGATTTATTCCATGAATCATGATTTTGATATTCAAAATTTATTTTCATGTTTTCACATTATTACGATTATTTTTTGTATTATGTTCCTCATGTATACTGTTACTGTACACTTGAGCTCAACTATATTATTTTTTCCCAAGGATTTAAAGAAATTATTTAGGTAGTAAAACAGATGGGGAAGACCTTTAAGGGATATGTTAAAGATCTTTCTCAAAGTTATAAGATTATGTTTCATGTTTCAAAAGACACTGAACTAATATGGTATTTAGGGTTCTTTTTGTGTCATGTATTAAGTATTACAAAAATGTAATGTAATTTTCATTTATGTCAATCTTGGGTTTCTAAAGTTGGTATTAGAGCGAAGGTTTAGTCAGCCTTTGGAAACTAGGATAAGAAAACTATAGTGATACCACTAGAATATTATAAGGTATGTCTAAGAGGGTCCTTAAGGTTAGATATAACTATAGTTTAGAGTCCTATAATTATGGAAGCTATCATGAATATCCTAGGATTAAACCTAAGATGTTAGATATTGAAATTACTCCCCCTTTATTATGTTGTTTTCCTATTATGATTTTGTCCTCTCACTCTATTCTTTTTGGGTTTTAGAATATGGATGGAAACAGGAGGAATCATGTTAATGGATAATATTATGGACAATTGGAGTTTTAAGGTGAAACATTGAGATTTTTCATATTCATAAATCTCATAATATGATCAATAATATCAACTTTGGTGAGTTTCTTCACCCAGATAATAAGAGAAAGATGGAGTTTTATTGTGATCAAAGAGGAAATAAAGTTCAATTTTCCTCATGTAAATAATGTGGGAAGAGGCATCAAGGAGAATGTTGTAATGGAACAAGAATATTTTAGGGGTTTGGAAAAGGATACAAATCCAGTAATTTCAATGGAAAAGGTTTAGTTAACACAATGGACAAGGATAATGGTATTACTAAGACACCAACGATGGTTAAATCTTTTAAATGTGGAATGTACAGGCATTATAAAAATCGATAACCTATGGAAAAATATCAGGAAGAGAATCAAAATGATCGTATGGTTAGTAATTATGTTGATGATGATGAAAAGACTACAAATTATATTTGATATGAAAGAGGTGTTATGGAATAAAACAGTAAATCTCGGTCCATGGTTTAAGGAGATAGTGTAGGGATTACATGATTATCAAGAATAATGTTGTATAAGTAATTACATGGTGTTATGTAAAAAAGAAAACATCTAAAGATTGTTACAATATTTTATTTATTTATGTATTTTAAATTATATGGTGAATGGTATTGGTAACCATGAATAGTTATTCAGATATTTCTGGAAAACACATGATATGTGAATAATGATTAGATAAGGAGATAATGAGAAGTTTGATCGTATTAATTAGATCCGGACAGATATAAGGACAATGTGATATCATGTTTTTAGTATATATAATTTTAGGTATGTAGAAAGAGTTAACTTTTATATAATTCATATTTTCTCTAAGGTTTTATAACAATTCATGTTATTTTCATGTTTCAAGAGAACATATGATTAAGTTATTCACATGTTAGGAATGTGACAACCAAGAACATCCAAATGAGATATGGGAGAAAAATGGTTGGTCGGTTTATTTCACCTCTTTCTAATGTTTTATATTTTCATTTTTTGGAAGGATTGTAATGTTATCGATTTATGGATAGTATATGTTATATTTTCATTGAATTTTGTTAGATTAATGTATTATCTAACTATAGGTGTCCTTATGCATATTTGATTCCCTATACTATATGGAATGACCAATCATTCTATCGCATGATCTGCTAATAATTCAATAATTAAAAATTAAACTTACATTCTTTAAATAAGAGATGAACTGTAAATTTTTCAGGGAACAGACAGTGTTGAGATAGTACCAAAATCAAGTAAGTATTTATTCTCATGAAAAATTATTGAACTTTAGGAAAATTATCTTTAAATTTTAAAATGTTATCCTAGTAACTTCTTATCTAGATGATTCAAATGGTCACTTATACATCGTAGATTTATGTCTTTTTGGTAGTTAACTTTCTCTAAACCTTGTTCTCTATCTCTATCCATCAGAACATGATTTTTATATTTCTCTTCCGTATCCATGTATTCACATCCCACATATGTTCTCCTATATGGAAACTCAGTGATGTGTTACATTTGGTAAATGTTATGTCTCTAACTTTCCTTTTTAAAATGAATTTTTGGTATTCATTTTTATGATGTGGGTTTCCATGAAAGAAACATTCAAGTAGAAAACATTTTATAACCCTAACAAATTTTGATGCTGAAATTCATTTTAAGGGGGTAGAATGTCACACCTCGAGATTTTATGAGATAGATTCTTTTATTTTTTTTTTATATCTTATGTTCTATGCTACACTAAGATTATCTTGATCTATACGCAACTCTATATTAGATTTTAGTATATGAAACACTATACATGGCTTGTGTTACACACAAGAGCGGTGTTTTTCGATAGCTTTCATTGTACGCAATACCGAGTTTCCCTAAACAATGATATATTATTAAAATATTATTATTTATTGGAATATAAACTAGACATTATGAATAGTATTAACCACATTTAGAATTTTATATAGCATTAAAATTCACCTTATGTATTTTCTAGAACATGATATAAGAATGAATTCTATTTTTTGGATAAAAGAAGTTTTTTTTAAAAAAAGATGTTTTCCACCATTTGATGGCAGAATAATTTTAAATGACATTTTTTACATTTTTATAATTTCTATTTGGAATAATAAACTTATTCCTTGGAATCAGGACATAAAAATTTACTTTGTTTTAATTTTTGGTAATTTTCTGATAAAATTCAAATTTTAATGAATAATGAAAAATACTACATTTTAATTCAAGAATGTCTTTTCATCTAATTTACTTCTCTAGTTTGATCAAATTTTTAATTTTTTTAAAGCATAATTGGATTATTTTTTTAATATTTAATCCCATTTTGGTCATTGGATGTAATTTCATATTTAAATTTGATATAAACACATGATAATCTTTTGATAAGTTTATATCTCTTAAAAACCCGCTTGTTGGTTTTTACAACGGGAATTAATTTTAAATTAATTTCTGAAAATTATGTGTTTTCAATTATTAAAAATAGATTCCATATTGGGAATCAATGGTTACAAATTATGTTAATATATTTCTTTTATTTTTGGATGTTATAAATAATAACTATGGTAATTTTTATTTTCCATAATTCAAAGAAAATCAAATAAAATAGGGTAAATAATAACATGATAAGAACAATAAAATTATTCTAAAACCTGAAAAAATTCCATTAGACTAATATAAGTATACCCTTAACATATTAGGTTCTAAACATAGTCATTTAGTCTCCACTTGTCAAGTAAAATGACATAGATATTAATAAAACCAATGAATGTGAAAAAATATCAAACTCATGTTTATTATATCTATAATAATTCCCATATAGGGATAACTATGTGATTTATTAGAAAATAAATATTCCATGGAATGATAAATAATTACCTACATCATGGTAATTTATTTTTATATTTTAGGAAATAAATAATTACCTTAAAGTCTTATTCTTTGATGATGTAAAAATTAATTAATTGATGAGAAATCAGTGATTCATTTTATTAAAATCATAATAACCATAAAAATATCCAAAAACATGAAAATATCTTTATATCTCGAAAATAATCATCCAAAGTTAATGATATTAACCATTTGGGTCATTATAAAAAATTTTATGACCATTATATTATTTTATTTAAAGTAATGTTAAAAATGTCACATTCATACTTTAATAAGTATAACATTGTTAATGCTGGAATTTACAGAGGATAAATTATACTACATATATTATTATGAAATAAAGTAAATTTTTTCTCATTAGAGTATTTTATTTAAAATTATTATTATTCAAATAAGTATATTAAAAAATTACACAATATTGATGTAGTAATTATTTTATGAAAGGAAATATCAAATAAATTTATTAAAAATATTAAAATAAATTTAATTTGGGATAATAAAAATTTAAAATAAATTTTATAGATAAACATGACCCATTAGGAATATAATAAAACATTTTTTTGAGGATAAAACCTTTTCTTGATAATTATAAAAATCTATGAAATGAAAAGTGTCAAAATTAACACAATTGATATTTTGTTAAAATAATGTTTTATAAAATAATTTAAAAATAAAAAAACAATTTTAAAAATATATAATAATTACTAACTGTTCTAAAATATTCTAAAATATTTGTTTATTGTTTAATTAAAATCATATATGTAAATATTTATGCATTTTAATATTGAAACATTTGTTATCTTAATTAAAATAAAATAGAAAAACTAATTGTTAATTAAAATTATAATATTTAAATTGAAATAAAACTTCTCTAAACTTTATTAGTTCATGATATTTAAATATTATCATATCTTAAATTTTAATATATTTAATTTTTGTGGTATTTATATTGATTTTAAAATTATTATAAATTAATAATTTCAGAAATTCTAAAAGTGTCCCTCAACCCAATTGTAAAATGACACATCCTCTTTCATTTATAGACAACTCATTAATCATTAAAATTATTCAATACCATGACAATTTCTCTTATAAACGTCCCTATAAAAATTCTAGAGGTCCTGGTCTTCTTAAAAAACCAACTCTAGTTCGTTAAGTTGAGGTTTAGAGGAGTCAAGTTGAAGAAGTGGTAATATCATTTACTGATTCTTTCAAACTTATTTATTCCTCTAATTCCTCCTAATGAGTTATTTTATTATAAATTAATAAATCCAATATTAATTATATACTAATAGGTTATTTTTATTATGAAAAAAAACATATTCCAGATTCCACCCATCCTATGAAAAATGAAATCACCACGCGTGCGTTTGTAAGACTTATCATCTCCACATCGTGGTGTAATCCATTTTTCACTACCACCTTATATGGATGTGTATAATGATGGAATTAATATATATATATATATTATTTATTTAAAATTATATCTACTCTTAGATACTATACAACATACACTTCAATACCATTCAATAATTTGGGAATGATATCATCGCTTGTCCGTACATACGGCCTACCTTCTCCATGATTCGATGTGATTCATTCTACATGATATTCATTAAATAATGATTATATACAGGAATTGAATGAATAAATATGATAATTATTATACTAGTACCATTATGTAAATGATATAACTATAACCTAAAAATATTAATATAAACTTATCCCACAAAACACGTAGAAGAACATAAAGCAGTTAATACTCGAATAATGAGTTACAAGGATACGTTACTAACAAACTGATGAAAATATGATGATAAATGCTATCATAAAAATTATTATGATTCTGTAATAAATCATTAACATTATTTTATTCATTATTAATGAGTTTTGGATACATACTAGGCATATAATACATAATGTAAGAGATTATTTTGTCCCATTTTTATTTCTATGGGACATATGCCTTATACATCATCTAATTTTTGTGTGTGGTGTTTATGTTAACCATGAATGTTTTTATTATTCTTATTATGATGCTTGTGGTATTTAAACCTGAATATATGTTTCTTTATTTTATGAAACATATGATTCGATTGATTATAAATTGTTATGTGATAATTTTACAATCTCAATTTTATCTAAGATTATTTTTACGTAAGTATTTACTAGGGTATATTTATCATCCACATCCATGTTTCATAATTATGTAATATTATTTATATTCTTATAAAAAAATTTAAAGTTAGTTTTACCCTTTAGTGAATTTTTACTAAATGGTAAGAATGAAATCTTTTTTCGTTATTCGATTTGCGGTACTTTTTGAATTTTACGAAAAAAGAATGAGGATAATATTTTTTTAAATTATACGGTATGAACTTATTTTTAATCCTTATTTCCATGAAGATTACATTAAAATGTTTCAAGTTTATTTTCTAATAAATTATTTTCTTTTAAAACTACACTATATTTTGAGAAAAGAAAACATTTTTGAAGAAGAATGGATATTTTCCTCAAGATGTATATTCAAGTGTCTTATCAAAATTATTTTCCATCTAAGATGATGATCTTAAATAGGGTTAGGTTTCGTTCCCAATTAATGCGATGATTTGATTGTGCTAATGATGGAATGATCATTTATATGAATTATTTTATGATGGAATGATGTTTAATAAGCCCATTTTATTTCATGGGTTATGCTATGATGATTGATTTATGTTTTTGGGACACTTTTAAGAATGATTTCATTATGAGATGGGTGGGACGTATATATCCTTCTAATTAATTGGGTAAAGATTTATATCTCATTATATATTCATGGTTGGAATGGAATGTAAATATAGATTAGTAATATAGGGATGGAATGGAAATAAAATATAGTTTAGTCATATATGGTTGGGATGACAACTAAGCCTGATTCAGTAAAGGACTTTTTCCCCTATGATGTCCATGGAAGCAATGCCTTGGCTACAATGGAAATAGAATTATGTAGTTATTTATTATCCAAAATTCCATGTTTTATTCCAACACTATTTTACCATCGTTAATGTACCTTTATGCCTTACGTACTGCCAATATTTATTACATAAATCACAATTTTCATATTCAAAAATTATCTTCATGTTTTCACATTCTTATGTTTATGTTATGTTTGATGTTCATAATTTTTACCCTTACTGAAAATTTGTGCTCACCCATTTTATGTTTTCCTTTCCCCAGGATATAAATAAAGGTCTTAGGTAGGAAGACAAAAGGAGAAGATCTTTATGGGAGATGTTGAACATCTTTCACCACGTTAGAATATTATGATCCATGTTTCCATAGAAACTAAACAAACATGATATTTGGGAATATTTTTTGGTCATTTGTTAATTATTTTGAAAAAGTAATGTAATGTCCATGTATATCAATCTTGGTTAGTTGCATTCCATGTCTCCAAGTGGAATATTTTGTGCTTTATATTAACCTTTTTCAAAAGCAGGTAGGATTTCTACACTCTTGATGTATGCCGATATGTTTAGTTGTTCTAATTTCATGAATTTATTACATTTCATATTATTTTCTTAATATGTGTAAATGGAATTCTCATGTATTGAAACTGTAAATGGCATGGGTTCATGTTTAAAAAGTTATTTTTATTCAAAATGTAATTTCCTTGATTTGAAATGGAAAATGAACTTTTAAACCTTAATGTATATTGGGTTATTATATGATTTTTTTATAAAAATTTAACTATAGTTTTTAAAATAGAACATGAAAAATATTTCATAGTGGGGAACACATGTACATTAAAATAGGCATAGGTACCCTTAGTGTGTGTGACACCACTATGTTGTAGCCTTTTATATTTCAATGGTCTTTATAAGGACTCAATGTTTGCTCGAATCCAACATTATTCCTTAGTTGTCTTGTGGGTGTCCATTACGCATTTCCCATAGGCTAGAGACTATATGATCAGTTAATTTTTTTATTTCTAGTTATTTATTACATGATAGTTAATTCCATATATTTTAGATGACATGTATATTTATATTTCAGTATCTTTAGCTCCTTTATTCTGGAATTAGAAGATATAGAATGTAATATATAAAAAATAAAGGATTACTTGAAATATGATATTAAAATAATTTATTTATAAAAAATACTAATAATTTTTTTTTGAAGCTTAAAATTATTAATTATTGTTATTGCATCTTGTATTGATCACATGGTGGTATCCTACCTGGATTTTTTTCTCACACCGTACATATTCTTATGGGGAGTTATAGACCGTTTTTGAAGTAATTGGGTAATGGGAAGAGTATTATGTTGGATGTTGGCTTTGATTTGTTTTGTTGTTATAGTTTGGGATAGTTTGGAGAATATTTTTGGTCATATAGAGGTTTTTTCCTAGACTTGTAGTGTTTTATCTAGTTTAGTTGGTTTGGATCAGTTGTATCTTTAAATTTTTCCTCAAAATACATTGGTTTTATGTCCTATTTTTGATATATTCAAGACTTGTTTCTTTATCTCTCTTGTACACCACCCCATAATGGTCTACCCTAGTTGACTAGTCTAGTTATCCCAGGTTGGTTAGTTGTAGTATACCTTATTGATCTTTTTGTGCTCATCCCAGGTTTTTAAATGTTCTTCATAGGATTTGATGATGTGTAAGGGAATATAAGGAGTCAATTTGAATGTAAATTTTATTTTCCATGAAATAAATAATGTTTTATTTTAGAAGTATTATATTTTGGAGAAATGGAAACTAATTGAATTTTTCAACTTTGATTTATCTAGTTTTTTAATCTTCTAGTTATGACCTAATTCTATGAAACTCTAAACTTGAAAATATCCTCAAAGTGAATGAATGTAAATTCTGGACTAAAACTCAATATTATTTAATGTTTTAAGGTTGGGTGCTTATAGTTGGTATTGAAGGAATGGTTTAAATGGTTTTAGAGTTGAGGTTAATATTAGATGTATTCCTAGGAAATATTTAACGTTATTGTTAGTTTTAATTGATACAACATTTTATGATTACCAAGATTCTTCATCTAAATAATTTTTATTCAAAATTATTTTTCATAGAGGAAATAATAAATAAGTAATGGGAAGGAATTTAGAGGGAAATATCCTTCTAAATCAATATCCAAAGATTCTTGGAATATGAACTAGTCATTTTTAAACAGTTATGGATCAATTTACATAGGTTAAAAATTGAGGTGGTTTCCATGAAAGAGATAAACTTGATATACCCTAGTGGAATATGATGGTAGTAGATAATTTTACAAGACAACACCCTCATCATTCATAGGATCATCTAAACCTGTGCTCAGTGAAGAATTTATTAAATCTCTAAATAAGATATTTGATGTAATAAGTTGTTCGAATCACCAAAAGGTAACTATTCCAACTTATATTTTTGAAGGAGAAGCCAACCAGTGGTGGTAAATGGTTTTGAATATTAGAGAATGTAAAGAGATTGATGTCATGAAATGAGGTAAAATTAAGAGTATTTTACATGGGAAATACTTTCCTAAGGATGTTTGACTTATGATATAAATAAATTCTTGGAAATGAGAAAAAATTAAAAAGTTTCAGTGGCTACATGTCACGACCTATCCCAGTGGGGCCCATGTTGTGACTCCCCAAGCCCGCCACCAATTGGCCAGGGGTTGGTGACTAAAACCAAGTAGGAATATCTCTAACATGAGAGGCATTTCATATGTAATTGTACGGAAACACACATCTCCAGGTCCAAAAATGATGAAATGTAAAAACCACTATGTAAACAATGCATGCATATCACTATATCCCACAACCAGAGTACAACAGAATGTAAGGTAAGGTAAATAGGTCCAGAATACAAGCCCACCATAAATATTTTTTAACCACAAGTCCAAAGTGTATGAAAAAGGTACTGGGACAACTATCTATAGCCACTAGAACAAATGTCTGTATGTCATGTCTTATAAAGCATCGTTTGGTCTTGGTCCACCTAGGTCTTCATCAAAAGGACGATTGTCTGCACAAGACATGACACATGTGGGAAAAGACTGTGCAAGGGTGAGTATAACAATACTCAGTAAGACACACTAAAACCACAATGAAATATAGCAATGGAAATATATAGTCAGCTCTATAAAAGTATATGTCTTCAACACATAAAATAAGAACATCTAGATATACTCAAACAAGACACATAATCTAGTGGTATGTCACAACCACTGTTTACCAATACTAAGAACTCAGATCGAAGATTCAACGAAGCACTCATCTAGTAGAACACACTCTTGAGATTGAAAGCACTAATTAAATCCATCCAAGAGGTATTTTTCATTGGGTCTCTCCATGAAAGAGATATGCTGATAGATCTGAAGATAGATATGATACAATATATGAGGATCATAGTCAGGGCCATGGGGTGATACTGAAAAATAAATATGGATTAACCCTCCAAGTAGTGGATATGTTCTTACATAGTGTCAGTCATGTCGATACCGGTAACTCCATCATGGGCACAAAGAATGAATAGAGGATCCTTCTCCAAGCCTCTTTGGGGATTCGACAACTTTATCCCAAAAGTTGTGTTCCTCATCCTCACACCTAAGCTGATCTCCCAGATTCCACTCTAGTTCTCTTTCTGCCTCAAAACTCAAGATCATGGTTCATTTGACCACTCTAGAACCCAAATGATGGGTTTTGGGTCTTCAATCGGTTCAAAAATCTGTTTAAATCTGTTACAAAACATACGTCTTGGATAACAATATCTTCTGATTCACTTCGATCTATCCATCGTCTTTGCTATGACACCTCTGTCGGGTCATCCAGATGCTGGATTTCAAATTTTGGATTTTTGTGCTAAAAATCATGGGCACAATGATTGACTTTTCATGGTTTAGGATAATGATGAAGAAAACATATCAATAATTCCATAAATGGGGAGAGAGAATGCATAAGTAATAAACTCTGAGGAATTAACCTCAACCATTGTTCATTTCATCCACAATTTGTTCTGGTAAGAATGATAAATGAATCAAGAAATCAATATCTAGGAAAAAATACTAATAAACCTCACAAACATAATCCCATACTACATATATGATCAATCCATGGGCTAGTATAGTCATGTATTAGTCTAAATTCATCGTAGGAAATAGGAATTGAAAATAAGAATCTAAATAATACATCCTACATGGATTTTTATCACTCGCTGATGAATATATGTTGCCATAATGTCACTGTTGTTAAAATCCTTCAAGAACAGTGTTTGTCAATCTTCGATCTACGGTTCTATCATCACATTCTAAGAGGATTCTCTAGATCTCTCTTTCTAGGGCCTCCATAAGAATATAGGGTTATAAGCGTAACCTATGATCTTTTCCGAAGGATAATTTAAAATAAAAACCATTATTTTTTTGATGCAATGAAAATAAAATAAATATTTCTTCAATTTTTTTAATTCATAAAAAATTCTCACAGAAACTTTCCACATCCGACCCACGTTGACCAGGGTTAGGTCACACCAAGGGTAAAACTATTGTTCTGATCACAATGGTATACTCATATTTTTAATCCACTCATTTTTAGATGTTATTCCACCTTTTTAGGGATGCCGCGCATGCATACTATTTAATATGTTAATATATTTCAAACATTTATTATAGGCACAGCAGGCTAAGGAATCGCACACCATCTCAGCACCTGGTCTCAAAATCAATCCATATAACATTTAAAACACAATAAATGATAAATTTGAAGACATTACATTCTCTCCACCATGGGGACTTATGTCTCTGAAAATCTAAATCAATGTCCACTCAAAAAGTTGTGGGTAATTAGCATGAATATGATCCTCCCACTCCCAGGTGATATCTTAATGAATTTAATGTTTTCACCAAAAACACGCTAAAGTAATTGATTGCCTACAAAGGATCCTATCCTTTTGAGCTTAGATCTCTATTGGGTACTTAGAAAAAGTCACTCCATCCTCGATGTCCATCTCACCCCAATCGATTATGTGTGATGGGTCATGCATGTACCTCATCAACTACAACACATGGAAGACATTATGTACCCGGTATAACTGTAGAGGTAATATTAAGTGGTATGCCACATCTCTAACTCTACATAGTATTTGAAAAGGAAACACTAATATTAGAGATAACATAAAACCTCAAAAAAATATCTATAATCCACATTGAGGTGAAATCCATTGGAACACATGGTCTCCTTCATCGAACTCCAATGGCCTGCTCCACCTTTCTTCATAAGACTGATGAAAGCTCTGTGTAGTCATTATATGCTCTTGGATGATCTTCACCATCTCTTTAGTAGCTCTCACCAATTCTAGGCCCATTAGTTCTTACTCCCCTAGGACATTCCAGCAATGTGGTGACCTGTATGGTCACCCGTACAAAGCCTCAAATGGCGACATACAAATGGTGGAATGGTTTTTGTTGTTATACGTGAACAAAAAATGTGGCAGGTGATCCTACCAACTAATACCAAAGTATAACATGCAATACTATTACATTTCATCTAGATATAGAATGGTCCACTCTATCTGGTAATCTGTTTGTGGGTCGAATGATGTTCTCAAGCATAACTAGTTCCCAAAAGCCTTATGTAATCCCCTCCACAATCATGATGTAAAACGTGCATCGTGATTTGAAACTATCATTGATGGAACTCCATGAAGTAAAACTATATCTTGTACATAGAGTCATCTGAATCTCTCTGATAAACTCTACTATCAGATATCCAGGTAGTAGGATGACTTGGTGAAGCGATCAAAGATCACCAAGAGGGAATCATGTCTCCTATAAGATTGTGTTAAACTCATCATGAAGTCCATTGATATCTCATACCTCCTACAATCTGTAACCTCAAGGGGCTGGTCTAAACATACTGGAACCTTGTGCTCAGACTTCACTTTTTAACAAGTAAGGCATTGAGGAAAATTCTCTACAAATCCTTTCCTCATCCATAGAAACCAAAAGTAACACCATAGGGCCTATTACATATTCACCACATTTGGAAATAACACCAAATGGGATATATGAAACTCCCTCAAAACCTCCTCCTACAATGTCACTGGTATTACTGTGTATCCTACAAAAAGAATGATGTTTTCCCCACCTTTTGTATATCCATCAAGAGAATTTTCTTATGGATATCTGAGCATGTAGTGTCTCACAGTTGGTATGCCGAAGTTATGCCTCCCTGACTCACTGTAAGAGTGGAGGGATAACAACCATTGACTGGAAGTACGCTTCTCCATCACCATCTACAAGGGAGAACTATAATGAGTCTAACTGCTCTGATGTCTTGTTCAACAACTATGAACCATATCTTTTGGTGTGAACATCTGCCACCACACTCCCCTGCCTAGGATTATAGTAAATCTAAAATTCATAGTCCTAGAGGAACTCTAGACAACACATATATCTCATGTTCAGATCCTTATGAGATAATATATACTTGAGACTACTGTAATCGGGGTAGAGGATAAATTACTCTCCCATTAGGTAGTGTTTCCACATATTCAACAAATATACTACCACTACCGACTCAAGATCAATGGTTGTGTAGTTCATCTCATGTTGACTCAACATGGTCCAAAAGTATGTAATCATCGCTTGCCTCTACTTTAGGACATAACCAAGCCTAGTTCCTGATGCATTGTTAACCACTACATACTCGACACCCCCCTTCAGTAATCTACAGATCTGAGTGCTTGTAAAAATATACCTCAACTAATGAAAAGACAGATGAAACTTTTCTTTCCATATAAAATGCTTCCCCATTTGAGTCAAATATGATATAAGTGTTGATATCCAAGAGAAATTAGTTATGAATATCTGAAAATAGTCTTCTATCCAGAAAAAGCTCTGAACCCCCATCATATGCTTAGTTGTATCCAATACTAACACTACCACAACCTTGGACAGGTCCACAACCACTACATCCTTTGAGATAATTTCTATTATAAAGGGGACTCCCTAAATCCAGAACTGTCACTTCATGAGTTTCCTATAAATCTAGTACTCTCGGTATATGTATAGAACTATCCTTATTTTTCTATAATTTTCCTCTTCAGATACTGAGTATACAAGGATATCATGGATGAATACTACTACAAACCGATCCAAGTAAGGCTGAAATTCCCAGTTCATGATTCTTATGAACACTAATGGGGAGTTTTTCACACTAAATGGCATCAACAAGTACTCTTAAAGACCATACCAATATTGTATTTCTATCTTCAGTATATCTGCATCCCGTACTCGTAGCTGACAATAGCCTAATCTTAGTTCAACCTTTGAGAGCCATCATTCTACTTTCTATTAATCAAACAGGTAATCCATTCATGGTAGTGGATAATTGTTCTTCAAAGTCTCCTCGTAAAAGTTCCAGAAGTCCACACACATCCCCAAGCTACCATCAACCTTTTTGGAAAACAATACTAGGGCTGCCTAGGGTGAAACACTGGGTGTCACAATTCCATTTCTCTACAAGTCCTCCAACAACACCCTCATCTCACAAATCTCTATGGGAGATATCTGATATGCTGGTGCTGATATCAGGTCCATCCCATGGTTTAAATCAATGATAATTTCTTTCTCCTGGTGGTGAAGTAATCATGGAACATCTTCAAGGATGACTTCCTCATACTCCACTACCACTTCCAGAAATTAGATGCTCTTAACATTTTATGCACCAGGGTTTGGCTAGCCAACTAATGAGTAATCAGGTACACCCTCCAATGCATGAGTCCGTCCTATGATGCCCTGTTTTTCTTTTCACTGATAAAGGAAAACCTCATTCTATCACTATGGAAACAGCACACCATTCACGTAAAATAGTCAATCTGGTCATGGAGTTTGGATAACCAATTAATACTAGGAATGACACCATAAGGCCTCGACTGTGCCACCAAATGGTTCCATCTCAAACTCTTTCCTACAAGGGTCAGGTCACACTATCAGTATATATTTTTTATCATTGAGTCTTCTCTAGTAGTTGTCTCCAAGCATATGATTCTAATCAATGGTTCAATCAGAATCTCTAGGTCCTGAACAATATATGTGGTGAGAAAGGAATGACTAGAACCTATGTTTATCAGTACTATAGATAAATTATAAAATATATAGATCATACCTAGAATCATTCCTAGATCCCCTAGATCATATTCCTCGTCCGCATGTAGTTTTCCTCTACCCTATCCTATACCTACCTCAGCTTGGCGTGGACCACCAGAGGGTGGTTGTGGTAACAATTCAAAACTCCAAACAACTCCTACTATGCTCTCAACTACTCTTCCATGTCTGTCACCTTGCAGATCATTATGATCCTATTGTTTTATCTACCTTGGTTGTCCATCCATGGTGTCTATATCAATAGTATAGTGGGTCGTACAATCTTGAGTGAGATGTCCCCTTCCATCACATGAATAACAATACCTCTCCTTAGGCTCCTTAGACCCACCCTATGAGCCCTAAACTGAAGATCCTCTATTTTGGGACCTCCTACTAACACATATCCCTAATCTAGGTCCCTGGGATTCACATAGACTTCTTTCTCATCAACTGGTAACTATCACCAACTGTATCTACTCAACCAAGAAGATTTAAACCACCAAGGATCCATCAATCGCCCCAACATATGTAGGAATTCATAGAGTGATAATTCTATATCAGATGTCCCTCTGCAGAACTTGCTCAAAGGTATGAGCCCTGATGTATTGATCTCTAACTGTACCCATAGACTACATGGAATGGCTAGTTAACCTTAATGAATAATCATCCACTTTCATGCTACCTTTATGAAGCTGAACAATCTTCTCTATACACATATATCTTAGTGTAACAAGTGAGAAATTCTCTATGAATAAATGATCAAATTATTTCCATGAATGACTAGCCTCAATGTGATTTTGAATAGCTAAACTCCACCATCACACCATTGAGCTATGTAGAAGGCTCTCCGTTAAAACCGCAATATGATATAATAGTGTCTTCATTAGATGGAAAACATGGATCACCACCTAAAGCCAGACCTTATCCTCTTAGGGTTCATGCTTGCCTCCGAACCTAAGGGGTCTCTATCTCTAAAACATGTGAAGCACACCCAGCCTATGCTACTCATCTACGTGTATTGAAGGTACCACATGCTTCTCCATAGGTGGCGATATCGATGGTTCCACACCAGAAGGTGACATCTAGGGAACTGGTCACTGTATCAAAGCCTCATCTCTAAGGGGTTCAAATTCATGATTGATTTGCTAAATCCTAGCTGTTATACATCAAAGAGGAATCATAGAACAAACAAGGTGTTTTATTTTCAATGAGTATATCTGGAGAGCATCCTTCAGAATTACATGGAAACCACATCCCATTTATCTATGATGCATGTTCCATTATTTTCAAAGAAACCAGTGTTCTCATGTACCGAGTTAAAAAAAAGGTTATCGGAGCACTGGTGTATGGATATGTCGGCCACCTAAACTAGAACTAGGGTCCCTAGTCAGAAATCCAACCATGAAACACTTAACACTGTTTTCAAAAACCAATCTCGTAGTATCAAAATCCTATATTAGAACCAAACACTCTTCTACCACTCTAGCATGGACCATATTAATGGGTCCCATTCTGTGACTCCCCATACCCACCTCCAATAGGCCTGGGGATAGTGACTAGCACCGAGTAGGAATGTCACTAACATGGGAGATATAACATATGTACCTATACAAATGAACACATCTCCATTCCCAGAAAATGATGAAATATAAAAACACCGAAGTAAAATATGTATGCATAGCACTATATACCACAACAAGAGTACAATTGAAGGTAAGGTAAAGTAAATAGGTAAAGGATACCAGCCCAAAAAAAGTGTATGTAACCAAAAGTCCAACCACTAAGAAAAATTTATTGGGACTACTGTTTATAGCTGTAGGAAAACACCACTATTTGTCATGTCTCACAAAGCATCATCTGATCCTAGTCCGTCTAGGACTCCATCAAAATGTTGACCATCTTCACAAGATACGATATATATGGGAAAATCCCATGTAGGGGTGTGTATAAAAATAGTCAGTTGGACACACTGAAACCACAAATAAATATAAAAAGTAAAGGTATAGTCTATTTTACATAGGTATATGTCTACTACACATATATCAAGAATATAAAAATATACTCAACCAAGACACATAGTCTATAGGTAATTCACAACCACGGTATACCAACACTATGAATTAAGTTCAACGATTCCATGAAGCACCAATCTAGGAGAACACAATACCGAGTCCAAAAGAACTGATGATGATCATCTGAGAGGTACTGCTCATCGGGTCTCACCATGAGATGAATATGCTGATAAATCTGAAGAGAGATACAATAAAACATATCTGGATCATAGATTGGGTAATGGTGTGATACCTACAAAAAAATCTGGTTTAACCTGACAAGTAGAGGGTCAATGCCTATATAGTATTGGTCATGTCGAGACCTAGAACTCCACATAGGGAATGAAGAATGAATATAGGATCCTGCTCTAGGCCTCTCGGGGGATTTCACAACTTTGTCCAGGAAGTCATGTTCTTCCTCCATGAACCTCATCTGATCACTTAGATTCCACTTCAGTGCTCAGTTCTCCTAAAAACTCAAGATCTGGTTCGTTTCAAAACCAAAAAACCTAGATGGTGGGGTTTGGTTCTTTAATCGTCCCAGAAATACATTTTAATCTATTCTGACACAAAACAATCGAATAATAGTTTTTCCCAATTCATTTGATGTATCTGCTAATGTTTCCACAACACCTATGTCGAGTTTTCCTGATGTTAGATCACAAATTTTGGATTGTTTAGCCAAGAATAAAGGGCAAAATGAATGATTTTTCAATGTTTGGTAGAGGGTTGAAGAACGGGCATCAAAAACACTATAAATTAGGGGATATAATGCACAAGGAACAAACTCAAAGGAACAATCCTTGACTGTAGCTAATTTTTTCCTCGTTATGTTCCCAAAAGAGTGATTAAAAAACCAAGTAATTAATTAATAGTTATAAATCCTGATAAACTAAACAGATTTCATCATATCCCATAGATACGATCTATCCTTGGGGTAATCTATTCATGGATTATTCCTCTTTTTCTGTAGGAATTATGAATGAGATAATGAATTGAAATAACGCATCCTACATGGATTTTAGATCGCTCATTGAAAAATATTTTTCATGGTATCTTCATCATTGGTGAGATCTAGAAATAATGGTTTTCATCAATCTTTGCTATAAGTTTCTATCATGACATTCCAAGAGGATTCTCCAGATCATTCTTTATATTTCCTCCAAAAGAATTCAATGGTTATGATCCTAGCCATGGATATCTTCCAAAGATTTATTTAAAATAAAAACCATCAATCCATCACTATGTTTTCACAAAGAAAAAAAATCAATATTTCATCAATTTATTTTCTTCATAAAAAGTGCATGCAGAAACATTCCACAGTCGACCCACACTGACCAAAGCTAGACTGCTCCTGGGGTAAAACCTTTATTCTGAACACAACAGGGCCCTCATATTTCTGATACGGGAACCCATTTAGTGGTTATTTTACTATTTTAAGAAAACATGTGTGTGTTCTAGTTTACATTTTAATATATTTAAAATAATTATTCCAGGAGCAGCAAGACTCAGAATCACACATCATCTCAGTACCTCATATCAAAATAAATCTATATAGTATTTAAAAATAATACATGAAAAAATCCAAGACATTACACTATATATGATGAAAACTTCACATTATGGGAGAGGTATGTCCAAAATTTAATCAAAGACATTGAATGTATGATAAATCAGCTTTACTCATGATTAAATCCAAGATACCAAAGGGAGTTGGATTTGTGTGATGTCAAAATCTATGAGAAGATTTTTCAATGTGATGGGAATATAGAAATGGATTTTTTTGATAATCTTGTTTCCCATAAGATTATAAAAGCAAGTGGTCTAGTTGGTAGGCACTAGAAGAGCATTCATAGATGAAATTTGGAGGAACAAAAACCAAATTCGCATCTTGTGACAAGTGTGGTAAAAAGAATCATGGGGAATGTATTTAATATTTTGGGATGTTCTTAAAATTTGTTAATATTTTTTATATGGATCATGAATTCAGGGGAAATTATCATTCAATAAATGGAAAACCAATATTAAGATGTTTTATTTACATTGATTTAGGTCATTATTCCAATGTGTGTCAAAATTTGATTACCGAAGGTGGAATCCTACAAGAATGAAAGAAAAAGTGTGTGGAAACATATTTTTCTACTATTGTGGTTGATGTTGTTCCATCAAATGAAGTCATAATACGTATATTATTGGTTTATTTTAATTATTCCAATATTCTGTTTGACTCTAGAACCTAGAATTATTTCATTTTAGAGAAATTTTCAAGTAAATTTGGATGATGACATCATGAATTTTATATAAAACTCTTGGTAAAATATACCAATTTAAGTGTTAAAGAAACGAATATTTACAGTAATATTCCTAATTATATTAGGGGGATATTATATCTTGTAAATATTATATAAACACTCATCTTAGAGATTGATATCATTTTGGGTATGGATCAGATTTCATTTTACCGTGATAAAATATATTTCAAATCCAAGATATTTTTATTCAATAATTTTATAACTTTGATAACATACCATGAAGCTGATAAAATTATTAACGATGGATTTAAAAGTTATCTAGATCATGTTGTTGAAAATAAAGAAACAATTCTGATTACTTTCATTCTAATAGTGATTAAATTTATAGATGTTTTATTCTAATAAACTACCTGGTGTTATTCCTAATCGGGAAGTTGAATTTATTATTCATTTAGTGATTGATGCTAAGAGTATTTATAAACCCCATTATAGAATGGATCAAGTATAACTTTTGGAATTGGAAAAATAGTAACAAGAATTGGTTGATAAAGGTTACATTTGACCAATCACTTATCCATGGGGTGCTACAATTTTATTTTTGAAACAAAAAGATGTTTCTATGAGAAATTATATTTATTATAGATCCTTGAATAACATCACTATTTAGAATTAGTATATTTTCCCTTAGTATCAATCATTTGTTTGATCAGATCTAATGAGCTTGGTGCCTTTTGAAGATTCATCTATGGTTCGGGTACCATAATCTAAAGGTGATGGAAGCTGAAATTATAAAGGCAATATTTTAGACAATACATGGTAATTATGATCTAGTAGTTATTCCCTTTTGGTTATATAATGCACCTACTATATTTATGAATCTTATAATTAGATTCTTCTATCAATTTTTTGGATAATTATATAGTTTTGTTTAAATATGATATTTTGGTATGTTATAAAATCCAAGAGAAGCAATAAAGGTAGTTATGGATTATTTATAAAACCCAAAATTAAAAGAAAATACATGAATATTTTAGTAAGACTGAATTTTTGTTGAATGAAATTTCATTCTTTGTACATATTTTTTCTATATATGTTATAATTGTTGACTGTTCTAAAACAAAATTCAAAAAACATTAGACACGTCCCAAAAATTTTATAGATATTCATCATTTTCTAGGATTATAAGGTCATTACCTAAAGTTTGTTAAAAACATTTCTCAGTTATCTATCCCACTATATATGTAATGAAGAAAGGGATTTAGATTCATATGGACAGGAGAATGTGAAGTTTCTTTTTTGGAATTGAAATGGAGATTATTCAGTGTTCCAATTTTCTCCTTTCCTTAGAGATATGATGGTACTTTCATCTAAACTGATTATTCATTGAAAGTACATGTTTTTCCATAATGCATGATGATCAGGTAATTACTTATCCTTCACATTATTTGAAACCTCATGAGTTATATTACCCTACACATTATTTGAATTTAGCTACTATTTTTTGCATTAAATATTTAGAGACATCATTTGTATACAGTAATGTTTTAAATATACATTTATTAGAAATGTTTAAATTATATATTTCATCTAAAATAATTTTACATGAGATAGATAATATGATTAAAACTAACAAAGGATTATAAATTACAATATTCAATATCATCATAAAAAAAGCAAGTTGGTCGATGATTTGAGTTGAAAAAAACCATTCTATGTTAACCATGTTACATTTCGAAAGTTCCCCTTTGGTTAATGATATTATAAATATTAACATAGAGTATATGGATAAATGGATATACTTTGTTTTGTTTATAGTTTAAATACAATTGAATTTGTTAGAAATAATTAAGAAATCTCAGAATGAGGGTCATCAATTGTTAGAAAAGGTAGAATCCGTTAAGAATGTTATATTTATTGATTTTAATATTTTTGAAGATGATTTTTTATGATTTTGAAAATGATTATGCATAGTCACCCTATCCTTTTTCACATATCATTACATGATTTTAAGCATAAATAAACAACAATTATAAGCCAAGGATCGTAAAGACTAGTATTTTTGAAGACTAGTTACATAAAACTGAAAACATGAAACTAAATGAAACATTTATTTATTTAATATTCATAAAGATATAATAACTTCCATTATACTCATAAATAATCACAGGTTAACATGGGGATAACAGGAACAAAGGTATGAGTTAAAAATCCCAGTAGGGAATAAATGTACGAATAATGATTTAGCACATTGGTTAGAAAGAATGACAATATAATATAAAAAGACATGGAACATATGGAGTCATAACATATAAACAAGAGATCAGATAAACATGGAGTTATAGTAATATGGAATAAACATAAAACTTGACTTTATCATGAGTCAATTCTAATTGCACAAAGAGGATCACAAGTCAATGTTAACCCCCAAGACTCTTTGACATGGTAGAATGAGTTTAGGGTAACAACCATGACCATTTCATATAACGTCTCATGAGACTCATCGTTACCCAATGAATTTGAGCCATATCTTGTAGTACCGATCTTAACATGTTCATGAATATTTTCTCCACATAATTATGCATACATAATCATTCATACATAAACAGAAGGGTTCCCAGGGAAAGAAATGCATATCACACTCAGGTCTTAAAGCCTAATGAATGGGTGTATCATACAAATATAAATGAAATAAATGATTTAAATTATAAATAGACCTTAATAATGGAAAATAATCATATATAAAGGTATGTGACCTCAAATATAAGTGAAAAAATGTAAGAAGAGTATCTAAAATAATTTATCATGAAATCATTTTAGTGTCGTTTTAAGGAAAATACTAAATGGGATTTAAATTATAAAAGTCAATAATAATTTATATAAAACCAGAAGTGAAAATATAATGCTTTAATAATTATTATTATTTTATAAAAACATAGTGGCTTAAAATAGATTATAGAGTTCACTTTAAATTCGGTAATAATTCAAGAAGTTCTCTTAAAACGGGCTTGTTTATCGAGAAGAATTGAGAAGGGAACCACTTAAAAATATGAATATCACCAAAATTGAATACTTAATGGATAATTATTAATGATTTTGGAACATTTAAAAATAATATATAAAATGTAAATAAAAATAAAAGTTAACTTTATTTGGGTATAAATAAATATAGTGCAACCTGAAGGAATAATTGAGGTTCGGGTAGAATCCCTTACCTTAAGTATTATTTGGGTATAAATAAAGATAGTGCAACCTGAAGGAATAATTGAGGTTCGGGTAGAATCCCTTACCTTAAGTATGTGGGTGTTCTTACCTTGATATTAATGTACTATATAACCATATAAAATAAATTATTTAATATTTAAATAAAATCCTATACATGTAATTGATTTATTATAACCTAAGTTCATTCTTGTCCATTTTTATGGGCTAAGAAGCCTAATTTCGTTGTTTGGGAGCATTTGATTCCTTTGTTTTCTTGATTGGTTTACTAATATACATGAAAGGATAAACATGGAATATGAAAATGGTTTTACATAATTTTAGTTATATTTTATTCGTGAAAATACATAATATTACATGGTTATAAAATTCATTTGGTTATTTGGAGTAAATATGACTCATTATATATAACATTAATGATAACCGTTTTGGTTAATTAGTGGTTTTTTATCACAACACACTCATTTTTATTTATAAATTAATATCATGTGTACAAAAGATTAATGATAATTAAATAATACATATATTATATTCTTTTGAAACCATTAAAATGGTTTCATGACCTGAATTAAAAAAGATAAAAGAAATTGAAAACCTGTCGTCGTTGAATGTGATAAGTTGACACATCTCGGTTGGTGTTTTCATTTATAGTATAAAAGGTGGGAAAAAGAGAGATTATGATGAATTATTCCATTATTATAAAAACATTGTAGTACATGTATGTTATTATAGTTATCATAACTTTTTGGTAAAGTATTTGAGGATAGAAAAGGAACATGAAGAGGAAAATAAAATAAATGAAGATGAACTTACCTCTTGAATTCATCTTTTTTGAGAGCCGCATTAGGGGAGAGATTTTCTTATTTTTATGAGACCAAGGGATGATTGTTAGGGATGAAGTTACTTTAAAGATATTTGAGTATAATTTGGACCATGCATAAGGATTTAGAGGAGTGATGAGAAGAGTGGGTTGAGGGTTGTTTTTTACAGCGGAGGAGAGGAGCTGTTTCCCATTATTCTAATCATTAGTTTTATATTTCTTCTCAAGTCTATGAATAGTCTTGATTATTGTGACCCAAAATAGTAAATTGGTCATGTGAGTTATAATAAAGTATTTTTGCATCACCCATGATGTTATCAACAGTTTATGTAACTCATAATGTATATACGTGACAAATTACAGTAGTTCAATATTCATAAAAAATTCAAGTATTTTAGAAAAATTCTAAATATTCACCCTAAATTTTTTTAAATGTTTATAATAGAAAGATGAAATAAATTTTTGAAAAATAATTTTCTAAATATATGTAATTTAATTTAAAATTAAAATTATAATTTAGCTAAAAATAGAAATTTTAAAATTAAAACTCCTTTTCTAACACTTTGAAAATTCAATTAAGTTCTCTTAAAATTGCCATATAATCATAAGTCATCAAGATAATTATTTATGAATAAATTTTAAGAAAAAAAATTTTCTATTAAATTATTTAATTAATCATAATATTATAATTAAATATACATTACTTATAACATACCAATACTTAATCACTAATTTTTTAAATATTTATTTACTTTTACTAAGATATAATTATACCATATTGTCCCTTATAAGATTGAAACATTTTATTTATACATTCATTTGTGAGTTTAATATTATAATGATTAGTTTAGTATTCATAAGGGTCACATTACTATTCCAAAGGTCAAGTTACTATTTCAATGGTATAAGTTCCTTAACTTATAGATATACCTTTTATTCCACTCATTAATTATTTATATGGTTTTTGTTGTGTTATATAAGTAATATTATGTGTTTATAATATAAGACGTAATTATAAGAATGGAATTGTATTGATAAAACATTTTATCTTTACATTATTCCCCGCTTATCAAATTTCACCCTTGAAATTTTATTTTACATTCTAAGCTATAAACAGGTGTGGGTACATTTCTTTCATTGCTTCGTCCAGTTCCCAGGTTGCCTCTTCCTAATTATAGTTATGCCATAGTACATTGAACGGTGAGTAGTCTTGTTACATATAACTTTATCACAACTATACATGATATTCACTGTCTTCTCCTCATAAGAAAGATCATTCTCCAATTGTACCACCTCTGAAGAGAGTACATGTGATGGTTCTGGTATGTACTTCCTTAAGAGAGATACATGTAATACATCGTGTACTTTAGACATAGTATGTGGAAGTGTTATTTGATAGGCCACAGTTCCAACACAATCAAGAATCTCTAAGTGGTCAATGTACTAGGGAATTAACTTTCCTTTCTTCCCAAACCTCATGACATTCTTCCATGTAGAAATATAGAGGAATACCATGTCTCCAACTTTGAAATCAAGGTCCCGTCAATGATTTTCTGCATAACTCTATTTTCAACTTTGGGCTACCTTGATTTCTATCAAATGGTTATCACATTCTCAACCATTCCCTCAACCATTTTATGCCGTATCAGCTTATTCACACTGACTTCATCCCAACACGCCAATGCACAACACTATTTACCATATCGGGCTTCATATGGAGCCATTCAGATGTTGTATTGGAATATATTATTGTAATATAATTTGACCAATGGAAGATGTTGGTCCCATCCTCCTATGAAGTCCATAGAATATTATCTAAATATATCTTCTAATGTTTAAATAGTTCACTCATATTGGCCATCAGTTTGAGGATGATAGGTCGTGCTGAATTTCAACTCAGTGCTTAGAGCATGTTGGAGACTTTTCCAGAACATCAAGGAAAATCTTGGATATCTATTGGATATAATATATAGTGGTACTTAATTCATTCTAACCACCTCTTTGATATATAATCATAAAATTTTATCCATTGATAATTCCTCCCGAATTGTGATAAAGTGAGTTGTCTTTGTAAGACAATCCATAATGAACCATACAACATTGTTTCCTCTAGATGTCCTTGGAATTACAGTGAAAAAGTACATTTTAATTTTCTCCTGATTTTATGTTAGTATGGGTATTGGTTGCATCATCCACTCAGAGTTTTATTTTTCATCCTTCACTTTCTGTCATACAAGGAACTTTGATGTATAATTAGCAATATTCATACTCATATTTTCCCACGAAATGTTCTCTTAGAGATATTTACACCTCTTTGGGCTCCCTGGGTGAATACAGAAGGTTGAGATAGATGTATCCTTTAGAAGATCATTATTTATCTCTTGATAGGATGGTATACATAATCATGAAAAAAATCTTATAAATCCTTCCTCATCAATCTTGATCTCAGAGGATTTCCCATTTCAAATAGCTTCCACCCTTTTCATAATTTTCACATCTTTTATTTGAGTATCCTTTATTTTATCTATGAGGGATGGTTTAGAAATCATTTTAGAATGTATTGATGATGTTACTACTTTAATGATTCCCATGTCCATCCTCTACAAATCTATGAAGTTTGGATCCTTTTCAATTTTCATCATTGATAAAGAAGAAGGATCGTTTCTACATAGAGAATCTACCACCTTATTTTCCTTACTAGGATGGTAGTGGATTGAATAGTCATAATCCTTGATGATCTTTAACCATATTTATTGGTGGACATTAATCTTTTTCTATGTGAATATATATATTTGAGACTCTTGTGATCAGTATATATCCACACTTTAGACAATGATTCTAAAAGAGATTCATCTTCCTCCTACAACTTGTAAATAATTGGAAGATTCATTAGGATGTGAATAGTTATCTTCTTTTTTTGATTGTTGATGTTTTGTTTGTATAAAGAGAGTCAATACATGACCAAGAAAACTTAAATCTCCACTAAAAGAAGTATGAAGAGATTTTTTGGGAGTTTTAGTCCACAAAATTAACTAGCGGTAATTATATACATTAGATACAATAATTTCCCTATTTTTTATTCTCATAGATAACTCAATCTCCAAATTGTTTTGGGTGATTGAATGGTTCAACGAATCATTTATGATATGAGGTAATATGTAGCAGCATAATGAAATAGTACATTCACTATTTTTTAATGAATAACTAGTTTGCATATCACCACATTATTGTCCATCTCCACCTCAGAAGTAGTTATTGCATAATTCCTTCCTTATTTCCTTAGAGGTTGTTGTTGATTTCCTCCTACAACCCTTGGATTAGGGATATCATTTTCATAATTCCCATGTTCCATACAGTTGTAACGCTAAACTACTAATTGAGTATTGATCTGAAACAGACATTCTTCTTCCACATTACTTGGATTATTTATATCTATTCAGTAGTTATTAGTTAGTTTTCATATTCTTTCCCATTTGAAGTAATTATTTGTTCCCTTTGAACTATTACTAGGATACTTCTTCCCACAAATTCGACATGTGGGATGTTCGATATTCTTTCCATCATGGGGTTTATTTTTGGAACCACCCATATTAGACTCTATTTTCTCCTTTTTTTCATCAGTCCCATGATACCATTGAGAGTATCTGATCTCTATTTCAACCATGAGGGAACATTGGAGAATCTCCTCATAAATTTCGATGTCTCTAATTGAAAACACATTTCATAGTATCATCTTTTAACTTATTATGAAGAGATCAACCTTGATTTTGGTGTTCATGACAAATTCGGAGGAGTATATTTCAAGACATTTGAAAATTTCTTCATATGCCCTGATGGACTCGTATTCCTTCTTCGTAAGTATGAAGAAATCTATTTCCATGTTGAGATGGAGGGTTTGGGGAAAATATTTTTTGAAAAACATTTTATTGAGTTCCACCCAATCCATGGAATCAATTTTCTCTTGAGACATTGTATTCTTAATCAGTGTCCACCATTGACCAACTACCCCCATAAAAATGATAGACTGCCAGTGTAAATTTCTCTTTTTTCGATCACTGGTGGATATAGAATATCTTTTCAATAGATTTAATCCACTATTCTATGTAGACGATATTATAATATCAACTAAATAAAGGAGGAACATGCAACATAAATAATTATATGGAAACATGCTCTTTCATTGAAGTAGGAGGTTGATACACATGATTCATGTTATTATTCATAACTTGATCCAGATGATAAGAACATTCATAAATATTTGAGAACTTATTCACATAATATTAGGCATATCATTAATGAAATCGTCACATTTCCTATCACATGGATTGTAGGCATGTGTTTATTTATTTCTCGAAAATAACTAAGAAAAAGAATGTAGAATTAGGGGGCTGGAATAGTTAGATAATAATCATAAAAAATAAAATTTAAACATAAAAGGATAAACTATTAAAGGAAAAATATATCAAAACATGTGATTCCCTAGGTTTCAATCTAGGTTACCCATGATCTATTTCGTCACATTTATTATTAGGGGACTCTCTTTATTTTTGTTCCCATAATAATGGTTCATACAAAGCTTAGGAATTTACCAAATAATATCCCCCAAGAGTTTCAAAATAGGAGTGTATCAATGTCCTTTGATGTGCACCAGTTCACATTCAAGTCTTTCTCAAATTGGTGTTTTTGGGTTTTACCCCAATATACATCTATTCGAGAGCCACATTCACTTGTTCAGTTCTAGATAGGGATACATTTTCTTAATAAAGCACTTACTCTATACTAACCAAAATTTAGGGATGGTGTTTATACCTAGTCTCATCCCTAAGGTTATTACTGAATTTCTCTATTCTTAATCTACAAAAAATAACTAGACCATGCGTCTGATACCAACTATAGATACCCTAGACTTTTACACATATCATTACATGATTTTAAGCATTATTAAACATCATATTACAATCCAAGGATTATAAAATCTTGTGTCATGGATGACTTGGTACATAAAACTAAAAAGATGAAACTAAATGAAATATTTCCTTATTTAATCTTCATAAAGAGCTCCTAACTTCCACTTTTACCATACATCATCATAGGATAACCTGGGGATAACATGAAAAAGAGATCAGCTAAAAATCTCAGTAGGGAATAAACATAAGAATAATGCTTTAGAACTTCGGTTAGAACACATGACCTAATAATATAAAAATGCAAGGAACATATATAATGATAACATTTAAACATGGGGACATAGTAATGTGTAATAAACATGAAACATTACTTTATCATGATTTAAGGCTCATTTTACATAGAGGAGCATAATTCAAGGTTAAGCACCAAGACCGTTGCACATGGAAGCACGAGTCTAGGCTAACCTCCAAGACTGTTGCACATAACATCTCTTGAGACTCATATTAACCCAACGATTTGGAGTGATATCTGGTTGAAACCATATTAACATGCACATTAATATATTTTCCACATAATGAATCACACATAATCAATCATTCACAAACATAAGGGTACTCATTGAATGAAATGGGTATCATAATCATGTCATAAATCATAATGAATGGGTGTATTATACAATTTTCTAGGAATTAAAGGAATGAAAAGATAAATGGGAATTCATAAGAGAAAATAGGCATACATCATGGAAAGTGATTTCAAATAGAATTGAAAACTTTTAATAAGAGTATTTAAAATTTTTTAGCATTAAAACGTTTTGGTATGGTTTTAAGGAAAATACTAAAGAGCATTTAAAATTGAAAAGGTAATAATATTTTATATAAAACAATAATGTAACCAAGAATTTTTCCATAAAAAAATAGTTAATTAATACAAAATAATGGTTACCTAAAATAGATGATAGAGTGCACTTTATGTTATGTAAGAATTTGGGAAGTTCCCTTAAAAGGGGCTTGCTTGTCGAGAATAATTGAAAAAGGAACCACTTAAAAAAATATTTATCCCAGAAATATAATGATGAATGGATCAAGATATATGATTTACAAAAATATAAAAAACATTTATAATATGTACATAAAAATAAAAGATAACTTAATTTGGGTAAAAATAAACACAGAGAAACCTGAATGAATAATAGAGGTTCGAGTAGAATCCCTTACCTTATGTATAAAGGTTTTTTCCTATGATCATAATGTCCTGGATAAACAAATTAAATTAATTGATTAATATTTATAGAACATGTTATACATTTAATTATTTTATCATAACCTTATTAAGTTCATTCTTGGCCTTTTTTATGGGTTAAGAGGTTCAATTTGGTTGTTTGGGAGCATTTGATTTCATGGTTTTCATGATTGCTTTACTAATATACAAGTATGGATAAACATGTAAGATGATAATTATTGTATAGAATTGGAGTTATATGTTATTACAGAACATCTATAAGATTACATGGTTATAAAATTCATTTTGTTATTTGGAGTGACGATGACTCATTATATAAAACATTAATGATAACTGTTATGGTTAATTAGTGTTTTTTGATCACAACAAACACATTTTACGTTATAAATTAATATCATTTGTAAAAATAATACAGATGATTAAATAATACATAATAAATATGTTATAATCTGGATCAACCATAAAAACGATTTCATGACCATAATTTAATATGGTAAAAGAATTTGAAAAGTCTTCATCCTAGAATGTGATAAATTGAAAAGTCTAAGATGGTATTTTAATTTCTAGTATAAAAGGAGGTGAAATGAGAGATGATGACGAATTATTACACTATCATAACACAATTCCAGTGCCAATAAGGTACTAGAGTTATCATAACATTTTTATAAATGTATGTGAGGATAGTAACGGAACATGGAAAGGAAAATAAATGAAATTAAAAGAGGAATTTACCTCTTGAATTTATCTTCATTGAGATCCTCTTTAGGAGAGAGGTTTTGGTATTTTTATGAGACCAAGGGATGAAAGTCATGGGGTAAAATATTGGGAATATATTTGAGTAAAAGTATTACTAGTCACAATCCTTGAGAGGAGTGAAGAGAAGAGGGGGCGAGGGTGGTTTTTTATAGTGGAGGAGAGGATTGTTTTTCAATTATTTTAATCATTTTTTAAATATTTGTTCTCATGACTATTAATATTATTGATTCATGTAACCAAAATTAGTAACTAGAGAATTTGAGTTCAAACCAAGGGTTCTTACATCATCCATTCTGTTAGGAATAGTTTATCTAATTCATAATGTATATATATGGTAAATTAACCTATTTCACTATTCATAAAAAATTGAAGTATTTTAGAAAAATACCAAAAATTCCACCTAAACATTTTTTGTGGTTTAGAATCCAAATATGAACTTTGTTTTTTGAAAATAAATTCTAAATATGAGAAACATATTTTCTAATTAAAATCAAAATTTACCTTAAAAATACAAATTTTAAAATTGAAACTGCTTTTTTATCACTTTATAAAATTAATTAAGGTCACTTAAAATTATCATATAATCGTAAGTCATAAAAATAGTTATCTAGGAATTCATTTTATGAAAATAAATTTTCTTTTAAATTATTAAATTAATCATAATATTGTAATTAAATACACTTGACTTACAAAAGTACCAACACTTAATCGCTATTTTTGAAAATATTTATTTACTTATATTAAGAAATAAGTATACCATATTGTCACTTATAAGATGGATAAATTTTATTTATGATTTCATTTGTGAGGTTACTATTACATTTTCCAGTTTATAATTCATAAGAGTCACATTACTATTCCAAAGTTCAAGTTACTATTTCATTAGTATACATTCCTTAACTTCTAGAGATACCTTTTATTTCACTCATTATTTATTTATAAGGGGTGTATTGTGTTCTATAAGTAATATTATGTGATTACACTATAAAACATAATTAAAATAATGTAATTATATTGATAAAACATTGGTTCATTATATTATGTGTGCCTTATGATTCCTAGTCGAGGAAAGAGTTTTTGTCTGAGGCTCACAATTCCTTATTTTCAATTTATATGGGTAGCACTAAGATGTACAGAGTCATTTGAGTGTATTATTGGTTGGATTTAGTGAATATAGATATTTCTAATTTACAATAAAGTGTTTCACTTTTCATAAGGTTAATGAAGAAAGACATTTACCAAAGGGGATACTTCAAGCTTCTCCAGTGCCAGAGTGGAAATGAGAGAATATATCAATATATTTCATGGTAGGATTTTAAAATAATTCTCAAGGTAATAATGTGATTTGGTTTATTTTTTATCGATTAACAAATTAGGATCATTTTATTACCATTAGATATACAATTTATTTAGATCATATTTCTAGACTCTATCTTATGGATATTGTAAGGTTACATGTGGTGCTTCTCTCTTTTATATTAGACCACGGCCCTAGGTTCATGTATAATTTTTGGAAAATAATTCAAAAGTTATTGTGTACTGAATTAAATTTTTGTATATATTTTCATGCTCAATATGATGGATAATCTGAGTGGAAAATTCAGACCTTGGAAGATATTCTTCATTCTTTCTGAATGCATTACCAGGGAAGTTGGGATTGAAATCTTTCTATTGTTGAGTTTTCTTATAATAAAAATTTTCATTCCAGTATATACAAGTCACCATTTGAGTCATTATATGGAATGTGTTGTTGGGCTCAAAATTTGTTTCGATAATGTAGGAGAAAGGAAGTTTGCGCGACCATAGTTGGTAGAGTAAATGATAGATAATATTCTATTGATTCAATGAAACATTTCAAAAAATCAGAGTAGGTATAAAAGTTATGCAGATAATTGGTGGAAATATCTTTCTTTTAAGGTAGGTGATCATATCCTTCTAAAAGTTTCTCCATGGAAAGTTGTCATTCTTTTTGGAATAAAGGGGAAGCTGAGTCCACAGTTTGATATACCATATGAAATCCTAGAGAAATTTTGATTAGTTTAAAACCGAGTTTGTTTACCTCAATGTTTATCCTTGGTACACAAAATATTTCATGTTAAAATTTTATGTATGTATTTATCATATTCATATCATGTTTTTATCCATAATGTAGTTCAGGTTGATGAAAACCTTTCATATGAGGAACAAACCATTCAAATTATTGAATATAAAGATCATGTATTGAGGAACATGTTAGTTCACCAGGTTATGTTTTGATGAAAAAAAACATATCTATGAAGTAGAAACATGGGAATATAAAAATTATATTTAGGAAATATACCTCCACTTTTTAAATAAGTGAATAAAATTTTGAGTACATAATTTCTAAAATGGGTGAATAATGTGACATCTCAGGTAATGATATGATATGTATTTTCCATATTTATTAATATTAATAAATCATATATAAATTTTTAATTAAAATAGATTCTATGTTCAATGGGATAAACGAAATTCAATAATGAGTTTCATTGAAATCTTGCGTAGCTCAAAAGACTGAGTTGTACCAAATAATACAATTTTGTTAATATTATTATTTAATATGAATGTTATCACATAGCCTTTATATTTTTGGGTATGAATTGTAATAAGTATATTCTGTTTATATATATTTATTATTTTTATTACATTCATCCAATAGATTTTATAGGAATAATATAAGAATAAATATGGATCTTTTATATAAAACTGTATTTTTCTAAAAAGCATTTTTCTACCTTTTAATTGTAAACATGTTTTAAAACTAAATATTGGAAATTTAAATGTAAGATTTGAAAAAAAAATAAACTTCATTTTTTAAATTTTAATTTCAATATTTATCTTGGTTGATTTTTTGTAATTTTTCAGAGAAGTTTCATTTTTGATGAGTAGTGAAAAATAAGGAATTTTAATTGAAAACTATATTTTCATAAAATTTATTTTTATAGTTAAATTATAAATTAAATTCGTTTTATAGTACAATTAGTTATAATTTACATCAATAAATCTATTTGTTTTTTCATTTTAATCAATTCCTCAATGAAATTGGTTATAAAAACATTTCAGTATTTTGAACTTTTCTCTTTAAAACCCTAATGTCTCATCACATCTACAAGATTAATATTAAATTAATTTTTTCTAATTATATTAATTGATGATGGAATAATTGATTACATATTATTAATAAGTATTTTTTTTAAATTCTATTAAGGTGAACATAGTTTTTTACCAAAAATATTACTGGAAGCAATGAAAAATAATTATAACGATTAAGTTAAAAACAATTTTTATTATTAGATAAACATATAATTTAAAAAGTTAAATGACCCTAAACATATACAATAATCATTTTTGGGACATATTATGATAATTCTACCAATATTGTTGAATTTATTATTTTATGGAAGACTCTTTTTAGTTAAAAACGTGTGTACACCTAACTTCATTCCAAAAAACTCCAAGTGAGTCCTCTCCCCCGCATATAAAAGGCCACCACATCTCCCCCTCTCTTAAAAACTCAAAAAAAAATTGTTTCATAAAATTATATACCAATTAAATTATCCAATTAATTAATATTATACATTAATCATTACCTAAGACATAAATCCAACTAATAATTCCTTTGGTGGAAACCAAAAGGACCTACCCAGAGAAGAGGTAAAGTTCATCAATGAAAATATTTTTTTATTTATTCCATAAAACCAATAAATTAGATTTATATCATCATTATATAACAACCATAGTATATTAAATATAATAAAATAATTTTTATGTTAAGGTTATTATATAAAACTTCACACAC
Organism: Viscum album; assembly: GCA_963277665.1. Lineage (NCBI taxonomy): Eukaryota > Viridiplantae > Streptophyta > Magnoliopsida > Santalales > Viscaceae > Viscum > Viscum album. The sequence goes on along the minus strand of OY728129.1, from coordinate 121,621,496 downwards.
TTCCATCAAATAGGATACACAATTATTGTTCGTGTGTATGGCATACTACCACCTTGCGAACTGATGTCACTCATTCTTCAATTACCTCTTCTTATGGTTGTTAATAATTATGTACATAATATCTTAAATGATATATATGATATTTATTAAGTATTTATGATTCATTAATTTATATATCACACCCACCTCCATGCTTTCCATTTTGTGGGTATATGATAACAAAGTTTTTGGAGGGATGGAAAACCGCCTCATCAAAGCGATGTGATTCATTCATAATTTACATGGAATGTATTAAGGATGAGTTTAATAAGAATTTTTAATATAAATTAAATATATATGATATTAATTAAATAATTATCTTCATTTAAATATAATATATAACTTTCTTTCTTAACATTTCACACACTAAAAATGTGATAACGTTATTTGTGAACATGTGGACTATCATCTCCTCATGGAGATGTGATTATTTATTTCCATCAACACATAAACACTAATGATATACATAATAATTATAAAAAAATTGACATGATAAATATATTATGATTATTATTCTATAGATGTTTAAATAATGACCCATTTGACTATAGTCGACCTATCAAAATAATTTTGACACATAAACCGAATATAGTCAATGAACCTGACTTAAACATAATTTATTAATAAATTGTATATAAATAGATGTTAAATAAAATAAAATTAATAATAATAATTGAAACATTTTCTCAACAAAGTAAATAATTGACTTATGTTAATTATTAAGGAAGATAAAGGCACACATGACAAGTTTATGTTAAGGTCAGGGAGTTCATCTCAATCTACATTCATTGAGGAATATTTTGATGTTATATGTATAAATTCTTTTATGAGGTGTATATAAATACACTTTTATATATATTATAATGAATTTAATTATTCTCATGTGAATTAATTTTCTTTTAAAAGTTATTACATCATGGGGCTTATGATTTAAATGTTTCAAAGTGGTATGAGACATTTTCAATTAAGAATCTTATTTTAAATGATTAATGATATAATTTAAAATTATTTTCATCCATTTAAATATTCTTGATATTATTTTATAAGTTTATTTATAAAAAATAATAATAAAGGAAATTTTATGTATATATTTAATTTCATTCAATGTTTTTCAAAAATGATTTCTTTTATATTTTCTGTACGAAATGTTTGACATTATTTATAAATGACAGAGGCAATGTTCTTTTTAATGTATGAGGTGAAAACAAATTATCCACCACTATGACCATTATGTGATATTTGGTTTCCCATATAATCATTTATGTTTATAAAATAAAAAGAAACCCCTATTTCCCATTTTTCAAAAAAGGGTTTTGGAAATGGATTGATTATTTAAATAAATTGAAATGATTTCTTATGAATGAAAATGAAATTTTATGAGTGAAATGTTGATAATTGAAATATTTTTTGTGTTATGCTAATATAATGGTACGTGTAAATTTTATGGGTGGTAATGTTATAAATAAATGATGGTTGGTTATGTTGTAAACCAATTATGGGTGGTATCATGATAAACTAATAATGTGCGGTTCTATGATAGCACTCTAATGCATTGGGTATATAAGTTGACCATATAGCTATTCTATTTGTATAAGTGATATAAATGGAATTATACCACATTGTTATTATATTTATAATAATTAAAATCATAATTATATACCAAGAAACCATAATGTGTTATGTATACTTTCAATGGGTTTTATGCTAACCTTGTGATTACAAAAAGGGTAAGGAATGAAATTATTTTAAATGTAAGGAGTTTACATCTTCTTAAGAGTGAAAATTATTACCTTAGGATAATGTTTTCATGGTTTTCATGTTTTCATAGGACTAATGGTTTTCCTTATTTTTGTATCCCTCAATAATATTTTTGTGTTCAACATATATATCTAAATGTTTTTCATAGGACTTAAGGATGGGTAAGGTAATGGAAGGAGTCATGTTAAAAGTTAATATGTTTTCCCCAAAAGAAATAATTAATTTTTTAAAGTATTATATTATAGATAAATGGATACTAAAAATATGGTTCAACCTTTTATTATGTGGTTTTTTAATATATGAGTTATGACCTATTTTTTAAAAACTATAAACCTGAAAATATCCTCAATGTTAAAGAAATTATGTTTTTAACTGAAACTCAAGATTATGTAATGTTTTAAGTTATGGGGATTATAATCATGTTTATTATATTAGGATTCCAAACCCTTTTGACATGGTATATGTTTTGTTATTTAAGATTATATGTCATCCTATCATGACTTATAGAAAACTCTTACTATCCTATGTTCTTTTTAATAACTTATATTCCCCTGATCACGTTTTCTAATATTATTACGATTTAACCCTCTTAGAAGTGTTTATAAGTTTTACTATAGTGATATGTTGATATAATCCATTTTTTATGATTACATTACCCATGTTATGAAGATGATTATAATCTATGAGAAGTCTAGAAGGGGATCTAGTGTGGTTTTATTATATAGAAATATTTATGAGTATAATAAAAAAATTCTCATATATAGTTTATCTGAAAAGAAACTAAACCTTACAATCTAGGGATTATTTTATTATTTTGAGTTGATGTGTTTAAATTATTAAAATATATGTAACACTTTTATAGAAAACCTCACTTTTATAAAATCATGAGTTTAAAGAATTCATTTTCAGCACTGGATATAAGAGTACAGGACTAGGGTACCCTATTCAGTATCAGAGTTGGGTTTTGTTATTTTTGAGGTTTGGTTTAGTTATTTTTTGTGATTATTTTAGTTATATTTGATTAGGTGAATATTGAATTGGTCAGAAACCTAGGTATAAGTCTAATGTATAATTCTATGTATAGTATAACATTAATAAATTTTCATAATGTTTTTAGTATGGGATTTTCTATAAAATTACATCCCTCTCTGGATACTAGCAAGTGTATGTATCTCTAATATAGATGCACCTAGGTGTAATCACTCTAAAAAATAATGGAATAGTATTAACTCAATATTCACTCTATTCATGATGAGTTGGTGCAAGAATTCACACAATTATATACACTCTCCAGGGATATTCTTTGGTCTATCAAATTCTCTTTATTATCCTTTATAAAGTATTTTTGAACAAATTTATGGATGGTTAAAGAAAAAATTTGAATATTAGTAAGGATAATATATGATGAACCATGATCTTTATAGGATGAACTATGTGTGAGATAGTTGAAATGAAAGTATCATAGTTTTAAATTATGGTTTCATTGGAGAAAACATCTTATGAGTTATTTTATATATTCATTTGATCATTTAATCTCATTTTATAGTATATTATCAAAACCATTTTTATTTTAGAATTTTGTTTGAAATAGTTAAATGAAAATGAGTTTGTATATTTTATGTCACTAGAAACTACTATAACCAACCAACGATGAATATTTGGAGAAACCTTTAGTGATAAATTAAAATCTCAATACATGCATATTAGGCGGTAAATAATGAGTCTCTTAGTATCTACGATTATGAAGTCAAAATATCAGTAGAAACTATTTATTGAGTTTCTTATGGATACATTATATTCTTTCATTAGAGAATGACAATTAATATTATGATGACACAATTTATTTAGGGGGGGATGTAAATGCCCAAGATTTCTCTATATATCATTCCCTAAAATTAATATAATGTGTTTGACAACTTTTTTCACACAATACACTTAACTAAAATGAGATATGAAATATAATATTAATATTATGAAGAAAAGTTTAAAAAATAAAACTTCTTGTTAGTAAAAATATTTTAATAACTAATAAAAGCGTATAATATAGTATTAAGAACCCTTAATGTTTTAAAAGTGTTTTATTCAATAAAATTAGTTTTTCTTTACATATTGTATTTTGATTTAAAAGATAAATTTTATAATTTTATAATTATAATTTTAAAAATAAAATAAATTTTTTATCAATCATGTCAAAATTATAATGTGGTTAATTTATTGGATTTTTCATAAATATATGATTTTAGGAGAACAGTGGAAAATTACTGATTTTGGAAACAACTCCATTTTATGACATTATAATAATACAAGAATAAATTAAAAATTTCTAAAACCTTTTATAATTAAAAATATAAATTTTTAAAATAAAAAATTCTTTTAAAAAGAGTATGTTTAATTTATAGAACCCATGTTTTTGGTTTTGAAAACATATGTAATATTTTACTTTAAAAACTGTTTTTACTCACTTAGATTAAAAACTTGTTGTCATCACTTGTTGAACTTAATTTTAAAAAACTGTATTTATAATTTTATATTAAAAATTTTATATTAAATAATATTTTTAATTTACTTTTTAGGAGTAATTTTATGATTACTATGAATATATATAGTGAACATGATAATTTTGAAAGGGATATTGTCAAACAATAGTTTTATTAATTTTGTATAATTAATATATAAAAATTAATTTTATTTTTATTTAATATAATTACATTGATATTATTTTGAAAAATATATATAAAAATATTATATCTCATTTGATCGGTAATTAATATTATATATGATCAAGAACACATAATGTTGAAAACAACATGTTTCTTCAAAAAGAATTTCCATATATTAAATGATTTAATTTAAAAGATATTTCTTCATTATTTAGAAATTGAATAGATTTTCTGGATAATAATATTAGTTTCATAGAATCAAAATTTGGTAATATGGGTGAAATTATCATTTTCATAACGGATAAATTACTTCGGTAAAATTTAGTTACCATCGTAATAACCAAAACTTTAAAATGTAAACATTTTGTGGTAAAAGGCTTGAAACATGTTTAAAAAAGGTATAATAATGAATATAGAGTATTTATATTCCTAAAATCAACCCCAAATTCGTTATTTTTTACTTTTGTATTCATTGAATATTAAATAGTATCATGCCACCATTGAAAAAGTTATGGGTATTTACAAAAAAATAACATTTTATTCACTTATAAAAGGTTATAACTTATACCACATTTCTATAACCATTAAAAATAATTATCCTGATAAAAACACTAAAATATTCTATATTTAAATACATACCCACATTATATAAGTATTTTTCTTTTAAAAATTCCAATATAAGGATCCATAAGGTGTTACCCAAGAGAGAACATATAAATGAGCGGTGTTATTCTCAACAAACCTATTTTATTTCTTTTATAATTATACCCTATAAAATATATTCTATATATTAATGTATGATAATATGAGTGTTAATAATATTCCAAAACATTATTATAATAATAAAATTTCACTTTTATATCTTCCTCTAAATGTATTTTTGTAACGAAGATATCGCTTGTGCTTCTATGTGGATTACTACAATCAGGAAAGTAACATATTTCGTTTTTCAATCTAGTATTTTTTTATTTACCTAAATATATTATAATATAATAAATAAACACAAATAATATCATTATAATTCAACAATATTGATATTAAAACATATTAATCACTTTCTTAACCACACTCACCCATAGATTATAGTTTTTTCTTCTTTGGGTCGGTTTAACCAAATACTTGAACAATGTTATAAATTTATATCATTGATGAATATTGAAAAATTAAATATTGTTTCATTATCCAATAATTAGAAAATAATTTTTGATTTATGGTACGATAAATTTTATATTAATATTTAACTTATTATTATTGTGCCACCATTTGATTCGTTCAAAATTACCAAAACAAGCTCGTAACCAACATCGTCACCAAAAACCATAACTAAAATAATTATGAAATGAAATTTGAACATTATAAATAATTATAAAGAATATATTAATTACCTATAATGATATTATAACTTTTAACATATAATCAATAAATAATAATGACTATTATTACAAAACTACTCATAACAAAAAATCAAAACTAACAACATCTGATGACGAAAATAACAAACAACTTACTTAAATATTTATAACAAAGAAATGTAAAGGGTGCTTTTAAAAGTTTATATATATAAATAAGGTTCTGAAATTTATGATTAGTACTATTATTTTTGTTATACAGGATGTTATATCACATTTCAACTAAGAGGGAATTAATGTAATGGTATTTACAACTCTTTTTTTCTTGATTGTGATGTGATTCATTATTCAACATTTATTTTATTTTTTTACAGTATATATTGGATATAGATTTATTTTTTTCCTAATTTTTATTCAATATAATTTATTTATAATATTTTATCATGTTCAACCATTAATGGGTATTTCAATTCGAATGATTAGAGAAGTGTAACAGATTTTTCATAATGCAACATTTTTTGTTTAGACATAATTCTTTATACTTGAATATTGTATTTAAAATATGGTTTTATCCCATTATATGATTATATTATAATTCAATTACACTTATTTTAGGTAATAAAATTGATGGATTTCTTTCTTTATAAAATATGATGATATTATGAATAATTCCCATCCATCATGAATAAGGTCTTTTTCCCCTATGGCAATATTTTATCTTCCCAATAATAGTTTCATTTATATCAGGAAATCAAATTTCTTTTAATCTAATGTGAAAATAAATTTTAACATCATCCCTTTTACAAATAAAGCTTTACTAATCATTTCAATATGTTATTTTTCAAAAATGGTACTTTATATGAAAAAAAATCCATTAAAATGTTTTCACTTCTCCTTGAAAAATTTATTTAGTTTTCAAGGGTATAGTATTAAATATTATTTTTAAATGTAAAATATTTCAAAATATTTTCAATTATCCTTTTTGAATCCTCTTTTTTATTTTTAATGAATATATTTTTAGAGATTCCTTTATTTTAATGTGTATTTTTCAAAAAAAAAATCACTTCTCCTTTTTTAAAATGACATTTCAAGGTGGCCATAAATTATTTTTTACATAAAAGATAATAATTTTTCCCAAAAACTATTTTAAAATTTTCTTCTATTTTTATATTTATCTATAAAGGATTTATTTAATTTTAATTTTTTTATCATGATTCACCCTCTAAATAATCATTTAAAATACACTTTTTAGTTATTGATTTTTTGGTATCAACCATTTTCATTTTTAGGTCAACATTCTAGATACAATATTAAAATGTTACAAAACCAATTTTTCATTACATAGGTTCTTTATGATGTCATGTATTTTTTTTCAATTAGCATACATATGTATTGATCATTGATGGGTACAGTCATATATCACCATCCAATAAAATTTTTAATGTTAGATATCTCATGTGATAATTTTTTCACTATTTTAATTTTCTTTGTTCAAAACATATAGTGTGTGATTTTTTTATTCACACCATATATCAGGGGAATTTTTTTTATTCACAACACATCGTGTTCGTATTTTGTTTATTTACAACATACAGTATGGTAATTTCTTCTATTCACAACATGAAGTGTGTAAATTTGTTTTTCTCACAACATGAAGCCAGAACATTTTATTTTTTGACATCATAAAGATTGGATATTTTTCTTACTGACAATGTTATAATTTCCCTATGATTATATTTTTTCAAAATTTCATTTTTATTCTTTTCTTAAAGGATATGTTAAATTTCCATACCATGTTCCCATTATTATACATAATGCATTATGTTTATTATCTCACGATTCTATACACTTTTTCAATGGTATATTGTATGATTGGTATAGAGTATGAGGTTTCCAACCTCTGATACCAATTGCAGGATCGAAATAATGATGTAGATGCTCAATATACAAGGGTGGGGGTGAATTGTATACTTTAAAAATTCCTTTGGAACCTTTAAAGTTAGTTATGAATAACTATATTTTTCTTAAGCAAAGTAAAGGGCTATGTTTAACAAAGTTAAACTATGAAAATTCACAACACCTCTAACATCAAATGAAAACAAGGAAAGGGATTCCAAAAGTAGGTTCTGGAAGTATGGTTCTGGAAATTGAAACTTAACAAAAGATTACAATATGAGATTCTACCATAAAGCGTATAGAATCTAAATGAAACAGAGTACAAGTAAGGAAGTATAAGAAAGTTATACTTTACTTATAATACAAAATGCAGTGGAAATAAACAAATAGTAAAACTACAAGTAACAAGATATAAGTCTTTTAACCCAAAGAGAAGGGTATCCAACAACCATGGATAAAGGACCCTTGATTTATACTTTCAAGCAAGTCTGTCTTACAGACACCAGGGTAATACCTCGATACAAAGATCGGAGTCTCTGTCTTGCTATCGATGTAAGCCCTCAACTTCAAGGTAGTTGGCCACCTCTGTCTTCCTCACCAAGGATGCCCTCAACATCAAAGAGTTGGAAACCTCTGTCTTCCTATCCTCGGAAGTCGTCGAATGTAATCACCAACATTCGGAGTCGCACAATGCATTGAGAGTTAATAAGATCCTCTATCTCTCTCTAGAAATCACTTCAAGCATGTAATCACATGAGTCAAAGATTATTCAGCTTTTCATCACTGAGCTCTTTCAAATGAGCTCCTATTTTTAGGTGAGGTTGGCCTCCTTTCCAACGGACATATTATCCTTAAAAATCAGAGAGAATTGTACACGTGTAACTTAACCAACGGTTAGTTTATAACAGAATCGACGACATCGTTTTAAAACGAAACAAGTGTAACAGAATGTACAACATCGTTTTAATTCTAACTCCAAAGTTTGGAGTGAAAATTCGGAGTGAATGTTCGGAGTGTAAAAATATATTAAAGAGTAGAAAAATTATAAAATTCTAAGAAAAATGAAAGTTCGGAGTCTGACAAAAAATAATTTTCGGAGTATAAATAAATTCGGAGTGAATAAAACAAAGATGATCGGATTCTGTTTAATAGGTGAATTCAGAATGAGAATTCAGAATGAGAATTCATCATCAGAATTCATAGTGAGAATTCCTCATCAGAATTCATAATGGGAATTCATCATCAGAATTCGTAATGAGATTTCATCTTAAGAGTTCGTAATGAGAATTCGTATCCCTAATTTGGAATGATAATTCATCATTAGAATTCCTAATGAGAATTCTTCATCAGAAATCTTAATGAAAATTCGTTATCAGAATTCGTAATGAGAATTCGTCATAAGAATTCGTAATGAGAATTCGATGTCGAACTTCATAAGGATTCGTATCCTAAATCTGGAGTAGAACTTATTCAGAGTTCGTATCCGGAATTCTGAGGCTAAAACAGAATGCTTCATGTCAAAGTTTCAACGATTCCGAGAATATAGAAATGAATCCGAATCTTATACTAGAAAAATATGGATGAAAATATGATAAGGATAATTTTTCTTACAGAAGCAATTTTCCTTATAAAATCAATTTTCCTTATAAAAGCAAATTTCTTAAAGATAAGGTGTTTGTGAATTTCAAAACAAGAATGAATGGAAAAGTCATAATGAAAAACCTTATTGACTAAATATATATATTATTTAATTTGAGATTACATGTCCTTATATAATGACTTACAGACAACACTTGTTATCCCATGTTATTTTTAATAAGATATTAATTTTTTGATCATGTTTTATCGTATTCTTATGATATAACCTTTTATGTCATGTTGATAAGTTTTACCTTACTTATCATCTGATCCCACCCCCTTCTTAGGTTTCCATTCACCAAGTGACGATGATGAGTATATCTTATAAGAATTCTATAAGGGGGTCTAGTGTAGTTAAATTATGGAGAAAATTTCATGAGTATTATAAGATAATTATCTTCTGTTATTGATCCTCAAATAATGTAGCACGTTGATTCTGGGGATTTTTCATATTTTTTGAGATTCAATTTTTAAATTATTGAGATATATTTATGTCTGGTTTGGTACATATTAATTGTATCAAATATAGTGGTGTCTTTTTAATGTTACCTAGGTGTGTAGGACTAGGGAACCTTAGTAAATTATGCAAGTCACTATGTTTCTTTATTCTTGCACCAAGAATACATAAGATGATTTCCCATGTTTTATTGATCATGTGTGGATATCGTTAGAGGAATTTTAGTTTTTATTTTTTCACTATAATGATTATTCAATGATGATATTAGATAAGGAATTTACAAATATAAAATAATGGATTCCAAAGGTGATTTAATTATTCTTTTAAATTTAATTGATAATTATATATGAAAAGATCCTCTCTATGAATATTCTATTTATATGTTCATCATCCTATCCAAATTTATCATTGAAACAAAAAAAAATCTTGGGAATGGGCCCAGCCACTTCTGTTCTGCCCTAGATCCTTCAAGTTGTTTTATTGTGGTGATATTATAATTTATAATTTGTTTATCATATATTAATCTAATTATAGAATAATTAGGGATTTTTGTAACACCCTAAGATTTTATGAAAAATATTCTTTTAATTGATGTCTTGTGTTGTAAGCTACAACAAGACTACCTTGCACTATACGCAACACCATATGAGCTCGCAGTATGCACAATACTATTCTCAGATCATGTTAAACACAATTTTGATCGTAGTTATTCTAAGAAAAATTTAGTTTATATATATATATATATATATATTCAATGTATAAATGAAAAATGGTTAGATTTTGTTATAACCAAAAAACAAAGGAGTTTTGCATAACCCACAACGCTGACTTGGCTTGCATTACACGCAATCACGACCTTTCTCGATAGTGTGAGTTGTATGCAATACCAGGTTTCACTAAACAACGATATGTTATTAAAACATTATTTAAACTAGTAGTTATGAATAGTAATACCCACTTTTTGAAATTCTATAAATTTTATTTTTCAAAATGGATTTCATTTTTGGATTCGGAATATCGAAATTAGCCGAGGGTAAAATTTGGGTATTTTTTTGAAAACGTTCTATTTTTTATGAATAGTGAAAACACAGGGTTACTATTTAAAAACCGACTTTTTATTTAAATAATTATTTATTTTATTTAAATTTATTTTAGGTAAAATTTGATACATAATACCTTTATATGTTCAAAGTAATTCATTGGAGTTATTTTATACTAATTTTAGATATATAAAAATTTTATCGAACTTTTCACCATCTTTTACCCACCTCCTAGGAGAATTTCCAAATTCACATAAAATATAATATTACCACTTCTGTGAGTGAAATTTCAAAACTCTGAGAGACACATTTGATGCCAGTAAGTAAAATGTGGTTCAATGAGATGAAATTTTTTTTTGGCGAATAGTAACTTTTTTTACCACGGTTAAAAGTGAATAGGGTAATTAATGGTAAAAATGATATTATTCTTACCCTAACTCATATCCTAATTCTATTGGATAAGATTAATTCGACCAAAAAAACCTTAGGAATAAAATATGACCATTTAGGCCCACTTGGATTAGATTATGACATTTAATATTAATTTATTTAAATAAGGGTTAATATAGTTAAAATCAAAGTTCAATAAGTAAATAATTTTTTATATAGAGTAATACATAAGATAAATTCAACTATAAATATTCATTAGAAATATAACACTATTTCCTACATAATGGTATTTTATTTATAATTTTTAGACATTATGTAATTTAATTTATCTATGACACAATGATAATGCAGTAATTATCTTATTAATGAAATATTGACATAATTGATGTTATAAATACCCAAATAAATGTAATTTGGGAGTTTTTATGAATTAAAATCATTTTAGAGGTTAGTAGGACATGTTATTATTGATTTAGGTAACATTTTTTGAACTAATCATTCTTTTATGCTTTTCACAAAAATCAATTACCAAATAGTGTCAAAATTGACATAAAATAGTTTTTAAAACAAATATTTTATTAATAATTGTTATTTTATTCCTAGAAATCTAAGGATCAGAAAAATGACTTAAATAATGTTATATATATTAATAATAAACAATTTGGGGTTCGTTTTGCTTGTTATAGTATGTTTATTAACCTTATAGTGTAAGAAAACAAGAAGACACAGTAAAAGTAAAATTATTTAACTTAAAGTTAAATCTAAATGATAAGGTTAAAATAGGAAACTGAACATTTCTATAATCTGTTGGATGAGAGGATTTAGATCCATAGTAACCTTAGCTTCGAAATAAATAAATTTGGAGCTATTTTAAACCGAATATGACTTTATAATAAAATAATATTTTAAGTTTTTCCTAAGGTGCCCCTCTCTTCCCTTATAAAAGGGCACCTCCTCCCTCTCTTCCTCACACCACGTTGAGCCTTCCAGCTCAGCCAACCCCTACCAAATTATCTTCTCCACTTCTCTAGAAACATGTTAGAGGTCCTGGTCTTCTTCAAAGATCAATTTTAGTTCCCTAAAAGGAGGTCTCAAAGAGGCGCTTCAAAGAAGAGGAGGTTCGGATCCATACGAATCATATCAAACCTAAGGTAAGGGATAATTATTCCAATCTCATTCTTATCCGTGATTGTTTACTCGTATGTTTTAACTGAGGTTTATGTTTATTATCCATGACCATATGCTCTCAAAATGTTTTCATAAAATGTTTATTTTCCTTCCATGTATGTTTAAGACATGTTTACCCTTTTCTTACTTTTACCACATCATATGGAAGGAATCTTTCTTTTGTTTTTCATAAGAGGTACTTTTTGACTTTTCCAACAAAAGTACGAGGAGATTGTTATTTTTAACTTATTTGGAGTGACTAGATTATTATGTTTTTATAAAGCCTTATTTTCGTGATGCTTCCTCAAAAATAATTCATGACTATTTTCAACAAAATCCATTTCTTTTAAAATTGCATGACATTTTGTGAAAAGAAAATGATTTTGAAGAAGATATGATATTTTCCTCGTGAATTCATTTCAAATTTTTTATCAATAACATTTTTCATATAGGATGACATTATTTCATAAGTGTATGTTTCAAGTTTAATGTGTCTATGATTTACATGATTTCACTTTTCTTATGATGAATTGATATCCATTTTTTTGGTATGGATTATGTTATGATGGGATGATGTCTATGAAACCCAATTTATAATTTGGGTAATGATGAATGATTTATGCTCATGTTTTGGCACAAGTAAGAATGATTTATTTATGATATGGGTGGGACCTATATCTCCCTCCAATGCATTGGGTAAAGATTTATATTTCATGAGATAGACACGGCTGGAACGGCAAGTTAAACCAGTTCAGTAATACAAGACTAGAACGAGGAGTGAACTCGATTCAGAAAGGGACATTGTCCACTAATATGGTCTTGGCATCAATGCCTTGGCTACTATGGAAATCATAAATTGTGCTTAATGGTTTCCACAATTACATGTTTTACTCCCATGCTACTTTATCATTTGTATGTTTCATTATGATCTATGTCTTACGTAATTCCATGTTTTATGTCATTGCTCAAGCTTTTGATGTTTAAACATTATGTTCATGTTTTTATGTTTTGTTTTATTTTATCCATGCATACCATTACTAAGCATTTGAGCTCACCCTTTATATGTTTTCTTTTCCCCATGATATAAATATTGGTTTTAGGTAAGGAAACAAAAAGGGGAAGATCGTTATAGGAGTTGATGAAGATATTTCAACATGATTAGAAGTTTATATTCTGAGTTTCCAAAGACACTAAACTATTACGTTCCTTGTGTGTCTGTTTTTGTTATGTATTAAGTATTCCGCAAAAGTAATGTAATGTCCATGTACGTCAAGCTTCGGGTCTCTACAGTTGGTATCACAGGAAAGTATTAGTCATCCTTTGGAAACTAGGATGCGAAAATGTTAGTGAGATCCCTATAGAAATTTCTAAGGTATGTCTAGTGATGTCCCTAAGGATAAGCATGTGTATAGGATATAGTCCTAGAACTACGGTAACGATCTTAGAATTTAACCTAAGATGTTAGATATTGAGGGTACTCCCCCATTACTATGTTGTTTTCCCTAGCATGATTTTTTTACTCTCACACTATTCTTTTTGGGTTTTAGAAAATGGCTGGAAACAGGAGGATTCACGATAATGGAGGATATGATGGACAATGGAATGATATTCTTCATGAGAAACCAAAAGAAATTTGATCTGGAGGTCCACATATCGTTATTATGCCTAATCAACAATCTCATAATATGATCAATAATCTCAACTTTGGTATGTTTCCTAACACAGATAATAAGAGAAAGATGGAGTTTCATGATGATCATAGAGGAAAGAAAGTTCAATTTTCGTCATGTAAATCATGTGGGAAGAGTCATCAAGAAGAATGTTTCAAAGGAACTGGAAGATGCTTTGGGTGTGGAAAAGAAGGACACAAAGCCAGTAAGTGCAAAGGAAAAGTTTCAGTTAACACCATGGATGAGGATAATGGTACTACTATAACATCAACAATGGTTAAATGTTTTAAATGTGGAATGTACGGGCATTATGCAAACCAATTCCCTAAGGGAATGTCTCATGAAGAGAATCTGTATGGTCATATGGGTAATATTTATGTTTATGATGTTGAAGATACTAAAAATGATTTGTGAGATGAAATAATTGTTGAAGCTCGGTCAATGGTTTAAGAAGGTAGTGGAATGATTACAAATTTATCAAGTGTAATATTGTATAAGTAATCTCATTATACAATGGAATAAAGAAACATCTAAGGATTGTTACACTGTTGTCTTTCCTTATGTTTTGAATTTGTATGATGAATGGTACCAGTAACCATGAAAGGATATTCAGATATTTTTTGGAAAATAGATGATATGCGCATAATGAAGGGATAAAGAGAAAATTAAATGCTTGATAGTATTCATGATCTCATGAATGATATATGGAGAAGGTTATATCATAGTTTGATTATATAGAATTTTTGGATTTTGGAATGTTTAAAGAGTTAACTTTTGACAGCATTCTTGTTTTCACTAAGGTTTAATGGGTATTCATTTTTTGAAGAGAATGCATGATTAAGTTATTCACTTGATTGGAATGTGACCAGCAAGATATATGGAAGATAAATGATGTTATTCACATGCTTGGTTGATGATATTTCAAGTAATTGTTTTCTTTATACTATGATATTGGACACATGTATTTTGTATAAGCCTAAAGATTGTAATGAATTACGTTGGACATAAGTTAGTATTGTTTAAGGCTAGAATGTTATTTTTGATATTATTTATAATGTAGTATAAAAAAAGGACAACCTGCAGGATGGGCGACAACTCGTCGCATCGGACAAGGATGTGGAAATCGAACCCACAACCGAAGTGCGACAGGCCTTTATCGCCTACCACTGGCCTACAGGAAGTCCCTGGTTAGTGGAAAGTAGTTTTATTTTATTAAGCGTTCTGATAAATATAGTATAAGTCCGTTTTTGGAACCATACATGATTAATGTCACCATAAGATGGACTTATAACTTTTGCTAACCTTTTGTTTGAAACTGATGGAAAGACCCATCATTCTACTAACGCTTCACTAATAACAAATTCAACTTAATTTCTTTAAGAAATGAAGTGGAAATTGTTCAATTCAAGAACAATAGTGAGATTTTACCAAAATCATGTAAGTATTTCTTTTAATTCATCAACATTAGAGAAATGATATTGAAAATGAAAAATTTTGTGCTAGTGCCTTTATATCCGATGAATCAGATGGTACCTTAGATCATCACAAATCTATGGCTTTGTGATTGATGGCCTTTTCATATCCATGTTCTCTACCACACTCCATCAAGATTTGATGGTTATATTTTTCATCCATATCCATATTTTCACCTATGTTCTCCTATATGGAAACCCAGTGATGAGTTACCTTGGGAAATCGTTACATTTCATACTTTAGTTTTTCAAATTATGTTTTAGTATTGCTTTTTACGATGAGGGTTTCTATGAATAGTAAATTATTTATAACCCCAACGAATTTCGAGGGTGAAATTCATTTTAAGGGGGGTAGAATGTAACCCCACAAGATTTTATGAAAAATATTCTTTTAATTGATGTCTAGTGTTGTAAGCTACAACAAGATTACCTTGCGCTATACGCAACACCGTATGAGCTTGCAGTATACACAATACTATTCTCGGATCATGTTACACACAATTTTGATTGTAGTTATTCTTCGAAACATTGAGTGTGTGTATATATATATATATATTCAATGTATAAATGAAAAATGGTTAGATTTTGTTATAACCAAATAAAAAAGGAGTCTTGCACAACACACAACCCTTACTTGACTTGCATTACACGCAATCACGACCTTCCTCGATAGTGTGAGTTGTACGCAATACCAGGTTTCACTAAACACCGATATGCTATTAAAATATTATTTAAACTAGCAGTTATGAATATTAATACCCACTTTTTGAAATTCTGTAAATTTAATTTTTCAAAATGAACTTCATTTTTGGATTTGGAATATCGAAATTATCCTAGGGTGAAATTTTAGTATTTTTCGGAAAACATTCAATTTTTGATGAATAGTGAAAACACTGGGTTACTATTTAAAAACTGACTTTTTATTTAAATAATTATTTATTTTATTAAAATTTATTTTAGGTAAAATTTGATACATAATACCTTTATAAGTTCAATGTAATTCATTGGAGTAATTTTATAATAATTTTAGATATATAAAAATTTTATCGAACTTTTCACTATCTTTTACACACCTCTTAGGAGAATTTCCAAATTCACATAAAACACAATTTTACCGCTTCTGTGAGTGGAATTTCAAAAGTCTGAGAGACACGGTTGATTTAATTAAGTAAAATTTGGTTCAATGAGATGAAAATATTTTTTGGTGAATAGCAACTTTTTACTTTTTTACCACAGTTAAAAGTAAATAGGGTAATTAAGGGTAAAAATGATATTATTCCTACTCTAACAAATGTTCCAATTCTATTGGATAAGTTTAGTTCGACCAAAAACAACCTTAGGAATAAAATATGACCATTTAGGCCCACTTGGATTAGATTAGGACATTCAATATTAATTTATTTAAATAAGGGTTAAAATAGTTAAAATCAAAGTTAAATAATTAAATCATTTTTAATATAGCATTATACATAAGAAACATTAGACTATAAATATTCATTAGAAATCTAAAACTATTTCATACATAATGGAAATTATTTATAATTTTTAGACATTAAGTTATTTAATTTATCTATGACACAAAGATGATGCAATAATTATCTTATTAATGAAATATTGACATAATTGATGTTATAAACACCCAAATAAATGTAATTTGAGACTTTTTATGAATTAAACTAATTTTATCGGTTAACATGACATGTTATTATTGATTTAAGGAACTTTTTTCGAACTAATAATTCTGTTATGAATTTCACAAAAATCAATTACCAAATTGTGTCAAAATTGACATAAAATTGTTTATAAAACAAATATTATATTATTAATTGTTATTTTATTCCTAAAAATATAAGGTTAGGCCAAATTAATTAGATAAGGTTATATATATTAATAATAAACAACTTAGAGTTCTTTTGGCTTGTTATAGTAAGTTTATTAACCTGATAGTGTAAGAAAAAAAGAAGACACAGTAAAAGTAAAATTATTTAACATACAGTTAAATCTAAATGATAAGGTTAAAATAGGAACCTAAACTTGTCTAAATTTTATTGGATGAGAGGATTTCGACCCATACCCACCTTAGATTTTAAATAATTCAATTTTGAGCTATTTTCAACAAAATATGACTTTATAATAAAATAATATTTTTATTTTTTCCTAAGGTGCCCCTCTCCTCCCTTATAAAAGGGCACCTCCTCCCTCTCTTCGTCACACCACTGTGAGCCTTCAAGATTGGCCAACCCCTGACAAATTCTCTTCTGCACTTCCCTAGAAACATCCTAGAGGTCCTGGTCTTCTTCAAAAACCAATTTTAGTGCACTAAAAGGAGGTCTCAAAGAGGCGCTTCAAAGAAGAGGAGGTTCAGATCCATACGAAGCATATCAGACCTAATGTAAGGGATAATTATTCCAATCTCACTCTTATACGGAGTGAATGGATTTTTATGGTTTTATAAAGCCTTATTTTCAGGAAGCTTCCTCCAAAATATTTCCTGACTATTTTCAACAAAATCCATTTCGTTTAAAATTTCATGACATTTGTGAAATGAAAATGATTTTGAAGAAGAAAGGATATTTTTCTCTAGAATTCATTTCAATTTTTTTATCAAAACCATTTTTCATCTAGGATGACATTATTTCATAAGTGTATGTTTCATGTTTAATGTCTCTATGATTTACATGGTTTCACTTTTCTTTTGAAGAATTGATATCCATTTTTTGGTATGGATTATGTTATGATGGTATGATGTTTATGAAACCCATTTTATAATTTGGGTAATGATGAATGATTTATGTTCAAGTTTTGGCACAGGTAAAAATGATTTCATTATGAGATGGGTGGCACCTATATCTCCCTTCCAATTCATTGGTTAAATATTTATATCTCATGAGATAGACATGGCTAGAACGGAAAGTTAAACCGGTTCAGTAATACAGGACTGGAACGAGGAGTGAACTCGATTCAGTATGGTACTTTTTCCACTAAGATGGTCTTGGCATAAATGCATTGGATACTATGGAAATCAAAACATGTGCTTAATGGTTTCCACAATTACATGTCGTAACAGGCCGAGATTTTATGAAAAATATTCTTTTTTATTTCACTAATTTCTTGTGTTGTACGCTACACCAAAAGGCGCTTGCACAACACGCATCTTTGACTTGCCTTGCATTACACGCAATCACAACCTTCCTCGATAGCGTGTGTAGTATGCAATACTGAGTTTCAAGAAACAACGATATGCTATTAAAATATTGTTAAAACTAGCCGTTATAAATAGTAATAACCACTTTTTAAATTTTTGAAATTTGAGCTCTCAAAATGGACTTCATTTTTGGATTCGGTGTATCGAATTTAGCCTAAGGTGAAATTTTGGTACTTTTCGGATAACTTTCATATTCTGATGAATAGTGAAAATTACTAAATTATAATTAAAAACAACTTTTTAAATCGAAATAATTAATAGTGATAAATTATTAATTTGAGTGGTTTTAAAGTATATTTAGAATATATTTTTACAATTTAATACAATGTTGTTCATTGAATGTAATTTTACATTTAAACCAGACATAATCAAGTGTCAATCTTTTGATAGATATTGTTTCTTAAAAACATGCTATTTGTTTTAACAGCGGGATTTAATTATAAATTTAATTAATGCAACTTATATGTTATGAATTTGGTAAAATAGACTTCATTTTTGAATTCGGAATATGAAATATAGCTTAGGATGAAATTTTGGCATTTTTCTGAAAAACATCAATTTTTGATGAATAGTGAAACTACTAAGTGGTAGTAAAAAAAAACTGAATTTTTCATAAAACATAATTTTACCGCTTCTGTGAATGGAATTTTAAAAATCCGAGAGACACGGTTGATGTCTGAAAGTAAAATGTGCTTCAATGAGATGACAATAATTTTTGGTGAATTGTAACTTTTTACTTTTATTTTCCACGGTTAAAAGTAAATAGGGTAATTAAGGGTAAGAATGATATTAATATTACCCTAACACATGTCCTAATTCTATTGGACAAGTGTATCTCGACCAAAAACAACCTTAAGTGTAAAATATTATCATTTAGGCCCACTTGGATTAGATTATGACATTTAATATTATTTTATTTAATGAATAGTTAAAATAGTTAAAATCAAAGTTTAATAACGAAAACATTTTTAATATGGGGTTATACATAAGATAAATTCGACTATAAATATTCATTAGAAAGATAAAAAGATTTCTTACATTATTATATTTTATTTATAATTTTTAGACTTTAAATAAATTAATTTATTTATGACACAACGATGATGCAGTAAATACCCTTTTAAGGAAATATTAACATAATTGATGTTATAAATGCTCAAATGAATGTAATTTGAGACTTTTTATAAATTACACTAATTTTCTAGGTTACTATGATATATTAGCGTTGATTTAATCAACTTGGTTCGAACATATAATTCTGTTATGATTTTCACAAAAATCATATATCAAATAGTGTCAAAATTGACACAAAATAGTTTTTAAAGAAAATATTATATTATTAATTGTTATTTTATTCCTAAAAATCTAAGGTTAGTCTAAATGACTTCGATAAGGATATATATATTAATAATAAACAATTTGGGGTTCGTTTGGCATGTTATAGTAAGTGTATTAACCATATAGTGTAAGAAAACCAAAAGACGCGGTAAAAGTAAAATTATTTAACATAGAGTTAAATCTAATTGATAAGGTTACAATAATACCCTAAACTTGTCTAAATCCTATTGTATGATAGGATTTCGACCCATACCCACTTTATTTTCGAAATAAGACCCCTTGGAACCATTATAAACCGATTTTGACTTTAATATAAAATAATATTTTGAGATATTCCTAAGGTGCCCCTCTCCTCCCTTATAAAAGGGCACCTCCTCCCTCTCTTCCTCACACAACATTGAGCCTTCAAGCTCGGAAAAATCCTGCCAAAATCACTTCTCCACTTCCCTAGTATCATCCTAGAGGTCCTGGTCTTCTTAAAAGACCAATTTTAGTTCCCTAAAAGGAGGTCTCAAAGAAGCACTTCAAAGAAGAGGTAATACCCATTACCGATCCTTTTCAATTTCTTTCTTCTTCAACTTCTTCTTCATTAGTTGTTTCATGATAAAGTAATAACATAAGTATTTCTTATATACTGATATGTTATTATAAATATTAAACAACTCTAATTAACCTTCTATCCATCCTACGGAAAAATGAAATCACCGCGCGTGCGTACGTACGGAATACCGTCTCCACGCCGTGGTGTAATCTATTTTCCACCACCACCTTACAAGGATGGGTATAATGGTGTAATGAGTAACTATTTATGATTATTATAAAGTAATATTGATACTGAAATAATATATATATACTCCAATACAATTCCACGATCATAGGAACGATATCATCACTCGTGTGTACGTACGGAATACCGTCTCCACGATGTGATGCGACTCGTTCTACATGATCATCATTACATAGTAATTATATAAATGAATTGAATGAATAAATATGATATATGTTACACTAATACAATTCTGGATATAAGGTATCTAAAACCTTAAAATAAGAATAAGAATTTATTCGGCAAAACATGCATAAGAACAAAAGGCAATAAAGACCCGAGTAACAAGTAACAATGAAATATTAATAACAAGAAGCTAAGAATATGACCATATATGATATCATATCAATATATATGATTCTGGAATAAGTCAATAACATTATTTAAACCATTATACAGGAGCTTCGGACATGTACAAAGCAAATCGGACCTAAGGTAAGGGAATATATCACAATCTCATTTTATCCGAGATTGTTAATACTTTGGTATTTACTGGGGTGTATTTTATCATTCACATCCATGTTTACTCAATATGTAATATTGTTTCCATCCACCTAAAACTGTTTAAATCCAATTTTACCCTTCGGTAAGTTTTTATGAAAAGATATGAAAGGAATCATTTGTCGTTTTTCGTATGAGGTACTTTCTTACTTTTCCGACAAAAGTACAAAGAATGTTTTTTAACTTATATGACATGAATGGATTTTTAAAACATTATTTCCAAGAAGCTTCCTTTAAATGTTTTAAATTTTATTTTTAATCAACTTCTTTTAGTTTAAAATTTTATGACATTTTATGAAAGGAAAAATGTTTTTTAAGTAGAAAGGATATTTTCTTCAAGAATGGAGTTCAAGTGTTTTATCAAAATTATTTTCCATCTAAGATAATAAAGGGTTCTGTTTCTATCCATATTATTACATGGATTTGATTATGTTGTGATGGAAATAATTTTATGAATTTGTTTATCTTATATGAATTGTTTTATGATGTCACTATGTTTAAAGATTCCCATTTTTATTACATGGGTTATGCAACGATGTATGGTTTATGATTTTGTGGCACACATAAGAATGGTATCATTATGAGATGGGTGGGACCTATATCTACCTCCAATGCATTGGGTAAAGATTTTATATCTCATGAGATAGGCATGGCTGGAATGGTAGGTTATACCGGTTCAGTGAAACAGGACTGAAATGAGGGTCACTCGATTCAGAAATGGACTTTGTCCACTAAGATAGTCTTGGCAATGAGTCTTGAATAACAAGAAATGATTCTCTATGATTATGTGTGTATGCCACAAAGTTTAATGTTTTATGTTATGATTATTGTGAATACATTTCACTTCCATGAGTTATCCCAGGTTATGAAATTATGATCTCTTTTGCAGGTTAAGATTTCCAAAAGTTATGTTCTTATGTATATGATGTGATTTATATTTCTTTTGTTTACCCTTACAGAGCATTTGAGCTCACCCTTTTATTTTTTCTTTTCACCAGGATATAAAGAAAGGTTTTAGGTAAAAAAAACGGGAAGATCTTTATAAGAGATATTGAAGATCTTTCACCTGGATTAGAAGATTATATTCCGAGTTTCCAAAGACACTAAACTATTACGGTCCTTGTGTGTGTGTTTTTGTAATGTACTAAGTATTCCACAAAAGTAATGTAATGTCCATGTATGTCAAGCTACGGGTCTCTACAGTTTGTATCAGAGGAAAGGTTTAGTCAACCTTTGGAAACTAGGATGCGAAAACGTTAGTGAGATCCCTAGAGATATTTCTAAGTTATGTCTAGGGATGTCCCTAAGGTTAAGTATAAGTATAGGTTATAGTACTAGAACTACGCTAACGATCATAGAATTAAACCTAAGATGTTAGATATTGAAGGTACTCCCCCTTTATTATGCTGTTTTCCCTAGCATGATTTTTGCCTCTCACACTATTCTTTTTGGGTTTTAGACGATGGCTGGAACCCGAAAGAACCATGTTGATCAATGCAATGGACAATGTAATGATTGTCCTCCTGAACAAACAAATGTTATGGGAGATGGAGTGAAAAATCTTATTGCTATACTTACACAAGCTATGAATCATTCTGGACTTCCAAATGAGTAGAGAAGGGAACAATATTCTATTGAGTCCTTCATGAGGCAACGTCCACCTTATTTCAGTGGGTCTTATGATCCACTTGTTGCTGAAAAATGGATCAGTACCACTGAAAAGTTATTTTCAGTTCTTCAATGTTCTGAACATGATAAAGTCATCTTAGCAGTATATCGTTTGGAAGGTGAAGCTGATCAATGGTGGAATCTTATCAAGAATACAAGGCAAAGAGATGAAATTTAGTCCATGGAATGGGACGAGTTCAAGAACTTATTTTTCAGTAAGTACTTCCCTCGTATTCTTCGAACAAAGATGGAGAAGGAGTTTCTTGAAATAAAGCAAAAGGATGATGAATCTGTTGGTATATACGAAGCGAATTTTACAAGACTTGCAAGGTAGGCATCTGGCATTATCATCCAACCTGAAAGTAAAGTTGATCGATTTTTCAGTGGCTTAAAACCAAGTCTTCGAAGGGCATTAGCTATAAGAGACTTCAGTAGCTATGAAGAAATTGTGCGTTGTGCTATCAAGGTAGAAATGGAAGTTGGTGTTACATATCCATCTCATGGTTTTGACAAGAAACGAAAGATGGAGTTCAAGGAGAAATCTCAGAATAATGGTGAAAAGAAGATGAATGTTTCCTTATGCACAAAGTGTGGAAAGAAGCATGGTGGAGATTGTCTTAAAGGGACTAGAAAATGTTTTAAGTGTGGAAAAGAAGGTCATCGAGTAGCTGAGTGTTGAAGTAATGGAAAAAGGGATTCTAATGATGTGAATAAATCAAACACTGCAGAGAACGCACAACCAACACTTCAATGATTCAAGTGCAAGGAAATGGGGAATTATGCTAATAAATGCCCTAATCCAAGGGTTAGTGATGATCGACATGAGCAACCGCTTAAGGCAAAGGACAAAGGGAAGTCACATGCGATCACTATTGGCAATGTTAAATATGACAACGATGTGGTGGAATGATTAAGTGTTTATGTAATGGGATTCCAAAATAATGTTGTATCATGGAATATTGGAATATTTATGTATTGGTTTAATGTGGTATTCCAAGTGATTGAGATATTATGCGCATAATGAAGGGAAAACGAGAAAATGAAATGTTTAACAGTATTCATGAGCTCATGATTGATATAAGGACTAAGTGATACCATGGTTTGAGTATATAGAATTTTGAGGATTTTGGTATGTGGAAAGTGTTAACTTTAAACTGCATTCATGTTTTCACTAAGGTATTCAAGAGAATACATGATTAAGGACTTTGAATGTTTGGAATGTGACCAACAAAACATATCTTATGATATATGGGGATCAACGATGGTATTAAATATCTGGTAATCGTTTTCACTATGTTATAAGAGTGGACTGCAGTATTATGGATAAGCCTAAAGATTGAAATGGATTATGTTGGACATAAGTGGGTATTGTTTAAGGATAGAAGTTTTTTCGATATTCATGATGGGATGTTATAGTTTTAGAAAAAGGATAACCTGCAGGACAGGCGACATCCCATCGCGTCAGACAAGGCTGTAGGAATCGAACCCACAACCGAAGTGCGATTGGCCATTATCGCCTACCACTGGCCTACAGGAAGTCCCTGTTTAGTAGAAACTAGTTTTATTTTATTAAGCAGTATGATATATGAAGTATAAGTCCATTTTAGGAACCATATGTGATTAATCTCACTATTGATCGACTTATGTATAAATTTTTTGCTAACCATTTGCTTGAGACAGATGGAATGACCCGTCATTCTATCACATGATCTGCTAACACTTCACGAATAACAATTTCAACTTCATTTATTTAAGAGATGAAGTGGAAATTGTTAAAGGCACGAACAACAGTGAGGTTGTACCAACATAAAGTAAGTATTTATTCTAATTCAAATTCTTTAACTTTAGGGAAACGATCTTGAAAACCAAAAATGTTGTCCGAGTGATCTTATATCTGATGAATCAGATGGTACCTTAGATCCTCACAAATTTATGGCTTTGTGATTACTGGCTTTTCCATAGCCATGTTCTCTACCACTCTCCATCAGAACATGATGGTTAGATTTCTCTTCCATATCCATATTTTCACCTATGTGGAAACCCAGTGATTAGTTTATATGGGTAACCATTACGTTTCATACTTTTGTTTTTAAAGATTGGTTTTTATAGTCCTTTTTACGATGTGGGTTTCTATTAAATAAACTTTCGAATAGTAAACCATTTATAACCCCGAAGAATTTCGAGGGCGAAATTCATTTTAAGGGGGGTAGAATGTAACAGCCCGAGATTTTATGAAAAATATTCTTTTTTATTTCACTAATGGCTTGTGTTGTACGCTACACCAAAAGACGCTTGCACAACATGCATCTTTGACTTGCCTTGCATTACACGCAATCACAACCTTCCTCGATAGCGTGTGTAGTACGCAATACTGAGTTTCATGAAACAACGACATGCTATTAAAATATTATTAAAACTAGCCGTTATAAATAGTAATAACCACTTTTTAAATTATAGAAATTTGAGCTCTCAAAATGGACTTCATTTTTGGATTAGGTGTATCGAATTTAGCCTAAGGTGAAATTTTGGTACTTTTCGGATAACTTTCATATTCTGATGAATAGTGAAAATTACTAAATTATAATTAAAAATAACTTTTTTAATCGAAATAATAAATAGTGATAAATTATTAATTTGAGTGGTTTTCAAGTATATTTAGAATATATTTTTACAATTTAATACAATGTTGGTAATTGAATGTAATTTTACATTTAAACCAGACATAATCAACTGTCAATCTTTTGATAGATATTGTTTCTAAAAAAAAAAAAATTTGTTTTAACAGCGGGATTTAATTATAAAATCAATTAATGCAACTTCTATGTTATGAATTTTGTAAAATAGACATCATTTTTGAATTCAGAATATGAAATATAGCTTTGGATGAAATTTTGGCATTTTTCTAGAAAACATCAATTTTTGATGAATAGTGAAACTACTATGTGGTAGTTAAAAAAAACTGAATTTTTCATAAAACTTAATTTTACCGCATCTGTGAATGGAATTTTAAAAATCCGAGAGACACGGTTGATGTCAGTAAATAAATGTGGTTCAATGAGATGAAAATAATTTTTGGTGAATAGTAACTTTTTACTTTTATTTACCACGGTTAAAAGTAAATAGGGTAATTAAGGGTAAGAATGATATTAATATTACCCTAACACATGTCCTAATTCTATTGTACAAGTGTATCTCGACCAAAAACAACCTTAAGTGTAAAATATTATCATTTAGGCCCACTTTGATTAGATTATGACATTTAATATTATTTTATTTAATGAATAGTTAAAATAGTTAAAATCAAAGTTTAATAACGAAAACATTTTTAATATGGGGTTATACATAAGATAAATTCGACTATAAATATTCATTAGAAATCTAAAAAGATTTCCTACATTAGGATATTTTATTTATAATTTTTAGACTTTAAATAACTTAATTTATTTATGACACAACGATGATGCAGTAATTACCCTTTTAAGGAAATATTAACATAATTGATGTTATAAATGCACAAATGAATGTAATTTGAGACTTTTTATAAATTCCACTAATTTTATAGGTTACCATGATATATTAGTGTTGATTTAATCAACTTGGTTCGAACATATAATTCTGTTATGATTTTCAAAAATATCATATATCAAATAGTGTCAAAATTGACACAAAATAGTTTTTAAAGAAAATATTACATTATTAATTGTTATTTTATTCCTAAAAATATAAGGTTCGGCCAAATGACTAAGATAAGGATATATATATATTAATAATAAACAATTTGGGGTTTGTTTGGCATGTTATAGTAAGTGTATTAACCATATAGTGTAAGAAAACAAAAAGACACGATAAAAGTTAAATTATTTAACTTAGAGTTAAATCTAATTGATAAGGTTAGAATAATACCCTAAACTTGTCTAAATCCTATTGGATGATAGGATATAGACCCATACCCACTTTACCTTCGAAAGAAGACCCTTTGGAACCATTATAAACCGATTTTGACTTTAATATAAAATAATATTTTGAGATATTCCTAAGGTGCCCCTCTCCTCCCTTATAAAAGGGCACCTCCTCCCTCTCTTCCTCACACAAATTTGAGCCTTCAAGCTCGGCCAACCCCTGCCAAAATCACTTCTCCACTTCCCTAGTATCATCCTAGAGGTCATGGTCTTCTTAAAAGACCAATTTTAGTGCCCTAAAAGGAGGTCTCAAAGAAGCACTTCAAAGAAGAGGTAATACCCATTACC
Source organism: Viscum album (assembly GCA_963277665.1). Taxonomy (NCBI): domain Eukaryota; kingdom Viridiplantae; phylum Streptophyta; class Magnoliopsida; order Santalales; family Viscaceae; genus Viscum; species Viscum album. Next base: position 121,594,175 of record OY728129.1, on the reverse strand, counting down.
GATCCTTTTCAATTTCTTTCTTCTACAACTTCTTCTTCATTAGTTGTTTCATGATAAAGTAATAACATCAGTATTTATTATATACTGATATGTTATTATAAATATGAAACAACTCTAATTAACCTTCTATCCATCCTACGGAAAAATGAAATCACCGCGCGTGCGTACGTACGGAATACCGTCTCCACGCCGTGGTGTAATCTATTTTCCACCACCACATTACAAGGATGGGTATAATGGTGTACTATAAAGCCCCAGCCTTAAACCTTACTTAATCTTGAGTTATTACAAGATTACACATTGAGGATCTTTTCAGGTTTAGAGTTTTAGAGAATTAGATCATGAAACTTGCATTACATTCCACATTTAAACAAAGTGGTTACATAAAAGACAGTATTCATTCTTCCCATCAACAGAAACATATTTCAAATGAAACATGGATTATTTCTTGACACATCCTCGACACTATTATCACATCATGTACCTTTCCCTTGACCTGTGAAAAACATTTCAAAAACGTGGGATGAGCATAAAAAGCTCAGTAAGGGTTATAAAAATATGGAAAGGAAACATGAGTTCGTATATACATAAGAATGAAATCATACTTTACCCATAAAATATAGGCATATCAAATCATGAATAAATCATAGAAAACATAAGACATAAAGGTAACTTGAGGCATTCATAACATTCTTACGTGGGGAGTAACCCTCTTGGTTACGTTTGGAATACCCATCACAGTATATTCCCTAAATCTCTTCGGAGAAACCTTAACGTTTCACTCCTTCGCGTTACCCAATGCATTGGAGAGCTATATCGGGCTCACCCACCATTAGTTTATCACGGAACCACCCGTTATTCATAACAATGCCCAAGAACCATAACATAATCGTATCACATAAACATGAATAAAGGAAACATAACATTTCCACATTTCAATCACAATATAACATTTTAGGATATTGAAATAATGAATCCATTAAAAAAGAAACCATTTCCAAAACCATTTAAAACATTTAATAAAGAGATTTTTGAATCAAAGTGTCCCATACCACCTTGAAACTTTTAACATTTTAAACCATTAATATCCATATAAATAAATCCTTAAAACCATTTTGAAATCATGGATATTAATAAGAACAAATAATTAAAACATTTAAAACGATATTTTGGTTAAAGGGGTTTTACCAAAATTAGAGACACTTGAATACAATAATAGAGGAATAATATTTAGTCATAACTTTATAATATCGTGAGAATAAAAGGATTCATGATATAATACTCCAAAGGACAGTATATACACCATATAAGAGTGAATTGATGCATAACAACAATGAACCCTCAATAGAAATTTCAAATGTGATGAAATCCCTTATAAAGAAGGTATCCTTAAATTAAGGACATATTAATCTAAAAAATATGTGTGACAAAAATAAATACACCCAATATAAGTGGATATTAAGTGTAAAACAATAAAAGGTCATTCACACGTATTCAATGGATGACATATTCAATGACTACATGTTGAACCCAAAGAAATCGAAATTGGGTTAAAAAGTTCCCTTGACAGCCTAACGGCATCACATCAAAATGAGTTGATGAGAGATAAAAAGAGTATCTCATCACTTGGACATAAAATTTACATCAATAAGGATATATGAGAACATATCCCAACATAACAATATGTAAATTAAAAGACCAAACAAAAGAAGTCTTTTAAAAAAAGAGGAGGGTGAAAGGTTCCCTTACCGACTTGGGTATCTTTCAAAACATACACCCCATGAAAGACGGACAATAGAACATTGATGTAAATACTCATAAATGAAATTATATTACACAAATAGTAGAATAATGGGCAGTACATACACCACTCAACGGAATTTATGGCAAATGTAGCATAAATCTCACGGGAATAAAAGTGAGATGAAAAATCCCTTACGAAAACTCGGCAGCCTAACAGCGCCACATAAAACTTCCGAATATGGATTGATGAGATCAAATAGGGTATCCCATCACATTACAATAAAATTTACAGAAAGAGGAATATAAAAGAACATCCCCCAACATTACAAAGAGGAGCTTAAAAGAAGTGACATAAAGGAGAGTACTTAAAAAGAAAGAGAGAGGTTAGATCTCTTACGAAAGTTCGGCAGCCTAACGGCGCCACTCAAAAATTCCAAAATGGATTGATGAGAGAGAATAGGGTCTCTCATAACATAAACATAAAAATTACAGTATGAGTAATATAAAAGAACATCTCAATCATAAGAAAGATGAGCTTAAAATAAATGACATAAAAGAGTGTACTTAAAAAGAAAGAGAGTTGTAGGATCCCTTACCTCGGGTCCGACTTGACTCGATCGTTCTTTAATATCCTGAATAATAAACTTGAGTTAATTTATAATTCCTTAAGAACATTTTTCAAGTTCATTATTCCTTTTATATCACTTATTACCATGTCATAAACATTATGTAATCATTTAAGTTAATAATATTTGTTTTGCCGATAATTGGTTCTTAAGTCGAAAGTGGACTTCTTACAATTACATGTTGTTCGTGTGGCCAAATGTTTATTATACCCAGAATTGTATTCATTATTTATATATCATATATGTCATATATATCCAGTACATGCATTCATTTATAACATTACATAATCATTTAGAGGTAAGAAATGAAATGCACCGTTCATGGAGACGGTAAGCCGTACGTACGCATGAACGCTACTTTCATTTCTATTTCGTATTTTATAGAATGGAATAATAATTATATAAAGTTATATTATAATTACAGTATAATATCATATATAATATCATATTTCCATCCTTTATACATCCCACATATGGTATTTAACGAATCAAATCACTTTGAGGGGGCGGTAGTCCGCACTTCCTTAAATGAAGATATCGCGTATACCCATAATGGAAGCCATAAAGGTAAGACAAAAATGAAAAATACAGAATCATAAATAAAACATAAACATATTATATATCATATATAAAAATAGTGACATCATAATGGCCACCTTTGAAGGTGTTAAATGAGTATTGAACAATCATCGTTTCGGGAGGCAGAATTTCACCATCCACGGAAACCGTATGTTCTTTAACCATTTGATGTAGTTGTGTGAGACTGTAGCTCGAATAAATCTTATAACAACATCCTAGTATATTTAAGATACTGTTTTTGTTACAAAAGAAGTAAATAAAAAGAGTTTAGGGGGTTGGAGAAGCAAAATAAAACAAATGAACATGAGAGAGTGAATTACCTTTAAAAGTGTAACTCCTTTTGAGTTGAGCCTAAAGGCTTCCTTTGAAAGGATTATGACCAAAGGGAATCCCATAGGATGAGGAGAGGGATGTGTAGAGAGCAAATGGGCAGTGGTTGGCCGAGCAAAAGGCTTGAAGAGTGTGTGAAATGAGGTAGAGGTGGGGGCCTTTTATAAGAGGAGAGGAGGGGCACTTTTGGAAAGTAAAGAAATATTACATTATTTGAAAATGTGTTTCGGTTTTAAAAGGTCCCACATTTATATAATTCGTGGATAAGGTGGTAAGTCTTCGAAATCCACTCATACAATTGGTTTTGGACATGTGTAGTTCATAGATTTTACATTATCTTTCCATTTTATTTAAATCGTCAAATAATGATGTCATCGCTGCATCATTATTATGTCATAACTAATTTAATTTATATAATGTATAAAAATTATAAAGAAAATACTATGATATAGGAAATCTTTTTATCTTTCCAATGACTATTTATAATCAAAATTTGGACTTGTATAACGCCACTTAAAAATTCGTTTCGTAAAACATATTATGTTTGTGTCATTTTCCCTTTAACATTAAATAAAAAGTAATTTATGTCATTTCCCAAGAAAAGTGGATCCATGGGGTCCCCAAGTTGACCCATGGCATGTCATGGTCGGCCATAACACAACCAATGAGGTTGGGACATGTTTCTAGGTCATTTCATTTTATTAAAGTATTATTTATACCTTAAACTACCCTAATTACCACTAATCGCGATTAAAACTTAATAAGTTACAATTCACCAAAAAATTAATATAATCTCATTGATAAACATTTTACTTCTTAATGACAACCGTGTATGTCGGATTTTTGAAAGTCAAAACACAATGATGGAAAAATTTCATTTAAACGGAAAATCAGTTTTTATAAGTACCACTTAGTGGTTTCACTATTCATCAAAAATTGAAGTTTTTCAGAAAAATCCCAAAAATTCACCCTAAGCTATATTTGATATTATGAATTCAAAAATTAATTCCATTTTAAAAAATTCACAACATATAAGTCACATTAATTAATTTAATAATTAATTCCCGCTGTCATGTCAAATAGCGTGTTTTATGAAACAATAAGTATCAAAAGATTGACACTAGTTTAAGTCTGATTTCAAAGTGAAATTGATTCCAACGAACACTATTGGATTTAATGGTAAAAATATTTTCTAATTTCACTTTAAAACCAATTCAAAATATAATATAATCATATAAATAAATTAGATTAAAAAGAGGTTTTGAATTAAAATACAACATTTTACACTATTCATTAAAAAAATGAACTTTATCGGAAAGATACCAAAAATTTACACAAAGTAAATTTTGATGTCCCGATTCTTAATAAGAGTTTTATTTGGTCCAAAAGAATGTATAAGAGTGAAAAAAACTATATTTAATGACAGGTCTCCATTAAAAGGCGATAAGTGAACCTTTAGTGAAAACTAGGGCATATACGCCTAAAATTGAATTCTTTCCGTATTTTAAGCCATTATCTTTTATTGGATAGATGTAAAAACATTTAAAAAACATATATAATCATATTTTAGTTATTTCTATCCATTCCCGCCAATACAACGGCTACATGTTAACTACCATTTTAATTAATATTATTTTATTATTAGAGTGCAACGTAAGATTCCCAAGAAACTCGTTGTTGCGTGTTGGGTACGCCATCGAGCATAGCGTCCCCTTTAAAGTTATTTAAATATTTTATTCACAAATATGGATAAATATGAAATGTCATATTCTTTATTTACCTGGGGTGTTACATCCTTCCCCCCTTTTGGTAATTGCGTCCTCGCAATTTTAAAATTGCGCTTGGAAACATCCTTGAAAGTCCCACATCGGAACAAAAGTTGGTAAAACAAACACTTTAAAATAAAGAGAGATAAGTACAAAGGTCACCCGAGTTAACCCATACTAGGATTCCATGTATGAAAATATGGACATGGAGGAAAAAACAAAGGGTCATGTTCTCATGGAGAGTGATATAAAACATGTTTAGGAGAAAGTTAACCATGAGAAAATCACAAACTTGTGATGGGTTAAACAGTATTCGATTCCCCAATAGGAAAAGTTAATAGACAACATTTTTGTTTTAAGTTACTTTTTATTGAGGAATTTATTCATAAGGAAGCATAATCACTAATCATGTTGACTTTCAACTTTTACTAGATTCCTTAGTCAAACTCATATTTTTTCCAAAAGACGAGTATTTAGGGAGACTTGTTCGCATCAAGAGTACTATAATCAACTTCTAGAGAATCACCTAATCCCCAAAAGAGAATTATATACATCCCATGTATTTAGGCTTTAACCAAAACCAAAACCAAAAAGGTTAGTACAAGATCAGATAATCCAGAAAAGGATAACCCCTTAAAAAAAGAAAATCTATTCTTAATCTCCAAAATTTGTCCAACAAAACCCAAAGTTCAACGAGGACCATCCGATAAACAATTTGTCCATAAAATTCTTCAAAGTAAACCAATATAATATTGAAACCCAAATATTTGAAGGATTTAGTCACATAGACTTCCAAGTTAAATCATAACATTTATCTCCAAACAACATCAGTTGCCCCTAAAGTCTCACATTGAAAAGTAATTATCCTAATCACATATCCTCCAAAATCAACTTACTCTTAATTCATAAAATCATATAACTAAAAAGAATCGGTCAAACTAACCAGGGACTTCACGTAGTCCAGTGGTAGGCGATAAATACCAGTCGCACTTTGGTTGTGGGTTCGATTCCCGCAGCTTTGTCCGACGCGACGGGTAGTCACACGGTCTGCGTGTTGTCCTTTTTTCAAAACTATATAATTCTTAAAACATTCCCCAAAATGAGATAAAAAAATCTTCAAGAATAATCATAACATATTTTAACCTCAAGTTTATCTCATTCCTTTCATTTTCCATCATATCATAGAGTAACCCATAATTACCTAAAAATTAAGTATCATATAAACCCTAATGGTTACCTTAATAATTATTACCTGAATTTCCACATCGAGTTGGCCATCTCGTACATGATGCACTAGAGAACTCACCAAGGTTGAAGTGGTTGATCATGACTCCTTGATAGTTGGTTTAGAACAACCATGAGTTTCCTCATTGAATCCTCCATTTTTCCTAGTATCTTAATCATAGATCCACCACAGTTTCCTTCAATCCAATTGTCACTTTGGTGCCTGCGAGATCCAGCCATTCACTAAAAACAGAAATGTCAGTGTGAGTATATCAACAAAACCATCATGTACTAATGAGTAAGATAAACACTAAGATATACTTACGCATTCACTTTATCTAAAACTAGGACTCTTTCTGAAATCCTAACCATTATGGTAATGTCACTTATGATTAAAGAATACCCTAACCTCTAAAGTTATCTAAACCGGCCTTTGATACCAACAATAAAGCCCCAGCCTTAAACCTTACTTAATCTTGAGTTATTACAAGATTACACATTGAGGATCGTTTCAGGTTTAGAGTTTTTGAGAATTAGATCATGAAACTTGCATTACATTCCACATTTAAATAAAGTGGTTACATAAAATACAGTACTCATTCTTCCCATCAACAGAAACATATTTCAAATGAAACATGGATTCTTTCTTGACACATCCTCGACACTATTATCACATCATGTATCATTCCCTTGACCTGTGAAAAACATTTCAAAAACTTGGGATGAGCATAAAAATCTCAGTAAGGGTTATAAAAATATGGAAAGGAAACATGAGTTCGTATATACATAAGAATGAAATCATACTTTACCCATAAAATATTGGCATATCAAATCGTGAATAAATCATAGAAAACATAAGACATAAAGGTAACTTGAGGCATTCATAACATTCTTACGTGGGGAGTAACCCTCTTGGTTATGTTTGGAATACCCATCACAGTATATTCCCTAAATCTCTTCGGAGAAACCTTAACGTTTCACTCCTTCGCGTTACCCAATGCATTGGAGAGCTATATCGGGCTCACCCGCCCTTAGTTTATCACGGAACCACCCGTTATTCATAACAATGCCCAAGAACCATAACATAATCGTATCACATAAACATTAATAAAGGAAACATAACATTTCCACATTTCAATCACAATATAACATTTTAGGATATTGAAATAATGAATCCATTCAAAAAGAAACCATTTCCAAAACCATTTAAAACATTTAATAAAGAGATTTTTGAATCAAAGTGTCCCATACCACCTTCAAACTTTTAACATTTTAAACCATTAATATCCATATAAATAAATCCTTAAAAACCATTTTGAAATCATGGATATTAATAAGAACAAATCATTAAAACATTTAAAACGATATTTTGGTTAAAGGGGTTTTACCAAAATTAGAGACACTTGAATACAATAATCGAGGAATAATATTTAGTCAGAACTTTATAATATCATGAGAATAAAAGGATTCATGATATAATACTCCCAAGGACAGTATATACACCATATAATAGTGAATTGGTGCATAACAACAATAAACCCTCAATAGAAATTTCAAATGTGATGAAATCCCTTATAAAGAAGGTATCCTTAAATTAAGGACAAATCAATCTCAAAAATATGTGTGACAAAAATAAATACACCAAATATAAGTGGATATTAAGTGTAAAACAATAAAAGGTCATTCACACGTATTCAATGGATGACATATTCAATGACTACATGTTGAACCCAAAGAAATCGAAATTGGGTTAAAAAGTTCCCTTGACAGCCTAACGGCATCACATCAAAATGAGTTGATGAGAGATAAAAAGAGTATCTCATCACATGGACATAAAATTTACATCAATAAGGATATATTAGAACATATCCCAACATAACAATATGTAAATTAAAAGACCCAACAAAAGAAGTCTTTTAAAAAAAGAGGAGGGTGAAAGGTTCCCTTACCGACTTAGGTATCTTTCAAAACATACACCCCATGAAAGAAGGACAATAGATCATTGATGTAAATACTAATAAATGAAAGTATATTACACAAATAGTAGAATAATGGGCAGTACATACACCACTCAACGGAATTTATGGAAAATGTAGCATAAATCTCACGGGAATAAAAGTGAGATGAAAAATCCCTTACGAAAACTCGGCAGCCTAACAGCGCCACATAAAACATCCGAATATGGATTGATGAGATCAAATAGGGTATCCCATCACATTACAATAAAATTTACAGAAAGAGGAATATAATAGAACATCCCCCAACATTACAAAGAGGAGCTTAAAAGAAGTGACATAAAGGAGAGTACTTAAAAATAAAGAGAGAGGTTAGATCTCTTACGAAAGTTCGGCAGCCTAACGTCGCCACTCAAAAATTCCAAAATGGATTGATGAAAGAGAATAGGGTCTCTCATAACATGAACGTAAAAATTACAGTAGGAGTAATATAAAAGAAAATCTCAATCATAAGAAAGATGAGCTTAAAAGAAATGACATAAAAGAGTGTACTTAAAAAGAAAGAGAGTTGTAGGATCCCTTACCTCGGGTCCGACTTGACTCGATCGTTCTTTAATCTCCTGAATAATAAACTTGAGTTAATTTATACTTCCTTAAGAACATTTTTCAAGTTCATTATTCCTTTTATATCACTTATTACCATGTCATAAACATTATGTAATCATTTAAGTTAATAATATTTGTTTTGCCGATAATTGGTTCTTAAGTCGAAAGTGGACTTCTTACAATTACATGTTGTTCGTGTGGCCAAATGTTTATTATATCCAGAATTGTATTCATTATTTAGATATCATATATGTCATATATATCCAGTACATGCATTCATTTATAACATTACATAATCATTTAGAGGTAAGAAATGAAATGCACCGTTCATGGAGACGGTAAGCCGTACGTACGCATGAACGCTACTTTCATTTCTATTTCGTATTTTATAGAATGGAATAATAATTATATAAAGTTATATTATAATTACAGTATAATATCATATATAATATCATATTTCCATCATTTATACATCCCACATATGGTATTTAACAAATCAAATCACTTTGAGGGGGCGGTAGTCCGCACTTCCTTAAATGAAGATATCGCGTATACCCATAATGGAATCCATAAAGGTAAGAAAAAAATGAAAAATACAGAATCATAAATAAAACATAAAAATATTATATATCATATATAAAAATAGTGACATCATAATGGCCACCTTTGAAGGTGTTAAATGAGTATTGAACAATCATCGTTTCGAGAGGCAGAATTTCACCATCCACGGAAACCGTACGTTCTTTAACCATTTGATGTAGTTGTGTGAGAGTGTAGCTCGAATAAATCTTATAACAACATCCTAGTATATTGAAGATACTGTTGTTGTTACAAAAGAAGTAAATAAAAAGAGTTTAGGGGGTTGGAGAAGCAAAATAAAACAAATGAACATGAGAGAGTGAATTACCTTTAAAAGTGTAACTCCTTTTGAGTTGAGCCTAAAGGCTTCATTTGAAAGGATTATGACCAAAGGGAATCCCCTAGGATGAGTAGAGGGATGTGGAGAGATCAAATGGGCAGGGGTTGGCCGAGCCAAAGGCTTGAAGAGTGTGTGAAATGAGGTAGAGGTGGGGGCCTTTTATAAGAGGAGAGGAGGGGCACTTTTGGAAAGTAAAGAAATATTACATTATTTGAAAAAGTGTTTCGGTTTTAAAAGGTCCCACATTGATATAATTGGTGGCTAAGGTGATAATTCTTCGAAATCCACTCATCCAATTGGTTTTTTACATGTGTAGTCCATAGATTTTACATTATCTTTCCATTTTATTTAAATTGTCAAATAATGATGTCATCGCTGCATCATTATTATGTCATAAATAATTTAATTTATATAATGTCTAAAAATTATAAGAAAAATACTACGATATAGGAAATCTTTTTATCTTTCCAATGACTATTTATAATCAAAATTTGGACTTGTATAACCCCACTTAAAAATTGTTGTCGTAAACCATATTATGTTTGTGTCATTTTCCCTTTAACATTAAATAAAAAGTAATTTATGTCATTTCCCAACAAAAGTGGATCCATGGGGTCCCCAAGTTTACCCATGGAATTTCATGGTCGTCCATAACACAACCAATGAGGTTGGGACATGTGTCTAGGTCATTTCATTTTATTAAAGTATTATTTATACCTTAAACTACCCTAATTACCACTAATCGCGATTAAAACTTAATAAGTTACTATTCACCAAAAAATTATTATAATCTCATTGAACCACATTTTACTTCTTAATGACAACCATGTATGTCGGATTTTTGAATGTCAAAACACAATGATGGCAAAATTTCATTTAAACGGAAAATCAGTTTTTATAAGTACCACTTAGTGGTTTCACTATTCATCAAAAATTGAAGTTTTTCAGAAAAATCCCAAAAATTCACCCTAAGCTATATTTGATATTCTGAATTCAAAAATGAATTCCATTTTACAAAATTCAAAACATATAAGTCACATTAATTAATTTAATAATTAATTCCCGCTGTCATGTCAAATAGCGTGTTTTATGAAACAATAAGTATCAAAAGATTGACACTAGTTTAAGTCTGATTTCAAAGTGATATTGATTCCAACGAACACTATTGGATTTAATGGTAGAAATATTTTCTAATTTCACTTTAAACCTAATTCAAAATATAATATAATCATATAAATAAATTAGATTAAAAAGAGGTTTTGAATTAAAATACAACATTTTACACTATTCATTAAAAAAATGAACTTTATCGGAAAGATACAAAAAATTTACACAAAGTAAATTTTGATGTCCCGATTCTTAATAAGAGTTTTATTTGGTCCAAAAGAATGTATAAGAGTGAAAAAAACTATATTTAATGATAGGTCTCCATTAAAAGGCGATAAGTGAACCTTTAGTGAAAACTAGGGCATATACGCCTAAAATTGAATTCTTTCCGTATTTTAAGCCATTATCTTTTATTGGATAAATGTAAAAACATTTAAAAAACATATATAATCATATTTTAGTTATTTCTATCCATTCCCGCCAATACAACGGCTACATGTTAACTACCATTTTAATTAATATTATTTTATTATTAGAGTGCAACGTAAGATTCCCAAGAAACTCGTTGTTGCGTGTTGGGTACGCCATCGAGCATAGCGTCCCCTTTAAAGTTATTTAAATATTTTATTCACAAATATGGATAAATATGAAATGTCATATTCTTTATTTACCTGGGGTGTTACATCCTTCCCCCCCTTTTGGTAATTGCGTCCTCGCAATTTTAAAATTGCGCTTGGAAACATCCTTGAAAGTCCCACATCGGAACAAAAGTCGGTAAAACAAACACTTTAAAATAAAGAGAGATAAGTACAAAGGACACCCGAGTTAACCCATACTAGGATTCCATGTATGAAAATATGGACATGGAGGAAAAAACAAAGGGTCATGTTCTCATGGAGAGTGATAGAAAACATGTTTAGGAGAAAGTTAACCATGAGAAAATCACAAACTTGTGATGGGTTAAACGGTATTCGATTCCCCAGTAGGAAAAGTTAATAGACAACATTTTGTTTTAAGTTACTTTTTATTGAGGAATTTATTCATAAGGAAGCATAATCACTTATCATGTTGACTTTCAACTTTTACTAGATTCCTTAGTCAAACTCATATTTTTTCCAAAAGACGTGTATTTAGGGAGACTTGTTCGCATCAAGAGTACTATAATCAACTTCTAGAGAATCACCTAATCCCCAAAAGAGAATTATATACATCACATGTATTTAGGCTTTAACCAAAACAAAAACCAAAAAGGTTAGTACAAGATCAGATAATCCAGAAAAGGATAACCCCTTAAAAAAAAGAAAATCTATTCTTAATCTCCAAAATTTGTCCAACAAAACCCAAAGTTCAACGAGGACCATCCGATAAACAATTTGTCCATAAAATTCTTCAAAGTAAACCAATATAAGATTGAAACCCAAATATTTGAAGGATTTAGTCACATAGTCTTCCAAGTTAAATCGTAACATTTATCTCCAAACAACATCAGTTGCCCCTAAAGTCTCACATTGAAAAGTAATTATCCTAATCACATATCCTCCAAAATCAACTTACTCTTAATTCATAAAATCATATAACTAAAAAGAATCGGTCAAACTAACCAGGGACTTTACGTAGTCCAGTGGTAGGCGATAAATACCAGTCGCACTTTGGTTGTGGGTTCGATTCCCGCATCTTTGTCCGACGCGACGGGTAGTCACACGGTCTGCGTGTTGTCCGTTTTTCAAAACTATATAATTCTTAAAACATTCCCCAAAATGAGATAAAAAAATCTTCAAGAATAATCATAACATATTTTAACCTCAAGTTTATCTCATTCCTTTCATTTTCCATCATATCATAGAGTAACCCATAATTACCTAAAAATTAAGTATCATATAAACCCTAATGGTTACCTTAATAATTATTACCTGAATTTCCACATCGAGTTGGCCATCTCGTACATGATGCACTAGAGAACTCACCAAGGTTGAAGTGGTTGAACATGACTCCTTGATAGTTGGTTTAGAACAACCATGAGTTTCCTCATTGAATCCTCCATTTTACCTAGTATCTTAATCATAGATCCACCACAGTTTCCTTCAATCCAATTGTCACTTTGTTGCCTGCGAGATCCATCCATTCACTAAAAACAGAAATGTCAGTGTGAGTATATCTACAAAACCATCATGTACTAATGAGTAAGATAAACACTAAGATATACTTACGCATTCACTTTATCTAAAACTAGGACTCTTTCTGAAATCCTAACCATTATGGTAATGTCACTTATGATTAAAGAATACCCTAACCTCTGAAGTTATCTAAACCGGCCTTTGATACCAACTATAAAGCCCCAGCCTTAAACCTTACTTAATCTTGAGTTATTACAAGATTACACATTGAGGATCGTTTCAGGTTTAGAGTTTTTGAGAATTAGATCATGAAACTTGCATTACATTCCACATTTAAACAAAGTGGTTACATAAAAGACAGTATTCATTCTTCCCATCAACAGAAACATATTTCAAATGAAACATGGATTATTTCTTGACACATCCTCGACACTATTATCACATCATGTACCTTTCCCTTGACCTGTGAAAAACATTTCAAAAACTTGGGATGAGCATAAAAATCTCAGTAAGGGTTATAAAAATATGGAAAGGAAACATGAGTTCGTATATACATAAGAATGAAATCATAATTTACCCATAAAATATTGGCATATCAAATCGTGAATAAATCATAGAAAACATAAGACATTAAGGTAACTTGAGGCATTCATAACATTCATACGTGGGGAGTAACCCTCTTGGTTACGTTTGGAATACCCATCACAGTATATTCCCTAAATCTCTTCGGAGAAACCTTAACGTTTCACTCCTTCGCGTTACCCAATGCATTGGAGAGCTATATCGGGCTCACCCGCCCTTAGTTTATCACGGAACCACCCGTTATTCATAACAATGCCCAAGAACCATAACATAATCGTATCACATAAACATGAATAAAGGAAACATAACATTTCCACATTTCAATCAAAATATAACATTTTAGGATATTGAAATAATGAATCCATTCAAAAAGAAACCATTTCCAAAACCATTTAAAACATTTAATAAAGAGATTTTTGAATCAAAGTGTCCCATAACACCTTGAAACTTTTAACATTTTAAACCATTAATATCCATATAAATAAATCCTTAAAAACCATTTTGAAATCATGGATATTAATAAGAACAAATCATTAAAACATTTAAAACGATATTTTGGTTAAAGGGGTTTTACCAAAATTAGAGACACTTGAATACAATAATCGAAGAATAATATTTAGTAAGAACTTTATAATATCATGAGAATAAAAGGATTCATGATATAATACTCCAAAGGACAGTATATACACCATATAAGAGTGAATTGGTGCATAACAACAATAAACCCTCAATAGAAATTTCAAATGTGATGAAATCCCTTATAAAGAAGGTATCCTTAAATTAAGGACAAATCAATCTCAAAAATATGTGTGACAAAAATAAATACACCCAATATAAGTGGATATTAAGTGTAAAACAATAAAATGTCATTCACACGTATTCAATGGATGACATATTCAATGACTACATGTTGAACCCAAAGAAATCGAAATTGGGTTAAAAAGTTCCCTTGACAGCCTAACGGCATCACATCAAAATGAGTTGATGAGAGATAAAAAGAGTATCTCATCACATGGACATAAAATTTACATCAATAAGGATATATGAGAACATATCCCAACATAACAATATGTAAATTAAAAGACCCAACAAAAGAAGTCTTTTAAAAAAAGAGGAGGGTGAAAGGTTCCCTTACCGACTTAGGTATCTTTCAAAACATACACCCCATGAAAGAAGGACAATAGATCATTGATGTAAATACTAATAAATGAAAGTATATTACACAAATAGTATAATAATGGGAAGTACATACACCACTCAACGGAATTTATGGCAAATGTAGCATAAATCTCACGGGAATAAAAGTGAGATGAAAAATCCCTTACGAAAACTCGGCAGCCTAACAGCGCCACATAAAACTTCCGAATATGGATTGATGAGATCAAATAGGGTATCCCATCACATTACAATAAAATTTACAGAAAGAGGAATATAATAGAACATCCCCCAACATTACAAAGAGGAGCTTAAAAGAAGTGACATAAAGGAGAGTACTTAAAAATAAAGAGAGAGGTTAGATCTCTTACGAATGTTCGGCAGCCTAACGGTGCCACTCAAAAATTCCAAAATGGATTGATGAGAGAGAATAGGGTATCTCATAACATGAACATAAAAATTACAGTAGGGGTAATATAAAAGAACATCTCAATCATAATAAAGATGAGCTTAAAAGAAATGACATAAAAGAGTGTACTTAAAAAGAAAGAGAGTTGTAGGATCCCTTACCTCGGGTCCGACTTGACTCGATCATTCTTTAATCTCCTGAATAATAAACTTGAGTTAATTTATACTTCCTTAAGAACATTTTTCAAGTTCATTATTCCTTTTATATCACTTATTACCATGTCATAAACATTATGTAATCATTTAAGTTAATAATATTTGTTTTGCCGATAATTGGTTCTTAAGTCGAAAGTGGACTTCTTACAATTACATGTTGTTCGTGTGGCCAAATGTTTATTATATCCAGAATTGTATTCATTATTTAGATATCATATATGTCATATATATCCAGTACATTCATTCATTTATAACATTACATAATCATTTAGAGGTAAGAAATGAAATGCACCGTTCATGGAGACGGTAAGCCGTACGTACGCATGAACGCTACTTTCATTTCTATTTCGTATTTTATAGAATGGAATAATAATTATATAAAGTTATATTATAATTACAGTATAATATCATATATAATATCATATTTCCATCCTTTATACATCCCACATATTGTATTTAACGAATCAAATCACTTTGAGGGGGCGGTAGTCCGCACTTCCTTAAATGAAGATATCGCGTATACCCATAATGGAATCCATAAAGGTAAGACAAAAATGAAAAATACAGAATCATAAATAAAACATAAACATATTATATATCATATATAAAAATAGTGACATCATAATGGCCACCTTTGAAGGTGTTAAATGAATATTGAACAATCATCGTTTCGGGAGGCAGAATTTCACCATCCACGGAAACCGTATGTTCATTAACCATTTGATGTAGTTGTGTGAGAGTGTAGCTCGAATAAATCTTATAACAACATCCTAGTATATTGAAGATACTTTTGTTGTTACAAAAGAAGTAAATAAAAAGAGTTTAGGGGTTGGAGAAGCAAAATAAAACAAATGAACATGAGAGAGTGAATTACCTTTAAAAGTGTAACTCCTTTTGAGTTGAGCCTAAAGGCTTCCTTTGAAAGGATTCTGACCAAATGGAATCCCCTAGGATGAGTATAGGGATTTGGAGAGATCAAATGGGCAGGGGTTGGCCGAGACAAAGGCTTGAAGAGTGTGTGAAATGAGGTAGATGTGGGGGCCTTTTATAAGAGGAGAGGAGGGGCACTTTTGGAAAGTAAAGAAATATTACATTATTTGAAAATGTTTTTCGGTTTTAAAAGGTCCCACATTGATATAATTCGTGGATACGGTGATAAGTCTTCGAAATCCACTCATCCAATTGGTTTTTTACATGTGTAGTCCATAGATTTTACATTATCTTTCCATTTTATTTAAATCGTCAAATAATGATGTCATCGCTGCATCATTATTATGTCATAAATAATTTAATTTATATAATGTCTAAAAATTATAAAAAAAATACTATGATATAGGGAATCTTTTTATCTTTCCAATTACTATTTATAATCAAAATTTGGACTTGTATAACCCCACTTAAAAATTGTTGTCGTAAAACATATTATGTTTGTGTCATTTTCCCTTTAACATTAAATAAAAAGTAATTTATGTCATTTCCCAACAAAAGTGGATCCATGGGGTCCCCAAGTTGACCCATGGCATGTCATGGTCGTCCATAAAACAACCAATGAGGTTGGGACATGTGTCTAGGTCATTTCATTTTATTAAAGTATTATTTATACCTTAAACTACCCTAATTACCACTAATCGCGATTAAAACTTAATAAGTTACTATTCACCAAAAAATTATTATAATCTCATTGAACCACATTTTACTTCTTAATGACAACCATGTATGTCGGATTTTTGAAAGTCAAAACACAATGATGGCAAAGTTTCATTTAAACGGAAAATCAGTTTTTATAATTACCACTTAGTGGTTTCACTATTCATCAAAAATTGAAGTTTTTCAGAAAAATCCCAAAAATTCACCCTAAGATATATTTGATATTCTGAATTCAAAAATGAATTCCATTTTACAAAATTCAAAACATATAAGTCACATTAATTAATTTAATAATTAATTCCCGCTGTCATGTCAAATAGCGTGTTTTATGAAACAATAAGTATCAAAAGATTGACACTAGTTTAAGTCTGATTTCAAAGTGAAATTGATTCCAACGAACACTATTGGATTTAATGGTAAAAATATTTTCTAATTTCACTTTAAAACCAATTCAAAATATAATCTAATCTTATAAATAAATTAGATTAAAAATAGGTTTTGAATTAAAATACAACATTTTACACTATTCATTAAAAAAATGAACTTTATCGGAAAGATACCAAAAATTTACACAAAGTAAATTTTGATGTCCCGATTCTTAATAAGAGTTTTATTTGGTCCAAAAGAATGTATAAGAGTGAAAAAAACTATATTTAATGACAGGTCTCCATTAAAATGCGATAAGTGAACCTTTAGTGAAAACTAGGGCATATACGCCTAAAATTGAATTCTTTCCGTATTTTAAGCCATTATATTTTATTGGATAAATGTAAAAACATTTAAAAAACATATATAATCATATTTTAGTTATTTCTATCCATTCCCGCCAATAAAACGGCTACATGTTAACTACCATTTTAATTAATATTATTTTATTATTAGAGTGCAACGTAAGATTCCCAAGAAACTCGTTGTTGCGTGTTGGGTACGCCATCGAGCATAGCGTCCCCTTTAAAGTTATTTAAATATTTTATTCAAAAATATGGATAAATATGAAATGTCATATTCTTTATTTACCTGGGGTGTTACATCCTTCCCCCCTTTTGGTAATTGCGTCCTCGCAATTTTAAAATTGCGCTTGTAAACATCCTTGAAAGTCCCACATCGGAACAAAAGTCGGTAAAACAAACACTTTAAAATAAAGAGAGATAAGTACAAAGGTCACCCGAGTTAACCCATACTAGGATTCCATGTATGAAAATATGGACATGGAGGAAAATACAAAGGGTCATGTTCTCATGGAGAGTGATAGAAAACATGCTTAGGAGAAAGTTAACCATGAGAAAATCACAAACTTGTGATGGGTTAAACGGTATTCAATTCCCAAGTAGGAAAAGTTAATAGACAACATTTTGTTTTAAGTTACTTTTTATTGAGGAATTTATTCATAAGGAAGCATAATCACTTATCATGTTGACTTTCAACTTTTACTAGATTCCTTAGTCAAGCTCATATTTTTTCCAAAAGACGTGTATTTAGGGAGACTTGTTCGCATCAAGAGTACTATAATCAACTTCTAGAGAATCACCTAATCCCCAAAAGAGAATTATATACATCCCATGTATTTAGGCTTTAACCAAAACCAAAACCAAAAAGGTTAGTACAAGATCAGATAATCCAGAAAAGGATAACCCCTTAAAAAAAAGAAAATCTATTCTTAATCTCCAAAATTTTTCCAACAAAACCCAAAGTTCAACGAGGACCATCCGATAAACAATTTGTCCATAAAATTCTTCAAAGTAAACCAATATAAGATTGAAACCCAAATATTTGAAGGATTTAGTCACATAGTCTTCCAAGTTAAATCGTAACATTTATCTCCAAACAACATCAGTTGCCCCTAAAGTCTCACATTGAAAAGTAATTATCCTAATCACATATCCTCCAAAATCAACTTACTCTTAATTCATAAAATCATATAACTAAAAAGAATCGGTCAAACTAACCAGGGACTTCACGTAGTCCAGTGGTAGGCGATAAATACCAGTCGCACTTTGGTTGTGGGTTCGATTCCCGCAGCTTTGTCCGACGCGACGGGTAGTCACACGGTCTGCGTGTTGTCCTTTTTTCAAAACTATATAATTCTTAAAACATTCCCCAAAATGAGATAAAAAAATCTTCAAGAATAATCATAACATATTTTAACCTCAAGTTTATCTCATTCCTTTCATTTTCCATCATATCATAGAGTAACCCATAATTACCTAAAAATTAAGTATCATATAAACCCTAATGGTTACCTTAATAATTATAACCGGAATTTCCACATCGATTTGGCCATCTCGTACATGATGCACTAGAGAACTCACCAAGGTTGAAGTGGTTGATCATGACTCCTTTATAGTTGGTTTAGAACAACCATGAGTTTCCTCATTGAATCCTCCATTTTACCTAGTATCTTAATCATAGATCCACCACAGTTTCCTTCAATCCAATAGTCACTTTGGTGCCTGCGAGATCCAGCCATTCACTAAAAACAGAAATGTCAGTGTGAGTATATCAACAAAACCATCATGTACTAATGAGTAAGATAAACACTAAGATATACTTACGCATTCACTTTATCTAAAACTAGGACTCTTTCTGAAATCCTAACCATTATGGTAATGTCACTTATGATTAAAGAATACCCTAACCTCTAAAGTTATCTAAACCGGCCTTTGATACCAACTATAAAGCCCCAGCCTTAAACCTTACTTAATCTTGAGTTATTACAAGATTACACATTGAGGATCGTTTCAGGTTTAGAGTTTTTGAGAATTAGATCATGAAACTTGCATTACATTCCACATTTAAACAAAGTGGTTACATAAAAGACAGTATTCATTCTTCCCATCAACAGAAACATATTTCAAATGAAACATGGATTCTTTCTTGACACATCCTCGACACTATTATCACATCATGTACCTTTCCCTTGACCTGTGAAAAACATTTCAAAAACTTGGGATGAGCATAAAAATCTCAGTAAGGGTTATAAAAATATGGAAAGGAAACATGAGTTCGTATATACATAAGAATGAAATCATACTTTACCCATAAAATATTGGCATATCCAATCGTGAATAAATCATAGAAAACATAAGACATAAAGGTAACTTGAGGCATTCATAACATTCTTACGTGGGGAGTAACCCTCTTGGTTACGTTTGGAATACCCATCACAGTATATTCCCTAAATCTCTTCGGAGAAACCTTAACGTTTCACTCCTTCGTGTTACCCAATGCATTGGAGAGCTATATCGGGCTCACCCGCCCTTAGTTTATCACAGAACCACCCGTTATTCATAACAATGACCAAGAACCATAACATAATCGTATCACATAAACATGAATAAAGGAAACATAACATTTCCACATTTCAATCACAATATAACATTTTAGGATATTGAAATAATGAATCCATTCAAAAAGAAACCATTTCCAAAACCATTTAAAACATTTAATAAAGAGATTTTTGAATCAAAGTGTCCCATACCACCTTGATACTTTTAACATTTTAAACCATTAATATCCATATAAATAAATCCTTAAAAACCATTTTGAAATCATGGATATTAATAAGAACAAATCATTAAAACATTTAAAACGATATTTTGGTTAAAGGGGTTTTACCAAAATTACAGACACTTGAATACAATAATCGAGGAATAATATTTAGTCAGAACTTTATAATATCATGAGAATAAAAGGATTCATGATATAATACTCCAAAAGACAGTATATACACCATATAAGAGTGAATTGGTGCATAACAACAATAAACCCTCAATAGAAATTTCAAATGTGATGAAATCCCTTATAAAGAAGGTATCCTTAAATTAAGGACAAATCAATCTCAAAAATATGTGTGACAAAAATAAATACACCCAATATAAGTGGATATTAAGTGTAAAACAATAAAAGGTCATTCACACGTATTCAATGGATGAAATATTCAATGACTACATGTTGAAACCAAAGAAATCGAAATTGGGTTAAAAAGTTCCCTTGACAGCCTAACGGCATCACATCAAAATGAGTTGATGAGAGATAAAAAGAGTATCTCATCACATGGACATAAAATTTACATCAATAAGGATATATGAGAACATATCCCAAAATAACAATATGTAAATTAAAAGACCCAACAAAAGAAGTCTTTTAAAAAAAGAGGAGGGTGAAAGGTTCCCTTACCGACTTAGGTATCTTTCAAAACATACACCCCATGAAAGAAGGACAATAGATCATTGATGTAAATACTCATAAATGAAAGTATATTACACAAATAGTAGAATAATGGGCAGTACATACACCACTCAACGGAATTTATGGCAAATGTAGCATAAATCTCACGGGAATAAAAGTGAGATGAAAAATCCCTTACGAAAACTCGGCAGCCTAACAGCGCCACATAAAACTTCCGAATATGGATTGATGAGATCAAATAGGGTATCCCATCACATTACAATAAAATTTACAGAAAGAGGAATATAATATAACATCCCCCAACATTACAAAGAGGATCTTAAAAGAAGTGACATAAAGGAGAGTACTTAAAAATAAAGAGAGAGGTTAGATCTCTTACGAAAGTTCGGCAGCCTAACGGCGCCACTCAAAAATTCCAAAATGGATTGATGAGAGAGAATAGGGTCTCTCATAACATGAACATAAAAATTATAGTAGGAGTAATATAAAAGAACATCTCAATCATAAGAAAGATGAGCTTAAAAGAAATGACATAAAAGAGTGTACTTAAAAAGAAAGAGAGTTGTAGGATCTCTTACCTCGGGTCTGACTTGACTCGATCGTTCTTTAATCTCCTGAATAATAAACTTGATTTAATTTATACTTCCTTAAGAACATTTTTCAAGTTCATTATTCCTTTTATATCACTTATTAACATGTCATAAACATTATGTAATCATTTAAGTTAATAATATTTGTTTTGCCGATAATTGGTTCTTAAGTCGAAAGTGGACTTCTTACAATTACATGTTGTTCGTGTGGCCAAATGTTTATTATATCCAGAATTGTATTCATTATTTAGATATCATATATGTCATATATATCCAGTACATGCATTAATTTATAACATTACATAATCATTTAGAGGTAAGAAATGAAATGCACCGTTCATGGAGACGGTAAGCCGTACGTACGCATGAACGCAACTTTCATTTCTATTTCATATTTTATAGAATGGAATAATAATTATATAAAGTTATATTATAATTACAGTATAATATCATATATAATATCATATTTCCATCCTTTATACATCCCACATATGGTATTTAACGAATCAAATCACTTTGAGGGGGCGGTAGTCCGCACTTCCTTAAATGAAGATATCGCGTATACCCATTATGGAATCCATAAAGGTAAGACAAAAATGAAAAATACAGAATCATAAATAAAACATAAACATATTATATATCATATATAAAAATAGTGACATCATAATGGCCACCATTGAAGGTGTTAAATGAGTATTGAACAATCATCGTTTCGGGAGGCAGAATTTCACCATCCACGGAAACCGTATGTTCTTTAACCATTTGATGTAGTTGTGTGAGAGTGTAGCTAGAATAAATCTTATAACAACATCCTAGTATATTGAAGATACTGTTGTTGTTACAAAAGAAGTAAATAAAAAGAGTTTAGGGGGTTGGAGAAGCAAAATAAAACAAATGAACATGAGAGAGTGAATTACCTTTAAAAGTGTAACTCCTTTTGAGTTGAGCCTAAAGGCTTCCTTTGAAAGGATTCTGACCAAAGGGAATCCCCTAGGATGAGTAGAGGGATGTGGAGAGATCAAATGGGCAGGGTTTGGCCGAGCCAAAGGCTTGAAGAGTGTGTGAAATGAGGTAGAGGTGGGGGCCTTTTATAAGAGGAGAGGAGGGGCACTTTTGGAAAGTAAAGAAATATTACATTATTTGAAAATGTGTTTCGGTTTTAAAAGATCCCACATTGATATAATTCGGGGATAAGGTGATAATTCTTCGAAATCCACACATCCAATTGGTTTTTTACATGTTTAGTTCATAGATTTTACATTATCTTTCAATTTTATTTAAATCGTCAAATAATGATGTCATCGCTGCATCATTATTATGTCATATATAATTTAATATATATAATGTCTAAAAATTATAAAAAATATACTATGATATAGGAAATCTTTTTATCTTTCCAATGACTATTTATAATCAAAATTTGGACTTGTATAACCCCACTTTAAAATTGTTATCGTAAAACATATTATGTTTGTGTCATTTTCCCTTTAACATTAAATAAAAAGTAATTTATGTCATTTCCCAACAAAAGTGGATCCATGGGGTCCCCAAGTTGACCCATGGCATGTCATGGTCGTCCATAACACAACCAATGAGGTTGGGACATGTTTCTAGGTCATTTCATTTTATTAAAATATTATTTATACCTTAAACTACCCTAATTACCACTAATCGCGATTAAAACTTAATAAGTTACTATTCACCAAAAAATTATTATAATCTCATTGAACCAAATTTTACTTCTTAATGACAACCATGTATGTCGGATTTTTGAAAGTCAAAACACAATGATGGCAAAATTTCATTTAAACGGAAAATCAGTTTTTATAAGTACCACTTAGTGGTTTCACTATTCATCAAAAATTGAAGTTTTTCAGAAAAATCCCAAAAATTCACCCTAAGCTATATTTGATATTCTGAATTCAAGAATGAATTCCATTTTACAAAATTCAAAACATATAAGTCACATTAATTAATTTAATAATTAATTCCCGATGTCATGTCAAATAGCGTGTTTTATGAAACAATAAGTATCAAAAGATTGACACTAGTTTAAGTCTGATTTCAAAGTGAAATTGATTCCAACGAACACTATTGGATTTAATGGTAAAAATATTTTCTAATTTCACTTTAAAACCAATTAAAAATATAATCTAATCATATAAATAAATTAGATTAAAAAAAGGTTTTGAATTAAAATACAACATTTTACACTATTCATTAAAAAAATGAACTTTATCGGAAAGATACCAAAAATTTACACAAAGTAAATTTTGATGTCCCGATTCTTAATAAGAGTTTTATTTGGTCCAAAAGAATGTATAAGAGTGAAAAAAACTATATTTAATGACAGTTCTCCATTAAAAGGCGATAAGTGAACCTTTAGTGAAAACTAGGGCATATACGCCTAAAATTGAATTCTTTCCGTATTTTAAGCCATTATCTTTTATTGGATAAATGTAAAAACATTTAAAAAACATATATAATCATATTTTAGTTATTTCTATCCATTCCCGCCAATACAACGGCTACATGTTAACTACCATTTTAATTAATATTATTTTATTATTAGAGTGCAACGTAAGATTCCCAAGAAACTCGTTGTTGCGTGTTGGGTACGCCATCGAGCATAGCGTCCCCTTTAAAGTTATTTAAATATTTTATTCACAAATATGGATAAATATGAAATGTCATATTCTTTATTTACCTGGGGTGTTACATGTAATGAGTAACTATTTATGATTATTATAAAGTAATATTGATACTGAAATAATATATATATACTCCAATACAATTCCACGATCATAGGAACGATATCATCACTCGTGCGTACGTACGGAATACCGTCTCCACTTCTGTGAATGGAATTTTAAAAATCCGAGAGACACAGTTGATGTCTGTAAGTAAAATGTGGTTCAATGAGATGAAAATAATTTTTGGTGAATAGTAACTTTTTACTTTTATTTACCACGGTTAAAAGTAAATAGGGTAATTAAGGGTAAGAATGATATTAATATTACCCTAACACATGTCCTAATTCTATTGGACAAGTGTATCTCGACCAAAAACAACCTTAAGTGTATAATATTATCATTTAGGCCCACTTGGATTAGATTATGACATTTAATATTATTTTATTTAATGAATAGTTAAAATTGTTAAAATCAAAGATTAATAACGAAAACATTTTTAATATGGGGTTATACATAAGATAAATTCGACTATAAATATTCATTAGAAATATAAAAAGATTTCCTACATTAGTATATTTTATTTATAATTTTTAGACTTTAAATAAATTAATTTATTTATGACACAACGATGATGCAGTAATTACCCTTTTAAGGAAATATTAACATAATTGATGTTATAAATGCTCAAATGAATGTAATTTGAGACTTTTTATAAATTAAAATAATTTTATAGGTTACTATGATATATTATTGTTGATTTAATCAACATTGTTCGAACATATAATTCTGTTATTATTTTCACAAAAATCATATATCAAATAGTGTCAAAATTGACACAAAATAGTTTTTAAAAAAATATTATATTATTAATTGTTATTTTATTCCTAAAAATCTAAGGTTCGGCCAAATGACTTAGATAAGGATATATATATTAATAATAAACAATTTGGGGTTCGTTTGGCATGTTATAGTAATTTTATTAACCATATAGTGTAAGAAAACAAAAAGACACGGTAAAAGTTAAATTATTTAACTTAGAGTTAAATCTAATTGATAAGGTTACAATAATACCCTAAACTTGTCTAAATCCTATTGTATGATAGGATTTCGACCCATACCCACTTTAGCTTCGAAATAAGACCCTTTGGAACCATTATAAACCGATTTTGACTTTAATATAACATAATATTTTGAGATATTCCTAAGGTGCCCCTCTCCTCCCTTATAAAAGGGCACCTCCTCCCTCTCTTCCTCACACAACATTGAGCCTTCAAGCTCGGCCAAACCCTGCCAAAATCACTTCTCCACTTCCCTAGTATCATCCTAGAGGTCCTGGTCTTCTTAAAAGATCAATTTTGTGCCCTAAAAGGAGGTCTCAAAGAAGCACTTCAAAGAAGAGGTAATACCCATTACCGATCCTTTTCAATTTCTTTCTTCTTCAACTTCTTCTTCATTAGTTGTTTCATGATAAAGTAATAACATCAGTATTTATTATATACTGATATGTTATTATAAATATGAAACAACTCTAATTATCCTTCTATCCATCCTACGGAAAAATGAAATCACCGAGCGTGCGTACGTACGGAATACCGTCTCCACGCCGTGGTGTAATCTATTTTCCACCACCACCTTAAAAGGATGGGTATAATGGTGTAATGAGTAACTATTTATGATTATTATAAATTAATATTGATACTTAAATAATATATATACACTCCAATACAATTCCACGATCATAGGAACGATATCATCACTCGTGCGTACGTACGGAATACCGTCTCCACGATGTGATGCGACTCGTTCTACATGATCATCATTACATAGTAATTATATAAATGAATTGAATGAATAAATATGATATATGTTACACTAATACCATTCTGGATATAAGGTATCTATAAACTTAAAATAAGAATAAGAATTTATTCGGCAAAACATGCATAAGAACAAAAGGCAATAAAGACCCAAGTAACAAGTAACAATGAAATATTACTAACAAGAAGCTAAGAATATGACCATATATGATATCATATCAATATATATGATTCTATAATAAGTCAATAACATTATTTAAACCATTATACAGGATCTTGGGACACGTACAAAGCAAATCGGACCTAAGGTAAGGGAATATATCACAATCTCATTTTATCCGAGATTGTTAATACTTTGGTGTTTACTGGGGTGTATTTTATCATTCACATCCATGTTTACTCAATATGTAATATTTTTTCCATCCACCTAAAACTGTTTAAATCCAATTTTACCCTTCGGTAAGTTTTTATTAAAAGATATGAAAGGAATCATTTGTCGTTTTTCGTATGAGGTACTTTTTTACTTTTCTGACAAAAGTACAAAGAATGTTTTTTTTAACTTATACGACATGAATGGATTTTTAAAACATTATTTCCAAGAAGCTTCCTTTAAAAGTTTTAAATTTTATTTTTAATCAACTTCTTTTAGTTTAAAATTTTATGACCTTTTAAGAAAGGAAAAATGTTTTTTAAGTAGAAAGGATATTTTCTTCAAGAATGGAGTTCAAGTGTTTTATCAAAATTATTTTCCATCTAAGCTAATAAAGGGTTCTGTTTCTATCCATATTATTACATGGATTTGATTATGTTGTGATGGAAATAATTTTATGAATTTGTTTATCTTATATGAATTGTTTTATGATGTCACTATGTTTAAAGATTCCCATTTTTATTACATGGGTTATGCTACGATGTATGGTTTATGATTTTGTGGCACACATAAGAATGGTATCATTATGAGATGGGTGGGACCTATATCTCCCTCCAATGCATTGGGTAAAGATTTTATATCTCATGAGATAGACATGGCTGGAATGGTAGGTTATACCGGTTCAGTGAAATAGGACTGAAACGAGGGTCACTCGATTCAGAAATGGACTTTGTCTAGTAAGATAGTCTTGGAAATGAGTCTTGACTAACAAGAAATGATTCTCTATGATTATGTGTGTATGCCACAAAGTTTAATGATTTAAGTTATGATTATTGTGAATACATTTCACTGCCATGAGTTATCCCAAGTTATGAAATTATGATCTCTTTTGTAGGTTAAGATTTCCAAAAGTTAGGTTCTTATGTATATGATGTGATTTATATTTCTTTTGTTTACCCTTACTGAGAATTTGAGCTCACCGTTTTATGTTTTCTTTTCACCAGGATATAAAGAAAGGTTTTAGGTAAAAAAAGGGAAGATATTTATGGTAGATATTGAAGATCTTTCACCAGGATTAGAAGATTATATTCTGAGTTTCCAAAGACACTAAACTATTACGGTCCTTGTGTGTGTGTTTTTGTAATGTACTAAGTATTCCGCAAAAGTAATGTAATGTCCATGTACGTCAAGCTACGGGTCTCTACACATGTTTTAGTCACATGATATTTTATCATTCTTAATGTTTCATTATAATCTATTCCTTAAATACTTCCCTGTTTTATGACATTGCTCATGATTTTGATGTTTAAACATTATGTTCATGTTTTTATGTTTTGTTTTATTTTATCCATGCTTACCCTTACTGAGCATTTGAGCTCACCCTTTATATGTTTTCTTTTCCCCAGGATATAAAGAAAGGTTTTAGGTAAGGAAACAAAATGGGGAAGATCGTTATGGGTGTTTTTGAAGATATTTCAACATGATTAGAAGTTTATTTTCCGAGTTTCCAAAGACACTAAACTATTACAATCATTGTGTGTCTATTTTTGTTTTGTATTAAGTATTCCAAAAAATAATGTAATGTCAATGTAAGTCAATCTTCGGGTCTCTAAAATATTTCATTTCTATTTTTCTCATTCATAAAATCTAATATTCAAGATATCATGATTGTTCAGTTTCATATGACCAATAATAGGACAAAAAAATAAGAATACTCAAAGATCCCATCTGGAAGTGATGAGGAGTCCAGATGAGTGACATAGTTACATGTTGTGTAACAAAACGTTATACATCATGTTCCCCTAGTCAACCACATAAGGGAGATTCCCAGAAATCATGACACATCATGGGGAGATTGATATGTATTGTCATTACAAACCGTGTATATATCACTAATTGGCATAAGAATATAGAGGGGTATATGGCATGTAGTTGGTGTACACATCAAGTAACCCCTCAAGGTCTTTTACTGCATAAATCATGTAATTCATGTGGTCAGATAACACTACATGTAATTACTGCATGCCACATAATGACTTCTAACAAAGAAACCTGGAATCAAGATTGTTAAATAGTGTGTAGTAGGTTTTTCATGTTGTACAACACATGATAAGCGATGAAAGGTGAAAGAAGAGTCCCTTAGAGTTTAGTGTTGGTGGCTAGAAAAAAATTACATGATGTATAACTAATTGAACTATTCTTGTAACTTGGTCTAACTCATACAAGGAACACACTGAGATAATTCTATAATGTGAGTAACCTCATGGAGAATATTAATTAAATAAAGAAAAACTTAAGGACGCAATGTGTAGCTAGCTATACAGGTTTTGTGATAGGGATTTTACAAACGAGGTAAACATTGAGTGATTTTTGGCATGTTGGGTAGAATTAAATTATTTGATAATTATTTTACATTTTATTCTAAAAATACACAACATGTATAGTTATCATTCATTCCATGTACATCACTAGCATCCACAAAGGTACACATCATGTATATTTATGGAATTTCATGTGGTTATACATACAGTTCAGACTACATTGAATAGCCCGTAGAAAAAAAGAGTGTATATATAATGACATATCATATAAGTACACAATATATGAAAAGGAAAATTCACAACCTTAATACCCACTATTTCATTTTAAGGTACAATTCATGTAATAACTAAATTATAGAAATGGATTTAAGAATACTATGAAGGGTACATGTCATTACATCTCTAGTACATGTTGTGTAATAAATAATTTAAAATTAAAATTAATTAATTCAATTTATTTAAAATTAATGAGTATGGTAATCTCATTGAATGTTTGGATTTTAAATTAATAAAACTAATTAATTATATTATATTATGAATTTATTGATTTTATATGTTTATCTTAATGAATAATTAATTCAAATGAATGATATAATTAGTCATTTTATTTTTGTGGATGATCATTAAATTGATCGATATATGTGTGTGTGTGTGTGTGTTGTTATGTTACATTTCTATTTAATTTAATTTTCTATTTTATATGTTATTATTCTAAAATATTTATTAATTTAAATATCTTAAAATGTGTATCATTACTTATTCATTATTATATATGATACTACATGGCTATGGTTTATTTTATATTACCATAAACCCCTAATATCCCTCACGGGTGATTGAAAAAGTACATGTAAAAGATGGAACTCCATTTCAGAGGAGATAGATCAAGACCCGGACAAGGATATACTAAACATTAAAATAAATAGCTTAATGGTCGAATACTACAACTCAATTTATGTATCTGATGAAGGTGTTATTCCGCTAGTATTAGGGGATGGTTTATCTTCTACTCAATAAAGAAACCAATAGTTAAAATCTCAAGATAATATGACATGTTTATTTTAATTTTTATAGTGCATTGTTATTTATTTATTTATGTGATGTAATGATTATTTTATGATTAAATGCAACCACATAAGGTAAAATAATTAACAAGAATGAAATATGTAATAAACTAAAATTATTATAATTAATTATTTAAACACAAATAGTTAATTAATTATTTAAAATCAACAATTTATTAATAAATATGTACAGGATACGATAAATAGTATTTATGCATAAAGCTAAAAAAATCCCTTAATAAATTTATTAAAAAATTGAATTCTTTATGTCACAAGAGTTATAATTAAACCATAGTTTTACGAACTTATTTTTCCCAAGTTAGGCAGATTTCAATTATCAAGGAGTTCTAAATAATGTATTGCATAATCTAATCCTAGATAGTATTAATGGTAGATTTTCGTATAAATACATAGTGTAACTAGGAGGTAACTGTAGATGAAATCTAGGTGTGGGGTTTTGAGATTGTGGATCCCACTCATAAAATTAAGGACCTGAAGGATAATGTATTTGGGAAATACACCTACCAAAATACCTTTACATATTTGTGACGCCCAAATCCTGATTATTTAAAAGTGAATATGAATTTTTTCCACTAAAATATCCTTGTGGTGGGTTATTCTAAATAAAATGGTAATAGATTTAGAAATTTTATATATTAGTGGGATACTAATATTAATGATGTATTACGTCAAATTTAGTAATTAAGATAATGACCTAATATATAATTTTTTTGTATAAAATGGTTTTTCATTCTACCATTAATCTATCCTTAAGATCTATTTTAGAGGAAAAAAATATATTGAGTTCTGTTAAATTTTAGAATTCATAAAATTTATGACTCATATTACTATTCCAAGAACATAATTTTTACATGTTAGAGTACCCAGTTCCTACTAATCCATCTAAAGTGGTATGTGGGGAGGAAAATTCTAGTTCTAAAAACACATAGATGATGCATTGGATATCCAATGCATAATGCTATCATTCATTACTAGTGAGCTCCATAAGTTTCATAATGAAATGGATATACAAACCATCTTCTATAATCTCTATAATATTTATCCAGATAAATCATGAAATTAGATGTATAAAATCTCACAATCTTTATTTATGTGCCATCATAGATAAGGTGCGCTTAATTGACCTCTTGTAGTAAAATTGATTAGATGTATTGAACATTTAAAAAATCTATATTTCATGAAAAATAAGGAATTTTGCATAAAACTCATGATTGACTCACATACTTAGTGATTCTCATGTTTTATTTTGGATTGTATTATGAACTATATAGATAAAATTCTACTATACCTCATCAATATTATTTTTTAGGGAAATAAGAACATGAATCATGAAAGTCCTTCATTACATATTGTGAACAAGAGGAGAGAAAATGATAAAATATATAAGACTAACATCAAGTCTAAGACACCATTAAAACATTATTAAAAGAGGATAAAGATCAAGGGGTGGGATAAGGGGAAGGTTAAAGTGTATTTTTGGTGTGGTAAGAAAGTCCGAAGGAAAAATAAATGTGTCTCAATAAAGATTAAATGTAATGTTTCATGAGAATTAATTATCAAATGTAATATCTCAAATTCTATAAATTTGATATTTTATCTAGCTTATAGTATTAACATTTATATCCCAGTATTTAAACTGATTACAATATATAATTTTACTTGAGGTGTTGTGGATATTCAAGCTGCCAATGGAGTAGGAATAACTATAATAACTATCAGATATTAATATATCACACTGCCAATCAGATTGATTCTTTTTTTAAAGAATAAATATTATATACCTAGTCTAAAAAAACATAATATTCATGTATATTTGAGATATGGAAGGGTTTATTTTCATCTTTGAAAATAAGATCATATTATTTTATAAAGATGGAACTTATTTTGGGATGGAATGCTTGACTAACTATATTTTTATACTAGAATAAATAATTATGTGTTGTAAATCGTTAGGTAATCAAGTTCACATGACTTCTTTCACACTCAGTTACTACATCACTTATTTTATCATGTAAATGAGAATCACTTGATGAAGACATTTCATGAATTATATTTTGAATATTTTAAACTAAAACACTTGGATATATATAATGATTGTTTTCAAGGAAAATTTACCAAAGATTTATATAGAGGGCATGGTTAAAGAATATAATGCTTCTAGAATATGTTCATATAGATGTGTATATATATTTTCTATTAGAATATATAGGTGTATACTCTTTCTTTATAAATATTTTCAAATAATTTTGTAGATATGGATATCTTTATATAATGAGGTATGTTTTGGAACCATTGAAAATTTTAAAGATTATATGAATGAAATTTAGAATAATCATGGAAAGAAGGTAAATAAAACCCACTTAGAATGTGGTGTGGAATATCTTAACCATGGGTTTATTGATTATCAGAGGGAGTTCAATATTCTATCTTAACTCACTCCTACTCATACACTACACTGGAATGATTTTAGGGAATTGATGAACCATTCCTTGGTGGAAATGGTGAGATAATTATGAGTTATGAATGTATTAAATTACCATTTTTGGGACATGAATTATATAATGAAATATACACACTGCACCAAGTTCCAACTAATATAGAAATCAAATACCAATTGAGTTATAGAGTTGGAAAAAAATATTTTTTACTCATTTTTATGTATGGGGATGCGATAAATTTTAAAAGTGAATCTCTAAAAACAAACATGAATCACATGGTTTGAATTTTATTTTTATATGGTATTACAATTAAATATGGGTTGGTTACATATTTTATTATATATATGAAAATTTAATAGGGAAATGACAATAAAAATTTATTGAAGAGGTGTCCTCTCCAAAATAGATAGTGGGAGTAAGGTTAACTTTGATGAAGTCTATACTCAAGATAAATAAGAGTTATAACCAGAATAAATTAGACATATCCTAGTGGAAGTTGTTTTTATAGTGACACAAGTACTGTATATGATAACTATAGAAGATAGAGAATTTGATAGATATGTTTTTCTAGTTATCATGGATGGTAACTTGTTATTAGTTGATTATAATGAATCTATACTCTATAAGGAATCAATAAATGGTTTAATAGTTGAAAAGTTGAAAAGAAGAAAGAATAAATGAATTTTGAAATGAAATCCATTTTTTAGAACTAGATCTAGGTCTTGTAATATCTTCTATTTTATGTAAATATTATTGGGTGAAAACAAGTATTCAAGAAGATACTTGATATAGAGGTTATTTTCAGTGCCTATAATCCATAAGTGGTGGATAAAGGTTTAAAAAATCAATTTATAGACTATGGGGAATCATTTTCACAATATTATATGTTATAATACATAAGAATTATACATTTCATAAAAATATATAATTATTAAGAGTTTTGGGAAAATGATTTCAAGATAGAATTCATTAATGGAAACACTATAGAAGATGTCTATATGATACAACCAAAAGTGTTTGTGAATCCAATGAATTTCAATAAATAGTGAAAATATGAATGATTTGTTTACGGGTAAATTAAGAATTCAGATCATGAAAAATTAGTTCTGATAATTCCATAATTGAATTTGGTTTTATAATATATGAATTTTATCCTCGTATCAATAAGATGATTTCTGAGAGTGAAGTAATTTTCCTAGTAGTATATGTTGATTATATATTACTAATAAAAAATTAGATACCAGTCATACAATCATTTTAAAGGAGGATAAATGAATTATTATCAATGAGATAATTATGTAATGTTTCCTATATTATAAATATGAAGATCCATATTGATAGATGAAAGGGGATTTTTAAACTATGTCAAGGTATATAAATTAACAAGGTATTTAAGAGATTTAATATATAATAGTCAATGTAAGGATTGTTTCCAATGACTAATGAAATAAATTTCTCCAAGAAAATGTGTCCTCATACATAGGAAGGTAAAGATAGAATGATACTAATCCCTTATGAATCATGGATAGGATCGTTCATGCATCCCATGCTATGTAAAAGGATTGATGTTGCGTAGACCTTAAGAATAGTAGGATAATGTTAAGAAGACCCAGGTGATCCATATCAGTCATCTATAAATACCATCCTAATTTTTCTTAGGGGTATAAAGGATATTTCCCTTCTTTATAGAGGAAATATGGAACTAGTTATTTGGGTATACAAATATGATAATTTCCATATAGATCAGAATAAAATCAAATCATAGTTGGGATATGTATTCTTACTTAATAGAGGTATTTTAAGTTGTAAGAATTGAAATAATATGTTGGTTTAGAATTTAATAATAGATTACGAGTATATTTATGCTTTTTAGGTAGCAAAGTAAGTAGTTTGGATATATAATTTCCTCTAATACCTTGATATGGTACATAATATTGAGGATTTTGTCACATCATATTATGATAATACTACAATGATGGTCCTAGTCAAGGATCCAAGGTAAGATAAATGGATGAAACATGTACTTAAGAATCATCACATCTTAAGGGGTTTTTATCGGAGGGGTGAGGTCAATATAAGTAGGGTTTTATGGAATATTACATGGAATACCCATAGAATAAAGTGATATATCAGCAGAAACATGAATAGTATATAAGATATAATAGATTAAATTTATTAGAAAACAGTTCCACAGAAAGTGTGTGTCTATTGGAGTCATCTTCCTGTAACCAACTAACATCATAACATTTTTAACAAAATATTATTAAATATTTTGTCACATGATGATTTTTCTTCTATGTGACATTAATTTTATAATGTTCTTTGAGAACTTGTAACATAAAAAGTTTATAATAGTTGACTATTATTATACGAACCTTGAAATAAATTGGAAATATTCTTAAAAAAACGTCACATTGCATGGATTTAATCTATCTAATGGGAAAATGAGTTTTGAATATCATGTGCAATAGTCTCATAATACATTAATATTCATTCTCTTGAAATTAAATCCGGGTAATCATCAATAGAGTAGGTTATAGGTAAAAAACCTCCAATGGGAATTCTATGTGTTATATGTGCCATTAAATATTACTATATATAAGTGTGTGAATTTTTCCTTACACTTGAGATTATTATTAATGTATATCGTGAGTCATGTAAATTGATATATTATTGAAAACCATGATAATATATTGTTGGGGTAAGGTATAATAGTTTTGGAACATCATAATTGATATATAATTAATTGAATAATCCAAGGAAGGATTGATAAATTTTGAGTTAATGAAAGATGATATGTTGATATTTTAATTGACATGAAACTAATTTATTATGTTTATGGATCTAATAACTCATTTATGAGTTCATTTTAAAGTGACATAGAAAGATAAATCAATCATATAGGTTGATGATATAGGTATTCAGCCAAAATGATGTGATATCAAGATAAAGGGATTATATTACATAGTATGTGTTCATATGACGTTGATTTCATTATACCGACCCAAAACATTTACAGATATAATTACAAGATTTTTAAAATAAATATTCCCTAAATATAACTAATCGATTTAGTAGAATAATGTATTTAAAAAAATAGGTTTACAATGCATCAAAATAAACCAAAACAAGAAATCTTTATTTTTTCTTCCTAATGATCCCCAAAATCCCTTTGAGATCCTAAAAATAAATTGGATAACCTAGGGATCACATATAGTAAATGTTTGGACTATAAATCCCAATAAGAGAAAAAACATGGTAATAAAGCATAATATATGCTTCAGAACAAATAATATTATAACATAAACGAGAAGGCTCACGCATAATAAAATAGAGGTACAATCTAATTATAATGGAATAATAATATCATGTAAACCAAGGAATGTGAAATAATATATAATATATCATAAACATAAGTTAAGACTAATATCCAAGAAAAAATCATATGGTAGATATAGTCTCATAATAAATTCGGTTCACTATTTAATCTCATACATATCATATCATGGGACTGAAAAACATAACCCAAAACTATAGAGAACTATATGGGTGCACCCATCATAACATGTAAATTCTTGTGTATTCCATAAAATTTAATCATTAAAAATTAAAAAACATATGAAATATCCATAGAATTGAATGGGTTGTGTAATCATGTCTTATAAAACCTTTTTATCACACATCATAATGGTATCCACGAAATAAGGGAATAAATCATTATATTACATTCATAAGGGAAAAATAAGAATATATCATGATGCATAATTTACAAATAAAGTGGAATCAAGAAAAATGTGGAAAGTTACTATGAAAAACTTCCATTTATATGAGGTTTTAGGGAAAATAGTAACAATGTTTTAAAGATTGTAAAAGAATAATAATTTACAAATAACCATAAGTGACCTAAAATGGTTATATATGTAAAAAATATTTTCTTCTTAACTATTTAATTTTTAAAACATTTAATTTATGGATAATTTTTTAGGGGTAAAGAAAATTGAAAAATTTCCCTTTATTCAGTTTTTCAAAAGAAATTGAGAAGGGATCTTTAAAAAAAATTATATACACATAAAATAATAGTGAATTAAATTAGGTATATATGTTGGGATCATATATAAATAATATACTATAAGTAAATAAAAAAAATAAAAATATAATGTGAGGAAAAGACAAAGAAATGATAACCTAAATAAAATTGGGGGTCCTAAGAGATCCCATATCTTATGTTATAGAATCATTCTACAATTGAAAATAAAATCTGATATAACAAAATTATAATCATTAATAACTTAATTAAGAAACCTATAATTATATATAAGATTTATTATATTTTATTATGTTCATTAATAACTATTTCATTGATATAAAAAGACTAATTTCCATTTTCTATGGGCCTTTGTTTCATGCTTCCATGGTCGAATCAATTGTGTATAATTTTGTAAGTTCTTATCAAATGAAAATAAAACACCATAATTATAGTGAAATCATATTAAAGAACATATATATGAAAATATTACCATTTATCTATATATATTATCACATTGGGATGATAATGTTGGTAAAATGTTAATGTTATATAGTTTGTTTATTATGGAAGTTTTACCAACCCTTAAAATCTAGTTTTATCTTATTTAGTATTGTGGGAATATATATATATATATAATTTCAAGAAAATATAACATCACATTTATGTCATTTTGAAAAATTATAATTTAATTTAATCCTTTCAAGAAGGTAATAATGGGAAACAAAAACTCATCATCTGCAGAGGCTATTAATCAACATAATGTGGACAATGTTTCCATTTTTAGAATAAGAGGAGTAATGATGATTATGGGTGATAGGTATTATATTATCATAATAATATTACATCATATATTTTAATGTGAAGTTATTATTCCATGTTTAATGGTTTTTTTTAAGATGTTGTGGAACAAAATAAAATTACCTGAGGGTATTAAATTCTCTTTTGGATGCCTCCTCTTGAGATTTTATTAATAGCCACATGGATTGATCTTTTTATGAAACCAATAGTACTAGGGATTAGGGAAAGGATTTGGAAGATATTTGGTATTATATTTCGTAATTTACATATTTTATAAGGTGATAGAATAAGGGGATTTGAGGTATGGTATTTATATGGGGAGGGGAGGGGTGTTTTTAAAAAACAATTTTTATTGGATTTTTTGTTTTGACTCATGTTGAAAAATAGTATTAATTCTTGTGACTGTATATATAGTAAATGGTGATATTTAGTTATAACTATTGTGTCATTATATAAACCATGAAACACAAATTCATGGTGTTGTATTATAATTTCATATATTATATTTTTCCATATTTCACTATTCAGAAAAAAATTCAACAATTTTAGAAACATATAAAAAATTCAACATAAAAACTTTCCAATATATAGAATGAAAAAATGATATCAATTAAATGAAAATAGTATTTAAAATATAATAAATATAGTTTTTTAATAGAATCATATCTAATTTTAAAAATACCAAAATTAATATTATAAACAATTTGACAACCTATTGAAAAAATACTTATGTTCTCATAAAATTATATTATAATTATAATAAAAAATAATATAAATTTATAAATCCATTAGTGACCCTAACTTTTCATACATAGATATTACATATTTTTAGAAGAATATTAGTTACACAAAATAATGATCCATGCAAGGATCATATGAGCCTTTTTTCATTAGAGAAATGGACATATAAACAACTAGTTCATAAGTGAACTACATCATATCCCACTAAATTCATAATAACTAGAAATATTCTTATTCATATCATACACAATAACATTATTTATAGCCTGGGTAAAGGAAGCCTAAGAATGAGTAATCTTAGATTCTCAATAAGGGTAAACAAGGGACTGTAGGATCGAAATAATGATGTAGATGCTCAATATACAAGAGGGGGGGGGGGGTGAATTGTACAATTTAAAAATTCCTTTGGAACCTTTAAAGTTAGTTATGATTAAATATGTTTTCCTTAAGCAAAGGAAAGGGCTAAGTTTATCAAAGATAAACTTTAGCAAATTCAGAACACCTCTAACACCAAATGAAAACTTTGAAAGAGATTCCGAAAGTAGGTTCCAGAAATATGGTTCCGGAAATTGAATCTTAACAAAAGATTACAATATGAGATTCTACCTTAAAGTGTATAGAATCTAAATGAATCAGAGTACAAGTAGGAATGTATAAGAATTTTATACTTTCCTTACAATACAAAGAGCATCAAAAACAAACAAGTAGTTAAACTACAAGTAACAAGATATAAGTCTTTTAACCCAAAGAGAAGGGTATCCAACAACCATGGATAAAGGTCCCTTGATTTACACATTCAAGCAAGTTTGTCTTACCCACACCAGGGTAAGCCATCAATACGAAGATCGGAGTCTCTGTCTTGCTATCCCCGCAAGCCCTCAACTTCAAGGTAGTTGGAAACCACTGTCTTCCTCAGCAAGGAAGCCCTCGAACTTCAAAGTAGTCGGCACCTCTGTCTTCCTATCCCCGGAAGTCCTCAAATGTAATCACCATCATTCGGAGTCTCACAAAGCTTTGAGAGTTAATAAGAGCCTCTCTCTCTAGAAATCACTTCAATAGCATGTATGAACAATGTTGAAAAAGTTATTCATGAGTCATCATTGATCTCTCTCAAATGAGCTCTTATTTATAGGCAAGGTCGGCCTCCTTTCCAACAGTCATATTTTCCTTAAAAATCGGAGGGACCTGTACACGTGTAACTTAACCAATGTTTAGTTTATAACAGAATAGATGACATCGTTTTATAACAAAACAAGTGAAACAGAAAGTACGACATCGTTTAAAGTCTAACTCAAAATTTCAGAGTGAAGGTTCAGAGTGTAAACAAAAATATTTTTTCGGAGTCTAAATAAATTCGGAGTGTATAAAACAAAGATGATCAGATTATGTTTAATAGGTGAATTCGGAATGAGAATTCGGAATGAGAATTCATCAACAGAATTTGTAATGAGAATTTGTCATCAGAATTTGTAATGAGAATTCATCATCAGAATTCATAATGAGAATTCATCATCAGAATTTGTAATGAGAATTCTTCATCAGAATTCGTAATGAGAATTCATCATCAGAATTCATAATGAAAATTTGTCATCAGAATTCGTAATGAGAATTCGTATCCAGAATTCGGAGTAGAACTTTATCAGAGTTCGTATCCTGAATTCGGAATGAAACTTCATTACAGTTCTCATCTGGAATTTGGTACTTACAACAGAATGTTTCATATCAAAGTTTCAAATGATTTTGAGAATATAGAAATGAATCCGAAACTTATACATAAGAATTATATGAATGAAAATATGATAGGGAAAATTTTTCTTACAAAAGAGATCTTCCTTAAAAAAACTA
This sequence comes from Viscum album, assembly GCA_963277665.1. NCBI lineage: Eukaryota > Viridiplantae > Streptophyta > Magnoliopsida > Santalales > Viscaceae > Viscum > Viscum album. Next base: position 121,554,285 of record OY728129.1, on the reverse strand, counting down.
TTTTCCTTATAAAAGTGATTTTCCTTATAAAAACAATTTTCTTTAAAAAAGCAATTTTCCTTATAAAATAAATTTTCCTTAAAGAAAGGTGTTTGTGATTTTCAAAACAAGAAGGAATGAAAAAGTCATAAGTAAAAACCTTATTGACTCAATAGGGACATGTCAAAAATCACATTAGGATAACCACTTATGCACCATATTTTCGGATGACCTCCCATATAACATCTTTTGTGATTTCTATAACCTCTCGTTGACCCTTTTTCGGATTTGGGTAACCTCTCAAGTATAATTTAATCACATAAAACAATAATCATTACCCAATTTCTTCGAGGTCTGTATAATTCTGGAAACACCCATCATATAATGAAAATAATTCCTATGTGTTTCAAAATTTCATAAAACATTTAACATATCATTATCTATGAAAAATAAACATGATTCTTAAAAATTTCAAAATATAATAACACCAATAAGAGAAAAAATTTTGATAAATATATCTTCATCATAATCATAAACCATATAGAGAAAGAATAAGGGTGGTATCTATGGATCATATTCCATGTATTACATTTTTAGAATCAAGGGTTTTTTAAATTGATCAATAAAAATTAAATAAATTTTTCATAAATTTTTTTGAGGGAAATATATTTTCTGTATTTAAAACAATTCTTTAAAATCTAAAAATTCCCAAATTTTAAATGAAATATTTTCTTTTAAATTGAACATGAAATAATTTAATGGAATATTAAAATCATTAAGTGTTCATTATTTTATGAATTTTTTTCTTATCATATATGTAAAAACAATGATTTCTTTCACATTTTCGGTAAAAAGTAAAAATGTAAAAAAATTTCAAAACAAAAAGAATATTACATTAAAACCATTTTTTAAAAGATTCAAACATCAATATAAATGAATTTAAAAATAATAGGATACTATTAAAAAAAATTAAAACATTTTTAGAAAACATGGACATGGATGAACCATGATTTTTGACTATATGGATAAATATAGTAATCTTTTCCATAGAAACATCCATTTAGTCCATTTAGTTCATAAATAGAATATATTGATATGAAAAAAATTAATCCTAAAAAAATATATAGTGTAGAATAAATTTAATGAGATTATTTAGTGATAGATTGAATTATTTAATTAAAAAAATCATAATCATAAACAATCTTGATAATAATGAGATTTTATCCTAAAACCCTTTCTGATTGGTAATTTTTTAATCATAATCCCCATGATGGAAAGATTCATATATGTATTTGTAAATCCAAAAATATTTCATATGAATCATAATAATATATATTAATGGGTATAATATACACTAAAAAAAGAAACAAGTTGTGAATATGACATGTGTCTCATGCAATTAAAAAGTGATATGAAAATTGCATACCACGGTGGAATCCTTTGACTCATAATCCCGATTAAATAATAACCAAAAATAAAAAATTAAATATCTCTAAAATAAGGATATTCATGATATAACATGTCGATGGGTTATTGAAGACACCACACTAAATAAACAAGTGTTGAATATGGGATGTGTCTCCAATAAATAAAAAAGAGGCCAGAAATCCCCTAACTCAAGTCACAACATTATTAGTACATACTAAAACCTCCTATGTAATAAATATATGTTTTTTTATAAATTAATTATAGAAACCTAATAAAAAATTAATGGCCATATATAACTTATTTATAACATTTTATTTCTTATTTATTAACATTTTTTTGTCAAAATTATATGTTTAGGTAAAAACTGATTCCTTTTTCATATTTTTTTAGCACAATAATTTTTTTTCATTTTAAATTAACAATCGGTCAAAAATTTACATAATTTTAATTATGACCTAAATTTTTTATACAATATTTATTTACATATTTATATTCATCCATAAAATTTTGATACAGAAAATTAATTACATTGTCCATGGAGAAGGAAAGATCTACGTACACAAGAATGTTGTTTTCCTATATTCAACAGATGAAAAAAAGAAAAGAAAATATTAATTAAATTTTAAAGAATAATTTGTATACCATATATATATATATATTATTGATTAAATCCATCCAAACTAAGATATATTACAAAATAAAGTGAATAATGTACAACATCACATCGTAGTGGCGGTAGTCCACCCGTACAAAAAACCGACGTTATTTTTTTCTAATCGATTCAATGGTATGATGGTATATGTTATATTATAATTTTTTAGGTAGGAATATGTCATAAATGTAATAAATATATATTAAATCCATCATTATCTCTATATGTAATATGTGGTGATGAAAAATGAATTACATTGGTTCAAGAGGTGGTATTCCACTGTACACAAGATCAAAAGTTTCATTTCACATTTTATTGAAGAGGATATGCATATAAGACATTATGTTTTCATAATAAAGAACCATTATATGAGATACAATTGTATTATTATATTTATGTTATTAATACATGAATGAATATGGTAAGATAAAGAGTATAAAAAGAATGATCTTATTGTATACAATTGCCTTCTCATAGAAAAAACTATTTTGGATATCTTATTATGGACCTAGGGATTGATATTTAGGGAAGAACAGAAATGCAAGAACATGGATAAGGATTTTTTAGAGATATTTTTTTTGGGATTTTAGAATAAAAATTTCTTATTATATATTAATAAGTAAGGGGAGGAGGTTCCCTTTTATAATTGATGATGAGTGTGAGTTTTGTAAATACCCAAAAGTATTCAATAATGTGAGGTAACTTTCAAAAAATATGCCGCAAAAATTAATAAATATTTGAGTGGAGGTAATATAGGGTTGAACCAAACATCCACCACACAAATAAACACATTTTTTAAGAATTGTTTTCCTTAACCTCAATGTTTGCTTACTTTTACCATTTCAGTTTTCACCACGATTACCAGTTTTTTATTTTTTTTCCTAAGGAATATATCTCTTAAAACTAAAAATAATTGATCAATATTAAATAATTTAGACCCAATTATTACAAATAAGTAATCATATTTATGAAGTTAAATTCATATATCTCTGAAAAATTCATTTAAACACATGTAAATGTAAGGGGAAAATATTATTTTAACCTTAACTATGATATTAAATTTCTATTATTTTAACTAATAATTTTTAAAAAAAATATAGATTATCACATGATATTAATTATTTTGATTAAAAATATGTAATAATTTTTACAAATTTCAATCTACTTATGTATAATAATTTCATTTAATATTAAACCCACATACGTGATGAAAATGTGGTTTTCCAAAGAAAACGTTATCATTATTATAAAACATTTTTATACTGAATTTGGACAAAAAATTGATTAAAATGACATAAATTATATTAATAATATTATAAATGTTCTAATTTTACTATGAAAACAATTTTAAATCAAAATTTAACTTTTTAAAATCGTTAAATGAAAAGAAAAGTTTTAATGAAAGTGAACATTTTTCACTATTCATAAAACATTTAAACTTTTCGGAAAATTATCATAATTTAAATGTATGATGATTTTAAAATTTATATTTAAATAATTATGTAATTTTCTTCAATAAATTACCTAAATGTGGAAAATTATTTTAATAAACACATGAATGTATACCATTTTAGAAATATACAGTTTTTAAGCAAAAAACAAGACATATTATTATTCTATGCATAGATAAATTTTTTGAATCTTTTGTTGAATATATAATATAAAAATATAATATAAAAATATAATTAAAATATTTCCAAAATTGTGATTAATTTAATTTTATAAGATGAAAATTCACCTCATGTATAAATATAGTTTTTTGTAAAAACATATCATTCACTTTCAAATGTTTTTTTCTTTTATAGTGAATTGATAACCAATGAATTTATTTTATAAAAAATTAAAGAATAAAAATTTAATAATTTAGTTACTCCTATTCACACACACCTATTTAATGACTTGGTTATAATTATTACCTTAAATAATAATATTTAAATACTATATCACGGTTCCTTTAAACAAGGTGTTTCGTGTAATGCAATATATCGAAGAGACTAAATTTATTTGAAAATATATATATTTCATAAAATATAAGGGTGTTACATTCTTCCCCTATTAAATAAATTTCATCCTTTAAATTTGAACTCTATCTAAGTATCAGGGGTTTTACATTTTAAAGTTCCATTACAGAAAACCCAATTCATTAATGTTTTTAAAAAGAATCCTCTTAAAATAGTGAAATAGTATTATAAAGGTTACATAGTATGACACAAATATATGTTCCAAATAAAACAACTTTAAGTGAAACATGTGGACATGAAGGATAAAACTAATTCCCAAGGAATAATAGAGGGTGATATCGGACATGGTCATGAGAAAGTAAACAACCCCAACCCCAAAATACATTAATGGGGGAAATGTTCATTGATTCATCTAAAATCATATAAATAGGATAATTTTTTTCATTTCAAGGTCATTTAACTAATGTGGAGGTATTATTTTACTATCACATAGAAATAACTAGAATATAAAGTTACATGATATATTTTTTTTGTCATAAGAAAATTTTCATCATTTGGTTTTCCTTCAATCAATTTCCCATTTATCTTTTACTTTAATGAATAAATATCCATTTTAGATTTTTTATGCCCAAAGTATAAAAATTATGTTTTTATAGATCATATGATCAATAAATGAGTAATAATATTTTCAATTTATCTCTATATATTTAAAAAAATATTATCATAAATTATCCAATACAAAACATTAATTTTAATAACCTCAATAATAACACCGAAAGATAAACATAGATCATTCTATAAATAAATAATATTTAATGTTCTAAAAATATTCCTGACTAATATTGAAACCAAAATACTAGAATGATTTAATAATATTTATCTCCAAATAAAATTAATTAATCTTAATTCCTCTCACCAACAATGTATATGTAAAAATATTATAATCTTTGATACATTCTAATGTTTTCCTCGAATAGATTGAATCACCATAGAGCCACATTAAAATCATAATTTCTTTCAAAAGGTAATTAATCCTTTCTTCCTAAAATAAAATTACATAATTTTATGTTTACCATATTCATTTAAGGCCCCCAAAATAGTGTACATGTTTGAAAATAACATTAATCACCAAACCATTTCTCAATCCAATTGTAACATCTATGATTAAACATATTTTCACAAAAAACATTATCTATAATATAATTTATAAATAAATCATACTTAACAAAAAATCCACCTAGGCCTATCATTGGAATTGTTCCCTTGGCACCCTTATATTGTTGATTCAATCCTCATGGCCTTACCAAATTTGAAAATTTTTCATTTTTACAAAAACTATATTAATATAAATATTAAAACATCACAAATAATATAAAACAAAAGCATGAAAATAACATTAATAATCATATATTATATAATCCATGATGTTTCTCAGTACCTCTACACATATGATATGTGAATTCTTTTCAAATTTTACATTACGTTGAACCTAAGGGTTACGTATAACTGATTACAATAAAACTTCTCCAAAAAATTTCATTAATAAAATTAATATCACATCACTTAAAATCTAAAAATGGGTTTATAACAATTCAAACATATGATCAACCTTAATATATAAACTGATGATGATATACATAAATTTTAAGTTAATCAATCATTATGGAATATGTGCTTCCAATATGAACATATTCATTAGATTTTTCCTGATTCTTATAACCAAAATAGTATTGTAAAAAAATTCTACTACAATATAATTATTTAAACCCAAAACATAAATGAATCAACCATTTCATAGCATCATACTTGTTCTAGGAGTGAACCCTTGGATTAGGGAATTAAATATGATAATTCTCATGTTATCCACACCTAATAAATTAAATTACAAGTGTTATGTTAGGATGAACATCGTTTCATACCCATTGAAGTATTCATTTTTCCTTAGAAATTAATTTTTATAGACCCATATTTTCCACACATAAAACATATTATCATTCAATTGAGAAATTCATTTTTGTGATTCTTCCCACATTATTGATATATAGGAAGTGTAATCTTCTTTCCTCTATAGTCTCCACCACCCAATGTCTTATTAAACTCTAGAATTATTTTCATTGGTGATTATAAAATGTGGTTAATGTTTAGGTTACTAATAATATACCATGATAACTATTTAAGAAAATTACATTATATTTCTCCCCATTCATCATCCAAATTGGTCACTTTTCATCACATCATTATCAATTGATTTTAGTGGTAACATCATTCCCCCTAGTTCCAACCATGGAATGAAACCAAAATGTTTAGCAGAAGGAATAATAATAATAGTGTGAAACCACTTAATAATTTATTATATATATAAATAATGACTAGTTGTTTTCATCCTATGAAATATTACATTTAACCTACGTCATCCATGATCATCACCTATTAAAATAATTTATGATGGTTGATAAAGAGTATGTAAATATACAAAACATATCCCCTGTGACTGTTAAACTAGGTGTGTAGTATGGCCCGTTTTTATACACCAGGTGATGTTCAAGTCAAATATAATGTTCCACTTTCAAAGTTATTACCCTGATGTACAACTATTCAAGATCCATATTCATATGTAGTATCAATACAAGTATTTAATTCCTTGGAATCCCCTTTCCCTATCCTTCATAAAAATTTAATAAGATTCTCCTATACATTGACTTATCTCTAGGGTTCTCACTAATGTTTTCTCATACTAGTTTGAAATAGTTAACTAAACCATTCTTTGATACTAACTATAGAGACCCTAACTTTTCATCCATATATATTACATATTTGTTTATGAATATTCATTGCATAACATAACAATTTACTCTATAATCACATAAGTCCAGTATCTTTGGAAACTCATACATGTAAACAACTAGTTCATAAGTGAAATAAAACACATCCAACTATGTTCTTCATGAATAAAACCCTAATTATACATATAATACATAATACCATTATTCATAAACTGGGGAAAGGAAGCATAATAAAGGGTGAGTATATATACTAAGTATGGGTAAAAAAGGGATATATCAACGGTCACATAATCCTAACATGAGAACAAGGTTAAGATAACGTGAGAATAACATTTTAAAGATATAACATTCATATGAAAGATCATAATCCTGAGTCATGGAATAAGTCATTTCTATTCATAGGTGATGAATTATAACCGATTCACAGAATATTAGCTATGGGAAGATAACATTGTCATAAGACATAGATTTGTGGCATACACATAAGCATAGAATATCATATTTCAAGGATACCCACAGAGAAATTCATAACATATAGGTTTGGGATAACTACTCATTTACCTAAATTGGTAAAAGGATAACCAACAATGTTCCCTTTTGGGATTAGGATATCCTATTATGCACTCTCTTTTATGATTTTGATAACCTCTAATGTACCCTAGGAGTTCATAGAACATTAATCATTACCTAATGAATTCGAGGGGTATAAAATTTCATGACAGTGCATCACATAATGAAGATCATACATATGTGGTCTATATGATTATAAAAAATTCATCATATCATAACACAAGAAAATAATACTGGTTTCATAAACATTTCAACATAACATAACCCATAGAAAAGATACATGTTTCATAAGGATATCGTCATCATAATAATAAACCATCCAAAGTTTAAATAAGTATGGTAAGGTTGAATCATATTACCAGTAGATAATAACAATAATAAAGTGTTTTCATATTTTATGAATAAAAATACTAATAAAATATCACTAAAATATTCATATGGAATATAACCTTTACATTTTGAAAAAAAGTCTTCCAAATATAGCATTTTCTAAAAATTTAATAAAATATTTTCTTATAAAATAACCTTGGAAATTTTTAAGGGAAGATTTAAATCATTGAGTTTCCATGATGTTGGGAAATATCATTCATGTTGTACATGTTAACGCAAGGATTCCTCTCACATTTTTGGAAAAAAGACAAAAATTACCTTCTTAGGAAGTTGAAAAGAATATTCCTTTAATTTGATATAAAAAATTCTAACATGGGAATAAATAACTTTAACTAATAATAAGATAATATTAAAACATTTATTAAACATTATTATAAAACACGTATCATGACAATAATTTTGCACATTACAGACTTATTTCATTGATGGACGCATGCCATGCATATCAAATGATGAATAAATGACATCACACACCATCTTCTATAACCTCATGGTGCTATAATTTCATCCCACATGTTGCACCTGGGATTGATATCGTGAATGAGTAGATCCTAAAGTGCACACCTCTTGAGCCTGGGTTTGATGTCATGCACTTGCAGGACCTTGGGTGGGTGAGCTTCCTCACACCACATCACCTCATTTAAGGAAATCCATATGATCCAATTTCATATTAAAACCACATGCCTAATATTCTATAAACTTAAGAGATGAATACCCAATGCATGATCAGGAAAATAATAGTGGGAACATGGTCTCATATATAGAACATGACATAGACCACAACATAGATATTGGGTTCATGAAGAAAACCATCATTGTAGTACTTGATATCATAGGGAACACTAAAAGTTTGAGATGCATATCACCTGAACATCAGTGGATGGAGATTATGGGATTATTCGAGGAATTATATGGACATGTGACACTGTGAACATGGTTCGTAAATAGGATCCAAGTGCCACACATGTATTCTGGGGCCATCAACATAGATAGCCTACTCCAGTTTCAATATACTGCATGTGAAGTATAGGGGTGCCAAGGTCACTTGGACTAGTCCATAGATAGAATACAATATGAAATTTAGAGGATAATGGTACCCATTTTTTGATAGTGTGGATGAACATCAGGTCCAATCTCATTATGGATAAGATATTGTGACCAAAATAGTGAAACGAATTGCGATGAGCAGAAAACAAATAGGGCATGCAGCCAAGACTTCACGAGAGTACACCACCAAGAGCAGGGAAATAGAAAACGAGTATGTTTATGGATATCTTATGGGTGAAGTAATTCTACAATCACACATGATATCAACAAGGTTAAAATGTTACAATAAGAAGCCTCTATTTAGACATGTGATGCTACAATTATATTTTGTTGATAGGATCATAGTGTGATTCATATTGTCCAAAACAATCATCCTAGATGGTTTGATTTTTTAAGAGACTATATAATATTGATCATAGATTCACCATTCCATATTCAAAAGCTCTGCGGATTGAGAATGGAGATCCTTTAGGTTGTGATATGGGAGATTCTATACATAAACCCACCATTAGCACATGCTAAATAAAAGACATAGTATGTAGATGAGTGCCTCCATGATTTCAGATGACCCTTTTATGGATGAGATGACTCTATGACTTTGGTTTACATGATTTCTCTACGCTATGATATTTGGCATCCCATGATGATTCCTAGCATGCCATGTAAGAAGATTTATTTTCAGTACCCAAATTTCATCATACTCATCATGAGAATTTTTTGAAAACAACATGAGTTCAGTTTATTGAAGAAATATCTTAACAGAAAAAAAAATCATAAAATTAGTAGTTGAGTAAATTAGAGTGATGGATGCCAGAGAATGTTTATAGGATACATATCCTTTCTCAAAATCATAATAGGAGTGAAGTTATTTTTCCTTAAATGCATATGGTAGATCATGAGATTGAGGCTACTTCCAGTTAGGGAGAAAAGTGATCTCATTTTCTATGCAAAATAGAGCCTCATGAGACCACATAAGGGTTACAAGAATGAGCTTGAATGACCCCACATAATGGATACACAAGGAATCTCATGTTCATGTGAGACTACATTCTCTCTTTCCCACAATGCATATAATGAATCACATAACTTATATTGAGAAATTTTGTGGCACCATGTAACCTAAAATGAAGAGAGATAAGAAAAATAGTGTATATACTCTATCCTGGGAATGTAGAACAAAGAACATATCACTATCCAGACTCTTACTAATATGATATTAAATTGTCGCATACCCAGTTATGTGAAGAATTGTGGATTGCAACTCGGAATTTGGATATGATAAATTCCTAAATATTTTTTTTGTTTCATCACAAAAACATTGTATAAAAGAAAAATCAATAGTTGAAGCAACATATCAATATGATTTTGTTTCATTATATGGACATGAAATATTCATGTGTACATGATAATCTTCCTATCTCCCATGATATCATCATGTGAAGAGGATAAATATTCCATATAATTGCATTGTGGGATTGGGATATGTACATTTATGTGATAACTTGAAACATTGGCCATGTACCCTTTTCCATATGTCCTTTACATGAAAACACCATTGGTCATGCTATGGAATCATATAACCATGAACACATGACATGTTAAAGGTGAGAAAAGTGATATTCCTTGATAATGTCCACATGTTATTTTGATATCTATCAATAAACATGTTGTGCATCAAATTTGATACTGGATACTATCCATGACAACATCTACATGCCATTGTGAGATCCATCACTGATCCTGCAACATGCTATAGGAAAGCAGCATGACTGACCTAGACAGGGTGTACATTCCATCCTGATATCCCATATTGATCATATGGTGCACTTATGAAAAATCAATGGGAGAAAGCTGCAAAACTTCTTATAAAATAAGAAGTAAACTGTCCAAAAAGTGTATGCCACATTCGGTCATAAAATCTCACATGACGTAACATCGATGGGGAGAATGGCTGTCCATGTCAACATTCAAACAAAACAAAAAACCCCCATACATTGTAAAATAAAATAATGGAAATAAAATGGGTGGAGGTGGGATCTACTTGTGATCATATAAAACTTGTGATGAACCCATGGAGATCCATAGTACACCACAAGACTTTGGTGACATGTTTTCCACATCTCACAAAAGATAACTGACATTTCAACCTCACCATGTGAAGTACATGAAATATTTCTAGGTGACCACACACTCCATCTTCTTATTCTTTAATGACAAAACAGATGGTATTTTCCATAAAATGCTCACAAATATTTATAATACCTTCATGTATCATGTGATGCACCATTAATAGGTAGAGTAATTTTCTTTAAGATTACTCATGTAATATCAGACAACCCTTGACCATTGAAAAATAAACAATGGAAATAAAAAATAAGAGGAAACAAAAGCCTCTTGTGTTTATAAAAAATAGTATGACGTTCTAAGGATGACTATTACATGGTTTCGTGGGACCCCTTGACAGACTAGCCTAATCTCATGAAGGTTGACAATAAAGTCATCCTTATCTCATGAAATGTTGTAGACATGTCAATTGAATCCATGAAAACACCTCATGATATCCATATAGATCTTTCAAAATTCCATTAGGCATATCAATATTACAATATGAAAATCCTTATGCATGCCCACATAATTAAACAAATTCCACATTATTTGGATATAATACATTAAAAATATTCACTGATGGTAGGGACTTTTAGTTGCTAAAAACCATGTGACTCCCTTAGTTGTTGTCCACGATAGAGGGTCGCGAAGACGCACAGCACCTGAACCCTTTCCTAACACCATCTCAGATTCTAAAAAGATACGTCATGAAAAACAGTGAACAACCTTGGTGGGTAATCCTATAAATACCCCAACACAACCTCAAATAAGGGGTTATATGTTTCACATACAGATGCATCGGCACACCCAAGCACAAAAAATGATTTCTCAGATTGGCTAATCTCACAACTGGAAAGTCTTCCATCAGGTAATATGTTGGCGAGGTGCCCGAGTGATCATGTTCCATGCATAAATCACTTCACATGATCACTCATACATCATGTTATGGTCTTATAAAACGATATTTAAGGAACACATTATATGTTTTCTAGATCATGCAGGACTTAAAATGAACTACTACATAATAATTCTAAGGAATTATCAATACAATGGCTTGATCAAAGACTAATGGTTGAATATTTAATGAGAAAACAAGTTACCCACATGCACTTTGCATGAACCATCCATGAAATGTGACAACCCCAGGACACATCTCCCATATCTTACTTTGCTCCTTTGGTATGATATTTGGTCATGCAATGTCTTCTGTACAAGTCAGAGTAGACAACATGGATATATTGGGTGTGCCACTTTGGTCTCACAGTGTCCTCAAGGATCACTACCCAAGCCTTAAATTATCCTTTAGATACATATACATAGTAAAGTAACATTTTTTTCTCATGTCATCCATGTATCTCAGTAAAATTTAGGAATAACAACTAGCCCTGATGATACCATTTGGGAAAGTTATCTTAGACTCACACTTCCCACTAGACATGTCGGTCAAGACATGAGATACCCTCAAGATATGTCACATAGGACACTTGACACCCTCAGATACATGTCACACTAAATCTCAAAAAACCCTCCATATGTTTCACCCAGCTCTTGTGATGACACTTGGGGAATGATAGATGGATCAAGCGATACCCCCTGGACAAGTCTGGTAGGTCATGTAATGACTTCTTGGGAAAACCATCTTGGTATTACGAGGTCCTCCAAAAAAATGAATCCAAGTCATAAGATAACCCTTTAGACATGCCATCTAGAATAAGCGTCGTACCCTGTAATAGTAAACTGGTTCAAATGATTTCATTTTTTAACATGATAGGAAAGTATTCACCAACATATTAGGTAGATACTATGGCATGGTAAGAGGATAATCATCATATTATTGGAAGGAAAAAAGGACAAGTTAGTAGGGCATCCTAGGATTTGATATGTTCTTTAATACTTTGGGGGTAATCCCTAAATACAAGGGAAAAATCATAGTGTAATCCCCAATTAACAACATAATGTATCATTCCCCTGTGATTAAGGGAGACCTTAGTGTATAATCTCTAATCTAATGAACTACAATAACTATAATTTCTGCCATAACCAGGATATATATCAGTCCTTCCAAAGGCTTGATATCCAAGTCAAACCTCCAGAGAGAAATCCTAATATGTAAGTACCACATAAATAAGAAACCTCATTGATTATTTTCAACCACTTGTTTCCCAGACCAAGCATAGATTATGTTGGATTAGGGACCTATGATAATCATATTAACTGCATCATGAACCACTACAAGGAAAACAAAAATGTAAGTGTGTAAGACTCGATCTACTAAACTATGAGAACTCTGATTCCTAAAATAACTAGGATATGCATGGTGGCTTCCTAAGGCCTACAGTCAAAGAAAAATCCATTTCAATTTAACTCCCATGTCTCTGACATTTCAACCATCATGACACGATCATTTTTATGGGATGATCATTCTACCTCATCTATTAGTGGATTGAGAAATCAAATGAACTAAGATGACTCTAGTATTTACTATAACTATGATATGTATGATTACTCCCTATGGAAAAAGATCCATATAAATGATATCAAGGGGTGTAATAGTACTTGATCCCCACCTCTGTATACAACGATACTGATTGCTTTTTATCCCTTATTTCTCACATCGATCACTGATCACATGGTATTAGGGAGTTACAATATTAATTTGATTCACATCACGAATCTCTGCTAGCTAGGGAGACCCTTGTATGTAGGCCCCAATATTTTCAGTGGAATAAACCTCCCTGTATAAGGATATCTACATAGGGGAAATTATTTAGGGAATCATTGAACTAAGATAACTCTTATTCCAACTATAACAAGGATATATAGGATGTATTTGCGAGACTCAAGCTCAAATATTACACATTCAACAGATCACACATATGTCCTCTCAACATGATATTAAACTAAATGGGCTTAATTAACAATTTCTTGATTCCTACAATAACTAGGATATATATGACACCTCATAATGTATCAATTCCCTCCTCAAAATATCAACTTCCTCCCAGGGTGGCAACAAATTTTGGGAATCAAAGTCCTTTGGATTCTACAGATAGGCCACCATTGATTACTAAAATACAACGCAGAACCTTGTATACATACAAACTGATTACTAAATGAGACCCTTATCTTATATACAAATAGAGAGAATTAACCTATTTTCATTTGTAGGGTAACCAATAATGTATCAGTATTAGGGAGAGATTCAAAAAAAATATCTTAAATATATAATAAATTCCTCAAGTCGGAAAAAATTCTCCCTAAAAGACTACGATGAGCCTGACCTTTCATCCTCTAAACAAATATGAGTCCCAATGTTCCATCAGGCCTGAAATTAATGTGACCACATGCCTTTGGAAAGAAGGTTTGTACTGAGTTATGGATGGGGGAACCGTATGGAGTTTCTAGGGAAAACTAGAAAAATGGAAAACTCAGAACAAGTGATCGAAAAGGCCTTAAACCCCTACATTAACTCAAATAATTGGGAGAATCACATCAACATAATAATCTTTCAATCTAGATGAAACAAAAATGGTGAACTTGAAATGAATCTTTGAAATAAAAAATAATTGTCTATTATCCATCAAGCAATTTTGTCTCCACCCCATACACAATAAAATGGTGAAATTGATGTGACTATCTCAAAAAATAGAATGATTAGTGAATCATATGTTAGAAACATTGTTTTTAATCCATATACATAAAAATAATTAAGACAAATATGATCATACAACTAATTATATATAACTAGGATTCTCATGAAATAATTCTATCCACTCTTTGACAAATCAGAGTGAGTAGAATTGATGAATCATTAATAAAAGAACAAATGTGTTATCCACTAATATATAATTGAGAATATTATTCATAGGATATTAAATTAATCAGTAACCATTTTTATTGTCATCTTCATCACTGCAGATATTTATCTCAGTATCCCGATTTGAGGAAATTTCTTTTTATTTTATGGATCACTCAGATAAATAACATCCATCTACAACCCTTGTGGGTCTCAAAATGATATCACCAACTAAAAAGCTCCAATTTCATGTGAAAAACACAATTTTATTGTATTACCACTGACGTGGTATGATCCACAACCTATAATCTACCTTCTAGGTTCTATAAGGATGGGAAATAGTGAGTCCACATCACCCCGGGAAATTTGTAGAAATTCCAATGCACCTAGTTTATAGAACGAAATTCTTTAATATCTTGTCATAGGAGCATGATAACTGCCACCATTATTGTCTAATGAAGGCATACCAAGAAGAAAAATATAGATCCCTTATGGTCTAGGTTCCCCCGATGGGGGATCCTACAAAGCACATTTTCCATCACCATCCCATAGGTACCCACCAGTCACCTACTAAGAGTACCACTCGAGACACTTCCACATCTGATGCCCATGCACTTTCAACAATGAAGGATTATCATTGCAAAAGATGTTGGATATCTATGAGAGAGTTCATATCCCCACTTCTATATATGTTTCCTACCGACATTTCCTAACAGCAACTAGTAAGTAATCACATACCCCTGATCACATTGAAAATGTCTACGGGAATATTCCCACAGTAAACATGGGGGAGGCATATATCCCTACACTTATGCATGAATCCCATCCCCATATTTTGATGGAATAAAGAAGATATATGTGGTCCATATACCCACTTTAATTGAAAACTTATTCTAGTCTATAGTGTAGTATGAAAATGTTCATGCTTATATCCTTGATCCCACTTTTCTAAAATGAAATTATATTTTAGAAACAATTGAATAACATCAATGGCATATTACGACACTGTTGTAGATAAAGGGACACAGGAATACACCTATCCCTATATCCAAAATAGCTCAACACTACAATCATTGTGAACAAGATCGTACTCTAGAATATGTTTATATTATAACTCCTATCAAGGTGGAGTACTAGTATATTATAGTAAAGGATGAGGTGTCAAACTGGGATCATATTCCTATTCTAACTAGGGATCACTATGTTAGAGCATAACATGCCTTGAAGAAGGCTCATATTCATACTTGAAATGTCTGGAGTTATATTACAAAGGCCCAGGATGGGGCTTATATCCTCATTATAGCTAGTTCACACTAAGTGATATTGGAAGAAGCCTCAGAGAAATATTATTATCCTATCGAAGAAGTTCGGAGGCATAATACAATGGCCTTAGATCAAGTATATATCCTTGTTCTAATTGGGTATAAACATGTGAGAATAGAAAATCCTTGGGGCATGCTCTTATGACATTCAATGAATCTTGATATAAAACTCTATCAGATCATAGAATCTAGGTGAATATTCCTACTCACCCCAACAAATGATTGTACTGGTATCATTTCGAGGAAATATAAGAGAATGTGCATATCCCTTCTCCCTTTCCGAAGGTCTATCAGCATATTTTTAAGGGGAATTAATATTCATATTAGGCTGAAATACTTGATCCAACTGAGGCTCACCAAGTGTGATTGGAAAATACCATAGGGAAAGCTCATAATCCTGCCTAGAAAGACCAAAAACATATCCCAAAGGCCTAGGATCGATCTCATACTCACATCTCTACTAAGTCTCACCAAGTGAGAATGGAACACGACATAGGATTGGTGTATGTTCCTGTCAAAAATGAGATGTATCATTAAAAAAATCTATTAGCTTCTCAATAGTAGTCACATACTCATATGACACAAAATGGTTATAATCATGTTCCGAAAACCATCATACAATAGGTTCATATCCCTGAAAAATTCCAAAATCTAGGCTGGAATATATCAACCGTGATGTAAAACATGACACATATTCCTAATTTTCTCAACTCTATTATCCTTTAGGTTGTCAAAGACGCATTATCAACACCACAAGGTCCCATCAACTGTTCTATTTAAGCAGAAGGTGAATATATTCATTATGATGATTATCCGCCTTATGGTAGTGTGGAGAAGGATCATAGGGACTCTACTCATGACATCCACCATAGTCAACCTCTGTATGGTGTTATCTCCCCTGGAAAAGGAAATCCTCCCTATTCCCAAAAACCTCCATATAGATAGGTGTTAAAAACATATACACCTTAGTATAGAGAGAAGATCAATTCATTCGGGTCAACTACATATGGTTCCCCATCAACTTCTAGCAGCACCCCAAACGAATAGAAAGCGACCATCAAGGACATCTTCTATGATCTGATCGGATGGAGGAATTTATGTCTGATGAAGAGGATACCAACATTCAAATATAAAGATTATTATTTGGAAACAACCTCCCCATCATGTTCTAGCTGCTCACCACTTCTCGCTATGATATCTCAGATGACATAGAAAAGGACTGAATGAATTTTCTATGCTATAATATGTGGGCTACTCATCAGCAGATGATGTTTAGATACCTTCCTTATCTATGATATGAGGTTAAGCTTTAGAAAATCAATATAATCAGTTGTCATATAGGCTTTGATATTATCTCTATGTTCTGGGATCTAAAATTGAAAAGTACATCACAAATACGAATGACGCTTGCTTCCATTGCATCATAAAACTTCGGTAGTTGACGTCTAATTCCACATCATGCATCCATATTCATTTTTGGTACATTAAAGAGTTTTACGCATTGGATCACACCTAGAACCTTACAAACCCTTAAATATAGTATTTTTTAATGTTATATCCTTTGGAAAAATTAATGGACCATGTAATGATTAGGACAGTTGGTCACTACAACAGTATTCCCCCATTTCAGTTGTTCCCGGACACTATGAATAGAGGGAGAAGAAAACCAAAGGGAAATAAAACTAGGCCCCTCAATGTAATTTGAATTCATTTTATACATGGATACCAAAGTCACAATCATCTTGGTAACTTTCTATAATGAATGGTTCTCGCCTTGGGATGCCATCACCCCCAGATCCAATGTGATAATAGATGCACGACATCTAATGGGTTGTAGTAGCAGCTATCATATCAAATGTCCAAGATGGGAACCCACTCATCATGATGGGATAATACCTACCACTTTATTCACCTCTTGGATAGTCAATTCCAGTGAGGATTCAGGACATATCCTCAGTAGCTGCAAATGGACCCTATCTTGATGGGCTGTTAAAATTTATATCCCAATAACCACATCTAGGTTCATCATCCCATGAAAATGTTCTTGGGACATCAACAATGATTCCAAATCAACCCCACCCATCTAGGATAGGGGAATTTTTATCTTCACTTTCATCTCAGGAGTCAGGAATTCCCTGAATAGACTCCTCATATCCATACCAATGGGACCAATAAATTTCAATTACATCCTTGAATAACCCCCCAACCCATAGGGATAGGGGATTTTTTATCATCATCATCACCACATAGAGAGTTCTTCCCCACTAATTTGGGAGAGAAAAATCAATGGTCACCCTCCTAAATATTCCTCCCACCATAAGATAAACCTCTATTGGTCAGGGCCCACTCATCAACCATGATTGGATACACCCTCATGGTCACAATTCATAGACTGAGTTGGGATTAACATATGGTGAAAGTGATTATAAATTGCTTGGGTTATAAGAAAAAATGGACCAATTTGGCCAAGGTATTGAATAAGGATCCTGATAAAGGTAGTGTATAATCATCATATTGGGTTTAACATAATGGAACCACCATCATTGTATGATATGAATCTGTGAATTTCCACATTATTAGCATGACATAGATTTTCAATCAACACAAAAATTTATAAGGTCGTAGCATGGGAAATGTACCATGAGAGGATGGTGGTTTGGGAGCACCAAATGAGGGTACATGCACCAGGAACGATAAAAGGCTTCAGAATCAGGCACCCCTGAATAATGAGCTACCAACTCTCTGGAAGAACAGAACCCAAGAACAAGGGAAAGGTTTGGATGCATCGTAATCACCACCCGAAAGAGTCAAGTTTCCTTCCATGGAAGAATAATTATCACACTATGAGAGTGAGATATAAAATCTCAGAAAAATCAATGAGGAGCCACTCAAGGAAAATATTCCCACTGGGTATCATCTTCAGTTAGAGATGAATATTCTACCTCTAATAGTTGATCCAACAGTTAGAGAGGTATTTGAGCGTCATACTAGATTTTGATCTAGGTATCTTGTCTACATAAATGAGGAAGCCAAAAAAGATCATGGCATGCCATTATTATGGTGGAAGCCACTCCCTCATTAAATAAATCATTTAGTTCTTGGATTAATTGAGTATCAAAAGGAAAAAATGAATTCATACATCATTAAGCCCCAATAGTTCCCTGTAGAAAGTAGGAAACTCAAAAATTAGTGCCCCATGAACTTCATAACATCTTCGAGTCCCTGGATAATTGAATGGAGGACGAGGAATGGAGAAATTCCCCTGTTCAGTTTGAAAGAAATCCATATCCCAAATGGGTGGATGATACCCCAAATCCACCAAATGTAGGCAATCTAATCATCTATAACTTTTATTGTACAGAAGATCCTGAACACAATCTCACACATATCGTATCCCAATGTGGGAACATTATGGACCCTCAAGATCAATAGGAGGTGAAAAGGAAAAGGTTTTTTTAAAGACTCTGATAGGGCCAACCATTGTGTGGTACAAAAGTTAACCAGTATGATCTGTTGTAGGTTGGGAAGACCTTAGCCATTAGTTCCTTTATCAGTTCATCTCCACGCTGAGGAAAATGATGATCGTAGATGTAAAAAAATGCATGAAATGTTAGAACAATAGGGTGTCTAATTCAAAGAAAACTAAAAATTTTTAACCTATCCAATATGTACCCCTCTCTCATATGATAAATATCTTGATCTCTATGTTGAAAATATTAGGGATGAGTTGCATACACCTCTAATCCCAATGAATTATCTAGGTGGATCCAATGAGTTCGCTAAAATGTTGCAACATCTTGAAGATTCAATATAGTGAACCTAAACCAAATATTGATTCATGCCCTAGGGAAATTGGAAAAGTCACGAAAAAGAAAAATCCACAGTTGTGACTCTCTAGCCAGCAGATGTACCCATCTGACCACCACGTCTGGTCCCAAACCACCCAACACATCCTTTCGAGTAGTGGAAACCACAGAACCTCCATCGGCCAGAAGCATAGTAAAATCATGGTGTCCATGGAGTTGAGGAGAAGATGAAAAATTATAGTGCTTCTAGAATGAAAAATTCCCTAGTTATTTCATAGAATCCATGGATAATAACCTTCTCAAGCTCCCACAACCTGGGAATCCTGAGGAGGTCAACCTTATCGACTGTCTCGATTACTGCCCATACCATAGATGAATAGGTCATATCATTAAAGAATACTTTATCATTAAATATTTACTTCAAGGAATTGTTGATTCAAGAAAAGTGGTGCTATATAATTCCTCAGAGTAGGTGGCTTGCATAACCATTGTCCGGTATGAAGAAGAATATGGATGGTATAAAGTTTTTTTCAGGCATGCTAAATTTTTGACAACTAGATAACTTGAAAAATAGTGGATCAAACTCAATCCACACTGAAATAATAGTTTTGAGAAACTAAATATATCCATAACTTAATAAGAGACATTAAAAGTGCCGCCAAATGGTCTGTGTGATCATCGTAAGGAGGAACATACAAAATAAGAAGAATCATATTCTTCTCTATTGAATGATCTTTCCCTTTAAGATCTCTTCCCTCTAAAATATGAAGTATGGGTAGTTCCCCAACCAAAAGAACCCTCATTGGATAAATATGTCATATTTGGTTCTTTCAATGTGATACACTTGTTATACGTTTTCTCCAATGATGAATATGCCTTATAATATAAGTCCCCCGCATATAAATAGGGAATAGAAGGCCGCATGAGCCAGAAACAAGCATTCAAGGGACAACACAGACATGGTCAGACCCAATATTACTGTCATGTCCCCTTGTCAGATATGTGTGTAGCTAATACCCATGTTCAAGTGCTTCATTGGGTTAAAAAGAGTCATAATAGATTCCCAAAAATCTATAGAGTCCATCCACACCCAATTTTATTTCATGATCGCCTAGTAGTTGTTCAATCATCTGATCAATACAGAAAATGGGGAAGGACAACATGGAATGAAACACTATAATCTGATTCTCCCATGACCTTTTCATAAGAACCAATCCTATCCACCTTAAATCCCATGACTCATAATTCACATATCCATGTGGAGGCCCATATCGAGATGTGCCAACCTCAGGAAAAAAATACGATGTTCTAAAACTACCTAAAATGGTCCAATCCAATATATCTATCATGGATGTGATCCATTTTTAAAATGAACGTAGTTTGGAACTAGTGGAGTCCCCTAGGATCCCACAAGATTACGAGATATATTTTTATATAGCTAAGGTCTAACAATTGGAGACAATGTCCTTAGAATGTCATGTCCTCATTTAATTAATTGTCCATGATTAAGAAGTGGTTAACCAAGGGAATATCAAGCCCCTATATGTTTTAGGAATACTCAATAATGTTAATGTCCAAGGTTTTTAGATTGATAATGGTTCTGGGATCAACCTCATCCGGTTCGAAACCTCCAATGTTTAGGATATATCTAAGGGGATCTATCTCTCACAAATCTAACCATTCATGGGTATGATAAGTGTGAACAAAGACCAATCCGAAATATCAAACTCGAATCTCAGATTTGGGAACTCAAATATGACTATGAATTTATGGTAATCTAGTAAGACACAGCAAACAAGTTTATACCTATTAATCTCTAGTTATATATCCACATAGTGGTACCTTCATCATTCCCTCAATATATGAAGTACCCCATCAATGGAAGGGTCTATATACTAGATAGTGACAATCCCCCCTTCAAAACATTTGGATCCACATATATTGAACTGAATTTCTATAAAAAGGATGTAAAACAACCAATAGTGGTTTATGTTATACAAGTTATAGTCCCTAATGGCTTGGGGACTGACCCTATGAATCCTTGGTGTATGCTTGATATTTACTATGTGCTCCCCATAAATCTGGTCGAGTTAATAGATATGATCCTATAGATCCAAACTCATCTTATCCCCATTGATATTTTAGAAAACAATCATATTTGACATCTATCTACAGAAATTATTGAACAAATAGAAGATAATGTCTCTTCTAATGGCCTTCCTCATATTGATAGTGATTGAGAAGCCCCCAAATTTCTATCTTCGCCTAAAAATGTTTCCATAGAGCCAGAAATGGTAGAGGATGGGGATTACCTCCGGAACACCCCTCCCACATTCAAGGAAGGCATATCCACCACCATCGATGAGTTCAGACAGATAAAATAGGTAACATGAGAAGGCTCACATCCTACTTTGATTAGTGCACCATAGCCCTAGAAGAGATAGATATTTAAATCACATTTCTAAAAACACACTAATATGTGTTTTCTTCGAACTTCATAGAATTGACTGTAATGAATCTACAAGTGTCTACACACCATCTTAGACTTTAGGTCATAATTTATGCTTTAATCAGGTAGTTAAGAGGTTGAAATCCTCTCATTCCACCTATGTAGAGGTGGAAGTTGAAAAATTGATCAAATACAAATTTTTCTGAGTAGTGCAATATGAAAAATGGAATTCCAACATAATCCCCATTAAGAAGAAGAGAGAGAATATTAGGGTCTGAATTGGCTTCAGAGAACATAATCATCACTACCCGAAGGATTACTTCCCATTGCAGGTCATCAATCTCTTGATTGATGTAAAATCTAGCTTCCAAATCCTTTCCTTAATGAATGGGTATTCAGGGTATAATTGGGTCAAGATGGCCCCCAAATATTAAGAATACAATGCTTTCAGAGTTCCCTAGGGGATATTTTTCAAACAAAATAATCCCATCATCACGAAGAAAGTTGATGCCACATATCAATTCATCATACATCAAATCATTAATACATTCTTAGAGAAGGTAAATGAATGTTATTTCTATGACCTTGTGGTTAAATCCTGATAGCGATGTGATCACATAATGATCCTTCTAATAGTATTCAACATGATATGTTAGCACATTTTAATGATTAATTTTCTAAAATGTGATTTCAGGGTAACATCAAGGATGTTCATTAGATTCTTGGTACACCACTACAACATCGAGGTTCTCATAGAGTATGATAGTTATATTTTAACAACGCCACCCCAATAAATATCAAAGAACACAGTGGGATATACAGGAAACTCGCCTAAATTTGAAAATTAATATCCAGTTTGGGAGGAAAAGATCTCCCCTTCACCTGGATAATGAATAAGGGAATCACCAATCAATAGGAAAATGACTACCTTGTATCCTTCAAAAATATCAAGAAATACTTATTACATCCATCAGTTTTTATTCCTCTGGTGGAAGGGAGTCTACTCATCTTATATGTGATTTCCATGGAATTCTCACTGGGCACCCTCCTCAGATAGAAAAATGATGTGGGGAGTGAGAAATGTCTCTAATCCCTCATGAGTATGATTCTAGGTACTCAAATTCGATACTACGGTATTGAGAATGGCTTCCTTGAACTCATATTCAAAGTGAAAAGGTTGAGTCATTACATACAACACCATGGAGTCTATATGGTCTATCGTATTGATCCACATAAGTACATCCGTGGTCTCCCAATGTTGACTGGGCACTTGGCCCGATTCGTGGCCATTCATCAGTAATATGGCATTCAATTCATATCATATAATTCAGTGAAAGGGAATTCCTTGGTTGATTTCCTCACAGTACATCCTACCCTAGAAAATACACAGGACGACTCTAATATCCCATTTGAGGTGTTATTGTATACCCATGACACTCCCCATACATGGGATATGTACTTTGATGGTGCCTTTACGAGCCATGTTAGAACAAGGATGGAAAACCTGAAGCTAAATCAGGTTGGTCTAGGGGTTGTATTTGTCTCTCTAGACAAAGTAGTTTTTCCATACTCTCTCTCACTCTCTAAAGGTTGTATAAATAATGGGGAAGAATATCAACTCCTCACTACTGGAATATAACTAAACCTATATCTTCACAATTACTACCTGAATATAAATGGGTATTCAAAGCTAGTGATAAAGTAGGTCAATAGAGAATATTCCATTAAAATGTAAGAACTATCCCCCCCCCCTTATAGGCTATGTTATTGTAGTGATGGAAGAGTTCTCTTTTGATCCCACATTGTATCATGTTCTCTAATCATAGATGGATTGTGCCAAAAAATTAGCTTATACAACCACAATCTCTGGATAAATCTGATTATGAGGAAGAAATATTTTGTATCACACAGAAAATAATGGTTTCATCAATCATCATATGTAATATGTAATAAATCAATCAGTTTAACACCTCCCAAGAGTGTGATGAATAGATGACCACTCATGGATTGATGTAGCCTATAATTGGTTATCTCTAAAATGTGACTCTATCAATATACCGAGATGAGAGAGAATAGACTCAATGTCGTACAACAAAATTCACTCAGGATGGTCAAAATGATTAAAAAGTCCTTTACAACCAAGGATTAGATATAATCCTCCTCATATGAATATCCCAAGGTAATATTTCTTATATTATGGACGATGTACTTGTAGGATCCTATGATTCCCATTAATCTAGTATCATGATATCCCACTAAATCCGATGGTTGGGGTATCACTAGAAAAACATGATATAGGACTTCTTGGAATTCAATAAAGAAATTTCAAACATTATAAATCCCTGAAAACTTAATCTATCAACCCTTGTAATTTCTATACACATCTAATTATTCTTGTATATTTTACATGGGGGGAATGTTTGTTGTGGGACTATATCCCCCAGCCCCAACTAAGTAGTTCATGAACATCCCTACTACTACTGAATTATTTTCCAAATGGGATGATTCAATACCTCTCAAGGAATTATGGATAAATAACATCATCAAAATTTTAAATTCCCATATCATCGCTATGTTTAGAGCCCCCTCACACAATATTGACATAATATGACACCATGTTCTATTTTACGGAGTTGAAGAAATCATACCAGTAGTAAACCATCGAGCCCAATCACTCATCTTGCTATCATGTAGTGGAAAATGGACTGATAGAGGCCATCAATAAGTCTATGTCAAATATAAAATGGAATATGGTGAAAATGGATAAGAAGTCTTGAAAATACAAGCTTCTCCATGCTTTATGGGCCTACTATACTAGTATTCATACTACGATATAGGATACACCATACTCATTGGTGTACGGGACTGAGGTAGTGTTACCCAAAGAGGCCCAATTTCCTCACCCTAAATTGCCATTTGCGGATAGGTTTGACATGATGAACCATTATATAAGAGTCTAAAAGAATTGTAATAGCTGGATGAGAATAGGTAATGCACACTACCCAACCTAGAGGACCATGTGAATTAGATCATATGAGTCTTTAATAAAAGGGTTCACCTCCATTCATTCCTACAAGGAGAAGTATTTCTATCTCTTATAACCCTAATTATACTAGGGATAAAGCCTTAGAAACTAGAACCCATGTGTGAAGGACCTTTTTTCATACATAGGGTTGATCATAATGGATCATACTCATTAGACACTATGGATGGGGAGAATTTCACACCCCCCCCCCCCACAAATGCAGTAATTTTCACTTAATACTTCTCATAGTTGTCATCATACAAGGAATCCACATTTTTATATTCCCTACAACTACATCCTAACTAGACAATGTCAAACTATATAGAGTCTTCCCAGTAGCAAGATAGTAAACTACAGAGCTCATCAAGTCCTAATATCAAGTCTATAAATTGGATAGATTTTTTAGTCCTAATGAAAATACTTTAAACTGTATTTTTTCTTTATCCTAACCAAATGATGATAAACTATACATAGTTCTTCCAAGAATAATGACTCTAAACTAAATGGTTTCCCATGAACTATGTATGGCCTGATTCCCACCACTATAGGATATATAGTGTTTCCTATACCTCTAATGTTTTGGAGACAGCAACAACTTCCCTTTTACTTTATTTCAGGAGATCCATGTCATTACTATGAGGTATTAAATTATAGGGATAATGTAGAAACTACAGGATGTTAAACTACATGGATATTTCCATACCACAAGGCGTTAAACTGCATGAATAATGTAGTCACCCCAAGACAATAAACTAAATGGCTCATCTAGAACTAAATATGGATTGATTATCATTTTAAGTGGTATACATAAGGACGCTTTGACCCTATATCTTGGTCTAATCACTACATGATATAAAATACCTCTATTGTACCCTAAAAATCTTCTATATTATGATTGAACCCCTTTATATTCCCTTTTTCTCTCACCGATCATACCTCCTATGATATTCGAAATTGTAGCAATGGATTCCCTACACAAAAAACAAGAAAGTATGTGATACGTTCATAATGGTCTTAAATGAAAGACCATAAAAGGTACACCATGAGACCTTGGTGCACGAAATTAAACATCAAAGTTAATGTCCCTTTTGGATGACATAAAATTTCACGGTCTATTAAGATCTTCATGTGGATTGATTACTGTGATCACAGAATACATAGTGATGCTTAGATCTCTAATCCTAGGCACAACTACAACAATCAATAGAAAAACATTCCCACCTCTCTGTATGGGATATACTAGCAAAGAGAGTGTTTCATGTTCAAGAACTATGTGTGACTTGATTTCTCTCCTCACAGGATAGGAATTGATGCACAGATTTCTATATCAGGGACCAGTCATAATAGATAAGTATAAAAATACCCCCTCTTTGCATTTGGGTCCAACCAACATAGTGAATTTCATTAAGAACTATGTGTGGATCAATTCCCATCACCATGGGATACATAGTAACACCAATAATTCCATCCATGACCCATTCACAATACCACCATTTAACGTTAAGGGTCTCACATCCACACTACAACACGTTAAAATGCATGTCCCTTCAGGACATCATATGGTTTGACAATCATTTTCCTGAGTTACTGTAACACCTAGAGATTTTAGGAGAATTATTATTATAATAATAATAATAATAATTATTATTATTATTATTATTTCTTTTTTTACACGCAAACGAATCTTTCTCTGCACACAACAATAGCTTGGCTTGCGTTACACTCAAGGGAAACCTTCTTCGATAGCTTTCATTGTACACATTACCGAGCTTCACTAAATAATGATATATAATTATAATGTTATAAAGTAGCTGTTATGAATAGTATTAACTGAATTTGGAATTTTAAAAAATTATTATTCATCTTACATATTTTCTAGAACATTTTACGGGAAATAAATAAATTTTTCAGGTAAAATAAGTACTTTTAAAAAAATGCAGTTTTGACGCCTTTTGATGGCACACACACTTTAAATCTAGTTTTTTACAAGATTATATGATAAATTGTACAAAATAATATTCTTCTATTGAATTATGATATAAAAATTAACATTGGATAAAATTTTCATATTATTCTCATAACTTCCATATATTAATGAATAGTAAAAACACGCTATATTTTAAATAAAAACAACTTTTTTTCATCACTATAATTTATATAGTTAAATTATAATATTTAATGGTTTTAAAGTATAAATAGGTTATATTTTTACCATTTAATATAATTTATGTCATTACCAATAATTTTACATTTAATTCATGGGGAAAAATATTTTAGTCTTTGGCAATGTTTTAACTTTTAAAACCCGTTTTCTTAACAACGAGATTAATTTTAAATTAATTAATGCAACTTATTTGTTTTGAATTTAGAAAAACTGATTAAATATTTGAATTAAGTGGGTCCAAATTATGTTAATAGGTTTCTTTTATTTGATATTATTAATTGTAACTACGATAATTTTTTTAACTGCTGTTAAAGGTAAATCGGGTAATTAATGGTAAATATAAAATTATAAAATTACCCTAAAACCTGCCAAAATTCTATTGGATGACTAAAAGTCGACCCTTATCACCTAAGGGTCGGAATAAATTCAATTTATGGACTTCGTACCATTAAAATAATTTAATTAATATTAAAACCAAAGAAAGTGACAACATGTCACTCTCTAAAATATTATAAGTATAATAATTTTAATTTAGTGATAAACATCCTAAAACTTAAGTCATGAATAATATACAGAACTATAATAATATTACCCACATCATGTTAATTTATTTATAATCATTAGGGATTAAATAATTATCATTAATGGTGACACAATAGTGATGTTGAAATTATTTTTTTGATTGAAATATCAAATAAATGGTTTTAAAAATATTAAAATAAATATTAGATGAACTATTTAATGTGATACACTACTTTTCTAGATAAATATGACTTTTTAATAATATATTAATTCTTTTATTTCGAATATTTCCTCTATTTTTATTTTATTTAAATTTAAATAAATGAATAGTTTCATAATTGACACTATTGTTATTTTATAAAAATAACATATTATAAAATTGTTTAAAAATCAGAAAATTATTTATAAATTATAAATTTAAATTTATATGGTCTACAATGTCATAAATTATCTAATTATGGATAATTCATAGCACATATGTAATTATTTATATCAATTTATAATTTATAATCTTATTACCACAAATTTAATTAAATTGATTAAATAAGGATAAATCAAGTTGATAATGTTTAAAATAAATTCCCAACATGTCGAAATTTTATTGTTTGATGTGATTAAAACTCTATCTCACCTAAGCATCGGATTTGAGTCATTTTTGGATGTTTATAAGTGGGGTTTGAATTTATTATAAATTAATATTTCTTATAATTCTGAAGGTTCCCCTCTCCATTAAAAAAGGGCACCTCCTCCCTCTCCTCCTAAAACAATTTTGAGCCTTAAAGCTCAGCCAAAACATGAAAATTTCCCTTCTCAACTTCATTATATACATTATAGTGGTTCAGGTCTCCTCAAAATACAAACTCTAGTGCCTTAAGAGGAAGCTTAAAAGAGGTTTGACGAAGAAGAGGTAATCTCTTCTACCAATTCATTCCAGTTTCATTATTATTCAACTTCTTCTTCATTAGGTATTTCACTATAAAGTAATAACATAACTATCACTACTATACTGATATTTTATTATAAATATGAAACAAACCCATTTCACCTTCTACCCATCCTACGAAAAATGAAATCACCGCGCGTGCGTACGTACGGAATACCGTCTCCATGCTGTGGTGTAATCTATTTTTCCACCACCACGTTATTTGGATGTGTATAACGATGTAAAGAATAAATATATAGTTATTATAAAATCATAAATTTTCTGATATATTATATCATCCACTTCAATTTTATTCAATAATTATGGGAACGATATCATCGCTTGTGGGTACGTATGGACTATCGTCTCCATGACGTGATGCGATTCATTTCCATGTCAACTATCCAAGAATGATTATAAAGTATATATAATGAATAATAATGAAATATATAACATGATAAAGCTACAAGATTTATGTATATATATATATATATATATATTATCTACTTACTTCCATTCCCGTTAATAAGGAATGTAAAACAGCGTTCTTGCGTACGTACGACCTACCGTCTCCATGAACAGTGTATTTCATTTCCTTTATCTATCTATTATATATATATATATATACTGAATATATATGATATATAAATAATGATTTACATTCTCTATGTATGTAAATCATGATATAAGTAATAATAATATCAAGAACAACATGTCCAAACCCGTATGATAAATAAAACAATTTTACTCAAAAAGCTGCTTTAACATGGAATTTACAACAGAATGGGTAATATCAATTCAGAAGTAAACCATATATTATATCATAACAATGAATATGATTCTATAATAAGTAAATGGAATTATTTAAATCATTATACAGGAGGTTCGGATATGTATGAAACATATAGGACCTAAGGCATGGGATAACTATTCCAATCTCATTCTTATCTGAGATTGTTATTCGTAAATATTTACTGGTGTTATTGTTATCATCCACGTACATGTTTTCTAAATTTTTTTCTTGTATTTGAAATGTAATTTTTACACATTTTTGACATTTATCACATTTTATTTAAGGAATCTTTCTTTTGTTTACCATATGAATTACATTTAGACTTTTCCGGAAAAAGTATGAGGAGAATGTTTTTTTAACGTATACGATGTGGATGGATTTTTAAGGTTTCATAGTTCTTTATTTCCATGAAGATTACTTCAAAAAATTTCAATATTATTTTCAAAAATATATATATTCTTTTTAAATCAAATTGTATTTTGAGAAAAGAAAATGATTTTGAAGAAGAAAGGATATTTTCCTCAAGAATTGATTTCATGTGTTTTGTCAAAACTATTTTCCATATAAGATGACTTTATTATGTATGATTATGTTTCAAGTATAACTTCTTTATGATTTACATGGTTTCACTTTTATTATTATGAAATGATATCCATTTTTTTATATGGATTATGTTATGATGGGATGATGTTTATGAAACCCATTTTATTCTTTGGGTTATGATGAATGATTTATGCTTATATTGAGGCACACAGAAGAATGATTTCATTATGAGATGGGTGGGAACTATATATCCCTAAAATACATTGGGTAAAGATTTATATCTCATGAGATAAACATGGCTAGAACGGTAAGTTAATCAGATTCAGTGATACAAGACTGGAATGAGGAGTGAACTCGATTTAGAAAGGGACTTTGTCCACTAAGATGGTTTGGGCAAAAATTCCTTGGCTACTATGGAAATAATATCTTGTCATTAATGGTTTTACACAATTACATGTTTTTTTCCCATGCTATTTTACCAAGATTTATGTTCCTTTATGATATATGCCTTACGTACTTCCAATATTTATGTCTTTGCTCAAGATTTTGATGATTAGATTTTATGTTCAAGTTTTTCATTAAAATGTTTATGGATTGTTTTATGTTCTATATGTTTACCCTTACTGAGCATTTGATCTCACCCTTTTTATGTTTTATTTTCCCCAGGATATAAAGAAAGGCTTTAGGTTAGAAAAAAAGGGGAAGATCTTTATGGGAGATGTTGAAAATCATTCACTATTATTAGAAGATTATGTTCCGAGTTTCAAAAGAGACTAAACTATTATGGCCCTTGAGTGTTGTTTCTTGTTATGTATTAATTATTCTGCAAAAGTAATTTAATTTACACGTACATCATGCTTGGGTCTCAACAGTGACATAGTGACACCCAAACATTCACCCTAGGGCCCAACCGCAAAATTTAAATTCTTTCACACCATTCCTCACTTCTTTACCACATGAAATTAAACTTCACGGGGATATTTCCTCACTGCATGACTTTAAACATCACATGATAACATCCTTACCACATGATGATAAATTTCATGGGGGCACATCCTTACCACATTTTGTTAGAATTCAAGGAAAAATACTTCATCACAAGACATTAAAAATTCAATATAAGATATTCCTTACCATAGGATGATAAAATACATGACAAATTCCCTTGGCACATGATGTTAAAATTCATAAAGGTCATTTCCCATTATCATTACTTATCAAAGGACCAAAAGGGCCTTAAAATAGTAAAATAGAGTACATGATGGTTCTTGAAACTTTTTAATCACCTCAACACATATACCACACTTTATGTCTAGAGTACCTCATGTTACACAAGCCTTTAATAGACCTTGGAAAAGGAAATAGAAATCCCGTTTTGGCCATGCTATTGATGCATAAGGTCTTAAGACCCACCAACTGATGATATCATGGCCCAATATAAAGGGATTCTAATTATTATGATCATGAAATCACTATGGCAGAACCAAACTCCTCAGTCTGCTTTGAGAAATACCTGGTATTTCTATCCCATATCATTACTAATGACTTTAGAACCTTGATTTGTGATTGACAACATTTCCATCTCCCTCTCAGAAGGATTTTGGAGTGCTCTAGACCCTAGGTATCCTAATTAGGCTCTTGTGTAACAACCCCCATATTTGGTTCATGTGCTCCACGACTTTAAATTTCTAACACATTAGTCAAAACTATTCGACCGTAAACACTAGACTATTATTTTCCAAGTCGTAAGACCATAAGTTTATAGTGAAAGAGATAGAAAAATTTTCAGTTTGAAAAATTTCAAATGGTGACCTAAGAAAAAGAAAAATCATTTCTCGCAAAAATATTCATCTCCAGAGTTTAGGAAAATTTTAGCGAAAGAATAATTAAGTCATAATGATCATAAGTACTACTTCTATTCTCTGGTAAAATATAAGCAATGCTCAATTAACCCCCTAGTTCAGGTAAAAGTTCTAAAAATAACTTTTCATATCTCCTCACTGTGAGAATATATTTGATGGATGACGACAATACTTTTAGGGTCTGTAAACCCTTATTGTATCGTACATTTTCCCTAAATCACACTTAATTACTTTAAGTGATTTGGTTCATCGCAAACAATTCATATTCTAGGGAAAGAAAATGATATCTCTCTGATTTTCCATGATATTTATGTATAAGGGATTAGACCCACCAAATATAGACATCATGGCCCAATATAAAAGGCTTTATAATTCATGCGATCATGACATAACCATGGTGGAACCAAAAATCTCATTCTATTTTGGGTCATCCCTGATATGATCTTCCCATATTATTACTCCTGACCCGAGAACTTTGGAGCATGATTTAAAATATCCATACCAAACTATCCAAGTAGATTCAAAATCCTTGATATCGAATCACAATATCTTTTACCCTTAATCAATGTAGTAATTTGACACTCCCTTCACTAAATTTTTTTGGCCCACACCTCCTGATTCGAAACCACATGGCGTAGTGCTCGAGTTTCATAAATAGGATCGGAATTTTCTTAAGGTGACATCACCCTTCTTAGATAACTTTATTTCTATACCCAACTTCATTGTTCAGATTCATGAGTTTTTGGAAATCATTCATATCCTTAGGAAAATAAAAATAGATATCTCGGTTTGACCATGCTATTGTCACAAAAGGGATTAGACCCACTAATCGGTGACATCCTAGATATGTAAGGAAGGATTTCTAGTCCTTATGAGCCCTAGAGACACCATGGAGGAACCTAACATCTTATAGTGTAATGAGATATACCAAGAATTTCTACCCCATCCCATATTCATAGACTCTATCTTTGGGGTTATGACTTACATCACCAGCATTACAACTATCCAAGAAGAACTAGAATCTCTATTATTTCACCGTCAACTATATTCTACCCCATAAATCATTGATGACCATTGGAAAATAGTGGAGATATGATTTTTGTGGCCTTGATATTGATGCATAAGGGATTTCACCCACCAACTAAATGAATCTCTACCTTCAAAGAAATGAATTCCAATCCTCATGATCCCTACAATACCCATGAAAGTACCCAACATCTCAGTGTGTTTTGGGTCATTCTTGGAATGTATACACCATATCTCTAGATCATTGATTAGGTTAATTCTAAAATACCCTAAATTAAATCAATATATATTCCTAGCTAAAATACCATAAACTAAAGATATATTAGGTCGAATCTAAAAGACCCTAAACTTAAGAAATAGAATCTTTCAGCTAAAACACTCTAAACTAAATCAATATAAGGTCCAAGTTAAATTTCCTTAAACTAAAGAATTATAAGGTCTGATCTAGAAGGCCTTAAATTAAAGAGATAATAGGTCCGAGCTAAAATAACCTCAACTAAAACAATATAAGGTCCGAGAAAAAATAACTTAAACTAAAGTGATATCAGGTCTATGATAAAAGACCATAAATTAAAAAAATAGAAGGTTCAGGCAAAAATACCGTAAACTAATGTGATATCTAGTATGAGAAAGAAATAACATAAACTTACGTAATATAATGTTAGAGAAAAAAGACCCCAAACTAAAGCATTGAAATAATTGATCCTATAAGACCTTGTAAGGCCAACTATATGGATTTAGAAAATATCAATCTATTCTAGAAAATCCTATCACCTTTGGGAAAGTAAGAGAACTCCCCCTTTATGACATTAATTCTACCCAACTATCCTTCTCAAAGATAGGAGATTTCAGGATAGCTAGAAAAAATATATCCATGAAATATCTCATGAGGTTGGGGATTCCTGAGTATTTCTCTAGACGAAATCTATTTGAATTTCAACATTGAAATCTAGGACATAATATTTAATTGATATTATAAAAGGGATTTGTATCATTGATTATTCATAAAACATAAATATGAAATCCCTCCATATGTTTAAATATAAAAGAATTTGGTCTATATTTACTTTATAATTATATTATTTTCTTGTCGATGGAATCTAATTCTAAGGGGGAAATTTATAAATGCTCATTTTATGCATCACAGAGTCTGTCATAAAAGGACACATGTAATACATATCACATGATGAATAAATGATATCACACATCATCTTATTTGACCCCATGGTACCAATTTTCCATCCCACCTATTCCACCTGGGATCGATATTGCACACCAATAAATACTTGAGTGCACACTTGTTGCACCTAGGTTTGATGTTATCCACCTATAGGACCTCGGATGGATGAGCTTCCTCACACCTCATCACTTCCTACAAAGATAACCATATGAGACAATTTCATATGAATACCACAATCCCTATATAAAATAAAATGAAGATATTAATACCCCAAACATGATCATTTGAAGAAAAGTGGGATCATACTCTCCCATCAGCACATGATAAGGCCCACAACATGGATATTAGGATTATGAAAAAATGGTCATTGTAGAATGAGATTTCACAGGTCACACTAGAATATTATGATGCATATCATGTGAACACTAGTGTATGGAGATTTTGGGATCATTAAATGAATCTATATGGACACTTGACACCATGAATATTGTTTATAGAAAGGTTCAGAGTGTAATATATATAGTTTGTGACCAAAAATTTATATGTCCTAATTGCATAGAATCCTGCGGCATGTGGGGGAGATGGGTTCCAAGATCACCTAGACTACTGTATATAAGGCTTAAATTATGAAATGCAACTGGGAGTAGTGATCTTTTGTCTTGGTACATGGAATAATATCAAGGAAAATATCATTATTGATAAGAGATTTCTACTGGACGAGGGAAAAAAATGCAGTGGTCATAAAAAAATTAGGCACAAATCCAAGACCTCATGTGATTCCACCACCAGGAGTGGGAGCCATTCAAAATAAGTAATTTCATGGATATCAAGTGGGTGAAGAAATTCTCCATTGCACGCATGAGATTCCTAGGGCAAAAATGTGACAATAAGAAGCCTCCAGGTAGACATGAGATGCTGTGAAAATAGATTGTGGATTGGATCAGAGTGAGATTAATATCATCTACATGGATCAGCCTAAATAGTATGATTGTTTACGAGCCTACATCATATAGATCATAAAAACACCATGCCCACATGTGGAATCTCCACAAAATTGGAATGAGGATCTTACAAATGGTGATATGGGAGGTCATATGGATAAACTCGATATGAGAATATGCTAAATAAAAAACAAGGTATGGGGATGAGTTCCTCCAGGATTCTATAGGCCTCATTTAAGGATGATATGTGTCCATGAGGTTGGTTACCATGATTTCTCCATGCCATGATATATGGGATTACATGATGAAGTCGAACATGTGGGTTCCACTGCATTAGAATATTGATTCACAGTTTCTAATTACTGTTAGTCTCAGCAAAATATTTTTTTGAAAACACTGAGAGTTTTAGTTATTTTTAGAAATACCTCAACATAGTAGAATCATTAAATCAATTTTTGAGTAAATTGGTGCGATGTATGACAGAGTGTGTTTATAGAACAATCCACCTTTCTTGGACATTAAAAGGTGATGTAGTTATTTTTCTACAAATAAATATTATAGATCATGAGTTTGAAGACAATACCAGTCATGTATAAAGGTTATCTAATTTTCTATGAATAAAAGAGAATCAAGTTCCAACATAAGGGTTACATGAATGATCCGGTGAAACCCATCATACGGGTTATGTGAAGCAGCTCACGTGCACGTGATACTTCATGCTCTCTTTCATGTGAAGAATCTAAGGCATCACATAACCTGTTTTGAGAAATGATGTGTCCCCATGTACCCTGAAATGTCGAGATATGATGAAACTTGTGTCTATAATCCATCGTGTGAACACGAAACTAGGAACATATCAACATACTACCTCCACCTAAAAGGATATTAAACTACAAAATACTCATTTATGTGACAAATTGTGGATAAAAACTCACCATTTGGCTATGATCAAGTCCTAAATAATTTTCATGATGTGTCATGATAAACAAGAATGAAATAATATTCAAGAATCGATACATCATGAAGATCTAATTAAGGCCCACACCACTCACATTCAATATTCATGCATTTATGATAATATCCATGTCTCAATTAAAATATTCATATTAATAGGAAAAATATTCCATATATGTTCATTTTAGGATTGGGTTATTTACATTTATGTTAAAACATGACACACTATCCAACCACCATTTTGAATACATTCATGACATGAAAACACCCTTGGTCACGTTATGGAATCATATAGCCATGAAAAAATGACATATCAAAGACCAAAAAAATGACTATCATTGAAAAAGTCTACATTTCATCATGAGATCCATCAATAAACATGTGGTGCATCAAATTCAAGTAGATAAAATATCCCTAATAACATCTTGAAGTCTTCAGGAGATCCATCACTGATCAAGTGATGTGCCATAGGCAACCAGAGCGACTGACTAAGACATGATGTGCTCTCCATTGAGAGATCCCATATTGATCATGTGGTGCACTCAAAGAAAATTAATGAGTGATGATCGTTAAACACCTTTGAAAATATGGTGGAGAATTTCCATAAAATGGAGGCCACTTTCGGTCATAAAATCTCATGTGACACATCACTGTTGAAAATAACGGTTGTCTATGGAATCATTGAAGAAAACATATGAAATCCTTGTGCCTTTGTAAAATAAATCGAAGCAAACAAAATAGGATGACTTATAATCCACTAATAGCAATAAAAGACATTTTATGTTCCCTTAATGATTTACAAGACACCATGATACTCCAATGAAATCTCTGTCTTATCTCTCGAACAACTGCTGACATGTCACCCTCATCAAGAAAAGTACCTCAGGTATGTCCATGAAACCTCACACTCCACATTTTTCATCCATAAGGAAAAATGGATGGGAATATCTATAAAATATTCACACATCTTCATAATACCATAATGTATCACACGATTCATCATTAAGAGGTAGAGTAATTTTCTTTGACATTACTTGTATAATCTCGCATGACCCTCGACCCTTGAAAAATAAACAAAGGAAATAAAAATAATATGAGGTAGAAGCCTCTCATGATGGTAAACATATTGTGATAAACTAAGGATTTTGGAATCAAGTGTTTCTTAGATCCCTTGAAAGGCAAACCTGATATCAAAATGGCCCACTAGGAAGTCATCCTTGTCTTGAAAAACATTCCAGAAAAGTCAGTTGAAGCCATGTGAAGACATCCTAACAACCATATTGATCATTCAAAAGGCCCTTGTAAATGTCAATATGAAAATATGTAAGTCCTTTAGTATAACTTCATTGTTCAACAAAGACCTCATTAATTATCAATAATCCAATAAAGGAGGAATTTATGGTAGGGACTCACATTTGATGAATATTAGTCAATGCCCTCGGATGCAGTCCACAATAGAGGATCACAATGATGTGTGGTGTCATAATCCATCTTCGACTCCATCCTAGATTCATTAAAAATATTCTATGCAAACTTTTGAACAACTGGGGTGGTGAGGTCTATGAATCCCACCCCCAACATCAAATAAGGGGTTGTATTTTTTTCATGTGGGATCATAGTCACACCAACACACAAGATCATATTTCTCAGACTGGCTGATCTCACAACTGAAGTCTTCCTTTGGTTAATAGAAAGTTGAACTTTCTGAGTGATCATGCCCCAAGCATAAAGCTCTACACATGATCACTCATATATCACATGAAGGTCTTATGGAAGGATACACTTGGAACACCCCACATGGCTTCTGGTTCATTATATAGTTATAAAAAACATACACAAAATAAATCTAATGAATTCACAATATAAGGGCTTGAAAAAAGGCTAATGGTAAAAGAATTAAACAAATTTTTTTTTGATAACCCTTATGTACATTCAGTGAACCATAAAAGACAAATGATAGCACTAGTACATGTCACCTACATCTTGTGATTCTACTTTAGTAAGCTATTTTGGGTAATGTGAAGTCGTCTAGACGTGACATAGTAAAGAACGTGGTTCTGCTAGGCATTCCACTTTAGTCTTGTGAAGCCCTATGGACTCATTTCCCAATCCTTGTTATATCCTTTAGATACATATCCATAATCATATAGTGTTTCCTGCTCATGTCAACAATGTATCATGGTAGCATTTGAAATTTCTAACTGTCTCTCATGAAACCCTCTAGAAAAGTTAGTGGAGACTCACATTGTACTATAGACATGTTGGTAAAAACATGTGAAACTCTTAAAACATGCCATACAAGACATGAGACACCCTTCGAGACATGTCACATTGACTCTCACACCACCCTTCATATCTTTAAGAAAACTATTGTGATGAAACCTTGGGAAATTCATATGGATCTTGTGACGCCAATAGATAAGTCATCCAGGTTATTCTTTGGCATCTACAGCAAACCATTTGTTTCTTGCGATGTCCTCTGAAGAAGCCATCCCTGATCATGTGACATTCATATAGTCATGCCATCCATAATATCCAATTTACCTGAAAAAAGTCAACTTTATGACATGATTTTTCATTTTTAACAAGTCAAGAAAAAATTCTCTAACATGTGAGGTAGATACCAAGGCATGTTAATCGGACAATCAATACATGGCATGTCGATTAGAAGGTCTGGTCAGCAGGGCATCCCAGAATTTGATAAATTCATTAATCATTGGTATTTAATTCCTAAAGGAAAGGTAAACCTCAGAGATTAATCCCTAATTAGTGTCATAATGTTACATGACCCATTCAGTAAGTGTGACCTCAGTGTGAAATCCTCAATATAATTACCTATGATAACTCTAATTACTACCATAACTGTGATACACATGATGAATTTCCAGGGATTGAGTTCTACGTCAGACCTCCATAGGGGTATCCTAACACATAATTATAGAATAAATAAGTAATGATATTGATTACTTTCCGTCTTTTATTTACCACATTGATAATATCTCATGTTGTATTTGGGAACAGTGATAACCATATCATCATCATCATGAACCTATAAAAGGAAAAGGGAAACGTGAGTGTGTAAGCCCCGATATTTTGTAAAATGTGAACTATGACCCCTGCAATAACTAAGATATGTAGGAAACCTTTTTAATTAACATGATCAAATAAAAATGATTTTATATATAACCCCCATGTCTTTGAAATTTCATCCATCGGGACCTGATCATTCCCATTTTTAGATCATTCTTCCTCATCCATCAGTGGACTGAGAAACCAACTGAAATATGATGACTCCGATTCCTTCTATATCTAAGATATGTAGAACACCACCCTGAGGGTTAAGCTCCATATTAAGAAAATCAAGGGGTTTCCCTGTGATTTTGGACCATATCTATATATAATGATAATGATTACCTGTTATCCCCTATTTCTCACATCCATCATTGCTCACATGGTCTTAGGGAGTTTCAATAGTCATATCATTAGCATCATGAATCTTCACCATCCAGGGAAACCTCAGTATGTAAGACCACATAAGTGGAATCATATAAACCTCCCCGTATGAGTATATCTACCTAGGGACCAGTCCCAAGGTCATAATTAAAATATGATAACTTTGATTCCTAGCATAACCAAGATACGTAGGATGTCACCTTGAGGTTGAACCTGAAATATTCGGTATTCAAATACTCAACCATATATCCTCTATGGATAATGTTAAAATAAAAGGTTTTAATGAAATATGTGGTTTTTATTCCTTTAATAACCATGATGAATAAGATGCCTGTTAATGGATTAATCCCCTCCTAGGAATATCGACCAACTCCTTGGGTCATAGAAATTTCCGAAGCTCTTGGTTATACAACTTCAACACATAAGCAGTCTCCCATTTATGGAAAATTATAGAGAACATCTGATACATATATATCGGTTCATATATGATACCCTCATCTTATGTAAAAATATATAGACTTAACTTATAGTCATTTTATTAGGGTAACTGACCTCATATCAGGATTAGAGAGAGATTCACAAATGTATCTTAAATATATAATAGAGTCTCGTAGTATGAAGCAAATCCCCCCAAAAGTGTGCAATGAGAATGAACTTCCGTCCTCTCAACAAATATGAGTCCCTAAGTTCCCTCAGGCCTAAAAACCTAGGTGACCACCTATCTTTGCAAATAATGTTCATACACAGTTTTGGATGGGGGAACCATTGAGTGTTTCTAGGGAAAAATTGAGTAACTGAAAACCCAATATGAGCGATTGAACAGGACCTTAAACCCCCAAAATCAAGAAAATTATCAATAAAATAAAATATAAATCTTTATCATTGAATACTAATGAAACAATTTATATGGACAAAAAATGATTTTTGATCAGAGAGAGAAACATAGTCAGTTTTTCTATAAAACAATTCAATTCATTTATTTAGTTATTAAGGTAAATAAAATAAAATTAAAATATTTTTTATATATAAAAATAACCAGATTTTAATGATATTTTATAGTTTCTTGACACATATATCATATTATATAATCATTTTAATCATAATCATAAAAAATCATGATAATATTGAGACTATATCTTAAAACCCTTTCATCTTTTGTAAATACAGAATCATAGGCTCCATGAAGTAAATAACCTAATTTGGATATATAAATTCCCATAATTTTCATAATATTAATCATATAATACATTAAATCATATAATATATCCCACATAAATGAAAAAATTGGTGAATATGACATGTGTCTCATTGGAATAAAGTGAGAGGAAAATACTGTACCACATTGTAATCTTTTGAATCAGAACCCCATTAAAGAATAAAAAAAATGAAACTTTAAATATCTTGAAAATAAATATATTATATATATATAATCACAAATTTGGAGTATATAAACCATACAAAATAAATTAATGGTTAATATGGCCTGTGTCTCATAGAAATAAAAGAGAGACTTGAATTCTCTTACCTTACGTCTCGAATTTATTCATATTCTTTCAAACATCTTATATAATAAATATTTTTTTTATTATTTAAATATTATAGGACCATACTCATAGATAACATACCATATTTTATTTACTTATATTCTTTTATCACCAATTTATTGAAAATTATTTGTTAAAATCGTTTTTTTACGTATTAATTACCTCATTTTTCATATATGTTTTAGTTCAATAATTTTTATCCATGTACGTTGATCATTGTTCTATAATCTCTAGGATTTTAATTATGATATAATTATCATATAAATTCATTATATATGTATATATAGTCATTATTAAAAGTTATAAATATAAAATAATATACATAGTTCATAGAGTCGGTAAATCGTATTTACGCATAAATATTGTTTTAATTTTTTCAACGAATTGAATGAAAGATAGTAAAATATTAACTAAAATTTAGAGAATAATTTTTATATCATATATATCATTTATTTTCATTAAATATATAATTATTTATATCCATTCCTAAATAAAGTTAACGATGTATCACATCACTTTCAGGAGGCGGTAGTTCACACATGTGCATGAGTGAAATTTTTATTTTGAATAATTTAAAGGTAAGATGGTAGATATTATATTATAATTGTATTAGTATATATATGTCAAAAATATCTTATATAAATAATAAATAAATCATTATTTTCATTCATAATAGGCAGTGATGGAAAAGAAACTACATAAGTTCGCGAGAAAGTAGTCCAATGTACACATGATTAAAGGTTTCATTTCTAATTTGATAGATGAGTAGTGGGATATTTTTATTTACCATAAAATAATAAAATCTCATAATATTTTATATAATTTTGTTATTATATATTCAATATTTATATATTAATGAATGTGTTATGATAACAAGTAAAAAAAATAGTGAAGATAATTACCTTCACTTAGAAATCCCTATTTTGGATCTCTTATTAAGGAACTAGGGTTGGTTGTTTCGGAATACCAGAAGCTGTAGAACAAGGATATTGATTTTGGGGACAGATTTTGGTATGTTTTTTCTAGAAAAATTACTTATGATGCTTGAATATGTGGGGGGATTATGTGCCCATTTATAATTGAGGAGGAGTGACATTTTTGTAAATACAAAATACAATTTAATAATCGGAATTTACTCTCAATCCAGGTGCCTAAAAATTTGATAAATGATAGTTTAGCGAATATATGGTTGGTAAATAGATAAAAAAAACAAATCCTTTAAACATTTTGTTCCCTCACCTCTAATTTATATACGTTTTCCATATTAGTTTTCACAACATTAACTAGTTTTCTATTTAATTACCTAGATAATTTATCCTTCAAACCTAAAAATAAATGAGAATTTTTATATAATTTGGACCCACTGATGATAAATATGAAATACCATTTTTCAAATAAAATTAATATTTTTCTAAAAACTAATTTTTAAATAGGCGCATATAACATTGAAAACTATGTTTTCACCATAACCAAAGTAATTAATTACTACTATTTTTACTATTTATTATGAAAAAAAAACTAAGTTATTATTATTAAATAATATTAATTAGGGTGATTCCAAATATGGAATACATTTTACTAAATTAAATTCACATATGTGTCATAATTTAATTAAATATTAAACCCATATAAGCAACAAAAAGTGGTTTTTCAAAGATAAAGTTGTCATAAGTATAATAAATTTACACTAAAATTGGAAATAAAATTTATTCAAATTAACTAAGTTGTATTAATTATATTATTATTGAATTTTTTTTAAAGAAAATGGACCGTTGTAAAATATTTAAATAAAATGTTATTTTTTAATAAAAATATGTATTTTTCACTCTTCATTGAAAATTTTATATTTTTAAAAAATTATAAAAAAAATCAATTTAAGATAATTTTGAAATTAATATTTCCAAATTTATTTTAAGTTTTTCAAATATACTTTATAAATGTGGTAATAATTTTTTTGATGAAAATTCATGAAAGAACAACTTTTTAGAGAATACACTTTTAAGTAAAAAACAATCTTTATTATTATTTCAGGAATAGAAAAAAATATTAGATGAATGATAATTTTTTTATTAAATATATAATATATAAATTTCATTAAATTAATTCAATAATATTGATAACATTAATTTATTAAGATAAACACACAATGCACACATAAAAACATTTTTTCAAAAAAAATTTCTTTTACCTTCAGATTATTTTTATGTTCATTTTTAATCAATTGTTATCAAATGAATTTATTTTAAACATGTGTAAACTATGTAACTTTCATAATTTATTTAGACATATTTATACCCACTTATTTTAAAAATAATATATAACTATGACATTAAATATTAGTAGTTTAATTGTTTACTACGGTTCATTTAAAGTAGACATTGTGTGTAATTGAAGATGTCGAAGAAGTTAAATATATTCATAAAGAAATCATGAAATACTTGGGTGTTACAAATATATTTAGTGGAAATTAACGTTCTTTTAAATTTTTATATTATTAAAAAATTCCAATTAAAACATTTATGTTTTTGAAAAAAATACAAACACTTAATTTACCATTTTTTTA
Organism: Viscum album; assembly: GCA_963277665.1. Classification (NCBI taxonomy): domain Eukaryota; kingdom Viridiplantae; phylum Streptophyta; class Magnoliopsida; order Santalales; family Viscaceae; genus Viscum; species Viscum album. Next base: position 121,510,504 of record OY728129.1, on the reverse strand, counting down.
AAAATATTTATTTATACCACAATTTAAATATATATATTTATTTTATTTTATAAGATAAAAAATACAATTTTACATTTTCATAGCTGAGGATACAATTATAATTGTATAGTTACTATTCATAATGGTCAGATTACTATTTTGACGGTCATGTTAATATTCCAATAGTTAGATAACTATTCTTACAATCATTTTTCTAACAGTAATGTGTGTTACATAATTTCTAAAAGTACCAAACATTTCCTTCATTATTCATTTAATTCAATTTCCCACAAGATTATATATTTTAATTTTCAAAATGAATTTTTCTTTTCTAAAATTCTAATTCATTTTTAATATGATTTTCATGAGTTTTATTATTATAGGGGATTGCAAAAATCCTATTTTTCCTATTATTGTTATCTTATTTTTGATTATTTATCCCATGCTAATTATTTTAATTCTTATGTCTATTTTTATTATCTAGATTTATTTTTCAATTTAATATAATAAAATTTTGTTAGTTATATCCTATGTTTCATGTAAATAATATTATATTACTAAATATGACATAATTATATATTCAGAAGAGAAATCCTATTGATAAAACTCAAGGTCGTTACATCCCCCCCCCCATTAAGAAATTTCACCCTTAAAATTTCATTTTACACACTAAGGGGAGAAAGTAAATATACTTATACATCATATTTTCCTCCAATTACGTTGTTACCTCACCATATTTATGGTTTCTCTACAGTACATTAAAGAAGTGAGTTGTCTTGTTTTTTATAACTTTATTTTTGTGGTCTAAGATCATCACCAGATTGTCCACATAAGAGAGACCATTTTCTAGTTTAAGAAATGTTGAATTCAATACTTGTGATGGATCTGTTATTTAGATATTTTAGAGGGATTTATGGAATAAATCATATAATTGAGACATTTTTGTTGGGAATACTATTTAATAGTCCAGATCTCTAATGTGATATATAATATCAATGTTATTAATGTACCTGGGATGTAACTTTTTCTTCTTCTAATATCTAATGACTCTCTTCCATGGAATTATGTGGAGGAACACTTTATATCGAACCTCAAACTTTAGGTCTCATATATGATTGTCAACAAATCTCTTCAATCAATTCTCATATTCTCTGATGTTATTCTGAATGGTCTTGACCTTTTCCACCATCTCCATGACCATTGTTTATCCTAGACAACTATATTCCCCAAAATCATCCAAACATGTTGGTGTTCTACATCTCTTCCCATAAATGGATATATATAGATCAATTTGATAACTTGAGTGAAAAAAAATTTATATGACTACTCAACCAGAAGAATATGTTGATCTCATTCACCTTTAAAGTTCACTAATCAGGCTCTCAACATTACATTAATTGTCTAGATAGTCCACTCAGAGAGGTTATTGGCTGGGAGGTGATTATCTATACTGTGATTAAAAAAATTATATCATGTCGGAGACTCTTCAAATAAATATAGTTAAATATTATATCTCGATTGAATACAATTGATAATGATGTTCTGTATAGCGTCACCACTTCAATGATGTATATACTTTCAAGTTTATCATGTGAGATTGCATCTTGAATATAGATAAAATTACATGTCATTGTAAAATGTTCAACCATAATCCATATATCATTATTTTCTCTAGATGTCTTCAGAAGACCTATGAAAAAATATATAATGATGTTTTCACATTTCCATTTCAGTATGGGTAATGGTTTCATCATCCCATTGTACTTTATTTCCTTTCCACTTTCACTTGCTGAAATTCCAAAAACAATGATGTATATTCAGTGATCTCCTTCTTAATATTGTCCTACCAATAGTGCTCTTAGATATCTTGATACATCTTGGAACTCCATGGGAGGATGGGGAAGGTCGAAATATGTTAATAATTCAAAATATCCTTATTTATCATATAATTTTAATCTATACAAAGGCATGACCTGAATCGTATAACTCATTCATCATCAATTTGGAACATCATGTATTTCCCATTGTTTAAAGTTTCCACTTTCTTATGTATTTCCATGTACCCTATTTGAGAATACATTATATTCCATATAATGGATAGTTGTGAAATCATTTAATAATGGAATAATGATGTTCCTTCCTTTATGATCCCCATTTCTATCTTTTTTACCTCGAAGAAGATGGGATACTTATCAATTCTCATCATTGATAAGGTTTCCAGATACTTTTTTTGGAAGATCATCTATCACTTTATTTTTCTACACAAGATTGTATCATCCTGATCAGTCATAGTCCTTGATCATCTCTAACCATGTTCACAACTTAATATTTGCCACCTTCTATGTGAATATATATTTTAGGCTCTTATGATTCATATATATTTCACACTTTACCCCATAGAGATAATTCCACAAGATTTGTAATGTGAAGATCAATGCAACCCACTACAGATCTTATGTTGGGTATTTCTACTCATGAATTGTTAACTACCTTGAAGAATAGGCTATCACTTTATCATTCTACATTAGTAAATATTCCAAGACCTTATTTTAAATATCATTGTATACCATAAAATGTTCCCCACTTGAATGTATTGTGAACAATATTATAGTGATAATACTCTTCTTAAATTCTATAATTATTCTTCAAATTATTCATTCCATACAAGCCTTGCTGCTTTTTAATTCATCTTGGTTAGCGGGTTTGAAAATCATGTGATGATTCTCTCAAATCATCGATAATACTAAGCTAGTCCAAGGAAACTATCAATATTTTCCAATGATAATATTCTAGGCAACTCTATAGTCATTGTTATCATATAAGGGTCCATATATATCCCTTTTAGAGTGATAACATTCACCATGAATGATAATTCCTCTATCCAGTACTCACATTTTCTCTACTTTTCATATGACTTCTACTTTCATGATTTCATTAACACTCTATTTAAATAATCTTTATATTCTTTCTTGATTTTAGAGATTATAATAATATAATCTACAAAGACAACCAAAAATTGTTTAAGGTAATATATAAATATTTTATTCATTAAATCCATAATTTCTTTGGAGCATTATTCAGTCTGAATAAATCACTATGAACTCATTGTGTCTCTAATGGTTTGAAAGATATTCATGGGAATATCATACTTTTCACATTTAATGAGTTATATCTTGACCAAAGGTCTACCTTGGAGAAGTAATTGGCCCCAAGTTGTTAATAATAAATATTAATATATCCATAATAAGAGATTATTTTTCATTATTATGATTTTGTTGAGCTCAATATAATCAATACAAAGGTGAATTAACGCATCATCTTTCTTTATGGATATGATTGGTTCACCCCATGGTTAATCACATAGGTAAATAAAACCCATTACTATATTCTCGTGTAATTAATTATTTGTTTTATTCTACATGAGGTGGCCAATATATATGGAGTCCTGGATATAGTTATAGATCCAAATATAAGTATAATTTGGAACTCAACCTCTCAATCAAGAGGAAGACTAAGAAACTCTTCAGGGAATACTTCAGCGCAATACCTCATAATGGGAATGTCTTCAAGAATGATTCTCTCATTGGTATCATTCATTTGAGAGAGATTTTCTTGCCCGTTAGGATATAATATCAACACATGAGAGGAATATTGAAAGGTAGATTAATACACCTCCTTACACATTTATATAATTTTGAGATGACTTGATATGTGGAGAGTGATATCCTTATCCTGATAGTTGAATATGCCTCAAAATAGGGACATACAATTCATGCCAATATAGAATAAAATTCCACTAATGAATTTAAAAAATTATTTTTTTGGAGAATTAGAGCACAAAAATATGACTAGGGACGAGTTATATATATATATAGTATTCAAAAATTTCTAAATTTTATATTCTCAAAGATAGGACAACCCCATTGTTTTGAGATGGTGTTTGAATATTTCAACAACACTTTAAATATATGAAAGAATGTGTACATCTAAAATAAAAATTTATTTTTTCTATTATTCAATTAAAAACCAGTGTTGTTGTCACCACATCCTTGTTAACATACACCTTAGTAGTAAAGATAGCATATTCCATTCCTTTATCTATTGGTATTGGAGGATGTTTTCATTTATTGCCTTTGAAAACCATTATCTTAGTGCATTGGTTTATATAATTCTCATGTTCCTTGTTATTTAAACATTATAAAACAAGCAAAGTGTTGATCTAAACATCATTTTTTATATTACAGTAGCATGTTTCTTCATATATCTGATACATTGATTGTCTTGATGCCAATATTTTCCACATTTATGTGTATTTTTACCCCTTGATACATATTATAGGGTACTTCCTCCCACATTTTTATCACGTGGAAAGTTGAGATTTATTTACTATATATGAATTTTGAGTTCATCCACTTGAAGAAAACTATATTTTATGTATTTTTATCTCCAGAACCATGAGGCCACTAAGAGTTTTCAATATCTATATCAACCTTGTGGGAACAACAAAAAACATCTTAAAATATTTGAATGTTTAAATCTATAAACAATTTAATATACTCAGTTTAAACACACTAAAGAAGTGTTCTGAATTACAATCAGTGTTAATGATGAATCCAGAGTCATACCCATCAAGACTTGGGATGTTTTATTTGTACACCTAGATATACTCATCAACATTTTCCTTTAGTCCAAGGAACATCCTATATATTTTAAAATAGATATTTTTAGGAAAATAGTTTCTTTAATCCTTCCCATTCTATATAACCAGTCAAGTATTTGGACATTATATTCTTGATGAGTGTCAACCACTCTTTGAAATCCTCTTAATGATGATAGATAACATGAATTACATTCAATTATTCTAAAAATTGGAGGATAAAGAGTACATTCTCATTGGATTTAATCCATCATTCCATGATGATGGGATCATAAGACACAATAAATGAAGGAAGACTTTTTTCATAAATGATTCAACTACAACATTATACTTATTAATAAAACGAGGGAATTAATGATGATTCGAGTTATTATTCATAACTTTAGTCATTTGAGACAGCACATCCATGATGTTCTTAGCTCATGCTCCCATAAGGTTGGTTATCTAATTTAGGTAATACACAGATTTTTTATCATAATGGTTGTCAGAAAAGGTTATAATGTTTATATATATTAACCAAAATAAAGTAATATTATAAATAAGAATACATAAACTAAAATTATTATATAAAGGAAAACTATGAATATATAAGGAATAAATTATAAATGACACATAAATCCTAACTTATGATTCACTAGGATTTAATCTACGTTATCCATTGAAATTTTTCGGATTAGGTTTTCTAATATAAGAATATTTTTCATGTCCACTATAATGCTTCATAAGGGGTTATTAAATTTTAAGAGTAAAATCCACCAATAGTCAACCAATGTGTTCATTAAGGATTATTTTTCATGTTTAATGTGGAGATCAAGTTAATACCCAATGCACCATTTTTGGGTTATTACCCTTAGGCACAACTATGTCAGATCCATATCCACTTGTAGTATCTATAGAGGGATGTATATGCTTGAAAACTAGTCACTCAATACTTCATCAAAATTTTAGGAAATTTTCTTATACTAAGGCTTATCCCTAGGCCTCTTACTAATTTTTCCTAGTAATAATCCCAAAAATTAACTATACCTTCCTCTAATACAATCTATAACAACCCAATATTTTTATACATAATAATATCTGAATTTTAATTTAAATATACATTAAATACAACCAAAGGTTTTAGAGGTTTGGTTTATTAAGAAGACTAGATTCATAATACATCAAAAGAAACTAAACAAAAAATCATTTTTTTTTATTTTCCAAAACGTGATCTTTAATACATTTGAGCTCCTAAAATTGTATAGGACAACCTATGGAATACATAAGAGAATGTTACAATATATAAAACCCCTCAATGGGAAAAAACATGGTAATGAAGCACAAAATATGAGTCAGATGTCAAAACATGATACAATAAAACAAAAGGATCATGATTAATCATATAAATGTGTAAAAAAAAGAGAATAGAATCATAATATCATGGCAATATATAAATATGATAGAAAAAAATTACATGACATAAGAATAAGTCAAGTCTAACCACCAGGAAAACATCTCTTGGTGGACAGAGTCCCATCATGGACATGGTTTACTTCTTAATCTCATAAATTCCATCTCATGATAAAAAAAAATTACCCACTAAATTAGATCCCTATCTAGGGGAACCCATCATAAAATATACATGATTATGTGTACCATAAAAGGAAATCAATCAAAATTCATAAACATATCGATTACCCATCGAATGAAATGGGTTTTATAATGTTGTCTTAGAGAATAAACTTATGAAATATCATAATTATTTCTACGAAAGAAGGGATTAAATGATTCTTGGAAATTCATAAGGTAAAAATAGCTTAGATCATGAAAAATTATGTATAAATGAAGTGAATATGTGAAAAAAGTATACAAGTATCTTTGAAAATGTGCAACTTAATTGGGGTTTAATAGAAAAAATTAAAGAGTCTTTAATGTGGGAACATGAATAATAATTTACAAAAAAATAGAAGTGAAAAAATATGATTTTATATATAATATGTTTTTTTATAAACCATGTATGTTTTTATATTATTTCATGGACTACTACATTAAAATAGGCAAAGAAAATATAGAATTTTTCTTTAATAAGCTTTTCAAAAGAAATTGACAAGTGAACCTTTAAAACATATATATACAAATCAAATAAAGTTGAATTAAACTATGTATATATGTGGGGAAATATATACAAAATATAGAATATGCAAATAATATTATTAGAGAAATAAGGTGTGGTTTAGATAGGTAAAGTGTAACCTAATAAAAAATTGATAGTTTAGATAGATCCCTTACCATATATTCCAAAATCATTTTTCACATTCACATAACATCATAGAGAATATATTATATTCATTCATAAGATAATTCATAAACATTTACATGAAAATTTTATTTAATATAATTATATTATCTTCTTTACAACAATTTCATTGATATATAAAGAATAGTTTCCAATTTCTAAGGGAGGTCACGTCATTGTTCCATGGTTAGATCACTTGTGTATTATTATGGAAATTATTATCAATTAGAAATAAAATAAGGGAAGAGAAATGAAATTGTATTCATGTCATTAAAAAATTAAATTCTACCAATTATCCACACATGTTCCAGTATATGGATGATTGGATTCATAAATCATTAATGTTATATTGTTAGTTTTTTTTTGTAGTTTTACCGACCATGATGAACTAGTTTTGGTTAATTTAATATTATTTACATATATTTATTACACAAGTAAAAAAAATATATACAATAATTTTTTTTTATTTTTATCAAATTTTAATTTAATTTTAACTTTTCATGAATGTGGTAATGGGAAAAGAAACTCATCATATATGAAGTAAGTAAACCAACATAATACAGATGATGTTTTAATTTTTAGAATAAGGGGAGAAGAAAATAAGATAGATGATAGATATTACATTAGAATAATAAAATTAAATCATATATATTATACTAGAGTTATCTTCCATGTTAATGGGGATTTTTCTTAGAGGATAATGGGGATGAAAAAAATACTTGGTTGGGGGTGATACCTTCTCTTTGGATATCACCTATTAGGCTTCCACTAAAGGCACCATTGATTGGTATTCTGAAGAGAATGAAATAATTAAGTCACATGGGAGAGTATTTTGAATATATTTTTCTATAAATTTATAAATATCCTTGTATTATAATGTGTGAGGAGAAGGAGATGTGTTTAGTGGTATTTTTAAGGGAAGATGATGGGTGTGTTTTAATATAATATTCATTAGTTTATTATTTTTGCTCCAAATTAATAGTAGTACTGATTATATTGGATATATAAAGTAATTGGTGCATAATATTTTTATCTAATGGGTTTATACATCATCCATGACACAACAAATCATGTATTTAGATTATATTGTTAGATAACATATTTTTCCATATTTTTCTATAAAAAATCAATTATTTTAGAAAAATTTCAAAAATTTGTCATTACCATTTTCCAAATGATGTATTTAAAAAATGAAATCCATTTTATGAAAATTATTATCTAAATATAGTTAATTTAATTAATAAATAAAATCCTCTTTTATTTGAAAAATACCAATTTTATTATTATAATTAATTTCCTAACCATTAAAATACTACTTGAGGTGTTTTAGAATTATATTTTAATTATAATAAAATGTAATATACATTTATTAATAAATTATTATATATATAAAAATTCATTTAATTTTTTATGTTTATGATTAATTTGAAATTTAAACATTTATATTTTACAAAAATACAAACAAAAATTTTAAATTTTTATAAATGATTTATTTATTTGTACCATGGAATAAATATATTATATATTCATTTTTCAAGATTACTAAATATTATTTTACATTTTTATTGGTGAAGATACTATTCTAATAATAATTTTACCATTCTAAACGACAATTTTACTATTCCAATGGATTGTTTACTATTCCAATGGCCATATTACTATTCCAATGGTCTGATTTGTTCCCTATTTCCTATAAATATCTCATATTTCATTCATTCTTCACTAACATGAATTTCATTCAAGGTTGTATTGTTTATTTTTAAAAGAGAATATTGAATTTCTAATATTCTACATCATTTCTAGAGTTTTTTTGTGAGTGTAATTATTATGGGGGATCGAGAAGATCCATGTTTTCCTATTATTTTTATGTTAATTTTTATTTTTTGTCCCATTGTATTAATTTCAATTATTATAACCATTTTTATTCTCTAAATTTATTCCTTGAGTTTAGATAATAATATTTTTTTGCTTCTATCATGTGGTGCATGTAAATAATGTTATATTACTAAATATGACATGTTTATATACTCAGATGTGAAATTCCATTGTGAAAATTATAGGTCAGTATAGTCAATAACATTTTAACTTATTTCTCTACGAGTACCTTGATGTATTGTTATACACAAATATTTTACAATAGGCATGTTTACCTAATTACATTAAGAAATAGGCCTACGGGATCTAACAATAAGTATATAATATTATCAATGAAATCAATTTAAATTTAATATTAAGAAGAAATATTATTCATATATTTTAGAAAAATAATTATTTAGGTTATTTTGATAAATTTAAATCAATGAGCACTTATTCTTATTTAGATGATATGCGATTTTAATATTAATAAATATTTATTCTTAAGTTAGTGAATGTAATATTTATTTATTTATTTATTTATTAAATGAGTAATGTAATCATATTTATTTTTAATGGTTTGATAAATGTTGAGGAGGATTGTTGGGCTAATTTTAAGTCACAATGAAAATAATTTAATATCTTTAATAACATTTGAATAAATATTTATTTTTTATTTAACAAATTATATTTAAATATATATGAGTTATCCCATATCATGGAATATAGTGATCATAATATTTTTATTATTTGGTATGGGTTTGATTCTAGTAAATAACTAGATAAATGGAATATATGAAATTACTAATTATTTGAAAAAATAAATATAATCTAATTTTTATAAGGTGATATGATAATTATTGTACAAAAAAATTAATCTCTATATAATTATCTCAAGAATGAGATAATATTTCAAGATATATCCAAAAAATGTAGAGAGAAAAAAATCCTCACACCACTCAATAATTATAGAATAATAAAAGAATTATTGCAAGAATGAAATATTTTTTGTTGTGATCAAAGGTGAATAACGCAAGGTGCTAGAATCATCTATCCCAACACACATGATACAAATTAAGATGTTATAATATGCATAAATAATGTGTGGGTACAACTAGGGGAATTATAATATGAATTCTCCCATTGCACCAATGATTTAATTACGAGACCATATTCTAAATTGATAAACATCAAATAAAGAATTATTAAGTCTGGGTAATTCATTTAATAAATTATTTATAAATTAAATGTAAAATACCGATCTTTGAATATTATGGGGTTTCATTTTTAATTTTATATGGATTTATCAATTGAAACCAATGAAAAAAAATTGTAGGTAAAAGGACTAACTCCTTTTTTGTGCCCCAAAACATTCAAAATTGATGCGCGGTCAATTAAAACATATCACAAATAATTCATGGATAATTTTTCAAATATATAAATTAAATATAATGTTTGTTATATTATTACACATTAAATCCTTATTTCCAAAAAGTATTTGAGATTCAAACTCCAATTATTTTATTCTGATCCTTCAAACATAACCAAAAAACAATTATAGTGACTTCCGTATAATGAAATCAAAAATAAATAAATTTATCACTAATATTTCTGAACTAAGATTTGACATTTTTTCAATTCCAAGAATACCTAAAAAAAAATTTATTATACACCCCACCCCTACAATGATATTAATATTTATGATCTATTGTTGAGTATTTATATTGGACCACTCTTGTCACTATGATCTCATAGTTACCTATTATTCCATGATCCAGTTGATACAAAGCTATTTCATTATACCCAAATTATATATATTTCTATCCTTAGAGAGTATCCCATTATAATCCTTGGTACACACATATCTCACTTTTAATGACGCATCTAACATGGAACCTACCTCACCTTAACCAACAGTGTGGGGAGAAAATCAATTTGATGCACCACTATAACACCTATGTATTTGAGGTATTAAATGATGTGAACATTCAGTTAATTTTTCTTATAGAATAATGTTAACATGGATATGTGATTAAAATTTAATTATTTAATTCTGATATTTTATTGATATCATTTGATTATAGAAGCTAGAGACCCTTTGTATAGGGGATTAAATGGTAGTTTTAATCTGATGGATTCACTTATTTATGTAACGATTTTTCATTCTTATAAATTTTATATTATCAATTAGGGAAAATTAATTTGGATAATAATTCTTTGACATGTCATGGATTAAAGTTATGAAATTACCATTAGTTATTATGATTTATTATCGTTTTATTTTTATATTCATTTATAAAAAATTAAATATGTGGAATCTATTTAGACATTTGGTATTATTTTCATTAATTATAGGATCTATTCTAGATTAATGGCATAATATGAGTTGTGAAATTCATTATGTTCAATTATGTGAAATTAGAGAACATGGAGTATTGAACAGGTCAAATATTTGGGATTTCCAAGAATATTAATGGCCATTTGAATGAATATTGGATGAGAATGAGTGTTTTTCATTAAATTGATGGAAATAAAATGGGTCTAATTTATAAGGGTGGTTACTATCTTCTTTTTACACTCATTAATCGGATATTCATATAGGTTACATAATGAATATTGTTTTTCTAGATTGGGAACTTTAGTAGAAATTTGAATTTTTTTCCTTCAGAAGCTTATAAGGGGTAAAATGTTCATTTTAACCTATCAAAAAAACTTAGATAATTTTTATGAACACTCCGTTGGTTCTAGAATAGTTTTTTGACAATATTACAAGATGTTTTCTGAATTATAAACCCTTCAAATTCTTATGGAATAATTAATAATTAATATTTTATTAATTAAAAATTAATTTGTTAACACACTTTAATTTAGATATATCTATTGAATGGAGCATAATATTGAGATTATATCTCCTAAATTGAGTCCAAAACGTGGTTTTTTCATAGTTGAGGAATAAAATCATATCGGGTGTTGGGGTCAGGCCCGTACCCCATTTTCTTTTTTATTTTCGCTCCTTTTCTTCTTCGTTATTTTCAATAGTTTCCTTCCAAGGATTCTCACATATCCCACCTTGGTTAACCTATGTTTTGTTACCAAGAGATAAATGTAAATTTGTATATATATATAAAATAAGATTAAGGGAGGTGAAATCGTGGAGCTCAGGAGTAGCTGGATCATCATGTGGGTGCTATGGATCACAAAAATGCATGAAACTTTGGTTGATTCAACCAAAATGTAGGAATTTTTTAATTATTTTTCTAAATATTCAAATATTTACTTCTTAGTAGTTTTAAACCATTTTAATAATTAATTAGGACCACTTTATGGTCGATCTATATCTTTTTGGAGGAAAAAGGGGGTTTGGGATAATTTGAGGGGTATCCTATTCAAAAATCCAGATTACACAACATGTAGTTCAGGAACACATGTACTGTGTTTATCTATTTTAAGCAATATGAACTTTTTAGATGTAAAAAATATGAATGGGGTATACATATTTTGTACTAGGACTTGTCCATATAGCTGGGTACTAATCCAGATAGACCATGTAGGGGAACATGGCCATGTAGAGTACATAACCAGACCTTGTGTGGGTCACATTCCATGTAGTGGCACATGACCAGGAAACATACATGGCTAGGCCTTGTCAAGTACATGGGAAGGTACCCCCTGAAGGGTATATTCCATATACATGACATAAATGGTGTGTACTTGGGTTTCACATGCCAAGTATAGCTGATGTAGATGCCTAGGTGGAGCTTTGAGGTTAAACAACATGTACCAGGGTATACACATCATGTACTCATCCCTTGAAACTCATTTAAGGGGATTTTTTTTGATTCATTTCATCCTATAGTCATATTTGTAAATAATAGTAGTCTATTTTTTGTATCTTTAATCAAATATTGGTATGGTGAAACCCCTGAGGAGATTTGAGGACTCTTTAGAGGCATTTCAGGATTTCTAAAAAATTGATAGGTTCTTCCTTTAGAAGATGAATTTAGTTATCTTCATGGAGTGAGACCTAATTAATCTAAATGATACATGGGAAATATCTACTGACCAATTATTTCATACATCTTCCTTTGAGGAATTATCCCCTAGGATATGTTTCCATATAACATAGGAGACCATGAGAATAGTTAATTTTTAGGATCCCACACAGGATTCCTCTACATTATTAGTGATAGAAAGGTTCCCTTGTAGGATTCCTTCAGTTAAATGATACCCAATGGAGTCCATTTTAGGATCCCAATACTTGTTTACTTTTCTAGAGTAACCCATAAAGGATGCCTCTTCCTACATTCACTATTTTTGAGGGTACCATATAAGATGCCTCTTCCTATGTACCATTCTGAAGATCCTTTTAGGATGCCTCATTTACTTAACATCAAGGATCAAATATAGGATTTATTCTTTTTTCCTTCACTACTATGGATCCCTTGTTGGACCCCTTAGCGTATATATAGACTTAGAGGATCCCATGTAGGATTCATTTGTTAACTCATTCTCATTTTGAGCTTCTCGAGAAGCATGCTTGTATTTAATTTTTCTTCCTCATTGGATCCAATGTATCAAGCTTGCACAATGTTACAAATCAGTGGACCCATTGGGTGCCCTGGTTGTTTACTGAACCAGAGATCATGTGTTGGGGGTTTGGGTAGTAATTTTTGTGTGTGTCATGTTAGAACTTGTTCCAAACAGTTAATTCACGAGGCTATGATGGTGGTGGTGGGTTTAGGTGTTCAAAAACCCTCACTCATTATTTATTTATTCACATGGTTACTATTGATGTATTTTTCATATCTAGTGTTGATTCCTAGTTTGTCGATGATATGTATTACATGATATGTTTCTCAAGGTTCTGATATGTACTTCTGATGACCTAGTCGATGATCCCTTTTAATTGACTATCATTTGATAATGATACCCAAATTTACTTATTAACCATGGTCTATACATGGGTTCCTTATATGGGATTCCTTATAACAGATCATTGGTTTATTGAATTATGTACACCTTGAGATATACTTGGGTTCCATATAAAGAATTATTTGGATGGGTTCATAAGTTTATGGATATTAAATATACACCATTAGAGATACTTGTATTCCTTACACATAATTCCCTTGAAAAACTCATACGATAAATGAGTTTATATATACTCTTTGAAAGAAAGTTAGATTCCCTATGTGGAATACCCTGGTTGAGCTCATATGTTAACTGATATTATATGTTCTATGAGTGGAACTCGAGTTTCTTATGAATAATTCCTTAGATGGGTTCAAAATTTACATGAACTACATTAATCCATGAGCGATTAATAGATTCTTTATATGAAATTCCCTATATGATCTCATTGAATAAATGAAATATATTTTCCTTGAGTGATACTTTGATTGACTATAGTAATTACATGGATTGAATCCTATATAAAATTAATTATTTAATGCTTGATTCTCATTATACACTGATACCTTGGACACATTATTCAAGTCCAAGTATAATTGAAATATGTAGAAGTTTCATAACTGTAGGATGTCCAGTTTATAACAAGAATTATTTATTATTGTGATTTGAGTTCAGTGCTTATGAGACAAGGGTTTAGACATGTATCCCACTTTTGTGACATAGCTTACTCAGAAAAATTTCTATCACTGGATGAAAGTGGTACTGTCAATCACTATTTAGGACTCATGGATTGGCTCAATAATATGCAACCTAATTGGTATGACAAACAACCCATTACACTTTTCAAAGGATGTCCATATGATCTAAATTATGAACCAAAGGATTGAATGATATTGTTTAATTTTATTCTTTACCTTACACACACACAAATATATATATATATATGGGAATATATATATATATATATACATATATATATATATATGAAGACACATTTCTTAGATATACAGGATCAAGAACCAAGGTATCAACTGTGGTTTATCTCGATTTATTTAATTTATCATTTTTGTTATGTCACGACTAGGATGAACACATTTCATGGTAATTCAATTATGACATCATATTTATAGGTTCATCATTGGGGTGGCCTACTTATATTATTTTTTCCCGCTTTATGTTAACCTCTTTGTGATTATAGATCTTAAATTCTATTATTTTAGGTTGAGAAAAAAATTCATTATGGATAGGGGTATGGCCCAAGGTTTCATGATAAATTTGAACTATTCATGTGGATTAATTTGGTCAGACTAGAGCATCTCAACAGTATCTTGGTGACAAAGTTTTTTGTTTGGATCATAGTTAGTATGAGGGACCTACAGTTTTATTTTAGTTTAATTAATGTATTCTTGCATGTTTGGTCAACCTAGTGGGTGACCGGTGCTCTATATATGACATGGTTGACTAATCTTTTATATAATTTCATTTATTATTACGACATGCTTCTATTTTGGTTTATTTACTTTTATGCACACATTTTATATACTTATTATGATGATATATAGTTATTTGTGATGTTTTTTACTCTGATATGATAAAAAATTATATCCAACAGACTGTAGGCCCTCGCTACTAATTGGAATCATCTTTCGTATAAATCGGTGTGCCTGAGGCCTTTTAGTGAATTTGCTCAAAGCACAAGATTAGTGGAAACCAATTTCAGACCCTACAATGTTTTATTAGAGGGGGTTTCTTTCTATTGTATTCCTATTTGTGATATGGTATATTCGCGTATTAGGAATGTATTGGAGAATGTGATGGATATTGGACCGGTTCATCGAGAATACTTGTTCCAATAAAGAAGTCCTAGTTTTTAGGGATACGGGATTTCTTTCCAGATCTATGATGTTATAGTTGTATATTATTTTTTCTTTGAGGGATGAAAATTTTGTGTGGAAGGGATTATTTATTATGTATTTTCTATCTTGGACTGTTGTAAAGAGTCTAGTGATTGATTTTGACTCTTGGCAGGAAAAGGTAATAGGAATCTCATGCATCATATTTGGAATGTAGGATTCACATGTTATAGGCCTTCCAATGTGTGATTTTTCTAAATAAAAATTCCACATATTTAATGTTTCAACAAAAACCAAAATTTTGTTTTCCCATATAGGTTCTTGGTGTCATTTTACTCAATTTTTCTAACTTTCATATATATTTTATTCTAATGATAGGATAAGTTGATCTATGATGAGATGTCTAACGATGAGGATGATAAATTTTTCCACATTCATAGTGGTTGATGTTACCCTAGTTGGTCAATAAGGACAATGAATCCAAAATTTTAGACCCATCTTATTGTATTTTTTATCATTTTTCAGTTATTTAATGTGTCAGTAACAACTTATATGGTGTTTTCCAATACATCATGGAATGAAATTATACTGAATTGGCCTTATTTTCTATTTATCTAGTCAAATTTATGTTTATGATGTTGATAGGTAGCAGGTCTTTTGATATGGACTGGACCAATAGAGGGTATTGTTGTATATATATTCCTAGTGAGTTTCGATTCAATATCTCTTGTGTATTTTTATTGTGACCTACACAGATCACTACCTTATGATGATGTTCGGAGAAGATCAGGTCCATGATAGGAAAATTATTGATAGTTTTGACCTTCATGGGTCAGTATTGTCTTCCAATTCCCTCGATAGGTATTACTTTTTGGCATTGTGGTTAGACATAGTGGCCCTCATGTGATAATTGATTGATTGGGCTTGGTGGGAGGCCTAGACGTCCTTAGTTGTGACTTTAAACCATAATGGTTTATGTTTAGATTGATTAATGTAATCCCACAAGTGAGTTTGAATTAGGTTTATGGATTCCTTTTAAGTAGTGATCTTAGTGATACCCCTATTTTGAGACCGATATAAGGTTAGTTCTTGTGTTTTTCAATATAGTCATCTTAATGCCTTTATCCTTCGATAAAACACATAGAGTTGTTGGGTGTTAATACTGGCTTCAACATGCATGACTTTTTGGGTACCTGGATCTATTGAAAAATGGTTTAGTCTTTCCTATTGTACTTATAGTATTGGTAGACCCCCTTGATAGGAATGATTCTATGTAATGGGTGTCCATAGACAAAATTTTCACACATGTAAAGTGATTTATTTTGAAGATAAATCTCAGAGGAGAATCGATATTAATAATACTTACATGATAAGTAACAAGGTAATCTTAACTTTATTGATGTAAACCTCATATAAGAGTGAGTGGGGTGATAACGGTACACTTCTGTTATGCATGGTACCATATAAATCATAAATTAGGGAGTGGTAGGTGAATGTCAAGGACTGTTGGTTTAAAATAAATGATGCAAGTATTATTTCCCATATGTAGTGATAAAATGAGAAAAATATATTTATGGTAGAGGAGACATTTATAATAAATATGGTACCAAAAGGTAGTTGACCCATGTTTGGACTTGGAGACACATTTTCCAGAGATGTGGTAGCATGATTTTGATAAATGAAAGTAAAACATGGTATGATCTGAGTGTTCCTTAAGTGAGAGAAATAAATTATAACTGATGGAGTATTATTTTTATCCAAGTTATATATGATCATAATATATATTGATATATTTCTGAGTGTGTTGAATGAGCATTGGCTTAATGTTGTGTTTTTTTCTACTTAAATATATTTCTTGATTTGACAAAGGAACATGTCAAGGTTACACTAGAGGAGTGGTATAAGGTATGAAAAATATTGGGGAGTGCATCGCTAGACATTTATTGGTGTTTCCCTTATTTCTTAGTTGAAATATATTGTTTCCCCATGGAAAACCTACTAAAAAAGGTGATAATTGGTGATGTTTCACGGTGAAAATAAGGATACTCCTACGGTGGGAGGGTACAAGATCAGGTGTAGTTAAGTGTCACTTGTGTAGGAGAGTTGTTCACACTGTGAGACTAGTAATTGGATAATCAAGATATTATAGTTGCGAAGATGATAAATAAGAGAGAATGAATTCTAGATTATCACTTCAACTTCTTAGGGAAGATAGTGATTATGTTGGGGAGGTTCTAATGATCCGTGTTTTTTGGACTATAAAAGGAAGGGAAAATAATAATTCTTTCATTAAGATTCTTATAAGGGGTAAAATAGCCAATTTACCCTAGAAAATGATCTTAGATAATTTTTCAACCACTCTATTGGTCCCAGGATATGGTGTTTACCTTAATATAGGATTTCAGTTGAATTTCGAACCATTCAAATATTAGTGGAATGATTAAAATTTAATGTTTTATTAATTAAATATAAATATATTTTCATGCATTCATTGGGAAATATATTTTTAATAGAGCATCCGATTGATATTTTTTCTCCTTAGATGGTTACAAAATGGGGGGGGGTTCCAAGTTGATACATAAACTTAGGTCAGGCACTGGGGCCGAGCTCGGGTATCTTTTCCTTTTCATTTTCTTTTCTTTCTTTTCCATGCTTATCTTCTCACATACGCCCCCTTTGGAATAATGTGTCATGTGACCTAGATATTAATGTAGAGGTATAAATATATATATATATATAGAAAGAGAGAGAGAGAGAGAGGATGTGATAGACTGGTGTCACCATGGAGATTTGGAGGATCAATATCATCGCATGACCACTAAAAATCACAGAAATGAGAGAATCATCAGAAAATTTCACTCAAAGATAGGTTGTTTTTATATTTTTACACGAGTCACCATAAATTTACTCTTTTATAGTTCTAAACCCCTTTTATCACAACATAAAAACCCTCTAGGTTTTATTTATAGTGTTTGGGGTGAAAATAGGGGGTTTGGGCTTATTTGAGGGGTTTATCATTCAGAAATCCTGATCACATAGCGTATAGTTCAGGAACACCATACATGTGTTATTCTCATTCAGAGAAGATGAAAATATTATAATTACGAATCATGTATGGGGTATAATCACTATGTGATGGGATTTAGTCTTATATTTTAGTACTCATCTAGACAACCTATATAGTGGCACATATCCATGTAGAGTACACTACTTGAACTCATGTGGACCGCACATCATGTAGAGGATTACAAAAAAGAAAATTACATGGACAAGACTTGTGTGGTACATATCTAGGTAGCACACACATGGTAAATTCCATATACGAGAATAAAATTTTGTGTACATTGGTTTTACACACCATGTCCATCTAAAGTACACACCTAGGTGGAGATTCAAGGGTACACACCATATACTAGGGTACACACTTTGTGTACTCCTCCCTTACTACCCTCTTAAGTATTTTTTGTGTACTTACACCTATGAGATATAATTAAAATAATATTTGTCTATTTTTATCATTTTTCCATGTATATCATGATGGGGAAACCCTTAATGTGATTTAAGGACTCCATTAAGTCATTTCATATTTTTGAATAAATGGAGAGGTTCTTCATTCAGTAGTTGAATCCATCATTCTCTTAAGAGTGATACCGTCTTAACCTAAGATGATATATGAGCTATATATCTTGGGTAATTCATTCATATCTATTATATTGATGACATATACCTTGTGATATGTTCCCCTCTACCCTTGAAGTCTATGAGATTAGTTATTTCTGAGGATCCAGTGTATGATTCCTCTTCATTATTACAATTACTGTGGATCCCCTTTGGGGTGACTTCACATACATAATAACCTAGGGAATCCCTTATAGGATACATTTAAATGTTTACTCTTTTTTAAGACCCCATGCAGGATGCCTCTACCTACATGCATTATTGAAGAGGTTCCCGTGTTGGATACCTCTTCCTATGTACCATTTTGAGGATCCATGTAGGATGCCTCTATTTACTTATTCTCATGGGTCCCATGTAGGATTCATCCTCCATTATTTTTTTACTAAGGATCCTAAGTAGGATCCATTCACATATATATAGACTTCAAGGATCATGTGTAAGATTACTCTATTAGCACTTTCTATTTTCAAGGATCTCGAGAAGGATGCCTGTAACAACCCGACATTTTATAAGATACATTATTTTTAATTTCATTCATATCTTCTGTTGTAAGATACACAAAGATTATCTTGCGCTACATTCAACACCGTATTAGCTTGCAGTATACACAACACTGTTTTTGGCTTGTGTTACACACAATTTCAAGTTTGTTTTATAGATGTTATTCTATGCAACATTGAGTGTATTTATATATATATATATATATATATTCAATGTATAAATAAAATATGGTTTGATTTTATTATACACAACAACAATGGAGTCTTTCACTACACGCAACCCAAACATGGCTTGCATTACATGCAATCACGACCTTCTATGATAGCGTGTGTTGTACGCAATATCGGGTTTCACTAAACAATGATATATGGTTATAATATTATTATGAACTAGCCGTTAGGAATATTATTAACTAAATTTTGAATTTTATAACATTATTATTCATCTTACATATTTTCTAGAACATGGTATGAGAACAAAATAATTTTTTTGGGTAAAATAAGTATTTTTAAATAAATGCATTTTTTCCACCTTTTGATGGGGCACCCACTTTAAATATAGTTTTTGACATGTTTATAAGTTAAATTTGACAAAATAAAATTGTTCTATGGAATCAGGATATAAAAATTTACTTTGGATAAATTTTTCATATTATTCTGAAAACTTTCATATTTTAATGAATAGTAGAAACACACAATATTTTAATTAAAAACAACTTTTTTCATCATAATAATTTATATAGTTAAATTATAATATTGAATGGTTTTAAAGTATAAATAGAATATATTTTTACCATTTATTATAATTCTTATCATTATCATCGATTTCACAGAGAATTCATAGGTTAAATGAATTCAATCTTTGGCAATGTTTTAACTTTTAAAACCTGTTCGCTTAACAACAGGATTAATTTTAAATTAATTACTGCAACTTCTGTATTTTGAATTTTGAAAAATGGATTCCATATTTGGAATCAGTGGGTCCACATTATTTTAATAGGTTACTTTTATTTTTTTTATATTATGAATAGTAACTACGTTAATTTTTATTTACTGCGGTTAAAGGTAAATAGGGTAATTCAAGGTTAAAACAACATTATAATAATTCACAATTACCTTTACACTTGTCCTAACCTTATTGAGTGAGTATTTTCTGACCATTGGCATCCTTGGGCCGATTTTGGGACCCCAATGAGCCACTTGGTAGTGAAAATGACAATTTGGATTAATTAATTTAATGTAAAGACAAAATTGAATTTAACAAAAATATTTTAGTAATTAATTTTTATAAGGGGTTATATAAGTTATATTTTCGAAAATAAATATTCATTGGAAAGATAAAACTATTCCTTACATCATGGTATTTGTTTCATAATTTTTATACATCAAATGAATTAAATTCATTATGACACAATAAGTATATAGTGTTTACCTCATTAATAAATGATTTAAATAAATAAGATTATAATGACTCAAATATCATCCAAAACCTATCCAATTCCTATTGTATGATTTTATTTCGAATATGAGTCATCTTTTCATCGAATGTAATGTGTTTTGGAACTCTGGAAACCGAATATTATTTTATAATAAAATAAAGTTTTTACACTTTCCTAAAGAGCCCATCCTCTCCCTTATAAAAGGAGAAAACTTCTATGCAATTACTCAAATCTCTCAAGCCTTTTACCTCATCCAAACTCTACCAAAATAAGCTCCTTACATACCTATACTCACTTTTGAAGCCATAAATTAGGCAGAAGACACTTTAAGATGTCCTTTTGGTTCAATCCCAAGGAAGTTACCAAAATTAAAGGTAACAGTTTCTCTTAAGTTGTTTTCTTTTATTCTACTTCTCCAACCCCTAAACTCTTTTTAATCCTTTATTTTTTAACAAAACAAATATCCTAAATATACTAGTATTTTGTTATGAGATGTATTCTAACTACACTTACTCAGACCTCAATTTAATGGATGAATAACATAATGTTTCTGTGATGGAAAACTAACGCCTCACGAAACAATGATTGTTCAATTTTCTCCTACCGCTTCTCATTGTGGCCATTATGATGGAACTATATTTATATATAATATATACTATTTTTATGATTTCCTTATGCTTCTTTACTTCCAAATTATATCAATCTTTTATGGTTTCCATATTCGGTAAATACGATAATCTCATTTGAGGAAGTACGGACTACCGCCCCCTCAAAGTGATGTGATTCATTAATACCTTATGTGGGATATATAAATGATGTGGTTAATGATATTATATATGATATTATACTGTAATTATAATATACCTATGTATCATTATGTTTTAATTCCATTAATATAAGAAATAGAAATGAAAGTACCGTTCATGCGTACGTACGGCTTACCGTCTCCATGAACGGTGTGTTTCATTTATTACCTTCATATGTTATGTACTATTATAAATGCTTGTATATGTTGGATATATAATGAATATATATGATATATAAATCATGATTTACATTCTTGAAGTAAGTAAATCATGATATAAGTAATAATAACATCAAGAACAACAAGTCCAAACACGTGCGATAAATAAGATGATTTTACCCAAAACATTGCTTTAACATGAGATTTACAAAAGAACGGGCAATATAAAGTCATAAGTGAACCATATATGATATAATAACAATGAATATGACTCTGTAATAATTTAATGACATTATTTTAATCATTATACAGGATGTTTGGATCCATATGAAGCATATCGGACCTACGGTAAGGGATAATTATGCAAATCTCTTTTTTATCCATGATTGCTTATTTACTAGGGTTATTTCTATCGTCTATGACCAGGTTTTATAAAAGTGTATTCATGTATGTTTAAAGTCCTTTTTACCCATTTTTTTGATTTACTACATGTATGTAATCATTCTTTTTTTTACGTTACGATGTACTTTTTGACTTTTCCGGAAAAAGTACGAGAAGAATGTTTTTTGAACTTATACGACACGAACGGGTTTTTACAGTTTTATAAAGACTTATATTCATGAAGATTCCTAAAAAATATTTCTTGACTATTTTAAACAAAATATTTTTCTTTTAAAATTTCATGATGTTTTGTGAAATGAAATTGATTTTGAAGGAGAAAGGATATTTTCCTCAAGAATTCATTTCAAGGGTTTTATCAAAACCATTTTCCATCTAAGATGACATTACTCATATGTGTATGGTTCATGTATAATGTCTCTATGATTTAAATGGTTTCCCTTTTATTGTTCTGAAATGATGTCCATTTCTTTTATATGGATTATGTACTGATGGAAGGATGTTTATGAAACCCATTTTATTCTTTGGGTTATGATTAATGATTTATGTTTATGTTGTGGCACAAGTAAGAATGATTTCATTATGAGATGGGTGGGACCTATATATCCCGCCAATGCAATGGGTAAAGATTTATATCTCATGAGATAGACATGGATGGAATGGTAAGTTAATCTAGTTCAGTATTACAGGACTGAAACGAGGAGTGAACTCGATTCAGAAAGGGACTTTGTCCACTAAGATAGTCCTGGCAGCAATGCCTTGGCTACTATAGAAATCATAATATTTTCCCACAATTACAAGTTTTATTCCCATGCTATTTTATCAGGATTAATGTTTCGTTATAATCTATTCCTTAAAAATTTCCATGTTTTATTTCATTGCTCATGATCTTGATGTTTAAACATTGTGTTCATGTTTTTAAGTTCAAATGTATATGGTTTGTTTTATTTTATCTATGCTTACCCTTACTGAACATTTGAGATCACCCTTTATATGTTTTCTTTTCGCCCGGATATAATGGTTTTAGGTAAGAAAACATAAGGGGAAGATATTTATGGGAGATGTTGAAGATCTTTCACCACGATTTGAAGATTATGATCCGAGATTCTAAAGGCACTAAACTATTACGGTCCTTTGGTGTCTGTTTTTTTTATGTATTAAGTATTCTACAAAAGTAATGTAATGTCCATGTACATCAAGCTTCGGGTCTCTACAGTTGGTATCAGAGGAAAGGATTAGTCAACCTTTGGAAACTAGGATGCGAGAACTTTAGTGATATCCCTAGAGATATTTAAAAGTTATATCTCAGGATGTACCTAAGTTTAAGTTTACGTATAGGTTATAGTCCTAGAATTGCGCTAATGATATTAGAATTAAACCTAAGATGTTAGATATTGAAGGTACTTCTCCTTTATTATGTTGTTTTCTCTTTCATGGTATTTTCCTCTCACACTATTATTTTTGGGTTTTAGACGATGGCTGGAACCCGAACGAACCGTGTTGGTCAATGTAACGGACGATGCAATGATTGTCCTCTTGATCAATCTAATATTATGGGAGATGGAGTGCACAATCTTATTTCTATACTAAAACAAGCTATGAATCATTCTAAACTTACAAATGAGCAAGGAAAGGACCAAAATTCTGTTGAATCCTTCATGAGGTAGCGTCTGTAACACCCCAAGCTTCTACGGTACGCTTCTCTTTGAATAATGTGCTAGCGTGTGTTGTACGCAACATCGAGTTCTAACACACCACAACCAATCAAACTAGCCGTTATGAATAGTAATACATACTTTTTGAAATTATATAAATTTTATCTATCAAAATGGACTTCAGTTTTGGATTCGGAATATCGAATTTAGCCTAGGGTGAAATTTTGGAACTTTTCGGATAACATTTATATTTTGATGAATTGTGAAATTTACTAAATTTTAATTAAAAACAACTTTTTTAATCGAAATAATCTATATTGATAAATTATGAATTTGAGTGGTTTTAAAGTATATTTAGAATTTATTTTTATCATTTAATACAATGTTTTTCATTGTACATAATTTTACAATTAAACCGGACATAAACAAGTGTAAATCTTTTTATGGTTATTAACTCTTAAAAACACGTTTTTTGTTTTAACAATGGAAATTATTTTTAAATTAATTTCTTCCACTTATGTGTTTTGAATTTGGAAAAATGGATTCCATATTTGGAATTAGTATTTTCATATTGTGTAAATATGTAACTTATATTTTTATAAATTTTGAATAATTACTTCGGTAAATATTTTATTTACCATGGTTAAGGGTAAATCAAGGGTTAAAAATTAATATTATAATAATTATAAATTACTATAAAACGTGTCCTAACCTTATTGGTGGATACATGTCCGACCATGGGCATTTTTGGGTTGATTTTGGGATCCCATGGAGCCACATGTAGTTGATAGAGACACTTTATTTTAATTAAGTTAAAATAAGTACAAAAATGAAATAAGCATATATCTTTTAGAAAAACAATTTTTACACAGGGTTATATATGTTGGATTTTCGACTATAAATATTAATTACAAATATAAAACTATTTCCTAAATAATGGTACTTTTTTTATAATTTTTATACATTAAATAATTTAATTTATTTATGACACAATGATGATGCAGTAATTACCATAATAGAGAAAAATTAAAATAATTGATATTATAAATACCATAATAGATATAATTGGAGACTTTTATTGAATTACACTAATTTTCATGGTTAATATGAAATATTAAGATTGATTTAATTGAATTTTTTCGAAGTAATAATTCTGTTATGAGTTTCACAAAAATTAATTATTGAATAGTGTCACAATTGACATAAAAGAGTTTTTAAAACAAATATTATATTATTAATTGATATTAAATTCCTAAAAATCTAAGGTTAGGCCACTCAACTTATATCATGATAGGTGTATCATTAATGGAACACTTGGGGGTCTCCTAGATATATATAGTATTTTTATTAACCATATAATATAAAAATACAAAGAGACATTGTAAAAGTGAAACTTATTAACTAAGAGTTAATACTTAATGATAAGGATGATATAGTAACTAAAACCTGTATAAATTCTATTATTTGAGTGTTTTTCGACCTATCCTCACCTTAAACTTTAAATAATCCACTTTGGAGCCATTAGAAACCGAATATGAATTTATTATAAATTAATATTTCTAGCTTTTCCAAAGGTGACCCTCACCCCTCTTATAAAAGGGCACTCCCCCTTCTCATTACATCACACCTTAAAAGCCTTTTGGTTCGGCCAAACCCTACCCAAATACGCTCTAAACATCCATAACTACAACCTAGAGGCCTTATTTTGATCAGAAAGCCAACCTAAGGATCTCTTTTGATCAAATCAAAAGGAAGAACCCGAAGAAGAGGTAATGTTTTCACCATCCTTTTTCGAATTCATTTCTTTTTCCACTTCTTCTTTATTTGTTATTACCATTATAAAATAATAACTCCAGTATCTTATATATACTGTGATTTTATTATTAATATGGTACAACCATATTAATTATTCTATCCACCCTTTTAATAACATGTCACCATATGTGCGTACGTACAGCTTACCGTCTCCACGTCGTGGAGTAATTTTTATTCAATATATTATTATTTGGATGGGTATAATAATGATGTATAATTCTTGTAAATAATAAATATAACATGATAATTATTATGTATATATAATATACAATCCAATTATATATTATGTTAATATCAAAAGAATGATATCGTTGCTCGTGCGTACGTACGGACTACCGTCTCCACTAACGCGATGAGATTCATTTTCCATCATATCCATTCAAGTATAATTATCATTTTATGATTTAAACAAAATGTCTAAAGACTTGATATCATTCTTGATATGAATAAGATACAACCTATCCATGAAAAACTTGTCTTACGTAACAAAACATATAAAAGAAAACGAGTCAGTTAACACCCGAAACAATGATAAATCTAAGATATTATTAACAAAGAAATTTTAAAAGATCATATATGATAACATATGAATGTATATGATTCTTTTATAATTTAATAACAATTATTTGACCATTATACAGGAGGTCAACCTACCCCCAACCATGGAAAAGTACAAGGTAATGGTTTATTTTGCAATCTCTCCATTATCCGAGGTTGTTTATACGTAATAATCTACTGGGAATTATTTATCATCCACGTCCATGTTTCTTCAAAATGTATTTCAGAACATTTTTACAATTTACCAGAATGTGTGTTAAAGTCATTTATACCCTTCTTTGACATTTTATAAGAGGTTTATAAAGGAATCTTTCCGTCATTTTCCAAACAAGGTGCTTTTTTACCTTTTAGACAGGATTAAGGTAAGAATGTTTTTTTAACTTATATAGTGGGTGCAGCTATTTTCCGTCATTATAAAATCTTTGAAGCTTCCCTTATAATATTATAAGAATATTTTCAAAGAAAATATTTTATTTTATACGACTCTTAAATGATTTCAAAGAAAAAAAGAGATAATTCTCTAAAAAGTGTTTTGATTTCATCATTGTCAACATCCTTTGATGGATTTTATTCTTATTTGAAGATGATTTGTTATGATACAAAACTTCTATATTGTATTGAAGGTTTTGTGATATGGTTGACTGTGGATGTGCTATTTCTATACCATTCAGGGTTTATGGATGAATTATTTACATTTCGTATGCTAGTTTTAATATGAATGTTTATGTTATGTTTAAACCTGTTCATATGAGGAATGCATTGGACTTAATATGTGACGGGTAGAGCCCTCTATAGCTTCTCGATGCATCGGTAGGTCTCATGAGACAAACTAGTGTCTTGTCATAAAGCCTTGACAAAATCTTATTTGTAGTCTTGGCACGAGACCTTGGCTATGTGGTTATGATAGTCTGGAATTATGCATTCCATCATTATGAAAGTGGTTATTGATATTGCATGTGATTATTCGATTAATAGAATATCCATGTGAATAAGTAAATGGAATTATTTCATTTTATTTTTTCCATACTGTGTTGAAGTTCAAGTTTAAAAGGATTTTGTTTTAGTTATACATTGTCTTAAATGTTTATTCTTATTTATGAATGTTTCTTCTATATTGTTATCCTTACTGGGAATTTAAGCTCACCCCTTTTCTATGTTTTATTTTTCCCAGGGTATGAAGAAGTAAATTATAAATGACCTGCAGGGATAGTATGAGGGGATACGGGTGTGTTCTATGGAGACTATGTTGCTGTAGTTTTTGTTTTTATGATGTAAGACTTTATAAATATATCTAGTGTTTCCAAGGCTACTAAAATAATCGGTCTTTCATGATTTTATCTTTCTTGTGATCATGCGAATATTGTGTAATAATGCACTGAATCTGGGTAACTGGGGTCGGGGCATTACAGTTGGTGTCAGAGTAAGTTTAGTACAAACCTTAGAAACTATATTTAGATAAACTCTGATTAGAGCACATAGATTTAAGATGGACTTTGAGAATTAGTATAGGAGAACTTACTAGAATTTTGGTATTGTAGAGAATTTGTGTGTTTTCTAAGCAACACATCCCTGTCTAGATATGAGTAGGTAAAGGTGGCTCTGGCACAGATGTACCTAGGGGTAAAACCTGAAAACACCGCTTTGAGCTAGACTCGAATGGGAACTGCTGCACGACAACGGGCCTTGCTGCACTCTTGGTTAGGAAACTCTCGGGGGATATGATTTGGGTAACACTCATTTTCATTAAAAATCAATATGAAGGGTTTATGAGTATATAATTTTTCAAATAAAACATTCTTATGATTATGGATTATATCCATAAAGAGTTCAATTTATGTTATGGGTTTTATAAGTATGGAATTATGTATTTTGATTCATAAACTGATCCAGTTTATGCCATTGTTTAGAAATGGCTCCTAGTGGAAGAAATGGAAACCGTATCAATGCACACACTCCATGTAGGGATTCCCCTCCTGCTCAAGATAATTATAGTGGAGCTGGTGATGCAACTGGTGCTGATCAGCTAATCACCATACTGGGACAACTCTCTCAGGTTATGAATAAAAACCTTAGCCGTATGGAGAACCCTGATCCGCAGCGTGGAGGATCAATGTTAGATCACTTCATGAGGCAACAAACACCAAATTTCAATGGGATTACAAATCCATTAGTCGCTGAGCAATGGATATATTCCCTAGAGAATATATTTCAGGCTTTGGGAGTAGTGAAATGGGAAAAGATATCATGGCAGTTTACCCCCTCACTGGAGATGTTGATCAATGGTGGTCATTGATTCAAAATATGAAGGAAGATGACGAATTATCAAATATGGAATGGAGGGAGTTCAAAGATCTATTTTTAGAAAAATACATTTCTCACGACCATCGAGCAGATATGGAAAGGCAAAATCTGAGTCTGAGACAAAAGGAGGATGAGAATGTCACAAAGTATGAGGCTAACTTTACAAGGTTAGCAAGGTATGCTGGGGATTATATATGTAACCCAAGAAGTAAGATTGATCGTTTATTTTATGGGTTAAAACCATTTCTACGTCGAGCATTAGTATCACAATCCTTCTCATCGTACAAAGACATTGTCTCATGTACTATCAAGACCGAAAAGAAATTATCTAAGTCTTATGACTTTAAAGAAAAGAAAGAGAATAAGAGATCTTATGATCAATCTAGGAATGGAAATAAGCAGAAGAATGGAAAGGTTGAATATCCATCCTGGGGTAAATGTGGGAAGAAACACCCTGGTACTTTCTTGAAGGGAACGGGAGTCTGTTAAAAGTGTGGTGAAAAAGGCCACCAAGCTCGTGATTTCAAGGGGAAGAAGGAAGCTTCTGATGTCCAATGCTACAATTGCAGGGAGATGGGACATTATTCAAATGAATGTCCTAAGCATCAGGGGAACTTACCTTAGAAAAGGCCAAGGTATCAAGTCTAAGCTTATGTTATCACTACTACTGAGGTAGAAGCTCCAAAAGACGTGGTGGCAGTTAATTTAATGGTTTCCTCATGTTTAGCAAATGCATTATTTGATTCTGGATCATTGCATTGTTTCATATCGTCTAATTTTTCTAAAAAATTGATATTTCAAATTTAATTTAACAAGGGAGTTCTCAGTTAAAACTCCAAAGGGAAGTATCATTGCAACAAAGTTTTGGGAATCAATCCCCATTAGAGCACATAAATGTTCTTTGTTTTATGATCTCATCATCTTACCTATGGTTGATTTTTGATATAATCCTCGGTATGGACTGGCTTTCAGACTATGATGCGAATATTTATTGTAAGAAGAAAGAGGTTACGATTCTTGATGATGATGATAAGAAACAACTTATTTTTAGAGCAGAATCGTCACCAACTAATTCTTATCTAGATCCACCCCCAGTAGCTCAACTAAATTCAATAATTGGGGAGGTAGAGAATGAAATAACTATGGGTGAGGAATGGAATGTTCAAATAGAGGATGTACCTATTGGGAAAGAATATGTAGTTGTATTTCCGGAAGATTTACCTCGACATCCTCTAGAACGAGAAGTTGAGTTTTCCATCGATTTAATTCATGGATCAAGGCCTATATCGAAGTCCCCTTATATAATGGCCACTGTGGAATTAGTCGAACTAAAGATACAACTAGAGGAATTGAGTAATAAGGGATTTATTCACCCTAGTGTTTCTCCATGGGGATCCCCTGTTCTTTTTCTTAAAAAGAAAGATGGATCTATAAAGTTATGTATCGACTACAGGGAGATCAATCCTATAACAATAAAGAACAAGGATCCCCTACCTCGCATTGATGATTTATTCGACCAACTTCATGGAGCTCAATACTTTCCAAAGATTGACCTTCGATCTGGATACCATCAGTTGTGTGTTAGTAAGGAAGACATTCTGAAGACAACATTTCGAACTAGGTATGGGCATTACGAGTTTATATTAATGCCTTTTGGATTGACTAATGAACCCTCTGTATTCATGGATCTGATGAATAGAGTTTTCAAGGAATATCTTGATGAATTTGTGGTGGTATTTATTGATGATATCTTGGTATACTCTAAATGTTACGAAGATCGTGAAAATCACTTGCGCATTATCCTGAAGACTCTAAGAAGACATGAATTATATGGGAAGTTTAGCAAGTGTGAATTCTGCCTTCAGGAGATTTCTTTTCTTGGCCATATTGTCTCTAAATATGGAATCTCTATAGATCATTCTAAGACCAAGTCAATCCAATAATGTCCAGCACCTACGAGTATAACTTAGGTACGAAGTTTTATTGGTTTAGCAAGTTATTATCGACGTTTCGTCCAGAATGTTGCCCGATTGGCTAACCCATTAACGATGCTCACACGTAAAGGGGTTAAATTTGTTTGGACAAAAGAGTGTGAAGAATGTTTTGAAGATCTGAAGAGAATATTATTCAATGCTCCTATATTGACTCTTTCATCAGGGAATTATGGGTTCGTTATTTATAGTGATGCATCAAAGAAAGGACTTGGTTGTGTCCTTATGCAGAATGATAGGGTTATTGCCTATGTATCACGACAGTTGAAAATTCATTAACAAAACAATCCTACTCATGATCTTGACTTTGCAGTTGTGATCATTGCTTTGAAGATATGGATGCACTACCTCTATGGTGCAAAATGTGAGATTTATACTAATCGCAAGAGTTTGAAGTATAATTTCTCACAAAAAGAACTCAACATGAGGAAAAGGAGATGGATTTAATTACTCAAGGATTATGAATGTACGATACACTACCACCTGGGGAATGAAAACAAGGTGGCAGATGCTTTGATTAGAAAAGACCATGGAGTTTTGAACTTGATGAGAATTGAAAGGGATCCAATTTTAATGGATCTATTGAAGATGGACATGGGAATAACCAGGGAAGGTGAAACATCAATGTTTTTTCAAATGGTTGCCAAACCATCTTTACTGGAAAGGATTAAGAGTTCTCAGACCGATGATGAAGAATTTCAAATGAACATTAAAGCTTTGAATGATGGGATATTGAGAGATTTTTTTTATGAAGATGGAATTTTGAAATTCAATAAGAGGCTTTGTTTTCCTGATATACCTGGTCTAAAAAGGGAATTTTTGGATGATGATCATAGTTCCAATTTCTATATACACCCTAGGAGCACCAAAATGTATAAGGATTTTAAGGAACACTTTTGGTGGGACAACATGAAGAGGGAGATTGCCGATTTTGTGTCAAGATGTATGGTTTTTTAACAAGTGAATGCTGGAATGAAACAGTCTGGTGGAGTGTTGCAACCTCTTCCCATACCTGAGTGGAAATGGGACAATATTATGATGGACATTGTCATGGGACTACCAACGACTCCTAGAAGGAACAATGAAATATGGGTTATTGTTGATCGTCTTACCAAGTCATCACATTTTCTTGCTATAAGAGAAGATCTACCACTGGGACGTCTTTCAAGACTATATATTAATGAAGTTGTGAGACTTCATGGAGTACCCCTATCAATTGTTTCTGATCGTGATCCCCATTTTACTTAATGATTCTGGAAAAGTCTTCAGAAAGACTTGGATACCGAACTTCCTTTGAGCACTGCCTACCACCCTCAGACAGATGGACAATCAGAATGAACTATTCAAACCTTAGAAGACATGTTGAGATCCTGCTCACATTACTTTCAGGGTATGTGGGATCAATATTTACCTTTGGTAGAATTTTCCTATAACAATAGCTTCTATTCGAGTATTCAGATGGCACCATATGAAGTGTTATATGGAAAGTGATGTCTCACATCAACCTTTTGGGATGACGTTGGTGAAAGAAATCTTGTAGGTCCAGAACTGGTGGAGGAAACGATGGAAAAGGTGAAGGTAATCCAAAATCACATCAATGCAGCTCAAAGTAGGCAGAAGAGCTCTGTCAATAATCGAAGGAAGGATTTGGAATTTCATGTTGGTGATCATGATTTCTTGAAGGTATCTCCATTGAAGGGAGTCATACGTTTTGGTAAGAAAGGTAAATTGAGTCTCAGGTACATCGTACCTTTCAAAATTCAAGAATGAATTGGGGTTGTAGCTTACCGATTGGCAATGCCTCCATGTCTCTCCAAAGTTCACGATGTGTTCCACGTATCTCTGTTGAGGAAATATATGTCTGACCCAACGCATGTACTCACCTATGAGGAATTAGAACAAGAACCCAATATGTCTTATTGCGAAGAGCCCGTCAGGATTCTTGATATGAGAGAACAAGTACTGAGAAACCAGACGACGCGTCTGGTAAACGTTTTGTGGAGAAACCATAAGATGGAAGAGGCAACATGGGAACCAGAGGAACTAATGATGAAGAACCACCCAAGTATTTTCATGCGATAGTATTCTAGAAATTTCGAGGATGAAATTATTTGAAGGAGGGGATAATGTAACACCCCAAGCTTCTACGGTACGCTTCTCTTTGAATAATGTGATAGCATGTGTTGTACGCAACATCGAGTTCCAACACACCACAACCAATCAAACTAGCCGTTATGAATAGTAATACCTAATTTTTGAAATTTTATAAATTTTATCTCTCGAAATGGACTTCATTTTTGGATTCTGAATATTGAATTTTTCCTAGGGTGATATTTTGGAACTTTTCGGAAAACATTTATATTTTTATGAATAGTGAAAATTACTAAATTTTAATTAAAAACTACTTTTTTAATAGAAATACTTTATATTGATAAATTATGAATTTGAGTGGTTATAAAGTATATTTGGAATATATTTTTACCATTTAATACAATTTTGGTCATTTTAAATAGTTTTATAATTAAACCGAACATAAACAAGTGTCAATCTTTTGATAGTTATTATCTCTTAAAAACACTTTTTTTGTTTTAACAATGGGAATTAATTTTAAATTATTTTCTGCCACTTCTGGGTTTTGAATTTCGAGAAATGGATTCCATATTTGGAATCAGGATGATCATATTGTGTAAATAGTTATCTTTTGTTTTTAGACATTTTGAATAATTACTCCGGTAAATATTTTATTTACCATGGTTAAGGGTAAATCCGGTAAATAAGGGTTAAAACAATAATTTTATTATAATACTAAATTACCATAAAACGTGTCCTAACCTTATTGGTGGATACATGTCCGACCATGGGCATCTTTGGGTCGATTTTGGGACCCCATGGAGCGACTTGTAGGTGATAGGGACACTTTATTTTAATTAAGTTAAAATAAGTACAAAAATGACATAAGCATATATCTTTTAGAAAAACAATTTTTACGTAGGGTTATATATGTTGGATTTTCGACTATAAATATTCATTACAAAGATAAAATAATTTCCTAAATAATGGTACTTTTTTTATAATTTTTATACATTAAATAATTTAATTTATTTGTGACACATTGAAGATGTAGTAATTACCATAATAGAGAAAAATTAAAATAATTGATATCATAAATACCATAATAAATAAAATTGGAGACTTTTATTGAATTAAACTAATTTTATAGGTTAATATGACATATTAGGATTGATTTAATTGACTTTTTTCGATGTAATAATTCTGTTATGAGTTTCACAAAAATCAATTATTGAATAGTGTCAAAATTGACATAAATGAGTTTTTAAAACAAATATTATATTATTAATTGATATTAAATTCATAAAAATCTAAGGTTCGGCCACGCAACTTATATCATGATAGGTGTATCATTAATTTACCACTTGGTGGTCTCCTGGATGTATATAGTAATTTTATTAACCATATAATATAAAAATACAAAGAGACATTGTAAAAGTGAAACTAATTAACTAAGAGTTAATACGAAATGATAAGGTTAATATAGTAACTCAAACCTTTATAAATTCTATTATTTGAGTGGTTTTCGACCCATTCCCACCTTTACCCTTACATAATCTACTTTGGAGCCATTAGAAACTGAATATGAAATTATTATAAATTAATATTTCTAGCTTTTCCAAAGGTGCCCCTCACCCCTCTTATAAAAGGGAACTCCCCCTTCTCATTACTTCACACCTTCAAAGCCTTTTAGATCGGACAAAACCTACCCAAATACTGTCTAAAATTCCCTCACTACAACCTAGAGGCATTATTTTGATCATAATGCCAACCTAAATATCCCTTTTGGTCAAATCAAAAGGGAGAACCCGAAGAAGAGATAATGTTTTCACCACCCTTTTACAAATTAATTTCTTCTTCCACTTATTATTTCTTTGTTATTACCATTATAAAATAATAACTCCAGTATCTTATATATACTATGATGTTATTATAAATATGTTACAACTATATTATGTATTCTATCCCCCCTTTTAATAACATGTCACCATATGTGCGTACGTACAGCTTACCGTCTCCACGTCGTGGTGTAATTGTTATTCAATATATTATTTTTTGGATGGGTATAATAATGATGTATAATTCATGTAAATAATAAATATAACATGTTAATGATTCTATATATATAATATCCAATCCAATTATATATTATTTTAATATCAAAAAATGATATTGTCGCTCGTGCGTACTTACGGACTACCGTCTCCACGAACGTGATGAGATTCATTCTCCATCGTATCCATTCAAGTATAACTATCATTTGATGATTTAAAAAATAATATTTAAGGACATGATATCATTCTATATATTAATAAGATTTATCATATCCATGATAAAACATGGCTTACGTAAAAAAACATATAAAAGAAAACGAGTCAGTTAACACCCGAAACAACGATAAATCTAAGATATTATTAAGAAAGCAATGTTAAAAGATCATATATGATATCATATGAATGTATATGATTCTTGTATAATTTAATAAAAATTATTTCACCATTATAAAGGAGGTTAACCTACCCCCAACCAAGGAAAATTACAAGGTAAGGGTTTATTTCACAATCTCTCCATTATTCGAGGTTGTTTATACGTAATAATCTACTGGGATTTTTTTATCATCCACATCTATGTTTCATCAAAATTTATTTCAAAACATTTTTAAAATTTACAAGAATATGGGTTAAAGTCATTTATACCCTTGTTTTACTTTTTATAAGAGTTTTATAATGGAATATTTCCGTCGTTTTCCAAACAAGGTGCTTTTTAACCTTTTCGACAGGATTAAGGTAAGAATGTTTTTTAACTTATATAGTGGGTGCGGCTATTTTCTACCGTTATAAAATCTTCGAAGCTTCCCTTACAATCTTATAAGAATATTTTCAAAGAAAATATTTTATTTTATATGACTCTAAAATTATTTCAAAGTAAAAATAGATATTTATTTAAATAGAGTTTTGATTTCATCTATGTCAACATCTTTTGATCGATTTTACCCTTATTTGAAGATGATTTATTATGATACAAAACTTTTATAATGTATTGAAGGTTTTGTGATATGGTTGACTGTGGATGTTCTATTTTTATACCATTCATGGTTTATGGATGAATTATTTACATTTCGTATGTAGTTTTAATATGAATGTTTATGTTATGTTTAAACTTGTTCATATGAGGAATGCATTTGACTTAATATGTGACGGGTGGAGCCCGCTATAGCTCCTCGATGCATCAGTAGGTCTCATGAGACAAACTAGTTTCTTGGAACAAGGCCTTGAGAAAATCTTATTTGTATTCTTGGCATGAGGCCTTGGCTATGTGGTTATGATAGTATGGTATTATGCATTCCATCATAATGAAAGTGGTTATTGATATTGCATGTGATTATTCTATTATTAGAATATCCATGTGAATAAGTAAATGGCATTATTTCATTTTATTTTTTCTATAATATGTTGAAGTTCAAGTTTAAAAGGCTTTTGTTTTCGTTATACATTGTCTTAAATGTTTATTCTTATTTATGAACGTTTCATCTATATTGTTATCCTTACTGGGCATTTCAACTCACCCATTTTCTATGTTTTATTTTTCCCAGGATATGAAGAAGTAAATTATGAATGACCTGCAGGAATAGTATGGGGCAATAATGGTGTGTTCTATGGAGACTATGTTTCTGTAGTTTTCATTTTTATGATGTAAAACTTTATAAATATTTCTATTGTTTCCATGGCTACAAAACTAATCGGGCTCTCGAGATTTGATCTTTCTTGTGATCATGCCAATATTATGTAATAATGCACCAACTTAGGGTAGCTCGGGTCGGGGAGTTACATCGTCCAGCTTCATTCAGTAGGTCTTCTGATCCATTAGTGGATGAACAATGGATTAGTGCCACTGAAAAGATCTTTTCAGTTATAAAATGTTCTGAGCATGAAAAATTCATCTTACCAGTATATCGTTTAGAAGGTGAAGCTGATCAATGGTGTAATCTTATCCAGAATACGAGGCCCCAAGATGAAATTGAAACTATGGAATGGGATGAGTTCAAGAACATTTTTTTAATAAGTACATCCTTCATATTCTTCGAACAAAGATGGAAAAGGAGTTCCTTGAGCTTAACCAATAGGATGATGAATCTGTTGGTATATACGAGGTGAATTTTACAAGGCTTGCAAGGAATGCATTTGGATTTATTATTCAACCTAAAGTAAATTTGATTGATTCTTTAGTGGATTAAAACCAGGTCTTCAAAGGGAATTAGCTATAAGATACTTCTATAGCTATGATGAAATTGTGCGTTGGGATATCAAGGTAGAACTGGAAGTTGGTGTTACGCATCCATCTCATGGTTTTGACAAGAAACAAAAGATGGAGTTCAAGGAAAAATCTCAGAAAAATGGTGAAAAGAAGGTGAATGATTCTTTATTCTCAATGTGTGGAAAGAATCATGGTGGAGATTGTCTAAAAGGTACTAGAAAAAGTTTCAAGTGTGTAAAAGAAGGTCATCGAACAGCTGAGTGCCGAAGTAATGGGAAAAAGGTTTCAAATGATATGAATAGAGAAAAGACTTCAGAGAATGCTCCACCAACACCTCAATGCTTCAAGTGCAATGAAATGGGGCATTATTCTAATCAATTCCCTAATCCAAGAATTAATGATGATCAACGTGAGCAACCTCTTAAGGAAAAAAACAAAGGGAAGTCACATGTGATCACTATCAGCAATTTTGAGTATGACAACGATGTGATGGAATGATTATGTGTTTATATAAATGGATTCCAAAATAATGTTGTGAATCTCATTTATAGTATTGTGGAACATTGGAATATCTATATAATGGTTTATTGTGGTTTTCGATAATTATATGGTACCGGTAACCATGAAAAGTGATTCAAATATTTTGGAAAGAAGATGATATGAGCATAATGAAGGGATAGGAAGATAATGAGATGTTTGATTGTATTAATGAGCTCATGATTGATATAAGGACTAAGTGATATCATGGTTTGAGTATATAGAATTTTGAGGATTTTGGTATGTGGAATGTGTTAACTTTTAACTACATTCATGTTTTCACTAAGGTTCAATGGTTATTAATTCTTTAAGAGAATACATGATTAAGGTATTCACATGTTTGTAATTTGACCAAAGAGATATATCTTATGATATATGGGGGATAAATGATGGCATTCATGTGATTGTTATGTGACATATCAAGTAATCAGTTTCTTTATACTATGATCTTGGACTGAAGTATTTTAGATAAGCCTAAAGATTGGAATGGATTATGTTAGACATAAGTTAATATTGTTTAAGGATAGAATTTTGTTTGATATTATTGATGGGATGTTATAGTAGTGTAGTTTTAGAAAAAGGATAACCTGCAGAATGGGTGATGGCCCATCACATCGGACAAGGCTGTGGGAATCGAACCCACAACTGAACTGTGATTGGTCTTTATCGCATAACAATGGCCTACAAGAAGTCCCTGGTTAGTGGAAAGTAGTTTTATTTTATTAAGCGGTATGATAAATAAAGTATAAGTCCATTTTTGGAACCATATATGATTAATCTCACCATAAGATGGACTTATAACTTTTGCTAAAATTTTGTTTGAAATAGATGGAATGACCCATCATTCTATCACATGATCTGCTAACGCTTCACGAATAACAAATTCAACTTCATTTCATTAAGAGATGAAGTGGAAATTTTTCAATTCATGAACAATAGTGAGATTGTACGAAAATCATGTAAGTATTTCTTTAAATTCATCAACTTTAGAAAAATGATCTTGAAAACCAAAAAAGTTGTCATAGTTCTCTTATATCCGATGAATCATATGGTACCTTAGATCTTCAAAAATTTATGGATTTGTGATTGTTGGCTTTTTCATAGCCATGTTCTCTACCACTCTCCACCAGAACGTGATTGTTAGATTTTTCTTCCATATCCATATTTTCACCTATGTTCTCATATATGGAAACCCATTTATGATTTACTTTGGGTAATCATTACATTTCATACTTTAGTATTTAAATTTAAGTTTCAGTATTCCTTTTTCCAATGTGGGTTTCTATGAATAGTAAACGATTTATAACCCCAACGAATTTCGAGGGAGAAATTCATTTTAAGGGGGGTAGAATGTAACAACCCGAGTTTTAGAAGATACATTGTTTTTTATTTCATTCATATCTTATATTGTACGATACACCAATATTATCTTGCGCTACACGCAACACCGTATTAGCTTGCGGTATACGCAACACTATTCTTGGCTCGTGTTACACACAATTTCAAGTTCGTTTGATAGAAGTTATTCTACGCAACATTGAGTGTATATATATATATATTAAATGTACAAATAAAATATGTTTGGATTCTATTATATGCAACAAAAATGTATTCTTGCACTACACTCAACCCTAACTTGGCTTGCATTACACGCAATCGCGACCTTCTTCGATAGCGTGTGTTGTACGGAATATCGGGTTTCACTAAACAATGATATATGGTTATAATATTATTATGAACTAGCCGTTATGCATAGTATTAACTAAATGTTGAATTTTATAACACTATTATTCATCTTACATATTTTCTAGAACATGGTATGAGAACAAAATAAATTTTTCGGGTAAAATAAGTATTTTTTAAAAAAATGATGTTTTCTGCCTTTTGATGACGCACCCACATTAAATCTAGTTTCTGACATGTTTATAAGTTTAATTTGAAAAAATAAAATTCTTCTTTGGAATCAGGATATAAAAATTTACTTTGGATAAATTTTTCATATTATTCTGATAACTTTCATATTTTCATGAATAGTAAAAACACGTTATATTTTAATTAAAAACAACTTTTTTCATCGTAATAATTTATATGGTAAAATTATAATATTGAATGGTTTTAAATTAATAATAGAATATATTTTTACCATTTAATATAATTTATGTCATTAGCATTGATTTCACATTGAATTCATAGGTTAAATCAATTCAATCTTTTGCAATGTTTTATCTTTTAAAACATGTTCGCATAACAACGGGATTATTTTTAAATTAATTACTGCAACTTCTGTATTTTGAATTTTGAAAAATTGATTCCATATTTGGAATAAGTGGGTCCAAATTATGTTAATATGTTACTTTTATTTTTTTCATATTATCAATAGTAACTTCGGTAATTTTTATTTACTACGGTTAAAGGTAAATAGGGTAATTCAAGGTTAAAAGAATATTATAATAATTCAAAATTACCTTGAAACTTTTCCTAACCTGATTGGACGAGTAGTGGCTGACCATGGGCATCCCTGGGCCGATTTTGGGACCCCAATGAGCTACTTGGTAATGAAAATGACAATTTGGATTAATTAATTTAATGTAAAGACAAAATTGACTTTAACAAAAATCTTTTAGTAATTAATTTCTATATGGGGTTATATAAGTTATACATTCGACTATAAATATTAATTGGAAAGCTAAAACGATTCCCTACATCATGGTATTTGTTTCATAATTTTTATACACCAAATAAATTAAAATCATTATGACACAATAATGATGTAGTGTTTACCTCATTAATAAATGATTTAAATAAATAAGATTATAATGATTAAAATATCTTCCAAAACCTGTCCAATTCCAATTGGATGATTTTATTTCGAATATGAGTCATCTTATCATCGACATTAATGTGTTTTGGACCTCTTGAAACCTATGATATGTTTATAATAAAATAATGTTTTCCCACTTTCCTAAAGAGCCCCTCCTCTCCCTTATAAAAGGAAACCACTTCTATGAAATTACTCACACCTCTCAAGACTTTTGGTTTGTCAAAACTCTACCCAAATAAGTTCCCTAAACCCCTCTCCTCCACCTTGAAACCTTACATTAGGAGGAAGACACTCCAAGAAGTACTTTTGGTTCAAACCAAATGAAGTTACCAAAATTAAAGGTAACAGTTTCTCTTAAGTTGTTTTCTTTTATTCTACTTATCCCACCCCTAAAATCTTTTTAATCCTTTATTTTGTAACAAACCCAATATTCTAAAAATACCAGGATGTTTTTATGAGATGTATTTGAACTACACTTACACCCACCTCCATCTAATGTATGAAGAACATAATGTTTCTTTGATGGAAAACTAACGCCTCACGAAACGATGATTGTTCGATTTTTTTCCTACCGCTTCTCATGGTGGCCATTATGATGGAAATGTATTTATATATAATATATATTATGATTATGATTTCTTTATTCTTATTTACTTTCCTATTATATCAATCTATTATGGTTTCCATAGTCGGTAAATATGATAATCTCATTTGAGGAAGTGCGGACTACCACCCTCCCAAAGTGATGTGATTCAGTTATACCTTATGTGGGATGTATAAAGGATTTGTTTAAGGATATTATATATGATATTATACTGGAATTATAATATAAATATGTATAATTATGTTTTAATTACATTAAAATAAGAAATAGAAATGAAATTATCATTCATGCGTACGTACGGCTTACCGTCTCCATGAACGGTGTGTTTCATTTCTTACCTCTATATGTTATGTGCTATTATAAATTCTTGTATATACTGGATATATAATGAATATATATGATATATAAATCATGATTTAAATTTTGGAAGTAAGTAAATCATGATATAAGTAATAATAACATCAAGAACAACAAGTCCAAACACGTACGATAAATAAGATGATTTTACCCAAAACATTCCTTTAACATGGGATTTACAAAAGAACGGGTAATATAAAGTCATAAGTGAACCATATATGATATCATAACAATGAATATGATTCTGTAATAATTAAATGACATTATTTAAATCATTATACAGGAGGTTCAGATCCATACAAAGCATATCATACCTAAGGTAAGGGATAATTATGAAAATCTCATTTTTATCCGAGATTGCTTATTTACTGGGGTTATTTCTATCATCCATGTCCATGTATTATAAAAGTGTTTTCATGTATGTTTAATGTCCTTTTTACCCATTTTTGGAATTTACTACATGTAAGTAATCTTTCTTTTGTTTACGTTACGATGTACTTTTTGAATTTTCTGACAAAAGTACGAGAAGAATGTTTTTTTAACTTATACGGCACGACCGGATTTTTACGGTTTTATAAAGCCTTATTTTCATGAAGCTTCCTCAAAACGATTTCATGACTATTTTAAACAAAATATTTTTCTTTTAAAATTTAATTATGTTTTGTGAAAAGAAATTTATTTTGAAGGAGAAAGGATATTTTCCTCAAGAATTTATTTCAAGTGTTTTAACAAAACCAGTTTCCATCTAAGATGACATTGCTTCATATGTGTATGTTTCAAGTATAAAGTATCAACTATTTACGTGGTTTCCCTTTTCCTATTATGAAATGATATCCATTTCTTTTATATGGATTATGTACTGATGTAAAGATGTTTATGAAACCCATTTTATTCTTTGGGTTATGATGAATGATTTATGTTTATGTTGTGGCATAATTAAGAATGATTTCATTATGAGATGGGTGGGACCTATATATCCCTCCAATGAATTGGGTAAAGATTTATATCTCATGATATAGACATGGCTGGAATGGTAATTTAATCCGGGTCAGTATTACAGGACTAAAACGTGGAGTGAACTCGATTCAGAAAGGGACTTTGTCCACTAAGATGGTCCTGGCAGCAATGCCTTGGCTACTATGGAAATCATAATGTTTTTCCACAATTATAAGTTTTATTCCCATGATATTTTATCAGGATTAATGTTTATTTATGATCTAGGACATACATATTTCCATGTTTTATTTCATTGCTCATGATCTTGATGTTTAAACATTGTGTTCATGTTATTAAGTTCAAATGTATATGGTTTGTTTTATTTTATCTATGCTTACCCTTACTGAGCATTTGAGATCTCCCTTTATATGTTTTCTTTTACCCAGGATATAATGGTTTTAGGTAAGAAAACATAAGGGGAATATCTTTATGGGAGATGTTGAATACCTTTCACCATGATTAGAAGATTATGTTCTGAGTTTCCAAAGGCACTAAACTATTATGGTCCTTTGGTGTCTGTTTTTGTTATGTATTACGTATTCTGCAAAATTAATGTAATGTCCAAGTACGTCAAGCATTGCGTCTCTACAATGCCTCGATTTACTTTTTCTCATCCAAAGGATCCTGAGTAGGATACTTCTATAGTTTTATAACATGAGGGACCCAATGGGTGACCTAGTGGTTAGAAAATCCATATCTACTGCGTTGAAGGTTTATGTAGTGATATTTGTAGGTGTCACTATAGAACACGTGAAAAATTTGTAATCCACAAGGTTGTGGCAGTAGTGGCGAGTTTAGGGATTCATACACCCTCACTATTTATGTATAAATTCACATAATTACTATTTATGAATCTATGATAGCTATTGGTTCTTCTTCATTTATAGATGATGTGCCAAACATGATTCCAATACTTGGGTTCCCATAGGTACTTCCTGAGGCCAGGTTGATGTAATCATTCTATTGAGTGTCATTTTATCATGATTCCTAGACACACTTCCGAGGATTTAGCCTTGAGATATACTTGGGTTCCTTATAGGGGATTCCATTTATGGGCTCATAGTTTGATTGAATTATGTATTCCTTAAGAAATAATTGTATTACTTATAAAAAATTCATTGGATGGGATCATATACAGATTGATATTATATTTACACCTTCTGTGATACTCGAGTTCCCTATGTGGAATTATATAGATGGGATCGTAGGCTGAATGAGGTTATATATATGCCTATAGTGATAGTCATATTACCTTTTTAGAATGCCTTGGATGGGCTCATGGGCTGATAGATATTATATGTACCATGGGAGACACTCAAGTTTTTTACACATTATTCTATTGACATGCTCAAAGGTTACATGAATTACATTTATCCATGGGAGATAAATTGGTTCCATAAACCAAACAACTTGGAAGATATCATTGGTTAAATGAAATTTTACACCTTGAGTGATATGTGGATTCCCTTGTAGGAATTATTTGGACATACTAATTTGGAAAATTAATTATTTAATTCTTTATTTCCATCATACATAGAAACCATGGTTAAATACCGTAGGTCTTAATATTAGTTATATATGTAAAAGTTACCTAAATTCATGATGTCATGATTATACCTATAATAATTCATTCTTGTGATTGAAGGTGAGTGCTTGTGAGCCCATGGTTTGTACATGTATCCCATAATAGGGAAATAGCTTGATCAAAGACATTTTTTATATTGGATGAAGTCGGTATTTTAAATAAATATTTCAAACCAAAGGATTTACTTAATTATACACTAATTGAGTGGTATGATATCTAGCTCAATCCACATTTCAATGGTTGTCCAAATGATCAAGATTACAGAGCCAAGGATCAACTGCTATTGTTTTATGTTTCTTTTCACCTTAATATATATATATATAAATATATACATCATGGAAAATTTTATATTTGTTCTGGATCATGGGACTAGGGATTGAGTGTGTATTCACATGATTTATTTTATTTATCATTCAGTTGTGTCTCAAATAGGATTAGCACATTTCATAAGCATGTACTGATGACGAATTATTTATAAGTTCATCATTGGGGTGGCCTACTATGATTATTTCTTACCCCTGTCTGTTCAATATGGTGTGTGTACAGACCCTATGTCTACTTTTCATGTTGAGCACAAATGCATGAGGGATAGGGTTGAGGCTTATGGTTGCATGATCAAGGAATGTTTCTTGTGTGGATTATTTTGAT
Organism: Viscum album; assembly: GCA_963277665.1. Lineage (NCBI taxonomy): Eukaryota > Viridiplantae > Streptophyta > Magnoliopsida > Santalales > Viscaceae > Viscum > Viscum album. The sequence goes on along the minus strand of OY728129.1, from coordinate 121,465,803 downwards.
CAACCTAGAGTAGATCAACTATTTATTGGAGATTAGGTATATGTTTTGGATTTGAGTTAGTAGTAGATACCTAAATTTTTATTTTAGTTTCATTTATGTAATATTATATGTATGGTTATCCTAGTGTGTTACTAGTTCTATAAGTATGACATGGTTGTTTTCACTTTTATAGAACATCATTTTTTATTATAGCATGCCTCTAATTCTATTTATTTACTACATACACACTCTATTTATTTTCATATTGGGAAGTTAACTAAATATTTTTTCAGTTTTCTACTCTAATATGGGGGCATAGTCTCTTCTCAGACACACATTAATCCATTTTTTCTAGTCAATAGTTTTTAAGGTATTGAGAGGTGTTCTTGAGGCCTTGTGGTGAAAGGATTAGAGAATTGGATTAGTGAAATCTATTTCAAGATGACATAGGTTACTTCCAAATGAAAAATAGTGATAAATTTATGGAGTTTTTGAACTCTTGAATAGAGTGTTTCATTGGGCCTTTCCAACATAGCATGGGCCCAGATAAATTCCCTAAAAGTAGATTAAAAATATAATATTTCTGAACATCATAACATATTTTCTAATAAATATAGTTGAATTAAGTAATCATCAAAAATATATTCCAACCTTATATTTATTCATAAATATAAAATAAGACACTTTATTATTGATTGTGATTTACATGAATGGTGAAAATGGAGCTTTTATAGATCAATATCAACAAATGAATTCAAATTACGTTACCATTGGGTAGTGGGATACATCGATGATTATGTCACCTATCAATATTCTGTAGCTATAACATTAAAAGAATACCTTAAAATGATAATGAACATAATTAAATGAATAATACATACACTAACTCTTCATGATATATATGTAATAAAAAAATATAGACGTGATAGGAACTTACCCCTCAATAGAAAACATTCTAACACAATTTTATGCTTCCCACTCATTACTAAAACAATATACTTCTTATTTTAGAAATGCAGACTACTAACAATACTGATATTATTGGAAACATATAGGTAAAAATGGTTAAACAATACTTTAAATGATATTTTGATTACCTTTGGAAATAACTTAAAAAGGATGGCCGTTTGTGAATGGAGTTTGATATCTTTTAAAAATATATTAATGTAATAACCATAAATATTTCCATTAATATTTTTTTCAAACATTGTAGAATCATAAATAAGAATAAGATATTTTTTTATTGTGAAATATTTATTTATATACCCTAATTCTTATAAAGTTATATAAATCCATAGGTGTCTTGTTTTCATTAACTATTTTTACAATATTGGTTTGAAAATAAATAAACACCACACTATCATAATTATATTCTTGTTAAAACATAATAAAAAATATATAATTTGTTGTTTATTTATAAAATGTTTAATATAGTGTCTTAGAATGTCATAAGGGATATCATGTATGGTTTATTTATTGGATATCTATGATTTGGAAAAAATATATATTTGGATTATGTAAATTGATCATAATGAACATACAGTGATTCCTAATAAAAGAAATGAATAATCAAAAAATGAAAATATATTTTATTTGATTACAGTGTAGAGTTTTTCCCCTACATTGTAAAGATTAAGAAAACCTATCATCTGGTATTTTATTTTCCCATTATACCACTACTTGGTGTGTTATAAATTAAATTACATCTTCCTAAAATGTTGTGTTTTTTGTTTAAGTGACATGAGAACTAATGAATGAAAATATCTATTTGAAGGGATTTCTTATTATATTGGGGTGATATATATTCATGTAGAAAATATAAATAGTATTAAATTGTAATGAACATAGTATACCAGTTATTAGAAAACATATTTTGAAAATGTACCTCATATATACATTCATAACCGATTCATCAAACCATACATTATTGTGAATTTTATTTGCAATACCAAGACCACTCATGTTAGTAATGGACTCTCAATATATTTTTTTCACTAAATTAAATATAGTATAAATTTGTTCTTATGATGTTGTATATGGATGTTCATGAAATGATAATAAATTCGGAAGTGTAATTAGTAGGGTAAAGGTACTATTATAAGGTTTTTTTAATCTGTTAGATCATCCTTTTGAATATCCTGACTTAACCATCCATTTCCCTTTATGTTTTTGCTATTGTAATAACATACCTCAATTCATAACTTTTTCCATTAATTTTAAAAGGCATTAGATATAAAATATATTATAAAGGGCATAAATATTTATAATCCTACATTTATATAAGATTATATGAACATTCTATAGAAGTCCAAATATCATGT